>OV838938.1:17500-9537500 GCA_929442735.1 Watsonalla binaria
AACCTAACCTAACCTATCCTAACCTAACCTAACCTAACCTAACCTAACCTAACCTAACCTAACCTAACCTAACCTAACCTAACCTAACCTAACCTAACCTAACCTAACCTAACCTAACCTAACCTAACCTAACCTAACCTAACCTAACCTAACCTAACCTAACCTAACCTAACCTAACCTAACCTAACCTAACCTAACCTAACCTAACCTAACCTAACCTAACCTAACCTAACCTAACCTAACCTAACCTAACCTAACCTAACCTAACCTAACCTAACCTAACCTAACCTAACCTAACCTAACCTAACCTAACCTAACCTAACCTAACCTAACCTAACCTAACCTAACCTAACCTAACCTAACCTAACCTAACCTAACCTAACCTAACCTAACCTAACCTAACCTAACCTAACCTAACCTAACCTAACCTAACCTAACCTAACCTAACCTAACCTAACCTAACCTAACCTAACCTAACCTAACCTAACCTAACCTAACCTAACCTAACCTAACCTAACCTAACCTAACCTAACCTAACCTAACCTAACCTAACCTAACCTAACCTAACCTAACCTAACCTAACCTAACCTAACCTAACCTAACCTAACCTAACCTAACCTAACCTAACCTAACCTAACCTAACCTAACCTAACCTAACCTAACCTAACCTAACCTAACCTAACCTAACCTAACCTAACCTAACCTAACCTAACCTAACCTAACCTAACCTAACCTAACCTAACCTAACCTAACCTAACCTAACCTAACCTAACCTAACCTAACCTAACCTAACCTAACCTAACCTAACCTAACCTAACCTAACCTAACCTAACCTAACCTAACCTAACCTAACCTAACCTAACCTAACCTAACCTAACCTAACCTAACCTAACCTAACCTAACCTAACCTAACCTAACCTAACCTAACCTAACCTAACCTAACCTAACCTAACCTAACCTAACCTAACCTAACCTAACCTAACCTAACCTAACCTAACCTAACCTAACCTAACCTAACCTAACCTAACCTAACCTAACCTAACCTAACCTAACCTAACCTAACCTAACCTAACCTAACCTAACCTAACCTAACCTAACCTAACCTAACCTAACCTAACCTAACCTAACCTAACCTAACCTAACCTAACCTAACCTAACCTAACCTAACCTAACCTAACCTAACCTAACCTAACCTAACCTAACCTAACCTAACCTAACCTAACCTAACCTAACCTAACCTAACCTAACCTAACCTAACCTAACCTAACCTAACCTAACCTAACCTAACCTAACCTAACCTAACCTAACCTAACCTAACCTAACCTAACCTAACCTAACCTAACCTAACCTAACCTAACCTAACCTAACCTAACCTAACCTAACCTAACCTAACCTAACCTAACCTAACCTAACCTAACCTAACCTAACCTAACCTAACCTAACCTAACCTAACCTAACCTAACCTAACCTAACCTAACCTAACCTAACCTAACCTAACCTAACCTAACCTAACCTAACCTAACCTAACCTAACCTAACCTAACCTAACCTAACCTAACCTAACCTAACCTAACCTAACCTAACCTAACCTAACCTAACCTAACCTAACCTAACCTAACCTAACCTAACCTAACCTAACCTAACCTAACCTAACCTAACCTAACCTAACCTAACCTAACCTAACCTAACCTAACCTAACCTAACCTAACCTAACCTAACCTAACCTAACCTAACCTAACCTAACCTAACCTAACCTAACCTAACCTAACCTAACCTAACCTAACCTAACCTAACCTAACCTAACCTAACCTAACCTAACCTAACCTAACCTAACCTAACCTAACCTAACCTAACCTAACCTAACCTAACCTAACCTAACCTAACCTAACCTAACCTAACCTAACCTAACCTAACCTAACCTAACCTAACCTAACCTAACCTAACCTAACCTAACCTAACCTAACCTAACCTAACCTAACCTAACCTAACCTAACCTAACCTAACCTAACCTAACCTAACCTAACCTAACCTAACCTAACCTAACCTAACCTAACCTAACCTAACCTAACCTAACCTAACCTAACCTAACCTAACCTAACCTAACCTAACCTAACCTAACCTAACCTAACCTAACCTAACCTAACCTAACCTAACCTAACCTAACCTAACCTAACCTAACCTAACCTAACCTAACCTAACCTAACCTAACCTAACCTAACCTAACCTAACCTAACCTAACCTAACCTAACCTAACCTAACCTAACCTAACCTAACCTAACCTAACCTAACCTAACCTAACCTAACCTAACCTAACCTAACCTAACCTAACCTAACCTAACCTAACCTAACCTAACCTAACCTAACCTAACCTAACCTAACCTAACCTAACCTAACCTAACCTAACCTAACCTAACCTAACCTAACCTAACCTAACCTAACCTAACCTAACCTAACCTAACCTAACCTAACCTAACCTAACCTAACCTAACCTAACCTAACCTAACCTAACCTAACCTAACCTAACCTAACCTAACCTAACCTAACCTAACCTAACCTAACCTAACCTAACCTAACCTAACCTAACCTAACCTAACCTAACCTAACCTAACCTAACCTAACCTAACCTAACCTAACCTAACCTAACCTAACCTAACCTAACCTAACCTAACCTAACCTAACCTAACCTAACCTAACCTAACCTAACCTAACCTAACCTAACCTAACCTAACCTAACCTAACCTAACCTAACCTAACCTAACCTAACCTAACCTAACCTAACCTAACCTAACCTAACCTAACCTAACCTAACCTAACCTAACCTAACCTAACCTAACCTAACCTAACCTAACCTAACCTAACCTAACCTAACCTAACCTAACCTATCCTAACCTAACCTAACCTAACCTAACCTAACCTAACCTAACCTAACCTAACCTAACCTAACCTAACCTAACCTAACCTAACCTAACCTAACCTAACCTAACCTAACCTAACCTAACCTAACCTAACCTAACCTAACCTAACCTAACCTAACCTAACCTAACCTAACCTAACCTAACCTAACCTAACCTAACCTAACCTAACCTAACCTAACCTAACCTAACCTAACCTAACCTAACCTAACCTAACCTAACCTAACCTAACCTAACCTAACCTAACCTAACCTAACCTAACCTAACCTAACCTAACCTAACCTAACCTAACCTAACCTAACCTAACCTAACCTAACCTAACCTAACCTAACCTAACCTAACCTAACCTAACCTAACCTAACCTAACCTAACCTAACCTAACCTAACCTAACCTAACCTAACCTAACCTAACCTAACCTAACCTAACCTAACCTAACCTAACCTAACCTAACCTAACCTAACCTAACCTAACCTAACCTAACCTAACCTAACCTAACCTAACCTAACCTAACCTAACCTAACCTAACCTAACCTAACCTAACCTAACCTAACCTAACCTAACCTAACCTAACCTAACCTAACCTAACCTAACCTAACCTAACCTAACCTAACCTAACCTAACCTAACCTAACCTAACCTAACCTAACCTAACCTAACCTAACCTAACCTAACCTAACCTAACCTAACCTAACCTAACCTAACCTAACCTAACCTAACCTAACCTAACCTAACCTAACCTAACCTAACCTAACCTAACCTAACCTAACCTAACCTAACCTAACCTAACCTAACCTAACCTAACCTAACCTAACCTAACCTAACCTAACCTAACCTAACCTAACCTAACCTAACCTAACCTAACCTAACCTAACCTAACCTAACCTAACCTAACCTAACCTAACCTAACCTAACCTAACCTAACCTAACCTAACCTAACCTAACCTAACCTAACCTAACCTAACCTAACCTAACCTAACCTAACCTAACCTAACCTAACCAGACACAACTGAAATTTCAAAATTCTTTTCAGAGTGTTTTTGGCCGCTTGTAGCGTTGAGAATAGGTCCTATATATCATCCCTGAAGATACCGCGACGCTCCGCCCCCGCACCTGAAAAATAAAGAGTGTTTTCAAAATTATAAAGGCCGATTTTTAGCAAATTTTTTCTAAAAAATTCATTTTAAATTATTTTGGTTTTAAAGTTTCGCGTTTTTCGCTCCCATTATATCCGGGACACCCTACCGCAACCCCCTACAAGGTTTGCGCGCTCAAAAACCCCAAAAAACGCGAAAAATCGCCACTTTTCCAAATTTTTTGTCATAGAACCGAGGTTACTTGGCGAGTAACTTCCTCCATACATTTAGACACAACTGAAATTTCAAAATTCTTTTCAGAGTGTTTTTGGCCGCTTGTAGCGTTGAGAATAGGTCCTATATATCATCCCTGAAGATACCGCGACGCTCCGCCCCCGCACCTGAAAAATAAAGAGTGTTTTCAAAATTATAAAGGCCGATTTTTAGCAAATTTTTTCTAAAAAATTCATTTTAAATTATTTTGGTTTTAAAGTTTCGCGTTTTTCGCTCCCATTATATCCGGGACACCCTACCGCAACCCCCTACAAGGTTTGCGCGCTCAAAAACCCCAAAAAACGCGAAAAATCGCCACTTTTCCAAATTTTTTGTCATAGAACCGAGGTTACTTGGCGAGTAACTTCCTCCATACATTTAGACACAACTGAAATTTCAAAATTCTTTTCAGAGTGTTTTTGGCCGCTTGTAGCGTTGAGAATAGGTCCTATATATCATCCCTGAAGATACCGCGACGCTCCGCCCCCGCACCTGAAAAATAAAGAGTGTTTTCAAAATTATAAAGGCCGATTTTTAGCAAATTTTTTCTAAAAAATTCATTTTAAATTATTTTGGTTTTAAAGTTTCGCGTTTTTCGCTCCCATTATATCCGGGACACCCTACCGCAACCCCCTACAAGGTTTGCGCGCTCAAAAACCCCAAAAAACGCGAAAAATCGCCACTTTTCCAAATTTTTTGTCATAGAACCGAGGTTACTTGGCGAGTAACTTCCTCCATACATTTAGACACAACTGAAATTTCAAAATTCTTTTCAGAGTGTTTTTGGCCGCTTGTAGCGTTGAGAATAGGTCCTATATATCATCCCTGAAGATACCGCGACGCTCCGCCCCCGCACCTGAAAAATAAAGAGTGTTTTCAAAATTATAAAGGCCGATTTTTAGCAAATTTTTTCTAAAAAATTCATTTTAAATTATTTTGGTTTTAAAGTTTCGCGTTTTTCGCTCCCATTATATCCGGGACACCCTACCGCAACCCCCTACAAGGTTTGCGCGCTCAAAAACCCCAAAAAAACGCGAAAAATCGCCCCCCCACTCGATCCGGTAGGTAACCTCGGCTTGCCCCCGTGACACCGAAAACTGCCAAATCAGCCGATTTTGTTGCGGTCTTCGGCGGGATAGGCTGCCTGGCGGTCGACTAGACTTATCGGGAGAAACCCGGACTTTTTAGGACTTTATTTTAAATTTTTATTCGACAAAAACGGTTTTTTTGACCGTTTTTTATTAGTTTTTAAGACTTCAGCGTCCCTATTGACGTCTGTGTTGCCCCTGTTGGCTTAGCTTTAAGTGACTTGTTAGTCGTCCTATTGGGCACTAATCTAGGATAGTTTTTGTTAGGATTTAGGTTAAATTTGAATTTTTAGACGGTCTTTTATACACAATAATAAGTAATTTTTAGCATTTTAGTATTTTAATTTTTAGATGACAAGGATCCTTTTGGACCTTGACGTGGATTATTTATTTTAATTTATTTTAATTTATTCTATTCGACAACGGTTTTTTATTTAATTGACTTATATTATTTTTGACTATTATTATTGTTTACTTTACTTATAGCCGTCTTTGTTTTTATTATACATCTGCATTCCATTTTATCATTTTATATCTGTGTTAATTTATTTCGTGTCGTGTTTATTTATATTGTGTCGTCTTAATTTATTCTGTGTTGAGCAAGTATTTAAAATGAGGAGCATTCGTACTCCAATGGGTCCCGTCCGCAGGACGATTATATATACACCCTCGCCAGAAGAGGTCGCACCTCTAAGAGAAGTTGTGCGACACAGCGGGGAGAGAAAGGAGGCCGGTACCACCTTCGTCAAGTCCCCGTCTCCATCCCCGGTCCCCGTGGCCGCCTCAACAACTACTCGGAGGCCAAAACCGAAGGCGGCACCTATTCGTAGTGCGCTGACGGAAGTCTCCGAGAGCCCACCCGATAAGCCGGCGCCCGCTGGTAGAGTCGCCGAAGCACGAGCGTGCCTGAATAAGGCCAAGCTACACCTGGGTAACTCCCGAAACCTCAAAACTGACATCAAGGAGGGAGTTATCCAGGCCATCGACCGGCTCTACCAGCTGGTGAAAGAGGCTGAAGGTGCCAAGGGAAAGGGAGCGGGGAGGGAGACGGAGAGGAGAACGACAGGAAAGGAAGTGGAGGTGGAAAAGGTACCGGAAAAGGTGCTGGAAACGGGAGATTTGGAAAAGCGAATGGAGGAGCATGCCACATTAATAAAGGAAAATACAAGGAAAATGGAAGAATTAAGGGAGGCTATAGGGAAACATGGCGTGGCCCTGGAGAAGACCACGTACGCGAGTGTGGCGGCGGCAGGACCGAAACCTGTGGTCCCGACCCAGGCCCCGCTGCACTCGGTCGTGGTCAGCTCCAGGGACACACAAGAGACTGGTGAGGAGGTCCTGACCCACGTCCGTAAGGCAGTGAATGCCAAAGACGGGTGGGTCAGGATCGAAAGAGTGAGAAAGGCCAAAGACCAGAAGGTCATTGTGGCATGCTCCTCCAAAGAGGATAGAGAAAGGGTAAAGGAACGCCTCAAGGGCGCAGGTGATCGGCTCCTCGTCGAGGACATTAGGAACAAGGACCCCCTTCTGGTCCTCAGGGACGTGATGTCGTACAACAGCGACGAAGACGTTGTTAACGCCCTGAGGAACCAGAATCGGGACCTACTCCAGGGCCTCGACGAGGAAGACGTCCGGCTGGAGGTCCGCTTTCGGCGGAAAGCCAGGAACCCCCACGCCGGCCACGTGGTCATGAGGGTGTCCCCCGCAGTCTGGAACAGAGTGACCGGGGCAGGCGCTGTGCACATAGACCTGCAGAAGGTCCGAGCGGCGGACTATTCGCCGCTCGTCCAATGCTCGCGCTGCCTCGGTTACGGGCACGGGCGGCGTTTCTGTACACAGAAAGCCGTCGCGTGTAGCCACTGCGGGGGGGCCCACATGAAGTCCGAGTGCGCGGACTGGCTGGCCAACGTTGTCCCGCGATGCTGCAATTGCAGCAGCGCCAAACTGGACAAGACGGACCACAACGCGTTCAGTCAGGAGTGTCCAGTTCGGCGCAAGTGGGACTCGTTGGCTCGGGCCAGTATCGCGTACTCCTAGGGACACCACGTGGAGTCAGGCCGATCACCAACAGGCTGGAGAGCTTGGCGCCCTTGAGGCGCACAGATTGCAGGCACTCGGCAGCACCGCCGGGACGGCGGACCGAGGGTGCGGCACCGCTCAATCGAGCCACAGCGGCACAAAAATGGCAAAAAACTGTGGCCGGTTTCTTGGGAAACCGGCCAAGCTTAACGCAACAATATTCGGACCGCTGTGGTGCGAAGGTAAAAAGCTGCGGGCCGCACCCCGACACGCCGTGCAAACCGACGGTGCTGGCGAGGGCCGGCAAAATAGGACAGACAAGAGGTCTGAACAACAAACCGATGTCTCCGCCAACATCGGATGCGCTCGCCACCTCGGTGGGCTTATCGGGCGACGGCTGTCCAGAGAAGTAAAAAGGCTGGGCCATTATGACAAATGGCCCAACCCCTTTTGTGAGTGGAAAACTGATATGGGCAGCCGTCGTCCCGGGCCCTCCCGGGAGGACGAATGCAGGTGGTAGACAAATAAAAACGGAGACATTAAACACCTCAGTCTGAAAGATTCAGTAAAAGAAGGGAAAGGATAAAAGAAGAGGACACATAATCTTAAAGATAAAAAACTACACAACACACACACACATACACAAAAAAATAAGCGTGGCAATAAATTGAAGCAGATGAATAAAGTCTCAGCTTATGGCCGAGGGAGCTCGCGACGCCTACAGGGCGTCAAAAAAAAAAAAAAAAAAAAAAAAAAAAAAAAACCTAACCTAACCTAACCTAACCTAACCTAACCTAACCTAACCTAACCTAACCTAACCTAACCTAACCTAACCTAACCTAACCTAACCTAACCAACCAACCAACCAACCAACCAACCAACCAACCAACCAACCAACCAACCAACCAACCAACCAACCAACCAACCAACCAACCAACCAACCAACCAACCAACCAACCAACCAACCAACCAACCAACCAACCAACCAACCAACCAACCAACCAACCAACCAACCAACCAACCAACCAACCAACCAACCAACCAACCAACCAACCAACCAACCAACCAACCAACCAACCAACCAACCAACCAACCAACCAACCAACCAACCAACCAACCAACCAACCAACCAACCAACCAACCAACCAACCAACCAACCAACCAACCAACCAACCAACCAACCAACCAACCAACCAACCAACCAACCAACCAACCAACCAACCAACCAACCAACCAACCAACCAACCAACCAACCAACCAACCAACCAACCAACCAACCAACCAACCAACCAACCAACCAACCAACCAACCAACCAACCAACCAACCAACCAACCAACCAACCAACCAACCAACCAACCAACCAACCAACCAACCAACCAACCAACCAACCAACCAACCAACCAACCAACCAACCAACCAACCAACCAACCAACCAACCAACCAACCAACCAACCAACCAACCAACCAACCAACCAACCAACCAACCAACCAACCAACCAACCAACCAACCAACCAACCAACCAACCAACCAACCAACCAACCAACCAACCAACCAACCAACCAACCAACCAACCAACCAACCAACCAACCAACCAACCAACCAACCAACCAACCAACCAACCAACCAACCAACCAACCAACCAACCAACCAACCAACCAACCAACCAACCAACCAACCAACCAACCAACCAACCAACCAACCAACCAACCAACCAACCAACCAACCAACCAACCAACCAACCAACCAACCAACCAACCAACCAACCAACCAACCAACCAACCAACCAACCAACCAACCAACCAACCAACCAACCAACCAACCAACCAACCAACCAACCAACCAACCAACCAACCAACCAACCAACCAACCAACCAACCAACCAACCAACTCGAGAAAACGTGGTAGTTAAGTCTTACATCAAATGCGTGACAACTTTCTAAAGCGCGTTTCTATTACTTCTACTAAACGTACAGCGCCATCTATTGGGAATTTGTAGCACTTAGATTTTATTCATCGCGCACGTCCTTTACTTATTGGGCCTTTCTTATTTATTCCTTCCACGTATTAAAAAAAACCCATGACTTTCGACCAATGCGTTGCACCAATGATAAGCTTCAGTTTCCGTTACTATTATTTGTTGCCATTTAACCCACTACAAACGAAAAGGGTTCTGTGTTCGACGTCTATTTTATAACGATGTTGATTCATTACTTTTAAGCATTGGGGCCGATTTAGATGGTTTTATAGACATCTGTTTATATGACATATGTAGTAAACACAAACATTCCATTTACTAGTCTGTTGTGCAAACTTGTGCGGTCAAAATTAAATACAAACATTATTTTTTGTATTATGGTGACTGGCATATTATTAAGACACGTTGAAGAGAACACTCAAGATTTTGAATCGCGCAGTTTGAAAATCAAGCAAAAGTGTCAAAGTTTGACGTTAACAGAGATCGTAAATCCTGAACAACATATGTAGTGCAGCTCTTGTGATGATCGTGTGAGGCGTAACAGGCGGCGTGCACACTAGCGAGGGAGCGGCACAATGACAAGGCGGGGTGCAGTAGCAACGTGTTATTAATACTAGTTTATTAAATATCATATGTACAAGGAAGGGGTCACTCCTCTTCGTGCAGAGCGAACAGCTTGGCCACCTCCAGCAGGTCCTCGAAGTATCCCTCCGTCAGCACCTGCACAAATATATACAGACTAGACACTTTTTGCGCATATGTTTGGCACAGAGCATCACAGCTAGTGGAAAACAACAATTTAAAAATAAAATAAATTACCGCTTATTGTATGTATATGCGTGTGGTCACCACTCACCACTCTCGCATCTTACAAGTGTATGTGTATGTGTGTGTGTGTGTGTGTGTGTGTGTGAGCGTGTGTACCTGTCTAGCGACGTGCATCCTGTTGAAGAGGTTCCAGAGCAGCACGCCCACCACGCGCTCGTCGCGCATGTAGAACACCACGCCGCGCGAGTACTGCTTGTCGCCGCTAGCCGCCGCCAAACTCGCCCCCCCCACTCGTCCCCCCACTTGCCCCCCCACTCGTCCCCCCACTCGCCCCGCCAGCGACCGCGACGGCCGCGGTGTCAGTGACCGCGTCCGCCGAGAACACCCCCACGGTCGGCAGACGAGAGTCTATTATACCTATTGCCTGCGACGAGAGTACAGAGTTAATGAGATATCTTGTTGCAAGAAGGAGAGTGGGCAACTCATCCACAATCATCATCGTCTTCCTGTTATCCCCCATTGTTGAGGTCGGCATTTGATTCAGCCCGATGCAGCTGAACATCGATTTTTATACGAAACGATTGTCCTGACCTTCGTAACTGACTTCGCAAAAGTTTAATCCTACATTCACTCGCTTTGCGATTCTACAGGAGTTGTCTCCTCCCGATGTATTTGATCTGTGTAATGAGCCTACCGAGATGGTTTTCCAACATGTTTCTCCAAGAAAGATGTGATATTTTGCGTCCATCTGCCATATGAATGCCATCGTCCATAGGCTGACCACTTATTCATCCATGTTTACCAGAGGAGTGTTGTGAGCGTGTAATAGAGGTGCAGTGTTGGTACCTCGTATCCGAGCTGCGGGCCGAGGTCGCTCCAGAACATGCTCTGGTGCGTGTAGTGCTTGGGGGGGCCGAGCGCCGCCATGTTGTCGCCGGCCAGGCGGCCCGACACCACGGCGTGGTCGTGGTGCTCCACGCGGCGGCGGCCCAGCACCACGTCGTAGAAGCACGCCACGTCGCCCGCCGCGTACACGTCCGACCGCGCCTAAACAAACAAACAATTTCTCAATTGTATAAAATCCAATACAATGGTATATATATGTAGTTTGGCGTATTTTACCAAACAATAATAAAAGTATGATAAACGTTTAAATATATTTACTTCTTCTTTTAGTTTCTTAACAACACAATACAATTATAAAAATACTTCTCCTGTTTTTCGTCGTTCACGTCTTCCATCGTCTTTCTTATCTGTCATTCTCCTTTCTTTTTAATTTTCAACTTCCATTTTTAACTTTTTAAACATTGCCTTTCACTATCGCATACAAACTCATTTCATCAATTCCACATATATATAGTAGTCGCCCTATGTACCTGTAATTCGGCGTTGACGAGTAGTCCGCCAAGCTGAGGATGTGTCTCGAGCGAGGAGTTGCGCGCCAGCTCGTCGTCCACCTCGCTGCCCACGCACTCCACCACCAGGTCGGTGCCGAGCGTCCTCCCCTCGCCCTCCCCCTCGCCCTCCCCCTCGCCCGCCAGCCGCAGCCGCACGCCTTCCAGCCCCTCCGCCTGCACGCTGCACTCCACCACTTCCGCTGGAATACACACACATTCAGTCACACGTTATTCTAACTAACCGTGTATGACCTTTACTTATATAGTAAAGTGTCGGACCGTGTGGCAGCAGCGTGACGCCGGTCTCCCGCAGGCGGCGCGCGGCGTCCTGCGCCAGGTAGGGAGGCAGCACGCTCGCCAGCGGCGCCGCCTCGCGGAACACCTGCGACACAGACTTGCCGCTGCCGCGCACTGCAACACGGACATATTTGTTGGGATATTGTCATTCGGCGAGTACTACATAGTAGAGGCGAGCGGAGGCGGTACTGACGGCGTTCGGCGAGCGCGGCGCTGAGCTCCGAGGCGAGGAAGCCGCCGCCGAGCACGGTGACGTGCGCGACGTCGGGTCGCTCGAGCGCCGCCGCCAGCCGCTGCGCGTCCCGCAGCGAGCGCAGCGCCAGCGAGCGGCCCGCGGCCTGCGCCGGCCGCAGTGCGGCCAGACGGCGCGGCCGCACGCCCGTGGCCAGCAGGCACTTGTCGTAGCGCACCACGGCCAGGCCGCGGCCCGGCGCCGCCAGGCTGGCCTCGCGGCGCGCCACGTCCAGGCGCACGACGCGCCAGCCGCGCGCCACGGCCGCGCCGCCCTCGCCCGCCGCCAGCCGCTCCACGGGCGCGTAGAACGCGGCCGGCTCGTACGACACGCTGCGCCGCTTGCCGTTCCACTGGCGGAAGGTGAGCGCGTCCAGGTCGGCGCGCGCGGCTAGGTCGGGCTCGCGCCACAGCTCCTTGCTGAGCGGCGGCCGCATGTAGGGCAGCGCGGGCTCGGCGCCCACCAGCAGCACGCCGGCCTCGGGGCGCGCGCTGCGCAGGGCGCGCATGGCCGCGAACGAGGCCGTGCCGCCGCCCACCAGCAGGTACTGCACGTGCGCCGGCAGACCCTCCGCGCTGGCCGGGTACGGCGCCTCCTCCACCGCCGCCGCGCCGCCAGATGCGCCCGCGTCGTCCAGCGACCTCTTCTCCTCCTGTTCGCTCAACTTCTGATAAAAGTACACCTGCAATACGAATATAATTATGTAATGTACGAAAATGGCTAGTAGATCTATATGATCAGTAGCCTGCTGTGCTCACCCCGCCGACGGATGCCGTGAGCGCGAACGCCGCGGCGAGCGCGGGCCAGGCGCGGCGCGGGGGCGGCGGAGGGGGTGGCGGCGGCGCGCGGGGCGGAGGCGCGGCGGGTGGAGAGCCCGCACTGGCCTCGCCGCTCACCACAGTCTGCGCATCATCCATCACTAACATCACTCAACTTCCTCCGCACAAAACTATCAATATCATTATTTCTGGTGAGCCATGGTGGCCTCGGGGCTTGCAGCAGTTGCCTACTATGCAAGCAATGCAAGTTCGAATCCCAGCCTGTACCAATTAGATTTTCTAAACACTTATATGCATTGATTTCACACTGCGGTGTGCTTTATGTGAAGGAAAACATTCTGATGAAACCTACATATCTGAGAAGTAATTCAAAGATTTATTTATAGTGCCTGAGACGGCGATGGAATTACCCTCTGTCACATGTGCACTTAATCATATTCGATCAAATGTGGGTGTTGTTGTTACAACACCTCTGCATACTCCTTTGGGGACCCCTCTGGGAGAGCGAGAGCATATTTTTCATTGTTTCTCAGGTTACTATGTAAATAACAGTCAAATTCAAATCCAAGATATGAGTTGACCCCATGGACAAAGTTGCAAGGTTAAACATTATTATCATATAAAATTGTATCTTATTTTTTACAACTGTTCAATCCACCGGTAATTAGAATAGACTTACCAAGTATTAAAACCATTTCAAATGATAATTAATTTAATTAAAGTTGCTTTCATGAGCCTCTTATATGTATATTTCTTCAATAAAATATTTAAAATAGCATACCATTCTATATCTCTTTATTCTCCGAGCAGGCTTGAAAAATATATGATTCCTATTATAATATATAATTTCTAATATGCAACACAGTACTATGTTACAAGTATCTAATTTAGCCATTTGGGCAATATGAGGCACCAACACATACATACCTACCAGAGGTGTGCATTCCATAAAAGCAGTGCTTACTATTTGTGATGACTGAATACACTTGTATTGTGTGAGTGTGTGTTTATGTTTGTGTGTATGTCTATACCAAAACACATTATGTACCTATGCTGGGCCCCATCAGTATGTACTTAACCTACCTACCTACCTAATTATTGTTAATGCTTACCCCTCTGAAAATCCAATGCACGCCGCTAATACCTAGCAACCACAAACATTAACCTTGACTTGGAGTTGGTACATTGATAGATATTAACAAATATTTGGGTATGTGTTCCCAACGGTCCAAGTGTGTGCTTTGTACCAATATCTTGTAAGTGGATACTCCAGTGTGATTGTTGTGTGAACCAGTAATGAGGCAGGCTGCCAGCCTGGCATGTTAGGGGCACTCACCTGTGAGGCGGGCGCCGCTGTCGAGTAGCGGGTGCCTGCAACAATTTACGTCACATTATCTAGTTACATTATCAATGTAATTCAGGAGCCATTCTCATGGGAATGTCCTGTCTGCAATAAAGACAATGGAAACAGCCATCGTGTAATGTTAGTACAAAGATTTGTTAGGAAATGACGAGTTGGTAGTCTGTTTTTATAGCGAGCCTGAGGAAGCAATATGCCGAATAGCCGAAATAGTGAATCTCAGTATCTACTGATATAATATATAATAGCTGTTCATTACAGACTCTCCTGATATGCAACCAATGATTACATACGTTTAGTAATCATTTAAATACTTACGAAAAAGTTTGTATACATCTCTTCTGGCTGTGGTAAACAGCTCGAGCGCCTGGCTCTCCAAGTATACAGCTGAAACCGCTCTAAGCATACTTCACAGCGCGCTCTTATGCAAGCAAACACGTCAATGTAACTGAATTTACTACTGTTGAAAATAATCGAGTCTCACTCATTCCAATGCATTGTAATTTAATTATATATTTTTGCTAAGATGATTCTAATGTGTGTAAGTGAATTATGTTTTATAGGTTATATATTCTGTCATTTAAAATGCATCACTCACATTCCATTTGGTAGGGATGCGCGTCACGATTTATTCGATAAAATTCAAACAATTAAAGTGCCTACTTATTATTACAAACAATGCAAATATTACTAATAGGCACTTTAATTATTAATTAAAGTGCCTACTTATTATTACAAACAATGCAAATATTACTAATAGGCACTTTAATTATTAATTAAAGTGCCTATTTATTATTACAAACAATGCAAATATTACTAATAGGCACTTTAATTATTAATTAAAGTGCCTATTTATTATTACAAACAATGCAAATATTACTAATAGGCACTTTAATTATTAATTAAAGTGCCTACTTATTATTACAAACAATGCAAATATTACTAATAGGCACTTTAATTATTAATTAAAGTGCCTATTTATTATTACAAACAATGCAAATATTACTTTTTAACACTTATTCTTCTTTTATTTAGTGACAATACAATACAAATGAATTTTTAATTAAATCAATGCAGGTTTAATTTGAAGTAAGTAATTGATCCAAAAAGTCAATATACAAATCTAATACATTATAATCAAGCAAGAGAGCCACCACGGCTCTCACGGCCTTGAGGTTTGAACAGTCGCCTGATACGCAAGCGACGCAAGCTCGAATCCCAATATGTTTTTCTAAAAACTTATGTGCAGTGATTTTTTTTTTTAAATCTTTATAGAATATGAAAAGTGAATTTGTTCAAATTGTGAACATGTCACTCCCGTAAGGTACACAAATATAATATGGACAATATAACTTAGTAATAATCAACTATAACAAAGGGTGCGCCTTGAGTTCGCTTAGGGCTATTTTGTAAAGTTTCCTAGCTTCCTGAGAAGACGATAAAGCCATCATGCTGCTACACCAACCAACATTATGTACTTTTTTATTAAGTACTTTTTATGAATCTACCTATATTGGTTCTGAACTTTATCTAATTTTGATATGTGTCAAACAACTATTATCGTATAAGTAGCAGGTGTAATCTAGCCGACTTCGCACAATAGAGATGTAAAGTCTTCTAAGATGTGAAGGATGTATGCCCCAATTGAGTCCACTAAGAACTTTGAAAACATTCAAAAAATGTAGGGTTTTGTCTCGAATCTCATTAAATTTTTTTGTCCATGTTAAATTTTTATCAAACCATACGCCTAGGTATTTGACTGTGTCAACACTTTCTAAACTGCAATTTTTTATGTTCAACTGTGTGGAATTTCGTTTATAGCCTCTTTTAAATATACGGACTTTAGTTTTACTTGTTGATATTTCTAAGCCTTGTTTCAAAAGTAGGTCATATAGCTCATCTATTGCTGCTTGTACAACTCTCATGGCTCGAGTCTCATTTATATTGGAATGGTATAATACAAAATCATCTGCATATTGTGCTATTGATATGTATTTTTCCAGTTGTTTACAGACTTCGATTGTAGCCACATTGAATAATAAAGGAGATAAAGGATCACCTTGCGCTATACCCCGCCTTGTAAATCTACAGATGTATACGTTGTCTATCCGTGTTTTTATATGTCTTTCAATTAGGAAGTTCCAAATATATCTGCATATTTCTTCACCTACACCCAACTCATCCAATGTGGTCAATAAGTAGCCAACGTATGTATAGTGCCTGAGATGGCGATAGACTCACCATTTGTCTTAACCATCTTCGGTGAAAAGTGGGTGTTGTGATCACAACACCTCTGCCTACCCCTTTGGGGAATACAGGCGTGAGCATATATAAGTATGTATTAAGCAAGACTAGTTTGATTCAAATAATGCATAAATCTGAGATGGAGTAAACTTAATTAACGAAAATATTTACATACATTTATCATCGTGAGTGGGCTTTCAAAAAGTAATCTTAACCCGATAAATAAAGCTGTACGGATTTAGGTCACGTATTACACTTTTACCTACATACTGTAATTATTATTACTTAAATGTATATTAAGGTATAATTCAAAGGAATATTTAATAGAATTTATTACAGAAGCAAATGTATTATGTCCATGAGTAAAGTATACGATTCCATAATCGATTCAGAGTATTATAAGAATCGATTCAACAGAATTATTATAAATTCAGTGCTGCCAGCTGTATTTTTCACTGTCATTTCTTAAATACAGATGTCGTCACGGGTTTTGAGCGCTTAGCAAAAATAGTGGAGGTGACTGCGTATGCATTTTGCTCGCGCCGCACCATAAAATGACTACCACTCAGCATAACTCGTGATTGCCCCTAATTGTATTTATTTATAGATAAAAAAATATTATTTATCTTTGGCTAATACCAAAACATATGTCTGTCAGTCAATGTCACCAATGTTATGTCAAGTCAAGCTGATGTAATGTAATTTGTAAATGTCAAATGTCTGTCTAGTTGAAATAAAGAAAAGAAAAGTAAGAAAAGTGAACAAATTTCTGCAGTTTCGTGTGGTGTGTCGTCGGTCTTTTTTAATTAATATATATCTAGTTATTTGTAATTCGTTTGCAAGGTTAATAAAAATATATCAAAATTCCTCCTGCTTCAGCGACCCAAGGATCATCTCTCCGAACTGCTAATTGGTGGGTTCCTTCGCAATAGAATAGATTATTGTCTCAGTCGGCTCGGCTGTTCGTTTGTAAGCGACGTGCGACGTGATTGTGCATAAAGCGTTCACTCCTCGCGAAGTGGGCTCATATCATTATCACCGCGGGCTGCCGAGCCCGGCCAGCTGGCGATTGGAACTGCGCTCTATTTACTCGGGACTATCTCCCGTATGTGCCACGATATTGCAGCATATCGGCATTTGCATCTTGTGCCTGTTTACCATTCGTTGTACTTTGATATGCAAGTGCAAAAGGAACAGTATGCTATAGTCGCCGATACTGTGAGCAGGCCATAGTGGCTATTGACTACACCAGCTGTATCAATCCATGTGACCCGGGGGTCTGTCATGGTGTGAACAGACTCCTTACACACACATGTGCCGTCACATCTCCTTGAAGAGATGACCACAGGTAATCTTATGGAACAGAGTGGTGAAACATAGTATTTGTGTTGATACATCTAGCTATACTGTAGCTAGGCTAATATAGGAGTTTCAACTCTTCATTAATATGTTTCAAATTTCAAATTTCAAAATATCTTTATTTGATTAGACTTCTTACAAAGTACTTTCAAATCGTCAAAAAGACACAAAATATATTAAACATGATTATTAATGTTATTGGTTACAGTATTTATATCCCATGGATATAAGCCCATGGATGCAGTTCAAATGCTCAATTATCAAATATAATAACTAAAATATTACAAATATTTGTGAGCATGGCAAATTCCAGCCAGTCAAAGCAAACATCAAACTAAGAATAATTAATTGTAGCAAAAGTACAGTGCCAATGGGATTATATACAATAATTTTCTGACAAGACCCCTGGCTCCCTTATTACAAATATAATCACTTACATTTTAATATCCTTCTTTCATGTTACATTTAATACATGTATTTTAACATTTACTTTGAATTAATTGCAGTAAGTAGAATGGTTTGGTCAAGGAAACTGTAGCAAGTTGTTGTTTCATTAATACAACAACTTGCATAGAATGAGAAACTTTAGATACAAGTTGAAATAGTGACTCAAAACATAAAATATTAAATCATTACAAGAGTGCATGCCAGGAATATTATAAGAATAAACACTTTTAGTCCAATGAAATGTTACATTTTTTAGGTCTAACCTTGCGTTTTTTAGAGGACGCAATTTAATTTTTTTGATGTGTAGGGGGGGTCAGTGTAAAGCTAAAACCAAGTTTGTGGGGCCGCCACCCTTGTCCCACGGCCGCCATCTTGAAAATAGGGGTTGAAATGGTTTTTACGATATATCTCTTAAACTATTTATCTGATAAAAAAAAGTTATTAACATTTTTTGTTGCAAATTAAATTCTCTACAACTTTGGTTGAGTAACTTTTTGTCGTAGAACTATAAATAAAAAAGTTATAAGCGAAAATATTTAGAAATTCGAGAAAAAAAA
The DNA here is from genome assembly GCA_929442735.1 of Watsonalla binaria. Classification (NCBI taxonomy): domain Eukaryota; kingdom Metazoa; phylum Arthropoda; class Insecta; order Lepidoptera; family Drepanidae; genus Watsonalla; species Watsonalla binaria. The sequence continues at coordinate 36,282 of OV838938.1, forward strand.
TTATATTTTTCGATATAACTTTCTTTTTTATCATTTTACGAAAAAAATATATCAGACCATTTTTTTAGATCGTTTTTTGAGGAACAACTTTTATAAGCAACATTTTTTCATTAAGTCAATATTTAAGGATTTACAGCGCTCCGAAGTGAGTACTATTTTTCAGTACTCTTAACTAGACTTATATTATACGTGTGTACTAATAATGTGTCATCAGTTATTGTATTTTTTTTGTTATTATAATTTTTTTAATTATTAATAATTAATTCTTGACTCTTTTCCCCACCACCCACGAGGTAGAGTCTAGAGGCGTTTTTTTTTTACGTGGTATCCCCAATAGGCATAATCCACGGTGATTTTCACAGATGTTAAAATCTTATCTAAAATCATTCGAAATCGTCTTCCCAATTAAAAACAGAATAAAATACATCCGCACGTGGAGAAATATGTAGCACAACTAAAAGGTATAAGTTGAACGACAACTTCAACACAATATCATCAGCTATTCTTACAATAAGAAAGGTTAGAAATAATAATAATAATGGCCGGCAGATGTTCTTTTGTTCCCTAATGGTCGCTTGGGTATTTTCTACCTTGACAGTATTCTCGGTAACGGCCATCAGATTACAGTTATTTTAAAAATCAATAATTGTCAAATTCTGTAATGGAGTGGAAAAGAGTAAATAATTAATTATTAATAATTAAAAAAAAATATAATAACAAAAATAAACCATAACTGATGACACATTATTAGTACACACGTATAATATAAGTCTAGTTAAGAGTACTGAAAAATAGTACTCACTTCGGAGCGCTGTAAAACCTTAAATATTGACTTAATGAAAAAATGTTGCTTATAAAAGTTGTTCCTCAAAAAACGATCTAAAAAAATGGTCTGATATCATTTTTTCATAAAATGAAGAAAAAAGAAGTTATATCGAAAAATATACATTTATTTCTCGAATTTCTAAATTTTTTCGCTTATAACTTTTTTATTTATAGTTCTACGACAAAAAGTTACTCAACCAAAGTTGTAGAGAATTTAATTTGCAACAAAAAATGTAAATAATTTTTTTTATCAAATGAATAGTTTAAGATATATATCGTAGAAAACATTTCAACCCCTATTTTCAAGATGGCGGCCGTGGGACAAGGGTGGCGACCCCACAAACTTGGTTTTAGCTTTACACTGACCCCCCCTACACATCAAAAAAATAAAATTGCGTCCTCTAAAAAACGCAACCCCAAATGTAACTTTTCACTATTTGTACTTCAGTTTGGTATAAGTCTTTTGGAAGGTTGCATTTCATACAACAAATTAGAAGACATAAGATTCCAGCAAGAAATTAAATTACATTCGTCAAAAAAATTTTAAGGTATATTATAAGGGTTGTGTGTCTTTAGAATATTGGGCTAGGGACCAAATCAAGATTTATCAGTATGTATATGAAAATAACTGATATGTTATTTAATATAATAATTTGTGAAATTTGGGTGTTGGAATGTTTTTGCCTATACATTTGGGGACTTACAAGGTGAGGCGAAAATATGTTGTAGTAATATAATATATTATGTCAGGTCAGGATCAGGAGTTTGGGAAAAATGATACATTTGTCTCGGTGGAAACATGTATATTGGCTAATCGATCTTACAAATTGGAGAAATAATACCTACGAAATGTATTGTTAATGCGAGTGCGTGTTTCAGGCGGCGGGAGATGTTGGCGGCGTGCGAGGCGGGCGAGGTGTTCGCTCTGCTGGAGGGCGGCGCGGGCGGCGCGCGCCAGGCCTCCGAGGCGCTCGCCGCGCTCTACGGCGCCGTGCGCGAGCCCTGGCTGGCGCGCGCTCTGCTGCACTACCACGCGCGCACCGGCTCCGTGCGCGCGCTCGACCTGCTGGCGCGCGCGCCCGACCCCCACGCGCGCTTCCTGCTCGACGCGCTGCAGGAGCAGCTGCGCGGCGAACGCGGCGCCCGCCACCTGGCACTGCGCGCGCTGGCGCCGCTCGTGGCGCGCCGGCCCGCCTGGCTGCACCGCCTGCCCGCGCACCCCGCCGCGCGCGACCTGCTGCGCGCCGCCCGCCACGAGCGCGCGCCGTTGCCGCTGCTGCACGCGCTGCTGGCGCTGGCCGCGCTGCTGCCCGCCGCGCCCGCGCTGGCCGCGCAGCACGCGCCCGACCTAGCCGAGGCCCTGCTACGGCCCGACGCGCTCGACCCGCCGCCCGCCGCCGCCGCGCGCGCGCATTTGCACCTGGCGCAGCTGGCGCTGTTCCGCGTGCTGTACGCCACGCACCCCTGCACGCTGCTGGACGCGCTGCGGGCGCACGGCGCCGAACTGGGCGGCGGCGCTCGCGACGCCTGGGAGCGGGCCGTGGCGGCGCTGGCCGCCTCGGTGCGCCTGCACCCGGCGCTCGTCACCGGCTCGCGGCCGCGCGAGGCCGACCCGGCGCGGTGGGCGCGCCTCGAGCCGCACGACGTGTTGGCCGAGACTCGCCGCCTCGAGCTGCCCGAGGGCGGCGACTCGCCGGCGCCCTCGCCGACGCCCGCGCCGCCCGCCCCGCGCGCGTCGCCCGCACCGGGCTCGGGCGCCCACGCGGCACGCGCGGCCGGCGCGCTTCGGCCCGGCGCCGAAGGCTGGTTCCCGCTGGGCGAGCGCTGTGGCGCAGAGTCGGCCCCGCACACGCCGCTGCCGGCCGAGGAGGGCGCCGAGCCGCCCGAGGCCGCGGTGGAGGCCACTCCCGAGAACACGCCGGCACGGGAGACGCGCGCCCAATTCCGCTTCCCGGACTCGGGCGCCGTGCGCGCTATCGGCCGCCGCTCACGCCCCGCCTCGCCGCCGCGTAAGGTATGTGTACATCTGCTTCTTACCGATCATAGTGACGTGAAATTTGTGTTATTAGTGTAGGCATATCCTTCCTAAGGGTGTAAATAAATTTTGAAAAGCATATTGTAACCTGTGTGTGTGTGTGTAGGAGAGCTCTCCGGCTCTAGGCGAGGGGTACGCGGCGCGCCTCGCGCGAGTGGCCCTGGAGCGGCGCGCGGCCGACTCGCCCGTGGCCTTCGCGGGCCCCGGGGGGCCCCCGGCGGGCGTCGCGCGGCCCGAGCCGCGGGGCCCCGGCGCGCGGCCCCCGCCCCCCGACCTTCCCGCCGAGGACCTCGAGGTGCTGCAGCTCACGGCGGGCGCGCCCCCGCCCTGGCCCGAGCCCGCGCCGCCCGCCCGCCCCGCGCCGCGCCGCCCGCCCGCGCCGGCCGCCCGCCCCGCGCACCAGCCGCCCGCCCGCCGCCCGGCCTCGGCCGAGCGCGCGCGCACCCGCACCGCCAGCGCGGCCGTGCAGACGGTCGACGTGTGGCCGGAGCCCTACGAGTTCCTGCTGGGCGACCTCTACCGCCCGCCGGCCGAGGCGCCGCCCTCGCCGCGCGACGACCCCGAGCGCGCGCCCCGCTCGCAGACCGGCACCCCGTGCGAGCGACTCGATACGTACCTGCAGGAGCTCTACCTCGGCCGCGGCGGCGCGTCGGCCGGCGACCTCGGCGACCAGCTGGCGCTCGCGCACGCGCAGCTCATGTACGAGCGCTGGCGGCGCGAGGCCCACGCCGAGCGCAACCGCCGCCTGCTGGGCCGCTGCCGCCAGGCGCGCGCGCTCGAGCTGCAGAACGCCGCACTCCGCGAGAGGCTGCGCGCGCTCACCAGGGAGCGCGACGAGCTGCGCGCCCGGCCGGCGCCAGCGCCCGCCCCGCCGCCGCCGCCGCAGCACCCGCCGCCCGCCGCGCCCGCGCTCGAGGCCGCCCTGGCCGCCGAGCGCGCCGCGCGCCTGCGCGCCGAGGCCCGCCTGGCCGAGACCGAGGCCCAGCGCGCCGTGGAGCTGGCCGAACTGCAGCGCTCGCGCGGCGAGTCGTTCGAGGCGGCGCGCCACGTGGAGGCGCTGGCGCGCGCCGCGCTAGCCGCCGACCGGCGCGCCGAGCACGTGCGACGGTTGCGGCGCGAGCTGCTGGTGCTGGCCGAGCGCGAGGCTCGCCTGGCGCAGGCCGCCGCGCCGGCTCCGCGCGCCGCGCCGCCCGCTCGCGCCGCCGACCGCGCGCTGCGCGCCGCCCTGGCCCGCGCCGAGGCGGAGGCCGACCGGGCGGCGGCGCGCGCGGAGGCCGCGGCGGCCCACGCGCACGAGCTGGAGGCCTCGCTGGGCGCGCGCGACGCCGCCGTGGCCGAGCTGAAGCGCGCCACGCGGCTGGCGGCCGAGGAGGCGGGCGCGAGGCAGCGCGCGCTGCAGGACAAGTACTCCGCGCTGCTGGCCGTGGTGCGCGCGCAGGAGGCTCGCCGCCTCGAGCGGCTGGCCGAGGGCCCCCGCCGGCCCGAGCCCGAGCCCGAGCCCGAGCCGCAGGTGTAATGGCCGCTCCCGATGGAACTAGTGAAGTGGTCTAGATGTACATGTTTATGTGAAACTAAAAGTGACGTAGTGCATAATCCGCTGCCTACTTATTATTATTATTATTATGTGTAACGTAACGCAAATCAGAATCATACCTCATTACACGTGCTTTACCAGTTCATTGTATTTGATCGAGCGGACGCATGGAGCACATGGAGCGACTCGGCTGTGGATATATCTGTATATTGTTGATCACTGCGCCGGACATAAAGGTACCGCAGACAGCCGGCTTACTTCAGGACACCAATGTATTTAAATGTTTATGTCATGTGGACTCGCCGAGAGTATGAAATTAAGCTAAGAACAAAATTGTTATTTATAAACTATAATAAATATATAACTATGAAATTTGCTTCATGGTATATTTCCAGCTATATTAAGGTACCGTCTAAGCCCTCTTCCATAGTAAAGACATATAGTGTGTCGCAACCATTGGAAATGTTATATTAAGTAATGTGCTAGACTGCGTTGTTTTACTATGACGCAAGCTGTGGCAGCTCGGAGACGTTAAACTTACTTAGGTAGATTTATTTTATTCAACAGATACAAATACCTTAATCACAGCAGAAAGTGATAAAATATGTTTGTAATACGACAGCTCAAAAATATTATTGTATGGTCCACGTCGACGCGAGTGAATACTCTCCTTAAGATGGTATATATATATCAGTAATCTTGATTCTACTGTATTGCTTTGTTACACTTGATATGATGCTAATCATTGACGACGGTATGAGGACGCGGCGCGGAGGTGGAACGCAAACTGAACTGTTACGCACTTATTACAAAACAGACTCAGATAGTCCTTGGTTTAAAATTATTAATTAATCTCTTTCTGGAGGGATGGATATAGTTTTAGTCAGAGTTTAGTCTCGTCTTCGCTGAAAACATGTTTTGTAATGAGATGATGAGAGATTATAGTTGAGGTTACAAACCTCAACTGTAATCTCTCCTCACTCTTCACTGATATAACTTGTCATTACATAGAATAAAATTACTTAAGAAGGTGATAACTGAGGTTCTAGTCGATACTCTAGTATGAACTTATACGCCGCTAGTCTCAAGAAAGGATATCAATTAGATAATATTAAATATTACTTACGTTCAGAACGCTCGCGTCCCATCCCAGGAGACAATGTTCCAGTAGACAACCCTACTTCCTAAGGACATCTGTTGCCGTAGAAGGTCACACCTTCCTAGAAGGGTGTCCAATGGGTCTGACCAGTTCACAATATCCACCTCATACATAACTCTACCTATGATATTATATACATGTAGGCTTCCTCGAAGATTTCCTTAACTGAGCTATACAATATAAAGAACTAGCTAGCTATCTTTCCTGCCCGTACATTTCTAATAAAAACAGCTCCAATTTAAATTTGTGGAATTTCGAAACCCGTTTTCTTTGTAAGTTGTACACCTCCCCAAGCTTACACCATCCAAATGTAACGTCTCTAGGTCCAGCGGCTGTACGCTGATTTCAGTTGTAATAACAGAAAAAAGTAAAGGCCTTTGAATTGTATATGCACAAGAAGATTATTTCTGAGAGTTTACAAAACTACTAGTGGGCCGTCCTCGCTTCACTTCGCATTACGATTTTATAACACCATTACAAAAGGATGACTTTTTGGCGCTGATAGATAAGTTGAGGTCTTTGGCGCCAAATCTAAAATCAGCCGGGGTCACCATAAAAGGTTATCGCACACATATGAACGAGGAGGTGCGCTGCAATATATGTATATATAAAATAGGAACTTTCAAATAATGCCGGGTTGATAAGTGTGCGACAACCCTAAGCATTATCGTTTGTTTGATGAAGGATAGTTCTCATCTCGGGAAAGTAATCAAAGCCAGTGTCGTTTCAATTAGTCTTTATCGTTAGGAATCCTCGAGGGCCGTCGCGTAATACATTATATTTGGTACAAAATTCACAACAAAAGTATAATATAAATAGTTAAAATATCAACAAACTCTTATGTACAATATACAAAATATACAAACAACTAGGTACAAGTGTGTGTAGCGTGGCTCGGGGGCTACGGGAGCGGCTCGACGTAGTTCTCGGGCACCAGCCCCTGCTTGCCGTTCAGCGAGCCGCGCAGCCAGCCCGGCTCGCCCGACGGCGCCACGTTGGTGATGATCTGGTTGGGCTCGAACGACAGCTCGCCCTCGCCCTCCCCCAGACACGCGTACAGCGTGCGCACGCGCGCCACCCGCCCCCCTACCGCCCCCCCAGCCGCCAGCGGCGGCGACGCGCTGTGGCTCGACATCGACTCCACCGAGCTGCTGCTCGACCGGCCCACACCTGATACAACAAATCACCGTTACACGACAGGACAAGTGTTGCACCGTTTTCGTAATCTATACTCGCTAGCGTTACCCACGCAGGCGCTGCTCAATTTCTCATAATATAATAATAATATTATACGGAGAAAACTTTGTTTGTTTGGTTGTAATGAATAGGCTCAAAAACTGCTAGACCGATTTCAAAAATTCTTTCACCACTGGTTAACTACATCATCAGCGAGTAACATAGGCTTTATCTTATCCCCGTACTCCCACGGGAACGGGAACTACGCGGGTGAAACCGCGTGAGGTCCGCTAGTTTCTCATAAAAACATTCTACGAAGACAAGCGAGTATATATTAGGAAAACGGCGGCAAATTCGTGATAGGGGTGTGCGTAACTGGAGCATTAGGTCAACAAATTTTTAAGTAATCAAAATATATAAAAACAATCATTCAAATAAATAGGTGTCTCCTGCACTGGCAGAGGCCAGCTAGTAAAGATACAAGTAGTATGTGAGCGTACCGATGTGCGGCGCGAGAGGCGGCGCGTGCGTGAAGTGCTGCAGGAGCTGCGCGTGGTGCGCCGAGTAGCGCGCGCAGCCCGCGCTCACCACGCTCTGCGACGACGATACACACATTCATGCGATATCTACTTCCTTAGCACATCTCACACATCCATTAAGTATATATGTATATACTGCTTTTAGCAGGTGCGACCGTGGAGGCGGAAAGGTTATCTGCTCTGCAAGTTCAAATCCCAGCGGTCTGCACCAATAAGTTTTTAGTGATTGAAAACATTGTGTTGAAAACTATATGTCTGACAAAAAACACAGACTATGTATGTAGGTATGTGCCTGAGACGGTCACCATTTGTCACGTTGGCACGACAAAAATAATGAAACTAGTACTACTTATAAATAATTACTTACTACGTAATCACCGTGAGGTGTTATTTGTAAACATACACACTGGTGGACGCACAATGCGTGTAGCAGTACTCACCATGTCATTCCGCACTGAGACTGGCAGCGAGGTCGGGGAGGTTCTGCAACAACAACACACGTCAGTCACACATCACTACTATAACGGTGCGTTCCGTCTTCGTTAGAAACGTACCCTAAATATTACATAAATCACATCTCTACGCACACTTTAATTAATTAAATAGGTATATTTTTTGTAACCACAGAAATCAAACCTCAGACTAATTTTGCAAATTTAATTCCAAATGTCACAACACCACTCCTAAATTTTATAATAAGTTTAACACATGAGTACCAACCCTGCAATGACGAAGCCGGAGAGGCAAATGATCATGTTGCACGATATACGAGAGGGTGCGATCACAATAGTCACAAGTGTATGTATGTCCGCCCGCGGCCAAGTTCGCGCGTCGAGTGCGTGCGGCGGCGCGCGCGCGCCTATATATGGGAGTGGCAGGCCTCCACACGGGGCTCACGGGGCTCACGGGACCCGCCATGGGAGGCTATGCCGCTCCTCCGTAACAAATCACATTTGACCCTTATCAAAATGATCAATGGCACGAGACCTACAACTAGACTAGATAATTATATGCCCTTACTTTCTACTAACATAGGTACACATACATTTTAACATATGCTCACGCCTGTATTCCCCGAAGGGGTAGGCAGAGGTATTGTAATTGCAACACCCGCTTTTCACCGAAGATGATTAAGTGCCAACGTGACAGATGGTGAGTCCATCGCCGTCTCAGACACTTCTTCAGAAATATGCAGGTTTCCCCACGATGTTTTCCTTCACCGTAAAGCACTTGGTGTGAAATCACTGTACATAAGTTTTTTAGAAAATCTCATTGGTACAGGCCCCGTTGGGATTCGAACTTGCGTCGCTTGCGTAGCAGGTGACTGCTCAAACCTACATATTTATATAGTAAGAAACTCAAGTCCTTGCCTATCCGCAAAAAAAAAAGCATATCGTTCATAAAAAAATATTAATGTACCATTTTGAATGTAACATTATCAAACGGATCATCCGTTTCATTCTACAAAACTCACATCCATTCGACGCTGGCTAATAAGTTTGATCCATAACACTACCGAACTAATATTATAAGTAAATTACGTTTTGACGATCTTGAAGTCAGATGGAATACAATACAAATATACGACAGTAAATTAAACGTATCAAATTATATCTCGGGTCTTTGTATCAATTTAACGTTTGGTTTTAAGTAAGGTTTGGAATTATTAAGAAATAATCATAATATGTTCTTAAAGGGTCTGTGGGGAGGTGGGAGGAAGGGGGACAGGTGCCAGGTGCACATTCCGCGCACGCGCAGCTGCGCGCGCTATCTGCGCTCCAAGAGCCGATTCCTTTATTTTTTTGCTACGAGTGAACATCTGCCGGCCGTGCGCCGCGACCTGTTCCAATAAATCGTACCTCTTCACAACCCGACATACATGCCACCAAACACGTCAGTTTATCATTTATATGCAACTCCCAACTTACCAATCGATACTCGCTACTCTGTTGGCTGATAAATAAATGGCTACATATGTATAATATATTGCGTTAAAAAAATTGTAAACTATGAAAATAGTCTTACGAACAGTTCCTTTCACAATGTAAGTATTCACGCAATCAAGGTCGATGTTACAAAAGCAAAAGATGTTTGTTGGTTTGTCCTTTCTCATCGGATCGACGCGCTTTTCATAATATCATAGTGTCTTTCACAAACTAGGCTGCCTACATTAAAATAGACGATCATTTCGGTTTTTACTAGAATAATCGCGCTACTTAGCTAGCCTATGACTCGCAACAATGAGGAATAATGGGCCCATCTTTTTTCTTGTAGACGAATAAAATATAGTGATTTTCCATTGAGATTGTTTCCTTGCAGGAATCCGTAGAGTAGTGAGTGCGGTGCCCATATGCCGTGCGTATGGTACGGTGTATGGAACACCGGCGGCGGGACAATGGCGGGTACCTGCGGACGCCCGGTGTTTCAATTGACAGATTTTTTGTTTACATGACCCTTCAGAACAAGCGACCATCGGTATCAGTATTAACTTTGCACAATTACACAGAGCACCTACTATGAAATGGGAAATCTAATGCCAAATAACTACTCGTTGTCTATTGAAAACTAGTGTTATACCCTTACTTCCCTTACTCTCTCGATATGAACACTAAAAAATGTATTTTTCAGTAACAAACTGACGAATTAAATTCCATCTAATCTATAGATTTACCTATATGGAAAATGACTATGTTGTAAAGGTTTTTCTAAACGTCTTTAAATCACGCGCCTATTGCAGGGAATCTAAGTTTATATCGGAACATAGTGAAATTAACCTTTCCGAATATTATACATATTATGCTAACGCCTGTACCTGTGAAGATGATTAAGTGCCTAAGTTACAGGTGGTGAGTCTATCGTCGTCTCAGGCACTATACATAGGTACGCCTTTGAATGACTTCTCAGACACATGCAGGTTTCCTTCACTGTAAAGCACGTGGTGTGTACTGTGGTGAGAACTACATAAGTTTTTAGAAAAACTCATTGGCACAGGCCCCGCTGGGATTCGAACTTGCGTCGCTTGCGTAGCAGGTGACTGCTCAAACCTCAAGGCCACCACGGCCTACCTAAATTCATTAATATTCCTTTGATTTGTTCGTTTATTTATATTAGAATTATTATATATTATAATTAATATATATTTTATTGTAGAATTATTTAATTCTACTTATTAAGTGCCATTATAAAGTGACTTAAAGCGTTATATTTGAAGCAAAACAGCAATTAGTGCAAGACAGTAGGTATCCGCGCGAGTCCCGAGCCGGGCGGCGGGCGGCGGCAGGTGCCGCTCGGTGCGCGAGAGGCTTCTTTGTGCCAGTTTTTGTAGCGACAGCTGACGCAGCCTCCGCGCGCTACACTGGCGCGCCTCACTAAAGTACATTATTTAAAACAGCACGCAACTATAAAATAAACTTAAACAATACATATACAATAGTTAAACATATCTACTATAGCGATACCTAACTACCCAAGTAAGTTTGACTCGAGGGAAACAATCTCAAATTAATCAATGAATATATTATTTTTTACCACAAGCTTCTGATATGAAATGAATATAATATAAATAAGCGGCTATTTGTAACGACAGCTGTAATACGGGAGATTAACTTGAAATAACAGGTTGTCACTGCATAGTTTTTTATTTGTGAAAACTTATAAGTGTCTAGATTCTTGCAAGCAAGTGTAGGAGGTCGCGCGGCGCGGCCTGTAGGTGTACCTCGCTGATTCGCTGAATTACATTATACACAGGGTACAATTAAAAATGATGTTAGTTTAACGTGCGTATATGTGTACAAGGTGTCTGTCATGTGTTATTGAATGGACCCATTATTTTATTAATAGTTCTAGATTTTTTTCAAATTAAATAAGAAATATCATGCAACGATACTTGATCACACTTCATTAGTGAACCTGCTCACGCTCACGTTACAGTCTGGGCACCCAAGCCCAAGACACACCGACGTACGCTGCTTCTACAATAACACCACACTCATACAATATACACATGTTTGTAAGCTACGAATAAGCTGAACATATTTTTATGATTTAAAAGAATTACCCACATTTTGTACTATGTTTATAAATATTTTCGTAAGTAATCATACATTTTAATTATCTTGACTTCAAAAAATAGAAGAAGTTATCAATTCGACTGTATGTTTTTATTGTTTGTTACCTCTCAGAACTTCTGACTGGATGAACCGATTTCGATGATATTTTTTTATTTGAAAGGTGGTGCTTCCCTCGTGGTTCCATTTTAATTTCGTTGAGTTCTGATGACGGAATCCATGAAAAATGGTGGGGAAACTTCGAAAACTTTAGTGGTGACTAGTGCATTTGTTAGTTAATTCCATTGAGTATTTTAAGCACAACTATTTAATGTAGTGGAGTCGATCTGATGATGGAGCCCAAAGACAGTCGATGAAACTCGTCAACGACTTACAGCAAATTCTTGGTGTTTGGATTTGATTAATTCTGAGGTGTAAAGTTCTCAGGTTGTAACTGTCCAGTAAGACGTCCGGAAAAAGTTAAATAATTTTATTTTTCTCTTTTTGAAGGCGGTTTCCGTTGAAGCTTTATTGGCGTACCGCACCATGTTGGCGAGGAACCGGTACACACTCGTGGTAATTACTGTACGTACATTCAATTATTGGAGTTCATCACAAAACACTTTGCCCCTCGATCGGTCAGTCAGGTCAGGCTACTGACCACTGTCCTACCGGCCGCTCTCATTACATCCATATCGCACGCAACGAACGTCGGCAGCTATTCAACTACGTCATTGTACAACGGGTCACACTAACCACAAGTGGATGGCCAGTTTTAAATAATCTAATACAAATGTTAAAATAATAATAATAGTCTTTTATGAATTTCATTGTAATCAATAATTATTTACTATGTAAGTAATGAAATGCTCATGATGCCAGCTGAGTTTCTTGTCGGTACTCTTTAAACGGCTAGTTTCCAAGCCGGTGGTCAATTCTACGACGTTCACAGACGTTTTGGCCTTACCAGGCCAACACTGAATAAATCATTTTCATTTTACGTATTCAAAACGAAACTCAAATATATTGACACTATTTACAAGTTAAAAGTATACACAACAAATTGTTACATTTATAACAATTATCTACGTTGTATTTACTAAAAATTTTTATACATAAATAAAATAACTAAATATTTCATAATTATTTCCAATGAATCATCTAACTAAATAGTTTTATATCGACAACAATATAGATGTTCTACTTATCACTACATAAAATATATCTTTTCTGGTTGTTTATAACATTGTGCGTCGACCACTACGGCTCTCAACAACAACTATTCTGGTTGTTTATAACATTGTGCGTCGACCACTACGGCTCTCAACAACAACTATTCTGGTTGTTTATAACATTGTGCGTCGACCACTACGGCTCTCAACAACAACTATTCTGGTTGTTTATAACATTGTGCGTCGACCACTACGGCTCTCAACAACAACTATTCTGGTTGTTTATAACATTGTGCGTCGACCACTACGGCTCTCAACAACAACTATTCTGGTTGTTTATAACATTGTGCGTCGACCACTACGGCTCTCAACAACAACTATTCTGGTTGTTTATAACATTGTGCGTCGACCACTACGGCTCTCAACAACAACTATTCTGGTTGTTTATAACATTGTGCGTCGACCACTACGGCTCTCAACAACAACTATTCTGGTTGTTTATAACATTGTGCGTCGACCACTACGGCTCTCAACAACAACTATTCTGGTTGTTTATAACATTGTGCGTCGACCACTACGGCTCTCAACAACAACTATTCTGGTTGTTTATAACATTGTGCGTCGACCACTACGGCTCTCAACAACAACTATTCTGGTTGTTTATAACATTGTGCGTCGACCACTACGGCTCTCAACAACAACTATTCTGGTTGTTTATAACATTGTGCGTCGACCACTACGGCTCTCAACAACAACTATTCTGGTTGTTTATAACATTGTGCGTCGACCACTACGGCTCTCAACAACAACTATTCTGGTTGTTTATAACATTGTGCGTCGACCACTACGGCTCTCAACAACAACTATTCTGGTTGTTTATAACTTTGTGCGTCGACCACTACGGCTCTCAACAACAACTATTCTGGTTGTTTATAACATTGTGCGTCGACCACTACGGCTCTCAACAACAACTATTCTGGTTGTTTATAACATTGTGCGTCGACCACTACGGCTCTCAACAACAACTATTCTGGTTGTTTATAACATTGTGCGTCGACCACTACGGCTCTCAACAACAACTATTCTGGTTGTTTATAACATTGTGCGTCGACCACTACGGCTCTCAACAACAACTATTCTGGTTGTTTATAACATTGTGCGTCGACCACTACGGCTCTCAACAACAACTATTCTGGTTGTTTATAACATTGTGCGTCGACCACTACGGCTCTCAACAACAACTATTCTGGTTGTTTATAACTTTGTGCGTCGACCACTACGGCTCTCAACAACAACTATTCTGGTTGTTTATAACATTGTGCGTCGACCACTACGGCTCTCAACAACAACTATTCTGGTTGTTTATAACATTGTGCGTCGACCACTACGGCTCTCAACAACAACTATTCTGGTTGTTTATAACATTGTGCGTCGACCACTACGGCTCTCAACAACAACTATTCTGGTTGTTTATAACATTGTGCGTCGACCACTACGGCTCTCAACAACAACTATTCTGGTTGTTTATAACTTTGTGCGTCGACCACTACGGCTCTCAACAACAACTATTCTGGTTGTTTATAACATTGTGCGTCGACCACTACGGCTCTCAACAACAACTATTCTGGTTGTTTATAACATTGTGCGTCGACCACTACGGCTCTCAACAACAACTATTCTGGTTGTTTATAACATTGTGCGTCGACCACTACGGCTCTCAACAACAACTATTCTGGTTGTTTATAACATTGTGCGTCGACCACTACGGCTCTCAACAACAACTATTCTGGTTGTTTATAACATTGTGCGTCGACCACTACGGCTCTCAACAACAACTATTCTGGTTGTTTATAACATTGTGCGTCGACCACTACGGCTCTCAACAACAACTATTCTGGTTGTTTATAACATTGTGCCTCGACCACTACGGCTCTCAACAACAACTATTCTGGTTGTTTATAACATTGTGCGTCGACCACTACGGCTCTCAACAACAACTATTCTGGTTGTTTATAACATTGTGCGTCGACCACTACGGCTCTCAACAACAACTATTCTGGTTGTTTATAACATTGTGCGTCGACCACTACGGCTCTCAACAACAACTATTCTGGTTGTTTATAACATTGTGCGTCGACCACTACGGCTCTCAACAACAACTATTCTGGTTGTTTATAACATTGTGCGTCGACCACTACGGCTCTCAACAACAACTATTCTGGTTGTTTATAATATTGTGCGTCGACCACTACGGCTCTCAACAACAACTATTCGTTAATATAGCACTCGCCGCTGCTTATACATGCATGTATTACTTCTGCCCCGTGGCTTCACTCGTGTTAAAACGATATCTATACATATATTCATACACATAAATAAAATTTAAGAGTCTGTTAGGAATAAAAAAAAATCTTTGGAATAAATGCATATGAAAGTATATATAAAAAAATATAATGTCCAAAACGGCTGGACCGACTTTAACGCGACACACATAGGCTACTATATATTTAAAAAAATATTAGGATACCGCGGGCTACCCATACATTAAATCTACGCGGGTGAGACCGCAGGGCGTAGCTAGTGACTAAGTAAAACATTGTTGGATACATATTTTGTTGCCCGTTAGTTAGGATGAGTGGGAGTACTTCTTGACAGCGAGTTTAATAAAAACCTTGTTATCAAGTTTTCAATTTGGATTTCCTGAAAGGAAAATTGCTCCCCAAGCGGCCCCTCCTCCACCTCTCAGTGAAGGGCTCAACTGTGGCGAGGTCACTCACCAATTCTTACGCACATTTTCGGAACCAAATGAATACCATCTTTATGAAATACACAAATACAAGAAACAATCCCAATGTTCAAGCGGACATTGATTATTATTCGACCAACCGGAGCACACTGCCATTAAATAACACCTACTATTATAGGAGGTAATGCAACGTCGCTTGCATTAGTAAACCTGCTCACGCTCACGTTACAGTCTGTGCACCCAAGCCCAAGACACCGACGTACGCTGCTTCTACAATAACACCACACTCATACAATATATATGCCTACACTAGTTTATAAGCTACGAATAAGGTGAACATATTTTTATGATTTGAATGAATTACTATTTCTAAATGTCTGTATCGTATGAATCTGCGAGATGGCGCAAGGCTCCTTAACACGTAAAATTAAGAGGAGGAATAAATCGACTCACGAGGTGAGGAGGTGAGCAGGTCAATTGGCATGTCTTCAGTCGTGGGTTTTCGGTTTTCCATTTTTTGTACACATTATGTGACGTACATAGACACACACACACACACAAACAAACACATGCCCCGTGCTACCCACATTAATACATTTGTCACTTACGGAATCACGGCAACAGCGACTATTTATATACTACTTAGTATGTTACCGCGGCAAAATAATTGTTAGGCTTAGGCTTTCAAGTTACACAAGGCATATACATACACATTCACGCACGTACGCACACACGCACTCACCCAAACCCGCGCGCATGATCACAATAAGGAGTCCAAATTCCACACTTAGCTAGGTAGAAATTATTTTTGTAATGCTGTGATAAGCGGCTCCGATAGATAGAATAAAACGTTAATGAATGATATAATGCAGTACCTGAGCAGTCCGTTGTGGTGCACGGTGTGCGGCGGCAGGGACGGCGGCGGCTCCAGCATGTCGGGGAAGTGGTCGAGCAGCGTCTCCACCAGCACGTTGCAGAACTTGAGCTCCAGGATGGACGCCACGGTCTCCCGCTCGGGCCGCAGCAGCGTGGGCCCGAAGCACACCGCCAGGTTGCTCGCCGACATCAGGTTCTTGTCGCTCTTCGCCGCCACACTGCACACACACGCGCGCTGAAGGACTGGCGGCCAGCGGGGAGCTCACCTGGGCAGGGTCAACACGGTCGGTGCGCGAGGCCTGACCTGCGCAGGTGCGTGAGCACGGCGGCCAGCATGTCGCGGTGCGCCGGCGGCAGGCCGCGCAGCAGGCCCGCCACGGCCGCCACTCGCTCCGCGCGCCGCTCCAGCTCTGCTCGCACACACACACACATAAAGCACCCAACTGCCTGGCTAAATCTTCTAAAGTATAATTCAAAGTATCACCTTTTGTGAACAGTCTTATCATAGTAAGTTTTACAATCACAAATATTATTATGAATCGTTATCATCGCTCAACCCCGGAGCGGGTCGAAGGTAGGTGCTGGCCTCCATGCGCAGTAGTAATTTCTTAGGTTTGTATGGCGCGAGCGCGAGTAAAGAGCGCTCTAATCTCGTGGCGGCATCAGTATGGGGTGCAAGATGCTATGCTCACTGGCGGCGGCGATGAAGTGGTCGTGCAGGTGCGTGGTGAGCAGCGGCTCGGGCAGCGCGCGCAGGAAGCTCTTGAGGGCCGACGTCAGCGTCTTGGTCTCCGCCTCCTGCAGCGCCGCGCCCAGCGCCTCGGCCGGGCACGACACCAGCCGAGACACCTTCGACGCCACGCCTGCCACCCTACACACGACGTATTCAATCATCACATAATACCAAGGCCCCTACGCAAAAGTTCCTAATCGTAATAAGGGAAACTGAAGATTCACGTAGGAAGCATAATTATATTCTTGATGTATTCTTGGACTATTTTGGATGGGTTGTGCTTAACTTTATCCGAATAAAGAATGTTTGTTTTAATCGTATATATTATAATGTCAAAGTCAAAGTCAAAGTCAAAAGTATCTTTATTCGATTAGACTTTTACAAAGCACTTTCAAATCGTCAGAATGACACAATTATACAGGATTATACATGCTACCGCCAGGTTCGGAAGGTTGCTTTTACTGAGAAGAACCTGGCAAGAAACTCAGTAATTACTCTTTTCAAAAATATTATACAATTTAAAGAATACAAAATAAATAATTTAAAAAACGTAAGCTCATGTACAATGTTCCAATGCACAAATGTCGATAAAAATTAACATAACTAAAAATCTAGTACATCTACTTATAACTAAATGCGTAGCTTGAGATGACCAGCCCCCACAAGCAGCACCTGTTCACAAGTATGACGTGAATGCCAGCCATTGACCTCCTCAACCATCATAGAGGGAAGTGGACAACCCGTCATCCAGACGCCGCCGCAAGCAAAGGCATTTTAGTGAGCCTGACAACTCAAGCCAGTCAAACAAAGATCAAAACTAATAAATATTAAGAATTGTAACATAAGTACAGTGTCCATGAGACTACTTACAATATTTATCTGGTAATACATTATTCCAAGTTTCTTTATCACATATATAATCACTAACTGTATAATAACCCTTTTTAAGTAATACAGATTTTACAGTCTCTTTAAATTTATCAAAGGGTAAATTTACAATACATGTAGGTAACTTATTATAAAAGCGTATACATTGCCCTAAAAATGATCCCTGGACTTTCTGTAAGCGGTGTGTAGGTACTACTATTTTATTTTTGTGCCTTGTGTTGACATTATGTACATCACACTTCTTTTGAAAAGAATTAATATTTTTATGTACAAGTAATAAATTTGCTAAAATATACTGCGAAGCCACTGTTAAAATTCCTATTTCTTTAAATTTTTCCTTCAAAGATGCTCTAGATCCTAAGTTATAGATTGATCTTACAGCCCTTTTCTGTAATATAAATATGGCTTCTATATCGGCAGCTTTGCCCCAAAGCAGGATGGCATACGACATAACGCTATGAAAGTAACTAAAATAAACTAAGCGTGCCGTGTCTACATCAGTGAATTGCTTTACTTTCCTAACTGCATATGCTGCTGAGCTGAGTTTCCCAGCTAGACTAGATATATGTGGGCCCCATTGAAGTTTATTATCGAGTGTTACACCTAGAAAAACTACTGACTCCACAATATCCAGTTCTTCACCATTGATCATAATTTTGGTCGGAACAGGTTTGACGTTAGGTAAAGTAAATTTTAAGCATTTTGTTTTTTTTGCGTTCAAAACTAAGTTATTTACAGTGAACCATTTCAATACTTTGTCAAGGGCACTGTTTACATCATCATAATCCGTTTTAGCTCTGTTAACTTCAAACAGGAGTGATGTATCATCAGCGAACAGTACAATATCACAAGTATTCTGAACAAAATGCGGTAAATCATTAATGTATATCAGAAACAGAAAAGGCCCTAATATTGATCCCTGCGGAACGCCCATTAGAACCGGGGACCCGGAAGACTTAACGCCATTTACCTCTACTTTCTGTACCCTCTGACTTAAATATGAATTAATTAAATCGAGTGCAGTACCTTTGACTCCATAGTGTTTTAATTTGAGCAATAATGTCTCATGATGTACGCAATCAAACGCTTTAGATAGGTCACAGAATACACCTATCATATCATGTGATTTCTCCCAAGCCCTATATACATGTCGAAGAAGTGCAACACCGGCATCAGTAGTCGACCGACCTTTGGTGAAGCCATACTGCTCATTGTGTAAAATCTTATTCATGTTGAAATGTAAAACTAACTGATTTAACATGATTTTCTCAAAAATTTTGCTAAGAGCAGGTAAAATTGAAATTGGTCTGTAGTTATTGGGATCATTAATATCACCAGCTTTAAACAATGGTATAACTTTACTGTATTTCATCAAATCGGGAAATTTACCTAATTTAATACAATTGTTAAAAATTTCAGCTAGACTTGGAGCTATTATATCTATTATATCTTGTAATACTTTTAGTGATATATCCCACAGGTCACCCGTTTTTTTTAAATTTAAACTTTTAAATGTCTTAATCACTTCTAATGGGGTAACGGAACAAAAACAAAAGCCGGCGTCGCATTCTGACACACTTGACTTAAGAAGAGATTCGGCGTCTGAAGAAGATGAATGCAAGGAACAAGTTGTAACTACAGGAATGTTAATAAAAAAGTTATTAAACGTTTCTGCAATTTGAATATTATCGCGGATTAGATTATTAGTTAATGTTAAGTAGCGTATACGATGTAGGATACCTATAGAGTCCTTGTTCCTCCAGGCCGCGCGCCTCGATGACGCTGATGAGTCGGCGCACGAAGGCGAACCCCGCCTCGTCGAGGGCACAAGCACCCTCGCGGGGCCCCGGGGGGCCGGGGGGCACGCGGGGCCCCGCGCCGGGACCCGCGGGGGACAGCCCCGGCGCGCACTCCACCGCGCGCAGCCACGACACGCGGTCACGCTCACTGAGCGCCTGCACACACACACACACACACATACGCAGTATTATAATACGAGATATCTGAATTGGACGTCATTATAAAATACTTAGTTGCGTTCCTTCTGTCATTAATTACATCCCTCGCTCCGAGCTCAGGCAACGACGACAAAATACGACGATTCAAAGAGGCACAAAAAGCCTATAGCCAGTCTATCGTACTCGTGCCGTAGAGGTCGGCGCAAGTAATTATTGGCTGGTAAATTATGCAAAACTTTTGTGAAGAGTGATTAATGATTGCGGCCCATAGTTGTTTTAAATTGGGGTGCATTTTGTTGTTGTGTACAAGACACATAGTGGTGCGCGTGTACCTGCAGCGTGAGCGGCGCGCGCTCGCGGTCGGCGGGCACGGCCTCCCAGCAGAAGCGCCGCTCCAGCGGCTCGCCGCACGCGCGCGCGCCGCACACACACACCGACTCCGCGCCGCCCACCTATATCACACACGCATCATACACATACATCAATTTTATAAGATAGACAAAGAGCGAGGAATACTCTTGGTATTCGTGTAACATCTGGTGGTGTAGAGCATAGATGTAGTAGACGTAGTAACTGACCGTCTTGGGGTTGATCTGGTTGTAGGGCGTCAGCGAGAGGAGCCGGGAGCCCTTCTCGTAGGTGCAGTAATGCTTGCTCCACGTCGTCGTGCCGAACGCCTCTGCGACACACATACACGTTGAGTTTCGATGACATTTCTGTTGTAAAGGTGTCCATTGTGGTGCAAAGTTATGCAGGGTATGTTTTTAATAGCCTTATTTTGGTGAATTTTATAATTTGCGTGTACCATTGCGAGAATAAATTGGGTGACAGGTACAAATTGTAGTGACATTTTGTAAGTATGTGATTTCTAAAAGCAAACAAATTGGTACAACTATATAAGTATTTATCCGAAGTCGTGGAACCCGATCAGTCCTCTGACTACACGTCACTATTGTATTCCTCAGAGTACTGCCACCTCGGAGACGTGACTGTTTGTGTGGTGGGTGTATCCATGTACCTCACTATAGTGGTGGTGTGTGGTGTGTGTGTGTCTGTGCGTGTGTGCGTGTGTGCGTGTGAGACTCACTCTTCTCCATAAGGAACACGTATCCGGCACGTGTGACGGCCGCGCCCTCCTCGCTGCCCTCCTCCTCTTTGTTCTGTACAACAACCAACATACTATACAACACACACAACACAAATACATATTGTAGCAATATTAAGTATGCCCAATGAGTGAAATTGTAATATTACACATGCCTCTACATAACCAAACAATAGGTATCGGATTTTCGTAACGTACAGGCTACACGTATTTAAGCAGTTTTTTAATACATATTATGATACACATGTCAAGTGATAAGTAGTGCGTACTGACCATCTGGCGGACCTCCATCATCTTCTTCATGAGCGACTCGGTCTGTTTGCTCGTCTCCTCGAAGTTACTCCGAGTCTGCAACACACACACGCGCAAACATGTTGTTAATGCACACACACACACACACGTCAATACAGACCGAACACTAATTAGGCACTCACTCGCACAAATCATTATGTACACTCACACACTCGGACACACGCACACAAATCACACACACGTTATTGATGTAAACACTGACCGCACCTTGCGGTGATCATGCCAAATGGTGGTAATTGATGTAGACGGTGCATGCGTGATGCGTGGCTCTACTCAATGGGTCGACGGACATGTTGCGGTGATGGAGGGACTAATCATGATGTATTTACTGAATTACCTCCACACTTATAAACATCTCCCATATCAACGCACTCATTAGCGCTAATTCTTACTCATATTTGACATTGTTCTTACTATCTGATTAAACGTACAGTTGAGTTTATAAGTAAGGTGGTAAATATTGAAAATAAAGCAGTCTGTTATTATTGTCACACGTATGTTCGTACATGAAGTGACGCCAGTCGCGCGGCGACCCCCGCCGGCCACCTGGGGGGGACAGCACGGTCAGAGGACTGAAGGAAAGTTTTTCTGCTCGCTACATAGATGGCGCTAGCAAACGCAAAAAAAAAAATTTCATCCTAAATGATATGCTTTAGACGCTTATTGAGTACGTTTACAAGGCAAAGCACCCGCCTGGCGAGAAGATCTTCCCTCTGCTGCGCAGAGTATCCCTCGCTCGGCCACAGGGCCTTCAATGAGTGCGCAGGGGACCACTGCAGCGGTGCATGTGTTTGTTACAGAGGAGAGAGAGCAGGGAGTGTACCCGCTGTATCCGCAGCTGGAGGTCGCGCACGCTGGCCTCGCTGTCGGCGTGCACGTCGTGCGCCGTGTGGTGGAAGGTCCACCAGCCGAACACGAAGCCCAGCAGCGTCTCCACCAGCTCGAACTTCTTCCTCTCCTGAACTGCCTGCAGCTGGAACACGTACTCCAGCGACGCCTGGCAGAAGTCGCGCTCCGCCATGTCCATTGCCGCATCCGCCTGAGACACACACAACATGCGCCTTTGTGTGGAGTTAATTGTCCATGCAAGGGCTCATAAACCCCTTTGTTACAATACATATACTAACTTAGTCCTAGGTTTAAAATTAGCTCCATCTATTTCTTTAATACGGATTTAAAAAGGGATGGACATAGTTTTAGTCCTAGTTTGGTCTAATCTTCGTTTAAAACATGTTTTGTAACAACCCCTTGTTACTATTTATATTTGAACGATGACACAAATCAAGGGATTTTAGAAAATATCGCTCTGTAATAAATAGTAGCTTTTACCCTCGCGATGCGTAATAATATTTTAAGAGCTCTTTGTCAATCTTATGTTCTGTTCTGACTGGAATGTGGTCATTTTACCGAGATTGTAACATACAGACAAACAAGTGATACTTTCACATTTATAATACATGTGTGTATGTATATGGAATATAGATTAGTAAATACTAGTAGAGTTAGACCGCGAGTAATACTGTATGCAAGTACGCGAGCATCTCGCTAGATGTCGCTAGCCGTCACGGCCGCGTATATTATCTATTATGTTATCGGCCAGTATTGCCAATACACTAGTGTGCACCAATGATCGGGGGCGAGTGAGTCACAGCCGCTTCACTATTATTTTTATGCACAACAAAAACTGTACCAAGTAGTAGCGTATTGTTGCTGGAGCGAGTGTTTGTGACGTCATCGCAATACACACTTAAAAATAACTGTCATTCTTTTACAATGCAATGGGTATATGGTGTGTCAGAGCATCCTACTGGTGGTCACAATAGGAAGCCAGGAGGGCGGATGGGAGGCATTGTGAACAGGTGCTACTTGTGGTGGCTGGTCATCTCGAGTGCCATAAATATCTATTTTAATTATTATTGACATTTGGGCACCGGCAATTCCATTCGTGGCCCACTGAACCCCTTCTCTTTTTTTAATATAAGTCTTGTAACATTAGCTATATACCAGTGAAAGTCCCGTTAAAATCGGTCAAGCCGTTTCGGAGATTATCCGGAACAAACAGACTAACGGACAGACAGAGAAAATAATTCAAAATTGTTTCTTTTATGTCTGTACCGTGTATACTTTCATATGCATGGGGTGAAAAGTTGTTATTTTGGAATTACAAACAGACACTTCAATTGTATTTACGCGTAAAGATGTATAGATTGTCACTCACGGTACGATGAAGGTACCTCGGCCACTAATAGCCCGCCATAACGTACACATTGTGAGCCCACAGCTGTATATTCAGGTTAGTACCAATTCCTTTTGAAGATGATTCTTTTCGCTAAACGTTGTCTTTACAAATGTTTACGACACAATCGAGCCACATTAGTCACACCGAGTCTAAGCTGTGTACTGTGTGTAGCAGTAATGCTAACTGTCGCCTCTTAATGTATGTTGATACACAAACAAGGCAGAGTTCTGACTATGAATGTACGGTACTAGTACTACTGTACTGAAACCCTCAGGTCCACCCAGTACCTACCCTACGTAGAGACGCTACACTTCAAAAGTTGCTACAAAAAAACACATACTTTTATACCGCGAGCTTAAACCCTACTTGTGCCAAGGACAAATAATTAAGACGTATGTTCGGCGCTGTGACGTGTTGTAACTTCTAAGCATTTTTGAGTATTAATTGTTGTCTCTCTGTTACTGTCGATAACATTGTGGTATCTGCTGTTCTAGCAGTAAGTAAGTGTTCATTATATAAATTCACCTCTTGGAACACATTGTCTTGTTTCTTGGTGGAGAGGGAGAGCGTCCGTTCCTGGCTCTGGCAGAACTTGGCCGTCTTCTTGTCAAATTTCTTCTTGCCTTCCTGCACACACACACACGCATCACTTATTATATCAGTCATCAGTCAGCACACACATTTGTGAAGTGAATCGTTGAGTTTAAAATAATGAATAGAATACAGAATAATAATATGCGAGCCGTGGTGGCCTCGGGGTTGGAGCAGTCGCCTGCTACGCGAGCGACGGAAGTTCGAATCCCTGCGGGGCCTGTACCAATGAGTTTTTCTAAAAAAAGTTATGTACAGTGATTTCACAGAACGTGCTTTACGGTGAAGGAAAACATCGTTAGAAAACCTGCATATTTCTGAGAAGTATTCACGTATGTACAGTGCCTGAGACGGTGATAGACTCACCATCTGTCACGTTGGCACTTAATCAAATTCGGTGAAAAGTGTGTGTTGTGATAACAACACCTCTGCCTACCCCTTCGGGGAATACAGGCGTGAGCATATGTATGTATGTAATACAGAATAGAATAGATAGACAGAATAGAAGATATAGAATACAATTATTAGATACCAGAATAGGACACTATAAAGTATTACTAAACTTCATAACAATTATTTAGGAACCTCGAAGTGCAGTGAGGTACATAATTAGAAAATGTATTGTAGATGCGTATAAATTACATAATTATATAAATAAGTTAATTACAAGATAACTCACCGCGAATACCGTCTCAGAGATATTAAACAAAAATAGCTCTATAGAGCCGAGTCAGCGGCCGACCAGTGACAGTGAGCCGCTATTGTTCGGTTTCTAACTGCGGCTCTCAGTAGACATACGTTTGTAAGTAATAAGTTTCATACCATTTATATGGTTGACAGGTAAGTAGGTAGTCAACTAAATAAATGTTAGCAAACGGAATTTTAGAATAACATCTCATTTGCCCTTAGATTCATCTCGTGCTTATCGAGATAGCCGTCGATTGTTGTATAAATTACAAGGTTGTACTATAATACAATTGTGTGTGTGTGTGTGTTACCTTGACGGCGCCGATGTGGTCCTTGCGGAAGCGCTCCAGCGGCTGGATGATCTGCTCGTGCGCACGGCCCAGCTGCGGACATGACACACATCACTATTGATACCACGCATCTTACACACAACGACACCATGCGCCGGTACATCCCCTGCTCACCGAGTCACAACATCACCCACTCGACGCGTACACACAGCTGAAATACATTTCTTTTCGAATGTATGGAGTGTTGATCAGGAGGTTTCCCCATGGTGTTTTGCTGGCTGTTCGTTTTCTGTGATGATTAATTGTGTAGATATTATAGTATATTCTTTGCCGTAATGTTGGAGATATTCAGAAACGTTTAAAAACAATATTGGTACCTACAGATTTTCTGTTGTTCCCTGTAAGGACTTACAGCTTATATTCATCATCAAAGCTATCACAAGAACCTACGACCAACGGATATTTGTAATACACTTGAAAGCAAATTATATACCTCGTTATCAACACACGGAACATCTAACATGGGAGGGAGAAGGGAATGTAGGTAAGTACATCATTCAATTTAAAATTATCTTATGGTTAGATGCTCTTTACAAATAAGTTTCCAGTCGTCAACTAACAGCGTTCACCGCAGAATGCGGAAAGTATATTTTAGTGTTGATTTCTCAAAAGTAAACCTAAGTTTATCTCGGTAAAGGTTGTTGAGTAATGGGAGGTGTCGCAAGTAACAAAAAAAATATTGTGTCACTATATTACTGGAAGTGTGTGTACAGTGAGCGTCCATATCGCAATGTATAGAAAGCTTTATCAACAGGCGCGGTGTGTAATAGCTCCGGACGTGACCGTACGGCGGCACGTGAGGACCGGCGACTGCGGCCGGCGCCTCACTACCACCTACCTACTGAATACTTGCATCATGGGATATTCAATGCTAACAACCACCTAATGATTGTAGCTAAACGTTTATAGTAGTAAGCATATTAATAAGTAGTTCCTGGCATTAAGGCGCTCAAATTCATAACAGATCTCCATCCCAATTCGTGAATGATAAAGATATAATGGGTAGGTGGCGATGGTGAACCACGTACATCCTGCTCTACATTGTCTGTTTAAAATATTTATCCAATGATACTTAGGGGAAAGTTAGCCCACCTGATACAACTTATTACTGCAATGTTATTATATGTTCCTGTTCGATAGATGCAAAGATACTTAAGTGACGTGTTAAGTTACACCATATCAGGTGTGCGACAGTCAGGACCCACTCTTGTATTCAATCAGTGCGGCCGACGATGTAACACCATAACAGTTATCACAGAGACACCAAATCATTAAGTTTCACTTTCGGCGGCCACCAGTCGAGCCACCGCGCCGTGTCCATACAGACATACAGGTACTATACACACATAGTCATACCCATGTTATATTACCGGACGTCAAGACAAACATATGGCCAGGTGCAGATCGAATATCACACAATCACATTTATTAATTGTGTGACATGTCGCCACATGTGGTGCGACGTGTCTGCTGGTTATGTCATTACTCATTATCGATCATGAACTCACTATGCCTGAGCTACTTTATTTATAGGTACTAGGTACACCTAAGTACTGCAAGCATAGAATACCTAAGCCGAGAGTTTCTTTTTGATAGTTTAGCTATAGTATATAGTCTGATAGTTACATATGATGCGTAACTATAGCTAATTATAGTGTCCTATACATACTGCGTTCCGTCAGGAGCCGCAAACCGGTTTATTATTTATAATCCTATCATAGCGAGGACGCCGTATGGAAGTGTGAACTGCGATGAGATAAGAAGCATGTAATCAAATAAGTGACAATGATATTGAGTAGGTAAGATGTGGGGTCGGGCCGCGAGTGAGTGCACAATGGCTCGGTCAATGAAGCAGTGACATCACCGCGCCATGCTACCGTCCTCACCCCAGCACAGGCCCGCAGGCCACACGCCTGACACGCCTCTATGCTACATTTGTGATTGAACTGTGCGTACTTACTATACACAAACAGGCTCAGTGAGCCAACACAACACTACTACCAGGCACTCCACTCCGCCTGACTGGCCGGTGACACACCATAAATATAAGCTTACTACAGCTGCAGTATGGAATCTAGTAACTAATCGTTCGAAATTACACAATCACACAAACTTGTGCGTCTACGAAATAATAAGCGGCCTATGCATAATGTCAGTAAGCAAGGGCTGTCATCGATATTCGATCGTCGATGGCGTATACGTTTGGTGCTTTAGAGACATTTTCCCTTAAAATCTACAAATCAACATTACTTAAGGAGTTAATTAAGGAGCCAATTTTAAAAGCTTTAAGGTTGACAACCCCACGCTCGATGGAACCAACAGTCTTATTTCAAAATATAGGTTTGATTCCATACTGATAAGTAAGCTTATATATATAATATGCCGGTGTCACCGACCCGATCACACCGACCACTTTCCATTACAATATTATAATAATAAGTCTTACTCAATCATCTAATTTTATTCATCAAACTGGATTGATCTCCGGTTCCGAGAGCAGAAAATTTCTCTTTGCTTCAGAATTTTATGGAACACGCTTTTCCTTAGGGTTGTTAGCATAATATCCACATAGTATCAGAGTTAAAAGACATGTATTCTAAATTAAAATGAATTTGTTTAACAAGTCGCGGGATAGATAAAGTGTCGTGCGAGCCAGTTTCCTGTGTCGTGCGCGGTGCGTCCTACTGGACTGGTGGTGGTGACGGTGCGTGTGGTGGTGTGAGCGCGGATGTGACGCACTAGTTGTTTCCTCATCAGCATGCCGTTGGCGGCTGGTGAGAGTGGCGGAGCACACCTGAAGGTCACCACTTGTTTGTAAACAAGGTCGCGGTGAGCGGCGCACGCTCCACGCTCGCACAAGGGTCGCGCCGAACTCTACCTAACTATTGTACAAACTATTCGAATCCAGTTCGACTATTATATCTACTGTCGTGTCCTTTACTCACTACTTACGTCAAAACAAGAATAATCAACCAAATCACTCATTTTCTGGCCCGTTTTTTCTCAATAAAGGTAACCCTTTCAAACCCGACAGTGACATTTTATCATCAATCATGTTACTCTGCTGACATGAAAAAAATACTTTGTGAGTTTGAACAGTGTCCTAAAGGTTTAGCGACTACAGTTTTTGTGTTTGTGTATGTTTGTATACTATGTAGGTACTGACCATACGGTCGCGCTCGTCCTCGATGGTGCGTATGAGGTGCGCGAAGTGGTGCAGCGAGTGTCCGATGACGCGCTCGTCCTCCGTCATGGAGGCGCCGATGCACGCGAACTCGAATTGCTCCATACTTGCCGCCAGCGCCAGCTGCGCCGCACCCAAACCTATCAATATATTCATTCAGTCAATGCCCTCGTGACTTTGAAAACTAGCCTTCTGAGGCACGCACATTTTATATCATCGCATCCACTACTCACGGGAGAACCAGATTGTAGTGTCTACATTAACAGCTCAACAGTCGAGTACCTATCCTATTCATTAAACACTCAGAGCAGTGAACGTTACGGTGTCGGATCAGTCAGTGATCTCATTCATAATCTGTTCAAGTATGAATAAGATTCGTCTCGTTTAAAGAACAAACCCAGCAGCTGCAACAGCATGGACGGGCGTCTCATGTTCATATACATACGTACAAATATGCTTAGGCTATTAGTATTGGATTAACTAAGTTCACGCGACCTTATGTATTGTATTAATACGCCGCCTATTTCAGTGATCTATAACGGTTCCAAAGCACTAGGCCTCTATACAATATCCGAGTTTACGAACATCGACACAAAGGAAACATATCTAATTACCTTACTCAGTAATGTAAGAGAATGCTTTTACTCTCTATAATAACGAATTAAGGGCAGAAGGCACCTGCTTCCATTCTTTCTTTTTAAATATTTCGAAGCGTGGGTGGTGTGGTAGGTACAAGGTAACTAGTACAGAATATCCGGAAAATTCTATAAATAATGATCCCGCGTCTGTATTTTTTAAGATAGCCAACAGGTACTTTAGTCAGCATAAACATGCTTGTATGCTTTCGTTTAATTTGGACAAGAAATGTTTACATTATCATAGTGGGCAGCGATAGAGCGATAGATGCAAGAGATAGGCGCGCAACACCCCCAAGGACACGATAAGCGATCCTCGGCGTTATCGCTCTTAGTACACCGCGCACCTGACATTTAGTACAATACGCGCATTATCATCGCTTACAATATGTTTACGTAACGTGAGGTTGCGCCTTGTGCCGACAATATCGTCTGCCGCCATCACAATTGGATTGCGCGTCTGACGTCCGAGGCTCGCAGGCTAACACAGTGTGACACACAATGCTCCTCAGACTCACACACTAACACAAAGAAAAATGTATTTAGTTTAATTATATTAACCAACCATTGCCCTATTTGTAAACAAACATTGAGGTAAATTGGCAAAAGGGATATGTTGTTGTTATTAAATCATAAATGTAATTTAAATTAAGGTACTTAATAATTACAGAATTTCTAGTCTCAAAAACATTGACTAATTACTGAATATTGAGATAAAATTCAATCATATTATAAAGTACTATTATTTATTCATGAAACATATATGTACCATACACTCGATACCAAGTCCCTTATGGGGTAGCAGAGAGCAGCCGAGAGAACAGAGATCATTCATATTATTACTGAAGTTATTTTAGTATCATCTTGAAGATGATTCTTATCTTAGGGATGTAAATATGTCCCTTATTTGCCTAATTCAGTCAGATAGAAACTCACACAATGTAGAGTCTATACTAAACCATTGATCCTAGAAATTAGAAAATAACTAATATACTAACAAATAATTTCAAAAATTCACAACTTGAGTAGTAGAAAAGTTATAATTTACACATCTATGGTGCATAGCTAATTAAACATAATACATAGATACATTCTAAGAGCAAAGTAATACAAGTACTCTTAACATATACATTGCCTACATTGTAATTAGAACAACCAGTTGTGGTGTGAATGATATGCAATGTAATTTAAAGTAGGTGATATGTTTACACAGTTCCATGTATTATTATTTAAAGTTCAAGATAAGCTGGATAATGATGTTCAAATACACACAAATGTGGGTCAATGACCAAAATTATATCCAACATCAGTTACATGAGGAATTGTGCATCAATGAGGAAACTGCCTGTGGGCAGCCTCTGATAAGGAGATTCTAATGTTCTCTTGCTTTGGTTGCTGGAGTAAGGCTGTGACTCATCACTGCATGTACACATAGTCAATGTAACATTGTACCGATTTGTGAAGAACATACATATGGACACCAACCTGGTATGCACCGCACACAGGACATGGTCTGGTGATAACATCTTTATCAATAACAATAATAATTAAAATATATACTACATCACACTGTCACTGCAGCTATCATTGACAACACAACACTAGGTATTCTTATAATGGCAGTGTATTGTAGGTTCACCATTGTTTACAGCCAGATAATGGCAGCTATTTAGATAATAATATAATTTGTGATAATGAGTGATTGTCATCTGGGGAACCTGCACACTGCAGTGTTACATTACATGATTACACACTGGAGGTGATTGAAAAAGTAATTGACACACATTCCAGCACACAATGCCACTCACTGCATCACATTACAAGCTCCAGCAAACAGCTGCAGCGGCATATTGTAAACCTCTAGATCATGGCCAACTGTCTACACCAATCATTGACTTGATTGAGAGGTACTTCCTTCCAGGCACACAACATACAATCTCACACATCACATTGCATACACAACCAAGCAGCAGTTGTATTGCTTTAGTGTCTACTTCTTACCATATACACCTGCCCATTTAGAATAGAAAGTAAACTTTTAGGAAGTATGTCATTTTGATTGTAAGAGATGTTCCTGTTTATAAAAATCATTGATCAACAAAAATCTACATTACTTACAGCAATAGTTTATCTTTTTGATTAAGAAATTTGTTTCTGAGCTACAGATTAGTAATTTTGTATCAAATGTCTTGAGAGAGGTGTTATGTGCAGTGATCAACTGGTAGTGTTGTGAATGTGTGGCGAGGAGCATGCGTGTGTGATGCTCGAGTGGCCGCCCGAGGCCTTGGCTCCGACGCGGCGATGCGCGCCCAAGAGATCACTTACGTTTGGCCGCCTGCACGACATCCTTGACTTCCTTTATGAGACGCTTGATCTGTTGGCTGGTGCGCTCGAGTTCCTTCTCGTGTCGCTGCAGGTTCTCGCGGAAGTGCGGGCTGTCCGCCAGGCACTCGGTGAACTCGAGCGGCTGCAGACCCACGCCCATCGTCACCCACTCGCCCTGAGCCTCCTCACGGTCACTACACTGCACTTTCACCGACGGCCGCTCGTCATCCTCGCCCGCTGCCCGTGCGCCTCACCATACACACAACGCGAACACTATTAATAATATGGACGAAATTCAATTCAGTCTCACACTCTTATCTATCTCATTCAGTAAGAAAATAATAAATGTAATTGACTGCAGTAGGGACGAGCAAGGAGCTAGACGATTGCTTTGCTTGCTGCGTAACATGACCAAATTAATTAAATGTCAAACGTCAATCTGACTGCTATCTATAAGCTGTCAAATTTACAGTGCTGCCACATAACTATTGCCGATTCTACATTTTTAAACTGTTGATCCCCTAAAAACGAAAGGCTGCTTGAGTATACGTTCGGTAAAAATTATGTCACAATTTAATTTCTGGTGAAAACCGATAAAATTACAACAAATGTAGATTTATCTTCCAAAATAAGAAAAGAAAACTACCACAAGGAGTAATATTTTATTTTGGCAATTTCATAGTCACAAGCTTGAACGTACGTTCCTTAGCACAAAATAATGCTTGAAATGTATGGATTTTTTTAGAGAATTTGGTTTAGGGCATGAATAGATAATCTAGAATAATATATTTTCGTAATTTTCCAACTAAAGAAAAAAAATACTTAATGCAAAATCAAGAATTTATGAATACTTGTTATTTGCTTTACTGTCTGGGGCTACTACATAGGTAAGTGGGTTCGAGTAGCCGCATAGAATCCTTGACGCTCTCCATAAAAAATAAAAAAGCAATTGTAGTGGTAAAAACAATATATTTGTGAATGCATAAATCCGCATATAGATATTAGACGCGGCAGTGCTCATCAGTAGCAACCTCAAGGCTTCGAGTCAGCCGCAGGCAGTCCATCTTTCCCCTCAGGCCTGCTCTTTTCGTCGGTACCAGTCTTGTCATCAGACTCAGCCTTGTCGTCGCGCTCATCGGACTCGTCGCCCTCGTCGGACTCAGTGCCTGTCTCATCGTCGCTGTCCTCCTCCTCAGAGCCAGAGTCTGTATAATCCCCGCCTTCAGCGCCACCCTCTGAACCGCCTTCCGAACCTATAACGTGACTACATGTAGATAAAAATATTCACTGAGTGTGCGACAATATTCAAATTCCAAAATATCTTTATTGAACTAGACTTTTAACATTACATTACGACATTATTACACATGCAACCGAGGTTTCTTTTACTGAGAAGAACCCGGCAAAACACTCAGTAATTACTCTTTTCAATTTTCATATCACAAAAATATTAAGGCCATGGACACAGTTCCAATGCACAAAAGTCGATAAAAACAAAAAAATAACTAAAAGTACTATGTATCATTGTATAGCTTGAGATGACCAGCCAAATAGTGGTACAAGATAAGAGGTCGGCTGGCTTACCCGCGTCCCCGTAGTTGCCATAGTTGCCATAGGAACCGTAGGCGCCGTATTCCTCCTCGCCGGCCGGCGCAGTGCCCTGCCGGCCGTAGCGATGCGAGCGCGCTGCAACCACAAACAACACATCACTATTTATCCACTTACGATATAATATGTATACCTACAGGTAACATCTATCTAGGGTAATAGGCGCTCTCTTCTGTGCGTTAAGGCTATGTGAGGAACTCACTGGACATGGCGAGGTCGGCGGTGAGCTGCGTGGGGTACTGGCAGCGCGGACAGGGCGGCACGCCGGTGCTCCGTCCGCGGCCTTTGCGCCGCACGTGTTCCTCGCAGAAACACGTCTTGCAGCGCAGGCACGAGTACTGGCCCAGGCGGTTGCATGACTGGCCTGCAACAGAACGCGAACACGACGATGCTGTGCAACTGAACATGACTCACTTTGCATTCGCCCAAAGAGGATTAAGAGAAGCATTATCTCTAATCTAATCTGGTTCCGAGCAGCAATACTGACACTTGTAAGTCTCCGACTCGAGCACTTGGCAGGAGGCCTGGTGCTCGAACTGGTCGTCCTCGCACAGGAACCCCTGGCAGAAGCAGCATCGGAAGACGCGCCCGCCGTGCTCCCACACTCCTACAACATTCATACACAATCAGGGTTAAAGTAAGGTACATACTCCTTTGCTTTGTATCAGTCATTACAATCAATAAGATTAGTCTTACCTCTCTCGCACTCGAGGCAGACGGCGTCGGCCAGCGGGCACGAGCAGGCGTGCGAGTTGAGGCACTTGCGGCCGTGGCACACCCACGCCTCGCAGTAGTCACATATAGCGCCCTGCAAAACCACACATTTAGCTCATTGTATTGTTGTGTCCGCCAATTTCGGGGGATTAAAAGTAATAAGTAAAAATAAAGTAAAAGTAATCTTTAGCACAATCAAACAGATATTTGAGCATAATTATTGTGATGATTTATAGTAATAGAATTAGAAAATTAACAGTAATAATATGTAAAGCTTAGTACCATGGACAAAACAATTGTGTTAATGGTTTTGGTGCACTGGTGGTTTGTTTGTACCACTCATTATCGGTGTCAGGGTTCAAAACAGATCAGTTGGAGGAGCTAGATGACACAAGCAAACTGTATACTTGGATGCATTACAATATATATAATGTGTGTTTCATTGATATTTAAAATGGCGAAATTAGAAGCTTTGGTAAGTAAATGAGCAAATAAAAGCAAATAGAAACAGTTGCCATCATTGCTAGCGCAAGTTCCAGCAACCCGTCATGTGCTGATGCATCTAGCAAAAGGTCCAAAAATGTATGTTAAAAAATACCTAGTTGCTATAGTATTCTTAGTAGTGTTGTGTGTGTACAATAAAGTACAGTAATGAGACTAACCACCATGGCAAGCCCCGTGGTGTAGACCCCCGGGTGTCGCACCACGCAGTCCCCCGACTTGAGCATGCACTTGACCTTCCCGCATTGAGCACAGGTCGGCAGCCGCTGCAGAGCCTGGCAGAAGTAGCAGAATGCACGACTCTTCTGTTTCCTATACACAATATTATACATTTAATTTTTAAGCATTTTTCGAGTACATTGATTGAAGGGCACATGATTTAGAAACTTGATAAGAAAGTTTGAAACATAAGCATGTATTAAAAAAAAACTGTATCTGAATTTCAAAATGATGTGTAGGAAAGAAGTGGAAGGAACTAACAGTTAAATTCTGCCGACACCAGCTTTTATTAAGTGACAAGTATACAATGTTAGTAGAATAGTTGATGGTGCTATGAACTCAATATGAATAATACACAGTTTGAAAACAATGTTGCATACTGCAGAAATGCTGAGTTTAGTTCACAATGCAGGAAGAAACTTTATACTTGGTATATAACTTAAAATATTATTGGTAGAGGTTTTTTAGAAAAACCTCCTGAATTCCAGAGATAGGGAAATAGTTCAAAAGTGTTACAATGTGTATGGTCTGTATAGTATAGGTATGCGATTACTTCTGGCACTTGTCGCACTCCATGGGCACGTTGCACGGGTGTTGTGCGATGTCCACATTCTCTCGTGCATTACGGATTCCCTTCTGCCGCAACTTCTGCTTCTCCGCCTTCTTCCTCTGCCCCGTTTTCTTCTTCGGCATTTTATTTACATGTAATACGTGAGTGGCAAATTTGACGGGAAATCAAGAACTATCGGATTTGATCGACTGCCTAAACTGCACACGCATAGACGACTATTAAACTACGGGACACTGCACGGCAGGGCAGGGAAACGTCACTTCAACAGTATAAAGCAGCTGATTTATTTTCTTCGCGAAGCTAAATGTCATGTATCAATGTCACATTATGTCAGTTGCCATACTAGCAGCTTTTGAAAAGCTTGATTGGTTAATATTATATAAATTATTCTTAGCCTCTCTTTCTAAAACATTTGAAAATAAATTCGGCGAGCTGGGCTCAATCGATTCTGTGCTATATTTCATATTAGGAATAACATGACAACTATTTATAGTACCATAATTAAGTTATGATTAAAATAAAAACGATGCAAGACATCTTCAGATATGTCTTCATAAACACGATTAAGGAATAATTTATAATACGACAACTTTAAAAAGTCGACCATCACAATGCTCTGTGGTTGAACTTATCAACTTTTTCATTTTATACGTTCATTTTGCTCATTTTATCAAAACAAGAATCTAAATAAACAAACGATACACATTTATTAATAATCCAGCTTAGGCGTACGTCAAGGGCCGCTGCGCCTCGCTCTCGCTATTATTCTGTTAGTTACGCAGTTTGTGAAACTAAAGTTAAATTCCTTGATTATTTAGCTGTTTTGTCTAAATTGGTAAAGGTACGGCTACTGGGACTAGACTGCCTCTACGCAGACAATGGTATCTCCAGCCGAGTTGGTAAGTTTTACTTCATGTATTTATTGTTTTGGTGGCTACCTACAAAGGGTTTAGTGTAAACAAGCATACAATATACAACACTTATTATTTAAACTAGTATTTTTAAAGAGCACTAGACCAACATACATTTTGTACTTATTTATTATTCTAATGTACAACATGTAGTGGGTACTAAAATATAAGAATTCTCTTGGGCACAATTATTACAAAGAATGTAATAGAGTTGATGTTCATAATAAGGAGGGTACTTGTGTACTTTGATTGACACATCCCTGATTCATGGGAGACTTATAATATTGATTATAACAATACATACATATAAGGAGATATCTCCTCATAGGTAGGTGTGTTGCTTAACTCAGCATTTCAAACAGTCTTATGTTGTGTAGGCCTTACCTGGTCTGTGGAGTGGTGGTTATGAGTAGTTAAACTGGTGATTATCATACACACAAGTACCTATCCACAATAGTTGTTACATTTGACTGTCTCAACATTATAAATACTGGAGATAGTTGAAATTTATAAATACTAGTAGGGACTGAGGTAACTCAAACTCAAAAATACCTTTATTTGATTCTTTTAAGGCGTTCACTGCTAACGACGCGTATGTGCATCCAACTGTTCGAGAATTCACAAAGAAGTTGAAATGTTAGCAGTGAATGTGTTAAATAAGAACTTTCAAATTGTCACCATACATGGGTACTGATAGGTACGGAAGGTTGCTTTTACTATGAGTAACCTGGCAAGAAACTCAGTAATTACTCTTAATTAAATTACCTTTAAAAAATATTGTACAACTTTACCAATACCAACTATATATGAATATATGAATGGATAGGTTCCACTGATGCATGAATGTCCATAAAAGTTAAATAAAATTGAGTAGGTGGCTAAACAAAAACAAATATTCTGTGTGAAAATAAAGTGTATATCTATATGTATAGGTATAAATATGGGGGTGCAGGGAGTATGGTGGTTATCATACCCTTTCTCACCCACTTGTCCCTTGTTAGGGGTATGAAAGTGGCCTCCATACTCCACATACCCTTCATAATTGAGAGTCCTAATGTTTCCCCAGTTCATATTGATTGAAAGCGAATGGGAGGATCATGCGCCACCACCCGTCGCCTTTGCGAGCCCCTTATTGCATTCTCACACGCACATAAAATTGTAATGAATTTTTATTAAATTGGGTTACTATGGATTCATTGACGTCATCCCCTAGGGGCTGCCACGTGACAAAATATAAATTGTGCCACGTGATTAAACCGCTGAAACCTATAATTTTTCCAATAAATCCCAATGCCCCCCCCTAATTCGCTCTCGCTGCCCCATAGTGCGGGTCTAGGCAGGTGTCAGCAGCCACATCCTGCTATTCACGGTGCCGAGAGCAAGAGTCCCGGGAATGAGTAAATGGTAAACTGTTTGTGTGCGTAGATGTCTCGAGTGGGGGTCGGGGGACGCCTGGTGCCATTCTTCAAGTGCGTGTGCGTGTACTTCGCGGCGGGCGGCGGGCCGCCGGGGCCCGGGGCTGTGGCGGCCAAGTGCGCGCCTCTGCTCTGCCTGCTGCTGCTGCTCCTGCTGCATCGCGCCTACAGCCCTCACCCAGAGTGAGACACACCTTCTTCCTTCTGTTCACACTATCGACTTATGCTATTACGAAAGAACGAACATTTTCCAAGTCTCCAATTTGTATGCACTACATAAATTTTGATATACCCATTTGATTCCGAAACTTTTTTACTAACTATAGGTATTAAGTCGGAAATAGTTTCAGTGCAAATGCCTAATATAATGGCCTATTTGCCCAGAATGTAGGTGCCTGTCTACCTGTAATCGGCCGGAAACTGGTTATTACATAAATGAGCGTGGATGTACATGAAAACCTACGATCGGTACCACTCACTACCACCAACCAGTGGTACCACAGCCGCCATAAACCACCTCTTACAACACAATAGCGATTGGTGGTGCAGTTGAATAGCTATAGCTCCCGAAAACCCGCAAAATATGTGACACTACTTTTTCAGATTCTGGCAGAAAATTAAAGTAACACCACAGTAGTGTATTCTGGGTAAGCCAGTGTTATCTGGTCCAATAGTAGCCGCGGTCACCTGTTCGGTCGTCGGCGCCCTTGCCCTTGCATTGATTGTAACCATTGTAGTCCGCGCGCCAGCGGTCGTAGCAATATCATTCTGCGCAATATCTACATGTTTATCTCAATGACACAAGAGTCATCAACAACAAGAGTCAAATGACGATAACAATAGGTGACCAACAATTTTGATGAAAACATGGGTTTATTAATTAATTTATAAATTGTTGCAAGTAGTATTCATCGTCTCCCTGGCCTTATCCCATACATCATTAGGGTCTGCAATTTATTCAACCTTATTTGGTTGATTACCGCACAGTGCCAATCGCTGACCTTTGCAACCCATATTACGAGGAAAATCGTTGATGTGGGTTAACAAAACATGTCAAACTTTCCTAGAATTCCAACTGAATTGTAACGATCGCCATCGACGTTTTTTCTTCGGGTGCGGCTCTCACGTAGGTACTTAACTTAAGTTACTGTCTAATTACTACTTGGGTTATTGTTGTTTTTGCGGAATTGCTATTATAGTATTTATTAATTAACTATCAACATTATAATATCACATATGTTGAATTCACACTTTGAAGAGTTCTTCAGGAAAATTACACCTAATGTGAAGTACACTCTCCAATCTGGCTCATATGGGATCACCCGGTGGTAGGTAGCCTCCCGATGTCCTGGCTCTTGGCGATTGACATTATGCGGTTCAGCTTTCGACAGGCGGCTCTTAATAGAAGCACGGTGTCGTGTGTAGCTACCGGTACGTGCGGCTGGTGTGCTGGGCGCTGTCGCTGTCGGCGCTGGGCGACGCGCTGCTGGTGTGGCCGGCGCAGCTGCCGGCGGGCATGGCGGCGTTCGGCGCGGCGCACGTGTGCTACGTGCGCGCGCTCTCCCTGCGGCCGGCCGCGCCGCTGCTGGCCGCCGCGGCCTACGGCGCCACGGCGCTGTTCCTGCCGCTGCTGGCGCCGCGCGGCCTGCTGCGCCTGGCCGTGCCGCTCTACTCGCTGCTGCTGGCCACCACCGCCTGGCGGGCGCTGGCCCGCGCGCTCTACTCGCCGCCCAAGGTCACTCACACTCGATATAATGTATACTTAGTCTGTGTGATGGCAAATACCTTCAGCAGGATTTAAGTGATTGAATGAAACGCAAAGTCTGCCACTTTGTGACCGAACTAGAGCCTTTTGTAATACGATGTGTGCAGGTGGCGCGGTACCGGCGGTGTGCGGCGGCGGGCGCGGTGCTGTTCCTGGCGTCGGACGCGGCGCTGGGCTACTCGCTGTGGGGCGGCGCAGGCGCGCCGTGGGCGGGCGGCTCGCAGCGCGCGCTGGTCATGGCGCCCTACTACCTGGCGCAGCTGGGGCTGGCGCTCAGCGCGCTCGAGCCCGCGCCCGCGCTTTGAGGCCCGCCGTGGGCGGGCGGCTCGCAGCGCGCGCTGGTCATGGCGCCCTACTACCTGGCGCAGCTGGGGCTGGCGCTCAGCGCGCTCGAGCCCGCGCCCGCTCTTTGAGGCCCGCCGTGGGCGGGCGGCTCGCAGCGCGCGCTGGTCATGGCGCCCTACTACCTGGCGCAGCTGGGGCTGGCGCTCAGCGCGCTCGAGCCCGCGCCCGCGCTTTGAGGCCCGCCGTGGGCGGGCGGCTCGCAGCGCGCGCTGGTCATGGCGCCCTACTACCTGGCACAGCTGGGGCGGGCGGCTCGCAGCGCGCGCTGGTCATGGCGCCCTACTACCTGGCGCAGCTGGGGCTGGCGCTCAGCGCGCTCGAGCCCGCGCCCGCGCTTTGAGGCCCGCCGTGGGCGGGCGGCTCGCCGCGCGCGCTGGTCATGGCGCCCTACTACCTGGCGCAGCTGGGGCTGGCGCTCAGCGCGCTCGAGCCCGCGCCCGCTCTTTGAGGCCCGCCGTGGGCGGGCGGCTCGCAGCGCGCGCTGGTCATGGCGCCCTACTACCTGGCGCAGCTGGGGCTGGCGCTCAGCGCGCTCGAGCCCGCGCCCGCGCTTTGAGGCCCGCCGTGGGCGGGCGGCTCGCAGCGCGCGCTGGTCATGGCGCCCTACTACCTGGCACAGCTGGGGCGGGCGGCTCGCAGCGCGCGCTGGTCATGGCGCCCTACTACCTGGCGCAGCTGGGGCTGGCGCTCAGCGCGCTCGAGCCCGCGCCCGCGCTTTGAGGCCCGCCGTGGGCGGGCGGCTCGCAGCGCGCGCTGGTCATGGCGCCCTACTACCTGGCGCAGCTGGGGCTGGCGCTCAGCGCGCTCGAGCCCGCGCCCGCTCTTTGAGGCCCGCCGTGGGCGGGCGGCTCGCAGCGCGCGCTGGTCATGGCGCCCTACTACCTGGCGCAGCTGGGGCTGGCGCTCAGCGCGCTCGAGCCCGCGCCCGCGCTTTGAGGCCCGCCGTGGGCGGGCGGCTCGCAGCGCGCGCTGGTCATGGCGCCCTACTACCTGGCACAGCTGGGGCGGGCGGCTCGCAGCGCGCGCTGGTCATGGCGCCCTACTACCTGGCGCAGCTGGGGCTGGCGCTCAGCGCGCTCGAGCCCGCGCCCGCGCTTTGAGGCCCGCCGTGGGCGGGCGGCTCGCAGCGCGCGCTGGTCATGGCGCCCTACTACCTGGCACAGCTGGGGCGGGCGGCTCGCAGCGCGCGCTGGTCATGGCGCCCTACTACCTGGCGCAGCTGGGGCTGGCGCTCAGCGCGCTCGAGCCCGCGCCCGCGCTTTGAGGCCCGCCGTGGGCGGGCGGCTCGCAGCGCGCGCTGGTCATGGCGCCCTACTACCTGGCGCAGCTGGGGCTGGCGCTCAGCGCGCTCGAGCCCGCGCCCGCTCTTTGAGGCCCGCCGTGGGCGGGCGGCTCGCAGCGCGCGCTGGTCATGGCGCCCTACTACCTGGCGCAGCTGGGGCTGGCGCTCAGCGCGCTCGAGCCCGCGCCCGCGCTTTGAGGCCCGCCGTGGGCGGGCGGCTCGCAGCGCGCGCTGGTCATGGCGCCCTACTACCTGGCACAGCTGGGGCGGGCGGCTCGCAGCGCGCGCTGGTCATGGCGCCCTACTACCTGGCGCAGCTGGGGCTGGCGCTCAGCGCGCTCGAGCCCGCGCCCGCGCTTTGAGGCCCGCCGTGGGCGGGCGGCTCGCAGCGCGCGCTGGTCATGGCGCCCTACTACCTGGCGCAGCTGGGGCTGGCGCTCAGCGCGCTCGAGCCCGCGCCCGCTCTTTGAGGCCCGCCGTGGGCGGGCGGCTCGCAGCGCGCGCTGGTCATGGCGCCCTACTACCTGGCGCAGCTGGGGCTGGCGCTCAGCGCGCTCGAGCCCGCGCCCGCGCTTTGAGGCCCGCCGTGGGCGGGCGGCTCGCAGCGCGCGCTGGTCATGGCGCCCTACTACCTGGCGCAGCTGGGGCTGGCGCTCAGCGCGCTCGAGCCCGCGCCCGCGCTTTGAGGCCCGCCGTGGGCGGGCGGCTCGCAGCGCGCGCTGGTCATGGCGCCCTACTACCTGGCGCAGCTGGGGCTGGCGCTCAGCGCTCTTGAGCCGGCGCCCGCTGGACGCTGGGGTCGTGCCCGTTAGTATAGTCTTCGAATATACCACACAGCCCTATACGTGTATTGTGCTGTGATCGGCGACCGCCCGAGTGGCATCACTGTGTTTTCCATATATAGACACATTTACAATATCAGATTACTCCAATGCTCACTGTGCGTGGACGTTACACTGTGGTCTGAAGTTTGATAAATTTATCAAAACATGAAATGTCGTATCAGCTATCCAGAACAGCTGAGTGACCTGAAATGTAGGTGATGTACCCGGCGCCACGTTACGTGTTCACATATCACTGCCCTCATGGCCTGGCGTCGTCCGGCGCTGGCGCATCTTATGAACGATCTGATAGGAATCTCCAATAATGACTTTGAGGAATATTAAGTTATTAAATTAAGCACAAACAGCAGACACCTATGTGTGCAGTATATACCTAGTGATTGTACACCATTTACTTAATATGTACGTACGGGTAGGTATTGGTATATCACCATGGCTCCGTCTGAGTATTCCAGTTCTTCTTCAGTAACGAACATTTATAATGATAAGAACCAAACGCTCAACATGTACTGTTCATATTACATAAGGGGAATCGTTGTATTGGTTTCACTATGACCCGTATTTAGGTGCCGACGTGACTGATGGCGAGTCTGTCGCCGACTCTGAGGCACACTTCCAGCACTGAGCATTTAATTATCGTTTATTACTTGTGTGAAGTGTACTAGTGGTGTTCATATAAATGTGTGTGCGTTACACGACACACAACCACCGTGTATAGATACACGTCATGTTGACGAGGTATACAGGTTGTCAGGTGTGGGACCTGTACAAGGATATTGAAGCCAAAGTAACATTATCTCTCACTCGGTCTAATACAAACGATACAAAATGAATACGAATGACACTATATGTCACGTGACTGATTTTTGTAAGCTGACTTTGACTTACTCCTAGCGAAGAGCGTGAGGCGAAGGTTAGTTTGTCAGACCCACCGAGTGTGGGCGATTAGAGTATACACGAGCAGACACGTGCTGTGAGCGCAGTGTGGTGCTCACTATGAAGTGATACCTACACCTAACGAAAACATATCTATCAGGCGAGGAGGGCTCTTTGTCGTGAGTTTGCACAATGACTTGACAATCAGACAAATATTTAGCGACGCTAGCAAGTATTTGCATTCTCATGACACAATTGTAATTGGTAGGTGAGTTGCACGATATGCCTTGTCCAACTAATAAATGGTCAGAAAGCACTTTCAAATCTACAGAAAGACAGAATAAAAATACACTATACAGGATTATAAATGCTACCGCCGGGTTCGTAAGGTTGCTTTTCTGAGAAGAACCCGGCAGTAATCTCGGTAATTACTCTGTATATGGCTATTATTGCTGGGCAAGGTATATTGTGTTGTGTGTGTGTGTGTATGTATGTGTGTGGCTAGGTCTCGCCGGTGTACCGACCCCGCGCCACAGTGCACAAACAAATACCCTATTCATACAGTGACCCAACGCTCTAGTTTTCCTTAACACGCGTTAATTTAAAAATTTGTCTCGAACTATTAAACAGGCGGTGAAGGTAGGTCTATATGTGGTCTCCCCTGGGGCTAGATGAGGTAACATCTTATTACTCTAATAGGAGCGATACAAAATGTATGGAAATGACGTGACATATGTCATTCCTATACATTTTGTATCGCTTATACATTATAAACGAAGCGCAATGACGGATTATATGTTTCAAGCCTTTATATTGTCAATAAAACCAAGCGGACAATTGAATGATGATCGGTTGTTAGACAAGTTGTAATGTGACTGATAAGCTAATCGCCCATTTACATGTGTGAGTAATGTAAACGAACCTTAAGTACGAGACACGCGTATTGTTTAATGTGAACACAAATAGCGGTCGATCACGCAACATAACTGGTGCCGGAGCCACAGGCAGAAGCCGCTAACTACAAACGAAATAATTTTCACTACAAACAACTACACACGTAAGCCGATCATATGGCAAAAAAAATGGTTTTATTCAGGTCGGGTTGAGTTCACATAGCTCGCAACTGTATGTACACAGCGTGCCAACATTGAGAGAAACGATCTTCACTTGGGCGGTTTTATGAATGTACAAACCACCTATGCTGGTGTTAGACGTCTCATTAAATTAAAAATAATAGTGCCGTATTCAACTAAAGAAGAGAGCATACTTTTTCTTTTATTAAGTAGCATATAAAGTTTCACGCTTGGTTTGCATTAATAACGAGGGACCATGGACCCAAGAGATGCAGGAGTGCTTAGATCATATCTGTGGTGGAGACAGGCGCGGTACATGGATGGGGACGTTGGGGGGCGGTGCATCGCGCGGGTGTAGTCAGTTGGGGGGTGGGTAGTGGGAAGTCGCACTTTTAGACAAGTATATTATGTTGTTGATCATATATTTTATTGAACGTTATACTATTGTATTGTATACTATTATATCTACCGAATAAAGTATGTAAGTACTGAAAAATTACTCGTGTTTTTTGAAATTTTGGTGCATGTGTTGTGCATATGGTGCGACGTATTAACCGTGGCCCCACAGCTACTGACCCACAGTAGGTCCTCAGGTATTTATTTTTCCCTCTAGACCCACTGCTGCTCAATGGAAAATGGATGCGTCTTTCCTGTGGTCCACCGCTGCTATATTTATAGGTTGAAATTAAAATAGTGTATATATTTAATACAATCTCAATAAATGTTTTTATTCAACTTGTCCTGTTAACTGTTGTTTGTTTGGGTCAAATTTAATTAAATATTATTTCTAATATCTAGTCACTGGACTAGATCTGGTCTTCGGGGAAATAAAAAATATCTGATGACCCACTGTGGGTCAATAGCTCTGGGAGTGTGGCTAAAACGTCGATGGTACAGTTACTGTTATTGTACAATCATTGTGTGAGTTTATTGCCGGCGAGATTTGTGTGGGATCAAAATATTGTCATCTGCTGTTTCAATCCCATATAAAAGCGTTTACGTCAACGCGGTGACTAGTGACGACGATTTTAAGTAAACTCGCAATAGGTAGTTGATAGACGTAAAGAACGTATACGCGATCGGACACGACGGGACACGCCCTGGTTGACGCTACAGCTATTCTGCTTATAATTTCGTAGATTTGAGAGTGTGAGTGTGTCATTGTGAACGTTTTGTGTTTCTTAAGTGCTTGTAAAGCTTACATT
This sequence comes from Watsonalla binaria, assembly GCA_929442735.1. Classification (NCBI taxonomy): domain Eukaryota; kingdom Metazoa; phylum Arthropoda; class Insecta; order Lepidoptera; family Drepanidae; genus Watsonalla; species Watsonalla binaria. Next base: position 80,724 of record OV838938.1, read on the forward strand.
TAAACATTGGCACTGTGATAGTTGACTATTCATTGAGTGGCATGCTAAGCTATTCAATGTCGGTAGCTCATACATTATACTTAGGACTGCTACGATCATTTATAACATCCAACAAATAATAAAGACAGTGAATTTGTTTAAAAATATTTATTAAAATATACTTACTATATTATAAACTTAATTTCACAATAATAACATAACAAGCGGCGGTGGACGCTGGGCCTCGCCTATTGGAATCAACTGTGACGTGCTTCGACCGCCGACCGACGTCTACCCACACACATGTAAGATTGTATGTGGTTTGCAAGTTTTGGTCACGAGCAACATGTACCTTTATTTACATGAGGGTGATACTATGTATAAACATGACCTTTTATAAATTGCAACAAGTTAGCAACAAATCTCGCTCGCACTCAATATGAACTCAAGCCAAAATGAAGTAGAGGTTCAGCATGTGGGTGGTGTGAGTGCGGTGCGGCAGGCAGTGGCAGGCAGCGGCAGGCAGCTACTCGGAGCGCAGGTTGTAGAGGCGCGCCTGCAGCTAGTCGAGGCGCGCTTGCAGCTAGTCGGGGCGCGCCTGCAGCTAGTCGAGGCGCGCTTGCAGCTAGTCGGGGCGCGCCTGCAGCTAGTCGAGGCGCGCCTGCAGCTAGTCGAGGCGCAGGTTGTCGAGGCGCGCCTGCAGCTAGTCGAGGCGCGGCTGCAGCTACTCGCGACGCAGGTTGTCGAGGCGCGCCTGCAGCTAGTCGAGGCGCAGGTTGTCGAGGCGCGCCTGCAGCTAGTCGAGGCGCGGCTGCAGCTACTCGCGACGCAGGTTGTCGAGGCGCGCCTGCAGCTAGTCGAGGCGCAGGTTGTCGAGGCGCGCCTGCAGCTATTCGAGGCACGGCTGCAGCTACTCGCGGCGCAGGTTGTCGAGGCGCGCCTGCAGCTAGTCGAGGCGCGGCTGCAGCTACTCGCGGCGCAGGTTGTCGAGGCGCGCCTGCAGCTAGTCGAGGCGCGGCTGCAGCTACTCGCGGCGCAGGTTGTCGAGGCGCGCCTGCAGCTAGTCGAGGCGCGGCTGCAGCTACTCGCGGCGCAGGTTGTCGAGGCGCGCCTGCAGCTAGTCGAGGCGCGGCTGCAGCTACTCGCGGCGCAGGTTGTCGAGGCGCGCCTGCAGCTCGGCGTCGGCATCCGACACCGGCGCTCCGCCACCGCCCGCCGCCACTGCTGCCGCTGGCGCTTTGCCTGGACAATACCACACACATTACACTCCAGCTGACAGAAGCTCACTGGTCTATATTGTATTACAACCACACACTACATTATACTCGAGGAATTTCACAGGACTGCCAGTCATGATATCCGTGGACCAAAATGCAAAGGTCACTACAGTGCACAATAATTTGATTGCCTGCATTCCGAGTTACAGCATGGCGTGGGTAATATAGAGGGATATAATATGCATGTGTCATAGATAGGATAGTAAGGACCTGCAGCGACTGAGAGCGAGCCAGTGGCCTGCGGCAGGCCCGACAGCTGGTCGTTGAGTTGGAGTCCCAACTCGTCAAATATCTGCGACACCACTGCGTCACTGTAAACAATCCATACACGTTAGTATCAGCAGTAGATGTGAACACTGAGCAATTTGGTGTGTGTCGCAATAGTGACCTTTCTTCCTCGTCGTCATCTCCCTCCATGGCCTCGTCAATGGAGTCGTTCATCATCTCCTCCTTCATGTCCATGATCTCTGACTGCTTCTCAAACTCCTGCACACCACACATGATAATGGTTACATAAAATAGCTAATTAATTGGTGTCATCCACACCATAGAAATGGAATATTTGATGCTATGGAGAAGGCTGGTATTAACATTTTGTGTATACCTGTAGTATTTTCTGTATCTGTGGCATGTTAAGCTGTCTGTTCATGGTGGCCATGGCTCTCGTGACGCCGCGCATGGCGGTGGCCATGGTGCTCTGTGACTTGAGTGTCTGTATCTTGAGTGCCACAGCTTGGATGTTAGCCTTCATCAACATGAACTTCCGCACGTACCGCCGCGTGCGCACCAAATCTTTCGCCATTATCTTCACTGCATCCTATTAATTTACAGTATACATACATGCCTCTCTCCAGATCACTATGCAACTTTTAAAGAAATAGAATTAAGAAAAAGTAATTTTGACCACTGATACTTCTTTCATCTAGCTGAGCAGAGCTTAAATAATGTAGATACAATCAACATTATTAAATTAGTAATTAGTTTTAGTTTTAGTTCTCTTCCTGTATTTGACAGTGGTTATGAAAATGTTAGATTATCCTTATCAACTGCAATATTTTTAGTTGTGCCTATAAAGAACACTATTAGGTAGGGGGTAAGTATAATGTGTGTCAAGTGACCATCTGTCCCTCCTTGGCGAGCTTCTTGATGTCTGCGATGACCTTCTTCTCCTGCTGCTCCATCTTCATGCGCTCGCGGTCCAGGTCTCGCATGGCCTTGTTCAGTGCACGCTGGTTCTTGCGCAGCATCTCCTCTGGCGTCGTCCGGTGACCAAATAGCCACTCCATTTTCACACCCACCTGCTATACACACAATAATCATAAAGGATCATTTTATTGATTCTCCTACATTAGGTAAAGATATTTTTATGATGTTTATGCATTAACCATATAGCAAACCTATAATCATGCCAGCAAGATCACAAATATTTGGAAGGTTAATATAATCCCTTGTATCCTAAGTTTTTGTTAGTAGTTAGTAGTATAATATAATATAAACAAATACGGGTCGTAAACTCCAGCTCGTGACCGCGGTCAATGCAACTTGGTCGAAACGTCGAGGTAAATAAACTAATGCAATAATCAACGCGTTTAAGACCAGCATTTGTTTTCAAAGAATGTGTACGAGTCGTGTAAGTTTAAAATATAGTATTATAATATTATGCTATATTTAAACAACATTCTCATGACAGTGCTTACCTTTAACTTTGAATATCTAATCAAATGATTATAATATTGGCTGTATTAGGGGTGATGATTCACCATTAGTAGATCCGAGGTCGTTTGGTTTTATTTTGTAAAATTAAAATTCTTCGAGTATACCAAATAAGCAGAACAGACTAATTTATAATAGTTGATAGGTAAATAATTACTAATTATCAGTTTTAATCGTGAAACACAGATTTTTGTTTACACAATATTATTGGATTAGATACAACCAATAATTGTTGTTTGACTTGACTAAAATGACATGACAGATCAGTCAGGGCTGCCAGTATTTTAAAATTATTCAGCGTTCTTTCTGAAATTGTACAAAATTATAAGAAGCAGGAAAAAATTGCTAAAGGTGCATCAAATGAATGAGGGTCTACGCTCCAAAGATCTTCCATCTATTAGTACAGTTTTGTATCCAACTACACTATCTGGCAGCCTCCTTTTTATTTATTTATTGTCATTGTCCCACCGACTGATTAAATTGTGGTTGTCACTTGTCAGTTTAGTACTTTGTAGAGTAGAGGGCAGTAGCGTAGCCTAGATAATCTGTTTTTATGTGTCGACTAGCTGTGATAAATTAAATTAACCAACTAGCAAGTTGAAATTTTCTTGCTTTTGCCCAAGACAAGACAAGCAAGATGTCAGCCCGCACTGACCTGTCACCTGACAGTAGTCAGGTTATGAATGATACAAACTGAATTGTCATAAACACGCGCGAAAGTATTTTGTTTGATAATTTCTCTCATCATTATCAGATGTGAGATAAACAAATTTAAACAGTCAACCAGCATAAAAATACTATATTAGTTTTCAAAATAAATTATTAATAATCTTACTCGACAACCCTTATAATGAGTGATGACGATGTAACCATAATGGAAGTAGATGATCCCGACCCAAAACCGATCACAAAGCCCAGCGTCGTTACTAAAACGAGCCACTTACCATGGATAGAGAAGTATCGACCGCAGACCTTCGCCGATATCGTGGGTAACGAGGACACAGTGTCGCGGCTAGGCGTGTTCGCGCGCACCGGGAACGCACCTAATATCATAATCGCGGGTCCGCCAGGAGTCGGCAAGACCACCACCATCCTATGTCTAGCGCGGGCGCTGCTCGGGTCGGCGTTCAAAGATGCCGTGCTGGAGCTGAACGCGTCTAACGACCGCGGCATCGACGTGGTGCGTAATAAGATCAAGATGTTCGCGCAGCAGAAGGTAACGCTGCCGGCGGGGCGGCACAAGGTAGTGATCCTGGACGAGGCGGACAGCATGACGGAAGGCGCTCAACAGGCGTTGCGGCGCACCATGGAGCTGTACTCGAGCACCACGAGGTTTGCGCTCGCCGCCAACAACAGCGAGAAGATCATCGAGCCCATACAGTCGCGCTGCGCCGTGCTGCGCTACTCGCGCCTCACCGACGCACAGATACTCGCCAAGGTACACTACACTACACTTACTAATGTTAGTACAGGGCTGATGAATGACTCTTGTCATTAGGGATAGTAGACTGACTATGATGATGATGATATTTCAGATACTAGAGGTGTGCGAGAAAGAGAGTCTATCATACACAGAAGAGGGGGTGAATGCAGTGGTGTTCACATCACAGGGTGATCTGCGCTCAGCACTGAACAACTTGCAGTCCACAGCACAAGGGTTTGGCCACATTAGCTCGGAGAATGTGTTCAAGGTGTGCGATGAGCCACACCCTATGCTGGTCAAGGGCATGCTGGAGGCCTGCACCAAGCAGGACATACATGCTGCTTACAAAGTAAGCTCCACATCCGGATACTCATTTATTTAACACATCAGCTGCATAACAAATGCCGCCTATGTTTGACAGTGGCTTGCCACACAAGTTCCAGCACTAGGACAAACTTTAGATGGACATGTGTGGCGAGATGGTGGCGCTGGATGTGTCAAGTTAATAACATATTGCCATCTTATTGCATATAATTTCTAGTTTATGGACTACATACTATCACTCAGTTGATGAATGAACACTACTTTGAATACAAATAATGGTTCTCAGTAGTTAATGAGTTTCATCCTCACTGTTTTAAACAAGTGTTACATTATGTATAGTGTAGGCTTTCACAGGTATTTAAGAGACAAGTGTAGCTGTAATGGTTACTAATAACAAATATGTTGTCAGGTAATAGCAAAGCTGTGCAAGCTGGGCTACGCGGCGGAGGACATAGTGAGCAACATATTCCGCGTGTGCAAGACGCTGGACGTCGGCGAGGAGTTGAAGCTATCATTCATCAGAGAGATAGGGCTGACGCACATGCGCGTGGCGGACGGACTGAGCTCGCCGCTGCAGCTGGCCGGACTCCTGGCTCGCCTGTGCCGCGCCGCCGGCGGACACCCGCCCGTTTGGTGACCGCTCGTCACTGGATGGACCTGTGCTGTGTGCGTGTATTCCATGAAGGACTCTATGTGAGAAACTATGCATGTATCTAATTGTAAATAAAGTTTTCTATGTTTTTTTATGCCCTGATTGTAATTTTTAACATGGATAGACTCCACCACACACTCCAGTTTTCTATAGGCTATGGATTGCAGAATTTATAGAACTTCCTTTGAAATGTTACCTTATTTAAGCTTTTCTGGGAAAGTTATCTCATTTCAATGTATATCTGTTGTTATAATTAAAAGGACAGGTATAAATAAAAGAGATCCTAGTGTTAAATATAAAATGTATTCAATATACAATATAAAGCATGCACCAGGTGCAGTGTAACGTAACAGTGTGTGGAGCGGCCAGCATGGTGGCAGAGGGCTCACCGCGGGTCGGCTATCAGCTTGTTGTGCTCCACCATGAGGCTCTGCAAGTAATGCGCCACAAACACATACCATGTACTAACACTTACAAATACATTAACGGAAACATCACTTTCACTACAATATAACAAGAGTATTATCTAATTGAGTGCCAATCAAGTAGGATGGACCTCTAATATTTTGCAGCCATGATCAGCGACAACATACGTCCATACCTCTCAATATAATAGATGGCATTCTGAACACCTGTATAAAAATATATGTTTGTGACTCTGCCTGGCGCAGTCTCACTGCATTTAGGAATGTAATGTAATATACTAATTAGTTATGTAAACGTCGTGGAGGCTCGTGCCGTGGGTGCGGGTGTCCTCCAGGGGTGCGAGACGACTAGTGTATGACGCGCTGCTCCTCCACGGGAACATCCTCGATCATCTTCTGGTGCTCCTCGCTCAGCGCCTAGCACACACACACATGTACACTCAGACCACATCGCAACTACTATTGATCACTACATGTCTATTTACAGTCGGAATGCTGCCGTTGGATGAGTATAAGCAAAGCATTACACCGCGTGTAAGGTGTCGGAGAGGAGTGTGCCCGTGCCACGGCCTTACAGCGGGTCTGAGTGTACCATGCGTGCCTCCTCGTACACAACTCATGCACCCACACTCACTACCACTACCAATTATGTACAGCTAACTAAGAAACGCGCGGCTGACAGTCCGGCGTCAACTGATGACGCTGTCGCCCTCATATATGTATCATTTAAGACAGTGGTGTGAATATTTCCTCCACCAGTAGAACGCACCTTCTACCACGAGCCGTGTGTGGGCTACATACATCACAACACATGCAATACACTACCAACTATCATAAATATCTAAGTTTGTGAGTGTCGATACGTGCACCTAGTAGACCATAGCAAATTAATGTTGCGTATAAAAAATTATACATGTGGCAGCTTGATAAATTAATTTGAAGTTTCGATCCTATCAAACTGCGCTTCTGGGATACTACATGAATACGTTTTATAGGTCTCCGAACAAATGACATCAATCGTTCAATTCTATTCGGACTTGGGCTGTTTGTTAAACGTGAATGGGTCTAGTGCAAGGTGGGTCTAGTGTTGTAGTTGTGTGCGTACTGCGTAGTGACGTACCTTGAAGTACTTGACAGTCTTGACGCGCAGCTCGAGCGTGGCGTCCTCGTCGCACACGAAGAGCGCCTGCGCGTGTTGCTGGAAGGCGGACACCGTCCACATGTGGTTGACGCCCTCCTCCACCGCCTTCGCCAGCGCCAGCGACTTGTGGACGCCCGTTATCAGGATCATCACCTACACACGAACATCACTGGAGCGAGGCCCGTCACTTGGGAGCCAATGATTTATTAATGAATGGAAAACTTATTTAATTTCAGCCCTCACGACTAAAATTATTGAAGCTAGTTTTTAGTATGTAAACTTCGTTCCCGAAGTAGTTTTGAGATCCAAAGCGAAGGCAATTGATTATTGGTAGTGTGAAGAAGTTTTTCAATTGACAGGGATCGCCGCGGGCGAGCGTCACGGAGTTGAGAGTCAGATAGACCTCAATATTCTTCGCCACCTGTGGTTTAAATATAGTCGCACCTCCTTAGCGTCCATGACAGTGCCGACGCCGACGGTGAGCGCCTGCCGCGGCACCTTGGAGATGTCGTTGCCGAAGAACCGCTTGTTGGCCTCCAGCGTGTCGTAGGCCAGCGTCTTGACGCGCGTGCGGGACACCAGCGACGAGCCCGGCTCGTTGAACGCGATGTGACCGTCGGGACCGATGCCTGACACACACCAAACACCACACACATATTATATTATATACCACCGCTTGTTGGCATGCAGCATGGCGTACAAATTGTAGAAATGTTGTAACTATGTTTGTATACTTCTGTAGAAACAGTACTAATCAAACATTGTTCAAACTATTTGATGGAGTAATAGGGAGTGCTTGAGGAGCGCACGATAATGCGAAGAGGCCGAGGCTTCTCAAAACAACCGCGACCTGGAAGGTTGCGTTTTTACCTCGCTTAGCGCCGTATGCCAGTGGTAGAGCACCCTTATGAGTAGTTAGATGGTTGCATACCTCCGACGAAGAGGTGCACGCCCCCAGCCTTGTGTATGAGGTCCTCGAATCGGCGGCACTCGGCCACGAGGTCGGGCGCGTTACCGTCGAGCACGTGCGCGTTGTTCGGATCGATGTCCACGTGCTTGAAGAACTCGTTCCACATGTAGTAGTGGTACGACTCGGGGTGGTCGCGCGGCAGACCTGACCACACATACCACACCATACAGGCACTTTACATATCTTACTCATATAGCCAACAAACAAGCTATGCTTCGGTGTACTCTGAAGATGCGATCCTTAAACACACACAGTACTTGGTATAGAATGAATAACAGAACTGAATACAAATAGCACTCCGTTGGTCTTATCAGGATGAAAATTATGAATACTAGTACATTAGAAAAGCAAAGTGGAGGCTGTAATTAGTCTGCAAATAAGTGTATCTTTTTATACACTAACCGACATACTCGTCCATGTTGAAAGTGGTGACGTATTTGAATGAGATCTTGCCCTCCTTGTAGAACTGTATGAGGCTGCGGTACATGCCGAGCGGAGTGCCGCCGGTGGGCAAGCCCAGCACGAAGTGTCGCCCGGGGCCTGGTGCGAACTGCGTGATGCGCTGCAGCACGAACCGTGCCGCCCAGTCCGCCACCACGCTCGCGTCCTCCAGGATTATCAGACGCATGTTGACTGCTTTCTGTCTTCTCAACCTCTATTGCACCTATTGCACTGGGAACGAGCGAGCTATTTAGGTGAGTACCTAATTGACGGGATGTTGCTGGATGTATAGACTCTCTAGCTAGACGTTGCCACTTAATCATGTACGGCCAAATGTGAGTGTATTTATTACAATACCTCTGCCTGTGTTCCCCAGTGAACACAGGCGTCACCACATATATGTATGTACTAAACTCCCAATCAACGGTTAAGTCTAAGTAAGTACTTAACCAATACTTACAAATGATCTACCTCCCAAGTGTGGCAATGTATGTGGTGACAAACAACAGTAAGTGTTAGTCAAGTGAACACTATCGTATTATCGTTATATAAATGTAATTTTTCCGATAAACTTTCTTCCCAGCGAGAATTATTTGATTCAATAGTTCATCACCGTAGTTTGCAGACGATAGTCGCGCTGATAACGAGTCGTTGGCCCAGTTATGTTTTTAATATTATAAGTATACAAACATACTATGTATGTATCTATCTATCGCTCGCCGCGTCAAGCAAGTGGCTGTGCCCGCTGTGGTCACCGACGGGTCACCGCGCGCCGCCTCCCGCGCCGCTGCGGTATCAGACGGCTAACGACCACTACACTCAGATTACGTTACATACACTGTTTACAGAACAATTCAAATTATTATTTTGCAAATTAAATATTATCATAGGTACTTATACCTATGTAAGTATAGTTTCATTGAACCGGAGCACTGTGAGATAGGTTTGATAAGTATGTACCCCCCACCTATATGATCTGCATCCATAAAAATAGGAGAGAATTTAAATTATAATTGATTTAACGTGCGGAATACGGGTCTCAATCCGTAGCTTTTATTTTATGGTTTACTACGATTTCGAGAGCGAGTTTTGTCGTTATTTTCAAAGTGGAATTTCTCAAACAGCCGATAGCAGTACCAAATCAATTGTTAAACGGAAACGGCTGAAATTAATTTGAGCGAGGACTGATATCGAAAAACATATTTTATAAAAAAAAATTCTTAAGTACCTAATTGACACTAGACACGTAGGTATTAACGGCCAAATAAATGTTGTTGGAAGTAGCCGCCCGAACTAGCCGTACGTATAGCTGGCTATTTGCGACTTACTCGTCCTACTACCAATTGGTGCCACCAGTGGTACTTATAGTTGAAAATGTTGGCTTTGAGATAGTTAAATAAAGTTATTTTATCGGTAGAGTAAATATCAAAGAGTATCATTAGAATTACGATCAGTAGTACGCGGACGAAATGTAAACTCCTCGTAGATACCACTGGTGGCAAGAGTTGGTGGTACGACAACGATAAAGGGCGATTATCTACGTAACTACCCGCCGCATAGTACATTGCTTAAATTATGATCAAATTGCAAAAATAACTGCCTCGTTGGTCTAGTGGTTAGTACGTTCGCCTGCCGATCACGAGGTCCCGGGTTCGATTCCTTCAAGTTTTTCTGTCAAGAAATTCACAATAAAATACCCGGAGTTTGGAAGTTGGCGGTATTTCCACCCCCGTGCCTCGGAAAGCACGTTGCACCGTTGGTCCTACGCCTGATATCTCTCCGGTCGTGTCGGATTGCATCCCATCGGACTATGAGAGTGAGGGTATAAAGAGTGCACCTGTGTTTGCGCACACACTTGTGCACTATAATATCTCCTGCCTCGTTGAGATTAGCCGCCGTAACCGAAATTCGGTAGATCATTATTATTTTTAATGATCAAATTATATAGGAAGATACTATCATGAGAAGGATATCTTGGGAACTCTAGAAAAGATAATGTTCCGTCATAATTTAACAGCAACGGTAGGTAGGTTGAAAACCAGTTTCAGGACTGGTTTTTAGGATTTTATAAGCACTAAAAATCAAGTCAGACTAGCACAGAAAATTTAACATAGTTTGGTAACTTTACAATTGGTCTAAAATGGAAGTATGTAATGCACTTAGTTGAGTACCTACTGTGTGTTAGTACTTACTTACCAGTTAGTTAACGTACTTGTTTAGCTACTTAGGTAGGTACCTAATCTAAGCACGAACGAAAGGTAAATCCAAGGTTCCCTAACTAGGTACATAATATAATATAAGTAGCCTGAATACTTGCACTAAGTATCAACATTAAAATGTAATATTATTGCATTGTTGCGAGAGGAGGTCGCATTTACGGTATTTAATTATTAATTTACAAAATATTTTCGGCAAGCAATGTGTCATTAACCTACCACGGAGGTCACTTACCTCTCAGGGCCACGGCGCGCCGACAACACTGCTTGGTGTAGTCAAATCTTATCGATTGTATTCGTATTCGCTGTTTGTTATTGTATCGTCTTGATATTGACTACTATTTCTAGAGCTGCTCCAATACTTACTGAATAATATGATAACAAACAAAACAAAACGTACCTATCTGTAGGGTGGGAGGGAATCAACCAGATAACGGCCTTCAAAATCTTGTCACAAATTACGATGACATTTGTCACATTGACATAAACAGTATTGCCATAACGATATTTTAATTTTGTTATAAGCAAGGAAAATAAAACCGCAATATTCAATTTAATATGGTGATGGTTTATTCCTAATACAATAATACTATCTGGAGATTAATTCTTAACCTTGTTAGGCCAAGTAAAAGATAAATTTCTTCTAACATTAACAAATTATGCAACCCTTGCCAAGGATTCAAATAATATTTCTTAGTGATTTCTTGTAAATAACATTTATGGAGTCTTCTCAGCAACTCACGTTTTAAGTGGATAATTGAAGTGGGACAATTTTTTTTAATTTCCATTCATAATAATACACACGATATCCGATGCGAGAGCGATAGGTAAACATTAACTTCAAATAAATCGAGTGTTCATATGCAATTGCGAAAGTTTAATATCAGATGGCGCCAGTCACAACTATTAGAACTCCGTACAAAAGGCCAGTTTTGCTTTGCACTTAGGTCATGTTATATTAACATGTACTTTATCAGATCATTCTTATATTAAAAATATAACCACATTAATAATAATATATGAGAAGTGCCTTGCAACTGTGTGTTGGACTTGCGTCCGATATAGAGTATGCAGTGCGTCGATCGAGTCGAGGGCGGCTCCAATTAGTCTCTCAAGTTTAAATTAAACGCATCTCTCGGCTCTGTGATGTTATGCCACCTTAAATACTATACATGTATACAGTCTTTACAGAGGACCGCACCTCTACTCCGCCGACCACAGCACATCCTTATAAAAAATATTTATTACACTAATATATAATATGTTTGTGCTCATTACATAACTAGGGCTTATGTATACTAAGATTATGATATAATAATAAGTTCTCGTAACATAGATCCAAGTCAACATATACACGAAATAGGAGGCGCAATATTAATCTTATCACAGGACTTATGACAACCACGCCACGGGGACGCTGCCTACCGGTCTACCATGCTAGCACTGATAATGAAGCACTTGTCCCCATGTCCCAATCGCTCACTCACACGCGCACATAATTTGGCCATAAGATAACACCAAACATTCAAATAAATAGACAATGACATCTCAACATAATTGCTGTCAACTATATTTTATATTATATCTAGCGAGTAATTAATTAATATCTTAGAAATAGCACTTTACTTAATTTTCAGTAATACTTACTGATAAAAGTATAATATTCTTATAATAGCCTTGGAATATATTTTAATCAATATCTGGCAACATTGTGGGCCCAAACATGTGATGTTATTTTCCATGCCGCTACAATAACATACAATTGTTTACGTCACTACTAACAAACCAAAGTAACTTTGAGTAATCTTGCATCTTCCATACGACAGGTCAGCTACCTTCAAAGAGCATGTTAAAGTTACTTTGAGTAATCTTGCATCTTCCACACGACCGGTCAGCTACCTTCAAAGAGCATGTTAAAGTAACTTTGAGTAATCTTGCATCTTCCACACGACCGGTCAGCTACCTTCAAAGAGCATGTTAAAGTAACTTTGAGTAATCTTGCATCTTCCACACGACCGGTCAGCTACCTTCAAAGAGCATGTTAAAGTAACTTTGAGTAATCTTGCATCTTCCACACGACCGGTCAGCTACCTTCAAAGAGCATGTTAAAGTAACTTTGAGTAATCTTGCATCTTCCATACGACCGGTCAGCTACCTTCAAAGAGCATGTTTTTAACAAACACAACTTTTAAATTAAATAGTTACTGTTACTATGTTCAAAATGTAACATAATGCACATATTGAGAACAAGGAAGTCGCCTGAGCATACTGCAGGGACCAAACACCAATAAAACGACGCAATAATAGGAATATGTAACATTGTCACTATCTACTCTGGAATACTCACTACACAGGAACTTTGACATCAAACTATATTGACACTATTACACTCAGCTTCGTATCGAACCATCGCTGGTCACACTGTCTATCCTAGTGATCTTCTCTCCTTTATAACAAATAATTGTTTGCGTTGGAAGTAGCTGGAAGAGGTCGTTAGAAAGTCTTATTTTCTCTTATCTTTGCAGAAATTGTGATCAAAGGATGGGCTCATCCAACCACACACGAAACATAGGCATCACTTGGAAGGTTTTACTTTGTCACCAAAGCTGCACATGCGGTTTTATTTGAGTCTTCGAAGACCTACCACTAAAATTAATAGACATACATAATGTACGGTCGCTCGGTGTTTACATCTCACTCACGTGTCTGCACGTTTCATCACAACGGAGCAGATCGGAGTGCTTCCTGCCATTAGAATGGGTCACGATAGTGTCGATGGGGTCACGTCCTCATGGTCGCGCGAGGCGGCCCCCAGAGCAGCCCGGCGGGTCAGTCCCTGCGCGGGCGCTTGGCCGGCGGGTCCCCGTCGCCCCGCCAGTACACGTACTCGGGCAGCCACTTCATCAGCTGTGCGTCGAAGAACTCCTCCAGTCGCTTAGCGTCCTTATATATCTGCGACTCCGCCTACACATATAATGGTACACTTTACATTCATAGCAGTGATGACATTTTAAATATTCACATTAAATCAAGGCAACATCACATGTACGTATATTTTTCTAAGATACCAATAAATCGAATGCTTTCGATATATTGACACCGATGCTCCATTCAATTACCTTCGTACTGGGTGAGACGTCAATGCTATTAAAATATCTAGCTAGCTCATATTTAGCCATTTTCTTTCAAGGATCTGACGATTTCTTTAACTGTTTTGGTATCGGCATGGGGTCGTATTGCTATATTATAAATAATTTCAGATTTCCGGGATAAAATAGTGTAATAGGTATGTTCTCACGGGATTGTATGAGTATGCGTTCCGGAAAAGTAGCCGGCAGTCGGCGACGAACTGCGCGACGTGCGTGTACCGCATTGGCGAGCGAGGCTGCAGCTTCATGCGGATCATGTCCAGGCACATCGGACGGGACACCTGGACACATGTACAGATCTCCTGAGGACAGGCAGACACCTCCCGACACAACACTACTGACATTCAAAGTCAGTGAAGGCACAATACCACATGCTATGCATGCAAGCTTTATGTGACTCCTCCCTAAATTGCTTTTGATGTGTTTTTGTTCGGTGTCTGGCAGAGGTAAGTTTGTTGTATTGCAGAAGAACGCAGTAATATTTCAATATATTATATTGTACCTGAACTTTTCATAATCTTCTAGTAGAGCATTTTGCTTCATATACTTGCAGGTTGACTTTGTGAATTACCAATGACTTGTACTTTACTAATATTATTAATACAGCGGACTCCTTGTCCGCCTTTCCAGCTGTTACCTTTTCACGACTGAACTCATTTGGCTGACATTCAGAATAGACCTTTGAGTTAAGGGAAGCACGTAGCATGCGTGATCATTATGTGAACAATGTTGCAGGTAAAAGTGAATGTTAGTATAACGTATGTGCGTGTGTGTGTATGCGTGCCGATAGTACCGTGGCGTGGTAGTGCAGGTTGTCGGGCGGCACGGGCTCGCGGAAGGGCAGGCTGGGCTCGTACTGGCAGTAGAGCTCGAGCGTGAGGCGCTCCACCAGCTTGAGCTGGCGCGCCGACAGCCCGCCGGGCTCGCCGCAGCCGCCGTCCTCGCCCAGCTCCGCGAAGTTCACGCACAGCAGGCACTGCCACGTCTCCGTCTCGCTATATGCATCACACCTAACTTAACCATTTTGTTCTACTTATCACGTCCTTCTACTTATCCCCTTTGAATTTACGTCGTGGGGAACTGTCAATAGTAAACAGAGGCCCCACGTCACCAACATGTAGTTTCGAATTTTTTTTTAAATAAATGTGACTGATACTCAAAGTCAAAAACATTTTTAATTGATAAGACTTTTAAAGTATTTTCAAATCATCAGAATTACATAATTATACAAACAGGTTCGGAAGGTTGCTTTTACTGAGAAGAACCTGGAAAGAAACTCAATAATTACTCTTTTAACGCGTTCACTGCTAACGACGCGTATGTGCGTCCAACTGTTAGAGAATTTACGAAGAAATTTGCTGTTAGCAGTGAATGTGTTAAAAAATATTATAAAATAATTATTATATTATACAAATATTGACAACACAAAATAAATCACTGAGAATGGACGACGTTAAAATGCAAAAATGTACATTAAAGTTAAAACAAAATAAAAGTCTAAAATAATAGTTGGAACATGAGATAACGATTTGTGTTGTCGAATTAATGTACAAAAACATTGCGGTTCATTGATCGTGCTCAGAGACAACAACAGTGTAAATGGAATAGTGGTCGTACTCACTCGGGCAGCTTCTCGATGGTGGGTATGTGGCAGTACTGGTGGAAGACCTTGGGGCACTTGTCGCAGCACATGAGCTCCCCGCCGTCCATGCAGACGGCGCACCAGTCCTCGTTGGGGTCGCCGGCGCCACCGCTCGCCGCGCCCGCCTTGCCTGCGGGCGCACGGGAGTCGTCAGTGCTGTCAGTGCTGCCAGGGCTGCCAGGGCTGCCAGTGGCGGGCACGCACGGCGGCGGGCGCTCACCGGGCAGGTCGGGGTCGGTGGACGAGTGCACGTGCGGCGAGGGCGCGGGCGGCGCGGGCCGGGCAGCTTCGGCCACGACCTGCACGCCGTTGGAGTCCAGCTTGGCGATGGTCGCCATCAGGTCCTGCACTGATTCCGCTATCACCTTGTCCAGCTCCAGAGATGCACCGCCCTAGTAAAACGAAAATCATAATATGTAGGGCACGATAGCCTGGTCCTTTGTGAAATGGACCAGGAGTCACTAATTATGTGGGTACTGTGCACAGCTCACGTTGAGGCTGGGGCTGGGTGTCTTGGGGTTGGTGGAGGTGACGGCGGGCGGCTTCGGGCGGCCCAGCGTGATCTTGAAGTCCGGGCCCGCGCCGCCGCCTGCCATGCCACTCGAGCCCGCCTCTAGACCACCTGGAAATATTATAACAATTATTATAAAAATGGAAATATGAGCAAATTAATTATCATCCCCGATTCGGATATTCGGATATGAATTTGGATGTGAGTGAAGCGACAGAAATTGTAAGTACCGTAGCATGTGGCACTCGGTGGTCTCAGGCTACCCTCGTTGGATATAGCCGCCGGACGAAGTACGTGTGGTAGCGTGTGTGGGTTACTGACCGTTGGAGAGCGCGTGCTGCGGTATGTGCCACTTGGCGGCGGGCTGGGCGTGGTGGGCGGGCGGCGCGTGGGCGGGCGGCGGGTAGGCGGGCGGCGCGGGCGAGGGCGTGCGAGCGCCGCCGCTGCGCCGCCCGCTGCCGGGGAACGCGCCGCTCGCGTACGCTCCCAGCACTGAAAACATTACACACCCTACAATCGCGCTACACTGCTCTCTATAAGCATGTGTTTTATTTTAAATAGTGAACGTAATGTTATCGAAGAAGTTGTTAATAATAGCCGGTACAAGTACTAACTCTGATGGTAGGTGTGGTGCATGTTGGCCTGGGTGAGCGCTCGGGGTTGCGCGCGCGCACCGGCCGCGTTGAGCAGACCGCGCAGGTTCATCTCGCTCATACCTGACACACGGTACATTGCTGCACATTACTTGCAAGTCCTTCATACGCGCATCAACTTAAAACCACTTTGAGAAAGAAATTCATAATATGATTTAAAAAAAAAGTGTGCTTCTTAGGAAACGATCACTTACTACGTTCATGTATTTAGTTTCGCACATCGATTCTATTGGTTCTTAAAACTCAACATCAAAGAATACATTTAGGCTTTCAACAAAGTAATTTCAAATCGTCCGAAGACATGGTCATACAGGTGGAGCAGCATTTTTCCACTCGCTACATAGATGGCGTTACTCGCTAAGAAATGCGATGTTTGAGAAAAAATACGCGTGAATAATAAATAAATAATCGCGCACTAAGAGTTTTCGTGCGCAATGCAGTATTTATAGAAGTTTCCAGAGTGGAGGCACCGACCGTGCAGGTGGTGCGGGTGGTGCGGCTGGAGCGGCTGGAGCGGCTGGAGCGGCTGGTGAGGGTGCGTGGTGGACGTGACGTGCGCGTGGCGCAGCGGCGTGGCGTGGCGCGCGCGCAGCGCCGACAGGTAGCTCGGCGCGCCGCTCGCGAACGACTGCCACACATTACACATGCAACGATTGGGGGTCAACACTCATTACTGGTGACGACACCTGCCCCAGACAAATAATGCTACCTGGAGTCACGTCGTTATTTAAAAAAGATAGTAACTAGTGCTCCATGGGGAGGAGTGGAGGCGCTGTGCTAGCTTTAGCCGGCATCTTGCCTCTTAGTATGTTGACTCCATTATTCATAAGGTGAGGCTTCATCACGTTGATAAGTTTGCAGCAGATTGTACACTTGGCAGACACCTTTGCAATATAAAGAAGCGATCGCCCATATATTGTCATTTAAATTTGCCAAAGATTTCAACATTTTATAGACTAGTTGAACCAGAATCTCTAATGAAGATCACAAATACACTTAATAAAAAATATTCATGCACAAACACATCAATTACAATGTGCAAGAATCGTTAGAGTAAAGACTCATAGAACACAAGCAGCGAGCAGTGAAGTACAAACATCTAGAGGCAACACAGGCGGCGACACTCACTGACCTGATAGCGAGCCAACGTCTGACGCATGGAACAATCCAACAACTTACTACATGCTGCACCCACTTCAATACATCCTATGATTATTGATTCATCACAACAAGTTGTTATTTTCTTATTTCCACTATTAAATACTAATGCAGAATAATTTAATCATAGTCCCCTTCAATTTCTCGTATATTGAATTTTAACTCATAATATAACAATACAATTGAAATCAATTTGCAAAACTCAAACGCAAGACACTTTTTGAGTCGCGTCAAATAAATTTCTCCTCCATTTAAGCTGTTTTCGTATATTACTTTAGTAGGTACATTAGGGTGCAATGTGCGAGGGATTTTTCACTTCACTGGGTCAGGCAAAGTAGGCGAAGAAATTCAGTTCGTTCTTTACGGCCACATCTTTGCAGGTCACCGGTGGGAACACACTGTTAACGGTATACCATTAGATTGATGTGATGTATAAGTATAGTGCAGGGTATTGACCTGATGCATGGCGACGTGTTGCAGCGCGACGACGGCGGACGGCGCGGAGGCGGACGGCGCGTGGTGGGAGGCCGGCGGCGGGCCGGGGGGCGGCGGGGGCCCGCCGGGACCCGGGGGGCCGCCGGGGCCCGCCGGCGGGTGGTAGGGGCCCTGCGCGCCCCCCGCGCCCCCGTCCACCTTGCCGTCCACCACTATCGCACCGATACTCGATAAAACTGAAATATTCAAAATTTAAGCGTAAAAAATATAATAGAAATCGTCATGTTAAACCATGTCAATACCAATAGCATAGCAACGGAGCCCTTTGGCGCAACAAGCACTAAATGTACACGATTAGAATTTCCCATGACCGAAATAAATCACTTCCTATAGAAGATACTGGCGCTCCTTTATTAAGTACTTAAATTATAAATGGGAATCTAAGAATGTCAGGTCTGCCACGATGAACCGCTGGCAATCCAATTTGCTGAAATGAAGTGCACATAGAGATCCCAAGGCAGGGAAGAAAGTAAAAGCTGATTCGGTACCTCGGACGAGGTCGGGCAGCTTGTCGAGCGCGAGGCTGATGCGCACGGGGATGTCGGGGTTGGGGATGTCGGCGCGGCGCTGCTTGATGCGCTGCAGGTGCAGCGTGACGGGCCGCTTGGCGTGCAGCACGGCGGTGTCGGAGCCGGCCTGCAGCGCGGCGCCCACGAAGGCCACGCAGTGGTCGGTCATGGCGGCCAGCTGCTCCAGCGCCTCCTTCTTCTCGCCCAGCGTGCGCAGCTTGCCGTCGCACACCTCGTTAAGCCGCAGCACCAGCTGCTTGCACCGCGTGTTGATCGCGTTTGTCAGTCTGTTCATACATTGATCTTTTTGGAATTGGAGTTCGTAATGAAGCATTATTTTCAGTATTCACTATGCTTTTGCATGTTATTAATTGATAATCTTAAAAATTCTATAATTAACTTTATTAACACTCGTAATTTTAACATGTTAATATAATTTTTAATAAATGAAACTGTATGTCACATCCATAAATACTATTATAAATGTTTCTGCTGTTACTCTTTCTCCGTTACGCCGTTGACCCGATTTAATTAAAATTTAGATTATATATAGCTTTAGCTCGAGTTAGCAATTATAAGTGTGTGTCGTAGCTCACTTGACGACCATCTGCGTGATCTCGTGCACGAGCGCCTTCTTCTTGTCGGCGATGAGTTGCTGTCGGTCGCGGATCACCTTCATGGCCGAGCCCAGCAACACACGCTTGTAGCTCACCTCCGACAGCAGCGCCGCTATACTGCCGCGGGCCTACCATCACATATACACGCTCTAATGTGTGCATGGGTGGAAAAATCCCAAACTATGCTGAATAGCAAAAAATAATCAAGAGTCTCAGTCACAGTGCCAATTTGGACGAGAACTAATATAAATTTATTATGAAATTTTTTATAATAAAGAACAGCCTTAGTCGAAATTGCAAATTTTGCCAAATATATTTATAATACCATTAATGAAGGTCACAGGTCTCGCAGAACAGCGACAGCCTCTCCTGATTGTATTGAATGTAATGTTACCTGCGCGGCCATCTCTGCGCTGAACTGGTACTTGTGGTCGCGGTGGTGGTGCAGCTGGCAGTCGCGGCAGGTGAGGCGGTCGCAGGTCTCGCAGAAGAGCGACAGCCTCTCCTGGGGATGCTGCGGACAGAACATGTCCTGCGCGCTGCGCGCCGGCGTCGCTGCCTGCAGCGAGCTCAACGCTTCCTCCTTCGACTTTATCGTGTGGTCCTTTGTTATCTTCAACCTGGTCAACACATCTTTATTTATTTCGTCTAGGGGAAGGGTCGAAGGGTGATTTCTTTATAATTTCATTGTAATATTAGAGACATTCAAAATGTAGCATGGCCAATTAAAGCTCATCCTACAGGATCAAATAAAACTCTTTGATCCTGTAGAAGTTTTTTTCCAGTCCATCCCAGAAACAGCTCGACCAGACTTCCACTGGCAAGTAGCTGATGATACAAGGAATATAATAAAATATAAAAAATACTTAGGCTATACAATACTTATATTTTGAAAAAAAATATTCGTCTCGCCCAAAAAAAGTAAACACTCACATAATAAGAGTGAAACCTGCGTCACAGCTAGTGTATAAGCAAAAGGTGTATTAACCTCTGGTGCGCATTGACGCAGTTGTCGCAGATGAACTCGGCGCAGTCGACGCAGTAGCTGGTGGCGGGCTCCGTGTCCTCGCAGCTGTTGCACTGGAAGTCGCCGTGAGGACCACCGCCGCCTGCGAACATATTGTCATACAATACTAACGCTATTAGCTGTCAACTAACGCCATGTTCCGCATTAGCTGGCAGACCCACAAATATTAAAGCTTGTCCAAAAATGATTTGTCTAATTATTTATTAAGTGCGAATAGTAAATAGGTTTCTTTTATAGGATATCAAATTGAACCTAACACAAATAAGAGAATCTACATGCACTGCTTAGCTGACCATTATCTTTATGCTTACATATATAACATTTTCACTATTGTGAATAATTTTATATGAATTGTATTGTAATTAACAATTATCGACTATGTAATAAAATGAACATGATGCCAGTTGAGTTTTTGCCGGTTCTTCTCAGAAGTCTGTGATCAAATTATTCGACATTCATAAGTGCCTTACCCAGGCCTAAACTTAATTCATCATTTTAATTTTCATATTACACAAAACTGCTTCAGAACCACCATTTTAAGGCTGCAATTACAAATATTGGTATGGTTTTATCTAAGCCTGGATAAATTCCTGCATTATCAATAACCGAAACATCAAACAAGTGACCTGAACCTGAAAACTTTTTTTCTGTAGCAGTGTGCAGGCTCAATACCTAAAATGTCTATGAGCCTGTCACAAACAGCGTCCTTAAAATAGAGAATACATAGGGTATGTGTATTACCGTTAGCGCCGATCTGTTCGTCGGCGATCTTCTCGAGCACGAAACGCTGGTCGATCATGTTAGCGGGCTGGCACTGCAGCCGGCACTCAGGGCACGTCACTGTAATGCGCTCCGCACCTGTAAATACATATTATATTCAATATACAAAATGATATATTTATAATTGATACTTTATACTAAAGAAACATAAGAAAGCTTTGTTGACAAAGTGCACTCTCTTACTAGATTTTAGTATCACTACTCTAAAAATCCAGTAATTCCAGCATAATCAAATAGCTGGGTACCCAAGAAATCCCTGGAACTAGACTGCCTCTCATCGATCTTGGCCTTGATGCAGGGCTCGCAGGCCGAGTGCAAGCACTCCATGAGCTTGGGCGTGCCCTCGGCGCTAACCAGCGGCACGCGGCACAGCACGCAGCGGGCGGCCCACGGCGGGGAGCGGCTGCTCGGCGACCGCGCCCCGCCGGGGGACCGCGCCCCTCCTGGCGACCGCGCCCCGGGCGATGCCAGCGAGTCTGCCCCTGCACCTGTCTCCGAACCGCCACCCGCGCCATCTGAAGAGGCGCTGCCCACCTGATACACATATAATAGTCAGTTCTGAACATGGACTCATATATATATATGATACAGTGATTCCATTCCTATGAATTGTAATAGCAAATGATGTATCCTTTTTTGGGAAATGTTATGTAAAAGTAACCTAAACTAAACATCTAACATCAGCTGTCTGCCAGTAACATCCAGCCATTCCAGAGATCAACTGGAACACTAAGAGAGACAAATAGAAAAAGTAGGTGCATTTAGTACATTTAGTAATATGCTGTTAATTTGGAATTACAAACAGACACTTCCATTTTATTTATCTGTATTAATATGGTTTAATTTTATATACCAAATTATTTAAAAAAAATGTTATTTCAGATTTTCTTGCCTGGTTCTAAATAAAAGTGACCTTCTGAACCAAATTGAAGTTTGTATAATTATGTCAATCGACGATTTTAAAGTACTTTCTTGAAGGAAACTAATTTATGAAGAAGATGCAACGTTAGCAGTGAATGTGTTAACAGTCTTATCAGATAAAGATATTTTTGTGTTTGAGTTTATTTCCATTATACAGTGCAACCTTAATATAACGTACCTCAATATAACAACTTCCTCGATTTAACAAATTCTTCGTAATCCCCTTGAATTGTCCATAAGAGTCAATATAAAGTATACCTTTACATTGCAAACATTCTTTGCGTACAACCTCTTTATAACGAATTTTCAACTATCAAGAAAAAGTATTCATACCTCTAATTAACGAATTTTGCCAACCCAAAACCTTTATATAAAGTTTCCACCAATAATATAACTCTTAATCTTATAATGTGATTCATGTCTCAACATGTTTCGACATGCTTTTGTTTGTACAGTAATCATTGTTGTTTTGATGGAAAGTAATGTAAACACCTCTGCTCGTCACAATTGTTAAAGATTTAAGTTAAAATGGCTCAGAAACGTAAAAGGTGTTCCTTATCGGATGCAGAAAAGCGAAACATTATTAATTATGTTGACCAAAATCCCATGACGAAAAAATTTGACATAGCTAATAAGTTCGGGATTCCCGCAAGTACATCGGCTACAATTATAAAATTTTAAGATACGTTTTCAGAAGAAAGTGGTTTGAATGTAAACAGTAAAAGATTAAAATCATGCAAGTTCAAAGACGTAGAGGAATGTGTGTTAAAGTGGTTACAACAGTGCCGAGACAAAAAAATCACAATATTCTTTTACCTCTTTATAACGAATTTTAGACCAATCTAACCTCAACATAACAAACCTCAGTTCAACTAATTACTTGATATTACGAATAGTTTCTTGTTCCCCTCCGATTTGTTATATCGAGGTTGCACTGTAGTTTGAAAAAGCCCACTCAGCTAAATTCATTTTGCAAATTGGGATTCCACAACATGTTCATTACAATTTACTGCAATTGTTTTGCTAAAAGGTCCTCTTTGATGAATATTAGCATTTGCTTTATATTACTGACATTAAAGTTTGTTTCTATTATGAAGGTAAAAGGAAATTGAATGTATTTGCAACAGTATACTCAAGTAGACTAAATTAATGTGGAGAATAGAAAATACTCTAGGTAAAATTTATGAAAGTTATAATGTTAAATTCCATTAGTACATTTATGGACAAAATCTATCTGAAATGTTATCAAGTTACATTTAGTTTTTCAAATGTCATTTTGAATCTTCAATCCATATGTACTAGTAAACAATGTGAGTGTAGTTTTCTCCTGCTAGATGGCAGTTTTCACTTTAAATTTGTATACTCACTACGAGCGGGGCAGGCTGTTGCTGCGCGGAGGGGTCCGCCATCTCCTCGGGTGCCTCCTCCTTGATAGTGACGCCCAGTAGCGGGCCCAGGTCCATCAGGGCTCGCTCGATCTCCTCACCACTTGGCTGAAAGTTTACGTTCTCCATTCCGGGGCCTTCAAACTCTCCAGTGTCAAATCAAACGCCACAAACACATTTTAAAAATCACTCAGATAGGCTTAGGGGGTGCACTTTCACTCGACATCCTCGACAATCAGGCACGTCGACATGGCTAACTGAGTACCGCGATCGTATGTACGTAAGTACCACCAAGAGGACGGACGACTTCTGCTCAGCCTGAAGGGCACTGCACTCATCAGCACAATTGGTACTTGTAAAGCTGTTGAACAGTTTAATTTTATACGTCTACCACGTATTCAGTTATGTCAACAAGATCTTTTTTTAAAGAAAACACAACAAAATATTCGGCAGAAATTTAACATGCGTCCTCTTCCCGTTCTGCAGCCATTGGCGTTCCATAGACTAGACAGACATTGAGAAATGTAGAAAAGGCAACAAGCGCAATTTTTTTTAATAGATTTTCAATAAAATTGCACTTTATTTTTAAGAAATAAAATGAAACTTACCTATTTATAAAGTTGCATTCCGTTGGGTAATGTTTGTTATGTTTCACTAAATTAAAACCATTAAAAACTCTCACATACCCAATCCACTTTAAACCTATGATATTATAAATTTGACAATGATGATATAAATTTATATTTCTTTTAATGTAGCAAAAAGTTTGATATATTGGCATGGTTTCATGGATTTATTCAATGATGCTTCTTTCGTTCCTTATTTCTATAGTTATTAAATATCTGTGGCCAGCGCTGCTCAAATTTACACATCAGCTTCACCATATTCACGTTGTGGCACGTTTAATTCATTGTTAAATGTCGATTACCTTGAGCATAACTTAACTAGATGTTAACAGTGTTATAATATCATAGCATAATACTGTCCTAACTCCTAACCACCTAACATAAACCTAAGGTTACCAACCGTAGCCATGGGTGGGAACAAATTCTGATTATTCAGAATAGATAATAAAGTAAATTCATTGGATGTCCATAGGTGTTATTATACTGCTTTTTGGTGGTTTTCTGCAAAGGGCCTGGTAATGGTGTTATCCTACAAACAAAACTTTTAATAATCACAGATAAAGAATATAATTCGCTTTGCCTTAAATGCATAGCGCAGCGACAAAATTTCTTTTTCTGTTTACATGACATGAATGACGTATTTATTTTCAATTATATCAACATTCAACTTCGTTACGTTGCATGCATGACATATACTACACAAGACAACTGACAGGTGACAGACAGACAACACGTCGAAAATGGCTGACTCCGGTCCTAGTAAAAGCGATATTGAAGCGATTTTTCAAAGATTACGGAGTATACCTGCTAATAAAGTGTGTATATTTGTATGGGTGCAATGTCGTAGAAGATGTTTTCAGTGATTGTTTAACGAAAGTGGTTGTGTGCAGGTATGTTTCGACTGCAACGCGAAGAACCCTACGTGGTCGTCGGTGACGTACGGGGTTTTCATCTGCCTGGACTGCTCGGCGGTGCACCGGAGCCTCGGAGTGCACCTCACCTTCGTGCGCTCCACGCAGCTTGACACCAACTGGACATGGAAGCAACTCAGGAACATGCAACTCGGGGGAAACGTCAACGCTGTATGTTATTTACTATGCTTGTGTGCTTTTACTGTTCTCAGTAGACATCTCAAATATTATAGAGATAAATTTACATAATTTGCAATGGATGATCTTTGAGTAGTGTCTGTAGAAGTAGATACTTGTATGTGACTAGTGTGACGATCGCCTTGTTTTCAGACTCAATACTTCCGCACTCATGGCCTGGTGACGGATGACGCGCGCCAGAAGTACAACTCGCGCATCGCTCACATGTACAAAGACAAGCTCAGTGCCCAGTCGGAGCAGGCCATGAAGACATATGGAACTAAGGTATCATCACTTTACATGTATACTTAGTACCTAGTACACTCTTCTGTAATGTCGAATATGCTCATACCTATCTCGAAGGAATAATCAAAAGAGTTGTAACAACAAAACCCTCTTTTCACTAAAGGGTTAGGACGGAGGGTGAGTCCGTCGCCGTCTTAGGCACTATAAATAAGTCTTTTAGTAATTAAAAGAGACAGAGATCTCAGACATATGCAGACTTCCCTACAATGTTTTCTTTCACTATAAAGCTTGTTTTCTGCAATTCAAACTTGCATTGCTTGTATAACAGGCAACTGCTCAAACCCTACACACCCCACTGCTCTTTGCAATACCAATATATATAATAAAGTTTGTACTATCAAATAAAATTATAACACTTGTTCCCTATACATGATCTTATGTATTTATTGTTGATATGTAAATACATATGTATGTATATTTCATATTGTAAATGTCTGTGTTTTCTCCGCTTTGATTCATATATCTTAAAGCATTCACTGCTAACGACACATCTGTGCGTCCAACTGTTGGATAATTTACAAAGAAGATGAAATGTTAGCTGTGAATGTATTAAAGCACTAAAAGCTTCAAAAGTCCACCGGCCAATATCTTCACCCACTGATCAATCTCCGTCAATTGTTTTAAACTCTCCACTCAGAAACCATAAATAAGAAGTGATGTAAAGTGAAATATCAAAAATACATTTTAACAAAAAACCAAATAAAGAGGTTTTCTTTACGTACATAATTCCACTCACTGGGGGATAGGCAACTACATGGCTATGATATACATTTTCAAGGAGAAAATGTGAGAGGATCATGAAAAACAATGTATCATATAAGCTTAAAAAGCCACTAAAAACACAGTTGTCATGAACAACACATAAAATATATTTAGTGGTTATTTCACACACTAGTAATTAGCACAGCTGATAAGCCATGTTTATTTGCCATTTGTGGGTAAGTCAATTATCATAATGTAGTAACATAGTTACTCATGATTGCTACAGCATTTTAATTTCCTCATATCTTATCACAACTATTAAGCTATTAGAAATATTCAGTTGTATTTTCATTTGTGTCATATTCACAGGTTGCATCCAATTGTATCTTTATACTTCTTTAATACTTTCACTTGAATAGTAATATAATATTGAAGTTGTCACATATTTTTCATTAAAGTATTTACTGGCAATCTAAGCCACTACCAAGCAATCGAAAAGCTGATTACATTTTTTTTTGTAAACCCTATATTTACACACAAGGAAAAAATATTAATGCCCATCACTTACTATAAATATGCCTTAACATGAGACTTGAATCCGTGAATAACATAAGATTTATTGTGATGTAATTTGGTGATGTTTGTCCAGCTGCATCTGGACGCAGCGGCCCCGGAGGTGAAGGAGAGCAAGGAGCGCGAGGTAGACTGGTTTGCTGAGCACGGAACATCTGCTGACACTAACACTAACCAGCTTGCGTTCATTGCACAGGTAACATACAACACACACACATACACAACTGCATTTGGAACATTCCCGTTGATAACTTAGCATTTTCCTGAAGGGTGTTTCTAGTCTTTTCATGAAATAAAATAGTTTCTAATCATAATTGTCTCTCTATTAATAAAGGTCAAGTTTAAAAAAAACATGCAATAAATATTCTAAAACACATACCTTGAAAAAGATGTGTTGTGAATACCTTTCATGAAAATACAATCAATTAAATATGAGGTATACTATGAAAATAATAGTTATTCAAACACGGCACACATTGAACCACACTGAAACATGCAATTGATCATTTCATGGTTTGTTTTCGTTCAGGAGTTTGTAGTGTTCTCATATTTTGTATAATTATAGTTAGTTTGGTGTTAATTTCTGATTTGATTTTATTAATTACTGTGTGTGGGTGTATTTTGTTACTTTTCATTTATTTGCAATCTATCGTTATAACCTAAGTATTCGTCTTTACTTCAGTAGCATTTTTTTGACTTCAAGAAGATTTTTTATTAATTTGGTACACTAAAAAGCTTAGAAAATAATTGCTACGTTGCGAAAATAATACAAAGTTACGTATTTTTAGTGATCGCTGGAGAGATATGAATTGAGTTGTACGCAAAGCAGAGTTGGTGATATATAGTAATACATTGTGCAGGCGCCGAAAGCGGAACTGAGCTCGGAGGCTCGGCTGTGGGACTCGGCGCCGGCGGGCGACGGGCCGCGGCCCGCCGGCGCGCCCGCCGCGACCGCCGCGCGCAGGCCCGCCGCCAGGCGAGGGGTGAGGACACGCCGTTTGATACATGCTCAATTTCTTTAAATAATTACACATTAAACATGGTACTTTTAAAACGTCAGAATGATATGATTATACAAGATTACATTATTTTCTTCGTTGGTTACGAGGATCCGTAATTTGTTGTTTCTTATAATTATTATTAATTGATTCATGGTAGTTCTTCGCTGAACGCCCTAAATTTTGTTCGCTAGAGAACGGCATCGAATGATGCATGTGTCGGCGTATTAAGGTTGACACACTAATCAGCGCCGTAACGTCATCACCTTGCGACTAGAGTGTCAAGCGCGAGTTAGGTCCACAGGTAACGCTGTTTCGATCCTATATCCGATTCCGCGATTTCGTCGGCTCTGCATGGGACGGAGGCAGTAAAAAAAAAGCTCTCAGCTCGTGCGGATAGACGTTACATAGTTGTCTGCCCTCTTAAGTTAATATGTGTGCGATAACGTAAGTAATTGTTATGTAGCTGGGGGCGAGGAAGGGCGGTCTGGGCGCTACGAAGGTGGCCGCCAACTTCGAGGACATCGAGCGGGAAGCCATCATGGCGGAGAAGCTAAAGATGGAGATGACGCAAGTAAGTATATATGCATCGGCACTATTCAAACGTTAAAAACTAAAAAGAGACACCATTACTGGAGTCTATAAGCCCATGAATGCACCCTGTAGCTGCAATTCAACATTTCTTGTGAGGATTATAAAACTTTCAGTGTCAGTATAGGTTTCGTTCGACACGTTCAAATGTCGTCGTATGACCGTCTGGCGTATCTCAAAATGTGTGTTTGGAGGCCGAAGGTCGAGCGCGATGCTTGAACATTTACAAGCGTTGAACGCGTGAACTTTTGCAGGCCAGTTTGGGAGAGAGCGCGGCGACGCTGGAGGAGGTGGAGCGGCAGGCGGCGTCGCTGCGCCTGGCCTACCGCGAGCCGCGCGACGACCGGCTCGGCATCGCCGCCGCGCAGCCGCTCCGCATGCAGGCGTCAGTACTGCTCCCACAGCACTGGCTGCTCTGCGGCCCGCCGTGTCTAATCATGATGTTATGTGTGCAGCGGCGTGTCGCACTCGGCGACGTCGGCCATGACGGCCATCGAGCAGGAGGGCGCGGACGGCGCGCGCCCCGACATCGACGACATCGACGACTTCGCCTCCTCCTTCACTATGATCAGGTGAGCGCGCTACCCTGTCTGCTCACCTATGATACCTCCTGGCATGCAATTAAACAGCTCATAATAGTAACCTAATGAAGAAAACGGTTTACATAAATATCCTTGTATATACTAGAAAGTTTGAACTGTATTTCAAAATGGCTGCCAGAAATATAAATACAGTGGGAACTAGACATGCCCAAATAAATTTATTATTATTATCAATCTATCGTGTCTGCCGTTCGAGAAAAAGCTTCTTTTCACTATTTCATATGTCTAAAAGCAATTAAAAACTAATTGTCCTTTAGAATAAAATGTTTGTAGTAGTGTTTCTCCGCTCGCTACATAGATGGTGCTACTCGCTATCAAATGCGAAGTTTGAGTACAAATACACGAGAATAAGAGTTTGTTTTTGTCATTGCAGTATATATACAAGTTTCCAACTAGGACAGGTTAAGCTGGTGTTCCCCAGACATGTCTGGCTGGAAGATTTTACCTTTGCTGGGGATTAGTATGATCTCTTTTTCTCCCCTCACAGTCTCACAGTCTCATAAACAACACGTTTGGACAATTAATAATATAATAAAAAGAGCTGGGAGCTGTAAACATCGGGAGGAAACCTGCATACGTCCGGGAAGTAATTCAAAGACGTATGTATAGGGCCCGAGTCGGCGATAGACTGACCACATTTTACGTTGGCACTTAATCGCTTGTGTCAAAGTGGTGTTGTTACCACAACACTTCCGGCTACCCCTTTGTGGAATGTAGGCGTGAGCGTATGATGTAATAAGTGTCGAGTGTGTGTGTGTGTGCGTGTGTGCGCAGGAACTCGCCGTACAGCGCGCGCTCGGCGGAGGGCGCGGGGGGCGCGGGGGGCGCGGCGCACGTGGACGTGGAGCCGGCGCGCGCCGTGCACTCCATGTTCGAGCGGCCGCCCGCCCCCGCCCCCGCCGCCGCCCAGCCCGCCGCCCGCCCTCGCCGCGCCGACGCCCACGACGACGACTCCGCCGTCAAGAAGTTTGGCTCGGCTAAGGCCATTAGCTCCGCACAATTCTTTGGTGAACAGGTGAGGTTTGAAAATTCAAATGATTTACTCGGTTTAGGCTCTGGTGAGGCACTTATGAATGTCGACTGGAAACTAGCAGTCTGAGAAGAAACTCAGCTGGCATTGTGTACATTTAATAACGTAGTAAACTGACTAATTACAATAAAATTCATATAAAAGTATTCACAATAGTGAAAATTGCACCAGCATGCATGTTTAAAAAATTGTAATTAAAAAAGTTAAAACAATACCAAATGATTTTTCCATACTATGTCATTGCCAGGAACTACTTGTGCAGAGTTTTATTTCCGTATGTCTTTATCATTTCGGTCTCTTCTCTTGGCAGTCTAACTAATGAAGCCATAATTAAAAAAAAACTTTTTTACTTTTTTAACGTTTGGTAAATGAGACAATCAATAAATCTCAGCAGACTGGATGGACCGAAGAGTTTTTCTAAAAACTTAGTGCAATGATGTCATAATGCGAGCTTTATGGGGATGGAAAAAAACAAGTGCCATACCTCTGGAAAGAAATTGTTAGACGGCTGATCGGTCCATTTATCACGTCGACAATGATCAGTGGTGGGAGGTAGTGTTAGTGAGTGCGTGCCGCAGGACGCGGGCTGGGAGCGCGCGGGCGGCGCGGCGCGCTTCGAGGGCAGCACGAGCATCTCGTCGGCCGAGTACTTCGGCCAGCCGCGCGCGCAGCGCCCCGCCGCCTTCACCGTGCACGCGCCCGACCTCGACGAGGTACACTCGCTTGTCGCTTGTCGTGGTGCATTCCCTATCTATACAATTTATTCAGTTTAGGTCCTGCTAAAGCAACTATGAGCGTCGAAGATTTGACCGAAGGGTTCGGGAACTAACCTTCCGAGAAGAACCGACAAGAAACTCGTATAAAACTATTCATAATAGACAGTGAGAATTGTCTCATTATTATTTTTTACACGTGCATACGTGTAAAAAATAATAATTAAAAAAGTAAAAGCCTTGTCAAAGTCAAAAAGTGGTGGCCTTGAGGTTTGAGCAATCACCTGCTACGCAAGCGACGCAAGTTCGAATCCCAGCGGGGCCTGTACCAATGAGTTTTTCTATAAAACTTATGTACAGTGATTTCACACCACGTGCTTTACGGTGAAGGAAAACATCGTGAGGAAACCTGCATATTTCTGAGAAGTAATTCAATGACATATGTAAAGTGTCTGAGACGGCGATGGACTCACCATCTGTCACGTTGGCACTTAATCATCTTCGGTGAAAAGTAGGTGTTGTGATTACAACACCTCTGCCTACCCCTTCGAGAATAAAGGCGTGAGCATATGTAAGTAAAAGCAATACCAAATGATACATAGTTTCCATACCATGTCATTGCCAGGAGCTACTTATGCAGACTTTTGACCCCATATACCTTTATCATTTGTGTAATCCAAAACTAAGCTTTCTTCATCAATACAGTTTCGACACTGTATGACCCATGAATGATGTATTTACTTTTACTAATCTGAATGTTGGAGTTTCAATTTTGCTTTATATCATAGTGTATAGTAGCTAACTTATGGTATGTGTGTAGGTGCGCGAGTCGGTCCGCGCGGGCGTGACTCGTGTGGCGGGTCGGCTGTCGTCGCTGGCCAACGGCGTCGTGTCCTCCATACAGGAGCGGTACGGATACTGATCACACACAACCTCCGCTGACTACAGTACACACATATATACAAGATACACACTGCCTCTGACTAACATTACTATAACTAAAACACACGAGATCCGAACGGAATGTTTAAAATGTTAACTTCTAGTAGTTCTACAATCATAAAGTTAGACCCGAACGCAAAACTTGACAATTATAAGCAAAATTTTGTTTTTGAAAAATCCCCAACCCCCCTTGTAACAAAACATTGTCTATGATGCACCTGTCTAACGTTAATTTGATATTTTTTATAATAGTTTACTTCCTAACATACCGAACTCGCATTTTTGTAGTTGCGATACGCGCTCAAATATTTTAATGTTTTATTGCTGAATAGCGAATTAATTGTGCAATAAGCGGAGTGTGTACTAGCAACAAATCTCGTACAAGTCGACTTGCGCAGGTCACGTCCACCGTGTAAATGCTCGTGCAATTGAACTTCTGCAGTTTTAGTGAATTGCAGAAGTGGGAGGTCACTAATATTTATACTTCCACAATAAATTGCAATAGTTAAATGCTAGTGGACACTTTCAAACTTATTACAAAACATGGTTTAAACCAATTCCAGGCCAAAATCAGATTAAATCTATGTCCACTCGTTTTGAAATCCATATCGCAAAGATATATGGAACTACTTTTAAATCAAGTATTTCCTAATGTGATGTATTGTAATGAGGTAGTATGCATTTTTCACACATTAATTAGCTTGTCAAATTCCTGTTCAAACTGTAATAATCAGTATAGTCAATTGTGACTTGTGATAAGTTATCGACCTACATTGAGCGTATGGTGTAAATATTGTAATATAGTGGTTGTACGTGTAATGCGACTGTCCTTGTCGGTGATCGCATGTCGAGTGCCTATCTTGAAAGCGGAATTCTCAGCGTTTAATAATTCCATTCGATTCTAAAACTTAAGAGTAGGAGTCACAGTCTAAAGACATACAGTCGATCAATGAAAGTTGAATGACAGCGAGTGAGCCCGAGCCATCTTTGCTTTTCGTCTACGGTTCGGAATATATTTATAATTCGTACTTTTAACGAATATCAAACGCATTGGCTCACTGTATCAACGAACATGTGTTTTACCTTATGCCTCACTGCGGATTCCGCTGCCAAGGTGCTTACGACATATGTTTGTGTATAAACTTGCATGGTACATGTTAAGGGCGCTATCAACGTTATAATTATCAAGTTGTTACTGCTAACTTTTATAGTTAACATCATATTCCCCCTTATTACGAAAGAGATGGAGCTAATTTTAAACCACGGACTTTGTTAGCATATGTGTTGTAATAGAGGGATTATGATCAATACTAGTTGCTGTCTGTGGCTTCAACCGCTTGAAAGGAGTATTTATAAATGTAAACATTGTGCATGTAACAAGGTTCTTCTATCGCATACCATTACTGACTTGGATCGCACACGATATTTACCTATTTATAGTGATGTTATGACAAATCAACATATTTGTTCCCCGTAGGCCTCCAATAACCGTATCTGTATTTTATATTGGATTTATTAAGCATGTGACCGTCGTGTTGTACTCCGTTACCGAGTTCAAGCATTCCTTCAAAATTGTTTATATTATTTATCATATAATATTGTTTAGTATATATTAGTAACGATATAACCAAGTGATCCTGACCACCGTGACCGACCGGACGCCACTACACGGAGCATTTAAGTATATTTATTTGTATTGTGTATAGTTTAATTATAACATGTGTTTTAGGAAATAGTTCATAAATATTGGTTTAAGGTTGATTTTAGACCACGCAGTTAGTTCCATTACAGGAGTGCGTCCAAACTGTAGCGAGGTAATATTATGTAGAGGTGCCGTCACTAGTTTTGAATGCTGGCCTTTAATGAGCACTTGTTATTTTTTTAAGATGTTTGTCGCGAGCATGTATATATATGCCTACTTTCCCCCACTGTTTTCGCGGAGCGCTCAAAACTCGTGACGGCACTCATCTTTGTTTGTTCACGTGACACGCACAGTTTAGACGCACCTAGTTCTATTCGACATTTATTCATACAATGCTTTGAACGTTGTACGAAGGATAAAGCAAAATAGGACCGGTTATTGACTAAGTATTGATATATGTTTGTTATAATTCCCATGTTAGAACAGTTGGGACACATGTATATTGTATGGGAATAGGTTGCGTCACGAGTTATGACCTTTAATGCGCAGCAGCCAATGTATCTGTCTCTGTCTGTCTGTACGGCGCGATGCGAATAACGCGCAGTCACCCCCACAATTTCCGGTGAGCGCCCATAACTCATGACGCCATCTGTATATAGTGCTGTCTCGTAGGATGGTCGCGGACACGGGTCGCGAGTTATTGTAAGAGGATTATAATTTTTATTAAGTTTATAGCACTTCGAATCGTATACATACATGCAGGGGCGCTGTGTATTTATACTCTATTGTATTATGAACCTTACGACCCTTATCACACGGCTCTGTTCTATTCTCTTATGAGATAAAGTATCACTAAATATTTTCCGAAGATATAATCTGACAAATTGTATCAAATTCCATTTTATAGTTGAAAAGAAGTCAAAACTGAGGGAGCTTGGTGTTATAATATTGCCAGTATACTTTAGCTCCTAATGTAATTGTAATAAAGACTAAAATAACTTGTACGGAGTCAAGTTACAGCATGCGAGGGATAGGGGTGTCCCTGGTTCACTAGAACCTTTTGTATAATAATTAATAGAATTTTGTTTTTAGATGATGGTTATGATACGAATATACAAAAATATATTTAGATATATTATGTTTTTTATTTTTATATTGAAACATCCTTCCAGAGTCCCGATCCCTTGGAGAGAATGCAAACATCTTTCTGTCATAAGACAAATAGACAGATACTTTTACATTTATATCATAACTATACAGTATATTTTTAAAACATACCGTTATATTATAATAAAACATTGCATTACAATGTACAAAACAACACAAATAATCAATGTACAATTTTATTTAATGAAATACGTAAAATTATTGGTCACATTCTTATATCATAAAGATCTTATTGTACAATAAATAAGGTTGAATCTCGAATCATATGCTCTTAGAGACAACAATGCAGATATTCTCGGGAGAGACATGGGAAGGCACATACGTAGAGAGGCGTCCACTCAGCCCCAGCGCAGTGAGGTACTGAAGTCGACCCCAGTCGAGCAGCCTTTTGGCTCGCTTGCCAGCTCGTTCGCGTTCCGCCTGACTTAAAACTCTATGTTCGCTGCCATTAGGTTCAAAATCCTCTTGTGCACTATGTGGCGTAGGTTCAGTTTCTCGTGATATATCTAGTGTTTCATCGTCTCGCCGTCTGTCACGACTGCGTCCGTCGCCGCACGTGGCCCACGACACCATCCCCAGCATTATGTTCAACTCCTCGGCCGATACACCGAGCTCCTGGCGTGTTACATATTACATTGATAAACAACATGTGTTGGTCCCTTATATATGTATGTTTATGCAAAAAAGGTCTAGTGGTTTTGGGTCTAGTGGTTGCAAACAACTGCGGAACACAAGATCCTGGATTCGATCCACGGATTTGGCAGTGTTATTGGGTTTTTCCATGTAATCTTCCAGTAGCATCCCAGATTCTGGGTTAGTGCCCGGTTAGTCGCAAATTATGGGTGTACTGCACGTACATCTCTGCCTACTCCTTAGGGTCATAATATAGTCATGAGCATATGTAAATACCTGTAAGTGTGGTGTGCCCACGTACGAGGCGAGCTCGCAGCGGTGGTGGCAGCACGTGGCCAGCACGATGCCGCTGCTCTTGGGGACCATCTCCCTCGCTGTCATGCAGCGGAGCGCGTAGTCTGTACCACACACACACTTCAATTACACATTCCAACTCGGGACGGGTACATGCTACAAATATGGGAAACAAGTGTACCGTTCACGAACACGACAAACACAAGGGTTCAACACATATATTGTCTACTTTACAAACAATGGAATCACTGTCCTAACCAAAAATTTGTTAAATAAATAGCTAAGACAGGGCCTCCAGTCCACCCCCCTCGAGCAATAATGCATAATGCACATATCGCACCCTTAGAACGATAGGGGCTCAACTCCGAATATTGTGAAATATAATTAAGATCATCATAGAAAAACCTAAAAATGTATATTCTACCCTAAGTTTTAAAAAAATCTGATTTTTTTTTCATTTATTTACAACACACATACACAACCTAGACTTTAATATAAAAATATAAAAAAAGTCTCATTGTACTCAAAACTAGTAAAATAATTACTTGCTGGTTGATCTACGATTGCAATTTCCATAAACATTTCATTCCCGAATTGAGCCTCTATCGTTCTGAGGGTGCAATATGTGGTGATCGTAAATACCTGTGGCGGCCCCGCAGAGATGCTTAGCGATGCCGACGACGGCGCGGCTGCGCTGGACGTCGGGCGCGCGGTGCAGCGCGAGGTGCGCCAGGTCTGCTCGCAGGCGGCGCGCGAGCGGAGCCAGGTTGTCGCGCTTGTGGCGCGGCGACGCGCGGTCCACCGCCAGCACGCCGCCCGCGCCGCCCGCGCACCACGCGCGCTCCGCGTAGTACGCCAGCTGGCCTGCCATACCGTATCACCATACTTGTGCCAAAACTTATTTTTACTATTTATATATTAGTTTGGTCTAGTCTTGGATTGAACCCTGTTTTGTAATAAGGGATTATCAGGCCAATGTGGAAAATGTGGTATTAGTTCTCCTGGAATAAAAAAACATCTTGTAATTAGTGTAATACCTAAAGGGAAGATTGATCGACATGAAGATTACAAAGTAGCAAAAGTCCTCCTGAGAACTTTTCCACTGTATGATGTGGTGAGCTCACCTCTCCCAGCACCTAGTTCAACGTAGCAGGTGCCAGAACGGACCAGCCCCTCGTCCTCCACAAGCCACAAGAGGCTAGAGGCCTGCCGCAGGTGGCGACGTGAGCTCTCCGTGCGGTCCGACTCTTTGAATTCCTCCTCAACTGTCTTGTGAATGGGTCTTTCAGGTGCCGTTGTTATTGTGTCTTTTACATGCTCTGTAATTAAATTAAATTCAGTTCAGCCTCACCACAACAAACAATTATTTGATCCTAATCAAAAAAAAAGTATGTAATTTACTTAACATATTGACTAAATGCCTTTGCTGGTGGATTAACTCTTATAAGAATTCAGCTGGACAGAACATAGACCAATAACCAATAAGACATGGAATTGGAGGATATCTCATTCAAAATTAAGAGCTTGACTAGTGACTGTTCTTCTAAGTTAGAGAAGATTGCAGCTAAATAAAGCTGTGTCCCTGCAGTGAGAAGGAACTGTGATGTCACACAGTGTTGCAAGAGTCCACTGATTGTTTAACTAACACCATTATAAATTAAAATAACACAACAAAAAGAGTCCCATTTAATTATTAACAAAGATGAAACAATAATAAAATGTATTCATGTGTATTGGTTACTTACTTTCATAGAGCAAGTCAATCTTATCAAGAAGCTGCAACACCTCATGTTTAGGTATGTCACTAAGAGGCTTCCTAGGACACACCTCGGCAATAGTTGGGGCATTGATGTTGTGGACAATGTACTCGGGCACCTCGCCCTGCCTTGCATTGCATATTGACAGGTGCTTCTCAAGCTTGCTAGCATAGCAAGTGCTGAAAGTCCCCATCAGAAGTAAGTATATATATTACATAATTCAGGTGTAAGCAGTGTTTGATAATACTCACTGTTTAGGATCGTTGGGACACGGTATTCGAGCGTCACTCTGTAATCAATCAAGTTACCTTACTGAGAACGACACTGGAAGCACAGAGAAAGATATCACTCCAGTAACATATGGTATAAACAGAGCTCATTTCATTCATCATACCTAGTGAGATGGGCTAGCATTTAGATTTTGTAAATATTAATATATAGCATTTGTTTATCAAGCTGTCACCAACTAAATAGTTCAGGTAAGAAGGAGCATACCTGTCCACTATGGTCTGTGATAGGATCCGGTTCGTGCTCCCCACAGTATTGGCGCCCCGGGCGGACAGTCATGCGACATAGCCGTTTTTTCCTCACCACGAAAAATTGGCATTGAGGGCCCGCTATAACTTCACTCATGATTATTCTTTTCTCCGCTTTTAACTTTTTCCTTCTACTGTTTACAAATACATCATCATGAGGTTATGTTGTCTTGGCTTGGTTGACGTTTTGGGTTGAAAGACAACATGTCATGAACGTCAATCAAGGTGACGTTTGAACGAATCTTACTATTAGTTTTAGCTATTATAGAAGAGGAACTAAGTAATGGTGAAAACATTCCACATGTTTTAAACAATTTAAAAGTTTTGTTTTCTAACAACCACTTTGGCAGAATAGTTGTACTCACGCTCTTCGCCATTAAATAAACAATAGAATGGAAGAATGGAGTAGATTTAGCTCGTCGAGGAAATCAGAATTTTTTTTTTCTGACGGCAACACTATCAAACGAATGTCAACAAAAAATTGAGGTTAGGCGTCGCATCATTTTGGTTTCTTTTTGTTTACTCGCGTATTATGTAGTGTTGTGATTGAAAATGAGTTCGCCCAGCAAGGAGCACGAGGAGCCGTCCTCAAGTAGTGCGGCGATGGAAGCAGAGCCGAGTTCTAGCGGCGCGGCGCAGGACGCGCGACCGCCCGCCAAGCGACGCATCTCCAGTACTGTGATCGAAATTTCTGATACCGAGAGCGATGATTCGGATGTGTGCGCCGTTAACTCGTACCAGGCAAGCGCTGACGAGGTCAAAAGGATCCGTGGCGGTGAGTCCTAGGCTGGTTCTGCTTGGTGTTGGTGCCATTGTTTTGCGCGGGAAATTCAACTGTTACACTGTGCTGTTCGCGCAGATGTTAGTACTAACTACTCGTGCGGGGCTCGATACGATTTGGGCATTGAGTGCACTCCATGTAGGCACATGCAAAAGCACATATGAAGCTTACTTATCAATCCACTCACTATATTGTAACTACTAATAGTATCCTATTGTAGGGTATCCAGAGTCAAGAGAGTAGTGTGACAAAGTTGGTTCCCTACTCTGAAGCTTTTTATGTTTATGTTTATCTGTGGACTCAATTTGGCTAATATATGGATTGTCCCGTCTCCTATTGCAATTGATTGATGTGCGCCCTAACATATGGTATTAGGGCACTCATTAATCAACAATATAGCTTAATGTATGTGACAATTGCCATATTTTATAACCTAACTGTGCCTAGGCTATATTTTGTTTTATTATAGGTTTCCTAACATTACTATCATATGCATTTATTGAAAATATGTTAATTTGAAATTACAATCAGATACTTCAATAAAATTTACTGTATGTATAGATTATGGTTATGTTTGTAGATGCGGACTACTCCACAACATCATCATCCTCATCAGACTACAGCTCAGACTCAGAGTCTCCGTGGGAGGACGACTCTATGGTGGTGGAGGATGACAAGGTGTGCACTAAGGCGATGCGGACACAACTCAACCCACGAGCGCCACGGATGGAGGACCCTCGCATCAATATACAATTACAGGTCTACATTATTCAGATGACGCAATACTTGATGATAATAAGATGCAGTATTCAAATCACGGCCCAGCTTCATTCAGCCTTAGCCTACTTGAGTTCACTAAAACCTTTATGAAATCAACAACATTACCCTTTTAAATAAGGCGCAAGTTCATAAACAAGTGAAAATGACATTTTTAAAATTACATGAGAATGACAGAAGTGTATAAGTTCATACTTTTATCAGAGAGTTTTCTATCTCTTTTAAAAGAAGTACTTATACAGGTCAGCACAGTCATGCTGAGCAAAAAAATTGTTGGGGGTAAAAATGATTACTTAAATACAGTTATAAATATCATAACTCCTGTATTTTTTGTAACCATTGTACACACTAACTTTGCTATTTTCAGGATAAGATGTCTGTAAACTGGTAACATTATAATTATGGTGATTATTATGTATTGCAGTCAGAAGAACTGTTAGAAAGACTGAAGAGCCACTGGCAGGAACAGAAGGACATGTCCAGCCCGGAGGTGACCCTCACCTGCGAGCCGTTCCGACTGTGTCTCCTGCATGACCTACTAGCCAATGAAGACTTTATTAACAACATTGTGGACGACATGAACACACTGGACTGGTCCCGTAAGAAGATGGATCTATATGAGTTCCACCAGACAGCCGACCTAGCCAGCCTCACGTGGCAGAGGAGCATTCGGGGCATCTATGAGCTGCTCAAGACTGAAGTCATGCCTCGGGTGAGCTCGGGAATATTGTTGTAAGACTGCAATATTTCAACTTTATATATAAGGTTAATGAAATTAATCTGTTTAGAGGAAGTGCATGTAGTACAGTTGCTTGTGTAAACATTTTATGACTAGCCTTTACCATGACTTTGGCTACCTAATTTTGTAAGTACCCTAAGTACAGTTCATAAGCTATCTTTCCAAATTTAAGTAAAATATATTCAGTAGTTAAGCCATGAAAAGTTAATTGACGGACAGAGACAATTTTATTATATTAATTTAAAATAAAATAATATATATTAATTATTCTTATACTAACTTAAGTTTAACTTATTATCGTTTCCAAATGTAAGCCCGTCAGGAGGACCAATACACTATAGATAGAGTATAGACAGTTAGACTTAGACACAGTGTCAAACTTGGTCCTATTTGCTAACAACCAATGTGAAGATGGTATTGAAGTAAGTGATGTGTTTGTAGGTAAGTAGAGTGACTGGCTTGGAGCTGGAGTCGGTGTCGGCGTCGTGTTCGTTGTACGGGCCGGGGGACCACCTGCTGGTGCACGACGACCTGCTGGGCGACCGGCGCGTGGCCTTCATCCTGTACCTGGCGCCCTGGCAATCCGCGCCCACGACCCTCGCCACGACCCTCGCCAACGGCGCCGCGGGGGACCATCCTGGACACAAACGTGAGGTGGGTGGGGCTGATCCCTGTACATGTCTGCAGGTGCTGATGGTAAGTGGTTACTGCAGCCTATGGTCGCTGGCAGTACCAGCGGAACTACGCGTGCGGTGCCGACCTTTTTTATTGCATTATATAATAATTCTAAATTACCATACATACATATGCTCACGCCTGTATTCCCCGAAGGGGTAGGCAGAGGTGTTGGCAGAGGTATCACAACACCCACTTTTCACCGAAGTTGATTAAGTGCCAAAGTGACAGATGGTGAGTCTATCGCCGTCTCAGGCACTATAAATATGGTTTTGAATTACTTCTCAGAAATATGCAGATTTCCTCACCATGTTTTCCTTCACCGTAAAGCACGTGGTGTGAAATCACTGTACATAAGTT
Source organism: Watsonalla binaria (assembly GCA_929442735.1). Taxonomy (NCBI): domain Eukaryota; kingdom Metazoa; phylum Arthropoda; class Insecta; order Lepidoptera; family Drepanidae; genus Watsonalla; species Watsonalla binaria. The sequence continues at coordinate 121,664 of OV838938.1, forward strand.
TTTTAGAAAAACTCATTGGTACAGGGCCCCCCTGGGATTCGAACTTGCGTCGCTTGTGTAGCAGGCGACTGCTCAAACTCCGAGGCCACCGGCTCAAAATTACCATAAATCAAATTATAATAACTAACACGTAAATATGTTGGTTTACAAAATGTTTTTAATAAACATTTATAATAGCAGGGTGGGAACTATTTTTTACATAAACTCATTGGTACATAAAGTCAGTGAGTGAGTGACCATATCTGGGTGAGCTGGGCCCATGAGAACGTGTGTCGCAGGGGGGATGGTCGGCAGCCATGGGCGGCGCGCTGGAGCTGCTGGCGCGCGACGCGGCGGGGCGGCCCGCGCACGTGGTGCACCGCGTGCTGCCCCGGAACAACATGCTCGCCTTCTTCAAGGTCGGCGTCGACTCCTTCCATCAGGTACTATTTATACATTTGACAATTTTTTATGATACAACTAAACAAGAAAACATTACGAAGCTTCTAATATTACGAAGGTAATTTCGGATTTAATACAGTTTACGCCTTTATTGCCCGCAGGGGTGGGCAGAGGTATACCTATAGTACGCCCACATTTAGCCATTTATGTTTTATTCATTATTATATAATTACATAATCTTATCAGACATTCCTTTAATACGGTAGTGTAATTGTAAAGTAGCTAGCGTCATCTCTGCGAGCTCCGCCAACGTACAATTGAATATTTACTCTTCAATATTTTTCAATTCAATTCAATTCAAAATATCTTTATTTGATTAGACTTCTTACAAAGTACTTTCAAATCGTCAGAAGGACACAAAATACATTATACATGATTATAAATGTTACCACCGGGTTCGGAAGGTAGCTTTTGTTGAGAAGAACCCGGCAAGAAACTCAACAATTACTCTTTTAAAAAAATATATATTATACAATGTTTTTGGTTACAGTATTTATATCTCATGAATATAAGCCCATGGACACAGCACAAATGCTCAATTGTCAAATATGATAACTAAAATATTACAAATATTTGTGAGCATGGCAAATTCCAGCCAGTCAAAGCAAAGATCTAACTAAGATTAATTAATTGTAGCAAAAGTACAGTGCCAATGGGATTATTTACAATAATTTTCCGACAAAGATACATCCCAGGGTTCCTTATCACAAATATAATCACTTACAGTATAATATCCTTTTTTGAGCAAAACTGCTTTGATGGTCTCTTTAAATTTATTGAAGGGCAAGTTTACAATTTCTGCTGGTAATTTATTATAGAAGCGTGTGCACTGTCCTAAAAAAAGGCTTTGTAGGCCTTGCCATTGGAATAGACCTAGGTGTTAGTGCGGCCCACTGCACCTGATGTTCCCTAGTAATGGAGTTTCCGAGTTTCTTGCCGGTTTTTATCAGAAGGCTCAATGTAGAACCGGTGGTCAATTCTTCGACGTTCATTAAGTGCCTTGCCAGGGCCTGAACTGCATAATTTTAATTTTCATTAAGTAAACCACCATTAGACATTAATTTATTAGAACAGTACTGCCGTGTATATGTATATCTAGTATATTTCTTAACAACGAAATAATCTTAAATATATTTTTATGTATATTATACTACTAGGCTATGGAAATTTCTTCTTTTTTAATAATGAATCGATTTGTATGATGTATGTATTGAGCAGAACCCGCCCTCAATCAAGAGCGAAACGTATCTTCTCACAGGACTGCGGAGCGTAATCCCGCCAGGTCAGTCCTCCGAGATGACACGCCAAATATTTTTAGCCTCGTTTCTTTTCCATTTTCCCCCCTCTGGGGCTGAACCAAACCTGCACACAGGTGTAGTGTGGACGAGTGTATCGAGCAGTATGTGTGGAGCAGGTGGGCGAGGTGCTGTCGCTGGAGCTGCCGCGGCTGTCCATCAACGGCTGGTTCCACGGGCCCGCGCCGCCCTCGCCGCCCACCGCCGCGCCGCCCTCGCCGCCCAACGCCGCGCCGCCCAACGCCGCGCCGCCCCACGACGAGCCGCCCAACGACGCGCCGCCCGCGCCGCCCGACGACGCCCCGCCCTTCGTCACGCTCAAGCCACACAATGAAGTCGTCAGTATCACTAACAATACATGTTTCTTATCTATACAGATAAATATACTTAAATTGTCTGTTTGTATTTCCAAATGAACACCTAGGTAGTAGGTATATACGACAAAAAAAGGATTTATTCCATACAATAAATCCTTTTTTAGTGCGCCTCTACCTATCACTAAAATACAATAAAAAAATACATATATACAGTCGAATTGAGAAACTTTTTTTTTGAAGGAGGTTAAAAATATATATTTTTGTGTGTGTATAGGTGATCCTGAACCAGTGGGTGGATGCGACGTACATGTCCCCGCGCAGCAGGCTCCAGATCCAGGCGCAGATGGAGCGCGCCAGCGAGGTCTGCCTGCACGGCATCTTCCTCGAACACAAGTACCAGGAACTCCTGCAGGCGCTCGCCGACCCCGGTATACTCACATTACAACTACCTAATTTCTAAACATAAAAAGCGAAAGTAATTAGACTTGCGTATGTGTTTATTCGCGTTCAAAGCCAACGCTCAACACTCATGATACTTGAGTATAATAATTTATTAATGTTTTCTAGACGAAGTGAACGACGCCAGCACATTTTGTTGCCAGCTCAGAATGCTGAGAAGTCTTTCGAATTATTTAGTATCTGGTAGGGCACCAGCGCCTGCACTGAACAAATCAGCGTAAGAATCGAACAGCTAGACAACAATCCAAATCGTGCTGAGTGCGTTTGAGTACTCGAACGCACAAGTTCATGATGGTCGACGTAACTTCATGAGTATTTTGGCATCACCGATTTGTAGAGATCCCGTGGGAGCGCGCGGGCCCCGCGGACGTGCGGCGCTACTGGCGGCCGGCGGAGGCCTGGCTGGCGGCAGCGGAGCACCCGGCCGCGGCGCTGCTGCAGCTGCTGTCCAGCGCCGCCTTCCTGCGGCTGCTGGCCGACTGCACGGACCTCGCCATCGTCGGGTACCACTCGCTCGAGCTGCAGCGCTGGGGCGCCGGGGACTTCACGGTCGGTGCACACGCGTAGCAATTACATCGTAATCCAACCTACTACTGGTTGAATATAAAATGTTGACGTTGCCTATATCCTAACAACTCACGTGACAGATGATGACAAGTAGCTTGCATTACGACTTTTTCTTCACTGTAGATTTTAGTAGAGCATCACATTACATCAATAGTCAACGTGCGAATATTGTATTGTGCAGTTACTCCCGCCGCGGGCGCGGTACAGCGGGCCGCGGCTGGAGGCCGTGCTGTACCTGGGAGGGGGGGGGGCCCGCAGGGGGAGGGGGCGGCTCGACGCTGTTCGTGGCGCCCGAGGAGGCGGGCGCGGGCACGCTGGTGGCGGTGCCGCCGGCGCCCAACGCGCTGAGCCTGGTGTACTGCGAGCCCGGCGTGGCGTCCTTCACCAAGTACCGCAGCCGCCTCACCACGCCGCCCGCCGCCTTCCTCTACATCCTGCAGGCCTCCTACGTCGAGTGACCCCGACGGCTCGACGCTGTTCGTGGCGCCTGCCACTCCGCGCTACGTGTTAACTCGCGCGATCGGACTTTATAAATGGACCGTTTCACACCAGTGATTGTGATGGCGCAGCCTTTGTCCCGTGCTCGGGGCCCGTGTTAGTTAAACCAGTTTAAACCAAACATTTTGTGAGCACTCAGGGTATAACTGGAGCCCACATTAAGTTGTAGCCTTTATGTGCAAAGAAGCCTTTGAATTTTATTGTATTGAAGCTTATTTGATACCTGCGCATGATTTGTAATAATTGGCATTATGATTTATTAAATTCTTATCAGTTCACCGGCCTGACTCCAGAAGCCATTGTTAAACATGAACATAATGGAGTGCACTGAATACCTGTTTATTTTATTGACAATCGTTTCGCAATATTCTGCTATTACTCACACTTATTTTAATGATTGAACGAGTTCCTAATGAATTAAATAATCAAATATTTGTCAGTGTTAAATAACACTCATAATAATTGAGAGTGTTTGTTGAACTATACACTATTTAGATACAATATCTAAAAGTCATATATTTTTATATGCCCCCCCACATTTTTTAAACTTCTTGGTGTCTGCGATGAACACTTGATATCGTAAGGGCTTCACCTTTGCCTCTCGCTCTCCCTGTACCCTGTTCGAGTTAGCCCTAATATTTCCTTACTATACTATGCTGTGTAACATAATATGTGTGAAAGTTTAATTACAGTGTAGCAAGGCCTTTGTAAATATTGTTTAGGATTGCATAGACGAAGTTTTCACATAGATTATTTTAACATACAAATGTTTGAGTTGATAATTAACGAGAATGTTAAGAGTTGTGAATAAAATGTGTTTTGCATTGATTATAAGAAGTAATAACTTGACGCAGCTGTCTGGAAACATGCCATCCATGTGTGTTGTTGTATTATGCCACGAGTGTGTGCGTAAATTGTGAAGGTATTGCGTGTCGAGGGTCTCACATACTATATGTGAGACACTCGACACGCAAGACCAGCGTTATAACAGCGGTATACCGCTGTTACAATTATCGGCCGTTTTCAACATTATATCCATCTGTCATTTAGGTTACTAAAGATAAACAAATTTATAATTTTCTCTTTATTCATTGCAATAACTTGCAATGAAAGGAAATCGCTAGTTAACATTATTCGGCCGTCGGTATAGCGTTAGTGTGTCCATACAAAATTTGTAATATTTAGTTGACCGTGTTACGGCCGACCGGCTCGGACCCGACACTATCTAGCGTCATCCATAAATGAACTAATTTAAAACGCTAGACATAACAAAGCCTCTCCGTTTTTTTCTTATGTATACAATTTTAAGCGATGCTTGATTCAATGAAATACAATGAAGTGAACAAAATGTGGTAAACCAATAAGCAGCTAGTGTAGTATTGTATTGAGTGACTGTAATGACGTTATTACCTGCTAGCAGAGGTGTGCGCCTCAGGTTAGTTGACACCTGGGGTCTACTATCATCCTTATAGCAGTGACGTCTTACTAATATGAATCATTTTATTTATTGTTACTTTGGTTAACATTGATACTGAATGTTTGCAGTAAACTTAAGCCCATTAAATAGTGACAGTGGCACTAAACGGGGTTATTTCCGTTTTGTGCTATCGGTGGCAAACCCAATGGCATAAAAGTAGCTCCTTAGCTTTGACGTTTAATTATGTGATACCAAAATAAGTTCGTAATTCGCTCAGCTTAAGCCATTGATAGTAGGCTCTAGATTATTGTTTGTGTATCATCGAGCTTTGATAACATGTGGGACGAGTTGTGTGGATGCTGGCAGTGTTGTTGTTACTCCCTGTAAATGACACTTAATAAATAATGATAATATATTGTGTACATATAGCGTTATTGATTAAATTATAAGGATTGTATCGGGTCGTTTCATTTGTTGTCTCTAATGTGTATGTGTCCGAGTGTAGTAATTTTGCCATCCATGGTCAACTTGAATAGAAAATCCTAGGATTTTTTTTTGTTTGTAATGAATAACTAAATACTGGATCTAAAAAATAGTTTCATTAATATAATGCTATTATCACAGAGTAATAGGTAGAAGACTAACGGCCGGTTTCCGAAAGGCTTATCAAGTCAAAAATTAACTAATTATCGATCAAACGGCATGTTAAGTGCAAATTGGGCTGCTGGAAGGATGATCATCTAGTTTGATTTGATAATATAATGTCAGTTTGACATACATGTCAAATCTCTATCATCAAATCGTATGTTAAATGCATTTTGGGTTTCCGTATCCTACGCGGTGCGGATAAAGCCGCGAGGCACAGCTAATATAGTTTTAAAGAGGATGACTGCGTAATTTGTTTGCCCCAAGAAAAGGTTTTTGATACGATTTAACGTCGTCGGCGTTTTGACCTGTTTTTGTATGGAGACGTTAAACTTTGTACACTCGACGCTTGAGGCGCTTTTTAACTATCTCATCCATAATGAAGAAAATTAGCAGGCGATATCTTCAAAGTAAAAACATTTTAACCAATACAACTATACTAGGCGCACTGACTAGACGACATACATTCCGGTACTTTCGACTAACGCGGCTGTTATTTACAACGAGAGATGGCGCTACAGGTTTAAGATAATAAAAAAATAGGCTTTATAATGTCCGTTTACGCCGGCGGTCACTAGATGTCGTTAGCTATTGTGAAATGAAAACGCTATGGATCTGTTTTTTAAGTTTTCTGCTATCACTGCTATCAGGATAGACGGACAAAGGCTATAACAATAGTTATACAGATTCACACAAAAATAAATATGCATTCAAATTACTTCAGTAATATAATGTCACCTCTAACTAGATCACCTAGATTCTTTTTGTTTTTTGTAGATCAAATAATAAAATAACAACATAGTAATAAATTAAAACCTTCAAAATTTGGTGCTAACAACTCTATCTAGGAACAATACTCAATTAACTACTAATAACAAATAGTGTGGAAATTAGATTTAAAAAAAAACAATATATAAAACAAATATAGTAATTTTATAAGCAATATATCGGTGTCTGTGATGATGTATAAAGGAGGTAAAAGAGATGCCACTACTAGTTAGTACTCTTAAACTGATGAGGATGAAGCAATGTAAACACAGAGGGAATCAAATATCTGGAGGAAATATAAACACTAATTTTGTTTTGTGTGGCAATAGAATCCCTGCCCTTGAACGTAGGAGACGAATCGCAGACTACAAGATCTAATCAGATCGTCTAACGATAAAAAAACATTAGGCCATACCGATTTTGTCAGCTATAAATTAAAATCAGGAGTTTCTCTCAGCTTGTAGGTATATAGGATGAACATTAATCAGTTTGCTTTGAGCCCAAAGTTAGGTTTTTAATCAAGACGCTATGAAAAGATTTTACGTTAAAAGGATAAGGAACTTGATGAATTTTTTTATATTTTGTATTCGAGTAAGTTTCACGTAGAATTATCGCATCGGAGAGGAACCAAGGGGAGTTCTAACAAGAGCCAGTGATCGCTGTGTTGCTCATCCGCATTATAATAATGTACTCGCCTGGAAAATATTGTCCGGACTCACGGCTACTTATACTTTTAAAGTCGTGATTTTATGACGATCGAGTAGCTCAGTGAAAAGTTGGGATTGTTTCCACGGGCATTTCTCTCATATCATGTCAAAATCCTTCTTGATGCAATATGAATATAGTATGCCTAAGTATTTAGTTCCAAGTCAGATGAAGTGTTAACTCGTGGTTCGGCGCAGTTAGTTGTGCCGAGTGCAGATATATTATATATATATTAGAATGTAGGTATATTCAATAATTTAATAGGTACTGTTCCGGAGTCCTATCTTGAATAAGTGCGACTTCACAACTTTTTCCAAAGTCATATAAAATTGATCGCGCCACTGCACGCGTCGAGCGCTCAATGGATCGCCGTTGCGCTTCATAACTTTATGACATTCTTTTAAAGTTTTTTGTTGGAAGCAGCCATTCCACGAACGCTTTTCAATTTGCGATTACTTCTTCATCCATCTAAGTTTCTGCGAAGGTTGGAATAAATGAAGAAAAATATAAACTTTCCATCTAGAGCACTTATACTCGTGAACATTCTCCTCTATTCGCCTTGTATTTGTATGCTGAAAGCAGTGGAAATTTGACTGGGAAATCATATCTCCTAAAAATAGTACGTAATAGGAAGTAGGAGGCGAGGTGATGATGTATAATGTTGACACTATTATTTTCTTCAGTAATTAGGTGCCACTGGAGGGCACTATACCACGCTAGTCTATACGTATTTAAATTAAAATAACTTATAAAAAAAACCAGCGAAAGTTAAAAGTTCGAACCGTTCTTACTCACGTACGAAATGCTCGGCCTCGAAAGTTTGGTTAATTATTTAATTTTATTGAACAAAATTAACCGAAGAGGTAATTAAGAAAGGGCCAGTGTCCTTGAAGTTATACAGTAACATTATTGTGATTGTGAAATATCAGGCACTTTGTCACGTCAACTCGATTTTTTTCCTTCCTCAGTCTGTACTGCAAAGTATCATAGACGTCATATGTAGTTATTGTGTTAGGGAAGCGAGGCGATGTGTTTTGAGCCACAACGAGAATGTCCTTCTAATCATAGTGCGCTAGTATAGATGCCACCAGGAGTAATGAGCGCTCAGCGGAAATAGTGAGGGGAGGGGGGGGGAGTTTACTAAATAAGCATGTATTTTAAGACGCAGCGTCCTACAGATATACCTACGTCATAGAGACAGACTCAAAATGACTTCCTAAAAATATTATTTTACTCGCTACAGCGCTGACGGTGACTGAGCGTTGCGTAGCAAAGACAATATCATCTCTTCTAAGAGTCTAGGGCTTACGAGGATCTATTGTGTTCCTAGCCCAGCAATCTCTACACTGGGTTATAATTGTCGAGGACTCAATGATGACGTAAAATTTTGATGCGTTATCGAATCATCATCTCCCTGGCCTTGTTGGGTCCGCACTTGATTCAACCCGATGTGGCTTCACTTGTGGATGTGGATCACTTGATTTTTATACGAAGCGACTGCCATCATGCCCTTTTACGAGGAAAATCGGTGATCTGGGTTAACCAGTTTTTTTTAGACTATTTTTGGCTTCCAACTGACCTGTAACGATTGCCACAGATTTGGCAACCGGGACCGACGGCTTAACGTGCTCTTCGAGGCACGGAGGGAACTCGGGCGGTCGCCCATCCAACTACTGGTTAGGGTTGCTTAACTTCGCTGATCGAACGATATGCGCAGTAGCAACTGTGCCACGAGCTCCTCCCATACGTTATCGATTGTTGTCAGTATTTTGTTTCAATATTAACATTGCTCTTATGATCATGCACGCTGAGTGCCTGCTGTGTCACCACTCGGTGCATGATCAATTGTACTAATAGATAACAACTAGGGGACTATTCACTACTGTTCAAACACTTGTCTTGTTTAAATGATGGTAATAATTACAATTACTTGTTCGGCCAACAACTTGGTGTGTAATGATAGGTATCGCTAATTAATTACTGTTTAATATTAACAAAACATATACCAACATTGTCGGTCGTATGGTCCGCACGTGTGAGTTACGTTTCTAAGAAATATCATGAAACACGTGTTGTTTCCAGACTCTTCATGATTTGGAATCATACGAACACAATTTGGTTTTTGATCCCGTGACTTGTAACTGTGAGATATGCCGTTCTGATCCCCATTTATGCTGTACCCCTGTTAATCTGAAGTCCTCGGCTCTTCTTTACTTAGAACTTAGATGACGTCACATTGAGTGTCATTTGGTGTCGTCACCTTGATTCAATCACGTGACCTAACTACCGGGACGGCCATACCTGGTGTTATGGTGTTAAATTCAAAATTCAAAAATATAGTTATTCGATTAGACTTTTTACAAAGTACTTTCAAATCGTCATAAAGACACGATTACATAGGATTATACATGCTACCGCCAGGTTCGGAAGGTTGCTTTTACTGAGAAGAACCTGGCAAGAAATTCAGTAATTACACTTTTTAGTTTTAGTTTTGTTTTGTTTTGTTAGTTTTTCAGTGTTTGTGTCATGCAGTAATACATGGATTTGGTTTTTGCGCTGCTATAGATAGCTTAGATAGAGGGGGCCAACTATGATCGTTTAAGAAGCGCATATTAAGAACTTTTAGCTTTGACGTTTAATTTTACGGTATTAAAAAGAAACGCCAAAGCTCAGAAGTTCTTAAACGCTCTGCTGAATCGTAGTTGGCCCCCTGAATTGTATTGATCGTAGGTGACGCGTGACAGATAAATGAAATGAATTGAAATGGTAAGAATAATTGAGTAAGTATGTACACAAAGAGGGGAAGGGACCGGGAAGTGTTCGCTGTGAAGCTGAGAAGAGAGCAAGTAGGTAATTTCTTAGACGTGTGTTGTGCGAGGGTGCGTGTGACATGAGGCGACTAGTGGCCACTAATGGACGTCACAATGCGACTCTCCAACAATATTTGCACGCACCAGTACTTGGGTATTACATAAATACAAATTCGTACAAACAGTCCTTTGCTATTCGCAATGCGTCGACACTTCTAGGTATTAGCCATTAACTTTCTGAGGAAAATATCTTTACCCAAGTAAGTAATAGGTACTTAGTAACCATACTTCAGCTTCACTTACCTAGGATTTATCAACCTTAAATCGCCTTTGTGAAATAACATTTTTGCTAGTGAAAATGATATATCTTATTAAAGCCCTGGTAAAACACTTATGAATATCGAATAAATGCCACCGGTTTGGAAACTAGCCTTCTGAGAAAACCGGCAAGAAACTCAGCTAAGCATTACGATATAAATATTATATGTATTGGTGCAAATGGGTACACCAAATTGGATACAAGAAAGTACATCATCCAAAAAATATTATAAAGATATGTTATACATATACTGTATGTAGGTACCAGTCTATACAGATAAATAAAATTGAAGTGTCTGTTTGTAATTCCAAAGTAACAGTTTTTCACTGAATGCATACGAAAGTAGATATGGTATCACATAAAAAACCAAATTAAAAACTTTTGTTTGTCCGTCTGTCTGTCTGTTTACTCCGGCTTATCTCCGAAACGGCTAGACCGATTTCAACGGGACTTTCACTGGCAGATAGTTATTGTTACAAAGAGTAACTTCGGCTACTTTTCGGTTTCGCGGGCCACTAATGAAATGAAGTCGACGCGGGTGAAATCACGGGGCACAGCTAGTATATAACATATATTTGTATTGTCTCAGTTACCGACCGTTTAATAAAGGAAGTTTTTTTGGAGTATATTGGGTGCTTCTTTCAGATATACTCTGTATATATGCGCTGTTGTAATTCTTTCCGACCGATTATAAATGATCAAAGTTCACCAAGCATTAAATCGGTTCAGTTGGTAGTCCCGCGCAGTGGAACTGCCGCGTGCGTGGAATCATCAAGTCGGCGAGGCGGCGGCGGCGGCGCGCCTCATGAATACTGTACACACGACTTATTTCACTGACTTCACACTTTAACTCCAATATTCTGCATACGGAATCACTTGGAATCACTTCACGCGTTCACAAAGAATCAAAGTTCGTCGCTCCAATTACTACGTTTATTTGAGTTTCTCGGGAATAACTTTGTGGGAAAGTTTTCCTTGCGCGATTATTGCGATGATTAAATTGAGCTGGTTTAGAATAATAATAATCATAAATAGTAAAAGAAAGTTACTTATGCAACATGTAAGAGGTTGCGAAGGTCGGATGGCAGTTGCTTCGTATAAAAATCAGGTGATCAGCCACATCAGGTTGTGTCAAGTACCGACCACAACAATGTATGGGATAAGGCCAGGTAGGTGATTATGATGATATTAAGGATATGCATCTAAATATAATAAGACTGCCTCGTTGGTCTAGTGGTTGCAAACGGTAACGCAGCACACGAAGTCCTGAGTTCGGTCGCAGCCCGGAATCTCCATTAGTGCCTGGTTAGATGGCAATAGGTTTGCCCTCTGTAAGGTACATGGGACTCAAACATAACTGGCGAAATGTATGTGGGATATTCAACCTTTGTCTACTCTTATGGAATATACAAAAGACAGGGAAAGGAATTAAGATTGGAAGCGATAAAGAGTGATACTTTATTCATTTTGAAAGTACGTGAGAATTTGAGAGAGATATATACGTACATATATAGAAAAAGATACCTTTTTGTGAATCACTTAACATAATGTGAGCACGCAGAGTGTGACTGAGTAACAAGGGTAGTCCCAAACTGTGGGAATATGCATTAGCCTCCAACTCTACATGAAAAATTATCAATCTCCTACAACCAGCGACATTTACGGTACACACTGCTTAGTAGGTATGACGCACCCTTACCGGACACCCAGACGATATGGTTGAATGTTAAGGCCATGCCATTACAACTTGAATAGTGTTATTTCCAAGTTGAGCTTTTTTGTCTACCTACTTTTGTCTATTTTTGTATTTTGTACCTATATTTTATTGAAATGAACCTGCAATAAGAATATTTAAAAGATGAACCATATACGCTTTGAGTTTTTCCTGTCAGTACTTCTTAGAAGGCTAGTTTCCGAACCGGTGGTAATGTATCTTCAAAAGTGCCTTACCAGGGCCTAAACTGTTTTCTTGTTTAGAGATTATAGTCAAGTATGCACGCAAAAGCTAAAGAATAGATTTTAATATAACTTTTTAAGAGCTATATCATACTTTAGAATAACATAAAAAATGATATTTTTTTTATATGTAATGATATTGTAGCGGGCACCAGCTAGTTACCCCATATTGTATTAGGAAGATGACAGGGTAACTCCCGTTTCCCAGCAATGTACTAAAACATGTTACTGCGTGACTTCAGGCGTAAATATTTTTCATTTAATCTTCACGACTGAATAGTGATAGAACCGGTTACCGTCAAATGAATACCATGAATTGTATGACCTTTCGCGCTTAGATATAACTTGCAAACGAAGTTGTAAATAATAGCATAGTCCCAGCATTGAGGACGGAGGCGCGGGGTCGAGTCCGGTCCTGATTAGCATAAACCCGCCAATATAAACATCTCATTACCTCACTTAAGCCAGAGATACCCGGGACTTGTGCTATCTCGCTTCTTGTGAGCCTACTGGGGACCAATAGATTGCCTCGACCTGTCGATACTGGAGCCATGTAAAGCCTACTATACGTGAAAAGCAATCAGTAGCTAGATTTCACGATACAGACTTGGTAAGGTTGTTTGACCAGCGTTAAAAAACAAAAGCAATATATCAGGATGGTTGCTGTGGGTTAAATGTGGTATAATTTAACGAGAACAGCTTATACAAGTGAAACAGGATGAAAAGGTGGCTCCTAAGGCCGATAAAAGATATAATACATAATATAATAAAGAATACGTCCGCAGAGTACACTCAGTCTCATTTCCATAAGACAATATAACTGGTATCAGCAGTTGAATAGATATGTTTTAATCAATGATTTTGTATTTATTTACGGACATATCAATTACAATAGTTAACATAGAAATTGTAAACCTGAAGTCTTATAAGAGTACGGTCTTTTGAAAGTCCTTAATGGGCCAACATTTGAGGCTTTTATTAATTTACCTACTAGTATTTATAACCACGGGGCAATCTGACCTTGATGATTTAATTGTGTACGTAATAGTTACTCTTCAGAGCTCCGTTCACAAGAAGATTAAAAATAGCTGGTGCGGTTACCTTATACTCCCTGCGTCTCATTAGCGTTCAACTATAACTCACATTTTAAGTACTAAGCTGTGTTTATGAAACTTCATAATTTTGTATTTTGTACATGAATGTACCCACGTGCTTTGATTCTAAATTCAAGGCTCATTCGTTAATGAGTCTAGAGATTGCCCGTTAGCAAAATAAGGGAAAGAAAAACACGACACATGAGTAGCTCAGTTGGCAGAGCAACTGCACATTTTGCATGAATGGTGGGTCGGAATCCCGCTTCAATTCAATTCAATTCAATTCAAAATATCTTTATTTGATTAGACTTCTTACAAAGTACTTTCAAATCGTCAGAAGGACACAAAATACATTATACATGATTATAAATGTTACCACCGGGTTCGGAAGGTAGCTTTTGTTGAGAAGAACCCGGCAAGAAACTCAACAATTACTCTTTTAACAAAATATATATTATACAATGTTTTTGGTTACAGTATTTATATCTCATGAATATAAGCCCATGGACACAGCACAAATGCTCAATTGTCAAATATAATAACTAAAATATTACAAATATTTGTGAGCATGGCAAATTCCAGCCAGTCAAAGCAAAGATCTAACTAAGATTAATTAATTGTAGCAAAAGTACAGTATAATATCCTTTTTGAGCAAAACTGCTTTGATGGTCTCTTTAAATTTATTGAAGGGCAAGTTTACAATTTCTGTTGGTAATTTATTATAGAAGCGTGTGCACTGTCCTAAAAATGAGCCATGTACTTTCTGTTCGTATTTAGCCCATTGTACCGATATCATTATGTGGAGAATGATTACTATCGTTCCTCTTATTATAATGACTCTGATTGGACGTACCAATTAGAGTCATTATAATAAGCGGGTTATTACAAAACACTGCAGATTATGAACGGTTACAATAGTCCGGGGGACCTCTGAGCGTTTCATTTTAGTACCGTAAATTAAATTCTCCCAGGTCTCATTAACTGTCCCAATATGCGCTATCTAAATCATTTTGCAAGCCTTACACACCGCCGAAGTACTGGAGGTGAAATTACTCGTCCATAAAGACAGATGCTATATTCAGATTCGGTTTGTTTTTGAAAAGGTGTTCCAATCAACATTTGTGAGATAGAATAAAGCTGTATAGTGTGCGTACGTGTCCGTTGAAGTACGTTCATAGTCTGCATTTTGTTGAGGTGTTTATTGTGTTGTGGGCACAGACAGAGGTAAAGTTTTGTGATATAGTAAGTTTAGGTGTAGGCAGTGAGGTATAGCCCTGTCCAGCGGTGGGCAGCGACCGGTTTAATGGCCGCTGTTTATTGTAACTGGCGGTTTGTTCGTTTCGGGACTATGGGTTTGATTGCGATATTCACTGTAAATACTTCACTAGTAGGTAGGGTTGTACACATAATCCTTTATTGGAAGGTATTGGCCTAATGCATTATGTCTATGTATCGTGGCCCGAGGCGGCTGGACACCAGACATTTTCTCAAGTGAACTAACAAACGCAACACACCCGGATAAAATATTGTGTATATTATAAATACCAGGGGGACAACTATGATCGTTTGACGTTAAATTTTACGGTACCAAAGTGTAACGTCAAAGCATAGAAGTTCTAAATACGCCCTGCTGAAACCGATGACGGTAAACCCCCAGTTGTTAGACTTGCCTAAGTGTTATCCTATAAGCCTCATGTACTTATAGGATAACACTTCCCGAACATGTTCGATTGGAAACATGGACCGACCATCTAATAATTACTTTATGAAAGGATACGGTTTCAATACAATTACGCGAACGACAAATACTTAAGTAGTGTGAAATTATTAAAATCGCCCGAGCTCTATGAACGCTGATGAATTTAAAAAAATACAGTAACAGTCTTCTTTTGATCTTTCTATTCCTACAAAAATTAAATATATTATTTTGTAATACAGCACTGTAAGAGCGTTATATCGTATAGTTAATGTACACGATAACATTCCATTTCTTACAAGTAGATAGAGAGTAACCCTGTTTGAGACAATGTCACACATCAAAGCTGTTTACCGGGATATGAGCAAACTACTTACTGGATGGTAATTAGCCCAAGTTTGCTCAGCACATACTTGTCGCCGTGTGCGGCTTGTCACACGAACAATACTATACCTCTAGTATACAATGGGATAGTGTCACAACGTTGACGAACGACTGGAAATGTGTTGTACCCCATCGTTAGAATTCAACCACAACTCGCCTTAGAAAAAGTATCAACACATTAGCATCCACACTGATACGAAAATTAATCGGGTTATTCTAATAATCCCCATTGAAAATCCCCATCAATGGGGAATGGTCAACATTGAAACATGATGATGTTAACCTGTTCTCGCGGTGCTAGTCGCAAATGTGCATCGTACCTATTATGTGGTAGTACCGTATTGTCACACTATAAATACAAGCAGTATGGAATCTAGGTAGAATTGGTCGACATGGCATATATGAGCGCATCTATGAGATTATAAACGATCCCCGCGCAGTGTCAGTGTGTATATAGGTGTTGTCATTTACGTGTTTTACAGATATTTTCCAAACTTCAAGTAGTAAATTTTAAAAAGTCAAAGTTTGACGACAGCCGTCGCATTCGATGAAGCAAACGTTCATATTTCAAAAAAATATCTAGTTTCCATACTGCTTGGTCAGCTTATAAATATACTGTGCTTATGCTGTGTTGTGGCGACATTTTCTGTCCGACCATGTCTTTGGTAGTATTTGTTCGATGTTTAAAAATGTTGTCTTACCTACAACTTATAGGACTACTTCATATGACACGGTAAAAGCGACGATAAATTATTTATTTGCAGCAAGTTCTGAAAATCTATAAGTTCATATGTTATAGGTAGCCATTGACGATAAGAGAGCTAAGTTATTGTAATGAATGAGGCTACATGCTGCAAAGAACACTCTATTGTAATATTGTAACGAAACGTGCATCAGATTTATAAAGTGTTACTGTTGTCTATGACCACTGCATTAACATCAAGCCTGTCTGCTCCATTACCAAACATCCACCACTCAAACCAATCGAACAAAACAATACCAAATATAATGTCTATGGACACATTGATAAGCGCTAGTGACGTACAAAGGTGACATCTTCAAAACATCGTGTCTCCAAACAGGGCCACCGAGGAGGTGGAGGGAGGTGGTGGAGGGGGGGAGGTGCTCATTTAAATTATTTTGAATTTATAATGGGGGGGATGTTTTGGTGAATTAAACGTCGCCAAATATCGGAGCCGACAGCGACCTCATGAATTACAAAACGGAAAGTATGTCCTAATGAATACCACGCCCGCCGCCCGCCGCACGCCGCCCGCCGCGCGCCGCCCGCCCTGCTACCACGAGGATATATAATATGTTTGAACGATTACCCTAGAACCATTATTTTTAGAACTACCTATAACAATGCCCAATATAGTTTGTATATTGTTGATAGAGTCTTTTATAAATACAGATACATGCTTCAAAATGAGTCTCACTCAGTCCTCAATGGCACTATTGAGTTAATTCTACTGTCGTTTAAATTCCTTACACCATTATGATAAAACATATTTTCCACTAGCAGTGCCCCGCAGTTTCACCCGTGTAGACTTATTACATGGGTGGCCAGCGGAACCCTTATTTTTTTTAAATTAATAGTAGCCTTAGTTACTCCTTGTAACATTAGCTATCAGCCAGTGAAAGTCCCGTTAGAATCGGTACAGCCCTTCCGGAACGAACAGACAGACAGTCAGAGAAAAATATTAAATTTCGTTTTTCTATGTCCTTTCTGTGTATACTTTCATATGCATTTAGAGAAAAGGTGTTATTTTGGAATTACAGACAGACACTTTTGAAAACACAATTTAAAACAGATTTTTTTTTATCTAAAATATAGATATAGATTTAAAAGTATTAGTACTGTAAATAAAGGCGAACAATAAATATTAGTGCAAATTTACGAACCTTACATTTTTAGTTTCTCAAATTGTCACGGAGAATATTGTTGAATATTGTGTGGTCCATCCCTCACGGGGCTCCTCTCTAAGGTAAATATAAAAGGGAAGTATCACGGGTACTCCACTAATTACCGCTCTGTGAGACTAGTACTGTATATCGCCAGTATGTACTCATTTATAGCTACTGCTCTCGTATCACTTACGTAAATATTCCGCTTGTAAAAGATTACGTAAAGACGTGAGTCAATTCAATTCAAAATATCTTCATTTGAGTTGACTTTAACAATTTACTTTCAAATCATCAGATTCATATGATTGTATAGGAACATTATCGCTGTGATTGGAACTGGATCTGCCGTTTGATATTTGGTGCTGCCCGACTGGGGATTGTACCTCCACCTTACAGATGATCGCAGCCAAGTAATGCTACCTTTAAGTAGTGTTGTGTTCCAGCTGTGAGCAAGTGATCCATGGAGGGGAGGAGTAGGAATCGCTGTGCTAGCAATAGTTGTCATTATGGTACATATGGGTCATACCTTTGGTTTTACATGTATTCATAGGCTGCAGTATCTACTCACAATCAGGCGGACTGTACGCTTGTGTGTCGCCTTATAGAAAAAATCCAGAAATCCTTTAGTCTTCTCCACTTTTTACTCACCTTGGGAACTCTACCCTCGTTTTATGGCCTGAGATTTTTTGCAATGCACATACATCTCCCAGTCGGACAGTTCTAAACCTTGGACGAGTATTCTTTCAGGGCCTGCACTTATTTGCCGCTGTAGGTCAACATTCAAAATTAAAAAAGAATATTCAACATAAGAGGCACTTGGAACACTCATCGAAAGTCATTTTTCTTACTCTAACTTAGTTTAATTTAATACTATTGTACATTACTAATGATTCAATTATGTATTAGTATGCATATTATATATAATATATAAAAGCAAATATATTTGCTGCGTTTGCGGTTGAATCTATGGCACCTGAGGCTAGGATACTCTTATTTTTTTCAAAAAGATCGCACGTCTTAGAAGTTTCTCATGTCAAGCAGGCTGGGGCTTTTCTCGCTGAGAGAATCACCATTGCTATTCATCGTGGCAATGCTGCCACAAGAGAGACTTTAGAGACACTGATCTGGGACAAGTATTCGACTCGTAATTAGTTTTTAGTACTGTGTACATACACAGTACTAAAAACTATTATATATATTAAGTTTTTAATCAATGAATATATGATTGAATATAAACACCAATATTGTTAGTAGCTTGTATTCACTAGCCACTAAACACACATCATAATGTATATGATTGTAACCGCGTCTAAACGGTGGCTTTGAGGGCCACTTGTTGGTCTTCAAAGGCGCTGTTTGATCATGAAAGCATATTTAATGTTATTTATTTATAACAAAACATAAAAAGAGTTGTATTACATCAAACATGGTGTGATATCGTTATTGAAAGAAGCCTTGTTCAATTGTATGGTCGGGATAAATGTAGCTCACCTATTACATGTATCATGTATTCATAATATTATATGAAAATGGTTATAATGAATAAAACAGTAACTATGTTTATAGTAATGTAGTTCTTGCGGGGAATAAGAGAGGTGTCTGGGCCTTTACTAACAGTTGTAGATTTCAGCGATTTGATCCAAACACAAGGTCATTGGAGCGTGAGTGCCACCCATCAGCTGCTTACCATCAGGCGGGATTAAGGAACCCAGTGTCTCAATCTTTATTGCAAAATTTGATCAATATTTTACTAGGATTGGGGGTATATTTTCAAATTCGAAGTATTCTCTATTCACTATAAAGAAAGATTTTTTAAATCATACTACTCTCCAAAAAGAGAACCTCCTTATGTTCGTCGGTCAATACCAACCCGCCCGGTGCCCGAAGCATTCAACGAAGGAGCGCGTCGCCTCCGCGACAATTTGCTTATAAATGAATACAATTAATTGTGTTGTACCTATAATTAATGAGGCCATTATTCAAACGACGAAATTCTTTAATTATTCCGTTGATAATTTTACGTTCAATAAGTAGGTAATTGCTGGCAGTTATTAAAATAATACTCCCAATCATTGCAGCCGACTAATTATATTCATATACATATTATATGTTAATTACATATACAAATGATTATATCATCACTAGTTGTGACCCGCGGCTTCTTAAATTCATGCGTGACTTATTTCGCGGTACACATTTTTTTTTATGTTGTGACATCATAACTTTCGACTTTCTGAATGGATGATTAATCTGCTATTCTAAAGCTTGAGCTTCCCATGTGGTGCCATTACAATTACCATGAGAAATTTAAGGGAAAATCCAGGGAAAAGCGTAGTGGCAACTAGTGAATTCGTTGACACTTCAATTTTATCTTTTCTATATAGATGTCACGACATTTTTTATTAGAATTATTGAATTATTATGTGACGTGACCAGTGCAAGTCCATCGGCAACTGAGGTAGGGGGCGCCGCAGTCGCTCCCAGGCGTTTCATTACGTTTTTATTAACTTCCTGAGACACACAAGAGAATATTACAATTATTGGAGGAAGTTAATAAAGAAATTCTGACAAAAATCTATTAATTTTGCACCTTATTCAGCCTCCCTTTGAGTTATTTATAACATTGCTAAACAAAGCCACGAGGATTGAGCAGAACCGAATTTTTCAATTAGTTGCGTAAGAAAAAAAGAAAAACATTTTCTGCATTTATTTTGTAATCATATTGAAATAAAAATAAAACACAACAAGTTCGGTCCGAGGATCTCGTGGTACAGTTGTTATTGCGCATATCATTCGATCAGCGAAGTTAAGCAACCCTACCCCTAGCCAGTAATTGGATGGGTGACCGCCCGAGTTCCCTCCGTGCCTCGGAGAGCACGTTAATTCATTGACAGGGTAGGCAGAGACAATATATTGCCAAACATTCCGGACATTCCGCTTCAACAGTTATTTGTTCGTAACTGGCTGAAAAATTGCAAAGTTTATGCATGAATAATTTCTTTGATAAATTGTAGGTAGTGCAGCCATTTCTTAACTCACATTAAAATGATGGTTTGCACGCAATAATGTAATATCGTACTATGTTGTGTCTCGATAACTAGTGCTGGCCATATGAATGACCAGCGTCAAACTCATTTGGTTCAACACGAAAATGTTAAAAGCAAATGTCAATGAATGTCACGTATCAAATACAACCGTAACTACAAGTTTTTATCTCAATACACAATTCCCGAAATACCAAACATACTATAATATTATAAATGTGAATTAAGTTTGTTTGTTACGTTTTCACGCAAAAACTACTCAGGCGATCATCGTGAAACTTTGTGCACATATTCTTGGAGGTATTACAATATTTTTTACTCTGTGAGCGAAGCCATGGGTAAAAGCCCGTATTTACACATAATCAAATCAACAATGGCTTTAAGAACAATAACAATATCTTCAATAGCAATAAGAATTTATTCAAGGAAAATAAGTGATAATCAACTAAATTTCAATTTTTTTTTACTGAATATCAGTAGTAAGCAGATTCTAACGTTCTTGTGTAGTAAATTTAATTTAACGGCCATTAGTGGTATAGTCCAATGTATAGTAGTCAGCCAACAACCACAGCCGAACTGATCCCGCCCTAAGAGCAGGTTAATCGAGTCAGTCAATTACAGCACTAATAGCGCCCACACGGCAGTATGGTGGGCTTACTGCATTGCCATGTTATGTGAACTGGCCTTAAGGTCACTTAAGAGCATTGTAAACTCGCCCTAATTGCCCAGTTGGTACCCTGGTATTCACTGTCCCTTAGTTTATTATTAAGATCCTTTCTGCCGGTGATTTGGTGTTGCTATTTTCAAGTGATAAACATTGTACTTTAGTAGTTACAGTATATATGTGTAACTACTAAAGTATAATATTTAGTTTCCAATAAATCAATGTCCTAATAAGTCCGTGTATAGTTTATATCAATATCAAACATTTAATTTAATTTAACATTTAAAAAATCTTTTAGGTTAACTTTAAAAAAATATAATAATATTATGGGTTTTGATAAAATAATAGAAAGAAATATTTTATCTGTTCTGATTGAAAGGGAAAAGCTCTGATAAAAATAATAATAAATAATTGTAACTCAAAGTTTGTGACTCGGCGACGACCTTGTACCTTAACCTTCTATTAGCTGATATGTTGAATAGAAATTGCAACTGTTTGCAGCAGTATTATAACAGTAGCGACAGTCTCTCATGATAGGATACAATTAACAGCTAAAAATAGTAGTTAGCCATTATCTTTGATGTATATACAGTGTGCGAAGTAAACCACACGTAAATCCCCATCAGATTTAACACAAGTGTATAACATCATACGCCGCGTACATTATTGTTATCAACAATCGGTATATTCAGTTTAAATAACCATGTACGGACGATGTGAACAATTAGCTAGAAAGCTGGTTGAGAGACATATGGAAGAGAAAATCACAATGCGCCGACCATAAATAACGTGGAATAGGAACAAGGGGCCTACCATCATCGGGTCAAAAAGACCTTATGAAGAAGCGACGTTTTTGACGTTTCATTTATGTACAGTAAAATTAAACGTCGAAGCAAAGAAGTTCATACGGGATGAGGTTAATGATTCATCTTAAATGTATCTTAGTCAAATCTTAATACCGTGTGAGCTTATGGCAGATGACAATTAAAATTTGCTTCACTTGCTAAATAACTCATTTCGCTTAACATCTGTTATTCCGCTTTTAATTGTGTTTTATGTGAAGGTTTAGTATCGGTAATTGTGTGACCTTGTTTTGTATAACCTAGCTTTGTTCCCACGGCTTCCTACATTCCGAATAGCGTCCAAGCTGCCCGGGGGCCAACTATGGTTGTTTGAACGGCGCGTATTAAGAACTCCTTAGCTTTGACGTTTAATTTTAAAGTAACAAAATGAAATGTCAAAGCTTTAAAAAATACTCACGCCATCCCAGAAGGATCTCCGAAAGGATTAGCAGAGCTGTTGGTAACAACAACACCGACATTTCACCGAATTTGATTGAGTGCGTGATAGATAGTGAGTTTATCACCAAAACGTCAAAGCTTAGAAGTTCTTAATACGCTCTGATGATGGTAACTGGAGGGTGGTCTTAAACTGATTATGGTAGAACCCTAGATTCTGAAAAAAGATTCCAAATAAAAATAAATAGGAGGAATCCAATGGGTTCCTCCACATATTTTTAACAATTTACAAGTAATTTTTCTCAACAATCACTTGACATTGGCGGAATAGTTTTACTTAAGCTCATCGCCATTAAATAAATAAAGGAAAGGAAAGATTCCAAATACTAAGTAATGGAAACATGTAAATAACACCGCTAGGCGTCGCAATTTTTTTTTATGTATATGTCTTATTTGACATTTTCCCCTTCGTACAAGCATATCCAAGCGAACCAGTATGTATACCAATGTGTCAGTAACGTATGAACTAGGACTACCGGATTAGGTGGTTGTTCACACGCCAAACTGACACGTGGGATTTGACTGCTTTCATCTTAACTTCGGAGTGGTATCGCTTAAGATCCCTTTGAAGACTATTAAAGCTGGGATTTGATACTCTCAAATTTCATCCATTTGAAGGGCAAAATGTTGTTTCTGCTAATATTATAACGTAAATTTTGCTCAACCATTACGTTCACAAGGAAATCAACCATAACGTACAACCACCACTTACGTAATCTTTTTGAAGTTAATTTCACGCGATGATCACACATGTCACGTTAGCACTTAATCATATTCGGTGAAATGTGGGTGTCGTAACACTTCCCCTTATTTAGGTTATTATTATAATATTTATTATTTTTAACGTGTACATAAAATCTTTTGATAACAATGATTCAAGCTCTACGCAATAGCTACGATCGGTCGTAGAGCGTGCTACGCCGTAGCAGTTCCCGTAGCGCCACAGCTACGCAGCATGGATTACATTGATTTAAGCCAACAAAGTCGAACATTGATCTACGATATCGTTTTTGTGCTTTCCCACTAACATTCGACGCTAAATACTTTGACCACGTACTTTATTTCGATCGTAATAGGGTTCATTATTGCCTACGTAAGCGTAACGTGGAAATTGTCCCGACTAATTTACAATTACCTAAGTAGTGAATGTTATTGTGAGTGGAATAAGGTTAAAAATTGATTGTATTTTTATCCCTTTATTCGAAGTTTTCGCCAATAGCCGGATGTAAATTGTATAATTGCAAAAGCATAAATCCATTGCGGTTCAATTAATCTATTCAGGCGAGATATACCTGTACATTAAATAAGCTAGATTTTAAGCTTTTGTGTTACATTATTAACAACGCCTTTTCTTCAAGATGCTATATAATTAGATATTAAAAGTTGATAGGACGTGGAACACCGTATCCCTCCCCCCTCCCCCGTGCCCCTCGGGACCCTTCCGACATGGGGCCGTTATTAGTAATTACATCCTAGGTGGTGTTCGTGTATTGTTACAATCAACAAAAGCTAGCACCTAATTAACTAATTTAGTCTCCTGAACATATATTTGAGGCCTGTCTTCATTTCCAAGTAATTCATAGTATATTTTTCTACCTTCTCTTATCTCATGTTGTTTGTGGTCGGTGCAATGTGATTTTATCTTCCATTTCTCTCTATCAGCTGTCACATCTGTATTCACTCCCTTTCTAGCCATATCAACTAGTCAAGCCACTAAACCTAAGGGAATTGTATAATCTTGACTATTACATACATACATATGCTCACGCCTGTATTCCCCAAAGGGGTAGGCAGAGGAGTTTGAATAACAACACCCACTTTTCACCGAACATGATTAAGTGCCAAAGTGACAGATGGTGAGACTATCGCCGTCTCAGGCACTATACATTCGTCTTTAAATTACTTCTCTGAAATATGCAGGTTTCCTCACGATGTTTTCCTTCACCGTAAAGCACGTGGTATGAAATCACTGTACATAAGTTTTTTAGAAAAGCATTCGTACTTGCGTCGCTTGTATAGCAGGCGAGTGCTCAAACCCCAAGGCCACCACGGCTGAAACAATTACCTATTAGACTCTAATTTCAAGCGTGAGAGATATCAAATTGAAAAGTTTGAAATTGTGATCTGTCTAATTATACAAAAGGTGCTTCAATAACTGACAGGATTATACAAATACAATAAACGGATCATCGCCAGGCACTGTACGGGCTCATCCAGCAAGTTCGTCATTTAGCAATTTAAATACTCCGAGCGATCCCCGAGCCGTATCGCTGCGAAATCTGGGAATACATTTAAATAAATAATTATTTGCTGTGATTTACAGACGATATTTACTCTGTTTAATTGTTGTTGGAGTTCCATTGCTGCTATTATAGCGGGGAGTCTTATTGTGTTGCGTTCTCTATTCTATGTCTATTACTATCAGAACTAAGAAATATGTTGAGGAGATCTTCATGTTAAAAGTAGATAAACCTGCAAATAATAAAGCCATGTCAGCAGCGCTGGTCGCCGATCGCGTCATTCTGACATCAATGACCTCATACCTGGTGCCTGCTGTACTGGAACCAGTAGGTCAGGCGCGAGGCGATGACCACAGATTTTAAGTACTGCTCCTTGTATTTATAGTTAAGTTTTTATTCAATCAATGGTATTTTAGTGATAAAGCCTTGCATTATAAACTTTGGGAAGTATAAGTGTCTGCAATCTTCAAAATGGTACAGTCCCGAGGTGGACAACTCCGACATTTGAATGATAGATTCATATGGCTCACTTACTAGGTGAATCTAACGTCATCAGTCGGTAAGGTTAGTCAATATCTTATCTATAACCATAGATAAGATATTTATACGATAGCTCTACATTTCAGTTATATTCTATTACTAGCTGTGTCCCGTGGTTTCAGCCGTGTGAACATAATTTCCGCGTTGGCTTCATTTCAAGGAACCCTATGAAAAGTAGCCTATGTTAGTTCGTATAACATTAGCTATAAAAGTAAATTCCAGTTAAAAACGGGTTCAAAGATTACTTGGAACAAACAGACAGATGCAGAAATGCTTTAATTTGGAATTACATCAGTAACTTCAATTTGATTTATCTGTATTGATAACTTTTTATTAATCACTCTTGTTGCCTGGCAACTGACATATATTCCATCAACATATTAGTATGGAGATAGTGTATATAATGTAGCATGTAAAAAGCATTGTAATTAAAACATGTGTCATAATAAACGTGGGCGGCATGATTGTTGTTTGTCATGAATGTAAACGGGCTGCTTGGGCCCACTTGTTGCCTTCATAACCCACCGACTGACGGTATTAATGGTGGAGCCATTCTGGACATTTGAGTCACCTTCATACATAACATATTGTAATTGTTGGTATAATTTTGTTCATACGTTGAGATAAAATATAATTGCTGGTAATAATTATATTAAAAAAATTATATATTATTATTTTCCGCGTTTTTTTTATAAAAGTTACCTTGAAACATTATCTATCTGCCAGTGAAAATCCCGTTAAATCGATCTAGCCGTTTCGGCGCTTAGCCGGAACAAACAGACAGACAGAGAATTTTTATAAAAATAGTTTTGTTTATTCCGGTTCCGTATATAAGTAACTACTTTTATATGACACTTAAATTTTATTTATCTGTAGATATATAGGTGTTGATGTGATTTTGATACTGTGCCTTCTAATTTATGGGTAGAATAATAGTATGAGAGATGATGTGATATCTAGAAGACAAATATTGTTTTGTCTTGTACTGGACTCTTATAAAATATAGTAGAATGTATATAAAATACATTCATAAAATAAATAGTGACCACTTGCACTCGTATTTCAGTGTACCTATTCCAACTGTGTATTTTATAACGCACAATTGAACCCCAACGTCGAGTAATGTCCCCAATACTTGTGTTTATGGGTACAGTTTACATGGCTATTTTACCTGCTTATTGCTATCCCCATGCTGAACTAATATAATCTAACGCCACATCCTCGAAGGGGTAAACAGAGGTGTTGTAACAACATCACTCACATTTTTCCGAGTTCCAATGTGACAGATGGTGAGTCTATCGCCAATCAGACACTATACATATGTCTTTGAATTGCTTGTTGTTAGACATATGCGTGAAGAAAATTACAATGTTTTCTCTCCCCTTAAACCACGTGTCATTGGTGCAGGCCGCTGGGGTTCGATCTGAACTAAGCTGCCACCACGGCTCTTCTTGTCACCCGCGCAGACTTAATTTCATGTATGGCCCGCGGAACCATAATGTATCTTTATTAATAAAAGTAGCTACAAACGTAATTACAAACAGACACTTCAATTTTACTTATCTGTATAGACTAGTAGTACACCGCGGTTTCACCCATGTAGACTCTTAATTTCATGATGTATTTATGTTCTTATTCAATGAATTCATCTACCACCGTTAATATGGCACGAATGCAAAACCACTCTCGGGAGAATGTAGTATAGTGAATGGCATCGCGATCTAAATAAATGAGGCAGTATTATGATTACATACCCTCCAGCAATAGAAGCGTGGCGATTCCGAGCCAATAGTGGTCGGTAGCCGCTTGCCAGTGGCAATGAGAGTGAGAGCTGTTCCTTGTAGCGCGCACTTACTGACTCCCGGAGAGAGGTGCTTATCGTAATTACACTTCTTATTGTGTTTGGACATTGAATAAACCCTAAGTTTATTCATAAATGTTTTCTTCGGTAGTTGTGATCAATTCCAATAAAATAAATAACTTTCAACAACTATATTATATTTACACAAAAGTATGCTATAAGAAGATTTACAACACCAATATGATTTCAAATCAAGAGCAATAATGAATAAAAAAACAAATGACAGTCAATAATAATTCAATATTTGAATTATATGTTTTTCTTTATTCACACGGCCAGCCATGAGTAGGTCTGAACCTTCTTGTCTCTCACAATAAATTATATGTTTTTCTTTATTCACATGGCCAGCCATGAGTAGGTCTGAACCTTCTTGTCTCTCACAATAAATTATATGTTTTTCTTTATTCACATGGCCAGCCATGAGTAGGTCTGAACCTTCTTGTCTCTCACAATAAATTATATGTTTTTCTTTATTCACATGGCCAGCCATGAGTAGGTCTGAACCTTCTTGTCTCTCACAATAAATTATATGTTTTTCTTTATTCACATGGCCAGCCATGAGTAGGTCTGAACCTTCTTGTCTCTCACAATAAATTATATGTTTTTCTTTATTCACATGGCCAGCCATGAGTAGGTCTGAACCTTCTTGTCTCTCACAATAAATTATATGTTTTTCTTTATTCACATGGCCAGCCATGAGTAGGTCTGAACCTTCTTGTCTCTCACAATAAATTATATGTTTTTCTTTATTCACATGGCCAGCCATGAGTAGGTCTGAACCTTCTTGTCTCTCACAATAAATTATATGTTTTTCTTTATTCACACGGCCAGCCATGAGTAGGTCTGAACCTTCTTGTCTCTCACAATAAATTATATGTTTTTCTTTATTCACATGGCCAGCCATGAGTAGGTCTGAACCTTCTTGTCTCTCACAATAAATTATATGTTTTTCTTTATTCACATGGCCAGCCATGAGTAGGTCTGAACCTTCTTGTCTCTCACAATAAATTATATGTTTTTCTTTATTCACATGGCCAGCCATGAGTAGGTCTGAACCTTCTTGTCTCTCACAATAAATTATATGTTTTTCTTTATTCACATGGCCAGCCATGAGTAGGTCTGAACCTTCTTGTCTCTCACAATAAATTAGACAGACATTGTTTTTGTTTGTGGGTCACATTGAGTTGTGACTAGCTCGGCCCCGCGGTTTCGTGTAGAATCAATCTTATACGGGTGGATTTTTTTATGCATATGTCACTCCTTGTAACAAGTATTTGCCAGTGTAAGTCTCGTTAAAATCGGTCCAGCTGTTTCCGACAATAGCCAAAGAGACATAGATGAACAAAATAGTTTTTCTTTTTATTATTATGTTCTTTTATATACATATTATTATTATTATATTATACACATGGG
This sequence comes from Watsonalla binaria, assembly GCA_929442735.1. Taxonomy (NCBI): domain Eukaryota; kingdom Metazoa; phylum Arthropoda; class Insecta; order Lepidoptera; family Drepanidae; genus Watsonalla; species Watsonalla binaria. The sequence goes on from OV838938.1 coordinate 150,003, forward strand.
AAAGTAGGCGACGCAAGTTCCTACCCACCGATCTGTTCCAATGAGTTTTTCTAAAAACTTAAGTGCAGTGATAACTCCCTAAAAGTTAACAGGGAAGAAACAGTGAATTAATAAACTGCGCGACGACCCATCACGATGGCACGTACACATATTCGATGAGGAGTGGGTGTATTAACACCTCATCCTTTAGGCACCATTTAAGAAGCTTGCTTCTTAAATTAAACCCATTTTCCAAATAAATATAAAATTGTTCTGTACAAGGACCACAGAGTCTGCAATGCGTAAGCCTAGGTGTCCTCCAGGGCGGTACTCACCGACTATTTATTTTTCGAACGTACCCTTTTTCGCAAGCTTGTTCCCATCGTAAACTTTAGCATAATGTTCGTTCGTGAAACAAATGCTATCGAATTACTACCGCCCTTGACTGTTCTATTACCACAATTACAAATACATATAGTAAAATGGTGTTTGTAATATAAAATTAAGCTTTTAAATAAAGCAGATAGCTAATGTCATAACGAATAATTGGTTTGCCTTAATTTTCTCTTTATTTAAAACCCTTGGAATGGGGTCTAGTTTTAAGGCTAATTTAAATGATTAATATTTTCATAAATTATTAATGTAATTATTCTTATTTAATTTTGATAAAAGTTTACCGTTAAGATGAATCAATTGAATATGTATCGAGATATATAAATATATATATCGGTTGGTCATCGCATCAGGACATTATGTAAACTGTTGGCTCGTTGCGTGGTTTCCGACCCCCAAACGTCGTGCTTACACTGTGTATCCAACATCACACATTGTGGTTAAACTTCTGTATCATAATTCAGCTACTATAATGTATAGCTCATGTGTACCGTCAAGGTTCATTTTTAGATTAACAACACAGACAGAAGATAAATTAATTACAAGAAGTTCAGGTACGAGTAAATTTATATGTATTTCATATTTTAAGATTCAACACAGTTATTTAACCGAAAATTTATTAATTAGCAAGTTTCGTAAGGAAATAACGCCTGTCTTAAGCAGACAGATGTTTTAGGACATAATAGTTGCCAACATCAGTGAGATTATTTACTCGTTCCATACATTTCATTACAAGACACAGGTTTATCTAACGAAACCCAAATTGTTTGCGTCAAAACAATAGTTTATTCAAATGTAAGTATTGTAGCACACACAGTGGGGGGCTTCGTTCCTTTGACAACTAAACAAATTGCATTGTAATTCCTTAGTCAAATATACAATTTACATTCTCAGGAAAGACCACGGGCGGGGTGAGATGGACAAAATAAGAATCTTAAAAACGTGCGATCCTTTATAACTTGATAACTTTACTTCTTGGGTTTAAACCTATCTGCTGTTCCAAATTGCAGCAAATACAATCAAACATGTTACTGACACAATAGTTCATATGTATATAAATATATAAATCTACACACATCTCAAATTAACACTGTGACGTCACCTTTTATGACTGCTTGAATGACGGACTCACCAAGTACCAACTTGGTGTTTATTGATTACTTGTTTGCTAACTGGACCGATTTGAGAAAATATTTCAGTGTTAGATAGCCCATTTTTATCATTATGTTAAGATCAATCGCGGGTTAAAGTTAACGTTAGAGTAAAGTAACTATGCCATACTGACGTTGCAGGTACTAGTAAAGGTTACAGTTATAAACTCGCACCTCTACTGATGTTCGTCTAGATTGTAGAGCCACGTGACATGCACTGTTGCTCCCGATGGCAGTAGTAGCACCGCTTGAATTGACAAATTTAAACATTCTTACTATTTAGTAGATTATTAGATTTGTTTACATACAGGAAAAATACGAATACGAGGCGGGATTCGAACCCACGACCTCTGCAAACCGTGCAGTTGCTCTGCCACATGACCACCATTTTTAAAAATTGTTACTATTATAGATCCCAGTAAAATGTACAATCTCTATCTTTGGTATAATATAACCGCGTTTAGATATAAAGCGAATTATTAAATTTTCCCTCACTTACTATGATGATGGTCGTTATTCTCTTAACCTAGTCTGGTTAAGAGAATAGCTCATTGATAAAGCCTGGTTAAACTCGAAGTTGCCTCACTTACGGAGCCACAAACCAACAGTATATCAATTTCAGCTGAGTACCGACATAGACATCGTAATTATAATCTTAAATAGTGAGCGAGGATCTCATCAGCGACATCGTAAAGCAAACAAGCCGTCGACATTCCATCTCGATCACGTAACAATTATTGTAATACCCACACCGTGACGTCACACGGGTTCTGTGGGGGTGGATTAGGGTGGCCACGTAGTCAAGAAATCTCGGAATGTCCCGATAAGTTGCTTTGGTCCCTTCTATTAATTAAGTAGCCTCTACTGTCTAGGGATTCCCACATGTGACTTTTTTAAATTTCGAAGCATGAGGTGTTATCACAAGTACCTCAGTACATCAGCAACTGCACAGTTTGCAGAGGTCGTGGGTTCGAGTCCTGCCTCGTGCTCATATTTTTACTAATACATTTTAGAATTTAGGCTATTGTTTATCAGGGTTCATGTTTGTATATTGGATTTAATTTTTCTGTAAAATTACCACCGAAATAATTGTCTAAAGAAGAAACAGTTGAAGTGGGACACCAACTCCATTCCTAACCTCCCATGAATCTCATCAATCTCGAAAGTAAATATCCTGTAAAAGTTAAGCTTGTTCTTGGCAACCCTGCCGTGTATGGTGTGTGTATGTGTGAGTACACAAATCAGGCGGATTGGCGTTCTATATGTTTACAATGATATTGGATGAAAAACGGACTAAAAACGTCGCTCAGTACACACTGCGAGCAAACATGATACATGGGCTGGGCCTCCACATAACTGTGACATACTATAAATACAAGCTTTACATGCAGTAAGGAATCTAAGAACAAATCATTCAAAAAAATAACACACGCACACATCTACGAATAAGCAAAAAAACTGTAGCGTCAATAAAGGGTGTCACGTCGTTTCCGATCACGTATATGTCAGTTAAGTGTTTTACCAACTTTGTTCAAATCTTCTAAATGAAATGTTTTTTAAAACGATGAGTTTTTCTAAAAAGTATATGCAGTGATATTCCACCTCGTGCTTTACGGCAAAGAAAAACATCCAGCATACGTCGGTGAAGTAATTCAAAAGACGTATATATAATGCCTGAGACGGCGATAGGCTCACCATCTGTCATTTTGGTACTTAATCATCTTCGGTGAAAAGTGAGTGTTATTATTACAACACCTCTGCCTACCCCTTCGGGGAATACAGGCGTGAGCATATGTATGTATGTATAAATTTTGAAATCTCTAAGATAGACAACCCTCGCACCTAATATGACGCAAACGTTCTAAAAAAAAAGGCTGAAATTCCTTACTGCATGTGAAGCTTATATTTATACTGTGACTGTGATTTACCTCGAAAGGGCATATTATTATGTCGATTTTATACCACTTTTATGACAATATCAGATCTATTGATATTGTCATAAAAGTGTCAGATTATTAAACTATTAAACAACAAATCATTAAACATTAGATGTCAGTTACCGGAATACTTATAGATAGATATACTCATAGTGATTCAACCAGCATCAACACACAAGAGTATATTTAAAGTTCAAAGTACCACCACCTCTGCAATGAGACAATATACGCTTTCACAACGGGTAAACTTACTTAATTTCATAGGAAGCCCGCGGAACCCTAATGTTAAGTAAAAGAAGTCTTTGTAACCTTAATTATCTGCAGTGAAAGTCCCGTTAATATCGGTCCAGACAGATATTAGCCGGAACAAACAGACAGACGGGGCGAAAGAGCCAGAGAAAAAAAATATTGACTTGTTTAATTTTTTTATGTGGGTACCGTATATACTTGCATATGCATATAATGAAAAGTTGTTGATTTGCCATTACAAACAGACACTTCTATTTTAATTATCTGTATAGACTATCAAACATAATTTTCGCCTAAGGTAATTCTTGGCTTAAAACTAATTCCACCTCTTTTGTGATACGGGTTTCAAAAGGCCCATCCCTTTGTAATCCGTATAAATTTTCAGTCCGAGTTTCGTCTAGTCTTGGTTTAAACCGTAATACAAACCTGTTTGTATAGAGCCTGAGACGGCGATGGACTCTCCACCATCTATTACGTTGGTACTTAATCATATTCGGTGTAACGTTGGGTGTTGTTGTTACACCTCTGCTTATCCTTTCCGGGACGCTTCTGGATGGCGTGAGCAAATAGATTTATTTATTTGAATAAATAATAGCTTCAAGTGATATCGATGTGGGCAGAGAGACCGTTTGCTCCAGGCATCTAATGCTCGCTCTATTCTATTTTTATACACTTAACTCTTCATACAGTTTTCCATCGAGCTCCTTAATCCCTCACTTTAATCCAATATAGGAACGTAAAAATAGGTCGTTGCAAATAGGTGTATTGAATATAAAAACGCATAGTCATAATCCTCTTAGAGTTGTGTACATTGACAGTTCAATACATCACAGGGCGACAGCGCGCCACTCCTACGCGTCAGTGGATCTAATGGGTTGACGCGCACCCGGTGGCACAGATTGTGTGCGCCAAATATTGATCTATTATTGTAATGGTCCCGCGAGGAGGAAGAACTGCAGAGGTCTCCTCATTAAGGACTATACTAGGAGTCGGAGGGCAGATATGGTCACCAACGAACAAGTGTTGAAACGAGAGGAAAACAGGCCAAGTGCCAAGAGTTGGACTCGCGCATGAAGGGCTCCGTATAATTATCTATAAAAACGACTATAAAATACTATACATACTCCGTATAATTATCTATAAAAACGAATATAAACTAACGTGTTAGTTGTATCGGAGTCCCCTTAATAATTTTAGTCTCTTTTTGATATTTATTGTTACAGCAGCAACAGAAACAAAACAGCAGCAACATCATCAATGAATATTTCCTATAATTTTACCTTTTGGATACGAAACCGTAAAAAAGTGTAGTAATAATATGTGTTACGTCATGGCGTTTTTATAAAGATGGAAAGCATAGAAGAAGAAGGATATAAGTTATATAACATTGTTTCAAGCACGGAAGGCCTTAGATGAATTCACTTTCCTCAAGCTCATATGTCCATCCACCAAGAAAGATAAAAATTGTTGGGCACAGCGTCGATAAAACTATTATGTATTCTATCTGTAGTGTAATGCATGTTTCGTCAATATTGAAACACGCAGAAAGTAATTTATATTCAGAGGGAAGTAAGTTAAATTGTATATTGGTGTAAATTGGATGTACTAACCATCTGCCACGTTGGTACTCATTCATCTTCGGCCGTAATTACTACACCTTATTATTCTGTGACTTATTATTATAAATATTTCTTGAGGCCATATAGTGTTATGTAATGTCATTGTAGTTTCTTAAGGTATCGATAAAAATGATTTCTAATATAGCATCAACAAAGGACGGAGTTATTTCTCGGTACGATCAATGTAACCTTTTTTTGGGAAATAATTTTGGTAGGATTGGAAGTAGACACAATAAAATGGGGGTTGGCTTCTGAACAAACGTTTATTGGACAAATGTTAACTTTCTGAAGCCTTTACAATTAACACCGACTTCACTAATAAAATACATTAATTTAATACATAATTAATTCATCTAACTAGCTTCAGTTACACCCGCCTTGAACTACACACTTATAATATCAAATATAGTAAAAATAAACATCTTATGACGACGTTACATGTATTATAGAAGTATAGGTTACTCTAGAAGGTGACGTGTTACAGCTATATTTGTACGACAATTACTATTTAACGTAAAAAACACCACAAAAACAAATAAACGTTTATAAATTGTCAGATAAAAGGGTAAGCAGGAACTGTGACCGTTACGTGAGGATTCCACCCACTGGTTGGGTGTGGATGGAAGCCTTCAGAGAACTTCCCTTAGGACCGTCGAAATCATTTACATAAGTAATAATCACATATAAATTAACGAAAGTGAGAGCTTGTAGGGACGCGCCTGTTTAGAAATACATCATAAATGATTTAGCTGATAGTAATTGTAAACACATTCTACCAATTAAATAAAACCGGGGTTCACATGAGGTAGTTCAAATCAACGAAAGAAACATAATTCGACTAGTCGGAGCTTACACATTAATACATCAATACGAAACAAGGCTTTGAGAATAATAGTAACATAGACAGTGTAACAAACGGACAATAATATGTAGTTCGTATAGATATGCCGGCTGCTATAATTATCAAGTTACATAATATAATACAGTGTCCGTGTGTTTAGGCCTCGTCCCCCGGCGCGCTCACTTCTGGAAATGAAAACAATTATATTACAACCACATTCAAATATGTTTATTTATATATATTTTTGGTTATATTTAAACGTTTTTTTATATTTATAAATAGGAGATAACGAAACTAAAACTAAGAGAGTGATTATATATGCATGATGCTTTCAAGATAACACAAAGAAAATACTTCTACATAATCTGAAAGTTGCAATATTCAGATTATTACGAGTCCAACAGGAATTGTATAAGAAACACTGATTATATTAACTCGTAGCTTTATGGCAACACCATCAATATATTTATTTATTTCAAATCATAGTTATTAAGGCATAGATTATTATAATATGTTAACTGTTACAAATGTTTCTATCAACCCCGTAGAGTGATAATATAAAATCTGTATGTATTATATATTTACATATACATAATACAATACTAATTCACAACAGTATATAGATCCTAATAGCTAGATTAGAATATATTATTACATACAGTTCTTGAATATATTAGAATCGATAAATAAATTATCAAATTTAATATTTCTTTAAATGTAGGTAGATGTTATGGGCTTTATTTTGTATTTATCAAAATTGTATATAATATTAAATATGAATTACTTATTTTCTTGCCGGTTTTTTGTCAGTAAAAGCAACCCTCCGAAGCTGGTGGTAGCGTTTATAATTCTATATAATCTACATGTAATGTCTAGCTGACAATTTGACAGAACTTTGTTACAAGTCTAATCAAGATATTTTGAGTCTGAGTTTGATACAAAGTCATTTTTGACTAGAATAATAGTTATTAAATTATAATACAAAAATATACGTACTCATACTGTATGTGTCACAGGCGTATATCTTTATTTCAACAAAAAGTTTAATAATCAATAATTGCTTAAGTTATTAAAAATATAAAATGTACATTTGAAAGAACATGAATATTTTGAAAGGCAGGCGGTAGGATCGCGCAATTAATCGGCAACTTTGTTAAACTTGCAAACAAACTCCCATTCTGTTGCGCTCTAATCTTTTGATCTGTAAACACGTGTTTTGAAGTTACTTTTAAGCTTAATTCTAATTTAATTACACAATATTACTGGGTATTGGAAAGTTCAAGACTTACTAACATCAATAGCCTCATGCGAGTCTTAATACATATATCTACACAGATAAATAAAATTGAAGCGTCTGTTTCTAATTCCAACTTAACAGCTTTTCATGAAATGCATTTGAAAGTTTACAAGGTAGCAAAATTTTTCTATCTCAGTTTGTTCCGGCTAATTTTAACGGGTCGACTGGTTTTAACGGGACTTTCACTAGTAGATAGCTGATGTTACAGGGAGTTACTTAGGCTACGTTTATTTTAAAGAAATAGGGTCAAAATAAAACTGCTGGTTATAGTTAGTTTTGCAATAAAACGAGACATAACAAATCCATTGAAGTGAATCAATTCAGTAATCATTGATCCGTAAGTCGTCGTCCCTACTGATATTTTCCTCATGGCTTATTACAAGCCACGTCTTGGGAATCAAACGTATTATCTCACGTTACTGAACGCAGGTGCGACTGGCCATCCCACGCCGTCTCACTACACACACACACACGTCACACACTACGGCTCATAGAGGTGCTACCTTCGTTTTAAGGTTCCGTAAATATTAAGTACATATGCTCACGTCAGAATTCCGACAGGGTAGGCAGTCATGTACTTATAGAACACTCATACTTATGTTTAAGTCCCATGTAATAGAGGGGGAGCCTATTGCCATTAACGGGACGCTAATCCAGTCCCCGAGATGCTACTGGGAAGTGACAGATAGAAAAGCCCAATAACACATTTCCCGACCCGGGGATCGAACCTAGGGCAGAGGGCGGTTTAATATTAATTATTTCGATATTATTTATACGTTACGTTTTTTTCGTTTTAGGAAATTATACTTAACCTTAATTGTTATGATATTTTACACACATCTTGGCAGCTATAATAGTATTGGGGTGAAGCACCGTTACTACTTACCCCATTCAACTATTATTTTTCTCATACTTAAAAACGATCGAGATCAGATAGAGGATTCAAACTTATTGGAAATATAACGCAAGCTCCAGAAATAGGTTATAATAATATTGTGTGCTGGTACGGAACCCTGCTCGAGTAATAGTGACTCGCACTTTGCTAGTTTTCACGGTTCGTTAATGATGGCACGTTTGACTTTCCCCGATAATGTGTTATTTTTGTTTCCCAAAACCTTTGCCTATTCATACAAAGTGTCACATCATGATATTGGAATCTGTTTATTGTTCTCACTGACCGTGTTATGAAGCCAACTGTAACTTATTACTAGCCTCGCCTCTCGGTTTCACCCACGTATTATTTAGCTTATGCTTAGTATGAATACAAATAACATAAGGTCATTATTAATATCTAAATGTGGCAAATGTTTACATCAAAACTACAACTAATCTAAAATACTGCTTTATACATGACACTGCTATCGTAAAACTTCCAACACTCGCCGCTTGGGGCACTTTTTAACGGTCCCATGTACGAAATGAGATACGTAGGTGATATCGTCAACGTAAAACATGCTGAAATATACTTGGGGCACTGTCGACTTATCCTCCCCATTTAGGCATTTTCGGCCTTACCATAAGTTCTTATTGTCAAGATATCGCAGTAAATATTATGAGCTTACTAAAAGCAGTAGGTAATCTGGGAACAAATCGTTCGAAATGACACACTCACACAGACGCCTGTCAGAAATGTAGGGGTGTCAAGTCGTGGTGATGAGCGAATACGTCACTTATATATTTTACAGACACTTTTCTAAATTCCAATTTAACAACTTGAGATAAAAAAGGAGTAGATTTTAAAAAGTTATAATTTCCATCCCTCACGCTCGATATAGTAAACCTACTTATTTCAAACATTTGATCTAGATTCCATACTGCTAAGTAATCTATTTATATACTGTGATGATAGTTAGACTGTTTGATACTGACAGACATATATGTCATAAACATCCTTCTCATAATTATTGTCGATTTATGATGGAAATTACAGATCTTGGTAGAGCCTCACAGCTTAAGATTTAAAGTAAAGTTAGAAATTCGTTGATATTAGTGCATTTTTCAATATGTACAATACTAGAGATGCAGAAAGGTGCATTGACAGACAGAGAGACAGGCACTTAGAAGGTGATATGAAGCTGTCTACTCAGATGACAGATAGGAGGTGGTCGGGTGGTCTACAAATGAGGTGCGGTGTTCTACGCTATAATATCTAGTGCTAAGCTGCGTATATTCTACACTACACAATGTCCCAGATCACATACACTTACTTATCTATTTGCCTAATTTATCTATTTAATTAAAACTTCTATGTAAAATTTTCCGTTATTAGTAATTACATCCTAGGTGGTGTTCGTTCAACAAAAGCTAGCACCTAATCAACTAATTCATAGTATATTTTTCTACCTTCTCTTATCTCATGTTGTTTGTGGTCGGTGCAATGTGATGTTATCTTTCATTTCTCTCTATCAGCTGTCACATCTGTATTCACCCCCTTTCTAGCCATATCAACTAGTCAAACTTAAGGAAATTGTATAATCTTGACTAATACATACATACATATGCTCACGCCTGTATTCCCCGAAAAGGTAGGCAGAGGTGTTGTAACAACAACACTCACATTTCACCGAATATGATTAAGTGCCATCGTGACAGAGGGTGAGTCCATCGCCATCTCTGGCACTATACTACGCCTTTGAATTTCTTCTCAGACATATGCAGGTTTTAGCACGTGGTGTGAATTCACTGCACATAAGTTTTTACAAAAAGTCATTGGTATAGGCCCCGCTGGGATTCGAACTTTCGTCGCTTGAGTAGCAGGCGACTGCTCGAACCCCGAGGTCATCACGTCTCTAGGTATTACTTAACTTCTATGTATTAAGAGTAACTTCTATGTATTAAGAGTTAAGCTAGCTAGTGAGAAAGTAAGGAGATTAAATATGCTGGAGGAAATAATCTTGGGTTTTCTTATCAGCATTCTTACTAGAGGTATGTCACATGCATTTACTATGAGATATTATGTTAACTTAGTTTCCTTACGAAGACTACACATTATATACTGGCTTTATGTTAATTAACATGTTATTTACTCATTTGAAAACGTCATCTTTAATATTATTTATTATGAATACTAGTTTTAGCCCACGGCCTCGTGGTCACCTATTAATTGTTGAACGATTCACAAACATATGGCCCTTACCATGACCTCTTATTGCCATCATAGATCGACAATGATTATGAGACAGATGTATATGCCGTGTATAAGTCTGTCACTGTCACACATACAAACTATTATGGCAATAAGAGCTTAAGGTAAGACTCCAGGCGTGACGTAAGATCTGGGACATTATAAGAAAGGCAGTGCTATACAGAGTGTCTCAAACAACGTCTATGTTCTACCGTGTCCTTCTTCGAGCGCATCGTCCCAGGATGGTGACCGCTTTCCCCACATCCCGCGCAGGTTCGTCCAGCCAGGCTCGCGTTTCCAGTAATATGCTCCTGTGTGTATATCTATGCTTGAATATCTGGGTTTTGTATCCAAATTGAGTTCAGCCTTGTATACGACAATAACTTAACATGTGTAGCTTGATGTCTAGACGAAGTATATGTGAGTGCCGTGACGAGTACTGCTTACATTCAACTTTATGATATATCCTTGCTAAAGTTTATATGTTTTAAATAACGAACTAGAAGTCCACCTTACCAGAATAATACCAGTCTCATGTAAACACTAAAGTTTATATGTTTTAAATAACGAACTAGAAGTCCGCCTTACCAGAATAATACCAGTCTCATGTAAACACTTCTCTTAATAATATACAATCGTCTTTCCATTTTGCAATAAGAGGAGCGAATAATTCATTCATAATTTCGTACCTATATTAAAAAGCATTGTACTGTGTTCATGTAAACAGCTAGTCTGTATATTGGTGGTTTAAATTAAAGCGCCGCGGAGATTATTTGATTGAGCCAACTCGCCGCAAATTGAGGGCGGGCGGCAGATTACACAATCTACCCACACTTTATTACTGTCACTGCCTACTGGAGATATCTTCACTCGCCTTCAATATTTTACTAATTAAATTGTTTGTTTTATACACTACTTATTCCCAAGTATGTAAGATTTATTTTGATTAATTGTCAGTAGATGGCGTGAGTTGTGAAATAGATCGCGCTGTTGAAAGTTGTATCGTATTATATAAGTATGTTTGGTGTTATAGATTTTTTATGGAACACAAAAATTATAACAAAACTTTTAGTTACTCGTAAACGTGATATTATTTAACATCTATAATCCTTGGAAGATCTACAGTTTGACATCCGCGACCAATGTAATTGTTACCGGGGCCTTACCGTAAGCTCTTATTGCTATCATAGTTCCACTGGGTGGAAACGACAGGCTTATACAAGTCATATACATCTGTCTCATAATAATAGTTAAACTTTCATAGCAATAAGAGGTCATAGTAAGGCCCCTGGTGCCATCACTACGAATAGTGGGGATAAAGCGCATGTTTTTATTCAGCTCGCGCCATACATATAGGCAGAGACAGACTCATAAAATGACTACTACTACTACTGAATGCGCATTCAAGATCAGCGCTCCTAACTCGTGACGACACCTGTATAATGTTTTGTCAATCGGAGTTCCGTTTTACAGAAGGTAGGTAATATTCGGCACGGTAATATCCTTTGAATACAAAACAACTTTTACAGTAGCCGATATAATAAATCAGAGTAAAGAGAATCGAATGACTATTTTATGTCAAATTAATGATTCACGACTAGTATAAAAAGTTACTTAGTCGAAAACACAAAAAACGCAATGGCTATAAGGCTGGTCGAACACAGGACTACAAGCGACGCAAGTTGCTCGAGACAAATTACATACCAGTTCTATACAAACGCAAGCTTACTAATTCTAGCTACTAGTAAACGAGCAAATTATTGTGAATTTAAAGAGTTTTTACCGCTATTTTTAAAGATTTGCAAAACATATTTCAACGTGAAAAATTTGTTTTGTCAAAAGGTGTTAAGCATATGCTTTTATTCTCACATGGTTGGCAGAGGTAATGGGTTCCAAGTCCACTTCGCATTAGTGTATTTACTATTTTAAGAATTAAGAAATAGTATTGCTAATCGCTGGTTTACTTATTTGCGAGCTCGCCATGCCTTCACGTCACGTGTAGTCTCAAATGATATATTAAGACACACCGTATATGAGGATGTTGCCGCTGACGTCCCTTTGATCTGCACTTAAGTAGTTATCGATCCTGTGCGATTGGCGGTAGGTTTAATATCGCCAGCTTTGCCTTCTTATTATGAACGTCTCCGAGCTGCCGACAACCTATATAAACATTCCTAATTCTACATATTGGTGGTTTAGCTGACAATTTCGATACAATGTTCGGACATTGAAATTACACCAAGCGGCGAATATACCTAACGCTCACGTCCTAATGTGGAGCGAATAGAGTGTCTATTGAAAACTGGGCTGTGACTGTGTCTGCGCTGTCCAACTCTTTTTGAAAGGAACACATAATTACATAAATACAGAAAATATTTGAATAACAGTAGGGTGCAACAGAGAAAACAATTATGGCAAAAAAGATACATTGAGCTTGTACATTGTGGTGATAGCACAGTTACATTGTCTGCTATGTATCTCAGCGTCCTTCCTATCGGCGCGTGTTCGCGAGGCCTACATCCAAATCAATCAAGCTGTTCCAATCAGCCGGCCCGACGCCACATTAAACTTTAAAGACGCCATTGATTGTCAAAACTTTTATGAATACTTGTGCGATTTATTACCAAAAGTTTATTGAATTCGTATTATTGGGGACTGAAATAGACGGAGGTCATTACTGCTCGCAAATACTACAATACGGACTGTAATCAATAAGGTTTAATTAACGTTTATTTTTAGATTGTAAAAACTCGATGTGGTTTATTTGGAATGAAGAAGCAAGTAAGTGGCCTTTATGGAGGTAATTGGGAAGGTTCTACAGCCGAAATAAAATACTTTTGTTGCCAAATTTTAGTTGATTGTTACGTCGCTACAATACACACATCTAGGAACTATTCCCGTGAAACTACAAAAAAAAAGTAAAAAGTACTACCCACCTAGTTTTACTTAACAGTCGACTGTGTGATTTCTGTGAGTTTAGTGGTTTAATTAGTTTTTAGTGTTGTTACGCCATTTCATTGTAAAAATGCTTGTGTTTGGAACTGGAGGGTTTTTTTAGAGATCAATTTGATGTTTCGTGGTAAGTGTAGTAAGTAGTAATATTTACCACCGTTGTACTGCGCCTGTTTGACGGGCCGCTTTCCCCACGCGCCGTGGAGTGCCGACCAAGCCTTCTTCTCGGGGGCTTCCATTCGCTCGCTGCTGTCGATCTGTTCACAATGGACATAGCTGTTATCAAAACAAAAACCGCACAATACCACAAAGGTCACGCTGGAAAGCAAAATTATCTGACCGCAAAAACAATCAACTCTGTGACACAAATCGACATGACCGTAAAAAACTCAGCGGAGATATTAAAGGATGCTTCACCGAGCCGAAAGTACGGTCAACGAATATGACATACATTTTGTATGGACACTCACGCTATTCCTCACGGCAACTGAGTGACGACCGAGAAATGACGGCTTACTGCTGAAGCTCGAGACGGTCTGGCTTAAGTCTTTTAAACGTCACTTGCGTCGAATGCTACTTAAAGCACATGGTCAAGAGTTTTAGTAACTTTTATACGTATACCTCTTGTAGAGGAATGAGCTGTTCGATGGCGGCGTCCAGGTCTTCATAGTCGGAGGCGGGTCCGGAGCGCTTGCCCCACGAGCCGTGGAAGTTAGCCCACTTTTCCTGGATACACCACAAACAACGTTTAATGTTTTAAACTATGGGATAGCTATCGGTAGTAAGCGGTTACAGCCTATCCTAAATACGCTTGTTCTACCAGGGGGTTTATTCACGCGTTGCTGGCCTTTTCATGAGAAGGTTTGGTTTTAATATCATGATTTAGGGTAAAACTTCTCATCCCACATTGTAATCATATATGGTGTTTATGTTGTCTGGGAGCACGGGGATTCCCTCGCCTCGCACGGCCGTACCATATATTTCTCGAAGCAGTTTAGGTTTAACGGTACTGAAATGAAACGCCAAGGCTCAGTTCTTAATACGTTCTGCTTAAATTGATGATTGTAGGTCCCCAGGTCAAGAAGCGACACGCTAAATTCTCAGCATACACAGACTTGGTTATAACATTTATGCATGAAAAAATTATATCATCAAAAAAGTATATCAACGCACATCCTACACCACAGGTCCTGAAAACATTGAATTTGGAGGAAGTTTTCTTTGTGAGGTGAGAATGGATTTTCCATATTTACACCCCTAAGGGGATTAAATTGGGGTTTGTATGTGAGATCCCTATCTCACTCAGGCGAAACTGGACGCGCAAGCTAGTTACATAACATAACAGAGGCTTTTTAGACAGGTCACATTTACGTCATTAATTACATAGTTGTTCAAAAGGAATTCTGTACGTGAAAACAAAATGTAGGGCGTGACGAGCCAAGGTTGTCATTTAGCCTGCCATTGAAACTGAAAACAATCTGAACATTCATCAAACAATGAGTTTCGTAAGAGTCTGAACAAAGTATTCCAGCTTTAGATAAGTTTCAACACATTACAATCCTGTTGACTAAGTGGCAGGCATTCGGGAACAATAACTTTCACATCACATTTAGAACAATAGAACGCGCCGTCGCGTGTGATATCAAAGAAATGAAATGTTTTGATGAATGACTCACTGAGTTTCGTATCCGAATCGTTGACTAAATCAAGAACTTATGTTCCTGTGTACGTTAACAAACAAATCATATTTATTTTCACGGTGAACACACAGTTTAGATATTTGGATTACTCAGGTTCAGTTATTCGTGTTCAATAGTAAAATAATTATCAAAATTATAACTGTGGGCTCAATATTAGTGACACACGAAACGACGAGAATTTCCGTCAATAGCTTTCTCTAATAGCTAATTACAGGTATCAAAAAAATATTATGGGTCTTTGACACATATATCTCTTTTATATCAATAAAACATCAAAGAAGTGATCGTATTTGAAATTATAGGACATATCATGGGGCAGGCGGTAGGTAATCAATCAAAACCGTCTTATCTAAGCATAATACATATCTAGGATATATAAATCGTCAAAAAATATTTGCTGCGTGATTTCCAGACTAAAGAACTGAAAATCACGCTGCTCGGTTCGGTTTTGTGAGAAACCTCAAACCCTTTTTTTATTCCCAGTTTACCCATTAATAACTATTAGGCAATATCCTCTACGTTATATACACACAGAACCAACCAAGATATTGACACAAGTGGCATCTGCGGCGCTATGAGGTAGCCTCGTGGGTTAGGGCGTAATATGCCTTATCTATGAGGAGCGTATTTCAATTTGCGCTAACGCTTGTTGATGTTACAGCGGTTGCTTAACTAGTTGTATTGCGACTTGCCGAAATGTTGTCTAACGTACGTGACTATAATCTATGTTATCAAAGGATCTAATGCGGGTTAGTAATTAATTTAAATAGGGGTACAGTTGACAATAACATTTGAATTGAAAAGAGTAATTGCTGAGTTTCTTGCCGGGCTCTTCTCAGCAAAAACAACCTTCCGAAGCCAGCGGTAATATTTATAATCCTTCAAAGTGTAATTGTTTGTGTTCTTCTGACGATTTGTGCCCTTGTAAGAAGTCTTATCAAATAAAGATATTTTTGAGTTTGAGAATTGGGAATCCAGTAAAAACTACATTATCCATACTAAATTCTTACCGGTGCCCTTTTGCCCCAAGCCGAGCTCATGTCCTGCCATCCCCTCTTGCCCCAGGCGGAGTTCAGGTCCTGCCACCCGCGCTTGCCCCAAGACGACGTAGTCATGTCCTTCCATCCCCGTTTACCCCACGCGGAGTTAAGGTCCTGCCAGCCTCGTTTGCCCCACGCAGAGTTGAGGTCCTGCCAAGCACGTTTGCCCCAGGCCGAGTTAAGGTCCTGCCAAGCACGTTTTCCCCAGGCCGAGTTGAGATCCTGCCACGCGCGCTTGCCCCAGGCAGAATTCAAGTCCTGCCAGCCCCGCTTGCCCCAGCCCCCGCCGCCGTGTAGGCTTGACCAGGCTCGCTTGTCCTCTTCTGTTAGTTGTTCCACTTCATTTTCCGTCTGGAAGAACAAACTTAGATTAGTATAAATGGTATGAATAGTACAGAGTCTGTGTGAGTTTTGTTAGAACACTATTTAATACGAGTATTTTTACTTGTGGTGTGTGATTGGTGGGTTCGTATTTTATAATAAGTACTTATGTTTATAGGAGTGGTAATCGTTTTAATAATTATGTGAATTAACGCAAATAATATTGAAAACACACCATCAAGCGTTGATAAACACACAGAATGCTGCTACGTGGTTGTGACAGCAACTAAGTATGTGAGTACCGGCAGTGATGTTTGTGTGAAACACAAAGCATTGTTGAGATATATGGTATGAGGAAATAAACCGTTAAGTCTCAAAGCTTTTAAATCCGTTTCTAGAATGCATGTAAAATGCGCAGAGTGGAAGTTTCCTTCAATAGTATTGTATCGACTGCGGTCGCGCCATTTCCTATCGTCTCTCGGCGCTTGTGAAAGATTTCAGCTGTTCATTGGATTGTTCCACGCTTTGTTTGCACAACAAAGGCGGTTAGGAAAAATGTGCAATTGTTTACAGACGATTGGCTTGTAAAGTTGGTTCGTTAATCAATGAGATTGTTAATTGCGTCTACTGCTCTAGGTGGTGGCATTAGCAGCGTTTTATTAATATTACTAGCTGTGCCCCGCGGTTTCACCTGCGTAGACTTAATTTCTTGAGTGGCTTGTGGAACCCTAACTTTTTTTTAAATCGAAATATACTAAGTTACTCTTCGTAACATTAGTTACCTGCCACTGAGAGTCCCGTGAGAATCAGTCCAAACGTTTCGGAGATTTGCCGGAACAAAAAGACTTTTAATTTAAATTACAAACAGACACTTAAATTTAATTTATTTGTAAAGATGTTGTGTTCCATAAGATGTTGTCATCGCTGTCAGTGGGGCCCCGGGCGTACCCTGACTCCGATCTTGTGACTTTTAAACAATTTTACTTCTCACATTTAAGGCTTGGAAACTCCGCTTCACTTAGCCTTTTGTTCCAAAATTAATACCTACGCGGATTGTTTTAAAACTCTATACAATAAATTCGCTTTTCTATGCAGATCACGTAAGTTTTTTTAAACGGCGAATAAATTGTTATGCCGAAAGCATGGCGGTCGAGGTTTCAATTCTTCAAGTGGGATAATTATTATAAATTTAAATTTCACAATTTGAGTGAGGACAAGAGGTAGAGATTATTTCGGAATACATAATAGGGCAATTATTCTCAACAACACACGAGAATTACAAAAAATATCAACGAAAATATATGTGAAGTAAATTAGTTACTTATGTACTTATTTCAGAAATTGGTGTGTTCAATGTATTGTATTAATAAGTAGAAGGTCCACCTACTCATTGCTGGCCATGTAAATGAAGAAGAAAATATTTTTTTTAAATATGGTATGATTATAGATTGACATTTTGTTTTTTTCTACATTATTGCTATTTAATTCATATATTGGTTTTGTAAATCTTCTTGTTACTATTGTTTTGTGTAAAATGTAATATTGATATTGAAAGTATTATTTATATTTACAACTTCATTAGAACTTCAATTTGACATTAACTTCAAAAGTAATAGTAGGTATATTTTATTTCACATTATGAGTACTAATAGTACCTAATTTATATGAAATAATTTTCTTTTTTTGAAGTCGGTTAATTATAGCCTGTATGTAATTCTGACGCATAAGCCATTTTATTGTAAAGTTTCATTTAAATTCCTTAAGCAGCTAAAAAGCTTCCGTTAAAAACTAACAAACATACATGCATCCATACATGTTTTTAAGTAAAACGTTTAATGGTAACAGATAATAAAACGACCATATTTAAATGCTTGTCACCGTGTAAGTGGGTACCGGACTAAAGAAATATTTAATATAAACATGTCACCGTCTAGTTAAGAGGCCCTTTGCATTATTAACAAGATCTACATATTAATGTTTGATGGACGCAACGTGATTTCCAATCAAGAGGGCCGTCGGAGCGCCTCTAAAAATTAACTGCTCTTGTAATTAAAGCAACCGCTATTCGCATAATTGGCACCATTTACACTTTATTGTTTGCCATTTTTAAATGTCTATAATAAGTAAGTACGCATAAGAGTTTAATAATTGCACATACTAATTACTGCCAAGAAAACAATTACTCGAGAATCTGTTTAGTCGTCAGTGGGGTTGCTAGGTGAACAAGGGCCCAGGCGCCTAAAAGCGGGCCCTTATCTCCTCTATATAGGTAACTTTTTGTAATAATCGATTGTCCCTAACGTGCATTGGTTATAAATAGGGATAAGAAAATAATACAGTGACTTGAACTTATTCTTGCAGGCTCGAGGTTAGGTAGCTTCGGGAGATGGTTACTCCTTTCTTTTTATGCTTAGGAGCTATCTGAGTCATGGAGCCCTCAACACCACCTTGCCATACGATCTCAACGTCACAAGACCTGGCTAATGACAATAAGACCTTCCGGGTATACAGGCATGATCACATCTATATGACATATTTATCTAAATTCTAAAAAGGGGGAAAAAATACGGGATTCGAACCCACGACCTCTGCAAACCATGCAGTTGCTCTTCCAACTGAGCTACTCGTGATCCTAACTTATGCGTCGAATTTTTCCTTCCCTTGTCTTTGCGGTATAGGGGCCGCCTTGCGCCATCTGTTGGTCGGTGTATACAAACTCAACTGATACGTATAAAGTTACATGTAACTACAGAAAGAAGAATTTTGAAATGAAACATGTATGTCATGAATAAAAACCTCTAATATATATATCTAAGTCTGTTAGTATCGGATAACAGACAAACATCGCAATAGGAATGGCTGGCAGGGCTTCTTAGTAACCGAAAGCTTTATTCAAATGGACAATACAATGTAATTAGTTATCAAGTATTCAACGACAGACTTTGGCGCGTTACATAACTATCCGAGCGACATCTGTTATCAAATTGAACAATAAGAATCTTTTGGGTACTGAAGACGTGATGACCCGGGTGGGCTATTGTGGATGATTCGGGCCATTTTGTTGCTGAATAATATTTACAGTACAGTGTTGTAGTGACATGGTTGAATTAACAGAGTATTTGTTTGCCCGGATTTGTTTGTCAAAATTGTGGCACATTGTGAACACATTATACGCTGTCTGTAAACTAAATGAGGATTGAATGGGGTCTTATAATTAGTTATTTAGGGTCTAATAATGTTGTTGACAAATCGTTACTCTGACATTGGCACTTGGATATGTTAATTGTATTATGGGTTCAATTGCTTTGCATCTTTTTAAGTATGAAATACTTGAGGTAGTGTTAGGGACAGAGTTATGACTACAATAATAAAGAGTTTACTCACGCTATCCCAGAACGTACCCCGAAAGTATAAGCAGGCCGTCAGGCATTATATATACGTCTTTGAACTACTTCTCAGACATATGCACGTTTCCTCACAACGTTACCCATCGCCATAATGCTTGTGGTGTGAAATCTCTGCACTTAAGTTTTTAGAAAAAGTGTTGAAAGTCACCTGTGGCGGTGCTTCGTGGTGAGCCTCGTCGGCGACGACCGCCGCGACCATCGCCAGCGCCGACACACACAGAGCTAAGCAGCAACGCATCTGGAACAATACACACACACATTACACTAACTGAATCGAAGACAAGTAGTGTATAATGGGTTTCCCACTGAGGAGCTCGCAGTGAATTGAACTGAGACCTACCTTCACTCTTCAAAATTCTTAGCTTTTCCCTATGGTAGCGTAAAATTAAACGTCGTAGACAAAAAGTTCTTAATACGCTATGCTTAAGCCGATGATGGTAGGCCCCTATCTACTATAGTGGCCTTGATATCTACTATAGTGTCCTTGATATCACCAACCAATAACATTAACTCCAAAAGGATACATCGCGAAGATACAACATTACCACTAAATGTAAATCGCTATTCTTTGAACCACACGGGCTCAAGTCGTTATACGTTTTATTCCGGTCTGCATTCCCCATAAATGTCCCTGTGGCAATGATGTCGAGAAGCTGGGACATCACGGACTATCATGCCCAAAAAGTGCAGGCCGCTTCTCAAGACATGCCGCACTCAACGATATCATACGCCGGTCCCTTGCCACCGTCAACGTGCCAAGTTTACTTGAGCCGACAGGTATCGCTAGAGTCGATGGCAAGAGACCGGATGGTATGAGCTTGATTCCATGGAAGTTGGGGCGGGTGCTGGTATGGGATGCAACCTGCTCAGACACGCTGGCCTTCACATCTACATGGAACCAACAACAGAGTTGGTGCGGCATGTGAAGCGGCTGAAAAAGCCAAAGCCTGCAAATACAGGGGTCTGGGCTCCGAATATGACTTTGTCCCATTCGGAGTCGAGACCCTTGGTCCGTGGGGTCCTAGCGCTATTAGGCTTTTTAAAGAAATAACTAAAAGGTTAGTCGACATCACAGGAGACAGAAGAGCTGGCAGCTACCTCGGTCAAAGAATTAGTATTGCCATTCAAAGGGCGAATGCTGCCAGTATCTTCGGAACCTTGCCTACAGGGACTCCTTTTAATAATATATTTTAGTTATCAGATTATTTAGTAGGGTTTTTAGTTATTAGATTATATTTTTAAGGTTTTCAGGTATGTAACAAGATAAAAGAAATAAATTTGTTATTATTTAATCCTTTTTTATTAATATTATAAACTAGCTTCTGCCTCGCGACTTCCTTCATCCGCGTGGAATGTATTGGCCAACGGTAACTTTAACCCGCAATTGGTCTTAGCCTTACTCGATGAATGCGCTAAATAACATTGAAAAAAGATTCAAATCGTCTCAGCAGTTCCTGAGTTTAACAAATAACCAGCAAACAAAGATACTCTTCAGCTTTAACAAACACGTAAATATATTGAATTGGAAAAGTGCCCTGTCAGATAAAAAGAGCGTTTACAAATTTAGGAAACCTTAATCATTGTATATCTCAGTTACGTTCGACGATTAAATGAAATTGCTGATAATTGAACTTCAGCTAGCTTTAGTCATATATTATAAGATCTAGATGAGACAAAGAACATTTAAAATCATAACACGAGCAAAGTAGCGGTTAAAAGCTAGTTATTATAAAATAAAAACTTTTAAAACTTTCTGGAGCGTAATAATATGAAAAATGTCAGCTGTAGGGCATTGGAGGGGAGCTATTTTTATACTTACTGATGTATATAGGACAAGACAAAATAGAAAGATACCTACTAAGAGAAAATAGTTCTTTTAGGATACTCGACGTCGAGCGTCGGGTTCAATCATAGGAAATTGATACATAACAAGTAGACGATAAAGTTCAATTTCGTATCTTAGAAACCTACATTCGACGTCGAGTGCGACGCTGAGAAACATTACAGTATAAGGCGACGGGTGTAGCGTTTATAACTAAGTTATTATAGTATAATAGCGGAGTACCAACGATAATCGGGTGGTATGGTTGTTTGAATCACAGAAACAGAATTTTGTTTGATGAATTCCATCGAAACCTGAAAAAATCCCCATCATGTTCACTTTTCACCGGAGAATATTAAGTGCCAACGTCACAGATGGTGAGTCTATCGCCGTCTCAGGCACTATAATTCTCAGACATATGCACGCTTCCACAAGATATTTTCCGTCACCGTAAAGTACGTGGTGTGAAATCACTGTACATTTTTTAGAAAAACTCATTGATACAGGTCCCACCTTGCCTCAAATGCGTAGCTGGCGACTGCTCAATTCCCGACGGCCACCAGGGCTCGAAGAATGAGACACTTCAAAAACATAACATTCATTCTTCTTCCCCAATATTAAGATACATCCTCATCCTTGCCTCGAGGTTAAGACAATAGTAATGACAGCTTTATATTTATCCCTTTGAAGCGATACAAATAGAGTCCAATCCAACCCTTCGGACACTGTTCGGACATGTTATCCCAGATGTTCCCGTCCCTTCGGAAGATATTGCAATATACTTGTGACTTTATTTCCGTGACATTCACATCAAAAGCCATTATGGAAGGTTGGACATAATACCGTTGTAGATGTAGATAATACCTTTTGATTTTATCACATTTGTGTAACAATTCAGGATTCAAATTCGTTGCACCCATTGCTTTCGATTAATATTTTTTAAACTCTCATTATGTATTTTGTAAAAGCAGTTATTTTGTTAGTTATTTTTACCACTGTTTCTAATTTACAAT
The DNA here is from genome assembly GCA_929442735.1 of Watsonalla binaria. Taxonomy (NCBI): domain Eukaryota; kingdom Metazoa; phylum Arthropoda; class Insecta; order Lepidoptera; family Drepanidae; genus Watsonalla; species Watsonalla binaria. The sequence goes on from OV838938.1 coordinate 172,848, forward strand.
TATAATGAAATAAAACATTTACGAGATACCAATGTTTTAGTTAGTTACCTTCTATATACCAAAGTACACAATATCTTTGACAAGTTACATATTATTAATGTTTATGTTTCAGGAGTTTTGCGGCTTCATATTTTTCCCCAGACTTTGAATAAAGCTCTCTGTAAATAACAAACAGACGGTAAGAGTGTTATAAAGGATTTCAAAGCTTCAAAAGAATGTACTGTTTGTATGAAGCAAAGCATTTCTTTAAGGCTCCCTGTTATGGTCGCTCAGAGCAGTCTAGTTTGATAGAAAATGATAATCACTATGAACTAAAACTTAGTTGTGTCTTGAGTGAGTTTTGAGAATGTACGTAAATATGTACACATCCCAGAAAGGGTAATCAGACGTGTACTTATAGTACACTCACATTTTGCTTTAAGTTTCATGTGATAGAGGGCGAGCATATTTCCATTAAGCCAGCAATAATCCAGACTCCGGGCTGCTATTGGAGAATTACGTACTGAAAAAACTGGATTGCTGTTCTTATTTTATTGTTGTGCTGGATGGGTTCGTTAAAGATATGTCATAATTTTATGCACTTTTTACTGCCAATCAAAATAGACTAAGAAGCATTTTATAGTAATAGAATAAAGTGTGGCTGTTCCAAATAATGACGATAATTTGGTCTGCTTACTATGTATTTTGGAGGTGTTCAGTTTTTTGTGATAATAATGTAATTGTTTTCGTATGAATTGAGACAAATGAGTCAGTAAAGTTAGCAATAAGTGGCCGGAACCAACATCCCTTACTAACCGTTGAATATCGCTCGTCGTGTCCGCGATGGACCCACATAAACTAGTGTTTGTTACATTCATACTGCAGCTTTATTTACTGTGTGGGTGTGGGAGAAGAAAACGAAATGATTATTGGTCGTTGAAAAAGTAAGATTTCGTTTTTAAAACCAGGGCTTATCGGGAATTCCCATTGGATATTCGGAGATGTCTGGCTACTTACAGAAGATTTGCGAAATAGCTACCAAAACTGGGAATAATATTGTACACCAAAATAAAGTCGTAAGTACATCATGATGCCAAAAAGGCATGTGTTTGTCAATTAAAATGAAACCTGTAATTGTCAATCAATTTCTAGCAGAGTTTCTTCACTCGCTACATAGATGGCGCTACTCGCTAACAATTGCAAGTTTGAGTATAAATGCATGAGAACCTAAACCGCGCTATGAGCGTTTATTATTGAAGTTACCAACTAGTTCACTATTTAGGGTTGTTCCCCAGACATAACACCCTCCTGGCTGGAAAATATTCCCGTTGCTGGGCATAATCACTCACTTTATCCACAAATTCTTCAGATTGATTCCCTAGATATCCTACCTATCCTACCTTGAGTTTTTTTTTGTTTTTAGTTGATTGTATATGATGTGTATATATCTGGCACAGCTGAAATATCATTGCAAGGAGCTCATGGGCCCCTCTTTGTGCTCCATCTGCGTATAATAGTGAATAACTGAAATTGAAAGTTGTAACATGCCCGTTTCCCAAGATGGCCGTGACCGTCTAAGATGCCCGCAGTTTGACCGACAGATTGTTTCCAAGTCACTTGGCGGGCGGTCCAACTTGTCCCTACGTGGTGGGAACTATGAGGCAATAATTGATTTAATTACTTCTAAACATCTATATACCGTTTAAAAGTACGTACTTATAATAATTTCGTGCTAATTATAGTTAAAGCATCGATTTCGATACGTGCAACATCAATATGCGCTTTGTCACTCATCTTCACTATCTACATACATGTGCTCACGCCTGTATTCTCCGAAGAGGCAGTTAGGCAGTGGTGTACTTTAAGTTCCATGTAATAGAGGGCGAGCAGGTGCGTGCATTCCATATAAGTAGATAAGCAGTGCTTACCATTTGTGATGACTGAATACACTCGTGTCGTGTATGTGTGTATCATAACCAAAACGCATGTACCTACGCCATGAAACAATGTCTACAATTATATACAGAGTAGTGTGCCATATTGTATTCCTTAGGAATACAGAGTTGTGATACCAATTGTATTGATTTATTATAATCACACCAATTTGCATTCCAACCTGATATTACTATTAATACGATAGTTAAAAACTTTCGCTACGGTTTAACTTATGACAGTTATGCCACGATGTTTTGTTATTCAAAATTAATTTCCTTATAAAAATTTAACTGTTCGTGTTGTCTGTGATATTTTAATGTTGAAATAAATGCATGTGTTATAAAAGTACGTGGAACAAGTGTTCCTGAAACCTAACAGCTGAAACCGGATGCACTTCACACAATGGGGCACTCTAAACAATAGAATAAAGGTGTTGCCACACTGCGCCGGGGCGAGGGTGACACCGTGCCCCCGCGACCTGCCGTCGTGAGCTTGTTAGGACTTGTTGTATGAATTTTATATCAATAATATAAATGAGTGAAATGGCAACTTATTTCAAAATATAACTTTGAAATAGGAGAATTCTACGAAGTCCATGCCTTACCAGGGCCTAAACTGAAAAAATAATTTTCATTTTCAACTTGCAGGTTTGAAAAAAGTGATCATCTAAACTGTGAGGCACCATTTTGTAGCCAACTCATTAGCCTGCCTGCCTGCTCGTTGCTTTTTAAGTGTAGAACTCGATTTTGTTTCAATTTTTAATTGAAGCCGTTGAAACCCTAATAGCAATACTTGAATAATATTTTTTTTTCGCTGGCGGATTTTACGGATATACTATCGACATTATGGCGGTTTCAAATACATTTCAAACACACTTTCGTGTTTGTTCGATAACAACAGATCGCAAAAAATATTTATAGTCGATCAGTGTGAGACAGCCTTATGTCACAGATTGCAACGTCCAGAATTGTATTGTGTAATACATACAGTAGTGCAAAGGCTACATTCTCCAAGTGTCGAGCGCGATGTGGTCACGTCTCTCCTCGGCCCTATCCACGAAGAAGTTGCAGCTTTCCAATGCCATATAATGAAATCTGGTTGCGGAGCCGACACTTCGGGCTCCGGTTCGAAGTGTCGGCATATGTCCCCTGGTAACCAATCTGCGACATATTCACTAGCTCTTATTAAGTTATTTGTACCCTTATAACGCCAATGCTTTATGAGTGGTTGATCACGACATACACTCTCAAGGTTTCACATATGTTGCAAAAAATATTATATAATCTTCCTCGTCACCCCAACACTATATCAAATCTTTAAGTGTAATCAGTTTATCGTCGCAGAGCAGTGATCAAAAATTAAATCGGGACGGGTCATAGTTCAGTATAAGATACTATTGGTATTTCTTTAATGCAATAATGCATGAAAATGAAAACGATTTATTCTAAATATTATGTCGAAAAATTAACTCCACTGGACTTGTCATGAGTAAAGAAAGCGCAGGGAAAAATAGTGAGGATACTGCTCAAGTTTTTATTCGCCTGACTCCCCTGATTTTATAAGTCTATTTCAACCTATATGTATGGCACATATAGGTAGAGATAGACTTATAGAATACTCGTTTTTATCTCGTAAGTGTATTTTGTATGCTGTTTCCCCTTATACTTATGTAATGATAATCGCCCACGATGTCTATAACACGTGTCTCAAAACTTGTATTGGTACAAATAAATCAAAATTGTAATAAAATAAATACAAGTAGTAATGGATCCTTTGTATACGAGCCCTTAATAAGGACAAGTGTCCACTCAGCATTAGATTGAGTGGGACGTCTCTTGACGTTCAAGAAATTCTCTATCAATGTCTAATATTTTGTTAGGTTTGATTAGTTATCATTTGAAATGAATACTTGTATTTTTATTCGAAACGGACTTCAGACTAATAGACGAATTAAGTAAACTCATTATTTTTTAAGTAAAGTCCTCTACTTTCATCTTCTATTTGTCACATCTTTATATCCCGGTAACAAATAATTACCTACTTACTTATACATATGCTCCCGCCTGTATTGTAGGCAGAGGTGTTGTGGCAACAATACCCACTTCTCACCGAAGATGATTAAGTGCCAACATGACCGACGACAGTAAGGTTACTTACTTATATAATTTTTTTTATATATTTAATAAGGGGAATATCTTTATGTCTAACTAGTCTCCGCCCGCGGATTTGTCCGCGTACAGATCCCCAATTAACATTATGTTACTTCTATTCTAGTTAACAAAATCGGTTCTGTTGTTACGGAGCCTATTCGTAACAAACAAACAAATATTTCCTCTGTATATTTTTATTACATAAGATGCCAGGATTTTACTAAATAGAATTTCTAGTATGGGATATTATATTTTAAAGCCTTAGTATTTTCTTTGTGTACCCAGCGGTATTACATCTTTCTCGTTTCATGAACTTGGAGTGTAGCAAGCAGAGTAGCAAGTAGGACAGGACACAGTCGCGAACAGACGACTAACAATGTGAACAATAGAGTAGGTACGGCTATTGTGTAACGGGATTATCTGACCACGGGCCTTTCACTACCGGGGCAAGTGGCGACGGACCGACTAAACCACTATAATCAACTTCTCAAATAGAATCATCAAAGCTAGATCGCATCGCACGAACGGGGTAAGTAGAGGTGTTATATCATCCACTTTTTACTGAAGATCATGAGGTAGACAGATGGTCAGTCGAACATTTTTCGAGATGGTATTTTACGTCGATATTGTAATAGGCAACTAATCAATCCTTCATCTACAACGACTCTAGCAACTATTAATTATATGGTATTGTAGTATAATCGTACGGTTTTTTGAAGCATTTATTCATAACACCAAATAAAATCACGGGGAAAACTAAAATTGTATAAGATGCCTGAGGTCAACTATGATCGTTAAAGCAGCGTGTATTAAGGACTTCTTAGTTTTGACGTTTAATTTTTCGGTATCAAAATGAAACGTCAAAGCTCAGAAGTTCTTATTCGCCCTGCCAGAGCCGAGGATGGTAGCCCCCAGGTTGAGTTTAATGCCAGACGTCCTATTACGATGAACCAGTGTTAAATTTTCGACGTTTTAAATTTATTTGGATATTAATAGGTGAAGTCATTATTTTATCCATCTCTGACTTTGTGTGTCTGAGCTTAGCGGACAACCGGGGTAATCAGAGATTCCCAGCGGGATGCACATAGGGATCATTATTATTCCCAGGCGACGCATTATTCGCTGGATTGGGATTGTGTTGCTACCATAGAATATTTAAAATATGTTCCAAATAAAATATATAAAAATAGCCAATATCCCAAGTATTGGCCATTTTTGTATATTTTATATCTTCATGGAAGAGTTTCTTCATTAGAAATAATTAATAAACATTGAACAACGTTGTGTAAACTGATGGTTTTTTCCGTGAGTTGATGGAGTTTTTTTAAAATACTTGCTTACAATTTGTTATTATATTAATTTAGATTCTTTTGGGACAAAAAAACATGCAATAACAGTTTAAAGTGAGACAACCTCTTTAAATATCCGAGAGCCTGTATTGAAGTCATCTATTTCCTGCCACTTCTCGGCAGAGCATGGCTCACATCCGGTGTAGTGTCAACGCAAGCTTGTCGACGAAGCGGGGAAATTGAGAATGAGCTCCGTAGCTCTCTGGGAAGGTAGGGGGTATGATGTTAATAGCTCTGGGGGGAATAGAAACATTGTATTGAACGAAATAGTGAATGTTAAGTGTAGAAGGCGATGCTTAAACCCAAAACCAATGGAATTTTTATGCTCTCGGTGGCTTTTCAGTGGATGAATACTACAATGGCTTTGTCCTGCCTGAGAAGGGAGGTTGTCGGTTGGATCTCTGTTGAACGTTCATATTCTGTGGAATAAACACTAGTTTTCGTTGTTTATCTTGAATTATTAAAGTACTATGTCACATCGTAACAGGTATAGGTAATTGAGGCTTGGACACGAACTAGTCATTTGGATAAAATTATTCCATTCAAATTCAAATTCAAAATTATCTTTGTTTGATTAGACTTTAACAATGTACTTTCAAATTGTCCGAACGACATGATTATACAGGACTTGCTGTGTCCCGCGATTGCACCCGAGTACACTAGTTTCATGCTTTAACGGAATCCTAGTATGTTTTCAAATTAAATTAGCTTAAGTTACTCCTTGAAAACTCAGCTATCTGCCAGTGGTAGTCCCGTTAAAATCGGTTCAGCCGTTCACGTGCAAAAAACTCAGTAATTATTCAATGAAAAAAAATCTACAATTTTGTGTAATATAAAATCAAAAAATATATAAACCCTGCAATGGAACTGCAATGTACAAAAGTCGATAAAAATTTAAAAACTAATAGCAGCGTTATTGCGTCACATTAAATACTAAACCTAGGCATGAGCCAAACTATTGGTTTAGCATAATTGATGTCAAGTGAACAAGTAACCGAACGCGTCCCAAATGTGTTGTGTCAGACACAAGCACCACGCGTGTCACCGCACGCCAACTTGAGCGAAGTTACTTGTTAACAACGACCACCTGTACTTAAGCTCATTAGTCCCTGCTAACATAACTTAGCGAGCGGTAATTAGAGGAGCTTGGACTTAAATGCTATACTTAGATAAGCAAGCTGAGTTTTAAGTAGGTGACTTTTTTGAGTTTATAACCATTTGTTGGTAAATTTGGCTTCTAAAAATAAGGACTGAAGGGTATTTTTAGCTACCGTATATATTAAATTAACACTTGCTGTGACCCAGGTTTTCAGCCGTGTAGACCCTTCGCGGCACCTTGATATTTTTTAGTTACAATTATTAATTGTAATATAAAAGCGAAAGGCTAACACCGACATAATATTCTAACCGACACGCGTTGAAGAGAAATCATGAAATCCCAAACGTACGATCCCCAAAACTCAGAAAGACACCTTTTTCTTAAATTAAAATCCACCTTTTTACGAGTCGAGTCAGCAAGATAAGTTTCAATCTGCACTCGTTGCGGCAATCGAGACAAATTGCTTCTTACACCAACATCGAGTAACTGGTTTAAATCGAATCCGCATCGAGTTGTTTGACGTCGGGAACCGATTTCATCCGTTAATCGAGTAGAAGAATTGGATGCGATGTGGAACCAATCGAGTGTTGAGATTGTATGCTGGCTGGAAATATCTGCATTATGTATTATGCTTCGTTGTACCGTGGTGGCAGCGAAAGCTAAATTTAGGAATAAAATACGTTTAAAGTAATTATCTCAGTCGCCGTCTCAGAGCCGAGGTGGCTGAAGGATTTGAGTAGTAGTTTCAGGAGCGGCTTTAGTTCGCTACCTATCTTTATGGCCGCCATCTAGCTTCCCCTACTACGTTCTGTAGTATAGTTGGATCTAATTATTCTGTCAATTGACGAGGGATTATTGGAATAAATCGATTTTTTTTGTCAGTGTGTTTTTTACTATGCTGTAAATTTCACCGAATATGATTAAGTGCCAATGTGACAGAGGATGAGTCCATCGTCGTGGCACTATACATACGTCTTTGAATCACTTTTCAGACATGCAGGTTTCCTCGCGATGTTTTCCTTCACCGTAAAGCACGTGGTGTGAAATCACTGCACATAACATAACATTTTTAGAAAAACTCATTGGTACAGGCTACTGCTCAAACCCCGAGGCCATCACGGATCTTTCCCTTTTGTAATTTCTAGTGTATCAAAAGCTGTAACTTTAGCCATTACTTTTATTAGATCAGCTTAGGCTGCTAAATCCAATCGCTTAAGCTATGACGTCATGTGACCATTTTCTAATGGTGCATGGATCTTGTAGTATTTTATCTAAAGTTACAAATAGCTTGATGCAGTTTAACGAAATGCAATGTATTTTGCCGATTCTACTTCTGTCTGACTTTGACTCGAAAAAGTAGTACGTGAACTGAAGCTAGTCTTAGCAATTAATATAAAATTATTAGAATGTTTAATTTTGTAACCTGCTCTTAGTTCTTTACATGTGCTTTGATTATCAAGTGATTGAAAAAAAACTTCAAACAGCTAGAGAATCGTTTTCGATTGATAATGAATAATAGTCTGTAATGGTCTATTCCAAGAACTACTTATCCAGTGTCACTTCACAATGGTCTAAATATATCCTTGCAGTATCGACCGCGGCCTATTGAAAGCAAAGAAGCATTGACCTAACAACACCAGCCTTATAGACCTCTTTATTCAAGCTATTCTCTACATCACGTGTAAGCACCACGGGTCTAAATGACTGGGCGTAACGATGGCTGTATTCTTTTGACCATACATCGAAGTATTTTTAGATGCATGTATGCTCGAGTGGGCAATGTACCGGATTACATATATCATCTCGGAATATATCAACTTAAGCTCTTCTTAATACTAGACAAATACGACAAGATTACAGAGTGAGGAAGGCTATTTAGAAATATATGATTGGTATATTCCTCGGGCTGTAACGTATCGAGTCATCTTAACTGACAAATAAATAGTTGTTTCGGTTAATCAGGGCCCTGACCATGAGCTCTAATTGCAATGTTAGTTCAGCTGTGTGACAGTGACAGATGTATTCACGTCATATACATCTGTCTCGTAATAATAGTAAAACTATAATGGCAATAAGAGGTTATAGTAAGGCCCCAGTTTCAGTTGATCCGTTGAGTTGATTGTAGTGGCTACAGTATTACTGTGATATGAGTTCCTCTCATTGTATAAAGTTGCCGATTGGCTCGAAATTCATGTGAATCGTCCAATAACCTCAAACAACAGATGAATATGACGTGTATACTTCTGTATCTGTGACATAGTCTAACAACAAAGAGCCAAGCTACCTAACATACACTATTATGTCCATGCCTTTTATATATGTCATGTGTATTTGTTACCAATCTCTTAAGAGCTAATGGTAGGGCCGTTGGCTCTTGGTGTCAGGAAAGTTTAACGGGTATAAATCGGTTACTGGCACACAACAACATCTCCCTGGCCTTGAGCCGACCCCAACAATGTCCCATACATTGTTGGGGTCGGTGGTGTTGATTCCACCCGATGTGGCTGATCACCTGATTTTTATCCGAAGCGATTGCCATCTGACCTCCGTACACCAATTGCGAGGACATACATACATACATATGCTCACGCCTGTATTCCCCGAAGGGGTAGGCAGACGTGTTGTTTTCACAACACCCACTTTTCACCGAATTTGATTAAGTGCCAACGTGACAGATGGTGAGTCTATCGCCGTCTCAGGCACTATACATACGTCTTTAAATTACTTCTCAGAAATATGCAGGTTTCCTCACGATGTTTTCCTTCACCGTAAAGCACTCATTGGTACAGGCCCCGCTGGGATTCGAACTTGCGTCGCTTGCGTAGCAGGCAACTGCTCTAACCCTGAGGCCACCACGGCTCCAATTGCGAGGAAAATCGATAATCTGGGTTAGACCAGTTGACAACTGTGGCACGGCGGTCATTCATCCAACTACTAGCTAGAGTTAGAGTTATTAGCTTCGCTGTTCGAATGACATGGGCAATGGCAAATGTGCCACAAGCTCTCACTCTGTGCCACTCAACCGAACTATTAAAGAGCTCATGATTCGGTTGCGGGTTCTAAAAAAGTGCCTTATACATCTTTATTTTAGAACAATTAGTATTAATTTAAACACTTCCCTAATAGAATGGGGGCGCCCACGCACCGACTCGAACACTCCGATTAGTTCAACAATAGAAGCCGGAAGTGCGCTCAGTTGAAAATCATTGTCAATTCTATTATTTTGCAAATATCACCTACTAATTGCTAGTGTATTTATCTTCGTATTCGATTTAAATTCAACCTTAATTATGTGCTACTGCATCTAGTTGAGTTATTTAGTTGAGCAGTTATTTAGTGGGGCAGAAGCGCGTAAAGAAAAGGATTAAAATTTCCTTCAAGATAATGTTCCCATGAATCGGAGATATTGTAAGCGAATCCAGCTTCTCCTTTAAATTACGTGGAAATTTTGTAAGAATTGCATTGATATTACAAACATACATATAGCTTGAGTTGGCAGAGGTGTATTCATAGTACACCCACACGTCCATTTTGTTTAAGTTGCATGCAAAAGGGGGTGAGCTTAATACTTTTAAACGAGCACTAATCCGGGCTGCTACTGGAAAATAAGAATGGAAAAATTCTAATAACACTTTGCCCTACCCGGAGTTCGAATCCAGGGCTCCATGTTCCGCAGCAGCTCTTTGCGACCACTAGACCAACGAGACATTCATTGATAATCGATTGCAATACATAAGTATATTCTATAGTGCTTCAAATAACAGCGGCAACTCCAAAGATTTTTTTTTTAAACTGAATACATTGTTGACATATCACAAGCTGTGTCAGCTTACAAGAGAAAATCTAACAGCAGCTGTTTATGCAGCAATTACATTAAATAGGAACGTTTTAAATAATAGCTCCAGCGACTCCATTCTTGAAAGCGAATGCTTAAGAGTTTCGTTACATAAAACTTGAAGAACTTCACAGTTTCAGCACTTTCAGCTGTAGTCGCATTTCAGGCGAGTCGGATAACTGCTGTTGTGAAATTGTTTTGTAAAATAAAATTTTATGCTCGAACGTTGTTTGATATGCGTTCCGGGCTTATTGCAAGCGAATGATTTAGTGAATGCAATTGTGATGAGCAACTGTTCAATATTTGATATCATTTTATTTATTTATTTTATTTTTATTTATTGTGTTGTTACGCATACTTTTATTCACGTCTGTATGCCTCAAAGTAGTTGATTATGTACGTATTTGAATCACTTCGGAGATGTATGAAGGTTTTCATTCACCGTAAAGCACGTGGTGTGAAATCACATATGTTGAATTGAACTGATTTGAACGCGAAAATAAATGTATTTCATTCTTATAAAAAAAATTTATGCCTCTGAAAAGGTTTAGAAATATCCAGTTGTGGGGAAAGGTTCCTAGATCTAACCTATATAAGGCGGCGACATAAATCAATATGAACATAATCCAAGGGAACAGAAAGTTTCAAGAAGAATTAAGATCACTTGAACATTGATGCCACTACCAATTAATGATTTCGTAATTGGCTTGCAACTTTTGATAGACAGTTTATATTGACGAAAAAAATATATTCAATAAAAACTATTTTACACAGACAAATATTATGGAGTTAACTTACACGTATATTTTATTTAGATATTTAAGGGGATGGATAGTTATACCGCCGTGTGAATATATAATTATATTAAACTGAGAAGTTAGCTTGTTTGTTTGCTTGAACGCGCAAATTTCATGAACTTCGATTCACGAACTTCTAGGTCCGACTTAAAAAAATATTATGGTATTAGTGTAGGTATTCCAGGCACTGGTAAGGAACATATGTACGTCGGAAGATACAAATGATGTAACGAAAAAGGTTATGCAAATCGCTTTTCACTGTGTCTTCCTCGTGAGGGAAATGCATGATGACATTTATGTCAAAGTGACCCCAAAGACATGAAGCTAAACTGGCTCACTCTGATATAGTTGAGCTACTTACTCTGATAATGGCCATACTCACAAATTCACAATGATTGTACTCCACTCTCACTCAAAGAGACTACACCTCGCCTGGTAGCTTTGTCCCTAATCCTACTTCAACATTCCTTCTGTTGGATCAACACCACTTCGATAGCAATGTGCACTCTATTTTTTAATTAATCTCTGTCTTTACCAATCAATTTCTGAACCTTTAAGCTAAAGGAAAATCAATACGGCGCTTTGCCACAGAAGATTTAGAAACAGTAGACCATTTTTTTTAAATAAGCACGTTTGCTCAATTGTGCGGGAGCGTTGTTAATCTTAAAGATACATTTTAACATTGATTTGATTTCACATAGACTCTTTTATTTACTGTCAAAATAATGTAGATTTGTCGTTTTGAAGTTTTGAAAAATGTCAGTAAAACACGTGAATGACGAATCCAACGTGACAGTTTTAGTGTAATCACGCCTATTCCGCATATTTTCTCGCGTCTGTGTGAGTGAGTAATTTCAAACGATTTGTTCCTAACTGGTTGTAAAGCTTTTGTTTAAACTGTGGCTTTGTCTGTCTTCCTAAGGGACGCAGCGTGTTGAAGATTTATGTGAGAGTGCATGAAAACATAGTGAGGAAACCAGCTTACGTCTGAAAGATATTCAAATACGTTTGTCAAGTCATGTCTGAGAGACAATATACATTCGCCACTGGTACAGAGCGAGGTTCAAACCTTTTCAGTACTAAAACGTGGCTACCAGGCATCTTACACATACATGTGAAAACTTTAAAGGAAAATTATTTATTTAGTTTAGAATTTATTTAGCTTATGAACGTCGATTACCACCGGTTCAGAAACAAGCCTTCTTAGAAGAACCAGTAAGAAATTCAGCCAGGGGCCTTACCATGACCTCTTATTGCTCTATCTATGATTTGCCTCATATTAGGAGACAGATGTATATCACGTGTATAAATCTGTCACTGTCACACAGTGGAATTAACATTGCTATAAGAGCTCATGGTTAGGCCCCTGGTATAGGTAGGTACGAAATAAGTAATATTGGTAATCAAGTAATACAATCCAGCAAGAGGAGAAATTCAAGAATGAAATTCCAGCGATCATAACGACTGACTACGTCTCTGGGGATAGCTTTTCATTACAGGACTAGTTTTGAACACCTGCGCTCCCCTGGCGGCGTTTGATGTAACAAACACTGTTTTTTACGTTGGACGTGACATGTTACCGTTAATGAAAAACTGTATTGAAAATAGTATGAAACTGTATTGAAAGAGCCGTGGTGGCCTCGGGGTTTGAGCAGTCGCCTGCTACGCAAGCGACGCAAGTTCGAATCCCACCGGGGCCTGTACCAATGAGTTTTTCTAAAAAACTTATGTACAGTGATTTCACACCACGTGCTTTACGGTGAAGGAAAACATCGTGAGGAAACCTGCATATTTCTGAGAAGTCATTCAAAGACGTATGTATAGTGCCTGAGACGGCGATAGACTCACCATCATTCACGTTGGCACTTAATCATCTTCGGTGAAAAGTGGGTGTTGTGATAACAACACCTCTGCCTACCCCTTCGGGGAATACAGGCGTGAGCATATGTATGTATTGAAAATATCTTAAAAACCTACGTATATTTATTATGATCGGAAGTTACAACTGTAAGCATTGTTAAATATCGTTTGACATATTAACAGAAGGGCTTTGTACCAAAGTGTTAACTTTTTAATTCATGGCACCTTATATTTTTAATTTACTGGTGGGAGGTGGAAAAAGATGGGATTGACAGATCAGGCATCGGCTAGTAATAATAATAACACGATTGATTGGAAAAGTGGAGATTAATGTAAAATTGTAAAAAACAACTGTTCGTCAGTTGTTAAAATTATAATTGATAATTACAATTCAATTGTAGAAAACAACATGTGTTCCACTGCTTCTGAACAACACCTTTTACGATGCCCTCTAAAGTCTACGTGCATATGTACCTACAATATGTAAACAATGACTTCATCTTTGCTTTAGTGGCTAGTAAGTTTGCCTGCCAATCACAAGGTCCCGGGTTCGATTCCCAGGTCGGTTCAAAAAAACATATTGGGTTTTCGTTCGAGAAATTCATTATAATTGCCCGGACTTTGGAAGTTGACGGTTTTTCCGAGGTGTTGATCCTACGCCTGATTTCTTTCCTGTCGCGTCGGATTGCCACCCATCGGACCATGAGAATAAGGCAATAAAGAGTGCACCTGTGATTGTACATATACTGACTTGTGCATTATAATATCTCCTTCGCAGATGGCTAATCCCCGTTGACATTAGCCGCCGTGACCGAAATTCTGTTTGAAGACCATTAAGATCATACTTTAAGCAATTTTTCACTAAGAAATACCTTTTTGGGTTTCCCGAAGGGGTAGGCAAAAGGTCTTTTGTTCGTTGGTTATTACCTAATGACCGCTGGGATTTCAGTAGCGTCGTTAGCGTCGTCGTTTAGTGCCATGTACGTACGAGCCGTGAGGTTTAAGACGTTCTACGCAATCGACGCAAGTTCGAATCGCAGTGGGGTCTGTCCCATTGAGTTCTTCTAATAACTTATGTGCAGTGATTTACACCACGTGCTTTACGTTTAATTAAAAAAAATGCATTAAAATTAATATCTACAGAGGTAAATAAAATTTAAGTGACTGTTTGTAATTTCAAAATACCAGCTATTCACTAAATGCGTATAAAATGTCTGTCTGTTTGTTCTGGCTAATCTGACTTTCACTGGTAGATTTTAATAAAAATAAACATGATTCCGCGGATCATCCATTAAATTAAGTCTACGCGGGTGAAACCGCGGGGTATAGCTAGTCATAATTCTAACTGAGAACGTCTTACATCAAATCAGTACATAATGTTTATTAATCTAATAAGTTATTGGAGAGCCGTGGTGGCCTCGGGTTTTGAGCAGTCGCCTGCTGCGCAAATGACGCAAGTTCGAATCCCAGCGGGGCCTGTACCAATAAATGTTTCTAAAAACTTATGTGCAGTGATTTCACACCACGTGCTCTACGGTGAAGGAAAACATCGTGAGGAAACCTGCATATGTCTAAGAAGTAATTCAATGACGTATGTATAGTGCCTGAGACGGCGATAGACTCACCATCTGTCACGTTGGCACTTAATCAAATTCGGTGAAAAGTGGGTGTTATGATAACAACACCTCTGCCTACCCCTTTGGGGAATACAAGCGTGAGCATATGTATTATTGGATTCCAACAGAAGTAGTGTTGCACATTTAAGATGTAAAATTTATAATCCGAAGCAGATCCCTAAGGTCGTGTAAATCTTCGATCGTTTACACCAATCTACCACGTCAATACATTTAATAACTTAAACCTGCACTAATCGCTTTCATTGTAGTGTTTAAATTGATTTTATTTCATAATATTAATTGTTTTATAACTAATCCCTGTAGCTGGTGACAAGGTTCTAAATGTTACCTTCACAAGTTGCGGATAATTGGGATGTTGGGGATTTTCAGCTTACCCGAAAAGAGAGGCAAATTGTTAAAAAAGGGTTGAAATAGTGCAGCTCAGCTCGTCAAGGGCCCTACCACCATCGGTTTCATAAGATCGTATTAATAAGTTCTGAGCTTTGACGTTTCATTTTGGTACAGCAAAATTAAACGTCAAAGCTAAAAAGTTCTCAATACGCGCTGCTTAAACGATCATAGTTGGCTCTTAGGTATAAAATTACATATACAACAAAGTCAAAGTCAAAAGTATCTTTATTCGATTAGACTTTTTACAAAGTACTTTCAAATTGTCAGAATGACATAATTATACAGGATTATACATGCTACCGCCAGGTTCGAAGGTTGCTTTTACTGAGAAGAACCTGGCAAGAAACTCAGTAATTACTCTTTTCAAAAATATTATACATTTTAAAGAATACAAAATAAATAATTTTAAAAAACGTACAGAACAGAAACATATCGTCATATTTGATTTCCCTCTTACAGATATGAAATATTTCGTATCTTGTGGTTTCCCTCTTTTAAAATCCTAAATAAGTAACTCTTTTAATAGGTACTAGAGTTATTGATCAATATATATATATAGCTCAAAGGTGACTGGCTGACTGACTGACATAGTCATCTATCAACGCACAGCCCAAACCACTGGACGGATCGGCCTGAAATTTGGCATGCAGGTAGATGTTATGACGTAGGCATCCGCTAAGAAAGGATTTTGATTAATTCTACCCCCAAGGGAATAAAATTGAGATGAAAGTTTGAATGAAACTTTGTCAATTTTAAACGGATATATTATATAAAACTAAATCTACGCGGGTGAAACCGCGGGGCACAGCTAATTTTTAATATAAACTCCTAACTTGTGCTCGCAGTTTTGCCTGCCTGGCAGTAAGATTTCCTATACAAACTTACAACCCCCTTAGGGTTGAAATTTCGGAAAACTCTTCCTTAGTGTATATGTTTCTAGAACCAGAGATTTAGGCAGAATTTTATATGCATAACATTAAAATTGTAATTGGCTTGAAAGTATGAATGTGAGACTTCAAACTATATAAGTATGCTAGTGTATGTTAAATACGAATACCGCAACAAATTACATTTCCAAGTCCTTAACAATCGATTTGTGTAAAGGTTAAAGTTAATTTGTTTCTACCTAGTATTATGTGAGGTAATCGATACCTAATAACATGCCGTTGACACACAGGTCGTCGCATCGTGTGTTACAGTTGGAAATAGCAATTTTGAGGAGTGTGAGGTCAAAGTTAAGTAATTTGTGTCTCTCACTCATAGTGTTTTTGTGTTCGTTGAGGTTTCCACACTGAACCAACACTACTCTACATCAATACTGTAAAGAGGTAAAGTTTGTTAGTTTTTGTATGTAGGTAATCTCTGAAATTACTCATCCGATTTCAAAGAACTAACTACTGTGCCTCGCGGTTTCACCCGCGTAGATCCAATTTCTTGGATGTCTTTATTTTGCGGAATCCTACTTTTTTTAAACAAAAGTAGTTAGATACTCCTTGTATCATCAGATATCTGATAGCTAGGTTTGATGGTAAACTCTTTGTACTCTACTATTGATGATTTTTTGAAAATAAATTATTATTATTATTAGATAAAATCGATTTAGCCGTTTCAGAGATTAACCGGAACAAGTAGGCAGGCAGAAAAAAAAATTGTTTACATAAGTATCGTAGCTATATACCTTCCTATGCATTTAGTGAAAAGCTGTTATTTTGGAACTACAAATAACAATTCAATTCAATGTATCTTTACAAAACATATTTAGAGTAGACTTTCGGGATAGAGCTAACAATATTTAGCTAGCGGGCGAAGTCGTGTGCAGAAGTAAATGTTTAATATTATCGAATGTTTTCTTTGATGACATTGTAGCCGGGCATCTATTTAAACCATCCCAATTCATGCCGCATAATAACGGTCAGACAATCAGCATTTCATTTATAGAAATTGTATTGAGTTATAAAGACGTTCAACGTATAATTGTGACTTGCAGTCAGGCGGCTGGTTGAACTAAACGTTAATGTATTAATATCTATACATCTATATATATATCGCTCCAATTCGCTATATGGTTCCAATAGAAGGTACCTATAGCGTGGGGCTGGATGAGACAGAAATTAAATAGTTACTGCAAAAACATAACACAATTGACAATATCGTTTGGCAGATCTAGAGATAAGCTGACTTATTCATTATCTTTGGTTTCCTCGGCAAGTCTATATCAAGGATTTGTGATTATTAGATTCCTAAACAAAGTATGTCTAAGTTAATAATGAATAAATATTGAAATAAACCAACGTTGCTAATCCCTATCTCTTCAGAATATGCCTGATGCAAATTACAGGAAGATTGCTCGCAAAATAATCCCATTTAGATTCACACCACGGTGAATTTATGCAAAGGTTGAAAAATTAATTTACTTATAGTTTACGGTCAAGAGGTGAGGTTGTTGGGGGTGGGGGGTGACTTCTTTATAATTCACTCTCTGTACATTTGACGTCACCAGTTTTAATAAATATAACACTAAGTAACACTTTTTTTTATTTGGTTTTATTAAGAATAATACGCGGGTAAAACCGCGGGGCGCATCTAGTAATATTATAATGAGCGTGTTTGTAAGTAGGAGGTAATTCTTTCATCGATGTTTATGTTCTCACTTCACACCTACAGGATACAGTGGGTGATGCAAATACCAGGGTATTTGCATCAATCCTATACCCGATTATTCAATTATTTAAATTAATTAGTTACATCATTTTTAGGAAATATGACAGGATCGTAAGTAGTTACGTCGTCGGCTACGCTCTATCTCCAGTTAACGCATTGTGCTATGTAAATTTACATTCAGCGTGAACAATCGTGCATATTTATGGTATTACTGAATAAATTGCAGTCTCTCACTGTTCACGTGTGGAGTGACATGTACACGGTGACTCGGATAATTAAGGTTAGTGTCACAGACGAGAGTGAACATTTTGTAAAAATTATATTATTTTTTAAATAAATAGTATTTTTTTAGAAATATACTTATTTCAGAGACATAATACAAGAATTATAGAACACAACATATTAGATAACATGTATTTATCAGATACTAACGGTAGTGACGCGGCTTCACCCGTGTAGTTCCCGTTCCCGTGGGAATACGGAGATAAAATATAGCGTATGTTACTCGTTGATGATGTAGCTTACCTATAGTGAAAGAATTTTTTAAATCGACTTGGTAGTTTTTGAGTTTATTAATTACAAACATACTCACAAAATACAAATCTTTCCTCTTTATAATAGTGGTGGTCAGGGTACGAGAGAGATTAGTCGACGTTGCCAAATAAAATGATACAGATCGAAATATTATCATGAAACATTGTATAATGTAGACGACAAATAATTCGCAGATTGAAATAGTCTATTAAAATCCAATCGAGTAACACAATCTACATCCAGATAGCCAGGAACTGATATTCAATATTCGTTGTCACGTTCCGTTCCGAGGATAAAACGCTGGTCTTTTTAACGAGTCTACTTACTGTAATGTGATTTATCAATCTGATTATATTTGGATGCTCCAGATTGTCGACCATCGATAGTAAATATCGATTATTAGTCTTAGAAATAGGGCAGAGATAGTGCGGAAAATATACTTCAGATAGGTTAGTTTATAGAAGGCACACGCGTGAGAATCTATATTGAAATCTATACATATAGATAAATTGTAGTGTCTGTTTAGAATCCCAAAATAACAGCTTTTCATTGAATGCAGATGAGATATGGTTAATATTAAAAAAATCTTTCTGATTCTGGCCTTCTACCCGCCACATTCTATGGCTAAACTAATCCTAAGATATCAGATAAGCAATATTTGTGATATAGGTACAGATTTTTTTTTCTCATATTGGAATATGATAAATAAACCATCTTATAAATATATAACAAAACCAATAAATATACCCAGATTCTTCTATTTATTTGATTGCTTTTATTAGATTATTTTCAAATCGTCAAAATGAAGTTGAGTGACCAGGATTTATATGTACATGGTTCGTAAGGGTTCGGAAGGTTGCTTGTACTGACGTCGGAACTGAACCTATAACACTTGTCGTAGTAGTGAGATTCCTACTAGACCTACTAGGATTTATATGTACATGGTTCGTAAGGGTTCGGAAGGTTGCTTGTACTGACGTCGGAACTGAACCTATAACACTTGTCGTAGTAGTGAGATTCCTACTAGACCTACTAGGATTTATATGTACATGGTTCGTAAGGGTTCGGAAGGTTGCTTGTACTGATGTCGGAACTGAACGTATAACACTTGTCGTAGTAGTGAGATTCCTACTAGACCTACTAGGATTTATATGTACATGGTTCGTAAGGGTTCGGAAGGTTGCTTGTACTGACGTCGGAACTGAACGTATAACACTTGTCGTAGTAGTGAGATTCCTACTAGACCTACTAGGATTTATATGTACATGGTTCGTAAGGGTTCGGAAGGTTGCTTGTACTGACGTCGGAACTGAACCTATAACACTTGTCGTAGTAGTGAGATTCCTACTAGACCTACTAGGATTTATATGTACATGGTTCGTAAGGGTTCGGAAGGTTGCTTGTACTGACGTCGGAACTGAACCTATAACACTTGTCGTAGTAGTGAGATTCCTACTAGACCTACTAGGATTTATATGTACATGGTTCGTAAGGGTTCGGAAGGTTGCTTGTACTGACGTCGGAACTGAACCTATAACACTTGTCGTAGTAGTGAGATTCCTACTAGACCTACTAGGATTTAGTTTCAAGTAAATATTTAACGAAATTTTGTTAATATTTAAGTTGTCTTGGAACTTGTATAATTTACGCAAGAAATTGTAATAGAACTACACATAGATCCAAAGATCTTGGAAATTTTATTTGTATTCTTATAAAATTAAATAGTCCTAGTTATTTCGATATATTTATCTATTTTTAAGAAATACCAATTACATTTTTATTTATTTTCGTACCTGCTGAGCTGAATTCAATAAATGCAGATATATCCATTCATCAAGCGAGTGAACTGTTTAACGCGCGAAGTAAGAATACTCAATCAGTTTTCTTTAATTTACTAATGTACCTCGCAATTACAACGGGACAAACCAAATGTATATTTGCCCGACCTGGGAATTGAACCCAGGAACTCCGCAGTTCCGTAAACGTGTTTGCGACCACTAGACCAGGCAGCCAACACAACATTTTTAAATATGTACATGTACATGTCATAAGAATAGCTAGATTATTTATGTACAAAATATGAGCGCGCTCTGATTTGAATTTAAGAATTGTCTGCTTTAAAAGGGAATTTTTTATTGTTTTCAGTTAAAACGAGGTCCAAACCAAAATGGCAATGATCGCCAAAGTGACCATGATCGCCAAAGTGACCTTCGTCATTGTGGCTGCGACAGGTAAACTATTTCGAATGGTATTTGGAACTGGCTTCCCATTTGCATAGGGTAACTCGCGCTTGATACTTATCTTTGTCACACCTTTTAGGCGTTATCGTTTTGTGAACATTATTAAATGAGATCATGTGATTATATTTTCCCCATAGATTTCAATGTTAGAGACATAATAGGAAAAATCTAAAATTTTCTTGCATTTCTTTGTAGATTTGCTGTGTAAAAGTCAGGTAGGGTATAAGTTTGAAATTTAGAACTGTCCGACTGGGTATTGTACCTCTGCCCTACAGAAGATCAGACTAATAACGTTACCTTAGCAGCACCCTTATTCCGAGTTTTGCACCATTTTCTGCATCTGTACTCTCTAACGTCACTAGACTCTCTCGCCATATTTGTATGAGATATTTTATGTTATGTTATTTACGTCACCGATTAGAGGCGTTGTACAATTTGTCATACAAGTAATCGGCGGGGACGTCAGCGAGTATAGATTGGGAAAACAGTGGCAAACTCCTGATAGCGCTACAGTAGTAAAGACCCGAGCATAATGCCTAAAGACGAATTCCACTAAGCCTACTGACACAAACAGGGGAGCTAAAACAAAACACAATAATCGGGGTCATTTAAAGACATCTCTCTGTTTTAAAACGAGGGCTCACTTAAGACCCTTCCGGCCCCGTTTAGGACCCTAACCCAGTTGAGATGAGATCGTGTCTGGACCTCATTACATTTGATACACTGTTGTCACGCGAACATACTGCACTGTACCACTGATAGCAGGAGCGAGTTGATTGGTCATCACCTAAATTATCCCGCACACTATCCTGGTACAAATAAAACGTTACGTGAAGTAGTCGTTAGCTTAGTAAAATAGAGTTATGCAATTTGAGGGCGGAGGCATCATGGTTCCAAATTGGTTTTTATTCTTCGAATTTACTATTATTCGAATATACTCTGTATGTATGTATATATAATCTGTATTGGAAACGGCTACAACGATGTTCATGGAATTTTGTAAGCAGGGGGTTTTGGGGGCGATAAATCGATCTATCTAGGAACAATTTTTACTTTACTTATATATTAGTACTTATTACTAACACAGACATTTAAATCCCAAACATTTTATAAACATTAAAACAGTTATGTTACTGAATAAAACACGTCGATGGACTCACTATCTTTTGCGTGGTACCGAAAATGATCCCCAGAGGAAAGTGGGGAATGTGCCTCTGTCTGCCCCGGGGATCCATCTAGGAAGGCGTGGGCTTACGCATTAAACACTTGTGAAAACGATTAGGTTTTCATTAATACAATTTCTGAAATAACATTTGCCGTGATAAATTGCAGAAGTTATAAAACAACCAACGATATTTCTTGAACTGTTGGCATTCTCGTAATTTAACTGAGGGAGCGAACTAATTGTTGTGAACTGAATGACATGCTTCGTTCATTCACACTAATGCACAGCGAATGATTAATTTTTCGAACAAATGTTTAAATTTCTTAAAATCAAAAATTGTTTGCATATAACACATTACACAACGTTAGGAAAATATTAGATTAATTAATTAGAGGTTAATAGGATAACTCTAGTAACCCACTAGAATACCACTAGAATGTTGATTCATAATCAGGTTTGCTTATAAAATTTTGGGAATTCTGCGACCCTAACATAACTTTTTTTTGCCATTATAGATTGACAATAATGATGAGATAGACGTATATGAGATATATAAGTCTGTCACTGTCACACAGACAAACTATCATGGCAATAAGAGATTATAGTAAAGCCCCTGTAACTTCAGTAATCTTAATGCAGCATAATGCAATCCCATCAATGGTATTCAAAAGACAATCTATGATCATGCAAGCATGATAAAGGACTAAATAAAAAGTGTACTGTGGCTCTGGCTACACCCCGGAAGGGACTACATTGAAGTATATTGAGGTACCTATAATATGTACATGTAAACCCATATTTGACTAATAGGATCGTCCAATTTCAATCGAATGCGCTCAAGGGTGACAATCGCTTGGCGTACAAATTTAATATCCCAATATTAAATAGGACCTTTATAATCCGCTGGTGGGTCCGTAACCCGTACAATTTGAATAGTACACGACTCATCCAGGAGATTTGCATCCACACAAATATAGAATGGGACTCATTATACAGATTGACGATCAACATTTAAATTACAGAACGCTTTTTCATATCGCATGCTGAAAAATCACAATTAAGTCACGTGCTAAGACAAGTAATTCAGTCTTCTTTGGGCGGCACTGGGGCCTTACCGTAAGCTCTTATTACCATGACAGTTTGACAGGGAAATTGTTACGTAGGTCAAATACATATTTCTCATTATAGCTGGCACTTTAGTAAGACAGTCAGTAGACTCGAGACAAATGATTTTAGTATCACATGCATTGCCTTTTGTTAACATTTATTCTGTAAACCCGTTTTTATCCATTATGAACTTAAAAAATCCCACACGCAAAAACAGCAAATATATCCAAAGTGGCGTCGCGTCACATACAATAGTGACACGTTATTAAAATATTGTTAAGGCGAAGCAGAGGGCCTTCTGATCTGATTGCCTGTCACCCGCGCCACGCGGCTATCGAACTATACTTTGTAACTTAGTGATAATTCCCAAATTAATACTCGTTTGTATGTTTCCTTTTATATCCAAATGTAGGTATATTAAAACGAAATTATATAAAAATATAGGTTAAAAGGAATTGATAATGTTGATCTTGAGAATACTTTACCATTAGGTTAGCCGCACACACGCAATAATATTGTCATTATTACAAACCAAGAATAACAATGAAACTTAGGTATCTAATGTAAAGTGACAACTACCCGCCGTGAGAGGTGGATCAGGTCGACGTCAAGTGACAGGCGGCCGGTGGGATCACAGACAAGACACTTGGTGACAGGGACATCCGCGCAGAGTATTCTGCTGAGTACCTCTGTCTTTTATTTCACAATAAAAGAAAAGTCGATACTATGGATCGGCTTAGGATCAAAATAAAATATACATACATTATGCTCACGCCTGTATTCCCCGAAGGGGTAGGCAGAGGTGCTGTTATCACAACACCCACTTTTCACCGAATTTGATACAGCACCAGTCTCAGGCACTATACATACGTCTTTGAATTACTTCTCAGAAATATGCAGGTTTCCTGACGATGTTTTCCTTCACCGAAAAGCACGTGGTGTGAAATCACTGTACATAAGTTTTTTTAGAAAAACTCATTGGTACAGGCCCCGCTAGGATTCGAACTTGCGTAGCAGGCGACTGCTCAACCCCCAAGGCCACCACGGTTCAAAATAAAATATTGTAATAATGTACTCCCATAACACAATTTTGGTACCTTATTATGTTAGAAACTTGTGACAGTGTGTGTATTTGTGAAAACTGGGACTGAATGTGTGATGCAAGCATATTTTAGAGGTCGGATCGGATGGGGTCCAACCGGAATATACTCTATTTAATTCAAGTTCCTCCCACGACCTGGTATGGACTTTCATCGTTCAAATATAATATTTGGAGTAATCAATTTGACTAAACTACGTCATTCGCTTAATCGTTTATTATAACGCTGATACGCCTTGACAGGGTGTAAGGTGGCGTGAATTTTGTTATAAAGACGAGACATTACTTAGGAGACATTAATATCATCGAGATTTGAAACGAAACACTTGATTCTGGAAAAATCTTAAATTACAGGTGATAATGTGATTTACACGATAATATGGTCATCTGTATCTATACTAATATATAAAGCTGAAGAGTTTGTTTGTGTGCGTGCCTAATCTCAAGACATACTAGTCCGATTTGAAAAAAAATTTCAGCGTTAGATAGCTCGTTTATCAAGGAAAGCTAAGACCAATCACGGGCAGAAGTTAGTTTTTTTATATGACTAAAGAACAGAGCCTGGGTATTTTACTGCTCCTTAAATTGATTTGTTTTAGTACTTCATGTAATATTAAATTGCCTGAAGGCAAGATTCTTTGACCTATTTACCAGTTAAAAGCTCTATCGATGATCCTCGCCGAGTAGTTGTATGAGAAATGAACTGACGTCGCGATACCATCGCCCATCCATCATCGCAAATAGCAACGTTTGCGCTTTAAAATGGATTCTAACTTAAAGGGTTTCACGATTATCACGGCCTGTTTTGTAAGCGTTGAACTTTTGAGCGTTGAGTGACATTGACTTTGCTTTTTACGTTATGGCGGAAATGTATGTTATTAACCTACCCTACATTGTTGGGTCCATGGCGGACAACGAATATGAATGCGAAATATTGCTATTTGAGCACAAATTCATACATTCACGTCTTTCAGCATAAGGGCTCACAGACAGGTTTAACAGCATCCGCGTTACAAAATGTAAATGCCAATATCACAGATGGTTAATCTATCGCCGTCTCAGGCACTATACATACGTCTGTTGAATTTCTTCTCAAACATACGCATGTTTCCTCACGATGTTTTCCTTCACCGTAAAGCATGTGGTGTGAAATCACTGCACATAATTTTTTTGAAAAACTCATTGGTACAGGCCTCGCTAGGATTCGAACCCCACGGCCATCCCGGTTTTTCAAGAGCGTATCAAAAAAACGTATATATTTTTGATTAAATATATGAATATAAATAAACTTACAGCTTATGCCAATAAGTCCATGGTCCATGTTCTATGTTGTTGATGGCGTGCCATCCCCGGGCGGGTCGAGTATGTGTACGTTGAAGGTTGTGATTAGCTATACAACTTAAAGCAGTGGTTATTGACTCCTTTAACCAGTCGATGTATGAGCGCCCTTAATAGTTGTATAGGAAAACATCACTTGGTTTGTAACAAACGTTAAAGATGTTTTTAAATACGTTGTGACATTTACCTGTAGCATTACGGCTATCAAATTGCAATCTCTTTCCACAAAGAGAAGTGAACAAATGTATCTGGCAGCATTGCACCCCGCACTTGGCCGGAGTTGTTGAGAAAATGAAAAATACAGACATCGCAGGGACGCAACCGGCAACGTGATGATTAAAGTCGCGCTCTAACGAGTTAGTAATGAGTTGCTAATGTCGTGGAAACCACGACACGGGCTGGAGACTTCTATAGGAGACACCTTCATGTACCCGCAATAATAGCATTTACTAATATTACGTAGATAATAGTGTACATTCTTAAAAATGGTTTGATAATATACGGACAACTAGCTGTGTCACATGGTTTCATAGATTTAATTTTATATAATAAAATTGACAAAGTTTAATACAAACGTTCATCCCCTATTTTATCCCCTTGGGGTAGAATTAATAAAAATCCTTTCTTAGCGTATGTCTACCTTATAACATCTACCTGCATGCCAAATTTCAGCCCGATCCGTCCAGTGGTTTGGGCTGTGCGTTGCTAGATCACTATGTCAGTCAGTCAGTCACCTTTGAGTTATATATATTTAGAAGATAGATTGGCAGAGCAACTGCACGGTTTCCAGCGGTCTAGGGTTCGAGTCCCGCCTCGTGTTCATATATTTGGTAACCATTTTTAAGAATTTAGGATATAAACATCTGTCCCATGCATAAATCGGATATTTCGGTACTTCCAGAAGTAATAGTTCGAGTAGGCATACGTGTTACATTACCTATTTTTCATTAAAATATCAGGTAATAGCATACATACATACATATGCTCACGCCTGTGTTCCCCGAAGGGGTAGGCAGAGGTGTTGTTATCACAACACCCACTTTTCACCGAATTTGATTAAGTGCCAACGTGACAGATGGTGAGTATATCACCGTCTCAGGCACTATACGTACGTCTTTGAATTACTTCTCAGAAATATGCAGGTTTCCTCACGATGTTTTCATTCACCGTAAAGCACGTGGTGTGAAATCACTGTACATAAGTTTTTTAGAAAAACTCATTGGTACAGGCCCCGCTGGGATTCGAACTTGTGTCGCTTGCGTAGCAGGCGACTGCTCTAACCCCGAGGCCACCACGGCTCTCTAATATAGCATATTTGAATTTATTTTCAATTAAACGTAGATAAAAGAAAAATATTATGTATAATTGGATTTTTCTATCTGATTTTCTGCTGTAATACATATACTTCAATTGTTTATAACTACTAAACGAAATTGCGGTTTCAGTAAATAATCCAAGCTTAGACTCCAAGTTAATTTGTTCACATACACTAGTGTGTAGTTAGTGGCGCGCACAGGGTGTGCGGAATTTAACGAAAAAGTTAACTAATTTAAACTAGTTTGATCCGCATCACTGGTCGTGGGTTCATTACGTATATACATTCCAGAGAACCAATACATATATCATTGATATCTATGTATAGCTCTGCCTCGCTGGTCTAGTGAACGCAAGCGCTATTTCTGAATACAAGCTCCTGGGTCCGATCCCCGGGTCGGGGAAAGTGATATTGGATTTTTTTTGAGACGGCAATAGGTTCGCCCTCTGTTACATGGGACTCATACATAGCCGGCCAAATGTGGGTGTACTATAAATACCCCTTAGGGGAATACAGGCGTGAGCATATTATGTATGTATTTATAGATAGCTCTTTTATATCTTTTGCAATAATGTTTAAAATCACTGTAATAACAAATCTAGGGCCGTACCATGAGCTCTTACTGCCATGATAGTTTGACTAATGAGACAGATGTTTATGACGTGTATACATCTGTCGCTGTCACACAGCTGAACTATAATTGCAATAAGAGCTTATGATTGTCTGGGCCTGTGGACAAAGTCACATTACATGTAGTATAGAACCGATATAAAACGTATGGGAATTACATATGTCACGTGGTTCTTTTATGTAATTCTGGGAGCCTAGCTGTTGGCACTGACCATATACTGTAATGAAAATGCTTACAAGTTTATAATACGCGCTACTTAAAACACCATGAAACTATTAAGCAATTTAAAATTCTTTCAGTCAAAGTTTTATTTTAGTTTTTGACTTTGCATTTCGAGATCGAAGCGAATCTATAAAGTATTCCGTTTTAACTGTTTTGGTACGCAGTCTTAAAACATCTTTGCATACAACAAAATATGATGTTTTCAGAGTCATACTTTTCCGAGGTCTAAAAATCACTTTCAATGTTTACTTTAATGTTTGGAACATGAATCTCGACTTTGGGACTGTGGGATTTTAATCTACACCGCGAGTTATATCACGAATATTATATACTAGCTGTGCCCTCGGTTTCAACTGCGTACGTTTAATGTCATATGCGGCGCGCGGAACCCTGTTTTTTTAAATAAAAGCAACTTAATTTCTGGTCAGGCCTAGCGGCTTTGGAGAATAGGCAAAACGGACAGGCAGACAGACGCAAAGACAGACAGACAGGGATAAAAAAAATGTTTTCTTTTTTATGTGGGTACCGTAAACATATAGACTAAAGCTGTTCATTTGGAATTCCAAGCAGAGACTTCAATTGTATTTATCTGTATATAAGTATTTATTTGTTCACTGCTCACCGTATTTATACAAAGCTTACCAACTGTTTCAATATACGTTGTGTGAATTATATGAGTTGGATATTTCATTAATATTATGAATCAACAATTTTGTAAAATACGTTTGTTTTGCACTGAAATAAAAAAATACCGAGGCCAGTTAAAAGGTTACCATTTCACCAAACAAATAAATGAAATATTAACTTATAGATCCGTGGTGGCCGTGGGGTTCGATCAGTCACCTTCTACGCAAACGACGCAAGTTCAAATCCCAGCGGGGCCTGTACCAATGCGTTATTCTAAAAAAAACACGTGCAGTGATTTCACACCATGTGAAGACATCGTGAGGTGCATATTTCTGAGAAGTAATTAAAAGACGTATGTATAGTGCGATAGACGCACCATCGCGTTGACAGGTTAATCATCTTCAGTAAAAAGTTAGTGCTATTATGACAACACCTCTGCCTACCCCTTCGCGAATGTCGTGTGAGCATGTGTATGTAAAATGAAATTATGAATACAGTTTAATTCTTGCTATGCCTTTGTGGTCTAATTAACACTGAGAAAATAATAACGGGATGGAAAGGAAATTCTGAGAAGAACCAGCAGAAAATCTCTTTAAATGAATTATTTGCCACACAAAATGCCAAATAGCATACCAATATGTTTCTTGTTATTAAACAAAGAGGATATAAAAAGGCAAACTTACATTTCATATTAAATGCTTCGCTAATCAGCTATTAGCGAAGCATTTAATATCGCATTTTGATATAACAAATTTGTATAGTACTCGCTCAAATCCTTCGCGGTGTTCAATATTGAGTTCTATTACAAGGGATTAATCCTTATTATCAATCGATGTGCGACATGTCGGTGGGTACCACCGTGTCATTAATGACATTAGTTGGTAAGTCGCATCCGGGCTGAGGCCGCGGGGCTTCTCTGCAAATAACTAATCCTAATCCATGCGCACGCGGCGCTTGTGTGCTTGACTCACTATTTACACCGAGATCAAACTTGCTTATGATACTTTTGAACAGTTTGTCCTGAGTATCCTATCACTTTTATTACATACATATGATCACGCCTGTATTCCCCGAAGGGGTAGGCAGAGGTGTTGTAAATACAACATCCAAATTTCACGGAAGATGATTAAGTGCCAATATCACAGATGGTGAGTGCCGTGTCAGACACTATACATACTTCTTTTTGAATTTTCTTCTGTGGTCAAGGTGTTCCTTCACCGCAAAGCACATGGTTTGATCACTGCACATTATGCATTAATATTACTATATACGATATTTTTAGTAGAAAGGTGTCAAACAACCAACGTCTAATGGTAAGCAATCACTTCAGCCTATGAACATGACCATCACCAGAGTGTTACCAACACATTGTGTTCCTGCGTCTGCTGGATTAAGATAAAATGTCAAGTCATCATTATCACAATAAATGTATACTATATTATAGAGATAAAAAGATTAAGTTCGTATGTAGGGATGTTATTCGAAAATGTTTATCCGGTTGAAATAAATATTTTACGAATATCTAAAACATGGACTTATAGGGTACACATAGGCCTCATCAGAATAATACCAAGAGAGCAAAACCACGTGCGTAAGCTATTCAAAAAACAGAGCCTACGGAAATGAGGATCATTTTACAAGAGTTACTAATAAGAGTGCAATACCATAATTGGTAGGTGCTCCGTTAACGTCATATAATTCGTAACTCCTTTTTACAAAAGTACGTTCTTTATTGTAATGTGATGGGTCCCCCGATATGGCTGGTGTTTCCTGCATTTTGCATGCATTGTACAATGTAGGTAGCAGGTATACAACATTGACATGACGTGGGTCAAGGGATTGTGCCTACTTCCTCCCGAAGGTCCAGTCAGGAATGTACAAGAAACGTGCATTTAAATGAAAGTTACACAGATGAAAATAAAGTTTTTACATTCTTAGTTGTAGATGATGATTTATGCACATAAATAAATTCGTCGTTAAGTGTCTGTTTGTAATTCCAAATTAACATCTCTACACTAAATGCATATGAAATATATACGATAATCACATAACAGAACATATAAAATAAAAAAAAATTGTTCGTCTTTCTGGACCGTTTTTAACGGGACTTTCATTGGCAGATAGCTGACGCTACAAGGAGTAGCTTAGCTTTTATTTAAAAACAATTAGGGTTCCACAAAATAAACCCATTCATTAAATTAAGTCTACGCAGGTGAAATAGCAGGGCACACTGTATTTCACTCATTGCAACTTGTAGGTTAATAATATACTTTATATTCGTGGCAAATTCTTCTGACCTAAGTACCTACTTTAACAATTTGCGTTTCATGTGGGGAAATTTATCTTTCTTTCTAGATTGTTCACATGTCTATCACATTTCTCAAATTTGACATCGATGTAGCGTGACGGACATACTTAACATTTCAGAAAATGTAGGTGGAGAGGTAAAGCTAGTTGAAGCACATGTGATTCGATAGTTCGCGCTATTGATGTCTAAGCGTCGTTTAAACATTTCAATGTCAAATGTTTACTTAGTAAATCGTATATCAAACATAAAATCGTGTCATTTGGTGTTTGTCGTAAAGCGCCAGAGGCGAGATCAAACGGCGGTACCATCGATGTGTGATGATCCGGCTCGCGGCCGCGCCGACACGCACCCACCGCCTCAATAGCGTGCCAATTATACATCGGTTTATGTACTACACACAGTATCTACAAGCATTTTGCACCAATTGATTCTATTTGAGAGAGAGAGTCATTTGAGTAGTTGTTGCAAGTTCAAATCAAATAAGGGGACATTTACAAATGATTTTTTTGATTTTATACGAGTTCTTCAAATGAAAAAAGGGTGTTTAATAAACATTGTTCATTATCTTTAAAAGAAACAAAATATAAATTAAAATACAATATACATAAATGGGAGAACAATTTGGACGTAGTACATTTCGTATTTTTGGTCTTTTGCTTCCGGAGCTGGTCCTATAATTGTAAGATAATTTGCAAATAGAGAAAAAAACATAATAAAGTTAATCTAATAGTAACAATTATCAGCTGGCCCGTTTGGTCGAATAGTCCAATCGTTTGAACGGTTCTGCTAGGAGCCTGCCGGAATGGCTATCTAGTATCCATTTACCTACAATAAAACTAAATAGCGCGACCTTTAAAGGGCAGGGGTACACTTAACACAGCTCTCATGTATATTAGAATACATTTAACACAATTTATAGTCTTTATTTGATGGTAGTTTAGCGGTATTTACGTAAAAATTGGTAGTTATAACTAATGGGCCTATAAGTATGCTAAGAAAGCTCAATAACAGACATTGGAGTAGTTCTAAATTCCCTGATCAACTATAACTTTAATTATTATTTAAAACTTGTAAAATATAGTGAACTTGTTGGTCAATATTCCTTTCATGTAATACTGGCCGAACATATATGAAAAACAACGGCGAAAATAAGCGTTAACCTCTGCCTACCCCTATAAGGACTTTTCTGAGAAGGCGTGTCCTTAGGAAAACAAAGGGCTTAGAAATACTTATGCTACATGTTTTTTATCCCATCAAAATTCCTCCTCCTGTAGAATGATAACCGCAACTCGGTAGCTTTATATGTTGCTATTTCACAGCGTTTATCTGTAATATTACATCTTGTAAGTTATCTTTAAAAATGCTATTAAATATTAGGCTACCGTCGGTCGTAGTGATTTTGGCGTAGTTTACGACGTCACACACACAATCCCATCGATGGAGGGGTAACAGTTTTATAACTCGATATCCGACGTGTTGTCAATAAAACGCCTTTTACAGCGCTGTTATCTGGCTTACTCCACACTTTAATATTCCTACCAGTCGTATACCAACGATAGCTAGTAACGGCTTTGACGTCTTCACAATGCATCTTTGAAAACTTGTACGGAATTTTTTAGTATGAGAATACAATCAAATAAGAAATATATTTCAATAATGCTATTGTAAAAGCAGTTAATGACGTGAAGTAGTTTAAACTAATAATATATTAATCTACGACGCCTCCCAGTACGCTTCCCTCCCGAATGGGTAGTAAGAGGTAGTATTACCTAAGCAGTAATTCAAAATTAAAAAAGAGAACATCGCGCGGAATCCCTCATAAGTCTGAACTTATGAGGGCTTCCGCACGATGTTTTCTTTCACCATATAGCTCGTAGTGTGACAACTAGAAACATAATGTCGCTTACGTTGTATGCGAACAAACGAACAACATGGCTCCAAGTAATACTATATATATTAATTTAAACGGTAGTTTATGTGCACTGCTATTGAGCACCAATGATTGGTTTGACATGTCAGTGAATATATTGGAAATGTTGTGTGTTCGCATCGCGTGTCATTAGATCGCAGCGCAACCCTTCCGCTTGGATTGTGTAAAATAAATTACGCACTTATCATCACTCTACCGAGTTCTACTCAGTTGGCAGGTGAGAATGCGAATTTAGAAATAATTACGAATATTATTAGATGCTATTTTCCTAGAAAAAAATTGTAGATGCTACGTTTATGTTCGTATATTTAAAAATTTTGTGATATAAAAATTACGTATAGAAGTATTTACTGATCCTAAGTAACAGACGTTATCTAAGAAACAAAATAAAATAGTTTTATAAAACTGTTTGTTAGTTAGCTCATAAATATCGTCCAGTGTTGTAGTGTGTTTCATAATACAGTTCAGTAAATTGTGAGTAACCAGTACCAGGAGCGGATAAATACGTGGAGGTTAGCTTAATGGTGTTAAATACTCGTTAGTGGTGTATGTGGGGACACCCTTGCGGTTCGAGTCATGATCGCCTTTTAATAAGAGGAGCATAATTTAAGTTGTAGGATGGACATTTCTGAATGGATAGCTTAGTAGGTTTGCAGTTTTGTCCGTTACTTCGTCAATAGGCGAAAACAAAATCCTGATAATTTTCGGTATACCTATTACATAGTACTTGGGTTACAAAGATACGTTTGAATCTGAATTGTTCTCAATAATTTCGAATTACTATAGTGGTTCAATTTCATCATTGATACTGGAACAATGAACCGAATCTCATTCCTTAATTTGTATTGAACAAGTTTTAGTACTGAAGCAGTAGAAATAAAATTCAAAGTCCTGTCAGACTAACAGATATAACAACGCACAGCCGTAATCCTGATCTTAGATTCATGAAATTTGGATAGGGTATATATTGTGAGGTGTAAGTATGGACTATGAAAAGGTTATCAGAATGTCCACTCATAAAGTAGTGAATTGGGGTGAACCGCAGATAGAAGCTATAAAGTAGAAAAAGTATTTTACCTTCTCACAGTTTTAGTGAACGTTACTTACTATACGTCGAGTTAGTCCCAAGCTGCTCAGGTGACGATATAATTTAAAACCATTAATTACATCCCAAGTCCCGAGTTGAGTTACCCCGACATGGGTACTGTCTATGGAATTAATTAGGGGCAACTAAAATACTTTACGACACCTCTCGTGACTTGAAATATTTAGAATCACTTTAAATGTAATTTAACTGAAAACTGTATCTGCATGTGTAGTGTAACAAGTAGGAGATTTTAGATAATAATTAGGACTTTTCTATTTGCTTAGCTTATAGTACGTATAATTCATAGCCTGCTGCAGCAGGTATAAAGTCACCCCAAGAGTCTGCATATGTATGTGAAGAAATTCAATGACGTAAGTATTTAGTCCCGGGACCGGCTATGGACTCACCATCTATTAGCACCTTATGGGAACAGTGCTGTACATCTCTATCTATCTACCCATCTCTCTCTATCTACCCATCTCAGAAGGTATGAGATTATATTTTTTTCATAAGTCATTAAACGATGCTATATCGTGCACTAATCAATAGTACGGTTCATATGACCGAATTCCTCAGTAAATGGATTGCGTGGTTCAGGCAGATTACGTGTCAACATTAGTAAACACACATCAAATTACACTACGGTTATTAAATTGACTACAATATTTATATAACGTCAATTTTACAATGTGTTTTACCGACCAACATTCAATTAAAAATCAACTTTAAAAGTCAATGTGAAGGTACAATATTCATTGTAATTAATACGCGGACGAGTCAGCTTTCAGGTTGAAAATGGGAAACGTCAATATTTGGGGCAGTGGTGCCATCTGTCGATGCAATCTGTATGCTAATTGGGTACACGGCTTTGGTCCGATCAAAATTTTACTGCAAACGATTGAAATCGTATTTAATCTATCGACTATTTGATGGTTCATTGAAATCGTCGTCTGAGTTTATCGAATCTGCATTTCGACTTCCATACAGGACTCTTAAATGTTAGGTATAAACGATTCAAAAGATATCAATAATAGTTGGAGTAACTGCGTATGTTTTATATTCGATTCTCGCCGTACACACATGCATACTCATAACTCAGGACTCATAAAATACTAATACGCATTGCATTCATGGCGCTCATTACTCGTGACGACCTGTATGAAGCAGTGGTTTCCATGACGTTCAAAAGGATACTAAGTACTATAGGAGGACATGTATGCAGACCCCGGTAACGGAAAATAAGTTGTCTGGCTACCCAAGTAGCAAAATACAATATAGTTTTCCAAGAAAGCTGTGAAGGTATTATGTTTACAGCATGGTAGATTTCCTATGAATTCAGTGCTTTTTGGTTACGCTTACTATCAACAGGAGAGTATGCATCGTTGCCAAAAAAAATTGAATACTCTATTAACACGTGTACCAGCTTGAGGTAAGCTTTAATGAGCTCAGTAACATTTGGAGCGTCATTAAATGAGCGAGGGTATTTAAGGGCAAGCCATCCATCTCAGTGATGCGTATTTAATTCACCTTTTGTTTCCGCTCACTGGAGTTATTACAGCATCGGTTTTTTGCTCAAACAAGAGCCACGCTCAAACAAATTTAAATTGTTGGGCAAAAATAGAATAGAAAAATATTGCAGGTGAAACAAGAATATTTTGGAATGTAGGATGGAAAAAGGGGCGAATGTGGCATAAGTCGAATGTTTAAACGTGTGTACTCAGCCTTAAGTAGAGTGGACCGTACGGTCCGCACAAAGGAGTTAGCAAATTAACTCATAAATACTGGGATATTTGTTTTTTAAATTATTTGCATTTAGAATCGTTTAGGTTGTGAAATTTGAATTGGAAAAGTGAAGGTATATTTACATTTAAATGGCGGGGTGTGGCGACGGTCGCTTCACTGGGAATTAAGTTAACTGGCCTTCTTTCATGGACTAATTTTCAACCTTGGGTGAAACATTTTTGTATAATTTAAAACATGTCTTAGGGGTGCGAATATTCACTTTGAACTACAATATAAAATTGCAGTAACTTTAACACCAGTTCTAGTTTGAGTTTTAAAAAGAGGTCTTACAATTTAGCCAAGTCCGGACAAAGGACGTCGGGGAAGCCTAACTTTCCAGTGAAATGAACCCATTGACTAAGGAAATAAAGTATTCATGTCATTTTCCATACCACTGCAGTTGTTCGTCGGGAGTAGGGATGGGGAAGTTTTATCGATAAAATTACATAGTAGCAAGCAATGGAATAAAATTAAGGATAAATCGTTTCTGAAATTGTGATTGGATATAACGACATTGAAACTGCTTTATCTATATAGATAAATCAAATTAAAGTGTCTCATTGTAATTTCAAATTATCAGCTTTTCAATATATATGTAGGTATGAAAGATCAGATAAAAAAAATATTAAAAAAAATTCTGTCTGTCTTTTTGTTTTGGCTAATCATCGAAGCGCCGGGGCCGGTTTTAGTTGGGGGAACCCGCGGGACATAGCCAGTCACAAATAAGTGAAAGAAAGGCTTATAGCATGTGACAAACGGCGTACCCTCATGATATTATATATGATATATTACAAATATAATGTGAGCACAAACTGAGGAGCTTATAGTATGAGATCGATCACCAATAATCGCTTGTTACATAATTAATCCTAGCCCACACAAAGAGGCCCTGTAGTGACGTCACAGATATATTACTCCAGCAATTAACATTTCCCTAATCCAGGCCCGGAATTAAGCGTTTATTTAAGAATGGATAAAAATAGTTGTTTACCTGTGTTCAATTGACTTTACATCCTCGCGCCGAGCTGTTTGAAGGCAAAAATAAGAGTTTATTGTTTGCACGAGTTTGCATTGTATTGAAAATTGTATTGTATTGCAGAGTTGCATTGAAAACACAAGGCTACCTGTATACCAATGAAGACTGCATGGATTGCAGTTCATATGATATCATCATCGCCCTGGCCTTATCCCATACATTGTTGGGGTCGGCACTTGATTCAACCCGATGTAGCTGATCACCTGATTTTTATACGAAGCGACTGCCATCTGACCTTTGCAACCCCTTTAACGAGGAAAATCTGTGATCTGGGTTAAACCAGTTGTCAGATTATTTAAGGCCTCCGAATGACCTGTAACGATTGCCAAAGATGATAAACTGACAAACGGGACCGACGGTTTACCGTGCTCTCCGAGGCACGGAGGGAACTCGGGCGGTCACCCATCCAATTACTGGCTAGGCTTAGGGTTGCTTAACTTCGCTGATCGAATGATATGCGCAATAGCAACTGGGCCACGAGCTCCTCTATAGTTCATATGATAACATATATTATATAGCCAATACTGCAGACCCTTCTTACGCCATAGGTTTCAGCTGTCTACTACAATCTCTTTATCCACGACAGACAACGATACCTCGAAATTTAATTTAAGTCAGCACAAATTGTACGACGTTTAGATTCAGTATACAAATGGGCTTACAACGAGCACTTCAGAATCTAGGAACATATCGTTCGAAATACATTCACACACACACGCGAATCTTCAAGATTTTAAGCGGCTGGCATGACAGTAAGGATTGTCACGTGGCCGAGAGCGTATACGTTTACGTCATTTACATGTTTTACTACACTTCAAATCCACTTCTCTTTGACATTAAATTGAGGAGTAAATTTAAAAAACCCTAAGTGTGACAACCCTTACGCTCCATGGTGCAAACGATCTTAGTTCAAAAAATTTGTTCAGTGTCTTTACTGCTTAAGCACTGTGATGATTTAGATAAGTATGATATAGTAAGATCTAGAATCTTGAGAGTTGACGGTAATTTCTTCATTTCAGACTTCATCTTAGAAGTCACCGTTCGAAGGTCTTTAAATAATAATTGTCTTCTGGGAAAGTTGTCAAATGTCAGTTCCCGAGTGTCTGTGTCCGAGAGGGAACCATAAAACATGAAAAATTACCACCAATTATCACCCTCAGCGTTAATGAATTCGACCTCTTCATTAGAGAAACGTCACTTGGATCACGCACAATGCGCGGTCTTATTCAATGCTCCTTTGACAGACCCACCAAAAACAGCAATGGTGACGAAGGATTTCGTTCGTGTCGAGGTTGATACTACCCTCATTAGTTGAGGTACTCGCGGGATGGTTCCAAAGGTTTTCACAGCTGATAAAATATAATGGGGAGTCCCAAGCTTGCGGACAGGACACAGAACGTTTTAGTTAACTTTGTAAAAGGCTTTATTCAAATTTTGAGAGTCATGTAATTAAAGAACACGGTTTAATACAGTTTTAGAGTACAAACCTCATGTAGTACGATTACCATAATATCGAGCCTCGTTAGGCGTCGAATTTATTTTTAAATGTGGAAATGAGATGTTGGCATGAGGTGCGATATGCAATGGGCATCATAGCAGACCACTTTTCAAATCATATCATAGTACAATCGAAAGATTTATTTGTATTGGCAATACACCGGTGGTATTTCTTACGTTGTGTCCCGAAAAGCGAGTCCCATTGTAGCCTTAATTAATACTTTTTCAGTTTCATCATGGTGTGACATCACCACAATCAAGTTTTTAAACAATGGATTGTAATTTGCATCGATTGCGTAGCAGGCAACTACTCATCTCGAGGTACCTACGTGGTAACTGGAATTGAAGGCTGATCATCGGTGCTCATACTCGAACACTTGGCTATAGGACTAAATCTGCTTATCCCATATGTTGTTGGGGTCGACACTTGATGTGGCTGATCACCGGAATTTTATACAAAGCGACTGCCATCTAACTTTCGTAATCTCTTTTCGGAGGAAAATTGGTTATCTGGGTTAAATCAGTTGTCAGTCTCAACCACGGCCCACGCCTTAGCGTGCTCTCCGAGGGAACTCGGGCGGTCACCCATCCAACTACTAGCTTGTTAGGGTTGTTTAACTTGATAGTAATCAATCAATCAGTAGATCGGATGATATGCGTAATAGCAACTATTAGTTATGAAGGATATAAAACAAGATGGGATGACGCATGATCCACTAAATATTGGCTAATCCGGCACAAAGGCTCTGTTGACAGATCGTCCGGGACAATATTTATTGCACCGATATTGGACTATTATATTGCCCTCCACTTATATTAATATGCGCGCAGGATATAGCACATGTGGACAGGACCTCACATGGGACTGGCATTCAATGGATTATTGCTGTAACACGTTACACGACGTACTTATTGATGTACACATCTACACATTTATTTGCACGATTATTGGGTTCAGTATTACGATTTTTTTCATCATACATACACAATCTCACGTCTGTATTCCTCGAAAGGGTACGCAGAAGTTTTGTAATTACAACACCCACTTTTCACCGATGACGATTAAGTGCCAACGTGTCAAATGGATGCCAACTTGAAGTCTATCGCCGTCTTAGGCACTATACATTCTTCACGAAGTTTTCCTTCACCGGGGTCGCCTGTTACAGTACCATAATAACCGCATGAACATAATACTAACCAAACTACCCTAAGATTGCATTATTTAGTTGGTTCTCTGTAAGATGGAGGTACAATCTCCAGCCTGGCAACACTAAAATGCGAACGGACTTCTTGAAAACCACTGCTTTTAAACATTGAGCCATTTGCTTCGCGTTTCATGATTTTACTAATCAAGCTATTCATATAATTCATAGACTAAAATGAATGTAGTATTAACGACAATCCATCAATATTCTTCAGAGTAGATTGGAGCATTCATCAGGAGAGACAAAACTGACTGATTCTGTACTAAGCACTCGCCTTGAACACATCCATTCACAACTAAAAGGTTATCTCGCTGTCTCATTTAATTCAAGATTGTAATTGAACTCAGCTAGTTGACGATAATCCATTAAAGTAATACTATTATACCTATAGTTTTCCGGAGCAAAAAGTTTTACAGCCTATACCAAGTAACTGCTTGAGGGTGTCAAACTATAGGCCTTCCGAAGATTGCAGGAATTAGGGTTCACATCCAGAAGTTTGTTATAACGTTGCGACCATGGTAGACGTATTTATGTGACGCAATACAACTTTCAAAAGCGCGATCTATTTTACTACTTACTGATGAATCATTTATTTATTTATTTATTCAATAATTAGAACGGCATACAATGCCAATTACACTAATCAGACACTTACGCCATCTACTTACAAAGAATGAAACTAAAATATACTCATAACATGTACGATTCCTACAGTCACAATATCTCGCGCTTGTGCGATAGAAGCGATACAAAATGTATGGAAATTACATAAATCAGCCACGTGACATAATATGTCATACATACATTTGGTATCGTTTCTCTAAGCAAAGCGCGAGGGTAATGTTACTTTGTGTACAGGCCCTGTAGAAAGTACTCGCCGTATAAAACTTGAAGATATAAGAAAGCAATGCTGCACTTAAAGCCAATTAAAAAGTACAAATACGAGTACAT
Organism: Watsonalla binaria; assembly: GCA_929442735.1. Classification (NCBI taxonomy): domain Eukaryota; kingdom Metazoa; phylum Arthropoda; class Insecta; order Lepidoptera; family Drepanidae; genus Watsonalla; species Watsonalla binaria. The sequence continues at coordinate 212,614 of OV838938.1, forward strand.
TAAATCCAGTTTTACGACATTAGGTCTACTTGCTAAGTGATTGGTTTATTCATGGAGTTCGAGTTATCTATACAAATAAAATTAAAGTATCTGTTTGTAATTCCCAATAAACAGCTTTCCACTCATATGCATATGAAAGTATATAAGCCTGTTGTTCCGGATAATCCTTGACACGACTTTTACAGACATATAGCTGTTACAAGGAGTTATTTAGGCTACTTAGGGTTCCGTAAAAAATCCCGGGTGAATCCACCGGGCACAACTAGTCGATATTTAATTCACATCGCGGCGAAAAGTTGCTTAATATATGAAGCCAATAGAAACAATGGAATAGAATAGGGGCAAACTAAACGTATTCGGCGACTGTAGGACGACTTGCAACTTTGGCTGGAAGTGCAGTTCCATGTTGTGACCTAATACCAGTTAACTGGCAACACTGACCGGTGACACACTATCACAACTCTATATCAACTATCTGATTGTTCTCTTATTCTGTCGACCAAAATTATTTATGGGATAAGATCAGGATCAGATGATGATCTACAAAAACTTGCATGCGTCTGAGATGAGACTCAAAGACGTATGTATGAAGCCGTTAGCACCAAATCATCTTGATGTGTTGTAACCCCCATCATTACCCTTTTGGGGATTCTTCTGGGATGGCATGAGGATATTTATTTATCTACAATTTTTTTGAAGAATTCTCATCTAGTCTTCTTAGCCCAGGGGATCAGTAAAGATAAAGATTGCGCGGGTTCAATCTTTCTGCTAATATAATAGTATATCTATGGGTGCTTAACATTGTGTCCCGAAAAGTAAGTCTCATTCACACTGTGGCCTTCTACTAGTGAAGTGTGAAAGATGTGATCGTGAAGTGTTAAAGATTCTGTTTTGTATTTTTGAACACTCTACAAACGGTGGGCCTACCCCCATGGGATATAGGCGTGAGCATATATATACGTATGTATGTCTACATTTCGATATCAGACTATGCCATCACAACCATTTATCGCTAGACATAAATTTGGCTTGACTTTAATCCTGCCAAAAGCCAAATATATCGATGTTTACACGATGATGAATTATTATTATTAATCAACGTAATTTTGTTTCTGATAAGTTAACAAATTGTATAGTCCCCATGATGTGTGAGCGGCTGAAGTCTACATGTAACAGTAAGTGACGGAAGGTCTCCTGTATACTAGAACATCGCCTACTCCTCCCCTCTGCAAGTAGTACTGGCAACCATTCTCAACTTGTGTTATAAATTGTATTAAATTAACCCTATTCACATAAAGGGAACACATTTAAAAAACCGGGGAGTTTGTTTCGCCGTTTCTTCTCCTGTCAGGCTATAATTTGGAAACGGTAATACATTAACATGAGTTAGTCTTAAATGGCTTTCAACGATTGTTCCAAGTGTGTTATCTATACTAATATTATAAAGAGGAAAGGTTTGTATGTATTCACCATTTGATTGCTATATCATCATTAATTAATATATTTTATCCCGGTAATCTCACGAGAACGAGGCCTACGCGAGTGAAACCGTCTGACATCCGCTAGTGTTGACAAAAAATTTTGGAAGTTTGAATTTCGTGAACACTCTATTACTCTAAGATATTTCTACTACGATCTTTTCTAAGTCTCCAGTGGGTTAGCTTTGCACTCAAGCGAGAGATCTTGTTACTTCCTCCCTTATTTTTAATTATTCATGTCTGGTGTATACAACAAATTATGTTCATTCGAGTCAACACACCCAACGCCACCTGTCACCCGTCCCTTCAAATCAATAAATGTATACATCACACGCGCCGATTGGAAACAAATTGATTAATGAAATTCAACGTGAATTTCCCGCGAGGCCCGAATACAGATTTTAAATCACATGTAATATTGAAATAATACATACGCATATTTTTTAATACGCGACCGAGAGTATTTGAAACAATTTACTTGTTTGACTTTACGAATATTGTTCCGTTCGACAGCTGATATTTGGCGTGGCTAGTATTTTATGATGACAGGGATTCCACTGATTTCATTCTTTATAAGGTAGGCAAAGTGCAAGTGACACTTGATAATGTAAAAACTGTAGTGGTAATCATTTGAATGTACACTTGCATACATTTAGAATTACTGTTACGTAACTGTGTGTTTAGAAAAGCATTTCACAAAGAACATCAAGAGTCATATGAGGATTCAGATGGAACATGTAACAAGTTTGTTTAGACATAGTCTTCAAAAAAATAAAATATAATAAATAAATATGCTCACGCCATCCCAGAAAGGTCCCGAAGGGGTAGGCAGAGGTGTTGTAACAACTACACCCACATTTCACTGAATATGATGAATTTCTTCTCTGATCTATGAAGGTTTTCTCACGGTACAGGCCCCGCTGGGATTCGAATTTGCGTCGCTTACGTAGCAGGTGACTGCTCTAAACCCCGAAGCCACCACGGCTTAAGCTTCATGTATAAATTCATAAGCGGTATTTATAGATTTGGCAGTGATAAGATTACTAATTAATTAACTTATATATACGTCAGATGCCGGTGTAATTTATTGAAACCAATGCACACCCGCCGCTGTGCTCGCGTTGTTAAGACACATAAACATTTCGAATAGAAAACATTGTAAATCGGTCCCGAGGTATCAAAGTACCGAAGTCCGAAGTCCCGTCAAAGATTTAAGAAATAATACTAGAATCATTATCTCATTGCCCTTATCCTATAGATTGATGGCACTTGATTCGATGTGACTGATCACGTGATTTTTATGCGAAGCGACTGCCATCTGACCAAAATGATTCTACAATCATCATCATCATCTCCCTGGCCTTATCCCATAAACTGTTGGGGGCGGCACTTGATTCAACCCGATGTGGCAGATTACTTGATTTTATACGAAGCGACTGCCATCTGACCTTCGCAACCCATTTAACGAGGAAAATCTGTGATCTGGATTAAACCTCCGACCGACCTGTAAAGATGATAAATTGGCAACGGGACCGACGACTTAACGTGCTCTCCGAGGCACGGAGGGAACTCTGACTAATAATTCTACATTATTGTCTTCAAATCAGCTTTTCCAAAACAGTTAATTGAACAACAAGCAAACATTTAAGGCTCTAAAACTTCAAGTCCTTAATAAAGCCTTCGAGAGCAATATAACCTTTATGAACCAATTTTGTTTATGAATAGTGTATCAAGTTTCCAAGCCAAATAAATGAGGCTTGTTCAAATTGATTACCGTTTTGACGAACTTCCCGTCCCCATTCCCACCCGTCCCGTATCGTCCCCGCTCGTCCAGCATCGTTCCCGCTCGTCCAATTCCAGTCCAGTTCGGCCACTTTTCGTTTAATTAACATTCGTGCCGACTTGTCTAAGAGTTATTCGATTAATTTTTGAGCGATCTTTAATAACCCTTTCTCTTCGCGTCAAATAATTAGGATTATTCATAAGATTTTGATTTTAATACGTGTCGAAGAGGAGTTCCAAAACTGTGTGGTAGGATACTTTACTTTCGTTAAACTTAGGAAAGTTATTGTTAGTCAATATAGATTTAAAGAAAAAAATATGATTGTGTGTGTAAGCAAAAAAGTTATATCGAATTTTTTCCTACCCTTTAATAAACGTATTCAATAATAAGGAGGAGCTCGTGGCACAGTTGCTATTGAACATATCATTCGATCAGCGAAGTTAAGCAACCCTAAGCCTAAGTTTAAGGGGTTGCGAAGGTCTGATGCCAGTTGCTTCGTATAAAAATCTGGTAATCAGCCTCATCGGGTTGAATCAAGTGCCGACCCCAACAATGTATGGGAGAAGGCCAGGGAGATGATGAATAAACGTATTCAATAACTATCTAGATATATATATAACGTCTGTTGCGTTAAATATATAAGTTTATCAAATACACGTATAATGTATAACTCACAATGACAAACCATATTGAATCGTATTGCGCGAATGACAAATAAAACATTATACGTATTTTATGAACGAATCTCGGCCGCGTATCGCGTACGAACAAACACATTAACACTTAACTATAAAATATTTCCCGTCGTCGTTACATGTATGTAATACACGTGATACTACACACACACAAATAGGGATGTGACAATTTATTTTGTTGCGGTAGATATACGATAGTAATTTATTTTTTATTTAACGGCCGTGGTGGCCGTGGGGTTTGAGTAGTCGCCTACTAAGAAAACCGACGCAAATTCGAGTCCCAGCTGCCAGTACCAATGAGTTTTTCTAAAAAACTTATGTGCGAAACATGAGAATTCAAAGACGTATATGTATAGTGCCCGAGACGGTGATGGAATCTGTCACATTGGCACTTAATCATTTTCGGTGAAAAGTGGGTGTTGTTGTTACAATACCTCTGCCTACCCCTTCGGGGAATACAGGTGTGGGTGTCGTTTAGTAATTTTGTTCTAATTTTTCTTTTAATTTTAATAACTACGTTAGGGTTGTAGAATTTAATAAATATTTTTGTGAATCTGATATAAAATGCTAAAAAAATTACTTGACTGAAATTCTAACATGAGTCTGATTACCACGAAGGCACGTGATTGCCGTAAAAATATTTTTATAAATTCAGTTGAAGCTCTGTTAGGGCACGTGATCGTTGATGAAATTACTAGTTTGGAAACAAGCCTTCTGAGAAAAAGCCGACAGACACATTTTGTGATGTTTTTGCCCTTTTGTGGGGTTAAACATATGTACTGTATTTTTGTCTCTCCTTGTCTTCCATTTGTTTCTTTCTCTCTCACTATTTAATTCAGTACAAATTGGTTTTCGTAATTATTATCTAAGCTGTGATATAACAAAGTCCATTTGTTGAAAAATTATGTCGATGTCTGAAGTTAGTAACAAATAGTTGCAATTATTAGCGACAAGTATGTTTTATTCTAAAAGTAAAATAGTAATCCTCACTTCATGTTGGCATTCATATTATATTTTCTGACAGCCTTTAGTTAACATTACTCAAATATTTTTGGCGTGATAATTTTTTTTACATTCAAATATCTATTTATCCTGCTATGCAGTATTTATTGCAAGGAGTGACGTCATTGTAGCATAGAGTAGTAATGCATAAAATAGTTTATATCAGCAAAAAACAAAACTGGGGTACTTAATTCATTATTCTTGGAGACTGGATTTAATAGAGGTCTATTACAGTTAATAAAAAAGTCGGTTACAAAAAGTATATGGTGTTGACGAGTAAAATAATATATTATGTGTGGATTCCCAAAGTACGTATATCATAAAAACTCTCCACATTTTTTGGCCCAGCGGCTTTCTTCGCTACGCGGCTACGAGCCTACGGTTCGTAGCTGCGCAGCTAATCGTAGACCCTTCGTAGCACATCATGGAATAGTGAGAGTTGAAAATAATTTTGTCAAAAGTGAGATAATTTTGTGTCAAATTTAATGTACAATTTAATATTTATTTATTGAATTTAGTTTTTAGATGCACTTTATTATAAAGTATACTTCAATGTTATAATTTTAATGCTTTGCGGTACGTCTCGTAAATGGTGTCTGAATAGTTTGTTCATCCTCAAGTATTTGATTGATTAAGATTCAAGACGAAATAAATATTACATAATATACTATTTGAAAGTACTTCTTTCTTATGCAAAAGTTTTCAAGGAAGAAAACCGATTTCAAATAAATTATTTAATTTGAAAAAAACAATATTCTTTTCGTAACTGAGAAGCAAAATGTTCAACCATTTCTAATTTACTTTATCAAACTCTTATCAAAGTTTAAACTTACATATTTTCCTTTCTTTCCTAAGTTGCTTTGATAATTTTAAATACGTATAACTTCAGATTTAAACGCCAAGTTATAATTTAGGAGCGTCTCCGTTTTGCTAATTTCTCCAAATATTCGTCCTAAGGAAATGTAATGTCGACTTACCGTGATAGTCGTGGTAAAGTTCTGTGAAGACACGACGCAGCCCCCTCTACGCCTGAACCGCACTGGCTGATCTCCACGCTCCTCGGGCTTATATACCCCGAGGGGCGGAGTCACCGCGCGCACACAGATGGAAACTCCACCCCATTTTGACAACGTCACATGTGACGTCATATGTATTTCTTAATCATTTAAATTAATTCTATGCTTAAACACAATGTTAACATAGTTTAAAACTTTCCTCTTCAACAGATTTGCAGGGAGAGTTAATTTTCATGTTCAAACCTTGAGAGGAGGATTCGTTTGAATGACAGGAATTAGCCTATAAGTAGAAGCTATTGATGTACGAAACATATCTTTAAAAATGTTCATATAAAAAAGAAACATTGGAAATCGATTTCCATATTTCATCATACAATGTAATTTTTCCGTTTTTAACCCATCTATTGTTTGAGGGACTGTCATAAAAAGTATTACTAACATAAAATTCCGTGAACCTTATGCATTTTCCTATGATACAATAGATTTAATAATAATTTCATAAAGTTTTTAGATGTTATCAAACCGGCCTAAGCCATGGTGGCCTTTGGGTTTGAGCAGTCGCCAGCTACGCAGCGGGGCCTGCACAAATTAGGTTTTCTAAAAAAAACTTATGTGCAGTGATATCACACCACGTGCTTTAAGGTGAAGGAAAACATTGTGGAGAAGCGGGCATATGTCCGCGGGTAAAAGTAATTCATTGACGTATAGTGCCTAAGACGGCGATGGACTCACCCCTGTCACGTTGGCACCTAATCATATTCGGTGAAATATGTGTGTTGTAGTAAGAACACCTCTGGGAACCTTCGGGGACCCTTCTGGGATGGCGTGAGCATATTTATTTTACAAACCAGCTAACATACTATCTCTCTTTGCAGGCTTTTGTACCTTTTGTGCTTAGAAAATAATGTATTTTAAGTACAATTCAAGTAACATCCTGTTTAAAGTCACGAGATAATTGTATGTATAGTTGATAGTAGATGTATCGATCGGGCGCGTTGCTCAATGATAGATTTCAGTTACAAATTAACTTTAAGGCGCTGAAGGAAGGCTTTAGTGGAATTCCAATTAACATTCCTGCAAGTATCCAAAGATTTTCAACTTAACTTCACTATACCATTAGAAATTTTCGTCTCAAATGTAAAATACTAGGCCTCTGAAAATGTAATGAGTGGTTAGTAAGTTTGCCTACCGATTACGGTATAGATATTGGGTTTTACTGGCAGGAAATTCACAATAAATGCCTGAAATTTGAAGTTGGCGGTTTTACCACCCCGGGCCCCGGAAAGCACGTTAAGCTGCTGGTCCTTCGTCTGATCTCTCTCCGGTCGTGTCTGATTGCCTCCCATCGGTTTATGAGAGTGAGGGAATAAAGTGTGCACCTGTGTTTGCACACACACTTGTGCACTATAATAACTCCTGCCGCCATTATGAGTCTCGTCATCCACTGTTCTGTATCCCATGTCCTGTATGCTTTTTGAAAATTATCTAAACCTTTGCAGCGTTTTAGCTATTGAAATATTTTAAGTAACCTTTACTAGTATTTTAAGTATTTTCGGATTTGAAAATAGTGAATAGAATTAAGAAGTTTTTCGGCATTATTAGTTTGTTTTCATTGAGCTGCGATTCCGCACCAGTTAGTGAACCCTAAGCATTGTAATATGTTTTGCGTCAACTGTGTTTAGTAGTTGTCGTTAACATCAATTGCAGTGTAACGACATTGGTCATAACGTTTTTATTTCAATAACTAGCTTCTGCTCGCGACTTAATCTGCACGGAATAGTTCCTTTGGGCTAACGCCAACATTAACCCGCGAATGGTTTTAGCATGATAATATAGTATAAAGCCTTCCTTCGAAAATAGCTAAAGAAAAAAAAGAATTATACCAGATTATAAAATGTAACTGCAGAGTTCGGAAGGTTACATTATACAGGATTATAAACGTTACTGCCGATTTCCGAAGCTTTTAATGATAAGGACCCAACGAGAATTTCTGTAATTTCTCATTTCAAAATATGTTATCAAATTTTTTTTCGTCAGTGTAGCTATCTGTTTATGTTGTATCGACAATGAACATAGTATATGTAACATCCTAAACAATATTCTAGAACATACTGTATGAAGTTATGACGTCACTGAACAGCGTTCATAACCGCTCAATAAAGTTGTCACATAAACTACCAATTAGTGATAGTAAATTTAAGTATTATTTTTACAAGTTATTGACGCAGATGGAAGGAAATGTGTATCGGTAGCCCGCGGAGGTCGTTTACAACAATTAGTGGATGTACAGAGCAAATATGATGCCTTATTTGCCACTCCTAAAAAGAAAATGGTTATGCATGTGCGACAGAATTAACGCTCTACGAAGCCGATTGTATCGTTCCTGATGTCGATGTGCAATATATTTGAGAAGGTTTTTAGTTATGTTAGTTTTTAGTCATTCTATGAACATGCCCAAGAGTATTTTGAAGCAAATAAATAAAATTATGAAAATGAAAATGATTTATTCAGTTAAGGCCCCGGCAAGGCACTTATGAATGTCGAGGAATTTACCATCGCTGGGTATTGTATTGTCTGTACATCTATACATAGAGATAAATAAAATTGAAATATCTATTTGTAATTCAAAATAACAGCTTTTCACTAAATGAGTATGAACTTCCATACAGAAAAATTAACAAAAATATTTTCTGTCTGTCTGTTTATTCAGGGTAATGTCAGAAACGGCTGGACCGATTCTAACGGGAGTTTCACTGGCAGATAAAATGTTACAAGGAGTAACTTACTACTTACTAATTTTATTTAAATAAAAATTTCACATCTAGTCTAATATATGTATACTGTGCGTGAATTCTACTTTAGGTTTCGATGAGCATACATTTTCTGCGATGAACATTTGTGTCAGCCTTCAGTGTGGGTGTCTGTACGTAATGTGGGAACATTATTTATTTAATTTAGATCAGCATTAGGGTGATAAACTGTATCCTTCTTAGAGAGCTAATGAAATGTTGAGTGTACGTGCGCAAACAGTGCATGTTGACACAGCAGATTACACTGTGGGCACACGTCTGTGTGTGCTTACATGTTATAGTCTGTGGCGATCCGATACTTATCTGTGACCCTGACATCTAATAACTACTTTAGGGGGTAAAAAAATTAAAATTAAATTTTCATGCAAGCACATACATGTTTAATTTCTAAATTCATAAAAATGGAAACATACGAACTCGAGGCGGGACTCGAACCCGCGACCTCTGCAAATCGTCCAGTTGCTCTGCCAACTGAGCTACTCGTGATCCTATCTCATGCGTAGAATCTTTCTTTCCCTTGTTTTACGGTTTTAGGGACCGCTTTGCGACGTCTGCTGGTAGAAGAATTTAAAAAGACTGAGCTCCCATGAAATGTTTCACAATCTCATCTAAGTACAGTATATAAAAAGCCCTCTGCTGTGGGGTAACTCTGTGGTCCGAAGCCAGTAAATGAGTTTTTCTAATAACGTATGCTTTCACTTCATGAGCTTTATAAGGAAGATATCGTGAGGAAACCCGCATATGTCCGAGAAGTAATTCAATGACCCTCTGTCCCATTGGCACTTAATCATCTTCGGTGAAATGTATGTGTTGTTATGACAAAACCTTATACCTTTGCGGACCCTTCTGGGATGGCGTGAGCATATTTTTTTTTTATCTCTGTCTGTCTGTTATAGTGTTTTTGGAAAATTAAACAGATTTGTTGAGATATTTATAATATGGGCCCATATCTTTGGATTAACTTTGAATCGATATGTCTTGACTTGAAGATTATAAGTTAGTTTCAATATTTTCAACTGTATTTAACGGCCATTCTGTAATGTACTTTATAATATTATGTTGCATTGTACTTTATTTCAGTGACAATAGAGTGTAAGCTGTCGTCAGTGGATCATTTTGCAGTACCTATTGGAAGCCTGGTCTCCAAGGGAAACTTCTCTTATGATATATTCGACCAGTTGCCAGATAGATCACAACAGGTGAATATATAGAGTTTATTATATAACAACCCAACTTACTTCCACAAATATATAAAGGAGATAATGGATGTTTGAGTTAGACATTTTACATTATTTTTAATTCAACCGCTAGCTGGTATCCATAGTACAAGCTCTGCTTAGTTTGGGACTAGACAGCGCTGTAACATTTTTGTATTATAAATTTGTATTTATAAAAATAAACCAGTGTGTTATTTAACATTAAAAAAAAACAATTTTATAATACGTTTATTATAGTTAAAACATGACATATTGATTAATGTTCGTCTTACAGATGTAAGACCAAGTGCCATTGTGTATCAACACTAATTCAATAAAGATATACCACTTTATTACAAAACATGGTTTAAACCAAGACTAGACCAAACTCGGACAAATATATGTACATCCATTTTGAAATCCGTATCATAAAAAGAGATGGACTTTTGAATGAAAATGGTTTATTTAGTTTAGGCTCTAATAAGGCGCTTATGAACGTAAAAAGAGCCGTGGTGGCTTTGAGGTTTGAGCAGTCGCCTGCTACGCAAGCGACGCAAGTTCGATGAGTTTTTCTAAAAAAAACTTATGTACAGTGATTTCACACCACGTGCTTTACGGCGAAAGAAAACATCGTGAGGAAACCTGCATATTTCTGAGAAGTAATTCAATGACGTATGTTAAGTGTCTGAGACGGCGATGGATTCACCGTCGTTGGCACTTTGGCACGTTGGCACTTAATCATCTTCGGTGAAAAGTAGGTGTTGTGATTACAACACCTCTGCCTACCCCTTCGAGGAATAGAGGCGTGAGCATATGTATGTATGTATGAACGTAAAAATTTCCTTTAGAGTGAAAATAGGCTGAACTAGTATGGTTGGTGAATATATCTGGTGGCATTTCAGGAACAAGTACAGTTCACTACAGCTGAAGTGGCCCCGTACGACGGGGAGCGCGGCCAACCAATGTACATCATAGTACAGGACAAAGTGTTGGATATTACACCATTTGCAGACTATGTAAGTCCATATTAGTTATCATCTAAAAACATTCTCAATAAATCAACACAACAACGACTCTTCTCGTAACAAAGAGATTTTTCTTAATTTGATCACAAATCGTTCAGTTAATTGAATTATTCAATCTAGTGTACAATCCCTAATTAGTTGAAGTTAATTTGAAGTATGTTAAGTTTAATTTCTTTTATATCTAACTGTGTGTCTCTCTATCTCTTATCTTTTAATATCTGTTAAATAGAAGTAGAACCGGCTTCAGTCACCAAAATATTAAATTACTCATCAATCACTAAATCCTCGGTCTTCGGAAGCCATTGAAATCTTCTCTCATTCATAAGTGGGTGCATACTTCCTTGTTGCATTGTAAATTGAAAACATAATCGTCTATAATATATCCAATCCCCAGCATCCAGGTGGTCGCGAGGTGCTGAAGCAGCACGCAGGCCAGGACGCCACGTGGGCCATGAGCACAGCTGGCATGCCTGACGTAGTCTACACCTACCTCGATAGATTCCAAGTTGGATATATTGTAAGTTACATCCTATCAAACACAATCCTGTAAAATAAATGACTCTTATCGCCGTAAAAAAAATCGTTAGAGTCTTTGACTACATTACATTACCTACAGTAAATACTTTGATAGTTGTCCTATATCTACACTACTATTATAAAGAGGAAAGATTTGTATTTGTGTGTGTATGTTTGTAATGAATAAACTCAAGGACTACTGTGACGATTTCAAAAATTATTTCACCAGCTTTACAAAAGCTACATCATAAGCGAGTAACGTAGACTTTATTTTATCCCCCCTACTGTCACGGGAGCGGGAACTACGCGGGTGAAACCTCGTGACGTCCGCTAGTATTCTGTATTTTATAAGACATTATTTAGATATAATAATATTAAGTTTTTAAAGCCTCAATTTACAATGAAGCCCATGTTAGTCGCGAAACTATAACATTAATTAATGAAATAATGTTTTTTAACGGAACTTTCATTACAATTTAGCAAATACTACAAAGAGTAACATAGGTTATTTTAATTTTTGAAAACGTTAGGGTTCTGCGGTCTACGTAATTAAGTCTACGCGGGTGAAACCGCGGGACCCACCTAGTAAATAAATAAATACCCCTAATAATTGTAGTAACAACATGTGGCTGTTGAACTTGTTACAGTGTTTATACCTTGAACTATAGGATCTACGAGACATTGATAAATATTATTGATCACTACATTACCTATATGAATATATGTCAACCAGATATCAGTTCTAGATATTAACTAAAACATTTTAAAGATATTATAATTATTAAGATAACAATACCAAGTCCAGGTAGGATTGTATTTGTAGGGTACCGTTTCAAACATACATATATGCTTACGACGATGCACAAACAAACGTATATGCTCACGCCTGTTTCCCATGGGAGTAGGCTGAAAATGCTCGCCACAAGTCACGGTCCTAAAATTCCTATTCCTAATTATTTCGCTTCCTTTCTCACGCGCACATTGATGCATCTCCTCATATACTTCCCTCAGTTACAATAGCTCCAAATGTATTATTCCTGAAAAATATCTATGAATTCTGCCAGCCTTCTTGGCACGATCCCGAGAGACACCGATTTGGGCCAAGTTTTCTACTTGTAATTAGTTTTTAGCTACTTATTAAAATTAGAATATTAATTTGATGTACTAAGAGTCACCATCTACTGACACTTAAGCTCACTTTCGCTCTTTTTTTAGCCATTCACGTCCTATAATAATTATTATGAATTATGAATTATCGCCATAATATTTTTATTTATGATTGCTGGAAACTGTTGGATTATTTGATGCCTTTCCTTGACTTATTATTAAGAGACCAAAAAGCAATCTCCTTGACATCCGAACAAACGTATCATAAAATCTATTTTTTTTTTGCCATTTACAGTATAGTTCAGATACATCATCAGATCAATAATTAACTATTACACATTTTTTCATTCATTAGAAATCACAAAATGTCATGGTAAAAGAAGGTACGGAACCCCAATCAATTCCAAACTTGATAACCGACTGTATTGCCTTAATCTTGGCTGGAGTGATGTGATCCCTGGAGATATCGGACAAAGTATGATGAAGTACTTATGTTCGCTATCATCTGATAAGCTATCAACGCTCAACTGATAGCTCCACTTCGTCACTGGCCCTTATGATTCATGGGTTTTTGAACTTGCAAAAACTATTCTATGATCGTGATTTTAGAAAAGGATTAGGTACATCTTTGGTGAAAAGTGGGTGTCGTTATTACAACGGGGTGTTGTATTTACACCATCGGGTATCCTTCAGGGATGGCGTGAACGTATTTATATTTAATATCTTAATTTAACACATATACCTTGTCCAACAAGTAATGGTCCTAAGTAGCGATTGATTTGTTTAATTGAATAATTGAAAAACCTATAAATATATACTTAATATACTAAACCAAATCAAATACCAATACAACATTGGTGACAGGTGTTGAATCAATCATCATCATACAATTAATAGTCTGACTCTTGTCGTTGTAACCGATGCAATTTCTTCCATTCGTCTCTATCCAGTGCCATCTCCTTGACCTCCCTAAACGTGATGACAGACACCTTTTCCTTAACTTGTCTCATGTATGTTATCCTGGGTCTTCCTCTCTTTCCTTCTAATATGTTTTTAAAGAAACTGTCATGTCGTGCAAGTTGGTCAATCATGTTTCCAATTTCAAGATTCAGTTTTGCTTATTTCACAGGTGGATGACTACTAAATAGAAAATGTTATAATGACGTAGCATTGCAACTGCACTGCAACTGAATGAAACGAAAATAAGAAACGAAGACATGTGTATAGTTTACGCAATACAATGATTTATTTCAATCACTGATGTTTCATTCCAATCTGATTATAAGAAACCACTCGTACTGCATGCTAATACAATTTGTCACAATTGTAAATATTGATACATTTTTTTACGTGAAGAATCCGTTATGGATACACCAACCGCAGTGGAGCCAGCGGAGGGGTTATGTCGGAAACTTACCGACTACTCTTCTCGGTGTCCCTCCTTATCGCTAAGTGGAGATGCAGGTGTTATGTCTTCACATGCTTCACCGTAACCCCCTCAAATTTGATTACTTGGATGTTTTGTACCTACTTGCATCCAATTTGGTGTACTTATTTGCACCAATACCTAATATTTTTAAGATAGTATTGATGAAATGTATATGATACCAGCCTGATTTTGTGCCGATTTTTCTCAGAAGACTAGGTTCCAAACCAGTGGTAAATTGTCGTCATTCATAAGTGCCTTACCAGGGTCCAAACTAAATAAATCTTTTTCATTTTCATGCTCGGACTGTAGTGGGACCATTTTGTAATTTCAAAAACATTCGTAGGTATTGACTGTGAGCACCTTGAAATATTTAAATATATACCTAATCCGTGGTGATAATGACCTTATCACTACGTAACTTGCAATTCGCGAACCTGCGATATGATATCCGTGTCATATCTTATCGTTAGCGGAGTGTCGCCTGTCGAGGCGCTGGACCGGTGCGAAAGTCGACACTGTGATCACACGCGGGTAAGACATTGTTTATTGACTTCAATTAATTATAGTATTAATGTTTTATACTTTAAATAAAATTATTTGTTTCGAGCTGTAAGGTAAATAAAACATATAAAAAAAAAATCTGTACCCGCAATTCCATCCGCATGGACTAAACTTCTTGGATGGGTTTAATTCGCGCTGCCCTAATTTATAATAAAAAAATATTCTTATTTACTCCTTCTAACATCAGCTATCTACCAGTGAATTTCCGTTAAAACAGTCTAGCCTATTTAGAGATTAGCCAGAACAAGCAGACAGACAGACAGACAGAGAAAACTATAAAAATTTGTTCTTTTTTTAATGTAATTTTCGTACACACGCATTTAGTGTTTATGATGTAGATATGTTTGAATGTACATATAAAAAATATGTTGTGATGTTATGCAAACTATATTAATAACAGCTATATTCGTTGAACACCATATTATATTTAAGTAAATATACGACTCTTATACCTGTCCCGGAGTATAGATTATGACACGACGTCACTTGACTTTGCGTTTTTTGTATGGAGACGTGAAACTTCCTACCCTCGTCGTTTGGGGCGCTTTTAAGTGTTCCCATACAATAATGGGATAATACGCAGACAATGACGTAAAAACATGTAAAATTCTATCCTTGTGGCACTTTAGGAACCATTTATAAGCGACTGGTGTCTGCCGTGTGTACAATAGAGACATTATTAGTTAGCCAGACAATGTAATCAATGGATTAATCAAACATAATCGTTATCTAATCGTTATCGGTTTAAATGTATTACAATATCTTTTAAAACGAGTCAATTTATAATATTTAAGGTCATTAAATTCATTTGCGGATGTCGTTGTAGCCGTGGGACTTAAACAGTCGCCTGCAAAGCAAGCGACAGAAATTCGAATCCCAGCGGGGCCTGTACTAATCAGATTTCCTAAAAAACTAAGGAAAGAATCGTAGGGAAACCTGCATATTTCTGAGAAGTAATTCAAAGACGTATGTGTAGTGCCTGAGAGGGCGATCACACATCGTCTGTCACTTAATAATCATCATAATCATAATAATCATCTTCGGTGAAAATGTGTTCATCTGCTCTCAGGGGGATCCAACTTTTCTTGCTTAAAATACCAATATATGTAGTTTATTTTTTAGTTGGGTATTGAGCATTCAGCCTAGCCAGAGAGAAGCATAGATTGTCTGTGGTACGATCTGAGATATCGTGAAATGGGAATGAAAAATGTCCTATCGATTTTAGCTATGATTGAAAAAGCCAATAAACATGTGTCTTCAATCGGGACGGTATTTGCTATTCACATATTAACAGACTTTTCAGTATTAAAATCAGCTTAGCTTACCTTCAGACACATACCTAAATTAGAAATTAAATTTTATTTTTTTTATATATTTCAGGTGAATTATCTCAACAAAAATGGGCGAGCAAAAGTTTACCATGGCGGAGGTGGGCGCGAGAAGCGGGAGGAACAACTCCCCAGTGTGGGTAGTCTACAAGGACTCCGTGTATGACGTCACTAAATATACCAATGAGGTACCAACTGCAAAATATCTACCTGATATAGCGAGCTGTGGTGGCCGCTGGGTTTGAGCAGTCACCTGCTATGCAAGCGACGCAAGTTCAAATCCCAGCGGGGCCAGTACCGATGAGTTTTTCAAAAAACTTATGTGCAGTGATTTCACACCACGTGCTTTACGGTGAAGGAAAACATCGTGAGGAAACCTGCATATGTCTAAGAAGTAATTCAATGACGTATGTATAGTGCCTGAGACGGCGATGGACTCACCCTCTGTCACGTTGGCACTTAATCATATTCGGTGTAATGTTGGTGTTGTTGTTACAACACCTCCCGCCCCTTAGAGGACCCTCCTGGGATGGCGTGAGCATATTGATTACTATAAAATTACTTATGAATGAGTGTGATAGAAATATTTACAATGACCGAAGTGCGCCATATCAGATTACATAGATAGCGATCAATAATAAAGCAATTATATCAGTTAGGTATTGGTACAAGTTTATTATAATGTAATTATATTCGTAATCGGTGACCGTTGCAAGTGTTCCAGTAATAAGCATGCAGATAACACTATCGTGTTACTTATAGGATGTTGATATATACTTCACTACAATGTGTAACACATTTTATTTGTTACTAGCCGTGCCCTGCGGTTTCACCCGAGTAGATTTAAATTCATTCCCGCGATGCCTTAATATTTTTTTTAAATAATAATAACATAAGTTACTTTTTGAAACATTAGCTACCCGCCAGTTAAACTTCCGTTAAAAACAGTCCAGCCGTTTCGGAGATTAGCCGGAACAAACAGACAGACCGACCGAGGTTTTTTTTTTAAATTGGTTTTTCCTAGTCTGTCATACTTTCATTTGCATTTAGTGAAAAGCTGTTATTTTTAAATTACAAACAGATATTTCCATTTTATTAATCTGTACGGATATAGATATATAGATTACCTCTTCGATGTTTTCCTTTCCTTTCTGTGAGGAAACGTGTACATGTCTGAGAAGAAATTCAAGGGCGTATGTATAGTGCCTGAGACGGCGATGGACTCACCCCCTGTCACGTTGGCACTTGATCATATTCGGTGAAATTTGGGTGTTGTTGTAACAACACCTCTGCTTACCCCTTCGGGGACCGTTTTGGGATGGCGACTGCTCTAACTCCGAGGCCACCAATGGTTTTCAATGTATCAATATAATAAAGTGGTACTTAATAAAATTGTTATCTTGTAATGTTCCAGCATCCTGGAGGTGCAGAGGCTATATTGGAGGAGGCAGGGAGAGACGCGACCAAGGCTATCGAAGAGGTCGGCCACTCCTCGGACGCCAGGCAGATCATGGCCAAATACAAGATCGGGGAACTAGTCGAGGTGACCAAATATAGTCATTTGATTTTATAACAAAGGCTACACATATATACATTAAGGCTACACATGACATAAATTCAGTACCTAGGTACAGCGAAACGTGGAAGGCGAATTAATAGAGCGAATGTGATCGGAAGTGTCGGTAGAGGGCGTCCAAGGAAGAACTACTATGACTAAATTAATAGTATTTTTCAGAAAGTCAAACTCGGAGGAACTCATAACCGAAAGAAATGAATGAATGTGGATGAAAGTAGTATGTAAGGATCGTAGCATGTGGTCTCTGCCTACCTCCATAGGATACAGGCGTGAGTATATGCATGTTTTTATTCAGCTCGCGTCATACACATGAACACAGACAGGTTCTGACAATGACTAAGTATTACGTATTCAACAATAAGCTCTTATTGCAATGTTAGTTCATTTGTGTGACAGTGACAGATGTATACACGTCATATACATCTGTCTCATAATAAGAGTAAAACTATGATGGCAATAAGAGGTCATGGTAAGGCCCCTGTACTTACGTAATACTATTTGAAGTTATGTACGAAAAGTCACTTCGTTTGTATTCTCTCTCGATGTCGACTCATATTGAACTAAAAATTTCTAGTGGCATTAACTTAGACAAATAACCTTAGACAAATAGCAAAATTCAGGCATGTGACATGTCATTCCCATACATTTTATCAACGTGAGGATAATGTTACTTTATTTTAAAGGCTAGTAGTCCTAGGCAAAGTAACATTATCTCGCGCTTGCGCTAATAGAAACGTTACAAAATGTATGGAGATGACGTAAACCAGTCACGTGACATACGTCATTCCCATACATTTTGTATCGTGACTACTAGCGAAGTGGGAGGATAATGTTACTCTGTCTACAAAAAGGATCTTATTTTGATTAGCCTCTGTCTAGGCCCCGGCGTATTTGTACAAATTAAAATACAAATTGTATTAAAAATAATGTTTACTTATACCTAGCTAGGTAATGCAATTAAATATATATCCCATGTGACCAGTTCTGAAGTGGTATCGAATCGAATGGAGTCAAAAGGTCCAATAAATGTTAATGTCACGATTAGAGTGAGTGCGGCCACCACTCCGGCCATCTGACACTGCGGGGCACCTCTACCACAGTATTAATACAATCGTTATAAGTAGTAAGGGATCTAGGAATAAATCTTTCAAAATTACACTCTCACACATATAAGTCTAAAAACAATTCAATACGTTACAATAATAGACTCAGCTTTATTGCGGATATCCACTTAGCTATTTATTTACAACCACTTAAAGATGACTTAATTAAAAATCATTAAAAATAAAAATCACAACCAAAACATTAAAAAAAAGTTTTTTCATAACTATTTGTATTAATTTTCAGGAAGAAAAGAAGTATGATGCGAATGGGAAGAAGAAAAAACGAGTGGTGGCCGCTGTGCCTGAGGTTAACAGCAGAAGTTGTTTGAGTACTATCACTTGTGGCCTGCTCGGGTGACCTGCTCTATATTAATACTAATATAAAAATGTTATAGCGCTGTCTATTAGTAGCCCAAACTAAGCAGAGCTTGTACTATGGATACCAGACAGGGTCTATATTGTAGACTAGTGGCCGAATCTTGTTTAACTATGTAAGGTAAAGTCGCCAGTCATGGACAGTATAAGCGATTTTTTTTATATTTGCTCTGTAATTACTTTATTTTTCAACATACATTCTTAAGGATTTGGCGGTAAATTAAGAGCTCTTTCCTTAATTAGAATTTAATGTTTCATTTCTGTTTAGTTCTCAGTAAAATGAAATAATATAAATAATAAACACTCTTCCTTAGACACCATTAATGGACGGTAAAATTGCAGTGTTGTGTTTTAGGGTTAAAATGATAATTATAGTATGGGTTATATTATAAAACTGATGCATATCTATTGATAAATCATTAAATAATATGAATTTCAGCTACGAAGATACAATAATCACAAAATAAGATGATAAGTTACCTACTTGCATCGCGATTCTAGTAAGAAATTACGATTCCCGACACCAAGTGACACCGCGAAACTAACAACCGTTAAAGCCGCAATCAAAATGGGTGTCAGTTGACAAAAACAGTTCTTATGTCAGCTATAATACTGCACAACTCATCGGTATTGACATTTGAAAAAAATACTGCGCGTTTCCTTAATATTGGAGGAAAAAACAACAAATGTCCATGATTGGTTCGCGTCCAACATAGGTGTCTTTACCTTACTATACTAGCTGTGCCTCGCGGTTACACCGGCGCAGACTTTCATAGGTGGCTCTTAGAAACCCTAATGCTTTTTAAAATAAAAGTAGTCTTAGATACTTCTTGTAAAATTAACTTATTATGTGCCAGTGAAAGTATCTACCGTTCAAATCGGTACAGCCGTTTCGGAGATTATTCGGAACAAACAGACAGATATTTTTTTTAAATAGGTATACTAGGATCTAGGTAGGTAAGTATATATACATTCGTGAAAAGCTCCATTTTATTCATAAAACAATTTAAGTTTATTTATCTGTATGGAGTATGGATATGGATTCAGGTGCCGTCGCAAGTCTTGACCTATCAGAGAACATACTACGCATGAACCTACATATTTTGTTCGGTCGCTCCATTTAACTAAGTTGCAAAAATCTCAAAACTCTCTACGGCACCTGTGGCCTGAGTAAAGGTTTTTTACGTAGTCGATATCGTCTGCGTATTTTCCTCATTTTGTATTGGATCGTTAAAGCGCCCCAAGCGGCGAGTGTAAGAAGTTTTACGTCTCCATACAAAAACAGCAAAATGCAAGGTCAAGCGACAATGTTTGAAAGTGTCTAAACCTATATATACTTAGGGCATTGGTCCTACATTTAAGTATTTAGGTATAAAGTCACTTGTGAAGTTGTGAGCACTTGGTATCAGCTCACTGCTTTAAATTAAATAAACAATTTCGTTTCTAAATTTCTAGTGATTTGCTCATTAAAATAATGTAAATAACACAGGCACTTTTATAGTTTCATATAATTTAAGTACCTAAGTAGGTAGGTAATTAAGTAACTTATTTCATAAGAAAAATTATTAATAGGCATTACATTTTAAATTATTTATTTTTGCACGAGGGCAGTAAATCAATGTAACAATAAGAGATTATAAATAAATTATTGATGATACAATCTAGTGTTATTTTATTTGCCTGTTAGAAGAAATAATCGTAATACAGTAGTGTCGTGAGCTGTCTAATTAAGCAGTTAAACGAAGGAAACAAAATATGTATGTTAAATGTTCATTATTCAAGTACTTAGGTAAGTAGGTACATAATATATGAAATATGTAGTATAGTGTATATGTAGAAAAGTTATTAATTAACTTTTGTTTTATAACAAACATTAATTACTTATTTTAAAAATTCCGCTTCTATCAATAGATAGAAACATTTTACTTTATTATTTGTACCGTGCATAAATACCTGCCGGCAAATTTTTCAGCAATAATTAGGTAGATTACTAACGCCATCTGTAAAGTGATTGAGGTATTAAATCTAATGCATTATCGTAACTACATATATTACAGTGGCAGCATGTAGTTCTTGACACAAATTCTAGATGGCGCTGTTAAATTAAAGTTGCCCTCATTTAATCTTGCACAATTTACATAAAACTAAAGCCACTTTATTCCTCTCTACTGCCTACCTATTTATAGTCTGGTCTGGTTATCGTTAGTATATGGAATGTACATAAATGGATGCACAATACATAGACGGTGACCTCTATTAAGCCTCTACTGAAATAACAATGAAATTGCAACTTTATAATTAATGTTATCTGCAAGATATTCCACATGTCACTTTGGTGAAATACTAGGTTCGATACCAAATTTAGCTTCAAATGGAATTGAATAAATGAATGAGGTCATTCACAAAGAACACAATTAGCGTTAATCTCGCATTGCATAAGATTAATGAGCAGATTGCTAAAATGAAAGTCAGACTTATCCAAATCGTTTATTCAAGCAAATGAACATAATTATGAACAAACTATAACATTAAATTTATCTACTTAATGATATTTACATTCCATACCTCGCTTACCTTAGTTATTTATAATCTACATACACCTAGGATGCTTATCCTATCCGTAATATAAAAATGCAGAAATTATACTTCCACTAATCGTCATTATCATTCAAACACCGCGCTCATCAGTTTAAAAATAAATTGACAAATCCATGTGGCAGTGGGTACCTAATTCCCAAGTGATTGTTACAATACGCACCAAATAATATTCTGCATTTTTATGTCAATTTATATTCTTACAGAACCAATTATGTTATGATATTAATGAACCAATAACATTGTCAAATGTTCAATGGAAGTGCCAATATGTTAATGTGTGAGGTGCTACACAAACATGAGGCACGTTGCGAGCTCCGCGTGTCGGTGTAGCGGGGCGCCTTAATACTGAAAATAGCCTCGAATAGATACTTGTGTGGAGAAAGGCCCGCCGCTAGCCCGAGTGGGGCGCACTCACAAAACAACACGGCACGACATACAAAACTTAAATAATGCATTATACATTAATGGCTGCAGTGCCACCACTATGTGGAGGACACTGCAGCCGGACAACATCCAGGTTTGTGCTAAACTACCACATCCAGTTATGTATTCACTTCATAGTCAAGGGTGCTTTTTGGAAATTGGAAACAATAAAGCGGAAGACAACATCAATATAACAGAAAGTTTAATGCATTGTACTTGCACAAACATATTATAATCATTATTCAATGTATACTTGTAGAAACTGAGACATTATAATGTAGCATTCTGTATAATTTAACTGGCAGCCAAACCAGGGACCTATAATAATCATAATAACAATTAAACTAATACAGCAGTAAAACTTAGGGCTTAAACATAAAAACCAGAGTAAAGACAACAGCACAAATGAGATGTCGCCTTACGCATTCACTTCGTCATATAAAACCTAACAGACTTGTGTGCATGCAGGTACTCAGCCACTACATCACCTGGGGCCTTACTATAAGCCCTTATTGCCATCATAGTTCCACTGTGTGACAGTGACAGTCATATAGACGCCATATTCATCTGTCTAACAATCATTGTCAATCTATAATGGCAATAAGAGGTCATGTTTGGGCCCCAGGCCTGTGTCAGCCATATAATGTACATGTTAAAGAGAATTATATATTACATACAATTACATAAGCTCTTGAATTAGTAGTATAGAATAATATTTTAATGAACTAATTATTCCCAGGAAATAAGTGTTATCAAAAATGAAAATGTTAATTTTGAACATAAGTAATATGTTTTAAAGTTATGTGAAAGTTGAACAAAACTTATTATGGTAAGTATTTATACAAATGAATGAATAAATGATGTTGTTATATTAACAGACAGATTTATATTTAAGTAATTTCCTAGACAATGTAAACAATTCCTGAATAAGATGATTGGTAACATATATTAATAGCTATTGTAGATAAAGGGGAACTAACAAAAGAAAGTTAAGGGGAACTTAAGAATACACAAGGCTACACACAAGTCAACTGCAGACTCGAGTGTGTCAATCACACCACTTACTATTCATAATAATAGTTATTAATTTTATTATAAGGGTAAATAAAATATTTTTTAGTAAAAACTCTATAAGGACATTTTCTACACAGACCCATATAACATACAAAAAACTCATAAACTATATCATTATGATTTTAAAATATATAACTATAGTCCGAGTGACTCACTCAGTGTTTTTATATTAAAATTTACATACTAAGTATACTACACATCCCGTCCACATCACACCAGCTAGACTTGACACTCACACCTGTGTAAGGGCACTCGGCAGCGGGCCTCACTGAGGCTGGTTGTTCTGAGCCTGGCTGGCTGATTTGGTGATGACAATGGTCTGCTTACCTCCCACGCCCGTCTTGCCCAGCTGCAGCATGTTGGAGGGCAGTGTGATGATCTTGTTGCCGCCCATCGTGTTGGTGGACACCAGCTTGACGATAGTGGCGCCGGGCGCGATGCTCTGCGCCTGCGCCCCGCTCGACGTCACCGCTGTGCGGTTCTGCATCATCGCTACCTTGGGCATGGTGGCCACCGTCATACCAGTCGACGTCTTCACCAGGGTCACATATTGAGGCGCGTTGCTGGTCTGCACGTTGCCACCTGGGGTCTTCTTGATGATGACAGGGATGCCGCCAGCGTTGCCGCCCGCCTGCCGCAGTACAGTCGCACCAGAGGCGGTCGTCGCTGTTGTCATGTGCTCGCCCGACTTTGCCGTCACAATCTTGTATACGGGTGTCTTCATTTGTTGGCCGCCGATCGCACTCCCTGCTATCTGAATGCCGCTGCTAGCGATCACGGGCAGGTTCCCGCCAATTTTGACAGGCATGCCAGCAGCTACCTTCGTCTGTAGACTCGTAACACCTGCTTGGATCGGCATGCCTCCTGCAGTCTTTACCAAAACATTGCTTGTGCCAATTTTCACATTACCATGGCCTAGTTTGAGTGGCATGCCTGTTGTTCCCTGGCCAATCTTGTGTACACTGTTAGCAGTTATTTTGCCTTGTATATTAGCAGCACCGATTTTAAGCGGTACAGCATTGCCAGCTAGTTTGACGGGCATGTTGCCGGCGCCTAGCTTAACGGGAACGCCGCCACTCGCACCTGTCTTCACTTGAACGAAGCGTGGTGTGCCAGGCCCGCCCGACGCGGACCCCAGCACGATCTGTGCATTTGATTGGGCAGTAGAGACACGCACAGTGCCCGGCGTCCCAACACCACTCACTATCCGCGTCACGCCCTGTGGCGTTACCGCAGCCACCTTAATCTGCTGAGAAGATCCAGGCGCAGGACTCTTCACTACGGCCTTGCCGTATGTCTGCTTTATAGTAGGTGTGTTGGGGGTTACTTTGACAGCTGTCTGTGCTGGTACTTTGATAGTGCTGGGTACAATTTTTTGTGGAGTGGTAACAATAGGAGCTGGAGCTGGCGACACCGCAACTGCTACAGGGCGCACTGGAACCTCAGGCTGAGGAAGTGCTGCAATGGGTGAGGTGAGTCCGAAGGCCTTAGACGCATCTGGTTGGCTGGCGATAGGTGATGCGGGTGGAGGTGCGGCCACTGGTTCTGCAGCTGACGGGAAGCGAGCAGGGGTCACTTTGCCGCACTTTTGTACCTGTAGCACATATGTTGTTACTGTGTTCATGGCAGGCCAGCAAAGCTCTAGTGATGTGGTTCCAGCTCGAACCAGGGCTACTCGGCCAGCCTGCGGTGGTACCCCTACCTCTAGATACCACAGGTCTTTACAGCAAATTTGATTATTCCAAGTTTTTCTGTAGCCATCTCGGCCAGACCATATGTACAGTCTGGTTTGAATAGCAACAGCACTGTGGCCCGCTCTTGCACGAGGAACACATTCTTCAAACTTGTCCAGTGCTATATTGTCCCATGTCATGTTCTCTAGATTGAGGGAAGCCAAGGTATTAGTGCACTTCCATTCTTTTTCATGTGTGGCAAGTTTGGATTCATCGGGTACAAGTGGCACCCAGCCACCATAGACATACATGTGATGTCCTATGACAGTGGCCGTGTGCAGAGAGCGCGGGAGAGGCGGAGGGCCACCTACTTCTGGTCGGGACCATGACATGCTATCCACATCCAACACCCACAGGTCACCGAGTCGAGAGCCGCTCATACCACCGTATATGATGAGAGATGACTTGCCAGTCGTTCGGTCCGTATAAGAGACACCACTGTGCGACTCACGCGGCGGTGGGGACTGTCCGTACGTCAATGGGATATCCCATACAGTCATGGAGGAATTAGAGTATAGTTCAAGAGTATACAGGTCGTTGAGATACCTCGGGATATTATTCTTGGGGTCATCGCTCTCATTCGCCAGTCCACCGAACAGATATACTTTCCCATTGAGGAGTGTGAAGCTATGGCCGAGACGGGGGCACGGCGGAAGTCCCTGCTTCGGTGGCAGCGGTTTGAGGCGCTTCCACTCCCAGCGAGAGGCCTGAAGCTCGTACAGATCGTTAGAATACTTGCCGTACTCCACCATGCCGCCAAAAACGAGTAGACGCGTACCGTCCACTACGAACCCATAGGCAGCACATCCTGGTGGAACTTCTCCTTTCGTGACGGGGACGAACCACTGATTTGTAGTGGTGTTGAAGACGTGAAGCTCATGAACTATCCCTTCGTTTCCGCCGCCGAAAACTATCATCAAATCTTTTATGGCAACCGCGCGATGGCCATGGCGAGGTCGGGGTTGAGGACCGGTGGGATTGTATACTTTTTGCCACTTAAGTACAGCGTTTTCCTTCATTTTTACTATACATTTGTCACTAAAAGCTTTAACACCGTATGTATCGCTCGGGATGCGTATCTACAGCATAGACAATGAGAAACGTCGTAAATAAGTTTTGAAGAAAATATTCAGGTTAGTAGAAGCTACATATGACTATCATATTCAAACCTCTCTTTCGCACTCGTTGGATCACTCAATGAGTAACAAAAAATCACCCTACGCAGCTTACAGCGTATAACAAAAATGGCGTTAGCAACAGCGCTGCCAACATAAATTCGGTAGATAGAACGGCGTCGGACGTCAAGAAATTGTTTATGGTAGAATATAGTTTTAAAAATATTCGGCCAGAACTAATAATGTCATATTCATATTCATATTCATATATTTATTGCCAGTTAGTATCGTATTACACACAATATTAACAAAGTTATAGTGGTAATAACATATATCTAACAACCCTGTTAGGGCACAGCAATTAGAGAGGCACTTCTTAATTTATATATATACAATTTATCTTATATTTATTAGTAATCAATAGGAAACATTTATACACTTATTTATTAAACTATGCAATTAGGTTTATTAATAATAGGTTATTAAATTTTTTGAGATCACACATTTCTATATTACTCATGTATATAAATAATAATAATTGTATATATTATTAGCAGACTAAATAATTTAGTTTATCTGCATATAGAAAAAGTCCTTATCTGAGTACAGTTTATAGATATATTTTAATTATGTATTTTTTAAGTATTACGAATTTACTAACATTTGCTTTCTGCGTATAATATACTTGTAAATATGATGACATTGAAAAACCGGAATCAGGATTTACCGGCAAATTAAAGAACGCAATGAAAACGGCGTCTCAACGTTAATAACTAGTTTTTAATCCGGATAATTTTTAAATTAATGCTTATATTTAAAAATAAATTTCAATGGAATATTTTTTTAAGCCGGTCATAAGTTTTGTAGAGTATATCTCACGCATGAGTAGAGCCGTGACTGGAATATTATTATTATTATTATTATTATTTTTTGTTTTTCTATATCAATTATAGTCTATGAGTAATGTTCTCTGATATATTTTGTCTGTGATTGTAAAGACCATAGAGATGCGACCTAATTATTTATTTTGTTAAGTTTTCGGCATTGATACAAAAGCGCGGGAAACTGTAAAGTATATTTTGTTTTCCTTTCTATTCATGTCTATGGTTAGCTTAGCTGTCATAATATTATCACAAGTCGGAAACTTTATTTCGGTAAAGAAGATGTGTACCGGTGTGAAATTTGTATACTGTGTCAATAGATGGCGCGCGCGACTAAGAAAGTGGGTATAGGTACACTATTTATACGCAGAATTAGTTTTGTTCCATAGTAATACAAATTATAATAATACTAGCTGTGGCCCCGCGGTTTCACCCGCATAGATTTTTATATAATTTAGCAATAAATTAAAATTGCGACTATAATTGGAGATTTAAACTATCCTATCTCTCAAGTTGGATCGAACTGCACATGGTGTGCGAATTTTATTATAATCGGTTAAGTGGTTTAGGAGTCCATTGAGGACAAACATTGTGACACGAGATTTATATATATTAAGATAATATATTACCTATATGATTGCGTGATTTAATTCTGTTAGTCATATTTAGAACTTGTAGTGTAATCATGACGTGATTGTGTATATGTTAGATGAGGAATGTATGATATCTATTGTATTTCTTATTATTATTGTAGTTTTTCTAATCCAACGAGCTTATAATAAAACACATATAAATAGTTAGGTACTGTATAAACAGACCAATTAGGTTAAATTTGCATTGCATTCGTATCACTCAGCAACCAAGAAGTGGATAAGCATTATTTATTTATTTGATTATACCTACCGACTGTTTATGATAGTAAATAGATTTGTTGGTAATTTGGTAATATAATAAACGAGGGTGTTATGAAGGTATAATGGAGCGGTTGTACGGTAGGTAACAAAGTCTTTGATGAACATACTTACGAACCGAGAACACAGAAACCCCTAATACTTAATTAGAAATTGAATTAAGCACTTGTCCATCTCCACAACTCTATTTATTATTGATTCGCTAACGCTACGTTGTCCGTTTTTTCCCAATACTACCCAAGTTCGTTACATATTACAATTGTGAGGTAGATAAAGTACTATACACTTTATAAATAATTCATGATAATATTATAAAGAGGAAAGGTTTGTATGTATGTTTTTAACAAATTGTCTCAAAAAGTACCGGACCGATTTAAAAAATTCTTTCATAATTAAATGCTACATTATCACTGATGATATAGGCTATATTATATCACCGTACTCCCACGGGAACGGGAACTACGAGGGTGGAGCTGAGTGACGTCCGCTAGTGCCTTATAATGTACTTACTGCCTGTACTTTTTTATAATTTTAGCAAAACACCACAGCAAACACTCGTTTTATGGAGTGTCATACAGCGCCATCTAGCGAATGGTTGTGTAAACATTGCTTGATTAATGTAAAGTATTAAAAAATATAATTTAAAGAAGGTTGTGGTATCTATGGCATGTTCTTTGAAAAAAATGTTGCTCCATAGAGCGTATCCATCACTCTCAAAGATTTTTAAATTGTAATGTCGGTGTGGCAAGTATTCAAAGTACGTAGTAGCCGTTATCCATAATTCAGGCCAAGTTTACAACCTTTCAAGTACATACTCATGGAAAATATTGGAAAAAGGATATTTTAGTGTCAGCCCTAACATGTTGTACTACAGCACGTGCACCTAAGTCTGAAGTTAAAACGAAATTCCCTTTGCATTTCATTTCAGGAATCAGGAAAGTTGCTGCGTTTATTTCTTTGAAATTCAATTTGAGTAAGTACCTTCTAGTTAATGGCTTTAGGTTTTGTTTTATTTTGCAATTCACTTCGAATAAATAGCTGAGGTTATAAAACAGATTTGCACGGAATAGCAAAGTGGTCAGTAGAAATTAGATTTGACCCTCGATTTCAACGGCGCCGCCGTACTTAGTGATTTTTAGTCACTTTCAAGATAAACTTACCTTACTAATGTCCGTTTTTTAGTTAAGCTATTTTAACAAAATACAGAAGGTACATTCGTAGCTCTACTATAAAATTAGATTTAATTCTGGGGCCCAACCAGGATCTCTTATTGCAATGTAAGTGCAGCAGGGCGATAGTGACAGATGTATACACGTCAAATACATCTGTCTCATAATAAGAGTAAAACTATCGTGGCAATAACAGGTTATGGTAAGGCCCCTGTTCTCAATGGAAGCTATGTGCTGCAGTGTTATTCACTATGCTTTCCCAGCGTCGCACTGGTCGAGTGTCTATTTTAAAAAGAAACGAAATTAAACCTTATCTTCTATGCATTATGTATCAATTTCCTATGATTGAAACCAACGCTCGTCGTCGAGTTCGACGCTGAGAAATCTTAGTGAATAATGCGGCTGAAGTCGTTTCATCGGGTCGGCCGTGAAAAGGTAAGAGACACACCGACTATTTGCCCATAAGATGGCGCCACATGTCAGTTAGATCGCACAATAATTAGGTGCGTTTTCTTAATTCAGTCTACCAGGTTCGTGGTTTTGGCAACCACGTTCAAACGTTGTCACTCGACCTTGCGTTTTATCGTGGCTCAAAAAGTGTTCATACTTTTTCGGAGGCGGGTTGTGGCTGTATGCCAAGGATGGCGAATCACACATTAGCTACGATAAAACGCAATTTCCCACTCGCCTGTTGGTAAAAATAAATAACTAGTTGTTATTTATCTAGGAGCGCGGTTCCAGTTAGCTAGCGGTAGCCAGTCGCTTAAGTCCTCCAATCGACGATATTTGCAAATTGTACTTGGAATACAGTTGCTGCAGCATTCATGGGCATTGTAAGTTAAGCATACCCCCTGCAAGATGGTATGCAGTTACTATTAGAGTTGTGTCAACTGTAGTTTCTAACTCGAATCGAGCTAAATTCAAGTTGAATTCTCTCTAACTCGTATTCGGACTGGAGGTTACTTAACGAAAGAGCCAGAGCGCGATTCGTTCGCAGCGACCGACGATTTAAAGAAATTTTCCGATTATATAACATTGAATTCATTCTCATCACTCAAAAATGGTACAATATTGCAGACTTGACGTTTCATCAGCAATCGTTAAATTTGGGTTAAATAAGTAATTTGTAACAAATCATAGATTCAACTTATTCCAGCTAAGTTGAATTCAAACCGAGTTAGCTGAATTCCAACTCGAGTTAACTCGATTTGTGTTGATTCCAAACTGGCACATCACTAGTTACTCTGATCTATGAAATGCTAGCAAAGGTGCCTTGGACATTCACTTAACGTATTTCTAACGAACACATTTAACTATATCAACATTCTTACCTCTAGGTTTGTCAACATAATTTATCGTGCTCTACTCGAAATAACAAGGAATGTTTAGGTTAGCTTGCTAGATGTCTAGTGTTTATTTGGGTGGCTGGCTCTGTACAGTGTAGATTTTCGCTTTGACTAAGCGTGCGGTGTTCGTGCGGTGTGATTACACAGGCCGCGACGCCGGCGGATATCGTATTTATCCAAAGTTTCATTCAACTCAGTGGTAAATCACAGTATACCTAGCTTACTAACCAGTATGCAATCTAGACCCTAATTTGAAACGAGCACATTTGCTCCATCGACCTTGAGGGTATAATTTAGGTTAAATCGATTTAATAATTACAATTTAAGAAAAATGTTACTTAACTTCGGCCACGACGTGACATGACATCCGTTACTGATATACGTCGATGCCGATTATAATCGTAGATGCGTGCGTCTGTGTGAGTGTGGCATTTCGAACGATTGCTTCTTAGATGCGATACTGCTTGTAGTAAGATTATATTTTTCACACAAGATGCTCAAGTGCCAACGTGACAGATGGTGAGTCTATCGCCATCTCAGGCACCATGCATTCGTCTTTGAACTACTTCTCAGACATATGCAGGTTTCCCCACGACGTTTTCCTTCACCGTAAAGCACGTGGTGTGAAATCACTGCACATAAGTATTTCAGAAGAACTCTTTGGTGCCGGCCCCGCTGGGTTTCGTACTTGTGTCGCTTGCGTAGAAGGCGACTGCTCAAACGCCAAGGTCACCACCACACCACACTATTTTCTATATTTATCCTGTGGATAAAATACATAGACACATTCCCTTTGGACCCACTGGGAGGTTGAACTTTGTCTAGTATTCAATAAATGTAATAGTGTGTTAAGGGTTTAGCATCGTGATAGGTACAACACACGATAGCTCCCCGCTGGTTTAATGGCAGCACTAAATGAAAAGCGCGCTTAATTGTAATTTCACTAATCTTAATTGGAGGTGTCGTTTGCAGCTGGTAATCCTAATTGGTACTCTGTCTGTTACTTAGGTTAATCGCTCGCTTGTTGCAATTGCTACATATAGGGTCTAGACTTTTAAGACGCACATTTTTTACTATAGAACAGGTGGTATATATCAATCATCAATCAATCTTTAATCAAATAAATAAGAATATAATAAAAACATTTATTGTTGGGGTCGGCACTTGATTCAACTTGATTTTAATACGAAGCGACTGCCATCTGACCTTCGCAACCCCTTTAACGAGGAAAATCTGTGATCTGGGTTAAACCAGTTGTCAGACTATTGAGGTCTCCGACTGACCAATTTACAAGTAAAGCAATTCACTGATGTAGACACGGCACGCTTAGTTTATTTTAGTTACTTTCATAGCGTTATGTCGTATGCCATCCTGCTTTGGGGCAAAGCTGCCGATATAGAAGCCATATTTATTTTACAGAAAAGGGCTGTAAGATCAATCTATAACTTAGGATCTAGAGCATCTTTGAAGGAAAAATTTAAAGAAATAGGAATTTTAACAGTGGCTTCGCAGTATATTCTAGCAAATTTATTACTTGTACATAAAAATATTAATTCTTTTCAAAAGAAGTGTGATGTACATAATGTCAACACAAGGCACAAAAATAAAATAGTAGTACCTACACACCGCTTACAGAAAGTCCAGGGATCATTTTTAGGGCAATGTATACGCTTTTATAATAAGTTACCTACATGTATTGTAAATTTACCCTTTGATAAATTTAAAGAGACTGTAAAATCTGTATTACTTAAAAAGGGTTATTATACAGTTAGTGATTATATATGTGATAAAGAAACTTGGAATAATGTATTACCAGATAAATATTGTAAGTAGTCTCATGGACACTGTACTTATGTTACAATTCTTAATATTTATTAGTTTTGATCTTTGTTTGACTGGCTTGAGTTGTCAGGCTCACTAAAATGCCTTTGCTTGCGGCGGCGTCTGGATGACGGGTTGTCCACTTCCCTCTATGATGGTTGAGGAGGTCAATGGCTGGCATTCACGTCATACTTGTGAACAGGTGCTGCTTGTGGGGGCTGGTCATCTCAAGCTATGCATTTAGTTATAAGTAGATGTACTAGATTTTTAGTTATGTTAATTTTTATCGACATTTGTGCATTGGAACATTGTACATGAGCTTACGTTTTTTAAATTATTTATTTTGTATTCTTTAAATTGTATAATATTTTTGAAAAGAGTAATTACTGAGTTTCTTGCCAGGTTCTTCTCAGTAAAAGCAACCTTCCGAACCTGGCGGTAGCATGTATAATCCTGTATAATTGTGTCATTCTGACGATTTGAAAGTGCTTTGTAAAAGTCTAATCGAATAAAGATACTTTTGACTTTGACTTTGACTTTGACCTGTAACGCTTGTCAAAAATTATAATGCCAAAAATAAGCGACAAATAAGTCAAAAAATGTTTGCTTCGGCGATACCTACTGCATGTAACATATCACTTAGATAAATCAAAGAGGAAATTATGTCTATACGTAAATTATATATATACACAATATACTATAATATTCTTGAGATATAATGGAAATGTCTGTTTGTAATTCCAATTTAAAACTATTCAGAAAATGCATAATACGAAAGTACGAGTATATAACGTAAATACGGTAATCACGTAAACAAACCAATTTTAATTTATTATCACTGGAAGATGATAAAATGTTATGAGGGGTAGTATAGGATACTTTTATTTAAAAATAAAACTTTGGGGTTCAATGGTTCACTCATGAAATTACTCTTTTTTTTATAATTAGTCTACGCGGGTAAAACAGCGGGGCACGGCTAGTACTAAATAAATAACATTTATCACTCAAATACACGGCTAATTAAGTTAAATATCCCACACTACCTCGCCCACACCGATTGCTAACTCTAATAACTCCGTCCCGACCTTATGTCTCGACATAGTGTAAATTGTATTTCTCAGCCAACTTAATTATATTGTTTTCAGAAATAAAAAAAGAGCCGTAGAAGGGCCTGTACCTACCAATGAGTTTTTCTGAAAACTTATGTGCAGTGATTTCACACCTCGTGCTTTACGGTGAAGGAAAACATCGTGAGAAAACCTGTAAATGTCTGTGTAATTCGAAGACGACATCATCTGCCACGAGGACACTTAATTTTCGGGGAAAAGTGGATGTTGTTATTACAACGCCTCTGCCTACCCCTGTGGGGAATACAGGCGTGAGCATATGAATGTATGTAAATTCATATCCAAAATCAGACCCAGCCCTCAGAGACCAGGAGTCCGCCTCTGACTTTGCTATAATATATTATATCGTACTTGTTTAGTTCCTCAGATAATTTATCAACGGGAAATAAGATCTCATGTGGAAATCAACAATTTATTTACTTTTTCGCATTTGAGATTATGTTACCTGCTTCGTCTCCGGCAAAATACGATAGATTTGATTTGATGATCTACTTCAAATACTTTTATTTAACCCATATCCATCTCACAACCGTTTAGCCGCAACTTCGGCTGTGTTCTTAAGTGTAAAACTACCAACACTTGTTAGTGATGTGCTAACTCGGGATAAACATAAATCGAGTTAACTCGAGTTGGAGTTCAGCTAACTCGGTTTGAATTCAAGTTACACAACTTAGTTAGCTGAAAAAAATTGAGAGTATGATCTGATAAAAAATTTTTTTTTTTTGTAAATATTTATCCTCAAACGTCAAATCTGCAATATTGTGACATTTGAGAGTGAATAAATATAATTTTATATTCTTTTATTATTTATTATATTAATAATAAATAGGTAACTAAAAACTAATTACAAGTAGAAAACTTGGCCCAAATCGGTGTCTCTCGGGATCGTGCCAAGAAGGCTGGCAGCATTGCCACGTTGAATAGCAATGCTGATTCTCTGAGCGAGAAAAGCCCCATTTTATATAATGGAAATTTCTTGTCGTCGTTGGGTTCATTCTTTCGCTGCGAACGAAGCACGCTCTCGCTCTTTCGCTTGATTCAACTCGAAATTTAGCATAACTCGAATAAACTCGAGTTGGCACATGTCTTAACATCATACATCTAATTTCAGCAAACTTAAAAACGGACCGGTTCTTTACTCTCATGGAAACGAGAGCTAGCTAGTATTACATACATAAATAATAACGCCTGTGTTCCCCAGAAGGGTAGGCAGTGTACTTGTGAGAAGAATGAGTACACCCACATTTCGCCAGTAATGTTTATGTTCCATGTAAGGGGGCAGGCAATCCAAATTCCGGGCTGCCACTGGGAAATAACAGATACCAAAACATAATTGGCCCGACCCGGTGATCTAACCCAGAACCTTGTGTTCCGCAGTAGCTCTTGCGACCACTATACCAACGAACTAGGCAGTATTTTTTGAATTAAGTATGTAATATCAGGCAAGTAGGGATAAGAAAAAAAAATGCTCACGCCTGCCTAGAAGGGTCATTAGATGGGTTGTAATACTCACATTTCGCTGAATATGATTAAGTGCCAACGTGACAGAGGGTAAGTCCATCGTTATCTCAGGCACTATAAATACGTCTTTGAATTACTTCTCAGCCGGCTTCTTCACGATGCTTTCCGTCAAAGATCGTGGTGTGAAAAGGGATAAGAAGCCACAGAGAGATATAGGTTCCTCTGCACATGTCACTCAAGAACGTACATTCATTGGAAACAAGGTTTTGGAGCAGATTTAGATTGCCTTCCTATTCAAGAATTTTCAGAATCAGACCATTTTCAGAAATTACACCCTATATCCAACTTAACATACAAATAAATACTCGTATTAGATGCTAAACTCAATCATTTGAAAAAATCGGTACGTAATTTTCTGCTATAGAATATAGGTACTTATTAATCAACCAAAGGTGTTAAGTAAACGTCTGTGGTAGACAGTTTATAGCCATATGAGTGAATGCTATGAATTCAACTATTTATATGCAATAAATTACATTAATTTATCGCACAATTTCACACGCCTCTCTAAGCGTACAATAAGGGCAGTGAATCATAACTTTTTCATTTGGCACCATAATAGGTTTCCATTTAAATTGGTGAATTCTGAAAGTGCCTTCAGAGTTCAAATCGACTCGATAATAACTGCTTTATGAATAATTAATACATCTATTCTATGATTC
Organism: Watsonalla binaria; assembly: GCA_929442735.1. NCBI lineage: Eukaryota > Metazoa > Arthropoda > Insecta > Lepidoptera > Drepanidae > Watsonalla > Watsonalla binaria. Next base: position 247,995 of record OV838938.1, read on the forward strand.
ATTAGCTGATAGTCTTAATTGTGTGGCACTCATTAAAACCTTTTTGATTTATAATGCCTTAATTAACGAGTAATTCTATCATTATTATTGTCAGTCCATTTTAATGATTAACGAGTTACAATGATATATATTATTATGATAGAAGTCAACTTACTGATTTATGATAACACTAGCTGTGCCCCGCGGTTTCACCCGCGTAGATTTAGTATTATATAATATTATTTTCACAATAATAGGTAGCCTATGTCTTTTCTCAGGGTCTAAAGATTGTCTGTGCCAAATTTCATCAAAATCGGTTGAGGGGTTTAAGCGAGAAAGCATAACAGACAGACAGACAGAGTTACTTTCGCATTTATAATATTAGTAAGGATAGTAGGGATATCTACTAACTGAAGTGTCTGATTGTAATTCCAAACTCACACATTCAAACAATTGTTCACTGAATGCATAATAATATTAAATTATGGTATTTAAGTACTTAGAAGAAATAATAAAAATAAATATGCTCACGCCATCCCAGAAGGGTCTCCGATGGGGTAAGCAGAGGATATTTTCCTAATTTTGAATGGGAACGTTGAACTTCCTATACTCACCGCTAGGGCGGTTTTGCGTTCCCATACAAAATGAGGAAAATATACAATCGATATAGTCAACGTTGAAATATGTTAAAACCTATATAGGTACTGGGATTCCGCGGCTCTCAGTTGAGGCAGCAATATTGCTGTGTACGCCATCACGATGCTGAACTGAGCCATGTTGATTGCGACGCCCGCAGTCACGAAACACTGAAATTGTAAACATGGCATATTTTACAACTTTATACTTTACGTTTCAGGAAAATATGCAAAGCTTGAACTAATGTGTAAGAAAATATTAAAACAACATGACAGTATTTCAATAAAACTTTTAACGAAGCTAAAAGCCCAATGAGGTTTAATGATCTACTCTGGAATACATCTTGAACATTATAATTTGGTTAATTAATATTGTACATGCGCCTAATCTCTCGGGTTACGTAATTAACGTACCTACATACTTCGTGTGTTATGTGCTTCATAAACTATCTATGTATATTGTAAAAACATATTTTTACATCATTATATTATTGGGAGTAAGGGGAGGTAGGGGAATCTCGTCGTTCGAATGGCCCACGGGCCGTTCCACTTGGAGCTCTCAAACGTAATAACCATAGTATAAATATATGCTTTACAACCAGTGAGGAATCAAGGTCTATTTTTTGAAATAAGTAGTCGTTTCCACTATTGTCAATATTCATGATACCAAAATTTACTCTTTTATAAACTGTCAAAAAATATAGATTGGTCGTCTTGAAGTTTTGAAAAGTGTCGGTAAAAGATGTTAATGGCGTATACGCGATCAGCCACGACATGAAACCTCTTATTCCTGTTATTCTTTCGTAGATGAGCGCGTCTGTGTGAGTGTGTTGTTTCGAACGATAGGTTTCTAGATTCCTAGCTGTTTGTGATTTGAACTTCAACTTGCTTATATTAAAGCTATGGTAATACCCCTGGACAAGACCAGCAATAAGTAAAACATAATCTAAGATTGGATTTGGATTAATGTTAGCTCCATCACTTTCTATGATACTACCGGACGTCAAGCGGTTTCACCCCCGTAATTCCCCTTCCAGTGGGAGTACCGAGATAAAATATAGCCTATATTAATCAGTGATAATTTAGCATTCAAATGATGAAAGAATTTTTAAAATCGGTCCAGTACTTTTTGAACTAATTCATTAGAAATATACATACAATTTTTTTTATAATATTAGTATAGACGGATGGTCATTGTTTCAGTCCGAGTTTAGACTAACGTTTAAAAAATGGATGCTAGATAAAAAGTAACTGTTCTAACGGAGAACATCCCTAGATAGATTAAAACCTAATAGCTTTATCTGTGGAAATCCAGTCGCTAGTCACGTGTCTGTCACATTGTCGTATAAATTGAAGGCTTTGCCTGTCGCACCGCACCCAGTCACGAAATGCAGATTTATTAAGGAATTAGATACCTAAGTGAAACCACAGATAATTAATGTTGCGACTTAAATGGGGCTGTAGGGCTATCAAAACGGATTTTTCCCATGTGATATTGACCTACCTACACACAAATGAAACAAATTCGTATTGATAACATCTTGATATACTAGTTTATATATCTTCGTAATTTCAAATTAACAGCTTTTCACTAAATACATATAAAAGTATCTTCGGTCATCATATAAAAACAACAATGTACTTAAATCAAAAAGTCTGTTTGTTCTGACTAATCTCCGAAACAGCTTGTCCGATTTCTACGGGACTTTCACTGACAGATATAACTAATGTTACAACATGTAACTTAGGCTACTTTTATTTAAAAAGAAATATTAGGATTCCGCGGACTACGCATGAATTAAATCGTTATATAATATTATAAAGCTATTTGTTTGTTTTAACGCGCTATTTTCAAGAGCACCTGGTTTGAATTGAAAAAGTATTTTTGCGTTGGATAGTTCATTTATCGAGGAAGGGTTTAGGCTTTATAATTCTTAATTAGCTCAATTAGCAATACTTACCTACTTAAATTATACGCGAGTGAATCCGCGTGGCTTAGCTAGTATTATATACATGTACTTACAAATATTATAAATAATCTATTAGTATTAGTCTATTATCTTTCCACGGCAAATTCGTTGGATCGATAATGTCAAAATTTGCTATAGAGGGCTGTGACACCAAATAGGTAAGATAATGCGAATAGAGTACTTAAACGGTAAAAGCTAGTTATGTAAATATGTTTGTAATACGGGTCAAATTCATAACTCTTTTTTCTTCTTGCTAGTCGGGTAATAAAGTATTAGTACCGCAGTAAATAGCCAAGTAATGAGGACCGCAGTTCCTCGCGCGGGTCCAATTTCCGCTCCCCTGCCAATAAACTGATCAGGAAAAGCATTCATTTTCTTACCTTTATGAAATTAATCCGAAGTTAGTTAGTGATTAGTTTATTCCATCCAATCAACGTGTAACAAGTGTAACGGGAAAAAATATTATTTAACAACTTTTGTGACGACCCGTTGGACCAGTGATAGCTTACCTATGCTACGTGTCGCTTGTTCGATTCCTTGTGTTGCGACAGTCATGTGATGAACATTGTGTGTTGTCCTTTATCGGGTACCAATAGTACTGATGTGGCAGCGCAGGGTGATAATGTCCAACCATATTTGTGTTTTGTTATGTATTAGATACAAAGTGCTGCCCATACACGTTTAATGTGTCCCACATATACTGTGGCCCATTACCATAGTATATAAACTAATCGATGTTGAACATTACACTACTGACTAGGTAACTGTTAGATAGGTAGTCTGTGGTTACACTCTACGAACGTGGCCCGATTGCGTATTCAGCGGAGTAGCGATAGCTTTGCGATAAATAAACATCACAGTAGACACCTAACCATAAGGTCTTGTTGCAATGATAGTTCAGCTGTGTGATAGACATACATACATATGCTCACGACTGTATTCCCCGAAGAGGTAGGCAGAGGTGTTTGGAATAACAACTCCGTCATTTCACCTTGTATGACAGTGTGTGAATGTGCCAATGTGACAGATGATGAGCCTATCGCCGTCTCAGGCACAATACATATTATGTCTCTGAATTACTTCTCAGACATATGCAGGTTTCCTTACGATGTTTTTCATTCACCGAAAAGCACGTGGTGTGGATTCACTGCACATAAGTTTTAACGAAAGATGGAGATTATATATTTATATATATATATAAAGAGAGAGTTTTTGCCCCTGTAGTGGTCCTTCTGGTGGTTTATTTATATAATTATATAATTAATTATAATGGCAATAAAAAGGTAATGATTGTGACAGTTAATTGTAATCTATGATTGGGACCGCTGCTCCACGCTATCTGCGACTTCTGCAAGGCTGTTGCAACAGGACACGTAATAAATCTTGTTTGTTTACCTTGCGCGATGAATCGAATTGGTTTTGGCGAGATAATGAGATTCTACCCAGGTTCAAAATGTGCCTGCTTCACTTTATACGATCAAAAGGACCTTACGGACGTAGTTATACGATTTATTTTCAATTGTTTCACCGGAAGCATTACGGTATATTGACCCTGAAATACGAGTCTTAATTTATTCGATTACACAGTATTTTAATGTCGCGATTATATAAGATTGAATCTTATTGTGTTGCATACAATGTTTTTTTTCTTATTTTTATATATTTGTTGTAAGCATCACCAATAGATGAATTTACATTTTAACAACGTTAAAAAGTATACAAATACTCAGAATTATATAGAATATAGCCAAAAACATAAAGAACTCATCATCTCTAAAAACTTGAAATATATCCTAAGAAATATTTGTATGACACACAATAGCTGATTGCTTCACTTATTTTAGTAGGCGCTTTAAATACATGACAGCGTAACACCCTTTACAATATGACATGTAATTCCCAATACCCCATATTTAGCATTTCAAAACATAGTATATAAATACTTCAATACTTTAATTATACGCAAAGCATCTCAAACAATAATAAAGAATCTATACCTAAATTGTAACGTGTAAAACTGTTTAGTTGTAATGTTGCTTTTTCTAAACTAATCGAATATGAAATAATCGATGCTATTTTTTCTCAATAACTCTTTTATTTTTCACAACTCAATTGACAGTTCATGTTTTTAATATAAATGTATAGTGGACTGTATTCACTTACTCTAAAAAGGTTGGTTATAACTATGAACTCATTAAACAAAAACTACTACCTATATTTTTACGTTCACAAGTGCGTATTTTACACAGAATAACTAAGATACTCAGGTTCAGGTTTTAGTAGTTAAGGGAATGTTTATTATTTGCTGTTTCCTTTTGCATAACTCGTTCCTCAAACTTTTATTTGCTAAAGAAATAACTAAAGAAAAGTTTCATGCCATCCACATGAAAAGCATTGTGTCTGTGCATTAAAGTTCCACTACGGTTTTTATGCCTAACGGGCAGCTCTTACACATTATCTTCAGGAAAAATATCTTCTAAGTTGCTTACATATGTAAACCTTTGACATGCATTTTGTTAAAATTTGTTAATCAGCGTCATTCACACATCAAACAATGTTGTATCTGTTCATTGGTGTGGCAACGCATTTAAACATTTTCTGTACTAAAATTTTTTGAAGTATTTTTACGATGATAATCGTGAAAACTATTTTTTTTGATTTTGAAAAAATATCCCATACAGGGAATGATGGGAAACTTTCAAAAAATATATTTTAAATAATCTTACTAACAATCGCTGTTCGGCCGTTGTTAAGACAATGTTAGGTATATCGATAATATCTCTTACTGTCCTCTGCTTATCCCTTCGGAGACCCTTCTGGGATGACGTTAGGATATTAATTTAATTTAAATTTTTAGTTAATTTAAAACGTGTGAAATACCAACTACGATCGTTTAAGCAGAGTGCATTTAGAACTTCTTAGCTTGACAGAGGATGAGTCTGAGACAATATACATTCGTCTTTGAATTACTTCTCGGACATATGCAGGTTTCCTCACGATATTTTCCTTCACCGTAAAGCACGTGGTGTCAAATCACTACACATACGGTTTTAGAAATCTCATTGGTACAGGCCACGTTGGGATTTGAACTTGCTTCGCTTGCGTAGCAGGCGACTGCTCAAACCCCAAGGCCACCACGGCTTTTTCTACATTAATTTAACGGTATATTAAACGCTCCGGCTACGTTTCATTTAAAGGTACCAAAATTAAACTCCAAAGCTCAGTTCTTAATACGTTCTGCTTTAACCGACCATGGTATGCCAGTTCCTTTTGACATGTCCTCGAAATCTTACTGAAGTATGTTTTCAATTTATTTCTTAGGAAGAACCAACTTGGTCGCGGTGAGATTATATTTACCTATCCCGAGCTATCTCAGAGACTAGTGACTTGTTTGCTAGAACGCGTTAATGTCTGGAACTTTTTATCCTCTTGAAATAGAAATAATATTTATTTACATGAAATATGGTACAGGTTAGGTCACAACAATCATATATTTCACCCAATTTGAGGGCATGTCAATATTAACTTACCTACTTAGGTACTGCAGTAACATTTAACCACATATTTTTAAATAGGTATAAATTAATTACATACATATGCTCACGCTTGTATTCCCCGAAGGGGTAGGCAGAGGTGTTGTTATCACAAGACCCACTTTTCACCGAATTTTTGATTAAGTGCCAACGTGACAGATGGTGAGTCTATCGCCGTCTCAGGCACTATACATACGTCTTTGAATTACTTCTCAGAAATATGCAGGTTTCCTCACGATGTTTTCCTTCACCGTAAAGCACGTGGTGTGAAATCACTGTACATAAGTTTTTTAGAAAAACTCATTGGTACAGGCCCCGCTGGGATTCGAACTTGCGTCGCTTGCGTAGCAGGCGACTGCTCAAACCCCGAGGCCACCACGACGTATAAATTAAATATTTTTATAATATCTATTTTTAAGAGCATTAACAGATTATAAACATTTCTGTATCTACACATAAATAAAATTGAAGTGTCTGTTTTTAATTCCAAAATAACAAATTTTAACTAAGTGTATACGAAAGTGTATACGGTACAGGCATAGAAAAAACTACTTTTATTTTTTTTTCACTTTGTTTGCTCTGCCTAATTTTCTAAACGGCTGGAGCGATTTTAACTAGATTTTCACTGTCGGATAGCTAATGTTACTTGTAATTTAAAAAAATAAGTATGTTTCCTTGAGCCTTAAGTCTACGCGGGTGAAACAGCACACACAGTTATTATTATAGTTATTATTATATTGCAGACTTGGTCATTAACTGTTGGAGCAATGACCAAATAAAAAACTATGGACCGACATTAATTAATCTCCAAATAATAAATAGAACGATTACCCCTAATAACCTTAATTACGACTAATTAAAAATGTCTACCCCTCGATGAAACGTGGACTGTACTCACCGATCTCGTCGTTATAACTTTGTAAATTAATAAGCGACGCAGACCGCAAGATAGGACTCCATCAAAAGTTGTATGTTCCACACATTCAATTACACATATACTAGTCGAGGAAAATGTCGCAAACATAATCATTTTAGGAGTACCATGTGCTGGCTGGTCAGTCTGGACAGAACTACTGAAGGAATGAGAGATATAAGAATTTTATGCATGACACACAAGTTTACATTCTAAATTCTTAAAAATTATCTGGAATAATACGAGCACGAGGCTGTACTGCACGTTTTGCAGAGGTCGTGGGTTCGAGTTCCGCCTCGTGTTCGTAGTTTTCCTGACCTATTTTAAGAATTTAGGATGAAAGATGCTAAGAGTAAAGCTCGTGCAGTGAAATGACCATCATCCTCCTGCCCTTTTCCCATGTTATTTGTGGTCGGCGCAATTCTTCTCTTCCATTTCTCTCTATCAGCCGTCACATCTGTATTCACTCCTATTTTAGCCATATCATCTTTCACACGTGGAATGGCCGACGACGTTGAAATGCTACCCTTGCATAGCAGGCGACTCCTCAAACCCAGTAAGACATACTAACATGATTGATATTCTCCACAGACGCTCGTGAAAATATTGTAGAAACGATGTTGGACTAACTAAACAAAATGATAAATAGTGAGACTAAACTGAGCTTTCGTGTACTTTTATTCTATAAAAACCAGCCAAGTGCGAGTCGGATTCACGCACCAAGAGTTCCGTACAAGCCTGATGTAAATAAAAATATATGCTTTTCGCAATTTTTCCTTTATCTGTGCTATAAGACGTTGGAACGTAGTAAATTTCAAGATTCTGAGTTCACGGGAAGTAAGGTTTTCATTGAGTGTCGAAAATTTGCAGCATAAACGGCTGTACCGTTTTGCATTGGCTTAGATGATAGATTTTTCACAGCAAGGGATAGTAGCCCTGAGTATTCACCCCCACACATTCCTGAGAAAAAGGGCCTTGAGAGACAGACAGACGAACAACAAAGTGATCCTATAAGAGTTCTGTATTATCCTTTTGAGGTGCGGAACACTAAAAATAAACTCAGGCAAAAACAAAGAAAGAACAAGATTTATTGTTGAGTAAGTTAATATTCTACTATTATCTCGGAGAAGCAAAACAAAGTTATCGCCAGATGTACGCTGAAACGAAAAAAATACAATACTTTCTGTTGAGAAGTTAAGCAAAGAGATCTTGGATTCAAATTTATCGGAATGTCTCACAAGAACGTGAATTTCATTACATTAGGCGGAGTGGTTTGAGTGCGGGACAAGGTGGATCAAATCTAGCTATCGATTGTGAGGGAATAAAGGTTCTTAGAGTGGCCAATGTTACCCGTATTGCAAGTGTAAGCCGTGTGTATTATTTGAACAGTTTATCATCATACATTTATCTTATCTTATCTTATTTTTTGTGGCATTATTGGGATCTTTTGCCCTTTTGCTCTACGTACCTGACTCCTCAAATACTCCCTGAACAAGCCGGCAGATCTTGCCCATGGGGAACATCTTGTAGTCCTCTGGTTTCGGATACGCCTTACCCAGTAGATCCATTCGTCATCTGGCTAGTGCGTATCATCATACATTTAAGAGTTGTGACTTGTAACCGATGCAATTTCTTCTATTCGTCTCTAACCAGTGCCATCTCTGTGACCTCCCTATACGACATGACACTCCCTATACCTCTTTTCGACAGTTTTATATTTTTACTTTTGTTTACTAACTAAGTAGGTATCGTATAGTTTCATAATTCATTTGATAAAAAGCTGGTAATTTGGAATTATAAACGAACACGTCTATATTATTTATCTGTATAGATTCATAATACCTAACAGCATCCGGCCGTGGACTTTGCTCGTGTGTTACGTTCATATACTCGTGATGGCTCCAACGCAAATCATGTATTCTTTATTTCAACTCACTAGTTAAAAAACAAATTCGTATCACAAAAGAATATTGTAAAGAACTTGCTGAATCTGCTATGTGCTGAGCAGCGCTTCACGCTTGAATGATAACTGCTAACAGAGCCACATTAAAAAGCGCTAGGATCGCTGAAAAACAAAGCCTGCCATGTCATCAACTTGAAGGTTTCGGGGACTATGAATTTAAATGTTGATGCCTTAATGAGCTAATAATAGAATTCGGCATTTCAGCAAATTTAATTTAAGTTTTTATTGATTTATTAGCTGTGCCCCGCGGTTTCACCCGCGTAGAATTAATAGAAATAAAGCGTAGAATAAAATCTCTGTCAGTCTGTTTGTTCCGGGTATTCTCTGAAACGACAGGACCGATTTTAACGGGACTTTTACTGGTAGATAGCTAAGGTTACAAGGAGTAACTTAGGCTACTTTTATTTCAAAAAAACATTTTCGGTTCCGCAGGAATAAAATTAAACCTACGTCGGTGAAACCGCAAGGCGCAGCTAATCATAGATAAAAATATTTTTTCAAGTGAACCAGATGCAATGTACCGAAGTGTACCACAATATATCATAGTTATGACCAATAACAACAATTAATTAGTTGCAGTAATTGACCAACAAACGTGCACCAATGAACGTAAACGTGTTTACTTGCGCTTTGCAAAATCACGCTCCAACTTAATTAATGTCTAACTCAATATGAAATATGGCGAAGAATCTATATGTATATATACTCTACGAAAATCATAAAGTAAAAATGTATATCTCTACGGATAAATTAAATTGTCTGTTTATATTTCCAAATTAACAGCTTTTCTTTGAACGAATATTAATGTATATACGGTACAGAGAAAAAAAATTCAATGACGTATGTACAGTGCCTGAGACGGCGATAGACTCACCATCTGTCACGTTGGCATTTAATCATCTTCGGTGAAAAGTGGGTGTTGTTATTACAACACCTGTGCCTACCCCTTCGGGGAATACAGGCGTGAGCATATGTATGTATGTTAAAAAAAATCTCTAACTGTCTATTTATTCCGATAATTTCGGAAACGGCTGGACTGATTTAAAAGGGATTTTCACTGTCAGACAGCTGATGTTACAAGGAGTAACATAGGAATAACTCTTTTAGTATAAAAATAGTAATAAAATAGGGTTCTGCGAAATAAAGTCTACGCGGTAAAACAGCGGGGCACAGTTAGTATAGTTCAAGTTCAATATATCATTATTTGATTAGACTTTTTACAAAGTACTTTCAAATCGTCCGAAGGACACAAAAATACATTATTCATGATTATGAATGTTACCACCGTGTTCGGAAGGTTGCATTTGTTGAAAAGAACCCGGCAAAAAACTTAACAATTACTCTTATATTGTTACATGTTATATGATACAATATTTATCATCATCGCCCTGGCCTTATCCATACATTGTTGGGGTCGGAACTTGATTCAACCCGATGTGGCTGATCACCTGATTTTTATACGAAGCGACTGCCATCGGACCTTCGCAACTCCTTTAACGAGGAAAATCTGTGATCTGGGTTAAACCAGTTGTTAGACTATTTTAGGCTTCCGACCGACCTGTAACGACTGCCAAAGATGATAAATTGGCAACCGGGACCGACGGCTTAACGTGCTCTTCGAGGCATGGAGATTCACCATCCAATTACTGGCTAGGGTTAGGGTTGCTTAACTTGCTGATCGATGCTCGCTGATCGAATGATATGCGCAATAGCAACTGTGCCACGAGCTCCTCCTTTTTAGGTTACAATATTTATATCTTATAAAATAACACTAGCTGTGCGTCGCGGTCGTGCCCTGCGTAGAATTATTTTTGGCCCGCGGAACACTTGATTTTTTTACAAGTTGCCTATGTTACTCCTTGAAATCAGCTATCAGGGGCCCTACCATAACCTCTTATTGCCATTATAGTTTTTCTCTTATTATAAGACATATCTATATGCCGTGTATAAGTCTGTCTCTGCCACACAATGAAACTATGATGGCAATAAGAGCTTATGGTAAGGCCCCAGACATTGGTTTTTCTATGTCAGTACAGTATATACTTTCATATGCATTTAGTGATAAGCTGTTATTTTGGAATTTTCAATTGTATTTATCTGTATGTATGATTATGCATATGTATGTATGTCGTATGTATATAGATTGAAGTCATTGAATTTAAATCCTATCCAAATGCGGTATTTGTTACATAGAGTATACACATTTGTAAAGTTGTGTTTATATTGTATCTGTGATTATATCCTTTGTAATCTGTGGATCAATGTAAATATATTGTTATAGTGTAGTAGTATGTATGTAACACTTCAATTGTCTATGTTTAGACCCTTTAGAATCGTTGCGAGGGATTTTCGAGTGTCTCAAGGGTAGTTACCGAAACAGATGTGTGACCAATTACCATTCTGCAAGTCCACAACCTACATGTTAAAGTACTTGTTTTAAACTGGCTGTGTCCCGAAGTACCCGCTAAGATATGGCTTTATGTATATTTTTAAATTGTAATATAGCTATTTCGCCCGTGTAGAGTTAATTTCACGGGTTTTTGTTTTAAATAAAAGTTCTCTAAGTTATTCGTTGTAAAATTAGCTATCTGCCTGGGAAGTGTTAAAATTGGTCCAGCAGTTTCGGAGATTAGCCGGAACAAACAGACAGACGGACAGAGAAAAAATTTAAAAATATATTTTTTTATTTCAGTATCTTATATCATTTCATATATACATTTGGTGAAAGGCTGTGATTTAGTAATTATACACAGACGCTTAAATTTCACAAAGTTTTCGGTTGATGCCTTAAAACTTAAAAATCTACTATTTCAAGTATCAAAACACGTATGTTTAGTGCCTGGGACGGCGATGGACTCAACATATGTCACGTTGGCACTTAAACATATTCGGTGAAAAGTACCTACCCCTTCGAGGAATACAGGCGTGAGCATATGTATGTATGATTCAACAAAATCGATTTCAACATGTTATCTGCAAGCATTAGCGATTAAGTTAAATAATATCGCTAATCGGTATTTAGTAGGTAATTAAAGCAAACTTAGGTTTCAGGTTCGGTATGATTAATTACAGGCTAAGTTAGCTGAAATATCTTGAGCATTAAACTACAACATTGAAATTACATAAGACCAGCTCTCAGACGTGGCAAGCTAATGCTTATAAAGGGGTAGGCACTGTAGGCCGTACTACAACGGCCACTATCAGCCGCGTTATTCACTAAGGTTTCTCAGCGTCACACTCGTCGTAGAATGTCAAAGTCAAAAATATCTTTATTCCATTAAACTTTTTCAAAGTACTTTCAAATCTTCAGAATGACATAATTATACAGGATTATACATGATACCACTAGGTTCGGAAGGTTGCTTTTACTGAGAAGAACCTGGCAAGAAACTCAGTAATTACTCTTTACAAAAATATTATACAATTTTAAGAATACAAAATAAATAATTTAATAAACATAAGCTCATGGACACAGTTCCAATGCACAAATGACTTAAAAATTAACATAATTAAAAATCTAATAGTTCTACTTATAACTAAATGCGTAGCTTGAGATGACAAGCAGCACCTGTTCACAAGTATGACGAGAATGCCAGCCATTGACATCCTCAATCGGTCGGTCAAGTCGGTTTTGATGAAACGAAATTGAATTTTATCCAACCAACTATTGAAATCAACGCTCGTCGTAGAAATCGACGCTGAGAAACCTTAGTGAATAACGCGGCAGGTCGGTGTTCTGTAAAATGAAGCCACACATGAAATTCCACAAAAAACTGCGTTTTTAAGACTCATGCAGGGAGCTGGCTATCTGTTACATTTATATTTTGCGATAATGTCGATACTGATAGATTAGGTCGCATGTGACGCAAGTTTATTGCGTCTTATCTAAAACTAACTTTCACATGCAGCTTTGCCTGCGTGGAGTACTATACATATGCTACGCCTGTATTCCCACAACACCCACTTTTCACCGAAGATGATTAAGTGCCAACGTGACAGATGGTGAGTCCATCGTACTATCGAGTACTAAACATATTTTTGTAAAACTTTTGACAATGATATACATACATATGTTTTCACCTGTATTTAGCCATTAGAGGTGCACATATAGTACATCCAAATTTCGCCATGTAACAGGGGGGAGCGTATTGTCACTTACCAGTCACAAATTCAAACTCCGTGCTACTGGGAAATCTATACAACTATATCTATACATCTATTCTTTATTCTATCTATATATATAATATACATATAAATAAATTGAAGTGTCTGTTTATAATTCTAAATAAATAGCTTTCAATGCATATGAAAGAGTACTGACATAAAAACACAAAGTTTTAATATTTGTTAAACTCTGAAACACAGGCAGATACCTAATGTTTCCAGGAGTAACATAGGCTACTTCTATTTAGAAAAGGTATAAAGATTCCGCGAATTACAGCTTGAAACTAAATCTACGCAGGTGAAAGCGAGTTGAGTAATCTCCTTCTTTTTTGAATTCGGTAAATAGTGGAAAAACTCCTATACTTACCCGGAGTACATTTATTTACCTATTATGTATTCCAATTTTAAACTCAATCGAATTACGTACAGTAAGATATTACGTATAAATTTCTACCTCCACTTAAGGTTGAATTTGAAAAATCTCTCTCGACCCATCACGATAAATACATCCTTTCAAGTCTCTACGACCAGCGGTGTAAGAAAAGAAAACTATTACTCATAGAGAGACCCTCGTTTATGAGTACTTAAGGCTTTGTACAAACGGGCCACGAACCGCAGCCATAACCAGCAATTCTTACGATTTTTTTGCCTATTTATACACAGTCTCCGCACACTTGTTGCTAGCGACGGCCACTCAGTACACGAGAAAAAAGAAATGATTTGTCTCTAGCAACTGGCACAGTATTAATACAAATTTTAATTCTATTGAAATAATAATGTTTGCTCCATCGAACGTGAAGGTTGTAACTCTTACCCCTTTATTACAAACGAAAAAAAGACTAAATATAGACTAAAACTATGCGTCCCTTTTTAAATCCGTATTACTGAAAGAGATGGATATCAAATTCTTCTTTATTTACTTTGAAAGTTGCTTTGTTCATTTGAAGGTTTGAAAATTGACTGTAAAATACGTAAATCTCACATGCCACCCCTAACTGCCATTACGCTAATGACGCTCATCTCGTAAATGCGTTCTTCTGCACTGATATACGAGAGTGTGGCATTTCGTACGATTTTTTCTAGATTCCTTACTGTTTGTAAAATGTATATATTTTTACCGTGCCACGGGTGTCTGTGGTTGGTGGTCCGTTTATATATGTATACTGTACCCCTATCACGAGTTTGCCACCTTGTAATCTAAACTCGCTAGCGTCACTCGCAATATTTGTATGAGATATTTTAGTACTTCACGTCACCGCTGGGAGTCGCTGGACAATTTCTGTTACTAATATTCGGCGGAGACGCTAGCGAGTATAGATTACGAAAACGGTGGCAAACCCATGATAGGGGTATGGTTCAAATATGAGTGGGTATTTGTCATTTCTTGTATCCCTTTTTAATTTTTTAAATGTGAGTGCTGCGTCCACCTCTCGTCCTGTACCCTAAGTATTGACTATGACGTGATGAAACGTCGACGAATTTTGTTGCGTGAGGCTCGTAATTATAAAACCAATACTCGCAACGTTGCTTGCGTTTCACTTGAGGGTTATGATTTTTAAGACTAGTAGGAAACGTTGACTTTTCTCCTCTGTTTTAAATTTAATATGGATTTTTGAGCTATATACTAAACGGCGTTCATCTTCGACATATTAGTAACACCAAAGTATGATCAGCAGATAAATAATTTTATACAATACGGTCCTGACTAATTTCTCAAAAGCAATTTTTAATTTTGTTCTCTGTCTGTTCGTCTGTCTGTCTGTTTGTTCCAGCTAACCTCCGAAACGGCTAGGTCGATTTTAAAGTTACTATCACTGAGAATAACTTAGGGTACTTTTATTTCGAAAAACAATATAGGGTTCCGCGAAATAAAACAATTGATGAAGTTAAGTCTACGCGAATGAAACCGCGGGGCACAGCTAGTCTTACATATTTTCACTTCAGTCCAGCGAGAGTATAAGTAGGAACATATTTCAAGAGCTCTACAGGCCAGTATTTTATTCGATATCATAAATTTCGCTCGGTCGGGTCGCGGTTATCGATAAGTGTTGCTTTGTCCAGAGCAGACCTTTCATTTTATATTGTTTTTCATTTGCGCATACCAATGTGAACATCAGTGGGCCAACTATGATCGTTAAAGCAGCGCGTATTATGAACTTCTTAGCTTTGATGTTTCATTTCATCTTTATACAATTGCCGTGGTAGCCTTGGGGTTTGAGTAGTCCCTATGTAAGCGACGCAAGTTCGAATCCCAGTGGAGCCTGAACCAATGAAGCACGTATGTGCAGTGATTTCACACCACGTGCTTTACGGTGAAGAAAAGTATCGTGGGGAAAGCTGCATATGTCTGAGAAGTAATTCAATGACGTATGTAAAGTGTCTGGGACGCGATGGACTCACCCTCTGTCACTTCGGTGAAATGTGGGTGTTGTTACAACATCTCTGTTTCTTCTCCTTTGACCGTCTTATGTCATACACAGATATCTCTTTACAACATTTCCGCATAACGTGAATTAAGTGCTTCTCAAATGCGCAGATATGTCTCAAATATGCAAGTTATAATTGAGTTGTCGAAAATGTACCGGTATTGTGGATTGTTGGGATCGTGCGATGCACGTTAAACTTTTAATTACTATTGCGAAACTGGGGATCTACACTTACTTGCATACATAGTTGAGTCATGGTATGAATATTAATCTTATGAGTAGTATGGAATGTAGACCTTGAAATAGTATTTTTACTTCTTTAATACCTACTGTCAAAGTAATGTCGATTTGTCCATTCGAAGTTTATAAATCTGCAAAACACGTAAATGACGTGATGCCTCTACTGATATTACGCCGATGCCGCTTATAATACGGAAGTATCTATACTAATATTATAAAGAGGATTTTTTTATGTTTGTAACGAATTGGCTCAAATAGTACTAAACAGAATTTAAAAATTCTTTACCATTTGAATGCATTATCACTGATTAATATAGGCTATATTTTATCTCCGTACTTCCACGGGAATATATTCCGTGTGTGCGACATTTCGAACGATTTGTTCCTAGATTCCGCACTGTTTTTAGCAAGCATATACGCATTTATTCTGTGGTTGAGTTTTTCAGTGTATCACTGCGAAAATCTTGCTTTCATTTATTGGGCGCTTTCTTATAAACCTAACCCTCTTTTGAACATACTAGCATCTGCCTTCTGCTTACGCCCGCAGCTTGGCAGTAAGGTTTTCTCATACAAAAAATCTACTCTCATTTTACACCCTTCTGAAATGGGGAATTTTGAAAAGTGGATATTGTCACACCTCTACCTACGTGGGTCATCCTAACTCTATAACACTTTGGAATAAAATGCTAACAGAATTACGTGAAATTGTTGTAATCGTATTAAATACTCATTCTGAGAAGTAATTTAAAGACGTATGTATGCCTGAGACGGCGATAGACTCCACCTGTGACGTCGGCACTTAATCATCTTCGGTGAAATACAGGTTGTTATTACAACAGTAAGTAAGCATATATATATACACATTTATATGCAAAAACGCATCACTATTAATTATTCAAATAAAACAACCTGACGATTGGCCTTAATTGCAACCAATTTTATCATCTATGGCAGTGAATTTAACGGATGTCGATAAGTGTGCCCAAAATATGCAGGTGACTAATTTGGTAGAGGTTTGAATTGAATCGGACGGATGTCCTTTCGCGGATTACAATGTGTATTCAATATATACTAATGTTATAAAGCTGAGCGTGTTTGTTTGGTTGAACGCGCCAATCTTGGGAACAATGGAATTGAAAAAAAATTACGTTACGTACTTCGATTACTTCATTCATCGAGGCTTTGAATGAAAATGAAAATGATTTATTCAGTTTAGGCCTATGTAATGTAAGGCACTTATGAATGCCTAAGAATTTGACCACTTTAGCAAAGCATCAATGAAAAATTTGCACAAACACGGAAAAAATATCACAGTACTATAGTTTACTAGCTGTGCCCGGCATATGTTGTACTGCCATTTTTTTTTTGGGGTGGACTACCCCTAACATTTAGGGGGATGAAAAATAGATGTTGGCCGATTCTCAGACCTACCCGATCTGCACACAAAATTTCATAAAAACCAGCCGTACTTGGGTAGAACTGCGAGGCACAGCTAGCTATGAATAATTACATTACTTATAATATAAATGATCGAGGAAGATTACACTAGCCATAGCAAAGAGTTTGGAAACACATTACAATGTTTATCTGTCTCGAATCTGAATCATACAAGACCTGCATGCGCAAACGCATTGAACGCCCGCACATTCCTTCTGTTTTAATGATTTATATTCAAGGTGGCAAACGGATGGTAAGTTGTTAAAATAATAGAACGCAACCCTAACACCAAGAATTCTGGACTTATTTTAGCGGGCCAGAGTGTAAACACCCTGTTTTATTATAATCTGTGGTGTAAATATGTCATTATTCTTTGACAATTTCCCGCCTTTCGCTGTCGTCCTCTCTCGCCGAATACAACAATTAATAAATAATCCAAGGTCATTCTTAAATAAATGAATTCTATAGACACCACGCCTTGCCGATCTTGTGAAAATTTCTTCACTTTCACCCTTCTTGAAGACCTCCATGCTGTTCTCGCTTGGGAAACCAGGAAAATTGACTTTTCTTATATAGTGCTACTAATTAAGGGTTTTATTTTTTTAAACTTGTAAGGAATTAATATGATACAACTGGGTATCTCAAAATGTTTTTATTTATAAGTAGGTACTAATGCATACTACCATAAGTTTTCTGTTTTATGACAAGACTTTCCCACACACTGCGAACATAAAAAAAGCAATATTAAAACACACACACACACACGAGTGTAGCTTACATTTATATTATGCTTACATCTGTTCTCTACTTAATGATTTGAAAATGAAAATGAACGTCTAACAAATGCTGCTGAGAAGATCTGCTGAGAAGATCTGGCAATTTGATAGGAGCTGCGGTTATTTATTCGCCTGCTACGTGTAGGTTTGCCGGTTCAAACTCGAGTTTATACATTAATGATACCACTTTTTTCACAAATGTTCTGCTCTTCGACAAAGTTGGTTAAAACATGCTCAATAACGATGGCAAATAGAGATAGATCTTATCTATCGCACCGCAAGTAAGACTAAAGTGATAACTAAGTCGTAAATTTTATATTTCGACATATCGCACTGTCAGAACGATAGGGGCTAATTCATAATTAAATGATTTTGGAAATCTGACAATTATTTTACTAGTATCGAGTATAATGTTTTTTTTTTTTTTTTTATTGTAACGTCTAGGTTATGTTTGTTCAATAATTTCTTTTTCAGATTTTTTTAAAATATTCGGGTAGGATATACATTTATAGATCTGTCTATGATTTTAATTCCGTTTTCGCAAAATTTGGATTTGAGCTCCTATCGTTCTGAGGGTGCGATATTTATCACTTTAGTCTTACTTGCAAAAACAATAACTGAACTCTTACTGTGACAAAAACCATGAAACCATGATATCGACATTTTGTGCAGGCACCTGGGACGCGGTTCCAGTTAGCTAGCGGTCCCGGTCGCCTGTACCCTCCTTAATGGACACAATGGCGTATAAGTATCCTTACCCAAGCCTGGCACGATAGCCCTGAACACTGTATTGAAAGATAATGTAAAAATAAGTTAAGTATTGAAAGTTATGTTATAACTAAATAATAACAAATGTTATTAATAAATAAATAATTAATATTAAATATAGTATAACAAAGGACAAATAGATTAGAATCTCAATACACTGCGTTATATGTTATAATATAAAAAATAATAGATATTACGTGTTGTTTAGTAATAAATACTTTAATACATATTAGGTACTTGTTGATAAATATATTAATAGCTCTAGTAGTGCCTCTCACGTTGCTGTGCCCTAACAGGGTTTATGTTATCTTTTCTTGGGTTACTATTATAATTAAGATTAGTATGTATCGTACATGTAACTAACATAAAAGCAATAAATATATGAATATGAATAATTATTAATTAATTGCATCTCAATTATACTGGCATTCAAATTAATTAAACACACAATTTTTATTAAAGGAAAAACATACCGTGGCATTGCAATGGTCGCCTTCACACTAAAAAAAAAGCACAAATTGTATGAAAAAGGCGTTAAAAATGTTGTTAAAAAAGTAAATCATCATCTCTCTGGCCATATCCCATACATTATTGGGGTCGGAACTAGGTTCAACCCGATGTGGCTGATCACCTGATTTTTATACGAAGCGACTGCCATCTGACCTTCGCAACCTCTTTAACGAGGAAAATCTGTGATCTGGGTTAAATCAATTGTCAAACTATTTTAGGCCTCCGACTGACCGGTAACGGTTGCCATTGATAATTGGCAACTGGGACCGACGGCTTAACATGCTCTCCGAGGCACGGAGGGAACTCGAGCGGTCTCCCATCCAAATCCACGAGTTAATTATTTTTAATATATTATTATTACATTTAAAAACTAAATATGCTAAATAAACAAATAAAGGAGTCGTGGTGGCTGAGGGTTTTGAGGGGTGCTTTACGTTGTGTCCCGAAAAGTAAGTCATTACATTGTGGCCATAGTTATTTATTTTCGTTGTGGCCCAAACGATTGCGCCACAGTGTAAATGATCAAAATTGAGCAATCGCCTGATATAATTATAATTATTTTTTCTACTATTTTCATTGATCTTCAAGCCTGGCACCTTTCGAAAAGCCATCTCCTGGATTTTGCCGTTACCTCTTAACTGCACTTTGGCCCGAATGTAATTTTCCTTAGGCCCGTTAGATAGATTAAAAATTTTTAAACGATTTAAGGATATATCAAAGGGGAATTTAATCGTTTTGTTATATATAGGCATTATACTGTAAAGCTACACAGCTCATCAAGTCCGACCATACATCGCCCATGATCACTTCGTTCAATGGTTCGAATATTCTGATCGATTGTGACAATCGGCAATTCACGCTTCATTTGATCCTTTATTCATTTTTCTCAGCTAAAGACCACTTGTCGAAAGATTGAATTATGATTCAACTGCTATTGCTTCCATGATAACATTCGGTAATAAAAGCAATTTTATATCCAATATCATTATTCCGTCGATAAATATTTTGCATGCGTATCTTACAGTGAAATAGGTACGCTAAATTATTAATTATGTCATCGGTTTTAATATTAGTTAATGTAAATACATGCTCACGCCCATATTCCCCGAAGGGGTAGGCAGAGGTATTTATATTTCCCCGCACATTTGGCCAGTTATGTTTAAGTGCCATATAATAGGGGGCAAGCCTATTTTCGTTTTCCGGGCATTAATCCAAATTCCGGCTTGCTACAGAATAACAGAATATGGGCCTCGTAGTAGCGATTGTGATAATTTAGCAATATGACGTAATACTATAATGCGGTAACTGCCTACTAACCAAAGAATACTTTTATCACCCACTAACTTACCCGCGCAACGCATCTCACTCCCGCGCACTGTAACCATTAGTTAATCATTACTAATATGTTGGAGTCTGAAGATAAGGATCCATGGGGAGGTAAGTAGTGGTGTTACAGCATTTACTGTGCACCGAAGATGGTTACAAAATACGTCGTCGTTGAGCGTTGGTTATCCATAGACGATTAAGTTCAATTTCGTATCTTTGAAACCGGCACTCGAAGTGCGCCGCTGAGAAAAGTTATGTGAACTTAGCACCCGACTTGAAAAAAACCAAAATTTTTTTTGCCATCTGGAAGGCGTATGTAGTTGTTTGTAGTGTAAATTATTTCGTTTGTAATTGAAAAAAAAAAGTTATGCCCCATGAAAAAATGGTCAGCACCCGACATTCAAAATTGAAAATTTGAAAACGGCACGTTTGTAGTGAATCGTTTGTAAAACCTTACACTCACACTACCATCATCGCACAACATCGCTTTGACGTAAACGCGGAATCCTATGGGATCGAAAGCAACATCATAACTCACACTTGACCCTCGGATGATATCTCCACCACTTTGAATTTACATTTCAATCCTAGTTCATTTCTAGGAGGTTGATCTATTAAAACCGTTTCCAGCAGTTAACATTAATGTGGGGATTTGCGGAAAAACCGATCGCAACACCACATATAACTGTCCAGCCGAGCACTGCGGTTTCAGTGATTAAGTGGTAATCCCTGGAACTACCAGAGATAAGCTCTGAACTAACAAAAAACTCTCCAGATTCTTATATTAGCGGATGTCACGCGGTTTCACCCGTGTAGTTCCCGTTCTCGTAGCAGTATGGGGATAAAATATAGCCTATGTTACTTTTCGAGCCAATTCGTTACAAACATACTTAGATACAAATATTTCCTCTTTATAATATTAGTACTTATAGAAGTATAGAAGACATGGTCAGTAATTTGCATGAGTTAATATTATTCACTTACCCTCGACGCACATTTGGCGCCATAGCACTGTGAAACAAAGTAAACCTTTTATATATATATATATATATATATATATATATTTATATAATGTGTTAAATTATGAATATATTTTTGGATATGATGAATTGTAAAACAATAACGAAAATTGAGTTGCTCTGAAAAGAGAAAATTTATTTTATAACATGCACTAGTTTTGACAACATTTACAGAATATTCTATTACATGTATATATCACAAGTCTTACCTGAAAAGAGAAACAACATTTAAAGCTATTGCTTCACCAGTTATTAATCACTTATATTTAAATATTAAAATTACAGTTACATTCTTACTTATACTATATTCTAATGTCAGTTATCCAAATGTCATATTCTGACATAGACTCTGACTGCTCTATGAACGAAACAAAGGAGTACAGTTTGTTAAAATAAAAATAAATATGTTAAAACTAAATGAAGTGTCATGCACTTTGTTTACATATATATATATATATAAAAGGTTTATATATATATCTTATGGTTCAATGTTTGAATGATTTGTTTTTGTTGTTGCGTGAACAGCTTTAATGGATATTAACAACCTGTCACCCACAGAAAAAAAAATTGATTCTCATGGAGACTGGCTTAGATTTTCAAGAAAGACGTTATTTTCTTCATATAACTAAAATATTTATTTGATGGACCCTAAAAAATACAAGTTAATTGTAGTTATTGCTATTAAAAATGTTTACTATGTGTTTATTAGTAAGTAAAGATTTTCTAAAAATTTATGTGTCGTGATTTCATACCACGTGCTTTCTTCGTGCGTGCCACGTTCTGTGAAAAGTGGCTGTTGTTATAACAACACCTCTGGCTACCCCTTCGGGGAATACAGGCGTGAGAATATGCACTATTTGTTTAATTAATCCAATCCAGTTCCAATCAAAATGGTTGATGAGTAATGTGGGATTAGTTAGAGGATAAAGCACGAGTGTGAGCTAAATTATTCATAGCCTATACCAAACCTTAACTGACTATTTTGATTGAGGTAATGAGCCATTAGGATATCGTCGCCACAAAGTGCTCGCATCATAATATGTAACTAGCCGTTCCCCGCGCTTTCACCCGCGTGGATTTACTTTCATAGGTGACTATCAATATATATATATTTTAATAAAGGTAGCCAACACTCCTTGTAACAGAGATACAAACGGACATACAGACAGAAAAAATATATTTGGTGTTTTACTTTCGCGTTCATGAAGTGAAAATCTGTTAATTTGACATTACAAATAGACACCCTTTTATTTATCTGTACATGTATATGTATAGATGTATAAAATTATGTATATTGGCATAAGACTACCGACACCGTGGCTTTTGATTGCCGGTTTAGGCTACAGTAAAGCGCTGAATATAATACATTAGGTGGGTCGTATGCGTAGGCAGAGGTGTACATACACCCACATTCCCCCAGTTATGTTTAAGTACCATTTAGTAGTGGGCGAGCTTATTGCAATTAACCGGTCACTAATCCAGACTCCAGACTGCTACTGGGGATTACCAACGGCAGAAGGCAATAACACATTGTCAGATCAGGGATCGAACCCTCGTGTTCCCTAGTAGGGTTGGCAACCACTAAAGAACTCGCAAATAAATAATTATGTACATACATACATATGCTCACGCCTGTATTCCCCGAAGGGGTAGGCAGAAGTGTTGTAATTACAACACCCACTTTTTACCGAAGATGATTAAGTGCCAACGTGACAGATGGTGAGCTCATCGCCGTCTCAGACACTTTACATACGTCATTGAATTACTTCTCAGAAATATGTAGGTTTCGTCACGATGTTTTCCTTAACCGTAAAGCACGTGGTGTGATACCACTGTACATAAGTTTATTAGAAAAACTCATTGGTACAGGCCCCGCTGGGATTCGAACCTGCGTCGCTTGTGTAGCAGGCGATTGCTCAAACCTCAAGGGCACCATGGCCTGTACATAATTACCTGTTAATTTAATGTCAAGTAACAATAAGAATAAAATACGGTTAATTAAAAAAAATCTTATTACCGAATCTATAAAGTAGCTGGACTAAAACTAACAATGAAACATCCTAAGCAATAGTTAATCAGCCTGCAACAATGTAAGTAACATTGTCCGGTTTACTTGAGCGGTTTTTTACTAAGCGTTCTCTCGTTGGTGTGTGTGAGGTGAATTAAAATACCCACCATTACCAGGCCATCGATCATATTATGGTAATTATGTGACGGAGTAAGTATTGAGGTACTTTGACGCAATTAACCTTTGTGGAACCTTTTGCCTGAAGTGGGCTAAAAATTTACACAAAGTATTCTAGTACCTTTATCTGTACAATTATAAACATGGACTTCTACAAGGTAACACCTGATCATCATCTCCCTGGCCTTATCCCATACATCATTGGGGTCGGCACTTGATTTAACCCGATGTGGCTGATCACTTGATTTTTATACGAAGTGACAGCCATCTGACCTTCGCAACCCATTTAACGAGGAAAATCTGTGATCTGGATTAAACCTCCGACCGACCTGTAAAGATGATAAATTGGCAACGGGGCCGACGACTTAACGTGCTCTAAGAGGCACGGAGGGAACTCGGGCGGTCACCCATCCAATTACTGGCTAGAGGTAGGGTTGCTTAACTTCGCTGATCCAATGATATGCGCAATAACAACTGTGCCACGAGCTCCGCTGCAAGGTAACACCTGATCCCATGTGAAATTGTGATTTTTTGATTTGTAATAAATGTGCGCTCAAAAGAAAATTCAGCATCGCATAATTTTTAATGCGATGCTGAATTGTTGTGCGATTAAGTGTTTGGAGGGATTATAAAATAGGCTTTATGGTACCAATTGTATTAAAACGTAAAATAGTCAACTAAGTGCGATAGTAGGCATTTCGCTACGAAATCCCATCAAAAAGTAATAAATTTATGTTGTCTATCATAATTACGTACCCATGATGAACATGACATTTCCTCGCACTGAAAAATCATAGAATGTATCTATTACATACATTTATTCAAGTATTTATCTACCATACGGACTAAATACTACATCTATATAATATAATGCCTGAGACTGTGATGGAGTCCCCATCTGTCACGTTGGCACTTCGCAATCTTCGGTGGCGTGAGTGTATGTATTTATTTATCTTACTAGCTTTGCCACTCGGCTTTACTCGCGTAGAGTTTATTTCATGGGTGACCCGCGGAATCCTAATGTTTTTTTTTAATAAAAGTACGACAAAGAATTAAAAAAAAGTAGTTTTTTTATGCCAGTACCGTATATACTTTAATATGCAATTAGAGAAAAGTTATTTTGGAATTACAAACAGACGATTAAATTTTATTTATCTGTTTAGATACATACATACATATGCTCACGCCTGTATTCCCCGAAGGGGTAGGCAGAGGTGTTATAATCACAACACACACTTTTCACCGAATTTGATTAAGTGCCAACGTGACAGATGGTGAGCCTATCGCCGTCTCAAGCACTATACATACGTCTTTGAATTACTTCTCAGACATATGCAGGTTTCCTCACGATGTTTTCCTTCACCGTAAAGCACATGGTGTGAAATCACTGTACGTAAGTTTTTTAGAAAAACTCATTGGTACAGGCCCCGCTGGGATTCGAACTTGCGTCGCTTGCGTAGCAGGCGACTGCTCTAACCCCGAGGCCACCACGGCTCTCTGTCTCTGTCTGTTTCGATATAGATGTATATATATTTACCACGGAATAACATGCGTTGCCTTGAGATATCTGTGAACATAAAAAGGAACTTTAGAAATTATGAAGCGAAGTAGAAGTGTCTGAAATGATGCGTGAATGTGGACGAAGCGAATGAAGTGTGTAAGGATCGTAGCATGTGGCGATGTATTTTGTAATTCATTTTAATGTTCAAATAACTCAGATCTTTAACTATACAGTTAAATAAAATTGAAGTATCTGTTTGTAATTCCAAAATTACAGTGTACGTAGGTAGGTACTTACCAACTGACATAAAAAAATTTTTTTAAAAAAAATTCTATGTCTGTCTGTTTGTTCCGGCCAATCTCTGAAACGGCTGGACCGATTTTGGCAGATGAATAATGTAACTTAGGCTACTTTTAATTAGGAAAAAAAATAATTAAGTCTAAGCGGATGTAACCGCTAGTACTAAATAATATAAAAACGTTACCCCTGAAGAACAGGCCTTGCCGGAGCACTGAAAATATGTGGTCTTTAAGTACCTCATGATGTAGGTCGACGGCTGTCATTCTCGTTATACTTGTGAAAACGTGAAGCTGTGTGGCGTCCGTAGCTCAGGGTTACTATTTGCATTAGCATTTTATAGCCTCGGTGATCTAGTGGGTCCGATCTCCGGGTCCGGCAAAGTGTTTTCCCAGTAGTAGCCCAGACTTAGGGATTACTTTGGATTAGTGTCCGGATCATAGCAATAGGCTTGCTCCCTATTACAATGGAGTTAACAGCTGGGGAAACCTGGGCGTGCACCTTTGCCTTCTCCTTTGGGGAATGCATGAGCATTTATGTATATTATTTAAGTAGAACCCAATGAATGACAGTTCCAATAAAAATTAAGAGCATTATAATGGTTGTTGTAAATCTGTGACTAGTGTTTAATTGAGTGGAGGAGTCGTTGTGGTTTTGGGGTACGAGCTGTCGTCTGCTACGCTAGCGACGCAAGTTCGAATCCCATCGGGAGCTAAAAACGTATGTGCTGTTATTTCACACCACGTGGTGTAAAGGAAAACATCATGAGGAAAATTACATATCTCTGAAAATTTATTCAAAGACGTATGTATAGTGCCTGAGACGGCGATAGACTCACCGTCTGTCACGTTGGCACTTAATCATCTTGTGTGAAAAGTGGGTGTTGTTATTACAACATCTCTGCCTACCCCTTCGGGGAATACAGGCGTAAGCATATGTCTGTATGTTATGATGTTGGGAAGTCATTACTTAACACCTTAAGACGGCTGAACAGATTTAGATGAAATTTGTCACCCGGATACTATATAATCCAGGATAAAACGGTTTCGTTTGATCTTCTATCAGAAAACAAAACACTTACCCTTGCGTCACACTGACATTTAATCACCTGTGAATAACAAGATTATTGAAGGGAAAACGTAAGAGGAATCCAGAGGGTTCCTCCGCATATTTTTAACAATTTACAGGATATTTTCTCAGTAACCACTTGACATTGGCGGAATAGGTTGTACTCAAGTTCGCCATTAAATAAATAAAAGAAAGAAATATTTTTTGAATTTTTTACTCTATCTGCTTTACGGTGAAAGAAAACATCGTGAGGGAACCTGCATCGTCATCATCAATTTAAGAGTAATAACTCTTGTCGGTGTAACCGATGCATTTGTTTCCACTTGTCTCTGTCCAGTGCCATCTCTTTGACCCTCCCTATACGTCATGACAGACACCTTTTCCTTAACTTGTCTCATATATGTTAGCCGTGGTAGCCTCAACATTGTGAAGGAAAACAGAATACTTTGGAGAACAATCCAAACTCGAAGGGGAAAGATGATTGGGCACCTTGTGCGACATGACACCTTTTTTAAAAACATAATAGAAGGAAAGGTAGAAGGGAAGAGAGGGAGAGGAACCTGCATATATCTGAAAAATTATTCAAAGATGTACATATATAGTGCAATCATCTGTCACGTTGGCACTCAATCATATTCGGTGAAATGTGGGTGTTGTTATTATAACACCTCTGCTTACCCCCTCGGGGACCCTTCTAGGATGGCGTGACCATATAAAAAAAATTGAAACAACATTTGAATACGAAAACCAATTTAGACAATTTCGAGAACTTATTAACTATTTAACAGTTGTACAAGTCAATTCAAATTACATTATACCAGACCACCGACCGACACGTCAAGGGAACATGGTATACATATTGTAGTGACTAGTGATATAAACTTTAGACACTAAACCATTATTTATGTCTATAGGTGCGTAAACGTGGTGGTCTTAGTTCAAATCCCAGCGTGGCCTGCGTCATTGAGTTTTTCTAAAAAACTTATGTAAAGTGACTTCACACCACGTGCTTTACGGTGAAGGCAAACATCATGAGGAAACCTGCATATATCTGAGAAGTAATTCAAAGACCTATGTGTAGTGCCTGTGGTGACGATGGACTCACCATGTCATATTCGGTGAAAAGTGGGTTATTACAACACCTCTGCCTACCCCTTCGGGGAATACAGGCGTGAGCATATGTAGGTATGTACCAAAATTTTACACATAGTGGTCTAGCTCCAATGTTAGCTATGCCTGTGTTAGGTATGCAACTATATCTATCTATACATCTGAACTATTTCGAAGTAAGAATATGTGTTTAAAGTTTATTTGATTAGCTATGCCCCGCGGTTGCACCCGCGTAGATTTAATTTCAAGAGTAGCCCCCGGTGGCTAATATATTTCTTTTAAATAAAAGTACCCTAAGTTGCTCCCTGTAAAATCAGTCCATAGGCATATTTCGGAGATTAAGCCGGAACAAATATATAGACA
The DNA here is from genome assembly GCA_929442735.1 of Watsonalla binaria. Taxonomy (NCBI): domain Eukaryota; kingdom Metazoa; phylum Arthropoda; class Insecta; order Lepidoptera; family Drepanidae; genus Watsonalla; species Watsonalla binaria. The sequence continues at coordinate 276,178 of OV838938.1, forward strand.
AACAGACAGACAGTAAGGAGGAGAAAATAAATTAAAAGAAAAATGAAAAAAAAGTATAAACAAGGCGTTTAAGTAGTCATAATAATTCTGTATGAAAGTGACTACTTCAATGAATACTATTTAAAACATACATACATACATATGCTCACGCCTGTATTCCCCGAAGGGGTAGGCAGAGGTGCTGCTATCACAACACCCACTTTTCACCGAATTTGATTAAGTGCCAACGTGACAGATGCTGAGTCTATCGCCGTCTCAGGCACTATACATACGTCTTTGAATTACTTCTCAGAAATATGCAGGTTTCCTCACGATGTTTTCCTTCACCGTAAAGCACGTGGTGAGAAATCACTGTACATAAGTTTTTTAGAAAAACTCATTGGTACAGACCCCGCTGGGATTCGAACTAGCGTCGCTTGCGTAGCAGGCAACTGCTCAAACCCCGAGGCCACCACGGCTCTTAACTATTATATTACTACTATTTAAAAATAAGTTATTTATACCAATATTTCGAGCTTTGTTGTACTTTCTAATGCCCATAGTGCCTAGTGCTTAGTTCGGGATTAGAGTTATCTAATGTTGTTATATTATGTTAATAATAACATAGTATATAAATAAGAGCGTAGGTAATATTACATTTAGAGTGACTAAAATCAAATCGATTCATTTGTGAAATACACCATGAAACTATGTCAAACGTTTGGAGGTAAACTCGTTAACCAACTCGTTACACCTTGAATATTAAACTCAGGCCTGTGACCACATTTTATCGATGTTATAACGTAACACAAATGTATCGTATATTACCTCGAGACACGCCACAACACACAGCCAATATAAAAGCAGGGACGCCATACTGACAATTGCAAATTGAAATCGAGAATTTCATGCATGTTAAACCGCAATATTGATTGTATGATTGGGATGTAGTATCTTCGTGTACCGATATCTATAAATACATCTTTATCTATACATCTATCTTTACAGATAAATAAAATAGAAGTGTCTATTTGTTATTCCAAAATAACAATATTTCACTTAATGCATATGAAAGTATATACGGTACAGACATAAAAAACCTCTTTTTAGAATTTTTCTCTGTCTGTTTGTTCCGGCTAATCTCCGAAACGGCTGGACCGATTTTAGCGGGAGATATCAAGGAGTAACTTACTTTTATATAAAAAAATAGGATTTGCGGGCGGACCACCCATGAAATTAAATCTACGCGAGTGAAACCGCAGGGCATAGCTAGTAGATAAATAAAATTGAAGTGTCTGTCTGTAATTCCAAATTAACAGCTTTTTAGTAACTGATGACTGATAATCTAGATTACCAATTTTCCTTCTAAAAGGGTTTACGAAGGTCAGATGGCAGTCTCTTCGTATAAAAATCAGGTGATGTCACTTTGGGTTGAATCAAGTGTTGACCCTAACAATGTACGCAATCAAGCCAGGATGATGATGATGCAATTTTTTTGCAGAAAATAATAATCCAAGCCATGGACAGAAAAGAATAAGCGAAGCATGTAGGGTAAGTAAGCGTTTGAGAAAAAAATATCTCATGAATGTTTCAAGACAAAGAATGAAATGCTCTTTGAATCCTTTGAGTGGATTGTTGCTGGGGAATACGGGGCATTCTTTAGCACTTGTTTGTCCTCATTTCCATGTAAAAGGTTTGCATCGGACACGGTTACGTGTGAACTTAGCTTAGCTGGGCACTTACTCCAGTGTCGCCATGCTCATGCGAAGGTCCTTTGTAACGTTACTTCGTTGCGAAAAAGTATATTAGCTGTAAATCACGTTTTCATCCGCAAATTTATTTAAGATACCATATATGCGCCCGTGGTGTCAAATCTCAAATTGAAAAGGTTACAGACAGTCGGATAGGCAGATATTCTTTCGCATATGTAATAAGAAAGCTTATTTTACAATTCCTAGCGCTTTTTAAAGAAATAACAAAAAAGTTAGGCGACATCACAGGAGACCTAAGAGCTGGCAACTACCTCGGACAAAGAATTAGTCCTGCCATTCGAAGGAGGAATGCTGCCAGTATCTTCGGAACCTTGCCTACAGGGACTCTTTTTAATACTATATTTTAGTAATTAGATTATATTTTTTAAGGTTTGTTGTAATAGTCACCAATGTATCTTTAGTAATGTAGAATGATAAAGTCAAAGTCAAAGTCAAAGTCAAAAGTATCTTTATTCGATTAGACTTTTACAAAGCACTTTCAAATCGTCAGAATGACACAATTATACAGGATTATACATGCTACCGCCAGGTTCGGAAGGTTGCTTTTACTGAGAAGAACCTGGCAAGAAACTCAGTAATTACTCTTTTCAAAAATATTATAAAATTTAAAGAATAAAAAATAAATAATTTAAAAAAACGTAAGCTCATGTACAATGTTCCAATGCACAAATGTCGATAAAAATTAACATAACTAAAAATCTAGTACATCTACTTATAACTAAATGCGTAGCTTGGGATGACCAGCCCCCACAAGCAGCACCTGTTCACAAGTATGACGTGAATGCCAGCCATTGACCTCCTCAACCATCATAGAGGGAAGTGGACAACCCGTCATCCAGACGCCGCCGCAAGCAAAGGCATTTTAGTGAGCCTGACAACTCAAGCCAGTCAAACAAAGATCAAAACTAATAAATATTAAGAATTGTAACATAAGTACAGTGTCCATGAGACTACTTACAATATTTATCTGGTAATACATTATTCCAAGTTTCTTTATCACATATATAATCACTAACTGTATAATAACCCTTTTTAAGTAATACAGATTTTACAGTCTCTTTAAATTTATCAAAGGGTAAATTTACAATACATGTAGGTAACTTATTATAAAAGCGTATACATTGCCCTAAAAATGATCCCTGGACTTTCTGTAAGCGGTGTGTAGGTACTACTATTTTATTTTTGTGCCTTGTGTTGACATTATGTACATCACACTTCTTTTGAAAAGAATTAATATTTTTATGTACAAGTAATAAATTAGCTTTTTTTTTAATTTAAATTTAAAAGACATATGGAATTAAACATCTGCACAAGTAGCTCCTGGCAATGACATATAATTATATTGTTTTAATTATATTTTTTACATACGTATGCTGATACAATTTTGAGTATTGTGAATAATGTTATATGTTTTTCTTCTGTAATTATCATTGTTTACTATGTAATGAAATTTACATGATCCAGCTGAGTTTCTTGCCGGTTCTACTCAGACGGCTAGTTTTCGAATCGGTGGTAAATTCTCCGACATTCATAATAGTGCCTTACCAGGGCCTTAATTGATTAAATCATTTTTAATACTGGTAAAGGTGTTGTGGATTCGTGCTTTATTGTGTTTCAAAATGGTTATTTTTTTTTTTGTAATATATATATATATATATATATATACATATAATAAAGTCGTGTTATAACTCAGGAACGGCTGAACCGCTTCGGCTGAAAATTGGTGGGGAGGTAGCTTAGAACCAGGAAAAGGACATAGGATACTTTATCTCATTCCCGTAGAACCTAACAAAAAACGAGATATAACACAATGAAGTGTACACGGGTGAAATCGCTGGGCACAGCTAGTTCTTTATAATTTACAGAGGCTGTTAGAGTTACAAATATGTATACTGCGGTGCGTTTGATAGCGCCATTTAGGTTTTCGTGTATTTGTTAACGTGCGATGGGAACTGCAAACTAGGATTTAAATATATACTATTTAAAGATTTGGTTGTCTGCTAGGAGCAGGTACATTTTACATCGGCCCTCTGGCCACAGGATGGGGGGCAAGAAATGCTCCGCTCCTCGTGGCAAGAGGGGCCGTAAGCCGGGTCCCGCGCCGTCGAGCGGCACGGGTTCGGCTCGGTCGGGTTCAGCCCCGACCGAGGCGGCAAAGAAGGCCCCAGCACGGCCTTAAGGCCCCTAAGAGCCTTGCAGTGCAACCTCAACCACTGTCGCGCGGCGCAGGACCTGTTCCAGCAGTCCGTCGCGCAGTGGTCGGTTGCACTGGCGGTGGTGGCGGAGCCATATCGCGTCGTCCCAAACCATCCTCGCTGGTTTGGTGACGACATGGACTCCGTCGCCATATACTGGGGTGGCGGTAGCGGCGACCCTCCCTGCTCCCTCATTGAGAGGGGGCTGGGATACGTTGCCGTGAGCTGGGGCCGCATAGTCGTTGTGGGCTGCTATGTCTCCCCCAACTGTACCCTCGCCGTCTACGAGGCGTACCTGGACGGGGTGGCCAACTGCATTCGCAGATGTCTGCCTCGTCCCGTGCTCGTCCTGGGCGACTTCAACGCTCACTCTCGTGAGTGGGGGAGCGCCCGGGATGACCCAAAGGGGGAGACAGTGCTGGAATGGGCGGCGGCGCTGGACCTCCGGTTGCTTAACCGGGGGTCCGTCAGCACCTGCGTGCGCTGGCAGGGGGAGTCGATCGTGGACCTTTCGTGGGCGACTCCCCAGGCAGCGCGCATGGTGACGGGGTGGAGAGTGGCGGAGGAGATGGTCACACTATCCGACCATCGCTATATTGCGATGGATGTGGCCATCCGCCTTCCCCGCCCCGACAGCCGCCGCCGTAGCAGCCCGCCGCGACGATGGTCTCTCAAGCGGCTCGACAGAGATCGACTCTGCGCCGCAGCCATCGTCGCGGCCTGGCCTGAGAGCCAAGTGGATGGGATCCTGCCCGATCCTGAAAGGGAAGCCGCCTGGTTCCGGGACACGATGACGTCCATATGTGACGCGTCGATGCCCCGGACCAGACCTGCCAAGCCCCGGGCCGTGTACTGGTGGTCGGATAGCATCGCGGAGCTGCGCGAGATATGCCTCCGCGCCCGACGCCAGTACACGCGTGCCCGGAGAAGAAGGCGAACCACAGCCGAAGAGTTGGGTGGAGCCTACGTGGCATACCGAGGCGCCACGAAGGCGCTGCAGGCAGCCATTGCCAGCGCCAAGGCTCGGTCGTGGGATGAGCTCATCGGGGGACTGGAGAGGGATCCATGGGGCCGCCCGTACAAGATGGTACTGGGCAAGCTGCGCCCGTGGGTCCCTCCGTTGACGGAAACTCTGGACCCGGCATTCGTGGAGAGGGTAGTCGATACCCTCTTCCCCAGGGTCCAGAGCAGTCCCGCGCCCCCTCCTTCGGAACCGACCATCTGGTCCGAAGAGTTGGGGGTGACGACCGATGAGCTGGACCGAGCCGTGAGGCGCCTCGGAGCCCGAAACACGGCACCAGGCCCCGACGGAGTTCCTGGTCGGGCCTGGGTGTTGGCTCTACCTAACGGGCTGGGGGACAGGCTGCGGCGGCTGTTTAACGACTGCCTACGCTGCGGCGTGTTCCCCAGCGGCTGGAAAGTGGCTGGGTTGGTTCTCCTCCATAAGGATGGAAGACCCGCGGACTCTTCCTCCGCGTATCGTCCTCTCTGCCTACTAGATGAGGCGGGTAAGCTGCTCGAAAGAGTGTTGGCTGACCGCCTCAGTACGCACCTGACGAGCGTCGGGCCGGACCTGTCGGAAGACCAGTGTGGCTTCCGACGCGCGCGGTCGACAGTGGACGCGATCATACGCGTCCGAACACTGTCGACGCAGGCTGTATCCCGGGGCGGTGTGGCGTTGGCAGTCAGTCTTGACATTGTCAACGCCTTCAACAGCCTGCCCTGGGATGCAATATGGGGGGCCCTGGTGTACCACCGCGTGCCCCCCTACCTGCAGCGCGTGGTCCGCGCCTACTTGCACGACAGGTGCGTGCAATATGTGGGCGGAGATGGACGACTTCACCGGAGGAAGGTGTACTGCGGGGTCCCACAGGGATCGGTCCTAGGGCCACTCCTGTGGAACCTCGCGTACGATGCGGTCCTGCGGGTCGACCGCCCCGACGGCGTTAGCATCGTCTGCTATGCGGACGACACGCTGGTGCTAGCCGTCGGGGCGACATTCGAGGAGACCAACCGGCTCGCCGAGCTTGGCGTGGCATGCGTCGTGGAGAAAATCCACGAGCTGGGCCTTCGGGTAGCGCCGGAGAAGACCGAGGCGCTGTGGTTCCACAAACTCCCGAGGGGAAGGGAACCACCCAGCTCGTCGGTTCGCGTAGGTGACGTGGAGGTCGGGGTGGGACGGTACTTGAAGTACCTAGGTCTCACCCTGGACGGTCGCTGGGGCTTCGAGGAGCACTTCAGCCGCATGGTCCCCCGGATCAAGAGGGTAGCGGGTGCATTGCACAGACTGCTGCCCAATCTCGGGGGGCCGAGTGAAGGAGTCCGCCGCCTCTATGCGGGGGTCGTGCGATCCGTGGCTCTCTACGGAGCACCCGTCTGGTCTTCCAGACTGGGTGTTAGGCGCTGCAGAACTATGTATAATAGTATGCAGCGTCCTATGGCCATCCGGGTCGCACGAGGGTATCGTACCCTTTCCTTCGAGGCGGCCACTGTCCTGGCGCGGTTTCCGCCCCTGGACATCCTGGCGGAGATGGATGCTCGTGTTTACGACCGTCTCCGCCGGGCGGACGGAACCGCGCCTCCTAATGCGGCTGAAGTGCGCAGGCAGGAGCACCGACGTGCGCTTTTGGCGTGGCGGGAGCGGCTGTGTGAGCCGCAGAACGCCCGCCAACGCGCTGTCGGTGCAATTTTGCCGAGCCTCGGGCCCTGGCTAAAGAGGAAGGACCACGTCACCTTCCGGCTGACGCAGGTACTCACCGGACACGGGTGTTTCGGTGAGTACCTGAATCGGATCGGTCGCGAACCGACGGCGCAATGCCACCATTGCGGCTGTGACCGGGATTCCGCACAGCACACGCTGGAGCAGTGCCCAGCGTGGAGCTCGGAGCGTCGAGTCCTGGTCACCAGGATCGGGCAGGACCTCTCTCTGCCACGCGTAGTGACGGCTATGCTGGCAGACAGAGAGGCATGGAGGGCCGTAGTCTCCTTCTGCGAGACGGTAATGTCCCAGAAGGAGACCTCCGAGCGGGATCGGGAGAGAGCCGATCCCTCTCGGAGACGACGGCGACGGCGGGGCGGAGGCAACGCACGCCCCGGTCCGTCCACCCAATAGCCAGGGTCTAAGAATATGGCTATGGTATCCCCTGCCTGTCGTAAGAGGCGACTAAAAGGGGGCCGGAGGGCCTGCTGGCGGTGGTCGGGGTGGGAGCTTTGACCACCGGCGCGGGCCCGGGAAGGTGGCAGCGCGATGTGGCTCGCGCTGCCTTGCACAGCGAGGTCTCCAGGGGCGGCGTCACAGCTGCCCCGGGGATGTGCCCCGGCAAAGTGTGGGGGGACACCGGTGCGTTCTATCAGAGTACCCGGAGTCCCCCCTAAGCACTGAGGATGGCCACCGGGGGGGTTTTAGTGAGGTAAAAATCCCACATACCCCGATCTGCCTCTCCCAGGGCGGTCGGGGACCTTTTGAAGGTTTCCCCCTCGTCAACAAAAAAAAAAAAAAAAAAAAAAGGTACATTTTACAATACTTCTAAATAATTTCAACAAAATTCCTAATTGGATTGGACTCGCGGGAACAATACCCCCTCCTTACAGAAGATTGCACCTAAATAACAGTGATCTATTATGATTCTGCGGCGAGTAAGATAACCAGAGCTCTTTTCAAAGGAACAACGCTCAGAACAATAAAAAAATATAATCAGAATTCCACTACTTTATTTTTGTAATCGTCCAAAATACAGATTGCCTTTGGCCTACTAGTTCCTACGCACAGGAGTTCCTAAGTTAGATCCCTGGGTCGGAAAAAGCTTTATAGGGTTTCCCAGCAGCAGCCTGGAATCTGAATTAGTGCTTGATGGTAATTGGCTAGCTCCTTATTACATACTAAAACTTAAACATTACTGGTGGTATGTGGGTGCACTGCCCCTTCATAGATTACAGGCGTGAGTATGTTTGTATTATATAAGCTCTCACAAGCAGCACCTGTTCACAAGTATGTCGCGAATATCAGCAATTGTCTTTCTTCTTATTACGAATTCTACCACCATAGAGGGAGGTTGGCAACCGCCGTGAAATGAATTTCAGTGTTTCTTTGCCATCTTTGTTAGTATTAAATAAATTTATCGATTTCGAGAGTGAATCAAGTCCACAATAACAACATGATTGATTATATTGCTTGCTTACTATTTGTTACAGACTCAACCACGCGGTACTAATTACCAACGAAATCTATATCTGTACAGTATCTGTAAATATCTATGTTTCTGTTTCTCTGCTTGTTCGAGCTAATCTCCGAAACAGCTGGAGTGGTTATAATCGGACTTGCAGATATTTGATGTTACTAGGAGTAGTTTAGGCTACATTAAAAAAAAATACAATTCCGCGGCCCCGCCACGAAATTTAATATATATACATATTTAATACGCTCTTTCCTGACTAGCTGACATATAATATATGAACTAATAACCTAAATAATATATGAATTCACGTGTTCTCCGATAGGAGTACAACGAAAAGCTAAAATCGGATCGCAGCTCAACTATGACTCAATGATTTGTTGTTTGTACCATCATCCTGTTTCCTATCGAGTAATTTTAAACACAATTTAAAACGATTGAAGCACAATTCAATTTACGTGAACACGCTTCAACTACACTTCGGCCGAACGACTTTAAAATCGACGCCGATTGCGACCAAGTCGCTACGATATCGTAGCGGTTCTCATTACGAAATTTAGTCTAGGAATACAGCAGGCTTAATAACATTCAACGAATTTGATCGAATCTCTGTCTCCAATCAATCATGATTTATCGTTCGCTCAAACGCATAGTATAGATGCTGCTATCAAGTGTCAAAGATGCATGTTGTCTATGACATTGTATGGGGAAGCAACCGATTCAATAGATGCACAAATATTTAGTATATCGAACGGAATATCAAGGGACTTTCTCTTCCATTCGTCGTGTGTCACGTGACAGACACGTGATATATGTCATTCCCATACATTTTGTATAATGTTACTTTGTCTACAGGCGTGAATTTGTTGTGAAGTAATCTAGTATTCTTTGTATTTTCTTAATTGTTACTTCTCAATGTCAAAGTTAACAAGAGTTGGAATTTAATTAATGTTGTTTAAAGGATTCAGAGGAAAAACTTATCAGTAGAGACTTCTATACAAACTAGATCGTTAACTAATTAAAGTAACTGACTTGTTCCTTATTGCAAGTCGGAGCTCCTGTAAACTTTTGCATGACTTTGAATGAATGTTTGTTTAAAAACGTGACCTAACAAAATAATGCTACCATTTCAAAATACGTAGCCCCGCTACGGGTGCTAGTGCTAGGCGCCATAGCCTTTTTGCTACGAATTTGTCTTCAAACTTGCCAACCAATTAATTGTTTCGTTGAATAGCGCTGGAGGTACTGAGCTTGCTATTTTGGTACCTTTATATTAGTACCTATGTCTATTAACATATGCTGACGCCTGTATTCCCCCAACAATACTGTAATAACTACACCCAATTTTCACCGAAGATGATTAAGTGCCAACGTGACATATGGTGGATGGTACATACGTGTTTTGAGATGTTTTTATTCATCGTAAAGTACGTGGTGAGGAATCACATCACTGCATATAAGTTTTTATAAAAACTACAGGCTACGTCGCTTACATAGCAGGTGACTGCTTAAACCCCACGGCAAACACGGTACCTTTATCTCTACTTACAAAAAATATACTCATGCCATCCCAGAATGTATGATGAAGGAAAACATCGTGATGAAACATGTCTGCTCATTGTTAAGCACTCGTCCCTGCTCCTTCTGTGAGAAGTGTGTATACCTCTACAACCGATCTTACAATCGATCGCTAAATTCAATAAAAGCTGGGTCGAAAGGATTTATCATCGAATTGTATTCGATAGTATTAAATTAATTAACTAAAATATTGGAATCAATTTATTTTGCCTAATGGAACACTTTTTGAAGTCGTTAAACTGATTTGAACGCGACTTGTCCGAGCTTTATCCAATTAAAATAAAAATACAACTCCAATTTACGAATAATTTGGGGACGTTCTTTATATTTTACTTTTAAAATTGACGGCCAAAGGATTAATTTACATTGAATAAATGATAATTAATCGTATTCAACTATAAATCATTATTTCTTTTAAAATAACATCAAACAAATTGGTAATTAATCAATACTTTGTCTGAATTATAAAGACAAAATTAGTTGAAAGAAGAAAAAGTTATTTTGGTAATTAAAAATATTTTATTTAAAAAAGACTTACAAATAAATAAAATAAATATATTCACGTCTAGACGTAGTCACGTACTCTAGAGCGAGTATATGTATGTATCGCATCATACTTGTGAACAGGTGCTGCTTGTGGGGACTGATCACCTCAAGCTACGGATTTATATATGAGTAGAACTATTAGACCTTTTTTTTATTTATTGACACTAAGAGCTGTGTCCATGGGCTTACATTGTTAGTCTGTAAGAAGGTTTTAACCTGTCAAAGGAATTTATTTTTATTTTGCTTCCTCCAGTACTTGCTCTCTCTTGTGTCTGTCACTGTGACTGTTCGTTCGTATAAACCATAAAATCCTATATTCATCCGGCAAATCACGACTTCGTTTACTTTAAATACCAATACATTTCTCGGGTAATTTATTGCGTATAAATTTTTTTTGAGTTCAGTAATTACTGAGTATATTGCCGGGTTCTTCTCAGTAACAGAAACCGTCCGAACCCGGCGGTAGCATGTATACTCACTCACTTCCCTCTATAATGGTTGAGGAGGGCGATGGCTGGCATTCTCGTTACACTTGTGAACAGGTGCTGCTTATGGGGGCTGGTCATCTCAAGCTATACAATTATTGGTTTATATTTTTTTATCGACTTTTGTCCACAGGAACTTTGTCCATGGGCTTATGTATTTTGAAGATGATTTATATTGTAATAATCAAAATTGCAAATATTTCTTTATTGAGTTTCTTGCCAGGTTCTTCTCAGTAAAAGCAACCTTCCGATCCTGGCGGTAGCATGTATAATCCTAAGTAATTGTTTAGTTCTGACGATTTGAAATTGCTTTGTTAAACACCAATTAAATAAATATATTTTTTAGTGAGATAACATACATATCTCAAATATGTATGATATCTAAAAGTGTATTCAAATGTTTGTTTGTTGTAACTAATCGATATGCTATGTGTGAATGTACGTGGTTGGTGCGCCAAATATATAATATTAATATGTATGTTATTAGTAGGTAACTCAGCAAACAATACATCGTATAATTTCCATATACGTATTTATTTCAATAAAAATTACACACAACATAATTATTTCATATGTACATACAATTACTCTATAATTATAAGAACACGTATATATTTATGTAAACCTAACAATGACATATCAAAATATTAAATTCCACTACAAAGTGACCTCTTATTGCGTGGGTTCTCTATCGAATCAGGTGTCAGAATATATTGGTATTAAGCGTGCATTCCGTAGCAAAAAACATTAACACAATATAGGATTCAACTACAATGCAATCATATAAGAAATTAGCTGTGTCTCGCGGTTTTACCCGCGTAGGATTAGCAATAAAACTATGTCACTTAATGATCTTTTCTTTAAATATTAGAAAGGTACTTCGTATATTGTTTTACCAAAATATTAACTTACACATTCAGATTTTTTCGTAATTAAAAGTATGTAAACTAGCTTTAACCCGTAACTTTCTTCGCTCCATAGCTATGAGTAGATATCATATTCTATGTCCTCTCTATACCTACCAAAATATCAATTAAGTTCACGGTTTCAGATCGATTGATACTTACTTACATCGATAAATCTTTCATATATTTTAAATGAATTATATTTTTTTATTTCTTTTACATACCATAAAAACATTCAATATTTACATTTTATTTTGGATACACTGCTAAAATATTCTTGACGTCATAATTTTGCCCCTCAATTTTTCGCGGAAAGTGAACCTTAGTATTTCACGAACAGTATTATAAACTCTTAACACTCTGTCTATGTGACGTCATCATCCTCTCTATAACTTTGATTGAGTATCAACGTGCTTTCATTATTGTTACATAAAGGTAGCCCTTCATTCCTGTTCTCATGTACATTCTTGGATTCCGTGAAGTAATTCTGCTTCCACTTGTCATTGCATAAAGTAGTGGTCTCTGTGCCGTAGTAACTACATCTTCGGACCTTCCTGTCGAGGCGGTTGCGACGCTCTTGGATGTGGGACCGCACCCTATAGCAAAAAAAATTACAAACTTAACATTTGTAATTAAACATATCTTAAAAACATTATTGGTTCCAAATAAATTAAGTTAAAAAAAAGAAATATAATTGGTCCTGATAGTGCCAAGTAACACAAATTCGGTTCAGGAACCTTGCCATAAGCTCATTCATATTATATTGGCATGATAGTGTGACTGTGTGACAGTGACAGACTTATATACCTCATATATATCTGTCCCATAGTAAGAGTTAAACTATCATGGCAATTAGAAGTCGTGGTAGGGCCCATTGTCCGCTTATTACAAAACATTGCCTACGATAATCCTTGGCTTGGAAGAAGTTCCCCCTTCTTTTGTGATACGGATTAACAAAGCGTTAGAGAGATTTAGTCCAAGTTTGGTCTAGCCTTGGTTTAAACCAAATACACTCACGCCTGTATTCCCCGATGAGGTAAGCAAGGTGTTGTAATAACAACACCCACGTTTCACCATATATGATTAAGTGTCAACGTGACACAGGGTGAGTTCATCGCCGTTTCAGACGATAAACATACGTCTTTGAATTACTTCTCAGACATATGCAGGTTTCCTCACGATGGTTTCCTTCACCGTAAAGCACGTGAGGTGCAATTTTGTGCAAACCAGGTTAAAGCCATGAATGATACGTTGTTTAATTACATACCTAACCAGGTGGGTGCCATCTGAATGGTTGACCATGGTCTCCCTGATGCTGGAGTGTTCCCTGTAGTACTTACTCTTCTTACGCCCCCCCTTACTGCAGCATAGTGTTTCGCGAAATGCTGTCTTGTATCTGTACAAAATAATTAAATCTTCCTATTAATAATGCCTTCAGAGACAAACGAACCTTTATGGACAAACAGACCTTTATGGACCCACGTTGGACTGTTTTTAATAACAGAAATACATATTCTACAAAGCAGTGGTGGCCGCGGGGTTTGGAGGGTCACCTGCTAGGCAAGCGACGCAAATTCGAATCCCAGCGGGGTCTGTACCTGTGAGTTTTTCTAAAAACTTGCCGTGCAGAGATTTCACACCACGTGCTTAGAGTGAAGGAAAATATCGTGAGGAAATCTGCATATGCCTGAAAAGTATTTTCAAGACGTATGTATAGTGCCCGAGACGGCAATAGACTTCAACTCTCACGTTGGCATTTGATCACCATCGGTGAAAAGTAGGTGTTGTTATCACGACAACTCCCTGCAGGGATAGTCCCTTCAGGGAGTACAAGCGCGACCATGTATGTAAATATATTTTTATTATTTAGAGCATAAGTTTGTACGTGTCAAAACCTATATGTCGCTCGGGGCACTGATGTCATACCAAGGGTTTGAAGTGTTTTAAATAAAGGAAAACGAACTATAGTGTCACGTTGGCACATTACCGTCACAGGTGAAATGTAAAAAATATAAATAAATATGCTTACGCCATTCCAGAAGGGTCCCCGAAAGGGTAAGCAGAGGTTTTGTAACAACAACACCTACAAGTGTCAACAAGATTAAGTGGCAACGTGACAGAGGGGAGTCCATTGCCTTCGAATTACTTCTCAGATATATGCAGGTTACTTCACGATGTTTTCCCTCACCGTAAAGCACGTGGTGTGAAATAACTGCACAAACTCATTGGTACAGGCCCCACTAGGATTTAAACTTGCGTCGCTTGCGTAGCAGGCGACTGCTCAAACCCCGAGGCCACCACGGCTTCTCCACGGGTGAAATGTGGGTGTTATAACACCTCTGTCTACGACTTTGGTGATCTTTCTGGGAAGGCGTGGACTTCATTAATCAATAATAAATTTGATTGTATTAATATTCAAAGTGTGTCAAAGTACAAAATGTTGAAAATTCCCACGTCCCGTAATAATTTAAATTCAACAAGGCAATACGCATACATTATGAGTGAAGAAGCTGAACGATGGAATTATTCAGATCAGACTCGTTCCAACTTTCGCCTTCTTGATTTTCAGAGTTATGCTCATTTTAATTTGACAGAGCGTCATTAATAATAAAAGAGACAACAGTTATCATATCATAATAATAATATATAAAATTTCCATGTTAGTTACCGTACTCCTCCGAAACGGCTGGACCGATTTGTATGAAATTTTGTGTGCAGATCGGGTACGTCTGAGATTCGGCCAACATCAATTTTTCATACCCCAAAATAATAAGGGGGACCACACCAAAAAAAAATATGGCAATACAACGTTTGCCGGGCACAGCTAGTAATATTATATAATATATAATCTATACCTCTAACATCTATATACATAAATACGTACATATAAATAAAATCGAGGTGTCTGTTTGTGATACTAAAAAAACAGGTTTAAGTAGAGAGGTACAAACATAGAAAATACCAAATTAATAAAAAAATCTCAGTCCAGCTAATCTCCGAAGCAGCTGGACCGATTTTAACGGAATTTTCACTGGCGTATTGCTAATGTTACAAGGAGTAACTTAGACTACTTTTTACTAAGTAGGGTTCCGACACTCATGAAATTAAATCTACGCACTGCTAGTCAAAAATATTAACCTGTCAGTCTTTGTGTCATGTATTTCGGTATAAATGTTTTACGAATACCGTATTCATAAGAGATACTTCAGTTGGAAATAAACATTTTCCGCTTCATAAGACAAACAATCACCCTCATTTCATTTGTGATGCTTGATGCCTAGTACAGTCAGCGAAACAAGCTACCGAGTAAACGATGTCACTAGTCTCATTTTCTTTAAGACGTAAAAAACGAAATCGTTTAAATAGGAGTATTATTTAAAAGCGCTTCAGCGACGTTTTTTTATTAAAATTCTTTTGTCCAGAATTTATTAAGTGAATTTTTGCTCTGACCGTACCAAAGTGATTGTACATAGCGTGTAGCGTCAGACCGTTAAATATTTACTCGACGAGCCTCTTACACTCCTATGCGTGTTATTGCGACGTCACAAGATTTTGTCAGTAAATGAATATTTACATTGCGAGTTACAAGTTACAGCACGCTCTTGAAGGCTGAAAGATTCTTACTTATTTAATTTTGTAAGATGAATATCAATTGTTAATTTAATTCCATTTTCTATGCATAATTTTTTATTGGATTAATTTAAATACTTTTGTGTTGGATAGTCCATTTATCGAGGAAGGCTTTTAGGCTTTATAACATTAAGCTGCGACCAATAGGAGCGAAGTATCAAGGGCAAAATTTTACTATACCGGGAAAAAATATCATTAAGTCAGGTCAATGCACGCCATTGGATTTTCAAAGGGGTAAACATCTATACAGGTAAATAAAATTGAAGTGTCTGTTTGTAATTCCGAAATAACAGCTTTTCACAAAATGCATATGAAAGTAGGTATACATATATAATGACATAAAAAAACTAATTCTCAATTTTTTTCTCTTTTCGTCTGTCTGTCTTTTTGTTCTAAAACGGCTGGACCAATATTAACGGGACTTTCACAGGAAGTTAATGTTACAAGGTGTTTAGAGTTGAAAACTATTTGATGTGTTAACCTTATTGAGACAGTACTGGCAGGTACGTTTATTTTTCTTTTTTGACATGAGTCTTATTCTTTCCTTTTTCTTTGACATGATTAAACAATATAAATTGAACAAATACCGTTTTCTATTATTTCCAACAAAATAACGTATTACGATCAACATAATGGTCCTTATTGAGCCAGATTTAATTGTAATCAGTGATTCTAAATTCAGTGTTGGTGAAAACTGTAAGTAATTCATATTAGTTACCAACTTATTTATACATAAATTTGCTGGACGAATTCAACTTACTTCGGGATGGTTTTACCCAATTAAAACAATTCCAACAGAATTGCAAGCAAACTTAGTTACTGTTTTTAAATCAATACTTAAGTATTACAATTTATTTCGTATGTTGCAAATAACAATCACAATGGAAGGCTATATCACGGTACAAAACGATTTGCACATCAAAATAAATAATGGACTGACAAATTTTAAGAAAAGTCCTACATCGAGACTCACAGAATCGTACATCGAAACTCGATTGGAAGTATTGAATGGATATTGGGCTAAGTTTGAAACAAATCATCATGTTATTCTGATGCAGTATGGAAGTAAACAAGATATAAACGATCATCCTTATTTCACAAATAAAGTTTATGATGAAGTTGAAGACATATTCATACAATATAAATGTAGTTTGAAGGAAGCGCTCATCAAGTTAACAATAAATGCGGCAGCAACATCAAGCGGTATTGGCAATATAACATCACCTGGTTTACATGACATATCTGGGGCCAAACTACCTAACATTGATTTGCCACATTTTTCTGGAAGATACATGGAGTGGCCTACATTTCACGACTTATTTAACAATCTCATTCACAAAAATAAATCATTGGCTGGAGTTCAGAAATTACATTACTTGAAAACTTATCTTACTGGGGAAGCTGAACAATTACTACGCCATATACCTATCACTGACGCCAATTACGAGCTTTGCTGGCAACAATTAATACATAGATACAACAATAAACGTTACATTGCTAATACTATTCTTACGCGACTAGTTGGTCTTTGGCGACTGAAAGCTCTACCGGACTCAAATCATTATTAGATACAACAAGAGAATGCTTGAACACGCTTTCTAATATCGATATTAGCATCCATTCTTGGGATGTAATTGTAATACATTTGATAAGCGTCAAATTCGATATTGAAACTCGAAAGCAATGGGAACAGAAATTAAGTGATAATTCTGATCAAATGCCTACCTTGAAAGAATTTTATAAGTTTTTGGAATCACGATTTAGAGCATTGGAATTTTTGGAACCGATAAGAGAGTTAAGGTATAAAGATAGAGAAAAGATCGAAAGATGAAGGGTATTTGCAGTTACTACCTCTGTCACATGTCCTTTCTGCGCAACGGAACATTTCTTATTTCAATGTAAAGACTTCATATGTAAAGATATCTATGAGCGACGCGAGTTCGTCAAGGAGGCAAATCCTTGCTTTAACTGCTTCGGCAACAATCACTCTGTTACAAGATGCAGAAATCGTACTTCATGCAAACTCTGTAATCGGAGACATCACACATTACTGCACGAAGACGGGAATGCAACAATACCAACAGATGACAATGCCATAAATAATTGTGAACCTGCTGACACTGATCCTATACAATTATGTTCGAATTTTTCTAAAGATACAATTATGTCACCAGGTCAAGTATTGTTGGCTACTGCCTTGGTTAATGTAGAGTATAATGGTATTATATATACGTTGAGAGCACTGTTGGACCAGGGTTCTCAAGCCTCATTTGTTTCAGAACATGTAGTACAGGTATTAGGCATAAACAGAACTTCCGTCAATGGTGAAGTTTCTGGTTTGGGAGGGGACCAACCAAATATAACGATAAAACATGCTGTCAAACTTAATATACAGTCCACTCGCACTTCATTTACATGTAACTTTCGTGCTTACGTACTAAAAAAGTTTTCATCAACTCTTCCTGAAAAAAGAGTTCACATAAACAATTGGCCTGAATTGTCAGAGTTAGTTTTAGCCGAACCAAGCTACGCCACTCCAAATAGGGTTGATATTCTTTTAGGTGCGGATATTTATGGTCAACTTCATATGGATGGTTTAATTAGGAATCCATCAAATACTCGTACAGCTCAGAACTCTACAGTTTGGTTGGATTTTATCAGGGCTCGTCTCATCCCCACAACATGTTTCAAATGTGTCTATTATCAGTCTGCATATACAAGATAACTCTTCAAATGAATTATTTAGGGAAATGGAAACGGAACAACCGCGTACAATTTTATCTCAACATGAAGAATTATACGAAAAACATTTTCAATCATATACAACTAGAGATTCTGAAGGACGTTATTTGGTTCGACTTCCATTTCGCGATAGTGATCCAATATGTAAATATGGGGATACTAAAACAATTGCATTGAACCGATTAAAAAGCCTGGAATATAGATTACGAAAGGATCCAGCTCTAAAGAATCAATACACTAAGGTAAGGAAAAAATATAAAGCATTCAATCACATGGAAGAGACAGTTGGTAAATGTGAACTAAATATTTCTAATTGTGTTAACTCACCACATCACGCTGTAGCAAAGGAAGATACTGATTTTCAAAGAATTTTTTGGCGGGAAATTATTGACAGTAATCTTATCGATATATCGAATGCTATGTGATACATTATGCTACAAATCGCTAAGGATGAAGATTACAACTTTCTTCAAGCTATTAAGTGGATTCTAAATTACTATTACATGGGCGATTTAATTTCTGGGTGTTATACGGATGATGAGGCAATCGAGGTGTACAATCAAATGAATGAACTATTAACTAAAGCGGCATTTACCCTACAGAAATGGGCAGGCAACAGTGTTAAATTGATGAACATATTTCATAAAACTGAGAATAGTAATAAGGAGTTAGAGACGAAGCATATGAAATAATCTAAATATTGGGACTAAGATGGGACATAGATTCAGATTCATTTAGTTATACGTTTAAATTACCTTTACAACCAAATATCATTACCAAACTTGAAAAGCTTATTTGACCCTCTAGGATGGGCTGCACCGGTTATAGTCGAGGCAAAAATATTTATGCAAAGTTTGTGACTTACTGGTATAACATGGGAGCAATATTAGTACAATGGAATGTTTTCAGGACTCATCTATACTGTCTAAATGACATAGCATTGCCAAGGTATACATACATTTAAATAGTGATTTTGTGATGTTTCGTCTGAAGCGCTTGCTGCATTGATATATTTATGCATTTAAAATATTACTAGAATACATGTTAACGTTTGTAGTTGGTATTGAACATATTAATTTTGGATAATGAACAATGATCACATGTAGAGTCTACACAAAACCCTGCAGGTCGCGCTTCAAAGGGCCTTATTCCAACTGAATTGTTAAAACATGACATGTGGTTCCATGCTCCCAGTTGGTTAAATGATACATTTTATAATATTCACACTGATTCGGTTCTAGCAACATAACTGGAAAAGGCAAAACTGGCAAAAGAATTTAAGCTATGGGTCAAATTTTCATCACTATAGAAATTAATTAAGGTTGTTGCTTGGTGTTATCGATTTATTCAGAATTGTCATGGATTTGTTGATGGTACAAATCATTCCATGAAATAAATATTATCTGCGAAGGAATACAATGACTCTCTAGACACTTGTATCAAAAACAGACAAATGGTGTCATCACTATCGAATTAAACATAAAAAAACTCGTTGCAAATAAGTCAAACTAGTATCCTAAAATCTTTATGTCCGTTTTTGGATAGTAATGGTATATATACTGTGTGTTCGTGGTCGTATTCAACAAAGCAATGAAAATTACGATGTCATACATCCCATTGTTATGTGTTCTAAAAATTACTTAACATAGGTGAACAATTAGTTACCGTCCCTGATCACATCTATGAATCTAGTAATTTTGGTATTATAGGGGGCAACTAACACAATAAAATGTTACAAGATATCTGGAGAAAATGGGCTCGTGATTATCTTACTACTCTTCATCAGAGACACTACAGAACCAGAAGTAGGACATTTAATTTTAGTCAAAGAGGACAATCTTTCCTCCTTCTCCATGTATCTTATCGAACAAAAGCACCCTGGTCCTGACAATGTAACTAGATTGGATCTAAAAAATTGTACTTTATTTAAAAAACCTATTTCTAAGTTGATAATTCTACCTTGTGCGTCTTAATGGCATAATTATTCTTATGATTCATAACTTTATTAATACAAATGTTACAATTTATTTCAAGTTAACTATTATTTAGTATGTTATATGTTATTATTCTACCTATTAACTAATGTGGTATTTTATGTTTGTTCTTAACATATAACTTTGTCTAAGACCATATTTGGTCTTGGCGGCCGGTATGTTTAGAGTTGAAAACTATTTGATGTGTTAACCTTATTGAGACAGTACTGGCAGGTACGTTTATTTTTCTTTTTTGACATGAGTCTTATTCTTTCCTTTTTCTTTGACATGATTAAACAATATGAATTGAACAAATACCGTTTTCTATTATTTCCAACAAAATAACGTATTACGATCAACACAAGGCTTAACTTGGGATACTTTCATTGAAAAAAAAATTTTGGGTTCTGCGGGAATTAAATTAAATCTATGCGAGTGAAACCGCAGGTTTTTTTAAACAATAAGTAGGTGGCTTAAGTACATACCAATGTGGCGCAGCGTAGGTACATACGTTTTGGTATAGATACACACACACGACACGAGTGTATTCGGTCATAAAAATGGCAAGCACTGCGTATTTGCTTATATATGGAATGCACGTCCCTGCACTCATTATAGTTTAGTAGTCGCTTCCAATCACACGAAATAAACAAATAATAAACTCATGATAAAGTTAAATTTCCTTCGTCGAGCTCCCCGTCGAAAAATCTTACAAACCAACGGAGAGAAAGTTTTCTTAAAATCGCCGTCACAAGTCGGAAAAACTAAACACACTAAGCCCACGGATTACAAACTCACCTATGACTCATCACACTGTATAATATGGGGTTGACAGTAGCCGAGACGTAGTAGAACCCGCCAGCGGCGTAGAACAGGTATTCATTGATGGTGTGGTAGTGCTTGGAGCCGGTGCCGTAGATGAAGAACAGCCGTTGGAAGTGGAACGGAGCCCAGCACACGAAGAACGCGACTACCACAGCCGCTGGAACAATGCATACTTTACACACTGATTTACTTTTAAGATTCATGACGTATAAGAGATAGGGCATGACGGAATTGCCAGTTCGAAGTATGGTGGTGCCCAAATGGGAACTATGCCTCCTCCTTCCAGAAGATCGCAGCCAAATAACCTCTGAGTAGTATGTTAAAGTCCCATGTAATAGGGGTGAGCCTATTTCCACTATCCGGGCACCAATCCAGACTTCGCAGACTACGCAAGTTCGAATCCCAGCGGCCTGCACCAATCAGTTTGTCTAAAAAAAACTTGCATGCAGTGGTTTTACACTATGAGCTTTACGGTGAAGGAAAACATCTTGCAGAAACCTAGTCTGAGATTCAAAGACGTATGTATAGACTGCAATGGACTCACCACGTCACGTTGGAACTAAATCGTCTTCGGTGAAAAGTGGGTGTTGTTATTACAATACCTACCTCTGCTTACCCTTCTGGGATGGCGTGAGCATATTAATGCTTACCTAACATTCTTATAATGTTCTTCTTGGACTGTGCTTGTCTGGCTTCTCCATGTACGCTGCCGTTGACTCCGTTCAGGGTTCCAGGACTGCCAGGGTTATTGGTTTGGGTAGACCTGAGGAGCAGACCGGAATACTTTTTATGATACAAAGGTGTCAACAATCGCGCAGTACACCTGATGGTAAGCGTCGTCGGTTTCAATCATACAATATTAATACATAATTTATTTAGCCAAAAAACCTTCAATTTCGTATTTTTGAAACCGAATTAATAGGTTTTCAATAATTCCTATGCAGTCCTAACATAAAAAAGCAATATTTATATTTATTTCTGTTTGAAAAACATAAATTCAAACTATCTTTACATGATTACATTTTTACAAAAACTTTCAAACCCCTAGAACGACATGATTATACGGGATACTACATGCTACCACCGAGTTCGGACAGTTGCTTTTACTGAGAAGAACCTGGCAACAAACTCAGTAAGTTAATTACTCATTTCAAATTATTTATTTTATTTATGTAATCTATCTCGGTCAAATAGTCTCTTTCCAGGCAAGACAAGAAAGAGAAATCACACGTCGAACAGAAAACGCCTGGAAGAGTTATTGGGCTATGAAAGACCTCTTGAAAGGAAAACTCCCTTTAACATTAAAAAAGAGACTGATGGACATATGCATTCTCCCAATCCTCACCTACGGTGCTCAGACTTGGTCTTTGACAGACTATCAAAAATCCAGACTAGGGGTCTGCCAGCGAGCCATGGAACGTAGTATAATGGGAGTCAGATTAACAGACCGCATTCGAAATAGTACACTACGTTCCAAAACACAAATCTCCGATGTTGGTCATCAAGCTGCTAAACTAAAATGGGACTGGGCTGGGCACGTGTGTCGCATGTCAGACGAACTGTGGGCTAAACAAACCACAAGATGGACCCCTCCGAATGCGACGCGCAGACGTGGCAGGCCGAGAAAAAGATGGCAGGACGAACTCGCCGCTTACCACAAAAACTGGCCGGAGATAGCCCTGGATCGGAAGTGTTGGAAAGAGGGAAGGGAGGCCTTTGCTCAGCAGTGGGACACATCGGGCTCTAAATAAAAAATAAAAATAAAAATGTAATCTATAAATATAAAAATCACTGCCACTTTTCGTTGTAATGTTATAACTCAACAACGCCTTTACCGATTTGGCTAATTTTGGTTAGGTTTGTCCGTAGAGAAAATTTTAAAAAACTCTTCAAAAAGTGTAAAATCAACATCCTTCTTTACTCCCAAATGAACGTAATTATAATTTTTTCATTACTATGCCTTATACGTAGCGAAGCACGTACCGGGCCGCTAGTATAATATAAATTACAAACAATATATTATGTATAAGCCCATGCATAGTTACGTATTTGAATACACTCGTGTCGTGTGTGTGCGTGTGAGTTTATATTTATGTGTGTGTCTATACCAAAACGTATGTACCTATGCGTCACATTGGTATGTTGGACTTCAATCCCAATAAATACAGTATGATAGACAAGGAAAATTTTATTACCTGCTTACATAATTATGTTATCTATATTGTTTATATTGAAATTCTAAATAATGATCATCATTGTCCCTATCCTTATCCCATATATTGTTGGGGTCAGCACTTGATTCAACCCGATGTGGCTGATCACCTGATTTTTATACGAAGCGACTGCCATCTGACCTTCGCAACCCCTTTAACGAGGAAAATCTGTGATCTGGGTTAAAGCAGTTGTCAGACTATTTTAGGCCTCCGACTGACCTGTAACGATTGCCAAAGATGATAAATTGGCAACCGGGACCGACGGCTTAACGTGCTCTCCAAGGCGGAGGAAACTGGGGCGGTTACCCATCCAATTACTGGCTAGGGCTAGGGTTGCTTAACTTCGCTGATCGTATGATATGCGCAATAGCAACTGTGCCACGAGCTCCTCAAGAATTCCTCAAGAAATTCAAAATAATTATATTGAGTCATAATTCAGAGTCAATAGAAGTCGGAAACTACTAACTCGCCTAAAACAAACTAGACCAAAACTTCACCGACCCGAAGTAGTATACAATTGCTTCTATTAGTGACTTCTTTGCTCGTAACGCGTTTATGAAATAATGATAATTATTAGATACAATATAATACTGTCTATTTATGTCATTCTGACGATTTGAAAGTACTTTGTTACAAATGTAATTGTTGTTCTTGCCGGGGTCTTCTCAGCAAAAGCAACCTTTTGAGCCCGGTGGTAACATGTATAATCCTGTAGAGTGTAAGGTTAAGATATTTTGATGTATAAATAAATAATAAATATGAACATAAAATGAACTATGGTGTGGAATCGAAGGGCGAAGGGATTTAATTGAAGGGCAGTAGAGCCGTCAAGTACCTATATCCCACGTGCGGCGAATGTGTTATGTTTAAAGTTACCTTTACAGTTAATTGGGTACCCGTATCATGGTTCTGGTACGAACAGGTAATTAGGCTGCATATAATTAGTAACATTGTTTGTTTATAAACAAACAAACTAATTGTTTGACGGCTCTAATGTGGAGTCGATTACGATGTTTGTGTTACGTCAGTTCAAGTTGTAAACTTTTAAAGTATTGTCAGACAGTCGCAAAGTTTAAATGTAACATTATTCGGTACAGGGCATCAGTAGGTGGTACTTATCAAATCTATACTAATATTATAAAGAGGAAAGATTTGTATGTAAGAATGTTAGTATTGAATAGGTTCCAAAATTACTGGACTGATTAGAAAAATTCTTTCAGCAATAGATAGCTATATTAACAGCAGGTATCATAGGCTTTATTTTATCCCCGTACTCCCACGGGAACTAGAACTACGCGGGCAAAACCGCGTGACGTCTGCTAGTAATACATATAACATAACACTTCTGAGTTACAGTTGTTGGGACACAGTTCCATTGCACAAAGTAGGAATAAAAATATACATATTCTACAGTTAGTTCTTGCAAATAATAATGCACGAAATCCAAAGAGATCAAACATTAAATCTGTCACGGTTAGACCCTCCAACTGCGCCAGTTGCATACATAATTATTATGTGTGTGAGGTCATATATTAGCTATCCCAACGTTAGTAAGTTCAGTGCGACCGCGAATTTAATTGTAAAACGTTGTACGGGAGTGAAGTGATAAGTGCACGCGCAATGTCTCCCCATCAAGATCATAGTGTTCCGAAAATGCTATTTAAAAATAAACAAGAAGCTGAAGATTACGTGAAACGTCAAAATAAATGGGTGATAAGTAGACCCTCGTACGAACACAAGAGAACACCAATTACCGTCACAGATTATCACTGTAACGTTGTGGCAGAATGTCCAGCTAAGCTCACCCTGAAAGAAAATAAAACCGACAACACAGTGCAAATGTATAGAAAGGGTGATCATGACCATGAAGGAAAGCCTTGTACCAAAAGAGGATTATCTGATCGCACGAAAATTGAAATCGATAAAATAATTTTCAATTGCATAGAACAAAATATTGATATAAAATTAAAGGAAGTCTGTGCAGAATTGAAGAAAACAGATAGAAACGTGTTCACTGAAACTCAAGTGAAATCATATATAAATAATACTGATACATTATTACGACAGTGGTTCTGTAGCCTTTCAGAAATGTCTGAAGACATACATGCTCCGTTTGTTGCTTCCTTAAAGGAGTTCGGGCATCATTTTGGCTTTACAATGACTACTACACACTTGTTGAGCATAGCCTATGATTGCAAAGTCATTCATGCAACTAAATCAGAATGGAACTGGAGAGGTTGTCCTATCATAATTGTTGGCACGACAGATCGTAATAATATATTTTACCCGTTAGTTATGACCATTGCAAACTCATATCAATATGGTTTCAAACATACATTTCAAACGTTAAAAGACAAGGTTCTTGAGATTTATAAAACGTTCGCTCCGAATGTGTTGGTGTACGATGATGATTGCATAAAAGAAGCGTTTGCGACTGTTTTTGGATCAGATATCAAAATGAAGATATGTTGGAGGTATGCAAGGACACAGATAAAAGCTTGTATAGAAAAATTGGTACCGGAATCGATGCACGAGGAAGCTTTGAGTGACATAGATGCATTGCATTCTGCAACAACAGACGACATCATCAAACAAGCCACTGATGCGTTTTTAGAGAAATGGAAAAATCATTATGAATTTATTTCAAAATTCAAGAATGATTGGGTAAACAAGGAGTGGTATTTGGGCGTCCAACGCTGGACTCCCGGGGACAACAGTGCTTTGTTAGACTTATACGAGAAGTCAAGGGACCTGACTAGAAACAGGAATTGTATAGACCAGTTTAAGGTGAGCGCATCAGAACGATTGAGTGAGTGGTCTAAGATTTCCAATCACACATTTGCTCAAGAGCCCATTATTCCTGATAGTCTTTGGGAAAAAGCATACCTTCTACCAAGTTTAAACATGAGATTTAACATTGACATAATAGACAGTGAACAGGTTGAATTATTCAGGATTCCAGTGGAAGGTGTGGTATATAAAACGAGCACTTGGATACTGTTTGATGAGTTTAAGCAGCTTGGTGAGTGGCATGTGAAGTTGCCCATTGGAGGTGTCAACTGGCGGGGTCTTGGAGAGTGCACCTGCCCAGCATTTGGAGAACAGTATATCTGTGAGCATGTGTTAGCGGTAGCTTATGTTAACCGGTATCAATAACTAGCTATAAGGCGAACGTATTCGGCACAAGGCATCGGTGGGAGGTACCTATGAAATTTAAAATATGTAAGGATCCTTTGCATATAATACTCGTAGCCTTCCTCGATAAATGGGATTAGCACATTCAAGGAACCAACTGTCTAGCTTTATATATTAGCATATAAGTACTTACATAGGAAATATTGAGAAAATATGCAAAGCTTGGTATCGTGACAACTGATATAACCTAAAATATTCTATGTTTTGTAAACTTACATAATGACAAATACAAGATCTAGCCTTTATACGTGAATATTTTTAGCACCTTTTAAAGTCATATCTTTTCAACCATAGTTGGTTCTCAATGGCCGTAATATCATTAATTGGCATTTTTTATAGTATTTTTAGTTTTTAGATTGATATTGTTATGAATAATTTTTTATCCATTAAATGATATATATTATTATGTCTTATGATTACAAACATTATCCGACAATGATGAATACTAGGCTGCTTTATCACAAATATAATCACGTACAGTAAAAAAGTTGGATACATACCCCATAACGTATCTGATGCGCAGACCCATCCTCACGTACAGACAGAGGATGATGATGCCAGGCAAGATGAAGAACAGCAAACTGCTCAGCTCGCAGAGGTACCACGAGGGCAGTTCCAACATCGCACAGAATGCCGACTCCAGAGACGCGTTCCCCGAACCTACACAAAAAAGTAGGGTTTGAGCAGTTGCCTGATATGCAAGCGACGCTTCGTTTGAATCCCAGCGGCTTGCACCAATGAGTTTTTCTAAAAACTTAAGTGCAGTAATTTTACTCAACCTTCTTTACTATGAAGTAAAATATCGTGAGGAAGCCTGCATGTGTCTGAGAAGTAATTCAAAGATAGTGCCTGAGACGGCGATAGACTCACCATCTGTCACTTTGGTACATAATCATTTCGGTAAAAAGTGGGTGCTTTGTAGTAAACAGCGTGGTTGGATTACCAGGTGGATAATCGTGGTAGCTGACGGTGGTGTAGAGGGCGAAGGGCGCTGCAGCCAGCAGTGAGAGTACCCAGAGGGCAGCCACGATGCGGAGAGCACGTCTCAGGCCAGCCATGGCGTACAGGTGCAGCGGGTGGCAGATGGCCAGGTAGCGCTCCAACGAGAAGGCTGCTATTGTTAGCACCGATACGTATGAAGCACTGTAACAAAAATCAACATTTAGCTATTTTGAGTAGGTTTAAGCAGTCGCCTACTACGCAAGCAACGCAACTGGCATTCGCGTGATAAGTACTTGGGAACAGGAAGCCTACCATCATCCGTTTGACATTTCATTTTGTACCGTAAAATTAAACGCCAATGCTAAGTTCTTAATACGCGCTGCTTAAACGATCATAGTTCACCCCCAGGTGCTGGTTACCCAAAGCCTTGAAAAACTTTGATGCACTTAATAGTAATTTGGCTTTGGTTAGCGGTGCCCCGTGGTTTCACTCGCCTAGACTTACTTTCATGGGTTACTAGCTACGCCCCGCAGTTTCGCCCGCGTAGACTTAATTTTATGGGTGAATTTGTTCATGGAACCCTAACCTAAAAAAAATACCCTAAGTTACTCCTCATGTCCCGTGGAAATCGGTCCAGACTTTTCAGAGTTAACCCGGAGAAAACAAACGGACAAAAAAAATGGTACAAATTTGTTTTTGATGTATGTACCTTATATACTTTAATATGCATTAAGTGCAAAGCTTTTAGTTTGAAATTACAAACAAACACTTAATTTTTATTCATCCGTATGTATACATTTTCCGGGATATAGTATCCTATGACCTTCTCCTGGTTCTAAGCTACCTCCCCACCAATTTTCAGCCAAATCGGTTCAGCCATTCTTGAGTTATAAATAGTGTAACTAACACGACTTTCTTTTATATATATAGATTTTGCGGAACGTTAAGTTTTTAAATAAAATTAGCCTATTCTACTCCGTGTCCCGTTAGAATCTGTTCAGCATAAACAAGTCAATATTACATTTACAAAAAGAAGGGAAGAGCCTACATTTTCTAATAGTCTTAAAAAACGTAAACCGATGCGAAGTGAGGGCGGTTTGCTAGTCTATACACATATACATCATACATCTCCATACAGATAAATAAAATTGAAGAGTCTGTTTGTAATTCCAAATTTACACCTTTTGACTAAATGCATATATGATAGTATACACGTTACTGACATGGAATAACTTTATTTAATTTTGTTCTCTGTGTATCTGTCCGTCTCTATGCCTGTCTATATGTATGTCTATCTGTCTGTCTGTTTGTTTCGGCTTATTTCCGAAACGGTTGTATCGACTTCAACGGGACTTTCCAGTGAAAGTCCCGTTAAAATCTGCCAGTGCAGATTGCTAATGTTACAAGGAGAAACTTAGGCTACGTTTATTTAAATAAACATTATGTTTCCCGTGAAATTTACTCTACGCGGGTAAAACCGCGGGCTAGTGTTACATAAAGCCGATATCTCAAATTGGGTTAATCAACCACAACAATTCAAATATCACATACTACCTATTTCAATAATCCAAAATCATTGCATTCCGTAACAAATAAGCCGGCAAATATCTCAACTATTTACGGTCAGATCACTTAGAACGCGGCTTAATTTCCCCGAATACCTGAAATATACCAACAACACAGTATACAAACCATTCGGAATAATTTCAAACTACATCGATCGTTTAAAAGTTGAATTGAAACCGTTGCGTTGAGTTTCAAGAGTCAAGTTCAGGAAATTGAACGCTTTTAAATTGAAAAATTCTACCTAACTTTTACGGACACTTTATCAAAACGATTTAGTACTAGCTGTGCCCCGCGGTTTCACCCGCGTTGATTTAATTTTATATTATAGTGACCCGCGGTATCCTAATATTTGTTTTTATTAATAGTAGCCTAAGTTACTCCTTGTAACACTATCTATCCGCCTGTCAAAATCCCGTTAAAATCCGGCCCAGACGTTTCGGAGATTACACGGAACAAACAGACAGGAAGGCAGGCAAACAGACAGACGGACAGACAGACAGAGAAAAAATTTAAAACTTGGTTTTTCTATGTCAATACCGTATATACTTTCATATTATTATTTATTCATTTATTGTTAACTATAACGGTTACACCAATTAAAATAATTAACATAATATACAAAACAATTAGAATTACTATACAACATTATAAAATGCGGACTTGAAAACATTATGAAATAGAGGACACCCTCGCAAACTGATCCTCGCAAAACTCCAGACATTCTCATACAATTTCACTCATATGCATTGAATCAAAAGGTGTATGTCATTTTGTACATATATACATACATATGCTCACGCCTGTATTCCCCGAACGGGTAAGCACAGGTGTTGTAACAACAACACCCTCATTTCACCGAATATGATTAAATGTTAACGTGACAGATGTTGAGCCTATCGCCGGCTCTGACATATGTGATTTGAATTACTTCTCAGGCATATGCAGGTTTCCTCTCGATGTTATCCTTCAACGTAAAGCACGTGCTGTGAAATCACTGCACATATGTTTTAGGAAAAACTCATTAGTACAGATCCCATTGGGATACGAACTTGCGTAGCAGGCAAAAGCTCCAACTCCAAGGCCACCACACCTTATATACACGGCATACATTTGTATCGTATCTATTAGAACTAGCGCGCTAGAATGCTATAATGTCCAGGCCTACGGGTCCGTCCTTGTGTAAATACACTCAGAGATCAAAGATTAAGTGCTTTATCGTTCCCGTTCATTACTTACGCAATATTTTTTCCCTGCTTAATTTTAATATTTATTCCGAGTCTCCAATTTCAAGAGTCTCATCCCATACCAGAGAGTTTGATTAAGTTTTTATTAAGCTTATTAATTACATTACCTTGTACTGTTACGATCTTATATTCATGAGATATAAATACTGTAACCAATAACATTGTATATATTTTTTTAAAAGAGTATTTGTTGAGTTTCTTGCCGGGTTCTTCTCAACAAAAGCTACCTTCCCGGTGGTAAAATTTATAATCATGTATAATGTATTTTGTGTCCTTCTGACGATTTGAAAGTACTTTGTAAGAAGTCTAATCAAATAAAAATATTTTGAATTTAGATCTTCATAAAAACAGGGAAATGTTGAATAATACTTTATTAGCTCCCTAGTAAACTATGAAAATCATAAGTCAACCTTAAACTAACGATATCCACAAATATTTATTTAGTAGATATAATTACATTCCCGCGGAACCATAAATGTTTTTTTTATACAAGTAGCCTATGCTACGCCTTGTAATATTAACTATCTTCCAGTATCTCCCGTTAAAATCGATCCAGCCGTTCCAGAAATTACCCCGAACAAACAGACAGACAGAGAGAATTTTTTTAAAACTTAGTTTTTTTATGTTAGTACAGTATATACTTCCATATGTATTTAAACCCCGAGGCCACCACGACTCTCTACCACGGAATATTTAGATAAATAATATGCTCCATTTTAATTCCACCTGTCATCGCAACACTAGCATCAAAGTGTATCTCAATAGGGAGATTTCAACAATCGCATGGTAATTGTCTAAAGTCAAAGGATTAGTACTTTGTGGTAATTAATAATCCTTTGGCAAGCAATCTGTGAAGCAGAATAGTATAATATGGCCTGAACACTGGTAATTACTCAAAGCGCTACCACAGTACGAATGTAATAATTTACAGGCAGTAACGAATCTAGGTATATTTTTTGAAACACGTTTGGTCATTGTGGAGAGTGAGTGATGTTCATCCCCAGCAAAGGGAAGTTCTTCCAGTCATGCCTGGGGAACACCGGCTCTAGCTGTTCATCTCGGCTTAGTGCGTTGCTGGGGGATGAGCTAGGGAGCTGGTGAGTGGTGGCCTCGGGGTTTGAGCAGTCGCCTGCTACGCAAGCAATGTAAGTTCGAATCCCAGCGGGGCCTGTAGCAATGAGATTTTCTAAAAACTTACGTGCAGTGATTTCACACCACGTGCTTTACGATGAAGGACAACATCGTAAGGATTAAACTAATTTAAAGACGTATGAATAGTGTCTGAGAATCATCCTCTGACACGTTGGCACTTAATCATATTCAGTGAAATGTGGGTGTTTTTGTTAGAAAACTCTGCTTATCTCTTCCTATTTATTTTATAAATGGGAAAATTACTCTAAAAGAACCGTTTTGACAACTTAGACGTCTACCGACCCCAAGGGCGGGCGGTCACGCATAAAAGGGTACTTAATTAAAAAAACTTTACACGGACAAAGGCGCGGGGAAAATATATACATGGTGGAATGAAGAAACTTTCGTACTTGAAATCGTAAAACGATACAATATTTTTTGTGCAGACACGTAAAAAATTTAACTCATTATTGTTGAAATAGTGGGTACTTTGTTTAAACGACGTCATAAAGATGAATCGAGTCTGAAAGCTCGCGATTGGTCTATTACAGTCATCGTTACGACGTAATCTTCGCTTGAATATGGTATCCAAACGATTTTCAACTTTAAGGTAATTGTTTCATGACACATGCTATCTTTACACGCCCACGAAGGTCTTCTAAACATGAGGGTGCCTCCACTTTACACAATAAAAATAGCATTATTTGATTAAACTTTTCACAAGAGAGCCGTGGTCGCCTTGAGGTTTGAGCAGTCGCCTGCTACTGTGAGGGTCAATCCTAGCGTTTTTAATATTAATTCCTTCATTTACAGTTAAAGTAATATTGTAGATTTGAAGTTTCGAAAAGTCTACAAAATACAAGCGCAAGGCCACACTACGCCTCACTAACATTACGCAGAGGCCGATAATAAACCTGTAAATGCACGTCTGTATAAGTGTGTCACTTCGAACGATTTGTTCCTAGATTACGTACTGCAAGCAAGCTCATACTGTGATTTTACATTACTCATTTTTGACACTGAGCATCAGTTGGTGGTAGGTAAAAAAAATAGTTTTTTTTATTTATTTCGACGGTTATAAAAGGTTTGATGCTTTTGGAAGATGATTCGAAAATAAGACAATTACGCTTTTTTAATTACTTATTTTGGTTGTAAAATCAAATTCTATGAACTATAATGCCTCAAATTTTAATAAAATAAACGACGAAAAAAAGATATTTCCGA
This sequence comes from Watsonalla binaria, assembly GCA_929442735.1. Taxonomy (NCBI): domain Eukaryota; kingdom Metazoa; phylum Arthropoda; class Insecta; order Lepidoptera; family Drepanidae; genus Watsonalla; species Watsonalla binaria. The sequence goes on from OV838938.1 coordinate 308,495, forward strand.
GCTCTGTGCCATAACTGTATCCCTAGAAGGTGTAGACCCTATATAAATTACTTACGCTTCAGAGATGAGTGCCCGAAGCTTGCAGAATATGATCCCAAGGCTGTAGGGGTACTGGTGCCAGCACACTGACAGGTCGTTTGGCAGTCCTGCAACAAAATTATTGTTTTAAAAAGTAAATATTTGGTTGACCGAGCTGGGCTCGGTTTCTTCTTCACACACAAAAAAAGGAAAAAAAAGGTGAACGTCAGTCTCGAACCGGGGTACTCTAGTTTCATTATCGCCCCGTAAACTAGAATTCTCACCTTGGAGCTACCATAACTTGACAGATGTCGGCGAAATTTTCTGTCGTATTGTAATGATATTTTATCAGTTTTTCAGTGCCTGTAAACATGGTCAAAACGATGTCTTCCATAAATTAAACCTAGCTAGACGCCTGGACACTTGGAAAGTTTCATGATAATCGTTGGAGCCGTTTCCGAGATTTCGATTATATATATATATACATATATAATTGAAGAATTGCTCGTTTAAAGATATAAGATATTGTATTACCCGATATCCGTCCGACCGTTATAATTACTTACTGTAGGATGATACTGTACTCATAATACTAATTACAAAATTGTTAATCCAATTGTATTTTAATTAAAACCGCGATTAAATGTTGCTGTAGTTAATGTACAATTTCATCGACTTATTACTAAACCATTAACTTAAATCTAGTACAACAGAATGAAAACGAAAAGAATTGAAGTGTCTGTTTGTAATTCCATAATAACAGCTTTACACACAGTCATCAACAACTTAAGATATGCCGACGATACCGCCCTCATAGCCTCTAAACCAGACGACTTGCAAAAAATTGTAGACGCCGTTTATAGGTGCAGTGCTAAGGCAGGGCTCACCATGAATCTGTCGAAGACTACGTTAATGGTGATAACACGAGACGAAACTCTTAACCCGAATATAACCATTGCTGGAGAATCACTGGAAAGAGTTCAACGCTATAAATATCTTGGCGCATGGGTCAACGAAGCCTGGGATCCAGACAGGGAAATTAAGGCCCGAATAGAAGTAGCTCGTGCGTCGTTCAGCAAAATGAAAAAAGTGCTTTGTAATAAACAACTGAATATTGAGCTTAGAACTAGAATGCTTCAGTGCTACATATGGCCAGTAGTCCTTTATGCCTGTGAAACTTGGACTATCAAAGAGAACATTCGCCAAAAACTAGAAGCTCTTGAAATGTGGTTCTACCGCCGTATGCTTCGGATTAGTTGGACCCAGAGGGTAACTAATGAGGAAGTTCTCCGACGCGTCAAAAAATCCAGAGAACTCATGACAGTCATTAAGAGAAGGAAAGTAGCATATCTCGGACATGTACTACGACATGAGCGCTACAACCTTCTCCAGAATATAATGATGGGAAAAATTGAGGGGAAGAGGCGAGTCGGAAGGAGGAAGTTATCATGGCTCCGAAACCTAAGGCAATGGACTGGGACAAACAGCGTCGAAGATTTGTTTAAGCTTGCAAAAAATAAGGACAAATTTGCGGAGCTGACGGCCAACCTCCATTAGTGGAGAGGCACCGCAAGAAGAAGAAGCTTTACACAAAATAATTATATCTTTAATCTTATACCTTTGAACGAGCAATTCTTGTATATGCCTATATATAGATAATCTGAATCTCGAAAACGGCTCCAACGACTTTCAGGGGCGAAAAACTTATCTAGCTAGGTTTCATATTCAGAAAACACCGTTTTAACTATGTTTTCAGGCAATGAAAAATTGCTACAATTTCATTACTATACAAAGGTAAATTTCGCCGACATCTGTCAAGTTACTGTATAGGTATAGCTCAGACTTCCAGCCTATCGGGTGATAACGGAATTAGGGTGTACCCTGGTTCGGACCTGACACCGGTTCGGATTTTTCCCCTTTTTACTGTTTTTTTTTCAAAAGAGTTAAGTTTTATGTGAGCAAAAGATATCACAGGTCGGTCAACCAGCTTCTATAATTTAAATTCAAAATTCAAAATATCTTTATTCGATTACACTTTTTACAAAGTACTTTCAAATCGTCAGAAAGACACGATTACATAGGATTATACATGCTACCGCCAGGTGCTTTTACTGAGAAGAACCTGGCAGGAAACTCAATAACTACTCTTTTAAAAAAAACAATTACATCTTTGAGTAATACAATATACATCATAAAAAAAATATATAAGCCCATGAACACAGTCCCAGTGCACAAAAGTCGATATAACATAAAAATATTTAAAAACTAAAAATAAGAACTATGAATAATTGTGTAGCTTGAGATGACCAGCCCCCTCTAGCAGCACCTGTTCACAAGTATGACAAGAATGCCAGCCATCGCCCTCCTCTAAAGCATGCTATCAGATGAGATTTAACCCTTGTGTGATGGCAAAGGTGTCACGACCCAATTTCCACAGAATGATGTATAAGTGCCAACATGACAGTGTTGATTCTGCCGTCTCAGGCACTATACATACGTCTGTGAATGTTTTCATTCACCATAAAGATAGAAGAAAAAGTCCCCCGTTTTTTTGTAAATTTACTCGCGGGTGTAATTGAAGGGATCAGCTAGTCTATGAACTACATACATTCCTTGCCATTCATAACTGGCTAAATGTTGGATATCGATGCCGTAGGAACGTCATATTTTATATCAATAAGCCGAGAATCCTTTCCCAGCCCCTTGTATCAATCGTTCGACGTCAAAACTTCAGTGAAATTGATTTTCCGTCAGGTACAATGGTCGTTCCGTATATTTATAACGCTGTATATTGTTAAGAAATGGCATTTTGAGGGAGTTACGCAGTTTACGTAAGAAGGGTAGTTATATATATTTATTCCAAAAACTTTATATTTTGCTAAAGCATTTTTGTAGGAAAGTGCAAAGTATATTAAACGATTAATTAAATTTATACAAAATATTCATATTTATATATTGGAGTATGCATATCTTATAGGTGAATGTATAATAATAGATATCGTATTTTTTAAACAGTGTGTGAAGTTTGTCTCCAGTTATTAAATAAACCCAGAGAAAAGGGACACTTCTTAATACATATACTCACGCCTGTATTCCCCGAAGGTTAGCAGAGGTGATGTAATAACAACACCCCCTTTTCACCGAAAATTATTAAGTGCCAACGTGACAGATGGTGAGTCCATCGCCGTTTCAAACATACGTACATATACATACGTCTTTGAATTCGGACATATGCAGGTATAAACCCGATATTTTCCTTCACCGTAAAGCACGTGGTGTGAAATCACTGCACATAAGTTTAAAGAAAACCTCATTAGAACAAGCCCCGCTTGGATTCGAACTTGCGTAGTAGGTGAATGCTCAAACCCCACAGCCACGACGGCACACTATTCTAGTTGTGGAATTTCTTTTCCATTTCCAGAACACCAAAAGAGTTTTTTAATAATTCTGAATTACATAAGTCCTCATATTATGAAATATATATATCCATTGGAAAGGAATTTGAATAGAGTTCTGGAATGGAAACGTCTGAAGCGCGCCTGAAAAACGTTTCATGGAGCATTTAAATCTACGAGTGGGAATAAACATATTTAAATACGGATTGAATTTTAAAATGTTCGTATGAATGGATGCAAGAGGAGTTTTCCCGAGGAAGTGCACATATTATACGTATTACTATATAACTAACATTATACGTAAGTACCTAGTAAGTATAATTATTAATTCAATATTATAGAGGCTTGCAATCTTTCGGTTCAGAAAACTTATGTGCGATTTCACACCACGTGCCTTACAGCGAGGAAAGATGCATATGTCTGAGGAGTAATTCAAAAACGAAAGTGCCTGAGATGGCAATGTACTCACACTCTCTCAAGTTGGGACATAATCATCTTCGGTGAATAGTGGGTGTTATTGTTACAACACCTCTGTTTACCCCTTCGGAGACCCACGTGAGCATATTTATTTATTTATTTGGAACATCATTATTATTATTAATTATGAGCACACTTAGTTACTCCTTGTAACATTAGCTTTCTGCTAGTGTAAATCCCTTTAAAATCGGTCCAGCCGTTTCGGAGATTAGCCGGAACAAACACACAGACAGAGTAAACATTTTAAAATGGTTTTTTCAAGTCAGTACCGTACAGACAATACTTTCATATGCATTTAGTTAAAAGCTGTTGTTTAACGTAGTTTAACGTAGTAGTTAGCCATCTTATCACAAGATGGCGTTGTATTGTTTTAAATCTCGATGGTAAGATTCTGTTTTAGTTGTATATAGAGTTCAGTGTCAAACGTCAATAGTGTGTCCCAGTGCCGATCTAGCTCTCTTCGCCGACGACACGGCTATCTACTATAGAGGCAGAGACCGTCATACGATCGCCAAACATCTCCAAACCGCAGCCAATGCCCTTGGCAAATGGTTCCGGAAATGGAGATTTGAAGTCAACCCAGATAAGAGCGCAGCTGTCCTCTTCTGCCGCTCTGGCGACCGATATCACGATCCTCCACCATCTGTAACCATGTTCGGCCAACCGATTCCTTGGGAATCCTCGGCCAAAAATACCTAGGCGTCATCCTCGACCAAACCTTGTCCTTTGCAACCCACACAAAGAAAGTACGGTCACGTGCTTCCTTTGCCCTTGGTCGACTCCACTACCTACTAAATGCACGGAGTAAATTGTCACTTAAGTCTAAGTTGAGAATTTATCTCTCTTGCATCCGTCCCATTATGACATACGCCAGTGTTGTTTTCGCACACAAGGGCAGCTCTAACATCCATAAAATGCAGGTCCTCCAAAACAAATTCTTGCGAAAGGCTGCGGGAGTCCCGTGGTACGTTCGCAATAGTCAACTCCATGTAGACTTCAAAATTCCCACCATAAAACAGTTTATGAAAAGCGCCTCTAAGCGTTTTTTCGAATCTGCTGAAAAACATCCCAACCCACTAATCGTATCGGCCGCCCGATATACCCCCTCCCAAATCTCCACCCGACGCCGTCCGAGGCATGTCCTTACTGACCCTGACGACGATATCACATTGCTTCAGCAAGCAATGTCTCAAAAGCACACACCAAACCGACCATTGTTCCGTCCTCGCCGGCGAGGCTCGTCGCGAACTCTACGTCACCGTCCCCCCCGTCCTCTGCTAGGGCCGGCGCGCGCCGAGCCACTAGCCTTAAACATGTCCCTAAATAATACCACTCAGATCCAGCTCCCTAGCTCATCCCCCAGCAACGCCCTAAGCCGAGGTCCGAACCCCGCACCGGGGTGCCCTTAGCTGTGTTGCTTAGTTTTTAAGTTTAAGCTCGGCTGGAGGCCCTTGGGTCTCGCCCTTTAGTCCGGTTAAGCAGTGGAGGTAACTCCCCCCTACCAACTGCGAGAGACCATGTCGTACAAAAACGTCAATAGTGTGGTCTTCAAGTGGTCGTCAAGGGAACCAATCAATACAGTTGTGGAATCAATAAATACCAGGACTGCCCAAGTTACGGTGTTTCACTCAACCAACCAAGGTCTGCTCCGATTGATCCAGGCTCCCAGGCCTAATTTGTCATACAGCTGTTATTGTGGAATTACAAACAGACACTATTTATTTGTATAGATGGATAGATAATGTATTTTTGTGTCCTTCTGACGATTTGAAAGTGCCGTGTAAGTCTTGTGGCCTCTTACATATATGACGGAAGTGCCGCCAGAGCTTCTAAAACGACGCCTCGTAAGAAGTCTATTTAATAAAGATATTTAGAATTATGTATGTTTTTACGAATAAATTAATTTTATTTCTTTCTTCTTTCGTTCCAAAGAGTTCCTTTCGAATATGTAGACTTTGAACACGAATATGGACACTTTGAGATGCGAAGATTCAATACACTGCAGACACAATATAAAATTTGAGCTTACTAGCAGTACACCATGTAGGAATAAATCGATTCAAATAACTCACACATCGCGCATCGATTTAGTAGATGATTTTACGTTTTAATACAATAGGTACCATGTTAACGCCTATTTTATAATCCCTCCAAACACTTAATCGAACTATGCCTACTTTTTATTATTGTCGCATGTTATATCGCACTTCGCAATTTTTACGACATAAGTGAATAAGGGATATTGAAGTTAAATAAGGGATATTGAAGTTAAATAAGGGATATCTTATAATAAATACAAGCATGGAATGAAGCTGCCTAGCTCAATTTACCGTTAGGTGCCTTAGATCTCCCACAGTTTCAATAACACAAATATTACCACCCATAGGTTTAATGGAAGACTAATATTTGATCTGGCAGCCCGCTATGTATTAACTAAATATATCGTTGTGTTTTATTCAATTTATTATCTGTATGAATTATCTGTGTCCCGAATCTACTCATTTATAGAGATACTAGCTGTGCCCTGTGGTTCCCACGGAACCCTAGTTGTATTTTTAATTAAAAGTAGCCTAAGCTACTCCTTGTAACATTAGCTATCTGCCAGTGAAAATCCCGTTAAAATCGGTCCGGCCGTTTCAAAGATTACCCGGAACAAACATTATATTGTGGCGATAAAATCACCATTTGTTACCTTGGCACTTAATGTTCAGTGATAAGTAGCTGTTGTTATTACAACAGCTCCGCCTACCCCTTCAGGGAATACAGGCGTGAGCATATGAATCTGTTATCACCACTTTTTTAGGTGAGCGCTCATAACTCGTGATGTGTGGTAACCGAGTTTATTAATTAGTCACCTGTCACACAAACAAAACTCGTTCGAATTCAAGTAACTATCGTGTGTATGGACCTGTGGCGTATTAATAACTTGTAGAATGTGTTCATGGTAGACATATTCCGAAATTTCACTCCCTTAAATTAAATTTAGTATGTGAAATCTAGCCTTACAGCTGTTACGAGCGAAAGCTAGTTTGTTGTGTCGGAAATGCCACAAGTAATTTCACGATGAGCCGATTTAGTAATAATACATACATACATATGCTCACGCCTGTATTCCTCGAAGGGGTAGGCAGAGGTGTTGTAATAACAACACCCACTTTTCACCGAAGACGATTAAGTGCCAACGTGACAGATGGTGAGTCCATCGCCGTCTCAGACACTTTACATACGTCATTGAATTACTTCTCAGCAATATGCAGGTTTCCTCACGACGTTTTCCTTCATCGTAAAGGACGTGGTGTGAAATCACTGTACATAAGTTTTTTAGAAAAAAATCATTGGTAAAGGCCCGGCTGGGATTTGAACTTGCGTCGCTTGCGTAGCAGACGACTGCTCAAACCTCAAGGCCACCACGGCCCTCTAGTAATAATAAAGTGTTTATTAGGTACTGCAATGTAATCCCCCAAGCACGCAGGTCATTTAATTTGTTCGCAATTTACGAGATGCTATAAATTCAAGTTATTGCTATGACAGTGGGAGATGGCAACACTATGGCATTACTATGTTGCCATTTTAATAACTTAAACACAAGCTTTCGGTAAACAATCATGAAGGGTACATATTCGTAGTATTTTGGACCTAAGTATATATTCATCCAAATTGCAAAAGATTTTCCTAACATTAAAAATCTATACATGCAGATAAACAACAATTAAGTGTCTGTTTGTAATTTCAAATTAGCAGCTTTTCACTTAATGTATACGAAAGTATATAAGGTACATACATAAAAACAAAAAAATTACATTTTCTCTGTAGACATACTGTCTGATTGTTCCGGGTAAACTCTAAAACGTCTGGACCGATTTCTACGGCACTTTCACTGACAGGTAGTTGATGTTACAAGGAGTAACGTAGGATACTTTATTAAGTTAGGGTTCCGTGAAAAAATCCACCCATAAAATTTTGTCATAGTCATAAGTTACAGATAAAAAAACCACTAATACTTTGCCTAATCCGGAAACCGAAGTGATCAATATATTTTGCATCTGTGGCTTTATTTATAACTCACTATAATGTAATCTATTCTTTTGTCTATGTATATTTTTTTCTACTTCCTGTTGTCTATGAGCACGCTCTCTCTCTTCCCTTCTTGCCGCATATACTTAACATTGTTTGTGCTTTTAAATATAAAATGTTTGGTCATATTGTTCAAGCTGTTTGACTCTAATTATATATCGCCCACGAACCTAATCCGTAGCGTTAGCAACCACTAGATAGAAGTAACAAGAGGGCGTGTAGTCCGAACATTATGTATTTATATTAAGTAACTAATAAGTAACTAAAAACTAATTACAAGTAGAAAACTTGGCCCAAATCGGTGTCTCTCGGGATCGTGCCAAGAAGGCTGGCAGCATTGCCACGTTGAATAGCAATGCTGATTCTCTGAGCGAGAAAAGCCCCAGCCCGCTTGTCACGAGAAGCTTCTACCAGACGACGTGCAACCTCTTTGAAAGTGTGTAATGTTTGGGGCGTGTAGTTATTTTAACCATCTAAATATTCAGTTAATTAAAGTGTATGTATACTTCACATGTGTGTGATATCCCTTTTGTGATGGAAGGCTTTGACTTGCCCTAATTAACAACCTTAAATGTGAAACCCAAATCTGCCTGGAGCTCAATCAAATAAAATTTAATGCGGTGTCTCTCGTCCCTTTCGAAATAATCAAGAGAAAATGTCTAATATCTTGTTGGAATGTCAAACATTTTGCTCTCAATGCCTTTTATCGAACAGACTGATCCCCTATAGTATTTTACTTTGTATTATATTGAACTAGCTTTGTTAGGCAACTTTGCCCGCGTATTTTATAGGTTCTTAGTAGGTATCTTTTATTTAACTCCATTTAAAAATTATACTTCTACGATGATAATAGGATTATATTTGTGAAAGATTTTTTTTAATTGGAGTTTTAGTGTATACTTCTGATACATTTATATTTTTGATTCCAAATAAATAGCTTTTCACTGAATGCATTTTAAATTTTAAGTACATGAGGTACATAAAATAAAAATAAAAATCTCTGTCCGTCCATCCGTGTGTCTGTTCCTGGTCATCTCTGGGCTAGCGAGACTCACTGACAGACAGCTAATGTTACAAGGAGTAACTTGGGGATTTTTTTTAATTAGTATTACGTCTACGCGGGTGAAACCGCGAGCATAGTTAGCTACAAATAAAAATACAAAAATGTTCATCTTTCTCATTATGCTATTAGTAGCTTTATATATAAATAAAAATACATATAGGTACATAGGGTGCTTTTATTACGTATTCAAATATACTTGAGCCCTATGTTTATTTTGGCTTTACTACCCCCTGTGTAAGGAAATAAAATGTTTTATTATTCTGTTTACGATGTACGTTATTCAAACCTTACATTTATCATAAGTCTTAGAAAATGAGGCAATATTATTCCTACATAGACTTGATTTTGAAGCAATTTTGTAAGTAAGCTTTTACGTTTTCCTAAAGGAAACGATATGTACCTACATACTAAACATATGTCTTTGAATTACTTCTCTGACATATGCAGGCTTGCTCACGATGTTTCCCTTCACCATAAAGCACGTGGTGTAAAATCACTACATATAAGTTTTTAGAAAAACTCATTGGTACAAGACCCGCTGGGATTCGAACTTGTGTCGCTTGCGTAGCAGTCCTATCAGTTTCTATATTTTTAACGACTTTTGTGTAATCCTGTCATTTGGAAGATTTGAAAGTAGTTTGTTACAAGGTTTATCAAATAAAGATAAGCAACGCACATCACTCTTATTGAGGGGATGGGCGGCTACAGGCGGACCTAACGCTTATTACCCTTTGTTTTATAAAATTTTGTGCCTCAGTGTATGAATTGCGTCGGCTGTACATCGCTTAGTGTCTGAGATTAATGAGAACAGAAATTGAATTAAATTTTTAATATCTCTCGGTCCAATTAACATAAGCGCTTACCTACACGTTATATGATTATGCTTTCATCATGAGGGTTAATTAGAAAATGGTGTTTAAGCTGAGGGACACAAGTAACTTTAACATTATTTATATTATTAGTTAGAAATAACTCCTATATGTTTTTATATACATGGAGGAGTTTGCACAGATGCTATTGCGCATATCATTCGCTAAGCGAAGTTAAGCTATCATAAACCAAGCCAGTAGTTGGATGGGTGAGCCCTCTCCGTGCCTCGGAGAGGCATTTAACATCTCACAATCGTTACAGGTCATTCGAAAGTCTAACCTAGTCTGACAACTGGTTTAACCCGGATTGCCGATTTTCTTCGTAATAGGACTTACGAAGGTCAGATGGCAGTCACGTCATTTAAAAATCAAGTGATCAGCCACAATGGGTTGAATCAAGTGCTGACCCCAACAATATATGGGATAAGGCCACGGAGATTATGATGAAATCTCTGAGTTTTGATATCAATAACATCAAGAATTTCGTAGAGATAAGTAGGTTAAATAATGATAAATACAATATAAAAAATATGCTATATATTATATATCCATTTGCCATTATATAGCCTTTGAATTTCTTCTCAGACATATGCAGGTTTCCTCACGATGTTTTCCTTCACCGTAAAACACGGGGTGTGAGATCACTGCACAAGTTTTTGGACAAACTCATTGGTACAGGCCTCGCTGGGATTCGAAATTGCGTCGCTTGCGTAGCAGGCGACTGCTCAAACCTCAAGGCCACCACGGCTATTTATTCATTATCATGATTAATAAAAAAAAATTGGAATTACAAACAGACACTTCAATTTCAACTCTGTAAGGAGGTACAGTACAGAGGCATATCTAAATAACGGGAGACCTCGCAGCGCCTTATTACTATTTAAACTTTTTTCATCCCATGTATGTTTCATGCCCAATAAGCTGATAATAAATTCGCATTACGTTCTTTCATTGTTACCCTCTAACCACTCTTTGCCGAATATATATTCGAAAGGCTCCGGTTCGTTAGGCTTTCCCTCATCCACACCCAGTGTTACTCAAATGAATGAAAGATGATTCAATTTTCGCGTAAATAAGCTTGATTGAGGAGCTCTTGGCAGAATCTTAAGCGCACTTTGTATCTCCACATCCACACCTACATTATATTCGGAGAGATTGATGATCATAGCAAAGGGGTATCTGAGTCTAGAGAGTGCACTCATAATATGTACAGAGCAACTGTATAAAAAAGTCATGGTGTTTGGGCTTTACTGAGAATGAAAACATCGTGAAGAAACCTGAATACGTCTGAGAAGAATTCAAAGATAGAGACGGCAATGGACTCACCCCCTCACGTTGGCACTTAATCATATTCGGTGAAATGTGGGTGTTGTTGTTACAACACTTCTGCCTACCCCTCCGGGAACCATTCTGGGATAGCTGTGTCCGGCAAACGTTGTATTGCCATATATTGTTATGGTGTTGATCACCTTTATCAATTAGGCATATATTTCATACAAATTGGTCCAGTCGTTTCAAAGGAGTTTGGTTACAAACACCGCAACACGAGAATTTTATAAATTACATAAAACACAATACCAACAACAACAAAAAGCGTGACTGACTGTACTTCCTATTTTATATTTGCGTGTTGATGATGCATCCATAAAAGACACAGATTCCATAAGCTTGATCAGAAAGCTTGACCGAGAGCCAAACATAACGACTTAGAGGCCTTATTATTTTTTTTTTTTTTTGACGAGGGGGAAACCTTCAAAAGGTCCCCGACCGCCCTGGGAGAGGCAGATCGGGGTATGTGGGATTTTTACCTCACTAAAACCCCCCCGGTGGCCATCCTCAGTGCTCAGGGGGGACTCCAGATACTCTGATAGAACGCACCGGTGTCCCCCCACACTTTGCCGGGGCACATCCCCGGGGCAGCTGTGACGCCGCCCCTGAAGACCTCGCTGCGCGAGCCACGTCGCGCTGCCACCTTCCCGGGCCCGCGGCTCGGTGGTCAAAGCTCCCACCCCGACCGCCGCCAGCAGGCCCTCCGGCTCCCTTTTAGTCGCCTCTTACGACAGGCAGGGGATACCATAGCCATATTCTTAGACCCTGGCTATTGGGTGGAACGACTTAGAGGCCTATAGTAACATAACACCGTGCAGCCTGTCAAATGCTGAATCAGATAGAATCTGATATTGTTCTGTCTGTTTGTCCAATGTTTCAAAGGCTTCCAATCCATTCGTTGTATGAGAAAAGGTTAATTACGATACGATTGAAAAGTTGGTGGCGTTGGCAAGCGTGCTATACAATTTTGATCCTTAAAGGCTATGAAAAACTACGTGACTTCATTATAATTGAATGAAAGTGGCTTCTCAAGTGTGTTAAATACACTTTCTTGAAGAATTCCAGTACCTATTCGCCGTTATTGAGTGTCGTGTGTTTTTGACAAGCGATTGGCGCAACGTGAGATACGACTTATCTAGCATGTCAAGGGAAAATACGTTTTGAAATTACATTTTCATTTCCTGGAACATCTGCGGAAGCTTGCTTGTCCATAGAAACATATGATGCGTTGCGATAACCTTTATATGAAAGCCCCTAGATATCGTCAGTTTAAAGTTTCTTGGAAAGCAATCCAGCATGAACTGGATATGTGCTGTCTTTAAAATAACACAATATTGTGGAAATTTGCTCGGTATTTGGGACAGATTTTTCAATATTAGATTTTGTGCATGACACACTATATGTTAACATTGTTGATTCTTAAAAATGGTCAGGAAAAATACGAACACGAGGCGGGACTCGAACCAACGACCTCTGAAAACCATGCAGTTACTCTGCCAACTGAGCTACTCGTAATCCTACCTCAGGCGTTTTCCTTGCCATTTTTAAGAATTTTTGTATTTGTGTGAATATTATTTTTAAACTAGGTGTGCGCCGCGGTTTCACCCGCGTAGCCTTAATTTCATCTTATCAAAATAGTAGCCTAAGTTACTCCTTGTAACATTAGCAATATACCAGTGAAATTCCCGTTAAAATCGGTCCAGTCGATTCGGAGATTACCCGGAACAAATAGACAGACAGACACATGGACGAACAGACAGAAATATAAAAAACATGGTTTTTCTACGTCAGTACCGTCATCTAAATGTATAACTCAAAGGTGACTGACATTTTTGTTCATTTTTTTTTTATTAGATTCACCAACAATTGTTTACACTACATAGCTTAGATCTATTAACATAGGTTTTGTATTGTATGTTAGTGTAACAATCACTTATAAGCGAACACCGCATGTAATATAAAATAACAGTTAATTACACATTGAAATCATAGTGACATAAAGAAGCCGTGGTGGCCTTGAGGTTTGAGCAAGTCGCCTGCTATGCAAGCGACGCAAGTTCGAATCCCAGCGGGGCCTGTACCAATGAGTTTTTCTAAAAAATTATGTTCAGTGATTTCACACCACGTGCTTTACGGTGAAGGAAAACATCGTGAGGAAACCTGCATATTTCTGAGAAGTAATTCAAAGACGTATGTATAGTGCCTGAGACGGCGATAGACTCACCATCTGTCACGTTGGCACTTAATCAAATTCGGTGAAAAGTGGGTGTTGTGATAACAACACCTCTGCCTACCCCTTCGGGGATTACAGGCGTGAGCATATGTATGTAAATCATAGTGACATAATCATATTGATCTATCAACGCACAGCCCAAACCACTGGACGGATCGGGCATGCAGGTAGATGTCATGACGTAGGCATCCGCTAATAAAGGATTGTGATTAATTCTACCTCCAAGGGGATAAAATAGGGAATGAAAGTTTGTCAATTTTAAACCGATCGGGCTAAGACAAGCATACGCGGGTGACCGTTGCTATGTGAAAAAAATTTTTGCAATAAAAATATACATCTTATTGAAATGGACATAAGTGATCTAATGGTGAACAAATGTATAAGGTATTGAGATCATTCCGAGATAGCAATAACTGAAGGATTACGCACCCCTTCATTGGATTAATCTTAAGATATTGACATTGTAACCTAATATTAGTTATGGGATTATATGGGCTTGGCTCTAACATATGAAGCAATCGTTTGATCAAATAAAAGGTTACCATAAGGTTTCATGTGCCTTGACAATAATTGTTACTGGGGGTCTACTATCTATCTCCGAATACAAACGAAAATCAAACGAAGTTTCAGTATCACTGTCTTATCATCAAACTCAAGTTTTCGTCCGTTTAATAATTTAACTAAAGTAGATTTCGAAAGAATTTTCTAGCAGCTCACGTTCGGACGTAATTTTACGAATTAGAACCGTGGTAGGAATGTTGAGAACTTAAGGTCAAAGCTTCGTTTTTCGGAGAAAGCGAGTTGGCCCCCTAATTTAACTGCGAACAAACGAATTCTTGTGTATTACAAACTAGCTGTGCCCCGCGGTTTCACTCGCTTAGATTTAGTTTCATGTTTAAGTTTAGTATCAGCTACCTGCCAGGGAAAGTCCCGCTATAACCGACCCAGCCGTTTAAGACATTATCCGGAACAAACAGACGGACAGACAGACAGACCGACAAACATGTTTTAATGTCAGTATACTATATAGCGGAGGTCAGATGGCAGTCGCTTCGTATAAAAATCAGGTGATCAGCCACATCGGGTTGTATCAAGTGCCGACTCAAACAATATATGGGATAAGGCCAAGGAGATGATGATGATCCTATATACTTTTATATGCATGGAGAAAACGCCTGTTAATTTGGTATTATAAATAGATACTTCACTTTTATTTATGTGTACATGGTCACATAACTCGTATTATGGAAATACAAATGTACACAGAATTCAAGTTGGAATTATAACATCAATGATCTCCTACCGAATTTCGGTTACGGCGGCTAATCTCAACGAGGATCAGCCATGTGCGCAGGAGATATTATAGTGCACAAGTGTGTGCGCAAACACAGGTGCACTCTTTATTCCCTCACTCTCATAGTCCGATGGGAGGCAATCCGACACGACCGGAGATAGATCAGGCGTAGGACCAACGGCTTAACGTGCTTTCCGAGGCACGGGGGTGGAAACACCGCCAACTTCCAAACTCCGGGCATTTTTATTGTGAATTTCTTGACAGAAAAACCCAATATACATTTTTGACGCGACCCGGGAATCGAACTCGAGACCTCGTGATCGGCAGGCGAACGTACTAACCATTAGACCAACGAGGCAGTTATATAACATCAATAACACCCAAATATAACCATATCAAAGTGTAAAAAGTCCAACTCACAATACGTAAATTCGCGGCATTCTTTTGTCTCGTGTAAATCCGTGCTATGACGTTCAAAAACTTTTTGTAAAAATGGTGAACCAATTTGGACGGCTCAGCTGAGATAGAGCGTTTCCAAAATAACAATAATATAAACTGTAGCAGCGAAATAGTAATAAAATTATATATATTTTACAGAGAAATCTTTTACTTCATATTCATATTAATTAATACGTCGCCTAGCAACCAACCAGATAGATATGCTCAGAGAGAAAAGTAAGTATGTAAACTATTTACAAAATACTTCTTAGATAAATAATACACGAAATATGGAACACCCATAAAACCTTTGCCCAGGCACGTACGCAATGTTAAGAATCCTTCTATAAGTAACACTGGTTTTGTTGCCCTAGATATGAAAATGATTTTCGGCTTGTTTATGCACACAATTCATGAAACTATCAATGATTTTGTAACATTTGCTCAAATTGTTGTTTCATCATGAATTGGAAATTTTAATTTTATTCTTAACAAGCCTATAATTGTTCAAAATATAAAATATGCCAAAATCATGAATTATGAGCACATTCATGAATATATTGTTATCTGGGTAAATGAAAACGTATGAAATTGCGATGATATCCAGGGCAATAAAAAAAATTTTTTTTTAGAGCTGTGTAATTATTATAAACATAGTGTATGTAGGTGCATGTAAATAGGTACCTACACCAAATTTACTCACACACATATAAAATGTATTACGTTAACGGGTGATACCATACAGGGCAATTTAAAACATTACTACATAGCCATGCAATACACCTACACGTGGAGTATTCAGAGTTGCCATTGTTCCAAAACTGTGTCATAAACAATGCGAGCTCAGAATATACTGGATAATATTAAGTTTAATCTTGATCTAACTGTAACATCCAAAAATAGACAATAATACTACATCGCGTGCATGTTAAAAGCACATAAAATATATGACAAACATTTCAGTACATACATATGCTCACGCCTGTATTCCCCGAAGGGGTAGGTAGAGGTGTTGTTATAACAACACCCACTTTTCACCGAATTTGATTAAGTGCCAACGTGACAGATGGTGAGTCTATCGCCGTCTCAGGCACTATACATACGTCTTTGAATTACTTAGATGTTTTCCTTCACCGTAAAGCACGTGGTGTGAAATCACTGTACATAAGTTTTTTTAGAAAAACTCATTGGTGCAGGCCCCGCTAGGACTCGAACTTGCGTCGCTTGCGTAGCAGGCGACTGCTCTAACCCCGAGGCCACCACGGGCACATTTCGGTCTTCAAAGGAAAAGGAAATCTGTTAGCTCCCTTAACTAGATTTTGTTGGCTACTTCGTTCACGTTAAGTGTTATTAATTAATTGGATTTAAAGCTATTTGTTTTACTTTGACTTTATTTTATTTTACCTTTGTTGACATTTTGTGCTTTGGAACTGTGTCTTTTGGGCTAAATATTTCTCATATGATATATTTTACATTAAAAAAATTGTAGGTACCCACTTATATTATTTTTGAAAAGGTTAGGTAATAACTTAGTTTCTTGACGGGGTCTTCTAAGTAACCTTCCTAACCTGGCGGTAGCGTGTATAATCATGTATAATCATGTCATTCTGACGACAAAAAAAGAAACTTATATTTAAAGTGTGTCTAATGCTTGGTTGCATTATTGCAGTCATGACGTCGTTTGATAGCTTTTAAGCAGTTCAAAATTTTTTTAAACTAACTTACTGGTAACGCAGCCAGCTTACTGGGCACCATTCCCGCAGACACTAATTTAAATTCTGTGTTTTAATTATATTATTTATTATATTTTTCTTTTTCACTATGTGATAGGGTTAAATAAGCTATGTATATACAGATAAATATTTTTTCCACTTACTGGTTAACATTTTTATAGTTAAAACCAGTTGATTAAACCCAGACTTATCGTTTAAACAGAAACTTATATACCTGACCAATAATTCAGCGTAATTACAGACGACAAAGGCAAGCCTAACGTTCAATTAACATTCTAAACTCCAGTTTATAACCATGATAATCAGAATTAAACGTGGCTTAAATAAGGCATAAGCCCACCTGCTCTCAACAGCTATGTTTTGCATAAAATATAACTTAGTAACTTACTAATTAAGAAACTGGTACGTACTGTAACTCAGTGTCAAAGAGGCCTTTTGTAGACGCTCTGGTGTTTGACACAAAAACAGAACATTATTAGACAGACTTTCTGTAGAAGTTGAGTTTATTGCTGGTATTTAAAGAACAGTTTAAATCCTGTAAAATCATAATATTTGACAATTTTAAAATAATATTTTAGTTATCTTTATATATATATATATATATATATATATATATATATATATATATATATATATATATATATATATATGTATATAATTCTACTGTACACGTGAACCTCACTAGACTCCTCCTAAACAGCTCGATCGATTTGAATGTTTTTTTTATGCGTTGGGGTGGCGCCCTGGATGGTTTAGCCCGGCAGATGGCGCTGCATATGCAGAACAACTGCTGTCGGCTCCTGTAGCCTTGTACAAAGATATTTTCAATTGCAACTGTCTCAGTCGCCACTGGATATTACTCGATTCAATTCAATTCAATTCAATTCAAAATATCTTTATTCGATTAGACTTTTTACGAAGTACTTTCAAATCGTCAGAAAGACACGATTACATAGGATTATACATGCTACCGCCAGGTTTGGAAGGTTGCTTTTACTGAGAAGAACCTGGCAAGAAACTCAGTGATTACTCTTTTGAAAAATATAAATCATAAAAGATATATATAAGCCCATGGACACAGTTCCAGTTCACAAAACTCGATTCAAAAAAAATTAAAAACTAAAAATAAGTACTACGAATAATTGTGTAGCTTGAGATGACCAGCCCCCAATAGCAGCACCTGTTCACTAGTATGACGAGAATGCCAGCCATCGCCCTCCTCAACCATTATAGAGGGAAATGAGCGACCTGTCTCGATTAGACTTATTGAAAAAAATACATATATTACTAGCTGTGCCCGGCAAACGTTGTATTGCCATATATTTTTTTGGGGTGGACTACCCCTAACATTTAGGGGGATGAAAAATAGATATTGGCCGATTCTCATAGTTACCGGATAAGCACAAAAAAATTCATCGAAATCGGTCAAGCCGTTTCGGAGGAGTATGGCAACGAAAACTGTGACACGAGAATTTTATATATTACATGTAGTTTCTCACGATTCTCAGCCCGAAAGGGTGGGCAGAGATGTACTTGTAGTAAACTCAGATTTCATTAAGTGTTCTTTTTAAGTGCCATATAATGGGGGACTACCCTGTTGCCATTAAACATCTAAACACTGGGATATTACACATGGGAAACCCAATAACACTTAGCCCGACCCGTAGCGTTTAAAACGCTAAGACCAACGAGACATTATAATTTTACTGAAATCGTATTGATATGTTACAAAGAGTATATACAATAGAAGCAATAGTTGTGTTTGTGTTCATGTATGGATATGTCATTGTTACTCTGTGCATACATACATACATATGCTCACGCCTGTATTCCCCGAAGGGGTAGGCAGAGGTGTTGCAATCACAACACCCACTTTTCACCGAAGATGATTAAGTGCCAACGTGACAGATGGTGAGTCCATCGCCGTCTCAGACACTTTACATACTTCATTGAATTACTTCTCAGAAATATGCAGGTTTCCTCACGATGTTTTCCTTCACCGAAAAGCACGTGGTGTAAAATAACTGTACATAAGTTTCTTTGAGAAAGTCATTGGTACAGGCTCCGCTGGGATTCGAACTTGCGTCGCTTGCATAGCAGGCGACTGCTCAAACCTCAAGGCCACCACGGCTCTTGGTACTCTGTGCATCAATGTCTATTTACCGATACGGAGTAATATTGTCTGTGGAAACACTCTCCAATTTAAGAAATATTGTCTACACCAAGTGGATATAAGAACTACTACACTATTACTTTATGTAAATTTTTGTTGAGATATTTTGTGCATTAGAACTCTTTACAAAAATTCTTTAAAATTTATGGTAAGAGCAATTACTGAGTTCGTTACCAGGTTCTTCTCAGTAAAAGCAACCTCCCGAACCTGGCGGCAGCATAATCCTGTATAATTATGTCATTCTAACGATTTGAAAGTACTTTGTTACAAGTCTAATCGAATAAAGATATTTTTGAGATTGAGTTTGTTACGACTGTGGGTGCAATACCTTAATGCAAGTCCACCTTACGTGTTCAAAGTACTTGTATACTATAATATTGTACTACAATAAACAGTCTACAAGTTGATATCAATCCAGATATCCTTGTTTTTTTTATTAATACTTTATATTTTGTTGCTGTTATAGTTTGTATCTGTCACATTGGCACTTAATCAAATTCGGTAAAAAGTGGGTGTTGTGATAACAACACCTCTGCCTACCCCTTCGGGGAATACAGGCGTGAGTATATGTATTTTGTTTCCTTTGTAGTGTAACCAATGAGAGTGGCGTGCACACTGTGCATAGTCTTTATTATAGTTAAAAAAAGAAAAGTAATACAAACAATAATTGACTGAGATGCCTGCAATAGTTGAGCAATGGGAAAGAAGCAGATTTTATACACCAAGATATCCTACTGATAAACTAATTTGAGAAAATAAGCGTTGAGTTGTAGATCACAAAATGTTACGTAATACAAATGTCCTTACTACTCAACTGCTCAAATTGTAAGCAATTCAGTTGAGCAGTGGGGCAGAAACGGCCGGATTTACTGGACCGGTAGTATTCCAGTAATATTCCACATACGAAATTCTAGTTTGACAGGCAGAGATACCGCATAGGTGCTACCATTACTCAGACTATATCTACTGCTGACTATATTCAGACTATATCTGCTACTGCACTACATGACACGTTACTTAAAGTCTACCGTGGTGAAAACTACTTAAAAATACCAACCACCCTACATATCTTTATTTTTTATATTTATTCGAGATAACAATTTACAGAATTAATCTTAATTTGATTAAACTTTTACTAAAGTACTTTCAAATCGTCAGAATGACATAATTATACAGGATTATACATGATATCGCCAGGTTCGGAAGGTTGCTTTTACTGAGAAGAACCTGGCAAGAAACGCAGTAATTACTGTTTAAAAAAAATCTTCAATTTTGATTAATACAATAGTTTGTTGTAGTTTACTACATCCAAGATTCAAAATCTATACTTACTAATATTAAAGCAGAAGAGTTTTTTTTGAACTCGCTAAACTCAGGAACTACTGAACCGTTTTGACAAATGAGTGTTAAATAGTCCATTTATCGAGGATCACTATCAAAGTCAAAGTCAAAAGTATCTTTATTCGATTAGACTTTTTACAAAGTACTTTCAAATCATCGGAATGACATAATTATACAGGATTATACATGCTATAAATAATTTAAGAATCGTAAGCTCATGGACAATGTTCCAATGAACAAATGTCGATAAAAATTAACATAACTAAAAAGCTAGTACATCTACTTATAACTAAATGCGTAGCTTGAGATGACCAGCCCCCGCAAGCAGCACCTGTTCACCAGTATGACGTGAATGCCAGCCATTGACCTCCTCAACCATCATAGAGGGAAGTGGTATCATTACGCCAAGACCAATCACGGGTCTTTAATTTATTATAGCATGCAAGAAGGCCGGGACCTATTTTGCTGCTGGCCTTCTACAATTAAAAAAAGAATATGTTTTAAAATCCAAATAGTTCCGATCTTCTTTTGGTTTTTCTATATATTATTACTATTGCTCTTGTTATTGAATTTACATATTGCTCTTGAAACTTTATTGTTATCAATCAATACAAAGAAATATTATTGTAATGAATAAGCTTAGAGTTTATTCAACGGGTTAAAATTAGAGTTTGCCTACGCGGACGAAATTGGGGGCAGAAACTAGTCTTACTGTATGTCTAACAGACATACCCACATCAAATTGGTTCTGAAATCGCATACTGAACCTTGGGGATAACAATAACCGTCTCATTTTACTGCCTATAATGTTATATCGGGTATCTCACATCCACACTTTTCTTCGGGCACTCATTATTTATTTCTGCGATAAAAAGTAAACGTCGTCCCGTCCCCAGTGATTAGTTACCTGACTGCTAGGTACCCAGATACTGTCGCTACGAGTTGCGGGTTTGATCCCTGCATCTGAGCAATCAAATATGCGACTAGTTGGACCCCGCGGTTTTACCCGCATAGGGCTAACAATAAGAACTATGTACCTGGAGATATTATATTTTCTAAAATAAATTTACGTTAAGTGATCCCATCAAAGTCCCGTTAAAATAAGTCCAACCGTTACAGACTTAACCTAAAATAACGGACAGAATAAAATATATTTTTGAATGTGAGTATCTTAATGTTTGAAGAGCCGTGGTGGCCTCGGGGTTTGAGCAGTCGCCTGCTACGCAAGCGACGCAAGCTCCAATCCCAGAGGGGCCTGTACCAATGAGTTTTTCTAAAAAACTTATGTACAGTGATTTCACACCACGTGCTTTACGGTGAAGGAAAACATCGTGAGGAAACCTGTATAGAGGACGCATGTATAGTGCCTGAGACGGCGATAGACTCACCATCTGCCACGTTGGCACTTAATCAAATTCGGTGAAAAGTGGATGTTGTGATAACAACACCTCTGCCTACCCCTTCGGGGAATACAGGCGTGAGCATATGTATGTATGAGTATCATAATGTTGATTTGGAATTACATACAGACACTACAATTCTATTTATCTTTATTGTATAGATGAATGTTGTGTTTGCCTTCTCTAGTTGTAAAAATGTGGAAATTATTTAGGGGAGAAAAGACCATTCGCGGAAATGTTTATTTTTCATGAGTTTAGTATAATTAGTGTGGAGTGTGGGAGGTATGGTTGTTATTATAATTTTTCTGAAAAAATATACGGGAACAACTGTGTTTTATATTATATTTACGTAGTTATAGACTAACTGCGCTGTTATTTTAATAAAAGAAGCCTTAGTTACTCTTTGTAACATTAGCTATCTGCCAGTGAATGTCCAAACAAACAGACGGAGAAAAAATATGAAAATTTGTCTTTTTAAGTCAATACCGTACGTGCTTTCATATGCATTTAGTGAAAAGCGGTTGTTTTGGAATTAAAAACAAACACTTCGATTTAATTTATCTGTATAGAAGTATAGATGTAGATACATACATAAGTACATACATATGCTAAGATGTAGTCAGCGGTGTTGTAATAACAACACACACTTTACACTGAAGATGATTAATTTGTGATTTGAATCCCGTAATTTCATACTCGTATGTAAGTTGATAAATGAATCAAATTAAATGTGGCACCTTCTAGCTGCAAAAGAGGTGAACTAAAAATGATTCTAATAGTGTCGTGTTACGAATGCACATATTGTTAGCTGTTGTAAGTACGACGATTAAATAAATACAATATTTACCAAACAGCAGCAGTAACAGGTCACTGAGCGCTAAGCTGAACAGGTAATAGTTGGTAGCTGTGTGCATAGCAGGGTGTCGCACTATCACTACACACACAGCGGCATTCCCGACCACTCCCGTCAGGAATATCACCAACAGCAACACAGATATGGGGACTATCTTCTGAAGAGGCAGTCTCCGAGGCCCCATCATCAGCCAGAGCATCTCCTCCTCGCTGCAGTCGAACGAGGTAAAGTTGGTGCACCGGTTGAAGAATTGGTCAGCAGTCTCGTTTGCACGCAGTATTATATCTGCCATTTTGAAGTCGATTTTGGTTTTTTAATACTTCACATTTTCAATATGAATTTGTTTTCGAGAAGTTTTTGTTCATGGAACTGTCTCTTAATTTATTAAGCATGCTAATTATTAAGTTATTTAGACATCAAAAGATATTAAATATTTATACAATAACCATTATTTTTATTTATTCAATTATTCAAAATTCATAATAACTCGCAAAGTTTATTTAAGTGGTACTTTAAAAATGCTAGAATATTAACCGCCACCTAGTTTACAACATATTTTATTTTAACACTCGAAATTGGTCAACAGTAAATTGATCACAATACTACGCAAAGTTCATATCAATCGCTACGGTAGTACGGTGCTACGCGACCGTAGCGTGCACTCGTACGTAGATAACTGACTCTAGGAGAGCTTTCTGCAAGTAAGCGTGCTTTCACGAAGCATTCGTTTAAGGGGAATGCAACCTCATTCTCTTGGCGTCGCTATGTAATTAAAGCCGACTATCCACTTGAATCCTAGTTTGATATTTAAATATGTTTATTCAAAAAAAAGATTAAGAAAAAATACATATTTGCTGCGTTTGCGGTTAATTGCATTTAAGGCCCGAATGTATAATAGAGAATATTTTTAACGATGTTGCATTACGGTAGAAGCTTTTTAGCTAAGGCTTCTCTCACTCAGCGATTTGTTATACCATTACTTTTATATCATTACTTTTTGTAAAATAAAAAAAATATGATCACGCTATCCCAAAAGGGTCCCCGAAGGGATAGGCAGAGGTGTTGTAATACCCACATTTCACCGGATATGATTAAGTGACAATGTGACAAAGGATGAGTCCATCGCCTATCAGGTACTATTCACACGTCTTTGAATTTATTCTCAAACATATACAGGTTTCCTCACGATGTTTTCCCTCACCATTAAGAATTTGGTGTGAAATCAGTGCACATAAGTTTTTAGAATAACTCAAGGCTCCGCTGGGATTCAAACTTGCGTCGCTTGCGTAACAGGTGATTGTTCAAGCCCGACGGTCCAAATTATTTTAAATAACTAACCAATGACTTTTCTAAAATCGTATGTGCAGTAATTTCGCACCAAGTGCTTGACAATGAAGGAAAACATCCTGTGGAAACCTGCATACTTCTGAGCAGTATTTTAAAGACTCACCGTTTGTCATCTTTGGTGAAATGTGGATGTTGTTATTAGCCACACCCTGCCTCTCAAATAATATATTAGCAATGTCGAACGTATATTCTTAGTATTCATAGTTATATTAAATTATTAAAATATATTCAAGTTCTTAAAACTAATTACAAGAAGAAATCTTTGTCTAAATCGGTGTCTCTCGGGATCGTGCCAAGAAGGCTGGAAAACACATTGAATAGCAATGCTGATTCTCTGAGCGAGAAAAGCCCCAGCCCGCTTGTCACGAGAGGCTTCTACCAGACGACGTGCAACCTTTTTTTTTAAAAGTTGATGAGCATCCGGACTCCTAGGCTCCAGAGTTTTAATCGCATACGCAGAAAATATGTATCCTTAACCATTTCGTATTATTTTATTATGCAACAACCATGTATTTATGAAAATAAAAATGATTTATTCAGTTTAGGCCTTAAGCTATTTGTGAACGTCGAGAAAGTTTTTGGGTTTCTCCACCAGATATCCCGGAGTGTGGATTTAATGGCAATAGGCGAGCCGTCTATTACATTGTACTTAAATATAACTGGCGATGTTTGGTTGTGCTAAGCAATAGCCAGGGTCTAAGAATTCGGCTATGGTATCCCCTGCCTGTCGTAAGAGGCGGGGGCCGGAGGACCTGCTGGCAGTGGTCGGGGTGGGAGCTTTGACCACCGAGCCACGGGCCCGGGAAGGTGGCAGCGCGATGTGGCTCGCGCTGCCTTGCACAGCGAGGTCTCCAGGGGCGGCCATACAGCTGCCCCGGAGATGTGCCCCGGCATAGAGTGGGAGGACACCGGGGCGGTCTATCAGAGTACCCGGAGTCCCCCCTGAGCACTGAGGATGGCCATCGGAAGGTTTTAGTGCGGTAAAATCCCACATACCCCTACCTCCCATTTTGAAGGTTTCCCCCTCGTCAAAAAAAAAAAAAAGGTGTCAATGTATGTGTGTGCCTGTATAAACAAAGAGATGAATAAAACGGTAGTTATTTTTAGTAAAACCTAATAAAATATTATTAACTTCTCATTAAAAAAATATATTTCACTTTTCATATAGTTTGTCTCATTGCCTTGTTCCGACTAATCTCTGAAACGGCTGGACTGATTTTAACAAGAAATTTACTACCAGAGAGCTGATGTAGCAAAGAATAAATAAATAAAAATGGGTTCCGCGAAAAAAGCAATGAAATTAGATCTACGCTGGTGAACACGAGGGGCACAGCAAGATAATACATATAATCCATACCATGTTGTATGGATATACCATATTTTAAGCGCGCTACATTATAAAATGTCCACAAATGTGCGTGCCGTGACTAAATTGTTAAAACAAGCAGAGCTTACATATACAAATAATTACATTGCATACTAACTGTGTCCCGTGAATTCACCCACGTAGACTTTATTTTACGGAACCCTAATATGTTTTAAATAAAAGTAGCATATGTTACTCCTTGGAACATCAGCTATCAGCTGGCCAGTTGAAGTCGCGTTAAAGAGAGACAAAGTTTTTTTTTTATAATTAGATTTTTTATTTTGTATCCATATATATTTTCTTATACATTCAATACAAATTACAAACAGACACTTTATTTATCAAAATTCTAAAATTCTAAATATCTTTGATTAGACTTTTCAAAACAAAGTACATTCAAATGGTAAGCAATGCTTATCTGCTTATATGGAATGCACGCCCCTGCCTGAAGTGTGTTCTTACATTAATGTATAATGGAGCCTTGTTTGTATACCTTTAAATCGGAGTTGACAAATGGAAAGAGCCCAGTGCAAGTAATTATTTCAGGATTATGGTTAAGATTCAGAATTAACGGCTTTAATCCGCTTTGCCCAAACCTGGAGAGGGATGAGCTAGCGACAAAAAAGTGTAATTAAATTTAAATATTGCCATCTCAGCCCGTGTACAAACTTATTTAAAAAATCCTTGGTGGGTCGATTCGGTTTGCAAGCGAGAACCATGAGTGGAAAAAACCGCAAGAGTTGAGACTTTGGGTCATGGGGCCAGATAAGTGGTTAGAGGAGAAAAGAAAAGACTACCTTCCGAACCCGGTGGTAACATTTATAATCATGTATAATGTATTTTGTGTCCTTCTGACGATTTGAAAGTACTTTGTAAGAAGTCTTATCGAATAAAGATATTTTGAATTTGAATTTGAATTTGACTTTTGAACGAGACGAGTGTCTGTATCGGATGGAAAATAGGAATCATTAAAGAACACAAGAGAACGATTGAATTATTGATATGAATGAGTACATACATACATACATATGCTCACGCCTGTATCCCATGGGGGTATGCAGAGACCACCGTTTGCCACATGCTACGATCCTTACATACTTCTTTCGCTTCATCTACATTCATACACTTTCTTCGGTTACAAATGCTTCGAATTTGACCTTTCTGAAAAATACTATTAATTTGGTCATAGTAGTTCTTCCTTGGACGCCCGCTATCGACACATTCGCTCTATAAATTTCATTCATCAATCACCTTTCACTCATCCTTTCGATATGTCCAAACCATCTCAACATACTTTTTTCAATTCTGGTCACCACATCATTTTTCAACTTGCAACTGGTTATAAGATTGAAACTGATTTTCGATTCCAATGCCAGTTTCCATGAGGTGGTTCTAAGCTGTGTTTGGTTAATATCAGTGCAGCATTGTAAGAGTATCAGCTCTTTTCCAAAATGATGTACGCCATCTTTTTTTAAGGGTTATTCGTTCAATGATAAGTATTCATGCATAGGGTTTTTTTTAATTAAACATTTTTAATAGGCGTAATTTTCTTTGAATAATAAATGTTACCATTCAGTATACTTAAAATGTAAAACAATAACACTTACCATAAATCCTCGGTCGCAACATCCTTCCTAAATTACTTAACTGTCTTATCCTGCCCGCTCGCAGTCCCAAAGGGAAAATATTAATACTATTGTATTGTTGTGTGCTCGCTACACACCACAAATTTACCGTCTAACTTAAGATGAGAGATATTCCTCGAGGGCTCACGGGAAGTGTATTATTTTTTTAAGCTAATATTTAGCTAAAAACAGTCGTGGTGGCCTTAGAATTAGAGCAGTTGCCTGCTACGCAAGCGACGCAAGTTCGGGGCCTGTACCAATGAGTTTTTCAAAAAACTTATGTGCAGTTATTTAACACCACGTGCTTTACTGTGAAAGAAAACATCGTGAGAACACCTGCATATGTCTGGGAATTAATTCAAAGACTTATGTATAGGGCCTGAGACGGCGATGGACTCACCCTCTGTCACGTTGGCACTTGATCATATTAGGTGAAATGTGGGTGTTGTTGATACAACACCTCTGCTTACCCCTTCGGGGACCCTTCTGAGATGGCGTGAGCATATAAATATAAAATGTAGTGTAATCCAGCAGTTCATAATACTTCTCTTAGTGGGTCTAGGGAATCTACCAACTCGGCAACACTATATAGTTTCTTTCTTCTTAAAATATCTTTACACCAAGTAAATGGTAATTAAAGACAGTTGCTGTAGCCCATAAGATTCGAACAGTACAGTTAAATAACTTAGGCCAGTACTTGGATGGTTCCACTTGAGTGCCTCCGTGCCTTGGAGGACAAGTTAATATGTAACGATGGATCATACACCATTTTGTAAGGTGTGCTTTTGCAATAGATTAAATAAAATATGCTCACGCCATCCCAGAGCCAGCCAGAGGTGTGGTAACAACAACGCCCATATTTCACCCAATGTGACTAAGTGCCAGCGTGACAGAGGGTGAGTACATCGCCGTCACAGGCACTATACATACGTCTTTGAATTACTTCTCAGACGTATGGCGCGTATAGGTTTCCTCACCATATTTTCGAAGAGCCGTGGCCTTGGGGTTGGAGCAGCCAGTACTAATGAGTTTTTCTAAAAACTAAATAGCTGATAATATCACAAATGCAGCAAATATGTACCCTTTAACAGTGCATTAATGCGCCTGCTAATAACCCATGCGTAATCTGACAGTTCCAATTCTAGTGTACTAGGATCGCTTAAGTCGCCTTGTAAAGCAAAGTAAGTTGTACATCAACTTACCATCTCGTGTAGAGCTGTAGCAAACCGTATGTATTCGTTACTGAGTAACGGGTACTCCATCTAGTACCGAGTAACGAAACGTTACTCACGAATACTTTTCGTTACTCGCATGTTTCGTATCATGGTTACATACGCTGTTTCAATGACGTAATGTAACGCCGCGTTGATGCGTGTATAAAAGTATATATTTGTGAAAAAGAATTTTCATAAAATTTTGCCACTAAAATTTCATAAATTTTTATGTAATAGTATGAAATAAACAGAAGTGAAAGTTTTAGTCTCTCATTTGTTTTTTTTTTCTTCTTTAGCATAACATAGCATGTTATGAGGTATTAGGAGTAACGAGTAACGATACGATAGTAACGAGTACTGAATGTATAGTAACGAATACATACGGGTACGTTGTTTTTTCGTTACTTTTACACCTCTAATCTCGTGGGAAACACTGCTGTGATCCTTATTTACAGTTGGACTCAAACGAGTGGAGTTGTGTGATGACTAAACTGAGTTACACGATAGAACTTTTCTCCCTTATTACAAAACTTGGTCCGAACCAAGACTAGACCACACTCGGACCGACACTATGTCCATTCCTTTTGATCCGTTATACAAAAAGAGATGAAACTATTCCTAAATTTGTCTATCAGATATCAACTTAATAATCAGTGTAATTTTTTATACATATATATGCTCACGATGTTTTCCCCGAAGGGGTAGGCAGAGATGTTGTAATAACAAGACCCACTTTCATTGCAAATAATTAAGTGCCAACGTGACAGATGGTGAGTCTATCGCCACAACAGGCACTATACATACGTCTTTGAATTACTTCTCAGAAATATGCAGGTTTCCTCACGATGTTTTCCTTCACCGTAAATCACGTGGTGTGAAATCAAAGTACACATTTTTTTAGAAAAATCATTGGTACAGGCCCCGCTGGGAATCGAACTTGCGTCGCTTGCGTAGCAGGCGACTGCCCAAATCCCGAGGCCACCACGGCTCGTGATAAGATATTTACTTAATAATGAGTGTATTTTTTTTATACATACATATGCTCACGCCTATATTCCCCAAAGGGGTAGGCAGAGGGGTTGTAATAACAAGACCCACTTTTCATTGCAGATAATTAAGTGCCAACGTGTCAGATGGTGAGTCTTCTACTACGTTGTTGGAATACATCGTACTAACTTGGCGATGATGTGGTAGCATTTCGTGGTCATCTCAAGCTACACAATTATTCGTAGTACTTATTTTTAGTTTTAAAATTTTTTTATATCGACTTTTGTGCACTGGAACTGTGTCCATGGGCTTATATATATTTTTTATGATTTATATTGTATTACTCAAAGCTGTAATTTTTTTTTTAAAAGAGTAGTTACTGAGTTTCACTCCAGGTTCTTCTCAGTAAAATCAACCTTCCGAACCTGGCGGTAGCATGTATAATCCTATGTAATCGTGTCTTTCTGACGATTTGAAAGTACTTTGTAAAAAGTCTAATCGAATAAAGATGTTTTGAATTTAATTTGAAAGCTATTGTTTTAGTTTAAATATGAAACCTTTTCCGCTCGGTGAGCCAGTGCGAACAGATTCAGAATTTTATTCCCACAATAGGTACGTATACGCACGTAGCCTTGCTAAATGATTTTCTACTTTAAAATAATGTACATAGAGCTCAATATACGATAACATATGGTCTGCCCGGGTGAGCCGTCCAGGCAATGTGCGAGTGAGATACAGAGGCCCTACCATGACCTCTTATTACCCCGATAGATTTATTATGAGACAGATGTATATGTCGTGTATACATTTGTCACTGTCACACAGTGGAACTATGATGACAATAAGAGCTTATGGTAAGTCCCAAGATCCTTACATAGAGAAATCTGAAACAAGGAAATAGCGACACGCATGGATGTTTATGGATTTTTACCCCTGGACATTGTTTTTATCCTGTAGATATTTTTGTATTAAATTGAAGATTTTAAGATCTGTCAACTAAGAAAAATATATCTTAATAGAAATTAATTATTTTTCCTTTATACCTTTTGAAATGAATACATAATAACCAATTATTCAATTAAGCTTCAGCCTACGAAAGTCTGATACCCGAATATCCTTGAAAAGGGGTTACGAGGGTCAGATGGCACGCTTATTGTAAAAATCAGGTGATTAGCCACATCGGGTTGAATCAAATGCCGACAGTGCATGAGATAAGGCCAGGGAGATGTTGACCCTAGTGCCCTAATTACAGCTTCTGACATGTTACAACGTCGACGATTTTCGTTGCGTAAAGCGTGGCGCGAAATGTGCTCATCTACCATCTTTATCAATAGAATCAACAAGTAATATCCTATATACAGTGTTACGTTTTTCATAATATGTATAATTTGAATATAATATAGCTGGCAACCCTAATATACACCTAACTTTAATATTTATTCTAGTCAATAATTACAATACAATCCTTCTCAAGCTATTTTAAACACATACTGTTTGAGGTCAAATTATACAAATATTCCTGTCAATTTATGAAAATAACATCGAAGATTTATTGTGTTAACGGATGTTTTTGTCACGAACCCGGAATTAAAATTATGTAAATTACGTAAATCGGGAATCCAAAAACACATTATTAATGGAGTTGAACACATTGTGAACATAACATTTTTTTTAATGAATAATAAAATCCCGGAATAAATATAATCTCTCATTTAAATACATTCAATTAAATATATGAGCCAGGCATTAATTTAACTAAACAATATTATATAGGTAGTCAAATTTTCAAAATCACAGTGTTCTTAATACTTAGCCAGCTTTTGTGACTTGCTGCTAATATAAACAGCACAAAATATTGCAAACAATTCGCAAAAGCCCGGGAATAAATACAGGGATGCTGAAATACAAAGAATTTGCGGAAATAGAAATATTTATAAGTAAATATCACTTTTATAAGTTATCAAATTATATATTAGTTACTATTATATTAATATATGGCTTTAAAAAGGCAGTTTTCGTGTTTCGTTGATGAAAATGCGTTATCGATTTTACGGCAGCTAGGAGTCGCGCGCGATCCGTCGAGGGGCGACCACGCGTCCCGGGCTCTGGGACGATCGATCGGCGGGCGCATGTAACAAGCCGCCGCCGCCATGGACGGCCT
Organism: Watsonalla binaria; assembly: GCA_929442735.1. NCBI lineage: Eukaryota > Metazoa > Arthropoda > Insecta > Lepidoptera > Drepanidae > Watsonalla > Watsonalla binaria. The sequence goes on from OV838938.1 coordinate 339,885, forward strand.
GCCCAGCGGGAACCTGTTCCGCGAGCTGAAAGATGTCACCGACACCGGCTACTTCGAGGGCATCGTCTCCCTCGAGGACTACTGGCAACAGACGTGCTACGAGATGCAAAGGTACCTCAGAGAGGAGCCGAGAGTGAAGCGACGCGAGCCACCGCAGGAGGAAGAGTGGGCGAGGTCGGCAACCTCTCCACCCCCCTCACCCCGCTACCCACCCTCACCCAACCCTAACGTATTCGTCGTAACTGAGGTGAAATGTGAACGACTTAGTGATTGTGATGAGCCCAGCGTCGAGCCTCCGGAGTTGGTGCCGATGCGGCAGCTGCTCGTCCCGCGCTACTACTCGCATGGCCTTGCTAGGGACGCTCGCCGCCGCGTGCACCGCTGTGAGTTCCCCGCCTGCGACAAGATGTACACCAAGAGCTCGCACCTAAAAGCCCATAAAAGAACGCACACTGGTGAAAAGCCGTACAAGTGCTTGTGGATAGGTTGCGAGTGGCGGTTCGCTCGGTCGGACGAGCTGACGCGGCACTACCGCAAGCACACGGGCGCCAAGCCGTTCCAATGCCCGCACTGCCAGCGGTGCTTCTCGCGCTCCGACCACCTCGCGCTGCACGCCAAGCGCTGCGGCACCCCGCGCTCAGTCACCAAAAAGCTCCACGCCGAACACTAGCCGACTCATCATTCATTGCAAACGTCTTTCTATGTTCTGTGATTGCACCTGATGCTTTAAAATTCTTTTGATTATTTTTTTGTAGGTACTTAATTACGCTTTAAGCAAAATACGCTTAGGCACTGGTGTGTCTTTATGGTTCTTTGTTGTTTATGGAGACTATATAAATTTATATTTGCCGTTGTTTATTATGTAATGTTTTTAAGTTTGTTGTATAAGAATGTTTAATAGCAAGCCATATTGCCGGGCGGGGCGGGCGGCTCGCCGGCGACCCGTTCGCTCTGAACCGAGTGCGTTATTCAATCTCTTGGCATAATTTTTTTTATATATTTGCGAGTTTTAAAGGTTGTCCCAACGACGCACAAGCGATGACAATTTATATTTTTTAGTTTTAATTAGGATGTGCGCGTTGCCTGATATTTTCGACGTAGCTAGCGAGGAATTGCACTCACATAATTTAGTGGAAATATTATTGTATGCCAGCGGTTATCACAAATAACTCGCCTGGCAGCTGGCGTGCGAACCGCGCAATTTGTTACCTGCCTAAGATGCGCGGTTCACTCCAGGCATATTCAGAGTCGAGACTTTAAAGGCGCACATTTTTGTCACAGAGCAATGGCTGGTGATACTTTTCAACTTAAAATAAAATAAACATATCTCTTAACCCTTTTTAATTTTCGTCGTTATGTATAACTGTATTGTGTTAAAGAGAAAGTGTAGGTTGTTAACTCAATGATTATTGAATGATGTGTAGAACATAAGAAATGCTTATTTTTTGCGATAAATGAATATCTAAAAAAGGACGAAAAATTAAAAATAAATTTGACTTTTTATATGTTTTCACCAATCAACCAAAATAACCAACCAATGGTCTATGACAAAAGTATTCACCTTTAAAGTTGTATTGTTCATATTTAAATTAGCCAAATATACCTCACGGTAAGGCAGTTATTACTGTTTCATTCCAATGTTTATATTTATAACAAAATGTGTTGTGAGTTTTATATCTTTAGTATTATTATTATATTATATATGCTTCGTTGTTATGTCCCGGTGCTCTGAGTCCCTCATTATATCGACAGGGAAGGTATATTATGTCATTGTTGATTTTTTGTATTTTTGTAATGTCAACGGCTCAGTGCGCTAGGGCAAGAAAGTTTAAGACTCTGGCGTTATCAAATCTAAATCTTCTACATCTATACAGATAATTATACAATTGAGGTGTTTGTTTGTTATTCCATATTAACAGTATTTCGCTAAATGCATATATCTACATCTACACTACTATTATAGAGAGGAATTTTTTTATTTTCGTGTGTATGTTTGTAATGAAAAAACTTAAAAACTACTGTGCCGATTTCAAAAATTCTTTCACCATTGGAACGTTACATCATCAGCGAGTAGCATAGGCTTTACTATATCCCCGTACTCCTACGGGAACAGAAACTACGCGGGTGAAACCGCGTGACGTCCGCTAGTGAAAAATAATGTAATTCAAAAATTTCTCAGTCTGTTTATTGTTATTTTGCACGGGACTTTCACTGGCAGATAGCAGATGTTTCAAGGAGTAAATTGGGGTACACTTATATTTTTAAATAGGATTTTACTAAATAAGCCACCCATGAAATTTTGCCTACGCAGGTGAAACCGCGGGCATAGCTTGTTCAAAATATATTTATTTTGTTGGACTTACAAATGGTCAGAATATGACATGATTATACAGGAATATAAATATTTATACCGCCGGGTATGGAGTGTTGTTTTTACTGAGAAGATCCCTGCAAGAAACTTAGCAAATTGTTCTATTAAAATATTTACAAACTTAGTAAGGATTTTGATCTTTACAATAATGTGACGGAAGATATATATTCCTTTGAGCGTAGTTACAATGCTCAATTTTTTTATATAGTATGTTTATACATACCTACAAATTGTAAGGCTCAGGTTTCAAACCTGCTGCGCTATTCTGTAAGGTATCTCAGCTACGAACTCAACGTCTAGTGTCGGTTACAAATACTTTGGCCATTAACGCCCTGGCCTTCTCTCATACGTTGTTGGGGTCGGCACTTGATTTTACCCGATGCGGCTGAGCACCTGGTTTTTTACGAAACGACTACCATTTGCCCTTCGTAACCACCTTTTTTTACGAGGAAAATTAGTAATATGGCCTACACCAATTGCCAGACTCTCTTCCTCAATCTGTAACGATTGCCAAATATGTTAAATTCGCAACCGAGACCGACGGCTTAACGTGCTCGTCGAGGCACCGAGGGAACTCGGGTGGTCACCCATTACTGGCTTGGGTTGGGGTTGCTTTGCTGATCAAATGATATGCTCAATAGCAACTGTGCCACGAGCTCCTGAGCAAAATATCGGAACCAAGGCTCGTCCCACGCGGCCTCCGTTAAATTGATTAACATTGTTGATAACCTTTTCATAAATTGTTGACCTTTTTTTTCGCTGAATCACAGACCTCTGTACAAGTACGCTGGACTATTATCATATTACATTCTATATATATTGTGCGCGTGTATGTGTGTGTAATTTCGCATTATTTCTTCCTCGATTGCGTACTGTTTACACTCCTGTGCCTCGGATAACACGTTGCACCGTTGGTCCTCCGTCTGATCTCTCTCCGGTCGTGTCTGATTGCCTCACATCCCACTATGAGAGTGAGGGAATAAAAACTGCACCTGTGTTTGCGCACACACTTGTGCACTATAATATCTCCTTGTAGTAAGCCCGTATAATAATGTACTGTGTCGTGGCCAGTTGCGTTTACTAACGTCATTTACCTACGTGTTTTAATACAAATTCAAATTACTGTAAAAAGCTTGATAAGAGAAGAGGAGAACTTAAAAATGATATCTTGATTTTCTCGCAATCGATACAGTCGAATTCTCTTCTTATATTTTGAAGATGATTAGTAAGAGCCGTGGTGGCCTTGAGGTTTGAGCAGTCGCCTGCTACGAAAGCGACACAAGTTCGAATACCAGCGGGGCCTGTACCAATGAGTTTTTCTAAAAAAACTTATGTACAGTGATTTCACACCACGTGCTTTACGGTGAAGGAAAATATCGTCAGGAAACCTGCATATTTCTGCGAAGTAATTCAATGACGAATGTAAAGTGTCTGAGACGGCGATGGACTCACCATCTGTCACGTTGGCACTTAATCATCTTCGGTGAAAAGTGGGTGTTGTGATTACAACACCTCTGCCTACCCCTTCGGGGAATTCAGGCGTGAGCATATGTATGTATGTATGATTGATTCGCTAATTATATCTGATGTTGGTCTTACTGAGACATTAAATGTATTTTATCGTATATCGACGTAATTACTGATGAGTGGGGGGAACTGGGACCCTACCATAACCTCTCATAGATTGAATGAGACAGATGTATATGACGTATCTGTCTGTCTCGGTCATTACATTAAGATTTTAGAGTAAGGTCCCTGATTGTTTGATGTTTTGTGAAATTGATGTGTGTTATAAATATTATGTGGAGTTCATATTCTGTGAGACTGTTATAGTATATACTTTTTTTACAATTTACCTTAGAATATTATTTTTTGTTGTAAGTGTAAACTGTGTATTAAATGTAAATTGTGTAATTTATGTAAATGACAAAAATACTAATAAATGTATACCTACTAAATTAATTGATTTAATATATTTCCCATATTCCTCTCGTAAAATTCAGCACGATTCCCGGAACCCTAACTTAATAAAAGTATGCTAAACTATTTCTCGTAATAACACCCTTTCAGTAAAAGTCCCGTAGAAATCGGTCCAGACGTTTCAGACTTTACCCGGAACAAACAGACAGACGGACAGATATATTATTTTATGTATGTAACTTTTATACTTTCAAATACATTAAATGAAATGCTGTTATTTTGTAATTACAAACAGACACTTCAATCTTATCTACCTGTATAGATTATTAGTGTCTCATCCCCTTTTACATGGGACTGTATAAGTTATGAAATTAAGGAATAAGCACTCTTAATAACTCTTAATACACCTCTTCGGGGAATACAGACGAGAGCATCATCATCCCCCTGCCCGTAAGCTATGTTATTTGTGATCGGTGCAATGTGTTCTTCTCTTTCATTTCTCTCTATCAGCCGTCATATCTGTATTCACTCCTAATTTAGCCATATCAACCTTTACACAATCCATCCATCGTTTCTTAGGTCTTCCTTTCCCCTTGTAACCATCCACATTCATAAACAAAACTTTTTTGGCAACATTATCCTCATCCCTCCATAACATGTCCATACCACGACAAATGTTTATTCTTCAACTTGTCAGTCAGTGGTGCTGCTTTCAGACTTCCCCTTATATACTCATTCCTTACCTTGTCCAATCTCGTTACGTCACACCGTCTCAACATCCGCATCTCAGTTGCATGCAGCTTTCTTTCACCTGTCATTTCTTTCATTTCATTCTAGATACAGGCGAGAGCATATATATAGAATAAGAATAAGAATAAGAATAATTTATTTACATGAAATATGGTTACATAAGATGTTGTTCACAATAAAAGGTACATAGCATATTTCACCCATTTCGGGTATGTAAATATTAATAAAATGTTAAACATTTTGTCTGCAAACAACATGGCTCTATGCCTGCATATTATTTTATTTATATAATAGTATATTTTAATCATTTGTAGGTACATATTGCACATTGTTTATATTAATTAATTAATAATATATTTATTCCTTAAGGTTTTATAGAATCCGTAAGGAATTCTGAAATACAGTAGTAACATTTTAAGACTAGGTAGTTATATAAAGTAAGTTTGAATTTTTTTGTATGTAATGATTTCCATATCTCTGGTAAATTATTATAAACTGTTATACACATTCTGTAACTATTTCTAGAAAAACATTGGGTTTGTGAGTTTGGTACTGTTAATTTATTTGGGAATCGTGTATTGAAAGAACAACGTGACTTCCTTTTTTCAAAAATATTGTTATTCTTATGTACAAACATACATACTTGAAAAATATAGAGGCATGGTAAGGTTAATATGTTTAGTGCCTGGAATAAAGGTTTACAGGAGGTAGTGGGATCTACTCCACAGATGGCACGGATGCACTTTTTTTGTATTATAAAGGCACGATTAAGATCTACTGAGTTTCCCCACAATAGCAGAGCATATCGCAGCACGGACCCAACATAGCCATGGTATGCAATGAGAGCAGCTTGTTTACCTACCGTTTTAGCTATGCGGTACAGAGCAAACACAAATCTATTGAGATTCTTGCATACATTATCTATTTGAGTTTTCCAATTTAGGTGGTTATCTAGGTGTAGACCTAAGAATTTAACTGAAGTAGATTCGTGTATGATTTCTTGTTTGAAAGTAATATTAAGTTTAGAGTTTTTGGCATTTTTGTTAATAAATTGTATATAAGTAGACTTCTGAGCATTTACATTTAAATTATTTTTGTCTAGCCATTTTTCAATAATTTTGATTTGTTCATTTACATCTTCGTTGTGATTTAACTTCTTGTGACTTTTAACTATTAAAGATATATCGTCGGCATACAATATACATTTTTGAGTAATTGCGTGAGGTAGGTCATTTATGTATATTAAAAAGAGAAGAGGGCCTAATATGCTGCCCTGTGGTACTCCGTATGGGTTCAGTTTTTGTTGAGATTTATATGTAGTAATTTGATATTTATTATTAAGTTTAGTTATTTCAACGTGTTGCTTTCGATTAGACAGGTAGCTGTTGATCCACTCCAATGCAAGACCACGGACACCATACAATTCACATTTGTTAAGGAGTATAGTATGTGACACAAAATCAAATGCTTTACTCATGTCGAAGAATATTGCCGAAACGGGTAGTTTATTATTCATACATTCTGAAATTTCTTTTATCAATTGAAATGTTGCAAGTGTTGTTGATTTTCCTTTCTGGAAACCGTATTGATCGGCTGTTATAATGTTTGATTGATGTAAGAAATCCAATAGTCTACTGTAAAATATTTTTTCGAATAGCTTTGATAAGATCGGAATAAGAGTGATGGGACGGTAGTTGTTAATATCTTCTATGTCGCCATTTTTGAAAAGAGGTTTCACTATCGATATTTTTAACGCTGATGGAAAAACACCCTCTGTAAGGGATTTATTAACAAGGTGGGTCAGTATTGGGGCAAGTTGGGATGCTGCTTGTTTTAATATCTTAGTGGCAATATTGTCATAACCGGTCGCATTTGTTTCCTTGAGAGCTTTAATATTCATTATTATTTCTTTTTCATCACATGGTCTTAGGAAAATAGTTTTAACATTTTTTAATTTTTTTGGTATATTTGTGTTATGTTGTTGTTTTTGCGTTGTTGTAGGCTTAGATTTATTTGTTAGATTTATAAAGTGATTATTAAATGTATTTGCTACTTCAATTGGGTCCTTAATTACTTTATCGTTCGTATTAATTGCTTTAATTTCGGGAGGTATGCTGCTATCTTTATTTTTAATTAAATGCCAAGTAGCTTTACATTTATTTTTTGCATTTGTAAGATATGTGTGATTACTAAGTTTTTGTGCTTTTTCAATGCAGCTCCTGAGTATTTTAGTGTAGAGTCGATAATTATTTCTTAAGTTGACAGATTTGTGTTTATAATATTGGAATCTTAATTTTCTTTTTGTATTGCATGACGTTTTTAATCCTTTTGAAAACCATTTTAATTCGTTGTTTTTATTGAGATTAATTTTTATTTTGACCTCAGGGAAACATAAGTTATAAAAAAGGATGAGTTCACTATGGAAAGTATCAAAAGATTCATTTAAATTTGTTGACTGGTAGACTTCTTCCCAAGATAATGTATTCATACAGTCTAGAAATTTACGTACGTTATCTTTATTATAATCTCTTTTAATTTGAAACCAGTATCTAATATCTGGAGGTTTGGGAACTGAAGTCTGGATAGTAAGGCTTTGTGCTGTGTCATGATCTGAAAGGCCTATATTGTGTGTTTCACCAATGGCATTCTCGATATTACTAGCAAAGTGGTCGATGCATGACATTTGCCTTGTTGCGCAGTTATATATATATATATATATAAGGTAAGTCAATGTTATTATAGACACTCCTCTAGTCGCATGCTAGTGTATACGTATAAGTCATTACAGGTTGATCGTAAATGCTAATATTACACAGCTTATGTGCTGTCTACGGATTAGAAGCTAATATATATTATAGAAACTCGTGAGAGGTAGCAATTTAAGGTAATAAGATCCATTTTGTCAGCAATGTTTATTACGTAAATAGAAATGTATTTATTTATTTATTATTAGCCTGTCGTGTCCCACTGCTCGGCAAAGGCCTCCCTTCCACTTTTCCAAATAGAAATTGTTGAACTTAAAATGAAATTTGTTATATTTAACTTAAATCTAGTACAATTAGCTTTACATAACTGTTGGATAAGTATGGCTGGAGGAGCAAAGAAAATACCTAGATTTAAATTTATGGTTTAATATTAAGTTGATGAAAGTGTGTGAAAAAGTTAAATAAATTCATTCCTGTTTTTAGGATTCTTAGCAAAGAAATTTAAGCCCATGAAATAGCTATGTGAGCTTAGCAAAAAAACCTTAACTCAACAAAAAAAAAATTTGATTCAAAAAAAAATTTTTTTCCATCTGGAAGGCTTTCGTATGTAATAGTTTGTAAAAAATTGGTTCTTTTCAAGTCGGGTGCTAAGTTTACATAGCTCCATGAAATTCAGAACGGCTAGTTCGTAACAATTATTTAAAATTCTTTAAATCGATATGATTTAATTAATTTTAGGACTCTGTCCTCAATCTTTGTAATAACAGGACCTCAATTGAGGGCCGCTATTGAACTTACCTAAGAGGTACTTGGTAAATCATTTGTGCGGCGAAACGTTAATAATTAGCCAAATTAATAAAGAAACACGAATTTCTTTGCCTATTTTGGGGTTCCGTGAATCGGTTATTCTGGAATCTTATTGAAATTTAAATTTGTGAAGCCTTGACGGCCGAGTGGTTTGAACAGTCGCCTGCTACGAAAACGGCTCAAGTTCAAATCCCGCGATGAGTAATAATGATTTATTCTAAAAACATAAGAGCAATGATTTCACTTCTTGGTGATACTAGATTTAAATCATCGTGAGGAATCCTGCATTTATCTGAAAAGATATGTATGTATGTTAGTGCCTGAGACGGCGATGGACTCACCATCTGACACGTTGATTGAATGATCTTCGGTGAAATTGGGGTGTTGTTACACCTCTGCTTACACCTTTTGGAATAGTTAAATTTATAATTAATTTTTCTTTGTCAAAAAATAATTACGCGGTCGAGCGTAATCGCGGGTAAAAGCTAGGTCAAAATCAATTCACAGCATTATGCTCACGTCTTTAAAGCTTACTCTTTAATGCCTAACCCACGCCACGAAGGGGTAGGCAGAGGGGTTATAATAACAATACCGACTTTTCACCGACGATGATTGAGCACCAATGCGACAGACCTTTTTGAATTACTTCTCAGTCATATGCACGTTTCCACACGATGTTTTCCTTCACCGTAAAGCACGTGGTGTGAAACAGTGTACATAAGTTTTTTAAAACTCATTGGTAAAGCTCCGCTGGGATTCGAACTTGCGTCGATTGTGTAGCAGGCTGCTCAAATTCCATGGCTTCCACGGCTCCTCTCATATAAATTCACACTCTCATGTAACTGTACTTATCCCCAGAGTCAACATATGTACTATGTGTGCTATTATTATAACATTTGTCAGAATTGCTTTTCGATCGATAGCAGATTTAGGTACTTTCGCTGTTGTTTGTAAATTATAGCTGTTTTACGTAGTTTATTTATAAGTAGTTAGCCATCTTATCCCAAGATGGCGCTGTACTGTTATAAATCTCGATGTTGAGATACTCTCTTAGTTACGTATATATGATGATGACAAACGCTCTAAGCCACACCAAACCGACCATTATTCCGTCCTCGCCGGCGAGGATCGTCGCGAACTCTACGCCCCTTGCTAGAGCTGGTGCGCGCCGAGCTACTAGCTATAAACATAAATAATACCACTAAGATCCAGCTCCCTAGCTCATCACCTAGCAAAGCCCTAAGACGAGGCCCGAGCCCCGCACCGGGGCGCCCTTAGCTGTGCTGCTTAGTTTTTAAGCGTAAGCTCGGAGGGGCTGGAAGCCCTTGAATCTCGCCTTTTAGACCAACTGCAAGAGATCATATCCAAAAATAAAGTCAATGTGTGCTCGAATAAATACCAGTGGTCGAAACAATAAATCTGCCCAAGTTACAATGTTTCGATCAGCCAACCAAGGTCTGCTCCGACTGATCAGCCTAATTTGTAATAGCTGAGGTAATAGAACTTAAGCTTTTTTTACGTTATCTGTACCCAGTATCACGAGTTTGCCACCGTTTTCGTAAACTATACTCGCTAGCGTCATTCGCAATATCTGTACGAGATATTTTAGTTCTTCACGTCACCGCTGGGAGTCGCTGCACAATTTCTCATACTAATATCCGGCGGAGACCCTAGCGAGTATAGATTACGAAGACGGTTGCAAACCCGTGATAGGGGTACTGTTCGTTTTTAAAAATCAATAGGACCCTTAATATCGAGATGCGTTATTAAAGGTATCCCGCGGGATTACAGCTGTGCGTTCACGAAGGCAGCTATTATTTATCGAATCCAACGCGAATGTAATCCCGAGTGGCAATACTTACCGTCTGATATGAAATTGGGGAGAAATTTTACTATATTTTTATCTGACTACGGCAAAGCAAAAAAGGCCCTCTTTTTTCCTACTTACACCTAAACCTACTCTATAAAAACAATACCTATATTCTAATAGTACCTCCTAGCTCCGTGTTCCCAAGCTATAAACACGGCTTTCCTCACATGAATACCTACGGTATATCCGTATTCAGATCAGTGACAAAGGGTGAGTCCATCGCCGTCTCAGGTACTATACATACGTCTTTAAATTACTTCTCAGACATATGCAGGTTTCCTCGCGATGATTTCCGTCACCGTAAAGCACGTGGTGTTAAATCACTGCACATAAGTTTTCAGAACACCGTTATGATTGTTCTAGTCAATCGTATTGTGCACAAGATATACCAGTGCCCTATAATGTCTTAAGGTAAGCCCCTGCATCAGATATTTTTCCATCATTATACCACAGACAACGAAATGTTACCATAAATTTGATTTGCAATGCTCCTTGAAGGAGGAGGGGAATGGAGACGCTGTGCTAGCTATAATGAAATACTTTCATGTTACTATGTTGGCACAGTGATTCCATTCTCTATAAGGTAGGCAATGCGTGACTGACTTTTTTGACACCTTAGTAATATATGAAAAATTACGTAATAGAAATCTAGTTTTATTTTTACCCTAAAGCGGGATTAGAACCCGTTTCACTTAGAATAGCAGTCACGTATGCTAAGCATTAGTCATCGTAAATTTGTATGTAAAAATAAATGTATTACGTACTGAATCCACGCAGGTTGTATCAACCCCATATTTGGCAAGGTTTTACATTAAAAAATAATGAAGTAATTCAGTATGAAAGGATTCTTTTTACCTTTGTGGACATTTAGCAGTTCAGTGGGTGTGATCAAGATCATATTTTTCCCCACAAACCTGTTCTTTCTAAATAATTACTTTGATGTTGTTTCATTATAAAGGTCCCAGTGGAATTAGTGGTCAGGGGCGGTTTTATTCGATTTCTTTCAGAGCGGTAAACAAGTATAGACAAAATATTGCTCCTTTTTAGCAGTATTTTTTTCTACCTCGCGGTTTTACCCGCATAGGTTTACTGATAAAAGTATGTTTTTGCCGTTTTTGTAACATTTTCCAATGATACTTCAGTCTCTATATAAAAGCTACAATAGTCTTCTAAAAGTTCAAGGGTTTCATGAATATATGACCATGATGATGTCCATATGACATCACTCACACATCTGTTATAAGGTGAAGGGTGCTCACTTTGAAAAACATACATGCATATGCTCACGCCTGTATTCCCCGAAGGGGTAGACAGAGGTGTTGTAATCACAACACCCACTATTCACCGAAGATGATTAAGCCAACGTGACAGACGGTGAGTCTATCGCCGTCTCAGGCATTATACATACGTCTTTGAATGAATTCTCAGACATATGACACACGATGTTTTCCTTCACCGTAAAGCACGTAGTGTGAAATCACTGCAAATACGTTTATTAGAAAAGCTCGTTGGTTCAGGCCCCGCTGGGATTCGAACTTGCTTTGTTTGCGTAGCAGACGACTGCTCTAATCCCGAGGTTACCATGGCTCACTAGGAGAAAAACCAATGAAATTATTTTCTTCAGCGTCGATTTTGTACCTTTGAAAGGACACTTGAAAATCTCACTGAGCGCCATGAAACAATGAAAGTTCGTCTCGTTCACTTGCATTCCGATGTCATCTTCAGACTAAATAGGATAGAAGACATTTGTCGAGACAAGATCTCGGCAGGATTAATTTCGAGAATTGTAGAAATACCTCAAGATGTTTTGTCGAGTTGAAATTCTTCACATTTGACTTTTGAGTCTTGAACTTTTATTATAACTTGAATTGTATAGAAGAAAGCTAGGGTTCTGGGAAAAGTGATTAAAACCTCTTCATTTACTTAAATAATACCACAAGTTTAAAACTCAAATTATAAAAAAATATGCAACATATCATTAAATGTATTATTTATGCTTACTTAGATTATTTAATGTGTCCCTTCTTTATACATAGGATTGTTTTCGTACAAATCAATAGAAGAGTGAGCAAGTGATTGATATTCTTTGCTCTCATCAATATATATAATATGCTTTTCACATAGTTATTGTTTGATGATTGCCCGTACACAGTAGGTAATTGACTACAGATTTCAATGAAAGTGTTAATTGAATGTGTTCTTAATTCATTATCTTACGTTGCATCCTCTCACAAGTAGAACGACGCTTGTTCAATTCCCAGCGGCCTGTACCAATAAGTTTTTCTACCACGAGCTTAACGTTGAACGAAACTATCGTGAGGAAACCTGCATATGTCTGAGATGTCATTCAAAGACGTATGTTTAATGCCTGAGTCAGCGATGGACTCACCATCTGTCACGTTGGTACTTAATCATCCTCGGTGGAAAGTGTGCATTTTCTGAGTTACCCTTACAATACACGAAAAAAAAAGCAGCGGATGTGCTAAATAATTAGGAAAAAATACTAATTACGTACTTAAAAACCAAACTAGTCTAACCTTCTGTACAGGTGCCATCACGAGCTATGAGCGCTCGGCGAAAATAGTGGGGATTACTCATAAAATGAATATTTCACATTCAAGGTAAGCGTTCGTGATGGCACCTTACATACAATTTTCGAAGTTTCGAAAACATCTTATGGCCTTGGACTTTGAAAACAATACCAACCTGTTCAAAAGTTTGAAAGTTTAAGTTTGAAAACCTTTGAAAGTACTTTGTAAGAAGTCTAATCAAATAAAGATATTTTTGATTTTTTTTTTGATTTTTTTTCAACTCCCTGGCCGGCACTTGGTTCAACCCGATGTGGCTCATCACCTGATTTTTATACGAAGCGACTGCCATCCGACCTTCGCAACCCCTTTAACGAGGAAAATCTGTGATCTAGGTTAAACCATTTGTCAGACTATTTTAGGTCTCCGACTGACCTGTAACGGTTGCCAAAGTTAGCAACCGGAACCGACGTGCGCTCCGAGGCACGGAGGGTACTCGGGCGGAACCCATCCAATTACTGGCTAGGGTTAGGGTTGCTTAACTTCGTTGATCGAATGATATGCGCAATAGCACGAATGATATGTGCCACGAGCTCCTCCAATACCAGCCTGTTGTGGAATAAAATAAATAAGATTCCAATAAAATTCTACGGATAAGTAAACGAAGGGATGGATTACTTAAATAGGAAGGTAATTTTTCTTAATCTTCGAATAGAAAGTATTACCATAAAGGTTCTGCCGGCATCTGACCCAATTCCAAGTCCCCGAGGCGCACCATAGTTTCGCCAATAAATGGAATTGCTTTCTATTTTCATTCAATTACAGAATTAAGGATGTAGCTGAGGATTTTGGGCCTTGCGAAGGTTCTATGTCAATAATATTATAATGCCTTTGGACAATTCACCATGAACTGACCTCGTCCTGAATTAACCATGGTTTGGTTTCCTGTGATGATATACTGTATTTACTACTAACTTTGCCCTCTGGTTTCCCTTGTGCAGACTTAATTTCTTGTATCTCGCACTAGGTGTGATCCGCGAATTCATCGGCATAAACTTATTTTCATGTGTGGCTCGCGAAAACATAATGGTTTTTGATAAAAGTAGCCTAAATAACTCCTTGTAACATCAGCTATCGGCCAGTGAAAGTCCCGTTAAAATCGAACCACCCATTTCAAGACACAAGACAGACACACGTGTAGACACAGTTTTTTTTTTAATATTGGTTTTTTATATTAGTACCGTCTAGACACTTCAATGTTACTTATCTGTATAGATAGTCCCTGAGACACCATCAGTTGGCACTTAATTATCTTCAGTGAAAAGTAGGTGTTTTTTTCAGACCGCCCTGGGAGAGGCAGGTCGGGGTATGTGGGATTTTTACCGCACTAAAACCCCCCGGTGGCCATCCTCAGTGCTCAGGGTGGACTCCGGGTACTCTGATAGATCGCGCAGCTGTGCAAAGCAGCGCGAGCCACATCGCGAAGGTCCCACCCCGACCACCGCCAGCAGGCACGACCTCTGCCTACCCCTTCAGGGAATACGGGTGTGCGCATATGTATGTATGTATGTATGCTATAAGTAAGAGGAGTATAGAGCGTGCCCAAGGCTTCTGGGTACGTCCTATTTGCATCATTCGAGTGAACGATGTTCAATGGTAATTAATTGGCAATGCAAATCGATTGCCGCTCTTGCTGCAATGCTATTGCCCGATGACGTGATGTCCACTGATAGTCAAAGGAGATTAGTGATTGAACGATACGTTCATAGCGATGATCCCATGTTCACAAAGTTCAACAGACTCTTTAAAGAGATTTCATGTTTGTTGAATGTAAACGTAAACGTTTGGGGTCGAGCCATACAATCGCGTCGTTCGCTCTAACAATCACTAAACAAATCACTTATACATCGATACATTGATACATATAAATAAAATCGAAGTGTCTGTTTGGAGTTCCATGTTAAACATGTATGTCAATAATGTATTTTGTTTGTAACTATAACTGTACTGGATCTAGTAATTGACCAGTTTTTGTTGTTCTCTAAGTATTATATTACGTACACAGCACCACCCCTCATAGCCCTCTTCACAATGTTCCCGCACAATATCTAAGGGAACGGGAGTGGCTGAAAATCAGCGCTTAACGTAATACAATTTACGGGTAGCACAGGCTGAGCCATGTCCTTTGCTTTTATAAGGCTTTAAACATTTATTTTTTGTATTTCTATTAACTTGTTGTAATTTTATTATATTGTATTTATGTCCTAAGCTTAAAAGCAATAAAAGATCATTTATATATTTATTTATTAATTTAATTCCAAAATAACAGCTCTTCACTAAATGCATATGAAAGTATATAGGTACGGTACAGATATAAAAAAAAATCAGTTTTAATTTTTTTCTCCGTATATTTGTTTGTTTGTTTGTTCCGGCTAATCTCCGAAACGACTGGACCGATTTTAATGGGACTTTCTCTGGTAGATGAGTAATTTTACAAGGAAGTAACTTAGGCTACACGGGTGTTGTAGTTACACCATGTTGGTGTTTCTGGGATGGTGTGAGCATATTCTTTATTATTTAAATTAAGAAAGGGTTTTCTGAAATTCCACCCTTAAGGGTGAAACGTAAAATTGCCCCGACGAGGGTAAGTTGATTAAAATACGCATACGATTTCGTCAACGTTTGAACACATTAAAAAAGCTAAACTTGGGGTACAGACCACAGAGCCAAACCAATGACCCATATACGCATACATATGCTCACGCCTGTATTCCCCGAAAATACCTACCGTATATGGTGAGTCTATCGCCGTCTTGCAGGTTTCCTCACGATCTTTTCCTTCACCGTAAAGCACGTGGCGTGAAATTACCCCTTAATATAATATCCGGAACATTGAAAATCAAATTGAATTGAGTGAAATCCTTTCGTTGACTGAAGTTACCTTGACCCCGGGGGTCATTGTTACCCTCCTCAAATCTCGTAAACAGCGCAGCTTGGAAAGTTCCATCGAAGTCTAAGAGTATATATAATATCACTAACTGCTATGTCCAAAGTTTTCGTCTAATCAATCGGCAATCTCAACACGCAAATACATGGCTATAAGTACGAGCCAACTATAAAGTTATGCGGTCATTAATCAAATTCGTCAGCTGAAGTTCGGAAGTTTGCTAATCGAGAATTAGTTGTGTTATTATAGGACCAGGGTGGCTACCATCATTAGTTTAAGCATACTAACACCTAGCTGTGCCCTGCAGTTTCACCCTCGTAGATTATGTTTATTACTTTTATTCACATGGAACACAAAATTTTTTATAACTTAAGCTAAGTTACTCCTTTTAATAGTAGCTATCTTTTTTAAAATCGGTCTAGCCATTTCAGAGATTACGCGAAACAAACACACAGACAGACAAAATGCAGAGATACTATTTAAATTATTTTCGAACTGGCATATCAATAACTTGATTTTAGAGAAAACGTCGTCGAAACGAAACCGAGCACAGCTCGAACAACCAGGTTCTCTTTAGTAATTCAAAGTCAAAGTCAAAGTCAAAAGTATCTTTATTCGATTAGACTTTTTACAAAGTACTTTCAAATCGTCAGAATGACATAATTATACAGGATTATACATGCTACCACCAGGTTCGGAAGGTTGCTTTTACTGAGAAGAACCTGGCAAGATACTCAGTAATTACTCTTTTCAAAAATATTATACAATTTAAAGAATACAAAATAAATAATTTAAAAAATGTAAGCTCATGGACAATGTTCCAATGCACAAATGTCGATAAAAAATAACAGAACTAAAAATTTTATGTAGTAATAGATGATGTCATCTAACAATTGGTACCTGAATAGTATATCTAACCAAATCTAATCTAATCAAAAAGTATTATTCAACATAAGGGACATTTGGAACACTTATTGACCGTCATCTCTCTTACGATAACTCAGGTTAATTTACTACCGTTTCCAAATGTGAGCCTGTCAGGAGAAGAAACGGCGAAACAAACTCCACGGCTTTTTTTCCATGTGTCCCTTCTTTATACATAGGGTTGGTTTAGTACAATTTAATAGAAGAGTGAGCAACCCATTGCTATGCTTGGCTTTCATCAATATATAATATATCATGTCATAGAATATCGTAGATTTTATCATCAAAGACATTATGTACTCCAATGACAACCGATCATGCATAAGACATCGACTGTGTCGCAACTATGTAAGAGTAGATAGACACCAAATAGCTACGATAATCAGTATCACGTGGGGTACAGTCAAGTGGTGAAAACTATTCCCAAATGCTTAACTTGAAGATTGTAACCTATCTTACCAAATTTTGCAGATTCTGATTTTTATTTTGCAGATTACCAAATTTCAGCGCTATGTCTGACTGCCGCGTTAGTCTGCTGGTTGCAAAGCGCTGCTGCGGTCAGGCAAAGTGTTATTGGGTTTTCCAATTGTATAGAGCACGGTAAGTGACAAACGGACACTTACTTCCCTATATAATGGTTGAGGACGGCGATGGATACACAATTATAAGTAGTTAGGTACTTTTAGTTTATTTTTTTCGACTTTTGTGCATTGGAACTCTGTCCATGGGCATATATATTTTTGTCATTTATTTTGTACTAGCTGTGCCCCAGAGTAAGCTTAATGTTTTTTTTAATAAAAGTAAGTAACTCCTTGTGACATTAGCTATCTGCCAGTGAAAGTCCAGCCGTTTCAGAGATTAGTCGGAACAAAAAGAGAAAAAAATTAAATATCGTTTTTATGTCAATACCGTATATACTTTCATATGCATTTAATTAAAAGCTATTATTTTGTAATTACAAACAGATAAACAGAAACACTTCAATTTTATTTATCTGTAGTATAGATGCAGATCACTCAAAATTGTAAAAATATTTTTGAAAAGAGTAGTTGAGTAATTACTGAGTTTTTTGACGGGTTCTTAGGGCTCCTTAGGGCCTCCTGTATAGCATGTCGTTCTGACGATTTGAAAGTACTTTTTAAATATTTTCGAATTGAATTTAATAAACAATCACGTTGCACAATTAATTTTCTGCTCTTGACTGTACTTGTATGTGTATACCTAATATAACATACGTAGTCTATGTGGTCTGTGCCGACACGAGTCACTTTGGCAACAATGTGATCAAATCACAGGAGCTGATTGAAGTTGCCCACAACAAGCTATCAGAATACTATGGTTATAAAAGAGTATAAATATTACAAAGCTTTATTCCGCTATTTTTATAAGTATAAAAATGCCATAGTAGTGATCGTAGTGAAGTGCAGTCCAGTATGTGCTGGGGGTCCACCGGCCTGCAGACGTCCGTCTGGTCTGCCTTCATGACGTGAAGACTATGTACATGCACCGTGCACGGGGCATCATCGGGTGGAAATGTACACCATTCTGAAACCAAGCCTCAGAGTATAGTGTATAGTATCAGAATATTGCATATTTTACATTTACACCCTATTAAAAATCCTCACAATACTAAAAATACTAACGGCAATCTATACAGTACATACTAGTGCAAAATTTGGCCAAGGGTTTTTAGTAGTTCGAATCCAAACGGGGCCTGTACAAATGAGTTTTTCTAAAAACATATGTACAGTGATTTCACACCACGTGCTTTACGGTGAAGGAAAACATCGTGAGGAAACCTGGATATGTCTGACAAGTAATTCAAAGACGTATGTATGGTGTCTGAGTCGGCGAAAGACTCTGTCTCTGCCATCTGTCTCGTTGGCACCTAATCATCTGCGGTGAAAAGTGGTTGTATATGTATGAAAGAATTTTCAAAATCCAACTATGATGTTCCTAAGATACTCGGAAACAAAAATAAAGCACTTTATTTTTAAATCGTCAATCTGTAATTGTCGCCGCGTCCGGTCTCTTTTACAATGGAACTTGCCAAACTTGTGAATAATAACTAATAATTTTATCTGAATTTAGATTATATCCAACGTCATTAATTCACTCAATATATATACCTACTCTATATACTCTATACAGATAAATAAAATTGAATTGTCTGTTTGTAATTCCAAATTAACAACTTCTCACTAAATGCATATGTACTTATATACGGGACTGACTTAAAAAACAAACTTTAAAAATTTTTCTGTGTATGTCTGTTTAGGGTAATTTGTGGCAACTTTTATTTAAAAATAAACATATAGGCTTCCGCGGGAATGAAATGAAATCCACGCGGGTGAAGTCGCGGGGCACAGCTAGTAAAGTATATAAAATTTATTAATGGAGGTTTTATTGGAGGTTTTATGGGCCTTGTCTGAAAAAGTAACAAGTACACTCGTACATTTAATTAAATTTTACCATCGAATGTAATTTTAAATCAAACATTTTCCTTTCAAAATGCTCGATTTGTAAAGTCATGATACATTTGAAAATAAATAAAGGTTTTCATTATAAACGAATTCATTGGTTTTTGCTCACGATGAATCCATTGTTTAAGGTTTTTGTTTTAATAAAACCCTTTGCCCTTTTCAGCATGTCACACTCGATCCTTTTCATTAAGATTGCCCACTGAAGTACTCATTGCCCGTGTTCCGACCGTAATCAACTCGCGTTACATTTTAGAGACCTCGGAGCTTGGAGTTCAAGTAAAATGTTATTATTTACTTATTTAGGTATATACAACTAAGTCCCACGGTTTCAACCGTGTATAATTTAACTAGATGTAGTGTATGCGTTATCTATGGCTCTGTCTCGTGTGCACCTGTGGGTTAGCTAAACGTCACTGTCACTGAAGCCGGGGGCAGGAAGGTGATGCTGCTAGTGGAGGCTGGTCATCTCAAGCTACACAATTATTCGTTGTACTTATTATAAGTTTTAAAACTTTTTGATATCGACTTTTGTGCATTGGAACTGTGTCCATAGGCTTATATATATTGTTTATGATTTATATTGTATTACTCAAAGCTGGAATTTTTTTTTTAAAGAGTAATTACTGAGTTTCTTGCCAGGTTCTTCTCAGTAAAAGCAACCTTCCGAACCTGGCGGTAGCATGTATAATCCTATGTAAACTTGACTTTCTGACGATTTAAAAGTACTTTTTAAAAAGTCTAATCGATTGTAAAAAGTCTAATCCAATAAAGATATATTTTGATTTTGATTTTGATGTGAAGCTATCACGAAAGACCACAGAATTGTCCAGCCAGTGTTATTACTTGTGAATATAAATTATAATACAGGTAAAAGAATTCAACAACCCCTACACTAAGTAACGAGGTAAAAGCCTCTCGTAACAAGCGGGCTCGGGCTTTTCTCGCTCAGAGAATCAGCATTGCTATTCAACGTGGCAATGCTGCCAGCCTTCTTGGCACGATCCCGAGAGACACCGATTTGGGACAAGTTTACTACTTGTAATTGGTATTAAGTACTGTTTCCCTGTTCTTATTCAATTAATGTTGCTAAGTTACTACCAGAAAAAAGTATTTTCAGTATTCCTTAAATAAATACGAGTATCATAACACTCACAAATATGCCAACGTGACAGATGATGAGTCCAACGCCGTTACAAAAACTCATCATCGCCCTGGCCTTATCCCATACATTGTTGGGGTCGGCACTTGATTCAACCCGATGTGGCTCCTTGTTAGTCACAATCAACTTATTAACTCCTTGTCCGTTATGTGCGCCTGGTACTTCGTGTACCATATCATCATCGTCCCTGGCCTTATCCCATACATTGTTGGGGTCGGCACTTGATTCAACCCAATGTGGCTGATCACCTGATTTTTATATGTCATTGGTACCCCGCCCCACTGGGATTCGAACTTGCGTCCCTTGCGTAGCAGGCGACCGCTCAAACCTTGAGGCCACCACGGCTCTTGCTTAGTAATAGGGGAGACCACGATGCTAAATGGGGATTTATTCGATCGTCGTAGAGACCTATTGGGTTGCTAAACTTAAATGATAACAAGATTTTTTTTATATGATATATACCTTTTCATCTGTGGGGGAAGCGGCTAAAGATTTTTAAATTTGTAAAAAAAAACTGTTTCATGGACATCCTCGAGCGCGTCAGATATTGATAGCATCAATATCGTATACGTATTTTTACTACCCCTACGTATTTTTAATAATGTACATATGTTAATCTGATCGTTTGCATGATCAAAATTTCAATGAAACCAGAGTGTGGACGGAGTGAGAGAGTAATAGATAGAGAAAGAGTGAGAGAGGAATAGAAACGCGGAGAAGGAAACGTAGGCATCACGCAGCTGCACGCATTTAGCTTTATCGACGAATTTTTGTTATTTCGGCTTGCGGAAACAGTCAGATTATATATTTTTCTTGAATTATTTCCTTCAATATAAAAAAAAAATTTGCTACGCTCGAGAATGTCGAGATGACGTTTTTTTTTTTACAACTTTGCTGCCCTCCACTTTCTTTACGTCACTCTCAAATTGTCAGATTTGTGGAATATACACTTTTTTAGGAGGTAATTAACTCACCCTACCTTAATCTGACGCGCTCGAGAATTTCTGATGGTCAATGGTGGTTTTTTACTAATCTGATCCTGTATCCTTCACGGGCCGCCTTATATATGGGCCTCATGTTTGGTGGAGGTACTTAACCGGGTACTCGGTACCCCCCTGTATATTAATCTGCCGCGCTTTAGTAAATCCCAAAATCCCCGCTTGGGCTCCCCTACTATAGTAAGCGTAAACAAATACTGTGGTATTTGTCTCATGTAATTGACACTTGGATCAATTCGGATGGCGTCAGTCAGACGCCCGGGCCCAATTTGTAGATCGCTTTATCCCATTCACCTGCGGTTCCACGAAAGATTTCAAAGATATCTAGGGCGATACGCTTTTGATATCCCTTTAAAAAGGTTTTTGAAAGGTTCTTTTTAACAATATTAAGCTGTTGTACTAGGTTCTTTGACAACGGCTTTATACAATTGGCAATACAAATTGAGAGAGACATTGACATTGAAGGGATAATCCATTATATTACCTAACTAGCTGTGACGCGCGGCTTCACCCGCGTAGACTTAATTTATTGGGTAGCTTCCCGGAACCTTAAACTTAAAACAAGTAGCCTAAATTACTCCATATAACATCAGCTACCTTGCGTTTTGCGCTTTTTTTGTATGGAGATGTAAAATTTCGTACGCTTGGGGCGCTTTTTGATGTTAACAAAATTAGGAAAATATGCCGTACCGTAAATACATGTTGCGGTTTTAAAAGAGTATAAATATGTTATATTTGGTGAAATGTGGGCGTTGTCGTTACAATTCCCGTACTTACCCCTTCGGGGACCCTTATGGAATTATGTGAGCATTTTAGCAATACATATGCTCTATATATATATTTTAATTATTATGTTAATAATAATTAGGAGACTTGCAAGGATCTCAATTGAAAAAATCATTTAACTTTTTATATATTGAATAGCTTAACTAAAAAGAGATTATTAAATTTTATTGCAGACTAATATGAATCATAAATATAGAAAAAAAAATATGCTCACGCCATCCCAGAAGCGTCCCCGAAGGGGTAAGCAGAGCGGTTGTAACAACAACACCCACATTTCATAGAATATGATTAAGTACCAACGTGACAGAGGGTGAAACCATCGCCTTATCAGGTACTTTACATACGCCTTTGAATTTGTTCTCAGACATATGCAGGTTTCCTCACGATGCGTTCCTCCACATAAAGCACGGGGAGTGTATAGATAGAATGTATATGACTCATTTTCTAATTTAAATTTTAATATGTTCAAACAAGAAGAAGAAAAATTCAAACTTCTTATGAGGAAGTTATGACGACATATCACACACAGACACGAACTATCATACTAGCAAGTTTACAGTTAAGTAACATCTTTGAAACATTTTGCTTATAAAGTTCGGAATAATCATATCCTGTCTCTGAATTCTTCGATCATAGTTCTACAAAGCGGATATTACTTACTTATCAAAGTTTCCAACAGAATCACAAACTATTACCTTTGCCGCCTCCAATATTGATCGCGTGCCGTGGTGGCCGTGGGGTTTGTGCAGTCGCCTGCTACCAAGCGAAGCAAGTTCGAATCCCAGCGGGGCCTGTACCAATGACTTTTTCTAAAAATGTATAAGCAGTGATTTTACACCACGTGCGTTATGTTGAAAGAAAATATGGTGAAGAAACTTGTCTGAGAGGTAATTAAAAGACTTATGTATAGTGTCTGAGACGGCAAAAGACTCACCATCTTAGTCGTTGGCACTTAATCATCGTCGGTGAAAAGTGGGTGTTATTATTTCAACACCTCAAAGTCAAAGTCAAAGTCAAAAATATCTTTATTCGATTAGACTTTTTACAAAGTACTTTCAAATCGTCAGATAGACATAATTATACAGGAATATACATGCTACCGCCAGGTTCGGAAGGTTGCTTTTACTGAGAAGAACCTGGCAAGAAACTCAGTAATTACTCTTTTCAAAAATATTATACAATTTAAAGAATACAAAATAAATAATTTAAGAAACATAAGCTTATGGACAAAGTTTCAATGCACAAATGTCGATAAACATAACTAAAAATCTAGTTCATCGAATCCCAGTGGGGCCTGTACCAGTGAGTTTTTCTTAAAAACTTTTGTACAGTTATTTCACACCACGTGCTTTACGGTATAGTAATTCAAAGACGTATGTATAGTGTCTGAGACGGCGATGGACTCACCATCTGTCACGTTGGCACTTAAACATCTTCGGTGAAAAGTGGGTGTAGTTATTACAACACTTCTGCCTACCATTTCGGGGAATACAGGCGTGAGCATATGTATATATGTACGTATGTAAGTTTTTTTGAGTGTAGCTAAGCCCTAGAAAGATCCTACGAACTATTCAATGTCATACATAAAGGAACAATTTATCTATAAATGTGAATACTAAAATAAAATATATCAAATAGCGGACCTTACACGGTTTCACTCGCGTAGTTCCCGTTCCCGTGGGATTACGGGGATAAAATAAAGCCTATGTTACTCGCTGATGATGTAGCTATCCAATGCAGAAAGAATTTTTGAAATCGGTCCAGTAGTTTTTGAGCCAATTCATTACAACCAAACAAACAAAGTTTTCCTCTTTATAATATTAGTGTAGATGTAGAAAAAGGCGATGAATAGAATTGTAATTAATCATGTCCATCCAATCGTCGCGATCGCAAAGAAAGTTTCTGAAAATTGCTCATCAATTCTCATAAACTTTTTGCCTGGAATAATTGCAATTACCTTAGCCCCAATTGCCGGAGACAAATTATTAGGTGCGGAGGAAGACATATATACCATCCAGTGAATGATTCTGATTGAGAGTTTAGTATATGCTCCAATAATAGACTATACGCTCCACCATATAACCCAAACCACTGGACGGATTGGGCTGAAATTTGGCATTTTGAAATTTGGCTAAGAATGTATATTGATTAATTCTACCCCCAAGAGGATAAAATAGGGGATGCAAGTTTAGTCTACTTTTAATAAAAAAACTTAGGGTATGCTAACGCAAGTGAAACCGCGGGGCACAGCTAGTGCATACATATGCTCACGCCTGTATTCCAGAGTGCCTAGTGCGAGTTTTCTTAAAATCGTCGTCACAAGTCACGTGTCGACGTAAACGTAGATTTGTATGGGATCAATAAACAATAAACAATAGTGCCATCGGTAGGCCGTCAGATGGCGCTGTTTCGATCCTATACAGATCTGCATTTACATCGACGCGGTGACTTGTGACGACGCCAGTGAAATACTCGCACTAGGCCCTCTGGAAGGGGTAGACAGAGGTGTTGTAATAACAGCACCCTTTTTCCACAACATATGATTAAATTTAATTGACGAGGCGTGTGAGAGGGAGATGGCGTGTTTGAAGTGCCGGTTGTAATTTCAAATTAGCTTTTCACTAAATACATATGAAAGTATATAAAGTTCTAACAAAAAAAAAATCTGTCTGTATGTTTCGGTTAATCTCCGAAACGGCAGATCCACATTAAATGGAACTTTCACTGGCAGATAGCCAATGTACAAGGAGTTACTTAGGCCACTTTTATTCAAAATATAAGGGCTCCGTGGGCCACACTAGTAATTTATAATTAAGTATAATGAAAATGTATAAGATGCCAATTGAGTTTCTTGCCGATTACATGAAATTATCAGCCTTCAAAAATATTCAAGTGGATGAATTTTCAATACCAGTATTACCCTTGATTACAATTTGTATTCCCAGTTTTTTCAGGATTCTCAATTGCTCTACGATATTTCAATCAAGAAAGTGTTTGGTACGACGAAATATTTATCCGAGCCGTGGTGGCCTTGAGGTTTGAGCAGTCGCCTGCTACACAAGCGACGCAAGTTCGAATCCCAGCGGGGCCTGTACCTATGAGTTTTTCTAAAAAACTTATGTACAGTGACTTTCACACCACGAAACCTGCATATTTCTGAGAAGTAATTCAATGACGTATGTAAAGTGTCTGAGACGGCGTTGGACTCACCATCTGTCACGTTGGCACTTACGTAATCATCTTCGGTGAAAAGCGGGTGTTGTGATTACAAACACCTACAGGCGTGAGCATATGTATGTATGTATGAAATATTGATTTTTCATTGAAAAGCTATATTTGGAATCAAATTGGATAACTTATAATTTTTTTAAGGATTACACGTGTAGATTTTTCAGGAATCATACCCTAAGCTTTATACAATGTTATTTATAACATGTTGCTTACACAGGGTAAACTTACAAACTGCTGACTTGAGTTTTATTAAATTTGGCAGGAAACTTCCGGGAGCAGAGAATACTGTGTACGAAACAGGAAATTATTTGCTACCTACTCAGTAATCTAACAATAATTTTAGACGAAACTTCATGGGGGTGTGCCACCGTGGAGTTTAGTCGGTGTGAGACCGACATACCCCCCTCCGCTGGCCCCGCGGGGGATGGTGTATCCATAAAAGAAATGGTATAAATATTTACATAGGACATGTAAATATTGGACAACATATATGAAATGAAATAAAAAACAATAAAATAATGTGGTCAATCCTTCCGACGTTCATAAGTGCCTTGCCAGGGCTTAAACTGAGCATATCACTTTCATTTTCATATTTCTTGTAAAATACTACTTATTTTCTTTCTTTCTGTACTTTTAGCAACAATGTAAAGGAGAGAGTAACTAAATAAATATGCTCACGCCATCCCAGAAGGGTACCCGAAGGGGTAAGCATAGGTGTTGTAACAACAACACACACATTTCTCTGAATATGATTAAGTGCCAACGTGATAGAAGGTCAGTCCATCGCTGTTTCAGGCACTATGGTTTCCTCGCGATAATTTCCTTATAAGCCTTTTTAGAAAAACTTATTGGTACAGGCCCCGCTGGGATTCGAACTTGCGTATCAGGCGACTGCTCAAACCCCAACGGCTTAAAGAGAGAGTTATTATTAATATCCTTATTAATAATAACTTTAGGAGGAGCTCGTGGCACAGTTGCTATTGCGCATATCATTCGATCAGCGAAGTTAAGCAACCCTAACCAGTAATTGGATGGGTAACCGCCCGAGTTCCCTCCGTACCTCGGAGAGCACGTTAAGCCGTCGGTCCCGGTTGCCAATTTATCATCTTTGGCAATCGTTACAAGTCAGTCGGAGGCCTAAAATAGTCTGACAGCTGGTTTAACATTTTCCTGGTAAAAGGGGTTGCGAGGGTCATGTGGCAGTCGCTTCGTATAAAAATCACGTGATCAGCCACATCGGGTTGAATCAAGTGCTGACCGCAACAATGTATGGGATAAGGCCAGGGAGATGATGATATTATTAATACCCTTATTCTAAAGTTCACGCTGGTTTCCAAAACGTCTTCAAAATGATAATGATTGAGACAACGCGGAAATAATACATCAACTATTAAGGCTGGTTTATAAATTGGTGGCCGGTGACTTGCCATTATTATCTATTGACGTTATTAGCTTGATAAATTGATTCATGGCTTCAAAAGGTGCGCCCTATTGTGTGAGGGTGCGAGGAATTGCTAATATCCAGGTCGAACCCATTCAGGTATTAAGTAGATAGAAAATACGTTTTTACAATTGGGTGGAGGTTTTTAAAAGCAGGTTTAACATAATATCTGAACTTCTTGAGCTATATTATTACTTCTACTTACTTATCTATACTCAAAAAAGGCTAGAAAAAAAGCCTGTCATAACGCTGACTATAGATACCAAGCCTTGCCTATTAGTTTACTGAGACAGCTCAAGCTTCAACGAATTGTTAGGATAAGTAAATATTCACTAAAATTACTTTGCTTGCGCCAGCGCGGCGTCAGTATGACGGGTCACTCACTTCCCTCTATAATGGAGGGCGATGGCTGGCATTCTCGTTACACTTGTGAACAGGTGCTGCTTGTGGGGGCTGGTCATTTCAAGCTACGCAAATATACATTGTACCTACTTTTAGTTTATATTTTTTTAACGATTTTTGTGCACTGGAACTGTATCCTTATATATTTTTATGATTTATATTGTATTACTCAAAATTGTAATATTTTTTTTGTAAAGAGTAATTACTGAGTTTCTCGCCAGGTTCTTCTCAGTAAAAGCAACCTTCCAAACCTGGCGGTAATATGTTAATCATGTGTAATTGTGTCGTTCTGACGATTTGAAAGTACTTTGTTAAAAATGTCTAATCAAATAAATATATTTTGAATTGAATTGAATCAAAATAGGCAATAAAATTCACGTTCGTCTTTCCAACCGTTTCAAAGATGAGAGATGATAGAATCTGTCGGTCTGTTTGTTTGGGACGAGACAAACAAGAAACTAAGACTGGACGTCAAATAAAAGGCTTCAAGACACTTCAAACTTTGCTATTTAATGAGGCAATACACGATGTTGCTGAAACATTCAGATTTTTTCGAAGATCTTCTTGATAGACTGTAAGTAGAAACTGGCGTTCTTCCCAAAGCTCACCAGGTCATCCATCGGTTGATTACGTCTCTCGATTTGATGCTCACCCATTTCGACTCTGTCCTCACCTGGCGGAGCTTCCCTCGACGCTCTGAATGCTGTGATACAGATATTATCGACAAAGGGTTCACTCAGCTAAGCTACAAAGGTGTGACAACTGGTTTAACCCAGATCACAGATTTTCCTCGTTTCGATTGCCAATTTATCATCTTTGGCAATCGTTACAGGTCAGTCGGAGGCCTAAAATAGTCTGACAACTGGTTTAACCCAGATCACAGATTTTCCTCGTAAAAGGGGTTTCGAAGGTCACATGGCAGTCGCTTCGTATAAAAACCAAGTGATCAGCCGCATCGGGTTGAATCAAATGCCGACCCCAACAATGTAAAGGATAAGGCCAGGGAGATGGAATTTAATATGTATACCTACTAATATAAAAGTGCTAACATTTCTACTGACCATTATCATAATCATAATTGCGTTTCTTCTGTTGAGGCGCGTTGAGTTGTTTCGTAAAGACGTCAGAGGCTCTTCGGACCAGCTTCCCGAGCTGGTCGACCACTGGTGAGGCGGCCACCTGCTTCGCGAGCGCGTGCACATCCTCCAAGTTAGCCGTCAGCAGGATGTATGACTGAGCGACGTGCACTGACACTAGGACGCCTGTGGGTTGAAAAAATACTTATTTAAATACTAGCTGAACCCGCGCTTTCAACCGCGTTGGCTTTATTTCGCGAATCCCTATTGTTTTAAACAAACGTCTATTTGTCAATCTGTGTGTTTCGGCTAATCTTTGAAACCTAAACCGATTAACTGCTCTTTCACTGGCAGATAGCTGACCTTACAAGGACAAACTTAATAGTTTTATTTTTTACCCATGAAATTAAGTCTACGCAGGCAAAACTGCGGGTCACAGCTAGTATGTACACCATTTCACGTCTTTGAGTGAGTAACGTATAATAAGTACGTAAATATATTATAGGGTTCAACGCTAAGGGCGGTAAGGGCCTCGTTAATAGATTGCGGTGCCCTGTTAGTAAGTAGGAAACTCCCAATTGAGTGGTTCCACTTTGGAACGGGAGATCACAAGAGAATGCCCTTTCTTATTGAAATTAGTTACTTAGCTCAGGCCTTTTAAAACTTTAAGAATTATTCCGTTGATGTCACACTTAAAAGCAATTTTCCTTTAAACTTTTACGAAGAATTTACCAAACAAGGTAGCTGTGTTACGTATTAACCCTTTCCTTGAGATAAATATCGCCCTAGGGTATAACTACGTGCTTAGCAAATAAACTAAACGTCCCGCTTACTATGCCAGGGACACCTAAACTACTTTAATAGTTCAGTAGTGTCAGGTCTAACAGATAGGACTTATTACTTATACGTAAAAGCGAAGTCATTTCTCAAAAATATACAAAACTCAAACTCAAAAATATTTCCTTTCTTTTATTTATTTAATGACGATGAGAAAAAGTTAAACTATTCCGCCAATGTGAAGTGATTGTTGAGAAAAATGTCTTCTAAATTGTTAATAATATGTTGAGGAACCCATTGGATTCCTCGCAGTCAAAATTCCAAAAATATCTTATTTGATTTGACAAAATACTGACACTTTAATGACACTTTTGACAAAATACTTTCAAATCGTCAGAAATAATTATACAGGATTATACATGCTACCGCCAGGTTCGGAAGGTTGCTTTTACCGAGAAGAACCTGGCAAGAAACTCTGTAATTAAATTAAAAAATATTGTATTTTTTTTATGATCAATCAAATGAGATTTTTTTTTAAATGAGTAGTATGTATATACAAGGTTCCTAAAACTAATTACAAGTAGTAAACTTGGCCCAAATCGGTGTCTCTCGGGATCGTGCCAAGAAGGCTGGCAGCATTGCCACGTTGAATAGCAATGAGAATTGAATGTCAATAATAGGTAAAATAAAACAATGTCTAATAATTTTACATATACAAACGGGTACCTTGAGATGACCAACCCCCACAAGCAACACTTGTTCACAAGCATGACGCGAATGCCAGTCATTGACCTCCTCAACAATTAGACATATGTACATATCACGCTTGTATCCGACGGGGTTAGGTTACCGTTTGTTTTTACCATTGCGTACTTCTTTCGCTTCGTCTACATTCATGCATCTCACCATACACTTCCCTGACTACCGAATTATCCATCTTTTTTGGAAAATACTCATATGATTATATTATGATTTCTTAGCTAATATAAATTTATTACATTATTTAAACCCTTCCTGTGTGACGTGGCGATACTATAATTTTACTTTGGATGTATTCCTTCACCGTCAATGATATCACGTACAACTAAAGAAGCTATATGTCTAAAGCGGTTGTAAAGTGAAGACATGAAAATGTCCCAATATTTATTTTGATTATTTTGATATAATGTAACGAAGTTCCCCGCGCACAGCGACCAATGAGTGCGCGGCATTTGAATTTGAATCCACGCACCATTAGAGTCGGGCCGTGGCTGTTGTTGAGTAAACAAGTGAAAATTTTGTGCGTCCTGAATCGCTCCCATTCCCACGCTTCATACCTTTTCTTGCCTTAACATTATTTGTACCATATTTATGTTCTTTATCGTGATCGTGTGTGCTTGATTGTATATAATCCCTTCTTGTTACTGAACTAACTGTGTGTTTGTGTGTGTATGTGAATAATCAGATTTTGTATATATTGTCAAATCAAATCAAATCAAATCAAAAAGTTTTATTCAATATAAGGGACACTTGGAACACTTATTGAACGTCATTTTTCTTACGTTAACTTAAGTTAATTTACTACCGTTTCCAAAAGTAAGCCTGTCAGGAGAAGAAACGGCGAAACAAACTCCCCGGTTTTTTTTTTTTACATGTGTCCCTTCTATATACATAGGGTTGCTTAAGTACATTTCAATGGAAGAGTGAGCAACTCATTGCCCTGTTTGGCTATCATCAATATACTCAGTTACACTATAATATGCTTTTTCACAAAGTTTCTGTTTGATGCTTGCCTTAAAACTTAAAAATGGTAGTTCACACATTTTTAATGGTAGTTTATTGAAAAGGCGTATACTTTGCCCCACAAAAGAGTTACTAGTTTTGTGCAGTCTAGTCACAGGGACACGGAGTTTATCCCTCTTGCGTGTATTTATATTGTGCATATCACTATTTTTCTTAAAACTATCTATATTCTTTCTTACATATATCAAATTTTCAAATATGTATTGACATGCCACAGTCATTATCCCTATTTCTTTAAACTTCTCTCTGAGAGAATCTCTAGATTTGAGTTTATAGATTGCACGAACAGCCCGTTTCTGCAGCACAAAGATAGAACTGATGTCTGTAGCATTTCCCCATAAAAGGATGCCATAAGACATAACACTATGGAAATAACTAAAATAGACCAACCGAGCTGTGTTTATATCAGTTAGGTGTCTAATTTTCCTTACTGCGAATGCTGCAGAACTGAGTCTTTTCGACAATCCAGCTATATGGGGCCCCCATTGCAATTTATGATCCAATGTACAAAGACTATCAGTGCTACCATCATCTCCTCATCTGTACAGCATATTATCCTGCGCCGAATTCTTTACAGTTATGTCGTACAAGAGAGTCAAAGTGCTAGCAGTCTATAGAGAGGGTTGGCGATTGCTTTACCAACAACAGGTAAAACAAAAACATAGGCTGTTTTTGTTTCTGACACAATATTTGTATCTGTATTTCTGTAATTATATATACAAGGAACAGTACTTAAAACTAATTACAAGCACAAAACTTGTCGGTGTCTCTCGGGATCGTGCCAAGAAGGCTGGCAGCATTGCCACGTTGAATAGCAATGCTGATTCTCTGAGCGAGAAAAGCCCCAGCCCGCTTGTCATGAGCGGCTTCTACCAGACGACCTGCAACCTCTTTGAAAAGTTGATGAGCATCCGGACCCCAAGGCCCCAGAGTTTGTTTAATGTCTTCTTTCTTTTTTATGCTCTAGTACAATCAGACCTTGAAGGTCAGGTCTCAAATGTTACTGATAATTTTGCTTGAAATAATTTCCTTATCAGAAGGCTACATAAAAAGTTGGTGGAAGATGATTTGACCTTTTTTAAGTGTTTTATTTGTTGGAGCATAAAGCACGTTGACTGAATAAATTATTTTGACTCATTTCCATTTCATTTGAAAAAACTAGTTGATTGAGAAAATCGCCCGAATACGAAACGAAGAAAGTTTTGAAATTCAATTGAAATTCGTAGGTTTCAGAAGTTTTTTGGAACGACTGGGCAGAATGACGTAGTAGCGACGGGCAGGTTAGGGGTGGATATTAGCAAGGTCTAAATAGTTATAAAAATGGCTCAACCGTTTGTGACGAATCGCCTAACGCAATTTCATTATGCTATGTTATTTTAAATTGTATGAAAATTAAATTCTGGCAATTATTTTAACCCATTGCGAAAGTATGTTTTTTGTAGTTGGTCTATGCTATGTTGGAAATATGCAGGTTTGCTAGAAAAACTCATTGGTACAGGCCCCGTTGGGATTCGAACTTGCGTCGCTTGCGTAGCAGGCGATTGCTCTAACCCCGAGGCCACCACCGAACACTCCGGGCTGCTGCTGGGAAATTACAGATGAGAAAACCTAAAAACACTAACTAATCCGTGATTAAATATATTAAATGTACAGACTGACACATTCTCTGTTACTTATTTATATGTAGATAGTTTTTAGAAAGAAGCAATGAGTAAGTACTTTTCATTTAAATTCCATTCCTTTACAAATCAGGACACCTTTGTAAGTAGTTACAAATGTAAGATTCAAGTCCCTATTTGTACCTTTGCATGACTTTCCTAATTTTAGCGTCCTCGGTACATTTTCGTTCCTATTTTAATAGCTTTTCTTGTTAGATGTGAAAGATCCAAGCTAACTTAGTACTCACATACGTACATACATTCAATTCTAAAATATCTTTATTTGATTAGACTTTTAACAAAGAAGTTTCAAATCGTCAGAACGGAACGATTATACATGCTACCGCCAGGTTTGGGAGGTTGCTTTTACAAGTTTTAAGAAAAACTCATTGGTACAGGCCCCGCTGGGATTCGAACTTGCGTAGCAGGAGACTGATCAAACCCCGAGGCCACCATGGCTTTATCAAGGGCTATATTAATTCATACTCAACCCGTACCTCTTAATAAATAATATCATTGGAGTAGAGATAAGAAAGTATAGGTATAGTAGGATATGAATGAATATGAATATAGAAAATGAATTTAGGTAAATTCATTAATATTTCCTTCATTTGTTATTATTTTACATAAATACCCAATATCAACACTATTTCTAGGCGTATTAAGCCATATTATTGCCATACGACGAGCTCCTACAACTTATTTATCAGTACTCCACGCCATAACAGCAATTATGATCAAATGATTTTTCTTTGTAAATCTTGCAGTGACGCTTAACGCCATCTGTTGACTCGTGTTTCGAAACAATATTTTTTTAACTCTATTATTCATCTACACTATTATAAAAAGGAAAGATTTGTATTTTTGTGTGTATGATTGTAATGAATAAACTCAAAACATACTGGACCGATTTTAAAAATTCTTTCTGTAATAAATAGCTACATCATCAGCGAGTATCATAGGCTATATTTTATCCCCGAACTTCTGTTCTACTCTAGTAAACTTACCGAAAATTAAAGTTACAGCTCCCATCATTGGCCTCCCTTCGAGTAATTTAATATTTTTAAATTGAAAACAATTAAATACCTCCCATAATCAATATCTCAGTTATTAAAATTTTACTCACCGTGGATTATCGATGCTTAAACTGAAATATAAATGTTACCAACTTAATGAAGAATATAAGGAAAAATATAACCTACCTTACTACTCACGTAAGCAATGCGATAAGGCGGCCAACTATGGTTGCTTAAGCAGCGCATATTAAGAACTTCTTAGCTTTAACGTTTAATTTTACTGTATCAAAATGAAACGTCAAAGCTCAGAAGTATTTAAATGAACTTTGCCGACGGCACTTATAGTGTAGTTAGACTGTAGAGGTTAGTAATTAGTATAGATACGAGTGCCTGAGACTTCGCAGGTTCGATCAATGTTGTCTGATGAAAGAGCATCGTCATCGGGGTGAGAAACCGCTACCTGCTTTGTTAAGGAACACAAAAGCTCGTCGGAATCGTTTGGTCTTTTTCTTCATATTCGACCCAAGCCCGGGATTAGGAGAGGTCTACCGTGGCTCCAGTCGCGGGGCTTTCACAGAAGAGGGGCCTCTAAATCCGACACTGTTTAGATCCACTCAGGTCCTTGCGGATTGAGCGCAATGTGAAAATCGTAACATGTTAGACACACTCTTGAAACTAAAATATTGTGTGTTAGTATTACGTATACCCACGGATTTTAAGTAGGTTACCTATTAAAACCAACGCATAGTAGAAGTTTCGCTGAGTTTAGAACTAGATGGCGCTGTGTGACAATAATAATTATTAAATTTAATATTACAATTTCATACAATGGTGCTTGTTCCCACAAGCGTTTAAATATTATTTAGGTTTTGATTAAAATTTATGAGATGTTTTTATATTTTGTACCTATTTACTAGGTAGGTACATAATAGCTAGCAACTTAGGTACATAATTATGGAAAATCGTATTAACGCCACGTCATGTCACACTCTCACCAAAGAATAATAAATGACTCCAGGTCTGACCCTCGTTGTAGGTACATAACATAACATTACTTAGCTAAACCTAACAGGGGAAACCTTTTTAGATAAGTACTTTTCATTGTTTACGTGGTCTGAATAACGTGATCTGAATTTCACAAAGGAACCTCTCACGTTTTAAATCAAACCTGGCAAATACTTACCTACCTAAGTAGGTAATTTTTTTATTATCATTCAAGTATGACCCTGATGGTAAACGGTCACTATGAACAATGCAAGGTCCTAGCAGTTGTCATTTACCTACTTACGACGGCGTAACTTTACTTATTACTTTTAAAAAATCTTTTTAGGTGAGCAACTACAATTTTTTTTTTTTATTAATTATTGTGACATTGTTAGAATTAATTAACAATTTACTTTCGATATAAGAATAATGCCTATAACCGAGTTTAATGCTACGTATGGCACTAAATTCTATATTCTAATAAAAGTACCTGAGTGAAATTAGTTTTTTTTGCAGCCGCAGAAAAAATATTCCGCAAGGAACTAGGCGTTTCCCTTTCTTTTCTTTCTTTTATTTATTTAATGGCGATAAGCTTGGGTGAAAAACTTGTAAATTGTTAAAAAAAATGCGGAGGAACCCATTGGAATCTCCTCTAGCGTCGATGAGTATGCCAAAAGCCTCGTTTCCAATAGGAAAACACCTATACCCACATATTTTTGATCATGGTCATGTCAGATGTCTGACGTTAATTATGACGTGACATGTCAGCCACAATGACACAATTTAGAAATCTGACAGCAGTGACAGATGACGTAAGGGGCGACAGAACAAAACAGACGGCTGTTTTGTTTTGCAAAAAAAATTGGTGATTATTTGCAAATCATTTCTGTCCTTCTAAGTTTTTGTCAACATCTCAACTTTCTTGTTTGAATAATGGAGGCAGACCTCCAGCACGAAGACTTATTAATAAAACTAAGATCAAAGCTAAACGAGGAGAAAGTTAAACTATGGGAACCTCCCTTTCTTCTGGCCGGCAATGAAATATCACAAAATATGCAGGTTAGTTATTTGTTTACATTAATTTGAGCTCGGTATTTCTTGATCAAAGTGTTTTCATGTTATTAAAACAACAATTTGTTATATATTTTGGCTCACGTAGAGAAATGCTGTTTAATTTAATGCTGCATAATTTTAGTACTAGACAAAAATGCTTACATTAAATCATTACTCATGCACATAAAAAAAACTAAGGGGTTTTTAGCTCCAGACTATAAATTAATTTTTTTTCCGGTTTAAGTAGGTTTTTTTTTTTTTAGGGATACAGTCATGAGCATGTTTGTATGTTAGTTTTTCACTCCTTTTTTGGCATCTAAGCCAATTGAGAGTTCCTTCAATTTCCATGACGAAGGTGCAGGTGCCGTCTCGAGTTTTGAGCGCTGTTCTTGAATGTGCTGTTTTAATTTTTGGTTTTAGTGTAGAGCGGGCGTGAGCTAAAACATGCGCGCGCAATTATTCCCACAATTTTCGCTGAGAGCTCAAAATTGCGGCGTCTATGTGCTGAAAATTTTTATGACATCGCCAGCTGACATCCAGTACCCAAGCTAGCCAGAATCTTAGAACAACCACTATCTCTTATATACAATGCCTGGCTGAGTCTCTGGCCTGTTTTTCTCCGAAGACTAATTTATAAGCCGGTGGTAAATTTTCGACATTCATAAGTGCCTTAGTAGGGCACAAATTTAATAAATAATTTTATTTTTCACCTTCTTTCAAAATACAAAATTCAAATTCAAAAATATCTTTATTTAATTCGACTTTTTACAAAGTACTTTCAAATCGTAAGAAAGACACAATTACATAGGATTATACATGCTACCGCCAGGTTCGGAACGTTGCTTTTACTGAGAAGAATAATATAGTTTGATTTTGGTTTGATTGTCCACAATTTACAATATGAAATAAACACAGGACTTGGCGAGCAAGTACTCTGCAGAGCTGTCAATGGACCAGGAGACCATACTCCAAGCATTGCATGAGCTACAGACACACTCTGTTGACCGGTCCAAGGCCAATGCAGCATTCAAGGTTGTTTAATTTATTTATTTATTATGAACACATAAATAACAAAATGTGTGTATGTTACTGTATATAACTGTGTTGCAAATGTTTACACTTCTACAACTGTGCAGTCTGCCTCATCTTTCTACAGTAAAAGAGGCTACTGCAGCCTACGAACGCTGATAATAACAAGGGTATCTTGCCCATTCTTATAGAAATGGAATCACTCTCCCAGCATAGTAAAAGATGCAATGGACCACTATACCTAGCACAGCACCTCCATACTGGAACACAACATTACTTAGGGCGCATAATTTGGCTGTGATCTTCTGGGACAGATGGTTGTTCCATCGCCATTACTTGTGATGTTATATGTGACTTGTAGTATATAGTACCTGGTTGACTGCACTTTGGTTGAACGTCTTCACACAACAAAAGGGGAAAAATAAATCTGGTGAACGTCAGTCTCGAACCGGGGTACCTACTCTAGTTTTGTTATCGCCCCGTAAGCTACCATAACTTGCCAGATGTCGGCGAAATTTGCTGTTGTATTGTAACAATATTTTATGAGTTTATCAGTGCTTGAAAACATGGTCAAAAAGCTTTTTCCATAAATGAAACTTAGCTAGATCTATTTTTTGCCCCTGAACCCCCTTCATGCAAAATTTCATGAAAATCGTTGGAGCCATTTCCGAGATTCCGATTATATATATACATTAATTGCTCGTTTAAAGATATAAGATGTGACAGGCAAGTGATTAGTTGAACTTATTAAATGCAATAATGAAAATGTGAACAGGAGACAGGTTGTGCTACATTCAGGGTAAAAGCTACCATCCCAGGTGATAAGCCCAAAGTGCTGAAGGTGCAGAAGAGGCTGGATGTCATGGGGAGTGATCTGATTGCTACAGTTGCCTCCGAGGTTGGGGTGTCAGAGACCAGGTGGGAATTCCTACCTTATATAAAGACTTTCACCCTTACATATAAAAGTAGCATGAACAGAATTTTTTCTCTTGTTTTTACTCATAGGCAATGTCATGTGTTAAAAGAGACAAAAAGTTTGTAAACAACTTTGGTATTTTAGCAACTTGTTTTATGTATAACAACAAAATATTGGTAGTTGGACAGTATTTATTATAATACATAAAATTATATAAATAATTACAGAGTGAAGCTCATATTCAATGGCAGAGTGATCAAGCCCACACCAAGCTTAGAGGAACAGGGAGTCAAGAATGGAGTTCAGATTATGGCACTCATTATGAATGGTATGATATATTACTAGACTACTCATCTCAGCTGTCCCATAACCTTGAAATAGATAAATATATTTTTTATTTCAATTTGAATATAAAGTCAAAGTCTTTTTACAAAGTCTTTTTACAAAGTCTTTTTACAAAGTACTTTCAAATCGTCAGAATGACATAATTATACAGGATTATACATGCTACCACCAGGTTCGGAAGGTTGCTTTTACTGAGTAGAACCTGGCAAGAAACTCAGTAATTACTCTTTTCAAAAATATTATACAATTTAAAGAATACAAAATAAATAATTTAAAAAACGTAAGCTCATGGACAATGTTCCAATGCACAAATGTCGATAAAAATTAACATAACTAAAAATCTAGTACATCTACTTACAACTAAATGCGTAGCTTGAGTTGTAATTTTTTAAACTTTAAATTCTCACAAGTCTGATGGAAATCTATCTACCTATGGTCCATATATGAAGCAATGTATACGGCTTGGTGAACAGAGACTCCAGAAGAAGCCCAGAAGGAAGACACGATGTACATGGAGATGAAAGCGACGCGTGACGACGCCACGCTTCTGTCGGAGTGCGTCGACGAACTGGCCGATGATGACGAGTATATGAAGGTGGCGTGTGGTTTAATTTACATACATACATATGCTCACGCCTGTATTCCCCGAAGGGGTGGGCAGAGATGTTCTAATCACAACACCCACTTTTCACCGAAGATGATTAAGTGCTAACGTGACAGGTGGTGAGTATATCGCCGTCTCAGACACTTTACATACATTATTGAATTACTTCTCAGAAATATGCAGGTTTCCTCACGATGTTTTCCTTCACCGTAGAGCACGTTGTGTGAAATCACTGTACATAAGTTTTTTAGAAAAACTCATTGGTACAGGCCCCACTGGGATTCGAACTCGCGTCGCTTGCGTAGCAGGCGACTGCTCAAACCTCAAGGCCACCACAGCTCTTTTATTTTATAATCACACTGAATGTATATATGGAGTTTTGTGAGACCTTGAGGAGACATGAATGGCTTCAGTCATTCTGTAGGGTAAGGAAATAAATTAATTGAATGTGTGTCTAGCTAGAGGACCAGTCAGGCAAAGCAGTTCAGCTGCCTCCGTTGGAGCGGCGTGCACTGCTGGTGGGGCTGGCGCTGCACGAGCGGGCGCGGGCCGCCGCTCGGAGGGGGGACCATTCACTGGCGCTTGTGCTGCTGCTCGAAGCGGACAGGCAATTCAGGTACTATTGTTACTGGTAGGGCTGGCGCTCGTGCTGCTCGAGGCTGACAGGCAGTTCAGGTAGATCACGTCAATGAGATCGTGTTGTTTGTGCAGCGAGTGCCGGTCGTCGATCCTGTCGACGGTGGACAACTGGGCGCTGGTGCAGCTGGACATCGCGTGGAGCTACCTGCGGCTGCAGAGCCTGGCGGCGGCCAGCGACGCCGGCCTGCGGCTGGCGCGCGCCGAGCGAGCCTTCAGCGACTCCTACGGCGCGCACCACCAGCGACTCATTGCCCTCAAGGGCACCAGCGGTCAGTGTATAAATATTAATTATGAATCTAGGCCTAATTTTTGAAATACAAACGTTTGCTCCTTTGAGCTTTGTCAATCTTAAAGATTTATAATAATTGTGTTCTATTTACCCTCAAAATAAAGTAATTTTTCTTTTTGAAATATGTAAGTAAAACACGTAAATGTTGGTCCTACTGCTATCCTACTAATAATCTGATAGATGTGCGCGTCTGTGTGAGTGTGTCATTTTGTGCGATTTTTTCTTAGTTTTCTAACTGCTTGTATTTAAACTGTGGTATAGCTCCTACACCGAGCTAACATTTGAATACTACCCAGTCAGTAATAGTCCAGAGATCAAAAGCACAACTTGCATAGTATCTCCTAATCCTATCTAATGGGATATACAATTGGAAACCTCGATAAAAACTAATTGGGACAATTAAAACGTACATTATGTATTGTCTATGCAGTAACTTGTGACTATAGAGCCGCCGTGGCCGTGGGGTTTGAGCCACGCAACTTCGAATCCCAGCAGGGCCTGTACCAATGAGTTTTTCAAAATAATTACGTTAAAGCACGTGGTGTGAAATCACTTATTTTACACCACGTGCTTTACGGTGAATGAAAACTTCATGTCTGTGAAGTAATTTGAAGACACTGAGACGGCAATTGACTCACCATCCGTCACTTGGCACTTAATTATGCTCGGTGAAATGTGGGTGTTGTTATTACATCACCTCTGCTGTAATAACAATATATTTGTGACCATATTTATTTATTTACTTGTGATATATTTCAGCGAACGAAAGAGTACTGCTAATGCGACTGTACCTGCTGCAAGGCATCGTTGCGTACCATCAGAACAAGAGGTCGGACGCCAAGGAACTCCTCGACAAGGCTGAATCAGAACTAAATGCTTTGAGAGTGAGTAGAGAAGGTTATGGGATAGCAATTGGTTTTTCTATGTAGGTATCATATATATTTTCATATGCGTTAAGTGAAAAGCTGTTTATTTGAAATTACAAATAGACACTTCAATTAAATTTATCTGTATGTATGTATGTATAGATAATGTTTTTGGTGTTGCAAGGTGGATGAGACGTCAGTGGAGGCGTTGATGGAGCTGGGGTGGTCCAGGGGGCAGGCGCGGTGCGGGCTGCGGGCGGCGGCCGGCCAGCTGGACGCCGCGCACCACTACCTGGCCGACAGGGACCGTGCTCGGGACGGACACCGGACACAGAGGTACCTCCTGCTGGGGGGTCCAGGGGGCAGGCGCGGTGCGGGCTGCGGGCGGCGGCCGGCCAGCTGGACGCCGCGCACCACTACCTGGCCGACAGGGACCGTGCTCGGGACGGACACCGGACACAGAGGTACCTCCTGCTGGGTGGTCCAGGGGGCAGGCGCGGTGCGGGCTGCGGGCGGCGGCCGGCCAGCTGGACGCCGCGCACCACTACCTGGCCGACAGGGACCGTGCTCGGGACGGACACCGGACACAGAGGTACCTCCTGCTGGGTGGTCCAGGGGGCAGGCGCGGTGCGGGCTGCGGGCGGCGGCCGGCCAGCTGGACGCCGCGCACCACTACCTGGCCGACAGGGACCGTGCTCGGGACGGACACCGGACACAGAGGTACCTCCTGCTGGGGGGTCCAGGGGGCAGGCGCGGTGCGGGCTGCGGGCGGCGGCCGGCCAGCTGGACGCCGCGCACCACTACCTGGCCGACAGGGACCGTGCTCGGGACGGACACCGGACACAGAGGTACCTCCTGCTGGGGGGTCCAGGGGGCAGGCGCGGTGCGGGCTGCGGGCGGCGGCCGGCCAGCTGGACGCCGCGCACCACTACCTGGCCGACAGGGACCGTGCTCGGGACGGACACCGGACACAGAGGTACCTCCTGCTGGGGGGTCCAGGGGGCAGGCGCGGTGCGGGCTGCGGGCGGCGGCCGGCCAGCTGGACGCCGCGCACCACTACCTGGCCGACAGGGACCGTGCTCGGGACGGACACCGGACACAGAGGTGCCTCCTGCTGGGTGGTCGAATTTTTCCTTCCCTTGTTTACCGGTTTTAGTAACTGTAACTTCGGACGTATCAGTTAAGTTTGAATATACCAAACAACAGATGGCGCAAGGCGGCCCCTAA
The DNA here is from genome assembly GCA_929442735.1 of Watsonalla binaria. NCBI lineage: Eukaryota > Metazoa > Arthropoda > Insecta > Lepidoptera > Drepanidae > Watsonalla > Watsonalla binaria. The sequence continues at coordinate 381,468 of OV838938.1, forward strand.
ACCGCAAAGACAAGGGAAGGAAAAATTCGACGCATGGGATCACGAGTAGCTCAGTTGACAGAGCAACTGCACGGTTTGTGCAGGTCATGGGTTCGAGTCCCGCCTCGTGTTCGTAACTCACTTGCATTTTATTTCGAGATGGTAAGTATTTCGAACAAATAAATATATCTAGGAACAAACCCATTTTAAGATATAATAAGATAAGAATACAAACCTCTACAGGCCTCAGCTAATGGTAAGTGGTCATCTAGGGCCTTTGAATGTTTCTTGTACTAGGAGCATGTTACACACGTTGCCTTTTTGACAGTATCTTCAAATCCTTAAAAGCTCTCCGACCATTATTGTGGCAGGCAACAACTGGCCCTGGGCACGTGTGAGGACGGCTCCATGGTAAGCAGCCAGTTGGTGGAGGCCATGGTGGGGATGGGGTTCCCTCGTAGACGAGCCACCGTCGCGCTGCGATGCTCCAATAACCACGTCGCTGAAGCCGTGCGCTTGCTGCAGGACGAACCTGAGATGGTAGGCACTCTACCTGTTCGTATTTTATTGTTTAACCAACTGTGTCCCGCGGTTTTACATACATACATACATATTCTCACGACTGTATTCCCCGAAGGGGTAGGCAGAGGTGTTGTAATCACACACACTTTTCACCGAATTTGATTAAGTGCCTACGTGACAGATGGTGAGTCTATCGCCGTCTCAGGCACTATACATACGTCTTTGAATTACTTCTCAGAAATATGCAGGTTTCCTCACGATGTTTTCCTTCACCGTAAAGCACGTGGTGTGAAATCACTGTACATAAGTTTTATAGAAAAACTCATTAGTACATGGCCCGCTGGGATTCGAACTTGCGTCGGTTGCGTAGCAGGCGACTGTTCAAACCCCGAGGCCACCACGGCTCTCGCGGTTTTACTTGCGTAGGAATAACAATAAAAGGTATATACGTTCGCGTTTTTTCTAAAATAAAGATAGCCGAAGTTACTCTGGATGACGGGTTGTCCACTTCCCTCTATGATGGTTGAGGAGTTCAATGGCTGGCATTCACGTCATACTTGTGAACAGGTGCTGCTTGTGGGGGCTGGTCATTTCAAGCTACGCATTTAGTTATAAGTAGAACTACTAAACTTTTATTTATGTAAATTTTTATCGACATTTGTGCATTGGAACTGTGTGCTTGTTTCTTAAGTGATTTATTTTGTATACTTAAAATTGTATAATATTTTTGAAAAGAGTAATTACTGAGTTTCTTGCCAGGTTCTTCTCAGTAAAAGCAACCTTCCGAACCTGGTGGTAGCATGTATAATCCTGTATAATTGTGTCATTCTGATGATTTGAAAGTACTTTGTGAAAAGTCTAATTGAATAAAGATATTTTTTACTTTGACTTTACTACTTATAACATCAGCTGCCGCAACTGTCACGAGAGAGCTCCCTGCACGAGCCCCGCCTCGTGTTCGTATTTTCCCTAACCATTTTTTTATATTTGGTATATTGTATTTTTTCAACTGCCTCGTTGGTCTAATGGTTAGTACGTTCGCCTGCCGATCACGAGGTCCCGGGTTCGATTCCCGGGTCGGGTCAAAAATGTATATTGGGTTCTTCTGTCAAGAAATTCACAATAAAAATACCCGGAGTTTGGAAGTTGGCGGTGTTTCCACCCCCGTGCCTCGGAAAGCACGTTAAGCCGTTGGTCCTACGCCTGATCTCTCTCCGGTCGTGTCTGATTGCCTCCCATCGGATTATGAGAGTGAGGGAATAAAGAGTGCATCTGTGTTTGCGCACACACTTGTGCACTATAATATCTCCTGCGCACATGGCTGATCCTCGTTGAGATTAGCTGCCGTAGCCGAAATTCGGTAGGTGATCATCATCATATTGTATTTTGTACTAAATTTGACCGGCGTTTTTGCTCGCATTGCAAATTTTTTTTATAATGAAATATCCTATGTTACTTCTAATACCTTCAAGCATATGTGTACAAAGTTCAGCTTAAGTTATTTTTGCGTGAACAAACCAACTTACAGTCACATCTATAATATTAGTATGATCTATTGTTAGGTTTTGGTAATTTTATTCTACCATTCTACTATTTTAGTCTATGGTCAATGCGAACGGTTGATATTTAAATTATTAAAAAGAAAAAGTAAGATGGCGGACTGGGCTCATTCGGTTACGTGCGAGGCAGGAGTACGGACGTCTTGATAATTATTGTGGGAGTCTGAAGACTGCCTCTGTACTTATTGAGGATATTGTGTGTGTAATGTTGTTTGGCTTTTATTAAATATCTAAGAGTATTGTGTATCCTTTCCGAGGGAGGTAATACTACACTATAATGTTAGCATTAACGTCAGTTCAGCTACGCGTTTTGGATAACAACACAGAATGTACAATTGTATGTGTATAAATCATAAAATAAATATATATAAGCCCATGGACACAGTTCCAGTGCACACAAGTTGATATAAAAAAAAAATTTAAAACTAAAAATAAGTACTACGAATTGTGTAGCTTGAGATGTTAATACTACAGTATTGTGTTTATCGTGCAGTTGGTGGGCACCGAGGAATCACCCGAGCACTCAGAGACTCCCAGCTCTGAAGAATCCGCCTCGGAGCCTGACAACAAGCTGGTCGCTGATGTAAGAAACAATGCGAGGGAAATGTGAGGCTTAACTAGTGGGAAATTCAAAGATACCCGACTGATGACTTCACCATCACCGTATAGAGGGCCTAGAGAGAGTTGTTCACTGCCGCCGTCACAAGTCACCGCGTTGACGTAAACGCAGATTTGTATAGGATCGTAACAGCGCCATCTGTCGGCCCAAACATGGCACTATTTTGAAAATATGCTCACGCCATCTCAGTAGGGGCAAGCAGAGGTGTCGTAACAACACCCACATTTCACCGAATAGGATGAGTCCATCGCCGTCTCAGGCACTATACATACGTCTTTGAATTACTTCTCAGACATATTCCTTCACCGTAAAGCATGTGGTGTGTAATAACTGCACATAAGTTTTAAGAAAAACTCATTGGTACAGGCCCCGCTGGGATTCGAACTTGCGTCGCTTGCGTAGCAGGCGACTGCTCTAACCCCAAGGCCACCACGGCTTCTTTTGACTATTTTGATCAAATACAAATCGGCGTTTACGTCAACGCAATGACTTGTGACGGTGATTTTAAGAAAATTATAGTAGGTAAGAAATTTTGGATAGAGAAGAATGGAAGAAATGCATCGATTACGCCGAATTAATAGTCGCACTCTTAAATGTATGATGATGAGATATGTATATTACAGTTGGAGGCAATGGGGTACGATGCCGAGCAGGCCAGGGCAGCTCTCCGTCGAGCCCACAACGACGCCGGCGTCGCCGTCGATGTACTGGTCGCGGGAGGGGGACGTGTACCACGTAATTATAATTTTATACTTACACTAGATCATTACCATTGTAGATCGAATTAAAAATAGTGTGATAAGAGACAGTTGCGAGTTGAAGAATGATGTGGTGACCAGAATTGAAAAAAGTATGTTGAGATGGTATGGACCATATAGAAAGGATAACTGAAAGGCGATTAATGAAAGAAATAGAGCGAATGTGACCGGAAGGCGTCCAAGGAAGAACTACTATGACCAAATTAATAGTATTTTTCAGAAAAATCAAATGATTTTCTTAAATAAAAGTAGCGTTAGTTACTCCTTTGTAACATTAGCTGTCTGCCAGTGAAAGTTCCGTTAAAATCTGTCCAGCCGTTTCGGAGATTAGCCGGACAAACAGACAGACAGACGGAGAGAAATAAATTGCTTTTTTGCGAGTATATACGTATATACTCTCACATGCATGTAGTTTGGCGTATTTTACCAAACAATAATAAAAGTATGATAAACGTTTAAATATATTTACTTCTTTTAGTTTCTTAACAACACAATACAATTATAAAAATACTACTCCTGTTTTACGTCGTTCACGTCTTTCCATCGTCTTTCTTATCTGTCATTCTCCTTTCTTTTTAATTTTCAACTTCCATTTTTAACTTTTTAAACATTGCCTTTCACTATCGCATACAAACTCATTTCATCAATTCCACATGCATTTAGTGATAATTTGAAATTACAAACAGACGGAAATTAAATTTCATTTATCTGTATAGAATGTAGATGTAAAATGGTTATAATTTACTTGTAAATCTATTAAATATTGACCAAAACTCAGTACTTGGGATCGAAATGAAATACGATGTACCACAGAGGAAAAAGTTTTTTATTCAATAACTGACGTTATATATATAAACCCCGTTGAGACTCTCGATAGCGAGATTTAAATAATGATGTCAACAATGACAGCTCCATCTATCGACATAACATAGAACTAAAACAACATACATTGATGTCAATATATTTGGCTTATACAAATATAGTAATTAACTTCCAGAGGAGGACCCCACCAACCCGTCCACCAGTGCTGGCACTGTCGCCAAGTCCAAGGCGAAAAAACTGAAGAAAGAGAAAAGGTATTCTAAAAAAAGTTATTTCCTGGTTCTTCTCAAAAGCAACCTTCTGAACTCGGTGGTAGCATTTATAATCCTTTGCAGTGTCATTTTTTGAGTCCTTCTGCCGAAAGTAGTTTGTAAAAAGTGTAATCAAATAGATTTTTGAGTTAAGTTCGATAGCAGGCTGTTAAGGTGCGGCCTCATGCAGCCGCCCGACGTTCGTTTCCAGCTACAAATGTAGTCACGTGACCCCATTTTACATTTCCCGCCACTCAAAAAAGAAACTGCGTCATGCAGTCGCTCCTATCACGTGTCCTATCGCTACATATCACGTGAATATATTTGTCGCTGGAAACGAGCGTCGAGCGGCTTACATCAGGTTACACCTTTAAGGACTCTACAAAAAATAAAATTGAATACTACAAATTCGTACTAATCTGTCATACTCGTCTTTACATGCATACATGCTCACGGCTGTATTCGTGGAAGGGGCAGGCAAAGGTGTTGGAAGAACAACACCCACTTTTCACCGAAGATGATTAAGTGCCAACGTGATAGATGGTGATGGTCTTTTGAATTACTTCTCAGACATATGCAGGTTTCCTAACGATGTTTTCCTTTACCGTAAAGGAAATGGTGTGAAATCAATGAACATATGTTTTGAGAAAAACTCATTGGTACAGGCCCCGCTGGGCTTTGAACTTGCATCACTTGCGTAGCAGGTAACTGCTCAAACCCCTGGCCAGCACGGCTCTTTGCTTGTGGCTACATGCCTTTAGTTGGATAAGCCTAATTCCGATGTATTGTTGAACTTGGAAACATCCCTGCATAATGTTTTCATTCCAGTAAGCGCAAGAAAGAACGCGAGCAAGCTCTCCGCCGCCTGACTACGGCCATCAAGTCTGAAGAAGACGACTACCTCGACACCTCGCTGGTCGAGGAGGAGGAATACCTCGTGCAGTACAAGTCCTTGCTTTAAGGTACACATTGCTATAACACACGTGAGAGGAAGAGGAGCTCGTGGCACAGTTGCTATTGCGCATATAATTCAATCAGCGAAGTTAAGCAACCCTAAGCCTAGCCAGTAATTGGAAGGGTGACCGCCCGAGTTCCCTCCGTGCCTCGGAGAGCACGTTAAGCCGTCGGTCCCGGTTGCCAATTTATCATCTTTGGCAATCGTTACAGGTCAGTCGGACGCCTAAAATAGTCTGACAACTGGTTTAACTCAGATCACAGATTTTCCTCGTTAAAGGGGTTGCGAAGGTCAGATGGCTGTCGCTTCGTATAAAAATCAGGTGATCAGCCACATCGGGTTGAATCAAGTGCCGACCCCAACAATGTATGGGATGAGGCCAGGGAGATGATGATTGCTATAACACACGTGTATAGGACTCGTGCCGGAAATCTTTAAACGAGCAATATATATAAACGGAATCTCGGAAACGGCTCCAACGATTTTCATGAAATTTTGCATGTAGGGGGTTTCGGGGGCAAAAAAAAGATCTAGCTAGGTTTCATTTATAGAAAACATCGATTTGATCATGTTTTCAGGCACTGAAATCTCATAAAATATCTTTACAATACTACAGCAAATTTCGCCGACATCTGTCAAGTTATGGTAGCTCAAAGATGAGGCTTCCAGTTTACGGGGCGATAACGAAACTAGAGTACCCCGGTTCGAGACTGACGTTCACGGGATTTTTTTCTTTTATTTTGTGTGAAGAAGAAAGCAAGCACAGCTCGGTCAACCACATATTCTGTGGCTGATGGCTGGCATTCTCGTCATACTTGTGAACAGGTGCTGCTAGTGGGGGCTGGTCATCCCAAGCTACACGATTATTTGTAGTTCTTATTTTTAGTTTTAATTTTTTTTTGTATCGACTTTTGTGCACTGGAACTGTGTCCATGGGCTTATATATATTTTCTATGATTTATATTGTATTACTCAAAGCTGTAAATTTTTTTTTTAAAAGAGTAATTACTGAGTTTCTTGCCAGGTTCTTCTCAGTAAAAGCAACCTTCCGAACCTGGCGGTAGTATGTATAATCCTATGTAATCGTGTCTTTCTGACGATTAGAAAGTACTTTGAAAAAGTCTAATCGAATAAAGATATTTTTGATTTTGATATTGAATACCTATATGTACAAATGGGAAGTTGGCTTAAATTAAAAAAAATCTTACCTTTATTTGTTTAAGTTTAAGCTCCGCTGGAGGCCCTTGGGCCTTTCCTTTTGAAATTTTCTATAATTTTCGAGTTTAATGCCGGATTCTTCTCGGTAAATACTAAGTTCCGAATCTGATAAATTCTCGGTCAACATTTTGACTTTAGTATAATTTATCAGTGAATATATAGTTCGCATTTTAAGAGTGGTGTGTTTAAAGATAATGTACTATTTTATATTCTTCTACAGTACTCTTAGAAAGAGGAAAGATTTGTATTGTTGTGTGTATGTTTGTAATGAATAAACTAGCAAACTACTGTGCCGATTTCAAAAATTCTTTCACCATTAGTAAGTTACATAATCAGCAAGTAACAGAGGCTTTATTTTATCCCCGTATTCCCACGGGAACGGTGACTACACGGGTAAAACCGCGTGACGTCCGCTAGTCGTTTATATAATTATTTGGACTCGATAACTAATTGGTTTGACTGTATAGTGTTATGTATTAAAAAAATACCATTGTGTTATAACAAAATCATTTAAAACTAATACAGGTAAAAAGTGCCATTATATTTTAATTAGTTTGAAAAAAATACTTATTAATTACAATTTGTTTTTTAAAATCTTGTTGAGGGCCGAGTCCCATTTTAGATTTTACAAATATATATAATATTAATATGAATATGAAGTTGTTTGTTTTTGATGTAACACTATCTTTATTCGCGGCTTCGCCCGCGTCACACCAAATTTGAAAAATTCTGACGTGAAAATGTATTAGACAGTTAATTTTTGCATTTGAATTATTTGTATAAAGTTACTTTATATATTAGTTGTTAGTGATAAATATATTTAGATAAGTGTAATATATTCTGTCAATATAAATTCTTGATGTTATATTATTAAATAAAAATATGTATACATTTATTTAATATTGTTTTATTTTAACATAAATATGATATTATAAGTACGTACATGCAATTAATTATATATATTTGAAGTTACTCGGGAGGAGCTCGTGGCACAGTTGCTATTGCGCATAGCATTCGATCAGCGAAGTTAAGCAACCCTAAGTCTAGCCAGTAATTGGATGGGTGGCCGCCCGAGTTCCCTCCGTGCCTCGGAGAGCACGTTAAGCCGTCGGTCCCGGTTGCCAATTTGTCATCTTTGGCAATCGTTACAGGTCAGTCGGAGGCCTAAAATAGTCTGACAACTGGTTTAACCCAGATCACAGATTTTCTTCGTTAAAGGGGTTGCAAAGGTCAGATGGCAGTCGCTTCGTATAAAAATCAGGTGATCAGCCACATTAGGTTGAATCAAGTGCCGACCCCAACAATGTATGGGATAAGGCCAGAGAGATGGGATGACTCGGGACGTGGTCTCCAACAGACTGATCAATCTGGTGTAACCCACTCGAAACGAATCGAAATACGTTATTTTCCAAATATTATCGTGAACAGTGTCTTTAAATATGAATTTATATTAATTATACAGGGTCGGAGAAAAAGGCAGTTGTCTCCTAGAAGTTGTAGGGTTTTATAAATATATCACTATGTAGAAGTCGTAAAATATCTAGCTCCAACGATAACGTAGTTATAGGCTATAGATGGTAAGCGCAGCCGCGATTGCTTACATTACGTACGCGGTAATTCAACTTGTTAAATTAAGGAGAAGGTTAATGGTTTCGCAAACTGATTTCATGGGATTATTTCAGGAACTATTAGTGGCAGAAAAAAATGAAAATTTCACGCGAATAGCTCGAAATTGATATTTTTGTCATAATAATTTTATTTGCTTCCTAAAATTATACCCTATTATACATATTTTAACAGCTGTCCTATTTTCCCCGACGCAGCACTGTATAGTTTTTGAAAACTACTATATATTATTTTATATTAGTCATGGAAAAATGCCAGAATTCATATACTTATGAAATTAAGTATTCTATGACATTATGAAATCGGTGGTTATTTATTCATTAAGATGTACATTTACAAATGATAAAATTTTAAAAATATACATAAATACAGTGCTCTTGATATCGACAAATTAAAAAAAGAGGCGCAACTTGTAATCATCGATTCTTGCGCCATCTATTGAAACTTGCAAAGTTTCTAGCGATCTCAGAGGTCGCTACAATAGCTTTAGATTTGTAATTAAATTTAAACCTTACATCCGTAACAACAGGGCTGATTATTGATTGACAACAAATTCCATAAACATGACGTCATTTTTGATGTATTCAAATTTGTCCAGACTGGTGTGTGGGATGAATATGTATTGCCTCTTCAGTTGTAGGACAGATTTGTCGAGTGCCTCGTTCGATTTGGTCTTCTCGTCGTCATTACCAGCGTCGTAGTCGTGTCTCTTGGATGACGACTTGCGCCGGAGTTGCAGGGATTTTACTATGTCCGTTGCCTGGAAAATAAATATTGTAGGTTATGCGATCTTTCCTACAAATAGGTATTATAAATGAATAAATATTGAGAGCCGTGGTGGCCTTGAGGTTTGAGCAGTCGCCTGCTACGCAAGCGACGCAAGTTCAAATCCCAGCGGGGCCCTGTACCAATGAGTTTTTCTAAAAAACTTATGTACAGTGATTTCACACCGTAAAGGTGAAGGAAAACATCGTGAGGAAACCTGCATATGTCTGAGAAGTAATTCAATGACGTATGTATAGTGTCTGAGACGGCGATGGACTCACCATCTGTCACGTTGGCACTTAATCATCTTCGGTGAAAAGTGGGTGTTGTTATTACAACATCTCTGCCTACCCCTTCGGGGAATTCAAGCGTGAGCATGTGTATGTATAAATATTAAATAATATACATAGTATTGGGATACCAAGTTTTCTATTAGGTATCATGTTCTCCGTCTGTCTGACTGTTTGTTGCTAATCCCCGAAACGGTTGGACCGATTTTAACGGGAATTTCATTCACAGATAGATAATGTTACAAGAAGTAACTAAGCCTACATTTAAAAAAAGTTTTAGGGTTCCGCGGGAATGAAATAAAATCTACGCGGGTGAAACCGCAGGGCACAGCTAGTCATAAATAATATAACAAGAACAGCTCAGCTCCCTAGCTCTCGCACCAGCAACGCCCTAAGCCGAGGTCCAAGCCCCACTATGGGGTGCCCTTAGCTGTGTTGCTTTAATTCATAATCTAGTTAAGCAGAAATAGCTCCATGAGCTTAATCTGCGAGGGTATACCGCTACCATATTTCATGAATATGTCAACATCCGTATAATGATCTCCTACCGAATTTCGGTTACGGCGGCTAATCTCAACGAGGATCAGCCATGTGCGCAGGAGATATTATAGTGCACAAGTGTGTACGCAAACACAGGTGCACTCTTTATCCCCTCACTCTCATAATCCGATGGGACGGCAATCCGACACGACCGGAGAGAGATCAGGCGTAGGACCAACGCCTTAACGTGCTTTCCAAGGCACGGGGTTGGAAACACCGCCAACTTCCAAACTCCGGGCATTTTTATTGTGAATTTCTTGACAGAAAAACCCAATATAAATTTTTGACCCGACCCGGGAATCGAACCTGGGACCTCGTGATCGGCAGGCTAACGTACTAACCATTAGGCCAACGAGGCAACATCCGTATATATGGCACCAATGCAAACGCCATGTTTTTAAAATTGTACCTGTCTCCTGTTAGCGGGCTGGTCCTTGAGTATAATGTTAAGCGTCAAGTCGCAGGGCCACTCCAGCAGCGCGTCGTACTGGCCGCCCACCAGCCGCACCGTGCACGTTATATTCCGGCCCTTCCACTTGCCGATGCCGTTTAAGTTCATTTCTGCCTGCACAATTAAATGACGAGGGTAATAGAACATACATAAACACATAATATCCAGAAGCGTTGTAATAACAACACCCACTTTTCACCAAATATGATTAAGTGACAACGCGACAGCGCGACAGATGGAGAGTCCATCGCTGTCTCAGCCACTATACATACGTCTTTCAAATTAAAAAAAATTCAAAATATCTTTATTTGATTAGTCTTCTTACAAAGTACTTTCAAATCGTCAGATGGACACAAAAATACATTATACAGGATTATAAATGTTACAACCGGGTTCGGAAGGTAGCTTTTGTTGAGAAGAACCTTGAATGAATGTATTTAATGATGTGGCGGATGGAGTCTGCTTTAGAATACCACCACGGCTAGGAGCTCAGTGCATCAGCGCAGCATCAGCTCCTGAATTGCTGATCGCTTAAACATTACGTTGCTCTGTTGAACTGCGAGTACTTATGTGTCTTTCAGGGATCTTTACGAGTTGCTAGTGATAGCTTTTGTAATATCGGTTCTTACCTTCAATGTGTACCCATATCGGCTGGTACGGAACAGTGGGCTGCTCAGTACAGCATCATTTTCTTTAGCGTCTTTCATTCGAGCTGCATAATTGTCTATTCTCCAGATAAAGTGACCTGCAATTTTAAATAAACCTTTGGAACAAATCTTCGTGATTGCCATAAACCCTCATGTGTAACCAGGAGTTGTAAAAGATTTCATTTTGTTCGACGCAATTGAGTTCTGAATATTAATTCAAAGTAACTTTTGCTATTCCCCATGTATAGAAATGGCGTGTGTTTTGTTGTTATCCAAACAGTTTGTCAAAATCAAAAGTATCTTTATTCGATTAGACTTTTTACAAAGTACTTTCAAACCGTCAGAATGACATAATTATATAGGATTATACATGCTACCGCCAGGTTCGGAAGGTTGCTTCCTTTCAAAGCCTGTCATCTCAGAACGCATAGTAATATTTCTAAGGTATTGCATCCGAATGGGCCATAGAATGTAACCTGCTATATTAGAAAGGTGCAAACTAATTAAATGAATCGTAAAGCCACAATGTCACAGTCCCCTTAAAATATTTAGGTAACTAATTGATGCTCCAGGCTATATACTGCTTATAAGAAGTTCTATGAGATATCCTCTTTCTTCCCTTACCGTTATAACTTCCCATATCAGGGTTGTCAAAGCTGATCCTGCTCTGAAAGTCGGCGAGCTCGGTCCTCATCTTGTGGTAGGACTTTGTGAGGGCGCGCAGATCACGTGACACCAGGTCCATCTTCGCTGAATGGTCCGCTGCCTCGGCTCTCACGTCTGCCGTGGCCACTTCCAGCACTGCTAGTCGGTCTATTGCCTAGGAACCATACGCGTAGTGAATGTGATATCTAAGATTCATACATACATATACATTGCTCATGGTATGGGCTTTGGACATGTTGGACATGTAGGTGGGATGAGGTGACGACACTGTTGTAAAGAATAGTTTTGCTTATGTACGTAGTATTCACACTGTGGATGTGTTCATAAGAGGATAGGTTGACCTAAATAAATTGATGGATAGTATATAGTAGTATACAAGATTGTATGGCAAGAAAGAGAGTGTATTCACAATGGCGCTGACCTCAAAAAAGTAGGATATAGGCGGGACAATCCTGATGAAAGAAGTATTCTGATTGAGCTAAGCCCCTGATATTATCGTCCATAAGCACCAACTCAGAAACAATTTAAAAAAAAACATTTATATACGTGATATGATAGAGTGACGAGTTCACATCAGGATTGGTGGTGCCATCATCTTGTTTGCCTCTTTCTATACCAATATATAAAATCTTTATTGACTGACAGACAGACTAAACCCACATTTGAAAATAGTGAACCTGGAGTTTTTTAAAATTAAGTACTAAATGTATTTTGGGAATCCCGGTGTGTTAATAAGGATTTCGAAATTCCATCAAGAGAAGGTCATTTAAAAGAAGGGTGAATTGAACCATACCGGTTGGTCAGTGGAAGCGTTCTGCAACTGCGCCCTGAGGAAAGACAGCTGTTGCAGCTGTTCCGAGGACCTGCGAGCTTCTATCAGCTCGGCTTCTAACACCGCTCGGCTCTCGGCATTCCTCTCCCGTTCCTCTTCCACAGTTTGTTTTAAATAATGTATTACTTCCTCTGGAATTATAAGAGACGTTTTAAATTACGATGGTAGGCACCAGTTAAGATATCTTCACGATGCAGAGCTTCAAATAAACTTATTCGAGGGAGAATCTTCTAGTTGTCCTTAAACGATCCATCCGGCTCATTCCCAAATATACTTACTTCAGAACCAGTGTCCTCGTGCTCTTTTAACAGTAAGTACTTTGAAATCAAAATCAAAAATATGTATATTTGATTCCTACGAAGTACTGTCAAATAGCCAGAAAGACAAAAATTACACCGTACAGGATTATAAATGTTACCACTAAGTTCGGAAGGTTGGTCTTGCAGAGAACCCGGCAAGAAACTTAGAAACTTATCTCATGAACACAATTCCAATGCTCAATTGTCAAAAATAGAGACTAAAGTATTGAAAATAATACTGAGCATGGCAAATTCCAGCCAGCAATTTGATCACAAGCAGTCCGAACTGTCTTAAGGACTTGTGAGGAGCAAAACCCCAATGATTAAAGATTGAGTAGAACCGACAACAGCTTTCCCACCTAATTTGTTAACGGTCCTGATCTTGGTGTCGTGTTGTGTCATGGCCTGTTCCAGTAGTTCCCTCTCGTTCTGTTCATGCACCAGACTGCTCACCGCACTCTCCAGCCGCATCACTGTCGACAGCTGCTGGCCCTGCAGCTCCTGGAAGCAATAAAATAAATATTTTATAATTGATATCATAAAAGTATTATGAATGCAAGATCAGTGTTCATATCATACCTGCAAGGCCAATTGCACATTTGCCAAGTCATGTTTGAACTGCGCTGCCCAGTTGGCAGCCCTCTCCGCTTCGTCGTCCACCGCAGCTCGCAGCGACACGAACGTCGACAGTAAATGTTGACTGCGTTCCTCGACCAGCACTAATTTGCCTCTGAGGGTTTCTAGCTCTGTACCTTGAAGCTCACGCTGGCTGGATTCCTCTGTCAGCACCAGCCTGGAATAAATAAAGCATTCCGCGAAATGAATGGCTTACATGCATATCGTTGGGTGTCTACAGTGAATACTGCTGGAACTAGGCGTATAAAGCAAAATTACACTCTAGACTTCATCAATCATAATTTTCTGCATAAATAGTCTAGATAGATAATTCATCTTACATACATACAGTGCTCACGTCTGTATTCCCCGAAAGGGTAGGCAGAAGTCACTTTTCACGGGAGATGATTAAGTACCTACGTGACAGGTGGTGAGTCTATCGCCGTCTCAGGCACTATACAAACGTGTTTTTGAATTGTACCTAATTATTCATCTTCTTCGTATAAAAAAGTGCTAGAACTGTTAAGACGGACACAAATACTGCAGAATCGGAAGAATTAAACCCATTTGCTTCAATTATCTGAACTCGTTATCTGAGATTCATTCGCTAGATTTGACTGTGGCAGTTGGAAGCAACATCTAACTTTGGACTTTCTAAGCTTGAGTAGCAAGAATACCTGATGGTAGTAATTTCTCTCTCCAAGTAGGAGATGCAGTCATCCATGGGCACGGCAGCCCGGGGCGACCAGGTGTGGTTGGAGACCGGTGGAGGAGCCGGCGCTGGCGTGCCTGCATGGCTGGGTGACGTCGAGTTGCGGTTCTGATAATGAGTTTTCATATTATTAAATGTGCTCGCAAATTATCAAAGGTCATCTTCATGATGTCATGACTTATCAAGTCAAGCTTTAAGTATATTTCTTTTGGTAGAAGATGGAAAACGTCTTTGTCTATTAGGGGACTCAGATTACCAACTTTGATCACTTTTACTTAACTTGACTAAGGTAGTCTGTAACATTAGCAGTTTTAATTGATAAGCTGTGAGATCACATCGTTGAAAATATCAGAGTGATCTGACTAGTCGTCTGCTACGCTAACGATGCAAGATTCCTCGTCGCTAGTCTGTGCTGTACCAATAGTTTTCCTACAAAGCTTAACGGTAATGGATTCATAATCTGTCAACCTGACCCGTATAAAGAGACAGGTATACCTACTGATAAAATTACTTACGCACTTTCAAGGTCTGCGCTTATAAATCGAGCCAGCACTGAACACCTAATTTCAGAAACGCTTCTGGGAAAGTGTGAGTGTAGCCGTACCTTCTCCATCTTAGGGCATTCCTTGACGTGTGTTTCCTTGTGCTTCCTCTGGATCCAGGCTCCGCAGCGCAGTGGGCACTGCTCCAGTATACTGCCACATTGCTTCAGGTGGTTCTGTCAAAATTATCTCATTAAAATCTAACTCATCTATTGGAACATATGGAATACCAAGATTACAAAAACATTACAGGTTACTTTCACGTAATAAAGATATTAAGTTAGTCTGTGAGCTGCCGTGATGGCCTTGGGGTTAGAGCAGTAGCCTGCTACGCAAGCGACGCAAATTCGAATCCCAGCGGGGTCTGTACCAATGAGTTTTTCTAAAAACTTATGTGCAGTTATTTCACATCACGTGCTTTACGGTGAAGGAAAACATCGTGAGGAAACCTGCATATGTCTGAAAAGTAATTCAAACACGTATGTATAGTGCCTGAGACGGCGATGGACTCACCCTCTGTCACGTTGGCACTTAATCATATTCGGTGAAATGTGGGTGTTGTTACAACATCTCTGCTAACCCCTTCGGGGACCCTTCTGGGATGGCGTGAGCATATATATCTGTGAGCTGAGGGTAATTTCGCAACTAAATACTACTCAGATTATCTTGCCAAATTTGAAGTAAGCAGAAACTTTTTAAAACGAAGTTTGGAAAGCATAATTTTAAGTTATCCAGGTAGCGATTATAAACCTTACATCGATTGCACTCGAATGCAATGTGGCGTTTATAGGTACGGCATTCCAGTGCAAAACAATGTAGATAAGCTTGGCAATATCACAATTGACAATTTTTGACACGAAATTGGTCCTTGAAAGATAAGAAATGCTATATGGCTTGCCCAGCCAGATTAAGGGATTTATGTCGTAATCGCAGTCCAAACAAACAATGTTTAAATCTGATCTCCTTGCAGATACCTTATAGGTACTCCTTGTAAAGCGAGCTTTACTTTGTTTGGGGCTAGATCATGACGTGGGCGTCATGATAGAATTGATGACATCTACCTACTAGAAAGGTCGTATACAAGCGAAGCTTCGGGGTACCTAGGGTTATGGGCTGGAAAATAGTCGGAGTAACTCACGGATAGCGTTTAGGGACCTGGCTCACTGACTATCTTCGGCAACATTAAACTACGCTTCTATATATATAGACTCTTTTATGTTTATTATATAGTCAGCATAGAGGAGCTCGTGGCGCAGTTGCTATTGCGGATATCATTCGATCAGCGAAGTTAAGCAACCCTAACCCTAGCCAGTAATTGGATGGGTGACCGCCCGAGTTCCCTCTGGGCCTCGGAGAGCACGTTAAGCCGTCGGTCCCGTTTACCAATTTATCAACTTCGGCAATCATTTCAGGTCAATTGGAGGCCTAAAATATTCTGATTTAACTGGTTTAACCCAAATCACAGGTCAAAGGGGTTGCGAAGGTCAGATGGCAGTCGCTTCGTATAAAAATCTGGTGATCAGCCCCATCGGGTTGAACCAAGTGCCGACCTCAACAATGTATAAGGATAAGGCCAGGGAGATGATGATATCATTTAGCATGACTTGAATGGTCCCTGCCTACCCCCATGGGATACAGGCATGAGCATATGTATGTATGTATGACTTCAATTTCACACATTAACTTGATTGACCCACGCAGGATTCCACCAAAATTACCTGCAGTTGTCCCATTTCAAACATCTCATTGCAGAAATAACAGGGGGAGTCCTTAGGGACCCTGGCAACTGTATCATCCTTGATCCTGTTCAAACTCATCTTAGAACCAATCTTCAAACACAACACTATTATAACATCACAAATAAATCACATATTTCAATACGACACTTTACCCATGAAGTTTTTAATCAATTGTTAACTCATTAGCGCAATCTAGCGTTGAGAGATCGTTAATTAGCTAAGAAACTATTACTTGAAAGGAGTTTTATGTGAAAAAGACAATATTTCGAAACAATGAGCGCGATCAGACTGGCATTGTTGGCGAAATGATTCATTATCAGATAGTGATATCAGAGGTAGTCATTGATACATGATACGGGGCGTTGCTCTGATAACAGTAGGTACGAACCAACGTTATCTTCGAGTATGGGTCAAGGTGGCGTGTTTGACAAGGGAGCACGATTATTTGGAGATTTCATTGGTTTAGTTGGAATGAAATTAAAGAGCCGTGGTGACCTTGGGGTTGGAACAGTCGCCTGCTATGCAATCGACGCAAGTTCGAATTCCAGTGGGGCTTTACCAATTAGTTTTCTAAAAACTTATGTGCAGTGATTTCACACCACGTGCTTAAAAGTGAAGGATAACATTGTGACGAAACCTGCATATGTCTGTGAAGTAATTCAAACACGTATAGTGCCTGAGACGGCGATAGACTCACCATCTGTCACGTTGGCACTTAATCGTCATCGGTGAAAGTGGGTGTTGTTATTACAACACCACCCTCTGCCTACCGTTTCGGGAAATACAGGCGTGAGCATATGCATATATGTACTAGACTATACTCGGAATAAAACTGTGTCCATCCCTTTTTAAATCGGTATCACAGAAAGAGATGCAGTTACATTTAAACTAAGGAATATATTGTTTATGTTATCTTATATTGACAACAACTGTGATATATTGTCATTGCCAAGTCGAACAAAAAAAATAGCGACCCCGCCGTACCACCCTTTTCGTGAAGAAGCTCAGCCCATTTTCGACCCCCTATAACTTCGTTGTGGATAAAACTAGAAGGCTGAATTTAGCTGAAGCAGTAATTCTATTTATTAGTGAGATTACTTGCTAATTTATCATCTTTGGAAATCGTTACAGGTCAGTCGGAGGCCTAAAATTGTCTGACAACTTGCTTAACCCAGATCACAAATTTTCCTCGTTAATGAGGTTGCGAAGGTCACATGGCAGTCGCTTCGTATAAAAATCAGGTGATCAGCCACATCGGGTTGAATTAAGTGCTGACCCCAACAATGGGATAAGGCCAGGGACGATGATGATTGAGGTGACTTAAATACGTAATAACTGAAGACAGAAGGTCTCTAAAACAGGAACCAAATAACCGACTTGGTATTATTTTTCAGCTGTGCGTTCCGAGACTTGGGTTTTTGACAAGATATTATGTATTAAGTACCTATTATAAACTATGAGAATTAGCGAAACATAGGTACTCGAAAGAGTCTTGACGCAACTACTCTGTAATCCTCCTATGTATCTTACCAGGAAACAAAGCCGTTAAATTTTAACAAAAACTTGCAGTGGACTTGAGATCCTTCTCATTTTTTTTAAGTCGGATAAGAAAACCAACACGCTATAAATATATAAATATTGAAGATTTGGAAGTAATGAAAAACACCAAAATGATGGTGTGCCTATTAATTTTTGTTGCTCTTAGAATAGAGTCAGGCGCTTACAATTCACTAGTATCTCACTGTATTCATTTCAATTTAAATTTATTGCTTTAAAACATATTCTTAATTTAGCACTTACAGGTAGTGAACGGTAACACTATAAATTAACAATATGGACCCTGTTGGGCACAGCAATTTTTTAGAGAGGGCTTAAATTAGGTATATTATATTTACATTTTATATTATTATATTATATGGCTACTTCTTATAGGTACCTATATTTTTATATATTTAATTATATAATTTCTGTTTTATTTATTCTTACAATACTAATAAAATCTATTACCTATGTTTTGTTATATTTTGTTTGCAAACTATTACCTATTTAATATGTTGTATTAGAGATCATAATTAATAACAATGAATTTACTTATATTTGATATCCATCACCATATAAATCTACATAATATATACTACAAACATTAAAGGTATATTTATAAATCTACTATTAAATTATATTATAACTTATCATTGGAATGCTTCACTGAAATTCTAAATTGGATGAACCTTAGTGTTTAAACAAATGGATTATCTATAGAATGCATATGAATGTATATACGATACTGACATTATAGACATTTTTTCAAATTTTTCTCTCCGTCTTTCTGTTTGTTTTGACTAATCTCCGAAACGACTGGATTGATTTTAACGGGACTATCACTGGTAGATAACCAATTTTACAAGAAGTAACTAAGGCAACCTACAATTATTTAAAAAAAATTAAAAGTATACGCGGGTGAATCCGTAGGACACAGCTAGTTTGTTCTAAAATTACTTCCGAATGTGGTCAACTACATCAATTTCATTATTTATAGACGTTTGATTTTCGTTCCCCATTTGAATTTACCTCTGAGCTATGACAAAACCGTAATTACATTTTTTTTAATATTACTCTAATGATCTCCATGTAGGTAAGGCTTAAAAAAATCTATTACCTCGCAAAAAAGTTAAGTATTTCGTATTATTACAAGGTACTGTGGGTAATATATAAAACCATGTTGTGCAACATCCGTGCCAATGGACCCTAAGTTTATGATAAAGGTTATCAATGAAACACTAGTCTCATAATGGTAAGGTATAATCAAAGTAAAAAAAACAATAAGGTTATTAAACAAAAGATAATCTCAACAGCGCGATCCAATAATCGCAACTTTTAGCATAGCGCCATCTATTGACAGAGGTGTGAACTAAGTCCGTCCTATACACATGTTGCTTGGATATCATACAAGAAGGCAGACGTCTGTGTGAACATTAGATATAATATGTTCTTACCATCACACTTACTTACCAATTATATTATTATTAACTGCGTAGATGTTTTTAGTTTAATAATGAGGTAATTTTAAACTTTGTAGCTTCTAGAAGTTCATTTGAGAAAAAGTGGTATCGACTACTTTTTTATAATTCCTTTTTGCTCTAGTATTAAAATATTACCTATGTGTAATCCATCATTTTTGGGATAATTCTTTTGTGTAGCAATAGATGTAAATAAGAAATATAGTCATGCACATCCATACATTGTACTTAATTCATACATAAATTACCAAATCACTCACGGAGAAGACTAATCCTTAATTACAAAAAAGGTCTATTTATAATTATTTTCCGTCTACACTACTATTATAAACAGGAAATATTTGTATTTTTGTAATGAATAAACTCAAAAACTACTGTGCCGATTTCGAAAATTCTTTCACCATTGAATAGCTACATCATCAGCGAGTAACATAGGCTTTATTTTATCCCCGTACTCCCACGGGAACGGGAACTACGCGGGTGAAACCGCCTGAAGTCCGATAATAATATTATAAAAAGAAAATATATATATTTTTGTTTGTAATGAATAACGCAAAAATTTGAACAAAAATTATTTAAATTCTACTTTGAATGTATAAGCTGAATATATTATGTATATTGTTATTCCTACATGAGTAAGTAAACCCGCAAAGCATAGCAATATCACACATACATATATATATCTACGTTTTCTACGACTGCAAGGAAAGTAAGTACCTAACTCCCTTTAATCAAATCGCGTACGAAACGGCGGGCGAAGGCTAGTGCAAATAACTATATAATACTTAACCATCATCATCTCCCTGGCCTTATCCCATACACTGTTGGGGTCGGCACTTGATTCAACCCGATGTGGCCGATCACTTGATTTTTATACGAAGCGATTGCCATCTGACCTTCGCAACCCCTTTAACGAGGAAAATCTGTGATCTGGGTTAAACCAGTTGTCAGACTACTTTAGGCCTCCGACTGACCTGTAACGATTGCCAAAGATGATAAATTGGCAACCGGGACCGACGGCTTAACGTGCTCTCCGAGGCACGGAGGGAACTCGGGCGGTCACCCATCCAATTACTGGCTAGGGTTAGGGTTGCTTAACTTTGCTGATCGAATGATATGCGCAATAGCAACTGTGCCACGAGCTCCTATATTATACCTAACCAGTTTTCTGAAAAGTTCTTGTCCCCATTTTTTTCTGATTTAATGTTGGGGCACATTGTATAGCGAGATCTAAAAAATGCATTCAAGTAGCTCCTTCTATATGTTTCACACAAGAAATAGCCGTGGTGGCCGTTCGGTTTGAGCAGTCGGCTACGCAAGGGACGCAAGTTCGAACCCCAGCGGGGCCTATACATATGAGTTTTTCTAAATACTTATGTGTAGTGATTTCACAACACGTGCTTTACAGTGAAGGACATCGTGAAGAAACCTGGACCTGAAACCTCGTCATACTTGTGAACAGGTGCTGCTAGTGGGGGCTGGTCATCTCAAGCTACACAATTATTCGTATTCCTTATTTTTAGTTTTAAAATTTTTTGCATCGACTTTTGTGCACTGGAACTGTGTCCATGGGCTTATATATATTTTTTATGATTTATATTGTATTACTCAAAGCTGTAAATTTATTTTTTAAAAAGAGTAATTACCGAGTTTCTTGCCAGGTTCTTCTCAGTAAAAGCAACCTTCCGAACCTGGCGGTAGCATGTATAATCCTATGTAATCGTGTCTTTCTGACGATTTGAAAGTACTTTGTAAAAAGTCTAATCGAATAAAGATATATTTGAATTTGACTCACCATCTATCGCGTTAGCACTTAATCATTGTGAGAAAAGTGGGTGTTGTTATTACAATACCTCTGCCTACCCCTTCATGGAATACAGGCGTAAGCATATTGTATGTATGCACAAGAAACCACACACTATTTTTACGCTTTTTCTTAATTTTATTTAGACCTTCAATGTCAAGTATAACCCAATGCTCTCAAATTCAATGTGAGAAGTGAGAACGGTCGACATCGTCCATATTAAATAAACAGACCTTTAATTTGAATTTGGAACCTGCGTTCGCGCAATCAATTCTCAACGATCTAACTCAACTCGTCAGTGTTCAACCGAGACAGCTAGAGGGAGGACGTCTCGTTCCGTCTTCTCACATCGCAAAAATACACGCGAATTCGTTTTTATAAAAGATAATTAAAATTAGCTTTTGCGTATGTCGTGTTGTGGAAGTGTGAGAAGGAGATTTTCGAAGGAATTTTTAATTTTGTAAGTTTTTTTATTTTATTTCTTTAAGTTATTGTATTGTTATATTCCGTCATATTAATCATTCATCTTAGATTATCATAACTACTTAATTGCAACCGTTTTAACCTTGAGGTTGACAATCATAAATAAAAACTGGGAATTGTCATTTGGAGCAAGTTCAACGTAATCTTTGCAAGGAAGAACCTAAGAAGTACATGCATTTTTAATATTTTTTGCGTGACTTATCCTTTTCAGCGAACTACCTACAATTACATAGAATATTAAAATGAGATTATTACATAATTTTAGTTACCTACATTATTGTTATCATAAAACATTATGCCCTTAAATATGCACTACAATATGTACCTAGTTAGGTAGTAGGTACATAGGTACGTTTCCTAAGCCTGAGATCGTGGATAAAGATTCAAATCCCTGAGATTCCTGGTTGCATTGTTATCGTTACAATGCACCTTGAAATAATGTTGCCAACTCTCCTTATTTTTAAGTAGATCTACGTATTTTAGGCCTCGCCTGCAATACTTCAGTCCAGAATCTACTTATCGCTACTAATATTATAAATGCGAAAGTAACTCTGTCTGTCTGTGATTTTGATGAAATTTGGCACAGACAATCTTTAGACCCTGAGAAAGGACATAGACTACCTTTTATTGAGAAAAAAAGTATTATATAAAACTAAATCTACGCGGGTGAAACCGCGGGGCACAGCTAGTTTTTTTAATTTATTTTCAAAACAGGTCTCATTGGTCAAAATGGTCGTAATTACCAGAATGTACCTATACCTTCACGCTTTATTTTAGCTATAGGTACCCACCCAACAAGAGGGTTTTGCGACCGATCTGATGAAATCTAAACTAAAAATAGTAGCTGGATTAAAGTAGGTAGATCTACTAACTTTTCATAAGCTATTTTCACCAGTTCTACGTATTTGTCAAACCCCGTTTACGCATTTTTCAAAATCTGAGTTGGCAACACTGTAGCTGTGTGCGTAGAAGCGGGTTTCTTGCGAAATCTGTGAGCGTATCGACTCAATGTACCCATTTAATACCTATCTATATGCAAGTAGGTACAGCCTTATGTCTGACATTCAAATTTCGACTTGAAAATTAAGGTTTTGTGCATGAATGCTTTATGCATACTTTTTTATGCGTAGGTAAGTACTTTGTTTCTTACTAGGTACAGAGTGCCTAGTGCGAGTTTTCTTAAAATCACCGTCACAAGTCACAGCGTCGACGTAAACGCAGATTTATATGGGCTCACAATAGTGTCGCCTTTAGGCCGACAGACGGCGCTGTTTCGATCATATACAAATCTGCGTTTACGTCGACGCGGTGACTTGTGACGGCGACAGGCACTCAGGTGGCGTCACAAGTAAAGAACACGCAGCGAAAATAGTTGGGATATTTTTAATCGCCTCGCGCCATATAGTATATAGACGGAGATACACTCATAAAATGAATTCTTGAAAATGTCAAAAAATATTTAGACATGTAATATAATATACTTAATAATTTCTTTATATCGGTAATTAAACATCTTGGGTGCATTTTGCTTTTATTCTAAGAATACATTTGGCACTACAACAAATCTGTCACAACAAGTCTATCACAAACAATAATATTTCCTTATCAAAATTTATTTCTGAACTGTGAACCACAAATATTGGTCCTGTGACATCCATAGACAAACAAATACACTTTTTAGCTGCTAAGCTATTTAGCTACTTGCCATTTTGCTATTGAGTATTAGTACTCAAATACTACCTTAAGTTTGCAGGAATAATTGGTGCGTCAAAGACATGTTTATTATGTAAATAGTATCGCAAAGGTTGTTTTTAGTTTCATTCACCTTCGATAAATGTCCAACCTTCGTAAGTCTAATGCATGCATGACATTCATGTAAGGAAGTCCTCAAATCACAATCACACCAGTGTCTACAACAAACACGTTTTTATTTAGCATTTCTGAACTGAATACAAGGATGTCCAAAAGTGTATTTTTGTATTAATTACCTGTTACGATCAGTGTCATAAAATGTCACAAAAACTTAAATGACATATTATACAAGCTGTCATAAAACTTGGCGAATCTAATGAAGCTGTCAAAAATATTGTGCTTGCGTCATTAATTACCCGGTGTTTGTCATACTTATAATGCTAGCAAGAACAGTCTAACGCAGTGCAAATAATCAGGAAAATATTTTATGACATAATATGGGATACGAAAATAATCTATATCAATTCAATACATTCTATGTTCTATACAGATAAACAAAATTGAAGTGTCTGTTTGTAAATCCAAAATAACAGCTTTTAACTAAATGCATACGAAAGTAAAAGTATATACGGCACTTGCATCAAAACACCAATTTTATATTATTTTCTCTGTCTATCTTTTTGTTCCGACTAATCTCCGAAACGGCTAGAATGATTTTAACGATTTTTTCACTGGCAGATAGCTGATGTTTCAAGGAGTAACTAAAGCCACTTTTATTTAAAAAAAAATAGGGTTCTGCGGGTCACCCATGAAGTTAAGTCTACGCGGGTGACACAGCTAGTTTGTAGTAAAAAACAACTTATTAACCTCCTATAATTATCAGCGCTTATTGAAAGTGATACATAATAATTAGAGTAACTAAGTCATTATATAGATATCCCTTGAAACAATAAAATAGTAAGTTTTAGTTGCTATTGTTTGAACAGTGCGTTTAAGTTAAGTGGCATGTGTTATTGTCTAACTTGCGTACAAAAACTATGTTCACAGGTCAGTATTTGTTACAGTAACAGAGATCATTAGCCCCCGGTTTATGTATTTAACATAATTATCACATATGACGTGAACTAATGGTACCTACTGACGAGGGCTAGTTTGCCACAAAGTTGCAAAAAATACGCACATAGTTTAAGCAACAAATCTTAATAAGTAAATAATATGTCTGGGGCATCAGGTTGAAGTTATAAATAAATTGTCATTTAACGATTACTCTAGGACGGGTAAAGCACTCAATCGAGTAATCATACGCCAGTAATGTCCTTTCCTTTATTTATTTAATGGCGATGAGCTTAAGTAAAGCTATTCCGCCAATGTCAAGTGATTGTTGAGAAAAATATCTTGTAAATTGCTAAAAATATGTGGAGGAACCCATTCGCCAATAATGTCTCGCATAATTTTGGAAAGAGCTGATATTCTTACACTGCTGGATCGATATTAACCAAACATAGTTAAGAACCGCTGCAAAGAAACTGGCTTTCAAATGAAAAACATCAGATCGATATCGGTCCATCCGTTTCAGAGCTACGATTCCACAAACCGACGGACATCGACGTCGAGCTTATAACACCTATTTTAGCGGCTGGGTTAAAAAGAGTTTTACTTACTAACAATTGAAAGAGACTCATATAATAGAAGTTATAAATCAAGTGAAGCCCCTCTTACCAATGAGTTTTTGTTACTTATGCACAGTGAATTCACACCACGTGTTTTACGGTGAAGGAAAACATCGTCAGGCAACCTATATATGTTTGAGAAGTAATTAAAATCCTCCGTCACGTTGGCACTTAATGATATTCGGTGAAATGTGGGTGTTGTCGTTACAAAACCTCGGCTTATCCCTGCTGGGACCCTTTGGGATTCCTTGAGGAAATTTTACATACAGATATACGTAGTTCTATCTCTTTTTGTGATATGGAACAGCTGTTAAACCGGGTACAAGTAAAGTTTTCATACTAAGAGGTCAACAGGTCAAATGTATGAGTACCTACTAAGATGGATTACTACATGACAGACAGTTTTTGAGGTCACCTAATACGTTGTGCTTACGCAAATACTTAACAATGTTAAAAAAAACTACTAGGTATGATATTGTGGAGAGTTCAAGGGTAACATAAGATATATTTTACGTACTTACCCATCTTACGTCTAAATAATAAAGGTAGGTTTACGCCAGCGACGCCAGCAAGGAGTTACGAAGACTCTTTGTTGGCTTATTGTAAAAATTATCCAAGGTTCTTTGATGATGAGCTATCTGTACATACATATTCTCACGCCTGTATTCCCCTTTCGCCTGGATTTTTTCATGTTACTAAGTTGGCACAGTGATTCCATTATACTTCCTACTAATTATTATAAGCGCGGAACTTTGAAATTATTTATATTTGTTACTCTTACACGTAAAAGCTACTTAATGGATTTTGCGAAGTTTAAAATTATATAGCTTACACAGAATAACATATCTATATATATGTTATTCTGTAAAATCATATAGAATAATAGCCTAAAATCAATGACGATAATGTGTGAATTATCCAAAATAAAAGGAACATTCAAATGGAGCAAACGAAATCTCGGGCACCAGCTATTTCTTTATAATGTAGGCAATGCGCGAATGACACTGATGTAAGTCACGTTCATAGGCTACAGTAGCCTGCTTACCATCATACTTACCATACATTATTTAAAATAAGCCGTAGTGGCCTTAAGGTTTGAGCAGACGCCTACTACGCAAGCGACGCAAGTAAGAATCCCAGCGGGGACTGTAACAATCGGCGGCGACTTTTAAACTTATGTGTAGTGATTTCACACCACGTGCTTTACGGTGAAGGAAAACATCGTGAGGAAACCTGCATATGTCTGAGAAATAGTTCAAAGACACGCGTAGTGCTAGAGAGAAGAGATTCGCCATCTGTCACGTTGGCACGTAATGATCTTCGGTGAATAGTGGGTGTTATAACAACACCTTTGCCCCTACCCCTGGGAATACAGGCGTTAGCATATGTATGTCATCATCATCAATTTAAGAGTAATAACTCTTGTCGGTGTAACCGATGCATTTGTTTCCACTTGTCTCTGTCCAGTGCCATCTCTTTGACCTCCCTATACGTCATGACAGACACCTTTTCCTTAACTTGTCTCATATATGTTAGCCGTGGTCTTCCTCTCCCTCTCTTCCCTTCTACCTTTCCTTCTATTATGTTTTTAAAGAAGGTGTCATGTCGCACAAGGTGCCCAATCATCTTTCTCCTTCGATTTTGGATTGTTCTCCAAAGTATTCTGTTTTCTTTCACATATGTATGTATTATTTAAAAACATTTATACATTTTTACATAACTCTTGTAAGTTTATTATCTAATAAACTGTATTGGTACATTCAGCATACACAGCCAGGCGTATGAGCATTGCCTCTGACATTTGACTCCAAGTGTGTCAAATTATCTTTTGTAACCATCAATTGGTATCCATCTGAAGCCATATTCATATTTATTTACTACTCGTGTTCCGTGATGTCATTTCTTCTGGTGGAAAGTTACGTCACATCCTTATGTTATCTTTAATGATGGATCCAAATTTGATGACGTATAACAATAACAAATTAAAAAATATGTGTTTGAGCCGGTTTTGTAAACCAGCTTTAATTTTGTATTTTGTTCGATAAAAAGATTTATTGAACATCATAATATTCGTGATCTAAGTAATTAATGAATATGTTTACTGCTCATGTGGTTATAATATCGTAAATCATCAGTTTTTCTGTTAATAAACAAGTCGTGAGAAATTATTCAAAAACAATCATATCATTTGAGCGGTTTGTTTTGTTGAAAAGTCTGTTTCAAAACATATTACATTAACCTGTATAGGCATGTTTAAATAGTCTCTCAATATAACTTTTTAGGATAAATACCATTTGTCCATAGGTTGGCCTATTTATTAATTGCAATTTTTTTCACAGGCGTTTTATCCGATGAACTTAATCACAGAAAATATGAATATAAAAAAATAAGGAATTGTCCATATGTTTTGACAACTCCTTAATTTTTTTTATGTAAGCATAATTAAGAAAATTTAAAAATAATTTATGTGTAAAACACAGTGAATATACTAAGAAATATACAATGCTAATTTAGTATTCCAGCCTATGTCCAGCAGTGGACTTGATATAGACCGTTTGATCGATACTAATTGAAGATGTAAATATGAAGTCATTGCCATGTTAGGTTTCCACTGAACTTTAAACCGCCTGGCCTGGACTGTTGGGCGACCATGGATGTTTCCATTCCTTCTCCTCACGCCCTTTAAAACTACGATGGTGGTAATCATGCGTACATGAGTAGAACTGCTAATATTTGAAACCTAGAGCTACTTTACCATCTGTTAATATCAGCCTTCAGCTATTTTTTAAAGATAATGCCATTTTTTTTTATTACTAAACCAATTAATGATTTCTCAAGGAATTTTTCACTTCTTGTTTTGATTGAAGTCAATTTTGCTTTTTTTGTAATAAAATCTTTCCATTGCTCTTTGTCAATAATCAGCTGTGTGTCCAATACGTACCGCTTACCTTTATATTAACGTAGACGTGTGCATGTAACATAGTCACTCACGTTTAGGACTTTGGCTGTGTAAACAGTAGTTTGCAAATAGCTGTGTTTGCACAACTAATATGCGACCGCCGCCTTATTGTTGCACTTTTTACACGACAAGCATATTGCACTTTGACACGAATTCATAATAAACACTATTGTCCCTATTTCATACACTTAGCTATAATATGATAGTGAAGTTACCCAAGATATGAGAAAACATCCTAAGGAAACCTGATGTCTGGGAAGAAATTCAAAGACGGCGATGGTCATCTGTCATAGAATTTAATCATCTTCGCTGAAATATAGGTGACGTATGTAACACTTCAGGAGACTTAGTAACATTCTCTCGCGCTTGCGCTAATAAAAACGATAAAAAATGTATGGAAATGACATACATCAGTCACGTGACTACTAGAGAAACGTGAGAATAATGTTACTTTGTCTACAGGCCCTGGGGGCCTACTCGCTTTCTTAGAAAAGCGAAGCTACGGCCGCAAGCACGCTAAGTTCCTACCATGGTTATTATTCGTTCTAAAATAACGTCTTTGAAGTTAATACATTCTACATCTACTTTAGATATATAATCCATCGAATGAAAATTAGATTTTGATAAAAACAAGCTGTTCATTTGCGAAGTTTCGTTTTAGGAGAAAGGGAATAGACATTTTGCACAGCAGCGTATTTTACACAGCAAACGGCCTAAGTATTTTTTTTCATTTACGAGGGGGAAACCTTTAAAAGGTCCCCGAACGCCCTGCGGTAAGCATTCCACATACCCCGAACTAGAGGCAGTACCGCACAAGTACCTCCCCGGTGGCCATCCTCACGCTTAGGGAGATTACCGGGGGACTACCTGGGCCAGTGGCTCGGCATCACAACTCCGACCATCCCCAACAGGTCCTCCGGCGCCCTTTTTGTCGCCTCTTACGACAGACAGGGGAGACCGTAGCCAAATTCTTAGACCCTATTGGGTGAACAGCATGCGGTCTGTCTGATACAATGTAGTCTTAACAGGGAAGTTTACCCAGGTTTATAAATACCCAAAAATCTGCACCCTTCTTTTTTGGGGTTAAAAAAGTAACTTATTTTCCTCTCTTACCTCTTGCACATTAAGTATGTACCATTACTGGGCAAAATTGCAGTTTTTTACATTACATGATACAAAGGATGATCGAAAGACGTGGTTACTCTGTTGAGTTTTGTTTTTATTCTCCTTTTTGTTTCAATTCAAGTGGGTCTTTGATTTTTATGTTTGAAATAAAACGCCAATAACATTAACTACAGCGACACTTTGGCATATTTATTATTTACTAGTTGTGTCCGCGGTTTCACCCGCGTTAGCATACCCTAAGTTTTTTTATTAAAAGTAGCCTACACTTTCATCCCCTATTTTATCCCCTTGGGGGTAGAATTAATCAAAATCCTTACAGCCCGATCCGTCCAGTGGTTTGGGCTGTGCGTTGATCGATCACTATGTCAGTCAGTCAGTCAGTCAGTCAGTCAGTCACCTTTGAGTTATATATATTTAGATACTAGATTCAACACACAAAAACACTCAATTCACACACATCGTGCCTGCATGTCTGAGAAGTAATTCAAAGACGTTTAGTGCCTGAGACGACGATAGGCTCACCATATGTCACGTTGGCAATTAATCATCTTGTGTGAAAAGTGGGTGTTTTATTACAACACCTCTGCCTACCCCTTCGGGGAATACAGAACAAAAAATTCCAGAGATTAGCGCATTAAACCAAACTGTCTTAAGCTTTATAATCTATTCTATCTAATATATAAAATTTCCATGTCACAATGTTAGTTACCGTACTCCTCCGAAACGGCTGGACCGATTTGTATGAAATTTTGTGTGCAGGTAGGTCTGAGAATCGGCCAACATCTATTTTTCATACCCCAAAATTATAAGGGTGACTACCACAAAAAAATATATGGCAACGTTTGCCGGGCGCAGCTAGTATTAGTATAGATTATTAGATGAAAATATTATAAAATTTGCACGTGGCAATGAGTGACGTCAAGCAGTCATCTCACTGTTTGATCTTCGATTGTGTATACCTACCATGTAGATATCAATCTTCGGCAAAACAGGCTTCCTTAGTCATCTCCAACTACCTTTTAGATACAATCTGGCAGACACGCTGCTTGTTAGGTAAAAAATTATAATAATTAAGTCTGAGATCTCACGACCGACACTCATCATAGCTTTGTTTTTGTTCCTCACGTTTCCTCATCCTTCAAGTCGCTTAATGTATTGAATTTAACTTCCCTGTGAAAATTCAATGAAGGTTTCATCTATATATTTAAAAACATAGGTTCTATTCCTTTAAATCGCAATTCTGAAGTAAACGACACCCTTGATCATTGTGCATTTCATTATTGCGGCGACTGTATATAAAAATAGGTTGTTAACCTGATGGTCAGGACCTGATTGACTTTGAGAAATTGACCCCTGAGGCAAAACGGTGCGCCACGTGTACCGCCACATTTTTTTATTGACGAGGGGGAAACCTTCAAAAGGTTGGGAGAGGCTGTCCATAAGAGGGCTGCGGGCGCCGGGACGGGGGTCTCGGTGCTGACGCAAGGCCCTCGCGATTGAAGGGCGCGTTCGTGTTCCGACGCGTCCTCCCATAGAGTAAAGCCAGGTGTAGCCAGGGAAAGAGGGGCCCAACGGCCAATCGTTAGAGGGGGCAGTGCAAGCATGCTAACGCGATCGCACGCCCCCCCCTGTGAAAGCGACGAGATGGAACACTCGTGGGTTTTGGCCGGTACGAGTCCGGCATAACCCTTCCGCCGCCCCCGCAGCGGTTGGCGTATCCATGACGGATATCCCACGGTAAAAAAAAAAGAAAGTCTGGTCGGGGTATGTGGGATTTTTACCGCACTAAAACCCCCCCCCCAGTGGCCATCCTCAGTGCTCAGGAGGTACTCTGGGTACTCTGATAGATCGCACAGGTGTCCCTCCACACTTTGCCGTTACACATCCCCGGGGTAGCTGTTTCGCCCCTGGAGACCTCGCTGTGCAAGGCAGCGCGAGCCATATCACAGATAGTAGGGGTGTAGCTATAGCTAATTAGGAGTAATATGAGACTTTTAATAGAAAATATATGAATTACTAGAATAGAATAATTTATTTGCAAAAACATGAGTGACAATATAGGTGTTAGGCAGATAACAATTCGTTTCTTCATGTTTTACCCCGGGGGGCGTACAAATTAAGGATCTGTGGTTAGTAATTAACTATGTAACAAACAAATTTGACTTAAAATTAGATTTTTATACAAAAAGATTGAAATCACCAACTGACATTTAAGAAATCGTTGATATTGTAGAAACATTTTTCAGATAGAAATAGTTTGAGGCGCTTCTTAAATAATGCAACATTTAGTTCCTTAATGGGTTGTGGTATTTTATTATATATTTTTGGAGCCATCGAAATGATGCTTTTGTGTACAAGCGCTGTATTAGCTTTATTGACACATAACCTGTTTAGGTCCCGTCTACTGCGAGT
Organism: Watsonalla binaria; assembly: GCA_929442735.1. Lineage (NCBI taxonomy): Eukaryota > Metazoa > Arthropoda > Insecta > Lepidoptera > Drepanidae > Watsonalla > Watsonalla binaria. The sequence goes on from OV838938.1 coordinate 413,037, forward strand.
ATCATTTGTTAAATTGGCAAGCTTCTCAAAATAGTGAGGGTTAGTTTTAACAAACACGCCAACTTCGAAGATATACAAGCATGTTAAGGTTAAAATTTTATACTTTTTAAAATAAAAACTAATATTAGTAATTTTTTAAAACTACTAATTTAACAAGGCGCAACGTTACATACTCCTTGTAATATTTTTTATCAGTACCCTGTTAAGTTTCATACTTAAGTATTCAGTGAAAAACTGTTGATTTGGAATTCCTATAGATTAATATTAAAATGCCATACATTTCCAAAGGTCATGATCGAGATCAAGATCATTGATCGAGGTGAGTGGTCCTACGGTCATAGAGATATTAATTCAAAAACGGACCATCCAACGCTTCTGGGTTATTACAATTATTTTTCTGACCGTAGTTATTACGTCAATACATAATATAAGTTCGCGAGCACTCAATACAAGGTGGTCGAACTCAACAAAACTGGTAACATTTTATGTTGACTAGATATCTGTCAGTTACATTTGGTGTATGAGCATATTTTTTTAAATTCAAGCTTGAAAATCATAGTTTTGAAGCAGTGTCTTAAGTGTCTTAACTGGTATGATAAAAAACTCACGCAAAATCGCTTACCTTAAAGAAATACGAAAAAATTAACGGTGAAGGAAAATATCGAAATAATTCAAAGACGTATGTATAGTGCCTGAGGCGGCGATAGGCGATAGGCACTTCTTCGGCGAAAAGATGTTGTGATTACAACACCTCTACCTACTCCGATCATTTTATTATAAGCACATGACGTTAGACCCAAACTAAGCAAAGCTATGGTTACCAGGCAACGGATAAAATAATAATACAATAAATAACATGTAATATAAAAGTAATAATTAACACTTTGGAGCGATTGGGGCCAAATGCGAAAGTCCTTTTTAAGGCTCTTTCAAAACGCCTGGTTGACGTCTCTGGTTTTGAGCCGTCGAGCTGTTTTTTTTTAATTTCTCCTAGTAAAATGTAATAAAAAAGTAAATACGATAGTTTGACGATTCTGCACGCATTCCTATAACGACGGCAGGTATGGCGGTAGCATGTATAATTATGTCATTCTGACGATTTGAAAGTAGGTTGTTAAAAGTCTAATCGAATGAAGATATTTGAGTTTAAGTTTTAGTTTAAAGACGACTGGAAGAACATAATCGATACGTTGCAAGCACCTTGAGGACATAAGACTTGAAGTTCGTTTCCCTCATACAATAACTAGTATGATAAATAACCACCGTATTATATGTGTAATTAATTCAAAACCTACAATGTGTGACAATTCCCACAGTAGGTACTCGAGCAGTGTTGTAAGAGGCAGTCGCTTGGGCAATGCTTACATCACTACGGCCACTGTATTCATTGCCGACATACGTGTTTTAATGATGGCAGGGAAGTTGACTATAGATTTTATAAAACTACCTAGTATTTAACAATCAGTTTTTTTTTAGAATTGGGACGGCGATGAACTCGCCCTCTGTTACGTTAGCACTCAATCATATTCGGTGAAATGTCAGTGTTGTTGTTTCAAAACCTCTACTTACCCCTTCGGGGACCCTTCTGGGATGGCGTGATCACATATCTAGTCTTAAGAAATGGTTTGGTGTCTAAGAATAATTATGGAATACAACTCTATGTACAGATAGTGTCGATTTTGAACGCTTGAACTGCAATTCCCTCAATCAATTCAAGTGTTGCATTTTTACCACCCAGAAATGTAGGGCCTAAGCCGCCTACAGACGCGGGTTCAAGCACTAATTGAGTCCGAAACAAAGTCAAGCTGATATTTAAACACGAATATCCAAGACTAAGGTAAGGATACTACCTTCTGCTCATTACACTAAGGAAGATGGCGTGACCTTTCGCTACGTGAGAAAAACCTTCCTAACTTCTTGACGCTGGCTTGTCCAGTTGTTTGTGCCCTTAGCGTCGAGCTTTTTTTTTTAAACTTACTACTAAGGCAGCAAACATGCGTATGCATGGCCCATCTGATGGTAAGTGGTTGCCGCAGGGGCGCACGTTACCAACCCTGTAAATATCTCTTCACACACTTCTTGAAGAACCCCATGCTGTATTCGTTTGGGAAAAACACTTCGGGAGTTCTTTCCACAACCTGAGCGTCTGGGGAAGGAAACTCCTTTGGAAACGAGCAGTGCGAGGTCATGGTCCCAAAATGTGGCGATGATTTTCCCGTCGATGGCGAGAAGTGCAATGGTTGAAGGAGGACGCGGGCCTCAAACAATTCTTCAGTGAATTTACCTCGAGACGCCCACTGACAAATTGCAAAAGGATGCATTTAATGAAAACATTTGTATTGCGTTTGCATTTGTATAAACAAAACTTGCCGTTATTTTAAACTTTGCTTTGACGTTCTTAGCAGTGTGTATACATAAGAAACGTATGTTACCACTAGAGTTTGTGAAGCAAAACAATATATTTAACTTATATTCAAGTGTTTAGTATTCGGTGAGTGAACGCGCCCGGTGTGTGTATTTATATAAACACGGCCATTGACCGGTCGAGCTTGCTAAAAACTTCATTAGCCTATACAACTTAACAATATAATCTGATGGACTGTAAGAAAATATTTGAGAACTTCAAGATGCCTGACTGTGTAATTTCAATCTATCCATTCAATCCATATAAATAAATAAACACTATACAGCTTTTCACTTGATTAAGTACCTATATACGGGACTCAAATAAAAAAGCAAATTAAAAAGTTATTTCTCTGTCTGTCTGTCCGTCTGTCTGACTGTCTGTTTACCGGCTAATCTCCAAAATGACTGGCTGAGTATCTTAGGTTACTTTTAAGTCTACGCGGGTGAAATCGCGGGGCACAGGTAGTTCTTTATGTAGGTACTTTTTCGTGTAAATATAAAAAGTTGCGTATTCTAAGTTAAATCGCGTTATCAGAATCGAGTCCACAGTAAGTAGGCGCCTACCAATGAGGCGATGAGTTGATTATAACTGCAACGACTATTGTTATCCAGTCATTAAACCTCCATTACTTGGTTTCATTATCTGGGTTACAGCATTTACCGACATGGAATTGTGCTATGTTACTTAATAATGAGTCGGTGAGGGCCGAGTTCGATGAGTACCTTCCTATGTTATAACAAATCCAATCAATCTAACAATCTTTACTTTAGTATAAAAAGTGTCTTTGTTTGGTTAAGTGCATTTATTTCAGAAATTACTGGCCCGATTTGAAAAGTTATTTCAGTGTCTAGCGTTTCAGTTAAGCAACCCTAAGCCTAGCCAGTAATTGCCTGCTTGATCTCTCCTCGGAGAGCACGATAAGCCGTCGGTCCCGGTTCCCAACAGGTCGATAGGTGGCCTAAAATAGTCTGAAAACTGGTTTAACCCAGATCACTGATTTTCCTCATTAAAGGGGTTGCGAAAGTCAGATTGCAGTCGCTTCGTATAAAAATCAGGTGATCAGCCACATCGGGTTGTATCAAGTGCCGACCCCAACCGTGTACCTATGGGATAAGGCCAGGGAAATTATGATGATGATTAAGTGCCAACGTTACAGAGGGTGAGACCATCGCCGCCTCAGGCACCATACATACGTCTTTGAATTACTTCTCAGAAATATGCAGGTTTCCTCACGATGCTTTCCTTCATCGTAAAGAACGAGTTTGTGCATAAGTTTTTAGAAAATCTCATTGGTACGGACCCCGCTGGGATTCGAACTTGCGTCGCTTGCGTAGCAGGCGACTGCTCAAATCGCAAGGCCACTACGGCTCTTACACCACACCTATAATCTGCGGTCCAAATGGGTGATATATCGTCCACTATGCTCCAGCTTACCTACACCTTCGGGGAACCTTCTGTGAAGGCGTGAGCTTTTTAAATAAATGATGCAAATTGTATTCCGCATATCTTCACATAAGTAATTCTAGTCGATACTTAGCTAATTCATACGCGTTCCTAACTAGGCCAATGTTGTGGCCTTGACTATATATTTATTGCCTTGATCTTAAAACGCCAAAATCTATGCAGATTTTGCATAAATACAGTGTTGCTGGTCGGTCAAGTTGCGACACAGTGTGTTACATAACGTGATTTTTCGGCATCACATTTTGAAGGTTGACGATACGGCCTCGACGCGGGTTAGATGCGACTTAACTAATTATAGCTACGATACTACCAGTAATTAAATTCACTAATACTGCTGGCATCACGATTCCAAAGCACATACTTACTAGTACATGTTTTTTTTATTTAATGGGAAAACATACAGCTTATAAAACTTAAAAGAGATGATATAAATAACAGTAACGAGTAAACTATTCACATGTTTTATTTATAAGAATTAGCCACAGCAAAGCGATATACACTAAAACTGCTTCGCACTAAACCTTTGCTATCATAGGTTAAGTGTCGTGGTGGCCTTGAGTTTTGAGCAGTCGCCTGCTATGCAAGCGACGCAAGTTCGAATCCCAGCGTGGCCTGTACTAATGAGTTTTTCTAAAAAACTTGCGTACAGTGATTTCACACCACGTGCTTTACGGTGAAGGAAAACATCGTGAAGAAACCTGCATATTTGTGAGAAGTAATTCAATGACGTATGTAAAATATCTGAGACGGCGATGGACTCACCATATGTCACGTTGGCACTTAATCATCTTCGGTGAAAAGTGGGTGTTGTGATTACAACACCTCTGCCTACCCCTTCGGGAATACAGGCGTGAGCTTATGTATGTATGTGTAGGTTAAGTGTGTGTACCAGCAGCAGTTACTTACAGAATGCTGTAGAAATATTGGTTGGTGTCCGTAACTTAAGTTTCTGTCCGTCGAATTAAGCACCTTTTTTAAAGCTAATTAAAAATAGCTTTTGATATTCTAGAAGATCCAAAAACACGAGTCCTTTGAGAGACCTTTACCAGTTTTCAAGTTACGTATTAATAAATAAATATGCTCACGCCATCCTAGAAGGGTCCTCGAAGTGGTAAGCAGAGGTGTTTTACCAAAAACAACGGTTCTTCTCAGAAGGCTAGTTTCCGAATCGGTGGTAAATTCTCGACATTTATAAGTGCCTTACCAGGGTCTAAACTGAATAAATATTTTTCATTTTCACACCCACATTTCACCGATGATGATTCGCCATCTATTACACAGGACTTAAACAAAAGTGGTGAGATGTAGATGTACTATAAGTACATAAGTAAGTTTTGTGTCGCACCGTGTATAACATTGAAATAAACAGCGTTTGTGTTGCCAACAGCCTAAATAGGTAGTCTCCGATATATTACTGCTCGTGTATACTAATAGGTAGATTACATTACAAATTTAGTTGATAAAGTTAGCAGTTGCCAAATAGATGCAGTAAACAATTTACATTTGAGTACATGTGAATTGAGGAGATTGGTGTCAACTTGTTGAACGTACAATATAAAAAACGTATATATAGTACACTAGCTGTGCCCGGCAAACATTGTATTGCCATATATTTATTTGGTGTGGTCCCTTATCATTTAAGGGTATGAAAAATTGATGTTGGCCGATTATCACACCTACCCGATCTGCACACAAAGCCGTTGCGGAGGAGTATGATAACTAACATTGTGACATGGAAATGTTATATATTAGACAAGTACTTTGAACACGTAAGTTGGAGTTGCAGAAAGGTTTTGGTCGCAGTCGTTACGGTCGAAAATCCCTCCTAATGATTCTATATAAAGGTAGGCAATTTATTTTTATTTTGAACTAGCCGTGTCCCGCTTTTTTAGCCGCGTAGTGTTAACAATAAAAAATAGGCTATTTTGTGAAGAGTTATTTTAAAAAATAGATGGTATCAGTAATATAAATCAGCTATCTGTTAATGCAAGGTCTATTAAAATCAGTCCAACCATTTCAGAGATACTAGACCAAACAAATATATATATATATATATATATCAGACATAAATATATTTTTTTATGTAAGTACTAAGTACTGTATAGTATTTATTTTCATATACATATAGTGAAAAGCTGTAAATTTGGAAATTCAAACAGCCTCTTCAATTCCTTAAAACTTCATCGTATAAAAGGAAAACCGCTACACCTATAAATGTCATCAATAAACGCAACTTAGCCATGAGATATATTTGGTTAGCTGAGTGGCAGTTGAGTATTATTTACTTGACACGAAACCCAGTGTCAATCAACTACAGGACACAAGTTGTCATTATATACGGATCCAAAAGTTAGATACATCTTGTTTTATTACCATACGAATGTTTGTATGAAACGTGACTCAAATACGATGGAACGGTGGAATTTATCATTATTATTTTATATGCATACACACACACCTGTAATCCCCGAAGGGGTAGCCAGAGAGAGGAAGTGCCAACGAGACAGATGGTGAGTCTATCGCCGTCTCAGGCACTATACATACGTCTTTCAAATTACTTCTCATACATATGCAGGTTACCTCACGATGTTTTCTTTCACCTTAAACCACGTGGTGTGAAATCACAGCACATAGGTTTATGGAAAAACACATCGGCACAGGCCAGCTCCGTTTGTCGGCCTAAAGATGACACTATTGTGATCCCATACAAATCTGCGTTTACGTGATCACTGAACTCGCCCTAGGCGCTCTGTACGTGCCACATAGCACCAAGTTTCTCACAGAAGGTAATTTTTTAAACAGATTTAAATCCTCTTGTAGAATGTTAAGTGTAGTGATTTCATCAAGTTGAGCGACTGTTAGTATTCTGTACTATGGCTTAGATAATCGGTGTTCATTACGTGAGCAATTGAGCATTGAACACGATTGACGTACTTTACTCAGCTTTACTATTCTCGGAAATAATGTTGTTGATAGGTATCTAGGTAGACAGACTTCTTTCTTGAATAACAACCGGGTGCAATACTTTTATATTAAGTTTTCTATTACTTAAATATTGTTAATTAGTAGGTAATATTATCCGTATAATTCAAAATTCAAAATATCTCTATTCGATTAGACTTTTTACAAAGTACTTTCAAATCGTCAGGAGGACACGATTACATAGGATTGTACATACTACCGCTAGGTTCGGAAGGTTGCTTTTACTGAGAAGAACCTGGCGAGAAACTAAGTAATTACTCTTTTCAAAAAAAAAATTTACAGCTTTGAGTAATACAATATAAATCATAAAATATATATATACGCCCATGGACACAGTTCCAGTGCACAAGAGTCGATATAAAAAAATTTAAAACTAAAATTAAGTACTACGAATCATTGTGTAGCTTGCGATGACCAGCCCCCACTAGCAGCACCTTTTTTTTTTTTTTTTTTTTTTTTTTTTTTTTTTTTTATTTATTTATTTACCATTTATACACCATCATTACAGATATTTAAACCTAATTCGATGGAATACACACAATAATATTTATTCTTGCTTAAATCTAGTTTAATCTTAATTTACACCTAAATATAATATTGTGGCCCATGTGAAGTCGTTCAATGAGCCCGAAAACAAATCCACCCGCGATGCGACCGCATTGAGTGTACACAGCGCCCGCGTTATAGGCGCGCATTTCAATAAATTGGTGCGCGCACGAGGGACATCCAACAACGGTGGCTTCCGTCGCCTCTCCAGGAAAGCCTGCGGCACACACAGGCGTAGCTCTGCCAACACGGCTGGGTTGTGAACCTTACCTCGCATCACTTGAAGTAAATAGGTAGCCAGAGCAAGTTCCCTCCTTAATTCCAACTTACAGTATCCCACCATACCCAGAACAAATAAACTAGGATACAACAGTGGATATCCAGGATAAATGCCATACTGTTTTAAATATAGGAATCTTGTAAATTTATTCTGGATACGTTCCAACATCAATTTATACTTGACCTCATGCGGAGACCAAATCACAGCGTTGTATTCCAGGTGACTTTTAACTAAGGCCTCATACAATGCTTTTAAAGCTGCAATATTTTTAAAGTCGCCTGCCTGTCTCAATACAAACCCCAAGTTACGGTAGGCCTTCCTGCACGTGTCAACAATATGTTTGCGAAAGTTTAAATCGGTGGTAAATGTAATACCTAAGTCCCTCACCTCAGTTACCCGCTGGAGCGGTGTCCCTTGCATATGATACTGGTAATGCCGAGGAGCGCGCGCGCGACTGAATGACATCACTGAGCACTTAGCAATATTAAATAGCAATTTATTATCGGTGCTCCAAGCCACCACTTTATTTATATCCCGCTGTAAAGTGTCATGATCTTCGGGTCCCTTCACTACATGGATTAATTTAAGGTCATCAGCAAATAGTAATGGCGTAGACCGCTCCACGATTTCAGGTAAGTCATTTATCATTAATATAAATAATAGAGGACCCAAGGTGCTACCTTGACTCACTCCCGATCTGGTAAAATAAGGCTCAGATAAGGAACCACCGTAATCCACATACTGACGCCTGTCTCTTAAGTAGTTAGCAAAAAACGACAACGTATGTGGGGCGCATCCGATTCTAGCTAACTTTGACAGAAGGATATCATTGTCAACTGTGTCGAACGCTTTCCTGAAATCCAAGTAAGCCACATCTACCTGCACCCCAGCATCCACTGCCGGCACGAGTTGCGTCATTAGGTGCAGCAAGTTTCCAGTCGTTCCTCTGCTTGGTCTGAACCCGTGTTGCGTATCCGATAACTGGCTACTCACCTGCGACTGTAAACTGCTATGAATAGTCGCCTCAAACACCTTAGCTGGAGTGCACAGAACTGCAACTGGTCTACTGTCACTAGGTTCCGAGCCCCCACTTCCTTTGGGTACGGGCACAACTCTAGAGAGTTTCCAACTTTCGGGAAAGGTTGCTGTCTTAATGTATAAATTACATAAATGCAGCAATGGTTCAACTAATACCGCGCGACAGTCCCTAAAAACATATGCTGGTATACCATCCGGTCCCGCGGCACGGCTCGGCCGCAAGCTAGAGAGCGCGCGACGCACATCATCCGCGGCGAGCGGGGCCAGCTGCACCCTCGCGCCGGGCAGACTCGTCGCCGACGCGCTCGCCGCGGCTACGCTAAGTATTGCCGGCTCCGGGCTATATACAGACTGGAAAAATCGCGCAAATTCACTCGCACATTCTGCTTCCGATAGAGCACGTCCATCCTTTTGTAACCTCCTCCTACCCTGGTTACCTTTTCTGGACCTCATATATTGCCAGAACGCACGAGGATCCTGGGCTAGATGACTTTGTACGCGGCATCTATACCTATCATATGCAAGAGCAGTTTCCGTTTTTACTCTGGCCCTACATCGTGCGAACGCAACATAATCATGGCTTAACTTAGTAGATTTATATACTTTATGCAATTTATGTTTCAGTTCAATATCTCTAATAATATCAGCCGTGTACCATACCGGGTATATATATCTCGTATTTTTAGAAACCGTCCGCTTTTTAGGAACGCACTCGTCGATCACACTATATATTTTATCATAAAAAATACTTAAAACTACCTCCGGGTCCTTAAGGGTATACATCTCCGACCAATCTATTATAGATAACAAATCATATAAACGAGTAAAATCAGCTTTATTAAAGTTCCACTGGTTTCTGAATGCGTGAAGATGCGTGTAAGTGAATGTGGGGTCACTAGGTGACAGAGAGTGCGCAGGCGACGTCGGACCACAGATGTTGATAGTGACACAGAGCGGTGGATGATACTCGTCCACCGGTTGGACGCCCTCGTCCGCTGCACTTACACTCATGTTGCTGAACGCGCTCAACACCAAGTCCAATTGCCTACCGTTACAATTGGGCACTGAATTACATTGAATGACTTCACAAAAGGCCATTAAAAAATTAAAATAGTTACTAACATTACTATTGCACGAAAATAAATTAAAATCACCTAATACGACAACTTTATTTTTATACTTAACACATATATCTTCTAATAAACTAAACATTAACATATATTCATTATCATCTGTCTGCGGTGGAATATAAACTGTAACACATGTAAATAAATATCTTTCTCGTTTATACACTGCTGCACAAATTAGTTCGAAGCTGTGTTTGTCTATGTCTAAGTTACCTTCTATCGACACTCGTCGCAGCTCGTATTGCGGTGTGGCCACTAAAAATACTCCACCATGCTTACGCCCGTCCATTCGATCACATCGCAATACTTGGTATCCGGGTAAAACAAATTCTGCGTTATGAATTGTATCATTTAGTCCACTTTCAGTGACCGCGAATATGTCAGATCCTGATGATTCGAGAAGTGATAAAAATTGCGCAGTTTTAGTTCTGAGCCCTCTGACATTCTGGTACAATATATTTACGCTTCTAACGGGCTTACTGTTCGATTGGGACTGGTTTGCGACGAAACCAAACCCATTCACTGTACTCCACATTCAGTGGCCATGCATCCGGGCAATAGATTCTATCATAATTACTTTCAGCAACTCCTACTTTAAATGAAGCATATTGCCGTTCGAATTTTGGTTTCAATTTTTCAACAATAATTTCACAATCTTTCCCTAGCACACCCTTTAAATACTCCTTTAGTTCGTCCTCATTTGTACTTTTCTCCAATCGCCATACATGTAAATATTTCATACGTTCAACTGCTTTGAGAGACACAGTAGATGTATTACCCCCTTTTTTTATTGTGGTTTTCTTATTGTTACTTCTGACATCCGTCCATGTACCATGACCCATTTCGATATGTGAAGATTCAATATCTTCCTTACCCGCCTCTTTAGTGGCCACGGCTGCCGCGTAGCTACGATTTGCCATCGGTCGTTGACCTTGCAGCTGTCCACTACCGAACTCGATGATATTGTTAATATCAGCGGCCGCCGGGGAAGATTGGCTTTCAGTGATCACTGGCATAGCCTTCAATGATGCCTGACTACCAGGGTAGGAATCTACGTTCTTATCGGCTAAGCGATTAGTGCGTCTTCCCTTGGCTTGGCTATTTAACTTATCATTTTTTAGGTCCTTCACTTCTTTTTCAAAAGAGATACATTTATCCTGGGCTTCTTTCAATTCTTGTCTCAATCTGTTGTTCTCCAATGTTAAAATAGTTACATTTACTTTAATCTCCTCGATAAGTTTGCTCTCAAAAATACTTAATTTGGTGTGTATGGTATCATTTACTTTATCCATTATATCCATTACAATATTATTCTCCCCGCAAGAACATAGCCTAGATCCCCCCTGTATAGTACCAGCCTGAAGAGGTTGACTAGACACCTCCTTGTTCAAGGTACTACTAGCCCCACGAACCGGCGTATCATCGGTTACACGTACCCGCTGAGTAATGTTAATACATTCTTTGCATTTGAAGGTACGTTTAATGTGCGCCTGACCCTCCTTAAAAGCATTTGTAGTGATATTTCCACATTTGTAGTGATGTCTTGCCTTGCATCCAATACATTTTAACAGCTCCGCTGCATCTATTTTGTTATTACACTCAATGCAATTCATTTTAGCAGTATCAAATCAAACACTGGGTGATAGAGATAGATTCATTCGCTATGCGCCTGCGCGAAAGAGAAAGATGCACGGCTCGTCGGTGAACTCAGCCGCTACTCGTTTGGTTGCACTAAATGTTACACATCCGAAATATTATGTGTGATTTCTATAGTAAATTCACTGTTTAACACTGTACTCCACTTTTCACAGGTGTATTGTCACTAATAACGTATTTAACCTGTTTACAAGTATGACGAGAATGCCAGCCATCGCCCTCCTCAACCATTATAGAGGGAAGTGAGCGAATTAGTAATCAATACGCCGTAGTGGAAGGGATATTGCCTGCCAAATATTTTGTTTTCTTGAAACCATTTATTGGTATTAACAAAAATGTTTTAAGTTTATGGGAGATGTCCACTTTAAAATTTTAGCATAAAATCCTACGCAGCTAAAAAATCAATGAGTCAAAAAATAATTTGAGCCGTGGTGGCCTCGGGGCTAGAGCAGTCACCTGCTACGCAAGCGACGCAAGTTCGAATCCCAGCGGGGCCTGTACCAATGAGTTTTTCTAAAAAAAAAAAAAACTTATGTACAGTGATTTCACACCACGTGCTTTACGGTGAAGGAAAACATTGTGAGGAAACCTGCATATTTCTGAGAAGTAATTCAAAGACGTATGTATAGTGCCTGAGACGGCGATAGACTCACCATCTGTCACGTTGGCACTTTATCAAATTCGGTGAAAAGTGGGTGGTGTGATAACAACACCTCTGCCTACCCCTTCGGGGAATACAGGCGTGAGCATATGTATGTATGTATCAAAAAACACAGCAGGGCGCTGACGATGGCTGTAATAAGTACAATTACGCATCATTACATAATGTGTTGAGGTACTGTTGTTTCCGCCGAAGTAATAACTCTTAAAATAAATAAATGACATATATTTAGTTATTAAGCACCTAACTACAAACCTATTGTTTTAGGAGAAGGACACTTTTTTCAATACTTATTGTATTCTGTTCATATCTTTAGTATTCAAATTGTTAATGTTTTTGAGAGTTTGAGAGACTGTAGGTATTAATACCTGCTATAACTAATAAAGTGAGACCTTTCGGAAAGAGATTATTAATACTACTTTAAAGATTTTTCAAGCGACCAACTTAGGATGGTTGAAAAATTTCCACACAGTTTTTCAATTCTCAAATGTTTTGCAAATGAAAAAGAGTTATTCAATAAGGCTGTTTACTATTTACGAGCGAAATGAACAAATCCATGCAGCTCAGCACTATATACCTACTTACTAACTTCTCAGACATATGCAGGTTTACTCACGATGTTTCCCTTCGCCGTAAAGCACGTAGTATGAAATAACTGCACATAAGTTTTTAGAAAATCTCATTGGTACAGGCCCCGCTGGGATTCGAATTTGCGTCGCAGGCAACTCCTCATACCTCACGGCTCTTAGCATTAGAATAATTTATTAGCAGTAGAAAGAATGAAACCTTAAGTTTTATAAATAGTGTACTGAGATTCTGAGATATTAGATGCTAAATATGATTCAACATCGCTCCTTTCGCTATCGGCATACGTTTCTAATATGTTCAAATCAAGCTAGTTTAGTAGGTATAACCAGTTAGTGTTGATGAGCTAGAAACTAAGATCATTGCACTAGGCCTTGCTGGTGACCTTATTCGCGACTGTCACATAGCAAACATTATGACAGACCTACATCGTGTTACTTTTTTGTAATAGTTAACCACTTTACAGCTGATCAGTATCCCAACTATGGGTTTTAGCCTGTAATTTTATTTTATTTTCCTCATTTTGTATGGAAACGTGAAACTTCCCACACACTCCGCTAGGGTACGGTTTTCGTTTCCATACAAAATGTGGTAAATGCGCAATCGATATAGTAAAAGGCAAAACATGTTTTACTCTATACTTGGGATAGTACTCTAAATAAGTGCCTTACCAGGGACTAAACTGGATGAATCATTTTCATATTCAATAAATGTTTATACATACTTAAATGTTTAAATGCTGTTGACATTCGATTACGTATTGCGTGGCTTGAGTTGTGTTGATTCGCCAACTTTGGCATTCGACCACACAAAGAAAGCTAAATTCGTCGACGATGGAACTTGTCAGGACCTTTAATTCGGGCACAGATATCTGTCTGCGAAACAGTCATGAATGCAGAAGGGTCCCTGTAGGGGTAGGCGATGGTAGCGCATCTACAAGTGGTAAGTCTATCACGATCTCAGACGCTAGAGTCGGTTCAGATTGCCCAGTGCGAGTTTTCTTAAAATCGCCGCCACAAGTTTGATGTATATCTGCTTACATTATATTTACCCTTCCTCCCACCAAAACCGTATTAATATCTTAACTAACTGCACCCTGCAATTTCACCCGCGTAGACTTAGTTTCATGGTTCTCTCGGAACCCAAATTTCTAAATAAACGTAGTCTTAATTACAACATCAGCTATCTGCCAGTGAAATTCCCGTTAAAATCAATCCAGCAGTTTCGGAGATTAGCCGGGGCAAATAGACAGAGTTCTTTTTTTTTAATTGTTGTTTTTATCTCAGTACTTTCATATACATTTAGTAAAAATCTGTTATTTATCTGTATAAGTATGAATAGGTATATAGGTATAGATTTTATCGAATTAAAATTAATTGCCATTAATTTGCGAACCTCTGTGCTTGTAAAAATGTAATAATACAATTTTTGCTTTAGATGTACTTATGTAATAGTGTAATTAAGAGTTTTTGTGTGAAATCAGGTTCGGCCATTTTTTACTTTGAAAAAATAATGCGTTTGGACTTTATACCCATTACAATCCATCAAGAGGAGCTCCCATCTATTTTAGTTTGGGAAAACCTTATCAAGGTCAGTTATGAATGATGTTTACCTCCAAAAGAACAGCAGGTACCTGTGGTTAAATTAATCCATATTTTTCCACTGACCATCATCATCGTCTCTGGCCTTATCCAATACATTGGTGGGGTCGGCACTTGATTCAACCCAGTGTGGCTGATCACCTGATTTTTATACGAAGCGACTGCCATCTGACCTTCGTAACCCCTTTAACGAGGAAATTCTGTAATCTTGGTTACTGTGCCACGAGCTCCTCACTTTTTCCACTGACCAATGTTCGTATGAAATTATTGATATGTAAGAAGTATTTTCAGGATATGTTTTTGGAAACTCAGCAATATTGCTTCTCGTGAAATTTAGATTCGCTCCTCACTTTGAAGTATGACATATAAGTGAAATGTCACATCGTTTTGACGTTGTTATTTGGCACTGAAAAACTGATACAATATCTTTACAATACGACATTAATTTCGCCGACATCTGTAAAATGATGGCAGCTGAAACGTGAGGCTTCCAGCTGCAGGGGCGATATCTAAACTAGAGTACCCCGGTTCGAGATTGAGGTTAATTTTTAATTTTTTTTCCTTTTTCCCTACAAAGAAAACGAGCACAGCTCGGTCGACCAAGTTCTAATATATTATGTTAGTCAATTTGTACATAATGTATATTATGTACACATGTACACATGTACACAAGTACACATGAGCTCAATTTTCAGCGCCCTAACGAAGTACATGTACCTCAAAATTGTATAACAAGTGTACATGAGTAACAAATGAGAAATAAATCAATAAATAAATCAAAAACCAAAAGCCGGAACAATATATGCAGGCCTTGTCCTCGCGTTATTGTGTGTCATCGGTAATTTATAATAATACCTACCTCGTTAATTTATGTTATTTAATAACTTATGATGAATATATGCAAGATTTTATTCCGACGTCAGTGTCAAGGTGATGGTGTCTTGCGTACGTTGTTACTGAGAGGCAACGTTCTTGTATAGTTATATTTCAGACAAAGTTCATTGAAGTGTCTAAGGCTAGCCGTACACACACAATTTAATGTTGTATTTTATTCTAATGCATAAATTATCATATTAATTAGGACCATATTAGGGTTTTACCAAGGAAATGATTGCTTTCGAGATACAAGATTAAATAATTGACATTTGGAATCAGGAAGAAAAAATATTAAGCTACTTTATCTATTAATTCATCTCATAATTTGCTTCTAAAATATATTTATTTTTGTAGCTGTCAGATCAGCTGTAAAAGTAAATAATTTATCTGTGGTTGTAATCAACCATAAATTAAAAAAAATAATCGCAGAAGGTCTGCTCCCTACATTGATCGCGAATTTCACACGCAATTTGCAACGACAATCTCGGATCATAGCTGGCTCATTATAATATAAATTTAAAATAGCTACTAGTGGGGGCTGGTCACCTCAAGCTACACAATTATTCGTAGTGCTTATTTTTAGTTTCAAATTTTTTTATATCGACTTTTGTGCACGGGAACTGTATCCATGGGCTTATATATATTTTTTATGATTTATTGTATTGCATTACTCAAAGCTGTAAAATTGATTTTGTAAAAGAGTAATTACGGAGTTTCTTGCCAGGTTCTTCTCAGTAAAAGCAACCTTCCGAACCTGGCGGTAGCATGTATAATCCTATGTAATCGTGTCTTTCCGACGATTTGAAAGTACTTTGTAAAAAGTCTAATTGAAAAAAGATATTTTTGAATTTGAATTTGAAAACAGCAACTCCACGAGCCCGCGATTATTTTCGAGGGCTAGTGCTGGCTAACCGTCAACGTAAGCCCTTGCAACTTCATTGGCGATTGCAATTGAATGAATTTCAAGGTACCGAAAGAAAACATGTTCACCAAAACACGTTTTTTTGTGAATTAATATTACTTCATTTACATATTATTTGGGTACGCACGAACATTTTTTTTTGCGAACCAATTCAATACAATTCCCGTACTTGAAAAACCGGTCTTATTTTTGACAGTTATTTCATTAAATGATTTTTGGATAAAAACGTTGAGGTAAGAAGTTATGAATTATGACACACGAGTTCATAAAACTTAGTAAGTAATTTAAAACTAATATAATAACAGCTAATGTACTTAACACATCCAATAGAGACTATTATCATCTTTATTTCCTCATAACATGTTCATAAATATTAATTTGCTGCTAGTCGTCCTGGGATACCGAGGGCTGTCGATTTGAGATGTATTTTTTTAAATCGTATTAATTTGTGCTAAATATCTAAATGCATTTAATTCACACTAAAATAAGACCGATGTTTTATTACGAACGCCTATAAAAACTAGACCTAGACTAACCTGAAATGCAACTAAAGGCAAAAAGCTAAATATTATCAAATAGCCGTCGTGATCAACTCTAACTTTGGTCAGCGCAGAATCAAGGTAAATGCTTACATAACTTCGAAGCTTATTTGTTCTTATGTGCCATGTTTCCACCCGCTTCAAATAACTTACTTATAATAACATTTAAGGCAAGCTGTGAGGTGTAAATGAATGCTGGATACCCTATACTATTTCTCATTAATCTAGCTACTGTATTATATTTTTTTTTATGACGTTTTCCTTTACCTTTAAGCATGTGGGGTGAAATTACTACACTTAACTTTGAAAAACTCATTGGTACGGGTCGCAGGAGTTTGCATTGCTCGCGTAGCAGACGTCGCTCAAACCCCACTACCAGACGTATATCCCCAAGGCAACCAAGGTGTTTAAATAAATTAAATTAAATATTTTTTTTGAAGAAAAATGATGTATATCAGAAACCGAAGACCCCTTAGATAGAGGCCGAGGAATATTCTTGATGCGTAGAAGTAGAGTGAAATCATACGTTATGGGCTTCTACCCTGTGAAAGGTTAGCGCTAATGTGTTTCAACATAACTATTGTTATTTGGTATACCTGTGGTTAGATCATGGTGTTACTTCTTTTGCACCAATATTTCTTTTGATATACATATGCTCACGCCTGTATTCCCCGAAGGGGTAGACAGAGGTGTTGTAATCACAACACCCACTTTTCACCGAAGATGATTAAGTGCCAACGTGACAGATGGTGAGTCCATCGCCATCTCAGACACTTTACATACGTCATTGAATTACTTCTCAGAAATATGCAGGTTTCCTCACGATGTTTTCCTTCACCGTAAAGCACGTGGTGTGAAATCACTGTACATAAGTTTTTTCTTTTGATTACAAAAATGTACACTATCAAGCCAATTTTTAGATAGCTTTGTCCTTCCGATAAGTGGGTTAAACTCTTGTGTTGTAAAATCTTAGCATACACTTGTTAATAATTTATGATATCATTGTATAACTATTATAAACAAAATATTCTGCCACTTGTGAAATAACTGTATTGCGGGTTCAGAGCTCGGCACATACCTACTATTATATTACTAAATATTTAGCGAATCTATCTTATTCACGCCTTCCCAGAAGGATCCCAAAGCTGTAATGGCAATGTTGCCAACGTGACAGATGGTGAGTCCATCGTCGTCTCAGACACCAAACAGCATGTCTTTGAATTTCTACTCAGATCTATGCAGGTTTCCTCAGGACGATTTTCTTCTGCAATGGTCAGTTCTTCGGCATTCATTACCGGCCTTACCAGGGCCTTTACAAATCATTTTTTTTTCTATAGCTCCTGGCGTAACAAATCACTGCACTCAAGTTTTTTTTTAAAAACAATATACATTGTTAGATTTCGAGAAATATTACGATAAGATCAAACGATTTGTTGTTGAGTTTGATGTAAATTAAAAAATGTCTAAGCGCACTTCTCAGTAGGATTTCAATCATCACTTCTCTCTCTCTTATTTTAGCATTCCGTGAGCTTTTCTGCGAAACTTAGGCTACATATGTGTTGTTTATTTTTAGATGGTAAACATTCCAATTGTGTTATTTTTCTTATCCATGTTATGGAACTCATCAAGTATTTTTGAAAGGTTGACCATGAATATAAGTGATGGCACAACAAAGAGAAAAAAGAGCAAATATTTAAAAGGGCTTACCACATTAAATATGCAAATGATGCCTTATCATTCCATCCAGTTTGTTTTTACGAGAATTAGCCAACTGGTGCAACTGATATTCGAAAAGGACTGCCATGGCCGTCCTTACATTAGTAATCGCCATCTCTGAACATCAGTTTGACATAATGCCGTAATATTGACAAGAAGCATCAACAAGGTTTTTCCCAAGTATTTTACAAATTGCATCAATCTCTTCAAGAAAATGTGTTGATACTATTTCATGGTCGAGTTTTTGTTTAATTCGGTATTGTCGGAAGTCGACGTTCTGTATCCTATTTTGATTTCTGTATGCGATTTAGGCTAGCCGCACACACAATTATATTGTCAATAAAATTAAAATTGAGAATAATATTAAGCAGTTTAATTGAATAAGAGAATTCTGTTCGCGCTACGAGCAATAGCGTCGAAGAAAAACATCGCAAGGAGATCTGCGTAATGTCGTAAAAGATATTTGAAAAATCTTAAATATATGCTCCCCGAGGGTCTTCAAAGGGATAAGCACCCACTTTTCATCCAATATAATAAATGATTAGATGGCGAGTGCGTCCATCGCCGTCTCAAGCACTATACATACGTCACGATGTTTTTCTTCACCACTAAGCACGTCGTGTGAAGTCACTACGCTTAAGATTTTTAGAAGAACTCTTTAGCAATTTCTCTACAGACCGCTGGGAATCGAAATCGCCCTGCTTGCGTTGCAGGCGACTAATCAAACCTCACGACCACAGAGGCTCTTCAAGAAATGCAAATTTATAATTATAGTACTTTGAACATGGTAACACTGTTATCATTTTTTTATAGTTAAAAGATGCCTATAATTATGCTTAGTTTGAGCTAGTGCAGGCTTATAAAAGGCTATTGAATATAGCCTTCGATTATCAAATCTAATGATAAACTCCCTGAACGTAACATTTGTAGTAACTGAAACCTTGACACTAAAACTGCCTAAAATGGCAAAAGGTAACAAAGAGTTCAACGTAAACTATTTGCATATCAACACATATTAATGCTAATTAAGGTAACGGCACCTATGTTGGACGCGGACCAGTGATGGACATTTTTTGTTTTTTCTACCAAAATTAAGAGAAGCGCAGTATTTTTTTTTCAATGTCAATACCGATCAGTTGTGCCAGTATTTTAGCTGTCATAACAGCTGTTTTTGACAACTGTCATCCATTTTGATTGCGGCCATAACGGTTGTAAGTTTCACGGTGTCAATTGGTGTCGCGAAACGTAATTTCTTACTAGAATCGCGATGTAGGTACACATATCATCTTATTATGTGTATAGACGTTGTTGAAATTATTATTATTTAATGATTTATCAATAGAAATTCATAAATTTTATAATATAACCCATACTATAAATTATCATTTTAGCCCTAAAACACAACACTGGATTTTTACTGTTCATTACTGGAGTCTAAGTAGGAGTGTTGTTTATTTATATTATTTTATTGTACTAAGTACTAAAATGTAATTAAACATTAAATACTGATTGAGAAAAGAGCTTTTAATTTACGTCCAAATCCCTAAGAATGTATGTCAAAAAATAAAGAAATTACAGAGCAAACATGAAAATCGCTTACACTGTCCATGACTGGTGATTTTACCTTAATATACTAAATACCAATGTATGTTTATTTGTTTTTAACTATTCAACTGGGGCCCAACCGTGAGCTCTTATTGCAATGTTATTACAGTTGTGTGACAGTGACACATGTATACACGTCAAATACATCTGTCTCATAATAAGAGTAAAACTATCATGGTAATAAGAGGTTATGGTAAGGCCTCTGATTATCGTAAAATTTTGCACTCTCTTCAGGGGTATGCAGGTGAAGCGACGGACAGATGATGTATCATGGTGACACCTTGTCGTTTTCGGTAAAAAGTGGGTGTTGTAATGCTTTTGTCTATCTATCCCTTTAAAAACCCTTCTGGTAAAGCGTGAAGAAATTAACATATCATATATCCAAGTAACTATAAGTTATACTATATTTGTATATAAAGTTTATGGTGATAATTATAAGCCGTGGTTTTGTGGTTAGAGCAGTCGCCTGCTACGCTAGCGACGCAAGTTCGAATCCCAGCGGGGCCTGTACCAATGAGTTTTTCTACGTGATTTACGGTGAAGGAAAACATCGTGAGGAAACCTGCATATTTCTGAGAAGTAATTCAAAGACGTATGTATAGTGCCTGAGACGTCAATAGACTCACCATCTGACGTTGGCACAACACCTCTGCCTACCCCTTCGGGGAATACAGGCGTGAGCATTTATGTATGATGTACTTAAGAAAATAAGCATTTGAGTCTGGCATAAAAAATGTACATATACCTACTCGTATATCTCTTATATTATATATCTGTTATAGTAACTGGTTTCGGTTGACTGGCAGGTAGGTATTCTTACCCCAACACGGTTGCCAAAAATATGAAAAATAAATATTCTCATGTCATGAAACACACAAAGAAAGAAATCATTGAAAAAATCTGTTTGTTTGGCTGTATTTTCTGTTGTCAGTGATACGTGTGATTGTATGCTTTCTGCCATCCCAGATGGGTCCCCGAAGGGGTAAGCAGAGGTGTTGTAACAACAGCATCCGCATTTCACCGAATATAATTAAGTACCAACGTGACAGAGGGTGAGTCTATCGGCATCTCAGGCACAATACATACGTATTTCAATTACTTCTCAGACATATGCAGGTTTCCTCACGATGTTTTCCTTCACCGTAAAGCACGTGATGTGCAAGTTTCTTTACTGTTTTTTGTATGTAGACAAATTCACAGTATCCAACTAGTCAGATTACGTGCGTGCATGATTTATGACGGCAATTATGATAATGTTATTTATTTGACGTTATAATAAAAACATAAATATAACCGTGGTGGCCTTGAGGTATGAGCAGTCGCCTGCTACGCAAGCGACGCAAGTTCGAATCCCAGCGGGGCCTGTACCAATGAGTTTTTCTAAAAAGACTTATGTACAGTGATTTCACACCACGAGCTTTACGGTGAAGGAAAACATCGTGAGGAAACCTGCATATTTCTGAGAAGTAATTCAAAGACGTATGTATAGTGCCTGAGACGGCGATAGTCTCACCATCTGTCACGTTGGCACATAATCATCTTCGGTGAAAAGTGGGTGTTGTGATTACAACACCTCTGCCTACCCCTTCGGGGAATATAGGCGTGAGCATATGTATGTATGTAAATATAACCATTGAAAATGTTCCTCTTTGACTTATTTATATGTCCTTATATTTCATATTTTTTGTGTAATATTTGACAAAAACCTTAGTAATTAACGAGACTTGACTGTATCTATATTTTTGAGTATTTTAATCCGTAAGGGTGACATGGCGTGTATTAATTTGCCGCAGACTGGTTTTCGTCAAGTTTTTATTGCCAAGTTTGTCTTGTATGAAATGATGTGCTTTTTTTAGATGACTAATATTTGTTAAGTAAAAAAAGTTTGTTAGTAGAGAAGTAGATGGGAAAATAGTTATTCCATACTTAGCTCCCACCGCGCTTCGAAGGGCTCGTTAGCGTCTATATACCGGTAGCCAAGTTGTTAAAAAAATATTGCTAGGTATATAAAGAATCATTGCTGAGTTTCTTGCCGAGTTCGCAGCAAAAGCAACCTTCCGAACCCGGTGGTAGCATTTATAATCCTGTACAGTGTGCCCTTTGTGTGCATTTTTGTGTCCTCCAGAATATTTGAAATTACTTTGTATAAAATATGATCAAACAAATATATTTTTCAGTTGAGTTTGAATTTGAATACTTGACAATTTTCATCCAATCTTGACTTATAAAATGTCATATACTGAACTTGAAATTTATTGACCTTTGCAACGGGGTTATAGGGGGTCATTTCTTCCTAATTGGTCCCCTACATTCCCATAATAATATGCTGAAGACATTGCCAATAACCCTGTATTACATACATATGCTCACGCCTGCATTCCCCGAAGGGGTAGGCAGAGGCGTTGCCATCACAACACCCACCCCTCACCCTGTATATAGTGGCCTACCATCATCGGTTTAAGCAGTATGTATTAAGAACTTCTAAGCTCTGACGTTTCATTTTGGTACCGTAAAATTACACGCCCAAGCTAACGCTGCTTAAACGACCATAGTTGGCCCCCAGTAAGTATGATGTTTTTCAACTGTGCCGCAAATCAATAATCGGCTAAGGCGAAATTACGGAATATTCCCAGTGAAGGTTTCATGACAATAAAACCAAACTGTCATAAATAATTGGCTGTCATGACATCCGCCAAAAGTGCGGTATCATCTCAAATCCCATAGTCCGTTGCGTCGACAAATGATCGCGTGTGACATAATAATATAGGTAATGTCACGTGTGTCGCATCGGACAGGATGCTAGAAATTGTTGTTCATTTGTAAGCTTACACTAGTAGCTACGTGTAAGATCGTAGCTATGGATAGCAAGGTTGGAAATAAGGATATCTAATCTATCTATCTAATACCTTTAACGCGTTCACTGCCAACAAAGCGTCTGTGCGTCCTACTCTTACAGAATATACGAAAATGCAACGTTAGCAATGTGTTTAAATGGGCAATTGCTGTATAAATCTATGCAGATAAATAAAATTGTAGTGTCTGTTTGTAATTCCAAATTAACAACCTTTCACTAAATGCTTATAAAAGTATATTCGGTACTCGCTTAAAAAAAAAATTCCCCTGTCTCTCTCTATCTTTTTTATTTGTTTGTTCTTAATCTTCGAAACGGCTGGATCGATTTTTACAAGACTTACAAAGCAGATAGACATTTAAATTGTATTTATGTGTATAGATATAGATGTGTACATGTAATGCTCCGTTGAATGGATTTCTTGGATGTCGTGAGAATTCATTTGTATATCAAAGTCAAAGTCAAAGTCAAAAGTATCTTTATTCGATTAGACTTTTTACAAAGTACTTTCAAATCGTCAGAATGACATAATTATACAAGATTATACATGCTACCGCCAGGTTCGGAAGGTTGCTTTTACTGAGAAGAACCTGGCAAGAAACTCAGTAATTACTCTTTTCAAAAATATTATACAATACAAAATAAATAATTTAAAAAAAAAAACGCGTATCAAAATAAAAGCCGTATAGGTGGTGGTAATAATATCATGGATGTCTGGGAATAAGGCATCTGTTCAAGCATTCAGCAGTACATATGACGGTCACAATATCATTTGTTTTTGTTCGGTAAAATTGGCTAAATCTAAAAACAAGGCAAAAAAACCAATCCAACTGGTTGGGTTAAGCTTCGCCTGTACCTTAAGCCGTTCTCGTTCCTCAGCCGTCACTCGGCTGCGGTGACTCGTGAGGTATATAGTGCGTGTCCGTACACAATATACACAAATACAGATATATAGATGCGGATAAATAAAATTGAAGTGCGTAATTCCAAAATTACAGCTTTACACTAAATACATATGAAAGTGAACACGGTACTCTCTCTGTTTGTTCTGGCTAATCTCCGAAACGGCTGGACCGATATTAACGGGATTTTCACTGGCAGATAGAAAATGTTACAAGAAGTTAAGCTACTTTAAAAAAAAACATTAGGTTACCGCGGGCCAACCATGAAATTACGTCTCTCACTTCAATTTAATTTACCTATCTGTATGGGTGTTTGTTCTCGGCTCGGGCCCGGCTCTGTCTACTGCGAGTCTTTTAATACTGCTTATTAAACATAACAAGCGAAGCGTCAAGCATGATATGATATGATAAAGATAATTAAGTATTTCCAAGTGGACGTGGTTTAGGTTCGTTGGGCAGAAGAGCTGGTCGGTATAATTTGGTATAATTATGGCATTACAGAATAGCGAGGACACGCGTCATACACTCGTACAAAGTATAGACACAGTATAAAGGTTTATTTATAGTTCAATGTTGCGCGGATTCCAAATACGGGCAAAAAAGCGGTATCCCTTACCACACGAGCACGAGCACCGTGAAAGTTTGACACATATGAGACATTCAATAAACGCGTTAAATTATGATAAATTTAAGCCACACATTAAAACTGTACTGATGAAGAAAGCTTATTATACAATTTCGGATTACATAAAAGATAAAGACATATTATATATGATAAAGGAATTAAAACTCTGCACTAGTAGCTCCTGGCAATGACATGGTATGTAAATCATTTGGTATTTTCTTTACATTTTTAATTATTATTTTTTACACGTGCATGCTAATACAATTTTCACTATTGTGAATAATTTTACATGATTTTTTTGTAATTATCTTTGTTTACTATGTAATGAAATCTACATGATGCCAGCTACGTTTCATCCCGGTTCTTCTCAGAAAGCTAGTTTCCGAACGTTTCATAAGTGACTTTCTGGGGCCTAAACTGAATAAATCATTTTCATTTTCATTTTCACAGTTGTATATTATGCGTATTAGCGATAAGCGCTGGCGAGAGGTTAATCGCGATTGTGTCGACGCGTTGCGATTGTTTTCAATAGCGAGGCAGACACGCGTGCAGTCGTCACTCGTTAAACAGGATCTAATGCATCGCTTCGACATCGGTTCCATTCGGCACTACTCGGACCAATCGCTTGCATCAAAACAATCGAAAAACCTCTCAATTGTTTCATCACCAGGACGAGTCGATGGTCACTCGATGGTAAGTTTGGCCGACTCTGATTGATTCGATTGTCGAAACATCTAGCAATCGCGCATCGCTAACGTGTATGAATCTGTCACTGTCAAATATCCAAATTATCTACGAGCATTTTTTTCTTAGGCATAAAACAAAATGCTTAAATATTTGTATTTTGTCTCTGACGGCTCTGACGAATTGGGTGCAATGTTATTTCGCATTAAGTAAGAATCTTGATTGACATACATGCATATAGCATGGATATGTCAAGAAGAAATATGTCAATAAACTGATATAAAATTTAGGTAAATTTTAAGTTCGTTTATTGACATATGGAAAAAACCAACCACATTTTGAAACGACCATGTTAGAATCGCCTTATATACGACTTCGATTCTTTGTCAAAATGAACAATCACCATATTTTGTCATATTTCTGTGAAAATTAGCACATACTTACTTATTTAAAACACTGGATGATAAAATAAGTATGAACAAAACTGTGAATTTATTAATTCCATTATTTTGCCAATCAATCAAATAATCGTCATAAGAAATGTTAATTAGGTAGAACTTAGCAATAAACCGGCGAGTTAGGAATAAATTTAACGATGATAGAGACAGTGTAACATCAATTAAAAGTGACATTCTATCTGTTTACACAGGAAATGCCTCGATATTTCGAAGCAAAGCTCATTCCAAAATTCACGAAGACATTGACAGATAAATAAAAAATGTACAGTGATTTCACACCACGTGCTTTACTGTGAAGGAAAACATCGTGAGGAAACCTGCATATGTCTAAGAAGTAATTCAAAGACATGTGTACAGTGTCTAAGACGGCGATGGACTCACCATCTGTCACGTTTGCACTTAATCATCTTCGGTGAAAAATGGAAAAAGAAAGGAATAAAAATAAAAATAAAAGTAATTTATACCTTCACACAAGAATCCCAGGTAGACGGGCAGCTGATATGTGTTTCAACACACTTATAGTCCGATGCAATAACTAAATATATGATGTTCTCATACGCATACTGGTTTTCAGTAGAGCTGTAGCAAACCGTATGTATTCGTTACTGAGTAACGGGTACTCCATCTAGTATCGAGTAACGAAACGTTACTCTCGAAAAGTTTTCGTTACTCGCATGTTTCGTATCATGGTTACATACGCTGTTTCAAAGACGTAATGTAACGCTGCGTTGTGAAAAAGTGTTTTCATAACATTTTACGACTACAATGTCATAAATGTATATGTCGCACGTTTTTTTTTTTTTTGTTCCTTCAGCAGATCATAGCATGTTATGAGGTATTGGGAGTAACGAGTAACGATACTCGTTACAGAATGTATAGTAACGAATACATACGGGTACATTTTTATTTCGTTACTTTTACACCTCTAGTTTTCAGCACCTACCTTATACACATTGTAATAGTCTTATATGTATTGATTGCATGAGTACGTGATGTCCTTTACGATGTTAAATTAGTAAACGTGACTTACTAAAATGAAACGTATTTCTTATTTATATTATTATTAATACACACACGCCTGTATTACCCGAAGGGATAGACAGAGGTGTTGTTATAACAAGAACCAATTTTCACGAAAGATAAATGCCAACATGACAAATCGCCGTCTGATACGGCCTTGGTGTTTGAGTAGTCGCCTGCTACGCAAGCGACACGAATTCGAATCCCAGCGGAGTCTGCACATATGGATTTCTCTAAAAACTTATGTACAGTGATTACACACCACGTGCTTTACGGTGAAGGAAAACATCGTGAGGAAACCTGCATATGTCTGAGAAGTAATTCAAAGATGTATGTATAGTGCCTGTGACGACGATGGACTCACGTTGGTACTTAATCACATTCCGTGAAATGTGGGTGTTGTTGTCACAACACCTCTGCTAGCCACTTCAAGGACCCTTCTGGGATGGCGTGCGCATATATATAATCAAATAATAGATGTTTTTGATTTTGCCGATGAAGTTCCTCGAGGTAGACCGTATCTCCTACTTAAATTATATAATATACAAAATTCTCGTGTCACAGTTATCGTTGCCATACTCCTCCGAAACGGCTTGACTGATTTTGATAAAAAAAATTGTGCTTATCCGGTATCTATGAGAATCGGTCAACATCAATTTTTCATCCCCATAAATGTTTGGGGTAGTCCACCCCAAAAAAATATATGGCAATTCAACGTTTGCCGGGCACAGCTAGTTTTATGTTAATATAATGTGTCGCGGATGTTTATATTATTAATTTATGTGACTTCCGCACACATGACTACTAGATATATGTTACAAGGACAACTTTTGACTTAGTTTATGATAATGTATGCGCCTTATTATATAATTATTCTACAATTAAAGAATTTGTATATAAATTAACCTAATTAGTGTAACTTTCAGTCAATAACTAAGCGATAATCAACCTTATGTCAGTGGCTTAAATATACTTAAATGCTATCACTATAGTCAATTCACAGTTAGTTTACCTGACTGGACAGATATGAATAAATGATTGGCGTGTCTGTAATATCTCTGTCTGCCTGTATGTATATTTGTATATACATACATATGCTCACGCCTGTATTCCCCGAAGGGGTAGGCAGAGGTGTTGTAATAACAGCACCCACTTTTCACCGAAGATGATTAAGTGCCAACGTGACAGATGGTGAGTCCATCGCCGTCTCAGACACCTTACATGCGTCATTGAATTACTTCTCAGAAATATGCAGGTTTCCTCACGATGTTTTCCTTCGCCGCAAAGCACGTGGTGTGAAATCACTGGACATAAGTTTTTTTTTTTTTTTCGAAAATCTCTTTGGTACAGGCCCCGCTGGGATTCGAACTTGCGTTGCTTGCGTAGCAGGCGACTGCTCAAACATCAAGGCCACCACGGCTCTCGCCATGTATATTTGTGTTTTACCATATCTTTCAGGATCAGGTTACTTTAAAGCACACAAAATGGAAAATATTATTAGTTACAGAGACACTGGACGGAGACAAGTGGAAATAAATGCATCGGTTACAGCGACAAGTGTTATTATTACTCTTAAATTCATGACAATGACAGAGAAATCTCCCCATTCTTAATCTAATCTATATATATTATACCTTTAAACGATAAATTCTTGTATATAGCTACAATACAATACAATACAATATAGAATGTGAATCTAATGAGATTCACATTCTATATTGTAGGTAGGTAGGTAAAGCGGTTAATGAACCGCTCCAACGATTTTCATGAAATATAGAGTAAAGGGGGTTTCAGGGAAAAAAAAATCTAGCTAGGTTTCATCTTCAGAAAACATCGTTTTAACCATGTTTTCAGGCAATGAGAAATTGCTACAATATCATTACGATACGAAGGTAAATTTAGCCGACATCTGTCAAGTTATGATAGCTCAGGCGGGAAGCTTACAGCTTATCGAGTGGTAATGAAAATAGGCCTATACCCTGTTCGAATCCCAATGACACCGATCCGGTTTGTTTTCCTATTTTCTGTTTTTTTTTTCAACTATTATGAGAAAACGTGAAGTTTTTTTTGCGGGAAACATTTAGATTTTTGTGAGAAAAATTAACCGAGCTCGTTTACCCAGACACTAATAATAATGGATATAACACGCGGGTGAAGCCGCGGATAGAAGCTAGCGCTACATACATTTAGAGATGTGAGAACTGTCCCCGGAAACGCAGCCATTAATGATACGCGTGAAATGTATGTGTTGTTGGCAACAGGCCGAATAATCCATTGTCCATTCAAGTCCATACAATCAATGTTTGCACGGCATCACCGCTTTATTTCTGTATAATCATCTTCGCTTCTAGCTAGTTACTATTTAAGAGTTTAGTTTGTACTGGGTTATATCCCCGAGTATTGCGATTCGGGGTGATGCGTTATTGGGTTTTTCCATCTGATGCTCCAGTAGCCTGGGGCCTGTTTGATGGCAATGGGCCACCCCTATTACATGGATCTTATAGCGAATCCCAGCAGGGCCTGCATCAATGATTTCTCTAAAAACATCGTGAGGAAACCTGCATATCTCCCAGAAGTAATTCAATGACGTATATATAGTGCCTGAGACGGGGACAGATTCACCATCTGTCACGTTGGCATTTAATCATCTTCGGTAAAAAGAAGGTGTTGTTATTACAACACCTCTGCCTACCCTTTCGAGGAACACTGGCGTGAACATATGTAAGATTTTATGCCAATTTTGGTATTTAATGTAATATTGTTTGTTCCAGTAAGGAGGTCCCCTCCTGAGGATGGCGGGCGGGCAGCAGCTACGCCTGCTGCTTTGGAAGGACTATCTCATCAGGAAACGAAATCTGGTAACCTTTGCCTACTTATACTACATAGGTGTGTGGGGCGACTGAGTGATCGATCATGTTCATCCCCAGCAATGGGAAGAGTTCCAGCCAAGCAAGTGTCAAGTCTGGGGAATACCGGCTCGAACTTGTTTATATATTGCAATGCGCTTGAAAACTCTCATAGCGCGATTTAGGTTCTCGTGTTATTGTACTCAAATTCGCTAGTAAAAAGTTAGCTAGTAGCGCCATCTATGTAGCGAATGGGACAGGTTTACACCTTTCCAGAAGGGTCACGGTAAAGATAAAGGTATAGAAAATCAACTTATCACTAAATAAGACGATTAGACCCTAATACTGACACTAGAGGGAGCCCTTCTGTTACTCTGTGAAAATATGAAATTAATAGATAGCTCCAAATTTACAGGGTATATTCAATTGTACTATATTAAGATGTGATTGAAAGCAGTTTTCAAATGGGTTGTTCCAGATCACTCTCCTGGGCATCGTATGGGCCACAGCACTCATCAGCGCAGTGTACGTCATCAGGATTAATGTTGACAATGTCGACTTCCCTACATGTAAGTTTCAAAGCAATACCCACTTTTCACCGAAGATTATTGAGTGCCAACTTGCCAAGTAGCGAGTCTCTACAGACTTACGTTCTTGAATTACTTGCTTCAGACGTATGCAAATGGCAGTGTGTTATAATCTGGTAAACAGCCGCATGCTATGGGCATAAAATGACCAAAATGTATGGGCTAAGGTATATTAGCGTACGTCGGATATGTCCCGGCAAATGTGGGGGGACACCAAACCGGTGCTGCCTATCAGAGTGCCCGGAGTCCGATGCACGGATGGCCACCGGGGGGTAAGAAGTTTTAGTGCGGTAAGAATCCCACATAGCCTGACCTGCCTCTCCCAGGGCAGTCAGGTACCTTTTGAAGGTTTCCCATCGTCAATAAAAGAAATGGATTCTGGTACCTGGACCATATGATAGAAATTTCTGGCGAAATAAGCAAAATCTATAGTAGATGCGGACATCATTGTGGATTGCAGCTGGACAAAATGGGATTGTGTGCAATATTGCCCACTCGGTCTCACGGTCTTATATCTTATTTTAACTATTTCGTGGGTAATCCGTCATTGATACGCCAGCCGCCACGGGGGCTGCGAAAGGATTATGCTGGACTCGTATCGGCTAAAACCCACGGGTGTTCCTCCTCGTCACATTTACATAGTCGAACTTAGCCCAACGTTCTATAAGACTAGGTCCACGATGTTCGCATGGAATCGATGATGTCACAATACTATGTATTGTTTATTTTATTTCCAGGTGCGTACCCAGCCCGCGCCCTGCCCAGCGCCGGGGTGGTGCAGTTCCTACAGTCGTTCCTATGCAGCGTCGAAAACAAGTGCTTACCCATCGACCAATACGAACAGATACCAGCCTACAACAACTCTAAGTGAGGATTTGTTTTATTAAACTAAAACTTCAGAATCAGAAAAAACCGAAAGTTCACAAAGATGTCTGAGTAAACCTGTAACCAGATATTCTTGCGGTGTATGCGGTTTTCATTTCATCCGTTTCCCCGACAAGAATGACACGATTGCAGCTGACACGACCTCTCGCCAACTGTCATAGTAGCTTCTCATCATAAGCATTACATTATTATGGTGCATTGCACTATTGCCGTCAACTTATATACGTAGGTAGCCGACAAGATTTGAGCGCTTTCTTTCAATTTGCAGTAGTAATTTCATGTGTCAGTCTGTCTGTATGAAGTGATACGAATACAATACCTACATGCGTATTTACTCTCACTATTTTCGCCGGACGCTCCAACCTCTATCTATATTGATTCTTCTAGATAGTGAATAATATTTCTTACATACTCTGAGAATGTCTGAGAACCAGATAATAAAAAAGAATTAAATGTACATGATGCCTGGCTGAGTTTCTTGCCGGTTCTTCTCAGAAGGCTAGTTTCCGAACCGGTGGTACATTCTTGACATTCCTAAGTGCCCTACCAGGCCCTAAACTGAATAAATATTTTTCACTTTCATTTTCATTCATAAAAGTCAAATAAATAAGAGACCGTAGGTAGGTACTAGTAACGAGACAGTTGAAAACGAGTTAAAGAAGAGAAATATATACGTGATTTGATTGTTACAATTACTGACTATGATCGTTTAAGCAGCACATATTAAACACT
This sequence comes from Watsonalla binaria, assembly GCA_929442735.1. NCBI lineage: Eukaryota > Metazoa > Arthropoda > Insecta > Lepidoptera > Drepanidae > Watsonalla > Watsonalla binaria. The sequence continues at coordinate 444,632 of OV838938.1, forward strand.
TCTTTTAAATGACGTTTAATTTATACAGTACCAAATTGAAATCCTTAATGCTTAAAATCAATGATGGTAGGTCTTCGTAATGAGTACCTAATTACTGAGTTACTTGCCGGCTTGTTTCCAGTAAAAGCAACCTTCCGAACCCGACAGTAGCATAATCCTGTATAATCATGTCGTTCTGACGATTTCGAAGTACTTTGGTAAAAGTCTAATCAAATAATGATACCTATTAAAATTTTCATCAGATTTTTAATAACGTTACAGACTAACCCAGCTGCAGCGGAGATTGGCGCCCCTTGTGAACGAGTCTACGCTGGACGTAGCTGCCTCAGTTCCTAATGCCCTGAAGCTGGTCTCAACGCTGGCCGACGTTGTCGACGAACCCACCTTTGTTGATATTACCAGTAAGTTATCATTTAATCTATACTAATATAGTAAAAAGGAAATATTTAATGTAAGTAAGTTTGTATTGAATAAACATTATTGCAGAAATGGATCGCTACACTATCAGCGAGTAACATAGGCTATATTTTTTCCCCTACTCCCAAGGGAACGAGAACTATACGGGTGAAACCGCGTGACATCCGCTAGTTCAATATATAGGGTCTACACTCTTTAGTCGAACAGTTTTGTCACAGAGCATCGGTTGTTGGTACTTATCCATTAAATAGGTACATTTGAAAAGTCCTTAACATTTCTTGTTGATTTTTTAGTGGTATTTTTTTTTTATTTTTGTGTCGTTTTACTCAGTTTTTTTATTTAATTTTTCAACAAAAATAAGCATTCCAACATGTCAAACATACAAACATGTCATCCAATAAACATAGAACCTTTAGAAACCTCTAACAACTATATTTTACCGCATAAAATAAATGGTATGTATAACGATGAAAAATAGGGGATTTTAATTTCATTTCAAATTGATATTCAATTCAATTCAAAAACTTTCTTTATTCGATTAGACTTTTTGCAAAGTACTTTCAAATCGTCAGATAGACACGATTACATAGGATTATACATGCTATCGCCAGGTTCCGAAGGTTGCTTTTACTGAGAAAAACCTGGCAAGAAATTCAGTAATTACACTTTTAAAAAAAATCTAGCTTTGATAATCTACATAATTATAATAAAATACATAATTTACAGCTTTGAGATAATCTGCCAATGCTCTCTGACAAGAATGTGCGCCAAAAAATCTGCACTCTGTATATCCCCGGGTCGGGCAAAGTGTAGAAATACACTTTGCCCGACCCGGGGATATATAATATCTGTAATTTCTCAGCAGCAGCCCGGAGTCTGGGTTAGTAGCCGGTTCGTTTGCAAAATTTCATGATGATCGATTGAGTAGTAAAGACATAACAAACAATTACACATATGCATTTTTTTGATTTTCGAAAACGATGTTATATTGCCCTTTAAATTGAGGTTTATTAACAATGACAATTGACTATTAAAAATATGTTCTATTTATACCTAAATGTATAGCTTGAGATGACCAGCCTCCACAAGCAGCAGCTATTCACAAGTATGCCGTGAATGCCAGCCATTGACCTCCTCAAACCATCATAGAGGGAAGTGGATTATAGTGCACTAGTGTGTGCGCAAACGTTACACTCACTCCTTCTTACATGTCCTCACTCTCATAGTCTGATATGATGGTTTATGCATCTATAAACACAGTCTATAAATCAAAAACAATACTTTGTTGACAGAGAGAGGGTTGAAAGTACAAGACTTGTTCAGCCACCCGGCTAGAGTGAGAAGATATCTGACGTCACAATTACAGCTGTCTGATGACGTAACGAAGAGTCTAATGGAATCACACCTCAGTTTGGAAGGCGTGAGTATATTTAAGAATTAATAGGTACGGGATTTTAAACCCAATCACTAAGTATTAGGATTTATTATACATTCGAATGTAATCAGTTGTTAATCGGCGTTTGATAATATAGACAATGTTGTTTCGAGTAGGGATCCTATATTTGTAAATCTAGGTTACATAAGCAGACAGCGATACATATAAAGATAATGCAAACAGACACTTCAATTATATTTGTCTGTATACGTGTATAGATAAATTAATATTTCTTTGCAGATAATAAAACATGATATAAATAGGTGCAAGGCAAACTCGATAGTAAAGACTTTGGTCATAAAGAACCAGGAACATTTGGACATTTTGGTGAAGAAGTTATGCTCTCTTACCCATAATGATGTGCAGAGGATATTAATCGACCTTTTGTTTGAAATAAATTTTAGTAAATACATTAAGATGGTAAGTATCTGATCACATTTGCAGAAACTTATAAAACGATATTAACACGTCGTAGCCGATCGTGTAAACGTCATTTACGTGTTTACAGACATTTTAATAAACTTCAAATCGTCAAATCAATATTACTTTCACGGTAAATAAATAATACACACAGAGAGGCATAACAGAGGAAGTGGTGGCCTTGCGGTTTGAGCAAGTTCGAATCCCAGCGAGATCTGTACCAATGAGGGTTTCTAAAAACTTATGTGGAGTCATTTCACGTGCTTTACAGTGAAGGAAAACATTGTGAGGAAACCTGCATATGACTGAGAAGTAATTCAAAGACGTATGTAATATATAATGCCTGAGACGACTATGGACTCACCCTCTGTCACGTTGGCACTAAATCATATTCGTTGAAATGTGGATGTTGTGATTACAACACCTCTGCCTACTCCTTCGGGGAATACAGGCGTGAGCATATGTATGTATGTATTCTACATTCGAAGGTAAATTACGAAATTTTGACTGCAGATAGGTAACATGTACAGCAAGTTATCCGGAGATACCAGCGTGCTGGACTTGGGCGACATGCTCGGTGCGGTGGTGCACATGGTGCAGATAGAGAGCTTCGTGCCTTCGGAAATATTCGCCATCATGCACGGCGGTGAACACTTCAGCTATTTTAATACTACTTTGTAAGTACTACTTTGTATCTTATCTTATTATATATTTAAACGAGCAATTCTTGTATAAATATAGGTATAGAATCAGAATCTCGGAAACGGCTCCAACGATATTCATGAAATTTTGCATGTAGGGGGTTTCAGGGGCAAAAAATGTATCTAGCTAGGTTTAATTTGTGGAAAACATCGTTTTGACCATGTTTTCAGTTTTTCACTGAAAAACTCATAAAATAGCATTACAATACGACAGCGAATTTCGCTGACATCTGTCAAGTTATGGTAGCTCAAAGATGAGGCTTCCAGTTTACGGGGCGATAACGAAACTAGAGTACCCCGGTTCGAGACTGACGTTTACCGGATTGCTTTTCCTATATTTTGTGTGAAGAAGAAACCGAGCACAGCTCGGTCAACCAGATACTATATACTTATATGGAGACTGAGGCGAACAGACAAAAATTCAGCGGATGGATGAGGATAATCGTGAAATGAATGTGCATATTTTTTTTTCATTTGGATGATTACAAGGGGAGAGTAAGACCTCAAGTGTGAAAAGTCAAATGGCTATAAAGGGAGTGATAACAGATATGTCGACTGATAGAGATATAAAAGAAAAATCTTTGGGCTGACTCCAAATGCACGTGGGACAAGGAACTGACGATGATCTCAGGGAGGGTGATGCTGATCATTCAACGTCAAACATTTACCAAATAGATAAAAAATATTTGTATTTACTAAATCAATAGGGTTACTTGGCTGAAAACCCTTTGCCTGTAATCAAAAATATACAATACGTAGGAATATTTATTTGTATGTCTCCTTTAATTTCAGAATAACAAAACTAATGGATCTCTTCCAACCAACATTTGGTGACACTCAATCATACAAATCGTTGAGGGAGTTTACTGACACAGCTGTCCTTGGCATCCAATATTTGGACAAAATGATGGCCCAACAGACAGACAACATGGAAGATGATGCTTCTATAACCAAAGACAAGGATAATTTAATGAAGGCTAGTTTGAAGAGAATATCTAAGCTTGTTAACAATGCAGCTGATGTTTTTGATGTGGCGATGGATGATAAAAAGCAGATTGATGTATTTAAGGTGTAAGTGACTTTACGAAACATAACCTAAGCTTCTAAGAAGACTAGTTATCGAAATTTTGTAAATTCATCGTCGTTTATAATTGCCTTACCAGGGCTATAAATAAATTAATATCAATTTCATCACAGTTTGTTATCTACTATCATAATAAGATTAGCAAGTAATATAAATGTAATGTAATTATATCCTTATTAAACTGTTAATTGATTCAGAATTTAACTATCTTATAACTTAACTTTTAGGCTGCCCCAACTAGCGAACTTTGTTTACAAGTGGTTACCTGAAAAGTCCAAACATGATGTCATGTTCTACTCCACACTGCTCGCAAAACTAATCCAGAGTGCCCACCACGTGGTCAATATCAACATGAATTTAGAAGAGTTGACCTATAATGTTACCTTGAGGCATCCCGAGGGTATGAAGATACTGATAAGTTTACCACCTGTGGTTTTGGGCAAAGGATTTGAGGCTTTAGCTGATGCAGACAGGGCACAGGTATTTATAATATATTTTACAGTTTTGCATTGATTTTTGACTATGTTTTAGATGCATTCTTTGTCGAAAGATGAGTTGAAATCGTGAATTTTCAACAGCCGTAGCAGCCGAATAAGTTTTGTTAAGCAACTTTGCTAATGTTACACCACGAGCTATACGGTGAAGGAAAACATTGTATGGAACTCTTTATATCTGTTGGTATTTATGTATTCGTGTCTGAAACGGCGACGGATTCGCCATCTGTCATATTTGCATATAATAATCATACCCCAAATATCTACCCTTTGAGCCTTCTGGGAATTCCAAAATATCGAGGCGATGATAGCGTATGCTTCCTTCCGATGATTTCAGATATTAACATCAATAATAAACTCCCCGGGGCAAATGTTCTGTGACGCAAGCAAGATCCAATCATTCTTGGTAGTGTCTAAATCCGATGCAGTTACTCTTCAGAAGCAATTTTGTACGGACGCCTGGAAGAGTTATATGACTGAATTGATTGCCGCTTTTGGAGTTATTGATGTTAAGAATAGTGTAAGTATTTTAATATGCACTAATCTTATACAGTTTCATATTTCAAATAATAAATAATCTACTATAATAAAGAGGAAATATTTGTATTATTGTGCATTTGTTTATAATGAATAAACTCAAAAACTACTGTGCCGATATCAAAAATTCTTTCACCATTTTAAAGCTAAACATCATCAGCAAGTAACATAGGCTTTATTTTATCCCATACTCCCACGGGAACGGGAACTACGCGGGTGAAACCGTGTGACGTCCGCTAGTTCTTGTTTTTGGAAATGGAATGCGATTGCTGTTTGCACTGCATTACCTATATGATATAATAAATGTAAAAGCGCCTGTCTGTCTGTAACTCTTAATTGGCATAGAGCCAAGACCAGACATAGGTTATTTAGAAAACATTACACGGGCAAAGCCGCGGGTAAAATCGAGTTTAACCAAACTTATAAAAATTGTTCTTTCTAGATAAATGCAATGACCTCTCTCGTGATCCAAGAAACCTTGGGCAAGGACACGACGGACCAGCTGTACTCCATTGAAAAAGACTTTCAGATACTTCACAATTTCACTACAGCTTTAACCAGACAGACTGGTGAACGTCCACGCGTGGACTGGAACCAACTGTTTGGTGTCAACAATGACTCTGAATTCATGAGGGTTGCTAGAGAAAACGCGCATTTGGGGAAACAGGTTTTGTAAGTATTTTAATTAAAATTACCTTCGCAACTCATTATATTACATGTTGTCATCTCCTAATTGTGGGGAGAGCGTATAATCATGATTTGTCCCATGCCCCTGGAAGACCCGAGTCAATCGGTTACCATGCCTTAGAATTGCGGCTCCAATTGTTCTATAATTTCAAAATATATATACTTAATACAAAGAGCTCTAACTCTCACAGCGCGATTTAGGATGTTATCTCTTTGTTCAGAAATTTTCGATTGCTAACGACTAACGCCACCTATGTATCGTTGCTTTTTCGCATATCATTCGGTCAACGAAATCAAGTCAGCAGAATTGGGGAGCCCGAGATCCCCCGTGCCTAAGAGAGCTAGTACAGCATTAGGTCCCGGTTGCCAGTCTAAATAAAAGCAACGACTGGTTCAACTCAGTTTGAGAAGGCAGTCGTTTTGGGTAAAATCAGATGATCAATCGGGTTGAATCAAGTGCCGACCCCAATTGTAGAAGGGATAAGCTGTGGGGAGAGTACCGGTAACAACGCATCTAATGCGAGTTCAACTTCCCCCGCTCTTTGAATCAACAGGGTCTTCAAATATGAGTAGGTACAATGATTTGTGACTCCCCGAGCCTTACGATTAAGGCACACACACACATGCTCACGCCTGTATTCCCCGAAGGGGTAGGCAGAGGTGTTGTTATCACAACTCCCACTTTTCACCGGATTTGATTAAGTGCCAACGTGACAGATGGTGAGTCTATCGCCGTCTCAGGCACTATACATACGTCTTTGAATTACTTCTCAGAAATATGCAGGTTTCCTCACGATGTTTTCCTTCACCGTAGGCATTAAGGCACACATCATCAAAAACCCTGCATAAGTCTGTTTTAACGACATTGAGGCTCATTCTGGATGGGCATTGTTGGCATTAAGATGATAAAGTTCTGTTTTAAAATAATTCAGGATCACAATCCACGGTCTATTCGCAAAAGAAGTAATAAAGCAGAACCCGATCCTGCAATACAAACTGGCGCCGATATTGGTAGATCTGACGACGCTGCTCAGTGCATTGAACCAACAAATTGGAGCCGTACCCAAGGAGTTAATAGAGAAGATGAAGAGGCACTACCCTGATGTTGTGAGAGTCGTGTTGGCGACGTCTATGGATGAAGTTAAGGTACGAAATACAATACAAAACACTACAAATTTTTATTTAAATATAATTTAATTTTCTAAATAACATACTTTGAACGCTTAATCATGGGGGCTGGTCATCTCAAGCCAAGCATTTAGTTATAAGTAGATGTACTTGATTTTTAGTTATGTTAATTATTATCGACATTTGTGCATTGGAACATTGTCCATGAGCTTACGTTTCTTAAATTATTTATTTTGTATTCCTTATATTGTATAATATTTATGAAAAGAGTAATTACTGAGTTTCTTGCCAGGTTCTTCTCAGTAAAAGCAACCTTCCGAGCCTGGCGGTAGCATGTATAATCCTGTATAATTATGTCATTCTGACGATTTGAAAGTACTTTGTAAAAAGTCTAATCGAATAAAGATACTTTTGACTTTGACTTTGATTATCATCATTATTGTTATGACATGCATTCTTGTCATACTTGTGAACAGGTGCTGCTGTATTTTTTGTATAAAATCATTAAAAATCTGGTCTGTAACTTACCCTAGGGCAGAACTTTTCTCTGACTGTCTCATACTTTTTCCACAGACATACAAAACTCTATCAACTCACATTGTTGATATAATGTGCAATGGAGTGGACAATGTTGAATCGTACATGTATTTGCCCTCTGACGTAGACAAGACCAGCCTAGTCGGTACTCTGTGTAAGACGGCCACGGTCATAGATGATGCGATGCAGAAGGACTCATTCGTAGCTCAAGCTGTAAGTCTTAAAACATACACAGATATATTCTCGCCTGTATTCCCAGGAGGAGTAGGCAGAGGTGAAATCACAGTACACCCACATTTCACCAGTTCTTTAAGGCCCAATTATAAGGCGAGCCTATTGCTATTAACTAGACACTAATCCAGGCTGGGAAAAACTGATGAAATTTCTTAATATCTCTTCTCCTGAACCGGGGTTTAAACCAACGAGTATGCACGAGAATTATCTGTCCTTATAAAAAAGAACTAAAATGCTAATAATGCAAAACAAAATATGTTTACATATCCATCTGTTATTGCCGGTTAATCTCTGAAAAGGCTGGATCGACCTTCACCTGCCATAAGACTTATATTTTATGGAATAACTTAGACTTCCTTTGTTAAGATATTTTTTTCCAGGAGAGGTCTTAAAAAATTCAACGAATGCAAGTGTATATGAGAAGCTTATGAGAAAGCTATTGCCCTTATATCCATGCAGATAGATATAATTGAAATGTCAATAATTCCAAAATAACAGCTTTTCATTAAATGCATATGAAAGTATATACGTTGACATAAATAAAACAAATTTTCAAAATTTTTCTCTATCTGTCTGTCTATTCGTTCCGGGTGATCTCTGAAACGTCTGAACCGATTTTAATGGAACTTTTCCTGGCAGATAGCTAATGTTACAAGGAGCAACTTAGACTACTTAGGGTTCCGCAGTTAAACCGCAGGGCGCAGTTATGTATAAAATTGTGTCCCTTTCAACTATCCGACTGATCATTGCCATAAACCAAAAAAAAATTAAAGGTATAAAAAAATTTCAGATCAGGAAAATTTCAGCGCCAGGAGAATCCTCAGAAGTAAACTGGACAAAACTGATAAATAACATGAGGGACTTATACGGAAACCTGGAGCGAGACTTCCCGTATCTATCGCAATACGGGAGCTACAACATGGACACCAGTACAATGAATGATGTCAAAACGATGGCTGCACAATCTAAGGAGTTCTGGTTTAGCAAGAACAATTTACAGAGGAGTGTGCATTTGTGGTAAGTTATCATCATCATCTCCGTGGCCTTATACATGGGGTATTTCGGGTCGTGAGGAAACCTGTGCATCTGAGAAATATAAATCTAATCCTAGCGCCAAAGACGCGAGGGAGTCACCATCTGTCACGTTGGCACCCTTCATGGCGTGAACATGTTTACCATATTTAGGTATAATGAATACTTTTATATAAGAACAGTCGCCTGCTGCGCAAGCGACTCAAGTTCGAATCCCAGTGGAGCCTGTACCCAATGAGTTTTTCTAAAAAACTTATGTACAGTGATTTCACACCATGTGCTTTACGGTGAAGGAAAACATCGTGAGGAAATCTGCATATGTCTGGGAAGTAATTCAAAGACGTATGTATAGTGCCTGAGACGGCGATAGACTCACAATCTGTCATGATGAGACTTTATCATCTTCGGTGAAAAGTGGTTGTTGTTATTACAAAACCTCTGACTACCCCTTCGGAGAATACAGACGTGAACATATGTACGTATGTGATAAATAATTCTTCTGTTTGATAGTTTGAAGCTAGTCGTCCGTTTGCTGGATATAGTGGATAGCGGCATGTTCAACGTGACAGCTGAGCCGTGGTTGAGGATCAAACATGCTGTAGCTGTCTCCATTGGACCAGCACACGTGTTTGATGACGTAGTGCGGCTACTCACTGGTACGTACCTTCATTGATAGTAAGGTGGGTCTACGCTCCCTAGGGGGGGGAACATTACGTAATGAACTCGTATATAAGGACCGAGGGTTTCGCGGCGCAACTGCGGTGTCCGCGGTCGCAAAACATAAACATGTTTGTAGAATAATGTATAAAAATAAGTTCAATAATTGGATGCTGATAAGCAATAATGTGTCAACCCACAAAAAGTCAAATTCAAAGGTTTTGATATATTTTGATAATGCATCACGGATTTAACATTCTAAAAAAGTGTTTCAAGTCATCTGAAACATAAAAGTACGTAAAAAATGGATTTATGTCATAAAACAAATCTTTAATCACGTATACAATCATCTTAAGACGCCATTTTCTCAAAACCAAGTTTATGCGGGTTGACACATTATTGCTTATCTGCATCCAAATATAAATAGAAAATAAGAAAAACTTTAAAAGCAAAATATAACAGAAATAAAACTTTAAAAGCAAAATATAAAAAAAATAGAAGCCGTGGTGGCCTCGGGTTTAGAGCAGTCGCCTGCTACGCAAGCAAGCGACGCAAGTTCGAATCCCAGCGGGGCCTGTACCAATGAGTTTTTCTAAAAAAACTTATGTGCAGTTATTTCACACCACGTGCTTTACGGTGAAGGAAAACATCGTGAGGAAACCTGCATATTTCTGAGAAGTAATTCAAAGACGTATGTATAGTGCCTGAGACGGCGATTGACTCACCATCTGCCACGTTGGCACTTAATTAAATTCGGTGAAAAGCGGGTGTTGTGATAACAACACCTCTGCCTACCCCTTCGGGGAATACAGGCGTGAGCATATGTATGTATGTATGCAAAATATAATATAAGAGGAAGTTTGAAGGAGGTAAGAATGAAATAAATAGATATTTGAAAAAGAAATGAGAAACAAAGGATAATTCGAAAGTAGGAAAATTGAAATATGAAATAGAAAGAAAATTTTAAATCAATATAGAAAGCAGAATAATATAAATAGAAAAGCGAACTTGGCAAAACAAAGTCTCTGGCCCCGTCAGAGGGACAAGAATAAAAAAAAAACTTTACGTAATGATACGCAAACCTTCCCAGGAGACTTCCCAAGAAACCCCGAAGAGGTTCACAAAGGTGTAGTAACTACTATTTCCCGAAGAATGTTCATCGCCGTTTTAGACACTATACATACTATATGAGCTTAAGTAAAACTATTCCGCCAAAGTCAAGTGATTGTTGAGAAAAATATCTCGTAAATTGTTAAAAATATGTGGGGAACCCATTGGATTCCTCGCTCTCCTTTGATCTTGTTTATTAATTTTCTTCTAAATATTTACTGTTTGACTCATATAATGTAAGATATATGTAAGAAAGAATATAGATAGTTTTAAGAAAAATAGTGATATGCACAATATAAATACACGCAAGAGGGATAAACTCCGTGTCCCTGTGACTAGACTGCACAAAACTAGTAACTCTTTTGTGGGGCAAAGTATACGCCTTTTCAATAAACTACCATTAAAAATGTGTGAACTACCATTTTTAAGTTTTAAGGCAAGCATCAAACAGAAACTTTGTGAAAAAGCATATTATAGTGTAACTGAATATATTGATGATAGCCAAACAGAGCAATGAGTTGCTCACTCTTCCATTGAAATGTACTTAAGCAACCCTATGTATATAGAAGGGACACATGTAAAAAAAAAAAAAAAAACCGGGGAGTTTGTTTCGCCGTTTCTTCTCCTGACAGGCTTACTTTTGGAAACGGTAGTAAATTTACTTAAGTTAACGTAAGAAAAATGACGTTCAATAAGTGTTCCAAGTGTCCCTTATATTGAATAAAACTTTTTGATTTGATTTGATTTGATTTGAATGAGACAGATTAATATGACGTGTATACATGTGTCACTGTCACACAACTGAACTATCATTCCAATAAGAGCTCATGGTAATATAGGATTCAAAAACTATTACCGTTACGTATTCTACAAACGAATTGATCAGTATTGTCATAATTGCAGGTTTAATGAGGAACTCGAGTGTTTCATCAGACTTGCCCCCCACGACGGTGTCAGCGATGATTAACGTCATACCAAATCTACCTCAGCTGATCCTCGACTCTGTTGACCTCATCGTGCAGGATAACACTGATGTAAGTGATTTTTATTCATAGCTAGCTTCATATAATTCATAGAAGCATTGTTTTAAGCGAAACGCTCTAACATTATGTCGTCTCCAAAGCGTAAAGAAGTTGGCAACCGTTAGAACTAAACTGAAGATTGTCACTGACTAAGGATGTGCCGTTTTACCTGCAAGCCTTCTTAAATTTCACCCTTATTTTGTGGTGGCGTTCGTCAGTAATACAAATCAGCTACCGCTATATACGAATACATATATACCGCTACATTTACACTCTTTGCTTTTCAATCTATATATATTCAATATATCTTTAAACGAGCAATTCTTGTATATAATCGGAATCTCGGAAACAGCTCGAACGATTTTCATGAAATTTTGCATGTAGGGGGTTTTAGGGGCAAAATATTTATCTAGCTAGGTTTAATTTATGGAAAACATCGTTTTGATCATGTTTTCAGGCACTGAAAAACTCATAAAATATACAATACAATACGGCAGCAAATTTCGCCAAAAGCTGTCAAGTTATGGTAGCTCAAAGGTGAGGCTTCCAGCTTACGAGGCGATAACGAAACTAGAGTACCCCGGTTCGAGACTGACGTACATCGGAACTTTTTTTTTTTTTGTGTGAAATAGAAACCGAGCACAGCTCGGTCAACCAGATATTATTTTATTACATAATACACACGCACATTTTTGCTTTAAATGGGCGCAAGCAACTGCTACACAGTTATGTCAACTTTTGCAGTTATGCCATTAAATAAATTATTTAATTCTGTAATTTGCAGCCAGAGCCAATAATAGCCCTAATGAACTCAAACCCAGCATGGCCCTGCGCCTCAACCAGCCTGTCAGAACTGCTCCAACTGTCGTCGAATAGTGCACAAGCAGTACGAGGGATTGAGACCATGCTCTGTTTGGACACGGACTTGCAGAAGGAGTGGATTGGATATTTAGAAAAGAAAAACGCTACAGTTCATGTCAGTGACTTTTTAATTTGTCTAAGCGTTAGATTACACCCCTAGTAGTTTGCGCGATAATTAAAAGTAACGATTTTAATATATGCGAATGCAAAAACATTTTTGATCAAACAAGTAGTTTTAAGAGAATATTCAGACATATTATTTCATAGAAATATAAGTTAGTTTTTTAATCTATTCTTGTATTCAATTTTAAGTAAGTACTCTTCCTTGTATATATAATTGAGTTGTGATTCAATATTTTCATATTAATTCTATTCTTATTTTGTATGTATATCATAACAATACTATTACTACTAATGAATAACTTTGATCGTTTAATGACGTACGTTTGTTTTACGTGAATCGGAGTACTCACTATGACAAAAGTTATACTGCCACGCAGGCGAAGCTGCGGGTGCTAGCTAGTATTGCATAAGGTAGGAGGGATATGGGGTGGTAGGTGATGTGTTAAGAATTAAAAAAACTTTCCTACTTGCATTGTGTTGGCACGGTGTGTGAATTCTATCAAAGTTATTCCTTTTATAGAACTCTTTGAAGTGGAATTCCACGGATTACGAGCCACATATTTTCCTCAAGTTTTCATCGACACTCGATGCCATTATAAACGACACAATCTTGGCTAAAGATGCATTGGAATATGTGTTCAATAACACCGCAAATAAGGAAGATATCACATTGATGTCTGCTTGGGATTACGCCGTCATGAAATTGAATACTACTGACAGGGATGATATGTTGCGGTAAGTTAATCTATGCTTTGTAAGCTTTGGAATAAAGTTGTTAATTGTATGAACGAGGCAAAAAAGAGGTATATCTGATATGTAGTCCTGTCCCCTTTCTCTAAAAATCAGCTTGTGAAAATCAAACGACATAATTTTGTTAAAAAAAACCATGATACACCATGGCGTTGTATGACAAATTAGGCCTGGGAGCCAGGATCAATTGGAGCAGACCTTGCTTGGCTGGAATAAAACGTAGCTTGGGCAGCCTGTACCCCTATCACGGGTTTGCCACCGTAAACTATACTCGCAATATTTGTATAAGATATTTTAGTTCTTCGCTATTATTGCTGTTGTTTCTGTCATTTGAGGTCGATGGGTAATCCTAACCTAATTAGGTATCTAAGTTAATATTTACATGCTCTAAAATTGGGTGAAATATGTGATTCTTGTGACCTTAAAACGACCTATTTCGTACCATATTTAATGTGATTAAAATGCGATGTCAATTTCTATTCCCATTTCTACGTAACTAAAAATTATTTCTATTCTCCTAACAGCCGAACATTATCAAAGTTCGACCTGATCCTGAACTCAATCAACGTATCGTCGACCATATCTCCAGTCAACACGCTCCTGGAGCGATTCCTGAAGTGCACCAACACCTCTCACAACACACACATAGAAAGGGAGTGTTTGAACACAGGCAGGACTTTGGGCATACAGGCTATTAAGACGTTTTCCGTCATCTTCGAGAACATTGCCGAGGATTTATCCAAGTATTTCAAGGAAGTTAACGGTGAGTGACTGTTGCTATACCAGTTATACGAATATTCATTCATTGTATAGTTACATACATACATACAAATGCTCACGCCTGTATTCCCCGAAGGGGTAGGCAGAGGTGTTGTAATCACAACACCCACTTTTCACCGAAGATGATTAAGTGCCAACGTGACAGATGGTGAGTCCATCGCCGTCTCAGACACTTTACATACGTCATTTAATTACTTCTCAGAAATATGCAGGTTTCCTCACGATGTTTTCCTTCACCGTAAAGCACGTGGTGTGAAATCAATGTACATAAGTTTTTTAGAAAACCTTATTGGTACAGGCCCCGTTGAGATTCGAACTTGCGTTGCTTGCGTCGCAGGCGACTGCTCAAACCTCAAGGCCACCACGGCTCTCCTTACAGAAATCTATACAGATAAATTAAATTTGAGTGTCCGTTTGTAATTCCAAATTAACAGTCCTTTATAATGCATCCGAGAGTTAAATATATAGTATAGTTAAAAAACTTCTCTTTCTGTCTATGTTTAATGTTGTGTTGCATTCCAGAGCCAAACTCAAACATCTTGCAAATGCTAGGCTTCACAAGGAACACTGGACTCTACATCTTATACGAGAAGATGCCAGAATTCTTTGGGGTGCTGCTCAACTCTTACTGGGACTATGGGTTTATGACACAGGTAATTCTGGCTTACTATGTGATAAGCTAATTTATTAGAGGTCGTATCAGGATCGATAGTAATAATGTAAGATTTCTCTATTGATATGTATTTAATAACGTAAAATTGGTAAAATCAACAACGGAACAAAACAAGGAGTGACGCGACAATTAAAAAGGAACACAAAGGGAAAATTCAAACGTAAACCATAAACACAATAATAATAGACAAACCTGGCTTACTATTTTAAAATATAAAATAATATACAAACTTTAACATAATTGTATACATATAGGCTCCATGATTTACAATTTTTATTGACATTTTAGCATTGAAACTATTTCCTTGGGCTTATAATATAGGACGTGTAAGAACATTTTTAACATATGCAATTTAAAAACGAGAAGTCAATTACTGAGCTCCTTGCCATATTCTTCTTTCAACGCTAAAAGCAACCTTCCAAACCCGATGGTAACTTTTGCCTTTGCCATGCCTTTCTGACGAATCATAAGTATAAATAAATATTATTATCTCTCAGGTTCGTAGAGCAGCCTTAACTGAGTTCTGGGACTGTGAAGCGGTACTGAAGGCCGTGGCTCCAGCACTGGGCAGCCCTATAGACGATGTTCTGTTGAAGAAAGTGCAGCCGTATATCTGTCCCTCTTTTATACACTGGATCTCGTTGCCTAGAGGAGATAACGCGCTTCTTGATGTGGTTGCTAAACCTGTGAGTAAAACTTTAAAAGTATTCTCGTATAGTGGTAAGGTGCCGTCGCAAGTTATGACCTTCACTTCTCTTCTTATTTATGTCTTCCACAATTAAGTTATGACCTTGAATGCACCGTAGTCATTTAATGAGTCTCTGTCTCTCTGTATGACGTGGGGCAAATAATATACATGCTCGGTGACCCTCACCATTTATGCTGTGCGTATCAGCTCGTGGCGGCACCTGTTGTCTTTGCAAGAGATGTAGGTTCCTGGTGGGATTAATTCTACAAAAAGTTTTTTAATAAGCTTCAGTACAGTGATGTCAGATCTTGAATTTAACCAACGATGAAAAATATAAATAACAACATAGTGAGGAAAAAAAGCAGATTTTTTCGAAAAAATAACAAATGTGTATAATTTTGGAATGAACTGGAGATGAACGGTCTGTCGTGCTGACTTAATCATCTTTGGTGAAGAGGCGTTACTTGGAAAAATTTAAATGTTTAATTACCCTAATTAAAATATAAATATAAAAAGAATTACGAATTAATAAGTGTTTATTCATTTCCAGCAATACTATTTCTACGTGTACCCGACACAAAACATGACGAGCAAATACGAGAACGCTTACACCAGAGTAGTAGAACTAGTCAATCTATTGACCAATTTTAGTAAAATTAACAAAACTGAAGACACAAAATCTACCTTCGCTGACAAACTAGAACAAGCTATCGATACTGTTATAAATTATCAAATCAACGAAACAGACCCATCATACAGACTGTTTAATGAAATAAATAGAAAACAGTTTCAAGCTAACATTTTCTTGACACGAGTTATAACTATAATAAACAAAATAGCTGACGGCATTGCCACAATGACGATTGAACCAAGTGATTACCAAGATGACGATTTAGAAAAACTTCAAGGCGATTTAAAATACATCCAAGTAGCATACAAACGAAGACCTGCAGATCTAACCGCGACACATTTCGATCTCATTATTAACGTATTGGCCAATGACAATGTTACTCTAATCGATGCTTTGAATGTCATGTGTGAAGGTTTGAAATCGAATGATCGAAGCAAGGACTTGCTGGCAGAAGATCCTAGATTGAAAAGACAGATTTGCTCGAAGAATTACCAGCAGATTTATGGTAAAGTACAGGAGTTAGGTGAAGACTATGAATTAGCGAAGCAGAGTTTGAACAATCTTATCGAGGTGTTGCAGACTGATGCTGGGAATGTTACCGATGTTGTCAACTTCCTAAAGGATCGGTGAGTGATATTTATTAGTGCGTTTTGATTTTGTCCATCTTGAGATCAATTTATTACCTTGTTGGTAGTGGTCGCAAACGCTACTGCGGAAAACGGGGCCCTGGATTTGATTCCCGGGTCGGGCAAATTGTTCTTAGATTCTTCCATCTCTATCTTCCCAGTAGCAGCCCAGAGTCTGGATTAGTACCTGATTAATGGCAATAAGCTCGCCGCCCATCCATCATCATCGTCATCCTCCTGCCCTTATCCCATGTTATTCATGGTCGGCGCAATGTGTTCTTCTCTTAAATTTCTCTCTATCAGCCGTTATGTCTGTATTCACTCCCTTTGCTAAAACATAACGTGAGAAATATAGGTATACATACCTACCTACTATAATTACACACCTGTTTACCCCTTCGAGGAATACAGGCTTGAAACTATCATCTATAAAAATTATCGTCTATTTGCAGAAAACCACTAGTAAATAACCTCAAAAGATCAATCTCATACACCTACGACCTGGGTCTCCCGATCTACCTGAAGTACCTCCACTCGAACATACAGCACTATGACGTCATCCTGTCCTTCCTCTCGGGGGGTGATTGGTGGGGTCCACTCAGGGGTCTCTATAACGGACCCAACGCTGAAAACTTCCTCGGACACATGGAAATGAGCTTCGAGCTTGCTAAAGATATTCTTACTAATCTTGATAACTTTCATGTAAGTATTTCTCAACTGGTTCAAAAATCTCTCATGATAATTACGTGTGTGTGCATCGCATAAATGCTTTTGAGAGCATGAGACCCTGGGTTATATCCCCGGGTCGGACGGTCGGAAGTTCACAGTCCGAGCGAAAGATTGTCGATGGTTGTCGACAACGTGACAGGCAGAGCAAAATGTTGAGTTGGGATTATTTGTAGCAGCGACATTCTTTCCATACTGTTAAGACCAATTTTTTCACAAATTTATTTTATATACTATCTGTGCCTCGCGGTTTTTCCTGCGTAAATTTAATTTCACGGTGTCCCGTGGAACCCTAATGTTTTTTTTAAATAAAAGTAGCCTTAGTTACTCTTTGTAAAATTAGCTATCTGCCAGTCCCGTTAAAATCGACCCAGCAGTTTCGGATATTTAATTATAACAGAGAATTTTTTTTTAAATTGTTTTTTGCATATCAGTACCGTATATAATTTCATATACATTTAGTGTAAAGCTGTTATTTTGGACTTACAAACCGACACTTCAATTTTATTTATCTGTGTATAGATTTAAAATTCCTTTGAATTTTAACTAACTTATGTAACAACCTAATCCGCTTGTCCTATGGACATGAAATTTAGAGGGCGTGTTTTAGGTCAGGTGTAATGTGTAATATACACTAGGAAATGTGTAAAGGAGGGCTTAAAGATTGTTCTTAGACACACGTGAAGCTTACAGTATAGCAATTGCATTAACTAGCGCAATCATCTTATAATTTCTGTTTTAGATAATCCGCTTGTTACGTGACGTGAACGTGAACAACACCGAGTCCCTGTGCTTACCGAACATAACCTTATCAGATTACATACCAGACGCTACAGGAATGTTCACAGATCTTAAGCATATGCTGTGTAAAACGAACAAAGCTGAAATCTTCAGGGAAATACCACCACTCGTGTTCGCCGCGCAGGTAAACGTTCGTCATTAATTATATATAATATGCTCACGCCAGGGTCCCCGAAGGGGTAAGCAGAGGTATTGTAACAACAACACCCACATTCACCGAATATGATCAAGTGCCATCGTGACAGAGAGTGAGTCCATCGCCGTCTCAGGCACTATACATACGATGTTTTCCTTCACCGTAAAAAGCACGTGGTGTGAAATAACTGCACATACGTTTTTGGAAAAACTCATTGGTACAGGCCCCGCTGGGACTCGAACTAGCGTCGCTTGCGTAGCAGGCGACTGCCCTAACCCCAAGGCCACCACGGGTCTTAATTATGTTGTTATAACAGGTTAAAATTTACCTTGAAAATGATGAGAGAATTTTGCATTTCAAATCCGACAGTTTTTTTAACAGCTTATGTAATATACTGCGAAAGCATACAGCCTGTCCGATTCCGGTTGGCAAACAAATCAAATGCCTAGATGGTAAGTTAGGCAATTAGCTAATTTCAAAGGTAATCTCTGTACCAGTGTACGAATATTCTTGATCATTTTTTTTTTTTTTTATCCTCACGCCCGAAGGGGTAGGCAGAGGTGTTGTAATCACAGCACCCACTTTTCACCGAAGATGATTAAGTGCCAACGTGACAGATGGTGAGTCCATCGCCGTCTCAGACACTATACATACGTCATTGAATTACTTCTCAGAAATATGCAGGTTACCTCACGATGTTTTCCTTCACCGTAAAGCACGTGTGAAATCACTGTACATAAGTTTTTTAAATAAACTCATTGGTGCAGGCCCCGCTGAGATTCGAACTTGCTTCGCTTGCGTAGCAGGTGACTGCTCAAACCTCAAGGCCTAAGGCTCTAATTTCTATTCTTAATCAATAAACCTTTAAGCCTAGCGATTCAATAAGAGACAATCTAAAACGCCTTCTCACGGACACATATCATCATCCTCCTGCCCTGATGTTATTTGGGGCACGAGCAAAGAACTATAATTTTTAAACAAATATTGTGCGATGACGTCTAGAGTGTATATTACGAAACTGTTAACTCGCTGTACAGACACTGAACACTTATTTAACTGTATTATTCCTCAGGGATATGACAACGAACTGAAGCTTTCAAACGAAGTGGATTATGCAGCTTTATACGCAGACGTGGCCAAGACTGAGTCTCACTTGTCCCTCATAAAGGATGGCCCTGTAACTCCGTTGAGGCCTAGTTGGGTGACTGAAGACAAGCTGAAGGGCCTGAGAGAAGTGGTCGTTGGTTTGCTGTCGAAGGAAACTTTAGCTAAAATATCGTTTGGAGCCATTAGCAATGTCGTTGACGCTGGAACTCTGTTTTTGAATGATAGGTAAGCATATGTTTAAGTTGTCACTGTACCTAATGATGATGAGGTTAACTAAATATACAATACCTTGAAACGAGCAATTCTTGTCAGAGCAAATGAATATGAATCTCGGAAAGAGGGCAAGAAAATTATCTACCTAGGTTTCATCTTCAGAAACTTTTTTAGACAATGAAAAATTGCTACCATATCATTACGATACGAAGGTTAATTTCGCCGACATCTGTCAAGTAATGACAGCTCAGGCGGGAAGCTTCCGGCTTGTCGAGTGATAACGAAATTAGACTATACCCCGTTTCCGAAACCCAATGAAACCTAACGGGTTTTTTTCCTATTAATTGTTTTTTTTTTTAAAAGAATCGGAGCTCAACTTGCTACCACCTATTTATATACGTAAATGTTAAGGGATCCACTAAAACACTACATTTTAAACTTACTACACATTCTGAAAACGAATCCGGGTTATTATCGCGTCGATTATTACATTATTTTAATTTACCTCGACATTTCGATCAAGTTGCAGTCAGTCAGATCATGACCACGGCCAAAGCAACTTGGTTGAAACGTAATACAATTTTCAACGGCTGTAAGTGGAGCAATGATTTTTTCTAAAAAACTTATGTTATGTGATTTCACACCACGTTCATTACTATGAAGGAAAACATCGTGAGGAAACCTGCATACGTCTGAGAAGTAATTCAAAGACGTATGTCTGATGTATGTAGTGCCTGAGACAGCGATGGACTTACCTTCTGTCACGTTGGCACTTAATCATATTGAATGTGGGTGTTGTTGTTATAACACCTCTGCTTACCTTTTCGGGGACATGTATATTTTTACAATTTTCTACAGTGTGTCTGTCTGGCTTATTTGACTGCTACTAAGAAATTAATAAAATTCCTCTTATTAATTAGAGGCGTTAAATGTTGATTATTTTAAGGGTGCGATCCACCAGAGATGTACTCACAATACATCTGTGAACTCTGGTAGAAACTCACCCTAAGCATGTTAACCACTCCAGCCAGTGTTCCGTATGCTCGACCCTAACGACCTGGCTGAAGCAGCTGAACCTCCAGCTGTTCAAGAAACAGGAGTACGACTCGTTGCTGTGCCATTTAGACACCACGTCGCTGGAGGACATCCATCACACGCTGAAAGAAGACTTCCATTGGGACATGGCTGTTCAGGAGGTACTAACTCCCTTCTTAGTGTTATCATCTTTGTAAACATCCATATTTATCACTATTATAAATTTGTGGCCGACTACGTGACGCGACGGACAGTATTGTTTTACAGCCCCTGCAGATGGGAATGGGAAGGTGGGAATATGAAAAAACAGAGAGGATTTTAATGATTCTTCAACCGCGAGTTTCGGGGAATTTAATGTGGGTTAAATCCCATATAAAAAATATTTTAAGATAGAAATTAACTAAGCCTACGAATTTTGCGAAATATGCCGCCTTATCGCTTACTAACGAGAAGCCGTGGTGGCCTTAAGGCTTGAGCAGTCGCCTGCTACGCAAGCGATGCGAGTTCGAATCCCAGCGGGGCTTGTACCAATAAAAAAATTTCTAACAAACTTATGTACAGTGATTTCACACCACGTGCTTTACGGTGAAGGAAAAAATCGTGAGGAAACCTGCATATTTCTGAGATGTAAAATGTCGTAAAATGTCTGAAAACGTATGTAAAATGTCTGAGACGGCAATGGACTCACCATCTGTCACGTTGGTATTTAATCATCTTTAGTGAAAAGTAGGTGTTTTGATTACAACACCTCTGCCTACCCCTTCGGGGAATACAGGCGTGAGCATATGTATGTATGTATAGCTTACTAAAAAGTGCAGTTATGGAACTGTACCTATGGAGGTAGATTCAGAAAGGCATTCGGTGTTAACTTATTTCGATGCATTATATTTTTTCAGCTGATCTCCACTCGCAACTACACCAAATTCGAGCTGAACAAATCGATGAATGAATTCCTAGAGCTAGTCAAAGTGCACCTGTTAGAGGACATTACGGCCAGCTCCACGAAGCTCGCCGATTGCCTGGCAAGAAATGTCACTAGGAATGCATTTGGAAATGCTACCTTGTAAGTACTTTTTTGATAGTTGAAGAGAAACCATAGGTTCTAATGTGCATTCTCTCAAGACTACCATGGAGTGGAGACACCAGTTCTTAATGCTTATTAGCTTGATATGTATTTATGAATTGGAATCTTTGAACTCAAAATTACAATATTTTTATACAACAATAGCTGTGTCCCGCGGTTTCACTCGCGTATACTTTACTGTGTTATACCACATTTTATGTCACTTTCCGCGGGACCGGGATAAATTGTATCCTATGTCCGCACCAATTTTCAGCCAAATCGGTTACCGGTCGCGTCGGTATTTCTTACTTTCTAGTTTGATTTCTATTAACGCGTTCACTGCTAACGACGCGTATGTGCGTCCAACTGTTACAGAATTTACGAAGATGTTGAAATGTTAGCAGTGAATGTGTTAAAGCGTATTTTTCAGTTTTTTTATCTATTATTTTTAATTTTTTTGTATGTTATTTAAATGAAATAGTTTTTTTTTAAACTGTGATTTATTTTTCCTAGACTAATATCAGTGCTATCCCACGTGGCTAAACTGATTCGCGCAGAATTACCACACTTGCAAGAAGTGGAAGGATTCACAGACGTGCCTTACTTCAAAGCACTGTCTAATGAGATCTCTCACAAATTGGACGTGTATGAACCTATGAGAGACTACCTGAAGTCTGGATCTAAGCTGAGGGATGAACTATTGACGGTACTTGGTGATGAAATGATGATTAATGATATTGCAGATGCTGATGTCAATTTAAGGATGGTAATTATCAATTTATCTACCACTAAAACATTATTCGCTTTTACGATCAACTCGATGTTACTTGACAGATACGGATGTATTCACGATATATGTATATATGACACCGTTAAATTGTAAATACCATTAGATTATAATCTAATAACCGTAACGAACCGCAATTGCTTACAACTTAACGTATTTTATTCGGTAGATTGTAATCTTTCGAAGTGAAACGATTCATTGATTGATTTACAATATTTCGATTGCTCACAATCTCGCGAGATTGATTATAATTGATCGGTATTTAAAATTTTACGTTGACATATATATATCCAAAAATTTAATATATACAATTTGCGAAAATAATTATGTTAAGATAAACCGACCTCAAAAGGGGTACACGTATAAGAATGCACTAGGTACCTAAACTATACTTTAATATAAAATACATTGTATTCACAACTGGTCAAATAATTACTGCCTATGTTAAAATTCAAACTTGCTGATTGCGATATCCAAACAATTGTTTTTGATTTGAGCCTCTTTCGTTCTGAGGGTGCGATATGTCACTTACAGTGTTGAAGCAATGAGTAGAAATAAAGGAACCTATCGAAAACCGACGTGAGTATAGGTGTCGTCACGAAATATAAGCGCCCAGCTCAAATAGTGGGGGTAGCTGCGCATGTATTTTGTTCGCGTCGCGCCATACAGACAGACATAAAATACTACTGCGCATTTAAGGTCAGCGCTCATAGCTCGTGACGGCGGTGTATCTATGTTAGTTTCTTCATTTCAGCAAAGGTTTTTAATACCTGAACAGATTTGGATGTAGGAGGTCGTTACTAGCTAGAAATCTTTTCGAGTGACGCTGGAAATTCTTTATATTGGCGATATGACTCCTTAAAGATACCGTACCATAGACTAAAAATGAGGGTAAATTAAAGACTTATGGATACTTGCCTTAACTTGGTGTATCTCTGGAATCTGGTTACCTAAGTCTGAGAAGAAATTATTATTAAGAAGTAAGTTTTGCGACCCGAAAAACTCACTATGCTTTTAGTCGACTCGCGCCTTACATATAGACAGAGACTCATGACTATTCCGTATTCAAGGTCAACGCTCATAACTCGGGACGGGACCTATACCCCTAGGGACCCCTATGAGGTTGACGAACCCAACATTAATGTTTCAGGCACGCAGTACAACTCAAGCTGAAGGTCAATATGTGGTACTCAAGAGAGCGCGATGGGAGGATATTTGCGAATTCAACGATTGTGCCAAGATATACGAAGTCATACACAACAACTTAAACAAGACTTTGATTGAAAAGGAGGTGAGGTTATTTTTATTATAAGTTCCAAAGCGTTGCTGTCCGCTTTTTGGTAAGCGACTACTGCAGTCTATAAACGCTTATTATACCACGAATGGTTTTCGGTCGAATAGCCCAAATCCCAGCCTTCTGTACCAATGAATTATTCTATAAATAAAATAAATTAATAAATATGCTCACGCGATCCCAGAAGGGTCCCCAAGGGGTAAGCAGAGGTGTTGTAACAACAACACCCACATTTCACCAAATATGATTAAGTGCCAACGTGACTGAGGATGAGTCCATCGCCGTCTCAGGCACTATACATACGCCATTGAATTAATTCTCAGACATATGCAGGTATCCTCACGATGTTTTCCTTCACCGTAAAGCACGTGGTGTTAAATAACTTTATTATAATTATATGTACTGAAACATACATGATGCCAGCTAAGTTTCTTGTCGGTTCTACTCCGAAGGCTAGTTTCCGAACCGGTGGTCAATTCCTCGACGTTCATAAGTGCCTTAACAGGGCGTAAACGGAAAAAAATATTTTAATTTTCAACCAAAAGTATATGTTACATCTTAACCGGACCTACGATCACAATTTCCAGGTCCCAAAGAAACAAAAACAACAGTTCTGGCGCTTCACATTCGTCTCGAACATCCTCCAGCATTTGGAAGGTCTCCTGTCCCACAGTTCGAGACTCCTGGGCGTGTTCAGTCGAGTGGATGTCCTGGGGGCTATGGAAGGGAAGCTCGAAGCCTTGATAGATGTCGTCATGGAAGTGCTTATGGATGATACCATGGAATCCATGATCTATAGGTAGGCTTGTAGAACTTATTTTAAATATGCAAACATATATCTAATACTTTGCCATTATCTCCTTGAGTGCAAAGACAATGGTAGAACGACTTGTAATTTACAAAGTACACTGGACTGGCTAAAGTCATCGATTTATTTTTACTATTTCATTCGTGACATTTTGTCGTTGCTGAATTGAGCATGTAGCTAGAGATATCGAAAATAAATAGATAAACATACATACATACATATTATGCTCAAGCATGTATTCCGCAAAGGAGTAGAAATAACAGAACACCCACATTTCGCCAGTTATGTTGATGTTCCACCCAATAGGAGGCGAGAATACTGCCGGTAACCGAGCACGTATCTAAAAAACCCCAAAAATAATTTTCCGATCTGAGAATCGGTAGACCCAAGATATAGACCAATGAGGCAGTAGGAACACAAGACTCTAGTCTATATAGCCTATAATGATTTTATACAGCCTATAAACTGCTTCTGTTTGATGCCTCCCTACTTGTTTCGTCGGCGAGGCTCGTCGCGAACTTGACGTCACTTGCTAGAGCCGGCTCGCCTTAAACATGTCTCTAAATAATACCACTCAAATCCAGGTCCCTAGCTCATCCCCCAGCAACGCCCTAAGCCGAGGTCCGAGCCCCGCACCGGGGTGCCCTTAGCTGTGTTGCTTAGTTTATAATAAGACTCAACTGCGAGAGACCATATAAAAACTGTCTGATCAGTGATACTAAAATATCTCTTTATTAAATTTAATACCCCTAGTTATAAAATAATTTCATTCATCAAGTCATTTTACAGTCTCCGCGGCCTGCTAGAGGAACTGCATCCTTTACTGAGAGGGACTGATTTGGAATTCGACCTTAAATCGTTACCGAGTGGGTTGAAAGTGGTGCGGCAACTCAAAGATTACCTGCTGGAAGGGGACACTTTGGCCGGTAAGTTTCAAATAACAACCGAAAATAAAGTAACAACTCCATTAGTTTGAAGCTTGTTTTTCACATTGTATGTATCTTTGTATTTATTCTTGATGATAAAAAGTAATTCGTAAGTAAAATGCTTATAGCTCAGCCTAAATCCACATACGATTATAATAGCGCTTCTCCACTCGCTTCATAGATGTCGCTACTCGCTAACATAGTTTGATTAGTAGATCCTAAATCGCACTATGAGAGTTCTCGAACACATTGCGTATTATATGTATACAATAAGTTCCCCTGGCATGACACCCGCTTGACTGGAACATCTTCCCTTCCCTGGGGATAAGCATGGTCGATCGTTTTCAGACACGATCATAATTTAAGCCCGCTGTCTTCTACCCATAGTACATTGCTTAGGAGTGAATTAAAAGTGATAATGTACGAACATTAATAATTTGGTCTAATGATCGCAAGCGCTACTGCAATATAAAAGGTCCTGGGTTCGATTCCCAGAGTCTGGATTAGAAGTCGGTTAAAGGCTTCACCTTAGTAGATTCATGGGACTTAAACATATCTGGCGAAATGTGTGTGTACTATGAGTACACCTCTGCCTTCGAGGAAAATACACGTGAGGATTAATAGATATATAAAATAGAAGTATACAGATAAATTTACGCTTTAAGCGCGATAAGCTTTTCACTAAATGCATATGAAAGTATATCGGTACTGACATAAAAAAGAAACAATTTAAAAAAAAATCTTTGTCTGTCTGTCAGTTTGTTTCGGGTAATCTCTGAAACGGTTGGACCAATTTTACCGGGACTTTCACTTGCCGGTAGCTAATTTTACAAGGAACTTACGCTTTTTAATTTAAAAAAAACTTTTAGGTTTCGTGGGAATAAAATTAATCCACGCGCTAGTGTATGAATAAATTATGAATGTTTCAGCGCCAGTTTCTCACGTATTCTCGGACGAGGAGGCGATAGAGTCAGGCCTGAGTGCGTTGGGAATTAACAACACTAATTTCTGGTCCATCGCCGCGCCCCGAATACATATCGGATACATAGACTTGAAACCAGTAAGCTGTTTGGATTCTACAATAGTGTTCGAAAATTTAACAATGTTACAGTTTGTATATGATATTATACGCTATTACAAGCAGTACGGAATCTATATCTATACAGACAAATAAAATTGAAGTGCCTGTTTGTAATACCAAATTAACAGCTTTTCACTCTATGCATATTGCATATGAAAGTATATAGGGTAGTGACATTAAAAAAATATATATATTGTTTTTATATTTATATTTTAACATTTAAAGCTATTGCTTCACCAGTATCACTATTATTTAAATATTAAAATTACAGTTACATTCTTACTTGTATTAAATTATTATGTCAGTCATCTAATTGTCATATTCTGACATAGACTCCGACTGCTCTATGAGCGAACAAAGGAGTTCACAGTTGGTTAAAATAAAAATAAATACGTAACAAACTATATGAAGTGTCATGCACTTTGTTTACATATTATTATATTATTTTAGTGGAAGAACTTTTTAAAAGTTTATGCGTTACAAACTAATATATAAAAATCCACATACTTTAAGTAAGCAAATCTATTATCTTAATAGTACATATTACGTACTTACGGGCTTTAGTATTTAAAAACAAAGGAGATTTTGTCGTATTAACGTCGGCAAAGATGTGAATTAGTCCTAAGATAAATACTTACTATATTTGTTTAATTCTAGCTTTTCACAAGCAAACAAGACCAGTACAGGATCTCACGGTTCGTTTGCGACCCCGAGTACATGTCCACTGTCATCATGCCTAATTCTCTGACAGCCGACGTGACAGCCGATGACGTTTACGGCGCGATAATCGAGCAATTCTGCGGAATAACCGACGAACAAGCTAAGAAGATAGTTCCCGTACTGATCGAGCATTTGAATATAGACTTTTTTATTGACAAGGTAACTTGCATTTTTCTTTGAGTTTTAATGTTACTAGCGACCTTATGCTAATGGTATAAAGTGCACCTATAGCAGCATGAGCTTTACAGATAAGGAAGCTGTGGTCAGGAACCCTCTATATGTCTAAGAAGAAATGAACCAAAGTATTGTTATCATGTTCTATAATAGGAGGATACAAATGAATGGTACCAAACATATTTATATAACGCAATACAACTTTCAATAGCGCGATCTATTTCACAACTCACGCCATCTACTTACAATAATTGAAACTAAAACATACTCATAGCAGGTACAATCCGGTAAATTTTTTTTAAACTGTATGGTACAGGTTTGAATTCTAAATTCTTAAAAAGTGTAAAGAAAAATACGAACACGAGGCGGGATTCGAACCCACGAGATCTGCAAACCTGAGACCCTATATATACCGCAAAGACAACGAAAGGAAAAATTCGACGCATGAGGTAGGATCACGAGTAGCTCAATTGGAAGAGCAAACCGCACGGTTTGCAGAGGTCGTGGGTTCGAATCACGCCTCGTGTTCGTATTTGTCTTTACCCTTTTAAGAATGTCTGGTACAGGCCGCTGGGATTCAGCCTGCTAATCAACTGCACAAACCCTACGCCAAACACAGCCCTCAGTATATTTATTTTAGTAATATTTTGTGTGGTCAGGTGTCGTATGTAGTGAAGTTGAAGTTGTACGCCGCGTCTAATCTGACGGAGATAGAGGGAGACAGGACAACAGCAAAGTTGCAAGATATGGCAGCTCTGTTGCCCCTGGTGCAGAACAATATCGATGAACTGACCGAGACACTCGCCAACGAACCACTGTTCCAGAGTTTGAAGGACTTCAGCTCTGTTGGAGGACTACTTTCATGTGAGCTTACATTATACAAATATTGGTGCCGGTAGCAGACCATCTATATATATACTCACTAGCTGTGAATACCCGCTTCGCTGGGTATTTTTTTTATTTATTCTTAGATTTTCTAGATTATTCGAGAATTTTCTGGGACATGATATTTTTTTTAGAATATTATCTTTCGATCAGAATCGATACGTAGATTTTAGAACTACCCAGATCATTTTATTATTTTCTAGAAAATGTTTGTTCCATCAGAATCTAGGCATACATTTTAGAACTTTCTAGATCATTCCAGGAATTTCTAAAACAATCTAGACCATTTTAAACCAATGATAGTCTCACATTTTTAAAGTTAACATGTTTCAAACCACGTATCTGCCAAATCCGAATACAGGCGTGAGCATATGTATGCTTTATTATTATGTATGTTCATATACATCTAAGAAATTATAGAAATGTGTGTTGATACCTTAGCGTCGAGCTTCATGCACGATGCGGGCAACATGTTGTGCGGGAGTCCGTTCAACGTGAACGGGAACCGCTTCTACAAGGCAATCACTGAGCAGGAGGACTTCGCCACCACACCTGATCAGACCCAACTTGATGTACTGCCCAGTAAGTTTACTCAACACTTATTAGATACTTTACTTTCAGATCTTAAGCCGGCCCAAAATGGCCGAGGTGGCTACGCAGGCAATGTAAGCCCAAATCCTAGCGGGGCCTGTACCAATGAGTTTTTCTAAAAAACTTATGTACAGTGATTTCACACCACGTGCTTTACGGTGAAGGAAACATTGTGAAGATTTAGGTTATGTATAGGGCCTGAGCTGGCGATAGGCTCACCATTTGTCACGTTGGCACTTAATCATCTTTGGTGAATAGTGGGTGGTGTAATTACAACACCTCTGCCTGCTGATATATATGTGTGTAAACTCACGCCATCCCAGAAGGCGAAGTTATTATAAGATCTACTTCATCTTCTATGTTCCGATCGGCCTAATAATGTTTAAATGCTGATAAATCCACCGCTTTCTCAGGCACTATACAGGATTTCAAACTATGTTTCCCTTACACCGTAAAGCTCGTGGTATATAGTATAACATACTTTGGTCTGGTGAGATTTCCTCTACACCTATCGGCCACAACTCTTATATTTCCTAATGTAGATATTTAATTGCGATTGCAGCGGATTTCTGTCGGTCGTTATACGAGGACGTAATCAAAATGCCGGGCGGTAAGATCCTGTGGTCGTTCGTGAAGCCCATCCTCATGGGCAAGATCCTCTACACACCAGACACGCCGCTCGTACACTCGCTTATTGAAAAGGTATCACTATTTAATTAATAATCATTACATTCATCATCATCATCCTCCTGCCCTTGCCCCATGTTATTCATGGTCGGCGCAATGTGGTCTTCTCTTCCATTTCTCTCTATCCGTCATATCTGTATTCACTCCCATTTTATTCATATCATCTTTCACACATCGTTTCTTAGATCTTCCTCTCCCCTTGTAACCATCCACATTCGTAAATAAAACTTTCATCACTAATAATCATCACATTATCACTATATAATTATATACAGGGGGCCTATGATCGTAAAGCAGCGCGTATTAAGAACTTCTTAGCTTTGACGTTTAATTTTATGGCAAATGAAACGTCAGAGCTCAGAAGTTGTTAATACACTCTGCTTAAACCGATGATGGTAGACCCCCTGATCTTTTTCTCGTTTTTCTCGTAAACACGTTCACCTCCGGCATGGCTCGACTACCCTATGCTGGCCGCAATGATCACAGTCACGAATGATTGTCACACTGGCACCGAATGACAGATGGTAAGCAAAGTGTGACATTCATTTCATGTTGAAAAGCAGATACAATTACCAATGGAATAATGCTTCCCTCAGAAACTGCGCTACGCCATTTAAATTCTATAATATGTGGACCACAGAATGCCTAGTGCGATTTTTCTTAAAATCGCCGTCACAAGTCATCGCGTCGACGTAAACGCAGATTTGTATGGGCTCACAATAGTGTCATCTTTAGGGCGACAGACGGCGCTGTTTCGATCCTATACAAATCTGCGTTTACGTCGACGCGGTGACTTGTGACCGCGACAGTGAAAAACTCGCACTAGGCCCTCTGTCATGCAAGGTTGAATTTTGACTAGAATTCCCAAAGCTTTGAAAAAGTTTTGGTTAAAAATCCAAAGGAGTTCGTATAGACAGTACCTGCATGAATATCTTTTGTCTATGTTTGTGTTTGGGTGTAATTTCTGTTTGTTCTCCTTTTTTAAAACCGAATGCTATTTAAGAAGCCGTGAGGAAACCTGTATAGTGCCTGAGACGGCGACAGACTCACCACCTGTCACGTTGGCAATTAATCATGTGCGGTGAAAAATGGGTGTTGTTGTTACAACACCTCTGCCTACTGAATACAGGCGGTGAGCATATGTACATTTATAATTGAATATGTTTTGTTGTGTTTAGCAGATAATTTATGACTATTATTTCATTATTTCAACGAATAAGCCTGTACTTACCCTTTGTGAAGTGAATTTACTACGTCAACAATACCAATGGCATAATTATAGAATATTAACGTAACTATAATTCCCAGGCCAACTCAACATTCGCCAGCATATCAAAGCTGACAGACATGGTCCATTCGTTCGCGGCCTCCTTCTCTTCAATAGACAAGTTGTCGTCCCACCGCAGCGGTATACAAGTGTTGCAGCGACTCATATCTGCGCCTGAGCTGGCCACCTACACTAGGATGCTTTACAGAAGTAGGGCTAAGGGGGACTTTGGGGGCCTGGATGTCGACGGGCTGTTTGATAGCTTTGGGGATTTGAAGGTTAGTCTATACAAAAACCCACATATTTTTTATTAACTAGTGTAATACCACGATTTTGTCAGGTCCCACAGGAACGGGATATACATCCATTGTCCTTCTCCTATTTCTACGCTATCGCCCCACCAATTTTCAGCCAAATCAGTTCAGCCGTTCTTGAGTTATAAATAGTGTAACTAACACGATTTTCTTTGATATATATACCTACTAGATATAAATTTAATAGTTATTGAAATTTTAGTTACGTATCATTACTCCTACATTTCAGTATAATTTTGTAACTTTTCGCAGTAAGTGAAATGTTACTTATTTATTATCTAAAATCCAATAAAAAAATTATAAAGGGGTCAAGCGAATTTGTGCAATGTTCTAACGCAAGTTTAACCGAAGCAGCTTATGTTAGAGTCTATTTTCCCATGTATTATGTGAAGGAAAGATTAATGATTGTTGCAGGGCATTGGCAGCCTTATAAACAAAGCGTCCAATCTGCTGCAGTGCATCAACTTGAACAGGTTCCGAGCGAGTCACGACGAGGATTCGCTCGCCCGAGATGCTGCACAACTTACTATGGTCAATGAGTTTTCTGCAGGTGATTATAACTTACATTCGATATGCTTCAATTCAAAATATCTTTATTCGATTAGACTTTTTACAAAGTACTTTCAAATCGTCAGAAAGACACGATTACATAGGATTATACATGCTACCGCCAGATTCGGAAGGTTGCTTTTACTGAGAAGAACCTGGCAAGCAACTCAGTAATTACTCTTGTAAAAAAATATTTTTACAGCTTTGAGTAATACAATATAAATCACAAAAAATATATATAAGTCCATGGACACAGTTCCAGTGCACAAATGTCGATATAAAAAAAAATTAAAACTAAAAATAAGTACTACAAATAATTGTGTAGCTTGAGATGACCAGCCCCCACTAGCAGCACCTGTTCACAAGTATGACGAGAATGCCACGCCTATATCCCATGGGTGGTAGGCAGAAACCAAGATCCTTGCATACTTCTTCGTTCAAATGCATGCATCTCTTCATGCACATCCTTCGGTTACGTTGCTCCGAATTTGAACCTTCTGAAAAGGATTATTAATTTGGTCATGCTAGTTCTTTCTTTGACGCCCTCTATATAACTTCAACTTCTCTCAACCCTCTCTTCAACCCTCTATATAACACAACTTACACAAACCATTTGTGAACCTTTTTCCAATAATGCTACTTGAGCATTTGGGATCAATATTTAGGTTATTCTGTGCCGTATTTTATAAAATTATTTCCTGTTATGCATTACGAATTCCACGTCGACGAACTCGCAGGCGGATGCTTTCTATACTAATACTAGATGTGTACGACAGTTGCCATATTTTTTTTTTGGGTGTATCACTCTTTATCATTTAGGGGTATGAATAATAGATGTAAGCTGATTCTCAGACCTACCCCATATGTACACAAATGTCATAAAAATCGGTCCAGCTGTTTCGAAGGAGTTTGGTAACAAACACCGCGACACAATAATTATATATATTATGTTATGAA
Source organism: Watsonalla binaria (assembly GCA_929442735.1). Lineage (NCBI taxonomy): Eukaryota > Metazoa > Arthropoda > Insecta > Lepidoptera > Drepanidae > Watsonalla > Watsonalla binaria. The sequence continues at coordinate 477,380 of OV838938.1, forward strand.
TACAAAAGTGTCTTTGTTTGTCTATCTGTAATATTTTCGTGGTAACATTATTTAGCCGATTTTTTTATAACTAAGCGGCAGACAGGCAGAGGTGTTGTAATCACAACACCCACTTTTCACCGAAGATGATTAAGTGCCAACGTGACAAATGGTGAGTCCATCGCCGTCTCAGACACTTTACATACGTCATTGAATTACTTCTCAGCTATATGCAGGTTTCCTCCCGATGTTTTCCTTCACTGTAAAGCACGTGGTGTGAAATCACTCACGAAATCAATCATGCTTTTTAGAAAAACTCATTGGTACAGGCCCCGCTAGGATTCGAACTTGCGTCGCTTGCGTAGCAGGCGACTGCTCTAACCTCAAGGGCACCACGGCTCTTTAATTTTTTAATGTTGGTTTAAGGCGTGGTATTCCTGGGTATGGAAGGGCAGGCATCCCTGCCTCCCCATGTGGAGTACAAAATCCGCGTGGACATCGACAACGCTCCCACCACAGCCAGGCTCAGTAATTTGTAAGTACAGTTTTAGTTTGTGGATGTGTGTGTTATAAGGTAATTGTGACACTTGATGTTAGTGGTATAATTCTTAAAAACCCATTTCCAGCTTCTGGACCCCCGACCCGGAGTCAAGCTTTATAGAAGATCTACGTTACTTCCGAGGGTTCGTTCAGATACAAGACCTGGTGGACAAGGCCATCATAGAACTGCAGCGGTCACCGGGTAGGCAGGAGGACACGAGTGCACTCGACACCTGGGCTGTCTACACGCAGCAAATGCCTAACCCCTGTTATAGGAAGGATTAGTGCGTATATTTTATTAAATAACAACTAATGTTTGGACATTATCACACAACACCATTTAAGCAAAACACTAGCTTTGCTTTAAAAAAAAAAAGTATTGTCTGTAAGAATACAAATTCTTAGTAGCAGAAATAATACTTGATTTTAAAAATACATAAGTACTTGTAATACATACACAAGGGAAACAAAGATTGTCCTGACGCGGGAATCGAACCCGCCACACCTAGAATGGCATTCAGTCATACTACCTACTAAACAAACATTTTGTGGTCGTTAGTGATCCCCAAACAGGCTGAATATATTTGTATATTTTAGTAATTTAAATGCTTCTTCGGAACATGAGGTTTTGGGTTCGATCCCCGTGTCGGGCAAAGTGTTACTGGGTATTCTCATCTGAAATATGCCCACCCCCTATTACATGGGACTTAAACATAACTGGTAAAATGGGGGTGTACCATAAGTACGTCGAGAGGTCTAGAACCTTTAATGCGCTTTACCACAGCCTAGTGTGTTTGTTGCAGCTTCCAATCGTCGCTGTACGAGTCTCAAGCGTTGATCGTGGTGTTTGTGTTCTGTCTGATGTATACTGTGACATCGGTCGCGCGGCTCGTGGTCGCTGACAAGGAGTCTGGCAACGTTATGGTAATGCATTACAGCTTATGATTTGTAAACTAGCTTCTACCGTTCGCTTCGCCTGCGTTTCTGTAAGATTACATACAAACTTTCCAAAATGTTGCTGTTTCACAACAGCTGTAACAACTCCACCCTTCCCCTCGTATTCCAAAAGATATTAAGGTAAAGTCACCAGTCATAAATAGTAAAGAGAATTTTTTTTTATAATTTCTTTATTTTTCAACATACATTCTTTAGGATTTGGAGGTAAATTAAAAGCTCTTTTATTAATCAGAATGTACTGTTTAATTTCAGTTATAATATAAATAAACAACACTCCTACTTAGACACCATTAATGGACAGTAAAATTCCAGTGTTGTGTTTTAGGGCTAAATGATAATTTATAGTATGGGTTATATTATAAAATTGATGCATTTGTATTGATAAATCATTAAACCATATTAATTACAACAACGACGATACACCAGACACAAAATAAGATAATAATTGTACCTCCTTGCATCGCGATACAAGAATGTATGATTCCCGACACCAAATGACACCGCGAAACTTACAACCGTTATGGCCGCAATTAAAATGGGTGTCAGTTTTCAAAAACAGTGGTTATGATAGCTTTAATACTGGCACAATGATCGGTATTGCCACTAAAAAAAAAATACTGCCCATTTCTTTAATATTGGAAGAAGAAACAAAAATGTCCATGATTGGTCCGCATCCAACATAGCTGCCTTTACCTTACCTGCATTATGAATGCCAAACTTCTGAAAGTCAATATTCTGAGAATCGCGGCTCTCAAACGCCAAGTAAACTAAGAAATTTGCGAGGCAGCAGTCGTGTGTATGACGAATCATTTGGATCCACTAATGACACCTCAATACCTCAAAATATGTTTACCATAAACACGTAAAAAATAGTGTATTAACTATATAGATTAATTATTAAGTACCCCAAATTTCAACAAGCCACACAGACGTATTTCCAGAACTTGGCATTAATTTAGATCATAATTATTTTTTCGGCAAGCAAATACCTACGCAGTAGGATATAACGGTAATGTCTATGTCCCCAGCTAATGTCAACAATGGGCGTGAACATCAGCTACCACACCCTCTCGTGGTTCATATTCTCCGCGCTCGAGTTGACGGTCACCGTGACTTGTATGACGGCCGTGCTCCACTACGGAAGGATCCTTCCCTACTCGGACCCTACGCTCATATTCGCTTTACTCTTCGTATTTGGAATATCCGTCGTTAGTTTTTGGTAAGTGTAGCAATCAAGTGATGGAGTTTCAAGAAACATGATTGAAATTTGGAGCTACCCGACTGGCGATTGGAGAAGATCGTAGCCAAACGTAGAAAACCGTAAGGTATAGATGCCGTCAAGAGCGCTCAACGATTATAGTGACTTTTCCCACCGCAGAAACACACACCTCTTCCTGGCCTAATCCCATACATTGTTGTTTTCGGCACTTGATATGGCTGATCACCAGATTTTTATACAATGTGACTGCCACCTGACCTTCGTAACCACCAGTTTTTACTCTCTTAAGCGTCAGAATGAGCTGTAACGATTCCAAAAGTCAAAAATTGACAACCGGGACCGACGCCTTAACGGGGTCTTTGAGGCACGGAGGGAACTCGGGTGGTCACTACTGGGTGGGTTAGGGTTGCTTAACTTAGCTGATCGTATGATATGCACAATAGCAACTGCGCCACGAGCTCCTCGGCAGAAACACAACACTACTCAGAGATAGCATTATTTGTTTGCGATCTTCTGTAAGGTGGAGGTACTGACCCACTCGCGCAGCTCCGAATATCGATTGGGAGATCCCGTTATCACTTACTTATTCCCTTTCTACCTTCTTAGCTACCTGGTATCCAAGATGTTCAAGTCAGCCGGGTTCGCTGGCGTGTGTTCTGCCATGATCTACCTCATGACGTTTATGCCGTTCGTCATCGTGCTCTCCAACGAGGCTATAATCTCCACTGCTTTCAAGATGCTTGTTGTGAGTATCTGGTTGATTAGGTATATGATTTATGACTGTATATTCCATCATTTTATGTCTAACGTAAGTCTATAGACCAGTCATAATGATGACAATAATTAAATATATGTCTCGTTCCGGCTTACTTTTATATAATTGACATTGCAAAATATCGTATAAGATAATCGTTAGTTTTAAACTAATTTCATCTCTTTTTGTACTTGGCATTTAAAAAGGGATGGACATAGTTTTAGTTATGTTTCGTGATAATAGTTTCCATTACTTTTTGCCAAATTCATGGTCAACGGTTCCCTTGTGAATGTCATGTTTATTATTTATTTCTTTTGAAACAATAACAGTTAATTAAAGTCTATAATCCTTTGATTACGTTGATACTGCAGTTCAATTTTTTCTCATCCGCAAGTAATCGTAGAGCTTAGCGTTAGCTTGTAAAAAATGTCTCGCTTAGCAGACAGCCTGACGTACAATGAAATGCTCCTATATTCCTGTAAGTTTTTTTAGTTTTGAAATATGGAACCCTTAAAACGTCCCACTCAAAGTGTTCCATTATTCAAAGTCAAAGTCAAAGTCAAACTCAAAAGTATCTTTATTCGATTAGACTTTTTACAAAGTACTTTCAAATCGTCAGAATGACATAATTATACAGGATTATACATGCTACCGCCAGGTTCGGAATTCTATAAGTAGTACCTAATAATATATTGTTTCCGTGGTCTAGTGTACGTCAATGTCGTCGTCGCTGTGCTACGCCTTCCTGCAAGTGGCTCGGCTGGAGTCCAGCGGCGAGGGAGCCCACTGGCACTCCTGGACCCAAGGGGACTTCAGTATCGCACTCGCCGCGCTCATGATCGTCATAGACGCTGTGTTATACTTTGTCATTGGGTGTCTGATTGATCGATATTTTGGTGAGTTGAACTTATACCTCAACCTCTGGAAGGTTGAAAAAATGAGCAGAGATGGTATTTCAGAAGTTAACAGGTCCGAAATCTTGTGTAATGGCATTTGTTTTAAAAGTTCTTCTTTGGGCGCACTTTTAGAATTAAAAACATAATTTAAAGACCACTCGTCTTTGAATATATTCTTTCCTGTCACGTCTGTCACGTTGGCACATAAGTCTTTGGATTACTTCTGTTTCATATCGCACCCTCAGAACTCAAATCAAAAACATGTTTTTTGGACATCGCAATCAGCAAGTTTGAATTTTAACATAGGCACTAATTATTTGACCAGTTTGACCAGTATTTTATATTAAAGTATAGTTTAGGTTCCTAGTGCATCGTTGTACGTGTAGTAGATATAAACTTATTGAGGTTTGTCTATCTTAGCATAGTTATTTTCGCAATTTTTTGAGTTGAGTCCCTATCGTTCTGAGGGTGCGATATGGATCCTCCATCGTAAAGTACGTGACGTCGAATCACTGTATATATGGTTTTTTTTTAGAAAATCTCATTTGTACATTTGTATAAGCCGTGGTGACCTTAAGGTTAGAGCAGTCGCCCGCTACGCAAGCGACGCAAGTTCGAATCCCAGCGGGGCCTGTACCAATGAGTTTTTCTAAAAAACTTATGTACAGTGATTACACACCACGTGCTTTACGGTGAAGGAAAACATCGTGAGGAAACCTGCATATGTCTGAGAAATAATTCAAAGACATATGTATAGTGCCTGAGACGGCGATGGACTCACCACCTGTCACGTTGGCACTTAATCATCTTCGGTGAAAAGTAGGTGTTGTGATTACAATACCTCTGCCTACCCCTTCGTGGAATACAGTCGTGAGCATATGTACCCTACCCCGCAGGTCTCAAAACCCTCCAGTCCAGTATAAGCCGGTGTACTACGTCCAGTGAGAAGGCGGGCGTTAGTATAGTGAACGTGAGCAAGACTTACGGAGAGCGGAGTCGCAGGCCCAAACTAGCGCTGGACAACGTATCCATAGAGCTGCATAAAGGACAGATCACAACGCTGCTTGGACATAACGGCGCGGGGAAAACTACACTCATGTAAGTGCATATTTATCGAATAAATACAATCTATGGAGCTAAAATCTTAATAATACAAAATGTATACTTACTTAAAATGGAATCTATAGCTTTAGGCATTTTGAAGTTTTTCTCAGAGCAATCACTATATCACAGGAGACCGAAGAGCTGGCAGGTACCTCGGACAAAGAATTAGTCTTGCCATTCAATGGGGGAATGCTGCCAGTATCTTCGGAACCTTGCCTTACAGGGACTCCTTATAATATTATATTTTTTAAGGTTTTTAGTTATTAGATGATATTTTATTCAATAAAGATACTCTTTGGATCTCAGAGCAATTATATATGTATATTTGTTGGACAAGGAGGCCAACTATGGTCGTGCAAGCAGCGATTATTAGGAACTGCTTAGAGTTGACGTTGAATTTTACGGTACAAAAATGAAACGTCAAAGCTCAGAAGTTCTTAATACGCTCTGCTTAAACCGATGATGGTAGGTCTCCTGATCTCTGGAGTCTGGATGTATAGACCATTATGTTGTTAAAAAACATAGTGTGATTCACTTGACGAATAAAAAAAGACTACCTTCTTACATTTTTAATATATTTGTGGGCGTTAAAACAGCAAGCAACTTTTTCCAGTTTGCAATTTGTTATTAATTTCTAGCAATATCCTAACGGGTATGGTAAAGCCGTCGAGTGGCCACGTGACCATCCGTTCGGAGGCGGCAGATGGCGCCACGCTCGGCGTGTGTCCGCAGAAGGACGTGCTGTTTGAATACATGACCGCCGGGGAACATGTCGCCTTGTACGCTCAACTCAAGACTGGACGCACTATGGACCAAGTCAGGGATGAAGTTGACAAGTAAGAAGCTTTATTTCATGAAATGACTCGGTGGCCGTGGGGTTTGAGCAGTCACCTGCTATGCAAGCGACGCAAGTTCCAAATCCCAGTGGCCTGTACCAATAAGTTTTCTATAAACTTAAGTGCAATGATTTCACTCCTCTTGCTTTCCGGTGAAGGAAAACATCGTGAGTAAGCCTGCATGTGTCTGAGGAGTTATTCAAAGCATGTATAGTGCCTGAGACGGCGATAGACTCGCCATCTGTCACTTTGGTACTTAATCATCTCTGGTGAAAAGTGGGTGTTGTAATTACAACACTTCGGCATACCCCTTCGGGGAATACTTGCTTGAACATAATGCATAGAGTATAAGTACATCTCTGTCTTCGGGGTATTTTCCAAAATGTAACAGACGATTTCGTACGCGTATTGACTATCAGCTCGGCGGCTTTGCCGTGAAAATGTAACATCCAGACATGTTCCCATTTGTAATATGGTTGTGTATCGCAGGATGCTGGATGTGTTGTCGCTGGGGTCGTACCGCGAGCTGTCCGTGTGTCGGCTGTCGGGGGGCACGAGGCGGCGGCTGTGCGTGGCGCTGGCCTTCGTGGGCGCTCCGCCCCTCGTGTCGCTCGACGAGCCCACCGCCGGCGTCGACCCCGCTGCACGGAGGTACGCACTCCATACTATGTACTCCGACCAGCCTCGCCAACTCGCCTCGAAGCACAGTATAAATGTTGCTTTACAACCAGTGAAGAATTAAAGGTTTAAAAGCAACCTCATGCAGCCGCCCGACGCTCGTTTCCAGCGACAAATGTGGCCACGTGATATGTAGCGACAAAGCTGAAAATGTTGAGTTTTATCGCTGGGAAGTATCGAGAGTGTAAATAGTCTGTTAATTGGAATGCCCCGTCACCAACTATCACATGTGGTAAAGCCTTTCCATCAACCGTTAGCTTTTCGGATTGGGTACACTCATTTTTCTCTACTTGAACTTTTAGCCCATCTTTGAATCACGAAAAATGCCACCATCACCAAACGAGCGACGAGCGACTGATTATCGCTGAAAACGAGCGGCTGCGTGACTTTTTGAATGTTGTCACGTGTCCACATTCGTCGCCGGAAACGAGCGTCGAGCGGCTGCATGTGGTTGCACCTTAAGGCTTTTTTTAAATAAGAATGTTTGCCCCATTAAGAGTGAATTATGTCGTCAAAATAATGTACATTTGAGGTTTTGGATAAATGGCTTATTTTCTCGTCGATGCGCGCGTCTTTGTGAGTATGATTTTATGATAAGTTCTTCCTCGAGGCCGATGGTTAAAATAAGAAAAAAAACTTCGAAGACCCTTCATTTGCTATTGATTGTTAAATCATCTTTCATTGTTATAGAGACATCTGGTCGATGATAATGAAGCTGAAGGAGCATCGGACCATACTGCTGACCACCCACCACCTCGACGAGGCCGAACTGCTGAGCGATCAGATCGTCATCATGCACAAGGTATATGTATGCCTTCACCTTGCCGTGTCAGACCGATGGCTTCAAGACACAGAGCGCTGTGACGTCACCGCTTGGCTTGTGACGTCAACGTGACAGCTAGATCATGCTGAGTTGGGACCAATTCGTAACAACTATAATCTACTCTTACGACCAACCTCTACGCTCATTTATGTTATTGTTACAAATCAATTTATTTTGTTTCCTTCTATGATTTGCGTAGAAGTAACTTAGATTTAAACTGCCTCGTTGGTCTCATGGTCGTAAGCGCTACTGCGGAACACGATGTCGTGAGTTCGATCCCCGGGTAGGTCAAAATTCAAAGGTGTTTGAATAAGTGTATGAAACGGCGATGGATCAAAAATCTGTTTGATATAAAATGTACGGGAACGACAGACATGTCACGTGACTTATTTATGTCAAGAGAATATTATTTTGTCTACTTATTACAACTATTTGTTCAGCCACATTCACATTGGTTTGAGCACACAAAATATATATGTACCTAAAAAAGAATCTCAATAGCGTGATTTAGAAGCATACAGCGCCATCTTGTGTACAAAAGCGAAACTATTGAGTGACATAAGTAATAAACTACGTTGATCAAAAGTGGTTGCTAAGGACAAATAAAGAATGGGATGTTTCTCAATACCGCTTGTATATGTATATATCTCTCGTTTTATGTGTGTTTGGGTAATTTCGACGTTTATACACCGATTTTGATTGTTTTTTTATTTCATGTGTAGGGTCAAGTGCACACGACAGGCTCTCCAGTGGAAATCAAGCGAGCTCTGGGCAATGGCTATAAGTTGTTGGTCACCTATGACCAGAGCGAGGATCCTGAGGAGAGCGTGGAGGAGAGGAGCAAAAAACTGCTGGCTGCGGTGAGGGAAGTCGTGAAGAACGCCAGTGTGGTCGACGTTGTAGGAAATGATATTGAGGTCATGCTGCCCTACTATGATGCTAATGGAGTCGATAACAAGTTAGTATATTTCTTTAATACACATTTATTGACCATAGTTGTACAGGCTGTAAAAAATTTAAGCGTAATATACATACATAAACTCAAACTCAAACTCAAACTCAAAATATCTTTATTTGGTTAGACTTCTTACAAAGTACTTTCAAATCGTCAGAAGGACACAAAATACATTATACATGATTATAAATGTTACCACCGGGTTCGGAAGGTAGCTTTTGTTGACAAGAACCCGGCAAGAAACTCAACAATTACTCTTTTAAAAAAATATATACATTTTAAAATAATAAAATACATACATACATACATACATATGCTCACGTCTGTATCCCATGGGGGTAGGCAGAGACCACTGTTTGCCACATGCTACAATCCTTACATATTCTTTCGCTTCATCCACATTCATGCATCTCTTCATACACTTTCTTCGGTTACGAGTGCTCCGAATTTGACCTTTCTGATAAATACTATTAATTTGGTCATAGTAGTTCTTTCTTGGACGCCCTCTACCGACATTTCCGGAATATATATTTTTTTTATTTACGCCTAAAATTTCTACACCTTGAAGGTAGGATAAAATAAATTACAAGGAGTATTACATTTTTTTTTTAATTTTTATATAACATAAGCTTTCCTTGGGCCTCCTATGAATCTAAGTCTATGTGGGTGAAACCGCGGGTCGAAGCTAGTCTAAAATACGTATTATGCTTTCCCCACCAGCTTCCTCCAGCTGTGCCAGATGTTGGAGGCAGGCAAGCCAGCGCTGGGCTACCGGAGCTACTCGATAGACTGCAGCAGCCTGGAACAGGTGTTCTTCAACGTCTGCAACCAAGCAGATGGACCTCCACCTAAATATGGTGAGATATAACATTAGCGAAGGAGTATTTTTTTTATTCTATAATTGTAGCGATGGGAGCAAATTTCAAGCTCTGCTGTTGAGGTGATACTTAAAAATTAAAATTATTTATTTACATGGAATATTGTAACAAAATATGTTAAGTTGCATGTTTTACCGATTTCGGGCATGTAGGTATATATTAACCATTATGTATATATGTTACAAATTACTATCTAAAAAAATCTGTATAAAAATATATAATGCTATATAATAATTACTCCTGTAACTTTTTCTTCATATGCAAATTCATACATACATATGCTTACGCCTGTATTCCCCGAAGGGGTAAGCAGAGGTGTTGTAATAACAACACCCATTATTCACCGAATATGGTTAAGTGCCAACGTGACAGTGGGGGAGTCCATCGCCGTCTCAGACACTATAAACGTCTTTAAATTACTACTCAGACAGTTCACTCACGATATTTTCCTTCACCGTAAAGCACGTGGTGTGAAATCACTGCACATAAATTATTTAGAAAAACTCATCGGTACAGGCCCCGCTGGGATTCGAACGAGCGTCGCTTGCGTAGCAGGCGACTGCTTAAACCCCGAGGCCACCACGACACTACTACTATAATAACCGTTACAAAATGATTTTACAATGTGATATTCCAAATTTAAACTCAAATTTTGAATGCATTCTTGGGATGACATTCGAAAGTTGAATGTCATTTAATGGATACTGTGTGTGAATCAAACATCTCTCTCAAATGCCTTCAGTACTAGAAGAAGCACCATCTAAGAGTACATCGACGACAAGTCTCAGGACGGAGGCCGGGCCGGGGCCCCGGGCGGGGGCCCGCGGGGCGCTGCGGGGGCCCGCCGCCGACCAACTCCGGGGCCTCATGTACGCTCGATACTTGCATCATATACGGAACAAGTACGTATTATTTTTTATTATTTCATTACACAAATTTTTATTTATTAAATTCTTAAAATGGCTTATTTATGTTATATAATAGCTGCGCCATCGCCGTCACGCGAAGCTTAAGATCACGTGTGGCAATATTTCGCAGAACACCAATTTTTTTTAATAAAATTCTATACTACTCTATGTAACATGTAAATAGCTATCTGCCATTGCAATTGCCTTGCCGCAACAGACAGACAGAGAAAAAATTCAAAGTTAATTGTAATTTGTGTAAGTACCGTATATACTTTGAAAAGCATTTAGTAAAAAGCTGTTAATTTATGTATATATATGTGTCAACAATGAGGAGCAACAAGGAGGAGCTCGTGGCACAGTTGCTATTGCGCGTATCATTCGATCAGCGAAGTTAAGCAACCCTAGCCCTAGACAGTAATTGGATGGGTGACCGCCAGAGTTCCCTCCGTGCCTCGGAGAGCACGTTAAGCCGTCGGTCCCGGTTGCCAATTAATCATCTTTGGCAATCGTTACAGGTCAGTCGGAGGCCTAAAATAGTCTGACAACTGGTTTAACCCAGATCACAGATTTTCCTCGTAAAAGGGGTTGCGAAGGTCAGAAGGCAGACGCTTCGTATACAAATCAGGTGATCAGCCACATCGGGTTGAATCAAGTGCCGACCCCAACATTGTGTGGGATAAGGCCAGGGAGATGATGATGTGTCAACAATCGGAGTCGGTCAAATTTACCATCGAGTCAGACTAGCTACCATCGGCTGCGATTGCAAACAATGTATCGAGATTTTTGAACAATCGAAACAGTCGCAATTAACCTCTTGTTATTTTACTTATCTGTATAGACGTATAGATTTTTTTGTTATCCCCAGGTGGCTAATGTTCCTGCTGGTGGGTCTACCGACGGTGTTCGTGATCCTGGCGATGGCCTTCTCCACCATCAGGCCTCCGCCCGACAATGAAGTCTCCTTGAACCTGCGACCTTCACTATACCCACACACTACGCAGTTCTCAATGTAATTCTCTATTTCAAAATCAAAAACCGACCAAGTGCGAGTTGAACTCGTGCACGAAGGGTTCCGTATTATAAATATGAGCAAAAATTATATTAGCAACAGTAATACATCATCTGTGAAAACTGTCTATCACGGTTCATGATATACAGCCTAGTGACACACGGACAGACAGACCGACGGATGGACAGGGAAGTCTCATAAAATTAAGAATACTATTAAAATCACCGAATTAAATAAAAACATAGGTAGTGGCTTGATCCCGTGTTTACCCTTTAACCCAAAATTTATAATATTTATGTTATCATAATCGAATATATTTGACTTCTTGTAAAGTACTTTCAAATCGTCAAAAGTAATATCACAAAGTCAAATATAAAAGATACCGATAGGTTGTTTTCGCTGAGAACATAATTTATGAAAGTGATTTGCATTAACTTGTCCGCAGACCGTACCCGTCAGTGTACTCAGATGGAGTGGACCCAACGTTCGCAGAACACGTCATGAATGCTTTACAAACAGACATACGATCAAGGAACTGGACTACACAGGTCTTTAACATATTACTATCCGTCAATACTTATATGAGCCGTGGTGGCTTTGAGGTTTGAGCAGTCTCCTGCTACGCAAGCGACGCTAGTTCGAATCCTTGCTTGGCCTGTACCAATGAATTTTTCTACAGACTTATGTGTAGTGATTACACATCTTGTGCTTTACGGTGAAGAAATCGTGAAGAAACCTGCATACGTCTGAGAAGTATTTGAAAGATGTATGTATAGTGTCTGAGACGGCGATGGACTCGCCATCTGTCATGTTGGCATTTAATCATCTCCAGTGAGAAGTAGGTGTTGTTATTACAACAGCTCTGCCTACCCCATTGGGGACTATAGGCGTGAGCATATGTATGTATGTACTTATAATAAATACGTATTACCTTATAAATAATGGAATCTCTGTGCTAGCACAGCGCCAACACTCCTACCCTCCATGGAGCACTAGCGACCTTACTCACCGCAGGAATACAACGCTACTCAAAGGTAGCATTATTTGGATTCGATCTTCGTGTACAGTCCCCAGTAGGGACTTCCAAATATCGATAATCTTCCTATGCCTTACCTCCCTTGTTTAAAATATCTCAATAATTACCTATAGAGCTCGTTCCCTGTTCTCAGGACTCACCTGTATGTAAGTGCGAGGAGACGCGGCAAGTGTGTGATTTATCTAATACCAGTCAAGACCTGCCTGAGATGATGCTGCTGCCTGATGCTGACACCCTCAACTCCTGGCTGGTATACTCACACGAACAATACATTGAGAAGAGGTAAATCATACCACATTAGCAACCTACTGTGGGCTTGCCCTCGTATTATTACGGAGCCGTAATTAATCTATATTTAAATCACATCAAAAATATATTTATTTGATTACCTTAAGAAGTAAGTAAATAGTTTCGAATCGTCAGAAGGACACAGAAAAAATTACATTATACATGATTATAGATGTTCATAGATTACTGAGTATCTTGCTAGGTTCTTCTTAGTAAAAGCGACCTTCCGAACCTGGGGGTAACATGTATAATCCTTTATAATAATGTCGTCCCTATGATTTGAGAGTACTTTACGAGTACTAAAGTACAATCAAATAAAGAAATTTCAGTTTTAATTTTTAAATGTGGGTACACCTCTGCCTACCTCTTCGCAGGGGCGTGCATTCCATATAAGCAGATAAGCAGTGCTTACCATTTATGATGACTGAATACACTCATATCGTGTGTGCGTCTATACCGAAACGTACATATACTTACGCCGCGCCACATTGGTATTTATTTATTTATTTATTTAGAGCCCGATGTGTCCCACTGCTGAGCAAAGGCCTCCCTTCCCTCTTTCCAACACTTCCGATCCAGGGCTATCTCCGGCCAGTTTTTGTGGTAAGCGGCGAGTTCGTCCTGCCATCTTTTTCTCGGCCTGCCACGTCTGCGCGTCGCATTCGGAGGGGTCCATCTTGTGGTTTGTTTAGCCCACAGTTCGTCTGACATGCGACACACGTGCCCAGCCCAGTCCCATTTCAGTTTAGCAGCTTGATGACCAACATCGGAGATTTGTGTTTTGGAACGTAGTGTACTATTTCGAATGCGGTCTGTTAATCTGACTCCCATTATACTACGTTCCATGGCTCGCTGGCAGACCCCTAGTCTGGATTTTTGATAGTCTGTCAAAGACCAAGTCTGAGCACCGTAGGTGAGGATTGGGAGAATGCATATGTCCATCAGTCTCTTTTTTAATGTTAAAGGGAGTTTTCCTTTCAAGAGGTCTTTCATAGCCCAATAACTCTTCCAGGCGTTTTCTGTTCGACGTGTGATTTCTCTTTCTTGTCTTGCCTGGAAAGAGACTATTTGACCGAGATAGATGTAATCTTGAACATATGCGATCTCCCCACCGTCCACCTTTATTTTGTGCTTTGTACTGTTTGTCATGACTTTTGTCTTTGACATATTCATCTTTAGGCCAGCCACATTGGTATGTACATATTGTTTATTGCATACCCCTCTGAAAACCCAATGCACGCCCCTGCCCCTTCAAGGGATATGTAATGTATATCTCCTATGTATATAGAACGTTCCAAAAGAATATTGGATATATAAGCCACATGCGAGTGCACTACCGGCTAGTTCAATCGGAGATGAAGCGCTCGCCATGGCCGAAATCGGTCGGATCATCATCATACATACATACATATGCTGACGCCTGTATTCCCCGAAGGGGTAGGCAGAGGTGTTGTAATCACAACACCCACTTTTCACACAAGATGATTAAGTGCCAACGTGACAGATGGTGAGTCTATCGCCGTCTCAGACACTTTACATACGTCTTTGAATTACTTCTCAGAAATATGCAGGTTTCCTCACGATGTTTTCCTTCACCGTAAAACACGTGGTGTGAAATCACTGTACATAAGTTTTTTAGAAAAACTCATTGGGACAGGCCCCGCTGGGATTCGAACTTGCGTCGTTTGCGTAGCAGGCGACTGCTCAAACGTCAAGGCCACCACGGCTCATCATCATCATCAATGTATATCTCTTAATGTGTCCAGGTACGGAGGCTTCACGGCGGTAATTCAAAACAACCAAACCAATTTAGTGGCGTGGTACAACAACAAGGGCCATCACGCCCTACCGTCGTATATCAACGCGCTGAACAACGCCATCTTGCGGACGGTCACACAGACACGAGCCAATATCACCACCTACTCGCATCCCCTCAAGATTTCCAAAGAGCAGATTAGTAAGAGCACTGTGTAAGTATATTTCGAAGGAAAACTAAATTAAGTATTTTATCTAGATAAAGAGTTAATCCCGTAGCGGCTGAGATGTCGCCTGCCAAACAACTTGTGCAGTGATAACTGATATATCGCACTCTCAGAACAAAAGGAGCCCAATCCAAATTTTTATTTTTTTGAAATCCTATTCATAGTGCAGCAAGTTACCTACAGTAATTATTTTTAAAGTGTGCATAAATATGAAAAAATATTTTTTTTAGAACTACTTTCTAATGTATTTATTTTCAGGGTCTGCCTAATGTTAACATAATTATTTTCGCAAATTTGAGTTCAGTCCCTATGGTTCTGAGGGTGCGAATGTCAGTGAAGCATTTGCTTTTGAAAAGTGTCAGTACTAAACCGTATGCATCTAAAATTTTAAATATATAAAATGTTAGATAATTTCTTTAAGTTTTGGTTCAAAATAAGAGCCAGGTGGCTTTGAGGTTTGAGTAGTCACCTGCTACGCAAGAGGATTTGGATTCCAGCGGGCAATGTACCAATAAGTTTTTCTAAAAAAACTTATGTACAGTGATTGCACACCCCTTGCTCATCAACATTATCATAATTTTAATAGTCTGACTCACGTCGGTGTAAACGCTGTAATTTCTTCCATTCGTCTCTATCCAGTGCCATCTCCTTGACCTCCATATACGTCATGACAGACACCTTTTCCATAACTTGTCTCATGTATGTTATCCTGGGTCTTCCCCTTCCTCTCTTTCCTTCAACTTTTCCTTCTAATATGTTTTTAAAGAACCCGTCATGTCGTACAAGGTGGCCAATCATGTTTCCTCTTCGGTTCTGGATTGTATTCCATAGTACTCTTTTATCATAGACTCTTTTGACTACATCTTCATTTGTGAATCTTGCCGTCCATTTGATTTTCTCCATCCTTCTCCAACACCACATCTCAAACGCTTCCAGTATCTCCACGGGCTTAACGGTGAAGTAAAACATCTCACTCTCCACTCCAAATATCGAACGGGTACCTTAATACTGTAGTACCTCAACTGTATCCTGATGGTTCTAGTTACCAGCACGTGGCGGACGCGGGTATAGCCGGTCTAGTACTAGTGGCGTATTGTGTGGTGACGGCGGGCGCGGCGATGTACCTGGTGACGTCACGCCGCTCCCAACAGAAGAGGCTGCAACTGCTCAGCGGCTGCTCGCCCGCACTCTACTGGGCTACTGCACTCACTTGGGACCTCATTGTAAGATCTAACAGATTTACTTCTCAACTCTCATACGTCCAAGAAGAAATTCAAAGTTGTTTGTATATAGTGTCTCCACGAGAGCGCTCTACTAGATCAGTACTCGTTTGGGACTTAATAAAAGTTTTAATTTTCAACTCTTTATGACAGCTTTACAGGGAAGGAAAACATCTTTGATAAACATACGTCTGAGAAGAAATTCAAAGACGTTTGTATAGAGCCTACAAGCCCTAGCTCTACTAGACCACTGACTATAAATTCTTTATTTAAGGGCTAGAGGGTTGGCAGAGAGCATCCAAGAAAGAACAATCATGACCAAATAAATATTCTCCATTAATGGACGTCACGTGGTTTCACACGCGTAGTTCCCTTTCCCGTGGGAGTACGGTGATAAAATATAACCTAAATATAGTCATGAAAAATGGGTGTTATAATACCTCTGCTTACATAATCTACTAGCTCTGCCCTGCGGTTTTACTCGTGTATATCCAAACCATGAAGGGAGCTATTGCAAAATAGCTTATGAGCATTTTTATACGTTATTTTTCAATTGTTTGATATACCACGCTACGAAATTCAAATGTCTTAGACTATACTGTATTTTGTCTTATTTGTTCTAGATAATGGCTATCAACACAGCGATCACCGCAGGCGTGATGCTCGCATTCGGATTCCCAGTCTTCGTGGAAAGAAACAACCTGCCGGCTATATGTATTTTCTTTATGTTGTATGGGTGAGTTATACAAATATATCTATGGATCTAAATAGACATTTATTATGCTTATACCTTTAATTGTTCCAAAAGTTAGATCGCTCATTAGTTAATGCGCTCTTATTATGCCGTTTTATTAAGTCCAAATGCCATACGTTGCGGACATTCTTTCGTTCTTAAAAAAAGTTGATCGATATAATGAAGGGTAGTAAAAAATGAAAAAGTATCCCTCTTGAGGGATATGCATCCATCACAGTGTGTCAGAATCATACAAAAAAATATGCTCAAGCCATCCCAGAAGGGACCCGAAGGGGTAATCAGAAGTGTTGGAACAACACCACCCACATTTCACCGAATATGATTAAGTGTCAACGTGACAGAGTGTGAGTCTATCGCCGTCACAGGCAATATACATACGTCTTTGAATTACTTCTCAGACATATGCAGGTTTCCTCACGATGTTTTCTTCACCATAAAGCACGTGGCGTAAAATCACTGCACATAAGTTTTTAGAAAATCTCATTGCTACACGTTCGCTGGCATTCCAACCTGCGTCGCTTGCGTAGCAGGCGACTTCTTAAACCACAGGGTCACCGTGGCTCCTCTCAGAATCATATTGACTTCAATTTATTAGTATTTTCAACTGTATTCGAATGAATAATGATGTGTGTATGTATGTGTTAGTTACGCGTGCGGCGGCGTGGTGTACGTGTGCGAGAAGTTGTTCTCGGAGGCGAGTCTGGCCAACATGGTGGTGTTCTGCGGCAACGCCTTCAGCGGCCTCGGGGGACTCGCCGTGCTGCTCATACTGGAGGTCATCTCCGAGTCACAGGTACACACAGCATTCATACTCATTTATTGGTAAGAACCTGCTTGATCAAGCTGTGCTCGGGTTCTTTTTCACACAAAAACTAAACTTTAAAAAAAAAAATCGACTCGGTGAACGTCAGACTCGAACTCGTTGTAATTTATATGTTGGTCGTAATACAGGCCACAGACGACGCGCGCTGGATGCTGCACAAGGTGTTCATGGTACTGCCGCAGTTCGCGCTCGGAGACGGACTGCTCGAGATAGCCAAGAACACCGTACAATCACAGGTCTGTCAATAAACAATAAATCACGCCAACCCCGAAGAGCCCTCGAAGGGCAACACCTACATTTTACCAAAGACAATTCACCCTCTTTCACGTTGGTACTTACCAACGTATTACTTCTCAGACGTATGCAGATTTCCCCTCAAGACTTTTTCCTTCACGGTTCATTACATGGGTTGAAATTACTGTAAATAAGTTCTTAGAAAAAGTAATTATTACCTATACCTATGATGGACATCTTGCAAGAAGTAAGCAGAGGTGTTGTAACAACAACACCCACTTTTTACCGAATATGATTAAGTGTCAACGTGACAGATGAGTCTATCGTCGTCTAAGGCCTTATGGTCTTTGATGCAGGTTTCTTCACGATGTTTTCCATCACAGTGGGGTGAAATTACTATACTTAAGTTTTTAGGAAAACTCATTGGTATAATTAGTTCTTCACCAATATGTTGGTAATGCCAGGTATTGAAACGTTTCGGCATGGATACGTACCGCGACCCGCTCACCTCGGACCTGGTGCGGCTCCACTACCTGTCGCTGGCGGCGGTGGGCACCTTGCTCATGTTGCTTAACCTCGCCATCGAGTACGACTACTTCGAGGCGATACTGCAAAGGTGAACATTTTAACACTTATAAATCTCAGTTCAATATTTTTTTTTTATTAATATTATAAAAACAATCTTAGCGGTATTTTCTTCAGAAAGGTAGAGATTATTGCTTCAGAGTTTAGATAACGTTATTCCCCAAATAATCCAAACTATCGTTTAAACGAAGACTGGATTAAAACTATGTCCATCCCTTTTTGAATCCGTATCACAGAATGAGACGGAACTTCATTTAAACCAAAGACTATCTTAGTCTATGTTTTGCAATAAGGGGGAATATGTTTTCTTTCTCCGTACCTAAAGCTCGTGGTGTGACAAATTATAATTTGCAGATAAACTTTATTATACATATGTACTAAATATAAATGTATAACCGACTGTCAGGCGCTATACATAAAGTTAACTCACTATGATTTCCTTCATTAATTCATTCGTAATTTATTTAACGTAGATTTAGAGGGAAACTCCCCTCGGACGAGAAGACGACGGAATTGCCTGAAGTGACCGCCGAGCGCAGCCGAGTGCGCGCCGACTGTATGAGAGCCGGGGCACCGCTTACCTTGAGGACCATCGAGAATATTAACAGAGGTAACGTTGCTAATTCTCCGAGTGTACATACCCTAATGAAATATAACGATCATTTCCACAGTACATAAACTCCTGGTGTAGACAAAGGGTTTCTCTCAACAAAAGCAACCTTCCGAACCCGGTGGTAATATTTATAATCCTGTTTAATGTATTTTGTGTCCTTCTGACGATTTGAAAGTACTTTGTAAGAAGTCTTATCGAATAAAGATATTGCTGACATTGACTTTGACTATTCGGTAGGTGACGGATTTTGTTGAAATTTGGAATGGATATAGCATATTTACGCTATTTAATATCACTAATTGAGTCAAAGCTTAAGGATGTTTAGAAATACAGCCTGATGACAGACGGGTGGACGAGTGGGGTCTTAGTAATAGGGTCCCATTATTCCCCAAAAATGAAAATATTTATTCAGTTTACGCCCTGGCGTGTCACTATGAATGTCGAAAATTTACCACCGATTCGGAAACTAGCCTTGAAGAACCGGCAATCGAGCATCATGTACATTTCATCAATACAATACCATATTAAAATATTTAGCGTAGGTATGTCGCACCCTCAGAATGATAGGGAATCAAGTCTA
The DNA here is from genome assembly GCA_929442735.1 of Watsonalla binaria. Taxonomy (NCBI): domain Eukaryota; kingdom Metazoa; phylum Arthropoda; class Insecta; order Lepidoptera; family Drepanidae; genus Watsonalla; species Watsonalla binaria. Next base: position 497,031 of record OV838938.1, read on the forward strand.
CAATTTGCAAAAACAATTTGTTAAGATAGACAGACCTCAAAATGTATTTCTACACTAATCGACAACGCATAACCTAAACTATAGATATTAATTACTGCCTGAGTTATAAATTGAAACTAGACGATTGGATATCTAAATAATTTTTTTTTTGTATTGATCCTCTATCGTTCTGAGGATGCGATATGGTATGCAAGTAAAATTAGTAATGCGAACAAACTCCTAAGGTTACGTGCACACCGAAGGCAAGCCTGGCTCGTTGAAAGTGGTGCCGGCTGGCCACGACGTGCTGCAGTGCGCCGACCTCTGCAAGCACTACCGCGGGGCGAGCCGCTGGGCGCTCCGGGGACTCACCATCGGCATTCCGAGGGGACAGGTATAACTTTAAACTATGCGTTAAGGTCCTCTTAGGATTGACAATCTATACAGATAAATACAATTAAAGTGCTGTTTGTAATTCTCAAAATATATTCACTAAATATATATTACTAGCTGTGCCCGGCAAACGTTATATTGCCATATTTTTTTTTGGGGTGGTCACCCTTATCATTTAGGGGTATGAAAAATAGATGTTGGCCGATTCTCAGACCTACCCGCTCTGCACACAAAATTTCATACAAATCTAGCCGTTTCGGAGGAGTACAGTAACTAACATTGTGATATGGAAATTGTATATATTAGATGAAAGTATATACGCTACTTACTTAAAAAAACTATTTTTAAATTATTTCACTGTGTGTGTTTGTTCCGGGTAATCTTTGAACGGCTGGACCGATTAACAGGACTTTCACAGCTGTTAAAAGGAGTAACTTAGGGTACTTTTGATTTATAAAAATGAGGGATCCACGAAATAAAATCAAGTGAAACCGCGGGGCACAGTTAATAAACAATAAAAACTATTGTACGAATTGTAATGTAGTTTCATTCTTTGTTAGTAGATGGCGTGAGTAGTAAAATAGATCGCGCTTTTGAAAGTTGTATCGCGTTACATAAATACGCCTGCCATTGACGCACCTGTCCTGTGCTAGACCCGGCGCGCGCCAAGCAACTAGCCTTAAACACGTTCCTAAATAATACCACTCAGATCCAGGTCCCTAGCTCATCCCCCAGCAACGCCCTAAGCCGAGGTCCGAGCCCCGCACCGGGGTGCCCTTAGCTGTGTTGCTTAGTTTTTAAGTTTAAGCTCGGCTGGAGGCTCTTGGGTCCTCGCCCTTTAGTCCGGTTAAGTAGTGGAGGTAACAACCCCCTACCAACTGCGAGAGACAATATCGAAAAAGAAAAGCAACATTATAACCGACCTTTGGATGTGAACCCTAGTTTTATTTAGTTCCTACAATCTTCGGAAGGTCAGTTTGATCCTCAAAACAAGTATGGTACTTAATAATAGTGTTAATTGCTTAAATAATTCGGTAGGAGATCATTATTATTGTTCTGATGATGATGAATAAGGCCGTGGTATTGTTTCCAGTGCACGGCGCTGCTCGGCCAGAACGGCGCGGGCAAGTCGACCACGTTCTCCTTGCTGACCGGAGAGACGCGCCCCTCCTCCGGACGAATATACCTCAACGACGCTCGCGCAGCGCCCAGGGAACTCTGCCAAGGGTTCATTAGTGAGTGTCTCTGCATATAATAATTACACTTATCCAATTATATCTCATAACCGAAGGAAGTGAATGAAAAGATTCATGAATTTAGACGAAGCGAAAGATGTATGCAAGGATCGTAGTCTATGGTAAACAGTATCTATGCCGACCCTGGAATACAGGCGTCTGCAATTCAAAGCCCGGACTGTTTCTGTTAGAAACAGTCGACAATTTTCACAAGTTTGTGTGCAGTGATTTCATACCATATGCTTACAGTGAAAGAAAACATCATTAGGAAGCTGCATATGTCTGAGAAGTAATTCAAATCCGTTTGTATAGTGCGGCTAAGACGGCGATGGACTCACCCTCTGTCACATTGGCACTTAATCATAGTCTGTGAAATGTGGGTGTTGTGGTTACAACACCTCTGCTTACCCCTCCCAGGACCCTTTTTTTAAGTGCGGTCTGTGAAGGGTGACGTCTATGTCTCTTTGAACGTGAGAGAGATTGTAAGGAAATATTGGTTAATTCCAGGTTACTGTCCTCAAAGCGACGCGATAGATCCCCTGCTTACAGTCCGCGAGACGCTGGACATATACTGCCGGCTGAGGGGCATCGCCGCACGGGACGAGGTAACCCTTATTACGTACCACAAAAATTGTATATATCGCCGTTACGTTTCCTTGTTCTGTGGTAATACTCGCGTACCTAGACTCAAATTCTAATGTTTTCTGGTTCACATTGTAAGGAGAGTGATCGTGCTCATCCCCAGCAAAGGGAAGGTCTTCCAGCCAGGCGGGTGTCATGTCTGAAGAATCGCGGCTCCAATTGTACTAGTTGGAAACTTGTATATATACTGCAATGTGCTTGAAAAATCTTATTGCGCGATTTAGGTTCTAGTGTATTTGTACTCAAAACTTGCGATTGTTAGCGAGTAGCGCCATCTGTGTAGCGAGCGGAGAAACGCTGCCACAAGGTATTTGATCGGTTCAATGCTTTCAAATAATAATAGTTCGTATTTATCTATTAGGTTATAAACCGCACAATGTCGATGTTCGAGTTGAGCAAGTACTCTACGGTGCGCAGCGGCGCGCTGAGTGGTGGCAACAAGCGCAAGTTGTGCACCGCACTCGCCTTCATGGCGCCCAGCCACCTCGTGCTGCTCGATGAACCCACCAGGTCTGTAAATACGATAACTAACAAATACAAGGAGTCGTGGGGATTGAGCAGTTACCTGCTACACAAGCGATGCAGCTTCGGATCCCAGCACCCATGAGTTTTTCTAAAAACTTAAGTATAGTAATTTTAGTAGGTAAAGGTAAATATTGTGAGGAAACCAGCATATGTCTGAGAAGTAATTCAAAAATATGCATAGTGCCTAAGTCTGCGATGGACCTGCCCTTTGTCACGTTGGCAGTTAATCATCTTCTGTAAAAGAGGGTGATGATTGCTACACGTGGCGTGAGCATGTTTATAAAGAAATACAAACATACACTATACAGGTCCAATTAATCATAATCTTCAGAAGTGCATGATTTGTTCAATAAACTTACCTTTCTGAATGATCATAGCCGATGTACCTTAGAATAGTATTGTATTTTTCACCCAATAGCCATGGTCTAAGAATTTGGCTATTGTATCCTCTGCTTGTCGTAAGAAGCGACTAGGCGGGGGCCGGAGGGCCTGCTGGCGGTGGTCGGGGTGGGAGCTTTGACCACCGAGCAAAGGGCCCGGGAAGCTGGCAGCAGACCTCACGCTGCCCGGGGGTGTGACCCGACAAAATGTGGGGGGACACCGGTGCGATCTATCAGAGTACCCGGAGTCCCCCTTAAGCACTGAGGATGGCCACCGGGATTTAGTGCGGTAAAAATCCCACATACCCTGACCTGCCTCTCGCAGGTTTCCCCCTCGTCAATAAAAAAAGTATTGTGTCAGTGCTCCATGGGGGAGAGGAGAGATATGGAGGCGTGTGGAGGCAGCGTATAGTGGGACTCTTCCATCTTTTACTATGTTGGAACAGTGATTCCATTCTTCAATTTGAAACACTGGGTGTTGGTCATGTTCATAGGCTACTGCAACCGCTTATTATCAGACGGATTGTACGTTTGATTGCCTCCTTAGAAGTCCTAAAAAATATGTATTTGTATTGGCAGCGGCATGGACCCGATGTCCCGGCGCAGCGTGTCTCGCGGAGTACGCGCGGCGTGTGGGGACTCGCGAGGCGTGTTGTTGTCCACACACGCCACCGACGACGCGCGACGTCTCGCCGCACGGGTCGCGCTGCTGGCTCACGGACGACTGAGGGCGTTGGCGCCGCTCGATCATTGTCTTACCAGGTAACTTCCTAATAACAATATTACATACAAATTACATAATATTGTGTGGACATGAAGCCCCTAGCGAAAGATCATCATCTCCCTGGCCATATTCCATACATTGTTGGGGTCGGCACTTGATTCTACCCGATGTGACTGATCACCTGATTTTTTAAGAAGCGACTGCCATCTGACCTTCGCAACCCCTTTTACGAGGAAAATCTGTGATCTGGGTTAAACCAGTTGTCAGACTATTTTAGGTCTCCGACTGACCTGTAACGATTGCCAAAGATGATAAATTGGAACTCGGGCGGTCACTCATCCAGAGATGGAATGATATGCTCGAATAATATGCGCAAAAGCAACTGTGCCACGAGATCTTCCCCTAGCGAAAGATATCAGAACAAAATTCGACGTTCAGTGCTCTATATATCAATTTCAATTTATTACTCAAACATAATCTTAATCTAGTTCTTTCTAGATGATCTTAATCTAGTTCTTTCTAGATGACAGTAAGACTTGCACCAGGTTAACAATATGAAAGCTGCTGGGTACAGCAATTCCAACAATTTTTTCAACCGGTTTTGGTTTGACCTCGTCCCATGCATAGTTATGGTCGGCATCTGATCTACTATAATGTGTTTGTTCAACAGATATCTTTACGATGGAACTGTGTTACTGAAAATCATTTTTATGTAGACTTTATCCACCCTGAAAATAGAGTAACAACACCAATTAATAAATAGACATACTAGAATAAAATAAAACAGAGATTAGACTTATCATTTCTCGCAGACAATGCACTTAAACACATATAATTAAATTTATTTTTCAAAAATATGTTTTTTTGATTAAACTTTAAACTATATACTTACTTTAAAATCGTCAAAACGACATGATTATGCAGGATTATACATGCTACCGTAGTACGATGGTACTACAGTAGCGTTAGACGTCACGTCCTGTGGACAAACTAACATTATCCTCACACTTCGCTTATATATCATACATACATACAGACATATGTCAAGTGACTGAATTATGTCATTGTGTATCGCTTCTATAAGGGCAAGCTCGAAGAATATACACGTCATTCATAAGTGCTTTACCAGAGCCCAAAATTTATATAGACAATGTGCAATATCTACTTAAGTACCTACAAATTATTTAAATATAGTATTATATAAATAAAATAATATGCCTGGTTAGAGCCATGTTGTTTGCAGAGAAATGTTTAACATTATATTAATATTTACATACACAAAATAGGTGAAATATGCTATGTACCTTTTATTTTAAACAACATCTTTTGTAGCGGGGCCTGTACCAACGAGTTTTTCTAAAAAACTTATGAGCAGTTATTTCACACCACGTGCTTTACGGTGAAGGAAAACATCGTGAGGAAACCTGCATATGTCTGAGAAGTAATTCAAAGACGTGTGTAAAGTGTCTGAGACGGCGATGGACTCACCATCTGTCTCGTTAGCACTTAATCATCTTCGGTGAAAAGTGGGTGTTGTGATTACAACACCTCTGCCTACCCCTTCGGGGAATACAGGCGTGAGCATGTATGTATGTATCTTTTGTAGCCATATTTCATGTACATAAATTATTCTATTCTAAACTGAATAAATATTTTTTATTGTTATTTTCAGAATGTTACAGTGTTTCAGAGCATTGTAGATAGCATATAACCCTAGCATAAATTGGTAATGTTTGTCTGTAGGTTCGGCGGCGGGTACATAGTACAATGTCGTGTTCGAGGCGCGTCGCGAGTCGCCTGGGCTGCTATACAAGGCGCCGCGCCCACGGCTCGCCTGCAGGCCCTCCACACACACACCATGCACTTCCTCATACCTGCCACTACTGAAGGTAACTATTATTCATTAACATTCCTCCAAAACATTGAGAGAAAGCTGTATATGTCTGAGAAGGAATTCAAAAACACGTTTGTCACGGTGTTTCCTGCTTCTGAAAAGTGGGTGTCGTGACACCTCTACCTATCCCTTCGGGAACCCTTCTGAGGCTAGAGATTATGAAAAAATTGTACTTCTAATACGTAAATACTTCTTTATAATATGTCTTTGAATTACTTCTCAGACATATACAGGTTTCCTCACGATGTTTTCCATCACCGTAAAGCACCTGGGGCGAAATTACTACACTTAAGTTTTTAGAAAAACTCTTTGGTACAGGCCCCGCTGGGATTCGAACTTGCGTCGCTTGCGTAGCAGGCGACTGCTCAAACCTCAAGGCCACCACGGCTCCAGTTAATTTTTTTTATTTTAATAAGTGTATTTATTGTTTAGTGAACGGCAAGGAGGTGTTGACCCAGCCGAGTGCCGTGTTCCGGCTGATGGGAGAGCTGCAGAAATCCTGTGATATTGAGGACTACGCCGTCAACCTCAGCTCCCTGGATCAGGTACACTCGTCTTATACCTTTAAACGAGTAATTCTTGTAGAATCTGAATCTCAGAAACGGGTCCAGCGATTTTCATGATATTTTGTGTGTAAGGGTTTCAAGGGCAAAAATTAGATCTAGCTAGGTTTAATTTTCGGAAAACATCATACAATATACTTACAATACGACAGTAGATTTCGCCGACATCTGTCAAGTTATGGTAGCTCAAACGTGATGCTTCCAGCTTACGGCGACAACGAAACTATAGAGTATCCCGGTTCGAGACTGACGTTCACCGGTAACATTAATTTTTTAGAATACATGTATGAGAAAACGTCATTGAAAAGAAACCGAGCATTGGTCAACCAGGTTCTTAATATTACATGATTACTAAAAACGTTGTTCTAACCAAGACTAGACCAAATCCGTACTAAATATATGCACGTCTCTCTTTAAATCCATATCATATAAAGAAATGAGAGTTCTAAACAAGAGTTTATCATTCTGTAATAAAGGCGTTAAGATTCAGGGTTAGACCAAAATGTATCCATCTGAATAACAGATTAGCGTTATCTGTTATAATACAAATTAATTCAAATATAGTTAAGTAGCTCTAAAAAATTACTTATACTTAGAAAAAATTGTGGCACACATTGCAAAATTATTATTCCACGAGATCTTAATTGTGCTATGTATTGGGATTTGAATCTTGTAATTATATTAGTGAAAATTAATTAATAAAACGATCCGATCCAGATGTTCCTGACTTTCTCGGACAAGCCACCATTGGAGCCTGAGATAGAACCTTTGCCGACGATCACCAGAGAAGATGAACTTGACAGCGTGACTGCACTATGACGTTACAAATCAAATCCACATTATATCAAGGCTGCGCTATAACGTCATGCGTTCACGTCATGGCGCTGTGACGACATAGATATCATATGGCTGTGACGTCACAGATATCAAGGCGCTGTGACGTCACATATATCACGGCGCTGTGACTTAGAGCTTGCATATCTTGCCGAAAGCTATCTTGATTGCTCAAATATATTAGTTATTAAGTAGGTGTAGTTACAATTATTATGTTTATGTAGATTCTACGACTGCATTTTTATAGACAACTTTGACTTTGACATGACGATGTTTAATTATGAATCTCAATCGAAAATTGACGCTGAATGATAATTCAAGTTATCGAATTCTTGAAGCGTTTTATATGTGTCCTATTGATGTAGAATAAATAAGATTATTTAAAATGGTATGACATGAACGATATCAAACAAGTTACCGAAATTAATTTATATACGTATTTCAAGTGTTACGTTTCACAAGAAAAACTTTTACTTTAAAGGTGCAACCGCATGCAGCGGCTCGACGCTCGTTTCCAGCGACAAATGTGGTCACGTGACCACATTTTAAATTTCCCGCAATTCAAAAAGGAAATACGTCATGCAGCCGCTCCTATCACGTCCACATTTATTGCTGGAAACGAGCGTCGAGCGGCTTACATCAGGTTGCACCTTAACATTGTCCAGAATACATTGACAAGTATAACATATAGAATAAAATCAAGAGATTCCCAGCTGCATGTAAATCACACTAGACCGTGTAGGGTCCGAGCCGAGTAAGTCTATACAGATAAATACAATTTAAGTATCTAGTATATAATACGGTACTCGCATAAAAAACTAAATTATTTTTCACCGTCTGTACATTTCATCCAGAACAAACAGTTCCTTATCTGCGAAATGGCTGGACCGATTTTAATGAGACTTTCACTAGCAGATGGCTAATTTTACAACGAGTAACCTATACTCTCAATTAAGCCTAGTTTATTTTTATTTAAAAAGTAAACTAGAGGAGCTCGTGGCATAGTAGCTATTGCGCATATCATTCGATCGGCGAAGTTGAGCAACCCTAACCAGTACTTGGATGGGTGACCGCCCGAGTTCCCTCCGTGCCTCGGAAAGCCGTCGGTCCTGGTTGCCAATTTATCATTTTTGACAATCGTTACAGGTCAGTCGGAGGCCTAAAATAATCTGTAAACTGGTTTCCTCGTTAAAAGGGTTGCGAAGGTCAGATGGCAGTCGCTTCATATAAAAATCAGGTGATCAGTCACATCAGGTTGAATCAAGTGCCGACCCCAATAGTGTATGGGATAAGGCCAGGGATGATGACGATGACTTTTATATAAAAAAACATTGGGTGTTTCACGGGCCACCCATGACATTAAGTATACACCCACGTCATAATTTCACAGCGAGTATATATGTATTGTGTAAGCTATTCACGCTATACCGAAACTCGACTCGGACCCGTGGCCTTAAAGGCCGTGTCGGCCTGGCGTGAGACATCTAATGCAATAAATATGTTTTTATTAGAGATTGTAAGCCTACTTTTTTATATGTAATTTATTTATTATGTACCCTGCTAGCGTGCAACCAAGGGATTTTTAGTTATTTTTAGCGCTGGTAATGTTTTATTCACGCCACTAAGCGTCTCTTATGAACGATAGGCGTACCCTGTGATATTGAAGCAATTTTGTACATTAAATCTTTAATAAATTATGGTTTTTGGAAACATTATTTTTATTCTCAACGAAAATACATAATAATACACTGCATTCCTTATATTAAAAATATTAGTTAATAATTACTCATAGAATAAAATTAAGACTAGAAAATTATATCCAATATTTTATAGATAAGGTATATATTAGAGAGCATATATTAAATGTCATGCTATCTAGCGGTAAAATAACGTAATACATGATTAGAAGAGAGCTTTTATTCCAGCGGTGGCTATTTATTTCACTCTGATAAACTCTTTAGCCTATTCCTATATATACAGATAAATAAAATTAAGTGTCTGTTTGTAATTCCAAAATAATAGCTTTTAACTAAATGCATATGAAAGCATATGCGGTACTGACTAAATAAACAAATTTTCAAAATTTTCTCAGTCTGTTTGTTCCGGGTAATCTCTGAATCGGCTGGACCGATTTTTACGGGACATTCACTGGCAGATAGCTAATTTGACAAGGAGTAACTTAGGCTACTTTATATTTTAAAAACATTGATAGATAGATAGAAAATAAATTAATAAAGTTCAGGGGGTTTTATTAATTAATATGTACCACTTACCGAAAATGTTCGTTTGAAAAATCTAAACCCTGTATATTAACCAGAAAAGATACTGTTTCGCTGTCGTAAACTTATGCGCGAATGAAACCACGGGGCACAGCCAGTAGTCGACTGCAAATAATGACTAGTTATCAAGGTCAGCGCTCATAACCCATGACGGGACCTATACAACTGCAAGAGTCATCATTACATTGCGTTGATCCTCCCTAATAAAGGCATGATTGAAATGAGATGGAATTTTCAATTTAGTTGTTATCAAAGGTCGGATGACTGGCTTCAGCTGAAGTCTTGAAGTGCAGCGCAAGCAGGTCGAACACGCGCAATATGAAGTCCTTGTTCACCTCCTTATGGCTGAAACTGCTGATCACCAGCTTCACCGCTGACGACAGCTTCTCTTCACCGAATATGTACCGTACTGGAAAAGTATTTATAAGTGACATCTATGCATATACATACAGATAAATAAAATTAAAGTGTCTGTTTGTAATTGCAAATTAACAGCTTTTCACTTGTAAATTTACAGTTTTTTTAGTTTTTATGTACGTATCGTACTCACGTACTCACGCGAAAAGAGAATATTATTACCAAATATAGAAAACAGAAGAGGAAAAATGATTGGTCACCTTATACGGCATGAAGGCTTTATAAAAACCATTTAGGAAGGTAAAATAGAAGGTAGGCGTGGCAGGGGCCGACCAAGGATAAGCTACATCAAACAAGTACATACATACATATGCTCACGCCTGTATTCCCCGAAGGGGTAGGCAGAGGTGTTGTAATAACAACACCCAATTTTCACCGAATTTGATTAAGTGCCAACGTGACAGATGGTGAGTCTATCGCCGTCTCAGGCACTATACATACGTCTTTGAATTACTTCTCAGAAATATGGAGGTTTCCTCACGATGTTTTCCTTCACCGTAAAGCACGTGGAGTGAAATCACTGTACATAAGTTTTTTAGAAAAACTCATTGGTACAGGCCCCGCTGGGATTCGAACTTGCGTCGCTTGGGTAGCAGGCGACTGCTCTAACCCCGAGGCCACCACGGCTCTTCGGCACCACAATTCGGAAGGTGTGTGATTTTTGGTGAGTTGTAGGTACAAAATTTTCCAAAACTCCACCCCTAAGGGGATTGAACATGCTCTTACAGTAATTCATTGAGAGAGTATCACAATCCACTTACATGGAATCTTCTCCATGAGAGCTGCGCAAGTCTCGTCCTTATCAAAAGGGCGTAAGGTCGCTTTGTCCCTGGCGAAGGGCTCCTCCTGTTTCGCCATCTGGTCGAATATGACAAACACCTGCTGTCTCAGCCAGGCGCCGAATTCCTCCAACCATGTTGTTATTAATGTCTCCGCTAAATCTGCAAACATATATAAAAGAGCCGTGGTGGCTTTGAGGTTTGAGCAGTCGCCTGCTACGCAAGCGACGCAAGTTCGAATCTTAGCGGGACCTGTACCAAATAGTTTTTTAAAAAAAAACTTATGTACAGTGATTTCACACCACGTGCTTTACGGTGAAGGAAAACATCGTGAGGAAACCTGCATATTTCTGAGAAGTAATTCAATGACGTATGTAAAGTATCTGAGACGGCGATGGACCCACCACTTAATCATTTTCGGTGAAAAGTGGATGTTGTGATTACAACACATCTGCCTACCCCTTCGGGGAGTACAGGCGTGAGCATATGTATGTATACAAAATATTTTCACCGAACACTAATCCAGACTTCGGGCTGGGAAATTACAGATGGAATAACCCGAAATCACTGTTCGAGTCGGAAATCGAACCCTAGTGTAGAACTACTCGTGTTCGGCAGTGGTGTCAGCGATAAGCCATAAGTCACCTGCGGCCAGTAGAGTGGCGAGGCGGTGGGCCACGTGCGAGGTCAGTAACCCCGCGCGGGCAGTGACCCCGCAGGCCGCGCCCCACCCCGCTCCGCACCACGCACACCATTCCTCTACAACAACAACGTTGCAACGTCACTTAAACAATCAACTAATCAAAAATATCTTCACATGATTACACTTCTTCCAAGGCACTTCAAAATTAACGCATTCACTGCTAGAGCCAAATAAAAAGTCATTACCGTGTGCTACACAATCGGACCTTACACCAGTGCGTCAAACGCATATCGTTGTACAAATACGCTTTCGCTCTGTGCTAAATCAACATAGCGTCCACGTAACATATTCCCCAGTGCTATTCTGCGCTTCTGCGCGTTTGACTATTGTTATGGCAGCTCATAAAACACTCGCTTGTTTACGACAGGCAATAAAAACATGTGAAAAGGAAAAGGGTCGGTACATATCCACCTACCTACCTGAGCTCTACAGCTCTAAATTTCATGTATCAAATTCCGTATCTGTTCTGTATAGCAAGATGGGTAAGGGCCCTTACAATTTGGTCTTATTTAAACAATAGACGCGCAGAGTCGGCTTTAGCACACAGTGAAGGCACAGAAATTTGTATTGACTCACATAAGCGTCGTTAGCATATAGGAAAGTTCGGATAAACGCGCAGGCGCGTCTTTAGCAGTGAACGCGTTAATATAGTTTTGTACATTGGGATTGTGGCATAAAAAAAATCTGTGATTGTTTTGTAATAAGTTTTTAATGAACGAGGGAGTGAAAACAAGTTAATGAATGACGTACGATTGTGTAAATGTAAGATGATTGAATATCGAGGCGCTCGAGCCGAAACAGTATTTTTTTTAAATAATTAATCCAATAACTGAATTACTAATGAATAGGGCTTATATTTTTTTAAAGAGCAATTGTTGAGTTTTTTGCCGGGTTCTTCTCAACAAAAGCAACCTTCCGAACCCGGTGGTAATATTTATAATCATGTATAATGTATTTTGTGTCCTTCTGACGATTTGAAAGTACTTTATAAGAAGTCTAATCAGATAAAGATATGTTGAATTAAATTTTACTCTTGACGGGTAAAATCTTCCCAACCCAGCGATGTTTTCCTGTATATCATCATATCGATCTGGCGATTCGAAAGTACTTCGTTAAGATTCTGGTAATATGGAGATATTTAGAATGTTGGGAGTTATTAGGCGGTATGTCTGACCGACGTCATCGGGCGCGGGCGGGGCCGGCGGCGGCGGCGCGCGCAGCGGGTCGAGCGCGGCGTCGGCCGGGGACAGCGCGCGCCGCGCACCCACCGCCCGGGACACCGCGCCGCTCACCTGACACATACATACTATAATTATCACCTACCGAATTTCGGCTACGGCGGCTAATCTCAACGAGGATCAGCCATGTGCGCAGGAGATATTATAGTGCACAAGTGTGTACGCAAACACAGGTGCACTCTTTATTGCCTCACTCTCATAGTCCGATGGGAGGACATCCGACAAGACCGGAGAGAGATCAGGCGAAGGACCAACGGTGCAACGTGCGACCCGAGCCACGGGGGTGGAAACACCGCCAACTTCCAAACTCCGGGCATTTTATTGTGAATTTCTTTACGGAAAAATCCAATATACATTTTTGACCCGACCCGGGAATCGAGCCCGGGACCTCGTGATCTGTAGGCGAACGTACTAACCACTAGACCAACGAGGCAGTTTTATAAATAAATATATACATACATACATACATATGCTCACGCCTGTATTCCCCGAAAGGGTAGGCAGAGGTGTTGTAATAACTACGCCCACTTTTCACCGAAGATGATTAAGTGTCAACGTGACAGATGGTGAGTCCATCGCCGTCTCAGACACTTTACATACGTCATTGAATTACTTCTCAGAAATATGCAGGTTTCCTCACGATGTTTTCCTTCACCGTAAAGCACGTGGTATAAAATCACTGTACTCTTCGTGGTATAAAACTCATTGGTACAGGCCCCGCTGGGATTCTAGCTAGCGACTGCGCAAACCTCAAGGCCACCACGGCTATAATATTTAAGTTTTACTTAATTCTAATATAATCTTAACCTACACCTAAATATAATATCGTAACCCATTTGAAGTCGTTCATATTATACAACACCTATTTCACTATGCACTGGAAGGAGTTGCAATCCATCCGTCTTTAATTTGATGGGTTTAAATAAGAAGCAAAAATGCAGACAGGGAATTCGAATAATTAAATGAAATTGATGATAATTAATTAAATGATGGGAAAATGAACCTCTACCAAGAGCTACGCCACAGTTCTAACCGACGTCACGTGGTTTCACTCGCGTAGTCTCGAACCCGTGGGAGTACGAGGATAAAGTATTAGCCGCTGATAATACAGCTATCCATTGCTGAAAGATTTTTTTATGATCGGTCCGGGAGTTTGGGAACCTATTCAATACAAACAAACAATCAAATCTTTCCCCTTTATAATGAAGAATTGTAAAAGTACTGTCAATATTTTTTTCCAATAAAGAACCGCATTGGCCGTTGAGCAGCCATGAGGCTTGAACAGCCGCCAACTGCGCGTTTTTCTGAAAAACCTTAAGGGCAGCACGAACTTTTTGGTTATTCAGTATTATTCTTCTGTCTATTTAGTAATTCTTCGTTTCAACTTTTAAGCTGCGAGAATGGCATTGAGTATATACTAACACTTAGGTCAGCGGTGTGGACGTAGGCCCAGTCAAGAGGCCTGGCAGCCTCGGCCTCGCCCTCGGCCCCCACGGCCGTCTTGATGGAGTTGAACACTCCCGTCACCGTGCGGTGGAACAACCTGCATTACACGTACTTCTATAAAACCCAACAAGCGCACTATATGCCAAATGCAGCCTAATACGCTTGTTCTCAAATCTGTTCCGGCCTTCAAATTTAATCACTTTCAATGTCTACGTCAAAACTTTTTTATTTTTATTTTTTAATAACAATTAAATTTCCGAATGATCACCCCGTAGCCAAGTACTGCCTATAAAGGTGCAACCACATGAAGCCCGACGCTCGTTTCCAGCGAAAAGTGTGGTCACGTGACCGCATTTTAAATTTCCCGCGACTGAAAAAGGAACTTCGTCATGCAGCCGCTCCTATCACGTATCGCTACATATCACGTAACCACATTTGCCGCTGGAATCGAGCGTCGAGCGGCTGCATGTGTTTGCACCTTAATGTACTTGCTTAAAAACCATATTAAAGTGCTGTCAAAAGCTCTGTGTGTTGTGCTTATAATTATTATTATTATTAAATTTGCGTTTTTTTTTATACACCTGTATCCCATAGGGGTTACACAGGCAGAGACCACCGCTTGCCACACGCTACGAACCTTACATACTTCCTTCACTTCATCCACATTCATGCATCTCTTCATACACTTTCTTCGGTTACGAGTGCTCCGAATTTGGCCTTTCTGGAAAATAATATTAATTTGGTCATAGTAGTTCTTCCTTGGACGCCCTCTACCGACACTTCCGCTCGCATTCGCTGTATAAATTTATTTCGTTAATCGCCTTTGAATATGTCCTTTGAATGTAGATATTATCGTCTTTCCAAACAATCTACTTGGAAAGAGCTTATTCATATCAAACATAAACTCTGATACAATCTTGATTGTTTTGCTCGCAAGAGCAGTCATACGCCATGGCCTATTCGCACCACTGCAACGTAGGTATATCATATCACTTCACCTAAGGGCGAACTTTATATATTACTTACCATCATGTTTATTTTGTAGGTAATCTTCGTGTAATTTTTTGTAACTCGTTGTTAGTGTGTGGCAAATACACGTTTTATCTATCTATTTATGTATCGAGTTTTCTTAAAATCCCCGTCACAATAGATCGCGTTGACGTAAACGCAGCTTTGTATGGGATAAATATAGCGTCACTTGTGGGACGAAAGATGGCGCTGTTTCGATCCCATATACATCTGCGTTTACGTCGACGCGGTGACTTGTGACGGCGGCAGTGAAAAATTCGCACTAGGCTCTCTGGTCTTGAATTAGTAAAGATAAACTCTCGCCAATGGCGCGTCATAACAATAAACAATGTTTAATTAATTTAAGTGCATACATGGAACATAGTCACATATAATAAAAATAACATATACAGTAATATTGCATTGATAATGATGTAAAATATAAGCGCCACTTACTTGTCAAGTCTCTGCATGTTGTTGGAGGTTTGTCCAGGAGACGGGTTCCTCTCTAAACTCATGTCGTATTCATCTGCAAACACAGACACACTAATTTACATTAATATACATAAGACGAGGCAAAGTTAAGCACGCGGTGGTCAGTAGTTGGCTACCAAGCATATTATTGTAAAGAGTAATGTTTGATTTTCTAGCCGTGTTATAATAATAACATGTTATAAAAATAGCGAAATAAATCCACCAGCTGAATACGTTTGTGTTTACATTTAAAACGTGATACATTTTTGGTACAAAATTTACTTTTTATTATTGATTAACTTCCATCTGCAGCGTCGCCCTCGTTTTCTCAGGGATCCCTAACGAAACTCTATTAACAATATTCTTCCGTGGCATTACTAAAATGCCGTAATTCGACATAATAATTGATTTTAAAATAATGAATTACATAATGAATTTTAAATATCTTGAATAGTTTTAGAAATAATCCAAGTAATTAAGTCATTAAAAAGTCACATCGATTTAAATTTTTACCGCAGTTTTTGCATGTTATTCAATGCAACGGTTTTGGTTGATAACGGCATTATAGATATACTACGGCAGTGTTGTGGGAAGAGCGAGTGATCATGCTCATCCCCAACAAAGGGATGATCTTCCAGCCAGGCGGGTGTCATGACTATATATATATTGCAATGCGCTCGAAAACTCTTATTGTGCGATTTAGGTTCTCGTGTATTAGCTGTCAAACTTTGCAATTGTTAGCGAGTAGCGCCATCTATGCAGCGAGTGGAGAAACACTGCTACACTGTACATACTATTCTGTGTGTAAGCTTTTTAATTAGTGGGTATGATCACCAGCTAGCGTGGCGGTGTCGACTGGTCGTGATGAATGATGGTGATGAGTGCGACCGCGGGTCTCCTCCGCACTCTCCCACCACACCTCCTCCACCCTACAACATACCCATCCATCACTTCTAGAACCACATTTCGCCAGATATGTTTAAGTCCCATGAAATAGGGGGCGAGCCTATTGCCATAAACACAAATCCATACTCCGGGCCGCTAATGGGAATTTACAGATAGAAAATTAGCCCTGGAATTGCACTCAGGATCTGTCTGCGATTTCATTCTTTATCTATACATCTATACAGATAAATAAAATTGAAGTGTCTGTTTGTAATTCCAAAATAACAACTTTTTTCTAGATCTATATGAAAGTATACACGATACTGGCATAGAAAAACCATTTTTTCCGAATCTCCGAAACAGCTCGACCGGTTCTAACGGGGCTTTCACTGATATATAGCTAATGTTACAAGGATAACTTTACTAAAAAATCATAAGAGGTTCCGCGGATCACGAATGAAATTAAGCTTATAGGGGTAAAACCACGGGACACAGCTATTTCATCATAAGAATAATTGATCAAATTTGATTGTAAATATATTATTACTTCAAAAGAGGTTCAATCAGTTCACCGCTACATAAGTAAGAAGATGCCGACCTGGGTTGAGTTGTAGCTCGTTGCTGCAACAGACACCGTAGCTTGGCGATGCTGGTGGAGAGATCCGCCGCCTCCTCGTACTGGGGCTCGGGAGACGATGATGTCGACTGATTGCCTGACTCACTTTGCTTTATTTGTATTGGCTGTACATATAGAGTAAACAAACTAATTGGAAAATTACACTATACTGTTGCCGTCACGAGTGTTCAGCGCTCAACGAAAAGTATTGGAAAAAATACATACATATACTCACGCCTATATTCCCCGAAAGGGTAGGCAGAGGTGTTGTAATCACAACACCCACTTTTCACCGAAGATGAATTAGTACCAACGTGACAGATGGTGAGTCCATCGCCGTCTCAGACACTTTACATACGTCATTGAATTACTTCTCAGAAAAATGCAGGTTTCCTCACGATGTTTTCCTTCACCGTAAAGCACGTGGCGTGAAATCACTGTACATAAGTTTTTTAGAAAAGCTTGTTACAGGCCCCGCTGGGATTCGAACTTGCGTCGCTTGCGTAGCCACCACCACGGCTCTTATATAAATAAATGAACTCTTCAAATTTTTAATATTAGTGTGAATAGTAGTATAGATAGTGCTAACCGTAGTGTACTTACCACACTATCCTGAGATATGACTCTCTGCTGCTTCAACAACGGCGGGAGAGACACTTCAGTTTCAGCTGTCGATAAAATACAAACCAACTGTTGAAAACTACTTACATTGAAGTCAAAGTCAAAAGTATCTTTATTCGATTAGACTTTTTACAAAGTACTTTCAAATAGTCAGGACGACATAATTATACAGGATTATACATGATACCGCCAGGTTCGGAAGGTTGCTTTTACTGAGAAGAACTGATGTCTGAAGAATTGATATATTTAATGTAATTATTTATGGTTTTTATTAGTCTATGTGTCAAAGTTACAGTTAGTTGTCAATAAAATAGCTTGTCAGCTGCTTTATCGCTGCTCCAGCACTAATTTAATTCAGTTACTAGCTATCGTTTATACCAAGAATAGATTTTATCTCAATATTTATCATTTCTCGAGATATAAATAAAATATTGTGAAGAAGAACTGGGGCCCAACCATGAGCTCTTATTGCAATGTTAGTTCAGCTGTGCGACAGTGACAGACTTATACACGTCATATACATCTGTCTCATAATAAGAGTTAAACTATCATGACAATAAGAGGCTCCTGTAGAAGTTATAAACGAAAGAAAAATCTAAGCCACTTTTAACATATATAATTGTTATACCTAAAATTTTAAAAAAAGTATTTAGTTTTTTTTATCTTCGAAACTGATTAACCAATTTTGATGGGACTTTCACTGGTTAAGTAACTGATGATACAAGGATTTACTAGATTTTAGAATAATAATTAGGTTTTCAGAAAACAAACCAATGAGAATGGAAATAAACAATGGATTTTAAAAAAAAATATGTGCAAGGGTCATTAAAAAAAAAAAAAAAAACGACGGTCCTGATATTTAATTAATCGACCACTTGTATTGACTTCAGCTCAAATTGACGTTTGTAACTACTTATATTATAAAGAAAGTTAAACAAATTATCACCTTTCTGTGTATCAGCTGTAATAACAGGCTCCTTACTGTCCTGTACAGCCCTGCTCCTCACGTCAGCCGGGGGGGACTTGTCGCTGGGCTTCTCCCTGTGGTGGGATGGGGACCTATCCTGGAACAATATATTCACATAAACATACACTGCAGGAAGAAATACTTGATAACTAATTACCTATTTTTTAAGAGTGCATAACTCTTAAAAAATATAATATAATATCTGTTATAACTCATTAAGGAAATTGATGTATAAAACCTATCTTATAAATTAGCCTTGTTTATAAGGTATGTAATTTTGGTAAAAATACTAAATACATATGCTCACGCCTGTATTCCACGCAGGGGTAGGCAGAGGTGCTGTAATCACAACACCCACTTTTCACCGAAGATGATTAAGTGCCAACGTGACATATGGTGAGTCCATCGCCGTCTCAGACACTTTACATACGTCATTGAATTAATTCTAAAAATTCTATTAAGTTTTTATTGTTCATTTTCCTGAAATAAAAAGATTTATTTATTTATAAACATCACAAACAGAAGACCCACCATGTTGCTACGCTAATTATTCAAGGGATCCCTTTTTTTTCTTACTACAGTGCTTCACACCACGTATTATACGGTGACGGAAAACATCGTGAGGAAACCTGCATATGTCTGAGAAGTAATTCAAAGACGTATGTATAGTGCCTGAGACAGCCATGGACTAACCCTCTGTCACGTTGGCACTTAATCATATTCGGTGAATGGGTGTTGTTGTTACAACACCTCTGCTTACACCTTCGGGGACCCTTCTGGGATGGCGTTAGCATATTTATTATTTTTTATTTTATTTGTGTTATTCCGTACACACTCGTTCGTTTATATATACAATAAATATGTATTATATAATTAAATTAATCAATAATTTATATATATAATAAATTAAATAAATAATTTATATTCTGGGACCTTGGGGTCCAGATGCTCATCAACTTTTCAAAGAGGTTGCACGTCGTCTGGTAGAAGCTTCTCGTGACAAGCGGGCTGGGGCTTTTCTCGCTCAGAGAATCAGCATTGCTATTCAACGTGGCAATCCTGCCAGCCTTCTTGGCACGATCCCGAGAGACACCGATTTGGGCCAAGTTTTCTACTTGTAATTAGTTTTTAGTTACTTATTTATTATTTGTTAGTACACCTATTAAAACATTAAAAATGTATATTTACAATAAATATTAAAGTACAATAACAGCTATGTAAACTAATGCGATCAGTATTTAAATCCCTGCCAAAAAGTTTCCTTGTAACTCAACTATGTGAGCAATGCCAGGTTGAAGGCCAATACTGTGTGCTATCGATGAATTTTAAGCTCTATACAATATTCATTAAAGTAAATTTTCGTTTACAACTATTTATTTACACATGCGAAATGTTCGAGATAGCATAAATAATCGTGCTATCTCCGTCAGACACGTAGCGTTCATCTCATGTCTCTGTCCCTCGTCCGTATCATTGTTAGGCATACTACAAGCGAAATATCTTTAATATAACTACTTGATGGCCAAGGTTTAGTCAATGTATTAAATAAAACACGCATATAAACTTTTCTGACAGGCAAATAATACAAAAATATTTACTATGATTCTTAATTTTAATCCAAGAACTATTGTTGATTAATGTTATCTAAAATTACAGACTAGCTGTGCCCAGTGGTTTCACCCGCGTAGATTTAATTTCAATTCAGCGGAACGCTACGTCATTTTTTAAATAAAAGTAGCCTAATTTACTCATTGTAAAATTTGCTGTCTGACAACAAAAGTCCCGTTAAAATCGATCCAGCCGTTTCGGAGATCAGCATACAGAAAAAAACATTAAAAATAATTACATTTAATTTTAGTACCGTATATACTTCCAAATGTATTTAGTTAGTAATTTTTGAAATACATACATACTTATATTTTACTGTATAGATGTATACTTAGATATAGATATTTTTTTTATGTTTGAAATGTCTATCAGACAAGGTCAGGAGGAATCTACGCGGTTGAAACCGCACTAAAGCTAGTTACTAATCATAAATGTATATTTATAGTTAAAAACAGTAACTATACAATACACTCGCAACGTTACAATGTAACGCACAGGTCATGTACAGCCGCCCTTATTTTGATTACGTGATTCTAGCACGCTATCATGCGCGCTTCATCATTCGTCAAGCCGGCACCGTGGAGGCAACAACTTTATATTTAAAATAAATATACATAATTTGTTATCAATTAAAACTGTGTTAAATCTACTGTAAATTCATCAAAAGCTTCGTTAAAGCTGTGAACATGTGAAGTGCTAAAAATAGGATTTCGCGCCGTACAAAGCAAACCTGCGCGGCGCGGCGCGGCAATATGGCAGCGGGGTTCCCCGCATACTGATATGCGAATTTGAACGAGAACAAAGGATTTTTGAATGCGACATATTAAAGGTATAGCTCTCCAGACGTTAATTTTGCATCTGTAGTCTAAACTTGGCTGAATTACCTACATATTTCGTTTTTTGTTGACTAGTTTCTTTGTGAAAATGTTTATCATATTAGGCCCTGTTGAGGAAAGAAAGAAAGAAATTTTTTCTTTTCTCGCACAGACAACTGGAACATAGCAATTCATTTAAACGTAAAGGGGTTTTTATATTATATAACAAAAAAGAACGTCGATAACATGACCACACGTTCGTATACTAACCTCCTGAGAAGAACCGACAAGAAATGAAATCCCGATTTTCCCAATAGAAGAATGCATGTTAATAACAATGTGCCATCTATGTGCTTCTTGTAACGGTCTTTTTAAAAGCATGTTTTACTCCTGCTCCAAATCGTTAGGCATCAAATGAACACGAAGCGAGACTCGAACCCAAAATATATTGTAACAGATATACCTTTTTTTTTAATCCAAAGTGAAACGACGGCCGAGACGGTTTGCCACTATATTAATAATTTCTAATCCAAGCCATTGATTGCTGCTTACAAAGTTCTTTCAAATCACCAGAACGACAAAAGTAATTGCATTATGCGGTATTTAAACCAGGCTGCCAGGTTCAGAACCTTGCTTTTATTGAAAAGAACCCGGCAAGAAACTCAGTAATTACTCTACTCAATAACATATCGCAATATGCTTAATCAAGGAAACGGCGGTAGTTCCCCAGAGGTCATTAGCCGGTGATAATAAAACGTATAGATAATTTCCGATCATATATTATATCATTGTCTTAGCTTGGTAAAAAATATGGAATTATATATTAAGTAAAAAAATATGCTCACGCCACCCCAGAAGGTTCCCCGAAGGGCTTAGCATAGTTGTTGTAACAACAACACCCATATTTCACCGGGTATGATTAAGTGCCAACGTGACAGATGGTGAGTGATGGTTAGTCTATCGCCGTCTCAGGCACTATACATACGTCTTTGAATTACTTCTCAGACATATGCAGGTTTCCTCACGATGTTTTCCTTAAAAGAGCCGTGGTGGCCTTGAGGTTTGAGCAGTCGCCTGCTACGCAAGCGACGCAAGTTCGAATGAGTTTTTCTAAAAAAACGTATGTACAGTGATTTCACACCGCGTGTTTTACGGTGAAGGAAAACATCGTGAGGAAACCTGCATATTTCTGAGAAGTAATTCAATGATGTACGTAAAGTGTCTGAGACGGCGAAGGACTCACCATCTGTCACGTTGGCACTTAATCATCTTCGGTGAAAAGTGGGTGTTGTGATTACAACACCTCTGCCTACCCCTTCGGGGAATACAGGCGTGAGCATGTGTGTGTATGTGTGTGTTTTCCTTCACCGTAAATCACGTGGTGTATAATCACGACACATACGTTTTTTTAGAAAAACTCATTGGTACAGGCCCCGCTGGGATTCGAACTTGTGGCTCTAAATTTAATTATTTATCGAGTATTGAAAATAATTTTAAGAGTTTATTCAATTATAATAATGTAAGTAAAGTTATGTGCCATAGTAACAGATGGTGAGTCCATCGCCGTCTCAATCACTTTTGATTTCTTCTCCAACATATGCATATGTCCATTCTCCTCTGGTCGGACGTTTGTGGGATGGCGTGAGCATATTTATTTGTTTATCACTAGCGGCCCGGTACGTGCTTCGCTACGTATAATGCATAGTAAAAAAAAATTATTATTAAGTTCATTTATTCAAACAAAATATTTTAAATTGCTAGCTAGTAATTCCACTTGATTTGCGTTACGCGTTCGCCGGCCTATGTCGTCGGTCGTTTGGTTCGTACAAATTCAAGACCACCGATTCACCGATTGTTTGAATCTCAACAATATTTTGAAAAATATAAACACAAAGCAATAATTATCGCTGCTAAAATGAAATGACATATGATGACATTGAATGTGTTTGACAGAACTATCGTCACTTCTTTTGTCTTCGATTGTTTTGCCTTCCCGAAATCTCTTCACTAATACATACTTGAACTTTACAGTATGGTATTAAGGTTCAAATTGGCTTTTAAGTATAGTACAAATTGTTTGTATATGGGAGTATAGAAATATGTTGATTTTACACTTTGTCAAGACTTTTTTTAAATTTTCTCTACGTACAAACCTTCCCTGGACTTCCACGAATAATTCAAGGCCAAAATTAGCCAAATCGGTTCGTGCGTTCTGGAGTTATAGCGCCAGGAAGGAAAACCCGACTTATTTTTATATAGTAGATGATCGTTTTCAAATCATTTAAATTACCTGTATAAATAAAACATAAGGTAATATAAAGTACGTAAAAAAATATATAATCATTATAGTTATTCTTTTGAAGCACGTTACGGATCTTGATACGGTTTTTACTCGCATGTGAGTGAACTCCAATGGTTTTATAGCTAAACATAAGTATTTTATTTATAGATAGTAGAGAAATGTCAACAAAGAGTAAATCTTAAAAAATCGTACCTCGAACTGAAGTGAACGGGGCGCTAGTATTTAATAGTAATAATAAATAACGTCATCCACATATCGAGTCAATGTTCACTCATTACTAAGATTAGATAACTAGGTATTGCGACTTGGTATCGTATAATATACTATTGATGTGCACAATTCGAGAAAATTTTATTATAATAATAATAATGATCTCCTACCGAATTTCGGCTACGGCGGCTTATCTCAACGAGGATCTGCCATGTGCGCAGGAGATATTATAGTGCACAAGTGTGTGCGCTAACACAGATGCACTCTTAATTCCCTCACTCTCAAAGTCCGATGGGACGGCAATCCGACACGACCGGAGAGAGATCAGGCGTAGGACCAACGGCTTAACGTGCTTTCCGAGGCACGGGGGTGCAAACACCGCCAACTTCCAAACTCCGGGCATTTGTATTGTGAATTTCTTGTCAGAAAAAACCAATATAAATTTTTGAACCCGACCCGGGAATCGAACCCGGGACCTCGTGATCGGCAGGCGAACGTACTAACCATTAGACCAACGAGGCAGTTTTTTTATTCACTTACAACTCAAGTCATCCTACTGTTGCTAATGTCCATAGTATATGTGTATTACCAATATTGGTACCCTTTGCACGTAACAGAACAACAGAACGGAATAAATAGAATAGACAATGTTGCAAATCATACAACTCACTGAATAATTTCTAAGTTATCACAAGTGCACTATATCATAACAAACCATTATAAGACAAGATAATAATTTAATCATTTGTAATTTTCAGAAGTAGACGACTGGCCGATAAAGAGACTTAGCTATATAAATACCGATATAATATAAATTGATCAAAATGGCAGAGTCATCTAATAAACTAGACGAACTGCAACAGCTGGCTGTGAATGGTCAGTTTTATCTGACGATCATATCGAAAGGTGTTAAAGATAAGATCACATTAATGAAGGAGCACATAGAAGCGGGCGCTCAGGTCAACGATGTCTACCCCCAATACAAGTACAACACACCGCTACACATAGCCACGGGCTTCGGAGAGACCGACGTCGTCACATTACTCTTGGAGAATGGCGCAACGTGTAATAAACCTAATATTGACAACAAAACGCCGTTGGACATAGCAATCG
Organism: Watsonalla binaria; assembly: GCA_929442735.1. NCBI lineage: Eukaryota > Metazoa > Arthropoda > Insecta > Lepidoptera > Drepanidae > Watsonalla > Watsonalla binaria. The sequence goes on from OV838938.1 coordinate 521,681, forward strand.
AGCTAGGCGATGCGGGAACAGATATCAGACGCGCGCTCATCGAAAGAGGCGCCATCTCTATGGCCATCGCTCAACCTATGCCAGTGCCATCTAAAACCGACGACAGTCCGGTCGCTACGGAAAAAAAACCTAGCAAAAAGAAGGAACCCACGTTCCCACGACGACCTGGCACCAGCGGCGCAGGCGGTCAGCTGTACGAATCCAAAATGCTCTGCCTCGTTTTCCATAGAGCAATCAATATTGAAGACATCATCGAATTTTACTTAGGCTCAAACATCAACGGCATCGGAGACCTGGATGACGTCTGCCTTAAATACAAAATAAAAGTAAACAACAAAGAAAAAACAATATATCTATTCTTACAAGCTAAGCACAGGGACGACATTGAGAAGGGGAAAGTCAGCGTCGACGATCTACAAAGTGTCTCCGGGGATTTCTCCTATGCCAAATACTTCAACAGTTTCCTTAAAATCATTAGATCTATTTCTCCAACTAGCACCGACGTGTTCTTCAAAGAGAACATTAAAAACGTTGAATGCAATTACGTCCTTTACACTTCAGCCAAAGACGCGATGAGTAACAGAAAGAAACCTATCAATGATAGCGACAATCAAATTAGTGAAAAGATACACGAATTGATCGCCACAGGATCGGGTAGCACAGGTGTGTTTCGATTTGATTACGATGAGATGGATATTGATGTCCTCACAAACATAATCATAAAGGAAGACATGAAGCACTTGGCCAAGAAGTTCCTAGAATTCGTTGTAAAGAAAAAAAGCAACGAGATGATGACAGATGAATACATAAAAAAATATCACGTTATTTTGGCCACAAGCGTCATAAATATAACGCGCTCTATTACTGATGAAACCAAATTTGTAGCAGCGTTTCGTCACGAATTCTTTTACACAAAGGACGACATACTTTTTGCTTTAAAAGAAACTATGTTCACAGAAATAGTTATGATACACAACAAACTTACTGTACAAAAGCAAGAACTTGAGAGTCACCTAAACCAACTCATACACTTCCAGTCGGCGTTCACTGTGAGCAACCTCATTGGCGGGGTTGTAGTGTTCGACGAAAAAACACACAGACTAAAATTCGTAGACAGTAATAACATTCAAAATATATTGGGAGAAGAAAATTACGAACATTACAAAGCAGATTTACAAAATGTACAAGTAACATCAGCAATGATAAAGGAAGCGGTTGATCTAGCAGCATTGAAGAAATTGTTAGCCTTACAAGAAGTTCCCATCCCCAATTCGTTTGGGAATAAAGATATGACTGTAAGTAAGTCAAGCCGAATCGGATTCATAATAGACAATTTCTTGCCATCTATAGTTAGCGCGAAGTTTGACAGCAACATAAACAAGAAAGTAGTAGAAATCGATGAACAATTTGACAAACGCATGTTGCCAATCAACGGAGGCCTCGGCGGAGCAGTTGGCAACGTGTTTGAACAAGACGCTGAAACTAAAATGCTCATGTTTAGCAGAAGGACTCTTTACGGATATGCCAAACAATTCATGACAGAGTTGGCTGTGAAACTTCCTGGAGTAGATCTGAACGAATACAGGATCAAAGTCAATATTAGTGACTTCCCAAGAATTTCCTTGCTTGGCACAGAGCATGATATGAGTCTTGCAAGAAATTTCTTAGATAGATTGTACATTTATTCACACCAAGGTAAAGAGCTCGATGTAGAAAAAAAGGTTAAGAATGAAATTGATTCGAACTACAACGCTGACAAATGCGAAAATGATTATTTGTTTCGCATTCACACCGATGCCATCTTTGCAAGATTCCACGACGACATGCAAAAGTGGTGGATGAAGGTAAAGCAAGCAGAATACTTAACGAAGAAGAGCAAGATATTCGAGCAAGCGAAGATGGACGTCGTGCAGAGCCCACTGCTAACACTCCTCAATCTAATGAGCATCAACAAATTTAAGAAAACCTCTGTCGAATTCCACCAGGGTCTTGTGGATACATTACGACTGGATATCATCAAATCAAAGCTAATAAATATTATCACTAATGCGAACACCTTGACCGCCATAAAAGTGTGGCAGTACTTGAAAACCCGCAACGAGTATACATTCATAGATTTTGAATATGTGTCTGATTTACCAGCTAACGACTATTACAAGATGATGACAGAACTAAAAAAGCCAGAAAAGAAAACGTTGGTAATTTTACACGAAAATCTAAAAAAGTTGGAAGATTTTTCTGAGAAATTGAAAGAAATAGTTAACCATTTCAAAGGAACTCAGGTCATTATCATTTCAAGCGAAATAATAGCCGGGCTGCTCTCCCAATATTTTCCAAAAATAAAAAGAACAGAAATCCGAGACAACAGCAACAACTTGTTGGAAATGACTGCCGAAACACGTAAAACAGTTTTAGCACAGACCCAAATAACATTTCAGGGGGTGAAAGTATCACTTGATACTATCATAGATGAGAGCACACAGCCATTGGTGACTAGTGAGGTTTTAGATAGGCTTCTCAATAACCTAAACATTGAAATTGGCTTAGAATTATCTAACGCAAAGTATAACGCTGTAAAGGAATATTACCAAGACAGGCAACTAAAGCGCGGGGACACAGTTATTCAAGTGAGCACGTTGAAGGATCTGGAGAGCTCAGTAGTGGTAGTGACCGGCGTGCGGAGCCAAGGGAAGCACACGCTACTTACTCACATGGCTCTCCAAACAAAAGTAATCGAACCAAACTTGTGGATCTCACGGATCAACTTATGGGACCACACTGACGTGTACTCTCACTGGCAGATAGAGAAGACTAAAATTAACTTAAAAGAAGCTCTGTCGTTTCTTTGTAAAGCATCACTTAAAAATATTGGCAACATCAACATCGAAGTTAACGTAGAAAACGGTGTAGCAAGTTTAAAGAATACCGACCACATAACTAACAGTGCAGCATTATTTGAAATACAATTATTCATTGATTTTTTCAACAAGGGAAACGTAATATTTTTGTTTTACGGTTTTGACGAAATATGCCCACATTACACAAAAGAGGTAATTAATCTTTTGTCCCAGCTGGAGTCTTCTGAGCAACGTTTCTGGGTAACGAGCTGCCCCTACAATACTACGAAGAATGATTTAGAACGTGAATTCGGCACACCGTACACTCTCGAGCCTCTGACTACGGTACAGCAAGAAGGATTTTTTGAGAGATTTTGGAAAACAAACTTACAACTTGAAAAAATTAACTACGAGCAATTCAATCACATGCAGGGACTTTTGGATTACTTTACTGGCTCAGAAAAATTTAATAAAGACGAAGAGCAAGGCTTCATTCCACTACTTAGCATGGGATTACACATAGTCTTTAAATGTTCAGATATCTTTCTCCAAAAAAAGAGGAATTGGCAGAGTGCCTCTGCCCACCACAATGTTCAAAAACAGTTAAACACTTATACAAAGTTAGACGCATTTCTCGGTATAGAGACAAAACCGACGCAGGCAGGCCAACTGCCGAGCACACCTTTGCACATGTACGTGGTAGCCAATTACTTCAAGTTTCAGTTCTCCAAAGTTGGTATCGACTTGGACGAGATCAAAAAGAAAGTAGGTATCTTCACGAGCATCTCAGGCATGTACGAGTGCTTCCTTGAATCCAACTTGAAGCACTTCTGCTTAGAACAAGGACTCAACCCAGATGATCCAGACTTTGAAAAGAAATATGATACGGAACGGACGAAATTCATGGAAAAACACAAAAAGATTGCTCTTTTCGCCATATACAAAGAGGATGATATAAATAAAATTATGGATCCGGGCGAAATAACTGAGGTAAAGGACACCATCAAGAAGATCGAAACAGGCCAGGAGGAGTCTGGTATCGTCAGCTACGTGGTGAACGGCGCACCGCGGTTCGTGCACCTCGCATTCGCCGAGTACTTCGCTGTGGAATACCTGACCGACCTACTGAAAGCTTCCAGCACCGGTTCGCTTAAAAATCAAAAGAAGCACCGAGCTATATGGGACTTCATAGTCAACATATTACTCTATAACAGCACTCCAGAAGTTAGGAGCATGTTCGATTACAAGATAAAGACCGACCCGAAGCTGGCCGAGGTGACGGGAAGCGAAGATTGTCGAAAGATCATATTCGAGCTGATGACGAAGCAAAGTAGCAACGACGAAAACGGCGAGTGTCGGGTCAACGACAACATCCAAGTGGCATTCAATGAAGGGCTCAAGAACATAACGAGCCTGTTTCTAAAGTTCGTGGCCGCAGATTTGAACGAGGATAATCTCCCGAAAATCGTACAAGGTGTACGACTCGGCTCGTCTGCGCTGCGTTGTCTGACTATGGCGAAGAAGGACTTGTTTAACGACAAGGTATTTGAGAAAATGCAAACTGTGGACGAGAGTCAATTTCGTGAGTTACTGACATCGGACAGTGTCGCGGAGCTCCCGCTTAAGTATGTGGATAAAATTAAAAATACCCAAAGGGGTAGAAATGCTATAGAACGTTTGAAGAGAGACTGTGATAACCTGCCATTGTCCCAGAATTTGGTGGAACTTGGCAGTATGGGAATAGGCATCGCGGCTGGTATTATTGAGACAGTATTCAACGACCCTTACTCTGACGATGAGCCTGAACCATCAACATCGAATGCGGACTAAAGCTGGTCAATTTCCATTGTACTATCACTATATACTGCCATAATTATATAATTAACGTTATCAAGTCATACATGATATGCACGTTGAGTTCAGGGGTGTAAGCATAAACAATAAGTAGAGTAGGTATGTAGGTTAATTACATATCAAAGACACACACACCCAAATACACGACCTTAGTGTATTCACTCATAAATGGTGAGCACTGCTTATCTGCTTATATGAAATGCACGCCCCTTGTTATGATCGCTCATCGAAAACAGTGAAGGTAATTAAACATATATTTTTTTTCTTAGCGCGCCACACAGACAGACTCATAAAATGACTACTGCGCAATCAAGGTCAGCGCTCATAGCTCGTGACGGCACTTGTATTGTATGACTGGGAACCGTCTCTCACGCTTTTATTTCACAGGGGTAGGATAGACTACTGATTGCATTTCTTTATTACTAGTCATAATAAAAGTACTTATAGCATGATAGGGCATTATTATTATCAAAGTCAAGTTTAAGACATGATCTCTTTGTTTTTTTTTAATGTATATTTTGATGATTATTATCAGGGATGTTGCGGATACAGATTTTAAGGGCTAACATCCGCAGTTGCGGATCTGTAAAAAAAAACTTAAGTGTGGATTGGGTAAAAAAGAGTAATATTTATCCTTTCTTTATTTATTAATAAAGTAGTAAGTGAATTGCTATTACTAATTATTTTAGTAATTATATTTGAAAATTGGAACATTATATTTAATGAAAACGAGAATGAATAAACAAACAATTGCGAGGCGCGTCACCGTCCAAAACATAATGATTGCTTTCCTATTGGCCCGCCCCTTCCTTTCTTGTCGCGACTTGCTACACATCAGCACCGCATTGATTTATGCATCCGCATATGCAGGTGTTCGGCATGTGCGGATGCGGATGCAAATATTCGCAACATCCCTAATTATTATACAAAAAATGCTAACTAGTTTTTTTTATATTATCGCCATGAGCGTGCTTCGTCCGTGCCGAATGAGGTTTAGAGTCCGAAATAAGGTACTTTTTTTTAAAGAAGAGATAGAGAGTATATGGCTCTCTTCAGGGATTCAAGCTCTCTTATACTTCTTAGAATATTTAGTTCATAAGGAATCAATCTTGTTTCTTCATAGAAACATTATAGATAGTTTTCGTAATCTATATACATTCCATCACATCTATATAGATAAATAAAATGTAAGCGTCTGTTTGTAATTTCTAATTATAACTAAATGCCTATGGAAGTATAAACGGTACACGCATAATTTTTTTTTTCTGTTTTTATGTATGTCTGTCTATTTGTTTCGGCTAGACTGAACTTAACAGGATATTCACTGGCAAATAACTAATATTACAGGGAGTAGCTTCGACTACTTTAATTTAAATAAACATTAGAGTTCCGCGAGCCCTCATTAAATTACATTAACTCTACGCGAGTAAAACCGCGGGGTACAGCTAGTTGAACAATAAAGAAGTAATGGGTGGAGAATAGAATAAAATATATAATATATATATATATATATATATATATATATATATATGCTTACGCCATCCCAGAAGGGTCCCCGAAGGGGTAAACAGAGGTGAGTCCATCGCCGTCTCAGGCACTATACATACGTCTTTGAATTACTTTTCAGACATATGCAGGTTTCCTCACGATGTTTTCCTTCACCGATAAGCACGTGGTGTGAAATAAACTGCACATAAGTTTTTGTTTTAGAAACACTCATTGGTACAGGCCCCGCTGGGATTCGAACTTGCGTCGCTTGCGTAGCAGGCGACTGCTCTAACCCCAAGGCCACCACGGCTATAGAATTATTAAACTTATATTAAATTTATCATGCATTGCATTTATTTTTTATCTACTTTTGTGAATTGTATTTTGTACTTGACTCAATAAATTATGCATTTATTTTGAAATTTTTTTTTCTTGTTTTATTGTTCCTTACCTGTGTATCATTATTATTACGACACTAGTTCGCTCGCGGTGTAACCCACCGACTGTAGTATTTTTTCCTCCTTCGACTATTTCCAATTTAATTTTGGTTCTAAGCCTATAAAAGGTTAAATAAAGACAAATAGTAAATAAATAAAGAAAAAATTTAAGGCGAACATTTTTATCGCAGCTTAATTGGTGGTACCTCCATATCAATAAAAATATATATATACATACCCTTAACATTTTGAATGAAATTCTAATAACAACATGGTGGACCATATAATAAATAGCGACGTAATATAAAACGACGAAAAAAATTAAAAATGTTGACGGATGTGATATATACACCCTACCGTTACCCTGTGCCGATATGTTCACCTACTAAGTCTAAACAAATATGAACAAAGTGTGATAAGAGACAGTTGCAAGTTGAAGAATGATGGGGTGACTAGGATTGAAAGAAGATGGTTTGGACATATCAAAAGGAAGTGAAAGGTGATTAACGAAACACATTTATAGAGCGAATGTGAGCGGAAGTGTCGGTAGAGGGCGTCCAAGGAAGAACTACTATGACCAAATAAAATTAATAGTATTTTTCAGAAGTGTATGAAGAGATGCACGAATGTGGATGAAGCGAAATAAGTATGTAAGGATCGTAGCACGTGGCAGACGGTGGTCTCTGCCTACCCCCATGGGATACAGGCGTGAGCATATGTATGTATGTAGGTATGGAGATATAAGTGTTTTTCACCTACTTGTGAATCATCGCTGAGTCCCGTGAACCTCAGGCCTTTTTTAAGACCAGCTATTCCGAAGTCTAGCAGCCCTTCCATCATACCGGCTGCTTCGTCCTGTAACATCACACTTATTGTACCTCTTAAATAAATAATTGTATAATATTATTCTCACGAGGAGCCTCTATACATAATAATATACAAATATTAATGGACCGTTCCCAGTAGAAATGTGCCAGTATGCTCCGCGATTGATGTAAATGAAAATGAAAAATATTTATTCAGTTTAGTCACTTATGAATGTCAAGAATTTACCACCCGTTCGGAAACTAGCCTTTGAGAAGAACCGGCAAGAAACTCAGATGTGTTTGGTAACAACCAATAGGATGGCTTCATTTACTTAGCACCGCTCATCGCAATGACTATTATTTATTTATTACTAGCTATACCTCGCGGTTTCACCCGCGTAGATTCGGAAGCGAAGATCGGGAATTTAAATTATTAATATCATGGCATTTAAATCCTGACACATTGGAATAAGATTACATGTTTTTTTAAATTAAATATTGTCATAAGTAACTCATCTAAGTACAACGTTACTTCACAAGTACCAGTTACCTAACATTACACTAGGGCATGCGACAAGATACTAGATTTCATTTGAAAATACACTTTATTGCTGTATTAATAAAGTACAATTTGTATTGTATATATTATAATTTCGTAACAGCGGTATCATCATATGAAAATTTACGTTATTATTACAGGAATAAGGTATATTTCTCGATGTGTCTATCGGTCACACATCATGCAACATTTGACACATGCAGGCAGGAACGTAACGTGCAAAAAGTATGCCAATTATTCTAACGATTTTCCACAACACATTTATAATTTTTTACTTGCATCAGTTAACGATAGTGATCGTGGATCTGCAAAGGTAAGAAACATTACTCGCGGTCAGTATTTGGATGGATATTTTGCAATTAACATAAAAATAACAATAATCAGTTCTAAATTATGAATTAGCACTCAGGTTCACCGACACAGTTTTGCGATTTTTATAGGATTATTGCGTGAGATTTGATTGGAGGAGCTCGAGGCACAGTTGCTATTGCGCATATCATTCGATCAGCGAAGTTAAGCAACCCTAAGCCTAGCCAGTAATTGGATGGTGAATCTCCGTGCCTCGGAGTGCACGTTAAGCCGTCGGTCCCGGTTGCCAATTTATCATCTCTGGCAATCGTTACAGGTCAGTCGAAGGCCTTCAATAGTCTGACAACTGGTTTAACCTAGATCACAGATTTTCCTCGTAAAGGGGGTTGCGAAGGTCAGATAGTAGTCGCTTCGTATAAAAATCAGGTGATCAGCCACATAGGGTTAAATCAAGTGCCGACCCCAACAATGTATGGGATAAGGCGAGAGATGATATTATGTGAGATTCCAATGTTACATAAAACAAATGTTACAAAGTGTATTAGTTGATAGATATTCTTTCAAACAAATCCAATCCTAATACTTTTTTAGGACGCGGGAGAAATCGCAGATATAAGCTAGTTGGTAATAATAAAAAAAGAAAGAATGGTCGCATCAAACTTGGCTGTTAGGTAAACAATCAATAGTATATCGTAAGTTCAAGATATTAAAGTATATTTTGCTGTGTAAAGATTTGCCAGTAGTGGTACAAATATTAAAAAGAGTTTTATTTTTGTAACTGTGACGTTTAAATATAGAATTCTCAAAAGTGGGTTATTCGCACGTAATTCAAATCCAATCAATCTTTTTCATTTTTAAAATCTTTATAAAATAGTGAGATTAACTAAAATGATAATGAAATAAACCTTACATACATACATATGCTCACGCCTGTATTCCCCGAAGGGGTAGGCAGAGGTGTTGTTATCACAACACCCACTTTTCACCGAATTTGATTAGGTGCCAACGTGACAGATGGTGAGTCTATCGCCGTCTCAGGCACTATACATACGTCTTTGAATTACTTCTCAGAAATATGCAGGTTTCCTCACGATGTTTTCCTTCACCGTAAAGCAAATGGTGTGAAATCACTGTACGTAAGTTTTTTAGAAAATCTCATTGGTACAGGCCCCGCTGGGATTCGAACTTGCGTCGCTTGCGTAGCAGGCGACTGCTCTAACCCCGAGGCCACCAGGGCTCTTAAAACCTTACAATTATAAATATTGATCCATACATCGTGGGACCGTTGATAGCCTCCTCCTTTGCAACGCGAGGATAAAATACTGTATCTATCTTTAATAACAGACTCGTATGAATAACAACACCTTGAGAATATACCCACACACCAAACTATATAACACTGTTGAAATAAAACACTGCCATTGATATGGGTTTTAATTAGGAATATATGTGAAATTGGAAATAAATGATGTGCCTCGCGGTTTCACTCATGTAAATTAATTTTTTTAAGTAGCCCAAGTTACTGTTTGTAATATCAGCTCTGCCAGTGAAAGTCCCGTTAAAATAGGTCCAGCCGTTTCAGTACCCGGAATCCCCCCTGAGCACTGAGGATGGCCACAGAGGTTTTAGTGCGGTAAGAATCCCACATACCTCGATCTGCCTTTTCCAGGGCGGTCGGGGACCTTTTGAAGGGTTCCCCCTCGTCAACAAAAAAAAAAGCTCCAACCGTTTCGGAGATCAGCCGAAACAAGCAGACAGACAGAGAAACTTTTTTAGAAATAGTTTTTTTATTTAAGTTCCGTATATAGTTTCATATATTTTTCCCAGTAAAAGCAACCTTCCGAACCCGGCGGTAGCATTATACACCTGTCGTACTGGACGATTTGAAAGTACTTTATTAAAAGTCTAATCAAATAAAGATATTTTGAATGTAGTGAATAGCTGTTCATTTGGAATTTTAAATAGACACTTCAATTTTATTTATAGACATATAAATGTAATATTGATATGCAGCGGTACGAAATAAAATAATATATATACATATTTAGAAAAATTCGTATGTCAGCCAAGTTAGACGCAACCAGGAAGCAGATAGTAAGTGCTAGACATACACAGGAGGCGCGAGGGGGAGTGAGGACCTGCAGGTCTCCGATGCGGGCCTTGGCGTGGTGCACGGTGGAGTGCAGCTCCCGCAGCAGCGCCTCGCCGCCGTGACCGCGCGCGCCCTCCTCCCACTCGCCCTCCAGCTCGCTCTCCTCTTCGCCTGCAAACAAAACATTCTAAGCATTAAGTACAGGAATGTTCAAAAATAAATCATTGACAAAAAAATTGCATTCTTGAGCTTAATTTATTCAATCTAGGATTCCGCAAACAAAGCATCTGCGAAATAAAATTAAAATATACGCGGGTGAAAGCGCAGGGCACGGCTAATTTTGCATAAGATTTAAAAATCCTTGGACCGGCGTTCCATGATTACGTTCGGCAAATTCTATGCAGACAAATAAAATTGAAATCTCTATTTGTAATTCCAAACAGCTTTTCAACAAATTCCTATGAAAGTTTATACAATAAATTTTTCTGTCTATTCGTTCCAGATAATCTCTGTTGTCTGATAAACGGGTGGACCAATGTTTAAGGGACTTTCACTGGCAGATAACTGAGGTTATAAGGAGCGACTTTAGTTAAAATATAGCAAAAGAAATATTTCTTACTATCACCTTACATAGATTTTATTGTTAATCCTACGCGCGTAAATACGCAGGAGACTGCTAGTCTAATACATTATGTGGACTAGCTGTAAGTATAAAATGAAAGGTAAAATAACATACCGAACCATAGTGTCTGCGGTGACTTGGGTCGTGTGTCGGCATCATCGGCCGCCCAGAGGCGACTGAGCGCCAGCTCGCCGTCGAGGCTGGCCAGCAGGTCCTGGCCCATGCTGATGCACTGCAGATCCACATCCGTTGCCCAAGTCTTTACGCTACCTGACAAATACATATAAGTACATACAAAATAATTATTTATGTCATTACAACCAAAGATTAACTTTTTATTTACTATCATAAGAGATTTTATTGCTGCATAAAAGAGAAATGTAAATATAAATATTTAGATCACTAATCACAATTTACTTATGATGACATATTATGGATGACATATGATATTAATGAAAAAATACCTTCAATAATTCTGTCGTAAATCTTCACTTCGTTTCGTCCCTGTCTGCCTCTTCGCTGCCTCAGGATTGGTGAAGACTTAATATCCACCGGATCACTGCTTGACACAACCGTCTCTTCAACTATGTTCTCTATATTGACCACAGGTTCAATCTCACCGTTAACAGGAGGGGGAGTCTTATTTACCGAAGGTTCTACCACAGGTTCCTCCTTAACCGTAACAATTTCCTGAATCTCTTCTACTTCTTTAGACTCTACCTTCTCTGCTTTACTTATGACACTCATCAGTTTATCGTTAAGCCATAGTGGATCCGCAAGAGTAGTGTCTATGAAAGTGTCAAGTTTCTTGGCCAGAATTCGTACCAGTAACTCTGAATGCGGAGTGTCCCACAACTCCCAAGGAATTAATTCTTTAAGTATGATACGTAGAATGAATATACAGTGGTCCGCATTTTGATGCTTAGCATTATTGAGTATAGGGTGGGATTTCTTATAAAGAGATTCTATAGTGCTCGATGGAAGGTTTTCATGGCGTTTCAGAGCTTTTGTATACTCTTTCAAGTGACTTTCAAGAATAGTGCATATGTCTACATGGATGTCTTTCATATCTATGTTGTGGCAGATCTAAGGAAATATAAAGATTTTATGAATATAGAAAGTATTTACTTATTTAAATCTTTATTGTACACCAATAAGACACAGGCCCTCTTATAACAAAAAAAAATTTAAACTAAGACTAGACTAATCTCGAGCTCTCTCTTCAATATTACGATAAAGTACCCACCTGAAAAGTTTTGCCAATCATTTGATCCAACATTTGTTTGCAGGCGAAGGGAAACCCGATCTCCTGAGAGATGTACGGCATGTACCATGACGATATCAGCTTCCTTTCCAGCACAGATGATATCACACTTAACTCAGTAGTGTCGTATCCCTTCCATTCTTGAACATCTGCCTTCTTCTTGGTCAGTGGCAAATATCGCGATAAAAAAGCTAGCTGTGGGTAGTCTGCGACGATACGATCTATATCATACTTCACGGGTTTACTTAAATGCAATAACCACTGAATAAACCTAAAACTTAGCCACACGGAAAGTATAAATAAAAGGAAAATATACACAGGAAACCATATTCCGGTTATTGGCGAAATATTCGTCAAATAATTAAGTATCACGCAAATAACTGTTCCACTGCACGATGCAATTGTTACATTCTCGAGCAAATTCCTTTTTAACAACATGTTCATACATTAAACCTTTCGCAGAATATTTTTGTTCTTCGCATCGATCGGTGCAACCGACGTAGTTAACTCACTCATCGGTCGGATGTTATGTTTACAAAAATTTTGACATTTCACATTTAACTGACATGACTTGTTTTGAAGGGACTTTTTTTACTTTTGTGTAAGCTAAGATCATTTTATTATTCAGGTTTATTTATTTAAATTGTAATAATCTAGCTAGGAATTGGTAGGAAATGTTTTTAACACGGAATCCGACTCTGAATAGTGTCTGAGAACTCTTCGAGAAACACAAAACGCCTTGATCGCCAGAAACATCACCGAAACTAAAACAAAACTAGGTATAGTAAGTGGTAATAAGTAATATTAAGTATCTGATGATTTGATTGTATGTGCAACGCTCTCTTTATCAGAAAGATTGTTAAAAATAATAACATGAATCCTTTTTAATTTAACGCAAGACAAAATCTGTTTCACGTATTGCCAAATGTCAAATCGATTGACATAAGAATCAAGATTTGCATTTGTGTACGTCACTTTCTCTGACCTCGCAAAAATATTTAATACTTAATTCCACGCAGGATTAAATCTGATTCTATACCAAAATGTGGGTAAAATTGTTTACAATATCACAATTGAAGAACTTAAATTTAATGCGGCTCATGTGTCTCACATAATTTTATACTTTTTTCAGGTCGAAAGTTACTTTCAAGATAACTTTAACTTCGGATCCAAAACTCCCCTTTAAAGTGTGAGTATCAATTAAATTTCCTATAAAACATACATGTCTTAGTGTAGAGTAACTTCAACGTAGCAGTCATGCTGTATTGTAATGTTTAAATCTGTAAATTAGTCCTATAAAAAATATGCTTATTGACAATTATTCAATTTGTACACAGCTGAAGCTGATCGCTTGCGGGCTCTACGTTGAAGTTACACAAGTCAAACATGGAAACGGCTATCGCTCAACAGTTCCTAGACTTCTTCCAAGACTTCATTAACTTATGCCAGTTAGATAAATGGCCTGATAATAATACAAACGAAACTGAAATAAAAAATGCATTCCTAGTCGCACAGCATGTAGAAAAATGTCTTAATAAACTCCAAGAAAGAAACCTTATGTATGAATGTTTGTCCTCAATCAATGAAAACAAATCCAAGGCATTAGTGCAGAGCTGTTTTGGTGATCCACCCAAATACATATTGAAGAAAATAATAAATTCCAAATGTAAAATAAGTGTAATGGATACTGGGTTCAAGGTATTCCTTGAGTTGTTTACAGAAGATAAATTAGAGAGGTATTTGACGGAATTTATGATTGAAGCTGCTTCAACAGAGACTTTGTTGAAAATGCCTGTTGAAATACCTCGAGAGAAGCTGCTCGAACTCAAAAGCCTGTTAATGTTATCAGAGTTAGAGACATGTGAAAATCCTACTCAAATATTAACAGAAATGCTAAAGAATGCCAAGGAGGATACTATAGAAGTACTAATTGTAAGTTTATTAAACAAAGATGTAACAAATCATAATTCTGTGAACCACATTGCAAAATCTTTTATCAACTTTATGAGAATAAGAGAAAGTAGCTGTAAGCACTTTTGGAAATCACTATTTCATGTTAATGAGGAATTATTACTTAAAATGTGTGTTTATAATGGTGAAATATTTAGGATAATCTGCGGAGCATTATTAGATATAGGTAAATTACTGAAAGAAAATATGTGTACTGATTACTTTTACATTAATCTAACATATTCAGAATTGAGGTCTGTTGTTCAAAGAATCTGTGGTGATGACAATCTCAAAATGGACTTTATGAATGTAGTAAGAGAAACAAATAGTGAATTGCCCTTTTGGGAAAATATCATGTCTTGAAATTATGGTATACTTTTAATATATTTATTTCTATTTATGTTTTTTTTTTTATTTAATCCTATTAATGATGATTAAGTAGTACCTAGTACTATGAAATAGGGTATCAAAGTTCAAAGTTTATTTATTGCGTGAAATGCATGTAATGTATAAAGATCACAGTTTATTTATATAGAGCATCAATACAATCTGCCCGTGGAGGCATGCAATATAATTATTTTACAAAATTACCTTATGTCTATAAATCATTATTACTATCCATATATCCTATAGGTATAATATAATAATCACAGTTTGAATCTTTATAACACATCACTATTCAGAGAAAAATTATAAAATTTTTTTCCAATTAAGTTGCCTTGTTAAAGGTTAATTACAGAAAATATAGTCCTGTTAATGGCCAATTTTATTGGATTACTTTTACTGCTGATGGTCCTGAAGGGTTTTCAATAATACTGAGGAGTCTATGAGATATCTGCTTTATGTTGTTCCATAACAGCTAGAAAAAGTGTATTTTTTTAAGACATTAGCTGTGACTATGATTATTATTTATGAATAGTACACCATTTATAAAATAGAGATAAAGAATTTGAACCAATGTTATGTGACAAATCTAAGAAAACACCTTAAAACAAATAAAATCCAGCTCCGATACTGGGGGGTGATTTGGGTATGCCATAGGCATCAACATTTTCCTTTGAGAAGTCTATGAATGAGCCAACATGAATATATACAAAAAAAAAATATTGTAGTGTTTGTCTGTTATGAGATGGTGCTGTGATAATGTGCCGATCATTCGCCTGTTCCGCGCACTCTCCGCTTTCCTGGATAATCAGCCTGAATGTGATTTGTTTGCGGATGAATGGAAGAATATTTTGTCTGTATGTTTGAGGTTTTGTGAGGAGACTGCATGAAAGTGCTCCTTTTTTCCCTTTAGTTAAAATGGCTTCAAGCCGTTCTATGAGGTTAAATAAATAAATAAATTATTTATTCAAAATTATTACATAATATTTAACAATACATGGATTAATGCACCCACAGGCTCAGCGTCCCTGAAGCGACTCCATTCACGGCGGTGCTCAAGTTCGCAGCCGAAGAGTTCCGAGTGGAGCCCGCTACTAGCGCCATTATCACAGACGACGGCATAGGCATCAACCCTCAACAGACTGCTGGTTTGTTGTATTACATTACTTCAACGTGTCCATGAATGGCTTACCAAATATGAGTCGTGGCAGATGGTGCGTCTGTCACCATCTCAGAAAGATTGCACATGGTTATGGCTGTATTCAAGATTCCATGGTTGTGTGCTTGACACAACCATGGAATCATGGTAGGAAATTTCTGCTACCACAGTAGCGGATTTTTTTGGATGAGAATAAATTAATGGGTTTAGTACCTATTTAAAGAATAAATACATTTATTGGAACTTGTATCTAAATGAACTTTTATACTAATGTGTCTAAGCATGCTGCCCACCTGATGGTAAGTGTTTACCGTAGCCTATGGTCGCTTACAATGCCAGGGTTATCACTCGTCTTTACATACGAATACTAGCTGTGCTCTGCGGTTTCACCCGCGTATACTTAATTTTGAAGGTGGTCCGCGGAACCCTAATATTTTTTTTAATTAATAGTATCCAAAATCACTCCTTGTAACATTAGCTATTCGGCAGTGAAAGTCCTGTTAAAATGGGTCCAATTGTTTCGGAGATTAGCCGTAACAAACGGACAGACAGAGAAAAATGTAAAAAAAATGTTTTTCTATGTCTGTATCGTGCATACTTTCATATATATTTAATTGAAAGGTGAAATTTTGGAATTACAAACGGACACTTTAATTTTATTTATCTGCATTGATGTATAGATATAGATTTGTGAAATTAAATGAAATTACTTGGTACTTAGCTTTTTTAGTGAGCCCCTGAAATACATATTGATAAATTTATTTCATATTCCAGAAAAAACATTTTCTTAATATATTTTTTTCTCCCCCAGGCAATGTATTTCTGAAGCACGGCTCTGAACTCCGCCTGATACCTAGAGACAGGGTCGGACATATCCAGACATAAACGGACATTCCATACCACTATTTATAAGCATTATTTTTGTAAACGCTACTTTACTAATAAAAATATGACTGATTTGGGAAATGATGCTTTGTCTTGCTTTATATGTGACGTTTCATATATGAATGAGCGGGACAAACATAGTATATGTCAGTTATATTTTTAGTAGAAAGGTGCAAAGTTTAATATACCTATATAATATTTATGTTACGTTACAGATTTTGATTAAATGTTTTTGACAAAATTGAGTTTTATTTTAACCTATTCATACATACATACATATGCTCACGCAGAAGTGTTGTAATCACAACACCCAATTTTCACCGAAGATGATTAAGTGCCAACGTGACAGATAGTGCATCCATTTCATACGATCTAATGCTACTAATGATAGAAAAACAATATATATATATATATATATATATACATATTGCAATCAACTTTATTACAAGCTATGGAAGTAATTGGTAGATAAGATAACAATGACCTCTCATTGCCATGGTATAGTGACAATTACATTCAAAATATCTTTATTTAATCAAATAGAAGACTTTTAACAAAGTACTTTCAAATCGTCAGAACGACACGATTACACAGGATTTTAAATACTACCGCCAGGTTCGGAAGGTTGCTTTTACTGAGAATAATTATTAGGAGACAGATGTATATGAAATGTATAAGTCTGTCACTGTCACACGAACAAACTATCATGACAATAAGAGCTTATGGTAAGGCCCTGAGCGCGCCTGCACTCCATATAACACGGTGAAGAGATGCGCTAGTTTTTTTTTACTTAATAAAAAAAATAAGGCTCGTGTTTAACAGACTTCAACAGGTTGTCAATTTAACAGGTTTTTTATTCTCTACTATCAATACAATAATAAATGTCTTTGTATAAAAACAAATAGTAAAGGTTAGGGTTGTAACTCAATCGAACATTAAATATATAAATAACATATTCTATCTTATTAGTTATTATTTTTATTTATTTTTCCTAAAATGTATATAATAATTATATAATGCTTATTATATAGTTAACAAGTAAACTTTAGTTTTTCATAATAACGCTACACTTTTTTTGAAGTAGTAAGTACTATTAGTACTTTAATTCAAAGTATTCATTAAAATTATGTACTGTGTAATCAAATTGATCAAATTACCATCAACTTATTGAGCGCTACGAGATAATGATGTCCATCTCTTCATCTATCTCAAACATTTGAGAAAACTAATCGACAATTTTTTTTTGGTAAAAGATTTGTTAGATTTCTGTCTGGAATATAATTTTATGTGGCGTCACAAGCTTTGAGCGCTTAGCGAAAATAGAAGGGGTAACTGTGCATATATTTCATAAAATGGAAACTGCACATTCAATGTCAGCGCTTATCACTCGTGAGGCCACCTGTGATTTCATAACAATGAGAAGATTGGATTATTTGCGTATATTATTACAAATATTTACACTCCAAATAAAAATATTAATTATATTATTTTGTAATCTCATGTCTTGTGTCAATGCAATGATTTATTTAATACGGCTTAAAGAAATCAGTATTTCTCTGTACTTTTTTTTTCAACTGTCATTACTTGATGAAATATGAACACTATATCTTTGGTGATAATTGTAATTACATATATTCCTATATACCTCGAGAGAACTTGAGTCCGTGAAGATATGTATTAGAAGTTATTACAAAATGTGATTATTAAGCCTATGAAAAATACAGTGGAAGTGTTTATAGGATTATTTTTGAAAAAAAATCTTTTTGATGAAAACTTTATTCAACATACATATGCTCCCGCCTGTATCCCATGGGGGTAGGCAGAGACCACCGTTTGCCACATGCTACGATCCTTACATACTTCTTTCGCTTCATCCACATTCATGCATCTCTTCATACACTTACTTCGGTTACGAGTGCTCCGAATTTGACCTTTCTGAATAATACTATTAATTTGGTCATAGTAGTTGTTCCTTGGACGCCCTCTACCGACACTTCCGGTCACGTTATTTCTAGACCTTTTGGTTAATATAGGAAGAGGTCTAACAAATCGTAGTTTGGTAATTATTTTGGAGTTACTACTGAATTAAATAAAATTGACAAGATTTTGTTCATAATGCTAGTCAAAATTGCATTGATTACACATTGCACTCGACAATAACATAAGCTGGATGATACTAATTGTAGTCAATCCATCTTCGATTAATTAACTTCAATCCCAAATGCGTTGCAAGTGCGAGCTTATATTCATATTATAAACCACAAAATTAGAAGGCTTAGGAACAAATAGTCAAAACTCAAAAATATCTTTATTCGATTAGACTTTTTTCAAAGTACTTTCAAATCGTCAGAAAGACATAATTATACAGGATTATACATGGTACCGCCAGGTTCGGAAGGTTGCTTTTACTGAGAAGAACCTGGCAAGAAACTTAGTACGTGTAGCGAAGCGCGAGGATAATGTTATATGGAATAGGTTACCTGAGTGTATTGCATAATACATTAATCGCTCCCGAATCCCGATATTGGAAAATTTTAGTATCAACTAATAATTTGCCCATCCCGGTGATCGAACCCATGACTTCATATTCCACGCTAGCTTGCGACCGTTAAACAGACCATCGAGTTATTCTGGAATATATATTTTTTATCTGTCACTATTGTGGATTTTTTATAAATTTTAATGGTTTTGAAATATTTATTCTTACATGAGGTAAATATGGATACACCTACTAGTGGTAAATTACGTGCAAACTAAACTAGCCGTGCTTGGCGGATTTACCCGCGATTAATTTGACTAGTAGCGTAACATTATCATACAAAACATATTCTATCGATATCTAACCTTCGAATATAAACTATATAGCTTTACAATATCGTAAAGAAAACACTTGTCCCCTCATTACAAAATATGGTTTAAACCAAGCTATTTCCATCCCTTTTGGAATTCCTTAGACAAAAAGAGATGCAACTACTTCTAAACGAGAGACTATCTTAGGAGTATACATACATACACATGCTCACGCCTGTATCCTTACATACTTCTTTCGCTTCATTCACATTCATGCATCTCTTCATACACTTCCTTCGGTTACGAGTGCTCCGAATTTGGCCTTTCTGAAAAATACTATTAATTGTGTCATAGTAGTTGTTCCTTGGACGCCCTCTACCGACACTTCTGGTCACATTCGCTCTATAAATGTGTTTCGTTAAACGCCTTTCAATCATCCTTTTGATATGTCCAAACCATCTCAACATATGAGCCGTGGTGGCCGTGAGGTTTGAGCATTCGCCTGCTACGCAAGCGACACAAGTTCGAATCCCAGCGCGGCCTGTACCTATGAGTTTTTCTAAAAAACTTATGTACAGTGATTTCATACCACGTGCTTTACGGTGAAGGAAAACATCGTGAGGAAACCTGCATATTTCTGAGAAGTAATTCAATGACGTATGTAAAGTGTCTGAAACGGCGATGGACTCACCATCTGTCACGTTGGCACTTAATCATCTTCGGTGAAAAGTGGGTGTTGTGATTGCAACACCTCTGCCTACCCCTTGGGGGAATGCAGGCGTGAGCGTATGTATGTATCTCAACATATTTCTTTCAATTCTGGTCACCACATCATTCTTCACATACTTCGTAACGAACGCATTTCCACTCCATTCACTTCCATACATGAGAGTAGGTCTTATCTTAGGAGTAGTTTTGTAATAAGGGGTTAATTGTTTTGAGATAGCGATTCGACGGTCCAATGTATATTTTTGGGTTACAACAAGTTAACATTAACCTTAAAACTAATGGAACGCAATGTTTTTTAGTCTACGCTCATGAGGCTCTCGACGCTCCGCAGGAATGTCCTCTGGAACTCCATCTCCGAGAAACGGTCTACTGATGCTCTGGAAATTAAAGCAATATTATCTTCACGCTTCGCTAGTAGAAACGGTACAAAATGTATGTATATTTTATAATTACTTTTTATATATTTTTAAAACCGTGGTGGCCTTGGGGTTAGAGCAGTCGCCTGCTACGCAAGCGACGGAAATTCGAATCCCAGCGGGGCCTGTACCAATGAGTTTTTCTAAAAACTTATGTGCAGTGATTTCACACCACGTGCTTTACGGTGAAGGAAAACATCGTGAAGTAATTCAAAGACGTATGTATAGTGCCTGAGACGGCGATGGACTCACCCTCTGTCACGTTGGAACTTAATTATATTCGGTAAAATGTGGGTGTTGTGATTTACCCCTTCTTGTGGCTTACCCCTTCGGGGATGGCGTGAGCATATATATTTTTAAACTGAACCACCAATCGATGTTCTTTATACATATGCTTACGGCTGTATTCTCCGAAGGGGTAGGCATAAGGGTTATAACAAATGATCGCCGTCTCAGGCAATATACATATGTCTTTGAATTACTTGTCAGACATGTGTAAGTTGTAATATCCAGTATTGACATAGAACACTAACTTCTTGGCTTTGACGTCAAAACTATCTCGAAACATATAATAATCAAGAAAAGTTCAATGATTTTCATAAAATTTTGGATTTCAGTATATATGCTCCCACCATCCTAGGGGTAGGCAGAGCTGTTGTAACAACAACACGTTAAGTGCCAACGTGACAAGATGAGTCTATCGCCGTCTCAAGCATAATATATGCGTCTTCGAATTACTTCTCAGACATATACAATTTTCCTCACAATATTTTCCTTCACCGTAAAGCACGTGTAAAATCACTGCACATAAGTTTTTAGAAAAACACATTAGTACAGGCCCCGCTGGGATTCGAACTTGCATCGGTTGCGTAGCAGGCGACCGGGCAGTGTCGAGCCGTACCTGGCCGCGTGTACGATGTCGGCCCGCTCGCGCGGCGACAGGGCGATGACCTCGAGCAGGGCGCGGCCGTACTCGTCGGGCTCGGCGGCGAGGTAGCCGGTGCGCGAGGCGCGCGCGGGCTCCACGATGTCGGCCAGCGGGCCCCCCGAGCGGTGCGCTATCGTCACCAGCCCCGCCGCCATCATCTCCACCACACCTGACACAATCATACACGAACATTACAAAGGGTAAAAAATATACATAATGCACGGTGCATTTGCTTGATCCCCGTGATCTCACCTCGTGCGTCGATTTTTCGGTTTGCAGAAGATCGTTTCTTTACCCTTTTTAAAAATTTACACACACACATATGCTCCCGCCTGTATTCCCAGAAGGGGTAGGCAGAGGTGTTGTTATCACAACTTTTCACTGAAGATGATTAAGTGCCAACGTGACAGATGGTGAGTCCATCGCCGTCTCAGACACTTTACATACGTCATTGAATTACGTCCCAGAAATATGCAGGTTTCCTCACGATGTTTTCCTTCACCGTAAAGCACGTGGTGTGAAATCACTGCACATAAGTTTTTTTAGAAAAACTCATTGGTACAAGCCACTGGGATTCGAACTTGCATCACCACACAATATGATAGAAAGCAAATATAAGTATTCGACAGGATTTGGAAAGTCATAATACATACTGATACCAAAATGTTCGTTCCACATGGCATGCAGTCCTATGGAGCTGGTCTGGTAGAGCTGGAGGAGCGTGGCGTACGGAGCGTTCACCACGAACTGCACACTGTCTTCCAGTGACAGGTGCTTGGCCAGATCCTTCAAGTTGGCCACCCGCTCTTCGTCCGCTGGATTGCGGCAAGACCCCACGAGAACCAGCTTTATCTGGACATAAAGGGTAGTTCCACTCAACGCCCGCAACGATTGTAACACCCTCTGTATCGCTCCACCTAAGGTCGTTGCGAGCGATCGCTTCACGTCATAGCTGACGTCACTGTTTGCGACCACATCGCGCCCACTTCGCCCACAAAATATTGGTGGGTCAGAGTGGGCTTTCACTAAAATGTAGCGGGAATTCGAAAAAATTACAATGGCCACGAGACAAATAACGTTTTACAACCCCGAACCGTTCGTCAAAAACGCAACCATAAATACACGGGAATCGATGTTGAATGAAATTTTACTCCAATCGCGAAATATTAACTCCCAAACCCGACATCTGTAAGTTTTCACCATGCCGCCATATTGCGAGCACACAGCGCTCAAGTTGTGCGTTCCACCTATAACATTCGCCTACAACGCCCGCGCCGTTTTTACGTTAGTGGAACGGCAACTTCAGCGGTCGTGGTCGATGGCGTTACGGACGTTAAATGGAACGTACCCATTGTGATCGTTATAAAGCGACGGTAATGTGAGGAAGTCGCCATTTAGTTGCAATGTCACTGCTAAGTGATAGTGAATTTAACGACAATATTTATGTGGGATAGCGAAAAATCTATCAAAACCACAATCATTTTTATATTAATACTAGCTGTGCACCGCGGTTTCACCCGTTTTTATGAAAATAGCCTAAGTATCAGCCAGTGAAAGTCACGTTAAATTTGATCCAGCCGTTTCAGAGATTACTCGAAACAAACAGACACACAGATGTATTTTGTGTAAATTGGTGTTTTTATATAGGTACCATGATATACTTTCTTATGCATTAAGTTAAAATCTGTTAATTTGAAATTACAAACTGACACTTCAATTTTATTTATCTTATTATATAGATGTTATTGTAAGATGACAATTATTTTGACCTATATTAATTATGTATTGAGTAGAAAAGCTACCTTATTCCAAAGCACTTCATTCTTGACCAGCAGGTTTCTGAGTTCGTACATGGCCTGCAGCATCAGCGGGTGGTCCTTCTCAGGCCGGAACTGAGCCACCGATAATATCCTGATCGGGTCTGAGTCCTTCACCAACGAACGGAGCTGCTTCAACTGTGACACCTGGAGGCAGATATAATATACATTTAAAGTGTGTAAGTATGTTAAGTGCCTGAGACGGCGATGGACTCACTTAATCATATTCGGTGAAATGTGGGTGTTGTTGCTACAACACCTCTGTTTACCCCTTCGGGGACCCTTTTGTTTTTGTAAAAATTAATTAAAGGGTAAATTTACCAAAAGTCATCATCGTCCCTGGCCTTATCCCATACATTGTTGGGGTCGGCACTTGATTCAACCCAATGTGGCTGAACACTTGATTTTTATACGAAGCGACTGCCATCTGACCTTCGCAACCCTTTTTACGAGGAAAATCTGTGATCTGGGTTAAACCAGTTGTCCGATTATTTAAGGCCTCCGACTGACCTGTAACGATTGCCAAAGATGATAAATTGGCAAACGGGACCGACGGCTTAACGTGCTCTCCGAGGCACGGAGGGAACTCGGGCGGTCACCCATCAAACTACTGGCTAGAGTTAGGGTTGCTTAATGTCGCTGATCGAATGATATGCGCAATGGCAACTGTGCCACGAGCTCCTCTCAAATTTCCCTAAAGCACAGTCTCCAAATGACCAGAAAAGGTTAAATTCATAAATGGTCATGCTAGAATTACAAATGATTTAAATATGCGTTTGTATAGGCATGTGTGGTTAGGGCGAGTGTCGATACCCACTTACCTCGCAAGGAGGATAAACCCTCCTGGTGCTGAAGGGCATCCCCCAGAGCTCGTGGATGTGGTCCTCGGTCCACGTGCCGTTCACCATCACCACATCGGCGCAGTTACCGACCAATCTGTATAACTGAAATATACACAAGCATCCCTCAAAGAAAATAAAAAAATATATGTTCACGCCATCCCAGGAGTCCCCGAAGGGGTGTTGTAACACCTACATCGAATATTATCAAGTGCCAACGTGACAGAGGGTGAGTCCATCGCCGTCTCAGGCACTATACATACGTCTTTGAATTACTTCTCAGACATATGCAGGTTTCCTTACGATGTTTTCCTTCACCGTAAAGCACGTGATACCTACATAATATTTTAGAAAGCTAATGGGCACAGGCCTCGCCGGGATTCGAGCATGCGTCGCTTGCGTAGCAGGCCAAGGTTAAGGGCAATAGGCTTGCCCTTAAGCTTTTTAAATCACAATCGGCGAGTTTGAATGATGAAGGCAGTAATCATTTCACCAGTTTTGAATACAAAGGTTTTAATATTTTTCAAATATAGTTTAGGTATTGCATTGTGGAGAAATACATTTTGAGGTCTGCGTTTCTTAACATTATTTTCGCAAAATTTTAGTTGAGCCTCTATCGTTTTGAGGGTGCGATATGTATGCAATAAAATTGTTATGTTAGTATGGACTTACTCATGCTGAGCAACCAATTGATGATCTTTATTATTGAACTGAACAAAGCTGGTTTGCGACGGGTTAGGTACTGAATAAGACACCAATGCGAAATGAACTGGGGCTATACACAAAGTAACATTATCCTCACGCTTCGCATGTCGAAACGTTACAAAATATACGGCAATATACATATGTCACATGACAGATTTATGTCATTTACATTTTTTAACGTTTCTATTAGCGTTAGAGAATGTTACTTTCTCTAGGGCTACTGAATAAGAACCTGAAGCCGATCTTATGAAGTCTTCCTACTAATCGTACTATTTACATATTGCGTAGAGAATCTTGATAGCGCGATCTAATTTTGAGAAGCGCCATCTAGTGACCTTGGTTATATAATACAATGCATATAAATTTGGTAATTAACACTCACCCATCCAAAAATCTTGTAATAGACAAGTTTGAGCCAAGTAACGAGAGGGTTCTTAGCGATGGCGCTGGAGTTGTTATAGGAGACGATGCGGTGCTTGACCCGGGACATCATGGCGGAGGTGATGGTCGGGTAGTGCACGTAGCACCCCACGGGGCACTCGGCCAAGTAGTGGAAGATTGGGTACGTGAAGGCGAAGCCTGTCGTCTCTATGTACACATCTGTCGAACATATTTCTAGGGTTTTTATCCATGGAACAAATACTTTATTCCCAAATCTTTTAAATAGAAGAGCCGTGGCGGCCTTGGTGTTTGAGCAGTTGCCTGCTACCCAAGCGACGCAAGTTCGAATCCCAGCGGGGCCTGTACCAATGAGTATTTCTAAAATCTTATGTGCAGTGATTTCACACCACGTGCTTTACGATGAAGGAAAAGATCGTGAAGAAACCTGCATATGCAGGTTGCGTCTTTTAATTACTTCTCAGACATATGTCTGAGAAGTAATTAAAAGACGTATGTATAGCGCCTGAGACGGCGATGGAATCACGCTCTGTCACGTTAGCACATAATTATATTCGGTGAAATGTGGGTGTTTTTGTTACAACACCCCTGCTTACCCCTTCGGGGACCCCTGTGGGTTGGCGTGGGCATATTTAGTTTATTTTTGACTAGAGACCCGTTATGGCTTCGCTTTGGTTACGAATTTTTAAGACTATTATGGAGTTTCTAAATATAATATGGATTTTTTTTAGCTTTAACTCCTACATGTTCGTAACAAGATGCTTAAAATAGTTTATAAGAATGATGCGTTTGACTATAATTCTATCTTCTACCTTTAAACGAGCATTTTTTGTATAATTGTATTCGAATCTGAATTTCGGAAACGGCTACAACGATTTTCATGAAATTTTGTGTATCCCCTATACATAAAATTTCATGAAAATCGTTGGAGCCGCCGTTTTAAGTCAGGGGTTTCAGGAAAATATTACTTTTTTGTGAAAATAAAAGAAACCAGGTCAACCAGGTTCTACTATTTTAAGATGGCAAATAATTAACCTTAGAAATTGCAAATCGCATATTCGCTTCACCGCGAGCTACCGTTAGTATTGCGCGCTTTGCATACAAACTAAAGTATTACAGTTGTAATACCATGGCATTTTGCTTATTAAGCATTATATCTCTATGATTTGCCAAATATATCATCTTCCACTCACCAGGATTGAGCTTCAGGAACGCCTCGACCCCCAGCAGCATGGACCCTAAGCTCTGCATGAGCAGCGTGAAGTAAGGATAGTTCGCCGCGTCTATCGCCCAGCCCATCGTCAGTCGGACAAAGGTGATCTTCTCCGGGTCTACCTTCACGTTGAACTGGTTCTGAACTTTGTCCAGGATCTTCTGCGGAGGCGCTGTCTCCACCGTGTAGATGTGTATTAATGTGTCTGGGTACCTGGGTTGACATTCAATTCTCGGTCATTGAAAATATTTTGAGGTCCCCACGACCTCTGCTAACCGGTGTTCGTATTTTTTCTAACCATTTTTAGAAATATGGAATAACTAAAAATAAAAAGCCATAGAGTAGACTTATATCTATGTTATACTAGTAGACTTATATATATATATTTTATTGCATGACTATTACTTAAAATATTCTATGCCGAGAAAAAATACACAGCTTCCTGTGCAGGTCGTGTCGGTCAGCACTAACCGCGTTGGTACAGAATACATTCGCCTTTATGCTGCCCAGTTACTGGATTACCAATTTCGGATATCTTGCACTGTTTTTCTTAAATACAAAATTTCAATGATTGTAATACTAAAACATACCATAATAACAAAGCCTTTACCAAATCAAAGACATCTATTGTATAATTTAGAAGTAGTAAGTGAAGAAAAACAGACTAGTTACGGAATGTTAATAACCAAAAATTCACCTGGTAAGCAAAGCTTTAACCGCAACCCAGAGTACTCTCTCCCCGCCTCCTCCAGCGTTGCAGTGCGGGTGGAAGAAAGCCACCTTTGCTCCATCCTTTTTCCTCCGCTCCAGCTTACTTTGTTTGTAACCCACATACCGGCTTGCGAAGATGTATGCGCATGGGATCAGCACAAAAACTGATAACAGGATGAATGCTAGGAAAAATAATGGCACTGCCACTAGCAGTCTGGAAAAAGATACATAACTTATATTATACAACACTAGCAGACGACAGCAGTAGTTCCCATTCACATGCGAATGTGGGGATAAAATAAAGCCTATGTTACTTGCTGATGATGTAGCTATCCATTGCATGCAAACAATAACCAATTATAATAATTTTTTTACATTTATTGACATAAATAACAATTCAATTATTTCATATTTTAATGTGACAAGTGAAAGATTTTATCTTTCCTTTAGATATAAACGACAAGTAGCAAGCATGCTACATTATTGTATACACGTATTTAATTTGAACACAGCCAAATCATTGGCTAACAAGACTGCTTCTATTGAGCAGGCAAACAAGGACATTATATGTAATGATTCTTTGGAATATGTTCCAAATACTTTAAATTAAGTTATAAGACAACAGAGACAATCTCTGGCGATTTTATGAATAATAATGCTACTTCCTTTATTAAACTTGTTCATCAGAACATCCAAGGAATGTTAAATAAAGAATTAGAATTGGAGTTGTTCATGGACTGTAATGATATTCATGTATTATGTTTAACAGAACATTGGCTTAGGGACGAGCAGTTCATGTTCAACTTCTGTAACCATCAGGTTGCTAGTGCCTTCAGCAGGAAGGTTGCAATACGAGGAGGCTCCATGATTATTTTAGAAAAACGCATGAAATATAAAGAACGTCTGGATGTTGTGCACCTTTCTGCGGAGAGTACTATTGAGTTATCATGTATAGAGTTAGAGCAATACATTGTTGTGTGCGTATACCGACCCCCTAGTGGAGCTTTCGAGCATTTTGAACAAATCATGGATGAAGTTTTGGTAAAAGTCTGTACTTCAGGTAAAAATATAATCATATGTGGAGACTTTAATGTCAATATTTTAGAAAATTCATCCATGAGCAATCGATTAAAATGCCTTTTTAGTTCCTCTAATTTATTTTACTTATTTTCTGAGCCAACACGAATAACAAGTTCATCAGCAACTTGCATTGATAACGTGTTCACAAACTTTCGGCCCACTAGTAATGAAATCATAAGTAAATTAGACTCTGACCACTGTGGCCAATTAATAACTTTCAGTAAGAAAAATGTGAAAGCTCCCAAGAAAAGAGTTACTTATATTCCCATAAATGCAAATCGCTTGAGCCGTTTTCGAGGTAATGTCCAAAGTAAGTTTCCTTTAATAAATAACCACCTTGCGTGTAATGCAATGTACAATTCTTTTTTTCAAATTGTACACGCAGAACATAAGCGCATATTTACCCCGAAGACGGTTCTATTGGGAAAACGTTTGTCGTTTAGTGAGTGGGCTACCCCAGGCATTCACATAAGTAGACGAAGGCTGTATGAACTTTATCAAGAAAAATCTATTAATTTTAATTTGGAATTTACAAATTATGTTAAAAATTACTCAAAATTATTTAAAAAGGTTTGTTCAGACGCCAAGTCTATTGCTGTGAGAAATAAAATTTTGAAGTCCTCCAATGTAACTAAAACAACTTGGGACATTATTAATTCTGAAACTGGAAAAACTTCTCTTAAGAATGACTCAATAACTCTAAAAATTAATGATCATATAATTAAGACTGATATTGATGTGGCAACTACTTTTGAGACATTCTTTGCTGATATACCAGTTTCATTAACCAAAGTCTTAAATTCGTCTCCCGCAGCAGCAGAAGCCATTTTAAAAATGCATGTGGATAAATGTAACGTTGCATTTAAGTTTAAAACTGTTACCCCCAGAGACATTGTCAAAACTTTTGAAACGCTAGATATGAAGAATTCAGCTGATTTATGGGGACTTTCTGTTAAAGTACTCAATAGTATTATTGATATTGTTGCTACTGATCTAGCTTTATTATTTAATGTTTGTATTGAAAGTGGTGAATTTCCTGATCAAATGAAGTATAGTAAAATAATTCCTTTATTAAAAGCTGGTAGTATTAACGACCCTACGAACTTTAGACCTATATCAATACTGCCAATTTTCAGTAAAATTTTTGAAAAACTAATACTTAATCAACTTTTAGCCTTTTTTAATGAACATAATTTGATGCACACTAAACAATACGGTTTCACAAAGGGTCGCTCGACTACCGATGCAGGTGTCGAGCTCATTAGAAAAATTCTTGAAGCTTGGGAAGCTTCACAGGATGCTCTAGGTGTATTCTGTGATCTATCTAAAGCCTTTGATTGTGTGCACCATGAAACGTTGATCAGGAAGTTAGATCACTACGGTGTAAGAGACCTGGCTCTAAAACTTATATCTTCATATCTAAGTAATAGAATACAAAAAGTCGATATACATGGCGTAACATCTCCGGGGTGTCCAATAGAGATGGGTGTTCCACAGGGTTCAATTCTTGGTCCGTTTCTCTTTTTAACTTATATTAATGATTTACCTTACATGGTAAGCAATAAACACGATATTGTATTATTTGCTGATGATACTTCTCTGATTTTTAAGATAGACCGGCAAAAAGCTAACCTTGACGATGTGAATAATGCTCTCTCTGACGTAGTACATTGGTTCAGCGCTAATAACTTAGTACTCAATAGTAAAAAAACTAAATGTGTCAAGTTCACTATGCCAAATGTGAAACAAGTGCAAACCAATGTACTTATCAACGACGAAGTGTTGGACCTTGTTGAAACAACAGTTTTCCTTGGAGTTACATTGGATCATAAATTGCAATGGGGGCCCCATATAGCTGGATTGTCGAAAAGACTCAGTTCTGCAGCATTCGCAGTAAGGAAAATTAGACACCTAACTGATATAAACACAGCTCGGTTGGTCTATTTTAGTTATTTCCATAGTGTTATGTCTTATGGCATCCTTTTATGGGGAAATGCTACAGACATCAGTTCTATCTTTGTGCTGCAGAAACGGGCTGTTCGTGCAATCTATAAACTCAAATCTAGAGATTCTCTCAGAGAGAAGTTTAAAGAAATAGGGATAATGACTGTGGCATGTCAATACATATTTGAAAATTTGATATATGTAAGAAAGAATATAGATAGTTTTAAGAAAAATAGTGATATGCACAATATAAATACACGCAAGAGGGATAAACTCCGTGTCCCTGTGACTAGACTGCACAAAACTAGTAACTCTTTTGTGGGGCAAAGTATACGCCTTTTCAATAAACTACCATTAAAAATGTGTGAACTACCATTTTTAAGTTTTAAGGCAAGCATCAAACAGAAACTTTGTGAAAAAGCATATTATAGTGTAACTGAGTATATTGATGATAGCCAAGTATGGCAATGAGTTGCTCACTCTTCCATTGAAATGTACTTAAGCAACCCTATGTATATAGAAGGGACACATGTAAAAAAAAAAAAAACCGGGGAGTTTGTTTCGCCGTTTCTTCTCCTGACAGGCTTACTTTTGGAAACGGTAGTAAATTTACTTAAGTTAACGTAAGAAAAATGACGTTCAATAAGTGTTCCAAGTGTCCCTTATATTGAATAAAACTTTTTGATTTGATTTGATTGATTGATTGCTGAAAGAATTTTCATGTCCAGTACTTTTTGAGCCAATTCGTCACAAACATAATTACATACAAATCTTATACATTACTTACATACATAATGTACACACCCAATATTTCTTAATCTTTCACAATTTTTATTCATATTTAAAGTTATGGATAAGTCCCGAGTAACTTTAAATAATATGCTCACACCTGCTTTGCAGAGGTGTAGTCTACTAATCTAACACCCATAATATATGTACAACATAACATACACCTATCTATACATAGTGATAAGGTTCAGAAACTCTTTACCACAACCTAAACTCATCATCATCTCGTTCCCATACATTGTTGGGGTCAGCACTTGGTTCAACCGAATCAGATTTTTATAAGAAACAACTGCCGTCTAACCTTCGCAACCCCTTTAACGAGGAAACTGCCGTTGGTCTAGTGGTTATCAAGTAACAATTACCAAAGATGAAAAATTGGCAAATGGGACCAACGGCTTAACATGCTCTCAGAGACACAGAGGAAACTCGGGCGGTCACCCATCCAATTACTGATTAGGGCTAGGGTTGCTTAACTTCACTGATTGAATGATATGTGCAGTAGCAACTGTGCCACAAGCTCCTCTACTACCAGGTCCTAAGCTTAATAAGTTATTTCCATTGCAAGCTATCTATTAAGTGTTCACATTCCCATGTGTGTGTGTGTGTGTGTGTGAACAAAGTATTTATACTTATATTTTGAGATTTTAGAGGGTTTTTCTATTTTAAACAAAACAGGAAATTTTTTTAAAAATTATATAATAGCTCTACAATGTATCCATATGCTCTCGCCTGTATTCCCCGAAGGGGTAGGCAATGGTGTTGTAATCACAACACCCACTTTTCACCGAATTTGATTAAGTGCCAACGTGACAGATGGTGAGTCCATCGCCGTCTCAGACACTTTACATACGTCATTGAATTACTTCTCAGAAATATGCAGGTTTCCTCACAATGTTTTCCTTCACCGTAAAGCATGTGGTGTGAAATCACTGTACATAAGTTTTTTGGGAAAAACTCATTGGTACAGACCCCGCTGGGATTTGAACTTGCGACGCTTGCGTAGCAGGCGACTGCTCAAACCTCAAGGCCACCACGGCTCTACAATGTAACCTTACTATATTAGCATACAATATTAATTTGTAAAGAAACATATCTAAGTTAAATGTTGAAACAGATGTCACCACATTTAAATTAAGTATATGTAATATGAATACTTAATTTATATTATACATCAGAGGTTAATTAACTAACTCTGTGGTGTGGTTAATGATTATGCAGCTACTCATTGCTGAAATATTTTTTAAGACCGGTCCAGTAGTTTCGGAGTTTATTTAATTCCTATACAAATTTAAATGCAAAGAAACATGCAACCAAATCTTTTCTCTTTACAATATTAGTATATTAAAATGACCCTGAATTTAGCGGACAGCAGACAAAATAACATTTCAGATAGGGATATCTACAAGAGAAATTAAGTTTTTCAAGTTTACCAAATTGGAAATTGTTTGTCATTGATTTACCTACAAGTGATAATAAACGAAATTAATTTTTTAATTATAAAAAATTTTTTACTTTAAAAATAAAATTTTGGGAAACTGTCACTGTGTTTCCAATCGTCCTATAAATCTGAAACTTTCAAATTTAGTTTATTTTTGGATTCAAAAAGGGTGATTTCAGTTACTTTTTTTTTCAAATTTGTTAGTTGGATCGTTAGATATCCTTGATTTTAGATTTTTTTGAAATTTTGATGATGGATATCAAAGTTAAAAAAAATCAAAATCAAAAACGACTAACAAATTCGAAATCAAAAAAATATCACCTTTAGAGTTTTTAAAGACAAAAATATGACATCTTTTTTTTTTAATAAAATCATTTTACTCGGAGATATACGCCCCAGAATGCCCTAAGCCAAAATTAAAAAAAGTAACTGAAATCACCCTTTTTGAATCCAAAAATAAACTAAATTTGAAAGTTTCAGATTTATAGGACGATTGGAAACACAGTGACAGTTTCCCAAAATTTTATTTTTAAAGTAAAAACTTTTTTATAATTAAAAAATTAAATTCGTTTATTATCACTTGTAGGTAAATCAATGACAAACAATTTCCAATTTGGTAAACTTGAAAAACTTAATTTCTCTTGTAGATATCCCTATCTGAAATTTTATTTTGTCTGCTGTCCGCTAAATTCAGGGTCATATATTAAACAAATTTTTGTATAGAGTGCTATTCATTCTGGGTGTCTGAAAGGAATCTAGGCCGATCAGAAGGTGACCATAGCCAATATTGGCCCGGGAAAACTATCAGGAGTAACACCGATAACGTTGGGATCTCTTTATCCGATTTTGTTATTGTGTAGTCATGGAACACTGAATATTGATTACCTAATAAAATGATTTAATCTTTTCCACTAAGTGTTTACGCATTTTATAGGCTGTAAGAGTTATTCTACAACAAGTATTTGTTATCAAAGATACTTAAATAGATAATCAAATATACTTACATGAACAGCGTCCAAAACATGTTATGAAATACACGTATCCAATTTAGTATAGGAACTCCTTTAATTTAAGAAGATACAATTAACACCAACCGGTGATTTACTTAATTATATTCATACGTCTTTCTGCTCTATATATCCGTAGATATTATTTCGATTTCATAAAAATTAAAATCCCCGAAATAAAAACGTAAACACACAACATCACTTGCGCACCTGACTGACATTCGCATGACGTGCCGCATTGCCGCGACGTGCAGGTGACGTATCAGGTTTTTAAATATTATGTGTATGTTTATGGTACAAATCGCAGATAAAGAAAATTGTTACATTATCTGTCTTTGGTAACAAATAAAATTATATTTTTCTTTTTATACGAAGGAAATAGTCAATGTAAATAAAAAGCAAAACTGAAGAAAAACAAAGTAATGCCATAGAGAAAAGAAAACTCTTGGGAATTGTATTGTTATTTGGAATGCTCCATTTTGCCGCTGTGACCAAAATGATTCCGACGCACATTTTGATGATATAAAGGCAAAAAGCATAAAAGTAGCCTAAGTCTCACGCAATTGAGAAAATCGTTCGCAATATACTTCGAATAATAATATTATATTCTCAGCCAAAAATAAAAATAAAGTAATATAACATCTGATATTTTTTTATTTGCTTAGATATAATTTCATTACATTTCATTGCTTACAAAATGTATATTAACATTATTTACAAGACTAGTCATCAAGCCGTCTGTACTTTAATAACATTATTTATGAGTTTTTTCTTTACATTGAACACATCATATTATAAATATGATATTGTTAATAATTGTATGTCAAAGTTTCATTTTAAAATTATTCTGATCTCATATGTAATTACAGCACTTATTTAAAACAAACACTTGGCAGATATGCAAAGCTGCCCCATTTTTACTCTTAGAAGAAACATAATAATTATCTTTATTAACATCAAAGAAAAAAAAATGGAAAATAAAATCATCAAAACTACATTAACTTTAAAAAAAAGTGATTCCATTTTTAAATTTTCCAATCACTTCTCTTTCCACCATCGTTGTATATATAACATATAAAATTAGTATTTAAGCGTAAAGAGTATATAATCAAGACATATTATCATCGTTTGGCGGTGGATTCGTTTCATCCGTGACTTCTGCGGCGAGATCTGCGAACTTAGCCACGTAGTCCACACTCGTCTCTGTTATTAGTGACTGCAGGTGTGACTCCACCTAGGAGAAAAGACAATAAAATTATAAAACACTAGCGGACGTCCGTTAGTTAGGTAGTAGTTCCCGTTCCCGTGGGAGTACAGGGATAAAATAAAGGCTGTGTTACTTACTGATGATGTAACTTTCCATCATCTCCCTGGCTTTATACCATACATTGTTGGGGTCGGCACTTGATTCAACCCGATGTGGCTGATCACGTTGTTTATACGAAGCGACTGCCATCTGACCTTCGCAACCCCTTTTACGAGGAAAATCTGTGATCTGAGTTAAACCAGTTGTCAGACTATTTTAGGCCTCCGACTGACCTGTAACGATTGCCAAAGATGATAAATTGGCAAACGGGACCGAAGGCTTAACGTGCTCTCTGAAATGTACCTAAGCATTTAATAAACGAGTGCGTACCGCAAGGTCAGGCTGCGCTCGTCCCTCGAGGTGTGCCAGGAAGCTGCTGAGGGAGAAGTCCTGCACCGAGCCCTCCAGCCAACCCTCCGACCCCAGCAGCCGGGAGGGCGACAGGGACATCGACTCTGACGGCAGGAAATCTACAGAATAGAAAGAAATAATTAAAATTAATATATAAATTAGTTTATTGAAATTTGACTACAAGATAACATTATTTCTTTACAGAAAACCTCGGCGGCTTTTAGAACAATTAAGTTTTTTACTTTTCGCCGAAGATGATTAAGTGCCAATGTGACAGATGGCGAGTCTATCGCCGTCTCAGGCACTATACAGACGTTTTTCAATTACTTCACAGACATAATATTTTTCATGTGAAAAAAAACCATTTTCGAACAAAACTGTAAAACATAAAGAAATATTCCGACAAAAAAGTTGCATGAGAACCTGTCGCTTACACATATTATGCAGGTTTCCTCACGATATTTTCTTTCACAGTTCAGCTACATACATACATATGCTCACGCCTGTATCCCATGGGGGTAGGCAGAGACCACCGTTTGCCACATGCTACGATCCTTACAGAGGCCAGTCAGTAACCGTTCAGCTAATGGTGTGAGATCAGTTCATTGGTACAGCCCGATGGGATTCCAACTAGCGTAGAAGGCAACTGCTCGAACCACGCGGACAAAACGGTTCTTCCGGTAAGAAAGAAGTATTCAAGAAGATCAGTGACCTAAGAACAGGTTTTATGTTTAAACTTCGACTAAATTAGCAGCGTGAATGTGGTAACGAATGTGTGACTTGCTTGCAAAAGTTGTGTGATCTTTGGAATTCAACCACGACTCGTCTCTCGGAAAAAGTAAACTATAGGCTTTTACATACATATGCTCACGCCTGTATTCCCCGAAGGGGTAGGCAGGGGTGTTGTAATTACAACACCCACTTTTCACCGAAGATGATTAAGTGTTAACGTGACAGATGGTTAGTCCATCGCCGTCTCAGACACTTACGTCATTGAATTACTTCTCAGAAATATGCAGGTTTCCTCACGATGGTTTCCTTCACCGCAAAGCACGTGGTGTGAAATCACTGTACATAAGTTTTTTAGGCGATTGCTCAAACCTCAAGGCCACCACGGCTCTATATGCTTTTACGGCTATAGGCTTTTAGCTTTAAATAAAATGTTTCATCAGTTAGTTTTTTACATTCACTAGTCCGCCATCTTGGATGATCCGCCATATTGGAATAAGAATGACGTCACGTAGCTAAGCACGCATTCTGATCCAAAATATGTGTGCGTATGAAATTTCATCTCAATCGGTTAAAGATAACTGATTTGAAATTCAGTTGTCGTGCAACTGTTCCATCCGGACAAACATACATTCATTGCAATTTAAATACGAGCTTGTGAAAAATAAAACTTATTAAAAATTAATCTCATCATGCTGTCTTCTTCTATCGCCTACAATATAACATTCGCAAGAGCGAGACAAGACAACTCACTTCCAATATCGGGGTTTTCGGTCTTCTGTTCGCTGCAAGACGGCTTGTCATTGGAGTCGAAGTCTTGCTTAGAGGTGGATGACGAATTCATTTCCAGCTTTATTACATCACCCTTATCATCATCATCATCTGCATCATCTGCGAATATTGCAAACTGTGATTACAAATCATCGCCTAAGATTATCCTTGATTTAAAAGTGATTGTATCAAAAGGGATGGATATAGTTTTAGACCGAATTTGGTCTAGACATACATACATACATATGCTCACGCCTGTATTCCCCGAAGGGGTAGGCAGAGGTGTTGTTATCACAACACCCACTTTTCACCGAATTTGATTAAGTGCCAACGTGACAGATGGTGAGTCTATCGCCGTCTCAGGCACTATACATACGTCATTGAATTACTTCTCAGAAATATGCAGGTTTCCTCACGATGTTTTCCTTCACCGTAAAGCACGTGGTGTGAAATCACTGTACATAAGGTTTTTTTAGAAAAACTCATTGGTACAGGCCCTGCTGGGATTCGAACTTGCGTCGCTTACGTAGCAGGCGACTGCTCAAAACCCGAGGCCACCACGGCTCTTCAAACCACGAGGCCACCACGGCACTTGGTCTAGCCATGGTTCAAATAACAAAAATGTTACACTCATTTCGTATGTAGGGGGTATCGGAGGCAACAAATTGAACTAGCTAGGTTTCATTTTCAAAAAACATCGTTTTGACTATGTTTTCAAGAAATGAAAAACTCCTAAAATATCATTACAATAAGCCACATTTCGCCGACATCTGTTAAGTTATGATAGCTCAGACGTAAAGCTTCCAGTCTATGGTGCGATAACAAAACCAGAATACTCCGGTTCGAATCCTAATGAATCGAATTCCGTCCGATGTTTTCCCTTTCATTTTTAATTTGAATTTCTATAATGTTTATGAAAAGAGTAATAACCGAGTTTCTTGCCAGGTTCATCTCAGTAAAAGCAACCTTCCGAACCTGGCGGTAGCATGTATAATCCTGTATAATTATGTCATTCTGACGATTTTAAAGTACTCGAATAAAGATATTGTTGAATTGAAATAATAGTCTACTCACCCCCATTGTCGTTCTCGAAGTGCGGTGTGATCGGGATCCGTCGGTCGCCGTCGTGAAAGTAGAACTGACCTTTCGACTCGCTCAACACGTAGAACAAGGACAGACTGCAATTATGTCATATTACTCACAAAAAGGATCAGGTTATCCATTCAGATGAATAAATAGGAAATGCCTGTTTGTAATTGCATTTTCATTGACTTTTCTTTGCAGATGTTATAAGGAATGCCTTAAGCTTTTATTTAATTTATTTTTAACTAGTTATACCCTGCGGTTTTAGCTGCGTATAATTAATTTCATTCCTGCGGAAGCAGCCCAGCCGTTTTGGAAATTAGCCGGAACAAACAGAGACAATTTTTGAAAATTAGTTTTTTAAGCTGTATATAATTTCATACGCATTTAGTGAAAAGCTGTTATTTTGGAATTACAAACAGACACTTCAATTTTATTTATCTGGAAGGACCCACACATGAAATTAAGCATACATACATACATATGCACCCGCCTGTATTCCCCGAAGGGGTAGGCAGAGGTGCTGTAATCACAACACCCACTTTTCACCGAAGATGATTAAGTGCCAACGTGACAGAAGGTGAGTCCATCGCCGTCTCAGGCACTATATATACGTTTTGAATTACTTCTCGGACATGACATGAAATTAAGCCTACGCGAGTACACCCGCGGGGCATGACTAGTACGTAATAAAAAATATGTAGTAGACTACTCACTCAGACGTGGAGGTGGGCGGTGGCTTGGGTAGTATTCGGGGCGGCGCCGGCGGCGAATTGGGCACTATCTTCACTGGAATAAGGTCTGGAATACAACAACAATATCAAAGTTATTGTTTACATATAACATTTAAGTCCAGGGGCCCGACCATGAGCTCTTATTGCAATGTTAGTTCGGCTGTGCGACAGAGACAGACACGTCATATACATCTGTCTCATAATGAGAGTTAAACTATCATGGTAATAAAAGGTTATGGTAAGGACCCTGTTATCAATATTATATTTAAGGATTATAAGGTTGCACGTTGTCTGGTAGAAGCCTCTCGTGACAAGCGGGCTGGGGCTTTTCATGCTCAAAGCTGATTGCTATTCAACGTGGCAATGCAGCCGGCAGGGGCGTGCATTGCATTTTCAGAATGGTAAGCATAAATAATAAAGAGGGTAGACACACAAACACATACGACAATAGTGTATTCAGACATCACAAATGGTAAGCACTGCTTATCTGCTTATATGGAATGCACGCGCCTGGCTGCCAGCCTTCTTGGCACGATCCCGAGAGACACCGATTTGGACAAAGATTGTTTAGTGTAGACCCGCCCTTGCTTCACTACGGGTGTATAGAAATAATCACTTCAATTTTATTATTTAAATATTTATAATTGATTGTTAGTACTGTTTCTTGAATACAGGTTGTAATTTTGTGTAAATATGGCACCAATGGAAAATCACATCCTGTATTTTTGTTCTATTACAACCGAATAAAGGCAGCACGAACAAACAGAGGAGCGGATTCTAGATCTTTATTGGAACTATTCTGGTTAACAAAATTTTTTTTTATGATGATTTTGTATGATTATTTATACTGTTTCGATGAAATGTACATGATGCCTGGCTGAGTTTCTTGCCGGTTCTTCTCAGAAGATACATTACCAGGGCCTAAACTGAATAAATATTTTTAATTTTCATAAGATCAACAGTGGACTCACTGCTGGGCGGCGGCAGTTTGGGCAGCAAGGGCAGTAGCCGCTGCACCACGACCCTGCGGTCTGCCACTCGAGGCCTGCCGCGCCGCCACCGAGGCAAGCCCTCCAAGCTGAACGTCTTCGGAACCTTACAACACATACATTATATTGATTAAACATGCTTTACATACTTTAGGGTCATGTGTCTTATCTGTATCTTATATCTTTAAACGAGCAATTCAATTCTCGGAATCTCGGAAACGGCTCCATCGATTTTCATGAAATTTTGCATGTAGGGGGTTTCAGGGGCAAAAAATAGATCTAGCTAGGTTTCATTTATGGAAAACATAGTGTTGATCATGTTTTCAGGCACTGAAAACCTCATAAAATTGCATTACAATACGACAGCAAATTTCGCCGACATCTGTCAAATTATGGTAACTCAAAGGTGAGGCTTCCAGCTTACGAGCCGATAACGAAACTAGAGTACCCTGGTTCGAGAT
This sequence comes from Watsonalla binaria, assembly GCA_929442735.1. Taxonomy (NCBI): domain Eukaryota; kingdom Metazoa; phylum Arthropoda; class Insecta; order Lepidoptera; family Drepanidae; genus Watsonalla; species Watsonalla binaria. The sequence goes on from OV838938.1 coordinate 561,556, forward strand.
TGACGTTCACCGGACTTTTTTTTCTTTTATTTTCCAGTTTTTTGTGTGAAGAAGAAACCGAGCACAGCTCGGTCAACCAGATATTCTTCTATACAGATAAATAAAAATTTAAGTGTCTGTTTGTAATGCCAAAATAACAGCTTTTCACTAAATGAATTAAAATAGAAAAAACAATTTGAAATTTTTTTGCTCCGTCTGTCTCTTTGTTGCAGCTATTTTAACTATAAAAAAATTGTTTTATTTTAACTATCATCGATATTTGTGCATAAGAACTGTGTTCATGGGCTTACATTTCCATGTTATTTATAAAAAAATATAATATTTTTGAAAAGATTTTACTGCCAGGTTCTTCTCAGAAAAATCAACCTTCCGAACCTGGCGGTAGCATTTATAATCCTGTATAATCATTTTAGCGATTTGAAAGTACTCTGTAAAAAGTCTAATCAAATAAAGATATTTTTGAGATTGAGTTTGTCTCGCTTGTATTATAGGTGTCAGTACCTCAGGTTCAGGTCTGGGTGCGATGGGTGCTGGGTGCCGGAACACCGGCGGAGTGGGCTCCGCGGGCTGCACCGAAGCCTGAGGGCCGCATGCTTGTTGCTTCTATACATTATACATTGACAACATTATGAACTTATACAACTCTAGCTACTTATTATAAATAACAAAATTAAAAAAAAAATACATAAAAAAAACAACTCTATGATACCCTTCTTAAATTGTCTATTGTTGCTTTTTGTTAAAATGTTCACACTTTGGTTATTAATAGCTCATGCTTGTATTCCCCGTAGGGGTAGGCTGGGGTAGGTAGGAAGATGATCAAGTGCCAACGTGACAGATGGTGAGTCTATCGCCGTCTCAGGCGCTATACATACGTCTTTGAATTACTTCTCAGAAATATGCAGGTTTCCTCACGACGTTTTCCTTCACCGTAAAGCACGTGGTGTGAAATCACATAAATGATTTTTTCTTCTAAATTATCTCGAATGAGGAGTATAGAGGGTGTGGTTTTGTATTGGTGCCATTCGAACAAAAAATCTATTCAGGTTCAAGGTTCGTATAACCCTCTATTTATGCATCGCCCTTTGCCCACAATAAAAAACGTGCCAACGTCATTTATCTTCATATCAAACTGTTCAATTTATTATGAGAGACAAGAAGGTTCAGATCTACTCATTGCTGGCCATGTAAATAAAGAAAAAGAAATAATTCAAATATTGAACAATTATTGATAGCCATTTGTTTTTTCTGCATTATTGCTATTTAATTCATATATTGGTGTTGTAAAATCTTCTTGTAGCTATTGTTTTTATGTAAATATAATATAGTTATTGAAAGTTATAATTATTTTATTGGAATTGGTTACAACTACCGAAGAAAATATTCATGAATAAACTTAAGGTTTAAGCACAAACTTCAAATACATAAATCATTTTACGAATTATTTAATTAGAATTCAAGCTATATATCAAACTTCGTAAACCTGGCACCAATGCAAATCCACACCCTTTAGAATAGAAATGTATGGCCAAAAATACGTAGCACAATATATAATAAGACGTAAGTAAAGTAGTGTAAGTACAAACCTGTTTCCTCTGGTGTGAACAAACGTGTCCGCAGGTACATCGCCCAATGGACGCGGCGGCTGCGTTCACGTACGGGTTGCCTACCAACGCTAGCAGCCGCTTCAATCTGCGTCAAGCAATCACTTTAAACAGGCTTTAACACATCTGATGTAACTGAAAAAACGGCACGGTTATAAAGTTGTATTAAATATTACAATGCTTTATTCCGCTATTTTATAAGTATACTAGCTGTGCCCGGCAAACGTTGTATTGCCATTTTTTTTTCTGGGGTGGACTACGCCTAACATTTAGGGGGATGAAAAATAGATGTTGGACGATTCTCAGACCTACCCGATCTGCACACAAAATTACATACAAATCGGTCCAGCCGTTTCGGAGGAGTATGGCAACGAAAACTGTGACACGAGAATTTTATATATCAGAAAAGTGACATAGTTATCGTATAAATTATATATTTATTCAACTCCCGACAATACCAATTACTACCTAAAGTAAAAAAAAAACAGGCCATCCCAGAAGGGGTAAGCAGAGGTGTTGTAACAACAAAACCCACACTTCACCGAATATGATTAAGTGCACACGTGACAGAGAGTGAGTCCATCGCCGCCTCAGGCATTATACATAAGTATTTGAATTACTTCTCAGACGCATGCAGGTTTCCTCACGATCTTTTCCTACACCGTAAAGCACGTGGTGTGAAATCACTGCGTATAAAATTTTAGAAAAATTCATTGGTACAGGCCTCGCTGGGATTCGAATTTGCGTCGTTTGCGTAGCAGGCGACTGCTCATACCTCTAGGACTGACCTTGAATTGAATTGAATTGAAGTATGGCGCAACGCGAATAAAATGCATGTGCAGTTACCCCCCCTATTTTCGCTGTTTAGTTTTTGAAACGGCGGAGGAGCTCGTGGCTCAGTTGCTATTGCGCATATCATACGATCAGCGAAGTTAAGCAACCCTAACCCTAGCCAGTAATTGGATGGGTGACCGTCCGAGTTCCCTCCGTGCCTCGGAGAGCACGTTAAGCCTCGTATGGGATAAGGCCAGGGCGATGATGGTCTAGTAGGAATTGTGTTATTACCGGTCAGTCATGAGTGAGAAGTTGTCGTGTGTCGTAGTCGTCGGGGCGGGTCTGTTGATCAGCTTGCCTCCCAGCAGGCCGCGATCCGGGGACCACGGCTCGCCTGTAAAACAACACCATGTATTTTTGTGTTTTTTTTTATATCTCGCAGTTGGTAAGGGGGAGTTACCGTCAGTGCTTAACCGGACTAACTTCTTTTTTTTTCTGTTGGAACAAATTGATCTTTTATACTAATATTATTCAGAGGAAAGTTTGTATGTTTGTAACGAATTGGCTCAAAGAGTACTGGACAAATTTTAAAGCCAGTGAGTATAGATTACGGTGGCAAAGTCGTGATAGGGGTACAAATCTAGATATCGTTTTTATTGATATGTAGTTTACAAGTTAGTACAAGTTTCCAACTGGAACATTTGGAGCTGCAGTTGCTCAGGCACGACACACGCCTGGAGGGAATTTATTTTTCGGTTAGGGATGAGCATGATCACTCGCTCTCCCAACAAGCTAAAAGAATCAATTTTATATAAATAGACAATTTTTTTTTAATATTCTTGCTACGTGATGTAAGAGTGTGTCGTTAGATATAGTATACTAGCTGTCGCCAGTGGTATGGGCTGTGCGTTGAATTTTATTTATATATATATATATCATCATCATCATCATTAATTTAAGAGCTAAGCTCTTGTCGGTGAAGCCACACACCAACCCAGAAGGGTCCCCGAAGGGGTAAGCAGAGGTGTTGTAAAATCAACACCCACATTTCACCGAATATGCTTAAGTGCCAACGTGACAGAGGGTGTGTCTATCGCCGTCTCAGGCACTATACATACTTCTTTTGAATTACTTCTTAGACATATGCAGGTTTCCTCACGATGTTTTCCTTCACCGTAAAGTGAATGGTGTGAAATCACTGTACATAAGTTTTTAGAAAGAGTTTTCCTGGGATTCGAACTTGCGTCGCTTGCATAGCAGGCGAATGCTCTAACCCCGAGGCCACCACGGCTCTTTATATCTGTATACATAATCTCTACAATACGTACATTTCCTCTCATCCCCCGAGAGGCCGTCGTTGCTGTCCTGGCTGTAGGTGTTCTTGGGAGAGAATATATCATTGTCGCTCTCCCGGCGCCCCTCGTCGTCCAGCGAGCTGTCCCCCCCCTCGCCGCGCCGCGGGGGGGACAGGGGGGGCGTAGGCTCCGCCCACCAGTACTCTAACTCCAGCTTGGACCTTGATCCGAACTACACATACCCAAAGTCACAGATGCTGTCACGAACAATGAGCGCTGACCTTGAACGCGCTGTATTTTGTGAATCTGTCTGTCTGTATGACGTCGCGCGAATAAAATCATGCGCGGTTCTCCTTACTATTTTCGTTGAGCGCTCAGAACTCATGTACATCGCTATAAAACTTTATAAAACTACTGTGGTTTTGTATTGGTGCTATATTTACGAAGATTGATATAGTTATCTAATAGAACATGAATTGAAACGGGCAGGAAAGAAGAATACATGAGACAAGTTGAGGAAAAGGTGTCTGTCATGACGTATATGGAGGTCAATAAAGGCACTGGACAGAGACGAATGGAAGATATTGCATCGTTTACACCTACAAGAGTCACACTCTTAAATGTATGGTGATAGGAACATTAATTAATCAAGGGATTACAGACGTAATTATTTTATGTTAAAAAAACACGAAATGTGTTCATCAAATGTGGTAAACAAGCTGAGTTCACTAAGTAAAGTATTTTAATGTATATTTTCAAGAAATATATAGCCGTGGTGGCCTCGGGGTTTGAGCAGTCGCCTGCTACGCAAGCGACGCAAGTTCAAATACCAGCGGGGCCCGTACCAATGAGTTTTTCTAATAAAGCTTATGTACAGTGATTTCACACCACGTGCTTTACGGTGAAGGAAAACATCGTGAGGAAACCTGCATATTTCTGAGAAGTAATTCAAAGATGTAATGTATAGTGCCTGAGACGGCGATAGACTCACCATCTGTCACGTTGGCACTTAATTAAATTCGGTGAAAAGCGGGTGTTGTGATAACAACACCTCTGCCTACCCCTTCGGGGAATACAGGCGTGAGAATATATATGTATGTATTTTCATACATACATATATATTCTCACGCCATATGTAACCGAATATTTGTGCCAAAAATATACGCCTAAAAAATCTAGACCCTATATTTCACTCACCATGAGATACAAATCCCCAATGGTGAGATCCCCAGCGTCATGCATACTCCACCCCTTCCTGATCTGGCTCATGGTTGTCTCCACGTCGAACTGGGGCTTCGGTTCCTCGTCCACTTTGGGTTCAGTCTTCACCCCCTCCGGGTCCATCACTAACGTGTAAATACTCCCGCCCCGTTTCTTGGGTCGAATGCGGAACTTCACCTGAGACCATGTTTTAAAAGTCAGTCCTTTTCAGTTGGAAATATTATAGTTGTAAATAGGTTGCATAAGAATCCATCCAGGGGCCCACTCTTTCTCCGAAAAATTATTCTTCGGTTGAGAGTTTGCAAAGTTCCTACCACGGTTCTTAATAGTTACTAGCTGTGCCCGGCGGTTTCACCCGCGTCGATTTAATTTCATTCCTGTGGTGAAAGTTCCACAGGCCACATGCCATCTGCCAGTGAAAGTCCCGTTAAAATCCGTCCAGCCGTTTCGGAGCTTATCCTGAACAAACAGACAGACAGACAGACGGATAGACAGACAAACAGAAAACAAATATTTTCCTATGTCAGTACGATACACAGTAAAAATGTCGCAGGCACCAGTTACTAAAAAACTAATTAAAAATGACGTTATAGACAACATAAATACAAACGCTCACGCCTGTATTCACCGAAGGGGTAGGCAGAGGTGTTGTAATCATAACATCCACTTTTCACCGAATTTGATTAAGTGCCAACGTGACAGCTGGTGAGTCTATTGCCGTCTCAGGCACTATACATACGTCTTTGAATGACTTCTCAGAAATATGCAGGTTTCCTCACGATGTTTTCCGTCACCATAAAGCACGTGGTGTGAAATCACTGTACATCGTTTTTTTTTTAGAAAAACTCATTGGTACAGGCACCGCTGGGATTCGAACTTGCGTCGCTTGCGTAGCAGGCGAATGCTCTAACCCCGAGGCCACCACCACAGTCATAGACAATGATTTGAAATAATTATCGAACGATCACGGCGGATGCAGGCTTACCGACGGAACTCAGCGGAAAATTAAACGATTTAGACGTAAACCCACGGAAATGGATTACTTGCATAAAATTGCTCTTTGTAATGTACACATGAATAAGTTACTCGAAACTAATTATCAATCATGGCCTTTACATTCCTAGAGCGTACAGGTTACGGAGTAAACATAATGAAAATACCTACAGGTTACTATAGCCAGAGTGTATCTATAGATTTTTTGATTGAAATAAAAATGGGTCCCCTAACTTCCCCTGCTTCGGAATTTAAAACAAATCTCAACCCTCAGTACTTACCTTAAGATTTTTAAATTTCTTTACCGGTCCATTCTTCTCGTTCTTGCCGTGATCACTTTCATTGTCCGTATCACTTTTATTATACTTCTCATCATCCTCCAACTCCGAGAAACTGTCCTTCTCTCTCTCGGACATATCTTTGTCTCTTTCTACCTCATCTTCCGCTGTATCTTCAGCTTTCAAGTCCTTTTCATCTTCCGTGCTGGGTTTCTCTTCGTCTTCTTGGTTTATTTTGTAATTAGCCATCAGTTCGATGCCATCTATAGCTGTTTCATCGATGTGGATCATTCTGTTTGGATCGGAGTCTTCAAGTTTTATCTTTTTTGTATCGATTTCTTTATCTTTATCTGTGGTGCTGTCTTTTCTTTGACGCTTCGGTGTGCGGATTTTTGCTGTGACGTAACATGATGAGTTACAGGTATAGTTAGACGAAAGTAATGTGAAATAAATATGAAAGCAGTTGTTATCAAATCTAAAAAAGATTAAAAATCTTGGTTTCATTAGATACCTAGAACGAACAAGTAGTCGGAATGACATGATTTACAGAATTATTAATGTTACGTTACGTTGTTCTTCTAACGTAAGATTTTCTTAATAAATAATTACTTTCGTTCAAAAACGCACTAATAAAAACCAAATATGTAGATAGGTTCATGTAACCTAATACATATGCTCACGCCTGTATTCCCCGAAGGGTTGGGTTTGAATTTGATTAAGAGCCAACGTGACAGATGGTGAGCCTATCGCCGTCTCAGGCACTATACATACGTCTTTGAATTACTTCTCAGACATATGCAGGTTTCCTCACGATATTTTCCTTCACCGTAAAGCACGTGGTGTGAAATCACTCTACGTAAGTTTTTTTAGAAAAACTCATTGGTACAGGCCCCGCTGGGATTCGAATTTGAGTCGTTTGCGTAGCAGGCGACTGCCCTAACCCCGAGGCCACCACGGCTTTTTAACCACTTTTTAAACATGCGGCACGGTAACCTAATATAATTATGTATACTGCTGTATTTGATTTTGTATTAATATTTGTGCCTACTCGTATGTGTGTAATCTGGATCAATCTGTGGAAACTTTTTGTCATGTAGAATATTTGTATCTTTTTCATAATTGTTTTTTAACTGACTGTGTGTATCCCAATGAATAAAATAAAAATAAAAGTAACGTCGAATAAAATAAATAATAGCGTACCGTTCGAAATTACATTCGGAATGGTGTTTTAACTCTACAAGACCTAAAAATGGATTTCCACCAGATAAATAAGATGTGTAGAGATGGATGTTTGGATCAATAGAATCACTGCGAGCGAGGCAAATGAGGTATTCCTTAGGTTTGTTGGGAGAGCGAGTGATCATACTCATCCCCAGCGAAGGGAAAATCTTCTAGAATGGCGGCATTTCCGGCTGCAACTGTAATAGCTGAAAACTTTTATATGTGCTGCAGCGCTCTAAAACTCTCATTGCGCGATTTAGGTTCTCGTGTATTTGTACTCAAATTTCTACTACTACTACGCGACTACTTACACAAATCCTTATCCCTCCTTAGCGAGCACATTCTTTCAAGGTATGATGAGAAGCATATCTTCTGGCTGGAGAGCTGTTCGCTGGGGCTCACCGTGGGCAAGTGGAGCTGAGCCCCAGGCTTCGGACCCACGTGGAGAACCAGCTTTTTAGGGTTCTTAAGTTCTGGGGAACAAAGTTGATGTTACAAAGTCTTATTTCTAGTGGTTCGATAAATCCTTTGGTAGTGGATAATTAAGGATAATTTTTACTATCACGCTGATTTAAAACAGACTACTTGGTCTTAGATATTATATGCATGTTAACTCACGACGTTTTTTTTTTGAACGCTCTCGTGGTGCCAAGTTTTTTATTAAAGGATTCAGAAAATCTATTCAAATTGCATACGCCTGTATTCCCCGAAGGGGTAGGCAGAGTTGTTGTAATCACAACACCCACTTTTCACCGAAGATGATTAAGTGCCAACGTGATAGATGGTGAGTCCATCGCCGTCTCAGACACTTTACATACGTCATTGAATTACTTCTCGGAAATATGCAGGTTTTCTCACGATGTTTTCCTTCACCGTAAAGCACGTAAATCACTGTACATAAGTTTTTTTTTAGAAAAATACATGTCCCGCTGGAATTCGAACTTGCGTCGCTTGCGTAGCAGGCGACTGCTCAAACCTCAAGGCCACGATGGATGATAATCTATTCTAGGCTAAAATCTATTCCTACGTATTATATTCCTATGTCCTAACGGCAGGTCATTGACATATTCAATTTGGAGGGTATTTTCTTTGTGTACCCACTATGAAAGGATTTTCCCTAAATGGGGGGTAAATTTTTTAACGTGCAGGAGAAGTCGCAAACGGACGATAGCATGAATATTGTTTAGCAAGATTCCATTCAGTATCATTTTCAAATTCAGTACGCTTAAAGTCGAATAATGTATACCTTAAAAATAATAGTTAATGTGAGGAAGAAATTATGGATTAATATCAAACCTTGCACCAGCATCCTATCAGGCTCCAAGTTCAAGTGGTCTTCCAAGTCCTCTCTATCGTCGTCCTTGTCTTCCCCGCAGCTCTGTCTCGTTTGCTCCGGGTCTTCAGTCTCGTCCGTGCACTTTATTTCTAAGCTCTCAGTTACCTTTCCCGGCTTGTATGACGACTATATTTTTGATAAGGATCTTATGAATTTTATTTTTGTAGCTCCGCGGTTTTGTTCGCATAGACTCAAAATCATGGGTGTCAAAATGACTAACTCACTTATTTATTTGTAGAATTTTTAACCCAGTTTTTTTGAGGTTTCCATCAAGGTGACTTCGCTAATCGCTACTCGCCTTTTATGTAATCACGGAAACGGTACCTTAATTATTCTGTTAAAGTGGTTAAGGGACGTTGACGTTTAAATGAAAATCATTATTTTTAGCCGAGACATTCCGCTAGTCAAAAGGATACTCCGACGAGGCGGCCTCTCCACCGCTTGGCGAGCGCCCTGAGGAAGGCGTGCAGCCTCGTCCTGAGAGGCAGAGCCACCACCGCGCGCGGATTGTGCGCCGCCGCCTGCACCCGCGCCCACGCGCCGCACGTGCGCGCTCGCAGCAACACGTGCGCGCGCGAACACACGCGCGTGCCGCACGCCCTCTCTACACACACATACTAAACTCTTGGATGTACACACACCTGTGCGCGCGAGCACACGCAAGTGCAGCACGCCCGCTCTACACACACAACTAAACACTTGGATACACATGCGCCCGCAGCAACATCTGCGCGCTTGAACACACGTGCGTGCCGCACGCCCGCACTACACACACATACTATGCTCACGGCTGCACGTGCGCCCGCAGGAACACCTGCGCGCTATGAAAATCCACAAAGAACTAAATTCTAAAGCTCTGTATAAAAAACTCACCAGTAATCTGGTTGAGTCGCCTGAGTGCACGGCACATGGGCGTCCTCACGCGTACATTGCGTCCCCTGGCGCGCACCACCATGGAACCTCCTAGGACCATCTCACCGAGCCTGGCGCACGTCTTCTCGTTTACTGACACCAGCTTCTTACGGAGCTCACCATAGTTTATAAGGGCGTATAGCTCTTGGGCTACTTTTTTGACATCTATAGGAATAAAACATTTAAAGTGGGAACAATTTTTTCACAATTTTCATTGAAATGTTATTTGGACAGATACAAAATAAAAAAACAAATTGTTGAATATATGCAGGTCTGAAGTGATAGGCTTGCAGAACCAGCATTGGATATGTATCTATTATCAATATATATAAAATTGTAGAATTTGTGTGCGTTATTCTCACAACTGGAGTGATTTTTAAAAAAATCTTTCTAACGCAAACACAAATCGCAAGTTCAAGTTTTTTTCGAGTTCAAGAGTTCCAGTTCAGGTTTAGCCAAAAGTTATTTGCCAGGCGGACGAAGTCGCGGGCAGAAGCTGTTTAAGTTATAGCCTTTTGTACCAAATTTCAGCTAAATCCTCTCAACGCATCAGACAGGCTGAAACACTGTTCCATTTATATCAAACAATTACTATTATATATTGCTCTTATATATACTTTCTGTATACGCCCGTTGCGATGAAACTCACTCAACAACACAAGCTCAACTTATAAGGATTCAAGTAGCAAATATTATAATTTGTCGTTACGTGCTCGAGCATCAGTCATACCCTCTACAAAAGCCGTGTACGTCATTGATCACGCAACGCATAACTAAGTTACCAAAATACCGCTAATAAAACGGTTATGGTATATCCCGTTCACGTGCAGAATGTGGTGGATTAAGGACATTTTTGTGGTAGTAACATTATCATAACTCCAGGTAGGCATTCCAACAAGGATTTATTTAAATGGCAATGTAACAGTTTCTGATGCATTCCTGTTCCAAATACTAAATACGTGATGCCTATAGCTTATTGTTAAAAAATCGTTTGACGTCTTGATAATAAAACACGTGATTTTATAATTCTACTTTTACTTCCAATGTACCTATAGAAGATGTGCATCTGTATTATGGAATATAATCACCAATTAAATAGCAATGATGGCCAAGGTTGTCGCCGACTATTAGCGGGGACACGTTACATCGCATGTCGGAGTACAACAATCAATTTCACATAATACTATTATATTATTTTATATGTAATACTATCCTGGGCACCTTCGTGGATATATAGATAACCTACGTTCATACAATTTCTCATGGGCTCTCATTTAGTGAAAAGCTTTTATTTTGGACTTCAATATTATTTATCTGTATAGATGTATAGATTAAGCATTCACTTACTTTCATCAAAGCGCACATGTTTGGACAACTTGTGCCAAGTCCTGTAATAGAAGTGGCTGACTTGAGTCTTGGTCTTCAAGTTCACGTCCAGCATGCCTTTCTTCTTCATCTTGGCGCAAATGTGAGCTGTGATCGCGTCGAAATCCTTGCCATACTCGTTCAAAGCCTCGAAGAATAAGTTCTTCTCGTCAGTAGACCAAAGCGCTTTGGGCATTCGCTGTTTGACTGTAGGGAATTTCAGGGGATCCTTTTCGTCCATTTTGCTTGGTGTCTCGCATTCTGGAATATCTGTAAGGAAGAAATATTTACACTCATTAGCCCAGTCTCAAGACAGAAAAATTAACATAGAAAGGTGGTCATATTTTAAGAATACAATTGAGGGAATTATAAAGTAATAGCTTTGTCCCGCGGTTTCACCCACGTAGAATTAATTTCATGGTTGAATCCTAACGTTCCTATTAGCTATCTACCAGTGAAAGTCCTGTTAAAATCGGTCCAGCCGTTTCTGAGATTAGCCGGAAAAACCCGGAAAGACAGACGGAGAAACGGATTTTTTTTATAAATAGTTTTTTCATTACGGTACCTAATAAACTTTCATATACATTTAGTGAAAAGCTGTTATTTGGGAATTACTAACAGTCACTAGTCAAGCTAGTCCTGTACAACGGCATCGGGTTGAATCAAGTGAAGACCCCAAAATCCATCCGTATAGAGGGGAGGCTGGGTTCAAATGCCAGCGTTCTGTACCACGGAATTATTCTAAAAACTTTTGAAGCGTGCCTACCCCCATGGGATACAGGCGTGATCATATGTATGTATGTTTTGAAGCGTTTGTGACCACAAGACCAACGAGGCGTGACAACATGATGTTTTCCTTCACAGCACTTAAGTTTTTAGGAAACTCATTCGAGCAGGCCGTGGGTTTGGATCTTGCGTCTTGCGACTGCTCAAACCGCACAGTCACCACGGATGTTTAAAAAAAATCTATAATTAAAAGACAAATTGTTATTTTATGACAATGGGCTAACAAGGATCCACAATTTTTATAGAATTACGTCCATCTGCACGTGTGAGTAATTAAATTAATATCGACTATTAAGTATATTGGATATAATTGCCGTGGGATGCGCAGATCGTTTAGTATAATTGATGGTAAAGGATCGAAGATTAAGCTGTTCCCGGCTTTTATTGTTTTATTGTCCGCTACCTTATCAACAATCGTAGGAGTTCGTGGCACAGTTGCTATTACGCATATCGTTCGATTAAACCAAGCCAGTAGGTCATTAGGTCTTTACAGGTCAGTAGGAGGCCTAAGAGTCTGTCAAATGGTTTGACGCAAATTACCGATTTTTCTCGTAACAAAATCAGGCAGTCGCTTCGTATAAAAATTATTTCATTTCAGTCTGCCCATTGTCATTAAATAACAATTGATCTTCATTAATAATAGTCATATTTTAAGAGCCATGGTGGCCATGGGGTTTGATCAGTCGCCTGCTACGCAAGCGAGGTTCTAATTCCAGCAGCCTGCTCGAAAGAGTTTTTCTAAAAACTTAAGTGCAATGAAGGAAATCATCTTGTTGAGACTGCATTGGTTATTTGGTCGCAACGTTTCAAAAGTTTAGAATAACTCTTTGGTACAGAACGCGGAGATTTGAACTCTGCAACCCTTAAAAGTCTATACCATCGAGCCTCACCCCTCTTATCTCCAGGCGGTTCCAGTCGTAGTTTTTTGATGACCCTCGCACTGGTCCTCTGCTGCTGTTGCGTCGTCAACGAGCCGAGCAACTCTGTGCGCTCGGGGTCCGGTGGCGGTGCCCCCGGGGACATGGCTAACTCTTTAGGATTTGTCTGCGAAAGGAAAACAGAGGGCCTAGTGCGAGTTTTTCACTGCCGCCGTCACAAGTCACCGCGCCACCGCTCTGCTGGTATGAGTACCTAAACGTTCCGAAAATGTTTAGGTACGAGTATTATATGTATGTGTATTAGTAGAATGATGTCTGTTTGTAACAACAGTAGCATATAATGCTATGTAATCTTAAAATTATGGCTGATAGATTATATAATTTAGATACATGACACGCAGTCATTATTATCAATCAAAATTATACATAACGCCTATGGCTGAACCGTGCTACACAACCTCCTCCGAATCACGCCAATGTAAGAACACAATGGCGCCGTGCGTTATCATCTGGGATGTCAAAGCATGAAGAAGCCTGGCTTGACAGCATTAAGCAGAAAAGGCTTCGAATAACCGCCTGCTTCACCCTCAGATTCACGGTTCACCTGCGACAAATGTGGCAAGAGATGCCGTGCTGCCATTGGTCTGCTAAGCCACAAGAGAAGATGCAGGATATAGGACACGGCACTGCAACAATCATCTGACAAGATGAAGTGGCCTATGATGATATTAGTGAGAAAATGTTTTAAATCGGTTTAGTAGTTTTGGAGTCGTTTTTACAAACAAACAATAACTTACTTTTATATAAGTAATATAAGTATAGAAGAATGAACGGTGATGAAAATCCTCCGTTGTTCTGAACCGGGAAAATAACTGATTGATAACACAATGACTTTTAAATTCACCATAAATCGGATAACGCAGTATTATAAGTCATAACGCTGGTCATCTCAAGCAACGCAATTAGTTATAAGTAGAACTACTACATTTTTAATTATGTTAATTTCATCGACATTTGTGCTTTGGAACTGTGTCCATGAGCTTATGCGTGTATTCCTTAAGCGATTTATTTAGTAGTCTTAAAATTATGTAATATTTTTTTGAAAAGAGTAATTACTGAGTTTCTTGCCAGGTTCTTCTCAGTAAAAGCAACCTTCCGAACCTGGCGGTAGCATGTATAATCCTGTATAATTATGTCATTCTGACGATTTGAAATTGCTTTGTAATAAGTCTAATCGAATAAACATATTTTTGACTTTGACTTTATATCCCAATCCCACGGGTAAACCGTTGCGAGCAACTGCCAGCATGATATGCTGCTCGACGTAAGTACATACTTGTACATCGACACATAACCGTCGGTGCAAAATTATTGTTGTTACCACTATGCCTTGGGGTAAGTTATGAAAGAATAGAATTATACATCGATCATGCATAAAAACGTATATATCACATAGGTTGAATTTTGATGAGTGAGCCAAGTAACAAAATAGGAAGGATTCAGTCAAAAGATTCAGGAAAGTCGGACATGGACGCGAGTTCTCATTCGCAAATCTTATCGGCCTATGATATTTTCTCAAAGCTATGGTGATTTGAAAATTGTTACCCTATCACCACATACAATATGGTCTATACATACAGATAAATAAAATTGAAGTGTCTGTTTATAATTCCAAAATAACGGCTAACTTCCGAAACGACTGGACAGATTTACTGGCAAATAGTTAATGTTACAAGGAAGGATTAACATTAGCTGGCTACTTTTATTTAAAAAAACCTTAAGGAGTCCACGGGTCACCCGTAAAAATAATTTCACTCTGGTAAAACCGCTAGTTGAAAGATATCATTTCAATAAAAAAAAAACTTATTCATTATTGTGTCTTTATAGATACTTACTTTTTATTTTTGAGGTAAAGTATAGTTGTTAGGAGTTACTAGACATTCGATACTTATTGGATGATATGTGGAACGTAAGACAATGCTTAAGTTTCTTTTATCAAATGAAAGTCTAAAAAATAAACACCAAAACATTATAAAGGTTAAGGGACTTTTTAATTTATGTGTAGCACCAACAAGGTTCGCCTAAAAAGCCTATATCTCTATATGTTTGATACATCCTCGGATGTTCACTTTGATCGTCAGGTATCACATTTTTAATACCATAATTTATTCAAATGTCATTTTGAAGGTTTAAAACACGATCTCGTCCGGTATATAATGTAAGCTGGCCATTGAATTTGCAAAGCAATCTGGTTTGTAATGAATATAAATGTTTCTTTGTTACCTATCAAAACCATTTATAAGCTTATTAGATGAGACAAATTGTATATCCACTATCCATATGGTACCAACTATCAGCGGCGGCCATTACACTCATTGCTAGGCTCCGGGCGACAGGTCTTTGCAAGCCCCTTTGTCCTACGGAAAAATACTTATGCAATGCGAAAGTAGATCTGGTTGTTTGGTAGGTGTTCGTTATTTTTGTTATGTTTATAAAAAACATACTATATAATAATAAAAAACCGGTATTTTTTTTTATTTGCTTGACGTGAAGCCCCTGCAACAGGGAGGCCCCGGGCACTTGCCCTGTTCGCCACCTCCTAAGGCCGGCGCTGAGTATAATTCTTATAAAGAGATAAAGTTTGTATATAGATGGTAATCTATGAAACTACAAACTCCTACGTACGAGTATAGTATACTAGCTGTGCCCCGCGGTTTCACCCGCGTAGATTTAGTTTTATATAATGTATCGGTTTAAGTTTGACAAAGTTGCATACAAACTTTCATCCCCTATTTTATCCCCTTGGGGATAGAATTTATCAAAATCCTTTCTTAGCGGATGCCTACGATGCCAAAATTCGCCCGATCCGTCCAGTAGTTTGAGCTGTGCGTTGATAGATCACTATGTCAGTCAATCAGTCAGTCAGCTTTGAGTTATATATATTTAGATTGTGCTCATGCCTGTATTCCCCAAAGGGGTCGGCAGCGTTGTACTTATAATATATCCAAATTTAATGAAATGCTTAATTATTTCATGAAATGGGTAATTATACGATACTTATGAAAAAATATTCACAACTAATTTACAAAATAAAATAATAACAGGTAGAAAACTTGTTCCAAATCGGCGTCTCTCGAATCAATATGTATAGAGAATATACATAGGAACACTACTCTGCCCTTAATTACCTTTTATCTAAATTATTATTATTATTCACGACCGGTCTCATCTATTTTTAATTCCTTAACACATCAAACCAATTAAAACCCTATTCCAATTAACATCCGCTTCTATGTCGACTTGTGTTAATGGTTTTATATTTTCTCAACCTACGATTTTAATTATTATTATGTTCGTATGCTCACGCTTGTATTCCGCAGAGTTGTACTAATAGTACACCCAAATTTCGCCTTTTTTCTGTCCTCTTACTACTACAGGGATACAAACAGATTCTCCACACGAGTAAGGTTTAATAATAATTTTATAAATCCTGAAGATGCTGCGGCAATCTGACTGCAATTCTTTCTAAGCCGTAGAAAGTTATTTCACTATATTTTAATGCATACCATTCCAAATCAAATCAAAAATCAAATCAAAAAGTTTTATTCAATATAAGGGACACTTGGAACACTTATTGAACGTCATTTTTCTTACGTTAACTTAAGTAAATTTACTACCGTTTCCAAAAGTAAGCCTGTCAGGAGAAGAAACGGCGAAACAAATTCCCCGGTTTTTTTTTTTTTTTTACATGTGTCCCTTCTATATACATAGGGTTGTTTAAGTACATTCAATGGAAGAGTGACCAACTCATTGCCCTGTTTGGCTATCATCAATATACTCAGTTACACTATAATATGCTTTTTCACAAAGTTTCTGTTTGATGCTTGTCTTAAAACTTAAAAATGGTAGTTCACACATTTTTAATGGTAGTTTATTGAAAAGGCGTATACTTTGCCCCACAAAAGAGTTACTAGTTTTGTGCAGTCTAGTCACAGGGACACGGAGTTTATCCCTCTTGCGTGTATTTATATTGTGCATATCACTATTTTTCTTAAACGTATCTATATTCTTTCTTACATATATCAAATTTTCAAATATGTATTGACATGCCACAGTCATTATCCCAATTTCTTTAAACTTCTCTCTGAGAGAATCTCTAGATTTGAGTTTATAGATTGCACGAACAGCACGTTTCTGCAGCACAAAGATGGAACTGATGTCTGTAGCATTTCCCCATAAAAGGATGCCATAAGACATAACACTATGGAAATAACTAAAATAGACCAACCGAGCTGTGTTTATATCAGTTAGGTGTCTAATTTTCCTTACTGCGAATGCTGCAGAACTGAGTCTTTTCGACAATCCAGCTATATATTCCCAACTAAAAATTAAATACCCTCTTACAGTAATACGTAATTATATTTTTTTATTTTCTGCAAAATATCCAACAGATATAACAAAAGATGTAACAGATCCGGAATCTAAGAGGAAAGATGATTGGCCACCTTGTACGGCATGAAGGGTTCTTTAAAAACATATTAGATGGAAAAGTAGCAGGAAAGAGAAAGAGGAAGACCCAGGATAACATACATGAGACAAGTTAAGGAAAAGGTGTCTGGGAGGTCAAGGAGATGGCACTGGATAGAGACGAATGGAAGAAATTGCAACGACAAGAGTCAGACTATTAAAATTATGTTGATGATGATTATGAATAGATCCAGAATACCCGTGACATAAAAATTGCCGACGCGCGTATCCGCATTATTATATATTTTTTTATACACGAAAGGAATTAATTTGTCACAAACATACGTCAACTCACGACGTCACGTAGTATAGTGTTCTGTAGGTACTAAAGTATAATAAAACTGTGCGCTTGAACAATGTCCTGTGAGTGATAAGAGCGGAACGCGCGCGAATGCGGAATTCAAATATTGTTTTTTTATTTATATAAATATTTAAAAAAAAATGTTTTTCCAATTGACTGGTTTCAATTTGAAGGTGTTATTATTGTGTGCCAGTTTTGTGGCAGTGTGCGGAATACAAAAATCAGAGCGGTTGACACGGGAAAATAAATATGCGACGGTGAGCGGTATTTTGTTTATAAGATGTTATTTATAATAAATTATGATAAAGAAATAAACATTTTAAATATGTTTTTGTGAATAAAATACATAACTAAACTGGTATAATGAACAGCCCAATTGGAATAATAAATATTTGTGTATAATGATAGCCAGAATCATAAGGGACAGACTATCTTTCAATAGTTAAATTACATCAGTCAGCAGACGACGCGTAGTATCTATCTATCAATCAATTCATAAATACCTTTAATTGATTCGATTTTTCATAAAATACTTTCAAATCGTCCGAATGACATAATTATACAGGATTATACATGCTACCGCCAGGTTCGGAAGGTTGCTTATACTGAGAAGAACCTGGCAAGAAACTCTGCAATTACTCTTTTCAAATTATGTTTGAAAAGAGTAATTGCAGAGTTATTATTTTTATAAATACAAAATAAATCACACGAGATATATAAGCGCATGGACACAGTTCCAAAGCACAAACTTTTATAATTTTATATTTTTAAACTATTATTAATAATTAACATACAGACGGACAGAAAGATAGAGATTTTTTTTTAATTTCGTTACTTTTATATGCATTAAGTGAAATTAGAAACAAACAATTCAATTTTATTTATCCCTATAGATTATAGGTGTAAACATTGATTATTAGTAATTAAAATAATTTTAATTTAATTATTATTAGTAAGTTACGCGGTAAAAAGATGCGCGGTTTCAATTAAATAAAAATTAAATAAACAACAGACGACTTTTAAAAATAATATTAAAAAACTGATTGTATGACAATCATAACTCCGCCGGTAGCTCATATCAAAATAGTTCTGACAATGTATGATGATTACAGCTATAATGTGATAAATGATTATTTATGACGTGCTATACGGTAAGTGTATTGTTAGTTTAAACAAGTTGTAATTACTTTGTTAAGAATGCATCCCATAATATGTTTTTATAGTTTGACCCTTACCATCTTATTACAAAACATGGCTTAGACCAAATAAAGCTATATCCATCCTTTTTAAAATCCTTATCACCAAAAGAGATGGAGCTACTTTTAAACCACGGACTATGTATCTAAAACCAATTTATGCGCAAATATTTATGAAAAAAAGATACGTAAACATTTTATATTAGGTACTATTTTTCAAAACGTGAGGGAGATGTAATCTGAACGCAGAATAAAAATAGCAAATTTCATTAATGATGATCGTTACGGTCAATGTACTCGTGTTTTGACAGATCAAGATCTGTAAATAATTCCAACAGACCTAGACAAAGTAACATTGTAATACGATTAAAAAATGTATAAATATGAAAATGAGAGCCGTGGCGGCCTTGAGGTTTGAGCAGTCGCCTGCTACGCAAACGACGCAAGTTCGAATCCCAGCGGGGCCTGTACCAATGAGTTTTTCTAGAAAACTTATGTACAGTGATTTCACACCACGTGCTTTACGGTGAAGGAAAACATCGTGAGGAAACCTTCATATTTCTGAGAAGTAATTCAAAGACGTATGTATAGTACCTGGGACGGCGATGGACCCACCATCTGTCACGTTGGCGCTTAATCATCTTCGGTGAAAAGTGTGTGTTGTAATTACAACTCCTCTGCCTACCCCTCCGGGGAATACAGGCGTAAGTGCCAATGTGACAGATGGCGAGTCCATCGCCGTCTCAGACACTTTACATACGTCATTGAATTACTTCTCAGAAATATACAGGTTTCCTCAAGATGTTTTTAAAGCACGTGGTCTGAAATCAATGTACATAAGTTTTTTAGAAAAACTCATTGATACAGGCCCTGTTGGGATTTGAACTTGCGTCGCTTGCGTAGCAGGCGACTGCTCAAACCTCAAGGCCACCACGACTCTATATATTTTTTTTACAAATATGTACAATTACTTCAGGGTCGTATTTAATGTCAAGATATATAAAGAATTATTGTATTCGTTACTGGTAGCTTATCTCGCATTAGTTTGTGATATTTTTAACTTATTAACCATGTCATGTAACCATTATTTAAATGAAGTGTAATTTGCTTATGTGTATTTTATATGAGTTTGCGAAATTGAAACAAGTTGGACCAATTTCCGGTATATTTGAACTGAACAATGCTAATGTAGTCATTAGTGGGCCTAATGTTCCGTGGTGTATTTTGACATTTAATAAAGACTAGCGGCTTTACATAAAAATCAGGTGATCAGTCACATCAGGTGCCGACCACAACAATGTATGGGATAAGGCCAGAGAGATGATCAATAACGATGATGCTAGCTTTTCCGCGAATACGTCAGCGTGAGGTAGCTTTGGGTTCGATCGAGTTGACTTAATTTACGATTTATAATATTATGAAAAAGACGTTATAAGCCACATTCAAAGTTCTGACCAACTGAAGTCAATGCACAGCCTAAATGGCTGGTCCTAGAGACATGCAATTTAGAAGATGTGTTCTTGGAAAGGTATAGGTATACACTAGGAAAGGTTTTTTTTGAAATTACACCCCTAAGGGGGTGAAATAAGAGTTTTTACTGAAACCCTCACAAATACTTACTCAACTATAATCCAGAAAATGTTGACAAAACTAGAATTTGTATAGAGATGTAAGGCCTAACTTACAACAATAAACATGTTTTTATAAACAGACGTATCCATGTTATCACGAATGCAGAGCGCGTGGCCATACCATTTTCCTTATTACAATGATAAAATCTTGCATACAAAGAGCACGCTGGGAATCGAACCGCTTTACATTCAATAGGTAGACGCATCACAGGCTGTGGGTGCTATTGTAAACTGCAGGCTTACCTATTCTAATATAGTAACACCGCCATAATAAATACTTCTATACAAATCTTAAAACAGTAGTGTCTGTTTGATCGAGCTGTGCTCGGTTTCCTTTTCTCACAAAAAGAATAAAACTTAAGGCTTTTTTTTTTCATAAAAAAGACGCACCCGTGTTATTTGGACTTGAACCAGGGGCCTGGGGCCTTACTATAAACTCTTATTGCCATGATAGTTTTACTCTTATTATGAAACAGACGTTTACGTTATTTGACGTTTGATCTGTCACTGTCACAATTGAACTAACATTGCAATAAGAGCGCATGGTCGGGCCCCTGACCATAGTTCTTATTGCAATGATAATTCAGTTGTGTGACAGTGACAGATGTATACGTGTAAAATACACCTGTCTCATAATAAGAAAAAGATGTTTCGAATTTTAAGAATAAAATTATCATGGCAATAAGAACTCGTGGTAAAGCCCCACAGTATAGTCTAATTTGGTTATCACCCTATAGGCTGGAAGCCTTCCGTCTGACCTATCATAACTTGACAGATTTCAGTAAAGTTTACCTTCATATTCAAATATTGTAGCAATTTTTCATTGCCTGAAAACATGGTCATAAGAGACCGATGAGAGTTTTTTTTAATTATTCTCTTCACAGAACACAAAAACACGCTCTTTTACTCTTATCTTAAAATGCCTTGAAGACAAGATTACGTGCCATTGTAAGCAGTATTTTTATCTTAGCTGGTTGATAAAAATAGGATTCGTATTTCCGTCACGTTCATGTAACGGCCCATTAGCTCAGTTGGTTAGAGCGTCGTGCTAATAACGCGAAGGTCGCGGGTTCGATCCCCTCATGGGCCACATGATTTTTTTTCTTTTATTTCTATTCCTCATGAATAACAACTGAGAAAAAGGTATGCAAAAAATATTTTTATACTCCATTTTTTTTTTTCGATCGATCGATTCGATCTTTTTAAGTAAGTAAGTACCTAAGTACTCTTACACTATTTAATGGTGAAAGAATATTTAAAATCGGTCCAGTACTTATTGAGCTAAATCTTTACAAAAATACTTACATACAAATCTTTCCTCTTTATAATATTAGTATACATAGCTGTGCCCCGGTTTCACCCGCGTAGACTTAGTTTCATGCTTTAACTCGCGGAACCTTAATTTGTTATTTTTTTATAGAATTAGCCTAAGTTAGTCCTAACATCAGCTATCTGCCAGTGAAAGGCCTGCTAAAATCGGTTCAGGCATTTCGGAGATTAGCTGGAACAGACAGACGGACAGACTGACAGAGAAATTAAAAAAATTGGTTTTTCCATGTCAGTACCGAGTATACCTTCATATGCATTTAGTGAAAAGCTGTTATTTTGGAATTACAAACAGACACTTACATTTTATTTATCTGTATAGATATAGAAGTAAAGATTACAGGCTGGTACTCTGGTACGTATTCAATGTACAAGTTAAAGTGTCCTTACTCGACCTGAATGACTTAAAGTGCTTGTAAACACACAACCCATAAAATTCAGTTTACCCTTTTTTGTAAGTCTGTCCTAACATTTGCATTTGCATTCAATTGTTGCAGAATATTTAAATAAACAATTATAATGTTGTTGGTTGAGGAAGGGCGTGGACGATTTTAGCGGGACCTTCAAAACCTTCTTTATTTAAAAACAAAATTGGGTTCCGCGAAATAAATCTCACATGAACTTAATTCTAGTACTTAATAAATCTCACATGAACTTAATTATAATACTTAATTAATTTGTTTTAAAAATGATCTTTGTGGCAAATAAAATGTGAATCAGCCCGCCGCTTAATAATCTTGCCGGGTTACTACGTAAGCTTATATTTTAGACATATAGTTTATAGCCGTGGTGGCCTTGAGGTTTGAGCAGTCGCCTGCTACGCAAACGACGCAAGTTCGAATCCCAGCGGGGCCTGTACCAATGAGTTTTTCTAAAAAACTTATGTACAGTGATTTCTCACCACGTGCTTTACGGTGAAGGAAAACATCGTGAGGAGACCTGCATATTTCTGAGAAGTATTCAAAGACGTATGTATAGTGCCTGAGACGGCGATAGACCATCACCATCTGTCACGTTGGCACTTAATCAAATTCGGTGAAAAGTCTGCTGCTGTCGGTGCTGTCATAACAACACCTCTGCCTACCCCTTCGGGTAATACAGGCGTGAGCATGTGTGTGTGTGTGTGCTATAGTTTATAAGTTAAAACTGCGATCTTTTGAGTTCCAATGCTTTGCGGGTTCCTATAGGTGTCCTCATGTGTTTTTTTTCTTCCAGGACAAGTTAATAGCAGCAGCCGGCTACCCTATAGAGAAGCACAGAGTGTACACAGAAGATGGGTATATACTACAGGTAATTTTAAGTATATTTATTTAAGTAATGTCGCGGTAATAATGGTTTCCTACCGAATTTCGGTTACGGCAGCTTATCTCAGGTGCACTCTTTATTCCCTCACTCTCATAGTCCGATGGGAGGCAATCCGACACGACCGGAGAGATCACGTGTAAGACCAACGGCTTAACATGCTTTCCGAGGCACGGGGGTGGAAACACCGCCAACTTTCAAACTCCCCGCATTTATTGTGAATTTCTTGACAGAAAAACCCAATACCTATTCTTGATCCGACCTGGGAATTGACGCCGTTATCGCTGGATGGAGCATTCGTTTATCTTATTTAAAAAAAATGGTACAGATTCCATACTGCTTTGTAAGTTTATATTCATACTGTGCCCTGGACCTAAACTTCTTGTTATTTTCATTGCCAGGTGCATAGAATACCAGCTGGAAGGCGGACAGCCCGAAGGACCACTCCAACAGCTAAGGGAAAGAGAGCCGTTCTCATCGTGCACGGGCTGTTGGGGTGCAGCACTGACTTCGTGATCATGGGCCCCGACAGGAGCCTCGGTGAGGGAACACTTGTATATGTGTATACTTGTATATGAGGAGGTCAATGGCTGGTCAAATGCTGCTTGTGGGGGCTGGTCATCTCAAGCTACGTATTTAGTTATAAGTAGATGTACTAGATTTTTAGTTATGTTAATTTTTATCGACTTTTGTGCATTGGAACATTGTCCAAGAGCTTACGTTTCTTAAATTATATATTTTGTATTCCTTATATTGTATAATATTTTTGAAAAGAGTAATTACTGAGTTTCTTGCCAGGTTCTTCTCAGTAAAAGCAACCTTCCGAACCTGGCGGTAGCATGTATAATCATGTATAATTATGTCATTCTGACGATTTGAAAGTACTTTGTAAAAAGTCTAATCGAATAAAGATACTTTTGACTTTGAGTTTTGTGAGGAGAGCGAGTGATCATGCTCATCCCCAACCAGGAAGATCTTACAGCCAAGCGGGCGTCATGCCTGGATAACCATGGCTCCATATGTTCTAGTTGGAAACTTGTATATATGCAGCAATGCGCTCGAAAATTCGCATTGCGAGATTCAGGTTCTCGTGAACTCAAACTTCACTTTTGTCAGCGAGTAGCGCCATCTATGTAGCGAGGGGAGAAACGCTGCTACATATGGGTTTAGAATCGTTCTTGCGTTCAACGAATATACCCTGACAGGCTACTAACCACTGAGGCTAACCATTGACCTAAACCAATCCTTTTAAATTTATTGATTTCATAAATGCAAATCTGATCAAATAAATAATCTTCTCCATAGAGTTCAAATTAGGGGCATCAAATCGAGAATGATTTTTCTAGGGTTCCTGTTAGCAGACGCCGGGTACGACGTATGGTTAGCAAACTTAAGAGGGAACCACTATACATCACACAGGAATCTAACAAGAAATAATCCAAAATTCTGGGAGTACAGGTAATAATTTGATCCTTTCAAAACAAGCATCCTTCCGAACCTGGCGGCAACATTTACATATTATGCTCATGCCAGTATTCACATTTCGCCCGTGCTGTTTAAGAGCCACGGAATAGAGAAGCCTATTGCTACTTACCGCACTAATCAAGACTCTGGGCGGCTATATGGAAATCACAGATAAAAAATCCAAAAACTCTTTGTCCCTACTCAAGATTTTGTTGTCCCACAGTAGCGTTTGCAACTAGACTTGACTAGACCAACAAGGCCACATAATCCTGCCGCGTTTTTCTGAAAGGATTTTCAGCGTCGCATTTGACATCGAGTGTCGGTTTCATAGATGGGACAGTGAACTTTATCGCCTATATATTATGTATTCCTATATATCCTATGATTGAAATCGACGCTGAACGTTGAGTACGACGCTGACATATCTTACAATAGGTATAACACGGCTGTATAATTGCGATGGGAGAAAACAATTTTTTTTTCGTTCAGCTTCCACGAGCACGGCATGTTCGATGTGCCAGCGACCATCGACCGAGTGCTAGAGGTGACTGGCCTTCAGAAGATCATGTACATCGGCTACTCGATGGGCACCAGCAGCTTCTTCGTCATGGCATCCACGAGGCCTCAGTACAATGACAAAGTGATCGCATTCCTCGCCCTGGCTCCTGCCGTTTACTTGGACCAAATAAAGCCCATGGCCACGCTGTTTTTGAAAACTTTAAATGTTGTTGTAAGTTGACTTTAGTTTAACAGCTTATCCGCAAATTTAACGCGGACGAAGTCGCGGGCAGAAGCTATCATAAATTTAGATGTAAGTTACCCAATCCATCCATCCCTATCCAATTCCATCGCGGACAAACAACACGTGTTACGTATTTTTTATATATAAAGATTAGTATAGTTTAGGTAGGCGGTAGCTTGTGTTAATAATATGTTAATTTTTGGGCTAAGTATGGATGACAAATAAAGCGTCAAATGTAAATCGTTTATTCCAGGATATGATGCGTGCCAGAGGCATATCGTCAATATCTCTGAGCTCGGAGTTGATGCAACCTCTAGTGAGCACATTCTGCAACATGAAGAGACCGCGGGAAGACATGTGCATGTCCCTCATCTACTCCATAGTCGGGGCCGATCCGGAGCAATATGACTGGGTAATAACAGTGTTTCTGGCTCTTAATAATTTATAATATATAAAATATCTAGTACCTATATATCTAGATAGGTACTAGATATTTAGATTAGTTGTTTGGCAAGCAAGAAAATATAATACAGTTACAGTAACTTTCAGTGGCAATAGCTGTTAGGGGTAACTTGGCCACTTTTATTTTTTAAAACAATTTAGTGTTCCGAGAAAGTCATTAATGAAATAAAGTCCACGCGGGTGAAACAGCGTGGCACAGGTAGTCCTATTTATAAGGACGGAAACAAAATATAATTGAAATTGCTAGTAATAATGGTATTATAATCGTCCTGGCCTTATCCCATACATTGCTGGGATCGGCACTTGATTCAACCCGATGTGACTGATCACATGATTTTTACACAAAGCGACTGCGAACTTATCATGGTATGAGCAACCATCAGCTCTTATTGCAATGATAGTTCAGCTGCGCGACAGAGACAGATGTATAGAGGTCATATACATCTGTCTCATAGTTAGAGTCCATCTATCATGGCAATAAGAGCTCATGGTGAGGCACATACCTATGAATGGTGAAATGTGAGTAAGAATTTTACCTGTCCTGTCATAAGTCAAGTGTGATTTTATGAACTATATATGGTGTGCGGTCAAAGAAGTTTGATTATATGACGCGAACACCGGACACGCAATTCATACATACATACATACATATGCTCACGCCTGTATTCCCCGAAGGGGTAAGCAGAGGTGTTGTAATCACAACACCCACTTTTTACCGAAGTTGATTAAGTGCCAACGTGACAGATGGTGAGTCCATCGCCGTCTCAGACGCTACATACGTCATTGAATTACTTCTCAGAAATATGCATGTTTCCTCACGATGTTTTCCTTCACCGTAAAGCACGTGGTGTGAAATCACTGTACAAAAGTTTTTTTTAGACAAACTCATTGGTACAGGCCCCGCTTGGATTCGAACTTGCTCAAACCTCGAGGCCACCACGGCTCTTTTCGCAATTCATGTTTATATATTTTACCTTAATGCATGAATAAATTGTTTCATTCCTCAAGGTGTGATAAGGAAAAGAAAACATCGAGTCATAACCACTGTTTCTTTCAGGAAGTATACACAATACTTTCAACACGGGTGCAGCCGGCTTCGTGGCGTCAGTTTGAGCACTACGGAAAAATTGCCATAACAGGTAACGGGCAAAGCACGAGCTCTACGATAACACCACACAAAATTGGTCTAGATTCCGTACTGTTTAGTAAGCTTTTAATTTTTTTACTGTGATAACACTAGGAACAAACCTGCATACCTATGTCACAGAAGAAATTTTACTACGAATTCTATGTTTAGCAACAGTATAAACCAGACTTATAACAATGTGAGATATCACTGCGGGCCGCACATTCTTGGATTATTGTAGGACTTAGCTTAAGTGTGTTTACATATATTTGCGAAGTTCTTTACATACATTTAAGAACTTCATATATTCATGATGTTTCCCACCGATTAAACCTTCCCTGAACTTCAACAATTATAACAATATCAAAATAACCCAAATCGATCCAGCTATTATCAAGACGCACCTATTTAAGATTTAGAAGCATTATGTAACTACTGTAACAAAGTTTGGAATATTTCTCAATTTATTATACATACATACATACATATGCTCACGCCTGTATTCCCCGAAGGGGTAGGCAGAGGTGTTGTAATCACAACAACACCCACTTTTCACCAATTTTTTTTATTAAGTGCCAACGTGACAGATGGTGAGTCTATCGCCGTCTCAGGCACTATACATAAGTCTTTGAATTACTTCTCAGACATATGCAGGTTTCCTCACGATGTTTTCCTTCACCGTAAAGCACGTGGTGTGAAATCACTGTACATAAGTTTTTTTTAGAAAAACTCATTGGTACAGGCCCCGCTGGGATTCGAACTTGCGTCGCTTGCGTAGCAGGCGACTGCTCTAACCCCGAGGCCACCACGGCTCAATTTATTAATTTCAATGAACAGGTGTGTTCACATCCTGGGACAATGGTCTGGATGGTGCTGTGCGACCATATACATTATCAAATGTCAAAGTACCTGTAACACTACTTTATGGAGAGAATGACAAACTCACTGAGAAATCTGTAAGTATTTTTACACACACAAATTCCAATTTATTTACATATAAATATATGCCAATATATCATTGTAAGCAATTCAAAAGGAGTATAGCATAAGGAACATACATTCCATCATTGTCTGAATGTTTGAGATTCTGTGAGGTTAAGTATGCGAGAGTATCCACGATTTTATAAGTGTATATTTTATAAGGCATAAGATCCTTGTTCTAAAATGTCAATGTTAATTATTGTAATTGGTATGTCCGTAATAATTAACTATAAATAAATAAATCATCATGATAGATAGAGAGACCATGTGAAGTACTTAGTATTCTTTTTGGCCATGTAGAGAGTTACGCAAAAAAAAAATTCGCAGTGATCCGCAGTATATACGCTGAGCGCTCATTATTCGCGACGGCACCTGTATCATACGCGTCTCTAAGGCTAAATAATTATTTTTTCCAGTTAAATATAGAGTTTATTAACTTTTGTGTGAGTCCTATATGTTATCATTACTACTTCAATTATCTGCTAACTATAATTACCCAGTCTCCCCTTTGTCCAGTTTGTGATTTTTCTTTACATGAACATGTATACAGATTACTAAATACAGAATGGTAAAATGTGTTGTATTTGGTTGGTATATAGGATACTAGCGAATCTCACGCGGTTTCACCCGCGTAGTTCCCGTTCCCGTGGGAGTACGGGGATAAAATAAAGCCTGTGTTACTCGCTGATGATGTAGCTATCCAATGGTGAAAGAATTTTTGAAATCGGTCCAGATTTTTTTGAGCCTATTCATTACAACCAAACAAACAAAGTTTTCCTCTTTTTAATATTAGTGTAGATTGACTAAGCAAGATAAAAAATCTATTTAAGCAAATAATTAAACAAGGATTTCAATGCAAACAAAGTTATCTCTTAATCTATATCTTTATATTAAACTGAGATTATAACTTGCAAAAAATTTACAAATTTGACTTTCCAGCAAATCATCCGGCTGGCTAATGAACTGAAAGCATTTGGAGTCCTGGAGGATCTGAGACCGGCCTGTTCCTGGCCCAAGTTCAACCACCTCGACTTTGTGTTTGCCAAAGATGTTGGGGAGTTACTGAACAAGCCTGTAGTTATTTATGTAGATAAATTATTTAATAAATATGGTAATACATGACTTGTTTGTTTGATTTCTAGCACCTGGTAATGTTCTGTTTGAACCATTGACTCATGAACTTATGGGCAGGCATAGTGAAGGTAGATAATGCGTCGCTTGCGTAGCAGGCGAATGCTCAAACCCCGATGCCACCACGGGTTTTATTATGTCAGTATTGTGTATACGTTCATATGCATTTAGTGAAAAGCTGTTATTTTAGAATTACAAACAGACACTTCAATTTTATTTACCTGAATAGATTCGAAAGAGGAAATAGTTCTTAAAACAGTATTCATAGACCAGTCTATGAGAAAATTTTGGCATAATATGTAACCTAAACAATTTCAATAGAAATATGATTGCCATTGCTTGATTTTTCAACCCTATTATATAATAGATTGATTTACAATACAATACAATAGGTCTTACTCACACAAATTTACTATATGTGATTCTGAAACTTACCTTAGCTGCAATTTGTTTCATTGCTGGTCCAACTGATTTGCTTGGAGGTGTATTTAATGTGGCTGAAGGCGTCACTTTGGCCTCTGCAATCTGAACGCGGTTAATTTCTGAAAATAGTATAGTTATAATGAGATCTGTAGTAACAGCCTTAATCAATCTTGCAGTAAGTCAAGAATACAGAAGAAACAAGGAAAATTCTTTTGGGCTTCATAATATTAGGCTTAACTTAAGCATAGTTTCAATGAAACATTGATTTGAATAATCACTTATATCTAACTCTTACCTTTATTCGGCATTCTGCACAAGTAGTAATTGAAACACGGTTTCGAGAGATATTACAAATAAATCAATTTATCAATACATTTTAATCAATATAAAATATTTATACAAAATGTTTATTTATTTAACTTTGCAAGACCAAACCAAAACATTTAAAGTTGAACAGTTGTTGACACTTGACAGACAGTTGACGTTTCATACACTAGTTTTTCCTGAGATGATCTGGCAAACCTTGCGTTGCCCGTGCGGTTCATCTACAATAAATGTAGTATAAAATATACATATTGAGTATTTTTTAAGTTCTTGAATTTTCTTTCGTAAATTTCTTATTAATGCATGTCTATAAAATTTTTGGCCATAGCCTTTAGACTACGTCGACTAGCGCCACTGTGCCGGCCCGGCAGAAGGCACCCATTACCATAGATAAAGTTAAATATAATTAAGCCAACTCAAGTCGTGTTGACATCACTGACACTGACAATTAAAGTGATAAGATGATAACATCGCCACGTTCCAATGCCAACAATATGTTTAGCATAGAGTGAGATCACGCAATACAGAAGTGCAAAGGAGTGAATGAAAAAAAATATGATGTCAATTAACATTACCTTTTATTCAGTATGGAACAGGTTCACCCGATGCCTCGATTGCCTCGTTGCGGTTGTGCATCGAGTTGTAATTTTAGCAAAATTTTATTTATTTAATTATTAGTGAATTGTTTGTATTGAATTGCGATTAGTAACAAATTGGAATTTTGATTAGTGTATATATATATAGATATATAAATCACCATGGATCTTCATAGGCCTGTCGATCCTAATAAGGTAAAAAAAACTATCCGATTAATGTATCCATGAAGGATTTAGTAATTTAATTTTTTTTTATTTTAACATTGTTTATTTTGCAGACTTACGAAGAAATGTCTTCGGATGAGAAGCTTCGGTGAGTAGAGATTTCTAACAATAACTTTTTGAATTATATCCTTTGGGAAACGTTTCGGTTTTGCCTTTGGTTTAGATATTAGTTGAATATTATCCTTTTTTACAATACACTTACTGTTAGGATTGCAACGTACATCAACTCCTCTTATTCGCAGCTTTGGGTGACCTAAGAAATTATAATATACTTGTAAAAAAGATGTAGATATGTCCCTGCAGTGTTGTTATCTACACTAATATTTTAAAGAGGAAAGATTTTATTGATTTTTGAATTGAATAGGGTCGGAAACTACTTGACCGATTCGAAAAATTCTTTCAGCAATGGATAGCTACATCATCAGCAAGTAACATAGGCTATATTTTATCGCTATACTCCCACGGGAACGGGAATTATTCGGGTGAAACCGCATGATGTCCGCTAGTATTGTAATATTGAGGTGTTAAAGTTGTCAGAGTTCTGGCCTCTGTCTTTACAAGTGACAAACTGCATAAAGAATATTTCTCAATTTTTTTTTGTGAATCTTTACTTTTAATATCATTGGAACCAACAATCAACTGTGGCAGTATTTTTATTAGATTAGATGTTGAATAAAAAAAAAATTGCATTTAACAGAATAATACAAAAAGCTAATTTATTGACTATCATTATTTTGACTTATAATAATTAAGTATCATCGCAATATGTTATGAATCATGAAAATTTATCGTATTCTCATATTCTGTGGGAATTCATAGTAAGGCTATATGTGTGTGACAATGATTTAATTGTCTCATTAAGTGGTAAGCAAATGTATAGAAAATCCATGTAATTAATAATTTCTTGGCATTGTGTAAAAAAAAAAGCTGTGGAGTTTCCCCGTTTGTTCTCCTGACAGGCTTACATTTGTAAACGGTAGTAAATGAACATAAGTTAGCATAAGAGAAATAACATTCAATAAGTGTTCCAAATGTCCCTTATGCTGAATAAAACTTTGAAATTGAAATTGTGGAATGCGCATGAATGTGTAACCTCTTGTTTTTTGTTTAACACTCAAAACTTGTTAGGGCATGTATACTAGCTATAATAATTAATTTAATTATACCTCTGTCCATCTTCTGCAGATATGACCATCAGAAACTCCATGAACTACACAAAGGGCATGAGTCAATGCATACAACAATGGTTCTGATACTGATTGGTACACTCATCATCGCCCAAGTGGTGGTTGTGGAGTGGAAGAAGAGACATTATAGGTCTTATGCTGTGAGTTTAGTTGCATTTATGTGTTTTGATATCTTGTCCAATGAAAAGTTTTCCTTTTAGCATCCATATTATGAGTTTTGCAGTTTATATTTGAATGAGATATTTTTGTTCCTCATGTCACTGCTAGCAGGAGCTATACAGTTCCTCATACTAATATTTCTCAGATCACATTCCTGGTTGTAACCCATACATTGTTGGGGTTGGCGCTTGATTAAACCTGATTCT
This sequence comes from Watsonalla binaria, assembly GCA_929442735.1. Classification (NCBI taxonomy): domain Eukaryota; kingdom Metazoa; phylum Arthropoda; class Insecta; order Lepidoptera; family Drepanidae; genus Watsonalla; species Watsonalla binaria. Next base: position 593,528 of record OV838938.1, read on the forward strand.
GATCACCTGATTTTTATACGAAGCGACTGCCATCTGACCTTCGTAGCCCCTTTGACGAGGAATATCTGTGATCTGGGTTAAGCTGGACTATTTTTAGGCCTCCAACTAACCTGTAACGATTGCCAAAGATGATAAATTGTCAACCGGGACCGACGGCTTAACGTGCTCTCCGAGGTACGGAGGGTACTCGGGCGGTCACCCATGCAATTACTGGCTAGGGTTGGGGTTGTTTAACTACGCTGATCGAATAATATGGGCTAGTAACTGTGCCTCAAGCTCCTTTTTTGCTGCAAGATATTTACATATAAAAAAATTATAACATAATGTATAATTAACAATGTAGACATTGCATACATTACATATGCTAGCCACATGTATTGTTTTGTTGCTGCATGTTCATAAAAACCATTATTAAATTCAAATATGTACAAATTGTAGTAATATTTTGTGTTGTATATTCTCAGTATTAAAACATTAAAAGTGTTATAGTTGAATGATAACTTAGTGTTTGAATGGTCACATAACCAGGGACCATTTTATTGTAAAATAGGGCTATAAATTATCTACATAGTAATTTTCCATTAAATATCATTTATAGCTTTCATTTTATGATGCAATAATGGATCATAAAAGTTTATAACATCATAGAATTATTTTATTTTAATAAAAATATAAGAAAAGCTATCAACAATGTCACATAGTAACATTCTAAACATTAGCATACAGTCAAATCAGGGATGGTGAGGTTATAGGGGGTAATCTCGAGATCTAAGTTAGAGGAGCTCATGGCACAGTTGCTATTGCACATATCATTCGATATCTAAGTCAAAGTCAAAAATATCTTTATTCGATTAGACTTTTTACAAAGTACTTTCAAATCGTCAGAATGACATAATTATACAGTATTATACATGCTACCGCCAGGTTCGGAAGGTTGCTTTTACTGAGAAGAATCTGGCAAGAAACTCAGTAATTACTCTTTTAAAAAATATACAGATTTAAGAATACAAAACAAATCATTTAAGAAACATAAGCTCATGGACACAGTTCCAATGCACAAATGTCGATAAAAATTTACATTAATAAAAGTCTAGTAGTTCTACTTATAACTAAATGCATGGCTCGAGTTGACCAGCCCCCACAAGGACCCTAAGGCCTAGCCAGTAGTTGGACAGGTAACCACTCTCTTTGCCTCATCTTTGGTATTCTAATGGCTGGTAGCGCATCATATCTGTATTTACTCTCAACATCCTGATGAATAGCTGGCGAATGTAAGGTTTAAAATGTATGTTTTGTTCATCAGTTCTTCACAATGGTGGCGATGTGGTCGATCCCAGTGCTGATGAGCGCCAAGAACCACTGGTGGAGGTTCATCATCATCTGGAGTATATTCACCCTCCTCACTGCAGTTGTTATACGGAAGTCTTCACACAAACCCATGTCTGTCACCACGCCTAGGTGAGTACTTATAATTGGCTTGATTCGATGACTGCTTTCCATAAGGATTTTTTTTTATACCACTGAGGCCGAAGCGTACCTGATGGTAAGCGGTTATTGCAGCCTATGGAAATCTGAGACCATCAAAGCAGTTGTGCTCAAAAAAGGATATTATACTGTAAGTGATTATATTTGTGATAAGGAAGCCTGGGATGTATCTTTGTCGGAAAATTATTGTAAATAATCCCATTGGCACTGTACTTTTGCTACAATGAATTAATCTTAGATTGATCTTTGACTGGCTGGAATTTGCCATGCTCACAAATATTTGTAATATTTCAGTTATTATATTTGACAATTGAGCATTTGAACTGTGTCCATGGGCTTATATTCATGAGATATAAATACTGTAACCAAAAACATTGTATAATATATTTTTTTTTTTAAAAGAGTAATTGTTGAGTTTCTTGCCGGGTTCTTCTCAACAAAAGCTATCTTCCGAACCCGGTGGTATAATCTTGTAATCATGTATATTGTGTAATGTATTTTGTGTCCTTCTGACGATTTGAAAGTACTTTGTAAGAAGTCTAATCAAATAAAGATATTTTGAATTTGAATTGAATTGAATTGCACAATCAAAAGCATAACTAGCGCGTTCATGCTAAAATCTGTTCACATCCTTTTTGACGAGTAATCGCTCGGGAAACTTGAAGCTTAGATCCCCGCCAGATAGATTATGAAACAAGCACAATAAATGTGCACCCGCCTTGACTGACGGGTTCTCGAAGAGGCAGGCAGAGGAGTCACAACCACTTGCCGTTCTCAGTAAAAGAAGCGAGACGGTCCTATCATTCTGACGATTTGAAATTACTTTATACGAAGCGACGGAAGAATGTAAGGACCGTAGCATGTGGCAAACGGTGGTCTCTGCCTAACACCATGGGATACAGGTGTGAGCATATTTGTGTATATATAATATAAACTTAATTATATATACACGGAACAATACTTAAAACTAACAAGTAGAAAACTTGTCCCAAATCTGTGTCTCGAGATCGTGCCAAGAAGGCTGGCAGCATTGTCACGTTGAATAGCAATGCTGGCTCTGAGGATATGTTCATATGTGTTAACGCACAAGCCAATTTCACTGCAATCGAAACGTTCCTAGCCGCTCGCAGCTAACTTCGCGTCCCCCCACTATGCTTATCTTTCGTCCTCTCGCTGCGACAGACTACGTAACAACGAAATTAATATATGCCTATTGTAAACCAAGAAAATAAACGATACAAGATATCAAATAAAGCTGTCATTTCAACACCCTGAGCTGCCCGCCTTCTCCACAACAATATGTTTATAAAAGTAGAAGGCATTTTGATTTTTCATCTCCAATTTTGAACAGATAAAACCCTGTCTACCCTATTAAATGAGATTCCAAACTCTACGAAATATAATAAAAGCTGTGTGGCCATGTGTGTCCGTGTATACAATAATTTACCTTGTTACCTTAAGGAACTTAAACAGGAATCATTTAAGTCAGAGCTGTACAAATTCTTGTATAAAAAAAATGTATACTGTGTACAGGAGTTTATGTGATGACGCCAGTCAAACATTCGCATGCTATAATATAAGTTAGCTAAACATGTATGTTCTATTATACCTCACACCACCATTATACCATGTTTTTGGCGAATAAATTTATTATTATTATTATTAATAATTATCATATTTTCAATCACTTTCCAGATTGGTGTACAAATGGTTTTACTTGATATACAAGTTGAGTTGTTTCCTCGGTGTGTTCGGGTACATAGTGATGATGCTCTCATTCTTTGGACTTAACCTGGTGTTTGGTCACAAGCCCCAGCAATGGATGGATGTGGCACTAATGTTCCTATTCTACGGATTGTACTTCGGTGTGCTGGGCAGAGACGTCGCTGAGTACTGTACTGGGAAGATGGCTGCCTCTATTGGGGTGAGAATTCATACTAATACTTTCCTGCCCCGCTGTTTGCGCTTGCATAGGATTAGCGTTAATGATATTTTTTCTAAATTAAAATGATCTTAATCTATGTTACTCCTGGTAACATCAACCGCCTGGCAGTGAAAGTCCCCGTTAATCTAATCGTTTCACAGATTAGATGTTACAAACAGGCAGATAACATAGAGAAATATTAGAAAAAATATTATTTTTAAATAATATTATATCAAATTTCATATGCATTTAGTGAAAATCTGTTATTTTGGAGTAACAATTCAATTTAACAACAACACCCACATTTCACCGAATATGATTAAGTGCCAACGTGACAGAGGGTGAGTCCATCACATTCTCTGGCATACGTCTTTTAATTACTTCTCAGACATATGCAGGTTTCCTCTGTTTTTCTGTTTTCCTTCACCTTAAAGCACGTGGTGTGAAATCACTACACGTAAGTTTTTTTAGAAAAACTCATTGGTACAGGCCCCGCCGGCATTCGAACTTGCGTCGCTTGCGTAGCAGGCGACTGCTCAAGCCCCAAGGCCACAACGGCTCATATATTTATTTGTACAGATATATATAAAAATAATTTAATTCCTTATCAGAAATGTAGCTTTCATGCAATTTTTTTCCTTCACCAAATGCTCATTGTGTAACATCATTGCGCATAAGTATGTAGAAAAACTCATTGGTAAATATGGATAGCTGGAACTTCAGCACTCGGTTTTAAGTTCTTAATTAATGTTGATTATTTAATTACAGTATTACACACAAGAAGGCATTCCAACGAGACAGCTGGAGAGTAACGTGTGCGCCGTTTGCGGGAATCACCTGCTGGTCGACGTCAACGAAGAGGGCGTGTTAGGTACGTATAAAGTGGCTGGACGTTCTAGACTACATATGCTCTCACGCCTCTATTCCCCCGAAGGGGTAGGCAGAGGTGGTGTGTGTTATTAAGTATTAAGTGCCAACGTGACAGATTGTAAGTCTATCGCCGTCTCAGGCACTATACATACGTCTTTGAACTACTTAGACATATGCAGGTTTCCTCACGATGTTTTCCTTCACCGTAAAGGACGTGGTGTGAAATCACTGCTCATAAGTTTTTAGAAAAACTCATTGGTACAGGGCCCGCTCGGATTCGAACTAGCGTCGCAGGCGACTGCTTAAACCCCAGGGCCACAGCTAGTCTTATATAACGTTGTAATTATGTGTATAGAGAATACGTACAAGTTGACGTGTGGGCACGTGTTCCATGAGTTCTGCATCCGCGGCTGGTGCATCGTGGGCAAGAAACAGACCTGCCCATACTGCAAGGAGAAGGTCGACCTGAAAAGGATGTTCACCAACCCGTATCCTTTACATACACTTACCGTCCGTGTTAAATCTACCTAAATACAGAGTCTAGACTTTCGGGGCCCACATTTTGTTAAGAGTATTTTTTTTCTACACTTGAATTTCATTTATCTGTATAGATGTACCACCAACCAGCGCTCTGGGTCAATCAAATAGAAATTCAATTCAAAATATCTTTATTCGATTAGACTTTTTGCAAAGTACTTTCAAATCGTCAGAAAGACACGATTACATAAGATTATACATGGTACCGCCAGGTTCGGAAGGTTGCTTTTACTGAGAAGAACCTGGCGAGAAACTCAGAAATTACTCTTTAAAAAAAAATTACAGATTTGAGTAATACAATATAAATCATAAAATATATATATAAGCCCATGGACACAGTTCCAGTGCACAAAAATACTACGTAATAGTATAATTGTGTAGCTTGAGATGACCAGCCCCCAATGTTCGCTTAAGAGTCTAGACCTTATATATTGCTACTTTTTTAACAGTAAATTCTCCTAAGGAGTTGCCTTTGTGGTGTCCCCAAAAGGGTAGGATGAACCATACTGGTATTGTTTTTAATTTTTTATTATTATTTTTTACACATGCATGCTAATATAATAGTGGAAGGGAGACCTTTGCCCAACAGTGGGACACGACAGGCTAATAGTAATAATAATATAATAATTTATTCTGTTATTATGTCAGTTCTTCTCAGAAGGCTAGTTTCCGAACCGGTGGTCAGTGCTCCGACGTTCATAAGAGCCTTACCAGGGCTTTAACTGGATAAGTCATTTTCATTTTCAACTTTTAATTAAGAGTGTGGAGTGATTTTTATAGTTGTTCGATTTAAATTAAATAAAATAAAAATATTTATTCAGTTTGAGCCCTGGTAAGGCACTTATGAACCACCGCTTCGGAAACTAGCCTTCTGAGAAGAACCGACAAGAAACTAAGGCTTACTACGAATGCATGCTTATTTATCATTCCTCTTAGAATTAATTAAATGGTGGCTGTTAATTCCGATGATATCCTGATAACAACCATAGTTGGGACCGTCCCCACATCCTGTACGGCCAGCTTCTAGACTGGATCAGATGGCTGGTGGCGTGGCAGCCTCTCATCCTCTTCCTGGCTCAAGGCATCAACTGGCTCTTTGGACTGGAATAATGATGGAACACACCGGGACTGACACCGGAGCCTGATTGGGACTTGTCTGATAATGTTAGACTTGGTCTGATCAATGTCAGACATGGTCTGACCAACATTGGATCTCGTCTGACAGAGTGCAGAGTGGCTGGATTGTATAAGTTAGTGTGTTGTGTCTTAGAGGTGAAAATGAAAATGAAAATGAGGTATTTGGTGCCTTCAGTTGTAATTATAGATAACTAGCTGTGCCCCTCGGTTTCACCCGCGTAGATTTACTTTTATATAATACTTTTTTCGCAATAAAAGGCCTATGTCCTTTCTCAGGGTCTAAAGATTGTCTGTGCCAAATTTCATCAAAATCGGTTGAGAGGTTTAAGCGGGAAAGCGTAACAGACGGACAGACTTACTTTCGCATTTATAATATTAGTAGGGATTATTTGTTGGAAAGGAAAGCAATAATTTTTAGTGCTCTCACATTGTATGTTTTGAAATTTTAAATAATACTCATCATATTAATTGAAGTAAATAAACTATAAAGTTAAAGATCAATTAACTGATCTACTACTATTATAAAGAGGAAAGATTTGTATATTTGTGTGTATGTTTGTAATGAATAAACTCAAAAACTACTGTGCCGATTTCAAAAATTATTTCACTATTGGAAAGCTACATTATCAGCGAGTGACATAGGCTTTTCATCATTTTATCCGCGTACTTCCATGGGAACGGGAACTACGCGGGTGAAACCGCGTGACGTCCGCAAGAGCTTAAATAAAGAGGCATTTTTTAAATCATTCCATATTCGGGAGATTATTTGAAAAAAATACATCCTTATGTAATTTTTAATGAGATGTCATAGTTTGTGAAATCTATTAATTCAGGAACGTATTTCTACAACGTGTTTCTAAACAGTTGAGGTTATCTGAGATTGAATAAATTTATGGACAAAAATCCAATAAATTATAGTGGACATTATTTACGACACAACACATTAACAGATGTATAATAGTGATTAAAATGAAATCCTAAGCTTGATGTAAGTACATTTATTTAGTTATTTATTGTTATATATTTTAATATAATACTTAATACGACACCTTTCTATGCAACGTGAAGAAAACTACTAAACTCACGAAGTAGTCCCTATTTTTCTCCTTGATTGATGTAATTGAGAAGGTAAGCAGTCCCAATCTAAAGCACACATTGCTCTTTGTGAAGATGTCAACATGGTTCAACGTCGACGAATTTAATTATTCATGATCCTATCACGAGAGGAGCTCGTGGCACAGTTGCTATTGCGCATATCATTCGATCAGCGAAGTTAAGCAACCCAAACCCTAGCTAGTAATTGGATGGGTGACCGCTCGAGTTGCCTCCGTGCCTCGGAGAGCACGTTAAGCCGTCGGTCCCGGTTGCCAATTTATCATCTTTGGCAATCGTTACAGGTCAGTCGGAGGCCTTAAGTAGTCTGACAACTGGTTTAACCCAGATCACAGATTTTCCTCCTAAGAGGGGATGCGAAGGTCAGGTGGCAGTCGCTTCGTATAAAAATCAGGTGATCAGCCATATCGGGTTGAATCAAGTGCCGACCCCAACAATGTATGGGATAAGGCCAGGCAGATGATGATCCTATCCGAATTTTGAGCGAGGATCAGCCAGCAACATAAGTGTGTGGATGGGAGGCAATCCGACACGACCGGAGAGAGATCAGGGGGAGGACCAACGGTGCACTGCTAAATTCCGGGCATTTATTCTTGACAGAAAAACCCAATATATATTTTTGGCCCGACCCGGGAATTGAACCGCATTAACGTAACTTTAAATGTGTTGATACTTTGATGCTGGTTGTAATTGAATTTGAAAGATGGAATATCACACTGTCATTTAATTAAATTTGTCGACGTTAAAGCAAATCAAAACTTTTTACTTTCTACTGAAGTACTTCTAGCCGCTAATTGTATTACAAAGAGATGTTATTATAGATATTAATTTGGTAAGATATATAAACACACCATCTACATAAGACATCTGAGAGTGCCTAGTGCGAGTTTTCTTAATATCGCCGTCACACGTCGCCGTGTGCTCACAATAGCGTCATCTTTAGGCCGACAGATGTCGCTGTTTCGCTCCTATACAAATCTGCGTTTACGTCGACGCGGTGACTTGTGACGGCGACAGGGAAAAACTGGCGCTAGGCATACAGGCTATATAATAAATATTTATTATTACAGTATTAAAGTTATTATGAAAAGGCATTTAATTTAATAATACTTTGAGAATCATCGCTTTTGCTGAAACTTCGATAAGTATTTTGCGTATATTAAAAATACATGTTAAAGCGAAATAAAGCGTTGTAATATTTTTATTTGTTTAATACGAACATCTGCAGTAAAATCTGATTCTATTCAATATGTGTTTTATATGTGTTGGTCTGTCATAGTATACATTTTTTTGCCAAGATAAGCATCCAAAGTGTTATTTCGTATTATTCTGAAAAGGAATTCGTATATTATGATTAGGTACTGAATTTTTTTATCTATGTAATCTCTGTAAAAAATATATGTAAGAATTACATTCAAATTGTAAAAAACTTAATATAATTTGCCGTGGATTAAAAGAACAATTTCGTGGGTAAATAAAATAATGCAAATTTATTAGAAACTGATGTATATTTAAAATTGTGTTATAGATTAGTGATTTAGTGACGATACGTCGATATGTCGAACTAACCACAATAAATACTTTGTACTAATGGTGTACATAGTTTGTCTGTGTGTAAATATATAATTGTATTAAAGATATGATTGTTGTGATGCGATGCGTGGGAGTCGAATAATTAAGTTATTTAATTAAATTGGTTCGACTTTATTTATTTTGTTTGTGACAATTCAACAGAAAGCTAACATCCATTTATCAAATACGAGAGCAGTGGTGGCCTCGGGGTTTTGAGCAGTCGCCTGCGACGCAAGTTCGAATCCCAGCGGGGCCTGTACCAATGGGTTTTACTAGAAACTTATGTGCAGTTATTTCACACCACGTGCTTTACGGTGAAGGACAACATCGTGAGGAAACCTGCATATTTCTGAGAAGTAATTCACAGACGTATGTATAGTGCCTGAGCCGGCGATGGACTCATCCTCGTCACGTTGGCACTTAATCATATTCGGTGAAATGTGGGTGTAGTTATTACAACACCTCTGCTCACCCCTTCGGGGATCCTTCTGGGATGGCGTGAGCATATTTATACATATTTTATTTTTGATCACAAGACATAAATTAACAAAAGGTCGGCTCTTTCATTTTAGTAGTAACATTCCAACATAGACGCATACATTCGTATTACAGGGAGTTGTTGAAATACAGCAAGCGACAGCATAGACGTCCATGGCATTTCTGCCCATTTACCATCAGATTTTTTTAACAATTAATTGAAATATACCATCCTGATAAAAGTCCTGATTTGAATATTAATAATAATTACATGATATGATGAAGGGTGCCGACCTTCTGCTACCTTTTTATTTTTTGTCAACCTAAATGCATTATAATGTAACTTCAAGGCTCCGTATTGTTCAGTCAAACTCTCGCTTTGTGTAAGAAAAAATTGTTTAAAACCTTGCCCCATTGTTATAAAGTGTATTTTAGCTTAATTTAAGATGTAGGTCTAATTTGTCGTCTCGACGCCCGTAACTATCGTTTGCTAGTCCAAATGGTTTATAAGAACAATACATTTAATATAATTAAGTAATTAATATAATGTTTGTGTTCAGCTATAAGTACCAAATTTATGTATTTATTTGAATTGTACTGAAACTTAATTACTTTTTCTTTTCCATTCCTCAAATGAGGATTTCTTATTTCTCTAGATCTTGATCTCTAAAAGAGTTTCTGAGTGAGATTTACCAGTTAAAATGAGTTTATAAGATATCAGTATATTTTTTTAATACTATATATAATTGGTTTAGGTGCTAGCTGTGTTTAGTAGATATTGTTTCATGATTTATTTCGCGGACTCCTAATATTTTTATAACCTCTCCTTGAAACATCAGCTATCTGCCAGTGGCAGTCCCGTTATAATTAGTCCAGCCGTTCAAGCGTGATGGCGTGACCAAAGAACATAGAAGAGAAGACAGATTACATTCCTTACTCAATAAACACGTACAGAAGATCTACTGAGTTTTGATTATTATAATACATTACAGTTAAAGTTTGCATATCAAAAATTTTTACTAACGTAACTTTTTAATTTGTTTCAGTGTTTTTCAATGATAGCAGTTTATACAATCAGAATCTTGTATTTTTTTCCTAATGCTTATTGTTTATATATATCCAATAATTAATATTTCGTGTCGTCTGTTCATTCCATCTTGTGTAAGTGTTGACGAATGTATTTTTGTATAAATTGGATGAAAATGTATGAATTGATGCTATTGTTTTGTACAAAATAAAGTCAATTCAGTTATTTTTGTGAATCATTCCCTTGTCGCCGATTCCCTTTACGTCGAGTCTTGCCAAAAACAATTGCCGGCATCATGTCATGCGATGTTATCTATTAATTTACAAAACTATAAAATACTAGCTATGCCCCGTGGTTTCACCCGCATAGACTGTATTGTGTTATACCATGTTTTATGTCACGTTCCACGGGAACGGGATAAAATCTATACCCTTCTCCTGGTTCTAAGCTACCTCCCCACCAATTTTCAGCCAAATCGGTTCAGTACTTGAGTTATAAATAGTGTTACTAACACGACTTTATTTTATATATATAGGTTTGGGTACGATTTAAGCTTTTTTAACGACTTTCAATGCTGAGAGCTCACTCGAAGTAAACGTGCAATGATATAGGAAAATAGAAAAAATGGATAGTGTAGCGATAATTATTTTTTTAATGAGTGACAGTGTTCTCTATGGTGGCCGCCCGCTGCCTTCTACCACAGAATAAATATAAGCTTAGTAAGTTTTATTAAATTTATTATTACCAAATATTACTTACATTTTGCGGCGTAGCCATACGTCAGCAGGAGTCAGAATAGAATTTACAAAATCAAGCAGACAGGAGAGAAGCGTGAATCCGCAAGATCAATAATTTTGCCTACAAACCTTTTTTCATAACGAAATAAATTTTATTTTATTTTCCCCCCAACCATTCCATTAAAATTCAAACCGCTGTCAGATTGCATTTTTTCTTTTAAAATGGAGAACAAATGTCCGGCGATTACAGAAACAATGTAGCCCATTAATATTATAATTAAATTTAGTCAATTTAAAAATTTCGCGTGTAATTTGTATCATATTGGATGGTTAAATTGTCGGTGAGCACAATGTTGGGGTCTCCCATACGGTGCTGTACCCACATCAAACACGTGAGGGACGGGGTCATCGCCCTCACAACCAATAATATTGGCGTCTTGGCTGGCCTTGGTGAGTTGGAAAGATAACTACATTATTTTGTATTAAAACACTAATATAAGGTACTTTTTATATGTGCGGTCTTGTATTGTTTCATTTCAAGACGGACCAATATGTAATACATTTTAGACTCAGGTTTTAGAAATATTCATTCAATTCAATGCAATTCAAAAATATCTTTATTCGATTAGATTTTTTACAAAGTACTTTCAAATCGTCAGAAAGAAACGATTTCATAGGATTATACATGCTACCGCCAGGTTCGGAAGGTTGCTTTTACTGAGAAGAACCTGGCAAGAAACTCAGTAACTGCTCTTTTAAAAAAATAAGTTTTACAGCTTTGAGTAATACAATATCTTAATATATATAAATCTCGTGTCACAATGTTTGTCCTTAATGGACTCCCTAAGCCACTTAACCGATTATAATAAAATTCGCACACCATGTGCAGTTCGATCCAACTTGAGAGATAGGATAGTTTAAATCTCAAATTATAGTCGCAAAGACTATATTTTATCCCATTACTCCCACGGGAACGTAAAACTACGCGGGTGAAACCGCGGGACGTCCGCTAGTAAATCTATAAGGCCTTAGCCAAGTGTGACAGATTTAGATATTATAATATTAATACTTAGATGTTAGTTTGATGAGGATGAGGATGAAAAGAATTTCTGGGTGAGGCGGCATATGTTGAGTATAGCAGCGTTTTGTAAGAGTGAACTTGGGCATTTGGAGGGTGTTGAGCCTGGAAGGTTCTGGGAATGACGCCAGTTGTGCAAATTACTATCGGTACTATTTTAATTATTATGTTCAAAGATATACTTTAGGTTTATTATTTTTAGCTATTAAACCTTTTAAGTATTTTTGAATACGTATCTATTATTATTATTATTTAATTTTTGTGACTAATCTGTGATTTTATCCATTACTACTTTATCCTGATTGTAATAGTAACACGAGCCTTTTAATTTGATCGCACACCTACACCGAGATTCCTATTGTTCGTTGTCGACATGCAAGAGTAAGCTTAATTAAAATTGTTTTGTTATCCAGGCCGCAGAAGTTACGCTAAAGGTGGTAAGGAGAAAGATTCATGCTGCAAGGAGATCGCGCAGACTGAGGGTCGGAGAGTAGAGCCCTGGCCCAAGGCCGACCCTCCGCCGGTGGCTTGGCGCTGCGAGTGCCCCAAAGAACCACAGCCCCCTAACTACGACCCTTACAGGATTAAAGTGCCAGATATCGTGGTACCACCCTTACCCCCGAGTAACGCCAAGGTATTTATCACTTGTAATCTTGGGCGTTTTTGAAACTTGAGACGAGCTGATGACGATTTGATCCAAGTTTCCAATATGCCTATTCTTAATGTGCTGTAATTTATTATTGAATCCTTGCGACATTGTGTTTCGAAGTGCGTTTGACGAAATCAGAGCCGCGCGTAGCGAAATTAAATATCTAATGAAATCCAGCTTGTGCTTTGTTCATCAGCGGACGTGCGTGGTGCTGTCGAGTACGGACCAGCACCCGACCAACCAGCCCACCCAACAGCACCACCACCACCACCAAGGCTACGGATGGCCGCAACAGGAGGCTCCCCAGGAAGAGGAGACCAAAGACGAGAGTTTCCTAGGTTTACTGAAGGGTTTCTTCGATAAAGTCAGAGGGAAGCGAAAGGAATCCTCCGATAACTTGATACCAATATACCTGGGATAGAAGCAGTGAGAAGACTCAGAGAAGACGCGCAATAGTTTAGTCAACGTTTTAGTACAAAGCAAGGTTTCGTTTCGTCCAACGCACTAGTCGCACCATTCTCCGGTAGTTCCGAAGTAACTAACGTTTTTTGACAGGAGCTACCCAACGAGGATGCGAGAGAGCTGTTTAAGGCCCCTGAGATATGCGAATACCGGCCGGGGGTGATGCCCGCGGGCGATATGTTCCACAACTCACCAATCATACACCCAGATTACTGGAAAGATAAACCCGAGAGGAGGATGAGTGACTCCATCAAGGAGCCGCTTCCCAAACTTGGCTACCATGGGAAAAATAAGTACAAGTACGCTTTCCATGAGCCTTGGAAACCGTTGGATCGAATGGGTCTCCTCGAACAGGCTGAGAAAGAGGAACTGGATCTCGATGTGGCTGGTGTGAAGACCGAGAAACAGCGCACGTGAGGCTCTGATTTCCGAATAAAAAAACTGAAAATATTTAGCAATCTTAGAAATGTCGCATGGCTTCACTAATAAATGTCTGAATTCAATACTATGTCGTGTACACTTCTTTCTCGATTGGAAATAAAACTCACCGTATGCAGCAAATTGGGGATTTATGCAAATTTAAGTGATAAAGTGTTCCCCTGCTGGGTCTTTTGACTCTTGAAGGTTACAAACCAAATCTCGAATAAGAAGTAGGTACGAATTAATTGACAAAACGAACAAGTTCCAAAACTCAGAAGTGAACTGGCACTTTTCCGCAGTAGTGCTGTGTAGTTTTCTTTTGGTCTTACTGTAACATCGTGAGCAGACCTGGAGTTGAAATTCAAACACCTACTCCCGTGTCTGCGTTGGTGCAACTGTTGTCGGTTTGCACTAAATCAAAACTGGGTGTTGTAACACCTCTGCCTACTTCTAGAAGAACTAGCTAGGGAACGGTAAATATGATAATAATAATAATGCTTGACGGTATAATAATGCTTGTAGTTTAGCTTTTATATTACAAAACTTGCTATGCTTGAAAAGGGAGGACTCTTGATCGTAGATACTTAGTCTAGACTGCTTAGGTAGAATCAAAGTTATGAGAAGTTGAAGGGGAGTCAGCTCCAAAACAGTCCAGGTTTGACCAAAAAGCTTATAAAAAAGATGTTTTCACCATTACGTTCTTCGACTTGTTCGTCGATCCTTACAGCCCATGATAGACTGCACGCGCACCAAAGGCCCGTGCTCCGCCCAGCCGGCTCCGAGCCCCCCGCCGTGCCCCCCGCCCCCTCCCAAGCCCTTCCCTTGGATCTACGTGTGGGCCCTCACTTCATTCCTAGGGGCCATGGGTTTGGTGAGTAAACTCTTTATAATTTGCTTCATTATCAAGAAGTGATGTGTTGTGATGAGAATAAAAAACGACGCCTACACAACTTTCTTGTTGTCAGATGATCTCTTCGTCTGAGAATAGGTTTATGTAACGTCAATTGCAGCTAAACTTCGCTGGCTATATGACTATTTTGCTACCGAATGTTCAGTCTGAACTATTATGGATGATTAAGACTAAGGATTGATGTTCTTCTGTTGTAGATATACAAGGCTTACTTATGGAAACAAGAGTATGACAAAGTGAACGACAACGAACCAATATGTAAGTACTTAATTGGTTGCTGTCTCCAACTACCTAGCAGAAGTAGTAGATATATCCAAACATACATATTCTCACGCCTTTATCCCATGAGAGTAGGCAGAGACCACAGTTCGTCACATGCTACGATCCTTACATACTTCTTTTCTTCCTTTACATGATTACTAACATCTTCTTTGATTTCTTTTAAACAGTTGTTACGCAAGCACTATCACTGGTAAAAAATTTGATTTTTACCCCATTTACCACCTGTGATAACCTAGCCAGTGGTCACGTCTCGGAATAATCATAAAAAGCAATACAATTTTGGCAAAACAAGTATCTTAATGTGTCTAACGCTCCTTTGCCACACAGCGGTAAACTACACTTATGATTATCAGTTCTAACGGATTCTATAAAACCATAAGTAATAAATACAATATTATATAATTAATATAAACAATGTGCAATATCTACTAAAGTACCTACAAATGATTAAAATATAGTATTATATAAATAAAATAATATGCCTGGTTAGAGCCATGTTGTTTGCAGACAAAATGTTTAACATTTTATTAATATTTACATACACAAAATAGGTGAAATATGCTATGTACCTTTTATTTTAAACAACATCTTTTGTAACCATATTTCATGTAAATAAATTATTCTTATTCTTAAGTCGTAAATCTAATCGACCCTTGCGTATAAGTATAATATGCATTGGCGAGAAAAACTGTCCCGTCTGTTATTTCTGTAGAACATCAGGGCCAGTTCTCCCTTGTGATCCCATTATAACAAGGACAAAATAAATTTATCCACGAAGAAACGGCCAGATAAACTATGCTTCAGATAAATATAATAGGAGACTTATTAAAATAAAGGAAGAACTACTATGACCAAATTAATAGTATTTTTCAGAAAGGTCGAATTCGGAGCACTCGTAACCGAAGAAAGTGTATGAAGAGATGCATGAATGTGGATGAAGCGAAAGAAGTATGCAAGGATCGTAGCATGTGGCAAACGGTGGTCTCTGCCTACCCCCATGGGATACAGGCGTGAGCATATGTATGTATATATGTACTTATTAAAATTTATTATGTCAGGGAGACCACGTCGTCGTGTGAAGCGACCGTACCACGACATGGATCTGCCTCCGTGCGTGCAGTACCTCATAGTAGGCACGGGCGCGGCGGGCTGGGCTGCCTACCGGGCTATTATGGAGCATGACAAGACTGCTAAGGTACGCTACTATATCCGTTTGTTCTCCGACATTTAGGTACACAGAATTCTAGAGCTTGAGTCGTCAAGGCCACGGGTGATTCAAACTTAAACAACTTTATTTGATAAATCTTCTAACAAAGCTCTTTCAAATCGTCAGTACACAAAAAGTACCTACTTCTTCTTCTTGTAGTGCCTCTCCAGTTGTTGAAGGTTGTCTGTCAGTTCGGTAAACTTCTGTGTATCCTTCGCGAGGCGGAAGAGTGCAGCAGCACTGCTGATGCCAGTCCACTCGCGGATATTGCGCAGCCACGACTTCCTCCTTCGGCCTACTGGCCTCTTCCCAGACCCTTTGCCCATCATTATAAGTTGCAGCAGTTCGTATCTGGCATGTCTCATAATATGTCCCAGAAAACCAACCTTTCTCTGTTGGAGGGTTTGTATGATTTGGCGTTTCTGACCAGCTCGATGGAGAAATTCTTCATTGGTCACTCTATGTGTCCAGCTAAAGTACCTACACTGGATTATAAATGTTACCACCGAGTTCTGAAGCTTGCTTTTGCGGCAAGAAACTCAACAATTACTCGTTTCAAGTTACTTCACGAATTATCTCTATTTCGTCACCTTGCATCGCTTGGGGTACTTTTAAGGTATATATGGCCTTACAATTTACCAGAGAGAGTGCCAAGTACCAAGTAAGAATTTTCAAACTCCATTACGAGGATGTAAAAGCATATTTGTTTAGGATGTTGGCTCACAGATGGCCTTGCATCATCCTTTCTATTGGGCAAAGCTAAAATTTGGAATACCTGCCCTCGTCAATGTTACCTGAATCGTAAAACATTCAGCTCGGCTCAGATGTTGAGCAGGGTAGGTCTGTCTTCGCATTGCACTCACCATCAGGGGGTCTACTCTCTTTCTCCGAAAACGAAACTCCGCAAACGAACGAAAATCAAAAGTATTGCTTTGTTTTGATGCTTTCATCACACTCGTTATTTTTATAATTTAATTAAAGTAGGTATATAAATGGCAAATAACTTTCAAGCAGACCACGTTCGGACGTTTTACTACGAATAAGGACCGTGGTAGGAACTTTGCGAACTTTCTGCCGACACTTCGTGAGTAGGTCCCCTGGTAAGGCGGATGATAAAGTACATTAACCCCTTTCTTAAAAATACCGTATAGAGCAATTCATCAACTTTGATGAACACACTTGCATCCAAAAATGATAAATAATACCTACCTTAGGTGTTAAAGCTTTTTAATTGGTTTTTTCCTAGGTGTTTTTCGTAACCAAAGAAGACATTTTGCCGTATCGCAGGCCGCCGATGTCTAAAGAAATGTGGTGGAACCCGCAGCCTCCTGATGTACAGAACTTGAATTTTCTAGTTGATGGCAAACGGAACACGTGCGTCCTCTCTCGTATTATATGTCGCATAAATCTTAATTCTAACGTTATTGTAATCTATTCGTTGCCTATATCTTCTTATTAGTACCTCTTTCTATAGCGGGGTCTTACGTAAAAGTTAAGAACCCACTTGCGTTTTTCCAAAAGGTGTAAACATTCGTGAGAAATCCTCCTCGCCTTGGCGGGCAGTTATAATATATTGAAATAAATAAAACTTTTTCCAAATTCTCAGTAAATTTCCGCAAGTCAAAAGTTATGCAATCTCATACATCCTTATCAAATCATTGCTACAGACACACAAGTTATTTTTTATACCCACTTATAACACTCTACTAGAGTTAAACTTAAGAGCTATGGTCAGTTCTTCAATTTGAATGGCACTTTCCAGAATGTTCATGGCTGAATGCCGCAATTTCATGGACCCAATAAAGTTCTACCGCAAGAAGACAGGCCCGGCATTATCCATAGCAGCGGGCTGGTGCGCGCTGAGGGTAGACGCTGAGAACCACATTCTTTATCTGAAATCCATGTGCGGAGAGATTCCTATGTACTACGAGCGGCTATTGCTTGCGCTTGGTAAGAAAACTCACCAGATGTTACTTTGGCACCTGAATATCTTTGTGACTAAGAACCTTCCGGCATCCTTCTAGGAAGACGTTTAAGAATTATTTTCATCCAGGGTCAAAACCAAAGAATTTGGGCGTGTTCAAATCAGCTCCGAAAAATGTTCGCGAGAAGACCTCGACGTTCCGTACCATCAGGGACTTGGAGCTGGCGTATCGTAAGGTGAAGGAGGCCAAGCACGTGGTCATAGTCGGTGCTGGAGTGCTTGGGACGGAACTGGCTTGGACTTTGGGACGCATGAGTGAGCAATACCTATATAAAAT
Organism: Watsonalla binaria; assembly: GCA_929442735.1. Taxonomy (NCBI): domain Eukaryota; kingdom Metazoa; phylum Arthropoda; class Insecta; order Lepidoptera; family Drepanidae; genus Watsonalla; species Watsonalla binaria. Next base: position 611,676 of record OV838938.1, read on the forward strand.
TTAAGTGTCTGTTTGTAATTCCAAATTAACAGTTTTCCACAAAATACATATGGAAGAATAAAGAATAAAAAAAAGAAAAGCTTTTTTGTCCGTCTGTCTGGTTGTGCCGGCTAATCTATCTATTATGCATCTATATGCGTAGTGCCCACGGACAGTTTCCATAATTTATAGGATAACAAAATTTTTCATCTTCTAGAAAATCATTTAGGAAATTTCACTCACTCTTAAAGAAGCCACTGGTGTAGGTTCTCGCTCGAGTGAACTATAATGCTTAAGTTTTTCAAAACTAACTCACTAACCAAATTAGCTCTCATGTTTGTCGTTCAGATAGGATAGTGGAGCGTCCAGAAGGCAAGGAGCCAATAGAGTTTGTGCACATATACAAAGACAAGGGTATCCTGTCAAGCGTGATTCCCGAGTACCTCGGCGAGTGGGCCGCGGAGAAGATCAAATGCGAGGGAGTCAAGGTCATGCCGAAGAGTTAGTATTAGGCCACTTTGCTTACATAGGAGATGTGCAAAGATGCGTAGCGAGGGATATGTCTATTCCAGGTTATGAACACTCACCGAAATTGATGGGGGTAACTGCGCATGTATTTTATTCGCGTCACGCCATACAGACATACTGAGATAGACTCGTAAAATGAAGACGTGACGACACGTGTAAGAACCAATTTAATCGCTTTATTAAACCAAATAATGCTACTTTAGAGTATCTTTTTTTTTTTGTTGACGAGGGGGACACCACGGGGGCCGGGGACCTTCAAAAGGTCCCCGGCCGCCCTGGGAAAGGCAGATCGGGGTATGTGGGATTTTTACCGCACTCAAACCGCCCCGGTGGCCGTCCTCAGTGCTCAGGGTACTCTGAAAGAACGCACCGGTGTCCCCCCACACGTTGCCGGGGCACATCCCCGGGGCAGCTGTGTCGCCGCCCCTGGAGACCTCGCTGTGGGCGGCAGCGCGTCGCAGATCGCTTGGCCACCTCCCCGGGCCCGCGCCGGTGGTCAAAGCTCCCACCCCGACCACCGCCAGCAGGCCCTCCGGCCCCCCCCTAGTCGCCTCTTACGACAGGCAGGGGATACCATAGCCATATTCTTAGACCCTGGCTATAGGTAAAGTGTTCCATGGGGGAGGGGAGAAGTGGCGCAATGCCCGAGTGTCACGTTCATAGGCTACATGACTTACCATTAGGCGATCTGTAAGCTTGTTTACCAACTTTGTAGCAAGCCAGCTTGGAGGATGCTAGAATTTTATCTGTCATGGTTCAAAGGGTGATCAGACGTTGACATTGATCAATGTAAGTACTGTAACTCTTTATTTTATTGTATTGTGGTGAATAAAAATAAAAATAACTGCAGTATAAAAAGGTCACCTGGATTCGCTCAGCTCAGTGATTCTATTGGTTCATCCCTTACAACGCATCTTCAAACATTTCTGGCACCAAGTCTTAGGTATTCCTTCTTCCTACCAATGGCTTATATTCTTTCCAGCACAAATATACGATGCTTTCGAAACACCAGACGGCAGGCTGGAGCTCACGCTGTCCAATGGTTCTTCCCTCGTCACTGACTATGTAAGAACAATATTATTCCGTTGTCTGTAATTCAGCCAAGTGCAGGTGCCGGCACGAGTTAAGAGCTCACAGCGAAAACTGTGGGGACATTGCGTATGCTGCGTCGCCTCGCACCATACATATAGACAGAGATATACTCGTAAAATGACTAAGTACTCAGGGTCAAAGCTCATTATTAGTGACGGCAGTTATTAATTTATAGACCGACCGCTTTATTCAGTCCTCGCTTGCAAGTTACAAGGGTTCGGGGGAGTAACGACAGAGGAGATAATAATAATATTAATAATATAATATTAATATTAATATTGTGTGTAATATGATACTAACTGGCAATAAATATATGAATATGAATATGAATATGAGATTGGTACAGGTGAGGGCGGGAGAATTAAAATAATCTGTTTGAACTGAAAACATTTTGGCTATAGTGAAAAAGTCCGTCTTTATATCATATCGTACCCGACAAAAGTACTTCTACAAAGTTCTTCAACAGTTGCAGGCAACTTTGGAGCGTCTTAGGTTAGAAGTATCTATAGGTAGGTAGTTAATAACATTCTTTGTCCAGAAGAGTCTGCCAGATGCTTTCACGAGCTTTGAGCGCTCAGCGAAATTACGATTGCGTTTTTTTGGTAAAATGCTTGTGGCTCGAAATCCGTCACCTTTGGAATTCAACCCGGCTCCGAAAAAGTGTAAATACACTTGTTGAGACGTTTCGATGTTTGATCGTGTCAACGTGTCACGGCATTGTGCATTCAAGACCAGCGCTCACAGCTTGTGACGACCCTGTATCTAGGCAGGTCAAGAAAGTAACCAATCTATAACACCCGCTATTAACCAACTTCAAAAAAGGACGGGTTCTCAACTGAACAATGATGTATTATGGTTTTTGTTGTCGTGGTCAGGTGTTGGTAGCAATCGGGTCGAGTCCTCGCGACGAGCTGGCGGCGCCCTCGTTCTTGGAGACCGACCCCGTCAACGGAGGGTTCCTCGTCAACACCGAGCTGGAGGCCAGGACCCATCTATATGTGGTTTGTGACTACTTCACTTCATTTATTTAAAAGCTAGGCTCTTGTCTATGAAGCAATCGCCAACCCTCTCTATTGTCCGCTAGCACTTTGACTTCCTTGTACGACATGACGTTAACTTTTTCCTTCAGCTGTTGTATATAACTAATTCTTGGTCTCCCTCTTCTACGCTTTCCTTCTATCTTCCCTTCTATGATGTTTTTGATGAAAGCGTCATGTCGTAAAAGGTGTCCAATCATCTTGCCCCTCCTGTTTTCTATTGCCCGGATCATCATTCTTTCTTTTATTTACCCTATTTTTTTAAATAGTAGTAGTCTATGTTACTCATTTTAGGTAACATCAGATATCAGTCCAAATCAGTCAGGTTAAATCGGTCCAGCGTTCCAGAGACTAGCTGGAATAAACAAACAGATCGAAAAAAATTTTGAATTGGCTTGTTATACATTTTAAATTACAAACAGACTTCTATTTTATTTATCTGTAAATATATAAGACGCAGGTATGTACAGTGCTCAGTTTAGGGTTAGTACCTAAGTAGGGTGGGTTTGGATTGGAGTAAAATCCCTCATCAACGCCCTAAGCCGAGGTCCGAGCCCAGAATCCGGGGCTTACTTAGCCGTGTTGCTTAGTTTCTAAGTTTAAACTCGACTGAGGCCCCTGGATCTCGCCCTTTTTTATAAATAAATGACGTCATACCTGTTATATCTGTTTGGTAAGGCGGGCGACGCGGCGAGTATCTACTCGCAGTGGCACGGCCACCGGCTGCGGATGGAGCATTACACCAACGCCGAGGAACAAGGCTACGTGGCCGGCTCCAACATGACCGGCTACTGGCTGCCTTGTAACATGGAGCCCCACTACTGGCTCGCGCTGGGGGACGCCATCCAGATGGAGGTACCTACCTTTTATTATTGACGAGGGGAAAACTTTCAAAAGTTACCAACCGTCCTGGGAGAGGCTGGTCGAGGTATGTGGGATTCTTACTTCACTAAAACCTCGCCGGTAGCCATCGTTCGTGCTTAGGGGGCACTCCGGGTTCCGACAGAGTTCCCACCCCGACCACCGTCAGCAGGCGCTCCAACTCCCTTTTAGTCAAATTCCTAGACCCTGGCTATTGGATGGATGTTAATATGATCATTATATATTTAGTTTAGGTCCTCTTCATCATAATCATAACCCTCTTTTATACTTTGCCATAGCTGGGTAAAAATTTGCGCCTTTATTCACTAAACTGACGTTGACGTGCGACCTCAGATTTAATTATTTCTTCATTGAGAATGAAAAAATTACGCTAATTAAAAAATTAAGCAAAATCAAGTTAATGGCTAGCATGTGGGCTATATAATATAGCTTATCCTCATGAAAAATATTAAATTGGAGTGCGTGAATTCCGACCCCACGTTCGTAAATTTCTAAACTTTATAGAATTTACAATTTACAAGTTTACAAACAGCAATTTTTAATGCATGTAAATCATATCAGTATTTGTACAAGAATATGAAGTAAGATTTGAATAAAGGTGGTGGGTGAAGTGGGTGCATGTATGCCGACTGTGGGCATATTCAAGCCTTGCACGATGGACGCGGACGCCAAGAAAGAGATGGAACAGCAGATGAAGTTGATTGGAGCGAGCGGAGACCGACCTTGCTATAAGAAGTAAGATCAAAACACAATTAATTGTATCACGTCGGGGTCACCAGAATGTAGCAGCGAATAAGTAATAGGATAATTGGATGCTGATAAGCAATAATGTGTCAACCCACAAAAAGTCAAATTCAAAGGTTTTGATATATTTTGATAATGCATCACGTATTTAACATTCTAAAAAAGTGTTTCAAGTCATCTGAAACATAAAAGTACGTAAAAAATGGATTTATGTCATAAAACAAATCTTAAATCACGTATACAATCATCTTAAGACGCCATTTTCTCAAAACCAAGTTTATGCGGGTTGACACATTATTGCTTATCTGCATCCAATTTTACTTTTTATTAATAACACGTCGCCTAGCAACCAACAACATAGATACGCTCAAAGAGAAAAGTAAGTAAGTAAACTCTTTACAATACTCTTGTAATAAGCCGTGGTGGCCTCGGGGTTTGAGCAGTCGCCTGCTACACAAGCGACGCAAGTTCGAATCCCAGCGGGGCCTGTACCAATGAGTTTTTCTAAAACTTATGTACAGTGATTTCACACCACGTGCTTTTCGGTGAAGGAATCGTGAGGAAACCTGCATATGTCTGAGAAGTAATTCAATGACGTATGTAAAGTGTCTGAGACGGCGATGGACTCACCATCTGTCACGTTGTCACTTAATCATGTTCGGTGAAAAGTGGGTGTTGTGATTACAACACCTCTGCCTACCCCTTCGGGGAATACAGGCGTGAGCATATGTATGTCATATATTATATTGCAATTATTTAGTTACAATGATACAACATAAACTTAATTAATCTTGTCTTCGCCGGAGAGATTTATACTGACCATGTAGTTAGCTCTGCTACGCTTGGACCTACCCGCACACAGTATTTAGAGTTGTTAGAATGAATTAACAAAACAACTGGTCTGTTCATCCCTTCCAACTAGTCGCCGGACCCGCTCAGTAACCTCATTCTGTGCTGTGCGCGCGCGGCATTCGCACGCAGTCAAAAAAAATACGGACCGTTTTATTTAATTTAATTATACATTTGTGAAAATGCCTAAGAGGAAGCGGGAAGAATCCAAGGAAGAAAGGTGGAAAAGGAAATTAAAAAGGTAGGAAGAAAAACTAAACAACAAGAGACGCAATAAGATCATATACTCGAGTGACGAAGGAACTGATGTAATTACCGAAGGTTAGTTTGAAAAGTTTCAACCTTATTTTAATCTTTTTTACTTCGAACTAATCCGTGAGGTTAGCCTAAAGCAATATTCATACATATTTCCAGCTCAGAGTTAATACGCGAGATTGACCAGTAGCTAGGAGTGCACGAATTGTGCAATATTTTATTTATTTGTCTACCTATCTAATATTTGCACCGAACATGTGGTTCGGTGCAAATATTAATTACTTTTTTCTTGCCGTTATTTAGAACTATACGAGAGATTAGTCGATAACAGTCCTTATATTGCTGTCTGTAATGCTCCAAGTTAATACGCGAGATTAACCAGCGGCTAATATATGCATATAAAACGCAATTTATTATTAAAATATTTCAAATATTACATGGATTGTTTTTACAAATTCCAGTACATCTGGAATCTGAAGAGATGCCAATAGACGACGTTTATGCCGATGTTATATCCAACGACCCTATCGAAGACTATGCAGAAAAATCAAGCGTCGCTCCTACATCAGAAGAACAACGTTCAACTTCACTGGCTGAAGCCCCTGCGGCTCCTGCAGACGCACAGAATACGATTACACCGAACGAGGAGACAGAAATTCTAGATCCCGAAATTCTAGAAGCTCTTGGGGATTGTGAAATGGAAAAAGACGACTGGGGTGAAAATGTTCACCACGAGATCGCTCAACGATTTTCACAAATTTTTGTAAATGGATTAAATAAGGAGAAGAAGCAAGAATTACTAAAGAAATATCTTGTCCCTAAAAATTCGCCTTTAGCCAAAGCTGCAACCCTGAACCCCGAAATTGGGGCTATGTTATCGGAAACATGCAAAAACCGAGACAAACGTTTTTCTGATAAACAAGAACAAATAGGACGAGCCCTTTCAGCACTACAGAAAGCAATGACAGCCTTATTGATCAAGGAATTTAATGTACCTGATATAATACGTACACTAAATGACACTGGCAGGTTATTAGCCGACTCTCACTACACTGAGACTGAATCTAGAAGATTTTTAATTATTCCATTCGTCGATAAGTCGTTGGTTGAGTCATTCAAGGACAGGAAAAGAGATAATATCCTTTTTGGCGACAAACTAAATGACTTGGTGAAGACTTCAAGGGGCATCAAGAAAATGAGCCAACAAATAATAGCGACGCCGACCACTTCTTCAGTTGCGGGAAACTGGAAAGGCCCATCGGATCGCATGCGTCAGCAACGCAGCGGCCAACCGTACACGACTCGACCCGGTGGGCAGAGGACGACGTACCCAGCGCGCGGCCGAGCAGCTCGCCCGCAGTGCACCCATCGCAACCACGGCGCTGGACACAGCCCCCACCACTGCCGGCGCCACCAGCTCGCAAACACCACGCCAGCCTCCACCGCTAGACCTGCTTCAGCGCAGATATCGGGCGCTGGATTAAAAAGACTTTAGGAGATAGTGGGATAGACATTTTCAGTCTTTAGTGCTCATAGTACGCGCCACTCTTCTAGTTCGGCAGCTTCTCGACTCTTCATCATGAGTATTGATGCTATTAAGAAAAGTGCAGGATGGTCTGGTCAATCAGCGGTATTTGCCTCTTACTATAATAGACCAATTATTGATCTAAATACAAATATATTAGGTAATTTATAATAGTTGATTATATGATTATAAGACTGGTAATAACTTTGATTGTACATACATACATAAGACTGTATAAATAAGATAATTATAGTTATTTTTAAATACATACAAGGAACTTGCAAAACGCCTGTTTAATTTTAATTACGGTCCTTCTTTCATTCATAATGCAACAACATTGATCAGTTAGCTAATCTCTGAACATCTACATGGGCAGTATAAATCTCTGAGTACGAAGACAATATTAATTAAGTGATCAAACGAACTTACCAAGTGAAGTTCGATCTTAATTATCTTGTCTCCGTCGAAGAGATTTAGGGTCCCACCCTACCCTCCCTAAATAACTGATCATTGTTGCCGTTTTCTCTAAAATAATGAGGTTACTGAGCGGGTCCGGCGACTAGTTGGAAGGGATGAACAGACAAGTTGTTTTGTTAATTCATTCTAACAACTCTAAATACTGTGTGCGGGTAGGTCCAAGCGTAGCAGAGCTAACTACATGGTCAGTATAAATCTCTTCGACGAAGACGAGATAATTAAGATCGAACTTCACTTGGTAAGTTCGTTTGATCACTTAATTATAATTGTTACATTTATATGTAACTAACATAAACCCTCTAAGGGCGCAGCAATGTGAGAGGCACTACTTAACATTATATTTGAATATTTTTTCTAGTATTTGTTTCTATCATCTATTTCTATACCATACTATATATCTATCAATAAGATTTATCCTTATTGTTGCCATATCAATGAATAATATAAAATCGCAGGACTGAAGAGTATCAAAGCCGTTACAAGCGTGGGATCCTGTTCTACCTTCGCGATGAGATCGTGGTCGGCATGGTTTTCTGGAACTTGCCGCCTATTGAGGATCGCAAGGAAGTTGTTACGGAGGTTATATTTATACCTACCTTTTTACTTCATAGGTGTTAGAAGAGACGTCTGGCCCAGTTATGTATAGTGCCCGAGACAGTGATGAACTCACCGTTTGTCACGTTGACACTTGTAAGACCCCCTGGGACGGCGTGAACATATTTATTTTTATTGGTCCAGACTAGGCTCGCGCTGCATACTCGGTTACTATTCGGTATTCGGCTGCTTTTATTACATTCGGCCGAATGCCGAACATCTACATATTATTTGTAAATATATTGTGTAGCATCTATTGAGGAGCTCGTGGCACAGTTGATATTATGCATGTCATTCAATCAGCGAAGTTAAGCAACCCTAAGCCTGGCCAGTAATTGGATGACTGCCCGAGTTCCCTCCGTGCCTCGGAGAGCACGTTAAGCCGTTGGTCCCGGTTGCCAATTTATCATCTTTGGCAATCGTTACCGGTCAGTCGGAGGCCTGAAATAGTCTGACAACTAGTTTAACCCAGATCACAGATTTTCCTAGTTAAAGGGGTTTGCCAAGGTCAGGTGGCAGTCGCTTCGTATAAAAATCAGGTGATCAGCCACATCGGGTTGAATCAAGTGCCGACCCCAACAATGTATGGGATAAGGCCAGGGAGATGATGATTGTGTAGCAGCCGGCTTAGTTATTTATCAGACATAATAATTCATCAAGCATCAGTCGAGAGAATTGAACGTTATTTCAATTCAGTTAAAAGCCATTTTTCCCCACTTAGATGCTGCGTGCCGCGCCCTCATACAAGGACATCAACTTGCTGGCCGAATTGCTCGGCTTCCCCGACACGCAGTGCGTGTACAAAACTGAAGACGAGCTCAAATTACCAAGCCCTTGTATCACAAAGTAAGTAATTTCATATACAATTCAATTCAATTCAAAATATCTTTATTTGATTAGACTTCTTACAAAGTACTTTCAAATCGTCAGAAGGACACAAAATACATTATACATGATTATAAATGTTACCACCGGGTTCGGAAGGTTGCTTTTGTTGACAAGAACCCGGCAAGAAACTCAACAATTACTCTTTTAAAAAATATATATATATTATACAATGTTTTTGGTTACAGTATTTATACCTCATGAATATAAGCCCATGGACACAGTTCAAATGCTCGATTGCCAAATATAATAACTGAAATATTACAAATATTTGTGAGCATGGCAAATTCCAGCCAGTCAAAGATCAAACTAAGATTAATTAATTGTAGCAAAAGTGCAGTGCCTATGGGATTATTTACATTAATTTTCCGACAAAGATACATCTCAGGCTACATACATACATACAAAACCAAAGATATATACATACAAAAACAAAAATATCGTTTCGCACTAGCTTATACTATATAGTGCTTAAGTTTATTTAGCTTATTGTGACCTACAAAGAATTAAATGATCAAGCTTTTTATTAACTTCCAAGTACTTGTACCATACTTGAATTATTTGAACTACCTACATATTTTTTAAAGATTAATACATACGTTCAAATGCTCACGCCTGCCACATGCTACGATCCCTGCATACGTCTTCGCTTCATCCACATTCATGCATCTCTTCATTTATATTTTATTATTATTTTTTTATTTTAGTTTCTTTTTCTCAGCCGAGGCCGGTAATAAATGATACTCTTATTATTATTTTATTCTAATTATTATTATAATTATTTAGATTGAATTTTTAAGATTTATATTTTTTTCATAATTACCAGAATAGTAGTAGGGAAGTCTTCTCCATCTGTTAAGTATTTAATTTATTTTAGAAAATAAGTATTTTTCCATAAAATAACAAAATTATTATATTCTTCTTTTCAGTTGGCGATACACATAGACATTGAGGCTCATTGAAACTGAATTGCAGCTACAGAAGATTATTTTGATTAGTTTATTTTTTCAATAAAATAGTGACCTGTTCGATTCTGTGATATTTATTTATTCCTTCGTAACATGAAAATTACTTCATACATACCACAAATGTTCACACCCGCCCGTATTCCCGAAGGGGCGCCTGCCCCTTGTTGTTGGAGAGGTGTTGTAATAACAACACCCACTTTTCACCGAAGAACATACGTTACAAATTGTGAGTCTATCGCCGTCTCAAGCACATACATACTTTCTACTACATCTTTGAATTACTTCTCAGACATATGCAGGTTCACGATGTTTTCCTTCACCGTAAAGCACCGTGTGGGAAATTACTGCACATAAGTTTTTAGAAAAACTCATTGGTACAGGCCGCGCTAGGATTCGAGCTTGCGTAGCAGGCGATCCTGCTCAATCCTCACGGCCACCACAACGCACACTATATGAAAATACCTAATTCTAAGAATGAAGATATACATTCCTTAACATTAGGTACTTTTATTCCGTGAAAACGCAATTTTCAATAGTAGGTTTAGGGCTGGACCGACTTCGCATAAGAAGCTTTAAGCTAAAGCCTTTACATAGGACAATAGGAAATTTTATATTATTTAATACTAGCTGTGCCCGGCAAACGTTGTATTGCCATATATTATTTTGGGGTGGTCACCCTAATAATTTAGGGGTATGAAAAATAGATGTTGGCCGAGTCTCAGACCTACCCGATATGCACACAAAATTTCATACAAATCGGTCCAGCCGTTTCGGATGATTATGGTAACTAACATGTGACATGGAAATTTTATATATTAGATAACGCGGAGGAAGTCGCGGGTATTAGCAAATTTAACATGTTTGTTTAAATAATCATAGAGGCAAAATACACAATAACATTTTTATGAACAGACGTAAAATGTGGTTTGCCTTTTATAATCGGATACATTTATGAGTTTTTTAAACACAATCTCACGGTCTGTGGTTGTGTACTGTACCATAAACACAAAAATAATTAACCAATAATTTATAATTCCTCGTAAATATTGTTCATAAGTCTGGTTGTATATACAACTCTTATTTTGCCCTTCTTTATCGAAGCCCTTAACATAGAAAAGGATAATTTAAAAAATAAAGGTATATTTTGAATATAAAAATAAGTCAACTTCTGAAATAAACAAATATGAAAAAGCTAAAATAATTCGAGAAAAAATGTACTGGATTTGTATTTTTTTATCTGGCAACACTAACATCATACTCCAATAACCATCCAATCCAAACCAACCAGACCAAATTCGAATTCCGAAAATTTCGTTTCTTTGTTTTTCTACTTAAAAAATACAATTTAGAATAGTTTAAAAATACAAAATGTAGCGAGTGTGGGCATAATTTATCAATCGCAGTTTTTCTTATTGTGTTTCTCGTTCTGTAAAATAAGTAAGTTGTAAACTTTGCAATTCTATCATTTATGAATTTTCCAAAACAAATAAAATGTTATTGAAATGTGACGTGTGATTTGAAGGTTATCTAAGTACGCAAAACTGTTCTTATATTATTGTTGGTAAATTTACGTCTCTCTATTGTGTCTCTCGAGTGCCTTAGCAGCGCCCAAAATTGATAAATATTTTTCATTGTCATTGTTATCAAAGTTACTTTCTTCTCAGAATGTTGGTTGGTTTGTTAAAACAGATGTTGTTGGTTGTAGCTGTAAGTTTTTAATTTTGTGAACAGTGTTGTTGGACTAGTCTCAGGTATGTGTCGTATTTGGGAGACAACTGAAATAATTTAAAGAGATCTTAAATCAAACCTTTGATACATGTATTTACACTATTTCATGTTATCACGCGGTTTCACCCGCTTAGTTCCCGTTCCCGTGGGAGTACGGGGATAAAATAAAGCCTGTTACTCGCTGGTGATGTAGCTTTCCGATGGTGAAAAAGTTTTTGAAATCGGCACAGTAGTTTTTGAGTTTATTCCTTACAAATATACACTCAAAAAAAAACTTTCTTCTTTATAATAGTTGTGTAGTAATGTAGCTGGTTCCTACGTGAGTCTAAGATTAATCGTGAAAGAAAATTTTAGAATTAACTCATTAAAATCATTCAATCATGACATAAAAATCATTAAATATGTATTTAAGCAAAACAATGAAATGCAAAGAGGTCTTCTTTGAGCGTGTTTTGAAGACAATTGATATTATTTTAGTTATGAAGCCTTTCAGATCCCATTGAGTAATTATTGTGTGCTCAACCTCGCACTGTTTTTGTATAAGAACCAAGATCTTTTATTATACAAAGGTTATGGTTACAATCAAATATAAATGCACATGTGTTCTCATTGTGATACTGAAGGGGTGTCTGAAGGGTGCATGGAGACAGTTGCTTGGCCATTCTATAAAGTTTGCTTATGTTATGTAGCTACTGTTGTTTCTGCTTGTTCAATTACATACCTCTGATACATAGATGATTCAAGAATCCCCCAAACCTGTTTGCATGTAAAGTTGCTGAAATTGTTGCTTAGGCAGTGCCTTATGAATATCATATTAAACTGCTAATGAGTTTCTTGCGGGTTCTTCTCAGAAGGCTAGTTCCTGAACCAGTGGTCAGTCCTTCAATGTTCATCAACCTTATCTGGTCTTAACTGAATAAAGCATTTCAATCAGTTAAAGCTTGGTAATGTACCTATTAATGAATTGTGAGAAGTTACCTCTGTCTGGATCTCTTGCCTTGGTGCTTTTGATTAAGTTGTAACTTATTAAGTTATATTTATTTATATGTACTTAAAACATTCATAAATAAGTAACTAAAAACTAATTACAAGTAGAAAACTTGGTCCAAATCGGTGTCTCTCGGGATCGTGCCAAGAAGGCTGGCAGCATTGCTACGTTGAATAGCAATGCTGATTCTCTGAGCGAGAAAAGCCCCAGCCCGCTTGTCACGAGAAGCTTCTACCAGAGTTAAGTTATATTAATTGCATTCATAAAAGGACAAGCATGGTTTTGACAAAGAATGGATTTAGAATTAAACATTTAAATTGCATTCTTGTGTGAGAACATTGGACTATTAAGTCATAATTATGTTCTCAGATATGTACATTGGACTGTTAACTTTAAAGTTTTTGTTTTTGCTGTGAAATAATTGAAAGCTGAATGCAAACAGATGGAAAGAATAGAATAATTTATTTACATGAAATATGGTTACAAAAGATGTTGTTTAAAATAAAAGGTACATAGCATATTTCACCTATTTTGTGTATGTAAATATTAATATAATGTTAAACATTTGTCTGCAAACAACATGGCTCTAACCAGGCATATTATTTTATTTATATAATACTATATTTTAATCATTTGTAGGTACTTTAGTACATATTGCACATTGTTTATATTAATTATATAATATTATATTTATTACTTAAGGTTTTATAGAGTCTGAATAGAGCTTGAGTTTAAATGTAATTATTTTGCTGTGCTACTTAGGTGCTTGGATGTGGCATTGTGTATTGTTACAGGATTTTCGGGCTTATAAACATTTTCGGGTTCAATTTCTTGTTAATGCCTGTCAGTAGATCAGCAAGAAGAAACATTTTTCTTAAAACAATTCGTCTTGAAAATCTATTCTCTGTTGCTTTGCTTGACACATCATACTGAAGGATTATGAGAAAAACTGCTAGATAGGTGGTAATTAATGAGGATTTATTATTGAGCAAAATTATGATTTCAGTAAATTAGGACCGTTCAGTACAGCGTCAGTGTGAGAGAGAGAGAGGAAGGGCGGATACAGTTCATACGCGCCATATTAGTTTTGACATAACAAACAACTTGTCACTATTGACATTGACATGTCATACTGATATGTATTTTCGTTTAACACTTTTCTAACACATACATGTCTATACTATCATATGAGTCATATGCATCCAAATGTGGTGAAAAATGTAAATAATATTTATATCATATGAAACTAATGATTTATTTTTTTAATGAACTTAAGAAAATATAATAACAAAATATATTATTAAAAGGCCATTTAGGCCAAGTTTCGATAATACTGAATTCTTTGTCAATTCTTCGGTCTCCTGTGATGTCGACTAACCTTTTTGTTATTTCCCTAAAAACCTTATAGCGCTAGGACCCCACGGACTAAGGATCTCGACACCGAATAGGATAAAATCATATTCGGAGCCTAGACACCTGTATTTGCAAGCTTTGGTTTTTCATGCCGCACCAGCTCTGTTGTTCGTTCCATGTAGATAGGGAGGCGCCAGCAGGTTGCATCGCATTCCAGCACCTGCTCCATCTTCCATGGAATCAAACTCATACCATCCGGTCTCTTGCAATACCAGTCGGCTCAAGTAGGCTTGGCACGTTGACGGTGGCAAGGGATCTGTGTATGATATCGTTAAGTGCAGCATGTCTCGAGAAGCGGCCTGCATTCCTTTCACAAATTTATATTATTATAAGGAGCTTGCTTACCTGTGTTGCCGACGACGTGGTCTTCATTGTCTGGACTCTGGTCTCGAATGTTAATTACTATGTATTATATTAATCTATAACACTATATAAAATCACAAATTTGTCCTTGTTTTCCTTTGTGAAGCTTGTAGGTAAGCACTGATTAACCTCTTTTGCCTTAGGAGCAAAATTTTCATTGACTAAATAAATTATTTCTTCATACTTTGTTGTGGCTTACTTTTTTTCGAACATAAAGTTCTTGGGCCTATGTCCCACGCTGTTAAGGATGTCGCCTTTATATTATTTAATCGATGCTAGGCTGTTCTCCACAGTAAATTTCCAAGTTCATTGTGTAAAATGTTTTAGCATCCACTAGAGCATAAATTTTCAATCCATATTTCGCCGGTTTCGAGGGTATGTATGTATTGACGAAAAGCACATCTTTCTCTAAATTTCGGTTTATTTGGTGTGAGTAAAGTAAATTTTTGACCAACCTGGTCGCAACTAGCACCCCGAAGTTGAGGGGTTGTAACTCCGGGTTCCTTGAATTATGGCACTCACAAACACTTGTGGGTATTCACTAAACTACACATAAAACTTAGGCGGACATTCAACTCGCGTAGCTCCGGAATTCGATTCTTCACGGAGCAAATATTGTCATGATGTTGTTTCGACTTTGGATCGATTGATACCTATATTATACTCTTTTGTGTTGGTGGTGCTGATGTTGAAATTGACTGCTGGTTTGTCCAAGCCGACGTAGAGTGCAGCGGTATAAGGGGTTCCGATCCAGACGGTGAATGTGGTAGACCTCAAAGACTTAATAAAATTGATTGGAAATAAGACTGACTCTGGGTAATTTATAATCTCCTCAAACCTTAATTAAATTGTAAATTCCCGTGCGTTATATGTAAGCCCATCGTTTGCGAGACGCACGCGGTATGTTTAGAATCTGAATGTCATTTGCAAAATGCTTATTATAACGTCGCCGCTTATTTCCGAGCGAAATATTTTATCTGTGCCCGTTCGGAGACGGAAGGAACGGTCCCTCCCCGCTCCCGCGCCCTGGGCAGTCGCGGATGCGCAAGAACGGCAACCGCGCCGTAAGATTAGACTGCCTGTGCGCTTCTTGTAATTCTGTGATCTTTATATTGTATTGTGTTTCCCTTTTGTATTTATTTCTATAACTTAATTATAATACCTTCTTTGATTTTAACTTTATACGTTTTTATTGCGTAAAGAGTCCACAGCCACCCACCACGAACTCATACGACCCACAACGAGAAAGTGAATCTCATGCTCGCTACATTATCTTTTATTTAAAAGTTACTAACGTTAAAGAACTGTTGTCTCACAGATTCTTTCGGAAGATTTTGGAAGGTTTAACAAATGAGCTGAACTCCATACAAGGCGTGCGGGCAATGATTAGCAACTACACCGTTTTCACCAGACATGACACTAGCACCATCACACGTCTGAGCTTTTAGCTTATCCCGACAAGTGTACTGCGATAATGTTTCTAAAACTATATAATAATTAAGAATATTACCTGTGCGGTTTTGCCTAACATCAAAAGAACAATCTATTCATTGATTTCAATATATGTAACGTAAAATGAGAGTAAGCTGCTATTTTCCCGCTAGTTTCGGGGTTCTCATCTATCATGACGGCTACAAAATCAGTTTGACTTATTTGGGAATTAAGTGTGAAATTTCAGCTGTTTCTACAGTTGAAATTTGATCATTCTGAATACTATTTGACAAACCAGAAAACGCGTTTGTGCAAGTTGTCAACCTATCATATATAGTATCATATTTAGATAAAAACTACTTTTTCTCCAAACTTACCTTCGTTTGATTATAAATCGATTTCGTCATGAGCTCTATATGGGAGTTGTTGCTTACCAAGGAACCAAGTAATATCTGCTAGGCGATAAAGTATATTCTTATATTAATTCCTTAATAATCCTTACGGTCTACTTAGTGTGATGACGCTCTCGATGTCGCCTGTCAATGGAGTACTCAGATTTATTTCTGTACGGGTTAGAACATATAAAACCTCCATAGGCCTGATTGTGATTATCAGAACTATCATGTTATTTAAGTCACCGAATCCCCCATGCAGATTTAGTCTGCGAAAAATAAGGCTAGGAAAAGTAAATAATTAATTTGAGTGACTGCAATCATGAAATTTTCTATTGGAATGGATAGTAACAGTTATTTTTTTACCTGACATAAGTTTAGGTTTGAGGCGGCCTACGTAACTCATTATTTTTGCTTTATCCACAGATTTAAACTGACCGAATGGGTTTACCAATGACGTTTATCGATCCATTATAACACGGTGTATGAAACATAGTAATTGTTGACAACAAAACCTTTAACAAACACACAAATAATAAAATACGAACGCGCAAGCGTACCAAAGCTATCGACACTCGCGGGCAAACAAATCGAGTGAGGCACCAATAGCGTAAACAAAATATTTTTTCTCAGAAATATGATTTTTTTATGACATGCAAAGAAGAACAATAAAAAGTAATAATTGTGTGAGAGTAAAGATATTTTAAATAAAACAAAACAATATAATTAAAAGATAATTTATTTTTTCAATTCCAAGCTGACGTTGATGGCAGCGGTATAAGGGGTTCCGAACCAGAAGGCGGTGAATGTGAAGCCACCACTGTCTTTTTCGTGCTTTGCCCTAGAGGGGTCCGCTGGAGCGACTACTGGGTCTAGGGGGTCGGGGATCTCGGCTTCTTTTCAGACTTCCACGACTGCGATTCTATATGCTTTGCCGGACTAGCGAGACCTTGTAGGCCCCGGATTTGAGGTCGCCTTCTAAAACTACATCTTTATCTATTTTTTGAAATCTCGAATATTTCATGAGCAATGCAGAACAATCCTTTAGTCTTGTCTTCTTCATTTGAATATATATTTGGGCCGTATATTTCTATGTGACATCTCCATCCCGGTCCCAAAAAAGCTTATAGGTATATCCTATAAGTTTTTTTTGAGCAGGCATTTAATTTCTACAACTATTTCTAAAGTCTTTAGAGATACCATCTGGCGATGCTTCGAAGAGTGGAAAAGGCCTATTCCAAGATAAATCCGCATTTCGTAATCTTCATTTGATTTGGGCGCTCAGTGAAAATAGTGGGGATAACTTTGTATGTATTTGTGCATAGCAGATTATCGATAATAAAAATAATAATAATCTACTTCATCTCTCACTTAACATTGCTTGTATTTGTGTCGATTTATATGAAGGTCTATGAGCGTGTTGGCTCATAGAACACAGCTGTATTTAAGTAAGACAATCTTCTTATTTAAATGAAAACATTACAAAACACTTGCAATAGGGCCAAAACTCCCGTAGAACCTTTAAGTAACGAAGAAGTTGGACAAGAAATGCTCTTGCAAAGTCACGTGATAGATAGCGAACACAGGCATAGAGTATTTGCTTTACAGCAGGGTATAGCTACTCGGAATGCTTTTGTCCTACGTTTGTGGGAAAGGCACCTATGATCCTAGAACATGAGAATATATAAATAAGTTAAGAGGTAATTTTTTTATTCAATATTGTCATTTTCATTGCTTGCTAATTGAGTTCTATAAAAGCTGAATATTTTTCTTTCTTTTCAAGCATTTCTCTGTAAATTTACGAATACTTTTTTGGTTTGAATTGAGTGAATTAGGTTTAAAAAATATTGTATATGTATATATAATATATATATGTGTCAATTTAGGAAAACTATTCCAAGTATAGAACATTGCATAAACATGTTATTTTATAGACAATTGTTTAAATGTGTCTTGATTTTAATTTTTATGCCCTAAATTAGTACCTTTCGATCCTCCTGGCTATACCGTGGAGTCCAGCAATCTCTTGCACCAACCTCTCAAAATTGTTACTAATCGTATCTGTGGCTGCAGCGCGCATCTCTGAGCGGCTCGCGTCTACGGTGCCGACGTCTTGGGGATAGACGTCCAGATCGAATAGTTCGAATTACAGGTTCAGGAGATCGCGATGCTGATGTAAGGGAATTAGTTGGTGGCTGGACTACAGCATCCTGAGATGACGGGACTATGAACGGCAGCGGTTCTTCACCGGATGGGACAATGCTGGGGGTGGCCGCTGGGATATACCCTTAAAGAATGGACTCAAACCCTCAAGGCTATCATCAACTGTTACATTACCAAACTCGTATAATTTTTTTTTCATTTCATATAAAAAAAATCGACGTATCAATAAATACAATTTAAATGATGGATAAGGTACTAGGCAAGGTTTGGTCAAAATCGTCACGAAGTATTTGTTCAAACTTGGCTTTGATATCTGTTAAGGGCTTGTTGATACAAGGCCCTCCACCAGTCCGCACATGTGAAGCCCGGATAGCTGCCAGCCTAGCTTTAATTTTGACCTTGAACCTATTTATAACCTATAGGTTGATTTTAAAAACTACACAAAACTTTGTTTACTTTGGACCAGCCTCTCCAATCTTTGTCGCCTCCTTCACCTTCAGCGTTTAAAATTTCATTAATATCGCCTCACTTCCTTTTTGAATATTGTTTCGCTTGGCGAGAACGATTGTAGGCGGTGGCAATATCTCTGTTGGCAAATTCCCACAGAATTCTTAACTACCCCCCTGAAACTCGGGTAGCCCTTCGGCTGCAAGACCTAACGGTTATCACATAATAATTACGATAATAATTTGTTTATTCGGTTTCACCTGAAACAAAATACTCAAAACGCTATATAGAAAAGATAAATTGATTATGAATAAAAATAAAGAATTACGTCGTTTCCATGTCACATCGGAGTTCAAATATATAAAACTAATAGGCAGCCACTACTTACATTCACAGAAAACTTTCTTATTAAAGGAGAATTCGATTATAGTTTGTAGTTCTTATTTTGAATTTCGCGCTCATTTATTCATCAACAAAAAAAAGTTGTCATTACATTTATCGAAATATTATGGCTGCCAGTATTATTTTCCAGTAAAAATATTTATGTGGAATTTTAAAAATGTTTTATATTATTATAAAATATCATATTTATATAATAAACTATTTTGGAAATGGTCTTAGATTAATATTAATTAAAAGGCAGGCCCATCCATAAATCGCATCTTATGTCTATCTAGAATAAATATCTTGTTCCGTATAGCATAATATGTCACAACTACTTAACTTTTTTCCAATTTAACTAAATACTTTTTCTAAGCATGTAATTTTACAAAATAATCTTATTTTGAAGTAATCATGCCGCATACATCGCACGCTTAGTATTAAAGTGCTTCTTACAGCGCCATCTATGACTATGCTAAGACACTCTTAAAAAAATAGTGTTTTACTCCTCTTACAGTAATTCGGTCTCTTTCACACCGATGCGTTTTGAAGACGTCACTTGACATAACACTGACATTATTCGTTCAAACGGTTCAATGACAACATCTACCCGTTTGTTTTGTGACCTATTCTATTAGTTATTATGTTTGTTTTAAAGTGAACTTGAAGGCAAGTTTTAGTCTTTGAGTTGAATATTAATACGTCTATTTAATATTAAATTTGGTAGAATATTAAGTTCGATATTAGTCGTTCCATTAAGTTTTAGGGCTATTTAAAACTAAAAATGTTGTCGATTTTGCAACACAATAACGATTAAGGGGCAAATTCACCGATTGCTACAAAATCTTAGCTTAATAAAACTGAGTTTCCGATAATCTGGTTTAAATCAGATCTCTATTAACGCCAAACTGATTTCACCAGCACCATTTTAAACGTGTTTACGAAAACCTAGACAGAATGAGCGACACCACAGATAAAGTGAAATGTCGTAGCTGCGTTTCGTTTTACCGCAGAATCTGTGACCTACTACGATGTCAAATTTATTTTAGAGAAAGAAAAACAAAACGAACTTGGTCGCGCACAGTGTTCCAAGCTCAAAAAATGATCTCCCAATATATTGGGTAATGCAATACTTCCTGATAAGCAGCGTTGCATACTCTACGTGTTTTTACGTAGATTTACGTATTTTAGGCCACTCCTGCAAAGCTACTGACTACAGTCCCAGAATCTACGTATTTTTTTTTACAAAATTACAAAATAGCAGCGTTATGAAAGTACGTAGATCTACGAACTTTTCGTAAGCTATTTTTACATATTCCACGTGTTTGTCAAACCCAGACTACGCTTTTTAAAAATCTGAGTTGGCTACACTTCTGATAAGATTTGATTAGTAAATAGTAGTATACATTATAGTTTTGTATTAATTCGTTTTAACTACTGTTACGGAACAAACTAAATAAAATAATATTAGTTAGTACAACACGATGCTCCCAAGACATTGTTTAACAGTGATGCTTCCATGTTTGGAAGGTTCAATTTGCGCTAGCCGGTTGATGGCAGTTGAGAAAAAGTGGTTGACGAGTAAAGACGTGCAAATTGTAGTAAATAAGTAAAGTCGTGCAATTCAGTATAAAGAATTTTATTTAAATATTCCCTCCATGGTAGCTACAGTACACCATCACCTATAAATTCAATTACAGTCCACTATGGAACGATAGCTAACAACTACCATGAACTCTAATAACCTCAAACCAGAGGGAATGAAAAGAAAAAGAGATCTAACATTCGTGTCTAGTGAAAGATTGGTGTCATTGAATTGGTCGAAAAATATTTCCACGTTATAGAATGTAAGAAAACAGACTCAGTGAGTGTTAAAAATAAATTAACCCAATACCCTTCTAAAAGATCGCCGAGGAGTTTAACCCTTCTTTGCATGATGATGAAAATTTCAATAATAATATTTAGTCACCAAAAAATGGTACTCAAAACCCTTGTACTATAATGGTTTTGAGTACCATAAATATATTATGTACTGTATTGTAATATACATATGTACTGTAAATTTGTTGTTGCTGGCAACTTTTTAAGTGACTATTGCGTACAACAAAACGCAGTTGCTAAAAACTAGCAAACGTCACTTTGAATTACCAGGCCTAGAACTTGTCATTCCGCTGTTTGTTGTGACTGGAAGAAAGGAGCGAGATTTGAAATTGTTTTATGGAAATAAACGGAGATATATACTTTTTTCAAAATTTTCATAAAATTTTAGTTTCAAGCTTATCTGGGTTAAATATAAGGATGTAAAAACGATAGTACATCTCTTTAAAGACTTCAAAGAAGGGCAAAGTCAGAAATCTAAGCCCGCAGGAAAATATTGCACGATTTATAAGGTTTTCACTACGCAGTTTAATATATCGTTTTTTTGCCCAAGAAAGGATCAGTGATCAGTCGATACGTGTTTGCAATATCAAAATTCAACACGTGAACAAAAACTTACTATTCAACTAAAATATGATACCCATTTAGAAGAAAAAGACCTCAGCCGACAGGAAAAATATAACGACCGTTTCGACAACAATAAAGTTATATTGTTTGACCTTCAAGCTGTTCTTCAGTCTCCCAAGGGGGACTCCGCAGCTTTCTGTTACAAAAGTAAGCTCAATAGCTATAATTTCACTGTTGTCTCCATAAACAAGAAAGAAGAAGGCAAAATTAAGGACTCATACAACAACGTTTATTGCTATTTTTGGAACGAGACCGACGCTAAAAGAGGTGCTAATGAAATAGGCTCTTGCCTTCTACATTATTTTGAACAAATTTGTACCGACTCCAGGGGGGTGACCATGACATCTTATAGCAATGTTATTGTAAGCTTACTTTGTGTTTTCGTACCACAAAATCATTAATAGCAGGCTTACGACCCTATAAAACAATATTGTTTTCTCAACAGGCTTGGTGACATCACTCCAAAACATTAAATTTTTTTCGGTTATTTCATACCTCAACGCGATTTTTGACAAGCCATCTTAATTGCTTTCTGTCAAATCTGTCAATATTTTGCAATTATATAAACATTGCTCAACAGAATTAAAGTTATTTTGCATATTTGTGATAGTAAGTATTAGTTTAGTAGTATTTTATACCATTGTTGTGTAATTTAAAGTAAGTAAAACGCATTACATAATCTTGAAGAATAAAACGTTAAACATGTTTTACAAGTGATTTTAGTATGAAGGTAAGTATTTTATTTCTTGTTTGTTTCTAGATGGCAAACGAATACGAGGCTTTTCTTTATTTAGAAGATGAAGTTGAAGGGACTATACACAATATTACACGAAAGAGGCGTCGTATGCAGCTACGCGAATGATGCGACCCCTTCACCTTATGTGATGAGGAATTTATTGAAAGAAATAGACTATCAAAAGAACTAGCACTTAACCTGTGTGATGAGTTGAGGCCTCTGATGAAGGAATCCAAAAGGCCTACAGACCTATCTATACGGAACAAGATTATATTATATCTTATTATGCAGTTTGTTAAATCAGCTGGTGAAATGTTGTGTTTATAATCCAAAATAAATTGAAATTTGATAGAAATGCACTCCCTCAGGCTTTTGTGGGCTACGTATAATGAAGAAGTGTGGCTTAGGCGTAGTAAAAGAAATATTTCACGACGATGTTTAGAGCAAATAAGTGAAATGCCGGAGTTATTGTTTATACAGTGGTTTAGATTGGACAAACAAACATTTAAGAATATTTGTGTTGATTTACGTGAACATACCTCACTACGTGGAACTAATGAAACTCCTGTGGAAGTAAAGGTATGTACCTAAATAAAGTAACTTTTAAGCATGATAAGTACCTGCTATTTTGGTGTTTATTCTATAGTAGCCCTGAGTTTTCTTGCTTCAGGATCTTATCAAAGAATTGTAGGAGTCACGCAACAATCAGCAAGTCGCTTCATTAGGCAAGTTGTTGCAGCTCTCAACGATGATTATATTATAACAATATTAAGCTTACCCAAACACAACAAGAAAGATCAAGAATAAAGGCCGGTTAAGCAGTGGACTCCCCTCTACCAACTGCGAAAGACCATATCGTAAAAAAAAAACATTTTTTTTCACTCCTCGCTCGACACGCGGATGCGACGGACGTTTCTCTCGGAAATTATTAGTTTGCTTGTGAATCATTTAATTTGTAAAAAGTTAATTAGTAATAAATGTTAGGTGTGGTTTGCTAGTTTTTATTTAAATTCACCTCACTTCTGGTTTCTAAAAGTAGTGTATTTATTCGTTTTAACTACCATGAACTCTAATAACCCCAAACCAGAGGAAATGAAAAGAAAAAGAGATCCAACATTCGTGTCTAGTCAAAAGATTGGTGTCATTCAATTGGTCGAAAAATATTTCCACGTTATAGAATGTAAGAAAACAGACTCAGTGAGTGTTTAAATTAAATTAACCCAATGGCAAAAGATCGCCGAGGAGTTTAATGCAGCGTCTCCTATCCACCCTAGGGATTGCAGCGTGCTAAAAAACTGCTGGGAAAACATGAAAAAGAAGGCCAAAAATGAGCAGACAGCACGTAACCAGCATTATTTGGGAACAGGTAAGACATGTTGTTATATTACTTTTAAATACTCAACTAAAAGCTAC
Organism: Watsonalla binaria; assembly: GCA_929442735.1. Taxonomy (NCBI): domain Eukaryota; kingdom Metazoa; phylum Arthropoda; class Insecta; order Lepidoptera; family Drepanidae; genus Watsonalla; species Watsonalla binaria. Next base: position 635,451 of record OV838938.1, read on the forward strand.
CCATGGTTAGACTCTCCATCTCTTTCATGTTGCAAGGAGGAGGACCACATCGAAAACAAGTCCCAGATCCCGCAATTGAGTGGTGGGTGGCCTTGGTGTGTGAGCAGTTAAAATTTATTTTTATAACCAAACTATGTTTTGTTGAGCTTAAACATTGAAGCCGTTGGACCTGAATCTCACCAACTATCTATTATTCCTAAAGTATTTTTTTTTTTAACATAAAATGAATGTTAATTATTTTATTCATCTCCTTCTACTTATACTGTCTCATTGCTTCCAAGCATTTGAGAATACATGTTTTTAATATATAACAGAGCCGGAATATCTATTCATGCCCAACACATCTACTAGTCTCAGGAGGCCTACTTTGAGACGCAACCAGGATGCTAAACAAAGCCTCAATGCAAAAAGAATTAATACTTTAATGAAAACTAATGTGCACGCTGACGAAGAACATGCTTTAAATATGAGGATGTAAAAACGATAGTAGATCTCTTTAAAGACTTCAAAGAAGGACAAAGTCAGAAATCTAAGCCCGCAGGAAAATATTGCACGATTTATAAGGTTTTCACTACGCAGTTTAATATATAGTTTTTTTTGCCCAAGAAAGGATCAGTGCGATACGTGTTTGCAATATCAAAATTCAACACGTGAACAAAAACTTACTATTCAACTAAAATATGATACCCATTTAGAAGAAAAAGACCTCAGCCGACAGGAAAAATATAACGACCGTTTTAAAATAGACGACAATAATAAAGTTATATTGTTTGACCTTCAAGCTGTTCTTCAGTCTCCCAAGGGGGACTCCTCAGCTTTCTGTTACAAAAGTAAGCTCAATAGCTATAATTTCACTGTTGCCTCCTTAAACAAAAAAGTAGAAGGCAAAATTAAGGACTCATACAACAACGTTTATTGCTATTTTTGGAACGAGACCGACGCTAAAAGAGGTGCTAATGAAATAGGCTCTTGCCTTCTACATTATTTTGAACAAATTTGTACCGACTCCAGGGGGGTGACCATGACATCTTATAGCAATGTTATTGTAAGCTTACTTTGTGTTTTCGTACCACAAAATCATTAATAGCAGGCTTACGACCCTATAAAACAATATTGTTTTCTCAACAGGCTTGGTGACATCACTCCAAAACATTAAATTTTTTTCGGTTATTTCATACCTCAACGCGATTTTTGACAAGCCATCTTAATTGCTTTCTGTCAAATCTGTCAATATTTTGCAATTATATAAACATTGCTCAACAGAATTAAAGTTATTTTGCATATTTGTGATAGTAAGTATTAGTTTAGTAGTATTTTATACCATTGTTGTGTAATTTAAAGTAAGTAAAACGCATTACATAATCTTGAAGAATAAAACGTTAAACATGTTTTACAAGTGATTTTAGTATGAAGGTAAGTATTTTATTTCTTGTTTGTTTCTAGATGGCAAACGAATACGAGGCTTTTCTTTATTTAGAAGATGAAGTTGAAGGGACTATACACAATATTACACGAAAGAGGCGTCGTATGCAGCTACGCGAATGATGCGACCCCTTCACCTTATGTGATGAGGAATTTATTGAAAGAAATAGACTATCAAAAGAACTAGCACTTAACCTGTGTGATGAGTTGAGGCCTCTGATGAAGGAACCCAAAAGGCCTACAGACCTATCTATACGGAACAAGATTATATTATATCTTATTATGCAGTTTGTTAAATCAGCTGGTGAAATGTTGTGTTTATAATCCAAAATAAATTGAAATTTGATAGAAATGCACTCCCTCAGGCTTTTGTGGGCTACGTATAATGAAGAAGTGTGGCTTAGGCGTAGTAAAAGAAATATTTCACGACGATGTTTAGAGCAAATAAGTGAAATGCCGGAGTTATCCCTACTAATATTATAAATGCGAAAGTAACTCTGTCTGTCTGTCTGTTACCTTTTCACGCCTAAACCGCTGAACCGATTTTGATGAATTTTGGTATAGAGATAGATGGAACCTTGGGAAAGGACATAGGGTACTTTTTATCCAGATCCCGATCCCGATCCCGGAATTATACGGGTGGAAACGCAGAGTGCAGTTGTGTATCGTATATCCCTACTAAATGAATTTTGATATAGAGATAGATGGAACCTTGGAAAAGGACAAAGGCAACCTTTTATCCCGATCCCGTAATTATGCGAGTGATAGATAACGCAGGTTGCAGTAATGTATCGTATATGCCTACTAAATGAATTTTGGTATAGAGATAGATGGAACCTTGGGGAAAGAAATAGACAGTCTGTCTGTTTCGTTTTCACGCCTAAACCGCTGAACCGATTTTGATGAATTTTGGTATAGAGATAGATGGAACCTTGGAAAAGGACAAAGGCAACCTTTTATCCCGATCCCGTAATTATGCGAGTGATAGATAACGCAGGGTGCAGTAATGTATCGTATATGCCTACTAAATGAATTTTGGTATAGAGATAGATGGAACCTTGGGGAAAGACATAGACAGTCTGTCTGTTTCGTTTTCACGCCTAAACCGCTGAACCGATTTTGATGAATTTTGGTATAGAGATAGATGGAACCTTGGGAAAGGACATCTTTACTTTTTATCCCGATCCCGATCCCGCAAAGACGTGCGGGGGACGCGGATGGCTCGGTGGGAGGAGTGTAGATCACAAAGTATGCTTACCCGAACGGGCAGACACGTGAGGGCAGACGTCGTTGGCGGACGCATGCGATATCTACAATTTTGAGCTGCAACGTATTCGCTTTCTTTACGTTTTCATTGGTGTTTAGGGTTTCTTGGATAAGCATTTTGTGTTATTTACTTAGTTGTTTTGGTTGTTATTATTAGTTTAGCATAAGTTAGTAGTAGGTAGAATTATAGTTAATAGGTAAAATAAATACTTTAATTCATTTTTTAGGATAGGTATAAAATTGTAGTAGATTAGTAGGCAGGTTTTTTTAAGTTTTTTCACATTTAGTAAGTAGTTACGGTACCTAAGAAGGTCAGCATAGTTTTTATTGAGTATTAATAGGTACGTAATGTTGTTTTGTGAATAAAATAGTTCCAGTTGTTTTGCATATAATTTTATCGATTCATTTTGTTTTTATTCCATGTGGATAGTATATTTTTTTTAACATTTAGTTTTAGTTTAGCAATTCGTTTTGTTTTTGTTTTATTTCATGTGTATAAGTACCTACCTTAAGTATAGTTTCGTACTCAGTACCTTTAACTAAATTTTTTTGTCAGCTAAAGAATTTTTTTTTGCATAAGTACTTACCTGCTTTTATTACTTTAGGTAGGTAACTGGTTAAGTAATATGCCTCGCAAGCGTAAATCTAATTTAGCGCGTAGCTCTAAAAGAGCTCGAACTGCGCAAGTAGCTAGATCCCAAGAATCTGAGGAGCAGACTCAGGCCCGGCAGATTTTAGATGCTGAGCGACACGCAACGCAAAGAGCTGCCGAGACCTATGAACAAACTCAGGCCCGGCAGATTTTAGATGCTGAGCGACACGCAACGCAAAGAGCTGCCGAGACCTATGAACAAACTCAGGCCCGGCAGATTTTAGATGCTGAGCGACACGCAACGCAAAGAGCTGCCGAGACCTATGAACAAACTCAGGCCCGGCAGATTTTAGATGCTGAGCGACACGCAACGCAAAGAGCTGCCGAGACCTATGAACAGACTCAGGCCCGGCAGATTTTAGATGCTGAGCGACACGCAACGCAAAGAGCTGCCGAAACCTATGAACAGACTCAGGCCCGGCAGATTATAGATGCTGAGCGACACGCAACGCAAAGAGCTGCCGAGACCTATGAACAGACCCAGGCCCGGCAGATTTTAGATGCTGAGCGACACGCATCATTGATAGCTGCAGAGATGCCAGAAGAATCCCAAAGACGACGTGTGTTAAATGCTGAACGGCAGTCAGAAAGGAGAAATGCGTTTACAATGTATACATGGGGAGCATTCCACAATGCTGCTTTTGATTATGACCCATCGATTGAGTATAATAACCATCGATTACTTCTCATAGGTGGAATGGATAAAAAATGTATACATTGTGAAGCACTCAAGTGGAAAGACGAAACTCCGGGTATGTGTTGTTCTGGTGGCAAGGTTTCAATTCCAATACTTGGAGAACCAGAGGAACCATTGAAGTCTTTACTTTTAGGTGATAACAACGAATCGCGGCGTTTTTTAATCAAAATAAGGAAATATAATTCATGCTTTCAAATGACGTCATTTGGTGTAGAAAATGAAGTGGTTATGCCTGGGTTTTCATCTACTTTTACAATCCAAGGTCAAATCTATCATAGGATTGGTTCTTTGCTTCCTACAAATAATGAGCAACCAAAATGTTTACAGATTTATTTTATGGGAAATGAAAACGACGAGGTTGACCGCAGGTGTCAAAACATTCAATTAGTAAAAAAGGATATTGTCTTAAAGATTCAGAGAATGTTGCATGAACATAACCGCCTAATAAACACTTTCACAACAGCCTTAGAAAGAATGCCGGGAGATGATTATAAGTTGGTGATTCACCCAGATCGTACACCAAGTGGGGAACACGAAAGACGATATAATGCACCTTTAATAAATGAAGTCGCAGCCATGGTTTGTGGTGAACAGTTTGCTTCCCGTGATATAGTTTTACATGCCCGTGATAACACACTAACTAGGGTGCCGGATACACATAAATTTTACGATGCGTTACAATATCCGCTAATATTTAGCAAAGGGCAAGAAGGGTATCACTTTCAAATTCCACAAGTCAATCCTGTAACTGGCCTGCCCTTGCCTAACAAAAAGGTATCATGTATGGACTTTTATGCCTTTCATATCATGATTAGAGAAAATGATTTTAATATTATATCACGATGCAGGCAACTGGCCAATCAGTTTTATGTTGATATGTACGTTAAGGTAGAAAGTGAACGATTACTATACATAACATTAAATCAAACTAAATTAAGAGCAGAAAATTATATCCACCTTCAAGACGCAGTAGCGAATGACGCTAATCTAAATCCAAATGATATTGGTAGAATGATAATTTTACCGTCTTCATTTGTAAATAGTCCGAGGTACTTACACGAATATACTCAGGATGCGTTTGCTTATGTACGTACATATGGTCGCCCTGACTTATTCGTTACGTTTACTTGCAACCCAGCATGGCCGGAAATAGTAAATGAATTAATGCCGGGTCAAAGCGCGATTGATAGGCATGATGTAGTCGCAAGAGTTTTTAGGTTGAAAGTTAAAAAACTTATGTCTGTTATTTCCAAAGGCAGAATATTTGGAGAAGTGATCTGCTTTATGTATTCCATAGAGTGGCAGAAGCGTGGCCTACCACATGTCCACATATTATTGTGGTTTAAAGACAAGTTGAGACCCGATCAAATTGATAATATTATCAGCGCAGAAATACCCGATCCAAGCACTGACAAGACACTTCATGATATTATAGTTAAAAACATGATTCATGGTCCATGTGGACCTGAAAATCCTCAGTGCCCTTGCATGAAAGATGGAAAATGCACAAAGAAATTTCCTCGCAAATTACACAAAGACACTGTCCACAGTGAAAACGGATACCCACTCTATCGTAGAAGAGCACCAGCAGACGGAGGTCGAACGGCATCTGTGAAACTACGAAATGGGAGTTACGTCACTATTGATAATAGTTGGGTGGTCCCTTATTCCGCTATTCTATTAAAAATATTTAACGCCCATATAAATGTTGAGGCTTGCAGTTCAGTGCGCGCTATCAAATATATCTGCAAATATATTAACAAAGGCAGTGACCAAGCTATTTTCAATTTTAGGAGCACAGAGCTTGCAAATCGCGTAAATGTAGTACATACATATCAATCTGGTCGTTATGTTAGCAGCAACGAAGCCGTGTGGCGGTTATTAGGGTTCCCGTTGCACGAAAGGCACCCCACCGTTACACATCTAAGTGTACACTTAGAGAACGGTGAACGAGTTTATTTTACAGAAGATAATTTCCACGAGCGACTATCTACTCGACCAAAAACCACCCTTACAGCTTTTTTTGAACTTTGCATAAGAGATGAGTTTGCAAGAACTCTTATGTATTCTGAGGTACCGAGATATTACACATGGGACGCAACCAGAAAAACTTGGAAACGCCGAATTCAAGGAACTTCGGTTCAGAACTGGCCTGGTGTCAAATCTGGAGATGCCTTAGGACGGGTTTACACAGTCCATGTTACTAACATGGAATGTTTTTGTTTAAGGATGCTTCTACACCATGTGCGTGGGCCAACCTCTTTCAATGATCTCAAAAAATACAACAATCAAGAATTTTCAACATTTCGAGAGGCATGTGAGGCAAGAGGATTATTGGAGGATGACAATCATTGGAATATAACACTGGAAGAGGCTGCACAATGTAGATCAGCGGCCAAGGTGAGAATGCTTTTTGCTATACTAATAGCGACATGTGGGCTTTCAAACCCTCAACAACTGTGGGAAAGGTACAAAATTCAAATGGCCGACGATATTTTACACAGAGTACAACATCATAATCCAAACGTTACATACAATGATTTCATTTTTAATGAAGCCCTAACAAAGATAGAAGACCAAGTCATAACTATAACTGGGTAAGATTTGTCAGATTTTGGGTTGAGCAGGCCGCAAAGAACTGGGGAAGTTTGCAGTGATATAATAAGAGAATTGAGTTACGATGCTGCTTCTTTACAACAACAAATAACTGAGTCTGTTCCGCGTCTAAACCCAGAACAAAGATTAGTTTTTGAGAATGTTGTGCAAAAAATCGAAAGTGGCGAAGGTGGTTTATTCTTTTTGGATGCGCCAGGAGGCACGGGTAAAACATTTCTTTTAAATTTACTTTTAGCCCAAATTCGTAAAGATAAAGGAGTTGCTGTTGCTGTAGCTTCTTCTGGAATAGCAGCTACGTTACTTAATGGTGGCCGAACGGCACATTCAGTACTTAAACTGCCATTGAACTTAGCTCATGAGGAAATGCCAGTTTGTAACATTACTAAAAATAGTGACCGTGGACGAATGTTACAGCAATGTAAGCTGTTGGTTTGGGATGAATGTACCATGTCCCACAAAAGAGCGATAGAAGCACTAGATCGGACCATAAAAGATATTAAGAGAAACCAAAGTATCATGGGTGGTATGGTGGTACTTTTAGCTTGCGATTTTAGACAGACTCTGCCGGTAATTACTAGAGGCACGCCGGCAGATGAAATAAATGCATGTTTAATTAAAAGCGTCTCCATTATGGGTGCATGTAAAAAATTTTTGTCTGACTACAAATATGCGAGTACAACTGCACAGTGATACACAATTGGTGCAATATGCGGATGCTCTTCTGAAAATCGGAGAAGACCGTATGGAAACAAATAGTGACGGAATGATTACATTGAATCGTGAATTTTGTAATGTTGTCTGTAACATGGATGACTTAAAGAACAACGTCTATCCCGATCTTGCAACCAATATGAAGAACTGACAATGGCTGTGACAAACGAAGTAGTGGGGCAGATCAACGAACAAATCATGTCAGATGTGGAAGGTGATTTTGTTGAGTATCTGTCCGTAGACAATGTCATGGACACTGAGCAAGTGACATCGTTCCCTGTAGAATTTCTTAACTCCTTAGAATTATCGGGGGTGCCTTCCCATAAGTTGAGGCTAAAAGTAGGTGTCCCGGTCCTGTTGATGCGAAATCTTGACGCGCCAAGAATGTGTAATGGCACACGTCTACAAATTATACACCTGGGACGCAATATTGTGAGAGCAATAATTATGACAGGAACAGCAAAGGGAGAAGAAGTGTTAATTCCCCGTATTCCAATAATCCCTACCGATTTGCCATTCCAATTCAAAAGAGTACAATTTCCCCTGAAAGCAGCATTCGCTATGACGATAAACAAAGCTCAAGGACAGACACTCAAAGTAGCTGGTGTTCATTTAGAAAAAAACTGTTTCTCCCATGGGCAACTGTATGTGGCGTGCTCACGAGTATCGAGTCCACAAAACCTACATGTTTTGACCAAAGAAGGAAAAACAAAAAATGTCGTATACAAAAACGTATTAAACTAAGTTAAGTCAGGGATCAGGGTCAGGAAAAGTCTACCTATGTTAATCTCAATAATTCAATGTGCCGGCTTCATTAGAATCGTTTCATTATAGTTTCAGAGCCTATTCAGTCCAAACAAATTTACACGAAGTAGTAGTTCTACGCAGACGAAGTCGCGGGTAACAGCTAGTATATTTATAAAACCCTACAACTTCTAGAAGACAACTTTTCCTTTTCTCCGATACAACATTTTATTTATTCTAAATATGTTATATTATTTATTTTTCCAGTCATAAGGAAGAACGTAAATAAAACAATAATACATTTTTGAACATTTATTTTCCTATATCAATGTTTCATACCAACATTAAAACACTTTTTGAATAAAAACGCTTAATTAATAATTATGTACATAGTCGAAATATTCTAGTAGTAGAACACGGTAAGATTTAAAGGTTTTGTCTAGACAGCTGCCCCGGACAGGATTAATATCGTGGATTGTATGAATCTGTTGTAATGAACAGAGGCGTGCCATGGTAAGGAATAGCGAATAAAAAATATACCTTTAACTCTTCAGACAGAGTTAGCATCTATACAGATAAATAAAATTTAAGTGTCTGTTTGTGATTCCAAAATTACACCTTTTGAGTAAATGCATAAGAAAGTATACACGGCACTGACAAATAAAAACCAATTTTAAAAAAAACTGTCTGTCTGTTGGACCGATTTTAACGGGACTTTCACTGGCGGATAGCTAATGTTACAAGGATTAACGGGCCACCCATAAAATTAAGTCTACGCGGGTGAAACGGTGAGGCATAGCTAGTCTATATTTTGAAACATCGGCTTTGATTAACTACTTTTGGTACGGTATCCCTATCACTGGCTTGCCACCGTTTTCGTAATCTATACTCGCTAGCGTCACTCGCAATATTTGTACGAGATATTTTAGTTCTTCACGTCACTGTTCTGAATCGTTGCACAATATCTCAGACTAATATTCAGCGGAGACTCTAGCGAGTATAGATTACGAAAACGGTGGCAAACCCGTGATAGGGGTCCAGATAGAACTTGCATGATAGGCAAAAATCAAAAAGATATACATTTGTATATTTACATTTACACAATACAACATTTTTCGTTGCGTCTTATGCCGTAAATAAGTTTATTAACATTAACAAATTCAAATCAATATTTCATACCAACGGGAAACTTTTTATTTATGGATGCATAAATTATTCATAAAAAAATTGTCAGTGTTTAGTAAATTATCGAACATTTTCGACAGCATGAGACGCAACTCAATAACATTTTGTAAGTATTACATAATTAAAATGTACATTAAAACCAATTGCCAAATATACTTAACATACAAGATATAAAACTGGTAATAAATTACAGGTATAAGAAAAAAAAATTACATTACTGCTAAAACACGAGTTATGATTACAAATATTATCTACTTTATTCACATGGTCCAGACATATTCATTCATTTAGACAAAGGAAATTCCGGGGCAGCTTATTATTTACTAATTTCACTTCTTCACAGAGCATTCTGAATACAATTGGGTGTCTGACATATCTTGGGACTAATAATGCAAATCTATTTTCCTTTAATTACTTCTTTAGTTTTTTCAAACAATTGGTGCCGAACCTGCCGTTATTATTCCGTAAGGTTTCTCAGCGCCAGTTTAAATCATAGGAAATTGAGACGGACGATAAAGTTCAATTTCATATCTTTGAAACAGACTCTCGACTGCTGAGAAACCTTAGAGAGTAACGCGGCTGGACCCTCTGTAAACTTGTCTTAGCATCGGGAATCGAATATCAATCAGCTTTTGCACTGTAGCGAGAGTCCGCAGTCCCGCACCCGTACTTTAAATCCCAGACCAGAGTAGTCCTCTTTTGTTACCGATTGTACTTTTAGTCATCAAATCTATGTTAATATTTTATACCAACAGAAAAACACTTCATTTATTTAAACATAAATAGAAAATGAATTACGTTAATTTTGTGACAGTTTTGTCTGAAAATACCAAAGGTCGAAATAGCAAATCTATTGCAGCTCAAGACAGTAACATGAACCAAAATGAAGCCGACCAGCTGATAAGTCGTGTCCTAGAAAAGCAACGGTGTGCGACGAACATCGCAATACTTCACCTCTGCGGAATATAAACACTTGCGGGAAATATTCAGCACAAAGCATGAAAACTTGGCGTTGGTGCATCCACCTTCACAAACCAAGTAGGTACATCGACACAGGCAGCGTCTTAAGAACATTAGCATTTGTAGCGACCAGCAGCTGAACAGCTCCGCTTATGAATACCGCTCCGCTTATTAGTATTAGAACACAGACAAATCACACCACCTCGTATGTTCCTTAACGACCACGATGGCGCTCGCGCAGCAATTCACGAAGACGCGTGCCACCAATTTTTGGTTGAGGGGATCGCGAGGTGCAGGGAGTTTGCTCCGAGCGGCAGTCGCGAACCGTCGGCGGTTCGATGCACACGAATACTACACTCTATGCTGCGAAAATCCAGACTCGTCACAAAAGTTGCTCTACTTTATATATTTTTAAAATTTCCTCAACAAGTAGATCGGCCAGCAAGGACCTGCAGGATTATTCCATGAGAAAATGAAGCAACGAGTTTACAGTACAGCAACAGTAAAGGGGATTTATATGACCGCATACTTAGACTGTGCGACTATTCGTAAGAGCAAAGTCATGGCTTATTTACACCACTGCAATCATATTTACTACACCTTAGTGATAACGTGATCGATTACTAAATATAATTTTTATTTTGTAACTCGTTTTCTATCTGTTTACATTCGCAACGAAGGAAGGAAAGAGACTACGCAGCCGCAGGATAACTCGATGGACGGATCAAATCCGTAGCTTCACCTACGTGTTCACGAAGCCCTACACGCAGGCAACGATCGCACGAAATGGAAAGACGGGCGTAAGAAACTCAGAATTAGAAGGTTACGACCCTCAGCATTGAGGAAACGATGCAAGAAGCAGAACATTCGCAACTTTAAAGAATGGAGATAATTGAGCAACGTGCGGTCATCAAATACCTGTTTAAAAAAAACTAACTCCAAAAGAGATTCACGATGATATGTCAACAACATTAGGGGAATCTGCTCCGTCGTATACGACAGAAGAAAACATCGAGAAAATGTGTGATCTGATATTGACAGATCGGAGATTAACCAACAGGGAGATTGCAGACACTATTGGCATCTCGTATGAGCGAACACAAAACATCACAGTCAATGAATTTGGATTTTCTAAGGTTTCTGCGCGGTGGGTACCCAGATTGCTTTCAGTCGAACGAATACGCCTCACGATTTCTCGCGACTGTTTGGAAATGTTTGAGGCTGATCCACACGATTTTTTGGCCGGATTTGTAACAATGGATGAAACTTGGGTACACCACTACACCCCAGATTCAAAACAGCAATCCAAGCGGTAGAAAAGACCTGATGAACCGACTCCGAAAAAAGGCAAAACAATTTTGTCAGCTGGCAAGGTGATGGCGTCAGTTTTTTGGGATGCTACGGGTCATCATGGTGGACTACCTTGCAAAATGTGAAACTATAAACTCGGCTTATTACTGCACCCTCTTACGTCGATTGCGTGAAACAATTGAAAGAGAAAAGTCCAGGATTGCTCAGCAAGAAAGTGTTATTCCATCAGGATAATGCACGCGTTCACACGTCTGTTGAATATATGGCTCAAATTCGTGATTGTGGCTTTGAATTACTGCCCTATCTCGCCTATTCCCCTGATTTGGCACCTTCAGACTTTCATTTATTCCCAAATCTAAAAAAACACCTTAGAGGTCAAAATTTTTCATCAAATGAGGAGGTCGAAGCTGTGGTGGGTGACTTTTTTGAAGGCATTGAAGAAACTTTTTTTTTGTCCGGCATACAGGCGTTGGAAACCAGATGGAAGAAATGCATAGAGTTAAGTGGAGGTTACGTGGAAAAATAAAATTACTTTTGCTTATATTGTTTTCTTGCTGAGGCCGCGAATTTTTCAATCCACCCTCGTAGTACAATTCTCGCCACTGCGAAAAATCATTCTATTTGCCATCTTCAATACAGAAACTTTAGTAACCATTCTCTCTTTTTTTGTAACTGGGACTCTCACAATAAAATCTGTTGGCAGAATACGAAAGAGTAGTAGTAACCACCCGTATTATATGGATCCCAGCTGGATCTTAATCCAAACATTAGAACATTTTATGTGCTAACCTAAAGGGAAATGAGGACACCATAAACAGTATCCAATCCAAATGCAAGACCCGAGCAAAAGCTACGTTAACATTCGCGTCAAATTTAATTCTATTCTTTCAGGGTAACGAAGAAGACAGAATTGCTTCAGAAAACACTCTCAGTTTGAACGAAACAGGAAATACTGTCACTGATGAAACTACGGGCACGCCTTTCGCCACCCCAAAACCATTTCGGAAAAGAAGACGGCCTGAAGTAGAACAAGATCCAACACAACAAGAAGCTGTAAATATTTTACAAAGAATGTACGAATCTAGAAAAAGCAGGGATGAAAATGACGCATTTGGAGAGTATGTCTCGATGAAACTGAAACAAATAAAAAACAGTCATGCTAAGAATACTGCTCAACATCACATTAACAATATTTTGTAACAAATCTATCCACTTTTTCGGAAAATAATGCTGACTGTAGCTCGAGAGGATACTACACCGCACCGAGTCCCTCGGCTTCATTTGAAACCAGTTCTTCGGATAACTCCAGGACACATACTCGTACCAGCGCAAGAACACAGAGTCCGTCTAATTTATCGGAATCAAGCCAAGATTCGACCCAATCATTAAACGATTAAAAAATACATGTTTGGTTTGTTAATTATTAAAAAAATTATTAGTAAGGTAAGGTAGGTACCTACCTAAAGTATGATTAGATTAGATCATATTAAAAGTAAATAAAAAAATTATTAAAAATGTTGTTTGACTTACCTGTATGTATTCCTTTAAAACCTCATTGAGAGCCTCGCACACTTCTGGTACGATAATAGCTTGAAATAACTTGAACACATTTCCAAGACTTTTATAACTGCTACCAGTTGCCAAAAATCTTAACGTTACCGCAAGTCTTTCCGTCACACTTACAGATTTTCTAAATGTAGTGTCTCGTTTGCCTATTTTTGCCCCAATTAAATTTTGTAGATATTCAAATTCGGAACTGTTCATTCTTATAAAATCTTTTAAGCAACCGTCAATACCCAAATCCTTGAGATAGTCTGTGGCACTATATTTTCCTCTAGCTTTTAGCGTTTGGCGCATCCAATAAGAGCGCTTTTTCTTCTTTTTTAAACAAAAAATAAAAGCTATTCCAATGTGCAAATCTTCTTCCATTTTCGTGTAGACGTCCTCGGCCCTCAAAAGGCGAAACCAAACTGCGAGCCAATACTAGATGTTATAAAATGTTTAAACATTTTCCATCAATGTAGGAGCACTTATAACATGTAACAGTTTCTAACAAAGTGCAACAATTGTTAACATTTGTTAGTAAATGTTTTGGTGTGCGGCAATGTGGGAGCACCAAAAGAATAGCTTTTTTTCAATAGCTACATTAATTCACTGGTGAGTAAAATCGATATTCAAAAAGTGTCTCTTTGTTGGTATGAAACATTGAAATGGAAAATCGAAAAAGTGAAAATTGGAAAACCCAACTGCTGGAACAACATCAAAATCCTTTAAGACGTTGCAAAAACATCATCGTGGTGAAAGAAAGGTATCCACAGTGAAACGATGCAAGAAGGCAGACAGAAAAAATATCTCTAACCAGATAAAATCTACCATTTATATAAGGATGAAATTTACTCGGAAATTATTTTGGAAATGCTTTGGAAAGCCTGTTAACACGAGACAAAAACTGTCTCGAGAATCATTACACTCCTTGCCAAAACATGGCAGACACCTAAGGCTTATTTATACAGGCAGAATAAGGTCGGGTTATTTAGTCACGATGTCGCAGCGGACGTGTGAACAATAGCTTCCGCAATCCAATGATTCATGTATTCGTCCTAGAATTTGTACACGTTATAATAGTCGACGTTTACGTGAAAGTTCGGCAGCAAACAGCCCACGGCCTAGTCCAGTCGGACATCGAGAACAATTGAAAATGTTGAACTCGTCGCGATCAGTTTACACGATAACCCGCGTCAGTTTGTTCGCAAGAGCACTGCCCTGGGACTACCAAAAACTGCTGTGCATGAAATATTGAAAAAGGATCTTAGATTTCACTCTATCAAAATCTTGATTGTGAAATTAACGATAACAATTTGGATAAAAAATTCTGCGACACAATTTTGGAGCGATTTCGTACAGTAAGCGCTATCTTTTGGACTGATGAAGCCCATTTTAATTTCAATGGAAGCGTAAATAAACAAAATTGCCGTTATTGGTCAAGTGAGAAAACTTACGAAATGATCTGTCGCTGTAAATTTGAGAGTTTCTAGATTCTTTAATGCAAGAATCAAAATTCTTCAGAAAATTTATTCATGATTAGGAGACTGGGGCTACAGTACTGATTGTACTGTAGGCCTTTCATTTATTATTAATTTGGTCGAACTTTAATTAATCAAACGTTCAATTATTCGAAACTCTGACACACGTGTCTGACGTGGGCACGGTGTGCCGACGTGCATACATATTTTTTGGTCTATTTGAAATATTTATAGACCGAGGGGATCTTCTAAACACGACTATAATTGCATGCTTATTCGACTTCAACGAAGAGAAATATGACAAAGTCTCCTTCGTTTATCGCTTGTGAAAATGCACTCCATGAGGAGGCTGGGAAGAAGGACATTAGATACGTCACAGGTTGGAAAGAGGCATACGAAGTAATTGCGTTAATCACAACCTTTACACTTCCAAAAGTGTCTCTTTGTTGGTATGAAACGTTGAAAAAGGAAATAATTTACCAAAATATGCGACTTTTTTTCGAATAATTTTGAACACTTGGGAAACACACGTCGCATAGAAATGAAATGTAAAAACAACGTGTACATTACACTTCTTTTGGGAAAAGCAATTTTAGCAAGTGATTTTCCTTTGTAAGAATTACAAGTTTTGAAAATACAAATTATTGAACAGACTTGCGGGAACAAATGTTTAAAAGTATGTCACCGACACGACATTCGATAAAATTGCAATTTATATGTTGACCCTGTCGTGTAAAATTAAATAAATTGGTTTTTCGAAATACACAAGTCTGCCTCCCATTTTATTAAGGAAAATCTGTATGAAAAAACAATTTTTTTTTGCATTGTGCTTTTATTGCAACAACGGAAAACAAAACACAATCCATCCCCCAGGTTCGAATTGACCATGGGTAAGGAAATGGGAAACGTGGAAAAGTCTTTGCAACCAGCAAAGTAGGTAAAATAAGCCATATGACATGTCTCAATAAAATGACAAATAAGTCTGTAAAATCAAGATAACGAACCGTGAAAGTTCTCATATCATTGACTCTAAGTACTTCGAGATGCGCCTTAGTGCTAAACGATAAAAGTGCCTCACTGTTGGTATAAAATGTTCACAAAGTTTTGATAAATTTAAATCCACAATAGATGGCTTCCAAGTAAACAGACAGTAGGCAATAAAGTAGCCACAAATATTCTAAGATACTTTGATAAAAGTGCCTCATTGTTGCTATGAAATATCGAAGTGACTTGAGAATTATCAAATCGGCAATAGCAATTTATTGAAATTTTCAGCCAGCTCTGTTTGTAGAAATTATGTTATAAAATTTAAATGGACGTGGTGTTTTCCTAAGGACCGGACATAAAATCGGCAAATTACACCAGAAAAGTTGTAAGAAAGTGAACAAACGTGAGCGAGAATTTGTTATGTCCGGGGTATTTATAGATGTCCGCGGATGGTAACGATCTTTGTCGTAACGATGTCCAACTCTGGACTCATTCATGACCCAATTGACAAGCATGGGGCAGTTGATTCAGGGCGAAGCATTCTCGACAGACTCCTTAGAAGAAACGATCGATTTTTTTGCCAATACACCTCGAAATGTTGATTTCGGCTGATAGAAATTATTTTTTCTAAATGCTTTTCACTCGACTCATTAGATATTTGGTCGTGAAAAGGTCTGCCCATTTTAACAGATTGCAAAAAACGTGCCGACACGCCGCTTCGGACTCAAGTCATCTTAAATGTGAAAGGTTCTTTTGAAATGGCTCCGACTAGAGAGGCCAAGAGAATTTTTTGTAATATTTACTAGTAATCCTGCGGAAAATTACAAATTCATGAACATGTTTACGGAAATAAATCTTTAAAAGTATGCCACCGACATGATATTTGACAAAATTGCAACAAATGTTGTTCAACGACAGTTCATGGAAATAATATCTGCCGAATACATTAAATATAGCAAATGACATATTTGCTAACGAATCAAGAAATCGTAACGTTAAAACATTGTATCATCCGCTAGTTAGGTAGATACTCGAATAGAGAGATCAAAATACTTACGACAAGTATGCATCCAATTCGTATGAGGAAAATCAGATTTTTTGAGTTGTCCTTTTTTTCAACAATGGAAAAGAAATCCATTTCCCAGGTTCGAATTGACCATGGGTAAGGAAATGGGAAACGTGGAAAAGTCTTTACAACCAGCAAAGTAGGTAAAATAAGCCAAATGACATGTCTGAATAAGATGACAAATAAGTCTGTAAAATCAAGATAACGAACCGTGAAAGTTCTCATATCATTGACTCTAAGTACTTCGAGATGCGCCTTAGTGCCAAACGATAAAAGTGCCTCACTGTTGGTATAAAATGCTAACAAAGTTTTGATAAATTTAAATCCACAATAGATGGCTTCCAAGTAAACAGACAGTAGGAAATAAAGTAGCCACAAATATTCAAAGATACTTTGATAAAAGTGCCTCATTGTTGCTATGAAATATCGAAGTGACTTGAGAATTATCAAATCGGCAATAGCAATTTATTGAATCTTCAGCCAACTCTGTCTGTAGAAATTATGTTATAAAATTTTAAAGGACATGGAGTTTTCCTAAGTACCGGTCATAAAATCGGCAAATTACACCAGAAAATTTGTAAGAAAGTGAACAAACATGAGCGAGAATTTGTTATGTCCGGGGTATTTATAGATGTCCGCGGATGGTAACGATGTCCAACTCTGGACTTATTCATTACCCAATTGACAAGCATGGGGCAGTTGATTCAGAGCGAAGCATTCTCGACTGACTCCTCAGAAGAAACGATCGATATTTTTGCCAATACACCTCGAAATGTTGATTTCGGCTGATAAAAATTAATTTTTCTAAATGCTTTTCA
Organism: Watsonalla binaria; assembly: GCA_929442735.1. Classification (NCBI taxonomy): domain Eukaryota; kingdom Metazoa; phylum Arthropoda; class Insecta; order Lepidoptera; family Drepanidae; genus Watsonalla; species Watsonalla binaria. Next base: position 652,909 of record OV838938.1, read on the forward strand.
CTTGACTCATTAGATATTTGGTCGTAAAAAAGTGTGCCCATTTTAACAGATTGCAAAAAACGTGCCGAAACGCCGCTTCGGACTCAAGTCATCTTAAATGTGAAAGGTTCTTTTGAAATGGCTCTGATAAGAGGCCAAGATAATTTTTTGTAATATTTACTAGTCATCCTGCGGAAAATACAAATTCATGAACATGTTTACGGAAATAAATCTTTAAAAGTATGCCACCGACATGATATTTGACAAAATTGCAATAGATGTGTTTCACGACAGTTCATGGAAAAAATATTTGTCGAATACATTAAATATAGCAAATGAAACATTTGCTGAAGAATCAAGAAATCGTAACGTTAAAACTTTGTATCATCCGCTAGTTAGGTAGATACTCGAATTGAGAGATCAAAACACTAACGTTTATCGTAATACACAAGTATGCATCCAATTCGAATGAGGAAAATCAGATTTTTTGAGTTGTCCTTTTTTTCAACAATGGAAAAGAAATCCATTTCCCAGGTTCGAATTGACCATGGGTAAGGAAATGGGAAACGTGGAAAAGTCTTTGCAACCAGAAAAATAGGTAAAATAAGCCATATGACATGTCTGAATAAAATGACAAATAAGTCTGTAAAATCAAGATAACGAACCGTGAAAGTTCTCATATCATTGACTCTAAGTACTTCGAGATGCGCCTTAGTGCCAAACGATAAAAGTGCCTCACTGTTGGTATAAAATGTTCACAAAGTTTTGATAAATTTAAATCCACAATAGATGGCTTCCAAGTAAACAGACAGTAGGAAATAAAGTAGCCACAAATATTCAAAGATACTTTGATAAAAGTGCCTCATTGTTGCTATGAAATATCGAAGTGACTTGAGAATTATCAAATCGGCAATAGAAGTTTATTGAATCTTAAGCCAACTCTGTTTGTAGAAATAGTTATAAAATTTAAATGGACGTGGTGTTTTCCTAAGGACCCGACATAAAATCGGCAAATTACACCAGAAAAGTTGTAAGAAAGTGAACAAACGTGAGCGAGAATTTGTTATGTCCGGGGTATTTATAGATGTCCGCGGATGGTAACGATCTTTGTCGTAACGATGTCCAACTCTGGACTCATTCATGACCCAATTGACAAGCATGGGGCAGTTGATTCAGGGCGAAGCATTCTCGACTGACTCCTTAGAAGAAACGATCGATTTTTTTGCCAATACACCTCGAAATGTTGATTTCGGCTGATAGAAATTAATTTTTCTAAATGCTTTTCACTCGACTCATTAGATATTTGGTCGTAAAAAGGTCTGCCCATTTTAACAGATTGCAAAAACGTGCCGACACGCCGCTTCGGACTCAAGTCAGCTTAAATGTGAAAGGTTCTTTTGAAATGGCTCCGACTAGAGAGGCCAAGAGAATTTTTTGTAATATTTACTAGTAATCCTGCGGAAAATTACAAATTCATGAACATGTTTACGGAAATAAATCTTTAAAAGTATGCCACCGACATGATATTTGACAAAATTGCAATAAATGTTGTTCAACGACAGTTCATGGAAATAATATCTGCCGAATACATTAAATATAGCAAATGACATATTTGCTAAAGAATCAAGAAATCGTAACGTTAAAACTTTGTATCATCCGCTAGTTAGGTAGATACTCGAATTGAGAGATCAAAATACTTACGACAAGTATGCATCCAATTCGTATGAGGAAAATCAGATTTTTTGAGTTGTCCTTTTTTTCAACAATGGAAAAGAAATCCATTTCCCAGGTTCGAATTGACCATGGGTAAGGAAATGGGAAACGTGGAAAAGTCTTTGCAACCAGCAAAGTAGGTAAAATAAGCCATATGACATGTCTCAATAAAATGACAAATAAGTCTGTAAAATCAAGATAACGAACCGTGAAAGTTCTCATATCATTGACTCTAAGTACTTCGAGATGCGCCTTAGTGCCAAACGATAAAAGTGCCTCACTGTTGGTATAAAATGTTCACAAAGTTTTGAGAAATTTAAATCCACAATAGATGGCTTCCAAGTAAACAGACAGTAGGAAATAAAGTAGCCACAAATATTCAAAGATACTTTGATAAAAGTGCCTCATTGTTGCTATGAAATATCGAAGTGACTTGAGAATCATCAAATCGGCAATAGCAATTTATTGAAATTTACAGCCAACTCTGTCTGTAGAAATAGGTTTATAAAATTGAAATGGACATGGAGTTATTCTAAGGACCGGTCATACATTGGGTCAATGACACTAGATAAGTTACACGAAAGTGAACAACCATGAGTGAGAGTTGTCATATATGTTCGCGATCTTTGTCGTTACGTGACTCGAAACGATCGATTTTATGCCAATACACCACGAGATTTTAGCTGAAAATTTGAAATATTAGCTGCTAAATTGCAATTTTTCTCAAGGAAACATGACCCCCTGGATATTTGCTCGTAAGGTGAGAATTCACACATTACAAAAACACACCGACACAACATTTTCAAAGTGAAAGGATTCTTTCTGAGATGGCTCAGATATTTCAGAGGACTGAGAATCTTGCCGGTTCTTCTCAAAAGGCTAGTTTCCGAACCGGTGGTAAATTTTCGACATTCAAAAGTTCTTTACTAGGCCCAAACTGAATTCAAAAAATCATTGCTTTTTCCGTATTACTGCATAATGATACACCAACATTATTAAATAAAATGGTGTATTGCAAACCAATAAGGTTAATTTTTGTGAGTGACGGACGAATAATTTTAGTATTGATTTATACGAATGCATAATTTTGTAGAAGTAATCAATTTAAAAAATCGCCACGGAATCAAATATTGAAATACCGACTCGAGACCCCCAAAGAAATCCTAAAAAATTTTTTAGCTCTTCACTCTTTCGCAACAGCGGAAACTTTTAGCTTTATCTACGAAGAAAATTCTGGGCGACTTCATAGCGAACATTCTGGACGACAAAAGATAGTTTAGCGCTGCTACTTTATCGCAACAGCGGAAACTATCCTTTGTACACAATACTTTTACCTAACAAAACGACAAAGCTGTTTTGCGCCGCACCTTTATTGGTGACAGCGGAAAACCTACAACAATACCATGATAACCTAGCCAATTTTTTTTTATATTGGATGTGGAACACCAAAATTTCAATTTTCGACAACGATTTACGACAATAAAAAGACCACAGCCAACATTTTCGATCTCTCGTACTGAGACGTACAACTTCGACTGACACAAACAACTTTTTTTTTTCGATATTGTCTCTCGCAGTTGGTAGGGGGGAGTTACCTCCACTGCTTAAGCGGACTAAAGGGCCTCCAGCCGAGCTCAAACTTAAAAACTAAGCAACACAGCTAAGGGCACCCCGGTGCGGGGCTCGGACCTCGGCTTAGGGCGTTGCTGGTGGATGAGCTAGGGAGCTGGTATTATTTAGGGACATGTTTAAGGCTAGTGGCTCGGCGCGCGCCGGCCCTAGCAGAGGACGGGGGGGACGATGACGTAAGAGTTCGCGACGAGCCTCGCCGGCGAGGACGGAACAATGGTCGGTTTGGTGTGACACCGACAACTGATTTGTAGCGTCTTATATAGCAGAGAACCCGAATAATATGAATAACAAAACCAATAGCTATTTAAATGCAATAAGACAGCAATTTATCTCCATCTTCCAGCAATATATCACAGTCCAGACATTGGATTTTAGCATAAAAAGGTCCAATTATTTAAATTTCACTGACTTGGATGGAGTTTGGAAAATTACAAGGTCGGCGCAGTTTGCATCAAATGAATAACAATAGATTACGTTGTATTGTTCGAGAAGCTTATGGAATTTTCCATGAATGCTTGACAATAGCAATAGTAAGGGTAGGTAATATCCCTAAATCACCAGCCCTGTTTAAATTTACACCTTTATCGAAGAACCCCCATTAAGTATAGCAGATACTTAATTGGGGAAACATCACAGAGCTTGTTACACAACTTAACCATTGAAGTCTTCATAGCTACCACTACTTTTAAAATTTTAGTATAGACATTTTTGCATTGGAACCATCTCCATGGGCTTATATATTTTTGTGACTTATGTACTTGTTATTCATAATTGTAAAAGATATTTGTAGAGTAAGTTCTTGTAAGTAAAAGCAACCTTCCGAACTCGGCGGTAGCATGGATAATCCTGTATAATCATGTTGTTCTGTTGATTTGAAAGTACTTTGGGTAAAGTCCGATTATGCTGCATTCTTTATTATATACAACTTAGCAGCAGAGAGAGAGTAGAGTCTATGGTTAAGAGTGTTTCTTGGTGGTTCATTTGTACCTTCCATAAATTCAGCAACTCATAAAAAATTCTTCTCTTTCATTATACCTGAAGAACCCATTGAAATTTGAACCTTATACTGAAAGTAATAGAGTATTGAATGCCAGTTGGCAATATATGAACCAATATCCACCAACTTTGAATATTTTCAGGTTTCAAATTGGCAGTCTAACCAATCATTTGGCCAATCATTAACTAATCTCATGATCTCTCTACTAGCCACCTCTGCATCAAGGTCTCTCATTGCATCCAATTGTTCCACCACATGTCTTCCGAAGAACCCGTAGCGATCATTTGTGCCAATAACAAGAGGATTCAAGGATTCTATCAGATTATCAAGGACTTGTATACATTCTTCTGGTTTAGTTTCAGTGCGGAGAGGTTTTAGCTGTCGACGTGGTCTGTTTGTCCGGTGGCCTCTCTGTCTGACCAGGATCAAAGTATTGTCCACTTCTGCCGACTCCTCCTTGACTCCATTATTTTGTGTCTGATCTGCTGATGGATTTGGCTGCAAAGAAAAAAATATTCTAACAGCCTCCACTCCAGCCAGAAAATCTATATATATATATTTTTTTTCTTATAGAATGCTATGTCATAACTGAGTAACATAGGTTATTCCAAGATTGATTAGGGATCAATAATCAGGGGCAAAGCTGGTGACTGAAACTAATGTTTCATAAATTAACCTAACTCATAGCATGAACACAACAGTACACAATTAAATAATTTGTGAATACATAATCTAAAATGATTGCACACAGTATGTTAAAAAAAAATAACAGGTGAAGCCATGAGGCTCAACTAGTTCATATAGTCAACGTAAAAAAACCTCTGTTTTAAAATGAGATCATGAATAAAATAACAATAACGCCAGACGATTTAAAATTCACCCCCTGTTTGTGAAGTGTAATGTTGAATACACATTTACATTCTATTAGACACCTGCATTCATGTTTTATTTATCAATCTGCAATAACAACCAGTGTCTGGTAACTTTCCTTTATTACATAACCATCCCTCGCTATATCCTGGCACTTAATCATCTTCGGTGAAAAGTGGGTGTAGTTATTACACCTCTGCCTACCCCTCCGGGGAATACAGGCGTGAGCATATGTATGTATGTATGTATCCCTCGCTATGAAAAAACAAAATTGAGGAATGTTAAGAAAATTTATTTTTCAAACAAAATGCATCTTTAATTAAATTTAGATAAGGTACTGAATGAATGGTTATAAGTGCATTACAATGTCTTAGACATACATTACTCTTGTACAAAGACACCATTACTCTCTTTGTTGCTAAGTTTGTCTTGTTCGTCTGTGGGCCCCGCTTCAGATAGTACCGCACAAAGAAAGCAAATATTATAAAGGGGTGAGGCAATCTCTTTTTTCTAAGATCCACAATAGGCCACAAAATATTTAAGCATTTATCAATCTGCAATATTGACCTGTGTCTGGTATATTTTCTTTGTTACATAACAATCCCTTACCACGAAAAAACAAAATGGAAGATCAAATATTTTATAGAGATCGGGCATTATCGTTTTTCAAAGATTCACAAAAGCCCAGAAATTATTTAAGCATTTATCAATCTGCTATATCTAACAGTGTCTGGAATCTTTCCTTTGTTATATAACCATCCCTTGCCATGAAAAAACAAAATTGAGGATTCAAATATTTTATAAGGGTTGTGGCATTATCGTTTTTCAAAGATTCACAAAAGCCCAGAAATTATTTAAGCATTTATCAAACTACAATATCTACCAGTATCTGGAATCTTTCCTTTGATACATATCATCCCTTGCCATGAAAAAACAAAATGGAGGATCAAATATTTTATAAGGGTGTGGCATTCTCTTTGTTCTAAGGGCTAAAAAGTCCAGAAATGATGTAAGGCGATGCAAATCTTCACAAAGCAATAATTTTTGTTGAATACATATACATACATATGCTCACGCCTGTATTCCCCGAAGGGGTAGGCAGATTTTAGTTGAATACCGCAGAGCAAATTAAGAGTTTTATACATAGGGACGCGTCGCCGACATCAGTTCAATATCAAGATAGAATATACGCGAATGACGAGCTTTAGAGATTAACTTACCTCATAATTAGTTTCTTTCTTGGAGACGTCTCTTAAAAACTGAAGGGGCTTCCATAGCGGCCAGCAAGGTACGTAGACATCAGAGGGCGTGGCAGCTGCTTCCTTGGACTTCTCTACGCGTCGCACGTTGTGGTTGAAGGTGCTCCTGATGTTCACCCATCGGTCACGAACTGAACGAGCTGGTAAAAAATATTTATATCTAAATCATTTTGGCTTGGAAGTACGAGTGCCGCGCCGCCACGAGTTATGTGCGTGTATCGATTAACTGGTGCGTAGAACTGCGCATGAATGTGATTCGCGCTTGCGCAAAACCGAAATCAATAACGCGAATTCCAGGCCAACGCTCAAAACTCCTGACGCCATGTTTGTAGGTACAAAGTGGTGGAATTTTACAAGAAAACGAATCGAAAATTGCTGTGTAGTTGTTTGATGTTTTGAATGAGTTTGAAAATTCACACGGCAAAAAATCTAAATAATATTGTACTTGGTTTTTAGTGATGTTTTAAAACAAAGAGCAAAGTTGAAGGCTTACCAGTAAAACCACGTCCCAATTTCGCAGCAAACTCTGCATACGCTTTGTATTTCTGTTGGATATGATGATTTGTGTTACCAATCGGACGCCATATGATATCACGTTCACGTATAAAATCTACCAAATCTAATTCTAGCTTACGCGTCCAATAGCAAGGCTTACGCGGCATAACAATATTAACAATAATTAGTATTCACAAGTGAGACGTAGTCGCTACGGTGATTTTATCGAACATAACGTTACATAATTACCTAGAGACTCTCTGATGAGGCGTCGTCGACATTTTGTTTGGTTGGTGAAGAATAGAGCTGTAGCAAACCGTATGTATTCGTTACTGAGTAACGGGTACGCCATCTAGTACCGAGTAACGAAACGTTACTCACGAATACTTTTCGTTACTCGCATGTTTCGTATCATGGTTACATACGCTGTTTCAATGACGCAATGTAACGCTGCGTTGATGCGTGTATAAAAGTATTTACTTGTGCAAAAGTGTTTTCATTAAATTTTGCCACTAACATTTCATAAATTTTTATGTATTAGTATTTAATAAACGAAAGTGAAAGTTTTAGTCTCTCATGAAATTCTAAAATAATTTCACTGTGACTTAATTTTCAAACAATTAATTAAGTCGCACGTCGTGTTTTCTTTTTGTTTCTTCAGCATAACATAGCATGTTATGAGGTATTAGGAGTAACGAGTAACGATACGATAGTAACGAGTACTGAATGTATAGGAACGAATACATACGGGTACGCTTTTTTTTCGTTACTTTTACACCTCTAGTGAAGAATCAAGGCAAAAATTTGTATCGATCGATCATTCAAACTCTCAGAGCCAAAGCGACGTTGCCCGTCATGTCATGACCTTTGTAATCAGTTGAGGCCAACTAGTCGGTCACAGTATTGTTATCATGTACGAATAATGGTAAAATTATCATGTAAAGATTTTATACTCATGTTTCATGTATAGGCGTGAATATTTATTTAGATGAATATGTCAAATAAAATTCAAAATAAATTGAAAAAGGAAATTTTTATATAAGTATTATGCAATGGCTAGGTATTTTGAAAGAAACTTTCGAGGGTCCTCGGCAAAATGGTGTATCACGTCTTCCAAGAAAGAATAACCCATATCCATCTATCCATATTATAAAAATGAATCGCTGTTCGTTAGTCTCGTTAAACTTGAGAATGGCTGGACGGATTTGGGTAATTTTCATCTTTATTTGTTTATGAAACTTCAGAGAAGGGTGAAAAACATGAATAATAAGTAAAGGAAAAGATATGACGAACTCCAACTAGTTCTTAATACATTTTCTAGGTACACTGAGCTGCAAACTTTCGGTCGGAGGCAACCCCACAGAACACAGAGAGATGTGTTCTTCATTGCACTTTACATATTACCTAGTTTTAGTTTCTAGGTAACAAAAAACTTCTGCAGTCTACTCCTGGTAAAAATTCGTCGTAGTTGTCTATGCTATTCCTTGTCGTTCAATCACAACCCCGCGCATCCGTCGTAATATTGATTGAATGGTAGCATTATAATGCCAATTGCCAATATGCCAGAACAGCTTTTATAGAACCTCTACCTAGGATTACTTTTTGTTTGGTTATTATTATATTTTTTTATGAAATACGAAATTTATAATTGCTATAACACCTATGAATTTTGAATTGAAGCCTAACTTTCAAAACTACAGAAAATTACGTATTTTCAAAGCATTATGTAAATGCATGCAACAGTTTGTGGTCGATCTTAAAATAAATTTACACATGTATGCATCTATGAGCCATCTGTTGAACATTATCTGAACTTTTTAAATTGGTTGATTTGTCTTTTGTACCTAGAGACTTTTGTGCATATAGTTCATAGAAAAATCGAGAGAGGGCGTTAGCATCCTAAAAATGATTGAGTAGTGATTTATTATATTAGAAGTAACTTGAAAATGTTCTTTTGAGCTATTTTTTCTTAATCTTAATCGTCTAGTTAGAAAAAATTAAATATAGGGTTGCCGTGAACTTAAATCACACTTATCTAATTAACAAGACGCACAATAGATGGCGTTATTTACTTCACCCTTATCATGAGTTTTGCACAGTTATCGGAATGTATACTCGCTAGAGTCACAGGCAGAGATATTTTAGTTCTACACGTCACCGTTAGGAGGCGCTGTACAATTTCTCATGCTAATATTCGGCGGAGACGGGCAAGTTCGAATCCAAGCGGAGCCTTTTACAAAAACTTATGTGCCGTGATTTCACCCCACGTGCTTTACGGAAAAAAGGTCTGAGAAGTAATTCAAAGACGTATGTATAATGCCTGAAACGACGATAGCATCACCAGAGAAGTGGGTGTTGTTATTACAACACCTCTGCCTATCCCTTCGGAGATTACTGGCGTAAGTATGTTGAGATTTGATTTAAATAATTAGTTAATCATCGGGATGAATCGATCTATTTGTATTTTGGCGCTTTCATGCAACATACTATATAGGTGTTTTACAGGGGCTTGCAATGGATTTGCATAGACAATAAGTAGGTAGGTACGTAAATTACATAAGTACCAATGTGACGTAGGTACATACGTTTTGGTATAGAAACACACACACACACACACACACGACACAGGTATATTCAGTTATCACAAATGGTGAACACTGTCTGCTTATATGGAATGCACGTCCCTAGTGTTTTAAGAAACAGTTTATGAAAAGCGCCTCCAAGCGTTTTTTCGAATCTGCCGAAAAACACCCCAACCCACTGATAGTATCGGCCGCCCGATATACTCCCTCTCAAATCTCCACCCGACGCCGTCCGAGGCACGTCCTTATTGACCCTGACGACGATATCACATTGCTTCAGCAAGCAATGTCTTAAAAGCACACACCAAGCCGACCATTGTTCCGTCCTCACCGGCGAGGTTCGTCGCGAACTCTACGTCATCGTCCCCTCCGTCCTCTGCTAGGGCCGGTGCGCGCCGAGCCACTAGCCTTAAACATGTCCCTAAATAATACCACTCAGATCCATCAGATCAGCTCCCTAGCTCATCCCCCAGCAACGCCCTAAGCCGAGGTCCGAGCCCCGCACCGGGGTGCCCTTAGCTGTGTTGCTTAGTTTTTAAGTTTAACCTCGGCTGGAGGTCCTCGGGTCTCGCCCTTTAGTCCGGTTAAGCAGTGGAGGTAACTCCCCCCTACCAACTGCGAGAGACCATAACGTAAAAAAAAAAAAAATAGTGTGTTAAGGAATGAAAGCAAGCCAACCTCACAGTATTTTTATCAAATATCAATAAAGACTCAGTTTCTGGCGAGCGAATCGCGAAAAAATGCCAAGCTGTTAACAATTTTGGGGTGATATATAGCTTTTTCAAAAAAAAATAACGTCCGAATTAAAACGCAGTGTGTAGGTACGTATGTACCAAGATGTCAACACACGCCTAACTTCGGACGGGTGATTAATAGCCGCTATCGGTATAAAGTGTCATGTCATTCACACAGGATCGTATCTCCCACGATCTATACACATATAATACCTATACTATGTAGCACTTTCATTATTAAGTGGCCAACATACAACCTCTATATCAATACTAGCTGTGCACCGCGGTTTCATTTAATTCATGATTAATAAAAGTAGCCTAAGTTATTCCTTGTAACATTAGCTATCTGCCAGCGAGTCCCGTTAAAATCGATCCTGCCGTTTCGTAGATAAGCCGGTACAGACAGAGTCCGCTAGTAATTCTCACATAATATTGTATTCGGCGGTCGTAAGCAACGTTCTTAAAATGATGAATAATAAATCCATCTTAGAATCTGTAACACATCGCACCCTCAGAACGATAGGAGCTCAACTGAAAAATTTGCGAAATAGTTTCGATAGACAGACCTCAAAACGTACAAACAATATCGACAATGCACCACGCATTGTCGATAACTGTAAAAAAAATTGTATTTGCGATATGTCTGTTAATTACTTGTTACAAAAGAAGTATTAAAGTGACGGTCGGCTCTGATTTTTTTATATGGTCTCTCGCTGTTGGTAGGGGGGAGCTACCTCCAATTCTAATAGGGTGAGACCCAAGGGCCTCCAGCCGAGCTTAAACTTAAAAACTAAGCAACACAGCTAAGGGCACCCCGGTGCGGGGCTCGGACCTCGGCTTAGGGCGTTGCTGGGGGATGAGCTAGGGAGCTGGATCTGATTGGTATTATTTAGGGACATATTTAAGGCGACGCGAGCCGGCCCTAGCAAGGGACGGGGGAGACGATGACGAGCCTGCGAGCAAGGAGCAATAGTCGGTTTAGTGTTGTGCTTTTGAGACATTGCTTGCTGAAGCAATATCGTCGTCAGGGTTAATAAGGACGTGCCCCGGACGACGTCGGGAGGATGACGGTCGGCTCGAACAGTTGTTTCAAATATATCACTGGCGACGAAAGGTGTAACCTTTGCATTCTAATTGTTAAGCGTCTTAAAATGGCGTTCATCGGGAACTTTTCGATATTTTTGATTACAAAACTGCGAGTAGTCGCTTAAACTTAAACGTAAACGACGTTTATATTAGAAACCCTGACCATTTTTAAAGTTAAACCAACCGTTTCGGGTTGAATCTTAATCGCAAAACTGTGTACCACAGCTGAACAAACCGAATAGCTTTACTTGATACCCGCCAAAAGTGCATCTGTCATGTCATCTTAAAAAGTAAAAAGGAATTAAAAAAGTTTCAAACTGGCCAGTGTCCGGTAGCGCGCCATTTTCGCCGGAAAAAGGAAGTTATAAACCATCCGGGAGCGTTCGATAAGCCCCTAATGTCGAGCGGAGCTGTTAATGCGACGCTCAAAACGGGCACTATGCAAATTTTAATGTACACTACACTCTGTATAATGTGTTAGAGGTGATTCTGCATCAGCCTGTGCATGGCTTAGGTTGTTATTGTGCGCCGTTCATCGCATAACAATGTATGGAATGTTAAACTGAATTTTATATGCGACTGTTGTATCATTTAATTGTTGCAACCTACTAATATTATAAATGTGAAAGTTTGTATGTATGTATGGATGTATTTTTGTTACTGTTTCATGCAAAAACTACTGAATTAATGAAACTTTACAATAATATAGCTTATACATCAGAATAACAAAAATGTATATCTATCTATAGGTACAGATAAATAATATTTAAGTGCTGTAATTCCATAATAACAGCTTTTTACTAAATGCAAATGAAAGGTACTGAAATGAAGAAAACAATTTTTTATCTTTCACCGAATATGATTGAGTGCCAACGTGACAGGGAGTCTATCGCCATCTCAGGCACTATACATATGTCTTTGAATTACTTCTCAGACATATGTAGGTTCCGTCAAGATACACCGTAAAGCGCGTGATGTGAATTATTGCACTTAAGTTTTTAGAAATCTTCATTGGTACAAGTCACAGGCGACTGCTCAAACCCCAAAGCCACCACGGCTCTTGAGCATATGTATACATGTTAAATATCCACATCAAATATGGCGTTGGTATCAGTATCCGTTGGCATCGCATTTCGTCACATTACATTCGTTATCGTGCACGGGGGCGCTTTTATGCCTTCCGTTTCCCGAAATCGCGAACCTATGTTCACATATCAACTGTACTAGTAGATAATGTTACCAGTATTAAGTATTTTAACGCTTAATATTGTCACAGGCGGTAGCATGTATAATGCTACCGCCAGTGACATTTGTCGAAAAATTATTGTAAATAATCCCATTGACACTGTACTTTTGCTACAATTAATTAATCTTAGTTTGATCTTTGCTTTGACTGGCTGGAATTTGCCATGCTCACAAATATTTGTAATATTTTAGTTATTATATTTGACAATTGAGCATTTGTGCTGTGTCCATGGGCTTATATTCATGAGATATAAATACCGTAACCAAAAACATTGTATAATATATATTTTTTTAAAAGAGTAATTGTTGAGTTTCTTGCCGGGTTCTTCTCAACAAAAGCTACCTTCCGAACCCGGTGGTAACATTTATAATCATGTATAATGTATTTTGTGTCCTTCTGACGATTTGAAAGTACTTTGTAAGAAGTCTAATCAAATAAAGATATTTTGATTTTGATTTTGAATCCTGTATAATTATGTCATTCTGACGATTTGAAAGTACTTTGAAAAAAGTCTAATCGAATAAAGATATTTTTGACTTTGACTTTGACTTTGACGTCTATCACGTCTCACAACTAAAAGACAAGAGGTGGACCATACAATCTACACAATGGAGTGGGCCAGGAGGAAAAGTGTAGGCAAACCAAGCACACGGTGGTCTGATGATATCAAGGAAAAAGCAGAGAAAGATTGGTTGATTTTAGGGAAAGGCAGAGAGACATGGAAAGAGATGGAGGAGGCCTTCACCCAAGGAGAGGTCTATATCCCAAAGATATAAAGAATACACCACAACTAACTAATCATTAGATTAATACTAACAACATTTGATTTGTAACATCAGGGATGTGGAAATAAAGAGGCTTTATTATAATTATTATATTGTCATCTATACATATCTGTAGTGTATGCGCTATCTATGGCATACATACTCTGTCTCGTGTGCACCTGTGGGTTAGCTAAACGTCACTGTCACTGAAGCCGCGGGCGGGAATGTGATGTGAAGCTATCACGAAAGACCACCGCATTGTCCAGCCAGTGTTAGTTATTGTGAATATAAATTATAATATCATATGCTCACGCCTGTATTTTCACCGAAGATGATTAAGTGCAAACGTGACAGATGGTGAGTCCATCGCCGTCTCAGACACTTTACATACATCATTGAATTACTTCTCAGAAATATGCAGGTTTCCTCACGAGGTTTTCCTTCGCCGTAAAGCACGTGGTGTGAAATCACTGTACATAAGTTTTTTAGAAAAACTCATTGACCCCGCTGGGATTCGAACTTGCGTCCCTTGCGTAGCAGGCAACTGCTACGCAAGTTCGAATCCAAATTACAACACCTCTGCCTACCCCTTCGGGGAATACAGGCATGAGCATATGTATAAGTATGTATGAAAAACCGTCTTTTCAACGTACAGCCTAAATCGCTGATCTTAGGGATTTGAAATTAGGTAGGCGTGTTTTTGATGAGGTGTAAGAATACACGAGATGAGTGTATTCCAAAATTTCACATTACATTAGGTCTCAGGCACATACATACGTCTTTGAATTCCATCTCAGACATATGCATTTAGGTTTCCTCACTATTTCCCCTTCAATGTGAAGCTCTTAGACACTGCACTTAAGCTTTTAGACCTCAGTTTAGCTTGAAACTTGCGTCGTAGTGGTAACAAGCGACTACCTAAACCATTTAGCTATCACGGCTCGCAAAAAGAATTGAATAAAGTTGTGTAAGAATAACTATGACCGAACTATGACAAAGTTGGCTAAGTTACTTACGTGTATTAAGTGAATAAACCTTGGCTGAGTGGTTGTAACTCAGTTTGTCGATCTCCGATTGTAGTTGAACTGACTGTACCTTTTTTTCTGAATGATAAGACAAAACTTATAGCACATCCATACAGATAAATACAATTGAAGTGTCTGTTTGTAATTCCAAATTAACTGTTTTTCACTAAATATATACATACATACATACATATGCTCACGCCTGTATCCCATGGTGGTAGGCAGGGACCACCGTTTGCCACATGCTACGATCCTTACATACTTCTTTCGCTTCATCCACATTCATGCATCTCTTAATACACTTTCTTCGGTTACGAGTGCTCCGAATTTGACCTTTCTGAAAAATACTATTAATTTGGTCATAGTAGTTGTTCCTTGGACTCTACCGACACTTCCTGTCACATTCGCTCTATAAATTTCTTTCGTTAATCGCCTTTCACTCATCTTTTCGATATGTCCAAACCATCCAAATATATATATTTTTTAAATGTATACGTTTAAAAAAAATATATATTTCTTTGTCTCACTTTGTCTGTCGGTTTGTCCCAAGTAATCTCCGAAACGGTTGGAGTGATTTTAACGAGACTTTCACTGTCAGATAGCTGATGTTATAAGGAGAAATTTAGGCTAATTTTATTTAAAAAGAAGGGTTCCGCGAAACAAATACGCGAATGAATGCGCGGGGCATGGCTAGTGATAATAATGTATGCTTTACAAGCATTAAGGAATGTATGACAAAATAAGCGGACTACACGTAATGTGTTACGTCGTGGCCAATCGAGTATACGTTATCTACAAAACGTCAAACCCACTTTCCTATGACATTAAATTTTAAAACTGAGCAGTCGTATCCAGCGGGACCTGTCAGGATATATGTGCAGTGATTTCACCCCACGTGCTTAACTATGAAGGAAAACAATGTGACGATATTTTGAGAAGTAATTCATAAGACTCGTGTAATGCATGAGATGGCGATAGACTCACCATCTGTCACGTTGGCACTTGATCAAGTTCGGTGGAAAGTGGGTGTTGTTATTACAACACCTCTGCCTACTCCTTCAAGCTCAATGGAGCAAACGTTATTTCAAAAGTACTTAGATTGATATTTATAATGATTAAATATTTATACTGTACTAGCTGAGCCCCGCGGTTTCACCCGCGTAGACTTCATTGTGTTAGCTTTATTAAAATTTATATTGCGTTTTAAAATAAATATGGCTGTCTGACAGTAACTTTTGAATCATTGTTTGATATTATTTTTGAATCTTGATTCGTAAATTGACTATTACGGAAGTGTGTATAAAATAGATAATAATTTATTGTTTAACTTAACATAAAAATTGGTCTAGGTTTAAAAATCCTATTTAAAAAATAAATAGGATTTTTAAAATATTAACTAATGATTTTGTATAATTTGTTTGTGAGTTTTAAGTCTTGGTGGTTCAAATTTGACTTCCGTCAGTTTTTAATAAATCATAACGTATCATAGTTTGGTGGGAGTTCTCAGATATAAATACGGGAGTCGCCGCCTTTGAATCACTAAGCAAGTTGGTGGTCTAATTAGACAGTTGTATAAAAAGTGTGTTCGAACATTAAATTATTTCAAGAATCAGAAAAAGTGTTGGTGTTTAATTTTAAAGTTTTTATAATCTCAGAAGTGGAATTACATCCGGGAATTCTGGTGTAATCCTACCACCCTGGTGTGATCATACGCCCACAATAAGGTATGTTAACGGTTTTCTGTACTCAGTGAATGCTATTTCATTTCCAAGATATACTTATTTCACCTAAATGAGCAATACACCTCATGGTATGGAAATAGAATGTTTCATAGTGATGGAACCGTAAAATTGGATGGTTATTTGTACATTAACAACCATAAGTTCGCGAACAAATTTAAATATGGTTTGTCGTTGTCTAAATTGGTTTGTTATACGAAGTATTTGTTGGATTGGCTACTAGTGGTTGAATTCGGGTATTACCAAAGTTCTTTAAATTTAATGCACATATTATTTAAAACAAACAAATATAAATAAGTAGGTATGTTATGAATTACCACAGTTATAAATTATGATCGAAATAAAGAAAAATAACCGATTTATGTAATTAGATTAGAAACATAGATACTCGTTGTCTTACTTATTTCAGATCGTCTGACATTGTACAATCGATTGACAATGCCTAGCTATCGATCCGAGAGTAGAAGGGGGTCTACTAGCAGGCGTCCTAGTGTCGTTTTGGGAGAATCTTCGAGACGTAGCCGATCCCGGATACGCAGTCGACCTGCAGAGCAAGGGCGACAATCGTCAGCAGCATCTCGTTCTGATAGGCGCGGCTCCAAGCGACGGCGACCCAGGAAATCACCACCAGGAATTGAATCACAGGCGAGAAGTCGAAGCAGGTCAGTTATAACACCTCCATTGCGTCGCAGCATACCTCGTGCATCACGTACCCATGAACATCTACAGAGAAATGCTCCGACAGATATAACTTTAGATCGTAGTCGTAGTAGGCAGAGACGTCACAGACTGCGGACACCTCGTAGAGGACGTGCTAATAGATCACGTAGTCCAGTCCGCGCTGTTGTTGATAATAGGGTATCTGTGACGCCACAGCCTAAACTTATCGACGCTGTTAATAGTGAATTGCTCAAATGTATCAAAGAGTCTTTGCAATCTATCTCAGCTGTAAATCCTCAGAGTAAAGAAAAATTTACAAATAATAACATAATACCGGAGTTTGACCCCAAATTGAAAAATCAAACAATTCATACTTGGTTAAATAAAATAAAAGAATGCTCAGAGATCTATGGCTGGGATGGTAGACAAACCACTCACTACGCTCTTCCAAAGCTAGTAGGTACTGCAAAAAAGTGGTACGAAGGTCAGCCATCAGTATTACATACATGGGATGAATGGGTTGAAAAGCTTAAGTCTGCTTTTCCATCATATGAAAACTATGGTCACTTGCTCACAGAGATGTTAGGTAAAAGGGCAAAGTTCGGAGATGATTTAGAAGAGTATTATTATGAAAAGTTAATAGCATTAAATCGTTGTGGTATAGTTGGTAGGCACGCTATAGACTGTATCGTATATGGTATAGAAGATAGGTCTGTTCGGTACGGAGCAGAGGCAGTAGGGTTTGAAGATACTGATAAACTACTAGGTTACTTGAGGAGCGTTAAGCATGAAAGATTTGAAAAATTCAGTAAGAAACCGGTACGTTCCGTAACCGACAATTCACGTAAACTGGAAAAAAATGACTCAGTTAGAGTTTTGAAATGCTTTAACTGTCGTGAGACGGGCCATGTGGTCTCAAGTTGCCCTAAACCTATTGTCAAGTGCCAAAAGTGTAAACGCCTTGGTCATGATGATCCTGAATGTAACAGGAACCCATGGATAAATAAACCTGAGGTCAAGACATTGTGACTAGACAACAATGCTGACCTGATAGTAGATAACAAGTTCATTAAAAGTGTAAGCGTTAATAATATACCGTTGATAGGTTACGTAGATTTTGGAAGTCAGTGCACCTTAATAAAAGAGTCTGTTCTGGAAGGGATCCTCCCTCGTGAGAGATGGCAGTATACTAATTTACCATCTCTTAAAGGTTTTGGTAATACGTATGTGAACGCTTTAGGCAAAACTATAATTTCGTTGATTATTGATAGTGTCAAAGTTAACGTTGAGGCAGTTGTTGTTCCTGACAACTATCTGAACTATGATCTACTCATTGGACAGACTGCCACGGAGCAACCTCGTATATGGGTATTTAAGTCCGATAAAGAGCTAATGTTCACTAATAACCATAGGACGGACGATACACGACTGGTTTTAAAATCTGTAAAAACTATTAAGGCTGAAGGTTGCGTTTCTATAAAAGTATTCTCTGAAGTAAATTTTAGTGGAACTGTTTTCATTGAAAATGGTCTTCGAATGAACTACAGCATAGAAGTAGGTACTTACAATATCAAGGACGGTAGAGGTTATTTAACTGTTTTGAATCATAATAATAAATTAATTAAATTTGATGAGGGTCAAGTATTAGCTCGTGCTAGTACTGTCCAAATTCATAATAAAAAAGAAATTAATAAAATACAAGAAGTTAAGAATGATTACAATAAGTCTCCACTTACATTGGATGACATCAAACTTGGTGAGAATTTAAACGAAAGTCAGAAACTTTTATTGATCAATACCTTGAACCAGTATCGCGATTGTTTTGCTAAGGATCTGTCGGAACTTGGTGAAACCAAAATTGCGGAGATGGATATTCAGTTAAGAGATACAGAACCAGTCGTATATCGACCATATAAGATAAGTCATTCCGAACGAGAAGAGGTTAGGGTTATGGTAGAAGAGCTCATGAAATATGACATCATAAGGGAATCTCAGTCTCCATACGCAAGTCCTATTTTGTTAGTGAAGAAGAAAACCGGTGACAAACGGTTATGTGTTGATTTCCGTGCCCTTAATAGGAAAACAGTCAAGCAACATTACCCTTTACCACGTATTGAGGATCAAATTGATCGTTTGGCTGGAAATAAGTATTTTTGTGCCCTAGACTTGGCATCGGGCTACTATCAGGTGCCGTTATCTGAAAAAAGCAAATGTTATAGTTCGTTCGTGACACCTGATGGGCAGTTCGAATTCAACAGAATGCCTTTCGGACTGGCAAACGCGCCAGCAGTTTTCCAGCGGACTATCAACTTGGTCCTAGGCAATTTACGTTATGATATCGCATTAGCATATATGGATGATGTCCTAGTACCTAGCAAGTCTTTTGAAGAGGGTATCGAGAGATTAAAAGTAGTACTTCAAAAATTTAGGGACGCAGGGTTGACGCTAAATCCACAGAAATGTCACTTCTTTCAAACTCATGTTGACTATTTAGGCTTTGAAGTCTCAAATGAAGGCGTAAGACCGGGTGTAAAGAAAATTGAATCCGTGAAAAACTTTCCCAAACCTAAAGACGTTCATAATGTTAGACAGTTCATCGGCCTAGCTAGTTTTTTTCGACGGTTTATTCGAGGTTTTGGTGAAATAGCTCGTCCCCTCACAAAATTGTTAAAGAAAAATTCTGCTTGGGATTGGACTCAAACTCAGGAAGAAGCATTTGAATCTTTAAAAAATGCTCTTATTTCACGACCTGTTCTAGCATTATATGATCCTAAACTTGAAACACAAATACACACAGACGCCAGTAAACATGGTATAGGAAGTGTTCTACTACAGAAGCAAAACAATGGGGTTTTTAAGCCTGTGGCTTATTATAGCAGACAAACTTCGCCTGAGGAATCCCATTTTTCATCATACGAATTGGAAACCCTCGCAGTTATTGCTGCACTTGTAAAGTTCAGAACATACGTTCTTGGATTAAGTTTCACTATCGTAACGGACTGTAATTCACTTAGAGCCACGTTTTTGAAACGCGATATGATACCAAGGGTTGCGCGATGGTGGAGCTTGATTCAGGAGTATGATTGTAACGTTGTCTATAAATCAGGTAGGGACATGATTCACGTTGATGCGTTAAGTAGGAACCCGATGATTGACAATGCTGGGATAATTCAGGCTATTGAACATTTTGACATTATGACAATAGCAGATGATTGGTTAACGACAGTGCAGATACAAGATTCTGAAATACAGCGCATTAAAACAATTCTTTCCAATAAGGAATTTGATGACTTGGTAGAGATACGTAAGAATTTTGCTATCAAGCGAGACAGGGTATATAGGGTTACCGAAGACGGATTAAGATGGGTGGTGCCAAAGGGTTGCAGGTGGCAAATTCTTCAGAAAAACCATGATAACATAGGTCATTTTGCGTTTGATAAAACATTGGATAAAATAAAACAACATTATTGGTTTCCTCGTATGCGAAAATTCATCCAAAAATATGTAAAATCCTGTTTGGAGTGTGCTCATAATAAATTACCAGCGGGAAAAAAACAGGGTTACTTGCACCCTATACCTAAGGAAACTGTACCCTTTCACACCATTCATGTTGATCATGTCGGTCCATTTGTAAAATCAAAAAGGAAAAATTGCTACATTTTAGTAATCGTAGAGTCGTTTACAAAATTTATTGTTTTAAAGGCTGTTAAAAATACGAAGACTACCTCCACCATTACAGTCCTTAGGGATTACTTTGGCACGTTCGGTCTACCAAAACGATTAATAAGCGATAGAGGTACGTCATTTACTAGTTCGAAATTCAAAAGTTTTCTTAAGGAAGTGGGGGTCTATCATATAAAGAATGCGGTCGCTTCACCTCGAGCAAATGGTCAGGTGGAGCGGTATAATCGAACAATTTTGGATTCATTAGCCTCACAAAACCATAATAAAGATGAAAGACTTTGGGACGATAGTTTATTGCAAGTGCAATGGGGATTAAACAATACAATTAACAAAGGTACAGGTAAAACTCCTTCTGAGGTTTTGTTCGGGTTAAGACTTACTGGTGCTAATGAAGGCTGTTTAGTTTCTGAAATAAATGACGATATACTTGAAAACACCCCTAGCGATAATGAATTAGGCACGAATCACGAAACATTACGTAAAATTAGGGACGAAGTAGGAGAACACACAAAGAAATCGCAAGTAAAACAAAAGAATAGATATGATAAAAAAAGAAAAAAACCGTTAGAGTTCAAAATAGGTGACTTGGTTAGAGTTGAAAGAGCAGCACATACTGTGGGTAAAAGAAGAAAATTATTACCCAAATGTTCCGGTCCTTACAGGATAACTAAAGTTTTTGATCACGATAGGTATGAGGTAGCAGATACTCCTATTACAAAGAAAGGGGTGTCAAATTATAGAGGAGTATTTTCAGTTGATAAAATACATCCTTGGCTCTGTTTTAATCACAACGATAGTGATTCGTACACTAGTGAAAGTGCAGATGATTAAGTAACACTCTAGGATCATTAACATCAAAACATTATGATATAGTTTTTAAATATTTAATTACGTATGTATTTGAAAATGTATTGCATAGGAAATTAAATGGTGAAGGTATAATGTGTCAATTAATGTAGATTAATACTATTAATTTTAAATTGTAATAAAATTATTCATTGAAAAATTACCATGAGATGAAATATACAAAGTGTATAAACATGTAAACTACAAATTGTAGATAAAAATTATCTGAAGTGCAATATGCGCACCAAATTTAATGTAAAAGTGCAAAGTGCACAAAATAATATCAGTTGCTATGAGCGTATATATATTGTAGTGCAAGGTGCACAAGCTATGTATTGATGTGCAAAGTGCACAAAATATGTATTGAAGTGCAAAGTGCACAAAATAATATCAGTTGCTATGAGCGTATATATATTGTAGTGCAAGGTGCACAAGCTATGTATTGATGTGCAAAGTGCACAAAATATGTATTGAAGTGCAAAGTGCACAAAATAATATCAGTTGCTATGAGCGTATATATATTGTAGTGCAAGGTGCACAAGCTATGTATTGATGTGCAAAGTGCACGAAATATGTATTGAAGTGCAAAGTGCACGAAATATTTATCGAAGCGCAAGGTGCACAAAATCCGTATTAAAGTGCAAAGTGCACAAAATAATATAAGTTACTATGTGCGAAAATGATTTTGAATGTGCATAATGATGCGAGGCTAATATATATATAAAATAAGTTTTTTTTTCGCTTCCCTTATTATTTTATGATGCTATATGTGTAGTTACAATGTACTCGTTTTCGATAGTCGCGAGGACGCGATATTTATCAGGATGGACGAATTGTTAGCTTTATTAAAATTTATATTGCGTTTTAAAATAAATATGGCTGTCTGACAGTAACTTTTGAATCATTGTTTGATATTATTTTTGAATCTTGATTCGTAAATTGACTATTACGGAAGTGTGTATAAAATAGATAATAATTTATTGTTTAACTTAACATAAAAATTGGTCTAGGTTTAAAAATCCTATTTAAAAAATAAATAGGATTTTTAAAATATTAACTAATGATTTTGTATAATTTGTTTGTGAGTTTTAAGTCTTGGTGGTTCAAATTTGACTTCCGTCAGTTTTTAATAAATCATAACGTATCATAGTTTGGTGGGAGTTCTCAGATATAAATACGGGAGTCGCCGCCTTTGAATCACTAAGCAAGTTGGTGGTCTAATTAGACAGTTGTATAAAAAGTGTGTTCGAACATTAAATTATTTCAAGAATCAGAAAAAGTGTTGGTGTTTAATTTTAAAGTTTTTATAATCGTGTTATACCAAGTTTTATGTCAGGTTCCACGGGAACGGGATAAATACCCTGTGTCCTTCTCCTGGTTCTAAACTACTCCCCACCAATTTTCAACCAAATCGGTTCAGCTGTTCTTGAATTTGAATTTGAATTTCTTTTATATATAGATTTCTAAGCTTTGACGTGTCATTTTGTTACCATAAAATAATCATAGCTGGCGCCAATCATACTTAATTAGACCTTGCTAAAGTTGGCATTGAACATATTATTAAGTATATTTTACGAGTAGGTATTTCGGAAAAGTTTGTTAATTACTCTCCCTCCTGACCTATCTCTACTCAAATGTTAAAAGTTTAATTGTTCAGCTGAAGATGGATAATTAAGAAGAAAATTATAAAGAAGAAAATATGGCTTGAGACATCCCTACTTATTACATTATGGGCATGTAATATAATTTTCTATGCCCCAAGCATAGGTTAAAACTTAGTTTTTTAACTGACGATATAGCATTTTTTTTACTCCGATGACTTGAGATTTGATACTTGATATATACATATGCTCTAGCCTGTGCCACCGTTCACCACATACTACGATCCTTACAATACTGCTTTCGCTTCATCCACATCCACTTGATATTGACAAAACTGTCAGGAATTATGTCACACCTCTATATGCACCCAGAAATCAGATATTTTAATTTTATCGAAAAAATATCTGTAACGGGAGATTAGCAGAGCATTATGAAATTTATTTTTCAGGCTTCTGAGCCAGAACTATCTCTAAAAAGTATCAGGAGCTATAGAAGGCGAATAGAACACTTTTATTTTATATCTGCTGTTGCGCAGCATGATATTGTTACATTTATAAACGAAATTGAATATGTCAAAACTATGTGTCAGTCGTTTGACGTATCTGTCAGCAAGTGTTGCTGTCTCGCTCTCCACTGTATGTAAATGTCTGTCCGTATTCTCTCTAAAATCTTTTCTCGTACCTTTAAACGAGCAATTATTGTATATATATGACGAGTTAAGAACCTCGGCAGCATTTTTAAAAAGTATCAAGTATCGACTCACCGGAGGTCCGCACTGTTCAAAGGCTCGAGCGAGAATGCCTTAATGCGTTTTTTTTTTTTTTACGATATGGTCTCTCGCAGTTGGTAGGGGGGAGTTACCTCCACTGCTTAACCGGACTAAAGGGCCAAGGGCCTCCAGCCGAGCTTAAACTTAAAAACTAAGCAACACAGCTAAGGGCACCCCGGTGCGGGGTTCGGACCTCGGCTTAGAGCGTTGCTGGGGGATGAGCTAGGGAGCTGGATCTGAGTGGTATTATTTAGGGACATGTTTAAGGCTCGGTGGCTCGGCGCGCGCCGGCCCTAGCAGAGGACGGGGGGGTGCCTTAATGCGCTCAGTGCGGCCGTATTTATAAGGTACGTCCCACGTGCACAACACGTGCAACAACACGTACAATGGAAGTGCTGAATTTACTTGATAAACAATCTTGTTATGAATCCTAAAGTTATTTTTGCATTAAAATTATCTTATATAAATTAAACAATAGTTCATGGACTAATTAAAGTAAACTGATTATCATAATAATAAAATATTGTAGTTGCGCCGATATATTTATATATATATATATATATATATAGAATTTGATCCTCGGAAACGGCTTCAAAGATTTTCATGAAATTTTGTGTGTAGGGGGTTTCAGGGGCAAAACATTGATCTAGCTAGGTTTCATTTTTGGAAAACATCGTTTTGATCATGTTTTCAGGCACTGAAAAACTCGTAAAATATCATTGATCTTTATAGGTGTCTGAGGCACCGTAACGTTTAAGTCGAATGGCAGATTTTAACGGGACCTGCAAATGCAGATAGATGATCAAGATCAACTAAAGAATTAACTACTCGTACCCATGAACGGTTAGATCAAAAATTGATCGTTCAATTTAAAAATCATAATTTGCGTAACTTTTGACTATGTATAACAATAAGTTAGGTAGTTCGGCTAAGCCCACAGCCCTTTGTAAACTCGATCCGTCGCTCGGTACCTCGCTAACCACAGAACCTTAACTTTATATATAGCCAAAGTAGGTCATCAAACCACAACCAACTATACTACACCAGAAGGCCATAGATAAAGATTATTTTCCCCACCATTCTTAAATTTACAACTAGCTGTGTCCACCGTTTCATCCGCTTAGAATTTCATGAGTGGCTTTGTTTCACGGAACCCTATTTTTTTTTTATTTAATCATTTCAGTCGTTTCAGAGATATGCCGGAACAAACGGTCATTACCTACAGAGAAAAGTTTTTTTTTCTTTTATGTAAGTATTCCATTTACCTTAATAGAAGATCATTTAAGAATTTTGTATTGTTTATTATAGTTTTGAAGGTATAATTTATGGTATATTAATTATTTCGTGGTCTGGTACCCATAGTACAATCTTTGTTTAGTATGGGACCAGACTATAAGAATTATTTTGCTTGAAATTACAAACACACTCTTCAATTTTAATTATCTGTATAGAGAGAGAGAGAGAGAGAGAGAGAGAGAGAGAGAGATGACCATGATGAAGACTATGTTTCTCTTAGCGACTTATGAGACACTAAGAATGATATTCGCAGCTAGCTTTGCATCCCCAATTCCCAAAACAAACGTTATTGCGTCTCCCTTGAACACCAGCAGAGATTGAAATAGAATTAGTATTCCGAATTAGTTATCTGTGCTCAAACTTCAAATCATTCGAATAATAGCCGAGCCGTGTTGTTGAGCTTGCTGTCAAACATTTAGTATTAATTTAAACTCCTAGATGGCGTTACTCGTATCATGAAAAGTTAACGTAACTGGCGAAATGTAAGTTATTTATAAATACACCACTGCAAGGACCGTTACTCAGTTGCTGTTGCGCATATAATTCTATCAGTGAAGTAAAGCAACCCTAGCCAGTAGTTAGATGAGTGACCGCCCGAGTTCCCTCCGTGCCTCGGAGAGCACGTAAAGCCGTCGGTCCGGGTTGCCAATTTAACATCTTTGGCAATCGTTACGGTTCAGTCGGAGGCCTAAGAAAGTCAGATTTACGACTTTCTTGATGGGTTACGAAGGTCAGATGGCAGTCGCTTCGTATAAGAATCAGGTGATCAACCACGAATCAAGTGCAGACCACTTCAACGTATGGGATAAGGCCAGGAGGATGATGATGACCTTTGCCTACCCTACCTATCTACCCATCAGGGAAATTCAGGCGTGTCTTACTGTATGTAGATTTACTTATTATCAAGGGTGCAAAGTGGGTCCTGTTACCCTCTACGACGGTCTTAAGACGTCACAAAACATAGGATGATAAAAGAAATCGATATTCACTTCCTTTTAAAGTATTGCTCGTGAGCATATGTATGTATGTATGTTTAAAGTATTGAAATGAAATATTTCCTGGTTACGTGATGACCGTCTAAAATAAACTTCGTAACTAATGAATACTTTAAACAGATAACCAATGATATTATATCCAACTAAAGAGGATGATATGTCAGTAGCGCGGGTAAATTGAAGATTCGAAAACGTCTTAATTTGGACGTATGGCGCTCTTCTCCTCACGTGGTTATCCTATCTTTTCCTCTGTTCATTCTTGGGAATAGGCCAGGACCTATTTTGCTGCTGGCCTTCTAGAAATAGTTCCGATCTTGTTTTTCTTCACTTTATTATTATTCCTCTTGACAACGTATTGTTATTGTACTATCTGAGTATTATTGTTTTGTAATATATTGATATGGTGATTGTTTCAATTCGTTTTATTAAGTGTAAGCTACTTTCGTTGTTTTGATTATCATCAGGCTACACAAGCAATATGAAGAGAAATAATTGTTAACTTTGAGTTTATTCACGGGGATTACTATAAATATTACATATCTACACATACAATATCATTGCATATAACCTTTGAAACGTCTGTAAATTACCTTAATGAGAATTACTTATTTTTAGAACATGTTCCAGGTGATTTTCCTGCCAACATTTTCATTCAACTCGATGTAAAAATAATGCGTAGGTAGTTGTTACCTATCTTCATCTTGTGTTGGTACCGTTCTTAATTAAATATATTATACTAAAATTACCTATCTACCCACATAAAAAAGAATATGCTCACGCCATTCCAGAAGGGTCCCCGAAGGGGTAAAGCAGAGGTGTTGTAAATAACAACACCCACATTTCACCGAATATGATTAAGTGCAAACGTGACACAGTGCGAGTCTATCGTCATCTCAGGCACTATAAATACGTCTTTGAATTACATCTCAGACATATGCAGGTTTCCTCACGACGTTTTCCTTTACCGTGAGGCGCCTGGTGTGAAGTGACTGCACTTAAGTTTTTAGAGAAACTTATTGATGACATGAATGGTATTTGAATCTAAATATATATAACTCAAAGGTGACTGACTGACTGACTGATATAGTGACCTATCAACGCACAGCCCAAACCACTGGATGGATCGGGCTGAAATTTGGCATGCAGGTAGATGTTATGACGTAGGCATCCGCTAAGAAAGGATTTTGATTAATTCTACCCCCAAGGGGATAAAATAGGGCATGAAATTTTTTAAATTATAACCGATGTATTATATAAAACTAAATCTACGCGTGTAAAACCGCGGGGCACAGCTAGTTGTGCTCATATAAAATGTAAAGTCCTGACTGACTGACTGACGGATATATCAACTCACAGCCTAAGCCGCTGGTCGTAGATACATTTAGAGGGCGTTCTTTGTAATGAAAGGATTTTCCGGAATCTTATCCCTGAGGGGATGGAATGGGGTTTGAAAGTTCGATTGAAGAATTTTCATTATTTATTACTAGTTACTGGTTACCTATCCAATTTATTATTTCTGTACGTAATTAAATAATTTAGTAAAGGTACTTATTTTGTTTATATTTAATAAGGAAACAGACTTTACTCTATGAATAATAAAGGCGTACTTTCGCGTGCAAATATTACTATACTGTGTTGCGTGCCTCTACAAATTCCTATAGTATGTTCCATAGGTATAGGTTTCGGCGGTACTCAGTCGTTCCGTGACCACAGTGGGGGGCGGTCGCTACGCTCCTCTATTTCGTGTCGCGGCAAATCGTTGCTCATTCGAAACCCCAATTTAATAATTCCCTAGTGTGTGTAAAGTAGTAGACAGTGAAAATAATACTAGTGTGTGTAGTCTAACTTTGAAACTTTTTTTAATAAGGTGTATTATAGTGAAGTGAAAACCGGTATATAGTGTTATACGTTTGCCGGAAAACTGTGTTGTGCTTCAGATAATATTTAAGGAGTATAACTTATTTGTAGTGTAAGAATTCAGGTGAGTGATTAATAATTAATAAGAAGTGTGTCTATTAAAGGATTAAAGGTATAATTTATTTCGTTCGTCATTCCATTTTTATTCTAATTAACTTTAACCAACGGACGGTAGAAAAGGGTTTCCATTATATATTTACTCATTAATTTAATGGCTTCCATTAAAGTCCAATTCATTATTATTTAACTATAGGAACTTATCGCTTTATATTTTCCTTCGTATATTAATTCGGGTCTGGTATAGATCATCTAGTAAAAAGATCAAAAATCCCCATTGCGATCGAAAGCAGCTCGAAATGGAACAAACTATATTAAGTATAACTTATTTATGGTTACAAATAAATCAATTTATTTCTACCAACTAACTTACCAAATTTTTCTGCCACATAGGTACTCATTGACTTGAATAAATAAATAATTACTTCTAAACTATAATAATCTTAATAAAAAGGAAAGATTTGTTTCTTAAGATTTATGTTATAAACTGTTCGACAGATATTAAAAGTAATTCCACGACTATAGCCTATATATAGACTATATAAGAATATATATATACAATTTTAGCGTAGCATAGGATATATTGTTAATAGAGGTTAATTTCGGGATCCGTGTATTGTGACAAACAAACACAAGTGATTATTAAAAAGGCTTATTCCCAGACATCCACAGATAGATTTTGAAAAATAAAATTATTTTTTACGACCTCCACGGTAGTATAATTTCATGGATGTCGTGAGAATTAATTTATATACCAAAAATAATAAGCCGTTGAGGTGATAGTAATTAAATCATGGATGTTTGGGAATAAGGCATAAAAACTGGGTAGCTTGTTTCGTTCCTTCTCCTGTCAGGCTTTCATTTGGGAACGGTAATACATTAACTGTTCATTTAGTGTTAGATATATGACGTTCAATGAGTGACATAGTGATCTATCAACGCACAGCCCAAACCACTGGACGGATCGGGCTGAAATTTGGCATGCAGGTAGATGTTATGACGTAGGCAACCGCTAAAAAGGATTTTAATTAATTAAACTTTGTAAATTTCAAACCGATCAGAGTTAAATAGTATTTCACTAAATGCACATGAAAGTATATAGAGTACTGACATAAAAACACCAAGTTATAATTTTCTTCTCGGTCTGTCTGTCAGGGTACTGCGAAATAAAGCATGAAACTAAATCTACGCGGGTGAAACCATTGGGCACAGCTAGTATTGAATAAAATTATTCGATTCGATTTCTTATATTATTTTTGGCCATCTTAATCTGCACATTTATAAAAAGTACCTTCTTTTAGTATACATATTTTTATCGACGTCTGAGAACGTGAATTAATTCAAAGACGTATAGTGCCTGAGACGGCGATGGACTCACCCTCTGTCAGGTTGGCACTTAATCATATTCGGTGAAATGTGGGTGTTGTTATTACAACACCTCTGCCTACCCCTTAGGGGAATACAGGCGTATGTATGTATTTTTATCGACTGTTGTGCATTGCAATTGCGTCCATGGGCTTATATATTAATGTGATTTATTTTATAATCCTCAAAATTTAAAAGTATTTTTGGAAAGAGTACTTACCGAGTTTCTTGCCGTGTTCGTCTCAGTAATCCGGTGGTAGCATGTTTAATCCTGTATAATAATTCTAAAAATTTGAAATGTCTTTGTTAAAAGTCTAATTGAAAAAATATATTTTTGAATTTGAATTTATACGTACCATTAATAATTACTTTCATTAATTGTTGATACATAGCTAACATAACTATTTAAATGCTTAAACATCACATGTATTTAAGGGCTCCTAAAGGTAAGGTTACAGATAAAATTACCATTAAATGGTAAGCAGTGGTCATAATAAAGACCCAGTGGTTTTTAGGGAGAATAATTTTCTGTAAAAAAACATTCGTATTTTTCCTTATCTAAATGGAGTTCGAAATTTATGGCAATTACTTTTTAATTACTCTATGGTAATTAAAAAGGTATTGGTACAAATTACTTCCCAAGGGAAGCAGGGTGGTTATGGTACAAAACGGTATGCAGAAGTGAATGGACAATTGAATATAGATTTTTTTAATATTAGACACGTTAGAAATATAAAGGCGGTAATTTTAGGCTAACTTGTTATTCAATTATTGCTTGACGTAACATGATTGCCACTAACTGTGGACCGCGGTTTCACTCGCGTACACTTAATTTAATAAATGGCTTTATCTCGCAAGTTTTTTTTCAAATAAGCCTTAGTTACTCCTTGTAACGTCAGCTATCTGTGAAGTTCCACTAAAATTAGTCCAGCAGTGTCAGTGATTAGCCGGAATAAACTGGTTTTTTTTTGTGTTATGACTGTATATACTTTCATATTATGCATTTAATGAAAATCTGTTATTTTAGAATTACAAACAGACACTTCAGTTTTATTTATCAGTATGTATAGATGTATAGAATATAGATATAAATGAACTATCACAAATCTTTACTCAGAAGGTCGGTCCATACATGTGCGGTGAGTATGTTACACACACATAGAACAAGCTCGTACTTAAAGTACTAATTGGAATTAATCCTGATTTGGTTCTCTGCAACAATTTATAATATACGATTAAAAACATGATTGCTTAGAACACCCAAACGTCACCATCTCCCTGGCCTTATCCCATACAATGTTGGGGTTCATACATTCAACCCGATGTGTCATCACATCACATATCTACATCATTATTATATATAACTATCAAAAAGAAATATTTATTAATTATACATATTTAACTTATTATTTTCCTATATACTGACTGCAACATAGTTTATTGAGATCATAATGTGATGAGGTGAGGGTGATTCCATCGCCGTCTCAGGCACTATACACACGACACTAAATTACTTCTCAGACATATGCAGGTTTGCTCATGATGTATGAATTTTCAATTAATTTATTTGCTCATGTATTACAAAGAGACAATGAAATGTTAGTTATGTATGGACGATACATATCTATGTATTAATTTCCTTCCATCTATTTCAAAGATCAATAGTTAAATATTATTCGCAAATATTGTAGTATGTATGAATACGGAAAATTTTGTTCTGGTTTGTAGACAGCTTTATACACAACATAGGTAGGCAGAGGTGTTGTAATAACAACACCCACTTTTGACTGAAGATGAACAAGCGCCAACGTGACATATGGTGAGTCTATCACCGTTTCAGGCACTATACACACGACACTGAATTACTTCTCAGACATATGCAGGTTTGCTCATGATGTTTTCCTTCACCGTAAAGCACGTGGTGTGGAATCACTGCACATAAGTTTTTTTCTAGAAAAACTCATTGGTCCAGATCCCGCTGGTATTCGAACTTGCGTCGCTTGCGCAGCAGGCGACTGCTCTAACCCCGAGACCACCACGGCTCTTAACTAATATATTTCAAATATTTATTATACATGTAGGTTAAATTTATATGATAGCGCAATAGCAACTACGACGAGCTCCTCTGGAATATACAGATGTATCATAACTTTACCACAGTGTAAAAAAAGAATTCCTTAACTTTCCAAGAGAGAGATGAAAGAAAAATTCCGCATTCCCCTCTGAAGCGGTGTCATTATTTTCGCTCGAGATTGAAATAACTCTGGCTAAGCTTGCAGGTTTTTCAAAGTCGGATTTGGAAATCTCCTGGCAAATGTCAGGGTATTTTAGCGTCGGTTGATACCAGCTATTAGAGGGATCTCCTTCACTTTGCGCCCTCATCTCGCGTCCAATGATTTCGATCAAGTAATTTGGAAAAATAAGCGCGAGCAATCCTTCCTCTTGGCATATATTCTTAGTTTTTTCCTCTTTCATTTTATATCGTAACAAGACAATAAAGAGAATTAATTTTTTTTATTATTTTATTTTTCAAACTACTTGTACCCGCGTAGATTTAGTTTTTATATCGGCTTACAATTCACAAAGTTTCATATAAACTTTCATCCCCTATTTTATCCCCTTGGGGGTAGAATTAATCAAAATCCTTTCTTAGCAGATGCCTACGTCATAACATCTACCTGCATGCCAAATGTCAGCCCGATCCGTCTAGTGGTTTGGGCTGTGCGTTGATAGATCACTATGTCAGTCAGTCACCTATGAGTTATATATATTTAAGATATCACACTAAGCTTCCATAAAGACCTTGTATTTATTTTTTATTATCTTTAATTTAAATTTAAAAAGCCGTGGTGGCCTTGAGGTTTGAGCAGTCGCCTGCTACGCAAGCGACGCAAGTTCGAATCCCAGCGGGGCCTGTACCGATGAGTTTTTCCAAAAAAACTTATGTACAGTGATTCCACACCACGTGCTTTACGGTGAAGGAAAACATCGTGAGGAAACCTGCATATTTCTGAGAAGTAATTCAAAGACGTATGTATAGTGCCTGAGACGGCGATAGACTCACCATCTATCACGTTGGCATTTAATCAAATTCGGTGAAAAGTGGGTGTTGTTATAACAACACCTCTGCCTACCCCTTCGGGGAATACAGGAGCATATGTACTATACACGCCACAGATTGAAATTCTCCAAGCGAAAGTAAATCTATACATCTATATATACAGATAAATAAAATTCAAGTGTCTGTGTGTAATTCCAAAATAACAGCTTTTCACTAAATGCATATGAATGTATACACATAAGATAGAAAAACGGATATTTTTTTTTCTGTCTGTCTGTTTGTTCCAGCTAATCTCCAAAACGGCTGGGCCAATTTTAACGGGACTTTCACTCACAGAATGCTAATCTTACAAGGAGTAACTAAGGCTACATTTAAAAAAAAACACAAAAGTCTACGCAGGTGATACCGCGGGGCACAGCTATAAATAAATACAAATGTGACTTCATTTCATAACTACTTACATCAAATATCTATATTCGTGAACCGATTTAGAAAAAAATTTATACTTAAGTAAAGATAGCACACGTCCGTGCTTACAAAATAAACTTACAGACAGTTATCGAAAAAATATTGTGTTCAATCGTTAAAATAATCCGATAAATCAACAATTACCTACCATTGAAACGAAAAAGGTAGCCAGTTTAATATTTTGGTACAACATCGCGTGACATCACGAAATCCCATGATAATTATCGTGCAAGAGTCAATATGCAGATACGGGGTTAGGGGATTTTTCAAAGCCATACTGTAAAAAGTAAATAATATGAATGGATATATGAATATAAAACGTGGTTCGGTGACCTGTGGGTAATAATGATCTCCTACCGAATTTCGGTTACGGCGGCTAATCTCAGCGAGGATCAGCCAACTGCGTGGGAGATATTATAGTACACAAGTGTGTACACACTTACTACACACTCTTTATTCCCTCACTCTCATAGTGGGATGGGAGGCAATCCGACACGACCGGAGAGAGATCAGGCGGAGGACCAACGGTGCAACGTGCGCCCCGAGCCACGGGGGTGGAAACACCGCCAACTTCCAAACTCCGGGCATTTATTGTGAATTTCTTGACAGAAAAACCCTATATCTATTTTTGACCCGACCTGGTAATCGAACCCGGATCCTCGTGATAGGCAAACTTATTAACCACTAGACTATCGAGGCAGTTACCCTGAGAAATCTAGTTAAATTTAATAGTAAGGCGCCGCTGGGATTCGAACTTGCGTCGCTTGCGTAGCAGGCGACTACTCAAACGCCGAGGCCAGCACGGCTCGTAATTCAAAATATTATTAAGTTTATTTTCAAATGCCGATGTGAAAAACCGGCTAGAATTGAACTGAACTATTTAAATACTATTATAGTTGAGCTAACATAGAATAGATACAACTAAATAATTGAAGAGAAGTGCCACGTATACGATACAAACACACAGATTACAGAAGGTCGGCTCCGATATATTACTGTGAACCCTAATTGCAGCGAGTTGAGCACTGGGAAAATCTTGTGATACACCCACTGCTCAACCAATTGAGCAATAAGATATACGTTAATGACATTAATAAAACTAAACTTGACGCGGTTGAGTAGTAGGTAATATGTTCGATTTTAAAATAGGCTACTGTTCAACTCAGTTGAGCATAAAATTGTTGAGCTATAGAGCATGAATTGTTCAGATATACGAACTATGTTCTACTGCTCAACTAGTTGAGTAATTTAGTTGAACAGTGGGGCGGAAATATGCTTCCATTGGTCAAGGATACATATTTTCTGCGCTTGCGGTTGAAACTCTGGGGCCTTGGGGTCCAGATGCTCTTCAACTTTTCAAAGAGGTTGCACGTCGTCTGGTAGAAGCTCCTCGTGACAAGCGGGCTTTTTTCGCTCAGAGAATCAGCATTGCTATTCAACGTGGCAATGCTGCCAGCCTTCTTGACACGATCCCGAGAGACACCGATTTGGGTCAAGTTTTCTACTTGGAATTAGTTTTAAGTACTATACTAAGAGCTAGGCTCTTGTCTGTGAAGCTATCGCCAACCCTCTCTATTGTCCGCAAACACTTTAACTTCCTTGTACGACATGACGCTGACTTTTTCCTTGAGCTGTTGTATATAACTAATCCTTGGTCTCCCTCTTCTACGCTTTCCTTCTATCTTCCCATCAGTTTTTGATGAAAGCGTCATGTCCTAATTATTAACTTAAAAATAAAACTTCACAAAAATATCGCTTATACATCAGAATAACAGTAACGCTATCATTTATTAAGATATTGTGTGGATGGACCAAAATATAGCGGAATGTAATCCTGCGCCGAAGAAGTCGATGGCAGAAACAAGTAACATAAGCTCAGCATAGCTTCGGTTGGTGATTCATATCAATTTAAAAATATATAATTAAACCCTTAACATTATTTATTTAATTTTTTTAGGGGTAGATTAGTTATTACAATTTAATTTTTAAGTATAGTAAGCATTGTCTTATGTTCCACATAATAATCCATTAAAAGTCGATCCTATATTAAGCCCGAATAACTAAACTTTACCACAAATATAACGTATGTATCCAAAGGTGACGTACATATACAAACAAGTTAACGGTATTTAAATATTTTTAAATTAATATGTAATGTACCACCTTCCGAACCGATGTCCTGTGGCAAAAGTCCACACTGAATAACCGTTGAGAGCATTGTTCACGAACGTAGCAAGTCGACCTTTCGTGGCGTTTTTATATCGATGTTGTGTCGATACGAATGCGACACGACCTCACCACGTGTGACCTTTGACACGAATGTCTGACCTCTAGTTTTATTGGAAATAAAAGATAAAAGTTGCTAATAAAGTAGATCAAATTAAGTTCTCTTATGTGTTGGTTCGAAGTGTTTCGTGGAGACCTGCCTGATTAGTGTAGCTTTATTGTTCATTAGTTGTATTGACGGATTGGCTGTTAGGTCACAGACCTTGGGTACTTAGGTTATCTATACATACAGATAAATAAAATAGCAGTCTGTTCTTCCAAATGAACAGATTTACACTGAAAACATATCTAATATATAAAATTCTCGTGTCACAGTTTTCGTTGCCATACTCCTCCGAAACGGCTGGACCGATTTGTATGAAATTTTGTGTGCAGATCGGGTCTGAGAATCGGCCAACATCTATTTTTCATCCCCCTAAATGTTAGGGGTAGTCCACCCCAAAAAAAATATATGGCAATACAACGTTTGCCGGGCACAGCTAGTGTAAGTATAAACGGTAGTCGGGACTCACTTAAAAAAACTATAAAAAAAATCCCTTTCTGTCTGTCTGCCTTTCCGTCACTCTGTCTGTCTCTGAAACGGGTGGACCGATTTTAACAGGACTTTGACTGGGAGATAGGTAATGTTACAAAGAGTAATTTATTCAAAAAACTTTAGAGAGCCTATAGAATTGCACTGCATAGGGTTAATCCGGTCCTGGATATGCTGAGCCTTTTTTTCAATATGAACTTGTATGTTTGAAAATTAATAAGGGTTAATTTTAATGTTGGCAACACCGTCTGGTTTCACCGGAAGGTTGGCATCACGCGATTGGACCATTACAATTGTTACACCTACACAAACGCGTCCCATATCTAAATGTAACGCCAAATATCCAAATTTATGGTTATGTTTTAATTTTACGCCAATAGTCCATAAAACCTTAGGCCATTATTAAGCGGTACTATTTATAAGTTAAGGCTAAGGAGCCGCGGTGGCCGTGGGGTTTGAGCAATCACCTGCTACGCAAGCGACGCAAGTTTGAATCCCAGCGGGGCCTGTACTGATAAGTTTTCCTAAAAAACTTATGTACAGTGTTTTCACACCACGTGCTTTACGATGAAGGAAAACATCGTGAGGAAACAATTCATAAGACGTATGTATAGTGCCTGAAACGGTGATAGACTCACCATATGTCACGTTGGTGCTTGTTCATCTTCAGTGAAAAGTGGGTGTTGTTATTACAACACCTCTGCCTACCTATGTTGTGTCTAATGCTTTCTAGAAACTAGAACAACATTTTCCGTATTCATACATACTACAATATTTGCGAGTATCATTTAACTATTGCTCTTTGAAATAGATGGAAGGAAATGTATACATAGAGAATGATACATAACTAAAATTTATTTGTCTGTTTCTTATTCCAAATGAACAGATATTAATTAGGCTGTCTGCCTGTTTGTCCCGGCTAATCTTTGAAATCAATAGACTAATTTTAGCGGGACTTTCACTGGCTGATAAATAATGCTACGAATATTTTAGGAAAAAGGTGTCACTACGTTGAAATACATATAATTTTTATTCTCAAGCCTAGGCGGGTAAAACCGAGTGGCGCAGCTAGTTTATAATATTTATATAGACATACTGTCTCACACCTGTAAGTAACCGAAGATGATTAAGTGCCAACGTGACAAATGTTGAGTCTATCGCCGTCTCAGGCACTTAACATACATCGAATTACTTCTCAGACATATGCAGGTTTCCTCGCGATGTTTTCCTCACTGCACATATGTTTTTAGAAAAACTCATTGGTAATAGGCCCCGCTGGAATTCGAGCTTGCGTCGCTTTCGTAGCAGACGACTGCTTAAACCTCAGGGCGACTACGGCTATTAGTATTGATTCATTTACAATAAGAGACGAAATGCAATTGATTTGAGTTCGGTCATAAATTCAGAATTCATCTATTCAGTGATTGCAGACATAAAAAGGAATAGGGTGACTGTTAATTAAATCGATAGGTAGAGCTGATTCGTGATTTTAAACAAAATTAAAACGTACAGCAATAAAAATCGTTTAGTAACCTTTTGCTGCCCGTATTTATCAAAAAAGTATTGTTAAAAAAAAAATCCATTTCATTTCGCATTTTTATCTTCTGATCTAAAATATTCCCGACAGGGTCTGACAAATGCCTGAGGCCAAACGTCGAAGTTGGAAAAATAAAAGAAACTTTTCCGATTCGACATAAAAACCGGTACACCGTACCTGATCGGAACTATGCTGGAAATTTTATTTATCGTGTTCGTTTTACCACCACTACGCTTTGTGTTCATTAAAACAGAGGTGCGCAATAACTTTATAACTTAGACTTTGCTTATAAATACTAAGCAATAACTAGTTGTACTTAAATTGCGTAGTTTTATGAATGCCTTTGTTACGATTAAATATTAGGTATTAAAAGTTTTTACAATACAACTCGGAAGACACGCGGTTTCACCCGCGTAGTTCCCGTTCCCGTGGGAGTAAAGGGATAAAATATAGCTTATATTAATTAGTGATAATGTGGCATTTAAATGGTGAAAGAATTTTTAAGACTGACTAAACAACATGTACTTATTAATCTATATATATATAACATCTATACAGTCTATACAGATAATTAAAGTTAAATACACTCAAAAAAGAAATAAAAAAAAATGTTTTGTCTTCCTGTCTGTTCGATTGTCTGTCTGTTACAATTGCTGAAACAATGAAAAAGAAAAATATAATAAAAATAAAAATTATAAATAAAACACGGAATTTAAATTAGTGTCTGCGGGAATGGTGCCCAGTAAGCTGGCTGCGTTACCTCGCTGGATCGCTAAGCTAATCCTCTGACCGAGGTAAGAACCAGCCCTCGACCCTCACCAGAGACGTCAACCAGGCGTTTTGATAGATCCTTAAAAAGGACTTTCGCATTTGGCCCCCATGGCCCCAAAGTCTCAGCCCCAAACGGCAGAAATATACAATTCTGTCTGTTTATCCCGGGTAATCTCCGAAACGGTGGTACCGATTTTAACGAGAATTTCACTGGCTGATAGCTAATTTAACAATGAGTTATTTATAGGCTTTTTTTTATGTAAATTTGGGATCCGCGAACTGAAGTCTATGCGATGAAATAAGGGTAAATTAAACGTAATACCTTCCTGTTCGTCTCAAATGAAGCCTAAATACAGTTCCTTGGGGGGATCGATTTACGATCCGTCGCTGAAAATAGTTAATTAAGCGAACTGATCCCGCCTAATTTATAGCTTTTATTGAAACTTCAACGAATAATTGTTTACTGAAACGCAACAACAAATCTATTTATATTCATATCAATTCTAATCTGATCATTGTTTGACTGGCTTGAGTTGTCAAGCTCACTAAAATGCCTTTGCTTGCGGCGGCGTCTGGATGACGGGTTGTCCACTTCCCTCTATGATGGTTGAGGAGGTCAATGGCTGGCATTCACGTCATACTTGTGAACAGGTGCTGCTTGTGGGGGCTGGTCATCTCAAGCTACGCATTTAGTTATAAGTAGATGTACTAGATTTTTTGTTATTTTAATTTTTATCGACATTTGTGCATTGGAACATTGTCCATGAGCTTACGTTTTTTAAATTATTGTGTCATTCTGACGATTTGAAAGTGCTTTGTAAAAGTCTAATCGAATAAAGATACTTTTGACTTTGACTTTGACTTTAATTGTATAAACTTAATTCGTGCATTGTATCATTTAATCTAAACGGATACTTAAATTTGCAGTGTCTGTTTGTTATTCCAAATTAACAGCTGTATAAATGTGGATGAAGCGAAATAAGTATGTATCTTAGCATGTGGCAAATGGTGGTCTCTACCTCCATGGGATACAGGCGTGAGCATATGTACCTATGTATGTATATATGTAACAGCTTTTCACAAAATGCCCATGCAATGATATGTGGTACCTAAATAATAAAAATAAACTATCTGTATTGGTTCCGGCTATTGTCTGAAACGGCTGGACCGATTTTGAAGGAATTTTGACTGGTTTATTAGGTTACGATTATTACAAAAAGAAATAAGTCCCTCAATTCAATTCAATTCAAATTCATAAAATACCTTTATTCGATTAGACTTTTTACAAAGTACTTTCAAATCATGAAATTAAGTCTGCGCGAGTGCCAACGTGGGGTGCAGCTTGTTCATATTTCAATGTAAAAGAAGTGGCCGGCACAAGTCATAGCCGACAGATAAAATAAGTACTTAGTCTACCAAGCTGGCGCCAAATAAAACATCTGTCGGCGACGAATATATCACCAGCTAAGCTTAAACATGGTGGCTGCCAAAACAATAATGTACTAGTGCAAATATTCAGAAGTAACTGCCTAGATGTTCGATTAGACATTGATTGATGAGATTAGCAGTGTTTCTCCACTCGCTACATAGATGGCGCTACTCGCTAACAAATGCAAAGTTTGAGTACAAATACACGAGAACCTAATTCGGGCAATAACAGTTTTCGATCGCATTGCTGTATATATATAAGTTTCCAACTAGAACAGTTGGAGCCGCGTTTCCTCAGACATGACATTCGCCTGGCTGGAAGATCTTCTCTTTGTTGGCAATGAGCATGATCACTAGCTCTCTCCCAGTCAGGTTAGCTGAAAATATATGAGGAAAATCGTAAACTGGTTAAGTTATACGTAGAAAGCTGTAAGTAGAAAAGGATTTTGGCAGTCAAATAGGCAGAAACCTTCAAGTTATAATAGTACTAGCTTGCACACGCGATGATGTCTGCGTGGAATAATTTCCATGTCAGAAGAAAGTAGAAGATATAATATCAAAGTTTCGAACTAATTTCATCAAAATAATTTCAGTTGTTCAGCCGTCAAAGAGTAACAGATAGACAGCTTCCCAATGTTTTCCTTCACCGTAAATTACTATGCACTTAAATATATGAAAAACAATTTTTTTCATATATTTCCAATCTTGAAATTAATCACAAGCATGTTCATTGTCATGAATGTGGGTCTGCGTCAGACTGGTGAAGGCATAATGTAATTATTTATAATAATTGGTGCAAGGATATGGTAACATAATTGACTATAAGCAGCAACTAATTACGTAGTATTGGTATAATGATATTTGTAGTTATAGTTTTTTAAAATTTGAGTTATGCCGTTCTGATCCCCATTTATGATTCACCGAGGGTTAAATTTTTTGCTAGGTTTAAGAAAGATAAATTTTAATTTGAGGTTGATATTTACTTCTGATTTAATAATATGCAATTGCGACGTACTGGCCAGATGTTGAATGGACCTACTGGGTAAGGCGTATCCGAAACCAGAGGACTACAAGCTCTTCCCCATGGGCAAGATCTGCCGGCTTCTTCAGGGAGTATTTGAGGAGTCAGGTACGTAGAGCAAAAGGGCAAGGGCGGCACAAAAGATCCCAAGAGTCGACGTGCTTTCGGGCAACCGGACCCAATAATGCCACAAAAAATAAGATACTTCTGATTTGAACTTGTCACTTATGTAGCAGGTGAATGCAATATCTCTTCCATCATATTATGTTCATAACATAAAATAGTATGTATAAAGTACAAGTCCCACCCTGTCTCCAAGTTCCATTGTCCTCCGGGTAATTGTCTCCCCACTCGATGGAATGTTCAATTTTGCTGTGAAGCTCTGAACTAAGTCCGTTTTGTTTTTAATATGAACGAAAGTACGTTGAAGTCTTGAGCTCGATCGCTAAGATATAGGCATCTTCAACTTCTATATTAGATTTCAAAAATTTATTTTGTTGAAAAGTGAAAAATGTTTTCTGAATATCACTGTGAAAAAAATAGAAAGGCAAGGAACAGGGGCTTTACCATGATCTCCTATTGCCATGATAGTTTTACTCGCATTATAAGACAGATGTATGTTGACAGGTGGTTGTGTGTACATCTGTCACTGTCACACAGTTGAACTATCATTGCAATAAGAGCTCATTGTTGGTCCTGGCAACTGTAGACGAAGTAACTTATGTCATTCCCATACATATTTTATAGTGTCTATTTGCGTAAGTGCGTTAGAATGTTACTTTGTCCAGGCCTGCTTAGTAGAATAACAATATTTTTCACGCAAGATGAGCTTAATAATCTTTAACTTTATTGTTGTATTTATGCCGCACTGCGGACTGCCGGCACTGCTTCGCATAGTAAGAAGAAAGTGTTATCTTAATTTATTTTGATGGCTATTGATGCTAGTTCAATATCTATAAAGGCTTTAATTTGGAAACGGCAGTAAGTTTTAAGCTAAGTGAGCTTAAAAAAGTAAACCGCCCTCAAAATGATGTACTAGGGGATTGAAGTCCGCGAGAGCACATATCTTACTATCATAATTTATTCACAATAACCGCAATTATGTTCATAAAAAATATTTCATCGTTTAAAAAAGAAACTACGTTAAATGGGACCAAATGAGAACCATCTTCTTTCAAAAAAAATATCACAGACAAAAGTTTGGAGTTAAAAAAAGTCGTCGAATTTATAACCATCTCTTTTGTGAAGTCGGTAAAAAATTACGTTAAATGAGTTTTCCAAGTGTCACTTATCTACACCACTATTATAAAGAGGATAGCTTTGTATTTTTGTGTGTATGTTTGTAATGAATAAACTCAAAAACTACTGTGCTGATTTCAAAAATCCTTTCACCATTGGAAAGCTACATCATCACCGAGTAACATAGGCTTTATTTTATCCCCGTACTCCTACGGGAACGGGAACTACAGACTATTTCTTTCTTTAATCTTTATTTCCCCCCCAGCGTCCAAATAGTAAGCAGAAGCAGGAAAATGAAACAGTTAATATCTTCATAAAACCATGTCAAGTCACAAACAAGAGCTAGTGAAATAGATAGCCATCAAACAACCAGAGCATACAGTAAAATCTAAATTAAAACAACCTGTATTCAGGGACTCGTTTCAAATTGTGGGTTACAAAAACGGGAATTAACATTACTCCCCTGGGAACGTATAACGGGATACGACTGAGAAACTCTGTATTCTTTATGTACCTTCGTAATGTGAAATGAAATTGGTACCTACTTCTTTTTCCATTTTCTAGTTTATTATGTGATTTTTCTTATATATTAGGTTTGCAAACAAATGTAAAGTCCGCCTGATGGTAAGCGACCACCGCAGCCTATTAAGTGACCAAGACCAGTGCAATTTCACACCACGTGCTTGACGGTGAAGGAAAACATCATAAGGAAACCTGTATATGTCTGATAAGTGATTCAAAGACGTATGTATAGTGCCTGCGACGGTGACAGACTCACCGTCTGTCACGTTGGTACTTAATAATTTTCGGTGAAAAGTGGGTGTTGTTATTACAACACCTCTGCACATGCATGTACTTTCATATGCATTTATTGAAAAGCTGTTAATTGGGAATCACAAATAGGCACGTTAATTGTATTTATCTGTATATATTATGTCAGAATTATAGATGCATAGATAACGGTAAAATTGGAACTTCTTTTCAATTGAACCTAAATCCTTAACAAAAAGGGTAACGGCTAATAAAATATTTTCCCCATTATATTGGCAATGTTTTGTCGTTGGAACTACTTGGAACTATTTGCCTGTCAGTCGCGACGGAGGTGTGACGAGGGCTGGTCCCTCGCATTGTAGCGCGAGACTTTTATAGCTCGTGTTTTGTATATTTGTATCTAAACCGATTTAGGGTCAAATTGACCCTCTTATACAATTTATAATGTGTCAGCCTCTTTAAATAGAATAAATTGTCGCCATTTGCCTACGTAATCATTCTGTGTTTTAGAACGCATCGGTCTTCTAAACTATTCTACAGAATTTGATAAGGTTGTTACTTACATGTAAGAGTAGAATTCCAGCTAAAAAATCAATCATATTTATTGCCCTTTATACATACATACATATGCTCACGCCTGTATCCCATGGGGGTAGGCAGAGACCACTGTTTGCCACATGCTACGATCCTTACATACTTCTTTCGCTTCATCCACATTCATGCATCTCTTCATACACTTTCTTCGATTACGAGTGCTCCGAATTTGACCTTTCTGAAAAATACTATTAATTGCCCTTTATGTTTATTTTTTTATCGTTTCATGTCTGTGTGGAAAATAAAATATTTTCTTTCTTTCTTTATTATAATACAGATATTAAATAAAAGTAAAGGCTTATAATACTCTTAAAAATCGTACCCTGAAGTAAAGTGAGGGGTTAAAAGTTTAAAATTAAAATATAATGAATATCTGAAGCTATCCTTAGGGTCCCGAAGGAGCAAGTAGAGGTAAAACACCCATTTTTTTACTGGAGATGAATAACTGCCAAAGTGACAGATGGTGAGTCTACCGCCGTTTCAGGCACAATACACACACCTTTTGAATTACTTCTCAGACATTTAGAGTACTGTTTCCTCACGATGTTTTTCTTCACCGTAAAGGACATCATCTCCCTGGCCTTATCCCATACATTTTTAGGGTCAGCACTTGATTCAACCCGATGCGGCTGATCACCAGAATTTTATACGAAGCGACTGCCATCTGACTCTCGCAACCCCTTTAACGAGGAAAATCTGTGATCTGGGTTAAACCAGTTGTCTATTTTAGGCCTCCGACTGACCTCTAACGATTGCCACAGATGATAAATTGGCGGTCACCCATCCAATTACTGGCTAGGGTTAGGGTTGCTTAACTTCGCTTCTCGAATGATAGGCGCAATAGCAACTGTGCCACGAGCTCCTCTTCACCGTAAAGAACATGGTGTGAAAACTCCAGTACTTGGTACAGACTCCGCTGGAACTTGCGTCGCTTCGACTGCTCAAACCCCACGGCCACCATGGCTCTTTACAACAGTTTTAAGCCATGTTTTTGTAGAGGTAACAGACTAATGAAACTATCCCAGAACTCGTTATTGTTGTCAACAAACCGATGGGCCTACCGAATCAATAAAACCGAGTGCGCACACATATTTATCCATATGGGAGATGTTTTTGTTGACTCTACTCGATGGAATGGATATTTGACCGCAGTAATATGATTATATAGGTGAAGGGAAACATGCCTCTGCGAACGAGATTAGTTTTCGATCGAGTTGTGACGTCATTACAGGAGAAGCTACATGATTTGAGTTGCATCTTACTGGAAGGTAATCAACTTTTTTTTAGTAATACGACGCATAAGTCGTCGTAAGAAGAGCCGTG
Organism: Watsonalla binaria; assembly: GCA_929442735.1. Lineage (NCBI taxonomy): Eukaryota > Metazoa > Arthropoda > Insecta > Lepidoptera > Drepanidae > Watsonalla > Watsonalla binaria. The sequence goes on from OV838938.1 coordinate 697,252, forward strand.
GTGGCCTTGGGGTTCGAATCCCAGCGAGGCTTGTACCAAACGTTTTTCTCAAAACTTATGTTCAGTGATTTCACACCACGTGCTTTACAGTGAAGGAAAATATCGTGAGGAAACCTGCATATGTCTAAGAAGTAATTCAAAGACGTGTAGTGCCTGAGATGTCTGTACTCATTCGTACAGACCCCGCTGGGATTCGAACTTGCATAGTAACCCCACGGCCAACACGGCACTTCACACAATTTTCCTCTACAATAAGGTATATAAAAGTGTATTAAACAGTTCAATAACCATAACGCACCATACGAAGGTCCAACCTCGTTGCGAGATCAATTCGAATGTTGTTAGCCCTCCCACCAATTTTGGTAAACTGCCCTATTGTCTGTAAGGGACACGGGGATTGTTATTAGCGCGGACATTGAATACCCGACGTTGGGTTACGGGTTAACATAATGTTCACTTACACGAGGTTTGTTATAATTTGCTACATTGTTCCAGCGGTGATTATAAAGCGTTCTGTTTAAGTATGACTGGGTGATAATGTGTTATCATATTTGATTAATCTATATTATCTACTAGCGGACGTCATTCGGTTTCACCCGCGTAGTTCCCGTTCCCGAGTTACTCGTGGATAATGTAGCTTTCGAATGGTGAAAGAATTTTTAAAAACGGTTCTGGTGTTTTTGAGCTTATTCATTACAACCAAACAAACAAAGTTTTCCTCTTTATAATATTAGTGTAGACTAGCTGTACCCGCGGATTCTTTCTTAATTTCATGAGTTATTTCGTAGAGTCTGACGACTGGCTTAACCCAGATTACAGATTTTCTTTGTAAAAGGGGTTGTGAAGTTAGCTCGCTTCAGCTATATTTAGTAATAGTGAGGAGCTCGTAGCACAGTTGCTATTGCGTGCGTATATCATTCGATCAGCGAAGTTAAACAACCCTAACCCAGCCAGTAATTGGAGGGGTACGTTGTATCATCGGTCCTGGTTGCCAATTTATCATCATTGGCAATCGTTACAGGTCACAACGGGCTTAATCCAGATCACAGATTTTACTTGTCAAAGGGGTTGCGAAGGTCAGATGGCAGTCGCTTCGTATAAATATCAGAAGAGAGATGATGATACAAATGGGTGTTGTTACATCTCCGCCAAACCCTTCGGGTACTTAGGAGGCGTGAGCATATATCACTATAAATAAAATGTGATGTACGGAAATCACAATAAGAAATATATTGTTTGAATCCTTTACCTTTTATTCGCAATATTGAATACGATATTCGCTTTGTTCTAATGTGTTTCATGTTTTTGTATCATCTTTGCTTCAGATTGGGTTCAATAAAATATGAGTGAATTCTCTCGGCGGGAAGGATAAACATCTTTCAATATTTGATACGTTACGACTGTTCCTTGTGATGATTCCAGCTTTTGTGACAATAAAATATATATTCAGTACTTAAGCTGTCTAAGGGAATATTAAAAGGGACAAAAAAACTGTAACTTCTTTAAAAAAAAAGAGGTTATTAAACCGATTGTAATTCTTTTCAAAAAAGGAGGTTCTCAATTCGAATTAACGTGTAGAGTTAATTTCATAGAACACCCGCGGAACCCTAGAGTTTTTTTTAAATAAAAGTAGTCTATGTTACTCCTTGTGAAATTAGCTATATCTGCCTGTGAAAGTGCCGTTATAATCGGTCCATCCGTTTCGGAGGATTAGCCGGAACAAACAAACAGACAGACAAGCAGACAGACAGAGAAAGATTTAATATATTTTTTTTCAAAAAGTCAAAAGTCAAAGTCAAAGTCAAAAGTATCTTTATTCTATTAGACTTTTACAAAGTACTTTCAAATCGTCAGAATGACATAATTATACAGGATTATACATGCTACCGCCAGGTTCGGAAGGTTGCTTTTACTGAGAAGAACCTGGCAAGAAACTCAGTAATTACTCTTTTCAAAACAATATTATATAATTTTAAGAATTTTTGTATACTTATAATGAAAAGCTGTTATTTTGGAATTACAAACGGATACTTCAATTTGATTTATCTGTATAGAATAGATTAATGATTTGTTGTCATAAAAATAATTAGCGGGAGAGAAATTGCAATGCGATTTGTCGTGACAATGCTGCCAGCCTCGGCACCCTACTGCGAGATCCGAGATTACGACTCGCGATTAATGTTATTCGTTTTGTGATTTCTTCTTGTTCCGTTTACTAAGACCATCCAGCGGTTCTGCCTGCGTTTGCATCCCACCGGAATATTCTAATTCCTTATTAGAGGTATCTATATTCGGATCTTTATCGAATAATCTATTTTTTATTTTATTGATTATTATTTGTTGTAACGATTATAATCCTGTATAATGTATTTTTGTGTCCTTCTGACGATTTGAAAGTACTTTGTGAGAAGTCTAATCCGATAAAGATATTTTTAATTTCTATATTATAAATTTGAAAACGTTTCTTTGGTTGAAAGCGCTTATCCGAGAAACTGGTTTTAATAGAAAAAATATTTTTGTATTGGATAGTTCATTTATTGAGAAAGGCTTCAGGGTTTATAACATCACGCTGCGACCAATAGGAGAGTCGTCGATGTCGTCGCAAGTTTGAATCCCAGCGGGGCCTGTACCAATGAGTTTTTCTAAAAACTTATGTGCAGTGATTTCATAATGCTTAACGGTGAAGGAAAACATCGTGAGGAAACCTGCATATGTCTGAGATGTAATTCAAAGACGTATGTATGGTTCCTGAGACGGCGATGGACTCACCCTCTGTCATGTTGGCACTTAATCATATTCGGTGAAATGTGGGTGTTGTTGTTTTGCAACCTCTGGTTACCCCTTCGAGAAACCTTCTGTGAGCATATAGCAAAAAAACTAGTAAATATCTTTAAAATCTTTAGTTCAGTAGACAAACACTAGTTCTATTTTCGCACAGCTAGCATAACGTAGCTAAACATTCAAAACACGTGGAATTTTTCGTTGTAAAATCGCCATTTGCTTTATAAATTGGTACCTCGTAACGTGGGTGCACGTGACTAGCCACTTCACCGTAGTAAAAGATAAAACAGTACTGCAGTTAAATATTTAAAATCTTAAGAATCTGGGTACAAATCGTTCTAAATTAAACACTCATGCAGTTTATAAGCGACCCCAGTGTAATTTCAGTAGGGGGTGTAACTTCAAATCGACATTACCTTCAAAATTTGACTTAATTTTTATACTGCTTAGAAAGCTTAAATATTATATACTGTGATAATGCGGAGATTGATAACTACATGATTCCCTTTTTTTGGAAAAACTCATTGGTACAGATCCCACTGGGATTCGAGCTTGCTCAAACCCCAAGGCCACCACGGATCTTTGCAGTGATTTCACACCACGTGCTTTACGGTGAAGGAAAACATCGTGAGGAAACCTGCATATGTCTGAGAAGTAATTCAAAGACGTATGTATAGTGCCTGAGACGGCGATAGACTCACCATCTATCACGTTGGTCCTTAATCATCTTCGGTGAAAAGTGGGTGTTGTTATTACAATACCTCTGTCTACACCTTCGGGCAATACAGGCGTGAGCATATGAATGTATGTGTATATGTTGATTTTTATTTATAAGTATACTAGGGGCCCGGTACGTGCTTCGCTACGTATAATGCATAGTAATAAAAAAAATTATTAAGTTCATTTATTCCAACAAAAACATATTTGACAGAACTATCGTCACTTCTTTTGTCTTCGATTGTTTTGCCTTCCCGAAATCTCTTCACTAATACATACTTGAACTTTACAGTATGGTATTAAGGTTCAAATTGGCTTTTAAGTATTAGTACAAATTGTTTGTATATGGGAGTATAGAAAGATATTGATTTTACACTTTTTTAAGACTTTTTTTAAATTTTCTCTACGTACAAACCTTCCCTGGACTTCCACGAATAATTCAAGGCCAAAATTAGCTAAATCGGTTCGTGCGTTCTGGAGTTATAGCGCCAGGAAGGAAAACCCGACTTATTTTTATATAGTAGATGTTTGTGCGATAGTAATAGTTTTTACTCCTTAGTTGTCTTACTGTTTCACTGTATACTATGTACATCGAAAGTCTATCGCTAGCTCGGTCAGTAGTAAAGTATTACGTGTCGAAGGTTGAATTATCACCTTGTGCTAAGTAAGTACTTACATTTATATACATACATATGCTCACGCCTGTATTCCCCGAAGGGGTAGGCAGAGGTGTTGTAATAACAACACCCACTTTTTACCGAAGATGATTAAGTGCCAACGTGACAGATGGTGATTCCACCGCCGTCTCAGACACTTTACATACGTCATTGAATTACTTCTCAGAAATATGCAGTTGTCTGCACGATGTTTTCTTTCACCGTAAAGCCCGTGGTGTAAAATCACTGTATATAAGTTTTTTTAGAAAAACTCATTGGTACAGGACCCGCTGGGATTCGAACTTGCGTCGATAGCGTAGCAGGCGACTGCTGAAACCTCAACGCCACCACGGCTCTTTATATATATTTATATATATATATATATATATATTTTTATGTAGGTACAGGTGTGCACCGCGGTTTCACCGGCGTAGAATTATAATGGTGGCCCGCGGAATTCTAATATTATGTTTAATTAATAATAGACTAAGTTACTTACTCTACGAGCTCGTAGCACAGTTGCTATTGCGCATATCATTCGATCAGCTAAGCTATGCAACCCTACGCCTAGCCAGTAATTGGATGGGTGACCGCCCGAGTTCTCTCCGTGCCTCGTGGAGCACGTTAAGCTGTCGGTCCCGATTGCCAATTTATCATCTTTGGCAATTGTTACAGGTCAGTCGGAGGCCTAAAATAGTCTGACAACTGGTTTAATCCAGATCACAGATTTTCCTCGTTAAAGGGGTTGCGAAGGTCAGATGGCAGTCACTTCGTATACAAATCAGGTGATCAGCCGCATCGGGTTGAATCAAGTTCCGACCCCAACAATGTATGGGATAAGGCCAGGGAGATGATGATGAGTAGACTAATTTACTCCTTGTAACAGTAGCTAATAAGTCTCGTTAAAATCAAAACAGATACACAGACAGACATATAGATAATTTTTTTTTTTAATTCCGCATATGCTTTTATAAGCATTGAGTGATAAGCTGTTAATATGGAAGTACAAACAGACGCTCCAATTTTATATATCCGTATTGATTACGACGTATAAACTTCCCATTACAAACAGAGATTGCGTAAATAAATTTAGAACAATGAAGAAACAACCTTAAACAAAACATTATTATCAAAGTACGGTTGTACAATATTGTATATCTGCTTAAGGTTGGAATTTGTTTGACCCACTTAAGTTATACGATGTGATCCGCTCGACGTCTTCGACTTAAAAAGCGCTTTTTACTTGCATTTTAATACAACTAATTTTAAACTTTATTGTAGAGAATGAATATAAAGTAACTGTATATTTAAAGTTGAGACAAGATGGCGGCTATGGGTGATAGTAGTTATATATCTTAGTATCACCTTTATTCGTATTATTTATGTTTGAAGGTCGTGTTCGGATTGCAGTGGTTTGGTGGCGCTGTTGAAAATTTTTCTTTCAAAACCTCTAGTGTTGTAATTATCTCTGTAAATAATCAGTAAGTATACTAATAACAATGTATACAGAAAAATAAAATTGAAGTGTCCGTGTGAAATTCCAAATAAATAGTTCATCACTATAAGTATATGAAAGTATATTAGATTTCATGACATACATGTTTCAATTCTTAAAATTCGAGGCGGGACTCGAACCCACAACTGAGGTTGTGGGTTCGAGTCCCGCCTGCTGAGGCAAACCGTGCAGTTGCTCTCCCAACTGAGCTACTCGTAATCCTACCTTCCCTTGTCTTTGCGGTATAGGGGCCTCCTTGCGCCATCTGTTGGTCGGTGTATCCAAACTCAACTGATACATCTAAAGTTACATTTATCTACATATCAAATCGATGACGCAACCCCAGTTAGAAGAGCAATTGCACAGTTTGCAGAGGTCGTGGGCTCGAATCCCGCATCGAGTTCGTATTTATCTTTACCCTTTTTAAGAATTATGAAAGTATATACACATTAAATAACCATTTTTTTACTCTGTCTGTCTGTCGGTTTATTCCGGATAATGTATGCAACGACTGGACCGATTTTAACGGGACTTCCACTGGTAGATAGCTCATGTTTCAATGAGTAACTTAAGCTTTTATTATTATGCCGATCAAGAAACCGTGGGTCACAGCTAGTATTAAATATATATAACTCAAAGGTGACAGCCCAAACCACTGGACGGATCGGACTGAAATTTGGCATGCAGGTAGATGTTATGACGTAGGCATCCGCTAAGAAAGGATTTTGATTAATTTTACCCCCAAGGGGATGAAAGTTTAGGCTACTTTTATGGATTGGTATACATTGGGGCACAAAACTCAGTACTATGGCCTTCGAGTAGGTACTTGGGATCGAAATGAAATACGATGTACCACAGAGGAAAAAGTTTTTTATTCAATAACTGACGTTTTATATATAAGCCCCATTGAGACTCTCGATAGCGAGATTTAAATAAAAATGTCAACAGTGATAGCTCCATCTATCGACATAACATATAACTAAAATATCACGTATTGTTCTTAGTATATTTGGCTTATACAGCTATTATAATATATATAGTGTTGCAGTCACATCGAAAACTTGAATTTCAGCCAACACCATAAACAATACACGCCCTATTTCCTTCAGATAACTTTTTAAACGCACTACGAATGCATGCAACTTTAAAAAAAACAAAATAACATGTAAAACGTCTCGCTGGCCACTTGCCAGGGAGACAGTTCCAATAGCTGTGCGGCGAAAGAAATCTCAAATTGGAATGTAAAATGGATATGTGATTCGCTTTTAGATTTTAAAAGGTATTTTGCGTGCGCTTAGGTAGGATCTTTGAATCAAAGTTTGTGGGTTCTTAGAAAATTATTATCTTGTTTGTGAATTTTCACACATGATTTACGGTGAAGGAAAACCGCGTGAGGAAACCTGCATATTTCTGAGATTCAATGACGTATGTAAAGTGTCTGAAACTCCGATGGACTCACCATCTGTCACGTTGGCACTTAATAATCTTCGGTGAAAGGTGGGTGTTGTGATTACAACACCTCTGCCTACCCCTTCAGGAAATACAGGCGTGAGCATATGTATGTATTGTTTGGAAATTTTGTGAAGTATTTTTGATAGATACATAAAAAGATAAGATACACTTCACACTGATCTCCCGGCTAATCTCCGAAACTGGCACACGCGTAGATTTAATGTCATTCCCGCGGGACTTTAGATGTTTTTTGCAAATAAAAGTAGCTTTAGTTACTCCTTGTAACATTAACTATCTCACAGTGAAAGTCTCGTTAAAATCGGTTGAGCCGTTTCAGAGATTTCGCATAACAAACAGACAGAGTTTTTTTCGAAAATTTGTTATTAGTCAGTTATAAGTCATAAGTCAGTCTGTTCTAAGTCTATTATAAGTCGGTTCCGTATATACTTTCATATGCGTTTAGTGAAAGGCTGTTGGGTCATTCTTTTAGACTGGTTTTCAAGCGGCTTTGCTTAATGGAAATCTGAAAGTTAGCAAAGCAGTTTTTTTTCATGCATACCTTAAAACCTCTTTTAACTGGAACAATTGTTATTTTTCAATTATGTTTATATTTAAATATCATAAAAAAATGAATTACCCCAATTCTTTGATTACACTGGAGTGTCTCAAACCCCGATCAGTTCACTAAGTAAATGATATATTTTAAGCTAAACTCATCATGCTTAACAAAAAAATTAAAGGTTTAAAAAATAAGGTGCCATAGTTCTGAAAGAACTACTTTTCCTATATTTTCCTGAAAAAAAAATAGTAAATTAAACTGTCCCGAGGTAGTTGCTGATTTGCGTGGATTATTATAAATTCACTAGCACAGCTTTAAATTTGCGGTTCAGTAAAGTCAAAGTCAAAGTCAAAAGTATCTTTATTTTATTAGAATTTTTACAAAGTACTTTCAAATCGTCAGAATGACATAATTATACAGGATTATACATGCTACCGCCAGGTTCGGAAGGTTGCTTTTACTGAGAAGAACCTGGCAAGAAACTCAGTAATTACTCTTTTCAAAAATATTATACAATTTAAAGAATACAAAATAAATAATTTGAAAAAACCGTAAGCTCATGGACAATGTTCCAATGCACAAATGTCGATAAAAATTAACATAACTAAAAATCTATTACATCTACTTATAACTAAATGCGTAGCTTGAGATGACCAGCCCCCACAAGCAGCACCTGTCCACAAGTATATATAAGATATAGAATATGTATACATATAAATGTATAGATAAACATTATAATACATGAAAAAATAGTTTCAGGTTATAAGCTGTGTAATAAATATTTACTACAAGATAAAGTAAAAAATTAATCATAAAAATTATTCAATTTTTCATTCAATTTTTCACTCCTACGCACTTATCGTAGCAATGCGCTACGAGGCGTAGCACTCTCGTAGCATTCTCGTAGCACTCTCAAAACGCTACGATCCGTAACTTTTAAGGGCCACGCGAGATATTTATTGGGAAATTCCTATTTATTAAATACTTCACAATATTGTAAATCGTTTTTATTTTATTTTTGCTATACAAAGAAGCGTCATCTATATCTATATCCATTCTATACAGATAAATAATATTGAAGTATCTGTTTGTTATTATAATTTAACAGCGTTTTACTAAATGCATATAAAAGTACATACAGTACTTACAAAAACAAAAAAAATATTCCTCTGTCTGTCGGTATGTTCTGGTTAATCTTAGAGACGGCTGGACCGATTTAAACAGCAGTTTCACTGGCAGATAGTTAATGTTTTAAGGAGTAACATAGGCTACTTTTATTTAAATTTAATAATACCTACACGAGTGAAGTCGCTGGGCACAGTTAGTAAATACATTAACTTAATTCTACAACTGGCTTGTAATGCCTTAACAATACGATTTCCAAGAAGCAAACGTTATTCACCCAAGACGTTATTTAAAAGAATCTAATGCCCTGACTCACTCATAGACAGACAAATGAGACAAGGCAATTTGTAACGTGTATTTATCATGGTTTATACTAAGAAAGTTTATTGTGAAATTTGATTATAAACATACATATGCTCACGCCTGTATTCCCCGAAGGGGTAGGCAGAGGTGTTGTAATCACAACACCCACTTTTCACCGACGATGATTAAGTGCCAACGTGACAGATGGTGAGTCCATCGCCGTCTCAGACACTTTACATATGTCATTGAATTACTTCTCAGAATTATGCAGGTTTCCTCACGATGTTTTCCTTGACCGTAAAGCACGTGACGTGAAATCACAATATATAAGTTTTTTTAGAAAAACTCATTGGTACAGGCCCCGCTGGGATTCGAACTTGCGTCGCTTACGTAGCAGGCGACTGCTCAAACCTCAAGGCCACCACGGCTCTTTAGATTTTCTTAGAGATATGCTCCTCAAGATTTTCTTTTTCACCTTCACGTGGTGTGAAATTACTGGACATAAGTTTTTAGAAAAATTCATTGGTGGGCCTGAACCAATGAATTTTTCTAAAAACTTATGTCTGATATTGAAACTTGCGTCACTTGCGTAGCAGGCGATTGCTCAAACCCCACAGCCACCACGACTTTGAAAGATTTTTTTGTGATAGTTATATGATACTGGTACTTCTTTATACGTGAAGTCGTCATCATCATAAGCCACATCATCTTGTCAGATGATTTGTGCGATGCTGTGTTTAGTTCAATACAGCCATGGAAGAGGCAGGTCGGGGTATAGGTTTTTACCGCACTAAAACCTCCCCAGTGGCCATCGTCATTAGGGGGGACTCCGGGTACTAAGATAGATTTCCCCCCACATTTTGTCACAGCTCTATCGTCGTCCCTGGAGACCTCGCTGTGCAAGGCAGCGCGAGCCACATCGCGCTGCCACCTTCCCGGGACCGCGGCTCGGTGATCATGGCTCCCACCCCGACCACCACCAGCAGGCCCTCCGGATCCTTTTTAGAGTCGTCTCTTACGACAGGCAGGGGATACTGTAACCGAATTCTTCGACCCTGGCTATTGGGTGGACGGTCCGGGGCGTGCGTTGCCTCCGCCCCGCCGTCACCGTAGTCTCCGAGAGGGATCGGCTCTCTCCCGATCCTGCTCGGAGGCCTCCTTCTGGGACATGACTGTCTCGCATTAGGAGACTACGGCCCTTCATCTCTTGCCACATCTGTCGCAAGTGACCCGAGGATTTGAGGGTGAAATTAAGTTCGTTATTGTAAATTCTTAAAATGGTTACAGCATCTATACATATTTGAATAAGTAATATTCTAAATCCCTAAAATGAAAGATTGAAATATTACAAGTAAATTCGGTCTGACATATAATCGAACGCCACTTCGGATAAGAGTTATCCGAAGTAAGTTTTATATAAACAAATTATTTTGAAATATTCAATTGAAATTCCATCTATCAAGCGTGCGTTGGGAAGAGTATTTATTGTAATAAAATGCATGTAGACCAACAGGTAGGCCTACATATTTGCCCTTCTATATATATATATCTATGAACCTTAATAAAATTGCAGTGTCTGTTTGTCATTACAAATTAACAGCTTTTAACTAAATGAATATGATGGTATATACGGTACTGCATAGTATACGGTGTACTTTAATTTTTGTCTCTCTGTTTGTCCCGGCTAATCTCCGAAACGGCTGGCCCGATTTTAACGGGACTTTCACTGGCAGATTGCTAATGGTGCAAGGTCATAGGCTATTTTTATTAAGAAAAAACATTTGGGTACCGCCGGCCACCAATGACATAATATAGAAATAAGCGCGATGGGGCTCATTGAAAGTATTCACGACTCACCCACACACATTAAACACAATAGCCTACATCATAAATACGCTATTAGTCCACCAAAGAATGCTGTATCCATGTATATGACACGTCGTAACGAGGGTCCGCTTTCAGCTTTGTTAGAGATCTGTGCTTGTTCCCACGGACGGACAAACTAGCTAATGACATGTGAATATTATATACGTATGCCTCTGCTATTTCAGGGAGTCTACTCTTTTTCTCCGAAAACGAAACGTCGTGACGAGTGAAATCAAATTAGTTCCCAAATAATTTTGATTTTATCCTCCTGACCTTATTCCATGTTATTTCTGGTCGGCGCAATGTGCCCTTCTCTTCCATTTCTCTCTATCAACCGTCATATCTGTATTCACTCCTATTTTAGCCATATTATCTTTCATACAATCCATCCATCGTTCCTTAGATCTTCTTCTCCCCTTGTAACCATCCACATTAATAAACAAAACTCCTCCATAACATGTCCTTTCCATTTTGTTTTTATAAAAAAAAAAGAAAGTAGGTTTACAATATAAAAAATTCTAGCGAACCACGTTCGGTCGTGATTTTAGGACGAACTAGCTGTGCGTCGTGGTTTTACCCGCGTAGACATTTTTAGATTTAGATTTAGATATCATGGGTGACCCGCGAAGCCCTTATGTTTTTTTTTAAATAAATGTCCTGGTAACATTGGCTATCTGCTATTGAAAGTCCCGTTAAAATCGGTCTCGCCATTTCTCTGTTTTCCCGTAACAAATAGACAAACAGACAGACAGATGGAGATTTTTTTAATTGTTTTTGTATTTGAGACCGCATATATTTTCATATGAATTTAAGGAAAATGTTAATTTGAAATTACAAACAGACACTTCCATTTTATTTATCTGTATCGATATTAGATAAGGACCGTGGTACTAAATTTGCGAACTTTCGATCGAATCTTCGTATTTCGTTGAATAAGAGTAGGCCCCCTCGCACATTTGTTTGAATATGGTTTAAGAGAGTTTGTATTCTAGTTGTGTTTCTGTGGTTTAGAAACCTTCCCAAGTTATTTGTGTACGCATTTTTGGAACGTACGGTATGTCATGTTGATTGATTTGATTGATTTGATTTGATTGAGTCATATATATACTTATATTAAACAGCCGTGGGATTTGAGCAGTACCCTGCAACGCAAGCGACGCAAGCTCGAATCTCAGCGGGGCATGTAGGTACGTGCTTAACGGTGAAGGAAAACATCGTGAGGAGACCTGCAAATCTGAAAAATCATTCAAAGTCGTATGTGTAGTGCCTGAGACGGCGATGGACTCACCTACTATCACGTTGGAACTTATTCATCTTCGGTGAAATATGGGCTGTTCTCACAGCGTCACTGCTTTCCCCTTTGGGGACCCTTGACAAATGGCGCGAGCATATTTTTATTATTTACGTGATTCTGAAGAGTTTGTTTGCTTGGTTGAACGTGCTTATATCAGGAACTACTGGTTTGAATGGAAAAATCCTTTTGTTTTGAATAGTTCATACATCGAGGTAGGCTTTAGACTTTATAACATCACGCTGCGACCAATAGGAGCGAAGCATCAATGGAAAATGTTACAAAAACGGGAAAGATATCACTAAGTAGCATAGTTATTATTGCTAATCGTAAGCGGGTAAAATATCACTACGTAGCATAGTTATTATTGCTAATCGTAAGCGGGTAAAATATCACTAAATAACATAGTTATTATTGCCAATCGTAAGCGGGTAAAATATCACTAAATAACATAGTTATTATTGCTAATCGTAAGCGGGTAAAATATCACTAAATAACATAGTTATTATTGCTAATCGTAAGCGGGTGAAATATCACTAAATAACATAGTTATTATTGCCAATCGTAAGCGGGTAAAATATCACTAAATAACATAGTTATTATTGCTAATCGTAAGCGGGTAAAATATCACTAAATAACATAGTTATTATTGCTAATCGTAAGCGGGTAAAATATCACTAAGTAGCATAGTTATTACTTCTAATCGTAAGCGGGTAAAATATCACTAAATAGCATAGTTATTATTGCTAATCGTAAGCGGGTACCTGAGGCACCGTCTATACATTTCTCTTAATTATTACTATACAGATGAATAAAATTTAAGTGTCTGTTTGTTTCTCCAAAATAACAGCTTTTCACTAAATGCATATGATTAACATTAAATATATACAATAGCGATGTTTTTTTGTATGTCCGTACCGTGTATATTTTCGTTTCCATTTAGTGTAAAGCTATTAATTTGGAATTAGAAACAGATACTCCAATGTATTTATATTTATATATGTAAAGAAACTATACTTCTTTAATATGTACGCTCTTCCGTCGGCATACAGTGTTCTTGATGTGTTCTGTTTAACGTATAGATGTCGCTATGAGTAATGACAGCCTACATGGTTGGTTAAACAGCTATTGTGTCAAGTAGACAGAACTACATAAAAATGGAGTCGTTGGGCTGATAAAATATTATAAAGGAATTGACTAATTTAAAGAATAAACTTTAAATGTCGTTTCTTTGTTTACAGAGCAACGCAATTGTTTATTGAAATTTCACAATTCCTGCCATATTGTCTTATAAAACGACATTTCTAGTCTAAACTAAGAAAAATGGAAAAACTACGATTTAAATTTGTTGTCTTGGGGTCAGCGGACGGAAAAACAAATGTTATATGCATTACCTCCATCGAGACACCGGACGGATGTGTTTTTGAGATCCCAAGCGAATCAAAGCCCGTAAGTAAGCATACAACCATATTATGTTCGGACGTGTTTTCGAAAATAAAAAACTCGCTCAAAAAAAGACACCAAACACGCGCAATATGGATCCCATTAACAGCAGATATGAGAAAAATATATCTAGATGAAGGTGAAAATATACAGTTTGATGACCAATATTTAGAGGAGATTACAGGGGTGACTTTACCACAGCGAGATAGCACTGGTGGCAATGCGCCAGAGAGGAAAAATATAGGGAAAACCGCCGAACGATTTTTGATAGAAAAATTTTCTAATAAAACATCAAATGCTGACCAATGGATCAGTGAATTTGAAAATGAATGTGAAAGGCTCGAGGTTCAACAGGATGAAGAGAAAATTGAGATTTTAAAACATCTCCTAGAAAAACAATGCCTAGATTGGTACAGCAGTATGTTAATAAAATTGACTGTCAATTCTAAGTGGGCACTATGGAAAACAAATTTTTGTGAAACATACGGAAATAAAGGTTGGTCACAAATTAAATATGCATTCACATTTAGATTTCAATCTGGATCGTTACTGGAATATGCCACAAAAAAAGAAAGACTGTTATTGGAGGTCAACAAGCTCATCGACACCCAAACATTGATACATCTTATTGTCATGGGATTACCGGATTACGTCATGGATAAGATTGACAAAGACAGTGTAAAGTCAACTGCAAACCTCTATAACGAAATTGGAAAACATGAATATGTAGCGAATAAAAAGATTTTCAGCAAAAATAAAAGACATACCTATGATTATAAAGGAAAGGTATATGATGATAAGGTAAAACCCTGTAAAACTTGTGAAAATTTAAATAAAGGTATTCGGTTCCACCCTGAGGAAAAGTGCTGGTTCAAACAGACAGAAGAAAATAATCACTCAACATACAAAAGAAGCAGTAGTAAAACCATAAATAATTCTGTCATTGACGTTGAACTCAATAATAATACAAAAAACGAATAATTGCACCATTAATTCAAGTCAAACTATTATTAAATTCACAATTAGAAACATTTGGAATATATGATTCAGGCTCAAATGTTTCTGTAATTAATTCCAAATTAATAAGATTAAAAGGAGAAGGAAACAATATATCAAAAAGTGATAATTTAATCACAATTAATGGTGTAAAAAAGACAGTTGGTTTGACAACAATTAAAATGAAAATATTTGATATTGAAGATACAGCTGATGTTTACATAATTGATGGAGAAGAATTTAAATATGATTTTTTAATGGGATTGGATATTATAAAACGATTCAGACTGGTTCAAGATGAGAATTTAAAAATCACACAAAAAGAAAAAGAAATAAAAATAAATGATGAAAAAAATCCTAAGGAAAATGATGATGCTAAAAATGACATTTCTAAGGGAGTGAAAAATGAAACAAAACTGTGTTCAATAAATTTTAACGAACACATAAAAGAAGAAGACTTCAAAGTAAGTATGAGCAATTTAAATACTCAACAAAAGTCAGAAATAATTAAACTGATAGATACTTATAGATCAACCTTTGCAAGGGACAAATACGACATCGGTACGGTCAGTCAATATGAAGCACGGATTGATTTGCTCGTGGATAAATACTGTAGTAAAAGACCTTACAGATGTTCAATTGAAGACAAAAAGGAAATAGAAGAGCAAATAGCAAAGTTACTTGATAGAAACCTCATAGAAGAATCTTATAGCCCATTTGCGGCGCCAGTAACTCTGGCTTTCAAAAAAGAAGACAATAGAAAATCAAGATTATGTATAGATTTTAGAGATCTCAACAAAATAGTGGTACCACAAGCGCAGCCATTTCCTTTGATCGACGACCTAGTGGTAAAGACAAGAAACTCAAAATATTTCACAACCCTGGACATCAATTCAGCCTTCTGGTCTATCCCGCTAAGAATTGAAGATAGGAAGAAAACGGCCTTTGTAACGCAGGAAGGACATTACCAATGGACGTGCTTACCTTTTGGTTTGAAGACGTCGCCAGCCATATTTCAAAGGATACTAAGTAACATTTTAAGAAAGTATAAGCTTAATGATTTTGCAGTTAACTATATCGACGATATACTTATATTTTCAAAGAATTTTTCTGAGCATATTGACCATCTAACACAATTGTTAGAGGCTATAAAAAGGGAGGGTTTTAGACTAAAATTTACAAAATGTACATTTGCTTCCGATTCAGTGAAATATCTAGGCCATATAATACACAATAATACGGTACAGCCACTTAAGGATAATTTAATTTCAATAAAAGATTTTCCAATACCAAAAACTCAGAAAAATGTTAGACAATTTCTGGGGAAAATTAACTTCTATCATGAATATATACCAAAAAGTGCGGTAATTTTAGAACCTCTTCATTGTTTGCTCAGGAAAAATCAAAAATTTATTTGGTCAGCAGATTGTCAAAGATCATTTGAAAATATAAAGAACTTATTGTGTTCACAGCCAATCTTAGAAATATTTGATAAACATTTGCCGATAATAATTTACACAGACGCATCTTTAGAAGGTATTGGTGCAGTGCTAAAACAAACTCAACCAAATGGAATAGATAAACCAGTGGCATACTTTTCAAAAAAGTTGAATCAAATTCAAAAGAAAAAAAAGGCTATTTATTTAGAATGTTTGGCTATTAAAGAAGCGATAAGATACTGGCAATACTGGCTAATAGGTAGGTCGTTTACAGTATACTCGGACCATAAACCATTGCAAGATCTAAATATTAAGTCTAGAACTGATGATGAATTAGGAGATCTAACCTACTACTTATCACAGTACGATTTTAAAATTAAATATACTCCGGGAAAAGATAATATAGAAGCAGATTGTTTAAGTAGGAACCCAGTATTAGATGCAGATGAAAATGCGGATGAGCAATTAAAAATTGTAAACATGATAAAATTAAATGACATAGTTACAGATCAATCAAACAATAAAGATATACAAAATAATAAATCAAAATTTATATCAAAAAATAATGTTTTCTATAAAAAGGTTCGAAATCATGAGAAAATTATTTTGACAGAAGATTTCAGTAAAGAGTTTATTAAAAATGTACATGAGAACATGTGTCATCTGGGTATAAAACAAATGCAATTCAGAATTAGTAAATTGTATACAGCAAATAACTTAACAAAAAATATAAAAAGTTGTTGTAAAACTTGTGAGATTTGTATAAAAAATAAAACTAGAGGGCATGATAAATATGGGTTGATGTCACATTTAGGTCCTGCCACAAAACCTTTTGAAATTGTATCAATAGACACGATTGGAGGGTTCGGAGGCTCAAGATCTACGAAAAGATATTTACATCTTCTTGTTGACCACTTTACACGATACGCCTACATAGTTACATCAAAAACACAAAATGCTAATGATTTTGTTAAACTCATAAATAACGTAGCAGAACTTGATACAATTGGAATGATTCTAACCGATCAATACCCGGGAATCAATTCAAAAGAATTCAAAGCATTCTTAAATGAAAAATCGATACCAATAATATTCACTGCAGTAAACGCCCCATTTTCTAATGGCTTAAATGAAAGGCTTAATCAAACGCTTGTCAATAAAATTCGATGTAAAATAAATGAAAAAAGTAACAAGAAAGCATGGACGACCATTGCTCATAACTGTGTAGATAAATATAATAATACAGAACATACAGTTACTGGGTTTGCACCAAGGTACTTGCTAGATGGTACAGATGTTACTTTACTACCACATGAATTAAAAAAGGATAAAACAGAAGTTGAATGGCTAGAGGATAAAAAAACAGCTTATGAAAATTCAATAAAATCACATAACTACAATAAACAAATCTTCGATAAAAATAGAACTCAATGTAATTTTAGTACAGGGGATATGGTGTACGTAGATAACGGAAACAGACTGAACAGAAATAAATTAGATGAGCTGAAGATTGGTCCATTTCAAATTACTGAAAAGATATCAAATTCAATATACAGGATTAACACAGGTCACAAAAAGTATGAGTCAAATCTCTTTCATATCACTAAGCTTATACCAATCCCTACATAAAGCGAAAATGCCAAGATTTACCTAATACAGGAAGTGTTATTATTATTTTTTTGTTGTACATATATTATAGCAAGTTATGATTAAGTTTTAATTAGTTTGTAAAAATTTTGTGAAAATTTTCTTCATTGGGAGGGGAGATGTAAAGAAACTATACTTCTTTAATATGTACGCTCTTCCGTCGGCATACAGTGTTCTTGATGTGTTCTGTTTAACGTATAGATGTCGCTATGAGTAATGACAGCCTACATGGTTGGTTAAACAGCTATTGTGTCAAGTAGACAGAACTACATAAAAATGGAGTCGTTGGGCTGATAAAATATTATAAAGGAATTGACTAATTTAAAGAATAAACTTTAAATGTCGTTTCTTTGTTTACAGAGCAACGCAATTGTTTATTGAAATTTCACAATTCCTGCCATATTGTCTTATATATATTTAAAGCAACACGGAACTAGTGGCCTATTAACACTAAGCGTCATTATAAATAAGGTCAAGGACACGCTCGCCTGTCGGTTCCGTATAAAGTAGCTAATTATAATAATTCACTAAAAAAATACGGTTGCGTGCTTTTTCCGAATATTAAACAGAATGTTATAGGTCTGTAAAGTTGGGGCAACCTTCGTAATTTTCAGGTATAAATGTGAGAGCCTTTTCAGTTTCAGGTTATTAAGGTAGAGCCGAAGGGACTGGGAGTTTTACCCAACCTAGGACAAAGTTTCGTATATATATAGAGTAACCTTTTTTCTTTATTACTTAAAACAATGGCTTTTGACACTATCTATAAGTCCCATGATATCATCTATACATCGATACAGATATATAAAATTAAAGTGTCTGTTTATAATTCCAAAATAATAGTTGTTCATTAAATTAATATGAAAGTTTATACGGTACTGACATAAAAAAATCATGCATATGCTCTCGCCTGTATTCCCCGAAGGGGTAGGCAGAGGTGTTGTAATTACAACACCCACTTTTCACCGAAT
The DNA here is from genome assembly GCA_929442735.1 of Watsonalla binaria. Taxonomy (NCBI): domain Eukaryota; kingdom Metazoa; phylum Arthropoda; class Insecta; order Lepidoptera; family Drepanidae; genus Watsonalla; species Watsonalla binaria. The sequence continues at coordinate 715,990 of OV838938.1, forward strand.
ATAATTAAGTGCCAACGTGACAGATGGTGAGTCCATCGCCGTCTCAGACACTTTACATACGTCATTGAATTACATGCAGGTTTCCTCACGATGTTTTCCTTCACCGTAAAGCACGTGGTGATGAAATCACTGTACATAAGTTTTAAGAAAAACTCATTGGTACAGGCACTAATGGGATTCGAACTTGCGTCGCTTGCGTAGCAGGCGACTGCTCAAACCTCAAGGCCACCATGGATCATAAATAAAAAAATCTATTCATAAAAATGTTCTTTTTCTGTCAGTTTGTTGCAGCTAAGCTCCGAAACTTCTAAATTCGTAATGTCATGTTCCTTATAAGGAGCGACAGTTTAAGCTGTGATATATCAGTCGGTCAGGGAATATGAATTTTATATGAATAGCATAGTGACGCAAAGTAGGGCATGTAAGTAAACACAATACTGCTGAGGCAATCCTGCACTTCGAACAGTAAACATTCCCCGTCCCTATGTATTTTTATAACCACATTTACATAAGATGAAGGGCAATATTAAGGTCCAGTGTGTTTGCCAAATGCCAAGATTAGGTATAATCCGTCAGCGTTCGTCAAACATCGGAAACCTTCGGGTGATCAAATATTTGTTTATTTTTCATACGAGATTCGCGTATAATATTCGATTATTCAAAATAAATAACCCCAACCTAACACCGATGGATGGGTGACCGCCTGAGTTTTCCTCGGGCTTCGGAGGAGGTCGTTTGGAAGACTTAAAAAGCCTAACTGGTTTAACCCATTTCATTCCAGTTATGTTTAACATACATATGCTTACGCCTTTAGGCAGAGGTGTTGTAACAAAGTAGCAGATGGTGAGTCTATCGCCGGCACTATACATACGTCTTTGAATTACTTCTCAGACATATGCAGGTTTCCTCATGATGTTTTGCTTCACAGTAAAGTACGTGGGGTGAAATTACTGCACATACATTTTTATAAAAAACTTATTGGTATAGGCCGCTGGGATTCGTAATTGCGTCGATTGCGTAGCAGGCGACTGCTCAAACCCCACGGCCACCACGGCTCTAATAAATGAATTACTGATAGAAAAACCCAATAACACTTTGCCCGCCCTGGGGATCGAAGCTAAGACCCCATTTTCTGCCTGTACGAGGCACTCTTCGAAAAACTTTACTGAGTAGTAGCTGTGCCCCGCGGTTTCACCCAAGTAGATGAGTAGCCCGCGGAACTAAAATATATTTTAAAATTAATAGTAGCCAAATTTACTCCTTGTAATATTAGCTATCAGCCAGTGAAAGTCCCGTTAAAGTTGGTCCAGCCGTTTCGGAGATTGGCCGCAACAAACTGACAGATAGACAGACAGAGAAAAAAATTGGTATTTCTATGTCAGTACCGTGTATACTTTCATATGTATTTAGTGAAATGGTGTAATTTTGGAATTACAAACAGACAATTCAATTATATTTATCTGTATAGATAAAAACTATAACATAGAAGTGTCATACGTCACAACTGTCGTGGGATAATCAAGATTTATATTCGGTGAGTTCCAACGCATTTTTTACGTAGCCCGCTTTTATGGAGTCCTTTTTTCTTTGAAACATCTGTTTGTTTATGATATCTGTGTTGGTTCTACTATTAAAGTACTCTACTAGAACTAAAGGCTGAAAATATTAGCTTTTTAAGAAAATTTCTATAAAAGAAGAATGAAAGGACTCACCCTCTGTCACGTTGGCACTTAATCATATTCGGTGAAATGTGGATGTTGTTACAACACCTCTGCTTACCCCTTCGTGGTCCCGTCTGGGATGGCGTGTGCATTCATTCAATATTCCACTTCAAATAAGTTTAATTTATCATGCCATTCAATAACTTACTTCTAGTACTAAAGATGTTCAAGTGCCAACGTGACAGATGGTGAGTCCAACGCCGTCTCAGACACTATACATAAGTCATAGAATTACTTCTCAGAAAATATGCAGGTTTCCTCACTATGTTTTCCTTCACTGTAAAGCACGTGGTGTGAAATCACTGTACATAAGTTTTTTAGAAAAACTCTTGGTACAGGCCCCGCTGGGATTCGAACTCGACTGCTCTAACCCCGTGGCCCGGCTCTTGAAATGCAATTCACATTGAATATGCAGATGAAAATAGACCTTATTATCATCAAGTACCTAAGTCTATCGTAAGATGTTAACCTGCAACGATCTATATTTGTCTAACACCAGCTTTGAATAGTCTGGAACTAGAGAATATGGAATGGTTCCAAGATCTTTATAATCTAACGCAAATACGTATAACATTTACAATCGATCAAGTCTGTGTGTACAAAACAAGATTTTTCCAATCCCTTTTTGTTTAGCTGTTGGAAATGCAAAGTGCGCTCTGGCATCTCGCCAGGTGCACCCTCAGTGCTGCAATATAGCCTTTATGTCGACGCCGTAAAGTATAAAGTTAATATGCGTTACATTTCTCTACGTCGACAAATAGAATTCAGTGGATGAACTCAGTTAAATGCCATTTTGAATTGGCTGTCGTATTGAGTTGTGTGTATTTTGTATTAGAATTTGGATAGATTAATTTTTCCCCAAAGGTAGGTATGACGTAAGAGTTCCCGTCATACCCTACTCTGTCCCGGGTGAGGGGAAAGGAGAGCCTTCGGTACCCGGGAACAGGATAGGTAGTGTGTAGAAATAAGAAGAGTGGTCAATATTTTATAAGTGGGTTCGTTTATTAAACGTCTGTTTCCTTCACTAGTGGTGGTGCGTAGAGGTAGGTGGTAGGAAAGGGAACACTGGCCTGACGTAGGGTCAAGGGTCCGGCTGGGAGCAGCCTGGTCTTCCTCAGGAAGGTAGATAGCGCCTGGTCCAGGGTAGTGCCTGGACTGGAGGCGGACTGGTCCAGAGGTAGGGTCTGGGCCAGAGGTAGGGTCCGGGCCAGTAGTTAGTGTTGGGTAATTATGTCACCAGGATCCTGGAATGGAACAGCAGGCATTAGCTCGCTCGACCATGCACGGACATGCCCTAGTCGCAGCTCAGCATCCTACCCTATAACCGTAGCACCTAGCCATTGCTGAGCAGCCTCAGCCAGCAGATGTTAGAGAGAACAATATACAAAGATTGGCACAGCGCTACACAGTTATTAATAGCTACACTTAATAAAATACACTAGGAACTCACCCCAGCGGGATCGGCAACAAATATATTGTATGTTTAGTACATAGCAGTTAGGTTTTGGCGGGCTTTCCCGACGACGAGTGGAGTGACCACACGCCGCCAAGCCCCGCGTCGCAGTGGCGGCGGGAGATGCGAATGCGCGGCAAAACAAAAGAGCGCGGTGCGCAATCTACTGCGCACAACATTGCCGACAACTCCCGACAATCCCCGATGCTACGCTCGGATTGAGTCATTGTGCACGATTCTAGCTATTTTATATTTCATTCAATTTATAATTAGTTTAGGTATTTAATAAGATTAGCTTTTAAGTTAGTTTTATAGGTAATTAAGTTGATATTATGATAGTAGGGGTATAGTTATAGCTAATTAGGAGTAATATGAGTATTTTAATAGAAAATAGATAAATTATTAATTATTTAGTAAAATGTAACGGCGCGTACTAGGCGTAACGTTACAACTCGATACTATACTCGCGACCAAATTTCGAATCTGACCAACTGGAGACCAACAGCTAAAAAAATGTATTAAAAAAAATACATACATACACATGCTCACGCCTGTATTACCCGAAGGGGTAGGCAGAGGTGTTGATATCACAACACCCACTTTTCACCGAATTTGATTAAGTGCCAACGTGACAGATGGTGAGTCCATCGCCGTCTCAGGCACTATACATACGTTTTTGAATAACTTCTCATAATTATGCAGGTTTCCTCACGATGTTTTCCTTCACCGAAAAGCACGTGGTGTGAAATCACTGTACATAAGTTTTTTAGAAAAACTCATTAGTACAGGCCCCGCTGGGATTCGAACTTGCGTAGCTTGCAAAGCGACCCCTTGTATAAATAATGGACACATGTAAAAAAAAATTGCCGGAGAGTTTCTTCTCCTGACAGGCTTACATTTGTACTTAAATTAATCTAAGTTATCGTAAGAGAAATGACGGTCAATAAGTGCTCCAAGTGTCACTTATGTTGAATAATACTTTTTTATGTGATTTCATACGTACGTCACTGGTTCACCTCTACATATATATATCTATAATACATGCTTAGAATTCAACATCACAAGGAATCTGTATGAGAAACGCGATATATATTACATGATGTTAGACTTCAAACTATGTGTTACGGAAGTGTGTCGAGAATGCTGGCATTACGTACCTTAGACTATTCCGTAAATGTCCTAAGGAAATTGAATAGCACTGGAATATTATGAAAATACTGATGAATATTGATGGGTAGGATGAACTGTTCCTCTTCTCTATCTGCCTACCTGATAAGGGACCAAACGTAGTGATGTGCCTTCAGCTTAATTCCACCCTCTACAATTTAAAGCGAACTTGAGACGATTAATAGCAAGCTCACGCCTTCATGGGTCCCCGAAGGTATAGGCTAGTTACAACACCCACTTTTCACCGAAGATGGTTAAGTATAAATGTGCTCTATATATAAAGCTCGTGGCACCGTTGCTATTGCGCATATCATTGGATCAGCGAAGCAAAGCAACCCTACCCCTAGCCAGTAATTGGATGGGTGACCGCCTGAGCTCCCTCCGTGCCTCGCGTTAAGCCGTCGGTCCCGGTTACCAATCATCATTGGCAATCGTTACAGGTCGGTCGGAGGCCTGAAATAGTCTGACAACTGGTTTAACCCAGATCACAGATTTTCCTCGTTAAAGGGGTTGCGAAGGTCAGATGGCAGTCGCTTCGTATAAAAATCAGGTGATCAGCCACATCGGGTTAAATCAAGTGCCGACCCCAACAATGTATGGGATAAGGCCAGGGAGATGATGATGATGTGCTCTATACATTTGTCTTCAAGTTTTTCCTTCACCGTACTCTCGTAGTGTGAAATCCCTGAACTTAAGTTCCAAGCAAAGCTCATTTGTACAGAACGGTTGGCTTCGAACTCGAGCCATTATTTATTTCTTTGAAAAATCAAAGTTAACATAAAAGGCTTTAATAAATGAAATCAGAATATCACATGAAAAAAAAAATTCTAGCCCAAGCATCCAAGAGATTAATGGATATGTTGAAAAAAATCTAGTACTCTATGGTGTCATTTAAAATGTCGCCTTTGTAAACCGCCGATGTATTTTAAGCGTATCACGTTCTTGTAGTATTGTCCAAAGGCGGCCTTGGAGACTCCGCAATGCGGCTCCGTATTAATATTTTACTTGCCAAAGGACACAGGGAAAGCGGGAATGGTCAACATTTGAGCTAATTAATTAATCTGTTACGCTTTTGGCTCGAAGTGTTCTTAAACTACTCTAGGATTTAATCTATATATATCTATTCATGTTGAGACGAATGGAGACGGAGTAAATTGTCACTTAAGTCTAAGTTGAGAATTTATCTCTCTTGCATCCGTCCCATTATGACATACGCCAGTGTTGTTTTCGCACACAAGGGCAGCTCTAACATCCATAAAATGCAGGTCCTCCAAAACAAATTCTTGCGAAAGGCTGCGGGAGTCCCGTGGTACGTTCGCAATAGTCAACTCCATGTAGACTTCAAAATTCCCACCATAAAACAGTTTATGAAAAGCGCCTCTAAGCGTTTTTTCGAATCTGCTGAAAAACATCCCAACCCACTAATCGTATCGGCCGCCCGATATACCCCCTCCCAAATCTCCACCCGACGCCGTCCGAGGCATGTCCTTACTGACCCTGACGACGATATCACATTGCTTCAGCAAGCAATGTCTCAAAAGCACACACCAAACCGACCATTGTTCCGTCCTCGCCGGCGAGGCTCGTCGCGAACTCTACGTCACCGTCCCCCCCGTCCTCTGCTAGGGCCGGCGCGCGCCGAGCCACTAGCCTTAAACATGTCCCTAAATAATACCACTCAGATCCAGCTCCCTAGCTCATCCCCCAGCAACGCCCTAAGCCGAGGTCCGAACCCCGCACCGGGGTGCCCTTAGCTGTGTTGCTTAGTTTTTAAGTTTAAGCTCGGCTGGAGGCCCTTGGGTCTCGCCCTTTAGTCCGGTTAAGCAGTGGAGGTAACTCCCCCCTACCAACTGCGAGAGACCATGTCGTAAAAAAAAAAAAAAAAAAAAAAAAAAGACGAATGGAGAGTCAAAATCAAGTAATTTTGATCATATGGTGGTAACATTTATAATCATGTATAATGTATTTTGTGTCCTTCTGACGACTTGAAAGTACTTTGTAAGAAGTCTAATCAAATAAAGATATTTTTGATTTTTTTTTATGTATGTGTGTATGCTCACGCCTGTATTCCCCGAAGGTGTAGGCAGAGGTGTTGTAATAACAACACCCACTTTTCACCGAAGATGATTAAGTACCAACGTGACAGATAGTAGTCCATCGCCGTCTCAGACACTTTACATACGTCATTGAATTACTTCTCAGAAATATGCAGGTTTCCTCACGATGTTTTCCTTCACCGTAAAGCACGTGGTGTGAAATAACTGCACATAAGTTTTTTTTTTACAAAATTTCTTTGGTACCGGCCCCGCTGGGTTTTGAACTTGCGTCGCTTGCGTAGCAGGCGACTGCTCTAACCCCAAGGCCACCACGGCTTATTCTTCTCGTCTTAAATATTGATGCGGGTGAAACCACAGGGCTCAGCTAGTAATGTAATGAAAAGCTAAGGCAGTGAGACCACTCCGAACAAATGATTAGACTCTGATATGAAATGAGGCGCTACTCTTTGAGTAACCGACAACATTTTCAGACGTATGCCTCATTTAGCCGGCGTAACTGTGTTGAAGGTACTAAGGGCGATATTAGGGCTGTTACACACTTTACTAACTTGTGTAAAGGTACGAATGTCCGTTATTGTGCACCATTTAGAAAAGTAGTCTTTTACGTTACGCGTATTCGTTTCGCGTCACGCCTGTATCCCCGAAGCGGTAGGCTGAGGAGTTGTGGTAACAACATCCACTTTTCACCAAAGAATATGAATTGCCAACGTGACAGATAGGGAGTCTATCGCCGTCTTTGAATAACCTTTCTAATATATGCCAGTTTCCTCACGATGTTTTCCTTCACCGTTTTTAGAAAAACTCGTTGGTACAGGCCCTGCAGGATTCAAACTTGCGGCTCTAGGTTACTCTGATGTGTGGGTAATGTGTACATATAGCTCCATAAATGGGATATCAAATCGAACCCGTCGTCAAACAAAATCTTTAGCTTTATATATTAGTAGGTATAGATTATATTTATATTCAATAAATATAGGTAATTAACTATAGCTTAAATAAAAAACACTGTGAAAATAACTCAAAGGTGACTGACTGACTGACTGACATAGTGATCTATCAACGCACAGCCCAAACCACTGGACGGATCGGGCTGAAATTTGCCATGTAGGTAGATGTTATGACGTAGGCATCCGCTATGATAGATAATTTAACCCCCAAGGAGATAAAATAGGGGATGATAGTTTAGGCTACTTTTAACAAAAAACTAAGGGTAGGTATGCTAACGCGGGTGAAATCGCTGGGCACAGCTAGTACAAAATAAACGTAAAACTTGAAAACCCTCTTAACTTATTATTAACTGCTATGCAACATAAACCCAGGAATCTTATCCGCGTATAAACGTGATTTACCGTTCAAAAAACGCGCAGTTATAAGCTAAGTTACTTAAGAATATTTTACAAGTAAAAGAGTAATATATTGTGCCCTTATTTTTCCATAGGGTTTGAGGGTAAGGAAGTTGGGCCGCGATCAAATGGCGTGGAATGTAGAATGTAATACATGCAGGTAAGTCAAGATGTTACTCCAATGGCACGGGGACGTTGCGGCTCGTATTTTTGGCTAAATGCGAAGTGTATTTCAAAGAAAATGTGTGTAGCTTTCTGAAATATCGCCCAGAAATAATGTTGGTATTAAATTGTATTTAAGGTATCCTGAAGGGAATTCGAATGGGTGTTAAGGGAGAACTTCTCTTTGAACCAGGTTTATAATATTTTCTACTAATTTGGTTGCACCTGCATATACTAAATTTCATGGGTGATCCGCGGAACCATACAATTTTTTTCAAATGAAATCCTCAGTTACTCCTTGTAACATTTGCTATCTGCCACTGAAAGTCCCGTTCAAATCGGTCCAGCAGTTTCGGAGATAGACAGAGAATTATTTTGAAAATTGGTTTTTCTACGTCACTAACGTGTGTAATTTCATATGTATTAGTCATACATACATATACTCACGCCTGTATTCCCCGAAGGGGTAGACAGAGGTGTTGTTATCATACCACCCACTTTTCACCGAATTTGATTAAGTGCCAACGTGACAGATGAGTGTATCGCCGTCTCAGGCACTTTACATACGTCTTTGAATTACTTCTCAGAAATATGCAGGTTTCCTCACGATGTTTTTCCTTCACCGTAAAGCAGGTGGTGTGAAATCACTGTACATAAGTTTTTAAGAAAATCTCATTGGTACAGGCCCCGCTGGGATTCGAACTTGCGTCGCTTGCATAGCAGGCGACTGCTCAAACCCCGAGGCCACCACATAAGGTCATAAGGTATAATTTTGGAATTACAAACAGACACTTCAATTTTATTTATCTGTAAAGATGTATGGATAGATTAGTGTATCACTTTATAAAATAAAATATAATTAAATCGGATCTAATCAATATACAACACCAAAACAAACAAATAAGCGTCAAAAAACATCACACATAAAATCGTAGCAAAAAATAAAGTAATTAAACATAACGTATAATAAATTAAATGTTTTATTCAAGGAATGGTAGTGGAGGAATAAGTACATTTGCAAAGGAATGCCTTGATAGCGTGACCCCCGGTTATTACCTACTAAAGTTATTCGCATTACCTCGTGCAAGCACTAACGCACTCATTGTTACTACAGTAGTATACAGGCTCGGTGGCTTAGTATGAACCCAAACTGCGGAAATCGATCGTTATTAAACTTTCAAAAACAGTCCTGCTGGCCCTAGTAGCTAGTAGTAGTGCGGTTTGAGCAGTCGCCTGCTACTCAAGTGACAATGAGTTTATTATAAAAACTGCAGTGCAGCGATTTCACACCACATCCTTTAGGGTTAAGGTGGGATGTGCCCCGGCAAAGTGTGGGGGGACACCGGTGCGTTCTATCAGAGTACCCGGAGTCCCCCCTCAGCACTGAGGATGGCCACCGTTTAGTGCGGTAAGAATCCCACATACCCCGATCTGCCTCTCCCAGGGCAGTCGGGGACCTTTTAAAGGTCTCCACCTCGACAAAAAAAAAAAAAGTCATCGTGAGGCAGCCTGCATATGTCTGTGAAGTAATTCAAAGACGTGTGTATAGTGCCTGACACGGCGATGGACTCACCATCTCTCTGCACTTAATTATCTTTGGTGATAATTGGGTGTTATTACAGCACCTCTGCCTACCTGCCTGTATGTTAAACTTTCACTCTTCATATGAAAACTCGGCCAAATTTTTGAGATAAGATCTTTTTATTTTATCCTAAGTTACGTGGTAAAAATAGATGCAGGTGTCTAACTCTACGACTCAGGAAATTACATTCTATTCTGTTGAAGTAAATACTTAGCTAAGTGTGTGACGGACTCGTGCAACTGAATGAAAAAATAAAAGCATTTCTTACATTTCTTTTCGCGGAAGATCTACACTACTCGATTCTTGTACGTATCATTCCTTACTTTTTCTTTGTTCGATGCTTTTATCACTGACTAGCGGCCGTCCGCGGCTTCGCTCGCTTATTAGTTGGTAACTCCAGTCTCCGGTGTACCATACCCTGACCATGCTCAATGCCCTCCTAGATGCCAACCCTGAATGTGATTTGTTTGCGCATGCATTTGTTAAGTATGCGAGAGTATCCATAATTTTATAAGTGTGTATTTTATAAGGCATAAGATCACCGTTCTAAAATGTCAATATAATTGGTATGTCCGTAATAATTAACTTTGATAAATAAATAAATAAATAAGCCATGGTGGCCTTGAGGTTTGAGCAGTCGCCTGCTACGCAAGTGACGCAAGTTCGAATCCCAGCGGGGCCTGTGCCAATGAGTTTTTCTAAAAAACTTATGTGCAGTTATTTCACACCAAGTGCTTTACGGTGAAGGAAAACATCGTGAGGTAACCTGCATATGTCTGAGAAGTAATTCAAAGGCGTATGTATAGTGCCTGAGACGGCGATGGACTCACCATCTGTCACGTTGGCACTTAATCAAATTCGGTGAAAAGTGGGGAATACAGGCGTGAGCATAAGTAATAATTAACTATGATAAATAAATAAATAACTACCAATATATCCTATGTCACTCAGTTATAATTTATCATTCAATTTGTGACAGAATTTTCAATTCGGTTCAGAACAAACAGACAGATTTTTTTTTGTAAGCAAGTGCCTGCCGTATTTATTTTCATATGCATTGAGTGAAATGAAGTTAATTTGGAATTACATACAGACACTTTAATTTTGTGGTCTAGTTCTCGCACTCGTCCGCTTTTTTGTATGTAGTTGTAACAGCTTTCCTGCACGTTTCCACCGACTCATTAGACCCTCATTAATTAATTGTTCTCGGAATAAACTCGGTTAAGTTAACGTCTACATTTTTAACTACACGTACTCGTTGTTCGATCTCGCATAGTTGAGTTGGCTATGTGTGGAGTTTCACGTGCTTCTGTGTGCGTAACGTTTCTATAATACCCCGAAACTTAAGTTGTGTAGATGTGTTTATATTCCCCGAAAACTACTTACAAGCGGTGCGTTGCAAGTGCACTCACACATATACGCTGTAATGTTACCTCATGTACTCACGCGCCATATATTGTACTCTGACGGAGCGTGCGTGAACATGTCGGTGAAAGTCTAGGTGTAGGTACTGCAACGCGCCGCTTGTATGATATGTCTTTGATGGAATATAGTGATGCGTGATTGCCAGTTGTTAAAACAATCGGAGTTGGTAAAATTTTCCATCGCGTCAACCATCGACTCGCCCTGGCGATGATACAAACGTGAGACAATTTCAATTTGAATTTATAATTATATATAATCTAGCACTTACAGATACTGAACAGTAAGACTTATCCTAGGTTAACAATATGGACCTTGTTGGGCACAGTAATTTTTGACAAAGGGCTTACACCAAGTATATTATATTTACATTTTATTTTATTATATTACATGGTTACTTAATATACCTTTATTATCTTTATTTATTTAATTATATAATGTCTGTTTTTATTTAAAGTTAAAAGTGGATTCCTACAATAAAGGCTATTTCGGCTTTCGATTTTTTTGACGTAAGCGATTAGTCCGAGTCGCACCGAATTTAGCCGAATGGAACCGATCATCAGTGTTCGATGAGTGGACACTACACCCGAGTCGGACTCGCTACCATCGATTGCGATTGAAAACGATCGCGATGCGTCGAGAGATGTTAACAATCGCCACCTTCTCGCCATCGCGCATACTTACTCATTTGCTTAGCGTTCCCGTACTAACAACCCGCCTTCATGAGAAATAATAACAGTATCAATTTTAAAACAATTTTATTCCCGGAGAAACGCTGTTTGCGTTTCTCTTGTGAGCTTAAAACAGGCCTGATGGTAGGCGATTAGCCTGTAGACACACGGCTTTATAAATAAAAAGGGGTAATTAACGATTACACTGAACACACAACAATAGGACAGTCCGCCTAATGCCTACCTTATATAAAGTACTAGCGGACGTCACGCGGTTTCACCCGCGTAGTTCTCATTCCCGTGGGAGCACGGGGACAAAATATGGTTCTTATTACTCGCTGATAATATATCTATCCATTGCTGAAATAATTTTTCTAATTGGTCTAGAAGTTTCGGAGCATACATACGTATATAGTTGTAATAACAACACCCACTTTAAACCGAAGATGAACAAGATCTTACGTGACAGAGGTGAGTCTATCGCCCTCTCAGGCAGTATACATACGTCTATGAATCTTTATAAATATGTGCTTCTGATATATAGAATAGAATAGAATAGTATAATTTATTTACATGAAATATGGTTACAAAAGATGTTGTTTGAAATAAAAGGTACATAGCATATTTCACCCATTTTGTGTATGTAAATATTAATAAAATGTTAAACATTTTGTCTGCAAACAACATGGCTCTAACCAGGCATATTATTTTATTTATATAATATAAGCTATATTATTGTTAAGTTTCAATAAAATGCATTCCGTATTCCATACTCACAAAATCTCACTTTTATAATATTATTAAGGTAGTAGGCTTACATATAGAAGACCATATGTTTTACCAAATTAAGTATAGTAATTTATTTACAAATAAAAACTCCACCTTTGGTTCAAACCATGGCGTAAGATCACATGATGATTGGCAAAAAAATAGGTCTGTCCACTGACGAGGCACTTTATATAATTATGTTGAAAGGTGGACACATAATGGCGTGAAATTAAGCGATGAATAATGAAACATTATCATGAAATGGTCAAGCTATGAATTATGTCATCAACATTATAATGTTTTATATTTTCCAGAGCGTCATTTTAAGCTTAAGAGCTTGTCAATGTGTGGTTTAAATTATTCAAACGATTGAAATGTCGTTGAACGAAAATAACTATTAGATTCAAATCCTCTTCCAATGTTATATTCACGCGATCCGAAATTGTAGTTCGATAGGACTTCAATTTAATAGCCGTGGTGGCCTTGGGGTTTGAGCGTCTGCTACGCAAGCGACGAAAGTTCGAATCCCAGCAAAGACTGTACCAATGAGTTTTTCTAAAAAAAATTTTATGTGCAGTGCCACGTGCCACACGCTTTAAGGTGAAGAAAAACATCGTGAGGAAACCTGCATATGTCTGAGAGGTAATTCAAAGACATATGCCGGTATGTATAGTGCTTGAGACAGCGATTTACTTACCATCTATCACGTTGGCACTTAATCATCGTTTAATTTAATAGGACCTTTTCGATGACAACCGAGATATTACGTTTTTTCTTTGATATAATGAATATGAAAACAATGTCACCTAGTAAGTAGTGACGATATCATCACGGTATATCGTGAGGAATGCATACGACTGAGATTTAAAACTCCACGTGAGGCTCAGATGGGAATCTTAACCTCATAATGATGCCCAGGGTACAATCTATACATCTATACAATCTATACAATCTATACAATCTATACAATCTATACAATCTATACAATCTATACAATCTATACATCCATAAAACAGAAAGCGTAATTCACAATCTCAATGGCCCTGTTATTATATTAGGTGATATAAATTTAAATAGTGCATCTATAACTGTAAATAATTATTATTGCTACTTTCTGTCATATTGTTGTCTGAGTGAGAAGAATGGTATTGTGAATCTGCATGGGGGGCTATTAGATGTGGTGTTAATCCAGGAAAGTGTTGGCTTCCGTATTTCCCACGTGACCGCCACCGAAGGCCTAGTTCCACCGGATGCCTACCATCCACCGCTGGACATAGAGGTGAGCGTCGACGCGGTTCGTCATGAATGCGCTGCTCCACCTAGCAATATACTTTCGGCTAGAGACTGGAATTTTCATAAATGTGACTACGAGTTGTTATATGACCTTTTATCTAACATTCCTTGGGATAATGTCTTGCAGGCCAATAACATACACTTAGCTGTTCAATATTTTTATGAATCAATTTACAATGTTTTTGATTCCTGTTCTCCCAAAAAAAGGCGAAGTAAAAATAAATGTAGGCGATACCCGGTCTGGTTTACAAGGGATATTATTATTGATATTAAAAAAAAACATAAACTGCACCGAACTTGGAAAAATACTAAAAACATTCATACCTATAATTCATACTCCAACCTTAGAGCAAGTATAAAATCTCGTATCACCTTTGCCTATAGGAAATATCTACAGTGTATTGAAGATGACATAGGTACCAATCCGCGTAGTTTCTGGAAACATATCTCAGACCTCCGAACCAAGGGTGGATTTGAACCTAGGGTGTTGTACGAAGGTATGGACCTCCAGGGTACACTGGCAGCTGATGCGTTTGCCTCGTTCTTTTCCAGTGTCTTTCTTCCTGATATACCAATTCTAAATTCCGACAAAATTTCTCATCTTGATAATAATTCAAACAGCAATGTCATACATATTTTGCCTATTACCCAAACTGACGTTGTCAACGGAATCAATAAACTTAAAATAAACAGTGCCGGTGGTCCAGACAATGTTCCACCTGCCATTCTTAAAATAGGGAGGAAATTTTTCTGTGCTCCTCTTCAACATATATTTAATTTAGCTCTCCGCGCCGGTTATTACCCTTCACAGTGGAAAATATCGAGAGTCACTCCCATTCCAAAAACATCTGACCTCACTAATGTAACAGAACATCGCCCGATTGCTAACTTATGTTCTCCAGCCAAAGTCTTCGAATTTATCCTCCACAAGCATATTTACAGTCAGGTTGAGAAATTTTTATGCGATGAACAACACGGCTTCAGAGCGAAGCGCTCAGTCAACAGTAACCTACTTACATTGGTTGAATTTGTATCCGCACATCTTGATAGAGGTAGCCAAGTGGATGTGCTGTACTTCGATTTTAAGAAGGCATTCGATAGAGTCAATAACGACATACTGCTGACGAAGCTAAGCGCAATAGGGTTCCCACCGGGGCTCCTTAAACTATTCGCTGACTATCTGCGAGACCGTCAGCAGTATGTCAAACTAGGTGTCTATGAGTCCCAGCCTTACCATACGCGTTCTGGGGTAAGCCAAGGATCAGTGCTTGGTCCTCTGCTGTTCCTCATCATGATTAACGATCTACCGCAGGTGCTCAAGCACACTAAGTGCCTTCTCTACGCTGATGATTTAAAATTGTACTGTAAGATTGGCTCTGAGGCTGATTGTTTAGCGATGCAAGCTGACATCGATGCAATTTGTCAGTGGGCCCACTCAAATAAGATGGAATTTAATTCATCTAAATGCAATATCATGACCTTCAGTCGAGCACGGCACCCTATAGACTATCACTACCAACTCGTAGGAAACCTTATATCAAGACCACAACACGTGAGGGACTTGGGTGTCATGTTTGATCGCAAGCTAAACTTTCATGAGCACATGGAGTCCGTTGCCAAAGATTCATTTAGGCGTCTGGGATTTGTTCTCAGAAACACGCGTGATTTCACCAATGTGCAGGCTCTGAGGATGCTTTTCTGTGCTTTGGTCCGTAGCAAGCTCGAGTCGAGTGCTTGTGTGTGGAATCCACACGAGAGCAAATACTCGGTTCAGCTTGAAAAGGTGCAGAAGGCCTTCCTCAGACACCTTTACAAGCGAGTTTACGGATACTACCCTTACTTGTACCCTACACAGTTTCTCCTTGGTAGTCTAGGGTATAATTCTTTGCAGGTCAGGAGAAAACATGCGCAAATGATAACTGGTCTTAAGACAATACGTGGTCACATTGATGCTCCTTCTCTTCATGAAGAGTTGTGCCGCTTCTACGTGCCAAATAATTACTTGCGCGGCAGGAAGCACAAGTTATTCTGTGTGCCCACGAGTCGCACAGTCGCTCGGGCCCGTTCGCCTGTCCCGCGCACTCTCTCCGTATTCAACGCTTTCCTGGATAATCACCCTGAATGTGATTTGTTTGCGGATGATTGGAAGAATATTTTGTGTGTATGTTTGGAGTTTTGTGAGGAGACTGCATGAAAGTGCTCCTTTTTTCCCTTTAGTTTAAGTGGCTTCAAGCCGTTCTATGAGGTTAAATAAATAAATAAAATAAATAAATAAATAAATCTAAACAGTGCAGATAAATATAATTGAAGTGACCGACTTTCATCAATTCCAAAATATCTTTATTTGATTAGACTTGAAATGTTTATCTGTCTGGCTATTTGTTTCGATAAATCTCTGAAACGGTTCTACCAATTTTAACGGGACATTCACTGGCATATAGAGAATTTTTGATGATTATACGCAGGTAAAACCGCGAGCTACACCTAGTAAAGAATATAAAAAAAAATCGCCAATAGAAAACCGATAACAAAATTATGGCAATTTTTTACCGAAAATATTTCTATTTTCGCAGTAGCGTGCGTGGAATGATATTCATAGTCCGTGTTTATGCAGAATTATAATGCTAATAGAAAGATTGTGTGTTTGTGTAGACGTGTAATTTGGGACTTATTACGTATGCGGACTCCTGGGTTACGTTTGTTAGTTAATTAATTGTTTTTGTACGTAATTGTCGGATAAATTACAGACTTCTACAAACAGAACCTGCTCGACAGAATGTTGAAAAAAATAAACTTGGCGTTTTCTCATAAAAAAATAAATTGAAAAAAAAAGTTAAAATCGAACCGGCGAAAATTAGTCTCGAATCGGGGTACTCTAGTGTCGTTATCGCCCCATAAGCTGGCAGCCTCACGTCTGAGCTACCATATACTGATGTCGTATTGTAATGATATTTTACGAGCTTTTCAGTACCTGAAAACATGGTGAAGACGATGTTTTTGTAAGAATGAAACCTAGCTAGATAAATATATTGTCCCCGAAACCCCCTACATATACATCTCATGAAAATCCTTGTAGCCGTTTCCGAGATTCTGATTCTAGAATTGCTCGTTTGAAGGTATAAGATTTGAATTGTAGTAACTAGTGCACGATCAATATAGTTAGCCCAGTGCGAGATTTTCGCTGCCATTGCGTTGACGTCAACGCAGATTTGTATAGGATCGAAACAGCGCCATCTCGGCCCTTAGATGGCACTATTTTGATCCCATACAAATCTGCGTTTGTAGACCAACGGTACCATCGAATACTCTCATGACCGACCTTATATGCATATCGAACTGACACGGGAGAGAGTGCGAAGTCCCGAAGGAATGAACGTAGCTTCCCAGACCATTAGACAACCAACCCTTTTAAGGGAATGTGTTTTAAAAGATAGGAATGGAATTGATGTCACTACTTTCATTATTTTCTTTTGACGTGTTTTATTCATATTTAAATGAATAATCTACTCCATTTCACTAATATAAATTATTTGTTAAGTTTCTATGTTGGTATATTAGGGGTAATTTTAGGAACTTCTATTCGATTTTAATAATTCTTTTAGTAATATGAAGTTACATGAGCTCTGAGTTTGTCGGTCTATCTGTCTGTACCTGAAATGTATATAAAGATTATAAATTTATATAAGACTCGGACAAACATAGAGTACTTAAGAAACAATCGCAGACGAAATCGAGGGTAAAAGATAGCCCTTCTAAATACACTTCGGACATAGGCGAAGCCGCAGGCACAAGCTAGTGATAAATAAACGTGTTAAATTACTGAATATTACGAATGAAAAAATGTTTGTTAGTTGGTAATTTGTACGCAGTAACGGAGCGACGTTGACGCGATCTGCATAGAAATAGATAAAACATACATACAACAATAGACACAGATTTAATATTAATATTTTTTTTCCGATATGGTCTCTCGCAGTTGGTAGGGTTACCTCCACTGCTTAACCAGACTAAAGGGCGAGACCCAAGGGCCTCCAGCCGAGCTTAAACTTAAAAACTAAGCAACACTGCTAAGGGCACCCCGGTGCGGGGCTCGGACCTCGGCTTAGGGCGTTGCTGGGGGATGAGCTAGGGAGCTGGATCTGAGTGGTATAATATTATAAAAACAAGCACTTTTATATATATATATACGCCATGAGTCAGTCTTAAGGTGAACGCACACTTGTCCGCGCCGCAAGAATCGATCACGCCGCCGAAAAAATTTACCTCGCTAGCCTAAACAGGAATCTACTTTTGGAATTCTTCATGTGAATAGGCATTAAGTAGTAATTCTAAAATTTGATTCGTTTCCTCGGTTTTTAGTGCGCTCACCATTACGCAGCATAAAGGAAAGCTTAATAAAAAAAAGCACCTATGTTTCCTTCACTACTACTTAGAGGGCGCCAGTGATTCTGTGCACCACGTGTTCCTGGGTTCACGCAAAGCTTTATTGGGTTTTACCGTCTGTAATTTGTCGGTAAAAGCCTTGAGATTCGTGGTCGATTAATGGCTATTATTTAGCAGGGATTTAAGCATAACAGGCGAAATGTTGGTTTAATGCAAGTATCTCTGCCTACCCCTTCGGGGAATACAGGAGTGAACATATATATGTATGTGTGTTACGTTTTATGGTTTATAAAAAAGTATATCTAAGTTAGCCTATGTAATTACCTACACCATACAGGAAATTAAATACATAAGCCGTAGCGAAATTTCATTAACTAGGAGTTGTGTTCAAAAGTTAGCACTTTCCGCATGTATTACATTCACAAAGATTAGTAAGCGTGTGATGAAAAAATCACCTATCTTAATCGGATATTGCAAACAAGACCTTAACACATTCAAAATAGAACAAAAAATATTTCGCATTGCTCCTTGACTCGTTTTACTGCGAGCGTCAGCTGTTCTATCCAATAAAGTCTTGTCATTCTTGGATTGACACCTGACACAATGACATCATTCAATCGATTCTCCTTCTCGATTCGCTCTCGATTACGCTATTCGATTGTACTCTAAATCAAATGTCAATTATACTGCGTGTTGAGTATGCGATAAAGCCGTTAGATTCGTATTTGGGAAGTGTACTTAAACGGAAATACGAAGAATTGTAAATTCTTAAAAATGGTCAAGAAAAATACGAACACGAGGCGGTATTCGAAGCCACGACCTCTGCAAGTCGTGCAGTTGCTCTGCCAACTGAGGTACTCGTGATCCTACCTCATGCGTCGAATTTTCCCTTCCCTTGTCAGCAACTGCATGGTTTGCAAACGTTGTGGGTTCGAATCCCGCCTCCTGTTCGTATTTTTCTTGACCATTTTTGAGAACGAAGAATTAGTTAAAATACATACCCACGCTAGTATAACCAGAAGTAAGTAAGTCCAGGGTAAGAAGCCTTACAAGCGGTAACGATTCTAGAAATAAATCATTCAAATGACACACAATGAGGGGTACTTGTAGTACGCCCAACATTTCGCCCGTTATGTTTAAGTCTTATGTTACGGGGGGCGAGCCAATTGCTATTAACCGGCCACTAATCTCGGGTTGTAACACCGGGTTGCTACTGGGAAAGTGATTCCACACCACGTGCTTTAAAGTGAAGGTAAACATCGTGAGGAAGCCTACATATGTCTGAGAAGTAATTCAAAGACCTATGTATAGTGCCTGTTACATCACCTCTGCCTACCCCTTCTGGGATGACGTGAGCATATACATACAAAAAACCTCAATAACACTTTGCCCGACCCGGGGATAAAGGCTAGGACCTCGTGTTTCGCAGGAGCGTTTGCGACCAATCAACCAACGAATTAGTCATTATTCTTCACCATCTTATCTAAAAGTACAAACAAACGTACATTACGTAAGACAAAGGTATCTAATACTGATATCCAAACATCAACACAATTACACCAACTATATTAATCCAGATCCCACGCAAGCAATCTCACAAATAAACCAATCCGTTCTTCGTATTTTATTAGATTCGGCTCGAACCAACAAATAGTTGGGGTATAAGAAGTACTCTTTGTAAATAGCCTCGCTATAGAGCCTTATAATCGACGTTTTGTTCTAAGCCCATTCAATTATGGCCATAATTTTCTAGAATCATCTTAATTCTGCGGGTCATTACCTCAGTTCGCATGGAATTCTATTCGAGGAGGTAATTTATTTGAGCCGAGTGACTGGTTTGTTCTGAATCAGGTTAAGTGGTCCTCGCTATTATTATTTTGAAAGGCGCTCAAATGTTTGTGTTGAAATACTCGTTATTTTTAGGGTTATCGAAACGGCGAACAATGTTGTATAACCAATTAGACCTCTAGATACTCTCAAGATCCATTGGAGCATAATAGCAACCCTAAAGGTTGCTATCTTTTGGTCCAAGTATCAATATGTCTAGATCATGATTTGGTCCAAACAAGATGTAATCGAAAAGCGAATAGTCAACCTAGTCATACCCCGATTCAGTCGTATCGTGACATAGTCATATTAGCTACCCTATATATAACACTTTATATTGCCACTATATATTGTCACTTGAACCAAAAGATACCAACCCCGTGGTTGGTTGGAATGAAACACCTTAACTGAGCAGTCCTAGATTTTATTGGCTCAATAACAATGAAAGAAAGTGTATGTGCTATATACAATGCGGAAAGAGAATTTCAACAGCGCGATCTAAAATATCGAAGATAGCGCCATCTTGCGATGAACAGTTAAACTAACTTGGTGAAAAGTATTGTACGTTTAGCAAGGGTTCTGCATTTGTATCACTTAGGCAAATAGTCATACGGCCCACCTGATGGTAAGCAGTTACCACAGTCTATGAACACTTGCAATACCGGGGTCATCACTCCCGCGTTGCCGACCCTGTAAACTATGTCCCGTCTAACTAGAGGATGATTAATTGCCAATGGACGGAGACCATTCGTCTCAGGCAATATACATACACGACTTTGAATTCTCAGACATCGTGCGGTTAGACGGTGTTTTCCTTCACCGTAAATCAGGAGATGTTAAAGTACATGATATATAGCATTCCTCAATGAATTGGCTATCTAACACTGAAATATTTTTACAAATCGGACTCCTTCTTGAGATTAGCCCGTTCATGCAAACAAACAAACAAATTCTTCAGCTTTATGTATCAGTATTAGTATGGATAAATTATGTATTCACGAGAAATTGTGCCTAAACAATATGCAATGCTTGTTAAAACTTTCGTGCGAAGTAATCTTGCTCATTCCGATTTCAATTTGTGTTTATTAAACAACATTGGACCGGATTTAGGAGTTACTGCTTATCACCTTCTGTCATCATCGACATTTGTAATGACAGGGTGACATAAAATATATAAATATACTAAAGCTTCTCAGAAGTTGTCGGTGAAAATAGGACAGCTGTTAAAATATGCGATAGGGTATAGTTTAGGAAGCAAATACATTTACTATGACAAAAATATCTTCTTAAGTTTTTGAGTAATTGACGTTCAAATTTAACCATATAAGAGTTATACGTGATATATAACTAAGTTTTAATTTCTTTTCTCCCACTAATAGTTCCTGAAATAATCCCATAAAACCATTTTTCGAAACCAGTAACCTTAACAATTAGAATTACCGCGTACGTAATGTAGGTAAACGCGGCCGCGCGTTCATTCAATCACTTAAGGCCGCCAGCTCTTCGGCCCTTAGCAACCATAACCTATAACTACGTTATCGTTGGAGCTAGATATTTTAAGACTTCTACATAGTGATATATTCATAAAACCCTACAACTTCTAGAAGACAACTGTTCCTTTTTCTCCGACACCCTGTATACATACTTATGCTGACGCCTGTATTCCCCGAAGGAATAGACAGAGGAGTTGAAACAACAACACCTACATTTCATCGAATATGATTAAATGCTAACGCGGCAGCGGTGAGTCTACGGCCGTCTCAGGTACTATACATATATTCTTTGAATTACTTCTCAGACATATGCAGGTTTCCTCACGATGTTTTCCTTCACCGTGGGGTGACATTACTGCCCTCAAAGAAACACTCATGCTCAAATGTTGCTCAAATCCCACGGCCACGATTGCTCTGGCATGTATTATTGTTGTATCATTTTTCTTTCTTTTAATATCTAGGCGCCTTTCTATAAGTGGTGTTAGAACGCCCATCTTTAAATGAATGATTAGGTGTCAATATCGTAAAAGATCGAATTATCATAAAAGTCATTTTTTTTTTCTGAATCACTTTTTAATCTGTATACCAGTAGACAAAAAAGAAATAGTTTTTTTAATTGACAGCTACAAATTCAAGAAAAATATTTAGCGAATGCCAGTCATTGTCCTGTTCAACTATTAACGAGCGAAAGAACAAGAGGGGATACTAATCTGAATTATTATTAATCTGGAATTTCTTTTTTCAGATCTTCAATTATGGAGAGCATACATAAATGGTAAGTTATTACTGACGTATAAAGAGATATCTCGAGAGTATTAATACGTGTTCTGAGTACACTTAAATATTTATATCGTAAAAATATATTTCTTGTTAACAATTTAGTATCAAAATAATTTATGGAAATTTCAGAAAAAAACCTTATTACCCTTCAAAGATTCATATTAGTATTCATATAGTTTTGATTAAAAGCCTTTCTTTGGAGTATTTTATTTTATTTTTTCAAAGAAATCGTTGTTTTAATGAGTCAACATTAATGCATTATGAGTAGTACTTAATTGCATTTACAAATCTGTTTTGATTTATTTTGGTACGAGAAACATACTTATACTAATTGGAAAAATACAAGCGTTGATGAAAAAATTAAGAAGCCGATAATAACTATAATTAACTAGCAGTACCCTTCGGTTTTACCCGCGTAGGACTAACATTAAAAAAGTATCTTACTATGTGACTTTTCTTTTTAAAATAAAGTCGCCATAGTTGCGTCTTAAAGCATCAGTTTCAGGGATTAGCTGAACAAACACAGAAAAATATTATATGTTTTATTTTATTTACGGTACTTAAATATTTTGCATTCAGTGAGGCTGCTGCTAACTTGGAATAACAATTAAATTTACACATACATATGCTCACGCCTGTATTCCCCGAAAGGGTAGGCAGAGTTGTTGTAATCACAACACCCACTTTTCACCGAAGATGATTAAGTGCCAACGTGACAGATGGTGAGTCCATCGCCGTCTCAGACACTTTACATACGTCATTGAATTACTTCTCAGAAATATGCAGATTTCCTCACGATGTTTTCCTTCACCGTAAAGCACGTGGTGTGAAATCACTGTACATAAGTTTTTTAGAAAAACTCATTGGTCCCGCTGGTATTCGAACTTGCGTCGCTTGCGTAGCAGGCGACTGCTCAAACCTCAAGACCACCACGGCTTCTAATCTTAATAATCCGATAATAACTATAATTAACTAGCTATATCCCTCTATTTTACCCGCGTAGGACTAATTATGAATAATGTAACTAACGCGAATTTCTCTTATATGTACTACTAACGGCGGTTGCCTACGTAGATTTAATTGAATTTCCCGCTCAACCAAAATATTTTTTAATAAACGTAGCCTATGTTACTCCCTGTAAGCCGGAACAAACAGACAGACAGAGACAAAATTGTTTTTTTTCTTTATGTCAGGACTGAATATACTTTCAGTGAAAAGCTGTTATTTTGGAATTATATTCAGACACTACAATTTTATTTATCTGTATGTACAGATGGATACGAAATCCATAAGTATATAGCAAATATGTTTATGGATTCATTTCTAAATCCACCCCTGTCGTCCTCGCGAGGCATGGAATAGCAAATTCATTCACGAGCCCCAATGATTGTTATTGATCGTTCTAAATTATGTTGTCGTGTGGAACGACGCTCGTGTGTTGGTTATAGCTGCGTTTGATTGTTATCAGCTCAATGTAAGTAGGCGGAACTATAAATATAAACTCTACAAGCAGTAAGGAATCTGGGAGCGAATCCTTCGAACTGAGACGCACACATCTTATAAGCACACGTTATAAGCGCAAAACGTAAGGTCAAGCGACCACGTTCGCACGCAATCCTATGTTCTACGTACATTACTGGGTTACATTAAAACTCAGAATAACAGTAGCGTCGATAGGGATGTTACCTACGTCATGTCTGATCATCAATTACGTTTTCTACATAATTTTGACGGTAAATAATAGAGTTAATCTTTAAAATTGTAAACCCTCAGGCTCAGTGGAATAAAAAGGTTATTTAAAAAAGGCTTAGATTCACTACTGCTTACATTTATATTGTTGTAGAAGGGTCTGCGAATCTTTGTAGGGAACATAATAAAATAGACGTACTTACTTCTCACAGAATATAAACATAGAGATTATGACCCACCGAACTCGATGTTTTTTTTTTAATATAAACATGTTTCTCCTTGTAATATTAGCGATCTGCCAGTGAAAGTTCCGTTAAAATTGTTCAAGCATTTTCGTAAATTACCCTGAACAAACTGACAGACAGACATACAGAGGAAAGCTTTATCTTAGTTATATGCATAGATGTATAGATTACAGATAATTCTGTAAAAAAGCCAAAAAAACATTTGAAGGTTTTCCTCTTCAGTAGAATACTTGTAGACAATATGTCAAAGTCAAAGTCAAAAATATCTTTATTCGATTAGACTTTTTACAAAGTACCTTCAAATGGTCAGAATGACATAATTATACAGGATTATACATGCTACCGCCAGGTTCGGAAGGTTGCTTTTACTGAGAAGAACCTGTCAAGAAACACAGCAATTACTCTTTTCAAAAATAATATATTTTATCAGAATGAAGGTAATCTTAAGATAATATATTACCATAATTGGCTCAGCATTTACCCGTGAAAAGGCATCTAACTATCCCAGAGCAGTTCTTAAACTCAAAATATAATTAAAAACTGAATTATGCCACCAGTTCTGTATAATTAACCTCGGTAATACCAAATTCTGTTTGTGTTCCCATTGCAGCGTACATTTCGTAATTAGATCGCTTTACGTTAGAGAAGTTAGTTTGGGAATTAGATTGTATCACTGTAATTATAGGGTTTGATTTGGAATTATAATTTATATGGCTGTGCGAGACGGCTGTTGTATGCTTCGATACATAATTGATATCATATTCCTGCAAGAGAAAGTGATTGATCTTAGATTTGATTGTAATACGATAAATGGTAACACAGATATCATTGTCCTTGGTCATATTTAATCTGTGAAATATTTATAAAATTTATATTGTTTGTCTGTGGGACGGATATGCTGTCAGCGTGACATTTGACGTTGACGTATTAGTACATACATACATATGCTCACGCCTATATTCCCCGAAGGGGTAGGCAGAGGTGTTGTAATTACAACACCCACTTTTCACCGAAGATGATAAAGTGCCTACGTGACAGATGGTGAGTCCATCGCCGTCTCAGACACTTTACATACATCATTGAATTACTTCTCAGAAATAAGCAGGTTTCCTCACGATGTTTTCCTTCACCGTAAAGCACGTGGTGTGAATTCACTGTACATAAGTTTTTTAGAAAAACTCATTGGTACAGGCCCCGCTGGGATTCGAACTTGCGTCGCTTGCGTAGCAGGCCACTGCTTAAACCTCAAGGCCACCACGACTCTATGTATGACGTATTAGTAATTAGAATTTCGACAAGCGAGAGCACGAATGTTTAGAAAAAAGATTGGTTCACCTTTTAATTTTTTAACCGCACCTTAAAAATATCTACAACTATGTTATTGCTTATTTAATATATTAGCAAGAGGTACCTACTACGCTAGCGGGAGACTGTTCTTCAAAGGGTGACACCTATAACTCAGTCTCTGATGACCGTCCATTTGTCTGTCGATCTGTCCGCCTGCTAGTCCGTCTGTCAACTGGGTAGAGGAAATTGTCAGGCAGAAAGTGCATAAATATGCTCACGCCATCCCAAAAGGGGTAAGCCGAGGTGTTGAAACAACAACTCTTATATTTCACCGAATATGATTAACTTCCAACGTGACAGAGGGTGAGTCCATCGCTGTCTTTGAATTACTTCTCAGACATATGCAGGTTTTCTCACACTACCGTAAATCACGTGGGGTGTAATTACTGCACTTAAGTTTCTAGAAAAAGTCATTGGCACAAGCCTCGCTGGGATTCGAACTTGCTTCGCTTGCATAGCAGGAGACTTCTCAGACCCCAAGGGCACCATCATCCTCCTGCCTTTTTCCCATGTTATTTGGGGTCGGCGCAATGTGTTCTTCTCTTCCATTTCTCTCTATCAGCCGTCATATCTGTATTCACTCCTATTTTAGCCATATCATCTTTCACACAATCCATCCATCGTTTCTTAGGTCTTCCTTTCCCCTTGTAACCATCCACATTCATAAACAAAACTTATTTGTCAACATTATCCTCATCCCTCCATAACATGTCCATACCACAACAAATGTTTATTCTTCAACTTGTCAGTCAGTGGTGCTACTGTCAGACTTCTCCTTATATACTCATTCCTGACCTTGTCCAATCTCGTTACGCCACACATCCATCTCAACATCCGCATCTCAGTTGCATGCAGCTTTCAGACCCCATGGGCACCACGGCTTTTAATTTCCAACAAGCAACAATAACAATCAACGGTATCCTTTGTAATTTCATTTTCGGGAAGGCTTATAAGCTTCCCGTTATCTCAAAAGTGTTTCATGAATATACCGCACTCTGCGTAGCACCTTAAGTGTTATGTAAATGTACTCTTAATATAACACGTAGGGGATATGTCTGGGTATAACACATGTTAGCTAACAGCGTGAGAATAATGCCGTGTTTGTTGGTGTGGGTTTACCAGATATCTCGCTGTTTTAGTTCGCGAGTAATACGCCTTAATTACCATTTTGATTTGAATGTTTTGTTTTGTTAACCGGCTTCTAAAAAAAGAGGTTATCAATTCGACTTCGATATATATATATATTTTGTTTGTTACCTTTTTTTTGGGTGATGTTTCCAAAATAGTCCCATTTTAATGTGGCTCCGTTCTGATGGTGGGATCCATGAGAAATCGAGGGGAAATCTTTGCGTTAAGTATTTGAAGCACTACATTTTAATGAATTCGATGTTAATTTTGAAGTTGATGCTTAATTAAGAATGACACTCGGTGCCTAACACCAACTTCAAAAGTAAGTAATGGCGGTTCATGTCGATAGTCATACTACATGCTTAAAAGGCTACTTCTGAAACTATGTAAACGAAATACTTTTTACAAATGAAATAAAGCTATTATTATTATTTATATTCTTATCAGAATATGATCTCCAATTTTAGGGGGGTAGAATCGCTGGCACACGGGCCTTAGTCAAGTGTATTATTATTATGTTCAAAGATATACTTTGGTCTCGACCGAGGTCGGTATAAGAGAACCAGGTACGGGCTTTTGTCAAGTAGACTGGTTCAAGTGTGTCAGTGTGATGAGAGTGAGATATGACTTATTATTGGCTATCACTTGGGGCATTAGCCAAATAAATGTAGAATGCAGTTAATGTGTGCTGATGTTGTGTAGTTGGTTCATTGTCGTCCAACTGCAAGAACTTTCGTACAATTCTACACGTGTTTAATATTGCTGCTTATTGTAGATTAATATAAGTATTTTTATGTAAGTCTAGCAGTTTTAAACTGTAGTGAAGATGGTTAGGAATCACTCCAGTGGTAGACACAACTATTGGCACTACGTATCTTTCAACTCTGCGTATTTACTTATTTTTTTCTCCTATTGTCTTCTGTATATTGTGCGTATTAGGAGATACTAGGAGATACGACCTATCAGATAAGTTATTTCGTTTGCTTTGTCTTGAAGAGTTAAATCCGGCCTGTTGTATTATTATTATTATTCAATGTATGATATTGTCAATGCCCGGAAACAACCCGCACACAAAATCAGTATTACATTATGTAATGGAACAAACATACCATTTAGTCCATTCCACTTTATGCAACGACATTACATTGTACGTAGACTTTAAAGTGCATTAAACTGACCACGAGTATGTAGACGGCTGTTTTGGGAATCGTAATTTTGTTCAGAGCACAGCCTTCTGGGCACTTTGCCAATCAATGCCCGGGTGTACGCACGGCGACCAATATTGCTCATCTTACATATTTTATCCTGGTATATTGGACTAGCCATGTGTTTTGCAATCTCAAGGTTTCTAGGGAGTTGGACGATAAGCGGTTAATGTGGTTGCGTTACTTATAAAGGCCACCGTTGAATTCCGTTTTTTCATGGTCCCATTATTACTCATCTGTACTAATACTAGCTGTGTCCTGTGATTTCACCTGCGTAGACTTAATTTCATTTTAAAACACTAATATAATTTTTTAGTACCTAAGTTACTCCTTGTATCACTAGCTATCCGCCAGTGAAAGTCCAAATCTGTCCAGCTGTTTCTGAGTTTACCCGGAACAAACAGACAGAGAGACGCAGGAATTTTTTTAAATTAGTTTTTTAGTCCTTACCGTGTATACTTTCATATGCATTTAGTGAAAAGCTGTTATTTTGGAATTACAAACAGACACTTCAATTTTATTTATCTGTATAGATATAGATTTATAAAGTCCCGACGTGGATATTGTCACCATGTATATGTCGCCTTTGACGCTTAAATCAGCTACTGCCTCTAGAGCTGTGGTGGCCGTGGGGTTTGAGCAATTGCCTGCTACACAAGCGACACAAGTTCGAATCACAGTGACCTGCAACTATGAGTTCTTCTAAAAAATTAAGTGCAGGAATTACACCCCACGTGCTTTACGGTGAAGAAAACCTGCATATATTTGAGAAGTAATTCAAACACGTATGTATAGTGCCTGTGACGGCGATGGACTCACCCGCTGTCACGTTGGCACCGCATTTGGTGGAATGTGGATGTTGTTGTTACAAGACCTCTGCTTATGCCTTCGGGGACATTTCTGGGATGGTGTGAGCATATTTGTTTGATGAGATAAGTGTAATGTCTGGATTAACTAACAATCATCTCCCTGGCCTTATCCCATACATTGTTGGGGTCAGTACTTGATTCAACCCGATATGGTCACCTGATTTTTATACGAAACGACTGCCATCTGACCTTTGCAACCACTTTTGCGAGGGAAATCTGTGATCTGGGTTAAACCAGTTGTCAGACTATTTTAGGCCTCCGACTGACCTGTAACGATTGCCAAAGATGAAAAATTGGCAACCGGGACCGACGGCTTAACGTGCTCTCCGAGGAACGGAGGGAACTCGGGCGGTCACCCATCCAACTACTGGCTGGGCTTAGGGTTGCTTAACTTCGCTGATCGAATGATATGCGCAATAGCAACTATGCCACGAGCTCCTCTCAATGGATTAACTAACAATAACTCACTAAAATGTAATCGCTTCACTGTTTCGTTATCTTTTTTTGATTTTGGATATTTTATTAGTTCCCGTTGTTTATGGAGCAAGCTTCTCTTCTTGCCGCCATTATTTCGTTACACATACATTTAACATTATTGCTTTTAATATAAAACGTGATTGGGCCGGCCGCTGGTGTGGGTTGCCACGTGTGTGGATACGTTGGCTCAGTCCCATCTCCCCGGCACTGCTGTGGCGGCCGGTGCTGCTGCTGTTCAGCAGGAGGGCTTCAAGCATAGGAAATATGCTTGCATTGGTCAAGGATACATATTTTCTGCGTTTGCGGTTGAAACTCTGTGGCCTTGGGGCTGTGGGGCTTTTCTCGCTCTGAGAATCAGCATTGCTATTCAACGTGGCAATGCTGCCAGCCTTCTTGGCACGATCCCAAGAGACGCTGATTAGGGCCAAGTTTTCTACTTGTAATTAGTTTTTAGCTTCTTATAATTAATTAGTTTAAGAGTTTATATTTAAAAACGTGATTACGTGAATTTTGCTGTACAATTTTAAGGGTCAATGTTCAGAAAAAATCCTTTTCCATGAAAATTTTAGTACTTGCCCAAGGTTATTAACCAACGACATTCTTACGTCCCGGACGTTAATAGACCTGTCACCGATGACGTCACGGGCTCGTTTATCTTAAAGGGTGAAATAGGTTAGCCTCCTGTCACCCTTGGAAAACAAGTACCTTGTGACGTCATAGATATCATTGGACCTGCCCTGGGTGGAGGCAGTCGGCAAGAAACTCAACAATTACTCTAATTTAATAAAAAAATATTTGTGAGAATAAATATTGATCAAATTAAATTGTAACAAAAGTAAGTACAGTGCCAATGGAAATATTTACAAAAAATATCAGACAAAGATACATCCCAGGCAAGGTCTAAATCACAAGAACCGGTAAAATTCCAAAACCGATAAAAACTGGTGAATATTTTCGTTACTATTCAGACCACCATAGTGTATGTTTTTCTGCCCTCCTGAAAGCTTTATTTCATGGCATAATAACGTAAGGTCGGGAAGGGCCCGGGTCACTTGTTATGCGGTAGATAAACCATCCTTTTGTAGATGAAAAATCCTGGATAATATATGCCTGCTTAGAAGTTTAAGTGTGATTCGGGATACATACATACATATGCTCACGCCTGTATTCCCCGAAGGGGTAGGCAGAGGTGTTGTAATCACAACACCCCTTTTCACCGAAGATTATTAAGTGCCAACGTGACAGATGGTGAGTCCATCGCCGTCTCAGACACTTTACATATGTCATTGAATTACTTCTCAGAAATATGCAGGTTTCCTCACGATGTTTTCATTCACCTAAAAAGCACGTGGTGTGAAATCACTGTACATAAGTTTTTTTAGAAAATCTCATTGGTACAGGCCCCGCTGGGATTCGAACTTGCGTCGCTTGCGTAGCAGGCGACTGCTCAAACCTCAAGACCACCACGGCTAGATTCGGGATAGTTTTTATATTTATACTAGATGTTTCACCCGCATAGAGTTAAATTAATGGGTGGATTTTTTCACGGAACCCTAACCGGAACCCGCTTCCGAATATTGGACTCCTCATCATCATCATATAACTAATTATTTTTTAAAGGACATACGTCGCGTTAAGATCTCTGACAGCAGCTAGGAATAATTAAGCGAAAAAATCGTATATTATGAAGACATGAGCTTTACAAAAAGTATGGTATCATATTCCCTAAGTTTCCTCTGCCAGATGTAGCTAGTTTATTGAGCAGAAAATTTTCTTTTCATCAAATGTTCAAGCAATATGACTTCATGTAACATACATTCTACTGGTTCCCTATCTATATTGTATAGGTATTTTATAAATACTATATTCTAAATATTTCTAAATCTATATATCGTGGTTTTAACCGCGTAGAGTTAATTTAATTTTTGAACCGCGGAACCCTGATTATATTTTAAATTAATGTAACTTTAGTTACTCCTTGTAGCATTAGCAATTGGCCAGTGAAAGTCCCGTTAAAATCGGTCCAGCCGTTTCGGAGATTATCCGGAACAAACAGAGAGAAATTCTAAAAATTGTTTTTCTAATTTCAGTACCTAATATATTTTCATATACAATAGATAATAAAAAAACTGTTATCTTGGGATTGCATACAAACACTTCATTTTATTTATCTGTATAGATTAACTGGTTTGCTTTTGTAGGAGCGTTTGAAAGCATAATAATTTAACGAGTAATGCAGTGGAAAAATTCGTTACGAAGTATGTGTGGGTTCTCCATTATAGATCGAATGAAGAATAGTGTAATAAGAGACAGCTGCAGGTTGAAGAATGATGTGGTGATCAGAATTGAAAGAAAAATGTTCAGATGGTTTGGACAAAACGAAAGGATGAGTGAAAGGCGATTAACGAAACACATTTATAGAGCGAATGTGAAGTGTCGGTAGAGGCTGTCCAAGGAACAACTACTATGACGAAAATAATAATGTTTTCCAGAAAGGTCCAATTCGGAGCACTCGTAAACGAAGGATGCATGAATGTGGATGAAGCGAAAGAAATATGTAAGGATCGTAGAATGTGGCAAAGGTGAGCTCTGCCTACCCCAATGGAACTCAGGCGTGGGTATATGTATGTAATAATAAGACGAATTCACAATAGCCCTTTCATAGTCAGTTTTGCAACTAACCTTCCGTTTCGAAACCACTGAGCCCAGAGGTCATATTCAATGCAAAGGCTCTTACAATTTACAACAGAAGGTCCCAGGAGAGTGAGAATTTAGCTCTAAGATATTATAATTATAATTAAATGTGTAATTTCTTGACTTGGAAACAATAGAATTACGGTTTATGTGGTATTAAATGTTAATAAGCAGTTTTGCTCAAAAAAGGATATTATATACTGTAAGTGATTATATTTGTGATAAGGAACCCTGGAATGTAATCTTTGTCGAAAAATCATTGTAAATAATCCCATTGGCACTGTACTTTTGCTACAGTTAATTAATCTTAGTTTGATCTTTGCTTTGACTGGCTGGAATTTGCCATGCTCACAAATATTTGTAATATTTCAGTTATAATTTTTGACAATTGAGCGTTGGAACTGTGTCCAAGGGCTTATATTCATGAGATATAAATACTGTAACTAATAACATTGTATTCTATTTTTTTAAAAGAGTAATTATTGAGTTTCTTGCCGGGTTCTTCTCAAGAAAAGCAGCGTTCCGAACCCGGTGGTAACATTATAATCATGCATAATGTATTTTGTGTCCTTCTGACGATTTGAAAGTATTTTGTAAGAAGTCTTATCAAATAAAGATATTTTGAATGTAGAATTTATAACCATACATTTGTGTACCTATTACTAATATTTAAAAGCCAAAGAGTTTGTTTGTCGCTCAATACTCAGTGAATAAACCCTAAGCTTATTCATAACAATAATATTTCTTTGTATTGATTGTGTAGGCAGATGATAATAAAAAAACCATGTCAATATTTTACAAAACGATAATATTCAGATAAATACAATAACAATTAAGTTTCAAGAGCAATATGTGAATTCAATAACAAGAGCAATAGTAATAATATGAAGAAAAATACAAGAGAAGATCGGAACTATTTGAAATTTAAAACATATTTTATTGTAGAAGGCCAGCAGCAAATAGGTCCTGGCCTTCTTGCATGCTATTATAAATTAAACGCTCAGGAACATTAAAAAAAAATATTTAAGTGTTGCTCACGCCCGCCCCAAAGGGTAAGCAGTGGTTTTGTAATAACAGCACCCATTTTCACCGAATATTATTGGCAGCCCCTTAGTGCCAACGTGACAGAGGGTGAGTCCATCGCCGCCTCAGACAATACATACATCTTTGAATTACTTCTCAGACATATGCAGGTTTCCTCACGATGTTTTCCTTCACCGTAAAGCACGTAGTCTGAAAACACCGCACATAAGTTTTAAAAAAACTCATTGGTACAGGCCCCACTGGGATTGGACTTGCGTCGCTAGCGTAGCAGGCGACTGCTCAAACCCCAAGGCCAGCACGGCTCTACTATTCTATACTTTAAATATAAAGCAGAATAGTTTTCTTTGCGCTAATCTCAGTACAAACCGATTTGAAAAAATATTCCAGTGTTGCTCACGTCGTTTATACTGCAGGACCTGCTTACTAACATGGACTGCAAGCTTAACCACCTTTGTAAAACGTAAGTAAACGTAGTACAAAGAAACTTGGAGACGTATTTACGAACTAAACACACCTAATTCCCCACCACACCCGACAGGAGCTCCATCTGTCGGGAGCCCAATTAACTGCACGTAACCCTCATAACACCAGCTGTTCAAATTCTGCAATGCGGGTGCAAACGGTAATTTATTACTTGCTTGCAAATGACCGAAGAATCTGATTACTATGAGAAAATTGCAGGTGAATTAAAATGCGGTTCATTTATTGTTCCATTTTGCTGACACTTTTAGATTAAATTAAATAGTAGACTTAATTTTAATGGGTGACCCGCGAGACCATGTTTTTTTTATAAAAATAGCCTAAGTTACTCCTTACAAAATTATCTATCCGCCAGTGAAAGTCCCGTTAAAATTGGTAAAGCCGGTTCAGAGATTACCCGGAACAAACAGACAGAAAGAGTATTTTTTTGTAAAATTGGTGTTTTTATGTATATAAATATGCTCACACCTGTATTCCCCGAAGGGGTAGCCAGAGGTGTTGTAATCACAACAACCACTTTTCACCGAAGATGATTAAGTGCCAACGTGACAGATGGTGAGTCCATCGCTTCTCAGACACTTTACACACGTCACTGAATTACTTCTCAGAAATATGCAGGTTTCCTCACGATGTTTTCCTTCACCGTAAAGCACGTGGTGTAAAATCACTGTACATAAGTTTTTTTAGAAAAACTTATTCGTACAGGCCCCGTTGGGATTCGAACTTGCGTGCTCAAACCTCAAGGCCACCATGGCTCATGTTTCTATGTGGGTGCTATATATATACTTTATATGCAAAAGCTGTGTGGAAATACAAACAGACACTTCAATTTTATTTATCTGTATAGATGTACCTGACGATTATGGGCACAATTTTTAAGGAATCCTATATAATAGTAGCATATAATATAATGGTACCTCGCCGTTATATCTTGATTTAACTAGCTGTGCCCCGCAGTTTCACCCGCGTAGACTTTAATGTATTCCACGTTTTGTCACGTTACACAGGAACGAGAAAATTTAGCATATGTCCTTTTCCTGGATCTAAGCTACCTCCCCACCAATTTTCAGCCAAATTGGTTCAGCCATTCCTTAGTTATAATTAGTGTAACTAACATGACTTTCTTTATATATATATATATATATATATATATATATATATATATATATATATATATATATAGATTTTATGTGCGGCTTTATATAGCGATACCCAAATTTTTTTTTATAACAAAAGTAGCATAAATCCTTGTAACATCAGCTATACAAAGCAGCCAGAGAATACCCCGTTGAAATCCTAACCTATATTTTTTTAGTACATTTTTACATGCATTTAGTGAAAAGCTAGTATCACAAACAGACACTTAGATTTTATTTATTTGTATAAAGTCAAAGTCAAAGTCAATAATATCTTTATTCGATTAGACTTTTTACAAAGTACTTTCAAATCGTCAGAATGACATCATTATACAGGATTATACATATGCTACCGCCAGGTTCGGAAGGTTGCTTTTACTGAGAAGAACCTGGCAAGAAACTCAGTAATTACTCTTTTCAAAAATATTATACAATTTTAACAATACAAAATAAATAATCCAAGAAACATAGGCTCATGGACAATGTTCCAATGCACAAATGTCGATAAAAAATAACATAACTAAAAATCTAGTACATCTACTTATAACTAAATGCGTAGCTTGAGATGACCAGCCCCCACAAGCAGCACCTGTCCACAAGTATGACGCGAATGCCAGCCATTGACCTCCTCAACCATCATAGAGGGAAGTGGACAACCCGTAGATTTATACTTCAATTGATTCCCTCTGAACTTGTGACCATGAACATGAACTGTCTTAATTCGTACATCGCAATTAATACTATGTTTGAAAGTTAACATAATTTAATATACGCAAGTTCAGTATCAAGACCTTCACTATTGTACATACTGGAAACTCTAGTCCCTTAACGCCAAGTTATCGAAGTAACAACAAGTAAACCCGCTATATTTCCATACACTTTCCTTACAAAATCCACCTCAAGATCCATCAAATCCAAGCAATTGTATGAAGAATGAGTGTGAAAATCAACAAGACCTTTGAGTGACCCCTTAATCTGAGCCTACGAATAAATTTACTATTGAATGGCCCAAAGCCAGAAACTCTGAGGCCAACTAGATTTACTTAAAGCCCATTAGGGTGTAACCACATTGGCTGAAGCGATTTAGATGTTATCGAAAGCAATTTACAGTTAAATGTTGGATTAACCGCTCAGTGGTGGGCATGGGGAGTGAATTTGCAAAGATTGGTCGCGAGATTTTAAAACTCTCGATTTTAATGTGAAGCAGAATTGATTGGATTTTTTTGCATTATATGTAAATTTTTTCACAAACAACGTATTTACATGTATTAGTTTTTAACCTACATTTTGACCGAGATTCATAAAAAGGAGGAAGTTCCACAAATTTCTTTAGTTGACCGTAATTTAGTTCCAGTAATGTTCACATCTGCGTCAGTAAAAAGTAATCAAAATTAAAATGATATGAGCCGGTCTATATGCTTGTTAATTTTGTATAGTATATTTATAAGTTTTAAGGCATCTCATCAAACACCTTTGCGAAAAAGCATATTATAGTGTTACTGAGAATATTGACGATAGCCAAGCATGGCAATGAGTTGCTCTTCCATTAAATTGTGTTAAATTACCTCAAAAAAAAAAAGCCGGGGAGTCTGTTTCCCCGTTTCTTCTCCTGACAGGCTTACATTTGTAAACGGTAGTAAATTTTCATAAGTTATTGTAAGAGAATTGACGTTCAATGAGTGTTACAAGTGTCCCTTATGATGATTTATAAAAATGAATTGCTGTTCGTTAGTCTCGCTAAAACTTGAGAATGGCTGGACTGATTCGGGTGATTTTGGTATTGATAAATTTGTTGAAGTTCAGGGAAGGTTTAAACGATGGGAAATATCATGTAACTGACTGACTGACATAGTGATCTATCAACGCACAGCCCAAACCACTGGACGGATCGGGCTGACATTTGGCATGCAGGTAGATGTTATGACGTAGGCATCCGCTAAGAAAGGATTTTGATTAATTCTACCCCCAAGGGGATAAAATAGGGGCTGAAAGTTTGTATGAAACTTTGTCAATTTTAAACCGATATATTATATAAAACTAAATCTACGCGGGTGAAACCGTGGGGCACAGCTGGTTTTGAATAAAAATATCTCACGCAATTTGTGCCTGAACTCTAACCGCTCCGCTTATGAACAAACCATAGTCCCTAACTTCACACTCCTTAAGTGAATTATAGTTCCAAGACTTACTCAGGGATTATACTAGATGAATGGTGCAAACAGCTCCAACTAGAGGCCCTTTGTACCCATAGTGTAAGTAACCCCATTACTGTGAATTGGCATGGGGCTAAATACTGACGGCAGTGAGGTGACTGATCGGTGGCGATATTTAAGGGTATGCTTGTGTTGTTACTTTGAAATGGCTTGGTGAAGACCAGGGGCGTGCATTCCATATAAGCAGATAAGCAGTGCCTACCATTTGGGCTGACTGAATACACCCGTGTCTTCCTTTTCCTTAATCCTTTTATTTAATTTAAAACATCTTTGTTTGGATTTAGGTATTTATTTTCACATCTCAATTACAAAACTCGAAATTACAAACGTCGGTCCCGGGTGCCAATTTATTATCTTTGGCAATCGTTACAGGACAGTCGGAGGCCTAAAATAGTCTGACAACTGGCTTAACCTAGATCACAGAATTTCCTCGTTTAAGGGGTTGCAAAGGTCAAAAAGATCAACAATGTATGATGATAAGGCTAGGGACGATGATGATCGACATTTGTGCATTGGAACTGTGCTATGGGCTTACATATCCTTGGTGATTTATTTTAAATTGTATAATATTTTTGAATCGAGTAATTACTGAGTTTCTTGCCAGGTTCTTTTCAGTAAAAGCAACCTTCGAACCTGGCGGTAGCATGTATAATCCTGTATGTGTAATTTTGACGATTAAAATGTACATTGTTAAAAGTCTAATCGAATAAAGATATTTTTGAATTTGAATTTGAAGGCGTGAAGGTTACATAATTGTTTATTTATAGGGAAATCGATGGAGTGAATTAAATATGAGGTCGGCCATGAAGCCACGGTCCGTTCTGAATCGGTTGATTTATCCAATTTCCTGTATCAAATATAATACGATACGATATAATATTGCTACTACCAACAATGTTAATATTTATAGCTATTTATGGCGTTAAATAATTAATACCTATGACTACTGTGAATGCTATTAAGTGCAGTAGTAAGGTATAAGTTGATCATCCACGTAGACTTAATTTTAAGGACTGAGTGTCTCGATACATAACTATTTTTAAAATAAATGTGTCCTATGTTAAAGAGCCGTGGTGGCCTTGGGGTTAGAGCAGTCGACTGCTACGCAAGCGACGCAAGTTCAAATCCCAGTGATTTCACACCACGTGCTTTACGGTGAAGGTAAATCGTGAGGAAATCTGCATATGTCTGAGAAGTAATTCAAATATGTATGAATAGTGGCTGAGACGGCGACACCACCTGCCACGTTGGCACATAATCATATTCTGTGAAATGTGGATGTTGTTGTAACAACACCTCCGCTTACCCCTTCAGGGACCCTTATGGGATGGCGTGAGCATATTAATTTATTATTTATGTGGTATGAGTGTGAATGAAAGGGAATGTCTGAGGACAGACATTGTTTCAGGAGGGCCGAGTGTGGAATTGATGAAATGAGTTTGTATGCGATAGTGAAAGGCAATGTTTAAAAAGTTAAAAATGGAAGTTGAAAATTAAAAAGGAAGGAGAATGACAGATAAGAAAGACGATGGAAAGACGTGAACGACGTAAAACAGGAGTAGTATTTTATTTTTATTATATTGTGTTGAAAAGAAACGAAAAGACGAAGTAAAGATATTAAACGCTTATTATACTTTTATTATTGTTTGGTAAAATACGCCAAACTACAATTTATATAAAATAATTATTGAAAAAAATACATAGCGGGATTTACCGATGATGAGTAGCTTTGCTCAAACGAGAATATTTCAAGGAATAAATAAGGCTTATATTTCAAAAGGAAAAATTTAGCTGTACCTTTATTCAACTCTATTTTCTCAGAGGGTGTTTAATAAATGTATTTCCTTTCTTGTTGTAATAAGCTTTGGCTTACAAAAATGTAGAAAACCTTCTAAGTAGAGAAAGCAAGAAAAACCGCGTATGTGCACACACATTTAGAAAATTGGGCTTAAACATAAGGCTTCCCATGTCCTTGTGACCGCGTCCAAGTTGGACTCGACACTTTACACCCTTCATTGCTGGGTAATACCGTCGTGAATATAAAACCCTTTGTCTTTTATTTACAAAAGAAAAAGATATGACATTTGAATAAAGGGACTGATTTTCTGCGACGAAATGAATTCTCTTCTAAGAGATCGTCCGTTGCGATTGTTGGCGGCTTGTAGAGGGATTTTGATAAAATCTCAGCCTATATATATAAATATATAAATATACATACATTTACGGCCCGTTTATATAATAATATTTTCGTCACAAAGATACCTTGTATATTTTGTAGCATTATCGCGTAACATGAGTTTAATAAACACGTTGTGTTGATAACATTGTTTGGTTGTACGCTACAATATAAACGATTTAAATTTTATAAATTTCCTTTGAAGGGATAAATATATTATATGAAGGTGCTCAAATAAATGTTGAGTATTTTAACGTTTATTAAATAATTATACTTCAAGAAAGCCGTGGTGGTCTCGGGGTTAGAGCTGTCGCCTGTTACGCAAGCGACGCAAGTTCGAATCCCAGCGGGGCCTGTACCAATGAGTTTTTCTAAAAAAACTTATGTGCAGTTATTTCACACCACGTGCTTTACGGTGAAGGAAAACATCGTGAGGAAACCTGCATATGTCTGAGAAGTGATTCAAAGACGTATGTATAGTGCCTGAGACGGCGATGGACTCACCCTCTGTCACGTTGGCACTTGATCATATTCGGTGAAATGTGGGTGTTGTTACAACACCTCTGCTTACCCCTTCGGGGACCCTTCTAGGATGGCGTGAGCATATTTTTATTTATACTTCATTAACCTAAGCTATGGTTATATCACCACCACGAGCGTTACGGTGAAGGAAATTATCGTGAGGAATTATTAAATAATATTTAATTTTTAAAATATTTATATTGTACAGATGTAAAATATTTATAGTGACGAGCGCTCAGAGACAATAGTGGGGTTCACTGACAGACAGACAGACTAATGAAATGCCTGCTGCGCATTCAAGGTCAGCGCTCCTAACTCGTGACACCTTATTCAGAGGGGAATCTGGAAGACGTACGGCTGAGACGGCATCAGTGAAAATTGGATGTTGTAACACTTCGGCCCACATTTTAAATCTGAAATAGGTGTAGTTACACCCAAGTGGAAAGGCGGAAAATAGAAAAACAATACAGTATACGATCGCGTGTTCTTTTGATGCAAAACATCATATGATTTATAGGTTATGCCCGGGTGCTTTAGAAAGGGTTGCTATCGACCATTACGAAGAAATATTCTGTTGATATTTATTGTTCTACTAGCTGAGTTCCTTGACTTCACCCGTGTAGACTTACTTAACTTAATATGCCAGTAAAATATCCATAAAATCGGTCTTAAAATTAGTTTTTTTTTGTAAATATCGTATATACTTTCAAATGTATTTATTGCA
This sequence comes from Watsonalla binaria, assembly GCA_929442735.1. Classification (NCBI taxonomy): domain Eukaryota; kingdom Metazoa; phylum Arthropoda; class Insecta; order Lepidoptera; family Drepanidae; genus Watsonalla; species Watsonalla binaria. The sequence goes on from OV838938.1 coordinate 756,061, forward strand.
ATGCTGTTGGTTCGGAATTGCAAACAGACACTTCAATTTTACTTAGCTGTATATATATGGATATTCTATTTCATTCAATGATAACCCTACGCCCTAGATAGGGCTGAAATTAAAGCATTAACCCCTAGTCGTCCATTCGAATATTCCTTAGTAGCTGTTAAAAGGAGCGTCAACCCTAAGCCTACGTCTTAGGCACAGTATAAACATGAAATTTTCAAGTAGTTAGGAATCTAGGAACAAATAGCTCAAAATGACAGACTCACACGCGTGTCTACGAGAAAATAAGCGGAATAGGCACAATGAATTTTAAATAAAAGTAGCCTTTGTAGTAGTTGCTCCTTGAAACATTAGCTATCTGCCAGTGAAAGTGCCGTTTAAATTTGTCCATCCGTTACAGAGATTACCCGGAATAAACAAACAGAGAAAAAATTAAAAATAATAATTTTTAATTTCTGTACCATATAAAAATTAGTGGAAAGCTGTTATTTTGGAATTACAAACAGACACTTTAATTTTATTTATGTTTAGAGAAGTAGGTTTTGATTCCTTGCTGCGAATAAAGTTTATATTTATTGTTTCTTAGCCTACTATTAACCACAATGGATATGTAAATGAAATTATATATAGTAACAATTGTCGATAATGGTTTAAATAGTGGTTTGATATCGAGTCGTGTCATTATCACGTTTTACCAACTCTGTTGGCCTATAATTTCGTTACTTCGACACTTTACTTCATTACTGGGTGTGAGTTACTTTAATGTGTTTAACGGACACTTAGTTTCTTTTTGTTTCTATGTATTTTTTAACCGACTTCAAAAAAAGGAGGTGGTTATTCAATCCGACCGTATATGTACACATATATATGTAGTTTAGCGTATTTATTCCCAGACAATATTAAAAGTATAATAAGCGTTTCAATATCTTTACTTCGTCTTTTCGTCTTCTTTACAACAGAATAAAATAAAAATAAAATACTACTCCTGTTTCTCGTCGTTCGCGTCTTCCCTCGTCTTTCTTATCTGTCATTCTATTCTTTTTTTTCTTTTCTTCCATTTTTAACTTTTTGAACATTGCGTTTCATTATCGCATACAAACTCATTTCATCAATTTCACATATACATATCATCACGTCTGTATCCCATGGGGGTAGGCAGGGACCACCGTTTGCCACATGCTACGATCCTTACATACTTCTTTCGCTTCATCCACATTCATGCATCTCGTCATACACTTTCCTAGGTTACGAGTGCTCCGAATTTGACCTTTCTGAAAAATACTATTAATTTGGTCATAGTAGTTGTTCCTTGGACGCCCTCTACCGACACTTCCGGTCACATTCGCTCTATAAATTTGTTTCGTGAATCGCCTTTCACTCATCCTTTCGATGTCCAAACCATAACAACATATTTTTTTCAATTCTGGTCACCACCGTATATTTTTTTAAATGTGTTCGCGGATAGCTTCGTCATTATTGAACCGATTTTGGTAGTTCTTTTTTTGTTAGAAAGACGATATAACAAAACCTCTGCCTACCTACGGGGAATACAGGCGTGAGCATATGTATGTGTAAACATCAAACTCCGGAGTGGTAAGCCAAACTTAGCTGGATGGCTGGCCTTCTCGCCATACTTGTGAACAGGTGCTGCTAGTGGGGGCTCGTCATCTCAAGCTACACAATTATTCGTATTTCTTATTTTTAGTTATTAATTTTTTTTATCGACTTTTGTGCACTGGAACTGTGTCCATGGGCTTATATATATTTTTTATGATTTATATTGTAATAATCAAAACCTGTATTTTTTTTTTTAAACTGAAATTACTGAGTTTTTTGCCAGGTTCTTTTCAGTAAAAGCAACCTTCCGAACCTGGCGGTAGCATTTGTAATCCTATGTAATCGTGTCTTTCTGACGATTTGAAAGTACTATGTAAAAAGTGTAATCGAATAAAGATATTTTTGAATTTGAATTTGAATTAGCATGCAAAGTTGACGCGTCTGACGTATTTTTCAAGAACAAAACAAAACGAAACTCATTGCAACAAACCTTGTTTTTGAGATATTCCCGCGCAGCATTCACAAACGAGTCCCTCTGGAATTACTCCATATTTTATTAATGTCAAGCTTCTACTGAAATAAAAGGCTTCATTCATATTTCTCAGCTCGTGTCTTCGTGGAGAAGAAATGTGAGTATTTTCACAGCTAATGCGAAAAATAAAAAATATTTATTTCACTTTGTGCGCTGTTTAAAATTAATGAGACATGTAGGGAGGTAGAAGTTTAGGAATAAAACCCTTTTAAAGAGCTAGGAATATTTAAATTACGACAACATTATGTTGTTTAGGTAGTCAAGAGTAAAGAGTAGTAGAGAAAGATAGGTCTTAGAATCTCCCGCTTGAAATTCGGAACTGCGTTACTGATGTGCTTTAGATATTCTGGGACTCTTTCGTCAGTCACTACGCAATTTACTGTTGCGTAATTAGACTGTAGCAGCGAATAAGTAATAAAATTATTTTACTGAGAAATCTTTAACTTCATATTAATAACACGTCGCCTAGCAACCAACAACATAGATACGCTCAAAGAGAAAAGTAAGTATGTGTCTTTACAAAATACTCCTTGCATAGATACTTACACGTAATGTGGACTGTTTTTTTTAATTCTTATTGGCACTATTTTATAATAGAGTTTACATATGCCCATCCTTGGAGTTATTTATATAGAAAACGTACAAACAGAGAGTTAGTCAGATTCCTTGGTGTTGGTCACGTTCAAGCGCATGTTTGCCACATTTGTCGTATAAAAAAAATATTGATACTTAATCTTCAGTGAAAAGTAGGTGCTGTTCTGTGCTAACCTCTTCTGGAAGTTTTTTGGGTGAGAGTGAGTTTAAGTATTAATTTATGTTTTTACAAATGCCCTCTCCATTTACAGTAATGTATCATCATCGAACCTGGCCTTATCCCATACATTGTTGTGGTCGGCACTTGATTCAACCCAATGTGGCTGATCACCTAATATTTATACAAAGCGACTCCATCCTATCCATCTGATCATCCTAACGCCTTTTTCGAGAGAAATCGGTAATCTGGGTTATACCAGTGGTCGGACTCCCTTTGGCCTCTGACTGACCTGAAACGATTGTCAAAGACGTTAAATTGGCAACCGGGACCTACGGCTTAACGTGCTCTCCGAGTCACGGAGGGAACTCGGGCGGTCACCCATCCAACTACTGGCTAGAGTTAGGGTTAGTAACTTCGCTGAACGAATGATATGCGCAATAGCTTCTCATTATTTGGATGCAGATAAGCAATAATGTGTCAACCCGCATAAACTTGGTTTTGAGAAAATGGCGTCTTAAGATGATTGTATACGTGATTTAAGATTTGTTTTATGACATAAATCCATTTTTTACGTACTTTTATGTTTCAGATGACTTGAAACACTTTTTTAGAATGTTAAATACGTGATGCATTATCAAAATGTATCAAAACCTTTGAATTTGACTTTTTGTGGGTTGACACATTATTGCTTATCAGCATCCATTTATGCTTGGAGTAATGTTTGTTGGTAGAAAAATCCTACCTCTCAAAACGTGTTTATGCACTCATGAATACTGCAAACACGTTTAAATCACAACCAGAATTAATTGCAAAACATTGAAATAATTCCGTAGTAAGTACTTAGGTTTAATTTAATCCACATTGCCCGGAAGACGGAGTTCAGCGTTACACGGCCAGCTGATTTGTGCTGACCCAATTTGTCCAGGCGAAAAATAACTTTGAACTGTTGAAGTTTAAGTTGAATTTGCTTTAAGTAGTGGAAACGAATTTGTTCTTTTAATTACTGGTGTTTGTAGATTGGAGGAACAAAGAAATTTACAGAGTGGATGCGATCTTTAATTTATTTCGTTGGTAAATTTTAAACTTCACAGACGTGATGGTCGAGTGGTTTAAGAAGTCGCCTGTGTAACTACGTACGTTAAAGGGAAACCATAATATATCTGAGATGAAATTCCAAGTCGTTGTATAGTGCCTGAGATGGCAATGGACACAACATCTATCCAGGGGCGTTCATTGGGGAGGTAGAGTGCAGAGGAGTGACCATAAACAATAAGTGGGGTAGGCACATTCGATTAGGTATAGACATACACACGACACGAGTGTCATCACATATGGTAAGCACTGCTTATCTGCTTATATGGAATGCACGCCACTGTATCTGTCACGATGGCACGTATTCATAATCAACAATTTATTTCATCTAACCGTCTCGTTGGTCTAGTGGTCGCAAGTGCTATTGCGGAAGATCCTGGGTTGGATCCCTTCGTTTTCTGTCATTAATTTTTCAATAGCAGCATATAATTATAGCATTATAATGCTCGGTTAATGTCAATAGGTGCGCTCCCTATTCCACCCAATAGCCAGAGCCTAAGAATATGGCTATGGTATCCCCTGCCTGTCGTAAGAGGCGACTAAAAGGGGGCCGGAGGGCCTGCTGGCGGTGGTCGGGGTGGGAGCTTTGACCACCGAGCCGCGGGCCCGGGAAGGTGGCAGCGCGACGTGGCTCGCGCTGCCATGCACAGGGAGGTCTTCAGGGGCGGCGTCACAGCTGCCCCGGGGATGTGCCCTGGCAAAGTGTGGGGGGACACCGGTGCGTTCTATCAGAGTACCCGGAGTCCCCCCTGAGCACTGAGGATGGCCACCGGGGGGGTTTTAGTGCGGTAAGAATCCCACATACCCCGATCTGCCTCTCCCAGGGCGGTCGGGGACCTTTTGAAGGTTTCCCCCTCGTCAACAAAAAAAAAACTCCCTATTACATGGAAATTAAACATAACTGGTGTTTAACGCAATATAGATGAGATGAGAGACATATAGATGAGTGTATTCTCACGAGATGGCGCTGTATTGTTTTACATCTCGATGTTGAGATTCTCCCTTATTTACGTATATAGTCAAGTGCTCAAATCAATAGCAGTGGCCAAATCAGTATCCAGTGGTCGAACCAATATATACCAGTACCCCTATCACGGGTTTGCCACCGTTTTCGTAATCTATACTCGCTAGCGTCTCTCCGAATATTAGTCTGAGATATTGTGCAGCGACACCTAGCGGTCATGTGAAGAACTAAAATATCTCATACGAATATTGCGAGCGACGTTAACGAGTATACATTATGAAGACGGTGGAAAACCCGTGATAGGGGTACAGGACTGGAGCTAGCTCACCTGCCAGGCCTAATTACATATATATAAGTACATATCTGCCTTACCTATGTATGTTTGATGTAAACTTGGTTTGATATTTGTAAGTTTACATATAACAATTTTGAAACCAATCTAATTGTAAATGTATATTTAAACTGTAATCGACATTAGTAATTATATATTAAGCTATAAAAATCTTCATGATAAAGAGAAAAAACCTCGTAAAATTACGAAGACGCAGTAAAATCCCACGAATATATTGTCTGTCTGTATGCAAATCACGTTTTTGTGCAGCTTACAACTTGAAGTAGTGTAGACACTGTAACTAGTCCACTGAACAGGGGTGTAAAGTTTACTACTCTTGTATTTGGGGATCCGTGTTATTTGTCCGAAGACAGTACTGAATTTTGGTTCAGGGACTTTGGGAATACCTTGTGCTTTTCTGCGCTTTTCTCGGTACAAGGTATCTTATCTATACATATAAATAACATGTAAGTGTTCTTTCTGTTTCTAAATGCACATGAAAGTAAGTAGTGTAAGGAGTTACAATTAAACCTTCGTGATCGATGGTTTGGAACAAAGAAGAAAAATGCAGAAAAAGAAAGTAGATAGACGTCTTGGTTTGTCATTGAGTATTAAAGATGTATAATTAATAAAATAAAAGGGGTCTCGGCTCCGAATATGACTTTGTCCCATTCGGAGTCGGGACCCTTGGTCCGTGGGTTCCTAGCGCTATTAGGCTTTTTAAAGAAATAACCGAAAGGTTAGTCGACATCACAGGAGACCGGAGAGCTGGCAGCTACCTCGGTCAAAGAATTGGTCTTGCCATCCAAAGGGGGAATGCTGCCAGTATCTTCGGTACCTTGCCTACAGGGACTTCTTTTAATAATATATTTTAGTTATAAGATTATATATTTTTAAGGTTTTTAGTTATTAGATTATATTTATAAGGTTATTAGCTATGTAGTTCTTGAATTTAATAATATTATGTTAGCCTATATTATGTGGATTAAATAAAATATAACATGGTTGAATCTATAGTATAACTCTAATAAATTGATACCCATCTAGAGCTACGCCACCACAGTAGTGATATAAAAAAAAAAATAAGTTTCTCTGTCTGTCTGTTTGTTCCAAGCAATCAAGAAAAACTATATTTTTTCCGCAAAATAAAGCATGTAACCAAGTCGAAGCGGGTGGAACCGCAGGGCTTATCTGGTAAAAACTTAGTTAGTATTACATATAACATTGATGCTTCGCTCCTATTGAACACATAAATCGTATACCTTTAAACGAGCAATTCTTATATATATGGAATCTGAAGCTCGGAAACGGCTCCAACGATTTTCATGAAATGTTGTGTGTAGAGGTTTTCAGGGGCAAATAATTATCTACCTAGATTTCATCTTCAGAAAACATCGTTAAAACCATATTTTCAGGCAATGAAAAATTGCTACAATATAATTAAAATACGAAGGGTATTTTTGGCCGATTTTTATCCGTATTTTTCGACTTGCTGTTTTTATGAAAAACGTCAAGTTTTTTTTCGTTTGTGGGAAATGTTTACTCTTTGTGAGAAATAGAAAGCGAGCTCAGCTCGGTCAATCAGGTTCTATATATTCAATTTAAAACAATAAGGTTATAATTAAGGTTTCTGAGATATACCAAACATACCTACAGATGTCATTTTATCATCACGTCATAGCCGATATCGCTGTCTCAAGCATCACTCGTACGTCATTTGATATACCCTCAGATATATTCAAAGGAATTTGACAGCGAGGAATCCAATGGGTTCCCCACATATTTTAAACAATTTACAAGATATTTTTCTCAACAATCACTTGACATTGGCGGAATAGTTTTACTTAAGCTCATCGCCATTAAATAAATTTCAGTTTCAGTTATTTCACACCACGTGCTTTACGGTGAAGGAAAACATCGTGAGGAAACCTGCATATGTCTGAGAAGTAATTCAAAGAGGTATGTATAGTGCCTGAGGCAGCGATGGAATCACCCTCTGTCACGTTGGCACTTGATCATATTCGGTGAAATGTGAGCATATTTTTTTTTAAATCTACCTACCCCTTTGGAGACCCTTGACAACAAAATAGAGTATCAATTTACTGGACCAATAAGATTTTTTATTGTTATTTTATTTCATTTATCCCAGTAGCTTGCGATACAAAGTATTTCGTTACGGCGTGAAAATCAATTTTACAGCCTCGTCTTGGTCATATTTCAGCTGCCTTCAAAATACTACACCTGAAAGGCAACATTTCTATTTTACGCTACCATTATAAAATTGTATCCGAGAAACGTTTCAATCATATTTTGTTTCGAGGAATAACGCCAATTTTGTTGGCAACCACAGTTGTTGGAATATTAATTTATTTCATTTTATACGAGCGTGAAATAAGAATTTTCGCTGAAAGCCAAGTATTTGGCGTAAGTGACCGCGACATAATCGCGAGTCCTCGAGATATGTTTCGCTTTGAGCTTTTCCTTGTTACGCACTGGGCTTATGGAACGCGACGATATTTATTAGAAAAAAATATAAATCCGTTTCTAGTTGTTTGGTACCGATCGTGACTCGCTAAACAGTCTTTACGTACAAACATATATACTACACAAACAGAAATTTTGTTAACTAAAATAATGAATTCTGTTAACTAGGATGGCGTGAGCATATTTCTAGAATAATCTATACTAATATTATAAAGCTGCAAAGTTTGTTTGATCGCGCTTATCTAGGGAACTACTGGTCCGATTTCAAAAAATCTTTAAGTGTTGGGTATTCTATTTATCGAGGAAGGTTATAGGCTATTTTTATTGTCAAAAAAATTAGGGATCATTAAGAAAAAAACCTATTTATGCGTGCGCTGTAAAAACTATTAACAATATAATAAAATGATGTATTACGGGTTTGTAGGTATTATTAAGATCTACAAAAAAGTCCGTATCTAACTACACATATCTAATGAATAATCTGCATAATCTAAATCATTATGTTATCAAGGGTATTTATGTAAAAAAAATAAAAATATTTCTGATTTATTCCTATCGGACATTTTTTGGAAACAATTATCACGAGTATAAAAACGCAAAAAAACTATTTTCATGAAATTTTGTTAGTTTTCAGAGGCAAAAAAGGATCTAGCTAGGTTTCAACTTCAGAAAACATCGTTTAAACCATGTTTTCGGACAATGAAAAAATGCTACAATATCATAACAATACGAAGGTAAATTTCGCCGACAAGTGTCAAGTTATGATAGCTCTGACAGGAGGCTTCCAGCCTATCGGGTGATAACGAAATAAGGACACGGGTTCGAGTCCAAATGACACCGATTCGGTATTATTCTGGTTTTTTTTTCGAGAAAACCTCAAGTTTTTCTCATTTGTGGGAAAAGTTTAGTTTTTAGTGAGAAAAAGAAATCAAAGTCAAGTTCTTATTTAAAACAAAAATATGCTCACGTCATTCCAAAAGGGTCCCCGAAGGGGTAGGCAGAGGTGTTGTACCAACACCCACATTTCACCGAATATGATGAAGTGCCAACATGACAGAGTGTGAGTCCATCGCCGTCTCAGGCACTATACATACGTCTTTGAATTACTTCTCAGACATATGCAGGTTTCCTCACGATGTTTTCCTTCACCATAAAGCACGTGGTGTGAAAGAACTGCAGATAAGTTTTTAGAAAAACTCATTGGTACAGGCCCCGCTGGGATTCGAACTTGCGTCGCTTGCGTAGCAGGCGACTGCTCTAACCCCAAGGCCAGCACGGCTCTTCTTATTACTTATAAAAAAAAATCGCCGATGCGTTTTCCAAGCATAAACGTACCATCATAACATGCTAGTGCGTACATAATCTTCCGCTCAAAGCGGCACGTTTAATCTCCCCGCGGTCCAAATAAAAGCCTTCACGGCTCTGTCTCTCTTTCACTCTCCCTTAAATTGTAAATTTCACGCGATGATGACTCCGGATTCCAACTTAGATTTGTTTTAATCTTTCCGTTATTGGAAGGAATGAATACGGTTTCTTTGTATTTTATAGGGCTGGCAACAGCGTGGTAGTGTTTATAAGGTGTTGCCAGTATTTATATGCTGTCATAACCGATTTGCGACTAGAAGACCGTTTTAATTAATATTTGAGAAATCTTTGTTCTGTGCCATTCAGAGCCGTGGTGGTCTTGAGGTGAGAGCATCTACGCAAGCGACGCAAGCCTGTACCAATGAGTTTCTCTAAAAACTTCTGTACAGTGAATTCACAACACGTGCTTTACGGTGAAGGATAACATCGTGAGAAAACCTGCATATGTCTGAGAAGTAATTCAAAGACGTTTGTATAGTGCTTAGATGGACTCAACCTCTGTTACGTTGGCACTTAATCATATTCGGTGAAATGTGGGTGTTGTTGTTATAGCGTCTCTGCTAGCCCTTCGGGGACCCTTCTGGGATGGGAGTATATCATTTTGTTTAATTAAATTTTTTATTTTATTTTATAAGGTCAGCAATAGGGTGGTAGTGTATATAAGATGTTGCTAGTATTTATAGGCTGTCATAACCGCTGACCGACCAGGTTGTCTACCATCATCATCCTTCTGCCTTTATTCCATGTTATTTGTAGTCGGCGCAATGTGTTCTTCTCTTCTATTTCTCTCTATCAGCCGTCATATCTGTATTCACTCCCATTTTAGCCATGTCATCTTTCACAGGTTTAAGAAGAGCGAGCAAGGTCCTTATAAGCGCTGCTTAAACGATCGTAGTTGGCCCCCAGGAGACCGTATTAAAATATTACTAATTAATTATACTTACAAATAAAATATTTCATAAATCTTCGTTCCGCAAAACATTTTTGTAGTTTAATTTTTTTGTATATACCAACATATGTAACGTCGCAGACCATTCAAATAATACAGTATGTTCAACCAAAAAAACAGTCACATTACCCTCTTTGATGTCGGTAAATCAATTTGCACACGCAATTTAAAACACATTAGATATATCGATAAAAATATGGCAAAAGATTGTCAGCTTATAAAATTCACTGTTCGTTTCACTAAAAGGTTGGTTATTTTATACTGAAAAGAAGTCTTAGTTGATTGAATTTAGCTTGAGCTAAGCAAGTAAGCTGACGGCACCAGCTTCCGTATTAAAAGCTTTGCATTTTATATGTTTAAGACTGCTAAATAGCTGGTCTTAAGCTTAGTTACACCGTCACTATACTTCCAACTATGTTTTACAATGTTATTTCTAATTTATTACATACATACATATGCTCACGCCTGTATTCCCCGAAGGGGTAGGCAGAGGTGTTGTAATCACAACACCCTCTTTTCACCGAAGATGATTAACCAACGTGACAGATGGTGAGTCCATCGCCGTCTCGGACACTTTACATACGTCATCGGATTACTTCTCAGGCATATGCAGGTTTCCTCACGATGTTTTCATTCACCGTAAAGCACGTGGTGTGAAATCACTGTGTTTTTAGCAATACTCATTGGTACAGGCCCCGCTGGGATTCGAACTTGCGTCGCTTGTGTAGCAGGCGACTGCTCAAACCTCAAGGCCAATACAATTGAAGTATCTGTTTGTAATTCCCAATTAACAGCTTTTAATAAATGCATATGAAAGTATATGCAGTATCAGTAAATTTTGTGTTTAGGTTCCAGGGTCAAAAATAGTTCTAGTTAGGTTACATTTTTAGAAAACATCGTTTTGACCATGTTTTGTGGCACTGAAAAACTCATACAATATCATTACATTACGACAGTAAATTTCGCCGACATCTGTCAAGTTATGGGTAGCACAAACGCGAGGCTTCCAGCTTACGGAGCGATAATGAAACTTGAGTACCCCGGTCCGAGATTGACGTTCACTGGTAAAAAATTTTTTTTCAACATAATGATCCCCTACCGAATTTCGGTTGCGGCGGCTAATCTTAACGAGGATTAGCCATGTGCGCAGGAGATATTATAGTGCACAAGTGTGTGCGCAAACACAGGCGCACTCTTTATTCCCTCACTCTCATAGTCCGATGGGAGGCAATCAAACACGACCGGAGAGAGATCAGGTGTAGGACCAACGGCTTAACGAGGCACGGGGGTGTAAACACCGCAACGTGAATTTTTTTACAGAAAAACCCAACATAAATGATTGACCCGACCCGGGAATCGAACCCGGGACATGGTGATTGGTAGGCGAACGTACTAACCACTAGACCAACGAGGCAGTTTTAGTATACATATATGAGAACGTAATTGACGAGAAATCGAGCACAGCTCAGTCAATCAGGTTGATCAACTTAAGAACTTAAAGCAAACCAGGGACCCCTTGGCCGAATTTACAGGGCCCGCGCTGGCTTAATCCGGCTCTGGGTACGAAACCCTTCATGAGCAAGTCTCGCTCTTGGCCGGTTATTTTCCTACCATTGTCTCTCATTCAACCTCAGATAATCACTTCCTAAAATCCTCTTCACAAAGGTGGGATAAATAAAATTAAAGACGTTCTTAAGGAAGACAGAAGCGGGCCTTAGTCAGCTGAAAGAAGATATTAAGACGCACGTGCTCGGGTTGAATAACAAATAAGTAGACAAACCCACCGCTGAATTACGTGAAACTGTGTTAAATGGCTTTTAAGATGTTTTGCGAGGCTTTATATACATTTGGAATACCTACATACATATCAGGGGCGTGCATTCCATGTGAGCAGATAAGCTTTACCATTTGTGATGGCTGTATACACTCGGGTTTTCGGGGACCCTTCTGGGATGGTGTGAGCATATTTACATACATATGCTCACGCCTGTATTCCCCGAAGGGGTAGGTAGAGGTGTTGTTATCAGAATACCCACTTTTCACCGAATTTTGATTAAAGTGCCAACGTGACAGATGGTGAGTCTATCGCCGTCTCAGGCACTATACATACGTCTTTGAATTACTTCTCAGAAATATGCAGGTTTCCTCACGATGTTTTCCTTCACCGTAAAGCACTGTACATAAGATTTTTTGAGAAACTCATTGGTACAGGCCCCGCTGGGATTTGAACTTGCGTCGCTTGCGTAGCAGGCGACTGCTCAAACCTCGAGACCACCACGGCTCTGAGCATATTTATTTATTTGAATACACTTGTGCAGTGGAAGGTATATGTCGGACTCACACCGACTTAACTCCACGGTGTTTTTCCAAGTCGCCAAGTGGGGGGGAGCCCCTAGCGACTGGCCTTTAATTACGATTTTTTTTTACTTTCATATGCATTTAGTGAATAGCTGTTATTTTGGAATTACAAACAGACACTTCAATTTTATTTATCTGTATAGATGTGTAGATATTGACTCTTGATATTAATTGAAGCATTCAAATGTAGCCCTTAAAATAACAAGATCATAATTGTGCGTAAGGTAAGCGAGAATCGGTCCTATGATAATAGCCCATCGGTTCTATGTTCATTTGTAATGTTACGAAAACAGTCACTTAGTCAGAAGGCACAGAATTATAATAAACCAGAAACCGTGCTCAATCTTATACCTTTAAACGAGCAATTCTGGTATATACCTATATTTGTATAGAATCTGAATCTCGGAAATGGCTAACACGATTATCAAGAATTTTTTTTGTGCTAGGTTTCAACTTCAGAAAACATCGTAGTAACCATGTTTTTTAGCAATGATAAATTGCTTCAATACATTACGATTACGAATGTAAGTTTCGCCGCCATCTGACGAGTTACGATAGTTCAGACGGGACGAATTTTGGCTATACCCCGGTTCTAGACTTTTTTTAAAAGGCGTTTTTTAAATTATAAACTAAAGCTAAAACCTTAAAAATCTAATAACCAAAATATATTATTACACGGAGTCCCTATAGGCAAGGTTCCGAAGATACTGGCAGCATTCCCCCTTTGAATGGCAAGACTAATTCTTTGTCCGAAGTAGCTGGCAGCTCTTCGGTGTCCTGTGATGTCGACTAACTTTTTTTTTTAATTTCTTTAAAAAGCCTTATAGCGCTATGACCCCACGGACCAAGGGTCTCGATCCCTCATGGGACAAAATCATATTCGGAGCCTAGACTCCTGCAAGCTTTAGTTTTTTCAGTCGCTTCAAATGCCGCACCAGCTCTGTTGGTTCCATGTAGATGGGAAGGGGCCAGCGTGTCTGAACAGGTTGCATCCCATACTACCACTTGTCCCATCTTCAATGGAATCAAACTCATTCCTTCCGGTCTCTTGCCATCATCTCTAGCAATACCAGTCGGCTCTAGTAGACATATATTTATTACGTTAATGTCGAATTCAGAGTTAAGATATAACGTTCGAACTTTCATTGAAAATGTTTTGTTTATAAAAATATTAAAATCGTTTTGCGTGTATTTGGAAACCGGTTGGATGTTTTATTTTATATGCATACATTGGGGGATTATCCGTATCGTTAAAATACGAAAAACGAAAAATAAAGACCGATTTTTATCGTAACTTTTTGACAAATTCAAATGGCTATCCGTTGACATTACCGCTATATCCAGATCCGGTGTTCAAATATGGAAAGCCGTGACAACGTTCAATTCAATGAATTTTATATGATGTGTCAGTTGACCTAAAAAATATTAATGACAAATTCAAATGTATAGCTCTATTTTAATATTTATTTGAAGCTAAAAGCAAGTATTCTTTTTTCTCACAATAATAATTATAGGCGGATCAAAGTAAGGACAATGCCAATTACACTAATCAGACACAGGTAATGCAATAGACACATACAATATAATATAAAAACTAAAAATAAAATATGAACGTTCATCCTTTCGCAGAACACCATGCACTCTAACAATAGCTTGTTCCATCCGTCATCAAATCACATATATCTTGGATATACTAGCAGCGGTTTTCAATCTATTAATCTGTCATTTAGACCACTAAATATCAACAAACCTTTTGGCCTCAAAAATCCTTCACCTACTCAACATCGGATATAATTTGCACATCAAATGATAACAGTTTCGTTTGCATATTCAGTCAGTGAAATGTCACTACCACGACTAATTAAAAGATTGTTTAATGATTGCTGAGTTGTGATGTGCGAGCTCAATGGAGCTGACATTGTCTATGTTAGACAATAGTTCCAAATTAATTAATGAAAATATATATACAGATAAATAAAATCAAAGTGTCTGTAATTCCAAAATAACAGCCTTTCACTTGATGCATATGACAAATTTTTTTTTCTTTGTCCGTCTTGTCTATCTATTTCTTCCGGCTAATCTCCGAAACGACTGGACCAATTTTACGTGGACTTGCACTGGCGGATAGCTAATATGACATGGAGTAGATTACACACAAATAGAAAGGGAAATGAACTCTATGCGGGTAAAGCCGTGAGGTACAGCTCGTAAAAAATCATCATCTCCTTGGCCTTATCCCATACATTGTTGTGGTCGGCACTTGATTCAACCCGATGTGGCTGATCACCTGATTTTTATACGAAGCAACTGCCATCTGACCTTCGCAACCCCTTTATCGAGGAAAATCTGTGATCTGGGTTAAACCATTTGTCAGACTATTTTAGGCCTCCGACTGACCTGTAACGATTGCCATAGATGTTTATTTGGCAACCGGGACCGACGGCTTAACTTGCTCTCCGAGGCACGGAGGGTACTCGGGTGGTCACCCATCCAATTACTGACTAGAGCTAGGGTTGCTTAACTTCGCTGGTCGAATGATATGTGCGATAGCAACTGTGCCACGAGCTCCTCGAGCTCTCAGCTAGTAAAAAGTTCGTAATTGTCATTCACTAGTAGTTAGTTGTTTTCAAAACTGGTAACTTAAAGTAATGAAATATACATGATGCCAACTGAGTTCCTTTCAGGTTCTTCTCAGAAGGCTAGTTTCCGAACCAGTGGTAAATTTTTCGACGCCTTACCAGGGCCTACACTGAATAAATAATTTTCATTTTCATGGCCGACCTTACATGTACAAAGGTATAAAATTGTGCTACAGTAATACGAGCCATTTAAATGTAAGAGTGTATATTTCAACGAGAGTAGACTTTTTATCGTCAATAAAGACGTGTATACCTTATTTGTAATCCGTTTTAGGTAGCGGTAGTAGTTAGGTAGCCGTGGTGGTCTAGGGGTTTGAGCAATCGCCTGCTACGTAAGCGACGCAAGTTCGAATCCCAGGGGGATCAGTACCAATGAGTTTTTCTAAAAACTTGCAGTGATTGGGGCAGTAGAGTTCTCGAGTGGAGACCACGTACCGGCAAGCGCAGCGTAGGGCGCCCTCCCGAGAGATGGACGGATGATCTGGTCAAGTCCGCGGGGACCCGCTGGATGCAGGCCGCTTCCAACCGGGTGAGGTGGAAATCATTGGGAGAGGCCTATGTTCAGCAGTGTACGTCCTATGGCTGATATGATGAGAATGTTATTTCAAAGTAATCTGGAAGCATGGAGCATATTAAAATACCAGTAAACTGTAGGGAAGGGTGTTTTTCACCACTTGGAGCCCTGAGGGCTTAGCAAAGTAATTAACTCACTAAATTTCATAACTTATAGCGGAAAGTGAACGTTGCCCTAAAATGGTAAGCCGTGAATTTTTTACATCATTTAAGGATCGCGGTTTTAATGTTAGTAATTAATTCTGATTAAATTTCACAGTTAAAGGATATAGAACATACAGACAGACTACAGTGGGATATTTTATTTAAAAGAAAAATACCAACACGAGCCGGGACTTGAACTCACGAATTTGGATACCTACCAATAGAAACCAAGGGTAAGAAAAATTAGACGCATGAGGTAGGATCACAAGTAGCTCAGTTCTAAGAGCAACGGTTTGCAGAGGTCGTGGGTTCGAGTCCCGCTTCGTGTTCGTATTACTCTTGACCATTTTTAAGAATTTAGAATGTAGACTTGTGTGTCATGCAAAAACAATCTATTATAAATTGATCTTTAATAATATAT
Organism: Watsonalla binaria; assembly: GCA_929442735.1. Taxonomy (NCBI): domain Eukaryota; kingdom Metazoa; phylum Arthropoda; class Insecta; order Lepidoptera; family Drepanidae; genus Watsonalla; species Watsonalla binaria. The sequence goes on from OV838938.1 coordinate 772,221, forward strand.
TTTTTTTTAGATAGTAAGATCATTTACTTTATTAACATAGGTAACGTCATAAGTTTTAAGCGCTCAGGGAACATAGTGGAGAGAACCGCGCATGTGTTTTCGCTAGCGCTCATAACTCACGACACCACCCGAGAATGGGTGACACCATCGATGACAACTGAGTTTTTCAACTCTGCCGACTCCTTTACTCTTCTGTAAACATAGATACATATGCTCACGCCTGTATTCCCCGAAGGGACAGGCAGAGATGTTGTAATAACAACACCCACTTTTCACCGAAGATGATTAAGTGCCAACGTAACAGATGGTGAGTCTATCGCTGTCTCGGATACTACGTCTTTGAATTACTTCTCAGGCATATGCATGTTTTCCTACATCGTAAAGCACGTCACATACATTTTTAGAAAAACTCTTTGGTGCAGCCCGCAGGGATTCGAACTCGCATGCATAGTAGGCGACTGTTCAAACCCCAAGGCTACTACGGCTCCCACCCTTGTGTAAAAGCAATGTATAGTCACAACGTAACCGAATTGTCCACTGTTTCCTATATGCTTAATATAACAACAATTAAAAAAAAAAAAAACGATAAAATTCAAATGCCGTTTGATTTACAAGCGTAAAACAATAGTCATAGAATCCAATCCACTCTGACACCGTTAAATTCGGTGAGAAACAATGAAATGGTCATTTTGATCCACGGCTCGTTAATCTGGGAGATTTAGCGGTTAAATCAGCTAACCCGGCCGGGTGATTGATAAGCCGTCTGGGAATATTGACACATTCCAAAGGTTAGCAATGGAATTTATTTTGTGAATATTGGGTCATTAGAGTTCTAAACCAAGAAGGTAAAACCCATATAGATACCTGTCGGTGTCCGTCTGTCACACTGTTGCGGATACTATATAAGCTATGAATATTTAACCTGATATCGAATTTGATTTATGTAACATGATTTAATATGATTTATATTATTTCGATGAAATGTACATGATGCCTGGTTGAGTTTCTTGCCAGTTCTTCACAGAAGGCTAGTTTCCGAACAGAAAGTTTACGACATTCAAAAATGCTTTACCAGGGCCCAAAATGATTAAATATTTTTAATTTTCCTCTTCATTTCAAAAAGACATAGTCATGGACACACTGGACCAACGCAGTGTAAATAATTGGGAAAATTCCTTCATCTATAAACAAAATCCCAGTAGCATCCCGGATTCTGGATTGTCCCGTAACGGCAATAGGCTCGCCCCCTATGACATGGGACTAAAGCATATCTGATGAAATTTCGATATGTAGTCTATTCACACCTTTGTCTACCGCCGAAAACTTTCATACATACCTATGCTCACGCCTGTATTCCCCGAAGGGGTAGGCAGAGGTGTTGTAACTCCACACACTTTTCACCGAATATGATTAACTGCCAACGTGACAAATGGTGAGTCTATCGCCGTCTCAGGCACCATACATACGTCTTTAAATTACTTTTCAAACATATGCAGGTTACCTCATGATGTTTTCCTTTATTTAAAAAACATTAGGGCAACCCATGTGATTAAGTCTATAGCTGATATGGATTAAGGCTCAGCTGGTTTAGATTAAAAACATTATTAAATGATAATAATGATGGATATATGAAGCATTACCGATGCATAAACCGCTACAGTCAGCCTGTTATTTAGCTGTAAACCAATGAAATATGTCGGTACTTGGGTAGGACTGCGTTGTATTATAGAGCGGTTCTAGTTCCCCTGATCTACTTTGAGGTGGTAACAAGCTATTTAAATTTCATGAGCCGCTTTGAGGCTACGGACGCCCGTGCCATTGTTGTCGAGGGTATAGTCGGCTACGTATATCAGTGCTGAGCATTTAATTTTTTATATTTTTGAAGAGTTTATGCTATTGCAGTAAGGCTACAGAGTTCTGTTGGTTTTGGGAGCCTTTAATCTTCATAATATGGTTTAATAATATTAATAATTTATATTTGTAGTTTCCTGAGACTTATCACGATAATATTGTGAGTAGTTTATAGCGTACTGATGAAAATGAAAATGATTTATTCCGGGTACGCCCTGATAAGGCACTTGTGAGTGTCGAAGAATTAACCACCAGTTCGGAAACAAGCCTTCTGAAAAGAGCCGGCAAGAAACTCAGCTGTTATTATGTACATTTTATTACATAGCAAATAATTACTAATTACAATAACATTCATAAAAAAAAATATTATACCTAAGCCGTCGTCATGAGCAGACTCAGTTATCATTTAGTCTAGAACACTATGTATCATATGTGATACATATGTATTATTATTATATATAAATTGCTATATTACATAATGTTATAAATCTCAAAAGTTCATTCTGCTAGAACACGAACAAAAAAAAATATAGTGACTCATAATCAAACCACGTTCAGTTGACAGTGAAGAAAGCAGATTATTATTTATCATGTAGCAGTAGTCCAAGGTCATAAGAGAAAAAACTGACCTTGGAAATCATTGATGAACTGCACCCTCTTACATTTAACAGGAAAGATATTGGAAGGGTAGGCGTAGTTTACATAGCGTTTGCCACACCCGTCAGATTCCACTTCGATCACATTCATTAATAACATATATTCTCCAATTTTTTACGCCCTTATTTCCTTATAACCAGGGCTAGTACCTTCGCCCACGAGCTAAATACCATTTAATCGACAGAATCCCTACATTTCCGGGCAAAATTATTTTTCAAACATCCAAAAATTCACGATGAAATAAATGTTTTGAATAAATTAAAAGTTCTTGTTATCTAATAGTTTAATTCCACCTAATTAAATAATAATAAAGCACAATTTTACTAGTGTAAAAAAAGTGTTTTTTTTTATTGTTATTGGTGGCACCCGGCAGTGGGACACAACAGGCTCATAATAATATTTAAAAAATTGTACTAGTTTATTGCATAAATAAATAATGTTGACTGTACTTCACATAAATGAATTTTGTTTTGTTGGTAAATTACTTACCCTGGGGTGCCGTATTTGATACACATGTCCTGATAAGGGTGCGCATAATACATGTGCGGTGTTGCGGTTAAGCAACACGGGTGCGGCTACAATTTGGATGAGATATTTTTGATCAGATAAGTCTAATATTTTTGGAGTCGAATTATATAGTTAGAAATTAAAAGTTATTTCATAGATTATAACGACATTTTATTATTTTACTAAAAAGTATACTTAGGTATAGCGTTGCACTCCTTCGACCCACAGTACGTCTGGACTCTTCACTAAAATCATTCGACCCTCCCTTGGGGACGTCCAGATTAACTGTTGCGCCGATGCCAGGGTGGCTTGGTCTGCAGCTTGTCCGAGTGAAAGCTTTCCTCTAAATCCCAAATCCCAAAGGCAATGGGACGAGCCGCTCTGCGAAATAGCTCACTTTAATCTAATCCAAACAAGTGAAGCTAGCGCAGAAAAGGCCCGTCTCCTTGCCGTCTCTGAACATGAGTCGGGGTACTGGCTCCAGGCACTACCATCTCCCAACATCGGTACTATGCTCGACAACATTTCATTTTCCTTAGCTGCCAGCCTGCGACTTGGCTGCAAAACGAATGAGCCCCATCGCTGTGTCTGCGGGGAAGACGTCGACCAATTTGGTCACCATGGCCTCTCTTGTCGCCGCAGTGCGGGTCGCCTATCCCGACATTCCACTTTGAATGACGTCATTCGTAGGGCTTTTGTCACCGTCAACGTGCCAGCAACTCTAGAACCGATTGGTATTGCACGAGACGATGGCAAAAGACCTGACGGGATGACGTTAGTTCCCTGGAGTGTCGGGAAGCCCCTTGTGTGGGACGCGACCTGCGTGGACACACTTGCTCGCTGCCACTTAAACTCGACATCGAAGCAAGCAGGGGCGGCGGCAGTGTGTGCAGAAAACCTCAAGCGGCGGAAATATGCAGATATCAGTCATAACTGTATATTTCTGCCGTTTGGGGTTGAGACTTTGGGGCCATGGGGGCCAAATGCGAAGGTCCTTTTTAAGGATCTTTCAAAACGCCTGGTTGACGTCTCTGGTGACCGTCGAGCTGGTTCTTACCTCGGTCAGAGGATTAGCTTAGCGATCCAGCGAGGTAACGCAGCCAGCTTACTGGGCACCATTCCCGCAGACACTAATCTAAATTCCGTGTTTTATTTATAATTTTTATTTTTATTATATTTTTCCTTTTTCATTGTTAGCAATAAGTTACTCAAATGTTATATTTCATGTAACTAAAAGATATTACATATTTTGTTGAAATATCAAACGTAATATAAAATAATTATATGTTATAATAACTTAGCGAATACCTATAAATGTAATCAATCATAACATAGTCACTAGTGATGTGATGTGGTGATATCATAAGATTGCTTTGTTTTAATTCGTACTCTTTTGTAATATTTCAATCACGAGTAAAATTATGTTTTTCCTTGTTTGGTAATTGTTATGTAAAATAGATGTTGGCCGATTCTCAGACCTACCCGATCTAACTAACATTGTGACATGGAAATTTGAGAATGTCTATATATACATATATTAGATATATATATAGACCAACGGTAAAGGTACTTAAAATGATGAACAAAAACACCTCGCATCTATATTATTACTAAGTACTACCATACATACATACATACATACATACATATGCTCACGCCTGTATTCCCCGAAGGGGTAGACAGAGGTGTTGTTATCATAACACCCACTTTTCACCGAAGATGATTAAGTGCCAACGTGACAGATGGTGAGTCTGTCGCCGCCTCAGACACTAAACATACGTCTTTGAATTACTTCTCAGAAATATGCAGGTTTCCTCACGATGTTTTCCTTCACCGTAAAGCACGTGGTGTGAAATCACTGCACATAAGTTTTTCAGAAAAACTCATTGGTACAGGCCCCGCTGGGATTCGAACTTGCGTCGCTGCCGTAGCAGGCGACCGCTCAAACCCCGAGGCCACCACGGCTGTACATAAATTTACAGTATAAATGGGTAGGTCAGGTACTGAAGGTATGAAAGTATTCAAATATTCATTAATTTTTACGAGAGCACTTTACGAAACATAATAAAATGTTACAGCGGAAGTCACTTCAGAACTCGCCTCGCTTAAACGGAAGCGGAAGATGATTTTTCAGACAATTTTCTGAAAAATTGGACTCAAGTGACTATTGAATAATGCCGGAATCTGGACTCATATGGACTCAGGGCTGCTTATATGAAAATACAGATGGTAAAATAAGACATTGCCCGGCCTGGGGATCGAACCCATGAACGACCACACGACCAACAAGAAAGTCAGTAAAATAACCTTCTGAATCCGGTGGTAACATTTACAATCTTGTATGATCGTGTCATTCTAACGATTTGAAAGTATATTATAAAAGTCTAATCAAATAGAGATAATTTGATTTTGTGTTTATAATATGGAGGTACGGTCCCCACTCACTCACTTCACATACTGTCATATAACGTCAGCTTTCTGAAAGTCCAATTAAAATCGGTCCAGTCGTTTCGGAGATTACCCGGAACAAACAGACAGAGCAAATTTTCAAACATTGGTTTTTATAGTGTTTAAAGAGAAGCTGTTAATTTGGAATTGCAAGCAGACACTTCAATTTTATGTATCTGTATCTAAATATATATAACTCAAATGTGACTGACTGACTGACATAGTGATCTATCAACGCACAGCCCAAACCACTGGACGGATCGGGCTGAAATTTGGCATTCAGGTAGATGTTATGACGTAGGCATCCGCTAAGAAAGGATTTTGATTAATTCTACCTCCAAGGGGACACCATAGGGAATGAAAGTTAGTCAATTTTAAACCGATCGGGCTAAGACAAGTCTACGCGGGTGAAACCGCGATGCACAGCTAGTGTATGTGTATATTTGCAATCCCTAATACGTACACATATATACTGAACAAGTGAACACACACATACAGCAATTTAGTATAATAAAGTAATCAAGTTACTTCACATCGCCAGTTATAAACTCCCTCATATAAATTCCTGAGCACAAAATTGAACACTTACATAATCATTTGTAAGGCCTCATTACCCTGCACACTTCAAGTTACTTCACAAACAAAGTAGCAGCAAATATGCCATGTAATCTTCCATTCGGAGAAACACCATATATATTTATTTACATACACACGGTCGGTTTTTATTACCTCCAAAGTATGGTACTTTGGTGGTAATAAAAACCTTGGAAAAGATCTTGATGTCTAAAGATAATTTACATGTGATAAGTTATATTCATGTGTCATTTTTTTTTATTTTTAATGCAACGTTACCTACGTTACTTAAAATGTCTATCTGTTTGTTTCGGCTATCTGTTAGAAGGCTAGATGTTAGAAGGTTTTGTTTAAAAATAAATTCTAAATAAAGATTTCCGCGAAATAAAGTTACCCATTAAATTAATATTTTCTTTAAGGTGGAGTTTTCTTAGTCAGACAAATCCGAAATTTGCAAGATGTTCGTTCACGTGTGCGACAATTTTCGATTAATATGTAAGAAGACGACATTGTGTTAACTTTTATTTTGTAACCTTATCTCCTTATACTTTTCACGCTTTTCGGCTTTACTTTGATGTCAATTGCAAAAGTTTTTACGCAGATTTCGGGATTAATTTAGATTACAACCCTTTTTCCTGATTATTTCATGGGAAATTGTTTATTTTTTCTGTAAAATAGAAAGGCTAGAAATTTAATGAAATTTTTGTGTGAGTATTTGGAAGAGATATTAGATTTTAATGTATGACATACTATTTGCTAAATGCTAGAACAAGGGAAGGAAAAATCCGACCCATTAGGTTACATCACGAGATCATCACCGTTTGCAGAGCTCGTGGGTTCGAGGCCCGCCTTGTGTTCTTATTTTTCATAACCATTTTAAGAAACGAGAATTATTAGTGTGCACATAGCGGGGCTTAAAGATAAACGATGGACCTACAATACCACCAAATGGAGAGGACCTCAAGGAAAGAGGAGGAGAGGAAGACCCTATCCTCCGTGGGAAGACGAGATCGTGAAAGTTGCTGGCGCCAACTGGTGGGACACAGCACAGGACAGAGAGAAGTGGGCAACTCTGGAGGAGGCCTTTACCCAATCTGGGGACCTCGCTTAAAATAAGTAGTTATTAAGTAATTAAATTAGCAACTAAGTTGAAATGAAGCATGGTCAAATAAAGGCTTTTTTATTTTATTTATTTATTTACTTAATTTGGGCACCAGTGCCTTAGATCCTAATCCATACTATCTTTAGTAAATATGCTCACGCCATCCCAGAACATCTCAAGCAGAGTTGTTGTAATAACAACACCCACTTTTCACCGAAGGTGATTAAATGCCAACGTGATAGATGGTGAGTCCATTGCCATCTAAGTCACTATACATACATGTATGTCTTTTAATAACTTCTCACACAAATGCAGGCTTCCTCACGATCTCCTTCACCGTAAAGCACGTGGTGTGAAATCACTGCATATGAGTTATTAGAAAAACTCATCGGTACAGGTTGCTGGGATTCAAACTTGCGTCGGGTAGCAGGTGACTGCCCGTACACCACGGCCAAACTGGAGTGCCTAGTGCCAGTTTTCTTAAAATCGCCGTCACAAGTCATCGTGTTGACGTAAACGCAGATTTGTATGGGCTCACAATAGTGTCATCTTTAGGCCGACAGACGGCGCTGTTTCGATGCTATACAAATCTGCGTTTACGTCAACGCGGTGACTTGTGACGGCGACAGTGAAAAACTCGCACTAGGCCTTCGGTTCTCATATAGTAAAAGCGACTGGCTGTTTTAATTAATTTGAAGTCTCTTCGTTTAAGGATACGATTTTTAATACCTACATTAAATATCTCGTATTGTGTTAAAGTTACCAATAAAGAAATGATTCTTATCTGCGAAACAGAACAAAGAATGACCTTTCAACAAAACCTTAGAACACCAGAAAACTCATTAGCCGTCTATTAAGGTCAAGCTATCTTCTGGCATGTTGCCAACGCCTGAAAGACTGAAATTTTCAGTTTCACGAATTTGTCAAAAGCCCTCATGAAAGTTTGAGGCATTTACTAATTTACAATGTTCAAACTTAAAAGTTCAAAGTATTTATCTCAAACTAGATTCTGCCCGCCACTTCATCCCCTTGGAATAGTAAGGTGACGCTGACTTTAATCCGCGATTGTTCTTAGCGTGATGATATAGCCTATAAGCCTTCCTCGATAAATTTGTTATCTTACATTGAAGTAATTTTTCAAAAAAGAGCCGGTGTGGCCTTGAGGTTTGAGCAGTCGCCTGCTACGCAAGCGACGCAAGGTCGAATCCCAGCGGGGCCTGTATCAATGAGTGTTTCTAAAATACTTAAGTGCAGGGATAAGCACACCACGTATATAAATTATGTATGCAAGCACTTACAAAATTCAAAGAATCTATCATCGGAAGTAAGACACTTTTCATCAAAATTAATAATTAAATAAGTAAGTGAAATGTTCCTTTTGTTTTTCCTAAAATTTCCTAAAATTTTTGTCAAAGAATAAATAAAAATTTGATGATGATGAAATTGATAAACAAAAGCTTAAAAAGGAAGAAATCGTCTTTGAAAAACTCGTTTGTTTGAAGTAGGTCTTCTGATTTCTTAAAAGTTTTTCTCACCGTATTTCTTCATTCGGATAAACTAATTGACGTTACAAAAGCACTCCTTTTCGATCAATTACCTAACTGGGTTATAAATAATCACTCCATAAACAAGTAAGTTCGAGTATCCCCTTGGTAATCAGCGGAACTTTTTATCAGCTGTCATAAACATTTACAGATCCGTTCTATTCCATTCACTTCATTCACTCAGTCGGATTTCGCTCATTATACCGCAATTCCAAGTCGAGCTATCGAGTTACCAAAGCAAGTCGATCAACGAAACATTATCGTTAAATTCGATACTCAAGCCCAATATCATAGTATATTTATAAGCTTATTAAGCAGTAGGGAAACGATACCAAATCTATAAATACATACATACGTACATACTGATTATAAAATTGAAGTGTCTGTATTTAATTTTTACAGTTTTTCAGTAAATGCATATGAAAGTACCTATAGGAATAACTCCTATGTACTGTACCCAAATGAACAAAAACAATATTTTTTTCATTGTCTGTCTATCAGTCTATTTGTTTAGGCTGTAACTGAAAAGGCTAGGGTGATTTAAATGTGACTTTCACTGGCATGTAGCTTATGTTACAAGGAGTAATTTAGAGCTGAGTTTTATTTAAAAAAAAACATAAGGGTTACGTGGGCTGTTATGAAAAAATTACAAAACAATTAAAGGACGTATACGCGATCAGCCACGACGTACTCCTCACTGACATTATGCTCACTTAAAATCTGGTAGATACACGCGTTTGTGTGAGCGTTTAATTTCAAACGATTCATTCCTACATGCCGTACTGCTTGCTTTTATGTATACTGTGCCGATAGGTTTAATTCCATTCGTTCACGGTCAGTTGAATTGAATGATGCGTTTGAACTTTGAACGTAGAATAGTTTAAATACTCAGGGTTTATTGGTTCAATTGAAATGGTTATGTTGGATAGCGGGTGCAAATCTTTGAACCAATGAGTTGCCTACCTTGGTGTGAGTGTTGCCTACCTCTGCCTACCTCTTCGATGATCTGTGATTGGTAGCCGTCTAGACAGGACTCCTTCAAGTGTGAATAAGACTTTACCAAATATTTTTATTAAGCAATATTGATATAGTGTTTTTTTTTAAATATACATACATACATATGCTCACGCCTGTATTCCCCGAAGGGGTAGCCAGAGGTGTTGTAACAACAACACCCACATTTCACCGAATATGATTAAGTGTCAACGTGACATAGGGTGAGTCCATCGCCGTCTCAGGCACCATACGCTTTTGAATTTTTTCTTAGACATATGCAGGTTTCATCATGATTTTCCTTCACCGTAAAGCACGTGGTGTGAAATCACTGTACATAAGTTTTTTAGAAAAACTCATTGGTACAGAGCCCGCTGGGATTCGATCTTGCGTCGCTTGCGTAGCTGGCTGCTCAAACCCCGAGGCTATCACAGCTCCAGAAATGGGAAAATAATGAAAGAAAGAAGTCCAGATATACAGTACATCGATTTAAAGTGCCCAAATAACACATATATCTTTAGCAAATAAAGTTAATTAAATTAAACAACAGTTGCACCTCACAGATGAGCTCTGAAATTGCATAATTGAATACCAATCTGAATTATTCGAATCTGTACGTATATGTACGGGTTAAAGCTAAATATTTAGTCGGTACTAACTGCAATCAGTTCCTGTTTGATTATGAAATCAATCTCTGCTATTTGGACTAATAATCTAAGCTTGCTAATGGTTTCACCAGAGCGCACTACTATTTATACGATAGGCATAGTTCAAGTCAAAGTCAAAGTCATAGTCACAGTCAAAGATACATTCAGTCAGAACTCTGACTTAACTTTGACTTTGACAGTGACTTATTGAAATTGGTACGTTATTAAATTAATCGTCGGATTGGGATATGATTTTAGGTAAGACTAGCTGTGCCCTGCAGTTTCACCCGCGTAAACTTAATTTTATGAGCTATCCCTAAGCTACTCCTTGTAACATAAGCTATCGGCTAGTAAAAGTCCCGTTAAAATCGGTCCAGTCGTCTCGGAGATTAGCCGGAACAAACAGCAGACAGACAGAGAAAAATTTAAAAAATTGGTTTTTCAATATCAGTACTGTGTTTACTTTCATATGCGTTTAGTCAAAAGGTGTAATATAGATGGTATGAATAAACTCACCCGCGGACTCAGAATCCAATCTGAGTCACAGTCAAAGTCAAAGATAAATTCAAAGACAAGTCAGTGCGCTGACTTGACTTTGACTTTGACTCACTCATGAATGTTTATTCATGAGTGAGTCTGTGAGTGAGTTGATTCATTAGGACCATCTTACCTAAAATCATATCCCAATCCGAAGGTTAATTTCGTAATGTACCAATTTCAAAACACTATTTTTGTCTTAGTTATTATAGAAAAATCATGGGAGTCATTTTTATTTATATTTTTCAGATACACCTGGATCTGTTTCATCATACCCTTAAGGTAAGTAAATCTTATTTTAATTTAATTTATGAAAATAAATGCTATAATATTTATAAAAATACGAACTGAAATTGGAATTACCCCATGACTTCCTATAGGATAAAGCAAGGAAAAACACAGGAGGTAGGTCGCGACTAGCTCAATCAACTGCACGATATGCAGATGGTCGTGGGTTGGGTCTCGCCTTGAATTTGTATTTTCCTAACCATTTACTTCAAATTTCACTCGCTGTGCCCCGCGGTTTTACCCGCGTGGTATTAATTTAATGGGTGACCAGCAGAACCCTAATGTTTATATTTAATAAAAGTAGCCCATTTTATTCCTTGTAAAATTTGCCAGTGAAAGTCCCGTTAAACAAACAGACAGACAGGCATACAATTTAAAAAAATATAATTTTCAAGTCATCTAAATATATAACTCAAAGGTCTGTAAAACTGTCTGACTGACATAGTGATCTATCAACGCACAGCCCAAACCACTGGACGGATCGGGCTGAAATTTGGCATGCAGGTAGACGTTATGACGTAGGCATCCGCTATGAAAGGATTTTGATTAATTCTATATCCATAAAATAGGGGATGATAGTTTGTATGAAACTTTGTCATCTTGCGACTTATATGCATTTAAAAAAAAAATTGTGATTTTGGAATTACAAACACATAATTAAAATTTATCCGTCTATATAGGAAATAGAATAGATAAAAGAAAACGCCGGGATCACTTAATATTTGCACCGAACCACCTTAATTAATGAGTCTTTAATTAAAGTATTACCTTTTCGACTGATATAACTGAGTTCAAATAATATTTAATTGAAATACGTAAATGAAATTACGAATTTCACGATCCAATAAAATGGCCAAGTAACTTTGGATACACCGAATAGGGTCACTAATTAAAATCGACACTCAGGGTGCGGCCTTTGGTCACCATTAGGTAATTTCCACGAAAATACAGTGTATGTATACAATTTGTAGTGTTGGGTAATTGGAGCATCGAGTTCTACACGTTTCAAGGAAGGTAACAAGAGCTGTAAAGCACGTGGTGTGAAATCACTGCACATAAGTTTTATTTAGAAAAACCTCATTGGTACAGGCCCCGCTGGGATTCGAACTTGCGTCGCTTGCGTGGCAGGCGACTGCTCAAACCTCAAGGCCACCACGGCTCTTCGGCACGGCTCAAATTCAAATTAAAAATATATTATTACATCAGAACGACATGATTCCACAGGATTATACAAGGTTCGGAAGGTTGCTTTTACTGAGAAGTATGTACCTAGCAAGAATCTTAGCGTTTACTCTTTTCAAAAAAAAAAAAAAATTTCCTAAAACAATATAAATCATAAAAAAATAAGCCCATGGACATAGTTCCAGTGGACAAAAGTCGAAAAAAAAAATATAAAAACTAAAAGTAGGTACTATGTATAATTGTGTAGTTTGAAATGACCAGCCGCGACAAGCAGCACCTGTTTACAAGTATGACGAGAATGCCAGCCATCGTCCTTCTCAACCATTATAGAGAGAAGTGAGTAATACTGTTTCTAGAAGACAGTAAGCAATTCAGCTGCATCGGTTCTATTCTTAACACAATTGAATATTGAACCGTACTCTCGGCCGCCTCAATAATTCATCGCCAGTGTTCCAAAGCGCGATAGAAAAGTATTTCTCTTACAAAATATATGTTTCTAGCTCTATATTTTTACTTTTCGACGGCACACACAGTGGTTATTGTACCTGACTACGCTGGATAGGGAGATGAATCCGCGGGGGGCAAAACAATTTTATACACATAGTGTATAGAGCCGTGGTGGCCTTGGGGTTAGAGCAGTCTAACGCAAGTTAGAATCCCAGCGGGGCCTATACCAATGAGTTTTTCTAAAAACATATGTACACTTATTTCACACAACATGCTTTACGGTGAAGGAAAACATCATGAGGGTTTCCTCATGATGTTTTCCTTCACCGTAAAGGTTGCTGGTTTCTGCATACGTCTGAGAAGTCATTCAAAAACGTATGTTTAGTGCATGAGACGGCGATGGACTCACTCTCTGTCACGTTGGCACTTAATCATATTCGGTGAATTGAAGGTGTTGTTGTTACAACACTGCTTACCCCTTCGGGGACCCTTCTGGGATGGCGTGAGCATATTTATTCATAGATCAGAATAAAACAATGTAATATGCTCGATTTACTAAATGTGTTTGCGTTATAAAATGTGCTCGAATTACATAATGATATGACGTTTGTATGGGGAAGTATATAAGTAACCCTTTGCATGCCTCTAAGCCGAGATGTTTGATGTCGCCTGTCGCACAATATCGATGACAGCTCGTGTCTTTTGAAATGACATCCGCATTTGATAAAGACATCGAGTGAACAGCGATTTGTTTACTTAGTGACGTCGAGAACCCGTTGAATATATTGAAGATTGAAGGGTGATATATTTGTGTTTGGAATTTGCATGATTGTAATTTGTATGATATATTCATGCAATGTTGGAATTGATACAGTTATTATTTTATATTAATAAAGGCCGTGGTGGCCTCGGGGTTAGAGCAGTCGCCTGCTACGCAAGCGACGCAAGTTCGACTCCCAGCGGGGCCTGTACCAATGAGTTTTTCTAAAAAAAACTAATGTACAGTGATTTTACACCACGTGCTTTACGGTGAAGGAAAACATCGTGAGGAAACCTGCATATTTCTGAGAAGTAATTCAAAGACGAATGTATAGTGCCTGAGACGGCGATAGACTCACCATCTGTCACGTTGGCACTTAATCAAATTCGGTGAAAAGTGGGTGTTGTGATAACAACACCTCTGCCTGCCCTTTCGGAATACAGTATGTCTGTCATATGTATGTATGTATTAACAAAGGAGCTTAAAATATTACAATGCTTTATTCAGCAATTTTTATAAATATAAAAATGACATAGTTATCGTTGTGAAGTGCAGTCCAGTATGTGTTGGGGGTCCACCAGCCTGCAGACGTCCGTCCGGTCTGCCTTCATGACGTCTATGTGATTGTACAGTGTCGTCACGACACGTGTTTCGCACCCTGCCCGGGGCATCATCGGTAGGAGCTGTGCACCATTCTGAAACCAAGCCTCAGAGTATAGTCTGCTGACTCTCTGACTTATATTGAACGGCAAAAATGGTCTCTCAAATTAAATGGTGAGATCTGAGAGACACGACAAAAATATCCGCGAAAGCACACATGAGGAGGTCATGTGTGTTTCCGCGGATATTTTTGTCGTTTAGAAACGGATTTTCATAATTCTTCTTTTCTTGTAAAGGACATATTATAATATTTATATGCTACTTGAAATTCAGAAAATCTTACATCGATATAGATGTTCAAATTGTCGTGAACTGCATTATACTATACTTTAAAGGATTATAAATATTACTACCAAAATTGGAAGGTGGCTTTTGGCAGAAAAGGACCAATAAACATTTGCTTCAAATCCTGTCCACGCATGGTTAAGTTAAAGTCAAAGTCTAAAATATCTTTATTCGATTAGACTTTTAACAAAGTACTTTCAAATCGTCAGAATGACATAATTATACAGGATTATACATGATACCGCCAGGTTCGGAAGGTTGCTTTTACTGAGAAGAACCTGGCAAGAAACTCAGTAATTACTCTTTTCAAATATTATACAATTTTAAGAGTACAAAATAAATCACTTAAGAAACATAAGCTCATTGACACAGTTCCAATGCACAAATGTCGATAAAAATTAACATAAATAAAAGTCTAGTAGTTCTACTTATAACTAAATGCGTAGTTTGAGATTACCAGGCCCCACAAGAAGTTCACAATAATGACGTGAATGACAGCCATTGACCTCCTCTAGGTAATCGACAACGTTAACCACAGCACCATGAGGGTTCGTCAGTACTTCATCAGTAATTTTGATACCAAGATCTTAATCAGTCTTTCCCAAGCGACTCTTCCCGGTGATTATACTGTAAGTTCCCACTTCTCACCTTTGAAGTTGACGTTGGGAATGACGTGACCTCATGAACTATTCACCAGTCGATTGACGCGTACCCGTTCTGATTTATGTGTGAGATATCTTCGCTTACACACAGGTTTTCAAGAGAGTTTGCATATGTATGGCCCATGAGGTACTGTTGGGGGAGATTGGAACACACACCGTGTTTACACAAGGTTTTCAACGTTGAAAATGATTGTATCTTACTGCGCGACGCATGGAATGAAAATAATTTAGTTTAGGCCCTTATTATTGTAAGTCGATAAAAATGCCTTAAACTAGCCTTCTGATACATTCAAACGGCTAGTTATTAAGCTAGCATATCAAGAAATCAGAGCTTTGACATTCATTTTTTGTACCGAAAATTCAAAGTTAGAATTTCTTAATACGTGCTGCTTAAACGATGATAGTCGGCCTCCTGATCATTGGATGGCATGACTTCTGGTAGTAAAGAGCCGCGACGCACTACACAGGAACACAACGCTAAGGTTATTAACACGGTATAAATATAATTTTATAAGCAGTAAGGAATCTGGAAACAAATCGCTTAAAATACAGCAAGTACGAGTTTTCGTAAAATCGCCGCCAATATCAACGCTTTGACGTAAACGCAGATTTGTATCAAAATAGTGTCACCTTAGGGCCGGCTGATGGCGCTGTTTCGATCCCATATATATCTGCGTTTACGTCGACGCGGTGACTTGTCCCGCAGCAACGCCCTATGCCGAGGTCCGAGCCCCGCACCGGGGCGCCCTTAGCGGTGTTGCTTAGTTTTTAAGTTTAAGCTCGGCTGGAGGCCCTTGGGTTCCGCCCAATAGTCCGGTTAAGCAGTGGAGGTAACTCCCCCCTACCAACTGCGAAACTGCGAGAGAACATTTCATAAAAAAAAAACGCGGTGACTTGTGACGGCGGCAGTGAAAAACTCGCACTAGGCCCTGATTTATTACGTTCGACCGTCGTCGCTTGACCTTACGTTTTGCGCTTTTTTTGTATAGAGTCGTAATACTTCCTACACTCGCCGCTTGGGGCGCTTCAGTCTTTGGCGTAAAGCGACTCGGCGTGGAGGTAATCAACGATACGGGAATTATTCGTAAAACCCCATCCTTGGGTTACAGCAGTAGCGTCTATAACAGGTGTCACGTTGTGTCCAATCGCGTACCTATAGGTACCGACAGACTTCTTTCTATAATTCAAATTGATAATATTTTTTAAACGCTCAATTGCAAACGCTATTATTTAAAAAAATCGGTTTAGATTTAGTGGCTGTGATTTTCTATAAGGTGGAGTTAGTTCATTATGGCATACACGAAACCCGTAATATCCTAACTTCAAAACCTACTCAGAGACACTCGCAAAATTACTTTGGGTTCTTTTAGATAAAAACGTAAAAGAAGCAATGTTAAATTGTCTTTAAAATCTTCAGGAGATACGGTCACTTTATTTTTAAATAAATGAAATTGCGCTTCCATGGTAATCTCCAGGGAGGTCGACTTGGCACAAATCTTTTATTTATGGTGTTTTTATTGTGTTAAAGCAATTTGGACGAAATCCTTCTAAATACAAGGTGCATTATAAGATATTTTAAGAGTTTTGTCATATAAACAATAATCGTCAAATATTATGAATTTATTAATGAATTCGAATGCAACTGTAAGTCTCATGTGATTATAGATTATCGGATTATTTATATATACCTACAGATAAATAAAATTGTCTGTTTGTATTTATGCGCCAAACGTTTTTCACACAAAAGAAAGTTTTTTTTCGCTATCTATTTATTTATAAAACGCTGATGAAACCGCGACGAATAAACGAATAAATGTTCTCTTTTTTTGTCCAGAAACATTACCTAAGTACCTCCAGTCATTCAAAGTCCATATTCAAAAGTTATTTCGATACTCAACCTACCCGGAAAAATTCGGTTGCGTTTTCTACGAGTCCTACTTTATTAAAGAAACAATGTTCTGACAGCTGCCAAACGGTACTGGGTTGTGTTTTATGGTATTATTGGCTAGGAGCTAGTGGCATTGCATACATCTCTCACGGATATATGGCTCACGCTATTCCTCGATGGGGTGGGCAGAGGTGTTGTAATAACAACACCCACGTTTCACTCAAGATGATTAAGTGCCATCGTGACAGATGGTGAGTCTATCGCCGTCTCTGGCACAAGTCTTTCAATTATTTCTCAGACATACGTAGGTTTCCTCACGATGTTTTACTTCACCGCAAAGAACGTGGTGTGCAATCTCTGCACATTATTTTTTAGTAAAACTCATTGGTACATGCCTCGAAATTCGAACTTGCATCGCTTGCGTAGCAGGCAACTGTTCAAAAATATTAACTCTTAGGCTAGCCGCACATACGCAATCATATTGTCAATGCATATTGAATCAATAATATTGTGGGTGTGTGGCTCGTATTGCAGTATTTCTCAATAATAATGTAAATATTTTACTGACTATTGTTGTGTGTGCGGCTAGCCTTAATATTGTAAGAAGCTAATTGAAATTGTATTTAATGGAGACAAAGCTAACGAAATATTTTTATGAGGAAAATATTTCAATGTAGTTTGCATTATAGTAGTATGTGGATTAAGAAAATACTGTATAAACAGACAGCCGGAGCATTTTCTTACAATTGGTTACTTTCAAACGCATTTGGTGAAAAGCTGTTAAATTGAAATTACAAACAGACACTTCAATTTAACACGCTTTATATTATTTATATGTATGTATAGATGTTGTTAGTTCCATTAGTTACGTTCCAATAAACATTTGTAAACAAGTGAATTTCATCAGTAAGTTAGCAAGCGTTGATGAAGCTGTCAACTTGAGTAGAACTAGTAATGACGTAACTGGAATCCTTTGATGCGAGTTAACATGACAACCTTATTTGGTTGGTTTATGCTCAAACGGTTTGAAGACGAACCAAGCTACGGAAACTGTTTGCATTGCAATATAAATATAGGATCTAATCAATATAGCCTTAAAACTATTTACAAGTAGAAAACTTGGCCCAAATCGATGTCTCTCGGGATCGTGCCAAGAAGGCTGGCAGCATTGCCACGTTGAATAGCAATGCTGATTCTCTGAGCAAGAAAAGCCCAAGCCCGCTTGTTGATTAGATAAATAAAGAGTCTTATGTATAAAAAATATATATATAGGATCTTAATTATTTTATCATACGGAAATTTCAATGATTATTGTCTGAGAATTTAAGTTTATGAAGAATCCTCCCTGGGTTTACCTCGTATATTAATGTATAAAATAAAATAACAACAACTCCTACATTTCACCGAATATGATTAAGTGCGAACTTGACAGATGATGAGTCCATCGCCATCTCAGGCACTTACGTAAAGACTCGTACGTAACGGCACGTAAAGACGTTGGGGGAAATTACTGCACTTAAGTTTTTAGAAAAACTCAGTAGTACAGGTCCCACTGGGATTTGAACTTGCGTCACTAGCGTAGCAGGCGACTGCTCAAACCCCGAGGCCACTACGGCTTTGTTATGTTATAATAATTTTCTATTGGAAAAACTTAATTGGGATGTACATAACCACAAAGCAGATGATATTATATATATGTCCACACCATCCCAGAAGGGTCCCCGAGAGAGGGATTACCACTTTCCACTTTTCATCAAAGATTATTTATTTATTTATTTATTTATTGCATTTATGTTACTTAGATGGACAATACAATATAATCTTAATTATAATAGTAACCCAAGTAAATCTAACATAAACCCTGTTAGGGCACAGCAACGTGAGAGGCACTACTACAGCTATTAATATTAATATATTTATCAACAAGTACCTAATATGTATACAATTATTTATTAATAAACAACAACATAATATCTATTATTTTCTACACTATATTACAACAGACAACGCACACTGCCTTATCTGTTATAACACAATATAAAAAGCTAAGATCCTATTCTACATGTTCTTCTTTATATTATCTACTTACTATATTTAATATTAAATTCTTCTTTACATTCGTTATTATTTAGTTACAACATAACTTTAAATCCTTAACTTATTTTTACATTGTTATTATATTTAAACTAAACCTATTAGTAGTAAGTAATTACCAATACTTGTATTAAAAATTTACTTAAATGTATCTTCTAAATAATCCTGTACAGTATAGTAGCTTTTATTTATTAATAGTTGCTTAACTAGTTTGTTGTATCTATTTACATTATATTCCTCTCTTATATATTTTGGTAGTTTATTATATATTTTTATACACATTTTGAAGGGGCTTGTGGAATGTAACTTAAGATTAGAACTGGGGACTACTAATTTATTCTTATGTCTTAAGGTATATCTTTTTTGTATGTCTTCGCATTTGGTAAATAAGTTGGGGTATTTGCGCACATAGTTGCATACTTCCAGTATATATATACATGGTAATGTAAGGATTTCATGTTTTATGAAATATGGTTTACAGCTTGTTGTGTTGTGTGTATTTGTTAGTATTCGGATTAGTCTTTTTTGTAGTGTAAATAATGATGGTGCATCTGTACTATTGCCCCACATAATGATGCCATAACTTAGCCATGAGTAAGCATAAGCATAATATAGTGTGAGTGCGGATGTAAGGTTTGTTGTTTTCTTTATTTCTCTCAGTGCATATGTAAACTTAGAAAGTTTTGTTTTTAGTTTTAGTATATGGGGTTTCCAGTTTATATGGGTGTCTATCTCTAGACCCAGGAGCGAAAACTCTTTGACGTTGTCTAATGGTAATTGGTCCATATTTAATTGGATGGTTATGGGTTCTTTTTGGTATGGATAGAAAGTCATTATTTTAGTTTTAGTTAAATTTATTTCAAGACAGTGTTCATGTAGCCAGTTTTTTGTTTTATTGAGAATTATTTGCAATTTATTATCGATATTTGTAGCGTGTGGCCTTCCAATCCGCACCTCAAGGGGTAAGCGCCCTCTTCGGTACGATGCTTAAACTAATGTCACTAAGCGCTGTACATTGTTCTACGACGCGTGAGTTCCGTGCGCCGCCGCATGCAACGCATGGCGCGACATGCGCGCGCAGCAGTAGTCTGCGTTCGGGTTCTGCGAAACCCAGTCCATGTTTTTGTAACCGCTCACGACGCTCGCGCCTCTTTGTGTTATCCGTGTTTTACTTTCTTTTTATGTTTCTTTCATCACCCCTAAGTGTAACTTGTGCCGGACACCTTATTATACGTTTTATTTACATTCAATAAGTCTATTCGTTACACCCACCCCCTACAATGACGCCCAACGTTTTCAGGGCTAGGGGTGATTGAACTTTTTGCATTTTGTTCGTTTTTTCGCGTATTCAAAAGTGTTACGTGTACGAAAATGCCACGGAAAATTCGCAAATCACAATCAGAGGACGCTAATGAAAGTGTTTCGAACGTCACGCTTAGTGGAGAAGCGTTGGCTTCGTTGTTTTCGTCTCTGCAGCAGTCCCAGGCAGAATTTTGCCGGGCTTTGTTGCAAGAAGTACGGTCGTCGACGCCGGTCGCGTCGTATACGTGCGACCCTGCCGCCGGCGCCACGACGGGATGCCCCGCCGCCGCCCTTCACGTAGCTACTTCTGGAAACTTCTCCAGATGCACAGCGCGTTTCAGTGGCTCGTCAGCGGAATCCCTCGAGAACTTCTTAGACGCGGTAGAAGTATATAAAACATGTTTGAACGTGACCGATGAAAACGCGCTACGCGGCCTGTCTATGCTCCTCACCAATGATGCAGCAGTGTGGTGGCAAGGAGTCAAGGCCAGCACCAACACCTGGACAGAAGCTGTAACGAGGATAAGGAGTGCTTTTGGTGAGCGTCGTCTACCTTACCAGATATACAAGGAATTGTTTTCGCTCAATCAAGGTAACGAAAATACAGACCTATTTATAGCTAAGGTTAGATCCCTCCTCGCTAAGTTACCTACAGAGGACTTGTCCGAACGTGTCCAGATAGACATGTGTTTTGGGTTGTTGGATCGGCGTATACGTAAAAGAGTGGAAAGATGTTCCATTACTACTTTCGACGAACTCCTTTGTAAATGCCGTGCGATAGAAGATGCACTGAAGGAGAGCATTCCAGACAGGGTAAACCAACCCTTTGTCAACCGATCTACTTATCCAGTAACGACACCCGCTGTCGAGAAAATTATTGTCGAAGGTGCCGCTGCTCCGGGTCCGGTCAGGAATGTGCCGTCGACGTCACAGTCGGAACGTAGCTTTTGTGTGTATTGCAAACGCAGAGGTCACACACGTGACAATTGTTATAAAATAAACAATAACAATTCTAAGGGTGAATCGAATAAAATATCATGTTTTGGTTGTGGTGCCGCGAATGTAGTTCGTAGTAAGTGTGCAAAGTGTAATCCCACTAAATCCGGACATTCATTTTATTCCCTGGGCGTAAGGTCCACGCATGGATCGCGCGCTGCTGATCGTTCGGTTCGAGCACCGATGACGCGCACCGATCGCGCCATCTCGCCACCCGCGACAGCGCCAGCGGCCAGTAGCGACGCACATTCGGCTCAACAGCGCAGCGCTCGCGCGCTATCGCCGCCGCCGCTAGCAGCGACCGTCGGACAACCTAACCCTTCGCCTGCGACGAGTGTACAAGGTAACCCTACGCGTGCCGTAGGGGTTCACAGTAACTTTACTTCGCGTAAATTGAACATTAATAACACTAGTAATGATTATGTTGGCACTTCTAGTTGTTATAATTACGATAGTGTTACTGTAAATAATGATTTGTGTAAATATTCGTGCAATTTGCAAAATTTAAATTGTATTAATGGTTGCAATACTATGCCGCACTCACGAAAATGTTCGTTGTGCAATAATAAGTCTTTTAATGATTCTGGTTCGTGCATAAATTGTCAAACCTATTATAGCACTAATTTAAAATGTAATGTTGATACTCGTGCCAAGGGGGAGCTTACACCTAAAAGTGCTTCGTCAGTGGTGAATGATAATCTCAGTTGCTCTCAACCTTTTTCGAGTCATTCTAATATTTTTTCGGAAACGGACAGTGGCTCTCAACCTTTTTCCCGTAAAGCACGTGGTTCTCAACCTTTTTTAAATAGTCAGCTGTTTCGACGCCCTATTTTAAATATTAGTATTTTAGGAGAGCATGGCTCTGCGCTAATTGACTCCGGAGCGAAATCGTGTATTGCTGGTCACACGCTGCATGCTATCCTAAGAGAAAAAGGTCATCCTTTAATCCCGTCGACAATTAATGTTAGGTTGGCGGATGGAGTTAGTCGATTGATGGATGTCCTTACCGCGGAGGTTGAGGTGACCCTCTGTCACAAAGTAAATAAAGTAACTTTTTTAATTTTTCCGGAAGCTAATTGTAATGAATCATTACTTGGAATAGATTTTTTGACTAATTTCAATGTTTCAGTAGACTTTGGTAATGCTACATGGCATTTTGGTGATCAAAGATCAAAGAAATTTAAGTTGATGTTCGAGGAAATGTCACCTCCAACCTCATTGGCATCTATTAATGTACTCAGGGACGATGAGGCGACGTCACTTAGTGTCGAACAACGCGAAGTTCTTGCCGATCTCCTCATAAATAACCAGGACATCTTCGAGTTAGGGGGAGAGCCGACTCCATTTGCTGAGCTTAGGATTGACACCGGTGACCATCCTCCCATTGCAGTTCCACCTTACCGCCTCACGCCAGCTCGAAAAGCCGTTATGGAAGCTGAGCTCGAGCGGATGCTGAACGATGGCATTATAGAGGAATGCGAGTCAGCGTGGGCTGCACCTGCTCTTCTTGTTCCGAAGAAAGATGGGTCTATTAGGTTTTGCGTCGATTATAGGAAGCTTAATGCAATCACAAAGAGCGATGCATATCCATTGCCGGTAATCGACGACCTATTGCAATACACAGGTAAGAGTTGTTTTATGAGTACAATCGATCTTCGTGCTTCTTACTGGCAAGTGTTGGTCAGTGAACAAGATCGCGACAAGACGGCATTTGTAACACCATTCGGCGTCCATCGTTTCAAACGAATGCCGTTCGGGCTTCGAAATGCGCCCGCAACCTTCCAGCGGCTGATAGATCGTTTTAGATCCAGCGCCGCTCTCAAGGATGTCACGTGTTTGGGGTACATCGACGATTTGATCGTAATTTCGGACAGCTATGAGCAGCACCTCCAGGACCTGCAAGCAGTGTTCGAACGCCTTAGATTTTTCAAACTACAGGCTAACCGAGATAAGTGTGTTTTTGCTCGAGATAGCGTCAAGTACCTCGGCCACGTTATCACTCCCCAGGGTGTATCTCCAGACCCAGACAAGATCAGCGCCATCGCTGATATGAAAGAACCAAACTCTGTGAAACATCTTCAAAGTTTCTTACAGACGTGTTCTTGGTTCAGGAAGTTCGTTCCTTGCTTCTCCCAGGTTGCTCAGCCGTTGACCATGCTCACTAAGAAGAAACAACCTTGGATTTGGGAGACAGCTCAGGTTAATGCGTTCAACGAACTTAAACGTTTATTGACTTCAGCGCCTATTCTTATTCAACCAGATTACGATCGTCCATTCATCCTCAGAACTGACGCCAGTAGTTACGCCATCGGTGCAGTATTACTCCAAGGCGAGGATAAGGATGAACGGCCCATCGAATATGCCAGCCGCCTGCTTAGTCCAGCCGAAAGGAATTACAGCACTACCGAGCGTGAAGCTCTCGCTGTTGTCTGGGCAGTCGAGCGTTACAGGGGTTACATTGAAGGGCATCCGGTTATAGTAGGCAGCGATCACCAACCATTGAAGTGGCTTCTTACTTTAAAGTCACCTTCTGGAAGGCTCGTTCGCTGGGCACTTAAGTTACAGGCTTTTAACATCCAGTTCACCTATACTCCAGGACGTGCAAATGTCGTAGCCGACACTCTCAGCCGTCCCATCTGCGAAGTTGATAGTAGAGATCAGTGTGGAGTTTGCTCGGTCGTCGTCGATTTACCTGCTAGAAGTCCATCAGACTTGCGACGTTCTCAGCTCGACGACCCTGAACTGGAAAAGATCATAAATGATTTTGAAGATACCTCTGATGCTGGACCACAAGCTATAAAGCGCTGGTCAGAAAGAGGGTATTTCATGCAACAAGGAGTTTTGTTCAGGTACAATCCTGATGTCGACAGTGAAGAACCGCAGCTGGTTGTTCCTGTCAGCCTTCGTCTTGATATCGTCAAGGAATGTCACGATTCTCAAATTGCGGGGCACCATGGTATTGAAAGGACCTTTCACAAAATCTCTCAGCATTTTTATTTCCCAGGTATGCGCCGTTTCATAGGAGAGTATATCAAAACTTGCGTTACCTGTCAACGCTATAAGGCGTCTAATCAGAAACCAACTGGTCTCCTCCAGACCCCGGTTTTGAACCAACGAGGGGAAGTTTTAGCGATTGACCTCTTCGGTCCACTTCCAGCTGGACAAAAGGGGGAGAAATGGATACTGTTGGTGGAAGATACAGCGACTCGGTGGGTAGAGCTGTACGCTTTGAAAGAAGCAACCTCAGAGGTATGTGCTCGAGTCCTCATAGAAGAGTATTTCCTCCGCTATGGACTTCCACGTCGCATTATTTCTGATAACGGAGTTCAATTTGTTTCCGCTGTAATGCAAAAGTGTATGTATGCTTTAGGCATTACGCAAGATTTGTTGCCGTTATATCACCCACAGGCAAATCCAGCAGAAAGAAAGAATCGTGATCTCAAAGTTCATTTGGCCCAGGTGTTGGATACCAAGCACACTTCATGGCCATCGCATTTACCTGCGGTAAGGCTTTCAATGAACTCAGCAGCATGTCAAACAACGGGTGTCACACCGGCGTTCTTGACATTTGCTAGGGAGCTGCGATCGCCTGTTGATGTTGATTTTGATATCAGAACGGTTTTAAATAAAGATAATTTCGTTCCTCAAATCACGCCCTATCTAAAAAGTTTTTTAAATTCTTTAGTTTCGATTAGGGATAGAGTCGAGAAACAGCAGGATAGGCGTAAGGATTATGCTGATAAGTCACGTAGGTCAGAATTTTTTGCAGTAGGTGATAAAGTTCTCATCAAATCGCACGTCCTTAGTAAAGCGTCCAAGGACATCACTTCTAAATTCGTGCCTAAGAGAGATGGGCCCTACCAGGTTGTGAAGAAGATCAGTCCGACGTCCTACCTTATTGCTAATTTTAATGAGGAGATTCTTGGCAAGTTTCATGTATCTGAGCTTACGCGTTTTTTTAGTAGAAATGACTCGCCTCCTAATCCTGTCATGCCAAAACGGTCAAGGGGCCGCCCGCGGATCCAGGATGTTGATGTCCGAGTCCATGAACGGGGTCGTTCTCATGAACTCGAGGGGGAGTCTGTAGCGTGTGGCCTTCCAATCCGCACCTCAAGGGGTAAGCGCCCTCTTCGGTACGATGCTTAAACTAATGTCACTAAGCGCTGTACATTGTTCTACGACGCGTGAGTTCCGTGCGCCGCCGCATGCAACGCATGGCGCGACATGCGCGCGCAGCAGTAGTCTGCGTTCGGGTTCTGCGAAACCCAGTCCATGTTTTTGTAACCGCTCACGACGCTCGCGCCTCTTTGTGTTATCCGTGTTTTACTTTCTTTTTATGTTTCTTTCATCACCCCTAAGTGTAACTTGTGCCGGACACCTTATTATACGTTTTATTTACATTCAATAAGTCTATTCGTTACACCCACCCCCTACATATTGTTATTATTTTCGCAAGAAGTAAGTATGGATATGTCATCGGCAAACAAGACACATGTGTTGTCCATTATTTTAGGTAAGTCATTGATGTAGATGATGAAAAGCAGACAGCCTATAACGCTGCCCTGGGGTATGGAAGCGTTAACGGGCTTGCGTTCTGATTGTATGTTTGATACCTCACCAGTCTTTTGGTTGGTGTATTCTATCTCTACATGTTGCTCTCTGTTATGGAGGTAGGAGGCAAACCATTTGTGTGCGATCCCTCGGACTCCTATTCCATATAACTTATTTAATAATATGTTATATTGTACCCTGTCATATGCCTTAGTCATATCTAATAGTATTCCTAGTGCATATTGTTTGCTATCTATTATATTAAGAGCTTCTTGAATGTATTTATATATTGCTAACGTAGTAGATCTTTTTTTTCGAAATCCATGTTGAGAGTCATCAAAGATTTTATATTTTTCGCAAAATGTATATAGTCGATTTGACATGGCTTTCTCAAATATTTTTGATGCTGTAGGTAGAAGGGCAATAGGTCTGTAATTATTTTTATTAGATTTTTCTTGTTTTTTATGGATGGGTTTTATGACGGCTTTTTTAAGTAAGTCTGGGAAAATACCCTGTTCAAAAGATTGGTTAATTAAAATTGTGAAGGGAATCGTTAGTTCGTCTGCGCATCTTCTAAATAGTGAAGGGGGTAATTCGTCCACTCCGAAACTGTTTTTATTTTTTAAATTTTTAATAATAGTATTAATTTCACGGTAATCTACAGGGTTAAGGTACATAGATGTTTTGGTAGGGTTTATGACGGGGTGACCGCGGGGTAGGGGTCCACTCGGTTGTTGGTCTTTAATTTGCCCAATGGATGCGAAGAATTCATTGAATGTGTTCGCGATTTCTCTCGGGTCAGAAGTTAATTTATTGTTTATTTTGAGTTTTATATTATTGTACTCTTTTTTATTTTTTTTATTTGTACGTTTATTAATTATATTCCACATTGATTTTATTTTATTATTAGATTTATTTAATGTATTGATGAAGTGAAGCCTTTTGGCTATTGTTATTGTTTTTTTTAAGGTCTTTTCGTATTTCTTATAGTACTCGTTAATAATTTTACTTTTACTCCTTTGTGTCAGTATTTGAAGTAGTCTTTTATTATGGCATGATAGTTTTATCCCTTTAGTTAGCCAATATTTTCTGGAATTAGTTGATAGCTTGACTTTTACTTTTGGTATGCATTTATTTAATATATTTATAAGTAGATCGTTGAATATTTGGTAGTTCTGATTAACATTTTTATATTTAGGTAGCAGGTTATGCCAATTTAATTTTTGCAATTCTATTTTAAATCTTTCTATGTTTTTACTGTTAAAGAGTCGTTTCTTCTTAAATAACGTTTTTGTTTTGGTCGGTATTTTAATTGTCATGTGAACAATGGTACTGAGATGATCAGAAAATCCAAAATCTTGTACTGATGTGTTAAGAGAGTGTTTATTAAAATTTGTGAATATTAGATCTATACATGTTGAGGTGGTATGTGTTAAATGTGTAGGTCGGTTTATGTGTTGTGTAAACTTATATTCGGACATTAAGTTAAGAAACTTACTGGTTTTTAAATTATTTTGTATTATATTAATATTAAAGTCTCCGCCTATAATAATGTCATACTTCTTATATTTATTATTTATGTAGTTTAATATTGTTTCTAATTTGATTAAAAACTCATCCTCACCTCGTCTGTTCCAGTACATGCTTACAAGAAGGATATTTTCCTTTGGCAGTTCCGTCGCGCAAACTTCTAGGCAATAGTCCAACGACATAAGGGCTATTTCAGGTTTGTCGATACATTCTATTTGTTCCTGGACCAGGATGCAGACGCCGCCGCCTCCTCGGGTCTTCCTGCAGTAGGAGGATGCAACCTTATATCCTTCTATTTGTAGTATATCTAGTTTTCCTTCGGAGAGCCAGGTTTCTGATGCACATATTATTTGGTATTTCTGGTTTTGGTCAAGAAATGTTTCTAGGAGATGGATCTTGTTGCAGATACTCTGAAAGTTTTGGAATAGTATATTAAACTGAGAATCGCTGGTTGCGAAATGAATCGATGCCATCTGTCGCATCTCCCTGATTGGTGTGCTGGTTTTGTACGGGTCGGTGTGGATTTCTTCTTCCTCTAGTGAAGTTTGAGGCGGGTTCCCTTTTCTTGTTAGGCGCATCTTGTCTTGTCTCGTTGATATTTTTACATACATCTTTTTCCATCTTGTTAGTGGTGGTTGTCGATTCAATTTGTTCTTCTTCGTTGCTTGCTTTCTGTAATATTTCTTGAATCAAGTCAGTTTTTTTCCCATCGATAAATAGCTGGTTATTACGTATTACCGCATGCAATCCTTTATTTCGTGCTAAGAACATTTCATTTTTCATGTGCTTTCTTATTTTTCTCGTTTTTTCGTCTAAGAATTCTGATACTGAGAGTTGTGTTCCTTGGAATTGGTAACCATTCGTTGTTATATATTTTACCATCCTTTTGCTCATCAGTTCTATAACCAACGGGCGGTTATAGCGGTTATTATATCTGCCTAATCTGAAAGTGTCCTCGATGTAGCCGGATAGGTCCACTTCTAGACATTCTCTGAAAATGTGAATGATCCTCATGTGTAGGTCATGTTCCTGTTCTTTATAGTGCTCTGCGAGGCCGTAAATAACAAATTTCTTCGTATTTTGTTCATTACGGGGAGTTTGGGGATTTTAGTTTTTGCTTGTAGTACGGTAATTTCTTTTCTCAGATTTTCATTTTCTGATACAAGTGATTCTACCTTTGAATTTATAATATCTATTTCATTTTTTCTATTTTGATTTTGGGCGGCTAACGCATCAATTTCTTTATTGAAGTTTTCTTGTAATTCAGCCATTGCTTTGGATACTTCTGCTTGTATTGTGTCTTTAATTTGTGATATTATTGATCGGTTATTCTCTTGAAGCTGTTTCTGCATCATGTCTCTAAGATTATCAAGTGTAATAGGTGTCGAGTCCAAGCATGTATTAGCTGCGTTATCCGCGTGTATTGTGTCCCCTAGCAAGCTCAATTCTATAGAATTGATTGAGTCTGTGTTTCGGGCCCTGGGCTTGCTTCTCATGGTGATATTTCCAATGTCTACCGAAGGTCTCTCCTTTATTGGAAGGTCACTATCCTTTGGACGTATTGGAGTGTTAATGTTTCCTATTTTAGGCGTATTGCAATGGCAAGCAGGACATTTCCATATTAATTTATGTTTGGGAGTCATTACATAATGGTAGCGCTCGTAGCTTATGTTAGCACACTCCAAGTCATATTTGTTGTTACAGACGGAGCAGATCAGGTAATCTTTATTCGGGCATGTTTGTTTACATCCAGCGCACAGTGGTGCCATCTTGTAGCTGTGGTGCCTAATCTATTTCAAAATCTATAATTGATGTCAGATTTCTTTAGTAGTGACTAGTTAGTTCCTTCTAAAGCCATAGATGGCTCTGTAATTTAATTTGGCGGAGGCGATGTACAATAACAGGTTAAAAAAAAAAAAAACATAGGATATGTTTTAAATTATAGGTTTAACTTGCTTATGGTGTTCACTGACCTCTTGTTTGGTGTTTCTTCTGTTCTCACAGTGTTTTACTGAACTTCTTACGTTATTTGTAAAATCCGTTATGAAAATGATTTTTGAATTCTTGTCGAAACTATAAATGTTTTTGTGATGAAACCATTTATATATATGTTCCACTTTATACTAGTCACTTTTAACACATTTTTCCCACTAAAGCTCACTTTTTTCTATTTTTAAATTCAAATTTGTTACGGACTCGATGTCAACATGAGCACAGTAGCGCCATCTCCTCTCCTATTATTATTCAAATGCAAAATTACACTTCAAAAGTTTATATTACTTCTTATTGGTTTATTACAAGTTACTGAATCAACTGTATTACGGAAGTCAAGGTTGTTAAAAGACCCTTTTTACCTCTAAGAGGCTTCTCGGGAAGTACACTTCGTTTCCTGGACAAATAATTGGTTTTGCTGTTGAGTTTATTGGTAAGAATTTGAGGGCTTCTGTGGGGCTTTAAATAAGTTTGATTTCCTTGTAAGACTAATAAAGTGAAATCAAATTAAAAAAATAATTATAAGGGACACTTGGAACACTCATTGAACGTAATTTTTAGAGGTTAGCTTAGAATTTACTACCGTTACCAAGTTTGAGTCTGTCAGGAGATGAAACGGCGAAACAAACTTTCCAGCTTTTTTTTATGTGTCCCTTTTAGTATTTGAAAGACAAAGAAATTTGACGCTCTAGCAATTATAACTACGTTAGGTTGAGATCATTTCTAATCATAGGAATTCCACATGTTTTGTTTTGTCTGTGTAACGTGTGGTAAGAGCCACAGACATACAATAATTATGATCTCCTACCGAATTTCGGTTACGGCGGCCTATATCAACTAGGATCAGCCATCTGTGCTCAAACACAGGTGCACTCTTTATTCCCTCACTCTCATAGTCCGATGGGAGGTAATCCGACACGACCGGAGAGAGATCAGACGAAGGACCAACGGTGCAACGTGCGCTCCGAGGCGGGGAAACACCGCCAACTTCTAAACTCTGGGCATTTATTGTAAATTTCTTGACAGAAAAACCCAATATAATTTTTTAACTCGACTCGGGAATCGAATCCGGGACCTCTTGATCGGTAGGCAAAAGTGCTAACCACTAGATCACCAGACATAGAATAAACGCGACGACAAGATGACGTATTATATAAGTGCCGTTACCAGCTTTAAGCGCTCAGCGAAAATAGTGGATGCAACTGCTTATTTACGGCGCGCCATATAGACAGACATAGTCTAACTCATAAAATGAGTACTGCGCAGTCCAGGCCAGCATGTTGTGTCCAGTCTGGATAGTTTTAGAGCTTAATTAACTACGTTATTATTTTTATCGCTATATATTTATCTGTTTTTTTAGAATACTTTTAAGTATCGTCCCATTATATTAAAAAAGTTTTTGAATTTTATCGTTACGTCAAGACTCTAGGACTATAAAACTTACCTATGGAATAAACCTATTGAACGAGATGGCAAAGTATTCGAAAACATTGCGTTTCATATTTTCGCCGAATTTGTATTTGTAATGTAACATCGGAAAGTTTAAATTCTGGAAATAATTTGGTTAAAAAAAAATTTTTATAAATATTGGTAGGAAAGTAATATGAAAGAATAGGAAAAGCAAAATAAACCCCATCTTTTGTAGCCCAATGATAACAGTTATTATGAAAGCGGCTTATGTAATAATATATGGTTACACATACAATACCACCCACACATAAACAAGACACATAACCACATACATAAAGCTCTTATCCTCAAAATTATTCCCACATACATACGTATATCAACCTTATTTATTTGTATTCAAGCCCCCAATTCCTTTGCAGACGCGATAACAATCCCGTAGAACGGCGCCTTTATTATCCCGGGATATATTACAGCTGATGGAATCCCGCGACACCAATACTTTGTTTCTGATTTGTAACTGTTATATCTGATCTAAGGATTTCGCATACAAGATGGGCTAAATTTTTTTAAATATTTTTGACTAGCTGAATCTTGCGGTTTCAACCACGTAGACATAATTATGTGGTACCATTTTTTTTAATGATAATAAATAGTTTAAGTTACACCTTGTAAAATCAAGCACTGTCAATAAAAGTCTCGCTAAAATGGGTCCAGTCGTCTCAAAGATTAGCCGGAACGAACAGAAAGAGAGAACAAATTCTTATTTATAATTTTTTTAGTACCGTATATATTTTCGTATGTATTTATTGAAAAGCGGTTAGTTTAGAATTACAACCAGACACTTAATTTTTATTTATAAATAAATATGCTCACGCTATTCCAGAAGCATCCCCGAAGGAGTAAGCAGAGGTGTTGTAACAACAATACCCTCATTTCACCGATGATTACGTGCCAACATGACAGAGAGTGAGTCCATCGCCATCTCAGGCACTACACATACATCTTTGAACTACTTCTCAGACATGTGCAGATTTCACCGTAGATTTTATTTATAGTCTAAAATAATTACTGCTATAAGTAGCTAAAAACTAATTACAAGTAGAAAACTTAGCCCAAATCGGTGTCTCTCGGGATCGTGCCAAGAAGGCTGGCAGCATTGCCACGTTGAATAGCAATGCTGATTCTCTGAGCGAGAAAAGCCCCAGCCCGCTTGTCACGAGAAGCTTCTACCAGGCGCCGTGATAGTATTTTTATTTATCTGTATAGATAACCAGTTCAAACGTCAGTACGCCCTTATACGAAATACCATTTATTCGGATGTCAGTGTGCGTTAGCCTTAACATCAGAGGTCAATGATTAGCTAAAGGTCACTCATGTGGAATCTATTTCGAGGTTATATTATTAGAAGTTACACAAATATACTTCTATACAACAGGATTCCACAGAATATGTACCTCTCGTACTATATGAGTGGGATTTTATTGATGAGTTACATCACATACATACATTATTGAACGTCATTTCTCTTACGCTAGCTTAGGTTAATTTACTACAGTAGAGAAGAAACGGCGAAACAAACTCCCCGGCTTTTTTTACATGTGTCTCTTTTATATATATAGGGTTGTTAGTGAGCAACTCATTGCCATGCTTGTCTATCATCAATATACTCGGTTACACTATAATAGGCTTTATCACTTAATTTCTGGTTGTTGATTTGTCTTATTCTTAAAAATGGTAGTTCCCACATTTTTTATGATAGTTTATTGAAAAAGTATAATTAATGAGTAGATAGGTATGGTTTAATTACACTTTGATTAGGTATTGTTGAAGTTTTTGACTATGAAATCACTGAGCTTTAGCTAAACTCATTGCCACAGGATGCTGAGATTTCTTTGAGACCTTTCCTGGTTACTCAGTCAATATCTTAGAATTATGTATTTTCTGGGGCAACTGGCAAGGGGCTTAAATGCCAGGCATTTTATATCTTCCTTTACATAACTTAAGGTTAGACGCGCAACGAATGTTTATGTGGGCACATACAAATCCTCTTTTTCCGGAAACGAACCCGCGACCCAAACGTGGGGCCCTTTCGAATCACTTCAAAGCATCCGGATACAAAATTCTTGAGGGTTCAATATGAAATGTACACGGGTTTTCATCATGGTTTGTACTAAGTTGTTGCGATTCGCCACAATCAGAATTCACGTCATATTATTTATTAGAGATTGCAAGTGCGTACGTTATAACTAAGCCATATATCAAAGAATCTCAGGGCAATTTTTAAGTAGTAAAGCGCGCAACAAATCTTTTATTAAATCTATCTTTATACACCGTCATATTTTACTATTATTAATTAATACATATGCATACATATGCTCACGCCTGTATTCCCCGAAGGGGTAGGCAGAGGTGTTGTAATCACAACACCCACTTTTCACCGAAGATGATTAAGTGCCCACGTGACAGATGGCGAGTCCATCGCCGTCTCAGACACTTTACATACGTCATTGAATTACTTCTCAGAAATATACAGGTTTCTTCACGATGTTTTCCTTCACCGTAAAGCACGTGATGTGAAATCACTGTACATACATTTTTTTAGATAAATTCATTGGTACAGACCCCGCTGGGATTCGAACTTGCGTTGCTTGCGTAGCAGGCGACTGCTCAAACCTTAAGGCCACCACGGCAGAGGTAACACTCTATTATTTGACAGACCTACAAAATGCTAGTTCCACTATCGCGGTTGAAATCTATAAGACTGAAAACACGATATCTTGTGTGCGTAGCCTAGTTCTACAAACTAGGCTGATCTAAGTGTACGTTCCCACGGCAAAACAAACATGCTGCAAATTTAAGTACACATATCCATCGTTTCGAGGATCTGTAATAATAAATCGGTGAAAATATGAGTTTGATAGCTGAATTCCTGGCAGTTCTTGTGGCAACGTCTTTAATCTGGTTTGAAGATGTAACAGGTGCCTTTGCAAGTTTTGAGCACTTAGTGAAATTAGTGGCGTTCACGCCATACAAGATCCGAAAAAACTATGCATTCAGCGCCAGTGTTCAAAACTCGAGATGAATTATATATTTATTGGTTATAATGAACCTAAACTTGTAGTTTAGACAAAATTGCTTAGAGATATTGATAAAATATAAGTAAATTACTTCTTATAGTACCGACTATCTGCCAGCGAGAGTCCTGTTAAAATC
Source organism: Watsonalla binaria (assembly GCA_929442735.1). Lineage (NCBI taxonomy): Eukaryota > Metazoa > Arthropoda > Insecta > Lepidoptera > Drepanidae > Watsonalla > Watsonalla binaria. The sequence continues at coordinate 806,340 of OV838938.1, forward strand.
AGTATAACCGTTTAAGAGTTTAGCCGGATAAGACAAACAGAAAAAAAACTAAATAAAATAAAATAAATATGCTCACGCCATCCCAGAAGGGTCCCGAAGGGGTAAGCAGAGGTATTGTAACAACAACACCCACAATTTCACCAAACATGATTAAGGGCCAACGTGACAGAGTCAGTCCATCGCCGTCTCAGGCACTATACATACGTCTTTGAATTACTACTCCGAAATATGCAGGTATCCTCACGATGTTTTCATTAATCGTAAAGCATGTGGTGTGAAATCACTGCACATAAGTTTTTTAGAAAAACTCATTGGCCCCGTTGAGTTCGAATTTGCGAAAAAATATAAATAGTTTTTTTTCTGAATGCACCTTATATATTTTTGGATTAAATGAAAAGTTGTTGATATGGAATTACTAACAGATACTTAAATTCTATTTTTCTGTATAATAATAAGGGAGTAGCACTGGACTACTCGCGTGTTTGCCACCTTTGTGATATAAAATAAATATTCCATTTACTTGGCATGCGATAAATGCGTGCGAGGCGCACTCTCCATCAGCCCCATCGTAAAATGTAAAGTTAATGTCTTTGGGTGTCGTGTCAGGAAATATATTTGTATTTTAGAGGTAGGCGTTGCACAAGAGAAACATTACTATCCCGTCTGGGATACAAACGGTTTCAATGTTAGTTTTATTGAAATGAAATGTCAATAAATAATTATAGATATGACAGTGGGATAACATCTAGTTGTGATCATCTCCCCTCCTAACAGTCTTCTCCCAACGTGTTGTTGGTACTCCCTCAGCTCTTCAAGTTTTATTTGAGGATCTGATAAGATAAACATCAAGTCAGTAAATTAGAAGTAAAATGATCAAACAGCCCAGTAATAACCAATTTTGCTTAGTTTATCTTGATGACATTTCATGTCTGTAATTCTCGAAGTAAAATGTATCTTCTTCTAAACAATACCGCGGTCGGTACTATGGTTGGCGAAAAACCTTTGATATTACTTTCAAAAGTCAATAAACTCAATAAGATGTCCAGTTCTTGTACCCTGATGATTAGCAGTGACGGCAACCTAATGCCAAAAGTCACGCGTATTGCCTACAAAAAGTAAACATCATTTAAGGGTAACATAAGTTCAAACAGAGGTTATTTTGCCTTTGAAGTACATTACATAAAGGAATTCCTTCATAAACGGTTGAAACGTTACATATTTATGAAAATTGAATCTAAAAATAAAGCATCATGGTTCATTACATGTCGCAGTGTTTCGAGAACGACCTTGTTATATATATGGTATTAAATTTGGGCAAATACGTCATACGAATATTAACGACATTCATTATATATACATGTGCTCACGCCTGTATTCCACTTAGGGGGACAAAGGTGTACTTATAGTAACCCCTAACTTCGTCAGTTATATTATGTACCATTGAATAGAGGGTGAGAGTTATTGGCAATAACCGATAACGTCGCACTGATCTACAATCCTTTTGCTGAGAAATTAAAGATGGAAATCTCAATAAAATTTTGCCCGATTCAAGAATTGAACCCAGAACATCATCTTTATGATGAACAAAAACATGGTGAATAAAAATGCATCGCATATGTTTGTATACGACGTTCAAAGTACGTGGATAGACTTACCATCTGTCATGTAGGCACCAACTTATTTTAGGTGAAAAATGGGTGTTGTATTAAATATATGTCAATCTGCCTACCCCTTTAGGAGCGTTTTTGGGAAAGTGTGAACATTGTTTTGTATTATAAGTAGTATTTTTATAAACTAACAATACGATTTCAATTTTAATATGGACTGAGGTCCAGTAATGAAAAAAATATATATTTTTATGGAACATAAAAGCATTGGGAACATTTTCAATTTGTGCACGTCGATATTAAAAAACTTTTTTGGTCCATAATGAAATTTTTGACGAATCAAATTTGAAACTACTGTGAATGATGAAAAATCTTTAGAAAATTGGTTTATTTGTTTCACAGTTTTGATTACTTGACTTATAACTTTGAAAGATAAAATTGGTGAAGATTTCTCTACTAGGAGAACATAACAGAGTGAGACAGTAAGCTAGAAACAATACTAAGAAATCAAACATTGTTATGAATCTCAAATACACGAAAAAGATTTGCATTTACGATGGAAGTGTTAGGATATTTTTGCAGGTTCCTTAGGCAATGGGTTCAACGGTACCCTGAATAGCTACACTATGCTATAAAGCCAAAACATATAGGTTTTTTCATGTTGACAACTCGACGAATATCGTTGTGTATTGGCATGGAACGAAATGTTTTGATTTTGTGGAGTGTGTTTCATGGCAATTGAAAGATGGTGGATCATATGTAGTTAATTATGAAGTAGATATGCCAAACACCATACAACTGCCAATTAATTTTCCCATGCAAATCCATCCCATGGTTGTCTAAAATATATTGTCTAGTGCGATAAGTCCGCCATTTGTACCTATAAAATAACGGAATCTTTTGTAATTAAATTTCAAGATGTACAATAAAATAATAATAAATAAATGTCAACACGTTCCACGCTTTAGCTGCCAGCCTGCGACTTGGCTGCAAAACGAATGAGCCCCATCGCTGTGTCTGCGGGGAAGACGTCGACCAATTTGGTCACCATGGCCTCTCTTGTCGCCGCAGTGCGGGTCGCCTACCCCGACATTCCACTTTGAATGACGTCATTCGTAGGGCTTTTGTCACCGTCAACGTGCCAGCAACTCTAGAACCGATTGGTATTGCACGAGACGATGGCAAAAGACCTGACGGGATGACGTTAGTTCCCTGGAGTGTCGGGAAGCCCCTTGTGTGGGACGCGACCTGCGTGGACACACTTGCTCGCTGCCACTTAAACTCGACATCGAAGCAAGCAGGGGCGGCGGCAGTGTGTGCAGAAAACCTCAAGCGGCGGAAATATGCAGATATCAGTCATAATTGTATATTTCTGCCGTTTGGGGTTGAGACTTTGGGGCCACGGGGGCCAAATGCGAAGGTCCTTTTTAAGGATCTTTCAAAACGCCTAGTTGACGTCTCTGGTGACCGTCGAGCTGGTTCTTACCTCGGTCAGAGGATTAGCTTAGCGATCCAGCGAGGTAACGCAGCCAGCTTACTGGGCACCATTCCCGCAGACACTAATTTAAATTCCGTGTTTTATTTATAATTTTTATTTTTATTATATTTTTCCTTTTTCATTGTTAGCAATAAGTTACTCAAATGTTATATTTCATGTAAACACTCATGTTCTATTTAATTATAAATAAAAATTATACCTATGTTCCACGCTTATACCTAACAATATTCTTCAAGATTGACACATCTGAAAACCTATAATTTAAATCAACCACCGATAAAAACCAAGTAGGGTGTAAGCACACCTTTACGAAACTACGTATTATCTAACTAAATGCGGCAGGCCTAACATGTAAATGAGATAAATCATGGGAACTTATTTCCATAGTATAATGGGATGAACTTTTCCAAAGTTCCGGGTTAGGCCCGGGTCCTTGCGATTAAGCAACTAGTTACCGCATCAACGATTGCCCCTGGGTTTGAGTATAAAGTTGGACTTCCGAATTTTATCGGATAAACACTTTTGGGACACAAGTAGTTGGTTGATTTTTTAAGGAAAGTTTTGCGATGTCTGCGGGATTTGTACATGGCTTTGTTGAATGCAAATTTATTTTAATCTAGCGAGGTACTGCTATTTATTAAAGGTATGACACAATTAATATGTTACGTTCGATTATAACCTTTAGCAGTTCTTGTCTGATCCTCAGATACAACTATTATTTTTACACATGCATGCTGATACAATGAAAAAGAAAAATATAATAAAAATAAAAATTATAAATAAAACACGGAATTTAAATTAGTGTCTGCGGGAATGGAGCCCAGTAAGCTGGCTGCGAGGTACTTATTTAAATAATGATATGAAAGTGAAAATTATTTACATCATCATCTCCCTGGCCCTATCCCAAACATTGTTGGGGTCGGCACTTGATTCAACCCGATGTGGCTGATCACCTGATTTTTATAAGAAGCAACTGCCATCTGACCTTCGCAACCCCTGTAACGAGGAACATCTGTGTTCTGGGTTAAACCAGTTGTCAGTTGCCAAAGATGACAAATTGGCAACCGGGACCGACGGCTTAACGTGCTCTCCGAGGCACGGGGGGAACTCGGGCGGTCACCCATCCAATTACTGGCTAGGGTTAGGGTTGCTTAACTTACCTAATTGAATGATATGCGCAATAGCAACTGTGCCACGAGCTCGTCCAGTGAAAATTATTTACATACATACATATGCTCACGCCTGTATCCCATGGGGGTAGGCAGAGACCACCGTTCGCCACATGCTACGATCCTTACATACTTCGCTTCATCCACACTCATACATCTCCTCACACATTTCTGCGATTACGAGTGACCGTTTTTGAGCTTTCTGAAAAAAAAAAATTATTTAGTTGTGTTGGCCGTGCGGTTAGAGCAGTCGCCTGATACGCAAGCTACGCAAGTACGAATCACAGCGGCTTGCAGCACTGAGTTTAACTAAAGATTGAGTGGAGTAATTTTACCCCACGTACTACGGTGAAGTAAAACATCTAGAGGAAATCTGCATAAGTCTGAGAAATATTTCGAAGACATCATTTTATAATAATGTGCCTAAGACCGCGATGGACTCACCTGTCAAGCTGGCACTTAATCATCTTCGGTGAAAAGTTGGTTGTGGTTACAACATCTCTGCTTACCCTTTCGGGGACTCTTCTAAGATGATGTGTGTGTAAGAAGATGTGATTTAGTATTTGTTAAACCTCAAGGCCTTCATGATCATACATAGATACACATGCCCGCTACGGCGGTATTCCTTAAAGGGGTAGGAAGAAAAGTACTTCTAGAATATCCACATGTTCGTGAATTTATAATTCTACATTAATATTATAAAGAGGAAAGATTTGATAGTTTGCATTGAATAGGCCCCGAAATTACTCGACCGATTTGAAAAATTCTTTCAGTAATGGATAGCTACATCATTAGCGAGTAACATAGGTTATATTTTATCTCCGTACTCCCACGGGAACGGGAACGCCGCGGGTGTAACCGCGTGACGTCCGCTAGTATTCAATAAATATTAAAAAAACAAAATTTTTGTATTGTGTCACATAATTCGCAAAAATATTATAATAATTTATTGGACCGGAGTTCGAAGCCACGAACGGTATCTATGGCCACAATATAATGTCACAGAAGCGACTTTTAAAACTTACCAACATTTTAAGTTACACGACATCTTGTTAAGCTGATGTTAAGTGAAAAGTGTGGTTAAGTAACTAAGTAAGGATAAGCTCTCGAAGATTACCTGGAATACCTTCCATAAGCTTCATAGACCCCCGTCAAAAAGCGAGTAAACAGCCTTCGCCAATAAAGTTTACATCGATGCAGGGTTAAAACAAGATACCTGCGTCGCGGCCGAATTCAGTGAGGCATTTGAATTATTATTTTGGCAGTTTATTGTTATTAAAATACGTAGGGAACATAATATTAATAATTTTTATATTCGTAATTATTATGCAATTTTACGATGAAATCCGTAAAGGTGCAATGTAATAAGTGAATTTATATTAATATTCAGACTTTTTTGACTAAATTAAAATCAAAAATAAATGTAGTTATTATTATTAATTTTAAGTATGTTTCTTCATTCTCTCCATTTTGTGATGTGTTTTAATTTATTAATAAAAGACATTAACTATTATAATACGGATAGCATAAAAAATTTACTCGTGCTTTACGGTGAAGGAGAACATCATGAGGAAACCTGCATATGTCTGAGAAGTAACTCAAAGACGTATGTATAGTATATCTATCACGTGACACTTAATCATCTTCGGTCAAAAATGGGTTTTGTTATTACAGCACCTCTGCCTATCCCTTCTGGGGATACAGGCGTGAGCATATTATGTATGTATGTATAAGAAATTGTGTAGGTATCTGGTATCTCATGCATCAATGTGTCAAGTGACAAAAGTTTACCATCGACACCATCACTCAACCTTTTGGCGAAAGTGAGTGCTTTCTATTCTTACGAAAATATAATGATTGTACCTTTTAGCCAGAAAGGGAGTGTTCAAGTTAAGCCAAGGCATAAAATATAATGGTCGAGGGTAAGATTAGCAATGTTATACGAACCATATTCTTTGAAATTGTTAGGAAAATTACGAACGAGTGATCGAGTTGTCATGCTCACTAAAATGCCTTTGCTTGCGGCGGCGTCAGGATGACGGGTCGCTCACTTCCCTCTGTTGAGGAGGGCGATGGCTGGCATTTTCGTCATACTTGTGAACAGGTGCTGCTAGTGGGGGCTGGTCATCTCAAGCTACACAATTATTCGTAGCACTGGAACTGTGTCCGAGGGCTTATATATTTTTTTTATGATTAAAAAGAGTAATTACTGAGTTTCTTGCCAGGTTCTTCTCAGTAAAAGCAACCTTCCGAACCTGGTGGTAGCATGTATAATCCTATGTAATCGTGTCTTTCTGACGATTTGAAAGTACTTTGTAAAAAGTGTAATCGAATATTTTTGAATTTGAATATGAACACGAGGCCAGACTCGAACCCACGACCTCTGCAAACAGTGCAGCTGCTCTGCCAACTGAGATGCTCGTAATTCTCATGTGTCGAATTTTATGATATTGTCAGGCTGAAGCAAAATTATGATGCAAAATCTGAGGCAAGAAGCTGTGCCAAAACTCTATACTTCCTCATTATCATTATAAAAAAAATAGCTAGCTGTATATTGTGATGTAACGTGAACTACGCGGGTGAAACCGCGTGACGTTCGCTAGTATATATGTTTAATTGATTTGTCCAGCCGTGCTAGTAAACAAATGTTCAGTGAGCTATGCGCTTTGCGTGTTATTCCTGCCGTGTCACACATGACGCGTCACGAATCGGCATGTCTCATGTCACGTTTTATATCATAACTAGCGGACGTCACACGGTTTTACCCGCGTAGTTCCCGTTCCCGTGGTAGTACGGGGAGAAAATATAGCCTTTCTTAATCAATGATAATGTAGCATTCTAATGGTGAAAGAATTTTTAAAATCGGTCCATTACTTTTTGAGCCCATTTGTTACAAACATACTTACATTCTTTATAATTTTAGTATAGATGTCTGTTTGTTACTTGTAAGTAACTTTAAGTCAAGCCTATGATCGAGTCCAATGTATTGTTGTTTTGAGAACAGATTGCACAGAAAGGTAAAGCAATATCATGAGGTCTTTGAATGTTCTGCAACTGTGTCTTGTAATATGTAAGTTGTTATTGTAAACTACGCAAGTTCAAATCCCAGTATTACCAGCTGTCAACCAATTAGTTTTTTTTATTTTAGAGCCGTGGTGGCCTTGAGGTTTGAGCAGTCGCCTGCTACGCAAGCGACCTGTACCAATGAGTTTTTCTAAAAAACTTATGTACAGTGATTTCACATCACGTGCTTTACGGTGGAGGAAAACATCGTGAGGAAACCTGCATATTTCTGAGAAGTAATTCAATGACGTATGTAAAGTGTCTGAGACGGCGATGGACTCACCATCTGTCACGTCGACACTTAATAAAATTCGGTGAAAAGTGGGTGTTGTGATTACAACACCTCTGCCTACCCCTTCGGGGAATACAGGCGTGAGCATATGTATGTATGTATGTAAAATGTATTAAGCAGTATGAAATAAAAACTTAAAAAAAAATGTAACGATTTCCTTTTTAAATTCTTTTTCAGTATCAAAATAATTTATTCAAATAAAAATTGTCTCTATCATCTATTGTGTCTTGCCACACATACATGTGTATGTGCGCACGTGCTCACGCCTCTATTCCTCGAAGGGGTAGGCAGAGGTGTGTAACACACTTATATTCACCAATTACGCTTTAGTCCCACGTAATAGGGGGCGAGTCTATTCCTATTAACCAGGCGTTAATCCAGACTCCGGGATGCTACTGGGGAATTACAAATGGAAGAACTCAATAACACTGCCCGATTCGGGTTTGAACGCAAGACCTCGTGTTTCACAGTTAAGCTTGCGACTACTAGCCCAACGATACAGCCGAACCCAATAATTATCTATATACAGATAAATAAAATTTTAGTATCTGTTGTGATTCTAAATTCACACTAAATGCATATGAAAACAAATACGGTACTCACATAAAATAAACAATTTTTTATTTTTTTTCTCTGTTTGTCTGACCGTCTTTGAAAGGCCGGCCCGATTTTAAAGGCCCTTTCTCTGGCTGATAACTAAAGTTACAAGGAATAATTTAGGCTACTTTTATTTAAAAAAAACATAAGGGTTTCGCGAGTCACCATGAAATTATCGGCACAGGCTTACAATATTGCACAAATCCAGTAAGCACACATTCAACATGTTTATTCAGTTCAGTTCATACTTGACTCGAGAGCTTCCTTTCCTTTATCAAAACACGTGGCTGTCAACGCGTCTCAAATTTATCGCACTGAGTGTACCGCAGTGTGGGCGTGAGGGGAAATGTGCCGGATATTGACAACGTATCACGGCCTCCACACATGATACATCACTACGCAACTGGAACCGCGAGTACGAGCTCTGTTTACATTATTATACTGGGTTATTGTCACTCACACATTGAAATATACCATGTTTTTCTACGTTGTTTGGTAGAGTGTAGGTATGTTATAATTTTTTCTTAAAATCAGTGCACAGTGATTTCACACCACGTGCTTTACGGTGAAGGAAAACCTCTGATGTGAATGAACACTGCCATTTACAAATTATCAAATAAAGACACACATGCGCGACTAAATAGAAACTCCACTTCTTTAAAGTTGGTTAAACAATCTACTTAATAATACTCAAGCCTGTATTCCCCGAAGAGGTAGGCAGAGGTGTTGTTACAACAACACCCACTTTACACCGAAGATGATTAAGTGCCAACGTGACAGAAGGTGAGTACATCGCGGTCTCAGGCACTATACGTCTTAGAATTACTTCTTAGACATATGCAGGTTTCCTCACGATGTTCTCCTTCACAGTAAAGCACATGGGAATTTGTTTTGCTCATTTTAAAAGATATTTCATGTCTCTATTCATTAAGTAGTTGAAGTCTACGTAATTTGTTTACCTGCAAAGAGAAAATACCCATCAATATTTAAACACTCCTAAGTGAATAAGTAAGTATTTAGAAAATTCAATATTAAGTGTTTAATGACTTGAGATTTAAATTTGTGTACTGAAGCGAATTATTTATTGAATTATTCGCCTAACGTAAGTTTATTAACATTATCGAGTGAACTTTTGATAAAATTATTCATCTAAAATCTTTGGACATATTTTTCAAAATTCTAAATTCAAAAATATCTTTATTCGCTTAGACTTTTTACAAAGTACTTTCAAATCGATTTATTCGACCCGATTATATAGGATTATACATGCTACCGCCAGGTTCGGAAGGTTGCTTTTACTGAGAAGAACCTGGCAAGAAACTCAGTAATTACTCTTTTCAAAAATATTATACAATTTAAAGAATACAAAATTAATAATTTAAGAAACGTAAGCTCACAGACAAAGTTCAAATGCACAAATGTCGATAAAAATTAACATAATTAAAAATCTAGTAGATCTACTTATAACTAAATGCGTAGCTTGAGATGACCAGCCCCCACAAGCAGCGCCTGTTCACAAGTATGACGTGAATGCCAGCCATTGACCTCCTCAACCATCATAGAGGGAAGTGGACAACCCGTCATCCAGACGCCGCCGCAAGCAAAGACTAAACGCGGAAGTTAGACTTAGCCCAAAGTTACTATGCCACGTGGACGAAGTAGTATGTGAAGTTAGACTAATATTATAGAGAGAAGAGGCTCCGAAACTACTGGACCGATTAGAAAATTTCTTTCAGCAATGGATAGCTACATTATCAGTGAGTAATATAGGCTATATTTTATCCCTGTACTCCCACGGGAACGAGAACTACGCAGGTGAAACCGCGTAACGTCTGCTAGTAGTAGTGAGATAAAGATATTCACAATAATCCCATACTGGGGCAAATTGTTTAATTCATTTAAATAATGGTTTGTAAGTTATCACCTTAGAAGTCCTCTAGACAAGCCAATAACACTTATAAGAACCATTATTACCCCTTTTATGAAAGTTCAAAGCTGAAAAAAATAACAATAGATTTTATATTATATAAATATAATATAAAATCTAAATTGGTCTTGACAGCATGAATGATTGAATGTTGAAGGCGGGGTCGTCAACAATAAATTTCATACATACATATGCTCACGAATGTATTCCCCGTAGTGGTAAGGGGGTGTACTTAAAGTACACCCACATTCCACCAGTTTTGTTCAAAGTCCCATTTAAAAAGGGGCAAGTCTATTGCCATTAACTGAGCACTTATCCAGACTGTTACTTTGCCCGACCCGGGATCGAACTCAGGACTTCGTGTGCCACAGTGGCGTGTGCGACCACTAGACTATAAAATTATTTAAATGTTTAATAAATGTACATACATATGCTCACGCCTGTATTCCCCGAAGGGGTAGAATGAGGTGATGTAATAACAAGTATTGGAATGATACTGTAGGAGTTTTTCACTGTCTGAAAACATAGTCAAAACGGTGTTTTCTGAATATTAAACCTAGCTAGATCAATTTGTTGTCTCCCTACATACGAATTTCATGAAAATCATCGGAGCCCGTTTCCGAGATTCAGATTCTATATATATATATACAAGAATTGCTCGTTTAAAGGTGTAAGATAATTATGTCATTCTGACGATTTGAAAGTATTTTTTAAAAGTGTAATCGAATAAAGATATTTTGATTTTGAGTTCATAGATCATTAAAAAAAGGAGCTCGTGGCACAGTTGCTATTGCGCATATCATTCGATCAGCGAAGTTAAGCAACCCTAACCCTAGCCAGTAATTGGATGGGTGACCGCCCGAGTTCCCTCCGTGCCTCGGAGAGCACGTTAAGCCCTCGGTCCCGGTTGCCAATTTGTCATCTTTGGCAATCGTTACAGGTCAGTCGGAGGCCTAAAATAGTCTGACAACTGGTTTAACCCATGTCACAGATTTTCCTCTTAAAAGGGGTTGCGAAGTTCAGAAGGCAGTCGCTTCGTATAAAAATCAGGTGATCAGTCACATCGGGTTCAATCAAGAGATCAATAAAGGATATTATACTGTAAGTGATTATATTTGTGATAAGGAACCCTGGGATGTATCATTGTCGAAAAATTATTCTAAATAATCCCATTGGCACTGTACTTTTGCTACAATTAATTAATCTTAGTTTGATCTTTGCTTTGACTGGCTGGAATTTGCCATGCTCACAAATATTTGTAATATTTTAGTTATTATATTTGACAATTGAGCATTTGTGCTGTGTCCCATGGGCTTATATTCATGAGATATAAACACTGTAACCAAAAACATTGTATAATATATATTTTTTTAAAAGAGTAATTGTTGAGTTTCTTGCCGGGTTCTTCTCAACAAAAGCTACCTTCCGAACCCGGTGGTAACATTTATAATCATGTATAATGTATTTTGTGTCATTCTGACGATTTGAAAGTACTTTGTAAGAAGTCTAATCAAATAAAGATATTTTGAGTTTGAGTTGAGTTTGAATATATAGATCATTAATATTAATAAATACGAATATAGGGTGTATTATCAGAAATTGTGAATTAATAAAACCGCAGCACATTCCTCTAGGACCCAAAAAACATTAACAGACTGACTTAATACGCCATTAAAATTGATATATGTACCTCCATACGTTACTACCGCGTAGTGCAATTTACTGGCATATAAGTCAAATATCGTAACAGAATGAAGTTATTAAGTAATTTCGTTTGATTGATGGTTTTGTTCCGTTTCCGATAACATCCAAGGCTTTTATTAAATATTATTGATCTATTACATATTAATAATATACACTTTACGGCCTCTTTGGTCACGGGTTCGATTCTAAAGTCGGGCCAAAAATAGATATCGTGTTTCACTGTTGATCTGAAATCTCGGACAGCACGTTGCAACGTTGGTCCTCCGCCTGATCTCTCTCCGGTCGTGTCAGATTGCCTCCCATCGGACTATGAGTGAGGGAATAAAGAGTGCACCTGGGTTTGTGTACTATAATATCTCCTGCGCTGATGGCTGATCCCCGTTGAGATTAGCCCACATCACAAATTAGGTATATTTATTTACACTTTGCTAGTCACTCTATAGTCTATACAAAGACTTAATACTGTTTAAAAACTCTTTTAAACAGTTTTAAGTATAGAGAGGTTATAACATGATAGCAAATAATTTGGAACTGCCTGCATGCTTACCACTTTGCCATCACTACCTTCGTAGGTATTAAGTAAGTAAAGCTGTAATTTTTTTTTTTTAAATAGTAATTACTGTTTCTTGCCAGGTTCTTCTCAGTAAAAGCAACCTTCCGAACCTGGTGGTAGCATGTATAATCCTATCAAATCAAATCAAATCAAATCAAAAAGTTTTATTCAATATAAGGGACACTTGGAACACTTATTGAACGTCATTTTTCTTACGTTAACTTAAGTAAATTTACTACCGTTTCCAAAAGTAAGCCTGTCAGGAGAAGAAACGGCGAAACAAACTCCCCGGTTTTTTTTTTTTTACATGTGTCCCTTCTATATACATAGGGTTGCTTAAGTACATTTCAATGGAAGAGTGAGCAACTCATTGCCATACTTGGCTATCATCAATATGTAATCGTGTCTTTCTGACGATTTGAAAGTACTTTGTAAAAAGTCTAATCGAATTAAGATATTTTGAATTTGAATTTGAATATTAAGTGTAGGTAGTAAAAGAGTAATTGTTGAGTTTCTTGCCAGGTTCTTCTCAGCAAAAGCAACCTTCCGACAGGTTCGGAACAGGTGGTAACATTTATAATACTGTAAATCGCAATTTTTCTTTCCTTCTGACGATTTGAAAGATTTATGCAATAAAGATGATTTTGTAGACTAAAAAACCGGCCAAGTGCGAGTCGTACTCGCTCAGACTACCTACCATTGTTGATATAAACGGTAAAAAAACCTGTTTGATAATATTTTGTTTTTTAGCATTTCTTGGTATAGTGGAAAATTTCTACTGCCTAACTGGATTCATGAGATGAAGCCAGTGGGACAAAAAACGGAGCATTAGTAATGGGGTCCCGTCTCACCTTTTCGATATGAAACCCTTAAATAAGTAGATACACCAGCTGCGCCCCACGGTTTTACCCGCGTAGATAGATAAAAAAGTTACGCCTTGTAACATTAGCTATCTGCCAGTGAAAGTCCCGTAAAAATCTGTCCAACCGTTTCGGAGATTAGCCGCAACAAACTGACAGACAGACTTACAGTGAATTTTGTTTTTATTTCGGTACCGTATGTACTTTCATATACATTTAGTGAACAGCTGTTATGTGTTAAACAGACAATTTTATTTATCGGTATAGATGTATAGATTCTTCTTCTTCATCGTTTTCCTCACAGCTGAGGGTCGTGACCACCATAAGTAGCTCTTTCTGTAAGAGCTCTCCAGGCTGCTCTGTTCTGAGCCTGATGAAGTGCGGACTGTGTGCTACTATTAATTGCCTCTAGGAGAGGATCCGTCCAGCGAGTTGGAGCTCTGCCTCTACTTCTCGTTCCCTCGACACGGCCAACCATTATGCTTTTCTCTAGGCTGTGTGTTTCTCTTCTCGCCACGTGTCCAAAGAAGGAGAGTGCCCTCCGCAAGCAGACTACAGTATAGATGTATAAATGTATAGATTATGTGTTCACAAAACAAGATTATAATGTTAAATATAGATAGAAGAATATCATGTTAGGTCTAGAATCAAGCACTATTAAGTAAGTTAACTTCCGTAGCGGCCGTCACCGCACCTAGCTGAAGTAAATCAACTTCCCGTGTCACTTAGCTGGATAAACAGCTTACTTATAATGCCTTTGTCTTATTATTCTAGTTAAGCTTTCCTTAAACGACGTGGCGTTTCTCCAACATTTTTTTAACATTCAGAACTGTTTTAGGATAATATGTAATCTAATACTGCCGTGGCCTTGAGGTTTGAACAGTCGCCTGCTACGCAATTGACGCAAGTTCGAATCCCAGCGGGGCCTGGACCAATGAGTTTTTCTAAAAAACTTATGTACAGTGAATTCACACTACGTGCTTTACGGTGAAGGAAAACATCGTGAACCTGCATATTTCTGAGAAGTAATTCAATGACGTATGTAAAGTGTCTGAGACGGCAATGGACTCACCATCTGTCACGTTGGCACTTAATCATCTTCGGTGAAAATTGGGTGTTGTGATTACAACACCTCTGCCTACCCCTTAGGGGAATACAGGCGTAAGCATATGTATGTATGTATGAATATAATCTAAAATATAAAATTTCCATGTCACAATGTTAGTTACCGTACTCCTCCGAAACGGCTAGACCGATTTGTATGAAACTTCGTGTGCAGATCGAGTAGGTCTGAGAATCGGCCAACATCTATTTTTCATACCCCTAAATGATAAGGGTGACCACCCCAAAAAAATATATGGCAATACAACATTTGCCGGGCACAGTTAGTAATTTATATCTATAGAAATTAATAAATATGCTGGCGCCATCCCGAAAGGGTCCCCGAAGGGATGCTAACGTGACACGTCGTACGTCTTTGAATAACTTCTCAGACATATGCAGGTTTCCTCACAACGTTTTCCTTCACCGTAAAGCACGTGGTGTGAAATCACTGCACTCAAGTTTTTAGAAAAACTCATTGGTATAGGCGCTGGGATTCGAACTTGCGTGGCTTGCATAACAGGCGACTGCTCAGACCCCAAGGTCGGCTTTTTAAGTAAAAGTAGCATACACTATATATATCCTATTTTCCGTTTTGCCGTTGTATGAGCCGTGAAGGTTAGCAGACCTTACCCATTCGGGGACCCGCCTGGGATGACATGAGCATATTTATTTTACTTTTACTCAAAAAAGCCACATATGAAAGTAAGTATGCGCGGGTGAAGACGCGGAGCACAGCTAGTATAATAATAACAAATGATACATCTCCACTTCAGAGGTTATTTATCGCTGAAATGAGTCGGTGCAATACCGTGAAATAGATACTATGAAATAATATCTCTCAGACACTTTATAAAGTGCATTGTGACCACGTGCTGGCAGAATACGGGACTAAATTTATAGATACTCTAGATTATGGTATGAACTATTACCAAGTATATTCCGTAGAACCATTTTGATAGTAAAGAAAGTATTTTAAGGAAGGATATACGTTCTTTGATCATCAGCATGGCTCGCTCTAGTGAGATTTTTATAGCGTGATTTGCCACCTAAGCCGGTCATTCAGGAGTATATTTTATGACGATGAATAAACTATAAAGAAAAAAAAAACAGGAACAATTAGAGCCGTGGTTACCTTGGGGTTTGAGCAGTCGCCTGTTACACAAGCGACGCAAATTCGAATCCCTATAGTGATATCACACCACGTGCTTTACGGTGAAGGAAATGATCATGAGGAAACCTGCATATTTCTGAGAAGTAATTCAAAGACGTATATATAGCGCCTGAGACGGCGATAGACTCACCATCACGTTGGCACTTAATCAAATTCGGTGAAAAGGGGGTGTTGTGATAGCAACACCTCTGCCTACCCCTTCGGGGAATACAGGCGTGAGCATATGTATGTATGTATAAACTATAAAGAACCAGCCAAGCGCAAGTCGATAAAAAAATACGTTTGTTGTATAAAATCCCCTTAAATATTAATTTTATTCTGCTTTTTAATATTTATTGTTATAGCGGATACAGAAATACATCATCTGTGATTATGTCAACTGCCCAACTATGGTCCATACAGCCTGGTGACAGACGGACGGACAGCGGAATTTTACTAATAGGGGGACCCTACCCTTTAGATAACAAAACCTAAAAGCACTGGGTATTTTTTGAAACGAGGCTTTTAGCAAATTCATGGCAACTAATTTGAAATGTCAACGCAAAAGTTGACATGTGTCCATTATACAAGCTATTTACTAGTCGAACTTTTTGACGCAGATTCCTGTTTAGGCCTGCTCCAATGGTCATCTGCCTTTTGACAGACGTGTGACCAGACAGCCACTTCTGTCTGCTAATTTTCCAGGCTAAATCTGGTTAGTAACACATAACACATCAACATTTTATTTTATTATATTATTACAAAATTATTTTAACAGATAACAGAGGATTCGGGTGACTGGGAACGCGGTCCCGGTATTTAGGGGCGACTGAGACTAACTCGCCTGTATCCTCCAATAGCGAACCTTTTTTTTTAATGCAGTCTATTGTGCCTGACATTAGCTCAACAAAACATATAAACAATTAAGTTTTATAATATTACTAGCTTCTGCAACTTCGGACGCGTGAAATAGTTAATTTGGGGTAAAGCCTAATTTAACCCACGGTTGGTCATAGTGTGATGATATATATAGCCTTCCTCGATAAATAGGCTATCTAGCACTGAAATATTTTTTCAAATCGGACCAGAAGTTCCTGAAATTAGCGCGATCTAGCAAACAAGCTTTTTAGCTTTATAATATTATAAATATACATTAAAATGGTGGAGAGCCGAGGTGGCCTTTGAGCAGTCGCCTGCTCAAGCGAGGTATTTTCGAATCCCTGTACCAATGACTTTTTCTAAAAACTTATGTACCCAGATTTAACACCATGTGCTTTACGGTGGAGGAATACACCGTGAGGAAACCTGCATATTTCTAAGAAGTATTTCAAAGACGTATGTATCTGACGTACGTAGTGTCTGAGACGACGATGACTCACCATCTGCCAACCCCTCGGGGAACACAGGCGTGCATAAGGCAATTTCAATGTTACGAAATAAATCATTTAACCCAATAATATCCCTTCAATTTATCACAAAGCCACCTGAATGCATATCTCATATTAGTTTGAACAATATATCAATTATGCATGTGCCTAACAGTTTCAAAGCGTAGGTTACACAAGCAACGTCTCTCGAGTATTAATATTGACGAGATACTAAGCCTAGAGGAGCTCGTGGCACAGTCGCTATTGCGCATATCATTCGATCAGTTTTAACCACCACTAACCCAAGCCTGGAGTTCGATGGGTGACCGCTCGAGGTTCCTCCGTGCCTCCGAGAGCACTTTAACCCGTCGGACCCTGTTGCCAAGGGGTAGGCAGAGGTGTTGTAATCACGTGACAGATGGTGAGTCCATCGCCGTCTCAGACACTTTACATACGTCATTGAAGATTCTCATATATAATAATGCAGGTATCATCACTATGTTTTCCTTCACCATAAACGCACGTGGTGTGAAATCACTGTACTTAAGTTTTTTAGAAAAACTCATTGGGCCCCGCTGGGATTCGAACTTGCGTCAAACCTCAAAGTCACCACTGTTTTTTTATGTATGTACCTTATACACTTTTATATGCACTAAGTGAAAATCTGTTACTTTGAAATTACAAAGAGATACTTAATTTTTATTTATCTGTGTGTAAAGATTTTTCAGGATATAGTATCCTATGTCCTTCTCCTGGTTCTAAGCTACCTCCCCACCAATTTTCAGCCAAATCGGTTCAGTCATTCTTGAGTTATAAATAGTGTAACTAACATGACATTCTTATATATATATATAGATTTAGTACGAGAAACACAAATACAAATACTACTAGAGCAAAACCGCATAATACAGCTTGTTTACTATAATTAGCTTTGTGGTGTGGTTTTTCCGGTGACCGGTCGTATCAGCTCGGGTCGAGGTTTGATTTCCGAATTCAATCAGTATTATGTTATGTAGCTTTTAAAGTCGAATTCACCCGCGTGGTATAACTATACTATGGTATAAGTACACTTTGGTCTAAAGCTAACTTTCACCCCAGATTGGTCTAAACAGGTTCCAACACCAATATTATTATGTAACGTTAAGCTTCGTTCTTTATCTAATCCTACTAACCAAGCTGGAAGCCTCACTCACACAGCCACACAGCTTTGATAACTCGACAGATGTCGGCGAAATTTTCTGTCGTATTGTAATGATATGTTATGAGTTTTTCAGTGCCTGAAAACATTACCAAAACGATGTTTTCCATAAATGAAACCTAGCTAGATCTATTTTTTTGCCCCCTACATGCAAATGCAAAAAAAAAATGCGTTTCCGAGATTCCGATTATATATATACAAGAATTGCTCGTTTAAAGATATTGCATAATACATCAGCATTGCTATTCAACGTGGTAATGCTGCCAGCCTTCTTGGCACGATCCCGAGAGACACCGATTTGGGCCAAGTTTTCTACTTGTAATTAGTTTTTAGTTACTTATTTAGAATATGCATAAATATAAAATATAATTAAAAAATTAATTACATAATAAACATATTGAAAATAAAAATGATGAGTTTTTTTTAATTCTGGATCGTAAATTACGCGGGCGACGCCGCTGATGGAAGTAAATGTGTGTATAATTTTGTATGAAATGGCCAGCATGCTCGTGAGGAGGTCAAGAGGTGAATTTAAATGAAGGCATAACGAGGTCCTTAAGTTGGAGTAGAAACTGAAAGCGAAATATATTACCTTAAAGTAGGTCACCAATAGCCAGGGTCTATGGTATGACTATGGTATCCTGTAAGACTGGCGGGATCGGACGGCCTGCTGCCGGCGGTCGGGTGGGACCAGTGCAGTACAATGGCTGGCATTCACGTCATGCGAACATGTGCTGCTTGTGGGGGCTGGTCATCTCAAGCTACGTATTAAGTTATAAGTAGATGTACTAGATTTTTAGTTATGTTAATTTTTATCGACGTTTGTGCATTGGTACATTGTCCATGAGCTTGCGTTTCTTAAATTATTTATTTTGTATTCTTTAAATTGTATAATATTTTTGAAAAGAGGAATTACAGAGTTTCTTGCCAGGTTCTTGTCAGTAAAAGCAACCTTCCGAACCTAGCGGTAGCATGTATAATCCTGTATAATTATGTCATTCTGACGATTTGAAAGTGCTTTGTAAAAAGTCTAATCGAATAAAGATACTTTTGACTTTGACTTTTACAGCACAGTCCTCAAAAGGGTAGGCTTGGGTGAATTAACATATTCCAATTTGGCGTACTTTCCTCTCGAGTTAATATGCTCACGCCATCCTAGAAGGGTCCCCGAAGGGGTAAGCAGAGGTGTTGTAACAACACCCACATTTCACCGAATATGATCAAGTGCCAACGTGACAGAGCGTGAGTCCATTGCCGTCTCAGGCACTATACATACGTCTTTGAATTACTTCTCAGACATATGTAGGTTTCCTCACGATCTAACTTTCTAACTATTTTATCAGAAGTCTCAATTAAAAATGAATCATTTGCTTGTTTATTTTACTTAGGTCAAACGCTTCAATGATATCTTATTGTCTGCCATAATAGTTTAACTCTTATTATGAGACATACTTCTGTACACTAGTGCCCGCGGTGTCTGAGAATCTGAATCTCGGTAAGGACTTCAACGATTTTCATGAAATTTAGTGTGTTTCAGGAGCAAAAACTAGATCTAGCTTGGTTATCGTTTTGTCTATGTTTTCAAGCACTGAAAACTCATAAAATATCATTACAATACGACAGCAAATTTGACTGACATCTGTCAAGTTACGATAGCTCAAAGATGCGTCCAGCTCACGGCGACAACGAAACTAGAGTACTCCGGTTCGAGACTGACGTACATCGTATTCAGATTAAGTTGTATTGTGGCCACTGTCAGTGTGACCGTGCTGTGACGTCTCGACTTGGTCCTAGCGGAAGATCAGTGATGGTTGTAATCAACGTGACACCCAGATTATGCTGAGTTGGGTCCAATTCATAACAACTATAATCTATTGTTACGACAAACCTTTTCACTCCTTTATGTATGTTGTTATGAATAAATTTATTTTCTCTCTTTCTTTCTTTCATCGGTTAATTTTTTTTCCTTTTTTTTCAGCATACATATATGAACAAGAGCCATTGAAAAGATACCGAGCACAGCTCGGTCAACCAGGTTCTCTTAAACCTTTAAACGTATTATCGCATGTAGCTTACCTATATCTAAAATAATTTTAAATATCGGTCAGTAGATCTAGAGATTACCCCCCCTACAACATAACAAACTCACAAACTACCTCTTAATAATTAGTATTAAGCATGTATATATATTAGCAAGGTCCAAAGCGTCTCGAAGCGATCTTTCTCTAGAATTGACCCAATTAAATGTTTCTT
The DNA here is from genome assembly GCA_929442735.1 of Watsonalla binaria. NCBI lineage: Eukaryota > Metazoa > Arthropoda > Insecta > Lepidoptera > Drepanidae > Watsonalla > Watsonalla binaria. The sequence goes on from OV838938.1 coordinate 826,682, forward strand.
AATGATGAATGAAAAAATACTTGACGTCATTCTTTTATTTTCAAATTTGCATTTCGTGACCTGTAGATGACAACTGACGTGCCCGGGGGAACAGAGAATAATGAGGGAATCAAAGGGAGGACCCGCCGGATCGAGTAATAACATGGAATTTAGCAATGACAGACGTTTCGTTTGATGCGTTTAGACTTTTAAGACCCACGAGCAGTTAGTTTGGCGCACATTTAAAAAAAAAAAAATCTCACGCCATCCCCAAAAGGGTCCCCGAAGGGGTAAGCAGAGGTGTTGTAACAACAACACCCACCTTTCACCGACTATGAATAAGTGAAAAAAAAAGCCATGGTGGCCTTGGGGTTTGAGCAGTCGTCTGCTACGCAAGCAACGCAAGTTCGAATCCCATCGGAACTTATACCAATGAGTTTTTCTAAAAACTTATGTGCAGTGATTTCACACCACGTGCTTTACGGTGAAGGAAAACATCGTGAGGAAACCTGCATATGTCTGAGAAGTAATTCAATGACGTATTTATACGTATAGTGTCTGAAACGGCGATGGACTCACCCTCTGTCAAGTTGGCACTTAATCATTTTTGCTGTAATATGGGTGTTGTTAATACAACACTTTGCTTACCCAGCTGCTTGGTAGAAGTGTTCTTCTGGGATGGCGTGAGCATTTTTTTTATGATTAAGTGCCAACGTGACCGAGCGAGTGTAGATGTAGATGTATGTATTGATTTTCCTCATTTATTACGAAATGCCACGTTAAATCCCTACTAATATCAGAAATACGAAAGTAACTCTGTCTGTCTGTTACGCTTTCCCGCTTAAACCTCTCAACCGATTTTGATGACATTTGGCACAGACAATCTTTAGACCGTTAGAAAGGACATAGGCTACCTTTTATTGCGAAAAAAAGTATTATATAAAACTAAATCTACGCGGGTGAAACCGCGGGGCACAGCTAGTACTTATATATACGTGTGGTTATGGGTTTTTAACACATACTAGCTGACTATTCTTACTCCCCGTGTGTAGCCAAGTCAACACGCGCAATCCTTGATGGAGCTGAAGGGTAGCTTTATACATCACGACAAGATGTTTTATTCAGTACGCGCCGGTATTGCGCCGGCTCGTCTCTAGGGACTCGACGATTGTCCCTGCTGTATGGAATTTGGATGGAATGGAAATTATACAATTGATGGCCGTGACCAGATGTAAAAATATGTGAGAGAGGAATTTGAGATTTGATTGCTAATTTGTATTTTTTTTGTATCTACATACAGAGGTGTTGTAACACCCACTTTCACCGAATATGATTAAGTCCCAACGTGTTAGAGGGTGAGTCCATTACGTATTTGAATTATTTCTTAGACATATATATGCAGGTTTCCTCACGATGTTTTCCTTCACCATAAAGCACGTCGTGTGAAATAAATGCACGTAAGTTTTTAGAAATACTCATTGGTATAGGCCCCGCTGAGATTCAAACTTGATTAGCAGGCAACTACTCCAACCACAAGGCCACCACGGCTCTTATATACCCATTATATCCATTTTTATTTTATAAATCTTTATTGAACCCGCGCGGCACAGGGAGATTATAATATAGCCGCTTACCGGTATTTACGAATCTATACAGATAAATAAAACTGTTTGTAATTCCAAATGAACCGTGGTGGCCTTGGGGTTAGAGCAGTCGCCTGCTACGCAAGCGACGCAAGTTCGAATCCCAGCGGGGACTGTACCAATGAGTTTTTCTAAAAAAAACTTATGTGCAGTGATTTCACACCACGTGCACACATCGTGAGGAAACCTGCATATTTCTGAGAAGTAATTCAATGACGTATGTATAGTGTCTGAGACGGCGATGGACTCACCATCTGTCACGTTGGCACTTAATCATCTTCGGTGAAAAGTGGGTGTTGTGATTACAACACCTCTGCCTACCCCTTCGGGGAATACAGGCGTGAGCCTATGTATGTTGTAATTCCAAAATAACAGCTTTTAACTAAATTAATATGAAACTATATACGGTACTCATATAAAAACACATTTTTTTGTGTGTCCCTCTGTTGTTCCGGTTAATCTCTGAAATGGCTGCACTGATTTTAACGGGACTTTCACTGGTAGAGAGCTAATGTTACAAGCTAAAGCTATTTTTATAAAAAACATTTAGGGTTCGTACGGGGGTGAAACCGCAGGACAGAGCTAGTACATAATGTAAGTACTATACCGTTTTAAACTTTATGTTAAGATACTGATGAATGCGGAAAATGTTTTTGATAAACCCTTTGCATTTGAAGTTCGGAGGGAGCTGGTTTTCCCTACCAAGTGTTTGGGTAATTTTGTTTGATAAATTGTTTCGTTTTCAGATCCGTAGAATGAGATATTATACTTGGGTATTATTATGCTTGGGTATACAGAGCCGTGGTGGCCTTGAGGTTTGAGCAGTCGCCTGCTACGCAAGCGACGCAAGTCGAATCCCAGCGAGGCCTTGTACCAATGAGTTTATCTAATAAACTTATGTACAGTGATTTCACACCACGTGCTTTACGGTGAAGGAAAATATCGTGAGGAAACCTGCATATTTCTGAGAAGTAATTCATTGACGTATGTAAAGTGTCTGAGACGGCGATGGACTCACCATCTGTCACGTCGACACTTAATCATCTTCAGTGAAAAGTGGGTGTTGTGATTACAACACCTCTGCCTACCCCTTCGGGGAATACAGGCCTGAGCATATGTATGTATGTATGGATATATATATACTTTATGTAAGCTTTTTTTTACCGTGCATTAGGATATATTTTGTCTTATGATATCTTTATATCTTTAAACATTATACATTTACGTCGCCATTTTCGTACCACATTATTTCGTCTGTTTGAACGCTTCACGACTACGTTACGGTTATATTAAATAAAAGGATTCTAAGTTACTCTTTGTAACATTAGCTATCTGCAAGTAAAAGTCCCGTTGTAATCAGTCCAGCCGTTTCGGAGTTTAGCCAGAACCAATGAACAGACAGACAGAGAAAATGTTAAAAATTTGTTTTTATGTCATTGCCGTATCTTATACATGTGTGTAGGGTTTCAGGGACCAAACATAGATTTTATATAGGTTTGGACCATGTTTTCAGGCATTGAAAAACTCATACAATGTCATTACAATACCAACTAAATTTCGCCGGCATCTATCAAGTTATCATCATTAGTCGAAGCTCAGACGTGAGGCTTCCAGCTTACGGGGCGATAACAAACTAGAGTACCACGGTTCGAGACTGACGTTCTCACCGGTTCAATTTTTTCTTTTTCTTTTCCTTATTTCTCGGCATACGTATATAAGAAAACGTCATTAAAAGAAACCGAGCACAGCTCGGTCAACCAGGTTCTATACTTTTATATGCATTTAGTAAAAGGCTGTTATTTTTTAATTACAAACAGACACTTCAATTTTATTTATCTGTATATATGCATACATATAAATTAAAGTCGCTCACCCATTTGAAAGGTAATCACAATAATATGGTCCTGGTGTGCCATTATATAGGATGGTTTCATCATCATCATCATTAATTAAAGGCTCTTGTCTCTTTATTGTCCGTCAAAACTTTAACTTCCTTGTACGACATGACGTTGACTTTTTCCTTCAGCTGTTGTATATAACTAATCCTTGGTCTCCCTCTTCTACGCTTTCTTTCTATCTTCCCTTCTATGATGTTTTTGATGAAAGCGTCATGTCGTAATAAGTGTCCAATCATCTTGCCCCTCCTGTTTTCAGGTATAGGATGGTTTACATTTGATAAATAGCATAAGACCATAAAAACATCACCCAACTCAGAGCTGTATCACACATTTATAATTCTGACACCTAAGCCTTGCAATCTCCAAATGCAATTTGTTCGGAAGGTTGCTTTTACTGAGAAGAACCTGGCAAGAAACTCAGTAATTACTCTTTTCAAAAATATTATACAATTTAAAGAATACAAAATTAATAATTTAAGAAACGTAAGCTCACAGACAAAGTTCAAATGCACAAATGTCGATAAAAATTAACATAATTAAAAATCTAGTAGATCTACTTATAACTAAATGCGTAGCTTGAGATGACCAGCCCCCACAAGCAGCGCCTGTTCACAAGTATGACGTGAATGCCAGCCATTGACCTCCTCAACCATCATAGAGGGAAGTGGACAACCCGTCATCCAGACGCCGCCGCAAGCAAAGACTAAACGCGGAAGTTAGACTTAGCCCAAAGTTACTATGCCACGTGGACGAAGTAGTATGTGAAGTTAGACTAATATTATAGAGAGAAGAGGCTCCGAAACTACTGGACCGATTAGAAAATTTCTTTCAGCAATGGATAGCTACATTATCAGTGAGTAATATAGGCTATATTTTATCCCTGTACTCCCACGGGAACGAGAACTACGCAGGTGAAACCGCGTAACGTCTGCTAGTAGTAGTGAGATAAAGATATTCACAATAATCCCATACTGGGGCAAATTGTTTAATTCATTTAAATAATGGTTTGTAAGTTATCACCTTAGAAGTCCTCTAGACAAGCCAATAACACTTATAAGAACCATTATTACCCCTTTTATGAAAGTTCAAAGCTGAAAAAAATAACAATAGATTTTATATTATATAAATATAATATAAAATCTAAATTGGTCTTGACAGCATGAATGATTGAATGTTGAAGGCGGGGTCGTCAACAATAAATTTCATACATACATATGCTCACGAATGTATTCCCCGTAGTGGTAAGGGGGTGTACTTAAAGTACACCCACATTCCACCAGTTTTGTTCAAAGTCCCATTTAAAAAGGGGCAAGTCTATTGCCATTAACTGAGCACTTATCCAGACTGTTACTTTGCCCGACCCGGGATCGAACTCAGGACTTCGTGTGCCACAGTGGCGTGTGCGACCACTAGACTATAAAATTATTTAAATGTTTAATAAATGTACATACATATGCTCACGCCTGTATTCCCCGAAGGGGTAGAATGAGGTGATGTAATAACAAGTATTGGAATGATACTGTAGGAGTTTTTCACTGTCTGAAAACATAGTCAAAACGGTGTTTTCTGAATATTAAACCTAGCTAGATCAATTTGTTGTCTCCCTACATACGAATTTCATGAAAATCATCGGAGCCCGTTTCCGAGATTCAGATTCTATATATATATATACAAGAATTGCTCGTTTAAAGGTGTAAGATAATTATGTCATTCTGACGATTTGAAAGTATTTTTTAAAAGTGTAATCGAATAAAGATATTTTGATTTTGAGTTCATAGATCATTAAAAAAAGGAGCTCGTGGCACAGTTGCTATTGCGCATATCATTCGATCAGCGAAGTTAAGCAACCCTAACCCTAGCCAGTAATTGGATGGGTGACCGCCCGAGTTCCCTCCGTGCCTCGGAGAGCACGTTAAGCCCTCGGTCCCGGTTGCCAATTTGTCATCTTTGGCAATCGTTACAGGTCAGTCGGAGGCCTAAAATAGTCTGACAACTGGTTTAACCCATGTCACAGATTTTCCTCTTAAAAGGGGTTGCGAAGTTCAGAAGGCAGTCGCTTCGTATAAAAATCAGGTGATCAGTCACATCGGGTTCAATCAAGAGATCAATAAAGGATATTATACTGTAAGTGATTATATTTGTGATAAGGAACCCTGGGATGTATCATTGTCGAAAAATTATTCTAAATAATCCCATTGGCACTGTACTTTTGCTACAATTAATTAATCTTAGTTTGATCTTTGCTTTGACTGGCTGGAATTTGCCATGCTCACAAATATTTGTAATATTTTAGTTATTATATTTGACAATTGAGCATTTGTGCTGTGTCCCATGGGCTTATATTCATGAGATATAAACACTGTAACCAAAAACATTGTATAATATATATTTTTTTAAAAGAGTAATTGTTGAGTTTCTTGCCGGGTTCTTCTCAACAAAAGCTACCTTCCGAACCCGGTGGTAACATTTATAATCATGTATAATGTATTTTGTGTCATTCTGACGATTTGAAAGTACTTTGTAAGAAGTCTAATCAAATAAAGATATTTTGAGTTTGAGTTGAGTTTGAATATATAGATCATTAATATTAATAAATACGAATATAGGGTGTATTATCAGAAATTGTGAATTAATAAAACCGCAGCACATTCCTCTAGGACCCAAAAAACATTAACAGACTGACTTAATACGCCATTAAAATTGATATATGTACCTCCATACGTTACTACCGCGTAGTGCAATTTACTGGCATATAAGTCAAATATCGTAACAGAATGAAGTTATTAAGTAATTTCGTTTGATTGATGGTTTTGTTCCGTTTCCGATAACATCCAAGGCTTTTATTAAATATTATTGATCTATTACATATTAATAATATACACTTTACGGCCTCTTTGGTCACGGGTTCGATTCTAAAGTCGGGCCAAAAATAGATATCGTGTTTCACTGTTGATCTGAAATCTCGGACAGCACGTTGCAACGTTGGTCCTCCGCCTGATCTCTCTCCGGTCGTGTCAGATTGCCTCCCATCGGACTATGAGTGAGGGAATAAAGAGTGCACCTGGGTTTGTGTACTATAATATCTCCTGCGCTGATGGCTGATCCCCGTTGAGATTAGCCCACATCACAAATTAGGTATATTTATTTACACTTTGCTAGTCACTCTATAGTCTATACAAAGACTTAATACTGTTTAAAAACTCTTTTAAACAGTTTTAAGTATAGAGAGGTTATAACATGATAGCAAATAATTTGGAACTGCCTGCATGCTTACCACTTTGCCATCACTACCTTCGTAGGTATTAAGTAAGTAAAGCTGTAATTTTTTTTTTTTAAATAGTAATTACTGTTTCTTGCCAGGTTCTTCTCAGTAAAAGCAACCTTCCGAACCTGGTGGTAGCATGTATAATCCTATCAAATCAAATCAAATCAAATCAAAAAGTTTTATTCAATATAAGGGACACTTGGAACACTTATTGAACGTCATTTTTCTTACGTTAACTTAAGTAAATTTACTACCGTTTCCAAAAGTAAGCCTGTCAGGAGAAGAAACGGCGAAACAAACTCCCCGGTTTTTTTTTTTTTACATGTGTCCCTTCTATATACATAGGGTTGCTTAAGTACATTTCAATGGAAGAGTGAGCAACTCATTGCCATACTTGGCTATCATCAATATGTAATCGTGTCTTTCTGACGATTTGAAAGTACTTTGTAAAAAGTCTAATCGAATTAAGATATTTTGAATTTGAATTTGAATATTAAGTGTAGGTAGTAAAAGAGTAATTGTTGAGTTTCTTGCCAGGTTCTTCTCAGCAAAAGCAACCTTCCGACAGGTTCGGAACAGGTGGTAACATTTATAATACTGTAAATCGCAATTTTTCTTTCCTTCTGACGATTTGAAAGATTTATGCAATAAAGATGATTTTGTAGACTAAAAAACCGGCCAAGTGCGAGTCGTACTCGCTCAGACTACCTACCATTGTTGATATAAACGGTAAAAAAACCTGTTTGATAATATTTTGTTTTTTAGCATTTCTTGGTATAGTGGAAAATTTCTACTGCCTAACTGGATTCATGAGATGAAGCCAGTGGGACAAAAAACGGAGCATTAGTAATGGGGTCCCGTCTCACCTTTTCGATATGAAACCCTTAAATAAGTAGATACACCAGCTGCGCCCCACGGTTTTACCCGCGTAGATAGATAAAAAAGTTACGCCTTGTAACATTAGCTATCTGCCAGTGAAAGTCCCGTAAAAATCTGTCCAACCGTTTCGGAGATTAGCCGCAACAAACTGACAGACAGACTTACAGTGAATTTTGTTTTTATTTCGGTACCGTATGTACTTTCATATACATTTAGTGAACAGCTGTTATGTGTTAAACAGACAATTTTATTTATCGGTATAGATGTATAGATTCTTCTTCTTCATCGTTTTCCTCACAGCTGAGGGTCGTGACCACCATAAGTAGCTCTTTCTGTAAGAGCTCTCCAGGCTGCTCTGTTCTGAGCCTGATGAAGTGCGGACTGTGTGCTACTATTAATTGCCTCTAGGAGAGGATCCGTCCAGCGAGTTGGAGCTCTGCCTCTACTTCTCGTTCCCTCGACACGGCCAACCATTATGCTTTTCTCTAGGCTGTGTGTTTCTCTTCTCGCCACGTGTCCAAAGAAGGAGAGTGCCCTCCGCAAGCAGACTACAGTATAGATGTATAAATGTATAGATTATGTGTTCACAAAACAAGATTATAATGTTAAATATAGATAGAAGAATATCATGTTAGGTCTAGAATCAAGCACTATTAAGTAAGTTAACTTCCGTAGCGGCCGTCACCGCACCTAGCTGAAGTAAATCAACTTCCCGTGTCACTTAGCTGGATAAACAGCTTACTTATAATGCCTTTGTCTTATTATTCTAGTTAAGCTTTCCTTAAACGACGTGGCGTTTCTCCAACATTTTTTTAACATTCAGAACTGTTTTAGGATAATATGTAATCTAATACTGCCGTGGCCTTGAGGTTTGAACAGTCGCCTGCTACGCAATTGACGCAAGTTCGAATCCCAGCGGGGCCTGGACCAATGAGTTTTTCTAAAAAACTTATGTACAGTGAATTCACACTACGTGCTTTACGGTGAAGGAAAACATCGTGAACCTGCATATTTCTGAGAAGTAATTCAATGACGTATGTAAAGTGTCTGAGACGGCAATGGACTCACCATCTGTCACGTTGGCACTTAATCATCTTCGGTGAAAATTGGGTGTTGTGATTACAACACCTCTGCCTACCCCTTAGGGGAATACAGGCGTAAGCATATGTATGTATGTATGAATATAATCTAAAATATAAAATTTCCATGTCACAATGTTAGTTACCGTACTCCTCCGAAACGGCTAGACCGATTTGTATGAAACTTCGTGTGCAGATCGAGTAGGTCTGAGAATCGGCCAACATCTATTTTTCATACCCCTAAATGATAAGGGTGACCACCCCAAAAAAATATATGGCAATACAACATTTGCCGGGCACAGTTAGTAATTTATATCTATAGAAATTAATAAATATGCTGGCGCCATCCCGAAAGGGTCCCCGAAGGGATGCTAACGTGACACGTCGTACGTCTTTGAATAACTTCTCAGACATATGCAGGTTTCCTCACAACGTTTTCCTTCACCGTAAAGCACGTGGTGTGAAATCACTGCACTCAAGTTTTTAGAAAAACTCATTGGTATAGGCGCTGGGATTCGAACTTGCGTGGCTTGCATAACAGGCGACTGCTCAGACCCCAAGGTCGGCTTTTTAAGTAAAAGTAGCATACACTATATATATCCTATTTTCCGTTTTGCCGTTGTATGAGCCGTGAAGGTTAGCAGACCTTACCCATTCGGGGACCCGCCTGGGATGACATGAGCATATTTATTTTACTTTTACTCAAAAAAGCCACATATGAAAGTAAGTATGCGCGGGTGAAGACGCGGAGCACAGCTAGTATAATAATAACAAATGATACATCTCCACTTCAGAGGTTATTTATCGCTGAAATGAGTCGGTGCAATACCGTGAAATAGATACTATGAAATAATATCTCTCAGACACTTTATAAAGTGCATTGTGACCACGTGCTGGCAGAATACGGGACTAAATTTATAGATACTCTAGATTATGGTATGAACTATTACCAAGTATATTCCGTAGAACCATTTTGATAGTAAAGAAAGTATTTTAAGGAAGGATATACGTTCTTTGATCATCAGCATGGCTCGCTCTAGTGAGATTTTTATAGCGTGATTTGCCACCTAAGCCGGTCATTCAGGAGTATATTTTATGACGATGAATAAACTATAAAGAAAAAAAAAACAGGAACAATTAGAGCCGTGGTTACCTTGGGGTTTGAGCAGTCGCCTGTTACACAAGCGACGCAAATTCGAATCCCTATAGTGATATCACACCACGTGCTTTACGGTGAAGGAAATGATCATGAGGAAACCTGCATATTTCTGAGAAGTAATTCAAAGACGTATATATAGCGCCTGAGACGGCGATAGACTCACCATCACGTTGGCACTTAATCAAATTCGGTGAAAAGGGGGTGTTGTGATAGCAACACCTCTGCCTACCCCTTCGGGGAATACAGGCGTGAGCATATGTATGTATGTATAAACTATAAAGAACCAGCCAAGCGCAAGTCGATAAAAAAATACGTTTGTTGTATAAAATCCCCTTAAATATTAATTTTATTCTGCTTTTTAATATTTATTGTTATAGCGGATACAGAAATACATCATCTGTGATTATGTCAACTGCCCAACTATGGTCCATACAGCCTGGTGACAGACGGACGGACAGCGGAATTTTACTAATAGGGGGACCCTACCCTTTAGATAACAAAACCTAAAAGCACTGGGTATTTTTTGAAACGAGGCTTTTAGCAAATTCATGGCAACTAATTTGAAATGTCAACGCAAAAGTTGACATGTGTCCATTATACAAGCTATTTACTAGTCGAACTTTTTGACGCAGATTCCTGTTTAGGCCTGCTCCAATGGTCATCTGCCTTTTGACAGACGTGTGACCAGACAGCCACTTCTGTCTGCTAATTTTCCAGGCTAAATCTGGTTAGTAACACATAACACATCAACATTTTATTTTATTATATTATTACAAAATTATTTTAACAGATAACAGAGGATTCGGGTGACTGGGAACGCGGTCCCGGTATTTAGGGGCGACTGAGACTAACTCGCCTGTATCCTCCAATAGCGAACCTTTTTTTTTAATGCAGTCTATTGTGCCTGACATTAGCTCAACAAAACATATAAACAATTAAGTTTTATAATATTACTAGCTTCTGCAACTTCGGACGCGTGAAATAGTTAATTTGGGGTAAAGCCTAATTTAACCCACGGTTGGTCATAGTGTGATGATATATATAGCCTTCCTCGATAAATAGGCTATCTAGCACTGAAATATTTTTTCAAATCGGACCAGAAGTTCCTGAAATTAGCGCGATCTAGCAAACAAGCTTTTTAGCTTTATAATATTATAAATATACATTAAAATGGTGGAGAGCCGAGGTGGCCTTTGAGCAGTCGCCTGCTCAAGCGAGGTATTTTCGAATCCCTGTACCAATGACTTTTTCTAAAAACTTATGTACCCAGATTTAACACCATGTGCTTTACGGTGGAGGAATACACCGTGAGGAAACCTGCATATTTCTAAGAAGTATTTCAAAGACGTATGTATCTGACGTACGTAGTGTCTGAGACGACGATGACTCACCATCTGCCAACCCCTCGGGGAACACAGGCGTGCATAAGGCAATTTCAATGTTACGAAATAAATCATTTAACCCAATAATATCCCTTCAATTTATCACAAAGCCACCTGAATGCATATCTCATATTAGTTTGAACAATATATCAATTATGCATGTGCCTAACAGTTTCAAAGCGTAGGTTACACAAGCAACGTCTCTCGAGTATTAATATTGACGAGATACTAAGCCTAGAGGAGCTCGTGGCACAGTCGCTATTGCGCATATCATTCGATCAGTTTTAACCACCACTAACCCAAGCCTGGAGTTCGATGGGTGACCGCTCGAGGTTCCTCCGTGCCTCCGAGAGCACTTTAACCCGTCGGACCCTGTTGCCAAGGGGTAGGCAGAGGTGTTGTAATCACGTGACAGATGGTGAGTCCATCGCCGTCTCAGACACTTTACATACGTCATTGAAGATTCTCATATATAATAATGCAGGTATCATCACTATGTTTTCCTTCACCATAAACGCACGTGGTGTGAAATCACTGTACTTAAGTTTTTTAGAAAAACTCATTGGGCCCCGCTGGGATTCGAACTTGCGTCAAACCTCAAAGTCACCACTGTTTTTTTATGTATGTACCTTATACACTTTTATATGCACTAAGTGAAAATCTGTTACTTTGAAATTACAAAGAGATACTTAATTTTTATTTATCTGTGTGTAAAGATTTTTCAGGATATAGTATCCTATGTCCTTCTCCTGGTTCTAAGCTACCTCCCCACCAATTTTCAGCCAAATCGGTTCAGTCATTCTTGAGTTATAAATAGTGTAACTAACATGACATTCTTATATATATATATAGATTTAGTACGAGAAACACAAATACAAATACTACTAGAGCAAAACCGCATAATACAGCTTGTTTACTATAATTAGCTTTGTGGTGTGGTTTTTCCGGTGACCGGTCGTATCAGCTCGGGTCGAGGTTTGATTTCCGAATTCAATCAGTATTATGTTATGTAGCTTTTAAAGTCGAATTCACCCGCGTGGTATAACTATACTATGGTATAAGTACACTTTGGTCTAAAGCTAACTTTCACCCCAGATTGGTCTAAACAGGTTCCAACACCAATATTATTATGTAACGTTAAGCTTCGTTCTTTATCTAATCCTACTAACCAAGCTGGAAGCCTCACTCACACAGCCACACAGCTTTGATAACTCGACAGATGTCGGCGAAATTTTCTGTCGTATTGTAATGATATGTTATGAGTTTTTCAGTGCCTGAAAACATTACCAAAACGATGTTTTCCATAAATGAAACCTAGCTAGATCTATTTTTTTGCCCCCTACATGCAAATGCAAAAAAAAAATGCGTTTCCGAGATTCCGATTATATATATACAAGAATTGCTCGTTTAAAGATATTGCATAATACATCAGCATTGCTATTCAACGTGGTAATGCTGCCAGCCTTCTTGGCACGATCCCGAGAGACACCGATTTGGGCCAAGTTTTCTACTTGTAATTAGTTTTTAGTTACTTATTTAGAATATGCATAAATATAAAATATAATTAAAAAATTAATTACATAATAAACATATTGAAAATAAAAATGATGAGTTTTTTTTAATTCTGGATCGTAAATTACGCGGGCGACGCCGCTGATGGAAGTAAATGTGTGTATAATTTTGTATGAAATGGCCAGCATGCTCGTGAGGAGGTCAAGAGGTGAATTTAAATGAAGGCATAACGAGGTCCTTAAGTTGGAGTAGAAACTGAAAGCGAAATATATTACCTTAAAGTAGGTCACCAATAGCCAGGGTCTATGGTATGACTATGGTATCCTGTAAGACTGGCGGGATCGGACGGCCTGCTGCCGGCGGTCGGGTGGGACCAGTGCAGTACAATGGCTGGCATTCACGTCATGCGAACATGTGCTGCTTGTGGGGGCTGGTCATCTCAAGCTACGTATTAAGTTATAAGTAGATGTACTAGATTTTTAGTTATGTTAATTTTTATCGACGTTTGTGCATTGGTACATTGTCCATGAGCTTGCGTTTCTTAAATTATTTATTTTGTATTCTTTAAATTGTATAATATTTTTGAAAAGAGGAATTACAGAGTTTCTTGCCAGGTTCTTGTCAGTAAAAGCAACCTTCCGAACCTAGCGGTAGCATGTATAATCCTGTATAATTATGTCATTCTGACGATTTGAAAGTGCTTTGTAAAAAGTCTAATCGAATAAAGATACTTTTGACTTTGACTTTTACAGCACAGTCCTCAAAAGGGTAGGCTTGGGTGAATTAACATATTCCAATTTGGCGTACTTTCCTCTCGAGTTAATATGCTCACGCCATCCTAGAAGGGTCCCCGAAGGGGTAAGCAGAGGTGTTGTAACAACACCCACATTTCACCGAATATGATCAAGTGCCAACGTGACAGAGCGTGAGTCCATTGCCGTCTCAGGCACTATACATACGTCTTTGAATTACTTCTCAGACATATGTAGGTTTCCTCACGATCTAACTTTCTAACTATTTTATCAGAAGTCTCAATTAAAAATGAATCATTTGCTTGTTTATTTTACTTAGGTCAAACGCTTCAATGATATCTTATTGTCTGCCATAATAGTTTAACTCTTATTATGAGACATACTTCTGTACACTAGTGCCCGCGGTGTCTGAGAATCTGAATCTCGGTAAGGACTTCAACGATTTTCATGAAATTTAGTGTGTTTCAGGAGCAAAAACTAGATCTAGCTTGGTTATCGTTTTGTCTATGTTTTCAAGCACTGAAAACTCATAAAATATCATTACAATACGACAGCAAATTTGACTGACATCTGTCAAGTTACGATAGCTCAAAGATGCGTCCAGCTCACGGCGACAACGAAACTAGAGTACTCCGGTTCGAGACTGACGTACATCGTATTCAGATTAAGTTGTATTGTGGCCACTGTCAGTGTGACCGTGCTGTGACGTCTCGACTTGGTCCTAGCGGAAGATCAGTGATGGTTGTAATCAACGTGACACCCAGATTATGCTGAGTTGGGTCCAATTCATAACAACTATAATCTATTGTTACGACAAACCTTTTCACTCCTTTATGTATGTTGTTATGAATAAATTTATTTTCTCTCTTTCTTTCTTTCATCGGTTAATTTTTTTTCCTTTTTTTTCAGCATACATATATGAACAAGAGCCATTGAAAAGATACCGAGCACAGCTCGGTCAACCAGGTTCTCTTAAACCTTTAAACGTATTATCGCATGTAGCTTACCTATATCTAAAATAATTTTAAATATCGGTCAGTAGATCTAGAGATTACCCCCCCTACAACATAACAAACTCACAAACTACCTCTTAATAATTAGTATTAAGCATGTATATATATTAGCAAGGTCCAAAGCGTCTCGAAGCGATCTTTCTCTAGAATTGACCCAATTAAATGTTTCTTAATGATGAATGAAAAAATACTTGACGTCATTCTTTTATTTTCAAATTTGCATTTCGTGACCTGTAGATGACAACTGACGTGCCCGGGGGAACAGAGAATAATGAGGGAATCAAAGGGAGGACCCGCCGGATCGAGTAATAACATGGAATTTAGCAATGACAGACGTTTCGTTTGATGCGTTTAGACTTTTAAGACCCACGAGCAGTTAGTTTGGCGCACATTTAAAAAAAAAAAAATCTCACGCCATCCCCAAAAGGGTCCCCGAAGGGGTAAGCAGAGGTGTTGTAACAACAACACCCACCTTTCACCGACTATGAATAAGTGAAAAAAAAAGCCATGGTGGCCTTGGGGTTTGAGCAGTCGTCTGCTACGCAAGCAACGCAAGTTCGAATCCCATCGGAACTTATACCAATGAGTTTTTCTAAAAACTTATGTGCAGTGATTTCACACCACGTGCTTTACGGTGAAGGAAAACATCGTGAGGAAACCTGCATATGTCTGAGAAGTAATTCAATGACGTATTTATACGTATAGTGTCTGAAACGGCGATGGACTCACCCTCTGTCAAGTTGGCACTTAATCATTTTTGCTGTAATATGGGTGTTGTTAATACAACACTTTGCTTACCCAGCTGCTTGGTAGAAGTGTTCTTCTGGGATGGCGTGAGCATTTTTTTTATGATTAAGTGCCAACGTGACCGAGCGAGTGTAGATGTAGATGTATGTATTGATTTTCCTCATTTATTACGAAATGCCACGTTAAATCCCTACTAATATCAGAAATACGAAAGTAACTCTGTCTGTCTGTTACGCTTTCCCGCTTAAACCTCTCAACCGATTTTGATGACATTTGGCACAGACAATCTTTAGACCGTTAGAAAGGACATAGGCTACCTTTTATTGCGAAAAAAAGTATTATATAAAACTAAATCTACGCGGGTGAAACCGCGGGGCACAGCTAGTACTTATATATACGTGTGGTTATGGGTTTTTAACACATACTAGCTGACTATTCTTACTCCCCGTGTGTAGCCAAGTCAACACGCGCAATCCTTGATGGAGCTGAAGGGTAGCTTTATACATCACGACAAGATGTTTTATTCAGTACGCGCCGGTATTGCGCCGGCTCGTCTCTAGGGACTCGACGATTGTCCCTGCTGTATGGAATTTGGATGGAATGGAAATTATACAATTGATGGCCGTGACCAGATGTAAAAATATGTGAGAGAGGAATTTGAGATTTGATTGCTAATTTGTATTTTTTTTGTATCTACATACAGAGGTGTTGTAACACCCACTTTCACCGAATATGATTAAGTCCCAACGTGTTAGAGGGTGAGTCCATTACGTATTTGAATTATTTCTTAGACATATATATGCAGGTTTCCTCACGATGTTTTCCTTCACCATAAAGCACGTCGTGTGAAATAAATGCACGTAAGTTTTTAGAAATACTCATTGGTATAGGCCCCGCTGAGATTCAAACTTGATTAGCAGGCAACTACTCCAACCACAAGGCCACCACGGCTCTTATATACCCATTATATCCATTTTTATTTTATAAATCTTTATTGAACCCGCGCGGCACAGGGAGATTATAATATAGCCGCTTACCGGTATTTACGAATCTATACAGATAAATAAAACTGTTTGTAATTCCAAATGAACCGTGGTGGCCTTGGGGTTAGAGCAGTCGCCTGCTACGCAAGCGACGCAAGTTCGAATCCCAGCGGGGACTGTACCAATGAGTTTTTCTAAAAAAAACTTATGTGCAGTGATTTCACACCACGTGCACACATCGTGAGGAAACCTGCATATTTCTGAGAAGTAATTCAATGACGTATGTATAGTGTCTGAGACGGCGATGGACTCACCATCTGTCACGTTGGCACTTAATCATCTTCGGTGAAAAGTGGGTGTTGTGATTACAACACCTCTGCCTACCCCTTCGGGGAATACAGGCGTGAGCCTATGTATGTTGTAATTCCAAAATAACAGCTTTTAACTAAATTAATATGAAACTATATACGGTACTCATATAAAAACACATTTTTTTGTGTGTCCCTCTGTTGTTCCGGTTAATCTCTGAAATGGCTGCACTGATTTTAACGGGACTTTCACTGGTAGAGAGCTAATGTTACAAGCTAAAGCTATTTTTATAAAAAACATTTAGGGTTCGTACGGGGGTGAAACCGCAGGACAGAGCTAGTACATAATGTAAGTACTATACCGTTTTAAACTTTATGTTAAGATACTGATGAATGCGGAAAATGTTTTTGATAAACCCTTTGCATTTGAAGTTCGGAGGGAGCTGGTTTTCCCTACCAAGTGTTTGGGTAATTTTGTTTGATAAATTGTTTCGTTTTCAGATCCGTAGAATGAGATATTATACTTGGGTATTATTATGCTTGGGTATACAGAGCCGTGGTGGCCTTGAGGTTTGAGCAGTCGCCTGCTACGCAAGCGACGCAAGTCGAATCCCAGCGAGGCCTTGTACCAATGAGTTTATCTAATAAACTTATGTACAGTGATTTCACACCACGTGCTTTACGGTGAAGGAAAATATCGTGAGGAAACCTGCATATTTCTGAGAAGTAATTCATTGACGTATGTAAAGTGTCTGAGACGGCGATGGACTCACCATCTGTCACGTCGACACTTAATCATCTTCAGTGAAAAGTGGGTGTTGTGATTACAACACCTCTGCCTACCCCTTCGGGGAATACAGGCCTGAGCATATGTATGTATGTATGGATATATATATACTTTATGTAAGCTTTTTTTTACCGTGCATTAGGATATATTTTGTCTTATGATATCTTTATATCTTTAAACATTATACATTTACGTCGCCATTTTCGTACCACATTATTTCGTCTGTTTGAACGCTTCACGACTACGTTACGGTTATATTAAATAAAAGGATTCTAAGTTACTCTTTGTAACATTAGCTATCTGCAAGTAAAAGTCCCGTTGTAATCAGTCCAGCCGTTTCGGAGTTTAGCCAGAACCAATGAACAGACAGACAGAGAAAATGTTAAAAATTTGTTTTTATGTCATTGCCGTATCTTATACATGTGTGTAGGGTTTCAGGGACCAAACATAGATTTTATATAGGTTTGGACCATGTTTTCAGGCATTGAAAAACTCATACAATGTCATTACAATACCAACTAAATTTCGCCGGCATCTATCAAGTTATCATCATTAGTCGAAGCTCAGACGTGAGGCTTCCAGCTTACGGGGCGATAACAAACTAGAGTACCACGGTTCGAGACTGACGTTCTCACCGGTTCAATTTTTTCTTTTTCTTTTCCTTATTTCTCGGCATACGTATATAAGAAAACGTCATTAAAAGAAACCGAGCACAGCTCGGTCAACCAGGTTCTATACTTTTATATGCATTTAGTAAAAGGCTGTTATTTTTTAATTACAAACAGACACTTCAATTTTATTTATCTGTATATATGCATACATATAAATTAAAGTCGCTCACCCATTTGAAAGGTAATCACAATAATATGGTCCTGGTGTGCCATTATATAGGATGGTTTCATCATCATCATCATTAATTAAAGGCTCTTGTCTCTTTATTGTCCGTCAAAACTTTAACTTCCTTGTACGACATGACGTTGACTTTTTCCTTCAGCTGTTGTATATAACTAATCCTTGGTCTCCCTCTTCTACGCTTTCTTTCTATCTTCCCTTCTATGATGTTTTTGATGAAAGCGTCATGTCGTAATAAGTGTCCAATCATCTTGCCCCTCCTGTTTTCAGGTATAGGATGGTTTACATTTGATAAATAGCATAAGACCATAAAAACATCACCCAACTCAGAGCTGTATCACACATTTATAATTCTGACACCTAAGCCTTGCAATCTCCAAATGCAATTTGAAATTAATCTCCTTGCCTTTGAGCACGCTCGTCCCACGTCACGGGAGGATTACAAAGGTAAATAGGTATTTGAGTAAACGTGTGGGCCCTTTGATATAGCGGGCGAAAGTACTAATGCATTGGGCTCTTGCCTACCAAGGGTATTGTTGAAAACTTATTTGTTTGAAGGTCGCAAGCGCTACTGTGGTACGAGGTACTAGTTTCGATCGCTGGGTCGGACAAATTGTAGTTGAGATTTTTTTTTAATTTAACAGTAGCTGATGTCTGAATTATGCCCGGTTGATGGTAATAATTGCCGTGCTTTTTCCAGTAAAAGCAAGCTTTTCAAACTCGTCGGAAACTATCTGTACTGATGAATAAAAATTTTGATCATTCATATATAATTCTTAGTTATCTTTACCCTTTATAAGAATTTAGAATTTTAACATATATGTCATGAATAAAAACTAATATTTAGATCTGGGTTGCGTCATCGATTTGATATGTATCTTTAACTTTAGATGTATCAGTTGAGTTGTATACACCAACCAACAGATGGCGCAAGGCGGCCCCTATACCGCAAAGACAAGGGAAGGAAAAATTCGACGCATGAGGTGGGATCACGAGTAGCTTAGTTGGGAGGTCAACTGCACGGTTTGCAGAGGTCGTGGGTTCGAATCCCGCCTTTTGTTGGTATTTTTCTTTACCCTTTTTAAGAACTGATAATTCTTATGTCACAATATTTGTAACTAAACTCCTCCGAAACGACTTGAACTATAAATTTAGGGTTTTATTGTATACTAGCTGTGTCCCGCGGTTTCACCCGAGTAGATTTATTTATATATAATATATCGGTATAAAATTTACAAAGTTTTATACAAACTTTCATCCCCTATTTTATCCCCTTGGGGGTAGAATTAATTAAAACCTTTCTTAAAGGATTCCTACGTCATAACATCTACCTGCATGCCAAATTTCAGCCCGATCCGTCCAGTGGTTTGGGCTGAGCGTTGATAGATCACTAAGTCAGTCAGTCACCTTTGTATTTAGATGCCATAGAGCAGTATAGGTTTTTGTAATACATTTTTACTTTAACGATATTACCCGGGTATTTTCCTCATTTTTATTACAACGTTTTACGTCTCCATACAAAAATAGTGCAGTACATTCACACCACGTGCTTTACGGTGAAGGGAAAACATCGCGACGAGTGCATATATCTGAGAAGTAATTCAATGAATTATGTATAGTGCCTGAGACGGCGATAGACTCACCCTCTGTCACGTTGGCACTTAATCTTCGGTGAAAATTGGATTGAAAATGTTGTTATTACAACACCTCTGCCTACCCCTTCGGGGAATACAGGCGTCAGCAAATGTGTACAAAATAATGTATTTTCAATTTGAAATTACTTAGTTAAAAGTGTCATTATATCCAATTCAAAGCGAGCTCTATAAAACCTTACATCCTCACTACAAAACAACATGACTCAATCGCGTTCCAAGACCCATAGTTAAACAAATTGATAGGTACTCGGTATGTCATTTGATGACCGTGTATTTACATACAAAACATACGGCATATACGAACGAACTGCCTTAACGATCTAATCAAACGTGTTGCTACAAAGGCGGTATTTGAAATGAAATAAAATACGGCTCATTCTAAACGTGGAAATACTAACCACGTCCCTAATTCCTTTGCTGTCTTCGCAACTGCGCCTGAGTCGTGGGAGGTAGCGGGTTTGAGCATAAACAGACTACTGATGGATTGTTAATTTTGAATATTAAAATTGTTAATTTAAAACACAAATAATCTTTACTGTACACGTAAATGTGGCTTTATTTCACGGTACCCAAATTTTTTTAGCCTATGGTACTCCTTGTTACATCAGTTATCTACGGCTTAAATTAACTGGACCAGACAGAAAGAGAGAAAAAAAATTGGTTTTTATCGGTACCATATGAATGTAGTGAAATAGGAATTACAAGCAGAAACAGTGTGAAAGAACATAAAAAGTGCCATATCAGCCATATCGACTCGAAGTGATCAGCCATATCGACTCAAAGAGCCGTGGTGGCCTCGGGGTTAGAGCAGTCGCCTGCTACGCAAGCGACGCAAGTTCGAATCCCAGCGGGGCCTGTACCAATGAGTTTTTCTAAAAAAACTTACGTACAGTGATTTCACACCACGTGCTTTACGGTGAAGGAAAACATCGTGAGGAAACCTGCATATGTCTGAGAAGTAATTAAAGACGTATGTATAGTGCCTGAGACGGCGATAGACTCACCATCTGTCACGTTGGCACTTAATCAAATTCGGTGAAAAGTGGGTGTTGTGATTATAACACCTCTGCCTACCCCTTCGGGGAATACAGGCGTGAGCATATGTATGTATGTAATCATTGTACGATTTAACACACGTGTGTCGCCATCTTTTATATAAGGTAGGGCCACGACACAGCTGCCCCCAGGGATGTGTCATGGCGAAATGCTGGGGGTTTTAGGACATGGTCTCTCGCAGTTGGCAGGGAGAAGTTACCTCCATTGCTTAACCTGACTAATAGGGTAAGACCCAAGGGCCTCCAGCCGAGCCAGCAAGGGCGCCCCGGTGAGGGGCTCGTACCTTGGCTTAGGGCGTTGCTGGGGTATGAGCTAGGGAGCTGGATCTGAGTGAAAGTACTGGGGGACACCGATCTTTTAATGTATCCCCCCTTAAGCACGGAAGATGGGCACGAAGGTTTTACTGCGGAAAAATCGCAAATGCCCCGCCTGTCTCCCAGGGAGATCGGGTACTTTGAAGGTTTCAGGAAACAAAAAATATATAAGGTAAGGGTAAGATAAAGAAATAGGTAAGACATGCATACCTTGGTAAAATATACACAATGTATTATTTTGATGGAATTGTCAATGTATGTGAACATCAGAAAGCTTATCGCTCTACCTATCTCCAAAGCCCCACCTTTAGTTGTAAGGAAAATCGACAAAGTGGCTATTAACCTCGTTACGGCTTCGGCCCGTCGTATATACTTCGCTTCCTATTGCCTTCTAAGGATTAGCAGCTCGTTACAAAATTGAGTTTGCTATCGATATCCATTTTTAACTTACAATGCATTTGTTTTCAAGTGAGATGTAAGGCTTCTCCCAGAATCGGAGCAATCCTATTGGGGACTGTATCTCCTGCAGAAGATCAAATTAGTGTTGTGTTGAGTAAGGTGTCCAGTGTTCCATGGGAGTTGACATGTGTAGCTACCACCCTCCCCCCTATGTGTTCCGAGCGCTCATTAGTCGTGATGGCACATTCACTACCTATGTTGTGACACTCTCGGTCACGTTTATAGGCTGGAGTAGATTGTACATTTTGGCGTCTGATTGATCCGGCTCGAAAGACCATGTCATTACTTGAAACATGATCCTTCGAGCCTTCGCTCTCCCCAAAATAAAACGAAACGAAAAGTGTAATCTCTCAATTATGTAAGAGTAAACTCTATTTTATATATCTCATATCTTTAAACGAGCAATTTTTGTATATGTATAGAATCTGAATCTCGGAAACGGCACCAAAAATTTTCATGAAATTTTGCATGTAAGGGGTTTCAGGGGCAAAAATAGATCTAGCTAGATTTAGTTTATGGAAAACATCGTTTTGACCATATTTTCAGACACTGAAAAACTCATAAAATATCATTACAATACGACTGCAAATTTAGCCGACATCTGTCAAGATATGGTAGCTCAAAGCTGAGGCTTCTAGCTTACGGGGCTATAACGAAACTAGAGTACTCCGGTTCGAGACTGACGTTCACCGGATATTTTTTTTCCTTTTTTTGTGTGAAGAAGAAACCGAGCACTCGAGCTTATATAAAAGACAAGAAGTATAATATTTATTTTGTACAGAGTTTCCATTAGCACAGTCGTTAGTGCACTATCCATTTGGCCTGTATCTCATATCTAATAACAATATATTCGCTGAAGGAAACACGCTACTGAGATTGTACTGTAAGAAGAACAATTCCACAATGCCTTATCTCGAGCCAAGTTCACAATTTTACTTTAAGCGGAATAAATGTTATACATGCTAACTTACTGGTCTTGGTAGTAAGAGCCGTGGTGGCCTTTTGGTTTGAGCAGTCGTCTGCTACGCAAGCGACGCAAGTTCGAATCCCAGCGGGCCCTGTACCAATGAGTTTATCTAAAAAATCTTATGTACAGTGATTTCGCACCACGTGCTTTACGGTGAAGGAAAACATCGTTAGGAAACCTGCATATTTCTGAGAAGTAATTCAATGACGTATGTATAGTGCCTGATATGACGATGCACTCACCCTCTGTCACGTTGGCACTTGATCATATTCGTTGAAATGTGGGTGTTGTTACAACACCTCTGCTTACCCTTATTAAGTGCCAACGTGACAGATGGTGAGTCCATCGCCGTCTCAGACACCGTAAAGCACGTGGTGTGAAATAACTGCACATAAGTTTTTTTTAGAAAAACTCATTGGTACACGCCCCGCTGGGATTCGAATTTGCGTCGATGGCGTAGCAGGCGACTGCTCTAATCCCAAGGCCACCACGGCCACTTTATTTTTGTAGTAGTGAATAATCTCATCCATTTTCCATAATGCCTTTTAGGGTAAAAAATCTTCACATAAAACCTTATTTCAGTTATTTTAGGACAACGTTCATTCTATCCCTTTTAAATTTAAGTTCTACATGGAACGTCGATTAGAATTGTTGCAAATGCGCTAATGGAAAACGAGATATAATTATAATAATTCTAAAGGAATTGTTTTACTGGTAAAGTAATCGATTTCACTGAAGTTTTAAGATATAGTTCCTATATAAATATATATAACTCAAAGGTGACTGACTGACTGACATAGTGACCTATCAACGCACAGCCCAAATCATTGGACGGATCGGGCTGAAATTTGGCATGCAGGTAGACTTTAAGAAAGGATACATATGCTCACGCCTGTATTCCCCGAAGGGGTAGGCAGAGGTGTTGTAATCACAACACCCACTTTTCACCGAAGATGATTAAGTGCCAACGTGATAGATGGTGAGTCCAATGCCGTCTCAGACACTTTACATACGTCATTGAATTACTTCTCAGAAATATGCAGGTTTCGTCACAATGTTTTCCTTCACCGTAAAGCACGTGGTGTGAAATAACTGCACATAAGTTTTCTTTAGAAAAATTCATTGGTACAGGTCCCGCTGGGATTCGAACTTGCGTCGCTTGCGTAGCAGGCGACTGCTCAAACCTCAAGGCCATCACGGCATTCTTAAAATAGTAAGAAAGGATTTTGATTAATTCTACCCCCAAGGGGATAAAATAGGGGATGAAAGATTTGCTACTTTTAAAAAAAAATACTTACGGTATGCTAACGCGGGTGAAACCGCGGGGCAGAGGTAGTTCAGATCTAAAACTCTTTGGAACACAAGCTATCGTGGCGTTTGAAGACAAAGTCAATGAAAAGTCTTGATGGGCCACTATACTTGGATTGCGGTCATATTATGAAGATTGAGCAGCGATCGAGCACACGTCGTATCAAATCAAAGTCAAAGTTAAAGTCAAAAGTATCTTTATTCGATTAGACTTTTTACAAAGTACTTTCAAATCGTCAGAATGACATAATCATACAGGATTATACATGCTACCGCCAGGTTCGGAAGGTTGCTTTACTGAGAAGAAACTCAGTAATTACTCTTTTCAAAAATATTATACAATTTAAAGAATACAAAATAAATAATTTAAAAAACGTACGCTCATGGACAATGTTCCAATGTACAAATGTCGATAAAAATGAACATAACTAAAAATCTAGTAAATCTACTTATAACTAAATACGTAGCTTGAGATGACCAGCCGCCACAAGCAGCAAGTATGACGTGAATGCTAGCCAGAACTCTCCTCGCGTTCATATTATAAGAGTGCCATATTACAGAAGTAAAGTTATTTCAATGTTGGCGATAAATGTGTTATTGATTCACGTCGTCCCTGATAACGGATCCCGCTCAGCCCCCGGTTATATTTATTTTGCGTCATTTTGTTGATGGTGAGAAGATGCTGAGATGACTTTCTCGCTGGTTCTATTCAACAGGCTATTTTTCAAAGCGCTGGTAATTTTACGACTCAAAAGTCATAAAAAAAATTTCACTATTATTTTTTTCACTAGCTGTACCCTGCGGTTTTGCCCGCATAGATTTAATTTAATTCTCGCGGAACCCGAAATTATTTTTGAGTAAAAGTAGCCGAAGTTACTCTTTGTAATATTAGCCAGTGAAAATACCGTCACAATCGGTCCAGCCGTTTCAAAGATTACCCGGACAGACAGAGGACAGATAGAGAAAGATTTTGAAAATTTGTTTTTTTAAGTCAGTACCGTATATGCTTTCAATTGCATTTAGTGAAAACCTGGTATTTTGGAATTACAAACGGACACTTCAATTTTATTTATCTGTATTGATTTTGTTCTTTGTAATTGCAAAAGCTGATGCTATTGTGCCTATGTATTGTATGAGTATGAGGCTCGCTTATTTGTATTTTTCAATAACATTGTGAACATTGACGACAGTAAATTATGAGCCTAAGATTTTATTTTCTGCCGAAACACAACACTGCGAGTGTAGTTACACTTTAACTGCTCGTTTTTGTGATGCCTCAAATAGAAACAAGTGCTTTACGCTATCTATATAGTGCTATCTATCTATATAAGCTATATATATAGTGATAAACTCAAGGATTTCCCATATCTTTTTATGGTGTAAGTAATAAAATAAACAATCACAATACGAGTTGTTAGTACGTTTCTCATTACGAGAAGCATTCGTAGCTCGCTCATCGTTTGCGGAGAATCTTTTGAGGTCTTCAAAATTACGCTCTTGGGATGTTGTATGCCGTGTAAACAACCGGTTAGCGGTTACTTGTTTACGACCGCCCGGATTAATTTGCCCGGCCACTCGGTCGGATATAAATTGCGGTGTGTTTGAATGGGCTTAAGACGTGTTTTCGTGTCGAAATTTAATTAGAAATTTTCGCGGTTTATCTAACCGGACCGCGCGGCTGTGTGTAAGCGGATTAAGAGTTTGCGAAGAATTATGATTGATATAAATGTTATCTTGAATGAATGATATGCTTGTAGCGAAACATTCAATTAAGATTATAACACATTTATATAATCTAAGTCTATAGTCTATACAGACAAATAAAATTGAAGTGGCTGTTTGCAATTACAAAGCAACAGCTTTTCACTGAATTTATATGGAAGTATATACTTAATACGAGCATTTTTTTTATATTTCTTTGCCTGGCCGTCTATCTGTTTGTTCCAGCTAATCTCCAAAACGGCTGGACCGATTTTAACGGGGCTTATTGGTAGATAGCTAATGTTACAAGGAGGCTTCTTTTATTATAAACATTATGGTTCCGCGGGTCACGCATGAAATTAACTCTACGCGGTCACTGCTAATTATTTATAAATACGCATTATTTACTCGGCTTTTCACGTCCCTTATTGCAGTACGCTATATTACAATCCATCAGCAGGTATGTAAGACAGATGTCCCAGCAGACCTATTAATAGTCGTGTATATTAATATCCCAGAACGTTGGGATGTTGGGACTATAGAACAAGACTAGAATTTGTCAGATTGTCCCAATGGCAAGCTTAGCAATACTATTTAGATATTATAAATTAAAAAAATATACTTACGCCATCCCACAATGGAGACCTTTGATTTGTCCTTATAATACGAGGTCTTAATTTAGGCAAAGTTTGATTGGGCTGTAATTTCTCAGTAGCAACCTGGAATCTGGATTAGTGCCCAGTTAGTGATTACATGGGTGCAAATACAGTATACTTTTTGGAAAAAATTGGTTTTAAAATTAGTTCCTATTTTTTGTTTCAGATTTAATCACAACTTTAAGCATTGGTAAGGAGTAACCTATTTTTTGAAGTTCTACCAGAAATTCTAAAAAAAACCCTCACAAAACATGCCAATTCACAGAAAATAATTAATGAACTTACTCTGTCTGTCTGTCAATCTCAACTTCAATCACTCAACTTACAAAATGAACGTGAATTCTCAACAAAATGAGACGCAAAACCGACGAAAAAGCATGTCGTGTGAATAGTTCTTCACTCGAGTATCATTGAACATGCCTGGCTGTCGGTTCAGGGGATTTTGGATCTTACGTTAATGCGGCACGGTTGAGTTTTGAATGGCTATTGTAACTAATTATCAGGGTAGTAAGAAGCCTGTGAAATCATGCGCGACGATAACCTATAATTATGAGGAGACGATTAACGTTGGGCTTCCTATAGTGATGTGACACGCCTTTATCGATTATTCATTTAAAATACACTTACAAAATTCTACGTATGTATAATTTACTATCTATAGTTATACTGATTAATTAAATTGAAGTGTCTGTTTGTAATTCCAAATTACTAACTTTTTACTTAATGCAAATTCAAATTCAAAATATCTTTGTTTGATTAGACTTTTTACAAAGTACTTTCAAATCGTCAGAACAACAAGATTACACAGGATTATACATATTACAGCCAGGTTCGGAAGGTTGCTTTTACTGAGAAGAACCTGGCAAGAAACTCGGTAATTACTCTTTTAAAAAAAAGTAATTTTACAATTTTGAGTAATACAATATAAATCATAAAAAAAAATTGCCCATGGACATAGTTCCAGTGCACAAAAGTCAATAAAAAATATATAAAAAAAAGATGGCAGGGAGAACTCAATGCCTACCTGAAAAACTGGCCTGAAAAAGTCCTGGCTCGCAAGGGATGAGAGGCCTTTTCCCCAGCAGTGGGACACGGGCTCATAATAATAATGAAATGCATATAGAAAAAGTACAGGTGTTGTGAAATAAATCAACGGATTTTACAGGTGTTAGTAGTACATACATATGCTCACGCCTGTATTCCCCGAAGGGGTAGGCAGAGGTGTTTTTATCACAACAATCATCTTTGGTGAAAAGTGGGTGTTGTGATAAAAACACCTCTGCCTACCCCTTCGGGGAATACAGGCGTGAGCATATGTATGTATGTATGTACCCACTTTTCACCGAATTTGATTAAGTGCCAACGTGACAGATGGTGAGTCTATCGCCGTCTCAGGCACTATACATACGTCTTTGAATTACTTCTCAGAAATATGCAGGTTTCCTCACGATGTTTTCCTTCACCGAAAAGCACGTGGTGTGAAATCACTGTACATAAGATTTTTAGAAAAACTCATTGGTACAGGCCCCGCTTTAGTAATGTTAGTAGTTGAATATATAATATATATGGTTTTGTCTATTTTAAGATAGAATTCAGTTCGATGCTATGTTATTTTGAAGGTCACGACACCCATTTTTCACACAAGTCGCCAACCAACGTGACAAGTGAGAGCATTTTCTTGTACGTGAAAGAGAGTTGGGTGAAAGTTCCTCGTTTTAGATCACGCGCAGTATTTTCAATGTCGTCAATGTTTAATAATCACACATGATAAAATCTGTCCCCGTGGAATAGTTACTCTGTCCTAACGCTAACTTTAACCCGCGATTAGTCTTAGATAGATGATATACATTATTGTAGCCTTCCTCGATAAATGGGCTATCTGACACTGAGATAATTTTTCAAATTGGACCTGTAGTTCCTTAGCGTTTAACTTAGCGAATAATAAAGCTCTTCAGCTTTTTATTAAAAATATAATGTTTATCAACGAGAAAAAATTACACAAATTATGTTTAATAAACTCGACCGAAAGCTTAAAATTCGAACGATTATTTTATCGATAAAGTCAAACCCTAAATCTCAAGCACCGCACTACAGTGCACGCGACTAAGACTTGTTACGAAGGTGTTAAAGCCATGCACTCTGTATAGTTGGCATCATTAGCGTGAACACCCTGTATGCACCCGAGGAACGTGTGCAAAGCCGTATTCATTCCATGTTGCAGTTACATTTCTAGTGCACGTGAGACTTCTATATATATACGTTGCTATATAAGTAACGGCCGTGGTGACCTTGAGATTTGAGCAGTCGCCTGCTACGCAAGCGACGCAAGTTCGAATCCCAGCGGGGCCTGTACCAATGAGTTTTTCTAAAAAACTTTTGTACAGTGATTACACCCCACGTGCTTTACGGTGAAGGAAAACATCGTGAGGAAACCTGCATGTGTCTGAGAAGTAATTCAATGACGTATGTAAAGTGTCTGAGACGGCGATGGACTCACCATCTGTCACGTTGGCACTTAATCATCTTCGGTGAAAAGTGGGTGTTGTGATTACAACACCTCTACCCCTTCGGAGAATATAGGCGTGAGCATATGTATGTATGTATGTCTGTGCATTGTTTGGCTCACTAGAATGTAATCGCCTCACTGTTTCCTCCTTTGTCTATGTACATTTTTTAACTACTTCCTGTTGTCTATGAGCACGCTCTCTCTCTTCTCTTCTTGTCGCCATTACATGTACAACACAATTTTCTGTATTAATTTTATTTGGTATAGTTTTTTAATATACAACGTTATAACAGAGCTACATATCATTTATATATCGCCCACTGCGCGTGTGAAACCGTGGGACACAACTAGTACTTAGCATTCAATTTAATCAATTATGAATTTGAATGAAATAAAAAATGATTATTTTTTTTTAAAATAAAAAATGATTATTTTTTTTTAAAATAAAAAATGATTATTTTTTTTTAAAATAAAAAATGATTATTTTTTTTAAAAATAAAAAATGATTATTTTTTTTTAAAATAAAAAATGATTATTTTTTTTTAAAATAAAAAATGATTATTTTATTAAAAATAAAAAATGATTATTTTTTTTAAAAATAAAAAAAAAAATTTTTTTAAAAATAAAATAAAAAATTTTTTTTGAAATTTGCGGCCTTGCAGCTCCTAATCCGCTTTCAAAAATTCTTAAACCAATTTCAAAATTGACTTGTTTGTTAGACATATATCTAATTAACAAAGTGGGCGGACCCGCGGGCAGAAACTAGTTAGTAATAACAAATTCAAAACAAATAACTTGGTTTCTTGCAACCAACAGTTTCAAATTGTAAGCAAACTACAACATTTATAGTTCGTAGCTTTACAATGCTCGTAGCAGTTCGTAGCAGCGTAGCGTTGTATTAATTTGTAAGTTTGCAATAATTTAGCCTTCAAGCACAACGTGGTAACAAAACTAAGTTTTAAGCACAAGTTGATGGGGTCTAGGTAAGTAACATTCCATTTACTGTGTTGATCATGAGTAGTAAGAGAGATCACTGCTTCGTTGGTCTAGTGGTTAGAAAATTTGCCTGCTGATTACGAGGTCAGGAGTCAGGTAAAAAAAGATCGTGGGGTTTTCTGACAAGAAATTCACAATAAATGCCAGGAGTTTGGAAGTTGGCGGTGTTTCCACCCTGGCTCGGGGCGCACGTTGCACCGTTGGTCCTCCGCCTGATCTCTCTCCGGTCGTGTCTGATTGCCTCCCATCCCACTATGAGAGTGAGGGAATAAAGAGTGCACCTGTGTTTACACACACTTGTGGGGGCTGGTCATCTCAAGCTACGCATTTAGTTATAAGTAGATGTACTATATTTTTAGTTATGTTAATTATTATCGACATTTGTGCATTGGAACATTGTCCATGAGCTTACGTTTCTTAAATTATTTATTTTGTATTCTTTAAATTGTATAATATTTTTGAAAAGAGTAATTACAGAATTTCTTGCCAGGTTCTTCTCAGTAAAAGCAACCTTCCGAACCTGGCGGTATCATGTATTCCTGTATAATCCTGTATAATTATGTCATTCTGACGATTTGAAAGTACTTTGTAAAAAGTCTAATCGAATAAAGATACTTTTGACTTTGGCTTTGACTTTGACTTGTGCACTATAATATATCCTGTGCTGAAGGCTGATCCTTGTTGAGATTAGCCGCCGTAACTGAAATTCGGTAGGAGACCATTATAAAGTATGAGTATATGACTCCCATATAATCATATAAAAAAATTCCGTCTGGTATTAAACCCAGAGGCTAATAAGTTACTTTGAAAATTCAGCCCTTAATTTCGCCCCCTTAGAGGAGTATAAGCGTGATGTATCCATACAGATAAATAAAATTAAAGTATCTGTATGTAACACAAAAATACAAAAATAATTAAATGCATATGGAAGTATACATGGTGCTAACATTGAACATCAAATTTTTAAAATATTTCTCTTTCTATCTGTGTGTTTGTTCCGGCTTATCTCCGAAACATGCGTAAGAGCCGTGGTGGCCTTGAGGTTTGAGCAGACGCCTGCTACGCAAGCAACGCTAGTTCGAATCCCAGCGGGGCCTGTACCAATGAGTTTTTCTAAAAAACTTATGAGCAGTTATTTCACACCACGTGCTTTACGGTGAAGGCAAACATCGTGAGGAAACCTGCATATGTCTGAGAAGTAATTCAAAGACGTATGTATAGTGCCTGAGACGGCGATGGACTCACCCTCTGTCACGTTGGCACTTGATCATATTCGGTGAAATGTCGGTTTTGTTACAACACCTCTGCTTACCCCTTCGGGGACCCTTCTGGGATGGCGTGAGCATATTTTTTTTTTGGGTTCCTCGGGACAACTTTGAACAATTTCGTTAAAGTTAATTTTGTAAATTTTAGCTACAGTTACAATTATACCACCTAAATTTAGCTGTTACACTATATTAGCATAGTACATGCATATTTATGTCTCGAACACAGCTCAATTGTTCCCAAACTTCTGTTATCGGGAGCTAAACTTCCCTCTTATCAATTCCAGAACGGTTTGAACGTAGTTGAATATAAACTCATTAATAAACATCGTATACGGAAGGATAGGAAAGTAGGCTTTGTTTACACGTGCGTAATTTCCCTCTAATTTTGTGTGTTATAAAATAATGTTATGTTTCAGACTTACAATAATAATACAGACATGAAATCTGTATGTATAAACATTTGCTCAAGCCTGTATTCTCCGAAGTGGTAGGCAGATGTGTTCTTATAGTTAATCATTCATTTTGAAACGATTTCACAAATTCCGTTTCAAAAATATCTTTATTTGATTAGACTTTTAATAAAGTACTTTCAATTGGACAACGATAAAGACATGGAATTATAACCTTTGCACAATTAGCTCCTGGCTATTAAATGGTGTGCAAATATGTTGTGTAAATCATTTGGTATTGGTTTTACATTTTTAATTATATTTTTTTACACACGCATGCTGATAGTGTGGTAAGAGACAGTTGCAAGTTGAAGAATGATGTGGTGACTAGAATTGAAAAAAGTATGTTGAGATGGTTTGGACATATCGAAAGGATGAGTGAAAGGCGATTAACGAAACACATTTATAGAGCGAATGTGAGCGGAAGTGTCGGTAGAGGGCGTCCAAGGAACAACTACTATGACCAAATTAATAGTATTTTTCAGAAAGGTCAAATTCGGAGCACTCGTAACTGAAGAAAGTGTATGAAGAGATGCATGAATGTGGATGAAGCGAAAGAAGTATGTAAGGATCGTAGCATGTGGCAAACAGTGGTCTCTGCCTACCCCCATGGGATACAGGCGTGAGCATACATACAGCATCATCATCTGTGTAATGAAATGTACATGATGCCAGCTGAGTTTCTTGTCAGTTCTTCTCAGAAGGCTAGTTTCCGAACTGGTGGTAAATTCCTCGACACTCATAAAGTGCCTTATCAGGGACTAAACTGAATCAAACATTTTCATTTATTTAAAAGCTTGGCGGTTTGTCGTTGAAGCAATTGCCAACCCGTTCTGTAGTATTCGCCAGGCATTAATCGGGCACTAATCCAGACTCCAGGCTACTGGGTAATTATACATACATACATATGCTCACGACTGTATCCCATGGGGGTAGGCAGAGACCACCGTTCGCCACATGCTACGATTCTGACATACTTCTTTCGCTTCGTCCACATTCATGCATCTCTTCATACACTTCGTTCGGTTACGAGTGCTCCAAATTTGACCTTTCTGAAAAATACTATTAATTTGGTCATAGTAGTAGAAATTATAGTTAGAAAATCACAAATGACACTGCGGCCTCTTATATGGCAAAGACAAGGGAAGGAAAAATTCGCCGCATGAGCTGGATCACGAGTAGCTCAGATGGAAGAGCATCTACACGGTTGCAGAGGTCGTGGGTCGAGTCCCGCCTCGTGTTCGTATTTTACTTTACCCTTTTTAAGAATTTACAAATTACCGTAAGCTCGACCCTGGGATCAAATCCAGGCCCTCGTGACTTGTGAACAGACCAACGAGGCAACACGTTTAGAGATAACTCAATAATTGAAGTGTTAATTGATACTAATGTAGGCATAATTGCTTTCACATCGAATGCAATATCTGTTTCGGCCCAAATAGCTGTGATATATAATTCAGTTAGGTCACGGACTTTCGTCGTATTGCGGTGCTATGTGATCATTAGAGCTTGGCATTTGAGGTTCAATTAATACATACACACATGCATATGCTCTCGTCTGTATTCCCCGAAGCGGTAGGCAGAGGACCTCTGCACTTAATAATCTTGCCAACGTGGCAGAAGACTTCAGTCTTTGAATTACTTCTCAGACATATGCAGGTCTCCTCGAATTATTTTCCTTCATTGTAAAACACGTGGTGTAAAATCACTGCATATAAGTTTTAAGAAAACTTATTGATACAGGCCCCGCTGGATTCGAATGCGCGTCGTTTGCGTAGCAGGCAACTGATCAAACCCTTCAACGGCTCTGCATTTTTTGAATACATACTTAGTAACTCGTAGGCTAGCCGCACACACGCAATAATATTGTCAAGAAAGTTCATATCTATTCTAAACATTCTATATACAAACATATGCTCACGCCTGTATTCCCCGAATGGGTAGGCAGAGATGTTGTAATCACAACACCCACTTTTTACACAAGATGATTAAGTGCCAACGTGACAGATGGTCAGTCCATCGCCGTCTCAGACACTTTACATACGTCATTGAATTACTTCTCAGAAATATGCAGGTTTCCTCACGATGTTTTCCTTCACCGTAAAGCACGTGGTGTGAAATCACTGTACATAATTTTATTTAGAAATACTCATTGGTACAGGCCCCGCTGGGTGTTAGGCGCTGCAGAACTATGTATAATAGTATGCAGCGTCCTATGGCCATCCGGGTCGCACGGGGGTACCGTACCCTGTCTTTTGAGGCGGCCACTGTCCTGGCGCGGTTTCCGCCCCTGGACATCCTGGCGGAGATGGATGCTCGTGTATACGACCGTCTCCGCCGGGCGGACGGAACCGCGCCTCCTAATGCGGCTGAAGTGCGGAGGCAGGAGCACCGACGTGCGCTCTTGGCGTGGCGTGAGCGGCTTCGCGAGCCGCAGAACGCCCGCCAACGCGCTGCCGAGCCTCGGGCCCTGGCTAAAGAGGAAGGACCACGTCACCTTCCGGCTGACGCAGGTACTCACCGGACACGGGTGTTTCGGTGAGTACCTGAATCGGATCGGTCGCGAACCGACGGCGCAATGCCACCATTGCGGCTGTGACCGGGATTCCGCACAGCACACGCTGGAGCAGTGCCCAGCGTGGAGCTCGGAGCGTCGAGTCCTGGTCACCAGGATCGGGCAGGACCTCTCTCTGCCACGCGTAGTGACGGCTATGCTGGCAGACAGAGAGGCATGGAGGGCCGTAGTCTCCTTCTGCGAGACGGTAATGTCCCAGAAGGAGACCTCCGAGCGGGATCGGGAGAGAGCCGATCCCTCTCGGAGACGACGGCGACGGCGGGGCGGAGGCAACGCACGCCCCGGTCCGTCCACCCAATAGCCAGGGTCTAAGAATATGGCTATGGTATCCCCTGCCTGTCGTAAGAGGCGACTAAAAGGGGGCCGGAGGGCCTGCTGGCGGTGGTCGGGGTGGGAGCTTTGACCACCGGCGCGGGTCCGGGAAGGTGGCAGCGCGATGTGGCTCGCGCTGCCTTGCACAGCGAGGTCTCCAGGGGCGGCGTCACAGCTGCCCCGGGGATGTGCCCCGGCAAAGTGTGGGGGGACACCGGTGCGTTCTATCAGAGTACCCGGAGTCCCCCCTGAGCACTGAGGATGGCCACCGGGGGGGTTTTAGTGCGGTAAGAATCCCACATACCCCGATCTGCCTCTCCCAGGGCGGTCGGGGACCTTTTGAAGGTTTCCCCCTCGTCAACAAAAAAAAAAAAAAAAAAAAGGCCCCGCTGGATTCGAACTTGCGCCGCTTGCATAGCTCTAACCTCAAGGCTCTAAACATTCTATACATACATACAAATAAAATTGAAGTGTCTGTTTGTAATTCGAAATTAACAGCTCTTCTCTAAATGCATATGGATGTTATAGGCATAAAAAATAAAGCTTCAACAATTTTCTCTGGCTGTCTATCTGTTTGTTCCGGGTAATTTCCGAAACGTCTGGATCGATCCGAATCAAATTAAATCTAAGCGGTTGAAACCGCAGGTCTCAGCTAGTTAGCAATAATATTGTGAATATCTACACTAACATTATAAAGAGCAAAACTTTGTTTGTTTGGTTGTAATGAATAGGCTCAAAAACTACTGGACCGATTTCAAAAAATCTTTCACCATTGGATAACTATATCATCAGCGAGTAACATAGGCTTTATTTTATCTTCGTACTCCCACGGGAACGGGAACTACGCGGGTGAAACCGCGTGAGGTTCGCTAGTTGACAATATTATTGTGTGTGCGGATAATACTTATGGAAACTTTAACTCCCCATTAACTCCAGCCGCCACAAAATAAATACAGTTCCCAGAAATCAACAGCAACTTGCTGACTAGTAAAATAGCGCTTTACTCTGATAAACGTAAATAATGGCTTTTGCAGCCACATTCAGCTGCGGCTGGAAAAATATGCGTTATTACTGCGGATGTAGAGTGAATTGAAGTGGTTATTGATTAAAGTGTTTTGACTCTATTTGCTAATTAACTAGGGGTCATTTTTGAAGATAATCCTGTGACTCGACGTTTAATTTGCATGTAAATTACCTCTAACAGTCTGTAAAGCTACACTACTATTATAAAGAGGAAAGACTTGTATTTTTGTAATTAATTCAAAATATATTTTTAGGCACCTAGGTGTGGTTTACTTTAAAAAAAAAATAATATCAACACGAAATCTTAACAAATTTAATTATAAATTAATTTTAACATTAATATCGGAAACAAGGAAACAACCATTTATTAACATATACAAATAAATTACACAAGTAACGTAATAAACCACAAAACTACAGTAGAATAGAAATACCAATCTAAATTGGAAAGAACTCACGCAATACAACGCCAATCCTAACGACCTGTCGCTACGACGACTGAGCAAACAATATGTCTGTACACGGCTGCGCGTGCTCTTTTATAGGCGGTAGTGGGGATGGGCGTTGCTTACAAAGGAATTTTATTACGATTGCTTATAATGTTTTTTTGATTAGACTTCTTACAAAGTACTTTCAAATCGTCAGAAGGACACAAAATACATTATACATGATTATAAATGTTACCACCAGGTTCGGAAGGTTGCTTTTGTTGAGAAGAACCCGGCAAGAAACTCAACAATTACTCTTTTAAAGAAATATATATTATACAATGTTTTTGGTTACAGTAATTATATGTCATGAATACAGTTCAAATGCTCAATTGTCAAATATAATAACTAAAATATTACAAATATTTGTGAGAATAAACTCAAAATCTCCTTAAATTTCAATTCTCCCACCTATGGTAAACTACATTATCAGCGAGTAACATAATCATACTCAAAAATATCTTTATTCGATTAGACTTTTTACAAAGTACTTTCAAATCGTCAGAAAGACACGATTACACAGGATTTTACATGCTACCGCCAGGTTCGGAAGGTTGCTTTTACTGAGAAGAACCTCAAGGCTTTATACTTGTCTTATGAACTAGTAGCGGATGTCACGTGCTATCACCCGCGTAGTCCCGTTCCCGTGGGAGTACGTGTATAAAATATAGCTTATATTATTCAGTTATAATGTAGCATTCAAATGGTAAAAGAATTTTTAAAATCGGTCCAGTACTTTTTGAGCCAATTCGTTACAAACATACATATAAACTTTTCCTCTTTATAATATTAGTATAGACATTAATAAGTATTTTCATACCTATTCGTAAATTTTGGAACAGTTGCAGAATAACTCGTGTTCGTTGGTCGATATGACTACATTCAAATTTTTTGGAATTAACTCGTCTGCATCCCAATATTTTGAAGATTTGAGTATGAGGTTACCGATTCTTGAAAGATGCCTGCAAAAGTATTTTTTCATTATTACACATAATAATACAATGCAGAATCGAAGAGGAAAGATGATTGGCTACCTTGCACGACATGACGGGTTCATTAAAAACATATTAGAAGGAAAAGTAGAAGGGAAGAGAAGAAGGGGAAGACCCATGATAACATACATGAGACAAGTTAAGGAAACAGTGTCTGTCATGACGTATAGGGAGGTCAAGGAGATGGCACTGGATAGAGACGAATGGAAGAAATTGCATCGGTTACAACGACAAGAGTCAGACTATTAAAATTATGATGATGACACATAATTACTTTAATAAATTGTACGATCGAGCGAGTGACACCCCTGTGACATTCACAGGCTACATTAACCGCGCACTATTAAGATCGCCTTGAATTTTTTTTGCCACAAGCCACCTCCTGTCACACACTTCTATAAGTATATTATACATATTCAAATCATAACAAGGATAATGTCGTTGGAATCGTTAAACGTTAAAATGTGATAATCGTTTTCTTAGCTACGTAAAAAATGTGATATTTTTAAGCGGGCCTGTACCAATGTAATTTTGAATGAGAATAACTCATATGCAATGATTTCACGCCACGTGCTTTACTGTGAAGGAAAAGATCGCGAGGAAACTTGCATATTACTGAGAAGTAATTCAAAGACGTTTGTATAGTGTCTGAAACGGCGATAGTCTCACTATCTGTCACGTTGGCACTTAATCATCTTCGGTAAAATGTGGATGTTGTTATTACAACACCTCTGCCTACTCTTGCGGGGAATACAGGCGTGAGCATATGTATGTATGATATTTTTAAATGTTTTTACTTTTATGTATAATTATACACTTTATATTACATATGCTCACGCCAGTATTCCCCGAAGGGGTACGCAGAGCAATATGTAGGTTTCCTCACGATGTTTTCCTTCACCGTAAATCACGTGGTGTGAAATCACTGTACATAAGTTTTTTTAGAAAAACTCATTGGTACAGGCTCCGCTAGGATCCGATCTTGCGTCGCTTGCGTAGCAGGCGACTGCTCAAGCCCCGAGGCCACCACGGCTCTTCTTCTCACACTTTATATTGTTTATAAAATTTTATCGATTTTTAAATTATTTTACTAATATAATGCTACATTATCACTTCAAAAAATATGCTATATTGTTATTCCTACGCAGATGAAAATACGAGACACAGTTATTAATAGAGCTCATCCAGTCAGTTAGGACAGGGGTTGTTTTTACTTCCAGTTTTTCATAGCAGTAGGTTTGTTTGCTTTTGGAAGTTCGTAGTGCGAGGCCGACCTCAGTTAGCCTATAATGGGTTGCCGCCTACCATCGCAGTATAAAAACAGGGATGCAGGATTTTTGATTAAATTTTTTATTACTAAGCAAATTGGGTTTCACGGTACTGTTTTGGGAAAGCCTGCCTTTGGTTCGACAGTTTTGTTATGGAACATTGGGAAGTGTTTATAAACCATAGTTTGGTGTGTAAGAATTCAATAAGAGCCGTTGTGGCCTTGAGGTTTGAGCAGTCGCCTGCTACGAAAGCGACGCAAGTTCGAATCCCAGCGGGGCAGTACCAATAAGTTTTTCTAAAAACTTATGTATAGTGATTTCACACCACGTGCACCGTAAATGAAGGAAAACATCGTGAGGAAACCTGCATATTTCTGAGAAGTAATTCAATGACGTATGTAAGGTGTCTGAAACGCCGATGGACCATCTGTCACGTTGGCACTTAATCATCTTCGGTGAAAAGTGGGTGTAGTTATTACAACACCTCTGCTTACCCCTTCGGGGAATATAGGCGTGAGCATATGTATGTATGTAAAATATCAATATCGAGGAAATTTGAAGGTAGTTCTATAATACAATGGTAAAGGAAACGGCAAGATCTGCCGGCTTGTTCAGGGAGTATTTGAGGAGTCAGGTACGTAGAGCAATAGGGCAAGGTCGGCCAAAAGATACAAAAGATAAGATAAGATGAAAAGGAAAATATTGCATAATAATATTGCAATAAGACACTTGTATAATTTCTGCGAAGAAATTAATAGACGTATGCATAGTTAGGATTTGAAAATTAAAAATATTAACATTATTTGATTAGACTTCTTACAAAGTGCTTTCAAATCATCGCATGAAATTAAGACATAAAAGAGATGTGTGAGAAACCACAGCGATAAATAAGATTTTGCGAGTCCGCCAAAAAAGTTTCCTTAAAAACCGTTCACTTTTTGGGGAAAAATAAAATCACCTTCAGACGTATGAGTACCTAACGCTGGCAATAAAACCACCCCTCTGAGGTACATAACTCTGCTCTAGTGTACTCCGTGTGGGCTTAATATGGTTCTAGACATGACACATGCGTTTGCCCTTTATTGCCTTCTAAATCGTACTGAAGATAGTGCCATGTACTTAAACCTGGTTTTTATCAAGGTTTTTATGCGAATAGATATATTTACGACTTCTCGTTTGGCACAGGTTTAAATTTTATTTATACTTACCCGCTTAAACTTAAT
Organism: Watsonalla binaria; assembly: GCA_929442735.1. Classification (NCBI taxonomy): domain Eukaryota; kingdom Metazoa; phylum Arthropoda; class Insecta; order Lepidoptera; family Drepanidae; genus Watsonalla; species Watsonalla binaria. The sequence continues at coordinate 866,136 of OV838938.1, forward strand.
TTCACAGCAGCTTTTTGCTAGTGAAAGTCCCGTAAAAATAGGTCCAGCCGCGTCAAAGATTCGCCGGAACAAACAGATATTTTTAATAAATATTTTTTTATATCACAACCGTATATCCTTTCACATTCATTTAGTGATAAGCTGTCAATTTGGAATTACAAACAGACACTTAAATTTTATCATATATATATACATTTTAGCACAGGGTTAAGTCAAGTATTCATCTGTTGTTGTGTCTCAATGAATTGTTGTGTCTTCGTGTTGGTTGTGTGTCGTCAGAGAGCGAGTTTTTCACTGCCGCCGTCACAAGTCACCGCGTCGACGTAAACGTAGATTTGTATAGGATCGAAACAGCGTTATAGAGCCGTGGTAGCCTTAGGGTTAGAGCTCGAATCCCAGCGGGGCCTGCACCAATGAGTTTTTCTAAAAAAAAACCTTACGTGCAGTTATATAACACCACGTGCTTTACGGTGAAGGAAAACATCGTGAGGAAACCTGTATATTTCTGAGAAGTAATTCAAAGACTTATGTATAGTGCCTAAGACGGCGATGGACTCACCCTCTGTCACGTTGGCACTTGATCATATTCGGTGAAATGTGGGTGTTGTTGATACAACACCTCTGCTAACCCCTTCGGGGACCCTTCTGAGATGGCGTGAGCATATATTTTTTTTTTATCGAAACAGCGCCGTCTGTCGACCTAAAGATGACACTATTGTGAGCACATACAAATCTGCGCTTACGTCGACGCGATAACTTATGACGGCGATTTTAAGTAAACTCGCACTAGGTATTAAAATTTTCCTCGCTCATTATTATTACAGTAAAAGTAATTATAGGTTTATCCAAAACGGTCGCCATAGTTGTTTCCACTTTGCAGTAATTAAATTCGTGCGCAAAGCGGTTTTTGCTAGCGAACTAACCATGGTCAAACTCGTCGTAACTATGAGAGTTGCGCGACATTGTTTACAACAAAGGGTTCATTAAGGCTATTTTCGTCTAGTGTATCACAAAGTGTAGTTAATATATATACGTTTTTATTGTAGAAAAAGATAATACTTACGTAGTTAAGTATTGATAACAGGATCTCCCATTCGAAATATAGAGTTACTGAACGAGTGTATGTAGGTACGCCTAATTCAAAGATATTAAAGTTAAATAAATTAAAGTTTTTTTTTTAAAGAAGTAATTATAATAATATTATAAATTACTAGCGGACATCTTCAGTTTCACCCGCGTAGTTCCCGTTCCCGTGGGATTATGGGGATAAAATATAGCCTATATTAATCAGTAATCGGTCCAGTACTTTTTGAGCTATTTTGTTACAAACATACATATCTATAAAAAACGAACAAACAGACATACAGTCAGAGATTTTTTTTCGAAATTAGTTTCTTATGTAATTACTGTAAATACTTTCATTATGAGAAAACCTGTTAATTTAAAAATTACACACAGGGACTTCAAATTTATTTATTTAAATATGTACATAATATGCTCACGCCTCTATCCCCTGAAGGGTAGGCATATGTGTTGTAATAACAACACCCACATTTAACCGAATATGATTAAGTGGCAACGCGACAGATGGTGACTCCATCGCCGTCTCAGATACTATACATAAGTCTTTGATTTACTTCTCAGACATATGCAGGTTTCCAGAGGAGCTCGTGGCACAGTTGCTACAGCGCATATCATTCGATCAGCGAAGTTAAGCAACCCTACCCCTAGCCAGTAATTGGATGGGTGACCGCCCGAGTTCCCTCCGTGCCTCGGAGAGCACGTTAAGCCGTCGGTCCCGGTTGCCAATTTATCATCTTTGGCAATCATTACAGGTCAGTCGGAGGCCTAAAATAGTCTGACAACTGGTTTAACCCAGATCACAGATTTTCCTCGTTAAAGGGGGTGCGAAGGTCAGATGGCAGTCGCTTCGTATAAAAATCAGGTGATCAGCCACATCGGGTTGAATCAAGTGCCGACCACAACAGTGTATGGGATAAGGCCAGGGAGATGACATATGCAGGTTTCCTCACGATGTTTTCCGTCACCGTAAAGCACGTGGTGTGAAATCCCTGTACATAAGTAAGAGTGCTAAAAAACCAAAGCCACAGCGGCTCTTTTTATTTATCTTTATAGATTTATATGCTACAGTTTAAGCTTTGGGACTTAGTTGTTTTTATGATTATCGTTATTCTGTCCTTAGATCAAAGTCTAAGCAATAACAGTTATTGTATATTCCCGGAAATATAAAGGTTATCCTTAGAAATAGGCAAGATAATGTCGGGTCAGAATATTATATTGTAAGCAGTTACGAACCCCGAAGGTAAACTCACAGTTTATGTGCTTATAATCTATACAGATAAATCAAATTGAAGCGTCTGTTTGTAATCTTATACATTTATTATACACTTATACTTATATTTAATTGTGCAGCGATTCCCAACAGTGACGTGAAGAACTAAAATATCTCATACAAATATTGCGAGTGACGCTAGCGAGTATAGATTACGAAAACGGTGGTCAACTCGTGATAGGTGTACTGTAATAAGGTGGTTCTTTGCTATGTCTGAGATATTTATGATATAAATCTAATCAGAATAACCATGACATGCAATTTGAAGAAGATAAAAATAAAATTTGATCGAATCAAATTCTTCATGTAAATTAAGATCACCTGTAATTTCAAGCGACTCCATCTACTTCGAAATACATTAATGAAATGTAAATGTAAGTGATTTATTCAGTTAGTAAGGCACTTAGTAACGTCGATAAAATTACCATCGCATCAGAATATTATTGGTAACTAGCTTTGTCCTGGGGCCTTACTATGAACTCTTATTGCCATCATAGTTTTACTCTTATTATGAGACAGATGTATTTGACGTGTATACATGTGTCACTGTCACACAACTGTAATAACATTGCAATAAGAGCTCATGGTTGGACTCCTGTGCTCATATCAGAATATATATCTATCTCTATACAGATAAATAAAATTGGCGTGTCTGGTTGCAATACTAAAATTTCACCTTTTGACTAAAAGCATATGATTCTTATATTTTTTTTCTGTCTATCTATTTGTTTCGGCTAAATTCCGAAACGGCTGGGCTGATTTTAATGGGAGTTACACAAAGAGGCTACTTTTAGGCTACTTTTATTAAAAAATACATTGAGGATTCCGCGAGAATGAGTAAGTGCAACCGCGAGGCCCAGCTAGTTAAGAATAAAAATTATGGTTACCATTTTTTTTCCAAAAAATCTTGCCGTTTCTTACTCTATGTAACATCACCTTCTGTGAGTGAAATTCCCGTTTAAATCAGTAAAGTAGATGTTTGTATGCATTTAGTGAAAAGTTGTTATTTTAGAAATACAAACAGACACTTCAATTTTATTTGTCTGTATAGATGTATAGATAGACATTGTGGCATTTATCACACAGTGATATCTATTTTGAAATAAAACAAAGGTTCAGCAGACAATTTTATGTTCTTGCAAAATAATCATAAACGTTTCTTGCAAATCTACCTTAAACGTTTAGGGGTGAACAACATTCCAAAATAGATTGCATTTTTAGATCTGGCAACAATTTACATACAAACTATACGAAATCTGATATGTAACACTTCACTGTAGACACCGACAGCGCTGAACCTTGCGTGTGAAGTCTGATAAGCATACTTTAAAGGTGATTCATCCCTGAAATTGTATTTCGTTTGAACCCTACAAATGATTGTGATCTGATTTGACTGCGTGTTGCAAGGAGATAGTATTTTTAAATCATACATACACGCTCATGCCTGTATCCCGCGAAGGGTTACCACAACTACCAATTTTCTACGAAGATGATTAAGTGCCAACATGACTGATGGTGAATCTATCGCCGTCGCAGGCACTATACATGTCTTTGAATTACTTCTCAGACATATGCTGGTTTCCTCGTGATGTTTTCCTTCACCGTAAAGCACTTGGGGTGAAATTACTGCACTTAAGTTTTTAGAAAAACTCTTTGGTACAGGCTCCGCTGGGATTCGAACTTGCGTCGTTTGCGACGAGGGATTATGACAGCTATCAACTCGTGGCCTTATCCCTCATACATTGTTGGGATCGGCACTTGATTCAACCCGATGTGACTGATCACCGATTGTATACGAAGCGACTGCCATCTGACCTTCGTAACCCCTTTTACGATAATCCGTTAAACAACTTGTCAGACTTTTATAGGCCCCCGACTAACTATCAAAGATTGCCAAAGGTGTTAAATTGTCAACCGGGACCGATGGCTAAACGTGCTCTCCGAGGCACGGAGGGAACTCGAGCGGTCACCCATCCAATTACTAGCTAGGGTTGTTAAAAATATCTTACTGATGCATGGTATACTAATTACGGTATAATGACTCAGAACACATTATGCTTTGTTATAACAATTTTTATTGCCGTATTATTCCGCCCATGCACTCAACAGGTCATCGACCCTATAATTAGCGAGGTCGTTAGCCCTCGTCGAATATGACAAAACAATGCTGTGTTAAGACTGTACCTTTTGGCTTTGAAATTACTGATGGTTGGGCTTTTTCCTTGAAAAGCTCAAAGTAATACAATTAAATACTATTGTATTGTGTTTTTCAAGTCTTTGAGCTTAGTAAATAATTATTTTACTTATATTCGACTCCATTTATTTTATTCAAGACATAAGTACAATTGACAGTTTCAAAAAAGAAAGTAAATATTTACGATTTTTTTAAAGTATCGAGTAATTTGTCACAATCGATGATATTAAGAGTAGATACGTCATAGTCTCGCAATACACCAAAAAAAATATTTTTACAATTTTTTTTAAGTCCGTTATCATTGGTCGTACTACAATCTACCTTCAAATATAAAAACATCTTCACAGATAAATAAATTTTATGAATCTGTGTTGTTTTTTTTTTATTACGATTACGAAGACACCGATTTGGGCCAAGTTTTCTACTTGTAAAAAGTTTTAAGGCTATATTGATTAATTAAAAAAGGAATCTGTTTGTTATTGCAAATTAACAGCTTTTGACTAGACGCATATAAAAGTAGGTACAGAATGTATATAAAACAAAAAACAATTTAAACGTAATCTGTATGTTTGTTCCGGGTAATCATCGTTAATAAATTTTAATTTGGAATTATAAACAGACTTACATTTTATTTATCTAAATATATGTATAGACAAAGCTATTTCATAACACAGCGATTTAATTCTTCATGACACAGGCAACAAGCGTAGCGAGCGCACTTTTAGTTTTGACACGGCCATAGGCTGCAGTAACTGCTTACAATAAGCAGACTGCCTATAAGCCTGTTAACCACGCACGTAGGTGTACCCTTAACTACTATTACACAAAGGCTTTATAGGTAGGTAAAACACCGCCCTTCCTTAGCGTGTAAAAACAAACAAAGCTTTGTATACGAACTAAAAGTCCGCATTGGGCCCTCTCACCACTCCACAGCCAGTTCACCTTTTAAAGTTAATTCCAGCCTCATTCTGGTGGTAAACAGTGAGCTCTTGAAATAATAAAACGTACTCCTCAATTCGGTTAGCCCGCGGAATGGTGTTATTTATAATGCAACGTTTCGGACAAGCGCCGGCAAATGGTGCGGTATATCTCAAATGTAACTAGCCTGTGTTGAATTAACTTTTTTAATTTAAATTGAAAGGTCTAAGTGCCTTTTTTTAGGCGATTTTTCTATGCTCAGATTAATGGAAGATAGCTATTCGACGAATAGATTTAACTGATTGTTAATCAAAGTCAAAGTCAAAATATCTTTATTCGATTAGACTCTATACAAAGCACTTTGAAATCGTCAGAATGACATAATTATACAGGATTATACATGCTACCGCCAGGTTCGGAAGGTTGCTTTTACTGAGAAGAATCTCAGTAATTTAATTACTCTTTTCAAAAAAAATATTATACAATTTTAAAATACATTTCCAATGCACAAATGTGGATAAAAAATTACATAAAGAAAAATCTAGTTGTTCTACGTATATCTAAATGCGTAGCATGAGATGACCAGCCCCCACAAGCAGCACCTGTTCACAAGTATGACGCGAATGCCAGCCATTGACCTCCTCAACCATTATAGAGGGAAGTGGATCAGGGGGAGGGGATCGGTCGGTTGTTTGGCTACCAATTAACATTTATCCAAGGAATAGCTCAGTACTCACTAATGTTAGAGCCGTGGTGGCCTTGAGGTTTGAGCAGTCGCGGGGCCTGTACCAATGAGTTTTTCTAAAAAACTTATGTACAGTGATTTCACAACACGTGCTTTACGGTGAAGGAAAACATCGTGAGGAAACCTGCATATTTCTGAGAAGTAATTCAATGACGTATGTAAAGTGTCTGAGACGGCGATGGACTCACCATCTGTCACGTTGGCACTTAATCATCTTCGGTGAAAAGTGGGTGTTGTGATTACAACACCTCTGCCTACCCCTCGGGAAATACAGGCGTGAGCATATGTATGTATGTACTAATGTTAGAACAGGACAAGAATATTACATACATACATTTTGTTTAATTAATTAATTTTGTATGTCACATTTGTCACACCAACTGACGAATTGCTTGTTATCCAATTTAACTGCCCGTTGAACATGCAGATAAATTGCATTATTCCGTTAAATGAGCTATTCTATAGTATAAGCTTAACTGACGGTTAAAACTGAACGCTATCTGATTAGTTATCTGAGAATTGAAAAATCGGGCCTTAAGAGAACTCTAGCTCAAACTAAAAATATATTTTAACAAAGTTCTTTCATATCTTCAGAATAACATAATTATACAGGATTATACATGCCATGCCATGGATTGCAACATCGTCAACCACGACCACTCTGTCAAGAGTGCCGGGTTTGGAAGGTTGCTTTTACTCAGAAGAACCTTCTTCACAGTAATTACTCTTTTCAAAAATATTATACTATTTGAAAATATAAAATACTAGCGGACCTCACGCGGTTTCACCCGCGTAGTTCCCGTTCCCGTGGGTGTACGGGGATAAAATAAAGCCTATGTTACTCGCTGATGATGTAGCTATCCAATGGTGTAAGAATTTTTGAAATCGGTCCAGTAGTTTTTGAGCGTAATCATTACAACCAAACAAACAAAGTTTTCCTCTTTATAATGTTAGTGTAGAAATTATGGACACAGTTCCAAAATATTTCGATAAAAATTAACGTAAAGTAAAAGTTCTTATATCTAAATGTGTAGCTTGATATGTGTGGCTTGATGATGAAAGATAGGATATATGTAGGTATACTCCTCCTGTTTTTTTCTCATGGTTTTAAAGTATGCTATATATCAGATAATAATTAGCCGATATAAAGAGCCGTGGTGGCCTCGGGGTTAGAGCGGTCGCCTGCTACACAAGCGACGCAAGTTCGAATCCCAGCGGGGCCTGTACCAATGAGTTTTTCTAAAAAACGTATGTACAGTGATTTCACACCACGTGCTTTACGGTGAAGGAAAACATCGTGAGGAAACCTGCATATTTCTGAGAAGTAATTCAATGACGTATGTAAAATGTCTGAGACGGCGATGGACTCACCATCTGTCATGTTGGCACTTAATCATCTTCGGTGAAAAGTGGGTGTTGTGATTACAACACCTCTGCCTACCCCTTCGGGGAATACAGGCGTGAGCATATGTATGTATAGTAATTACGTAAGTTTCCTCACAATGTTTTCCTTCCCTGTAAGATTTCGTACTTATTAGATCGTCAGGATCAATATCTCAACTCGAGACGTCGGTGTTATTTGTGGGAATGTAACTTAATATTGCAACGTAAGCTAATCAGCATCGTAACCGCATCGCCTCGTATCGAGGCAAGCTCGCTAATTGAAGTAAGGTGGTGACCATTTGTATTTGAGTTGATATGTGTCTGTTGATCTCCAGGTCTCGAGTTGTATTCCCGGGTCGGGTCAAAAATGTATATAGGGTTATTTTGTCATGAAATTCACAATAAATACCCGGAGTTTGGATGTTGGCGGTGTCTACACCCCCGTGGCTCGGAAAGCACGTTAAGCCGCTGGTCCTACGCCTGATCTCCAGTCTCCCATCGGACTATGACAGTGAGGGAATAGAGAGTACACCTGTGTTTGATGAGGCAAATCTAACTTAATACGTATCTCTATATTAAGAGGGGATATTGAGGAGCTCGTGGCACAGTTGTTATTGCGCATATCATTTGATCAGTGAAGTTAAGCAACCCTAACCCTAGCCAGTAATTGGATGGTTGACCGCCCGAGTTCCCTCCGTGCCTCGTAGAGCACGTTAAGCAGTCGGTCCCGTTTGCCAATTTATCATCTTTGGCAATCGTTATAGGTCGGTCAGAGGCCTAAGATAGTCTAACAACTGGTTTAACCCAGATCACAGATTTTCCTCGTTAAACAGTTGCGAAGGTCAGATGGCAGTCGCTTCTGTTGGAAATTGGGCGAGAAACTTAAAGATGGTGTAGATATTTAAGAGTTAATTATAGAGAACACGGAGGCATATTTTTACAACAATGGAGAGAGAGCAAGCGAGAGAAAGCAACACTTGCTGACAGATACGTCAAACGACTGACACATTGCTTAGACATATTAAATTTCGTTTATAAACCTAACAGCTTCGTATAAAAATCATGTGATCAGCCACATCGGGTTGAATCAAGTGCCGACCCCAACAGTGTATGGGATAAGGCCAGGGAGATGATGATGATTCAGCCCTTTATTGTATTCTTCTTCCTAAATTTCTTTGAACCCAATAACAAAGCAAAGTTAATGTTTTTATAAAAGAGTCGTCCGACCAACCGCATTGCGCTATTTCGTGTGCATTGGTACAATGAAAAGTGGTTTCTGTACATTTCTATTTACCTGTACTACCTACTTGTATTTTATATTTTAAATCGTGGCTTGTACAGAATTAGGTTGGTTCTTTAATAATTACTAATCTGATTGTTATTGTAAATTGTACTGTAATTCAACGAGTACAAAGTTGTTTATTGCATGTTTCTGACAAGGCGTTTCGTGGCTTAACTTATATTGCCTTATGGTTGAATTATTTACACATAGGTATTTATTGTGCTTAACGAATTGTATTCCAATATATTTTACTCGAATGAATAAATCGTTTAATGTGGTGGCCTTGGGGTTTGAGCAGTCGCCTCCTACGCAAGCGACGCAAGTTCAAATCACAGCGAGGTCTGAACCGAAAGAAGTATGTAAGTATCGTAGCATGTGGCGAACGGTAGTCTCTGCCTGCACTCATGGGATACAGGCGTGAGCATATGTTTGTATATATGACACTATGTAGTTGGTCACGTCCATAGTCTACAGTAGCCGCTTACCATCAGGTGAAGTACACTCGTTTTTCACCAATATATGTAGTGTAAATAAATTCGTACGAAAAGGGAGGCTATTTGTGAAAACTGAAGCCTTACAATTCACCAATCAATGTGTCGAATGTTTTATCAAAATTAATTTGCCCTGTCACCGGCCGATCCCGTCCACACATTTCAGGCCTATTTACACTTTTAGTGGCCTCTATTTGAATAGGTTTTCATTTATTTTGTCCAAATATTGACTGCACGCGACACGCGTCAATTTCCTTTTTGGGAACAAACCAAACTGGATCACATGCATTATTGAGCATTTAAGGTTAGTTTAGATTGATGTGGCATCCGTTCCGCGCGAGCTTCTCTAAATTGAATTTGGATACGAACAACTTCAATCTATCTATATACAGGGTGACGGGGGAAATAGGACAGCTGTTAAAATATGTGATAGGGTATAATTTTAGGAAGCAAATAAAATTATTATGACGAAAATATCTGCAACCGTTTTCGAGTAATTGACGTTCAAAACCTTATTTTCGCATAAAAATCAATAAAATCAGTTCACGTGAAATCTAACTCCTTTTTTATTTTATTTCTCCCACGAATAGTTGCTAAAATATTCCTATATAACCTTCTCCTTAATTTAACAAATTTAACTACCGCGTACGTAATGTAGGTAAACGCAGCCGCGCGTTCATTCAATCGCTTAAGGCCGCGAGCTTTTCTGCCCTTAGCAGCCATAGCCTATAACTACGTTATCGTTGAAGCTAGATATTTTACGACTTCAACAAAGAGATATATTCATAAAACCCTACAACTTCTAGAAGACAACTGTTCCTTTTTTCCGCCACTCTGTATATCTTTAAGTACACAGGATCAAATAGAATAGAAAATATTTAAGCATTGCGAATGTTGATGCAATTTTTGTGGTTGAAAAGTTCGATGAGCCATATTGGCGGTGGGTTTTAGCACCTGCTACGCAAGCGACGCAAATTCGAATCCCAGCGGGGCCTGCACTAATGATTTTTTCTAAAAATCTCATGAAACCGCAGGGCACAGCTATAGAATATAAGAACGGACACAATTCTAATGTCTAATAGGCATTACTGTTTCTTAACGAGTCATACGGAGTGTATTAATTCAAATTTATTAAGACTTAGTCTCAGTTTAAATTGGATTAGGAAACTTCGCAAATGGAAATTTGGAAATTCGTTAATTGACACCAAAGACGACGGATCTCTTTACTTTAATTAAACATCATTTAGACGCTTCTTAGTTCCGGAAGATGGCGTTGAAGTCGACTTTAAAGACAATTATTTTAACACTTCAAATTAGCAGCGCCCTGCGGTTTTACCCGCGTAGACGTAATGTCATGGATGAAATAAAAGTCGGCTAAGTTACTACTTGTAACATTACCTATCTGCCAGAGAAAGTCCCGTTCAAATCGGCTAAACTTTTTCTGAGACTGGCCGGAACAAACAGACAGATAGGCGGACACACAGAAATATTTTTTTTTATGTCAATAGCGTATATACTTACATACATACATATGCTCACGTCTATATTCCCCGAAGGGGTAGGCAGAGGTGTTGTAATCACAACACCAACTTTTCACCGAAGATAATTAAGTCCCAACGTGACAGGTGGTCAGTCCATCGCCGTCTCAGACACTTTACATACGTCATTGAAATATGCAGGTTTCCTCACGATGTTTTCCTTCACCGTAAAGCACGTGGTGTGAAATCACTGTACATAAGTTTAGAAAAACTCATTGGTACAGGCCCCGCTGGGATTCGAACTTGCGTCGCTTACGTAGTGGCGACTGCTCAAACCTCAAGGCCACCACGTATATACTTTCATTATGCATTTAGTGAACAGCTGTTAATTTGGAATTACAAACAGACACCTCAATTTTATTTATCTGTATATAGATATACACTTAAAACAAGAAAAAAGCAAGAGGAAAACTTGCACCAGTATACATTTTCAATTTTATACCGCGTGCTACATTTCTTACGGGATTCTGTCCTGATTTATAGGCGACAGCGTTTTGCTTACAAACCATATTAGAATCCGAATGTCTGAGCTAGTTTTATCATCATCTAGCACTGATGAAGGGACAAAAAGCAAAATATATATTTTAGTTTCACTCCTTGTAAGTAGATGGCGTTAGTTGTGAAATAGAACGTGCTATTGAAAGTTGTATTGCGTTATATAAATATGTTTCGTACCATTCATTTGTATGCCCCTTATAGACGGAACATTATGACAATCCTGTGGCTTACAACCACAGGATTTTCATAATTATTTATTCAGTTCCTGCCACTCTTGAAAAGCTAATAGCAAATAAGCCGAAAATATCGCAAAATATTTTATTCTCAAGGTATCAGCTACTGGACTGCTTGGTATTACTTAACATCACGGTCAACAAAAGAACATTATCAGGGGCTCTTAGCACAGTAGTTACAAGCGCCGTCACGAATTAAGAGCGCTAAGCGAGAATAGAACGGATACTGCGTATGTTTTTATTCGCCTCACGGCATACATATAGACAGAGACAGACTCATAATTAGGCCCCTGGGGATCAACTATGATCGCTTAAACAGCACGTATTAAGAACTTCCTAGCTTTAACGATTAATTTTACGATACTAAAATGAAACGTCAAAGCTCAGAAGTTCTTAATACGCTCTGCTTAAACCTATGGTAGACCCCCAGGGTTTGTAGACAAAGTAACATTCGGGAGTGACATATATTACTCGAATGATTTATGTAATTTCCATAAATTTTGTCACACTTACATATGCTCACGCCTGTATTTCCCGAAGGGGTAGGCTAAGGTATTGTAATCACAACACCCACTTTTCACAGAAGGTGATTAAGTGCCAACGTGACAGATGGTGAGTCCATCGCCGTCTCAGACACTATACATACGTCATTGAATTACTTCTCAGAAATATGCAGGTTTCCTCACGATGTTTTCCTTCACGGTAAAGCACGTGGTGTGAAATCACTGTACATAAGTTTTTTTAGAAAAACTCATTGGTACAGGCCCCGCTGGGATTCGAACTTGCATCGCTTGCATAATTTTTGTATTATCGCAAGCGGGTGAGAATTTTACCTTGTCTAGGCCTACAGGGCGGTGATGGATAACAAAAGTATGTAAGTTTATAACTTACACCAAAACCGTAGCAAATAAAGTATCAACACAAATGTTACGCAGCCTGAAATTCTTGTTCAGGACCCTCGGTACAACCTCGTAGAGTATAAATTATATCATAAATGTACTCCTCCGTGCGAGTGTACTTCTATCTATGTACTTAAAAATGTGCTCTGCAGACTATTTCAACCGAGTACACTTGACTAAACAAGTGGGTACATCAGTAGTTTCATAACGTTATCATTTTGGTTCGTACGAAACAAAGATCCTTTAAAATTAAGGGTTTTTCTAAATATAAATGCTATACTTTTGTTGGAAATCCGCGAATCATCTTTAAATCAAACTTCCCAGTAATATCAATTATACATCAGAATAACACTATAGGCTATAATTTATAAAGATATTGTGTGATATGAAGATAAGTCAAATCCTGCCACCAGCTAGTCTATACATCTATACATACAGATAAATAAAATATATACGATACTGGCATAAAAAAACAATTTCAATTATTTTTCTCTGTATGTATGTGTGTCTGTTTATTCCAGCTAATCTTCGAAATGACTAGACGGATTTTTTTTTCGAAAAAAAAAAAAATTAAGCAAATCCTGCGCAGACGGAGTCGCGGGCACCAGCTAGTATAACATAACGTATCTTTTTCCTTTCTTGTTTATTTTCCGTTCTTGTTTATTTTCCTTTCTTTTATTTATTTATCGACTCTCCGAAACCTTTCTACTTATACAGTGTAGCCTACTATTCTGATCACGTAATGTTGATCTAGTTCTAGGACAATCCTCAGGGAAATACCTGAACAAGACCAAATTGGCTATTGGCTCGCTATTGAACTTCCTAGAAACATATAATGAATGGTTTACTTACAAGTATAGAAAGTAAACTAAGTATCTTTATAGGACACCTGCATATTTCTGAGAAGTAATTCAATGACGTATGTAAAGTGTCTCAGACTCTGTCACGTTGGCACTTAATCATATACGGTGAAAAGTGAGTGTTGTGATTACAACACCTCTAGGTACCACCGAAGGGGTAGGCCCTTCGGGGAATACAGGCGTGAACATACTCTCGTGTGCAAGTTATATAATTCATTTTGAATCTTAAAGTTTTAATCTTAAAGGTGAATTAAAAAACACGATGTCATTAACTACGGTCTTGTAAGTTAGATTTTAATAAACGTAACATTCCGTTCTTGGTAAAAGTATAAAATATTTGTAATTTAAAAAGCATTATCTCTCGCGTTACTTTAAGCCACCTGAGTTCCGAACTTGCCGCTTGGAACAGTTTTATTTATGGCAAAATATTACACTTTTTACTGGGATCAGATGAGTTTTGGGTTAAAGTAATCACTTTTTTAATTTATTTACAGCAACGAATACAAGCTGTCTGATAATTTTGTTGGAAAAAAAAAGGTACATCTATATATCTATACAGATAAATAAAATTGAAGTGTCTGTTTGTAATTCCAAAATAACAGATTTTCACTTAATGTATGTAAAATACACGGTACTTACATTGAAAACCCATTTTTTTTAAATTTTCTTTCCATCCGTTTGTCTGTTTGTTCCGGCTAATCTCGGAAACGGCTGAACCGATTTAAACGGGACTTTCACTGACATATAGCTAATGTTTCAAGAAGTAAAATAGGGTACTTATATTTAGAAAACATATTAGGGTTCCGCGAAATAAAGCATGTAACTAAATCGCAGTCTATTTTAAAAATATATTTAGAGGTGACTATACATTCAACACCTTCCAAAAAGGGTCCCGGAAAGAGCAAACCTGTAGAGCAGAGGTGATACAATACTCACATATCACCGATGATGGTTAAGTGACGTTATAGATAAGGAAGAGCTATGGTGGCCGTGGGGTTTGAACCCTCACCTGCTACGTAAGAGACGCAGTGCAGTCATTTTACACCAAGAGCTTTATGGCGTAAGAGGAGCTCGTGGCCCAGTTGCTAGTGTGATCAGTAATTAGATGGGTGACTGCCGGAGAATAGTTTTCGTTAAGCCGTCGGTCCCAGTTGCTAATTTATCATCTTTGGCCATCATTACAGGACAGTCGGAGGCCTAAAGTAGTCTGACTGCTCCCAGATCACAGATTTTCCTCGCCAGAGGGGTTGCTAAGGTAAGATGGCAGGCGCTTCGTATTAAAATCAGGTGATCAGCCGCATCGGGATGAATCAAGTGCCGACCCCAACAATGTATGGGATAAGACCAGGGAGATGAGCTTTACGGCGTAATGCACGTGAGTTGAAATTACTACACTCAAGTTTTTAAAAAATAATGAGTTTTTTTAAAAACTTGAGTGCAGGCCGCTGGGTTTCGAACATGCACCGCTTACGTAGCAGGCGACTCCTCAAACCCCACGGCAAACACGGCTCTTGGACAATAAATCTTTTGGTAAAACACTCTCCCGCAGGACTAAATGTATATCTGAACCTTTTTCGTCCGGACAGGAATCTCTTTGCGAAATGAATGTGTATCCAAAACTTTTGTTGAACAACTGTGTTTTATACCTGACAACTACCGTGTAATTATTCTACCGTGATGATAATTATTGTGTGGTGATAGGATAATAAAAGGCTTCCGCACCTGATTTCCCTGCGGGGTATGCGACCGAGAAAAATCTAAATATTAATTGTATAAAAGTCACGTTTATTATATAGTAGCTCCCTTAAATATATATTTAATTCTCTTTTTTAGAACTTGCTTTCATAGCGGCAACAGAAATACATCATCTGCGAAAATTTCAACTATGGTTCATGACATTCAGCCTGGTGGTACCCTAAAAGAGTCGTGTCAGATAGGAGAGCATGTACATGATTAAAGAAATCATTATCATTGTAAGATCTAACTGGGTACATATTATAGGCGGTAGCATGCATAATTCTGTGTAATCGTGTCGATCTGACGATTTGAAAGTATTTGTTAAGAGTCTAATGAAATAAAGATATTTTAATGTAATTGAATTTAATGTGTTGTACATGTATGTAGAGTTAAAATAATTTAATTCTTAAATAATTTCCAACTATATGAGTACTTACGAGCGAGTTTTCTACAAGGCATCGCGTTAACGTAAACGCAGTTAAAATAGTGCCATCTTTATGCCGACAGATGGCGCTGTTTCGGTCCTATGCAAATCTGCGCTTACGTCGACGCGATGACTTGTGACGGCAGCAGTGAAATACGCACTAAGCACACTTGTACCCGCGACTACGTCTGCGCAGCATCTGACGTACCTTTATATATTGGACAATATCTCTATAAATTATAGCCTATGTATTATTTTGATGTATAATCCATATTATTGTAAAGTTTCATTAAAATCCATTCAGTAGTTTTTACGTGAAAGAGTAACAAACATACATCCATACATATATACTCACAAACTTTCACGCTTGTTATATTAGTAGGATTGAAGTTATACACTTAAGCTATATAAATTAATTAAAAACGAAATCATATTTGGCAGAATTACCTGAGCTGAAATAGTGAAATCAATAGAGCGATTTAAAATGAACCTAATTACGTCGCGTTACAGACTGCCTACGAATGCAATGTTCGCTTTTAAGAACTGGATAAGGTATAGGAGGCAAGCGGATTTCGTTAATGAGCCAGTTTATTGTTTTCTACGGTAGAAGATAATGCGCGATTGCAAGATATTTCAACAATCTAAACAATCGGAGTCGGTAAAAATTTCCACGGAGTTAACCATCGACTCGCCCTGACTATGAAACACTTAAGAGGTTTTTCTTTGCTTTGATGCAATCGATTGGTTCAAGTTGCACCGAATCTCGCGGAAGCAATCGTCGGCCGACGCGATGCATCACACCGTGTTCGACGAGTGGCAACTACGCGCGACTCGGACTCGATACCATCGAGCGATTGAAAACAATCACGAAGCATCGAGATGTTTCCACAATCGAAACAATCACGATTAACCTTCCGCGATCGCGCATCACTAGAACATAATGGACAGTAAATGATTTTTTCTTTTTTTCTCTTCAGCATGCCCTTCATTTTGTACCCATACTGCTACTAGTCCGCCATCTTGGATGATCCGCCATATTGGAATTAGACGTCATATAGCTACGCATGCATTGTCAGAATATGTGTGTATACCAAGTTTTAGCTCAATCAGTTAAAATTACCTGATTTAAAATTCAGTTGCGGGATTCCGCCCATACCCCATACCGCCCATACCGCCCATAAACATATTATCATTTCAAGTTAAATCATCTTCTCAATCGTTACACTCTTGGCAGAGTGGTCGTGGTCGTAATGTCAGAATTGGTGGCTTGCTGAACAAAACGGGGCCATTCACTTCGGACTGCTGCTTTACGGGAGCATTCGTTGATAGTAGGAACACCCATCACAGCCTTAATCTGGTCCGTCCATCTCATTGGTGATCTGCCACGTGCCCTAGTACCCTCGATGTACCCTGCACCACCAGACGCTCTATGGATGCGAGATTGAACTTCAAGTTAAATAAAAGCTTGTAAATAACATTTATCGACTGTTCACGTAAACTCATGGCTCTTCAGAAGACTAAAGGTTATTAAGTGCCAGATTCTGTATCCATCACAGTTTCCATCTTCACAGACGAAAGTGCAGCTCTAAGTTTGGCTCTAAGTTTGGCTAAGGGCTTCAAATCGCCAAGAGTTTCAACTTGAGCCAGTCTCCCAGCGAGTTGGGTGTACGCGATTGTCCCAACTAGGTCGAGCCCGATTTTTGCCATTTAATTAGAGCGCGCCCGTAGGGAGCTCTGCGCTTTTTGCCACTACATGTGTGAGATCTCGTTAGGCTTTCACTTTGATGGAAGTGTGTTATGTTATTCGAGAGGTTGTTATTTGGGTGCCTTGAAAAAACAAGTCTTAGGACTCAATGTTTGCTGTATGAAGGTGATTGTGGCGCCATCTGCTGCTTAATAGTGGCTAAAATAACTCACACGTCAGATAAATGATGCGAGAACATAGATATAACTAACTAACCCTACATGAATAACATTTTGATCTAATTTTCGAATCCCGGCTAAAATTTCACCCTACGTGCTTTACGGTGAAGGAAAACATCGTGAGGAAACCTGCAAACGTCTGAGAAGTATTTCAAAGACGTATGTATAATGCCTAAGACGGCGAAGTACTCACCATCGGTCACGTTGGCACTTAAACATATTCGGTGAAATGTGGGTGTTGTTGTTACTATATCTCTGCCATGAGAAAACCTGCATATATGAAGGGGTCTTCATATATGCGGGTTTGCTCACGATGTTTTCCTTCACCGTAAAGAACGCGGTATGAAATCACTGCACTTAAGTTTTTTTAGAAAAACTCATTGGTACAGGCCCCTCTGGGGTTTTAACTTGCGTCGATTGCGTGGCAGGCGACTGCTCAAACACGAGGCCACCGAAGCTCTTTTCCTTTACCTGACTATTTTTCAGAAATTAAAATATTTCAAAAATGAATCTTCATAACTTTTAGTAACCTTATTCCTTTATATTCTCTAAAACCCGCTATGAAATGTCACAGAAATTGCAAGTTCCACGGAAGTGAGAAAAATATGAAACAATAGTGGAAACTGAAAAATATTTAACTGTGGAATACGGTCGCTTTTAAGTTAACGGGAATCATAATTTAACTTAAATACCCGCTGGTGTTAACACACGTCGCAGTATATTTACTTTGTGCTGGCACTTATTATGCCCTTTTATCCCCACTCTTTGATGCATAATCTTTACTGCTGTACCTAAGTAAATAACTATAAGTTAGCTATCTATTATTTACATGCCTTAAAATTGGGTGAAATATGTGATTCTTGTGACCTTAAGAACACCTATTTTGAACCATATTTCATGTGAATAAATATTATTGGATCTATTTGTATTTCATTATATGAATCTCTACACTTTGTTTATAATACCTCGGTAGACTTACATGAGACACCAACAACCTTTGCTGTAAAGAACAAGGTTCATAATTCTCAACTTTATTTAATTAGATCTTTCAAATCGTCAGAATGACATAATTATACAGTATTATACATGCTACCGCCAGGTTCGGAAGGTTGCTTTTACTGAGAAGAACCTGGCAAGAAACTCAGTAATTACTCTTTTCAAATATATTATACAATTTTAACAATACCAAAATAATTCACATACGAAGCCCATAGACACGATTCCAATGCACAGATATCGATAAAAATTACATAAAGTAAAAGTTTACTTATTCATGAAACGGCTGGGCTTATTAAGTTAAGAAAATGGAGTGTTTTACCAAGTGAATCCCAGTCAACTTTGCGTGATTGTCGGCCTCCCCGAACCTATACTTCTATACTAATATTATAAAGAGGAAAGATTTCCATGTGAGTATGTTTGAAACGAATTGGCTCAAAAAGAACTGGACCGATTTAAAAAATTATTTCACCATTTGAATGCTACATTATCACTAATTAACATAGGCTATATTTTATACATTTTTTACATTTGGGAGTACGTCCCACGGGAACGGGAACTACGCGGGTGACACCGAGTGTTGTTCGCTAGTAAATAATATGGATGTAATTCGGGATCCAAGTTCTGTAGAGGGTTAAGCCTGTTTGACTTTAACCAACATGACTTGACTTGACTTAACTTGACCAGGATTATTAGTTCGTTGTAGATTGAATCTAGGACAACGTCTCCACACAAACTTAATGCACTCGAGCGAAATAGAGACTGCCTTATTAGTCTAGTGGTTGGAAAAGCTACACGAGGTCCTGGTCGAACTGTGGTCGGGAAAAGTGTTATTGGTTTTTAATCTGTAATTTCCCAGTAACAGGACTTGCCGCGTATTTAATAAAATTTAAACATGATTGGAGATTTTTTTTAATGGTCTCTCGCCGTTGGTAGGGGGGAGTTACTTCCACTGCTTAACCGGACTAAAGGGCGAGACCCAAGGGTCTCCAGCTGAGCTTAAACTTAAAAATTAAGCAACACAGCTATGGGTACCCCGGTGCGGGGGTCGGACCTCGGCTTAGGGCGTTGCTGGGGGATGAGCTAGGGAGCTGGATCTGAGTGGTATTATTTAGGGACATGTTGAAGGCTAGTGGATCGGCGCGCACCGGCCCTAGCAGAGGACAGGGGGGACGATGACGTAGAGTTCGCAACGAGCCTCGCCGGCGAGGACGGAACAATGGTCGGTTTGGTGTACATGATTGGAGAAATATGGGTGTAGTATAAATACACCACTGTCTACCCTCTTGGGGAAAATAGGTAATGAGTATACTAGCGCCTGCTACGCAAGCGACGCAAGTTCGAATCCCAGCGGGGCCTGTACCAATGAGTTTTTCTAAAAAACTTATGTACAGTGATTTCACACCACGTGCTTTACGGTGAAGGAAAACATCATGAGGAAACCTGCATATTTCTGAGAAGTAATTCAAAGCCGTATGTATAGTGCCTGAGACGGCGATAGACTCACCATCTGTCATGTTGGCACTTAATCAAATTCGGTGAAAAGTGGGTGTTGTGATAACAACACCTCTGCCTACCCCTTCGGGGAATACAGGCGTGAGCATATGTATTTACATTTAGTGAATAGCCTTTATTTTGGAATAACAAACAGACACTTCAATTTTATTTCATCATCATCATCTCCCTGGCCTTATCCTATAAATTGTTGTGGTCGGCACTTGATTCAACCCGATGTGGCTGATCACCTGATTTTTATACGAAGCGACTGTCATCTCACCTTCGCAACCCCTTTGACGAGGAAAATTTATGGTCCGGGTTAAACCAGCTGTCAGACTATTTAATTGGCCTCTGACAGAGCTGTAACGATTGCCAAGATGATAAATTTTGGCAACCGGGACCGACGGCTTAACTTGCTCTCCGAGGCACGGAGGGAACTCGGGCGGTCACCCATCCAATTACTGGCTAGGGCTAGGAGCTGTGCCACGAGCTCTACTCGTTATCTGTATAATATGTTAATGAATTACCTACCCTGTTTCCCATGCGCATTATTTGTGCAAACACAAATAATTCGTGCACGCCATAAACTTAATTCGTAAAACTGAACAAAGGCAGTAATCGCCGCAGTTTCCAAACTATTCATTGTATCCGCTCAGTGTTGCCAGCATTAAGGAACGAATTACAACAGGAACCGCTTTTATTTCCTTGGAAAGTTTCTGTTTATTGCCAGGGCGAAAATGGTTTCATAGTTTCGCGAACTGTGCCGTAAGATTAAAAAATGGTTGTTTTTTTTTTCAATTACGACTTTTAAGGTTTGTGTTTTTGCTTTAGTTTTATATACTCTGTTTATGAAATGTACATTTTCCTTATTTTATTTGGAAAGGATCCTATTATTATCTTATTGAACTGTCGTTTGATACTCTGAGCTGGAAAAAGTACATGTATTTTTTCCAAGAAAAGTATCATTCTCTCGCCGTTTGTAAAGATAGTTGAAAATTTTACAAAATAATGGAAACCGCCTTCTTAATGAAAAAATAAAATTATGTTAAATAAATCACTTACTTACTTTTGAAGTTGGTGCCAAATGTAGCATCAAACTTAGTATTAGAAAAGGTATTTTACACTATTTTATTTTTCTCTTTTTCAGGGAGGTTCCCTTCTTTTTATAGAATTTTTTCAAGATTTTCACGTGTTTTTGCTTAATATTATCAAGGTGTAAAGTTCTCATCGATACAAATTAATTAAACCCAAACACCAGGTAGTTGCTGTACAGGTAATCGTTGAGGAGTTTCCTCGAATTTCCATAAGCAGATCGACTCCTGAAGGTCTGGCGTAAATAGTATTGCTTTCAAAAACTTCATTAAAAAAAAGTGTACAATCGTACTAGCCATCGCTACGATTTTCGACAGTTCCTTTCGATTTGTCAGGGATGCCATCATCAGATCCTGGTGTCTTTATCACCATACCATACTCGAAATATCTCCTTTCCAACAAAAAAAAGAATTATCAGAATCGGTTCATAAGCGACAAAGTTATCCGCAAACACAAATAAAAACAAAGATATACGGTCTATTTGAGAAACCTCCTCCTTTTTCCGAAGTCGGTTACAAAAGGAACTAAATAAGGGCTTTATGGAAGCTTAGTTAGATATTTGTTAATGCTCCACTTTGACGGGGAGCGCAGGAGCGCTAAACCGACCAACGCCCAACGTCACTAATGTCAGCTGTCAACGGGTGATAGTGACATTGCGCACGCCGGAGTCGGAGGTGATCGGCACTCTTCGTAGGATCTACTCAACAATATATTATAATTATATTTAGACTTCAAATTAATGTACGTGCGAATTATATCTGTATAAAGTTGCCAACGAATTTTACTCCTACCCGAGATTCACGCCTCAACAATATTAAAACATTAAGTTATTTAAGATGGAAACTTCCTTGGAACATACCATTACCATATAAAAATAATAAACCTTTTCTCAGATGTACCGATAGGGCGTGCTCCACTTTCTGATTCAGAAACATGTGTTTCGGACAATGAACGATGTCAACCGGTAGATCCAAAAAGGGAGGTACATTTTACTGAGTTATTGACAAGATTGAAAGAAATAGATTTTCTTAGGAGGATTATCTATTAAGACTAAAGTGGATAACATTTTGAAATGTTCCATAGAATGGTTAATTTTATTGATTGTTGATAATGTTTCTGATTGGCCAATGCTGAAATGTATAGTGGACTATTTTAATAGCTAGTTCGCTCGTTTGATCTACCCATGTAGTAGTTTTTGTGTTACCAATAAAAGTGGCGTGCACTCTGTGCAAAACAAAATACCATTGAAACGGAGATATATTTCCACGTTTAAATAATTGATACAATAAAATAACAGTTCCTCAAGATCCCTACTGCGAAAAATATTAAGGGCATTATGTAAACGACCAAAAACAGCAGGGATAATACAAAATCGATGTACTCACGCCCAAGATAACGCCGTGACGGACTGATGAATGGACGTCCTCAGACATCGTTTTTTAAACTTCACGATGAAGTAGGTATATTTATTTGGATGAAAGTAATAACAATCTTATATTTATATTCTTTCTTCACATATACTTACATACATTTTATACATATTAATAAAATTGAAATATTTGTTTGTAATTCCATATTTACAGGTTTTCACTAAATGCATATGAAAATTTGTAGGCATGTACTTTTAAGAAAAATGTATAGATTATGTACATACATACATATGCTCACGCCTGTATTCCCCGAAGGGGAAGGCAGAGGTGTTGTGATAACAACACCCACTTTTCACCGAAGACGATTAAGTGCCAACGTGACAGATGGTGAGTCCATCGCCTTCTCAGACACTATTCATACGTCATTGAATTACTTCTCAGACATATTCAGGTATCCTGGCGATGGTTTCCTTCACCGTAAAGCACGTGGTGTGAATTCACTGTACATAAGTTTTTTTTTAGAAAAACTCATTGGTACAGGCCTCGCTGGGATTCGAACTTGCGTCGCTTGCGTAGCAGGCGACTGCTCAAACTTCAAGGCCACCACGGCTCTAGATTATGTACAGATAAATAAAATGTCTGTTTGTAATTGCAAAATAACAGCTTTTCATTAGTGAATGCATATGAAAGTATACAAGATACTGACATAAAATAAAAAACAATTTAACGGATGGACCAATTTTATCGGGACTTTCATCGATAGATAGGTAATTTTATAAAGAGTAACTAAGGCTACTTTTATTTTAAAAAACATTATGGTTCCGTGTGTAACCCATGAAATTAACTCCACGCAGGTAAAACCGCGGGACCCAGTTAGTTAATATGTTGCTTCTTTATCTATCTGATCGTTCCGGCTGAACTCTGAAACGGCTGGGAAATTTTAGGGGACTTTCATAACTAAATATTAAAAATAATTTTTATTTATGGGAGTGTTACATAACTAGAAACCTTAAAATACCCTTCAAATTAAGTGTACGCGAAAGTATCACCTACTTCGAAGTAAATTCAAATTTTGTTTGCACCCAAAATACTTTACAAGTGTCAATTATCGCGACAATATAGAAAGTAAATTACAGAGTGTCGCTAAAAGGACCTAGGGCTCGTATGATCGGTCTGGATATTATGAAGTGAAAGGCCCTTAGTGGCCGGGTTCACGGCATTGTATGAGAGTGCGCTCCAAATGGTAAACCTATATGAAGGATGATGTAAGGCTCCTAAACGGGCGGAGAATTTTTCTTTTTGGATTTATAAGCATTTATTGTATGAACTCTATGCCAACTATGATTAAGAAATTCTTAGTTGACATAATCATTTAAAACGTTGTGTGAAATCAGTGCACATACGTTTTTTAGAAAAAACTCATTGGTATAGGCCCCGCTGGGATTCGAACTAGTGTCGCTTGCGTAGCAGACGACTGCTCTAATCTCAAGGCCACTACGGCTCGGTACGGTACGGTGAAAGAAAACATCGTGAGGAAAAGCAATTGAAAGACGTATGTAAAGTGTCTGAGACGGCGATGGACTTAATCATCTTCGGTGAAAAGTGGGTGTTGTGATTAGAACAGCTTCGTTCCTACCCCTTCGGTGAATACAGGAGTGAGAATATGTATGCTTTTAAACGTCAAAGCTAAACAGTTCTAAAAACGCTCTGCTTAAACGATCAAAGTTGATGCTCAGCTTCCTAACGACTTGGTTTTTCGACTCTAGCAACGATCGAATCAGCACAAAGTGTGCTAAAAGGAAATTTATTATTATGTATATATTGTATGAAATTTATACATAATACTTAAAGGATAGGATTTAATATCGTATCTTTGAGAATGACACTCGACGACGAGTGAGTGAGAAAACTTGGTGAATTACTCGACTATACCCCTATCAGAAGTTTGCCACCGATTTCCTAATCTTTACTCGATAGCGTCTTCGCCGATAATTTGTATGAGAAAGCGCCTCCTATCGGTGATATAAATAACTAAAATATCTCATACAAAATATTGTCGGTGACGCTGGCGAGTACAGATTGCAAAAACGCTGTAAAACTCTCGATAAGGCCACTGTCCTCACATGAGGAGTCGAGAAATGTTTGAACGGCCAAGATTAGTCTGATAAGGAAATAAAATCGCCTGTTTCGTTGCCACACCTCTATTATAAAGGGTAACATACGTCTGGGTGTCCATATACGCGCCGTATTGTGCTTACAGCCGCTGTATTGCTATTTTCCGGTTGGTTTAACCCTGCCTGAGTTGAAAGCACGCAGGTTCAATCGATGCTGCTGTATTAGATGTATGGTTTGCAATTAGCAATGGAATGGCTGGGTCTTTTGTGTTACTGTTATTGATAGACATGAGACAACTCGGATGATTGCTTAGATACATAATGGATTTTCACGGTCATTTTCTACGTTTGTGATGAGTGTTTCTGTATACATGTTACATACATACATACATACAGATAAATAAAATTGAAGTGTCAGCTGTTTATGGATTTGCAAACTAATTCCAAAATAGCAGCTTCAGTTTATCTACGGAACGGCTGGAGCAATTTTAACGAGACTTTAATTGGCAGATTGCTACTTAGATAGGAGTAATTTATGCTATGTTTATTAAAAAAACTTATAATATAGTTTATTTAATATAAAACTAGCTGTGTCCCGCGGAACCTTAATGTTTTTTTTAAATATAATTAGTCTAAGTTACTCCTAGTAACATTAGACATCTGCCAGTGAGAGTCCCGTTAAAATTGGTCCAGCCGTTTCGGAGATTAGCCGGAACAGACAGACAGAGAGAAAATTAAGTATTGCTTTTGTTGTATACGCTAATTTAGGATTTCAACTTCAATTTTATTTTTCTGTAAAAATCTATTCAGGGTACTTGTGTAGCAGTCATCAAAAAAATTTATTCTATTCTTAATCAAACTACTGTTTAATTTGTTTAAAAAAATATTAGAAAGAGTTTTGATCTGTATATCATCTGTGCCGTGACGTCACTCACACCCTGGTTTTAAGGGAAGGCCAACGCGGGCATTATGCTGATTTGAAGCCTTTTTGTGGCATTTGGCATTATTTATTTATTTTGTTTTATTCATCACGTATAACTGTACGCCTCCAGTCACAAATAAACAAATATTCTATTCTATCAGAAAGTCCATACTGTCTTGACCCGTTCATTTCACATCAATGGAACAAACTTTCCAACGGAATTTACATTGGTTAAGTAAACCTGTGTACATCAAAAAACCGTTAACCAAGTTTTAAACCACTCCGCTGACAAATTCAATAAACGGAAACCGAAATCACACACAAATACGATAGCGAAGCGCAATGACGAGAGGTTAATCTACTCGTATATAAAAACTCGATGCATTGCGATTGTTTTCAATCGCAGTCGATTGCGACCCACTCGCATGTAGTCGCCGCTTATCGAACATGGCGCGATTAGGGAATGCAATCACGAACTCGCGAGATCTCGGCCTATTTTAGCGATATTGATCTCGGACGAAAAAAGACGAGATCTCGCGAGTTTAACGAGATTACACTCGAACATTAAAACGCAGACTGACTGACAATGATTTTTTTTATATTTAAAGATGATTGGTTGTTTCTTTCATTTGTTGTTTGGTAGATACATACGTGATGTTTGCAAGTTTATTATCGAAATATAGACAAATTCGTCAAATAATTTTTGATGCATAATGTCTTTCATTTGATGGTAGAAAAAAATCGTGTTACGATATTTTTATCTTATAACATTTATAATTTTCTTCCTAACCTACTTATTTTTTTCCTAATTTATTGTGATTATTTACAAAAAAAACATACTAATCTCGCCAATTTCGAGGTCTCGCGAGATTTCATTCACAAAATGAAAATGAAAAATTCGGATTTTATCGATTCTTGAAACATCTCTCAATCACACACAAATATAACACGATACCCAATTCATAATTGAAGCCCCGGGCTTTTCACATCCCTACGTGTATAACCCGGCAAAATACGAATTGACTGCTTTGTTGTCGCATACAAAAACGTTACAGGAGGTCAGCTCACACACATAAAAACGTGTAAAGACACACAGAAAATAGTAGACGTACTGCGCATGTATTTGACCCACAATATTACTACTTAGCACTCAAGGTCAGCGTTCAAAGCTCGTGACGGCACTTATGCGTACGTGGGAGATAAAGAAAAAAATACGCATGTTATGGAGATATAACTTGAAATAATAAAGAGCCGGGGTGACCTTGGGGTTTGAGCAGTCGCAATTTTTTTATTGTGGTAATTTTTTGACGCTTAATTTAAATATTAACTAGGATGTGCTCTAAAGTTACTGTTGGATATAGCTCGCCTTGGCCCGAGATAATATTTCAGACGGTAAAATCCTTCACTTATATAACTATAGTTTTCTTGTAAGTCTACTAATATCTACTCTAGTTCAAATCTGACAAGCACTATAGGGGGCCGATCATCTGCTACCTTTAAATTAGTGTTTGTGTATCACTGGATGTAAATGTCACCGTCATATGGTGTGCGTGGAATCAGTGACTGTGATGATTGAAATGATCGTGGAATTGTGGAGGAATGGAGAACCCCTTTGCGCAAACCTGCAAATATTTGCACGCTTTCAATTTTCTGAAGAAGCTGTTTGACGGGCATTGTGTGTGACAGAGCCAGATATATTGGTGTTTTGATAAGAGCTAGTTAGGTGTGTGTGTTCTGAGTAGTTGTGATGTCAAAAATGATGAGGATTTTTTACTATTTTTATCTGTTTTCATATGATCGTTTTTTTCGAAAGACGCGATTTTAGAACAAGAATATAGATTATTTTTAAATCTTATGATACAAGTTTGTATCAAAAATCAAAATCGACATCGACACCTTTTACACTTGAAAGATTCGGCCTGTAAACATATAGTAAAATATTTTATACGTGGCTGGCCAAAAGTTTCTTCACATCCCATACATTGTTGGGGTCGGCCCCTGATTATACAAAGCGACTGCCATCTGACCATAGCAACCCCTTTTCACAAGTAAAATTGTTAATCTGGGTTAAACCAGTTGTCGGACTCTCTAAGGCCTTCGACTGACCTGTAACGATTGCCAACGATGATAAATTACCAACGGGGACCGACGGCCGAACTTGCCCTCTGAGGCACGGAGGGAACTCGGGCAGTCACCCATCCAACTACTGGCTTGGTTATATGCGCAATAACAACTGTGACATGAGCTCCTCAAGAGCATGTATTATTTTTAAATACAAATCATAAACATAATGCTATTCTTATTACCTTCAAGTACGTGTCTTTTTATCCAAGCTTTCTATACCAAATAGTAATACTATGTTCGCCCTGAAAGTCCATATAATATTGGTGTAAGATTTTTTCGAGAAAATCGGGTTATTAGTTCCAATGATTGTAAACTACTAAAC
Source organism: Watsonalla binaria (assembly GCA_929442735.1). Taxonomy (NCBI): domain Eukaryota; kingdom Metazoa; phylum Arthropoda; class Insecta; order Lepidoptera; family Drepanidae; genus Watsonalla; species Watsonalla binaria. The sequence continues at coordinate 894,051 of OV838938.1, forward strand.
TACTGAAGGAAAAGATTGACATACATACATATGCTCACGTCTGTATCCCATGGGGGTAGACAGAGACCACTGTTTGCCACATGCTACGATCCTTACATACTTCTTTCGCTTCATCCACATTCATGCATCTCTTCATACACTTTCTTCGGTTACGTGTTCTCCGAATTTGACCTTTCTGAAAAATACTATTAATTTGGTCATAGTAGTTCTTCCTTGGAAAAGATTGAAACTACAGTAAAAAAACACTTTAATTAAAAAACAAAATATGCACAGCAAAATAAGACTCTATTCTTGCTCCACTAACGTCGAGACTCGTTCGTTATTTATTTTCCGAGGAATTTGAGCCAATTCCGATTCGCCGCTTCAAAGCAGCGACTGTCATCTTATTAAACCCTGAGAAATAGTAAACGCGAACTATTCAGCTCAAAACAGGCTTGTTTAAACCAATTTCCTCACTATTTCCTGAACCTAATACAGTTTTCTTCAAGAGTAATGTTTATTGTCACTCTGTTCGCAAGAAGAGAGATGGAGAGCTGGGGGTTTACCATGACCTTTTAGAAAATAATCCTACTTTACGGTAATTGTTAGCTATCGTTCCAGAGTGGACTGTAATTGAATTTATAGGTGATGGTGTACTGTAGCTACCATGGAGGGAATATTTAAATAAAATTCTTTATACTGAATTGCACGTCTTAACTTATTTACTACAATTTGCACGTCTTTACTCGTCGACCACTTTTTCTCAACTGACATCAACCGGCTAGCGCAAATTGAACCTTCCAAACATGGAAGCATCACTGTTAAACAATGTCTTGGGAGCATCGTGTTGTACTAACTAATATTATTTTATTTAGTTTGTTCCGTAACAGTAATCATGGCGCATACACGCAATATGATTGCTCATACTGATACCACAACGTTATCGGTGCATGTCTGCCACACTCTTTGCCATTCTTGCGTAGTGTTGGGAAAGAACGAATTATCTGAAATAATTTCCAATAGCCTGCTAAGGAAATGAAATGGCGCCATCTAAAGCGCACAATTTTCCGTGTTCCTTTCTACGAAGCCAAAAGTACAGCGAGTTTTCTATAGCCTGCTAAGGAAATGTTAATGGCGCCATCCAATTTATATCGCACTGTCTCAACGCGATATAAATTGGATGGTGCCATCTAAAGCGCACAAATTTCCGAGTTGCTTTCTACGAAACAAAAAAGTACAGCTTAAATATTTAAATAATGATATTATTGTTAAGTTGGGAACATGAGTGAAACGACCCGTAGTTGTAAACGCACTGGCGCCATTTTATTGAGCATGCATAGTTATAATGTCAAGCCATGACCATCGTGATCATGTATACACTAAATACTCTTTACAGGAGACAGGCAGCGGTATCTCATAGAAAAGCCGACAGGTGGCGCTAGTGTACATACATAACAATTATTTTTAATAATTTATGTTCCTATATAAATATTAATAGTAGGTCCTTACATATGAAATTGGCGTTTTGTCGTACTGGCCACTTTGATGGAAAGTCGGTCCAGCCATTTTAGAGAATATCAACAAACAGACAGATAGAGAAATCATTTATTAGTTGGTTTTATTATGTGAGTAACGTATAAACTTTCGAATGCTAGTTCACGTCCCATATTTCTTGCCGATAATGTAGCAACCCATTGCTGAAATAATTTTTCAAATCTCTCCAGTACTTTTTGAGCCAGTTGGTCAAGTCAAAGTCAAAAATATCTTTATTAGACTTTTTGCAAAGTACTTTCAAATCGTCAGAATGACTTAATTATACAGTATTATACATGCTACCGCCAGGTACGGAAGGTTGCATTTACTGAGAAAAAATTGGCAACGTTAAAAACATACTTACATTTATAATACTAGTATAGATATAGATACTATAGATATATTTTTTTTTTATTTTATTCAATAATTAGAACGGCATACAATGCCAATTACACTAATCAGACACCGGTAATGCAATATACACATAAAATATAATATAAAAACTAAAAATTTAATATGAACGTTCATCCTTTCTCGCAGAACATCATGCACTCTAACAATAGCTTGCTCCATCCGTCATCAAACACATCCACCGTAGGGTTAGACTCCAGGAGAGCATTGAGTGCAGTCAACGAGCGAGGTATGGGGGACTTAGCACGAGCTACTGTTCGACTGTGTAAAGTGAGTAGATGTAAAGATATATCATATTCGATGGAAATTGGGTGTCTTAGCACCTTTACCCTTTCGGGCGGGCGCGAAGATAATTATGAAATGTTAAATTTTAGCTTCAAAATTCTTCGCTTTCGTCAAAAGTTCATTTGGAATTCTTATGGAGGGCACATTAAAAGTTATTACGTTTTCGTTGAATATTCACGATTCGTGAAAATTAATTGGGCGTCAGTCGTAATACAATGCCAATGAAAGGATATTTCGTTCGTAATTTTTGCTTTCATATTCCCCATTAAATTATGTAAAACTTTAATACGCTGAAAGCATAGAATTAAAATTTGCTGCGTAGCGATTTTTAATCTATTGCTAAAAGGTTTTCAATACTGAACTTTTTTGCTTGAGTCATCAAGGTGTGATATACATTAGATTGCAATTGCATTCGACTATTATAATTCACAGAATGTAACCACAGTATAAATATATATTGCTTTACATGTAGTGGGGAATCTAGGCTCAGCTTTTGAAATAAGGCGTTAGCTCCATTGGTCAATATAAACGATTTTAAAATTTACTCTTTTATAAACTTGCATATGTCTGAGAAGTAATTCAAAGACGTATGTATAGTGCCTGAGACGGCGATGGACTCACCCTCTGTCATGTTGCCACGTAATCATATTTGGTGAAATGTGGGTGTTGTTGTAACAACACCTCTGCTTCCTCCTTTGGGGACTCTTCTGGGATGGCGTGAGCAAATTTATTTTGTAAGTTTCCTCACGATGTTTTCCTTCACCGTAAAGCACGTGGTGTAAAACATGCATTATTTTTTAGAAAAAATCATCGGTAAAGGCCCCGCTGGGATTCGAACCTCGATTGCGTAGCAGGCGACTGCTCAAAGCCTGAAGCCACCACGGCTCAAACTACCATAATTTCATAAACACATAAACAACTGGGCGTCACCTGTGATCCCATAAGACTATAAAATTGAGATACACGATCTACCACCATAACATCAGAAACAGTCGTAAAACACACATAAAGTGTGATAGGAAAAAAGTTTACTTACCATTATTTTCTTATACATATAAAACAGTGTTGCTTTTTAGGGTTCCACAGCTCAAGAGGAAAAACGGAACCCTTATACACTTTGTTATAAGTCTGTCTGCCTGTCAATACCGTCTCAGGAACACGTAGAGGTATCAAGCAGAAATTCGTATGAATTACCCAAGTCTACTGTCCCTAGGACCTGTGAAAAAAACAATATTCTATGCTGACGCAATCAATAGATACAGTTACCGTTCATGTTCCAAATTTTAATCACTCGCAAGGGAATCAAAACTTAATACTTACTTGGTATTTCCCGTGAGCTCAGAATCTTCTAATATATACGAAGCGATTTCTGAAGAAAAAATTGCGTAAAGCATAAATTTTTAAGTATTTTTTTTTAGATAAAATGATTAAGTGCCCACGTGACAGATTGTGTGACAGAGTCTGTCGCCGTCTCAGGCACTATACGTGTTTAAATTACTTCTCAGACAAGGTTTCCTTACGATGTTTTTCTCCTTAAAGCAAAGGTGAGAAATGCTGCATATAAGTTTTTAGTATTTTTCAGAAAGGTCAAATTCGGAGCACTCGTAACCGAAGAAAGTGTATGAAGAGATGCATGAATGTGGATGAAGCGAAAGAAGTATGTAAGGATCGTAGCATGTGGCAAACGGTGGTCTCTGCCTACCCCCATGGGATACAGGCGTGAGCATATGTATGTTTTTAGAAAAACTCGTTGGTAATTGATCTTGAATATTTTTAATAATTTACTTATATACGTCAGGTTTGTACGGAATCAGTGCGTGGTTCCGAATCGCACTTGACCGGTTTTTTGTATTGGATAGTCTATGGAATTGAGTATTGTATTGGGTTTCATATTGGGATGGTTTTATGCGATGTGATAGAAGGAATGCGGAGATACTATTTTGTAGGGATTTTAAATTGAGGGGAGGTACAATCGTTGTAGCTAGAGGGCAATGGTTCGTTTATTATTTTATTTATTTATTAGTGATAAGGCATTGAAAACACCCCTATCAAAACATGGTTTAAACCAAGGCTAGATCAAACTCGGACTAAAGCTATATCTCATCATCATCGTCCCTGACTTTATCCCAAAAATTATTAGGGTCGGCATTTGATTCATCCCGATGTGGCTGATCACCTGATTTTATACGAAGCGACTGCCATCTGACCTTCGCAACTCATTTGACGAGGAAATTCTGTGATCTGGGGTCTCACTATTTTAGGCCTCCGACTGACCTGTAACGATTGCCAAAGATGTTAAATTGTCAACCGGGACCGACGGCTTAACGTGCTCTCCGAGGCACGGAGGGAACTCGGGTGGTCAATCATCTAATTACTGGGTAGGTTTAGGATTGCTTAACTTCGCTGATCTAATGATATGCGCAATAGCAACTGTGCCACGAGCTCTTCTAACTCCTCAATAAAACTATGTCCATTCCTTTTTAAATCCGTATGTCAGAAAGAGATGCAGCTTCTCCCATCCTTTATACCATTGACTATCTTAGCCAATGTTTCATAATATGGGGGTCTATATTTAATTGACACTATTAAGTAGAAAAACATAAGATAAAATTGTTTCTACGACCAGCATTCACAGTAAAATTCAGGTTTTATTTCTTCCAATATTTCTATTCCCTTTTAAATTCATGGGACAGTGTAGGAGAGTTATGGAAGAAGAGAGAAGATAAAACAGATTTTAATTGGAGAAAAGGCTTCAATATTCTAGAGTATAATCGATTTGCGGATGTCACGTGGTTTCACCCGCGTAATTCTCGTTTCCGTGTGAGTATGGGGATAAAGTGTAGCCTATGTTACTCGCTGATAATGTAGCTATCCATTGCTGAAAGAATTTTTCTAATCGGTCCAGTAGTTTCGGAGCCTATTCAATACAAACATGCTTATATATAAATCTTTTTTATATTAGTGTAGATAGATGTATAGACAAATGTGTTGTAAAAAAGTAAAAAATAAAATCGTATTCCAAACAAACCTTTCAAACTTACTAATACACAAAATATAAATAAGATTTTATATTCAACAAAAGGTTACGCTGGCTCCAATATTTCTTATATCCAGACGCCAGGTAGTCTGAAAAAATAAAATTCGGTTATTTCATTGTAAATAATACCCCATTAAATGTGCGAGAGAGCTTTTGCTGATGTTTTCGAATACATTTTATGTCAATTGTATTTTTCTGACATTAATTTGATATACAAATATTGTCTAATTCATCTTTTTTTTTCAACCCGTAAGTGATTACAATATTAGACAATAGGGGTGACCCTCTTTCGAGTCGTTTTTTTTCATTAACGAAGGGTGGCACAGTTGCTATTGCGCGTATCATTCGATCAGCAAAGTTAAGCAACCCTAGCCCTAGCCAGTAATTGGATAGTTGACCGCCCGAGTTCCCTCCGTGCCTCGGAGAGCACGTTGAGCCGTCGGTCCCGGTTACCAATTTATCATCTTTGGCAATCGTTACAGGGCAGTCGGAGGCCTAAAATAGTCTGACAACTGGTTTAACCCAGATCTCAGATTTTCCTCGTAAAATGGGTTGCGAAGGTCAGATGACAGTCGATTCGTATAAAAATCAGGTGATCAGCCACATCGAGTTGAATCAAGTGCTGACCCCAACAATGTATGGGATAAGGCCAGGGAGATGATGATACCTTCAAGATGTACCCTGAGAGAGGCAGTTCAAGTAAGCTAAGTGGGATTTTACTGCACTAGAACTACCCCGGTGGCCATTCTCCGTGCTTAGGGTGGACTTCGGGTACTCTGATAGATCGCACCGGTGTCCCCCCACATTCTGAGGCACATCCCCGGGGCAGCTGTATCGCCGCCCTGGAGACCTCGCTGTGCAAGGCAGCGCAAACCACACTGGTGAGTCTAATTCATGTAGGGAAACAATTATCAACAAATCAATTCTATCAGAACACCTAGTACAAGTTTGAATAAAAAGCACTAGTTAAAACCGATTACATTAGCTGTAGCAGTACCGCAAAATAAATGTAAACAGAAAGTCTACCATACATTAGCAGATTCGCACACACATTGTAGTTACGAGAGTTTCGGATGCAACACCACATGCTCGCGCCTGTATTCTCTGAGGAGGTAAATACAATTGTACTTGATAACTGTGAACCGAGGGCCACTATTAATAATTTACCCGATCTGGAGATCGCACCCAAGACCTCGTGTTCCACAGTAGCGTTTACGACCACTACACCTTTACTAGAAAAGTACGCTGAAGTACAAATATAGACACTATTTAATGCATATTCGTTACTGTCCAAAGCGTGATGTAGCGAGCGTCTACGAAACAAATAGAGACAGATTGATGGAACTCGTTATTTTAACAATTATGTTCTATAAAACTTCGATTTAGTTCCAAAGACTCTATCATTGTGTATCATTGTTTAAAGTATCTATCATTGTTTATGGTTAATCAGTCCAACATTCTTGTATTTGGTTTTTAGTTAGTTAACGTAGACGATATTCGATTGCGGATTTGATGTCGCTTTAAATATGTTCATCCGCCATTTTGTAAATCAAACAACCCTCCCGGTAATGAAATAACAAATTTCGAGCGACACCAATAATAAGATTAATAAATCGATCAGTTAAAACATTATACTTGGGGTAGATGTTAGTCAGTCAGGCTTAGATTAGCAGTATTAACCTGAATTGATCTCCAATAGGATTACGTGTATACACTGGCACACACACAATACAATAACATTTATATAATACCTGTAACAACCTGTAACAGCAAAGTAACCACAGCACGACGCGATCCAGACAGCCTGGAAAGGCTGATGATTACGGGACGGGTCGAGGGCAAAAGAAGCAGGGGTCGTTCGCCAACACGATGGACGGATGCGACCCAGGCTGCAACGAGGACTACTCTTCAGGCTACCATCCAGATGGCACAAAATAGAGAGGCTTGGAAAGCAATGTTAATAATGCAGACGTCGCACCATGGTCACGTCCCTCAGTCATGAGGTGACGACTACGAAGAAGAAGAGAAGAATACCTGTAAAGTGTAATATATGAATAATTTGTCTTATAAGTGAAATCATTTGTAATTTCTTAAAGCAATGAAGATTCTCAAAACCCATTATGTCAATCAATAGTACGAAGAGGAAAACAAAATTCCTCCTTGTCCCACTGGTTGCCGATGTTGACGATACGAAGAGGAAAAACTACCTAATGCATTGAGCCGACCTTCAGCTACTTTTCTATTTCGTGGCATAACCTTAAAACTATCTTTGATCACGCAACCATTATTGTTGTTGTTAATAACATTCTCGCGTTATCTGTGACATCTAAATGATTCAAACTTACTATGACTACTCTAGTTAATAACTAGGTTGTTTGCAAACATACAGCCTACCAACATTACGGTAAGTTACTTAATAAGGTAAGTAACTTAATCACTTTGAAATTATTCGCAAAACCTGCTGGCATGTAAGATTGATGAGTTTGATAATGAGTGATTTATTTTGTATTCTGTAAATTGTATGATATGTTTTAAAAGTGTAATTACAGAGTTTCTTGCCAGGTTCTTCTCTGGCTCTAACCTGGCGGTAGCATGTATAATCCTGTATAATTATATCATTCTGACGATTTGAAAGGACTTTGTTAAAAATCTAAACGAATAAAGATATTTTCGAGTTTGAGTTAAATGTTTGGAATCTTAATTTTTATAATATTATAATAAGAATATTCTTGTATTTTTTTGTATTGAATTAAAACACAAATTAAATATAAAATAAAAAATATCTAGGCTATATTTATATGGGAAAGCAAATATTTATGATTTGTGGCCGACATGTATGCATGTTCATCTGTTCCCTGAGAAATCCATAACTAATTATCATAATTTTGACAAATGAGGTATCAACAGTGGTCTCTGCCTACCCCCATGGGATACAGGCGTGAGTGTATGTATGTATGTATGTAGGTATCATTGGCTGCGTATTTGTCCGCTAATATATAAGATTATATAACACTAGCGGACGTCACGCGGTTTCACCCGCGTACTTCCCGCTCCCGTGAGAGTACGGAAATAAAATATAGCCTATATTTCTGTGGAAAGAGGTTTTATGTAAGAATGATAGGCAGCGTGTGATCGGTAAGAATAGAAGAAGTAAGATGTGACAGATGACAGAACGATGGTGGACGACGTGAAAGACGGACGACGAAAGACGTATTGATTATTTTATTATTTAAGATGTTTATTTATGTTGTTATAATTAGAAAACGAAGTAAAGAAGATTCAGTCAAACCTTTATATTAAATTTATTTGAATCCCACATTTCTCGCTGATAATGTAGCTATCCATTGCTGAAAGAATATTTCAAATCGGCGCAGTATTTTTTGAGCCAATTCGTTACAAACATAGTTACAAATCTTTCCTCTTTTTAATCCAAATATATATAACACAATGGTGACTGACATAGTGATCTATCAACGCACAGCCCAAACCACTGGACGGATCGGGCTGAAATTTGGCATGCAGGTAGATGTTATGACGTAAGCATCCGCTGAGAAAGGATTTTGCTAATTCTAGCTCCAAGGGGATAAAATAGGGGATGAAAGTTTGTATGAAACTTTGTCAATTTTAAACCTATATATTATATAAAACTATATCCACGCGGGTGAAACAGCTAGTAAAAATATATTTTCATACAAAAATATATATAGGAAGGTTACCGAAAATTCATATGTATAATAAAACTAGCGGACGCCCCGCGGTTTCACCCGTGCCTTACTAGCATCATCATCATCACTATCATCTTTCACACAATCCATCCTTACAATTTTATTTATATATCTAATACCTTTAAACGGTAAATTCTTGTATATACAGAAACAGAATCTCTGAAACGGCTCCAACGATTTCAGTTTCAGGAGTTTCAGGGGAAAAAATAGATCTAGCGAGGTTTCATTTTAGGAAACCATCGTTTTGACCATGTTTCCAGGCACTGAAAAACTCATACAATATCATTACAATACAACGGCAAATTTCGCCGACATCTGTCAAGTTATGGTAGCTCAGACGTGAGGTTTCCAGTTGACGAACACGAAGCTAGAGTACCCCGGAGACTGATGTTCACCAGTAATTTTTTTTTAATTTTTTTTTATTCAGCTTACATATAGGAGAAGTCATTCAAAAGAAACCGAGCACAGATCGGTCGACCAGTTTTATAGAATAAGTTTAATTTTATCCATTTCTAAACAACATGGGTAGAACACTCGATCAGCAACACCATGGTAAAGCAATAGTTTTACCGTTATAAATGAAAGTCACCGTGCACGCGTGATTAGATTTATAGGTACGATGAAAAGCTTTTATTGTGGGACCCACGTGTTCGACCTTTGATAAGATAACGCCACCCAAATGGGTTCCACAAATTCACATTGAAACCCGTAAAGAATAGCTAATTCACCATATGACACGGTTTCAATTCATTTCTATTTTCAGTGTGACCCATGGTGAGCAGTATGAATAATCATATATATATACACAAACTCACACCTGTATTCCTTTAAGGGATAGTTTTGTAGTTATAGTATATTAGTATAATAGATAGAATAGTGACGCGCGATTGCGAAATGATTAAAAAAATATCCTCACGCCATCCCAGAAGGATCCCCGAAGGGGTAAGCAGAGGTGTTGTAACAACAACACCCACATTTCACCGAATATGATCAAGTGCCAGCGTGACAGAGGGTGAGTCCATCGCCGTCTCAGGCACTATACATACGTCTATGAAATACTTCTCAGACATGCAGGTTTCCTCACGATGTTTTCCTTCACCGTAAAGCACGTGGTGTGAAATAACTGCACATAAGTTTTTTAGAAAAACTCATTGGTACAGGCCCCGCTGGGATTCGAGCTTGCGTAGCAGGCGACTGCTCAAACCTCAAGGCCACCACGGCTCTCTGCGAATGGCGGTAATAGACACTCTTAGTAAGCCAGAAGAGCCAGTGATAATACTTAAATAAATATATTGTTTCTCTACAAAACACAACAGAGGTTCTTACGAAATTACACCCTTAAGAGTATATGGGGGGTTACTTACTTGGGGGGGTTGTAAGCTTGTTAGGCAGTCATACTGCCACGCAGATATAAAGGATGTCGGAGGAAAAGGCCCAGTTTTCTTCTAGAAGTTGTAGGGGTTTATAAATATATCACTGTGTTGAAGTCGTATAATATCTAGCTCCAACGTTAACGTAGTTATACGCTATGGTTGCTAAGGGCCGAAGAGCTCGCGGCCGCGTTTACCTACATTACGTACGCGGTAATAAACTTTTTAAATTAAGAAGAAGGTAAAAGTTTTATGGGATTATTTCAGGAACTATTAATTGGGAGAAAAATATTTAAAAACGTAGATAGATTTCACTTGAATAACTCTACGTTTCCGCTGATTATTATGCGAAAATAAGGTCTTGGTATGGTCAACTTTGAACGTCAATTACTCGAAAACAGAATAAGATATTTTTGTCATAATAATTTTATACGCTATCACATATTTTACAGCTGTCCTATTTTCCCCGATATCCTGTATAATTATAGAATTCCAGCAAAATTTGCACAACTACGAAAGTTAAACAATTTACTTTCATAGTTTGTGTTGAATCTTGAATAAGAAATGAAATGAATCAACCTCGAGCTATTAATCTGTGAATTGTTTTTTGTCTGATTTCTTATTGATCTGCAAAATTGTTGCAAATTGCTATAACTACTTAATATGATGAATATCTTTGAATTTTGATTTGAACTAATGACGCCATTTCCATACATTTACATTCTATTAAAAACTACCAGTGGCCCTCGGTTTCACCTTGATTTTTTTAAAATAATCGTAACATTTGGTATCTGCCAGTGAAAGCCCCGTTGAAATCGGTTCAGCCGTTTCAGACATTACCCGGAACAAACAGAAAGACAGAGAAAAAAAAATTGTTTTTTTTAAGTCAGTATCGTGTATACTTTCATATGAATTTTGTGAAAAGCTTTTATTTTGGAATTACAAACAGACACTTCAATTTTATTTATCTGTTTAGATGTGTAGTTATAGTTAACCTTATGGTTCACCAATGGATGAATGCCCTTTAAAAACATTAAAAATTATAATAAATGATAAGGATATTTTATTTTATAGTAAAAACGGACGCAATAAAAAACCGGTATAATTTCGCGGAATAAGAGAGCGATTAAAACTGAATTTTAATAACACAAATTATTTTACCACCCTGTTAACAGCGGACCCAGTAGGACTTGGCTGTTATAAATTGCATTCCGTAATATTTTAATTCGGTTAACATTATAAATATGCAGATTGTGCATTTAATTTCGTAATTAACTGAATTTTCGTGAAATAATTATGAGCGCACACAGTTCCGACAAGTTAAGCAACATTGTATGCGGTCGGTGGAGTTCATATTTTAAACTGTGTTTACCTATAAGTAATTTGTACATTTAGTTTATAAGCTTGAGATGCAATAATTGTATGTATTAATGTAACAAATTGTTGGTGAACCTAAATAAATAAAAAAAAAAAAAAAAAAATCACATAATATATGCTACACATAATAGTCATAGATAATTGATACTGAAGTTAATATAAATAAAAATTTTAGTTGAACACAGAATTTTAATTTGTGTATGGGGAATAATAGTTATCAAAAAATGGACTATAATTATGAGGAGATAATGGCACAGTTGCTATATATCATTCTATCAGCGAAGTTAACCCAAGCCTGTTATATGATTGACCCCAAGTTCCTCGCAAAGCACGTTAAGCCGTCGATCCCGGTTGCCAATTTATCATCCTTGGCAATCGTTACAGGTCAGTCGGAGGCCTAAAAGAGTCTGACAACTGGCTTAACCCAGATTACCGATTTTCCTCGTAAACAGAGGGTACGAGGGTCATATGGCCGTTGCTTCATATAAAAATCAGGTGATGGTTAAATCAAGTGCGGACCCCAACATAGGATAAGGCGAGGGACGATGATGATTATCATAAATCGCAAAAGGGGAATTTCGAAAAAACCATTCTCAGCACTTACCCATACATCACAAAGAATACACCCACCACATTTTATATCCCAAGGACCAGCGGTGAAAGCTACATACATACATACATATGCTCACGCCTGTATTCCCCGAAGGGGTAGGCAGAGGTGTTGTTGTCACAACACCCACTTTTCCCCGAATTTGATTAAGCGCCAACGTGACAGATGGTGAGCCTATCGCCATCTCAGGCACTATACATACGTCTTTGAATTATTTCTCCGAAATATGCAGGTTTCCTCACGATGTTTTCCTTCACCGTAAAGCACGGGGTGTGAAATCACTGTACATAAGTTTTTTTAGAAAAACTCATTTGTACAGGCCCCGCTGGGATTCGAACTTGCGTCGCTTGCGTAGCAGGCGACTGCTCAAACCCCGAGGCCACCACGGCTCTGAAAGCTGTGCGTTAGTTATCAGTCAATCAATAAGTTAGGGTGTGAAATTTTACATATAGGTCAGATTTTAAAATTGTGGATGAACAGTATTTTTCCTCAGTAAATCGGATGAATAAATAATATTTTAAAAGGCTAATGCTGCTGGGAATGTGTCGATCATAATAATATTATTTCAAAGCTGTTTTAAGGTCCGAACCCAACTCGAGTCGCAGGTCACTACCGAGATCGGTATTTCTACGTATTATTTTTTTTCCGTTATATTAACTTTTATTCCACTTTATCAATATTTTCAAATGCACTCTAATTCAATGCACGATAATTTTTTTTTACAAAAAATGGCTTATGCATAACAACAACACCAACATTTCACTGAATATAATTAAGTACCAACGTGACAGAGGTCCATGTGTCCATCGCTGTTTCAGGCACTATTCTCGTACATACGTCTTCATCTACTTCGATGTTTTCCATCACCGTAAATCACTGCGCATAAGTTTTTAGAAAATCTCATTGGTACAGACCCTGCTGAGATTCGAACTTGCGTCGCTTGCGTAGCAGGCGACTGCTCAAACTCCAAGGTCCCACGACTCTTGGCTGTAAAAATATCTAGTCTTTTCAGTCCGACAGTAGAGTTTATAGCGACGAAAGTAGGTGGCCATGAATTAATGAGCTGTTTCCTTAACCGCGATAAGGCATGTCTTCCACCTAGCTCATAATGATAAGTTCGCTTCGCACTAACGAACTTTAAACTCGATGAAAAAAAAATATTTAAATATAATACTCAAACACAAAATTACCCTTATACGATTAGACTTTTAACAAAGTTCTTTCAAGTCCTCAGAATGGCATAATTAAACAGAATTACTAATAACTAAAGGTATAAACTAACTTTAGTTATTAGTAAAAATAATAAAAAAAATATTTTTAATTATGTAAATTTTATCGACATTTGTGCATTGGAACTGTGTCTATAAGCTTATGTTTCTTAAGCAATTTATTTAGTACTCATAAATTGTATAAGATTTTTTTTGAAAAGAGTAATTACTGAGTTTCTTGCCAGGTTCTTCTCAGTAAAAGCGACCTTCCTAACCTGACAGTAGCATGTATAATCTTGTAAATTATGTCTTTCTGACGATTTGAAAGTGCATTGTAAAAAGTCTAATCGAATAAAGATATTTTTGACTTTGACTTTGAAAAGTCTAGGCCCTATATAAGCAACACCTTTGTTCCAGTATGACAATCTTTACTGAAAGGATCGGGACACCCTGCATATCTCAAGTTGGAAATCCAACTTTAAGTCCAAAAAGTACTTGACGCGTATAAATTATGCAGTAGTCTGACGAATTCATTATTTTGCATAACAAAACGTAACAAAAGACCAAAATGTTGGTGAAACAATAACTGCACGAATTTAATTATAGTTTTCTTAACTGTATTTAAAAGTGCTGAATTTTCATCTAACAAAGTTTTTGCTTTATTATTTAAACCATGAATGAAATGGGGTTGAGTGAACTTAAATTCGCGCTATCAGAAGGGTCCCCTAAGTGTCGACAAAGGTGTTATAGCACCCACTATTCACCGAAGATGATTAAATGCCAACGCGACAGATTGTCAGTCCAACACCGTCTCAGGCACTTATTAATCTATCTATATATATACAAATCTATTACTGTTCGTTAGTCTCGCTAAAACTCGAGAATGGTTGGACCGATTTGGTTAATTTTGATCTTATATTTGTAGAAGTTCAGGGCAGGTTTAAATGGTGAGAAACTTGAATAATCAGTAAAGGGAAGGTGATACGACGTTCACCGGGTCAACTAGTAAACGATATTAATTACTGACTTCTGTCCGACTTTGGGCTAGCGCTAACTTTAACCCGCTATTGGTCTTAGCATGATAATATATAGTATATAGCCTTCTTCGATAAATGGGCGATCTAAGAGTGGAATACTTTTTCAAATGCGACCAGTAGTTCCTGAGATTATCGCGTTCAAGCAAACACACTCTTCTGCTTTATATATAACTTCTCTGTATGTATAATCCTGTATAATTATGTCATTCTGACGATTTGAAAGTACTTTGTAAAAAGTCTAATCGAATAAAGATACTTTTGACTTTGACTTTGACTTTGACTTTGACTCTGCTGACGCCTTATTCCCCGAAGGGGTAGACAGAAGTGTTGTGATAACAACAACCACTTATCACTGAAGATGATTAAGTGCCAACGTGACAGATGATGAGTCTATCTCCATCTCAGGCTATACATATGAATTACTTCTCAGACATATGCAGGTTTCCTCATGATGATTTTCTTCATCGTGAAACACGTGATGTGAAAAAAATCATTGGTACAGGCCTCGCTGGGATTCGCACTTGCGTCGCTTGCGTAGCAGGCGACTGCTCAAACCCCACGGCTACCACGGCTTCTATTATGCATTAGCCTTAAGCTACAAGACTGAGGAAATATATGAATCATATCATAATGTGCTTCTCACCCCTCTACTTTTGCTTATTTTTTTATATATAATATTTAACATGTATTGCTGAAAATGCCAAAACTGAATGTATCGATAGTAGTAAACGAAGGCTTTCGCGATATAGGCTTGCCTAGTGTGAAAACCACAGGAAAACTCAATTATGTAAATGCGCGAATAGATTTACTAGTCATATAAAAAAATAATCTGTTAAGACTGCATGTACCTATCGCCTACTTACTGCTGCAAATAAATACTTTTAATTTTTTTATTTTCATAGATATTACATGTTCAATGTCTTCTTAGGCATGAAAACGTAACAAATAACAGGTTCATGTGACACAGTGTGAAATTTGTAGTCAGTAAAATTCACCCACTAATAAGTTCCAAAGTTACTGGAAGCGCTAAGTACGCAAATGACTGCAAATATGATGCATGACGTCGTAAAGGCAAACTTGTGCCGACTTGTGCTGGAACGTAGGGTTCACACCTCATCCGTTATTTTTGTGTACACACTGCTGTATAGGATGGCTAACGTTCATCATCTCCCTGGCCTTATACCATACATTGTTGGGGTCAGCACATGGTTCAACCCGAAGTGGAAAATCTGTGATAGGGGTTAAACCAGTTGTCAAACAATGTTTAGGCCTCCGACTGACCTGTAACGATTGCCAAAGATGATAAATTGCAACCGGAACCGACGGCTTAACGTGCTCTCCGATGCACGTTGGGATTTCGGTCGTTCACCCATTCAATTACATGGTTTGGGTTAGGGTTGCACAAGTTCGTTGATCGAATGATGTGCGCTAATCTCTAACAATTGCAAACTTTGAGTACAATCGTACTCAAAGCTTAAGGTTCTCGTGTGTTTACACAAGAACCTCCGAGGTGGCCTCGGAGTTTGAGCAGTCGCCTGCTACGCAAGTGACGCAAGTTCGAATCCCAGCGGGGCCTGTACCAATAGGTTTTTCTAAAAAGACTTATGTACAGTGATTTCACACCACGTGCTTTACGGTGAAGGAAAACATCGTCAGGAAACCTGCATATTTCAGAGAAGTGATTCAAACACGTATGTATAGTGCCTGCGACGGCGATAGACTCACCATCTGACACGTTGGCACTTAATCATCTTCGGTGAAAGGTGGGTGTTGTGATGACAACACCTCTGCCTACCCCTTCGGAGAATACAGGCGTGAGCATATGTATGTTCTGACGACTTGAAAGTACTTTGTAAGAAGTCTAATCAAATAAAGTTATTTTGAATTTGAATTTGAACTGTATAGTATGTATATAACATTCGCCACAACCGTGTGTTTGTTTGTTAGCGACATAAAGTTACTGCAGCCAGACTACTCGTATATCACACAAATGTATGCAGCATACATTTAGATCTGTGCACACAAAATTTCAACTCGAAATGATGTTTGCACAAAAGATATTCAGAGTGTCATGTAAAATATGACGCTTTTAATATCGGGCTGACGTCGGACTGGATTTCTGAAGTTATTTTACGTATTTAAATCATCCTCCTCCCCTTTTCCCATGTTATTTGTGGTCGGTGCAATGTGTTCTTCTCTTCCATTTCTCTCTATCAGCCGTCATATCTGTAATCACTCCTATTTTAGCCATATCATCTTTCACACAATCCATCCATCGTTTCTTAGGTCTTCCTTTCCCCTTTTTTGGCAACATTATCTTCATCCCTCCGCATAACATGTTTTACATATTTAAATATTGTATTTTTATCACCACGAGCCTCAAGGCCTACATGTATTAGAAAGATATATCAAAGACGTATGTATATGTTACCGATCAAACTAGTATGGCCTAAGCTCGATACACTGAAGCTCTCATTTCACTTCCCTCTATAATGGTTGAGGCGGGCGATGGCTGGCATTCACGTCATACTTGTGAACAGGTGTTGCTCATGGGGGCTGGTTATCTCAAGCTATACGTAGGACCGACTTTTAGTTTTTATATTTTTTGTATCGACATATGTGCACTGGAACTGTGTCCATGAGCTTATATTTTTTTTTTATTTATTTATTTATTTATTTATTTATTTATTTATTTATTTATTTATTTATTTATTTATTTATTTATTTATTTATTTATTTATTTATTTATTTATTTATTTATTTATTTATTTATTTATTTAATTTGGACTTCCAACAAGGAATACATAATTACAAGCTTAGAACTAATTATACAAAAAGGTTTCAATATATATGTTTCCTCAATTATAGGAAATCACAGCATGCATTACTTAACATATCGATATTGTTTAAGCTACATTTAAAAATCCAATCTACAATCTGTGGTTCAACTTGACAGTTTAGTAATAATACCATATTTAAATTCTCTCAGACTGTTATTGAAAAGGTCTATGTCTCCAGTTTATGATTGATATTGTATTAGTCATACTCATTTAAAAAGAGTAATCAATGAGTTTCTTGCCAGTTTCTTCTTAGTAAAAACACAATTACACATATGTGGTAGTTTGGAATCACATTTTCCGGTTGCATGACCGAGACGAAGATAAATTCGCCATCAAATGAAGTCTCTAATGAATAGCTTTTAATATTCAACTATTATTTTACACATGCATGCTGATACAATGAAAAAAAAAATAATAATAAAAATAAAAATTATAAATAAAACACGGAATTTAAATTAGTGTCTGCGGGAATGGTGCCCAGTAAGCTGGCTGCGTTACCTCGCTGGATCGCTAAGCTAATCCTCTGACCGAGGTAAGAACCAGCTCGACCCTCACCAGAGACGTCAACCAGGCGTTTATTAGCACCTATTCATCTTCGGTATAAAGTGGGTATTGTAACTGCCAACCCCTTTGGTTGAGGCGTGAGCTCACGTATGTAAATCTCCATGAAAACGCTTACAAGTATTACGCAATTGGAGTGACCAATATGAAACCAGACACGTGGAAACTGATACATCTCAAGGATAGCCGCAATATTTCTCGTTGAAGCGAGAACTGTAGGTCTAAAAAGGCCACTTTGGGAGAATCATAATGTGATCCGAATATGATTTATCATCGAAAGGTCAAAATGGTCACTGGATGTTAGACCCTAACTTACTTTTTATGATGCTTTGTACAAAATCAATTTATATTTTGTGGACTATTTAGGAATCTTCATAGGAAAGTGTGAAACAGGTGAATTGCGAAATATTAATCAGTCGTGAATCGAAATATGAATTGCACCTAAGTGACCATTTTGTCACTTCGATGATGAATAATATTCGGATCACATTATGATTCTCCCAAAGTGGCCTTTTTAGAGCCACTGACTATAAGCGTCATTTGATATTCATGCGGTATGGATATATCTCCTATTACAATTTGTTAACGCATGACTATTTTTCATGAATCCTTCATTTGTATATTTTTATAGCTTTATCCCTCGGTTTTGCTCGTAGACTTCATGTCATGGGTGACCTGAATATACCTATACTACAGAATATACCTGAATACAGAATATACAGTGAATGACGATTTGAAAGTACTTTGTAAAAGTCTAATCGAATAAAGATATTTTTGACTTTGACTTTGACTTACCAGAAGGGTCCCCCGGAGGGATAAGTAGAGGTGTTGCAACAACAACACCCACATTCCATCGCAGATGATAAGGTGCCAACGTAACAGATGATGAGTCCATCGCCGTCTCAGGCACTACTCATACGTCTTTGAATTACTTTTCTGACATATGCAGGTTTCCTCATGATGTTTTACTTCACCGTAAACTAAGTGGGGTGAAATTACTGTACTTAAATTTTTAGCACAACTTATTGGTACAGGCTGCTGGTATTCGAACTTGCGACTGCTCGAACCCCACGCCCGCTTTGGCTCTACTTTCTTTAAATATATCCTGGTTACAGCTAGTCTATACTAATATTATAAAGAGGAAAGGTTTGTATGATTTTAAAACGTCTTTCGCCATTAGTATGCTACATCATCACTGATTAATATAGGCAATATTTTGTCACCGTACTCCCACGGGATCGGGAATTAAGCGGGTGAAACCGCGTGACGTCGCTAGTACCGTATACGAGGTAACGCACGTTATGGTCACGTTGGAATACATTAGCCGCTTACCATTAGATGGACTGCACACCTATGCTTATATTTAAAAAAAGGTTTCATATACAAATAAAAACATTGTTTCAAAGCCGTGGTGGCCTTGAGGTTTGAGCAGTCGCCTGCTGCGCAAGCGACGCAAGTTCGAATCCCAGCGGGGCCTGTACCAATGAGTTTTTCTAACAAACATATGTACAGTGATTTCACACCACGTGCTTTACGGTGAAGGAAAACATCGTGTGGAAACCCGCATATTTCTGAGAAGTAATTCAATGACGTGTGTAAAGTGTCTGAGACGGCGACGGACTCACCATCTGTCACGTTGGCACTTAATCATCTTCGGTGAAAAGTGGGTGTTGTTACAACACCTCTGCCTTCCCATTCGGGGAATACAGGCGTGAGCATATGTATGTATTGTTTCAAAAAACCTTAATCAGAAATTCCGGCGAAAATACATTAATTTTGCGTCGCGTTTATTTTCATAAAAAAGGATGCTGTCAGAATCCCGATAGATACTCACAATATCCAATAATTTGTGTCTAATGACCTTTAAAAGGTTTTTTAACGCTTGCCAAATTGTTTTAAGGCCTAAGCGGCCTACCGGCCGACCGATATTAAGATCAATTATTATACTTTTAGTACAGATCCCGCTGAGATTCAAACTTGCGTCGCTTGGGTAGCAGGCGACTGCTCAAACCTCAAGGCCACCATGGCTCTCTTTAATTTGCTTTATTTTTTTACAATACAACTATGAAATTAACACCTATGATGCTTTCAAGAGCGATTGGCAGCAGACAGCTGAGGACAGGTACAGTTGAAAAAGAAGATGGGAGCTTTTTCCCAGCAGTGGGACACAACAGGTTCGCAATACTAATAATATGAAATTAAGTCTACGTGGGTAAAACCGCGGCACATAGCTTAAGAATACAGTCACTGTGCCAACTAATAATTATCCAGAACAAAATTCTTGTCTAATAATATTATGATCACAAGTGCCCTTCGCATCAAAGCATTTAATACTCTCTCACTTGACGTCAAGGGCTCTTAAAGGTTCTCTTGTAGGTCAACCATAAAAGATAAACAAGCAATCATACTTTTATAGGTTTACTATTGAGCTTTATACTTTGGAAAGCATTACTTTTGAGTTAAGTTATCAAAAGACTTTGTTCAGAAATGGAATTTACTATTATTTTCAAATCCGCGTATGTTTGCCGTCAGGTGGTACGAGCGCTGACCTTGAATGCGCAGTAGTAATTTTATGAGAGTGTCTCTGTCTGATAAATATGCTCACATCTGGTATAGGCAGAGGTGTTGCGATAACAACATGACAGATGGTGAGTCTATCTCCGTCTCAGGCACTATTCATACGTCTTTGAATTACTCAGGCATATGCAGGTTTCATCAGTTCATCAACAGTTCGAGTCCCAGTGGGGCTTGTACCAATGAGTTTTTCTAAAATCTTATGTAGGTATAGTGATTTCACACCACGTGATTTATGGTGAAGGAAATCGTACTGTATTGCATTCTTACGGTCCGTATGATTGCAAATTTGCTAGTTCTCCATTGGAAGATGAGTGAAGGCACTGTTCTAGTTATACAGGGTGTCGGGGAACACAGAACAGCTGTTAAAATAGGGTATAGGGTAGGTATAATTTTAGAAAGCAAATAAAATTATTATGACAAAAATATCTTCTTCTATTTTTGAGTAATTGACATTCAAAGTTGATCATATCAAGACCTTATTTTCGCATGAAAATAACCCATTCTTAGTTTCTGAAATAATCCCATAAAACCATTTTTCGAAAACATTAACCTTCTCCTTAATTTAACTAGTTGAATGACCGCGTACGTAATGTAGGCAAACGCGGCCGCGTGTTCATTCAATCGCTTAAGGCCGCGAGCTCTTCGGCCCTTAGCAACCATAGCCTATAACTACGTTATCGTTGGAGCTAGATATTTTACGACCTCAACATATTGATATATTCATAAAACCCTACAACTTCTAGAAGACAACTGTTCCTTTTTCTCTGTCACCCTGTAGGCTTCTTTTGCTGATACAGTGTAGGCCAAAGTGGATTTCTACGTCTAATACAATTTCCTTGAAACAAACAATGACAAAGAAAAGTGCTTAAATAAATATTTAACTACAATATCTTTGACATTTGAAGTGTATTAGGAGTTACGAATTTTTTGTTACAAACGTTTCTTTGATGTTTGTACGAAATTTGTAAAAACTACTTATTCAAAGCGAGGTATAAATTATTCATCGCGACCTTTGTCACACCCTGTCCCGCCTGTGTTGAGAGCCGTGAAGATTTACCACCAAGTTCCTTAGTACTTTTCCATTTATAATACACCCTTTCTTATTATAGTGTTGTTTAACGTAGTTTATGCGTAGTAGTTAGCAATCTTATCACAAGATGGCGTTGTATAGTTTTACATCTCGATGGTAAGATTCTCTTTTAGTTATTTATATATTTCGGTGTCAAACTTCAATAGTGTGGTCTTCAAGTGGTCGTCAAGGGAACCAATCAATACAGTGGTGGAATCAATAAATACCAGGACTGCCCAAGTTACGGTGTCACATTCAACCAACCATGGTCTATCGATATATATATCTATAGATATATCGATACGTATATACCGACACGTGATATACTCACAGATTTCGACATACTTTCACTATTTTCTAATCTGGGCGCTCTTATGTGACATTTGTGAATTGGAGCTGTGTCCATGGGCTTATTTCTTATTATAATTTTGTATTTTTGAAATTGTATTATAGCAGCCGTCCGAAGAAGTCCGAACCTGGCGGTATCATGTATAATTATGTAATTTTGACGATATGAAAGTACTTTGTAAAAAGTCTAATCGAATAAAGATATTTTTGACTTTGACTAACTCGTGACGTTTCATTTCTATAAAAGCAGGTTCTGTTTTTATAGAAATGAAACGTTGTTATCATCGTATACCCAAACAGCTGAGCCCCACGGTTATGAAAACGTAGTTATTTTTTTGTTCTGAAGTGTTATTATTTTTCTTCAATAAAAGTAGCCCAAATTATTTTTCTTTACATATATAATTCCTTCAGTGTTTCATATTACCTAATTCTGGCAGTAGAAATATTGTCAAAAATGTATTTTGCCGTTCAGGATAAATAAAACTAAAAAGGATATGAAGTAGATCACTTATATCCGACCTTTACCTTTTTAGACTTAGGTGTTCATAATTTACCTATCTGGGTTTTGAGTTTCTCGCCCCTTAATGTTCCTTCAATCAGATTTGCTGAAAGAAACAAAATTATTTTAAAAAACCTTTTGTGAAGCTTTCAATTCCTTTTGAGACAAGTTAGTCGTAAAACATACGTCCACGTCTGTAGACAGAGGTGTACTTATAACAGCTACATTTCATCAATATGTTTTAATCCCATTAAATAAAGGGAAATTTCTAGAGGGACCCTATTGCTAAACACGGGGGAGATTAGCCGGAACAAACCAACAGACAGGCAGAGAATTTAAAAAAAAATTATGAGTCTACTAACCGTATAAATTTTCATATGCATAAAGTCTAAATTTGTTTATTTGGAGTTACAAACAGACACTTAAATTTTATTTATATTTATGTATAGATACAATTCTGGCCCCCATATATAGTATGCCCATAACTAACAAGAAAATGAATAAAATTATAATTTAAGCATTGATCAAATAAGTAGAAATGTTGACATGATCCCAGAAAGCCTTTGCTCCAAAGTGAATTTATGTGCGTTTACTACATTAATTGTCAGTTGAGGTATTTATTGCAGGTTCGAGTCTCCGTTTGGCCACATCGTGATTTATGTTGCGTTCAGAACCCCGGTTTACTTTTTCGGGCAAAGATGTATGGCTTTTACCCAAAAGGTATTGTTTTTGGGGCGACATTTAGGAGTGTTCTCCCTGTTCTTTTTACGGATTGTTTTCGATGTTTTATCTTTGACAAGAAATCCTGCTCTTTTTTTAATGGCAATGAATTCTAATCTATACAGATAAATAACATTTAAGTGTTTGTTTGTAATTCCAAGATTACGGCTTTTCACTAAATGTATATGAACGTATAATTGCCACATCGCGCTGCCACCTTCCCGGGCCCGCGGCTCGGTGGTCAAAAATCCATAAATTCTAGATCTATGTTAACGCATTCACTGCTAACGACGCATCTGTGCGTGAAACAGCGAATTTGTTTTTTTTTTTTTCGATATGGTCTCTCGCAGTTGGTAGGGGGGAGTTATCTCCACTGCTTAACCGGACAAAAGGGCGAGACCCAAGGACCTCCAGCCGATTAAAAACTAAGCAACACAGCTAAGGGCACCCCGGTGCGGGGCTCGGACCTCGGCTTAGGGCGTTGCTGGGGGATGAGCTAGGGAGCTGGATGAGTGGTATTAATTGGGGACATGTTTAAGGCTAGTGGCTCGGCGCGCCGGCCCTAGCAGAGGACGGGGGGGACGATGACGTAGAGTTCGCGACGAGCCTCGCCGGCGAGAACGGAACAATGGTCGGTTTGGTAGCGAATTTGCGAAGAAGATGCACAGTTAGCAGTGTATGTGTTAGAAACCGTTTTTTAAAATATCGGATTCAGTAAAATGTATAAAAAGCGGTGATGATTCGTTGCCGATGCGATAAAGTGTAATATTAAGATTCTAAGACT
Source organism: Watsonalla binaria (assembly GCA_929442735.1). NCBI lineage: Eukaryota > Metazoa > Arthropoda > Insecta > Lepidoptera > Drepanidae > Watsonalla > Watsonalla binaria. The sequence continues at coordinate 918,021 of OV838938.1, forward strand.
ACCGACAGTATTTAATCCGTCTAAGCGGAGCTATTTACATATTTAAAAAGATTACCCGGTAAAGTACTATACCGGGAACTTAGCCTGTTTTCTTTGTATAGAACGTGTTATTTAGTGTGTGGGTTAAGTTATAAGATATTTTACTCCGCTAAGTTGGGAAACAAGAATATTGACTATCTGATGTAAGAGACCATCGCAGGCCGACCCCTACCAACCTACTATACTATTTATAGTTAATTTTGTGTTTTATTTATTTTTCTTCACCGAAAAATACGTGGTGTGGAATCACTATTGGTACAGAGGGCCTAGTGCAAGTTTTCCCCTGCCGCCGTCACAAGTCACCGCGTCGACGTAAACGCAGATTTGTATAGGATCGAAACAGCGCCGTCTGTCGGCCTAAAGATGACACTATTGTGAGCCCATACAAATCTGCGCTTACGTCGACCCGATGACTTGTGATGATGATTTTAAGAAAACTCGCACAAGGCACTCAGGCCGCTGGCATTCGAGCTTGCGTCGCTTACGAGGCAGTCGCTACGAGGCGATTGTTTAAACCCGCCACGGCTGCCCCGGCTATAATTATTATTATTATCAGCATACCATGTCCCACTGCTGATCCCAGGATTCCCTTCTATTTTCCAACCATATAATTTTATATATAAAGAATATAGCATACACGTGCGGAGACTCGAGCGAGCTTTTGAGGTCCTACCTTATAGTAGCGTACAATTAGGTATGCAAAGGTATATCAAAGGAGTGAGTTACGAGTATCTCTCACGAATACGTATGCTTTGTTGAATGCCTATTAGTATTCCTAGTATTCCTTTTGTAGAGCTCTCAGTTTCTTAACGATGCGTAATTTTTTCTTAGCTTGAAATTTAGAGTTGCGCGTTTGAATAATTTTTTTTTATCCCGAAATCAATTAAACTGCTAATATGCGGTTACTGCAGCCCATGAACGTGATTAACTTTAAGAGTGTCACCACAGTATATATTTAACCAGTAAAGAAACTAGGCTTATATTTTTTTAATAAGAACGTTCGCTCCCTAAAGCCAGAACGTTGTAAATTGACTCTTATTTATTGTCAAAATAATGTGGATGACGTATAGAAGTTTTGAAAAATAAAATAATATAAATTTTGTATCGATGTAACAACACCTCTGCCTACCCCTGCGTGGAACACGGGCGTTAGCATATATGGGTATGTATTGAAGCGAACTCTGCATGTTTTTGGGAAACCTTAAACCTTAATAAAAACTTTCGCTTCTCCTTTAAGTCCCATCAAAGCATTTTTTTCTTTTTCCCAGCATCGCAGCGATGCGGCTACTGTAAGCTAACTGGGCTTAATTCCCTTATAAAGTCTTCTATTACTAAACCGCCCTGGGGTGAGCTGAGTATATTGATATAAATTGAAGGCTTTAGCGAGATTAAATTTTTCTACAAATTTCATACATTGAGCGCTGTTTGCTCGGAAATCGTTACTGATATTATAAATGACTAGGTTTTGCCCGCGTAGACTATTTTTTTTTTTTTTACTAATCTGGTGCCCAGTTTAGTAAAAAATTAAAAACTTTTCGGTATTAAAGTAGTAATTATAACTCTGTAGCTTTAGAGGTGCTCGTGGCACATATGCTATTGCGCATATCATTCGATCAGCGAAGTTAAGCAACCCAAGCCCTAGCCGGTAATTGGATGGGTGACCGCCCGAGTTCCCTCCGTGCCTCGGAGAGCACGTTAAGCCGTCCGTCACGGTTGTCAATTAGTAAAAGGGGTTGCGAAGGTCAGATGGCAGTCGCTTCGTATAAAAATCAGGTGATCAGCCACATCGGGTTGAATCAGGGGCCGACCCCAACAATGTATGGGATAAGGCCAGGGAGATGATGATATAACTCTGTAGCTTAATTATTACAATCTATTACTATGTACCTACCTAATATAATAAAGCTGAAGAATTTGTTTGTTTGCTTGCTAATCTCAGGAACTACAGGAGTTACATTTGAAAAAAATATTTCAGTGTTATACAGCCCCATTTGTCGAGGAAGGCTATCATAGCGTTAAGATCAAGCATTCTCACTTATTTAAAAATCATTCCCAAAACCTTAATCACTATGATGATTAAATTGTGTACCCTTTGTCTGTCCTCGTCGAAAAAACGACTATAAAATTGCACAGTAAATAATTGTTTCACAAAACCCTTAACGAGCACTGGCCTACCACCAATATTTTACAATAGCGAACAAAAAACTGGGTATAATTTGAAGAAAACCATTAAAAACATTTGTCAAAGGGAAAGTTGGTGAATCGGGCGACGAGCCGACGCGAAATTACTGCGAATTCACAACTGTAACCATGGCTTTACTTACATTGTCATATAATTCTATACTGGAAGCAGTTCAAAATAACCGTGGTGGCCGTGGGCTTTGAATAGTCGCCTTATGCAACGTGACGCAAGTTCGAATCCCAACGGGGCCTCTCCCAATGAGTTTTTGTAAAAACTTATATGCAGTGCTTTCACAACACGAGCTTTACGGTGAAGGAAAACATCGTGAGAATACTAAGTGCCAACGTGACTGATTGCGTGATCATAATCATAAATTTAAGTGAAATATTTTTGTCGGTGTAATTGATGCAACTTTTTCCATTTGTCTCTGTCCAGTGCCATCTCTTTGACCTCCTTATACGTCATGACAGACACCTTTTCTTTAACTTGTTTCATGTATGTTTGCCTTGGCACTATACATTGGATTAATTCATAATGAACTACTGCATTATAGGAAAAACGTACCAACTTTTCCATATGCCTTTGAACACCCCCTCCAGACTCTTTATGGCCGAGTTTAGTCACAATTTTCGCTTTAACCAACTAGGCAGGGGGAACAAAGCTAGCCACTATCTATTGTTGAATTTTTAACAGCCTTTTTTACTTTATTGTAGGCAAGTCTTTTGATGTGAAACGTTTTAATACTTTAAATCCATGTTCCACATTATCGAAACAACACTTTCAAATGCCTCGTTGGTCTAGTGGTTAGTAGAGTTCGGTAAAAGAAATTCACAATAAAATGCCCGGAGTTTGGAAGTTGGCGGTGTTTCCAACCACGTGGCTCGGGGCGCACGTTGCACTGTTGGTCCTCCGCCTGATCTCTCTCCGGTCGTGTCTGATTGCCTCCCATTCCACTATGAGAGTGAGGGAATAAAGAGTGCACATGTGTTCGCACACAATATCTCCTGCTCACATGGCTCAAATTCGGTAGGTATCATTATTATTACAACACTTTCAAAGGGCTCAGGACACACTGGTCCCCTAATATTCGTACTCTGGAATAAAAGTTGCAGACTTGGCCCCTGTAGGTAAAGGTTTAGACCTCCGGGAGGACTCTTCTCCTGGTATAAATGCAATTTTCTGCGAGGCTAATCTAGAAGTCACTAAATAGTCTTCAGACTCTGGTCAGTCGGAGCAAGGACAACATGATCAGGTGGTTTACATAACGCCAACGTAAGATGTGTATTCACTGCACCCGAAACTATGTTCAACCTTATATCGTGCCCAGCGTGCCACACCAGGTGCGCGCGGGAAGATCTGATGGCTGCCATCAATAATGCTGTTGAAGTAGCCAAGTTCTGGGCTACGACAATTTTAAATGTCTGTCATCGACTTGATAAGAACGCCCTATTACTATATAAATATGAAGCAAAAAATATAAAAAATATAAAGCTCTACTTTACATAGATCAGGGGACGAGTGGAAACCTCAAAAATGTAAGAGGATGAGTGGGCGCAGGGGACCAGTGGGTCCTGACCCGAGGAGCTCGTAGCACAGTTGCTATCGCGCATATAAATGTATCAGCGAAGTTAAGCAACCCTTAACCTAACCAGTAATTGGATGGGTGATCGTCCGAGTTGCCTCCGTGCCTCGGAGAGCACGTTAAGCCGTCTGTCACGTTTGCCAATTTATCACCTTAGGCAATCGTTACAGGTCAGTCGTAGGCCAAAAATAGTCTGACAACTGGTTTAACCCAGATGCCAGGCTTTTCTCGTTAAAGGGATTACGAAGGTCAGATGGCTGTCGTTTTGTATAAAAATCAGGTGATTAGCAACATCGGGTTGAATCTAGTGCCGACCCCAACAATGTATGGGATAAGGCCAGGGAGTGATGGTATATTGGTCTCCTATGTTGAATCTATTATGAAGTTTCTCTGTCGAAAATTGTAGAATGTTATTGTCTTTAAAAGTGCTCGCTAAACGTAGTTGTTGTATTAAGATACTATTGAAAAATCTTTCCGACACTCCGCGAAACATGACCCAGTTTCAAACATGTTTCATGTTTGAAACTAAACTCGTACAGTGTGAGCTAGATATTTGATATTTATTTTAATTTTTTTTCTATTTGAGATATTAACAGTTACACATCGTATATAACTTTATTGAGTGATCGTATACTGAACTAGGTACATTTACCAACAACAATGTCCTCCAATAACTAATCTATATCTATACATTTATACAGATAAATAAAATTTAACTGTCTGTTTGTAATTCCAAAATAACAGCTTTTCACAAAATGCTAATAAAAGTACGCGGTACAGGTTTAAAAAAGCTGTCTGTTTGTTGCTAATGACCGAAGCGGCTGGACCGATTTTAACGGGAATTTCACTGGCGGACAACAATAAAACTACGCGGTTGAAACCGTAAGGCACAACTAGTACAAAATATTTTGATACTGTCCTATTACAAGAATGACTATAATAATAATTGCCATTCGTTTGAATTTTGCTAGAGATCCACGAAATGCTTATAAAATTATTTGCAAGTTGACGCAGACTAATACAGGGTGACGAGGAAGATAGGACAGCTGATAAAATATGTGATACGGTATCATTTTAGGAAGCAAATAAAATTTTTATGACAAAAATATCTTCTTCCGTTTTCGAGTAATTGACGTCCAAAGTTGACCATATCAAGACCTTATTTTCGCATAAAAATGAGCGGTAACGTAGATTTATTTACGTGAAATCTAACTACGTTTTTATTTTTTTTTCTCCCACTTGTAGTTGCTGAAATAATCCCGCAAAACATTTTTCGAAACTCTCGAAAATATGCATACTCAAATAGATATTTCATTTAATTAGGTAATGTTATATTAGCAACAATTTTTTCTTCTTCATCACAAGAGCCTTAGTGGCTGTGGGGTTCGAACAGTCGCCTGCTACGTAAGTTCGAATCCCAGCGGAGTGTACTAATGAGATTTTTGAAACCTAAGTGCTGTCAATTCAAACCAGAACCTTTACATTGAAGGAAAACATTGTGAGGAAACTTGCATTTATCTGAAAAGTAATTCAAAGATGTATGTATAGTGCCTGAGATATCGTTGGACTCACCCTCTGGCACTTAATCGTCTTTGGTGAGAAGTGGGTGTTAAAAACTGTTAATTTTATTTATCTGTATTATATGAACTGTATATATATAAATATGTTTTTTACAGATACGGAAACGAGGTGTACTTGGAAAGCAATTCGCTGTTGAAATATTTTGGTAAGTACGATATCCAGTACATACAGTATGATTATGATTTTAACCAAAAACTCTTCATTATGGCAACTAAAATTAATTTTCACACATAATTAAATCTCACCCTTACGAGATACAATTCGCACAAAAGATCATTAACCTACGCATTTCATTTTTATAGCACATACAAAGTGTCACCATAACGCACTTGTGTGAGTTGCAATAAATAACTGGTATTGCCGCATATGTGTGGCGTAGTGCTCGCTGGCACGCTACACCGCTATGGGGACGCACGCGAACATGATTAGGTAAGTACAGAAGGGCCTAACCGTTAACAGTTACCTACGCAGGTAAAAAAGGCGTTTCGGAGCACTAAAATAATTCCATATTCGATTTAATAAGAAGCCTTGGTGGCCCTAAGGTTTGAGCAGTCGCCTGCTACGCAAGCGACGCAAGTTCGAATCCCAGCGGGGCCTGTACCAATGAGTTTTTCTAAAAACTTATGTACAGTGATTTCACACCACGTGCTTTACGGTGAAGGAAAACATCGTGAGGATACCTGCATTTTTCTGAGAAGTAATTCAATGACGTACGTAAATTGTCTGAGACGTCGATGGACTTACCATCTGTCACGTTGGCACTTAAGCATCTTCGGTGAAAAGTGTTGTTATTACAACACCTCTGCCTACCCCTTCGGGGAATACAGGCGTGAGCATATGTATGTATGTATTTGATTTAAAATTATCCATCTCAATGTTTTCGGTGTTCTATAAATTAGTACTTTGAAACACACACAAATATGTCAATCTTGTTTGTTCTCTTCAATTTTTAAAAACCTCATCAGATGCCCTTGAACTTGAAGGTATCTTAAAAGAAAGGAAAAGAAAAGAATTACACTATTATATGGACATAAGAAAGCTTGTATCCCGGCTTGCCTTACGGGAGGTAAGGCAAGCCGGGATACAACCGATACAATCCGACTGAGGTCGTTCCCTCAATACAGAAAGTCACTGGTATTGCCGCACATACTTGTGCACTATAATATCTCCTGCGCACATGGCTGATCCTCGTTGAGATTAGCCGCCGTAACAGAAATACAGTTAGGTGATCATATTAGTGTGAAGCGTGCAAAAAATACCGTGACCGTAAAGGATTTAGTGTGATTACATTTGCATATATACCAAAACATTTGAACATCAGAACGATGACTACATTTTAAACATTAACCATATCAGCGTACAATAACGTCCTCTTTTATGCAACACTGTGAAAAAGTCATGAAAAAACAAAAGCCCTGCAAATGACGACGAGTGACGGATTTTATCCGCATCCAGCGCGAGGGACATCATAAAATATGTAAATGCACGAAGGGCTTTAATGATATCTCTGCGGCCATACGATGGGTGTTGTTGGACTACAGTTGGGGGTAATGGACATATTTTTGGTCAAATCATGACAGAGAGAGCATCACCATACTTTGTTGACACCCAAATGATTACACTGCTCATTTCTAAAGAAGCTTCCTTCCCCGGACGCTAAGTTATCTTCTCCTCAAAGAATACAGCATGGGGTTCTTTAAGAAAGGTGTGAGGGGATATTTACAGGGTCGACAACGCATGCGTGATGCCCCTGGTATTGCAAGCGACCATAGGCTGCGGTAGCCACTTACCATCAGGTGAGGCTTATGCTTGTTTGCCACCTTATTTATTCAAAAATCCGTCCATGGTGGTCGGTATGTTCAAGCGTAATCTATTTAATCATCTCCCTATCCTTATCCCATACATTGTTGGGGTCGGCACTTGATTCAATCCAATGTCACCTGATTTTCGTACGAAGCGCCTGCTATCTGACCTTCGCAACCTGACGAGAAAAATCTATGATCTGGGATACATCAGTTGACAGACTATTATTGGCCTCCGACTGACCTGTAACGATTGCCAAAGATGAAAATTTGGCAACCGGGACCGACGGCTTTACAATATTTTAAATATTGTGTTTTAATCTATGACTACGGTATACTTGAATAATATTCAGGTGCTACTATCGCGCGTAAAATAGGCACACTAATATCGAGTCCATTCTGCAAAATATATTCCTTACTTTATTGTGCTTTGCACGAAATCGACAAGGTCTTTTATAAGCGCGATGAATAGACACCACTAAATAACTAAATATACGCAAACTTATGAAAATATTTTCACAATAAATATACTTTAACAATACCTTTGTATATGCGTTATATTTTATTATAAGTTTTGTAGAGATATTTCATCCAAATGGAAATAGTGTCAGACGAGAGGAGTATAATAAAGGGACCTAATCTTTTTATATTCGAACAGACGGCTACTGCGATCTTTAAGAATATTTACACTAATACGCAATCGACGCAAGTTCGAGTTTTTCTAAAAACGTATGTACAGTGATTTCACACCATGTGCTTTACGGTGAAGGAAAACATCACGAGGAAACCTGGATATGTCTGAGAAGTAATTCAAAGACCAAATTAAAAGTATTTTTCAGAAAGGTCAAATTCGGAGCACTCGTAACCGAAGAAAGTGTATGAAGAGATGCATGAATGTGGATGAAGCGAAAGAAGTATGTAAGGATCGTAGCATGTGGCAAACAGTGGTCTCTGCCTACCCCCATGGGATACAGGCGTGAGCATATGTATGTAAGTAATTCAAAGACGTATGTATAGTGCCTGCGACGGCGATAGACTCACCATCTGTCACGGTGTCATTTAATCATATTCAGTGAAAAGTGGGTGTTGTTATTACAACACCTCGACCTACCCCTTCGGGGAATACAATCGTGAGCATATGTATGTATGTATTTACACTAACTGCCTGTCTTGGCGCTCTTAGTGGTCGCAAACTAGAGGTTATTGGGTCTTCCTCCACTTCATGGGAATTTAAAACTTAACTGGTGAAATGTGTGAGGTAAACTTCTGCCTACCTTTACGAGGAATACAGGCGTGAGCATATACATGTATCTAACTAGCTTTTATCCTCGACTTCATCGGACTTCAGGACAAGGTAGTTAAAATCTGTCTGTACATTTATGTCTATACTCTATACATACTCTTTATGCTCTATACAAATAAATCAAATTTCAGTGTCTGTTTGTAGTTTCAAATTAATAGCTTTTCACTAAATGCATATAAAAGTATATACGGTGCTAATATAAAAAATCCAATTTAATCCTGTCTGTTTGTTCACAGCTGGACCGATTTTATCGGGACTTTCACAGGCATATAGCTAATTTTACAAAGAGTAATGTATATACTTTTATTTAAAAAAAACATTAGGGTTCCGCGGGGCATCCATGAAATTAACTCGGGGTAAAACCGCGAAGAACAACTAGTGAAAACTAAATTCCATTTAACAATTACTAAACGGGGTGTTATTTGTCAAGAAAAAATGTGTAGGTACTTCAAACGTAGCGTGTTAAATATTGTAAGTAGGCAAAGTCGCGTGACCAGCTAATCCATCGGTGCATTACTTCATATGACCTCTAACGTCATGACAGGGGTCAATTCAATTGATTGACCTTATTAGTTAACTCTGAGGAGATTATAATCGCGCAGTTTAGATAACATCGCTTGGGAGGTGTGTTTTGGGTTTAATTAGAATGAGCTGCTAGCGTTCTCATTTGCAAGATAGATTAGGGTGTATAAATGTTTTTATGACGCACATAACCACCGTAATGACCGTCATTTGGGTCATACCTCGGGAACGAAGCTTACCAACTCTTATTGCGATGAATATCCGACGGAGTGGCAAAGATGGGTGTATCTATGTTCGATGATATTAGAACTATATAAATGTACTAGCTATGCCCGCGGTTTCACCCGTGTAATGTTATGGGTGACCCGCGTAATTTTTTTTAAATTAATGGTAGCCTAAGTTACTGCTTGTAACATAAGTATCACCCAGTGAAAGGCCCGTCAAAATCGGTCCAACCGGTTCGGAGATTAGCCGGAACAAACAGATAGACAGAGAAAAAGAAAAGTGCCTGTATGCTCCCCAAAAAAAAAGAATTTTATCCCAATATACATAGCTTGGTCCGTCCTGTGAAGTTACCTGTCAAAGGTCTAAATTCTCCAATCCATTTTTTTTTAATATTACTCAAACAAAAATATTTTTTTGCTAATTTTGCGTAAAAAATCCGATAGTAAACCTTAGACACTCCATCATCTCCCTGGCTTTATCCCATACACTGTTGTGGTCGGCACTTGATTCAACCCGATGTGACTGATCACTTGATTTTTATACAAAGCGACTACCATCTGACTTTCGCAAGCCCTTTAACGAGGAAAATCTGTGATCTGGGTTAAACTAGTTGTCAGACTATTTAAGGCCTCCGACTGACCTGTAACGATTGCCAAAGATGATAAATTGGCAAACCTTAGACACTTAGTTGATACAATTGAGTACATAATCATATATTACCAGTCTAAGCCAGAGTAGTCCCAGTCAATACTTACACAGCCTCCTTCAAACAGAATCACAATTTTCTCTTTCGTATTCAGTAAATACAATCTTATTGTTTACGTACAATGTCGGCGAACAATTCTGAATGAGGTCATTTTGATAATATCTCTAATTTACACGACTCGCGTGTGTTTAGAAACACGAATTGTTTTCATAATACGGCCCGGAGTGGGGTCAGAACCCACTGGTTCCCATGAATAAAGTTGTAGATTCGGCCCTTGTACAGGATCTCAGAGAAAAAGGAACAGTTGTCTTCTAGAAGTTGTAGAGTTTTATGAATATATCACTATGTTGAAGTCGTAAAATATCTAGCTCCAACGATAACGTAGTTATAGGCTACGGTTGCTAAGGGCCGAAGAGCTCGCGGCCTTGAGCGATTGAATGAACGCACGGCCGCGTTTGCCTACATTACGAAAAGGTTATTGGTTTAAAAAAAATCTTTTATAGATCTACGTTACCGCTGATTACTATGCGAAAATAAGGTCTTGGTATGGTCAACTTTGAACGTCAATTACTCAAAAACGGAAGAAGATATTTTGTCATAATATTTTTTTACTTCCTAAAATTATACCTCATCACATATTTTAACAGTTGTACTATTTTCCTGGACCCTGTATAGGTGCCCATTGGTCCCCTGGGAGGAGAACAGTCTACAATTAATTTATTTTGTGGTACCCTCGTCCCGAGGTATAAATGTTACGTTAAACATAGAATTGCAGTTTTCAATGATTATCGACTGCATGTCCGTAACATGCAGTCGATAATCATTGAAAACTGCCCCTATAAAATTTCGACGCTCTAGTACTTTAGATAGATCAGGGGACGAATGGAAGCCTCAAAAAATTAGGGGGACGAGTGGGTCCCGACCTGCGGAGAGTTATGCAGTAGTATTAAATTAGAATTGTTATTTGCTTTTCCTATTTTGATTTCGTTCCATTATTGTTTTGCCATATGCGTCCCGAAGTTTCAATTGATATTTGATGACGCAACGTTTTTAGTTTAGAAATGTACTAAAAAACATTGGCTAGAAAATTCAAGTGAAACAAACAAGAGAGAAAAGTTTCCCCTGTTTCAACCCTATACAACCCTTATTTCACATTAAATAGAAGCCTTTTTCAGGCTCTCTGGATGGTGTACTATCTCTGTACCAAATTTCATTCCAACCTGTTCAGTATTGTAGGCGTGATAGCGTAATACATTTCCTTATACATTTACATTGCACCAATACGGCCAACGAAATTGCTCAATTTTGAGCAATTCAGAGTGATTCGTATCGATGCCAAATGAGCAACACGTAGTATTGCAATGTCACACATATTCGTGCATTACTCCAGTGTCCCAAATAAGGTTTTTACATATTTCAAGATCAAAGGATTGTTTCTACGCTAATCGTGGAAATAAATGTGTTTATCAACACATAAGCGTCGCGTATAATACGCGACGCTTATAAACGCAACGAAATGCGTCGGCAATGAAACATATTTTTTTCTCATTCATTTGTTTACGGAAGGAAGACGGAATAGAAAAATTTGAAAATCGTATGAAAAAGTAAAATAATGGTTTCAAAAAATGTTCTGTAAATATAATCAACACAAATAAATAAAATTAAAATTTCTGTTTGTAATACCAAAATAACAGGTTTTCACTAAATGCATACAAAAGTATATGCGGTACATACATAAAAAAAAAACAATTTTTAAAATTTTCACTACTAGTTAGCTAATTTTCAAAGGAGTAACATAGTCATTTATTGAAAAAAAAAACATACTCTGATGTAGATTTTCTTAATAAGTCATTAATTCCGTTCAAAAACGCACTTAATATGTAGATAAGTTCATGTAACCTAATATATAATATATGGTATACTGCTGTATTTGATTTTGTATTAATATTTATGCCTACTCGTATGTATGTAATCTGGATCAATCTGTGGAAACTTTTTGTCATGTGGAATATTTGTATCTTTTTCATAATTGTTTTTTAACTGACTGTGTGTATCCCAATGAAATAAAAAAAAATAAAAAAAAATTTGGTTTTCAACTCTACGCGGCTGAAGCCGCGTGGCTTAGCTAGTTTACTTATATGAGTGTCGTAATGGAAAGGCAAAACTTCCAAGCAATTAACGCGTCCTTCCAATTATACAACACGCATTACGCCATAATCCATTCGAGTGCTCACATATTTTATTCAGAAAGCTCGTTGAAAACACAGAATTATAATACGTTGGAGGCGTAAGGCGGAAATATTGTTCTCACTTCATTCTGTACGTGAGAGTCATGTTAACCTAGTTTTTTCATGTGCTTTATTTGTTTAAGTAATAAAATTGAAGATGCTTCCCGTTCGGGGGAAATGTAAGCTATTTTTGACAGATATATTTGTCACGCTCAAACATACGTGACGAGTTAAGCTGAGTATATGGAATAAACGTTTGGGTATGTTTGCTGATCAAATAAGAATAAAAGTAAAAAATAATGGTGAAGGAAATAGCATAAAACCCTTTGAGCAGTCGCCTGCTACGCTAGCGACGCAAGTCCTTTTCTAAAAACTTATGTGCAGTGATTTCACGCCACGTGCTTTACGGTGAAGGAAAACATCGTGAGGAAACCTGCATATGTCTGAGAAGTAATTCAAAGAAGTATATTGTGCCTGAGACGATGATAGATTCACCATCTGTCACGTTATTACAACACCTCTGCCTACCCTTTCGGGGAATGCAGTCGTGAGCATATGTATGTATGTTTTCTTGTAGTGAAAAACTATTAATTAGAAATTACAAACAGACACTTTAATTGTATTTATCTGTGTAGATATAGATATAAATAGAGACCGGCATTTATCTGGCCTCAACAATCTCAAGTGTACGTAGAGCTTATTATAACTTTAGCCATTGACTCTATCTAACGGATCTACCGATATCTACCTCAAGCAAGTATTACCCCGAACTTTTTTTTACTACCTTTGTACGAAACCTTTACACAAACTTCTGTAAACATAATACCGTTTCAAAACATTTCGCGTGAACATTTTCTTAGAAGGCTTTGGACTGAAATGTAGTTTGTTTTTTGTTGCTTGATGCGTTTTTAAACGTCTGTACTATAATATATAAGACTGCCTCATTGGTTTAGTGGTCGCAAGCCCTACTGTAGAACACCAAGTCCTCGGTTCAATCCCCGGGGTCAGGGAAAGTGCTATAGGGTTTTTTTCAACTGTAATTTCTCAGTAGCAGCCCAGATAAAGCTAAGCTTATGACTATAAGCTCGCCCCCTAAATCATGGGACTTATGTTACTGGCGAAATGTTGGTATATTCATCAGTATTTAATGCACGTGTTCGAATTGTACCTTTTATGAGTATGTTTTAGTTTCATTCTTTGTTAGTAGATGGCGTGAGTGGTGAAATAGATCGCGCTATTGAAAGTTGTGTCGCGTTACATAAATACGTGTACCATTGACGCAACATTATACCACCCGACGCCGTCCGAGGCACGTCCTTATTGACCCTGACGACGATATCACATTGCTTCAGCAAGCAATGTCTCAAAAGCACACACCAAGCCGACCATTGTTCCGTCCTCACCGGCGAGGCTCGTCGCGAACTTTACGTCATCGTCCCCCCCGTCCACTGCTAGGGCCGGCGCGCGCCGAGCCACCGAGCCTTAAACATGTCCCTAAATAATACCACTCAGATCCAGCTCCCTAGCTCATCCCCCAGCAACGCTCTAAGCCGAGGTCCGAACCCCGCACCGGGGTGCCCTTAGCTGTGTTGCTTAGTTTTTAAGTTAAAGCTCGGCTGGAGGCCCTTGAGTCTCGCCCTTTAGTCCGGTTAAGCAGTGGAGGTAACTCCCCCCTACCAACTGCGAGAGACTATATCGAAAAAAAAAAAACGCAACATTATAACAAACCTTTGGATGTCAACCCTACTTTTATTTAGTTCCTGGGTCTGTAGACAAAGAAACATTATCCCCACGCTTCGCTAGTAGAAACGATGCAAAATGTACGGGAATGACATATGTCACGTGACTGATATATGTCATTTCCATACATTTTTTATCGTTAACGCAAGCGCAAGATAATGTTCCTTTGTCTAAGCTTACTGTAATCTAATTGAAGAAGATCGTCATCAGGTATATATAAAATTCCTCTCAAATTCTGTCGATGTAAGTAAATAATAAATTCATGAATACTCGACCTAATATACGTACCTTTCAATAATTATTTCTATGAAAAACTCGGTAACAACCTTTCAAATGAAAATCAAAAGAATCAAAACGTGTTAATTAAAAATCTCTCGGACCTAACCACACACATAATAATTATAATCTGACCTAAATACATACTTACACCGGAGCAAATCGATTTTGTTTGAAATATCCTAATTAAATAGATTAAGTACCTATCTTTACACGATAATTTAAAAGTAATTAGCCTGAACGTAATTAAGTCCTTATGAAAATTATTTGATTACATCGCTTATTTTCCGAGGATAATTATATAACTAATTATATTATAAACGTTTAGAATGTTCCAAATATTAACTCAGCTGGGGTAAAGTTCTCATTTTTTTATACAACAAAAGCGTCAAATAAGCTTACATATGCTCACGCCTGTCTTCCCCGAACGGGTAGGCAGAGGTGTTGTAAGTGTTAGTCTGTAAGAAGGTTTTAACCTGTCATAGGAATTTATTTTTAATTAACTTCCTCCTATACTAGCTCTCTCTTGTGTCCGTCACTGTAACTGTTCGTTCGTATAAACCTATACAATAAATACTATATTCATCCGATAAATCACGACTTTTCACCGAAGATGATTTAGTACCAACGTGACAGATGGTGAGTCTATCGCCGTCGCAGGCACTATATATATACGTCATTGAAGTGCTACTCAGACATATACGCGTATACAGGTTCCCTCACGATGTTTTCCTTCGCCGTTTAATTTAATTTCATATGTTTAGAATTGGAGAAATTGTACTGCTGCTGGTACGTAAATATAATTAAAATATCTCGTAGGTAAAAATACTGTGGGTGACGCCTTCGAATATTATTAGATTAATAAAACAGTGCAAAGAACGTAATCTTACTGGAGGCTAACTATGATCGTGGAAGCAGCGCGTATCCTAATGAAACGTCATAGCTCAAAAGTTCTTAATACGCAATTATGGTAGGCCTCCTTAAGTTTCCAAAAAGCTTTTAAACAGTACTAGTATTATGTGCATCAAGATGATCGATCTCACTAATATAGTCAATAAGTCACGCAAACAAACAAGTATGAAGAGATTTATGAATAAGGGTAAAGAATGGCTATATTCGTCACCACATACATACATATGCTCTCACCTCCATTCACCGACGGGGTGGTCAGATCAGAGTAGAACATTTTGTATCATTAAGCACCGAAACTGTGTCAACTGTGTGTTGGGCTTACATTCAACAGATATACTGTAACTATTGCAAAATGTAAAATATTTTTGAAAAGAGAAATTTATGAGTTTCTTGCCGGGTTCTTCTCAGCAAATGCAACCTTCCGGACCCGGTGGTAACATTCATAATCCTGTATTTTTGTGTCCTTCTGACGATTTGAAATAGTTTTGTTAGAAGTCTAATCAAATAAAGATATTTTGAACACCTTTGAACACCTTTGAACACCATAGCAATAGCAATATAAATATATAGCATGGCAATAGGCTCACCTATTGGTGCCAGCCTATTGCCATTAACCGATCACTAATTCTCCGGTCTGTTACTGGGAAATTCTACCTATACAATAATGTTTCGCAATAGTGCTTGTGATCACCATACCAACGAGGCAATCGTCAACCTATTCGTGCTAATTTGAATCGGGCCATTTGAGAGCTGTAGGACTAAAAAGGCCACTTTGGGAGAATCATATGTGATCCGAATATGATTGAAAGTCAAAATGACAAAATGGTCACTTAGGTGCAATTGATATTATGATTCACGAATTATTAATATTTCGCAATTCAACTGTTTCACACTTTCCTATGAAGATTCCTAGAATGGTCCACAAAATATGAATTGCTTTTGTGACAAATAGCATCATAAAAAGTTAGTTAGGCACTAACATCTACAATTATTGTAATCATTCGTGAATAATAATATTAATCCCAGATTACAGATTTTCCTCGTTAAAGGGGTTGCGAAGGTCAGACGGCAATCGCTTCGTATAAAAATCAGGTGATCAGCCACATCAGGTTGAATCAAGTGCCGATCCCAACAACGTATGGGATAAGGCCTGGGACATGATGATGAATCTTTGTAACTAAAATAAATTCAAATTCAAAACTTCTTTATTTGATTAGAATTTAAACAAAGTACTTTCAAATCGTCACAACGATATGACTATACATGCGACCGCCGGGTTCGGAAAGTTGCCTTTACTCAAAACTATCAGAGAATTAGCAGAAACACTCGTGAATTTTCACACACCCGCAAAAGCGTGTTCAAGTATGACAGATAAATAAGAAGGTATTGCTCAAATAAATTGCATACGATATAAATTGAATAAAATGTGTGACGTCGTATTAAAATACGTTTATCACAAATTGCAATCGGAATGGGGTAATTTTCCCAATAATGCTCTTTGGTTAACGACGCAGCATTTATGAATGAAATATAAATTTATTAGGAACATTTTTTTCTTTCTTCTGTCCCAGCCCGATCGGCTTAAAATTGACAAAGTTTCATACAAACTTTCATCCCCTGTTTTATCCCTTTGGGGGTAGAATTAATCAAAATCCTTTCTTAGCGGATGCCTACGTCATAACATCTACCTGCATGCCAAATTTCAGCCCGATCCGTCCAGTGGTTTGGGCTGTGCGTTGATAGATCACTATGTCAATTAGTCAGTCACCTTTGAATTATATATATTTAGATATCACCAACTACATTTCGTTCGTAATTTAAAACTTACCCACTGAGAAAGTATACGTACTTAGAGTAGTGATGGTCCTGTGGAGAGTAAGCTTGCCTGTGTTCCAACACATTATCATCCTCCTGCCCTTATCCCATTTATTTGTGGTCGGTGCAATGTGTTCTTCTCTTCCATTTCTCTCTATCAACCATCTGTATTACTCCCATTCTAGCCATCTCATGTTTCACACAATCCATCCGTCTTAGGTCTTTCTCTCCCCTTGTAACCATCCACATTCATAAACAGAACTCTTTGGCAACACTATACTCATCCCTCTGCATAACATGTCCATAGCACGACAAATGTTTATTCTTCAACTTCTCAGTCATTGGTGCTACTTTCAGATTTCCCCTTATAAACTCATTCCTTATATTGTCCAATCTCGTTACGCTATTTATCCCTCTCCACATTCACATCTCACTTGCATGTAGCTTTCTTTCATCCGTCGCCTTTGTGGCTCAAACTAGGCCTTAATATGGTCTTATATATTTTCCCTGTTCCAATACGAGCGCGATAGACATACTTTTTTCCATTTGTAATCAATAATTATCTTTTCAAAAACATAAATCAATGGACAAAAAAGCACAAAGCTAAAAAACTATCCTCAGATTTATATAACACATTACCACAGTTTTTACAAAGTAATTCATATAAGGCTTTATCTATACTGGGACCCTCACGTAGCTCTCGTTATGTTATGTTACGTCTAAAAGGGTGAGTCTTATGGGATAGGAAATGGTGGAACATTACGAGATTATTTTTTTAATATTTTAGGAATTTACCCTATACATTTCTTGAAGAGAGAGATGTGAGATTTTGGTGAGATTAAGACCTTTTTGATAGCCTTCTGACAAGAACCTGCATGAAACTCAACTGATATCTTGTATATATAATCAAACCAAAATGTTACCTAACCAGATATTATAAAAATTTGAACTAAGGATAAGTAAATAAGTAGAAAAGTATTCGCATTAGAAAAGCGGCTTAAATATTTCTTCCTTTCAATTTAAAGAACGTGCAGTTTTTGTGTTCTGCTCTAGAGATATTGGAGATTAAAATGAATTCTCTCATTGTTACAGATTACCAAATGCGTCGGATCACGCTCCGGGAATGCACCGACACGAGGCAATGACAAGCATAGCAAAATGGATCATAAATATTGGACGGCATGGGTGAAAGTCGCTTTCATACCTCTCGTGTTGTTCACCACTACAGTGGCGGACTTCACGACAGAATGTCAACGGCCTTGCGACTGCAGGTGGCAGTCGGGGAACAAGGCCGCCATTTGCACAAACTCCAGCCTCAAAGCCGTACCAGGAAACCTCAGCAACGACATCCAAATCCTAGACTTATCGAACAACAACCTCCGACAGCTACACCAAGAAGCCTTCAAGAAAGCAGGCCTCAGTAATCTAAAAAAGTTAATATTAAAAGAGTGTAATATAGAGACTATTCATAAAACAGCATTCGTCACCTTAGCCATCATGATAGAGTTAGACCTCTCCAAAAATAGGATCACATACCTCCACCCAGACACTTTCAAAAGCACAGAGAAACTAAGATTGATAAACTTAAGCAACAACTTTATCGATAAGTTGGACGACGGATTGTTCCGCAACTTGAAATACTTGCAGAAAGTAGAGGCTAGCAATAACAGGATAGTGAAGATAGGGACGAAAGCATTCGTGTACTTGCCGCAGTTGAAGATTCTCAGGTTTGACGGGAATCACCTGAGCCATATGAAGCCAGAAACTTTAATGGGGTTAAGGAATTTGTCCGGTTTGGACTTGCATAACAATCCGTGGCGATGTGACTGCAACCTGCAGGCTTTTAGAGATTGGGTGATCACTCACAATTTGTACACAGCGCCGACGGCGTGCGCCGAGCCCCATTCCGTGCAAGATAAACTTTGGAACGAGTTAGATTCGTCGAACTTCGCGTGCCGGCCTACAATACTCGAACCCCTGCCCGATACAACAGTCAAAAGTTACGACGAAAACGTGACTTTGACTTGCAAAGTTGTTGGGAATCCACCACCTGAGGTAGTTTGGCGTTTCAATGGCAAAACTATTGAAATGAAAGCGTTCGGTGAACTTCGATACGTTATGGCGGAGAATACCATGGATTTGATTAGATGGGTGAATTTGACGGTGGTTAATGTTAGATATAGCGATAAAGGTAATTACACGTGTGTAGCTGAAAATCCAGGTGGCAAGGATGAGAAGACGTTAAGCCTTGTATTGGGAAGGTATAGCGGGATGGGGACGATAGCGGGAATGGATACGGATACATTCGCGATACTGGTTGGTTGTTTGACAGCATTAGTGATAATATGCGGTGGAGCATTAGTTGTATGTTACTTGACAACGCAGAATAGTGAAATCAAAAGACTGATAAAGAATGACGGGAGGTCATCAAATGGGGAGGTGTTGATTGAGGGGTCTGTTTCTTCGGAGGTTGAGAAAGGCCTTAAATCTGAGGTAAATCCAGTGTCGAAGCCTCCGAGGAAGTATGAAGCACCGCCTTCTCTCACCAGCGAAGCTACGGAGATGTCTGAGCTGAACAGAACCTTATTGGATAATGACTCTATACTTGGTAAGGAAATCAATAAACTATTACATAAAACATAATATACATTTACTGCATGATTTAATACTTATTCAACATAACTTGATACTGAGAGCGATAAACAATAGCAGTTCCATTTTTTTTTTCAATCTTATTATAATTTATTTAACTTGCTGACCCACTCCAGAGAGAGCTACTAAAGAGTTTAACCATCTAAAAACTTAAATCATGTCACACCATATGCTTGACGGTTAAGGAAAACATAGTGAGGGAACCTTCATATGTCTGGGAAGAAATTCAAAGTAGTACTTATGGCTGAAACGGCGATGAGCTCACTAGCAATCATGTTGGCACCTAATGATCTTCGGTGAAAAGTGGGTGCTATAATACCGCGTACCCCCAAGACGCCTTTCTGGAAAGAATGCCAGCTTAAGTTGAATGAACTCCAATAAATCCACAGGAATATTTGATCAAAATGTAACCCTTAATTAGTAGGAAAATATTGCAAGCCATCCGCTCGAATTCCAACCACATTGGTTTTACAAAGCAAACGCTAACTTCTATATCAAACAAATCTTCGTTTTAATGGTTCCCTTTGATTTGTCAGCCTGTTTGTAATAAATACATTAAAAGTTTTTCGTATAAAATTGATTTACGTTAGCTGAATAAGCCCAACTTGATTTATGGGAAGGCTTTGAGTTTCATGTTTTGTGGCTTGTGATTTAGTGATGGAAAAATATCGGGGATCTAAACTTTTAGATATACTGCGTGTAGCTCCTCGTACTATCTTCACCAAACTCCAACAAATTTTGTTCACCAATTCTGTACAAAATCAGTAGTTTTTGACAGGATGGAGCAGTCGGCTGCTACGTAAGCGACGCAAGTTCAAATCCCAGCGAGGCCCGTGCCAAATAATTTTTCTAAAAAGCTTATGCACAGTGATTTTACACCACGTGCTTTACGGTGAATGAAAACATCGTGAGGAAGCCTGCATATTTCTGAGAAGTAATTCTCAGCAGCCTGCTGAGATTCAAACTTGCGTCGCTTGCGATGCTGGCGACTGCTCAAACTACGAGGCCACCGCGGCTCTCAATAATAGGGTTTAAAATTGTCATTATGGTCATCATCATCAGAACAGTAGCGCTTACCATCAGGAGGACTGCAGGCCTGTTTTCCACCGTTGAAGTATATACATAATCCCCCTAATTCAAAACATGGCTTAAACGGATATTAGGCCAAACTCCGACTAAAACTATATACATCCCTTTTTAAATCCATATCATAGAAAGAGTTGCAACTACTTTTAAACCAAGGAGTATCGTAGTATGAGTAATAAGAGAAAATATATCTAAAATCTCTTTGAATAGGGTCTAAATTCGCTAATCCATATAATTTGTGGAAGCTAAATAATCGCAGGCTATGCAAAACTGGTAGGCGGATCAGCAAGTATAATATATTTTAAACATTATCGACTAGTCAGCAAAATTTCCCATACTAAAGAAAACTTTGGAAGAAAGAAATTTTCCTTGCGCATTTATTTTTGCAGCGAGGAATATTTTTTATGAGACTTCCATTACCTACTTTTTTAATTCGAAGTATGAAGAAGTATTTTATTAAACTTTCTTTATTATTTTACTGCGTGTTCAAATCAAGCTTTGTATATACATATAGAATTCTGATTGACTGTATATCAACCACTAGGCTTAGACTGTGCGTTGATGATATATGAGACATTTAATTTAGAGGATGTGTTCTTGGTGAGGTGTGGGTTACAATAAGAGAGGATATTATAAAAAAAACTAAATAATCATTAAAACTATCTATTTCAGCTTCCAACGAAGACAACAGTCGGCCAGCAGCGGTGGACTTTCCTAAGATATCTCAAGAAACCTTGCTCATTGACCGTCTCACCCAAGATCATCAGGCCTACCCCCCTGATCTCCTATCATTCCCTCTGAGAGGGGCCACAGTCTCCCCGGCAAGTGGGTCCCAGATCCAAGACAGCCCCATCAAATCTCCAGGGTATGGAGTTACTGCCATCAATCCAGCCATATACAGCCGGTTTCAAAGCCCAAACTTCCAAGGTTCAATTCCTTTAATCAGCTCAAAAGGCTACGTCACTCTACCTAGAAGACCAAGAATGACCCCAGACGTACGACCCCAAGTCTTCTCAACCCTTAATGGGGTTGTTCCATATTACGATGCGTTTAATATGAAGCTGTTCGGGAATAATGGTCAGTATTACAGCTTGAATAAAAGCGAGATGGATCTAGGGCCAGTTGGGAAGATGGATCAGAGGTTTAATGATAGTGAGGAGTTGGAGCTAGCGCCTTCCCCCGCGCCAGGGACTCCTCATGCCACGATACCTAGAAGCAGTCTCAGTTCCCCAAACATACACAACCAACTCTTAGCGTTACAAGCCCTGAACAACACACAAGTTCTCAAAACATCTGAGCAAAGACCTTTGAAAGTTGTGTTAGCAGAACACGAGAGTCTTCTAAAGAACCGAGACTTACGAACAGGTTATAATGTATCTCTGGGAAGAGTCAGAACTACCAAACCAACTCAGAAACCCAGGAAGAGGAATACGTGTGAAGTGAAAGAGCCTTTCCTGATGAATGCCAGTGAAAATGCGACTCAAGTCTAAACTGCTTTGGTTCCAAATAAATTGTCGATTCGAAGGTAATGTTTGGGCGATTGCCAATAAGGAATGCAATTGGTTTGTGGGAGGCGAGTTGAATTCGAGCAATTGGCGAGTAAAACTATTACTATATATAGACGTCTATGTTATATCGGATCTACAATGAGATCAAATGTTCAACTGCTATAGAACTTTGTTTTGGCATGGTGCCTTACCTCGTGTAACGTCGGTTATGAAAATGTTTTAACAGTTTCGAGAACAAAATCCAGTGAATAAAAATATCGCTATTTCAATTTGGTGAGCCGTGGTGGCCTTGAGGTTTGAGCAGTCGCCTGCTAAGCAAGCGACGCAAGTTCGAATCCCAGCGGAGCGTGTACCAATGTGTTTTTCTAAAAAATATATGTACCTTGATTTCACACCACGAGCTTTACGGTGAAGGAAAACATCGTGAGGAAACCTGCATATTTCTGAGAAGTAATTCAATGTAATGTCTGAGACGACGATGGACTCACCATCTGTCACGTTAGCACTTAATCATCTTCGGTGAAAAGTTGGTGTTGTTATTACAACTTCTGCCTACCCCTTTGGGGAATACAGGCGTGAGCATATGTATGTATGTTCAATTTGGTTGACTGTACGGTTGATAATGAAAATAATTTTTCTTAAGATCGAATATCCTTTGCACCTTATAGAAATTAGGTCTATTTGCGTTTGCATATTCAATGTTTGTCACAAACAATCCTTTCGCTAAAGGATTGTTATAATTTTCCATCTAAAAGTGTACATAAATCAATGGTATCAAACATATATGTATAACGCAATACAACTTTCAATAGCGCGATCTATTTTGCAACTAACGCCATCTACTTACAATTTGTGGAACATAACAGCTACAATTCGCACAAAGATTCTATGCCAATTGATTTAGACCGTGGATTCTCTCGCCTCTCACAAAATAATAGCTCCAGTCATGTGAAGCTAACATGACTAACGTGAGGTTTCAAAGACAATTCTAAGTTATATACATGTTCACACTGAATTATATTATGTTATTAGCACGGGTTAAGTGTATTACTTGTCTATTTTAAGTTCGTATGAAAACTTTCTTTAAGAAGTTATATGCTGGTATCTACGGGTCTTATTACATGATTCTGTAGGCACTTATACCGCCACCATGGGATTGCTCAACATCAGTACCTCAAGTATAGGTTTGTACGGCTGCCGTCACGAATTTCGAGCGCTGACCTTGAATGTGCAGTTATAATTTTAGGGTCTTTAATAGCATGAACGAGAACAATACGGGGCGCAGTTATTCCTGTGTCGCTCAGCGCCCAAAACTCGAAACGGCCACTGGTAGATAAAATAACATTATCCTCACGATTCGCTAATTGTAACGATACAAAATGTACGGGAATTACATATGTCATTTGTTTATTTATCGTTTCTATTAGCGCAAGCGCTAGAGAATGTTAATAGGCCTACTGTACATTTTTAAACGATGTCGACTTTCGATTGCGTGGCTTGAAATGTCTTAATCCGCTATCTTGGAGTTCAACCTGCCAACGAAGGTATCAATACAATTTAGGCCACGCAAAAACGCATTGACATGTGAACTTGTCAAGACGTATACTGGTGGGACAGGGGGCGAATTATGATAATTTCTTTGCTTTAATGTTTATTTTTATAGTGTCAAGCAAAATGAGTCTTAATACTTACTCAGGGGTTCCTAATACGCGCTGCTTAAAACAGTCAAAGTGTATCGATCCAGGAAATATTAGATTTTTCTTTAGTTTATGGTAATACAGTAATTTCATGAAATCGATGTGTTCGAAGATCTATATCAAAAAAAAATTATTGTTACATTACGTAAATTCAATTTTAATAGTAAATTGATATTGGTGCTTACGAGAATAATAAAGTTGATTGCAATTAAGAAACCTTCCATAGTTACTGCTTTATTTTGGTAAAGTTTCTGTTACATTTGAACATAACTTATCCCTCACTTATACATAACTTAACTAATTAAAAGTTATAAATGCATTTTTTTGGGCACCTTTTTGAAGTTTTATATCAAAACCGTCAACTCTAAAATGTTCTATCCATCTGTCATGTAGGTTACAAAATAAAAAAAAATCTGTCATTTTCTCCTTATTTTCATTCCAATAACTTATCGCTAGTTAAAATTATTGTTAACTAGCTGTGCCCCGCGGTTTTACCCGCGTAGATTTAATTTCAAGGTTGGCCCGTGGAACCCTCATGTTGTTTCTAAAAGAAAAGTAGCCTGAGTAACTCTTTGTAACATTAGCTATGTGCCAGTGAAAGTACCGTTAAAATCGGTATAGCGTTTCGGATATTAGCCGGAACAAAAAAACAAACAGACCGACGAACAGGCAGAAGTTTTTTTATGTCAGTACCTACTGTATAGACTTTCAAATGCATTTAATGAAAAACTGTTAATTTTGAATAACATGGGAATATAGACACTTCAATGTTATTGATCCGTATTGATGTATAAGATTTGAAGATATGGATAGATCAAATCTGACAGACAACTGTCCATCTGCAAACATGTTGATAGGTCATTGAAAACAGAGACTTATTGAGTGACAGAGACGGACGTATACGTCATATACATCTGTCCCTTACAGTCAAAATGTAACAGAGCCTTTACAAAACGCTGGCATTAAATATACAATATTATGTAAAGTTACTTATGTATAATACGAAAATGTATGTATAAATCCTTGAATATATTATTAAAATATTGTGAAACATATAATTGGTTAGATTAAATCAATACGACCGTCATTAATTAGTTAAAATATTATAAATCATACTTGTTCATTGTATAAACTGTAAATAGTAGTTATCTTTATATTAATGAAATATTATATTAACTGATTGCGACGTGAAGAGAGATTCTGAAAGGACCAATATGATTGATTGATGATAACGTGTGATTGGGTTTAATACATAGACAATTGAAATAAATAATGATTGGAAATAACTGTTTGCTTGTTTCAATGATCATTCCTTAAACTACGATACACATATATATGCTTACTAGCAGACGACACGCGGTTGCACCCGCGTAGTTCCCATTCCCGTGGGAGTCTTCTTCGTCTTCGTCTTAGCGTTTTCCCGGCATGGTGCTCGGGTCCGCTTTCCTGCTCTCTCTCCTCCACTTTGCTCGGTCTTTGGCATCCTTCTCTGTGAGGTCGTTCTCTCTCATGTCGGCTTTAACGACGTCAAGCCAGCGCTTCTTGGATCTGCCACGGGATTAAATATTGCTTATATTAATCAGTGATAATGTAGCATTCAAATGATGAAAGAATATTAAAAATCGGTCCAGTACTTTTTGAGCCAATTTGTTACAAACATACATACGAACTTTTATCTTTTTGATATAAGTAGAGATAACATTTTCTTACAAGGAACGCGTAATATGTTTTGTGATTTGAGTAGGTACTTGCAATGCAAGCGACGTAAGTTCTAATTACACCGGTTTGTTAAAAACATATTTATACAGTCGTGGTGGCCTTGAGGTTTTAGCAGTCGCCTGCTACGTAAGCGACGCAAGTTCGAATCCCAGCGGGGCCTGTACCAATGAGTTTTTCTAAAAAACTTATTTACAGTGATTTCACACCACGTGCTTTACGGTGAAGGAAAACATCGTGAGGAAACGTGCATATTTCTGGGAAGTAATTCAATGACGTATGCAAAGTGTCTGAGACGGCGATGGACTCACCATCTGTCACGTTGGCACTTAATCATTTTGGGTGAAAAGTGGGTGTTGTGATTAAAACACCTCTGTCTACCCCTTCGGGGAATACAGGCGTGAGCATATGTATGCATTTATACAAAAAAACTAACTGTGCCCTGGAGTTTTACCTTCATGGTTGGCTTTATTTCACGGTACCCAAATAGTTTTTAACCGACTTAAAAAGGAGGAGGTTTTGACAGTAACTGTGCCAAATATAAGCATCAAACTCGGTGTCAAACATCATCTCCCTGGCCTTATCCCATACATTGTTGGGGTCGGCACTTGATTCAACCCGATGTGGCTGATCACCTGATTTTTATACGAAGCGACTGCTATCTGACCTTCGCAACCCCTTTAACGAGGAAAATCTGTGATCTGGGTTAAACCAGTTGTCAGATTATTTTAGGCCTCCGACCGACGTGTAACGACTGCCAAAGATGATAAATTGGCAACCGGGACCGACGGCTTAACGTGCTCTCCGAGACACGGAGGGAACTCGGGCGGTCACCCATCCAGTTACTGGCTAGGTGTGCCACGAGCTCCTCTAAAGACGAACTTGAAAAGTAAGTAATGTATGCTTCTATTTGTAATTCCAAATTATCATCTTTCAATAAAATTTGCATGAATCATGAAAGTATTTTTTTTAATTTTCCTCTTCTCCCTATCTGTCTGTCTGTTTGTCCGTCTCAACAGGACTTCAATTGTCAGATACCTAACCGGTATTAAACGGAATAACTTAAGACGATCATCCATTAAATTGAGTGAACGCGGTCAAAACCTTGCGGCACAGTTAGTTAAACTATAATAAAAATTAGACGGTAAAGGAATATGGTAATGGAAAATAAACCAGACCAAGTCTCGCTTTATCATGACATCAGCCAGTGTCACAACTATAATAACATGACAAACAACCTTCAAATAAGGTAATTAAACCGGACATCGGGTGATTTATAGCATAAAATACAGGTACTTAGCTAAATAGCGTTTCATATCAGGCTGTGTGCACATGGTAATCAACTAAAGCTTAAAAAACTGATAAACTAAATAAATAAATATGCCCACGCCATCAAAATCAAAATCAAAACAAAAATATCTTTATTTGATTAGACTTCTTACAAAGTACTTTCAAATCGTCAGAAGGACACAAATTACATTATACATGATTATAAATGTTACCACCGGGTTCGGAAGGTAGCTTTTGTTGAGAAGAACCCGGCAAGAAACTCAACAATTACTCTTTTAAAAAAAATATATATTATACAATGTTTTTGGTTACAGTATTTATATCTCATGAATATAAGCCCATGGACACAGTACAAATGCTCAATTGTCAAATATAATAACTAAAATATTACAAATATTTATGAGCATGGCAAATTCCAGCCAGTCAAAGCATCCCAGAAGGGTCCCCGAAGGGGTGAGCATAGGTGTTGTAACAACAACGCCTACATTTATTTCACCTTATACGATTAAGTGCCAAGGTGACAGAGGGTGAGAAATATCATCAGAAATATGCAGGTTTTCTTACGATGTTGTCCTTCACCGTAAAGCACGTGGTGTGAAATCACTGCACATACGTTTTTAGAAAAACTCATTGGTTCAACCCGCTGGTACTTGAACCTGCGTCACTTGCGTAGCAGGCACTGCTTAAGCCCAGCATTTTTCATATAAATACTTACTTATACACATTTAGAACTGTTTAACGTAGATTATTCGTATTAGTTAGCCATCTTATCACAAGATGGCGTTGTATTGTTTTACATCTCGATGGTAAGATTCTCTTTTAGTTGTTTATATATTTCGGTGTCAAACGTCAAGAGTGGTCTTCAAGTGGTCGTCAAGGGAACCAATTAATACAGTTGTGGAATCATTAAATACCAGGACTGCCCAAGTTACGGTGTTTCATTCAGCCAACCAAGGTCTGCTCCGACTGATCCTGGCTCCCAGGCCTAATTTGTCATACAAGAACTGTTTATTTGGAACTAGCAGTGCCGAGCAGTTAACGCGAGCCTTTTACAAGCCTACTTTTATTCAGTGTTACTGTATTTGGAGATGTATGCATACATTCATACAAACAAATTAACAGCTTTTCACTCAATGCATATGGAAGTATAAACGGTATATTATAATAATTTTAAAAATAAATTTATTTCTGACAGTTTGTCTGTTTGTTCAAGGTAATGTCTGAAATGGTTAGAACTATTTTAAGGGAACTTTCACTGACAGATAACTCATGTTACAAGAAGTAACATGAGTTTTTTTTTAATAATGGGGTTCCTTGGTTGAATCCGCAAGCCATACCTAGCTATTAAATAACATATATACATACATATGCTCACGCCTGTATTCCCCGAAGGGGTAGACAGAGGTGTTGTAATCACAACACCCACTTTTCACAGAAGATCATTAAGTGCCAACGTGACAGATTGTGAGTCTATCGCCGTCTCAGGCACTATACATACATCTTTGAATTACTTCTCAGAAATATGCAGGTTTCCTCACGATGTTTTCCTTCACTGTACATAAGTATTTTAGAAAAACTCATTGGAACAGGCCCCGCTGGGATTCGATCTTGCGTCGCTTGCGTAGGAGGCGACTGCTCAAACCCCGAGGCCACGACGGCTCTTTTTTAAATTAAGTCCTCCTGCTATTAAATAAAGATAAAAAACCTGATTTCAAAAGCCTTCTTAGCCGATTTTCTGTCTTCAATATGAAATAAAAATCTTGGTTTACTTATAAAAATATATTAATACTTGTCTCGACCCTCAATCGGAAAATTGAATTAACATAAAAGATTCAATGAGTCCCCTTGAGGGACCGGGAAAACCCTCAAAATCAGATTGTTAGCTACAAAAATAAAAGATTAAATACCAAAAGGTCTGTATTGAATATTTAACAAGCTTCTTTGAATATAAGAGCCGTGGTGGCCTTGAGGTTTGAGCAGTCGCCTGCAACGCAAGCGACGCAAGTTCGAATCCCAGCGGGGCCTGTACCAATGACTTTTTCTAAAAAAAATATGTACAGTGATTTCACACCACGTGCTTTACGGTGAAGGAAAACATCGGGAGGAAACCTGCATATTTCTGAGAAGTAATTCAATGACGTATGTAAAGTGGCTGAGACGGCGATGGACCCACCATCTGTCACGTTGGCACTTAATGATCTTCGGTGAAAAGTGGGTGTTGTGATTACAACACCTCTGCCTACCCCTTCGGGGAATACAGGCGTGAGCATGCAAACAGACAATTCAAATTAATTGAAAATTATGGATTAGTAGCCTATAATACGTCTCAAGGTTTCAACAGCCCTTTTTTCTTTGCAAAATAGTGTGAAACTTGACTAGATAATATGTATTTATGTCAAACATATGCAGGTTTCCTTACCATATTTTCATGCGCCGAAAAGCCTTGCATGATAAATTACAAAAGAACTTAGGAACGCATTTGAATAACTTTGAGTTATATTCAAATATGCTGTTCTACTTAGCTTTCCCTGAGGTTACAATGAAAATTGAACTTAATAGGGAAGCCAATAAGAATGAAAACATAATTAACATAAATTAGCCTCGTAAGTTACACAAACTTAAGATACACATTATAACGCTTAATAAAGTCACTCTCAATTCTACATATTTTTTTAAATTGCGGTGATGGACTCACCATCTGTCACGTTGGCACTTAATCATCTTCGGTGAAAAGTGGATGTTGTGATTACAACACCTCTGCCTACACCTTCGGGGAATACAGGCGTGAGCATATGTATGTTTTTTAAATTCTTAAATACTAGTAGCCTAAGTTACTCGTTGTAAAATTAGTTACCTGCCAGTGAATGTCCCGTTAAAATCGGTCCAGTCGTTTCGGAGATTAGTCGAAACAAACAGACAGAGAATATTTTTAAAATTGTAATTTTTTGTCAGTGTCGTATATACTTTAATATGCATTTAGTGAAAAGCTGTAATTTTGGAATTACAAACAGACACTTAAATTTTATTTATCTGTATAGATAATTGTTCCTGTAATGTAACACAAGTCTTCTTCTTGCGGTGCCTCTCCACTAATGGAGGTTGGCCGTCAGCTCCGCAAATTTGTCCTTATTTTTTGCAAGCTTAAACAAATCTTCGACGCTGTTTAACCCAGTCCATTGCCTTAGGTTTCGGAGCCATGATAACTTCCTCCTTCCGACTCGCCTCTTCCCCTCAATTTTTCCCATCATTATATTCTGGAGAAGGTTGTACCGCTCATGTCGTAGTACATGTCCGAGATATGCTACTTTCCTTCTCTTAATGACTGTCATGAGTTCTCTGGATTTTTTGACGCGTCGGAGAACTTCCTCATTAGTTACCCTAGTAACACAAGTATTCGAGTTTAAAGCAAAAATTCTGAAGTAAATTCCCTATTAGTTAACGACAATGTTATATTTTAACGACTTCAAAATTAAATCTTACTTCTCGTGAATTTTTAACACCTCATCTTAAAGCCAGACCTCGTAAAATGTTATATGGTGAAAAAATAATTGCAGGAAGATATTACTTTTTTACGATTTTCTTGAGATTTTGTAGCACAAGCAAAATTATATAGGTAATACCGGTTGAGTAAATTGTGCTAGTCTTGTGCCTGAGAGTAAATTCAAAGACGTATTTGTCAGTAACAAAAAAAGCTCCTGGCCATTCATAACGGGGTACCTTTATGTTTATTTTTAAACGTGGAGAATGCGTTATAGATACACCAACATACCATATACAACCGACCGCCCTGGAAGAAGCAGGTCCCCCCCGTGGCCATCTTCAGTGCTCAGGACTCCGGGTACTAGATTGCACCAGTGTCTCCCCAAACTTTGCCGAGGCACATCCCTGGAGCAGCTGTACCGCGGCCCCTGGAGACCTCGCTGTGCAATTGTTCCCGGGCTCGCGGCTCGGTGGTCAAAGCTCCCACCCCGACCTAACGCCAGCAGGCCCTCCAGCCCTTTTAGTCGCCTCTTACGACAGGCAGGGGATACCATAGCCATATTCTTAGACCCTGGCTATTGGGTGGTCTTCCTGGTCCCTAAGTTAACGCGTTCACTGCTAACGACGCTATGTGCGTCCAACTGTTAGAGAATTTACGAAGAAGTTGAAATGTTAGCAGTGAATGTGTTAACCGAAATGAAAAAAGTACGTGGAGAAGTTTTGACATATCAAAAGGATTAGTGGAAGGTGATTAAAGAAATAAATTTATAGAGCGAATATGAATGCCACACATGCAACACAAGTGATTGAAATGACCACGTGCTATACTGTAATGGAAAACATCGTAGGGACACCAGCACATGTCCGAAAAGTAATTTAAATGACCTGTGTGTATTGTCTGATTTGGCGATAGACTCACTATATGTCACGTTGATACATAATCTTGTTCGGAGAAAAGCGGGTGTTGTTATTACACCACTTCTGCCTACGCCTTCGGGGAATACAGGCGTGAGCATATGTACTAAACCAACATTACTACCTTGGTATTTCCACTAAATGTGTGTGTATTGTGAAAGTAGGATATAACACGTTAATTAATAGGTAGTAAGTACACGCCCTTTGCTATTAGACAAATTAACGTGAGCCCAACTAGCGGCCATTCCACTTTGCGGTTTACGGGCTACATTAACTATCCGAGAAGCAGTTGTATTCATACGGATAAATAAAATGGAAGTGTCTGTTTGTATTTCCAAATAAGCAGATTCACTAAATACATTTACAAGAGCCGTGGTGGCCTTGAGGTTTGAGCAGTCGCCTACCACCAATGAGTTTTTCTTAAAAACTTATGTACAGTGATTTTACACCACGTGCTTTACGGTGACATCGCGAGGAAACCTGCATATTTCTGAGAAGTAAGTCAAAGACGCATGTACAGTGTCTGAGACGGCGATGGACTCATCATCTGTCACGTTGGCACTTAATCATCTTCTGTGAAAAGTGGGTTTTGTTATTACAATACCTCTGCCTACTGCATATGTATGTCTGTATTTATTTTATATATATATAACCGTACGGCCACCCTGAAACTGCCGTTGGAAGGTATTATTGTATATTTCCAGGTTTGAGCGCTGGTTTTGAATGCACAGATACATGCGCAGATATTCCATTTATTTTTGCTGAGCGCTCAAAACTCTTGACGGCTGATGTAGCAAGGCATCCAAGTTTTACCAACCGACAGTTTTCATTGCAAATCATGTGCAGTGAACAGTTGTGTTAGAAGTTCAAAACTTGTTAAATGTTGTTCCTGCTTTAATGAACGGATAACTTTAGAGGCTTTATCTTCGAGCTTCTGTTCACACTGTCAGCTTCGATATATTTACTTACCTAATGATTTCTAAACAATAAAGTTATCTAAGACAGGCCTAGTAGCTTGATTTTGCGAAAACAATACTACCCTACCCGAAGAGTGCCCGAAGACACAGGTATGGTAACAGCAACACCCACTTGTCACCGAATATGTCGTGCCAACGTGACAGATGGCGAGTTTATCATCGTCTCAGGCACAATACATCTCTGAATTACTTCTCAGATATATGCAGGTTTCCTCACGATACTTTGGTTCAACGTCAAGTACGTGGAGTGAAATTACAGTAAATAAGTTTTTAGAAAGGTTTGTTGCAACCCGTTGAGAGTCGAACTTGCGTGGCTTGCGCAGCAGGCGACTATTTAAGCAACTCGGCCACCACGGCTCTTAGTTACTAATACGGTGGTTAATCATGCAATTGCTGGCTAGGGTTAGGGTTGCTTAACTTCGCTGATCGAATGATATGCGCTATAGCAAATGTGGCACGAGCTCCTCGGCCCCTGTCTCCGATGAAAAATTTCAGTAACTAAGTCTTACTGCTTTTTAATGACTGGCATTCACGTCATACTTGTGAACAGGTGCTGCTTGTGGGGGCTAGTCATCTCAAGCTACGCATTTAGATATAAGTAGAACTACTAGATTTTTAATTATGTTAATTTTATCGACATTTGTGCATTGGTACTGTGTCCATGAGCTTATGTTTCTTAAGCGATTTATTTTGTACCCTTAAAACTGTATAATATTTTTTAAAAGGGTAATTACTGAGTTTCTTGTCAGGTTCTTCTCAGTAAAAGCAACCTTCCGAACCTGGCGGTAGCATGTATAATCTTGTAAATTATGTCATTCTGACGATTTGAAAGTGCTTTGTAAAAAGTCTAATCGAATAAAGATATTTTTGACTTTGACTTTGACTTTTTAGGGGCATTTGTGAGAAGAAGTGAAGATATAGGTACCAAAGTTCCAAATAAAATTTCAAGTCCGAAAGAATTGAAAACATACGTGCTGAAGAAAATACCAAGTATTTGAAAGCATTTCAATATTTTATACTTAGGATTTTAAAATCTTGCTTAACTCACTGTATTTCTAGTGAAACTGTATTCTAGTCACGTTTCTGGCTAGGGCTGGAATTGTAGACATCATAAGGCTCTTACACACATTTTCCTTATTTTATTCGTATCTGATCCTCATATTGTTAAGTGACTATTAAAATATGTTCGTGATAAATAATTATCTATGCTAATATTATAATAGTGCAGAGTTTGTTTATTATACTGAATTTGCTATACAGGAATTTCAGGTTGGATAATTCGTTCATCAAATCAAATCTATACAGATAAATAAAATTGAAGTGTCTGTTTATAAATCCAAAATAACAGCTTTTCACTTAATGCATATGAAAGTATATACGGTACTGACTTAAAAAAAAAATTTTCAAAATTTTCTCT
The DNA here is from genome assembly GCA_929442735.1 of Watsonalla binaria. NCBI lineage: Eukaryota > Metazoa > Arthropoda > Insecta > Lepidoptera > Drepanidae > Watsonalla > Watsonalla binaria. Next base: position 951,672 of record OV838938.1, read on the forward strand.
GTCTGTCTGTCTTTCTGTCTGTTTGCTCCAATTAATCTCTGAAACGTCTGAACCGATTTCAACGAGACTTTCACTAGCAAATAGCTAATGTTACAAGGAGTAACTAAGGGTACTTTTACTTAAAAAAAACTATTAGGCTTCCACGGGAAAGAAATTAAATCTACGCGGGTGACACCGCAGGGCATAGCTAGTCATATCAAATAATTACATTCCAGAACCATGCGAGAAAAGCCCCAGCACGCTTGTCACGAGAGGCTTCTACCAAACGACGTGCAACCGCTGTGCGGCTTGGGCTTTTCTCGTTCACAGAATCAGCATTGCTATTCAACGTGGCAATGCTGCCAGCCTTCTTGGCACGGTCCCGGGAGACACCGATTTGGGCAAAGTTTTCTACTTGTAAATAGTTTAAAGGAATATTTAAAAACATATATATAAAAAAAAAACATTAAAAAAAAAATTGCAAGTACATTATAAATTTCATTTAAAATACTTATTTGTTCAGATGCTGTTAGGTTCTTCGTCCCCTCCTTTAATAAGCTACCTTAACGACATAACCGAACTACAAACATTATAAGCACACGTCTTATATTCTGCTGGCTACCCCACAAGCGGCTTAACTGGCATAGTTGCAAGAATAGCAGATACTTAACTCAGTCGCGGAGACATAAGTGAATGAAATAACCCGAGCTTCTTGGCTCCCTACAAGGGCATAGCGTGTGAAGTGTTACGTTGTATTCTAAATCTTTTTTCACCGGTAAACGATGACACATTTCTTTTGGGTGGTACCCCATACATTGTTGGGGTCGGCACTTGATTTAACCCGATGTGGCTGATCACCTGATTTTTATAAATAGCGACTGCCATCTAACCTTCGCAACCCCTTTAACGAGGAAAAGCTGCGATCTGGGTTATACCAGTTGTCAGACTATTTTAGGCCTCCGACTGACCTGTAACGACTGCCATAGATGATAAATTGGCAACCGGGACCGACGGCTTAACGTGCTCTCCTAGGCACGGAGGGAACTTGGGCGGTCACCCATCGAATTAATCTCACCTGATCAAATGATATGCGCAATAGACACTGTGCCACGAGCTCCTCACTGTTCTCAATTATTTTAGGACTCCGACTGACCTGTAACGTGATCTCCGAGGCACGGGGAGAACTCGGGCGGTTACTCATCCAATTACTGGCTAGGATTAGGATTGCTTAACTTCGCTGATCGAAAGTTATGCGTAATAGCAACTGTGCCCCGAGCTCCTTTAGCCGTCTCAGGCGCTGTACATATGTCTTTGAATTACTTCTCAGACATATACAGAATGCCGCTGTCCACGACGGCTCATTCTCTAAAACACTCATGATAAAAAAAACCGTTACGGCGCAGCGAATTTAGATTCTATGCTAGTGCCTATTCGGTTTAGTTTAATGTTATCCGTAACGAGTACAGTTACCTCCACATACTGCATTGTCATCAAGAACAGATGTTATTATATAGTTATTTTAATGGGACAATTGTATGTTCTCGTACTCACTTATTGCTTTTACTGCTATGTGTTTGAATAATTACCTGGTTTAGTTCAATTACACACTTCAAACTTCACATTCATTTCCATACATATGCACACGCCTGTATTCCCCGAAGGGGCAGGCAGAGGTGTTGTAATTACAACACCCACTTTTCACCGAAGATGATTAAGTGCCAACGTGACAGATCGTGAGTCCATGGCCGTCTCAGACACTATGTGCAGGTTTCCTCACGAAGTTTTCCTTCACCGTGAAGCTCGTGGTGTGAAATCACTGTACATAAGTTTTTTTAGAAAAACTCATTGGTACAGGCCCCGCTGGGATTCGAACTTGCATCGCTTGCGTGGCAGGCGACTGCTCAAACCTCAAGGCCACCACGGCTCTTTTTCGGTTTTTATTGGGTTAGACTTTGTAGACGTACATTTTTGTCACAAAGTATAGACGGTGGTAAGTGATTCAAAGACGTACGTATAGTGCCTCAGACGGCGATAGACTCACCATCTGTCACGTTGGCACTTAATCATATTCGGTGAAATGTTTGTGTTGTTGTTACAACACTTCCGCTTAGCCCTTCGGGGACCCTTCTGGGATGACGTGAGCATATTTTTTAAGCAATTAAAAATACTCAAAGATATCCCAAAATAATTATGAAGTAAATGACAGCTTGGATACGGGTTGACCTTTGAACTCGTCTGTTGACTTACATAGGAATTGACATGGAAATACCCTTATTCACCCCTACACCGATTGACGTAGGTTAACGATGAAGGATATAGTAATAACAGGAAAAGGTTGTTTATTTTTGTAAATAATTAATTTCGTTTGTGTTCACAAGATGGCGTTGTACCCTCCTAAGTCACGCTATAGAGATTCTCTTTTAATTATGTTTATACAGAACCTAGTTGACCGAGCTGAGCTCAGTTTCTTTTCATGATATATGTATGCTTTTTCTCTTATATTTATGCTGAAAAAAAATAAAAAATTGAACCTGTGACCGTCAGTCTCAAACCGGGGTACTCTATATTCGTTATCGCCCCGTAAGCTGGAAACGTTTGAGCTACCATAACTTGACAGTTGTCGGCGAAATTTGCTGTCGTATTGTAATGTTATTGTATGAGTTTTTCAGTGCCTGAGAACATGATCAAAACTTTGTTTTCCAAAAATTACACGGAGCCTGAAACCCCCTACACACAAAATTTCATGAAAATCGTTGGAGCCGTTTCCAAGATTCATATATGTATATATACAAGAATTGCTCGTTTAAAGGAACCATACCATATAATCTTTCACATGTATTTAATGAAAAGTTCTTATTTTGGAATTACAAACAGACACATAAATGTTATATATCTCTATAGATTACCAGGATTGCTATACTTTCCCGACTACTTTATCCCAAGGGATACTGGATAAAGTGTCATTTCCAGATCTAGTAATAAAAATATATAAGGACATCAGGGTATTCCATTTCAGTTGCAAATAAACTGAAATAACGTCAGCGCACCGTTTTTGGATTCCCACAAGAGCTCATTAGCCTATCTACTGCGGTTTCACTCAAACGAAGCCTGTTTCAGATTTATGTATATTTCAGAGAAATGATTTTGTCCCATTCGGAGTCGAGACCCTTGGTCCGTGTGGTTCTAGCGCTATTTGGTTTTTTAAAGAAATAACTAAAAGGTTAGTCGACATCACAGGAGACCGAAGAGCTGGCAGCTACCTCGGATAAAGACTTAGTCTTGCCATTCAAAGGGAGAATGCTGCCAGTATCTTCGGTACCTTGCCTACAGGGACTTCTTTTAATAATATATATTAGTTATATGATTATATTCTTTAAAGGTTTTTATTTATTAGATTATATTTTTAAGGTTTTTAGTTATGTTAGTTTTTAATTATCCTATGAATATCCCAAATTCTTAGATAATTTGTTGAAAAAAATAATTTGAAAGTCACGCCTGTATTCCCCGAAGGGGTAGGCAGAGGTGTTGTAATCACAACACCCACTTTTCACCGAAGATGATTAAGTGCCAACGTGACAGATGGTGAGACAGATTTAAATAATTATTAAAATATAAAAAAAAATCGACAAGTGCGAGTAATTTATTTATATGATTTTGATACCTAGCTAGCGGACGTCACACGGCATCACCCACGTAGTTCCCGTTCCCGTGGGAGTACGATGATAAAATATAGCCTATATTAATCAGTGATAAGGTAGCATTCAAAAGGTGAAAGAAGTTTTATAATCGCTCCAATACTTTTTGATCTGATTCATTACAAACATACACACAAAAATACAAATCTTTCCTCTTTATAATAGTAGTATAGATAATGATCATAATTTATTCAGTAAGTAAATGTTAATAATGCCAGGTGAGTTTCTTGCCGGTTCTTCTCAATAGGCTGTTTCCGAACCGGTGGTAAATTCTTCGATGTTCATAAGTGCCTTACCAGGGCCTTAACTGAATAAATCATTCTTTTTCATGATAATAGATATCATGTCCTAGCAATTTGAAATGTTTGCGATAGTGTCAAACGTTATATGGCAAACCAACAAATAATATTTTTCTCTTGGGTCCACACTCGGTACGTGTTTAGAATTGTCGATAACTCTTTGAAAGACATCACTAACTTTTCTATGTTCAATTGCGTGGGCGTCTTTCCAATTTCACGATTGTTTTCCACTTTGACAGGCATTGATAGTTTTGGAAATTCAATTACGGTTATAAGTAGTAATGTCACGGTATAAATAAAGCTTTAGTACAACCAGTACGGAATTTAGGAACAAGTCATTCGAATTTACACTCTCACACATACACACAAATATGCGAGATGATAAGCCGTAATGTCAGTAAGGGGTACGTCATGGTATACGTCATTTACGTGTTTTAAAGACACTGTAAAAGCCGTGGTGGCCTTGGGGTTTGAGCAGTCACCTGCTATGCAAGCGACGTAAATTCGTATCCCAGCCTGTACCAATGAGTTTTTTGAAAAATGTACGTACAGTGATTTCACACCACGTGCTTTACGGTGAAAGAAAACATCGTGAGGAAACCTGCATATGTCTGAGAAGTAATTCAAATACAAGTATAGTTCCTGAGACGGGAATAGACTCACCATCTGCACGTTGGCCATTAATAACACACTATGTTTTAAATTTCAAATTGACAGATCACTATTACTTTGACATTAATAAAGGAGTTAATTCTTTTAAACTTCTAAAAGTTCTTATAAAAAGTTCTAGATTCCATGCCCCTTAGTAAGCTTATTTATACTGTGATAATGTATCCTCGTCCATAAATACATATATATGCTCACGCCTGTAGGCAGAGGTATTGTAAACAACACCAACTTTTTACCGAAGATGATTAAGGGCCAACGTGACAGATGGTGAGTCTCACCGTCTCAGGCACTAAACACACGTTTCCTCACGATGTTTTCCTTCAGGTCAAACACTCACACGCTTCAGGTGGAACACTCGTAACCGAAGGAAGTGTATGAAAAGATGCATGAATGTGGATAAAGCAAAAGAAGTAAGCATGTATAGTATCGTAGCATATGGCAAACGGTGGTCTCTGCCTACCCCCATGGGATACAGGCGTGAGAGGTATATATATATATATAGAGTATGTAAATATAAATCAATTATAATATTTTTTGGAAAGAGCTAATCTTAAGGATTCCAATAAGATTTAAATAAAAGTGGCTGTCTTTCTAGCAAACTAAGAAAGGTTTGGCCATAAATATCCCCAACTAATTGCGAAAGCCTAGCCTAGTAATTGAGGGAAATGGCAACACGGCCGAATGGGCCGACGAAAACACTGACAAATTGGAAATGAGATGAATCGAAGAAGCTCGCAATAAATACATCGATTGTGTCGAGACAGCGAGTGTCTACAAAGTGAATTATAGAGCCTTCTCACTGAAATATAGCCTATTTACTCTTACAATGTGCATAACAATTGAGTAATATATTCAACAGTAGTGAACACGAAAACATTCATAACATAGAACCTTCGAGAAGTCTCTGAGAGGTATCACAACTGGCTAAGTAATATCGATTTTACATGCATATGCTCACGCCTGTATTCCCCGAAGGGGTAGGCAGAGGTGTTGCAATCACAACACCCACTTTTCACCGAAGATGATTACGTGCCAACGTGACAGATGGTGAGTACATCGCCGTCTCAGACATTTTACGTCATTAAATTACTTCTCAGAAATATGCAGGTTTCCTCACGATGTTTTTCTCGATATCTTATAGATGTCAGATGTTATAAGGGACCTCGTTACAGTCTAAGTAGTATAACAAATGACACACATCAGCTTAGCTTTAGTTTGTCTAGCCAGACCTTGTTTTACGAGTTTATCATTTAAAAACAGATGCTTAATATTCACATACATACATTGCTCACGCCTGCTTGTAGTTATTTTATAGACGGTGAGCCTATTGCCAACCGGGCGCTAATCCAAAATCCGGACTGCTACTGAGAAATTACAGATGGAAAAACCCAGTAATACTTTGCCTGCCCCGGGGATCGAACCCTCGTATTCTGTCTAGCCCAACGAGGCAGTCAGTCGCTTAATATTCTTGTCTAGCGGACGTCACGCGGTTTCACCCGCGTAGTTCCCGTTGTCGTGGAAGTAAGGTGGTATAATATAGCCTATATTAATCAATAATAATGTGGCATACTAATGGTGAGGGAATTTTTAAATCTTCTAAGTAGTTTTTGACTCAATTCGTTACACACACACCTTGCCTCTTTATAATATTAGTCCTCTACCTGGCCTTATCCCATACATTGTTGGGGTCGGCACTTGATTCAACCCGATATGGCTGATCACATGATTTTTATACGAAGCGACTGCCATCTGACCTTCGCTACCCTTTTATGAGGAAAATCTGTGATCTGTTTTAAACCAGTTGTCAGACTATTTTAGGCCTCCAGATGACCTGTAACGATTGCCAAAGATGTTAAAATGGCAACCGGGAACGACGGCTTAACGTGCTCTCCGAGGCACGGAGGGAACTCGGGCGGTCACCCATCCAATTACATGCTAGGGTGAGGGTTGCTTAACTCCGCTGATCGAATGATATGCGCTATAGCAACTGTGCCACGAGCTTCTCATTCCTCTACTCTTTATAATATTAGTATATATTAATCATTAATCCCAACTGAACCCGATATCTCCATGTTTGTCCAGAATTGGAAACAATAAAAATAAACTTCATATATTCGACGATATGATGCAAAGTCAATTAAGCGGTAGCATTATAAAAGCCGTGCAGATAATGCAATTTGGGATTTCACGTTAAAATAAACAGTGCTGGGGGTTTACTCTCTTATTACGAAATCGAAACGAATCAAACGTAATTTCTTTATCGCTTTTTTTTAATGAAACATTTTCGTTCGATTTATAGTTTATTTATTAATGTTACACAAACAGAGTGAGCGAGCCAGCGAGCCATGGAACGTAGTATAATGGAAGTCAGATTAACAGACCGCATTCGAAATAGTACACTACGTTCCAAATCACCGATGTTGGTCATCAAGCTGCTAACCTGAAATGAGACTGGGCACGAGTGTCACATGTCAGACGAACTGTGGGCTAAACAAACCACACGATGGACCGCTCCGAACGCGACGCGCAGACGTGGCAGGCCGAGCAAAAGATGGCAGGACGAACTCGCCGCTTACCTTAAAAACTGGCCGGAGATAGCCCTGGATCGGAAGAGTTGGAAAGAAGGAAGGGAGGCCGTTGCCCAGCTGTGGGACACAGCGGGCTCTAAATAAAATAATAATAAAATAAATCAGAGTGAGATTAAGAGAGAGAAAAAATGCATGATGATGAAAAGATGCATGGATACTAAATGCATGCTAAAATGGGGGTGAATACAGATATGACGGCTGATAGAGAGACATGGAAGAGAAGAACACATTGCGCCGACCATGAATGGCAAATACGGGCAGGAGGATGATGACAAACAGATTGAAATCAATAGAACAAAAATATTAGAACTAGATAACAATCTAGATTGTATGTAAACAGCTTGACTATGTACATACACTATAAATAAACTTTATGGATATAATAATAATTAAAGTAAATATATAATATTTAGTTTATATACAGTTAACGATTAGACCATACTGCATATTTCTGAGAAGTAATTCAAAGTCGTATGTATAGTGCCTGAGACGGCGATAGACTCACCATCTGTCACGTTGGCACTTAATCAAATTTGGTGAAAAGTGGGTGTTGTGATAACAACACCTCTGCCTACCCCTTCGGGGAATACAGGCGTGAGCATATGTATGTGATTAGACCATACGAACGTTAAAGAATTTTCTATCAAACCACGTTCGAACGTATTTTAAATCGAATAAGAACCGTGGATATGACTTTGCCAACTTTCGTTTTTCGGAGAAAATGAGTAGACCCCCTGGATGATGAATACAGGGCTGAAGTCAATATCTTTAAACGTATAAATTGATCTGGCTATTTTCACACAGACTATAAATATTCTCAATTTTTTGATACGAAATTTTAAACCATTTTGCAAGATATATATGTACAAGATTCCCACGCTTGTATTTCCCGAAGGGGTAGGCAGAGGTGTTGTAATAAAACACACACTTTTCACCGAAGATGATTAAGTGCCAACGTGACAGATGATGAGTCCATCGCCGTCTCAGGCACTATACATATGTCTTTAAATTACTTCTCAGAGATATGCCAGTGTTCTTACGATGTTTTCCTTAACCGCAAAATAAATCACAGCATATTTTTAGAAAAACTAATCGGTAAAAGCCTCGCTGAGATTCGAATTTACGTCATGCGTAGCAGGCGACTGCTTAACCCCAAAACAATTAGTAGAAGACCATTATTTTGCTTTTATTCGATGAACCAATTTTAACATACGCAAATGTCACCTTTGTGCTAATTCAGTGTGACATAAACTAGACTTTCATAGAATTAAACTTAGCAAAAAGTAGAATACTTTACGTTTTGTAAGCTTGGTGAAGCTTTTGTACGAATTACTTTACCGAAAAACTTTTACTTTGCAAATAATGAAGTGGAAACGAAAACTAAGTTAGGACTTGTAATGGATTGAACTTTATACTAGAATTCACCCTTGAGGAATCCTTTTTAGCGCATTAAGCACTTATTACAGAGCTTAAGGCTGTGAAAATTGCCTAATTTTGCCATCTTCGCATAGCTTCGTCTCAGTAAAAATATAAGCGTTTCAAGCAGTGAGGAATATAGGCATTTTTCAAAAAAGAATGTTTGTTGAATTGATCGAGAGGATTATCAATCTTAAAGACTTTAAAATGTACTGTATAAATAATGTAGATTTTTTAACAATGTCTATAAAACACGTGAATGACGTATAAGCGATCGGCACCTCCCCTTACTGGCATTACGCCTATTGCGCTTATACATGATGTCGGAGAATAAGGCACAGTTGTCTCCTATAATTTGTAGGGTTTTATGAATATATCACTATGTTGAAGTCGTAAAATATCTAGCTCCAACGATAACGTAGTTATAGGCTATGGTTGCTAAGGGCCGAAGAGCTCGCGGCCTTAAGCGATTGAAATCGGGCCAGCCGTTTCAGAGATTACCCGGAACAAACAGACAGACATACATAGAAAAAAGAAAAATTTGTTTTTTTAAAGTCAGTTCAAAGTTGTTCTTTTGGAACTACAAATAGACACTTCATTTTTATTTATCTGTATAGATGTAAACATATGTACGTGATGTTTGTAGGGGCTGGAAATCACGAGTCTTATAATTTCCATAGACGCATGGTAATATAATTGAAAATATATATAATAATAATAATATTAGTATAATATACTATTTTCTTCATTCAGCATAAACCGATTTTCTATCAGATCTAATATTATCGACATGATACAGGATTATTCTTCGTATAATAAGCTAACAGGGCAATATACGGAGTTCCTCATTTGTAATTGAAATAACTCCTGTATTATATAACTGTATATGAAGGCTGTCCTGAATGCGACCTTTTATATCATTCACGTCATTCTTGTGAACATGTGCTACTTGTAAAAACTGATCATCTCAAGCTACTCAACTTTATAGATGCTCACGCCATCCCAGAAGGGGTAGGTGTTGTAACAACAACACCCATTTTCGACGAAGATAATTAAGTGCCAACGTGTCAGATGGTGAGTCTATCACCGTCTCAGGCACTATACATACTTTGAATTACTTCTCAGACATATGCAGGTTTCCTCACGATGTTTATCTTCACCGTAAAGCTCGTGGTGGGAAATCACGGCACATAAGTTTTTAAGAAAAATTTATTGATACAGACCGTGAGATTCAAACTTGCGTCGCTTGCGTAGGTATGTATAAGGCAGAAGAGTACATCTGCCTACCCCTCACGCATTATACCAAGGTGTGAGGTAAACAAGTAGGTATTGATTGATTCGATGTTAATTACGTCAACGGAGTTCACCTATTTATATACACTTAACAGGAAAAAGTTGCAAATGAGGGACTTTCGACCATTTATTTTGGCTAAGTAATACCCACAGCGTCCGAACTTTGAGTTGGAGACAAATTTCAGCTTCAAAAAGTTCGCCTTTGTCAGCGTGACTGAGATCTAGGGTTGGCAAGTATACAATAAGGAAAAGAAATAAAAACGGCTACATACGTCACCAGGCTGTTGAACCGTGATAGCTAGGCAGTTGGAATGTTCACAGATGATGCAGTGAAGTATGTTACCGCTATAACAACAAATTAAACTAAAAATAAGAATAACGCAAGCGACGCAAGTTCGAATCCCAGCGGGGCCTGTACCAATGAGTTTTTCTAAAAAACTTATGTGCGGTTATTTCACACCACGTGCTTTACAGTGAAGGAAAACATCGTGAGGAAACCTGCATATTTCTGAGAAGTAATTCAATGACGTATGTAAAGTGTCTGAGACGGCGATGGACTACTATCTGTCACGTTGGTACTTAATCATCTTTGGTGAAAAGTGAGTGTAGTTATTACAACACCTCTGCCTACCCCTTCGGGGAATACAACGTGAGCATATGTATGTATGTACGAATAATTATATATACTTCCTATATTTCCCGGTTTAGATCCCGGTAGAAATAGTTGTTCATACTTCAAAACCATAGAGGATCTCCGAGCAGGTACGGAACCCTTCGTGCGTTAATTCAACTCGCGTATTTTATATGCATAACGAGTCTAAAGTTTCAGATTCATATTTTATGGATTTTTTTTTCGTATAATAGATGTTAAACAAAACTGTGGCAACCCTACACTCCAGTGGGAGCTAAATGACCATTGTTTCTCGCGATTTTCACGTTTTTGTCAAAGCAAATCCCTTTAAATCTTTGTAACTGTCACACCTTCCGGTTAACTTTCTCAAGATTAAATTGGAAATGTAACCTTATTGCTGTTGCTGTAACGTTTATTTGTTTATACGACATCGCAGTTTTTAAGCAACGTAAATAAATACCAGAAATCAGAAGCTAATAGATTATGTACAGTAATTTCACGCCGCGTGCTTTATGGTGAAGGAAAACATCGTGAGGAAACCTGCATATGCCTGAGAAGTAATTCAAAGACGTATGTATTGTGCCTGATTTGGCGATGGACTCACCATCTGACACGTTGGCACTTAATCATATTCGGTGAAATGTGGGTGTTGTTATTACAACACCTCTGCTTGCGCCATCAAGGATCTTTCTGAGAGGGCGTGTTCAAACTTATGTGGCTAAGACTCGCGAGAGAAGATAATATATCTTTCCGATACAATTTATCGATAGGATATCGACTTTTGTTTATTCGATACAAAATGGCGATAAAGGAGGTAACAGTATTTGTGCAATGGAACGAAGTTAAACAGAGCAGTCAATAGCGGCAAGTAGTTCCAAACTTCATTTTCAACGTATTAAATCTTGAAGAGAACTATTTTCTCCTTCGGTGCCATTTGAGGTTTATTTTCAAGCAATATTGCCAACGAGATACTTATTGCTTTTGTTGCCTTTTATACTATATAAACCCCGCGGTTTCTCCTGTGGCTTTATTCGCCGAATCCTATTTTTTTATTGAATGAAACTCAAGTTTCTCAATACGTTGTTATATACTCGTAAAATCAGCTATTTGTTGTGAAAGTATCGTCGAAATTGAACCAGCCGTTTCAAGAATAGCTAAAATAACATGAAATGAGACAAGAACAAAAAAAAATGAGACAGAGAAAAATTTGTTTTTTATTTATATGCATTTACATACAAATGCTCACGCCTGTATTCTCCAAAGGGGTAGGCAGAGGTGTTGTAATCACAACACCCACTTTTCACCGAAGATGATTAAGTGTCAACGTGACAGATGAGAACGTGAGAAGAGAGTCCATCGCCGTCTCAGACACTTTACATATGTCATTGAATTATTTCTCAGAAATATGCAGGTTTCCTCACGATGTTTTCCTTCGCCGTAAAGCACGTCGCGTGAAATCACTGTACATACGTTTTTTAGAAAAACTTATTGGTACAGGCCCCGCTGGGATTCGAACTTGCGTCGCTTGCGTAGCAGGTGACTGCTCAAACCTCAAGGCCACCACGGCTCTTAGTGATATACTGCATATATACTACATTTAGTGAAAAGCAAATTTGCAAACAGACAAAAAAAAATATTTCATAATACTTATAAATAGCAAGCATTAACTTTTAGTACTAGACTAGTGTCGACAAAAATTTAAATGTAAAAAAATGCTTTTATCTTTGGTAAAACCATCCTCATATAAAAATTCGTATCCCAAACCATTTCACGGCCTAATATATAACAATTTAGTCAACACAAAACGAATATCCAATGTTATTAATGTATGTGAAAATTATTCAAACACTGAATATGGTTCGCGTATGGATTGGGAGCAAATTGTTTGAAATATTGCCTTTTTAGCGGATACAGTGTCACAAATCTTCATTGTGGCACCGTGTGTCGGCTGCAGACACGGAAAGTGTATGGAAAGCAACTATAGAGTGGTTTGAAAAAGTTACGTTATTCTGTAAGGTTTCTCAGCGTCGCATTCGACGTCGAGAGCTAGTTTAAATCATACATAAAGTTAAGTCACCAGTCAAGGACAGTATAAGCGAATTTTTTTCATGTTTGCTCTGTAATTTCTTTATTTTTCAACGTACATTCTTAAGGATTTTGGGATGAATTAAAAGCTCTTCTCGTAATCAAAATTGTTTAATGTCAGTTTAGTACTTAGTAACACTCCTACTTAGACACCCTTAATGGACAGTAAAAATTCAGTGTTGTGTTTTAGGGCTAAAATGATAATTTATAGTATGGGTTGTATTATAAAATTGATGCATTTCTATTGATAAATCAAATCATTAAATAATATTAATTTCAACAACGTCGATACACCAGACACAAAATAAGACGATAAACGTACTTGCATCGCGAATCTAATAAAAAATTACGATTCCCGACAAGAGTAAAGCTTGGGAGCTCCCAAGCTTTACTCTTGACGGTAATCGCAGTGCAGATTAAGAACTTACTATCTTTAATACTAAATTGACCCAAATGAAACGTCAACGCAGCAAGAGGAGCTCGTGGCACAGTGGCTATTGCGTATATCATTCGATCAGCGAAGTTAAGCAATCCTAACCCTAGCCAGTAATTGGATGGGTGACCGCCCGAGTTCCCTCCGTGCCTCGGAGAGCACGTTAAGCAGTCGGTCCCGGTTGCCAATTTATCATCTTTGGCAACCTTTACAGGCCGGTCGAAGGCCTAAAATGGTCGGACAACTGGTTTAACCCAGATCACAGATTTTCCTTTTAAAAAGGGGTTGCGAAGGTCAGGTGATCAGCCACATCGGGTTGAATCAAGTGCCGACCCCAATGTATAGGATAAAGCCAGGGAGATGATGAACCGTCAACGCTCAGAAGTTCTTAATAATAATAATAAGCCTTTTTTGTTCCTTGACTTAATCCTAAAATAACAAAATACAATAAAATTTAAAGATATGTAAGAAAAAGCTTCTAAATTATAGTAGTAATATTGAGTCATGGTCTCACTCGGGTGTAGGCCTCCTCCAACTGTCTCCATTATGCTCTATCTTCTGCTGTCTTCTGCTATCTTTCGTAGGTCATCAGTCCATCGGTCTATAGGTCTACCCCTGACTCTCTTACCCTTTGAACTTTTCCATGAAGTTTTTAAACCTGCTTAAACCGATGATGGTAGGATGGTAGGACAGGTTGATGATTGTGTATAATTACATATTCGAAGCAAAACGAAACGAAAACATATATCACAGCTGTAAACCAAACATATGTACACCCCACGAAAAAAAATTGTCGTCGTTACAGTGTACTCGAGTGACATTTTGTCGTGACGTGTCGTGCATGCTAGCTGTAACTGGTGTGTTGGGGATTGGCTCAATTCGTAACTTTGTCACGTACGTTCAAGTTCATAACTCTTATTTTCATGCTTAGTTTATTGGAAATATAAATATGGGATGACGGCAATGATTAAATTAGGTCACTCATTTGTATGTATGCCTTATACGTTTGTCGGAATATTAAGAGTATTGCTTTTACGGTTCGTGTATTCATTATTATATCATAACTTTTGAACGCCTGGAGGAATTTGGATTTATTTGACATCGTTTAAATTGTATACTAAATTAGTCTTGCCTCTAAAATATACTTATACAGATAAATACAAATGAAGTGTGTGTTTGCAAAAATAAAAATAAATATGCTTTTCAACGAACCCCCATTTCACCGATTATGTGCCAACGTGACAGATGCACTATACATACGAGTACGTCTTTGAATTACTTCTCAGACATATGAAGGATGCACGATGTTTTCCTTCACCGTAAAGCACGTGGTGGGAAATCAGTGCACATAAGTTTTTTTAGTAAGTAAGTTAATTATTAATGAATATCTAGACTTTAAAGGCTCTAAATTAAGGACATTTACGAACATTTGGATTTGGAAAAACATTACAGAAAACTTTCAGGCCTTTTAAATACTAAGAAGGCTTCGAAAAGCGAGAACACCAGAAGTATATAAATTGACTTGCGCCAAGATTTATTTCAGCACTCTCGTGTACCCCTATCACGGGTTTACCACCGTTTTCGTAATCTATACTCACTAGCGTCACTCGCAATATTTGTATCAGATATTTTAGTTCTTGACGTCACCACTGGGAGTCGCTGCACAATTTCTCATACTAATATTCGGCGGAGACGCTAACGAGTATAGATTAAGAAAACGGTGGCAAACCCGTGATAGGGGTACTGAAACGTAAATTATACTTTAGGACGAGTGAAAAAAGTGTGTCAACTTGGAAGGCCATACATAGTTTTTTAGGTAACTTTTCTTTTTTAAATACTAAAAAAGTAACAAATACGAAAGGAAGGGCATGACGGAATTGCTTTCAAAATATAGACTCAACCGGAGACTGTACCTTACAGAAGATACATATGCTCACGCCTGTATTCCCCATGATGGCTAAGTGCCAACGTGACAGATGAGTCTACCGACATCTAAGGCCTTTGAATTACTTCTCAGACATATGCAGGTTTCCTTATATGTGCACGTGGTACAGGCCAAGCTTGGATTCGGCGGCAGGCGACTGCTTAAACCCCACCCACGGCTACTACGGCTCTTTTTAATACAATATGGATGTTAAATATGACAAGCGGGCTGGGGCTTTTCTCGCTCAGAGAATCAGCATTGCTATTCAACGTGGCAATGCTGCCAGCCTTCTTGACACGATCCCGAGAGACACCGATTTGGGCCAGGTTTTCTACTTGTAATTAGTTTTTAGTTACCTATTTATTATTTTTAAATATTATTATGACTATATATTGTATATATTAAAAGGCTTTCACTTGCATTATTACGATACATCGGCAATAAATCTTTTAAGCAAAACGCTTATTAAAATGTAATGTATCCTCTCGGAGTCCGTCAATATTTTGCAAGCCCTAGATTGTGTCGGTTCGAGAGCAGAGCCAGCGGCGAGTGTAGCGCAAACATTAGCTTATGATCTCCGTAATCGTCCATTTAATAGTTCACCAACATTATTTAGAAATTGTGGTGTATTTTTGTTCAATTTGTCCCCGTTGCATTTTAAACCACAAATTTTGTGTTTCTATATTATTGGGACTTCTCTTCACCTACCTACCTAATATTCAATTGATTTCAGAATAAGTAACATAACTAATGATGGTTTGGACATATCGAAAGGATGAGTGAAAGGCGATTAACGAAAGAAATTTATAGAGCGAATGTGACCGGAAGTGTCGGTAGAGGGCGTCCAAGGAACAACTACTATGACCAAATTAATAGTATTTTTCAGAAAGGTCAAATTCGGAGCACTCGTAACCGAAGAAAGTGTATGAAGAGATGCATGAATGTGGATGAAGCGAAAGAAGTATGTAAGGATCGTAGCATGTGGCAAACAGTGGTCTCTGCCTACCCCCATGGGATACAGGCGTGAGCATATGTATGTATGTATGTAACATAACTAAAAACCTTAAAAAAACATAATTTATACCTAAAATGAAATAAAATAATAAAAAAAAATTTACAAATATTAGACATAACACGTGCCACCTGAACAAACCCAAAGCTTGTACATAAATAATTTCCTCAATCTTGTTGTAGATATTGCCGTCCCGATATTCCAAAATAATAAAATGATAGCTGACATGCAATCTTATATATTTTTACAAAATAATACAACAAAATAGTAAGATAGGTTTCAATATCAATATTCAACTTCGATAGCAACAACAATAATAATATGTAAGAGAAAAAATAAAAGAAAATCGGAATTATTTCAAAAGTAAAAACATTCTTTTTAATTAATTGTAGAAGGCCAGCAGCAAAATAGGTCCCGGCCTTCTTGCATACTACAAGAAATTGAACATACCGCCCACCATGGAAAAATCTTATAATTTTCCATTACTTAATCTAATTAAATCTTAGCAATTATCAAAAACAATAGCTCAGAACACAAACAAAACACAGTGTTTCTTACATATTTACCTAAAACATTTAGGCGTATTATTAAAATATAAAACATCTTTAGTTTTACTGCCTACCTACCAGTTCGACATATCTATATAACGAACAAATTACATTCATATACCAATAATTATTCACTTATTACGGTCATCATATTCATTTATCTACAAACTTAAGCAAATAACGATATTATGTACATATTATTTTAAAGACATGCGTGATCGGTAAGAGGGAATTTTTTGACGATAACGCCATGATGACCATGGCCCAGAAGACTGATGCTTAACACCTAGTCCTACTTCTACATTTTGCGACCGAGATTTATTTTGGGACCAATTATTAAAATCATACTTAGCACATTCTTTACTCTTTCTTTCAACTTTACTTTCATATGAGTGATGTACATGGTTGCATAAAATCTCAATACCTCTATTATTTTGAGAAGTTTTAATTGCTTCGTTCTTACTGCTTACATCAACTGAGGTTGTAGGCATTTGATTGGCCCTTGTTAAGGTTGTGACAAACTGATTAAATTGTGTATTACTTGACAAACCACGATCAATATTTCCTATACACGCTATTTGTGGTTCAGATTCGTTTCGATGCAGCAACGAATGATGTTTCCTGCTACATTTGTTGCATCGTACTGCTAAGCGACAATAATAAACAGAATGATTCGTGCCGAAACAATTAAAACAGAGTCTCTGAGTTTTGACAAAACTACGTCGTGTGTCAAATGATTGATTTACAAATTTTGTACAATTCACAAGCTTATGGTTTCCAGAACAATAGTCACAAGTTTCAATAGCTAATTGCATATGATAAGACTTTACAATAGTGTTTGTATTCTCAGTAGTTAATTTACTATCCAAAAACTCTAAAGATCGATATCTATGCTCTAAAAATCTTTGAAATGAAATCAATGTCGGTAAATCAGTATTAACACTAGTTTGGGCTTCCCATTGTTTTCTTGACTCGAGATCTAATTTTGCACTCAAAATATGAATAAGTAAAATATCCCAGCTATCCACATTTACATTTAAGTTCTTCAACGCATTTAAACTTTCATTTGAAACATCCAATAATTCTTTAATTGCTCTAGAATTCGCAGATACAATACTTTTTTGATTCATAAATCGTTTCAATGTGCTATTGACCATGTATCTCTTATTGTCATACCTAATCTCTAGCTGTGACCAACATATAGGATAGTTGGTGCTGGTGATGGGGATATGGCGCAGCAGTTGCTCAGCCTCTCCGGTCAAGTGAGCCTTTAAATAATGTAGTTTTTGCACGTCATCTAATGATTTATTATTGTGAATTAATGAAGTGAACAAATCACGAAAACTAACCCACTCTGTATATGTCCCGGAGAAGACAGGCAATTTAATTTTAGGCAATTTAACATTACATACGTTATCAATATTTTTTGTGTCATAATCGACAGAAGCTTTTTTATACAAAAGTAAATCGTCTTTGAGCTGTGCCTTGTAGCACAAATATAATTCTTCGGTGTCATCAAATAAACCATCTTGAAAATATGAAGCTTTTTTTAAATCAACGTCTGTGACCTTAAGAAGTATTTCGCGATGAGTTTGGCAAAAGGATAACCATTGCGATTCCATATTTTCCAACCTTGCCTCAATATATGACACCGACAAACGGTCTTTTGAGTACTCTTTATACTTAGAAATGGCTTTAGAAAAATATATATTTACATCATATTGTAATTTACTGAAAGACTCCATATTGGTTATTCAAAACGTTCTTACTTAGGTAAATAGCAATAAAAACCAATTTCTTCAATAATCTAACAAAACAAAAACCCCAACAAAAAAAGTTATTATAACAAAATGATACCTAACCCACCTTAATTTAAAAACAAGGCATAACAACGATATCTGCTTCTTCTGCAGATATTATTATATACATACAATAAACTAACATTACAATCAAAAAAACAAGAAATTACAATATTTCAATTGCTGAAAATTAACAGCAAGCTTACCTAAACTACTAGACACTTATATACAACATTGATTCACGTTCATCACGGAAATATTAACAGGTATACTTGTTTATAGGACTAAAAGTACTTACAGGCTTAAACTTCTTTACACAAAATTCACTGAAACCAGGTTGACTCGGTTCGACTTCATTCCTCCAAACAGCTACAGTTCCTACTCCTCGCAGACACGGATGTGCATCAGCGGCACCACCGCACCGGCGCCGCCCACCGTTTATCCTCTATGTCGCACTCAGGAACTCGCTGAATTGCCACTTCACCGTGGCAATGATATGTGTTCATCCGACCACCAGAAACGTCGCCGCCAAGATACGATCAGCCCAGTAATCCGACACAGAAGGACCAATGAACAAACCCAAAGCTTGTACATAAATAATTTCCTCAATCTTGTTGTAGATATTGCCGTCCCGATATTCCAAAATAATAAAATGATAGCTGACATGCAATCTTATATATTTTTACAAAATAATACAACAAAATAGTAAGATAGGTTTCAATATCAATATTCAACTTCGATAGCAACAACAATAATAATATGTAAGAGAAAAAAACAAAAGAAAATCGGAATTATTTCAAAAGTAAAAACATTCTTTTTAATTAATTGTAGAAGGCCAGCAGCAAAATAGGTCCCGGCCTTCTTGCATACTACAAGAAATTGAACACCACCCATCCCCCCCCTTCCCCTCTTAGCAACCAGGAGGAACACCGTAGATGTAACCCTTCCGCTGCCCCCGCGGCGGTTAGTGTATCCATAACGGATTCTACACAAAGTTGGGATGGTTGCCTTTACTGAGAATTACACAGCAAATATCATTGGTGCCTACAATTTTCGAAAGTTACAGCACGTTATGGATACGGGTCCAATGCTCAAATGTCAATAAGATCCTAATACCAAGGGTATTAGATTACCAATATGCAGCAACTGTTATCAAGTATGACATGAATGCTAGCCTTCGCGCTTCAAAACTATTACAAATACAATATATAATTTTGGAGGATCTATTGGTCTTCCGAAGATTGCAGGAACTAAATAAAACTAGGGTTCACATACAAAGGTTTGTTATACTGTTGCGTCAATGGTAGACGTATTTATGTAACGCGATACAACTTTCAGTAGCGCGATCTATTTCACTACTCACGCCATCTACTAACAAAGAATGAAACTAAAACATGCTCATAATAGGTATAACTCGAACAATATGAGTATAAGTACAGTATATCGAAGCTTACTAAACAGAATGGAGTCTAGACCACTTTTTTGCAGTACGCAGGGGTCGCTTATTATCTCGTAGCGTCAGTGTGAGTGTAATTTCAAACGATTTGTTCCAAGATTCCGCACTGATTTTAGTAAATTTATATGTACACTGGGCCAGTAGCTTGGGAAGTAAGCGACCCATCACCCGAATGATTGGTTATAATTGACTACGATCTTCCTGTGGCTAACTATCCTAACTCAACACTTCAGTTCGTCACGATCACACACACAACACATTAAACACACACAGCGTGTTGACTTGTTAACACAATTATGTAAATCTCTGACCGTGACAATGGCCCTTTCTATCAAGTTTGGGACATCGTTAAAGGCCCATTTTGGTCCTAAACCAACAACATCCGGCCCTTATCTGTGTATTGGATTATCGGGATTCAACCTGTTAGGAACTTGAGGGAAAAAATTGTGAACACCAAGAACACTATGCATTGTAAATGATATACCAGCTCACAATTTTTAGATGCGCCTGTATTCAGATGGGTAGGCAGAGGTGTTGTAATAACAACATCCACTTTTCACCGAAGATGATAAAGTGCCAACGTGACAGATGGTGAGTCTATTGCCGCCGTCTCAAGCACTATTCATGCGTCTTTAAATTAATTCTCAGACAAATGCAGGTTACCTCACGATGAAAATGAAAATCACTGTGCTAGAAAACAGCAGTGGTACATATCGATTCGATATGAACTTACATCACTACTTACAACTCAAACCTAATAAAATCTAATAAACAGAAACATAATTAGGCCAAGTTTATTACTTAATTAAGGACTATATATAAGTAAGTTGCTATGTCGCATATCATTCGATCAGCGAAGCTAAGCAACCTTACCTCTAGCTAGTAACTGGATGGGTGACCGCCCGAGTTCCCTCCGTGCCTCGGAGAGCACGTTAAGCCAGCGGTCCCGCTTGCCAATTTATCAACTTTGGCAATCGTTACAGGAGGCGTCGGAGGCCTAAAATAGTCTGACAACTGGTTTAACCCAGATCACAGATTTTCCTCGTTAAAAGGGTTGCAAAGGTCAGATGGCAAATCGCTTCGTATAAAAATCAAGTGATCAGCCACATCGAGTTGAATCAAGTGCCGACCCCAACAGTGTCCCATACATTAATAAGACCAGGGAGATGATTATATATTAGTAAGATTTGTCCAAAAAATTGTGCCTTTTGTGATTGTCAAAAACAAAATACCACGCTGACAACTCCCGGCGGAAGTTAGTTATTGTATAAAATACAAGATACAAAAGGATTGTTTTCATTTGTAACAGTGAGAAGTACATTATACTGACAAATAAACAGATTTCAAAAGAAAACCTCAAATATTTACAATAGCGAGTTTAATTACGTTGGATCGTAGGCGGCGAGTCTCTGAAGGGATAATTCGTTGTTATCTCGCCCTGAAATTCATGGCTTCCTGAAACAGAATGTTTGTGAAAGGACGGAGAAGGCACTATTTTTCCATTATTTCTGTTGTCTGCAGAGGTGTTATAATAACAACACCCACTATTCACCGCAACGTGACAGATGGTGAGTCTATCACCGTCCCACCGTCAACATACGTCTTTGAATTACTTCTCAGACATATGCAGGTTTCCTCAAGATGTTTTCCTCCACCGTAAAGCACGCGGTGAGAAATCACTACACATAAGGTTTTCGAAAACTAATTGGTACAGGCCGCGCTGGGATTCGAATTTGCGTCGCTTGCGTAGCAGGCCACTGTAACCCACCGGCTATCACGGCTCGATGACCTCTGTTATAAATATTGATGACTGAGTACACTAATATAATCTTAATTTAAAAGATAATAGAAGGAAATGTAGAAGGGAAGAGAGGGATAGGAAGACCAAGGCTAACATACACGAGACAAGTTAAGGAAAAGGTGTCTGTCATGTCGTGTAGGGAGGTCAAAGAGATGGCACTGGACAGAGGCACATGGAAAGAGTTGCATCAATTACACTGACAAGAGTTTTATTTATTTATTTTATTTGAGTTAATGTAAATAAACAATGAAATAATATTTAATACAAAATACATCACGTTACATAAAACCATACGGGTTTTTCCAAACACTGTATTTTTATTTATTATTAACACCTTTCACTAAACCTGCACACATTACTCTTAAATTCATGATGATGATACCAATATGCTTTATTTTAATTTTAATTTACAAATTTAATATACAAGGTACGTTAGCAGTTCACCGATATTTATTCGAGACGGATAAAGATAAGATTCAAGATGACCGTTGTCATAATAGAGACAATAAAATTGTAAGCATATGACCTATAGTTCTGTATTTTCCACGTTCTCATATGCTCATGTGAATCTTCTTCGTCTTAGCGTTTTCCCGGCATGGCTCTCTCTCCTCCACTTTGCTCGGTCTTTGGCATCCTCCTCTGTGAGGTCGTTCTCTCTCATGTCGGCTTTAACGACATTAACGGCATTAACGACGTCAAGCCAGCGCTTCTTGGGTCTGCCACGGGATCTAGGTCCTTGTATTACGAGGTTGAGACATCGGTGCCCGACGTAATCTGGTGGCCTGCGGCTTACGTGGCCAAACCAACGGCTCATGTGAATATCTAATAAAATTATTCAAATAAATAAAACTTCTCTTCTAGACAATGTACGTAGCTAAGAACGGTGTTGAGTACAAAGATATAAAGTATGCGAGAGCACGCACAGGAACAAATTAATTCGGAAAACTCAAATCGCTTCCGGCCATTTTCCGTCTTCGCAACAAAAGTTGACAGAACTTGTGCGTTCAACAAGAATGTTCATTATTGTCAACGTAACTTCCATAATATGTGCCCTTCGGGGATTCCGGGAGACCTTGGGAATACCTACAAGCGTTCCACCAACATTAAACTTTTACCGCCAACTTTAATAACGGGCAGTTTTCTACGAAACGGTTGGCCACGGCTACACAGTACCATCGCAGGCCTCACCATCATCAGCAAGGTACTCCTGGTCCATAGTTTCTGTATTTCTTTTCCCGACCGTGGTGACCATGGGGTTTAAGTATTAACGACGTTAGTTCAAATCCCAGCGGGGCCTGTACCAATGGGTTATTCTAAAAACTTATTCACACCACATGCTTTACGGTGAAGGAAAACATCGTGAAGAAACCTGCATAATGTCTGAGAAGTAATTGAAGGATTTATGTAAGTGTCTGGCGCTGGTCATCTCAAGTTACACAATTATTCGTAGTTCTTATTTTTAGTTTTTAATTTTTTTTTTATATCGACTTTTGTGCACTGGAACTGTGTCCATGGACTTATATATTTTTTTTATGATGTATATTGTATTACTCAAAGCTATAAATATATTTTTTTAAAAGAGTTATTACTGAGTTTCTTGCCAGGTTCTTCTCAGTAAAAGCAACCTTCCGAACCTGGCGGTAGCATGTATAATCCTTTGTAATCGTGTCTTTCTGACGATTTGAAAGTACTTTGTAGAAAGAATTGAATTGAATTGACCGGAGAGAGAGATCATGGGTAGGGCCAACGGTGCAACGTGCTTTCAAACACTGTGGAAACACTGCCAACTTCCAAACTCTGGGCGTTTATTGTAAATTCTTAAAATGTCACCTTCATCCCTTCGCACATCTAAGTCTGAAGAGGCGGCTGCTCGACTGAAACTTATTTAATTAGTATTCACCAAATGAGACTGCTACAATCTAAGGACAAGTTACATTTTTCGTTAATCGCTACTAAAGTGCACAAGTTATGCGGGCCCACGATTTCCAGCGTAAACTGTTCTGCTTTATTATATTTAACTATCTGTTTTACTGAGCTTTTAGATTTTCATGAGCATTTAAGAGGTTAGTTCTTGTATCACCTCTGTGGTGTTGTGGTTTTGTATTTGGGTTGACATGCTTCAATCGCTACGTCGAAATCATAATCTGTTGGAATTATTTTTAACCGATTTAAAAATGGGGGAGAACATATGTTAATGATGAGAGGACTCCGTAAAAGCAACCTACCGAACCTGGCGGTAGCATATTGTATAAACCTGTATAGTAATGTTGTTCTGACGATTTAAAAGTACTTTGTTAAAAGTCTAATCAAATAAAGATATATTTTGAATTACATAGGCTTTATTCTTATTTTTTTGCGGAATTATTAGAGAATCATAAAATAAGTAACATAACTAAAAACCTTAAAATATAATCTAATATCTAAAAACCTTAAAAATATAATCTTATAACTAAAATATATTATTAAAAGGAGTCCCAGTAGGCAAGGTTCCGAAGATACTGGCAGCATTCCCCCTTTGAATGGCAAGACTAATTCTTAGTCCGAGGTAAGTGCCAGCTCTTCGGTCTCCTGTGATGTCGACTAACCTTTTAGTTATTTCTTTAAAAAGCCTAATAGCGCTTTTGAATTCAGGACTTAGCATTCAGGAGGCGTCCAAATGGTCAAGTTATGCCAGAACACGACCAACGGTTTACCCGCCCTATCTATTCAGGTTGTATGTCTTTGCTCTACGTAAACAGCTCTGTTAGTGTTTGAGTCATGTTTGCTGCTAAGATTTGTAGTAATTCCAAAAAAGTCTTTTTGTATTTCCTAAATAACTAAGCTTTTCACTGAATGCATATGAACGTATATACGGTACTGACATAAACAAAATTTTTATATATCCCTCTCTGTCTGTCTGTCTGTTCGTTCCGGCTCATTTCCGAAACGGCTCGATCGATTATAACGGGACTTTCACTGGCAGATAGCAAATTTTACAAGGAGTAACTTAGGCTAATTTTATTTATAAAACACGTTAGGGTCTCACGGGTCACCCGTGAAATTAACTATACAGTATAGCACAACTATAGTACGGGAAAAATTACAAAAGCCGTGGTGGCCTTGAGGTTTGAGCAGTCGCCTGATACGCAAGCGACGCAAGTTCGAATCCCAGCGGGGCCCTATAACAATGAGTTTTTCTAAAAAAACTTATGTACAGGGATTTCACACCACGTGCTTTACGGTGAAGGAAAACATCGTTAGGAAACCTGCATATTACTGAGAAGTAATTCAATGACGTATGTATAGTGTCTGAGACGGCGATGGACTCACCCTCTGTCACGTTGGACTAAATCATCTTTGATGAAAAGTGGGTGTTGTGATTACAACACCTCTGCCTACCCCTTTGGGGAATACAGGCGTGACATGTATGAAAATTACAAAAATATTTGTCTTCGTCAAAATTTTCACATCGCTCTTATGATGTGTGTGTCTTAGGATATGAAATCCGCCACGCATATAAAATAACTGTCACATGTCGTGTCTTACAAACATAAACATTATTAATCTTCGTCTGTCTTAGAATACATAATTCATAAATTGTGCTCTTGTATATTTTAAAACCGTACATAACTCATACAAGTGAGATGAGCCGGGTTTATGGACGTTATGTACGTCACTCATGGGAAAATCCAGTCGGGTGAATAATCATGACATGATGGCTAAATTTTTTTTACAAATACTATTAAAATTTTTTGATAAAACAAATTAGTAGGTAATTAAATAGAAAAAAAATCAGCCGTGGTGGCCTTGGGGTTTGAGCATTCGCCTGCTACGCAAGCGATGCAAGTTCGAATCCTAGCAGAGTCTGCATAAATGAGGTTTTCTAAAAAATGTTTTTGGAAAGAGTAATTACTGAGTTTCTTGCCAGGTTCTTCTCAGTTAAAGCAACCTTCCGAACCTGGCGGTAGCATGTATTATCCTGTATTAATATGTCATTCAGACGATGTGAAAGTATTTTGCTAAAAGTCTAATCGAATAAAGATAATTTTGAGCTTGAATTTGAGTTTAACCAATATTTATTAAGATTGGCATTGCTATTCAACGTGGCTATGCTGCCATTCTTCTTGGCACGATCCCGAGATACACCTAAGGGGGCCAAGTTTTCTACTCGTCATTATATTCAAGTTCTGTTTCATGAATATTACATTTAGTTTGATAATATTGAATTTAATTATAAGATAAAATTTATGAAGGTTTTTAGTTATTAGATTATTTTTTAAGGATCTTACTTATATAGAATAAGTAAAAACCTTAATAAAGAGAGTACCCTAATTCCTTCGAGTCTTTTGAAGCAATAAATAAATAAAAGTATAGATGAATACATGAATCTTAAATCGAAAAAAATATATGCTCACGCCATCCCAGAAGGGTCCCCGAAGGGGTAAGCAGAGGTGTTGCAAGAACACCCACATTGTTCAAGATCCACATTATCAAGTGCCAACGTGACAGAGGGTGAGTCCATCGCCGTCTCAGGCACTAAACATGAGTCTTTGAATTACTTCTCAGACATATGCAGGTTTCTTCACGATGTTTTCCTTCACAGTAAAGCACGTGATGTGAAATAACTGCACATAAGTTTTTTTTTAGAAAAACTCATTGGTACAGGCCCCGCTCATCGGAAAAAAAGTATGTAATAATATTTAATTAGTTTAGACACATTTTTGAGGTATAACGTCATCAAAAACATGAATATTAATATAAAAAATTAAAAAAGCTTTACTTGAACTAGACAATGAAGAGTCGTTTTAAATTGGACAAGTGACATTCCTCGAAAGATATCAAATTAAGAAATCTCTCTACGAAAAGAATTTGCTCAATTTATTTTCGACCCTTATTTTTGCTGTGTTCATTTTGTATTCTCAGAATCTGACGTATCTGTTGGTAATTGCATGCTGCATTTAAAGTTACCCAAATATTATACTTTAAGCTTAGCAATAAGTTATTATACAAAGTTTACAAAAAATATTACCAATTGTTGTGCAATATTGCTATATACAATATTGTACGCAAGCGACGCAAGGTCGAAACCCAGCGGGGCCTGAATTCTAAAACTCATGTGCAGTGATTTCACACCACGTGCTTTACAGTGAAGGAAAACGTATTGCAAAAACCTACATATGTCTGAGAAGTAATACAGAGACGTATTATATTCTGTCACGTTGACACTATCATATTCGGCCTACTCCTTCGGGGAAAACAGGCGTGAGCATATGTATGTATGTTATAGTTTGAAGGATAGTTAAAGTTTTTTACTTGTGATTTTGTTGATAGTCCCTTAGATACTAGTTAGACTATTTACTTGGAGTGTTCACTTACATAATTCTGAACTTTAAGCCTCGAACCTCGACGTCGAGTCACATAAAATACAATTTCACACAAACGAGAATTTATAAACGAAGAATCTATTCAGATATTTTTTTGATACAAAGCTAGATTTTTGTTGAGGATTTTTTTTAGATGTTCTGAAAGTTGTACATTCCTTTACATAAATTGTGTTTGAGATACATTTATTACGTGTACTTCATAAAAAAATCAAATATTTTTGCTTTTATTTAATTTTGTTTTTAAAAATAGCCGTGGTTTCAGCGTCGTGAGGAAACCTGCATATGTCTGAGAAGTAATTCAAAGACGTATGTATAGTGCATGAGACGGCGATGGACTCGCCCTCTGTCACGTTGGCAATTGATCATATTAGGCGAAATGTGGGTGCTATTGTTACAACACCTCTGCTTACCCCTTCGAGGACCTTCTGGGATGGCGTGAGCATATATATTTTTAATATACATTTTATATCCATTAGCAAGTAATTAAAATAAAGCCGGTCCAATATTTTCATTCTTTCAATTATAAATTAAAGTAATCGGACAGAATTTAAATTCTTGAGTAACTCAGGAGCAAAATTAAAGTTTGAAAAACCCTGATAAGGATTTCTTATGGTAACCTTTTTGAACTCTTGAGATTTTAGGAAGAATTAATGTCTCAACCGCACCGATATCTACCCAATGATTCCGGGGGAAAGTTACAATTGGCAATGACAAAGTTTTTCCGTTAAATTGTGGCAAAAAAATTCTCCATTTTCAAAGAGACTCTCAAACTCTACTTCTTTATGGTTTACTGACTTATCTGGCCCAGAAATGCTTTATTTTTAAATTTTGCTAACGCTGAATTAAATATAAATTACTCCCATGTTGCTGTGTTTACTTGCTAAATGAAATGGCCGTCGGTCCCGGTTGATCTTTGGCAATCGCTACAGGTCAGTCGGAGGCCTAATATAGTCTGACAACTGGTTTGACCCAGATCACAGATTTTCCTCGTAAAAGGGGTTGCGAAGGTCACATTGCAGTCGCTTCGTATAAAAATCAGGTGATCAGCCACATCGGGTTGAATCAAGTGCCGATCACAACAATGTATGGGATAAGGCCGGGGAGATGGATGTAAACAAATTCGATAACAAATACTAAGATTTTGGTTCTACTGTAATTATATTTTATAGGCTAAAAATATTACATTGTATTATTAAAAAAAAATATATGCTCACGCCATCCCAGATGAGGTACTATGCTTCTCAAACATATGCAGGTTTCCTCACGATGACGGAACTCTTAAATTTCTTTTATTAGAAGTAAATTTTATAAATATTAATGATTACAATAAGTCCTTTAAGAATTCGACATAATATATTTTAAACAGAGTACCTTTATACAATAGTGAAGGTGGTCTGTAAGGTCTAAAACTATCCTTCAATATATTTTAAACAGAGTACCTTTATACAATAATGAAGGCGGTCTGTAAGGTCTAAAACTGTCCTTCAATATATTTTAAACAGAGTACCTTTATACAATAATGAAGGCGGTCTGTAAGGTCTAAAACTGTCCTTCAATATATTTTAAACAGAGTACCTTTATACAATAATGAAGGCGGTCTGTAAGGTCTAAAACTGTCCTTCAATATATTTTAAACAGAGTACCTTTATACAATAATGAAAGTGGTCTGAAACTGTCCTTCAAAGAATTGGGAAACGAAAAACTTGTGTAACTACCAACAAAGTTGTTAGTGAAGAAAGAAAATACATTGTTTCAATTTTCTCAGTAAAACCAATTTGAAATAAACTTAGTTTTATCGCAATTCTGTTTTCAAGAGCAATATTCTCACAGATATAACTGTCAGCTTGCAGAAGAGCCTAAAAATAACAGTCAGAATCACACGGGACGTAACGATACCAATTTGAACGAGACGTCTTCATTTGGGTGCGTCGTACGAAATTGAATTTATGTGACAACCTGTCTTCGGGCAGGAATTCCGTTTCCATTTCGACGAATATAGCCTGGTTGGTGCAAGTCATAACATTTAGTGTGGATAAAAAAACAGCACGAAAGGGGCAAAGGTGTTGTAACAACACCCATATTTCACCGAATATGATCAAGTGCCAACGTGACAGAGAATGAGTCCATCGCCGTCTCAGGCACTATACATACGTCTTTGAATTACTTCTCAGACATATGCAGGTTTTCTCACGATGTTTTCCTTCACCGTAAAGCACGTGGTGTGAAATAACTGCACATTTTTGTTTTTAGAAATACTCATTGGTAAAGGACCCGCTGGGATTCGAACTTGCGTCGCTTGCGTAGCAGGCGACTGCTCTAACCCCGAGGCCACCACGGCTCTTTTTTTATATCTTGCAAATATTTTTTTATACATCTATGCATCTATACAGATAAATAAAATTTAAGCGTCTGTTTGTAATTCCAATATAATAGCTTTTCACTAAGTGCACATGAAAGTATATATGGACTGACATGCAAAAAACAATTTTTAAATGTTATCTCTGTCTGTCTGTCTGTTTGATCCGGCTAATCTCCGAAACTGCTAGACGTATTTTAACGGGACTTTCACTGGCAGATGCGTAATTTTACAAGGAGTAACTAAGGCTACTTTTATTAAAAAACAAACATTACAGACGTGTCACCTATGAAATTAATTCTACGTGGGTAAAACCGCGGGACACAGCTTGTTTTTTATAAAAATATACTTCCATCAGTTCGGTTAGCTGTCACTAGGGATTATAGATTGTGCCTCGAAATACAGGTGTAGGTACTGTACACCACTGCCCACCCCTTAAGGGAATACAGGCGTGAAAATAATGTATGTACGTATGTATGTATGTAAGTTTCTTACAGAATAGGCCAAATGTATGTGTTTAAAAGACAAATAAACCTTTACTTTCCAATACATGTTAACAAAAAAATATATATATGTATTACTTTTTCCCCATTCATCTTCCTCTCTTATCCCTTTAATTTTACTATAGTCATCCAGTCCTTGGGACACACACCAACCTTTGTAGGGATCCTTAAGGTTTATATCTCAAGATTTA
Organism: Watsonalla binaria; assembly: GCA_929442735.1. NCBI lineage: Eukaryota > Metazoa > Arthropoda > Insecta > Lepidoptera > Drepanidae > Watsonalla > Watsonalla binaria. The sequence goes on from OV838938.1 coordinate 981,713, forward strand.
ATAATGCCATTTTATTACAAGAAAACAAATGTATCTGTTAAAGTAATGGCTGACCTTCTAATAAGTATTTTTGGGCTTGAATTTCCTACATTTTCTGAAGATTTATCTCCAAATACATTGGTCAATTCATGTAAGTTCATTGAAACTTCTTGACTATGGTACCGTATAATAAATGTTAATGTATGAATTAAAAGTTACTCGACATCTAGCTTAAGTGTAATTCTATTTACATAAATGAATACATAGTGATGTCGTTGAACTTTAGATATTTGAAGATCTTAGCTTATAGCACTAATTATATATAGATAAATAAAATTGAAGTGTCTGTTTGTTATTCTATATTAACAGCTTTCCACTAAATGCAATATATTAAAAGTTTTCTTTGTCTCCGCCTGTCTGTTTGTTCCAACTAATCTCTGAAATAGCTGGACTGACAGAAAGCTGATGTTCCAAGGAGAAATGTAGACTACTTTTACATACATACATATGCTCACGCCTGTATTCCCCGAAGGGGTAGGTAGAGGTGTTGTTATCACAACACCCACTTTTCACCGAAGATGATTAAGTGCCGACGTGACAGATGGTGAGTCCATCGCCGTCTCAGACACTTTACATACGTCATTGAATTGCTTCTCAGAAATATGCAGGTTTCCTCACGATGTTTTCCTTCACCGTAAAGCACGTGGTGTGAAATCACTGTACATAAGTTTTTAGAAAAACTGATTGGTACAGGCCCCGCTGGGATTAGAACTTGCGTCGCTTGCGTAGCAGGCGACTGCTCTAACCTCAAGGCCACCACGACTATTTAATGTCAGTACCGTTTATACTTTATAGATATAGATGGTTCATATATGAAGAGTGTCTGTAATCAGCCACCACGACTCTTGATCTGTGATCATACCATAGAAGTATAAAACGCCTGTCCGCATATTACTGTACTAAATATGTTGTGATAATTAATTAAGCCTTGTAGAGGACTCTCGTCAATTTCAACGGACCTAATAAATACCCAACACTAAAAGTCGTTGGATGTGACGTGAAACGGACATTATGAATTTCGCTGGCTCAAATTACGTGCGACAGACATGTGCAACGCTGTCCTCTGCAGATGCTTGTGATTAATGTGCTTCAAACTGATACAATATCCGGGTTATCATGCCACTAGGGTATATACGAGAGCCGGGTCATTTGCGCGTTTAAAATCATATCTAGATACTCGTTTTTTATATGCTAACCAAATGATTTGATTCTTAATAAATAATTATGAGTAAACATTTTTACGACCGAATTCGAACGTTGAATACAAATGAAATCGGAAAAATAGGTGACTCAAAGTAACTTAAAGAATAGCTTACGCTAGATTGAGCCGAGCCCGAGCCGAGCTTAAGCCGAGTTTCAGTCGTAGTTCAGGCCGTTTTCGTTGCTCGGCTGTCACTCGTTTGCCGTGAGATATAGCGTGAATGTGTCCAAATGTGCTGCTAAAAGTTTCAAGGCGACGAAAGAACGGGTTGTTCCAATAATGCATGTTCATAAGATGAACTTATCCGATAACTGGCCTAATATGCACTTGCAACGAACTCGGAGTTTGTAGATCATAAGAGCAAGGGCGGAACAAAGATACCAAGGGTCAACGTGCCGGACCCAATATTGCCGCAAGATAAGAAAATATCATTTCAGGAGTGACTTTATTTCGCGGTATCCAATTTTTTAATGTTACTCCTTGTAACATTAGCTACCGGTCAATAAAAGTATCTTTTAACAACAGACAACAGAAAAAAGGTTTACAAAAAAAGCTGTCAATTTAAAATTGTAAACAGATTTTATATATCTGTATAAATTATGTATTAGTTGACCTGATGCTCGGACCGGCTCGGACCCGGCTCGGACGGGCGTTCGGACCCGGCTCGGACGCAGCTCGGTCTAGCGTGAGTTATCCTTGATGTCGAGTATCATATTGACGGCACGTTTTGTTTACTTTATCAAATTTAACTTTGAAACTTGTAGGAACTCAAATTTCTTACCTCATTGCCGTCCGTCGAACCTATGAATTATTAAGGTTCTCAAATTTACATTTCAGCAAAATATTTTGGGGAGTTGAAAAGTCGTAATTGGACGTAATTTGAGTAGTTACCTAGTTAGAAATACCAGTTCGGGTTTGGGAGACTTGAAATTTAATTAAAGATCATTGAAAAATGTTAACTATTTTCAAGAACAAAGGATACCATTTCAGCTAAGGGTTTTCAGTACACATCCATCTATACTAATACGAATAATGGTATATAAAAAGGAATAGTCTGTTTGTTGCTTTGTACCGAATAGGTTAAGGAATGCGCTCCGAAACAACTGGACTGATTGAAAAAATTTAGAAAGCTAACTGATATAAATAAAGTTACCTGGTTGACCGAGTTGTGCGCTGTGTCTAACCTCATTTGGACTCGAACCGGTGTGCCTATAATCAAATTTTGTTATCACCCGATAGGCTGGAAGCCTCCCGTCAGAGCTTGACACTTGTCGGCGAAATTTACCTTCGTATTGTAATGATATTGTAGCAATTTCTCATTGCTTCAAAATGGATAAAACGGTGTTTTCTATCTAGATATTTTTTTTGCCTTTGAAATCCCTACACACAAATTTCATGATAATCGTTGGAGCCGTTTCCGAGATTCTTGAGAGCTTTATTGTTATGATTTGCTCGTTTAAAGGTTTATGGCTGGCATTCACGTCATACTTGTGGACAGGTGCTGCTTGTGGGGGCTGGTCATCTCAAGCTACGCATTTAGTTATAAGTAGATGTACTAGATTTTTAGTTATGTTAATTTTTATCGACATTTGTGCATTGGAACATTGTCCATGAGCTTACGTTTCTTAAATTATTTATTTTGTATTCTTTAAAATGTATAATATTTTTGAAAAGAGTAATTACTGAGTTTCTTGCCAGGTTCTTCTCAGTAAAAGCAATCTTCCGAACCTGGCGGTAGCATGTATAATCCTGTATAATTATGTCATTCTGACGATTTGAAAGTACTTTGTAAAAAGTCTAATCGAATAAAGATACTTTTGACTTTGACTTTGACTATGTAATATATATCTTAGTTTATATTGCTAATGGAGTTTTTCGAGTTCAAAGTATGTATGAGTATGTTCAATGGCGATATACTCATCCCTTATTACATGGGACAAAAACATAACTAGCGAAAAGAAGTTGTTCTATAATTACACCTCTGCCTACACCTTCGGGGAAATGCGTAAACATTTGTAGGTATGTAGGTTGTCCATCAGAGATTCCAGATTTTCTCTGACTTTTAATTACCAAAGATATTTAATTCCAAGCGTACCAAAACAAAGACTCGGAACGAACACAGGTAGGTGGTCACCCAATCAACCTCCTGGCCTAGGTTGGAGAAACTTGTGATTGAAGAAAGTTATTATAGTTGTAAGATTTTAACTATATTTTATGAATATTTTTATTTCATGCCAGCTGTATATAACTTTATTTTGTTTCGTTTTCCCATGAACTACTCGTATTTACCCACCGACTTGTTGCATATTTTATAAATTATTTAATTTTGGAGACTTAATTGGTTTCAGTTTATTTTAAACTAGCGGACCTCACGCGGTTTCACCCGCGTAGTTCCCGTTCCCGTGGGAGTACGGGGATAAAATAAAGCCTATGTTACTCGCTGATGATGTAGCTATCCAATGGTGAAAGAATTTTTGAAATCGGTCCAGTAGTTTTTGAGCCTATTAATTACAACCAAACAAAAAAAATCCTCTTTATAATATTAGTGTAGATATGTTTATATTAATTTCTTTTGCATAAAACTTCTCTAGTCGATACTGACCCTTCCTGTGGTTCCAATATACAGATTGTATTAATATTAAAATATAACTAAACTTTACAAGAAAATCTGCAAGGAAAATCAAAAGTTATTCGACTTATATTGAAGTTCTCAAAGGATGCAATAACTACGTTGAGCCAACTTAACTAAGTTATAGTTAAGTATACTCGATACAGACAGATGTCTCAATCTCAGTGAATTATCTTTGATAACTTTTGCAAGTTGGATAAGTTAAGAGGCTAACTTGGAGATATTGTTAATTTATGAGTATTACCCAGATAAGATAAATTTTCTTGCGTAAGCGTCACCTTTCACCAAATAAGATCTATAGGTAGCCAAGGAACAGGTTTGTTTAAAAATCTTACTCAGGTTTGGGTCTGGTTTAACCGAGATCACATATTTCCTCGTTAAAGGGGTTGCAAAGGTCAGATGGTAGTCGCTTCTTATAAAAAATCAGGTGATCAGCCGCATTGGGATGAATCAAGTGCCGACCCCAACAATGTATGGGATAAGGGGACGATGACATACAAACTTGCTCACGTCTGTATTCCCCGAAGGTGAAGGCAGAGGTGCTGAAACAACAACACCCAGATTTCACCGAATATGATAAAGTGCCATCGTGACAGATGGTGAGTCCATCGCCGTCTCAGGCACTATACATACGTCTTTGAATTACTTTTCAGACATATGCAGGTTTCCTCACGATGCTTTCCTACACCGTAAAGCACGTGGTGTGAAATAACTGCACATAAGTTTTTTAGAAAAACTCTTTGGTGCAGGCCCCGCTGGGATTCAAACTTGCGTCGCTTGCGTAGCAGGCGACTGCTCTAGCCCCAAGGCCACCACGGCTTATTATAATATTACTAACGTGAATCTAAGTACTAGTTTCGATCCAGCGGTATTTTTCGACATTCACAAGTACCACATCAGGACCAAACCTGAATAAATCATTTTCATTTTTCACAAACTCTTGTATCAAAATGTATGAACCCCAAGTCCTGCGTAAATAACTTGCCTTCGGGCATTCTGTGCGTCAAACTTCAAATTGGCGAAGAATTGCGGAAGAATACATCTATAGGATGTTTCGAAAGAGGTATCATAATTAGAAAAGAGATTTTGAATTTTTTTTTGGGCTTTTCGACGGATTCCTCTCAGCAAATCCTACCTTCAGAACCCGGTGGTAACACTTATAATCCTGTATAGTATTCTTTTGTGTCCTTCTGACAATTTGTAAGAAGTCTAATAAAAAAAAAAATGATTTTGACTATAATAAGTTTGCATGCTAACAGCTGTATTCCCCTAAGAGATCGGCAAAGTATTTAATAGTAGGTACACCCAAATATTCCATAAAATACGAAGCGAGCTTATTGCCATCATCATCTCCCTGGCCTTATCCTATACATTGTTGTGGTCGGCACTTGATTTAACCCGATGCGGCTGATCACCTGATTTATATACGTAGCGACTCCCATCTGACCTTCGCAACCCGTTTGACGAGGAAAATCTGATCTGGGTTAAAAAGTTGTCAGACAATTTTAGGCCTCCGACTGACCTGTAACGATTGCCAAAGATGATAAATTGGCAACTGGGACCGACGGCTTAACGTGCTCTTCGAGGCACGGGAGGAACTCGGGCGGCCACCCATCCAATTACGAGTCAGGATTAGGGTTAGTTAACTTCGCTGATCGAATGATATGCGCAATAGCAACTGTGCCACGAGGTCCTCCTTATTGCCATTAGCCGGGCACTAATTCAGCCGTGCTATTCATTATGGTCGGTTTCTATCATAGGAAATTGATACATACTACACAGAGGATAAGGTTCGAATTTCTTTAAAACCTTCACTCGACGACGAGTGCGACGCTGAGACACCTTACTGAAGAACGCAGCAGACTCCGGGCTCTTACTGCGAAATTAGAGATAGAAAAACTCAATTACGATTTGCCCTGCCCGGGGATTGAACGTAAGACTTCGCGTAAGATATCTGTCTGCGACCACTTTTGCAATATAAAGATAAGCTAAACAATCGCTCCGAAATGTGCCTCTTTAATAAAGCAACCTGTATATCCATCACAATGTTCCGCAATGTAATGGACTGAACTCCCAGGGGCCAGCGTATAGGAACAGGATTTCATCCGCGAAGGAGGTATGCAAATTTTGCAAGATTTACTTATAAGGGAAGTTATATGAGTAACTAGCTGTGCCCCGCGGTTTCGCCCGCGTAGATTTAGTTTTATATAATACTTTATTTCGCCATAAAGGGTAGCCTATGTCCTTTCTCAGGGTCTAAAGATTGACTGTGCCAAATTTCATCAAAATCGGTGGAGAGGTTTAAGCGGGAAAGTGTAACAGATAGACAGAGTTACTTTCGCATTTATAATATTAGTAGGGATACTCGCTGAACACTTAATTTCATTGATGGTTCCCATCCATTCAATGAGGGGTTGAAGACTAACATATTTCATTTGACAATTCCATCAAAAATTAAAAGTATTTACATATGCTCAGACCTGTATTCCCCGAAGGGGTAGGCAGACGTGTTATAGGCAATATCCACCTTTCACCGCGGATGATTTAGTGCCAACGTGACAAAGGGTGAGTCCATCGCCGTCTCAGGCACTATAGTCATTGAATGACTTCTCAGACATATACAGGTTTCACGATGTTTTCCGTCACCGTAAAGCACGTGATGTGAAATAACTACACATAAGTTTTTAGAAAAACTCATTGGTACAGGCCCCGCTGGGATTCCAACTTGCCGTCGCTTGCGTAGCAGGCAACGGCTCTAGCCCCAAGGCGACCACGGCGCTCGCCCCCTATTACATGGGAAATAAACTTAACTGTAATGCATATACATGATATTAGTAGCCTGACGCTGCTTAAAAAATAACGCCAAAAAAGTCGCTAAAAGAAGCCAAGTTGTATAATAATATGTATAAAATAGTCGTACCAAAGTCCATTACACACTCCATGGAATGTACCTAAATTACCGGACTCGAATTCCTCAACTTAAGTTTTAAACCGTCGTTAACCTCGCAATCCGGCCCTTAATTTACATAGAATGCGACACAATCTGTCCGAAAACACCCTGAAACTTAAGTTTCTAAATTGTTTTTAAAAAGATTTGACGGAATTAATCTCTGCTATATCCTCTTAAATAAATAAAACTTAAAGGTGACTGACTGACTGACATAGTGATCTATCAACGCAAAGCGCAAACCACTGGACGGATCGGGCTGAGATTTGGCATGCGGGTAGATGTTATGACACATGGATTCCCAGCTACTTTCGATCGCAATGGCGATTTCTGGACTTTTTTCCACTATTCCCCATTGATGGGGATTTTCAATAGGGATTATTAGAACAACCCATTTTTGGTTTCAGGTAAGTTGGTAGTCTAAGAAAGCCAGACTACTCGTTTAACCCAGATTAGATTCAGATGCTCACGTAGGTCAGATGGCAGTCGCTTCGCATAAAAATCAGGTGATCTCTGAACCAGCTGCATAACTCGTCGATATGTTGATAGATAAATAATCTAGGTGTACGAGTATGTATGTATAGTTTACACACACGAACACTAAAATACACAACAAATAAATTTACTAAGTATAACAATAGCCCAACGAGTCAGACGTGACTTTAAAAGCAATCAAAAGGATCATTATGAAATTTCGGAAAACTTCATAATAAAAAGCAATTTTATAAGAAATTTTAAGTAAAATTGCATTTTCACTAAGATTATTCACTCCCAAGCCGCGGGCTGGACCCATTTTAATGTAATTGCTTGTTAGGAACAGTCCCTTAGGTAATTCAGTTACTTTTATTATGACCCTTGTAATTACTCGGCGGCTTTGAAGTTATGATCATGACTATTAACGTTGTTAAGTTGGTATTGTGTTAGTATAATTAGCTATAGTAATTAATGAACAAAGTCTAGAATAATTGAACAGTCAAATGATACAATCATGTTTGTTAGCTAAATTTATATGACGTATAAAGAATATGAAGTAGTTATTGAAGTGAAGGAGCCGTGGTGGCCTTGGGGTTTGAGCAGTCGCCTGCTACGCAAGCGACGCAAGTTCGAATCCCAGGGGGGCCTGTAACAATGAGTTTTTCTAAAAAAACTTATGTACAGTGATTTCACACCACGTGCTTTACGGTGACGGAAAACATCGTGAGGAAACCAGCATATTTCTGAGAAGTAATTCAAAGACGTATGTATAGTGCCTGAGGCGGCGATGGACTCACCATCTGTCACGTTGGCACTTAGTCAAATTCGGTGAAAAGTGGGTGTTGTGATAACAACACCACTACCTACCCCTTCGGGGAATACAGGCGTGAGCATATGTATGAAGTAGTTATTGAAATTGTGTCTAAAAAATTAAGCTTTAAAAAGTATAAAATCACCAATTTTTTTTTCTTTACCCGTAATCCCGAATATAAGTAATGACAATACCGAGGAGAGGATAAAAAAATGTCAGGGAATCTTCTTTATATATAAAAATTTATTTATTCGATTTAATATGTTAAACATTGTATATACGTAGTTAAGTACATATGCGATGCGATATAGTACACCCATGATCCGCCAAGTATGTTTTACGTATGGGTTCGACCCTAAGACCCTGTGTTCTGTAGAAGGTTCTTATGACCATACGACGCAATGGATTTCAATATTTATGTATGATGGCTGGCATTCTTGTCATACTTGTGAACAGTTGCTGCTTGTAGGGGCTGGTCATCTCAAGCTACACAATTATACGTAGTTTACATTTGGTTTTAATATATTTTGTTATTGATTTTTGTGCACTGTAACTGTGTCCATGGGCTTATATTTTTTTAATGATTTATGTTGTATTACTCAAAATTATAAAATTACTTTTTTTTTATAATTAGTGATTTTCTTGCCAGGTAAAAGCAACCTGTGTAAAATCCTGTGTAATCGTGTCGTTCTGACGATTTGAAAGTACTTTATTAAAAGTCTAATCATATAAAGCACGCCAATTTCATAATTTAGATTTTTTTTTTATCGTCTTCGATGTATTTTCATCAAGATCACTGCTTCGCCAAAGTCAGCATTCGCACACGACCGCTATTGGCCTCGCGCCGCAGCGAATTAAGTCGAGTGGTGTTTGCTCGCTCGTTCTTCCATACACATAAATATGTATTTTGCTTGTATATCATTTTAATTTACTTTACTTTTATATCAGTGTAGGTACTTATAATTATAACATAATACATTGCAAATTATTCTTTTACATTAATATTTTTTTTTTCACGTATATTAACCATCACACGTACAAGTATATATACTTTTATTATATAAGTATCTTTTTATTTTTATTTTTTGGCCGACGTCGTGCGCCACTCAGTGGGTCACACTGAAAATCAGCTCCGCTAGATTGAACTGGACTCCAGTTAGGTCTGCGGGTATAGTTGAGTTGTGGCCCTTTGATGACAATGTGCGGCAACACCCGATGTACTGGTGCGAACCACTTTGCACCATAAAAACACTTCTTATTTCTTTTGTGTATTCTTTTTTGTATATATTTTTTGTATGAGTTTTATTTGTTTTGTTGCTGCTTATTGAAATCAATAAACGTTTTATTATTATTATTATTTTTTATTATAAAGATATTTTGAATTTGAATTTGAATTTATGAATATTATTAAAATGGGTGTGAATAACCATACTATTAGCTAACTGTGATTTCCTATATATAACTGGGTTTCCCATCTTTAATTTCCTAGCAACTGCTCGGAGTCCGGAATAAGGCCCGGTCAATAGCAATAGCCTCGTCCCCTAGTATATGGGACAAAAGCATATGTGGCGAACGAAGAGGCGACGGAACTCAGGTTACCCATCCAATTACTCACTTGGGTTAAAGTTGCTTAACTTAGCTGATAAAGGGTTTGTGTAATAACAAATATGCCACGAGCTTCTCAATTATATATGTATTAGCTGTGCCCCGGGGCCGCAGGGTCTAAAGATTGTCTGTGCCAAATTTGGCACATCAAAATCGGTCGAGAGGTTCAAGCGGGAAAGCGTAACAGACAGACAGAGTTACTTTCGCATTTATACTATTAGGAGGGATGGATTCGTAGTGATTTTGAGTGTTTTGACGGGCGTAACTAACTTTCAATGTGTTTAAATGTCATTCGAGAAAACTACCAAAGCAAAATACCGACGTTACAAAGAACTAAAATCTGAAATCGTTCAAAATATAATTTTGATAATATAATCCAGATCATTAGTTTCACGATTCCCATTTAGGGACATTAGTTTGTAAGTCCTTCGTAATAGGGGTCCTAAATAGACCATTAGGGCGCTGGACAAATATGGCGTTGTTTATGGCGGTGGCGACCATTATCGGTAATGTTAACCCGACGTGTCCTTCGCATTCTGGTTTATGGCTATTCCACAAGGTCACATTTATATAGAACTCTACATCCCTTCCCAAAAGGGACTCACTGTTATTTAATTCAAATTATCTTTATTTGATTGAGGAGCTCGTGGCACAGTTGTTATTGCGCATATCATTCGATCAGCGAAGTTAAGCAACCTTACCTCTAGCCAGTAATTGGATGGGTGACCACCCGAGTTCCCTCCGTGCCTCGGAGAGCACGTTAAGCCGTCGGTCCTGGTAGTCAATTTATCATCTTTGGCAGTCGTTAATGGTCAGTCGGAGGCCTAAAATAGTCTGACAACTGATTTAACCCAGATCACAGATTTTCCTCGTTAAAGGGGTTGCGAAGGCAGTCGCTTCGTATAAAAATCAAGTGATCAGCCATATCGGTTTGAATCAAGTGCCGACCCCAACAGTGTATGGGATAAGGCCAGGGAGATGATGATATCTTTATTTGATTAGACTTTAGTACAGTAGATTAAAATCGTCAGAATTACAGGATTATACAAGATTTATATTGACTCATGTTAGTCGGGCTCGAGCCGAACCCGAGTCGCGCGTAGGTTGACTTTCTCGGCCCCCTCTCGGTTACCGCTTGGTATACCGTGTCTCCACACTAAACCCTCCATGGGCGAGTCCCATTCGCACTTAGCAGCTTTTTTGCTTTATCTATGACCATACACCACATATCCATAGACAAATAAAACTAGAGGCTTATTAAACGAGCAATTCTTGTATATATATATAGAATCTGAATCTCGGAAATGGCCCCTACGATTTTCATAAAATTTATCTATCTAGGTTTATTATAACCATGTTTGCAGGCAATGAAAAATTGCAATTACAATACGAATGTAGATTTCACGGACATCTGTCAAGTTATGATAGCTCAGACGGGAGGCTTTCAGGCTATCGGGTGATAACGAAATGAGACTACACCCCGGTTGGAGTCCAAAAGATACCCGTCCGGTTTTTTTCCTTTCTTTTTCAACTTTTTTTATGGGAAAAAGTTTAATCCCAAGTCGTAGTTCGATCAACCAGGTTCTAATGGCTTATGTTATAAGTTTGACAAAATATTTTTTATAATATTTTAAAAATGAGCTGTGGGCTTGGAGCTTGAGCAGTCGCCTGCTACTCAAGCAACGCCAGTTCAATTCCCAACCAATGGTCTTTATCAATGAGTTTTTCTAAGAAGCCCACTGATACGTCACGGGCTTTAAGTACTGCATTAGAACTAAATACAAAGCGTCTTAGACGGCGATAGACCCACCATCTGTTACGTTGGCACTTAATCATATTCGGTGAAAAGTGGGTGTTGTTATTACAACACCTCTGCCTACCCCTTCTGGGAATACAAGCGTGAGAATATATATGTAATTGCTGAAATTAAATTTATAGGCACTTCAAACTATGTCAGACTAACTTCAAATCTTGATCTGAAACTACAAGTAATAATTTAATAGTAATCCGATAAGCGTTTGATACTTGTCGATGATAAAATATTAGTTTTAATTGGGTTTGGATTATAGATGTCTAAGATATCTACCCTTGCTTGAATATTCGAAACTTTCCAAGATCAGACGAGACGTAATCGATTTGAATTCTCGCTTCTAGCTTTGATTACAGACACTCTTCATATATGAACCATCTATGTAGATAAATAAAATTGTAGTGTCTGTTCGTAAGTTTGGAAGTATAAAGGGTATTGACATTAAATAGGCGACTTTTAAAATTATCTATCTGTTGAAAGAGCCGTGGTGGCCTTGAGGTTAGAGCAGTCGCCTGCTACGCAAGCGACGCAAGTTCGAATCTCAGCGGAGCATGCACCAATGAGTTTCTCTAAAAGACTTATGTACAGTGATTTCACACCACGTGCTTTACGGTGAAGGAAAGTATCGTGAAGAAGCCTGCATATTTCTGAGAAGTAATTCAATGACGTATGTAAAGTGTCTGAGACGGCGATGGACTCACCATCTGTCACGTTGGCACTTAATCATCTTTAGTGAAAAGTGAGTGTTGTGATTTGACAACAATTCTGCCTACCCCTTCGGGGAATACAGGCGTGAGCATATGTTTGTATGTCTATCTGTTTGTTTCGGTTAATCTTTGAATCTCCTGGCCCGTTTTTATCGGGACTTTCAGATACTGACAGGACGAGTTTCGGGTTTTATCATCTCAAGCTACGCATTTAGTTATAAGTAGATGTACTAGATTTTTAGTTATGTTAATTTTTATCGACATTTGTGCATTGGAACATTGTCCATGAGCTCACGTTTTTTTTAAATTATTTATTTTGTATTCTTTAAATTGTATAATATTTTTGAAAAGAGTAATTACTGAGTTTCTTGCCAGGTTCTTCTCAGTAAAAGCAACCTTCCGAACCTGGAGGTAGCATGTATAATCCTGTATAATTATGTCATTCTGACGATTTGAAAGTACTTTGTAAAAAGTCTAATCGAATAAAGATACTTTTGACTTTGACTTTGACTATGAAAATAAGGGTACATCAAGTAAAATGAAAAGAAAACTTATACCTTAATAAAACGCAGAATTTCATTTGTATAAATTAATTATTAAATATCGATCGATGGATGGATTTGCCCTCACGTTAGCACTTAATAATAGTCGGTGAAATGTAGTTGTTACAACCTCTGCTTCCCCCTTCGGAGACCCTTCTGGAATGGCGTGAGCATATTTAAATCGATCTAGCCAGGTTCAAAAAATTAAGCCGATCATTGCTCTGTCATCCAGGTAATTATTATTTAAAAGCGATTTTTGCCAGGTCAAAAAATAATAAACTTGTCCTTATTATCTGACCGTACAAAGCGGTAGGTAATGAAAATGAATTATAGAACAACTGCCATCATATTAGGTATATTACTCAGTGTCATGGTCCTTATTTGTACTAATTTCTGCTAATCCGGGAACTAAGCAGGATTTATGAATACGCGGCCTTTTTGGGATCAACACATTTTGTTTTGGGAATACGCTGTAGTCCTTCCACAAAAGAAAGAAAAAAATATTATTTAATAGCAGTCGCCTCCTACGCAAGCGACGCAAGTTCGAATCTCAGCGGAGCATGCACCAATGAGTTTTTCTAAAAAACTTATTACAGTTATTTGCGTGCTTTTCGGTGAAGGAAAACGTCGTCAGGAAACCTGTCTGAGAAGTAATTCAAAGACGTATGTATAGTGCCTGAGATGGCGATGGACTCACCCTCTGTCACGTTGGCACTTGATAATATTCGGTGAAATGTGGGTGTTGTTACAACACCTCTGCTTACACCTTCGGGGACCCTTCTGGGATGGCGTGAGCATATTTATTTATTTATTTAATTATTTATTGTACCATGTGCCGCCATATTGTGGGTAAAAGATGGTTTATATCTGTTTGCTACTTATGCGAACTTCGTGGACGGCGGATTATGATAAAAATCCTACCAGTTTTCTCAAGCGACGCATGTTCGAATCCCACCGGGGCCTGTACCAATGATTGTGCAGTGATTTCGCACCACGTGCTTAACGTGAAGGTAAACATCGTGAGGAAACCTGCAAATGTCTGAGAAATAATTCAAAGACAGTATAGTGCCTGAGACTAAGCCCGTTGTTTGGAACCTTTGTAGACAAAAAAGGCGTAACATGGTATAAGGGTAATTTACTTGACTCATTGCATCCAAAACGTATCACATTACAGGGGACCAACCATTATCGTTTAAGCAGCACGTATTAAGAACTTCTCAGCGTCAAAGTTTGAGTTTACAGTGCAAAATTTTTAATTACGCTCTGCTTAAGCTGATGATAGCCCTTGACATCATTTTAAATTTACACTAGCGGACGTCACGTGGTTTCACCCACAGCTCCCGTTCCCGTGGGAGTACGGGGATAAAATATAGCCTATGTTACCCGCTGATAATGCAGCTATCCATTGCTAAAAAAAAATTCAAATTGGTCTAGTAGTTTTTAGTTAATTCGTTATATAAAGAAATGCAAATCGTTCCTCTTCATAATATTAAGTATATTAGTTTTATGAATAAATGTTCGAATTATAAATGATTAAAGTAAACCCTGGGAGGCTCTTAAGACAAGACTCTTGGAATCTTACAGTTAAATAATGCGAGATCGTTCCGTCGATTGCGATTCATTTCCTCCCTCAAATGAGATCGTTCCGTCTAAAGGGCAGTCGGATGACGCGACCCTTAACTTTCGATGTAATTAAAATTTGCACTGATAATTTTAATGACTTATTCAGCTTAGCCCACTACCACTAAGAAACAATATGAAATCATTTCATACAGAAGGGCACTTGGAACTGTTATTGAACGTAATTTTATATGACTTGCTTATTTATTGCCGTTTCCAAATGAATGCCTGACTGAAGTATACACGGAGAAGCAAATTTCCTGGTCTTTTTTCAAAATTCAAAATATCTTTATTTGATTAGACTTCTTACAAAGTACTTTCTAATCGTCATAAGGACACAACATACATTATATATGATTATAAATGTTACCACCGGGTTCGGAAGGTAGCTTTTGTTGAGAGGAACCCGGCAAGAAACTCAACAATTACTCTTTTAAAAAAAAAAATATACAATGTTTTTGGTTACAGTATTTATATGTCATGAATATAAGCCCATGGACACAGTTCAAATGCTTAGTTGTCAAATATAATAACTAAAATATTTCAAATATTTGTGAGCATGGCAAATTCCAGCCAGTCAAAGCAGAGATCAAACAAAGATCAATTAATTGTAGCAAAAGTACAGTGCCAATGGGATTATTAACAATAATTTTCCGACAAAGATACATCCCAGGCTTCCTTATCACAAATATAATCACTTACAGTATAATATCCTTTTTTGAGCAAAACTGCTTTGATGGTCTCTTTAAATTTGCATTAGATGCTCTTTCACATTAGATGTAGGGTTTTTGTTTAGATGTAGCAGTCGCATGCTACGCAAGCGACGCAAATTCGAATCCCTGCGGCCACGAGCTTTGTTTTCAATCACTGGAAATTGATACATAACCCATACAGAATAAGGTTCAATTTCGTTTCTTTAAAACCGACACTTGACGGCGAGTGAGACGCTGAGAAACCTTAGTGAATAACGCGGCTGGACCAATGAGTTTTAATGAACACTTAAACATCTTCTGTGAAAAGTGCGTGTAGTTATTACAACACCTCTGCCTACCCCTTCAGGGAATACAGACGTCAGCAAATATATGTAGTGATGAAACTTGTTTCCCATTTTTGTAGCGTTAAAAAAATTATTATGATTGAGAACAGAAACCGCTTATCGAATCTCAAAGCATTGCCACCTAATAATTCAATTTCATTGTAGGTGTCAATACTGGAGAATCTTCTCCCCATCGCCCCCATATTACCCGGGGCAATTTCCCCACACAGAGGTGGAGTTCTGTCAGCTCGTGTGAGTTTCCACAGATAAGGCGGTATCGGGAGACCATTTGCCGTATAGCTGATAATTTCCGGCACAAGATGGCGTCGTTTGCCAGCTGAACGGGCGGTGGGGGCTCATTGAGAGCGATTTTATAAGCGGAGAGCGATTTTTTAGAAGATAATTACACATTGAGGCTGGTTTGGCTGATTTCGATTGTTCAAGCATCACGATGTATCACGACTTATTGAGCACGGTGCAATGCTTAGCCGACTTACTTATTTTCTTAGATTCTGCGCGATTCAGACCAATCGTTTGCATCAAAACAATCGAAAACCTCTCGATTATTTCATCGCTAGAACGAGTCGATAGTTGACTCGATAGAAAATTTGGAAGACGGTCATTGTTTCGATCGTTGAAACATCTTGCAATTGCGCAGATGGTCGGTAGCGAAGAAGTTAGGGTCCAATAAAGTAGCTTAATTAACCTAGCTTCGGTCAGCGCGTTTTTTCGATTGGATCTTAGTAAACACATCACTGGCGGAAAGACACCCTAAGGGCCGTGGCGGCCATGTTATTTGAGAAGTATCTTAAATCCCTGCCGCCTGTACTGTAAACTTAGCTATTTCACCAAGGTGGTTTTCTCGAAGTTCATAAATGGGATACGTACGAAGATCCAAATAAGATCAATAAATCTTTATTGTTTTCGTGAGCATTAGAGTAAAGAAAAACATGGTAACATATGCCTGAGTGCGTAGCACGAAGTTTATAAATGTGCCTGAGATGGCGATATGGCCTCACTATTCAACACACCTCTTTGAATTTCTTCATGTATCCATACAGGTTTTCTCAAAATATTTTTCTAGTGTAGGGAAATATCGTTATGCTTGCGTTGACGCACGAACTTGAGCTCGTGGTATGATCAATGCACTTAGATTTTAGAAAAACCTATAGTTTACCACTAGTATTAGAACGGACGTCGCTTGCAAAGTACATGACTGGCTACTCCACTCGGCCACCACGGCTTCTATATACAAGAGCTGTCAGCTTTATCCAGATAACATGAATGGGAATTGGTTAGTGGGTTTTCTTAGCTTGAAGCATATACTTATCTGTGCACTATTCACGAAGTTTAACAGCCTTTGATATTCACACGCTCGACTAACTTCCCGCTAACACAAGGACCCCGCAAATATTGTCAAAGTAACCACGAAATTACCACTATCACTCGAAAACTCAAGCGATTTCAGACTTTGTCACACTGTATTAAGAACTGACATCCAAAACGCGATCGTTGCAGTATATTTTGTTAATTCACCAAAACCATCGCCCATTACTGACTGTCAGAATGATCGTTAAAGACTTTAAAATAACATAAATAATCAATACTTCTATATCAATACGAGCTTAGAGCCGAACCGTGGTGGCCGTGTGGTTTGAGTAATTGCCTGCTATGCGTTTGAATCCCAGCGGCCTGCATTAATGAGTTTTTCTAATTACTTATGATTTCACACCACGCGCTTTACGGTGAAGGAAAACATCGTGAGGAAAACTGCATATGTCTGGGAAGTAATTCAAAAACGTATGTATAGAGCCTGAGACGGCGTCACCATCTGTCTTATTTGCACTTAATCTTGGGTGTAAAGTGGGTGTTGTTATTACAACACCTCTGCTTAGCATTTGTATATATACAATACTAGTTACCGCGAGCAGCTTTGCCTGCGTATCACTAAGATTTTACATAAAAACTTCCACAATTCAAAAAACTTCCAGCCTCAATCAAAACAAATGGTCACTTTAGTTATGTCCTCTCAAACTCCCTTTCCAAGTAACTGCTAATTAAAAATTCGTAAAGAAATTACTGAATATTTTCATAACAATAATTTAACTAAGTATCAAAGTAAACCTTCTTCCAACCGCATAAAGTATAATATCCCATATATCACTCCCGATTACCGGATTATGACGCGACGTTTTCCCTAATTAGCTGGAAACATACAAACTCTGGTATAAATTAAAGGACTTTATTAATTAACTGTATAATAAATTTAATCACTGTCCAGTGCAGACTGCCGGGTATATTATAAATCTACGTTATTTCAACGGATACAATAAAGGAATACACATTTCGAAATTGGTAAGATTTTATGGTTCAGTGGGTACGATGACGTCGAGGCTTGAATATACACAATATTCAATTTCAAATTTTAAACATCTTTATTTGATTAGACTTTTAACAAAGTACTTTCAAATCGTCAGAACGACACAATTAAACAGGATTCTACGTGCTACCGCCAGGTTCGGAAGGTTGCTTTTACTGAGAAGAACCTGTCAAGAAAATCAATAATAATTCTTTTCAAAAAAATTATTTTACAATGTTGAGTAATACAATATAAATAATGAAAATATATAAGCCCATGGACACAGTTCCCATGCACTAAAGTCGATATCAAAAAATTAAAAACTAAAAATAAGTACTACTATATTTTTATAGCCCACTTGCAGACGTCGTTCCCGTTCCCGTAGGAGTACGAGCCTATATTAATCAGTGATAATGTAGCATTCAAAATAGGGAAATGTAATCGTGTCTTTCTGACGATTTGAAAGTACTTTGTAAAAAGTCTAATCGAATAAAGATATTTTTGAATTTGAAGGAATTGAAAAAAAAATACGCGGGAAACCGCGGGACTTAGTTAGTAGTAAGTTTAAATAAGTAAAATAAATATCCTTTCTTCATCCCAGAAGGGCAACCGAAGGGCTAAACAGATGTGTTGTAACAACAACACCCACATTTCACCGAATATGATTAAGTGCCAAAGTCACAGATAGAGAGTCTATTGCCGTCTCAGCCACTAAACGTACGCCTTTGAATTACTTCTCAGATATATTCCGGATTCTGGCGATGTTTTCCTTCATCGAAAAGCACGTGTTGTGAAATCACTGCACATACGTTTCTAGAAAAACTCATTGGTACAGGCCCCGCTGGGATTCGAACCTCAATATTCAAACCCCAAGGCCACCACGCCCTATGTAAAGTAAGTAGGTTATGAAAGCCGTAATTGTATGTTTGTTAACAGCCTGCCAGACACCAAAGTACTGTTTTATTTACCATCAGTGGACATAACCTAGTTAGCGTGACGTAATTATTAGCAGGCCCGTCTGCATCGTGTCACGCCAAATGCGTCCAGTGCAGCCTTGCTGGGACTTTACGAGGCAATAATGGTTTTGATACTTGGCCAATTATGCTCCTATAGAGGCATGAACGTCGCTTAATTAAAGGATCTTGATCTTCAGTGCGCTCTATAGGAATGGTTTTGTATCCCTACTAATATTATACACGTGAATGTATATCATCGTGATACTTTGTACACATATTCTTGGAGGCATTAGAAGTTACATACCAACCACTAGACCAACTGCCTCGTTGGTATAGTGATTAGTAAGTTCGCCTAACAATCGCGAGGTATCGGGTTCGATTCCCGGATAGGTACAAAATTAGATATAGGGCTTTTCTGACACCCCATGCTTCGGAATGCATGTTAAGCTGTTGGTCCTACGCCTGATATCTGTCCGGTCGTGTTGGATTGCCGTCGGACTATGAGAGTGAGGGATATAGAGTGCATCTGTATTTGCACACACACTTGTGCACTATAATATCTCCTTCGCAGATATGGCTTAATCCCCATTGAGATTAGCAGCCGTGTTCGAAATTCGGTAGGAGGTCATTATTGAGTAGAGTCAAACAACGATATCATAAAATCCAATAACAGTTCTAGTCATCATCTCCCTGGCCTTATATACATTGTTGGGGTCGGCACTTGATTCAACCCGATGTGGCTGATCACTTGATTATTATACGAAGCGACAGCCATCTGACCTGAGGGAACTCGGGCGGTCACCCATCCAATTAATTACTGAATAGAGTTAGGGCTGTGTAACTGACCTGGTCGAACGATATGCGCAATAGCATCTGCGCCACGATCTTCTCAATGACAGTTCTAGTATCAAGTGTATTTGATCCACATAGGCTGCCACGCGAAATCCCCAGCCCCTAATCGCTTCATTTGGCTGACACGTCATAATTTATGATATGAAACGAGTGCTATCTGTGCTAATATATCACGCAGATTATAATAACTGTTATTGCTTGTGTCTCTGAATTGATGGTTGGACTTCAACTGATAATATCCATGTACAAAATACTGGATACTGAAGTCTTTTGAATAGATAATAATTGGACAGTATGACACAGCGTCCATATACTATCTAAGCTCTAAACCAAGTCGTCAGAATGACATAATTATATATGCTACCTCCAGGTTCGGAAAGTTGCTTGAACTGGAAAGAAATTCGGTAATTACTCTTTAAAAAATAGAATACAATTTTTAAAATACAACATTATTACTATTGAATAAACATTTTATTTATTTCAATAAAATTAGTTCAACCAGAGCCACACCCATTCACTAAATTCATTACATACACCCACTACAAATGGACGCAATAAGATTAAATAATGGTAAATAAAGATATTGAATAATACAGAACATTATATACGATACTGACAGTGCGTATAACTATTTACAAGTAGAAAACTTAGTTAGCCCAAATCGTTGTCTCTCGGGATCGTGCCAAGAAGGCTGGCAGCATTGCCACGTTGAATAGCAATGCTGATTCTCTGAGCGAGAAAAGCCCCAGCTTGTCACGAGAGGCTAGAAACTAACCATCTGCCGCGTTGGAACCTATTTCTATCATGTTCATTTTCATCGTCATCGGTGAATTTAAAGCTGTAGCATCTCTGATTACCCCTACGGAGACCCTTCTGGGAAGGCGTGGATTAAAGTACGTACATACTTCTCTGTTCATATTTAAACTTCAGATCCAAAGCTTATCTCCTTTGTGAGGCTCCGAAATGGAACAAAAGAAAATTACATTTATCATAAAAACCTCAAGGACTTGCCCAATTTTCCGAAAAGTCATAGAAGGGCAGCTTCCCACCGTGGCTTAGAATCGCACAATATAGACACGCGTCTACGATCACCGATAAATTCGGCCTGCATCCAGAATTACTTCCCTATAATTTACTGATACACAAGCAACCCTAGTTAGATGGCCCGTACTAATAAGTTTTCTAAAAATTCAAATGCTGTCATTTTCACGTCACAAGCTTTAAAGTAATCGAAGACATGTGTATAGTGCCTGAGCCGGTGATAACAACAGATGGTGAATCTGTCGCCGATTTTTCTTCGAAATCTTCTTCGCCCTTTCTGGGAATACAGGCATTATAATGATAATGCTCACGGCATTTGTGTGTATGCATTGCCAGGCAAACCTTTTCCAGGCGTTTTACTAGGACTGACCTCTCGTTAGATTTTTAACTGTGTCTGCTATCAAGTGTGCTAATGACATCCCGGCATGACATTCGTGGCATCCTGGGTCCCATATCTTGGCTGAAATATGTGTGGAAAAGACCATTATCTCTTAAAGGCTTTTTAAGTGAAAAAATTTGGTCAGTGTGTGAATGTTCGCAGATAATTTCATAAAACGGTGACGGTAAATATAGTGAGAAAACCTGCATAATCAAAATAAAAAGTTTTATCCATCATAAGGGACACTTGGAACACTTATTGAACGTCATTTCTGTTACGATAACTCAGGTTAATTTACTACCGTTTACAAATGTAAGCCTGTCAGGAGAAGAAAGTCATCGGCTTTTATTTGCTTTATACATATGATTTAAAATTAATTAAGTATTAGTAATTTCAGAAAGATCAAATTCGGAGCACTCGTTACCGAAGAAAGTGTATGAAGAGATGCATGAATGTGGATGAAGCGAAAGATGTATGTAAGGATCGTAGCATGTGGCAAACAGTGGTCTCTGCCTACCCCATGGGATACAGGCGTGAGCATATGTATGTATGTGAAAAGTAATTTCAAGATATATGTTTAGTGCCTTAGACAACGATAGACTCACCATCCGTCACGGGGGCACTTACTCATCTTCGGTAAAAAGTGGGTGTTGTTCTTATACAACAATACACTTCTACCTACCCCTTCGGAGAATACAGCCGTGATCATATCTATAAAAAAGAAAATGATTTATTCAATTTAGGTACTGGTAAGGCACTTATGAATGTCGAAGAATTGATCACTGGTTCGGAAACTAGCCTTCTGAGAAGAACCGACAAGAAACGCAGCTGTCATCGTGTGTTTAATAACATAGTAAATCATTTTTCATTACAATAAAATTCATATAAAATTATTCACAATAGTGAAAATTGTTTCAGGATGTATGTGTAATAAATAATAAGTAAAAACAATACCAAATGATTTATATAGTTATGTTTGCATATCATGTCATTGCCATTAACTACTTGTATTATATGTATCTCAATCTAAGTAGGCAATAAGATGTCGCATAAAGTCCGCCTCCAGTCCAGGCACTACCCTGGACCAGGCGCTACCTACCTTCCTGAGGAAGACCTGGCTGCTCTCAGTCGGACCCTTGCCCCTCCATCAGGCCAGTGGTCCCCTACCTACCATTATCTTCGCTAATGAAAATATACGAACCCACTTTGTAAATAATAAACACTTCTTATTTCTTCTACAACCTACCTAACCTGTTCCCGAGTACCGAAACCTCTTTTTTAACTCCCTCCAGGACAGTCTATCTAGTAACACATTCATTAACGGTTGAATAAACCCTAAGCTTATTCATAAAAATAATTATTATACCTATTAATTGTGTAGGCAGATGATAATAAAAACCCTGTCGATGTTTTACAAAACGATAATATTCACATAAATATAAAGCTTCAAGACCAATATAAATTCAATAACAACAATAATTTTAAGAAGAAGAAAAACAAAACAAAATCGAAACTATTTCAAATTCAACATATTCTTATTTTTAATTATAGAACATACATACATATGCTCACGCCTGTATTCCCCGAAGGGGTAGGCAGAGGTGTTGTAATCACAACACCCACTTTTCACCGAATTTGATTAAGTGCCAACGTGACAGATGGTGAGTCTATCGCCGTCTCAGGCACTATACATACGTCTTTGAATTACTTCTCAGAAATATGCAGGTTTCCTCACAATGTTTTCCTTCACCGTAAAGCACGTGGTGTGAAATCACTGTACATAAGTTTTTTAGAAAAACTCATTGGTACAGGCCCCGCTGGGATTCGAACTTGCGTCGCTTGCGTAGCAGGCGACTGCTCAAACCCTGAGGCCACCACGGCTCTTAATTATAGAAGGCCAGTATTTAAATAGATCCTGGCCTTCTTGCAAACTACAATAAATTAAACAACGGTTATCACAACAACCTGTAGAACCATTTGTATAAGTATAATTTATATGCGCGTGCGCATTGACCGCAAATTAACCGTATACCATTCACAGAACACAGACAGCTTCGAGTGAACGCGAAACTAATCCGGATTTAATTCCACGAGCTACGAGATGTAAGCGAGCGCGTAAGCGTTTTTCACATTCTTATAACTTAGAGGAATCTGAGGAGATCGTGATATTTTTTTTAAAGAGTAATTGTTGAGTTTCTTGCCGGGTTCTTCTCAACAAAAGCAACCGAGCCCGGTGGTAACATTTATACATACATACATACATATGCTCACGCCTGTATCCCATGGGGGTAGGCAGAGACCACCGTTTGCCACATGCTACGATCCTTACATACTTCTTTCGCTTCATTCACATTCATGCTTCTCTTCATATCGAAAGGATGAGTGCCTTTCGATATGTCCAAACCGTCTCAACATACTTTTTTCTATTCAGGTCACCACATAATTCTTCAACTTGCAACTGTCTCTTATCACACTATTTTTGATTCGATCTACAATCTACAATTTATAATAATGTATAATGTATTTTTGTGTCCTACTGACGATTTGAAATTACTTTGTAAGAAGTCTAATCAAAAGATATTTGAACTTTGAACAAGCCAGTAATTGGATGGGTGACCGCCCGAGTTCCCTCCGTCCCTCGGAGAGCACGTTAAGCCGTAGGTCTCTGTTGCCGATTTAACATCTTTGGCAATCGTTACAGAGCCCTTAAATACACCCCTGGACATACAGACGTGAGTATATGGCTGTAGGAATATTTGTAGTTTGCATTCCTGTCTACAAAGAGTCATCAAGTTCTTCGGGCACACAGCACGACGCGATCCAGACAGGCTAGAAAGGCTGATGATTACGGGACGGGTCCAGGGCAAAAGGAGCAGGGGTCGTTCGCCAACACGTTGGACGGATGCGACCCAGGCTGCAACGAGGACTACTACAAGCTACCATCCAGATGGCACAAAATAGACAGGCTTGGAAAGTAATGTCAATGCAGATGTCTCGCCATGATAACGTCCCTCAGTCATGAGGTTACGACTAAGAAGAAGAAGTTTGCATGGTTTAAATGCTTTATGGCAGAAGAATGTCGTCGCCGAAGCCGTGGTGGCCACGAGGTTAGAGCAGTCGCCTGCTACGCAAGCGACGCGGGGCCTGTACCAAAGAGTTTTTCTAAAAAAAAAACTTATGTACAGTGCTTTACGGTGAAGGAAAACATCGTGAGGAAACCTGCATATTTCTGAGAAGTCATTCAATGACGTATGTAAAGTGTCTGAGACGGCGATGGACTCACCATCTGTCACGTTGGCACTTAATCATCTTCGGTGAAAAGTGGGTGTTGTGATTACAACACCTCTGACTACCCCTTCGGGGAATACAGGCGTGAGCATATGTATGTAATGTCGTCGCCTGAATTAAGAATGCGAGCGAACTAGCTTTCCGCCGAAAGCCTATGGTGTGAACCATGGTCGAATTGAATTTAGTATCAGTAGATTCGGTATCGGAGGTTCACTGGGAGGGAAAGGATCAGAGAAGTGCATTCACGTGAGAGGTTTAAGGATTCACTGGATTCCCTGATGCCGACACTTAGGCAGATCCGATTTGAGCATTTATCGCTCTCAGATTTGCATATTTATTGGGCGTATTTTGTATGAGCTACAAGTATCACTATATTTGTATTCAGTACTAGCTGTGCCCCGCGGTTTTACCCGCGTAGAGTTTCATGGGTATTTCGAGGAAACCTAATGTTTTTTTTTTTTTCAAATAAAAGTAGACTTTACTCATTGTAACATTAGCTATGCGCCAGTTAAAGTCCCTTTCAAATCGGTCCAGCTAAACAGACAGCGATTTTTTTAATAAAACGGTTTTTTAATTTCTACAGTACCGTGTATACTTTCATATTATGCCTTTAGTCAAAAGGTTTATCTTTTGAATTACAGACAGACACTTGATAGATACTTATGTATAGATGTATATATATAGCAATATTTTTTTGACACGTTTGTTTGTCGGTCATAATTAAAATACACATCTAAAATGATTTCGTAAACTTTGAAAAACCAATATGAATTTGCATTTCTCATCTCCCAATTGCCTAAGACACATCATGATGAATGATTGGCGAATGAATGAACGAATGAATGACGTTCATAAGTCACGTCAGATGCAGCTTCTGGAACAAATTCGCTTCCGGATTCATTTTGGGTAAAACGAATTTTAACTAAACGATTTTACGCGACTTTTTGACTAAAATTCATTAGCGAGCATTTATTAGTAACCGCTTACCATCAAGGGCATTTTCAATTAAATTGCATTCTTTGATGTATATAGGATAAAAAAAAAATTGTATTCCAAAATAACAGCTTTTCACTAAATGCATATGACAGCATATACGATACAATACGATAAAAAAAAAACAAATTAAAATTTTTTTTTCTTTATTATTCCTTATTTAACGTATTATTATCCGGTAGATTGTAATCTATCGAAGTGAAACTGTTTATTGGTTGGTTGGTTCAAAATATTTCGACCGTTCACAATCTCGTGAGATAGATTATAATCGAACGGTATTTACAATTTTACGGTGACATGTGCAAATAATTAAGGAAATTGACTGGAAACTCCAAACTTATATATTATCATAGAGCTAGGATTTATGATGGAGATAAACCCTAGCTCTATGATAATATAGTATAGGAACCCGATATTATGTTATAAGGTGAAGGCAGGTTTATATTTTGCAGCTGTTTGCAATTTATTATGCTAATGAATTCTGCTGTACGTAAGTATAGGCAGAATTGAAATAAAGCGGACACACTGCTAGGAAAAATGGCAAGCACAGGCTTTCTACGGGTCCCGAGGGGGTAGAACGGCATAAAAATATTATTTAAATGGGGTCCAATAGTTCCCGAGAACTCTTCAGCTTTATATACTAAGCATAGATTTGTGTATGTTCAATAGATCTGAAAATAGAACGTAAATTGTTTTCCCATACTCATAAGCAATCGTAATCACAGCAATCGCCTGCTAAGCAAGCGATGCAGGTTAAAAACCCAGAGGGGCCTGAACTAATGATTTTTTCTAAAAATAAAAACTTATGTGCAGTGATTACACACCAGGTACCTTTCGGTGAAGGAAAACATTGTGAGGAAACCTGCATGTGTCTGAGAAGTAATTCAAAAGACGTATGAACAGTGCCTGAGACGGATATTCTAACAACACTTCTGCCTACCTCTTCGGAATACACGCGTGAGCATATGTATGTTAGCGGGGTTTTCCAATCCAATTTGTAGGCAAATAGGTTGTCTATCTAGAAACCTTTTCACAGCTGAATAGCTAAGCCGTTTTAACAGAAATTTGTATAAGGATAGCTGCAGCCAGAATAACTCACTACGCAAACGAAGACGGGGACACGAGGTGGTTAGATTTAAATTAAATTTGGTGAAACAAATATCAAGTATTATCCGCTATTCTTCTCGGCCGCGTGTCCCAGTTAATAGTATGTTTACTCTGGCTATCTGCCGCGAGCACACGTAGAGTTACGATGCGTAAGTCCGCCATTACCGTCGTAACTCCAGCTGTAATGACTCTACACTGGCTTACAATCACACGGTATGCTCTGCCGACTAGTAAGCACACAATGACTGACCTCCGAGGGTCAGAATGCAGTTTCAATGTCGCTTCGCTGATAACCAGAAAATTAAACAATTTTTTTTTTAACAGCATTTAGCTAATTCATTTCTAGATTATACAGCCTATTCTTAGTGCCAATTACAGATTCATTCTTTACTAATAGTTATTTTTTTAAAAGTTATGTATTATAAGTAGTTATAAACTAATTACAAGTAGAAAACTTGGCCCAAATCGGAGTCTCTCGGGATCGTGCCAAGTAGGCTGGCAGCACTGCCACGTTGAATAGCAATCCTGATTCTCTGAGCGAGAAAAGCCCCAGCCCGCTTGTGACGAGAAGCTTCTACCAGACGACGTTAATAGTTAATATTATTTTAGTCGCTAAACAAAAATCAGCAGAATATGACATATAGTCTTCACTTCAGGGGGCCAACCATGAGCCCTTGTTGCAATGATAGCTCCACTGTGTGACAGTGACAGTCTTTTACACGTCATATACATCTTTGACATAATGAAAGTTAAACTATCATGTCAATAAGAGGTCATGGTAAAACTCTTATGAACGTCGAAGAACTCATCGGTTCAGAAACTACTAGTTCTGGTAACTTATTTGATGGATGTATAGGAAAACATCGACGTCTGTACGGACGAACCGCTGGATGTATTGTCATGACATTATACATGTACCGTAATTACAACAAGCCCACAAATACGGCGTTTAGTGACGCCGTATTTGTGAGTATAAATATTGAGCATGTTCGTACTTCTGAGAAGAACCGACAAAAAAATCAAAGGTAAGATTATTTTACGTACTTCCAAAAAGTGTTGACATTAGACAAAGTTGACGAATTTCTTTGCATACCGCCTTGTTGATCTA
The DNA here is from genome assembly GCA_929442735.1 of Watsonalla binaria. Taxonomy (NCBI): domain Eukaryota; kingdom Metazoa; phylum Arthropoda; class Insecta; order Lepidoptera; family Drepanidae; genus Watsonalla; species Watsonalla binaria. The sequence goes on from OV838938.1 coordinate 1,009,217, forward strand.
TAGATTGCGAATGCTATTGCGGATCACGATCACACGTAGATATCTTTCCTAAGTTACAATCCAACAAGCAATCATCATCTCCCTGGCCTTATCCCATACATTGTTGGGGTCGGCACTTGATTCAACCCGGTGCGGCTGATCACCTGATTTTTATTCGAAGCGACTGCCATCTGACCTTCGCAACCCCTTTGACAAGGAAAATCTGTGATCTGGGTTCAACCAGTTGTAGGCCTGCGACTGACCTGTAACGATTGCCAAAGATGATAAATTGGCAACCGGGAACGACGGCTTAACGTGCTCTCCGAGGCACGGAGGGACCTCGGGCGGTCACCCATCCAATTACTGGCTAGAGTTACAGTTGCTTAACTTCGCTGATCGAATGATATGCGCAATAGCAACTGTGCCACGAGCTGGCTCTTACAGTCCAGCATGCAAATTAACTGTAAATTATTTAATATTCAAGACCGAAGTAATTATAGTATGTAACGCCATATTACTTTGGCCTAAATGAGTTGTAAAATATTGATTTTAATAAATAAACATTGGAACACAGATAAATACAATTTACTGGTATAAAGAGAGCCCGTGTAATTACTCGATTGATGTCAGTTCATCGTTAAATTGAAAGGCCCAGGAAAATTTTATTGAATGCTTTTAATTTATTCCACATACGATGTTTTGGGTGAATGCGGATAAAGTTTATAACATCGTAAGTCTCTATTAGAGTTGGACTATGTTCAGTACCCCAAGTAAAGGTTTGAACGTGGCTTTGGGGTTGGGACAGTCGCATGCTATGCAAGCGTCGTAAATTCAAATTAGTTATTCATAAAAAAGAATTATAGTCAGTGATTTCAATATGAGGAAACCTGCATATGCCTAAGAAATAATTCAAAGACTAAAGTATGTAAAGTGCGTGAGACGGCGATAGACTCACCATCTGTCACGTTGGCACTTAAACGTCTTCTGTAAAAAGTGCGTGTTGTTATTACAACACCTCTGCCTACCCCTTTGGGGAATACAGGCGTGAGCGTATGTATGTATGTATGTATAGGTTTAAAAATCTTCAAATGTCGTTGCTTGGTCTTGCGTTTTGGCGAGGCTCAAAATGTGTTGATCCGCCATTTTGCCATTCAACTACCACTACCTCCGGAAAAGTATCAACACATTTTGAATCACGCTAAATCACTTGGGAAAACAACGACACCTTATATGCACATAAAAGTCAGCGTAACGTAGAGTATGCATGAATGTAACTACGTTTTCAATTAAATTTTCATTAAATACTGAATTCAGAAAACTTCTGGGAGTCAACAGGGGGTCTACCATCATCGGTTTAAGCAGAACGTTAAATACTTCTGAGTTTTGTTACTTGGGATCAAATACAATGACTGAATACCAAAGAGATAAAAGTTTTTAATTATGCAACTAGTCTTAGTATATACGTATACCGCAGAGAATCTCTATAGCGCGATTTACAATATAATTAGCCCCATCTATCGGCATTGTAATGTACTATTACTGTAACCTACATAGTTGGCTTGTAGAACGGTCTAAATAAGCGCTGGTTAAACCATTGATGGTAGTACAGGGTGTATTATAAAAATCTGATTCCTCCAGAAACAAAAGGATTCAACAAAGTAAAAACAATTTTTTTCAGTGCGTTTATTATATTTTTTTAAAGTGATGTAAATACTACTTCGGAATATCCTTTTCTTCTTGTCTTCTTCTTGGGCTCTTTGTTTCCCAATGATGATAGCTGCTTATAGTGATTTTGGTGTTTAACAGTTTGAAGTGAATTGTTATAGTAATCTTAAACTTAAACTTACTAATGAATACCAAAAATATGATAAAAAAAATTAGATAAAGAATTTTATAAACCTAAAAATATAACCTAAAAATAAGAGTGAGATAATTAATATAGTAAAATTAACACAATCTTTTATAAAACTATAAAATTACTTCGAGAAAATCCCTAAAATACAATATCTACGATCAAAACAAACCCCATATCAGTTGTTTTGAGAAAATACCCAGTAAATATTGCATCATCGTTTGTTATCTATCAATAGCATCTATCGAATAATTCCGATAAATGTATGACGTGACACATGATATCTATACATATAAAATTCAATGTCCTGACTGACTAAATATCATCGCAGAACCTAAACCTATGACCCTAGAGACAACATTTAGATGGTGTATTCTTGATAAAGTAAGGGTACCATACCATGAAAGGAATTTTCGAAATTCCACCCCTAAAGTGCTTAAAAAGGGGTTGAAAGTTTGTATATGAAATCTTAAAACGAGTCTAACGTTACTGGACAATACAATATTAATTATTTATAACTACATTTATTAATTATAAAACATAGTGTTTTACGCTTGCATGAACGATAATATTTGAAACCACTTATCTGTTTTCAAAGATCTTTCATCTATATTTAGAATGGACGTACTATTTACAACGCGAGCTAATTTTAAACCTATTAAATATAGATTAAACACACCTACGCGACAGACCATGGGACATTATTATCGTAGTCGCCAGGGTGTGAATACTCCATTAAAATTTGTGTTTAACAAGCGGATACAACGAATTTACTTAACGTACTGCTATTATATTTTATTTACTGTGAGATTATAATACAGATACCGATTAAATACTGATATAAGATGAAATGTCGATAACATACAAATTACACTTCAAACTGAATTACACCTAGGTGTTGTTTCAACGACGATACGTTGTACCAAAACAGTTTCACCTTCATTTCCATCCTTATTCTTTGAGCCACAAGGTTTGTTTCTCCCATGACGTCTTCTATGTCCCTCGTTCCCTGAGTCGTCTGTTTCGGGATTTCCGCCTTTATGTCTTGAGTCGTTAGGTCCAGAGCAGTGACAGCCTGGTCTCTCGTAAGGACCTTGTCTGCCAAAAGGTGGGCCACGCATGCGACGGCATGGTCCTAAGTCAGATGGTCCGAATTCGAAGTCATTTCCACGAGGACAGTGTCCGAAGGGGCCTCTTGCAGGACCGTAGCCTCCAAAATCTCCATGTGGTCTACGCCCACAAGACCCAAATCCCCTATCTGGGCTGTGTCCAGGTCCATGAGGCCTTCTATGATGCCCAAAAGGCCCTCTTGAAGGACCATGTTCAAAACCTCCAGGCGATGGAGGCCTACGTCCGCACGGCCCGAATGCTGTATCTGGGCTATGCCGCCTATGATGCCTTCTGTCATGGCCAAAATAGTCAAAACCAGGGGGCCTACGCCCACACGGTCCAGCTTCCCTCTCTGGGCCATGGTCTCCGAAGCCTGGTCCGCCAGGTGGGCAATGTTTGTCATGCGGTCCACAAGATCCGAAATCCGGGCCGTGATGTCTGCGACCTTGATCTTCGAAAGGTCCGCGGCTACAACCAAATTCCCTCGGGCCAAAGTGTCCTCCATGACCGAAGGAGCCGTGACCAAAGGGCCCGTAATGAGGCCACTGTCCGAAGTCCTCGAAGCCTCTCCCGAAAGGATAGTCGTAGCATTCAAAGTGCCTCATGTTGCGGTGACTGTTTGCTTGGTAATGACCTCCATTGCCGTGACGCCGGTATATAAACTCAGGAGTTACAACACATTGTGTAATCTATAGATAACTATGATGACTCATGGAGGAAATTACTTGTTTTCATGGGAACTGAAGTTTGAAAACAAAATTGTCATGATGACGTCAGAATTATACAAAAAGGCCATTTGACTTTTTAGGTGTGAATTGTGTGAATGAACCATTAAAACCAGTTTAAGGGGAATTCCGATATAGCTTTGCAAATATACTAACAACTACATTTATTAATCAACTCCGTGCCACCAAGTGTAAAGGCTCGAATCCTAATGGTATAGTGCTTATGGGCAAATGTTATGTTAAGCATCAAACCCTGCGGTCAGTTGTCGGGTGGGTGACCGCTCAGTCCACTCAATATCCAAGTATTTTGTAACTTAGCGGCGTATCATGAAACATATAAAACTGAAGAGTCTGTTTGGGAATCCAAAATAACAGCTTTTCATTAAATGAGTATGAAAATCTCTGAAGTGGCTAGACTGATTTTAATGGGACTTTCACTGGCCGTTAGCTGATGTTACAAGGAGTAACCTAGCAACTTTCATTTTATAAAAAAGTTGGATTCCGTGATATACTTGGGTGAAACCGCGGAGCACAGCTAGTCCCGAAATATAATATTCAGCATTAAGTATTGTTTGTTCCATAGTACATACACGCACATAATATATGCTCACGCCTGTATTCCCCGATGGGGTAGGCAGAGGTGTTGTAATAACAACACCCACTTTTACAGAAGATGATTACCAACGTAACAGATGGTGAGTCTATCGCCGTCTCAGGCACCGTACTTGAATTACTTCTCAGACACATGCAGATTTTCTTACGACCGTAAAACACGTGGCGTGAAATCACCAAGTAATTTACATTATAATAATATTTATATATGTATATTTTTATTATTGAAGCGTGAGTCATACATCCGGTTTGAAGTTTTCACAATATGGTGTAATACGAAAATTGCACAATTGGATGCTGATAAGCAATAATGTGTCAACCCACAAAAAGTCAAATTCAAAGGTTTTGATATATTTTGATAATGCATCACGTATTTAACATTCTAAAAAAGTGTTTCAAGTCATCTGAAACATAAAAGTACGTAAAAAAATGGATTTATGTCATAAAACAAATCTTAAATCACGTATACAATCATCTTAAGACGCCATTTTCTCAAAACCAAGTTTATGCGGGTTGACACATTATTGCTTATCTGCATCCAATTTACTGAATTTATTTTGCCTATTTTGCAATAATATTGCAAAATAGGCAATGTTGCTTGAGAAGTCACCTACAATTTTTTTTATTATTATAAAGAGAGTTCTCATAATATTAAGCAATTCTATAAAAATTACCCAATTCGCTGAAATGTATTTGTTGCGTAGTAATTTCAGATATTTTGTAATCTATACAAATAAATTTGTAAGTTATTTTACATCCTGACATTATAACGCTTTTTCAAAAGATTCCTCGAACGGAAGCTAATATCATTTTTTGGGTAAACAGAGACGTACTTATTTTACAGTTTAGATGCCGCAACCTCAGCACGGTTATCGTGACTCAATTCAAAATAAATTTTTTTTGGAAATCATTGTCAAAGATCGTCAAGTTTTGAATGCAATGTATTTTATATGGGTTATGCATAGTCGTTAATTATTTAATACTTTTTAAACCAGAGTAGAAAAAAGTATGTTGAGATGGTTTGGACATATCGAAAGGATAAGTGAAAGCCATTTTTATTTTTTTTATTTTGTGTAGTGTCTCTTGCATATTGAACTCCGGGAGATATTTCTACTTAACCGGGCAATGGCGAGCTTTAAGCGACACAGCTAAGGGCGCCCGCGTGGGGCTCAGACCTCGGCTTAGGGCGTTGCTGGTTCGCGAGCTAGGGAGCTGGACTGGACTTGGTATGTGAAAGGCGATTAACGATGGAAATTTATAGAGCGAATGTGACCGAAAGTGTCGGTAGAGGGCGTCCAAGGAAGAACTACTATGACCAAATTAATAATATTTTTCAGAAAGGTCAAATTCGGAGCACTGATGAATGATTGAATGTGGATGAAGCGAAAGAAGTATATAAGGATCGTAGCATGTGGCAAACGGTGGTCTCTGCCTACCCCCATGGGATATAGGCGTGAGCATATGTATGTATAGCATAATTTCTATTGTTCGCAAGTAAAACCGCCAAACACAGCTAGTTCTAAGTAGTAAAATTCAAGTCATAGTTACACTACCAACTCAACTTAGTATAGTAAGTTGCAATAGAAGGTAATAATGTCACCGAAATCATACGGTCCTCGCTCACAGCGGAAATATCCGATAGGCTTAGTGGTTATAATCTCCTAATCTTGAGACCGACGGGTGTTGGGATCGACTCTTGGGTTCAACCGGGTACGACGTGCTCGTTGAATGCATGTGCGTTTGGTAAACTGTATTATTTATAGTTAATCCAAATATTCACTATTGTGTTTCCTCTCTATACCATGTACCTCGCGGTTTAAACTTAAAAGATAACACACAAACCGACAAATATACAGATGACTAGTTTAGAGATCCAGCGAGGTAACGCAGTCAGCTTACTGGGCACCATTCCCGGAGACACAAATTTAAATTCTGTGTTCAATTTATAATTTTTAAAATGTATTATTGGCCTAACCAAAAAAAAAAGTTAGACAATCAGACAGACAAACGGACACATTCACATTTATTATTTAACATACTAAATCATTGATGGCAATTAAATATAACATGTATTCTTAAAAGCACGGAAAAATCTAATACTTATCAATTTGCAGTAGTTCAATTTATATATTCAGTGTGTTATCGTAACGGCATAGGTGTATTACACCCGCATTCCACCACTTATGTTTAAGTCCCATGAAATAGGTGGCGAGTACCGGGCACTCATCCAGACTCCGGGCTGCTACTAGATCCAAGTAGGTTCCACAAACACATGTACAGAATATTTCAATAGTAATATTATAAAGAGGAAAGTAAACTATGTTTGTAACGACTTGGCTCAAAAAGTACTGGACCGATTTTAAAAATTCTTTCACCATTGGAATGCTACATTATTACTGATTAATATAAGTTATATTTAATCACCGTAGTCCAACGGGAACGGGAACTACGCGGGTGAAACCGCGTGACGTCTGCTACTAGCGTAGACGTGATTTAAATAAAATTTTGTTATATATGATAGGAACAGGGGCCCAACCATGAGCTCTTATTGCAATGATATTTCAGCTGTGTGACAGTGACAGATATATACCCGTCAAATACATTCGTCTCATAATAAGAGTAAAACTATCATGGCAATAAGAGGTCATGGTAAGGCGCCAGTACTTAAAACTAATTACAGATTAATTATATATTTATAAAGATTATATCGCCATACATTTCATCGAATGATCTTACATTCTCTGAAGAGGTATGCGTCCCACTGATAACAAGTACGTCTGTTTAAGGCCAATCTGGTATTTGCTGGCTCAAACTGGATTATTGGTAAAACGTTTATAATAATAAACTTCATACTAGCTTAGATGGATATAAGTTATAGCACTTAGGCATCTGTTAGAGGTCAAAGTTATAGTGTTACGTAATGGGTACAAGAGGAGAGGTAGATTTAAGAAGAACATAGAAGAAGTGGACTAGAGAATAAATATAGAAATTACGTTTGAAAGAAAAAAAGGACATTTATTTTTCATAACACAAAATATGACGCATACATATGCTCACGCCTGTATTCCCCGAAGGGGTAGGCAGAGTTATTGTAATCACAACACCCACTTTTCACCGAAGATGAGTGCCAACGTGACAGATGGTTAGTCTATCGCCGTCTCAGACACTTTACATACGTCATTGAATTACTTCTCAGAAATATGCAGGTTTCCTCACGATGTTTTCCTTCACCGTAAAGCACGTGGTGTGAAATCACTGTACAAAAGTTTTTTAGAAAAACTCATTGGTACAGGCCCGGCTGGTATTCGAACTTGCGTCGCTTGCGTAGCAGGCTAATGCTCAAACCTCAAGGCCACCACGGCTCTATGCTATTAATGCGAAGTAGCATTAATTAAATTTTTATAAGGTACAAAACAAGCAACCGGGATCGACGGCTTAACGTGCTCTCCGAGGCACGGAGGGAACTTGGGCGGTCACCCATTCAAATACTGGCTAGGGGTAGTGTTGCTTAACTTTGCTGATCGAATGATATGCGCAATAGCAACTGTGCCATGAGCTCCTCTTAAAATAAACTCTTTGAATGACAAATTAATGTAATACACTCACGCCTTTATCCCATGGGGGTAGGCAGAGACCACCATTTGCCACATGCTACGAATCTTACATGCTTCTTTCGCTTCATCTACGTTCATGCATCTCTTCATACAGTTTCTTCGGTTACGAGTGGTTCGAATTTGACAATTGTGGAATAGATTATTTATTTGTATAAGCATGATAGTTCGTCCTTGGACTCATCACATTCGCTCAATACATTTATTTCGGTTCCTCTCTAAAAGCATCAATACAAAACAGAATAAAACCACACGAGTGACGGACAGACAGACAGTACATTCATCAGTGGAGCAATATAACTGCAGAATGTAACCGCGATTGGGAAATTAAAACCTTATGTGGTCCAACCTAGTTGGAAAACTGTAACAGACAGACACAAGTACAATCAAATGAAATCATATACTTTTAAACATATATTTATATGACGCAAGGCATAGAAAATATGAAATATATTAATGCATCATAAACGTTAATATAGACAACAAAATAATTACATATGCTCACGCCTGTATTCCCCTAAGGGGTAGGCAGAGGTGTTGTTATCACAACGACACCTACTTTTCACCGAATTTTGGATTAAGTGCCAACGTGACAGATGGTGAGTCTATCGCCGTCTCAGGCATTACACATACGTCTTTGAATTACTTCAGAAATATGCAGGTTTCCTCACGATGTTTTCCTTCACCGTAAAGCACGTGGTGTGAAATCACTGTACATAAGTTTTTTTTAGAAAAACTCATTGGTACAGGCCCCGCTGGGATTCGAACTTGCGTCGCTTGCGTTGCAGGAGACTGCTCAAACCCCGAGGCCACCACGGCTCAAGAAATAATTACAAAAAAAAATTCACACGTATTGGCCGTGGGGTTCTAGAAGCCGATGAGTTTTTTCCAAAAACTTAAGTGCGGTTATTTCCACACCATGTTACGGTGAAGGAACCATCTTGAGGAAAACTGCATATGTCTGAGAAGACTTATGTGTACGCCTGAGTGCGCAAGCGCAGGAGGTGGATAATCTAACCACTCGTTCATCGCGGCTTTTATTGATTAAGCATGGCAAGATCCTGTGGCAATATTATCCTTCAATCACAATAAAACCTCATCATGCCGAAGTGATTTCTCATATCGATATCAATAAAAGTCTTCATAAAGAGAAATGGGCACAAATATTATCGCCTTTCGTCCGGCAAAGGCCCGCGTATTTATGTGTTCCGGTGTTCGGGTTTGTAAGTGAATTGTTTTCTAAGCGTTTGTTTACGTTTCTCTGGTTCGCCGACTCTGACTAATATTTACGAGTTTTTGAACGGGAGCCGTGGTGGCCTTGAGGTTTGAACAGACGCCTGCTTCGCAAGCGACGCAAGTTCGAATCCCAGCGGGGCCTGTACCAATGATTTTTCTATAAAACTTCTGTACAGTGATTTCACACCACGCGCTTTACGGTGAAGGAAAACATCGTGAGGAAACCTGCATATTTCTGAGAATTAATTCAATGACGTATGTAGAGTGTCTGAGACGGCGATAGACTGACCATCTGTCACGTTGGCACTTAATCATCTTCGGTGAAAAGTGGGTGTTGTGATAACAACACCTCTGACTACACCTCTTCGGGGAATACAGGCGTGAGCATATGTATGTATGTTGAACGTCTATATATAAAGAAAAATAAAACTGAAATGTATATTTGTAAAGTCAAAAGCACAGCTTTATATAAAATTCGGTATTCACCGTAAGCATAAAGAAGAAAAAAATGAGCTGACGCCATCCCCGAAGGGGTAAGCATAACCGAATATCATAGATTTTCTTTGAATCACTTCTCAGACATATGCAGGTTTCCTCAAGATGTTTTCCTTTAAAACTCATTGGTACAGGCCCGCTGGGATTCGAACAATAAATTAAATAATATAACACTTAGTTGACAAGTTAAAAGCTATTTACTCGGAATCTCGTAACTTTTATGAACTAAGAAATAAATAAAACAAACTTCATGGAAAGACCTGAGTTTTATTTTATGCAAAACCCATTAAAACAAGTCTAGGAATATAATGTAGGTCACGCGGAATAGGTTTATAAATCTTAGAAAATTATGACAAAGCAGAAAGTACTTAACAACTTAATTTGCACGAAGATATAAATTATAAAACCTTGAAGGTTGTAAATCACCAGTTGTGTACTAAAACAACTAGGTAACTAACTAAAACTCGTGTTCCGCAGAAGCATTTTCAACTATTTGACCAACGGAGCATTACTTTATCTGTGACCATTCTTCTTCATATTTACCTACCTGATAAATAATGTATCATAAAATATGCTTAACCTGGGATAGTAACCTAGAACTTTATGTCAAGCTATGCTCGTTTCCCTGAGGGATACATACATACATATGCTCACGCCTGTATTCCCCGAAGGGGTAGGCAGAGGTGTTATAATCACAACATCCACTTTTCACCGAAGATGATTAAGTGCCAACGTGACAGATGGTGAGTCCATCGCCGTCTCAGACACTTTACATACGTCATTGAATTACTTCTCAGAAATATGCAGGTTTCCTCACGATGTTTTCCTTCACCAAAAAGCACGCAGTGTGAAATCACTGTACATACGTTTTTTAGAAAAACTCATTGGTACATGCCCCGCTGGGATTCGAACTTGTGTCGCTTGCTTAGCAGGCGGCTGCTCAAACCTCAAGGCCACCACGGCTCTCTCTCGGCTTCCCTGAGAGATGCAAGCCTTAATTAAGTTTTTACAGTATCTTACCCATGAACCAGTTGAATCCGGTTTAAACTGCCTTTCTCGAGTTCAAACTACAACCATATAACGAAAAGCGGCTTTAACCGACTCGAACAGGATCTTCATCGAAGAATTTGGACGGGGACCAAATTGTGCAATACGTCTAAGTTCTTAGGTGAAGTGGGACACGACAATGAGGTCATAGCTATTTACGATACGCCTTAATTAAACTTACAATTACGCCTTGAATGTTTTTTATTTTGAATAATTATTATTAGCGTTATTATAAAAAAAAAATTATAAGTCTGGTAGAAGCTTCTCGTGACAAACGCGCTGGGGCTTTTCTCGCTCAGAGAATCGACATTGCTATTCAACGTGGAAATGCTGCCAGCCTTCTTGGCACGATCCCGAGAGACATCAATTTGGGCCAATCTTTTTTTTTATTTATATTATAAGGTACAAACACATAATATATTCACACCCACGTGCCCAGGAAAGCACGTTGCACCGTTGGTCCTACGCCTGATCTCTCTCCAGTCGTGTCGGATTACCTCACAACAGACTATGAGAATGAGGGAATAAAGAGTGCACCTGTGTTTGCACACACACTTGTGCACTATAATATCTCCTGCGCAGAAGAATAATCGCCGATGAGTTTAGCCGCCTATACGGTTATTCGGTTAGGATTTAAATATTTAGAGTACCAGGCGATTGTTGCATATTAGCCGGTTCATAGTTCTCTACGAAGCCGAAAAATAACGATCGTCTTTTTTCTGAAATCAATGTGCAATATATATCGCCGGTGCAGTGTGGGGCGCGAGAGAGCCTGGTAAATGATGCGACTATTTAGGTGCACGGTTCAATACTAACTCTTACACCATACAAGCCTCGAAAGGGGTGCGTCACACATTATACCGGTGACTGTATGCATGTAACCCGCCGGAGATATCCCTGAAAAACACCCGTATAGATAAAAACAATCTATCTAAATTGTTTCGTCATACAAGCCGGCACGCGCCGGATTTTACCGGTTTATCGATATAAAATCGCGTTTTAGGGCCAATTTATACGAAGCCTAAATCTGCCCTCTTAATTTCCGCAGAGGTGTGAGAGACCTACTCTCTGGCTTATCTTGTTTACGATATATTGAGGGAATAAATTTAAATATTTACTGAGTCTAAGGCGTACAAAGTTTTACCCCCAGTAGAGTCAGCATGAAAGATATACTAGCACTGCAGTATAGTGCCTGAGACGGCGATGGACATATATATATTCGATTAGACTTTGAACGAAGTACTTTCAAATCTTCAGAATGATAAGATTACACAGGTTTATACATGGCACCGCCAAGTTCGGAAGAAGGCTTCTACTGAGAAGAATCTGGCAAGAGCCGTGATGGCCTCGGGGTTAGAGTAGTCGCCTACTACGCAAGCGAAGCAAGTTCGAATCTCAGCAGGGCCTGTACCAATAAGTATTTCAAAAAACTTTTGTGCAGTTATTTCACACCACGTGCTTTACGGTGAAGGAAAACATCGTGAGGAAACCTGCATATGTCTGAAAAGTAATTCAAAGACGTATGTATAGTGCCGTAGACGGCGATGGACTCATCCTCTGTCACGTTGGCACTTGATCATATTCGGTGAAATGTGGGTGTTGTTACAACACCTCTGCTTACCCCTTCGGGGACCCTTCTGATATGGCGTGAGCACATATATATATAAAGTCAGGTGGCGCAACCCACCCTAATAAATAATTACTAACTTACCCTTAATAATTATATAAACAGTTTCAGTGAGTGAGTTAGAATACGGGATTTCCAAAGTTATAAGATTGTTAAATGTTCATTAGCATATTGTAAGAGATTCATTAATTAGTATGCAGAGTAAGGTGTGACGTGCCGTACTTACATGTTTACCTTGCTAACTTAAGTTGGGGTTGAACTTCCAAGTTACTGTGCTTTGCTTGTACTAATATTGAATGATACCGGAAGGTTATACTAGTCTCGACTAAATATCAATCTATACATTTATATCTATACAGATTCATAAAATTACAATTCCAAAACAGTTTTTTACTAAATGCATACGAAAGTATATTTTAAATAAAAAATATCTATCTGATTTCTGTCTGTCTGTTTATTCCGGCTAATATCCGAAATAGCTGAACCGATTTTAACGGGACTATCGCTGGCAGATAGCTGATGTTACAAGGAGTAACTGAGGCTATTTTTATTTAGAAAACAAATTAGGGTACCGCGAGTCAAAGCATGAAATAAGTCTATGCAGGTTTTACAGGCGTATAGCTGAGCGCTGACCCTGAAAGCATAGTAATCATATTATGAGTCTGTCTGTCTGTACGTATGGCTCAACGCGAATGAAATACATGAGCAGTTAATTCCACTCATAACTCGTGATGGCGCATGAACATACATACATATATATCGCCCTCAGGGGCTCAATAAAAAAATCTATAAATTTCTGAAATCGCAATGAAAGATCGTTTGAATTTATAACTTGGGCAGTAGATGTTTTACCAGTTTTGAGTACAGTGTATTTTATATTCTTAACCGTTCATACATTGCCTATCATTATCGCATAAAAACTCCTTCAATACCACATAATTATATGCTCACGCCTATATTCCCTGAAGGGGTAAGCAGAGATGTTGTAACAGAAACACTCACATTTCACCGAATATGATTAAGTATCGAGACAGATGGTGAGTCTATTGCCGTCTCAGGCACTATAGATATATCTGAAATTTAAATACTTCTCAGACACCTACAGGAACACATCCAGGTCCTTCACCTTAAAGCATGTGGTGTAAAATCACTGCACATAAGGTTTTAGAAAAACTCATTGAATAGTTGGAACTCGCGTCGCTTGCGTAGCGACTCATTTTGTATTCGATTAATTTTGTACTCTTAAAATTGTATAATATTTTTTTGAAAAGAGTAATTACTGAGTTTCTTGCCAGGTTCTTCTCAGTAAAAGCAACCTTCCGAACCTGGCGGTAGCATGAATAATCTTGTAAATTATATCATTCTGACTATTTGAAAGTGCTTTGTAAAAAGTCTAATCGAATAAAGATATTTTTGACTTTGACTGCTCAAACAGCCACAACGGCCCTCAGGCTATAATAATTTTGATGATCATATTGTCAGTATTTTATCCATGAAGTAAATGTAGCGTGCGTCCATCCAGACGCACAGGCATTTGAAACGCGCACAACACGTCAAGTTAGCTCTGTGACTACACACCGTGTAATGCGCTTATACGCTGTGCTTGATACGTGACACAATGCAATGGAAAACGATGAGCCATTTAGATTTTATTGGACACTTCAACCCTATTTTTAAATAGGTTATTTATCTCGGCTCTTTTCATGCATCTTCAAAGTCAAATTCAAAAATATCTATATTCGATTAGACCTTTAACAAAGTACTTTCAAATCTTCAGAATGACATAATTATACAGGATTATTCATGCTACCGCCAAGTTCGGAAGGTTGCTCTCACTGAGAAGAACCTGGCAAGAAACTCGGTAATTACTCTTGGTAAAAATATTATACAATTTTAAAAATACAAATAAAATAATTCACTTAAGAATTCTCAGCCCATGGACACAATTCCAAAGCTCAAATTATGTCTATAGAAATTAACATATTAAGTAAAAGTCTAGTTGTTCTACATATATCTAAATGTGTAGCTTGAGGTGACCAGCCCCCACAAGCAGCACCTGTTCACAAGTATTTGACCAGCCATTAAGCTCTTCAAAAAATACAGAGGGAAGAGGACAGTCCGTCACCAAGGCTCCGCGTCGCGCCGCCGCACCGCAAGCTGATATGAAAACTCATATCTATCAACCGTTCTCTATTGAATTCCTGTACCGTCGTTGGATTTAATATCGTTTTCAATTCATGGGATATTTTTATTTAATATTCAACGTGACGAGTGCCAAAATGCCAACTAATAAGAAGATTCAAACGTTTTCCAAATGTTTATACATAAAAGAGCTTAATTATATATACAAGGAGCAATACTTAAAACTAATTACAAGTAGAAAACTTGACAAATCGGTGTCTCTCGTGATCGTGCCAAGAAGGCTGGCAGCAATTGCCACGTTGAATAGCAATGCTAATAAATTATATCTATTGGCAATTCTCTTGAGCACTGTGTACCATCAGTCCCTGAGCTAATCGCGAATTAGATGTAGTCCAGCGTCGCGTGAAATGCACACTGTGACAACGTGCTATGCATTCTGCTTACACTGCACACTATTTTTATATATATATCACTAGCCATGCCCTCACCTGTCTCCTCACTAGGACATTAATCGTTTTATATCCCTTTAGTGACAACCGATAATGTTAGTCCTTTTAGTACTCTGGAGCCGTGGTGGAGCAGTCGTTTGCTTCGTAAGCGACGCAAGTTAGAATCCCAGCGGGGACTATTCTAAAAAAACTTATGGGCAGTGATTTCACGCCACGTGCTTTACGGTGAAGGAAAACATCAAATTCAAAAATATCTTTATTCGATTAGACTTTCTACAAAATACTTTCAAATCGTCAGTATGACACGATTACATAGGATTATACATGCTACCGCCAGGTTCAGAAGGTTGCTTTTACTGAGAAGAACCTGGCAAGAAATTCAGTAATTACTCTTTTAAAAACATCTTTGAGTAATACAATATAAATCATAAAAAATATACATAATACTGAGATGACCAGCCCCCACAAGCAGGAACATCGTGAGGAAACCTGCATATGTCTGAGAAGTAATTCACAGACGTATGTACAGTGCCTGAGACGGCGATGGGCTCACCTCTGTCACGTTGTCACTATTATATTCGGTATGGGTGTTATTGTTCTCTCCTCTGCTTACTCCTTCAGGGACCCTTCTGGGATGGCTTGCGCATATTTATTTATTATTTGCTTGTTTTCATACTTGATATATTTGAGGTTCAAATATTTTTTTCTAATTCGATGAAAACCGGCCAGCGAATTTTCCGTTAATGATACTCAACATTTGGATGAACCAAATACTCATTACTTGAACATTGGCTACGAATGTATTCAAGTAACAACCGTCGGATCACGAAAACGATCCGATTCTTCACCTTTCAATTCTATAAGGCTTTTGAGGGATCCTCTTGCAAATTAGATCCGCAGGAGTTCAGTCATTCAAAATCTTTAATAATTCCTTGATGTTGGTGCAAGTGTTAAACTTAACGATTATACCACAGACACAGTATAAATATGAAATTTTCTTGCAGTGAAGAATTAGATGATAGAAACAAATACTAGAAAATATATAATAATATAATGTTAAGTAGCGCCTCTCACATTGCTGCGCCCTAACAGGGTTTATGTTAGTTACACATAAATGTAACAATTATAGTTAAGTTTATGTTGTATCATTGTTACTAAATAATAGCAATAAAATATATGAATATAATATAATAGAAGAAGTATGGTAACTAGGAAGAAATCTCTGACACACTCATACAGACGCGCACGCTCAGAAGGCTAGTTTCTGAACCGGTGGTCAATTCTTCGACATTCATAAGTGCCTTACCAGGGCCTGAACTGAATAATGTACTTTCATAGACGTGTTTTACAGATATTTAAAAAAAGATTAAAACGTCAATTAAACATTTATTTTTTAACTTAAAGTGTGGCAACTCTCACGAACGGATGGAGCAAACTTTCACATTTCAAAAATTTTATCTATTTACCATACTGCTTAGTTAGCTTATACATTGTGACGTGAGTAAAGCCCTCGTATCTTAGCCGACGAATTATCGGCCGTGCCATCCATCCTCTTGTTGACCTATTGTTGCCATGAGAGTTCTACTGTGTGACATTGACGGGTTTATACACGTCATACATCTGTCTTATATGTCATAGTACTGTAACATACGACCCCAGCTCGAATCATTGTGTGATATTTTGTACTTAGATTTATTATAAGCTAGCTCTGCCCTGCGCTATCACCCGCGTAGATTTAATTGAATTCCCACAGAAACCTAAAAGTTTATTTTAAATAAAAGTTACCTAAGTTACTCCTTGAAACATTAGCTATCTGCCAGTGAAAGTCCCGTTACAATCGCTAATGCCGTTTCGGAGATTAGCCGGAACGAATAAACAGACAGGCAGACAGACAGATTTTTTTTTTATTTTTTTATTGTACAATACCGTAAATACTTTCATATTACGCATTTAGTGAAAAGCTGTTATTTTGGAATTACAAACAGACACTTAAATTTTATTTATCTGCATGTTTTTATATGCATACTCTATGCATACAATTTTATCATGTACTCTCATTCAAAACACGTTAATAAAAATCTCTTGTCCTGTTATTTTTATTCGGTATTCTTCCAAGATTTCAAATATGACAATTACAATTAAATTTTGAACTTAATGTGGCCAATGATTTGTAAAGCTGACGCCTGACTGTATCATAGCTATTGTTTTATTTCGTCTATGATATTTGGTATTTAGTGTTCTGTTCGTATGGTGAGTAACGTTGCCTGTGATGTATGTATAGGCGCCGTGCTTCCATCATCATCTCCCTTATCCCACACATTGTTGGGGTCGGAACTTCATTTTTATACGAAGCGACTGCCGTGTGACCTTCACAACCCCTTTAACGACGAATATCTATGATCTGGGCTAAACCAATTATCAGACTATTTTAGGCCTCCGACTGACCTGTAACGATTGCCAAAGATGATAAAATGGCAACCTGGACCGACAGCTGAACGTGCTCTCCGAGGCACAGAGGGAAATGATACATGATGTGGTAACAATTGTAAAATCTTATTCTGCCACTAGTAGACTGCATAGTTGGCCTAGTGGTTGCTAACGCTGTTGCGGGACACTAGGGCCTGGATTCGATCCCGGGGCGGACCAAGTGTTTTTTTTTTTATTTTTTACCATCTGTAATTTTCCAGTAGCAGCCCGGAGTCTGCATTGGTGTCGAGTCAATGGCAATAGGCTCCCCATTACATACACACATGTAATGGGGAGTCTATTGCTCACGCCTGTATTCACCGAATTTGATTAAGTGCCAAGGTGACAGATGGTGAGTCTATCGCCGTCGCAGGCACTATACATACGTCTTTGAATTACTTCTCAGAAATATGCAGGTTTCCTCACGATGTTTGCCTTCACCGTAAAGCACGTGGTGGGAAATCACTGTATATAAGTTTTTTTTTAGACAAAATCATTGGTACAGGCCCCGCTGCGATTTGAACTAGCGTAGCAGCCGACTGCTCTAACCCCGAGACCACCACGGCCCCATTACATATTACTTAAATATGCTGGTGTACTTTGAGTGCATTCTAGGAACATCTCTGCCTACCCCTTCCGGGAAAGCAGACGAGAACATAAGTATGTATCTATGCTACTTAGTGACTATTATTTTACCACATTGTAAATACGCATTGTTACTTCAAGTAGCTCACTGTAAGGTGACATACATACATATGCTCTCGCCTGTATTCCCCGAAGGGGTAGGCAACGGTGTTGTAATCACAACACCCACAA
This sequence comes from Watsonalla binaria, assembly GCA_929442735.1. Lineage (NCBI taxonomy): Eukaryota > Metazoa > Arthropoda > Insecta > Lepidoptera > Drepanidae > Watsonalla > Watsonalla binaria. The sequence continues at coordinate 1,027,384 of OV838938.1, forward strand.
AAGATGATTAAGTGCCAACGTGACAGATGGTGAGTCCATCGCCGTCTCAGACACTTTGTAAGGTGAATATCAGGTTTATAAGCAAATCGCTAGCATTCTCTAACTTAATAAACAGGGATATAAATCGGAAATCATATAATTTTATCGCCTCGTGAATGGTCTCTGGTTTGATTGAAATTCGCACTGCGTGCTACCTCTGAGACTTTCGTATGCATCACGTGATCCTTTATGGCGTGATATCTGCAAAATATACATTTGTATTAGCATTTTTTGAAACATGAAATCTACGGATCATTGTAACTGGCAGTCGCTAAATAACCACAACGCGTAATTTGAGAACAAGCGTGGAATACTGACGCTTTGGTGTAGTTACACATGCGTTTATTCGGTTTTATATACAACTAGCTGTGCCCCGCGGTTTCACCCGCGTAGAGTTAATTTTATGAGTGGATTTTTTCACTGAACCCTAATTTAATAAAGTATCCTAAGTTACTCCTTGTAACATCAACTACCTGTCAGTGAAAGTCCCGTAGAAATCGTTCCAGACGTTTCAGAGTTGATCCGGAATAAACAGACGGACAGAAAGAATGTTAAGAATTAGTTTATTTATGTACTTACATTATATACTTTCATATGCATTAAGTGAAAAGCTGTTAATTTGAAAGTACAAACAGACACATCATTTTTATTTATCTGTATGTATAGTTCGGGATATAGTATCCTATGTCCTTCTCCTAGTTTTAAGCTACCTCCCCACCAATTTTCAGCCAAATCGGTTCAGCCGTTGTTGAGTTATATATAGTGTAACTAACACGACTTTCTTTTATATATATATATAGATATAAAACCGGTTAAACGAATATTTCATTTAATTTAAAATATCTTTATTTGATTAGACTTCTTACAAAATGCTTTCAAATCGTCAGAAGGACACAAAATACATTATACAGGTTGAGTTTCTTGCCAGGTTCTTCTCAGTAAAAGTAACCTTCCGAACCTGGCGGTAGCATGTATAGCATAATTTGGTAAATTATGTCATTCTGACGATTTGAAAGTGCTTTGTAAAAAGTCTAATCGAATAAGGATATTTTTGACTTTGACTTTGACTTTGACCTAAGAGATTTTGACAAATGGTTTTACTTGAGTTGGCGATTTTAATAGTAAAAATCAGTCGTATCTGTTAACGACGTATTTACTTAACAGATTATGTTCGGTGAATGTGTATACTAACATAATTATCTCCCAGGCGTATTGTTGGGGTCAAACAAGTGCTGTTTGAACCCGTTACGACTGTAAAGGACAAGAAAACAAAAGGAAAATAAGACAAGGACAGATAGATAAGGGCGTCAATAAATTCTACAGGAAATTATTTAAGATTTAACGGGGCCTGCACCAATGAGTTTTTCTAAAAAACTTATGTACAGTGATTTCACACCACGTGCTTTACGGTGAAGGAAAACATCGTTAGGAAACCTGCATATGTCTGAGAAGTAATTCAATGACGTATGTACAGTGTCTGAGACGGCGATGGACTCACCATCTGTCACGTTGGCACTTAAGTAACCCCTTCGGGGAATACAGGCGTGAGCATATGTATGTATTTAAGATTTGTATATAGCTTCAACTAGAAAGTTCTGTATCGATACGATTCAAAGACTTTTTAGTTCCGAGGCAATCGACTAGAGAAAAACAATTTCAATATAACTTCAGCAGTTATAAGCAACAATACATTTCTTTCGCCGGAGAGGGAATCGAATAAACTTATATTAAAATCGGACCAATAATCGGTATTTTCAAAATAAAATACTTACAGATAACCAGCTCTCATTCACACACAGAGGCGTGTATTGGATTTTCAGAGGATAGGCATAATAATACCAATGCGTCGCAGCGTAGATATATTCGTTTAGGTATAGACACATACACACACGACACCAGTGTATTCAATAATCACAAATGGTAAGCACTGCTTATCTGCTTATATGGAATGCCCGCCCCTGCACACATAAAAGCTTACGAGAGCGACATAATTTATATTTTTATATACCAATAAGGTGAGGTAAAGCCATGTGCTAGCTTTGGAGAGAGCTTAGCTTTCCATTCTATATACGATAGGAAATGCAATAGACAAAACCGGTCTGTAACTTCAGTAAATACCTTTATTCACATTATTTCTAGAAAATAAAGGTTGCAAATAACGCCCACCTGATGGTAATTGGTTACCGTAGCTTATGAACGCTTGCAGTGCCCGCAGAAACACGTGCGCGTTGCCGACCTTGTAAAAATTCTCTTCACATACCTTCCTTTAGAACTTCATGATGAATTGGCATGGAAAGCAATGACACTCAACCAACTAAGGTGGAGTAAGCTCCTTTACAATTAAATGGTGCCGTCACGAGTTTTGAGTGCTCAGCGAAAATAGTGTTTTGCTAGGCAGAAAAAATATTACTGCACATTCAGGGTCAGCGCTCAGGTACACTAATGGAATTAAACAAACATATCTCAATCGACATTCATACGGCTTTGTGTATATGACGATCTTGACCAATGTAGCGAACAGACCTTCTGTACCGTTTCTATTTTCCGAACTTCCCTCGATTATTAGGAAGTCTCCGGTTACAGAATAAAATGTTCACTTCAACTTTCAATGTATATTTATACCACTTCTTTGGTATTATATTAGGGAGCCATTGAAGACATATTCAAATGAATCCTCAAGTAAAAATGTCTTACTTTCAGATTTAATATAACATAACTCATATCATGAGTTAGCTATTATTTATCATTTATTCATAGATGATTTTAATTTATGACTTTGGCAAAGTGTTGACAGAACTTCAGAATAGTAAGATTATACATGATTTCTAGCTGTGCCCGGCAAACGTTGTGTTGCCATTTTTTTGGGGTGGACTACCCCTAACATTTAGGGGGATGAAAAATAGATGTTGGCCGATTCTCAGACCTACCCGATCTGCACACAAAATTTCATACAAATCGGTCCAGCCGTTTCGGAGGAGTATGGCAACGAAAACTGTGACAAGAGAATTTTATATATTAGATAAAAGTTACTGCCGCAGTGAAAATTAAAATGTAAATGATTTTTAAGTTGACATACATATGCTCACGCCTGTTCCCCGAAGAGGTAGGCAGAGGTGTTAAAATCACAACACCCACTTTTCACCGAAGATGATTATGTGCCAACGTGACAGATGGTTAGCCGTCTCAGACACTATACATATACGTCTTTGAATTACTTCTCAGACATGTCGGTTTCCTACCAATATAAAAACTATATAGATATATATTATGATTTACAATCAGCCACAATTACAATAAAATTAACGTAAAATTCATCATCCAGGTTTCGAAGGAACTCTTAGTTACCCCGACCAAGGGATTTCATAAATTTCACAGCAATTCCATCACAGGTTATTATGAACTTTTTCTTCAGTCTCCGCGTCCAGTTCTGTGCTCCAGAGAATTGACTGTTAATCTAAAATTGGATAACTCGCAAGCGCTCAAGCGTTATTGGTTCTCAAGTATTTTCAATTATGATCCCCATTTTTACTGCGACTGCTGGGATTTAGAGGAAATTTTGGTTCATGTTTTTTGCATTAAAGACGCTGGCGATTTAGCAGATATCGGTTTAGTAAATGAATTTCACACAAGGCAGTTTTGTATTTAGTACTTGTAACTATCACAGTAATAACTAATTAATTTAATGTAGGTATAGCAAGTGAAAGGGCGTTGCTCCATAAACAAAACAGGATAGACAGGGAAGCGATTACATTTTAGTCCCTTATCGTTGGTTAATCAGCAGTGCCTGCGGCGATAGACTCATCATCTGTCGCGTTGGCACTTAAACATCGATGGAAAGTGGGTGTTGTTATAACAAAATCTCTGCCTACCCCTGCGGAGAATACGGGCGCAACCAAATAATCACAATAAAATCAATACATCAGCACATCAGTTGGCATGTAGGAAAAACAGAATGATCCCAAATCGTGTAACGTGCAAGGCAGTAAACGCTTATAAATCCGTGTTCCTACAATCTCAGTAATGGAGCCTTGTAAATAGCCTATTCGTATTCTCTGAACAAATTGAAGGCGATTCACCCAGTATCGGCAAATATACTTATTTGGCCTATGGGATGGTACGCGAATTCCTTCTTTATAAAGCACGTTAGTTGTTATTGGATTTTTCTATTTACTCTTTTCTATCGGTAAATGACTGCCGGATAAAGGAATAGATTCCCGTAACGTTCGTTTATTTTTAGTACGTTTGTTTGTCATTTAGTCGGTAGCCTTTTCGATTGAATAGTTGCAAAAAGCGAGGAGCTCGTGGCACAGTTGCTATTGCGTATATCATTTGATCAGCGAAGCTAAGCAACCTTAAACCTAGCAAGTAACTGGATGGGTGACCACCCAAGTTCCCTCCGTGCCTCGGAGAACACGTTAAGCCGTGCGTAATATATCATCTTTGGCAATCGTTACAGGTCAGTCGGAGGCCTAAAACAGTCTGACAACTAGCTTAACCCAGATCACAGATGTTCCTCGTTAAAGGGATTGCAAAGGTCAGATGACAGTCGCTTCATAAATAAAGCCGGTGATTAGCCACAGCGGGTTGAATCAAGTGCCGACCTCAACAACGTATGGGATAAGTCCAGGGAGATGATTTGCAAAAAGCCTTCGCCTGATGGTAAGCACACTTATGCAAAATATATTATTGTCACGCCTGTATTACACGAAGGGGTAAGCAGGGGGATACTCATAGTACACACACACACACACACACACACATTTAGCCGCCTATTGCCATTCAATTCAATTCAATTCAAAATGCTTTTACTGAGAAGCAACCTTCCGAACCTGGCCGTAGCATGTATAATCCTGTATAATTATGTCATTCTGACGATTTGAAAGTACTTTGTAAAAAGTCTAATCGAATAAAGATACTTTTGACTTTGACTTTGACTATGTAATCATGTCTTTCTGGTCATTAATCGGGAAATAATCCAGACTCAGCGGCTCCCATACAACCAACGTGAATATTAGCCGTTTATATAGATAATGATAGGAACTCTTCGTGCGCGAGTTCTACTCTCACTTGGCTGGATGTTTTTATATTTTTTGGAGCAATGAGATGCGAAATAAACAGAATTCACATTCATTTTAAATTCACGCAGCGCTCATTAATAACGTAGAATATTAAGCACCTTGTTGACAGAAGCATCAAGTTTGGGGCCAGAGTGAATATTATCACGCGCAAACAGACGGGGCACAAATAATCATTTTCATTTAATCCACCATCGTTAATTACCTGCTTCAACCCCGGGGGTACAGGGTTGTAGTGTTTGCTAGATGAGGCTAAGGGGTCAATAGCTGTGTTATTTATTACACATTTATTTTGACTGGCTGTGCCCCGCAGTTTGACCCGCATAGACATATTTCGCCGATCCCTATATAAAAAAAAAATTGCCTATGTCACTCCTTGTAATATTAGCTATCTGACAGTGAACTCGGAACAAACAGACAGACATACCAAACAAGACAAAATAAACTTATAAATATTGGCACTATTAGACAAGTTCAACTAGGCAAACGAAGCGGGTAGGCAGAGATTATAGCATGGAACAAAAATACGATATTGATACAGAATACGTTTTCATTTTATCCGTCTGTTTGACTCTTCGTTTATAGTAATAATAATAATATTTATTCGCTAAAAACATGGTATAAAGGTGGTATATATAAGGTATAGCAGAACATACATGTTTAGCTAAGTTATATTATAATTACATCAACGACACACATGGCCACTCTTGCCAATTCCTTCTTTGATGACGTATACGCTCTCACATTGATATAGTAAATATTGTCTCTTCTAGAAAATATGACTCTTTAAAAACCAAAGATGGCAAGAGTTCATAAAAATTTCTCATTTGTGAGCGTCGCCAAGTGTGCCAGTGGAAATGCATTTCACTCCATTTTATACCAGTGTACGTAGGTCAAAATGGGGCGAAATTATCCTCATTTACCTTCTGAATTCCAGGCTTTATACTAAAATTAGTTGTATCATAAGACTATGTCCTTGGAATGCAGTATTATGACTACTTTTGGTAATTTACGTAATACAGTTGCAAGATGAAGAATGATGTGGTGATCAGAATTGAAAAAAGTATGTTGAGATGGTTTGGACATATCGAAAGGATGAGTGAAAGGCGATTAAAGTAATAAATTTATAGAGCGAATGTGACCGGAAGTGTCGGTAGAGGGAGTCCGAGGAAGAACTACTATGACCAAATTAATAGTATTTTTCAGAAAGGTCAAATTCGAAGCACTCGTAACCGACGAAAGTGTATGAAGAGATGCATGAATGTGGATGAAGCGAAAGAAGTATGTAAGGATCTTAGCATATGGCAAACGGTGGTCTCTGCCTACCCCCATGGGATACAGGCGTGAGCATATATATGTATGTATGTAACGTTATACATAATTATACTAACGCAGTAGCAGCCCGGAGTTTGGATTAGTACCCGTTTAATGGCAAAAGGCTCTATTTTTCATGGGACTTAAACATAACTGGCGAAATGTAGGTGTACTACAAGTACAGATCAGCCTACCTCTATTGAGACTACAGGCGTCAGGAATGTAATGTCAAAGTCAAAGTCAAAAATATCTTTATTCGATTAGACTTTTTTCAAAGTACTCTCAAATCGTCTATGCTACCGCCAGGTTCGGAAGGTTGATTTTACTGACAAGAACCTGGCAAGAAACTCAGCAATTACTCTTTTCTGTATATTGTTAAGCTTATAATTTAACATCACACTTGTTTCATTCTTATGAGAGCGCGATTTCTCAGTATTCTGGTTTTAGTTTTTAAACGTTTTAAACCATTCAAATCGGCCCAGCCAGTGCCCAACGGTGTAGGCATCATCATCTCCCTGGCCTTATCCCATACATCGTTGAGGTCGGCACTTGATACAACCCGATGTGGCTGATCACCTGATTTTTATACGAAGTGACTGCCATCTGACTTTCGCAACCCCTTTGACGAGGAAAATCCAGGATAGACTTATATTCATATAAAAAAAACCTCGTATTCTTTTAAAGATTAACATTAGGTACCTCTCTCTTAATTATAATAATAGTTGCAAGTTTGCCGTTGCAAGTTAAACCAAAAAAATATTTATTTTTGTAATTTCCGTTCTGGCTCCGTCTGTTTTGAATTTGTTTGAAAATAATCACATTGTCCTTAACCCTTTCCGCAAGGGCCTCGGAAGAGCAACAGAAAATTTTATGTTAAAATTTGTGTCGCAGGTTTCAACCCCACTAGCTTGTACCAATGAGTTATTCTAAAAGAAAATATTTTTCTTGCATATTTTTGAGAATAAATTCAAAGACTCTAAATGTCTGGACTCTTACCCCCTAATTACTAAACAGCACCTCATACAATATGTGGTTTGAAAGTAGTTCCATCACTTTTTGTGTAAACAATTTCAAAATGGGATAAACGAAGTATTACTAAAAAAAATACTCAATAGATGAAAAAAAGCCGAAAACATTAAAGAAAATTTCAACAACTTACTGAGGAACTAATATTTGCTTCGACAGGCCATTGATTTAAAAACTTTAATTAATATAATATTCATAACATAGCCGTGGTGGCCTTGGGGTTAGAGCAGTCGCCTGCCACGCAAGCGACGCAAGTTCGAATCCCAGCGGGGCCAATAACAATGAGTTTTTCTAAAAAAACTTATGTGCAGTTATTTTACACCACGTGCTTTACGGTGAAGGAAAACATCGTGAGGAAACCTGCATATGTCTGAGAAGTAATTCAAAGACGTATGTATAGTGCCTGAGACGGCGATGGACTCACCCTCTGTCACGTTGGCACTTGATCATATTCAGTGAAATGTGGGTGTTGTTGCAACACCTCTGCTTACCCCTTCGGGGACCCTTCTGGGATGGCGTGAGCATATTTATTTTTATTTATTCATAACATTACTTTGTTCCCTTGATCTGTGACAGTTAAAATTCGAATATAGAATATGTATTAATCCAAGTTCGGTCTAGTCTCAGTTTAAGCCATGTTTTATAATAAGGGATCTAGACACCATCTGTCACGTTGGCACAATTTTTGGCGAAAAGTTACCCCTACCCCTTCGGCGACCCTTTTAGGAAAGCCTTTGACTTCTAATATCTCGATGAGTGGTGATAAAACGTAGAAGCCATTTGTACGATTAAACCCATATCTTGCGATCTCAAAGGCTTTCACGAATTTCGAACTAACATTACCTAGTTGGAACACGACCCGAATATTTTCTGATATTTGAAATATATTTAGAGACTGTAAATCAGATATTTTTTTAATCAATATAATTTAAATTTTCATGCAAATGAAAATGAAATTGAAATATGCAATTTAAACCCTGGTAAGGCACTTATGAACGGCGAAGAATTGACCACAGGTTCGGCAACTAGCCTTCTGAGGAGAACCGACAAGAAACGTACTAATAATAATATATAATCGGTAGCATGTATAATCCTGTATAATTATGTCATTCTGTCATTTATTACATAAATGTAGAGCTTCTACATCGTCATAGTCAAAGTCAAAGTCAAAAGTATCTTTATTCGATTAGACTTTTTACAAAGTACTTTCAAATCGTCAGAATGACATAATTATACAGGATTATACATGCTACCGATTATATATTATTATTAGTACGTTTCTTGTCGGTTCTCCTCAGAAGGCTAGTTGCCGAACCTGTGGTCAATTCTTCGCCGTACCAGGGTTGTATTACATTTATGTAATGATTCCGTTTAGCAGAATTGTGAAAGCGAGGTCCTAGGTTCGATCCCCGGGCCACGTGATATTGTTTTTCCATCTGTCTGGATTAGTGCCTGGATGACGGCAATGAGTTGCTCACTCTTCTATTAAATTGTACTAAAACAACCCTATGTATAAATAAGGGTCACATGTAAAAAAAAAGGGGAGTTTGTTTCCCCGTTTCTTCTCGTGTCAGGCTTACATTTGTAAACGGTAGTAAATTAACCTACGTTACCGTAAGAGCCATGACGGTCAATAAGTGTTCCAAGTGTCACTTATGTTAAATAAAATGTTCTGAATTTTGATTTATTTATTTATTTATAGTTAATTATTACGGACATACCAATTTCAATAATTAACATTGACATTTTAGAACAAGGATCTTATGCCTTATAAAATATACACTTATAAAATCGTGGATACTCTCGCATACTTAACCTCACAGAATCTCAAACATTCAGACAAAATATAGTTCCATGCATCCGCGAACAAATCACATTCAGGGTTGGCATCTAGGAGGGCATTGAGCATGGTCAGGGTATGGCACACCGGAGACTGGGCTCTGGCTACAGTACGGCAGGTCGGCTGAACGAACAATCTGTGCCGGCTGCTGGGTCGATGGCGCAGGTAATTGTTGGGCACGAATAGCCGACAATATTGATATGACACAATGTTAATATTTTAAATTCTTTAAATTATTAATTCTATAAATAATTTAATTATATTCTATAAATTATTAATATTTTTGCTTACCATTTTTATAAATTTGTTTAATTATAATATTAAATTTAAGTTTGATAATAACAAAGCGATACTTAATCTACGTTTTATTTTCGTTCGTTGGCGAAGTTTCGTTGTCGGAGAAACAGAGTAGACCTCCAGTTATTACATATTATAATAACTAAAAAAAACTGGAGCTATAGGAATGCGTTTTATGGACGAAAACAATATAACATCGTCCTCGCTTTGCTCACACAAAGCGATACTATTACCTAAAATCTTCATTCCATGGTCCCAGGCCAAAATTACCTTACCTTACCCTGGTTTATACGATCTGAGGTCGCATCTATACAAAAACTTATACAATTTTGGGGCACCATGGCCACAAAATAAAAACGTAATAGATGGCCAGCTCCCTCTCTCCGCGTATTAAGTTTGTCTGATTGTAATCATGAAAGCTTGCCACACCATATTACTCAAGTGTTTCAAAATCAAAAATATCTATAGTTGTTATAAATGTTACTGGTTTCAGAAGGATGCTTAGAGATGTTTAATATATTTGTTTAAGTTGATCATACATGTAACATATGTACGTGCCAATACAATTTATAGGTACCAAATCATGCAAATAATGAACGGAGACAACGTTTTTGTAGAGAACAATAAGGAAGAGAAAAAAATACCGAAAAACTAAAAATCTTTTGAGTAATGAGAGGTCTCTTACTGAGAAGAGCTCACAGAGAGCCACTCAGCTATTACTCTTTGTATAGTTACAGTATGTTTAAAAATATAAATAGGTCATTGATAGAAAAATATATTCAAATTAATTCAATATCAGGAATAAAAATCACCAGACCAATGGTTTCCGAGATTGATGTGCCTAGTGCGAGTTTTTCACTCCTGCCGTCACAAATCGTTTGTATATGATAGAAACAGCGCCATCTATCGGCCCTCAGGTGACACTATTTTGATCCTATACAAATCTGTTTACGTCAAAGCGATGATTTGTAACGGCGATTTTAAGAAAACTCGCACTAGCACTCAGAGATTCTTGTCCGCTCGTTGTCTACAAGTGCTGTCTCGAATTTTGAGCGCTGACCTTTTAATGTGCAGTATTCATTCTAAGGAGCTGTGGTGGCCTTGAGGCTTTACAAGTCCCCTACGATGCAAGCGAAGCAGTTTCCAATCCCGGCAGCGCCTGTACCAATGAGTTTCTCTAAAAACTTATGTATGGTGATTTCCCACCACGTGCCTTACGTCACGTTGGTTCTTAATCATATTCGGTGAAAAGTGAGTGTTGTTATTACAACACCTCTGCCTACCTGAAAACAGGAGTAAGCCTATGTATGCAGTCATTATATGTCTTGTATACATACATACATACATATTTTCACGCCTGTATACCCTGAAGGGGTAGGCAGAGGTGTTGTAAACATAACACTCACTTTTCACCGAAGATGATTAACTGCCAACGTGACGGATGGTGAGTCCATCGCCGTCTCAGACACTTTACATACGTCATTGAATTACTTCTCAGACATATGCAGGTTTCCTCACGATGTTTTCCTTCACCGTAAAGCACGTGGTGTGAAATCACTGTACATAAGTTTTTTAGAAAAACTCATTGGTACAGGCCCCGCTGGGATTCGAACTTGCGTCAATTGCGTAGCAGGCGACTGCTACAACCCCGAGGCCACCATGGCTCTGAGCAAATATATGTGCAGTTATCCGACCTGAGACTACTGAAAGCGGTCCTTCTATTACAATTCTATGTAGCGGCTCGACACAGAATGCCAACAATGACGTGACCGGCAGAAGTTACATTATTAACATTCCTCCCTTGTCCGTCGGAACGTTTAGTACGTGTCCAGATACTCGGATTTACAAGTTATTATGTCTGTATAATGGAAAAGAGACCGGGAGCTTGCCTCCCGCATTCGGCGTTAAGGGGGCTTATGAAGGAAATCATGTAGGAAAAAATTCGGTTATTATGTAAAAAAAATATTTCAAGCGACGACGTTTGAACATTTATAAGGAGCAGGGAACAGCTAGTAGAGCTGTTCGCCTGCCGCAGTTGTGCTTTAACTCGCAGAACCCTATTTTTTAAAATAAAAATAGACAAAGTTACTCATTGAAACGAGTGAAAATCCCATTAAAATCGGTCCAGCCGTTTCGGAAATCAGTCAGAACATAGACGGACGGACAGAAAAAAAATGTTTTTTTTAGGTTACTAGCTTTCTACTTTCATATGCATTTAGTAAAATGCTGTTATTTTGGAATTATATACAGACACTCAATTTCATTTATCTGTGTATGTATATATACTAAGGGAACAGGACATAGTCGTGCAGCTTGAAATTTCTCGTTCGAAGGCCTTATCTTTCTTACATTACCCGTCGCACGCACGCACGTGCACAAAAATGGGGATTTACATAGATAAATAAATAATACCCTACTACTTATACCAATTACGACTAATCTATAAGATTAATGTTATTAACATTATGATTGATTAATTAGAGATAGCGCATGAAAACAAACTTCATATTGACACAGTTATACCTACCGAGAAAAATATTAAATCCGGCATTAGATTTTTCAATACTAATTCCCTGCCCAGACCCTTAAGGGATAGTGGAATGTGCTTGAGCATCCATCGAAGATGTTCAACACAGTACACATATGAGATTACTACAAGCAGTACTGAAGCTAGGAACATGTAACACGCTCACATAGAAGCAGGTATCTACGAATTTATAAGCTGCCTGCAATGTCAGGCACATCGTAGCTGATCCCGTTTCACCGACATTTTTCTAAACTTCAAATCGACCAATCAACATTACTATGACAGTAAAATAAGGAAATCATTTTGAAAGCTCAATCGCCCAAAAATTATTCAAAAAATTTGGTCAAAATCCCATGCTGTTTGCTCATACATATATTGTAATATCGTTGTATAGTTGAATTTCTTCTCAAACGCAACTATATTCCATGACGCTTTCTATTCTCTTTTTAGTTTAGAAACACATAACTACACGCGTGTGTGTATTTTGCAATGTTGACGACCGCTCAAATAGTTATCACTTTTCGCTCAGCTCATCTTAAGTTTTCAAACCCTTGGATCACTTAAAGCTGATCCGATCTAAATTTACATATTCCTCACCGTAATCCGCGGTGCATGTAAACTTTAGTTTTAATTGGAATTTTCTCATCATTCTTGTAGGAAAGTTTCAGCGCAGTGCGGGATCAATTTCCAATTCTGAGTATTCTATTCGCGTTCGGCTGGCTTGCCTAGTGTTGTCTGTAGTCGATAAAATAATAACTCTATGAACATTTTGGAATTGTCTTGATCATGCCTTTCTAGAGGAGGATTTTTTTTTACGATATGGTGTCTCGCAGTTGGTAAGGGGGGAGTCACCTCCACTGCTTAACCGGACTAAAGGGCGAGACCCAAGGGCCTCCAGCCGGGATAAACTTAAAAATTAAGCAACACAGCTAAGGGCGACCCGGTGCGGGGCTCGGACCTTGGCTTAGGGCGTTGCTGGGGGATGAGCTAGGGAGCTGGATCTGAGTAGTATTATTTAGGGACATGTTTAAGGCTGTGGCTCGGCGTGCGCCGGCCCTAGCAGAAGACGGGGGGGACTCTCTAGAGGAGGAGTAGACATTGGTGTTATAACTGTAACTTTTACTTCGGTAACATATTTTGAATGCTCCAAAACATTATAAACGTCATTCCTCAATATGCATGTCTCCACAAAATGGTTTTCTTTAACAGTAATACTCCCGCTATGCATAGCTGATAAGTGTATAACTGCATTTAAGCTCTTTGAAAATTTCACTGACACTGATCAATGGAATGAAATTTTCGCTTACTTGAACTTACTTACTTACTGCACAACAAGCGGCTACTCAAACAATTCAGTCACCATGCCATCAAACTTAAAAAAATTTAGAAAAATGTCTAACTTAGTTTACAAATTGTTTTTCTGTATAAACTGAAAAATCACCAATTTATTAAATTGTAGCTTGAAAAGTAGAGGAGCTCGTGGCACATTTGCTATTGTGCATATCATTCGATCAGCGAAGTTAAGCAACCCTAAGCCTAGCCAGTAATTGGATGGGTGACCGCCCGAGTTCCCTCCGTGCCTTGGGATAGACGCATCTCCACTTATCGAGTTGGGTCCTCAGAACACCGTGTTTGGTGTGTCAGCTTCGTGGTATCTTAAGAAAATTTGCACCATCTTTGGTGAATTCAAACCTAGAGGGTGTACAAAGCCTTTTGCTTGCAACGGAACGGAAAGCTTTGAACATATCAACGCGATAGCCCAGGTTGATACTTGTTGCAGTAGGGTGATCTGTGAGCAGACTGGGTGGAGAACCACGACATACGGTACAAATACATTCGCATAGTTAATAATGATACATTATATATACGTATGTGTTTGAAAAATATTTTTTTTTGTTATTTTATAGTTAAGCAACCCTAGCCCTAGCCAGTAATTGGATGTGTGACCGCCCGAGTTCCCTCCGTGCCTCGGAGAGCACGTTAAGCCGTCGGTCCCGGTTGCCAATTTATCATCTTTGGCAATCGTTACAGGTCAGTCGGAGGCCTAAAGTAGTCTGACAACTGGTTTCACCCAGATCACAGATTTTCCTAGTTAAAGGGGTTGCAAAGGTCAGATGGCAGTCGCTTCGTATAAAAATCAGGTGATCAGCCACATCGGGTTGAATCAAGTGCCGACCCCAACAATGTATGGGATAAGGCCAAGGCGATGATGTAGCTTGAAAAGTAGCGTAGTATCACATCGAAAATAAAACAACATTGCAATATAAAACTGTTTATTTTCTAGACGCGCGCCACATAGCTCCACCTCGTCTAACACCAGCCACGATTCCGTCCCATGTCTCTTTGCACACTTGTTCAATGTAGATGGGGTCTAGATGGAACCCTTGGAAGCCCCAAGCCAGACCAGGCAACTCATAGGTGTACGAGAGAGGTACGCCAACTACGTGAGCGTAATCCTCCGCAGCTCCAGCAGCAGGGTACCCCACAACGAGCACAGAGTTACCGACAACGTATCTAGGGAAATTGGACAGACTTGTTTGATGGATAGCATCTGCCATGGCAATTCCCACGGTGTGAAGATTCAAGGCATTGGAAGATAGACTGCCGTCGTGTCCCCAAGGATACAGGATCATGCTTCCATAGCTGTGCATGGTGAGGTAGAGAGCAGTGCGGTCCAAATGCTCCAAAATAATGTCTCTAACTACTCTGGTCTCGATTTCGGAGAAGGGTTGGCTTCCAGCGTAAGTTTCGGCTAAGCAAGGATTGCTGGAGGTACCAACGGTGTTCCAGAAGAAGTCGTAGTTTCGGTTCCCGTCTACTCCAGGACACAGGTTGCTGAGCATGTGCTGGTCGGTGGAACGAGTCATACGCCAGAAGCGGTTGTTCTGAAATTACATAACTTACGTTATAAAGACGACTCGATGGCTGTATTACAAGCTACAGATAGCCATCATATTCATTATCTACGCTCAAAGCGTCTTTGGTATGACTTTTAGGTCTTTACGAGACTGCTAGGAGACGTTATTTTTCATACAATGACGCTAGCGAGTATAGATCATGAGAACGGTGGGAAAGTTTATTTGGGCTGTTGATGGGTTATCTACATCAGGGCTGCAGTTTTTAAGTAATATTAATGTATGGGCTGTAGTTTAAATCAATATATTCATTCATTGGCTCTTGGCGGTAACTTAATTTGCTTACCCAGAACTTCTCAACATAAAAGGTAATCTTTATATTTTTCGAAGATTCAAGCTCTCTTCAGGCAGCTAATAGAAATTAAATAAACATGCTTGGAATAAAACCGTTATCACATATCTTGCACAAACGTATCAGTTACATCAAATCCTATGAACTGAATAGACGCAGATGTAAAAATAAGACTCCTACTACTCCCTACTAATTCGCTTAGTTAATCACATACATACATACATAAATTCACATGCTCACGCCAGTATTCCCCGAAGGGGTAGACAGAGGTGTTGTAATAACACTTTTCACACAAAATGATTAAGTGCCAATGTGACAGACGGTGAGTCTATCGCCGTCCCAGGCACTATACATACGTGTTTGAATTACTTCTCAGACATATGCAGGTTTCTTAACGATGTTTTTCTTCACGTTATTTTTAGAACAACTCATTGGTACAGCCGCCGCCCTCGCTGGGATTCTAACTTGCATTGCTTACGTAGCAGGTGACTGCTAAAGCCTCGAGGCCACTACGACTCGAAATATTTATATGTATAGATTAAAATAAAGTCAGTCAACAACGTAGGCTTATTGTCGAGAGGAGAATGATAACTTACAGTAGTAGTGTGGGTGTAGGTATATCCATCAGGATTGACAACAGGAAGCAGGATCCAGTCATAATTCTCCAACAGGTCATTCTCAGTAACGTCTTCTGTGAGTTTGTGGATAGCCCAGGTCACAGTGGGTGGGGAGATCCACTCCCTAGCGTGGATTCCTCCATCGATGATGATGACAGGCTTGCTCGGGTCCTGGAAGTTTGTGGTGGATATCCTCAGGTACCTGATGGGTCGGCCTTCGAAGCTGTTCGCGGGGATGACCAGGGTAGCGATGTCAGGGTAGCGAGCTGCGATATCTTCGAGATAGTCGTCAATCTGAAAACAAATAATTTGGAATGAAACGGCAGATGGTTGGTGCGTGTGAGAATTAATTAGGTCATTGGAACGGATGTAAAACCAACACACATATTGCCTGATTGTATGCCATTACTGAAGCCTTATATATTAACGCATGCAACACCCAGGGGTTGTTTTGACTTGGCTCGAAGTGTTGATTTTTGGTCGACCCAAATTTAAATTATAATTTATAGAATAGCTATGCATTTCAGTATTTTTTTCATTAAACCTTGTTTTATCAACCTTATTCTATAACATAGAGACCCTAACTTACTTCTTGTATTCAAAGCCATCTGCCCGTGAAAGTGCATCAGAAAAATATTTATTTAACAACCACATCTACTGTCATAATTAACATTTAGTGAAAAGCTCTTAATTTGGAATTAAAAACTAATACTTCAATTTTTATTTATCTGTATAGGTACGGACTATTTTCTAATAACCAAATGTTGGCGATATGAACTGTCTTTACAACAAATTATAGAAGCGACAGCTTTGACCCCAGGAGAGGGTTTGATTGAATGACCCCAAAAATACCCACCACATCCAAATCATGGTAGTTGTCGTAAGGAAGAAGTCTTCCACCATTCCTGGCCATGGACTCCTTCTTCTGGGCTTCGATTCTCATATTGTCCATTTCAAGGGCACTGCAAACCAAAATCAAATGACATTATTTCAAGAGTTGTGAAAATGATTTATTGCGATAATACTGGTATCCATGATGGAAATGACAATACAATCGTTTCTTCATTAGCTTAATTTTTCACATAATCAGTTAGTTTGAAGTCGTAGATGTATGTTGGGAACGCTGCAATAGCGTATCATCATCATCAATTTAAGAGTAATAACTCTTGTCGGTGTAACCGATGCATTTCTTTCCACTTGTCTCTGTCCAGTGCCATCTCTTTGACCTCCCTATACATCATGATAGACACCTTTTCCTTAACTTGTCTCATATATGTTAGCCGTGGTCTTCCTCTCCCTCCCAAATTTTGTGTATACATATATTATATTTCTTAATTGATAAGATTATCAAATTTTGTATATATTTTTCATAATGAAATGACATCGACAGAAATCATCATCGCCCTGGCCTTATCCCATACACTTGTTGGGGTCGGCACTTGATTCAACCCGATGTGGCTGATCACCTGATTTTTATACGAAGCGACCACTTGTCGGACTATTTTAGTCCTCCGACTGACCTATAACGATTGCCAAAGATGATAAGTTGGCAACCGGGACCGACGGCTTGACGTGCTCTCCGAGGCATCTTGTGTTTTGACCTTTCATTTTGATACCGTGAAATTAAACGTCAAAGCTAAGAAATTCATAATACCTACTTAAACGATCATATTTGGCCTAGTTTAGTATAATATCCGCTATTTTACTTACGCCTGAACATCATTGGTGTGAACTTTATATTCGATACCAGCGGCTTCCAATGCCTTTAAAAAGTCCATCTGGTCTGGCCTGACCAAGACCACACCTTCGCGGTCGATTATTGGATGACTGAGCACATCAATATTGAACTCTTGTAAAACGCGAACCATCTCTCGGAAGTTTTCTTCTGTGGTCGGCTTGATGAAGAAGGACTTCCATCTAAAAAGAGTATTTAATACATATGTGTTTAATTACTTAATATTTTGGTTCTTTAAACATGGGGGTCTTGTAGTCAATATAATTTTGTTAATATTTTGGTCAGTTGGCTTCACACCTTCATGTGTAAGATATACATTTTACAATTACAACTCGTAAAGAGATTCTTGCTTATTATAAATGCATTATTTGAAATGTAACGCATGTATACCTATGATGGCAAGATCATCAAGGTAAACCAGGATGAAGCTGAATAATTGCTAATATACTGACCCTGAATAGCCGACATGGTTGGCGGTGACCGCCGCACACAGAAACACAATGAGCCAAGCCCTCATCTTGAAACAGTATCTATAACTAAACAAGTATTGTCATAACTTTTATAACCTTACCATTTTGATAAGAAGCGTCAGCGATATCTAGCGGAGATAAGTAATCCCAATCGATACTGAAAATAAGTATTAGATTAATCTTTAATGTTAATAGAAAGAACATGCGTAATTGAGCAATAGAATCTGCACTGATTTATTTATATAAGTACAAAATCTTCAGGCATTTCAAACTACTTCAGCTCGATTAATTTTTTCATGATCTTTGCAATAAGTTATGTTATTCCGGTCTTTTACATGCAATTCCGACTCATTTTCATATTATTTATTTTTTTATTTTCATAGTATTTGATATTATTTAGTTCATGATAGTCTTCGTCTATCATTTGTATATATTGAATCTTGGCCCCTCTCTTCTGCACCTCTCATACAATCTTAATTCAATAAAACTGTGAATCTCATATTCTTACCTCATGACGTCTTATGATAAGTAATTAATCACTCACAAATTATACGCGAAATACATACAAATTGAGCAATTATATCAGATAATTCTTTAAATACAGTTATTGATTGTAGCTTATCAGCAATATATGGTTTGTGAATTATGCTAGTCAGTTTGTTCATAGGAAACAGTGTGAATGTTCGAAAACGGCACTAATTGTTATGATATTTTGGAAATCAAAATATGATTTGTACGAGCAACTAAAAACAATTAAAAATTCTAGGAGGTATTATATTTATTTGCTTGATCGTTAGAGGCTTTGAACATTAATTTATATAATTTAAATTAGTTATAACGACAAAAATTAAACTCATAATTACTGATACTCAGTGTCTATTACTTACGGTAATCAAGTATTTAGCTATCGATAGATTTATATTTGATTATACGACAATTAACTAATAGTAAGTAACCGTTCACTTATTCCGTCTGTTCAGTAAAAAAGTTCTCTTCTTTTATTAATACCCACATCATACATAGTACATCATAGTACTTATGGTAAGCGGCTACTGTAGCCTACAAACCCAACACTAAGGATCATGCGTTGCACAATGGCATTAGCACATTGAGAAATATATGGATTAGCAACATAATCCTCGACGCTTAGGGATTATTAGATAATGTTTTGTGGCGCAATAAAATACGATTGCTCTTAATCGATTCCATTACTTTTACACTAACCAAATTACTATTTGGTCGTCGAGATGTTGAAGAGTTTAATTATATTATGTTTCATCGGGTTTGTGTTCGCTAAACATGAAATTTATGATGGGTATGTATTTAAAAAAATGTTTATGAAATAATAGCAGCGCCCAATCCGCAGCCTTTTTTTTTATTTGTATTAATTTTTTTTTTCAAACAACTCCTCTTTCGAATATCAAAATCAAACTAGTTGAACCACTCCCCAGTATAAGTGCTATGACATTAGTTTCTTTATAAATATTAAGTACTATGAACGGCAACTGGAGATTTGTGACCGAGACCCAATGTCCACGCAAAAGCTGAAATAAGATACACATTCTTTTAGTCAGGTTAACAGGTCAGGTTTACTGGAGTTAAATTATAACCTGTAATTAATCAATATTTCGTTACTTCCAGACATGCTATGTACCAAATAGAGGTACATGATGTAGATCAAATAAGGATTGTCAATGAAATAGAGACAAATCTGAACCTAGATGTTTGGTCCCACGCGATTCCAGGACGAGCTGGTGAGGTGCTCGTTCCTAAAGAAAAACGCATCCTGTTGGAATATGAACTTAATGCTGCTGGAATAAGATACACAGTCGAAGTAGAAAATATTAAAGAGTAAGCTTGTTTTTACTACCTAAATAGTCGATAAAAACACAAGAACAAGCAATGTTTGCATTCCACATGGTACCAACATGAAATAATAGTAGTAAATAGTAATTCCATCTTAAAGTTTCGCGATCTAAATTCATATTTAAAGTTCCTAGGGACTTTTCAATATATTTTAAAAATAACGTACCTCTACGTTTCGATTGGGTTCCACCAATCATGGTCGCGAGCGGTCTGCTCGGTAATTCCCAAGTAATTTTAAATATAGTAATTCCGTCTCCAAGGCTACATTAATAATTTTGACATTCTATTCTTACGCGCTTCAGATCATATTTCTAAATAGTTAACTGATTTTATAGATTCTCTAACAAAACAATAAATTATTTGCTTTTTGGACTATTGAGTCGGTATTGCTTTACGTTATTGTTAAAACATCAGCAGAACTTGTATACATTATAGTATATATTTTTACAGGAAATTGGAATTAGAGGATGCCCTCCTTACTGCCGCATCGTTGAGAAGCAACAGGTCTAGCATTGGACTACCTTTTGATACCATTTATACTTACGAAGAGGTACGTATTAAGCTTTGTAATAATTAATTCGTTCATGTAATTTAATGAGAGCCATAGTATTCGATTTGTTTAAGTACTCACGTGCTACTTGAATTTCATGAGATGATATAAACAATAAATATAATAAATATGTAATCTTAAAGACCGAAAGAAATCTAAAATAGCGTTTACAATAATCGAATATCAAAATGCATCCGTGTGTAAGGTTTTTCGTACAGACTAACAAAATATTGTGTGTTTTCAGGTTGATGCCTACCTTGTAGAATTGGCTGAATTATTCCCTGATATCGTTACAGTGGTGACAGGAGGGAAAAGTTTTGAGGGTCGTGACATTAAATATTTGAAAATTTCAACCACTAACTTCCAGGTAACTACCTCTTCAAGCATGCACTAGTATTTCTGAAATCAAATACACACTAATAAAGAATCAGCAGAGGTAAATTTATGAGCGCATCTGCATATGCAGCACCACTGTTGTCCATTTATAATTTCTACCCTTTCAATCTTATGCCCCTGGAACTTCGCTCCAAGGATCGACCGGAGTCCATCCAGAGGCAATGTCTTCTCTATAATTAATTTCAACATCATATTTTAATGAACATTTCACATTAATGTATCTTATTACAGGACCAATCTAAGCCAGTCGTAATGATGCAATCGCTTCTGCATGCGCGTGAGTGGGTTACACTCCCGGCCACCCTTTACGCAATCCACAAACTAGTCATTGACGTCACTGAACAAGACCTCCTTCAGAACATTGACTGGATCATCTTACCTGTTGCCAATCCTGATGGATACACGCATACTCATACAACTGTAAGTGACTTATATATATTTTTTATGATTTATATTGTATTACTCAAAACTGTAATTTTTTTTTTATAAGAGTAATTACTGAGTTTCTTGCCAGGTCCTTCTCAGTAAAAGCAACCTTCCGAAGCTGGCGGTAGCGTGTATAATCCTATGTAATCGTGTCTTTCTGAAGATTTGAAAGTACTTTGTAAAAAGTCTAATCGAATAAAGATATTTTTGATTTTGATTTTGACTGAATAATTATACACACACATACACATGGTCACGCCTGTATTCTCCGAAGGGGTACGCAGAGGTGTTGTAATCACAACACCCACTTTTCACCGAAGATGCCGCCTCAGACGACTTTACATACGTCATTGAATTAGGAATATGCAGGTTTCCTCACGATGTTTTCCTTCACCGTAAAGCACGTGGTGTGAAATCACTGTACATACGTTTTTTAGAAAAACTCATTGGTACAGGCGCTGGGATTCGAATGTGCGTCGCTTGCGTAGCAGGCGACTGCTCAAAGGCCACCACGGCTCTTGAATAATTGTATTCAACTAAAAACCATGATGTAACTATTTAAGCCAAAGTCATCAAGTGAGCTAGATGCTAGTTTCTCTTGACCGTATTTATAATACTAAAATAAGACGTAAAAGCCTAACAGACAGACAAATTGCATTGGAAAGGTGAAAATATTAAGTTTCAAGAAAACATAACCGTGGCATTTTTACTGCACCTGAAGGTTTTTAGACTTTAATAAAGATTTGTTACACAGAACCGTTTCTGGAGGAAGAATCGCGCTAATGGTTTCATCATCGGTGACTTGTGCTTAGGAGTCGATTTGAATCGCAACTTCGACATCCACTGGTCCACCGCCTCCAGCGCTAGCGTCTGCAGCGACACCTACCACGGCAGAACCGCCTTCTCCGAACCCGAAACTGCTGTCATCAGGGACATTTTGCGGGAACAAGGAGGTCGTGTCCAATTATACCTTGACATCCATAGCTTTGGCAGTATGATCTTATACGGCTACGGTAATGGAGTCCTACCCTCAAATGCTTTAACTGTCAACCTAGTAGGAGTCAGAATGGCTCAGGCCATTGATAATGTTAAGTGGCCATCAAACGCTAACTACATAGTTGGTAATATAGCAATGGTTCTATATGATGCCTCTGGTGGAGCTAGCGATTACGCTATGTCAGCTGGCGTACCCCTATCCTATACATACGAGCTGCCAGCGTATAGGAATTCGAACACGATGAACGGATTCTTGGTTGATCCTGATTTCATTGAGCAGGCGGGCTACGAAACTTGGGAGGGGATTAAGGCGGGAGCTAGGTCCATACTGTAAGGAGTGAATATGCAGCAAGTACATTTTGTATATAAACATGACATTGAAACTATATACATTTTTTTTTCACCCACAACGCTTTTTGATGAAATGGATGCTAATATTGCTAGTGCAACGATCCCGCTCCTACTCTTCGTCTACATGAATTAACTTACTAGTGTTTAATTTGAGTGTGATTTTATATTTGGTGGTGCTCTTAAAACAGGTGAAACAACACCCAGGGTGCACTAAGGATAACTAGATACCAAATAGTGAGACACCTCATCATCTCCCTAGCCTTATCCCATACATTATTGGGGTCGGTATTTGATTCAACCCGATGCGGCTGATCACCAGATTTGTATACGACGCGACTGCCATCTGACCTTCGCAACCTCTTTAACGAGGAAAATCTGTGATCTGGGTTAAACCGACTGCCAAAGATGATAAATTGGCAATAGTTAGTTGAGACCCCTATAAATACGTAATTGAATTGCTTTTCAGTGCAGCATTCTTCACAATGTTTATGTTTCTAAACCAGCCAATAAATAAAATGAATGAAACGTGGAGCCGTGCTAGCCTCGAGGTTTGAACAGTTGCCTGCTACGCAAGCGAGGCAAGTTTGAATCTAAGAGGGGGGCCTGTACTAATGAGTTTTTTAAAAATCTTATGTGCAGTGATTTCACACCACGTGCTTTACGGTAAAGAAAACATGGTGATAAAACCTGCATTTTCTGAGAAGTAATTCAAAGACGTATGTATGTATAGTGCCTGAGACGGCGATAGACTCACCCTCTGTCACGATGGCACTTAATCAAATTTGGTGATGTGTAACTGTTTTTGTTATAACACCTCTGATTGCCCCTTCGAGGACCCTTATACGAGAGCATATTTATTTTTATTTAAAGTTGAATGAAAAGTAGATATAATATAGTTTCATCCTAAAGAATCTAGTAGGCAGGTTAATTTATATTTATCGATAAATCCTGCTTCAGTCACATCACTAACCGTCTTGGCTGAGTTTTCAACAACCCAGCATGGTAATTCTCTGTAATCCTAACGTTCAAACTTCTCAATGAATTTAAAATGCCACACTGAGATGCACCTCTGAATTTCAATTATGTCGTTACATATGCATCAGATAAATCAATAAACATACTAATTACATTAATATCTTCATTATACAATACGAACATGTGTCATAGTGTACACGTTAGTATTTTTTCTCTTAACTGCTATCACCAAACCAGAAGGTAGTCAATTTGAAATAGTATTGCGCGAGCCATGTTTGCCGCATGCCAGATAACTGTTGGGCCTCATTTGAGCCATATTTAGCCTTTTTTGGTCTCCATCCAACATCGCAGATGAACCTTAAAACCATTTAAAACAATTGACCAAAGGAGAAAGAAACCCTGGTGAAATGTGCAGTTGCAATACAGGTACGGTATGCATTATAATATAATAATTATTAGATAAAACAACAGTTTTACTATCTTGGTAGATATTAATGTTATAATTTTTATTTGATGAAACAAAATTTCTTATCATTGATTCAAGAAAAACACTTTATTATGGAATATGACATTATGTAAGTATAAAGTAATACTTAAATGTATATTTATATAAAATATTTCAAAGGTTCATTACAATATTACTCAAGGCCCCGCCTAGCCCTGAAGCTTCCACGAGCATATCTAGCCCCAGTCTTAATACCTTCCCAAGTTTCCATACCGGCTTGTTCAATAAAGTCTTCATCAACCAGAAAGCCTAGAATACTACCAAAACCAAATCTGTATTGTGGTAATTCATACGTATAAGAGAAAGGTACTCCAATGCTCTGAACGTAATCACTAGCGCCTCCGGACACAGTGTACAGCACTAACGCTACATTTCCAACGATGTAATTAGGGTTGTAACTCATTTTAACATCATCGATAGCTCCAGCCATTTGGATCCCAGCTACGTGGAGCTGAAGAGCGTTAGGGGGCAGTGTTCCTGTTCCGTATCCGTAAAGAATCATGCTTCCAAAACTGTGTATATCCAGGAACAGTTCCATACGATCTAAGTATTGAAGGACGATGTTGCTAACGATCTGCGATTCCGGTTCGGAGAGTGGACCTGTGCCGTGGAAGTCTTCCATGCAAGTGATACCGCTGGATGCAGTTCCCCAGTTGAAATCGAAGTTGCGGTTGAGGTCAACGCCCATGCAAAGCCCGCCGTTCACTCTCCGGTTCTTGCGCCAGAAACGATCTATCATCGCGTCAGCCTGCGTAACAAAATTATGTATTATAAAAAAAGAATTATAGTTTCTAGTGTACGTATTAATTCTATTATCTAAATCATCTCATTGAGACGATGATATTTTAAATACGAAATACATACGAGAACTTTGAACCAAGTACTTTCAAATCATCGTTACCGCCGACGGTTTGAAATGTTTTTTTTTTTACTGAGAAGAACTTGACAAGGACTCTACATTTACTCTTTTCGAAAATCTTACAAAATATTTTGATAATAATACTCAATAACATTATTAGTTCCTGGACATTTAAAGGCACTCATAATGATAAACAAATTCCCAACTTTTCTAAGCATTCCTCGAATTATCGTCGCTTAAAGCCCTGGGCATAGAAATATATATCAATTGTTTTGAATACTCACACCTCCTTCCATAGAGAATACGAATCCATCAGGGTTGAGGATTGGGAGTATGATCCAATCGATGTCTTGAAGGAGATCCTGTTCAGTGACGTCAATGACAAGCTTCTCAATGGCGTAGAGAGTGGCTGGCTGAGAGATCCACTCACGCGAATGGAGGAGGGATTCGACGAACACTACGGGTTTACTGGTGTCCTGAAGAATAATTTGTGTTTCTCGTCAGTATTGTAGGCTTGCATTTTAGGAGTCATGATGGCCGAGTAATTTGAATAGTCACTTTTAATAAGCAATGAGTTTTTCCAACATATAATCTGCAGTGATGTCACACCAAGAGCTTTGAGGAAAACATCATAAAGAAATCTGATACGTCTTTCGAAATTCAACGTTGGAAATATTTTCAACACGTTTGCACTTTAGATAACTTCTATGTAAATTGTTGTGACACCTCTGATTATGGGGACACAGTTGTATCAAAGCAACATTCGCTAAATAGATGACGCTTTTCCTAACAGCTGTTTTTAAGCAACTATAAGATAGGGAAATCGCGCTTTGAAAGTTCTCTGTACTATATTATAACTCTGTAAATATTACAAGTTTCCAATTAGAACAGTTGGAGCCGCAGTTCCTCAGGCATTACACCTACCTGGCTCGGCATGATCACTCGCTATCCCCACATACTGATACAAACATACCTCAAAGTTAGTGGTGGAAATCTTCAAGTAGTTAATATCTCTTCCTTCGATACTCCTACCAGCGTTCACCAAGGTCACAGTTTCAGGATAGGTAGCGGCGATCTCTTCGAGGTAAGCATTCACCTGGTCAATAAAATCACATCAATGTCAATATTATATCTGGATAAAGATTCCTGTCAGTTGTCAGATGAAAAAAGTATTTAGAACTTTGAACAAAGTACTTTCAAGTCGCCGTTACCGCAGTGTTTAAGGGTTGCTTTTACTGAGAAAGACCAAGCAAGAAATAATCGTGCTCTATGACATAAGAACATTATTAAAAAGGGAATCGTGATGCGCAAATTTACGTATGGGTAAAGTTGAATTCCACCTCGTAACTTTTGTTCCTAGGGCCGGTGATTCAGTGGGGCACTGCAATGTATTCCAAATTTATTATTCATACATTGACATGCATAGATAGATAATGGAATGCAGTTCTATTCCTTGATTCATATATATATTCATGCCCCCTTTTCTTCACTGACTCACCAATATCTTCACAGCATGAAATGGCAAGGCTCTCAATGAATAAGCTATATTCAAAATAGCTTTTCGTTGGATGATCTCCAGCAGAGTTGAAGAGTTCTATGAGTGTAGTTACATTGAAAAATAAGAATGTTCTGTGGGTATTCATACAGTGGAATAATGCTTCCTTTTTCTGTAAAGTCCTTGATGAAAATTTCACGGCGCATTATCATCTACTGTCCTGGGCTACTTGCGATAGTATTTTGATTCTATAATCTTACAGGAACCTGAGATGTTCCCGAGATAAACAGTCCTAGGTGTTAACCCACGTGGTGAATTTCATTATCTGTTAGTCAAACTTAATTCTACTTAAAATATGGAATATGTATTTGACCTCATTAATTATTTTATGATTAATATTCAGTAACCTGTTATGATAAATCGTATATAAATAGTTATAATTAAATTCGCTTGCAAAGAGTCTCCGAGCTATGAGAATAATTTAGAAACTAGAACCAGATTGCAATGAAATCATATCGTATCTTCATATTTTTAGACCTTACCTCTGTGTAAGAGTAGATCCTATCAAAATCGAGACCTTCCCGGGCACTTCTGGTAGCGTTAAAGGCTTTCACTTTGGTCAGCGCCATCTTATTTCTCTCCATCTTTAGCTGTCTGAAATTCAGTATAAAATTTTTAAAGGAATATTTTACTAAGCTTCATTCTTTGTACATTTGATTTCATCAATGGGATCATTCACTCCTATGAATTACCTATGGTAAAAGCTAACCAATTACGGATTGTACTTTACTTAACCATAGAGAAAGCTAAGAAAGAACAGCTTTCTCTCTGACCTTACCATTGCCAAAGATGCTCAATCGAGAACCGACATGAGTTTATCGAGCCCTTTGTGGTGATGGGGGAAATCAGGCTATAACCCATCCAACTACTAGGTTAGATTTGGTTTGCATAACTTCGCTATATCAACACGGAGAAATGTCGAATAAGGCACGCTTAAGAAAAATCTTTTTTTGGTTTTAAACTTACTCTTCAATATTCTCGGAGGCAACCTTGTATTCGACTTCGAGGGATCTGAAGACATCCTGGATCATTTCTCTGGCTTCTCCAGGGACCAGGACCAAGCCGGGACGCCCTGGGATGGGGTGGGACCACACATCCAAGTGTAATTGCTGACCCAAATCATTGATGTGTTTGCTCTGGTCAATATCCTTTACAGAAATCTCGTATAGAATGTATCTGGAGTGGAAAAAGAATAAAAGCTAGTTGCTTATCTAGGTTACTACTACCCTATTTCTGTATTCATTAAATTGCCCATATTGCCCTCAGGGGACGGCAGAGGTGTAATAGGGAACGAGTCTATTGCCATCATCCGGGCCCTTACCCAGATTCCGAGCTGCAACTGTGAAAGTACATATAGAAAAACCCAAAAACATTTTGCCCGACTTGGAACCCAGGACTTCGAGTTCCGCAGTAGCGTTGTGCGACCACTAGACCAACTAGGCACTTAATCTATTTTATTTCCTTTTACACATCTATGAAGCAGCATCAGGGAGCCTAATGGCTTAAGCAGGGAATAGTAAGAGCTTCTAAGCTTTGACGTTTCCGTTTTAGTACCGTAAAATTTCTTCTAGACGTTCTTAATACGCGCTGCTTGAACGATCATAGATGAATTTTGACCGCACTTCCACCAGTAGCAGACCAATTAAGGTCACATTTTGAGCACACGCATATTTAATTGCTGGAGATCTTGGATTGGCAAATGATCTGCCAAAAATAGAAGATGTTATGCCTACTCCTTCTCCCCTGGGAAGGTGTGAACTTACACTAAGACAAATTAGAATTATTCTACCCTTACCCGTCATAGCTCACGTATTTTGCCAAAACAGCCGTAAATAAAAGTAATAAACCCAATACCCTTTCCATGACTGTCTCCTATCACGGACGCACTCGAATTGATATTGAATTATGAACTCAATTGACATTCCAAAGATTAGTATTATCTATTTATCAAACTCGATCCATCAAGGGTTATTAAAATTTACAAAAAGGATTAAAGTAAGTTTATGGATTTGGAAGTTTGACCTTGGCTTAATGCATTGTCTGTACAAAAGACGATGCTAGCTCACATTAATTGACAGACTTTCAAATCAAAATTCAAATTCAAAATATCTTTATTTGATTAGACTTTTAACAAAGTACTTTCAAATCGTCAGAACGACACGATTACACAGGATTATACATGCTACCGCCAGGTTAGGTTGTATTTAATAGAAGAACCTGTTAAGAAAGTCAGTAATTACTCTTATCAAAAAATATTATATAATTTTAAAAATACTTAAGAAATATACGCCTATGGACAAGTTTTTCGTCTATCAGTCAATAAATATGACTTTGAAATCGAAGGAAATAGCCATGCTAAATAAAATAATAGCTTTGTCTTTATATTGGCTGCATTTCGCAGTAGGAACAGATAATTTCTCCATAGAAATATGTGTAACGTACAATTCGACCTCCCTTCCTCCTACTGGCTCAAAATTTTGTTTAATTAAGTCAGACATCCACCAATTTTGGCAATTCACATTCACACCCACTATTCACTGAAGATGATTAGGTGCCAAAGTGACAGAGGGTGAGTCCATCGCCATCTTAGACAATATACTATGTCTATACATATTATGTGTTTGAATTACTTCTCAGACAGATGCAGGTTTCCTCACGATGTTTTCCTTCACCGTAAAGCAGGTGGGGTGAATTCACTGGACAAATGTTTATAGAAAAACGCATTGGTACAGCCCGCTGGAATTCAAACTTACGTCGATTGTTTAGCAGGTGACTATGAAACCCCATGACCACCACGGGCAAGGCACTGCAGTTGGGAAAATTCCCAATCATCTATAATCTATTCCTAATAACATTATCGAGTGCCTTTACACATATTTTTATCCGAGTTTTGAAAGTGAATTATCTATATACGATTTCCGACCTCTCTGTCTTTTGCGACTTCACCGTAACATTCGAAACATCCGAAGCCGTCTAGTACCTAATTATATTCCTGTAAAGTTGGAAACAACCATCAATAAGTAAATCGTTGTCGTTGTTTTAGAAGGAGGTAAGCAATAATGGCGAGATTCCGTGGAAGTATTCCGTCCCACCTTGAACGAAGCAAGGGGAGACTGGGAAATATTGCCCCGAGGAGCGACGTGACACGGCGCGGAGTGGTGGACACTAGAGCGGGGGCATCCTGTCGATAAAAATAACACTTAAATATTATTTTTCAATACAAATTCCTGATCTATTTTCCATGTCTCTGACGAGGAATGATTTCTTATTGAATCGAATAGAATATAACTCATATTAAAACGTCACTGATAACAAAGTCTATCTCCAATTTGTGGGCTAAATGCATGATGGGGGTTCTACTTATATAATGAAAGAAGTTTTACTGTGTTCAGGCAACTGGAGGAGGCCTACCCGATAGGGGCCATGAAATATCGACCCGATATACCTTCTTGCTAAAATATTGTTTGTTTTTTTATAAATGTTATGGTAATAAAAAAAGGCTTATTATTATACTGTGAGGTTCAACAACAAATACAAACAAAAAATATGAGGAATTACTTAAATAAACAAACCACAAAATCCTCCATTACTAATATGACTGCATACACGAAGCAAATCATATCGAAACCAATCAATAAATCCACGTATTTTACTAAAGATAAAAACACTTCCGAACGATACTATGCTGTATTATATATATATCATGAATGAATGAACAGTACAAAGCATGCAGAACTCTCGTGGTTTGTATATTCAACTGCAGCGCTAGTTGTCGCGAGTTCGACTCTCGCGCAATGGAAAATTTTTTTGTCAGTTTCAGAGATTAGCTGGAACAAGCTGATAAACGGACAGACTGAGAAAAAATTATGAAATAGTTTTTTTTAAAGTATTTAGTAAAAAGCTATTAATTAGGAATTACAAGCAGACCCTTCAATTGTATTGAACTAAATAGATAATTTATTTCAAAACTTAAAAAATAAAGGCAATTTTATCGATACAATATTCATCGACTTGCATCGATACCTTTCAATACTACACTATATAGGCTATACTTACAAGAATGCTCTCAAGTCGGCGCACGTCGTAGTTGCAGGAAACATGTAGTACGTACGAAGGAAAACTGGAAATTCCCAATATGTACAATGCAATCACATTTTAAACATTATAGTGTGATAGTGCGGTTGGTTAATATGGACTCGAGATAGAATATTATTATTATTATTTTTATTTATTGTAAAACTATTTAGCGTTCCAGTTCAGATGAAAATTCATACATACATACATACATATGCTCACGCCTGTATTCCCCGAAGGGGTAGGCAGAGGTGTTGTTATCACAACACCCACTTTTCACCGAATTTTGATTAAGTGCCAACGTGACAGATGGTGAGTATATTGCCGTCTCAGGCACTATACATACCTCTTTGAATTACTTCTCAGAAATATGCAGGTTTCCTCACAATGTTTTCCTTCACCGTAAAGCACGTGGTGTGAAATCACTGTACATAAGTTTTTTTATTTTTTAGAAAAACTCATTGGTACAGGCCCCGCTGGGATTCGAACTTGCGTCGCTTGCGTAGCAGGCGACTACTCAAACCCCGAGGCCACCACGGCTTCAATTCGAAGATTCAATTTATTTTTACATTAGGCTGAAAGGATACAATATATATATATATATATATATATATATATATTAGTATAACAATATATATATATATATATATATATTAATTTTTTGCACCTTTATTTACATACCCCGTTTTTTTCTTGTTCCCCTGGATTTCAGTAGTTCCTTATGAATTGTTCTGTAACCCTGTCAAAGTGTGTTCAACTGATTTTAATGTAATTGTCAATGTCAATGTAAAAGTCTTAGCTTGGAAGCTTAACACAAACGAATTCACAATCGCATTTAATTTTTTTAAGTTCTACAAGGTTACTTAAAGCCCGGCTAAACAAAACCACAATTGATTATAAGCCTCGCTCATTATTTTCTTCCCGTTCAAGTTATTCGCGAATGCCTGCCAACAGCTGTGACTTTTGAAGGTCATAATATTCAGGTTCATGACAATATACGGCACATTATTTCTAATTATGTAGTTACATTATTGCGAAATAAAGTACCAAAAAAATTATCGTGCTATATTTTTTGATTCATATTTTGGCTAATTGATCTTAGTAATAAATACTTTACGTAGAGACAATATGTGTGTTATAACATTTTTATTTAATCAAAACCCTTATTTTCTTAAAAAGTATTTATTCAAATAACACCCTCAGCAGCCACAGACACCGCTCTCCAGACATCATCAACAATAGTTCTTATATCACTCTCCGGGATCAGAACCCCATCACCTCTATCAGCTATGTCTATAGTAAATGTGTATAAAATTTCACTAATCCTAGCAAAATCTACACTAGTACCAGACATTCGATCACCTAAAGCTAACGAACCCATGTCTAGATTATATTCAGCACCTATGGCACCGACAATTTCGAGACCTAACAGGTAATGTTGTCGGAACATCCCACTTGCAGCCCTTTCGAAATTCCAAGGGTACGTTATAGATCCGTAATTGTTTTGCAATGACGTATACATTCTCATTCTTGATCCATACTGCTCGATCAGAGATCTTATGAGACCAGTTTCAGGCTCTGAAAATGGTGAAACACCTGCGTATAGATGACTGCACGGGCTTGAGCTGGAGTCGGAAACTTGCCAGTCAATATCGAAATTTCTGTTTAGATTTACACCTGGACAAATAAAGCCTAGATTACTTCTGGTGCTTCGGGATTTGGTCCATAGACGGAGCTGGAAAATAATAAAACAGGTTAAATGCGATAAAGGCAGATAAATATGTACTTTTGACTCATATAGAGACAAAAGTACATAATCAAATATTGAAATCAGAAAATAATTCAGTTTGAGGAGATTAATTACAGATTAAGGAAAAATTTATCATTGTGCAATCTATCTGACGGTTGACCCCAGACTAGATGTCGTATGCTATTAACTTCTTCTTTCTGAAATTCTACATTTTTAACCCCAAGCATGATGGTACATAAAAATATAACGTTAAGAGGTTTTCTAAAATTTGTTAATGCTTCCCCCAACTGACCCTTCTGCCAATAATAATGTTAATATGACTAATTGATATGTTAATATGAAAAATAAGCGAATGAGTCGCTTCAGATTAAAATCAAATTTGTTTACTTACATTGGTATGAGTATATTCATAGCCGTCAGGATTCAAAACGGGGATGACAATCCACTCAAACTGATCTCTTAACGTTTCCTGGGCATTCTCCAACAATTTTTCAATGACATTCAAAGCAGAAGGTATAGTTATCCATTCCCTAGGATTGACACCAGCTTCTATGACGATCACGGGTTTATCTACAGCAGTATTGTTTGTTATTTTCATATAAACTATCGGTCTATTTTCATCCGTAACACCATATTCAATAAGATCTACATTCATTGTTGAGCTCTCTGAGTATTCTTCTTTAATCCTGGTTAAGTAATCCAATATCTGTGGATAATGTATTGTATTAAGGTATACCTAGATGATATATTTATACTACATTAGCTTAAGGCCCGCGGTTTTACCCACGTGTAGTTCAACTACGACAAAAAATATGTGACACTCACAAATTAAGTGGCTATATTGTTAAAATAACTTTCAAAATCGGTTCAGACTTTTCGAAGATTACCCCCTGGAACCTCACAAACTCACAAACGTTACCATCTTTATAATATTAGTATAAATGGACTTAGGATTATCGCCATGAATCCACCAACATAAACAAAGCTGAGAGAGACTGGGGACCATCATAGGTTTAAGCAGAACGTATTAAGAACTTCTGAGCTTTGATTTTTTAATTTTTATGCCGTAAATTCAAAATTCGAAACTCAGAAGTCCTTAATACGTGCTGCTTAAACGATCATAGTTGCCCCCCTGTTATTTCATAAAATAAGGACCCAACAAAGTACTTACTACGTCATAACGATAATACCCATTGTAGTTAAACTGTCTGTTTTGTGTGCTCCAAGTGTTAGTTAATAGTGTTTCTTTTTCAGCCAGATACCTGGAAATGAGAGGGACAGAAAATCAATCAAGTTCATGTATCACATAGAGTTCGTTACCTAACAGAACACTCCACCCGACGCCGTCCGAGGCACGTCCTTATTGACCCTGATGACGATATCACATTACTTCAGCAAGCAATGTCTCAAAAGCACACACCAAACCGACCATTGTTCCGTCCTCGCCGGCGAGGCTCGTCGCGAACTCTACGTCATCGTCCCCCCCGTCCTCTGCTAGGGCCGCGCGCCGAGCCACTAGCCTTAAACATGTCCCTAAATAATACCACTCAGATCCAGCTCCCTAGCTCATCCCCCAGCAACGCCCTAAGCCGAGGTCCGAGCCCCGCACCGGGGCGCCCTTAGCTGTGTTGCTTAGTTTTTAAGTTTAAGCTCGGCTGGAGGCCCTTGGGTCTCGCCCTTTAGTCCGGTTAAGCAGTGGAAGTAACTCCCCCCATCCAACTGCGAGAGACCATATCGTAAAACCTAACAGAACAGGTCCTTGTCGAGCTCTTTTGACAGGCTGTCCGGTTCATTGACACAAGAATATAATGGGATTAAGTAATAGTTAAACATTAAGAGAGTAACGGGCTTTACTATCCGAAACTCAGGCCCTACTGGGGATGGAACCTCTACATCAAGATCAAAATCAATATATTTATCCAGTGATTCCATTCATTATACGTTTGGTATTACGCAGGGGACACCTTATTGTTGCATGCATCCATCGATGCGTAGAGGCCTATGAGATTCAAACATGCTTCGCTAGCGTAGCAGGCGACTCCTCAAACCCCAAGGCCACCACGGTGAACGATATATGTTTTTCAAGGTACTTACTCGAAAACATCTTCGGCAAAAATGTCTTTCTTAACCCCTAGTTCCTCCAGTTGTCCTTCAAACCAGTCGTAGTGCGAAGCTGGTACCATAGCGAGTCCTGTGACATTGTATCTGACACATGGCTTCCTCCAAAAATCTACGTTATCACTCTTCAGTAAATGTAATCGATCTTGCTGTTGTTCTATATCAAATTTGATTCGGTACACTTTGAATCTGAAATAATTTTAATAAATCTCTCATATGCCGCGGTGGCCTTGAAGTTCGAATCCCAGCGGGGCCTAAACCAATGAGTTTTTCTAAAAAACGTATGTAAAGTGATTTCACACCACGTGCTGTACGGTGAAGGAAAACATCGCGAGGAAACCTGCATATTTCTGAGAAGTAATTCAATGATGTATGTAAAGTGTCTGAGACGGCGATGGACTCACCATCTGTCACGTTGGCACTTAATCATCTTCGGTGAAAAGTGGGTGTTGTGATTACAACCCCTCTGCCTACCCCTTCGAGGAATACAGGCGTGAGCATATGCAAATCTCTCATATGCTCACGGCTGTAATGTTCAAAGCTAATTCCCAGACATCCAAGAAATTGAATTGTTGTGAAATAAAAGTGTATAAAAGTTTATTTTTCAAAATCTATGGTCTGTGGATGTCTGGGAACAAGCCATCTTCAAACGGGTACGTAGAGGTGTACTTATACCCACATTTCACCAGTTATGTTTATGTAATAGGGATCGAGCCTGTAGCCATTAACCGGGCACTTAAAGATGGAAAAACCCAATATCACTTTGCCAACTTGGGGATCGAACCTAGGAGCTCTTGTTCCGCAGTGCTAGCGACAATACCAACGAGACAGTCATACTATTATGACAATAGGTTTGAACTAATCCACACATGAGGGTAACATATTAAAAGCAACATCACTTACGATTTGTAATCCTCATTTCTTGCAAAAACATAACAGAATGAAATAAATAAACAAAATACTCTTAACATTTTAATATCAAACCACACTACACTAATGAAATACTTAACACATAATTACAAAATGTTGGCTATTAATTATTATTTATCACTTATCAGTCAGGCATAATCCTTCTGGAATTAAGATTATTATGAGAAGCAATGATAATTTTTTGGTACCACATATGAAAGTACTTGGCAATGCTGCCAGCCTTCTTGGCACGATCCCGAGAGACACCGGTTTGGGCCAAGTTTTCTACTTGTAATTATTTTTAAGTATCATAATTATAAAAACAATAAATATAATTAAAAGAAATATATTAAAAATACTATAATGATTTATTCTGCTATTACAAAATGTCCAAATATTCATATATTTATTGTATTTATGTAAGTTACATGAAATATACAAAATAATCTTAATTATAATGGTATCCTAAGTAAATTAACATAAACCCTGTTAGGGCACAGCAACATGAGAGGCACTACTGGAATAATTCAAGTATTTTTCTATCTTAAATTTCTATCAATAACTTATATTTATAAAAGTATTTATTCACTTCACATAATATTTTTTTTTATAGTACACCTTGCTAAAGTATTGACCAGCTGCGTATTATATAAGTTATCTCAGCGACGTACTCGACGAACGACGAGCGACGAATGTCGCTTCCAAACGAATGACACAAGTTCTAATACCAGCGGCCTGAGGGCCTTCGCACTTTCTTCGAAAAACTAAGCTTCGGTCGAAAGTTCGCCGAGTTCCTACCACGGTTCTGATTCGTGCTAAAATTACACCGAACGTCTGCTAGAAAACTTTTGACGTTTCGATCTTCTAAACCTATTGTAATTTAATTAATAAAAGAAAAATAAAATCCGGTGATCGTCAGTCTCGAACCGGGGTACTCTAATTTCGTTATTTATCGTGTATTGTAATTATATATTATGAGTTTTTCAGTGCCTGAAAACATGACCAAAACGATGTTTTCTATAAAATCAACCTAGATAAATTTTTGCCCCTGAAACCCCACATGCAAAATTACATGAAAATCGATGGAGCCGTTTCCAAGATTCCGATTATATATATAAGAATTGCTCGTTTAAAGATATGAGATAAGATTAATTGAACGACTACGCTTGGCTTGCGTTCGTTTCCGCTGTTTCGTTTCTAGAAAAAAATAGAAGTTTCAAATATATTTTCCAAAAAAAATAAAATGCTATGATATCTCAACATATGCTTTTCGATGAATGAATACATCGTGAGGAAAGCTATGTGTAGTGCCTGAGACAGCGATGGACTCCATCTGTCACGGCACTTAAACGTCTTCGGTGAAAAATTGGTGTTTTACTCATTCTGGGATGGTGGTAGTATTATTGCATTTCGTTTTTTTCTATAAGGTGGTAAAAAATCAGCTGAAGTCGGGCTTAAAAGCAAGTTGTATAATAAAGATGGCATCAATAAAACTCAACCCTTTAATGGTGGTCTGGTATTTGAGCACGTTCATATAAAAATACTGGCGCAATAAAATCATTAAGCCTCTGAGGCAATGGGCCGTGAAATGGGCCGCAGTCACAAAATGCCATGCCGCGCCATTGTGAACAAATTTTGTAAACAGATATTTTCATACTTATCATACTTGTTTAATCTGCCATTTTGTGATTAGCAAACTAAGTTACGCTACATGCAAATGACTTAGCAGAAACTAGCTGTGCTCTGCGGTTTCACCCTCGTAGATTTTATATTTATATAGTGTTTAAGTAAAAATCTTTTATTAGTACTTAGCAATATACAAGGAACAGTACTAAAAACTAATTACAAGTAGAAAACTTGGTCCAAATCGGTGTTTCTCGGGATCGTGCCAAGAAGGCTGGCAGCATTTTATACGTTGAATAGCAATGCTGATTCTCTGAGCGAGAAAAGCCCCAGCCCGCTCGTCACGAGAAGCATCTACCAGACTTCGTGCAACCTCTTTGAAAAGTTGATGAGCTTCTGGACCCCAAGGCCCCAGAGTTTCCACCGCAAACGCAGAAAATATGTATCCTTGACCAAAAAAATATATATTTTTTAAATATATATATATAGTATAAGTTACTCCATGTAACATGAGCTATCTGCCAGTGGTACTCCGTTAAAATCCGTTCAGCCGTTTCGGAGATTAGCTGGCACAACCACATAGACAGGCAGACGGAGAGTCAGATACAGATTTTTTTTTATATTGAGGGAGTTTCGTATATGCTTTCATATGCATTGAGTGACAAGCTGTTAATTAAATAAATTAAGTTAATTAAAAAAGAAATACACTTCAATTTTATTTAACTGTATATGGATTGTGCTTTATAATTATATTCACAAAGTACAAGGTATCTAAACAATAGGATATTTCTGACAGCAACATTGCCGCAACTCTGCTCCCGACACTTGGCAAAATTAATTTAGATAAAGTAAATTGGCCAAAAACTTCACTTTCACTGACGTTGACGGAAAACATCGAGAGGATACATACTACATACTAACGCCTGTATTTCCTGAAGGGGTAGGCAGAGGTGTTGTCAAAACAAAACCCACATTTCACCGAATATGATTAAGTACTAACGTGCCAGAGGGTGAATCCATCGCCGTCTCAGGCACTATACATACGTCTTTCAACAGACATATGCAAGTTTTGCTTTCCTGCCCCGTAAAGCACGTATTGTAAAATCACTACACATAAGTGTTTAGAATAACTCTTTGGTACAGGCCCCACTGGGGTTCGCTTGTGTAGGCGACTGCTCAAACTCCACGGCCATGGCACCATTATGATTTACGGTGATTTATATCAATTACTAACAATTAATCGCCTCAAATAAAACCGTAAACAGGCAACAAAGGGGCACAAGTATTAGCCATTAGCGACGGAAACAAGTCGAAGAGTTTCTAAAGAAAACCATTCTGCAATGCACCCTTAATGGGGCCTCAGCTTACACCGAACATTAGGTATATCCTACTAACATTATAAACGCGAAAGTTTGTAAATATGGATGGACGGATTTCGTAAAAACTACAGAATGGATTTTAATTAAACTTTACAATAACAATAGCTTACAACATCAGAATAACAGGCTACAATTTATAAATATAGGCACCCTAGAAGGGTCTCCATCTCCAAACAGGTAAGCAGACGTGTTGTAACAACAACACCCACATTTCACCGAATATGATTAGGTGTCAAAAAAATTATAAGGATACTAGCTGTGCCCTGCGGTTTCAACCGCGTAGATTTTTTAAATAAAAAATCCTTAGATACTCCTTGTAACATTAGCTATCTGCCAGTGAAAGTCCGGTTAAAATCGGTCCAGGCGTTTCAAAAATTACCCAGAACGAACAGACAGAGAGAAAATTTTGAATAATTGTTTTTTAAGTTAGTATCTCTCTCAGCTGTTATTTTGGAATTACAAACAGACACTTCAATTTTAATTATCTGTATATTTTTAGTATGGATATGTATAGAGTAAAGATATGTAAAAGCGTGAATTGTAGATATGACGATAAGTGTTAAGATTTAATTAGTGATTTGATAAGTAGGAAAAAATCGACCATCTGCGTGATATTCTGGCATGCGCTGCCAAATACGCTAGAGTTACCAATATTATATAATGTATGATGGAAATGTTTACCTTACAGGTAGTACAGGCCCCATTGGGATTCGAACTTGCGTCTGCGACTGTTCAAACCCCAAAGGCACCACGGCTATCAATACACACTGTATATAGATATATATCAGAGAGTTTAGTATTCTCAGATCCGTGGTGGCCTCGGGGTTTGAGCAGATGTCTCCTACACAAGCGCCGCAAGTTCGAATCCCAGTGGGGCCTGTATCAATGAGTTTTTCTAAAAACTTAAGAGCAGTGATTTCACACCACATGCTTTATGGTGAAACTAGGCAAAACTTGCATGTCTGTTCAAAGACGTATGTATAGTCTGAGACGGGGATGGACTCACCCTCTGTCACGTTGGCACTTATTCATGTTGTCGTTATAACACCTCTGGTTACCCCTTCGGGGACCCTTCTGCGGTGGCGTGAGTATATTTATTATTCTTTTCACTTCAAGTTCCTTAAGTATAATTTTCGTTTCACATCCTGTATGCAGGTGCAATTAGCGTAGTTCGGTGTGGAGTGAGCCTCATTTATTCCAAACGTTCTTGGTAGCTCCGGCGACATATTCATATTTAAATTTATAGCGAAAGTTGGAATAGTTAAGGCAAGGCTGCAATATAACTTGTTTTCATTGTATCCCTGGACTTCGGCGGTAGTTTCAGAGGCTTTTGTTTTTATCGCTCTACTTAGCTCCTTGTTCACGCTTACTTCTAGGATAGGATATGTTATAGATTGTATCACAAGTTGAATAACAAAAAGTTATCCTAGCTCTGAAGTCTTTAACTTTAACTCCCTGGCCTCATCCCATACACTGTTGTGGTCGGCACATAATTCAACCCAATGTGGCTGATCACTTGATTTTCATACGAAGCGACTGCCATCTGATCTTCGCAACCTTTTTGTCGAGGAAAATCTGTGATCTGGGTTTAAACAGTTGTCAGACTATTTTAGGCCTCCAACTGACCTGTAACGACTGCCAAAGATGATAAATTGGCAACCGGGACCGACGGCCTAACGTGCTCTCCGAGGCACGGAGGGAACTCGGGCGGTCACCCATCCAATTACTGGCTAGGGGTAGGGTTGCTTAACTTCGCTGAGCAAATGCTATGCGCAATAGCAACTGTGCCACGAGCTCCTCTGAAGTCTTTAACACTGACGCGATATCTTAAATTAGCTATGCCCGCGGTTTCACAGTGTTTTTTATACGGAGCCCTAATTTAAAAAAAAAGTTGCCTAAGTTATTCCTTGTAATATGAAGTGCCTGTCAGTGAAAGTTAATGTCAGTCCAGCCAATTCAGAGATTACCCGGAAAAAATACACAGACAGACAGATTGACAGTCGGACGGTTAGACAGAGAATTATTTTAAATCGTTTGTTTTTATATGAGTATGTACCGTATATATTATCAGAAAAGTTTTAAAAATAGTTATTTTACATACTTTCATATTATCATGCGTTTCGTGAAGCGCTGTTATTTCGGATTAACAAACAGAAATAGATGTATAGAAAATGTGTGGAACCAATCATTTGCGTAATTTTGTCTATCTACACTAATATTATAAAGAGGAAAACTTTGTTTGTTTGGTTGTAATGAATAGGCTCCAAAACTACTGGACCGATTTCAAAAAATCTTTTACCATTTCATAGCTACATCATCAGCGAGTAACATAGGGTTTATTTTATCCCCGTACTCCCACGGGAACGAGAACTACGCGGGTGAAACCGCGTGAGGTCCGCTTGTGTTTTATAAGATTGTCATGATTAATGTTAAATTTCAACCAATGTTATAAAAGGTTAGTTTGTTTTTACGCATTCTCAACTACTTAACCGGTCATGAATTGTCCTGTGGCCCTAAGGTCTCCAAAGACGGTAGCAAAGAGCAGTCGCCTGCTACGCAAGCGACGCAAGTTCGAATCCCAGCGGGGCCTGTACTGAGTTTTTCTAAAAAACTTATGTACAGTGATTTCACACCACGTGCTTTACGGTGAAGGAAAACATCGTGAGAAAACCTGCATATTTCTGAGTCATTCAATGGCGTATGTAAAGTGTCTGAGACGGCGATGGACTCACCATCTGTCACGTTGGCAAGAGCGT
Source organism: Watsonalla binaria (assembly GCA_929442735.1). Classification (NCBI taxonomy): domain Eukaryota; kingdom Metazoa; phylum Arthropoda; class Insecta; order Lepidoptera; family Drepanidae; genus Watsonalla; species Watsonalla binaria. The sequence goes on from OV838938.1 coordinate 1,068,619, forward strand.
TGAAAAGTAGGTGTTGTGATTACAACACCTCTGCCTACCCCTTCGGAGAATACAGGCGTGAGCACATGTTTGTAGACGGTAGCAAAATTTCTAATCTAACATTCTTTTGTAGAGTACAAATGATAGTGAGAAAAACCTCATTCTAGTGGAATTTTCTCACGCTTCCGGATACGTAGATCAAGCTTCAAGCCATTACCCTTAAGGAAACGCCTCCATTTCTCTTCCAGTCAAACTTCCTGTCCTAGATACTCTAGGTATAGTCCAACATTGTGAAGTGTCACGGTATTTGTTTAACACAATCTAGGTAAGCTAGTGACATTTTTTTTTGTTGGGTTAATTTTACGTAGATTTTACTATTTTGCACTAAAAGTGGTGTGAGCATGCTGATGCAGAGTATGATGAGTATAGCTTTGATTTGAGTATGGTATAATATTTTAGATTTTTCTCAGCACTGACTCACCATTTATAACTATCCTTTGTCACGATGTTTTTCATTCACCGTTTAGTTTGTAAAATAAATAAAGTCAAAGTCAAAATCTTTATTCTTAAATTTTAGAAAATAATAATTACTTAGTTTCTTGCCGGGTTCTCAGTAAAAGCAACCTTCCGAACTCGGCGGTAGCATGTATGATCCTGTATAATTATGTCATTGTGACGATTTGTAAATACTTTGTAAAAGTCTAATCGAATAACGATATTTTTGGATTTGAGTTTAATGTTTCCCTTCACCGATTTTTTTGTTTTGTTGTATTTTGTAGCCAGTATCCCTGATACAGTATAGCTGTGTATCACAGTGCAGTAAGCGCGTACTGTAGATATAGATAAGTTTACAACAACCCTACGCTTCAGTGTTATTTGTTCCGCAAACTTCAGTTTAATTAGGGCCTCTAGTGCTGGCATAGTTCGCGATTCTGTTATAACGCGGTACGTTAGGGAGGCAACCGGGCATTGAATTTTTTTATTGAATTTTCACACCACGTGCTTTATGGTGAAGGAAAAAATTGTAAGGAAACCTGCTTATGACTGAGAAATAATTCAAAGACAAATGTCAACACCATCTTTCAAGTTGGCACTTAATCATATCCGGTGAAAAATGGGTGTTGTTATTGCAACACCTCTGCCTACCTACTCGGGGAATACAGGGCCTATGTATGTATGAAACTTTGGCATTGATCTTATTGCCCTTTGGCTGTGAAATGAGGTCTTCTGGCCGGCTTTAAGTGATGCTACGCAATCGACGCAAGTTCAAATCTGAAAGGGATCTACCAATGGGTATTACTTAAATGTTAAGTACAGTCATTTCATACAAGTTTTGCGGTAAAGTAAAACTTGAGAAAACTTACATAAGAGGCCATCCATAAATTACGTCACACGTTAAGGGGTTGGAAGGGGATCGACGAAGTGAGACATTGTGTTACAACGGGGTGGGAGGGATTCTTAATTTCTTGACATCGCATTTCAAAATCTATTAGAATCTAAGTGTAAATGCCTCCAAACGTTTTGTTGTAAAATTTGTCAAAAATTAATTTAAATGGAAATACAACAGATTTCGGAACCGCTTTTTAAATTCAATAATTTCTAAATGTAAATTTACACAATATGTGACGTCACACTAAGGAGTCTCACAAATGTGACCAGCTGTGACAAGAACGGGGGGAGGGCAAAAAAGCATGCAATTCGTGCGACGTAATTTATGGATAGCCCCTAAACTGAAAAAAAATTCACAGATGTTGCTTGCGACGGCGATGACTTCACCACCGTTCACGTTGTCACTTAACCATCATCAATGAAAAGTCGCTCCACATACCACTGCCTACCCCTTGGGGGATCAATCTGAAAGGTGTTCGTTATACATTGATAACCATAATATTCCAAGCAATAAAAGACTTATATAAATATTGTAGCTCGTGGCACAGTTGCTATTGCGCATATCATTCGATCAGCGAAGTTAAGCAACCCTAAGCCTAGTCAGTAATTGGATGGGTGACCGCCCAAGTTCCCTCTGTGCCTCGGAGAGCACGTTAAGCCGTCAGTCCCGGTTGCCAAATTATCATCTTTGGCAATCGTTACAGGTCAGTCGGGGGCCTAAAATAGTCTGACAACTGGTTTAATCCAGATCACAGATTTTCCTCGTTAAAGGGGTTACGAAGGTCAGATGGCAGTCGCTTCGTATAAAAATCAGGTGATCAGCCACATCGGGTTGAATCAAGTGCCGACCCCAACAATGTATGGGATAAGGCCAGGGAGGTTGATAAACCTCGCTGTAACCGCTTACCACCGCTGCAATTTGACACTTTTGTAACGAAATTCGACGAAACGCCATTCGGCGTAGGGTTAATTCTTTAGAAATGGAAACAGGTTGCCAAACTTGTGTGCCGACTAAAACAACCATCAAAGAATGTTGAAGAATAGACAGGCGAGGGGCTACAGAATTACTTTGTGTCAAAGGAAATGGTCAACTTATGCACCGTGAGGACTAATAGTGAACATAAGGATTTGTGCGTAGCTTGGATGTTTTTCACGAGTTCCGTATCCAAAGACCAAAACGAGACCCAATTACAAAGACTCCGCTGTCCGCCCGTCTGTCTGTCTAGCACCAGGCTGTATCTCATGAAGTCACAGATGATGTATTTCTGTTGCCTCAATCCAACCTCCATAGTTGATGATTTAAAAGTAAAAAAGTTGAAAAATGCAGAAGAGTAATTCAGTGATGTCATGATTGCCATTCAGTGATGAATATGATCGAAATAATCCCCAATAAATAGTTTAATTATAAGAAATTACGTTTCCAAATAGAGCTACGTTGCCCTAGTAGGTACTGTGCCTAAAATATATTTTGTCTTAGGAACACAGTTAAGAACAACTGAAAATAGAAAAACAAAATAGAAGAGGAAAAATGGTTGGGCACTTGAAAATACACGACAAGCTATTACAACTAGTACTGGAAGGAAAAATGGAAGGGAGGAGAGGAAGAGGAAGACCGAGGAGAAGTTACATGGATCAACTTAAAGAGAAAGTGGATGTAATGTCGTATCAGGAGGTCAAAGATTGTGCACAAGAGAGGCAAGAGTGGCGATTGCTACACCGAGAAGAGGAAAGCTCTAAAATTAAAGAAGAAGCAGGAATTCATAGTACTTTCATCATCTCCCTAGCCTTATCCCATACATTGTTGGGGTCTGCACTTGATTCAACCCGATGCGGCTGATCACCTGATTTTTATACGAAGCGACTACCATCTGACTTTCGTAACCCCTTTGACGAGGAAAATCTTGGTTAAATCAGACTATTTTTGGCCTTCAACTGACCTACAACGATTACCAGCTTAATATGCTCTCCGAGGCATGGAGGGAACTCGGGCGGCTACCCATATAATTTCAGGCTAGGGTTGCTTAACTTCGCTGATCGAATGATATGCGCAATAGCAACTGCGCCCCTAGCTCCTCTATAAGAATTGTCTCCACAACAAAGATAAGATAAGGGGGTCCAGATGCTCATCAACTTTTCAAAGAGGGTGCACGTCGTCTGGTAGAAGCTTCTCGTGACAAGCGGGCTGGGGCTTTTCTCGCTCAGAGAATCAGCATTGCAATTCAACGTGGCAATGCTGCCAGCCTTCTTGGCACGATCCCGAGAGATACCGATTTGGGACAAGTTTTCTACTTGTAATTAGTTTATAGTACGTAACGTAATATAAGGTAACAATATCTTCTCAGACATAGCTTTCTCGATATGTTACCCTTCGTAAATATCTCCACGTAATAAGTAAGTATATAATATAAATATTGGATAACAATTTATCAAAGTCGAGTCATGCCCTCGTTCACGTTAATTACAGCTGTTTAGCTACGTCATCGCTATGATGTGACGTCATTGCGATAACGGAACTTCACACCAATAACGTTAGACGATCGAGTTTGTTATTAATAACTTGCTGTGCCCCGCGGTTTTACCCGCATAAAGCTTATTTCAATAAAAGTATCCTCAGTTATTCCTGGTAACATTAACTGACAAACAGACGGACGGAGAAAATAATTAATTGGTTGCTATCTGAGTACTCTCATATGCATTTAGGGAAAAGCTGTTAGTTTGGAATTGCAAATAGACACTTCAATTTTATTTAACTATATTACATACATACATATGCTCACGCCTGTATTCCCCGAAGGGGTAGGCAGAGGTGTTGTAATCACAACACCCACTTTTCACCGAAGATGATTAAGTGCCAACGTGACAGATGGTGAGTCCATCGCCGTCTCAGACACTTTACATACGTCATTGAATTACTTCTCAGACATATGCAGGTTTCCTCACGACGTTTTCCTTCACCGTAAAGCACGTGGTGTGAAATCACTGTACATAAGTTTTTTAGAAAAACTCCTCGGTACCGGCCCCGCTGGGATTCGAACTTGCGTCGCTTGGGTAGCAGGCGATATAGATAAAGTACCCGTATCTAATATTCGGCTGCTTCTGATTAAATTCAATTAATTAATTTTATATAGTCACCTTGTTACATTAAATAAATAAGGGTGCGTTGCGCAAAAAATGGTTGCACTATAATTTATATTATAAGACAGTCATGTGTCTGACATATTTGTCTAAATCTGTTTGGTGCGAGCGCTCAAAGCCAGGGAATAAACATCATAGGGAAGACAATGTTTTTTTCTTTTCAAAGAGCTCAACGTACATCATCTCCCTGGCCTTATCCCATACATTGTTGGGGTCGGCACTTGATTCAACCCGATGGGGCTGATCACCTGATTTTTATACGAAGCGACTGCCATCTGACCTTCGCAACCCCTTTAACGAGGAAAGTCTGTGATCTAGGTTAAACCAGTTGTCAGACTATTTTAGGCCTCCGACTGACCTGTAACGATTGCCAAAGATGATCAATTGGCAACCGGGACCGACGGCTTAACGTGCTCTCCGAGGCACGGAGGGAACTCCTGCGGTCAAAGTCTGCTAATCAGATCAACGTACACCAGGCATAAAACAAATGCACATAAAGATCCATCGTAAGCAGATCTTTGCATTCGAATCACCGTATCAATAAGAATGTGTATATCCCGTAACAATCTCATTCCATTGGAATCGCACCACATTACATTTCACGATAACATACCTTAAGCATACGTGCTTAAAGTTTATGTCTGTTTGCGCGGGTTAATGTTCAATCTTAAAAGGATGCAATATATTACATTTGTATATCTGTATAAGACGGACTTAGTTCACACCTCTGTCAATAGATGGCGCTATGCTAAAAGTTGCGATTATTGGATCGCGCTGTTGAGATTATCTTTTGTTTAATAACCTTATTGTTTTTTTACTTTGATTATATACCTTACCATTATGAGACAAGTGTTTCATTCATAACCTTTAATCTAAAGGTACTTTGTACAAACAATTTTAGGTATAGAATGAACTACCGAATTTCGGTTAAGGCGAATCTCAACGGGGATTACCCACAGTGCTGCCAGCTGAGATTTAAAAAAAAAACTTAGACGGGGCTTGACATACACGTAGAATTTGTAAGAATTGCTTATGAAAAGTATTATCTGTCTGTATGTTATCTTTTCATTGCAAAAGCACTGAACTGATCTGACATTTGGTGTAGAGATAGCTTTGCCCCCTATATTGTACATAAAATACTTAAAAACGCAGAAAAACTAGCGAGAAAGAGTGTTATTGAGAGGAGTGTTAAGCCATTGGACTTGTCAGTAATAAGTTACAACTCTGGTTATACGGGAAGAGGCTAATTTTCCGACAGCAAAGTGTTTGGTGAAAAGTGGGTGTTGTCCCACCTGTGTCAAAAAATATGCGCACCTTAGACAATAAGTTAAGCCAACATTACAAATGGTGAGTCAATCGCAATCTCAGGCACTATATGTGTATACGTATTTGTCTGCAGACGTATTCACATTCAGCTTTTATTACGATGTTTTCCTTCATTGTAAGATCATTACCGTAGCTAACTTTTTTCTATCTACATAAATCCGTACTAAATATTATAAACAGGAAAGGTTTGTGTGTTTGTTTGTAACAAATTGGCTCAAAAAGTACTGGACCGATTTTAAAAATTCTTTCACCATTAGAATGCTACATTATCACTGATTTATATGGGCTATATTTTGTCAGCGTACTCCCACGGGAACGGGAACTACGCGGGTGAAACCGCTATTCATCTTCATCATCTCCCTGGTCTTATCCCATACATTGTTGGGGTCAGCACTTGATTCAACCCGATGTGGCGACGAAGCGACTGCCATCTGACCTTCGCAACCCCTTTTTCGAGGAAAATCTGTGATCTGGGTAAAACCAGTTGTCAGACTATTTTAGGCCTAATTTGTCAGACTATTTCCAAAAATGATAAATTGGCACCGACCATAACCGGGACCGACGGCTTACCGTACTCTCCGAGGCACGGAGGGAACACGGAGGTGCCATGAGCTCCTCCGCGGGTGAAACCGTTATTATGAAATAAAAAATGAAATAAATCCCTAAAACTTTTTTTCTAAATAGGTCATACAAGTCATAGAAACGTATCAATCTCCGCTTAGATATAAATCATAGCAATAATACGGCGGGTGGCTGTGTAGTAAATTACATTAATGATTCAAACAGTAAACTTCTTTTATGGAACCTACATACACTACGGACTTAGGACACATTATTCTTAAAATAGGAGGATAATAAAAGGAGCCGTGGTGGCCTCGCGGTTAGAGCAGTCGCCTACTGCGCAAGTTCGAATCCCAGCGGGGCCTGTACCAATGAGTTTTTCTAAAAAAAAACTTATGTACAGTGATTTTCGCACCACGTGCTTTACGGTGAAGGAAAACATCGTGAGGAAACCTGTATGTATTATGCCTGAGTCGGCGATAGACTCACCATCTGTCACGTTGGCACTTAATCATCTTCGGTGAAAAGTGGGTGTTGTGATTACAACACCTCTGCCTACACCTTCGGGGAATACAGGCGTGAGCATATGTATGTATGTATTCTTAAAATAAATAAAATATACAACACTACTACATTTTGAAATTCACCATTATTTCATTAAATTTCAATGTGAAAGCTGAAATCATATATCAAAACTAATGGACGTCTCGCGGTTTCACCCGTATAGCTCTCGTTCCCGTGGGAGTACGGGGATAAAATATAGCCTATGTTACTCACTGATAATGTAGCTACTATTTCTGAAAGAATTTTTCTAATGGGTCATTACTTACATACAATTATTGCCTTTACTATTATTTTCCTTTTTAATTATTAATGTAGGGTATAGATAACCGGCGTAGATTGAATAATAACAATTATGTTATGTATAGTAAAAAAATAACTATAACTTATAGAATAACACACCTGTATAAAGTCTTAGGAACTCAGGATTAAACAGCGTCTGTTTTCCACAGTTCAATCTCGTATTCTCAACTTCTTTGAACAAGTCTCGCGACGTGGAGACGCATCCATAGAGCGTCTGGTGGTGCAGGGTCAATTCGAGGGTACTGGGGCACGTGGCAGATCACCAATGAGATGGACGGACCAGATTAAGGCTGTGATGGGTGTTCCTACTATCAACGAATGCTCCCGTAAAGCAGCAGTCCGAAATTAATGTCGCCGTTTTGTTCAGCAAGCCACCAATGCTGACATTACGACCACCACCGCTCTGCCAAGAGTGTAACGATTGAGAAGAATAAAGTCTTAAGTCAACAGTTCGCGTGTGCACCGTACCCAGCCGTTCTCAGATTTAATGTTGGACATAAATCAAAAGTAGGATATGCGAGGCCCAAAAATTTATCGGTCCATTTTCCGGCCCGACCCAGCATTGTTTCAAGTGTTAATAGATAAGTTGCTCACTTCTTTTAATGGCTAAGTGTTCGCTATTTTCCTTTATCGTTACCATCATGGTTTACGGCGATCGGCTTGTATTCCCCAAGGATAGGGAGAGGCTTACTTATAGTTTTCACAAATATTTTTAAATGAAATCAAATCAAATCAAATTTATTAATAATATAAGTACATGACATGTCATATCGCCATCTAATCCCAAATTAAGCAACGCTTGTACTATGGGTACCAGATAACGGTATAACAATCGCCTTTCACTCATCCTTTTGCGATGTCCAAGCCATTGTTGATCGAATAAAAAATAATGTGATAAGAGACAGTTGCAAGTTGAAGAATGATGTGATGACCAGAATTGAAAAAAGTATGTTATTCTTATTACTCGGTAACCCATAATTATATTTTTTATAATTATTTTAAACATTTTGTATAAGAAATATTACCCCTATCAAAAAGTGTTTCTTCAAAATATCTCTCCAATTTACTGATAACAATTCCTCACCGCGATATCAAGGGATGAAAACAATGAATTCAAATGGTGAGGTAATCACCATTCAATCACAATGAGGGTAAACAAAGCCACCGCTTCCTTGTCGCAATCTTAAGAGACAAACTTAATTCGGTGAATAAACAAACGGCCGACATTTTGCCAGCCTCCATCTATCAAATTAATGAGCAGTGCCAATAGCAGGGCCCGCAGTGAGGTCTGGCGCAGACGGTAAAGTGTTAGCGGATGCCTTGCTTGTGTGTTCACATAGGCAGGGTGTACGGGATCTCATGTTTGATATTCCAAGCTGCCCGACTGGAGACCACACCTTGCAGAAGATACATATATATATACATATGCTCACGCCTGTATTCCCCGAAGGGGTAGTCAGAGGTGTTGAAATAACAACGCCCACTTTTCACCGAAGATGATTAAGTCTCAGACACTTTACATACGTCATTGAATTACTTCTCGGAAATTGCAGGTTTCCTCACGATGGTTTCCTTCACCCTAAAGCGCGTGTGTTGTCTACAAAAACTTTATGTCATTGTATTAATTCACCCACTTTTCCCTGAAAGTGAGTGCATGCCACCGTAAGCACAGATATGTTCTTAATTTTATTCTTGCAGACCTTCAGAACGCTAGCTCTATACTACTCGATATCTTTAAATAGTATTCATTAAAGTCGCCATTTCCACACGCATTACATTATCCAAACACCTCTGCTTACCCCTTGGGGGACCCTTCTTCATATAAAATAGGCTAATGCCCAGAAGAGCATATACTACCGGTAAAGTTTTATCCAAAACTTTACCTCTTACATCTTGTAAGAGTTTATATATCCTCTTACCCTCTTTCTTTCTTCCTCCTCTTTCTCATACCCTCTTTCACTCATAACTTGGGTGGATGCTTATAATAATGTGCCTGAAATAACGATTAGGTCGCAGGGAATGTGACAGAGGAAACTTTCCAATTTTGCGTGCTGTAGACATTAAGGCAGTTACTGAGCCCTTCCGTAAAATAATATCATACAAACATACATATGCTCACGCCTGTATTCCCATAAGGGGTAGGCAGAGATGTTGTAATCACAACACTTTTCACCGAAGATGATTAAGTGACAACGTGATAGATGGTAAGTCCATCGTCGTCTCAGACACTTTACATACGTCTTTGAATTACTTCTTAGAAATATGCAGGTTTCCTCACGATGTTTTCCTTCACCTTAAAGCATGTGGTGTGAAATCACTGTACATAAGTTTTTTTAGAAAAACTCATTGGTACAGGCCCCGCTGGGATTCGAACTTGCGTCGCTTGCGTAGCAGGCGACTGCTCGAACCTCAAGGCCACCACGGCTCTAAATTGTAGCCTTTGTGTTATTCCGATGTGTAAGCTATATTATTGTAGTTTCATTAAAATCCATTTAAAAAAAATTGCGTGAAAGATTAACAAACTTTCACGTTTATAATATTAGTTAAACTATTAGGACCAGTAGGATAGGAAGTAGGATTCATTTTCTATTCAACTTCCGTACACAAGGCACCAATACAAAACCACATCGACTAATATATGAAAAGGATTCACAAAGTGTCATTTGTGGTAAAATCAGTTGAAATCACTTCACAACAGCTTTTTAAATGGACCCAAGCGTCATTAGGGTCCCAGAGGTGAAGTAAAATGTACACAAGAGGATTTGCCTTGTTGTGGTTCCGCATATCCGCACGTAACTAGTTCCAGTGTCCAGTTTGGGGTCAGAGGTTATTGCAATTTCATTTACAATATCATATAGAGATGTTGATACAAACTTTGGGAATAATATAACAAATGTTAAAAAAATACCTACAACACATTTTAGAGCAGATTAATTTAAGTGTAATAATTTCACTGAAAAGTAATTCAAAGACATATGTATAGTGCCTGAGTCGAAGATAGACTCACCATCTGTGTTGTGTGCGGAGAAAAGTGGTGTTGTTACAACAACACTATGATGAGGAGTGTATATATATATATTTTTTGAATTTATAGTAATTTCTGAGTTTTATGCTGGGTTTCTCCCAGGGAAAGCAACCTTCATAACCATGGCACAGTTCCTATCATGTCAGTCGATTAGCGAAGTTAAACAACCCAAACCAGTAGGGATGGGTGACCGCCCAAGTTCCCTCCGTGCCTCGGAGAGCACGTTATTCTGTCGTTCTCGGTTGCCAATCTTTGGCAATCGTTACGGGTCAGTCGGAGGCCTAAAAAAGACAACTTGTAACCCAGATTTTCCTCGTATAAAAATCAGGTGATCAGACACACCGGGTTGAATCAAGTACCGACTCCAACAATGTATGGGATAAGGCCAGGGAGATGATGATGATTGTATAATCATGTCATTCTAACGATTCGAAAGTACTTTGTTATACTCAAATCAATGAAAGCTCTTTTGAATGTACGTCCTCGGGCATTGCGCTTGGAAAAATGTTAGCCGTATTTTGAGCGGTATGTAAATAAAGTGGTTAAACCAACTCTATAAATATGTGTCACTGTATACAGTAGGCAGCGAATTGGACAGTTAAATAGGAAGCTACGTACGTCACACGCATGACTAGAATGGCCCATGTGACCGCATTATGCTGACTTTGGAACAAACAATAACAATAATTTACATACATACATATATATGCTCACGCTTGTATTTCCCGAAGGGTATTGTAATAACAACACCCACTTTTCACCGAAGATTAAGTACCAACGTGACAGATGGCAAGACTCAGGCACTATACATAGGTCTTTGAATTACTTCTCATATGCATTTCCTCACGATGTTTTCCTTCACCGTAAAGCCTGTAGTGTGGAATCATTGCATATAAGCGTCGCTTAGGTAGCAGGCGACCGCTAAAACCTCATCATTTACTTATTTTTTTATCATACTCATGCATTTATTTATATAAGTATAGTACTTATAATTTTCCGTCTGTCTGTTTGTTCCGGCTAATCTCCGAAACGGCTGAACTGATTTTAACGGGACTTTCACTGGCAGATAGCTAATTTTTAATGGAGTAACTTTTATTAAAAAAAAAATGGGTTCTGCGGAAATGAAATTAAATCTACGCGTGAAAAACAATCATAAAAATAACAACATTGTTTTTTAAATAAATTATATAATGTCACAATGTACTGGCCTTACTAATTAGCTACGGCCATAAACGTGGTATATATACACTCATCATCTCCCTGGCCTTATCCCATACATTGTTGGGGTCGGCACTTGATTCAACCCGATGCGGCTGATCACCTGATTTTTATACGAAGTGACTGCCATCTGACCTTCGCAACCCCTTTGACGAGGACAATCTGTGATCTGGGTTAAACCAGTTGTCGGACTATTTTAGGCCTCCGACTGACCTGTAACGATTGCCAAAGATGATAAATTGGCAACCGGGACCGACTACTTAACGTGCTCTCCGAGGCACGGAGGGAACTCGGGCGGTCACACATCCAATTACTGGCTAAGGCTAGGGTTGCTTAACTATAAAATAACAAAAAAAAAATATTTTTCAAACACATACGTATATATAATGTATCATTATTAACTATGCGAATGTATTTGTACCGTATGTCGTGGTTCTCCACCCAGTCTGCTCACAGATCACCCTACTGCAACAAGTATCAACCTGGGCTATCGCGTTGATATGGTCAAAGCTTTCCGTTCCGTTGCAAGCAAAAGGCTTTGTACACCCTCTAGGTTTGAATTCACCAAAGATGGTGCAAATTTTCTTAAGATACCACGAAGCTGACACACCAAACACGGTGTTCTGAGGACCCAACTCGATAAGTGGAGATGCGTCTATCCCAAGCTTCTCGAAGCTTTCCGAGGCCTCCGCTGCCAGATTCCCGTTGCCTCTGACGCAACGCTTAAAGTCATCGTGGTCCAACCCCGTTTCGCAGAAACAATATTCACTTGCATTGCCTGAAAGAAAATACAAAATGTATGATGGTTGGAAGAGAGATACTGTAACTAATAATAAAATTGAAATGTCTGTTTTTTTGTTTGGTCCACAAAGGCTGTAAGCCTTTCACTAAATGCATATGACAGTATAATTATAGTAATGGCATACAAAAAACCCTTTTTTTAAATTGTACTTGTTCTATCTGTCTGCAAAAATATCAAAATAATCATAATTTGATTAGACTTTTCACAAAGTACATTCAAATCATCGGAATGACATAATTACACAGGATTATACATGCTACTGGCGGATTCGGATGTTTGCTTTTATGGACAAGAACCTGGCAAGAAACTTTTTTCCAATGCACAAATAAAAATTTAAATATATTTTAGTCGAATAGTGCTAATTATATACCGTAGCTTGAAATCACCAGCCCCCACAAGCAGCGCCTATTCACAACGCGAATGCCAACCAAGATTTCAAAAGAATTACCTTCCGCTTCGCACTTTAAATACTGCGCTTGTAAATATGTATTGTAACGCAGCTCAGTCAACACGCACATCTGCGGCACTGTATATTTCCCGCTTCCCAGTAAATGATAGTCCACAGTAATATCCCCTCCTATGTTGTCTATAATCCATGGATAAGTACTCGTAAAGAATTCCCTATCCTTATAAACATCGCCGTACACTGATATCACATATGTAGCCTTGATTATAGGCAGGATAGTTATGAGAATTGCGAACAACATAGTGATTCCTCGATAATTGAGTAATGTTGAACCATTATATACATTAGTAACACGTGTGTTATGTATTGTAAAGGTTGGTGTTTATGTAACTACCACGACCCTTTCTCGACTGTCTTAATAATTAGTTATATTATTGTCGTTTCTTAAAAATAAAATATAAAAAACCGCGGAGGCCTTGGGGTGTGTGGTACGAGCAGTCGCCTGTTACGCAAGTTTAAGAGTTTTTCTTAAAAACTTATACACAGTAAATTCACCCCACGTGCTTTACGGTGAAGGAAAAAATCGTGAGGTAATTTGCATAGGTCTGAGAAGTAATTCAAAGACGTATGTATAGTGCCTGAAACGGCGATGAACTCACGATCTGTCACGCTGGCATTTAATCATATTCGGTAAAAAGTGGGTATTGTAGCTACAACACCTCTGCTTACCCCTTCGGGAAGACCCTTCTGGGACAGAATAACAAACCTCCAGATTTACATACTCACAAAATTTTAGAATATTAGTAAGACGAGCTGGATATACCTAAGCTACAAAGAATAAGATGAGAATTATTTCATACTGTTTCATTACAAAACTTCCAGAATAAAAATGACAGAATATATATTTTTCTATTCAAATTCGGGGTGATTATTAACCGACTTCAAAAAAGGAAGAGTTTATCAATTCGACTGTATGTTTTTTTATATCTGTTACCTCAGAACTTTTGATTGGGTGATCCGATTTCGTTATAACTATTTTGTTATTTGGTGATGCTCGTAGCACAGTTGCTATTGCGCATATCATTCGATCAACGAAGTTAAGCAATCCTAAGCCTAGCCAGTAATTGGATGGGTGACCGCCCGAGTTCCCTCCGTGCCTCGGAGAGCACGTTAAGCCGTCGGTTGCCAATTTATCATCTTTGGCAATCGTTGTAACGATCGGAGGCCTAAAATAGTCTGACAACTGGTTTAACCCAGATCACAGAATTTCCTCGTTAAAGGGGTTGCGAAGGTCAGATGGCAGTCGCTTCGTATGAAAATCAGGTGATCAGCCACATTGGGTTGAATCAAGTGCAAGTACCAACAATGTATGGGATAAGGCCAGGGAGATGATCAAAATCAAAATCAAAAATATCTTTATTCGATTAGACTTTTTACAAAGTACTTTCAAATCGTCAGAATGACATAATTATACAGGATTATACATGCTACCGCCAGGTTCGGAAGGTTGCTTTTACTGAGAAGAACCTGGCAAGAAACTCAGTAATTATTCGTTTAGAAAAAATACAAAACATTACAACTTTGAGAAATACAATATAAATAAAAAAATATATATATAAGCACATGGACACAGTTCCAGTGCACAAAATTCGATATAAAAAAATAATTAAAAACTAAAAATAAGAACTACGAATAATTGTGTAGCTTGAGATGACCAGCCCCCACAAGCAGCACCTGTTCACAAGTATGACGAGAATGCCAGCCATACAAATGATGTATGTTATGCTTCCGAAGATGTCCCATTTTGCATTATCATGTTATTATTATGGAAAGTTACAACATTCTCTTAACTCTAACTAATACACGTTTGAGTCTTTGAGAAGAGGTGATTATAAAATAAAAAATATATTCACATATACCAGGCTTTACAAAATGATGCATTTTTATAATTCATTATTCGATGTATTTATAAAATGCTAATGGTAGTTTGCTGGTATTTAAGGAGCATAAAATAAATATTTTATTATCTTACAGCGTTATTTATTTTTAACATAACAATCATAAATGTTTTAAATAATTTACTTCGCACTCAATTGCAATACTTATCTATACATACAGATAAATAAAATTCAAGTGTCTCTTTGTAATTCCAAAATAGCTTTTCACTAAATGCATACAAGTACCTTATAGTACATATAAAAAACATGAGAGTTTGAGAAAAATCTCTGTCTGTCTGTTTATTCCTGGTAATCTTTGGAATGTCTGGACCGTTTTTAACGGGACTTTCACTAACAGATAGCTGGTGCTACAAGGAGTAACCTAGGCTACTGTATTACTTTTATTAGGGTTCCGTGTAAAAATAAATCTGTGCGGGTGAAACCGCAGGCCACAGCATGTTATGTTATATTCTTGATTGCAATTTTATTATATTTTCCAATAGTTTAGATATTTTTATTAATTTATATTTGTAACATTTAGTAAAAAAGCTGTTTATTTGGAATTACAAACAGACACTCCAATTTTATTTATGTGCATATTATACTGATTATGTCAAGAATGCTTTGAACATAACCACTAGCGCCATCTAACGGCGTATACTTGCACTCCTACTGCTACCAACAAATCCGACAGATGTCGCTAGACGTATAAAATTTATTTAATATCGTCAAGGAGGGCGAAAAGTATCATTGTGCAGAGTTCAAAGACACTCAGTATTTTTGGCAAACTTCCAGAATATTTTCAGAGATGTCTCTAATATAAAGGAAAGGCGAAAGTAAAACTGCAAGTATATTCCATACATAAAGATAAATAATTAATATGGCTGGCATTCACGTCATACTTGTGGACAGGTGCTGCTTGTGGGGGCTGGTCATCTCAAGCTACGCATTTTGTTATAAGTAGATGTACTAGATTTTTAATTAGGTTAATTTTTATCGATATTTGTGCATTGGAACTTTGTCCATGGGCTCACGTTTCTTAAATTATTTATTTTGTATTCTTTAAATTGGTTAATATTTTTGAAAAGAGTAATTACTGAGTTTCTTGCCAGGTTCTTCTCAGTAAAAGCAACCTTCCGAACCTGGCGGTAGCATGTATAATCCTGTATAATTATGTCATTCTGACGATTTGAAAGTACTTTGTAAAAAGTCTAATCGAATAAAGATATTTTTGACTTTGACTTTGACTTTGAAATAGCTTTTCATAAACTGTATATGTAGGCTATATACGTTAGTGACTAGCTGAATATTAGTCAGAGTTATTGTGAGGGACTAACTGAGTTTTTTGCCGGTTCTTCTCAGAAGGCTAGTTTCCGAATCGGTGGAGCCTAAACTGATAAATCATTTTCATTTTTATACGGTACTTAATTGAAAAACAAAAATTTTAATATTTCTCTGCATGTTCCAATTAATCTCGGAAATGACTAGTCCGATTTTAACGAGACTTTGACTGGCAGATAGCTAATGTTACGAGGGGTAAATGAGGCTCCTTAATAAAAAAAAATCTTTACTTTCCTTAAGATAAATAACATTATATTTAGTTGGGATTGTTATACTTAGAATAATATATCTAACTCTTATGTATGTATGTAAAAGTGCATGTTCGTGTTTTGTAACCTACTACATATTGTTACCTTGTGGAAATCCTTTTATTAGCCTTACTATCAATCTGTATTACCATTAGTTTATATTTTGTTCATAATAAAATATATATATATTTGTGTTTTCGCGAAATGAAGCCACCTATGCAGTTAAATCTATGGGGGTGTATGTATTTCACATTATATTTTTATATATTATTAACTGTGGCCAAACTTTGTTTTGCCATATATCTGTAAGACCCTTATCACTTAGGTGTATATAATCTCAAACTACCGAATATATACAAAGCTTTGGATTAGTTTTGTTACACTGTGAAACGAGAATTTTATAAGACTAGCTGAGCTCCGCTGATTCACCCGCGTTGTCTTTATTTCTCAGAACCCTTTTTTTTAAATAAAAGTCGCCTATGTTACTTCTTGTAACTTACAAACAATTTCAATTTTATTTATCTCTATAGGTGTTGGTACTACTTCAATGTCTTCTTAGCCTTATCCCGTGCATTATTTGAGTCATCTGGCTGAATCGGTAACCTTTTTTTATTAACAAGTGGGCAACCTTCAAAAGATCCCGAAGTATGTGGGATTTTACCGCACCAAAACCCCCCTAGTGGCCATCCTCAGTCCTCAAGGGGGATTTCGGGTACTCTGATAGATCGCTCCGGTGTCCCCCCACACTTTGCTGGGGCAGCTGTGTCGCCCCTGGAGACCACGCTGTGCAAGCGAATACCTTCCCGGGCCCGAGGCTCGGTGGTCAAAGCTCCCAACCCGACCACCGCCCAACAATATTGAGATTAGTTTAATCCTTATCAGACAGGATGTCACCCTTGTAGTATAATAAGTATAGTATAATCAAATCTAATATTAGTGTTCATGACCAAATTGATATAGGTTCCAAGTACCACAATGATGAGCACCAAGGAGATAAATATTCACCAAGTAATTGGTGAATTGAACTGGTTCTCGTCGGTTATGGAACTGAATACAATCTCATTGCATTCGATCTCGGTTTCGATCTCTGTTCGATCTCATTAATTGTGAACTCTTTGTCCTATGTATATATTGCGTAGAGAAACTTCATAGCGCGATCTAATTATGACAAGCGCCATCTAGTGAGCTTGAGTGAACTAATATAATGCAATATATATCAATTTGGTCATGAAATATTAGTAAGTGTGGATTGGAAAATCACACGGACGCGATTACATTTGGCAACTGAAGCTATTCCGACCAATTTATGACAAGAAGTTCCGAAAGTCATTTTGGAAAGTTAAACTTCCCTCTAATCAGGGAATGAGATTTGTTCCCAGTTTGTTCCAGGGGTCAATGAAGGGTGGGGTGGGAATATAAGGAAAATTATTTTTAACAAATTTTCAATCTCTAAATTTCAACCCCCGGTTGGTAACTTCTTATAAGCTCATTTTAAAAGAGATATATATATATATATATATATATCCCCTAACTATCAGAATCTGGGATACTGGATTCAATTTCCAAGTCAGGCACTAATTATTGACTTATTCACTCTTTCTTCGGTGTATAGTAGGTATCATTACACTTGTAAAGGTATTTTAGAGCCTTGTATCATCAGATAGACACACAGATATACTGTCAAACATCCTTCTTGTAGTCTCAGAGGCAAACTAAAAAAAAAATGTTATAATACTCAGCGCTCTGGCCTTCGAGTAGGATCAAATAAAATACGATGTACCAAAGAGATGAAAGTTTTTTACTATACAGCGAGTCTTAGTATATACGTATACCGTAGAGAATCTCTATAGCGTGATTCACAATATAATTAACCCCATCTATCGGCATTGTAATATACTACTATACAAACCTACATACTTGGCTAGTACAATAACAAAAAAAGTTCCTTATTTACACTGTTTTTAATTTTATTATAAATTTTTCAACAGTCTTAATACAAATGTGTTCAAAAAAATTGTTTTTTTGTTTGGTTTTCTATATAAAGCTTGTTTTTAGTTTTTAGAACTATAATTTATTGTCTACTTCTTAGTAAAACTGAATAATGGAATAAACTTAATATATTTTCGTCGATTCTCGATAAATCTACAGAGTTTGAACGTAATCTGGCTGGTATAGGAGTCGGTTACAAACATACATACAAACATACAAGTCAAGCTAATATAAAGCGTGTACAAATGGACATTGACGTATATATATTATGTTTGATACAGCTGAACTGATTTCAATGTTCAATCGAAAGCGGAAGGTTCCGCTGCAATAGGGACCCACCCCTGGTGTATTTATTAATATCAGCCTTAAGTTGAATGGAAGGGCCGAACTTCAAGCAATTAAGAAATTATTTACGTAATTACAAAGTTATTATTATTTATCGAACGAAATATTTTTTGGAAAAACACAGGCGCCCAATGAAGATACGTAACTAGTCAAAAATATCTTCATAGGGAATTAGCAATTATTATAAATGTATTTATCTACTAGCTTCTGAGAGGAATACTTTGGGCTAACGCTAACTTGAACCCGCGATTGGTCTCAGCTTGATGTTGTATAGCTTGTAGCCTCTATCTATAAATGGGATATCTAGCACTGAAATATTCCTTCAATTAAGACCTATTTGTCCCTGAGAATAGCGCGTTCAAGCAAGCAAACAAACTAACAAACTCGTCGCTTTATTTGTAATATATTAACATTCTACGAAACAATTTAACTTAGTATGTGCATACGCTATCTCAAAAGGGTCGCTAGGGTAATGAGAGAAGATACACAAGATGTTTCAGTGCCAACGTGACAGATTATGAGTCCATCACCGTCTCCGGCACTATACATACGTCTTTGAAATACTTCTCAGATATATGCAAGTTTGCTATGATGTATTCCTTCACCGTAAAGCACGTGGTGTGAAGTCACTGCACATAAGTTTATAGAAAAACTCTTTTACAGGCCTCGCTGAGATTCGAACATGCGTCACTTGCGTAGCAGGCGATTGCTCCTTTCATTCAATAAGTCGAAAGTGTATTTTGTATTCCTCATAGTAATGACAGTTAAAATATTATAACCCTTCGACAAGCAGGGGCCTGACCATAAGCTCTTATTGCAATGATAGTTCAGCTGTGTGACAGTGACAGATGTATGCACGTCAAATACATCTGTCTCACAATAAGAGTAAAACTATCATGGCAATAAGAGCTCATGGTAAGGCCCCAGTAATGGGAATAATAATCAACAATGCGAAATGACATACTTCAACAAATTTTAATAGAGCCTTCAATAGATGGCGCTATAATTAATAAATGTCGATAAAAACAAGAAAGAGCGAGAGAGCCAAAGATCCAAACAGCGAAATCTAATAGAGGTACATACGCATCTAATCGGCCTTAACATCACTAACTCATCAGATACTGGAAATGATATTAATTCTCCAATACACGCCCATTATCTACCCGTTGCAGAGCCGATGATCGTCAGTTTAATATACAATTAATTAGTTCCCGAGCTGGTAATGGCTTAGTGCTGGGATAATCGATAGGAATACAGGTGACTACGGCTCTGGAGGATTTAATAGACTGCGCCGATGCATCGTAAATAGGGAGATTGGCTTGCTATCGCGATAGGGTTGTGGGGATGTCGATAATATTAATAAAATTTCTAGATACTTAATCATATTCGGTGAAATGTGGGTATTACAACACCTCTGCGTACCCCTTCGGGGACGCTTTTGCGATGGCGTAATCATATATATTTTTTACTTACTATCAATACGTATGTTTTTATTAATGACTTTATTTCGCGGGCATCTTATTCATTTATGTAACGAGAATGTACGTGATGGTTGTTTCCGAACATTATCATAGTCAGTCATCTGTCATAGACTCTTCCACGCTCGCGGTCTCTGATTGGTCGCGTGCCCGCGACCTTGATTCGCTAAACGTCACTTATGTCAATTCATTAGAGAGAGGTTGATCTACGTCACAGGAGCGAAGACACGAACTTTTGATCTCACAAAACGGTTACAATTATTCTGCTCCATTCTGTTCATTTTGTATTTATTTCTCATGTGTACCTAATGTGCAATAAACTTTAATTAAAACTACAAACAATAGTTTTATATTTATTATTT
Source organism: Watsonalla binaria (assembly GCA_929442735.1). NCBI lineage: Eukaryota > Metazoa > Arthropoda > Insecta > Lepidoptera > Drepanidae > Watsonalla > Watsonalla binaria. The sequence goes on from OV838938.1 coordinate 1,089,024, forward strand.
GAGTTGCCCATGTTACTCCTTGTCACCTCACCCATCTGCCAGTCCCGTAGAAAAATGTCAAGCCATTATAGATATTAGAATGAAAGCAAAAAGGTATATTTTTCATAAAACTAAAATGCGACTCAGCATTAATCAAAACTAGATAAGGTACTAAATTGATGATTATTTTAAGTACATTATATCGTCACAGACATACGTTAACTTTTGAACAAAGACACTGTTGCTCTCTCTGTTGCATATTAATTGTATGTCTGTGGGCTAAAAATATTACGTTATCTATACCCTCATGCCACATTTTTTTCACAGATAAAATAAGAATCTAAGCAGTTTATCTGAAGCTTTTATTATCATGCTATTATGATATTTAACCAAGAATTTCAACTACATTATACAAGAACTAAAAGTTAAATAATTAGTTAATGTTATGTAAAAAATGAGTATATAAGGGGAAGTCTGACAGTAGCACCACTGACTGACAAGTTGAAGAATATACATTTGTCGTGGTATGGACATGTTATGGAGGGATGAAGATAATGTTGCTAAAAGAGTTTTGTTTATGAATGTGGATGGTTACAATGGGAGAGGAAGACCTAAGAAACGATGGATGGATTGTGTGAAAGATGATATGGCTAAAATAGGAGTGAATACAGATATGACGGCTGATAGAGCGAAATGGAAGGGAAGAACACATTGCACCGGTCACAAATAACATGGGAAAAGGGCAGGAGGATGATGATGTTACGTAACTAAATGCAGATGAATTTATTATGTCTGTGCCTTACTTTAGCCTTATTTTCATCTAATATAGCATAAGAGAAGCACACATAATTAAAGAACCTATGGAATTAAGATCTACGCGGGTAAAATCGCTAGGCTCAGCCAGGTTATCTGTCTGACCCAATCCGCCGTAGAAGGACCGGCCGACGGAGGCGGGCCGAAGAGTGGCTGATGCCTCCGTAATGAGGGCCGCGGGCGCCGGGACGGGGGTCTTGGCGCCGACGCATGGCCCTCGCGGTTGAAGGGCGCGTTCGTGTTCGCGCCCTCTCATAGTGTAAAAGCCGGGTTCAGCCTGGTAACGTAAGGAGGGGTCCGACAGGCCTGTCGCTGGGGGGGTCACGGCGAAGCATGTGAAGACGTATCACGTGCACCCCCCCACTTAGCGACTTGGAGTAACACCGTGGAGTTTAGTCGGTGTGAGTCCGACATAACCCTTCCGCTGCCCCCGCGGTGGTTGGTGTATCCATAACGGATTCTCCAAGTTAAAAAAAAAAAAGGCTCAGCCAGGTTATAATATTACATGAGTAGCAAAAAAGTTGGATTGCCGAATGTCATCTGATGCATGATCCAATATTTTATGTAAGAATGGAATTCAATGTGTATAACCCTATAAGATTTATTAACCTATCTCTATCGAAATCGGAAGGAATATATGAAGTTGGAGAAAAGTTTTAAGAGTGGGTTTGGAAAAGATATTTTATATCATTCATCTTGGATTTGGTATGAAAATGATTTAAGAATGTAAGGCCCTAGTAAGGCATTTATGAACGTCGAACAATTACCAAGGGTTTGGAAACTAGCCTTCTGAGAAGAACCGGCGAGAAACTCAGCCAGGCATATTCAAATTCAAATCCAAAAATATCCTTATTTGATTAGACTTTTAAAAAAAGTACCGCCTTTCAAATCGTCACAACGACATCATTATACAGAATTATATATGCTACCATCGTGTTCGGAACGTTGCTTTTACGGAGGAGAACTCGTCAAGAAACTGGGTAATTACTCTTTTCGAAAATATTTTTACAATTTTGAGGAATACAAAATAAATCACAAAAATATATACGTCAGGTTATTAAATCTATATCTATACAGATCAATAAAATTCAAGTGTCTGTTTGTAATTCCAAAATAATAGCTTTTCACTAAATGCATATGAAAATATATACGATACAGAAGTAAAGAAAAAATAAAATAAAAAAATCTCTGTCTGTCCGTCTGCCTATCTGTATTATGTATGTCTGTTGGTTCCGGATAATCTCCGAAACGACTGGATCGATTTTACTTACAGATATCTGATGTTTCAAGGAATAAATTAAGCTATTTTTATTTAAAAAAAAATAGGATGCCGCAAATGTCAGTGGGTGGTCATATCATTTGTGCTAACACTGTGTCTAAAGATCCAAGTGGCGACATCTTGTGACGGTGTTGGGAACTAGCTGAGTAAGTATGCACGTAAATGAGGAGTGTAGTGAAGTAAATGTAAATATTAATTTTTATTGCCACAGATAAAAAAAATTCATTGTTGCTGCTTATTAAAATCTAGCTGTGACTTAATTTCATGGGTGGCCTGCGGAACCCTAACATTTTTTAATTAATAGTAGCTTAAGTTACTACCTGTAACATTAGCTATCTGCCAGTGAAAGTCCTGTTAAAATCGGTAATGCCGTTTCGGAGTTTAGTCGCAACAAACATACAGACGAAGAAATTTTTTAAAATATGGTTTGATGTCAGAACCGTTCATACTTTCATATGCATTTAGTGGAAAGCTGTTATTTGGGAATTACAAACAGACTCTTCAATTTTATATGAGTTATTAGTAACCTATGACATTAATTCTAATATTTGTTCTTGTTTTAAATATCTATCATCCTTATATTACCGTTTCAAGATGTGATTACTTTGAAATCGTATTTTGTGCATCCCTAAAGCCCATTCCTAGGTCCTAATGGAAGAAAGACCTTCATTTGTTCCGTTCTTTTAATGTTCAATAAGAACAAAAGCTTTTGTTACACTAAAGTCCTTTAATGAACATACAATACTATTAGTCCGGGCTTTGCGTAATAATTGTTAAGTAAAAATAATTTCCTTGAAGAAATTATAATTTCATCTATACCATTTATACATACATACAGATAAATTAAATTGAGTTATCTGTTTGCAGTTTCAAATTAATAGTTTTGATAGCATATGAAAGCCGTGGTACCCTTGAGGTTTGAGCCTGCTACGCAAGCGACGCAAGTTCGAATCCCAGCGGGCCTGTACCAATGAGTTTTTCTAAAAAAACTTATGTACAGTGATTTCACACCACGTGCTTTTCGGTGAAGGAAACCATCGTAATCAAACCTGCATATTTCTGAGAAGTAATTCAAAGACGTATGTATAGTACCTGAGACGGCGATAGACTCACCATCTGGCACGTTGGCACTTAATCAAATTCGGTGTAAAGTGTGTGTTGTGACAACAACACCTCTGCCTACCCCTTCGGGGAATACAGGCGTGAGCATATATATGAAATTATATACGATACTTACATAAAAAAGTATTTTTAAGAATTCTCTTCTGTCTATCTGTCTGCGAATCTCCGAAACGACTGGACCGATTTTCACAGGCAGATAGATAATGTTAGGGTGTAATCGCGGGTCAAAACTAGTTTGCAAATGAAAATGAAAATTATTTATTCAGATTAGGCCCTGGTAAGGCACTTGTGAATGTTGAAGAATTTACTACCAGTTCGGAAACTAGGCTTCTGAGAAGAACCAGTAAGAAACACGGCTGGCATCATTGTTATTGTAATGTAGTTAAATGTAAATTTCATTATATATAGTTAATAATGATAATTACAAAAACATTGTTTAGTACTAATTATGATTATTAAATACTAGCTGCAGACGTCACGCGGTTTCACCCGCGTAGTTCCCGTTCTCGTGGGAGTACGGGGATAAATCTATATATATAAGATATGCATTCAAATAGTAAAAAAAAATATGAAATCAGCACAGTAGTTTTTGATAAAAAATACGAATCTTTCCTCTTTATAATAGTAGTATAGACAAACAGACACTTAAATTTTATTTATCTGTAGTAGTTTTTAGATGTGCAACATTATGCAAATCCCCACAAAAGCTGCACTAGTAATTTCAGAATATATGCGACGTCTTATTATGCAAATGTGAAACTCGTACTCATATTTTCAGTATCGCTACGTGTTTGTACTTGAGTCTACTTGAGTACCTTAGTTTCGTTTGTTTGTTAGCGGAAACGAAAACTTATGTTAATAAGGCTGTATTCATTGTGGTAAGCATTAGCGGCGTACGAATATTCAGGTACTTATTTTATTTTATTCAATTCAATTCAATTCAAAATATCTTTATTTGATTACACTTTTTACAAAGTACTTTCAAATCGTCAGAAAGACACGATTACATAGGATTATACATGCTACCGCCAGGTTCCTTTTACTGAAAAGAACCTGGCAAGAAACTCAGTAGCTACTCTTTTAAAAAAAAAAATTACAGCTTTGAGTAATACAATATAAATCATAAAAAATATATATAAGCCCATGGACACAGTAGTATTATTAGCCTGTCGTGTCCCACTGCCGGGCAAAGGCCTCCCTTCCACTTTCTCTGTCCTCGGCAGTCCTCTCCCAATCGCTCCTGAAAGCATCAAGCTCGTTTTTGTAATGTATTTCGCCCTCATCCGACATGCGACAGACGTGGCCAGCCCAGTTCCACTTTAAGTTGGCAGCAGCGTGGCCTACATCTGCAATTTTTGTCATGGTACTTAAGTACATAATGAGAGGTATTTATTAAAAAAAAATTATAACAAATTTAACGAAATAAAAAAATCAAAAGTGGTGGGATCCTATTTACCACATCAACAAATTTTATTATTAAACTACTGAACACTTCACAAGATGGCGCCACTAGTATTCTAGACCGCAATATGGTGTCGTTTCGCCTTCATTACTGAAGTTCAATATTTGATAAAATAAAAATTACTATTTACTTGATGTGTCCTGCTGTTGCACCCCGCCAGGCTTTATATTTATTTCTTGGGTGGCAACATTCGCGAACCTCATTTTTTAAAATTTAATAATGCTTTAATAACTCCTCGTCACATTACATACATCTATTCCCCGAAGGGGTAGGCAGAGATGTTGTAATAACAACACCCACATTCACCGAATATTATTAAGTCCCAACTTGACAGATGATGAGTCTATCGCCGACTCAGGCCAGTTTCCTCACGATGTTTTCCTTAACCGTAAAGCACGTGGTGGGAAATCACTGCACATAAGTTTTTAGAAAAACTCATTGCTTTGAACTAACGTCGCTTGGGTAGCAGGCGAAAGGTCAAACCCCAAGGCCATCACGGATGTTTTATCTTCTAACTATAAACAAAAGGGTTGTGTTTGTTTGTTTTAGAAATTAACTTCAGCATTAAGTTATTATATGGAAAATATTTTGCTCGGAAATTAGAGTTCGTGGCACAGTTGCTATTGCGCATATCATTCGATCAGCGAAGTTAAGCAACCCTAACCCTAGCCAGGAATTGGATGGGTGACCGCCCGAGTTCCCTCCGTGCCTCGGAGAGCAAGTTAAGCCGTCGGTCCCGGTTGGCAATTTATCATCTTTGGCAGTCGTTGCAGGTCGGAGGCCTAAAATAGTCTGACAACTGTTTTAACCCAGATCACAGATTTTCCTCGTTAAAGGGGTTGCGAAGGTCAGATGGCAGTCGCTTCGTATAAAAATCAGGTGATCAGCCACATCGGGTTGAATCAAGTGCCGACCCCAACAATGTATGGGATAAGGCCAGGGAGATGAGGATGGAAAATATTTTGCATTTAAAAGATAAATATTGAAATCGATGATAGTTATCCAAATTGGGTCTACGATGTCTACCTGAGTGAAGATGCGCTGCAGTACACTAATGCAGGCAACGGTGCCAACTCTCTTTATTATTAAGTAGATCTACGTATTTTAGGCTTTTCCTGCAAAGACTATCTTCAGTCCAGAATATACTTATTTTTGGACAAATTTCTAAAACAAGTCTCATTAGGCTAAATGGGAGTAATTACCAGTATGTACCTACCTTTACCATTGCGCAATAAAAGTAGGTAACGCTCCGTTTCTTAACAAACGCACACTCAGTTTGTGTAAGAAGATAATAAATACTAATTGCGATTTTGTTTTTTTCTACAGGTATATAACAAAAGGTTTTCTTGAATGTACGTAGATATACTAACTTTTTCAAAAGTAATTTTTACTAATTCTACGTATTTGTACCACCCTGTCTACTAGAGCTGTAGCAAACCGTATGTATTCGTTACTGGGTACGCCATCTAGTACCGAGTAACGAAACGTTACTCATGAATACTATTCTACTATACTATATGAAATAGTATGAAATAAACGAAAGTGAAAGTTTTAGTCCCTCATGAAATTCCAAAATTATTTCACTGTAAGCCGCGCCGGGTTTGTATACCGTGTGCGTTGTTTTTTTTTTCGTTGTTTCTTTAGCATAACATAGCATGTTATGAGGTATTGCGAGTAACGATACGATAGTAACGAGTACTGAATGTATAATAACGAATACATACGGGTACGTTTTTTTCACGTTACTTTTACACCTCTAATGTCTACGCGATTTCAAAAATCTGTAAAATGCATACTATTAAGGGACATCTTGACTACCTATGTTATAAATATTCAAGATTTGGTCCTTCAAAAATAGAATACCGTAAAATTTATCAAATTTGATATGCATAGGGGTACGACCTTCAATATATACGATACGGGAAAACGGAACCATACCGAGATGTAAAAAACAAGTGGCGCCATCTTGTAAAGGGCTGAGAAGTTAACATAATATTTGCCCCTTATTCCGAAACTCTGTTGAAACCAATACCATACTCATCTCGGACTAAAACTATTAGCATCCTTTTTGGAATCTTTATCATAAAAAGAGATGGAACAATTTTTAAAACGATGGATTAAAATAAGCGTTTTTTCGTAATAATAGAGGTAAAGTTTTATTTAAAAAATATATGCTATATTTATAATGCTAGATGACCCGGTGAATTTGGAATCACCTGCATATATTTATCATTTTCCTTTACGCATTATTTATGTTTCTCACCGTTTAAACCTAACCCGTTTCCTGAACTTCTACAAATATTCCAGGATCAAAATTAGCCAAATTGGTCCAGAACCGTTTCGGAGATTAGCCGAAACCACAATAGAGAAGAGGAAGACAGAGGAATTTTTTTTAATTGTATTTTATATCCCTACTATAATATTATAAATGCGAAAGTAACTCTGTCTGTCTGTTACGTTTTCCCGCTTGAACCTCTCGACCGATTTTGATGAAATTTGGCACAGACAATCTTTAGACCCTGAGAAAGGACATAGGACATACCTTTACCTGCGAAAAAAAGTATTATATAAAAATAAATATAATTGAGAGCCGTATATAGCTTTGTAGGTAGTAGGTGAAAAGCTATTAATTTGCAATTACAAACACTTCAATTTTATTTATCATTAAATTTGTTATATTTAAAAAACAGTCTGAACACCGATAAGGTCCGGAATAAATGCCTATAGAAGTAGGTCACCGTTTAATTCATTAGTTTCGCTAATTTAGACAAACGTGTGATATGCAAATTAGGTGTATGTAAAGCGATGTGTCCGCTATTTCACTGGAGGTCATTAAAATACTTACAAATAAAATAAATATGCTCACGCCATCCCAGAAGGGTCCCCGAAGGGGTAAACAGAGGTGTTGTTACAACACCCACATTTCACCGAATATGATAGAGTGCCAACGTGACAGAGGGTCAGTCCATCGCCGTCTCAGGCATTATACATACGTCTTTGAATTACTTCTCAGACATATACAGGTTTCCTGAAGATGTTTTCCTTCACCGGAATGTAGTACAGTCCCCGCTGGATAGCAGGCGACTGCTCAAACCCCACAGCCACCAAGGCTCTTAGGTAATATTTTAGAAAAAAAATCTTAGCTTAAGCACAAATTATGTTCAAAACAAACATATCTGCTTGTAAAGGTCATTTGAAGTTTTTTGCAAAAAAAGTTACATTTGAAAAGCTTGCCGCACAAGTTTTTTTTAGCAGAAAAAAGTATAATTTATAATGTTGCCATTTTACCAGTTTTTGTCCACGTGATTGGAGACTGATCTTTTAATCTCTGTGAACTTAAACCTGTTATCGGATTTTGCTTTGGTTTGTAAAATAGTTTGTAAATCAGACATTGCTTGTTACGTAATGCTTTATAGCGAGTGTCTCGCTTCGCGGCTGGCAGTATCTTTTAGGCATTCAGCCGAACACAACTCGTTAGTTAATTTATATTTTTTAATTTAAATCTACTTAGATTTTAGTGTTAAGTTTAGAAGATTAATTTATTTGTGAGTATTTGTTTTTATTTTTTAATCAACATTATTAGAATTTTCGTATGAAAATTATACGAAAGAAAAAATCACTAGAAGAATCATGTTTTGTTTTTAAATATCCTAAGTTTCTTTTTGTTGTGTCTATTTGCTACTGGAATTCCCGTTAAAATCGGTGATTAACCGGAACAAACAGACTGACGAAACGGCTGGACCGATTTTATCAAGACTTTCACTGGCAGATAGGTAATGTAATGTAGGCTACATTTATTTCCATACATAACATAACATTAGGATTCCGCGTGTCATCCATAAAATGCATTACGCGGGTAAAGCTGCGCGGCACAGCTAGTCTATACAGATAAATAAAATTGAAGTGCCTGCTTGTAATTTCAAAATTACAGCTTTACACTAAATAAATACATAAAAACCAATTTTAACTATCTGTATGTATATCTGTTTGTTCCGGCTAATTACCGAAACGACTGGGCCGGTTTTAACGAGACTCACAGAAGACAACTAATATTTTTTTTTTATATATAAATTTAAAAAAATTAAGGTCCCGTGAGCCATCCATGAAATTAAGTCTACGCGGGTGAAACCGCGGGTCACAGCTAGTTATACAATAACATTTATATTAGTGCAAATTCAAGCCTAGAGTTCATTAGCACTAGCATGACATAGACATTATTTATCATTTGGAATTAAGTAAACATACAAACGCGTTCTTTATTTATATATAAATTATATATTGTTTATTTTTCATATCATACTAGTGGACGTCACGCGGTTTCACCCGCGTGGTTCTCTTTCCCGTGGGAGTTCTCCCACGGGGATAAAGAAAATAGCCTATATTAATCAGCGATAATGTAGCATTCAAATAATGAAAGATTTTGGCCTTGGGGTCCAGATGCTCATCAACTTATCAAAGAGGTTGCACGTCGTCTGGTAGAAGCTTCTCGTGACAAGCTGGCTGGGGCTTTTCTCGCTCAGAGAATCAGCATTGCTATTCAACGTGGCAATGCTGCCAGCCTTCTTGGCACGATCCCGAGAGACACCGATTTGGGACAAGCTTTCTACTTGTAAATAGTTTTTAGCTACTTATTATTTATTCAAATAAATGTTTTACATCTGATTAAACTTTGTATAAGGACCGTGCACAATAGTATAGTTAGGTATGCAAATAATGATTGTGTTTGTGTGAATGTATGTATTTTATATTATTTGTCAGTCTTATATACTCCCCTTTGTTAGTATTTCCGAATATAACATCTGAATTCACAAACTTAGTAGACTGACTGAAAACTTACATAATTCTACAATCCCTACAGTCATTACTACAGTCACTCTGAGGCCGTCGGGTTTGAGCAGTCGCCTGCTACGATATCGAGGCAAGTTCGAAACTCAGCGGGGCCTGTACCAATGAGTTTTACTAACAACTTATTTACAGTGATTTCACACTACGTTCTTAACGGAAAAGAAAACCTGGATATGTCTGAGAAGTAATTCAAAGACGTATGTATAGTGCGAGACGACGATAGACAATATCTGTCACGTTGGCACTTATCCATCTTCGGTGAAATGTGGGGATTGTTATTACGACACCTCTGCCTACCTCTCCGGGAAATATGGGTGTGTGCATTATGTGTGTGTATGTGTACTACGACAACATTTCCCAATTTTTGGTTAAACCCCATCTAATAATAATAATAATAATGATCTCCTACCGAATTTCGGTTACGGCGGCTAATCTCAACGAGGATTAGCCATGTGAGCAGGAGATATATAGTGCAGGCGTGTGTGTGCAAACACAGGTGCACTCTTTATTCCCTCACTCTCATAGTGGGAGGCAATCCGACACGACCGGAGAGAGATCAGGCGGAGGACTAACGGTGCAACGTGCGCCCCGAGACACGGGGGTGGAAACACCGCCAACTTACAAACTCCGGTCAAATTTTTGATCCAACCTTGGAATCGAACCCGGGACCTCGTGATCGGCAGGCAAACTTGATAACCACTAGACCAACGAAGCGGTTAATAAAGGCCTATTACCATTAGCCAAGCACCAATCGAGACTCCGGATTGTTACTAGGAAATTACAGATAAAAGAACCCATTAACACTTTGCCCGACACGGGGATCGAACACTGGACCCCGTGTTCTGCATGCGCATGCGACCACATACAAACAGGCAGTCGCATAAATATATTGGCGTAAAATTTCAATTATTATACAATGGTACCACAAAACGAGATGAATGGTGTATGGTTTCGTCCATAACGTATCGCTTTGCATAAATTATGATAACAATTAAAAGTGGAATGTATGCAAATTACTAATAATGGTGTCATTACAAAGCAAACGCAGAAATTTGAATCAGTAAAGGTTATTTAACTCTGAAATTATGATTTAAATACATAAAATCAATAGCTAATTATTAAAACAAAGAGAACCGTATGTGTATAACCATAAAGTATATTTGAGGAAGTAAAAAGTTATATTCGAATAATACATAATTATATTGAATAGAAACTTAATTACATATACAAGGAAACTTAAAACTAATTACAAGTAGAAAACTTGGCCCAAATCGGTATCGTGCCAAGAAGGCTGGCAGCATTGCCACGTTGAATAGCAATGCTGATTCTCTGAGCGAGAAAAGCCCCAGCCTGCTTGTCACGAGAAGCTTCTACCAGCCGACGTGCAACCTCTTTGAAAATTTGATTGAACCAGAAATTTTTTTTTTTTAATTGGCGTCAACTTCTTTGTAATAAAAAATAACTCTAGTTGATCATGGCACTATACTACCAGACTTCCTCACGATGTTTTCCTTCTCCGTAAATGAATTAGTGTGAAATCCCTTCATTTAGGTTTTTAGCCAAACCTATTGGTGCAAACCACTGGAATTCCTCGAATTACTAAAGTTTTGATTAATATGTAGGATTCTGTAAAAGGTAAATGTGTCAGGTCTACAAGCAGCTGATCAAATGTCAACACACGTTTGATATTGAATGCGATACTGTATCGCTACTGTGCGCGTGAGTGGAAGGTAGCTAATAGGTTTATAATAGGCCATTTTGCCGACAAGTTACGACCTTTATCTATACAAATATAGGGTACCTTTTTAGGCAAACGTTTTTGCACAGAACATCCGCCCCCCATAAGCAGTAGTATGTATGGCGACGAAAAATTGATACATATATATTTATTTATTGGTATTTGCCACCGACCGATAGCATAATAAACCAAAAGAGTCCTGTATAATAACAAGACGCAGAATTACCCTTATGAATATGAACACAAATAATTCTAAACCCCTTTACAAAACATGGCTTAAGCGCAGTCTAGAACAAACTCTGACTAAAACTATGTCCATCCCTTTTTAAATCTGTATCACAGAAAGAGATGGAGCTACCTTTTAAATCAAGGACTATTTTAGTCAAAGTAATACTGATTCGGAGACCTAGGGAAAACGCTTTACTCGCACTTGCGCTAAGCGATACTAAATGTATGGGAATTACATTAATCAGGCACGTGACATATCTCATTCCCATAAATGTTGTATTGTTTCTATAAGCGAAGCGCGAGTATAATGCCCAGCACGTGCTAACGTCCGTTATCTATACTAATATTATAAAGAGAAAACATTTGTATGTATGTTTGTAACGAATTGGCTCAAAAGTATAGGACCGATTTTAAAAATTCTGTCACTATTTGAATGCTACATTATCGCTGAATAATATAGGCTATAATTCATCCCCGTACTTCCACGGGAACAAGAACTACGCGGGCGAAACCGCGTGACGTCGGCTAGTTTTTAATAATTTCAAATAACATAATTAATGATCTGCCGTCTAAAGTGCGTCTGATAGTAGAAACGGGTCGAATCACTTCCTACATGATTGGCACGCTGCAAACACGTGTTTGATCTCTATTTTAGACCTTAACTATTATCTGAAGCATGAGGCATATTTAAGATATATCGGGGCTTAGTATCGGGCTTATTTACCGCGTAATAATATCCAAAAATAAAAAAATGCCTCAAAAGGATTAAGCAGAGATGTTTTAACAACAACACCCACATTTCACCAAATATGATTAAGTGCCAACGTGACAGAGGACTTTGAAATACTTCTCAGACATATGTGGGTTTTCTTACGATGTTTTTCTTCACCATAAAGCACGTGGTGTTAATTCACCGCCCACAAGTTTTTAGAAAAACTCATTGATACAAGCCCCATGGCCACCACCGCTCTTTCACATCATCATCATCCTCCTGCCATTGTTCCATGTTATTTGGGGTCGGCGCAATGTGTTCTTCTCTTCCATTTCTCTCTATCAGCCGTCATATCTGTATTCACTCCCATTCTAACCATATCATCTTTCACACAATCCATCCATCGTTTCTCAGGTCTTCCTTTCCCCTTGTAACCATCCACATTCATAAACAAAACTCTTTTAGCAACATTATCCTCATCCCTCCATGACATGTGCATACGACAAATGTTTATTCTTCAACATGTCTGTCAGTTCATTGACATCATATCCTATCTTATACCTTTAAACGAGCAATTCTTGTATATATATATATATAATCTGAATCTCGGAAACGGCTACAACGAGTTCTCATGAAATTTTCAATAAATAGATCTAGCTAGGTTTCATTTTTGGAAAACATCGTTTTGACAATGTTATCAGGCACTGAAAAACTCATAAAATATCATTACAATACGACAGTAAATTTCGCCGACATCTGTCAAGTTATAGTGAAGCTGCCAAGTTATAGTCGAGACTGACGTTTATTAGAGATGTTATGAGAAAACGACATTGAAAAGAAACCGAGCTACCAGGTTCTATCTATTGATAAAACATAAAAACACTTAACCGTAACGAGACGTAGATAATAAACTATGTAAAACACGATTTCCGTGTTAAAAATCATTCCTTATTAGATAGTATATTGCTGCAAGGTTGTCTAGGCCAGTGTAAAGACTGCACCACGAAAGCAATGACATTTAACTTGAGTGATATTATAAGTTATGCAATAAACATGCATTTACCAATTTAAGCTAAATTTACTTATGTTATAACCACTTAAATTGAATTTAATTTGTGTGTTATATGAAACTAACTTGCTTTATCTAAATATATATAACTCAAAGGTGACTGACTGCCTGACATAGTGACCTATCAACGCAGAGCCCAAACCACTGGACGGATCGGGCTGAAATTTGGCATGTAGGTAGATGTTATGACGTACGCATCCGCTAAGAAATGATTTTGATTAATTCTAACCCCAAAGGGATATAATAGGAGATTAAAAGTTAGGCTAATTTTAATAAAAAGAACTTAGGGTTTGCTAAGGCGGGTGGAACCGCGGGGCACACCTAGTGTATAGTAATACTAGTGGACGTCATTCGGTTTCACCCGCGTAGTTCCCGTTCCCGTGGGAGTATGGCGATAAAATATAGCTTATATTAATCAGTGATCAGTGAATGATTAATGTAGCATTCAAATGGTGAAAGAATTTTTAAAATCGGTCCAGTACTTTTTGAGCCAATTCGTTAGAAACATATGTATGTACTAATCTTTCCTCTTTATAATATTTGAATAGATATAGATATAAAGCTTTTCGGATTTGATTTTTTTTAATAGATAAAGGTGATCGGATTTAAAAAACCTTTCAGTGTTAGATTTGTCGAAGAGCTATGGACTGATCATCATGCTAAGACCACTTACGGTTTAAAGTAAGCGTTAGACCAAAGTAAATATTCGGCGCGGACAAAGTCGCAGACAGAAGCTAGTAAATATGTGAATATGAATAGTTTTAAAGAGTAAGAAATTTGATGTCAATCTCGGTATTCGAGTATCCAGTTTCGAGATTATATCAAATATTATTATCAGTATAAAAACTCTTCTATACTAATATGATAAGGTGAATGATTTGTATGTAAGTATGTTTGTATTTAATTGGCTCCGAAACTACTAGACTGATTAGAAAAAATCTTTCAGCAATGGATAGTTACGCTATCAGCAAGTAACGTAGGCTATGTTTATATCCCCATACTCACCATACAATATTGTTAGATAATTTATGAGCATGACTACCTACATAATGATCTAGTACCATGCATAATGACCATCATCACACATAGGTACTGATCATTTTCAGCATCCAATTATCAGATAAGGAAATTATCAGAGAGTAACATTTATTTTAATTAATATAAATATAACACAGCTACTAATCTTATCAGAACAGACAGACAAGGACACCTTTTTTTTATAAACATTACTATTTTGAAATAGAGTGCCAAGTTTCGGTTTGTTGTTAGGGACAGATTTGATTATTAATTTGAAAAAAAAAAATTTTTCTTTTTCTTTGGTCTTAAGACAATACGTGGTCACATTGATGCTCCTTCTCTTCATGAAGAGTTGTGCCGCTTCTACGTGCCAAATAATTACTTGCGCGGCAGGAAGCACAGGTTATTCTGTGTGCCCGCGAGTCGCACAGTCGCTCGGGCCCGTTCGCCTGTCCCGCGCACTCTCTCCGTATTCAACACTCACCTGGATAATCATCCTGAATGGGATTTGTTTGCGGATGAATGGAAGAATATTTTGTCTGTATGTTTGGAGTTTTGTGAGGAAAATGTGTCCTCTTTTTTTTCCCCTTTAGTTTAAGTGGCTTCAAGCCGTTCTATGAGGTTAAATAAATAAGAATAAAATATCCTTTTGTTACAGACAATGTTACAGTATTTCACGTGGTTGTGTATATTAGCATTATGCCATATTACCTGTGGGAATATTTCGACGAACGAAATCGTCGAGGACCAGGAATTAGTCTTCGCAATGGCCGTGAGTATACCTTTTATTATCATTTAAAAAAGTACGATAGAGTATAATACGTAATAATAAAACGGTTAATTAGCAGGTAGGCAGAGGTGTTGTAATCACAACACCCACTTTTCACCGAAGATGATTAAGTGCCAACGTGACAGATGGTGAGTCGATCGCCGTCTCAGACACTTTACATACGTCATTGAATTACTTCTCAGAAATATGCAGGTTTCCTCACGATGTTTTCCTTCACCGTTAAGCACGTGGTGTGAAATTACTGTACATAAGTTTTTTTTAGAATAACTTATTGGTACGGGCCCCTCTGGGATTAGAACTATTATTATACTCTGCCTACCCCTTCGGGGAATACAGGCGTGAGAATATGTATGTATGGATATAGGTGATACTAATATGTATGAATATTACTGGAAAGCTGAACGTCACACACACAACATTAAAACTGTATTGGACAGATAAAGAATCATGTGAAATTGGTTTTTCAGGTCCACAGACACGGTGAACGAACTCCGGATGCTGACGAGTTTTCTTTATACGACCAAAAAGAGATGTTATATAATCTAACAGCTTTATATGGTCCCGAAGCGCTCACGAATGTAAGTGTGACCTTAAGAATAGATTAAGTGCATTCTTGGCTGTATATTAGTGCCGTTAGAAGTTTTGAGCGCTGACCGCGATGAGCTCTCCCCACTATTTTCGTTAAGCGCTCCTAATTTGTGACTGCACTTGAACTTGCTTTGCCCTGCGGATGCACCCGCGTCGACCTTGCTTCACTAACACGCAATTTTGATAATGTTATAACAATATACATATTTATTTTATTTTATACTAACTGTGTCCTGCAGCTTCACCCCCCGTAGACTTATTTTTATGGGTGACCCACGGAACCCTAATGTTTTTTTTTCAAATAAAAGTTCACTTTTTTCTGAGATTACAAATAAAAAAAAAATGGGTTTTGTATTTATGTACCTTATCTACTTCCATATGCATTTAGGGAAAAGCAGTTAATTTGGAAATACAAATAGACACATCAACTTTATTTATCTGTATGTAGTAGACGTGTGCGCCGATCGGCGTAGCGCACGCCGCCGCCGCCGCCAATTTTATCGGCGTGAAATCGGCGCCACAAATTCGAATGAAATATTAGGCAAATCACTTGAGTTATGCTTACAAACGAAATTTTTCATAATTTTTTCATCATCAGCAAGGTACTAAAAGTCGTAAAAGACGCCATAATATGCTTCGGCATTCTGGACACTGAGGAGTCAAAGTTATATGAAAAACTATAACTTGCGCCTTCCGTGTATCGCCATGGTCTGAAATTTGGCCGAAGAGAACTTCAGCCAGCTTCGTAGGAAATATGATTCAATTTCAATATTTCTATTCAAAAACCATCCGCGCCGATTACGTCGATGACGCCGCCGCCGATAAATTTTTCGTCGGCGCACGCTACTGGTCTAAACGGCATCGGCGCACATATCTAGTATGTATATATATATAGATATAAATATAGATGTATACATTTATGGATATGAAACAATGTAGGCAGTACATTGCTTGATTACCTCCGTTTTCCTTGACGTTGGTAATGACTCTGCGAGGTGAGCTGTGAAGGTCACAGCGTTATTATCAGAAAGTGATCACGATCTTCTTGTTGGCGTTCAAATTATTTACTTTTGTGTAGCACGTGTATTTGGTTATTTTGACTTATGGTAATTAAACACAACTTATACATACATATGGTATTGTTACTATAAAGAGGTTAAAATCTATACAGATAAATAAATACGTTTGTAATTCCCAAACAACAGCTTTTCACTAAATGCATATGAAAAAATACTCGGTAGGTACGGTCTTTAAAAACCAAATTTTTTTTTTCCTTTCTCTCTCGCTGTCCGGGTAATCTTTGAAACGGCTGGACTGATTTTAACGGGACTTTCACTGGCAGATAGCTATTGTTACAACGAGCAATTTAAGCTACAATTACTTAAAAAAAAGATTTTAGGTTCCGCGGGAATCAAGTTAAATCTACGCAAGTGAGCAACTAATACAGAAAAAAACAGAGACGAACAGACAACCTTCTTCTTTTTCTATAATTCATTAAAAAATAATTATTATTACATACATATGCTCAACCTGTATTCCCCTAAGAGGTACGCAGAGGTGTTGTAACAACACTTTTTACCGAAGATGATTAAGTGCCAACGTGACAGATGGTGAGTCTATCGCCGTCTCAGTCACTATACGTCTTTCAATAACTTCTCAGCCCACAGACATATACAGGTTTCCTCACAATGTTTTCCTTCGCCGTAAAGCACGTGGTGTGAAATCACTGCACATAAGTTTTTAGAAAATCTCATTGGTACAGGCCCCGCTGGGTTTCGAACTTGCGTTGCTTGAGCAGGCGACTGCTCAAACCCCAAGGCCACTATGGCTAAGTTGACTAACACATTATATATATATTCCAGGCTGGAAAACGAAGAGCCTATCAGATAGGCAAATTCATAAGGAAGCGTTACGGGCTAGAACACAATTTAATATCGAACCTGTACCTTTACGACGAGATATCCGTCAGGAGTACTGATAAGGAGAGAACTAAGATGACTGCCCAAGTGGCCATGGCGGCTGTCTACCCGCCGGACGAGGTCCAACAGTGGGATGACGGAGTGGGCAAGATATGGCAGCCAGTGCCTTATAAGGCGTTGCCGCTGTCCCAGGATTATGTGAGTACATACATATAATCACGCGTATATCATATCCCATGAGGGTAGGCAGAGAACTTCGGCCACATTCATCATTCAAGGCTGATCACCTGATTTTTATAGCGACTGCCATCTGACCTTCGTGACCCATTTTCACAAGGAAAATCGGTACATATCGGACAATAAGACCTCATGATTATACCCCCCAGGGACAAGGGACCCAGTACTATAAAGTTACCAAGACCGGCACAGCGACTCCACACCCTCCCTCCTCTTGCCCCATATGTAAATAAATGTAATGGATATACTCTTGTATATTAAAGACGCAATATGCTAATGAAAATAAATATATTAAAGGCAAAAATAATTGACTGGTACCAACGCACACCCTTAATCCATTACCAAACCCTTAAGGCTAGAAAAAATATTTTTCTCATACGTATTCCTCGTACGACAAAGACATCCACTAAGGATTGATTTTTCATAATTTAATTCCCAGGGGGGTGAAAAAGGGGATACACAGGCGAAGTTGGGAGGAAGAGCTGGTACAATCATACATACATACATATGCTCACGCCTGTATCCCATGGGGGTAGGCAGAGACCACTGTTTGCCACGTGCTACGATCCTTACATACTTCTTTCGCTTCATCCACATTCATGCATCTCTTCTTACACTTCCTTCGGTTACAAGTGCTCCGATTTTGACATTTCTGAAAAATACTATTAATTTGGTCATAGTAGTTGTTCCTTGGACGCCCTCTACTGACACTTCTGGTCACATTCGCTCTATAAATTTGTTTCGTTAATCGCCTTTCACTCATCCTTTCGATATGTCCAAACCATCTCAACATACTTTTTTCAATTCTGGTCACCACATCATTCTTCAACTTGCAACTGTCTCTTATCACACTATTTTTCATACGATCTACAATGGTATAATATAAATCACTTGATTTAAACACAAATCATCACAATCATAGTCGCGCGATAAGGTACGCTATGTTTAGCTAAGTACGATATTAATTACTTACATAACATTTCAATTAAACTTGACCTTTGATAACTTATCTACTCACGGACTTAACATACGCATCTTAACTTGATATGCTCACGCCATCCCAGAAGGGTCCCGAAGGGGTAAGCAGAGGTGTTGTAACAAGACCTTCCATTTTTCACCAAAGTTGATTGAGTGCCAACGTGACAGATGGTGAGTCCATCACCGTCTCAGGCACTATACATATGTCTTTAACTTTTATTCCCAAGTATAAATCTTCGTTCAAATATGTGCATACAAAGATCATAGATTTAGTATGCGGCTGTGTGTGCATGATACGAATATACGAGAGCTGACCTTCTGATAATATTTTTTTTTAATAAGTGCCATGCTTTATACATGTCTCGTCATAAGTTCTTGAATGCGTAATTGTCATTTTATGAGTCTGTCTCTGTCTACATCTATGGCGCGAGGGGAATAAAAACATGCGCTGGATCCCCACTATTATTCACTGTTGGTTACGATCATAGGATATTGATACATAATACATGGAGGATAAGGTTCAATTTCGTTTCTTTAAAACTGACACTCGTGTAGAAACCTTAGTGTATAACGGGGTTGTACCTTTGCGTGATAAAAATACCAAATTTCCTGTAAATACGCGCATGCGACAAGCAGGTTTCTTTCAGCCGCCAATCAAGTTATAAACGTTAATTATTCAGCGATAGGCTGAAAAGGCTTGTTAGGCTAACTACACTATACCTAATTTAAGTCAAGGCTTTACGAAATTAGGACCAAAAATAGCCACTTTATTTAAGAAATTCAATTATTTTGAACTCGTGACACAGCTCTTGCTGAACATAACATTCGTTCATCTAAGTTAAACAACTCTAACTAGTTGGATGGGTGACCGCCCGAGTTCCCTCCGTGCCTCGGAGAGCACGCTAAACCGTCGGTCCCGGTTGCCAATTGATTGAATATCTTCGGCAATCGTTGTAGGTCAGTCGGATGCATCAGAGAGTCTGGCAACTGGTTTTACCCAGATTACCGATTTTCCTCGTAAAAGGGATTGCAAAGGTCAGATGGCAGTCGATTCGTATAAAAATCTGGTGATCAGTCACATAGGGTTGAATCAAGTGGCGACCCCAACAATGTATGGAATGATGATGATGGATTAATTTGAAATTCAAATCAACATGACTTAAATCATATAGAACAAAGACCAAGCCTATTATGCACCGTGCAAGCAGGCTAAGACCAAAATTCTATGTTTTATTTGTATTTTAATTGTTTTATGAGCTTTTTTCCATTAGTCCAGAGTATTCCAGAGTCCGGGAAATTACAAACTCAAACTCAGACTCAAAAATATCTTTATTTGATTAGACTTTTAACAAAGTACTTTCAAATCGTCAGAACGACACGATTATACAGGATTATACATACAGGTTCGGAAGATTGCTTTTACTGAGAAGAACCGTGCAAGAAACTCAGTAATTACTATTTCCAAAAACATAATACAAATTTTAAGATACAATATAAATTACTTAAGAGATGTAAACACCAATCCATTAACAGTTTGTCTGACCCGGGGATCGACCACAGGACCTCGTGTACCGTAGTAGTTCTTGCGACCACTAGACCAACAAATACATAATTACTGTGCTTCTAGCTCCGCTACTACTCAAACTGCGAGCGGTTCACAAAGCTGATGGAGGAAGCCAAGTTGTACGCCCTGAATGAAGAACTGGCCCCGTTCTTGGAACTCGTCCCATTTCTAGCTCAGAAAACCGGACGAAATTTCACTGAAAACCCTCTGCTGTTCGAAACACTTTTTGATCTCTTCAGGAGTTTGGTAAGCTTTTTCAGCTTCAGAACAGCTATTAAGGGTTATTGAAGGGAAGATGGAGCGAGTCGCCGTCTCCGGCATCATAAAAATGTCTTTGAATTCCTTATCAGACATATGATACATACATACATATGCTCACGCCTATATTCCCCGAAGGGGTAGGCAGAGGTGTTGTTATCACAACACCCACTTTTCACCGAAGATGATTCAGTGCCAACGTGACAGATGGTGAGTCTATCGCCGTCTCTGGCACTATACATAAATCTTTGAATTACTTCTCAGAAATATGCAGGTTTCCTCACGATGTTTTCCTTCACCGTAAAGCACGTGATGTGAAAATCACTGTACACAAGTTTTTTTGAAAAGCTCATTGGTACAGGCCCCGCTGGGATTCGAACTTGCGCCGCTTGCGTAGCAGGCGATTGCTCTAACCCCGAGGCCACCACGGCTTCACATACAGAGACATATGATGTCGGACATAATATATGATAATGATAAAATGTTAATATAAACTGGTTTGTTACTTATCATTTAAAATTATATATAAATGCTAAATTGTCTCTGTCTGTCTGTCTACTAAATTATCACGAAATAACAACTGAACCACTCTTGTAGAAACTTCAAGTGAAAATCATGTAAAACGGTCGACCTTTTAAAAATCTTGCGGACGTCACGCGGTTTCACCCGCGTAATTCCCGTTCCCGTGGGAATACGGGGATAAAATATAGCCTATATTAATTAGTGATAATGTACCATTCAAATGGTGAAACAATTTTTAAAATCGGTCCAGTACTTTTTGAGCCAATTCGTTGCAAACATACATAGAAACCTTTCCTGTTTATACTATTAGTATAGACAATACGCCCCGATATTAATTTGGACTTACAATCAGAGTTTCAATCTTATTGATATATATACATAATTTATGACTGTTGAGATTAGAACTAGAGAAATCGAACCCACGATCACCACGATTAGTTGCTCATGCAGTTTAATTTCTATGTTTTCCCTAGCATTAATATCAGCAATATTCATTATTTCAGGCCGGCTTAAACTTGGAAGCTCCAGAGTGGTCCAAACCCCTCCAGACAAGACTGAATGAAGCAGCTAGATTAGCGTACAATATATATTTCAGGAATTTTGAAATGAAAAAGATTGGCGGAGGTGTGTATAAAGCTTAAATTTTCTAGAATAATATCAGGCTTACGCCGTTCTCGAAGGGACGGGTTATAACGGAGTAACTCACCCAATTTTCAACCGATAACGATTTGGTACCAACGTGACAGAGGGTGAGTCCATCGCCATCTCAGGCACTATACACACGTCTTTGAATAACTTCTCAGACATATGCATTCCTCACGATGTTTTCCTTCACCGTAAAACCCGTGGAGTGAAATTACTGTACCTATTTAAGTTAATTAAAGAAAAACTCATTGGTGCAAGCTGCTGGAATTCGATGTTGCGTCACTTGTGTAGCAGGCGATAACTCAAATCTCTATAACCTGGAGATAGCATGTATAATACTGTATAATCATTTAATAGGAGCCGTGGTGGTATTGGGGTTAGAGCAGTTGCCTGCTACGCAAGCGACGCAAGTTCGAATTCCAGCGGGCCCTGTACCAATGAGTTTTTCTAAAAACATATCTGCAGTCATTTCACACCACATGCTTTACGGAGAAGGAAAACATCGTGCGGAAACCTGTATATCTGGGAAGTAATTCAAATACTTATGTATAGAGCCTGAGAGGCCGATGGACTAACCCTCTGTCACGTTGACACTTGATCATATCAGGCGAAATGTGGATTTTGTTGATACAACACCTCTGCTAACCCTTCTGGGATGGCGTGAGCATATGTATGTATGTCTGACGTAAATACTATCTTATTTCCAGGAGTCCTGCTAAACGATTTCATCGAAGCAGCTGATGACATCGTCACAGGCAAACCCGTGAACCAGAGGCTTAGGATTATCTCCTCCCACGACTTTAATATCGGGGCATTGATGGAAGTCACTGGAGTCAAAACTGAACACCGCATCCCTGATTACGGAGCTCTGTTTGCGCTCGAGATGTACCGGTCTAGGAGTACGGGCAGTTACAGTGTGGTGGTAAGGAAAAATCAAATAAAATTATAATTAAATTTTTTTCAACACAAGCTGTGCCCCGAGAGTCGTGGTGGCCTTGAGGTTTGAGCAGTCGCCAGCTACGCAACTTCGAATGCCAGCGGGGTCTGTACCAATGAGTTTTTCTTAAAAACGAATGTACAGTGACTTCACACCACGTGCTTTACGGTGAAGGAAAACATCGTGAGGAAACCTGCATATTTCTGAGAAGTAATTCAATGACGTATGTAAAGTGTCTGAGACCGCGATGGACTCACCATCTGTCACGTTGGCACTTAATCATCTTCGGTGAAAAGTGGGTGTTGTGATTACAACACCTCTGCCTACCCCTTCGGGGAATACAGGCGTGAGCATATGTATGTATGTATGTAGCTGTGCCCCGCGGAATTGTAATGGAATTAAATCGGTCCAGTCTTTCTTAGTTCCGTTTATATTTCATATGCATTTAGTCAAACGGTGTAATTTTGGAATTACAAACAGACATTTCAATTTTATTTATCTGTGTAGATATATAGATATAGATAAGGGACTCTCATTGAACGTCATTTTTAAAGCTTACTCTATCTACATAAAAAAAAATATTGAATAAACATACGGACGTTATAACGGCTGGTCCGATTTTAAGGGGTCTTTCACTGCCATATAGGTGGTGTTATAAGGAGTAAGTACTAAAATAGGTACTTTTGCTATAATTGGAATTACCGTGCTTACATAGTAGGACAGGAAAGGGTGCCACTGTAGCCAGCTCAGCGCCTCAACTCCTGCTCTCTGCCTACACGTCTCTTTGTCTACGTATATACTTATTAAAAAAATATTGTTTTACATTACAGCCGGTCTACCTTCCCCAAGCGGGGAATTCTTCAGCAAAACTTCTCCTCTTCAGCAACTGTGAAGACTCCGCTTTCTGCAGCTATGACCAGTTTAAGGCATCCACCAAGCCTTTTCTAATGAGCGAACACGAGTTCTATAAGATATGCGATATTAGATTATATTAATTTAAAAAGGAATTATTATAAGTACATAACTTTCCAATAAGGTCAAAATCCTTAATACGTAGCTACTTTTTTTTAATATGCAATCATAAATGAATGATACGAAACAATCAATTCAAGTTGACCGATCTCGAATCTTATATTTCATACATCGATTCATCGATTTAAGCTCGGTGTAACAACACCTATATTTCACCTTAGATAGTTTACATTTAGACGCAAATCCAGTCGTGAATTAACTTTCTTAATTTTCTATCGATAAGTACTATATTGTCCCTCTCTAGAGTAAAAATCCGTGGTGACGTTGAGGTTTGAGCAGCTACGCCAGCGACGCAAGTTCGAAACCCAGCGGGGCCTGTACCAATGAGTTTTTCTAAAAACTTATAGGCAGTGATTTCACACCACGTGCTTTACCGTAAAGCACGTGGTGTGCCTGCATATATCTGTGAAGTAATACAAAGTATAGTGCCTGAGACAGCGACAGGCTCACCACGTTGGCACTAAATCATCTTCTCTGAAAACTGGGTGTTGTTATTACAACACCTCTGCCTACACCTTCGGGGAATACAGGCGTGAGCATATGTACAATTTCAAAAATACAAAATGAATACTTAAGAAATGTAAACAGTTCCAAAGCACAAATGTCGATTAAAGTTAAAATTAAAAGTTTAGAAGTTTACCTAAATGTCTAGCTTGAGATGACCATTTACTGTTTTTTCAATGTATATTTTCAATGTTTGTATAGACGTTATTGTTTTTTATTCTTTGTTCTTTAGAATGCTTTTATATATATAAAATACTTACTAATCTGTGATACAAGAAAAAACGTACAAATGTATGAATATTATTACCAAAATATTATATTTAAATGATAGTAAGTTTTTTCTGATAATTAAGTCAATACAGATTGAAAGTCAAAGTTTTGTTTATTTTATTCCTTAAATGTGGATAGGAGAGAGTTTTTTTTTATACAATCAATTATAATAAAAATAAAAGGATTTTTTAAGCTGGTGTGTACCTTCAAACTCGTAAAATGTTGCCTCCAGTCGGGAGATGGGACTATAATGAAAATGCAGAGATAACCTTTACAATTTTATTCAGGATATAATGAGCAGAGCCGCGTTATTATGTAAGGTTTTTCAGCGTCTTTTATATAAAACATTAAAAAATACATGTGATTATTCGTACTTAAATAAAAAAAATTGGCATCATACAAAATTATACAATAATTCCTTATCTCTTCTTATCTTATCTACTAAACAATATATTTTGTAAGCAAAATAAATGCGTATTACCAGTATAATATATCAATCTTTATATCACAAAATAAACAGACTTATAATAAAGAAATATTAGCGACAGGAACGAAATACAAAAATATATTAAGTAGTTATAAGTAACAAACGTTTTTTTTTGTATTTTTGTTAAAAAATAACGAATAACATATATCTAAGTTAGATCTAAGCTTCACAATTAAGTATATTTTTAAAGACCTCGGACCAAGTCAAAAAAATTGTGACCAAATTTACCCAAGAGGAACAATGTAAATCATTCTAAGGTAAGTTTTAACAGTCGATATTATACACATTGCTTCGTGGGAATAATTATTTGATATACTGTGACATATTAATGAGTTTGGACAAGATAATGAGTTTATAAGGGGAAGTTTGAAAGTAGCACCAGTTACTTAGAAGTTGAAGAATAAATTGTCGTCGAATGGACATGTTTTGCGGATGAGGATAATGTTGCCAAAAGAGTTTTGTTTATTAATGTGGATGGTTACAAGGGGAAAGGAAGACCTAAGAAACGATGGATGGATTGTGTGAAAAATGACATGGCTAAAATAGGAGTGAATACAGATATGACGGCTGATAGAGCGAAATGGAAGAGAAGAACACATAGCGCCGACAACTAATAAAATGGCATAAAGGCAGGAAGATAAGGATGAATACATTAGACATATTATCCGCCTATATTCTCCGAAGAGGTAGATAGAAAGTCGAGAAGTCCCGCAATCATAACGTAAAGGCCTTTTTGACGAATACACAGCTTAAATATAAAATTATTCGCTATGAATCGAATCCCATATTTTCGTACTAATCATATCATTGCTTGGTTCAAAGTATAATAAGCTGCCAGCACTGTCAATACCTTGTTTGGTATTCATCAAGGCAACTGTAAGGTCACTATCCGTTTCACCGCGTTGACATTGCCCAATCCTTCTTACAGTCTTGAACACCCTTTCAACGGAATCGTTTGAAAACGGCAATATTAATAATAGTCCTATCACTTTCTCTAAATTGCTAAATAATGCAACACCAGCACTATCTTTTAAGTTAAACACTCTAGCCCAATATTTATCCACGGGCAGTGATATCTCCAATCCTAATTTATGAAAATCCAACAATGCATGTACACGCCATTCTATATCGGCGTCTTGTAGTTTAGCATGCTCATTCAAAATGGGAAACCGTTTGAATACCTTACTTAATGATTCTTCTTTGAAAGATCGTGCTTCAGAGGGATCAAGAATAGTTATGATATCATACAAAGAGTCATTGAAATTAAATCTCTTAGCAATATCCGTTGCCAATTCCACATAAAGTAAAATGCAGTTTTGATAAAATTCGACGACGTCTTTTGAAAGAATGTTTGGATCTCTTGTTAAATTCTCCATGCTTTCAGATGCTTTCACCCCGATGCATATATCCCGAAGCGGTAGAAAATTTCTAGGATCCTTAAAGTTAAGTGAAAATATAGGCTTTGAGCGCAAATAAGACATCTTAATGTAATTGGAACAAATCATTTGTAACAATTTTTCTACTTCAGGTTTTAATTTATACAACAGAGGTGTTTGTGTTCGAAATTTGTTCTTGAAAGTTTTTAACAGCTCCAAAATGTATGACATCAATTCTAAAAATATTTTAGTGAATTTATTTTCAAACGATTTCACCATATCTTCGGTAGTTCTCGACCGATCCGTTTTCAAAGTTGATTTAAAATATGATTTCAGAGGTCCGTAATTCTCCAAAACCATATCGACACACGCTTTTAAAGACAGCCAACGAGTTTGAGAATATGTAAACAAATCGCGAATGTCTAACTTAAAGAAGTCTACTAATTCCGGATTCATTGCCCCATTGTGGTTTCTGCTAAAGTGTGATCCAATGTTACGTAAAAGATCTTCAATGTGCCGCGGTAAATTCGAACAGGCTTTTGAAGCTGATAGATTGACCATATCACAAGAACTTGTAACTATTGCAATGTTAGGAAGTGCTTGTTCAACCCCATTATTTGTTAGTAGTTCATTCATAGAGGATGCTATACCTACTAAGTTGTTGCGAGGTATACCTTTCGCGTCAAACATCTCCAAAAGACATTTCATGAATGTTTCAGGCGTAGTACATATATTATCAAGGAAGAGAGTGGTTATTTCTTTAGTGTCGTTATTAAATGTAACAGCAGTAAGAGTGCACTGTCTATCCCCACTACGATCGCTGGTTTCATCCATCATAATGGTAAAGAAATTGCCACAGTTCCTAATCAAGTTTGCCGTTTTATCAGCAAATGATTTTCCTAAGACCTCCTTCAGGATTGTTCTAGCTTTTAAAGCGTCAAGACTAATGCTTTGCGCTATCTTAGAATCAGGAAAAATGTCTGCACAAATTGATTCCAACGTTGTCATCAGTGGGAGCGGTATATCATTAATTGCCAAGAAAGCTGTTAATTTCAGTTCTGCCCTTTTAACGGCATTCAGGACCCTTTTGACATCATCCTCAGGAGCAGTAACACTGTTCGCTATTTCTGAAAGCTTCAAATAATCTCTCATGTGGCATTCCAAGTTCATGTGTTCAAAGATACCATGTTTTGTTGGATATAAAAGGACATTACAAACATTACAAATCACAACATCAGAATTATCTATTGTTGACGTACAATTCTTAAGCCATAGATTACTGCAGGAACATTCGTTTTCAGCAATTAACGAGTATTTTACATCGCTATTTTCTTTATTTCTCTTCACTGGTGGTTCATCTTCATCTGTCTTTGTACTTACAAACTCTTCGGAATCTGTAGATCGTTTTACCTTGAGCCCTTTACATACAGTAAATTGTTGATCTGGTGATAGACCCACAATCTCTACTTCGCTTGATGATGAATCGTCTGACAATAGTGATGATGCTGGAGATCCAGGTGGTTCCTGGAAGTTAAATACTATGAGAATAATTTATTTTCTTGAGGTATGCATGGTATCAAATAGATCTCAGCATCTCAAATATCACCCATTTTAACGAGATTACCGGGAAAAGATAGACTGACAGACGGACAGACAGAGTTTTTTTTTTATGTAGGTGAGTAGCGTCTATGATACTTTCATATGAATTTAGTGAAAAGCTGTAAATTTGAAATTACAAACAGACACATCAATATTATTTATCTGTATAGATATATTTACTTAAAAGCAATGATGAAATTTCCGGATCAAAAAATAGTCTAACTACTGAGGTCGACTATTAATTGTTACTAGCAACGCCATCTAGTGGTGAAGCGCCGTAACAGGTACTGATTCATTTGTGAAAGTTATCAATTGCAAGTATTCAACGATAGATGGCGCTGGTAGGAAAATAATTGTACATAATCTCAAATATCTTTAGCAAGTATTTAAGTAAGTGAGCAAAGAAATAAAGCGCAGTTTACAACTAATTAAGCTTAAGCTGAATCATATAGGAAAGCTACCTTTAAAATGATATAACAGATTCTAAGTATAACAGCAATGAATCCCAATCCCAATTTACCTGTGCCTCAAGAGTAGTTGAAAATCTTCTGTTAATACACTTCTTCATTATTACAATGGACAACTATACATTGATTTTAAATAATCCGCCTTCACACGTATCTAAAATTCAACGTTTGTATCAGGAATTAGGATTAATGCTCGTGCTCTAGAGAACAAAGCCAATTGCGAACTGTCTATTGACGAGTATAAGTCTAAAGTTTCGCAAAACGTTCGCACTTACGCACAACTTCAGTGCGCGTAGACGCGTGACCTCTCAACATAGTAAATAAGCTCTGAAGCTATGCGCAGTTGACTTGGACGGACGTGAAGTTTTGCTAGACAGTGGGACTAGTGGGTGATGTCATTTTGTATTTGAAGGGGATTTCCACGTTTGAGTATAAAGTTCGTTCTGAAACTTAATTAAATCCGAACTAACAAAATCTAAATTTATATAATGTATTATACCTTATCATAATGTAGTACATATTCTTTAGGTTTGTGTCTATATATGTATACAGATAAATAAAATTGAAGTGTCTGTTTGTAATTCCAAAATTACACCTTTTGACGAAATGAATATGTAAGTATAGACGAAAACCGATATGGCTATTTTAGAAAAAAAATCTCTCTGTCTGCGTTGTGTAAACAAGTTCAACAACACCCTTATCTCACCGACTGTGATTAAGTGCCAACGTGACAGAGGGTGAGTTCATCGCCGTCTCAGGCACTTAACATACGTCTTTGAATTACTTCAGACATATGCAAGTTTCCTTCACCGTAAAGCATGTGGTGTGAAATCACTGCACATAAGTTTTTAGCAAAACTAATTTGGACAGGCCCCGCTGAGAATCGAACTTGCGTCGCTTTTGTAGCAGGCGACTGCTCAAACCCCGAGGCCACCACGTAAAATTACTACTGCGCACATTCAAGGTCAGCGCTCTACCTAGCCTACATTGCTAGAGTTGCCTACACGCACAAAACAGTTTTGCTATTTTTATTTAACAGGCGCTAAATTATTAACGCAGCAATACAAACGCTTTTTACACGAATGGATAATGGTAATTAAGTCCACCTGAACCTTTAAACTAAGACATTCAAAACAAATAAAGAAGTTTTATTCATCATAAGGGACACTTGGAACACTTATTGAATGTCATTTCTCTTACGATAACTTATGTTCATTTACTACCGTTTACAAATGTAAGCCTGTCAGGAGAAGAAACGGCGAAACAAACTCACTAGTGTTTTTTTTTATATGTGTACCTTCTTTATACATGGGGTTGTTTTATTACAATTTAATAGAAGAGTGAGCAACTCATGGCTATCTATAAATATATATATAACTCAAAGGTCACTGACTGACTGACATAGTGATCTATCAACGCACAGCCCAAACCACTGGACGGATCGGGCTGAAATTTGGCATACAGGTAGATGTTATGACGTAGGCATTCACTAAGAAAGGATTTTGTTTAATTCTTCCCCCAAGGGGATAAAATAGGGGATGAAAGTTTGTCAATTTGAAACCGATCGGGCTGAGACAAGTCTACGCGGGTATAGGTACTTAGTAATCAGGAACACTATAATATAATATTGACTGTATTTGTAATATTTTAGTTATTATTTTTTGACAATGAGCATTTGAACTGTGTCCATGGGCTTATATTCATGAGATATAAATACCTACTGTAATCAATGACATTGTATAATATTTTTTTAAAAGAGTGATTGTTGATGTTTCTTGCCGGGTTCTTGTCAACAAAAGCTACCTTCCGAACCCGGTGGTAACATTTATAATCATGTTTAATGTATTTTGTGTCCTTCTAACGATTTGAAAGTACTTTGTAAGAAGTCTAATCAAATAAAGATATTTTGAATATGATTTTTCACAAAGTTTCTGTTTGATGATTACATTCCTTTTTCATAAGATACAATAAAGCAAAGTTGGATGTCTGATCAGTTGAACAGTTTAGTTTATAACAGAATATTTATTTGAACAGTGTCCTTTACTAAGATAAATCGTTGAATTTAAAATACTTATAATTACTTTACTAAGTGTATGTAACCCTATCACATAGTGAAAAACATACATACATATGCTCACGCCTGTATTCCCCGAAGGGGTAGGCAGAGGTGTTGTAATCACAACACGCACTTTTCACCGAAGATGATTAAGTGCCAATGTGACAGATGGTGAGTCCATCGCCGTCTCAGACACTTTACATACATCATTGAATTACTTGTCAGAAATATGCAGGTTACTTCACGATGTTTTCCTTCACCGAAAAGCACATGGTGTAAAATCACTGTACATAAGTTTTTTAGAAAAACTCATTGGTACAGGCCCCGTTGGGATTCGAACTTGCGTCGCTTGCATAGCAGGCGACTGCTCAAACCTCAAGGCCACCACGGCTCGACATAGTGAAAAAGAAAAAAATAAAAATTATAAATAAAACACGGAATTTAAATTAGTGTCTGTGGGAATGGTGCCCAGTAAGCTGGCTGCGTTACCTCGCTGGATCGTTAAACTAGTCCTCTGACCGAGGTAAGAACCAGCTCGACCCTGACCAGAGACGTCAACCAGGCGTTTTGAAAGACCCTTAAAAAGGACTTTAGCATTTGGCCCCCATGGCCCCAAAGTCTCAACCCCAAACGACAGTTTCGTTGAGACTTTGGGGCCAATAGACATACCAACAGACAGACCGACTCTTTTTGTTCCTACCTTTGTAATCTTTTTCTTTACTACCTGTTTTATTATTTACTGGTATTTATGGATTTAGCTGCAGAGTATAAATCCTTAGATAAGCCATAATGTACACTCTCGTAATTCCATAAAACGTACATTAATATTTTATGTTTATAGATAAAAAATATTGCCAAATAAGAGAATGTTTTCGAACACTGATTTTAATATACCTATATATATTCACGATATAGTAAGCATTTCGTACGTACATTTGTGTAGACCGGATCAAGAATTAGTTTATGCAATCATAGTTAACTAGCGGATGTCCCGCGGTTTCACACGCGTTGTTCCCGTTCCCGTGGGAGTACAGGAATAAAATATTGCCTATATTACTAGCTGGTGATGTAGCTTTCCAATGTTGAAAGAATTTTTGAAATCGGCTCAGTAGTTTTTGAGTTTATTCATTGCAAACATACACACTAAAATACAAATCTTTCCACAAAAAATGATAAAATTTTTGAAAAAAAATCGTATCCGTAAAACCGTCAAAAAACTGAGCAACCCTCTTGTGTATATTAAAAAGTCTGTAAGGTAGATGAGATTCTGAAATATCATCATCTCCCTGGCCTTATCCCAAAAATTGTTTGGGTCGGCACTTTATTCAACCCGATGCTGCTATCACTTTATTGTTATACGAGGCGACTGCCATCTGACCTGTGATCTGGTTTAACCATGCAACGATTGCCAAAGATGATAAATTGGCAACCGGGACCGACGGCTTAACGTGCTCTCCGAGGCACGGAGGGAACTCGGGCCACCCATCCAATTACTGGCTAGGGGTAGGGTTGCTTAAGTTCGCTGATCGAATGATATGCACAATAATAATTATCATACATACATACATATGCTCACGCCTGTATTTCCCGAAGGGGTAGGCAGAGGTGTTGTATTTACAACACCCACTTTTCACCGAAGATGATTAAGTGCCAACGTGACAGATGGTGAGTCCATCGCCGTCTCAGACACTTTACATACGTCTTTGAATTACTTCTCAGAAATATGCAGGCTTACTCACGATGTTTTCCTTCACCGTAAAGCACGTGGTGTGAAATCACTTTACATAAGTTTTTTTAGAAAAACTCATTGGTACAGGCCCCGCTGGGATTCTAACTTGCGTCGCTTGCGTAGCAGGCGACTGCGCAAATCTCAAGGTTTTCTCTTATGCCCTGTTAAATGACAGCGGATATAATTTGTGACGGCAGAATAATAACGATACTAGTATTTCCGTAACATTTTGTTATAACACCAAAACCCGAGGTCCTTTTCTGTTCTAGCTATATCTATAAGGTTGAGAATCTATTCACAAGCGCAGCGAAAAGTGGAATATGAATTTCATTGAAAATGTTTAGTTAAAACTAACTGTGCTTGGGATTTCTTCCGCGTAGATTTAGTTTTGTGCTGCATGTCGCGGCACCCTAATATTTTTTACAAATAAAAATAGCCTAAGTTACTCCTTAAAACATTAGCTACCTGCCAGTGAAAATGCCGTTAAAATCGGTTAAGCCGTTTCGGAGATTAGCCGGAACAAACAGACAGACAGATGGACAGACAGAGAAAAAAATATGCTTTTATTAAATCAGTGTAAGTATATACATACTTTCATGTGTATTTAGTGAAAAGCTGTTATTTTGGCTGTTATATTTTTTTATATTATAACAAACAGACGCCTAAATGTTATTTATCGGTATAAATAAAAATACAGGCAGCGCCATCTAGCATCTATACAGTTTATTAACTGAATCATTAACTGTGTTTGAATGAAGGAGGTTTTGAAATAAAGAGAAGCATGGGGAATTATGAACCCAAAACAAATACCTAATAACTTACCAAGAAGGAAAAAGTCTTAGTTTTAAATTTATAGAACATTCAGAGCAATGTTATTATAATACTTTTTAAATAATGCTTCTCTTGTTAAAATTTATAAATTTTGAGTAAAATATTATTTCATCTGAAGTTTATCGAGTCTCAAGAATAAGTGGCTATTACAATCATCTTATAAGCTAATAGTGCTAATCAGCATTTAACATTGGAGTTAAGAGTTAGTGCCGACCCCTCCATACAAACGCTCGTAATTTCCCTGGGCTATATGCTTGATCGCTGCTCGCTTCGCTAGTCAATGAAACACTGTTCAGCGCCCCCCAAGGGAGCCATGAGCCAGTCGACCGTAATTTACGTCGCGCTCTCGAAATTTAGATTTTTTACGGAATTCATGCGTTTGTTTTTCTAAATCCCCCTAACTCACAGTCAAAGGTGTCCGCCTGTATCAGATTTCAAAAGATTTTACTAATCCGAATTAACTGCGCTGGTTTATTTTACTAGTTTCTTAGTTTTATATACACTATAAATAGGAAACTCGTTATTTTCAAATTGCAAATTTAATTGATATATTAGGACATACTATACATATTGAAAGTATTTTGAGTACACTATCGTATTCAACCTTACCACCTATAGAAATATATACCGCTCACCGCAATTACATTATGAACAGACACTATCTAACAAATTATACTAAATGTACACATTAATACATATATACAAACTATGATAAACTAGAGTACGTACCTGATGTTAAGGCGTTAGATTTAAGCCCTCACAGCCCAGGGCTATTTCACCCTGTTTTTCAGCCAAAATAAGAATTACCCTTTGGATGGCACATATGTTATTACATTACATAGTTGAACAACTCGCCACTACATTAGTTTAATGAGTGACCACCCTACTTCCCTCTAACCCTGGAGACGGGTCTGGTTGCTAATTGAAATTGGCAATCTTTATAGATCTTTCAGAAGCCTAACAAAGTCTGTCAACTAGTTTAAGACAGACTATGGATTTTCTATGGATATGGATATGTAATAATTTATGTATGTATAGTGCCTGAGACGGCGATAGACTCACCCTCTGTCACGTTGGCACTTAATCAAATTCGGTGAAATGTGGGTGTTGTGATAACAACACCTCTGCCTACCTGGCCCTATGATCATGGGGTAAGGGTAGGTAAATGTTGATAATTAGATTTTTTCCTGAGGCATAAACATCTCCCATAATTACGTTATTACAGCGAATAATGGATACGCGTTCATGTAAATTTTAATAAAAATATTTTCTGCAGCTTTAATAACCTTGAAGAAATATTTAATTATTATTGAGTAATTTATCTATATCTTTAATTATATACTAATATTATAAAGAGGAGAGGTTTTTTTGTTTCATACGATTTAACTAAAACACTATTAGACCAATTTTGAAATTCTTTCATCGTCAGAAAACTACTTCTTCTACGAAAGACGTAGACTATATTATTAATCGAGGTTTATACGCGATCCGTAAAAATAATATTTACGTTAAAAAGCGATGCAGGTTCGAATCCTAGCGGGGCCTGTACCAATGAGTTTTTCTTAAAACATAAGTGCAGTAATTTCACTTAATGCCACTTAATCATCTTCAGTGAAATGTGGGTGTTGTTGTTACAATACCTCTGTCTGCCTCTTCGAGGACTACAGGCGTGAGCATTTGTATGTAAGTATCTGTAGGTATAATACTAATGAACTTGAGTAGCTATTTAATACCTTAGTTAAGTGTTAATGTTATAAAATAATGTTGCTTTATCATGTCTTGATCACACGCTTAAATTACACAGACGTAATTATTTCTGATATTATGTACAGAATTTCCGCTGTAAATCAAAAGTTTCTTTTATTTCTTGACCTTATGTGTAAAGTGTTTAAGCATAACGTATTCATTTTGAAGATCGCAAAAGTTCAACAAAGTGGAACCTAGAATTTTAAAATATTTTATTACGATACTCGTCGTCATTGCTATGAGAATTCCATCAGGCAATTATGAGTATTTGCAATGTATTCTACTTAAATAATTAGGTTTTGCACGGTTGAATCTTAGAAATCGTCCGATTTTATTCCTGAATATAGTAATACTAGTTTAGCTAATTTTTGGAAATAAATAAATCAGAAAAACCAGGTATTTATACCAACGATATATTTTGGGTAATTACCGAAGAATATGAATCTAAATACGTAAGGGCTATTTTTCGAATTTGTGATTAATTTTCATGGCAGATGAGACCCATAGCACGATGCTCATTTCAAGTTAATAAATAATGTAACGCAACAAATTATCCCGACTTCCTCTTACTCATCTCCAATCGAATGAAGTTAGTAACACTTTCGATTGCAAATTTGATTGCTTGCATTTGACTACCATTTGCAGCTATGCTCATACTAGTCCCGCGTACGACGACGTGCGTGCGGAAGGGAGGGAAGGGACGGTCGCGGCCCGGTGTTTGGTAGACGAAGTTATTATGCTGTACGTTCGTGACTTTAGCAAAAACAAAACCTTATTGACGAACTAAACACGCACAGTGCTATATTTCAACAAACTGAGCCCCAAACAAACGTAACAGTGAATTCAAACGTTGAAACAACTCCAAGTAAAGTTTTTCGACTCTTGTTTTGTTTATAGTGATCGCTAAGGTAACCGTGCTAAGTTACGGAGAGCAACAGTTTGATTTGACGGTACAACCGCGTGGGCCCGTTCGATTTTGTTCGGTTATACTTGTATGTCAGTCGAGCTGTCGCTCTCGTGTGGCGTGCCGTGTTCTAGTGCTACTTACGGATTCGACGTCGGAAACTTTTATCTTAAATCGAAAATAACTTATAAATGTTATAACAACGAAACGAAATACGAATAATTAACGAAAAAGTGGTGTTTGTGTGTGTTGAAGTGAGTTTCAGTGAATAAAGATAGTGTATCGCAGTGCATACTTGGTGATTCATCTTGGGGTACAAGTCAAGAAGCAAGTATTTTGTTATAAAATAAAGTGCTAGGTTGAAAGTAAATTGTAGACGTTGCTATACTCTTTGAACACTGAGGATTCTGTTACGGATGCGGCAATAATTAAAGGTAAAATCGCCATAGATATTGGAACACGTTGCATGCACTTTTAATGTTACCATCCTAAGAACGACTTTAGAACTAGATTTATTTATGACAAACCCGTATATTAATTAGGTAACTCTACTGGATTTTAATCGCGTTATTTACGTTGTTGATAATTAGAAAATTAATGCTTTGTTTGCATGTTTTCCATCTATTTA
Source organism: Watsonalla binaria (assembly GCA_929442735.1). NCBI lineage: Eukaryota > Metazoa > Arthropoda > Insecta > Lepidoptera > Drepanidae > Watsonalla > Watsonalla binaria. The sequence goes on from OV838938.1 coordinate 1,125,355, forward strand.
TTTCTCTAGCCTTGTGATGTAGACCTATTAATAAAATAATTAAGTACCTACCTTTGTACTCAAATACCTTATCCTATATGGGCCTGAAGTGTTAAGTATACCTATAGAACTTCAAAGTTATAGAATACTGGTGCCCGAGACTCCTGCAGCGCGGGATTTGATTATTCTTAATATTTTAGACAATTTACACAATACCGTTATAAATAATAACCTATGTGTTATTGAAACGTGTAAGCTATATTTTTGTAAAGTTTCATCTAAATCCATTCAGTAGTTTTTGTGTGAAAGAGCAACAAACATTCTTTCAAAATTTCGCGTTTATTATATTATAAGTAGGACTTAGTATGTATCAACTGATAAATATAGGTTTATTTACTAAGGCAAGTACCTAACTACCTGATAATAATATCAGAAAGTACTACAATACGATGAAATTATTAAAAAAAAGAACAAATTCTACAAAACCGTAACAATAGCGCCAAAGGTGGGACGTAAAAACCGGCTGTCGAAAAAACTAAATCAGGTTCTTAGCTTTTTTTTGAGCAGCTGTAACTCGACTTTCTTTGAGTTTGTAGATAAGTAATAAGCCGTGGTAGAAATCGAAAATTCGTCTTTCGTTGAATAAGCGTAGTACAAAATCATCGTCCCTGGCCTTATCCCATACATTGTTGGGGTCGGCACTTGATTCAACCCGATGTGGCTGACCACCTTTTTATACGAAGCGACTGCCATCTGACCTTCGCAACCCCTTTTACGAGGAAAATCTGTGATCTGGTTTAAACCAGTTGGCAGACTATTTTAGGCCTCCGACTGACCTGTAACGATTGCCAAAGATGATAAATTGGCAACCGGGACCGACGGCTTAACGTGCTCTACGAGACACGGAGGGAACTCGGGCGGTCACCCATCCAATTACTGGCTAGGGTTAAGGTTGCTTAACTTCGCTGATCGAATGATATGCGCAATAGCAACTGTGCCACGAGCTCCTCCAAGCTCCTCAATTGAGTTCAAAATACAGGGGGTATTTTGAACTTAAAACATAACTGGCAAAACGTGGTACAAGTTCGAATCCCAGCGGGGTCTGTACCAATGAGTTGTTCTAAAAAACTTATGTACAGTGATTTTACACCACGTGCTTTTCGGTGAAGGAAAACATCGTGAGGAAACCTGCATATTTCTGAGAAGTAATTCAAAGACGTATAGTGCCTGAGACGGCGATAGACTCACCATCTGTCACGTTGGCACATAATCAAATTCGGTGAAAAGTGGGTGTTGTGATAACAACACCTCTGCCTACCCTTTCGGGGAATACAGGCGTGAGCATATGTATGTATGTATGTAAATAATACTGATAGGGACGTTTCACACCCTATGTAGATAACCGTTTATTTACCTGGCTTGAACAATGATGTTCTAATTGTTGTTATTGTTATCTTTTCATTGTTTCGTGTTCCTCATCAAACAGCTATGGTTATTTCATTTTGTCTGTCTGTAAAGCCCAGTTTATTATTACTAGTAATATAGGTTCCGTCACGGTCACATAGACGGAGTACCGGGAGATGTCGTTACATGCCGTGACTTTTAAGCGTTATTCTTGAATGCAATTTTTTTGGGTAAAATAGTAAACTAAACCATCGTGAGGAACCTGCATATATCTGTAGTAGTGCTTGAGACGGCGATGGACTCACCCTCTGTCACGTTGGCTCATAAAGGCGAAATGTGGGTGTTGTTGTTACAACCTCTGCCGACCCCGAATATTTTTTTTTCATTGAGCGCTCTAAACGGGTGTGAATTTTCAGGGGACGAGTGGATCCTTACTCTAATTAACCAACTTCTCTAGCGTTCTCCACATGCTAACAGGCTAGACAATAGGTAGATTACCTACTTATCTACCTAGGTAAACCTAGAATTGGGGGGGTCACGGCGAAGCATGTGAAGACGTATCACGTGCACCCCCCCACTTGGCGACTTGGAGGAACACCGTGGAGTTTAGTCGGTGTGAGTCCGACATAACCCTCCCGCTGCCCCCGCGGCGGTTGGTGTATCCATAACGGATTCTCCACGCTAAAAAAAAAAAGGTAATCCTAGAATAATATGACATAGGGTGTAATAAGCGTAGGTTTAAATGGACTGACGCCTGTACCGATACGTCTATTGTGTTAATTATTTTTAAATACCACGCTATTTATCAATACATTGTACAGTAGATAGAACAAAGAGGAAATAATTTCTTTAAATATTATAATATCTGGTTGCCCGAGCTGTGCTCGGTTTCTTCTTCACACAAAAAAAAGAAAAAAATCCGGAGAACGTCAGTCTCGAACCGTGGTACTCTAGTTTCGTTATCGCCCCGTACGCTAGAAGCCGCCTTTGAGCTACCATAACTTGACAGATGTCGGCGAAATTTGCTGTCGTATTGTAATGAAAACATGGTCAAAACGATGAAACCTAGCTAAATTAACTTTTTGCCCCTAAAACCTACTACAATCAAAATTTCATGAAAATCGTTGGAGCCGTTTCTGAGATTCTGATTCTATATATATACAAGAATTGCTCGTTTAACGATATGAGATATGTAGCTCGTCTTTGCGGAGTCTCCCGTGTATACTATAATATTATTTAATTCCGCCGTGAGACAGTGACAGACATATACATCTGTTTCATAATACGAGCTAAACTATCATGACAATAAGAGTTCGTGGTAATGCCCCAGGTTGCTCGCGACAAACAATATTGTATAAAATTTAAAGTAGCCAAAGTTACTCCTTGTATTCCCGATAAAATCTGTCCAGCCGTTTCAGAGATTAGAAACAAACAGATAGACACACAGATATATTTTTTTAAATTGGTTTCTCTATTTCTGTACGGTGTATACTTTCATATATATGCATTAAATGAAAAGCTGTTATTTTGGAATTATAAACAGACACTTAAATTTTATTTATCTGTATTGTATAAAGATGTATAAGAAGAAGGTAAAAGCTAGTCTAGCTTTTACCCCCTTGCTTTTACCGACTTGGTTTCCGTAAACATTTTTATTATCTATATGTCCCGTTCTTGTTGCCAATGTTATCCCTTTAGCGAATTTCAGCTAAATCTGTCCAACTTTTGTTGCTTTAACATGATAGTTTTATTCTTATTATGAGACAGATGTAGACGTGTATAAGTCTGTCACTGTCACACAGCTGAACTAACATTGCAATAAGAGCTCGTGGATGGGCCACAGATCAGTTGTAGATTCTATGACTAATTTGGTTTAAACTTAAACGGATCTATATTTACGTCGAGTATTTAATTCAGCACGTCTGGTGTTCAGACGTTCACGCACCTCCAAAAATAACACCCTCTTAGTCATGGACTTATAATAAGGGCTATATCCGATAATCTACTTACACAGACGTTTATAAACTGTTACTGGATGTATACAATGCATAGCCGTTGTGGCTGTGGGGCTTGTACCAATGAGGCTTTCTAAAAAAACTTATGTCAAATCAAATCAAATCAAAAAGTTTTATTCAATATAAGGGACACTTGGAACACTTATTGAACGTCATTTTTCTTACGTTAACTTAAGTAAATTTACTACCGTTTCCAAAAGTAAGCCTGTCAGGAGAAGAAACGGCGAAACAAACTCCCCGGTTTTTTTTTTTTTTTTTTTACATGTGTCCCTTCTATATACATAGGGTTGCTTAAGTACATTTCAATGGAAGAGTGAGCAACTCATTGCCATACTTGGCTATCATCAATATACTCAGTTACACTATAATATGCTTTTTCACAAAGTTTCTGTTTGATGCTTGCCTTAAAACTTAAAAATGGTAGTTCACACATTTTTAATGGTAGTTTATTGAAAAGGCGTATACTTTGCCCCACAAAAGAGTTACTAGTTTTGTGCAGTCTAGTCACAGGGACACGGAGTTTATCCCTCTTGCGTGTATTTATATTGTGCATATCACTATTTTTCTTAAAACTATCTATATTCTTTCTTACATATATCAAATTTTCAAATATGTATTGACATGCCACAGTCATTATCCCTATTTCTTTAAACTTCTCTCTGAGAGAATCTCTAGATTTGAGTTTATAGATTGCACGAACAGCCCGTTTCTGCAGCACAAAGATAGAACTGATGTCTGTAGCATTTCCCCATAAAAGGATGCCATAAGACATAACACTATGGAAATAACTAAAATAGACCAACCGAGCTGTGTTTATATCAGTTAGGTGTCTAATTTTCCTTACTGCGAATGCTGCAGAACTGAGTCTTTTCGACAATCCAGCTATATGGGGCCCCCATTGCAATTTATGATCCAATGTAACTCCAAGGAAAACTGTTGTTTATGTGCAGTTATTTCACACCACGCGCTTTACGGTGAAAGAAAACATCGTGAGGAAACCTGCATATGTCTGAGAAGTAATTCAAAGACGTATGTATAGTGCCTGTGACGGCGATGGACTCACTCCCTGTCACGTTGGCACTCGATCATATTCGGTGAAATGTGGGTGTTACAACACCTTTGCTTACCCCTTCGGGGACCCTTCTGGGATGACGGACGGGCCTGTACCAATGATTTCTTCTAAAAACTTCTGTGCAGTGATTTAACACCACTTACGGTGAAGGAAAAACCTGCATATATATACACATCTATCTCATAATATGAGTTAAACTAACGTGGTAATACGAGGTCATGGTAGGGCCCCAGTTCAAATTAAGCTTAAAAATATGCTCAAGCCTTGAACAGTTAAGCAGAGATGTCCTTCACTGTAAAGCACGTGTACATACGTTTTTAGAAAACTCACAGGCTGCTGGGATTTAAACTTGCGGCGCTTGCAGGTGACTACTCAAACCCCACAGCCACCACGGTTTTAGCTAGCTATGTGTTATGATATTTCGAAGATACTTATTTATCGTTCTTGAGACGACGGTGGCGATGGACTGTATTGTATTTACGTTAGCACTGACAGACACCTAATCACATTAGTTCAAAAGTGTATGTTGTCACTGCCTACCATATCGAGGATCCTTCTTGGTAAGCACGATTTATAAACACCCGCTTAGATTTAATTTCATTCCCGCGGATCCCTCAATGTTTAAAATAAAGGATAGCCTACGTTACTCCTAGTAACATTAGCTATCTGCCAGTTAAAGTCCCGTTAAAATCGGTCCAGCCGTTCCACAGGTTACCCGGAACAAACAGACGTCAGAGAAACAATTTGAAAATTTTTATTTAAGTTATAACCGATTATAATTTCATATACATTTAGTGAAAAGCTGTTATTTTGGAATTACAAACAGACGCGTCAATTTTATTTATCTATATAGATGAGAGCTTGAAGGCATAAAACCATTTTAAATTAAATTCTATTGACTGAAGCTTTTATGCAATCAAAAAAGTGATACTCGACAACCCTGCGAACGATAATTTTATTATTCATTAAAATTGCCGACCGTTCATTAATATTGAATGTAATTAAGGGACATTGAATGTTAAATATAATGCAAGTCTAATTAAAACAGTAAATATACTAACATACTTATTAATACTATGTATGTAAATAAAGTTTTTCCTAATAGGAAAATGCATGTCTATAGTTTTTTAATTTTTCCCTTAAGCATTCCACATTCGACTCCAATTTTCAGTGCACCATAATGATAAGCATCTAAAATTTTATTTTATACCGAATACCTACTTACAAGGCTACTTACTTGGCACAGTTGTGTATCACCGAACCGTGGTGGCCTTGAGGTTTCAGCAGTCGCCTGCTACGCAAGCGACGCAAGTTCGAAACCCAGCGGGGCCTGTACCAATGAGTTTTTCTAAAAAACTTATGTACAGTGATTTCACACCACGTGCTTTATGGTGAAGGAAAACATTGTGAGGAAACCTGCATATTTCTGAAAAGTAATCCAATAACGTATGTAAAGTGGGTGAGACGGCGATAGACTCACCATCTGTCCCGTTGGCACTTTATCAAATTCGGTGAAAAGTGGGTGTTATGATAACAACACCTCTGCCTACCCCTTCGGGGAATACAGGCGTGAGCATGTGTATGTATGTATGTATTTCTACAGATGTAAAATATATAAATTGACACATACCGTACATTAAAAAAAATTACTTATATTTACAGTCTGTATATATCAAAATATTTTTATAACATTGCTTTTATACTAAGTGAAGTCCACTTGAAGATATTATTTTATACAATACTCTGAAACAGTTATGTTGGGTACAAAATACAAAATCAAAACATACAGAAGATCGGCTCCCATATTAGCTACAAATGGCGCAATCTACGTGAAGTTTCATTACGTCGACGCGGTTCTTAAGTGATTTATTTTATTTTGTATTTTTATATTTAAAAAAATAGTTATTATTAATCTGGCAAGAAATGTCAGGTTCTTCTCAGTAAAAGCAACCTTCCGAACCAGGCAGCATGTTTAATCCTGTATAATTATGTCATTCTGACGATTTGAAAGTACTTTGTTAAAAGTCTAATCGGATAAAGATATTTTTGTCTTTGACTTTAACTTTATAAATAGACAGTTTCTTTGTCACTTGAACACGCGTGAAGAACGCAAAATAATAGATTTCTTCGACTTCTAAGCTCTTACGAGGTACTTTCAAATCGTCAAAAAAGTCATCAAAGGATTATAAATGTTAAACTGATAACTTTAGACAATAGACGCATATTTAAGGTCACGTGGTTACTACGCTCGAGTTTGTATGTGTTTGAGAATGTAGGGAGCGGAGCCTTTGTTACCTTTCCTATTGAGGTTTACCCTTAAACGCATATCTACCTAGATAATGTGCCTAGATATCTAGCTGGAGCCTGGAATATCTAGCCCAACGGTTTTACCTAGCTCGCACGGGTATATTATTCTGAAGTGGTCTGGATATTCAGTAGTCAGTACCTATTTGCTTTTGCGCTGAATTCCAGTGATACTTGGGCATTTTGTTCTGTGAATCATGATTCGTTTGATTATATTTGTTTTAATAAATACCATATTTAAAAATTAGCCCCCTAATTAAAGCCGTGGTGGCCTTGAGGCTTGAGCAGTCGCCTGCTACGCAAGCGACGCAATCCCAACGGGGCCTGTACCAATGAGTTTTTCTAACAAACGAATGTACAGTGATTTCACACCACGTGCTTTACGGTGAAGGAAAACATCGTGAGGAAACCTGCATATTTATGAGAAGTTATTCAATGACGTATGTAAAGTGTCTGAGACGGCGATGGACTCACCATCTGTCACGTTGGCACTTAATCATCTTCGGTGACTTACGTCTGTATTCCCCGAAGAGGTAGGCAGAGGTATTGTAATAGCAACACCCGCTTTTAACCAAATATGATTAAGTGCCAACGTGGCAGATGGTTAGTTTATTGCCGTCTCGGGCACTATACATACGTCTGACGTATGTGCAGGTTTCCTCGTCATGTATTCCTTCAGCCTAGAGCACGTGGTGTGAAAGCAATGCAAAAAGTTTCTTGAAAATTCAAACCCCGCTGGGATTCAAACTTGTTTCGCTTGCCTAACGGGCGTCTGCTCAAACCCCAAGGCCACCATGGCTTAGTGTATGTTTGTTTAAATTTGTATTCTTCCTCTATGAATGCTAATTGGTCGATCATATCGCGGTACCCTGAGGCACAAACCTAAGGGCACTTGAGTGCGCCGTGCTCAAGTACCGATCTACCCACAGCTACCCTTCACTTATCTACAAGCACGCGACACTCTTTGTTCTACTTTAAAATCGAATACTGAAATCTCATTTTTTTATTTAGGCTTTCACTAATTGTCGTGAAGTAGAGTTTGTTGATTGTGAAAATGATTTATTCAGTTTAGGCCCTGTTAAGGCACTTATGAATATCGAAGAATATTAATATAAGATATATAATATATAATAGAAGAATAGGAAACTGGCCTTCTCGCATCATGTACATTTTATTACATAGTAAACAATGGTAATTACAAAAAATACACAAAATTATTATTGTCTTGTAATTTTTTTTAAATAAATATGTTCACGCCATCCCAGAAGGGTCCCCGAAGGGGTAGGCACAGGTGTTATATCAACAACACCCACATTTCTCCGAATATGATTAAGTGCCAACGTGACAGACGTCCTGCATACGTCTTTGAATTACTTCGATGTACGATGTTTTCATTCACCGTAAAGCACGTGGTGTGAAATCACTGCACATAAGTTTTTAGAAAAACTTATTGGTACAGGCCCTGCTGGGATTCGAACTTAGCAGGCGACTGCTCAAAACCGAGGCCAACACGGCTTATAAAAAAATTTAAGCTTTAAAAAAAATAGGATGAATTGTTGGGGTACTTATTCCTGGAAACGCACCAACGGTTGAACAGAGAAGTGCGTTCGTAATAAACGCTATCGATAGATATTCCAAAAACTATCCTACGCGCTTGGGCTATTTGGTATTTCGTTCCTGTTAATTCCGAACCGGACGGTAGCATAATACTGTATAAACTTTGTCATTCTAACTATTTGAAAGTATTTTGTTAAAAGACTTATCGAATAAAGATATTTTTGAGTTTGAATTTGATAGTATGGGGAGACACTAAAAGGTACGTGTTATATCGAGTATCGAACATAGTTGGGTTGATTGTACTTACCTAAACTATATTTTTAATTGTACATACATATGCTCACGCCTGTATCCCATAGGGGTAGGCAGAGACCACCGTTTACCACATGCTACGATCCTTACATACGTCTTTTTCTTCATCCACATTCATGGATCTCTTCATACACTTCCTTCGGTTACGAGTGCTCCGAATTTGACCTTTCTGAAAAATACTATTAATTTGGTCATAGTAGTTGTTCCTTGGACGCCCTCTACCGACACTTCCGGTCACATTCGCTCTATAAATGTGTTTCGTTAATCGCCTTTCACTCATCCTTTCGATATGTCCAAACCGTCTCAACATACTTTATTCAATTCTGGTCACCACATCATTCTTCAACTTGCAACTGTGTCTTATCACACTATTTTTGATTCGATCTACAATATTTAATTGTTCAAATACCAAAACTAACAGTTGTTAATTCATAAAGCTTACAAATCTAAAGTTGAAAGTATATTTTTAATGAAAGTTCTAACGATATTCTCCGTTGCTAAAGCTATTAAAATGTAATGGGTTTTCGATTTAAATCTTCGCCGGGAAAGTGAGACAGTAAAATTGAAGTAAATGGAGTGAGAATCATTTGGGAAGCTTCGTAAAATATTTCGTTCGATAAGTAGTTTGATAAGCAGCTATTCAATTCGTGAAATTATCATGCCAATACCACATTTTCATCTTAATCTTTTTTTTTTCAACTTAAATTAGTAGAACACTTGTCCCAAATCGGTATCTCTCGGGATCGTGACAAGAAGGCTGGCAGCATTGCCACGTTGAATAGCAATGCTGATTCTCTGAGCGAGAAAAGCCCCAGCCCGCATGTCACGAGAAGCTTCTACCAGGCGATATAAAACTTCTTTTGCAATAAAAGGTAGCCTATGTCCTTTCTCAGGGTCTAAAGATTGTCTGTGCCAAATTTAATTAATATCGGTTGAGAGGTTTAAGCGGGAAAACGTAACCGACAGACAGACAGAGTTACTTTCGCATTTATAATATTAGTAAGGATATTTGGCTATGTTATGCCAGTACTTCCCCGCAGGCTTGTCTCCGATCTGGTAATAATTTCTCGACGTCATTTTATTCCCAGTGGGTATTGAACCCGCGCAAAGTAATTTTGGTATATCAAAAATAAAAAAAAAATTAAGAAATCCTTTTGAAATGTTATTTCATGTTATTTTTTAAATCGTAGTTCGATTGGACTTTAACTCAAATCAATATTAGTAGGTTAGTCCCCGACATTATATACAGATAAATTAAATTGAATTGTCTGTTTGCAATTCCAAATTAACAGCTTTTCACTAAATGCATATATATATATATATGCATCTCTCTCTGAATATATACAGTATGTCCTTACATAATAACCAATTTGTTAATTTTTCTTTGTAAATCCGACTACTCGTCAGGTTTCAAACCTGCACTGAACGGTCTACCGTCACAAAGAAAGCTTAAATCTTTCTCTTACGCACTAGTAATGTAACGGATATTCGCATTCGCGAATATTTTGCGAATGTTTTTATGCCACTTTGTCCCTTAAATATCAATTAAATTTAAAAAATAACCTCAAAACAAAACTTTTAGAATGAACTTTCTGTGACTAAATTCATTCAATTAACCAATATCAGCTCGGCTATGTTCAATTTAAACATGGTCGACACGAAACGTCAAACCTGTCAAACATTATACGCTCGTTTTTTTGAAATTTTAAAATATTCGCTTTCGCGAATGTTAAAGATAAATATTCGCAATGGCAATGTGATAAATCCAGCATACGTTACATCACTAGTACGCACTGACTTTATAGTGGGTAAAATACTGCAATTACTAAACCAAGACCCGAAGTATTTATCCTGCTTAGCATACCAGAAAATTGGACTTGCTCTCTAGAGCACGGAAGACTTCGCCACAAGGCAGACATGTTAAAGTTGCCCGTTGAAACTTAAGATTTAGGCAACGATTCCAAGTCACGCTCACGTGTATTCTAAGTTACTTAGCTAACTTGAACTTGGGACCTAGGCGTTCCAAGTTTAAGAATTGCTTTAAGTTGGTTGGAGTGCTTGTTTTTGGGACAAATACGTACTTACATGTATACTTGTTCGTCTTGGAAATTCTAGACACGGGAATATTTTAATTAAACGTAGATGCTTATGTCCATATTCAAGTTCACTTAGTTCACGTCACATGTAAATCTATATCTATATCTATTTATCATCATCAAATAAGTAAAATTATCTGTTTATAATTCCAAGTTAATAGTTATTCACTCAATGTATGTAAAAGGAGATTACGGTAATTAATTAAAAAAATATTTTTTTTTTCTTTGTCTGTAGGTCTGTCTGTATGTAATTTCACCAGCACATAACTGATTCTAGGAGCAACTGGTTAATTTCTTTTAAAAAATATTCAATAGGTTATTGTTAATTAATCGCAGTTGGCAATAAAATGCGGTATTTTAATATACATATATATTAATACTGTGAGAACATTTGGTATATAAACATCCGACTTAAGATAAGTCTATCAGCTCCACGAATTGACATCGTGACATGGCCTTGGCTGTGCTATCAGGTATATATTGAGTAATGTTTCGATACTATCAACATCTGTCTCTACTAATCTATATATATACAGATAAAGAAAATTGGAGCGTCTATTTGTAATTCCAAAATAACAACTTTTGGTAACGATCTAAAAAAACAAATTTCAAAATATTACTCTGTCTGTCTGTCTGTTTATTCCCGCTAATCTCCAAAACGGATGCACTGTTTTTTACGAGACTTTCGCTGGCAGATAACTGTTTCAAGGAGTAACTAAGGCTATTTTTATTTAGAAAACAAATTACGAGTTCCACGAGTCAAAGCATGAAACAAAGTATACGCGAGTGAAACCGTAGGGCTCGGCTAGTTTACAATATACTAGTTGCTGCGCCACGCGGCTTAATAATAACAACTATTTTACTAACGATATTTATTTTTTTCAAATTATTTTTAATTCTTGTATCATCTGCTATCTGCACGTGAAAGTTCCGTTAAAATCGAACTAGGGCCTCAGAAGATCAATAAGGTAGTTCTCAAAATTTTAATAAATTTAATACTAGGAGACGGGTGTGTATCTTAAAATAAATGAATAATTTTTTCTAACGTGGGATCTATACAGTGGCCGAATCTACAACTTTTATTCTTGGGACGAATATTAGAGGACCAGTGGGTCCTGACTCCTCGGAACTATGACTGAGAGACAGTCTTGCCATCTCTCGTTCATTATCATTACACCTTATACGACGGGAAAGTGTGTAATTAATTTTAATCCAGATATTATATGACCTTTTCACATAACCCATAACACTATTTCACAACAGTACTCAAACAAAATATTTCTGTAATTTCGTTTTCCCTTTGCGTCGACCTAAAAAATAAATTAGAGGGACGCCATTACTACGAACTATGTAGGTACGTGGATAATAGCACTTGAGCCCACAGACAATAGGAAGTTAGGAGAAGGACGGCTTCCTACATTCACGAGAATCCTCACACTGAGCGTTCGTCGAACCGCACCACGTGGGATTCGAGCCACGGTGCGAATCGATGATATATCTTTTTAATTAAGCTAATTCGAACCATACTTCAAAAGTTCTCTTTATTTCCTTTCTTTATAATATTCCTATAGACCAGTTAATGAGACAACATTTTAAAGAATAAAGTTGCGATATATAATATGTACTTCCCTGTTTCGAACCATGGTTCGAATGAGCGTATTCAAAAACACAGGGGATGAACTGAATTATTTTCCTGATAAACTCCCTCTCCCTAATTACAAAACATCGACTAGGATAGTCCTTGGTTTAATAGTAGCTATCTTCTTCCGTGATGAGGATTCGAAAGGGATAGACATAGTTTTAGTCCAAGTTTATTCTAGTCTTTGTTTAAACAATGTTTGGCCTTGCAACATTACATGCATTGGCTGCAATAATATCTAATTTAAAACAAGGTAAATTCAAGACCAGCATTACTTCTATTGAATACTCTTGACAGTTTAAAAATTACTGTCATCTGTTACTTAGTCCTATTAATTGAGGATTTCAGATCTCGTCGGCCGAATTCTAATTGTAACTTTTATATTTGAAATGTGCCAAGTTACGAGCAACATGAGAGCCGACCGTCCGGCAATTTTTTTTTTCCGAGATACATTTACCAACTTTACCAACTTTCGAGGGTAAGCAATATAATGACACCCCAGATTTGTAACAAGTAACAACAGGGTTGAAATGAATTATTTCACCTATTTTGTAGTTATACGAGGGAAGTCGTCGTAATGTCCATGTATTTAAAAGACTCTAATAGTTAATACATTTCAACAAATATTCTGACTCTGAACAGCCATAGTTTACCGGATTATTTTACCTTTTTATGCCAAAAGTAGAAAATAAGCTAAGTTCAGTTGGTATACGTAACGCACCCTCAGAACGATTGGGACCCAACTCAAAAAATTGCGAAAATAATTATGTTAAAATAGACATCATCGTCCCTGGCCTTATCCCATACATTGTTGGGGTCGGCACTTGATTCAACCCGATGTGGCTGATCACCTGATTTTTATACGAAGCGACTGCCATCTGAACTTCGCAACCCCATTGAAAGAGGAAAATCTGTGATCTGGCTTAAACCAGTTGTTAGAGTATTTTAGGCCTCCGACTGACCTGTAACGATTGCCAAAGATGATACATTGGCAACCGGGACCGACGGCTTAACGAGGCACGGAGAGAACTCGGGCGGTTACCCATCCAATGACTGGCTAGGCTTAGGGTTGCTTAACTTCGCTGATCGAATGATATGCGCAATAGCAACTGTGCCACGAGCTCCTTCTATGTTAAGATAGACAGACCTCTCAAAATATATTTCTACACGATTAGAAAAAATATTTGACACTTATCGACGATGCACAGCCTAAAATACACTTAAAATATAAAATATATTGTTTTCAAAACTCGTAAAATTATTACTGCATATACATGCATGCATATGCTCACGCCTGGCAGGCAAAGGTGTTGTAATCACAACACCCACTTTTCACCGAAGATGAATTAAGTGCCAACGTGACAGATAGTGAGTCCATCGCCGCCAATAATTACTGCTTAAATTATAAATTCAAATTGGCCAAATGCGATTTCAAAAAAAAAAAATCATTTGATCTCCTCTAGTTCTGAGGGTGCGATATAAAATTCAAATTCCTGAATGACTGAAATCAACGCTCAGCCTGAACTGCTGGTCCTATAGACAGGAAATATAGATAGTGTGTTCGTGGTGAGGTGCATGCATCCTTAGGCCTCTCCTTCAACCCCCATTTGACCCCCTTGGATGGAATGGGGGTTGAACGTTTGTAAAATGAGGATATAGAAGGCGAAACTATTAATATGTAAAGGTACACGACTAAATATAGAAATACAAATAATATTAACAGATTTCGTTGACAGTTTCTAAAAAAGTGGATGATTTCAAAGGTATTGTGAATATATGAAATCTTGTTAGAATATAATCCTCGAATAAGGCTTCTGCTTAATAGAAGTACCATTGAACATAATACATCTCTGTGCTAATTAAAACGATATCGTAATATAATATTCCTAATTAAAAAAACATGGGATCTTCAAAAGCCTTTAAAGGTTTAAATGGAAATAGTGAAAAGAAAAATAATTATGTTAATTGAGAAAGATACTCTTAAGTAAATGTACGAGGTCCTCCGCACATTTAATGGAATAAAGTGCCACTTAATTTAATATTGTCTGTCACGGGCAACGCTGAAAAGGTTTTGTTCCGCGACGGTGGTAAAAATCATCTCATTTATGGTATCTTAAAGTAGGTTTTTTAAAAACACCCTATAGTCAGGGTCTAAGAATATGGCTATGGTATCCCCTGCCTGTCGTAAGAGGCGACTAAAAGGGGGCCGGAGGGCCTGCTGGCGGTGGTCGGGGTGGGAGCTTTGACCACCGGCGCGGGCCCGGGAAGGTGGCAGCGCGATGTGGCTCGCGCTGCCTTGCACAGCGAGGTCTCCAGGGGCGGCGTCACAGCTGCCCCGGGGATGTGCCCCGGCAAAGTGTGGGGGGGACACCGGTGCGTTCTATCAGAGTACCCAGAGTCCCCCCTGAGCACTGAGGATGGCCACCGGGGGGGTTTTAGTGAGGTAAAAATCCCACATAAAAAAAAAAAGGTTTTTTAAAAAAAAGATGATGTTTACTTCGCTGCGTGCGCTTTTTAGAAGAACTTTAACGGTGGTGGTGAGTCTATCGCCGCCTCAGGCACTGTACATACGACTTTGAATTACTTCTCAGATTTCCTCACGATGTTTTCCTTCATCGTGAAATACGTGTTCTGAAATCGCTGTACACATAAGTTTTTTGGAAAAACTCATTGGTTTCGCCCCACTGGGATTCGAACTTGCATCGCTTGCGTAGCAGGCGACTGCTCAAACCCCAAGGCCATAACGGCGGAAAAAACATCTTGCTGTGTTGAGAAAGGAAGTTAGATTCGGACCCAAATTTTTAAGTAACAACAAGCTTCATTCCGTATACAAATATTTGATTTAAACATAGTTAACGATTAAAATCTCTTCAAAGGGTACAAATTTTAATTGCTTGTTCAACCCGCAGGGCTGTTCCAGAGACTCGGTGCAAACAAAATCCCTTTTTGCTCGTTATAACACCCTTTATTAAGAGTTAAAGTAAACAGTTATGGTTTCCACTTACAAGTGTCCACAATATATGCTACCCTAACATGCCTCTAGAACAACGAAATCTATAGATTTTTTTACATATACTTACTCCTGTATTCCCCAAAGGAGTGGGTACAGGTATAGGTAAACATTGCACCCACATTTGATGGACGAGCTCGTGGCACAGTTGCTATTGCGCATATCATCATCCACAACTCAAGCCAGTAGTTGGATGGGACCCCGCGAGTTCGCTCCGTGGCTCCCCGTTGCCCTTTTAACATCTTTGGCAATCGTTACAAATCAGTTGGAGGCCTAAGAAAGTTTTTTCAACTTAGTTTAGATTACCAAGGTCAGATGGCAGTCGCCTCGTATAAAAATCAGGTGATCAGCCACATCGGGTTGAATCAAGTGTCGACAACTGTATGGGATAAGGCCAGAGTGATGCTTGTATGTAATATGGAAGGAGCCAATTACCATTAACAGGGCACTTATCCAGACTCCGGGATTAAAGATACCAGAACTCTAGATCAATTTGCCTTGCGTTCCACAGTTGCCTTGCGACCAGCGAGACTTTATTAAATTTAGCATTGAGTATAAAGTATTGATTGAATACGTGTACCTAGATATCTGGTAACATTCTGATAAGGATAAATACCTTTGATAAGTGTGTTTGTATAGAGATAAATGGGTGGGAGCGGTATTGATAACTGCTACAAAATGGCACAGACGCATGTGCAATGGGTTTGGTGTTCAGACATAATGAGGGCTCAAACTTCATCCTCAATCGAGATCAATAGACTTTTCAATTATAGCCTATTAATGTGAAACAAATTAAATAGGATATTATAAAACTAAACTATCTTTTGAGAGTGTGACTTTTCACTAGTCGTAATTTAGTTTCCAAACTTTTAATTATTGAAATAAATTTGGGGTTATATTTTGAATGGAAATTCAAAAAAAATTGTTGGCTCATATCTGCTGAGTAATGAAAAATATATATATATATATATATGTTCATGTATATGTAGACTAATATATATATATATGTATATGTGGTCTAGTCTACAGAGGAACGGTGACAGTCGCAGAAGTTTAAAAACTGTGTTGCGTCTGACAACGCCCACCTTCGGAAAAACACAATATTAAAAGTAAAGTTATATTAACAAAATTTGTAACTTAGGTGTGTGTGTGTGTGTGTGTGTGTGGGTGTGTGGGTGTGTATGTGTGTGTGTGTGTATGTGTGTGTGTGTGTGTGTACGAGAGGTGCACTAAATGTGTAATTGAAGAAGGTCTTCAGTATCTTGATATTTTGAGGATTTTAACCACTTTGCACATTTTATTTTACATGAATATCGTGAGAGTGGATAAATATTTAAGATTCTATTTAGTTTA
This sequence comes from Watsonalla binaria, assembly GCA_929442735.1. Classification (NCBI taxonomy): domain Eukaryota; kingdom Metazoa; phylum Arthropoda; class Insecta; order Lepidoptera; family Drepanidae; genus Watsonalla; species Watsonalla binaria. The sequence goes on from OV838938.1 coordinate 1,142,096, forward strand.
TTATAAAGCATAGGACTTATATAAAAATAGTGGCGACTCGCAAGAGCCGTCCGTCGTCTTATGGATTTACAAACCTTATATATATTGGATTTGTCCTCATTACATGGCCAGGGGCGCCGCATCTAATTAAGTATTTATATATATGCGATACCTATGACTAGAAGACAATCAGAACGCATTTAACCTCATTGTAAAATTATCAGTAGTAGTTTTGGAGTACTGAGAGAACAACAGAACATACATACATACTGATCAAAATAACCCTCCCTTTTGCTTCGCCGTAGTCGGGTAAATAAAGTCTATTTTTAATTTTTATTTTCTTTTTCGAAGCCTGTAAATGAAAAGTCCCTCCCACGTTGAACCCTTATTCTTTGATAAAGGGTCGCCCACGCCAGACTCTCGTTACCAAATCACCCTAACTTTGATCCTTTGGGTGCACTTGTTTTATTGCATTAAAAGTTAGAGTTTAAATGACGGAAATATTCCAATTGGCGAACTGGGACAGGGTTCAAAGTCAAACACGATTTGACGTGAAAAGTATTTTCTAGAACTCGCCGCTGTAAGTTTCCAAAGTCAATGGATTTATCAATGTCAATAAGAAATCAATGGGAATTAAAATATCTTACAAACATACATAAATAAATATACATGATGCCAGCCTCGAAACCGAATTTTCATTTCTTGGCACAGATCATCCGCTGATATCATCAGATCAGCAGATTGTACAAATCAATAAAAAAATATCATTGAAATCCCTTAATGTACTCTTAATTTTTCGTTCTAAAATTAAGTCCGGACGTGGTCTGCATCTTCTTCTTCTTAAAGTGCCTCTCCAATTACTGAAGGTTGGCAATCAGCTCCGAAAATTTGTCTCTGTCCTCAGCGCGGCGAAATAGGTCTGCAGCACTCGCAATCCCGGTCCACTCTCTGATGTTTCGTAGCCACGACTTCTTCCTACGACCAGACTTCCTTTTGCCAGCTACTTCTCCCATCATGATAAGTTGTAGCAAATTATATCGGTCATGTCGTAACACATGACCTAAATATGACACTTTTCTCTTTTTGACGGTCTTCAAGAAAATAGGTCTGCTAGAAAATTCATTGACATTTATATTACGTTCTAAACCTACTTTCATTAAATCATTAAAAGAACGTAAATTTGAGAATAATAAAAACAAAACGATACAGAAATTACGTTTGATTTTCGTTCGTTTGCGAAGATCATTTCACCTTTCAAAAAACTCAAACCGTATTCCTGTGAAGTGTTTAAAATTCCTTACCTTCCTCGCAACTAAGTTCTAACCAAGTATAAACAGTGGTAAAGTTCCTGTTCTGGTTGCAAAACTTAAACAAAACCGAATATGGACCGACCTTTTTATTTAGAAGCCAGAGGTTTCGCCCGAATGGACTTAGTTTCATATTTTATTTCGCGGTATCCTAATATATTTTCTAAATATAAGCACCCTATATAACGCCTTCAAACATCAGCTACCTGCCAGTGAAAGTCCCGTTTGAATCGGTTCCCGATTGACCCGAATTCAATGATAAATAATAAAACTCTTTATTTTACATCACACTGAGAAAAAAAAAACATATATAAATAGAAAGTAAATAGTGGACATAAGGACAAAGGATCGGTGTGACAGATAAGATATAGTTACATACATATGCTCACGCCTGTATTCCCCGAAGGGGTAGGCAGAGGTGTTGTAATCACAACACCCACTTTTCACCGAAGATGATTAAGTGCCAACGTGACAGATGGTGAGTCCATCGCCGTCTCAGACACTTTACATACGTCATTGAATTACTTCTCAGAAATATGCGGGTTTCCTCACGATGTTTTCTTTCACCGTAAAGTACGTGGTGTGAAATCACTGTACATAAGTTATTTAGAAAAACTCATTGGTACAGGCCCCGTTGGGATTCGAACTTGCGTCGCTTGCGTAGCAGGCGAATGCTCAAACCTTAAGGCAACCACGGCTCTTTATATATTTATATATTACACATATTTTATCATTATTATACAATATCATTCCAAACAAAGAAGTACTTGTAATAATACGTCTATTTTGGCCCTATATGAAATACGTAACGTGTATTCGATTAGGTTAGGAATCTAAGACGAGGTTTAGGTCTGCTCGGCCGGTAAATTATAATTTACTTGATTTTCACATGATCGAATTACAATCAGCCACATGCCAATTGCGTTCCAGTCCATTCAATATTGAGAATTGTGATGTGAAGCATTTACCTTACTACCACATATAAATATAAGCGTTACAATCAGTAAGGAATTTAGACCATTTTTTTTAATATGACTTATGATTAACTGAAAAAATAATGTAAATTTGAATTTTTTTTTAAAGTTATATTCCGCTTATTTTCTTGAAGATGCGCGCGTCTGTTAGTGGCGTGCATTCCATAACAGATAAGCAGTGCTTACCATTTGTGATGACTGAATACACTCGTGTCGTGTGGGTGTGTGTGTCTTACCTATCTATAAATGTGGTGTCTCTATGCCAAAACGTATGTACTCACACGCCACATTGGTATGTAATTAACCTAACTACCCTACTTATTGTTTAACCCCTCTGAAACTCCTGGCGTCTGTGTGAGTGCGTCATTTCGAATGATTTGTTCCTAGATTCCCAATTGATTATATGGCTTATATAAAAAAATAGCCGTGGTGGCCTTGAGGTTTGAGCAGTCGCCTGCTACGCAAGCGACGCAAGTTCGAATCCCAGCGGGGCCTGTACCAATGAGTTTTTCTAAAAAAAACTTATGTACAGTGATTTCACACCCCGTGCTTTACGGTGAAGGAAAACATCGCGAGGAAACCTGCATATGTCGGAGAAGTAATTCAATGACGTATGTATAGTGTCTGAGACGGCGATGGACTCGCCATCTGTCACGTTGGCACTTAATCATCTTCGGTGAAAAGTGGGTGTTGTGATTACAACACCTCTGCCTACCCCTTCGGGGAATACAGGCGGGAGCATATGTATGTATGTAGCTTATATTTAATGTGCTATTGTAGTAACTAGCTGTGCCACGCTGCTTTACCCGCGTAGACTTTTAAGTTTAAAAAAAATAGTAGTGGTAAGTTACACCTTGTAACAACAGCTATCTGCCTGGATTACCTGGGACAAACAGACAGGCAGAGAAAAAATTAAAACTGGCTTTTTCTATGTTAATTACGTACTTAAATATAATTTCATATATGCCTTTAGTGAAAAGCTGTTATTTGGAATTAAAAACAGACACTTACATTTTGTTTATCTGTATAGATAGCTAATAAATATTAATGAATTTATTAATTCTGAACAATATTATTGCCAATTATCATGTACATCCATTCCACAAATAAACTTTTCTTGTGTATCTATAAGAGGCTTTGCAAATGTTTGAAGATAAGTAGATTCTTACAGGCGCGCTGTAATAAAATACCAGGTACAGAAATGTTTAATATTCTCTGAAAACGTAGAGGAGATTTTAATGAATATTAACAAAGGTATTTTGTGAACATTACAGTACTTTGTATGCAGGAGTCGATTGCCTTTTTACGCTTATTGCGAACATTGTCTCGTATCTAAAGTAATTCGTCTGGTTAATATAGTTATGACGATGTGAAGCGCCGTGGTGGCTTTGGGGTTTAAGCAGTCGTGTGCTATCGTCGATGCAAGTTCGGGGCCGTAACAATGAGTTTTTCGAAAAATTTACTTATGTACTGTGATTTCACATGACGTACTTTACGGTGACAGATAACATCGTGAGGAAACCTGTAGGTATATGACCGAGAATTGATTCAAAGACGTATGTATAGTGATGAGATAGACTCACCATCTGTCTCGTTGGCACTTATTTAATGTATATATATATATATGCTCACGCCATCCCAAAAGGGGGACCCTTTTGAAGCGAAGATGATTAAGTGCCAACGTGACAGATGGTGAGTCCATCGCCGCCTCGGGCACTATACATACGTCCTTGAATTACTTCTTAGACATATGCAGGTTTCCGCACGATGTTTTCCTTCACCGAAAAGCACGTGGTGTGAAATAACTGCAAATAAGTAATATTTTTTTCGATAAACTTAGTTTTACATATTGTTACAGGCCCCGCTAGGATTCGAACTTGCTTCACTTGCGTAGCAGGCGACTGCTCTAACCCCAAGGCCACCACGGCTACTTACTTGATATACTTATTTAATAATTACAAGTAAATCAATTAAATGTGTTATCGACCGGTTTGAGATCCATTTTAGTTGGCATTGCCCCGATCATAGACATATCTAGATTGGAACATTTGACTAAATTTTTCTTCAAAATGTCATTGGTTTCAAATTCACTTAGGAATGCATCTTGGGAATGAAATTCCTCTAAGTGTCGCCATAAAATGAATTCGTGGCAATTCAATTATATTTCACGTGGAAGCTTTCAGTTTGAAAGAAATTACTTACTAGAAAATAAAATTCAAATTATTTTATGCATTATATCATTATTTTTAAATAAAATATTTATGCTCACGCCATTCCAGTAGGGTCCCCGAAGGGGTAAGCAGAGCTGTTGTAACAACAACACCCACATGTCGTATGGAGGGTAAGTCAGACATATGCAGGTTTCCTCACGATGTTTTCCTTCACCGTAAAGCACGTGATGTGAAATCACTGCACATAAGTTTTTGAAAAAAATATTGGTACAGGTACCTCTAGGATTCAAATTTGCGTCGCTTGCGACCACGGCTTAAAATTTTGTACAGGAGTTAATCCGACTAGATCAAAAAACACTTTCATACTTGACCAATATAGGAATCTCGGTTACCTTTCTATTATGTGGCACTATTATTGATATTGTTATGTTTTCAGTGCTTGAAAGTTATTACAATGGGATGGTACTTCCGCCATTCCCAATCCCCTCGTAAAGACTTTACGACTTAACAACCGAATATACGTTGGGCATTCGCTTTTCAGACGCAACCAGTGGCCAAGGTTGTAAGCTTGTTTGAAAGTTAACATTGATATTCAGTGCCCACTCATCCAAACTTTTAATTCAAATATCTTATACAGTTAAACGAGCAACTCTTATGTTAATTAATAGAATCTGAATCTCCGAAACGGCTCCAACAATTTTCATTAAATTTTGTGTGTAGGAGTTTCAGGGGCAAAAAATAGATACCTTTCCAGGCACTGAAAAACTCCTTACATTAATACAGCAAATTTTGCCGACATCTGTCAAGTTATGATAGCTCAAAGGTGAGGCTTCCAGCTTACAGGGTGATAACTAAAGTACCTCGGTTCGACACTGACGTTCACTGGTAAATTTTTTTTTCCTCTTTTCTCAGCATACTCGTAAAGATCGACTAAAATAATAAAATGAATAGAGTAGTTCAAATTTTCAGTTCAGGTTTTACACCGAATTTAATTTGGTTTGGCAGGGAATCAAACCAGCGAACCAGGACACATAATTAACAGCCATTAATGGGTCAAATTCCCAGTAAGTAATTGTTCGTAACACGTGAATCGCTGATGGAATAATACCATTGTAACGGGAACTGCCATTTTGCTAATTGCGAGCCGTCTGACCTTAGATAATGATGTCAAGAGATTTATGATGCAAAGGAATGTTATTGGGGTACTGTTCCAGTCCTTAGTGACGTAAATACCTAGTTTCATTATACAATCGGCCTCTTTGAAGGGTTTTTATACGTGTGTATACATATTCAAAAGACGTATGTATACGGCGGAGACGGCGATGGACTCATCATCTGTCACGCTGACAGTTAATCATCTTCGGTGAAAAGTGGGAGTTGTTATTACAACACCTCTGCCTACCCCTTCGCGGTGTTTCTATTCCTTTTTGTTTTCCTCACGATGTTTTCCTTCACCGTAAAGCACGTGGTGTGAAATAACTACTCATAAGTTTTTAGAACAACTCATTGGTACAAGCCCCACTAGGATTCAAACTTGCTGCGTAACAGGCGACTGCATATTCGAATCAAATCGAAATCGAATTAATATTTTCATATTAAATATATCACAGAAAAGATGGAATAGCTCGTCGTCGCCGAGAAAACGGCCTATTATTGAAGTCCTATCGAACTACGATTTTGGATCAAGCGAATACCACTTTGGAAGAGGATTAGTACCTACTTCGTGTACCCAGGCTTTATCATGTCGGCCAATAGATATTGCCTTAGTTCAGTTAGATCACATTTAAAATTTAATTGAAAAAAAGCGGCAAAGTGGGAGTCGGGCTCGCGTGCCAACGCCCCAGAGTAAATATTTACTCAGGTCCGGAGGGTTCTGTACAAACATGTAGGTAGGATTGAAGGACAAACTTTACTTTGGCAAAACTGTATTTGCCATAAATAGGTCACGGACAGTTTACCAACTGCAACTACGTGTAATCACATTTTTATACTATGATATGTACCTAATCGCCGGAAAAGTCTATGGGATCACAACAGTGTCGTCTTTAGGCTGACAGACGGCGCTGTTCCGGTCCATCCGGTTCCGGTTATCCATTGCTGAAAGAATTTTCCAAATCGGTCCAGTACTTTTTGAGCCAATTCGATACAAACAACTTTCCTCTTTGTAATAACAGTATAGATAAAACTGCTATCACCGAGGGAATTTTATTACAAATTAAATTAACCGATATTAATACGAAGAGAATCACAATAAAGCTGTGTTTACTTATATCAAGATGGCTACTCAAGAATTCATGAGAATGACCTCTAAAAATAAAACAGAAACGGGCATCTGTTTTTAATTGAATACACGGGCAAATATTTCCTGGATAAGGAACATAGAAACTTCGAGTGTTTTGGATGTAATGCCCCGCGGAACCCAAATATTTCTTTCTTTCTTTCTTTCTTTCTTTCAAACCTATGTAAAGTGTCTGAGGCGACGATGGACTCACCATCTGTCACATTGGCACTTAATCATCTTCGGTGAAAAGTGGGTGTTGTGATTGCAACACCTCTGCCTACCTCTTCGGGGAATACAGGCGTGAGCATATGTATGTATGTACTAATAGTAGCCTAAGTTACTCCTTGATACATTAGCTAACCGCCAATGAAAGTCCAGATCACAGATTTTCCTCGTCAAAGGGGTTGCGAAGGTCAGATGGCAGTCGCTTCGTTATAAAAATCATGTGATCACCCACATCGGGTTGAATCAAGTGCCGACCCCAACAATGTATGGGATAAGGCCAGGGACGATGAGGATGAATATTCACCGTATAACAAAAAAAACCTAAAATTAAAATAATCCTTAGTTTGAAAGTAGTGCCGTCTCTTTTTATCGTATGGATTTCAAAAGGGATGGACATAGCTTTAGTCTGACTTTAGTCTTGCTTTAAACCATTGTTTGTAGTAAGGGGGTATGTGTCTTTTGAAGTGATTTATCCCATCTCTAACCCAGATCTAAGATTGAGTGCTATTGAGACTGATACCACAGTATGAATATAAGGTTCACAAGCAGTAAGGAAACTAGGCTTATTTTTAACCGACTGAAAAAAAGGACGAAGTTATCATTTCGACTGTATGTTTGTTACCTCAGAATTTTTGACTGGGTGAACCGATTTTGATGATTATGTTTGTATTTGAAAAGTGATGCTTCCCTAGTGGTTCCATTTTAATTTCGTTCAGTTCTGATGATGGCATCCATGACATGAAAATCTTACTGGCGACAATTGCGTTTGTTTATTAATTTCAATAAGTATTTGAAGTACTACTGTTTAATGAAGGTGTGGAGTCGATCTGATGATGAAGTCGAAAGACAGTCGAAGGTACTCCTCAACTATTTACAGCAATTACCTAGAGTTTGGGATTGATTAATTCGTATTGATGAGAACTTTACACCTAGATGGGTTGTGACTGTAGGTGCACTTTGCAAAAAATTACTGAAAAAATTACCATTTTTGTAGCTTTTTTTAAATAAATACGTTTCTCTCATTAAGTGTGAGGGTTGTAAATCTTAAACACTTAACATTTCCTCTTATACCTGGCAAAATAATTAAGAATAGTCGCTTTGAAATTTTTAAAAACGTCGATAACGTGAATGACCTATACGCGATGGGCCACGACGCACCATGACACCTCTTACTGTCATTACGCCTATTCCGCTTATATTCTATTTGTTCCTAGTTTCCTAACTGCCTGTAAAACTTATATTTAAACTGAGCTGATAGCAAACGGTCATTTGTCAACATTATTTTCCTTAGATAGACCAAGTTACAGATATCCGTACCAACTAGGAAGTTTTGTTTGTCGTGGCGAACACAAATAAACAGTGCCCTCACGTAAGTCGTTGTCCTATTTGGAAATACATTTGGTTGTGTATCTAAAAGTAAACAGGCAATAATGGGAGCTAGGAAACTATTTGAAGATATCTGTCTCCAATATCAACAACAAGTTATTCCGTTGATGCGTTCCGGATGGATGGCCCGGATCTCTGAACCTAACCTAACAGAATAACGCAACTGAAAGACAGTTTTTCTTATAGATTCTTGTTTCTGAAACGACCTATCTTCAGGCAGCTATTTAAACTTAAAAGCATTGATTAATTGATTAATCTTAAATATGAATTGTCTAAAGAAGTCGCTCCCGCCGTGTGTCTCTCTCTATTAAATACTAGCTGACCCGGCCACGCGTCGCTGTGGCTAAAGTTTTTGTTATATTACATTATAGTAAACAATCTAAGAGGAACAATAAGAGAACATCAGTCACGGAGTCCACTATGCTTTTTCACACAGATGGTATTTGTAAAAAAATATGGTGATCTCCTTATTTGACTTTCGTAATAAATAGCGTCAACAACACGTGGTAATTATGCTGTTAAAATGTAGCTTATATGACACGTTCGTAGATTTACCATAGCAGCGCCATCTATTGATTACTTACTCAACCCAGTCGAAAGGTATCGACATCTGTTAGAATCATTTGGAGTTAACAGATAATTGCGACTGTCAAATAATAACAGACAAATAATTAGCAATAAATTAAAATTGCGACTATAATTTGAGATTTAAACTATCCTATCTCTCAAGTTGGATCGAACTGCACATGGTGTGCGAATTTTATTATAATCGGTTAAGTGGTTTAGGAGTCCATTGAGGACAAACATTGTGACACGAGATTTATATATATTAAGATTTGAAACAACGCAACAGATTTAGATGAGCTATTTAAATAGGTAGTGATTCAAGAGGAAGGTTTATATGTATTTTAATGAATAGTTTAATGATTTTGTCCCATTCGGTGTCGAGACCCTTGGTCCGTGGTGTCCTAGCTGCAGAATGTGTAAATCGAGTCAATATCACAGAACGTCTTTCTAGACTACTAGCTATGCCCCGCGGATTAATTCGCAATGACTTAATTTCATCGGTGACTTTAATTCGTGAGCCTCTAAAGTTGATCGGTGTTTGTCTACTTATTATTCATTTAAAACCTTAAAGAATATAATCTAATAACTAAAATGTATTATTAAAAGGAGTCCCTGTAGGCAAGGTTCCGAAGATACTGGCAGCATTCCCCCTTTGGATGGCAAGACTAATTCTTTGTCCGAGGTAGCTGCCAGCTCTTCGGTCTCCTGTGATGTCGACTAACCCTTTTGTTATTTCTTTAAAAACAAAATTATATTCAGACTCTAGTCCCCTGTACGACAGTATTAACAATATTGCGAACGCCGGTGTTCATGGAACAACTGCTCAGAGAAACATTTCATAAGGTGAGTCTTCCCAAAATTATACAAGTTTCAAAACTTCGCTTAAACGACTGCTGTAGCACAAGCGACCACGGTCTTAAATTATAGATTTGCAGGACAAAAAGTGTGCCTCGGAAGTTTGACAGTTCGCTAACTTATTTTTAGGAGATTTTTATGATTAAAGTTCTGGATGTTTTCGACGTGGCTTGAATGTACTGGGTGGCGCTGTATTTTAAATTTGCCTGGGTGTAATTACGAAGCATTTAAATGTATGAATTCGTGTGAAGGAGGCGAAAGAGTTGAATGGATAACTAAAAAAAATTATGCTCACGTCATCCCAGTAGGGATCCCCGAAGGGTTATGCAGAGGTGGTCTAACAACAACACCCACATTTCACCGAAAGTGCCAACTTGACAGAGGGTGAGTCCATCGCCAGAGTTGAATGATCAGAGATATTTTGAAAGTGTTCGCGAAACCATCATTGATATCGCCTGTTGATTACTGGACCAATTCAACACAAGATTTTGTATTACCTAAGAATACATCTTTAGTACCATCTTCGATTAAATGTGCGTGATGTGACACAACTGAATCTTTGTTTATTTATATATTAGCCGTGTGACGCGGTTTCACCCGCGTAGGTATACTTAATTTTATGAATGGCCCGCGGTACCATTGTTTGATAAAAGAAACCTAAGTCACTCCATGTAACATTAGCTATCTGCCGGTGAAAGTCCCGTTAAAATCAGTCCAACCGTTTCCGAGATTAGCCGGAGCAAATAAATAGTCGGTGTATTGTTTGTATGATTTTTTTTTATATTGTAAGCGTATATAGTTTCATATGCAAATAGTGAAAAGCTGTTAATTTGGAACTACTACACAAACAGACACTTCAATTTTATTTATCAGTAAAGTATATTTATCTCTTAAAGCATTATTCTAGGAAGGCGCGACCTACGTCTTCTATATTTATCTACCGCACTAGAATACACCCAAATAAATAACAAATATATGATAGAAACAAATACTAGAAAATATATTAAAATATAATGTTAAGTAGCGCCTCTCACATTGCTGCGCCCTAACAGGGTTTATGTTAGTTACACATAAATGTAACAATTATAATTAAGTCATATTGTATCATTGTAACTAAATAATTGCAATAAAATATATGAATATGAAATATCTAATTGTAATCTGGCCCCATATATTCAGTTCGGGAATTGAAAGCAAATCTCTTGACCACTAAACCATCGAGGATGACAAACTACCAATAAGAAGACGAATTTGAGCCGGTTGTTGATTTAAGATAGTGAACTAATTAGGAATTCCCTAACAAATACTAGTTATCTCTTAAATTCAAAAGACAGTCGACACAAAAACCAACTTGAGTCATTCACTTGTCCGTGACGAAGCTATGACGAATGTTCTTCAATCTATAGTTATCCGGTATTCAAGTTGATGATGCGTCATATGACGTGTTCAAAACAAATGTTCAAACCATCTTTCGGGCAAATGCTGAAATCTTACTCAATACTAAGACCATCCTAAAACATTTAACAAGCTTTTTAACTTGCAATGTATGTACGTCAGACCTAAGAAACGTCGGATTGTGTGAAAGATTATATGGCTAGAGAAATGTCAGAAGAACACATTGCGCTGACCACAAATAACTGGGGTAAGGGCAGGAGGATGATGAAGTATGTACGAAAGTCTGTAAGAATGATTTGTATTTGTTGCTGTTTGACGCAAAAACTACTGAATTGATTTTAATGAATCTCTACGATAATATATCTCATACATCACAATAACACATAGGCTAAAATTTATAATCATACTAGCTGTGCCCGGCAAACATTGTATTGCCATATTTTTTTTGGGGTGGTCACGCTATTCATTTAAGGGTATGAAAAATAGATGTTGGCTGATTCTCAGACCTACCTGATCTGCACACAAAATTTCATACAAATCGGTCCAGCCGTTTCGAAGGAGTACGATAACTAACATTGTAACATGAAAATGATGCACAAACAGATTCGGGGGCATCAGCTAGTGTTAGTATAAGTTCAGGTCAAATCTTGCCAGTTATGTGTGACCCATTTTCCAGTGGCAGATCGAGCTGAAATTTGGCAAACGTTTCGTTCTCGCGACAATGCACGATTTAAATCCATATCTTTATACTCCATACAGAAAAATAAAGTAGAAATGTCGCATTTGAAAGTATATAAGGTACCTACTGACTTAAAAATAAACAAATTTTCGTAATTTTATAAGTATATTGCTAATGTTACAAGGAGTAACTTAGGCTACTATTATTAAAAAAAAACATATAATCGCGGTTGAAACCGCAGGGCACAGCTAATGCTTAAAAAAGAAATAAAACCACAAATACTAAAGCAATGTCTATTTCTTTTCGAAACATTTTTTTATTCGATATTATATGTGACAGGCAGAGTTGGGGCGTCCTATCAGTTTTTTCTAGGTTTTTGTTACCTTCCTTTCTTAAGCCTTGGTATCTGAACATGACATTACTCCCTTAAGTCCCTTCGCCAATCTGTCTAGCTTATACCCGGGGAAAAGATCAAAGCCTTGGGAATCCGGGAAAAGTGTTCAAAGCAAAAAAATTACAGTTGTACTTTATCGGACATTGTAGATAATTTTTTGAGCATGTTAACTTCAAATACCTTTTTTGTTTTTTTTTTTCCGTCCGTTATGTATACACCACCCCAACCGCCGCGGGGGGGAGGGGACGGGGCAGCGGAAGGGTTATGTCGGACTCACACCGACTAAACTCCACGGTGTTCCTCCAAGTCGCTAAGTGAGGGGGTGCACGTGATACGTCTTCACATGCTTCGCCGTGACCCCCCCAGCGACTGGCCTGTCAGACCCCTCCTTACGTTACCAGGCTGAACCCGGCTTTTACACTATGAGAGGGCGCGTTAGAACACGAACGCGCCCTTCAATAGTGAGGGCCATGCGTCGGCGCCAAGACCCCCGTTCCGGCGCCCGCTGCCTTCATTACGGAGGCATCAGCAACCCTCAAACACCCAGCAATATTGAAGTCGTTGATAAATAGTTTAAGTGCCTAGTTATAGACGAGAAAGTTCGTAATTAAAATTCAAAAATATCTTTATTTGATTAGACTTTAAACAAAGTGCTTTCAAATCGTCAGAACGACACATTTACGCAGGATTATACATACTATCGCAAGGTTTTGAAGGTTGCTTTTACTCAGAAGAACCTGGCAAGAAACTCAGTAATTACTCTTTTAAAAACACAATTTTGAATAATACAATATAAGCTCATGCTTGCATTAATTGAATCATGTCACTAAATAACGCAAATAAAATATATTGATGCTTAAAAGTTCATAAAGGCGGTGTAGCCGGAGGAACTATTTTATAACCATAACTTGTGCAATTTGAATATGATCGTATTTATAACTGTTGTACCTGTATGTGTAAAAAAGATATTTATATTTATTTATTATTATTATTTATTTATTTAGAGCCCGATGTGTCCCACTGCTGAGCAAAGGCCTCCCTTCCCTCTTTCCAACACTTCCGATCCAGGGCTATCTCCGGCCAGTTTTTGTGGTAAGCGGCGAGTTCGTCCTGCCCTCTTTTTCTCGGCCTGCCACGTCTGCGCGTCGCATTCGGAGGGGTCCATCTTGTGGTTTGTTTAGCCCACAGTTCGTCTGACATGCGACACACGTGCCCAGCCCAGTCCCATTTTAGTTTAGCAGCTTGATGACCAACATCGGAGATTTGTGTTTTGGAACGTAGTGCACTATTTCGAATGTGGTCTGTTAATCTGACTCCCATTATACTACGTTCCATGGCTCGCTGGCAGACCCCTAGTCTGGATTTTTGATAGTCTGTCAAAGACCAAGTCTGAGCACCGTTTTATAAAAGATATTTAAATAAAAAATATAAGATACATATACATAAACGAATGGGTTAATGGGTTTTAAATTGATATGTACTATAAATTGATCCGCTTTAGAAAATTGCCAAAATCATGGAACAGAAAAGTGGCCTAGCACCATAGATACATATACATAGGAGAATATCTATCCTGAGTTGCCAACATTTGATGATGATGACCGGGCCACATGCAAAGTTGAATACTAATTGCCCAATCTATTAACACTTTGGCCTTGGTCAAAATTCCACTTTATTTCTATTGCGTTAAAGTTGAAGTTAAATTTTACATTGAGGCATGATTTAATGAGCGTCACAGTTTTGAGGAATTATGATGGCACTTCTTCCAAATAATGTGTTAATCTTGATTTATTTATTTACTAGCTTGTCCCCGCGGTTTCACCCGTGAAGACTTCATTTTTGGGTGGCACGCGGAACGTTAATATATTCTTTAATTATTAAATATAAATAATTACTACTTAAGTTACTAAGTTACTACTTGTAGCATTAGCTATCCGTCAGTGAAAGTCCCGTCAAAATCTATCCAGCCGTTTCGGAGATTAGCCGGAACAAACAGACAGATAGAGAAAAAAAAAAGTTCCGTGTACATACTTTCTTAAAAGTACATGTAGTCAAAAGGTGTAATTTTGGAATTACAAACTGACACTTGAATTTTATTTATCTAACGAGGAAAATCGTTAATCTGGGTTAAACCAGTTGTCAGACTAACTTAGGCCTCCGACTGACCTGTAACGATTGCGAAAGATGTTAAATTGGCAACCGGGACCGACGGCTTAACGTGCTCTCCGAGGCACGGAGGGAACTTGGGTGGTCGACCATCCAACTACTGGCTTAGCTTCGCTGATTGAATGATATGCGAAAAAGCACCTTTGCCACGAGCTCCTCTTAAAAAAATCTCCTAAGTAAAAATAGTAAGTACCAAGACAAAATGCAAAACGTATTCCTTACTTCTTAAAGCACGTTGCTCCATCCAATGAACTAAACATTTTCATTTAGCAAATAGCTTATTGGATGTTCGTTCCGCCCAGTGAAAGTTTAATAAGCTCAGGTGTTTAGGAGGCCGCAGATTCGATTCCCAGCGGGGTTCGTTTGTAATTTGTAATCTTATTAGTGCGAGCACTTAGGTTGTTTAGTTTGCGAATGGAGCGATTCATTGTTGGAAATTTCCAGCTTCATCTATTTACGTGTACGTCTTTGTTATTCAATTTAGAAAAGAGTAGTAATTTTGCTAAATTGTCTTGTTATTTAAATTTTTAGGAGAAATACGAACCCACATTTACAGTGCAGCTGCTTTGGCAAACAAGTTACTCTTCAGTCAACTTACATAGATATGCTCACGCCTGTATTCCCCGAAGGGGAAGGCAGAGGTGTTGTAATCACAACACCCACTTTTCACCGAAGATGTTCAAGTGCCAACGTGACAGATGGCAAGTCCAACGCCGTCTCAGACACTACATACGTCATTGAATTACTTCTCAGAAATATGCAGCTTTCCTCACGATGTTTTCCTTCACCGTAAAGCACGTGGTGTGAAATCACTGTACATACGTTTTTTAGAAAAACTCATTGGTACAGGCCCCACTGAGATTCGAACTTGCGTCGCTTGCGTAGCAGACGACTGCTCAAACCTCAAGGCCACCACGGCGCTATTTAGTCTTTTTTTTACTTCAGTCAACTTAACATTAATTAAATTAAACAGTTACATGATCAATAATCTTAAAGACAACATATGCTCACGCCTGTATTCCCCGAAGAGGTAGGCAGAGGTGTTGTAACAACTCTCTTATTTCACACAAGTTGATTAAATGCCAACGTGACAGATGGTGAGTCTATCACGATGTTTTTCTGTACGTGGTGTGAAATCTCTGCACATAAGTTTTTAGAAAACCTCATTGGTGCAGGTCCCACTGGGATTCGAACTTGTGTAGCAGGCGAGCCCCAAGAACACGGTCGTTAGGACATTTCAGAAGCATTATTAAATGGAATAGCTATACATGAAGTAGTAGATATAATTTCATGGACGGCTTTATATCGCAGTATCCCTTTTTTAGCCTTTGTTACTCCTTGTAATGTTACAAATCTGCCAGTGAAAATCGCGTTAAAATCGTCATAGCCAAACAGACAGGAAACTATGAAAAGATTTTTATATAAGTAATGTTATATTTTTACATGCATTCAGTGATGTTAGTAGATGTTAATTTGGAATCACAAATAGATACTTCAATTTATCTGTATAGAGTACATTTTTCTTTAGTGTGTCATACATAACATTCAATGAATGTTTTTTTTAAGACATTTCTGCAGACTCTACCAAAGCTACTCTGTAAGCAGAGCTGACGATTTTAAAGTACATACATACATATGCTCACGCCTGTATTACCCAAAGGGGTAGGCAGAGGTGTTGTTAATCACAACATCCACTTTTCACCGAATTTTTGATTATGTACCAACGTGACAGATGGTGAGTCTATCGCCGTCTCAGGCACTATACATACGTCTTTGAATCACTTCTCAGAAATATGCAGGTTTCCTCACGATGTTTTCCTTCACCGTAAAGCACGTGGTGTGAAATCACTGTATATAAGTTTTTTAAAAAACTCATTGGTACAGGCCCCGCTGGGATTCGAACTTGCGTCGCTTGCGTAGCAGGCAACTGCTCCAACCCCGAGGCCACCACGGCTCTCTACCTCTTTAAAGTACCATGTAAAAAGTCTAATCGAATAAAGATAAGACTTTGACTTTGAGACCTACAAAGATCTGCTACATTATTCCGACCTTATATAAAAAATAATTACACTTGCCATTACAAACCTTCACAAATATTATTAGCACCTAACTTTTTTTTCTTCAGTTTCGCTCTTCGATCGAGTTACAGAATTCATTCTAGAGGAATAGATACTTATTTGATAAGTCCAATTGAAGAAAAATATTCAAACTTTGAACCCTATCACAACTTTGAAATTATATCAAACGATTTTGCAAGTGAGTGCTTTCAAAAGAGTCTCTTGAGTCAAAGCTTTCATATATTAGCTATCTCGCTTCTCAAGTAGAAATGGAGTTGCAAGGATCTTTAAATACTATATAGGATTGTGTGCGATCTCTTTGTAAAGCGATATGCACATGAATAAACAGAAGGTTACTCTTAAAAGCATTTGAACGTTAATCTCTCTGGATTGTTCAGTAAAAAAATCTGTGAACGAGAAAGTTCGCCTCTTCAAAACATCTGAGAACCTTTTGATAACTTTACCGTTGTTTAAGATATTATATGTGTGATACTTACCTTTAAAGAGCCGTGGTGGCGAGGGTTTGAGTCGCCTGCTAAGCAAGCGACGCAAGTTCAAATTCCAGCGGCCTGTACCAAGTAATTTTACTGAAAACGTATGTGTAGTGATTACACACCACGTGCTTTACGGTGAAGGAGACGAGCCGTGGTGGCCTCGGGGTTTTATCAGTCACCTGCTGCGCAAGCGACGCAATTTCGAATCCCAGCGGGGCCTGTAACCAATGAGTTTTTCTAAAAAACTTATGTACAGTGATTTCACACAACGTGCTTTACGGTGAAGGAAAACATCGTGAGGAAACCTGCATATTTCTGAGAAGTAATTAAAAGACGTATGTATAGTGCCTGAGACGGCGATATACTCACCATCTATCATGTTGACACTTAATCAATATAATAATCTTCTGTGAAAAGTGGGTGTTGTTATGCAACATGTTGTGCAAAAACTCTGAATGCAGGCGTGGGCAAATGATATATGAAATGAAAATCATTTAAAATTTAAGTAAAAAAAGAGTTTTTCTGAAAACTCAAGTGCAGTATCTTTATGATGTATTTATAACATCGTGATTTCGAAATTATAGTAAAAAATGGATTATACCAAACCTGGTATTATTGTATACATATAGTTGTCATCACAAATTATGACTGATTTTATGAGTAGTTAGTCGGTATGGCGAGACGCAAATAAAATATATAAACATTATTAACGCTCAGCGCTCATAACTCTTGACGTCACCTGTACAAACAAATACAATAACAGACAGTAAAACTTACAACAGAGATATTCAAAACTTCCTTAGTTCTCCAGTCAAATGATACAAAACCACGCCAACTAAGTTATTAGTTCAATATCTGTCCAACAAAAGAGCTAGTACAATGACCATACTGTAATACTCTCCACAATGGATAATAAATAGTCGGTACTATAGCAGAGTGCTGCGAGAAAAAATATTATATGGGCCATGTTAAATTACTAGTTTTATGTTCTGTTGTTGCGAGCTCTGGACATTATGTTTTTTGCTGTTGCGAAGTGTCTGCTCGTTAGATGATGCTTACTGTGTAAAGCATTCGTGCTTTATTTTGTAACTTCGTGTGTCCTGTATGTCTAAAAAGGCCACTTTGGGATAATCATAATGTGATCCGAATATGATTCACGAATGATTAATATTTCGCAATTCTCCTGTTTCACACTTTTCTATGAAGATTCCTAAAATGGTCCACAAAATATGTATTGCACCTAAGTGACCATTTTGTCATTTCGATGATGAATCATATCTGTCACTGTTGCACAACTGACTGATTGCAATAAGAGCTCCCCATGTATAACTTAAAATAATCACTCTAGATAATGCTTGAAACGTGACCATGGTATTTTAGGACACAACCTTGACATTTTTTTTGCTAACGTAAATACTTTTAACTTTAACAAGAGCTGTAGTGGCCGTGGGGTTCGAGCAGTCGCCTGTTAGGAAAGTAATGCAAAATCGAATCCCAGAGGGGTGTGTACCAATAAGATTTCTAAAAACTTATGTACAGTGATTTCACTACCGGTTGTTTTACGGTGAAGGAAAACATCATGAGGAAACCTGTATATGTCTGAGTAGTAGTTCAAAGAGACGAGACTCACGTTGACCAGCTGTCACGTTGTCACTTAATTATCTTCGGTGATAAGTGGGTGTTGTTATTGCAACACGCCTAGTCCTTCGGGGAATACAGGCGGCCTATGTATGTACTTTTAGCTTGTATATTAGGTTCATTGATCTTATTCAAACTGGTTTGGCAATCTTCGTTAATTCTAGCCAGTGCACAATTAGTACGTCTGTTGTTTTTTCCTGGTTCATTGCCTTAAAACTAAAAGCCCAAGAGAGCGTGGTGTTTTCCAGCTAAATGTGTCTAACTTTTAAATGTTCAACGACCTTCGTACAAAATAACCACAAGCGAATTTTAGTTCGGAGAAATTTGAATTTTGCACGGTTGCTCTCACCACGGTCCGCTAAAACATGGCTGTAAATTTGCACGGTGCTCGAGTAACGGTATTCGCATGTACACTCGGGCTCAAATAATTTAGTCCGAATTAGACTGCTATTAGGCATCCATTGAACTTAGCCCACGAACTTTACATACATACATATGCTCACGCCTGTATTTACCGAAAGGGTAGACAGAGGTGTTGTAACAACAACACCCAATTTTCACACAAGATGATTAAGTGCCGACGTGACAGATGGTGAGTCTATTGCCGTCGACGTATACATACGTCTTTGAATTACTTCTCGTGGTATGAAATCACTGTACACAAGTTTTTAGAAAATCTAATTCGTACAGGCCCCGCTGTTTTTCGAACTTGCGTCGCTTGCATAGCAGGCGAGTGCTCAAACCACGACCGCCACGGATCACGGCTACTGATAATATCTCATACCGTTTAAAAGATTTTTTTGTGACTACAATTCTCTTCATTGCAAATGTACAAACAAATACTTCATGGCATATTGCCACAAGGATGTCTAAAGCGGCCCCAAAACTGAAAGAATTTAGGTCCTTATTTCACACGGCCGGTGTACCACCCCATTCGAACTGTGACTACAACTTGTAACTTAGAAACTTCGGTAAACAATAAAGTGTGTTGATTTCACAACGAACCCAAGCTGATGATGATTGATAGACAACGAGAAACAAAGGAAAATCTTACGAAATATCCACCCAACATCATGACTCCATAGTTATGTGCGCTTATCAAATTTAGTAACACAGACTAATAAATTGACTACTGAACATTGATAGGACACATTCAAGATCAGCGGTCATAACTCGCCACGGGACCAGAGGGCCTCGTGCGAGTTTTTCATTCCCGCCGTCACAAGTCACCGCGTCAGATTTGTATATGATCGAAACAGCGCCGTCTGTCGGCCTAAAGATGACACTATTGTGAGCCCATAGAAAACTGCGTTTACGTCGACGCGATGACTTGTGACGGCGATTTTATGAAAACTCGCACTAGGCCCTCTGTACTATACAAATACCTGTACAATTTTAGGTGTCGAGACACCCCTTCTGATAAAGATAAAATCTTTACAGAAGACGTGCATGTAAAGTACCACAGTAAGCCGTCATTTGATATTATCTGTGTAAATGGTAGTTTGCTACGTCCCTTAGCAAAGGATCTGTTTCATAAAAAGCGATAGAGCACGGTGTCACAAAATACAAACATACAGAAGGACGACTTTTACATAGGTCGAAGAAGCGAGGAGTACACCTATCACGAGCTTTCAGTAAAAATTTCGTACAGATAGACGGACAGGCTCATAAAATTACTACGCATTCAAGGCCACGTCAGCACCTGAAGCTTTTGCCTTATGTGAAATACTTCGGAGAATAAGCGGTTAATAAAGCCTTTGAGGTTTGCAATAAATGCCTAAAGGATTGCACAGCGCCTGCTTTCTTCCCAATGACAACTTTACTAGGTACTCATCTCAACTAACCTGAAAACTACTTCCATTTAAGTACTATAAGCCGTCACGAGTTTCAAGCGCCCAGTGAAAATGGTGGGAGTAGCGCATGAATACTGATGACACCTATACTATTGTTAACTTAAGGTTTAACTCTGAGATGTATGTATGCGACGATCAAGTGTGTTGGAAGCCACCCTTTTGCCTCTATTATGTAACGGTACCTCTTTGTCGAGGTGATTTGCGACAGTTATCTCAAACGTTTAGAGCGCAATGGCCTATCCTGCACGAGATATACATGAATAACAAGTTTGTGAACTTTTTCTACCTGAAGTCTTCAAAAGGGCGTTCTGAAATAATGTGAGCACATTCTTCCTGACGCGCCTGTCGGCTAAATTCCTTGTTTTATTTTGTATACGACATCTACAGTGTGGACTTTTTAAGCTTAGTTGGTTGGTCAAGCAAAGATATTATGCTGTAAAGTTTATCACTCAATGAGTTATGTAAGTAACCAAAATCTTATCTGTCCCGGTTTTAAGAGAAACTAGCCAAAGATAGTTTAAGTTAGCTAAATAGAAACATACAAATCATGCTCATGCCTGTATCCTATGAGGGTAGGCAGAGACATCGTAAGTAAAAACAACTTTCCGAACCTGACGATAGCATGTATAATCCTTTATCGTTCTGGCGATTTGAAAGTACTTTGTTAAAAGGCCAATCAAAAAAAGATATTTTCGATTAGAATTTGAAATATGCCTATAATATTTCTGGTGTTTTGTGCCTTGCGTTACGCCCCCACAAAATATGTCCCATTGTATTTGCTATTCCTACATTTGCCTCGAAAGAAAACATTCACCCTTTTAACGAGAGTAGTTCCAACAAATTCCGAAAGGTAATTCCTCAAGACAAGACCCCAAGACCCCTGCAAGACGTTTGATTTGCCCATCCCGTAAATTGGTCCTCCACTAAATTCCGCGCGAGTTGTCACATAGGTTGTAAACTTTATTACCCTTACCTTGAGGGAGCATCATTGCTTCCATGTTTTTTTTATTTAGTACCTTTTAGACCCTTCAAAGGTGCGCCCTTTGCGGTTCAGGTGCGAAAACTTCCGGTATTGGAAAGATATTTGAGTGGATATATTGCTTGAAACAGACGTGGTGTTTTAATATTTTAAGAAGTATTTCTGCCCGATGGGTGTTTTTCAATTTAAGGGACATTATTTGTAGAGTACGTATTATGGTGACAATTGGCTTCCCTTTTAGAATTCGGTGTAATTGTTAAAGAAATACTGCACAGAAATGGCTTTGTTAGGTACGAGTGGACAAATTGGAGCCATTATGTTGAATTTTATGCTCACCACTCGACGAGACAATTTAAATGTCCGCAGATTTTCTTTCAGTTAAAATATTAATGACACTTGAGTTTTATATTTGGCACTTAAACTTTTATTCCTTGTTATTTGACACAGTTAAAAGAGACATGAAAAAATTATTTCATGATTTATATTCACGCATATCCTGAAGAGGTCTTAAATAAATGCAGTGGTGTCATAATATCCTTTCCAACAAAGCTAAGGGACTGGGACGGTTTCTGTGTGCAGTTCACCTTCTCCGTCTCTATACATAGACCTATCTACATTCTTAAGCTGTTTTAGTTAACAGTAAAGCGTGTGACATCACTGCATATATTTTTTAGAAGGAACACTTTGGTAGAGTCTGAGTTTCGTACTCGTCCTTAAACTGTACAATCGAGCCTCGTAATAGAAGTTCCGCCATTATTTTCGACATTGACAGCCTCATTCATCGTATCCTCAACATTTTGTCTTCCAAGTTGAACTATTGAAAAGTTAATTGCTTCACATGACCAAGTTTCTTGGCATAATTTCCCATCTTCCATTTAGTTTGGCAAGTTGGGTGATTCTCCCCATCATCTATCCTCCACGCTCTATAGTTCGTATCTCCTAATTTCCTTCCATTGTTTTCAAAACAAAGGACTTAAAATATGGCATTAATTTAAAATTTTACCGATAAGGGCTCCGAGTATATTTTATGAGATAATTTCGTTCACAATCAGTAATAATTTGTGGGTCTGCGATTCACCTCTGGGTCTGCGGTCTGTGATTCGGCTGAATTGTGTACTTTATTTTAGATGTTTTTTAGCTATTGGTTAAATGTTATTAGTCAACTTTTTTGAGAAGAGTATACCTGGATCCATGGAACTCATTTTTAAAATTCTTCACCAATTGATAACCACGTTATTGATAAATGGCATGGGCATATTTTACCCGAAAAATGGAATGACTTTATTTTGGTAGTTCAATTACACGCTCAACTATTATTTAATATTATTATTATTTATGTCTATAAAATAATTACAGTTTTATTGTCTAGAGATTAAATATTGATATTAACTGTGGTTAGAATAGATACATACATCATTTAAAACATTTTCTACAAATAAAAGTTGAAAGATAAAAAATAATAGATAGTTAGGGTCTTTCTCAATTAAGCCCCATTGTATTACTCCGAAAGCAATGGTGGACAATGATTCTGTTCAACACTGCTGAACAATACTTTAACGGAATGGTAATAAAAGACGGCTCGACCCTCTGAACGAAGATTATAGACTTGTTCGTAAAAATGTAAAGGGCAGACGTAAATTTTAATCGTTTGATAAATATTTCAGCTCCGATCACAATTCTAATCCTAAAATACAATTTTTACGAGCATTGTTTGATTGAGCTTAAGACAGAAGTCGGGATATTCGTAGCTTATAACGTTAGTCAATCAATTAGTAGTGTCTAGCTTACATAAACAACTTTTTGATCCCAATCTTAACATAATTTTTCCTCAATGAGACCGAACATCAAACTACGAGCCAGAAGTTCATCCCGTTCATATATTCAAACTGTATAGTACTTTTTTGCTATGCAGAACTGAACCAACTGGACAGACACTGGTCGTACCGGTTCTAGAGCTTCACATCCGAAACAGTACAAAAAACATCCAATACAGAACAAAAGCAACTTTAAAACTGGAACTGCTGAGTTTGTATTCCCTTTTCTTCTTTTACTTGAAAATCGTCGAGGAGCTTAATAGGATTTTATCGTCTATGAAGCAAGGGTTAAGGATGAATATAGTTTGGAGTTGAAAAGTCGTGCAACAGCCCGTTGTAAGCTCATTGCTGGCCATGGGCCGTTTCGTGGTATACCCATTTCCAGTTCGAACCAGATATCGTAATGGGTGTACACCAGCGCTTTTGTGGAGAAAACGTATTATTTGTTCTCCTAATTTATTTTGAAATTACTGCCTCATTGCTAATGGTTAATGCTAGAGCTCTCTACAAAATAACAATTGAAAAGAAAACAATGTAAAAGGAAATACGATTGGCCACATGATATGAGCTTCTTACGATCTTGAAGATATGCTACAGAGACAGAAAGGAAGATGAAGACCAAGATTACGAAAAGACGTTGTGTTGTATTATGACGTTTAAGGAGGTCAAAGAGATTGCACTTGACAGTGACAAATGATGGGAATAGCTTTATCTGGTGATAGGCGGACATGAAATCATTACTCGAGTTTTATTGATCTTGTCACGAGTAATGAGCGCTGACTGTAAATGCGCAGTAGACATTATACGAGTCTATTGGTCTGTATGACGTGAAGGGAATAAAATACATCATGACGGGACTAGATTTGCTTAGTTAGCGTCCTGAGTAATCACTAGGAGTATTTATTTTATAACTTTCGTCTCTCCCTCTCGTAACTCGATATTTCCATGGTCGTTTTTCTTTTAATATTATTACTAAGACCTTTTGACCCGTAAAGTAACGCGATATAAAGGCCTTAGTTCCAGTCCCAATCATTGTAATCTATATTCAAAGATACCAGGCCTCTCACAAAGGGTGACGTCATTATCCAGACTTTCGACAAGTTGGGGACGCGCTGTCGGAAATCGACTCTATAGATCGATGTTCAATGCTATTAAATCTTCAGTCTTTGCTTATAAGCTGGAATCTATTCATGGTAAAGTCACCCCAATATACTATGAATGCTACGTTTCAGATTTAACTAACCAAATTATTTTAAGATAATCTATGTTTACGACATCGCTTAAGATAATCCTTAGTTTAAAAATAGTTCCATCTCTTGTGTGATACAGATTTCAAAAGGGATGGACATAGATAAAGTCCAGTCTTTGGCTTAAAACATATTTTGTAAAAAGGTTAATTAAGCTGACTTTTACAACCTGTCTATTCATTATTTTGAACCTGCATTTAACAATGCATTTAGGTTTTCTGAGAAGTTTGTAATGGTATATTTTGCTTCACTAGGATCAGCAAATCGATTGTTTATGAAATTTCTTTCCTTGGAATGCGAGTTATATGACCTGCAATAAGATTTCAAGCCAAAATAAGGCTAATGCTTTCTTAACTGACATTCGTAGCTATCTTTCTCTATAAAAGAGGTTCAGCTGTGTTTTAATACTTAGAAATGTCTTTTTGTGTTCTGTGGTCAGACAGATAGATCATATTTTTGGAAAGAGTTATTACTGAGTTTCTTGCCGGGTCCTTTTCAGTACAAGCGACTTTCCGAATCTTGCATAATCATGTAATTCTGACGATTTGAAACTATAATATATAATTTTAAGTTTGAATTTGAAACATAATTACGCTTCTTAATTTACACAGTTTTGCATATAAAATTACTGTGATTAGAAATACGGTTAATAGTAATTTTATCAAGATTATCCACACAATGGTTAGTATTGCCCATTCATGTATAGGAAGTAGGTTACGAAAATGATATACAATTTTCAATATAGTAATGGATTCTTTAATTTCAGGGAAACCTGCCAAAAGTGCTATAGGAAGCGTTGCATCATGTAAATAAAAACAATTTGTCAAAGATTGTGTTCGGTGCGACCTCAATAGGTAATTGATTACTGATACCCAATGACCCGGTTAACGGTGTCTTTAGGTTTATAAAAGCATGATGACCTTCATTTGATGACTGGATAGCTGTCATGGCATACGACATTCAGCACAATGTTGTGAAGACGGTAGGGCTGCAGATGAAAATGAAATTGGTTTATTAGGTAGAGCAAGATACAGCTTATACACACATCTTATATCGTAAATATATATACATTACATACACGGAAAGTAAACAAACAGAATTTAATAAGAAGAAATAAATATTTGCACATTTTGGTGACATGGTTATGATTATTTTTGTATTAAATATCTAAAAGACTAACTTCGATGAACATTTATTTAGTTGGAAACATTACGAATTTGAGTGTGGATCTGATAAGGGAAATTTCCAGGAGTTCTGAAACTACAAAAGAACCTGTATCTTCAGTTTAAATCACTTGTAAATTAGGTAACAACATATTATTTTGCGGCACAGTATTAAAATGAGCCAATGTTCTAAGCATGAGCACTTCGCAACTAATAATGACTACAACAATTTAAACTTAGCTTTAAGTTTAAAAAACCATCTTCTTTGCATCGAAAGGCATGTTTGTTATGGACTTAATTGTGTAAACTGAAGGCATTTTCAAACAAAAATATTTTGAGTTTGTACACATCTTTCTTTTATTAAAATGCAGGAGATGAAAACTGATATTCCTTATAATAAAGATAATAAAATAACCCATTAAATATTTATATCTGAGAGGAATTAAAGAAAGAAAGTTAATTGTTTTTTATGCACATATATCGTTTGCATAAACTTTCATATGCATTATGTGGAAGGCTGGTAATTTGGAATTACCAAGGGACTCTAATTTTACCTATGTATATACATTTTAGTTCACTAATGTATATTATTATAATACCTACATGGGCTGATACAGTATCTCACGGTGACAGCGTTTCTGAAATTTCTCTACGCGAGAAATGCCCCAATCCGCCCGTCACAAGAGGCCTCTATCAGTCGACGTGCAACCTCTTTGAAAAGATTGTGGGCATCCGGTCGCAGGCTCCCAAAGGTTTCAGCGGCAAACGCCGCAAATATAAAAGCCCTCATATTTTACCATCTTATTTTTTTAAACTGACGCAGATTTATAAAATAATTAAAAGTTCTGTATAGTTGGTGTGGTCCACTAACTGGAAATCAGATAAACTAACCCGGAAATTTCTGAAGTGTAGCTCTCTAAAATGCTGGCTCGACTTAGCTTTCCTGGAACATATATGTTACAACACAATGTGCCGAAAGTTATGATGGAATATCGACATTTAGTTCTAGGAATGTTAACCCTATAGTTGAAGCCCTATAGAATCAACACATAATAAAATCATTCTCTACTAAAAATATTCAAAGTAGGTCGTGAGAATACAGCCATAAGCAGCTTGCCAGGTAATGGATGTGTCTGTTTTGATAAAAAAGAGATTTTGCAAGCGACGCAAGTTCCAATTTTACCAAACGATTTTCTGAAAACTCAAGTGAATTGATTTGACCACGAGCTTTAGGGAAAAGGAAAAACTCTAGGAAACCTGAATATTATGCCTTAAAAGAAATAAAAAGACTTATAGAAACTGCATAGTAAGCGATGGACTATTTGTCATGTTAGCACCTTGTAATTTTAGGTGAGCGACTAGAATAGTATCCCCACATATATATGTCAAGTTCCATACATTTTGTATCATCTATTAGCGCAAGTGAGGAAATTATACTTTGATTAGGCCTACAGCTCTACTTACTCGATTGGGCATTTACTAAGTCATTTCTGGAGCTGAAGATAAAAGATTTTTCATGGGTTTTGACTACCTTATATTATCCCAGTTACAAACAGTCTTATGACTACAGACCTTCTTTATATGTGTTGCTTACAACGGAAACCAAACCAGCGTTTATACATATTATAAACAAAAATTATTCTGCGTAGTAATGTTATTCAGCACTGCACATGTATGACAGAGGTTGAATACAAAATGTGTCGTTTATATCGCCATTTTCTCCGTAGGGTCGACGTTGGGTTCAAAAAGGCTTTTTTGTGAAGCATAAACTGCCTTACGACAGTTACGTCTGCAATGATAGCTTATGTGACATCATTTCTTAACTCGTTTGAATTGGACCAGAGGTAATGGAGAATCAAACAATACAATTTTTGACCTCCGACGTAAAAGAGGGGTGTTATAAGGTTACTTCACGGGGCACGGTAGTTCTTTAACGACTGTGATTTAGATTAAGCTTCTTTTGTCTTAAAACTATATCTTAACTCATCACACTAGGATGAAGATGAGACCGTTGCGAAGTGTGCATGTCTTCTCAGACGTAAAGAGGTTTCGCAACGCTTACCGTCCTTATCTTGAGATTGTTCACAAGATAAGGACGACCATACGTTTTTTATACCACTAAGGTGGTGAACAAGCATACAGTCCACCTGATGGTAGATCCAATCCATGTAACCAAAAAAACATCTGCAATACCAGATTTATTCCACTTATCACCATTCTTGAAGAACTCCACCCTGAAGCGAATAATTTGGGAAAACATGCCAAGAATCTTAATCATAGCCTAGGCTTGGCTTCCAGTATTTACAAGTATCTGTCTGTGATGATCTCCTTACCGAATTTCGGTGACTGTGGAATCTCAACAGATATTAGCCATCTGCACAGGAGATTATATAGTGCACAAGTGTGTGCGCAAACACATGGCACTCTTTACTCCCTCACTCTGTCTGCTGTTTACATTAAGATACATCTTGATGGCCATGAAGCACACTTTAGACGAGCTAAGGACAAAATTCACGAGACATTTGTTTGTCACGCCCATTGTTCTCTTTGTAAACCCCGAAATAAACGATATCCGGTATCTATAAACCGCAGCTTAAAGAATATAATCCCGAAACCATTTGCAAACCCGCACCATAAAATCCTATCGCGTAACTTTTTATACTGTTTCAATAGAATACCCATTTTCGTTGGCAACGATTTACTCTAGCATAAATTTCGATATGTCAGCATCTATGTCTCATAAATATGAAAACCACTCGTATTGTGGCGTCTGTATGACTTCATTTCGTCCAATGGCGCATTTCAGGGTTATTTGGCTAAAATAAGACGCGTTTGCGGTTGTTCTCCTATTCAAAATCCTAGGGCTCTACCATGACCTCTTATTGCCATGATAGTTTAACTCCTATTATGAGACAGATACACTGTCTATGATGGCAATGAGAGCTTATGGTAAGGCCGCTCTTAGCCTAGGAGAGCCTCCGACTTAGAGAAGATACGGCAGAGGTGCAGTTTCCAAGCTTTTGAGTCGGAAGACATCGCGAATTCTGGTTGAAATAAATTAAATGGAATAAAGATTTTTTTTGAGCCTTTTGATGAACAGTGATAATTCGAGCATAGTACGAACTTATTATATATTTTTAACTATATTTCTCTATTATCATCCTTTAATTCATATCCCAAAGCTTTGGAATTCCTGTCATGCTTAAATTCGTGTGTAAAATAAAATTAGGTCACATGAAATTTATTGACAAAATTTTATAGTGTATACATTCGATAGAATATTTCGCGTTCATTACATTTTAATTACACTTTGAATGAAATATGTATACGACAAAACGTTCATTTTAAATGGCGATGAATCGAAAACATGATATTTATTAATGGAAGTATGGGTTATTTGAATCAATTTGTCATTGCTTAATCCATTGAATATTTGCAAAATACTGAAGAGATTGCATTAATTCGATGTCTCATTGTAGTGGACACTTGATTCAAACTATTATTCTTTGAGTAGTCACATTTCATTTGCTTTACGAATGTTGTCAGTCATTTCACTGTGGAATCTCTGTGTGTTTTGGGGTCGGCATATAAGATACTAAAAGATGAGGGAAAACAGAGAGGGGAGAGATCATTCATAAAGAGAGAAAATAAGAAGAAAAAATGTATTACACTTTATTCTAAGCTCGTGTGTGTGCTCGTAAGTGGTTGATGTCTTTGCATTTTGAAAATGTTCTCTGTGTGACTGTCTGTTAGTTCCGGGCTGGACCGATTTTAATGGGACTTTACTGGTAGATAGCAAATTTTACAAAGAGTAATATAGGCTACTTTTATTTCGCCGGACATCCATGAAATTTAATATATGTGGGTGAAACCGCAGGGCACAGCTCTAAAAATTTACAAAATTTTTTGTACGATAGTAATAAAAAACACTCAAAAAACGCTACAGGAGACACTCCACGTGTGTAAAATGGCGCCTCGCACAGAAATGGTGGTAAAAAATTATTCACATACCGTGTTCAGCGGTGGGTCGTTAAAAATGCTGTCAACGCGCTACAGATTTTGTATATGCCTGACATCGCGAAATATTAGCTTTTTACACTGTTGCCAGCTAAACATTTCGACATACAATAGGTTAATTTCTTAAGTGGCTTAACCTTGTGCTTAACGTGAGTAAACCTGCAAATGTCTGAGAAGTAATTCGAAGACGTATGTAAAGTGCCTGGTACAGTGCCAACGTGACAGATGGTGAGTCTATCGCCGTCTCAGGCACTATGCATACCTCTTTGAAATACTTCTCAGAAATATGCAGATTTCCTCACGATGTTTTCCTTCACCGTAAAGCACGTGGTGTGAATCACTGTACGTAAGTTTTTTAGAAAAACTCATTGGTACAGGTCCCGCTGGGATTCGAACTTGCGTCGCTTGCGTAGCAGGCGATTGCTCAAACCCCGAGGCCACCACGGCTTAATTTTCTTATTTCGTTATTACTTACCACAAAACAACCTCCTAATAGCCAGCTATATAAGGCTTAATCCGCAAAATATTAATTCTGTATCCCAAGCGTTTTTTTAACGTCACGTCAGTTGGAGTTTACAAGAAGATTAATTTAAGTGGTTCCTTTTCAGGGAATATTTTATGCGTTGCCCCTTAATATTTTAGTAGATTGCTTTGTGAGTTTTCAAATATGATACTCCACGAAGAATGTTTATTTAGCGTGTTAACCAAATAGGTGATGCCTTAAGCCGGGATACTTTCCACAAAAAACATTCATCAAAAGATCTCCTTCATGAAAAAATACTTTGTGGGAAATAATACTCTACATTTAGGCCTCCCCTTAACACATTTTCAACCTTTCATACACTGCCGTTCAATATCAAAGTATGTCACTAAGCAGTATCCTGTATTCCATTAGATCCTAAATACCTTTCACAAAATTCGCGGAGCTAGACTAGGTATATCCATCTAAAATAACCTTACACACTTTCCGCCTTACCAACATGAACAAAATAGAAGATGAACAGAAGGGCGACTTCTTACATTGGCCGGGAATCGTCACACCGCTTAGACCAGTGATGTGTAAAGTACAGCCCGCGGAGGCATTTAATCCGGGCCGCCGCCACCATTAACATGTAAATGTGTGTAATACTGTTTGTGTTTATACGATTGAAACTTTCAACACAAAAGCATTTTGCCAATAGTTCTGGCATTCCTCCGAATATTCAGGCGCCCCATTATGAAATTTTGCACCACTGGCAAAGACGTTCGCATGATCACGGCAAGGATGACTCACAGTAGACCGCGCCGGGTCCGAGCCGAGCATTAGCTACGGCTGTACGTAAGGCCGTAATACGATCAAATAAATTTTCATATTATTTTGTACGCTGTCACGGCCGAACAAGTCATCCTTGAGCCGCGTACTAGATCTCTGATCAAGTCTGGCTGCATCAGATTTCTCTGGATCATTATTTGCTATACACCAGATTTCAAAATGTCTTCAATCTTAAATGGGCGTTCATAACGTAGTGATAACGCATATAAATTTAATCTATAGATCAATTAAATATTTTGCCAGTTTGGTACACGCGGAACGTGCTTCGCCGCATTTGCCAAATGTAGATATCATACTGCATCTGCTACTCGCTTACATGGTCATAAAGGCCCAGGGCCTTTAGACAAATTAGCATTATCCCCACGCTTCCCTAGTAGAAAAAATGCACGGGAATGACATATGTCACGTGACTGATTTATGTCCATTCAAGCGCGAGATAATGTTACTTTGTCTAAGTCTGCAGTAGTTACTTTAAAATAAACAGCTTGTAACTTGTTAGTATGATATGGACTTGTGTGGTGACTGCAAATGAATGGAACCGTCCTTCGGTAATATCTATTTTGCGCTACAAGTTTTGCCCTTAAAGAAGATGACGAGGCAGTTCCATTTGGGTTACATTCCCTCAAATCGATTAACCTGGTTTACATGTTTTTTGGTGGTATTTTACTGTTTAATGTTGTAGCAATTTGTACCTTAAACGATGTATCTATCTGTCACGGTGTTGTTACTTTAATGGCTATTTCAATAAGAAAGTTACTAACGGAAATTCCCGCTAGGATTTTGTAGCCTTACTGGTGTTTTAGACGCCCCCTTACAGAAGATCTTATCTTGCTGTTTTTACTGCAAGAAAAT
This sequence comes from Watsonalla binaria, assembly GCA_929442735.1. Classification (NCBI taxonomy): domain Eukaryota; kingdom Metazoa; phylum Arthropoda; class Insecta; order Lepidoptera; family Drepanidae; genus Watsonalla; species Watsonalla binaria. The sequence goes on from OV838938.1 coordinate 1,173,901, forward strand.
CTCTTCCGTGGTCAAATTTGTTTCTGTGTTGTCATGTTGTCTGTGCGAGAAAATAATCCTTCTTATAGTCGCGTTGTCTTCGTTACGAGCTAGATCCGGTGTACCCTGGAAAAGGAGCGTATACGCTATACTATTATTTGTTATTATGTTAGCACAGTGATTTCATCTTTAACGGATAGACAAGGGCCCAGTGACACTATTGGACTCGCAAGCGTTTAAAGGCATTGTTAGGCATCAGGCAGACTGTACGCTTGTTTGAACACTATTTAGAATTAAAAAAGTTGCGCTTGTGTTCATGAACATTTGTTCATGAAATACATGAAAATAAAATGTACATATTATGTATTTTTTAAGTTCCCTCAGAAATGTTTAGGCTTGTTGATCCAACATCCTCTTTCCCTTATCCCATGTTATTTGCGGTCGGTGCAATGGGTTGTTCTCTTCCATGTCTCACATCTTTCACACAATCCATCCATCGTTTCTTAGGTCTTCCTCTCCTTGTACCTGATTGATTGGTACCTTTTAATTCTTCAAAGGTTAAAATCCTTATGTCAGGAACGATACCTTTAAATTAGCTAATTCCATAAAACTCACGATAAGTAGTGAACTTTTTCATTGACACGAAGATTAAATTTCAAAGTTCTATGGTCTTGTTTGTAACTAGCTTGTCTTCTTTTATGTATTAAAGAAAAAAGGGATATTGAATTCCATAAAGATAATGCTCAAGTTATGTTGAAGCATGCAGACGCGTTTATGAGACAAATTGATTGACAGGTTGGCACGTCATCTATCAAATTCTGATGAGTATTGAGCAGCGAAACTCGCATCGAGGAAATATATATACAGGATGATTTTTTTAAGTGTGAGTGGAATGGCAAATTGGAAACTATGAAAAATAGCAAATATTATTGAAACTCAAAAATACCTTTATTTGATCACAATAGTGCCATCTTTGGGCAAACAAATGGCTGTTTCGATCCTATACAAATCTGCGCTTACGTTGAAGCGACGAGTTGTGTTGACCCACTAGGCCCTCTGGCTTCTCAGCGTCGGTCTCGACGTCGAGCATCGGTGTCAACCATCGGAAATTGATACATAATACATAGACGATACAATTCAAGTGCGTATCTTTGTGACGTAAATTTTAAGAAAACTCGCACCACACAACTCGATTCCACAGATAATTTAATCAGATAATGTGGAAATTAAATCATAGTCATAGTTAATCAAGATACCTACTACCACTGAATCTATGTGCGGAGTCTGCCGAAAATCCCCAATTAAATTAAATCCTTATCACGTATGACATTTAAAGTGAAACTTGAATACCCAATATGAAATAACGGCATTGTTTGTAATAAGATAACTTCATTATTATATTACTGAACATACCAAGTGCCCGATCTGTATTCGTACAAGATAACTATCAAACTTATTATATTATACAGAAGCGATTGATTAGTAATTTCTTATAGCTACATCAACATCATCATATCAGCCTTAGGACGTCATCATCATCATCATCATCATATCAGCCATAGGACGTCCACTGCTGAACCTAGGCCTCTCCCAATGATTTCCACCTCACCCGGTTGGAAGCGGCCTGCATCCAGCGGGTCCCCGCGGACTTGATCAGATCGTCCGTCCATCTCGCGGGGGGGCGCCCTACGCTGCGCTTGGCGGTACGTGGTCTCCACTCGAGAACTCTACTGCCCCAGCGGCCATCAGTCCTTCGAGCAATGTGCACTTAAGCCTGCTAACCCGATTGACTATGTCGGTCACGACCACAATATCATGTGGTCAGCTATAACCACAATATCGTCGGCAAACCGAAGGTGCGTTATGTATTCGCCGTTGATATTGATGCCAAGTCCTTTCCATTCCAGGTTCTAGTTCATAGTGCGAGTTTTATTCAAATCGCCGTCACAAGTCATCGTGTTGACGTAAACGCAGGTATGTAACGGCGGCATTGACAAACTCGCACTAAGCAAACAGCGCTCAAAACTCGTGACGTTACCTGAATATAATTGTAAGGCAAAAAAGAGCAACCGTTGGAAGGAACGCAGATAGGAAGAGAAAAACTAAAAGTTTAGAGGAATAAAATGAAAAATACGAGGCGCAGCAGATGAAAGACTTTTTATCATTAACAGATGCCCCTTATGTTTAATTACAGTTTAAAATTAACACTTGGCATAAGACAATGTAATAAACTTTCACCGTTTATTTATTTAAACAATAAAACCGGTAAAACACAGATTCAAGTCACCATAAAAGGACGCCTCATGCGCCGGCGCATGACAGGTAAACATCGACACATAAAAAGTAACAGAAGACCAGCTCCCATCTATATCATTTATACAGATAAATAAAATTGAAGTGTCTGTTTGTAATTCTAAAATAAATTTTTTTGACTAAATGCATATGAAAGAATATACGATATTGACATAGAAAATTCAATGTTTAAATTTTTTCTATTCTGTCTGTCTGTTTGTTCCGGCTAATCTCCGAAACGGTTGGATGGATTTTAACGGGACTTTCATTGGCAGATAGCTAATGTTACAAGGAGTAACTTAGGCTACAATACTTAAGAACAAGATTAGGGTTCCGCGGGCCACCCATAAAATTAAGTTTACGCGGGTGACTGGGGCACAGCTAGTACTAAATAAGACACGATATGATGGTGAGTCCATAACCTAGTCAGTGATATAAGCAGTCGAGTTCTCAAACCATTAGGCCACCACGTTATTACAATACCATTATAACGAGTTTACCACCGTTTTCCTCCTCATTACTCGCTAGCGTCTCCGCTGAATATTTGTATGAGAGATTGTATAGTGGTGTCGTGAAGAACTAAAATATCTCTTACAAATATTGAGGGTGGAGCTATCGAGTATCTGTTACGAACACTGTGTTTAGGTACTCGTAATTAGGGTATTGACTGGGTCTTTAGACAAAGTAACATTAACCTCGCGCTTCGCTAATAGAAACGTGACTGAGTCGGTAGACTTTTCATCATTTCTATTAACGCGTTCCCTGCTAACGACGCGTATGTGCGTCCAACTGTTCGAGAATTTACGAAGAAGTTGAAATGTTAGCAGTGAATGTGTCGCATCGCGATTGACTGTTATTTTGTCTAGTACTACTGAAATAAGTTCCATATAATACGCGATCTTCGTACACACTTACGATGATTCTCGTCCTAAGGAATCCGCCCTTTTGTTACTCTTATATTTTGTGCCAGGTGCTTTGACCATCTGTCGTAAGAAAGAAAGAGATAGCTGTAATGGAATGTAGAGTGGTATTGCGTAACGTTACAGTTCAAAAGTGTTTGTTTAATTCGTACAGGTTTGATGTTAATAGAATATGTACATACATAACTTCTTTTTCTTAAACGTCATAGGCTTATATGGAAAAAACCAGTAAGGCTACATATCTATTTGACTAGATCGGTTTAGGACTAAATCGCGATGTGACTATATCGTGCGCTATAGACACTTTATCAGTCTGTTTGTCTGTCTGTATGGCGCGATGAAAATAAAATGCATGCGCAGGTACACGCAAAATTTCGCTTAGCACTCATTACTTGTACAAAGGATTGAATTAATAAGTAAATAAATTATAACAAGAAATATGTTTGCTCTGACCCACTAGTCTAGCAGTTAGGTAAACTTTATACCTATAATGCCGCTGTTATCCATCGCCATACATATTTATGTATGGGTATTTACCCGTGATAGCCGTGGTGGCCTCGGGGTTAGAGAAGTCGCCTGCTACGCAAGCGACGCAAGTTCGAATCCCAGCGAGGCCTGTACAAATGAGTTTTTCTAAAAAAACTTACATACAGTGATTTCACACCACGTGCTTTATGGTGAAGGTAAACATCGTGAGGAAACCTGCATATGTCTGAGAAGTAATTCAAAGACGTATGTATAGTGCCTGAGACGGCGATAGACGATCACGTTGGCACATAATCAAATTCGGTGAAAAGTGGGTGTTGTGATTACAACACTTCTGCCTACCCCTTCGGGCAATACAGGCGTGAGCATATGTATGTATTTATTTACCCTATATATATTATGTAAACGAGACGTTTCGGAATACAATTGAAAATGAACTTTACATACAAATTGATATTGCAACCCCCAATTCGCACAGAATAGTTTTCATAAGGGTTAAACTATCAGAACTAAGTGTTTATATACACTTTTTCTATCTGCCAAAATGACCGTGAAAATACACATTTTCCCTTCGAATACCTTACCCTTCGTAAAGGATACGCAGCATTGGAATCTTTTTGCTCCGATGGTACCTTACGTGACCAGAATACCAACGTTGGCCCTTCAAAGTGGCTTCAAACTGTTTATATTACCCAAGCCAACTCGTGCATTACATATCTCTCACCTGTATTCATCGAAGGGGTAGGCAGAGGTGTACTAATAGTACTCCCATATTTCGCCAGTTATATTCAAGTCCCAGGCTACTGAGAAATTACAGATGGAAAAGCCAATAACACTGCCTCAGGACCACAAACTCAAAGCAAACTACTTTTTAATCAGAATGACATAATTATATAGGATTATACCTACAGCTTATTCCCAGACATCCACAGCCCATTTTGAAAAATAAACTTCAACCTCCACAACAATTGAATTTCTTAGATGTTGTGAGAATTCATGAATAAGCCGATTGTATATGCTATGCCGGGGTCGGAAGGTTGCTATTAATGAGAAGAATCTGGCCAGAAACTCAATAAACAAAATACAAAATGACTACATAAGAAACGTAAGCCCATATTCAATATTTTTTTCAAATCGGACCTTTATATAGTTCCTGAGAATATCGCGTTCAAGCTAACAAATTCTTCTGCTTTATCTATACATATATATCTAAACAGATAAATAAAATTGCAGTGTCTATTTGGAATTCCAAAATAACAGCTTCTTATCAATCACTAAATACATATGAAAGTAAGTATATACGGTGCTGACTTAAAAGACAAATTTTCCAATATTTTCTCTAGTTTGGGCTAATCTCTGAAACGGCTGGACCGATTTTAACGGGACTTTCATTGGCATAGCTAATGTTGGAACGAGTTATTTTGGCTACTTTATTTAAAAGAAAACGATATTAAATTAAATCTACGCGGGTGAAACCGCAGGGCCCAGCTAGTACATTAGTATAGAAACTTTTTTATTTTATTTTTCCGTGGGAAATCCGTCATGGATACGCCAACCGCCGCGGGGGCAGCGGAAGGGTTATGCCGGACTTATACCGGCTAAAACCCACGGGCGTTCCTCCTCGTCGCTTTTACAGGAGGGGCGTGCGATCGCGTTTGCAAGCTTGCGTTGCCCCCCCTAACGATTGGCCGTTGGGCCTCTCCTTCTTCCCGGGCTGAACCCGGCTTACTCTCTGGGAGGGCGCGTCGGAACACGGACGCGCCTTCAACCGCGAGGGCTTTGCGACAGCGTCGAGACCCCTGTCCCGACGATTAGTATAGATGCTGTGCCAATAGAGAAGTAAAAAGCCAGGTGGCTAAATAATTCCTATATCGCGTTTCAATAGCCTCTTTTATGTAGTAATAAAGTTCAGATATCAGGTTAATTTACGTTTACCCTATATGCCCTTTTCGTGGTAATATCTCAAAAGGGTCCTCAACAAATTTTATGGCAAAGAAAAAGGGTTTCGCAGCTACTAAACCACTTCATAGCTTAGATTATCCTGAGGGATAAAAATGTGAAGTATCTCATTGATTTATGCAAGTGTATTATCGTTCAAAGCATATTTATTTGTCAGGACAATATCTAATGTAATTCTAGTAAAATAGCTTATACCCTAAAGAGTCTACAACCTGTACAGTGGAATATGAATATTAAAAAAACCATTGGAAGAATGAACTCCATATTATACAAGTTTTGGAGTCCTACCTGTGAACCTTATGACGGACAGTCTCCATCCCATTAAGGAAAATATTTTCATCCAATTCAATTCCGACGTTAATATCACATGGCATAGAGCAGTATATCGTATTTCAAACACATTTTACTGCTGACGTGGGTTCTGCATTAAACTGTAAATGTCCAACCCTTTTCAGCTATTGAAGTATTATTTTTATAGGTTAGCCTCTGGTACCTTTTAGATATCAATATTTTTGTTATTACTTACGTAGGTACTTAGATAAAGAGCTCAAGGCAGAGTTGCTATTCAGCATATCATTCGAACAGCGAAGTTAAGCAACCGACCGACGTTGAATGGGTAACCGCCCGAGTTGCCTCGATGCCTCGGATAGCACGATAAGCCGTTGGTTCCGATTGCCAATTCAACATCTTTAGCAATGGTTACAAGTCTGCCAGAAGTCTAAGAAAATTTTACACCTGTATCACGGGTTTGCAATTGTTTTTGTAATCTATACTCGCTAGCGTCACCGTGACCTGAAGAACTATTTGTCATACAAATATTGCGGGTGACACTAGCGAGTATAGAATACTAAAACGTTGCAAATCTCATAATAAGGGTGCTGGTTTAAGCCAGATTCCGAAGTTTCTAGTAAAAGAAGATTAGATCGTAGTCGTATAAAAGTCAAGGGGAGATGATGTACATGACGGTGAAACAATTAGTTCATGAAGTTTAAGCTGTCAGAGGTTTGCCACCGTTTTCGTTATCTATACTCGCTAGCGTCTACGCTGAACATTAGTATGAGAAATTGTGCAGCGACTCCCAGCGGTGACGTGAAGAACTAAAATATCTCATACAAATATTGCGAGTGACGCTAACGAGTATAGATTACGAAAACGGTAGCAACCTCGTGATCGAGTTTATTAGTAAAGATTTTAACCAAACGTTTTTTTTTTTATTTTGCAGGTACTTTTTTTTACTATGGCCAAGTATGAAGAAAGTTATGAAATAGGTACGTGAATATCTATATCTATACAGATAAATAAAATTGAAGTATCTGTTTGTAGCTCCAGAATCCAAGGATCCTTAATATTTTTTTTTAATTAACGTAGGAGTGTATCTTAGGCTAGTTATGTCTTGTAATATCTGTCCCGTTAAAATCGGTGCAGCCATATCGGACATTAACCGGAACAGACAGAGATTTTTTAAAAATTGGTTCAAAATCAGTTATATTTGAATTGCAAACAGACACTTCAATTTTATTTATCTGTATGTATGTATGTGGAGATTGATATAGATGTAGCAACCGATACGCTGTACCGTACACCATCAATGTTTGTTCAATCAATTGACGTGTATTTACCATGATTTTGTAGAAGCATGGTCCTCAGCAGGATATATTCCGTGTTATAATTAGATTAATACGCAAAGAACATTATTGAATGAGGATAATAAGGTATAATGGGATCTACAACGAAGCGCTCGGTTTGAAAATGTAGCCGACACAGAAATCTCTGCAAGGAAAAATAGATATTACGAAAGAGCTTATCGAATATACTTTTAAGGATTCCGCATTATTTCTGATTCTTATTTAATTTGTTATTTTATTTATTCTGACAGGTTTTTTTTAAATTTTAACACATCTATATAGCATCTTATCTATAGCGCTCACGCCTGTATTCCCCGAGGGGGTAGGCAGAGGTGTTGTAATAATAACACCCACTTTCACCGAAGATGATTTAGTGCCAACGTGACAGATGGTGAGTCTATAGTCGTCTCAGGCACTATACATTCGTATATAAATTACTTCTCAGACATATGCATGTTTCCTCACGATGTTTCCCTTCACCGTAAATCTTTTTTTTAAGAAAAACTCATTGGTGCAGGCCCCGCTGGGATTCGAACCTTAAGAGCACCACGGCTCAATTTGCTATCGTTTTTCTAATCTATACTCGCTAGCGTCACCACCGAATACTTGTATGGGAAATTGTACATGAGGTCCTCCTAGAGGTCAGTTGCGCTGGCGAGTATAGATTAAGTATTGTAAAACTCGTTATAAGGGTAGCCAAGGTATAAATTCACTGGGATTTCCTTAAAGTAGAAATGCTTTTCAAATACAGACTTTCAGAAATGTCTATAATGAAAGTTTAGTATTAAGTATGTCATATTACCGACATGGCACATGTAGGTATTAGATATTCACAAGATATGAGCTTTCAGCTAAAACAGTGGGGGTCAGACAGAGACAGACTCGTGAAATGACTACTGGGCTTTCGAGGTCTGCGCTCATATTTCGTGCCGGCACCTATACACAATTACGTGTGTACCTGCGACTTTTTTATATCTTAGATTAATGAATATGTGATTTCTAACCCACTGTTTCGTATGCGGTACCCTAAAAATAATATTTTCCTCTTGTATTGTTGTCTCAGCCGGCTCATTATCGACACGGCTATTATTTGTGGACAACAAAGATAATGGGATATTAGCCTGAAATGGCGAATGATGTCGCCACTAACGGATAATAATGGCCGGAAAAAATCATGAGTATTACGCACTGGAGGGATATAGATCGAATTACGCAAGGAGTATTTCAAAAGGGCGATGTCGCCGATTACTGAAACTCTGAAGTGCCTCGACATCTAAGTCTGAGCATGGGTTCTATTACAAGACTTCCAAAAGGTGTAAACATTGCTGCTGACTGAAATCAGTCACTTTTCCCAATTCAAATTCAAAAATATCTTTATTTGGATTATACTTTTTTCAAAGTACTTTCAAATCGTCAGAGAGACACGATTACACAGGATTATACATGCTACCGCCAGGTTCGGAAGGTTGCTTTTACTGTGAGGAACCTGGCAGGAAACTCAGTGATTACTTTTTTAAAAAAAAATTACATCTAAAGAGTCTAAACATTGCTGCTGACAAAAATTTGTCACTTTTCCAAAGTGCCTAATTGCTGCTGATTGGCTGTTGGTACCTTAAGTGCACCTCTGCCTACCCCTTCGGGGATAATGAGGAGGATATACTAACAAACGCGCTCAATATAATTTATATATATACAGCAAGGATAACAATTCAAGACATAAAACATAAGCAAACAGTTCAGAATGTTCAGATCTTGGCCTCAACTCAACTATAGCATACACTTTAATAGCAATACGGTATCTGACATAAATAAATCTATTCAGATATGATCTCGGTAATGCACTGGTACCGTTCCTTCACGTCGTGATGTGATGCCGACGGCAATGGCTTTGAACTCTCGTTGGAAGTACACGTGTTAAAGTTATTCTAAGAACGATATATATACTATCTGTTTCTATAGGATTTACTTGAAATGGAGATTATGTTATTAAATTTAACGCGATTTTTTGTGTATTAACATTTTTAGGAGCTCGGAATTTTATTTCGTTTCAAGCAAAAAGTTATTTGAGATAATTTTGTTCCGTATTTACTTCCTATGATATAACGAACTCCCATAGTAAAGCGCAAGGGCCGCAAATTCGAATCCCACTAATGAGTTTTTCTAAAAACTTAGTTATTTCACACCTCGTGCTTTACGGTGAAGGAAAACATCGTGGGGAAACCTACATATGTCTGAGAAGTAATTTAAAGACACACGTATAGTGCCTGAGACAGCGATAGACTCACCATCTGTCACGTTGGCACTTAATCATCTTTGGTGAAAAGTGGATTTTGATATTACAACACCTCAGCCTACCGCTTCGGGAATACATTCGTGAGCATATGTATGATAATGAGGGTGTGGTAGGCACACGGGATGGAAAGATGATCACCGCCGTCTATGAAAATCTGCAACGCCGGAGGTCTTGCAAATACACTGCCGGTCTTTCAAGAAGGTATATATCCATTTACATGAAAATACTTTCCTCATCAATTTTTTAGACAGAAAAATAGCAGCATTATAAGATTGGCATCGAAAGAATATGATCAATCGTCCAGCTCCATTGAGCCGTGATCCAACACAAAATCAAAGAAACCGAAGGTCTCGGCATCTGGTATTCTTGAGGACGTGTGTTTAATAAATAAAACATTTTTCATATTCATAAAGAGTTTGGCTCGTGACATTGTGGCCGTGTTGCTATCGTGTCGTGACTCGTGTCTGTACTAGTTAATTATGATTTAATAACGTATTTTGTATTAGAGTGATGTCTAAAACCAACGCTTATCAACATTGACTTGGAAATGGAATTACTTACTACGAGAATCGGTGGTGGCCTTGAGGTTAGAGCAGTCGCCTGCTACGCAAGCGACGCAAGATCGAATCCCAGCGGGGCCAGTACCAATGAGTTTTTCTAAAAAAACTTATGTACAGTGGATTTTACTCCACGTGCTTTACGGTGAAGGAAAACATCGTGAGGAAACCTGCATATTTCTGAGAAGTAATTCAATGACGTATGTAAAGTGTCTGAGACGGCGATGGACTCACCATCTGTCACGGTGGCACTTAATCATCTTCGATGAAAAGTGGGTGTTATGATTACGACACCTCTGCCTACCCCTTCGGTGAATACAGGCGTGAGCATATGTATGTTTATTTACAAAACATAGTCTAAGATTGTCCTTGGTTTAAAGGTAGTTCCATCTCTTTTTGTGATACTGATTTTGAAAGGGATGAGCATAGATTTAGTCCGAGTTTAGTTTTTCTTGATTGAAACCATGTTTTGTAATAACGGGGAATTACATTCATTTATAAAGACACTAGCTGTGCCCCGCTGTTTCACCCGCGTAGACTTAATTTTATGGGTGGACTTTTTACGGTACTCTAAGTTAAAAAAATATCCTAAGCTAGTCCTTGTAACATCAACTACCTGTCAGTGAAAGTCCCCTTAGAAAACGGTCCAGACGTTTCAGAGTTTACCCAGAACAAACAGAAAGACCCTATGTCCTTCTCCTAGTTTTCATGCTACCTCCCCACCAAATTTCAATCAGATCGGTTCAGCCGTTCATGACTTATAAATAGTGTAACTGACACGACTTTCTTTTATATATCTAGATTATACATTTTATTTATTTATGTAACCTTATTTAAACTAAAAGGAAAAAGGGAACACTTTCATTCATGCAGTCTCCTCACAAAACTCCAAACATACGGACAAAATATTCTTCCATTCGTCCGCAATCAAACGACATTCAGGATGATTATCCAGGAAAGTGTTGAATGCGGAGAGTGCGCGGTCGAGGCGAGCTGGACCGAGCGACTGTGCGGCTCGCGGTCACACAGAATAGCTTCTACTTTCTGCCGTGCAAGTAATTATTTACGGCTTCGTAAGAATTATCAAAAAACTAATGATAAGTCAAATCGTGCGCAGAAGAAGTGGCGGGCACCAGCTAGTATAATATAATTGCAGTCGTTTGTTAGTAGTCATAGAACGTTCTGCGGCAGTAATTACAGTTGTACAACGACAAATTGAATTGACTGCCTCGCATCCTTATGAGGAGTTTTAAACTCGGCTTTTGTAAAACTTGTGTTTGACTAGCCGTGCCCCGCTTAGTTACCTGCGTCATTTCATGGGCCCCTAATAGCAGCTATCTACCAACTAAACTGCCGTTGAAATCGGTCCAGTTTCGGAGATTAGTATGCAGAACAATCAAGGCAGATTGAAGGATAGACATAGAAAATAAAAATTGTTTTGCTAATGAACAATCAAATTGAAACGAGCGACATCGCGTGGCACACATAGCGTATTATAACAAGCAGGATTGTTGGGTGGAAAATGTTAAGAGCACTCGAAATTGTCGGGAATTTATGAGGAGATTGGATACGATTGATGTCTTGAGTGGTATTAATGGTAAGTATGTTTGTATCCTGTTGCGGAAACATATTTGTGTGTTTAACGTGTGTATTGTGAGAGACATAGTTTCCTTTACATATTGTAATTTAATTTGCAGTGTTGGTTGCGAAACTTGACTAGTGAATAAAGCACACTCGCATAACATTTTTTTAGTCTTAAATACATCTTTGCTTTGATTGGCTGGAATTTGCCATGCTCACAGATATTTGTAATATTTTAGTTATTATATTTGACAGCCGTGATAGAAGATATATATAGAAGAGCCGTGGTGGCCTTGAGGTTTAAGCAGTCGCCTGCTACGCAAGCGGCGCAAGTTCGAATCTCAGCGGGGCCTGTACCAATGAGTTTTTCTAAAAAACTTATGTACAGTGATTTCACACCACGTGCTTTGCGGTGAAGGAAAACATCGTGAGGAAACCTGCATATTTCTGAGAAGTAATTCAATGACGTTTGTAAAGTGTCTGAGACGGCGATGGACTCACCATCTGTCACGTTGGCACTTAATCATCTTCGGTGAAAAGTGGGTGTTGCGATAACAACACCTCTGCCTACCCCTTCCGGGAATACAGGCGTAAGCATATGTATGTATGTATATATTTGACAATTGAGCATTTGAACTGTGCCCATGGGCTTATATTCATGACATATAAATACTGTAACCAAAAACATTGCATTATATATATTTTTACAAGAGTAATTGTTGAGTTTCTTGCCGGGTTCCGAACCCGGTGGTAACATTTATAATCATGTATAATGTATTTTGTGTCCTTCTGAAGATTTGAAAGTTCTTTGTAAGAAGTCTAATCAAATAAAGATATTATGAATTTTGAATTTTTTTGAATCTATATACTCCTGTATCCCATGGGGTAGGCACAGACCACGTGCTTGGAAGTATATGTATACATCTATATATATAGATAAATAAAATTGTCTGTTTGTAAATTCAAATTAACAGCTTTTCACTAAATATATAGACAGACAGTATACACGGTACAGACATAAAAAAAAAACAAATTTAATTTTTTTTCTCCGTCTGTCTGTTTGTTCCGGCTAATATCCGAAACGGCTGGACCGAACGGGATTCACACTGGCAGATAGCTAATTTTACAAGGAGTAACTTAGGCTACTATTCATTTAAAAAAATAGGATCCCGTGGGCCAATCATATAATTATGTCTACGCGGGGGAAACCGCAGAGAAGAGCTAATAATAAATTATTTGTAATACAACGTTCACAACATCCTAATATTGTAAGTTTTTTTAGTGTTTGGGACCAGATTAAATTAAAAAATTTTTTTTAAAAAAAATTAAATAAATAAATTTATAAACAAAAAAAAATATCATTTAGCCCTGTAACATCGCATTGGTAGAACAAAATACTGTAAAGATGTTATGAGTAAATACATTTATTAATAAATAAAAAAAATGTGTTTAACTATCACATGATTCCCCTTTTCATCCCATACTATTATATATATATTGGTACCTCCTTTGGTCCTCCGCCAACATTTCGTATCAAAATTATAATTTTACACATAAATGGGAAGTAAGTTACCCAAACTCCAAAGTTGTGGAACTCAGCTCGCCTGTTACTTAGACCGTGTAATCGGAACTCTAGATAAAGCATTGTTCTCAGTGCATTATTAATCAGATTTTACCATAGTTTGTTAGTCTGTAAGCTATTTGTGAAGTTGTTAATTAAATATTACACGTTACTGTGTGGAGCAAATGTATCCAGGTGTCAGGTGTTTGAATACCCGCTTTTCTCCGAAGATGATTAAGTGGCATAGTGTGATAGGATTTGTAAACACTTTATTATAAAATTTTATTATAAAAAATATGCTCAAGCCATCCCAAACGGGTCTCCAAAGGAGTTAGCAGAGGTGTTGTATTAACACTCACTTTTCACCGAAGATCATTATGTGCCAACTTTACAGATGGTGAGTCCATAGCCGTCTCAGGCTATAGATTATGCAGGTTTCCTAATCATGTTCCTCTTCACCCTAGAGCTCGTGTGAAATCACTACATTTTTTTACATTTAAGTTTTTAGAAAAACTCTAGTTACCTACAGGCCGCTGGCATTCGGACTTGAGTCGTTTGCGTGGCAGGCGACTGCTCAAACCCCACGGCCACCATGGTTCTGTTTGAAATCTGCAATACAAAACTATTCGATATTTTATTTCGCCAAAAAAATATCAATTCGGCATTAGGATCACATCGTAAGTACACCTTGCTTTGAGTATATCGTAGGGGGCCGATCCCCTTTGGAGCCTGACTTATTATACAGGACCCTAAGTGAGGGTAGTATTACAAAACGCGGGGTAGATTTGAATTTATCGCCGATGCGTGCGTATTTATGCGCCACTTAAGTGTGAGTCTGTGAGTGTGGGGGTGTCGTGTTATGGCGAATGTAATGATGGATCGAAAAGTTGAGCAGGCTTGAATGTAAGATGGCTTTATCACCGTGTAGAGTTTACGGAGAAAACAGAGAGACGAGCCCCATAAGGGAATCGTCTGAGGAGAAATAAAAGACGAATATAAGGGAACCAATCAGGGAGTTTCCTTTCGGATTTTAGTTAAGGCTATTCGAATCCGTTCAAGCGTTTTTTTAATATAGCGTAACAAACACAATTATATTAACCACCTTATATTTAAAACGTATTCGCTGCCTGAACTAGACTGAACGTCGCATTTGCTGACCAAATTATTGGACTTCAGTTGGAAAACATGAAAATACTCGTTGCAATTTTAAGTTTATGTTTGCATTGTTTGAAACCCCAAAACTTCTTTGTGCTGTAGTCCAAAAATGTCCCGTCACGAGTTAAGAACGAGTACCTTCGAATGCGCAGTAGTTTTATTTATTTATTTATGGATCTCCAACCAAGGATACACGTAAATATACAAACACAGTTCTTAAGGTTCCAAGTAAGCGTGTCCCTTCAATTACAGGAGACCACAGCATGCATTAAAATATAATTTATAGCAACAAGTAAATAGTCATTTTATTAGTCTGTCACTGTCTATATGTACGGCGCGAGGCGAATAAAAACATGTCCCCGCAATTTTCCACTGAACGTCCTTACGTCCTGACGGGACCTCGGCATCTACCATCATTGGTTTAAGCACAGCGTTTTCAGAACTTCTGAGCTTTGACGTTTCATCAAAGTTACGGAGTTCTTAATACGCTATGCTTAAGCGGTCATAGTTTGCTCCCTGTACTAACATCTAATCGAAGTAATCTTTCTACGTTTCTTGACCTACTTCTACAATTATATAGAAGGCCAAAGCGAAAATCACTATTTACATAAGTACATAAAAAGTAACCTCGGCTTTATTGCTTGCTATCACAAATAATAGTGTAATGAATACATATAATTCATGTGTCCATACATATTACTTTTTGGACACGAAACGGACAAAAGACATTTCCCCTCTTTGTATAGAGTAGTTATTGGCAGAGTAACCTTTATTTCTAGCGGGTGGAAGTAAATAGAGGGTTCTTTAGGATGCCATCTCCGAGGGTGCGTGACTAAGGGATGGCCATTTCTTATCCATTTTTGATGTATTCCGGTAAGTTCGATTGATTACTGCCCAAAAATATAGTGTATTGTTTTTACGCTTGTATAGTAATTGGAAATTAAATTGTACACCGATCTTAGGAAATGTCGATTGGCTAATTTCGGCTACGTAGAGTGTGACAGAGATAGCACGTTATGATCGGAGAGCACGTTAAGACGTCGGTCCCGGTTGCCAATTTATCGTCTTTGGCAATCGTTATAGGTCAGTCGGAGGCCTAAAATTATCTAACAACTGGTTTAACCCAGGTCACAGATTTTCCTTGTTGAAAGGGTTGCGAAGGTCAGATGGCAGTCGCTTCCCTGCGGTTTCACCCGCTTAGGGGATCCCTAAATTATTAAATATAAGTAGCCTTAGTTACTCCTTGTAACATTAGCTATTTGCCAGTGAAAGTCCCGCTAAAATCGGTCCTGTCGTTTCAGAGATTACCATCATAAAAAGAACAGGCAGAGACTTATTTTTTTATTTTTTGTAAATCAGAACCGTTACCTACTTTCATATGCATTCAGTGAAAAGCTGTTATTTTGGAATTATGAACAGACACTTCAATTTTATTTACCTGTATGTATATGTATGTATGTATAGATAGAGTATACATAGATTGAATGTGGAATGGAACGGGTGACAGAGACGAAAGATAAGGACGTAGAAATTAAAGATTAAAAGTATAAAATAAAAAAAAATAACACAGTATTCGCAATCATCACCGGGTTTATTCCTACACTTATCTGTTTAGTTTAAATGTTTTATCACCGTTTTAGAGACCGTTATTTACATAGTAATTACGTTAGGAATAGCTGCGGTGACGATCTGTCTGTTTTACCACGTAGTTAAATAACAATTAACGTTGCTCCGGACCTTAATGGAATATTGTCTTAATTAATGAATAGTTGAAAGAACACACGATACAGAATTAATAGTTGTAACTAACTTTCAGTCATAATTGTATATTTCTGCCGTTTGGGGTTGAGACTTTGGGGCCATGGGGGCCAAATGCGAAGGTCCTTTTTAAGGATCTTTCAAAACGCCTGGTTGATGTCTCTGGTGACCGTCGAGCTGGTTCTTACCTCGGTCAGAGGATTAGCTTAGCGATCCAGCGAGGTAACGCGGGCACCATTCCCGCAGACACTAATTTAAATTCCGTGTTTTATTTATAATTTTTATTTTTATTATATTTTTCTTTTTCATTGTACTAGCTGTAATCCGTCTATATTAACTGGCCAGGAAATGTAGCTACTTGCCTCAGTGGTCTAGTGGTCGCAAGTACGACTGCGGAATACGAGGTCCTCGGTTTGATGCATCGGGTAAAATTTAACCTGGAATGGTTATGATTTGCCTGGAATTTAGACAAATAGAGTTCGTAGGATGCGTCTTGAAAATGAAAATGATATATCAGTTTAGGTAGGGTATGAGTGTCGAGGAATTTACCACCGGTTCGGAAACTAGCCTTCTGTGAAGAACCGCCAAGAAACTCAGCTGGCATCATGTTCATTTCAATACATTAAAATTATAATATTAAGAATAGTGAAAATTTAAATCTTAATTGTCCATTATATGTATAATTTTATACTTTAGCGTGAGTTTCCAACTGTCGCGTTTTCGTTTCGAAACTTACTTTTTTCTATAAAATAAAAAAATAATAATATGCTCACGCCATCCCAGAAGGGACCCTTCTGGGATGGCGTGAGCATACGAAGGGGTAATCAGAAATGTTGTAACAAAAACGCCCATATTTCACCGAATATGATCAAGTGCCAACGTGACAGAGAGTGAGTCCATCGCCGTCCCAGGCACTATACATACGTCTTTGAATTACTTCTCAGAAATATGCAGGTTTCCTTACGATGTTTTCGTTCACCGTAAAGCACGTGGTGTGAAATCACTGCACATAAGTTTTTTAGAAAAACTCATTGGTACAGGCCCCGCTGGGATTCTAATTTGCGTCGCTTGCGTAGCAGGCGACTGCTCATACCCCGAGGCCACCACGGCTCACATTGTGGATTAGTCTCGCCTCCAATTATATAACTGTTTAAATGTGAGTGTACTATAAGTACTCCTATATTATCTACTAAGTGTGCGCGGCGGTTTTACGCGCCTAATACAATTTCCCCAAAATAAAAAAGGCTAAATTCCTCCTTGTAACATATTTTCATCAATTTCTGAGACTAGTCAGAACAAATAGACAGAAAAAAATAAGTATTGATTGTTTTTCAGTACCGTCTCTTCTTTCGTATGTATTTAGTACGAAGCTGTTAATTTGGAATAGCAAACAGACACTTCAATATTATTTATCTGTATAGATGTATGTAATTAAAAGCTCCAGCGGTTTTTTCTATGGTATTTTTTAATTACTATTCTCTTTATTAACACATCAAGTTATATTAGACACTGTATACAGCACACGCTTGTGTGTGTGTGTGTGGGTGGTGATTGAAAGGTATACATATAATTTATTTTTATAAGCTCCTTACGGTTAATTAACGCTACACGTATTACCCTGATATAATTAGCTGGTAAATGTACTACTCGCTTTATAAACTATAATTATGTATATTGATACTCGCTGCCTTGTTGGTATATTAGTTACGAACATCAAAATGAGAACACAATTCGCTTAGAAATCATCCTTCTATAATGTGGAAATGTTGCTAGATTAGCAGAACCCTAATTTGCTTACATAAATATGCTCACGCCTGTATCCTATGGCGGTAGGCAGAGACCACCGTTTGCCACATGCTACGATCCTTACATACTTCTTCGCTTCATCCACATTCATGTATCTCTTCATACACTTTCTTCAGTTACGAGTGCTCCGAATTTGACCTTTCTGAAAAATACTATTAATTTGGTCATAGTAGTTGTTCCTTGGACGCCCTCTACCGACACTTCCGGTCACATTCGCTCTATAAATTTATTTCGTTAATCGCCTTTCACACATCCTTTTGATGTCCAAACCATCTCAACATACTTTTTTTCAAGTTTGTTAAATAAATAAAAGTAAGCTAAATTACTCCTTGAAATATCAGTTATCTGTCCAACCGTTGCGGGATTTTTTAAAAGTTAGCGGTAATAAACAGACAGGATTTTTGTTTAAAATTTTTTATTTAAGGCCATTACCGTATTATACTGTCATATGCATATAGTAAAAATCTGTAATTTTGCAATTACAGACAGACACTTTTATTTAATTTATCTGTATAGATAACAATATGTAGGTATATAGCATCTGAATTCGGACTATGTAGGTATATTTTATTCCGATGAAATCGCTGTCTAAAAGCTGAATGCATGTATATGACACTAGAGGAAGTCAAGTGGTTTCACCCGCGTAGTTCCCGTTCCCGTGGGAGTACGGGGATAAAATAAAGCCTATGTTACTCGCTGATGATATAGCTTTCTAATTGTGAAAGAATTTTCGAAATCGGCACAGTCTTTCCTTATTATATTAAGTAACATGTGACATATGACCAAAAATCAACGTTTCAAAGTAAAAACAAATATAAATATTCACAGCGTTTCTCCCAACACTTTCACTTGAACATATAAAGCTCATTCAATATGTCGGATTCCCTCTTGACAAGGTTACGAACTTACATACTTATTACGAGACAAGTTTCTTTTTTACTAACTTAAAAACTAAACTCGGGCCTCGGATTGGCATTTACGAAGTAACTGACGAATAATGAAGTAACTAAATTCGAAATTAAAGACTTTCATGACTGAATTTACATCATGGAACCATTATTAAGTCAAAGCCTTGAATAAACCCTAAGCTTATTCGTAACAATAATATTTCTTTGTATTGATTGTGTAGGCAGATGATTATAAAAAAACATATCAATGTTAAGCAGGGCCTGTACCAATAAGTTTTTCTAAAAACTTATGTACAGTGATTACACACTACGTGCTTTACGGTGAAGGAAAACATCTTGAGGAAACCTGCATATTTCTGAGAAGTAATTCCAAGAGGTATGTATAGTGGCTGAGACGGCGATGGACTCACCCTCTGTCACGTTGGCACTTAATCATATTCGGTGAAAAGTGTGTGTTGTGATTACAACACCTCTGCCTACCCCTTCGGGGAATACAGGCATGAGCATATGTATCAATGTTTTACAAAACGATAATATTAAGTTAAATACAATAACAATTAAGTTTCAAGAGCAATATGTGAATTCAATAACAAGAGCAATAGTAATAATATGAAGAAAAATACAAGAGACGATCGGAACTATTTGAATTATAAAAACAGATTATTTTTCTTAATTGTAGAAGGGCAGCAGCAAAATAGGTCCTAACCTTCTTGCATGCTATAATAAATTAAACAGCCTTATTAAGTTACACCTTGTATATCACCTATCGGCCAATGAAAGTCTCGTCAAATTCGGTCCAAACGTTTCAGAGATTAGCTTGAACAAACAAACAGATTGACAGACAGAGAACATTTCTAAATATTGTTTTTTATTAAACTTACGAGTATATTTTATCTGTATAGAATTAAATGTGAGTATGCAAGGAGCAGTGTATAATATTAGTAGGAAGTGAGTCGATACAGCAAGCTAAGAGTTTATGTGCACAGATGGTGTGTATGTGGCCATCCCAGAAGGGTCCCCGAAGGGGTAAGCAGAGTTGTTGTATAACAACACCCACATTTCACCCAATATGATTATGTGCCAATCTGACAGAGGGTGAGCCTGTTGGCGTCTCAGGCACTATACATACGTCTTTGAATTACTTCTCAGACATATGCAGATTTCCTCACGATGTTTTCCTTCACCGTAAAGCAAGTGGAGTGAAATCACAGCACATAAGTTTTTAGAAAAAATCATTGGTATTGGGTCCGCTGAGATTCGAACTTGCGTCGCTTGGCCACCACGGCTCAGTAAACGAAAACCATTAACACTATTTATTTTCCATTTAGTTATAAAATACCGTCCAATGGTCACGGAGTTTACAATAACAAAGTGCAAGAGAGGAAGGTTGGCAAATTTCCAATTTCACTTTGCACCAGTAATTACGAACAGTTGGAACCAACATTAAATTATTTCTTGGAACATATTGGGTAACAGGTATAAAATATTGTATACATATTATTAAATAAAAAAATATGCTTACGTCATCCCCGAAGGAGTAAGCATTTCACCGAATATGATTCAGTGCCTACGTCCACTCAGATCCAGCTCCCTAGCTGATCCCCCAGCAACGCCCTAAGCCGAGGTCCGAGCCCCACACCGGGGTGCCCTTAGCTGTGTTGCTTAGTTTTTAAGTTTAAGTTCGGCTGGAGGCCCTTGGGTTTCACCCTTTTAGTCTGGTTAAGCAGTGGAGGTAACTCCCCCCTACCAACTGCGAAAGACCATATCATAAAAAAAAAAGAAAGTGCCTACGTGACAGAGGGTGAGTCCATCGACGTCTCAGGCACTATACGCACGTCTTTGATATGACGTTGAAATTACATTATACATTTATAATTTCATCCCTTAGCTCAATAGGTAATTTTCTGTTTACCGTTAAAAAATAAACAGATTAATAAAATTTATTGTATATTTTTAATTCAAAATTAGCAGCTTTTCACTGAATCCATATGAAAAAATACAATTTTTAAAAATGTTCTATGTCTGTCAATATTTTAGTTCGTTCGTCAAACTAATCTCTGAAATGGTTTTACCTAATTTGACGAGACTTTCACTGGCAGATAGCTGATATGATAAGGAGTAACTTAGGCTACTATTCATCAAAAGATAATTCAGTTTATGCGGGTAAAACCGCGGGGCATAGTCACCAATAATCTTTGCAAACACGTTCCTCCATGACTAAGTAGCCGTAATAGGCAATGTTGATTCTAGACCAGTATCTACCTAGTAATGCCAACCCAGTTACTATGACTAATAGCTTCGTTACATTAGACTTCTAATTAACAATGCCTTGATAAACACGATGTAACGTATGTACCTACCTAATCTATACATACAGGTAAATAAAATGTCATTGTAATCTATATTAATATTATAAAGAAGAATAATTTGTAAAATTTCTTTCACCTTTTATGTGATTGTAACATTATCACAGATTAATATAGGCTATATTTTATCCTGGTAATCCCACAGGAACGCGAACTACGCGGGTGAAACCGCGTGGCGTCCGCTAGTTCCAAATAAGCAGCTTTTCACAAAATTATGTATGTGCAGTGCCTGAGACGGCGATGGAGTCTGTCACGTTAGCACTTAATCATATTCGCTTGAATGTGTGCTTTATTGTTACAATCTCTGCTTACCCCTTCGGGGACCCTTTTGGGCTGGCGTGAGAATATATAAGATTCTTCTGGTAAAAATAAGGACTAAGAAATTATTTCATGATTTATAGCCTCAGTTATACTTTGAAATACCTACGTAGGCTTTTTTACGGTTGTCGACATTCGATTGCGTATTAGGTGTTGTACAAAATATATTGATCCGCTATCTTTGAAGCTCAACCACAATGCGCCTCCGAAAAAGTATCAACCCATTTTGAGCCACGAAAAACTGCTGTAAAGTTGTATCAATTATAATCTCGGGGTGCACCTTGTGAGTTTGTGAGATGCATATCTATTAGATATTTACATAAGAAACAGGATGAAATCAATTGTAACGAGTGTCATTTATAAAATTCAAAGGGTATTGTAAGACACTCCATTCTTAGACCCTGTATTAACATACGCTACTCCCGAGGGGGACAATGTCATTGAAACAGGGTGATATCCTGGTCTTACTTTCGAAAGAAAAAAATAACATACATACCTATCCATACATATATACAAAAAAATTTTTGTTTCTCTACCTGTCTGTTTGTTCCGGCTACGGCTGGATCGATTTTAACGGGACTTTCAATGGCAGACAGCTAATCTTACAAGGAGTAACTGAGACTACTTTTTATTAAAAAAAACCATTATGTTCCCGCGCGTAAGACCGTAAGATTAGTATGAAATAAAAAATACGCTTAAGTGTATATTAGTATGTAAAACTCGCGCACTGGTTTCCATACAAACGTAGGTAAAAGGACTCAGGGTAAATCTATAAATATCAATTAACAAGGCTTCTCAATAGTGTCAATCTCTTTAGTCAAAACCTAGTTACTCTAAAACTCTTTCCCCAAATCCCGTTCAAGAAACCTCAATTAAATTATATACATACATACATATGTTCACGTCTGTATTCCCCGAAGGGGTAGGCAGGGGTGTTGTTATCAAAGACCCCACTTTTCACCGCAGATGATTAAGTGCCAACGTGACAGATGGTGAGTCCATCGCCGTCATCACTTTACCTACGTCATGAATTACTTTTCAGAAATATGCAGGTTTCCTCACGATTTTTACCTTCACCGTAAAGCACGTGGTGTGAAATCACTGTACATCATTAATTTTTTTAGAAAAACTCATTGGTACAGGTTCCTCTGGGATTTGAACTCGCGTCGCTTGCGTAGCAGGCGACTGCTCAAACCTCAAGGCCACCACGGCTCGTCAATTAAATTATATATAATCTTTTGTTAGCAACTACTGCACAACAATATTCCGGTGTCCGTATGCATGACAGATCATATCCTGAATGTTGTCACCCTGTCGCCCGCCTTCCGGATTTACATAATTTTATTGAGCTATACAGACTTGAGACTTAACGACTTTTTATCTGACTCTATGAAATTAAATAATTAAAATAAAAATGATCTATTCAGTTTAGGTCCTACTAAGGCACTCATGGATGTCGAAGAATTGACTACCATTTCGGAAACTAGCCTTCTGAGAAGAGCCGGCAAGAAACTCAGCTGACATCATGTACATTTCATTAGATAGTAAACAATGATTAATTGCAATTAAATTCATATAAAATTCTTCACTTATAGACAGTTATATTAAAGCCCCTACCATAATCGGTTTAAGCAGCACGTATTAAGAACTTCTGAGCTTTGACGTTTCATTTTGGTACCGAAAAATTTCAATCCCCGAGACAAAACACGGAACATTTAAAAAAATACCATTACTTTAAAAATTACTTAAATTTGTATTTTTTGCTCTTAATGTACCCTCTTTAAACAATGAACTTACATTTAGATATTATTGTCACACCTTCTTCAAATGCATCATTATATAAAATTTCGGGGTGCACCTTGAGAGAGCCGTGGTGGCCTCGGGGCTTGAGCAGTCGCCTGCTACGCAAGCGACGCAAGTTCGAATCCCAGCGGGGCCTGTACCAATGAGTTTTTCTAAAAAACTTATGTGCAGTGATTTCACACCACGTGCTTTACGGTGAAGGAAAACATCGTGAGGAAACCTGCATATTTCTAAGAAGTAATTCAAAGACGTATGTATAGTGCCTGAGGCGGCGATAGACTCACCATCTGTTACGTTGGCACTTGATCATATTCGGTGAAAAGTGGGTGTTGTGATTACAACACCTCTGCCTACCCCTTCGGGGAATACAGGCGTGAGCATATTTATGTATGTATGTATATAAAATTTACTTACAATAACAATGACACGGCAGATCAGCGTTTTTGCGGTTATTTTGTGACCGCAATGAATGGCACGCATCATCATTAAGACACATCAAGAACAACCTTGGTCATGTTACGCTACCTACATTCAAAGTAACACTGTGTCTTATAGGCTATATTAAAATTAATCGTTTTGTTATGATGTACAGAATCTATTCTATACACACATATAAACTGAAAGGTTTGTTTGTGTAGGACACTTGGAACAATGATATAACGTAATTTTTAGCTAAAAATTTACTACCGTTTAAGACCAGAAGAAAAGGCGAAAAAAACTCCCCGATTGAATCGCGCCATCTCAGATAAACTGCTGTTCCAATTTGAAAAATTATTTCAGTGTTGGATAGCCCATTTATAGAGGAAGGCTATATGATCTATATCACGGGAAAATAAACTTGACTCGAATCGGTAGCCCTCAGAATCGAGTCAAGAAGGCTAGCTCAAGATACCCTGACCGAGAAATATCTTAGGATGTCTCTTATGAAAGGCTCAGAGTACAAGGAACAAGGAGCCGTGGTTGCTACGCAAGCGACGCAAGTTCGAATCCCAGCGCGGCCTGTACCAATGAGTTTTTCTAAAAAACTTATGTACAGTGATTTCACACCACGTGCTTTACGGTGAAGGAAAACATCGTGAGGAAGCCGGCATATTTCTGAGAAGTAAATCAATGACGTATGTAAAGTGTCTGAGACGGCGATAGACTCACCCTCTGTCATGTTTTCACTTAATCATCTTCGGTGAAAAGTGGGTGCTGTGACTACAACACCTCTGCCTACTCCTTCGGGGAATACAGGCGTGAGCATATGTATGTATGCTTAGAGTGCAACCTAGAACATAATATTAATATACAATAAGCATCCAGCCCCAAGGTCCTAAAGTTTCAACCGCAAACGCCGCAAATATGTATCCTTGACCGATGCAAACATATTTCCGGCGCTTGAGGCACTTCCACTAGCATCGACACAAATCACAATATATTGCTAAACTTCTTTGGTATCTACTACGTTGTTAATATGCGTTATATACCTACATATCTGAGAAAAAAATACAGTTTTCCTTATCATTGTACTAGCTTCCTCCCGCAGCTTCGTGGCAGTAAGATTTCATGTTCAACCTCCTGGATTGAATTTCAAAGCCTTAAATGATCCCTATATTATAATAGGAATATGTGTTCTTCATTTAAAACTGTTTTGTCCCCTATTTTACCCTCTTAGTGGTTGAATTTTGATAAACATATCTGAAATACGTTAAACATAAATTTTCTCGTACTCAAAACATACAAAATGTTATGCAAATGTATTCTAATACTAAAAAGTTTCATAAAACTAGACTTTTAACAAAGTACTTTCAAATCATCAGAATGACATAAATTATACTGGATTATACATAATACCGCCAGGTTCGGAAAGTTGCTTTTACTGAGAAGAACCTTGTTGGAAACTCAGTAATTACTCTTTTAAAAATATTATAGGTACAATTTGTATAAATCACTTAAGAAATGTGAGGTAAGCCCATGGAGACAGTTCCAATGCAGAAATACATACATACATATGCTCACGCCTGTATTCCCCGAAGGGGTAGGCAGAGGTGTTGTTATCAAACACCCACTTTTCACCGAATTTTATTAAGTGCCAACGTGACAGATGGTGAGTCCATCGCCGTCTCAGGCACTATACATACGTATTTAAATTACTTCTCAGAAATATGCAGGTTTCCTCACGATGTTTTCCTTCACCGTAAAGCACGTGGTGTGAAATGCAGAAATGTCGATAAAAATTAACACACAGTTAAAATATAAAACATACAAAATTAGCCCCCTTTTAGGGGTAGAATTAAAGAAAATCCTTTATATTCGGATGCTTGCGACTTGAGCTTTAGACTGTCCGTTGATCCGGCAGTCGGTCATTCGCGACAAAGCCTTTTATATGTATTGTATCACAAAATTCAGCTTAATTGAAAAGCTGTGTCGTTTTTCTGGATATTATAAAACTTACATAGATATCCTGCAAAGATAAAATGTGACTTTTCCCCACCGTCGTATCATATTCCCAAGTCACTAAATATCCCTTTAATAATTAAATAGCAGGTCCGTTTATATTTGTGTGGGTGTTAAAATTCGATATGATTCATAAGAAGTACTTGAAGTGTATCAAATTGCTTTATCGCTACTTATGTAACGAACCGAGCCATTGTATCGATCGCCCAGCTCTTGTGTAATTCAATTTATTTTTTGTGTAGTCTTGGTAATAGTTACATCAATTGGTCTACCTTATAAAGCTTATTTAGCAAGAATAATTGAAGTTTGAATTCAAAATGTTGCTATTTTCCTTCTTATATCCGTTTCAAATTATCCATCATACATACATACATATGCACACGCCTGTATTCCCCGAAGGGGTAGACAGAGGTGTAATCACAACACCCACTTTTCACCGATGATTAAGTGCCAACGTGACAGATGGTGAGTCCATCGCTGTCTCAGACACTATACATACGTCTTTAAATTACTTCTCACACATATGCAGGTTTCCTCACGATGTTTTTGTAAAGCCGTGGTGTGAAATCAATGTACATATTTTTTTTTAGAAGAACTCATTGAGGCTTGATTAGCAGGTGACTGTTCAAACCTCAGGACCACCACGGCTCTTCTTTCCATCAGTGCCCCAATGTATAGACACCCTGTATGGGGCTATTGTTCCTTATAGTACTGTAGCGGTAACGCACCTCTTTTACTAAAATGCTTTTTATATATAAATATTGTCAAAGGGGGTTCTGACACAAGCTGTCAGAAGGACTTGGAAAAATAGATTTTTTTGTATATAGTGTTGTAAATAAAATAGGATTAAATTACACCGTATTTAATTACCACAGTACTATTCATGTACGCAAAGGTTCAGATCTTGTCTGGCTCCTTGTGTTGTATTTTCATCGAAACTGCTACTTAATAGGCTTCATTCAAGTTTGTTTTAATTAAGAATATCATTGCTAATTATAATTTACTGGAATTTAAAGCGTATGTCGTTGACAAAAACTATCATTTTACATCTAATTAAGTTAATTATGAGTAAATACTGACTTTCGTCTGAATAAAATATGTTTTTTTAAAAAACTTATATATAGTGATTTCACACCACGTGCTTTACGGTGAAGGAGAACATCGTGAGGAAACCTGCATATGTCTGAGAAGTAATTCAATGACGTATGTCTAGTGTCTGAGATGGCGATGGACTCACCATCTGTCACGTTGGCACTTAATCAAATTCGGTGAAAAGTGGGCGTTGTGATAACAATACCTCGGCCTACCCAAAGTTTTTTAGAAAAACTCATTGGTACAGGCCTCGCTGGGATTCGAACTAGCATCGTAGCAGGCGACTGCTACGACGCCACCCCAAGGCCACAACCGGCTAAAATATATAACATTATTATAAGCACGCTGTGACCTGCGGTTTCACTCGCGTGGATTTAATTCCATGAGTGGCTTTATTTCGCGGATCCCTAATATTTTTCTACAATAAAAGTAGCCTAAGCTCCTTCTTGGAACAGCAATCTGCCAATGAAAATCCTGTTAAAATCGGTCCAGTGCATTTATTGAAAACTCTTAATTTTGAATTACTAATATACATTACAATTTTATTTATCTGTATACATATATATATATATATAGATTTGCTTAACAAAGGAACAATAATTGCTGCGACAAATTAGTCGCAAGTCTGTCCGCCCAGTCCCGCTGAACTCATCAGTCGCTCAGTTATGCACGCAGCTGCAAGTCACTCCCTCGGGAATTATTATGTCTTCAGAGCTAAGTGAAACCGTGTTGATGTCACCCAGGAGACCTTATGTCCGTATACTTAAAGCACACATTCGTTTGCATGTCAATAAGCAGGACTTAAATGTCTTGCCACCGATAGCATTGATTGGCTTTGTAGAAGAATTCATTTCACAGACTTTGTATTTGGTTTTGTTATTCGATATCATCACCCTGGCCTTATCCCATACATTGTTGGGATCGGCACTTGATTCAACCCGATGTGGCTGATCACCTAATTTTTATACGAAGCGACTGCCATCTGACCTTCGCAAACCCTTTTTACGAGGAAATTCTGTGATCTGGGTTAAACTAGTTGTCAGACTATTTTTTTTTTCGGGCCTCGAGCTCCTCGAGTTTTGTTATACGATATAGAGAATGTATACTATACTTACGTTTTAGAATTTTAATATTTCCATTAGTTTTCAGATAGGATAGGATAATGGAAAATCCTTTCTTAGAGAATAATGGTCCCGTCGCGAGATTTGAGCGCTGACCTTGAATGCACAATAGTATTTTTTTGGGTCGTGCATGGATCTCACTATTTTCGCTGAGCGCTCATAGCTTGTGACGGCTTATACCTACATCTCACCAAGAACACGGTTTAGGCTATACGTTGATATATAAATCAGTCAAGCGGTCTTTTAATTTTATAGGTATATATATTTCTCAAATCTGCCAGTGAAGAGCCGTGGTGGCCTTGAGGTTTGATCAGTCGCCTGCTACGCAAGCGACACAAGTTGGAATCCCAGCGGGGCCTGTAACAATGAGTTTTTCTAAAAAACTTATGTACAGTGATTACTCACCATGTGCTTTACGGTGAAGGAAAACATCGTGAGGAAACCTACATATTTCTGAGAAGTAATTCAATGACTTATGTAAAGTGTCTAAGACGGCGATGGACTCACCATCTGTCACGTTGGCACCTAATCATCTTGTGTGAAAAGTGGGTGTTGCTATTACAACACCTCTGCCTACCCCTTCGGGGAATACAGGCGTGAGCATATGTATGTATGTATCTGCCTTACTACATGAATAAGAGCCGTGATGGCCGTGTAACTTTGATAATCATTTTCGGTGAAAGGTTTTATCATCTCTCTTGCCTTTGGAAACCCTTCTAGGAGTATTCCAAGCTCACACTGACCTTAAAACCGAAAAATTGGGGCACGATATTAATTATATCAGACCACAATTATTTCTCGTCCATAAATACATCTTTCTTTTCATACCACATCGCTATATTTCTGTGAAACGATATCCCTTTCAATTCAGCGAAGCCCTTAAACCTTTCAATAGGTAAACTGCTTAATACATTCTAACATTTCCGACACATTCAGCAAAATTTGCCGTTCAATCATCCCCATTCAGGCTACGTAGATTAATGACGACACTCGAGCCACATTTTTAGGCTAATGGCTAACTTAGGCTAAGGTCGAAAGATAAGTACCGACATTAACTAGGCTAGGACTAGAAACTGAAAAATTACAGTCCTTCATCTTTATCTTCCCCATCTATCAGAACCCTAGATATAAACTTTCATGTATCGATAAACACATATCCTTAAGTCTGTATTCCTCGAAGGGGCAGGCACAGATGTACAGTGCCCCAAAAACAGGGTGTATGTCGTCTGCGTATTTTCCTCATGTTGTATGTGATCGTTAAAAAGCTCACAATGTGGCGACTGTAGGTAGATTTACGTCTCCATACAAAGAAAGCCGTGGTGGCCTTGGGGTTAGAGCAGTCGCCTTGTACGCAAGCGACGCAAGTTCGAATCCCAGCGGGGCCTGACCAATGAGTTATTCTAAAAAACTTATGTGCAGTTATTTCACACCACGTGCTTTACGGTGAAGGAAAACATCGTGAGGAAACCTGCATTTGTCTGAGAAGTAATTTAAGGACGTATGTATAGTGCCTGAGACGGCGACGGACTCACCTTCTGTCACGTCGACACTTGATCATATTCGGTGAAATGTGGGTGTTGTTACAATACCTCTGCTTACCCCTTCGGGACCCTTCTTCGGCACCCTTCTCGGATGGCGTGAGCATATTTTTACAAAAAAAGCCCAAAACGCTAGGTCAAGTGACATCTTTCGGAAGTATTCTTACAAAATCTATTGGTACTTGAAGTACATTTCGCCAGTCTTGTTTAAGTCCAGAGACCAGTCTATTGCTGTTAACGGCTGCTGCTGGGAACTGAAAACTTTGCCCGATCCGGGCGACGAAGCCCCCTTTTATACGTGGGACTAAACTCCACGGTCTTCATCCTGGTCGCTAAGTGGGGGGTGCAGGCCACAAGGCCCCCAGAAACACTAGGCCCTGGGGTCGATCGCGAAGGGCTGATTATTATTGGGTTTGTCTATCTGTAGTCTCCCTATCAGCTTCGAGTCTTAATATGTGTCCGGTTCGTGAGAGTCACGATGTTTGCAGGATTTCAATTTACTCTTGCTAACAGACTTGAAGTGATTCTGATAGCTGAGCTAATTTGCGCTTTGGAGCCCATATGCATAAGGCTAGTATTGGGGTACGGCTTGTTGTCTGCTAATTGCACATCATTAAACCACTTAGGTAGTACATGAAATGGGAGCGAGGCTACGGCATGTATGCATGTATACGTATGAATACATGCATCGTAAAGCACAAAATATTTGTTGTTGTATGCAGTCATAATGGTCATCATCAGCTGAAGGTTATATCGGTTCAAGTAGAACGAATTACGAACCTCCTTACTTTGAAATGTACATTTAAATATTAAAGCTACGAAGTTACTACGCGCTTCTCAAGCCGATGATGGTGTGCCTTAGGTCAGTGTGGTTTTACATACATACACTCACGCCTGTATTCCCCGAAGGGGTAGGCAGAGGTGTTGTAATCACAACACCCACTTTTCACCGAAGATGATTAAGTGCCAACGTGACAGATATTGAGTCCATCGCCGTCTCAGACACTTTACATACGTCATTGAATTACTTCTCAGAAATATGCAGGGCTCCTCACGATGTTTTCCTTCGCCGTAAAGCACGTGGTGTGAAATCACTGAACATAAGTTTTTTTAGAAAATCTCATTGGTACAGGCCCCGCTGGGATGGGGTGCAAGGCAGGAGACCTCCTCGTGTGCCCGATCCATTGTTTGTCCTAAGGATACGTCCGAGGGAACGACAATGGCTTCGGGACGGTGCACCCTGGACGTCGCCGACAGTCTCTTCGGGGGCCTCCATCGAGTGACTTAGCTCCTCGATGGCGATCCCTGGGGACACTGTCGTCGATGACCAACACCTGGCACTCGACGCAGGTGGCGGAGGTGGAATTCGCTCCTTGTGCGTCTCTGTTCAGCAGAGATGACAACGGATGCGAGCCTGCGTCACCCATTCCCAAGGCCCGGCGTGCCTATGGGAACTAGACCTTCTGTCTAGGGCTGGGGGGTGATACCCAGTCAAACGTCAGGGGGATGGGGAGGCACTCCGAAAGGGGTGCCCGGGGTTGACGCTATCTCGCTCGTCACCCCGTGAATGCCGTAATCACCGGCTCTTCCTTCAACGATTCCAGTTAGCGAGGCTGGATACGTCGGGGAGTCGGTGACCGGAGAGGGCTTGCCTTAATTGGCCGGCCTGCGAGGAGCAAACCTCTATAAAAATCCGACAGCGAAGTCGTGAAAACCTGAGAGGCTCTGGGCCACCTCTCAGTATGTAAGTCCCCCATTGTCGGAATGGGCGTCACCCGGCAATGGTTTTTAGTTCGACCCATACTCGTGGGAATTAGTATGGAAATTCAAACTAAAAACAAAACAAAATCGATGGTGGAAGAAGGTGACGGGGAGAAATCCCTAGATGGGAAGGAGTCTGCGGGGGGGAAGCAGCCGCTTACCCCCGTGGTCGTGATGGAGAGCTGCAGTAGTGGAGCTGCAGCCGTGGCGGTGCGAACAAGGTCGCAGAAGAGGAGTAGGACCAACTCCGGCTCCTCCTGCGGCGAGCAGATAGCCGCCAAGGTTGGTTCGGCGACACGTGGGCGAGCGCGCTCAGGCGCAGCAGCGCGCATAACGCGCGACGGGTCGGGCCGCTTCATCCGGCCTCCCACACCGTGCGCGGGGAGCGAACGCGAGGAGGACAGCGACGCGATGTCAGATATGTCCCTCGTGTCGCTGACCTCAGCGGAGGCAGACGCTGCGTGCAGGCCCGGCCCTTCAGGAACGAACCGCGCGGCGTTCTTTAAGGACGACGCGGACGACCTGTCCGGTCCCGAATTGGCCCTGACAAATACCAGGGCCAAAAAGAAGCTGCCCTCGATAGAGGAGCTTATGAAGAGGATGGAAGGGCTGCCCACCGACGAGCTGGGCACCCTTATAAAGGAGCAGCAGACGGCGGTAGAACGGGTTGCGGACAGGTCGAAGCACCTGAAGGGCAACTTCGTGCACCAGCTTCGTGTGAGTGCACGAAGGACCGAGGCGGCGTCGCTTGTTCTAGCGATGCGCACATCCGCGGGCGCCAACACCGAAAGGTTGGAGCGCGAAAACGCGGATTTGCGCTCGCAGATGGCGGCTCTCTCTGCCCGCATGGAGAAGCTCACGGAGGAGCTCTCTACCCTCCGTGGGGCGGGCAGGGTGGGGGCCAGTGATGCCGCTTCGGTACTGCCCTCGGGTGTGGAGGACCTCACGCGCGCTATCATGGTCCAGGTCGGGACCATGATTAGCGCGCGGTTCGAGGCTCTGGAGGAGCGGCTGCTCCCAGAGAGGCGCATACGTCCCCCATTGGCTGCTGATGCCAGGAGGGCAGCTCAAGCGCCTGCCGCGCCACCCGCCGGACTGCCTACCGGGCCACCCTCTTGCCCGGCGGCCCCGACCATTGGGGCACCTGCCCCGACCATTGGGGCACCTGCCCCGATGACACGGGGGCGTAGGAGGGGCGGGAAGAAAAGCAGGAGGAGCAAGCAGAGCTCGGCCGCTGCCGCAGTGCTGCCGACCGCTGCTCCTCCTGCAGCTCCGCGGGCAGTGCAGGCGCCACCCCCCCAGGTGGCGTGGAGCACCGTTGTGGGGCGTAAGGCCCAACCAAAGGCTGGGCCGAGCACAGGGCCCCAACGGGCTCCAACTGCCAAGCCTGCGTCGCGGCCCCCGCCGTCGCGCAAGCCGGAGAGGGCTCCCGCGCGGCCGCCAACTGTCGCAGCGATCACCGTGACGATCCCGGAAGGATCGAACGTCACGTACGCTGCGGTATTGGCTGCTGCGAGGGAGAGGATCAAGCTCGCCGACCTCGGCATTCCGAGTCTTCGGAACCGGAAGGCCATAACCGGCGGGCTGATCCTCGAGGTCCCGGATCCGGATTCTGCCTCCAAGGCCGACGCGCTCGCGAGTCGCATGCGCGAGTCCCTCGCGGACCTGGGCGTGCGAATAGTGCGCCCAGTGAAGATGGGGGACATGAGGGTGCTGGATCTCAATGAGGCCATCACCCCCGAGGACGTAGCGACCGCGATCGCGGAGGCTGGAGGCTGCGCGGCGGCGGATGTGAAGGTGGGCCAAATTAAGCGCCCCTCACGTCTGGCCCTCGGGACGGTGTGGGTCCGATGCCCACTCACCGTGGTGCGCAAACTGTTTTCAGTTGGGCGCATACAGGTGGGGTGGGTATCGGTGAGGGTCGAGGCACTGGAGGCACGGCCTCTGCAGTGCTTCCGGTGCCTCGAAATCGGCCACGTGCGTAGCACATGTCCGAGCTCGACGGACAGGAGCACCATGTGCTACGCATGTGGAGAGGCGGACCACCGGGCGAGTGAGTGCACTCGCCCGCTAAAGTGCCCGCTCTGCGCGGACCTGGGCCGGCCCTCTGGCCACAGGATGGGGGGCAAGAAGTGCTCCGCTCCTCGTGGCAAGAGGGGCCGTAAGGCGGGTCCCGCGCTGCCGAGCGGCACGGGTCCGGCCCGGTCGGGTTCTGCCCCGACCGAGGCGGCAGCAAAGGCCCCAGCACGGCCTTAAGGCCCCAGCGAGCCCTGCAGTGCAACCTGAACCACTGTCGCGCGGCGCAGGACTTGTTCCAGCAGTCCGTCGCGCAGTGGTCGGTTGCACTGGCGGTGGTGGCGGAGCCATATCGCGTCGTCCCAAACCACCCTCGCTGGTTTGGTGACGACATGGACTCCGTCGCCATATATTGGGGTGGCGGTAGCGGCGACCCTCCCTGCTCCCTCATTGAGAGGGGGCTGGGATACGTCGCCGTGAGCTGGGGCCGCATAGTCGTTGTGGGCTGCTATGTCTCCCCCAACTGTACCCTCGCCGTCTACGAGGCGTACCTGGACGGGGTGGCCAACTGCATTCGCAGATGTCTGCCTCGTCCCGTGCTCGTCCTGGGCGACTTCAACGCTCACTCTCGTGAGTGGGGGAGCGCCCGGGATGACCCAAAGGGGGAGACAGTGCTGGAATGGGCGGCGGCGCTGGACCTCCGGTTGCTTAACCGGGGGTCCGTCAGCACCTGCGTGCGCTGGCAGGGGGAGTCGATCGTGGACCTCTCGTGGGCGACTCCCCAGGCCGCGCGCATGGTGACGGGGTGGAGAGTGGCGGAAGAGATGGTCACATTATCCGACCATCGCTACATAGCGATGGATGTGGCCATCCGCCCTCCCCGCCCCGACAGCCGCCGCCGTAGCAGCCCGCCGCGACGATGGTCTCTCAAGCGGCTCGACAGAGATCGTCTCTGCGCCGCAGCCATCGTCGCGGCCTGGCCTGAGAGCCAAGCGGATGGGATCCTGCCCGATCCTGAAAGGGAAGCCGCCTGGTTCCGGGACACGATGACGTCCATATGTGACGCGTCGATGCCCCGGACCAGACCTGCCAAGCCCCGGGCCGTGTACTGGTGGTCGGAGAGCATCGCGGAGCTGCGCGAGATATGCCTCCGCGCCCGACGCCAGTACACGCGTGCCCGGAGAAGAAGGCGAGCCACAGCCGAAGAGTTGGGTGGAGCCTACGTGGCATACCGAGGCGCCACGAAGGCGCTGCAGGCAGCCATTGCCAGCGCCAAGGCTCGGTCGTGGGATGAGCTCATCGGGGGACTGGAGAGGGATCCATGGGGCCGCCCGTACAGGATGGTACTGGGCAAGCTGCGCCCGTGGGTCCCTCCGTTGACGGAAACTCTGGACCCGGCATTCGTGGAGAGGGTAGTCGATACCCTCTTCCCCAGGGTCCAGAGCAGTCCCGCGCCCCCCTCTCCTTCGGAACCGACCATCTGGTCCGAAGAGATGGGGGTGACGACCGATGAGCTGGACCGAGCCGTGAGGCGCCTCGGAGCCCGAAACACGGCACCAGGCCCCGACGGAATTCCTGGTCGGGCCTGGGTGTTGGCTCTACCCAACGGACTGGGGGACAGGCTGCGGCGGCTGTTCAACGACTGCCTACGCTGCGGCGTGTTCCCCAGTGGCTGGAAAGTGGCTGGGTTGGTTCTCCTCCATAAGGATGGAAGACCCGCGGACTCTTCCTCCGCGTATCGTCCTCTCTGCCTACTAGATGAGGCGGGAAAGCTGCTCGAAAGAGTGTTGGCTGACCGCCTCAGTACGCACCTGACGAGCGTCGGGCCGGACCTGTCGGAAGACCAATATGGCTTCCGACGCGCGCGGTCGACAGTGGACGCGATCATTCGCGTCCGAACACTGTCGACGCAGGCTGTATCCCGGGGCGGAGTGGCGTTGGCTATCAGCCTTGATATAGTCAACGCCTTCAACAGCCTGCCCTGGGATGCAATATGGGGGGCCCTGGTGTACCACCGCGTGCCCCCCTACCTGCAGCGCGTGGTCCGTGCCTACTTGCACGACAGGTGCGTGCAATATGTGGGCGGAGATGGACGACTTCACCGGAGGAAGGTGTACTGCGGGGTCCCACAGGGATCGGTCCTAGGGCCACTCCTGTGGAACCTCGCGTACGATGCGGTCCTGCGGGTCGACCGCCCCGACGGCGTTAGCATCGTCTGCTATGCGGACGACACGCTGGTGCTAGCCGTCGGGGCGACCTTCGAGGAGACCAACCGGCTCGCCGAGCTTGGCGTGGCATGCGTCGTGGAGAAAATCCACGAGCTGGGCCTTCGGGTAGCGCCGGAGAAGACCGAGGCGCTGTGGTTCCACAAACTCCCGAGGGGAAGGGAACCACCCAGCTCGTCGGTTCGCGTAGGTGACGTGGAGGTCCGGGTGGGACGGTACTTAAAGTACCTTGGTCTCACCCTGGACGGTCGCTGGGGCTTCGAGGAGCACTTCAGCCGCATGGTCCCCCGGATCAAGAGGGTAGCGGGTGCATTGCACAGACTGCTGCCCAATCTCGGGGGGCCGAGTGAAGGAGTCCGCCGCCTCTATGCGGGGGTCGTGCGATCCGTGGCTCTCTACGGAGCACCCGTCTGGTCTTCCAGACTGGGTGTTAGGCGCTGCAGAACTATGTATAATAGTATGCAGCGTCCTATGGCCATCCGGGTCGCACGGGGGTACCGTACCCTGTCCTTTGAGGCGGCCACTGTCCTGGCGCGGTTTCCGCCCCTGGACATCCTGGCGGAGATGGATGCTCGTATTTACGACCGTCTCCGCCGGGCGGACGGAACCGCGCCTCCTAATGCGGCTGAAGTGCGGAGGCAGGAGCACCGACGTGCGCTCTTGGCGTGGCGTGAGCGGCTTTGTGAGCCGCAGAACGCCCGCCAACGCGCTGTCGGTGCAATTTTGCCGAGCCTCGGGCCCTGGCTAAAGAGGAAGGACCACGTCACCTTCCGGCTGACGCAGGTACTCACCGGACACGGGTGTTTCGGTGAGTACCTGAATCGGATCGGTCGCGAACCGACGGCGCAATGCCACCATTGCGGCTGTGACCGGGATTCCGCACAGCACACACTGGAGCAGTGCCCAGCGTGGAGCTCGGAGCGTCGAGTCCTGGTCACCAGGATCGGGCAGGACCTCTCTCTGCCACGCGTAGTGACGGCTATGCTGGCAGACAGAGAGGCATGGAGGGCCGTAGTCTCCTTCTGCGAGACGGTAATGTCCCAGAAGGAGACCTCCGAGCGGGATCGGGAGAGAGCCGATCCCTCTCGGAGACGACGGCGACGGCGGGGCGGAGGCAACGCACGCCCCGGTCCGTCCACCCAATAGCCAGGGTCTAAGAATATGGCTATGGTATCCCCTGCCTGTCGTAAGAGGCGACTAAAAGGGGGCCGGAGGGCCTGCTGGCGGTGGTCGGGGTGGGAGCTTTGACCACCGGCGCGGGCCCGGGAAGGTGGCAGCGCGATGTGGCTCGCGCTGCCTTGCACAGCGAGGTCTTCAGGGGCGGCGTCACAGCTGCCCCGGGGATGTGCCCCGGCAAGGTGTGGGGGGACACCGGTGCGTTCTATCAGAGTACCCGGAGTCCCCCCTGAGCACTGAGGATGGCCACCGGGGGGGTTTTAGTGCGGTAAAAATCCCACATACCCCGATCTGCCTCTCCCAGGGCGGTCGGGGACCTTTTGAAGGTTTCCCCCTCGTCAACAAAAAAAAAAAAAAAAAAAAAAAAAAAAAAAAGGCCCCGCTGGGATTCGAACTTGCGTCGCTTGCGTAGCAGGCGACTGATCAAACCTCAAGGCCACCACGGCTTTTTGTTGTTTTACATTTTGCGGTATCACTTGGACATTATAGCACAGTATACTTATGAACTTACTACAAGCAATACGGAATCTAAGACTATGTAGCTCAATATGACACACTAGCGTATCTATGATATTATAAACGAACCCATAGTAATGTCAGTAAGGGCCCTATATTCAAAATATTAAATAAATTAATATTCTGATCTCACGGTTTATTTTTAAACATCTTTCCAAACATCGTTACAACATAACCTCTTGTTGCCAAACCGCATGATCCCCGAGGATTAACTTTAACCCGTTCAGCTTTAAGGCTTACGTGGACATACCCGGAACCTTGAATTAAATATTCAAAGGAGGATAAGGTGTTTAAGGGTAAAGATGGCGTGGCTTTTGCCTCGTTTCTGAAAATCAACACTGAGGATATTGGAGGCCCATAAAACCAATTGGTTATTGAATAGAATTGTGGTAATTTGCGCATAGCTTCCTAGAAGGATCTAAAGCGTAGGGGTGTTATAACACCAACTTTCTCATTATATATTTCGATGCTAAAACCACAGATTGTGAATTCTTTGTCGTCTCAGCCACTACTTTTAATTAACTTCTCCGACATTTTGTTCAGGAGTTTTTCTGTAGGTAGATATTTGACTGCGATATACTAACCTTCTAACCTAATATAAGTCTCGTTCTTGGTAATACAAAACCTTGTTATCTTGGATCTAATGATCATGGATATAGCCTACGGGTTCCCCTCCTCAAATATTCCTGGAATAACGTGTCATGGGGTATTTATCCTACTTAATTATGCAAAGGGATGTAGGAACAAATCTTAGCGAGGGCCCGCCGTCTATTCGCGTTGGTATTCTACAAATGGACTGTTTCCGAAATGGTGTGCTAAAATGTTATGGGACGTGTGAAATGAGAAAATTCTACGTTTGTTGTGTGAACATATGGATATGTTCTTTAATTTACTGTATTTTAAAAAGAGTGTATTGTTCGTAAAGGGTTAACTAGCTATGCCCCGCGGTTTCACCCGCGTTAGCATATCCTAAGTTTTTTTTATTAAAAGTAGCCTAAACTTTCATCCCCTATATTATCTCCTTGGGGGGTAGAATTAATCAAAATCCTTTCTTAGCGGATGCCTACGTCATAACAACTACCTGCATGCCAAATATCAGCCCGATCCGTCCAGTGGTTTGGGCTGTGCGTTGATAGATCACCATGTCAGTCAGTCAGCTTTGATTTATAATATATTTGAAGATTATGTGGGTGTACTTAAAGTACTTAAGTGATTTTCTTTGTACTACAATCTTGACTTATTATAATTATCAGTGTTTTTCTCTTGGCTTATGCACGGTATTAAAAAATATATATTTAATTTTTTTTTGTGATTCTTTATGTTTGTTCCCAGTTTCACTGACAGGTAGCTGATGTTACAAGGAGTAACTTAGGCTACTTATATTTAAATAAAAAGTAAGGATTTCGTGAAATCAAGACACCCATTAAATTAATTCTACGCGAGTGAAACAGCGGGACAAAGTACTTGTATATTTTATCAACATCACTATTTCGATCTGTTATTCATATGGTTACTTATTCGCTGGACATATGTATGTCGTGTCTGTGTATACATTGCATTCTGCGGTAAAGCTATAGTGATTCACGATCGTAAATAGATATCTTCCATAACGGGTCTCGAGGCCTGAAACACAATAAATACACACAGAAGCTCGGCTTCCACACAAGCATGCATACAGGTCTCGTCACGAGCTATGAGCGCGTACTTTGAACGCGCAGTAGTTTTTAACCGACTTCAAAGTCAAAGTCAAAGTCAAAAGTATCTTTTATCGATTAGAATTTTTACAAAGTACTTTCAAATCGTCAGAATGACATAATTACATTATTATACATGCTACCGCCAGGTTCGGAAGGTTGCTTTTACTGAGAAGAACCTGGCACGAAACTCAGTAATTACTCTTTTCAAAAATATTATACAATTTAAAGAATACAAAATAAATAAATTAAAAAACGTAAGCTCATGGACAAGCTTCAAAAGAAGGAGGAGGTTATCAATTCGACTGTATGCAGAACTTGATTGGATAAACCGATTTCAAACACCGAATGGTGATGCTGCCCAAGTGGTGTCATGGCATTGTTGAAATGGAGGACGCCAAAATACGACGGGCCACATGATTTGAACTGGCGTAATATGACAGCGGTCATCAAGACGTTTTTATCTGTCTGTCTCATATATATATATATATATATATATCGGTAAACTGCTAACGTGTCTTGTGTAAATTATTATTAAAATAAAGTAGTAAAAGTATTAGTGTACTCAGTAATTATCATTTACAACAGGCATCCATGAGAAATCGAGGGGAATTTTCGAAAATCTCCTCCTTTTTTTGGAGTCAGTTAAAAAGCATTTCTATGTGAAAGTGATTATAGCATGCATTCTGTCATTTATTTCTAATAATTTGATATTTTTTTTTTCAGGTACTGAATAGATTTCTGCTGTTTCAGTCGTTTACAGCGATGACTTATATGTGAGTAACAAAACGCTTTTCGACTTGATGCTACATGCCTAGGGTTGCCAAGCATAAACATATAAAATGTGAAATTTTGCCCTGGAAATCTGTCACAAACTTTTAAAAGGAAATCTCTGTACTTATTTTTCTTTGTGTATTTATTTCTGTTATACATTCGAGAGCCAGACTTGTATATGACATTTGGCAACCCTATACGTGCATTTATATATTTTCTGTGTGTATTAGGTATATTTGTTGTATATGATCCACTCTGCCGTGGTGGCCTTGAGGTTTGAGCAAGTTTGAATCCCAGCGGGGCCTGTGGCAATGAGTTTTTCTAAAAAACTTATGTGCAGTGATTTCACACCACGTGCTTTATGGTGAAGGAAACATCGTGAGGAAACCTGCATATTTCTGAGAAGTAATTCAAAGACGTATGTAAAGTGTCTGAGACGGCGATGGACTCACCATCTGTCACGTTGGCACTTAATCATCTTCGGTGAAAACTGGGTGTTGTGATTACAACACCTCTGCCTACCCCTTCGGGGAATACAGGCGTGTGTATATGAATGCATGCACACCTGTAATGTTCTATCATACTATCCTGTACCTATATTTAACCACAAATTGAATATTTTATGGTTAACTGATGGTGTAACTGCTTTATTAAATAAATAGTGTGGGTCTTGTCACGTTCCATTCCTGGTTTTTAATTCAAAAATAAAATGATACAGTTTTAATAATCATTCAAATTTCTTTCGATCATTGCATTTTGCGTTCCTCATAATTTCGGATTTGGTCTTCGCAGTACCAGAAGTTGGCCTTAGTAGACCCTGAAAGTCTATTAAAATGGTGAAACTTTTTTTAAATAGCATAATTAGCTTGTTTGATTACCTCATGATATGAACTTAGGAACATTACCTTATTATAAAATTAAGTTCCAAGGAAATGGGCGGAAAAGTTTGTTCATTTGTACTTAGATAGGCGTTAGAGAGAACTTAAGAACTCTTGGTCTTATTAAGAAAATGATTTAACATTTAAGAAACAGTATATTTTATATATAAGTGGGCGGGTCATTTATCACGCACAAAACATGACAGGTGGTCAAATTGGTCACTATATGGAAAGGCCCCACAGGGAAAAGAAACAGAGGAAGACCCAAAGATCGATGGATGAACTGGACGGAGCTAGCACAAGACAGAATACAATGGAGGCAAATGGAGGAGGCCTATACCCGAGAAAGGTGCCTAGACTAAAAACTATAAATGTTAGAAATATGAAAAATCTGTATATACATATAAGTTAAGGTTTAATAAAGGCTAATTACTATTATTATTATTATATATTAAACCTTTTATATTAATTACAACAATGAACGTTGCTCTTATCAGTCTGCCTACCACGTATGAAAAGTATACACAAAATTTTGTGATCAGTTTTTTTTACTTATGAGTTTTTTTAGTGCAATCCTTTTCATTTTATACCCATAATTCCTTAGTGCCAGAACAAATAACTAATCCGCCATCTTGGATGATCCGCCATATTGGAATTAGAATGACGTACATAGCTAAGCACTCATTTTCATGCAAAATAAACGCGTTTACCCAATTTCACCTAGATCGGTTAAATATTAAAACTAGCGGACGTCACGCGGTTTGACCCGCAGAGTTCCCATTTCCGTGGGAGTACGGAGAAAAAATATAGCCTATATTAATCAGTGATAATGGAGCATTAAAAAGGTGAAAACTTTTTTAAATCTGTCCAGTACATTTTGAGCCAAATCGTTACAAACATACATACAAATTTTTCCTCTTTATAGTGTTATATAAGTATAGATTCAGTTGCTAGATTCGGAAAAGGTTTTAAAAATATATAAGTTTTAAAAAGTTAAGGTTAAAAAATATATATATTTCTAAATTTTATCAGTATTTTTGTATACCTGTTTACTATTTTCCCACCGGCATGCTGCATATATTATAGATTATTTAATTTTGGAAACTTAATTGGTTTAAGTTTATTTTAAATATGTTTAGTTTAATTTATGTCGCAATAAACTGTATGTTTCCTTTACATAAATAAATAAGTTAGTCCATAAGTACTTATAGGTTTATTCATTCATAACTTTGTGAATGACTGTACCACATGCCATCACGCTAGTCCAACCGTACGTAACACGGTCAATTGTAATACAATGCTATTGTTTATCCATTGCGGTATCCTTAATAAGGCATACATGACATGACAGGACTATAATTTAGGTCTCATAACTTCTCTGGGGACATCTGACCTTGTTACGATAATTTGTGGGACGCTGATTTATTCTAAACTAGCTTGGCCCTGCGGTTTCATCCTCGTAGATTTAATTTAATTCCTGCGAACCCTAGCTCTAGTTACTCCTTGTAACATTAGCTATCTGCCAGTGAAAGTGCCGTTAAAATCTGTCCAGTCGTTTCAGAGATAACCCGGAACAGTCAGACAGACAGAGTTTTTTTTTTACATTTGTTTTTTTGTTATTGTAGCGTGTATAGTTTTACATGCAATTAGTGAAAAGCTGTTTATTTGGAATTATAAACAGACACTTCAATTTTATTTATCTGTATATATTTAATGTCATTACTGAAATACTCGCTCCGAGAAAATGTAAGACGACCTTTGCACCTTTTAAAAGTAATTGAATACAAAAATGAAATTCAACGAAGAAATGAATTCGATATCACAAAATTAAGCTTAGGTAACACTGTCGTTCAGAAAAGAGGAAACCAACTGTAATGCTGTAAAAATAAGGGTGAAAATTGTGTGTTCCGTGAACTGCGACAGATGGCCGCGAAGACTTATAATTGCCGGATCGTTCCCTGAATTATTTACTCGTTGTAACTTATACCGGAATTGTTATAAAACTTATACAAACTTTGCGTCAACAAATTGGTGTTTTTAATTTAAAACAACCAAGTTTCTGTCGCCTATCTTTCAAAACCGAGCCGTGGTGGCCTCGGGGTTTGAGCAGTCGCCTGCTACGCAAGTGACGCAAGTTCGAATCCCAGCGGGGCCTGTACCAATGAGTTTTCTAAAAAACTTATGTACAGTGATTTCACAACACGTGCTTTACGGTGAAGGAAAACATCGTGAGGAAACCTGCATATTTCTGAGAAGTAATTCAAAGACGTATGTATAGTGCCTGAGACGGCGATAGACTCACCATCTGTCACGTTGGCACTTAATCATCTTCGGTGAAAAGTGGGTGTTGTGATTACAACACCTCTGCCTACCCCTTCGGGGAATACAGGCGTGAGCATATGTATGTATGTATCTTTCAAAACAATACAGTTTATCAATTATTCAAAATGTTTACTTTCACCTAATTTGATTACAAATGCTTTATGCCTTCA
This sequence comes from Watsonalla binaria, assembly GCA_929442735.1. Taxonomy (NCBI): domain Eukaryota; kingdom Metazoa; phylum Arthropoda; class Insecta; order Lepidoptera; family Drepanidae; genus Watsonalla; species Watsonalla binaria. The sequence goes on from OV838938.1 coordinate 1,216,990, forward strand.
TTTTTAGGTCAGGAAAGTCGGACCGTTACTCTATCTGGCGCGTTATTCTGTTTAGTCGAGTGTCGGATGCAAAGATACAAAATCGAACTATAACGTCTATGTATCAATTTCCTATGGTTGAAACCAACGCTCGTCGTCGAGTTCGACGCTGAGAGACCGCGATGGACTCGCCATCTGTCACGTTAGCACTTAATCATCTTCGGTGAAATGTGGGTGTTGTGATTACAACACCTCTGCCTACCCCTTCGGAATACAGGCGTGTGCTCCTTTAAAACATATTATACAATTATTAAAATCTATACAGATAAATAAAATTTAACATCATCATTATGTTTTTATATGTAAAGCGATATAACAAAGTTATAAGTATTACATAACCCAGTCCTGTGTATTTGCCTACGATTCGGTTCAGTTTGTATTTGCTGAAACTGCAAACCCTTGAATCCTTTTCATGGGTCAAATATAATATTTTCACAACCCATGTATGCCACGTTTCCTCTATAGCGAACAAATTGAATTCTGTGCGTGTCAATATATTTCTAAGCTACTTTTTATATATATTTCTAACCAATTCTGTATGTGTTTTTGTTTGTTTATCAACAAACATGAAATTAGTGCCTACTGAAGTCTTCGAAGGATCCTAGCTTTCTACCGGATTTTTTCTGGATACTAATTATTTACTAACCTTTTTTGCGTGGTTCCCAAAAGCTTTTTGTATTTCTTATATTTATTTTTGAAAAAAAAAACTGTGGAGGTTAGACAAGTGGACGTGTATATTTTGCCGACCATGCATTACTTTTTACAGAGTAACCGGATTTTAATAATCCTTTTTTTTTAATAATTAGGTCGGCCCAATTTCCCTATCAAAAAATATACAAAAAGCTTCCCGTCTCAATGAGTTTGTGAAGCTGTAGGGAGTAATCGATGGATCTTATTACATACATATGCTCACGCCTGTATTCCCCGAAGGGGTAGGCAGAGGTGTTGTAATAATAACACCCACTTTTCCATAAGATGATTAAGTGCCAACGTGACAGATGGTGAGTCCATCGCCGTCTCAGACAGTTTACATACGTCATTGAATTACTTCTTTGAAATATGCAGGTTTCCTCACGATGTTTTCCTTTATCGTAAAGGACGTGGTGTGAAATCACTGTACATAAGTTTTTTAGAAAAACTCATTGGTACAGGCCCCGCTGGGATTTGAACTTGCGTCGCTTGCGTAGCAGGCGACTGCTCAAACCTCAAGGCCACCACGGCTCTTATTCGCAAAAAGCCACGTTATTTATGTACCAATGAAAATAAATTTAGCCGCTAAAACCGCTCGGCCCAGCTCGTCTCAAGTAAATGGACCGTTAACAGTGAAATTCTTACCAAAATAGTCCCTGACTATAACATATGTTTACTTAACATCCCCATACATATTCTCCCACTTATTATTCCATAAAACCTCCTCAATTATAGCATCCTCGTGTTTAAATTAATCTGTCAGTCAGAATAGAACTATTCCTGGGCAGGCGCTAAAAAACATATACTTAAGGTTGGCTTCTATCATGGTAACAGGAACATAGGTTTATCAGTTAATAATAGCTTTAGTTTTTACTCGAGTTTAAACAAAACTATACCTAATAGCTGCATTATATTTTTTTATGTATTCATTAAACGATTTTACAGTTTTTCAGAGTTAATATTAAGTTCTAAGCACTGTTATGAAATAAATTAAAAAAATAACGATTGTCTTGCTCGAAAGTTACAACTGCATTTAGGTAATGATCCCCGACCACTGTTAATGATATGATCCCCGCCCACTATTAATGATATGATCCCCGACCACTGTTAATGATATGATCCCCGACCACTGTTAATGATATGATCCCCGACCACTGTTAATGATATGATCCCCGACCACTGTTAATGATATGATCCCCGACCACTGTTAATGATATGATCCCGACCACTGTTAATGATATGATCCCCGACCACTGTTAATGATATGATCCCCGACCACTGTTAATGATATGATCCCCGACCACTGTTAATGATAAAGCTGTTCTTCTGTTAGTTTTTTATTGTCGGGGTGAGCGATTGTGCGGCGACGCTATTTATCTTCCGCATATCCAGGGGGTGATTGCAAATTGCTAACTGTATAAGCTTATATGTAGATACATATATTATAAGTGTCCTAGATTCCAGCTCCGACAAAACAAATTAAGAAAAGACTTTAAATTCTAAAAAAAATACCTTCAAATTGTCAGAATTACATGATTGCTTTAATTTCGAAGAGCCCAGTAATTCTGTATTTTTGAAATACATTTTACAAATTTGATCGTTTCAATAATGAAAATCAAATCAAATCTAATCTAATAAGTATACATAGTGATCTGGACGGATCGGGCTGAAATTTGGCATGCAGGTAGATGTTATGACATAGGCATCCGCTAAGAAAGGATTTTTATTAATTCTACCCCCAAGGGGATAAAATAGGGGATGAAAGTTTAGGCTACTTTCAATGAAAAAACTTAGGATATGTTAACGTGGGTGAAACCGCGAGGCACATCTAGTATAAATATAAGCCCATGGACACAGTTCCAATGCTCAATAAAAAATCTATATAGGTAAATAAAATTGAAGTGTCAAATTCTAATATCACAACTTTTCATTGCATATGAAAGCATAAAAGTCCTACAAAAACTGTCTGTCTGTTCCGGCTAATTTCTAACACGGCTGGACCAACTGATATTACAAGGAGTATCTTAAGCAATTTTTTTGAGGAGCTCGTGGCACAGTTGCTATTGCGTATATCATTCGATCAGCGAAGTTAAGCAACCCTAATTGGATGGGTGACCGCCCGAGTTCCCTCCGTGCCTCGGAGAGCATGTTAAGCCGTCAGTCCCGGTTGCCAATTTATCATCTTTGGCAATCGTTACAGGTCAGTCGGAGGCCTAAAATAGTGTGACAACTGGTTTAACCCAGATCACAGATTTTCCTCGTTAAAGGGGTTGCGAAGGTCAGATGGCATTCGCTTCGTATACAAATTAGGTGATCAGCCACATCGGGTTGAATCAAGTGCCGACCCCAACAGTGTATGGGATAAGGCCAGGGACGATGATCTAAGACAATTTTTAATTATAGAAAAAATCGTTATTGATTTCCTACGCGGGTGAAGCCGAGGGGCACAGCTAGTGTCTGTTAAGTAGCTTAACATTGTATTGTCTTGTAAGCAGGAAATTGTTTTGTGCAAATGGATCCGACGGCTGTCTGCGTATCTACTGTGGCAATCATTTGTAATATCCAGTTGGAGTCATCCATCACAAGGCTTACGTGATTTGTTTACCGTCGCGATGATTGTTATTTGTGATGATTAGGAAATAGATTGTCTCTACAGAGTGTACACGAAGTTACAGTTAGTGGTGGCCCTAAGCAACCCTAACCCTAACTAGTAATTGGATGGGTGACCGCCCGAGTTCCCTCCGTGTCTCGGAGAGCACGTTTAGACGTCGGTCCCGGTTGCCAATTCATCTTTGGCAATGGTTACAAGTCAGTCGCAGGCCTAAAATAGTCTGACAATTGGTTTAACTCAGATCACAGATTTTGCCTCGTTAAAGGGGTTGCGAAGGTCAGACGGCAGTTGCTTTGTACAAAAATCAGGTGATCAGCCACATCGGGTGGTTTGGAAATTGCGTCGAAAATGTATCCAAACAGTACTCAAAATCACACCTCAAATATATATTTATTCGATTAGACTTTTAGAAAAATAAATTCAACTCGTCAGAAAGACATACTTATACAGGATTATACATGCTACCGCCAGGTTCGGAAGGTTGCTTTTACTGAGAAGAAACTGGCAAGAAACTCAGTAATTACTCTTTTCAAAAATATTATACAATTTCAAATAGATTATTTTATATTTTAAATTAATACTACTAATAAAAAATCTAAAATTTTAGATTATATTTTTAAGGTTATGTTAATTTTTAGTTATTCTATGAGTAGGTATCCCATTTTGTATTAATTTAAAAAATACACAATAAATCATTTAAGAAATGTAAGCCCATGGATACAGTTTCAATGCACAAAATATGTCGCTAAAAATCAACATAAAGTAAAAGTCTAGTTATTCTACTTATACGGTATGACCAGCCCCTACTAGCAGCACCTGTTCTCGAATGCCAGCCTCCTCAACCAATATAGAGGATTCTTTATCAAAATACTGTACAATTCTCAGAAATGACTACCATAGTACAATATGTATCTATATACTCTATTAAATTAACGGACAAGTGTTTACCCAATCAGGCGGACCGTAATCTGTTGGACATTTAACTTTAACTATAAGAGTATAGGACACATTATCGTAAAACCTTGCTTATCACGCACACTTCTACAACGCGCGTGAAGTTTAAGTGACCACAAATGAAGTTCAGGCTATGAAACTCTCGGAAACTTCGGACGTGGTTAGTTTGGACGATGCCTTTATGAAGATTGTTTGATATTGTCATAATAAGATCAATATTTGTATTTGGTTTCTCTCGGTCTATTGTTTAATATATATCTCGGACTAATAAGGTTTGGTTCATTAACTTATTGTTTTAGCAATAAGTATCTATACTAATATTATAAAGCAGCAGAGTTTGTTTTTTGAACGCGCTTATCTCAGGCACTACCGGTCGGATCTCAAAAAATATTTCAGTGTTCGATAGCCCATTTATCGAGGATGGTCATAGACTATATTTTATTAAAAAAAATAGGGATACGTAAGAAAATTTCGATTATTTAACCCGAGGTGTAAAATCGAAAACCTATTGACAATAGAACAAAATAATGCACTACGGGTTTGTAGGTCTTATTAAGATCTACAAAAAAGTCCGCGAGAGCGCATATCTAAGTATCATAGTTTAGTCACAATAACCGCTTTGATGTTCATAAAAATATGAAACCGAGGGACACAGCTAGTTTTCCTAGTAAAAGAGTAGCGCCAATAGTTGGATAGGTGACCGCCCTGAGTTCCCTCAGTTATTCGGAGAGCACGTCATGCCATCGGTCTCGGTTGCCAATCTTTGGAAATTGTTACAGGTCAGTCGAAGGCTTAAGATAGTCTGACAACTGGTTTAAACCAGATTACCGATATACCTCGTGAAAGGGGTTAAAAAGGCAGTGGCTTTGTATAAAAATCAAGTTATAAGCCTTATCGGGTTGAATCGAGTGCCGACCTGGGGCCTCACCATGACCTCTGATTGCCATGATAGTTTTACGCTTATAACGAGACATATGTGACGTGTATACATATGTCACTGTCACACAGCTGAAATATCATTGCAATAAGACATCAGGCTTGGGTCCCTGATGCCACTCTGATCCACCCTGCCATCCTGTTATAACCTAGTCATCTAGTAAAAGAATTTTAGGGCTGTCAGAAATATTAATAAAATATTTGCAGCACCATGAGGATAAAGTCAGGAAACACGCATGTAGCTGAAAAGATACACGTCATATCTGGAGCCCAACTATGAACGTTTAAGCAGCGGCACTGGAACCACTAAGAATTAAAACCGCGGTCCCAGTCGTCTGATAACGTTTTAGAATCGGTCGACTGGGACCACATACTTAAGTATCTTTAATGTGCAGTCAGCAGAAAAATCGTAAAGTTATACAATATAGGATTTTATTTTATGTAGTACTGTGTTGTATGGATAACGAGGGACTTCGAGCTAAATAGGGAAAAAATATCTAAAAAAAATTTATGACAGCGTATTTATTATTATACGGTCCAAAAATGAAATGTCAAAATTCAGTTCTTAATACGTTCTGCTTAAACCAATGATTGTAGGCCCTTGGTAGGACATACGTCACTGAAAATATCTACCGCTATGCAGACTTGAAAGATATTATGTCGTTCTATCCAGACATTGTGGAGCTACATAATATATGTCACTACATAGTTATTAACCATGTTTGGTCCTTTTCTAAATCATGATGTTTTACATTTGCGGGAGGAAGATAACTATAGTTTAGCATATGTGTTTCATACTTGTATTAATAAGATAACAGCGTTATTCCGGGGGTATTTGTAGCCAATAAATAATCAAGTCGGCAAGTCTAAGCCGGTCGTACGTAATCTATACTAATATTATTATAAAGCTGCAGTGTTTGTTTGTTTGAACGCGCTAATATCAGGAATTACTGTCCAACAGGTCCGATTTAAAAAATCTTTCTGTGTTGGATAGTCCTTTATCAAGGAAGGTGATTTTCCAATAAATGAGGGATCCGTAAGTAAATTGCAATTTTGTAACCCAATGTGTAAAATCGAAAACCTATTTATGCGTACGCTGCAAACAAAATGATGTACTAGGGGTTTGTAGGTCTTATTAAGATCTACAAAAAAGTCTACCAGAGCACATATCTAACTATAATAGTTTAGTAACAATAATCGCTTTTATGTTCATAAAAAATATTCAATCATCTGAAGAAATAAACTACGTTAAATATGTATCGTAATATTAATATTAAAAACTAAATCTACGCGGGTGAAACCACGGGGCACAGCTAGTTTGTTATATAGGTTGTTTTATTTAGGTTAGGCTGTTGTAAATTATAGCCCAAGTTTCCTACATTCAAGGACTTAACAAGTTATTCAATATGTTATGTTTCGTTTGTTATTGATTGGGTTAATTTATATTATTAGCATAATTTTCACGTCACTAGTTAGGAGCGCTCAATGAAAATAAAGCGGGCACATGTATTTTATTCGCGTCATGAATTACTGACGGATAGAAATACTCATAAAAATGGTACTGAGAATTTAATGAGATCAAGGCGTCACCTATGAACCTTTAAGCACGGCAAGGCAAATCACTATGATTAAGTTTAAATTTTTTTCTGCTGTCTGCTCTGCCAACTGCTCTGCCACCACTCTTAATTATTTATTTACAATGTAAACCTACATACATATGCTCACGCCTGTATTCCCTTATAATCATTGTAAACCTTGTAATATATTGTTCATCAACGTGCGTGCTCAACACGACAGCAGTAGCAAATGGCATTTTATCCGGCAATCAAATGCAAGGTCGAATCACTTTACCTATAAAAACGTCGCGTGACGGTGATTAGAAATAAGTATTGGGCGGTTTTTCACTATTATTAAGGCAATGTTGACTGTATAGATGTTATTTATGATTGATAACACAAAGATTGGAAGTATTCATATTCAAAAATGTTTTTAAAACGAACTGGTGTTCGTCAGTTTCGTGCCGGGGTACTCTAAATTCGCTATCGCCCTGTAATCCGGCAGCCCAGACGTGAGTCTGAGCTGCCATAACTTGACCGACATCAAGCGAAATTCACTGTCGTATTGTAATGATATTTTATGAGTTTTTCAATGCCTGAAAACATGGTCAAGACGATGTTTTCAAAAAATGAAACCTAGCTAGATAATTTGTTTGCCCCTAAAACCCCCTACACAAAAAATTTCATGTAATCGTTGGAGCCGATTCCGAGTTTACAAGAATTGCTCGTTTAGAGGTATAAGATAAGATAGTTATCAAATAAGAAATATGGGAAATACTGGGGGCTTACCATCATCGGTTTAAGCAGCGCCTATTAAGAACTTCTGAGCATTGACGTTTCATTTTTGACCGTAAAATTAAACGTGAAAGCTAAGAAGTTCTTAATACGCGCTGTAAGTTGGCCCCCATTAATGCATGAATTCTGTAGTGCTGTAGAACGTTGAATATGTGATCATAATTCTCCTGCCCTTATCCCATGTTATTTGTGGTCGGCGCAATGTGTTTTTCTCTTCCATTTCTTATCTGTTCTCCCATTCTAGCCATATCATCTTCACACAATCCATCCATCGTTCCTTTGGTCTTGCTCTTCCCTTGTAACCATCCACATTCATAAACAAAACTCTTTTGGCAACATTATCCTCATCCCTCCTTAACATGCCCATACCACGACAGATGCTTATTCTTCAACTTGTCAGTCAGTGGTTCTACTTTCAGACTTCCCCTAATATACTCATTCCTTACCTTGTCCAATCTCGTTACACCTCACATCCATCTCAACATCCGCATCTCAGTGGCATGCAGCTTTCGTTGAATATGTGATCCTGTGCAGATAATAAACGTCCCGTAAGCAAACGAGTGATCAGAATGGACACAGGAAATAGGAATCACGTCTCAAATATGGCGTCATGTGGCGCACAGATGGTCTCATTTCTGTTTGTTTGAAATGCACTGCTGCGGTGAAATTGGGCTTGAATATCACATGTCTTCGACTAGTTTGCGCCCGTAGTTTCTCCTGGGAGGTAATTACATTCAACATGCAAACTTTCAACCCCCATTTGGGGGTATAAAAAATTTTCACGCCATCCCAGAAAGGTCCCCGAAGGGGTGTTGTAACCACAGCACCCACATTTCACCGAATATGATTAAATGCCAACGTGACAGAGGGTGAGTACATCGCCGTCTCAGGCACTAAACGTTCGTCTTTGAATTACTTCTCAGACATAAGCAGGTTTCTTCACGATGTTTTTCTTCACCTCAAAGCATGTGGTGTGAAATCTCTGCACATAAGTTTTTTAGAAAATCTCATTTGTACAGGACCCGCTGGGATTCGAACTTGCGTCGCTTGCGTAGCAGGTGACTGCTCAAACCCTGAGATCTCCACGGCTCTTGAGGGTAAAATGAGGGTATATGGCGGGTGGAGTTGCGGAAAACCCTTAATTTATACACCCTACAAATGTCTAGAACCAGCGGTCATGATTGTATTTGATATGTATAGACTAGTTGTGCCTCGTTGTTTCAGCACATATGTAAGCAAAAATATACGGTACTGGAACAGAAAAAGCTATTTTAAAATTTTTACTCTGTGTGTCTGTCTATCTCTTTGTCCGGCCCAATCTCCGTAACGGCTGGACTGATTTTAACTGGACTTTCACAGACAGTTATCAATGTTACAAGGCTTAACATTTCTTGACAAAAAAAAAATTATAGTTCCGCGGGCTACCAATGAAATTAACTCGCTTAAACGGGACACAATAAGGACATATATAATGGTTTTAGGCTAAGTCAATTTGTATGGAGTACCCTTAACGAAGACGGAGCAGAAATATGGGCCTCTTTTAGGGAAACATATGGGCCTTAGCGCATTACGGATGCACCCCAGTATTGGGCTAATGAGTAAACTTGGTGATGGGGTATTAGAGCCGAGATCGTTACTTCATCTTAACGCGCGGCTTAAGTTGTGGAGACGAACCCAACTTTACCAGCTACTTCGAGTAACTAAATTCCTAGCGTTTTTATGTGACTATTAGCTGTGGGTCGCGGTTTTACCGAGTTTACTTAGTTACTTGTTAGTAGCACTAATGTGGCCGTGCCAAGCGAATCAAGTTCGAATCCCGGCGGGGCATGCACCAATGAGTTTTTCTAAAAACTTGTGTGCAGTGATTTCACACCACGTGCTTTACGGTGAGGGAAATCATCGTGAGGATACCTGCATATGTCTGAGATGTAGTTTAAGGTATGTATAGTGCCTGAGACGGCGATAGACTCACCATCTGTCACGTTGGCACTTGATCATACTCGGTGAAATGTGGGTGTTGTTTTTACAACACCTCTGTTTACCCCTTCGCGGACCCTCCTGGGATGGCGTGAACGTATTATTTATTTTACTATGCTGCAGTGTCCCAATATGAATGGCCTCCTATAATAAAAATACCGAGTTAAGTGATAATTAATTTTTCTTAAATAAAAGTAGCTTAAGTTCTGCCGAATTCGGTTCAGCCTTAACGAATAAACAGACTGACAAATTGAAACAGACTCCTTTTTAAAGTTGTCAAAAAAGAACACGCGTTTTTAGTCTGACGTCAAAGTTGCCGAATCCTAATCAATGTTGGTTAAATCTTAAGTAAACTTTTCTCAATCAAGGATAACGCTGATTAATTAATTAATCTTTATCAACACTCTTGGAAACGAATGGATTTAATTTCCTTAAGCAATTATTAAGTGATTTATTGGATTTGTGTACTATTCATTAGAGTAACGTTTTCTGTTGATTTCTTAAGTCAAAGTGTTTTTATATTTTGTCTTTTGTGTTCCAACACATACATACATATGCTCACGCCTGTATTCCCCGAAGGGGTATGCAGAGGTGTTATAATCACAACACCCACTTTTCACCGACGATGATTAAGTGCCAACGTGACAGATGGTGAGTCCATCGCCGTCTCAGACACTTTACATACGTTATTGAATTACTTCTCAGAAATATGCAGGTTTCCTCACGATGTTTTTCTTCACCGTAAAGCACATGTTTTGTTATGTTCCAACATGTTTACATAAATCCATACAATACACAATTTTCTGCCCGCGACAACGTCCGCGTGGAAAGGTTACTTTGGGCTGATGCTAACTTTATCTCGTTATTGGTCTTAGCGTGATAGCCTTCCTCAATTAATGGGCTATCTAACACAGAAATATTTTTTCATATCAGGACCAAGTATTTTTTGAGATAAGCGCGTTCAAGCGAACATACTACTCTACTCTACTGCTTTGTAAATTAGTTGATAGAGATATATTATCATCAAATAGTAAAATTCGAAGTTGCCATATGTAATTATTTCCTGAACTACGGGCAAAGAGTTATCGGATTTTTCCATCTATAATTTCTCAGTAGGAAATCGGAATCTAGATTAGTGCCCGGTTAGTGACAATAGACTTTGATAAGCCGTGGCGGCCGTGGGTCCGCAGTCGCCTGCTATGATAACAACGCAAGCTCGAATCTCAGCGGCCTGTTAGTACCAATGAGTTTTTCTAAAAACTTATGTACAGTAATTTCACACCACGTGCTTTACGGTGAAAGAAAACATCGTGAGGAAACCTGCATAGGTCTGAGAAGTAATCCAAAGATGAAAAGTGCCCGAGACTCACCACGTTGGTACGTTCTTATTACAACACCTCTGCCTACTAGTTATGTCGATAATCATGTATTTATAATAGATTGTTTAGAATATACAAGTTAATAGCATCCCTTACAATAGAGCTGAGATAACTGAGCAGTGTCTAATTTAATCCGTTTAACAATTACGATGGAGATTGACAGTCGATTAACTAAACACAGTACTGTAAGCGGATTTGAACGTCAGCAGCACTGAAATTACTGTGTATTGTCTTCAAATACATATATTACAACGTTTATTTGGTACGCAGTTCGTATCAACAGGTAAGCAAATATCAACACAGACTGTGACACGATATAATTATTCTTTAGACAGCTTGAAGAGCCGTTTCTTGGAGGTCTCTAAGTACATACATATGCTCACGCCTGTATTCCCTGAAGGGGTAGGCAGAGGTGTTGTAATCACAACACCCACTTTTCACCGAAGATAATTAAGTGCTAATGTGACAGATGGTGGGTCAATCGCCGTTTCAGACACTTTACATACGTCATTGAATTACTTCTCAGAAATATACAGGTTTCCTCACGATGTTTTCCTTCACCGTAAAGCACGTGGTGTGAAACCACTGTACATAAGTTTTTTTAGAAAAACTCATTGGTACAGGCCCCGCTGGTCTCTAAGTTTACACTCAAAACAATTTTCTGGTTACAAAGATACACACACCCCCATTTATACTCCAAGCAATAACGATCTTCGTAGTCTAGAAACTTTACAGAATGTATCTATATAATAACTAGTTGACCCGGTGATCTTCGTATCACCTTTTCCTTTACTTATTATTATTGTTTTTCACCGTTAAAACCTTCCCTGAACTTTCATAAATATATCAACATCAAAATTATCCAAATCCAAATCGGTCCAGCCATTTTTAAGTTTTAGTGAGACTAACGAACAGCAATATTTTTTTATATATATATAGATTATAATAAAGTCTCTTTATTTCCATATCCCAGATGTTACAAATCAAATGTTGTTATTATGTTTAGCTTAAATCTAATGGTTAGTAAGCTGTGGTGTAATCTTTATATCATAGGGATCTGGACCCATCCTTGGGTGAAGGCCTCCTCCATCTCTTTCCATGTCCCTCTGTCTTTACCTAGAATCAACCAATCTTCCTCTGCTTTTGCTTTGATATCATCACCCATTGGTTTGCCTACATTTCGTTTTCTTCCTGTTTCTATAGGAGTTAATAAAAAGAAAAATATACCACAATACACATACAATATCGCCGCAAGAGAAATTGATATAAGAAGTTACACAAGAGTCGTTTGCCAAGTAAGTCGTCGCCATGGCAACGTAATTCCCCTAATCCCCTTTATTTTAGCCTTTCTTCCCCTTGTCGTTCCCCCGTATGTATCTGTCAGTCTTTGGACTTGGCCGCTTGTTACACTGTTACGTAATATAAGCAGCATTTTATTAACCATTTTATGAACCTATACTAATAAAAAATGTTTGTAACGAATTGGCTGAAAAATACTAGACCGATTTTAAAAATTCTTTCACCATTTGAATGCTACATTATCTTCTAATATATAAAATTCTCGTGTCACAGTTTTCGTTGCCATACTCCTCCGAAACGGCTGGACCGATTTGTATGAAATGGTGTGTGCAGATCGGGTAGGTCTGAGAATCGGCCAACATCTATTTTTCATCCCCCTTAATGTTAGGGGTAGTCCACCCCAAAAAAAAAATGGCAATACAACGTTTGCCGGGCACAGCTAGTCACTGATAAAAATAGGCTCTTTTCTCTATACTCCCACGGGAACGGGAACTATGCGGGTGAAACTGCGTGACGTCCGATAGTATATTATATTTAAGATAATAATATCTATGCCAATATTATAGTGAACGCACGAACTACTTAAAGCCTACCATTATCGGTTTTTGAAGAGCGAATTAAGGACTTCTTAACTTTGACGTTTCATTTTGTGATACAAAAATTAAACGTCAATGCTAAGAAGTTAGTAAGTCGTCGCTGCTAACGATGATAGTAGGACTCCCAGACCTATTTTGAAACTTTTGCACTAATATACTGTTACATTAGCACTATGTAACATAGGCTATGACCACTGCAGCAAGATTGCAGCTATCCTTTAAACATCCCTATGAATACATAGTATGAATAAATTTAAAGAGACCATCAAAGCAGTTTTGCTCAAAAAAGGATATTATACTGTAAGTGATTATATTTGTGATAAGGAACCCTGGGATGTATCTTTGTCGGAAAATTATTGTAAATAATCCCGTTGGCACTGTACTTTTGCTACAATTAATTAATCTTAGTTTGATCTTTGCTTTGACTGGCTGGAATTTGCCATGCTCACAAATATTTGTAATATTATAGTTATTTGACAATTGAGCATTTGAACTGTGTCCATGGGCTTATATTCATGAGATATAAATACTGTAACCAATATATTTTTGTATAATATATTTTTTTAAAAGAGTAATTGTTGAGTGTCTTGCCGGGTTCTTCTCAACAAAAGCTACCTCCCGAACCCGGTGGTAACATTTATTATCATGTATAATGTATTTTGTGTCCTTCTGACGATTTGAAAGTACTTTGTAAGAAGTCTAATCGAATAAAGATATTTTTAATTTTGAATATTGAATATGAAGTTTTGTCTTGTTGCATACCATAATTAGAGAGTGATTTTTCAGATATTAGTCGGATTTCGGTAATAAGTAAACACAAATATCTGATATAGAAAAAGAAGAAACTAAAATGAAATATATTTTTTCAATTACAATGAGATGGACAAATGGTTAATTTAAGTACATTACAACGTCACAGACGTACAATCATCATATTTTATGTTTTATTTAGGATAGAACCGCACAATATACATTGATTTTACTTATCAATCTGCGCTGAATGGATCTGCTTAATTGGACGTAGAACGTTGGCGGATGTATGGAAGGGCACGATCGAATTATTTCAGCTACGTTCATAAATCAATGGCAATAATAAAGTAATTCCGGCACATAACGACCACATTCTGAACGGACCCCGTTTAAAACTAATCTATTACACTACGGTGTAAACGCCGCCTGTCTATAAGTCCGCACTCCGCACCCAAGAATTTGTCTATTGTATAGTCCCCTAGTCAGAACCACCCCAATCGTTTAAAACTGCATTTCGTATCATCATAACAAAATGCGTTCAGCCACGCAATGGTACAATATTTTTTTATACTTACTTCAGAATTTACTGAAGCAGTGTTTTTGTGTGCGTAGAACTTTACGCCACAATTCTCTTCTCAAGTTAATTTAATAGTTCACTTTGATTTTTTTTACCATTGAAGTTTAAGGTTTTGTATTTTACTTGCTTGGGTTCATCCGTATTTTAAATGTATGTGTATTTTCGGGGTTCTCACCTGGGGCCTGACTATTAACTGTAATTGTAATGATAGTTCAGCTGTGTGACAGTGACAAATGTATGCACGTCAAATACATCTGTTTCATAATAAGAGTACAACTATCATGGCAATAAGAGCTCACGGTAAGGCCCCTGATCATCTGTCCGTCTCCGTTCGGAAATGCGCAGCAACACTAGCCGGACTCAAATCCACCTCCGTAGACTCATAATATTTTGAGCATAGATATATAATCTGTAATTTTAATTAGTATAAAACATTTCCTTTTTCTTTCCTAGGGTCGCCAAAATGATATGCCGTGCCCCAAGTATAGGTTATGTCATTTTTAAACTGCAAACGTCGACGAATTTCGTTGGGTACTCGACATGGGTTGATCCGCTATCCTTAGTTTTATGGTATTTTATCATTATTTAATTAATAATGTAATTATATATATACTAGGCAACAGCACTTAAAACTAATTACAAGTAGAAAACTTGGGAAAAGCCCCAGCCCGCACTACAGACTAATATTACCAAATAATAAAGAACATAGTAAGAATTTACATGCATTTGGAACAAAAGTAGAGCATATACACTAGTATAAAGAAAATCACGTATCTGTCTAAGAGGAAACTGTAATCTAACCCATTGTGTGGTGCCGAGGATGTTTGAGACTAGTGCACACCATTAGTGATATTAGTCGGTGCATTAGCGCTCATTAACTATGTACTTTACTCATCACTTATAGTTCGTTTGTTTTTTAAACAGTTTTTGAAAGTAGGACGTTGTAGCTCTAATTGTTTATTAATTTCTGATGTAGTTTGGAAATAGCTGCAAAGTATAATACCATAAACATAATTAGTGCTAATTATTTTTTTAGCAGACGTCACTCTCTTTATTTTATTAAGCCTTGCCGTGGTGGCGTCGTGGCTTGAGCAGTAGCCTGCTACGCAAGCGAAGTTCGAATCCCGCAAGGGGTTGTACCAATGAGTTTTTCTGAAAACTTATGTGCAGTGATTTCACACCACGTGCTTTACGGTGAAGGAAAACATCGTGAGGAAACCGGCATAAAGTCTGAGAAGTAATTCAAAGACGTATGTATAGCGCCTGAGACGGCGAAGGACTCACCCTCTGTCACGTTGGCATTTAATAAAATTCGGTGATAGTTGGGTGTTGTTGTTTTTGTTACCTCTGCCTACCCCTTCGGCGACCCTTCTGGGATGAGATATTTATATATTTATTTATATTCATTGCGTATTTCCTTCTTTCTATTTGTTTAAGATGACGCTACTAAAAACAAGGCTTTATGCTCGTTCCCTAATAGGTACTCGAATACGGCGAAATCTTGTTTTACTATTATACCTCTGCCTACCCCTTCGGGGAATGTGAGTATAACTATGTAAATGATAGACGGCTGCCAAAAAGAATCACTTTGAAAGTAAACAAAACATTTCAAGATCAATATGTAAGAAAACAATCGCATTACTCCATAGTTGGTTGAGTTGCAATAACATAAAGGTTAGATCTCGTACGTTCAGAATCCAGATGTTATCTTAGCGGGCCCTTTCCCTTCAATATGCGTCATCCATCTCAATCCATTCCGACCTGTCTTCGTAGGAAGACATTCCATTGAAGAACTCCTATATTGTGTGGATATTTCTCTCATTCTTTTGTTAACAGAAAAGAGAGAAGACGAATGTAGTGTTGCATCGCTCTATCTAATAAAAAGCATGTATATACTTTAAAATTAAAAAAAAATTGCCAGGTGTGGGTCGGCCTCGTATTTTAATGGCTACGAACTAATTTGGAATTTGTATTTGAAGATATATTTTGCATTTAGCGGCAACAGAAATACAAATTAGGAAAACATCGTGAGGAAACCTGCATATGTCTGAGAAGTAATTCAAAGACGTATGTATGGTGCCTGAGACGGTAATGGACTCACCCTCTGTCTCTTTGGCATTTAATCATATTCGGTGAAATGTGGGTGTTGTTGTTACAACACCTCTGCCTACCACTTCGGAAGCCCACATCTGGGATGGCGTGAGCATATTTTAAGTCATTGAATTTCTGCTCTTGAATTTGTCGATACTTCTGAGAATGCGATTTTCAGGGATTCATACGTGCTTTACTAGAGCTTAAACCATGAATAAATAATTTACATTTTAAGTAAGTTAAGCTTCAGCTTAGCAACACCGTATCTGGTTCAGACTAAAGCACAAACACCGTCTTATCTGAACTAACATTAAGCCCGACGGAAACCATTTATGATGTTTTCGGATATATTATATTTGCGGATAATAACTTAACATAATTATCCGAAGTTTGCAATATTATTTTAACATTTAAATATTTTTTTTCACAAATCAGATAAATATTTATTCTGTATTTTTTTGCACAGTGTGTTAGACGAGTTTGTTGACGTAATATTATTTTAATTACTTAATATTATTTTACGAAAAGCAAAGCACGTAGTGGCTGTGGGGTTTGTGCAGTCGCCTGCTACGCAAGCGATGGAAGCTCGAGTCCCAGCAGCATTAATTTCACACCACGTAGCTACGAAATCTGTGTTTTTCTGAGAAGAAATTCAAACACGTATGTATTGTGGCTGAGACTTCGATGGACTTACCCTCTGCGTGATTTTTGATGTTAGCACACCTTTGCTTAGCCCTTCGGGGACCCTTCTGAAATGACGCCAC
The DNA here is from genome assembly GCA_929442735.1 of Watsonalla binaria. Taxonomy (NCBI): domain Eukaryota; kingdom Metazoa; phylum Arthropoda; class Insecta; order Lepidoptera; family Drepanidae; genus Watsonalla; species Watsonalla binaria. Next base: position 1,234,004 of record OV838938.1, read on the forward strand.
TTCCCTTTATGATGATTGAGGAGGTCAATGGCTGGCATTCACGTCATACTTGTGAACAGGTGCTGCTTGTGGGGGCTGGTCATCTCAAGCTACGCATTTAGTTATAAGTAGATGTAGTTTTTTAGTTATGTTAATTATTATCGACATTTGTGCATTGGAACATTGTCCATGAGCTTTGAGCATGAGTTTCTTAAATTATTTATTTTGTGTTCTTTAAATTGTATAATATTTTTGAATAGAGTAATTACTGTGTTAAAAGCAACCTTCCGAACCTGGCGGTAGCATGTATAATCCTGTATAATTATGTCATTCTGACGATTTGAAAGTACTTTGTAAAAAGTCTAATCGAATACAGATACTTTTGACTTTGACGTGAGCATTTTTTTTTATAAAGCTTCGGTACGTCTGCGCTTTCCTCAGCGTACTACTAAACTGAGATGGTTTCGGATATTCATACTGAAATATCCGCTTGGCCAACCCTGTCCATAATTAGCTAGACTAATGCACGCGGAGTGTTTGTGCTTCTTACACGTGCAACGTTTACCCCAGTCACAAAATAAAAACGTCACTGACGCTCGGCTTCCCACATGGTTTGAAAATCTTGAACAATGTCTGCGGGCTTATTCCAGTTGTAACGTTTATGAACCGTCGTGGCTTGGTGGTTTATTATATATTTTGAGTTATTCTTTATGAACGACCCAGCTACACAAGCGAAGTATATAGGTGCCGTGATGTCACATCACACCACAAGTTTTGGAGTGTGGAAATCTGTATATTGCAAGTTTAATAAAAACCATTTGGATGTCAAAATTTACACATTGGAGATTATCAAATAAAATGCATGTTCCTTGTGTAAATAATAGGTAGAATTCTACAACCGTCCCGTTATAATCGTTAAAGTGAAATCTTTTTTATTAAACAAACGATATGTCGATTGAGACGAATTTCAAAGACGTCTGTAAAATGCCTGCGACGGCGCTAGACTCACCATCTGCCGAGTAAAAACTTTTCCTACCCCTTCTGGGAGAAGTGAGTATGTTTTTATTTTACTCAAAGTGCGACCCTTGTGTTATGCGTCTCTGTCTGCCAATTTATGCGAGCCGACCTCTAAGTATGTTTCCATTTTGTGCCCCAGTCTTGGACCGAAATAACACTAATGGCGAATGAGCCGATCGCCACTTAAAACGGATCGGTAATGGAAAATCTTTATGATTGACTGCTCATGCATCCTCCGGCTTATTTTCAAATTCTGTGATTGATTGTTAGTTAGTTGTATTGATTCAGGTCTTTAAGGCCGTCCTGTTAATAAACTTGGGATTATCAGCTAGCATACTAACGAAGTTAACAGCGTAGCGAAGAAACGTCGTGACTTCTTTATGATCTATACATTTTCGATAAATGCTTCGCCTGCTACGCAAGCGACGCCAGTTCGAACCCCAGCGGGGTCGGTACCAATGAGTTTTTCTATAAAACTTATGTGCAGCGATTTCACACCGCGTGCTTTACGATGAAGGAAAACATCGTGAGGAAACCTGCATATGTCTGAGAATTAATTCAAAGACGTATGTATAATGCCTAACTAAGACGGCGATGGACTCACCGTCTGCCACGTTGGCACTTAATCATATTGGATGAAATGTGGGTCTTGTTGTTACCTCTGCCTACCCCTCCGACGACGCTTCTGGGATGGCATGAGCACATATATATATATATCTATCTCTATATATATATCTCTGTATGTCTGTTTCTTCCGGCTTATCTCTCTAACGAATTGGCTGAAAATATTACAAAATAACATTTTATCCGCAAAGCTTTAGTTAGTAGGATGCTAGATATTCGTACTAAATAACTAGTTATATTCTTCTCACTTCTTTTAAACCAACGGACTTACCGCTTAAGTTTAGTAAATGTATATTATCTTAACTCATAAATAATATTTCAGTCTAGAAACTATTATCTCACGCCTCAGAGAATGCACAAATACGTATAATATTTCAAACTAGTATTCCTAAAGTAAACAAGTGTTCCTTTGAGCCAAAATACTTACCAGCTTCCAAACGCTTTTCAGACCAAAGGCTTGTTAAACCTATTTTCCCGAATATAGACTAAGATAATCCGTGGTTTAACAGTTCCATCTCTTTTCAATATAGGAGGATAGAATAGGTTTGTGTTATTATTAGACGGATAAGCGATCGTAACATTTTATAATGGTCAAAAGTGCAGTGGTGGCCTCGGGGTTTGAGCAGTCGCCTGCCACGCAAGCGAAATTCGAATCCCAGTAGGGCCTGTACCAATGAGTTTCTAAAAACTTATGTGCACTGGTTTCACACCACGTGCTTTGCGGTGAAGGAAAATATCGTGAGGAAACCTGCATATGTCTGAGAAGAAAGACGTTCCTATCTATATCTAATGCCTGAGACAGCGATGGACTCACCTCTGTCACGTTGACATGTAATCATATTCGGTGAAATGTGGGTGTTGTTATTACACCTCTGCTTACAGACGGACAGTCAGTGAAACTATTCAGTTATGTTTCGGAACGTCAATGTTTCTACAAGGTACATTTTATAAACAAGGTAAATTTTCAAAATTAATTTTTGGACTTTGATTTTCGTCCCTTTCAATTAAAATTGTTGATTTTAATTCCCTTTAAGAAGTTAATAATGTGCTCCAGAACCCGTATCAGATCCTGTAACAACAAAATTAGGTCCCCAAAATAGCACTTACCCAACGTAAATGGACACGTAAGCTCGTATTACAGTTTTCAGCACTAGCACACGTTTTAATCCTGTTTGCACATGTAATCCCCTGGTATAAGCGATTTACCTGCATGGATACCTTTATGGGCTGCGAACAGCCGCACAATATATACTCACTGAAGGCCAGCTCCTTTACATTAGCACACAAAAAATGAGAGACAAAAAAGAAATTACTTTTTATTATTTTACACAAAAGATATAAAAATATTGTTAACCTATAGCGTTTTTCGGTATAATTTCAAGTGCCAACAAAAATATAAAAATACTGCTAGAAGTCTCTGATGAATAGTTATAAAATATACAGACAGACAGGTATTTATGTAACCAACGCCTCGCTCTAAAGTCACGATTGAAATCAGCAGCATGATTCACGATATTAAAACCGTAACTTTATTATATATAAAGAATATCGACCACGAAATATCGTTTAGTTTCGATCCTATTGTGTTGAAGATATATTAAACAACAATTTTGAAACACGTGAATACCATATTTTGGTAAGGACTTCTAGCGAACGTCTTAAATCTATCAACGATATTTCGATGGTTTGTTTTTTTTATCAGCCTATTCGTACGCGTCGTTGCGTTCGCGACGATTGCGGACCAGTGTAGGAAGACGACCCTCTATTACAATTATTTTGCGCGGTACAGCGTTGTAATACAAAATCCCTTACCGAGCTAAAGATGGGCTATTCATTACAATTAATTTTGGTTAAAGTTTACAGAGTTGATAAATTGTCTTTGAAGAAACAACACTGGACCAGGGTTCAATATATAAATTAGAAATTCCTAATGAAAAGGTTACGCATTTTTAGCTTACTTATTGCTTTACAAAAATCTGTACATTATTGTAACAAAAAAACTTATGTGCAGTGATATCACAGCACGTGCTTTACGGTGACGGAAAACTTCGTGAGTAAACCTGCTTATGTCTGAGAAGTGATTCGAAGAAATTTACAGTGCCAGATACGGTGATAGACTCACTATCTGTCACGTTGGCACTTAATCATCTTCGATGAAAAGTGGGTTTTGTTATTGCAACTGCTCTGCAGAGGAATACAGAGCGCATAATTTATGTCTGTAAAAATACGTATATATATTTTGTTTTCTTCAATGTAACCCTCATTAGCTGTTTGTATTCTTCATGTCTTCCTTCTAAGAAAAGGATTATCCGATTGACCTTTCATATAAATACTTTGTTTAAAATTTTCAAAGAACTATGTCCGCTTTTACATAGGCGTCTTATAACCTACTTAACTTTTACTTATCCCTTTTTATAGCAAGATCAATAGCTTGTTACGGACTAAGGTTGCCCATTATTATGTTAAATTGGCATCGAATGAGAACCCAATTCGCTTAGGAATCCTCCTTGCATAATGTGGAAATGTTGCTAGACATTTTTGCCTCGCTCCTGTGGAACACAGTACAATCATTTCTTATCTGTTAGTATTCTTTTGCCTCGTTGGTCCAGTGGTCGCAATCGCTTCTGTAGAACACGAGGTCCTGGGTTCCCGGGTCGAGAAAAGTGCTATTGGGTTTTCCATCAGAAACTTCCCAGTAGCAGTTAGGATTAGCGCTCGGTTAGAGGCAATAATCACGACGCTATTACGTGGGACTTAATTAAACAATATCTGGCCGACCGAGCTGTGCTCGGTTTCTTCTTCACACAAAAAAGAGGAAAATGAAAGAAAAAAAATTCCTGTGAACGTCAGTCTCGAACTAGGGTACTCTAATTTCGTTATCGCCCCGTAAGCTGGAAGGGGAGGCCCCCTTTGAGCTACCATAACATGACAGATGTCGGCGAAATTTGCTGTCGTATTGTAATGATATCTTATGAGTTTTTCGGTGCCTGAAAACCTGGTCAAAACGATGTTTTCCATGAATGAAATGAAACCTAGGTAGATCTATTTTTTTCCCCTGAAACCCCCCACATGCAAAATTTCATACAAATCGTTGGAGCCGTTTCCGAGATTCCGATTATATATATACACGAATTGCTCGTTTAAAGATATAAGATAATTGGCGAAATGATTTTCTATAAGTATACATCTGACTACCCCTTCGCGGAATATAAACGTGAGCATATTATGTATGAATGTTTGTATGTTCTACCCCTGATTGTTTTCTAGAGGTCTATTAAAGGCTGCTGAAGTCATTCAAGTCGTCTTGTAAAATGCTAGTCCTCGTAGTCAAATCACAAGTATACACCTGTAGCGGTAGTGAACCTCTTTCGCTATAATGTTTCTTATTTATATTAAACTAGCTGTGCCACGCGGTTTCACCCGCGTAGACTTAATTTTATGGGTTGATTTTTTCACGGATCCCTGACTTAATAAAGTATCCTAAGTTAGCCTTTGTAACATCAACTACCTGTCAGTGAAAGTCCCGTAGAAATCGTTCCAGACGTTTCAGAGTTTACCAGGAACAAACAGACAGACAAACAGACGGACAGAGAAAATGTTAAGAATTTGTTTATTTATGTACTTACATTATATATTTTCATATGCATTAAGTGAAAATCTGTTAATTTGAAATTACAAACAGACATTTCCTTTTTATTTATATAGTATAGTTCGGGATATAGTATCCTATGTCCTTCTCCTGGTTCTAAGCTACCTCGCCACCAATTTTCAGCCAAATCGGTTCAGTCGTTGTTAAGTTATAAATAATGTAACTAACACGACTTTATTTTATATATATAGATTTAAATATTGTTAAAAAGTGATTTGACACAAGATGTCAGAATGACTCGAGAGAAAAGATTTTTATGTTTCTGGTTGTAAATAAAATAGCTAAGCGAATACCTCGAATAAAGCGGACCCAATTATTGTTGCGTATTTAATGACTACACTGGTGACCCCGACGTGACGTCCGGAAAGCCTACGAGTATTCTAAAGTCGATAATTATTACTTTACTTAACTCAGACGTATCGCTATTTGCTCATGATATCCGCTCGTCATATCGGTCAATAGTGAGTTCAAACCGTTCAATCAAAACTCAGGGACGATATTTCATGAGTTTTTACTGTTAGAAGTTATACAGAGACTCCATTCTAGTTTAGTTGTTTGTTTTCGTTTATTTGTACAGAATGAATGATAGTTGTCGTGTAAATTTGAGTGGTTTTATCTCTGTTTGTGATATGTTTGTGGCCTTGAGGTGGCCTTGAAAACCATTTTAATAAAATGATTAATTGCATTCATACATATGCTCACGCCTGTATTCCCCGAAGGGGTAGGCAGAGGTGTTGTAATCACAAAACCCACTTTTCACCGAAGATGATTAAGTGCCAAAGTGACAGATGGTGAGTCCATCGCCGTCTCAGACACTTTAAAAACGTCATTGAATTACTTCTCAGAAATATGCTGGTTTCCTCACGATGTTTTCCTCCACCGTATAGCACGTCGTGTTAAATCACTGTACATAAGTCTTTTAGAAAATTGCAGCCCTTGCGTAGCAGGCGACTTCTCTACTCAGTATATGTAGGCCATTTACTTGAAACTTACAAACTGGCTATAGTTTAACATTGGATCTAACAAGAAGAGATGTGTTATAAATTAGGATCAGTCTTCATAGCGAGTATTACGTTTAGAATAAGAGTTATTGTTGCCCGCACGTGATGTTTTATGTAGTAGGCATTATTTCGAAGACATATTCATCATATAAATTGTCTTAGATTAAGCTAAGACTTACAAAAATTGTCTTGTTTATATACAGGGATTGAACCAGTTACTTTCAGATACATAGGTCAATCGAAATATATAACTTAAGGTGACTAACTAACTGACAGAATTTTTTTTTATTTTTTTATTGTTCAAAAAGACACGAACAGTCAATGAAAAACAAAGTAAGATATTTAAGTACTTAATTATATGACAAACAGTGTCCAAAGATAATAACAAATTTACAAAGATACAATCTATATTAGTCATAGGTGCAACAATATAACTAATAGCATTCTAAATATTTCGACAATACTAATTAAGTGTAGGATATAAGACTTAAATTTACTGTGGACATAGTGGTCTATCAACCCACAGCCCAAACCACTGGACGGATCGGGCTGAAATTTAGCATGCAGGTAGATGTTATAACGTAGGCATCCGCTAAGAAAGGATTTTGATTAATTTCACACCCAAGGGGATAAAATAGGGGATGAAAGTTTGTATGAAACTTTGTCAATTTTAAACCGATAGGGTTTAGACAAGTCTACACAGCTAGTCTTACTACTGCTTACTCTTATTTCTCAAATCCCGAGATTATCACGGCTCTCTAAAAGTAAAGATAATGTCCGATACATATTTCACACTAGTGCGCTGTCAGTCAAAACTAATCATAAAGTTGATGGCCACAGAGTACCTTTACGAAAGCATGTCTGCATACAAAACAAATTCACCTCCGCAATCCCAGACAACCACGTCTGGGTTAAATTTAGTTGTGGATTAATGTCTCGACGTAGACACGTTTTGTACCTATTGCGGCTTAATTCGGGCTTATCTTTATACTTACACTAGGCTACTTGCTCCATGGTTTCACCCGTGTAGATTTAGTTTTATATAATATTAATATTACGATAGACATTTAATGTAGTTTCATTCTTCAGGCAATTTAATACTTTTATAAACAAGTGGTTATTGTGACTAAACTATGATAGTTAGATATGTGCTCTCACGGACTTTTTTGTAGATCTTAATAAGACCTACAAACCCGTGGTACATAATTTTGTTTTATTGTCAATAGTTTTTGCAACGCACGCATAAATAGGTTTTCGATTTTACACCTTGGGTTACAAAATCGCAATTTTCTTGAAAATAAATGACTAATACCCTATAAACTTCCTCGATAAATGGACTATCCAACACTGAAAGATAACTGTAGCTTTATAATATTAAAAGTATAGATTTTACCCGCATGTTAATAATATTTTGCTGCGAAAAGGCAGCAATTTTCTGAGGCTTCAAAGCATACCCATACAGTATGTAATGCTTTCCTGACATTATCTTTACACCTTTACTGATAAACAAAATTGAATTGTCTGTTTGTAATCCCAAATTAGCAGTTTTTCACTTAATGCATATTGAACCTTTGAACCTTCTTTGACACAAAACGCTTAAATCCATTGAAAAGTATTAGAGTTCCGCGAGTATCCCATGAAATGAACTCTACGCGGGTAAGCCCGCGGGGCACAGCTATTACTAAATACATGCATACTTCACAAAAACATTCGCATTGTAATAAAACTGTGTGGAAAGTGCCTGACTTAATACTGAGTCCTTAATCCTAATAAATCACCCCAAACAAATGAAATTAAATAAAAGGTCGGAGATAAGGAGTAATTAATTAATTAGTGAACGAAACGGATGTTTACTTACCCTGGAAATAAGTAGAATAATACACATTAATATCAGCACGTTCTAATGTTCTAATTGCCAGTTTATTATTACGTCATAACTTCAAGAAATTACTGTCGGAGTAAATGTTTGTTCTATGAAATCGATATCAATATTAACAATTTGGTGCCATAATGAGTTATAAGCGCTCAGCAAGAATGGTGGGGGGTCACTACGCAGGGATTTTATCCGCGGAGCGCCACACAGACAGGCCCCCGCCTCTTGCTAGAGCTGGCACGCGCCGAGCCACGAGCCACTAGCCTTAAACATGTCCCTAAATAATACCACTCAGATCCAGCTCCATAGCTCATCCCCCAGCAACGCCCTAAGTCGTGGTCCGAGCTCCGCACCGGGGCGCCCTTAGCTGTGTTGCTTAGTATTTAAGTTTAAGCTCGGCTGGAGGCCCTTGGGTCTCGTCCTTTAGTCCGGTTAAGCAGTGGAGGTAGCCCCCCTACCAGATGCGAGAAGTATATAGAGATAAGTGCCCGCTTTATGGCAATAGGCTTCCTATTCAGGCGCCGTCATGAGTGATGAGCGCTTACCGGAAAAAGTGGGGAAATAGCTGCGCTTGTATTTTTTCGCGCTCGCGCGACACCAGACCCAAAAATAACTGCTGCGCTTGAAGGTCAGCGCTAACATTGTAAGGCAATTCATTTTCTAAGTACGGCTCCTATACAAAGCATTGATCTAACAATCAGATCTAAATCAACAATTACAAATTAAAGTTCATTTGTCAAGTGCTATCGAGTGTCGGAAAAGTACAATATACCGGTCCTACTATCAGTGGCCACAATCAAACGCTATCTGTAGGTCTAAAAAGGCCACACACAGGAGAATCATAATGTGATCCGAATATGATTCATCATCGAAATGACAAAATGGTCACTTAGGTACAATAATTGTAGATGTTAGTCCCTAACCAACATTTTATAATGCTATTTGTCACAAAAGTAATTCATATTTTGTGGACAATTTTAGGAATGAATTTTAGGAAAGTATAGGAGGTTGAACTGTAGGCTACCAACGAGGTCCACGGGTGGTGGATAGTGGAACAGCCGTCAGATATGATTGTTAGCTGTGAATATTGAATAAACAGTCCCCGACCAAACAGCGGCAGAGTTAGCAGGGTCTAGTAGGAAGTCTGGTGGGACAGGCTTACCTATAAAATGCTACAAGGCCCTATGACGACTCTGTGACATAGCGAGAAAATGCCGCCAATAAATAAGCATTCTCCCCAGTGCTGGGCAGCAGCAGTACTAGTACCGACAGTAGGCCGAGAAAAAGGATTTCCTTAGGACTTCTGACCCGGATACCAGATAATCTACCCACGGTAGCTACACTGCCGTACGGGAGGCAAATGGGAAAACCACCGTACTTCTTTCCCAAAAAAGGAAGCATAGGACAGGTGAATTGCGAAATATTCATCATTCGTGAACTGCACCTAAGTGACCATTTTGTCATTTCGATGATGAATCATATTCGGATCACATGATGATTCTCCCAAAGTGGCCTTTTTAGTCATACTGCACGTTCCAGGAATGGTCTAAGGGGCAATGACCTTAGGGGGAACTGCTTGGCATGACTGGATTAATCCTCTTATAACACCTTACGATCGATTACGGCGTGGTGGCCTTGGGGTTGGAGCAGTCACCTGCTACGGCAACGACAAAAGTTCGAATCCCAGCGGGGCCTATAGAGTTTTTCTAAAAAAGTTATGTGCAGTGATTTCACATCACATTCTATACGGTAAAGAAAAACATCGTAAGGAAACCTGCATATGTTCAAGAATTAATTCAAATACGTATGTATAGTGCCTGAGGCGGCGATAGACTCACCATCTGTGACGTTGGCACTTAATCATCATCGGTGAATAGTGGGTGTTGTTATTACAACACCTCTGCCTACCCCTTCGGGGAATTCAGGCTCGAGTATATGTATGTAAGAAAGAAAGAAAGATTTTGTTTTTTCAAAAACAACGATGCGACGAAGCAATAAAATTAGATAAGGTACTAAATGGATGGTTATTTTAAGTAACATTACAACGTCACAGACATACATTAACTCTTGAACAAAGACACTGTTGCTTATCAATTGTATGTCTGTGGGCCACATCAGTTAGTGACACCGCACAGTGATAAAGACTGCAAAAAAGTACGTTAACTGTGGCCACATGCTACATTTTTTTCACAGACAAATAAGACCCTAAGCGGTTAATCTGAAGCTCGACTACATGCATCTTAATATTAATATAGATGGTTAAAAAATATCAAAGTGTATTATACAAAATACATTTTACAAGAACTAAAAGTTAAATAATTAATTAATGTTATGTACACCGCAACTTTCCCTCTGTGTGTAACATTACACACAATTTAGACTAGACGTACCAAATTCGCTCGTACAATATTGACTGGAAATAAACAACCCGTCAATATCAACTGTACCCCAAATTTCAACACATTTGATGCATCAATTTGTAACTATTTATTTGTAAATCACTTCCCAAACATTTCCTTCAGTGCCATTTCTTTCCACGTCGGTAAATCAATATGCAAAGATCCAATTCCCACCGCTGCCCTTGTTGCCGTATCAAAGATTTCATCTCAGGTTCGTTGTATACAAAAAATCCGATATTTCAATGCCATTGCGTCTGACATGATATGGCTTCGCGGAAAATTTGTATGAGGTTCAAGTTTCCGGGTTCTGTATATATTCCACTAGCGTCTTGTTAGATGAATAGTAATTTTTTGCTAACAGCGATTGGTCTTACCATGATGATTAATGGGCTTGCTTGGAAAAAAATACTATCTAACACTGAAATATTTTTTCAAATCGGATCTTATTTGTCAGATTTGATTCCTTAGACTAGCGCGTTCAAGCAAACAATCCCTTCAGCTTTATATATTAAGCATATAGATATATGTAGATGATATATTACAGCCTTTGTTAAAGTTTGAAGAAGCTATCGAATATTGAAGACCATATTAGGCGAAAAGTTTCGGGGCACAGATTCAGGGAATGGAACTAAATATATTAAGAAACCCGTGTGGTCGTTATATACATGAGATTGATTCTACTCCATTGTTCAAAATGCATTAATCATTGCCTTTGGGAAACATTTTGAGCATCTTTAGCTAAGACCTGCCAAGATTTACGAAGCTCGGACAGTCATTAATTGTTTGATGAGATCAAGCTAAGGTTCGATATACGTGCGGTTACTAACAATAAGGGGATGAGGTGAGGTGAAGATCGGGCCGAGGGAGAGACATGGGAGACGCCTTCCATCATCGACGTGAGCGGGAGCTCTCCATACTTCGGAACCAAAATGGACTTGCTCATTTCTAAAGGTGCTTCCTTCCCCGGAGGCTCAACTTATGGAATCAATTCCTCTGCATGAATTTCCCAAATGAGTACAGCTCTGCTTTTTCAAGATGTATGACAAGAGATTTTTACGGGGTTGGCAACATGCGCGTACCCCTAGAATTGCAAGCGAGCAAAGACTGCGGTAACATACCATCAGGTGGGCCGCGAGTTTGTTTGCCATATGTCCAGTAAAGGACTGCTATGATGGGTTGAAGATGTTGATAGGTTTGACACCAGTCAAAATACTCACACTTTTATTTTGGATTTTTGAGGGTAAAACGAAGCAACGAAATCAAGACCTCTCTTTTACGTGTCGCAAAATTCTAGGAGGTCAAGAATTATAAGCTCGCTTTTCAATACAGGTAGGGGTCGTACAACGTTATCTATATTTCATTTAAATGGCTCTTTGAGGCAGCATGTTTCATACTCTCTAAATGCCTGAGAAATAGCTCATAATTACTAATTTAATAACCCACCCACCTTGGGTAGATTAATGGAGTTTTGTTATGAAATTATGACTTCCGAAGCAATTACTTAGTGCTCTTAGTATTATTACATAAATGAAGAGTGACCTTTAACGTTTCATGGAGCGAATTGCTGTAAGATTTTGTTATCAAGTCAAATGTCCTCAATATAATTATAATTTTGAAACTCTGGGACCTTGGGGTCCAGATGCTCATCAACTTTTCAAAGAGGTTGCACGTCGTCTGGTAGAAGCTTCTCGTGACAAGCGGGCTGGGGCTTTTCTCGCTCAGAGAATAAGCATTGCTATTCAACGTGGCAATGCTGCCAGCCTTCTTGGCACGATCCCGAGAGACACCGATTTGGGCCAAGTTTTCTACTTGTAATTAGAAAGAAGCACCTTAAGAACCCATAGAGATCATTTTTGGGGCCTAAAATGTAGGGATTATTTATAAATTATCGGGGTTAGAGCAGTCGCCTGCTACGCAAGCGACGCAAGTTCGAATCCCAGCGGGGCCTGTACCAATGAGTTTTTCTAAAAAACTTATGTACAGTGATTTCACACCACGTGCTTTACGGTGAAGGAAAACATCGTGAGGAAACCTGCATATTTCTGTGAAGTAATTCAAAGACGTATGTATAGTGCCTGAGACGGCGATAGACTCACCATCTGTCACGTTGGCACTTAATCAAATTTGGTGAAAAGTGGGTGTTGTGATAACAACACCTCTGCCTACCCCTTCGGGAAATACAGGCGTGAGCATATGTATGTATGTATTATTTATCAAAAAAAGGGGAAAAAGATATGTCTCGTAAGAATGGCTTACCAACGCTAGAAGAAGATTCAATTTCGTGCCGAATACCTTTGAATTAAGCTCACTTTTGAAAACATTTTATCACGACGACAGATGTCAAGTAACGGGGATATACAAACATATGTTGCATTACATCTTCGAGTTAATTCATGAGCCCAAATCCGCCCAAGAAAGGATTCACTGCACCGATTTCAGTCATATCGCAGAACCCTAAAAAGGGGTTACGTTTCGTTTGCCCTGGATATACGTTCCGTGGAGAATTTATTTAACCACGCCGTCGAAGCCAGTTCCTTTTGCTATTTATTCACAAATGATCTGAACAGTCATTCGCAATAGCACTTGGGATTACAGAATGATTTGTTTGCAAAGTGAATTCATAATTCGATTTTCGTATATTTTCGAAGTTATTCTCATCTCGTACTAGCTACCATTATCGGCTTAAGCAGAGCGTATGAAGAACTTCTGAGCTTTGACGTTTCATTTTGGCAACGTAAAATTAAACGTCAAATCTATGAAGTTTTTAATACGCACTTAAGCGATGGTGATAAGCCCCCTGTTCATTCTTCAGGAGAAAAATGTCCGACCGAAATCAAATTTCGGCAGTGGTCTAAGTTCCGGTCGAAACCGAAAAGTTAAGACAGATTATTAATGTCTTAATTTTTTTTTAACATTAATTATTTTATAAATTAAAGCCGAAGTAACAACCCGATACTACGGAAAAGTATGTATCTATTCGTTTATTTTGTTCTGTTCTTTGCTTAGTAGAATTGTAATCTTCAGGACCCTTTCATTACGAGACAACTTCGAACGAACCGCGCGTTGCAACGCCCATGCAAATCTTTCAAAGAAAACTATGATTAAAACATAAATCTCCATGAATTAATATAAAACTTTGAACCTTACAACAAAGTAAACAAAGTTTAACTTCTACGGTTAATATTTATCTAGCAGATGCACAGATGGTCAAAAGTATTTGCTTTGATCGTAAGCGTAAAAGCACTACCACGATACAGTATTTGCAGGTAAAATGGAAACTGGAGTTCGGTTGTAAGAAACTTGCTCCGCTTTACGACACTCTTGACACGTATAGGGGTGAATTAGGGGTCGGCACGTGTCACCAATAAACCATACCAGTCGAATTAGACCAATAATAACTAAGTGCCACTTAACGTACCAGGGAAACTCGAAGATGACTCAAATCTGGATTAATTTGGGCACGGGTCTCGTATTAATCTACCATCTGTGCCCTACACTAATTTTAAAATATAAAACATGGCTTAATATCGCAGTAGCTTTATATTTTTTTATCAAAAGTATTCCTCTTTGCAATATGCAAGTGAAATTCCCGTTAAATTCGGTCCGAATGTATGATGACTCCAATGGATCAGTATTTTTTTTTACATATTATAACGAGGATCAGATTCTGATTACTATCCTTTAATATGTCCTTCGTTCATACCTACACTATGTTTATGTGTTTGTTTTCAAAGTTAATGTCAAATATATCATTATTCGATAAGACTTTTTTACAAAATACTTTCAAATCAGCAGAATTACATAATTATACTGGATTATACATGCTACCGCCAGGTTCTGAAGGTTGCTTTTACTGAGAAAAACTTGGCAAGAAACTCAATAATTACTCTTTTAAAAAATATTATACAATTTTAAAAAATATTAAATAAATCACTTAAGAAGTATAAGCCCACACAGTTCCAATTCACAAATGTCGATAAAAATTAACATAAACAAAAGTCTAGTAGTTCTACTTATATTTAAATGCATAGCTAGAGATGACCAGCCCCCACAACTCTGTCTATCCTCTGAGGCCATCTGCATAGCATCAATGAAAGTAAATCGTATATCAGCATGCCTTTGACAATCTGTGCCATCAAAATATTTTTAATCTAGCATATTTTCGAACAATAAATCACAGGCAAGCTGTCACCATAGTGCTACTGTAAATTTCGGTTCAAATGCATGGCTTGATTTATGGGCTGGGGTGGGCAGTCCTCGATGGAAATTAGACAGCTACGGGCTATTTGCATTAAAGGGTTTCAAGAAGGACGTGTCTTGCAGGGACTGGGGACGTAGGGACACTGAATTATTATGATACGATTCATATTCATGCTCTTAGAATTTTTATAAGGCGTAATATTTATTTTGACGTAACCTCACGCCAACTCAGAAGGGTCTCCAAGTGTTAGGTGTCTTAAAATACCCTCTTTGCACCCACGTTGATTAGGTGCCAACGTGACTAATGGTGAGTCCATCTCTTGCTCTATGCCTTCTTTATTCTTTGACATGTATTTTTTAAAGGAATAGTGGGAATTGAACAGGCGATTGCTTACTATTTTATCATCACAGTTCATGCTGCTGAACTCACATTCTACATACTGATAAAGATGCCGTTACGAGTTATGAGCTCTCAAAAACATAGACTTAGATAGTCCTGTGTTTAAATATAGATCCATTTCTTTCTATGATCCGGAATTAGAAAGGGATGGACATAGTTTAGACCGAGATTAGTCTTGTCTTCGTTTAAATCTTATTTTGTAATAATGGCATCATCGTTATTACTTACTACATCTTGATAGATAATAGTTGCCGTGTTGTATTCCGTGTCCTCTGTTGAGCTCATATTATTGACTGTAACACAGTGTTAATAAGGTTGAAAATTGAGGTGTGGAAATAGGTATTCGCTTATGTAATCGCACGGTTCATTGAACAGTAAATTTTAATTTTAATTACTTTCAAGGACTAACTCGCCTAACCAGATTTGATTGGAACGTGTGCTAAAATTATTTGTTACCAATAATCGTGTGTACTAGAAGTGTGTTAGTAGAAAGTTTGTACATAAATTATTATGCTTTCAATATTTATCTGTTCACCGTATAATTTACACCGATGATGTTGTAATATTGAGTAGCAATCTAAGAGGACCATTTAACTGCTCAGTTAATGCAGAAATGCTAAAGTCTAAAGTAAAGGTGTTGTCATTTTCGTCATCGTCATGACTGCCTTTGGTCTAGTGGTCGCAAACGCTACTGCCGAACACTAGGTCCTGCATTCGAAGCCAGTAAATAAGATAATTGTTCCAGTAGCAACCCGAAGTCCAGGATTACTGCGCGGTTAATGGCAAGTGGCATGGCCCCTATTACAAGGGCATTATTCATAAGAGATGCATGAATGTGGATGAAGCGAAAGAAGTATGTAAGGATCGTAGCATGTGGCAAACGGTGGTCTCTGCCTACCCCCATGGGATACAGGCGTGAGCATATATATGTATGTATTATACATAATTTCCGAAATGCCTCTTCCTACCCCATGGGGCCTTCGGGGAATACAAGTGAGTAAATTAATAGTGATCGTTTCCTAGCTACATTCTCAGTCCAGTGATTTTTCTTTGAAAAAAGTCTTAATCCAGTGATTTTTTTTTATCTTTGACGTTTAATATCACGGTACAAAAATGGAACGTCAAAGCTCAGAAGT
The DNA here is from genome assembly GCA_929442735.1 of Watsonalla binaria. NCBI lineage: Eukaryota > Metazoa > Arthropoda > Insecta > Lepidoptera > Drepanidae > Watsonalla > Watsonalla binaria. Next base: position 1,250,282 of record OV838938.1, read on the forward strand.
TCTTAATACGCTCTGCTTGAACCGATAATGGTAGGACCCCTGGTCTTTTCAGACTGTGATGTGTAAAACAAAAACTAGAGCCGATACGATTCCAGTAGTACGGCAAACTTTTATGAGTAATTAGCTGACCCGACTTGTCTGAAACTTGTCCGAAACAATGGCGACCGGGCGATAAAATATATTTCGCCACAGGCTGGCGTGGCGTGTAATAAAATTTATTAAACTTTTTTGCGTTACTACATTTTTATGGGGCTCGTCTTCTGGTCGGACAAAGAAGGCTTTTGCGGTCTTATTCGGAGCCAAATGGGACAAGCCACCAACAAGTATGCTCGACAGTAAAATTTTGATTGAGATCTTCAAAGATTGTCTTTTGGTGTACATTTTGTCGGCACGATTCTTTGAAACGACGTTTAAGTAAGTTTACTTTATATAACTACCTAGTCTTAAAATGTCACTACTGTATTTCAGAATTCTTTACGGATTCTATAAAACCTTAAGGAATAAATATAATATTATATAATTAATATAAACAATGTGCAATATGTACTAAAGTACCTACAAATGATTAAAATATAGTATTTTATAAATAAAATAATATGCCTGGTTAGAGCCATGTTGTTTGCAGACAAAATGTTTAACATTTTATTAATATTTACATACACAAAATGGGTGAAATATGCTATGTACCTTTTATTTTAAACAACATCTTTTGTAACCATATTTCATGTAAATAAATTATTCTTATTCTTATTCAAGTTTTCGGACGCATTTTACGCAATTGAGTGTTTGAAACCAAATAGAACTTGCCTTGGTGAATAGAATAGGGACCTAATTCCCAACTTAATTTTACTTATACTGAATAGCAATCGGTACTTTACGTTCTTTTCCTACCGATTTCGCAAATAGAAATAAAAATTCATACTTTAATTGCTTCCAAAAAAGATCCTTGTATTCTTTCTAAGGCTTAGTTATATTCCAGAAAATACTTTCCTATAATTGTCCATATTTTATTAAAGATCTGGATGTCCTGAAATGTTTTTAAGAGCACTAAAAAGTCCATGAGCCATCTGCATTTTTTGTTCGACTACCGATTTGAGACTTGTAATTTTAAACATTGAATTAAATTCCAAGATAGTTCCGTTATGCCTTGCTTGATAGACCGTATTTTTAGCTATTACTTGTATTATTATCAAATACAAAAATAAATCAAAAAATGTTTGATAAAAGGAGATAGGAAATCAAATCCAATGTTAAATTAACATTCCAAGCACAAAAAAACTCTAGCTCCTAAACTATAAACAATAGCTGAACATACACGGGTGTGATTCGCGATACCTTTTAGATGTCCCTGTACATTTCGCAAGTATTACGAACCAAAAAACATATGAGTATTGTTTTTATGTCGTATCTTACTGATTTCGTCATCAAGTAACCGCTGATATGAAATCAATGCATTTTTCCACTTCTCTAAACAAAAACCAAATATTTGCTCACGCCTGTATTCCCCGAAGGGGTAGGCAGAGGTGTTGTTATCACAACACCCACTTTTCACCGAATTTGATTAAGTGCCAACGTGACAGATGGTGAGTCTATCGCCGTCTCAGGCACTATACATACGTCTTTGAATTACTTCTCAGAAATATGCAGGTTTCCTCACGATGTTTTCCTTCACCGTAAAGCTAAGGTGTGAAATCACTGTACATATGCGTCGCTTGCGTAGCAGGCGACTGCTAAACCCCGAGGCCACCACGGCAAAACCAAAGGTAATTTTTTTAGAATTCCAAACTTAAAAAATTTAAATAAATCAAATCAAATCAAATTAAAAAGTTTTACCCATCATAAGTGGCACTTTTAACACGTATTGATCGTCATTTCTCTTACGATAACTTAGATTAATTTACTACCGTTTACAAATGTAAGCCTGTCAGGAGAAGAAACAGACTCCCCGGCTTTTTTTGAAGCGAAATAAATGATTTCTTTTTTTATTTTGAGAAAAAAACACCCTTAGCTCTATCGTGGCTTGTTTACAAAGTAATAAATACTAATATTAGCAGTAGAATATAAATACATCGCTGCATAATAAATAGTATAAGGAAAGTTGATACGCAGACAGAAAAAAGAAGGAAAAATCTGTTTGCTGCCGAGCTCACAGAGTTAAACTAGAGAAATAAATTATTGTTTGACGTTGTAAACTACTAAGGATAAAGAAATAAGTAGCGAACGGAAATTTGCATTGAAATGGTAACTTTAATTTATAATCTCCACTCATTCTACATTTATTTTTTAATATGTATGTCGAATAAAAGAAAGAGCGGTTATTTTTAAAAAGTGCAGAACCGTTAGCCATAGACAGGCCATCGGTTCTGCTTTTAGCCATATTTATGCATTTACAAGTTTAATACTATATTCGCAGGCAAATAGATACACCAGTTAAAAGGAAAGACAAGTAAACCGTATCAATACTTATAATTTTAATCAGAGTAACAGAGATTTTACTTACAATGTGTTCTCTTCGAAAGTCCGCCAACAAGAAGGCGCTCTCGGCTCTCGCTCTTATTTATACATCGAACGCGCCCCTCCAAGAGAGGGGGTTTTAAGAGGAAATACGAAGATGGCGTTATTAACAATCAATTTCAAAATAAATTAAGGAAGTAGTCTTTTAAAAGCCTATACAAACATAAACACTTTTACAAATATTCAAATTAATTTTAGTAATTATTAAATAGGAATTAAAACAATATTGATTAAACTTAAAATCTAATTGTAGAAATCCTCGCGGCGACACGGCCATACTGATACGCGATGCGTGCTCTGCATCGCTCCAGGTCTCTTCTGTAATAGAAATGTTATAATTTCGTGAGGCAATGGTACTTCCACAGTACACGAAAGCCTATTTAAGCAAGTAGGCATGTAAATGGCTAGGCAAGTACTTCCACAGTACACACAAGCATAATTAATTGTAAGTAGGTATGTAAATGGCCAGGTAAGTACTACCGCAGTACACACAAGCATATTATCAATCACAGATTGTAAATTATGTTCAGTCAGGATTATGTAGTTATGTACTTCCACAGTACACAATTTGTCAGGTACTAGGTCGATGTAAAAGTAGATGTATTATCTGCTCACTCCACGTGACCACAGCTAACAATATGTTGTAGTTATAAAGATATCAGAACTGCTCACTCCACGTGACAACAGTAAAGTACTTTATTGTTAGTATCAACGAGGGAAGGATAGGTGAATGAGAGGTCGATGCTGTTCTACAACAGGGGTCCTAGGGGATAATGTGACTAGGTCGATGCTGCGCTCTGGGCGGTCTCGTACGCCGTGGTACACAGAGGACCATTATTCTTTCAGGATAGGATTATCAATGGCTTATTGGTCGGCTCCATACGCCAATAGCATCTTTTGATTGGCTATACGGACGGCTCCATACGTCGATAGCATCTTTTAGTAATAATATTTTGTAGGCTTATTGGACGGCTCCACACGCCAATAGCAATATCATTGTCATTATATGTTTTGTTTGGCTCATTGGACGGCTCCACACGCCAATATAGCATCTTTTAAATTTTACTGTTTATTCATACACAGAAAACTTGTTAGTTCAGAGTGTCACTACTCAGTGGAATATTATGAAAGGCTCTCACCGGATTGTTTTAAGTTTGTGGAGGCCCGATGCTTGCAGCAGTATAGTTCGCGTCCTCGGGCTGCGGCGCTTCTGGTATTGCAGAGGGATGTGATGCCACAACGCCGGAAGGTCCAGGTTGCTGCTCGTCTGGCGACACGGCCGCCTGAGAGGCGCCTCCTGGCTGTGGGGCGCGCCGCAGTTGGTCGTGAGCGACCTTGCGAGGCCGCCCATGGTGACCTATTACCTTTTTCACAAGGTAGCGGTCATTTTCTAGAACCCTGTGAACTTCGTAAGGAACACTAAATTTTGGGTCGAGTGAAGTTTGGTTCCTGGGGTTGTTTTTGACCAAGACAAAGTCACCCCGCTGAAAATGGTGAATTTTAGCGCGACCCCTATCAAACCTAGCTTTATCTTTAGTAGATGTATCGGTAATTCTCTGTTGGACATGACGTTCAAGGGCTTCAATGTCAATTTGCGCATTGTCGAGGTTGACCAGGTTGAGCAATTCTGCTGGTACGCAATTTTGTCGTCGAGTCAATAGTGTTAGTGGTGCGGTACCTGTGGTTCTGTGCACTGTGCAGTTTAAAGCAAGCTGAAGACTGTCTAACGCTGTATGCCAGTCTGCGGTTTCATAATTTTTGATCATGACTAGACCATTTTTTAATGTTGCCATGACTCGTTCCACTTGTCCATTAGCTCTGCTTGTACCTGGTGCTATAGAGTGTATATCTATGCCATACCTGTCACAGTAAGTTTTGTATTCGCCGAGGAACTCACGTCCGCCGTCTACAACGACTTGTCGCGGCGCTCCAAATAGGTGGACAGCTTGTTTCAGTGCTGCAAGGGTGCTGTGTTGGCTTTTGTCATTGGTATAGCGAAGTAATACGTACTTGGTGTAAGAGTCTATTGTAACCACAATGTACTCTTGTTCGTCGGGGGTACCCAGCTTACCCGTGACATCCATGTGTATCACTTCAAATGGTACCGTTGGCTTTGCGATGGGGTGTAGTTGTACCTGCGTGGCTCCTGAAGTCTGTTTTGACGATCTACAAACGATGCAATTATCAACGAAGTCCCTGACGATGCTGCTCATTTTGTCGAAATGGTAAGTCTCCCTGATTTTATGAAGAGTCTTTTCCCAACCCGGGTGTTTGAGGGCACTATGGAAGGTGTTTATGAGGCTCCACTGAAAAGACTTTGGCACCACTATCAACTTCTGTTTACCCAGTACAGAGTCTTCTCTCTCAAATTTGAGGACATTTCCTTCGAGGTGGTACCCGGGGATGTATTCACCATTGTGAAGGGCATCTATAATGGGACGTAGTTGGCAATCGCGTCGTTGTTCAATATTTACCCAGTCCAGATTATTGGTGATGACATTGACAGTTAGAGGGTCTGGATTCCTGCTCAGGTAATCTGCATGCTGCATCCGCTCGCCCTTCCTGTATTCTATTTCAAATTCGAAATTTTGAAGATAGGCCCACCATCTATGAATACGGGGCAGTAAGTCTTTCTTGTGTTTAGAGGCTTTTAGGGCATTACAATCAGTAATGACCTTGAATTGACGCCCATACAAGAAGTGCCTGAAGTGTTTAATTGCTCGGACTACGGCCAGGGTCTCAAGTTCATATGAGTGGTACCTGCTTTCGGTGTCGGTTGAGCGCATGCTGAAGTAGGCCACCACATGCTGACGGCCGTTGATGACCTGCACGAGTACTGCCCCGAAACCGAGGCTGCTCGCATCTGTGTAAAGCTCGATAGGTGCTCCTTCTTGGAATATAGTTAGAACTGGTGTGGAAGTAAGGTAATGGACAATTTTCTGACGTGCATCTTCATGAACATGAGTCCACTGCCACCTAGTGCCTTGCTTAGTCAATTCGTACAAAGGAGCCATGATCCGCGCAAAATCGGGTATGAAGCGGCGGAAGTAACCTGCGAGGCCATTAAATTGCCTAACCTGTTTAACATTACTTGGTACGGGGGCCCTCAGCAGAGCTTCGACTTTATTTGGACTAGGACGGACTTGACCGTTCTCTACCACGTTACCAAGATATTCGATAGATTTCTTAAAGAAAGTACATTTATCGATGTTAACCGAAAATCCCGATTTTCGTAACGCCATCAAGATTCTTTCTAAATAACTGAGCCCGGATGAAAAATCGCGACATTTACTTATGACGTCATCAATGTATACCTGAGCTACGCTATCATGATGGGCTTTGTCTGCACTACCTGGGTTCAAAAGAGGACCTAATGCACGATTTATGCATCTTTGATACACGGAAGGTGCATTACATAGCCCGAATGGCATTGTCAGGTACTCATAGAGACCATCTGGTGTGACAAATGCTGTTTTTTCTATCGAGTCGGCAGAAATCGGAATTTGATTAAATCCTGATGCCATATCCAGTGTATTGTAGTATTTACCACCAGCTAATTGATCTATTTGATCGGCAATTAACGGAAGAGGGTAATGATCGCGTACGGTGTTGGCGTTCAGTTCGCGATAGTCAACGCACATGCGGTCACTACCGTTCTTTTTTTTCACCAAAATTATAGGGCTTGAGTAAGGGGATTTGCTTTCCCTTACTATTTCATTATCAATTAGCTCCTGGACTATACTCTTAACCTTTTCGCGTTCGACTGGGCTTAGCCTATAGGGCCTTCTTTCGACAAATTTATCCGGATTTTTCAAACGAATTTCTAACTGACCCGTATTGACACGAGTTTTTGAAAATCCGCGCGTAAATACATCAGAATATTGATTGAGCAGAATATGCAATTGTTTAATTTCGGATTCATCACTAAGGTCATGATTTAAATCATCGAACAGACCTGTATCCGATTGAATGTGCATGACACGAGGTTGATAGCACAAAGTGGCGCAGTTCTTAGTCACTACTACACTTAATCCTGTTTCTACTAATATATTAGCGCCTATCAATACATCCGATGTCATCTCGTAATCGGAGAGTATATGAAATTCGATCTCTACGTTAATATCATTAATGACACAAACCGTTGTCAGCATACTTGTGGAGACTATCGGAAACGGTCCTATTCCACGTAAGTAATTAACTACCTGTCGCCTACTGCCCGGCAACTTATTTGCTATAGATTCACGCATGACAGAGCACTCGGCGCCACTATCAAAGACGGTATCTATAATAATACTACCTACCCGCATACGCATAGTATTTAAATTCGATTTATTAGTACATACAGCATTTACATTAGAAGCTATCTGTTTTTCACGACGGTAACACGTGTCAAATGTGTGCCCAGGTTTAGAACAAAATGAACAGACCCTAGTATCGTTATGCCTGGGTAACGAGGATGTAGGCAAGTTAGAAGTCTTCTCGCCTGTAGTGCGTTTGTCTACGTCTGTAGGTATGACAGTTTTATAGCGGCAATCGCGAAAGGAGTGCCCAGCCTTTCTACAAAAACTACAATATGAAATATTACGGTTATCTAGAACATACTTGGGACGTTTGGATGGCGGTTGATTTGAATTTTGTTGGTTAGGTCGCTTAGTACGAATAGAAGAAGCTACAGAAATCAGCTCCGGCACTGAGGTAGCTCTGGCATTCATAAGTTCAATGCGTAGGCGTTCATCATTTACAGTCCCTATTACCGCCTCCACTGCGTCACTATTGTCGAGCTTATCTTTTGTTAGACGTCGCCACAAAATCCACGATTGTGATAAAAACTCAGCAATATCTTTAGAAGGGTCGTAGTTATGTTCTCTAAACCTCAACACATCCCGCGAGTAACGGCTTTCAGGTTCAAAGGTCGTAATAATATTTTCTCGTAGCTCGTCCCACGAGGAGGTGGTGACAAGCCAGTTATCAGCCCACATTTTAGCCCGACCTTTTAACAAACTAGCTACCTTCATGCGAATATCATAGTCACTGAGCTGGTAGTTATTCATAGCCGTAGATATATGGTTACACCACTCGCGGACTCCTACACTACCGTCTGGGTCGTATGATGGCAAAAACACGTCGGTAATTTTAATCTTATCGGTTTGCTTCGATAACCTTTCGCTCACATTTTGCATCATAGAAATCATATGTAAATAAAATTCAGGTGGTACGTTACCGCCCTGAAGTTGAAGCGGCGCCACGTTGGAGGATGTGTTCGGTCCGGGGTCGTCCGGTTCAAACGAGGTGCATGCTGGCGTGCTTGGTTCGTCGTGCACGTTCTGGTCTCGTATGTCCATCACGGTCCACGAGGTAGCTCGTTTATAGAGAGTAGAATCTGAAAAAGTTAGGAACAGACAAAAAAAAAACGCAAGGTAGATCCCACTTCTGATGTCGAATAAAAGAAAGAGCGGTTATTTTTAAAAAGTGCAGAACCGTTAGCCATAGACAGGCCATCGGTTCTGCTTTTAGCCATATTTATGCATTTACAAGTTTAATACTATATTCGCAGGCAAATAGATACACCAGTTAAAAGGAAAGACAAGTAAACCGTATCAATACTTATAATTTTAATCAGAGTAACAGAGATTTTACTTACAATGTGTTCTCTTCGAAAGTCCGCCAACAAGAAGGCGCTCTCGGCTCTCGCTCTTATTTATACATCGAACGCGCCCCTCCAAGAGAGGGGGTTTTAAGAGGAAATACGAAGATGGCGTTATTAACAATCAATTTCAAAATAAATTAAGGAAGTAGTCTTTTAAAAGCCTATACAAACATAAACACTTTTACAAATATTCAAATTAATTTTAGTAATTATTAAATAGGAATTAAAACAATATTGATTAAACTTAAAATCTAATTGTAGAAATCCTCGCGGCGACATGTATATAAGTAACTAAAAACTAATTACAAGTAGAAAACTTGGCCCAAATCGGTGTCTCTCGGGATCGTGCCAAGGAGGCTGGCAGCATTGCCACGTTGAATAGCAATGCTGATTCTCTGAGCAAGAAAAGTCCCAGCCCGCTAGTCACGAGAAGCTTCTACCTGACGACGTGCAACCTGTTTGAAAAGTTGATGAGCATCTAGACCTGGATTATTTGATAAAACCAAATTGAAGCTGTGTCAAATTTTTTGGCCATAAAAGTAAAATTGTATTTTATTTTTTTTTGGCTAGGATACTTAAGTTATATAAATAAATAAATTTACTCACGCCATATAATAAGGGTCCTCGAAAGGGTAAACAGAAGTGTTGTAACAATTAACATTTAATTTACAAAGTACTTTAACAAAATGATTAAAGATTTATTCGTTTATGAAAGTCCGAGTTATATTTATTATGTTAAATAATGTTAAAAAAAGTCGTATGACATAAGTGCGCTTTGATAATTACATCCTCATCTATCATGTAAGGGTGACAATATCCGTACTTATAACAGAACTCGCTGTGCCCCGCGGTTTCACCCGCATTAGCATACCCTAAGTTTTTTATTAAAAGTAGTCTAAACTTTCATCCCCTTGGTGGTAGAATTAATCAAAATCCTTTCTTAGCTGACGCCTAAGTCACAACATCTTCTTACCAAATTCCAAATTTGCCCGATCCGTCCAGTGGTTTGGGCTGTGCGTTGATAGATCACTATGTCAGTCAGTCAGACCTTTGAGTTATATATATTTAGATGTATTCTATAGTTTACATAGCTCGACCACTCAATTCGGTCACAAAAATCCTGACTCACTCCGCCAAGCCTTGAGAGTAAAATAACAACAAAGTTCTCTATAACTCGACCTCTAAAAACACTCAACATCCATTATGAAATTCATAGAGAAACTCCCGTCATACCGTATCCCCCAGGATTGCAAATGTTTAAACTTCTCCCGGTTGACCCCAAAGTCGCCAAGTTGTTTTTACTATCCCATAAAGATGGCCGTAGATTGATATCTGTTCACGATGTTCGTTTTTAGGTCAATTACTTGGATGTTGGACTTGTTTTATATCTGCACTAACTGTGCCTCGCGGTTTTACCCACTTTTATTTGACTGATTTACAATAAAAACTATGATAGTGAATATTTTTATAAAAGTAGCCTATGTAGCTTTTTATAACATCAGCTAACTGTCAGTGAAAATCGTTTAACCGTCAATATTTTTAAAACTATACTATCTTCATTCATATTCATACACATGAATACAATTGAAGTGTCTGTTTATAAATCCAAATTAACAGCTTTTCGCTAAATTATTGAAAGTATATACTATAATAAAATCATCATCATCATCATCCTGCCCTTATCCCATTATTTGTGGTCGGCGCAATGTCTTCTTCTCTTCTAATTCTCTCTATCAGCCGTCATATCGGTATTCACTCACTCACAGACACATATATATATAATAAACTATAAATAAAAAATATTTTTTTTGTCTTTCTGTCTGTGTGTTGTTTCTACCGATTTAACGAGACTCACTGGCAAATAGCTGATGTTAAAAGGAGGTTGTAACACATTTATACAAAAAATATGGGTTCGGCGAAATAAATCCTCCATACCATCAAAATGAAATCTAAGTCTTTCATATTTATAGTCACATGTTGAAAAAAGATTGTTCAACACAAGCCCACTTACGCCTTTTAAGCCTTCTCACGATCGCTAAGGATTTGCCCATACTAGTCCGGAATAATCGCACTTGTGAATCTTTGAATAATGTCACCGAATATTTGAATGTGGCAGTTGATGCGGATTCAAAGCTCATACATATGGTAACGTCTGTATCCCATGGGGTAAACAAAGATGATGGTTGCTGTTGTGAATATTTGTATCTGGTAGCTTGGCTGAGTTTCCTGCCAGTTCATCTCATTCTCTCGCTGTTATTCCCCGAAGGGGTAGGCAGAGGTGCTGTAATAACAACATCCACTTTTCCATCCAAGACGATTACGTGCCAACGTGACAGATAGTGAGTCTATCGCTGTCTCAGGCATTATACATACCTCTTTGAATTATTTTTCGCACATATGCAGGTTTCCTCACGATGTTTTCCTTCACCGTAAAGGAAAGACCCTCTGGGATTCTTACTTGCGTCGTTAGCGTAACAGGCGACTTCTCATAGCTGCCTCTATTTACTTAATATTTTTTTTTAGTTTCTGCAATAGTTTAAAGGCGGTAATCGCTTACCACCAGGTGGATTCCGCGGAACACAGCCGCGATCAAACATACAACGTTCGTTTCATCTTCATCAACCTACATTAGTCCACTGGACGTGGCCTCCCCTAATAAGCGCCATAGCGCCCTGTCTACAGCTTACCGCATCCATCATCTGCCTGCAGTCTTTCGCAGATTGTCATCCCACCTGGCCACCACGTTTGCATACAGCCTTATTATTTATTTTTATATTAATATCAGTTTGTTGTTCTTATTCTTCATAAAATAAGTATCTGTCGTCCGACAAAATGTAATAATTCACATTTCTAAGAAAATCATGTAGTTAACTTCTTTTCTATATATATCCACATAATGCCTGTTTTTCCAGGAAAGTTAGTAATACGTCGGTAATTAGCGGAGGAATATGATACGGCACGTAACTTGATAGTCTTAATATGTAACGTTATGGTATCATATCGGGATAAACATGTAATAAATATGTTTATTTATCGATTATTATAACTAAGTAATAGATCCGCCTCGTTGTGTACGGGCTTTTGGCAATTACCTCACGCATTTTTTTTCGAAATCCGCATACTAAATAATTGAAATAATAAATCCTTATTATAATATAATAATAATAATAATAATAAAACGTTTATTGATTTCAATAAGCAGCAACAAAACAAATAAAACTCATACAAAAAATATATACAAAAAAGAATACACAAAAGAAATAAGAAATGTTTTTATGGTGCAAAGTGGTTCGCACCTGTACATCGGGTGTTGCCGCACATTGTCATCAAAGGGCCACAACTCAACTATACCCGCAGACCTAACTGGAGTCCAGTTCAATCTAGCGGAGCTGATTTTCAGTGTGACCCACTGAGTGGCGCACGACGTCGGCCAAAAAATAAAAATAAAAAGATACTTATATAATAAAAGTATATATACTTGTACGTGTGATGGTTACTATATGTGAAAAAAAAAAAAATATTAATGTAAAAGAATAATTTGCAATGTATTATGTTATAATTATAAGTACCTACACTGATATAAAAGTAAAGTAAACTAAAATGATATAAAAGCAAAATACATATTTATGTTATCATCATATTTCTTCCCGTGGGAGTACGGGGATAAAATATAGCCTATGTTACGCGCCGATAATGTTTTTTTCTAATCGGTCCAGTAGTTTCGGATTCAATACAAACATACAAATCTTTCCTTTTCATAATATTAGTATGTATAGATTTTTTAATAAAGTATTTTTTTTATCTATCTCGGTCGGAACAATCATCATTTTCATCATGTATAGATTTATAAGAAAAGTATAGTTTTTTTTAATCTAGTAGGATTCAAACTTATTAGGTTATTTAGTTAGAGTATTTAGGAATATTTAGTTAGAGTATCTCAACGTGCCGTGGTGGCTTTGTGCAGTCGCATTAACGCAAGTTCGAATCCGAGCGGGGCCGGTGCCAGTATGTTTTTCTACAAAACTTATGTGCAGTGATTCACACCACGTACTTTACGGTGAAGGAAAACATCGCAAGGAAACCTGCATATGCCTCAGAATTAATTTTAAGACGTATGTATAGTGCCTGAGACGAACAACTGAAATTCACAGGAGACTGAAGAGCTGGGAGCTACCTCGGTCAAAGAATTAGTCTTGCGATCCAAAGGGGGAATGCTGAATCTTCGGAACCGGAACCTTGCCTACAAGGACGCCTTTTATTAATAAAATTTTAGTTATTAGATTATATATTAAAGGGTTATATATTACATAAACTTTAATCGGGTTTCTTTTTTTTTCAGATGTGAATTCTTCCCTGAAGGAATAACGGCATAAGTTAAAAAGGTAAATATTGAATGAATCAAATATATTTTCAACTAGCGGATGTTACGTGTCTTCACCCGAGTAGTTCCCGTTCCCGTGGGAGTACGGGGATATAATAGATTATGCTACTCGCTGATGCTGTAGCTTTCCAATCGTGAAAGAATTTTGAGTTTATTCAATACAAACATACACACAGAATTACAAATCTTTCCTCTATATAATCGTAGTGTAGATTAATGTTCTATGGCTCTTATAAATTATATTCATTCGGGTTAACCGTTTCTGATATTAGCCGGAATAAACAAATATAGAAAAAAAAATAAAAAATTAGAGTACCAGCTTTCAGATGTCAAAAATCCGTTAATTTGCAACTACAAACAGACTTCAATTGTATGTATATACTAGCTGTGACCTGCTGTTTCACCCGCTAATCTAATAAAAAGTAACCTGTATCTGTCTGTGAAAGTCCCGTTAATTTCGGCCCAGCCGTTTCAGCGATTACCCGCAACAAACTGACATACAGACAGAAAAAAAATATTTAAATACTTTTTTTATGTCAATACCGTATATACCTTCATGTGCATTTAGAGAAAAGCTGTTTTATGGAATTACAAACAGACACTTCCATTTTATTTATCTGTTTAGATATAGATATATGTATATAGCAGGCTGCAACGTCGTGTTTGGAGTCTAGTTCCAGCCTCGTCCAGCACAGGTTATCGTGCCAATTCATACTTTCTACCCACCAGTAAGACAGCCAATAAGTTCGATGAACACAATTTAGATATTTTCAATACAAAGAAACACGAAATTCTTTGCCTTACAGCAAATACATTCTTCGACTCTTCAATTCGATCCAATCCTCATCAAGTATTTGTTAAATGCTAAATTTAGTTCTGTTCCTGTAATTGACGACACTGACGAGCCGTAGTGGCCTCAGGGCTTGAGCAGTCGCCTGCTACGCAAGCGGCGCAAGTTCAAATCCCAGCGGGGCCTGTACCAATGAGATTTTCTAAAAAACTTATGTACAGTGATTTCACACCACGTGCTTTACGGTGAAGGAAAACATCGTGAGGAAACCTGCATATTTCTGAGAAGTAATTCAAAGACGTATGTATAGTGCCTGAGACGGCGATAGACTCACCATCTGTCACGTTGGCACTTAATCATCTTCGGTGAAAAGTGGGCGTTGTGATAACAACACCTCTGCCTACCCCTTCGGGGAATACAGGCGTGAGCATATGTATGTATGTATGTTCCTGTAATTTTGATAAAGTTCACATAACTGTATCATTGACTGTACTGTATCCTTATGTTCTATCTGCAACAACTGAAGGCTTGTAAGTTTTAAATCATGTAACGTTTACGTTGTTGTATGAATACTGTTTGTTTTCCAAATAAATAAATATCACCAACCTACGTTACTCATACATTACGTATACGTCGAACGTTAAAGAAGGTTTTCTATCATTTAAAATATTAGTTTGACCGCTGAGCCGCCTACGTTACCATACCAATTAGTAACGTACAATATCTAACAGAACCCATAATGCACAATTGAACAGTAACTTTAATAAAGAACTTGTTAAATAAACAAAATAATAGCAAGCATCGCAACAATGGAGGGTGTTCTGAAGAATATAGGTTAATGGATTGAAAATGAAACGACGATCCTTCTCGACGTGATAGGACTTCGGAGGTACTATATTATACCATCTTTATCCATCTATACAGATTAATAAACTTCAAGTGTCTGTTTGTAATTCCAAAGTAACAGGTTTTCAATAAATGCATAATATATGAAAGTATATATAGGGTTATTTTTCTCTGTCTCTCTGTTTGTGAAGCCTATATTTATGCTGTGACTGAATTTCGGTCCTAAAATAATGACAGTACGTGGTTCACCGAGCTGGGTTTGGTTTCTTTTCCTCATAATAAACCTAACCTTCTAAAAATCTTACAAAAAGGTCAAGAGATAAAGTTTTTCTCATAAAAGAAAAGACTAATAAAAAAAAAACAAATAAATGGGAAATAATCAGACCAATGTCATTTGGACTTGAAGCTGTGTATAGTCTAATTTCGTTATCACTCGATAGGCTCGAAAATCTTTTCATGAAAATCGTTTTAGCCCTTTCTGAGGTTCAGATTCTAGATATATTCAGATCAGATTATAGAGAGCCGTGGTGGCCTAGAGGTTGAGCAGTCGCCTGCTACGCAAGCGGCGCAAGTTCAAATCCCAGCGGGGCCTGTACCAATGAGTTATTCTAAAAAACTTATGTGCAGTGATTTCACACCACGTGTTTTACGGTGAAGGAAAACATCGTGAGGAAAGTATGTCAACGACATATGTATAGTGTCTGAGACGGCGATGGACTCACCATCTGTCACGTTGGCACTTAATCATCTTCGGTGAAAAGTGGGTGTTGTGATTACAACACCTCTGCCTACCTATTCGGGGAATACAGGCGTCAGCATATGTATGTATGTATGTAGATTCTAGATATATATGTAAGAATTTCTCGTTTATAGGTATAATATATCAACCTCGTTTATAAAGAACTAGCGGCTCGGTACGTGCTTCGCTACGTATAAGGCATAGTTATAAAAAAAATATTATTAAGCTCATTTATTCAAACATAAATATTTTTACTGGGGCACATCAGAATATAACAAATTGTTTTGCCTTCCCGAAATCTCTTCACTAATACCTACTTGAACTTTACAGTATGGTATTGAGGTTCACATTGGCTTTTATGTATTAGTACAAATTGTTTGTATATGGGAGTATATAAAGATGTTGATTTTACACTTTTTCAAGACTTTTTTAAATTTTCTCTACGTACAAACCTTCCTCGAATAATTCAAGACCAAAATTAGCCAAATCGGTGAAGGCGTTGTTGAGTTATAACATTACAACGAAAAGTGGCATTGATTTTTATATATATATTAGAATCATTCCATATTTCATTCACAATGACTTTAATGCCAACACTTTCCCCATCAAATAAGCAAATGAACACTGTTGATGAATGTATAATGATTCACATCAGATAAACGATTACCCCAGATTATGACGTCATTAACAGTTGAATGCCGCTTGTGATATGAATAGCTCTTGTAAGGTGCATCGACCCTCGGTCAATCATTCCCATTCATTCGTTCACTGTATAAACGATTCTACGTGAACTGTGAACACAAATATAAATTATTTCAGACCAATTGAAATACAGGCACAGTATAAATTTAAGTTTACTAAGCAGTATGGAAACTAGACCAAATTTTTGATATCAGAATGACACATTTAATTTTTCACTTAATTTATAAAAAACAAATACGCTCACGCCATCCCAGAAAGGGTAAGCAGAGGAGCAACGTGACAGAGGGTGAGTCCATCGCCGTCTCAGGCATAGTACAAATGTCTTTGAATGACTTCTCAGACATGCAGGTTTCCCCACGATGTTTTCCTTCACCGTAAAGAACTGTGTGTGAAATCACTGCACATAAGTTTTTACAAAATCTCATTGGTACAGGCCCCGCTGGGATTTGAACTTGCGTAGCAGCCAGTAGGTGACTTCTCAAGCCCCGACACCACCACGGCTCCATTATTTAGTGTCAAAGTAAAGACGATTTTTCAATTTAAAATTAAAAAAATGTTTGTTAAACACCTAAATGACGTATACGCGATCGACCACGACCTAACATCCCTCATTGACATTACGCCGATGCCGCATATGTCGATCGATTTGTTCGTAAATTCCATACTGCTTGTAAACTGATATTTATACTGTGGTACAGCTGTATTTGTGAATGTGATGTGGAATTAAAACACTTTGCAATCCATACTTATGTTTCAATGCGATAGTAAACTCTGTTATAGTACCTGTCTATACTAATATTTTGAATGATGAGGGCGATGGCTGGCATTCACGTCATACTTGTGAACAGGTGCTGCTTGTAGGGGCTGGTCATCTCAAGCTACACAATTACTTATTCGTAGTTTACTTTTAGTTTTATATATTTTTTTATTGACTTTAGTGGACTGGAACTGTGTCCATGGGCTTATATATTTTTTTATGATTTATATTATTTGTTTATTATTTATATTTATATTGTACTTTACGTACGTTATTATTTATATTGTAATCAAAATTCTAAATTACGGTGAAGGAAAACATCGTGAGGATACCTGCATATTTCTGAGAAGCAATTCAAAGACGTATGTATAGTGCATGAGACGGCGTTAGACTCACCATCTGTCACGTTGGCACTTAATCATCTTCGGTGAAAAGTGGGTGTTGTGATTACAACATCTCTGCCTACCCCTTCGGGGAATACAGGCGTGAGCATATGTATGTCTAAAATTACTTTTTTTTAAATAAAGTAATTACTGAGTTTCTTGCCAGATTCTTCTCAAAGTCAAAGTCAAAGTCAAAAGTATCTTTATTCGATTAGACTTTTACAAAGCACTTTCAAATCGTCAGAATGACACAATTATACAGGATTAACAGTAAAAGCAACCTTCCAAACCTGGCGGTAGTATGTATAATCGTGTGTAATCTTGTCGTTCTGACGATTTGAAAGTACTTTGTTGAAAGTTTAATCAAATAAATCTATTTTTAATTGAATTGAATTGAATTATATAGAGGAAATATTTGTATGTAAGTATGTTTGTAACGAATAGTCTCAAAAAGTTCTAGAATGATTTTAAAAATTCTTTCGCCTAAAGGTTGCTACATCGTCAGCGAGTAACATAGGCTATAATTTATTCCCGTACTCCCACGGGGACGGGAACTACGCGGGTGTTACCGCGTGACGTCCGCTAGTTACGACTGAACCAAATTCGATGAAACTTCACGGCCATATTACAAAGACGATGAATCCATCGCTGTCATAGGAAATATGCACGTTTTCTTGTTAGCTTGTTTAGCCCACGTTTAGTTTAACCACGAGGCCATCAGGGCCATCAATATTTATGTAAAATATCCAATCAGCGGCTCCTGCCCGTTATATTTGTTTACACGTTTTATGTTATCTTTCATTTTATCCTTTATCCGCGAAAATGAGAAAATAACAGACACTTTTCATCTATTATATATATATACATACATCTATATCGATAAATACAATTGCAGTGTCTGTTTGTAATTAAATGCAAATCATGAAAATAAGGCAAGTACTAACTCTATTAATTAAAAAAAAAAGGTTTTTTTCCGCTTGTATATCTGCTTGTTCTGGCTATTCTCAGAAACGGCTGAACTGATTTTAAAGGGGTTTTCACTGGCAGTTAACTATTGTAAAAAGGAGTAACTTTAGCTACCAGAACCCAGGGCCAAAGCTCCATAAACGTTAACACTTTTATTTCATTGATATAAGTCCTACAGTTATTTCCATCATCGGACAAAATAGGATTTACTTATTGTGAAGGGAAAATGTCCTTTATAAGAGACCTTCAAGTAAAGTTTCAGTAATAAGGGCTTCAGGCATTGATAGAAAAAGTTTGTTTTACTGGTTGTAAGGGATATTAGTTTTATTTTCATTTATACTTTTGTAAACAATGATTACGGTTCCCTTGGGAGGTTTATTTATGTATTTTTGTAACAATAATGACAGGATTATTGTCTAATTTTGCAAATATTTGTTGTTATTTCACGGGTGAACCTCGGAACTGTTATATATTTTTTATGAGACGCATAATAGTAGCCTATGCTACTTCTTGT
The DNA here is from genome assembly GCA_929442735.1 of Watsonalla binaria. Classification (NCBI taxonomy): domain Eukaryota; kingdom Metazoa; phylum Arthropoda; class Insecta; order Lepidoptera; family Drepanidae; genus Watsonalla; species Watsonalla binaria. The sequence continues at coordinate 1,268,521 of OV838938.1, forward strand.
AACATTAGCTATCTGCCAGTGAAAGTTCCGTTAAAATTGGCCCAGCTGTTTCGGAGATTAGCCGGAACAAACAGACAGACAGATAAAAATAAAAAATAATATTTTTTTGTTCAGTACCGTATATGCATTTAGTGAAAAACTGTTGTTTTGGAATAACAAACAGATGATTTTATTTACCTATATAAATGTATAGATATAGATTAAAATGGTCGGATCAAATTCAAATTCAAATTCAAAAATATATTTATTCTATTAGACTTTTTACAAAGTACTTTCAAATCGTCAGAAATACACGATTACATAGGATTATACATGCGACCGCCAGATTCGGAAGGTTGCTTTTATTGAGAAGAACCTGGCAGGAAACTCCGAAATTACTCTTTTAAAAAAATATTTACGGCTTTGAGTAATACAATATAAATCATAATATATATATAAGCCCATGGACACAGTTCCAGTGCACAGAAGTCGATAAAAAAATGAAAATACTAAAAATAAGTACTAGCAATCAGTGCCCACCGTTTTTAAACGACTTTTAAACAGGAGGTTTTATTTAATGTAATAATTATTATACAATATTAACATCATGAGCCTCATTTTTGCCTCGGCAAAAGTCGGTTTAAAAAAAATCCTTCAGATATAGAATCGTTAAAAACGTTGTTTGAAAATAACGTGTATTTAAAATAAACCTTCCATGACGGGCGCACCGTTCGTCACTTGCACGCTTTAGACTAATTACGCTAAATGATTTATCAACTGCATCCCGGCGTGCCCTGTACTCCCCTAACTTGAGCTATAAATATACCAGAACAAGTCATTTATAGAGCTTTCGCCGTTACTGAGAAAATACATTTTGAATTGTTACTACGTGTTTTTTGCTTTAAAACGGTAATATTTTACTTGTTGCCCCGTGACTTAATTTTATGGATGGCCCACTGATTTTTTTTATTTATAGTAGCCTATGTTACTCCTTGTCATATTAGCTACCTACCAGTGAAAGTCCCGTTAAAATCAGTCCAGCCATTTAGAAGATTAGCCGGAACAAGCAAATAGACAGACAGAGGATAATTTTGATAATTTGTTTTTTTAAGTCAGTACCATATATATATACTTTCATATGCATTTAGTGAAAAGCTGTTATTTTGGAACTGCAAAGGGACACTTCAGTTTTATTTATATATCGATACAGATGTGTTACTAGTTGCTTGGGCGTACATAGAATGGATTATAATGCATATTCTCACGCCTGTATTCCCCAAAGGGGTAGGCAGAGGTATTGTAATAACAACACCCACTTATCACTGAAGATGATTAAATCTGATGGTGAGCCCATCGTCGTATCAGGCACTATACATTCAAACGTCTTTGAATTCATTCTCAGACTTATGCAGGTTTTCACAAGATATTTTCCCTCACCGTAAATCACGTGGTGTGAAATCACTGCACGTAAGTTTTAAGAAAATGTAATTGGATTGTGTGCCTGGCTACTCCTCAAACCCCAAGGCCACCAACGCCATGACACTTTTGAGTTTTCAACGAAATCTTGTTTTTAAACACTAAATACGTAATATTTTACATTTTAATTAAAATAAAAATAATTTACATTTTAATTAAAATAAAATAAGAGCCGTGGTGGCCTCGGGGTTAAAGCAGTCGCCTGCTACGCAAGCGACGCAAGTTCGAATCCCAGCGGGGCCTGTACCAATGAGTTTTTCTAAAAAGACTTACGTACAGTGATTTCACACCACGTGCTTTACGGTGAAGGAAAAAATCGTGAGGAAACCTGCATATGTCTGAGAAGTAATTCAAAAGACGTATGTATAGTGCCTGAGACGGCGATAGACTCACCATCTGTCACGTTGGCACTTAATCAAATTCGGTGAAAAGTGGGTGTTGTGATTACAACACCTCTGCCTACCACTTCGGGGAATACAGGCGTGAGCATATGTTTAATTAAAATATAGTTTTTTGCAATAAAATAGACATTAAAGTAGGAATATAATTAAACAAGTTTTCAAATTAAGTCAATTAGCCTATTCGAGGAGGGGATTGTCGCCCGAATCCTCAAGGGTATCCGCAGGGGTAGGGTGCCTATCACAGGATATAAGCACTCTGTGAATACTTATAGTAGGGCGGCATTTATTTCATTCGCGTTCTTGTACTTCGTGCAATCTTGGCACTTTGAAAAGGCTTTACCATTTTTCCCTACGACCACAGTCTCAAACAATATCCTAATGTACGAATATTTTCTGCCCAAATCATTCCTCATTAATTTTCCCGCAATACTAATACCATTATCCTCATGTTTGCATAATAATTCCAAACAATAATAACTTGCAAAGCTAATATATATATATATATATAGAGTTCTCGGTATACTTGGTTATGTTCGTAAACAAAGGTTTCGTATTTTCACATTAACTGGATTTATATCGAAGGATTATTTTTATTTGCATACATAAACTCACGCCTGTAAATTCCGGAGGGGTAGCTAGAGATGTACTTATAGTACACCCACATTTCGCCAGTTATGTTATGTGCACTTCAGCCCACTATTTTCGCAGAGCGCTCAAACTCGTGACGATACCTGGGGCCTAATTATTACCATGCATTGCTTTGCGTCGACATTATGAGAAAAACGTGTGTATTTAAGTGATTAAATAAAAATGGTCCCAAAGGTGTAAGTAGAGGCATCAACCACACCCACTTTTTAACGAAGATGATTAAGTGCCAACGCGGCAGAGGGTGACTCCATCGCTGTCTCAGGCACTGTATATACGTCTTTCGAAGTGCTTCTCAGACGCATGCAGATTTCCTCACGATGTTTTCCTTCACAGTGAAGCACGTGGGGTGAAATTACTGCTTTTTTTTACATCTGTCACTGTCGAACAGGGGATCTATAATATTCTCTTATTTTAATTTTTCCTCATCAAGTTCTATGTTAATTTTGCTTTTGAGATTCTTTCCCTATCCATATGAAATCCATTATTCATTTGGCGAAACCATTATATACAAACTGCTAGTCTTCGGTCGATGCCCCAGCACAATGTATTCATACAGTGTTTCCTTATTTACTCTATCTAGAGATAAAGTAAATAATTTATCATGTTAAAAATTATACTACTCTACCATCTCCCTGGCCTTATTAACCCATACATTATTGTGACCTTCAAAAGGTCCCCGACCGCCCTGGGAGAGGCAGGTCGGGGTACGTGGGATTCTTACCGCACTAAAACCCCCCCGGTGGCCATCCTCAGTGCTCAGGGGGGACTCCGGGTACTCTGATAGACCGCACCGGTGTTCCCCCACACTTTGCCGGGGCACATCACGCTGCCCCACCTTCCCGGGCCTGCGGCTCGGTGGTCAAAGCTCCCACCCCGACCACCGCCAGCAGGCCCTCCGGCCCCCTTTTAGTCGCCTCTTATGACAGGCAGGGGATACCATAGCCAAATTCTTAGACCCTGGCAATTGGGTTGGGGTTGGCACTTTCAACCCGATGTGGCTGATCATCGCAAAATGCAAAAGAAATATAAGCCCATGAACACAGTTCGATATTCAAATGTCGATAATAATTGACACAAAGAAAATTCTGGTACTTCTACTTATATCTAAATGCGTAGCTTGAGATGACCAGCCCCCACAAGCACCTGTTCACAAGTATGACGCGAATGCCAGCTATTTAGCCAAAGGTACTGTATTCCCTATTTTAGGCACGGAACCTAATTTATTTAGGAGCCAGATAGAATTCGTTCACTTTACGAGATACTCTCAAAGTAATTCCACGCGCCTACTGCCCCATCGAGTACTTGATCGGTAATATGATCTAATAAATGTAATAGAACACGCTTATTGATCAAATGTCCATCTCGTGTCTGATATCCCGTCACATCCCGCCATCCCGTTTATTTGGACAACTGAACATGTCCCTCAAATTTGACCCTGGATGTTGTTATAATAACATCTTTCGGTGTGGTGCATGTTGGATATGCTAATATCTATACATATATACATCTATTTATTTTATTGACACTCCAACAGTTAATAGGCTGAAAAACTAATTAAATTACAAATTTATATATACAGATAAATAAAATTGAAATGTCCGTTTTTAATTCCAAAATAACAGCTTTTCATAAATGCATATTAAAGCATATACGATACGGCCATAATTAAAAGTAGCATTAAATTTAAAGTAAGTTAAAAGCCTAAATTACTCCCTGTATCATTAGCTATCTGCTAGTGAAAGTCCTGTTAAAATCGATCCAGCCTTTTGGGAGATTAGCCGGAACAAACAGACAGACATGAAAAATTTAAAATATGTATTTTTCCATGTCTGTACCGTGTATACTTTCATATGCATTTATTGAAAAGCTGTTATTTTGTAATTACAAACAGACGCTTCAATTTTATTTATCTGTATGTATTTTCAGGCTCTCCAGTGCAAATAAAATGTATACATATAAATGTATTTTTACTTTCTTATGTAATCAAATAAAATTGTCACAATTCCATATCCTAATACAATGACGTCACATGCCGTACACAATATAACCCATTCAGCTTTTATTACATGCGTCGAAGTAAAAAAGGAATCACAGTGCTTTCTGTAAAGGAAGTAATTCCAATAAAAATACTTGGAACTTCCTGCACAGATGTAGGGATGTGGAAACGGCTTCGGTTTGAGCCACAGTTCAAACATAAGGTTAACAAGCAGTTAGGAATCTAGAAACGATCGTTCGTAATTACACACACACATAGACGCACGCATCTTAGAGAAATCAAATGAAATAATTTTATTCAATATAGCTGTGCCCTTCGGTTACACCCGCGGAGGCAATTCAAAATAGTAGATGGTTATTAAGTTACTCACCTAAGTAACATTACCTATCAGCCAGTGAAACTCCCGTAAAAATCGATCCAGCCGTTTTAGAGATTACCCTGAACATAGAAATATTGATTTTCTATGTGAGTACCGTATTTACGTTCATATTTTGTAAAATACTGTTTATTCGGAATTAAAAACAGACACTTCAATTTTATTTATCTGTATTTGTATAGAATAGATGTATGTATAGATAAGAGAGCCTTGGAACACTCATCGAACGTCATATTTAACACTAACTTAGTTTATGTAATACCGTTCCAAACTAAAGCCTGAAAACAAGCGGAATAGGTGTAATGGCAGTAAGAGGTGTCACCTTGTGTTCGATCGCGTATATGTCATTCACGTGTCTTACCGACAATGTTCAAAACTTCAAATTGAGAAATGTACATTATTTTGACAGTTGACAGAAGAGTGTAATTTAAAATCTTTATGATTTTCAACCCTCACGCTCAATGGAGCAAACGTTCTTATTTGAAAAAAAATGTCCCAGTTTCCTTACTGCTTCTGAAGGTTACATTTATACTGTGTGTAAACTGGCGGATATTATGACGTAATTTTTTACTGCCTACGTCATTGTTTTGACCAAGACTTTCACCATTATTTGTTATTGCTCTTATCTCGTGGGATTCAGGGTTTTAATGGTTCACAAATATCGGATTCTTAATAAACAAAGAAATAATTGTGTTGACTAATTACATTCCAGGATTCTTAATATTTAAGAAAACCATTTTTTTTAATCTGTCCAGTAATTTTTGAGTTTATCCATTACTAGCAAAAATATAAATATTTTCTCTTAACAGTATACATCACAAGTTTTTGCCCAATACATACATATATAAATGCTCACGCCTGTATTCCCCGAAGGGGTAGGCAGAGGTGTTGTAATAACAACAACGACATTTCACTGAAGATGATTATGTGCCAACGTGATAGATAGTGAGTCTATCGCCGTCTCAGGCACTTTCTTTCTTTAAATTATTTCTCAGGCATATGCAGGTTTCCTTCACCGTAAAGCACGTGGTGTGAAATCACTGCACATAACTTAAAAAAAAACTCATTGGTGATTCGAACTTGCGTCGCTTACGTAGCAAGCGACTGCTCAAACCTCAAGCCACCACGGCTAAAATAAAATAAATTTTTCATCTTCTCGGTCTACATAGATTTAGTTTTTGTCCAATATGTAAAGGAAGTTTCATCCTGAATATTCACGTATTGCAAACCTCACGGCCATTATTATGAATTAAGCAATAGTATAATAGATAGAGGACGCTAGCGACCGGATGCGCCAATTGGACTACCGGCGTACAAATACCGACCTTAATTAGGAGATGTAATCAATCAGTTGTTGTTAGCCATTGTTGACATATGACGCCATTTTGATTCACTCATTTCGGTGGTGGAATGCTATTTGAATTGGTAATTTGGTTTGGTGTTATATGAAAGTATATAGGAGACAGACATTAAAACACCAATTTTTTTATATTTGATCTATCTGTTTGTCTGTTTGAATCTCCGAAACGGTTAGACCGATTTTAACGGAACTTTAATCGCCAGATAGCTAATGTAACAAGGAGTAACTTAGTCTCTCAGCCATGAAATTATCTTTACGTGGGTAAAACCGCGGGGCACGGCTAGTAGGAATATATAAACAATATATCATCACGCTAAGACTAAGCGCGGGTTAAACTTAGCATTATCCTAAAGTAGGTATTCCACACGGATGAAGTCGCGGGCAGAAGCTACTTAATCATAAATTCAAGTGAATACTTATCTGAAACATAAACACGAAATAACTGTCAGGCAGTTAGGGGTATCATCCCTTAATCTTGATTAATCCAAGCTTAATGGGGGATGACTTGTGGTCTTCAAGATGGATAGCAAATATCAATTCTCCGCTCGGAGTTTGAACTAAAGATTGATTGAGCTGGAAAAGTTATTTCTTTGGGTAAATAAGTGATGCGTCCAATATATTTATGGGTCCTGCCTTTCGTATATTATCAAGCATTGTTTTTGTATTCATCACGTCGCATCCCAGAGGCTAGGTCCTCGGGTAGGCAGGGAGAAATCTGTCATTCCACTCTCTCAGATAGACCTATACTTAATAAACCTACACCTTCGCTATAAAAGTTAACTAACGTTCCGTTTCATAACTAACACACACTCAGTTCACCTGGTCACATAACAAGAAAGTAAATACTAACAGCGACTTTTTAGATTTTTTTCTTCATATTTCCTTTAGGTACCCAAACAAGAATTTTTTTGCGACCAATCTGATGAAGCCTTTCCTAAAAATAGCAAATGTTCTACGTAAACGCCGTCTACGCTTTCTTTAAATCTGAGTTGGTAACATTGGTCGGCGGCGTCTGCAACAGTTGTCAATTCAACATGTTTGGCAATAGTTACAAGTCAGTCGGAAGCTTAAGAAACTGGTTTAATTTAGATTAGCAACTATCCTCGGCATGAGGGTTAAAAAGGTTAGATGGCATTCAATTTGTGTAAAATCAGTAGATAGTCGTTTCGGGTTGAATTGGATGCGTAACCTTCCAAGTTCGGGCTAGCCCAATGAACAATGAAAGGTTGTGAAGGCCAGATGGCACTCTTCATCTCAAATTTGACTAACCACATGCATGGATTGCCGGCCTCAACAATGTATGAGATTAGACCAAACTTGGCGAGTTTACTCACAAATCTCTTCGCCGTCGCACACCGTCGCGATGCCCTGAACGCAGATTTGAATGGAATCCATCTGTATCACGTTGGGTCTTAATCATATTCGGTGCAATTTGGATGGTGTTGCTTACCACTTCGGGGAGTTCTGGGACCCTTCTGCATAATTATTTTATTTGTATTGAATCGAAGCAACACCATCTATGCGCCGACAGATGGCACTGTTTCCCATAGGATCACATGCACTATTCTATGTCCAAAAATCCAAGTAATCTGCCCGTCTTGATGGACTTATCTGTGGTATCATATAAGATCCACGATCCGCAAATATCTTCCAAGCGAGCAATCCCGGAATTGGGACGTCTACGTCCCGGAACGCGTCCCGTACGTGACCCGCACTCTCAGTGATGATAAATTACCATTCTATTGCCTGTATTATGACGACGTTTCGCCACTCACCACAACTGCTTTTACTATTTTGTATATATAATATAGTATATATATATAATATATAACTCAAAGGTGACTGACTGACTGTTATGACAGATGGATGTTATGACGTAGACATCCGCTAAGATTTTGATGAATTCTACCCTCAAGGGGAAAAATAGGGGATGAAAGTTCAGACTACTTTTAATAAAAAACATAGGGTAATAAAATATGGATGACCAAGTTTTGCTGGATATATTCATTTCTAATAATCTTGAGCGATTTATCACTCAAATATCAAAATTTCATGAAAGTTGATACAGCCGCTTCTGAGATTCAGATTATATTTTATACTCGTATATATTGTTAGCTGTGCCCGGCAAACGTGCTTCTGTCATATAAATTATATTGGGGGGTATTAAGGGGTATAAACCTGGTTCTAATCAATTAGAGGTATCAGATGTAATTTTGGCCGATTCTCAGACCAACCCACACAAATTTTCATACAAATCGATCCAGGCGTTACTGAGGAGTTTGAAAACAACCACCGCGACACTAGTATTTTATATACTAGATACGATGTTGATCAAGTAAGTCGTCGTATGGACATGTTATGGAGGGATAATGTTGCCAAAAAAGTTTTGTTTATGAATGTGGATGGTTACAAGGGGAGAGGAAAACCTAAGAAACGATGGATGGATTGTGTGAAAGATGACATGGCTAGAATGGGAGTGAATACAGATATGACGGCTGATAGAGAGAAATGGAAGAGAAGAACATATTGCGCCGACCACAAATAACATGGGGTAAGGGCAGGAGGATGATGATAATTGCTCAAGTATGTACAATCGTCAAGTGACGTCGTTCGAACGTGTCAAGACCTATATATACTTGGGGCAATGAGATGTTATATTCCTAAGCGATATTTTTATTATTTAGAAGGTTTTCTTCCTTTAATAAGAGTCGTAAGTAAGCGTACGTGCAATAAACCTTTATATAAACACAGGTGTTGAATAAACGACCCTATGGTATAATAATATTATGGTTTAATGCTTATTTTATGTGGAGGCAGTAAAAACTGCGTAGCTGGGGATCGATACACGGCAGAGAATGTGTGGAGTGGCTTTTTCGGTACATACTTAATCTAAATCGGGTAGGCATTATATTTTTGACATCCGATGAAAAGAGTCATAAGTTCGACATAAGTGGTGCCGTTCGGCGTTGACCGAATGAAGTAGGAATTTTTAGAGTTCCATACCCAAAAAGTAAAATCCTGTTATTAGAACTCCACTGTCCGTCCGTCCGTTGTTGTTACAACATCCAGCTTACCCCTTCTGGGATGGCGTGAGAATATTTATTTATTTACTAACTATGCCCGCTGTTTTCGAGGACTCAGGGAACCCTAAATGTTACTCCTTGAAATATCAGCTACATACCAGTGAGAATCCGTTTAAATCTTAAAATCGGTCCAACCGTTTCGGAGATTAGCACAAACAAACAAAATAAAAAATAAATAAAAAACTAAAAATAAATATGCTCACGCCATCCCAGAAGGGTCCCCGAAGGGGTAAGCAGAGGTGTTGTAACAACACCTACAATTCACCGAATATGAATATGCTAACGTGACAGAGGGTGACTTCTCAAACTTATGCAGGTTTCCTCGCGATGTTTTCCTTCACCGTGCACATGGTGTGAAATCACTGTACATAATTTTTTTGTGGAAAATCTCATTGGTTCAGGCCCCGCTGGGATTCGAACTTGCGTCGCTTGCGTAGCAGGCTCTAACCCCAAGGCCACCACGGCAAAATTAAAAAAAATGGTTTTTATTTCAGTGCCGTGTATACTTTCATATGCATTTAGTGAAAAGCTGTTATTTTGGAAATACAAACAGACACTTCAATTTTATTTCTGCACTGTATGTATGTATATAGATGTATAGATAGATATTCGTTTCGGAGCTAAGTTACTTTAGATACACACATACAGGGGCCTTACGAACGTTGAGCGTTCAGCGACTGATGCCGTGTGCCGAATATATTCGTCCAACATCAATTAACCAGTTCATCATCATCATCATATCAGCCATAGGACGTCCACTGCTGAACATAGGCCTCTCCCAATGATTTCCACCTCACCCGGTTGGAAGCGGTCTGCATCCAGCGGGTCCCCGCGGCCTTGACCAGATCGTCCGTCCATCTCGCGGGGGGGCGCCCTACGCTGCGCTTGCCGGTACGTGGTCTCCACTCGAGAACTCTACTGCCCCAGCGGCCATTAGTCCTTCGAGCAATGTGGCCTGCCCATTGTCACTTTAGCCTGCTAACCCGATTGGCTAATTAACCAGTTATCTAAATAATCCTGAACTAACGTGTCGGAATACACAGTGAAATTGACTAGCGAAGGCAAGTCTTTTAGCTTAAGCTTAAAAGCGCTGAAAAAAGTAAATGTTGAAACTGTAGAGCTTTTTCCTGAAACAGAAGCACAGAGCTTTCTTCCTTTTCTAGCCATCTGTATAAAGTTTCTTTTAGCGGAATAATTGTTCTACAGAGCACATTCCTTTATCTTTTAGTTCCGTACCAAAATGGTACAAATGAAACCTTTCTGCCGTGTCTGTCCGTACAACTTCAATGAAATAATTAGTATACTATTTTATGTAGTATTTTAAATTATTTTTTTTTCTAAAACATGCAGAGTTGTTTTTTTTTAGAAAAACTTATCTGTACAGGCGGCTGGGATTCGAACTTGCATCGCTTGCTTAGCAGGCGACTGCTCAAACCTCAAGCCCACCACGGCTCTTCAACGGATTCTTAAAGGTTATATTTTTGTAAGCTATGCGTTGTAATTAATTTGTAATTATATGTATTGCCGTGATTGGAGCCGTGGTTGCCTAGGGGTATAAGCAGTCGCCTGCTACGCAAGCGACGCAGGTTCGAATCCCGTTTTAGTTATCTATACTTGCTAGCGTCTCCGCCGAATATTTGTATGAGAAATTGTGCAGCGACACGCGATGACGCGATGAACTAAAATATCTCATACAAATATTGCTAGTGACGCTAGCGAGTATAGATTACGAAAACGGTGGCAAACTCGTGATAGGGGTATGCACTGGACTTTAAAAAGAAGAGGATCTTTCTTTTCCATTATTGTTATTATACCACCCTTATGGCTTGACTCGCGGAACTTGGAGTACAAAAAAAACGTACAGAAGGTCGGCTCCAACATACTGGCGTTGAAATGCGCACTCACAGTAGTATTACACTATACATTTACTAATGGAATTAGCCTGACTTTTGATCCACTTGCTAGATAAGTTCTGCGTAATTTAAATTCTGATTTACAAAGCATTGGTTTTTAAAAATTCAGCAACTCCTCATTGAGGCGAGGTTGTTTACTGCCATGAAAACACTCGCAACTGCTCCTGCGTGGTGGTAGGATTTCCCATACAAACTTTCAACCCCTTAAATCCCTTAGGGGTGAAACTTCAGATAACCATTTCTTAATTTATACCTACGAAGTGTAGGATCACGAGTGAAAGATAATACATACATACATACATATGCTCACGCCTGTATCCCATGGGGGTAGGCAGAGACCACCGTTTGCCACATGCTACGATCCTTACGTACTTCTTTCGCTTCATCCACATTCATGTATCTCTTCATACACTTTCTTCGGTTACGAGTGCTCCGAATTTGACCTATCTGAAAAATACTATTAATTTGGTCATAGTAGTTCTTCCTTCGACGCCCTCTACCGACACTTCCGCTCACATTCGCTCTATAAATTTGTTTCGTTAGTCGCCTTTCACTCATACTTTCGATATGTCCAAACCATCTCAACATACTTTTTTCAATTTTGGTCACCACATCATTCTTGAACTTGCAACTGTCTGTGTGAAAGATGATATGGCTAAAATGGGAGTGAATACAGATGTGACGGCTGGTAGAGAGAAATAGAAGAGAAGCACACTTTGCGCTGACCACAAATAACATGGGATAAAGGCAGGAGGATGATGATCTCATCAAGAATACCTTTAACTGACAAGTTTTTAGATCAAGCGGTATAGGCTATGCGTTGATTTCAGTCAGTCAGTACTTACAATTTTATTTGTATTGGAGATAAGTCACTCATGGAAGCTAGTTCTTTTAACTCGCTTCAAATGATTAGTACCCTAAGGATAGGTTTTATGTTGACGATATCGGGATTTATCATGATTATATCTTGATAGTAACTTACATCGACGTTTCGATTGGGTTACACCAATCGTGGTCGCGAGCAGACTGTGACGTACGTTATTTTCAAATTATTCACGTGATAAGTCCCGAGTAACTTTAAATATGAATTTAAATCGCGAAAGTTTAAGGAATATTACGCGTCATATCGATTGCGTATTTTCCTCATATTGTATGGGAACGATAAGGCAACCAATACTTGAGGTCTTCTTATTCATGAGTTTAACAACCCTAACAGACTTGATCAAACATCCTGTTTTGACCGAATGCGACGGTTGCCGACCGCCCTTCTGTCACCATTAAATTTTATGCCTGTAGCATCTCTTGAAAATGCAAATGGAATATAACATTTACATACTTTGTCTGGAAAAATGAAAATTAATATCAATGACCTCCCACTTCCTTCCTCGTACATCGCCCTGCAGGCATTATTCCAAATGGCTTACGGTTTTCGTGAAAATTACGATTTATGTACTTACTTTAATGATGCAACTTCTCCTGTCCCTCGCACTTTCTCTGCGCTCAACGCTCTCTTGGAGTTCAACTCTGAGTGTGATTTATTTGCGGATGAATGACAGACGATCATGTTGGCATGTCTGGAGTATTGCGTCACCCAATAGCCAGGGTCTAAGAATATGGCTATGGTATCCCCTGCCTGTCGTAAGAGGCGACTAAAAGGGGGGCCGGAGGGCCTGCTGGCGGTGGTCGGGGTGGGAGCTTTGACCACCGGCGCGGGCCCGGAAAGGTGGCAGCGCGACGTGGCTCGCGCTGCCTTGCACAGCGAGGTCTCCAGGGGCGGCATCACAGCTGCCCCGGGGATGTGCCCCGGCAAAGTGTGGGGGGACACCGCCGCGATCTATCAGAGTACCCGGAGTCCCCCCTGAGCACTGAGGACGGACACCGGGGGGGATTTAGCGAGGTACTTGTACTGTATATATATATATTGTGTAATATTGCTACGTTTTGTGTAATTGGTTACTGGCCGTTTAAAATGTAAATTTCAAATAATAATAAAAATATATAAACAACTTCCGTACTGTGTGATGAATGAAGTGATGCAGGTGTGAAATTAGTATTTAACGAATTATTTAAATTTAACTAGCTATGTCCCGCATATGTCTGAGAAGTAATTCAAAGACGTATGTGCCTGAGACGGCGATAGACTCAAATATATGATAGACTCACCATCTGTCACGTTGGCACATCATCTTCGGTGAAAAGTGAGCGTTGTTATTGTAATGTATGTAATCTAAGTTCCCTGCTAATTCTTCTGGAACGTAGTATTTCGTTTAAAGTCATTTTTAACCGACTCCAAAAAAAGTAGGAGGCTATAAATTAAACTGTATTTTTTTTCAATTTAATATTCCCTAAAATTTGTCATAAAAGTAGCTGAGGCTGCTAATAAGCGTTCATTTGCAATTAATTCCGAGACCGTTACTGGAATCGAAACAGACCTCTTGGGAACAATATAATTAGAATATTCCGTGACAGTACGCTGTATAAATACTAAATATTTGTTACCAATTCCGTGCCGCTGTTGAGTGGAGATAGTTGGAAATATGTCACCGAATTTAAAACTAATTAAACTTGTGTAGAGAGAACGTGGTCTTGCAAAATTCAAAACCAAAATTATTAAAGAAATATTATAATACTAGATATTTTTTAAGTAGGCTTAATTACACTATAATAATAATATATAGACTGCTATCACTATGATATGATAGCTGATCTCATAAAGTGATTGTTGATCTCATTAAAGTATTAGACATGTAAGAAGAGATTAAATAGTTAATAATTAAAAAACTATAATATTTTTTTACCTTATAAGAATTATTTGTTAGAATTGTTTGTAATGGTCTATCATACGGTCCTATACCTATCTGTAACCACAAATTGAATGTTTTTATATTTATTTAACTGATGGTGTAACTGTATTAATAACATACATATGCTCACGCCTGTATTCCCCGAAGGGGTAGGCAGAGGTGTTGTTATCACAACACCCACTTTTCACCGAATTTGATTAAGTGCCAACGTGACAGATGGTGAGCCTATCGCCGTCTTAGGCACTATACATACGTCTTTGAATTACTTCTCAGAAATATGCAGGTTTCCTCACGATGTTTTCCTTCACCGTAAAGCACGTGGTGTGAAATCACTGTACATAAGTTTTTTTAGAAAATCTCATTGGTACAGGCCCCGCTGGGATTCGAACTTGCGTCGCTTGCGTAGCAGGCGACTGCTCTAACCCCGAGGCCACCACGGCTCACTGTCACTGTATTAATAAATAAAAAATAATAATTTGTTTTAATGATTGAACAAAAAACCTGTTCGTCTGTCTCTCTTAAAAGAACTGTTTATCTACATATAAAATTCAAAGTCTTCGTTGACTGTAACTATTACCTTAAGGCGTGAACATGTACAAATGAGTTTTAAAAAAAAAATATGTGCCCTAATGTCACACCACCTTTGACTGATTAGTAATTCAAAGACCACTTAATCAACTTCGGTGCGAAGTGGGTGTTGTTATTACAACATCTCTACCTACCCCTTCGGGGAATACAGGCTTGGGCTTATGTATGTAAGTCCTGTCTAGCTGACTTTATATCAACGCTCAGCCTACACCGCTGGTCCTAGAGACATGGGATTCGGAGGATGTGTTATTGGTCAAGTGTACATAAATAAAATGTTAATGTAAACATCTAACAACTAAGTGCCGTGGTGGCCTCGGGGTTGAGAAGTCACCTACTGGCTGCTACACAAGTTCGAATCCCAGCGGGGCCCGTACCAAAGAGTTTTTCTTAAAAACTTATGTACAGTGATTTCAAACCACGTGTTTTACAGTGAAGGAAACCTGCATATGTATAATGCCTGAGACGGCGATGGACTCACCATCTGTCACCTTCGTTCACATATTCGTTGAAGTGTGGGTGTTGTTGTTACAACACCTCTGCTTACACCTTCGGGGACCCTTCTGGATGGCGTGAGCATATAAATAACATCAAACACTAGAAAGTTGCTCTATCACAATGTCCACGATGGAATTAGAACTGGATAAACAATGGAATTACAAGCGTCTATTAAAGCAATTATGGTGTGTTATTATAGCAATAATTGTGCCCCTGCTGTCGCTAATAGCGTTAATTATTCTATTTTATATTGTTTAGTACTTTTCTGGGTTTTTTCAGTTGAATATTTAACAGGTATTATGTTGGTGGATCGGGATAGCGGCCCTACTATGAGATCTTATTGCCTTGTTAATTTGACTCATATTATGAGCGTCGTTGGCCTTGGGGTTTGAGCAGTCGCCTTCTACGTTCGCAGTTCGAATCCCTGCGGCATGTACCAATGAGTTTTTCTGAAAACTTGTATGCAGTGATGTCACACCCCGAGCTTTACGATGAAGGTAACATCGTGAGGAAACTTGCATGAGTCCGAGAAGTCATTCAAATACGTATGTATAGTGTCTGAGTGATATAACGAGCCTAACGAAATTAACCTACTTTTATTCAAAATTTTTTTATAGATAGGTTGTAAATAAGGTGGTTTAGAATTTATGAAGGAACAGCTGATGTACCTTCATTAATACTGGTTAAGGTCACAACCCTCGTATGCTTCGCTGTAGTCGGTTTATACTCATACATCAAGCTTATAAAAACATACCATGTCAATTTATTCAGCTCAGTTATCTCGTAATAAAATCTAGATCTAGATTGATTGAGATAGTGCTTGCAAAAGTCTGCAATATATCGTTTATACTTATACCGCAATTAATCATAATATTATACAATATTACAAATAGGCATAAACCAAGACTTTTTTATCTCCATTTTAGATTGCTTTGGTTTCTAAAATAGACTGATTCCATAACTTAAATCCTAAATAAAATTTAAGTGTCTGTTTATAATTCCCAGTATTCCCACGGGAACGGGAATTACGCGAGTGGAACCGCGTGACGTCCTCCAGCAGACACTCAACAAGATCGAATAGAATGATGATATTTTATTGAACAACAGTGTTCTGTATGAAGACGAACAGCAATTTATCATTCGGCGATGGATTGGTCATATGTTCGTGTCATCTGCGATGTTATTGTGAAGATAACATCCAATAATACTCCTTTGTACCTGTGTGATGGATTTGTGCTAATGTCTTCTGAAAATCTATTTAGTAACGCTTCGTTTCAAAAAATGTTTGAAAAAGCGATTTGGAAAATGTCGGAATTTACTATTTTATTATTCAGGCGACAACCGTACAGAGGCCTTTTTTATTTTTATAGTGGGAAATCCTCGTAGGATATCTGCCTGCCACGGGTGAGGCAAGCAGATTATGTCAGACTTCTACTCACTAAAACCCACTGTGTTCCTCTCCCCGCTCTGTTGTGTCCGATTAATCCGCAGGATAACTTTTTGCCCCTTAAACCCCCTACACACAAAATTTCATATATTCGTAATTGCTAAACGGTATATGATAAGATTTAAATTTAATTTTTAATTTAAAACACAGACCAAAACTTTTGACATGTAGAAGCTAGTTGTAGGCCAGCTAAAAAAAGATCACAACACCTCTGGTTACCCCTTTTGGGACACTTTTGGGATGGCGTGAGCATATTTATATATTTATTTCCCCTTGTACCATGGTTTCTATATATTAATTAATATTTTTTTGTTACAGGTAATTAGGATTGGTGCTCTTCTTGAAGTAAATTTAAGGTAAAATAGTCAACTGAGTACAGGCATCAAGGTACTAAATCTTTTGTTTGGTTTAGTAAAAACATTTCCTATAACTTGCCATTTTAACCGACTTCAAAAGGAAGAGGGTTTTCCAATTCGACCTTTACTTAATTATAATGCTTAGAGGGCGCCACATCCATTTTAATGTGATCTTAAGCCGTAACTACAAGTGTGCCTTTAGGTAAATCTTCAAGCCATTACTCTTCTCAAATTCAATTTGAGCAATCAAATCCCAGGGTGCAGTCACGGGCATCACGGCAGGCGTTATCAACAGAGCATTAGAAATCAATTTAATAGATGACTGTACTCCATCAAAGGTCGTCGCACTACGCCAGCTGTATCCGCTCAGGTGCGAGATGAGTCAGTTTTTTTCATAGATTTAATACACATTCATACACATACAATATGGTTGAGTAGCTTATTGGAATCACTGAGATTGTTATTATATATCCTGGTGTAATATCTTCCCGTGGGGTGTAAAATCACCTACTTAAATCGATGCAAAACTTACATGAGGAAATCTGCATATGTCACGTTGGCACTTAATAATCTTCGGTGAAAAGTAGGTGTTGCTGTTACGATACCTCTGCCTAGCCCTTCGGGGAATACAGGCGTGAGCATATGTGTGTATTTGTTTTCATAAATATTAGCAGAATAGCTGGGATTGAATCCCGGGCAAACTCCTCTTCAAACTTATCCTAAACTGTGCGCTTTACATATTGGAAACCAAAAACGCAATGATACGCGTATTTGTTCCAAACATCTCATTACTATGTCTATTTACATCCATCGACATAAGCATTGACTGTAACTTCCGGAAAATGTATTGTCTCTATCCACACACATATATAAAATTGAATTGTCTGTTTGTAAATCCAAATTAACAGGTTTTCACTAAATGCATATGGAAGTATATACGCTACCGAAATAAAAAACAAATTCGCCCTGACTATTTGTTTCGGATTAACCCCGAAACAGCACTGGCAGATAGCTGATATTAGAAGGAGTAAGTTGGGCTTCTTTTTTATATTAGTGCCGCGAAATAAAGCCACTCATTAAATGAAGTCTACATGGGTGAAACCGCGGGGCAAAGCTCGTTATTATTATCTTAACTAATATTACAAAGCGGAAACAGATTTATGAAAGTATGTTTGTATTGAATAGGCTCCGAAACTACTGGACCGATTAGAAAAGTTCTTACAGCAATGGATAGCTAAATTATCGGCGAGTAACATAGGCTATATTTTATTCCCATGCTCCCACGGGAGCGGGAAATACGCCGGTGAAACCGCGTGACGTCCGCTAGTAACATATATTTCTATAGTCGATCTCGTCAGCACATTATCCCATGCTACCGCTAAAACCCGAAAATCGAGACGCCATTACGTATTCAAAGTCGGTTACAAATTTTAATGCCTTCGAACACATTTTCGAGGTATTCCTCGTCTTATCTCACAATAGCAAGGAGCTAATATGTAAATTTGATTCACGCTCGAATCCCGGGGGATTTTGTTGGATCCCGCGAACAAACAGAATAACATATCGTTCACGGTTTAGTCCCGGGTACGGAATTTCTATAAAGTATCCTTTCGCGTGTCAGATGTATTTGTTTGACGGTATTTCGGGATTGGAGTCTTTGCGATGTTATTAGGGATCGGATTGTAAAAAGCAAAGTATATATACATATAAACACACATGTAAAACTGATTGCTACATGCTAGGACAGGCGCATATTTTTGTCACATTGCATCTTCGTACATTGTTGGGGTCGGCACTTGATTCAACCCGATGTGGCTGATCACCTGATTTTTATACGAAGCGACTTCCATCTGACCTTCGCAACCTCTTTTACGAGGAAAATCTGTGAAACCAGTTGTCAGACTTTTTTTTTTAGGCCTCCGACTGACTTGTAACGATTGCCAAAGATGATAAATTGGCAACCGGGACCGACGGCTTAACGTGCTCTCCGAGGCACGGAGGGAACTCGGGCGGTCACCCATCAAATTACTGGCTAAGGCTGCTTAACTTCTGATCGAATGATATGCGCAATAGCAACTGTGCCACGAACTCCTGCGCATATTTTTGACACAGAGCATAAATAAAAAATACGGTAACTTTTTTCAAAATCTTCCTTGTTATACTTACTATTTTTTTTTTGGTAAAGTGTCGTTATTAGAGGTAACGAAATGCTCGATGCTTATTGTATGTTATGTGGAACATAAGACAATACCTACTTATTTATTTGTGTTGAACTTCTAAGAACTATACACAAAATTTATGAATTAACGGCGAAAAATGTAAATGAAATTCAAAAGAAATTTGTAAAATGTGCGCAAACAATTTCATAATATACATTTAGTAAATAAAGTTAATTTATATTTACGAAAACGCACTTCAATTATATTAATCTGTATACTACATATGCTCACGCCTGTATTCCCCGAAGGGGTAGGCAGAGGTGTTATAATCACAACACCCACTTTTCACGCTTGCCACGAAAACAGATTCCATGCAGACAAAATCGCGAGAAGAAGTTAGGTATTTTAATTGCGAAAATGTTTCTGTTACCTTTTCACAGCTAAGCCCATCCTAAGCCGACGATCCGGAAATTTGTTATAGAAATAGATTGAACTTGAACCCTGGAAAGGGTACAGGGCTACGAAGAGCTAAATAAAAACTCATTCCACTCGAACTGATACTTACTTATGTCCACAAATGTGTTTTGGCCTCGTGGCACAGATGCTATTGCGCATATCATTCGATCAGCGAAGTTAAACAACCCTAACCCTAACCAGTAATTGGATGGATGACCGCCCGAGTTCCCTCCGTGCCTCGGAGAGCACGTTAAGCCGTCGGTCCCGGTTGCCAATTTATCATCTTTGGCAATCGTTACAGGTCAGTCGGAGGCCTCAAATAGTCTGACAACTGGTTTAACCCAGATCACAGATTTTCCTCGTTAAAGGGGTTGCGAAGGTCATATGGCAGTCGCTTCGTATAAAAATCAGGTGATCAGCCACATCGGGTTGAATCAAGTGCTGACCCCAACAATGTAAGGGATAAGGCCAGGGAGATGATGTCCACAAATGTATTTTGGCCTGACTTTGATCACATTTTCGTTCATGCCACGTTGTTTACAACACGGGGGATCTATTTTCCGGGATTAAATTCTAGGTGGTCTACACTTTTCGCACATTGTACCTAGACGTGTCAGTTGAGTTCAGACGCCCTTTACATTTATCGTAAGGGCGGTAAGGATAAATTATAAGGAGCTTAGATCCCTTACCCATGATTTCCCCGGGACCGGATGATCCACCGGATGAAAGGCTTCGCACGTCACTTCCGGTCACCGATCACATTTATCAAGTCACTCATTCCGAACTAAGTGACGTGTTATGTTATATACTAGTTGCAAGAGTTATAACAAGATTAATGTTTCTTCACTTATTCTATGAAATAAAGCTGCCCCTTTTTATATTTTAGCGGTTTTCTCAAGCGAGCTGAGCATGGGATTATTGAAGAAAATGAATATAAAAATGATTTATGCAGTTTAGGCTCTGGTAAGGCACTTATGAATGTCGTGGAATTAACCACCGGTTCGGAAACTAGTATATATATGACGTGTATAAGTAAGGAAAACAGCGTGAGGAAACCTGCATATGTTTGAGAAGTAATTCAAAGACGTATGTATAGTGCCTGAGACAGCGATGGTAATTAATCTTCTTCGGTGGAATGTGGGTGTTGTCAATACAGCACCTCTACCTCTCTGCGGGGAATACATATGTACTATGGTGATGGCAATAGGCAACATTTACGAATTTTGGGTGTATAGGCACTCCTGCTTACCCCTTCGAGGAATACAGGCTTATATAATTTTTTTGGGTATTATTAATGGGCGAGCGCGGAGGAATATATGCGCAATAATCTCCATTATATGCGCAATAATCTCCATTATTTTCGCTGGAACCTCAAAACTCGTGAGGTCTCCAGCTAGAACTATTGACGCCGCAGACCATGGAAGATCTTCGCTTATCTGGGGCTGAGCATGATCACTTCGCCCCACATGTGAATAAAAATGAAATATCAATAATGATTGTGTGCATTGGACAATAACAAAGCTAATTAATCATCGTTCAGGACCAGCTGTTTGACTGTTCGGGTATATTAAACGAGCTGATGATGCGTTGATCGCATATAACTGATTATATTTATATTCAATTAGACCCAATTCTAGTCAATTGAAGATAAATAGACTAATCATGTGTTTGCCTGAGCCGTGGCCGGGGGCTTTGAGCAGTCGCCTGCTCCAATCCCAGCGGAGCCTGTACCAATGAGTTTTCTAAAAAACTTATGTGCAGAGATTCTGACGTGCTTTGAAGGAAAACATCGTGAGGAAACCTTCATGTGTCTGAGTAGTTCAAAGACGCACGTATAGTGCCTGAGACGGCGATGGACATACCCTCTTTTCTCGAACCGAGAGTTATAAGTAGGATAATTTTTCAATTGAGAGTTTCACGGAAAAAACTGCTATCTACTGTTTTAATTCTCGCAGACAGTCCTAATTCTAAGCCTATTGAAGACTGCTAGATTAATGGTGGGTTGTTAATTAATTCTAGTCTAGACTCAAATGCGTTCACTGATTTGAATAAATCTAGACAGTTTTAAATATATTTATTAAATATGCTCACGCCATCCAAAAAGGGTCTCCGAAGGGGTAAGCAGCAGGTGTTATAACAACACTTAAACTAGCTGTGCCCTGTGATTTCAACCGTGTCAAAATTTCAATGGTGACTTGATTTCCTAAGCCCATGTTACTCCTTGTAACAGCCGCTATCTGTCAGTGAAATCCCCTGAAATCTATCCAGCCGCTTCAGAGATTAGCCGGAACAAACAGATTGACAGATTTTTTTATGAATAGCTTTTTTATGTAAGTATGAGAGCCGTGGTGGCCTTGAGGTTTGAGCAGTCGCCTGCTACGCAAGCGACGCAAGTTCGAATCCCAGCGGGGCCTATACCAATGAGTTTTTCTAAAAAAAACTTATGTGCAGTGATTTCACACCACGTGCTTTACGGTGAAGGAAAACATCGTGAGGAAACCTGCATATTTCTGAGAAGTAATTCAATGACGTATATAAAGTGTCTGAGACTGTCACGTTGGCACTTAATCATCTTCGGTGAAAAGTGGGTGTTGTGATTACAACACCTCTGCCTACCCCTTCGGGGAATACAGGCGTGAGCATATGTATGTAAGTTTACTATATAATTTCTTATACATTTAGTAAAAAGCTGTTTATTTGTAATAACAAATATACACTGGAATGGTTATAGATAGGCAGTTCTATAGAAGATTTATGTACAAAATCTGGACAAAATTTTAGTTATTCATTGGATCTTAAATAAATCCGGAGTCTGTGAATAAAACGAAAGTAAGTGCTTGCTGTGAATTCCAATTAGGCGAAATATTTTCATTCACATCTTCCCGAGAGTTCTGCGGCATGGATTAATAATTCAGTAGGTTATCTCAGATGAATGACTTGTCCATTCCTTTGTTACTGCAACACAAATATGGCTCCACAATTTATGGGGAGCGTAAAAGAAAATGCTTGTTGATATTTGCATTCTGTGCATGCCCATACTTTATAACACTACAAAAGAATATACAAAAAGTGTATGAATAGGGCTTTTCAATGGTAATTTGTTTTGGGTAAACTCATTATTAATGACCATCTTTACAGATATATTGAAGTTGAAGCTTGAAGTGGCTGTTTGGTATACACGATACTGACTTGGAAAAACAACTTCTGAATTTTTTTGTCCGTCTGTTTGTTCCGGATAATCTCCTAAACGGCTTGACCGATTTTAACCTGAACTTTCTCTGGTGGATAACTAATGTTACAAGGAGTAACTTTTAACTAAAAATAATAATGAGGGTTCTGCGTGCCATTCATGAAATTAAGCCCACGCAGGTGAAACCGCAGGGTGCTATCTGCACCTGTTTTGGAATAAGATTGTAGGAAGAGCGCGTGATCATAAGGCAATGGGAAGATCTTCCAGCCAAACGGGTGTCAAGCCTGGGGAACACTGGCTCCAACTGGTTTAGCTCGAGAATTCTTATTGCGCGATTTAGGTTCTCGTGCATTTGTACTCAAACTACGCATTTGTTAGCGAGTAGCGCCATCTATGTTGCGAGCGGAGAAACGCTGCTGCAATATGATAATGCCTTGGTTCTATAGTAAGTGCATAAAAGAAAACGAATAGGTAATACATAATAGTAACCTAAGTTACTCTTGAAACGTCAGTTATCTGCCAGTGAACGTTCCGTAAAAATCAGTTCAGCCGTTTCACAGTTTAACAAAAAAGCTAACCATCCTATTACAATGAGGTGATAATATTATTTAAATTAAATTATATTATATTCATATTATATAACTAAAAACCTTATAAATATAATCTAATAACTAAAAACCTTAAAAATATATAATCTTATAACTAAAATATATTATTAAAAGAAGTCCCTGTAGGCAAGGTACCGAAGATACTGGCAGCATTCCCCCTTTGGATGGCAAGACTAATTCTTTGACCGAGGTAGCTGCCAGCTCTCCGGTCTCCTGTGATGTCGACTAACCTTTCGGTTATTTCTTTAAAAAGCCTAATAGCGCTAGGACCCCACGGACCAGCTAACCATTGTTTTTTTATAATATGAATATGTATTTAGTGAAAAGCAGTGAAATATAACAGCAAACACTTCAATTTTACTTACCTGTATAGATGACTAAACGGTATATAATAAATTGTTCTTCACGCTAATTCTCAGAGCAAAGTGTCACACTTCACCACACCACTTAAATTACATAATCGTTCACCTAAATGATTATTATCACACATTCATTAAGTGTCACTTTGCTTCTTGGAGACTTGACACACGAAATGTAGCAGAAAGTCGGCTTCCTAGCATTCGACCAGAATCGGCGAACGTAAGAATGAAAATGTAAGTTTTTTGTCGATTTGACTCGCCAATAGAAAGAGCCCAGAACAAATTTTGATGTTTATTGAGAAATAGTTGTGTTATAGCTCTATCTATCACATCAACCAGGCACAGTATGTTGACAGCCGCTGTCACTCAAGCGTATTTGTATACATACATAAATACGCTCACGCATGTATTCCCCCAAGGGGTAGGCAGAGGTATTAAAATAACAACACCCACTGTTCATCGAATATGATGAAGTGCCAACGTGACAGATGGTGAGTCTATCACTATCCCAGGCACTATAAAAATGTCTTTTAATTACTACTCTTCCCATCTATGTATATAATGCACGTGGTGTGAAATCACTGCACATATGTTTTTAGAAAACTCATTGGTACAGGCCCCGATGGGATTCGAACTTGCGTCGCTTGCGTAGCAGGCGACTGCTCAAACCCCAAGGCCACCACGGCTCTTGTATATGAATTATGTCTATATCTACAATTTGGCTACAATTTGTAGGTACTTGAATTTAATAGCAACGCTTGTATTTATTTCTCGTTTCATAGAAGACCCAAAAAACGGCTACTGCTCATTTAAGGTCAGCGCTTATAACAGATGACGGCATCTTTAAACGGCTTTAAAGGGAGATGACCTTCAATAAAGTACATATACAATGTACGCGTGCGAATGTTAAACAGTATGTCCGCCAATCTATGATAGCTGACCTTAAGTAAGCTTTTTTTTTGATCTTGAGTTCCACTCTATGAAGATACTATTACAATACTTAAGGAAAGTACGATGGAGCTTCATAAAATTGCAAGTGGTTATGTCAAGGTGAATTGTACTTTGAAGTGTTATTAATATGTCTTCATTTTCAATGGGGGTTATTGTACTTTAAATTGCTATAGATATTACTAGCTGAGCTCGGCGGTTTCACCCTCGTTGACCATAATATATTTTTTTTTATTAATAGTAGCATACATAGAGAAAAGCATAATGGTTGGCCGTGTCGAGGGAATGAGAAGTAGAGGCAGAGCTCCAACTCGCTGGACGGATCCTCTCCTAGAGGCAATTAATAGTAGCACACAGTCCGCCCTTCATCAGCAGCTTCAACAGAGCAGCCTGGAGAGCTCTTACAGAAAGATCTACTTATGGTGGTCACGACCCTCAGCTGTGAGGAAAACGATGAAGAAGAAGAATAGTAGCATAACTAACTCCATGTAAAATTTGCCGTTTTGGAGATTCAAATCAAATCAATTTATTAATAATAATAATAAATACATGATATGCTTTATCGATATCTGGTCCCAAACTAATCAAACAATAAATATATTATAGACGAACACAACTATTAGCCGGAACAAACAGACGGCCAGGTAGCCAGATAATTGTAAGTGTAATTTTGGAATTACAAACAGAAACATAATTTTATTTATCTGTATACATTAATTTCAATTAACTGTGCTCCGCGATTTTACCTGCTTAGGATTAACAATTAAAACTATGCTACTTATACTTAATTATAATGTACTTGTGTCTGTATGTATGCAAATAATTATATAAAAAAATCAAAAATAAGAACATTCTTAGTATTTCTTGTAATATCAGTTATCTTCCAGTGAAAGTTCCGTTAAAATCGGCCCACCCAGCAGACATACCTATAAAATATATTGTCATGTCACTTTCATATACGCTTAGTGAAAAGCTCTAATTTGAAATAAAAAACAGACACTTCAATTTTATCTGTATAGATGGAGGTCGTTGACTTGTTTACGTCGAATTTTCAGCAGCTGATTATCCAAATAATGCTCCTGTAGAATTGTTTCTTGAAAATACGTACATTTTGCAATAGGTTTTGTCTCGCGCTTTGGAATGTAGTTTCAAGGGAATTTACATGAATAATATAAATACATTATTCAAATCAAATCTACTTTTTATTATGCTTGCTGTTGGGGTAGGTGACTAGAAACGTAGCTATTCCAACATCATCATCATTCTCGTCATACTTGTGAACAGGTACTGCTTGTGGGTGATGGTCATCTCAAGCTACAATTATACATAGTACCTAATATTACTTTTATGTTTTTTATCGACTTTTGTGCATTGGAACTGTCTCCTTGGACTTGTATAATATTTATGAAAAGAGTAATTACTGAGTTTCTTGCCAGGTTCTTCTCAGTAAAAGCAACCATCCGAACCTGACCATGTCGTTATGACGATTTTAATGTAATTTGATTGTGAAAGTCAAATCAAAAAAAAAATTGAACTAAGCTTAACACAAACCTACAAGTATTATAAACGCGTAAGTTTAAGCTCGGCTGGAGGCCCTCGGGTCTCGTCCTTTAGTCCGGTTAGGCAGTGGAGGTACCTCCCCCCTGCCAACTGCGGGAGACCATATCATAAAAAAAAAAACGAAAGGTTTTCAATTCAGGAATCAAATGTTTTTGGAAATCTCAATCATAGATCGGCCGGCAAGTAATTATTTGACTAGTTTTGAGTACAGTTACTTTTTTTATATTTTTATAGTGAAAATCTGATTTTTAAAATCTTGGGGTATCACGTACGTTGTACTAACGTTTTTTGAGTGTGGTTATGCAATGTCAGAATAACAAACATAAGTAAAATTCCTGGGAAAATCTCGGGATTTCATAAGAAACTCTTTGGTAGCTAGGCGCTCATAAAATTCGCACGCGCCCACTAAATTTTCATAAGATTAAATCCTGTTTGTAAATAAGGTGGTTTTACACAGGCGACTCTGAGCTTCGAAAATAACAGTATATTTATATTTTCAGTATGTAATAATAAGCAATCTTTTATTTTACTTTTCCTGTTTTGAAGAACGATTGTGCAGTAATATACTAGAAACTGCTAAAAATTATTGGTAATTTTTTTTCAGTTCCAAAAATCCTGCTATATTTGGAATTTGCGCCAGGGCATTAACAGTGCCCAAGTATTACTTTTGACACATAAGACTGTCGCTTGACCACAGAATAAATTCGAATAAAGTGTATGAAGAGATGCATAAATATCTAAGGACAGAAGCATGTGCCAAACGTTTCTGCCTACCCCCATGGGATACAGGCGTGAGCATTCCCCGAAAGGGTAGGCAGAGGAGTTGTAATAACAACACCCACATTTCACCGAATATTATTAAGTGCCAGAGGGTGAGTCTATCGCCGTCTCAGGCACGCGGCGTGGAATCATTGCGCATAAGTTTTTAGAAAAACTCATTGCTACAAGGCCCCACTGGGATTCAAACCCTACGGACGCCATGGGTCACGGGATTTCGAATAAAAAAAAATTTATGTTTGTTTTTTGCAACATTAACTCAGTGTGTGGTAATGACGATGATTGATTAAACGTAGAAAGGTGCGACCGACACTCGTTCCATACGAAATAAGCTTAACGGTGCATGCATTTTCGTACTAACAGTCGATTTACGATGATGTTTATAATGGTGTAGTCACACTTTGTATATGCAGTACGTACAGCATAGTAAGAAGTATTGAAGTCAATATTGTAGCGTTGAATAATTACATCAATTTGCTCACTCATTCCCCGAAGAGGTAAGGAGAGGTGACTTTCTTGTACACCCACTTTGCCAGTCAAAGTCAGTCAAAAATATCTTTATTCGATTAGACTTTCAACAAAGTACTTTCAAATCGTCAGAATGACATAATAACATACATACATATGCTCACGCCTGTATTCCCCGAAGGGGTAGGCAGAGGTGTTGTAATCACAACACCCACTTTTCACCGAAGATGATTAAATGCCAACGTGACAGATGGTGAGTCCATCGCCGTCTCAGACACTTTACATACGTTATTGAATTACTTCTCAGAAATATGCAGGTTTCCTCACGATGTTTTCCTTCACCGTAAAGCACGTGGTGTGAAATCACTGTACATAAGTTCTTTAGAAAAACTCATTGGTACAGTCCCCGCTGGGATTCGAACTTGCGTTGCTTGCGTAGCAGGCGACTGCTGAAACCTCAAGGCCATCACGGCTCTTTGACTTTAATGGCATAATTATACAGGATTATACATGCTACCGCCATGTTCGGAAGGTTGCTTTAACTGAGAAGAACCTGGCAAGAAGTTCCTATTGCGCATATCAATCGATCAGCGAAGTTAAGCAACCCTAAGCCTAGCCAGTAATTGGATGGTTGACCGCCCGAGTTCCCTCCGTGCCTCGGAGAGCACGTTAAGCCGTCGGTACCGGTTGCCAATTTATCATCTTTGGCATTAGTTACAGGTCAGTCGGAGGCCTAAAATAGTCTGACAACTGGTTTAACCCAGATCAAAGATTTTCCTGGTAAAAGGAGTTGCAAAGGTCAGATGGCAGTCGCTTCGTATAAAAATCAGGTGAACAGCCGCATCGGGTTGAATCAAGTGCCGACCCCAACAATGTATGGGATAAAGCCAGGGAGATGATGTAGTAGGCCTATTCCCATTCACCGGGCACTAATCCAGACTCCGGAATTTTGTAAATAGAAAAATCCAGTAACACTTTACTCGACCCGGAGATCGAACCCAAGACCTCGTGTCCTGCTGTAGAGTTTTACGACTGGACCAACAGGAGCCAGTCAATTATTATTGCAGTCACGACAATACGTGGTTGGTACATAAGACTACTGTAGCTATAAGTTAGGTGCGCTCAGAGATTTGTCCTCATCAGGGCAGATTGGATATAAATTGCCAAGGAGAGCCGTTCGCTCCACACAAGGGCTGGGGTTGAGGCATAAGCTGTAGCGGGATATTGAGATATCTATATTGATAAATAAAATTGAAATGTCTGTTTGTAATACCAATTTATCCGTTTTGCACTAAATACATATTAATGTAGGGTACTCACAAAATACATATGCTCACGCCTGTAGAAGGGGTAGGCAGAGGTGTTGTAATCACACCCACTTTTCACCGAATTTGATTAAGTGCCAACGTGACTTCTCAGAAATATGCAGGTTTCCTCACGATGTTTTCCTTCACCGTAAAGCACGTGGTGTGAAATCACTGTACACAAGTTCTATAGAAAAACTCATTGGTACATGCCCCGCTGGGATTCAAACTTGCGTCGGTTGCGTAGCAGGCGACTGCTCAAACCCCGAGGCCACCACGGCTCTCACAAAATATCAAAATTAATTCTCTTTCTCTCTGTCTATCCGTCTGTCTGTGTATAGTCTGTCCGTGTGTAGAGTTTAGAAGTTACTCCTTGTAATATAAGCTATCCGCCAGTGAAAGTCCCGTTAAAATTGGCCAAGCCGTTTATGAGATTAGCCGGCACAAACAGACAGACAGAGAAAAATTGTAATAAATAAATAATTTTCTTTGTCAGTACCGAGTATACTTTCATATGCATTTAGTGAAAAGCTGTAATTTTGGAATTACGAACAGATACGTCAATTATATTTATATGTTCTATAGATATAGATGTATGTAATGATATGTTCTACCTAGAAGATGCTCTTAAAAAGTCTCGACCCTTTATCCAAACAAAAGCATGTAATATGGTCCAAGCACTATGAACGCTGTAGTGCGGACAGTGTACATAAGACATTTCTATTAAATTATACGGACAACGCCTTATCAATTTGCTGTCCACTAATAAAATGTGCGTTGCAATAACCGGACAGCACTTCTGTTTTCTCTTATTATATCATAACTGTACACTATGTATACAGACTTATGAGTAGATACATACATTATGGTCACGCCGCGGAACAGGACCCACTGGTCCCCTTATATTCGTCCCCTAGAATAAAAGTTGTTGATTCGACCCTTATGTATGTGCCCATTAGACCCCTGGTAGGAGAACAGTTAGTTATTAATTTATTTAAATAACCCGCTCGATTCCTAGTATATAAACCGTTATATACTGTTATATATTTAGTCGAAAGCATTGAAAACTACATAATTAAACTCCTGACGCCCTATTACTTCAGATATATTCTATGTATTCCCTGAAGGGATACTTGCAGTGTACCCACATTTCACCAGATTTGTTTAAGACGCGTGTTATATGGGGCGAGTCTATTGCCACCAACCGCTGCGGAGGTATGGTTGCCAGGCGTGCGAATAAAGCCGCTCATAGGCTTGAAACTTAAAACTTCCCATATACAATGAGGGAAATACGCAGGCAGTATCGGCAATTTTTTGTTGGGGTACTGAGTGCGTAGTGCGAGTTTTCTTAAATTCGCCGTCACAAGTAATCACGTCGACGTAAAGGCATATTTGTATGGGCTCACAATAGTGTCGTCTTTAGGCCGACAGACGGCGCTGTTTCGATCCTATACAAATCTGCGTTTACGTCGACGCGGTGACTTGTGACGGCGATAGTGGAAAACTTGCACTAGGCTCTCTGATAACGGTACAATAATATTTAAATAAACGCGCAGTATCTCCACAAACATTAGGTTCGTCTGGTACTGATGTTTATTTATCCAACACTGACTTTAATTAGCGATAGCGCGAGTTATTTGGGTTGTAATTATTTTTTATCTCTACTTTAAAGTACCATTTATAATGTGGTATCTTGGAGTTCAAAGGTGAAACTCAAATGTAAGTGAATGTATTCCTTTCAAAGATAAGGTGGCTTTAAATGGTTTTATATTTGGGATAAGTATTCATTTATCGTCGTAATCGTGTTGTCATGAGCCAGCGGCGCCTGTACCAATGAGTTTTTCTAAAAACTTATGTGCAGTGATTTCACACCACGTTCTTTACGGTGAAGAAAAACATCGTGAGGAAATCTGCATAAGTCGTAGGAATCGAACTCGCGACACCTATAGTTACGTATACTAACCACTACGCTAACGTTGTCCGACAACAAAGTATTATGAGGCTTCACAGGTAATGATTTCAAATAGCAGACCCTGGGATATGATAGTGGTGCGTTCTTCATGAAATTCCACGGGCCTCGAGGTCGGACATCACGGAATTTTTTAATCAATATCTTACGTAATAGACCTAAAAAGATCCATCTCATCATATCAGATTTCACGTAAAAGCATCTAGAGGAGACTTCGTAATATAGATATCTGATCGAGTTGTAGGGTGAAATTAACAGGCAGCCGCGCCTGATTACTTTCCAATATCCGTCATTAATATATTTCGGGCCAATAGCTAATATTCGGGCCGGATAATGACCTCGTGATGGATATCTGCCGGCGGAAAAATTACTTACGTTGCTTCAAAGTTGTTCGAGGAAAATCGCCTTTTCAATCTTCCTGTTTTTGTGGAGCTGTGAGGTGAGCGTCCTATCTATTGTGGCGAGGTATTTAATTTGACAGCCGTCTAGTCTGCTCTCCACCCTGGGCTAGAAAATCCGTTAAGCCTTTTTCAGATACTTGATCTATAACTACAATACGTTAGTTATCTCATTAAGGCCAGGGTTCATTTGAAAAAAAATCGTGTTTGATAAAATAAAAAAAAAATTAATTGTGATCGCGCTCATTTCACAGAATATTTTTAAGTATTAGCGTGTAAGAGGGTGAGTCCATCGCCGTCTCAGGCACTGTACAGTGTCTTTGAATTACTTCTCGGACATATGCAGGTTTCCTCACGATGTTTTCGTACTTAAAAATTACTACACTTAAGTTCTTCAGAAAGACTCATTGGTACAGGCCGAAACGAACCGAACTTGAGTCGCTTGCGTAGCAGGCGGCTGCCAAATCCCCACAGTCACCTCGGCCATTTTCGTGTTAGATGATTTATTGAATGCAGCTTCACGCCTTTCCAGTTTTTAAAGGGGTTGGCAAATATGAGCCATGGACCGTCTTCAAGGCAAATTAACGATCATTTATTGATTAATTTTAATTTGGAAGTTTTCATGCAAAACTCATTGCCACTTCGAAGAAAAAGCTTAATCATTTTCATCGTAATCATTTCTAATTTCCCTAGCGAGTGATTAGAGGCACATATATTATCTGTGGTAGCTGTGGTAACCTGTTGATTCGACGTAGCGTTAATAGAAAAAGTTAGCAAATCTACCGTGAGTGAATACTGCGAGCAGTGCCTTGGGAGACGGCTAATGTTCAACGCAATTTTTCTGAAGGTTGAAATTCTCTTGGTTAATTAAATCTGTAACAAGTTACTATTCGTATCTGTTTATATATATATATATATATATATATATATATATATACTAGATGACCCGGGGAACTTCGTATCACCATTTCTTTAACGTGTTATTTATGATGTTTTCCACCGTTTAAACCTTCCCTGAACTTCCACAAATATGTCAATATCATAATTACATAAAACGGTCCAGCCATTCTCAAGTTTTAGCGAGACTAACGAACAGCAATTCATTTTTATATATATAAGATATGGTCACGCCATCCCAGAAGGGTCCCTGAAGGGGTAAGCAGAGATGTTGTAACAACAACACCAACATTTCACCGAATATGTTTAAATGCCAACGTGACAAAGGGTGAGTCTCAGGCACTATACATACGTCTTTGAATTATCTCTCAGGCATATGCAGGTTTCCTCACGATGTTTTCCTTCACTGTAAACGTGGTGTGAAAAAACTGCAGTTTTTTAGTAAAACTCATTGGTACAGGCCCCGCCGGGATTCGAACTTGTTTGAACGTTCGAACGTCGTTTGCATAGCAGGCTCTCTAAGTAACAATTTTAATAGTATAGTGCATATGATCACGGCTATTCCCTGAATACCACGGTTGTTTTCTTGTTTCATACTTTTTAAGGGCGATATTTTTAGTTATAGTTACACAATATTCAGTGGTGACGCTAGCGTGTATACATTACGAAAACGGTGCAAAATCAATCTTCATACTAAAATCATAAAGAGGAAAAGTTTGTGTGTAAGTATGTTTGTAACGGATTGTCTCAAAAAGTCGTGGACCGATCTTGAAAATTCTTTCAGCAATAGATAGCTAAATCATCAGCGAGTAACATAGGCTATACTCTATCCCCGTACTCCCATGGGTACGGGAATTACAAGGGTGAAACCGCATGACGTCCGCTAGTTGATGATAAAGGTGCCCTTTCTAGCCATTTTTCGGACAATCCACCCATAATTTCCTAGGTTTTCCTCTACCCTTGTAACCTCTACGTGGTATTCTTCCAATTTGAACCCTTACTGAAATGTAATATAGGGTGCGGTGGATTTATCAGTGGGTGTTGGTAGCCGTAACGTGGTCCGGGGACAATGGAGTGGTCCGTCCCAGCCAGACCGTGTAATGCTATTGAAGCTTAGGCGGTGGGCCAATTTGTAAGATATGTATTATAAACCCTCTATCATAGGAGAGAGAGAGAGAGTAAATTACTAGTGAAACAAATATGACGCTTGATAGAGAGGAATGGAAGAATAGAACACACTGTGACGATAGCATTTAAAATGGGGTAAGGTTGCTTTATTGTATATGAGGATTAAGATAGCAAATAGGAAATAAAAATATATAATATATTTCCAAAACTCGTAAAATATATGATCCAATAACTAAGATATATTATTCCTTGATAAGGGTTGTTGATGGAGATGTGATACCTCTACCATAATACAAGTACGATTAAAATGAAAAATTCATACGAAAATAATTTAATCAGTTTGGCCCCTGGCAAGGCACTTATGAATGTCTAAATGTTACCACCGGTTCAGAAACTAGGCATCGTGGAAGAACCGCCAAGAATCTCAGCCTGGCATCATGCACGTTTATTCAACAAAAAAAAATATGCCGTACTTTATGTAAAAAAGTATTTTATGTAATACTAATGGGTACATCAAATTGGGTACATCATCCAAAAAAGTATATGGCATAAAATAATTTTTAAGAGAGGTAGAGCATAACGGTATCATCTGTCTGATAGAGCTGCCTGACTGGGGCTGCCTCCACTTAACAGAAGATCGCAGCCATACAGTGGAACTTTGGGTATAATCAAGATGAGTAAGGTTGCCAGTGCTCTATAGAGAGGAGGGAGTAGTAGCAGTGACGTCGTGTTAGCTGTCAATATGTTGGTACAGTTGGCGTCGCGACTTATAAGCGCCCAGCGAAAATAATATTTGTTCGCGGCGTGCCATACAAGACTCAATAAATAACTACTTTACACTTAAGATCAGTGCTCACTGCATACCTCGTGACTAAACATTAGCCAGTGGTCATCGAACTGCGGCTCGCGGGCCACTTGCTGCCCGCCACACAGCAAACAATTTTAGTAAATAATGGCCTCAACTCCCAACAACAACACGAAGCTAAGTTTAATTCGTCTGTCACTTTCATTCATACCAGTAATAAGAAGCAAAACCTGGTTGACCGAGCTGTGCTCGGTTTCTTTTCAATGACGTTTTCTCATATATGTATGCTGAAAAAAACCGGTCTCGAACCGGGGTAGTCTAGTTTCGTTATCGCCCCGTAGACTGCAAGCTTCACGTCTGAGCTATCATAACTTGACAGACGGCGAAATTTACTGTCGTATTGTAATGATATTGTATGAGTTTTTCAGTGCCTGAGAACATGGTCAAAACGATGTTTTCCAAAAACCTAGCTAGATCAAATTTTTGCCCCTGAGACCCCCTACACACAAAATTTCATGAAAATCGTTGAAGCCGTTTCCGAGATTCAGATCAGGTTTAAGGGTATAAAAATCGAAAGTAATCGGTAATCAATTAACTGATGGTCAACTAAATGATCCAAAAACGTGCGACCCTGAATCAGAAAAGTGTGATGACTGCATTAGATGGACTAAACACATGTTTGCCATTTCTGTTGTAAAAAAATATATATAGTATTCGCCCATCGACCATCACTTGTACCTCAAAAACTTTTATATAGATGCGATCAAGGATAAAATTATCAAGTTCCACTCGATATTGGCTTATGGTGTTCCGTACCACAATTGAATTACGGCGCTATTTAAGTATGATACGAACTTTGGAACTTTCAAAGGAAAATTTAGATTGGAGATTTCTGATCTTTCGAGTACATACGAGGTACTTATGTATATTACTTTCTTGACGAGCCGTGTTGGCCTCGGGGCTAGAATCCCAGCGCGGCCTGAACCAATGAGGTTTTCTTAAAAATTATGTGCAGAGA
The DNA here is from genome assembly GCA_929442735.1 of Watsonalla binaria. Classification (NCBI taxonomy): domain Eukaryota; kingdom Metazoa; phylum Arthropoda; class Insecta; order Lepidoptera; family Drepanidae; genus Watsonalla; species Watsonalla binaria. The sequence continues at coordinate 1,303,487 of OV838938.1, forward strand.
TTTTTTTTCGACCTTCATAAGTGTCTTACCAGGGCTAAGCTGAATCATTCATTTTCACCATTACGCAGATGAAGTCAGGTGCATTCTGTTTCATTAGAAGCTGCTTGGCAAATATCATATCAGAAGGCTGAGTTTCTTACCGGATCTTCTCAGAAGGCTAGTTTCCAAATCGGTGGTAAAATTTCATCGTTCAACCAGGGCCCAAACTGAATAAATCATTTTCAAAAATGGATCCTTAAAAGTCAAAAGTCCAAAAGTCAAAAGTATCTTTATTTGATTAGACTTTTTACAAAGTACTTTCAAATCGTCAGAATGACATAATTATACAGGATTATACATGCTACCGCCAGGTTCGGAAGGTTGCTTTTACTAAGAAGAACCTGGCAAGAAACTCAGTAATTACTCTTTTCAAAAATATTTTACAATTTAAAGAATACAAAATAAATAATTTAAAAAACGTAAGCTCATGGACAATGTTCCAATGCACAAATGTCGATAAGAATTAACATAACTAAAAATCTAGTACATCTACTTATAACTAAATGCGTAGCTTGAGATGACCTTTTTTTTTTTTGTTGACGAGTGGGAAACCTTCAAAAGGTCCCCGACCGCCCTGGGAGAGGCAGATCGGGGTATGTGGGATTTTTACCGCACTAAAACCCCCCCGGTGGCCATCCTCAGTGCTCAGGGGGGACTCCGGGTACTCTGATAGAACGCACCGGTGTCCCCCCACACTTTGCCGGGGCACATCCCCGGGGCAGCTGTGACGCCGCCCCTGGAGACCTCGCTGTGCAAGGCAGCGCGAGCCACATCGCGCTGCCACCTTCCCGGGCCCGCGCCGGTGGTCAAAGCTCCCACCCCGACCACCGCCAGCAGGCCCTCCTGCCCCCTTTTAGTCGCCTCTTACGACAGGCAGGGGATACCATAGCCATATTCTTAGACCCTGGCTAGCTTGAGATGACCTATCCTAAGGAGTAGTATGCAATGTCCGATTATTTAATTATAGGGTGCCGTCACCAGATTTAAGCGCTGTTGAATGTGCACTTCTCTTTTTAGGGTCTTGTATGGCGCGAGCCCAAATACATATTCCCACTATTTTCAATGAGCGCTCATAAGTCATGACCGCACATATATAATTGATAAGTGAGCATATCCTCGTCCGTTCGTCTAGTCTCGAGACGAGCCTTACGGATATTTTATTGCGGTCGGAAGTTAGTGTACATACATAATTGCAAGCCCTTGCATTAGACAATAGGCAATCAGGGCTCAACTTGTAGCTAAATATTGATCGTCTGTTACAATACAGCGGTTGTTATTGTTCGCAGATCATTTTCACAAGAGAATTGTATGCAAATATAGTTGTTTGTTATCCCTATTAAGGTTTATTTGTTTACTTATCGAGCACTTATCTCATGGTTGATTGGCCAATGAGCTTTTGTGCCAGTGAGTTTGCAACGAAGGAAAAATGAGGAACCCTTAAACATGGAAGACGGTCACCGAGGAGTTAGTTTGGTAAAATCCCTCTTTATCCCTTTATCCAACTCTCGGATTCCCTCTGAATGTTTCCCCTCCGATATCTATACATCTAAATAGATAAATAAAATTTGAAGTCTGATTGTAATTCCAAATCCACAAATCTTGACTAAATGCATAACATGAAGGTATATACATAAAAAATCTATTATTATTATTAGTGTCTGATAATGATGCCAGCCGAGTTTCTTACCGGTTCTTCTCAGAAGGCTAGTTTCCGAACCGATGGTAAATTCTTCGACATTCATAAGTGCTTTACCAGGGTCTAAACTGAATAAATCATTTTCATTTTCTGTCTGATAGTTCCGGTTAATCTCTGAATCGGTTGGACTATATTAACGGACTTTCGATGGCATATAGCGGATGTTAAATAAAGATATTTTGATACATAAGTCATGATTGCTTGGTTTATTTAGGTACTCTCATTTCTACATATTTTAACATCTCCTATATCTATACTCTTACTTATATCTAGTACAATAAAGTACGAGAAAAGGAAAATTTTCATTCTGTGTTCTATTTATAATTTTTATTTCAAAAATTATTTATAATTTTTTATTATTTATATTATTTATAATTTTTATTTTTATTTTAAAAATAAAAATAATAAATAGAACACGGAATTTAAATTAGTGTCTGCGGGAATGGTGACCAGTAAGCTGGCTGTGTTACCTCCCTGGATCGCGAAACTAATCCTCTGACTGAGGTAAGAACCAGCTCGACCCTCACCAGAGACGTCAACCAGGCGTTTAATTAGGCTTTATTAAAAAAGGGGAAAGGGTGGCATCTAGTTAATAAAAAAGTTTGCATATTAAGTGGAAGCATACATGCTACAGCTCTTCAGGGAGCCATGAAATTTCATGTGAAAGCCAAACAACTTGGTAAAACATGCACATGTCGGTGGGAAACCGCGCACCCGCTTAAATCGATGCCATTTGTCGGGGTATCCCGGATATTATGGTATTATGGTCTTGTCTCATGGGAAATGAAGTACCCACGGTGCACTAAATGATATATGTGCCTTCGCGATATTACATTTTTTGCGTAATGAGCATCGCGGAGAAATGATGCTGGCATCTACCAAGAGAGATTTGGTTTGCATTTTTATGACGAAGAAATAAAACTTGGTAAAAGCAGATTTATTATGTATATAAAATAAGTATGCATTGCGCATACGTTTTTTAAATTGATATTTTTTATTCAGTTTAGACCCTGGTAAGGCGCTTATGAATGTCGATGAATTAACTACCGGTTCGGATACTAGCCTTCTGAGAAGAACCGACAAGAAACCCAGCTGGCATCATGTACATTTCATTGCTCACAGGCTCGGTTACCTCGGTTACTTCACAGAGTCGTATCCAAATGACATACTTCATTGCAGTGTAATATGCAGGTTTCCTCGCGATGTTTTCCTTCACCGTAGAGCATGTGGTGTGAAATCACTGTACATAAGTTTATATAAAAACTCATTGGTACAGACCCCACTGGGATTCGAACTTACGTCGTTTGCGTAGCAGGCGATTGCTCAAACCTCAAGGCCACCACGGCTTTTCGCGGCAGTTCACGATATTCCATAGATATAGTTATAATCCAAGAGTTAATAGAGTGCCAGTAAACGTTAATTATTATGACACTTCTCTGCTCAAATGTCCTTTCCATTGATCGTTACATTTAATGATAATACTGTTCGGTAGTCACTGGGTTAATAGATCGGAAGCAGCTAATGTTCGCACGAATCGTTAGTGCATACCGTTTTATTTTCTCATTGTACTTAAAACTAGTAAAATAATTCCTGTCAATATGAATCCAACTTTGTTTATGAATGTGGATAGTTACAAGGGGGAAGGAAGACATAAGAAACGATGGACGGATTGTGTGAAAGATGACATGGCTAAATTGGAGTGAATACAGATATGACGGCTGATATAGAGAAATGGAAGAGAAGAACACATTGCGCCGACCACAAATAACATAGGATAAGGGCAGGAGGATGATGATGAATCCAAAATTACCAAAAACATTTGACTTTTCAATTGAGCCCCTATCGTTCTGAGGGTGCAAAGATAGGCTACAAAAACCCGAGCACCAGCGCCATTTATACGACTAGGGATCAAAGTGGTCACCATGGCCGATATTGGTCAGAACAATCATGTTAGCAGCTCCAGCTCAGTGGATGCCAAAATTTCATGGTGCAAAGGGTGATCAGACGCAGACTTTGATCGTGTTTTATTTTTGTTTTCGTTTCCTTTAAGAAGTGGTAACCAATAAGAGTGGCGTGCACCCTGTGGAAAACACCTCATCATCACTCACATTCCTTATAAATAGGCAAAATAGTGATCCTCTGGTGTTGGTCCCGCTCCAGTAGCCGCTTACCATCAGGCGGAATGCACCCTTGTTTGCCACCACACATGACATTTTCACACTTGTAAAGATTCTGTACATATCCTACCTTCAAAAAAAAACTTACTCCTTTAAATTTTGAGGAAACCTGCATCGAATCATAGAACTAAAAACCTTAAAAAATATAATCTTATAACTAAAATATAATATTAAAAGGAGTCCCTGCAAGCAAGGTTCTGAAGATACTAGCAGCGGGAATCCCTTTGGATCTCATTCGCTCTTCGGTATCCTGTGATGTCGACTAACCTTTTAGTTATTACTTTAAAAAGCCTAATAGCGCTAGAACCACACGGACCAAGGGTCTCGACTCCGAATGGGACAAGTCATATTCGGAGCCCAGACCCCTGTACTTGCAGGCTTTGGTTTTTTCAGCCGCTTCACACGCCGCACCCACTCCTTTAAATACGTTTGCCTATTATAGAAAACAATTTCATTAGAAACTCCTGAATGATTATCGCAACGCCTGCCTATTTCTTAGCAAAACCCATCATCTTTTACAGCCAGTGAGATAAATAAACGGATATTAGAATCCGAAACAGCAGCAGTAAATGCGTTTAGCCCGGTTATCTTAAGGGTCTGGTTTTCAGACCATTTGATTTGGCATCGTGCCCGTTCGACCAAGAAAACCGTTTATAGGAGACTTGCAAATGTTATACTATATATTTATTTACTAGTTTGATTAGTGACTGCCTCGTTGGCCTGGTGGTCGCAAACTTCGTGGTTCACGAGACCCTGCTCGATTCTCGAGTCAGGAAAATGTTATTGTGTTTTTTCTATCAAGAGCAGTCCGGAGTCTGGATTAGTGCCTCTATCTACCCCTTCGGGCAATACAGGTGTGAGCATATGTTTTGTAGTAAGGACTGACGTGGAGTGACATCTTAGATTTTGCTGAAATTTTGAATAGGAATAGATTTAAACCGGGCAGACAAAGGAATATATAGATTCATTATTTGAGCAAAGTCTTGATGAGATGAGAAAGAACTGATTGATGGAGTTTATCATAATTCAGTAAAAATATCTTTTATTGATTTGACTTCTTACAAAGTAATTTCAAATCGTCACGACATAAAAAATCCACTATACAGGATGTTACCACCAGGTTCGGAAGGTTGCTTTTGTTGAGAAGAACCCGGCAAGAAACTCAGCAATTACTCTTCATTCTCTGTCTATAAGATCTCTTGCCTTGCCTCTGTTAAATCTCCTTAATTCGTATAATTAAAACATGTTGCGTAAAGAGCTTCATGTATATTAATCTTATCGTATTTACTTCTCTTAAATAAAACATTAAAGTGTTTGCGTTACGAGCCGTTCCCAGTAAAGCTCATTAAAACACTTAATTCGGTTACGCCGAGGTGCGAGGTCTTTCGTAAGGAATATCCCATATTATTTATCCGGATACAGGAAGTCGGGGAAAATAGAACAGCTGTTAAAATATGTGATAGGGTATAAGTTTAGGAAGGAAATTAAATTATTATGATAAAAATATCTTCTTCTGTTTTTGAGTAAATGACGTTTTAAGTTGACCATATCCAAATCCTTATTTTCGCATAAAAATCAGCGATAACGTAGAGTTTTTCAAGTGAAATCTAAATACGATTTATTTTTTTCTCCCACTAATAGTTCCTGAAATAATCCCATAAAACCATTTTTCGAAACCAGTAACCTTCGCCTTAATTTAAAAAGTTGAATTAACGCGTACGTAATGTAGGTAAATGCGGCCGCGCGTTCATTCAATCGCTTCGGCCCTTAGCAACCATAGCCTATAACTACGTTATCGTTGAAGCTAGATATTTTACGACTTCAACATAGTGATATATTCATAAAACCCTACTACTTCTAGAAGACAACTGTTCCTTTTTCTTCGACATCCTGTATATCGTGATGGTTGTGAGGTTTGAGTTGTCTCTTGCAAGCGATGCAAGTTCCAATCTCATCGTTTCATTCTCGTCATACTTGTGAGCAGACGCTGCTTGTGGGGGCTGGTCATCTCAAGCTACACAACTATACGTAGTATCTGCTTTTCGTTTTTATATTTTTTATCGACTTTTGTGCACTGGAACTGTGTCCATGGTCTTATATATATTTTATGATTTATATTGTATTACTCAAAATGTAAAAATTTTTTTGAAAAAATAATTACTGAGTTTCTTGCCAGATTCTTCTTAGTAAAAGCAACGTTCCGAAACTGGCGGTAGCATGTATAATCCTATGTAATCGTGTCGTTCTGACGATTTGAAAGTACTTTGTTAAAAGTCTAATCAAATAAAGATATTTTGAATTGAATTGAATATACAATGGGATGCGGAAAATAAAAAATAAAATAGTCATGTCACACTTCGAGCTTTGCTGCGAAGGAAAACATCGAGAGGAAATTGCATATGTCTGAGAAGAAATTCAAAGAGATATACGTGCTTGAGATGTCAGAAGTCATTTTAATTATTTGTAATGAAAAGTGGGTGTTGTTAAACATATGCATAAACCTTAATTTGAAGGGTTTTAAATCCAAAAAATACAGACATTTAAGTACAGATGCCATCACGAGTAATGAGCGCTCAGCGTAAATAGTGGGAATTTTTGCGTAATGTGTATGTATTGAGAGCACTTATAACATTACATACATACGCTCACGCCTGTATTCTCCGAAGGGATAGGCAGAGGTGTTGTATGATTAAATGCCGACGTGACGGATGGTGAGTCCATCACCGTCTCAGACACTATACATACGTCATTGAATTACTTCTCAGAAATATGCAGGTTTCCTCACGATGTTTTCCTTCACCGTAAAGCACGTGGTGTAAAATCACTGTACATAAGTTTTTTTAGAAAAACTCAATGGTACTGGCCCCGCTGGGATTCGAACTTGCGGCTCTCTTATAACATTATTGGGTACCATACCGCATAAAACATTTGATTAGTCTACTTAATGCCTAAATCAAGTGGTTGTTGGTCTAATCATTAGACTAGCGATCGAAACTGGAACAAGGGTTATTTAGCGTGATTTAGTAACTGCAATGCACTGATTAACTAACATGTGTCTATTACTGATTCAGTATAACTATAATGCAAATATTGGTTAGTAATTAGGGGTTAGGTCAAGTTGAGCAAGAGGCCTGGGGCCCGACCATGAGCTCTTATTGCTATGTTAGTTCAGCTGTGCGACAGTGACAGACTTATACACGTTATATACATCTGTCTCATAATAAGAGTTAAACTATCATGGCAATAAGATGTCATGGTAAGGCCCCTGTAGCTACGAGTAGCTATATTATTACTATATAAAATGTATCGCACCCTCTGAACAATAGGGGCTCAACTCCAAAATTTGCGAAAATACTCTATTATGTTAAGATCATAAGACAGACCTAAAAATGAATTTGTACACGTAGTCTTAAAAAATATAATAAATACTTTTTGTTTAACATTTATCGATAATGCTTAAAAAACATTGTATTCAGATCTGGTACAACAATTACTCTATGTTATAAATTCAAACTTGCCGATCCTGATGATGTCCCTATTGTCCCTATCGTTTAGGGTGCGATTTGTAGAAGAATATTTTGCATAGAACGAAAAATCAAATGCGGAAAATTTGAGTCAAACAATTATTTCCATTAAAATACTTTCTTACGGTTAAGTTTCTTAATTTTGTTGAGATTTTCGGCATCGTTAATGCTTACTTACGTAATTAGGTACTTACTGACTGTATACAAGCCTATTCTGCGTCTATGAAAGATGATTTAAACAGCATCAGTGGCTAGGAAAGTTTTGGCGGCACTTCCTGGTTGGGAGGCCGATTCGGGATCGACAGATCCTGTCACAAATTGGGTACACATTCGAGTGCTGAAGCTCTTGACGTGTTGGAACAGAGTCTAAGAATATGGCTATGGTATCCCTTGCCTGTCGTAAGAGGCGACTAAAAGGGGGCCGGAGGGCCTGCTGGCGGTTGTCGGGGTGGGAGCGTTGACCACCGAGCCGCAGGCCCGGGAAGGTGCACTGCGAGGTCTCCAGGGGCGGCGTCACAGCTGCCCCGGGGATGTGCCCCGGCAAAGTGTGGGGGGACACCGGTGCGTTCTATCAGATTACCCGGAGTCCCCCCTGAGCACTGAGGACGGCCACCGGGGGGTTTCAGTGCGGTAAGAATCCCACATACCCCGACCTGCCTCTCCCAGGGCGGTTGGGTACCTTTTGAAGGTTTCTCCTTCGTCAACAAAAAAAAAAGGGATAGTCGCACGTTGGTGGCTTCGAGTTTACTTACTCCTACCTTTTTTTTTATTACACCCCGGGGTATCTGTGTCCCTGGAGACCTTGCCGTGTGAGTAACATTGCCGCTGCCACCTTGGGCCCGCAGCTCGGGGGAGCTCTCATCCCGACGGCCGTCAGCAGGCCCTCCAGCCCTCTTTGAGGAGCCTCTTACGACAGGCAGGGGATACCATAGCCAAATTCTAAGATCCTGGCTTTTGGGTGACTTACTTAATACCTAAGAACCTGGTTGACGTTTTCTCAGATATGCATGCTGAAAACTATAGGAAAAAAAAAGAAAATATTTAACCGGTGAATGTCAGACTTCGGGGTACTCTAGTTTCGTTATCGCTCCGTACACTGGAAGCCTCTCGTCTGAGCTACCATAACTTGACAGATGTCGGCGAAAATTACTGCCGCATAGTAATGATATTGTATGTGTTTTTCAGTGCCTGAAAACATGGTCAAAACGATGTTATCCAAAAATTAAACTTAGGTTAACTAACTAACTCGGCGAATTCAACTCGGCTGGGCAGCGTTCGGGAAGTTACGCAGCGTCTCCTCATCCGAAATACCTCAGTGTCTGAATACCAAAGTCTTCGAACAGTGCGTGTTACCAGTGATGACCTACGGTGCCGAGACGTGGTCTCTAACTGTAGGTCTCTTGAATAGGCTCAAAGTCACTCAGCGTGCCATGGAAAGAGCTATGCTTGGTGTCTCGCTACGAGATCGAATCAGAAATGAGGAGATCCGTAGACGAACTAAGGTGACCGACATAGCCAATCGGGTTAGCAGGCTTAAATGGCAATGGGCAGGTCACATTGCTCGAAGGACTGATGGCCGCTGGGGCAGTAGAGTTCTCGAGTGGAGACCACGGAGACCGGCAAGCGCAGCGTAGAGCGCCCCCCCGCGAGATGGACGGACGATCTGGTCAAGGCCGCGGGGACCCGCTGGATGCAGGCCGCTTCCAACCGGGTGAGGTGGAAATCATTGGGAGAGGCCTATGTTCAGCAGTGGACGTCCTATGGCTGATATGATGATGATGATGATGAACTAACTAACACTACTTTCATGAATGTCGTTGGAGCTGTTTCCGAGATTCAGATTCTATATATATACAAGAATTGCTCGTTACAAGGTATAAGATAGTAGTACTAAACAGACAGACATTTTGGGCACCTTTATTGACCTTAGAGCCTTAAGGATAGCCTTTATGGTATTTCGTATAAAATGTCAGCTTAGATGCGTTTGAAAAATGCTCCCGTACGTCGTATGCCTTCATCTACTGGGCCCATTCGGTACTTGATATAAAAATGCCGTAAAACAAAACAATCTTATACAATATGCAAACAATGTTCATATCTTACGGAATTTCATTAAATATTCAGTGATGCGCTTTTTACGAAGTTCCGAGGGAAGAGAGGAAGGGACACTTGCAAATTTTATTTAATTATATTTGTTATGAATAATGTTTTTCTCAGTATTCGTGTTGGCTTAAGAAATTAAGGTTTATTTCCGGTTACTTATTATATTACGCAAATCTATACAAATAAATATAATTGAAGTTTAAAAGTTTTTTACTGAATGCATATGAGAGTATATACGGTACTGATATAAACAGTAAAAAAAATATATCTGTCTGTTTGTTCCGGGTAATCTCTAAAAGGGCTGGATCACTATTAACGGGACTTCACTGGGAGATAGCTGATGGTACTACAAGTAACTTAGATTAGTTTTATATTAAAAAAAAATATGGTATTCCGCGAAAACCTCCATGAAATTAAGTCTACGCGGGTAAATCCGCGGGGCACACAATAAGCGTATAGCTAGTTTGATGGAAAGTGGTTACCGTGATCAATAAACGGTTGCATCGCCAATAATATGACTTATTGTTAACCTTCTTTAAATCTCTACTACAGGAATATAATACATACAACATTACGTTCTTTACAAATGTGGACGAAGCGAAAGAATTATGTAAGGATCGCAGTATGTGGCAAACGGTGGTCTTTGCCTACCCTCATGGGATACAGACGTGCGCATATGCATACATATAACCTTACGTAATACACCGACTCCATGGGTGACATAAGATGAACAAGGGGTGAGTGACACTCCGGTGTTCATATACTGCAGTAGCCCCTTACCATCAGGCGGGCTGGATACTTGTTTGCCACCTGTGTTGTATAAAAATAAAAAAATTCGTACATACATTGCCGAACTGGTTACTATTGATTGGTTGATTACGATATTACCAGAACTGCCGTGGTTAATGAAAATTAAAGCAAATTATTCCGTTTAGTAAGGCACTCTTTAACGTCGATAAATTACCACCGGAAGCTAGCCTTTTGAGAAGAACACAAAAGTCAACTACATTATAGTACTCTAAATGTTTGAGGCCCTAGAACATCCTACCCAATGTCATTGCACCTAAAATTCATACTTAAATAGAAAGGTTAAGACCTAATAAAAATATATTAAAGAGATATGCAGCGATGGGGCGCATTGATTCATTTAGCTCTTACACGCGACGTTAATAGACTATCCAAAATGCTCGGTTTGTATGGATAAGGCACATCAATGTTCATATCTTAGTAGAAGATTATGGGCTTCAATCAAAAGACGATTCGATTCTTCATACACATATGCTCACGCCTGTATTCCCCGAAGGGGTAGGCAGAGGTGATGTTATCACAACACCCACTTTTCACCGAATTTGATTAAGTGCCAACGTGACAGATGGAGTCTATCGCCGTCTCAGGCACTATACATACGTCTTTGAATTACTTCTCAAAAATTGCAGGTTTCCTCACGATGTTTTCTTTCACCGTAAAGCACGTGGTGTGAAATCACTGTACATAAGTTTTTTAGAAAAACTCATTGGTACAGGCCCCGCTGGGATTCGAACTTGCATCGCTTGCGTAGCAGGCGACTGCTCTAACCCCGAGGCCACCATGGCTCACATTCTTCTTAAGGATTCTTCATAAGGTGTATAATGCTTGAGTTACACTCTGGTGGCAATCGTGTGCCTTTGGTGTATAAAAAAACCTTTCAGTCACAGTTTTGGAGAAATTCATCAGTATAAATAATACATGCATGAAACCTACATTTCTGTATCCCATTAGAAGATTTAGGAAAGCTTCAAACATCTGTAGCAGCGCTTCCCCGCTTGCTACATAGATGACGCTACTCACTAACAATTTCTTTTTGATACTGCAAGAATCCTCTTGTTAACCATTCCATGTCCCCATTAGACTAACGGAGCATCCAGTAAATAAGGGTCAATCTTTTATTGACCTCTGCAAGTAGGGCTTAATGGGTTACAACACTATGCACACGCAGATATGCACATTGAAATGAAATTTATTATTCCTGTTAAGGACTTGGGGCGCTTGTGAACGTTGAAAAAAAAACTATGGAATTGTTATATGGATGACTTTTTGATATATGCAAATTAGTTAGTAAAGTACATTGAGATTGTCAAAAACTGAACAAATAACGTTTAAATGTATATTCATGTCTTTAATTCATTTGATACCCAAGACTAAGATACAAATATCGCACTTTTTATCAAATACTTTTCTGTATTCTGCGATGATAGAACCCGCGATCTCCTGCTCACCACTGAACACCAGTTGACTGGAGGCGCGGTGCTAGCTATGGTGGGGGGCCTTTACCGTAGTGATTTCGACTCGACGTAAGATGCACTTCCATGATACTTTAGATAATGGTTGCCAAAAGATACTTCTTCCAAGCTTCCGACATCAACTTACAGGCATTTTATGAAGTTCATATTTCACGCTCAATGTAATATAACGCACAAAATGCCGAGGTAGAATTCTCATTCAAAAGTAGTAATTCAGTAAGTTCATCAAATAACATAAAGTGAGAGAACAGAGTGTGACACGCGAATGAGATCGTAATGTCACGATGCTTAAGACGTTACTGAGTAGGTGCTCAGGCATAGTCCCAGTCATGAGAGATGGCGATTTACCACAGGCACAGTATACGTGATATAAGCTTTCTAAGTTGTATGGAATCTAGCAAACTTTTGAAATAACATCCTTTGCTCCATCGAACACGTGTGCTGTGACTCCTTAAGGTTTAATCCTTTATATACTATCGATATTTTTATGTGAAGTTTAAAAAAAATGTTAAATACAAACTTGATCGGCCACGGCGTGACACCCCTTACTGACATTACGCCGATGCTGTTTAAGACGCGCGCCTGTGTGGGTGTGTCCTTTCAAACGATTTGTTAGATTCTGTATTGCTTGTATATTTATTCTGTGCCACTAGCTACATCTTAGACTCAAATGCACAGAAGATTTATATACAATAAAAAGTTTTAAGTTTATCTAAAGACTATCTATAATTACTGTCATTTTCTAAATTTACTTCGGAAATTACTGTGCCGTGTGAAAGGCACGATAGTTTGTGAAATGATTAGGCAAATATTTTTTGCCATATTGCTGGCCCGCTCAGTAATGAAACTTTCAGAGATGTCTAAAATGTGTTACTTGTAGTCCTTGTCTATAATTTTGGGTTAAGTATATATTTTACTGACTTGTTCCTAATACGAACACAAAATAAGATTTATCAAAATTGCTTCGGCTTGTAGTTTGTGCCAAATATCAACCGGCGATCGTAAGGCGGGGTTCACACTGTGGAACGCACTTAGCTCCAAATTGCTCGCAGTTTGCGCGCCCTAACCCGACGCAACGTAATTATTACACAAAGGGACTAATGAGCGATTCACCTATGTGTAAATAATTGTTTTTACCTTTTATTTTAATACAAAAGACATTATTTCAAACAAAACATGCTTATTATGCGGGATACGTAGCGTTCAAATCTGATAATTTCATTTACAAAAATATACCCACTGGTTTGTAAGTATTAAATAAATGTTATGTATGTTGCGTCACTTTATCTACATCATGGTACGGAACACTTAAATTGATTTATGACTCTCATATTAATGGAACTGATGGCAAATTGTCTAAGGCCATTATCGTGCACTTATAAACTACTGTTTTCTAACAGCCAAAGCGCATAAAACGATTCCGGCTGCACGCTTAATGTCTCCCATTAAAACTAGTGTGCGTGCTCCGAAAGCTCTGATAGATCCTATTTCCAGCTTTGAACTTTTATTGCGTCCAAAACGAGCTTACTAAAAGTCTAAAATGCATTTTCTCTTTGTTGCAGGATCGAGAGCTCATGAACCCAGACACAAGACATGGGACGATTCATCGTTTTAAGTTTCCTGCTCGCGAGCGCTTTGGCAGACTTCACATCCAACTGTCCACAGGAGTGCAAATGTGTGTGGCTAAGCGGAAACAAGCATGCAGACTGCTCACGAGCTCACCTCCAAGATATACCCAAGACATTGAGCACAGATATACAAAATCTAGATTTAACGGGAAACGACTTGTACGAGATAACGAGGCATGCCTTCCAAGATGTCAATTTAGTTAATTTAAAGAAACTAATTCTCCGAGAATGCAAACTGCTCACGATTCAGCGGAATGGTTTGAGTGGCCTCGCCATTATGATCGAATTGGATTTATCGAAAAACGACTTGAAGACATTACATTCGAATACTTTTAATGAGACCAAGAAAATTAGGAGGATTCTACTCAACGATAACTCGATCGAGAAGTTGGAAGACGGATTGTTCAACAATTTACTATTCTTACAAAGAGTGGAGTTGAGTAACAATAAGATATTCCAAGTGGGAATGAAGACATTCATGAACTTGCCAAAATTAAATAGTTTGAGATTGGAAGGAAACAAATTGGAACATTTGAAGATAGAAACTTTGAGCTCTTTGACATCTTTATCAAATTTGGACGTTCACGACAACCCATGGCGCTGCGACTGTTATTTACAACCGTTTAGAAACTGGGTCATTAGTAAAAACTTGTACACTTCACCTATTTCTTGTATGGAACCACCTAAAGTGCATGGGAAACTTTGGAAGGAGTTAGATTCCAGTGATTTTGCTTGTAGACCGAGCATCATGTATCCATCGACGAGTACCACACTACGATCTTCTGATAACAACATCACTCTAGCTTGCCAAGTGAACGGTAACCCACTCCCAGAAGTAAACTGGGTTATACACGCTCAGATAATAGACGAAAATCAGAGATACGATGGGAGACTCAAATATCAATTGTATGAGAGCAACGGTGACAATAGCAAATGGGTCAATTTAACAATTTTTGACGCTGGCTCTACTGACAATGGGGAATATTTGTGCGTTGCAAAGAATACAGGAGGAGTGGAGGAGAGGAGTGTTACCCTAGCATTTGCACTCAGTCCTCCAAATACGGAACCACCTCCTGGCATGGACAATAATATGCTGCCTGTTCTCATTGGAGTGTCGTGTACTGCAGCAATTATATTGATATTACTAGTGATAGTGTGCTACTGCTGTTGTCGTCGACGTAGCTCTGATAAGAAGAAGGTGGATGCATCGAATGGAGAGGCCTTGATAGAGGGGTCAGTTATTCCTGAAATGGAGAAGAGTTTGATCACGAGTCCCGTGAACCCAGTGGTGAAGCCACCGAGGAGATATGACGTGCCTCCTTCGATCACCAGCGGAGCGACCGAGATGTCCGAGTTGAACAAGACATTGCTGGACAATGATTCTGTATTTGGTAAGTTTAAATGAACCCTTTTACTGTTTCGTGTTAGTACTTTGTATCGAAGTGGGACTATTCTCGATGTTCTTTTTTTTTTTAATTTTGACTTAAATTATTTTAGTTCTATATTTACAACCATTTGGACACTTGGCTGGATTTAAATTAACAAAATTACTGAATTTAGTATAACTGAAAACTTTTTCAATATTTTAACATTCTGTCCTTTTAATTTCAGCGCACAACGAAGACGAAAAACGTTCATTAGACTTCGATCATCCAACGAAAAGATCTCAAGATGCTCTCAACGCTGAGTACGGTCGCACGGACGGCCGCGCCTACCCGCCGGATCTGCTCTCCTTCCCTCCCAGGGCAGCACAAATATCACCAGCTGCAAGCAACGCGTCTACTGTCCCTGATACCACCAGGTTACCTCCTCAACTCAATCCTATAAGTCCTATTCATTCACCCATTTATGGCATAACCAATCAAAACTTGTTCAGAACCCTCCCTTACTCCCGATCTCAATCGCCGTTTACGGCGCCTATAACATCCCCCGTAGTCACTCCAAGGCAAGGATATGTGACTATCCCTCGGAGGCCAAGGGTACCGAGCTGGTCAAGTACTGCAAGCACACAGATTCTACCAAGCACCGAAGCTCAGGAGCCCCTTTACGATAATCTAGGCTTGAGGACAACAGCTGATGGCAGTTCAGTTCTGTCTTTGAATAAAGCAGGATTAGAAGTGCAATTCTCTCCGATGAGAAATAGACCATTGCCAGCAACACCGTCTGTGTACCAAAATCCACATCCAGTATTCTACGCACCAATTGAAGAACAGGAGCCAGCCCCGTCACCTGTTCCCCAGTTTAACCCAAGGAACAGCATTAGCTCACAGCTTTCGGGTCCCATCTCAAGCCCAGGTCCTCAAGAACCTCTCAGTCCTAGAATGAGCTGGACTGCAAAGAACACTTCAACCCCCCAACCCGAACCAAGAAAGGCTTTATTCCAAGACAATAGAAGCGACTCGCAATCCCAAGGTTCTGAAAACAGTACGTTGAGCAGGAAAGGAAAACCAGAAACTGGGTCTTTGAGACGGCCCAGGACAGATAAGGAGGAAGTAGGTTCTCCATTAAAGGAAGACTCAAGGAAGAATGAGAGTAACGTATCTCTTAACCAATCAGGGACTTTGGGGAGGAGTGGGAAGATCCCACCAAGACCGCCGCCGAAACCGAAAAAAAAGCCGAGTACAGACGTCAGTCCGAATGAACCTCTGTTTGAAGACGAGGGGGAGGATGGCACGGAAGTGTAGCTTGATGACTAGGTTAGCCAAAGTGCCAATGAGCTTTTAGTGTTTGACAGTAATATGGATACTGCCGTGATATCAGTGAGAGACAGGAGTATAGTTATGAGGTGCTCGTGTATATAAAACGTTCGTGCTAGATTTTTTACCTACTGCGTACAAGTTCTTATGGACCATTTTTAAGAGTTTTATTGTAATTAGCGTTAATACGTGAAATTTTAATGTTCCAACATTTCCACTGTACACTATACGTTACATATAATAAGTATTTATTGTTTGTAGTCCTTGTGTTTTCGTTAAGCGGAACGGTAGCTGGCTATTAAGAACGCTTGCATATTTTAGTGACTTCAAATCCGTTTCCAAGACTGATTATTCTAAATTATCTAATTTGACATTCCTTATACATTCGCAACTTTAACGGACAGACAGACACGTCTTTTAAGACTGATCGTTGGTCGCTTTTTGACTATTGATAACGTCAATAGCTCGTCATAAGCGGTATTTGTTGAAGCAGTTGTGTTCTTTATATGACGTTAGGTATCCATGCTTATCGTAGGTTTTGTCTCATTAACTATTTCCTCAAAAACATCTTTATTAACTTGGACTTCTTTATTGCATGGATATTGAATAGAATCTTCATTTACTAAAATACTTAACTTCGTTTCTTCTAAGTTAACATCATTTTAGTTTTAGAAAAGAGACTGTTTATTTTTACAAACCTATGTTCTGGGCTTTGAGAATTAATTTTTTTTAATTAATATCTGAGTTTGATAATACTCATTTAAATCCATTATTGGTCTTTACATTCCAAATCCAATTCAATCACAATTTTGTCCAAAAATCCGAAAAATATATTCCCAAAGTCCGGAATAACAGTTACACCGTTTCTAGAATCATTTTCCGGAAATTTGGTTCTGGGACAAAGCGAATAGTTCCTAGCATAATGTGCTCATTGCCTCAAAATAAGAACAAACAGAAGGGCAGCTCCTATTTATTCTTGCATAAATATGTTTAGCTATAAAGATATTACTGGAATTAACCTGATTGAATTTGAGATCGTTGTACGCTCGCTTGGTAGTTTTTGGACCTTGCTACCATATCCTTCTCTATAAAAAGTAGAATTCAGGACAGCCAGTATATTTTACGAATATATTTTGCTTTATTAAAAAAAACTGGGCATGTGTGTATGCGACGAATCTTGACAATTTTAGCAACCCTTCTGGGGCCCTACTTTTGACTCTTATTATGAGACAGATATACATGACGTGTATAAGTCTGTTACTGTCACACAGTGGCACTATAATGACAATAAGAGCTTATAGTAAGCCCCCTGTTATCATTTTATTTTGTGTAATTACCAAGGTAGCTAGAGTTGGTATCTGTTATATAAGTTTTATCTATTTTGGTGCTTATTTTACGAACAGTTTTATAATGACTATTTATTTTGGTAATCATTTGTTTATTTTTATCTATAAGTTGAAAAGTACATTGCAATGTAAACGTTTATTGAGATTATCAAGTATCGGCCCCTGACTAAAGTCTGTACATGTCTCAAATCAATTGGATTTTAGAATTTCGAAAGGTACATATATTCTTATATAGTCTATAAATATCATATAATACGTCTGTTTCTATTCGCTGGCCTAAAACGTTATTGGAATGATTAGTTTCTAAGATTCTTTATAGACTCAGGATGACCAACGAAATGAATTAAGCTGGAAGTGGTTTCATTAATTTATATTGTGATTTAAACGGCTATAGGCTAAGGAAATATGACAGCTATTTATTATTGACATGTTCATATGCCTCATATAAAAGATATGCCTTTTTACATCTATGAGAAATGGCAAAGAAAAGTATTTGTGCGTCGCATACTTTTTTCTTGATGTTTTTGAAAAAACTATGTTTTTTTTAACGAAGAATTTTATGAAACTTCTCAAAAATAATGTCGTTCTTAGCTATTTTCTATCACTGGAAAATGCACCGTAATAATATGCTTTTAATGTGTTATTTCTCTTGCATTTGTACGACATAATTTTACAATGTTACTATAAGCAGTGCTGTTTTATGTAGATATAAGCGCTATGTACATAAATATATTAAAACTGATTAAAGCTATATTTCAGTATTATATGTCCTTTATTTATCACCGGAAAAACTTTAAACATAATGTTCAACAGCGGACGAAATTCGGCGAAAATTGATGCCGATGAATTATCACGAGAATTTAAGTTGAATTAAAATTCAGTGTTTTCAAATAAAGTATAGAAATAAAAAAAATCCTAATCACTGGTTCCTTCATCATCAAAAACTCCAAAAATCTCAGTAAGTAGGTATCCTCATTACATTTCCTTTACCGTCACGTAATGTCGACAAAGCGATAAATCACTACATTAAACCTAAAGAACACAAAGCTAGAACTCAAGTCCCGAACCACATCGAATCCCCATTAATGTAAGTACATACAGAATACATACATACATAAATAAATGCGTATGGACACAAAATTTAAGCCTACAGAAGGTCAGCCCTGACTTACACTGGCGGTATTCAATAAGTACCCACATTATGAAATTACAAAAGTATGTAATTATTAGAGTTTTTTATTCATGACAAATATTTTTTAAGAATACAAAAGCAATTGTTTAAGATTGATTTAAATTTGTTTCTCTGTTACTAGTTGGGAGTTGAACTCTTTTTATACAACGCATTATTGCGCTTTTTCGTTGTATATATGGTTTTAGTTAGTGTCAATAAATTACCTATGCTCTCCGGAGTTTGATGTTAATCCTCATTTCCACGGCTCTCCCGACCATGAATAGTGACTAAAGTTTTTACAGGAATTAATTTGACACTATTCAAGTGCGATAAACTGGTTATATCCAGTCATCGACTAATTGTGCCTATTTGAAATCTCTACACTGCTGCCTATAATGAGAGTTCTCGAGTTGTAGAACATATAAAAGTCTCAATCTGAATAGAGGGGATTGCACCCTCGATTTAACCTAGTGAGCGGTTGTTTTTGCTTGACATAAAGAGACTTGACACACGGACATAATTATTTTTATATCGAGACATAATATATGTGTAATTTGTATGAAATAACGAGACTATATTATAGTTTAAAGGTCAGTGAACTTGATCTGAGATCCCTGTGGGTATTTGTGTATGCAATTCCTTGCGTAGGAATCCGACTTTCTGTCAACCTTATATTTTAGGTAGAGTTGTTGCTCTCCGATGTCCAACCTTTGTTTCCCCGCTCATAAAAACGGCAGTAAAATACTAAAAAGACTGTTCCATTTCCCTTTTGATGGCGTAAAGAATTGGGTTGTAAAATAACGAAGAATGAGACTTTGTCCTTGACTGTTCGGTAGAATATAATTAAAAATATTTCTCGTTGACTTTGATGGCCGTGTCAAGCGATGTTATATTTGACATAACTCAAATACATAATCAACTCTTGTGAAATTGTTTTTTTATGGTTTTTTCCGTTAACTAATTATTTAATTCGATAAATTTATGGACTAGGCAGAGTTTATAAATATTACAAACATACAGTCTGTGAAAATATTACTATTTAAACAATCCGTAATCTTATTAAGTAATCGATTTCGAATTAATAAGATGGCAACACGCAGTTGTCTATGTCAACGGTCATGCTTGTCGCCGTCAAATATTTGTATTCGAATCTAACCAAACACGAGCGAGGAATCCAATGGGTTCCTCCACATATTTTTAACAATTTACAAGATATTTTTCTCAACAATCACTTGACATTGGCGGAATAGTTTTACTTAAGCTCATCGCCATTAAATAAATAAAGGAAAGGAAAGGATATTTGTATTCGTTCACTCGTAGACGGGTACCGTCTGATTTCGACTCTCGCGCAATCAAAGTGTAATGCGACAAATCCCCTGTCGTTATGGGAGGAATCAAGCGTTCGATCAAAACCAATCCGAAATCATCCGCGCTAGTTCCCATGTTTATCGTCGACTGGGAGATTCGTCAGATGCAGTTCCAGACCGAGGTACGTTTACGCATATTATTTCTGCATGTAAATTGTGGCATTCGTAATATCGCAGTGCTCTCTTGGGATATATATAATTGACCCTATGTAGTGCCAAGCGATTACTTCAGTTTCTTTACTTCTGGCTTCGTGCGAATGCTAAACTATTCGATAAAAAATGTTATCAATATTATGTAGGTAGGACGGAATAACGCATTCCATATTTGCTAATTTATGTAAAAAAAAAATTTCGTTTCAGAGATTCAAGAGTAACATGTTATTACGTTGACGATATCGCCTGCGTATTTTCCTCGTTTTGTATGGCAGCGTTAAAAAGCGCCCCAAGCGGCGAGAGTAGGAAGCTTTACGTCTCCATACAAAAAAAAAGCTCAAAGCGCAAGAGCAAGGGACGACGTTCGGACGTGTCAAAAACTATACTTAGGGCACAGGTTAATACTACGTAAGTATATGATATTATTTAGAGCTTAGAGCCGTGCTGGCCTCGGGGTTTGAGCAGTCGCCTGCTACGTAAGCGACGCAAGATCAAATCCGAGCGGGGTCTCTACCAATGAATGTTTCTAAAAACTTATGTGCAGTGATCATGGAAAACATCGTGAGGAAACCTGCACAAGTCTGAGAAGAAATTCAAAGGCGTATGTATAGTGCCTGAGACGGCGATGGACTCACCCTCTGTCACGTGGCACTTAATCATATTCGGTGAAATGTGGGTGTTGTTTTTACAACACCTCTGCTTACCCCTTTGGGGACCCTTTTGGGATGGCGTGAGCATATTTATTAACTTAGTTAATGATTAACGTAGTTTATGCCCTTATGAAAGTTTACCACCGGTTCGGAAACCAACCAACCAACGTTATAAATAATAACGATTTTAACAATGTCGTGATGAAGGTTCATAAAACGAAATATAAAACAAAAGTTGTATCATAATTTAATAATACCATCAACAACAATATCATATCTGACAATCGGGGAGCTATTACAAAATTACTGGCGACCATCAATAAACCGTAACGCGATGTGGTTTCATTTATCATTCATATTGTCTGACATTTTGGTGGCAAATGTGGCCAGGACATAAAACAATAGAAACAGTATCGCAACTACTAAGCAATCACGGGATTCTATAACTAACTAATTGTAACCCAAAGCGAAACGACGAATGCCTCTTTAAATGTGTATAATGTTGGTTGTATTGCATAATTTATGTTAATAATGGTAAGTTTTATAGTAGAGATTTGTATTTTATTTTATTAAGTAAACTAATAAGTAACTAAAAACTAATGACAAGTAGAAAACTTGGCCCAAATCGGTGTCTCTCGGGATCGTGCCAAGAAGGCTGGCAGCAGTGCCACGTTGAATAGCAATGCTGATTCTCTGAGCGAGAAAAGCCCCAGCCCGCTTGTCACGAGAGGCTTCTACCAGAGGACGTGCAACCTCTTTGAAAAGTTGATGAGCATCTGGACCCCAAGGCCCCAGAGTTTCAACCGCAATCGCAGAAAATATGTATCCTTGACCAATGCAAGCATATTTCCGGCGCTTGAGGCACTCCTGCTGAACAGCAGCAGAACCGGCCGCCACAGCAGTGCCGATGAGATATGGGACGAGAGATGGGACGGAGCCAACGTATCGACACACAGAGATTTGTTAATAATAATTTCATAAGTTATATAGAAATTCAAAGCCGGCGATGAACTCACGTTCTGCAACATTGGCTGCTGTTACATCTCTTATGATCATGTTAAAGCTAGTATGAAGAGTAAAAAGTATACGCGACTGGAGCCTATATCAAAGAGTTCTGCTTAAAAAAACCTTATGTGCAGTGATTTCACACAACATACTTCACGGTGATGGAATTTGTGAGGAAACCTGCATATCTCGTAGAAGTAATTCAAAGACGTATGTATAGTGCCTGAAACGGCGATAAGTTCACCATCTATCACTATGGCACTTAATCATCTTCGGTGAAAAGTGTCTCTTCTAGGAATACAGGCGTGAGCATATGTATGTAACACCGATAAATAAACAGCTATAAGAGAGGTTGAAGTACTGTTAACATTTGTGTATTGTGACAAGGGCTACCCGTTATTTGGGTCTAAACTGTTCCAGTTTACCCTTTGTCTACCGTCTGTCCGACAAGCAGATTATATTCCCCAATTAGATTGTTATACCTTTTTAGGCGAGAGAACATGCCTCGACATTCTCTCGAACATTATTAAATACGTGTCAAGATCTAGGATGGTATTTAATTACTAGCTATTGTCGGGGAACTTCGTAAAAAAATTGTTTTTTAATGTCAGCACCGTATTAAGTGCAAAGCTGTTATTTTGGAATACACATCAATTTTATTTATCTGTATACTAGATTTTGATTTATATAATATATCGGTTTAAAATGGACAATAATTCATACAAACTTTCATCCCCTATTTTATCCCCTTGGGGGTAGAATTAATCAAAATCCTTTCTTGGCGGATGCCTACGTCATAACATCTGCATGCCAAATTTCAGCCCGATCAGTGCAGTGATTTGAGCTGTGCGTTGATGGATCACTATGTCAGTCAGTCAGTCACCTTTGAGTTATTTATATATAGACATAAAACTACCTTTAATATTAAGTTTCTTATTTTCATAAAATGAAAATTCAATGTTACAAATTCTAAGTGCTTGAAGCTAAATTCGCTTATCTAGACGTAGAGAAAAGTGGCTGGATTTATCGGGGATTGACTCCGAAGCGACTAATGGACGAAGCCTTGGCATTTATGTCACTTGCCACCTTCGAAGTGTTGTAAGTAATCTATTGGCTATAGTTGTCATGCTCACTAAAATGCCTTTGCTTGCGGCGGCGTCTGGATGACGGGTTGGCATTCACGTCATACTTGTGAACAGGTACTGGGCCTGGTCATCTCAAGCTGCGTATTTAGTTATAAGTAGATGTGCCAGATTTTTAGTTATGTTAATTTTTAACGACATTTGTGCATTGGAACTTTGTCCATGAGCTTCTTAAATTATTTATTTTGTATTCTTTAAATTGTATAATATTTTTGGAAAGAGTAATTACTGAGTTTCTTGCCAGGTTCTTCTCAGTAAAAGCAACCTTCCGAACCTGGCGGTAGCATGTATAATCCTGTATAATTATGTCATTCTGTCGATTTGAAAGTACTTTGTAAAAAGTCTAACCGAATAAAGATATTTTTGACTTTGTCTATACAGAGTACTACATAGCTACACAGATACTTTTTACACGCACATTTTGCCACAGAACATCGGCTGGCGGTACATATCAATCTATATCTACATCCATATAGATAAATAAAATTGAAGTGTCTAACTAATTGCATATGAGAGTATATACGAAACTGACAGAGAAAAACCAATTATTAAAATTTTCCTCTGTCTGTCTGTTTGTTCCGGGTAATCTCTGAAACCGCTGGATCGATTATAACGGGACTTTCACTGGCAGATAGCTAATGTTACAAGAAGCAACTTCTTAATCTTCTTTTTAAAGTGTCTCTCCAATTAATGAAGGTTGGCAACCAGCTCTGAATATTTTCTGCCATCCTTGCGAGGTGGGACAACTCCGCAGCGCTCTTGATGCCGGTCCATTCGCGAATGTTCCTCAGCCGGCTAATTTGCCCATCATGATGAGTTGGAGTAGCTTGTATCTCTCGTGACGAAAGACGTGTCCGAGATAACCTTTCTCTGCTTGATGATTTGCATAAGAAGTAACTTACTACTTCTATTTTAAAAAAATAGGTGTCCGCGAGCCACAATGAAATTAAGTCTACACGGGTGAAACCGCGAGTACAGCTAGTTTTTAATATAATATTTAGTTATTATTACCATTTTCTGTAGAACATTAGGTGTAGAAGGAAGCATAAATTTAAATAAATAATACCCTACAATTAAAACAGAGTTATGTGGAAAGTTCCAAGGAAAAATATTTTCGTTTGAAAAGTTTATTACGAGCTGAACCTGTTAATTGTTTAGGTACCCTTATTTCGTGTGCATATTCGGGTTCGTTATTTTTCCTGTGAAGTTTTTATTTGAAGAGCTACCCTGATGGAGTCCCCTCAGAATATCATTGGATGAAGTTGAAGTAATGAGGATACAGGCAACTGGAAACGCGGTCCCAGTCGCCTGATAGCAAAGATTGCAGTTATAGTGGTAAATAGTTGGTGGTTAGCCGAGCCGTTATAGAAGAGCCGTGGTGGCCTTGAGGTTTGAGCAGTCGCCTGCTACGCAAAAGACGCACGTTCGAATCCCAGCGGGGCCTTTACCATAGAGTTTTTCTAAAAAACTTATGTACAGTGATTTCACACCACGTGTTTTACGGTGAAGAAACCTGCATATTTCTGAGAAGTAATTCAATGACGTATGTAAAGTGTCTGAGACGGCGATGGACTCTGTAACGTTGGCACTTAATAATCTTCGGTGAAAAGCGGGTGTTGTGATTACAACACCTCTGCCTACCCCTTCTGGGAATACAGGCGTGAGTACATGTATTTCGTTTCCCTAGCCTTATCCCATACATTGTTGGGGTCGGCACACGATCTAATGCGTAGCAAAATAACAGAAATAATGACATAGGTAAGTAGTTATGCGCAGGCCATTCCCAATATAAGTATGGATTATATGAATTCCTTTCCTCCCAGCCTGATATGTGTGCACAGGTACAATATTATGACAGATATTAAAAGATATATTACTGCTCGTCTGTCCGCAATGTTGCCAGTTACAGCCGCAACAAATATTTAATATCTGTTGAGTTTTATTGTACACACCACACACACATTGAAATTTTATTGTGAAATTTCTTTAATATGTTTTCTGTATTTCAATTAATTCAATCGAAGTGTAGCAACACTCACGTTACACCGAATATGATTGCCAACGTGACAAATGGTGAGTCTATCGCCTTCTCAGGCACTATACATCTTTGAATCACTTCTTAGGCATATGCAGGGTTCCTCACGATGTTTTCCTTCACCGTAAAGCACTTGGTGTTACTGCACATAAGATTTTTGTTTAAATAAACTCATTGGTACATTACCCGCTGGGATTCGAACCTGCGTCGCTTGCATAGGAGGCGACTGCTCAAACCCAGAGGCCGCCACGGCTCCTGTGTTCTTATATATATTGTACTATCAACATACAAAATGAAACGTCAAAGCTCAGAAGTTCTTAATGCGCCCTTAAGCTGACGATGGTAGGCTCTATGTATATTGTAATGATTTCTTTGTTATTCTGCCGATTTGAAAATACTTTCAAAAGATATTTATGATCTAATTTGAAAAACACCTTATCGTAACGGCACCTATGTTGGACGCGGACTAGTGATGGAATTTTTTTTGTTTATTCTACCAAAATTAAGCAAACGCGCATTATTTTTCAAATGTCAGTACCGATCAGTTGTGCCAGTATTTTAGCTGTCATAACACATGTTTTTGACTACTGACACTCATTTTGATTGCGGCCATAACGGTTGTAAGTTTCGCGGTGTCATTTGGTGTCGGGAATCGTAATTTCTTACTAGAATCGCGATGTAGGTACACTTATCATCTTATTTTGTGTCTGATGTATCGTCGTTGTTGAAATTATTATTATTCAATGATTTATCAATAGAAATGCATCAATTATAATATAACTCATACTATAAATTATCATTTTGGCCCTAAAACACAACACTGGATTTTTACTGTCCATTACTGGTGTCTAAGTAGGAGTGTTGTTTATTTATATTATGTCATTGTAAGTACTAAACTGAAATTAAACATTAAATACAGATTGATAAAGAGCTTTTAATTTACCTCCAAATCCCTAAGAATTTATGTAAAAAATAAAGAAATTACAGAGCAAATATGAAAAAAAAATCGCTTATACTGTCCATGACTGGTCACTTTACCTTATATATATTTAGAACAGAATTCCCATTAATCCTTACCCTAGTAGCCATCCGACAAGAACATACAGTAGGCACACAGCTCTACTCCAAGGTCGCATAATTTGGCTGCGTTCTTCTGTAAGGTGGAGAAGGGGATCTAGGCAGAGATCCCACTACACATCTCTTAGTCTACATACATTACCAATTTCTTCCGTACAACGTCACATAAACTAAACGTTACAAGGAAATTACTGTTTCCCGTATCCCGTGGGATACGTGAAAACAAGACTAGTACCTGGAGGGGATTCGTGTAAATTGTTTGGCAACGGTCCACGTCGAATTTTCCAGAGGATTTCTCCAGAGAGCGCCGCGATGCATCCCGATTGAACACGCAACGGCTGTAAATACGGGTACCTATAGGGAGGACCTACTATCGATGTACGGTATTGATCGACATCAATACAGTTCATCGATAGTCGATACATTATAAGAACAAGGTTAACATATCAAGATTATATGGCGCGTCGTAGGTACATACTGTTTGTTACACTCACACACACGGCACGAGTGTATTCAGTCATCACATGTGGTAAGCTTTCTTTTTTTTTTACGATATGGTCTCTTGCAGTTGGTAGGGGGGAGTTACCTCCACTGCTTAAGCGGACTAAAGGGCGAAACCCAAGGCCCTCCAGCCGAGCTGAAACTTAAAAACTAAGCAACACAGCTAAGGGCACCCCATTGCGGGGCTCGGACCTCGGCTTAGGGCGTTGCTGGGGGATGAGCTAGGGAGCTGGATCTGAGTGGTACAAATGGTAAGCACTGCTTCTCTGCTTATATAGAATGCACACCTCTGTCAGCGAGTAACATATTTTTTATCCCCGCACCCACGGGAACGAGAACCACGTGACGTCCGTAAAAACTACATGAACTATAAAACCAGATAAGTACATAGTATCATAAAATTGTACCATGATTTACAGTTTCACTTCAATTATCGATATCAGAACATCGACAGCGGACATCACTACAGCACTGCACTGCGTCGTGTAGCCACAGCAATTCAAAGGACTAAATATGTTCGTGGAAACACGACCTTTAAAAAACCATTTTGAGTCACACCTATACAAAATACTCAATCGTTAGTCGACAGCGTTCGTCACGAGTTTTGAGCGCTTAGCGAAAATTGTGGGGGTTAACTACGTAGTCACTTTGTGTCATACAGACAGGGATAGAGGTCAAGGTCAAGGCTCATAATTAGTTTCCAAACCAGTGGTCAGTTCATAAGTGCCTTACCAGGGCCCAACCTGAATAAATAATTTTCATATATAACATTAATATCAGGAACAATTGACCACCGCGGCAGTCTGGTGGCGGTGCCCCTGGCCAACAGTAGTGCCGTGGTGGTGCTGCCTGAAGGACCTGGTGTATGGTACTTACTAGTTGGAATTGAAAAAATATAATTGTTCTGGATAATTCATTTATCGAGGAAGGCTAGTTAGGTATCAAATCACGCGGTGCCCAAATTAAAAATAGAAATGTACCATATAGAGAGACGTGGTGGCCTTGGGATTAGAGCAGTCGCCTGCTACACAAGCGACGCAAGTTCGAATCCCAGCGGGGCCTGCACCAATGAGTTTTTCCAAAAACTTATGTGTCGTGATTTAACACCACGTACTATACGATGAAGGAACACATCGTGAGGAAAGCTGCACATGTCTGAGAAATAACTCAATGACGAATGTATAGTGCCTGAGACGGCGATGAACTCGCCCTCTGTCACGTTGGCACTTAATCATATTCGGTGAAATGTATTTACCCCTTCGGGGACCCTTCTTAAGCGGGAAAAGTTATATTCACGTGGGCGAAGTCGCGAACAAGAGGTGGTAATATTATACGATGATATTTGACTATCATTTGGGTACAACCACTTATGTGAGGACCATGAGGGTAATCAAGGTAGCAATTCCAATATTCCCTTTACACGTGAACATACCTTTGATTTATTATTCTATCGCCGGTACGATACTGTAATTTGACCTCGGGCAACACAACTCTATCATTTATTTAGGTTATAGTTTAAGGCACAGGTTCCTAAACTTTTCGTCTAAATCCCACACTGAAAATACATTTGTAGCTACCTCACCCCCATCTTTAAACGAAACTCGTCTGCTAAAAGTTTCTCATGACAAGCGGGTTGGGGCTTTTCTCGCTCAGAGAATCAGCATTGCTATTCAACGTGGCAATGCTGCCAGCCTTCTTGGCACGATCCCGAGAGACACCGATTTGTCATGTTTTCTACTTGTAATTAGTTTTAAGTACTCCTTGCAGGAGCGTGCATTGGATTTTCAGAGAGGTAAGCATATGAGAATGAAAATGATTTATTGAAACTAGCCTTCTGAGATGAACCGGTAAGAAACTCAATAAGTGGGGTAGGCAGGCAGTTAATTACATACCAATGTTACGAGTTGGTACATACGTTTTGTTATAGACACACACATACTCGTGTCGTGTACGAATGTATTCAGTCATCACAAATGGTAAGCACTGCTAATCTGCTTATATGGAATGCACGCCCCTGACTCGTTGTATATATAATAAAGTTTTTATTCATACATATACTCACGCCTGTAGTTCCCGAACGGGTAGGCAGAGGTGTTGTTATCACAACACCCACTTTTCACCGAATTCGATTAAGTGCCAACGTGACAGATGGTGAGTCTATCGCCGTCTCAGGCACTATACATACGCCTTTGAATTACTTCTCAGAAATATGCAGGTTTCCTCACAATGTTTTCCTTCACCGTAAAGCACGTGGTGTGAAATCACTGTACATAAGTTTTTTTTAGAAAATCTCATTGGTACAGGCACCGCTGGGATTCGAACTTGCGTCGCTTACGTAGCAGGCGACTGCTCTAACCCCGAGGCACCACGGCTCTAAAACGTTATTAACATACTATTAGCGTTTGATACCAATTACTAAATATCTTAAGATATGAATAGTGTTGTGACTGTATTAAAATAATGAATATTTCATATTTCTGCAGTTTATATTTTATACAATAAGTATGTAAATTTGAACTAATAAAGATCTGCAAATTTTGCGACATGCACAAAAAAGATTTGCTCCACATTTCACCTATCAGCCCCTTAGATTACATCAGTCGTTCCCTAAGGGGGCGTTATCGCCCAGTTTGAGAAAGACTGGTTTAAGTTGTGTGGTATCAGGAATGCATGTGAGACGCCTTTGAATTGGAAGTTAACTATAGTATGTTGAGTCGATAATGAATAACATCCGTTACAGAATATAAAATTACTAAGCAGTATAGAATCTAGTCTTGGTATTACAGACTAGCGGACGTCACGCGGTTTCACCCACTATATATATAGATATAGATACGGAGAGCCTTGTGCGAGTTTTCTGGTTTGTTCAAAAAGAAGGTTAAAAAATTCGGTCTCGAACCGTGGTACCCTAAGTTTCGTTATCGCCCCGTAAGCTGGAAGCCTCACCTTTGAGCTACCATAACTTGACAGATGTCGGCGAAATTTGCTGTCGTATTGTAATGATATTATATGAGTTTTTCAATGAAAACATGGTCAAAACGATGTTTTCCATAAATGAAACTTAGCTAGATCTATTTTTTGCCCCTGAAACCCCCTACATGAAAATCGTTGGATCCGTTTCCGAGAATCGGAATATTGGGATTATATATATATATATATATACTATAGAATTGCTCGTTTAAAGATGTAAGATAAAACCTGGCTATGTACATAAAATAAATTGCAACCCACGGTCGTAAAAATCGGTATTAATTATAATTTATGTTCACTTTCAACTTTAACTGTTGTATGTTAACTTAAAATTTAAATTGATATTTCTGATATTCTTATCTTATGATATTTCGTACAATACAAGACACAAGAGCCGTAGTGGCCTTTGAGTTTTTGGGTTCGAATCCCAGCGGGTCTGTACCAATGAGTTTTTCTAAAAACTTATGTACAGTGATTTCACACCACGTGCTTTACGGTGAAGGAAAACATTGTGAGAAAACCTGCATATGTCTGAGGTGTAATTCAATGACTCCCCCTCTGTCACGTTGGTACTTAATCATATTCGTTGAAATGTTGGTGTTGTTGTTACAATACCTCTGCTTACCCCTTCGGGGACCCTTTTGGGTTGGCGTGAGTATATTTATTTATTTGTTAGCTAGGTTTCACCCGCGTAGACTTTATTTTATAACTGTAGCCTAAGTTACTCATTGTAACATTAACTATCAGGCAGTGTAAGTCCCGCTAAAATTGGTCCAGCCGTTTCGGAGAGACAGACAGAGAAGAAAAATAAAAATAGTTTTTTCTATGTCAGTGCCGCATTTACTTTCATATGCATGTATTCAAAATGTTTAATTTTGGTATTACAAACAGACACTTCAATTTTATTTATCTGTATATGCTCACGCCTGTATCCCATGAGGGTAGGCAGAGACTACCGTTAGCCACACGCTACGATCCTTTCATACTTCTTTCGCTTCATCCACATTCATGTATCTCTTCATACACTTTCTTCGGTTACGAGTGCTCCGAATTTGGTCTTTCTGAAAAGTTTATGTATTTATAAAGTATAGATTTTTTATTTATGAAAACAATATCTTATTGTATTAGTCCCCTGTAACCCAAGAATTATAAAATATATATAACAACATTTATTTAAAACATAAGTATTCCTTTGTTCTATAAACTGTAATAAATTATTAGATAAAATAAACGTATTGTTGTAATCGACGTGAATAGCATTAATGGGGTGAAGCGTATAAACCTTTAATTTTAAAACTATAAATTCATAGTGAGACACGGGTTAAATATATTGCCTTGTGACTGTGACACACAGACATGACGGTGAGACACTAATGATTTTATCGAGAAATGAAACAAAATACACTAATATAATAGTATTATGCGAGAAAGCCGTAGTGGCCTAGAGGTTTGAGCAGTCGCCTGCTACGCAAGCGACGCAAATTCGAATCCCAGCGGGGCCTGTACCAATGAGTTTTTCTAAAAAACTTATGTACAGTGATTTCACACCACGTTCTTTAATGAAGGAAAACATCGTGAGGAAACCTGCATATTTCTGAGAAGTAATTCAATGACGTATGTAAAGTGGCTGAGACGGCGACGGACTCACCATCTGTCCCGTTGGCACTTAATCATCTTCAGTGAAAAGTGGGTGTTGTGATTACAATACCTCTGCCTACCCCTTCGGGGAATACAGGCGTGAGCATATATATATATAGTATTATGCGAAAGATTAGATTTTATCGTTTAATACAAGATCATTGATGATCATATTTGTTAACCATACCCCTAGCCAGTAATTGGATGGGTGACCGCCCGAGTTCCCTCCGTGCTTCGGAGAGCACTAAGCCGTCGGTCCCAGTTGCCAATTTCTCATCTTTAGCAGTCGTTACAATAGTCTGACAAATGGTTTAACCCAGATTACAGATTTTCCTCGTTAAAGGGGCTGCGACGGTCAGATGGCAGTCACTTCGTATAAAAATCGGGTGATCAGTCGCATTTGGTTGAATCAAGTGCTGACCCCAACAGTGTATAAGGCCAGGGAGATGGTGATACAAAATAGTGTATCTGGTTTGTGTTTCGAAGACACACATACCAACAACAATATTTAAAGACATCATAAATCCTCAATATGATAAATGCTAACCATCGTTCCGAGCAGTGTATCGCTTGAGAATTAATAAGATGTGGGACCATGAATCATCGTTGTGACGTAATTAAATGTTAAATCATTTTTATACACACGTGAATCAGATTCCGGTGGATTCATACTAACACACATTTTAATTAAAGGGTTTGTATCTTATTAATATGTGGTACGTTATATTCAAAGTCAAAGTATCTTTATTAGACTTTTTACAAAGTACTTTCAAAACGTCTTCTCATCCGAAATACCTTAGTGTCTGAAGACCAAAGTCTTCGAACAGTGCGAACAGATGTTACCAGTGATGACCTACGGTGCCGAGACGTGGTCTCTAACTGTAGGCCTCTTGAATAGGCTCAAAGTCACTCAGCGTGCCATGGAAAGAGCTATGCTTGGTGTCTCGCTACGAGATCGAATCAGAAATGAGGAGATCCGTAGACGTACTAAGGTGACCGACATAGCCAATCGGGTTAGCAGGCTTAAGTGGCAATGGGCAGGCCACATTGCTCGAAGGACTGATGGCCGCTGGGGCAGTAGAGTTCTCGAGTGGAGACCACGTACCGGCAAACGCAGCGTAGGGCGTCCCCCCGCGAGATGGACGGACGATCTGGTCAAGGCCGCGGGGATCCGCTGGATGCAGGCCGCTTTCAACCGGGTGAGGTGGGAATCATTGGGAGAGGCCTATGTTCAGCAGTGGACGTCCTATGGCTGATATGATGATGATGATGATGATGACTTTCAAAACGTCAGAATGACATAATTATACAGGACTAGCTGTGCCCAGTGGTTTCACCCGCGTCGAATTTATTGTATTATACGTCTTATGTCACATTCCCGTAGACCTTTTTATGTGACTGTAAATCCATAGGTCGCTAGTTCAGATCCGGCTCGAAGGACCACAAATTTGTATGACAAATTAGGCCTGGGAGCCGGTATCAGTAGGAGCAGACCTTGGTTGGTTGAATGAAACACCAGTATTTAATGATTCCACATCCATATTGATTGGTTCCCTTGAAGACCACACTATTACCGAAATATATAAACAACTAAAAGAGAATCTTACCATCGAGATGTAAAACAATACAACGCCATCTTGTGATAAGATGGCTAACTACTACGAATAAACTACGGAACATTATATAATATAATTAATACCTATGTCCTTCTCCTAGTTCTACACTACCTCCCCACAAATACATGCATACATATGCTCACGCCTGTATCCCATGGGGGTAGACAGAGACCAACGTTTGCCACATGCTACGATCCTTACATACTTCTTTCGCTTCATCCACATTCATGCATCTCTTCATACACTTTCTTCGGTTACGTGTGCTCCGAATTTGACCTTTCTGATAGTGATAACCCCACCATACATTCATATGCTCACGCCTGTATTCCCCGAAGGGGTAGGCAGAGGTGTTGTAATAACAACACCCACTTTTCACCGAAGATGATTAAGTGCCAACGCGACAGATGGTGAGTCCATCGCCGTCTCAGACACTTTACATACGTCATTGAATTACTTCTCAGAAATATGAAGGTT
Organism: Watsonalla binaria; assembly: GCA_929442735.1. Lineage (NCBI taxonomy): Eukaryota > Metazoa > Arthropoda > Insecta > Lepidoptera > Drepanidae > Watsonalla > Watsonalla binaria. The sequence continues at coordinate 1,336,774 of OV838938.1, forward strand.
TCCTCACGATATTTTCCTTCACCGTAAAGCACGCAGTGTGAAATCACCCCAGCAATGCATGGGATAAGGCCAGGGAGATGGTGATGATGATGATGATGATAGTACTTTTAGAAACTCAAGTATTGTTAACATAGCAAGAAGAAATTAAACTTTCTCCCCAATCCAATGGAATTTACTCTCAATCCCCCTAATATTAAATAATACGTAAACGGCGAAACACAAACAGTAAAGTGACTGTGTTATCCCAAGTTTAAATAGATTTTCCCAATTTTCCGGCGATTTGACGACTCAGGGGTGACACCGAGGCTTTCGTAGGGCTGTCACTTGGTTTTATACTACTTTAAACTTACACACATACATCTATGCATCTACATACATACAGATAAATAAAATTAAATTGTCTGTTTGTAGTTCCAAATGAATAAACCCTAAGCTTATTCATAACAATAATATTTCTTTGTATTGATTGTGTAGGCAGATGATAATAAAAAACCATAACAATGTTTTACAAAACGATAATACTCAGTTAAATACAATAACAATTAAGTTTCAAGAGCAATATGTGAATTCAATAACAAGAGCAATAGTAATAATATGAAGAAAAATACAAGAGAAGATCGGAACTATTTGAATTATAAAAACATATTATTTTTCTTAATTGTAGAAGGGCAGCAGCAAAATAGGTCCTAACCTTCTTGCATGCTATAATAAATTAAACACCAAAAAAACAGCTTTTTACAAAATGCATATTAAAGTGTGCATGTACGATACATAGATAGAAAACATTATATTATATATAGAATAGAAAACGCATGATATTGACATGAAAACACATGTACACACATTTCTCTGTGTGTCCGCCTGTCTATTTGTCTACTAGACTAATATTACAAGGAGTAGCTTAGGCAAATTTTTTTTTTCAATATTAGTTAATTTTTATTGGTGGTAAGGAGTCGTGGTGGCCTCGGAGTTTGAGCAGTCGCCTGCTACGCCAGCGACGCAAGTTCGAATCCCAGCGGGGCCTGTACCAATGAGTTTTTCTAAAAACTTATGTGCAGTTATTTAACACCACGTGCTTAACAGTGAAGGAAAACATCGTGAGGAAACCTGCATATGAGAAGTAATTCAAAGACGTATGTATAGTGCCTGAGACGGCGATGGACTCACCCTCTGTCACGTTGGCACTTGATCATATTCGGTGAAATGTGGGTGTTGTTGATACAACACCTCTGCTTACCCCTTCAGGGACCCTTCTGGGATGGCGTGAGCATATTTTTCTTATTAAATTGTAGGTTTCCTCACGATGTTTTCCTTCACCGTAAAGCACGTGGTGTGAAATAACAGCACATAAGATTTTTAGAAAAACTCGCTTGCGTAGAAGGCGACTGCTCTAACCCCAAGGCCACCACGGCTTATATATTTAAATATATATATTTTGCTTGGGACTGAGCTGTTATTAAACCGACTTCAAAAGAAGGAAGCCATCAATTCAACTGCATGTAATTTTTATATTTTTAACCTGATTATGATCAGGTATCAAAATTTAAAACAAAGCTATTGCTTTGTTTTAAATTTTAATACGGACCGAATTTATTGGCCTAACTTTATGCATTGGTGAAACGGAATTCGAAAGTTTAATGCAATAAAATATTCCTTGAATACCCTAGGGATGCACCATGGCAAGACATTTTCCATTCACATAAAAAGTTCTACGGGAAACTTGGCGAAGATACTTGTTCGTTAAGTTTAAATAAGATGTTTTAGAGATTTATTTTTCCAAGCCGCGATGGCTGTAAGGTTTGAGTAGTCACCTGCTACGCAAGCGACGCAAGTTTGAATCCCAATGACCTGTACCAATGAGCTTTGTGATTTCACACCACGAATTTTACGGTGAAGGAAAACGTCGTGAGGAAACCTAAATATGTCTGAGAAGGAATTCAAAGACGTATGTATAGTTGATATTAATCATATTCTGTGAAATGTGGGTGTTGTTATAACACCTCCGTCAAGCATACAGGTTCCGTCACGAGCTATGATCGCTGACCTTGAATGTCATTTTATGAGTCTGTCTGTGCGATAATAAAATAAATGCGCTATTACCCCCACTTTTTTCGATGAGCGCTCATAACCTCGACGGCAATTGTACAATGAAATTCAAATCGAATCAATTTATTAATAATAATTATAAATACATTTAATGTTATATCGATATCTAGTCCTAAACTAAGCTAAGTTTGTAGTATGGGTACCAAAAACGGTATAACAATAATACAATAAATATCTTATAGACCAACACACATACATAAATCTATGTATATAAAAATGTGTATATATTATGCTAAAATAATCCGCATCAAGGATTGTTTTTATCTATTTTTTTTTCATCTCATATAAATATATAATATATATATATATATATATATATATATATATATATATATATATATGTATATATATGTATATATATATCATATATATATATAGCGAAGCGTGGCAGGGTACAGCCAATATAACAAACTTAAATACAATAACAAAATTACATTAGGATTTTACAATTCTCTGCCCATCCCTATAACGCCGGTAGACTATTCCCGTCGGCCAGAAATCCGACTGAAGGAAGATATCCCGATACGTTGCAGGCACTTCGAGGACTTGAAGTATATTTCAATAGCATTGTACAACTTCTATAAGTTAAACGGGAAAACACTAAAATTATTTTAAGTTTCCACAAGTCGTCACAAGATGGCGCTTTACCGTTCTACATCGCGCTATGGTTACGTTCCATAGATTGAATGACACCAAACCGCGAACATTGTGTATTCGTGCCTCAATCTAATGAGTAAGGAAATTATTGGGCCTTGGTAACTCTCGGCAATGTCCTAAAAGGGCGAAACTATTTTTGGTGGGTATAGGTCGTCCCTTCGAGTTGCGGGCCTACTTTGCACGCGATTCGGGTGAAGCGATCTGCCTCCTGTATATAAACAACTAGCTGTGTCCCGCAGTTACACCCGCGTAGATTTAGTTTTATATAATACTTTTTTCGCAATAAAAGGTATTCTTTTCTGCCTATGTCCTTTCTCAGGATCTAAATATTGTCTGTGCCAAGCGGGAAAGCGTAACAGACAGACAGAGTTACTTTCGCGTTTATAATATTAGTAAGGATTACTGATAGGTACTAGTTCGTAAACTTAACAACATAAGATCTAGTCTTCTCTTCTAAGACGCATATTATCGACACAGATCAATCAATATCTATACACATACACAGATAAATAAAATTGAAGTGTTTGTTTGTAATTCCAAAATTAAAGCTTTTCACTAAATTTATATGAAAGTATACACGGTTCTGACATGGAAAAACATTTTTTTTCTATGTCCGTCTGTTTGTTTCGGCTAATCTCCGAAATGACTGCGCCGATTTTAACGGGACTTTCACTGGCAGACATCAAATGTTACCAGGAGTAACTTAGGCTACTTTTTATTTAAAAATTACATATACATTTTACTTAAGTAGACAAAGTTACTCCTTGTAACGTTAGCTTGTAGCTATCCGCCAGAGAAAGTCCCGTTCAATCGGTCCAGTCGTTTCAGAGATTACCCGGAACAGACAGCCAGAATGTTTTTCTTTAATAGTATTTTTTAATCAGTACTACACACAGTGAAAAGCTGTTATTTTGTAGTTACAAACAGACACTTCAATTTTATTTATTTGTATCGTATAGATTACGTATAATGTGTACCTATCTAATCAGCATGTCATTCTCGCATACGTAACTGCACTAGTTATATCGAATAAACAGTTACTCGATTGTGTTCTAAATATGGAGAGCTTAACGGAACTCGATTACCGTAGTGGGGATGTGATAAATTCCCTATATATAAATTCCCTTCCCTTCTATATTCAATGGAAATAATAACTATAGGCTAATTTAATAAAACAAGGATGTAGGAATTTATCTTCGAGCCTACTCCATCAGTTTCAAACGTAATTCACCGTTATATGGCATTTATTTTCAGGTTAGACATGGGCTATACAGAATTTAAACTTTTTTTGAAAACATCATTAGGAATCCTGCATATTTCTGAGAAGTAATTCAAAAAAAGAGCCGTGGTGGCCTTGAGGTTTGAGCAGTCGCCTGCTACGCAAGCGACGGAAGTTCGAATCCCAGCGGGGCCTGTACCTATGAGTATTTCTAAAAAAACTTATGTACAGTGATTTCACACCACGTGCTTTACGGTGAAGGAAAACATCGTGAGGAAACCTGCATATTTCTGAGAAGTAATTCAATTAATAAAGTGTCCGAGACGGCGATAACTCGCCATCTGTCACGTTGGCACTTAATCATCTTGTGTGAAAAGTGGGTGTTGTTATTACAACACCTCTGCCTACCCCTTTGGGGAATTGCGCCTATACAGTCTAGACCCTACTCGGCTTAAACCACGGCAAAGTCGTGGGCAGAAGTTAGTAAAATAAAATAATTACTTGTAACACAACCCCGCATACCTGCCCAAAGCCAGTAATAACAACAGAAACCTGGGCAACTTTGAATTAACCTGTGTATAAATATTACCGGCCCTTTGAAGGTACAATGAAGTAATTTGTTACAAAATTCTAGCGGTCCGTTACGTCGACAGAATTAAATTCGTAGAAACTTTGTGGAGGCCATGACACCATTTTTTTGTAAAACTCTTCTATACTTGTCGTCTCGAGTTTTGAGCTCCTTAAATGGCCAGTAGATTTTTTTTGGGTCTTGTATGTACCAAGCCCGAACCATTATATATTTTTTATCTCCGTCGTATCATGGGTGACCCACGCAACACTGTGTTTTTTTAAATAAACGTAACCTTAGTTACTCCTCATTATATTACCGATCTGTCAGTGAAAGTCTCGTTAAAATCGGACCAGCGGTTTCGGAAATTCAGTCGTAGCAAGCAGTTAGAAAGATGGACAGAAAGATAATATTTTCTTATGTCAGTACCGTAAATAGATTCATATGCATTTAGTGATAAGCTGTTATTATGGAATTAAAAACAGACACTACAATTTAATTTATCTGTATTGTAATTTGATTAACCTCATAAAGCGGTTTGAATACACTTAAATTAAAAACTTACTATATGCACAGTCCTCCCCACTATATTTAGGTACACTAGTTTTTTTTCACGCCGTGGTTGCCTTGGGGTTAGAGCAGTCGCCTGCTACGCAAGCGACGCAAGTCCGAATCCCAGCGGGGCCTGTACCAATGAGTTTTTTCTGAAAAACTTATGTGCAGTTATTTCACACCACGTGCTATACGGTGAAGGAAAACATCGTGAGGAAACCTGCATATGTCTGAGAAGTAGTTCAAAGAAAAGTGTAAAGTGCCTGAGACGGCGATGGACTCACCCTCTGTCACGTTGGCACTTGATCATATTTGGTGAAATGTGGGTATTGTTATCTCTGCTTACCCCTTCGGGGACCCTTCTGGGATGGCGTGAGCATATTTATATATATATATATATATATATATATATATATATATATATATATATATATATTCACCCGCTAAATCCTAAGCGCCCGCTCGTTTAAGACCCTTTCTGTGCTACAGTTAATTGGTACGAATAATGAGCACCTAGATTTCAGTATGTCAGACAGTTCTACATTACACCAACTCTATTTTAATGGTCATAAGGATCAGTTATTAATGGACACTGTATATTAAGAGGTGTATGTTTACTGAATCGCTTTGGGAAAACTCTTTTTGTTGAGCAGATATTATCAAAACGATTTTTTTTTGTGTTAAAAGTAACTGTAGCAGCGTTTCTCCGTTCGCTCCATAGATGGCGATACTCACTAACAATTGCAAAGTTTGAGTACAAATGCACGAGAACCTAAATCGCGCAATATGAGTTTTCGAGCGCATTGCAGTATATGTACAAGTTCTAACTAGAACAGTTGGAGCCGATGTTCCCCAGACATGACACCCGTTGGCTGGAACATCTTCCCATTGCTGGGGATGGGCATGATCACACGCTATCCCCACGTAACGTAACATGTTTAATTTGTTTATTTACGATACCACCAGGTATTTACACTTATGGATCATAAAACAAAAGAGTAACCAAGAGTGGATCAAACGAGGGGATCAGACCGGAATAACTCTATCTTTAAACTCGTCGTTTTACCCGCAAGCTTTTTCATTTCTAAATTGAAATTAGCCTATATTACTCCTCATAACATCAGCTATCTGCAAGTGAACGTCCCACCAAAATCGGGCGTCTGGACCGAATTTATGTATTTATTTTACGTTTATATAATTTATACAATGTTATGTAAGTAGTACTTACAAAAAAATATTGAAAAGCTGTTTTCAATTTGGAATTACAAATAAACACATTCGATTTGAGAGCCGTGCTGGCCTTGAGGTTAGAGCAGTCGCCTGCTACGCAAGCGACGCAAGTTCGAATCCCAGCGGGGCTTGTACCAATGAGTTTTTCTAAAAGAACTTATGTACAATGGATTTCACACCACGTGCTTAACGGTGAAGGAAAACATCGTGAGGAAACCTGCATATTTCTGAGAAGTAATTCAATGACGTTTGTAAAGTGCCTGAGACGGCGATGGACTCACCGTCTGTCACGTTGGCATTTAATCATCTTCGGTGAAAAGTGGGTGTTGTGATTACGACACCTCTGCCTACCCCTTCGGGGAAGACAGGCGTGAGCATATGTATGTATGTACATTCGATTTAATATCAGAGGGCCTAGTGCGATCGCCATCACAAGTCACCGCGTCGACGTAAACGCAGATTTGTATAGGATGGAAACAGCGCCATCTGTCGGCTCACAGAGCACTATTTTTAATTAATTAACGCGATGATTTGTGACGGCGATTTTAAGGTAGCCGCACTAGGCACTCTGACGTCTTCTCACAGTGCCCGGCGCTATATATTGCACATCGGTCTCCGAAAAGAGTGAATCGGTTAATTTCGGTTTCAAAGAACTACATACTATATAACTAGTTAATCGTTCGTAAATTTACCAATTGTACGGCATGACAATATGCACCTAAATTTAATTATAGTTTATTTACCTAAAGTTTCAACTATGTATGCTTTTGCAGTATTGTCACAGTATATATATAGCTGACCAAGCAGTATGGAATGTAGATAATTTTTTTGAAACAAGATCGTTTCTCCTACTAGCATGAGGGTTGTCATTAGTTATTAAAATCTTAATTTACTGGCCAATTAATGCCATATTATTGATTGGAAGTTAAACAAATCTGTTAAACACGTAAAGGACGTATGCAATCGGCTATCACGTGATACCCCTTACAAACAGCAAGCCAGGGTCTGCAGACAAAGTAGCATTATCCTCACGCTTCGCTAGTAGAAACGATACAATATGTACGGGAATGACATATGTCACGTGACTGATTTATGTCATTTCCATAAATATTATATATATGCTCACGCCATCCCAGAAGGGTCCCCGAAAGGGCAAGCGGAGGTGTTGTAACAACAACACCCACATTTCACCGAATATAATTAAGTGCCAACGTGACAGAGGGTGAGTCCATCGCCGTCTCAAGCTCTATATACGTCTTTGAATTACTTCTCAGACATATGCAGGTTCCCTCACGATGTTTTCCTTTACCGTAAAGCATGTGGTGTGAAATCACTACACTTAGTTTTTTTGGAAAAACTCTTTGGTACGGGCCCCGCTGGGATTTGAAATTGCGTCGCTTGCGTACCAGGCGACTGCGCTAACGCCGAGACCATACAATTTTATAAATCATATTTCCTACGAAACTGGCGGACGTACTCTTCGGCCTTGTCACATACTATGACGATACATGTGTGAGTGTGTCATTTCGAACGTTTTGTCCTAGATGCCGTACTGATTAAAGTAAGCTTACATGTATACTGTGATTGTGCTACTATTCTTGTCTTTGCTTATGCAAGTTTAAGCAACTAAGCACGTTCTAAGTAGCGTCAGCAACAACTAATGAAAGCAGCTGAACAAATTCGCTGTCTCCCTAATTGCAGCCAATGAACCGGTGTCAGTTAATTTATTTGTCGACGACACTTTCTAACTGCAAATAGATAATTAGCCCTAAGAAGACGAAGGGATAAATGAAACGTGAGCGGGAGTGTCGGTAGAGGGCCAAGGAAAAAGGAAATAACGTGTTACGGGAAAAAAAGATCTAACGCCTGTTTATAGTCGTCTAATTAATAAATAACGAAACGAATTACCAAAATAACATTGGGAATTGGAACAAATACATTTTACACGACCATAGAATTGTATACAAACACTAGCGGACGTCATGCGGTTTCACCCGCGTAGTTCCCGTTCCCGTGGGTGTAAAGGAATAAAATATAGCCCATATAAATCTTTGATAACGTAGCATTCAAATGGTGAAAGAATTATTGAAATCGATCCTGTACTTTTTGAGCCAATTCGTTACAAACATACTTACATACAAATCTTAAAATATCAGTATATTGCAAGGTGATTAAAATCTTGGTATCATCATCTCCCTGGCCTTATCCCATACATTGTTGGGATCGGCATTTGATTCATCCCGATGTGGCTGGTCACCTGATTTTTGCTTACTGCCATCTGATTTTTGTAACCTCTTCTACGAGGAAAATCGGTTATGTGAGTTCAACCAGTTGTCAGACTTTCTAAGGCCTCCGACTGACCTGTAACGATTGCCAAAGATGAGTAATTGGCAACCGGGACCGACGGCTTAACGTGCTCTCCGAGGCACGGAGGGAACTCGGGCGGTCAACCATCCAATTACTGGCTAGGGTTAGGGTTGCTTAACTTCGCTGATCGAGTGATATGCGCAATAGCAACTGTGTCAAACCTTGGCATATGACCAATCAAATATCCATTATAAAGTTTTATCCTTGATAAATACAGGCGTGTAACTCAATCTTTTTAAAATTCCCTGAAAAGTATATTCAGTGAAGCAGATACTGAAATAACACCGTTTAATTTATTTTACTTCAAATAAAAAGGCAGGAGGTGCGGTGCGCTCGCTGATCGAATATCAACAAAGGTTACTTCCTTGTGTTATTTCTGTACTGTGGTTTGATACACAAACATATTCTGTGGTTAATTATACAGGCTGTAACATATACGTACCAAGCGTGAATCCCGAATTCTTACAAAATGCACAAAAAATACATGATTATAAATGTTACCACCGGGTTCGGGAGGTTGTTTTTGCTGAGAGAAACTCGATATGAATTTTAAGAATTACTCTTTAAAAAATATTTTACAATGTTTATTAATGGTTACAGTATTTTCTCATGAATATAAACCCATGGACACAGTTCCAATGCTCAATTGTCAAATATTACTAAAACACGTACTATGGAAAAAGGATTAGGTATATAATTCTTGTGAATAAAGTATGAACTATAGTCAAAGTCAAGTCGTTGTATGCACAAAATATTTGTGTCGTAAATGTGGTGCGATTATGTGATAGTGAGAAAACATAAGCTCGACTATATAATAATTAAGTGATGTATTTGTTTTAAGTTCAGTGTTGTATACAATACCGTTGTTTTCATTTGTATGTCAGCGGACTCGACAATATGGCGGCCCCCCGTCACAAATCACAACAGAAAAATATATCTTCGATATTTTCTAAGTTACACGGTGCTTTCTCGGATGCGGTGTGTCCGACGAAGCTGGCGACGGACAAACGGACATTGGACAAGACTTGGAAACTAATGGACAAAGTTGTGAAATTGTGTCAACATCACAAGATGAACTTGAAAAATAGTCCACCGTTTATTTTAGACATACTGCCGGACATGTGTCCGGCAGTATGTCTAAAATAAACGTATATGTCTAAAATAAATATAAGTATATAACTCGCAATCTCTGATATGTATCAGAGATTGCGAGTTATATACTCCAAATACGAGGACAATATGCAGGCATTGAATAATAACGTAAAAGTATCTTTATTCGATTAGACTTTTTACAAAGCTCTTTCAAATTGTCAGAATGACATAATTATACAGGATTATACATGCTACCGCCAGGTTCGGAAGGTTGCTTTTACTGAGAAGAACCTGGCAAGAAACTCAGTAATTACTCTTTTCAAAAATATTATACAATTTAAAGAATACAAAGTAAATAATTTAAGAATCGTAAGCTCATGGACAATGTTCCAATGCACAAATGTCGATAAAAATGAACATAACTAAAAATCTAGTACATCTACTTATAACTAAATGCGTAGCTTGAGATGACCAGCCCCCACAAGCAGCACCTGTTCACAAATATGACGAGAATGCCAGCCATTGACCTCCTCAATAGCATTCTGTATCGTACAATTTAAATAAATATATGTGAAGTACACTTCAACACCCGATGTAATAGTCCACACCCGCTCCGGCGACCAGTACCCCTATAACGAGATTGCCAACGTTTACGTAATCTATACTCGCTAGCGTCACTTGCAATATTTGTATGAGATATTTAGTTCTTCACGTCACCGCTGGGAGTCGCTGCACAATTTCTCATACTAATATTCGGCGGAGACGCTAGCGAGTATAGATTAGGAAAACTGTGGCAAACCTGTGATAGGGGTACAGAAATGCGCGAATGGACTTAATGCCTGGCCTATGTCTGTTGTTGTACATACATACATACATATGCTCACGCCTGTATTCCCCGAATATGTAGGCAGAGGTGTTGTAATCACAACACCCACTTTTCACCTAAGATGATTAAGTGCCAACGTGACAGATGGTGAGTCCATCGCCGTCTCAGACACTTTACATACGTCATTGAATTACTTCTCAGAAATATGCAGGTTTCCTCAAGATGTTTTCCTTCGCCGTAAAGCACGTGGTGTGAAATCACTGTACATAAGTTTTTTTAGAAAACGTCTTTGGTACAGGCCCCGCTCAGGTTGTGTCACCAATAAATATAATTTATATATTTTTTTATTATTATAATGTGCATGTTCTATTATTTATAACTAACGGTTACACCCGCCTTAATATATTGTGTGGCTTTATTTCGCGAAACACTATAATTAAACTATAATTTAAATATAACTTCTCTGTTATTGTCTGAATATCACTTATTTCATAGTGTTGACAGCGTGCATAATATTGCAGTGGTCGGGTTTTAATTTTTAAAAAAAATTTTTAATTACCTGCGTCAGACCTGCAAGGTCATCTGCAACGTACGTACAGCTTATTTCTATTCGCGGTTATAACAGGAACTATCGTAACTGCTATATAAAGACGTAAACTCGCGTACATTGCGTCCAGCACACGTGGCGTGTAAATGATCGCATTAATGTGACCACCTCTGAGGTTGCTTGAGGTATAAAGCTGAGGTCACAACTCAACTTCCGTTGCGATTGAGCCGTTTGATTGACGTTTTGAAGTGACAAAATAAGTCGTAAGAGCAAAGCGATACACTGAGCCTGTTTGCAGCACTGCAACGCATTGTCATATACGAGACCTAAGATTTATTGTAAATGGATTACTTACTTACTATTCATGTTTATTTTGTCAGTCTTCATCATGTAATTTAATCAATATGGAAATCTAATGTGAAAATCTTATGGAGAGTTGGCCAAGAACGCAAACTTATGCAGATCATCAAGCAGAGAAAGGTTATCTCGGACACGTCTTTCGTCACGAGAGATACGAGCTGCTCCAACTCATCATGATGGGCAAATTAGCCGGCAGACGAGTAGTTGGCCGTAGAAAGAGTCCTGGCTGAGGAACATTCGCGAATGGACCGGCATCAAGAGCGCTGCGGAGAAGTTCCACCTCGCAAGGGATGGCAGAAAATATTCAGAGCTGGTTGCCAACCTTCATTAATTGGAGAGACACTTGAAGAAAAAGATACATTATTTTGGTAATAAATGTTTTATGTATCTATCGTATGCAGGTTTCGTTGCGATGTTTTCTTTTAGTTCAAAGTGGTAAGGCTTCGCACCTTTTTTTGATTTTGGTATTTTGCCGCCCCTTAAATCTATTTATTTATAGGGTTTAATGCAGCCGCTTCCACTCCGGCGGCGCCGGTTGAATACTTAATTCAGTAGCTCAGGTGTGACCGGAGCATCGTGCGAGTGTAAAGTTCGCGTTTTTAAAAGCACTCTGTAAATACTTGTTCTGAATATGTTTTATGCAGCGCGTTACAGAGTACTAATGCTTTGTTCTTGCCGTAAACATTTCATATAAACTCGTGTAAATTCACTTCTGATGCGGTGTAATAAACTTGAATGAATCTTTGATCTGTAACTTATACACATATTGCATTTCTTTAGATCATGATACACTGGTATTATTTTGGAATGCTGCACAAGAATTAATGAAGTAGTTGATGATTTGAAGGAGTGAAGGTTATGTGACATTTACAGCAGCATTACTATGCTAGTCTTCTAAATAGTATTTTACAGAGATTTCATTAGAATAAAAATTAGGAGAAACGGAGAGCCATGGTGGCCGTGGGGTTTGAGCAGTCGCCAGCTACGCAAGCGTAGCAAGTTCGAAATTTGTTTTTCTAGAAACTTACGTGCAGTGATTTCATACTACGTGCTTTACGGTGGAGGAAAACATCGTAAAGAAATCTGCATTTGTCTGAGAAGTAATGCAATAACGTATGTATTGTGCCTGAGACAGTAGTCTCACCATCTGTCATGTTAGGACTTAAAAATCTTCGTTGAATAGTGGGTGCTAGTATTACAACACCTCTGCCTAGCCCCTCGGGGAATACAGGCGTGAGCGTATGTATGTATGCATTGGGGTGTGTATGCTCCCAAATGCAAGAGCCATCAATATAAAGTGGCATTAGACGCTGTTCATGAAGTTGTTATGGGAGCGATTTGAATTTGACAAATTTTTGTCGAAACCGACTCTTGAATTAATGGTTTCGCGTGACGACCCGCTGCGTATAATTGAGCGGAAAATACACATTTTGCTTGGGTTGGGGTAGTTGACGAGCGGAGCGATCAGCGGATCCCATACATTGTTGGGGTCGGCACTTGATTCAACACGATGTGGCTGATCACTTGATTTTTATACGAAGCGACTGCCATCTGACCTTAGCAACTCTTTTGACGAGGAAAATCTGTAAACTGTAAACCAGTTGTCGGAAAATCGGTAAAACAGTTGTCAGACCTGTAACGATTGCCAAAAATTTTAAATTGGCAACATTTTCCATTGATGCTTCGATCCTGTTGGTTACAGCATGATTTTATAAAGCCCAAAATACTTTCCAATGGATGAACTATCCAATAATCACTTCATGTTCAGGAGTTCTTGAGTTTAGTGCGTTTAACCAAACAAAAAAACTCCTCATTCTGTATTGAGATACAGAATTATCAAGATGGGAACTCAGAATTGTCTGCCTACCTGAAAGACAACTTCCCAGTTGAAAAGCACAGTTGCAAGTCCTGTAGCTAAATTGCATTATCAATTTTCCATACATAAGTTTTCTAAAAGCTTTTTCAAACTATTTATTTTATACAGACTTACAAACACAACAAAAAATTACCGTCAAATGGGTACGGCTATTGGTTTTATATATAACTAGCTGTGCCCCGCAGTTTCACCCGCATAGAGTTCTGACACGGCAATATATGAAATTTACTGGAATGCTAGTGGCGCCATCTGTCGAAGATAGGTCGTACTAACTCGGAGACCTTCGTGGACTCATGCACAACACTTTACTGAAAATCATCACATGATCAAATGCATCGTTTACGATTTTATAAAGGAAATAGAGAAACTATATATATATATATATATATATAGAAGATTACATAAATACCGCTGTTTATGAGACCACGCCTTTAGGCTGAGAACAAACGGATGTTGGTGTTTGCGTTTCGTTGACGAAATGTTTTATTATTTATCGTTTTAATACTAAACGTAGAAATGTTTATCGACTGTGTTCCGACCGTGGAAGGGGCTAAATTATTGCGAATTTACTAAGCGTGCATTTTCCCCATAATTTTTTTCAAAGTGTTTTTTGTTCAAATGGTGTAATAATTTTTATTACACCATTTGAATGCTTTTTGAAATTTTTTGTATTCCCCTAAGGGGTAGGCAGAGGTGTTGTAATCACAACACCCACTTTTCACCGAAGATGATTAAGTGCCAACGTGACAGATGGTGAGTCAATCGCCGTCTCAGACACTTTACATACGTCATTGAATTACTTCTCAGAAATATGCAGGTTTCCTCGCGATGTTTTCCTTCACCGTAAAGCACGTAGTGTGAAATCACTGTACATAAGTTTTTTAGAAAAACTCATTGGTACAGGCCCCGCTGGGATTCGAACTTGCGTCGTTTGCGTAGCAGGCGACTGCTCAAACCACAAGGCCTCCACGGCACCTTATTACCACCATATTAAAAATTATAAAATAATAAATTGTAAATAATAGAACGGAACCCTACGTGCGCGAGTTTCTAAACGTAATTATATGACGGTTGTGTATCGACCACACTGTGATTTGTAACTTTGAATTAAAACATTCAGATGAAAATATACGTCAGAGAAAATAGCGTGCTGAACAGCTGACAGACTCACACCTGTCACTTTAGCACGAAGCTCAGTTCAAAAGCAGGCTAGATCCTGCTATGAATAGTAACTCAATTATCCGGCTTCATAAGCAACCTAATGAATTTGGGGTAGGTTTAAATTAACTGGGCAATACTGAGTAATGCCACAGTGTAAATGGACTGGCAGAGTGCCAGTAGCCACCACTTTATTATATATAGCTATATGTTTAGCTTAACACCTGCTGCATAAGCGGTCATTCTTCAAACCTAGTGCATTTTCCTTAAAATTTTATTCAATTACTAGTGGACGTCACGCGGTTTCACTCGCGTAGTTCCCGATCCCCCGGCAGTACGGAGTTAAAATATAGACTATATTAATCAGTGATATTCTAGCATTCATAATATCATAATCAATTTCAAACATACTTACTTACATACAAGTCTTTCCTTCATTTAAAAATCATATAATTTTTTTTTCTGTCTGTTTGTTCCGGCTTGTCTCCGAAACGACTAGACCGATTTTAACGGAATTTTCACTGGTAGATAGAAAATTCACACAGAAAATTAAACTAATTAAATTTAATAAAAATTGCGTTCCGCGGGTCTCCCATGAAAGCTTACACGGGTGAAACAGCAGGGCACAGTTAGTTTTATAGTATACAAGTACTTTGAACACGTAAGCTGGAGTTGCAGAAAGGTAGGTATTACACCCACAGTCGTAACGGTCACGGCCCTTGACACGTTCGAAAATCCCTCGTGTTAATATAAATGTTGACAATATCTTTCAAAAGTAGAGTGTTTCCACAAATACTACTTATTTACTCTTTATCGATAAACTGACATTGATCCACTGAGTATTAAGGACATTATCTACATATCGCGCCCTCAGAACGATAGCGGCTCAACTAAAAACATTATGAAAATAATTATGTTAAGATAAACAGACTTCAAAATTAATTTCTACAAGTTAGTTTAAAAAACAATATTTTTAAACTCATAGGGACAATGCACAACCTAAACTATACTTTAGAAATATAAAATATATTGTATGTATTCAAAACACTATTCGTCTGCGAAGTGTAGTTTTGGCTGCTAAGTGAAATATCGGGACACACACCTCCAATTTTAGAATATAGATATTAGACGTAACATCAACCTCTTTGAGAACTCTTATCTTCAAAGTTGTGAAGATTATTCCTAAGCTCCAAAAAGCCGACTACCTTTCCAATAAACAATTCAATTCAACGCCTAAACGATTCTCCAAACCGTTCCATTTTAAAACTCGGTCAAGTGTCATTTGAGACCTGTTCGAACCGGCTAAAGCCGCTTGTCACCGGTATTAGCAGGTGTACAGGGCTATCGAGTGACGTGCTGGCTCACGTCATTGTGCGATCCGTTTTAAAGTGTCAAAAAGGTGCTATTATCCTGAAAACAAGCGGATAGATCCTGAAAAGCAGGTATTAAGCCGACGCGGAGTGTTTGAAAACGTTTTCAGCGAGCTAGTACTGATTCCGCCTATTGCACGTCAGTAAATCAGGTTTAAATAGGTACTGTTAAGTGTAGGATACTCGGGTATTATGCTCCTTAAGTCGGAAGGGCAACAATCAAGTGGTTTTATAGTCTCTAGTGGCTTCGTCCTCGTAATAATTTTTAAGTTAGCCTACGACCTTCGGGTTAAAGCTAATCTATATCTATACAGATAGACAGAGCCGTGGTGGCCTTGAGGTTTGAGCAGTCGCCTGCTACGCACGCGACGCAAGTTCGAATACCAGCGGGGCCTGTACCAATGAGTTTTTCTAAAAAACTTATGTACAGTGATTTCAGACCACGTGCTTTACGGTGAAGGAAAACATCGTGAGGAAACCTGCATATTTCTGAGAAGTAATTCAAAGACGTATGTAGTGTCTGAGACGGAGAGATTACCGATTTTCCTCGTAGAAGAGGTTACGAAAATCAGATGGCAGTAAGCAAAAATCAGGTGACCAGCCACATCGGCATGAATCAAGTGCCGATCCCAACAATGTATGGGATAAGGCCAGGGGGATGATGATGACTTCGACTTAAAAAGCCACATTAACATTTATGAATACTTAATTTTCATATAAAGTTACAAGTTCAATTAAAGTTGAACATTAATATTCACAAAGAGATTTTTACAACTCCACCTTCAGAGATTGGGTAAAAATGCGACGCACGCTTGACTTGGGGAATTTGTGATCGGTAATTTGAAGGATTTCGATACGACTTGAGGGCCACAGGGGCGATATGCCCAGATTGCTAAAAACGTTCCGAACTCTAACTGAAATATCTGGATTAACTCGAGATAAAATAAAGAGCCGTGTTGGCCTCGGGTTTAGTCGCCTGCGACGTAAGTCCGAATCCTAACGGGGCGTGTACCAAAGATTTTTTATAAACACTTATGTGCAGTGATTAACACCACGTGCTTTTCGGGGAAGGATATATCTGAGAAGTAATTTAAAGACGTATGCATAGTGCCTGAGTGAGACGGCGATGGACTCACTTCGGTGTAATGTGGTTGTTGTTGTTACAACACCTCTGGTTACCGTATGTATGCATCAACGCACAGCCCAAACCATTTGTCTTAGACATACAATTTAGAAGGTGTGTTATTTGTGGGATTTATAACACTGAGAAAGGAAATTTCGTAATTCCACCCCTAAAGAGTATTCTTTGAGAAATCTTAAGGCCTGGGTGGAAACTAACTACCCTATAAGCTAGCTTTAGGGGTTGCAAATGTCTAATGGCAATCTTTTTGTGTAAATTCTTACTGGTCTGGTTGGACAATACTGTAGACCTCATTCAAGAATCGATCATTTAGCCCAGTTATTATGATGTCTTTCACAATGACAAATAATCACCCTTGACCACCAGATCTCAATGTTAACTGACAGCAAAGCATTTTCAGATTTATGACCACAGGATCCATTTGTGAGGCTTATCTCCTCGGAATAGAGTTTAAATTCTCTGGGCACCGTAAGCAGCTTAAGTAAGGCTGGTACCATATTATAGGCAACAAGCAATTGGCAACCTAATTTGGAATTGGTTTGTATTTTTGTAAAGGTAATCGAATGAGTCTCTGTGATCGTTTTAAGCAGCGCGTATTAAGAACTTCTACGCTTCATTTTGATGCCATAATATGAAACAACCTAAACTGCTGGTCCTCGAGTCCTACAATTAGAAATGTGTGTTCTTGGTGAGGTGAAGGTATCTGCGAGAGCTTATTGGTATAAAATACTGACATTAATCTTATAGTTGATGAAGATGCTAGATTGCTTGATTATTGCATAAGGATGAACGGCTGGTCCAAATGAGCCAATTCTTTTTGAGTGTTTGTTATTGTTAAGAGAATGTGTTTATGAAAGAAAATAAATATACCTACATACCTATGCTCACGCCTGTATTAAAAAAAAATTAAGAAATTGTGACATTAATGAAATTAAGTTTACGCGGGTGAAACAGCGGGTTGCAGCTAGTCTTTGAACCAACTTAACGGAACGTAAATTGTTTGTTGCCTATTGCCTATTGCCTATCGCTGTTCATGTGTGAGCTACACAGCGCGATCTATCAAAACGTTGAGTGGGATAAATTCGGGCGACAGCTGTTGCTAATCGCAGCCCCACGTTGGGCGCCAGTTCCGCTCACCAAGCTTTTTTCCACAAAGAGTTATGAACACGATTGACATGGAAACTTTGCATGATAATTTAGGGACTTTGCATATGCAAAGGCTTTTTTGGTTTACTTTTTGATGTGATATTGGAGCAGGCTATTATAATTTGTCGTTTGAAATATATATTGGACAAGAACGAGTCGTGCACTCATCGTGAACCCACATTACACCTAAGGCGATTAATTCCCAAAGTGAAAGATGGTGTTTCACTATGCATACGTCTTTGAGTTCTTTATCAGACATATGCAGGTTTCCTTACGATGTTTTCATGATGATCATGTGACATCATTGCACTAACATTTTTAAAGAACCTCATTCCCTCTTATTGCAAACTGGACAAAACTATGTCCAGCGCTTTTAAATCAGTATTGCAGAAAGATATGCTACTACTGTCTGCAACTAAGCGTTATGCTGGCCATAAGATCAGCGCTATTTAGTAGTAGCCCTCGTCAAGTAAAATCGGACTAAAACTATCTCCATCCCTTTTTAAATCCGGATCACAGAAAGAGACGGATTTACTTTCCACCCAAGGACTATCTTACTCCATGTTTTGTAAAAAGGGGATTGGGATTTGAACTTAACCTCTCACTCATACCACTGAGCATGAAAATCTACAATTAGTTAGTGTTTATTGATCAAAACAAAGCAAATACCGTAATCTGGTCATTCTCCCCTGTTGCAATTTAAGAGGATTATAGCGGACGTATACGACGCAATAAATCGTGTGCACCCCTCGACCAGACTGCATTACCTGCATTTCCCCAGCGACCCTCAGATATTGCTAGTTTTACGATACTGCAACGTCACTGACGGTTGCATATTTTTACCACTATTGAGTAGTAGCCCCCGCCAATGGGAGCCGAACTGTTCTTATAATTTATTTTCTGCATTTTGACGGACACCTTTTGTGGTAAATCATAAGGACCGAGTATACTATAAAACTATATTTGAATAATAATTTTACTGAAGATAGGTTAGTTGTTCACCGATATTTATTCGAGACAGACAGATAAAAACGTCTTGATGACAGTGTCATATTAAGCCATGTTTAAATCATGTGGTCGTATTTTTGCATTTATTTAATAGGCCACATAAGTGAATACAAAGGTTACTTAAAAATAAAATCCATTAGAAAACAATCAGGTCTTATAGGACACTCGTGTTTGTACCATTGTGGAAAGGAAGCAATTTTCTATTTGCTTTCAAATCGCATTTGCGGCCCAGCCGAGGTAAGCTTGCTGTGTCTCCGAATGGCTTCGAGGCATTCTGGCTGATAGCTTTTCAATGTACTACCTATATTAAAGTTGGCTAGGGAATTGTGTGTTTGGAAACGATGGAATTGTAGTCTGGATTTTACTAAAATCTAACGAGAGGAAGGAAGAGTATCGTGTGGTGTCAGTGGTTTGAGGACTTGCCTGCTGCAAGCGACGTAAGTTTAAATCTCAGAGGTATTCTGTGGAGAGCGTGTAATCATGCTCATCCTCAGCAAAGGGAAGATCTTCCCCTTTCGCAGGGCGGGTGCCATACCAGGTGAACACCGGCTCCAACTGTTCTATTTTTTTTTTCGATATGGTCTCTCGCAGTTGGTAGGGGGGAGTTACCTCCACTGCTTAGCCGGAATAAAGGGCGCGACCCAAGGGCCTCCAGCCCAGCGGCAACTGTTCTAGTTGGAAACTTATAATTATATAATGCAACGCTCGAGAACTCTTATAGCGCGATTTAGATTTTCGTGTATTTGTACTCGAACTTCGAAATTGTTAGCGAGTAGCGCCATCTATGTAACGAGTGGAGAAACGTTCCTACAGAATCAAAGCTTTTTCTAATAACTTAACAGCAGTGTCCCGAGGATTTAACATGTTTTTACGTTGACGATATCGACTGCGTATTTTCCTCATTTTGTATGGGAACTTTAAAGAAACGAACGCCCCAAGCGGCGAGAGTAGGGAGTTTTACGTCTGCATACAAAAAAGCGCAGAACAAGATTGTCACAACACATACACTTAGGAAATGCAATCCCAATCTCGGGAGATCCCGGTTTCCCGATCCTGCGAGATCTCTTGCAAGTTTTCGAGAGCAATCCCGCATAAAATGACGAGATCAGCTATATTCGAGTGATGCGCTGAGTGATGGTCCGGGGTCCGGCTCCGGAGGTATATAGCGAAATGGTTTGAGAGCAAGGGCTAGGTAGCTTATTACAGTTCGCTTAAAAAAGCTTCATACCACAAGCTTGAAATACCGTAAAGAGAGATTCGTGAAAACAAAATCTTCAGAGACTTGTTTTTCTGCCGCTTTTAATAAAAAAAAGTACTTCCATTGTAAGGACTAAATATATCGGCCTATCCCCATTTAATCATGTCATTCTTGTCAAAACCGAGTGGCAATCGATAATGTGTCGTATGCAAATTGCCCAGGGCTCGTAAGGCATTGATCCCGTGTAACCCGGGATTAGAGTGGAACACGGCTTTGACAGATGTCCCTTTACTCGAGGGCTAAAGGGTATCAGTGCCAAAGTCTAAGTAATAACATGTTTACCCACATACGACGGTGTTTACGGAAACGGGTAGGCAGACGTATTACAACACTGTAAACAGGAGAACACTATAGATACCTATAGTGTACTTCTATATACATATACATGCATACATACATATGCTCACGCCTGTATTCCCCGAAGGGGTAGGCAGAGGTGTTGTTATCACAACACCCACTTTTCACCGAATTTGATTAAGTGCCAACGTGACAGATGGTGAGTGTATCGCCGTCTCAGGCACTATACATACGATGTTTTCCTTCACCGTAAAGCACGTGGTGTGAAATCACTGTGCATAAGTTTTTTAGAAAAACTCATTGGTACTGGCCCCGCTGGGATTCGAACTTGCGTCGCTTGCGTAGCAGGCGACTGCTCTAACCCCGAGGCCACCACGGCTCTTGGCATACATACAGATAAATAAAATATAAGTGTCTATAATTTGAAATTACCAGCTTTTCACTAAATGCATATGAAAGTAAGTTTATACGACATTCATATAAAAAAACTAACGTGCTTTACGGTGAAGGAAAACATCGTGAGGAAACCTGCATTAATTCTGAGAAGTTATTCAAAAACATAGCCTGAGACGGCGATAGATTCACCATCTTTCACGTTGGCACTTACTTACTCATCTTCGGTGAAAAGTGGGTGTTGTTATTACAACACCACTGTATATAGTATCTAGGAGGAGCTCGTGGCACAGTTGTTATTGCGCATATCATTCGATCAGAGAAGTTAAGCAACCCTACCGCTAGCCAGTAATTGGATGGGTGACTGCCCTAGTTTCCTCCGTGCCTCGGAGAGCACGTTAAGCCGTCGGCCCCGTTTGCTACTTTATCATCTTTGGCAGTCGTTACAGGTCAGTTGGTGGCCTAAAATAGTCCGACAACTGGTTTAACCTAAAGAGGTTCGAAGGTCAGATGGCAGTCGCTTCGTATAAAAATCAGTTGATCAGTCACATCGGGTTGAATCAAGTGCCGACCCCAACAGTGTATGGGATAAGGGCAGTGAGATGATGATGTATATAGTATCTAGGTTATATTTTTCAACACATTGATTGAACAGCGAGATATGACAGCTCTCAGACAAACGTATCATTATATCATACAAATACCTACTCGTATTATCTCCGGTGTTATTTTTTAAAAGTAGAGCTCTTTTTGTGCGAAAAATAACAATGTCTGGTTAGCGAGTGATAAATCGGCGTATTAACCCTTTGATAGTCGAGGGTCTGTGCGAAATGACCGCTTTACCTTTCGTAATATATTACACTCAAGCTTTACCCGGTTTTACCCGCGTGGGATACATATTTGTGATATTTTTTTTAAGGTAGCATAAGATAACATCAATTTCTGACAGTGAAACTCATCAGCTAACCTGCATATTTCTGAGAAGTAATTCAATGACGTATGTAAAGTGTCTGAGACGGCGATGGACTCACCCTCCGTCACGTTGGCACTTACTCATCTTCGGTGAAGAGTGGGTGTTGCTATTACAACACCTCTGCATATGTATTCGTGGACCCTTCTGGACTGGCGTGAGCATTTTTATAATTACTTCCCTTGCTTAATTAAGTGCACAATTCAAATAATACTTAAATTCCGTATTAATTAACAAATACATCAAAACAATCACAGCATTCTATTAACCAATCGTGTAAAACGGCAATGTTTCCAATACAATGCAGTACATTTCAACGAATATTGAGCCTTATGTATTAACAATACGTGCTTCTGACAGGTGCATTTCATAATTCATTGTTACATTGGCGAGTCTGCATGCAATTGCCACTTGAAACCACTTGCCACGCCGCAATGGATACACATCCTAATTAAGTATGGAAATTGGCTACAATTTAGCCATATACCTATAAGGTTTGATGTCAATTTTGTTACTTACTAGATCATTCAAACCCATTTTTGGTGGAAGTTTGCATGGTAATGTATATAATTATATTTTTATATTTATTATTTTGTTCCTCGTGGCCTCGCGGTTAGAGCAGTCGCCTGCTACGCAAGCGACGCAAGTTCGAATCCCAGCGGGGCTGTAGCAATGAGTTTTTCTAAAAAAAACTTATGTGCATTTCACACCACGTGTTTTACGGTGAAGGAAAACATCGTGAGGAAACCTGCATATGTCTGAGAAGTAATTCAAAGACGTACGTATAGTGCCTGAGACGGTGATGGACTCACCCTCTGTCACGTTAGCACTTGATCATATTCGGTGAAATGTGGATGTTGTTACAACACCTCTGCTTACCCCTTCGGGGACCCTTTTGGGATGGCGTGAGCATATAAAATATATATATATATATATATATATATATATTTTATATTATAATCTTAATGTTAAGTATATTATGGAACGAACAAGGCTCGCGTAGAATAAATTTGTACATTTTTGAATAATGACTGCAAAATATTGAGCCCATTATCATTTTCCGTGCTTGATTTGTTGTGACGCAAAACAATAATTCAGAATGTATCAGTCCTACATTGTACCAGTGTGCCGGCGTTTCAGAAGTTATTGCAGTTGATATGAATCATCTTATAGTATCCAATTTGGAAGTTTTTAATCACACACTGGCTGTTATGTTTTCGCAAAAAGATTTTATAGCTACTTATTTGCTTTATGTAAGTACGTAAGTATATCCAGGTATGATAAAGCCACCAGTCATGGACAAGCGAATTTTTTTCATATTTGGTTTTTATTTTTTGACATACATTCTTAGGAATTTGGAGGTAAATTAAAAGCTCTTTTCTCAATCAGTATTTAATGTTTAATTTCAGTCTAATACTTAGTAAAATAAAATAATATAAATAAACAACGCTCCTACTTAGACACCATTAAGGGCCAGAAAAAATCCAGTGTTGTGTTTTAAGGCTAAAATGATCATTTATAGAATAGGTTATATTATAAAATTTATGCATTTCTATTGATAAATCATCAAATAATAATAATTAAATTAAAAACAACGACGATACACCAGCCACAAATAAGATTATACTACCTACATGGCGATTCTAGTAATAAATTACGATTCCCGACACCAAATGACACCGCGAAACTTACAACCGTTATGGCCGCAATTAAAATGGGTGTCAGTAGTCAAAAACATTTGTTATGACAGCTATAATACTGGTATAACTGATCGGTATTGACATTTGAAAATAAATACTGCGCGTTTGCTTAATTTTTGGTAGGAAAAACAAAAACTGTCCATCGCCGGTCCGCGTCTAACATAGGTGCCGTTTACCTTACCTACGTAAGTAATTTACTTATTTTTTATGCAACATAGAAAACGAGGAGTAGAAACGGCGAAAAAACTCACAGCGAGTAGGCATTTTGATAATTGTAAAATAAAGCAGTTAATTTTAATGGTCGGTAATATTAATCCTGAGAATAATCGATTGTTGTTGCTTCCCCCATCTACCAGAAGTTGAGAAATATTTTTGGCTGAACTCTGTATACAAGCCTGAAGATGGAGGTACAGCGCCATCTATTAAGCATTTCAGAAATATCTTATTTGTCGGAATTCGTATACGCTAGATGTCGCTTACTGACTTCGAAGTTTTTTATTTGTTTATATAATAATCATGAAATGATTTTTTTTACAATGAAGTTGTAATTATTTATGTGTACATAAAAATCTACATTATTTTAAAATAAAAACCATTAAACATAACTGATACATTTTAAACATACTTACACCTCATAAAAAAAAAGTTTAACCCAAACAACCAATATGGTGGATCAGCTGTTTTCATTCTGATTATCCTCGATACAAAATTTGTTTTTATAAAACGACGCCTTGTTATGGTTTCTTAGCCATGTGTGAATTAAAATGGGCTCAATCGCTTCTGTGCTGCAATGGCATTGTCAAACGTGCGGTCAAATCAACCCAACGGAGAGTGTAAAGTGCTTAAAATGCGGTGTAAAAAGGATTTCGAGTCATGACTTTGAAGATTCCAAGGAATTTTATAAAGATTCGTCCTCGGAGTACACATCGCGTACGGGAAAAAGTGAAGGAACTACCCCTGGATCGGAGCCGATTGTTATCCCGACAGAAAACAATTTCAATAGGTACTTTTTGTCATGAAATCTATTGTTGGTTCTGTCAGATAATATTGATTTTTCATGACCTGTTTTTGGGTTAGCAAATTGTATTTTCATTGTTGCGCGCTCCTGAATGTGGTCCATTAACGTAATTATTGGTGCCATGGCTCGCTTTACGTCTGTTCGTGCGAGTTGAGTGTATGTGCAATGTAGTTTAAATTGCGATGTATGTTGGTATGTATGGAACTCTTCATTTTAAGATCGCAGCAATTATTTTCGGTTCTAAATGTCTGTCAGAGAACTCAAATTCAAAATATCTTCACTTGATTAGACACTAAACAAAGAACTTTAAAATCGACAGAACGACACGATTACACAGTATTATACATGCTACCGCCAGGTTCGGATGATTGCTTTTACTGAGAAAAACCTGGCAAGAAACTCGGTAATTAATCTATTAAAAAAAAGTAATTTTACAAGTCTTAGTAATACAATATAAATTACAAAAATAATATGTATAAGCCCATGGACACAGTTCCAGTGCACAAAAGTGGGTTAAAAATATGTAAAAATTTAAAGTAGGTACTACATATAATCATGTAGCTTGAGATGATCAGCCCCACAAGCAGCACCTGTTCACAAGTATGACGAGAATGCAAGCCATCGCCTTCCTAGAGGAGGTACCTGCCGTTCACAAGATTCATACAGTTTACTAATGTGTTAATCAGCTAGTTTTCTCTGTGATTTCATCTACCTGAAGTAGGCATCCTATACATGAGGAATTATCTATATTCTTCTATGAGTCTTAAGCTGTATCTATACAATCATTTCATTGATTATTATTCAGCAGTTGAATTATAAAAAGATTACAAACATTTACATACTTATACTTGAAGTGTTAAGACCTATTGAGTAGTATAAAATCTTAATGTTCCTATATAAAATTTGACCACACAGTAAAAAATATGCCTTCAAATGTTTTTGTAAGTTTTAGCCGGATTAGAGAGCTCTGACCGCAAATCTTGAAGTTTTAATGAAGGAAGAGGAAATAATAATGAAGATGTATAATTCTACTTTCATTATGTGCTTTCCTTGAATATAATATTGCTGTCTAACCATTGCCATAGTTTGTCTTTCTACATTAGATGTTGTCTCACTCTTTATTGTTTACTAATTCTGGGGTATGGCTGCTTCAACAGGCATTCAATCACTTCTTCCACATTCACAAGTGTCTTACCAGGGTCTATACTTAATAAAATATTTTAATTTTAATTTTCAATAACACTTTATTAAAGTATAATTTTCAGTCAATTGCGCTAATAGATTATGTGAATACCTCTGACATTGCTATCACTAAGCACTAAGTCTTCTGCCTAATGAAATGAATGAAAATTTCTATCAACTTTACTTACTACAAACATACATATGCTCACACCTGTATTCCCCGAAGGGGTAGGCAGAGGTGTTGTAATCACAACACCCACTTTTCACCGAAGATGATGATGAAGTGCCAAAGTGACAGATGGTGAGTCCATCACCGTCTCAGAAACGTAACATATGTCATTGAATTACTTCTCAGAAATATGCAGGTTTCCTCACGATGTTTGCCTTCACCGTAAAGCACGTGGTGTGAAATCACTGAATATAACT
Organism: Watsonalla binaria; assembly: GCA_929442735.1. Taxonomy (NCBI): domain Eukaryota; kingdom Metazoa; phylum Arthropoda; class Insecta; order Lepidoptera; family Drepanidae; genus Watsonalla; species Watsonalla binaria. The sequence continues at coordinate 1,363,241 of OV838938.1, forward strand.
TTTTTAGAAAAACTCATTGGTACAGGCCCCGCTGGGATTCGGATTTGCGTCACTTGCGTAGCAGGCGAGTGCTCAAACCTCAAAGCCTCCACGGCTCTCGGATAATATTAGATGAGTATGTAAGGTGTATATTTGCAGTACATGGTCGTGCGTGGGATCAGCGCCGGAGGCGGGCCGCGCGTGGCGCTGCGGCTGCGGCCTGCGGAACGTCTCTGCTGCCTGGCGCTGCGCCGCCTGCGACACACTCGCGCCGCACGCTCCCGTCTACAGGTACATGGACAGGGGATCAGCGCCGGAGGCGGGCCGCGCGTGGCAAGAGATATACTACTACCTAATGACTCAATGTTATATCCAGTGACCAAGAGGATTCAAGCAAGAATTCACACACACACGCTGCAACGTCCCAACATATATAGTTTGTATAAAGAGACCAGAGACCAACTCTGGGTGTATAATGTAATATTTACCTAGCTTGTAGGTAGGTTTTACTACCTGTGGTGAGAATCTCTCATTCGGCTCCAGATCTGTCATCTGATATAATTGTTTTATAATTCGAATGTGAGCTAGCACAACCAGGCCAGTGTTTTGATGGGTGAATGGCCAAGTTTACTTTGTATCTCACAGATCACACTAAGCCATCAGTCCCGGTTGCTAATTGAGCATTGTTAGCAATTATTTTATGTATGTCTCATATACTTATTATAATAATTATTTTACATTTCTAGGTTGTCTGATGATGAAGACCAAGCTTCAGGGATGACGGAAAAGGATAAGTCTGCTCAGGGTAAGCAATAAAGTAACTGCATGTTATATATATAATCACGAATCAAGTACCAAATGTACCTAACAATTTTAGGAGTACTATTGCTATTAATCAGGCATTAATCCAGCTAATAACGCTTCTCGACCCGGGAATCGATTCCAGGACCTCGTAGTAGTGGGCTATGTTTATACTGTGTGTGTTTGTGTAATAATAATCAATGATATTTACAGACAACACTATGGTAAGATCCAACACGCTAGCAGTACCTTCGTATAAGCCAAGAGCGAGTTACTCTGACGGTCGACGGTTGAATTTGGATTTGCAGTCCTTGCGTCTTTCCCCAACACAGCTGACGGACCAAGCACATGGTGTCACGAGATCCTTATCTCACGGATCAGTTATAAACTCACAGCAGAAATGGTGGAAGGTTGACGAAACCAAAGGCACTATTAATAGGCCGACCAGTTTGATGGTGGCGGAACGATACGGCTATAATACACAGTGTAACCCTCGAGAATCATTCCTTAGAAGTCTTCATACCGTCACGCGAAGACCTAAAAAATGCAACGAAAGTAAATCCAATTGGGAGTTGAATTACGTCAAAGAATACCAAAGGGAACAGAGTAGAGGGCTGCATCTGAAGAAGTGGGCGTGCAGCAAATGTACCCTGGAAAATTCTGGAATAAGAACGCACTGTGAAGCGTGTTTGTCTCCCAGAATATCACCTTTAGCAAGGATTCCTAATTCCAGAGGATTAAGTGTTACTACGTTAGGAAGACACGAGACAGCTTTGAAGCGAGATGGAGCTGCATCACTACCTTCTACCGGCGGGGTTATGATAACAGTACCAGACTGGCCTCAGGCTGAGAATAACACGTTGGGTTCCGCGTTCAGAAGGTCAATAAGTGCACAAAACTCACCAGAAATACGACCGACGTATCGAAGATCGTTTTCGGAACAGATGAACTCTGAACGCCCTTTAGGCAAGGTCATATCCAGTAGGAGGAGTCTGAACGAATACCAGAAGAGTCTGGCGAGCTATTGCGGCAGTTTGAAGAGCGAGAGAAAAGAGGAGAGGAAGATAGACGCAGAGATTGACAAGGAATGCAGTTGGGACACTAACGCTGAAGGTGTTATATATGCTCTACCTAACAAAGGGAAGTATAAAGATAGAAATCTGCAGTTGCAAGTAAATAATAATGGTACGAGATATTCGTACGTGTCGGTTCAGGATACTAAGACGGTGATGAGCAACTCTCAGAACGAGGTATTGTATTCCAATGACGTGGGTGATGATGATTACGCGAGGATAGATGAGTTGTTGGGAGCTGAGAACTGCGTGTCGCCAGTGGAGGCTGGTGGTAGCAACTTGAGGACGTCACATATTGGCAAGGAGCAGAAAGTGTTCAACATGCTGCCTTCCGTAGGGAAAGTGGCCCACAATCCACGCGAGCCGTCTAAAGTGCCTTCATCACAGCAATTGGCCACGTGAGTTGATCTTTTCTTTACTATGAAGGTTAATTTGATTGCCAATATACAGGCTTTTTACGATTTTTATTTACATACATACATACATATGCTCACGCCTGTATTCCCCGAAGGGGTAGGCAGAGGTGTTTTAATCACAACACCCACTTTTCACCAAAGACGATTAAGTGCCAACGTGACAGATGGTGAGTCCATCGTCGTCTCAGACACTTTACATACGTCATTGAATTACTTTTCAGAAATATGTAGGTTTCCTCACGATGTTTTCCTTCACCTTGCACGTTTTTTATTTATTTATTTTTAATTAATGGGAAAACATACAGTTTATAAACTTAAAAAAGATAACATAAATAACAGTGACGAGTAAACCATTAACATGTTTTCGCATTTAATTAACTACTTATTTATTGTTATATACAGTTGATGACAGTTGTTATAACTGCCTAATTGGTCTAGTGGTTAGTATGTTCGCCTGCCGATCACGAGGTCCCGGGTTCGATACCCGGGTCGGGTCTAAAATTTATATTGGGTTTTTCTGTCAAGAAATTCACAATAAAATGCCCGGAGTTTGGAAGTTGGCGGTGTTTCCACCCCCGTGGCTCGGGGCGCACGTTGCACCGTTGCTCCTCCGCCTGATCTCTCTCCGGTCGTGTCGGATTGCCTCCCATCCCACTATGAGAGTGAGGGAATAAAGAGTGCACCTGTGTTTGCACACACACTTGTGCACTATAATATCTCCTGCGCACATGGCTAATCCTCGTTGAGATTAGCCGCCGTAACCGAAATTCGGTAGGAGATCATTGTTATATACAGGACTTCGAAAGTATTCTTTTAAAAGTATGCCTTTGAATTAAATTAGTCAAGTTCAGAATGGTCAACCTAGTTAATTGCTTTCGCAGTTCTAAGTAAAAACGAGTTATGTCTTAATATTATTATTATGCATCAAATATATGCTTTGGTTCAAAGCACATAGAAATAAGGCATGGGAAAATTCGACAAGGTTGACTCAATTGGCTAAGTAACTGCACGGTTTGCAACATATTGTTGGGGTTGAAAGTTCGAATCCCATATTGTGTTATTTAAATAAGCATACAGTCCATGGTAAGCGGTTACTGCAATCTTTGAGCTAATAGCCACACGAGAAGTGTAATTTGCCTACCGATCTTAGGGATTGAATCTATGTGGCTAGAATATTCCTTAGTTATATTGATGGTGAACAAAACTCAGTACTATGGCCTTTGAGTAGGTACTTGGGATCGTAATGAAAGTATGATGTACCACAGAGGAAAGCTTTTTATACATAAACTGACGTTTTATATGTAAGCCCCGTTGAGACTCTCGATAGCGAGATTTAAATACTAATGTCAACAGTAACAGCTCCATCTATCGACATAACATAGAACTAACATATTATTTTTGTATATTTGGCTTATACAGATGGATCCTACAAGTTTTGACAATAAATTCAAAGTATTGCATTTTTATATATGTTACATGTTTACATTTAAAATTATTTAAAATTGTCAGGCGACCCCTATAAACGCAAAACAAGGGAATGAAAAATTCGACTCATGAGGTAGAATCACGAGTATCTCAGTTGGCAATGCAACTGCACGGTTCGCAGAGGTTGTGAGTTCGAGTGACGCCTCGTGTTCGTAATTTATTATATTAAATTCTAGTTAGTCGAAATTATTCATCTGGTTTTACTTCTGCTATATATTCCAGAATCGTGTGTAAGGGTAGCTCAAACTTACTGCAATAAGCAGCGTACATTGCGTGTCTAGTATGAATGTTTGTAGACGCGAGAACCGCATGTGGCAATGCAGCGAGTGTTGGTTCGCGTACAACGCGTGGTGGACGCGCTGGTGTGACGTATGTCGCAGTGGCCGCCCGCCGCACGCTGCCGTTACACTCGCCACCAGGGATGGTCCACTCAATAGGTACGTTTAACATTACTGAAGGTACTAGGACCTGGTAGAAACTACAACATATGCTCACGCCTGTATTGCCCGAAGGGGTAGGCAGAGGTGTTGTAATAACAACACCCGTTTTTCACCGAAGATGATTAAGTGCTAACGTGGCAGATGGTGGGTCAATCGCCGTTTCAGATACTTTACATACGTCATTGAATTACTTCTCAGAAATATGCAGGTTTCCTCACGATGTTTTCCTTCACCGTAAAGCACGTGGTGTGAAATCACTGTACATAAGTTTTTTTAGAAAAACTCATTGGTACAGGCCCCGCTGGGATTCGAACTTACGTCGCTTGCGTAGCAGCGACTGCTCAAACCTCAAAGCCACCACGGCTCACTTAAAAAAACAAATCAAATAAAATATAGAACCGGTGAACATCAGACTTGAATCAGGGTACTCTAAGATTCGTTACCGCTCTGTAAGCTGGCAGCCTCGCATCTGAGCTACCGTATGTTGACAGATGTCGGCGAAATTTACCGTCGTATTGTTATATTTTATAAGTTTTTCAGTGCCTGAAAACATGGTCAAAACGATGTTTTCCAAAAATTAAACCTAGCTAGATTAATAAATTAATATAAATAAATAAATTGATAAATAAAATAAATAAATAAAAAATAAATTGTTATTGTCCCAGAAACCCCCGCCACGTGTTCCTATTTTAATTACCCTTTTTAAGAAATAAGAATTTAAACATGTATGTCATGAATAAAAAATAACTAATACATATAAGTACCCCCAAAGGGTGGGTAACCTTTTAGGGACAAAATTAAAAAAGTTGTGATATATATTTGTGTATTTTCAGCAGCCGACCTATAAACCCACCTATAGAGGCGAGCAGTAGCAAGCCGGAACCGAACCGGAACGAACCGCCGAAGAAGTTGACTGTGCCTATAGCCTCGCTGGATCACGACTTGAACAGTGACGAGTTGTTGTTTGCTGTCGGTTAGTGTTACTGCTTATTATATATGTAATACTAGCTGTGTCCCGTGGTTTCACCCGCGTATACTAAATTTCGTGGGTGGCTCGCGGAACTTATTTTTTTTTCCCGTTAAAATCAGACAAACAGACAAACACGCCTGTATTCCCCGAAGGGGTAGGCAGAGGTGTTGTAATCACAACACCCACTTTTCACCGAATTTGATTAAATGCCAACAAGACAGATGGTGAGTCTATCGCCGTCTCAGGCACTATACATACGTCTTTTGAATTACTTCTCAGACATATGTAGGTTTACTCACGATGTTTTCCTTCACCGTAAAGCACGTGGTGTGAAATCACTGTACGTAAGTCTTTTAGAAAAACTCATTGGTTCAGGCCCCGCTGGGATTCGAACTTGCGTCGCTTGCGTAGCAGGCGACTGCTCTAACCCCGAGACCACCACGGCTCATTAATAAATACGTCTTAAAATAATCAATAATCGTCCGTCTTTCACGTCGTCTACCATCATTCTGCCATCTGTCAATCTTCCTTCTATTCTTACCAATCACACGCTGCCTATCATGCTTACATAAAACCTCTTTCCACATGAATAGAGTCTCCGGCGCCGAGCCAATCGAGCACGTGGTCGTGTGTCCGCTGCACGCTGCTCAACGAGGCCAACGCCGTCGCATGCGCTGCCTGCGCCGCTTCTAAGCCACAACCCAACAACTACTGGTAAGTGTTACTAAAAATGCATCCGTCTTTCAAGTTCCTATCAAATATATGTCCCCATAGATATTGAAAAAAGGACTTTCATAAATTAATTCCTGCGACCTCCACGACAATTCAATTTCTTGGATACATACATACATATGCTCACGCCTGTATTCCCCGAAGGGGTAGGCAGAGGTGTTGTAATCACAACACCCACTTTTCACCGAATTTGATTAAGTGCCAACGTGACAGATGGTGAGTCTATCGCCGTCTCAGGCACTATACATACGTCTTTTGAATTACTTCTCAGACATATGTAGGTTTCCTCACGATGTTTTCCTTCACCGTAAAGCACGTGGTGTGAAATCACTGTACGTAAGTCTTTTTAGAAAAACTCATTGGTACAGGCCCCGCTGGGATGTCGTGAGAATTCATTTCTATAGCAAAACAAAAGCTATGGAGGTGGAGATAATAACATAATGGTGTCTGGGAATAAGCCGTCTCAGAAGGTATTCAAAGACGAAAGAAGTATGTACAGTGCCTGAGACGGCGATAGAGTCACCATCTGTCACATTGGCACTTAATCATCTTCGGTGAAAAGTGGGTGTTTTGATTGCAACACCTCTATCTACCGCTTTGGGTAATACATACGTGGGGAATACGTCTTTGAATTACTTCTTAGATATATGCAGGTTTCCTCACGATGTTTTCCTTCACTGTAAAGCATATGCTGTAAAATCACTGTACATAAGTTTTTTAGAAAAACTCATTGGTACAGGCCCCGCTGGGATTCGTCGCTTGCGTAGCAGGCGACTGCTCAAACCTCAAGGCCACCACGGCTCGTTATTAATTTCGTATATTAATTTCAGGTCTTGTAGTTCGTGTACCCTTCGCAATCCTCTGTCGGCGTCTCTTTGTCTCGCGTGCAAGACCCCGCCGGTCCCCAAGCATGGGCTGCCTACCGCCACAGAAACTAATCTTGGAGCTGGTAATATATTTGCATTATTATATATGTATGTGTGATGTCACACCACGTGCTTGACTGTGAAGGAAAACATCGTGAGGAAACCTGCATATTTCTGAGAAGTAATTCAAAGACGTATGTATAGTGTCTGAGGCGGTGATGGACTCACCATCTGTCACGTTGGCACTTAATCATCTTCGGTGAAAAGTGGGTGTTGTGATTACAACACTTCTGCCTACCCCTTCGGGGAATACAGGCGTGGTGTGACATCACTTGCGTAGCAGGCGACTGCTCAAACCTCAAGACCACCACGGCTCTGTGTATATATATGCATGTATTATATACCCAGCAGGTCGCAGCCCATCTCCTAGAAGGAGTGCGAGACAGACGCCAGCACTGCCCAGGAGAGTAGCTCGCCATAAAACACCACCCCCTGCGCCGGAACCTAAGTAAATACCTAAAAAAAAAAATTTATACAAAGCCTCGGTCCTATACATAAATGGGTCTTTCTTATTCTATGGAAGTGAATGTTGGATTTGGCAGAAGAAACATGAAAGTAGAGTGAATGCAGTGGAAATGCGTTATGTTAGGCGACCGGGCCTGAGTGTCTTTTTAAAAAACAAACTCTTAGTTCACTTAGTTTATTTAAGTCAAAAATACACTTTTAATTTGGACTTCCCGATTTTCCAGTGAGCAGGTTGTTAATCGAACTAAATCGCTCTTCGCGTGGGCCAGACAGCTACTGACTATAAATTAATAAAATGTTATAAGTTATGAAAAATGCATCTTAGCTAATTTGAACTTGGAACATTCCATAGAATGTTGGAAATGCTGGTGTTGCTTTTGACTCTAGTAATGTAGGGTTGTAACAGTTAGAATTAAAAATAGTGTGATAAGAGACAGTTGCAAGTTGAACATTGATGTGGTGACCAGACTTGAAAGAAGTATGTTGAGATGGTTTGGACATATCGAAAGGATGAGTGAAAGGCGATTAACGAAAGAAATTTATAGAGCGAATGTGACTGGAAGTGTCGGTAGAGGGCGTCCAAGGAACAACTACTATGACCAAATTAATAGTATTTTTCAGAAAAGTTAAATACGGAGCACTCGTAACTGAAGAAAGTGTATGAATGTGGATGAAGCGAAAGAAGTATGTAAGGATCGTAGCATGGCAAACGGTGGTCTCTGCCTACCCCCATGGGATACAGGCGTGAGCATATATATGTATGTAAGTATGTATGGGTCTTTCTTCTTTTTAAACTCCAATAGCCTGTCGTCTTATAACGGCATCTCATTAGAGTATTGATATTTTAGGTTTTATAATGTTCCAAAAAAAAATTCGACCGTATATACATAATATACACGCAACAAATTTTTGTTTTTGAATCGATTTTGATAATTCTTTTTTAGTTGGAAAGCAGATATTCTGAGTGTGATATTAGATAAGGAAACCAGGATCTGATGACGGCCACTTATCTAGAATTACACGGTCAGCCTTAGTATGATAAAAAACACAAAATTTATTTTTCCAAAGCGTTTTTTTTTATCATTTGATTTTTTACTATTTTCTAAGAGGAATCCTTTAAAATGGTTTGGAAAAATACGAATGCGAGGCGGGACTCGAGCCCACGACTTCTGCAAACCGTGCAGTTGCTCTGCTAACTGAGCTACTCGTGATTGTTTCTAAGAAGAACTTTTGATAGGGCGGAGAGCACGGAATGGGCTTGCAGCGAGTGTACATTCGTGAACAACGAGTCGAGTTCGGCGTGCGACATGTGCGCCTCGCCCCGGGTCCGCCTGCTGCCCGCCGCGCCCTCGCATTCACTCGACGACCACTCACGTAACTATCTATATATAGTGCGTTTATGTGACATACATATGCTCACGCCTGTATTCCCCGAAGGGGTAGGCAGAGGTGTTGTTATCACAACACCCACTTTTCGCCGAATTTGATTAAGTGCCAACGTGACAGATGGTGAGCCCATCACCGCCTCAGACATACGTCTTTGAATTACTTCTCAGAAATATGCAGGTTTAATCACGATGTTTTCCTTCACCGTAAAGCACGTGGTGTGAAATCACTGTACATTAGTTTTATAGAAAAACTCATGGGTACAGACCCCGCTGGGATTCGAACTAGCGTTGCATGTGTAGCAGGCGACTGCTCAAACCCCGAGGCCACCACGGCTCTCATATTTTATTTGAAAATAAAATTTTGCCTATAATCTTCCTAGAGTGATGGACTATACAATACTGAATGATTTTTTGAAATCGGACGAGTCGTTCCTGAGATTAGCGTGTTCAAACAAACAAACAAATAGCAGTTTTTATAATGCTATGCTAATAGATCAATAATTTATTTTCTTTGATTCGCTCTTTTTCTTCCCCATCCAGTTTGAACGTGTTTATTTTTACTATTATTTGTGTACGCAAAGTATTAAGTTTATAATATTGTTATAGCGGATGGTCCAGAGGGAGAGAGACAGGAGAGCACTCCGATGGAAATACTGCGCTTAGGCGAGGAAAGCCACGCGTGGGCGCAATGGCAAGAAGTGTTGGCGCAATGTGCCGCCGTGAGTACACTATTATTAGTAAATGTTTTTTGCAGTAGAACGCTTTTTTCAACCTACTGTTAAATAATTTTTTTTCCATGAAAATAATTAATACAAAAATTAACAAATGCACTATTCTCCGCTACGCTATTTCTCATGGACGCCATTATCAGATGTGGACCAAACTTTTTTGAAAATGAATATGAAAATGATTTCTTCAATTTAGGCCCTGGTAAGGCACTTATGAATGACGAGGAATTTACCACCGGTTCGGAAACTAGCCTTCTGTGAAGAGCCGGCAAGAAACTCCGCTGGCATCATGTACATTTCTTTGATTAGTAAACAATGATCATTAAAAAAAAAATCATCAAAAAAATTTCACAATTGTGAAGCTTTTATACAAAATCAAAATCAAAAATATCTTTATTTGATTAGACTTCTTACAAAGTACTTTCAAATCGTCAGAAGGACACAAAATACATTATACATGATTATAAATGTGACCACCGGGTTCGGAAGGTAGCTTTTGTTGAGAAGAACCCGGCAAGAAACTCAACAATTACTCTTTTAAAAAAAATATATATTATACAATGTTTTTGGTTACAGTATTTATATCTCATGAATAAAAGCCCATGGACACAGCACAAATGCTCAATTGTCAAATATAATAACTAAAATATTACAAATATTTGTGAGCATGGCAAAAAAAATAAACTTTCAAATCTGCACGGCTTGCAGAGGTTGGGTACGGGTCCCGCCTCGTAATCGTATGTTTCCTAACGAATCAAAGAATTAAGGTATGAATCTGTACAGATACATAAAATGTAAGTGTCTGTTTGGTACATACATATGCACACGCCTGTATTTCCACACCCACCTTTCACCGATGATGATTAAGTGTCACGTGAAAGATTTTGATATGATTTACGTATTTGAATAATTTCTCAGACATATGTAGGTTTCTTCACGATGTTTTCCTTCACCGTAATGTGACCGTTGTGTGAAATGACTGCTCGTTAGTTTCTAGAAAAACTCATTGGTAGAGGCCCCACAGCTCTTAAGCTCTAACCCAAAAGAGTATGGAGGTAATATAATACTTGTTCCCAGACGGGGGAGCGGTACGTCGATGCGTCGTTCCCGGCTTCGGCTCGTTCGCTGTACTACAGCGGCGGACCCGAGGGGGGCGCGGCGGCCCGCTGGCTGCGGCCCCACCAGATACACGTGGAGCAGGACCCGCGCCTGCCCTGGCTCGTGTTCCGGGACCCGCGGCCCTCCGACATCTCCCAAGGTACCGTTCCCGGCGCCGGCCCCACCAGATACACGTGGAGCAGGACCCGCGCCTGCCCTGGCTCGTGGCATCTCGCAAGGTAACCAGCACTACTTGACACGAGGTCAATAAGTCTGGTACAGCGCCCGGCAAAAAATTACACGAGGTCGTTTCGTTTTCGGAGAAAAAGAGTAGACCCCCTGAATTTGTGACCTTTATAGAAAGATAGATATATAGATATACGTATTTGCCTCCAGGTGTCCTGGGCAACTGCTGGCTACTGTCAGCCTTGGCGGTGTTGGCTGAGCGCTCGTCTCTCGTCCGAGGAGTGGTGGTACGAGGCGAGCCCAGCGTCGGAGCCTACCAATTGAGGCTGTGTAAAGATGGCCGGTGGCTTACTGTGACGGTGGATGACCTCCTGCCAGCTAACAAGAAAGGACATTTAGTTTATTCACAGGTATACTATTTTGAAACAAATCCATAAATTATAGTTGTGTTATTTATACTATGTATAACTCAGAAGGCTGATCGAATTTGGCTGAAAATTTATGGGGAGGTAACTTAGAACCAGCAAATGGAGGATATTTTTATCGCGTTGAAATAAAACGTATAACACGATAAAGTATGAAACACGGGTGAAACTGCGGGGCGCAGCTAGTAATACTTTTAGTAGGATATAAATCAATCATCAAACTATAGATGCATTGTTTTATAGTTACGAAAATAAACCCGCGTATGTGCATCGCCCGTTGCAAACAATTATTAAACAAATAAAAGTACGCGCAATAAAATTTTAGGCAAAATAAAAATATATATTTTTTTTGTGATGATTGATTTATTCTATTCAATGATTATATTACCTCCGCAAACATGTCATCAATGCAAAACTACACCCTGTATACAAATAAATCTTATGTGATTAATATCGAAAACTATTCATAGTTACAGGCAATTTTTTTTTAAAACTAAACGATCATATTTGAAAATTCTGTCAAACAGGAATCCAACCCTTTAGAACGCGATGAACTGATGAACCAACGGCAGGACACCTGGCATATTATTGGACAAAAATAAAATTTTATATGAGTATGCCTGAGATGTGACAATCATTATCTATCACCTCAATCATATACGTTGAAAAGTGGGCGTTGAAAAATTAAAATGATAATGATAATGATTTATTCATTAGGCCCATATAAAGTACTTATGAACGTCGAATAATTGACCGCCGGTTCGGAAACGAAACGAAGTAGTCTTCTAAGATAAACCGTTAAGAAACTCAGCTGGCATCGTCCAAGGCGAGAGCTTAAGTGTGTATAATTTATTTTTTAGGCTAAAAGGAAGCAGTTATGGGTGCCATTGATAGAGAAAGCTGTTGCCAAGCTGCACGGCTGCTATGAAGCTCTGGTCTCCGGGAGGGCTATTGAAGGTCAGTTTACACAATGAAAATTATTAGTATTATTTCGTAAGCTATGTTATCGTTTTTGAAACACGCTCCTTTCAACATTTTATTTCGAAATTACGAAACACTGAAAGGGATCTCCCCAGATTCAAATAATGCAATGTGAAACTTAATTAGGACGCATATTTCAGGAAAAACATCTTGAAATTTGATCCAGCTTCAAAAAGAGAAAAATTAAATTCATAATGGTACACAGAGGACTTCTTACTTGACAGTCATAACTCATCTAGGTTTATAGCTCTCATCAATACAAATTAAACAAGCCCAAATACCAGGTAGTTGCTGTAATTCTTTGAGGAGTGCCCTGGGCTGTCTTTTGACTCCATCATCGGATCGACTCCAAATCATCATCATTATATAGTGTATAATCTTAAAATATTTCATGAAAAAAAAAACGCACAAGACGCCACTGCGATTTTTGAAGTTTTCCCCTCCATTTCTCACCGACGCCATCGTCATAATTGGATCAAATTTAAATGGAACTACACGAAAAGCATCAGCTTTCAGATAAAAAAAGAATCATCTAAATTGGTTCACCCAGTCGATAGTTCAGAGGCCGGCCTCTGGCGTTCTCCGAAACCGAATCTGGCTGAAATCATGCTAATTAGCGTAACACGGTTCTTATTCGTTCTGTGGGTAGAGCGAGTGATCATGCTCATCTCCAGCAAAGGGAAGATCTTCCAGCCGAGTGTCATGCCAGGGGAATCACGGCTCTGACAGTTCTAGTTGGAAACTTTGCAAAACTTTATATATGCAATGCGCAAAAAAAATCTTATTGCGCGATTTAGGTTCTCGTGTATTTGTACCCAAACTTCGCATTTGTTAACGGGAAGCGCCATCTATGTAGCGAGGAGAGAAACGCTGCTACAGTTCTAAAAATACGTCCGAAAGTGGTCTGCCAGAAAATTCTTTGGCTTTTAGAAATTCTAAACCTTTAATTAAATTATTTAACAAAAGAAAAATTTACTTTCATAATAACAAAGGATACTGAAACGACGTGTGATTTTCGTTCGTTTGCGAGCTTCGTTTTCGGAGAGAGAGAGTAGATCCCCTCAGGTATCTTATTTTAGCTGTGGAAATATTGGGCCTGGTTGCCCGGTAGTACCTCGACTCTTGGAATCTCTTGTGTCGCCCTTACCCTGATGCTCTAACACTCCTCAATTACACCCTGAACAAGCCGGCAGATCTTGCCCTTGGGCTTGTAGTCCTCTGGTTTCGGATATGCCTCACCCAATAGGTCCGTTCGCCATCAAGTTCCGAGGTAACCTCCTTCTCTTTGTATGTGTCGCCTTCTAGAAGAGAAAAAGGGGTGAACTTAAAACATTGATTTCTGTACTAGGTCTGTGCACCCTAACGGGTGCGCCGTGCGAGTCGGTGTCGCTGCAGGCGGGGGGCCTGGCGGGCGGCGGGGCCCCGCTGGAGCCCCTGGACCGGGACTTGGTGTGGGCCCAGCTGCTGTCCTCGCGCCAGGCCAGCTTCCTCATGGGCGCCAGCTGCGGCGGCGGGAACATGAAGGTACCCCAAATAAGAGATCCACAATACCTGCTCTGCCTCAAATATAGAGGGCAAGTTTTGACCCAGCTGTAATGACTGCAGGTGGACGAGGAGGAGTACCAGCGGCTGGGGCTGCGGCCGCGGCACGCGTACTCCGTGCTGGACGTGGTGGAGCTGGCGGGCGCGTGCCCGGCGCGCCTGCTGCGGCTGCGCAACCCCTGGGGCCACTACGCCTGGCGCGGCGCCGCCAAGGGCCCGCCGCGAGACGACCACGCCGACCACGGCGTCTTCTGGATCGGCTTTGATGATGTGCTCAAGTTAGTCATTTGTCCTGTAACGTGCCCGGCGCGCCTGCTGCGGCTGGCAACCCCTGGATCATTTCATTTATTCTGGTGTTTAAGAGGAACTCTTCGTTTCATGTTGCTTTATACAACCTACTTCGTAAGCGGATCCTAAAATTATGATCATGAGCTGGGGGACCAACTACGATAGTTTAAACAGCGCGTATTAAGAGTTTCCTGGCTTTTAGGTTACTATAATGAAACGTCAAAGCTCATAAGTTCCCCCGTAACTCAATTGCAACAATAAACTTAACTAAACAATTAAGCTTCAAACAAAAAGGGCCAATTTAATAGAACCTATCTTTTTCCCACAGGTACTTTGACTGCATAGACATATGTAAAGTGCGAGTGGGATGGCACGAGGTCCGTCTGGCCGGTATACTGCCTCCAATGTCGTCGACGAGACACTTGACGTGTCTGTTACTCACTGCCACGCAACCTACTGAGGTGGACTTCACATTGTTTCAGGAGGGGCAAAGGTGAGCCTTATTGTGTAAAATACAGAGTTTAGTTTTAAATGACAATTTAGGAAGACTATTGTATCGCGATGAGTTTTGAGCGTTCATCGAAAATAGTGGGAATGACATCGTATATATGTTTTCCTTCGCTGCATGCATGGCCCAAAAAATTTGTACCGCGTATTCAAGGTCATGAGTTAATGGGTATGGTTAATTATGCGCTGAATTAATGTATGCAAACTTTTTTCAAACAAATTTTACAGAACCCGGTGAGGACCGGACACGTGGATACATGTCGTTAAAATCGCTATCTTTTATAATACTCTAGCGCCCTCTCGAGCTAAAATTGTAATAATTTAAACGTCAAATGTCACGTTCGAACTTGCGTCGCTTACGCAGCAAGCGACTGCTCAAACCACAATGCCACCACGGCTCTTGTCCCACAGATAGACAATAATAATACCTGTGCTACCAATTATCGTTCACAGCGGCTATACTAGAAAATAAGTTACGTAAATTATTTTATTACAGAAATTCAGCAAAGAGTCAGCGTTCTCAACTGGATCTTTGTGTAGTTGTGTTCAGAACGAAGTCGGGACCTTCAGCACAGGTCGGGAAGCTGGTGGCTCACAGTAAAAGACAGGTAAGCCTAAGGATCTTTGAGAAATTCTAAACTTTGTAACAATAATCCCTATCAATCTCTACATCTATACAGATAAATACAATGGAAGTGTCTGTTTGTTATTCCTAATTAAAAAAATTCTCTGTCTGTCTGTTCGTTCCGGCTTATCTCCGAATCGGTTGGACAGATCACGGGACATTCACCGCTAATGTTTGTTACAAGTGGGCTAATTTTATTTAACATTTAATTTACGCGGCGAAAGCCGCGGGGCAAAGCTTGTGTATGAATAAAACGCTACTACGGAATTTTTGATTTCCCAGTAGCAACCCGGATTAGTCCCGGTTAATGAGAATAGGCGCGCCCCCTATGACGTGGGACTTTAACAGAAGTATGTGTATGTGTTTTAAATACATCTCTGCCTACACGTTCGGGTAATACAGGCGTGAGCAGGTACAACCTGATGTAAACCGCTCGGCGCTCGATCCCAGCGACAAATGTGGTCACGTGATTTGTAGCGATACATGATAGGAGAGATACTTTTTGAGTCGAATACGAGCAGGAGGCGGGACTCAAACCCACGACCTCTGCAAACCGTGCAGTTGTTCTGCCATTGAGCCAACAAGGGATGGAAAAAATCCGACGCATGTGGACGAGTAGCTCAGTTGGCAGAGCAATTGCACGTTTTGCTGAGGTTTTGGGTCCCGCCTCGTGTTCGCATTATTCCTGACAATTTTTAAAAATTAATGAGTGTAAACATGTGTGTATTTTGCATAAAAATCTAATATTATGTTTTTTCAAATGATTTTTTTTCTTCTCCAGGTGCGAGGTTTTGTAGGCTGCCATAAGATGTTAGAAAAAGGCTTCTATCTAGTCGTCTGTCTGGCATTCAACCATTGGCACACTGGGCTAGAACTGTCAGACAGCAGTTTATGGCCGCGACATGTGTTGGCAGCTCACTCCTCGAAGCCTCTGGCTGTCGAGAGGCCGGCCTTACATCCCCATCTGTTAGCCGACGCTATCATAGGCCTCACACTGGCAAGAGGCCAAAGGCATGAAGGCAGGCAAGGCATGACTGCGTATTATCTGACTAAGGTATGTATTTTGTGTGCTTCAAGTTTTTTTCTGATCTAAACCCAACTCGACCTAGAACTAGACCCAACTAAAATTATGTCATCTGTAACGTAGAAAGATATGGAGCTACTTATACCATATCTTAGACCAGACCTATAAAAATGTTGCCCTGATAACTGCATGAACACTGTTTTCATTTCGTAATATGAATGTTGATGGCTTTCCCCAGGGTTGGGCAGGTTTAGTGGTGATGGTGGAGAACAGGCACACGGACAAGTGGATACATGTGAAGTGTGACTGCCAGGAGAGCTACAATGTGGTCTCCACGCGTGGGGAATTGAAGACCATCGACTCTGTACCGCCGTTGCATAGGTGAGTTAATGAATTCATTAAAATATGTTCACGCCATCCCAGAAGAGTAACCTCTGCCTACTCCTTCGGGGAATACAGACATGAACATATGTATAGAGCCTACGATACGAGGTTGGAGGATGGGATATACAATTCCCATCTTCCCAGGCTAGAACACTAGGTTTGAATAAGTCATAGCGTTCGGGAGATCCTGTTGTGTCGTGCTTATTCTGGAACGGATCCGAACAGGGTAATGTAGATTTAGCATTTGATTTTTGAAGAAATGTGATGTGCATAACATAAACACAAGGCACAAAAACAAAATTGTAGTGCCTGCGCATCGCTTACAGAAAGTACATGGCTCATTTTTAGGACAGTGCACACGCTTCTATAATAAATTACCAACAGAAATTGTAAACTTGCCCTTCAATAAATTTAAAGAGACCATCAAAGCAGTTTTGCTCAAAAAAGGATATTATACTGTAAGGGATTATATTTGTGATAAGGAACCCTGGGATGTATCTTTGTCGGAAAATTATTGTAAATAATCCCATTGGCGCTGTACTTTTGCTACAATTAATTAATCTTAGTTTGATCTTTGCTTTGACTGGCTGGAATTTGCCATGCTCACAAATATTTGTAATATTTTAGTTATTATATTTGACAATTGAGCATTTGTGCTGTGTCCATGGGCTTATATTCATGAGATATAAATACTGTAACCAAAAACATTGAATAATATATATTTTTTTAAAAGAGTAATTGTTGAGTTTCTTGCCGGGTTCTTCTCAACAAAAGCTACCTTCCGAACCCGGTGGTAACATTTATAATCATGTATAATGTATTTAGTGTCCTTCTGACGATTTGAAAGTACTTTGTAAGAAGTCTAATCAAATAAAGATATTTTGAATTGAATTGAATTGAACAGTGAAATTTTATGATATTTTCAGACAAGTAATAATAGTGCTGACCCAACTGGAGGGGTCGGGTGGGTTCTCTATCGCCCACCGCTTAACGCACCGTCTGGCGGCGGGCGCGCGCCTGCACGACTGGGCCCCCGCGCCCGACTGGGCCCCCGAGCGGGGCTCGGCGCCCGACTGGGGCCCCGCGCCCGACCTGGAGCGACACAGGCCCCCGCTCGCCAGGACGCTCTACGGACTACACGCGCCCAGACTTATTACGTAATCTGTTTTGTAGGACATTTAGCTATTTTTTAAGGCATAATGTTGACGCGGTTTTGGAACTAACTTTTTAAAATTGGAATTTCATAAAGAATTTAGGTATTTTTTTATTGCTCTCAAGAATTATTTATTTATTTTGTTGTTATCTTTTGTGTTAATGGATACCTTAACACCTTATCAGTAAACGTACCCAAGAGAAACGCAGTGTTAAATGACAAAGTTTTGAATGCGTGTCAGAGCGAAGCTTTCAAAGATCCATCTATAGACATTTTGATACGTTTGTCACAGTTTTCGTTATCTATATTCGGTGACATCACACCAAAATTGTATCAGAAATTGTACGGTCACATATAATAACTGAAATACATACATACAGTGCCCTTAAAATTGTATATTTGTTAAACGTAGAATACCCTCCACCGAGTTAGTGTAACTATTTATCACAAGATGGCGTTATATCTTCTTAGATCGCGCTGTCGAAAGTCTCTTTTCATACCGTATATAGCACACACATTTCCTTACGTAGCTGTCGAATCATTAAATACCAGGACTGCCCATGAAACACCGTAATTTAATTCAACGAACCTGGATTTTTTAAACCGACTGATCCTGGCTTTTTTTTCTGGTGGATTATTTAGGGGCGTGCAAAATAGATATTGGTCGATTCACAGACCCCGCGACATGACAATTTTATATATTTAGAACTAGCTATGCTTTCACCCTCGTAGATTTAATTTAATTCCCGCGAACTTATGTTTATTTTAAGTAAGCAGATTATGTTACTCCTGGTAACATTAGCTATCTACCAGTGAAAGTTCCGTTAAAACCGGTCCAGACGTTTCGGAGATTAGCCGGAACAAACAGACAGACCGACGAACAGAAAATATAAAAAAAAATTGTTTTTGTATGTCAGTACCGTTCAGCTCTCAAATGCATTTAGTCAAAATTTTGGAATTACAAACAGACACTTCCATTTTATTTATCTGTACAGATGTATAGATTATGCTCACATATATTGTCAGGTGACGCCACAGAGTATATATTACGAAAACTGTGCAAAATTCTTAATAGGACTACAAAACAAGAGGAAAGATATTTGTGTCTTGTCTTTGATGTATGTCAAATGATCATCGATGTTCAATCGATAGCCTTTAAATAAAAGCAATGGAATTTGATCTTTGTGACCTTCATATTAGAATCGTGAATTGCATATTTCGACATTTAGCAAACGGAAGCGAAAGCCTTTTTTAAACCTAACTCTTAAGTATTAACTAAGTAACTGCCGATGGAAGGAATTCTAAGCGAAACAGGTCATTGTATTCTCAACTTTATATAAAGATGGTTAAGGAACTTTATTTATTGTGTCGATTTCAATGAAAATCAACTTGCAGTCGTAGGTGTAACTACTCTCTTTATAATGTTATGTCAAAGAAGAGGTTAAATATCGTGAGGGATGTCACTCTTGCGTGTTTTTAAATTTACTATTTTATTTACTATGAAAGTAATGTCTATTTCTTGATTTGACCCGCGTTTTTTTTTAAATAAAAGTAGTGCCTAATAAGAGCCGTGGTGGCATTGAGGTTTGAGCAGTCGCCTGCTACGCAAGCGACGCAAGTTCGAATCCCAGCGAAGCCTGTACCAATGAGTTTTTCTAAAAAACTTATGTGCAGTGATTTCACACCACGTGCTTTACGGTGAAGGAAAACGTCGTGAGGAAACCTGCACATTTCTGAGAAGTAGTTCAATGACGTATGTAAGGTGTCTGAGACGGCGATGGACTCACCATCTGTCACGTTGGCACTTAATCATCTTCGGTGAAAAGTGGGTGTTGTGATTACAACACCTCTGCCTACCCCTTCGGGGAATACAGGCGTGAGCATATGTGTGTAGTGCCTAAGTTACTCCTTGTATCATCAGCTATCTACTAGTGAAAGTCCCGTTAAAATCGGTCCAACCGTTTCAGAGATTAGCCGGAACAAACAGACAGAGAAAAAAAAATATAGATTTTTTTTATGTCAGTATAGTGAAAAGCTGTTATTTGGGAATTACAAACAGACACCATTTTATTTATATGTATAGATGTTGTGTTACGTTGACCTGTTTCATTTAGATCGTTAATCAATCGTGTAAGAAGCACATAGAATGAAAGCCACGAGTATTATATCGAGTACACAAAATAAGCTCATATTTTTTTCTACGATACTCAAATACAGTTACGGTCGAGTAAAAGTGCGCAGTAGTTTTATTTATATTTTCAATTGTGCTTCTATTCGACCGATGTATTTCCCAATAGGTTAGTTCTGCACCGAGTGTTATTTTTGACAGAAATATAGACGTAAGACTCACAATATCATATATTAATGTAGGTACTTATCATTATTGTATAAATACCGGGGAATTAACCTTTAAATGTAGTGATATTTATTTGTCTGATTATGTTATATGATATTATGATAGACCAGCTATGCCCTGCGTAGATTTAATTTCATACATTAAGGAACCGTCAATGTTCTGTTCAACGTCAATGTTCAATCAACCGTCAAACTTTTTGCAACATTAGCTAACTGTTTCGGAGATTAGCCGGGACAGACAGACAGAATTATTTAAATCGTCATTCTATATCAGTACCGTGTATACTTCCATATGCATTTGGTCAAAAGTTGTAATTTTAGAATTACAGACACATCAGTTTTATTTATATGTATAGATTGGTAGTTTTTTTTTATCATTAAAAGTGTACGCAATATCTTAGTGTCGAATGCAGGCTATTTTCACATCTAATATATTAGTAAGATTATTATATATAATATACAGGTCCCGCCACAAATTATGGGTTTTGCATTCGGCAATTTTATGAGTCTGTCTCTGTCTGACGCCATACAGTCAGACAGAGAAAGGCTCATAAATGTTCTATACCTGTATTCATTCAATTGGTTTACTTCAGTCATTGTTTCGAAAAAAGAATCAAATGAAGAGAGAGAGAGAAAAAATATCTCATGTTTGCGGGTAGTTGAATATAAATTAGTGTCAACAAAAACTTCGTGTACTGAAAACTCAATACTAAGGTGCACATTTATCTTAAAAGTGAGATAGAACTACATGTAATAATTGTCGTGTAAATAAATATCGGCTTTATATACTAGGCATGTAGGTTTAAAATTGATGTTTTGACTCGATAGAAAAGACGATTGGAATATCAGATTGAACAATTAATGTGATTTTCATTCCAACAATACTCATATTTAATTAATTATTTATTAGTGTTTAGATTGTAACGATTCTTGCCATGATTTTTGCTTTACAATTTTATGTATTAATTAATTATAATATTTAAATGTAACGCTTTACTTAAATATAGTTGGTTTCGTTTCGGTAATAATATGATACTTTAATGAAAGGTGGAAAAATCCTGCTAATCGCACGCTGAGAACGAAACGGGCTCAATTCAAAAATAAATTTTGTTTGGAAGTCGTAATCAAAGTTCGAATTTGTAACAGTTATAGGCAGTAATTATTTTACCAGTTTTGAATAATATTTATTTTTTATTTTCTAACATGACGTGTAGAAATATATTCTGAGGTGTGTGTTATTAACATAACAATTTTCGCAAATTATACAGTTGAGCCTCTATCGTTCTGAGGGTGCGATATGTTTGAGAATAGCTACGCATTTAGAAATAAGCAGAACTCTCTACTAGACTTTTCTTTATGTTAATTTTTTTCGACATATTTTGTGGCCATGGGCTTACATTTCTATAGTAGAGATATACTTTGTATTTTTAAAATTGTATAATATTTTTGAAAAGAGTAATTACTGAGTTTCTTGCCAGGTTCTTCTCAGTAAAAGCAAACTTCCGAACCTGGGGGGTAGCCCATGATAGATGAACTCTTATTAAGAGACAGGTGTATATGACGTATATAAGTCTGTCACTGTCGCACAGTGGAACTATGATGGCAATAAAAGGTCATGGTAAGGCATTTGGGAGCGTATATTTCCATAGATGTTACAACCGGCAAGATCAGAATCAAAAAACCAAAAATATCTTTATTTGAATAGACTTCTTATAAAGTTCTTTCAAATCTACAAAAGGACACAAAAAAATACGCTGTATAGATTTATGTTTTTTTTTTAAATGGTCATGTTCCCGCCCTTCCCATCCATTTCTAAAGATTAGTGTTTTCGTATATAAATAATTTTGCCGAGAGCCGTGGTGGCCTTGAGGTTTGAGCAGTCGCCTGCTACGCAAGCGACGCAAGTTCGAATCACAGCGGGGTCTGTACCAATGAGTTTTTTTAAACAAAATGTATGTACAGTGATTTCACACCACGCTTTACGTTGAAGGAAAACATCGTGAGGAAACCTGCATATTTCTGAGAAGTAATTCAATGACGTATGTAAAGTGTCTGAGACGGCGATGGACTCACCATCTGGCACGTTGGCACTTAATCATCTTCGGTGAAAAGTGGGTGTTGTGATTACAACACCTCTGCCTACCCCTTCGGGGAATACAGGCGTGAGCATGTATGTATGTATAAATAATTTTGCCTTTCGACCAACCTTACTTGCGTCAAAATTGTCAATGAGCATGGTTAGGACTTACAAAATGATTTGCTTTGGCTATAATACCTAATATGGCTTAATATGGCTTAATTTGGCTATAGTAATGATCATTGAACTGAAACGAAACCAATAATAAGCTGTAATCTGATTAATTATGAATCGATGTTTAAAATGTTAGCACACCTGTTTCTTTTAATTTCGATGTGTTTTTTATTCGACAAGTTAATGAAGGATATTTATTTTGAGATGGCCTATATAAGTTGACATTCGTGCAATATTTTTTTACTTGATATTTATAAGTTAATTATAACATTAGCTTCACATAATGGCACAAAAACTGCACATTGTAATAAAATATAAATAAATAATGATATTGAAAATAATTAATGATCGTAGTAAGATAGGACGCGTTAGAGTCATCCCTTTTTATAGTGCGTTGCAACAGCCAAACGATTTTCGACTTTAATATTGAGGGGATAATGACTTAACTATGTCACCATTGTGCTGCACGGGAATGAAGTTATTATTTTTACAAATAAACACGTTGTATAATATTGAAACTGGAATATTTGAAATTGATACACTATTGTTTAGTGATTAAGATTCAAGTTAGAGCAGCATCTACATTGCGATTTGTAAAATTTTCAACGTATTTTTATTTAGAGACCTTCGGAGGCATCCTATACAAAGGTAATGCCGAAATTAGTAAAATAATTTCATTAAGTATATTTCCAAATTATACTTTTTAATTATTAGTATTAATGTTAAATTAATCGCAAATCTAAGAAATGTAAAAATCAATAATGTTCAGGTAAGCATTTTGAGAGAGAAATAGCCAGGGGCCTTACCATCCAGGTCTGATAAATAACAAAATATTGTAGAAAAATGGTCTAATTACAAATACCTAAGTGTTATAAAATTACGTGGACGTTAGCCGCGGAAGGAGTTGCACGAAATAGCAGAAAACTGCAATTATATATGCATCTGTCAAAATAAAGTGGGCCTATGATGATTTTTAGGATATTGTAAAGGAAGCCTCCGGAGACCCTAGTGTATTTCATGTGCCATAATTTGTAAAATGAATTCACTCACAATTTTACGAATGTTTTTTTTAAGTCCATGCAAGTTTGTTTTAAGAACTCGGAATTTTTGAGAAAGCTTGTGTTGAAAAATTTTCTTAGTTGAATAAAATATAAATACTCGAATAATACCTAGTTTTTTTAAACATATTTTTATTCTTAGCCATTTAAATATTTACCTACCTACGATATGTTGGGACATAACTTTAAATTTGCGTTTAGTAAAACTTTTTTGCAACAAAACATTAAGAATTTATTGAAATATTTATTTTTAATCAAGAACCCCAATAAAACTATATCTTATAATAAAGCAGAAATACGTTAATTTCATATTTAAATGCTTACACAATCAAGCACATTGTTTCGCAAAATGTTGTTCAAAATGAAGTCTTAGGTGTGTGTCATAAGGGACAGAATACATTAATTTGTTAGCACGTGTATTTTGATATACGAATATATTTTATACGTTTTCCTTCAGCGTTGTTTTGTAGTAAGTGAACGCTTGTTTAACGTTAGCTCGTGGAAACATGTTTATGTAACTATTTATTGTAAGGTAAGGGAATAAAAAGATTTAAATTTTATATTTGTTTCATTTTTATATTTATGTATCTTCTGGATTTACCCTTTCCCCCAGTCCTCCGTCCCTCCTCCCCGTGCTGCCGGAGGTCTTGTATGAATGAAAGTGATCTCTTCAGGCCGAAGGTCACTGTGGGGGTTTAACCAATCAACCACCTCAAATGAACGTTCAGGAGGTAAAGCAATGATAGGTTTAATATTTGTCACTGCTTGAAAGTACTAGGCGCACAGAACATTGGCGGTGGTTATAGCAATTTTATGTTTTGGGATATTATGACAATCTTCTTAAAAGTACCAGGCGCGCAGAACATTAGAGGAGGTCAGCGCAATGTTTACGACCCTGCTTCAAGGTACTAGGCGCGTAGAACATTGGCGGAGGTCATATCAATGTTTATGTTTTGGGATATTATGACAATCTTCTTAAAAGTACCAGGCGCGCAGAACAATAGAGGAGGTCAGCGCAATGTTAGGTTTGTGATATTGAGACACTCGGGTTAACCAGAGCTTCTCTAATGTAATGGGCGCCTAGTACTTTATTCAATTCAAAATATCTTTATTCGATTAGACTTTTTACAAAGTACTTTCAAATCGTCAGAAAGACACGATTACATAGGATTATACATGCTACCGCCAGGTTCGGAAGGATGCTTTTACTGAGAAGAACCTGGCAAGAAACTCAGTAATTACTCTTTTTATAAAAAAATACATATTTATAGCTTTGATATTACAATATACATCATAAAAGATATATATATATATATAAGCCCATGGACACAGTTCAAGAGCACAAAAGTCGACATACAAATAAAATATATTTAAAACTAAAAATAAGAACTACGAATAATTGTGTAGCTTGAGATGACCAGCCCCCACTAGCAGCACCTGTTCACACGAGAATGCCAGCCATCGCCCTCCTCAACCATTATAAAGGGAAGTGAGCGACCCGTCATCCTGACGCCGCCGCAAGCAAAGGCATTTTTGTGAGTAAGCACACAACAAACATTTAAAGCGGAGTGTCGTAATATCACTAACCTAACACTATAACCTCCTCCAATGTTCTGCGCGCCTGGTACTTTTAAGCCAATTGACTTAATATCGAATACCTGCCATTCGATTTCTAAATAAAACTGACTCCGGTGGCGCCGTTTTGTCTGTCTAGACACGAAGAAATCATTTTCATATTGTTATTTGACATCATGATAACATTTCTGAGTGTACCCACATTATGTTCTCACATTATTTGAGCGTCACCAACCGGAAGTAGTCGTCTTAGGGCGGGTTTGCCATCAACGCGCCATTTCCGGTGTCGACGTCATATCCGTCTTTTTGCTGGAACATTGTTTTCAAAAGATTAATGCTGGATGTGGTGCAGTCAAGTTGAGTGTCTCATAAATATTGGTTTTGCTTAAATTCAATTCAAATTCAAATTCAAAAATATCGTTATTCGATTAGACGTAAAGATAAACATATTCGAATTAATTATTTTATGGTATAATATCGAGATACATTGTTAAAATCATATCTATAACCCCATATCCTTATACATTTCGGAATAATGTTCTTTGTTTCCTGTTTACGCTCATACGACTGGAGGTAATGGTCTGTATTCACTCCCATTCTAGCCATATCATCTTTCACACAATCCATCCATCGTTTCTTAGGTCTTCCTCTCCCATTGTAACCATCCACATTCATAAACAAAACTCTTTTAGCAACATTATCTTCATCCCTCCATAACATGTCCATACCACGAGAAATGTTTATTCTTCAACTTGTCAGTCAGTGGTGCTACTTTCAGACTTCCCCTTATATACTCATTACTTACCTTGTCCAATCTCGTTACGCTAATTTGGTTGTATGTGTGTGTTCATCGTCAGCAAAATATAGTAAGTAAACTAATATGAAATGTCTTATCCAGTATGTATAAGATCGTTGATACTACGTACTAAGACAGTTTTGCCCTTATTAACGTGGCAAGGATTCATCTCAATGAGGAAATTATGGAATTTCATGGCATAAAAGATATTCAACACTAGGTTTATACGTTGCTTGGAAATAATGTCTAGTTTGTTATTGTCCGTCCGACTTGCATTCAAAAGATTCAGTTTATATATTTCTGTTGAGTCTAAAGATGAACCAAAGGAAGTCTATCAGAAGAAAAAATTAGGAATTGGTAATTGTTTGTCGTTTTATGTCAGCTGTTTTCTTTGCATATTCAATTAGATGAATACGCTACCGCACGTATTACGTATTACCCCAAGGCGTAGGCAGAGGTGTTGTAATAACAACACCTACTTTTCACCGAAGATGAACAAGTGGCAGCGTGACAGATGGTGAGTCTGCCGCCGGGTCAGGGACTGTATTTCTTTGAATTAATTCTCAGACATATGCAGTTTTCTTTCACTGTAAAAGCACGTGGTGTGAAATTTACTGTGTAATCCATAAGGTTTTCAGAAAAACATCTTGGACAGGCCCTGCCGAGGTTCAAACTTGAGTCGCTTACATAGCAAGCGGCTGTTCAGATTGCACGGCTCTCCATTTGCTTAATTTTATATCGTTTATATAACACTCCAAGAGAATCTCAATAGCGAGTTTCAGTTTCGTCTTCACATAGAACAGCGCCATCTTGTAGCAAAAAAGCAAACTAAAATACTACCAATAACGGTTCCAAAATGTTCACTCATAAATGCTATTTTATGCTTAATCAAGAGGTGTCTGCATATTAACTACTCAGTGATATTTCTAAATTCAACTGCATTACACAGAGTATTTTGACATGGCAATTGGAACGTTACATTACGCGCGTTAAGATTGATATTAGCTTGGCGTTACACGATGAAAAAGGTAAAAAGGAATCCTTTCACCAAATCATAAATATACATTGACATTAAAAAAGTGTTTCAGTTATACAGGCTGTCTTAGTTTTCATTGGCACGCTATAAAACATATATGTTAACAACGTGAAAGAGCAAGCAGGGGCGGCGGCAGTGTATGCAGAAAACCTCAAGCGGCGGAAATATGCAGATATCAGTTATAATTTTATATTTCTGCCGTTTGGGGTTGAGACTTTGGGGTCATGGGCAAAATGCGAAAGTCCTTTTTAAGGATCGTCACCGTCAAGCTGGTTCTTACCTTGGTCAGGGGATTAGTAACAGCGAGGTAACGCAGCCAGCTTACTGGACACCATTCCCGCATACACAAATCTAAATTCTGTGTTCTATTTATAATTTTTATTTTTCTAGTAATTCCATTGTTCTAGATTTAAACTAATAATTATGTATAAGAGTTTTTAGAAAAACTCATTGGTACAGGCTTTGAAATTCGAACTTGCGTCGCTTGCGTAGCAGGCGACTGCTCAAACCCCGAGGCCACCACGGCTCTTTAATTATCTAAATCAAACTCGAAGTAACGTTTTCAAACAACCTGTACATACAAATAGATTTATAAAAGTAATATTATTTCAGTCACGTCCGTACCCTTGAGTGGGGATGTGCGACATAACAGCCATCTTGAATTTGTTTTGACTCTCGTAAGGTTCGCTTTGACTAGATGGTTAATGTATTTTGTATTTTATTATATAAAAATACAGAGCCCAGTGGGGCCAATGACTTTTTCTTAAGATTTATGTGCAGTGATTACACACCACGTGCTTTACGGTGAAGGATGTATGTATAATAAAATTATAAATATTCTTACTCCTAGAAAGGTTCTCGAAGGAGTAAGAATAATGTAGTCCTTCACGAGCTATGAGCGCTCAGTGAAAAAAGTGAATGTATTTTGCGACGCGCCATACAGACAGACAGATAGAGACTTATAAAAATGAATACTGCGCGTTCAACACTCATAACCCGAGACCACGAACATTAAGTGGCATATACTAAGGCATAATGTTATAAAACTTTCCATATTTCATCTATTGATAGTCAAAGGCACGCATCAACACCTCTCTGGCGTCTGCTAGAACTGTCCCCGAGGAAATTACATGTGGAATGAAACTGTAGGTAAGGTAAAATCACCAGTCATGGACAGTATAAGCGAAATTTTTTCATATTTGCTCTGTAATTTCATTGTTTTTCAAATATTTTTTAAGGATTTGGAGGTAAATTAAAAGCTCTTTTCTTAATCGGAAATTAATGTTTAATTTTAGATTAGTACTTCGTACAATGAAATAATATAAATAAACAACACTCCTACTTAGACACCATTAATGGACAGTAAAAATCCAGTGTTGTGTTTTAGGGCCAAAATGATAATTTATAGTATGGGTTGTATTATAAAATTGATGCATTTCTAGTGATAAATCATTTAATAATATTAATATCACCAGACGACGATACACCAGACACAAAATAAGATGATATGTGTACCTTGCATCGCGATTCTAGTAAGAAATTACGATTCCCGACACCAAATGACACCGCGAAACTAACAAACGTTATGGCCGCAATTAAAATGGGTATCAGTTGTCAAAAACAGTTGTTATGACAGCTATAATACTGGCACAACAGATCGGTATTGACATTTGAAAAAAATACTGCGCGTTTCCTTAATTTAGGATGAAAAAACAAAAAATGTCCATGATTTGTCCGCGTCCAAGATAGGTGCCGTTACCTTACCTACTAACAGAACGAGTGAATTCAATTTTTTATATCGAATATCTTTTTTTTCGACACATACTTACATCGGCAATATATTGTAGACTCATCTATACCGATAAATAAAATTGAAGTGTCCGTTTGTAATTTCAAATTAACAGCTTTCAAGTTAAGTAAGTAAGTTTCAAGTAAGTTACTCCCTGTAACATCAACAACTACCAGTAAAAGTCCCGTTAAAATCGGTCCAGTCGTTTCAGAGATTAGCCGGAACAAACAGAGGGACAAATAGTGAAAAAAACATTAAAATCGTTATTTTTATGTAAGCACCGTATATACTTTCATATCCACTTATTGCGTCCGAAAAAATGAAAATCTGCTATTTTATAGGATATTAGGATATAGGAATTATAAATAGACACTTAAATTTTATTTATCTGTATAGATTGAGTGAATTGACCAAATAAATGAAAAGATGAAAGTCAAATGCTGGGCAGGCGAAGTCTGGAAAAATCTATCAAAAGGTGTTAAGATAAAACTACGAATAGAACAGTAACAATGCTTATATTAAGTATAGTTTGAGCATATAACATATTTGAGCATAAAATAAATATTTGGCGTTATTCTATCGTTTACTTAAGAGTTCTAAGCGATAGTGGAGTCATCAATGGTCAAATCCGAGGTCCACTCACAAGCTGTCTGCCACTCCTCGTAGTCGAGAACGTAGGTGGATGTGATGTTCTTGAAGGTGTCCAGGTCACAGAGGAGATCACCACAGCCTTGTACTTGGAGATACGTCGGCTCCTCGTCTGGAGAGCTGAAGTAGACTGGCTGTAAGAGATAGGAATTCTGTATCAAATAGCAGAAATAAATTCCCCCAGAAGGTGGGTAACCTTTTGGGGACAAAATAAAAAATAAAAATAAAAAAAAAGAGATAGGAAGATTTGTAATCTATACAGATAAATAAAATTGATATATCTGTTTGTAATTCCAAAATAACAGCTTTTCACTTAATGCATATGAAAATACGGTAGTGATATATATATAAAACATTCTGTCTGTTTGTCTGTCCGTCTATTCATCTGTCTGTTCCTGACCTACTGTCTGACCGATTTTAACGGGACTTTTACCAGCAGATAGCTAATGTTACAAGGAGCTTCGACTACTTTTATTTCCTAAAAAGATTAGGGTTCCGCAAGTCATCCATGAAATTAGCTCTACGTATAAACCGCGATGTATGCGCTAGTAATGAAATAATATGTGATGCCTTGAACGAAGAAGGAAAATTGTGTTCGCCTATCACCAGACTATA
This sequence comes from Watsonalla binaria, assembly GCA_929442735.1. Taxonomy (NCBI): domain Eukaryota; kingdom Metazoa; phylum Arthropoda; class Insecta; order Lepidoptera; family Drepanidae; genus Watsonalla; species Watsonalla binaria. The sequence goes on from OV838938.1 coordinate 1,392,980, forward strand.
TCTCATGGACCATAATAGTAATACAGTTGATTCAACCCGATGTGGCTGATCACCTGATTTTTATACGAAGCAATTGCCAGCCTTCGTAACCTCTATAACGAGGAAAATTTGGGTTAAACCAGTTGCCGGACGCTCTTAACTCCTCCGACTTGTGACGAGTTTAGGGTCACAATCGATGTAGTCAATGTTAAAACTGCGAACTTAAAAGTTACCAGAACAGCGTAGCTTCCGTCAGCGAGTTTTCTCAGTTCAAGAGCGTATGCAGACCCGTATTTGGGGACCCCTTGTCTGGGTGTGATCTGGGTGACCGCCATTAGGGAGTACACATTGTAGTCATGACCTGACAACCATTGCACCCTTTGGACTGTCTCACCGGCTATCACCTCGTCAGCAACCGTGAGGAACTTGTTCAGTAACACACCTGCAAGAGTCATTTTATTGAGCAATCCTTCTTTCAGGTTTTTAAGAAGAATAAACGATAGCGTTACTGCCAAGTATAGAAAAAAGAGACGTGATGGTTTCGAGTGGTCGCCTGCTCCTCAAGCGACGCAAGTTCCTATCTTTAAGAATTTAAGTGGCTCGCTGCGTAATCGAAATCGTTAACTCTCGATTTCGAGTTAGCGTTAGCCCAAAGTAGCTATTCCACGCACGCAGACGCTATTTAGGATAAGCTTATGACCACATAAACTGCCCCTCATAATTTCATTTTGGATGGATAGATAATGTGAAAAGATCTTGTGGGGGCTAGTCATCTCAAGTTACACGACTATATATGAATAGAACTTCTAGACTTTTACTTTATTTTAACTTTTATCGACATTTGTGCATTGGAACTGTGTCCATGGTCTTACATTTCTTATGTGATTAATTTTGTACACACATTGAACTGCTCACGCCTGTATTTCGCGAAGGAGTAGGCAGAGGTGGTGTAATAACAACACTCACTTTTCACCGAATATGATTAAGTGCCAACGTAATAGATAGGTGACTCTATCAGTCTCAGGTACATACATCATTGAATTACTTCTCAGAAACGTGCAGGTTTTCTCATGATGTTTTCCTTCACCAAAAAGCTCGTGGTGTGTAATCACTGCGCATACGTTTTGTTTTTAGAAAAACTCATTGGTATAGTCACCGCTGGGATCGGACGTCGCTTGCGTAGCAGGCGACTGTTCCAACCCCAAGGCCACAACGGCTCAATTTTAAATTTTGAATTTTGAAAATTGTTTAATGTGTTTGAAAGGAGTAATTATTAAGTTTCTTGCCAGGTTCTTCTCAGTAAAAGCAACCTTCCGAACCTGGCGATATCATGTATAATCCTGTATAATTATGTCATTCTGACGATTTAAAAGTACTATGTTAAGTATAATCGAATAAAGACATTTAAGAGTTTGAAAAATCTCAATATCTTGTATAGTTGGATCTTACCGGCTTGCATAGCGATGTTTGACTCATCACCGAAGACCACGTCAATGGCTGCACCGGCTACTGCTTTGATATCATCGAACAAGTCGCTCAGACCCTCCTCCAGAGGGATTCCCAGGCTTATCTATATAACAAACCCATTGGCTATAAGTATGGAGGTGAAAGAAATCTACAGTATAACGAAGGACATTTTTCTGGATCAGTACCTGATTTTCGTCCTAAATATGTAAAAAACTATACCTACTCTTAATTTTTGATGGCATTGTTCAATGAAATACGTAAGTAATAAACCCCTCCTATGATTAATAGGCACTTCTCGTAAGAATGACATTGCACAGAGCGTGAAACACGTGGTGTCCTGCCGATCTAGCCCCTTCTCTTTGTAATCCCGCCGCGTCAGACACACCATGGAGATGCGGTTTTGCCGGCGGGTAATGAGTATTTTTGGTGGAATAAATTTACTAATAATTATTATCTCAATATTAATTTGTTCTGTACCAATCTAAGTACAGCAAGATGCGTAATAACAAAGGCTCTGTTTGATGATGATCTTAAACAGCAGTATCTTTTGCAGGTTGGTTTTCTTTCCTTCTTTATTATTTTCATTTTATCCTGTTAGTTGGGTAGTTTGTAAAGTTATTGGCTATGTATTGGGTTGTTCTAAATTTTGAACTGTAAAATTATAAATTTTATGTTAATCGTTAGTATTTCTAGTGCGTTTCGCTTTAAATTTCATTGACTTAGATAATTATGTATCTGTGGAGGCTTGTTAATAGCAATTTGTATAATATAAGTATATTGTATTTTCTATTAAATTAATTTGTCTGTAAGCCTTCTTAAAATAAATAAAAAAAAATTTAATTATGATTTATCAACTGCTTTGAAACGTCCATCGTTAACCCTGACTTAGTATATACATCTATATCTTAAAGCCTAAGTTACTCCACAACTTACTTACAACAGCCAGTGACATATGACAGGTAAATCTCGTTTCGGAGATTGGAAAGAAAAAAAAAATATATATATATATATATATATATACGTTGGTACATGCCGTCGTGATTCGAACTTGCGTCGCTTGTTAATAGGAAACTTACTTGAGAAGTATATACATCGTAGACTGTGTACGCCATGACTGGGTATTGGGTGATGTTGAAGGAGAGGTATTCGGACCACGCGTTCAGAACATCGGCATACTGGTCCATTGAGGAGGGAGAGGTCACGAAGAGTCCTGTGTAACTTGTCATGTACTTGGGGCAGTTGAAGATGGCGAGGTTCTGGAATAAAAAGTAATAATAAATATTATATTTTTTTGGCATAACTCTTGGTACAGTATACAGAGGAACGGTGACAGTCGCAGAAGTTTAAAAACTGTGTTGCGTCTGACAACGACCACCTTCGGAGAAACACAATATTAAAAGTAAAGTTATATAACCAATTTTTGTAACTTATCTTTAGTACCGTAATATTTTAAACAAAATGTGTAACTTAGGTTTAACTTCGGTGTGTGTGTGTGTGTGTGTGTATGTGTGAGTGTATGAGAGTTGCACTAAATGTGTAATTGAAGAAGGTCTTCAGTATATCAATTAAGTGACACTTGCAACAAAATCATTTATAAAATACGTGTATCCTATTACATAAAGCGGCCATTATGCCGTCGTAGGTCCCGGTTGCCAATTTAACATATTTAGCAATCGCTACAGGTCAGACGAAGGCCTAAGAGAGTCTGATAACTGTCCCAGATTATCGATTCTCCTCAAAAGGGGTTAGGAAGGTCAGATGGCAGTCATTTCGTATAAAATCAGGTGATCAGCCACAGTGGGTTGAATCATGTGCAGACAGCAATAATGTATGGAATAAAGCTAGCGAGATAATGATGATGAAATATGGCTAGATAGTAATATAGACAAATAGGCTTTATTGCTGAAGCAATCTTTTATAGGCAACCTTAGGGTACAGAAGAGAACGATAGTGCCTGATAACGGTAATATAGTTAGGTGTGTCATTCTTTAATTCAGAATGAGATTCATATTAACAATTTATCATATCATAAATTATTAAAAAATATATTAATAAAAACTTAAAAATCAAACCAATTCAAAACTAAAAATCAATGGGAATCTTCCTTTAAAATTTCATGGACACCAAATTAGAAAATTTTAGTACATTACATATTATAATAAAAAGCAAATGATGGGAATACCAACAAAATGACAAGGTAATTGTCACAAAAACTAACATATAAATGTTATAATGTTTTTTGTCATAAATTGCCACTACAAAAATCGATTATGAGAAAATAATAACAGATTATTTTTAACATCCCTAGTTTATATAATATATTATGTGTGAATTTTACTGTTAAGCCTATGCGGGGCATATATAGGTCCTTCATAATTATCTTGACCTACCTAAATGGGTGAGGTTTACCTCGTTGACCCTATCATATGACCATAATATGGTCACCCAACCATCCATCATAATTGTAATATCATCATTATAATCTATATTACACTTCTCAAGGAGAAGCATTTCAAAAATTAGCAACTTTCAAACGTATTTTATTGGATAGATAATATACAACGTGCTATAGACCACATCGTGTTTTTGTTCTAGGAGGAAACGAAACGATAACGCGATATAAAATACAGGTAGCGCCATCGTGCGGCAGAGTACTGTACTATTATAACTAATGGACAATGAAATGCGTAACACTTTCGTACTTCAACATTATGTACCCAAATATTCATCTTATCTTATACCTTTAAACGAGCAATTCTTGTATATTCTTGTATCTATACAAATAAATAAAATTGAAGTGTCTGTTTGTAATTCCAATATTATACCTTTTGACTAAATGCGTATTATGAAAATAAATACGGTACTGAAATAGAAAAAAATCAAAACAAAATATTGTTCCAGCTAATCTCTGAAACAGTTGGACCTATTATATATATAGATAGCTGATCAAGGAGTACTTTTATTTCAAAAACAACAGTAGAGTTCCGCTGGATGAAATGAACTTTACGCGGCTAAAACCGCGGGGCACAGCTAGTATTTTATAAAAACTTGTTAACTCATACTGAAAAAAATATTGAACCAACTTTCTTAAGGAGGTTTCAGTCCTTGTAAAACCTATTGTACGAAAAAACTTTACCCATACCTTATTAAATTAATATTTGTATTTAGGATTTGTTTAACACATTCACTGCTAACGACGCGTATGTGCGTCCAACTGTTAGAGAATTTACAAAGAAGTTGAAATGTTAGCAATGAATGTGTTAATTGAATGAGCTCAAATTTTCTTTGGAGTGTACCTATGTTGCCCGTCATTATTTATATGTTTTTGTTGTTGAACTGAAACCACTTCTATACTGAATTTGATTGAAAATATTTTACAATGAAACGTCTCTTAAATATGAGGAAATTGAGTAGCTTACGTTAACAGCTTTCATCAGCCACCTTTCTTAGGTTTTCTGAGTGCCTAGTGCGAGTTAGATTAAAATCGCAGTTACGTAAATGCTGATTTTTATGGGATCACAATTCTCCAGTGATATATCTTTATCTACCAAAACATTTGTATTGAATGACATGCAAAAACCGCGGAAAAAATGTAAACCGTTGTGACTTTTCAATGACAACGCCTATTTGAGACTTGGAGGTAAGTACTTGGATTATTTCCAAAACTATTCAAGGTATTGAATATTCTGAAACACAGATCAATAGTTTCTTTTTCTCATTATAATAGCATTAAAAGTTAAAAACCGGCCATATATTGGATAACGACATTTTAGTTATACAACGGCAGAATTGTGTCATCTTTAAGCCGACAGATGGCGCTGTTTTGATCCCAAATCTGTGTTTATATCAACGCCATGATTGGGACGGTGATTTTAATAAAACTCGCACTAGGCCCTCCGATTCCCAATTGGATACCGAGACTGACGGCTTAGTAATAACATCATGTTTTTCTGACGAAATATTTGATAATAAGAGGATTTTTTTGGTTTTTTCAATCTAGCGGGGTTCTTCAAGAAGAGTGTGAAGAGATTTTAATAGGGTGGCAACGCGAACAGGTCGCCATTAGCATTATAAGTCCGCGATTTGCCGCCTTGTCATCTGCCCTTATCCCATGTTATTTGTGGTCGGCGCAATGTTCTTCTCTTCTATTTCTCTCTATCATATTTTTTTTTTACGATATGGTCTCTCGCAGTTGGTAGGGGGGAGTTACCTCCACTGCTTAACCGGACTAAAGGGCGAGACCCAAGGGCCTCCAGCCGAGCTTAAACTTAAAAACTAAGCAATAGAGCTAAGGGCACCCCAGTGCGGGGCTCGGACCTTGGCTTAGGGCGTTGCTGGGGGATGAGTTAGGGAGCTGGATCTGAGTGGTATATTTTCTCTCTATCAGCCGTAATATCTGTATTTATAGTCATTCTAGCCATATCATCTTTCACATGATCCATCCATCGTTTCTTGTATATTAGTGAAGAAAAATTGTGATGTGTGGAATCTTACTTCATCGTACAAAACAGGCATGGTAGTGTAGGGTACTGGTTCGTATTTAATATCCTTGTTCCAGCTTCTTTCACCAGCGACGAAAGTGCCGGCCAGGGCTGTGAGGGCGGTCATCTTGGCCCGAGTGGAGTCTGTGGATCTGATGTAGATCTCTGAACGGTTGTACTGCGGTGAGAGGAGCTCGTTGTATCGCTCTCGCAGGTTGCGACCGAGGTCGTAGCCGCGTTGTTTGCCGACCTGGACAAGGAGAGTGAATATCTAGATTAGATTTTTGTGAAATGAGGAGACTTGTTTCAACTTGTAGAACGGTTATTGTAGTACAATATATATTCTGACACCACACCAAAAAGAGGAGTTTTAACAAAGACCGATTTCACCGAATATGATTAAGTGCCAACGTGACAGAGAGTGAGTCCATCGCCATCTCTGGCATTGTACCTCTTTGAATTACTTCTCAGACACATGCAGGTTTCGTCACGATGTTTTCCTTCACCGTAAAGCACGTGGGGAAAAATTACTGCACTAAAGTTTTTAGAAAAATGTGAAGCCGGTAGGATTCGAACTTGGGCCACCGCAGTTCATCCAATATTATAGAATACCGGCCCTCGAGATAATGAAAAATAATGTCTACGCGGGTGATTGGCCATTCTCGCAGACTTAAGGCCGACTAGAGATAAAGCAATATTTATGATTGTTTATTATATTGTATTAAACAAGGCACATTTATCAGTCCGATTTCCTTGATAAGGTTACGGCCAGATGTCCAAGGATTATTATCAGCGGTAGATAACTCTACTCTAACAATTGCTATTTCTAAACTCAGATCTCCATTGTACATAAATAAAACTGGATTCAAAATCTATACTATATAATATTATAAAGGTGCAGAGCTTGTTTGTTTGTTTGAACGCGCTAATCTCAGAAACTACTGGTCCGAATTTAAAAAATCTTTCAGTGTTGGATAGTCCATTTATCAAGGAAGGTTATATGGTATATTTTATTTTCAAAAAAAATTGGGATCCGTAAGAAAATTGCGATTTTGTAACCCAAGGTGTAAAATCGAAAACCTATTTATGCGTGCATTGCAAAAACTACTGACAATAGAACAAAATTATGTACTACGGGTTTGTAGGTCTTAATAAGATCTACAAAAAAACTAAATCAACGCGGGTGAAACCGTGGGGCACAGTTAGTGTAATATATAAAATTCACGTGGCAATTTTTTTGCATCATGTTCACCTTTAAAGCATATTTATTTAAGCTTCGACTGAGAGATATCACTTACGTCTGTAAGCTGTCCGTAGCCATATTTAGCAGTAGCCGCTTCAAGTTCTTCAGGCTTGTCACTGTATGCTAATGTGGCGGCCGATGCTGGTGTCCTGTCGCCGTGGCGGTGCACCTGTCAAATTGATTCATACATACTCTTGTTTCTTAAAAAAAGATCTTTATAGAGGTCGACTGATGTTTTCAAAAAATAAAAAAAAATTATGATATCAATATCAAATGGTTTTGAAAAGTTTTTTGTATAGTGAGTAGAGTTAAAACGGTGAATGACTGAAAATGATTTATGGGCTTTAGATCATGGATACGAAAAACGAAACTTCGGTCGAAAGTTCGCCAAGTTTCTTTCAAGGTTCTATTACGCTACTTCCCTTGAGCGCTACGCTACGCTAGATTTTAAGGACAAGCGACTATGTTTGCCGACAAAACCTGGTGATTGGTAAGGCGCTTATGAACGTTGATTACCGCCGGTTTTGTTACTAGCTTTCTGAGAAGAACCGGCAAGAAGTTCAGTAGACATGATATTTCTTGTGGTTTTGGAAAAACTTATGAACATGCTTTGATTGTAGCTGGCTCTCAAGCTACATCTAATATATAAAATTCTCGTGTCACAGTTTTCGTTGCCATACTCCTCCGAATCGGCTGGACCGATTTGTATGAAATTTTGTGTGCAGATCGGGTAGGTCTGAGAATCGTCCAACATCTATTTTTCATCCCCCTAAATTGTAGGGGTAGTGCACCCCAAAAAAAAATGGCAATACAACGTTTGCCGGGCACAGCTAGTATTTGTATATAAGTAAGTAAGTCGACATTTGTGCATTGGAACTGTGTCCATTTATAATGTGATTTGTTTTGTATTTTAAAATTGTTTAATAATTTTGAAAAGAGTAATTACTGAGTTTCTTGCCAGGTTCTTCTCAGTAAAAGCAACCTTCCGAACCTGGCGGTATCATGTATAATCCTGTATAATTATGTCATTTTGACGATTTGTAAAAGGTCATTTCGAATAAAGATAATTTTGAGTTTGAGTTTGAGAATCTAATTTTATAATACTATGGTAAGTAATAAATCTATTTTGTGTATCAGTTCAAGTTACGGTGTATATCTATATGATAAATTATGTCATCGGTTGTATGTACGATAAGATATCGTATTAGATAAACCATTTCGGAAGAGGGCTCGTAAGACTTGCTGCTCATTCAAAAATGTTAAATATTTATTTTTTTATATTCGAAAAATCTAAAATACCATTCCGTTTGTATAATAATAAAGTATTTATTGAATAACTGTAGCTTTTTTTTTTTTTTTTTTTTATTTGTGGATTTGCTATCAGTCGTTAGACCATAATCAAATGTGTTGTGAGGGTTATTGTCGCGTGGGGGAATTGAGACCATTGTCTCAAGACCGTCATAGGACACTGCCTCGCTTCAGTCTACTGATGCTGGAAATGCTGCTACACCTAAGGTTTAAACTGTAACTTTTAAATGGAATAATATACTACCCATTAAAAATTTTCACAATTTTTTAAAATTATTTTTAATAAATTTTTTTGTTTACTTACCAAAAAAGTCATGACTAACTCGGTCCCATCAGTGACGTCATCGCCCAGGCACAAGCTGGTGGTCAACAGCAACAAGGAAAATAATTTAAACATTTTTGTTTTTTTTATTAAAAAATATATATAATCCTTCTACTGCTAACTACGTTCCTAGAATGACCGGATCCATATATATACGTGTCATATGTACGACACGATGATTCAACAATGATTACGAAACGTGGGGATAGTTGGAGATATCTGAAAAACCATAATTTTTTTAATGAATACTAAAAAAAATTTTTGTAAGAAAGAAGTAAGGGAATGTGAATTTTTTTTCTAATATTAATTTAGACAAATATTTATCGAGATCAAATTGTTTTCATAAAATGCAACATAATGTTAATAACGCATTCCAACAATACCTCAAAGTGTAGCTTTGTACAGGTGCCATCAGGAATTATGATACTGCGCATGTTTTTATTCGTCTTGCGCCATACGTATAGACAGAGACAGACTCATAAAGTGACTACTACACGTGTACACATGTCTATATAAAGAGGAAAGGTTTGTATGTATATTTGTAACGAATTGGCTCAAAAAGTAATGGACCGATTTTAAACATTATTTCTTGATTAGAATGCTACATTAACACTAATTAATATAGGCTATATTATATCAACGAACTTCCACGGGAACGGGCATTACGCGGGTGAAGCCGCGTGACGTCCGCTAGTCTTCTATTTCTCTACATCTATCCAAAACAGATAAATAAAATTGCAATGTCTGTTTCTTATTCCAAATTAACAGCTTTTTTAAGGAAGGATATACGGTACTAATATATAAAAAAAACAATTAAATTTTTTTTTCTCTGTCTACGTCTGTGTGTCTGTCTGTTTGTTCAGGCTGATCTCCGAAACGGCTGCACCGATTTTAGCGGTCTTTCACTGGCAGATAGCTAATGTTTCAGGGAGTTACTAAAGCTACTTTTATTTAAAAACTGTGCCCGTGCTTTCACCCGCGTGGACTTGTCTCAGCCCGATCGGTTTAAAATTGACAGTTTCATAACTTTCATCCCCTATTTTATCCCCTTGCGGGTAGAGTTAATCAAAATCCTTTATTAGCAGATGCCTACGTCATAACCTCTACCTGCATACCAAATTTCAGCCCGATCCGTCCAGTGGTTTGGGCTGTGCGTTGATAGATCACTATGTCAGTCAGTTAGTGCACCTTCTAAATATAACTCAATGGTGGAGTCCATGGTTGACTCGATGGTAAATTCGATTGCCTCGTATTATTTCGATTGTTGAAACATCTCGCAACCGTTTGAAGTAGATAAAAGTGGCATGTTTTATAATGTCCCGTCCCGATTCTCTTTGGTAACGATATCCCTGACTAATAGCCGTCAAATTGAACAGTCGTCCCTCATGTCAGTCAGTCAGTCACCTTTGAGTTATATATTTAGAATACATTAAGGTTCTGCGGCTCACTTAGTTAATAAATAAACGTTGTCATTCATTAATTGTTTGGTGTGTCTCGATGTGTGATCCATCTTGAGCACTCAACTAATACCCGCCTCCGAAAAGTATCAACATATGTTGATCCACGAAAAGCGCGAGGCATATGAACGACTCCAAACTATACCGCCCATGTCATATAACTAGGTGTCTGAACATACCTCTGTGTGTTCAGAAAACACACTAAAACGCAGTCTTTAGGAAAATAACATTAAATTGAAAATGATTTATCCAGTTTTAAATTCAGGTCCTGGTAAGGCACATAGGAACGTCGAAGAATTGACCACCGGTTCGGAAACTAGTCTTCTTAAAGGAACCGGCAAGAAACTCAAATTTTAATCAAATATCTCTAAACGAACACTTCTTGTATATCTATATATATCTATATATAACCTGGATTTCGGAAACGGCTCCAACGATTTTCATGAAATTTTGTGTGTAGGGGGTTTCAGGGTTAAACAATTGATCTATCTAGGTTGCATCCTCAGAAAACATCGTTTTAACCATGTTTTCAGGCCATGAAAAATTGCTTCAATATCATTACAATACGACGGTAAATTTCGCCGACATCTATCAAGTTACGACAGCTCAGACGTGTGGCTTTTAAGGAAACTATAGTATCCCGATTCGAGACTGACGTTAACCGGTTCATAATTTTCTTTGTTTGAAAAACAACATACCTATATGAGAAATTAATTGAATTTCATTCATTAGATTTTGTCACCTATTCCAAACAAACTCCCAATAACTTTTAATTATAAAAACCAATAAAACATAATGTTAAAATGGTAAACAGAAACTGAATCGCTCCACAAATATTTACCTACAAGCGGTATGGTTCCGTACATGTAAACAAATTAAGAATTAAATGACACACGCTCAATATTCCTTTATTGATTTGAAACGTCAATGACGCGCCGACATTGGCCACACTTGTTTAAACCAACCATCAGTCATTATACCACAACTAAACAATATTATAAAACAAGTGAATACTTATTAGTTACTTAAGTTACAAAAGTTCTAATCTAATCTATAAAGCCAAATAAAATTGAAGTGTCTGTTTGTAATTCCAAAATTACAACTTTTGACTAAATGCATATGAAAAAAAATCCGGGTGTCCGATGTTCCGGGTAATCTCTGAAACGGTTGGAGCGATTTTAACGGCACTTTTACTGACAGATAGCTAATGTTACAAGGAGTAACTCAGGCTACTTTTATTAAAAAAAACATTTAGGGTTCCGCGGGAAACAAATTAAATCTACGCGGGTGAAACCGCAGCTAGTCTAATCTAATATATTAACTTAGCTATATTGGGAAGGGAGTAAACATTTATATCTATATGTACAGATAAATAAAATTGAAGTGTCTGTTTGTATCTCCAAATTAACAGGTTTATACTAAATACATATTTCGAAAATATATGTAATGCAGTCGGAGGCCTAAAATAGTCTGACTACAGGCTTAACCCAGATAACAGATTGTCCTCGTTAAAAGGGTTGCGAAGGTCAGATGGCAGTGGCTTCGTATAAAAATCTGGTGATCAGCCGCATCGGGTTGAATCATGTGCCGACCCCAACAATGTACGGGATAAGGCCAGGGTGATGATGATGACATACATATATAAATAACACAACACAACCAGTTTTTCAAAAACTATGAGCTATGGATGTCTGCGAATAAGCCCTATGGCCTCATATTCCAATGATAGTTTAACTCTAACTATAATATGAGTCAAACTTCTTATTCTCAGACATCCACAGCGCATACATTTTGAAAAATAAACTTTCATACATTAGTTCCCGCGACCTCAACGTCAATTAAATTTCATGGATGTCATGAGAATTCATTTGGCTCAATATCAAAACAAAAGCCGTGGATCATCATCTCCCTGGCCTTATCCCATACACTGCTGGGGTCGGCACTAGATTCAACCCGATGTGGCTGATCATCTGATTATTATACGAAGCGACTGCCATCTGACCTTCGCACCCCCTTTAACGAGGAAAATCTGTGATCTGGGTTAAACCAGTTGTCAGACTATTTTAGGCCTCCGACTGACCTGTAACGACTGCCAAAGATGATAAATTGGCAACCGGCACTGACAGCTTAACGTGCTCTCCGAGGCACGGAGGGAACTCGGGCGGTCACCCATCCAATTACTGGCTAGAGGTAAGGTTGCTTAACTTCGCTGATCGAATGATATGCGCATCTGTGCCACGAGCTCCTCTAAATCAAAACAAAAGCCGTGGATGTGGTGGTAATAATATCATGGATGTCTGAGAATAAGCCGGCCTCGACGAGGTAGGGCTTCAGAGCGCTATCTAACGAAAAACGAAAGATATGTACAGAGAGCCGTGGTGGCTTCGGGGTTTGAGCAGTCGCCTGCAACGCAAGCGACGCAAGTTCGAGTCCCAGCGGGGCTAGTACTGATGAGTTTTTCTAAAAACTTATGTGCAGTAATTTCAAACCACGTGCTTTGCGGTGAAGGAAAACATCGTGAGAAAAGCTGGACATCTGAGAAGTAATTCAAAGACGTATGTATAGTGCCTGAAACGGCGATGGACTCACCCTCTGTCACGTAGGCATTTAACCATATTCGGTGAAATGTGGGTGTTGTTGTTACAACACCCCATGTTTACTCCAGCGGAGCCCTTCTGGGATGGCGGGAGCAAATATATAAATAAATAAATATCATAATCATAACAGCTCACGATATTAAATACAATAGTATAATATAAAGTAATCTTCAATCAATTCGCTGTGTGATCGGTTGATTTATGGCCCCGTATGGTCTGGCTGCCAGCGAAGGCGTGGTAGTCGGATGGTCGTGCTGTCGGTACTCTTTGGATTATCTTTGGCCTCAATACAGGGTGTGACGTTAAGGTTATACAAATATTGCGAAAAGTAGAACTCAGAGTTAAAACTAAGTGCTTGGAAATGTGTAACGAAATTACTGCGTGACCGTCTTGTTGGATTTTAGGGGAGAATGGAATTTTGTATGTGTCTATTTGTCTAAATATATTTTTGCTTTGTTTTTTACTCTCAGGACATGGTTTGTATTTTTTCGAAAGAAATAATATATTCATAAAGACAAAGAGCCGTGGTGGCCTTGGGGTTTGAGCAGTCGCCTGCTACGCAAGCGACGCCGGTTCGAATCCCAGCGGGGCCTATACTTATGAGTTTTTCTAAAAACTTATGTGTAGTGATTTCAAATACGTGAAATCTGCATATGTCTGAGAAGTAATTCAAAGACGTATGTATAGTGCCTGAGAAATTGATAGACTCATGATGATGAGTCTATGACAGATGTGTCACGTTGGTACTTAATCATCTTCGGTGAAATGTGGGTGTTGTTGTTACAAAACCTCTGCTTACCTCTTCGGGGACTCTTGTGGGATGGCGTGAGCTAATTTATTTATTTTTTAATATATTCATAAACACATGCAAAAAAGGGTAAATATAAAAAAAAATCCCTACAGAAAATTTGTATGATTTTTTACAAAATATTAATATAAAAAAATAACTTAAACAACCGCCTGTATTTCAATCATCTATAACCATTGTTTGATACAAAAATAAATGTAATGATGATGATATTAAAAACTTGGGATTACCACTATCACCACACACAGTGTCATAAACCTCAACGCTTGGAGGCGTGATACTTACGTCAAAATCTATGACGTAGTATATCGATCCATGTTATCAATATTAAGTATAAATAGTCTGAGGAATTTAAATAATCCTCGCTTCTACTGTACCTATAGCCATCGGAGAGCACATCCACGTACTTATGAACCACAATGACATACATATGCTCACGCCTGTATTCCCCGAAGGGGTAGGCAGAGGTGTTGTAATAACAACACCCACTTTTCACCGAAGATAATTAAGTGCCAACGTGACACATGGTGAGTCCATCGCAATCTCAGACACTATACATACTTCATTGAATTACTTCTCAGACATATGCAGGTTTTCTCACGATGTTTTCCTTCACCGTTAAGCTCATGGTGTGACATTCTTAAGAAAAACGTACTATCTTACCGGTATGTTTACCACTTCATTTGCGTAGGCGACGTCATAAACCACTCTGCCATCGCGGCCCTGAAGCGAGAAAACGAAAAGGAATTAATAAACAGGAGCCATTTGTTGAAACTAGAATACAAATTGCTCTTTATCGAAGCGGATATAAGGTTGGGTTTCAAGCACCATCTTACACCCACTAACTTATGGGAGGGTTTATGCAATAGCAGCTTAGTTAACAGATATTTATCTTCAACAGTACATACCCCAGCATCTCCAATTATTAAAAGTGAGTTTCCGTAACGCTCTAGCTACACACAGAGTGGCGTGCCTTATAATAAAAAACATTCTCAGGGCATTCTAGTGGGGTCCTCTGAAGGGGTATTACAATATATGCGTATCATCGAAGATTTTAGAACCGTGGCCTTGAGGTTTGAGCAGTCGCCTGCTACGCAAGCGACGCAAGTTCGAATCCCAGCGAGGCCAATGCGTTTTTCTAAAAACTTATGTACAGTGATTTCACACCAAGTGCTTTACGGTGAAAGAAAACATCGTGAGGAAACCTGCATATGTCTGAGAAGTAATTTAAAGACGTATGCCCGAGACGGCGATAGACCAATCTGCCACGTTGGCACTTAATCATCATCGGTGAAAAGTGGGTGTTGGTATTACAACACCTTCTGTCTACCCCTTCGGGGAATACAGGCGTGATCAAATGTATGTATCGAAGATGATTAAGACCCAACGGGAAAAAAGATGCATCCATTTCTATCTCAGGCGCTGTACTGTATGTTATGTACCTGTTTGAATTACTTCTCAGGCATACGCAGGTTTCCTTACGATGTAAAGCTCGTGGTGGGAAACCACTGCAGATAAGTTTTTGGAAAGAGTAATTGGTTGGGATTTGAAAATTGTATAATATTTTTGAAGAGTAATTATTGAGTTTCTTGCCAGGTTCTTCTCAGTAAAAGCAACCTTCCGAAATCGGTGGTAGTATGTATAATCCTGAAAAATTATGTCATTCAGACGATTTGTAAGTACTTTGTTAAAAGTCGGATGAAATAAAGATATTTTTGTGTTTAGACTTGCCACCAGGCCTTTAGTAATTAGGGATTCTCAATCTTTGATCGTTATTCGATTAAAGCAAATATCGAGTGACTTCTTAGCAAATATTTACAAAATTTCTACTTAGAAGTATGGTTTGTTGATCGAAGAACTACCGCTGGTGTACACAAGTTACAGCCATACCAATGGATAAATAACGATTGATCACATATTGATTATTATAATTGAATGTACCTGTCTGTCTATCTGTTTGTTTCGGCCTATCTCTGAAACTTCTGGACCGATTTTAACGGGACTTTCAAGGCTGAAGGGAACCATTTTTTTTTTTTTTTTTTTTTTTTTTGTTGACGAGGGGGAAACCTTCAAAAGGTCCCCGACCGCCCTGGGAGAGGCAGATCGGGGTATGTGGGATTTTTACCGCACTAAAACCCCCCCGGTGGCCATCCTCAGTGCTCTTATTTACCAATGAAATTAAGTGTAAAGGAAATCGAAGCTATTTATCATGTATTATTAATCGAATTAAGTTACTAAATACTCTTTATTTAATACGATTTATCGATACTGAAAACTCGATATTAAGTAATTATTGCTTTAGTTTAGGTAGAACTAAAAAAGTTACACCGTCGGGACTTGCCTATGGCTGTCGGGCAATATAATTGACAAATAGTCAAAAGATGAGCCAATTTGCATTTACCGACAGAGCTCACCGTTCGTAGGTTCTTTTTTACCTACTGTCTCTGGTCACGGCGTTGAAAAAACACCGTGCCGCTTGACTGGCATTTAAATCTAACCATATGATCACGTTTTATGCCTTATTATGTAAGTATCTTTACTTGTTTATACAAAGGTCATTCTTGCCTCTTGTTATGATAAAAACAAAAGAATATCTAAATATAATATAACTCAAAGGTGACTGACATGGCAGAGTCTTCTATGTTCCCCGTAGAAGACCATACACGGGGGTGTATGTTTCTATTATATCGTTGACCTGATTTGAGAACTTACAAATCACTAGACTAGAATCAACAAATATACCTGTGTAGTTTTGTAAGTATTGTCAGTTGAATTGATTATGATGCATGAAACCATCCCCGCCTGTCCCAGTTATCGGTTTAGCGTCGAGTAACCAGCCATGATGGGTGTAACAGTACCCTTGTTGCACCCCGACTTGTAAAACTTTATTGTACTCTTCGTTAGTTGATATTACGTTACATTTTGTTTAACGCCAGAATTTTAGGTTATTTAATACCAAGTATAGGTTTTGGCCAGAAGGATGTCCCGGGGGCTATCGGAAACTGACATGTTGAAAAGGATAAATTATAATTAGAGTAGTGGGTCCAAGGGGAAAAATATTAACCGTGGACCCACTGTGGGTTATAGCAGTGGGAACATGGGTAATATCTCATTTTGGCACGCTACCGCCACCTTGTGTTTTAATAATTATTTTTGATCGGTAATCGGGACTCCGAGCGTCTCATTGTATCATTCAATATAATAATAAATTCCAAAGAGCCTTTGGGGAACAAGCTCGCTCACGCCATTGCAGAATGGTCCTCCCAAGGGTGAGTATATTGCCGCAGGCAGTATAGATACGTCTTTGAATTACTTAGATATATGCAGGTTTCCTTTACCGTAAAGCACGTGGGGTGAAATAAGTTTTATGGTAACTCATTGATGAAAAACTCATTAGTATGGATCGCTACTGCGCTGAGCTACATCGCTTACATAGGAGACTGCTCTTACACCACTCGCCCCTCGACTCAAGCATAATATGCTGTAGTATATGATAATGATTAATACTGACTTTTTATCTTTAGGGCAGCCTTATTAACCATAAAAGGTGATAATAGTTCGATTAACACCTCCAATATATTATTAATATGTAATGATATTCAATATCGCAATAAACGCCACATATCGGCATGAGTATTGATAGTGGTATATTTATGATGTCTGGTGTTACGTTGTATGCGTCTCGAGCTTTTGAACTGTGATAAAATAAAATTATATTAGGTCTAGAGGTTGCAAACTCTACTGCAGAACTTGCCATTCGATCCCCGGATCGTGCAGTGTTACTAATTCAAATTAAAAATTTATTTATTGGCTTAGACTTTAAACAAAGTTATACAGGATTATACATGCTACCGTTGGGTTCGGAAAGTTGCTTTTACTGAGAAAGAACTCCGGGCTCTTACTGGAAATACCCATGTAGTATCTAACCGCGCAGTAACTACATGAATAATTATGCCATTTTGATGATTTGAAAGTACTTTGTAAAAAGTCTAATCGAATAAAGATATTTTTGACTATGACTTTGACATTGTATAGTGCTTGAGACGGCGATGGAGTTGCGAAACGTTGTAAAATCTACTTACCCCTTTGGGGACCCTTCTGGTATGGTGTGAGCATATCTTTCAACTTTGCAAAATGTCACGTCGAAGGCTAACTTTGTTTGCTCTGAGATAACCGGAGTGAATTATTAGGTGCGGAATCCTAAAACCTAGGAATCGATTTGCAAAATGATTTTCATACTTTTTACATGAAAAACTAGTACCGTATTGATTGTACCATTTGTATTTAGATGGCGCAAAGTAACAAAAAAGTAAATAATGCGACTCCCAAGGTTACTGATGTAATCATCTTAAGAAATAGTATAGTAAACCTGCTTCAAATTATAATTACAAGTTCCATCACTGTGAGCGCGGAGAATCGATTGAAATCCAACCTTATCATTATTGTAATAGAAACCCAATCGGAAATATATATTTTAAGGGGGTCAAATTACTTTGCGAATACTATCACGCTATCCCAGAAGGGTCCTCGGAGGGGTAAGCAGAGATTTTGTAACAACAACACTCACATTTCACCGAATATAATTAAGTGCCTACGTGACAGAGGGTGAAGCCATCGCCGGCAATCTTTAGTAGGTATAATATGAATGAAGCGTTTACATTACTAACGTATCGAGAGCCGTGTAGGCCTTGAGGTTTGAGCAGTCGCATATGCTCACAATACCCACTTTTCACCGAAGATGATTAAGTGCCAACGTGACAGATGGTGAGTCCATCGCCGTCTCAGACACTTTACATACGTCATTGAATTACTTCTCAGGAATATGCAGGTTGCCTCACGATGTTTTCCTTCACCGTAAAGCACGTGGTGTGAAATCACTGTAATTTCGTTTTTAGAAAAACACATTGGCACAGGCCTGAGAAATTACAGGCCCTGAGATTTGAACTCACAACTGATCAAACCCCACGGCCACCTCGGCTTCTTTAGTAAAGCGCACCTTATTTTTTTCTTTTTTATTTACATGGAGGATCCGTTATGGATACACCAACAGCCGCGGGGGCAGTGGAAGGTCCATGTCGCACCTAAACTCCACGGTGTTCCTGCAAGTCGCTAAGTAGGGGGTACACGTGATATGTGACCCTGCCAGTTACTAAAGTGCTGCAAGGAAATGGTATTACATATGCTCACGCCTGTATTCCCCGAAGGGGTAGGCAGAGGTGTTGTAATCACAGCACCCACTTTTCACCGATTTTGATTAAGTGCCAACGTGACAGATGGAGAGTCTATCGCCGTCTCAGGCACTATACATACGTCTTTGAAGTACTTCTCAGAAATATGCAGGTTTCCTCACGATTTTTTCCTTCACCGTAAAGCACGTGGTGTGAAATCACTGTACATACGTCTTTTAGAAAAACTCATTGTTATAGGCTCGCTGGGATTCTAACTTGCGTCGCTTGCGTAGCAGACGACTGCCCAAACCTCGAGGCCACCACGGCTCTTTTAAAAATAGTTTTTGAAATAGTTTTCAAGTAATATATACATTGTCTGGTACACACTCTGCTTTGTGTGTGTTAATATATTTAAAAAAACGATTAATTTGAAGCTTTATCATACGACAAACAGTTATAATAGGTTCACAAATTGCAGTGACCGCTTTCAACACAGTCGGACGGCGGAGGCGAGCGTCGCCTTTATTGTATAGCATGGTACTTGTGGCACTATTTCATACTTGTTATATATTTTATATGTTTATAGCTGTACCCCGCGTTTTCACCCGCGGAGACTTAATTTTTTTAAATAAAATTACCCGTGGTCGCCTTGGGGCTAGAGCAGTCTCCTGCTACCCAAGCGACGCAAGTTCGAATCCCAGCGGGGCCCGTACCAATGAGTTATTCTAAAAAAAACTTATGTGCTGTTATTTCACACCACGTTCTTTACGGTGAAGGAAAACATCTTGAGGAAACGTGCGTATGTATGAGAAGTAATTCAAAGACGTACGTACAGTGCCTGAGACGGCGATGGACTCACCCTCTGTCACGTTGGTACTTGATCATATTCGGTGAAATGTGGGTGTTGTTACAGCACCTCTGCTTACCCCTTCTGGGATGGCGGGAGCATATATATTTTTTAAATTAGCTTAAGTTACAGGTCCAGCAGTTTCGATGATTATCCGGAGCAAACAGACAGACGGACAGAGAAAAAATTAAATTTTTTTTTTATTCAGTACCGTATACACTTTCATATTATGCATTTTGGAATTACAAACAGACACTTCAATTTAATTTATCTGTATAGATGTGTAGATAGGTGTTCCCCGCGGTTTCACCCGCGTAGACTTAATGTTATGGGTGACTTTTGAAAATTAAAATGAAAATAAAGTCCAAAATCTTCCAGTGAAAGTCTCGTCAAAATTGGTCGCGCCGTTTGCAAGATTAGCCGGGACAAACAGACAGATAGACAAAAGCTAATAGTTTTTAAGCGTAGGCATTTACTGTAAAGCTATTAATTAAGAATTACAGACGGACATTTCGATTCTATAACGCTTCCGCATCGCAATTCTTGCGATAAACGCGTACCTTATTCAATTGACGCAAGTTTCGCAACGATAATGCGAAATTTTATGTAATTCGCGCCTCTTTTTGCAAGAATGCATGATTTTGTGTAAACCACTATCGAATTACGCTGGACTGAGAGACTAGTCACCGCGTCGACGTAAACGCAGATTTGAATAGGATCGAAACAACGCCATCTGTCGGCCTAAAGACGACACTATTGATGAAATTGTAATGTTTAATGAATGATTGTTGTGATATGGTGTAAGCAGAGGTGTTGTAACAAAACACCCACATTCTACCGAATACAATTAAGTGCCAACGTGACAGAGGGTGAATCCACCGCCGTCTATGTGCATGTATGGCACTATACATATGTTTTTGAATGACTTCTCTTGGTTTCCTCACGATGTTTTCCTTCACCGTAAAGCACGTGGTGCGAAATTAAAAGTTTTTTGGAAAAACTCATTGGTACCGACCTCGCTGGGGTTCGAACTTGTATCGACTGCTCAAACCCCCAGGCCACCACGGCTCTACCCAATAACCTTCTTCAATAAGATTGGCGACGATATCGTTATGGCTTTTAAAGTTGTGACAGACGGAGACAGATTCGCACTTATAATAAATATTAATAGATATGAATAGCCTAAAATGTCACAATAGTCCAATTTTATTATTCAAATACTATCCTAACTGCCATGAAATAACGTAGTCAAACAAACGTATTGCAAATGTAACAATGTCGTGAAATCTCGATGTATCAATACTGTGATTCGATTCTTGACAATATTTAATCGATTAGTTCAAATAATCGGGCCGTGACTTCATCGGGTCATGTACAATCGGATACACAATGATGTCGCGCATTTATAAACTTTATTCCCTTGTAATAAAGTAATGGTTAATTAATTAGTTTCATTGAATTTCGTGTCTTAGATATCTTTCTATAATTTTTAGTTTCGTACCCTAAGGGCAAAACGGGACCCTATTAGAAATATGCCGCAATCCGACCGTCTGTCCGTCTGTCACCAGGCTTTATCTCAATAGCCGTGTCATTTAGACAGTTGACATGTTGACAGATGATGTACGTCAGTTGTAGGTATAACAAACAATAGACCGACTTCAAAAGTAAGTAATTTATTTCACATAATTTTATTAATTAATTTATTCACGCGGTTTCACCCGCGTAGTTCTCGTTACCGTAGGCGTATGGGGATAAATATAGCCTATGTTCATCATCATCATCATCATCATATCAGCCATAGGACGTCCACTGCTGAACATAGGCCTCTCCGAATGATTTCCACCTCACCCGGTTGGAAGCGGCTTGCATCCAGCGGGTCCCCGCAGCCTTGACCAGATCGTCCGTCCATCTCGCGGGGGGGTACCCTACGCTGCGCTTGCCGGTACGTGGTCTCCACTCGAGAACTCTACTGCCCCAGCGGCCATCAGTCCTTCGAGCAATGTGGCCTGCCCATTGCCACTTAAGCCTGATAACCCGATTGGCTATGTCGGTTATCTTAGTACGTCTACGGATCTCCTCATTTCTGATTCGATCTCGTAGCGAGACACCAAGCATAGCTCTTTCCATGGCACGCTGGTAATGGTCACACACGATTTGCGCGCGTTTTTACTTTTATTATAATATAAGTGTATATTTGTTGTATTTATATAAATTAATATACACTAAAATAAATTATACTACACATCTAGTTTGTACCTTGTTATCAGAGAAATTATTTAGGAAAACTAATGTGAGAAGGCACTGATTTCTGTAACACAGGCATTCAGGCCTAGCTCTCTCATTCATAAAATTTGTGTTTATATTTTTGTGAAAATAAACATTATTATTATTCTCTATTGCTGAAAGAATTTTTCAAATCCCTCTAGTACTTATTGAGCCAATTCGTTACAAACATACTTACACACAATTTTTTCCTCTTCATAATATGAGGAAAGATAGAATAGATAATTTTATTTATCTCCTTTTGAAGGCGGTTTATTTTATTGTAGATCGAATGAAAAATAGTGTGAAAAAGAGACAGTTGCAAGTTGAAGAATGATGTGGTGACTAGAATTGAAAAAAGTATGTTGAGACAATCAAGCATAAAGTCCCTTAGGTTAGTGTTTATTGTATATGATGTATGTTCTTCACGTGATAAATAAGATCTTTTGAGAGGAAACGCTGTGCCGACAGCACTGGCTCTACCTACTGCTAGCACAGTGTAGCTATCATGTTTTGCAAATAAAAATATATCTTAAGAAGTGAAAAGCGGTTGATATACAACATTATAACACTGTAATTTGGCTGCAATGCTCTGGGCTTTCATAACACCTACTTACCCCTTCAAGGACCCTTCTGAAGGCTTTCAAATAAGGGGTGAAAATAATTGGTGTAACTTAAGACTGTAAACCGTTTCTATAATAAGCAGTGAAGTCAAAATAAACTTTATTTGCAGAACATCAAAGTGTAAAGTTAATGAGCTTGGCCTGCTCCATAAATAAATGAAATGAAATAATCAGCGCTGGTTTCTGCAGCTTATTAATAATTCACATCCACAGATACACATAAACCTTTTGTTATTGTTGGGAATAGCTCTAAGAGAACTAATTTGTACAACGTGAAGTCACAATATACAGAATACATGTGCTCACAACTGTATTTCCCAATGGGGTGTTGCAATAACAACACCCACTTTTCACTGAATATGATGAACTGCCAACGTGTCAGATGGTGAGTCTATCGCCTTCAGGCACCATACATACGCCTTTGAATGACTTCTCAGATATATGCAGGTAGCCACCGTAAAGCACGTGGTGTGAAATCACTGTACATAAGATTTTAGAAAAACTCATTGGTACCGGCCTCGCTGGTATTGCGCCG
Organism: Watsonalla binaria; assembly: GCA_929442735.1. Classification (NCBI taxonomy): domain Eukaryota; kingdom Metazoa; phylum Arthropoda; class Insecta; order Lepidoptera; family Drepanidae; genus Watsonalla; species Watsonalla binaria. Next base: position 1,416,077 of record OV838938.1, read on the forward strand.
TTTGCTTAACAGGCAACTGCTCAAACCCCAAGGCCCTATTACATTACAGAATACAGTGTTATAATTTTTCAAATACTACTCTACGTACAAACGGACTGTTAGAATGAAAGAATAAATAAATGTGCTATGTACGATCACAGCTATACTCTGAACATCACGCTTGTTTCATACATTTGAGAGGGTGAATTTTTAGTAGCTTTTAATCTATTTTTTTTAATAATTTAGAATAGTATAAGTGTAGTAAGGCACTTATGAACGTCGAAGAATTGTCAATATTATCGGAAACTAGCTTTCTGAGAAGAATCGGCAATAAACTCAGGCAAATTCAACGGCGCACTCGACATCTAGGTAATATAATTAATTTGTATTGTAATAATTAATTATATTAATAACCTTAAAATAAACAAAACATATACAATTATATGAAAAAATCTAGGTATAGTAAATATATGTATAACAGAATAGAGTATTTATTAATTATATAATAGAGTTAAGAGTGAATATAATATGGTATAGTATATGTCTTACTGTCCTCTATAAGTACCAGGTTAAGATTATACCGAGCGATTAATCGAAATTGAAATTGAGGATAAGCCGTGACTGTTCGAGCTCCTTCCGTACCTCTGACTGAGAGCACTTTAAGCTTCGGTTCCGTTAGTCTGTGGCAATCGTGACAGGTCAGCCGGAAGCCGAAAAAACCAGCAAGTGATTAACCCAGATTAGCGATTTCATCTTTAAAGGAATTGTGAAGGTCAGGTGGCAGTTTGGGTAAAAACTCAGCCACGTCGGGTTGAATCAATGTCGATCCCACCAGGGAATAAGACCGGGAATATGTAGGTTTGAATGCGCTGTAGAAATTGGTAGTGTACCGTAACCAAAGGGGTAATTTCAACGGTCTAAGTATAACGGTTCATGAGATACAGCCTGGTGATAATCAGATAGAGGAACTTTTGTAATGTCCCTACATACATACATATACTCACGCCTGTGTTCCTCTAAGGGGTAGGCCGAGATGTAATCGCAACACCCACTTTTCACCGAAGATGATTAAGTGCCAACGTGACAGATGGTGAGTCCATCGCCGTCTCAGACACTTTACATACGTCATTGAATTACTTCTCAGGAATATGCAGGTTTCCTCACGATGTTTTCCTTCACCGTAAAGCACGTGGTGTGAAATCACTGTACATTAGTTTTTTAGAAAAACTCATTGGTACAGGCCCCGCTGGGATTTGAACTTGCGTCGCTTGCGTAGCAGGCGACTGCTCAAACCCGAAGGCCACCACGGCTCTAATATATAGTAATGTCCCTATGTCCTTAAAAACTGTAAAACGGTTATTACTAAGTCCATCTGTCTGTCTGTCCGGCTGTCACCAAGCTGTATCTCATATACTGTAATAAATCAGTTGACATTTAAATTTTCGCAGATTTTTGTTGCCAATATAGCAACAAATACTAAAAAATATAATAAAAATAAAATAAAAACAAACGTGAATTTTTACCGTTTTTCCCTATTTGGTATAATTGTTGTTTTGGCTAGTAAATGGAGCGAGCGTGTTTAAATACATATTCAAATTCAAAAATATCTTTTAAGGAAATACTTTCAAATCGTCAGAACGATACGATTACTCAGGATTATACATGCTACCACCAGGTTCGGAAGGTTGCTTTTACGGAGAAGTACTGTAAATAGACAGTTAACCCCACGATTATATACAAAGTAATATGCATTATATTTTGAAATAAATTCGAAAATAATTTAAGGAAATCGATGAAATATTGTCTATTGTATATTGTCAGCAGAGATAAAACCTTATTATAAACAGATTTTCAATAAAAAGACGTGCCATACTTTTATACAAATTAATTTAAATTATATTTTTAAGGACGTTTTTTTTGTATTAAGATGCAATTATTCAAAACAGTGTCGAAATGTCTGTCTGTTCAATTGTACCAAATGGAAATAGTCATTTATTTCTTATTTGCTGTTTTGTTAAAAACTGTTCTACTTTACTATTTGAGTTTAATTACTTACAAAAAGTTCAGTCCAGTCAAATCAATTGGAGAAAATCATTACTTTGCATCGACTAGGAACGAGTTTTGATGAAATTCTCGGCATCATTTTAATATACATATGCTCACGCCTAGCTCAGCCGAGCTCGTGGCACAGTTGCTATTGTAGATATCAATCAATAAGCACAGTTCAGCGACCCTAACACAAGTATGTTGTTAGTCGGGTGACCGCCCGAGTTCTCTCCGTGCCTCGGAGAGCATGTTAAGCCGTCGGTCCCGGTTGCCAATTTAACATCTTTGACTAAATTACAGATCAGTCGGAGATCTAAGAGAGTCGCAACAGGTTTAACCCAGATTTACGATTTTCCACGTAAAATTGGTTGCGACTGTCAGACGGCAGACGCATATAAAAAATCTGGTAATCAGCCACATCGGATTGAATCATGTGCCAACTCCAATAATGTATGGGATAAGGCCAGGGATATGCACAAATGTCGATAAAAAATTAACATAAAGTAAAAGTCTAGTGGTTCTACTTATATCTAAATGAGTAGCTTGAGATGACCAGCCCCCACAAGCAGCAACTGTTCACAAGTTTGTCGCGAATGCCAGCCATTGACCTCATCAACCAATATAGAGGGAAGTGGACATCCCGTCACTTGGATCTTCCTTCTTTCTTCTATTATCGAAAGCACTTTCCAAAATCGGTCTAGTAGTTTCGAAGCCGATAAAACAGGCAAATATTTTCCCTTTTTTAATATTCAGCACATTTCCGATATAATTTCGAAAATTTGGGTCTAAAAAGTCTAGACCTTATATAATAACTATTTTCAGCGGAAAAGACTTTATTTTCCGCAATACTTTTCCAAGGGAAAATATTGAAACGTCTGAACACCTTTTATATTAGTTCGACAGGAGAGCAGCTGAGAACAATTTTTTTAATAATTTACTATAGGACATCACGCGGTTTCACCTTCGTAGTTCTCGCTCCTCTGGGAGTACGGAGATAAAATAAAGCCTATGTTACTCGCTGATAATGTAGCTATCCGATGGTGCAAGAATTTTTGAAATCGCTACAGTCGTTTTTGAGTTTATTCATTACAAACATACACACAAAAATCTTTCGTCTTTATAATAGTAGTGTAGATATAGACGAAGAAGGTTGGCCCTTAGACAATAATGCTTCGACAAAGGAGTATATTTAATCGAAGCAAGAATGCTGTAAATGAATAAATTCCTTAAAGCCCTTCAATCAAGGTTGCTATTAATTAATTACAACTGTAATTGTACCCGGCCTTTGTGAATCAATTATAACTTACCAATAAGTTAGCCAATTGGGTTTTCATTCACAGTTAAAGATATTCCCCGTTGTAAACGTGGCGTAAGATAATCCAAGGGTTTAAGTAGTTCTATTTATTTTTGATACATTGATTACTAGCGAACGTCACGCGGTTTCACCCGTGTAGTTCCCGTTCCCGTGGGAGTACGGGGATAGAATATAGCCTATATTAATCAGTGATAAGGGAGCATTAAAATGGTGTAAGATTTTTTTAAATCGGTTCAGTACTATTTGAGCCAACTTGTAGCATTTATTACCGGCGTCGGCTGAGAAAAAATAAACTAAAATACAAGTAATAATAATAATTATAATAATTAAGCTTTATTTAATTCCGTACATAATACATAGTTGAAAGACTGATTACTTAATTAACCTATAAACTCAGTTGCATTTAATACATAGAGGTGATGATTTCTTAACTATAAAATCTATTTTCTAATTTGTTTGTATATTATTTGCTTCAATTATCAACTATCTGGTTATTTAATTGCATGGGGCTATGGGTAAAAGTCTCCCCCAAGGAATCCCATCTTTCTCTGTCATTAGGTTTGTCTAGCCAACTTCCGCGTACGCTGCAATTTCGTCTGCCCATCAGGCCCTTGGTCGACCTTTTGATCTGGTGCCTTTTGGCCCAGGCCACTTTACTGACCGTAGAGTCCATCTATCGTCCTTGTAGCGGGCCACGTGACCCGCCCACTTACATTTAGTTACAAACAAATATTCCTCTTTATAATATTAGTATAGAATGGAGGAGCTCGTGGCACAGTAGCTATTGCACATATCATTCGATCAGTGAAGTTAAGCAACCCTAACCCTAGCCAGTAATCGGATGGGTGACCGCCCGAGTTCCCTCCGTGCCTCGGAGAGCCAATTTATCATCTTTGGCAATCGTTACAGGTCAGTCGCAGGCCTAAAATAGTCCTACAACTGGTTTAACCCTGATCACAGGTTTTCCTCGTAAAAGTGGTTGCGAAGGTCAGATGGCTTCAGGTCAGTCGCTTCGTATAAAAATCAGGTGATCAGCCACATCGGGTTGAATCAAGTGCCGACCCCGACAATGTATGGCATAAGGCCCGGGAGATGATGATGATGATAATATTAGTATAGAAGAATGGGAAGGAATTTTTTTAATGTGTTAAAAGGTTAAAAGGCCATAATGCGATCACCTATTGGATATTCCGAGCTGACCTACTAGGGGCGTTACTAGCAGTGCCCCAAGTAATGCTTTTGACACAATCAATAGTCGACGGACCACCTTGCATTTTAGCCCAGTCATAGAGTATTGATACTTATTCGGAGTCGATGGCCTTGGGGTTTGAGCAGTTGCCTGCTAAGCCGGTTAGAATCCCAGCGGGGCCTGTACCAATGACTTTTTCTAAAACCTTAATTACAGTGATTTCACATCGCGAGGAAACCTGCATATATCTGAGAAGTAATTCAAAGACGTAAGTATGCGATGGACCTGTCATGATGATACCTAATCATCTTCGGTCAAAAGTGAGTGTTGTTAGTACAACACTGCCCACCCTTTCGAGGAATACAGGCGTGAGCATATATACTATTATGTTGTTATAGGTCTTGTGCTAAAGATGTGTGAAAGATGACATGGCTAGAATGGGAGTGAATACAGAAATGGCGGCTGATATAGAGAAGAACACATTGCGCGGACCACAAATAACATGGGATAAGGGCAGGAGAATGATGATATGGGTCTTGTATGAAACTAGTAATATTTCTACACGATGGTGCTAAAAAGGCTTGCGATTACAGACTTACAACAGTATTCACTCTTGTATTTGTATTACAAATAACCCCCCACTGTATAACAAACACGACTGCGTATACCCGCTGCGTTCAAATCGATCCGAGTAATAGATCGATCGACAAAGGTCGTTGTCACCATTTTTTTGCCTTTAACTACTGAGGCAACACTGCGATGGTTTTGAAAAGAGTTTACTTACTTGTGAATCGCCACACGAGACGGTTACTTTTAGCCTTGGGGCTGACAGACCGACGTGTGGAACGCAGCGGCTAGAACGCCACGTTCCGGTTGTCGGAGGCCGCTCCATAAGCTCATTATATCATTGCTATGATAGTTTGGATGCGTGCGGCGTGTTTCATTATCATTGACAATCGATGATAGCAATACGAGGTCAGGGGCATATATCCTTCCTGTGTTTTGTGATGCTTGTTAACGAATTTTTAATTAATAATATCACTTTTAGATAGGACAAGAACAACTGGATCTGTAAAGAAAAATTTCAATATGTGTCAATATATTATTTGTAACAATATTGACATGTCACTTACAATTTTAAAACATATTCTAATACTCGCTTGCAGTTTAAAATTATTATTTAGCCTGATTAAGGCAACAAAAGACACACTATAGATTGGGTATCGAACCGCTCGTCTGTACAGCGCTATGTCTGAAAATTGAAGATTTCACACCACTACTGTCTCCGTCGTTCAATATCGATTAGTCATAATATGGATAAGACGCTTAAACTTCTGTTAAACTTTGATTTAAACTGTTTTATTTATAATCGTGGTTGATTAAAAGGGGAAAGGAAGCACTAGGAAATTATGAAGAGCTGTTGAATAAAAGCTGCTGCTGATGGAGAGCATTTGAGGAGAAAAATACGTTGCGTCAATCACGAATAAAATGGCATAATAGTTTTGCCTAGAAATCTAGAGAGATTTATCTACAGATTTTTTAGAGCCCAAGATTTTTTAAAATACGTTAAAGTTTGATTCAGCCATATTTTGTTTTGTTTATTATGAGTTATATTTAATATTAAATAAATAACAATCTATATTTCAAGAGTAATAAAGAATTTCGCATACATTTGCTTTAGAACTGAAAATCATATTACCAAATTGAAGTGAAGATTTTTCAAAGTGTCACGTCACGTAACGCGAAGACGTGTGACATGTAAATATGACTTATTTACAAAGGCGTTACGTAAAAGTTGTTAAATTTGCCTTAGTGCTTCGCCAACAAATTTCATGTGACATGAATAGTATAAAAACCTGAGTTGAAATGTGCCATTCGTAATATTCAATCAAGTACTCCGAAAGCCGTGGTGGCCTTTGGGTTTGAGCAGTCGCCTGCTACGAAAGCGACGCAAGTTCGAATCTCAGAGGGGCCTGTAGCAATGAGTTTTTCATAAAAACTCATGTGCCGTTTTACACCACGTGCTTTACGGCGAAAGAAAACATCGTAAGGAAGTGAAGTAATTCAAAGACGTATGTATAGTGCCTGAGACGGCGATGGACACACCCTCTGTCACGTTGGCACTTAATCATATTCGGTGAAATGTGGGTGTTGTTGTTACTACATCTCTGCTTACCCCTTTCGGGGACCCTTCTGGGATGGCGTGAGCATATTTTACTCACCCATCTAATTCAGAGTTCAGGGGGCCTCCTATCATCAGTTTAAGCAGAGCGTATTTAGAAATTTTGAGCTTTGACTTTTAATTTTTGTACCGGAATAAACCTCAAGGCTAAGAAGTTCTTAAAACGCGCTACTTAAACGATCATGGTAGGCCCCCAAATTAACATTCTCATTATAATTCTAAATAAAACATACCTTAGTAGTTTTATGATGAACTGAAATAAGATTTTTCCTAAGCCCTTAGAGTTCCTAATCACTGTTACCTCCCAGAGAGGCGACTCGGATACTTATAAGAGAAATTAAAAAATTTACATGTCACCGACGGGGCAATCAAATTTTGATGGTGGCCATTGAGATATACCCACTATTGTGGGTAGATATAAAAAATTTTGAAAAAAGATATTTCGAGCCAGATTTATTTTAACTTAATATAATAGCAAATAAGAAAGTATCAAGACCCTTTTTCAATCAAGTGGCTAAGTGGCAAGTGATCAGCACCGCTTAATACACGTCTTTGAATTCATGCTCAAATAATAAAATATATGATTTGAAATAATTTACCCTGTGTTAAGGAAGCTCAAAAGCTAACTAGATTCGTACATGATATCAGGGACATACATTCTATATAAGCAGATAAGCAGTGCTTACACGTGTGTTTGTGTAACGCTTGTACTTACGAGCCACATGTATGTAATTAACTTACCTACCATGACCGTTAGACTACAATAAGTCTAACAATAGATTGAATCCTAAATATCACGTATTGCAGATCACTCCAACGTTTTCTTACTTCATTGAACAAAAAAATAAGGTCATTGTCTTCTTCAACACGTGACAACCATTCAACTCATCATTCACTTCCGCAACACTTCACGTCACATTAGGAACTAGAATGTTCAATAAATTGCATCGACAGATCCTCAGTATTCTTTAGCCGCTATAGTTGTCGTTACCGAAGAGAATCGTTTTACAAACAATATAAATAATAGTGGTTTAACGGACAGGAACAGTTGGTTGCGCGCAGCCTACTGCACCGCTCCAAATACCGTCGCGAATTTAATATAAAAAGTTATGATTTTACATCATTTGTGAACAGCTCGTAAAATGATTGCGTTAATTATCCTAGCTGTTTTTGCATCGGCGTGCAACGGGCTAAGTATCGGATCTGTGAGTGAAAAGAATGTGACTAAAAGGAACGCGGAAGCTGGAGATATCTTCCCGGATTGGGTACCATTTAAAAATAAACAAGGACAAGAGCTAGGTGAAATTATACAGGTAGAGAAGAAAGCAAAGCCCAAGAAACGTCTTGCCCTTCCTGTTAACTTTAAGTTAAGAGCAGTAGCAGAACCAGAAGGTGATGACTACTACGAGAAAGGACAGGGGGAAAGTGATGATTATTTTGAAAAGAAAGATTGGTCAGATCTAAATAGAAATGCGCAAGATAAAAATAACGCAGTGAATCATACTGATATATCAGATATTGATGGAGTTGTTAGCATATTGACGAAGAAACAGGACCCTATAACTGAGGCACTTAATAATCCGCCTGAATATAAGGCAAGGAATGCTAAACAGAGTGATCAAAAAGAAGAACCCAACGAAGACACTAAAGAAGATAATGCTTCTGAAGAAAATAAATCAGTTGAAAATAAAAAAAGCGACAAAAAACGCGGCTACGAAGATGACGTTGAATACGAAGAATCAAGTGTTGAGAAAAACAAACCAGAGCCCGCTGAAGAAGAACAAAGTGAAAATGAAGCAAAGAAAACCCGTATCCTTGACAGTGTTGACGAATTAAAAGAAAGACACGCAAAGGAACAAAGATTTATTTCGGAAAAGGTTAAAGAAGAAGAGATATTCAAAGAAAACCACGAGAGGGAAAAACTGAACGCACCAAGAGGAAACGACAAATACGACCAAAAATCAAGAGGGAAAAAGGTAGCAGAGTATGAAGAATACGATGAGAAAGACGCTAGTGTAGAAGACAAATACAAGATAAGTCCACTAAGAATTCGTACAACAACACCTCCGCCAACGACAACAACTGCAGAGCCAGTGAGAACAAAAAAACGGAAGGGCAAAAAAGAATCGAGTAAACTTGAAGTGCCTGGAAAGCTCTCGGTATTCAAAAATCCTCAACTCTATATGTTATATGATGACTTAAACGATGAAACAACTACTACGACATTAAAACCGACGAAATCTAAAAAAACAAAGTCCAGAGGAAGTAGGTTCTCGTCTAAATTTACTACAGGCTCTCCTACCGCTTCGAGTTCTGAAGACAATGAGAGATTATCATTCGTGCCCCAAGATAATGAGTCAAAAGAAGGAGAACCTACACTGTTCTTCCCCAAAAAGAGAAAGAACAAGCGTAAGAAGGTGAAGACTACTCCAGCAGCAGACTCGTACGTCGCTGAGACGATTGCAGCCAAAGCAGCTAAGGGTCCGTCATCAATGTTTACAACAGCTTCTGGTTCAAGATTTGCAGACACTACAGCTGCAAATACATACCCATCATTAGACACGACGGCTTCAGGGACTCTGTCGTCAAGTTCAGTAACAGATGCCATCCCAGCTTCGACAGATCATAAAAAGGCACCCGCTAAACTTGATAACTACGACATTAAACGAGGTGAGTTTTCATCCATTTATAATTTGCAGATTTAGTTTAGATTTTTGCCTTTTTACGGACAAGCCACTAAAACGACATAGCATTTAACCCCTAACAATGATGGACATACAAAAATTAAGTATCTGGTAAGAGATAGTAGAATAAAAATATATGTGTCTAGTTTATAGTATATAAGTACGTACAATGGGGTATTTTTCCGGCCTAACCGTAATGTAGGGAATCCTAATTTTGTGATTTATCTTTATCTTTGTTAATATTCATAATAGGAACGATTTGTGCGTAAGTATGTTTGTAACGAATTGGCCGTAAGTAATGAACCGATTTCAAAAATTCTTCCACCATTTAAATGCTATATTATCACTGATTAATATAAGCTATTTTTTATCCCCGTACTCCGACGGGAACGGGAACTACGCGGGTAAAACCACGTTACGTTCGCTAGTTTTATATATTATGATATATAATAATTTTTTTTTTAAATTAAGGAAAGTTCGTTGTAAGAGAAATCGTCTATATGTCCCAACAAAACATTATTTCAATATCAATTCACTGTCATATCTATTTCGTGGCAGGCGTCCGAATACAGTATGAAAATTGTGTGGATGACTATTGTATCAATTGCAACCCAATATCTTACTTCACCCACATCTTCAATATGCCTTATTTACGTCAGCCCCTACCGTCTACCGATGCTATGTCCAATTTACATCACCTCAACTTTATGGTAAAAAAAATATGAAAAGATCTGTCGAATTCAGGCTACACTTTGTCAACTTTTTTGCTGCTGACAAAATTGTTCAACACTGAATTTTGACCCCAAACCTCACTATGATAAGAGATATGAAAAACTTTTTTACGCAACCGAATTGTAAAGGGATTGAATGTTGAAAGCGCCCTATTTCCTTTGCCAAGTTCCATTTCAGGGACCGGTCAAGTAAGATATAATGTTTGATATTTTACCTGAGCCTTATTGGCTTAACTAATTTATTTCTTCAATATAAAGGTATATTTTTAGTTGAAATGTTTTATATCAACAGATAAATAAAATTTATTTAAGTATAGATGAATAAAATTGAAGTGTCTGTTTGTAATTTCAAAATAACAGCTTTTCACTAAATATCTATAAAACTATATAAGGTGAAAAAAAAAACAATTTAAAAAAAATTCTGTCAGTCTGTCTGTTTGATCCGGCTAAACTCCAAAACGGCTGGATCGATTTCAACGGGAGTTTTACTGGTAGATAGCTAATGTTACGACTTAACTTAAGCTACTTTTATTTAAAAAAAACATTACATGTCCGCTGGTCATACATGAAATAAAGTCTAGTTAGCAAAATATAAGCAAAGCAACAATTCATTTGGAAATAGACAATTGAGACGAAAAGAGCAAATTATATATTTTGTTACAAAGAATTCAACAATATGAAACAGTTTAAAAATACAATCTTTTATTTGGAAATGAAACTACTTACATAAGTCATGAATTCAAGTTGGTTTCAATACAGTGTATCATTCTTTAAAAGCAAACTAATTTCAAGTGAAAAGAACACGTAACTAGCGCTGAAAAATGAAAATTACAGGTAATGAGATTGCTGGCCGCAAGTGTACGTTGAAATATGAACATTTACACGGTTAATTTTGAAATTATAGCTGTGCCTGCGGTTTCCATTTATTTATTTGTTAAAGCTTTATATACTCAAAGAATATAGGCGGCCCAGTCTACCTTACAGTGGTGCAGAGAAAAAAATTTGAAAAAGAAAAAAAAATAGCAATACATAAATATTTGATCCCCGAAGTGGCAGGCAGAGGTGTTGTAATCACAACACCCACTTTTCACCGAAGATGATTAAGTGCCAACGTGACAGATGGTGAGTCCATCGCCGTCTTTACATACGTCATTGAATTACTTCTCAGAAATATGCAGGTTTCCTCACGATGTTTTCCTTCACCGTAAAGCACGTGGTGTGAAATCACTGCTCATATTTTTTTTAGAAAAACTGTACATACCCCACTGGGATTCGAACTTGCGTCGCTTGCGTAGTAGGCGACTGTTCAAACCTCAAGGCCACCACGGCTCGCATGAAATATATGCATAGAATATAATATAAAATAAAATAAACTATAATAAACAATACAGCATATCATCAAAACGTTAATTATTTATCTGTTTATGCAGATGTCAGTAATAATTATATATTTCTGCCGTTTGGGGTTGAGACTTTGGGGCCATGGGGGCCAAATGCGAAAGTCCTTTTTAAGGATCTTTCAAAACGCCTGGTTGACGTCTCTGGTGAGGGTCGAGCTGGTTCTTACCGCGGTCAGAGGACTAGTTTAGCGATCCAGCGAGGTAACACAGCCACTGAGGTAACGCACTGGGCTCCATTCCCGCAGACACTAATTTAAATTCCGTGTTTTATTTATAATTTTTATTTTTATTATATTTTTCTTTTTCACTATGTGATAGGGTTAAACAATACATTACATAACTAAAATATGGTTAGCAACTGCCTCGTTGGTCTAATGGTAAGTACGTTCGCCTGCCGATCACGAGGTCCCGGGTTCGATTCCTGGGTCGGGTGCAAAAATTTATATTGGGTTTTTCTGACAAGAAATTCACAATACAAATGCCCGGAGTTTGGAAGTTGGCGGTGTTTCCACCCCCGTGCCTCGGAAAGCACGTTGCACCGTTGGTCCTACGCCTGATCTCTCTCCGGTCGTGTCGGATTGCCGTCCCATCGGACTTTGAGAGTGAGGGAATTAAGAGTGCATCTGTGTTAGCGCACACACTTGTGCACTATAATGTCTCATGAGCACATGGCTGATCTTCGTTGGGATTAGCCGCCGTAGCCGAAATTCGGTAGGAGATCATTATTTTTAAATATAGGTTATGATACAATTATCGGTTCAGTCAATAATCGCTTTCTTGAATTTAAATGTTGTATTACATCCATCTCGGGATTTGTTTACGTAGAACCGTAATTATACAGTCGGTATGTAGGGGTAGTGGTTGCATACGCTATTGTGGAACACGAGTTCCTGGCCGATCCCCTTTATCAGATTTTTCCTCCTGTAAATTTCCAGTAGCAGTCCGGAGACTGGATAAGCTCGCCCCCTACAAGGAACCTCAACATTACTGGCGAAATGTGGGTGTACTTTAAGTACGCCCTTGTTTACCCCTTGGGGAACGTAGGCGTGACTATATGCCTAATTATATTTTTTTATAAAATGAGTCATAATTATTCGATGTTCTGCCAGAAAAATTCCCGTCTGAAAATCCAACCAACCATTTTGATTATTAGGTACTGAATATACTTTCATATGCATCGCGTAAAAAGCTATTAATTGGAAACTACAAACGTTACTTATTTAATCAAGTGGGTAAATAGATTGGACATTATCATACATCGCCAACTAGTCCTTAATCAAGCAACGGATATAATACTTATATAATAATAATAATGATTTCCTACCGAATTTCGGTTACGGCGGCTAATCTCAACGAGGATCAGCCATGTACGCAGGAGATATTATAGTGCACAAGTGTGCACTCTTTATTCCCTCACTCTCATAGTGGGATGGGAGGCAATCCGACACGACCGGAGAGAGATCAGGCGGAGGACCAACGGTGCAACGTGCGCCCCGAGACACGGGGGTGGAAACACACCCAACTTACAAACTACGGGCATTTTATTGTGAATTTCTTGACAGAAAAACCCAATATACATTTTTAACCCGACCCGGGAATCGAACCCGGGACCTCGTGATCGGCAGGCGAACATACTTACCACTAGACCAACGAGGCAGTTAATATAATAAAATACTTATATATACTAACTAGCACTCATTCATAAGGAAAACACAAAATGCTCAGCTCATTTAATGTTTGCCTTGATGGAATAAAAACCCGCTACACTTAGGTAGATGAACCAGTTTTCTCAATCCGTCTAAAGTTGAATGGTGCTTTTTCTGAACAACCAGATTATAAACTTTCCAATTTCATGCCTAACTGATTTCCATAAAGTCTGTGTGAGTGACGCAACACCTATTCATTCACAGAGTCTGTTACATAATTGTTCAAAGGAAAGACAGTGACAGATTTATATACGTCAAATAAATCTATCTCTTTCCTCATTTCAACCGTGAAAGCAGGGTTTAGTTTAAAATGTAGATGAAAAGACTTATTTTTTAATTTCAGAGAGTTCTCTTTTAACGAAGTGATTAAATTAAATGTATACAGATAATAGAACTGAAATGTTTGTATGTAATTACAAATTAATAGCTTTTAATAAATTGCATAATATATGACACTAGCCGCGGTTGCACCCGCATAGATTTAGTTTTATATAATACTGTGCTGTGCCCGGCAAACGTTGTATTGCCATATATTTTTTACATTTAGGGGGATGAAAAATAGATGTTGGCCGATTCTCATAGATACCGGATAAGCACAAAAAATTTCATCAAAATCAGTCAAGCCGTTTCGGAGGAGTATGGCAACGAAAACTGTGACACAAGAATTTTATATATTAGATATCGGTTTAATATTGACAAAGTTTCATACAAAATTTCATCCCCTATTTCATCCCCTTGGGGGTAGAATTAATCAAAGCCAACGTCATAACAAATACCTTCCTGCCAAATTTCAGATCGATCCGTCCAGTGGTTTGGGCTGTGCGTTGATACATCACTATGTCAGTCAGTCAGTCACCTTTGAGTTATATATATTTAGATTGCATTGTACTCACTGATATACAAAATAATCCGGCTACTCCGGCTAGGCTGATTTTAACGCGACTTTCATTAGAAGATAGCTGATTTTACAAGGAGTAAATTAATGTATTATTTAAAAAAAATGGGTTCGCCGAAATGAAATGACGACTATGCGAGTGAAGCAAGGCAAGCTAGTGTGTAATATCTTTATGTAACTTTATAACCCATTATTGGTTGAAAGAACATTGTGCAATTCTATCAAATTGGTTTAACCGCCATTGTAAAGGAAAAACGAATATAGAAAAAGTTAAAATCTCCCTTTCCAATATTATTCAATGCTTAATTTAAAATCTCTTTAACTTATTGAATAGGCATAATACACTATTACTTGTGCGGTTACCAGCGTCAAGTTTAATAACAATATCGATATATAGATGCATGATTTCTGCATTAGTGGTGTAACGGATATTCGCATTCACATTCGCATTATCAAAATTATAAGCCTTAAATATCAGTTAAATTTGAAAAATATCTTAAAACAAAGCTGAAAACAAAACAAAACTTTTGGAATGAACTTTATGTGACTAAATTCATTCAATTAACCAATATCAGCTCGGCTATGTTCAATTTAAAGATGGTCGACACGAAACGTCAAACCTGTCAAACATTTTACGCGCGTTTGTTTTTAATTTTAAGATATTCGCATTCGTGAATGTTAAAGATAAATATTCGCAATCGCATTCGCATTTGCGAATGTGAAAAATCCAGCATTCGTTACATCACTATTCTGCATGATCTGCCTGCCTGTCTTTTTGTTCCGGCTAATCTCCGAAGCGGCCGGGACGAATTTAACGGGACTTTCACTGGCAGATAGCTAATGTTACAAGGAGTAACTAAGGCTTTTAATTTAAGTACTTCGTCAATCGACATGATTATACATGATTATGCATACTACCGCCGGGTTCGGAAGGTTGCTTTTGTTGAGAAGAACCCGGCAAGATACTCAACAGTTACTCTTTAAAAAGAATATTATACAAAGTTATTGGTTACAATATTTATATCTCATGAATATAAGCCCATACATTTCCAATGCTCAATTGTCAAAAATAATAACTAAAATAATTACAAATATTTGTGATCATGGCAAATTCCAGCCGTATCCCATATATTGTTGGGGTCCGCACTTGGTTCAACCTGATGTGACTGATAACCTGATTTTTATACGGAACGACTGCCATCTGATCTTCGCAACACCTTTAACAAGGACAATCTGTGATCTGGGTTAAATCAGTTGTCAGACAATTTAGGCCTCCGATCGACCTGTAACGCTTGCCAAAGATGATAAATTGGCAACCGGGACCGATGGCTTAACGTGCTCTCTGAGGCACAAAAGGAACAATGTAATATTATTATCCAATATGAAATTAAACGACTAACGATACGTTGGCTCCGTCCCATCTCCCCGGCACTGCTGTGGCGGCCGGTGCTGCTGCTGCTGTTCAGCAGGAGTGCCTTAAGCGCCGGAAATATGCTTGCATTGGTCAAGGATACATATTTTCTGCGTTTGCGGTTGAAACTCCGGGGCCTTGGGGCCCAGATGCTCATCAGCTTTTCAAAGAGATTGCACGTCGTCTGTTAGAAGTTTCTCGTGACAAGCGGGCTGGGGCTTTTTATCGCTCAGAGAATCAGATTTGCTATTGAACGTGGCAATGCTGCCAGCCTTCTTGGCACGATCCCGAGAGACACCGATTTGGGCCAAGTTTTCTACTTGTAATTAGTTTTTAGCTAATAAGTAGCTAAAAACTTACATATACATTTTTATTATATTTAAGTTTTTAGCTACTATTACAGATAAATCTAACGATCTAAAATTAATTTGGAAAGATATTTCTGTAGCTTAAATTTACGTATTTACAAAGTTACACCCACTCAACCCCCAATTACAAGTCACCTAAACAAATCGTACGACCAGTTGCCAAACAACTAACCTTTAAATTGATTGACACTGAGTATTCTGTTGAAGCCTGACTAATCCCCTTTAATTTGATGTTACAACAAGTGTACGAAGGTTTCTAAACTTTGCTCTACCAGGTTATTGTGTCAACTCGTTGACTTATGATCGCTAAGGGTTTGACTTAATATCGATATTGGTAATTGGTCACAGGTTAAGCAATGAATAGATTGACCGGTCTTTGTAGTCGTTTGAAATTGCTTCGGTGTTACGGAACGAGTCGCAACGAATCCTACTATACGTTCGAGTATTTGTAAGTCAATCAACCGAAAACAGTGTGACGTTAGGTGAAATAACAGTTGTGGCGAGATAGTCTGTGACGCGGGCTTATACCTAAATAAAATATTGGGATACAGGCGTGAGCTTATTCGTATGTATGTATGTTAAATACTTCTGTTAAATAATTCTGAGGGGTAGGCAGAGTAATAACAACACCCACTTTCCACCGAAGTTGATTTAGTAGCAACGTGGCAGATGCTGAGTCTATCGCCGTCTCAGGCACGTCTTTGAATTCCTTCTCAGACATATGCAGGTTTCCTCACGATGTTTTCCTTCACCGTGAAGTACGTGGTGTTAAATCACTGCAAGTTTCTAGAAGAATTCATTGGTGCAGCCGGAGATTTGAACTTGCGTCAGTTGCGTAGCAGATGACTGCTGAAACCTCACGCCGTGAGGTTTGATTTAATTCCAACCTAGTCATGGATAACTCTTTCGACTACAAACGAAACAAGATTAAAATTTCATCTATCATTAAATAATTCACACTGAATTTGAGAAGGGTAATTGGAGGGTTGTGTTGCAATGTTTGGCTCTGGCGAACATAAATTGTGTTTACTTTACAATTTGATCTGGGTCGTGTATGTGGAACTTTAATATTCCAGCGGAACTTCAAGACTGTATAAAATCTGTTATTGAAATTATAAATGCTGCCTCATTGATCTAGCAGGGGCCTTACCATGACCACTTATTGCCATGAAAGTTTAACTCTTATTATGAGACTGATGTATATGACGTGTATAAGTCTGTCACTGTCGCACAGCTGCACTGAAATTGCAATAAGAGCTCATGGTTGCCTAGTTGAAGAGACATGCTGAGTTTCTTGCCAGGTTCTTCTTAGGAAAAGCAACCTGGCGGTAGCATGTATAATCCTGTATAATTATATCATTCTGACAATTTTAATGTCACGAATAAAGACACTTTTGAGTTTGAGACAGATGTATATGATGTGTATTAGTCTGTCACTGTCACACAGTGGAACTATGATCGCAAAAGGAGCTTATGGTAAGGTCCCTGGTAGTAACATGTATAATTCTGTAATAGGTAAATATGCAATTCTGCCGATTTGAAAGTACTTTGTTCAAGTTTAATCAAATAATTATTTTTTAAACTTGAGTGCTCGCGAACGTTATTGCAGAACAATAGGTCCTGGATTCGATCCCTGGATGGGGCAAAGTGGCTGGTTATTTCATCTGTAATTTCTCACCCCCCCGGAGTTCCCTATTACCCTTTCAGGAACTATAAGGGTAGGCATATTATGTATATGTATGTATATGATGCCGATGAAACCACAGACGGAAACCAGTATATATATAGTTTTTGTTAGTTCCTCATTGTATCTACTTAATATTCAAATTACCAATGGATTGTATATTGAACAAACAGTGATATTGTAACTTTCATTTTCAACACAAATCAATTTCACAGCTAGAAATTGTAAGCAGTAACGGTTGTAAGGTTGTCAAGTCATGAGCTTATGTTTCTTAAGTGATTTATTTTGTATTCTTAAAATTGTATAATATTTTTTTTGAAAAGAGTAATTACTGAGTTTCTTACCAGGTTCTTCTCAGTAAAAGCAACCTTCCGAACCCGGCGGTAGCATGTATCATCTTGTACATTATGTCATTCTGACGATTTGAAAGTGCTTTGTAAAAAGTCTAATCGAATAAAGATATTTTTGATTTTGACTTTGACTTTGATAGAGATGTTTTAAAAATATGAGATTGAAATGAATTTAGAATAAAGGTTTAGATACTAAAGATTTTTCAAGAACCAGTTCTATGAGATAAATCCAAATTGGTTACAATCTAGCTGTGCTTAATTTCACGGTTACCTTTATTTCTCAGAACCCTTTTCATTTTGTAAAAATCTACTTTACTCCTAGTAACATCAGCTATTTCTGCTAGTGAAGGTCTGGTTAAAAATAGTTTTATTTTAATGTCAGTTGCATATAAACTTTCAAACTCATTGAAAGGGGGAATGCTGCCAGAATCTTTGAAACCCTGCCTACAGAGACTCCTTTTAAGGTTCTTAGTTATGTTGCTTATTCTATGATTCGATGTTATTTTATCAAATAAACAATTCATCTTAAGTATTTATTGAAAAGCTGTTGGTATCGAATTACTCACAGACACTTCAATTACATTGATCTGTGTAGATATAGATGTCAGCAAAATTGTTGCACTCGTGAATAGGTTATAGGCGTAATATATTTACACACAAGATGGCGCCACATCTTTGTCGTTTTCTTAAATCTGTAAATGCTCTCCTCATCTGACTTAATGACATTCCACTTCTGTTCAAATTTATTTAATAAAATTTTTATTTTAAGCATTTACAAATAGCAATATGAAAATGTATAAAAATTACTACTAAGCGTCACAAAAGTAAAGCGAATCTCTTACGTATCTTGAGGCAGCCCTATTAACACAGACCGTAGACCGTTGCGGAGACAATCTAAACAAATTGATTTCTAAACCACAAACTTGGTTAGTAGTGAGAGGGATTCTTAGACGATAAGCACTTCTGTTGAACCACCAAAGTAAACTATGACCGTAACTAATTCAATAAAGAATCCATGTTCTTGTTGGTTTACACGGTCAGCTCCGTTATTCTAGGTTTCTCAACCTCCACCCAATAGCCGGGGTCTAAGAAGTTGACTGTGGATTCCACAGCCAACTTCTTAGACCTCTGCCTGTCGTAAGAGCAGACTAAAAGGAGGCCGGAGGCTTTGACCACCGAGCCGCGGGTCCGAGAAGGTGGTAGCGCGATGTGGCTCGCGCAGCCTTACTGGTCTCCAGGGGCGGTGACACAGTTGCGGGATGTGCTCCGGCAAAGTGTGGGGGGACACCGTTGCGATCTATCAGCGTACCCTAAGCACGGAGGATGGCCACCGGGGGGGCTTTAGTGAAGTAAAAATCCCGCATACCCCGATCTGCCTCTCCCAGGGTGGTCCGGGACCTTTTGAAGGTTTCCCAATCGTATTTAAAAAAAAATACTCAGCGTTGCACTAGACGTCAAATGTCGGCTGTGTCATGCTGTTTCATCCGAGTAGTTCCTGTTCCCGTAGGAGTACAGGGATAAAATATAGCCTATATTAATCAGTGATTATGTAGCATTCTAATGGTAAAATGAATTTTAAAATCGGTCCAGTACTTTTGAGCCAATTCGTTACAGGCATACATACAAACTCTCCTCTTTATAATATTAGTATAGACTAGCTGTGCCCTGCGGTTTCACCCGCGTAGATCTAATTTGATTCCCGCGGAACCCTAAATGTTTTTTTTTAAATAAAGATAGCCTAAGTTACCCCTAGTAACATTAGCTATCTGCCAGTGAAAGTCCCATTAAATTTGGCCCAGCTGTTTCAGAGATTACCCGGAACAAACAGCCTGAGATTTTTTTGAAAAAATTTTTTTTTACTTCCGTACCGTATATTCTTTCATATGCATTGAGTGAAATGCTGTTATTTTGGAATTACAAACAGACACTTAAATTTTATCACTGTATATATTTAGACTTTAAAGACGGCACCTAGCTACATAAGTTATTCAACAATAACATCAAACATATTAAAGTTAATGTAATATGTGAGGGTTATAAATCGAAATGCGATAGTCATAAGGGTATCGGCGTGTTTGATATGAAATCCTGAGGGACGCCTGTTCAATTTGACGGCTATTAGTCAGGGATATCGTTACCAAAGAGAATTGGGACGAGACATTATAAAACATGCCATTTTATCTACTTCAAAGGGTAAAAACTAGCGATGGGCGGTTGCGAGATGTTCCAACAATCGAAATGATCCGAGGCCATCAAATTTAACATCGAGTCAACCATGGACTCCACCTTTGAGTTATATATATTTAGAAGGTGTACTGACTGACTGACAAAATCAAAATCAAAAATATCTTTATTTGATTAGACTTCTTACAAAGTACTTTCAAATCGTCAGAAGGACACAAAATACATCATACATGATTATAAATGTTACCACCGGGTTCGGAAGGTAGCTTTTGTTGACAAGAACCCGGCAAGAAACTCAACAATTACTCTTTTAAAAAAATATATATATTATACAATGTTTTTGGTTACAGTATTTATATCTCATGAATATAAGCCCATGGACACAGCACAAATGCTCAATTGTTAAATATAATAACTAAAATATTACAAATATTTGTGAAGATTTGTGTGGCAAATTCATAGGCATAGTGATCTATCAACGCACAGCCCAAACCACTGGACGGATCGGGCTGAAATTTGGCATGGAGGTAGATGTTATGACGTAGACATCCGCTAAAATAGGGGATGAAAGTTTAGGCAACTTTTAATAAAAAAATTGACGTATGCTTATGTGGATAAAACCGCGAGGCACCGAGCTATATATATATATGAGGGTACCCCACTCGTCTCCTGGTATAAATGTTACGTTATGCTACGGATATCATTGCAGGTACCTCTTTAAACTTCTGACGCCTACTTTATATAGATCAGGGGACCAGTGGGCACAGGGTTCGCATTTCAGGGGACGAGTGGGTCCTGACTCGCACTGACGAAAAATAATTGAGAGGTTTTATAAATAATAAATTATATTTATTGGTGATAGATAGATACATGAAAACACTCATAGGTATTAAATAAAAAGATACAAAACAACATGCATAAGTATTAAAAAATAAAAAGGCATTAAGTGAACTTAGGTGAAGGTATAGGCCAGCAGTCAACTGGCCGCGTTGCAATATTTGTATGAGATATTTTAATTCTTCACGTCACATCTGGGAGTCGCTGCATTATTTTTCATAGAAATATTCGGCGGAGACACTAGCGAGTATAGATTACGAAAACTGTGGCAAACCTGTGATAGGGGTACAGAGTGCCTAGTGTGAGTTTTTTTTAAATCGAAGTCACGAGTCATAGCGTCGACGTAAACGCAGATTTGTATGGGCTCACAATAGTGTCACCTTTAGGCCGACGGACGGCGCTGTTTCGATCCTATACAAATCTGCGTTTACGTCGACGCGGTGACTTGTGACGGCGACAGTGAAAAACTCGCACTAAGCCCTCTTGTCCAGGTTGGCGAAGCGTTATCGATTTTTTGTTGCAAGTGATGTCTGAGTTAGGTCGGCCGAAGCGATGCATCGCGCCGTGTTCGATGTGTACGACTGCGATTGAAAACAATCGCGATGTATCGAGATGTTTGAACAATCGAAACAATCGCGATTAGCCTCTCGCCATTGCGCATCCCTAGTAAAAAAATCACTCACTTCTTTCAAAATCTAATAATACTATCAATATTACTTTGAGGGGTAACATTTTAAAGATTTAAATGCTATGAAACTCCTTAACATTAACTAGAACTTACCTACATCTATATAGATAAAAGAAATCAGTGTCTGTTTGAAATTTCACATTAACAGCTTTTCACTCAATGCATATGAAAGTATGCATTGAGAGATAAACGTTTTAGGGTTCCGCGGGCCAGCCATGAAATTAAATCTACGCAAGTAAATCCGCGCACAGTGAGTGAATGAATATAAGTAGGTGTAGGTGCCGTCACAAGCTATGAGCGCTCATCCAAAATAGTCCCCACTATTTATAACTGCGCATTAGTTCACACTCGCTCCATAGAAGAACTATCTAACTTCTGCGCATTCAAGGCGGCGCTCAAAACTCGTGACGGCATACCAAGCGGGCGAAGCAGCCAGCGGAAGCTAGTTAATTTACATAACAAGAACCTTGAGATTACACGCTTTATAGTACGGAATACTGATTGCGTAATTTATTTGAAAACACCATGAAATCTACTTGGAGTCGCGATGAAAGTGTGAATTAATGTGGAAACCATACTAAATGAAGATAATTTCGTCATGATTAAATTTTCGGGAAATGCTTTCACAAAATTTGTGATATTAATCAAAATAATAGCCGTGGCGGCAGATTATTTTGGTTAGACACCTGTTGTGCAGGCGACGCAACTCTTAATCTTACCGGTCTGCACTAATATGATATAAAAAAAATATGCACACATCATCCCAGAAGAGTTGCCGAAAGGGTAAGCAGAGGTTACCACATTTCACCGACTGAATAAGTGTCAACGTAACAGAGGGTGAGTCCATCGCCTCAGGCACTATACATCCGTCTTGGAATTACTTCTCAAACATATGCATATGATGATGTGAAATCACTGCATATAAGTTTTTAGAACCACTCATTGGGTTGCAGGCCCCGCCGGAATCCGAACTTGCGTCTGCTCGAACCCCGAGGCCACCATTTTTCTAAAAAAACATATTGGTGAGCTGTAATAGCCGTGAGCTTTATACAGTGATGTAGCGCCCCGAAATCCATCCCTAAATGGGGGTGAAAAGTTTGAATATGATATATTATTGCAAAGCAGGCGAAGGTCCATGCAAGGCACAAGCTAAAATAAATAAAAAATGCTAAACAGACAAACAAGAAATGCTTTAAACTCTTATTAGATGAAATAGAAGTCGTGGCGCCGTCGCCCATCCAATTGCGGCTGACACTCGTCAACTTTAAACCTAATTTAAACCTCACCCCTTAAGCTGAATCTAGACATTTCATTAAGAAATTGCTAGGTTTTCTAGGCTATTTCCTATGCAGTTGTTTAAACTATAAACATCAAACAAATCTAAGTGTATTTGTACTTCATAGGGTTAATATTATCTATTCAGAGGGCTTGCCTTTATTGCTGCATAATGATAGTTTGACTGTCTGACTGTTACAGACTTAAATATACATATATACATACATGCCCTGTATTCTGCGAAGAAATAGGCAGCATATAATGTACTACGCACATTTTGCTAGTTATATTTGAGTTCAATGTAAAAATACATACATATGCTCACGCCTGTATTCCCCGAAGGGGTAGGCAGAAGTGTTGTAATCACAACACCCACTTTTCACCGAAGATGATTAAGAGCTAACGTGACAGATGGTGAGTCCATCGCCGTCTCAGACATTTTGCATAAGTAATTGAATTACTGCTCAGAAATATGCAGGTTTCCTCACGATGTTTTCCTTCACCGTAAAGCACGTGGTGTGAAATCACTGTACATATAATTTTTAGAAAAACTCATTGGTACATGCCCCGCTGGGATACTTGCGTCGCTTGCGTAGCAGGCGACTGCTCAAACCTCAAGGCCACCACGGCTCATATATGTAAAAATAAAAGGAGATAAAGAGAGGCAAACCCATTGACATTATCCGGGAACAAATCCAGCCAGATTCCAGGCTGCTACTTATGCTATAACAGAATATGAAAATAACTGATGGAAAACCCCAATAACACTTTTTCTGACCCGGTGATCGAACTCCGGACTTTGTGTTTACTAGACATACGAGGCAGTCAAAGAAGATAAACATTTCTTTATGCAGATTTCTTGGAACCGTATGTATGGTTTACAAAGGACCAGGAGCGTATCTATATGCTCTTATTGCCATCATAGTTCCACTGTATGACAGTGACAGACTTATACACTTTATATACATCTGTCCCATAATAAGAGTTAAACTATCATGGCAATAAGAGGTTATGGTAGTGCCCTAGATTTAGTGATAGTGCTTATAATCGTCGATATTATGACAATGTTTAGTTTCTTCAATTACACGTGTACAAGATGCCAGCTGAGTTTCTTACCGGTTCTTCTCAGAAAGCTAGTTTCTGAACCGGCGGTCAGTTCTACGACTTTCATAAATGCCTAAATTTAATTAATAATGTGATTACGATTCATCTAAAAATAACATATGGCAAATGAAAAGGCTAACAAATAAATTATTATAATCAATCTAGCTATGCGCCGCGATTTCACCCATTTAGTTCCATGCTTTAATCTTTTTTCTAAATAAACTCCTTGAAACAGCAGTTTATCTGCCAGTCCTGCGAAAATCGGTTCAGTCGTTTCAGTGATTATCCGGAACCAACAGACAGACGGCGAAAAAAACTTGGTGTTTTCATGTCAGTACCATACTTTCATACGCATTTGGTGATAAGCTGTTTCATGTGGTCAATTTTATTTATCATTACTCCTTGGCCTTAATCCTGTACATTGTTGGGGTCGGCATTTGATTCAACCCGATGTGGCTCCATGTTAGTCACAATCAACTTATTAACTCCTTGTTCGTTATGTGCGCCTGGTACTTCTTGTACTATATCATCATCTCCCTGGCCTTATCCCATACATTGTTGGGGTCGGCACTTGATTCAACCCGATGTGGCTCCATGTTAGTCGCAATCAACTTATTAACTCCTTGTCCGTTATGTGCGCCTGGTACTTCGTGTACCATATCATCATCTCCCTGGCCTTATCACATACATTGTTGGGATCGGCACTTGATCCAACCCGATGTGGCTGATCACCTGATTTTGATACGAAGCGACTGCCATCTGACCTTCATAACCTCTTTAACGAGGAAAATTTGTGATCTGGGCTAAACCAGTTGTCAGACTATTTTAGGCCTCCGACTGACCTGTAACGGCTGCCAAAGATGATAAATTGGCCACCGGGACCGACGGCTTAACGTGCTCTCCGAGGCACAGAGGGAACTCGGACGGTCACCTATCTAATTACTGGCTAGGGTTAGGGTTGCTTAAATTCGCTAATCGAATGCTATGCGCGATAGCAATTTTATTTATCTGTATAGATATTTATTTCTATTGAAATACCATTTCGCTGTGGAGTTAAATAGCTCTTCTTACCACAAATGATACTTGATATTATTTATTCATTCAAAATTAGCGTTCAAACTTTCGAATGGGAATCAGATTTGAAAGCTTACATTTTATAAACTTTCAAATCGGAAGTTACGTTTGAGCTTTCAAGTTACAAAATGTCAGAATACTTAATTAAATTAAGCAGATTAATGATCAAATGTATTTGTATAATGATTCAAAATAGTTCCAGTTCCATTACTTATCGACGTTTATGCAATATAACTGTATCCATGTGAAAATGAAAAACATTTATTCAGTTTAGGCTCCGGTAAGGCACTTATGAATGCCGAGAATTCACCACCAGTTCGGAAACTAGCCTTCTATTCTCAGAAGGCTAGTTTGAGTTTCTTGCCGGTTCAGAAACGAGAGACTCAGTTAGGCATCATGCACATTTCATCGAAACAAAATAAATCATTATACGAGAATCTAATTTCGTAACAGGTATAAATATTCACAATACTGACAAGTTGTATAAGCATGCAGATAAGTATAAATGTGCTTATATTACTCATGAGATTGATTTTGTATATTCAAAAATTGTATAACATTTTTGAGAACAGTAAGTAGAGAGACAAATGGAAGAGAAGAACACTTTGTGCCGATCCCAAATAACATGGAATGAAGGCAGAGGACTGATAATTTTTGTAAAATTACTGAGTTTCTTACCAGGTTCTTCTCAGTAAAAGCAACCTTCCGAACCTGGCGGTAGCATGTATAATCCTGTATAATTATGTCATTCTGACGATTTGAAAGTACTTTGTATAAAGTTTAATCATATAAAGATATTTTAGAGTTAGAGTTTGAATTTGGCTCTACTCTCTCGAGATTACGAAATAAAATGTATGTATGACCTTTGCCTATACAAGGGCTTTACTATAAGCTCTTATTGCCATCATAGTTCCACTGTGCGACAGTGACAGACTTATTCACTTCATATACATCTGTCTCATAATAAGAGTCAAACCATCATGGCAATAAGAGGTCTATATTTACAATGCTTGATATATTACCTGAATGGAACATCGAGAAATCATCATAGTATGAAATATATATTTTTAATATATATTTTTTGGAAAAATAAAAGTAGCCTAAATTACTCCGTGTAACATTAGCTATCTGTCATTGAGTCCCATTAACGTTGGTCCAGCCGTTTTGCAGATTACCAGGAACAAACAGACGGATAGACAGACAAAAAAATAGTTTCTTTTTTAATTCACTACCGTATATACTTTTATATGCATTTAGTGAATAGTTGTTATTTTGGAATTAGAAACAGTCACTTTTATTTATCTGTATAGATATAGGTATACCTAAATGTTATCTACTAATATAATTATTATGTACAGGTGTCGGTCGGGACTATCACTCTGACATCACCGAAGAGCATGAAGAACACGGGAAGAAAGCCTATGAGGTAAATACTTTTTTATAATAACTAGTTCTAAGTTTTTTTAAGAAACACATTTCATTGTTTGAAAGCAAATTTATACTAAATTATATATTTTTATTTTTATGCGAACAAAACAAAAAATAAAAATATATCGTTGAGAAATAATAATTGAGATAGTAAATTGCATTATCATTAAGTCGTTAATTCGAAATTTTTATCGCATGATAAATAGCAGAATAATGTTTAGATTACCTACATTTAGTTTATAGTTTCAGATTAGGCTATCTTTACGTTGATAGTTGACTATAATATAATATATATAATAGCTAATAACATAGTATCACGGTATAGTCTGTAATAGCTCGGAAGGTCTTTCCTTCCTGTATTTATTTTGTTAGATAATATTTCGATGATAAAATTTGGTCTTTATTCATATCTACAGAAGTATTTGTGTCTAAAAAAAGGCGTAGAAAGACGTCAATATATTATTGATTTATTTAGATTCTAACTAATAAACAGTTATTATTACATAAAGCAGTCGAGACAAATAAAAAAAAAAAAATTTTGTCAACGGTTTTTTTTAAAGCTTTAAGATATCCTATTTATTTATTTAAATTTTTAACATTTCTTAAAAATATAACACAGGCTTTTATTAAATTTGCTAAAAAAAATAGTTCAATGATTTGAAAAGTGGAACAAGCGTATTTGAATAGATATCGTGATTTGAAATGCATTGCCCCTATGACCGGATTGAGTAGGGTCAAGTATATTTCGTGATGAATGTCTAACTCTCAATTAGCGACCTTAATGTTAAGGTCATACGGTACAATACAGATGAATGACTAATCTACGAGTTTGAGATTTATCTCGCGTTTAATGAGGTGGATTATTAACGTCATAACTATCAAGATTTTATAAAAAAAAATTATACTTATTTAATGTGAATTATTCTTATCGTTAATTTTTTTTTATATTTTTGTTAAGTAAATTTGAAATTTAATATGTTTGTAGTAAAATTTAAATGAATTTTCAATTTTAACTTCAAACCAAAAGAGTTGTTCAAAAAACAATATAATAAAATTCCACTTTCGTTTTAAATATGAAAAGTTTTGTATGAAACGTGTCAAGTTGTAGGTGTCAACTCACAGTAATTTCCCGGGGGAACGCTTATTCCTCCCTAAGTACATGTTATATAGATAATTTGGAGTTTAAGCATCTAATCTGCAGCTAAACATATACATTACTTTAGTTAAATTCATATATAAGACCAAGGAATTTATTTTAAGAGAAAGGATAAATTATTTAATTTGCGAATATTTTTAGTAGCTGGTGCCTGCGACTCTGTCTGCGCATGACTTGTCTTATCCTTATATTTTGGACATAATATTTTTTGTTTGAAAGGGCAACAATCATACATCCATACATACATTCTTACAAGCTTTAATGTTTAATTTGAGTCTGTTAGGATACTAGGATATAAATTCCCTTTAAACTGTAGAAATAAATGTGAAAATAATTATATGACAACAAAAAACGCCCGCCTCTGCTTTCAAGACCACGCTAATGCTATATCGCTTTCCATAGCTTGACATATAAACACATAAGAAAAATATCAACCTATTTCTAGATATCAGTTATAGACTTTTAACCTTCCCTTAAAGATATTCCGCATAGCTGTATTTCGTTTGCATTAAGTGCGTGAGGCCTCGGCATCTCTCTCTCTCCTTCGTCACGTTGCGATACGTCATAATTACGTGCAGTTCTTAATTACATCTCAATCTACATCTACACGATATAATAATATTTATATTATAAAGAGGAAAGATTTGTATTTTTGTGTGTATGTTTGTAATGAATAAACTCAAAAACTACTATGACGATATCAAAAATTCTTTCACCATTGGAAAGCTACATCATCAGCGAGTAACATAGGCTTTATTTTATCCCCGTACTCCCACGGGAACGGGAACTACACGGGTGAAACCGCGTGACGTCCGCAAGTTGATAATAAATTAAACCATTGTATGTTCAATAAAGGATGCCTTATCCAAGTTGGTGACTAAAATATCGAAGGCAAAAGCTCAAAAGAAGATACTGAAGCCGAAACACTGGTATTATGATTATCATCTGGACTCGTCAGTGAGTTATGTGTCATGTCCATGTTAACCTCCAATTAATACCTCTATTACGAGTCACCACTTTTGTAACATTTAAGGACGACTCACCCTACACTGAGCGTCGGCCGTAGCACGGTGAACTAAATATATTTTGTATGGACATCCACGCTATACCTCACGGCAACCGAGTGATAACTTCGGCCTATGCTATGGTGGAAGGGGCTCAGGCCCGACACGGCCTAGTGCGAGTCATTCTTTATTCGACGCGTCACGGCATAGTATTTATATACGAGTTATTTATAAAACTGCTAAAGGCGCTGGCCATTTTCTCATACGGTTATTGCGACATTGGACTGTGGTGGCCAACTTGAAATAGAGGTACAGGCCATCATTAAAGCTTAGAGGAGAGAACAATGGTTTTAAAGCATGTGGTGTGAAATCACTGCACATAAGATTTTTAGAAAAACTCATTGGTACAGGCCCCTCTGGGATTCGAACTTGCGTCGCTTGCGTAGCAGGTGACTGCTCAAACCCCAAGGCCACCACGGCCCTTTAAATATTATATTGTTTATTAATCAATGCTGACGTATTTGAAATAGACACCAAAAAAAATCTAGTCATGTGAAAAAAACTAATTAATTAATTAATAGCATCTTGATAGTAGCTATTCATGTTTATATTATCTCGGTGTGCTATCAAACAATACTATTGTACGTTGAATTAAATGCACTATTGTTCTAGATGCACAGCTACATGTTTTAATAACAGACCAAATTTTCATATAATAACATAAACCGAGAATAGTACAATTCAAGATTGTACTGCTGAGAAATGAAAGTAAATATTGCTATCATTTATAAATAATTTCACTTGGAAACGGAGTTATATGTGAAAAGTTCCAACTTAAATTATAACCTTATGGTAACTTAATGATGGATAGTTTTTGAGGTAACCGTGGTGGCCTTGGGGTTAGAGCAGCCTGCAAGCGACGCAAGTTCTAATCCCAGCGGAGCCTGTACCAATGAGTTTTTCTAAAAACTTATGTGCAGTTATTTGACACCACGTGCTTTACGGTGAAGGAAAACATCGTGAGGAAACCTGCATATGTCTGAGAAGTAATTCGAAGGCGTTTGTATAGAGCCTGAGACGGCGATGGACTCACCATCTGTCACGGTGGCACTTGATTATATTCAGTGAAATGTGGGTGTTGTTGTTAGAACACCTCTTCTTATCCCTTCGGGGATCCTTCTGGGATGGCGTAAGCATATTTTTTTATTTTTATGAATTAAGTGTTAGCCTCCTAAATATTATATATCACCTTTTACACCTAAATAGTGGTTATCTTAGTTACATTTTGGGACAATTTAGGACAAAAGGGACATTATTGACAATAAGGATAGTTAGCAATCAGTTTTGTACCTTAAGAGACCTTGTTACAATCAATTCAATTTTAAAATAAGCTTTTTTTTTAATATTAAGCCCTTCCTGATTCTAGACCTTCTTCTAATCAACTTGATACATACTAATATTGTTTGTTTATTAATTTTGTGTTAGTTTGGGAAATATTTACTCTAACCTTTTTTTCAATCGTATTGACGAATAATCGTACCTTCTTTTTGTTTGATGTGTGAGGTAAATGTGTGAACTGTCGTAAATAATACATGTTTGTGTGTGGAGTTTTTAATGGACAATGTTGCACCATGTATGGAGTGTATGCACATTGTGTGAATGTAATCTGTATATTAAAGACATTTCAGATCCACATACAGTAAGTGATATTATACCTTATTGTATATGTCATTCTTATTTAGATAATATTATAAATTTTTTTGAAAAGCAACTTTTTTGGAAGCTGAAGAGCAGCTGATGGCCGTGGGTATTGAGCAGTCGCCTGCTACGCAAGCGATGTCAGTTCGAATCCCAGCAGGGATTACCATTGTGTTTTTCTAAAAACTTATGTGCAGTGATTTCACACCACGTGCTTTACGGTGAAGGAAAACATCGTGAGGAAACCTGCATATGTCTGAAGTGTGTCTGAGACGGTGATAGACTCATCATCTACCACGTTGGCACTTAATCATCTTCGGTGAAAAGCCTCTGCCTACCCCTTCGGGGAATACAGGCATGAGTATGTATGATGCACAAATTATTTAAAACGATCCATAAATAATTACATTAAACCTAAATAACTGATGTAGCATTTGCTATTGATCTCAAAAGCCAACATATTTATGGCAAAGTCAACATGTAATTTCGAAAGCGAACAAAATTTCAACAAAATATGTTATTTTTTTTAACAGATTTTCCTTTAAATATACATAAAAAACATGCTTTATACCATATACCACAATGGATCTAGATCCGTAAGGTCGTCTAGAATGTCATGTCCAAAGAGACAAAATAATTTTATATAGATTTATTATTCATTTATTCATATTATCAACATTTAAACCCTTAATTGATTGATCAATCTGCCAAACACCCGTCCGGAGCTTAAGTCAAATTTGCATACCAAAACAGAGTAGGCGTTGAAAACAAGGGTCGAAAATATACCAGACAAATATAAACTCTAATAACAACAAAATACGATTCGATATACCTTTTGGTACACAGGTTTGTGTTCCAAAAAAATGGATGCAGATAAGCAATAATGTGTCAACCCGCATAAACTTGGTTTTGAGAAAATGGCGTCTTAAGATGATTGTATACGTGATTTAAGATTTGTTTTATGACATAAATCCATTTTTTACGTACTTTTATGTTTCAGATGACTTGAAACACTTTTTTAGAATGTTAAATACGTGATGCATTATCAAAATATATCAAAACCTTTGAATTTGACTTTTTGTGGGTTGACACATTATTGCTTATCAGCATCCAAATAAGGTAAGATTTCAAAACGAATTTAATCGAGATCTCTTAGCAATGAAAAAGTTGATAAGTCAATTACACAAAATTTTCCGGTTGTTGGCAAATTCTCGGGTAATATTAATTAGGTACCAAATACTTGTTTGTTGAACTTACAATTTCAATTAGTTGCAACTTTTTCAATAATAATTGCTAGTTCCAATATTCGACCTAACTGTTTCTATAACACTGCAAGCAAATTGCAAATCGTTAATGAGCCACAAAGTTTTGACAAAAAAACCTGTCTGTTGGAGTTCTGCACAGTAATAAAAACTAAAGCTATATTTTTGTTAAATCTAAACGTTAAGCCATTTAATTTAAATTGTATTAATGTACGACAGTTTTTGACACTTCAAATTAACAGATTGGAAAAGTTAAGATTTTCATTGTTTTTACATTATTGGCAATTTAAGCTAGATATCCATTTGTTTCAATTTATATAACTTAAAGGTGACTGACTGACATAGAGATCTATCAACGCACAGCCTAAACCACTGGGCGGATCGGGCTGAAATTTGCAGGTGTTATGACGTAGGCTTCCGCAAAGAAAGGTTTTTTAATTCTACCCCTAAGGGGATGAAAGTTTGTGCGAAACTTTAAACCGATCGGGCTGAGACAAGTCTACGCGGGTGAAACCGCGGGACACAGCTAGTTTGTTTATAAACCTACCTTGGTACATATCAAAATATTCAGAGGGCATTGTTGAAACGAATTTATTTCATATGATCGCAGCAACATCTTGATCATTATCATCGATGAAATCATGTACAGTTGCCATCACAAGTTTTGAGCGCTTAGTGAAAATAGCTGCACATATGTTTACTCGGACCAAACAAACTCAACAAAATATAACTTCGTATTCCAGACCAGTAGACCTAGACAAAGTAACATTCTTTCACGTTAACGCTAATACAAACGATAAAAAAATAATGAGAATGACAGTCACGTGACATATGTATGTATGTCATTCTCGTACATTTTGTATCGTTTCTACTAGCGAATCGTGAGGATAATGACCTACCATGAGCTCTTATTGCTATGATAGTTTGACAGACATTATGAGACAGATGTATATGATGTATATACAGCTGTCACTGTCACACAACTGAACCGTCATTGCAATAAGAGCTCATGGTTAGGCCCCAGGGAGTGATGATACCTGTAGCAATCCAAACAAGCAATTGTTGTCAAGTAGTTGTTGTTACGTGATAAGGTTGCGATGATGCGGGTCTGAAGACGTCGTGGGCGCGATCAAATTTTCCTTCAAAACTTTTTGCCTGCTTCTCGTAGTTTTGTAGGGTTTTATTTCATTGTCCCTTGATTAAAATGAGAGCTGTATTTACCTTGTAATATGAGATACGTTAAATATAGGTCATTTACGAACTCCGTGGGTGGATGGGTGACCGTCTGTGTACTGAGAAACATATCATCTCCCTGGCCTTATTGTCACATACATTGGTCGGGCTGGCCTTGATTATGCCAAGGATGATAAACTGACCACCGGGACCGACGGCTTCTCTTCTCGCCGAGTCATCTTTGTGATTCAGTTAAATTGAATTGTACTCATAATCTTTGTCTAATTATAATTAGGACACTTAAATTAAAAAAAAAACTAATCTAATCATTGCAATTAACAACGACTCGTTTTCTTCTAAGTCAAACTTTTTAGTTGCTAAGAACACAATTTTCTTAATCAAATTCATGCTAACCTCATGCTAATTCTTTATACAGGGTGTCCACGACGATTCGAAGGCCGACAAAGGCCATCATGACAAAGCAAATCATCTTGACAAGTATAACGACCACGGAGGAATTGAAAAAGAACACCTTGACGAGTCCAGTCACTACGGCGGACAACATCATGAGGAGCACGGGAAAAAGCACGCTAAGGTATTTGTAATAGAGGGTTAAATACCTTAACAAGACTTTCAGAGCAGTCGCCTGCTACGCAAGCGACGCAAGTTCGATTCCCAGCGGGGCCTGTACCAATGAGTTTTTCTAAAAGACTTACGTACAGTGACTTCACACCACGTGCTTTACGGTGAAGGAAAAAATCGTGACGAAACCTGCATATGTCTGAGAAGTAATTCAAAAGACGTATGTATAGTGCCTGAGACGGCGATAGACTCACCATCTGTCACGTTGGCACTTAATCAAATTCGGTGAAAAGTGGGTGTTGTGATTACAACACCTCTGCCTACCCCTTCGGGGAATGCAGGTGTGAGCATATGTATGTAAGACTTTTTTGTGATTTAAAGCTATTATAAAATATTTTCGATAAATAGAGTTGATTCGAAAATATCAGTAAGTTTTTGTTTAATTTTGTAAATAGACGGCAACAGATATTTAACTGTATAACTTATCTCTGCTAATTTATAATATTACTAACCAGACGGGATTACTAATATTTTGACGTTCGAGATAAATAAAAATCTTTTTTGGGCTAGCCTAATTGGGGATGTCTTATTCCCAATTCTATACTAAATCCTTTTCAATAGTACGAAGAGTCCGGAAAGCATTCCAAGGGCCACAGCACCAAGGGTAGTCACGACATCCACAAAAAAGAAGAATATGAGAAAAAAGTGGAGTTCTTCGAAGAAGAAGGAGATTCCGACGAAGAGGAGAAACATGGCGGCCACACCCAAGAACAGGGTCATTCAGAGGTAAGTCCTTTTCTTTACTTATTTATTTATTTTTATTTATTAATACAGTTACACCATCGGCTTATCATAAAGACATTCAATTTGTGGTTACAGATAGGTATAGGACCGTATGATAGACCATTACAAACAATTCTAACAAATAATTCTTATTAGGTTAAAAAATATTATAGTTTTTTAATTATTAACTATTTAATCTCTTCTTACATGTCTAATACATAAAATACTTTGATGAGATCAACAATCACTTTATGAGATCAGCTATCATATCATAGTGATAGCAGTCTATATATTATTATTATAGTGTAATTAAGCCTTCTTAAAAAATATCTAGTATTATAATATTTCTTTAATAATTTTGAAACTTTGCAGAGTGGTAGAGAAGAATATACATAATTGAGAAATAAATTTCACAAACAAAAAAAAACGCATGAAAAACAGTTCATTCGGTCACAAAAGGGAACATAGAAATACATTAAAAATAAAATAGTTTTATTTATATTGTACTTATTACATTATACAAATTTAATGGACAGTATTTTTTGTTTTTAGTTCTGCACAATCTATTGTAATTCATTTTACCAGACAGTTCCCAAAAAACAAAGCATAATCATTGCCATTTTCCTATTTCACGACAATTAATCTGTGAAATAAGTTCTCCTAGCTTAGTTATTCGATGCAAATTAAAGTGAGTCAATAGTCACGTCGCACATCAAGGTTTTAGTGTTGCAACCATTTAAATTTTGGCGTTCAAATATTTTTTTGCTGTTGATTAATTAGAAAATTGCCTTCATACAATTAGGGACAATGCCAAATAACCCAAGGGATGTGAAAAGGCAAAAGGGGCCAACTATGATCGTTTAAGCAGCACGTATTGAGAACTTCTCAACTTCCAGTTTTACATTTACGGTATAATAATAAAACACCAAAGCCCCAGAAGTTCTTAATACGCTCTCCTTAAACCTGAGTTTCTTGCCAGGTTCTTCTCAGTAAAAGCAACCTTCCGAAACTGCCGGTAGAATGTATAATCCTGTGTAATCGTGTCTCTCTGATGATTTGAAAGTACTTTGTAAAAAATCTAATCGAATAAAGATATTTTTGAATTGAATTGAATTGATGATGGTAGGCCCTCATTCCATTCAAAATTCAAATAATTTTGTTCAATAAAACGGACACTCGGAACTATTGATTTTTTTGCTGACTAGTCTATGCTAGTTTCCAAACTAAAACCTGACTCATTCTCTTTTTTCCTTTTTCTTTGAAACAGTTGGCCTGTACAATACCTGATGTGTAAGTGAAGCGAAAGAATTTCATTTATCGTGTTAACACCTTCAGTCTAGCGTGAATAGTGAGTAACACTAAAATCTACACCAGTCATCCTAACGGTGTACGCAAAAAATATCTACTTGAAGAAGTGGTTTCCTTAAGAGAAAGGAATTATTTTATTTATTATATTTTATTTATTTATTTTAGAGAAACAAACAGTATTATAAGACCTTACGTATTAGTAAATAACAATTATACATAAACCAGTGAAGTTTCTACTGATAAATTGAACATATTCAGAGGACGCTTGCAATAAACGTACATTTCTGTGAATGCGATCACATCTGTTGACAATGTGATGTTTTTAAATATATGTAAGGTAAACTAGGTTTATATAATATCTAAATCTAAATCTAATTAAAGAAAAAAAAAATTAAAAAAAGGATTCTTATGAGTCATGAACTTTCACCAAAATGTCAAGTTCGTAACTAGTTATCAAAAAATGTACTTAGTCAGAAGAAAATAAAGCGACCGAATTCTAGATTCGTTCGATATTTTTTTTCCGATATCATCATCTCCCTGGCCTTATCCCCTACACTGATGAGGTCGGCACTTGATTCAACCCGATGTGGCTGATCACCTGATTTTTATACGAAGCGACTGCCATCTGACCTGTCTGAAATCTGTGATCTGGGTTAAACCAGTTGTCAGACTATTTTAGGCCTCCGACTGACTTGTAACGACTGCCAAAGATGATACAACCGGGACCGACGACTTAACGTGCTCCCCGAGGCACGGAGGAAACTCGGGAAAATTACTGGCTAGGGGTAGGGTTGCTTAACTTCGCTGATCGAATGATATGCGCAATAGCAACTGTGCCACGAGCTCCTCTTTTTTTCCGATAATTAACCAATAAGTGTTTTACACAAGAAACGTATTTTTATTTGATGACCAGTGGCGAGGAGGCAAAAAACGCGACGCACCAATAAGTATAGGCAAATACAAAGTAGAGTAATTATTTCAAAACATCCACCGGCTTTTTAACCAAACCGCCTGGGTTTTTGTCATTTTGTGCATCTGAAATCGGAAATATTTAAACTGTACTATTATTTCTTGACAATCATGCACTTACTTAGAAGAATACCGAAATAATTTCACGCACTGAATCGATAGTACCGGCGGAACGTCATTGCAACAATCTAGACCATACAATTTACTAGTTAAGACTTTGTGCACATTAAATGGACATTGCGATTTTTTAAATCAATGTCAGGTCAATTTTTGCACTGCGAAGTTGACAAATAAGCAATTATTTAACTGTGGCCTTTGACCGTTTGAAACGTTCCTAGACCTGTAGACAAAGTTACATTCTCTCGCGTCTCTCTTCCGTAATAATTAACTATGAATAAATACATTACATTACATATGCTCACGTCTGTATTCCCCGAAGGGGTAGGCAGAGGTGTTGTAATCACAACACCCCCTTTTCACCGAATTTGATTTAGTGCCAACGTGACAGACGGTGAGTCTATCGCCGTCTCAGGCACTATACAAACGTCATTGAATTACTTCTCAGACATATGCAGGTTTCCTCACGATGTTTTCCTTCACCGTAAAGCACGTGGTGTGAAATCACTGTACGTAAGTTTTTTAGAAAAGCTCATTGGTACAGGCTCCGCTGGGATTCGAACTTGCGTCGCTTGCGTAGCAGGTGACTGTTCAAACCCCGAGGCCACCACGGCTCTTATATATATAAATAAATCAGTCACGTAATGTGTCATATATCATTCCGATTCGTTTCTATACACTTATATTTCACTAGCTAACTAGGAAAGCGTAACAGACAGACAGACAGAGTTACTTTCGCATTTATAATAATGCTTTATATTACGCGTGTTGCAATCTTAAGCGATCATAGACAATTATTATATTTATTTTGTTTCAAAAACGCATTTTTTTTTAAAAGATTGCGGTAATTGCTTGCCACGGAACACATAAAAACTCCCTACGTAATTTATACAAATATAGCGACTGATGTTACCCGTTATAACTTTATTAATCACCCTTTACCGTTATTACACGAGATGAAATAAGAAAAAGTTATCCTTATCCACCTACAATCTAAGCCTTGAAATTAAATTGTAACTTTGCCTAGCATACTTCTTACTTGTTATCTGGGAGATACTTAGCTAAGTTCCTGTTAGAACTTAATTGTATAGTTTACCGCCTAGTGCTAATTAATGTCAGATAGCGCTTATTAAACTCTACCTATAAACATTCATTCTAGTTATTATAAAGGACTGCGAGTGCTCATGTTTATTTAGCAATTTTTTCTTTCAACTTTTAGGTCGTAGGAATCAGATTTAGATCTATTTGTGAAGTTTTTTACTGCCGCCGCCACAAGTCATCGCGTCGACGTAAACGCAGATTTGTGACGGCGATTTTAAGAATACTCGCGCAAGGCACGCAGTTTGTAAAATAACCTCCGTACCGTGGTTTCCTTAAATGTAGGGCTTTTCAAAAAGGGCCCTTCGGAGATTTTTTACAGAAAGCGTTGTGCAATCAAAAGGGTTAATTCAAGGGCCCATACTGTTTTATCAAGGTACAAGAGCAATTTGTGTTTTACAGTAAAAATATTTATTTATTTCATGCTGTGTCCACAGGGCTCCAAATTTGCGAAAGGCAAGCTTGACGCCGGGTACGCGGGCCACCGTAAAGGGGACTCGGGAGACTTCGCTGAAGGAGGCCACATGCATGTGCACGAGGTAATCTAGACTCAAATGCGTGGGTTTATGATTTATATTTCTATAAATTACTTTCTGTGTGATATCGACAGACCAACTTTGCAAAAGACCGCCAATTGAAAATGAGAAGCATTTATTCAGTTAAGGCCCTGGTTAGATTCACTTTA
The DNA here is from genome assembly GCA_929442735.1 of Watsonalla binaria. Classification (NCBI taxonomy): domain Eukaryota; kingdom Metazoa; phylum Arthropoda; class Insecta; order Lepidoptera; family Drepanidae; genus Watsonalla; species Watsonalla binaria. The sequence goes on from OV838938.1 coordinate 1,454,442, forward strand.
AAAAAAACTCAGCTGCCTTATTGTAAATTTATTCAAAAACATAAAATATTTCAGAATACACATAGTTGCAAATTAATAGGGTTGGAAAAACCAAATATGAAAAAATACAAAAAAATTGTTTTTAATTCCAGGGTCACAAAGGCGCAGCAGGACATGACGGCCACGGTCACCACGGCCAAGCCGAGCACCATAAAGAGGGCAAGGATTCTGGAAAGAAATGGGTCTACCATCACGGCCACCCGGCGAAAACGGCCCATCTAGTCCTAATCGACAGACGAAACGACATGTACACACACGGACCGCAGTATTACGGTTAAATATAAGTGACTGAATGACATAGGGTGAATCTGTGTGATATTTATAGGAACTAAGGCTTACCATCAACTCTTTGAATGGCAGTGACAGATGTATACACGTCTAATACACCCGTCCCTTACAATGAGTCGAGCTAAAGCCATTATAGGGGTTGTAAGTAAGGCCTCGTAAGAGTTCGTTTTCGTACCAAAATGTTCAATTAGTGAAGTGACTATTCGCTTTTTTTTATTTCGGTGCTTCTAGTGTAATGGGGTAATCTTATTGTCTGTGTTGATATAAACCTGGACATCCTGATAATTGGATGCAGATAAGCAATAATGTGTCAACCCGCATAAACTTGGTTTTGAGAAAATGGCGTCTTAAGATGATTGTATACGTGATTTAAGATTTATTTTATGACATAAATCCATTTTTTACGTACTTTTATGTTTCAGATGACTTGAAACACTTTTTTAGAATGTTAAATACGTGATGCATTATCAAAATATATCAAAACCTTTGAATTTGACTTTTTGTGGGTTGACACATTATTGCTTATCAGCATGCAATTAGGTGTAAGTTCTATAAATACCGAGTCGAGACTTTTTAGGCGCAAATTTATAGTTCAGAGCAAGGTGGTAAGCACCAATAAAAAAATCTGTGAATATTATATAAACAAAAATCAAATCTATTCATTTATTTTTCTTCGTTTAGATTATTAAAGTTTGCATATAATGATTCAGCTTTTAGAATTTCATTTTACAACAAAAATAAGCATTGTAGTTATCATCGAAACTTAAGTAACCTTTGAAAACCACACTTTCCCGCAAAAAAAAAAAATAAAATAAAAATTTACAAGTTAAGGGATTTTTTTTTAATTGATATATACCATCAGCCGATGCTCTATGCCTAAAAAGTCTAGACCCTAAATTTTAACAGACGTCGGAAACTACGTCTTAATGAATTTGTTTTAATTCAAACCATGAGTAAATAATATAATTATTTTGCTTAAAAAACGAAACGCACTATATTCCATTTATTTATAAGATATAAAAATATGTTTGTATATTCAACTAAAATGATAGGTAGGTGATATTTATTATGTGAGGTAATTATGACGTGAAAATTTGCATGGACGAAAAAATTTAACTATTATCTTTTTTGCTAGCATTATCTTATGAATTCCTAAAAAATATACAATGTATTTTTAAATCTCAAAACTAGAGAACTAAATTATGCGAAATATTGTCCATTAAAGATTTTTTTGAGATATTTATTACACGATATATGTTTATAAAAAAAGCTTTCATAGCTTAGAATGTTCGTTATTTAAAGATACCAAAAAATACAAAAAAAACATTCTATTTATTATTATAATAAAAATACAGCCAAATAAACAAACTTAAACAAAAAAAGCTTTTTAGAAATTATTTGAGGATTTTTTTTATTTAGTTTAAATATTATCGGTAACCTTTGTAAACAGTTAGTGACTAAAATAGTAATCTTTCGTAGGACATATTTAAAAGTGTTATTTCATTATGTTTTAATTTGTATAAAATAATCCTTAAACTATTTTTTATAGACACACTATTGAAGGGGTTATACTAAACATTTTTTTACTGCAAAATCTTTTGAAAATTCCAGTTTTTTATCCATAAAGAGTTTTACTGTCAATGGTAATAGCATCATTAATTGCTTACATTCATGTAAAAGGTTCAATTTCATTCATCACGCTGAATCGTTGGGTTCGAAAAGACTAATTTTTATTTTTAAAAAATAATGAGTTGCAAATTATATGGTAATTTTTTTTTTGGAAAAATTTATACTAGATTTTTTTTTCAAACATTATAGACGTATAAAAAAATACAAGCATTTCGGGACATTACGAGGTAATTTGTGTAATTTTAGTTCGGATATAGGTACTAAGTTATAAGTTAAGTTAAGATAATTTTCATTGTAAATACATGTAGTCTGTACTGTGATCAAGTTTTGTAAATATTTTGGAATATAATAAAGCCTTTTTGAATATATTTTAGTTAACTTTTATGAACACGACTGTACCAATTGCAAAAAAAGATGGATGTAGGCTTGAACAACTAAAATTTTTTTGTTTCTTATATTTTCACTAGCAGTTGTCACGCGGTTTCACCTGCGTAGTTACCGTTCCAGTGGGAGTACGGAGATGAAATAAAGCCTATGTTACTCGCTGATAATATAGCTTTCCAATGGTGAAAGGATTTTTGAAATCGGCACAGTAGTTTTTGAGTTTATTCATAACAAACATACACACAAAATACAAATCTTTCCTATTTATATGGCAATAGGATCATTAATTTAAGCTAAAGTAGCAATCGTTACTTGAGTAGATGGAATTTATATACGCTAGTTATTTTACCAACTAGCTGTGCCCCGGTTTCACCCGCGTAGACTTAATTTCATTAGTAGCCCGCGAGATCCTAATGATTTTTTAAATAAAAGTAGCCTAAGTTACTTCTTGAAACATCAGCTATGTGCCAGTGACAGTCCCGTTAAAATGGGTCCAGCCGTGTCGGAGATTACCCGCAATAAACAGACACACAGAGATATTATTTATATAATTGATACTTATATCAGTACCGTATATATTTTAATTTGCATTTGGTGAAAGTTGTTAATTTGGAATTACAAACAGACACTTCAATTTTATTTATCTGTATATGTATAGATGACGATTATTCCTCAAAATATTACTAACATGAGTAACTAGCTAAAAAAGCTAAGACATTTGGACAGAGCTAGGTAAAACATATATTCTGCAGGTATCCTAAATGCAGCCTGAATTTCAAATTACGGACAGATTAATCAAAAACTCATTATAATAAAATTCCCATTTGTCAACGTCTTCTTAGCAGCAGTTAAATTAAAAATAAAAGTTTTCTTTTAAATCCATTGTTGAACAATTTGTAAGAATAAAAACGTCCCCATTCTCCCAAATTGCTTTACAATAAGTTCAATGTCGCAGTTTTCAAATTGCAGAAGGAATATTTCTTCCGGATTCGTTATTTTTAAAACAAAAGTTTCCAAAACTTTTAGATGACACAGCTACACCCCGCGGTTTTACCCGCGTAGAGTTAATTTCACGGGTGACCAGCGGAACACTGTAGTTTTTTTTTAAATAAATGTAGCCAAAGTTACTCCTTGTAAAATTTGCTATCTGTCAGTGAAAATACCGTTAAAATCAGTTCAGCCATTTCGGAGATTACCCGGAACAAACAGACATACAGAGATTTTTTTTAAATTAGGCTTCTATGTCAGTTCAAGTGTAAAATTTCATATGCATTTAGTGAAAAGCTGTTATTTGGGAATTTACGAATGATTAATATTTCGCAATTTACCATTTTCACACTTCCTATGAAGATTCCTAAAATGGTTCACAAAATATGAATTGCTTTTGTGACAAATCATCAATCAATCATCAAAACATCATAATAAGTTAGTTAGGGACTAACATCTACAATTATTGTAATCATTCGTGAATCATAATATTAATTGCACATAAGTGACCATTTTGTCATTTCGATGTGAATCATATTCGGATCACATTATGATTCTCCCAAAGTGGCCTTTTTAGAAGGTCTAACAGTAACTACAGTAGTCGACTGAGCTACGAAAGCGATCGAGAAGATTTTACATTCTGAGTCAGCATTTGTAAAAAATCTTGGCAATGGATGAAGGCTGATAGGATCACATTATGATTCTCCCAAAGTGGCCTTTTTAGACCTGCTGCTCTTCTCCTCAATCATGAGATATAAATACTGTAACCAAAAACATTGAATAATATATATTTTTTTAAAAGAGTAATTGTTGAGTTTCTTGCCGGGTTCTTCTCAACAAAAGCTACCTTCCGAACCCGGTGGTAACATTTATAATCATGTATAATGTATTTTATGTCCTTCTGACGATTTGAAAGTACTTTGTAAGAAGTCTAATCAAATGAAGATATTTTGAATTGAATTGAATTGAATCACACTTTTCTTCACAGGTTCAATACGAAATGCTATAAGCACTTAAACGGCAATAAACAAAATCTAGTAACAAATCAGCCTTCACATCACCTTATTTGCGTAAAGCGATCCCGATACTCAACGTCATATGCGAGTAACACGACGCTAAACACACGACACTAAGTTCTGTATGACACGGGAAGACACTCCGAAACGGGATATGCCTCGGGACCCTTTTAGCAATGATTTCAGGATCCGTGGGTGTCGTTCCTGTTAGGTACGAACATGGGAACAAGCAGTGACGTGCTGCATAAGGTGAAGGGTAACAATTTCAAGCCCACGCTTATGGTAAGCGATGCGGGATTGCGCGATGTTTTATCAGTCGAAACAATTGTCACTCTATCACGATGCAGGGCATGTAGACAAAGTAATATTATCCTCACGCTATGTCACAATGACATATGTCACGTGACGAATTTACGTCATTATCCTATATCTTATAACGTTTCTACTAGCGTGGATAATGAGGATAATGTTACTTTGTTTATGCCTACAAGTTTTAATGAGGCGACGTAATTTTTTACCGTAAGGAGTTTGTGGTCATAAAAAGTTTAAGCATTTGTAAGAGACTATAAACTATTTATTTATTGTTCGTAATTACTCTTAAATTCATGATGATGATGACGAGGTATGGTTAGAGGAGCAAAGAAGACTTGTGCTTAGACGAATGTCTGTATTGGATTGAATAGTAATCGTTTAAGGAATATATGAGAACGATTGAATGAATGGAATGAATGAGTTAAATATTGAATGCGTGAGTGAGTTACATTATGGAAGAAATTGGATTGTTGACATAATGTCATCATCAACCATTAGTCCACTTCTGGACATAGGCATCCCCTAATGAGCGCCAATGTTTGTTGAATGTGTAAATATATAATAAAAGTCACTGATTGTGGAGTTTTGGGAAAACGCAGATTTGTATAGGATCGAAACCGCCTGTCGGCCTAAAGATGACACTATTGTGGGCCCATACAAATCTGCGTTTACGTCAACGCCATGACTTGTGACGGTAATTTTAACAAAACTACACTAGGCAATGAATCCTGACGTTGGTCTGAAACGTATTTTTTACTCCTTGACGGTCCTAATACAAAACCAACTTGATGAGCTCAGGCACAGTTGCGGGTATGTGTCATCATCATCTCCCTGGCCTTATCCCATACATTGTTGGGGTCAGCACTTGATGACAACCCGATGTGGCTGATGACCTGATTTTTATACGAAGCGACTGCCATCTGACCTTCGCAACCCCTTTTACGAGGAAAATCTGTGATCTGGGTTAAACCAGTTGTCAGACTATCTTAGGCCTCCGACTGACTTGTAACGATTGCCAAAGATGATAAATTGGCAACCGGGACCGACGGCTTAACGTGCTCGGAGGAAACTCGGGCGGTCACCCATTCAATTACTGGCTAGGGCCATTCAATTAGGTGGCTTAACTTCACTGATCGAATTATATGCGCAATAGCAACTGTCGCGGGCATGTGTATGTATGTCAAAAGCCCTTTGCAAACATTGTATTTATATTAAAAAATCTAAATAGACACGGTTCATGCATTTTTTCATATGTGGGAGGCAATACTGTAGTCGTATACGGGACAAGTGTTCGCGGGAACAGCGGTATTGTGTAGTTCCACTAGCAAGCGCCGCAGACGGTTGGCAAAAGCATTTCTATAGACAAGTTATTGAATAGCATCAGGAATTTTCAATGAAATTCATTGAAGTTTCATCAAAAAACATATTGTTGATCGGCAACTTCGCTGTTGCGAAACAGTCCAATAAACAGTTTTTTTTGTCTGCGTACATTACCCGCTTAGAGTTAATTTCATAGGTGACCGGATTTTAAGTAAATGTAGCCTTAGTTACTCCTTGTAAAGTTAGTCTAGTGAAAGTTCCGTTAAAATCAGTACAGTCATTTCGGAGATTAGCCGGAATAATTGTTTAATGTCAGCTTTTATTTTGGAATTACAAACAGATACTTCAGTTTTATTATGTATGGATGAAAAAGAGTCAACATAATATATTTAAGGTTGTTCTAGAGTATACCTACGAGCGGTACAGCCCGCAGTCAGGCACCTGCATATTTCCAGCAGCACTTCCCATTATGTAGAGAAGTAGGCCTTTTATAAATACTTACCGTATTTCTTTAAAGTGTGAGTATGTTTCCGAGTGTCTCGTGTATCTATGATCTTAGAATATATTTTAGAAAAATTCATTGGTATAGGTATTCGAACATACGTCGCTTGCATAGCAGGCGACTGCTCAAATCTCGAGGCTATCATGGCTCTATAAAAATCTAATTAAAAAAAGTTACTTACAAAACTCATCGCATGTAATCTGCCGACGTTACCTGTTGCAACGTTCACCACGGTTTCCAGTGCTAGAACAAACGAGGCATTATTGTTCCGAGTACTGAACACGACTTTACTGCTGAATAATAAAATAATAGCTGTTTATGGCTCGTGGCACTGTTGCTCAAGCAAGCGACAACGGTTTCAGTTCTCAATCGGGATGGGTGACCGCTCATAGCACATTTGATTACACAACAGAGGTGGCAAGCCAGCAGATGGTAAGCAGCCACTGCCTATAAACGTGACCAACACCAGAGTGCAGTCACGCATTGCCCACCCTATACACATCATACTTGTGAACAGGTGCTGCTTGTTGGGGCTGGTCATCTCAAGCTACGCATTTAGTTATAAGTAGATGTACTAGATTTTTTGGTTATGTTAATTTTTATCGCCATTTGTGCATTGGAACTTGGTCCATGAGCTGACGTTTCTTAAATGATTTATTTTGTATTCTTTAAATTGTATAATATTTTTGAAAAGAGTAATTACTGAGTTTCTTGCCAGGTTCTTTTCAGTAAAAGCAACCTTCCGAACCTGGCGGTAGCATGTATAATCCTGTATAATTATGTCATTCTGACGATTTGAAAGTACTTTGTAAAAAGTCTAATCGAATAAAGATATTTTTGACTTTGACTATGACTATAAGGAGTCCTGATTATACGCTAGCACAGCGCCTACACTCCTCCTCATGAAGCTCTGGCACCTTACTCATAACACAATATATATAATGAAAATTGAGCATTCGAACTGTGTCCATGGGCTTATATTCATGAGATATAAATACTGTTACCAAAAACATTGTATAATATATATTTTTAAAAAAAGTGTAATTGTTGAGTTTCTTGCCGGGTTTTTCTCAACAAAAGCTACCTTCCGAAACCGGTGGTAACATTTATAATCATGCATAATGTATTTTGTATCCTTCTGACGTGTTTGAAGGTATTTTGTAAGAAGTCTAATCAAATAAAGATATTTTGAATTGAATACCGCATTAAGTTTATTTAGTTGCTATCTTGCTTAAGGTGGATGTGCAATACCCAGAAGGGCAGCTCCAAATTTCAAAAGGGACACCCCGTAATGGAAAAAACCCCGGTGAAACTCAAAATCAAACCAAACCAAAATTGTTAGATGGCCCTAGTTCCCCCGTGGCCCATGCCTCGGAGAGCACGATATAATAATAAATGAATGAAATAAATATTTGCACGCCATCCCAGAAGGGTCACCGAAGGGTTAAGCAGAGGTGTTGTAAGAACATCCACATTTCAAATAATATGATTAAGTGATTTACTTCTCAAACATGCAGGTTTTCTTACGATGTTTCCCTTCACCGCAAATCACGTGGGGTAAAATTAATGCACTTAAGTTTTTAGAAAAACTCATTGGTGCAAGCTGCTGGGTTTCGAACATGCATCGGTTGCGTAGCAGGCGACTCTCAAATCCCACAGCCATTACGTCTCCAATAATAAATTAAATAAAAATAATGATTGAAATGAAAAATGATAATGATGAATGGAGCCGTGGTGGCTTCGGGGTTAGAGCAGTCGCCTGCTACGGAAGCGACGCAAGATCGAATGCCAGCGGGGCCTGTACCAATGAGTTTTTCAAAAAAACTTATGTACAGTGATTTCACACCACGTGCTTTACGGTGAAGGAAAACATCGTGAGGAAACCTGCATATTTCTGAGAAGTAATTCAAAGACGTATGGATAGTGCCTGAGACGGCGATAGACTCACCATCCGTCACGTTGGCACTTAATCAAATTCAGTGAAAAGTGGGTGTTGTGATAACAACACCTCTGCCTACCTCTTCGGGGAATACAGGCGTGAGCATATGTATGTATGTATATAATGATTAAATGAATGACAATTGTTACTGAAGTAAAAATAAACTTTTCTATGGATTCTCTAAATTTCGGATGCGTAGTCCAATTCTTGTTTATCAAATCATTCGAATATATTTCTCTCTCCGTTTTATTTATAAAGAAACCCAATAACTTCGTGCAAAAATGAGATCTTTAAACTAAGTACAATAGAGTACACATTATAAGTACATTTTCCGCAGTCCCGATTTATATTGCTATGTTATTGGTTTGTCAAGTATGAGTTAACTCGATTTACAAACTTTTCAATGGTTAGTTCGTGTATTGTATTCGCAGGTGAAAAAGTACTGGCGCCTGACCATGAGCTCTTATTGCAATGATAGTTCAGTTGTGTGACAGTGACAGATGTATACATGCCAAATACACCTGTCTCATGATAAGAGTAAAACTATCATGGCAATAAGAGCTCATGGTAAGACCCCTGGTAGTTTATTTTCTTCAGTCAGTAAAAGAAATCTCATCTTCCTACCTTTTCACTGACCATTCGCGTGAGCTTACGCATATATAACAATGTATTTTTAGCAGACTTAAAAAAATGGAGGAGGTTACTCAATTCGACGAAGTATACATTGGACATATATACGTTTTTATTAAAAAAAAATCGCCTTCATATAAAGAGAAGATAAAATAATGTTAAATTACTCATTTAGCCGAGAGCCGTGGTGGCCTTGGGGTTTGTGCAGTCGCCTGCAGCGCAAGCAACGCAAGTTCGAATCCCAACGGGGCCTGTACCATTGAGTTTTAAAAAAATAAATATGTACAGTGATTTCACACCACGTGCTTTACTGTGAAGGAAAACGTTGTGTGGAAACCTGCATATGTAGAAGTAATTCAAAGACGTATGTATAGTGCCTGAGGCGGCGATGCACTCACCCTCTGTCACGTTGGCATTAAATCATATTCGGCGAAATATGGGTGTTGTTAATACAACACCTCTGCTCACCCCTTCGGGGACCAACTCGGTATCAAACACCAACTTCTAAAGTAAATAAGTCGGTACGTAATTTAACGATGGTAAATTCCTCGACATTCATAAGTGCCTCATCAGGGCCTAAATTGAATAAATCATTTTCATTTTCAACGGTAAGATATTTTATTTTTCTCTTTCCTTTATCTTGCCGTTTAAAAAACAAGTGGTCAGGTTTTCAATCGTAAGTGCCTCATCGGGCCTAAAACTAATATGTGCAAATTATTTCGATTTCATCAATGACGTACTGTAAGCGGCTAGTGCAGCCTACAAGCGCTAGTAACTGCTTTACAAACCTTATGAAGACCTTCAGCGGGTTTCAATCCGTCAGGAATTTGAATTTAATATTTTACATTAATGAAACGGGACACAGGACGCCTGAACTTGAAAACTCAAAGAACATCTGAAATTTCTTGAAACTATTCGTTTTATTGACGACTTTAAGTCATTATGTTTGTTCACTGGCTTATTGAATACGGATAAGTGGAAAACAGGCCTTTGCCCAGCAGTAATAATAAAAATATTGAATACCAAAATAGGAAGAACTACGTTGAATAGCAATGCTGATTCTCTGAGCGAGAAAAGCCCCAGCCAGCTTGTCACGAGAAGCTTCTACCATACAACGTGCAACCTCTTTGAAAAGTTGATGAGCATCTGGCCTCCAAGGCCCCAGAGTTTCAACCGCAAACGCAGAAAATATGTATCCTTGACCTCTATTCAACGTGACAATGCTGCCAGCCTTCTTGGCACGATCCCGAGAGACACCGATTTGGGCCAAGTTTTCTACTTGTAATTAGTTTTTAGCTACTTATTAATATTTTTACTTAAACTAAATAAATACGGAAGAACTACTACCGGAAGAACCGAACGAAGAGATGGATAAACGTGGATCAAAATTACGTATGTAAGGATCGAAGCATGTGGCAAATAGTGGTCTCTGCTTATCCCCATGGGATACATGTATGTATGAATACGAAAACGTCGTCGACTAAGTCGCTAAGATATCACAACGTTTTTCTTTTCATTACTTAAATTGAACCTACTTAATTTTTTTTAGGATTCGCGGTCTGTATTATGTAGTAGATAATGATGTATGTAGTCGATATCTGTCATCAAAAGTACAAGCACATTGGAGGGCAGCCATATCGTCTAAATTTATCGCAACATGACATTTACATAGCACGTCAAACGGGGTGAATAGAGATAGGACCGGATTCTTTGTAACTACTCGAATTATCGATTCTCTCTCAATATTTCGTCATAAGCACGATATAATCGGCTAGTGAGAAAAGGTTTTAGTGATGTAGGATTTGGCATCGATATATTGTAAGAAAGTGAATGATGGGTTCATACACTTTCTTACAATACACAAAAACTTAATTTGCTTACGACTTTCCAGAAGGGACTCTGAAGTAGGCAGAGGCTTCACAACACCGGAATTATTATCAAAGTCACAAGGCGAGTCGATCGCCATGTCAGGCACTAAACATACGTCTTTTAATTTCTTCTCAGACATATATCACGGAGACATACTTAGTATAGGCAGATATAGTATATATCACGCGAAGCTGCGGACAGAAGCAAGTTACTATGATACAAATAGTGTTTAGATAAAACATTGTGTACTTATTTAAATATTTTAAGAATGCAATATTAAAAAAAACAAATGTGTTGTATCGATACTTTTCTCCAGATCATCACTATAAAACCGCGTAGGTTGAACCAAGTCGGACGTCACAAAACACTCGATCGTTCTCCTCGAGTACTTCGCATAATACGGAAATAACGCCACATTTTTATCACGAAATTGAAGGATACAATGACAGGTTGGATGGATGATATATCTGTTAGGCTTCTCACAAGGGTCCTCTAAAGGGTTTATAAAACACACTCTACCGAGCGCCTGATCGAACTAATCGAAATTATGTCTAGAAAAAAAATCTCTGAAATTACTTACCTCTTGGAATTTACGTAAAAATCTATACTAATATTATAAACGTTTGTAAGTTTGTGACGTTGTAATATTCTTCATCAAATTTTTTTTTATTCCTAACTTTTAACCATAGTATTTATACGGCACAAATGGCCAACCCATTCGTTCCGCATCCGACAAAAATATTTCTAACGCGGAACGGAATCCGCAGGCACTGCTAGTTATCCATAAATTTAAAATCATTCCAATTGATAGTTCTGCAAGTGATTACCTATGCTAAACATGATTATTGATACCTTTGTGTATCAATTTCCGTTCATTTCACCAAGTAATATATTCCATGGGGTAATTACGGATCGTTTATGAAAATTTAAATAGCAATATTTTGTTGAAATAATGATCGACTCGGTAAACACGTTTGAATTGAGCAACATCGAGTCGAGTTTTTGAGAACCTATTTTTACATACATATTACATATATGCCTGTATTCCCCGAAGGGGTTGGCTTGGCAGAGGTTTTCCACTTTTCACCGAAGATGATTAAGTGCCAACGGTGATGGTGAGTATATCGTCGTCTCAGGCACAATATGTGATAGAAAACATTGTAGAATTCAAAGACGTATGTATAGTGCCTGAGACGGCGATGGACTCTCACTCCACTTAATCATCTTCGGTGCCAACGTGACAGATGGTGAGTCCATCGCCGTCTCAGACACTACATAAGTAATTGAATTACTTCTTAGAAATAGTCAGGTTTCCTCACGATGTTTCCCTTCACCGTAAAGCACGTGGCACATACGTTTTTGGAAAAACTCATTGGTACATGTCGTTGGGATTCGAACTTGCGTTGCTTGCGTAGCAGTCGACTACTTTAAGACCACGGCCTCCACGGCTATTATAACACCCTATAACAATACATAACCATCTTAAAAATAATAGCATTCTTGAATGTATAAATCGTAAAATGCTATTTAAATTCCTATTTATCTTTCGTTAAGTATTAAATTAACTGGAAGATTTCAATTACCAAAAAGGCTTAGAGTTTGTGTGTTTCAAACAAACAGATATTCTTACTTTGTTTGTAGTTTGTGAAGGCCCTAAACAAACACGACTTCATGTTCCATACAATGTTCAAACACAGATGACTTCTAAGGGAGCTAACTGATTCTTAAGATTAAAATTAAATTAGAATCTTATTTTTTTTAATCTAATGAATGGAACTTACGCCAGGGTGGCCTTGTGGTTTGAGCAGTCGTCTGCTACGCAAATTCGAATCCCAGCGGCCGATACCAATGAGTTTTTCTAAAACCTTAAGTGAAACATCACCCCACGTGCTTTACGGTGATAGAAAACATTGTAGCATTCAAAGACGTATGTACAGTGCCTGAGACGGCGATGGACTCACCCTCTGTCACGTTGGGACTTGATCATATTCGGTGAAAGGTGTTGTTGTTGCAATACCTTAGCATAATGGTGAGATTCTCCGAAGGGGTAGGCAGAGGTGTTGTTATCACAACACCCACTTTTCACCGAAGATGATTAAGTACCAACGTGACAGATGGTGAGTCCATCGCCGTCTCAGACACTACATACGTAATTGAATTACTTCTTAGAAATATTCAGGTTTCCTCACGATTTTTTCGTTCACCGTAAAGCACGTGGTGTGAAATCACTGCACATAAGTTTTTAGAAAAACTCATTGGTACATGTCGTTGGGATTCGAACTTGCGTTGCTTGCGTAGCAGTCGACTACTTTAAGCCCACGGCCTCCACGGCTATTATAACACCCTATAACAATACATAACCTTCTTAAAAATAATAGCACTGAAAATCAACGATTTTCATGAAATTTTATTTAATGCAGGCGGTTTCGGGGGGATATACGATTTGGCTAGGCTTAATTTTTAGAAAACGAGCTAAGCTCGGTCTTTGAGGTACGAAAGTGTTTGTACATACAGCCTACACTTCCACATGCTTACACAAATCATGACAGCATTCAGTGAAAATCACTTAACATAAGTTCTTCTAATTGCTAAAAGCTCGGCCCACTACTTAACCTTACGGTAATACTATAGTATGTACAGGGTGGAAATAATAATGTTCTTAACTTAATTCCATACTGCAGCGATCTTCTGTAAGCTTTCACAACGTCGAACGAGTTCGCATAACGATTTAAATCAAAAAATCATGCATAGACGATAAAATTCAATTTCGTATCCTTGATTTCCAAACTCTTTTTTGACAGAAATAATTAGTCGTCACAATAATCAGATTAAGACGGATAGGGTAAAAGGTAGCTATCTCTTTCAGTGAGTAGTGTTGTATTCCTGAGGTGAAAAATTGTTGTTTCTGGGGGGGAGGGAGGAGATGACATGCTGTACTGTTAACACAGTGATTCCATAATTTGGCAGTATAAAAAAAAATACTTTCGAAAAGTGTTCACTGCAGGTAGTCGGTATTACAAGGAATCTACACTACTGTTATAAAGATGAAAGATTTGTATTTATGTGTGTAAAAAACTACTGTGCTGATTTCAAAACTACTTTCACCGTCGGAAAGCTACATCATCAGCCTGTAACATAGGCTTTATTTTATCCCCGTACACCCACAGGAACGGGAACTACGCGGGTGAAACCGCGAGTCGTTCGCTGGTACTATATAAATTCTATCCCATATTTTTAATATAAATAAATACCCATACGGGTGAAGCCCCGGGGCACAGCTAGTCGTCTCTGTCTTTACAACAAGATCACATTACAAGATGTCTGTTGCCATATACATCATTACATTATATGCCTAATTAACAAAGCTCCCAATTACATACTACGTCATTCTTACCCCATGTTAGATCATATATCATAATATTATCTGCATAACTATATCACAAATATCAGTATTAGTTACCAAAGGATTCGTCATGGCAGATGGTTTGAACAGTCGCCTGCTACATAAGTCACGCAAGTTCAATTTTTTTTTGAAAATAAAGTTTTTCTAAAAATTTAAGTTACTCACCGTGATATTAACAGTGAAGGAAAACATTCTGAGGAAACCTGTATATATCTTAGAGGTAATTCCAAAATGTATTTATTGTGCCTGAGACGGCTATGTAGCTCGCCATTTGTCACGTTGGTACTTAATCACCTTCGATAAAAGTGATTACAACACCTCTGGTAACCCTTACGCGAACACTTCTGAGATAGCAGTAGCATATTTATTTTTCGAATACACAAATGTTAAGTGCCTGAGACGCCAACGGACTCACCATCTGTCACGTCGGCAGGATATTCAAAGTGATTACAAACTTTTGTGGTAGTAGTGAACGCCGCCCGCCTAGAGGCGTTGGGCGGCACTGGTATAAAAGCGCGGCATTGCAGGGCGCCCACAGTGATATCGCTGGCGGCCCAACGGATTGCCGCCTTGTGTGATTGTTGCGTGCTACGAGTCGAAGATAAGGTAAGTGAAAAAAAAATCCTAATTTGTTTTTCATGTTTTTTTTACAGGTTCGGCTTAAAATACTTGCAAGGAAAATTTCTACAAAAGTTTTTTCACAATAAAATTTTTTTTTGATAAAATATTTTCTTCTATGTAACAAATGCTTTCTTTCACAGTTCAGTTTTTAAATAAATGTCTCAATATAAAATTTTCCAAAGAATTTTTACATTTTTGAAAAATTCGGCTATATATTATTCTTTAGAAAATATTATAAAAGTTGTGATGTAAACCAACAAGTGCACCTTACTTTTGAAATTACTGAAATGGATTTTATGCATATTGCATTAGAGGTTCATATTTCAAATAAAATTATTGAATATCGATACGAACTGCAATAATCAATTAAATGAATCTGGTTACTAAGTATATTCCTAGGTTAAAAAAATGAACTACGATAGATTTTAAACTACGTAAAGCAAGAAATACAATATTTACTACGTGCTAAAAATTTTAACCCTCTACATAAATATGTTGAAATATGCATAAGCAAATAAAAATATGTATACTTTACATTTACATATTTCACAAAGTTACTTAAAACAAGGAAAATGTAAATAAATAATAAAGTTGTTCATAATAAAGCTTTTTCAAATGGCTTTCGAAAATATATTTGAATGAAAACAGTGTCCTTTTACAGACAAAGCCTTTTGAAATACAATATCTAGTACGGAAGTGCCAATATCGACGCGTATCGCGGTTTTCGAGTAGGCTTTTCTTTCCAAACATCGGAATTCGATCTTGGTATCAATATTTCTCTAAGTTGTGACCTACGCACAACTTCGACGTAATTCCATTACACTATTTCTATAAACTATACTGAAATAAAATACATAAATATGCTTACGCCATCCCAGAAGGGTTCGCAAAGAAGTTTAATTATTTATTGAATACTAGCTTTGCCCTATCGCTTCACCCGCGTAGATTTAATTTAATTTCCGGACGCCTAAATGTTCTTTTAAGTAATAGTAGCCTAAGTTACTCCTTGTAACATTAGCAATCTGCTAGTGAATGTCCCGTTAAATTTGGTCAAGTCGTTTCAGATTACCCGGAATAAATAGACAGACAGAGAAATTTTTTGAAAATTTGTTTGTTTAAGTCAGTACTGTATATGCTTTCATATGCATTGAGTTGGAAAGCTGTTATTCTGGAATTACGAATAGACACTTCAATTTTATTTATCTGTATTGATTTATACACAATTAAAAGTACAATGATGAAATTAATGCTAAAGCATTTTCTACCAGTTTACCACCTCTGACAGGAGATTAATATAGAGCGTGTATAAAGCAGGGGGGCAACACCAATAACGAGAGGGTGAGTCCATCGCCGTCTCAGGCACTATACATACGTCTTTGAATTACTACTCAGACATATGCAGGTTTCCTCACGATGATTTCCTTCACTGTACCGTACGTAGTGGGAAATTACTGTACATGAGTTTTTAGAAAAACTCATTAGTGCAGGCTGCTTGGTTTCAACTTGTGTCAATTGCGTAGCAGGCGACTGTTCAAAGTCAAAGTCAAAGTCAAAAGTATCTTTATTCGATTAGACTTTTTACAAAGTACTTTCAAATCGTCAGAATGACATAATTATACAGGATTATACATGCTACCGCCAGGTTCGGAAGGTTGCTTTTACTGAGAAGAACCTGGCAAGAAACTCAGTAAAAATTCTTTTAAAAATAAAATTTTACAGCTATGAGTAATACAATATAAATCATAAAAAATATATAATAAGCCCATGGACACAGTCCAGTTCATAGAAGTCGATATACAAAAATTAAAAACTAAAAATATGTGTAGCTTGAGAAGACCAGCCTTCACTAGCAGCAACTGTTCACAAGTATACGAGAATGCCAGCCATCGCCCTCCTCAACCATTATAGAGGGAAGTCTTCTGGGCACGATCCCGAGAGACTCCGATTTGGGACAAGTTTTCTACTTGTAATTAGGTTTAAGTACTGTTACAAGTTTTCTTCTTTCTTACAATAAGTCCTCTAAATAAATATACCGTAAGAAGAAAGGCGTTATCCCGTTTATATTGAAATTTACAAGATTTAACGACCTTTGAAATAACCTGGATGATTTCCGTGACAGACAACCCTTCAGAAAATTTCAGGATTTGTTTTTGTAAAAAATATAAAACAACATTTTCACGTATAATTTATTCGCACAAAAATAACTTAAACGCTAACTTGAAAATCTAAATAAAATTTGTTTATACAGGTCGCTTTCCATCCCAAAAAACTTCGACTTCGTATAAGAAAAATTTAATGGAATTTTTTTAGGAGTAAAATATCTATTGGAAATGAAAACAATTCAATGAACTCATAAACGCCGAAAAAATTGTAACCGGTTCGGAAAACCTTCTAAAAAGAATCGCAAAAATATCTAACAATTTCTTTCGTGATCCAAAGGTACATTTAACATTAATAGTAGTTGTGTTATAAAAAAATATGCTTTCGTCATTCTAAGTTCTTAAAAAGGATATGGATACACCGACCAACAGACGTTGCAAGGCGGACTCTATACCTCAAAGAAAGATTGGACGCATGAGGTAGGATCACGAGTAGCTCGTGAGGTTGTGGGTTTGAATCCCGCCTGGTGTTCGTATTTTTCTTTATCTCTTAAGAATTTAGAATTTAAAAAACATTTATGTCATGAATAAAAACTAATAATGCTTTCGTCATCTCAAAAGGGTTACCGAAGAACTTTTGGAGGGCCGTTCCTCTGCTTACCCAAGCAGAAATTTTACAACAACCACTTTTTCACAAAGTAAAGATAAAGAAGAACGAAGAACGTGATAGATCTTTCACCTGAAATGATTAAGTGCCAGATGATGAGTCCAACTCAGGCACATACATACGTCCTTGAATTACTTTTCAGACATATTATGCAGGTTTCCTTACGATTTTTTCGTCCACCGTAAAGCTCGTAGTGCGAAATCATTGCATCAATTTTTTCAGAAGAACTCTATGGTACGCCGCTAAGATTCAAACTTGCATCGCAGGCTACTAACACAGTCTTTCAACCCCTTAGGAATGGAATTTCGAAGAACCCCCTTTCTGAGACCAGCGGCTCTGTGTTGATATCAGTCAGGGCTTTGAAATTAATAATGCTATCATCATGCCGTGGTGGCCTCGGGGTTGTAGCAGTCGCCTGCTACGCAAGCGACGCAAGCAACGCAAGTTCGAATCGCAGCAGGGCCTGTACCAATGAGTTTTCCTAAAAAACTTATGTACAGTGATTTCACACCACGTGCTTTACGGCGAAGAAAAACATCGTGAGGAAACCTGCATATTTCTGAGAAGTAATCCAAAGATGTATGTATAGTGCCTGAGACGGCGATAGACTCACCATCTGTCACGTTGGCACTTAATCAAATTCGGTGAAAAGTAGGTGTTGTGATAACAACACCTCTGCCTACCCCTTCGGGGAATACAGGCGTGACAATATGCTATCATCATCTCCCTTATTCCATATATTTGAGTCGACACTTGCTTCAACCTGATGGGGCTGATCACTTGATTTGTATACGAAGCGACTGCTATCTGACCTTTGTTACCCCTTATACGAGGAAAATTTGTAATCTGGGTTAAACCAGTTGTTAGACCTTCGACTGACCTGTAACGATTGAATTGCCGACACAAGAAGTGTCGCGCTATAATCAGCGCCCACCACATCAGATTCCACTCCAAATTTTATCAAAATCAAAGTAGAGGACATTATTTCGTAATTTATTATATTTTAATATGATAAAAATTATCTAATACAGAGTTAAGCACTTTGCCATTCGGTTTTAATCTTTTAATACGATACATATTACTATGTAAAAGTACCGCCAAACTATAATCTAGATAGTGATTTTACTATAATACTTCCAAATCGGCAAACGTTTCACTTATAAAACTGCAAGTTCCATGCGCAATGCAATTCATTTTTGTAACAAACATACATATGCCTGTATCCCATGGGGGTAGGCAGAGACCAACGTTTACCATATGCTACGATCCTTACATACTTATTTTGCTTCGTCCGCATTCATGCATCTCTTCATACACTTCGTTCGATAAAGAGTGCTCCGAATTTGACCTTTCTGAAAAAGATTATATTACATTCTTATTTATATTCTTTAGATATTTTTCTGTTCTTATACATTTTATTATATTACTTATGTTTTTCTATATCGATAAATGTTACTAAAAACTAATTACAAGTAGGAAACTTGGCCCAAATCGGTGTCTCTCGGGATCGTGCCAAGAAGGCTGGCAGCATTGCCACGTTGAATAGCATTGCTGATTCTCTGAGCGAGAAAAGCCCCAGCCCGCTTGTCACGAGAAGCTTCTACCAGACGACGTGCAACCTCTTTGAAAAGTTGATGAGCATCTGGACCCCAAGACCCCAGAGTTTCAACCGCAAACGCAGAAACTTCTTTAGTTTATAAATTCTGAGGAGTCTTAATTTTGTATCATTATAAAGCACTTTTTGTTAAGACTAATTGATTAAAATAATACAGCACGATTTTAAAGCAAGTCAATTTTAGCCTTTGATCCTTCGTAAACATGTTTTTCCTGTTTGTGGCCAAATAAAGGACTACAAAGACAATGTTTTACGTTAGCCTGCAGCGTAGTAATATTATTATAGCTACAACATACGCTACGCCGTAGCCAATGGATACTATCTACGGATCAGTTATCATTGTGTAAAGCCATCGGCGTTTTAGGCACTATACATACGTCTTTGAATCACTTCTCAGACACAAACAGTGCCCAATAGGTTTTAGAACGTTCGAACGTCGTCCCTTGAACTTACGTTTTACGATTTTGAATGGAGACGTAAAACTTCCTACTATCACCGTTTGGGGCGCTTTTTAACGTTCCGTACTGTCAACGTAAAACGCACGGGTTTCCTCGTGATGTTTTCCTTCACCGTAAAGCTCGTAGTGTGACATGACATGATCGATCAAAACGTAATATAATAAATTTGTAATAAGACTTATTTTACTTTGTATGTACGCACATAAACATATACTTCAAGCAGTCATTGATCGCAAAACTGCTTCAAGCTTATACCTTTATCTATACATCTATATATTGTAATATCATAGTTACGCGTCTGTGTGTCATTTCGAACGACTTATTCCTGGATTCCTTACTGTGTAAGAGCCGTGGTGGCCTCGGGGTTGGCAGTCGCCTGCTACGCAAGCGACGCAAGTTCGAATCCCAGCCGGGCCTGGGAATCTACTCTCTTAGTTTCAGGATCACTTTCTTTTTATCCAACTGAAATGTTAGTACGCTTAATAATTTAATTAAAGTCGGGTTAGAATATATAGACGTTAAAGAAATTTCTAGTGGACCACGTTCGGGCGTAATTTTAGAACGAATAAGAACCGTGGTAGGAACTTTGCAAACTTTCGGCTGAAACTTCGTTTTTCGGGGATAGCGAGTTATGAGTTATTCTAATAAACTTATGTATAGTGATTTCACAACACGTGCTTTACGGTTAAAGAAAACATTGTGAGGAAACCTGCATATGTCTGAGAAGTGATTCAAAGATACGTGTATAGTCCCTGAGACGGCGACAGACTCACCATCTGTCACGTTGGCACTTGTTCATCTTCGGTGAAAATTGGGTGTTGTTATTACAACACCTCTGCCTACTTCTTGAGCATATGCATGCATGAGGAGGTCAATGGCTGGCATTCATAGATCTACTAGATTTTTAATTATGTTAATTTTAATCGACATTTGTGCATTGGAACTGTGTCCATGAGCTTATGTTTCTTAAATGATTTATTTTGTATTCTCAAAATTGTATAATATTTTTGATAAGGGTAATTACTGAGTTTCTTGCCAAGTTCTTCTCAGTAAAAGCAACCTTCCGAACCTGGCGGTAGCATGTAATAAAATAATAATAAATAAAAAAATAAAAAAGGGTTTTATTTCTTGTTAGGAAATTGAAATATAACACATGTTTTAACTTTGTAACTTAAGTATGTAAGTAAGTATATACAGATATATATATATATTTTTTTATATAACTGATTAATTACTAATGTTATTAATTAATAATAAGCATGTATAATCCTGTATAATTATGTCATTGTGACGACTCGAAAGTACTTTGTAAAAAGTCTCATCGAATAAAAATATTTTTGACTTTGACACTGACTTTAACATGCTCCATACTGCGTATAATGCTTACTGTGCCCTCGAGCCGCTTGTTAGCGTCCATGATTAGAGTATATATCGTCTACCATCAGTTCCATTCCCCAAAGGTCACTCCCGAACGCACTACCTAGTGGAATAAGTGAAACAAACGAGGGAACTCTGGCCAAATTTGTAAGAGAAAAGTTATCTTGAGACATCCTCAATCTGCCGGGAGATATAAACACGAAAGTTATTTCATTATCTCCATAAGTCAGTTCGACTCCAACTTGGTATACGGGCGCTTAACACTTGACTTAATCATTTACTTAGCTGCATTGTGCACTTGTATGGTTTTGTTATCAAGATTACGTAAGTTTAGTAAGATTTCTTACACAAATTTTCATCCTTTCGGGGGTGCAAATTTGAAAAACCCTGTCATAATGTACCTCATTTTTTTTTTGTTGACGAGGGGGAACCCTTCAAAAGGTCCCCGACCGCCCTGGGAGAGGCAGATCGGGGTATGTGGGATTTTTACCTCACTAAAACCCCCCCGGTGGCCGTCCTCAGTGCTCAGGGGGGACTCCGGGTACTCTGATAGAACGCACCGGTGTCCCCCCACACTTTGCCGGGGCACATCCCCGGGGCAGCTGTGATGCCGCCCCTAGAGACCTCGCTGTGCAAGGCACCTTCCCGGGCCCGCGGCTCGGTGGTCAAAGCTCCCACCCCGACCACCGCCAGCAGGCCCTAATGTACCTAACTTACACCAAGAACGCTCCATACGTCATGTTCTAAGACCAGCGCTTTAGGCTGTGCGTTGATTTCTGATTGTCACTATGAATTTTATGTGGGACTAGCTGTGGTTTTTACCACGTAGAGTTAATTTCATAGGTGACCCGCAGAACGCTAACGTCTTTTTTTAAATATATGTCGCTAAATTTCCAAATGCAAAAGACGAAAGTAAAAATGGTTTCTCTTATTTATTTCGACCTCTTCTATAACTCCTACTATTATTTAAATTACACAATTTCTCGAACATCCTTCCCTCATATATATGTCCTCACGCCAACTCTCCCTCGCTTCCAGCATACAACAACAACTGTCAAACAAACGTCACAATTACGCTCTAACCTTTCACTCGTTCGGAAACATTTATATCATTATGTTACACTCATTCAACACTCGTTCTACACACATTCCGTTCAGAAACATACATTTATATTATGTACGAGCTGTGCCCCGCGGTTTTACCTGCGTAGATTTAATTTTATGGGTCACCCGCGGAATTGTAATAGGTTTTTTTTATAAATAGTAACCTGAGTTAATCCTTGTAACATTATTTATCAGTCAGCCGTTTTGGAGATTAGCCGGAACAAACAGACAGACAGACAGAAAAAAAAATCCATTTCAGTACAGTGTATACTTTCATATACATTTAGTCAAAGGTGTAGTTTTGGAATTACAGACACTTTTATTTATCTGTTGTATTAGATACATTTTTAACAAAAACTAATTATGATGTTACACAAGAAAAGTAAGCGTAAAATAAGTAAGCAAAAATAAATACATACATACATACATATGCTCACGCCTGTATTCCCCGAAGGGGTAAGCAGAGGTATTGTAATCACAACACCCACTTTTCACCGAAGATGATTAAGTGCCAACGTGACAGAGGGTGAGTCCATCGCCGTCTCAGACACTATACATACGTCTTTGAATTGCTTCTCAGAAATATGCAGGTTTCCTCACGATGTTTTCCTTCACCGTAGAGCACGTGGTGTGTAATCACTGTACATAAGTTTTTTTAGAAAAACTCATTGGTACAGGCTCCGCTGGGATTCGAACTTGCGTAGCAGGCGACTGCTCAAACCTCAAGGCCACCACGGCTCTTTGTAATATCTTCTTTTTTTAGGCAAAAAATAATATTATTTTATCCAGTACGCGTTGCGATCGAGAGTCAAAAATTTGCCTGAGTACTTGGGCAGGCATCTCATCCAAACAAAGTATTATAATAGGATCAAGGTAGACGCTTTTATTTACCCCTTTGGAGGGAGTTCACGGGAGGTAACTATGAGCGTAAGCTCTAAGCTTTTGATAAAATATTGCCAAAGCATTTCATTGCAATTTAATTCAAGATAAAAGCCACAGTAAAAACACGCTCAGTTATCTTACTTGTGTGTCAACAAGATTTATTTTGTTTTATGTTTCATCTCGCCTACTTATCTACCACTATAAAGAAGTATTTTTCCTTCAAAGAGCTTAGAAAACGGTGTCGTTTTATATATTTTTTTCACTTGGAACTATCTTATGGTTTTTATATCTCGCGTCATGGAGACTCGACAGTGGCTGTGGCAAAGTTAATCAACATAGATCGCTTCGAAGTCGCGAGTATTGAATGTACAGACACGATCTCGTTACTGAATTCTTAACATGTATAGAAATTAATGAAGAAATAAAGTTATTGATCATCAATCTGAAGTGATTAAATGAAAGCATTTATTCACGCAATTAAAATTATATTCAATATATATTTATTAGTCTTGCCATTCAAAGGGGGAATGCTGCCAATATCTTCGGAACCTTGCCAACAGGGACTCCTTTTAATAATATATTTTAGTTATTAGGTTATATTTTTTAAGGTTTGTTTTAATAGTCACCAATGTATCATTAATAGACAAGTCTGATTTTTTTTTTATTTTAAAATTAATTAGCTGAAATTAATAATATCCCAGTTGGATAGCTCCGAATTTCAAACATGAGACCCATCTTCGCACTCTGTATTGATTGATAAGTGTCGCTATTCAGTGGTGTTTTCGCACCTATCATTCGGAAAACCACAGGCTATTAGGCAAATGAGTACCAACAGTGTCACATTAACATTCATTATCGAATGCGCAATCTCATCAATAAGCGAATGTGTACATAAGCCCATTACGAACTCGTGCTTTAGGTAAATAATGTATGGTTTTAACAGATGCCACGATTTTACAAGTTCAATTCAAATTTGTACCACTAGATGGCGTTATACCATCTCTTAAAAAGGGTAGCATTGCGCTTATTTTGTTAACACAGATCCAGCTCCCTAGCTCATCCCCCAGCAACGCCCGAGTAAGTCGAGGTCCGAGCCCCGCACCGGGGTGCCCTTAGCTGTGTTGCTTAGTATTTAAGTTTAAACTCGGCTGAAGGCACTTGGATCTCAGCCTTTTGTCCGCTGAGCATTGTGGAGATAACCGAAAAAAATCTTATTTTGTTAATACTTAAGTATCGTGACATTAATAATATAGGTAAGTTTTCGACATCGGCCAGGCCAAAAACATTACATGTCGGCTCATGAAAAAGGAAGAACTAGTTGCTATTTGCACGAGTCGCGGCGGGCCACTGGATTGAGTATAATTATACCAAAATACTGGATTGAGTATAATTATACCAAAATGTCAAACATTTGAAACCAGCCACGTGCGAGTCATTTTGTAACGTTTCTATTAGCGAAGCGTCAGGATAATGTTACTTTTTCTACCGTCCCTGGAGTGTTACTGAATACGTAAAAGTGTGAGTAAAGGTCAAAGTCAAAGTCTTAATATCTTTATTCGATTAGACTTTTTATAAAGTACTTTGTAATCGTCAGAATGGCATAATTCACAGTATTATACATACTACCGCCAGGTTGGGAAGGTTGCTTTTACGGAGAAGAACCTGGCAAGAAACTCGATAATTACTCATTTCAAAAATGTAATACTTAATTAATAAAAACTAAATAAATAACTACTGGAACATTGTTTAATGTTTAAAAGTCAATGTCCCGGCAATATTAAGGTCCGCAGGTATCAACATTGAGATGTTAAATTAATATTTGAACATGATCAACTATTTCAATCGTAACACGAGAGCTGAAGTTGTTGCTTAATTGAGATCCGATGAGAGTGGAACTATTCAGACACGATTGAGAGCTACTTAATTAGTTTCAAACTTAATGTTTCTACTGCTTCATATGATGTTTAGCGCAATTTTTTCAGTACTATAATATTTATCTCAATATAAAATTTCCATGTCACAATGTTAGTTACCGAACTCCTCCGAAACGGCTGGACCGATTTGTATGAAATATTTGTGTGCAGATCGGGTAGGTCTGAGAATCTATTTTTCATACCTACCCCTAAATGATAAGGGTGACCACCCTAAAAAATAAATGGCAATACAACGTCTGCCGGGCACAGCTAGTTTCTCTCTAAACTTATGATTGAACGAATAAAAAAAACATATTCAGCTAAAAAGTCGTGGTGCTCGTTGGAGAAGTCCTCTGCAACGCAAGCGACACAAGTTCGAATGCCAGCGGGGCCTTTATCAATGTGTTTTTCTAAAAAAAAACCTTTGATTTCATACCACGTGCTTTATGGTGAAGGAAAACATCGTGAGGAAACCTGCATATGACGTATAGTGGCTGAGAAGGCGATGGACTCACCCTTTGTCATGTTGGCACGTAATCATATTCGGTGAAATGTGGGTGCTGTTGTTACAACACGTCTGCTTACACCTTCGGGGACCATTTTGGGATGGCGAGGGATATTATTTATTCACAAACTAAAATAGGTACCTTAAAATATAGCTCACATGGATGACTTGAATGGGCATTTAGTGTAAGCGGTTGAAACAGTGAGCTAGTCCGAAATTCAGTTAGATATATATATGCTCACGCCATCCCAGAAGGGTCCCTGAAGAGGTAAGCACCGGTGTTGTAACAACAACACCCACATTTCACCGAATATGATTAAAGGCCCAACGTGACAGAGGGTGAGTCTAACGCCGTCTCAGGCACTATACATACGTCTTTGAATTACTTCTCAGACATATGCAGGTTTACTCACGATGTTTTCTTTCACCGTAAGGAACATGGTGTCAAATTACTGTACATAAGTTTTTAGAAAAACTCATTGGTACAGGCCCCGCTGGGATTCGAACTTGCGTCGGTTGCGTAGCAGGCGACTGCTCTAGTCCCGAGGCCACCAAGGCTCGTTAAATTAAGTTAGATTTAAAAAAAAATTTTTGTTCCCGCTTGTCTTTGAACAGGTCGGACCGATTTTAACTGGCAGATAGCTGATGTTACAAGGTGTAACGTAGGCTACTTTGATTTTAGTAAAAAATCACTAAGCAATAAGGTCACCCGCAAAGACTCACCCGCAAAGACTTGTCTCAGCCCGATCGGTTTAAAATTTACAAAGTTTCATACAAACTTTCATCCCCTATTTTGTCCCCTTGGGGATAGAATTAACCAAAATCCTTTCTTAGCGAATGCCTACGTCATAACATCTACCTGCATGCCAAATTTCAGCCCGATCTGTCCAGTGGTTTGGTCAGTCAGTCAGTAACCTTTGAGGTATATATATTTAGATTCTAAGTGGGTAAGACCGCTAGGAAGTTTCGACATAAGAAAGAGACACTTGCTTTTTTATGTGTAGATAGATATTTTCACTTATTGTAAATATTAAGGTATACGAAGATCTGTGAGCAATGTGTCAATGTCAATGTCAGTGTCAGAGCACTGACAATAGGTCCTATAAGTACGATGCATGTATGACACACTTATATATTGTTATGTTGTTTTCGTCGCGTCTTGTGTACAATTATCAATAAATTAAAGTTAAAGTTATCAGAACTGGCGTATTTATTCATGCCCTAACAGTAAAGTACTGCGAAGTTTATTTTACTACCGTCAATGTAACATGAACTTGCTAAGAAAATAATGTACAAGGCGTGTTTTTATCTGAAGACTTATACGTATGTTTCCACTAAGAAAACAGCCTGACTGACATCTTAAGAAAATTGCTTATTTGAAACAATGTTTGGAATAGTGGTTTGAATTACTCTGTGTTGTACCCTATTAGGGTTGCAACGCAAAGTATTTTTTGCAATATATGTTTACTTTTAATACATACGTCTGTAGTCCCCGAAGGGGTAGGTTGTAATAACAACACCCACATTTCACTGAAAATGATTAAGTGCCAACGTAACAGATGGTGAGTCCAATGCCGTCTCAGACTCTATACATACGTCATTGAATTACTTCTTAGAAATATGCAGGTTTCCGGTCACGATGTTTTCCTTCAACGTAAAGCATGTGTTGTGAAATCACTGTACATAAGTTTTTTAAAAAAACTCATTGGTACAGGCCCCGCTGGGATTCGAACTTGCGTCGCTAGCGTAGCAGGCGACTCAAACCTCAAGGCCAACACGGCTTTACTTTTAATGTTTAATATTAATATGATGATGATGATTAAATGATTTGATAATTCAACATATAAATTAGGATAAGGACTAATAGGCATAGAGCAACTGTTCACTGTGCTGGAGGTCTTCGGTTCAAATTTTTCTATACTAATATTATAATGAGGAAAGATTTATATGTATGTTAGTAATGAATTGGCTAAAAAACTACTGGATTGATTTTAAAAATTATTTCACCATTAGAATGCTACATTATTACTGATTAATATAGGCTATATTTTATGACCATAATCCAACGGGAACGAGAACTACGCGGGTGAACATTCGCTAGTAGTAAATATACAGTGTTAATAGACTTAAAATATACTGATAAACACAAAATTCAATGTTTTGACTGACTGCCTGGCTATATCAACACTCTGCCTATACTATTGAAAGGGATTTTAGAAATTTCACCACTTTATGGTTACATATATGAAGGCCACACAGGCTATATTCCGGGTGCAATATAGTACTGCTATATGCGTTAACAGATGCCATAGCGTGATGTCCAGTAATAATAATGATCTCCTACCGAATTTCGGTTACGGCGGCTAATCTCAACGAGGATCAGCCATGTGCGCAGGAGATATTATAGTGCACAAGTGTGTGCAAACACAGGTGCACTTTTTATTCCCTCACTCTCATAGTGGGATGGGAGGCAAACCGGAGAGAGATCAGGCGGAAGACCAACGGTGCAACGTGCTTTCCGAGGCACGGGGGTGGAAACACCGCCAACTTCCAAACTCCGGGCATTTTATTGCGAATTTCTTGATAGAAAACCCCAATATAAATTTTAGACCCTTACTTATTAGGCTACCCATTTGGGGCAGTACCTTCACTTGGGACTTCTTTGCTCTATTTTAATATTGTGTTTATAAAGTTAAAAATACCGGACCGTCTCCAATGATATAAAAGTTATAATACGTCATGAAAAATATGTTCCGTACGCAGTGTTCATCACATTTCAATGGACTTAATAGACTTGAGAGCGACTGAGGACGGTGACTAGAATTATGACAACTGCGGCGCCTTAATTATAGCGAGCTAATGATAAATAAATATAATAATCATTGGTTCTCTCTAACATAAGTATCGATCTAACATAAGTAACCTTTTTGCAAAACTTGTAATACAAAAAAACAATTTTTTTTTTGTTATTTTGTTAAGTGAAAAATTCTAAAATATTTTTAGTATTTTCTTGGTACTTTAAGGAAATACATAACTGAAAAGGTCATATATCAAATTGGATTATGATTGTGACTGGCATCTAAGCATCAACATCGTCATAGAAAATAAATTATGAGTGACAACCCTATTTGAAGCCTCCGTAGATAAAGATGAAGTACCTTTATATTATTCTTAGCCTGACACATCTTATTCGTAAGCCTATGCTAATATCAGAGAGAAAATTTCTGATACAATTAACTTGGCTTTTATTTTTGTAAAGATTTTTTGAGAGCCGTGGTGGCCTCGGGGTTAGAGCAGTCGCCTGCTACGCCACAACAGCCACTTTTCACCGAATTTGATTAAGTGCCATTACTTGAATTACTTCTCAGAATATCCAGGTTTCCTCACGACGTTTACCTTCACCGTAAAGCACGTGGTGTGAAATAACTGAACATAAGTTTTTAGAAAAACTCATTAGTACAGGCTCCGCTGAGATTCGAGCTTGCATCGCTTGCGTAACAGGCCACTGTCATTTCTTTTTATAAATTGTTTCTGATAATTGAAACTCGTTCGAGGAAATGATATCTCGATTGCGCAGACATTGCGCCAGGAAATTCCTGTGCCACTTCCCTTTTCAGGCCATTCTGAACTCTCTCTGTATCCGTTTTAGATCGTAAACTTGATTTACGTTCCTGCCATGTTCTATCTGCTTGTAACTGCAATGTTTACAAACTATGGTATTGATATGAGTATAGGCATAAGAGCCGTGGTGCCCTTGGGGTTTGAGTAGTAACCTGCTACGTAATCGACGCAAGTTCGAGTCCCAGCGAGGCCTGTACCAATGAGTTTTTCTAACAACTTATGTGCAGTGATTAAGTACCGTTACGGTGACTCTGTCACGTTGGCACTTAATCATCTTCGGCGAAAAGTGGGTGCTGTTGTTACAACACCTCTCTGCCTACCCCTTCGAGGGATACAGGCTTGAGCATATGTACTGTTTCAGAGATTAGCCGGAACAGTCAGACAGACAGTCCGAAAATAATTTAAAATATTTACTTAACTTAGAGAATATATGTATTATGAAGCAAAAAAATCCTTCTCGTTGTTTTTTAAGTGCTCATGTTTTGGTAAATACAAGCCCTTTTACAATGAATAGCCTCACATGAATACCTGGATCACTTACACAAGGGTATGCCCTACCTGTTGGGTTCAAGTACATCGTTGTATCCCTGAGTGGGGCCGCTTAACCTCTGCCATTTGTGCCCACGTGATTACCGCCACTCGACCCCTCCTTACCGCTATATTTTGTACGGTATAATCGTGTAGGCGAGAATTATATCAAAAGATTTCGTACATTTGAAATAACTTTCGCATTTCGCAATTAATTGGATAAGTAAAAGATTTTTATAACCGAATTCAAAAAGAGGTTCTGAATTTGTTGGACATCTTTCTTTTTTTAATTTATACATAGAGATAAATAAAATTGAAGTGTCTGTTTGTAATTCCAAAATAACAGCTTTTCAACAAATGCATAGGAAGGAGCCGTGGTGGCCTCGGAGTCGCCTGCTACGCAAGCGACGAAAGTTCGAATCCCAGCGGGGCCTGTAACAATGAGTTTTTCTAAAAAACTTATGTACAGTGATTTCACACCACGTGCTTTACGGTGAAGGAAAACATCGTGAGGAAATCTGCATATGTCTGAGAATTAATTCAAAGACATATGTAGAGAGACTGAGACTGCGATAGACTCACCATCTGTCGCGGTTAATTGTCGGCGGCAGTTAATCGTCTTCGGTGAAAAGTGGGTGTTGTTATTACAACACATCTAGCTACCCCTTCGGGGAATACAGGCGTGAGCATATGTATGTATGTTATTCAATATTTCAATGTGTTTTCGTTACGTATAATTGAATTGTTTGTTATCATTTCATTAACTTCTACCCAGCGAGAAACATAATTTAAAACAATAAAGGGGAGTCATTTCTCGGAAATAATTTTTAATGAAGTGTATTTTCCTGTCCTAAGAAGCTCTGCTCCTGTTTACTTAGGTACGTAATTCTTGGAAGACATTAGTTTTCAACTTAATTTTAATAAAAAAAGTTTTATTTGTGTTAAATATTCGTCATGTTAATTTGTCGAGGTCTTAATTGCTTGGTTCACTGTGTTGCCTTGATTGTGTTGGAAGTAATATCTGCAATATAGTGGAGTACTGAGGGCTTAGTGCGAGTTTTTCACTGCCGCCGTCACAAGTCACCGCGTCGACGTAAACGCAGATTTGTATAGGATCGAAACAGCGCCGTCTGTCGGCCTAATGATGACACGATTTACGTCAACGGCGATTTTAAGAAAATTCGCACTAAGCCTTACTCACAATTGGAACACAACAATTCAACACATCATCATCATCATATCAGCCATAGGACGTCCACTGCTGAACATAGGTCTCTCCCAATGATTTCCACCTCACCCGGTTGGAAGCGGCCTGCATCCAGCGGGTCCCCGCGGCCTTGACCAGATCGTCCGTCCATCTCGCGGGGGGGCGCCCTACGCTGCGCTTGCCGGTACGTGGTCTCCACTCGAGAACTCTACTGCCCCAGCGGCCATCAGTCCTTCGAGCAATGTGGCCTGCCCATTGCCACTTAAGCCTACTAACCCGATTGGCTATGTCGGTCACCTTAGTACGTCTACGGATCTCCTCATTTCTGATTCGATCTCGTAGCGAGACACCAAGCATAGCTCTTCAACACAGTATAAATATAAAAGTATAAATATAAGCATTATATGCAGTAATGAACCAAGGCCTTTTTTTCAAATAAGAATGTTTGCTTTATAGAGTGTAACGGTTTTCTATGTTAAATATTTTATTTACAGTCAAAATAATGGTAGTACTTATGGCGTTTGAAGTTTTAAAAAAAGACGGCAAAACACGTAAATAACGAGTACGCGCTCGGACACGACGTGACATGATGTCTCGTAGATGTGCGCGATGTGCGAAAAATAAATTAATATGCTCACGCCATTCCCGAAGGGGTAACAGAGGTGTTATAACTACAGCACATTTCATTGAAAATGATCAAGTGCCAATGTGACAGAGAGTGAGTCCATCGCCGTCTCAGGCACTATACACGCGTCTTGGAATTATATTTCTATCTTTTTTGTTGTATTTATAAACCAACGTGAAAGATTTTTATCAAAGAATTGGATAAAAAATCTTCATACAAGACACCCGTATATTATATAGTCTACACAGGTGAAACATGGAGCATAGCTAGTGTTGAACGTGAACGAAATGGAAATACACGCGTGTCATTTTTAACAGATCAATTGGGATTTTTATTTGACCAATAGATCTACTAGATCATACTTTTGACGGTTAGAATTTGGTCGTAAATTAATGGTTGTCGGTTTGATTGTGCGCCACGGATAGGCAAATACAATACTATACATTATAGATTAATGTGATCGTTATATATGTAAGTAGTGCGCAATGGCGAGAGGTAGATCGCGAAAATTTCGACAGTTCAAACATCTCGATGCATCGCGACAGAGGGTCTTTGAATTATTTCTCAGACATATGCAGGTTTCCTCGCGATGTTTTCCTTCACCTTCCTTCACATGGTGTGAAATCACTGCACATAAGTTTTTAGGAAAACTCATTGGTACAGGCCCCTACTCCGTCTTCTCTCATTCACTTTATTGTTAGTAGACATACATTCAGAGTCGGTAAGGCTTTGTTAGAGCACGATTTTATATGGTCATTATTAGAATGATCTCAAAAAATATTAATAAAAAAATACAGCGCCATCTAGTCCTAAATTAAACGCTTGTACTATGGGTACCCGATAATGAATAAAATACTTATGTTATAATGTAATGTACAATTTTTTTTATATAACACACGAGACAAAGCACATTGTAGATCGTATGAAAAATAGTAGAAGAGACAGTTGCAACTTGAAGAATGATGTGGTGACCAGAATTGAAAAAAGTATGTTGAGATGGTTTGGACATATCGAAAGGATAAATGAAAGACTCCCGCGAGACATTAAGGAAGTAAGCTCATTTAGCACCTTCAAAAAGCTATCAAGGAGTCATATTTTAAAGGATTTTTTCATTATTAGGCAAGTAATAAATAATCAATGTTTAACAATTAATTGATAAAAACTAATGAAAATTATAAGTAACATAGCATCTTCTCTGTCGGTATCGCACAGGCTTTACCGCCTTAGCAACTCGCTTGCACATACTGCATAGCGACTTGCTACCGTAAAAGTTTCCGAATACCCACATGTTTTCTAAATTGTAACATGACATTAGTTAATATTTCTAATATTGTCAGTCAGTTATAGGTAGCCAGTAAAATAACTGTAGTGTTTAAATATTGATGAACTTTAAGTAATCATGTACTTACTTAATACCATTGACATGTTTAAATCATTACGCCTAACGGAACGGCAAATGCATATTAAAACTTATCTTTCTCTGTAAGTGAATTGTAAATTCTTAAGAGAAATAAAGTTCTATAACCACAAAGGCGATTAACGAAATAAATTTATAGAGCGAATGTGACCGGAAGTGTCGGTAGAGGGCGTCTAAGGAAGAACTACTACGACCAAATTAATAGTATTTTTCAGAAAGGTCAAATTCGGAGCACTTGTAACCGAAGAAAGTGTATGAAGAGATGCATGAATGTGGATGAAGCGAAAGAAGTATGTAAGGATCGTAGCATGTGGCAAACGGTGGTCTCTGCCTACCCCCATGGGATACAGGCGTGAGCATATGTATGTATGTACAAAGCGCAAATGCTTGTCTCATAAAATATTTGGCCTGACGCGGGAATCGAACATCTAGTTATCACGTCCACTACACCAACGGTGTCGTCGACAACTACAAACTAAAGATCAATAATATTATTCAAATTGTAGATATTGTCTATATCCGCTGACATTTGATCATTCAGGAAACAAATAATTACTCACATGATACAGGCAGTTAGAAGTTGTTTACCATTCAATATATTATAGCCTGGGAGACTATTATGATACCTACAGGTAATTGTTAGATCACCGTATATGAAAGCCTCATTGTTATTAAGACGTATATGTCACACCATTTATAACAAACTAGCGGTGCCCCGCGGTCTCACTCGCGTAGTCTTTATTGTGTTAAACCACGTTTTAATGGCACGTTCCACAAGAACGGAATAAAAGTCAAGTATCATATGTCCTTCTTCTGGTTTTAAGCTACCTCCCCACCAATTTTCATCCAAATCGGTTCAGCCGTTCTTGAGTTATAAATAGTATAACTATCAAGACTTTCTTTTGAATATAAAGATAAGGCTATTGACATGCCGTCACGAGCTATGAGCGCTCAGCTGAAACGGTGGGACTGGGCACGATATAAACAAACACATGCAGACATAAAATTACTACTACGTATTCCAAATCGTGCCTAGTGCGAAATTTATTAAAATCGTCGTCACATGTCATCACGTTGACCTCAACGTAGATTTGTATAGGATCATAATAGTGTCATCTTTAGGCCGACAGATGTCGCTGTTTCAATTATATACAAATCTGCGTTTACGTCGACGCGGTGACTTGTGACGGCGGCAGTGAAAAACTCGCACTAAGCCCTCAGCTATCAAAACTCTTGACGGCAATTATACTATAATACTACTTAATATTATAAAGCAATAGAATATATTTAATAAAAAATATTTTTGTGTCGGATTATTCATTCATCGAGGAAGGCGGAAGGGGATTTGTGGAAAATTAGTCCTAAAATTCACATTCCGACTTGTTTTCAATCGCAATGGGGATTTTAGAAATTTTTTTCTTGTATACCCCATTCATGTGGATTTTCAATAGGGATTATTGGAACAGCCCATAGGTATATAGGCTTTATAACATCACGCTGCGACCAATAGGAGCGAAGCATCAACGGATAAGGTTACAAAAACTGGCAAAATTACTATTCACTTGGAAAACTACTAAGCTCGATAATATTTATGAAATCGACAACATTATGACATGACAATCGCATTACCAAGAAACACGCCATTTCCTGAAAAGCTTCGTGGAATGGGCCAATTTATATGAAAGTCAGAAATTCAAGCTGATATGTCACTATAGCCTTTTCACGCCTCAGACCGGACATCCGTCAGTTGTATTTAAATTTTCAGCTGTAAATTCTGTTCAAACAAAATGTCATATTTCTTTGATTTAAGGGGCATTTATCGTGGGCATGAACAATGAAGTGTTGTAGCTCGCGTATTGCCCTTAAATGGTTGATAGTTGAAAATGGCTGGATGTTTTGTATACAATCTATACTAATTTTAGAAAGCTGCAGAGTTTGTTTGTTTGAACGCGCTAATCTCAGAAACAACTGGTCCGATTTCTAAAAATCTTTCAGTGTTGGATAATTTATTTATCGAGGAAGGTTATATCTTATATTTTATTTGCAAAAAAATTGGGGATACGTAAGAACATTTTGATTTTATAACCCACCCTGTGTAACATCAAAAACTTATTTATGCGTGCGCTGCAAAAACTATTGACAATAGAACAAAATGATGTCCTACGGGTTTTTAGGTCTTAATAAAATCTGCAAAAAAATCCGTGAGTGCACACATCTAACTATCATAGTTTAGTCACAATAACCACATTTATGTTCATAAAAAATTTTAAAGCGTGTGAAGAAAGAAACTACGTTAAAAGTGTATCGTAATATTAATATGATATAAAACTAAATCTATGCAAGTGAAACCGTGGGGCACAGCTAGTACTGATATAATAATAGATTAGCGAATGCATCTATGTTCGTATGTCTTTCTAATAACATTTAACGGCTAGACTGCTGAACCAAGTTTGCTGATAGCAATCTATCTAACAACTTATAGTATAGCTATACTATAAGTTGTTCAAATCAAGCATTCTTTGCTTTATATTTATCGATATATAGATAAATATAGCAGTGTTATAAGTACTTCTACAAAAGTGCCCTCTATTTTAATTTCTCAGTAAAAATACATCCATTTCCCACCCCACCGAAAATTCCGAACACTTTTTACATCCATGACATTTTTTTTGTCAAGATATTGTTCGAATATTTTCTTTCTAATTTAATATTTTTTTAAATGATCTGTTAGCGCTTTCCTGCTCTTAAATAAACGATTTGACTCGTGGATTTAACTCCTTATTTAATTTTTCAATAAACAATTCCATCACAGCCGGAATGCCAGTCAATAATCAAATTAGCTAAATCAATTTCGGACTAATTGAAACGGTCAATCACAGAATATCAAAGTAGCTGTCAAAGATTTGACACACCGTTAGTTTGCTCTCTGCCTCGGACGGGTCTATCTAAACTATAACATTTCATAATTGGGAATTGTTTATTTTCCAAGAAATCTCTGGACTTTATCAAAGGGATTAAATTTAATCAAAAAATGAAATCATTTAATCGTAATTTCCTGCAGACATACATACATATGCTCACGCCTGTATCCCATGGGGGTAGGCAGAGACCACCGTTCGCCACAAGCTACGATTCTCACATACTTCTTTCGCTTCATCATCATTCATGCATCTCCTCTTACACTTCCTGCGGCTACGAGTGCTCCGAATTTAACCTTATAAGAAATACTATTAATTGGGTCATAGTAGTTCTTCCTTGGACGCCCTCTACCGACACTTCCGCTCACATTCGTAATTTCTTATTTTGCATAATCGTTTTATTAAATATCATACATACATACATAATTTGCTCAGACTGTATTGCCCAAAGGGGTAGGGCGAATGTGTATAATATAGTATTTCTTTTATTTATTTAATGGCGACGAGCTTGAGTTGGCGACAGCTATTTCGCCAATGTAAAATGAAAAATGAAATAAAAAAACCCAGTCATACTTTGCCCATCCCGGGAATCGCATCTAAAACCTCATGTTAGAATTTGCAACCACTAGACCAACAAGGCAGTCTAACCACATTAATTAGCAAAGCATTGTTCAATACGATACACAACGATGTATAACATTCGATATAAACCCAACCTTAAAATTCGTAGTGTGTGGGGAATTTACTTACAAATTAATTATGTTCACGTGCGTAATATTCATGTCAATTAGTGGATAATATTAGTGACGGAGGTTTTAATAGACGTGTGGTGAGCAGGGTAACACTGATGAGGTAATTAAACGGCTAGACAGAGGTGTAACAACACCTGCTTTCACCGAATTAGGTGTCAACGTAAATGCGTTCGTTACGAAGTATGTGTGGGGTCACCATTGTAGATCGTATGAAAAATAGTGTGATAAGAGACAGTTGCAAGTTGAAGAATGATGTGGTGACCAGAATTGAAAAAAGTATGTTGAGATGGTTTGGACATATCGAATATTATTAGTAACTTGTGCCGGCGACTCCGTCTGCGCAAGATTGGACTTGTCCAGCTATGTAAACTTAGCACCCAACTTGAAAAAAAACAAATGTTTTTTGCCTACTGGAAGGCTTTCGTATATAGTTGTTAGTAGTGAAAATAATTTCATTTCTAGTTGAAAAAAAACAGGTATGCCTCATGAAAAAATGGTCAGCACCCGACATCCGAAATTGAAATTTTTCTTATATTTTGGACAAATCACACAATAACTTTATATATTATACCCTATGTGTTATTCTGATGTGTAAGCTGTATTATTGTTAAAGTATCATCAAAATCCATTCAGTAGTTTTTGTGAGATAGAGTAACTAACATTGATACATGCATATATACATTTTCACAAATTTGGCGTATAATATTATAGTAGGATAGTAGGACTAGTATAATTGTCACGGCGCCCATTATTTAATGTAATAAAACCAATAGTTACATAAACAAAACTGTTTGTCCATGTTTGTTTGGGCTAATCTCCTACACAAGCTGGACCGATTTTGGACGTTCACGGACCAGAAAAGATAATACAACAATGAATAACTTCGACCGTCATATTAGAAAAACAATTAGCGCAAAATATCATAAAATTGTGAAGTGAATCCGTGGAACATAAGTTAATCTTTCGATTTAGTAATGCAGGTAGTCTGGCGGCCTAATAAAATAAAAGAGCCTAAATGAATTTCAGAAGCATTTATTCGAATCCCGTGGGTTTTATGGGGTGCTTACTGCTTATGTCAGTTTGATGACCGCTGGCGTCACACCGGCGGGAAATAAATACTTATACTTACTTATTGACTGACTGACTTTTTTATAACAGTCTGCCTGGTAAGCAGCCTATGAATGCTTGTAACATCAAGGGTCACTCGCGCACTGCCTACCTTATAAACAATGAAATCCCTGTCTTAACATAATGTCAACTATTGCTAGCACAGCGACTCCACTCATACTTACCTCCATGGAACACTGGCGACCCGATGTGGCTGATCACCTGATTTTTATACGAAGCGACTGCCACTTGACCTTCGCAACCCCTTTAACAAGGAAAATCTGTGATCTGGGTTAAACCAGTTGTCAGACTATTTCAGGCCTCCGACTGACCTGTAACGATTGTCAAAGATGATAAATTGGCAATCGGGACTGACGGCTTAACGTGCTCTCTGAGGCACGGAGGGAACTCGGGCGGTCACCCATCCAATTACTGGCTAGGCTTATATTCTATTCTATATATTATACTCACGTCCATGATGAAAGGTGTTAAATAGTGTATATAAAACTGAACGAATAGTGTTTGTGTTTATCAGGGGATATGCCATTGGAACTCTGTGTGTCGATGTCAATTGATCGATATGGAATAGTAGTGTCTATGGGAACACTCTACATTTTAAGAAATATTGTCTTTGGATTTTCGAACGAGTCAAGGGCCGCGACCGTTATGCAATACCTTTCTGCAACTCCACCTTACGTGTTCAAAGTATACTATAATATTATAAAACAATAAATGTTCTACAAGTTGACACCAGTCTCCTCATTTCACAAAACGGTACCACAAAATTCGACCCCTAAGGGGTAGACAAGGGGTATGAAAGTTTGTTTGTAAAATCTGACTTCCTATGACAGAAACTTCATTAAAAAGAGACACCTTTATTTTATACTAGCTGTGCCCCGCGGCTTCACCCACGTAGAGTTAATTTCATAAAAAAAAGCCTATGTTACTTCTTGCAATATTAGCTATCTGCCAGTAAAAGTCCCGTCAAAATCGGTCCAGCCGTTTCGGAGATTACACGGAACAAAACAAACAGACAGGCAGATATTTTTTTAAATTGGTTTTTGTGCCTTTACCGTGTATACTTTCATATGTATTTAATCAAAAGGTGTAATTTTGAAATTACAAACAGACACTTCAATTGTATTTATCTGTATATATATAGATAAATAGTGTTGCAACACTTACCCTAGTTGAATATCTGTTTCAAATAATTATAAAACCGCAGAAATGATAGCTGCATTTGACAGCTGGGGAATACAACCACAGCATTATCACCTACCTATGTACTTACTGTAGTCGGACTATATTGGTACTGCTTGTAGGTTTGAGCAGTCGCCTGCTACACAAGCGACGCAAGTTTGAATCCCAACGGGGCCTGTACCAATGAGTATTTCTAAAAAACTTATGTACAGCGATTTCACACCACGTGCTTTACGGCGAAGGAAACCATCGTGAGGAAACCTGCATATTTCTGAGAAGTAATTCAATGAAGAATGTAAAGTATCTGAGACGGCGATGGACTCACCATCTGTCTCGTTGGCACTTAATCATCGGTGAAAATTGGGTGTTGTGATTACAACACCTCTGCCTACCCCTTCGGGGAATACAGGCGTGAGCATATGTATGCTTGTAGGGTTGTCGATGAGTCCAACATGTATACAGATAAATACAAATTAAGTGTGACGTCACGACGTCTGTCAAGTTGCCATACGTGCCCGTGTTTATCGCAAAAATAAAGCAAATTAACTGTTTATAGTCAAAAATATATTGCTTTTATACATAGTGTGAAGAACCTGAGTGTGTAGTGCGAGTTTTCTAATCGCCGTCACATGTCATCGCGTCGACGTAAACGAAGATTTGTATAGGCTCACAATAGTGTCATCTTTAGACCGACAGACGGCGCTGTTTCGATCCTATACAAATCTGCGTTTACGTCGACGCGGTGACTTGTGACGGCGGCAGTAAAAACTCGCCACCCTCTGGTGAAAATTCATTCCTAGTTAATTACTTAAAAACTATCCA
Organism: Watsonalla binaria; assembly: GCA_929442735.1. Classification (NCBI taxonomy): domain Eukaryota; kingdom Metazoa; phylum Arthropoda; class Insecta; order Lepidoptera; family Drepanidae; genus Watsonalla; species Watsonalla binaria. The sequence goes on from OV838938.1 coordinate 1,494,198, forward strand.
AAGTCTTAGGTACATTATACTAGTTACTTTTTTTTTGGAACTACTAACACAAAAAAAAATATGGCAAAGTGCACTGCTTGTTGCAAATATATGTCATCTTCCAGGGCGTGATGTGTCCAAATAGTTTTCAACACAAACACCGGGCCTGCGTTAGTCTGCCGGAAGGAGCAAAAGTAGCCCCAACCTGGGTCTGTCCGGACTGTAAAATAAGGGAGCGAAAGTCCCGGTAAAATCAGTCCATACGTTTCGAAGATTTGCCGGACAGACAGCCAGACCGACAGATAGAATGTTTTTTAAATAGTTTTCTTTGTGAATCTTTCATGTTCAATTATTCCATGCTCAATTAATGTGCAGATGCTAATTTCGAATTACTGGTATTATCTGTATATGTAAAATAACTATGATTTTTTAAATTTGCTGTTTCGTATCAATACCTTATCTTATATTCTTTCATTATACATTTAATGAAAAGCTGTAATTTTGGAACATACGCTTAAATTGTATTTATCTGTACGTATGTATAGACATAGACTAAGGCATTATAGCAATTTGTTTAATTACTTAATGTAAAGCGAACATGTACGGTATAAATTATTTATCCTTCTAACTTTCAACGTAATAAAACCGCGAATGTTCATAACGAACAAGCAAAATAAACTCTGTTCTAACACAATTAACTTATGTTCTTGTCAATGAAACACAATACAAATTAAATTATTAAAATTATGTTAGCTTCTCTGTTATTAACTGCCTACATGGATTAACTGTGGCTTATGCGATACGATGTTTTTACTTAATTACCCTGTTCCTTACACACACGATATAATCACTGCCAACATAGTGAAAGACGAATGGGTGCCAATATACCTATACACGGCACCTCTATTCTCTTTTAATAAAAAAAAAATCGTCACTTGTTCCATACTGGTGGGTACTTTTATAAGTTTTATAAAGACTTTTTTAAGAAAGAACAATGTTGGAAGCCTAAATTCTACCACCATCATTCGACAGCCCTATTGCATGCAACACAAATATGATATACAGTACAATTTTATCTATATGCCTGTACGACTAGCGATGGAATGCAAAGAAAATTAATTCCATATAAATTACTCTGTCACTTTGGCACTCAATCATATTTGGTGAAATGGGTGTTGTTGTTACAACACCTCTGATTACCCTTAGGGGACCCTTCTGGGATGGCGTGAGCATATATATTTAGTTAACTGTTAATTGTAGTGTAGTTGAGTTGAGGAGTTCGTGGCTTCGCTGATCATTCGATCAGCGAAGTTAAGCAACCCTAGCACTAGCTAGTAATTGGATAGGTGACCGCCCGAGTTCCTTCCGTGCCTCGGGGAGCACGTTAAGCCGTCGGTCCCGGTTGCCAATTTATCATCTTTGCCAATCGTTACAGGTCGGTCGGAGGCCTAAAATTGTCTGGCAACTGGTTTAAGCCAGATCACAGATTTTCCTCTTTCAATGGGGTTGCGAAGTTCAGATGGCAGTCGCTTCGTATAAAAATCAGGTGATCAGCCACATCTGGTTGAATCAAGTGTCGACCCCAACAATGTATGGGATAAGGCCAGGGAGATGATGATGTGGTCTTATGTGACAATCACAGTGATATCTCAACAAATGCGTTCCTATTCAAGATATAAAAAATGTATACACAGATTACATAAAATAACTCCCCTACATTAACGATTATAAAATCAGCATTTTACCCTATTTGGTTTTGACACAACCCTTTTGCAAAGGTCAAACGAAATATTTACAAGTTAAATATTAATTATATATAATATTAACAGAAAATTTCAACAACAAACAAAGGTTCTATATAATATGTACGAAGACGAATAAAAAGGATACGATATCATTTTAATACGTAATTAAAAGGTCTCTTCGGTGTTACTAAACACCTTGTGGAGATTTTAATTATTTTACCTTTAAATCCATTGTTTCCCATCCATTTGGGTTTCAATTTAGAAAAGGATTATATGTTGAAACACAAATTCATTATATCAAAGTATAATTTATTGATTACAAACATTATGGTGCCAAAAAAATTATAATTACATCGCATATTTCACCCATGGTTAAAGAGCCGTGGTGGCCTTGAGGTTTTGGGCAGTCGCCTGCTACGCAAGCGGGGCCTGTGCCAATGAGCTTTTCTAAAAAACTTATGTACAGTGATTTCACACCTTTTCCACGTGCTTTACGGTGAAGGAAAACATCGTGAGGAAACCTGCATATTTTTGAGAAGTAATTCAATGACGTATGTAGTGTCTGAGACGGCGATGGACTCACCATCTGTCACGTTGGCACTTAATCATCTTCGGTGAAAAGTGGGTGTTGTGATTACAACACCTCTGCCTACCCCTTCGGGGAACACAGGCGTGAGCATATGTATGTATGTATTTCACACATTTTAGGGAGAGCATGTAAATATCAAACACTAGCTATGCATCGTGGTTTCACCCGTTAGACTTTGTGTCATGGGGTCATATGTAAAATAAATCTTTCTACTCTATGACATCGCTAAGATGTGGTTCGTTTTACTCCCGTATTTAAAGTAATTAAATATCGTATTACAACATAATAATTAGGTAACTCTATGAGATGAAAGTAAAGCCGCGAGAGATTCCTTTTATCATTAAAATAATGGCATTTTACAACTTTTTTTAATTAGGAGAAACGTCTTAAATCTTGACATCTAAAATATGGTTTTAGTCTTACTTTCCTTATCGTAATATAAATCAACTTTCTTGGTAAGTTATACGGTCAACAGTTTTGTAATTGTTATCAGATCTATTAGCGAGGTTTATGATGGTCTGTAGGGTCGGTTACAAACGCGAGTTACTATTAATTCGGATCACAAACACACAGTCGTGGTAATATCGAATCTCAGGAGTCTGTACAAATAAATTTATTATGTTCAAAAATATATATGCTCACGCCATCCCAGAAAGGTCCCAGAAGGTGTAAGCAGAGATTTTGTAACAACAACACCCACATTTCACCGAATATGATTAAGTGCCAACGTGACAGAGGGTGAGACCTAAGCCGTCTCATATGTCTTTGAATTATTTCTCAGACATATGCATGTTTCTTCATTATATTTTCCTTCACCCTAAAGCACGTGGTGTGACATCATTGCACGTACGTTTTTAGAAAAACTCATTGTTAGAAGCCCTGCTGAGATTCGAACTTGCGTCGCTTGCGTAGCAGCTGACTGCTCAAACCCCGACGCCACCACGGCTTGTATATGCATGTAACTACTACATAAATATACTAGTATCTATAGTTTATACTATTTATAGTCCATTGGAAAATAAATCAAAGGTAATAAGGCTCTCAAAGGCTATAAAGCATATTTTCCTTTAACATTGATTTACGACGCAATCTCGATACAGGATGTAGTTACGAAGAAAAAATACATATTAACAACAACACGGTACTATTTTTACGCGCGTAGACTTAATTTCATGGACGGCCCGCTGATCCCTAATATTTTCTTAAAGTTTTGCCAAAGATACTTCCTATAACATTAGCTATCGGCCAGTGTTACAATCGGTCCAGCCGTTTCGGGGATTAGCCGGAACAAACAGACAGACAGATAGACAGAATGTTTTTTAAATATTTTTTTTTGTGACTATATAGTAAATTATTTCATGCGCAATTAATGAACAGGGGCTAATTCCGAATTACTGATATTATCTGTAGGTATATGAAATTCAATATTCAAAATATCTTTATTTTATCAGACTTACAAAGTACTTTCAAAACGTCAGAATGACATAAAAAAATCATTATACAGGTCAACCCGGCAAGAAGCTCAACAATTACTATATATACATATATATTAAATAGCAATTTATGCACATAGATGTATAAATATGTTGTACAACTAGGCCACTACTTATAAGTAAAGTTGATGATTATACTGGTGGGTGTCGCTTCTGTCTACCCCTACAAGGACTCTTGTGCGGCGTGGAGTTATGATAAAACTTATCTGCCCCGCTTTATAAATAAGTTGTAAGATATCGTAGTATTCATCTCATTAGTAAACTTTACGCAGGTAGGAAGCGGGTCGAGAGATACGTATTATAGGTAGCGATTACTTAATAATAAGAAGGATAAGATTGCTTATAATTATTTTATAACATAATAATTAGATTACAAACTTATTATAAAGCCGTGGTGGCCTCGGGGTTTGAGCAGTCGCCTGCTACGCAAGCGACGCAATTTCAAAACCCAACGAGGCCTATACCAATGAATTTTTATAAAAACTTATGTGCAGCAATTTCACACCATGTGCTTTACGGTGAAGGAAAACATCGTGAGGAAACCTGCATATGTCTGAGAAGTAATTCAAAGACGTATGTATAGTGCCTGAGACGGCGATGGACTCCCCTCTGTCACATCATGCTAGCACTCAATCATCTCGTGTGAAAAGTGAGTGTTGTTATTACAGCACCTCTGCCGGCGCCTTCGGTTCCCCGAAGAGCAGGCGTGAGCATAAAATGTAATGAATATTGGTAAAAAATATCTAAATAAATACCAACCCCTTTAAAGAAACATTAAAAGCTATAAAAATATGTTATAAATATAAAGTTCTGCTAAGTATCGTAACGTCGGGCTCAATGGAAAATTCCACTTTGATTTGTAATCGGATTATTTTGTTTTTAAAGGTTACCCTTGGTATTTATAAAAAACATAAAATATTTTCATTGAAAAAGTTCATTTCAAAGGTTTAAACGTAAATCAAAAAAGCATTTTGAAGAAAGAAAAATATTTCATAATTATTGTTGACTCATTTGAATTAACCGATTAAACAGAAAATTGTATAACTTTAAATATTATTATTTTTATTTTAATGGCTAAAAAAAACCACGAACGCTAACACGGGAGTTCTCTACGCTTTGCTCCTGTGTTGACCTGCTTTATCATAGTTATATAGTTATTATATGCGTGATTATTACGTTTGTATACTCTGGTTAATTTGCTTTGCGTTTCAGATAATAGCCAGAACCAACATACAAACAGATATTTGTTTTAAATTATAATAAAAAATAAATAAATATACCATTTTTTATTTTTTTGTTGACCGGGAAACCTTCAAAACGTCGCCGACCGCCCTAGGAGAGGCAGATCGGGGTATGTGGGATTCTTACTGTACTAAAACCCCCCCGGTGGCCATCCTCAGTGCTCAGGGGGGACTCCGGGTACTCTGATAGAACGCACCGGTGTCCCCCTACACTTTGCCGGGGCACATCCCCGGGGCAGCTGTGACACCGCCCGTGGAGACCTCGCTGTGCAAGGCAGCGTGACCCACATTGCGCTGCCACCTTCCCGGGCCCGCGGCTCGGTGGTCAAAGCTCCCACCCCGACCACCGCCAGCAAGCCCTCCTGCCCCCTTTTAGTCGCCTCTTATGACAGGCAGGGGATACCATAGCCATATTCTTAGACCCTGGCTATTGGGTTGACGGGAGTCGCCGGGAGTGCGTTGCCTCCGCCCCGCCGTCGCCGTCGTCTCCGAGAGGGATCGGCTCTCTCCCGATCCCGCTCGAAGGTCTCCTTCTGGGACATTGCTGTCTCACAGAAGGAGACTACGGCCCTCCATGCCTCTCTGTCTGCCAGCATAGCCGTCACTACGCGTGGCAGCGAGAGGTCCTGCCCGATCCTGGTGAACAAGATTCGCCGCTCCGAGCTCCACGCTGGGCACTGCTCCAGCGTGTGCTGTGCGGAATCCCGGTCACAGCCGCATTGGTGGCATTGCGCCGTCGGTTCGCGACCGATCCGATTCAGGTACTCACCGAAACACCCGTGTCCGGTGAGTACCTGCGTCAGCCGGAAGGTGACGTAGTCCTTCCTCTTTAGCCAGGGCCCGAGGCTCGGCAACATTGCACCGACAGCGCGTTGGCGGGCGTTCTACGGCTCACACAGCCGCTCCCACCACGCCAAGAGCGCACGTCGATGCTCCTGCCTCCGCAATTCAGCCGCATTAGGAGGCGCGGTTCCGTCCGCCCGGTGGAGGCGGTCGTATACACGAGCATCCATCTCCGAAAATAAATATACTTACGCCATCCCAGGTGTAAACATAGATCTTGTGACAACAACACCCACATTTCATCGAATATGATTAAGTGCCAACGTCACAGAGGGTGAGGGTCCATCGCCGTCTCAGGTACTATACAAACGTCTTTACTTTTCAGACTTAGGTTTCCTCATTATGTTTTCCTTCACCGTAAAGCATGTGGTGTGAAATGACTGTCGCAAAAATCAAGGCCACCCCGACTCATTTTAAAATCTAAATATATATAACTCAAAGGTGCCTGACTGACTGACTGACTTAGTGATCTAACACGCACAGCCCAAACCACTGGACGGATCGGGCTGAAATTTGGCATGCAGGTAGATGTTATGACGTAGGCATTCGCATAGAAAGTATTTTGATTAATTCTACCCCCAAGGGGATAAAATAGGGGATGAAAGCTTAGACTATTTTTATGGATTAGTATTGATTTGGTATGCTAACGCGAGTGCAACCGCGGGGCACAGCTAGTTAGTATATATTCTCATGAACAAACATACTAACATTGTATTTATCGGTGAGAATAAAGATATTAAATACCGACGGTTTGCAGACTACGAAAGCCTTAATGCAAAGTCTCCGGCACAAGCTACTTACACGATATTTTACCGTTATAAGATCAATTTTTCTCTTATAAAATATTTGCACTCAGTACTCTACCTTTCTTGGGTATGCAACCTTCATTTTAAATAAGTTACTTAATTTTTTTCAAACATGCTAATGTGTAAGTGTATCAATTTGAGAAAAAAAATTTTTTTTTAATCTCCCCAGCAAGCCTTTTTGATATCCATACTGTGGTAAACCTAAAAAGTTAGCCAGTCCGCCATCTTCGATGATCGGCCATATTGGAAATCAGAATGACGTCACACCCTCCGTCATTCAAAATAAGCGTGTATATGAAATTTCAGCTCAATTGATTAATAACTGATTAAAAATTCAGTTGCTAGAATCCCCCCGACATACATATAAAATTAATAAAAAACTTTCAAATTTCTTTCTTTCTCACGAAATAATGTTTCAACAAGAAGTGGAAAGCAATATTAACCACAAACAACTGCAATAAACCAGTATGCGGCAGATACTGCATTGTTTTAGCTCTCAAGTCTCCTATAGGACTATGTATTCGAGACAGATTATACAATGCGTTACCCGCTGGCACAAAATAAGCTTTTAGAGTACTGCGATGAAATGTGGAAAATTTTTTACTGGGGAAATTCGGGACTATAAATAAGGAAAGATTGCGAAATGTAGTTAGCTTAGAGCTGGTTATGCTCTTATTTGGTGAGTAAGGTCACCAGTGCTTCCCCGCGAGGGTAAAATAGTGGGGGTTCTCTGCTTGCTATAGATAGTGGAATCCACTCTAATATAGCAACTGTATTATGAATATAGAGGCGTGGTAGCCGTGGGGTTTGAGCAGTCAGCTGCTGCAAATTCGAATCCCAACGGTCTGTATCACGAGATTTGCAGTGAAGGAAAATGTGAGGATATGCCTGAAAAGTAATTCAAAGACGTATTGTATTGTACCTGAGACAGCGATAGACTCACCATCAATCAGGTTGGCACTTCGTCAAGAGGGTGTTGTTATTACAACACCTCTACTTACCTCTTTGCGCACCCTTCTGTGGTCATGCAATTTAATTGACTGCGATCTTCTGGGACAGTCCAAGCAGCACCAACATTTCTAAGAGAAATCTAAATGTGAATTCTTTTCAGTGTAGTATTATGAGGTAATGTGAGATATGACGACCTCGTTGGTTTAGTAGTCACAAATGCGGAACACGAGGTCTGGCAGTGTTATTTGGTTTATCCATCTGTAATTTCTCATTAGCAACCTGGAGTCTGGATCAGGTTCGACTTCTGTTATTTGGCACTTAAACATATCTGGGGACATATTCTTATACTATTATTACAGTACGTGAGCATATGTATATATTATGCAGTCACCATGAATTTAAGAGTAATAATTCTTGTCGGTGTAAACGATGCAATTATTTCCATTTGTCTCTGTCAAGTGCCATCTCTTTGACCTCCTTATACGTCATGACAGACACTTTTTCTTTAACTTGTCTCACGCATGTTAGCCGTAGTCTTCCTCTCCCTCTCTTCCCTTCTACCTTTCCTTCTATTATGTTTTAAAGAAGCTGTCATGTGGCACAAGGTGGCCAATCGTCTTTCCCCTTCGATTTTGGATTGAGGTACAAAGGTAGAAATTACAAATAAGAAACAGCATTTTCATTTAAGTCCTATAGAATCATCATCATCATCCTCCTGCTCTTATCCATTATTTGTGGTCGGCGCAATGTGTTCTTCTCTTCCATTTCTCTCTATCAGCCGTCATATCTGTAGTCACTCCCATTCTAGCCATATAACTTTCACGCAAACCATCCATCATAAACAAAACTCTTTTGGCAACATTATCTTCATCCCTCCGCATAATATGTCTATACCACGACAAATGTTTTTTCTTCAACTTCTCAGACACTGGTGCTACTTTCAGATTTCCCCTTATAAACTCCTTAGGTACTTTAGTATTTGTTAAATCTGATGACTACACTTTCCTCTCCTATTAAATCAAGTAACATTATAACACTAATTTACGAGTTAATTAACTGAATCAATTGAATTGATTCGCTCCCAATTGCTGAAGAGTGTAATAATGTTATTCCATCAAGCAATTAGGCAATCGTTGCCAAGTGATATGTTAGCCTTAATTGGCAAACGGCAAATAAATTAGAGATCCAATTTTCAACGTAAAATATACACTCTTGGTTATGTTACATTTGTGATTGTGATTTAACGTTTCACGTAAAACAAACATTCGAAATATCGATGAACGATTATAAGTCATTCGAAATCTCCCAATGTGGTATTCAGTATTCACGTGATCCGTGCTCGTAGTTCGATAGGATATTATCGCGACGACGACTGAGCTAATTCATTTTTCTTTGAGTAATAAATACGAAAACATTATCAATGACTAAGTGACGCAAGTTCGAATCCCAGCGGGACTACCAATGATTTTTTCTAAAAACGTTTGTGCAGTCATTTCACACCACATTCTTTACGGTGAAGGAAAACATCGTGAAGAAACCTATATATGTCTGAGAAGAAGCTAGGAACATATCGTTCGCCTGATTACACACTCACCCACACAGACGCGGAATGGGCGAAATGACAGTAAGGTGTCACATCGTGGCCGATCGCGTATACGTCATTCACGTGTTTTACTGGCTTATTCCCATACATTTTGAAAAATGAACTTTCATACAGTAATTCCTGCGACCTCCACAACAATTCAATTTCTTGGATATCGTGAAAATTCATTTGTATACCAAAATAAGCCATGGAGGTGGTGATAATAAGATCATGGATATCTGGCGGTAGCATGTATAATCCTGTATAATTATCTCATTCTGACGATTTGAAAGTACTTTGTAAAAAGTCTAATCGTCTTTGACTTTGACTTTGACTGGGAATAAATCCTTTTACCGACAAGTTTCAAAACTTCAAAACGACATGTCTACATTATTATGAGAGTAAATAAAAGACAAAATTTGGCAATCCACACGTTCTTATTTCAATAAAAAATAGGCTTATAAGCTACTGTTTATAAGCTACATATATATACATTTTATACTGTGGTATGGAGCTACGAATAATGCTACGAAACTGGCTACGGTGCTACGAGAAAGTTGTATTGTATTGGTCTAAATAACATACTTTTATTACAAGCTTTTTATAAACACGCTATCTGTGAGAGCCGTAATGACCTTGGGGTTTGAGCAGTCGCCTGCTACTCAAGCGACGCAAGTTCGAAAATCGGTAGGGTCTGTACCGAAAAATTCACACCAGATGCAGAGAAGGAAAACATCGTGAAGAAACCTGTATGCATCTGAGAAGAAATCCAAAGTATGAATAGTGTCTGAGACGGCAATAGACTCACCATCTAGCAAGTTTGAACTTAATCATTTTCGGTGAAAAGTGAGTGTTGTGATAACAACACCTCTGCCTACCCCTTCGGGGAATACAGGCGTGAGCATATGTATGTATGTTTTTTCAATAACGATTGGTACATAAAAAAAGGCGTTTAGATACCAAAAACTCGTTTACCTCCTCCTCCAAACCTCTTAATATTTGCGTGACAAATATCGTTGAAGACAACAAAAGATTTTCGTTTATTGAAAAATCAATGGCTGTATTCAGAAGCTATTTACATCCATTGACAACTGATTTAAATAATCGATCTATCAGTTTACCAGAGAATAACATGTTTGTCATCTACTGACTGACAGATTTTACGATATTTCTTGTGCGTAAATATGTGTCGCGTCGACGGAGGAAATCTGTTTCGGTATTTACGACGCCTATGACGTATGACAGACAATAATACGATAATGGACATAACGTTACTAAACTTGAGTACATTATATGCTACACTTTATTAAATTAAACTGTCTCGTTGGTCTAGTGGTTAGTACGTTCGCCTGCCGGGCGAATATTATATTGGGTCTTTCCGTAAAGACATTCACAATAAAATGCCCGGAGTTTGTAAGTTGGCGGTGTTTCCACCCCCGTGACTCGGGGCGCACGTTGCACCGTTGGTCCTCCGCCTGATCTCTCTCCGGTCGTGTCGGATTGCCTCCCATCCCACTATGAGAGTGAGGGAATAAAGAGTGCACCTGTGTTTGCACATACTTGTGCACTATAATATCTCCTGCGCACATGGCTGATCCTCGTTGAGATTAGCAGCCGTAACCGAAATTCGGTAGGAGATCATTATTATTACATTATATACATACATACATATGCTCACGCCTGTATTCCCCGAAGGATTAGGCAGCGGTGTTTCAATAACAACACCCACTTTTCACCGAAGATGATAAAGTGCCAACGTGATAGATTTTATACTTACGTCTTTTAATTACTTCTCATACATGTAGGTTTCCTTCACCGTAAAGCAAGTGCTGTGAAATCACTACACATAAGTTTAGAATTGCATATGAAAGCATACACGGTACTTAAAGAAATAAATTAAAGTCTGTCTGTTTGTTCAGGGTAATCTCTGAAACAGCTGGACCGATTTTAACGGAACTTTCACTGGCAGATAGCCAATGTTATAAGGCGTAATATAGGCTTTTACTGTAAAAACACACTGCAGTAAAAAATACTTTCCAATAAACCAATATACAGTTATTTAATGGTAAGCGACTACTTCAAGTCTATTCAATTAGGTACCGATTCTCAAATCGAATTCATCTGGAATGAATCGCAATAAAAAATAACTAGCTCCCAGAACATCCGGGTCGTCAAACTTTATGACAGCTAACAGGTCAGAGCGATGACGTAATATCCGGCTACAATTTCCGTTTTTTTTCCGAGTGAACCGGCCGGTTTGAAGCGAGCCGATCGGACGTGAAATATTTGTCATGAATAGCATGCTGTTAATTTGAATGCTATAAACCTTGAGCAAAGCGCTATTAAATATATATATATGCTATTAAATATGCTATTATATTAGCTAAAGAGTTTTCTTAATTAGTAGTAAAAGTAGCTAAAGAATTTGTTTGTTTGATTGAACGCACAAATCTCAGGAACTTCTTGTTTTGGATTGAAAAAAAATATTTGTAAAATAAATATGCTCACGCCATCTCAGAAGGAGTAAGCAGAGGTTTTGTAACAACAACACCCACATTTCACTCAATATGATTAAGTACCAACGTGGCAGAGGGTGAGTCCATCGCCGTCTAAGGCACTATACATACGTCTTTTGAAGTACTTCTCAGACATATGCAGGTTTACTCTCGATGTTTTCTTCATCGTAAAGCACGTGGTAAGAAATCACTGCACATAAGTTTTTAGAATAACTAATTTTTACCCCGCTGGGATTCGAACTTACGTCGCTTGTGTAGCAGGCATCTCCTCAAATCCCATGGCTATTTTATATTTTTGTTTGACTTCAAATCGACATTACTTTCACAGCAATTTTTATTTTAGTTGTAATTTTTTTAAATTTATTATATCTATACTTAAAAACTAATTACAAGTAGAAAACTTGGCCCAAATCGGTGTCTCTCGGGATCGTGCCAAGAAGGCTGGCAGCATTGCCACGTTGAATAGCAATGCTGATTCTCTGAGCGAGAAAAGCCCAAGCCCGCTTGTCACGAGAAGCTTCTACCAGACGACGTGCAACCTCTTTGAAAAGTTGATGAGCATCTGGACCCCAAAAGTATAACACATATACACAACATAAGTTAATTTTATAAACTAGACTTGAACCCTCTCACTCAACGGAGTCAAAATTCTTATTTCGAAAATTTTATTAATTAAATACATAGTAAAACGTATATGTGAGGATGAGGAGCTCGTGGCACAGTTGCTATTGCGCATATTATTCGATCGGCTAAGTTAAGCAACCCTGACCCTAGCCAGTAGTTGGATGGGTGACCGCCCGAAATCCCTCCGTGCCTCGGAGGGCAAGTCAAGCCGTCGGTCCCTGTTGCCAATTTATCGTCGTTGGCAATCGTTACAGGTCAGTCGGAAGCCTAAAATAATCTGACAACTGGTTTAACCCAGATCACCGATTTTCCTCGTAAAAAGGGTTGCGAAGGTCAGATGGCAGTCGCTTCGTATAAAAATCAGGTGATCAGCCACATCTGGTTGAATCAAGTGCCGACCCCAACAATGTAGGGGATAAGGCCAGGGACGATGATGCTTAGTAAAACTTATAAAGACTTTGAACTGTGTTATTACACCGTAAATAACAAAATTACCTTTAAAAAAAAAAGAAACGCATGAATTCGGCAAGTTGAAAGAGATCTAATTACCTAATGCAGTAATATTCTAATGGACTTGTAATGATATTGTTTATTTGAGTGACGTTGCATTTCTCAAGTACATTTATCCAATTGCCTAAGTATACAGAATACTACTTTTGTAATCGAAAAATAATGCTACGAGACACCTATATATAGAGCCTTAATATAAATCCCAAAATATAAAATTATTTCTTTATATAATTACTAGTTGAAACGTATGTATAGTGCCTGAGACGGCGATAGACTCACCATCTGTCACGTTGGCACTTAATCAAATTCGGTGAAAAGTGGGTGTTGTGATAACAACACCTCTGCCTACCCCTTTGGGGAATACAGGTGTGAGCATATGTATGTATGTATGTAGTTGAGACCCGCAATTACACTTGCGTATAATTTATGAAAATAGACCACGAAAAACTTTTCTTAGCTTATCTGTTATTGTGGGCCCTCTCAGTTACCCCTTTGAGAACCCTTCTGGAATGATATAAGCATATTTTCTTTTATTGTAATGTAAAACAAGTAATATGCACAAACGCATTTCGTTATTCACTATCAAGTTATCAACCCTTATAATAATACTAGCGGACGTCCCGCGGTTTCACCCGCGTAGTTCCCGTTCCGGATAAAATATAGTCTTTGCGACTATAATTTGAGATTTAAACTATCCTATCTCTCAAGTTGGATCGAACTGCACATGGTGTGCGAATTTTATTATAATCGGTTAAGTGGTTTAGGAGTCCATTGAGGACAAACATTGTGACACGAGATTTATATATATTAAGATAGACACACACACATATAGTAATATCGACTTCACCCCTTTTTCCTATAAGCGATTAGATGAAAACCGCCCACGTGAACTTTCTACAGCGTAGGGCTGTCCCTTCCCTGTTTACACAATGGATCACGGATCCCAGTTATGGGAACAATTAGGAACATGATTCCTTGTTGTATAATTACTTAACTTCAAGTTTGTTTGAATAACACAATAGCAAGTGTAAATATCTCGTTACCTTCCTTGTTTAGTTATTATTATTAGTCTGTCGTGTCCCACTGCTGGGCAAAGGCCTCCCTTCCACTTTTCCACCATTCTCTGTCGTCGTCCTGTCCTGTTTTAGTTACTTGGAAATAAAAGTATGTGAATGAGATACATCTTTGCTTACGATATCTGTATGCAAAACTCAAGCTATGTCACTCACGTAGTTTTTATGGAACTAGGCTTTAGGCTTATTTGACCCCGAGGCTTAAAAATATATTTGCGATTGAGTTTCTGATAACACCTGTATAGGCTAGTAAGCAGAGAAGAAAGAGATCCTGGCCATGTGATTCCTCTACGTCCAATTAATCTAACCAATAGGGTAGTAATAGTTCACGTGGACTATAATTCATCACTGAATCAGATGAACTATAATTAATTTAAAATATGCGGCAAGTTAATACCTGTTGTCTTCTTTAAAAAAATATGCTCACGCCATCCCATAAGGGTCCCCGAAGGGGTAAGCCGAGGTGTTGTAACCACAGTACCCACCGAATATGATTAAGTGCCAACGTGACAGAGGGTTAGTCAATCGCCGTCTCAGGCACTATACATACGTCTTTGAATTACTCAGAAATATGCAGGTTTCCTCACGATGTTTTCCTTCATCGTAAAGCACGTGGTGTGAAATCATTGCGCACAAGTTTTTTTTTAAATGTTATTGGTACAGGCCTAGCTATTATGTATTAATTGGCTTGCGGTAGTTATTTAAGTTTTTTTTTTACTAACATCACTCTCGGTATCGTGGCAGCCCTAACGCAAGCTTCAAGTGGTAAACCGTCAATAGTTAAATGACAGTGATTTAAGACGTGTGAGACATTTCATTTACATGCTAATTGGATGAGGGGGCGTCTTGCCCCAACAACACATACAAACATAATGTTTATACAAAAAACCTTTAACACAGATAAGATTATGACGTCACGGGAGGGCACCTTTTTTTTAATTTTTTTTAACGTGGAGAATCCGCTATGGATACACCAACCGCCGCGGGGGCAGCGGAAGGGTTATATCGGACTCACACCGACTAAACTCCACGGTGTTCCTCCAAGTCGCTAAGTGGGGGGGTGCACGTGATACGTCTTCACATGCTTCACCGTGACCCCCCCACGGTAGGGCCCCTAGAGGTCGCGGTAGAGACCATGACCTCTCATTACCATCAAGCGCAGCTTCGACGCGTGGCAGTAAGATTTCACATGCAAACTTTCAACCCCCATTTCACCCCTTTAGGAGTGGAATTTCGATGAATTCTTTATAACTATACCTCCCTAAGAGGTTTAGGTTGTGTGTTTAATTCAATAAGTTAGGTATTTGTCCATACTCGACTGATTTTGGAATTTTTTACCGTTTCAAAGGTACATCTCCAACGAGTTACATCCACGTCCACAAGCAGTATGGGCATATTTTTTATAATAAATATTAAAAATTCCCAATGAGTTTTTCTAAAAAACTTATGTACAGCGAATTCACACCACGTGCTTTACGGCGAAGGAAAAAACATCATCAGGAAACCTGAATATGTCTGAGAAGTAATTCAAAGACGTATGTATAGTGCCAGAGACGGCAATAGACTTACCATCTGTCACGTTGGCACTTAATCATCTTCGGTGAAATGTGGGTGCTGTTGTTACAACACCTCTGCCTAAAATAGGCGTGAGCATATGTATATATGTTCGTACGTAAATAAAAAAAATAAAAAATGAAGACTCCAATTTTATCACACACAATCATTGGCTTCAGACCGCCACAACTACGTATATTAGAATTCCTATAAAATAATATCGCATATTGATATTTAAATTAGGTTAAGTTTCGAAAGGTTTAACTAGTTTTGAAGTCGAGTGTATACACTTATCCCTTTTCTAAAACTCCTAGAACTATGTTCACTCTATATATTATGTATAATATGGTATGTAATTACGAAACAATGCAATTAAATAACCAGATAATTTAAAATTGAAGCAATCAATAATTAAAACAAACTAATTAGAAAATAGATTTCATAGTTAAGTACTACACTACACTTAATCATTATCTCAATATATTAAATGCAACTGAGTTTATAGATTAATGAAGTTACCAATCTTTCAGCTATGTACTATGCATGGAATTAATTAAAGCTTTATTATTATTATTATTATTTACTAAACAATTATATAAGTACCCCTTGTCTGGTACCCACACAAGCTTTGTTTATTTTGGGGCTAGATCGCGCTGTGTGCTAATGTTCGAATATTATTTATATTTAATATCCTGAGGACAAAAACGGTTGGAAAAGGGGAAGGAGCCCTTTGCCCAGCAATGGGAGACAACAGACTCATACTAATAATAACAGTAATATGTCAATAGCGAACGTTTTTTCTGAACGCGACAACCAGGATTCGATTCTAGGGTCGGGAAGAGCTATTGGATTTTTTGATCTGTAATTTCCAATTAACAGCCCGGAGTCTGGCTTGATACCTTTTTAATGGGAAAAGGCTTGCCCCGTATTCAAAATGAAAAGTATTTATTCAGTTTAGATCCTGGTAAAGGCAGTTATAAAAGGCGAAGAATTGACACCGGTTCGGAAACTAGCCTTCTGAAAAGAACCGGCAAGAAACTCAGCTGGCATCATGTGCAGTTCATTACATAATAAATAATGATTAATTACACTAATTAATACTAATAAAAATTCATATAAAATTTACAATAGTGAAAATTGTATCAGCATGCATGTGAAAAAAATAACAATTACATGGGACTTAAGCGTACTAGAAATACACCTCTGCCTACCCTTCTTTAAATCTTTGTCGCTTCACCCACATTAGTCCATCTCTTCAGATTTTTTGCTGGTTTTTTCTCAATAGAAGCAACCGGCGGAATCAATTTTCTAATCCTTTAAAATCATGGCGTTCAGACAGTTGGAAAGTACTTTGTTAAGAGTAATTGATATCGTAACGATACCATAGATATGTTACGTTCAAAGAATCCGACGTTTAATATCTGTTCCCGGAGATGAACAGAACCGATTGTTTAACAAATCAGTCCTGGAAGCCAGGATATTATTCGGAGCAGACCTTGGATGGTTGAATTTCAAATAAATCACCGTAACTTGGGCAGTCTAGTGGGCCGAGACAAAGTAACATTCTCTGGCGCTTTCCCTAGTTGAAACGTTACAAAATGTGCGGGATTGACGTGACTGATTTATGTCATTCCCATACATTTTGTGTCGTTTCCATTAGCGCAAGCGCAAGAGAATGTTACTTTGTCTAGGCCTTCTGGTATTTAATGGATCAACCGATCGAAATATTGATTTCACCACATATTGACTTTAGTCATCGAAATACATATGTAACTAAAAGAGAATCTCAACATCGAGATATAGAATAGTACAGCGCCATCTTGGGAGAAGATGGCTAACTACTTAAATATAAACTACGTTAAACACCGATAGTAGAATAAGTGCGTGAGTCAAAGGGCTTTATGAGTCTCACTTTACGTGCGTTAATGACATATCGGTTCCTTTGGTTGTATATAATATCATTGCTAAAATTGTAATCAAATAAAGATGTTTTTAATTTAAATTCGAAAGGGTTTAGTTAGCCCTTTGAAGTCCACGATAACAATAAAACCCACAAAGATTTTTATCATTACCATTTCCAACCCTTCTCAGTCACATTATCCCTTTGAAAAACTGATACCGAGCTTAAACAAAGACGTGAGACCAACCACAGTATATATATGACTTAGCAGAATCATCATTTATCACCGTGAAGCTTGAAGCTTAAAACAATGTCACATTTCACCGAACATGATTAAGTGCCAGCGTGACAGAGGGCGAGTCTATCGCCGTCTCAGGCACTATACATACGTCTTTGAATTACTTTTCAGACTTAATTAAGCAGGTTTCCTCACGATGTTTTCCTTCACCGTAAAACACGTGGTATGAAAGCATTGAACATAAGTTTTTTTTAGAAAATTAATTGGTACAATCCCCGATGGGATTCGAATTTGCGTAGCAGGCGACTGCACAAACCCCAAGGCCGTTATTATATTAGTATTGGAACAGATAATAAAAATAAGAGATTATTACCAACCAAAGAAGCGTCAATTAATAATGGTCGATAGTATACAGTAGGAATATTAATACTAGATTGGAACTAAGTCTAGCAATCTCAGTAAACCACGAATCAATTATACATATCAATATTTACTCAGCGATGCACAGACAGGGACACACCGACTGATATTTACTTTTATTATTAGATACAGATAAGCCACGCTCGCCTAATTACTGTCCCGTTTCTGTGTCATATTTTCTCATTTAACTCTGAGGGTTATTTTATTTCGCAAAAATAAACGTTGAATGTTTTCTAATCTACGTTTTATGAAGGCATTGTTCTCATAGCGTATGACTACAGTATAAAATATAAGCTTACTAGCAGATGTCACGCGGTTACATATCTATATATATAAAAGAAAGTCGTGTTAGTTACACTATTTATAACTCAAGAACGGCTGAACCGATTTGGTTGAAAATTGGTAAAGGTAGCTTAGAACCAGGAGAAGGACATAGAATACTATATCCCAAACTCTATCTAATCTATGTATAACATACAGATAAATAAAAATGAAGTATCTGTTTGTAATTTCAAATTAACAGCTTTTCACTTAATGCATATGAAAGTATATAATGTAGGTACATAAATAAACAAATTCTTAACATTTTCTCTGTCCGTCTGTTTGTCTGTCTGTTTGTTCCGGGTAAACTCTGAAACGTCTGGAACGATTTCTACGGGACTTTCACTGACAGGTAGTTGATGTTACAAGGAGTAAGTAAGGATACTTTATTAAAATAGGGCTCCGTGAAATTAAGCCTACGCTGGTAAAACCACGGGGCACATCTAGTCTATAATTATCTCTGATAATGTAGCTATCCATTGAAGAATTGATTAAATCGGTCCAATATTTTGGAGCCAATCCGTTACAAACATACTTACATACAAATCTTTCCTATTTATATTATGAGTATAGATATAGATAACCGACCGTGGCGGCCGGTGCTGCTGCTGCTCAGCAGGAGTGCCTCAAGCGCCGGAAATATGCTTGCATTGGTCAAGGATACATAATTTCTGCGTTTGCGAAACTCTAGGGCCTTGGGGTCGAAGATCAGATGGCAGTGAATCGTGCCGACCGCAAAAATACATGGGATAAGGTCAGGGAAATGATGATGTTAGTAGACCATGTGAGTTCTTTCATTAAAAATAACTCCCTCGTGTGTACTTTAGTCTCGTTATAAAAATGTTAACAAGCATTTTATGCAATTGAAAACCTACACGACTCGATTAGACCCATTCGATACATGTAATCGAATGAGCCAAGCAATTTTCGCCGAGCCCTGTTTTCAGTGAACGAGATCTGTGATAGAGCATGCTTCTGATTACAATGATATGATGCAATAACGATTTTATCTTTCACAGAATACTTCCAATGGTGGATTTTTCTTGTAAAAACTGAATGATCAAATGAGGTCAAAAATAAACATAAGATACGCCATCCCAAAAGGGTCCCCAAAGGGGTAAGCAGAGGTATTGTAACAACAACACCCACATGTAACCAAACATGATGAAGTTCCAACGTGACAAAGGGAGAGTCCATCGCCGTCTCAGGCACTATACATAAGTCTTTGATATCATTTCTCAGACATACCTATTATGCAGATTTCCTCAGGATGTTTTCCTTCACCGTAAAGCACATAAGTTTTTTGAATATCTCATTAGTGCAGGCCACGCTGGGACTCGAACTTGCGTCGCTTGCGTAGCAGACGACTACTCAAACCCCAAGGCCACCACGTCGGGAATAAAATTAATATTTAACGGGACAAACATGATTTTCCTTTCCGTTTTATAGATACTACAAGCGTTAGTAGTTTCAGAGATTCTGAGAGAGTTTAAAAATATATATTTGTACTTACGACCAGTAGGTCTAAAAAGGTCACTTTGGGAGAATCATAATGTGATCCGAATATGATTCATCATGGAAATGGCAAAATGGTCCCTTAGGTGCAATTTATATTATGATTCACGAATGATTAATATTTAGCAATTCACCTGTTTCACACTTTCCTATGAAGATTCCTAAAATTATCCACAAAATATGAATTGCTTTTGTGACAAAATAACATCATAAAAAGTTAGTTACATCTACAATTATTGTAATCATAATATGAATTCCACCTAAGTGACCATTTTGTCATTTCGATAATGAGTCATATTCGGATCACATTATGATTCTCCCAAAGTGGCCTTTTTAGACCTGCTGATGTATTATAAAGGAAGATATTATGAATAATAATTACCCATATTCCTTGTTCAAGTATTTCAAGTTTCAACAATTTTTTTACGCAAGAATGTTGAATTGTGTATTAACACTGCTTTTCAAAAGAAAATATACGAAAATTTGCATATTTCTGTTGTAATTATGCGATATAATGAGAACGGAACCAGAACTACATTGTCTTTGGAAAACAATGCTTTCGTTATTTAACTTACAAAGGACCTTCTGCATTTAATTATAAGGCGTATTGTTGTAAAAAAATTCAAAATGCATTTTTTCAATATATACGCCATTTGTAGAAGCAATTTTTAGTCCAAATTTTATTTTCTGGATTTTCCCATGGATTTTATGACTATGCGATCTAAACAGCAATATATTTGCTCGACAAATATCTATTTACAAACTCAAGTATATAATAAAGTACGTCGTTGAAATAATTGGTATGTACGCGATAACAAAACTTTCTGAAGAAATCCGATCCAACACAACTTGAGATATCAAAGGCCAAAGTTATTTTTATTATAATTATTTAAAGCTCCTCATTCAAGTAAAAACGTGATATTTTAATGAAATTTATAAAGACTTGTAAAACGTCCGTAACGACACCAAAGAGCCGTAACTCCAAAGTGTCTATTTGCAGTAAAACAACTCAACTGACCTGTAAGTGCTTTTAAATGGTCGTGAAAGCATGAAATCATATTGGAACTAGGTATTATACAGTTTTACGACATATGTTGATTACACAAGAGCCGTGGTGGCCTTGAGGTTGGAATCCCAGCGGGGCCTGTACCAATGAGGTTTTCAAAAAAAACTTATGTACAGTGATTTCACACCGCGTGCTTTACGGTGAAGGAAAACACCGTGAGGAAACCTGCATATGTCTGAGAAGTAATTCAATGACGTATGTATAGTGCCTGAGAAGGCGATGGACTCACCATCTGTCACGTTGGCACTTTTTTAAATTAAAGTAGTCTAAGTTACTCCTTGTAATATTAGCTATTTGCTAATGAAAGTCCCGTTTAAATCGGCCAAATTAGCTGGAACAAACAGACGGACAGACAGAGAAAAAAAATAAAAAATATTTTTTTCATGTCAGTACTGTATAGACTTTCGTATGCGAAAAGCTGTTATTTTGCAATTACAAACAGACACTTCAATTTTATTTATCTGTAAAAAAAACTTACTAAATACGGCGATCTTATGAAAATAAATTACTAACACCCAACCGACTATTGAACAATCATGCTTTCAAAACTACAAAACCAAATTTTATATGAAACCCGTGGTCATATGCCATGTACTCTAACCTATTGTTGCAGCGTTTCTCCACTCTCTACATAGATGGCGCTACTCGCTAACATTTGCAATTAGTACTAAATACATGAGAATCTAAATCGCGCAATAAGAGTTTTCAAGCACTACGCCGGGGTCGCTTATGTGTGTGTCATTTCGAACGATATGTTCCTAGACTCCGTACTGCTTGTAGTAAGCTTATATTTTATATTGTGTGAATAGCTTCAATAACGGAGTTCCATAACATCTCTCATGCATTCGACTGTATATAAACTGCGTTATGCACCACAAAGCGTTTCAAAGTACGTTCAACGTCAAGTATATCGAGTCTCGGTACACTTTCTTGAAAAATAAACAGCTCTTGCACAAGTTTAGTAATAACACATTCTTGTGAAGTTTAATACTGGATGAAAGTATTTTGTCGTTGACTGAAAAGTAATCATAACAGCTTTAATGGGTTCTTGACTTCTCGGGGGCTGGTCATCTCAAACTACACATTTAGACATGAGTAGAACTCCAATTTTACTTTATTTTAACTTTTATCGTCATTTGTGCATTGGAACTGTGTCCATTGGCTTACATTTTTCATGTGATTTATTTTGTATTTTTATACATACATATGCTCACGCCTGTATTCCCCGAAGGGGTAGGCAGAGGTGTTGTAATAACAACACCCACTTTTCACGGAATTTGATTAAGTGCCGACATGATAGAGGGTGAGGGGATCGCCGTCTGAGACATACAGGTTACCTCACGATGTTTTCCTTCACCGAAAAGCAAGTGGTGTGAAATCACTGCACATATTTTTTCATTTTCATTTACATTTTTGCTGTCAAAACTTTGGTCAAAGGAGTTTCAGTGCAGACTTAACTTATATTACACGTCGTATTCAAATAAAGCATTCTTGCACCAATATCCCACAACAAAATTGCAATAAAAGAGGGAAATATTCACATAGATGCCAATACAAGTCGGAAAACGAGTTGTTTGTTTACAAAACCACACGATTGAATTTTAAATGAACTGTGCATTCCTTTTACACTCCTAACCCACGTAGCTTGAAATGGAAACCAAAGGAAATTGAACTCTACGTGAAAGGGAATATGTACTTTTGAAGGGTCTAGTAAAATTTGTGGGAATAAAACGAGCCGTTAAAGAAATGAGGCGGAATATGCTAGGATAGACGAAAATAAACCTTATGTTGAGAGTATTAAAGCGAAAAATTATTAGATTTTTTAATAGCAGCATTTCGTTTAATTAATCGCTGTGCAACGCTGTGTAAAATAAATCAGGGAAAATACTTAATAAGTATTATTTTTCATCTTTCTGCAACATCCCAACGATACAAACATTTTGAACCGCGTTATTCACTAACGTCCCTCAGCGTCGCACTCGTCGTCGACTTTCGGTTTCAAAGAAACGAAATTGAACCTTATCCTGTATGCATTATGTATCAATTTCCTATGATTGAAACCACCGCTATACTAATATTATAAAGAGGAAAGAGTATGTAAGTATGTTTTAACGAATTTGCTCTAAAAGTACTGAACCGATCTTGAAAATTCTTTCAGCAATAGATAGCTACATCATCAGCAAGTAACAAAGACTATATTTTATCCCTGTACTCCTACGGGAACGGGAACTACGCAGGTGAAACCGTGTGAGGTCCGCTAGTTCTTTCATATTATGCATTTTGTGAAAAGCTGTAAATTTTGATTACAGACACTTACATTTTATTTGTCTGTATGGAGATAAAGATATATAATCAGGCTTATGTACACTACATACATACGCTCACGCCTGTATCCCATGGGGATAGGCAGAGACCACATGCTAAGATCCTTACATACTTCTTTCGCTTCATCCACATTCATGCATCTCTTCATACACTTTCGTCGGTTACGAGTGCTCCGAATTTGACCTTTCCTTATGTACTATACGAAGTTCAAATAAGTAAAATCCTTAATATTCGTTGCCACAAATGAGCAGTCTCAACTTTACCTAGGTTGAAAGTTTGTTAGTTTATACAATAAAAAGTAACTGGCAGTTCGACCACAAAATACCACAACTTTTATTTCGAGAGAATTAGAACCCCCTCTAATTCTACCTACCATCATCGGTTTAAGAGCGTATTAAGAACTTCTGAGCTTTGACGTTTCATTTTGGTACGTTTTCGGTTCTTAATACGCGCTGCTTAAATGAGTTGACTTCCTGTTGTATTTAGGACGTCACGCGGTTTCACCCGCGTAGTTCCCGTGGGATCACGGTAATAAAATATAGCCTATATATCTCGCTGATAATGTAGCATGCATTGCTGAAAGAATTTTTCAAATCGGTCCAGTTGTTTTTGAGCCAATTCGTTACAAACATACTTACATACAAATCCTTCGTCTTTATAATATTGGTAAAGAAGTATACATATAGATACAGGACCTAGTCTAAGTATAGGTTTTACGTTCAGACGTCATCGTTTAACCTAGCGTTTTAGGTGACTCAAAACATCTTAATACTTTTTCGGAAGCGAGTTATGGTTGACTGCCAAAGATGGCAGAAAGGAGAGCCGTGGTGGCCTCGGGGTTTGAGCAGTCGCCTGCTACGCAAGCGACGCAAGTTAGAATCCCAGCGGGGCCCTGTACCAATGATTTTTTCTACAAAACTTATGTACAGTGATTTCACACTACGTGCTTAACGGTGAAGGAAAACATCGTGAGGAAACCTGCATATGTCTGAGAAGTAATTCAAAGACGTATGTATAATGCCTGAGACGGCGATAGACTCACCATCTGTCACGTTGGCACTTAATCAAATTCGGTGAAAAGTGGGTGCT
Source organism: Watsonalla binaria (assembly GCA_929442735.1). Classification (NCBI taxonomy): domain Eukaryota; kingdom Metazoa; phylum Arthropoda; class Insecta; order Lepidoptera; family Drepanidae; genus Watsonalla; species Watsonalla binaria. The sequence continues at coordinate 1,518,578 of OV838938.1, forward strand.
GTGATAACAACACCTCTTCCTACCCCTTCGGGGAATACAGGCGTGAGCATATGCCAAAGATGGCGGATCAACACATCTAGAGCCACGCTAACCAAGGTCGAACGATGACATTTAAACGTGTCAAAACCTTCGCTTGGTCCAAGTACAGAATTAATTTACCAACAGCAATATCTCAAACTAATCTCTAAACTACAGGTATTTGCATAGCATTACACAGAGTTGTGTACTATTTGCATTTAGTTTGCATATTACTTTTGCCCACCTCGGTCAAACTTAGTAAGTGACTGACTAAATTATAGATCGGTTGGAATATGAGGCTTTCGATCAAATGCCTTAATTTTAGTTAAATAATAGTTCCTCGTGTTAATTATGAATAGACCGACCCTACATAGCTATGTAACCAGGGCCCGTAGACAAAGTCACATTATGCCGTGGAGATTGGACCGGCCGCTGGTGTGGGATGCCACGTGTGTCGATACGTTGGCTCCGTCCCATCTCCCCGGCACTGCTGTGGCGGCCGGTGCTGCTGCTGTTCAGCAGGAGTGCCTCAAGCATAGGAAATATGCTTGCATTGGTCAAGGATACATATTTTCTGCGTTTGCGGTTGAAACTCTGGGACCTTGGGGTCCAGATGCTCATCAACTTTTCAAAGAGGTTGCACGTCGTCTGTTAGAAGCTTCTCGTGACAAGCGGGCTGGGGCTTTTCTCGCTCAGAGAATCAGCATTGCTATTCAACGTGGCAATGCTGCCAGCCTTCTTGGCACGATCCCGAGAGATACCGATTTGGGCCAAGTTTTCTACTTGTAATTAGTTTTTAGTTACTTATTAGTTACTTAATAAAGAATGTGCTTACTATCCTCACGCTTCGCTAGTAGAAACGATGCAAAACGTACGGGAATGACATATGTCACGTGACTTATTTATGTCAGTTCCATACATTTTATATCGTATTAGCGCAAGCGCGAGAGAATGTTACTTTGCCTTGATCGACTGGAGCCTTACCAACGTCTTATTGCCATGATAGTTTACCTCTTATGAGACAAGTGTATATGGAATTCATGTCACACTTGTGAACAGGTGCTGGTTGTGGGGGCTTGTAATCTCAAGCTACGCATTTAGATATAAGTAGAAATTCTAATCTTTTCTTTATGTTAATTTTTATCGACATTTGTGCATTGCAACTGTGTCCATGGGCTTAAATTTCTCAAGTGATTTATTTTGTTTTTTTTTAATTGAATAATACTTTTGGATAGAGTAATCACTGAGTTTCTTGCCAGGTTCTTCTCAGTAAAAGCAACCTTCTGAACCTGGCGGTAGCATGTATAATCATGTAAATTATGTCATTCTGACGATTTGAAAGCGCTTTGTAAAAAGTCTAATCGAATTAAGATATTTTTGACTTTGACTTTGACTTTGACTGTCACGCGCATTACGTGGCTGTGCAGAATACAGATCTATAATATTGATATTGAACAATGTTCAAACATTATCACCCAGCACTCGCATTTACTGACACGGGGGTCGAATCCTGGTAGCACTTGTGACCATTTAGACCACCGAGGCAATCACTTAACATAGATGTAAATGAAATCTAGTAGGAATATATTCTTTGAAATTGTATAAAACACGAGGCACTTATATTGCCTCTTTGTGTGAGGACATTGAACAGAATTCGCCGAGGTACTTGGGTGTCTTCATCATAATATTACCAACAAGTATATTGCTTTCAACATTATTGTTTTTGTTTTCGTTATTCATATAAAAATGATTCTTTGTGGGCTTTCCCGTACATATTCGTGTATTTCAATTCAATTTCAACACTACAACACTTTATAAACTAGCTTATTTTTGAAGTGATAAAGATTCTAACGAGAAAGATGTCATTAAAAAATTAAAACATATAATGTTTGTTTTTGGCGCGCAGCGATGGCCGGAGGCCGGATGGTATGTCACTGGTGCCGTGGAGATTGGGTCGGCCGCTGGTGTGGGATGCCACGTGTGTCGATACGTTGGCTCCGTCCCATACTGCTGTGGCGGCCGGTGCTGCTGCTGCTCAGCAGGAGTGCCTCAAGCGCCGGAAATATGCTTGCATTGGTCAAGGATACATATTTTCTGCGTTTGCAGTTGAAACTCTGGGACCTTGGGGTCCAGATGCTCATCAACTTTTCAAAGAGGTTGCACGTCGTCTGGTAGAAGCTTCTCGTGACAAGCGGGCTGGGGCTTTTCTCGCTCAGAGAATCAGCATTGCTATTCAACGTGGCAATGCTGCCAGCCTTCTTGGCACGATCCCGAGAGACACCGATTTGGGCCAAGTTTTCTACTTGTAATTAGTTTTTAGTTACCTATTTATTATCTTAGTTTGATATTAATAAATGTTCTTCGATATTTTTTTAATTTCACTCCCTAGGCTAAAATTCTGTATTGAAGTTTTGAAAAATATCGGTATCACATATAAAATACCTAAAAGCGATTGATTACTGAGTTTCTTGCCAGGTTCTTCTCAGTAAAAGCAACCTTCCGAACCTGGCGGTAGTATGTATATTCCTGTATAATTACATCATTCTTACGATTTGAAAGTACTTTGTAAAAAGTCTAATCGAATAAATATATTTTTAACTTTGACTTAAAATAACCATTTATTTAATACTTATTTAAATTTAATAAATGCTGCGTCCAATTTTGTGTAACGAAAAATAGTGCTTATTTCTTTCATTAACATAATATGAAACTGTATTCCGCCATAATGGCTCCACTATTAATTTCATGACGTCATTTTGGGGTTATCACATAACTAATAAGGAAGCCAGGAGGGTGTGAGTGGAATGGGTTTGATTGCAAGTCGCGGTTTACAAGATAATATGGAAGCGGAAGTTTGTTCTTATTTAATCAACCATAATTAATGGTTTGAAGCCATAATTACCATTAAATCTTCATCATACATAGAATGCAAAGTCCTGACTGGCTGAACTCAATGCACACTACGTAATACGCACTAAGGGGGCTGAACCCTGAAAAGGTTCCGTACCATGATCTATAAAAACGGCAAACCCGTGTTGTTTAGGAGGGCTGATTCCCAGATATCCATTATGTAATTATCACCACCTCCACAGCTTTTGTTTTGGTAAACAAATGAATTCTCACGACATCCAAGTAATTGAATTGTCGTGGAGGTCGCAGGAATTCATGTATGAAAGTTCTTTTTTCAATATCTATGTGCTGATTTATTTTTTTCTGTTTTTAGTACCTTAAGCATGTTTTTAAGTATATTTTAGTACTTGGTATTAAAAAAAAGCCCCGCTAAGGATAAAAATTATTGTTCGGAGCTGATTGCCTGAACTTTAACAAGAAGAAGTATTAAAAAAGGTATCTTTTTATCTTTACGCGTAACTAAGGCCCGTCGATCTAATAAAGCAAATTAAAAAAATCCAAATAGCTAATGTGATGAAAATACAGAGCATTTACGAGTTCTGTAACTAATTAGTTAAATAAACAAGTAAAAGCCAACCCTATACCTAATCGCAACCACTATTAAACGTAAAAATAAACCGCGTTATTCACAAAAGTTTCTCAGCGTGGAACTCGACGACCAGCGTTGGAAACTGATCTTATCTTATCTTATTTTGTGGCATTATTGGGTCCGGTTGCCCAGAAGCACGTCGACCCTTTGGATCTCTTGTGCCGCCCTTGCCCTTTTGCTCTACGTACCTGACTCCTCAAATACTCCCTGAACAAGCCGGCAGATCTTGCCCATGGGGAAGAGCTTGTAGTCCTCTGGTTTCGGATACGCCTTACCCAGTAGGTCCATTCGCCATCTGGCCAGTGCGTCGCAATTGCATATTAGGTGACTCATGGTTTCGGCTTCTGATGGTCAGTACCTACACACCACATCGTTAGATAAGTTCATCTTATGAAGATGTTCTTTTGTCCCATAATAACCTGTTAGTGCTGCTGTGCCTAAGCTGACATCTATTCAATTGCAATAGGAAACTGATAAATAATACGAATAAAGTATAAGGTCCAATTAAATTTCATTGAAACTGATAAACCTTACTGAATAACGCGGCAAGTAATCTCGCGTGTCTGTACCAATGAGTTTTTTATGTCGCACCACAAGCTTTACGGTGAAAAAAGTGTATTGTCCGAGGCAGACAGGCAGATGCTTATCTTGTCACTAGCGTCCCCCCACAGTTTCATCTAAAATCGTAAGATTTGACAAACAAACTTTCATATCCTTCTTCACTCAGTGAATAAGGCGGCTATTAGCTGCTTTATGAGCGAAATCCTTAATCCCCTGCATGGTCACGCTGTGTTATAGCAGAATGAAGCTTCGCTTACATCGACCACATATTTAATCAACGCCTAACTAACCTTCATAATCCATACTAGCTATGTCCCGCGGTTTTTTAAATTAAAGTAGCTTAAGCTATGTAATTATCTATCGGCCAGTAAAAGTCCCGGTAAAATCGGTCCAGCCGTTTCGGAGATTTATAATCTTACGTCTCGTCCAATTTTATGCATCTCTTCGTTCGCTTTCTTAGGCTATGAATGCTTGGAGTAATAATAGTCTCCTTCATTTCGGTTACGGCGGCTAATCTCAACCTCGTTGAGATTCATCAGCCAACTGCGCAGGAGATATTATAGTGCACAAGTGTGTGCAAACACAGGTGCACTCTTTATTCCCTAACTCTCATAGTGGGATGGGAGGCAATCCGACACGACCGGAGAGAGATCAGGCGGAGGACCAACGGTGCAACGTGCGCCCCGAGACACGGGGAAACACCGCCAACTTCCAAACTCCGGTCAATTATTGTTAATTTCTTGACGGAAAACCCAATATGATATACTATTTGACCCGACCCGCGAATCGAACCCATGGACCTCTCATGGCAAATACATAAAAAGAGCAAAGATATCGAAATGTTTCACATACTTTATGGCGTCCCCTTGTCATACGAAGGACAGAAATAACGATCTCCAAATAAGACGTAAACACACTATATATAAATAAGAACAGGAAAACAGCCCGGAAAATCTTGGGAAACTGTTGTGAAGTTGTGTCAACGGAAACAGACGTAAAATTAAGAAAAAAGACGTGCTCTATTCCACTTAAGCGTAGAGTATATTTGTGACTTTCACGTATGACCAACAGTGGAGTGGGGTCGAGGAATAATGATCTTTACGGTAGACAAATAAGGCCGGCTTTGTGATACATGTGGGTAAATATTATGTAGTTTTCGGAAATTGCATTGTGCATATATACAGATAAATAAAAATGAAGTGTCTTGAAATGCATATGACAATATAGACGGTAAAGACATAGAAAAACCAATTAGTTTATTTTTTCTCTGTCTGTCTGTTTGTTTGTTCCAGCTAATATCCGAAACGACTAGACCGATTTTAACGGGACTTTCACTGGCTGATAGCTAATGTTTGAAGGAATAACTTATTACTATTAATAAGAAAAAACAATAGGATTCCGCGGGTCACTTAATAACTGAAGTAAACGCGGGTGAAAGCGCAAGGCACAGCTAGTATATAATAAATTATGTAGAATATATAATTACCTATATTATGTTAAGGGAATTTAACGATAGTTATTATAAAGAGTCGAGACTTTTCCACGCACATGTATGTCACAGAACAAAATCCGTTTTAATTTTTCATAGATACGTATTATGCTCACGCCTGTTTTCCCGAAGGAATAGACAGAGGTGTTGTAATAACAACACATTTCACCGAAAAGTATAAGTGCCAACGTGACAGATAGTGACTGTAACCCCTCAGGCACTATACATACGTAATTGAATTACTATTCACACATTATGCAGGTTTCCTCACGATATTTTCCTTCACCGTAAAGAACGTGGTGTGAAATCACTGCAATATACATACATATGCTCACGCCTGTATCCCATGGGGGTAGGCAAAGACCAACGTTTGCCACATGCTACGATCCTTACATATTTCTTTGGCTTCATCCACATTCATGCATCTCTTCATACACTTTCTTCGGATACGAGTGCTCCGAATTTCACCTTTCTGAAAAATACTATTAATTTGGTCGTAGTAGTTGTTCCTTGGACGCCCTCTACCGACACTTCCGGTCACATTCGCTCTATAAATTTGTTTCGTTAATCGCCTTTCACTCATCCTTTCGATATGTCCTAACCATCTCAACATACTTTTTTCAATTCTGATCACCACATCATTCTTCAACTTGCAACTGTCTCTTATCACACTATTTCTGATACGATCTACAATGGTGACCCCACACATACTTCGTAACGAACGCATTTCCACTGCATTCACTCTACTTTCATGTTTATTACAGGTAACCGCTGGGATACCTGCGTCGCTTATACTTAATTAAGTTTTTTTTCTCTCCCCAGAATGATGTACTTCCTCCTAGTATGCCTGATGGTGTTCAGCGTGGCGTTGTGTGCGCCGGAGCACACACAGAGCGACCATGAGCTCCACACAGACGACCACATGGCCCTTGAGAAACGATCCCCGCACTATAACTTCGGGCTCGGCAAGAGGGCCTATAGCTACGTCTCCGAGTACAAGAGGCTGCCAGTCTACAACTTCGGATTGGGGAAACGGTGGGTATCACAAATAGAGGATAGTTATTTGAATCATTTTGTATGTTTTAGTTTAATTCTTTGTAAATAGATGGCGTAAGTAGTAAAATAGATCGCGCCATTGAAGTTTGTATCGCGTTACGTAAATACGCTTACCATTGTACAGTTTTCCAACCACTCAGATCCAGCTCCCTAGCTCATCCCCCAGCAACGCCCTAAGCCGAGGTCCGAGCCCCGCACCGGGGTGCCCTTAGCTGTGTTGCTTAGTTTTTAAGTTTAAGCTCGGCTGGAGGCCCTTGGGTCTCGAACTTTAGTCCGGTTAAGCAATGGAAGTAACTCCCCCCTACCAACTGCGAGAGACCATATCGTAAAAAAAACAGTTTTCCTCTTCTTTGACATAACATTATTGGATGTGAACTCTAGTTTTATTTAGTTCCTGCAAATATTCGGAATGCCTAAATAAATTATTAAATTAGTTTGCAAAAATCATTTATAACCGAATGGTGAGTTATTTACGGATGTTTTATTATTTTATCCATGAATCGTAATCTATAAAACTTGATATAAATACAATTTAAGTATTTGTTTGTCAGTCCAAATAAATAGATTTTCACTCAATGCATATGCAAGTATCGTGAGGAAACCTGCATATTTCTGAGAAGTAATTCAATGAAGTATGTTAAGTGTCTGAAACGGCGATGGACTCCTTCGGTGAAAAGTGGGTGTTGTGATTACAACACCTCTGCCCCCCTACCCCTTCGGGGAATACAGGCGTGAGCATATGTATGTAAGTACATACATGAAAAAACCTATTTTCAAAAAAAGACTCCGTCTGATTGATCGAATTGCTTCATAAAAATAAATTAAATACCGAAATTTATCAGTAATCAGTAAAGTATTTTTTTTTAAAATCCTGAATTGCCTACATCTAGTGGTGTGAAATGTAACATTTCTATCGTCTTGAATATTAAACTTTTGTTCCCCAGGTCTCGGCCCTACTCCTTCGGCCTGGGCAAGCGCTCCGTGGACGAGGACACGTCGGATGAAGAATTCCCCACTGACATCGACCAAGCAACCCTCGCAGAACTCTTCGATCAATATGACGACGCTCCGGCTGGTACGTATCTTTTGCATATAGTAAATAAATATAAGACCATAGTAAGGCCTGCCGTCCTGTATGGATCAGAATGTTGGGCCACAAAGGTCACGGATGAAAGAAAGCTGCATGCAACTGAGATGCGGATGTTGAGATGGATGTGTGGCGTAACGAGATTGGACAAGGCAAGGAATGAGTATATAAGGAGAAGTCTGAAAGAAGCACCACTGACTGACAATTAGTAGAATAAGCATTTGTCGTGGTATGGACATGTTATGGAGGGATGAGGATAATGCTGCCAAAAGAGTTTTGTTTATGAATGTGGATGGTTACAAGGGGAAAGGAAGACCTAAGAAACGATGGATGGATTGTGTGAAAGATGACATGGCTAGAATCGGAGTGAATACAGATATGACGGCTGATAGAGAGAAATGGAAGAGAAGAACACATTGCGCCGACTACAGATAACATGGGATAAAGGCAGAATTTTTAAGATCGATGTAGTAGTGTCGGAGCCTATTCAATGCAAACAATCAAATCTTTCCTCTTTATAATATTTAGTAGAGATGACTGCTGCCGGTCTAGTTGTCGCAAGCTACTGGGGTGGGGCAAAGTATTATTGGATGGATGTTTCCGTGTGCATTTTTCCCAATACCAGCTTGGAGTCTGGATTAGTGCCCAGTTACTGGCAATAGATAGAGCCTCCTATTACGTAACTGGTGAAATGTGGATGGACTATAAGTACACCTCAAAGGGTACCTTCGGGGAATATCTTTCTTATGCTTTATTTTTATACAAATTTCGTTAGTTGAAGGACACTTGTGTAACTTAAATTTCCCATTTGAAAACTTTTTTAATCTCCTTTTCCCGGCTGGACGGTCTGATCTCATGATCTTAATATCTTGGTCCATTACCATATCTTAATATTCATAAACGTTTGTACAAAGTATCTACAGGTCTATAGCATTTTATTAAAATATAGCTACAGAAGTAATTATTTTTATTTAAAATATGTAAAAATCTACGTTGAAGAAAACGCGAGCAGAAGTAGCAGTAGTAACATAGGCAGAGACCACCGTTTGCCAGATGCTACGATCCTTACATACTTCTTTCGCTTCATCAACATTCATGCATCTCTTCATACACTTTCTTCGGTTACGAGTGCTCCGAATTTGACCTTTCTGAAAAATACTATTAATTTGGTCATAGTAGTTGTTCCTTGGACGCCCTCTACCGACACTTCCGGTCACATTCGCTCTATAAATTTATTTCGTTAATCGCCTTTAACTCATCATTTCGATGTGTCCAAACCATCTCAACATACTTTTTTCAATTCTGGTCACCACATCATTCTTCAACTTTCAACTGTCTCTTATTACACATATACTTCTTAACTTAAGCAATCGAATTAATTTCTTTCCCCTCCCCCCCGTTCCCCCTCCCGCTTCAACCTTTCTTTATAAAACTAACAAATGTAATATTTAAATAATTCCACAGGCTTCGAAGTAAAACGCGCCCGACCCTACAGCTTCGGTCTCGGCAAGCGCCTTGCCGAAGATGAGAACTCCGAAGAGAAGCGAGCTCGGTATGACTTCGGCCTTGGCAAACGACTGCCGATGTACAACTTCGGATTGGGCAAACGAGCTAGGAACTACAACTTTGGTCTGGGAAAGCGACTCAGCAGCAAATTCAACTTCGGCTTGGGCAAACGAGAGCGGGACATGAATAGATTTAGCTTCGGCCTCGGCAAGCGGGCAGCCGAAGACTTATCTGCCGAAACCGACAACTATTTCGACGTTTAAACAACTATTTCGTTTTCATTGTTTTTATGTTGGAAGCTTGTGTGGGATTTTACATTATACATTTGTTTTGAATATAGTAAAAATATGTCAGTTAGAACATCAAATAATATACTTAAAACGTACTTGACTAGTTGCAGGTGTTTCTAAAACAAAGAAAAAAAATATTTACAGAATGTTAATATATGTCATTTACAACTCTATCCAACCATGTTAGTAAATCTATTATATTTTTTTAAATAGTAAGTTAAAATCTGTCTGAAAAAAAAAACAGTTGTGAAAATTTTTATATTTTGTAATTTTAATGTTTTTCCCTTTGCATTATATACCACGGATTGTCTTGTGAAAAACCCAGCCATTTTGACAAGACAATATGTAACTTACACAACATTTCTAAACGATATCAATTATTAATCAAATTCCCCGCAAGCTTACCTAAAAGAGCATTAATTAATAGTATTAATTAATACCTACTTGTTAAGAACACGGACTGGATAATTTATTCAAATAATATAAGTGATTTTGGATCTAATAATTCTGGTTTTATGGTTCCGTGTATCTGATGAAAAACGGAATCTGTTCATGTTGTTCATGTCTATGCTGCAGTCAGTTATCTGTCAATTTAACATCTTAAAACAAATCAATCATTATGTAGTGAATAATAAAGTTTAATTTTGTATATTACTATTATGGAAGTAGCTTATCAATCTGTAAGTGTAAAATAGTATGTTACCACATTGAATTAATATTTCTTTTGTATTACCATATGAATTTTTTATTTCATAAAATTTTATCGCGTTTTATTAGGGTTGTGAAAGGGTAAGCGGAGGTATTGCAACGCCAATTTCAAAGTACAAATTGACATTGTACTTTTAACAAAGCACAAATTGACATGACAGGATTGTAATGTTGAAGCTATAATGAGGGTTGCTATTATTGCGAAGAACCCGGCAAGAAACTAAGTAAAAACTCTTTTGAAAAATCTTATACTTTAAATGAATTACTAGGAATATATAAGCCCATGGACACATTTGCAATGCATGTAAAACATGTCAAAGTAAAAATAAAATAAATTTGAATAATTTTTCAAGTAGATTAGGTGCAAATCTCCAACACCATCTTGAATAAATTTCGTTTTTTAATCTGTGTTCAAGTTTCCTCGCGAGGTTTTCCTTCATCATAAACATCGTGGAGCGTAATATGTTCCCAAACACTGTTAATCATCTGTATTCGCTTAATTAAACAAAGAAGTTAACGTGAGTTCTTCCTTAATTCTCCAAACAGAGTTAATGTTGACTTAATTTAAATGAAGAGTTCCAAACTGGGATTACAAATTGTGATCTCATTTATGTAACTTTTCCGAACAGATGATAAATTACATTTATCATGAGTTAGTTAACAGTGAGTAGTTACGTTACTCTGTTGTTTATAATTGAAATTAATAGCGTTAAAGGGTTGTTTTTAATCTCATAATAAGTACTTATATTATATATATATTTTTACATTTTATATATTGATGAATGATTTAGAAAAGCAGTCATGGTTTGGAAAGTTTTAACGGCACTTAAAAAAACCTGAATGAAATTACTATCTTTTAATTAATTAATTTCTCACAGTAAATAAACAAATAATACGATTTTTCACTTTTACATAATGATCACACATTTATTTTTGTTTTCTCTAGTAAAATTAGTACTGCTTTTATTTTTTTATTTTTTTTTATTTAGAGCCCTATGTGTCCCACTGCTGAGCAAAGGCCTCCCTTCCCTCTTTCCAACACTTCCGATCCAGGGCTATCTCCGGCCAGTTTTTGTGGTAAGCAGCGAGTTCGTCCTGCCATCTTTTTCTCGGCCTTCCACGTCTGCGCGTCGCATTCGGAGGGGTCCATCTTGTGGTTTGTTTAGCCCACAGTTCGTCTGACATGCGACACACGTGCCCAGCCCAGTCCCATTTCAGTTTAGCAGCTTGATGACCAACATCAGAGATTTGTGTTTTGGAACGTAGTGTACTATTTCGAATGCGGTCTGTTAATCTGACTCCCATTATACTACGTTCCATGGCTCGCTGGCAGACCCCTAGTCTGGATTTTTGATAGTCTGTCAAAGACCAAGTCTGAGCACCGTAGGTGAGGATTGGGAGAATGCATATATCCATCAGTCTCTTTTTTGATGTTAAAGGGAGTTTTCCTTTCAAGAGGTCTTTCATAGCCCAATAACTCTTCCAGTAGTAAAATTAGTACTGCTATGTATTATTAACTTAAATCCTTCCTATAAGGGTCTCCCAAAGGGGTAGACAGAGATGTCAACACTTTTCACTGAAAAGATCCAAGTGCCAACTCGACCGTAGGATAACTAATATCCATGTTAGTAATTATTAGTTATATCATGAAAAGCTAAAAGTTGGTACTACAGGAGATGCTACTGGCACTGTTGTTCCAGTATCTTAGATACTGTGTGGTCGTTTTGTGTAAGCATAAACTCAAACTCAAACTCAAAATATCTTTATTTGATTAGACTTCTTACAAAGTACTTTCAAATCGTCAGAAGGACACAAAATACATTATACATGATTATAAATGTTACCACCGGGTTCGGAAGGTAGCTTTTGTTGAGAAGAACCCGGCAAGAAACTCAACAATTACTCTTTTAAAAAAATATATATTATACAATGTTTTTGGTTACAGTATTTATATCTCATGAATATAAGCCCATGGGACACAGCATAAATGCTCAATTGTCAAATATAATAACTAAAATATTACAAATATTTGTGAGCATGGCAAATTCCAGCCAGTCAAAGCAAAGATCTATTAAGAAATATTAACTTCAATGTGAACACACGAATATAGCAGATAAGTATTGTGTATTAACTGTTTGACTGTAACCGATGTAAAATTTAAAATAAACTATTGAAAATATAGTGAAAATGCAATATTTTGTATCATTTACCCTGAATTCCCTCGCTTCGAGATAAATTCTCGCTTTGCCTATATCTAAATATTATTTATATTTTCACAACTTGCAATAAAATCTACTCAGGGCTTAGATAGAGACTAAGTTACCCAAGAGGGTATTGTGGTTGATATACTGGGTCCCCTTCATCATACATTACGTTCATACAGCTCCAATCTTAACGGTCACAGGTGCCGTCAGGAGTTTTGAGCGCTAGCCTTGAATGTGCAGAAGTTGGGGAAAAACCGATAACATGATAGATTTGTCATAGTAACCTAAATGACAAATGAACCGTGGTGGCCTTGAGGTTTGAGCAGCCGCGTGCTACGCAAGCGACGCAAGTTCGAATCCCAGCGGGGCCAAAAAACTTATGTACAGTGATTTCACACCACGTGCTTTACGGTGAAAGAAAACATCGTGAGGAAACCTGCATATTTCTGAGAAGTAATTCAAAGACGTATGTATAGTGCCTGAGACGGCGATAGACTCACCATCTGTCACGTTGGCGCTGGCCCCGCTGGGATTCGAACTTGCGTCGCTTGCGTAGCAGGCGACTGCTTTAACCCCGAGGCCACAACGGCTCTAGATCGGAGATAGATGTATATGACGTGTATACATCTGTCACTACTAACTAGAGTTAAACTATCATTCATGGTCATAAGAGGTCATGGTAGGGCCCCAGGATTACGAGTAGAGGTCATGATGAAAATACTTACAGGTTACGACGAACTTTTATACAGATAAATAAAATTGAAGTGTCAATTTTAACAACAGTATTTTTTTTATATGTTTTTAGACTAGCCGTGCTCCGAGAGCTTACCCACGCAGACTTAATTTCAGTGGTCTGCAGAACCCAATTTTTTTTAAATAGCCTACGTTACGCCTTGTAAATTTACCTATCTGCCACTAAAAGTCCCGCTAAAGTCGGACGTACAGACAGACAGAATTAAAGTTTTCTTTTTTTAATAGTTTACTTCAAGTGAGTATATATTTTTCATATGCATTTGCAGAAAAGCTATTTAATTTAATTAGGAATTACAAACAAACATATCAATTTTATTTATAGATATATAAATTATCCACAAATATGACGCGGGAGCAGGACAACACAAAAGGGTTTGTTGGACATACCCTCCTTTGTAGATTCATTTAAATAAACAACGATCCTTCGTTAAATTAAGAAAATAATTAACGAACATTAAATTATTACTTTACTCATATACATGCAGATTAGCCGGTCGAAAGAAATATCTATATACGGATAAACAAAATTGAAGTGTCTGTTTGTAATTCCAAATGAATAGCTTTTCTCTTACGGCATATGAAAGTATATTCGGTATTCACGTAAAAAAACCAACAATATTTTTTCTCCGTCTGTCCGTCTGTTCCGGCTAATCTCCGAAACGGCTGGCCCGGTTTTAACGGGACTTTCACTGGCAGATAGCTAATGTTAAGAGTAACATAGGCATAGGCACACATGAATTAAAATCTATGCGTAATTAATAATTTTAAATAGGTGCCTCCTGACCTGCCTGCTAATCACTGATCCCTACTTAATATTATAAATGCGAAAGTAACTCTGTCTGTCTGTTACGCTTTCCCGCTTAAACCTCTCGACCGATTTTGATGAAATTTGGCACAGACAATCTTTAGACCCTGAGAAAGGACATAGGCTACCGTTTATTGCGAAAAAGGGATCTTCATCCCTTTTTCGTGCAGGTGTCCTCACGATGTTTTCCTTCACGGTAAAGCACGTGGTGTGAAATAACTGCACATAAGTTTTTTAGAAAAACTCATTGGTACAGGCCCCGCTGTGATTCGAACTTGCGTCGCTAGCGTAGCAGGTGACTGCTCTAACCCCAAGGCCATCACGGCTTCTAGTATAATAATAATAATTATAAGTATTTTTTATTTCCATGACAGTAATAAATATATAAGAAATGTCATGTCATGTGCGCCCAATGTATGGGAGATAACGCACTATAAATGTACCTAATTAATGAAGAATCACGTACCAGCTGTTTACGGTAAAACAAGCCTACCTAGTTTAGTTGGAGGTAAAACGCATCATTTGTCCAGTTTAAGTGCGTGAGTAAAAACACGTCTAGTAAACCGTGATATATCAGTACTCAGACTCGAATCATTTGTCACTTGAACACATCATATTACTTACAATGTTTATGAGAATGTATGTGAGGTACCCTTTTTTGTAAAGAAATTTGTATATTATATAAATATGTTGAGTACTGTATGCTTGTATGGTGACAAGATAAAATATAGAACAGGATAAAAGTGACGTTTATACTTACTTATGATGCAAAAGCACTATTCTTGTGTTTCCAAAACGCTGTTTACATTGAAAAACGATTCTTATAGACCGTCTACTTGAGACACGTGTAGCTGTGGTTGTGTTTGAGCAGTCGCCTGCTACGCAAGCGACGCAAGTTCGAATCGCAGCCAACCTGTACCACGTGCTTTACGGTGAATGAAAACATCGTGAGCAAACCTAGTCTGAGAAGTAATTCAAAGACGTATGTATACTGCCCACCATCTGTCACGTTGACACTTAATCATCTTTGGTGAAAAGTGGGTGTTGTTATTACAACACCTCTGCCTACTCCTTAGGGGAATACAGGTGTTAGCATATGTATGTATGTCTACAGGCCTTGTAAGGTAAATTTAACGGGACCTTGGGGTCCAGATGCTCATCGACTTTTCAAAGAGGTTGCACGTCGTCTGGCAGAAGCTTCTCGTGACAAGCGGGCTGGGGCTTTTCTCGCTCAGAGAATCAGCATTGCTATTCAACGTGGCAATGCTGCCGGCCTTCTTGGCACGAACCCGAGAGACACCGATTTGGGCCAAGTTTTCTACTTTTAATTAGTTTTTAGTTACTTATTAGTATACCACGTTACATATAAATATACCACGTTTTATAGTACACCCAAACATTTTTCCAGCTATGTTTAACTCCCACAAAATAGAGAGCGAGCCTATTGCCATTTAACCACGCGCTAATCCAGATTCCGGGATGCTATAAGGGGAAGACTGACGTAAGCAAATGTATGTATGTGTAGGTTGTCTTTTTATATAACTTTTTTTTTAACTATGTGTGCAATGAAGAGTATTGTTATTGTATCATCTGTGAGAGTTAAATACGGTCCCCGGGCGTGTTCTGCTTGTCCGACCCACCGCAAACTCCACACCATTCCATACACCTCAACTCCCTTATCTATTAAGGTAGGCTAGTAGGCTAGGTCCTGTCCCGAGTTCACAACGAATACCTTTGAATGTGCTGTAGTAATTTATAATTCCGTCTCTATCTGTATGTATGGTGCGAGACGAAACATGAGCGGTATCCTGGATTTGTACCTAAATGGTGAATTCAGTAACCAATGTGTATATTTAACTAACATTAACAATTCAATCCTTTCTGAAGAGAAGCTATTTCTCCGATTCAAAGAAAGGCCTTTATTACCAAAGCATTGTGAACTTTACAAACTTTGTATAAAGAGTTCGACATTTAACTCTTACCTACCCTTTCGTTATATCTACGTAATTGAAATACAAGGTGTACAATCTTCTTGGTTGTCCACTTCGCTCTATACTGGTTGAGGAGGCATTCTGACATTCGCGTCATACTTGTGAACAGTGGCTGGTCATCTCAAGCTACTCATTTATATAATAATAATAATAATAACGTTTATTTGGCACGAACAAATGTAACATTAAGCAGATCAGTGACTCTCAAACTAGGCAAGCCTGTACTATGAGAGACTGAGTTGAGTTCACAACAAAAGAAATCCTTAATTAAGTATTGTGGTTAAGTTGATAGTAATTTACCTTAAAAACAGATATAGATATAAATATTGATTAATAAAACAGCATTTAGTAAAGTACATTGTGTAGGTGCGAATACATTGTTATTGTGTGTAGGATATCCAATGGTCCGTTCAACCTAAATCATAACTGTGTTGGGTGAGTCTTCTACGTGCGTATTTTCATATAGTATTTATAATATAATCCATTGTGTGTGCGTGTGTGTATGTGTGTGTGTGTGTGTGTGTGTGTGTGTGTGTGTGTGTGTGTACATGAGTGCGTGGGTGAGTATGTGAGTTTGTGTTTTTTTGTGGGGGATTAGGTGTGAAGATGTGTCCGCATTGGTGGTCACGTGTTCGCGGAAATAATTAATTTTTCCGACTCTTCATAAGAGAGGCCTAGAAGCCATTGTTTTAGAATTCTTTTACATGATGTATAGTTCACGATACTGCAGTGGCAATTGACGTTGTTGTAAATGAGGGGGGCATGTATGCTGCACAGCGTTTGTATATATAAGTAGGACTACTATACTTTTACTTTATGTTCATTTTTATCGACATATTTTGTGCATTGGAACTGGGGCTTACATTTCTACAGTGATTTATTTTGTATTTTTAAAATTGTATAATACTTTTGGAAAGAGTAATTACTGAGTTTCTTGCCAGGTTCTTCTCAGTAAAAGCAACCTTCCAAACTCGGTGGTAGCATATATTATCCTTTATAATTATGTCATTCTGACGATTTGAAAGTACTTTGTTAAAAGTCTAATCGAATAAAGATCATTTGAGTTTGAGTTTGGATGACGTGAAGTTATACGTAATCTTAAGGGGCTAAGACATTGAATGAAAATCACAAAAACATTGAAACAGTTTATTTTTAAGACCTAATTAATTAATACATTAATTAAACACAAAAATAAGTGTTACCAAAAGATAGGAACAATACGTAAACAGAAAGTAATCGATCATAATATATACCTAAAGGTGTCTTTGAGCTGAAACACCTAATAGTCTAAGATCCATCAAGAAACATCAAGAAATTTGGTTTTAAACAAAAAATTGATGCAGTGCTGCAGCGGGATCTCGTACTATACGCAGTTCGGTGACGGACTCACCAATTTCCCATTGGTCCACCATTTCACAGTGGTTAGTGTGTGTGAGAAAGAGTTTAAGAGTGTCTGTGTTTTGTAAAAGAGCCTCTGATTGTGTTTTAAGAGAGAGTTTGTGTGCGAATATTGTGCGGTGACGTGTCGATAATAAAAAACGAAAAATATATCAAACTCATAAATACTACCCGTATTATGAGATACGGTGCCTGAAAAAAAAAACTATTCGCTGCAAACTTCAAAACTTGATTATAACTTCTACATAATTTAAGTGTTTCTATGCTTATTGAAACGGTACAAAATAATAAATCTTTTATTACCAAAATTACATACCTAATAAACAAAAAAAGAAAAAATAAACAAAGCTAATTAAACATAAGTTAGGATTTATTCATCAAATTCGTTAAAATAAACAAAGCTAATTAAACATAAGTTAGGATTTATTCATCAAATTCGTTAAAATAAACAAAGCTAATTAAACATAAGTTAGGATTTATTCATCAAATTCGTTAAAATGAACAAAGCTAATTAAACATAAGTTAGGATTTATTCATCAAATTTGTTAAAATAAACAAAGCTAATTAAACATAAGTTAGGATTTATTCATCAAATTCGTTAAAATAAACAAAGCTAATTAAACATAAGTTAAGATTTATTCATCAAATTCGTTAAAATAAACAAAGCTAATTAAACATAAGTTAGGATTTATTCATCAAATTCGTTAGTGAGTAATTGCAGATATTGTATTGCATTTAGAGTATTTCTTTCTGCAATGTATAATGGTATGCATAATTAAGTGCTTTGATTTTAACATCAGCTTACTTCGATTTCAAACAACAATGAGATTGAAATCTATCCTCCGTACTAGTATTAAACTGTAATAATAATGATCTCCTACCGAATTTCGGCTACGGCGGCTAATCTCAACGAGGATCAGCCAACTGCGCAGGAGATATTAGGTGCACTCTTTATTCCCTCACTCTCATAGTGGGATGGGAGGCAATCCGACACGACCGGAGAGAGATCAGGCGGAGGACCAACGGTGCAACGTGCGCCCCGAGACACGGGGGTGGAAACACCGCCAACTTACAAAGTCCGGGCATTTTATTATGAATTTCTTGACAGAAAATCCCAATATAAATTTTTGACCCGACCCGGGAATCGAACCCGGGACCTCGTGATTGGCAGGCGAACATACTAACCACTAGACCAAGGCCAAACTAACCACTGAGCAGTGAATAACCTGTATGTATATAATGTACGTGACATAGGCTACGTGGCGAAGCTCGAGGATAATGGTACCTGGTCTACAGGCCCTGGTAAGTCCCTCACTTAGATTCAAAGTAGTTAGTAGAGTTAATAATCAAGCGCACAGAATAACGCGACACCCCTCTTGATCCAGTGCGCCTGTGGTTTGTGTGTGTTGAGCTCTATGGTCATGACGTAGTTGGTGGAGTGTCCAGTGGTGGAGAGAGTGCCGGCGCGGACCAACGTCTTGTACGTGGGACATTCGTACAGACCCGCTTGTAGCTTGTGGTTCTGTTCTGGTTTCATGTAGATTATCGCCATTTCTACACACATACACACACTACATAAGCTCACGCATGTATTCCCCGTAGGGGTAGGCAGAGGTGTTGTAATCACAACAACCAATTTTCACCGAAGATGATTAAGTTCCAACGTCTCAGGCACTATACATACGTCTTTGAATTACTTCTCAGAAATATGCAGTTTCCTCACGATGTTTTCCTTCACCGTAAATCACGTGGTGTGAAACAGAATCACAAATAAGTAGAAATATCTGATTGTAATTCAAAATGAACAGTCTATCAATAAAATATTAGGTAGCCGCGAAATAAAGCGTGACACTGATTCAATATAATATAGCAATACCACGTGATTATAATCAGTATGTATGTATGTTAGCTTTGTGGTATAACGCACCAGTATGCAGTTCCTTGGGTCGACTCTCCTCCAAGGACATATCTCCCATGTTCCAGCGAGCTCCCTCCAGGAACATCCCTCGCACACAGCATCCGTCGTCTGGCTTCTTCGGCGGGGGACCGGGCAACGCCTACAAATAAAATTACCAATATTAATTCGAAGCATAGTCCTTGCTGAAAGAGATAGAGTTACTACAAAGTCAAAGTCAAAAGTATCTTTATTCGATTAGACTTTTTACAAAGTACTTTCAAATCGTCAGAATGACATAATTATACAGGATTATACATGCTACCGCCAGGTTCGGAAGGTTGCTTTTACTGAGAAGAACCTGGCAAGAAACTCAGTAATTACTCTTTTCAAAAATATTATACAATTTAAGGAATACAAAATAAATAATTTTAAAAAACCGTGAGCTCATGGACAATGTTCCAATGCACAAATGTCGATAAAAATTAACATAACTAAAATTCTAGTACATCTACTTATAACTAAATAAATAAATAAATAAATAAATAAACTAAATGCGTAGCTTGAGTACTCTATCTCTTTCCATGATACAGGTTTAAAAAATGGACATATTTTTAGTCCCAGTTTGTGTCTAGTCTCTGTTTAAACTATGTTTTGTAATAATGGGAATTATTACAAACTATGTATGACGAGTTGTCCACTTCCCTCTATGAGGGTTGAGGAGATCAATGGCTGGCATTCACGTCATACTTGTGAACAGGTGCTGCTTGTGGGGGCTGGTCATATCAAGCTACGCATTTAGTTATAAGTAGATGTATAGGTTTTTTGTTATGTTAATTTTTATCGACATTTGTGCATTGGAACATTGTCCATGAGCTCACGTATCCTAAATTATTTATTTTGTATTCTTTAAATTGTATAATTTTTTTTAAAAGAGTAATTACTGAGTTTCTTGCCAGGTTCTTCTCAGTAAAAGCAACCTTCCGAACCTGGCGGTAGCATGTATAATCCTGTATAATTATGTCATTCTGACGATTTGAAAGTACTTTGTAAAAAGTCTAATTGAATAAAGATACTTTTGACTTTGACTTTGACTTTGACTTTATGTTTCAACACCACAAAACATTTTTTCAAAACAAATTTGTTTCAATAAATGTTGCTTTCTTTTTTGTCTCAATAGTCTATGCCCGTTATAATGGGTTGGTCGTAAATAGATAAAAACACTTTCCCATTTATAAATATGTATGTATACATACTTATTGCGTTATTGAATATGTTATGAACTGACCTCAAAGGCGTACGCGACTGTATCTATAGCAATCACGTGTTTCCTGGCATAGTTCTGTAGCGCACCGGTCAGGAATGCCTGCGGATATATAGATTTTATATTAAACCTGAATTTATCCTGCTACCTATTATCCCGTTCGCCTCGTTTACCTGCGGGAAATAGAATCCAGATATCCAGAAGACCTTGGGTATGCCGGTGTCGGCCCACTGCTGCATGAACTGAACGCGCAGACACAGGTCCTTCACCCATGCACCTACACACAACATACAAATAAACTCCAGGGTGTGGCAATATGCTCACGCCATCCCAGAAGAGTCCCCGAAGGGGTAAGCAGAGGTGTTGTAACAACAACAACCACATTTCACCGAATTTGATTAAGTACCATCGTGACTGAGGGTGAGTCCATCGCCGTCTCAGGCACTATACATCTTTGAATTACTTTTCAGACATATGCAGGTTTCCTCACGATGTTTTCCTTCACCGTAAAACACGTGGAGTGATATCACTGCACGTAATTTTTTAAGAAAAAATCATTGGTACAGTCCCCGTTAGGTTTTGAACTTGCGTCGCTTGCGTAGCAGGCGACTGCTCAAACCCCGAGGCCACCACGGCCTATACGTCAACAGTGCCTGTGGCAATAAGCTAGTTTACAAAATTAAAACTTGGTTAACTATATACTTGAATATCTACAAAAAACCTTTGTTTTAAAGAAAAGGCAATATTTACATTTACACTTCCCGAGGGTCTAGTGCAAGTTTTCCACTATCACCTGATGACGGCGATTTTAAGAAAACTTGCACTAGATGTTTTTTTTTCTAAAAATATTAAAATCTTTAACTTATATGGGGAATATACTGGTTTTTTCTTGTCTACGTCTCTTCATTAATAAACCAAGCTATTTGATATTAGTAGACTCTAGCCTATTGTGGGTATTCTACGTCTATACTACTTTTAAGTTATTAATGCCACAATATGCGCGTTAATGCATTGTGTAAATATAAGATGTAGCGGCTACTTGTTGAACCACTGCACTTTAATGTCAATGTGGGTAGAGGATGATGTCAATGTCAATAGGGTGGCGGTAAGGGTTGTCAAATAAACTGACCGATGTCAATGAATGCCTTTAATGCACTGAAATATAATTACTATACTAACTTAGAATGTAGGTCGCGCATGTAAGCGCTTGCAATGTTGTATGTGCAGTTTTATAACACAATACAAAATGTACGGCTTTGCCTTATACATAAGCTTTACAATCAATAAGTAAAATAGGCAATTTTTTCAAAAATAAGATCGTTTGCTTAATTTGAGCATAAGGCTTGTATGCTAAATTCCAGTGATTGTTATTTATGGGTTACCGAGAGGCTTGAGCGAAGGATAGGCCTTGGAGCTCCACATGAGAGGCACGGCGTTCCTCGCGAGGCTGGCCGCCATGCTCTCCAGAGCCTCCGACATCACGACCAAACCCTTCAGGGCTTTCAGGAGATCCCTGTCGATATTATTATCGCCACTTATCTCATCATCCCCATACATTGTTGGGGTCGGCACTTGATTCAACCGGATGTGGCTGATCACTTGATTTTTATACGAAGCGACTTCCATCTGACCTTCGCAACCCCTCTGACGAAGAAAATCTGTGATCTGGGCTAAACCAGTTGTCAGACTATATAAGGCATTCGACTGACCTGTCACAATTGCCAAATATGATAAATTGATAACCGGGACCGACGGCTTAACGTGCTCTCCGAGGCGCGGAGGGAACTCGGGCGGTCACCCATCCAATTATTGGCTAGGGTTAGGGTTGCTTAACTTCGTTGATCGAATGATATGCCTTTTCTATACAGATAAATAAAATTGAATTGTGTAATCCCAATTTAACAGCACTTTACTAAATGAATGTGAAAGTACGTGACTAGCATAAAAAAGTCTGAAACAGCCGGGCCGATTTTAACAGGCCTTCACTGACAGATAGCTGGTTTCATAAGGAGTAACTTTAATATTTATTTATAAAAATATAAGGGACCGCGAATAAAGACACACATGAATTGAACATTAATTCTACGCGAGTGAAACCGCGGGGCTAGTCCTAGGATTCGAACTTGCGTCGCTTAGCAGGCGACTGCTCAAACCACAAGGCACTTACTGTAAGTAAGTAGTTACTGTATTAATTATGGCATAGCCCATTTATAGTTCAAAGGGACTCACTTCAATGAATTGTTGATAACAGCAAGCAGCCTGTTGTATCGGATGGCTTCTTGTATCAAAACCGTGTTAAGGGATTCCTTGTACGACACTGGATATCTGCAAACGGTACATTTATATTTACATCTCAGTGTGAGCTAATGTGAATAAAAGCCTCGGGGTTTGAGCAGTCGCCTGCTACGTAAGCGACTCAAGTTCTAATCCCAGCGGGGCCTGTACCAATGAGTGTTTCTAAAAAACTTATGAACAGTGATTTCACACCACGTGTTTTACGGTGAAGGAAAACATCGTGAGGAAACCTGCATATTTCTGAGAAGTAATTCAATGACGTATGTAATGTGTCTGAGACGGTGATGGACTCACCATTTGTCACGTTGGCACTTAATCATCTTCGGTGAAAAGTGGGTGTTGTGATTACAACACCTCTGCCTACCCCTTCGGGGAATACAGGCGTGAGCATATGTATGATATAATTTTTTTTTTTATAATAAAAACAGCTGGTATCGTGCGGTATAAGATATATCGAGCAGATTAGTAGTTCGTCGAGTAGCCAGTTTTGGACTCGCATTATGACAACCTTAAAAGCCTTAAGAGCCGTGGTGGCTCGCGCAAGTTCGAATCCCAACGGTGAAGGAAAACATCGTGGGGAAATCTGCATATGTCTTAGAAGTAATTCAAAGATGTCTGTATAGTGCCTGAGACGGCGATAGACTCACCATCTGTCACGTTGGCACTTAATCTTCGGTGAAAGTAGTGTGGTTATAGCAACACCTCTGCTTACACCTTAGAGGAATAGAGGCGTGAGCATATGTATTTACGAACACGAGGCCAAGCGGCTCGTGATCCTCATAAACAGTGGAAGGTATTGCTCAGTTGGCATAGCAATTGCACGGCTTGCAAAGGTAACTAACCATGTTTAAGAATAAAAAATGCCTTGATGAATCAAAATATACTCACGTAGCAGCAATATGCCTCTGATCCAGTATAGGTGGTACTACACCAAGTATTTCCTTAGCGGCTCGCTCTGTCATCTCCTCGGCTGATAAGCCCCCTTCACCACTGGCCTCTTTGGGCTGCAGGTTGCGTAGGGTGTCTGATAAGGCAATATATTACTGGTAAAACTTTAATTATAATTCTTAGGAAGGATCCAAAGGAAGACGTATAGAGAAAATGGTTCTTATAAATCAGTGGAAAATGATGAGTCGTCATTTTCAACAAAAATCTCGTACAGTTATAAAAAAATGTCCTTCATTTTATTTATTTTTGGGGTAATTTTGTTTTTAGAGTTACATTTGACAACAAAAATAATCATTGTCTAATGTTCCACATATCATCCAATAAACATCGAACCTTTGATAAGCCCACGTAACCACAAAAAATTGTGGTAAAAAAATAGGGTTCGCAACCCCTTTAACGAGGAAAACCTGTGATCTGGGTTAAACCAGTGGTCAGACAATTTTTTAGGCCTCCGACCGACCTGTAACGATTGCCAAAGATGATAAATTGGCAACCGGGACCGACGGCTTAACGTGCCGACGGAGGGAACTCGGGCGGTCACCCATCCAATTACTCCCTAGGGTTAGGGTTGCTTCTCCTTGTTGCTCCTTCTCGCCTTTCACTGTAAGTTGTAAATGTATATCTTACTCAAACATGTGTTGGTCTCGGACATGGCGTAGCTGATATTGGCGTTGGTGTGCAGCCCGAACAGCGAGGGGTCGTCGTTGAGCGGCAACGTGCGGATGTACTTCGTGTACTCCTCGATGTTCGACGACGGCGGTTGCTGGACACAACAATGAAAATAAATCATCTCTGACTTTCTTGTCAGGTTCTTCTCGGTGAAAGTAACCTTCCGAACCTGGTTGTAACATGAATAATGATGTATAATCATACCATTCTGACTAAGTCTTAATCAAATAAAGATATTTTTGAGTTTGAATTTGTGATTGATTATAATTTTTGTAACGTACAAATAAAGCATCGAATTGAACTAGAAAATTCTGAACTAAAAAACACCATTATTAAACATTGCTGCGCGTAGCGTTTGACTTGATGGAAAAAAAAAATTTAATCCACCGAATTGTATCATTACAAATATAAGGTAGAGATGGCACTGGACCGAGACAAATGAAAAGAGTTGCATCGGTTACACCGACAAGATTTATTAAACTTAAATTCATGATGATGTCTAAAAATGGTTGAGAAAAATACGAACATAAAGCGTGACTCGAACCCACGATCACGACATTTTTAATTTACCAGCCAACAGATAGCGCACGGCGGCCCCCAAACAAAAAATCGACGCTTGAGTTGCGATCACGAGTAGCTCAGTTGTCAGATTAACGGCACTGTTTGCAGAGGTCGTGGGTCCGAGTCCCGCCTCTAGCTCGTATTACGATTTTAAGACTGTAGTTAAATGAGGAGCTCGTGGCACAGTTGCTATAGCGCATATCATTCGATCAGAGAAGTTAAGCAACCCTAGCCCTAGCCAGTAATTAGATGGGTGACCGCCCGAGTTTCCTCCGTGCCGTGGAGAGCACGTTAAGCTGTCGGTGCCGGTTGCCAATTTATCATCTTTGGCAATCGTTACAGGTCAGTCGGAGGCCTAAAATAGTCTGACAACTGGCTTAACCGAGATCACAGATTTTCTTCGTCAGAGGGGTTGCGAAGGTCAGATGGAAGTCACATCGTGTTGAATCAAGTGCCGCCCCAACAATGTATGGGATAAGGCCAGGGAGATGATGAGTTAAATTAATTGCGCTAAGATACTGAATATGTAGTTAATAGTGTTTGCAAACCTGTTTGTAGGAGCCGTTCTCGTCGAACATGTATCGGTCGGAGAGCACGGCGGTGCTGTAGTAGTCGGCCAGCAGACACAGCAAGCAGCGCCGGTCCCAGTCGTCCGTCACTCGCCCGCCGTAGTTTATATGGCCCGCCGTGTACGTCAGCATCTGGACGCACCAACACTTAATCATACAAAATGCTAATAATTATGGTCTCCTACCGAATTTCGGTTAAGGCGTCTAATCTCAACGAGGATCAGCCAACTGCGCAGGAGATATTATAGTGCACGAGGTGCACTCTTTATTCCCTCACTCTTATAGTGGGATGGGAGGCAATCCGACACGACCGGGGAGAGATCAGGCGGAGGAACAACGGTGCAACGTGCACCCCGAGACACGGGGGTGGAAACACCGCCAACTTTCTAGACAGAAAAACTCAATATCTATTTTTGACCCGACCTGGGAATCGAACCCAGTACCTCGTAATTCGCAGGCAAACTAAAGTACAAAATGGTAAAGAACCATAATGAAGACATTTATAATCAATAGCTTTGCATCGTTTTCGGAATCTATAATCCGAACCGATCATCATGCATTTTTACACACACGTTACGAGAAGTATAGAAAAGTACATAGGGTATAACCCCGAAATCGCAACCGAAATTTGCTATTGTATGAAAAACCCGTTACCCTGAGCGGCACCTCAGCGTACTCGTTGAGGAACATGTGCAGTTGCGAGATGCAGATCCTCAAATCCCCGTCGGTGAACTCGTAGGGGATGTTGAACCCGAGGGGACCGAACTTACGACGCTCTAACACCACGCCGTGGAACAGGCAAAGCGAGAACAGCAACCACTGGATAATTAGGACAGATTTACGTGGCCGTGGGGTTTGAGCAGTCGCCTGCTACACAAGCGACGCAAGTTCGAATCTCAGTAAGCTGTAGGTAGCAATGAGTTTTTCTAAAAAAATATGCACAGTGATTACACTATACGTGCTTTACGGTGAAGGCAAACATCGTGACGAAACCTGCATATGTCTCAGGAATAATTCGAATAGACGTATTTATAGTGCCTGAGACGGCGACAGAATCACCATTTGTCACGTTGGTACTTGATCATGTTCGGTGAAAAATGGGTGTTGTAATTACACCGCCTCTGCCTATCCCTGGGGAATACAGGCGTGAGCATATGTATGTATGTTTGTTAAGCAGTTTTAACCCCTAACGGAAGAGGGGTTAACTTATAATAGTTTGATGTCGATGTCTATCTGTCTATGTATCTATGTGTCTGCCTGAGGCATCGTGGCTCAGAAACGTATGGACCATTATTAAAAATGAAGTTTCTGTTGGTAATTCCAAATTAACAGCTTATCATTAAATGCATATAAAAAAAACTCCCTCAGTCTGTCGGTCTGTTCGTTCTGGCACTGAAGCACCTGGATTTTGACGGGAGTTTCACTGGCAGATAGCGGTTGTTACAAGGAGTAAAATAAGTTTTATGAGGTACCACACTTTGGTAAGTTAGTTATTGGGCACTTACGAGCTTAGGGCACCATTTAAGATGGTGTGGTTTGAAGTTAACTTTGAAGAAGCGTGGGACTCACAAAAAAAAGAAATAGTTTGATAATCACTGAATACGTATATTGTCAACTTGTGTAAATGAAATAACATGAACGGTACACAGAAAGAAAAGACAACAACGAAATAAAATAGAAAGAAAAACAAACGGTATGGAACTATGATAGGTATTATAACAATTTGTAAGTAAAAAGTAAGCGCGCGCACATCCGTATCGGCCGAGTCGTTAGGGCAGACCAATTAGTTTTTCCGGCGGCCGTATGGGCGCTAGGGCGTTGCGGCGCGAGGCGGACAGGTTGTAACATGTCCTGAATTGAAAGAGCGCGATCGCGGCTATATAATATAATTAGTAAGAGCGAGAAGGCATGAGTACGGTTATGCGCAACAGATTATACACGATACCGCGCGGGACGACAGCCGCGAGAGGCTCGGTGTGGCAACACTGTAGGATGGGTTACTATAGTTTACTTTTATTAAAAAAAATATATGTATCTGTGAAACAAAGCTACCCTAAGTCTACGAATGTGAAACCGCGGTACCCAGCTAGTTTCTAAATAAGTGTACCGTAAAAATCATTTAGCTAAAATAATAATTATGCAATACCTACATGAACCATCCATCAATGAACTCTCAAAATTACGTACATGAACTTTTATAATTACAATGAATTTATGTTGTCAATAACTTATAAAAACGTATAGTAATGTGTGATCACAATTTAATAAACGATTGAATATGAACCTACACAACCAGTAACTAGAGATCAAAATTGAATAAATAACAAATAAACCTTGAAATTAGGAACTTTCCCGTCTCCCGAATTGATATAATCAGTAAAGTCGGGCACTTGGTTCATGTAGGCCTTCAACAAGTTGGCTTTGATGCCCCTCGGAGGCTCTACTGTCATTTTGTACCCTATGGAAATACAGATAAGGCCCATAATAGATAGTACAAAATGCAAAATTGCGATCATGTAAGTTTTGTCCCACCCTTGGTGCTTATCGCTGAACATTAAATCTATATCTACACATATAAATACAATTAAAGTGTCCTTTTGTAATGGCAAATTTACAGCTTTTCACTAAATGCATATTAAAGCATATATATTACATAAAAAAACAATATCTTAATTTTTTCTCTGTCAATCTGTCTATTACGGCTAATGTCTGAAATGGCTGGATTTTAACTGGCAGATAGCTGTTGTTATGAGAAGTAAATCAAACTACGATTTTTTTTTAATTATT
This sequence comes from Watsonalla binaria, assembly GCA_929442735.1. Lineage (NCBI taxonomy): Eukaryota > Metazoa > Arthropoda > Insecta > Lepidoptera > Drepanidae > Watsonalla > Watsonalla binaria. The sequence goes on from OV838938.1 coordinate 1,546,930, forward strand.
AGGGTTCCGTGAAATGAAGTTAACGCCGTGCACAGCTAGCTTTATATAATGCCCTCCAGTCAAATGACTTAAAGGTGGCAGAGTCATACTGGATGCTTAGTATATGATACATTATAGTATTAAGAAGTCTCCGGTGTCAGCATGGTCAGGGTATGGACCCTGACCATGCTCAATGCGCTCCTAGATGCCAACCCTGAATGTGATTTGTTTGCTGCATGGAACTATATTTTGTCTGAATGTTTGAGATTCTGTGAGGTTAAGTATGCGAGAGTATCCACGATTTTATAAGTGTGTATTTTATAAGGCATAAGATCACCGTTCTAAAATGTCAATGTTTATTATTAAATTGGTATCCGTAATAATTACCTATAAATAAATAAATAATAAAATAAAAAATAATCGTAAAATCGGTTTTTCAAAAGAGATAAATATGTCGAGTTTCCTTCCTACAAAAGCAACCTTCCGAACCCATTGGCAACATTTTTAATCCTGTATAATGCGTTTTATACTGCAGTTTGAAAGTGCTTTTTAAGAAGTCTAATCAAATAAAGATATTTTGAATTCTGATAAAAACCAATGTGTTACCGTTCTGCAGCAATGCGACGGGGAAATGCGGCGAAGGCGTGGAGGTGAGCCACAGGCGGAAATCCTTGTGTACCAACTCAGGCTGGATGTGTTCCACGTTCAACTCCAACACTGGCATCCACGATGGAGATAGGTGACAGTTCTATACAAAATATTTAGTCAAACTAATAAGGTTAAAGTACACTGTACCAGCGTTTCTCCAATCGCTCCATAGATGGCGCCACTGACTAACAATTGCAAAGTTTGAATACAAAATACACGAGAACCTAAATTGCGCAATAAGAATTCTGGAGCGCATTGCAGTTTATAGGTTTCCAACTAGAACAGTTGGAGCCGGTGTGCCCCAGACATGAGACCCGCCTGGCTGGAAGATCTTCCCTTTGATCAGCACGATCACACGCTATCCTCACAACATAAAGAACACACCCTCGAAGATTCAGGTCTCTGCGAGCAGAGGCTTAAGCTATGCGTTAATCGGTCAGTCAGTTCAGGACAAAGCATTTTATATGTATAGATAGACAGCCTATACCCAGAACATTATAATATTTAGTTATTTTAATCAAATGTCCATTGCCTAAGCTGAACATATAATTTTAATTGTCATTCCTATTACCTGGAAGAACACCCAGTTGCCGAAGTCAGCACCAATCCTCATCATGGTCTCCGCCAACGGCCCTTGCCCTTGTCCCAGGGAGATGCTCTCGAAACGCTTACCCATCTTCATTTTATCAGCGAATTTCATTAGATCTGTGTTTATAATAAAATTATTTTTATCAGCAGACACGTATTTAGGAACCGCCTTGTCAAGTGGTGGCGTACTTCTCCAGAACACGAGGTACTGGGAAATTACAGATGGAAAAACCCAAAAACGACTTTGCCCGTCCCGGGGCCGAGCCCAAGACATTGCGTTCTGTACCCCTATCACGAGTTTGCCACCGAATTCAACTAGATTTAATGAATGATCAAAGGCGTATCTGTGGAAGAGTTATAGTCACCAGCAGCGGGGTCGGTGCCAGTGGAGAGTACAAAGATGATGGGCGCCAGCGGGTCGGACTCGGCGAACAAGGCGGCCAGGTCGGCCGGCTGCGGCTCCACAAATCTACCCCCCAGCCCTGCCACCACGTAATCCTGTACGTATCATAATTAAATACATCAAAAAATAACCATATAACATATGCTCACGCCAGTATTCCCCTAAGCGGTAGGCAGAGGTGTTCTAATAACAATATCCACTTTTCATTGAAGATGATTAAGTGCCAACTTGACAGATCACTTTTTAGACATATGCATGTATTACAAAATATATCTTGTTTATTAACTTGTGATATGAAAAGGTTTATCACGTCGTATTAGGAGGTCAAAGATATAGCACTGGATGGAGACAAATTGAGAAAATTGTGGTTACATCGGCAAGACTCAGGCCCTTAAATTTATGATGATGAAATTGGATTACACTTTCATTATCACAATTATTGAAAGGTAATGTATATTAAAGGTACTAGCTGTGCCTCGCGGTTTCACCCTCGTATACTTAATTTTATGTGTGGCCCGCGGAACTCTAATATTTTTTTTATTTTTTTCATTAATATTAGCCTATGTTACTCCTTGTAACATTAGCTAGCAGCCAGTGAAAGTCCCGCTAAAATCGGTCCAGCCATTTCAAAGATTCGCCGAAACAAACAGGCACAGACGGACAGAAAGTGAAAAAAATTAAAAATTAGTTTTTCTATGTTTATACCGTGTACACTTTCATATGCATTAGTCAAAAGGTCTAATTTTGGAATTACAAATAGACACTTCCATTTCATTTATCTGTATAGATATATACATAAAAGCTGGATATTTCATGTATTTCAGACTTATTTCTTAGTTCCCAGTAAATAAACTTCCTACTTGTGAAAGTCAAATTAAAAAAAGTTTTTTTTCCTATGTTAGACATACCTGAAGTCCAGGCACCAGTTTGTCCGGCCGCACACACTTGAGCACCAGTAATTTTTGGAACATATCCAACTGGGTGTCCAATGGTTTAGGTAGGGGTAACCTGAAAAATTATAAGCACATACAATAAGTACCATGTAATAAATAACATTGTACATTGAAACTTCGTCTTTGACGCAATCAGTTGATTGACTGTTTGATTTATTGATCATATTTACGGAGTTTGTTCTGTATGTTAATTGCAGAGAACATAATGATGAGAGTCACAAATATAATGAGAGTCGTGGTCGCCGTGAGGTTTAAGCAGTCGCCTGCTGCACAAGTGACGCAAATTCAATTACTGTAATAAAAAAAATATTTTTATAATTTTCATAAACAGTAAACCAGTTAGTCAGAGGCGTTGTAATCGCAACACCCACTTTTCACCGAAGATGATTAAGTGCCAACGTGACAGATGGTGAGTCCATCGCCGTCTCAGACACTTTACATACGTCATTGAATTACTTCTCAGAAATATGCAGGTTTCCTCACGATGTTTTCCTTCACCGTAAAGCACGTTTTTTTAGAAAAACTCATTGGTACAGGCCCCGCAGGGATTAGAACTTGCGTCGCTTGTGTAGCAGGCGACTGCTCAAACCTCAAGGCCACCACGCCTCTATTGAAAATAATTGAAAATATTTTATTTATTTATTTAGTTCATTCCAAAACTGGTAACCCTCTAACTGAATACGATTAAAACTCAGAGTATGTAAAATGTGATAGATACTTGTGCGGATTATTAGCGTCATAGTAAGTGCGGAAGAACTTGGTCTGATTGGGGAAGTCGTCTACGAACTCCCGCATGGTGGGCACTGAGCCCAGTTGTTGGAGGTCGAGCCACATGCGCGGGGATATCCACTTCGGATCCGGGTTCTCCATCTCCTGTAATACAAAGAGAAAATTACATTACTTGGTGTAACGGCAACAGAAATACATGGACGGACAAACAGGTTTAATAGTAATACATGTTTCTACCACTTCAATCCCACGTATAAACGTAGCCCGGATGCAATTTTTTATATTTGTTGTTATTCTATATTGTATACTAGCTTGCGCCCGCGGCTCTGCGCGAGCATTATTACGGATCAGTTATAAAACTCGATTAACAATATAGCTTATGTTACCCAGTATATTTTTTTCTAAATATATTTTTTTTATTGATCCAATATTTTTGAGTTTTTCGTTACAAACAAACAGACGAATTGTAACAGCGTTTCTCGTAGACGACACTGCTTGCTAAAATTGCAGTTTGAGTACAAATACACGAAAACCTAAATCGCGCAATAACAGTTTACGAGAGCATTGCAGTATTTATACAATTTTTCTAGTACATCAGATATCGGATGTATTTCCCAGTCATGACATGTCTGGGAAACTCCCTTTGCTGGGGATGAGCGTGGTCACTCACTCTCCCCACAAAATTTTTCCTCTTTGTGGTATTTATTTGATTAGCAAAGATAGATGTGAAGGAAAACATCGTGAGGAAACCTTCATATGTGTGAGAAGTAATTCAAAGACGTATGGACTGCCTGAGGCGATAGACTCCCCATCTGTCACATTGACACTTCCCCTTGGGAAAGACAGGCGTGAGCATATGTATTGCAATATAGATAGGTGTTAATCGTACCCGTTCAATCTTGGCACCATTAAGCAGAAAATTAAACTCATTAGCTCTGATGACTCCTTTATCGAGCAATATCCTGGCGCATAGAAGGAATGCAAACAGCAACTTGTGCCTCTCAAACAGACTGCGACACACATTCTGGTATAATAGGAACGTGAAGTGCTCTATTATAATCTCTACACGCTCCATTATGTCCTCTGAAAAAAGAGAAAGAGAAGTCTTCTTGAGAGTAGAACTTATACTCTCAAAGCGGAGGTGGCCCACGGTTTGAGCAGTCGCTTGCTACGCAAACGACGCAAGTTCGAATCCCAGAGGCCTATAATCGGCCAATAAGTCTAAAAACTTATGTGCAGAAATTTCACACCAAGGGCTTAAAGGTGAAGGACAATAGTGAGGAAACTTGCATTTTTCTGAGAAGTAATTCAAACTCCTTATAGCATCAGCTCATCAGTGAAAGTCCCAAAAAAATTCAGGCGGTTTTTTATTTAAGTACTGTATTTCCTTGCATATGCATTATGTGAAAAGGTCATTTCAAACAGACACGCGGTTTCCCGTTCCCGCGGGAGTACTGGGATAAAATATAACCTTTGTTCATCAGTGATAATGTAGCATTCTAATGGTCAAAGAATTTTTAAAATCGGTGCAGTACTTTTTGAACCAATTCGTCACAAACATACATATGTTTATAAACCTCTTTATAATATAAGTATAGATATAGATTAGATTCGAGTAACTTACCATTAGGCTCGGTCTCCGCCATGCTCCGTATGAAGAGTTTAACGAACCACTCCAAGGAGTACTGGTACATGGGGTCCACATTGGCCATCCCAGACAGACAGAAGAACAGGATTTGCCCTCTGTTAGCGACGGGCACGTAACCACTGCGAGCCTCGTCTATCTCTACTGTCGTTCGTTCCATATCCTCCACTTTAATCTGAAAGGGACAAAAAACATTTAGATATTCAGTTTAAGGCCCTGTGTGTCTTCGTTTTAAACGTTTAGCGAAAGTTGTGGGCATAACCACGCAAGTATTTTTTCCAAGGCCTAAAAAGGGGGTTTCCACCGAAGATGATTGAGTGCCAACGTGACAGATGGTGAGTCCATCGCCGTTTCATGTACTAAAAATACATATGCTCACGCCTGTATTCCCCGAAGGGGTAGGCAGAGGTGCTGTAATCACAACACCCACTTTTCACCGAACATGATTAAGTGCCAACGTGACAGATGGTGAGTCCATCGCCGTTTCAGGTACTAAAAATACATATGCTCACGCCTGTATTCCCCGAAGGGGTAGGCAGAGGTGCTGTAATCACAACACCCACTTTTCACCGAACATGATTAAGTGCCAACGTGACAGATGGTGAGTCCATCGCCGTTTCAGGTACTAAAAATACATATGCTCACGCCTGTATTCCCCGAAGGGGTAGGCAGAGGTGCTGTAATCACAACACCCACTTTTCACCGAACATGATTAAGTGCCAACGTGACGGATGGTGAGTCCATCGCCGTCTCAGACAATTTACATACGTCGTTGAATTGAGTAATTCAGACATATGCCGGTTTCCTCGCGATGTTTTCCTTCACCGTCCAGCACGTGGTATGAATTCACTGCACATAAGTTTTTAGAAAACTTCGTTGGGATTCGAATTGCGTTGTTTGCGTAGCAGGCGACTGGGTTAACCCTAAGGCCACCGCGGCCCTTCGCATTACACAATTTGGATTATTACAATTACAACCTACCAGAATCTCGGCACTCTTGATCTTGATAGCCTCCAGAGTGAGAATGAGAGGCAGATCGTCGACTGGAGATCCCTCACTATTTGACAAGCCGTACAAGATGTCTGCCTGCATCTCAGCTAGCTGGGACGCCATCTGAGCCCTGGACACGATCAGCTGGCCTCTCAACTCCTCCAAATCAGGCCGTTCTTGGGCCACTACTATGGACAATAGCTGTTCTGCTAAGCCGCTGTGGATTGTGGAAGGTTTTCAATGTATAAGTTGAATACTCATGCTATCCCTAAGAGCCTTGGTGGCCTCGGGGTTTGAGCAGTCACCTGCTACGCAAGCGACGCAAGTTCGAATCCCAGCGGGGCCCGTACCAATGAGTTTTTCTAAAAAACGTATGTACAGTGATTTCTTTACGGTGAAGGAAAACATCGTGAGGAAACCTGCATATTTCTGAGAAGTAATTCAAAGAGGTATGCATAGTGCCTGAGACGGCGATAGACTCACCATCTGTCACGTTGGCACTTAATCAAATTCGGTGAAAAGTGGGTGTTGTGATAACAGCACCTCTGCCTACCCCTTTGGGGAATACAGGCGTGAGCATATGTATGTATGTATGTACCCCTAACGAGTCCCCGGAGGGGTAAATACAGGTACTACAACACTCACCTTTAACAGAATATAATTAAGTTCCAACGTGACAAATGATTCTTCTATAGCCGTTTTGGGAAAGTTCTTTGAATTTCTTCTCAAGTATATGTCTTGAGAAGAAATTCTGTAAGTATGATTTTAATTTCCAACTAGAAGCGCGGAGCTCATTTAGTTGGCAATAAGCTGGCCACATATTGTGTGGGGACTTAAACATAACTGGCAAAATTCAAGTGTTCTATAAGAACACTTCTGCCTAACTCATTGGTGAATACAGGCGTGAGCATAATTTATTTAGGTATATCTATATATAATAATACATCTATTTTCTTTGACCCAACTCGATGAAGCATATTGTATTTTTTTTTAAAGTTCAAAGTTTATTTATTGCGTGAAATGCATGTAATGTATAAAAATGACAGTTTATTTATATAGAGCATCAATACAATCTGCCTGTGCAGGCGTGCAATATAATTATTTTACAAAATTACCTTATGTCTATACATCATTATTACTATCTATATATTTTACACAATCTTGGGTCAAGTTACAGTTAACATTTCCAAAAATAAAATAATATAATTATCTAATTTCATTTTAAATTATTGCAATAAGTATTTCTCACAAAAAAATCATTAATTTCGATTTACTAACCTGGGCACCAGGGCAAAGTTGACGATTTGCACCTTGACCGAGGTCTCCGGGGTATACTTGGGGTTGGGCAGCTTGGTCGTGATGTACAGTCGGAAGCCCGCCATGTACGGGATCAGAGAGTCACCTAACTTGAGTACCATTTGACCCGCTTGACGGAAGTATTGACGCTGCGGGAAAAGTTGCCAAATACGCGATCATGAAATTATTGATTAAATCAGAGTGTGATGTTTACTTATTGAACTATGCCATCTTTGGTTGCCTGTGACCTTTCTTCTAAGCAACTAAAGAGCTAAAAATCCGTCTATTCACAGTGCTAAAATTATTGATATCATTTCGGTATAATATTCTCTTGAAAATTCTTATATACATCGGTGGCAATCAAGCTTAAAGTCGGTTCGATCGTAAATGGCTACGTAGACACGTGCTTTAAAGATTTTTCAAATATTTTCTAGTTACTTTTCAAATATTGCTACACCAACGAATCTTGACTGCTCAGTTGAGCAATATTGCATACAAATTTTGGGTTATGAATGATGGTTACAAGAGGAAAGATTTTTTTTTTAAATAAAAGTATCCAAAGTTACTCCTAAAACATGAAGCATCAGCTATCTGTCAATGAAGTCCCGTTAAAAACGGTCCAGCCGTATCGGAGTTTAGCCGGAACAAACAGACAGACGGACGGACAGAAAGACAGATATTTTTTTTTAATTGTTTTTTTTCGTTCATTGCCTTATATACTTTCATATGCATTTAGTGAAAAGCTGTTTATATTTATATAAATTTACAGTTAAAATTACCTTCAGAACAGGATCCAAAGCCGGATCCACTTCCTGTCCGACGTTCTCCAAAAGTAGCGGCTTGCCGAACCGCAGCGCCGACTCAAAGTTACGCAGTAAATCTCTATCATTCGGTTTGCACACTATCAAACCTTCTATTTTGCCCTGAAATCATATTAAATCAAAAGTAGTACATAACAGGACCTCCAATTCGAATTTCAAAGCTGCAAACGTAAACAACTAAAGGGTAAACGCAGATTTGTATAGGATCGAAACAACGCCGTCTGTCAGCCTCAAGATGACACTATTATGAGCAAAATACATACAAATCTGCGTTTACGGCGTTTACGCGTTTACGCGACTTGTGACGGCGGCAGTGGAAAACTTTCACTAGGCACACTGGTCTAATCTTATATATATAGAAATGAATTGCTGTTCGTTAGTCTCGCTAAAACTTGAGAATGGCTGGACGGATTTGGGTAATTTTGATATTGCCATATTTGTGGAAATTCAGGGAAGGTTTAAACGGTGGAAAACATAAATAACACGTTAAAGAAATGGTGATACGAAGTTCGCCGGGTCATCTAGTAAAGTATTAAAACAAGTAACCATGGCTCTGATCCATTTGTTGGCCTGTGTCTGTGGGTCGATGATAAGCGGCCACCGGCGCGAGTTGGACATGAGCACGGCCGACTCCACCGACAGGGGGTCGCGGGGCAACCCGTACACTTGCCACGTCCTGTACCCCAAGGTATTGGTTTAAACGTTGACTATATATATAACATCTTTATAAGATGAACTTATCTAACGATGTGCTGTGTAGGTACTGTCAATCAGAAGCCGAAACAATGAGTCAGCTAATATGCAATTGCGACGCACTGGCCAGATGGCGAATGGACCTACTGGGTAAGGCGTATCCGAAACCAGAGGACTACAAGCTCTTCCCCATGGGCAAGATCTGCCGGCTTGTGCAGGGAGTATTTGAGAAGTCAGGTACGTAGAGCAAAAGGGCAAGGGCGGTATAAAAGATCCAAAGGGTCGACATACTTCGTGAAAGAAGATAAGATAAGATATCGATTGCGTATTTTCCCCATTTATATAGCAGTGTAAAAAAAAACAAAATATCTTTAATTGATTACACTTTTAACAAAGTACTTTCAAATCGTCAGAACGACATGATTAACCTGGACGGCGTTTTACCGGATTCTACTAAGTAAAAACAACCTTCCGAACCCGGTGGTAATATTGATAATCCTGTTTAATGTATCTTCTCGGCTGCCTATAAATAAAGATATTGAGTTGAACCCTGTGTATACCTGATCTGCACCGGGTCTCCCAATGTGGAGAGCGGCGTGGCTCCGTCAGTGTGAGGCACACACACCTCCTAAGACACATAATACATATCTTAGAAACGAAAAACAGTCTTAAACAACTGACAGGAATTCTGTGATGAAAAATTGATTAAATACCAACGCGACAGATTGTGAGTCTCAGGCAAGTTTCCTCGCAATGTTTTCAGCATTATAATATTAAGTATAGATTATAGTCAATACCTCCATATGTGTCATCCACTGTGCGAGTAGCTCCCGTCGAAATTCGTCGGTGAACGGCGTGATATATCCTACAGCACCTGGCATTATATTGCAATGTACAGTCGAATTCACGAGCTATTGGCATTATATTGCAATGTACAGCCGCCGTCACGTGCTATTAGCATTATATTGCAATGTACAGTCGAATTCACGAGCTATTAGCATTATATTGCAATGTACAGCCGCCGTCACGAGCTATTAGCATTATATTGCAATGTACAGCCGCCGTCACGAGCTATTAGCATTATGTTGCAATGTACAGCCGCCGCCATGAGCTATTAGCATTATATTGCAATGTACAGCCGCCGTCACGAGCTATTGGCATTATATTGCAATGTACAGCCGCCGTCACGTGCTATTAGCATTATATTGCAATGTACAGTCGAATTCACGAGCTATTTGCATTATATTGCAATGTACAGCCGCCGTCACGAGCTATTAGCATTATATTGCAATGTACAGCCGCCGCCACGAGCTATTAGCATTATGTTGCAATGTACAGCCGCCGCCATGAGCTATTAGCATTATATTGCAATGTACAGCCGCCGTCACGAGCTATTGGCATTATATTGCAATGTACAGCCGCCGTCACGAGCTATTGGCATTATATTGCAATGTACAGCCGACATCACGAACTATTGGCATTATATTGCAACGTACAGCCGCCGTCACGAGCTATTGGCATTATATTGCAATGTACAGCCTCCGTCACGTGCTATTAGCATTAAATTGCAATGTAACGATAGCAATGTGGATACTGCGCATGTTTTTATTCCCCTCGCACCATACATATAGACAGAGACAGATTCATAATTTGGTTGATTCATAAGATGACTACTGCGCATTCAAAGGTATTCGTTCTCTTAACTCCTGTGACGGGACCGGCGTCTGTAGACATAGTAACACTATCCTCACGCTTTGCTAGTAGTAAACGATACATACGGGACGTATATCATGTGATTGATGTCATTGATGATGTCATTCCCATACATTTTGTTTTCTATTAACGCAAGCGTGAAACAATGTTACTTTGTGTAGCCCTACTGGGGATCTACTCGCTTTCTTCGAAAGTTCGCGAAGTTCCTACCACGGTTCTTATTCGTTCTAAAATTGATCTGCTAGAACATTCTTTGACGTTTATATATTCTAAGTGATTATAGATTATGAAAACGGTGGCAAACCCGTGATAGGGGTACTGAATGTAAATGCACTCACAAGCGCTGAGCAGAATGTCCCCGATCAAGTTGACGCTGGCAACGGAGAGGTCTTTGATCGTCTTGATCCACCGCACTCGTTCGCTCGACAACCCATGCAATAACCTACAAACATAATTGTCTTTATTATTGTTATAATATATAGATAAATAAAATTGAAGTATCTGTTTGTCATTACAAAATTACATTTTTTGACGAAATGCATATGAAAGTATACACATACATAGAAGAACTAATTTTTCAAAATGTTTCTCTGTGTGTCTGTTTGTTCCGGGTAATCTCTGAAACGGTTCGACCGATTTTTAACGGGACTTTCACTGGCAGACAGCTAATGTTACAAGGAGTACTTTTATTTAAAAGAAAAATATTTAGAGTTCCGCGGGAGTGAAATTAAATTTACGCGGGTATAACCGCAGGGCACAGCTAGTTTCTAAATAAAATGACTCATATGATTTGGATTTTGATCAAACTTTACAATAATATAGTTTACGCATCAGAATAACACACAGGCTATAATATATCCTACGCGGACACCAGCTAGTAATACTAATATTAGTATGTCTACCTGTTAGCGCGGTCCATACGGGCAAGACACTGGTTTATATCTTCCTCCATCTTCCTCTTCTCATCCTCCTTCTCCTGTAAGTACGCGTTCAGCTTTGCAATGCCTTCCAGTAGAGCTTGCATCTTAGCCTTGGCGTTTGCCAACATTGCTGTAGAAAAGAAATATCTTTCATACATACATACATACATATGCTCACACCTGTATTCCCCGCAGGGGTAGGCAGAGGTGTTGTAATAACAACACCCAGTTTTCACCAAAGATGACCGAATGCCAACGTGACAGAGGGTGCGTCCATCGCCGAATCCTCTTTCATACAAACATACCTGAATTTGCTCGATCTTTCATCCACCGAAGTGGTAGGCAGAGTCGTACTTATAGTAGGTAGGAATGTATAGTACATTTATCCAGTCGTGTTTTTCCCATGTTTCTTCTCCTGTTAGGCTTTCATTTGGAAACAGTGGAACATTCACTGAAGTTAATCTTCAAAATAACGTTTTCAAGTCGAAAAATCACTCCCTTAAGTCAAAAAAACATAACAGCGTTTCTCCACTCGCTACATAGATGGCGCTACTTGCTTACAATTTAAAAGATTCAGTACAAATACACGAGAATCTAACTCGATACAGATACATTTTTATTACTAAATGCATATTACTAAATGTTATACGGTACTGACCTAAAAAATACAATTTTTTTAATTTTTCTCTGCCTGTCTATCGGTCTCTTTATTCCGGCTAATCTGCGAAACGGCTGGACCAATTTTAAAGGGACATTCACTAGCAGATAGCTGATGTTTCAAAGAGTAACTTAGGCAACTTTTATTTAGAAAACAAATTAGGTTTCAGCGAGTGAAACCAGCTATAATATAATTAAAGAGTTTTGAACTCACCCTGCACCATAGCGAGGTCCTTGGCGGCCCGCTCGAGCGCTGCCTTCTTAGGAGCCACGGCCTTGTTCACGTGGTAGAACTTATACATCGCGTGCACCCACATGCACAGAGACATGCACGCCTTCGACACCTAAATACACCCAAATTATTTACACCCAGTTAATACAATATAATAATAACCTTAAGTTAGAATAAAAATAATTATATAAATAAAGTTAAAATGTAATACATACAACAACACTTCTGCCTACAGAAGTGTTGTAATAACAACACCCACTTTTCACCGAAGATAAAGTGCCAACGTGACAGATGGTGAGTCTATCGCCGTCTCAGGCGCTATACATACGTCTTTGAATTACTTCTCAGAAATATGCAGGTTTCCTCACGATGTTTTCCTTCACCGTAAAGCACGTGGTGTGAAATCACTGTATATAAGTTTTTTAGAAAACCTCATCGGTACAGGCCCCGCTGGGAATTGAACTTGCGTCGCTTACGTAGCAGGCGACTGCTCAAACCCCGAGGACACCACGGCTCACGCACGGTATAATATAAAATATATAATAATAAATCTATACGTCACCTTCATAATCTTGGTAGGTTCATAGTCGGGGTTCTGAATGAACCGCTTCAGTTTCTTGATCATGTCCTCTGTGATGGACTCCTTGTCGAACTTCATGAGTGAGTCGAGGAAGGCGGTGGGGTCCGCCAGCATCTGCGAGCCTGGCTTCCAGTAGTTCAACACCTTCTCGCCGAATGATGCTCCTGGCTCCTGTTAATTGTATCTTAATACTATTAACATACATACATATGCTCACGCCTGTATTCCCCGAAGGGGTAGGCAGAGGGATTGTAATCACAACACCCACTTTTCACCGAAGATAATTAAGTGCCAACGTGACAGATGGTGAGTCCATCGCCGTCTCAGACACTTTACATACGTCTTTGAATTACTTCTCAGAAATATGCAGGTTCCCTCACGATGTTTTCCTTCACCGTAAAGCACTTGGTGTGAAATCACTGTACCTAAGTTTTTTAGAAAAACTCATTGGTATAGGCCCCGCTAGGATGCGAACTTGCGTCGCTTGCGTAGCAGGCGACTGCTCAAAACTCAAGGCCACCAATAAGTACCCAAAACCTGAGCTAGAGTATATACAAAAATATGTGGTGCAAAATTGCTTCTTATTCTTTACCTTGATAGGTTTAATATCGAACACGACGCAGAGCGACTCGATGACGAGCACTACTCCACCAGGCGGTTTCTTCAAAGCCTTGACCTCCACAATGTCGTTGCGGTTCAGTTCCTGCAAGGCTTTCTCAGCCGCTTTAAGTGCGGGTAACGCCTCGTCTGGAAAACAATACTATATTCAAGCATACATATGCTCACGCCTGTATTCCCCGAAGAGGTAGGCAGAACGAAGACGCTTAAGTGCCAACGCGATAGGTGGTGATTCTATTGCCGTCCGAGGCACTATAGGTACGTCTTTGAATTACTTATCAGACATATGCAGGTTTCCTCACGATGTTATCCTGCACCAAAAATCACGTGGCATGATCACTGCATATAAGTTTCTTAGAAAAACTCATTGGTACAGGCCCTGGTGGGATTCGAACATGCGTCGCTTGCGTAGCGTAACGACTGCTCAAACTCCACGGCCACCACGGTTCTTTGGAGGTGCTGAAGGTATGGTTATACCATAACTGGGGGTAGCAATGCATCTGTAAACCTACCCAAGTCCCTCTGAGCGTCCTCAGCCATAGCCTTGGTCTCGGCCGCCATCGTCTCAGCGATGGCCTGCTCCTTCTCCACCTTGATACGGGCCTCCTCTGCTATCGCCTATTACGAAGTTTATTTAAAAATGTATTGAATCCAGAATTATGTGGTACTGAAATAAATATGCTAAAAATATATATTTTTTTAAATCTAAATATCCTAGTCCGGTATCAAACTCGATGAAAAAACGAATACTATATAACACTAGCTAGAATTGTAAAGTAAAAGGTAGAGCGAGGAATGTGCGGGCGGTATCGTAGCTTAGTGAAGTTATGACAGACAAATTGCCGTCACATTACTAATAAACCTGTATGTATACCTATATATAGTGTAATGCAAGTAACTGACCGTGTCGACGGCGATCTGTTCGATGACCAGCCTGGTCTCCTCGGCCGCCTTCTCCATCAACGGCTTCAGCTCGGCCAGCTCTATCTGCAGCTGCTTCACCTCCACCTCCGTTTGGTTCAGCTTGTTTAAGCCTGGAGATTATAACAGCTGCCAATTTTGCACAGAATATTATACCACTGAGATGCCAACAAAGCATATGGCCCGTCTGGCGGTAAGTGGTTACCGCAGCCTGCAACACCAAGGGCATCATATGCGCGTTGAAGAACTTGTAAAAATCTCATCACACCCTTCTTGACGAACCCAATACTGTACCCGATAGGGCAAACCATGCTGAAGAACAGAACTAAGGCAAAACATATAAGGAGTTCGTTCCCATCGGTGGCATACGAGACGTATATCCAATTTGTTTCCAGTGGTGGCCTTGAGGTTTGAGCAGTCGCCTGCTACGCAAGCGACGCAAGTTTGAATCCCAGCGGGGCCTGTACCAATGAGATTTCTAAAAAAAAAACTTATGTACAGTGATTTCACACCACGTGCTTTACGGTGAAGGAAAACATCGTGAGGAAACCTGCATATTTCTGAGAAGACGTATGTATAATGCCTGAGACGGCGATAGACTCACCATCTGTCACGTTGGCACTTAATCATCTTCGGTGAAAAGTGAGTGTTGTGATTACAACACCTCTGCCTACCCCTTCGGGGAATACAGGCGTGAGCATATGTGTATACGTATATAAAATTGTCGGCTGGACCGGTTTGTATTAAATTCTTTGTGTATATTGGGTACGTCTGAGAATCGGCCTACATGCCAAAAAAATATTACGACTAAACAACATTTGCCGGGCTCAGCTAGAATAATTATATAAATTCGAGACCAGTTTTGAGTGCGTTGGACTCAGTGAGAATAGCCTTCTGTTTCTTGCGGAACATGTCCTTGTAGGCGCCCAGCATCTCCATGTAGGACATGGGCGTCACGTAGTTGAGCCTGTTCAGTTGTGCCAGGAAACGCGTGCTCGCGTCTGACACGCTCTGGTGCGCGAAGCAACATACCGACTGGAGAATATTACCTTGTTAATTTTAATATGTGGTTGACCGAGCTGTGCTCCGTTTCTTAAAAAACAAAAAAAATTGAAAATAAAAAAAAAAAATCCGGTGAACGTCAGTCTCGAACCGGAGTACTCTAGTTTCGTTATCGTTAACTGGAAACCTCACCTTTGAGCTACCATAACTTGACAGATGTCGGCGAAATTTGCTGTCGTATCGTAATACTATTTTTTAAGTTTTTCAGTGCCTGAAAACATGGTCAAAACGATGTTTTCCATAAATGAAACCCCCTACATGCTAAAATTTCATGAAAATCGATGGAGTTTTTTCCGAGATTCCGATTATATATATAGAAGAATTTCTTGTTTAAAGATATAAGATTTTACTAAGACTCCGTGATAGTAGAGACAACTAAAATAAAAATTAAAATATTGAGATTTTTTGGCTGTTTTTATATATAATGGTACGGAACCCTTCGTGCAACTCGCGCTTGGCCGATTTTATCTATACATTAAAATTCCAAAGACTATAGAAATCAACGCACAGCCTGAACCGCTGGTCTTAGAGACATGAAATGTGGAGGGTATATTCTTGGTGCATTTTTCAAAATTCAACCCTATGATGACACGCAGGCAAAGCTACGAGCGGCATTAATACATTTTACGACATTTATCACATATAAAGCTCTACAAAGCTTACATAAGCCGATTGCCTCTTTCCTTTAGTCAATGTGCAATATATATCACCGGGTGCTGAACCTACCACCATAGCAGTGAGAACTTCATCCGTGGTGTCCAGCTCGATCATGTTGGTGAAGAAGTGGTTGGCGACCGACTCGAGTGCTGACTTGGGCCACTCGCTGAACCAGTCGATTGTACAGCAGTTCACTAGAGACGGGAACTGACGGAGACGAGCGCGGAATATCTAAAAAACATTATAAAATTATAAATAGTCAATAGATAAGGTACAGAAGATTGACTACATATTTTGGCCAATATAAACTTTCATATAGAACCGTGGCCGAGGGGTCTGAGTAGTTGGCTGCTACGCAAGCGACACAAGTTCCAATCTCAGCGGGACCTGTACTAATGAGTTTGTCTAAAAACTTATGTGCAGTGGTGTCACGTCACCTACGGTAAAGAAACCTGTATATGGCTGAGAAGTAATTGTGGAACATCCGTCCCAATGGACCCTAAGTTTATGATAAAGGTTATCAATCTCAACAGCGCGATCCAATAATCGCAACTTTTAGCGTAGCGCCATCTATTGACAGAGTGTGAATTAAGTCCGTCTTATACAGTAATTCAAAAACGTGTGTACAGTGCCTACGGCGATAGACTCACCATCTGTCACGTTGGTACTTAATCATCATCGGTAAAAAGTGGATGTTGTGATTACAACACTTCTGTCAAGGGGGTAGGCAGAGACCACCGTTTGCTACGATCCTTACATACCTTGTTAATGTCGCAAATATTACCATAAATTTATAATTTTTGTTGTTTAGTTACTCACCTCTCCAATAGGACTCATAACAACGACAATATGCAGGTTACTCCTAACGCGCTTCTGGTAGCAAGCGAACAGATTGGTCTTGGTAGCAGCCAGGTTCATCTCCATGACAGCGTGACGGACAGACATGTAGATTTTATCCAAATCCTCCGCTTCGTATATGTTTGGGACATCGCCAGAGCTTAGAATATTGTTCAAGTCTTCGAGGAACGATTCCATTTTGATCTGAAATATATTAATCAATGATGTAAGAACGTGTGATCGAGTTGTTCGAATAGCAACTAATGCGCAAGCGACGTGAATTCAAGTCTCACGGAGCAAAGCCATGTGTCGGGTGTGTTTGTTATGAAGCAATAGAATCACTGCGATCATTTATTATTGATTGGTATTAACGCGTTCACTGCTAACGACGCGTATGTGCGTCCAACTGTTAGAGAATTTACGAAAAAGATGAAATGTTAGCAGTGAATGTGTTAAAGCACAATCCTGACTGACCCTCGCGCATGCTTGGTGGCATACCCTTAAAATTAAGAAATCTGTTTGCTTATGTCTAAGAAGAATACATTGAAATATTTAATAGAACGGTGATAGATGCACCATTCGTCACGATGGCACCTAACCATCTTTCATGATAAGTGAACTCTTCGGGGAGAATTTGTCTTCATTAACGACATACTATGGGAAAAATTATGATTTCATTGTCCTGTTTCAAAATGTTAAAGCTGAGACACTATAGCTAGAAAAGAAAGCTACACTATCGATTCGCGATTGCGAGATGTTTCAACAATCGAAACAATCGGATTCGGTCAAAATTATCGAGTAATAAGCTCGCCTTAGCGATGAAATAATCGAGAGGTTTGATTTGCAAGCGATCCTTGCGAGTCGCACAGAATCTAGCCGAATGGAATGCGAGTCAGACTCGCTACCATTGATTGTAATTGAATACAATGGCTATGCATCGAGATGTTTGAAAAATTTAAACGCGCATTGCTAATATACACGAATTTCTACTCCAACCATTGACTTCGTGGCCAAAACACCACGGTTTAGAAGAAGCAATAATATCACCTGTGCATCAGAGAATAAGAACACAATTCCTCTATTCTCAGCGCCGGCTTTCATCATGGTTTGTTTGAGGTCGTCGCGCCACTCGGTCTGGCCGTAC
The DNA here is from genome assembly GCA_929442735.1 of Watsonalla binaria. Lineage (NCBI taxonomy): Eukaryota > Metazoa > Arthropoda > Insecta > Lepidoptera > Drepanidae > Watsonalla > Watsonalla binaria. The sequence continues at coordinate 1,565,016 of OV838938.1, forward strand.
GCCTTGGTGATCTCAATCTGTATACATGTGAGCTCCGCCATGCTGGCCGCGAGCCGGGACAAGGATTGCCGACCTGGCCACAGAATACATACATACTTTTTCAATAACCTAGCTTACAGGTGGATTGCTATCCCCAGTTATCTGTCAGATTTGATATATTCATATCATATATGCCTTTAATTTTATAATGCTAGCAAACGATATGTTATTGGAATTAAAATAGGGCCTGGAGAAAGATGGAATGAAGGAAAAACATTTTTTTTATAAGAATAATTACTGAGTTTCTTGCCAGGTTCTTCTCAGTAAAAGCAACCTTGTAATCGTGTCTTTCTGACGATTTGAAAGTACTTTGTAAAAAGTCTAATCGAATAAAGATATTTTAGAATTATGAATTATTGAATTTTGACCAAATGAAAGATTTCTGTATCTATAGTAACCTACAATGATAGAATATAGAAAACGGCCGATACTGAAATCTTCTACATTTTAAAGTAAATTCCTCTTGGCTAATTTTTATCTTGTAGTATTTGTGGAAGCTCAGCGAAGGTTTAAACGATGAATAGCATATAATAAGTATAGAGAAAATTGCCTTTTTTACGTAAGCCGTTTGTTAATTTGGAATGACAAACAGACACCTCAATTTAGATGTAAAGATATATAGAAATATATATGTATGGATGTTACCAGAGCCGCCCATGCCGAGCAGCAGCGCGTTGGCCATGGGTTGCCTCATGATGCGCGCGACGCGGCACAAATGAGCCACGGCATCCTCGAACAGCACGAGCTCCAGTGGCGCAGTGGTCGTTATGTTGTACTCCGCCAGGTAGTGGGCTAGCACCTCATCTAACTGTACCATACAGTAACTTATATATACATACTATTTAGCTTTGATATGAACAAAAACGTAATTAAAACACTAAATTTAATAACTAAAATCCGACTACTGACAAAGCGTTAAAAGTATGAAACAAGTGCTGATCAGAGGATAGCTACGGTAATGAGAACTATCCATGAGATACATCCTGGTGACACACAGACGGACGGAGAGCAGTCTTAGTAAGTAATAGGGTCTCGTTTTACCCCTTGGATACGATAGAAGCCACCAACCTCCTCTTGATCGGTAATCTCAACGTATTTCTTATCATCAGCCCCGAGGTCCATGAAGTCACCGAACAGCATCAATCGACCTCCGACAACATCAGCTGCTTTCTTGCCGAATTCCGTACGGATTTTCTTGTTCAATAAACTGGTAACGTTAAAAACATTATGAGCATTTTTATATAAAAACTCAAAAAAGCCACCCCATCTAGATTAGTATTGCGTATCTGCAATGGATAAGGTCACCAGGGCACTAGGTAGGGGTGGAGTGGAGTCGCTGTGCGAGAAATTTTGCCGTCATTTCATTATGTTGGCAGTAATTTTATTCTTAAAGCACTATGTATATTCAGAAGCTTATCACGGGGTGGGGGGGGGGGGCTAGTATATATTGTTTAAAGCAGCGCTTATAAAAAAAATCGAAACATTTACTTTTCATATTGCTGCCATAAAATGCACGATTATCATACCATACGAGACAGCATGTGTAAAAGAACCTGATTGACCTGGTTTATTTCCAATAACGTTTTCTAATATATACATATGCTCACGCCTGTATTCCCCGAAGGGGTAGGCAGAGGTGTTGTAATCACAACACCCACTTTTCACCGAAGATGATTAAGTGCCAACGTGACAGATGGTGAGTCCATCGCCGTCTCAGACACTTTACATACGTCATTGAATTACTTCTCAGACATATGCAGGTTTCCTCACGATGTTTTCCTTCACCGTAAAGCACGTGGTGTGAAATCACTGTACATAAGTTTTTTTAGAAAAACTCATTGGTACAGGCCCCGCTGGGATTCGAACTTGCGTCGCTTGCGTAGCAGGCGACTGCTCTAACCCCGAGGCCACCGCGGCTCTCTTTTCTAATATATGTATGTTGAAAGAACAGGAAAGAAAAATATATAATTTAACCGGTGAACGACAGTCTCGAACCGGGGTACTTTGGTTTCGTTATTGCCCCGTAGGCTCTCAGCCTCACGTCTGAGCCACCATATCTTGACAGATGTCGGGGAAATTTACTGTCGTATTGTAATCTTAATATATATAAATCTCGTGTCACAATGTTTGTCCTCAATGGACTCCTAAACCACTTAACCGATTATAATAAAATTCGCACACCATGTGCAGTTCGATCCAACTTGAGAGATAGGATAGTTTAAATCTCCAATTATAGTCGCAATTTTAATTTATTGCTAAATTATATAAAAATCTATGCGGGTGAAACCGCGGGGCCACAGCTTGTCTAATATATAAAATTCTCGTGTCACAGTTTATGTTGCCATACTCCTCCGAAACGGCTGGACAGATTTGTATGAAATTTTGTGTGCAGATCGGGTAGGTCTGAGAATGGGCCAACATCAATTTTTCATCCCCCTAAATGTTAGGTGTAGTCCACCCCAAAAAAAAATGGCAATACAACGTTTGCCGGGCACAGCTAGTGTTATTATATGAGTTCTTGTTATTATATGGTCATGGTCATGGCTAGATCTATTTTTCGCCCCTGAAACCGCGTACATACAAAAATCGTTGGAGCCGTTTCCGAGATTCAGATTCTATATAATTCAAGAATATGCTCGTTTAAAGGTATAAGATTCAAGATGAATAGATAAACTTTACCTCACGAACCACTGTCGGTCCTCGTTGTTGACCAATCTGTCCTGGTAAACCCGCTGGTGTTCATGGTACCACAGTCTTATCACGTCATCTTCATCCTGATATTAATATAAAATAATTAAGCTCTATACCGACCTGGGCCTATAGACAAAGTACATTATCCTCAAGCTTCGCTTATAGTAGCGATACAAAATGTATGGGAATGACATACGTCACGTGACAGATTTATGTAATTTCCATACATTTTGTATCGAATCCCAGCGGGGCCTGTACCAATGAGTTTTTCTAAAAAAACTTATGTACAGTGATTTCACACCACGTGCTTTACGGTGAAGGAAAACATCGTGAGGAAACCTGCATATTTCTGAGAAGTAATTCAAAGACGTATGTATAGTGCCTGAGACGGCGATAGACTCACCATCTGTCACGTTGGCACTTAATCAAATTCGGTGAAAGGTGGGTGTTGTGATAACAACACCTCTGCCTACCCCTTCGGGGAATACAGGCTTGAGCATATGTATGTATGTATGAAAACATCGTGAGGAAACCTGCATATGTCTGACAAGACCTGAATTTGTCCTCGCTAAATTTGGAGTTGTGCCCCTACCGTTTTAAGGGTGCGATGTGTGTGTAAACAAACGTATTACTACCTTGACATGTTTAGGGTCCATCATGAGTATCCCCTGGAACACCTTACTAAGGTCGCGAAGGTTGAAGGTGTAGTGGGACTTGGTGGGCGTCGGCAGCAGCTCCTCGACCAAGCTACCGAATATATCGATGGAGGCTTTGAGGAACGGAGCCTCTCTCACCGTCACCTTCTCCAAGTGACGCGTCCACGAGCATAGGATTACGTTGAATATGCCGTACTAGGACAATACAATTTAATGTTTATATCAATTAAAAGTTCACTGAAGCAAATTATGAAGATGAAATATTATGAGCATTCCATATACAGGTTGTCGGGTCAAATAGGACAGTACAGTTCTTTAAATATGTGATAGGGTATAATTTAAGGAAACAAATAAAATTATTATAACAAAATTCTCTTCTTCCGTTTACGATTAATTGACGTTCAAAGTTGACCTTATTTTACGCTTTAAAATCAGCAGTAACGTAGAGTTATTCACCTGAAGTAAAGCCTATCTTCGCAGAGAAGCTCCGCGCACAATGAGGGCACGTAAGTATGCCGTTCTCATAATTGTATGCTATGAAAGTAGGTGCTGGAGCCTCTCGCTGGTCGCGTTTGGTATCAAGGTCAGCTTTACGCTGAACCTCGCACAGTAAGTGAGCAATGTAAGTAGGGATCGTTTACCTTACTAGAGTACTCCATCTCGGTGAAGGATATGTAGTGGAAGTGCCTCATGAGCCGCATAGTGACCGGGTTACGGCCACCCCCCGGGGGACCCATAGCCGCCACTATACCCACGTCTACCAACATCTTGAACTCACCTATGTTCAGTCTGTCGTACCAACCTGACAACACGTTATTTCCATTCAACACGAGCGCTTGCGACACAATTGCTTTTGTAGCAACGCTTCATAGATGGCAATAAATAGACGTCAACCTAAATCGCGCTATGAGAGTTTTCAAGCACAGAGTATATAAATATACATATATAAATATAAGCAGTAGAATATATACAAGTTTTCAACTAGAATAGTGTATGCCGCTGTTCCACAAGCATGACACCCGCCTTGCTGGAAACCTACTCAGCGAAGTTAATCAGCCCCATCCGAGGCCAATCGTTGGATGGGTACATTCAGAGTTCCTTCGTGCGTCGGAGAGCACGATTATACTGTCCTGTCGTTACAAGTCAGAAGCCTAAAAAATACTGACAACAAACATAACTCAGATTGCGAAGGTAAGATCACAATCGCTTCGTTTAAACTACCATCAGACGGGCTGTGAGCATGTTAGCCACCTGACAGAGATAGTTATTTTTTGCCAACTGTTGTACATAGTTGGTCTTGTGAGAAAACACAAGGAGATCTCCTCGTCCTAAGTATGATTGGGATTTTCAACAGCCCGAAGTCTGGAGTGACCGGTTGATGGCAATAGGCTCGCCTCTTATTGCATGGGACTAAAACATAACTGGTGAAATGTGAGTGTACTACAAGAACACGCCTGCCCTTTGGAGAAATCTATGATGAAGGCAATCTATACCAGAGAAGTCCATAAACTGCCTGAGCAGCTCGATGGGTGGCTGAGCACCGTACACCTCCAAAGCTGGCATGTTCAGGTCGTCGATGAAGAACACTTGCCGTTTCGTCGGAGGCGGACCAAACACTCCGCGACGGCGGCGCTCCAACTTACTGTCTATCACATCCTAAGGGCGATACGCGTTATTACTCATGGTATATCTGAATGACTTTGCTCAATTTGAGACCGTTATTCAGTTTAGGTCCTGGTAAGGCACTTATGAACATCGAAGTTACCACCAGCTCGGAATAGCCTTCTGAAGATAGTAAGAAACTCAGCCGGCCTAATATACATTTCATTGCGCAGTAATAAAATTCATATACAATTATTCACGATGTTGAAATTTGTATACAACTCTTCATAAACATGATTCGGTTACTAGTGCTCCGAATTAACCTTCCTAAGATATATATTACGGTGTGTCTACTGCTCACCTGTGTCTGATTAGCAGAAGTCCTAGCGGAGAACACAATGAACTCGCAGATGAATTTCTTATGCAGCCCTCGTGACAGTTTAGATGTGATGGTGACCGTTTTCCCCGTGCCGGTGGGGCCGACGCATATGACGTGGTTGTAGTTGGCTATCTTGTAGCCGAGGATGGCCGCGCTACGGACGTTGTCCATTGTTGGCACTTCAATGTCTGGGGAATTATTAAATTTGCGTTTACGTTCGCCTTATCAAAATCCTTACAGTTCCTTTAACGTGGAATCTTATGGGATCAAAACAGTGCCATCTGTTTACACTCAGAACCTAACAATTATTTGGGATAAAAGTATCCTATTTAAAATCCAGCTATTATAATATTCTTTTATATTATTTACTAGCTATGCCCCGCAGTTTCATCCGCATGGACTAAATATTGAACCTTGATGTTTTTAATTAATAGTAACCTAAGTTACTTCTTGTAACATTAGCTATCCGCCAGTGAAAGTCCCGTTTAAATTGATTCACCCGTTTCAGACAGACAGACGGAGAAAAATTGGTTATTCTATGACAGTATCGTGTATACTTCCATATGCATTTAGTCAAAAAATAATATTATTAAATGTGTTAAATTTCGATATAAGTCTAGAGTATAATTTAAGGATGCAAATAAAATGATTAGGACGAAAATATTTTCTTCCATTTTAGAGTAATTGACGTTCAAAGTTGACCATATCAAGACCTTATTTTTTAAGGCCGCGAGCTCTTCGGCCCGTAGAAACCATAACCAATAACTATGTTATCGTTGAAGCTAGATATTTTACGACTTCAACATAGTGATATATTCATAAAACCCTACAACTTCTAGAAGACAACTGTTCCTTTTTCTCCGAAACCCTGTATAGCAGCAGCTAGTACCGAGAATAAATTGGACTGACCAGCGAATTGCCACTCGGGGTCGACTTCGTAGGCCTCCATATTGGCCATCCAACTGTACCAATAGGGGCTGGCCGGCTCACCGTCTTCTGTTGGGTCCGTGAACCCTCCATCATGCAACCTGCGAGAAAATTCTTATGTCACTAGAACGACGCAGTTAAAACTCTATCAGATAGTGATAGCGAATATTTTTTTTTATGCCTCTAGTTTTAAAATTATATAACTTTGCTTTTCTATACTATTCAGATACCTCTGCTCGTATGGGACACACAATAATCAAAAACAAGACGATTGATTACATAAAACTAGCTGTGCCCTGCTGTTTCGCCCGCGAAGATAATTTTTATTTTGTCCCCAAAAGGTTACCCACCTTCTGGGGTAATTTATTTCTGCTATTTGATACAGAATATGCGGATATATATAATAATTGAAATGGATGAATATTTATATAAAGTATGGTACATTATTGGGTATGGTACATTTTCATTATGTATTGTTGAATTGTTTAATTGTGCTGATGATCTGTTGTATGTAGCGGATGAAGGATTTCAATGCGGAAGGTCGAGTGAGTAGATCAGTGATGTTGTATGGATTTACTAGGTGATATATGCATGTTTGTTCATGGTTATTTCTCTGTATAGTGTATTGTGGGCATTGTTCGAGGAGGTGTGTTACTGTTTGTGGAGTGGTGTTTTCACAGTGGTGTTATGCCAAATTTCAGTCTGATCCGTCCAGTGGTTTGGGCTGTGCGTTGATAGATCACTATGTCAGTCAGTCAGTCACCTTTGAGTTAAATATATTTAAGATTACATGAAAGTGCTTATAACCCGTCAAAAGCACACAAACATTCGAAAGGATGAAATTTTCCTCTTATGTTTCTTTCATATTTAACCTCCTTTTTCATTTTCCCTTATTTTTAAACAAGCCCCCAAATACGAATGTTCAGTAACATAAAAAAAGTATTCAAGTCATAAATAGAAAAAAAAAGAGAAAAATGATTACAAGTCTCTACGACCAGTGAATTATGCTATGCGTGTATTTGAAGTGTGTAATGAATAAATAAATCAGGATAAATAATCTATATTCCCACAGGCGAAATCTATAGATCAATTGTGCACAATTAAAATGCTAAGGTTTTGGAATCCTTTATCCTTGATATGCAACCATCGAGTTACAACTTATTTGGCAATAACTTATCATTAGTTACCATTATTATAAAATCGAAGGATCTATCTTTCAAATTTAACAGAACTGGGGGTATCAATCTGTAATCTTTGATAGGTTATTGAAAACGGCCGTCAGTATACATACGTGTAATCATAAACTCGTCCTTCCTTCGGGAATAGCGGCTTCAATCCTGCGTCGAGTGTGAGTTCCCTCATGTAGTCGGAGAACACGGCGCGACCGTTGTGGTCGCACGTGGCACCCACCGACCAGATCACCGCCCACACCACCCAACACGGCGCCAGCCGGGCTGACCAACAAACATACATCAGAGGGCCTAATGCGACTTTTTCATCGCGTCGTCGTAAACGTAGATTTGTATAGGATCGAAATAGCGCCACGTATCGGACTAATGATGACACTATTGTGATCCTATACAAATCTGCGTTTACGTTGTCGCGGTGACTAGGACGGCGGTTTAAAACTCGCACTAGGCACTCTACTCACGTCTGTAGTAAACGACGCAAATATGAGATAATTTTTAGATTTTTGATATTGTTTTATTTTTCTTTGTATCTTGTCAACCTTGCTACACCGACTTCACCTGTACTCCCCGAGTACCTAACACAAATATTAGTCCCACGCAGAATACAAATATTTAATTATTGCATAATCCATCTTGATATTAAAAACTTGAAGTTTCCATTCAGTTTTCAACTGTGGAGAGCAACTAATTTGCTTATCTAAGAAAAGGATAGACAGAGGTGTCTTTATAGCACACCCGTGGTATAACATCAGCTATCTGCGAGTGAAAGTCTCGTCAAAATCGGTCCAGCTGTTTTTTACCAGAGATTAGCCGGAACAAACAGACACCTGATGTTTCTTATGAGAAAGCATTTAGTGAAAAGCTGCTTCTTTGCGGAGTTTTTTTCCGGAGAGCCGTGGTAGCCGTGGGGTTCGAGTATTGTAGTGGCAAGCGGAGCAGAACAAATTCGGATCCCAATGGGGTTTGTACCGATGATAACTCTTCTTCTAAAAACTCTTATGTATGCAGACCACGTGCTTTACGGTGAAGGAACACATCGAGAGGAAACCTACATGTCTGAGAAGTAATTCAAAGACGTATGTATAGTGCCTGAGACGGCGATGGACTCAGTCTCTGTCACGTTGACTTAAACATCTTCAGTGAAGTGTTGGTGTTGTTGCCAACACCTCTGCTTACCCCTTCGGGGATGGCGGAGGCATATTTATTTATTTTATGAATAAGTAGGTTGATAGTTACGCATGAGTGCAAGGAATGGCGGCGCTGGCGGCGGTCGGTCGTCCTTCCCTGTGAGCGGCCTCAGACGGTAGTCGAGCAGCTCGAGGAACTTCAGCACCAGGGAACAGTCGATGGACACCGCCAGCTCCGTCAGACGAGACCGGAGCAGCGTCAGAGCCGGGTATAGATATGTCGTTATGAGCCCTGGGAGGATCTTGCGGATGCTGTCTGCTATCTGGTATTATATTTTACGTTTAGCAGAAGTGTCAGAGATTAGTCGAAACAGACAGACTGTTTTCTTTATACAGTATCATATGCATATAGTGAAATGCTGTTAATTTGGAAATAATAATAATATATCCTTTTATTTCAGAAAATTTAAAATTTATAACTAAATAAAAACTTATAACTATTATCATGCAATTACAGAATGTCTCTGATTTCGGTGTGCCTTACTAGATTTGGAAATACAGACACTTGAATTAAACTTATCTGTATATATATATTTAGGTATAATACCGGCGGTAAGTTGCTCTTGAGCCAAGCGTTGACCAAGGGCGGTAGTCCGACCACCTTGGAATCCAAATAAACCATTCCGCAGCGGGACACCGTCGCCGGCGACGCCACGGCCAAGTCCGCCACCTCGAATATCATGCGCTGGCGCTCGGTGAGCTTCATTATCTCACCGCTGGACAGGCATAGCTTCTTGTTGTCGTCTAACACCTAGTTTCACGTTTATTATTATACTAAATACAAAAATATCTTTATTTGATTAGACTTCTTACAAAGTACTTTCAAAATCGTCAGAAGGACACAAAATACATTATACATGATTATAAATGTTACCACCGGGTTCGGAAGTTAGATTTTGTTGAGAAGAACCCGGCAAGAAACTCAACAATTAAAATATACAATGTTATTGGTTACAGTATTTATATCTCATTAATATAAGCCCATTGACACAGTTCAAATACTAGTACTAGCGGACCTCACGCGGTTTCACCCGCTAGTTCCCGCTAGTTCCCGTAGGACTACGAGGATAAAATAAAGCCTATGTTACTCGCTGATGATGTAACTATCCAATGGTGAAAGAATTTTTGAAATCGGTCCAGTAGTTATTGAGCCTACTAATTGCCTCGTTGGTCTAGTGGTTGGTACGTTCGCCTGCCGATCACGAGGTCCCGGGTTCGATTCCCGGCCCGTAGTTTGTAAGTTGGGTGTGTTTCCACCCCCGTGCCTCGGGGCGCACGTTGCACCGTTGGTCCTCCGCCTGATCTCTCTCCGGTCGTGTCGGATTGCCTCCCATCCCACTATGAGAGTGAGGGAATAAAGAGTGCACCTAATATCTCCTGCGCAGTTGGTTGATCCTCGTTGAGATTAGCCGCCGTAGCCGAAATTCGATAGGAGATTATTATTATTGAGCCTATTCATTACAACCACACAAACAAAGTTTTCCTCTTTATAATATTAGTGTATATTACATTCTCTGTGGAGCTCGTGGCACAGTTGCTATTGCGCATATCATTCGATCACCGAAGTTAGGCAACACTAGCCCTAGCCAGTAAGCCTGTCAGGAGAAGAAACGGCGAAACAAACTCCACGGCTTACATACATATAGTAGATGATAAGACAGTACATCAACTCACAGTGTTCATGTTTTCAATCCAGACAGCGTCGACCGGTCCATCGAACACGTACCAGCGGCGGTCCATGTCCTCCACGGCAATACCGCCGCGTACCAAACTGGATAGGATGCCGTCAGTCCTGACAACCGAAACGTTATTTATGTTCACCGACCCATGAAGAAGTACAGAAGGTATAGTACACAAGGGTATAGATAGACAAAATATAACAAAATTAATGTACATATGCTCACGCCTGTATTCCCCAAAGGGGTAGGCAGAGGTGTTGTAATCACAACACCCACTTTTCACCGAAGATGATTAAGTGCCAACGTGACAACAGATGGTGAGTCCATCGTCGTGTCATACACTATACATACGTCATTGAATTATTTTTCAGAAATATGCAGGTTTCCTCACGATGTTTTCCTTCACCGTAAAGCACGTGGTGTGAAATCACTGTACATAAGTTTTTTAGAAAAACTCATTGGTACAGGCCCCGCTGGGATTCGAACTTGCGTCGCTTGCGTAGCAGGCGACTGCTCAAACCCCGAGGCAACCACGTCTCTAAATATAAAGGTTTTATTTATTTTATACCTTTAAACGGGCAATTCTTGTACGATTTTAAAAATAGATCTAGCTAGGTTAAATTGTTTTCAGTCACTGAAAAACTCATACAATATCATTACAATACGACAGTAGATTTCGCCGACATCTGTCAAGTTATGGTAGCTCAGACGTGAGGATGCCAGCCTACGGGGCGATAACTAAACTAGAGTACGCCGGTTCGAGAGCGACTTCACCGGTAAAATTTTTTTTTTCATCATTCATATATGCGAAAATGTTATTGAAAAGTCAACCAGGTTCTACTGTGTTATTTACACAGTAATATCAATGTAAAGTCCCATAAAGGTTACCACTCATGTGTCTGCAGATCAAATTCCCCATAGAGCTGTCCCATGGTGATGGACTTGGGGTTGACCACGAACGTGTGCACCGGCGTGAAGGGGAACCCGTCCGGGGCCAGCTTGCCCTTTATGGCTGTCAGAGCGTCGCGGAGGATCTCGTAACACTGACAATGCAATATACCTTCGTGAGGACATGATCAAACTTTACAAAACTAGTTAGTTTTGTATAAATATATCTATATTGTACATATGTAGCGGTATATTGTACATAAGAGCCGTGGTGGCCTCGTGGTTTGAGCAGGCGACTGCTACACAAGCGACGCAAGTTCGAATCCCAGCGGGGCCTGTACAGTGATTTCACACCACGTGCTTTACGGTGAAGGAAATCATCGTGAGGAAACCTGCATATTTCTAAGAAGTAATTCAAAGACGTATGTATAGTGCCTGAGACGGCGATGGACTCACCCACTCACTCATCTGTCACGTTGGCAATTAATCAAATTCGGTGAAAAGTGGGTGTTGTGATAACAACACCTCTGCCTACCCCTTCGGGGAATACAGGCGGGAGCATATGTATGTAGCGGTAGTGAACCTCTTTCGCTATAATGCTTCTTATTTATATTAAATTTAAATATTATTAAAAAGTGATTTTGACACAAGATGTCGGAATGACTTGAAAAGAAAAGATTTTTATGTTTCTGGTTGAAAATAAAATAACTAGGCGAATACCCCGAATAAAGCGGACTCAATTATCGCAGCGTATTTAATTACTACACATACATACAGATAAACAAAATTAAATTTTCCCAAAGTAAAATTACGTCTTAATGTTACTCCTTGTCACATTAGCTATCTGCTAGTGAAAGTCTCGTTTAAATCGGTCCAGCAATTTCGGAGATTATCCGGAATAAACTATATTTACCTTAGTCTTCCCACCGCCAGCCGGTCCAACCAACATGAGACCGTGTCGCACGACCGTCGTTTCATACAGCTGGATTATTTTGAAGATAAACGCTGGAATTAATCATGTATGTACATAAATGTACATAAACTAATAAAAATAAAGACGTCTGACGGTAATTGATAAGGCACTTCTGTGATTTTTTTCCAAGCCGAAATAAATATATATCCATACAACAAACGTAATATTTTGTCGTTTTTATAGATAATGGTATAGAACCCTTGGTTCGCGAGTCTTACTCGCACTTGGCCGAGTTTTTATATGAAGACTGGCTGTGTGCCCGCGGTTTCACGTGAATCATATATCGGTGGCTTAAAAAAAATTTAAAATAATTTGCCGCCTAAATTACTCCTTGACATGTCAGCCATAATGTCGGAACAAAAACTTTCTTATGTCAGAACCGTATCCTTTCATATGTATTCAGTGAAAACCTGCTAAATTTGAATTACAAACAGACATTTAATTTTATTCATCTTTATAGATTAAGAGATCACATAACCCTTGGTTATTTGAATATATAAATCCCTACTAATATATTATATATATATATTATATTAATGCGAATGTAAGTTTGGTTGCTACGCTTTCAACCGAAAATAACTTGGAAAACGATTGGAAGTATTAGAAGTAACATAGGAAACTTTTTCTTAATTATATATTTTTTGCAATGCAAGTGAAGCCACGGAAAAAATCTAGTTATGAATAAACATACTATACAAGTCATCATATCCCCGCTTCACCAGTATATTCCGGATAGACTGCTCCATGATCCCATAGTCCACTATAGGAATATCCACGCGTGGAAACAGATCCGATATTATACCTGAGAACGGGATTAAAAATATCAAGTAGTTATACCAATAATAGAGGAGCTCGTGGCACAGTTGCATATCATTTGATTAGCGAAGGTAAGCAACCCTTACCCAAGCCCGTAGTTGATGGGTGACCGCCCGAGTCACCTCGGAGAGCACGTTAAGCCGTCGTTCCCGGTTGTCAATTTTACAAGAAAGTCTGACAACTAGTTTAGCCCAGATTACCGATTTGCTTCGTGGAAGAGGTTACGAAGGTCAGATGGCAGTCGCTTCGTATAAAAATCAGGTGATCAGCCACATCGGGTTGAATCAAGTGCCGACCCCAACAATGTATGGGATAAGGCCAGGGAGATGATGATATATACCAATATAAGGGATATTTATTGGGAGCCAATAATCAAGCTATGGATTAAGCAATCATACGGCCCACCTGATGGTAAGTGGTTACTAATGTGGGTAAATAAAGGTTTGAATTTGAATTTGAAAACCAGGGGCAAAAGGTGCGCGTTGCCGACCCTGTAAGAAACATGCTCGTTTTGGAAAACCAAGTCGAGGAGTCCTCTATGGTTATACGGTCCTGAGTCGGTTTTTTTGAAATGTAGAAAAAAATCTTTTGAAGTAAGCAAGGGCAGATCCAGGACTTTTCCCAGGTAGGGGGGCACATGGGGAGAACAGGCAAAAACATTAATAACAAACTGTTACATTTATATATTTTAACAGCTCTGACATTTCATTTGCAATATTTACAGTGCAAGGAAGTATTAGAAGATATTATCATTTATGGGTAGAGCGTGTGAAAGTATTACTAACCATTGAAGAGCAACAAGTCATCAGCCAAGAACTTGGGCACATTGACATCCCTGAGCGCTCTCAGTACTATCTGTCTCTCATCACCATCAGGCATCTGACGGATCAGGTTCCCCGCCACTGTGATCACCGTCTTCACCGCACGCATGCCGAAGTCGTAGTGGTCCTGTGTGTATTATATTACGGAATTATTTGGAATATCATTTTTTTAGAAAATATGTATAAATAGCTGTGCCTCGGTTGCACCAGAATAGACTACATTTCATGGATGGCAGCGGAATACTAATGATTTTTTAAAACAAGAGTAGCCTCAGATAGTCCTTGTAACATTAGCTATCTGCCAGTGAAACTCCTGTTAAATTTGTGACAGACAAACAGAGAAAAAATATTGAAATATATATTTTTTGCGAAAAGATGTTCATTAGACACCGCAATTATTTATCGGTATAGTTGTAAAAATTAAGCATTTGTTTGCCAAGCGAGATATCATGATCCACCCTAAAAAAGTTATTAGGCTTGGATGATTTTATGCTTGTGGAACCACGACTCCTACTGCAAAGGAAAAAAGGGTATTAATTCCTCACCTGCGAGGACAACTGTTCTGAGCTGAGTCTGAAAGTGGTGGTAATCTTTCCGGCGAGGATCTTGGCCTCGAAGAAACCGAATGAGAACAGCGATATCTCAGCGATCAGGGCGTAGTCCGGCACCATCATGGCGATCGGACGGAACAGAGCTTTTAAGTTGTCCGGAAGCTCGGTGCGACCTGACAAATACCATAAATTATATGCTTCTCCATCCAAGTATAGACAATAAAACAATTGGTTTATTTTTTTCCGTGGGGAAACTTAATCGATATACAATGATAAGTGATAATCTAAGTAAAAAGGACATAATTAAGCAAACATTCATATTTAATTTGTAATACTTATTAGTAGAATAGTATCTCTAATTAAGTCTTTTATTTCCGCTTATTCATACATACATACATACATACGCTCACGCCTGTATTCCCCGAAGGGGTAGGCAGAGGTGTTGTAATAACAACACCCACTTTTCACCGAAGATGATTAAGTCGCCGTCTCAGACACTTTACATACGTCATTGAATTACTTCTCAGAAATATGCAGGTTTCCTCACGATGTTTTCCTTCACCGTAAAGCACGTGGTGTGAAATCACTGTACATAAGTTTTTTAGAAAAACTCATTGGTACAGGCCCCGCTGGGATCGATCGTGGACCTTTCGTGGGCGACTCCCCAGGCAGCGCGCATGGTGACGGGGTGGAGAGTGGCGGAGGAGATGGTCACACTATCCGACCATCGCTATATTGCGATGGATGTGGCCATCCGCCTTCCCCGCCCCGACAGCCGCCGCCGTAGCAGCCCGCCGCGACGATGGTCTCTCAAGCGGCTGGACAGAGATCGTCTCTGCGCCGCAGCCATCGTCGCGGCCTGGCCTGAGGGCCAAGAGGAAGGGATCCTGCCCGATCCTGAGAGAGAAGCCGCCTGGTTCCGGGACACGATGACGTCCATATGTGACGCGTCGATGCCCCGGTCCAGACCTGCCAAGCCCCGGGCCGTGTACTGGTGGTCGGAGAGTATCGCGGAGTTGCGTGAGACGTGCCTCCGCGCCCGACGCCGGTACACGCGTGCCCGGAGAAGAAGGCGAGCCACAGCCGAAGAGTTGGGTGGAGCCTACGTGGCATACCGAGGCGCCACGAAGGCGCTGCAGGCAGCAATTGCCAGCGCCAAGGCTCGGTCGTGGGATGAGCTCATCGGGGGACTGGAGAGGGATCCATGGGGCCGCCCGTACAGGATGGTACTGGGCAAGCTGCGCCCGTGGGTCCCTCCGTTGACGGAAACTCTGGACCCGGCATTCGTGGAGAGGGTAGTCGATACCCTCTTCCCCAGGGTCCAGAGCAGTCCCGCGCCCCCTCCTTCGGAACCGACCATCTGGTCCGAAGAGATGGGGGTGACGACCGATGAGCTGGACCGAGCCGTGAGGCGCCTCGGAGCCCGAAACACGGCACCAGGCCCCGACGGAATTCCTGGTCGGGCCTGGGTGTTGGCTCTACCCAACGGACTGGGGAACAGGCTGCGGCGGCTGTTTGACGACTGCCTACGCTGCGGCGTGTTCCCCAGAGGCTGGAAAGTGGCTGGGTTGGTTCTCCTCCATAAGGATGGAAGACCCGCGGACTCTTCCTCCGCGTATCGTCCTCTCTGCCTACTAGATGAGGCGGGTAAGCTGCTCGAAAGAGTGTTGGCTGACCGCCTCAGTACGCACTTGACGAGCGTCGGGCCGGACCTGTCGGAAGACCAATTTGGCTTCCGACGCGCGCGGTCGACAGTGGACGCGATCATACGCGTCCGAACACTGTCGACGCAGGCTGTATCCCGGGGCGGTGTGGCGTTGGCAGTCAGCCTTGACATAGTCAACGCCTTTAACAGCCTGCCCTGGGATGCAATATGGGGGGCCCTGGTGTACCACCGCGTGCCCCCCTACCTGCAGCGCGTGGTCCGTGCCTACTTGCGCGACAGGTGCGTGCAATATGTGGGCGGAGATGGACGACTCCACCGGAGGGAGGTGTACTGCGGGGTCCCACAGGGATCGGTCCTAGGGCCACTCCTGTGGAACCTCGCGTACGATGCGGTCCTGCGGGTCGACCGCCCCGACGGCGTTAGCATCGTCTGCTATGCGGACGACACGCTGGTGCTAGCCGTCGGGGCGACATTCGAGGAGACCAACCGGCTCGCCGAGCTTGGCGTGGCATGCGTCGTGGAGAAAATCCACGAGCTGGGCCTTCGGGTAGCGCCGGAGAAGACCGAGGCGCTGTGGTTCCACAAACTCCCGAGGGGAAGGGAACCACCCAGCTCGTCGGTTCGCGTAGGTGACGTGGAGGTCCGGGTGGGACGGTACTTGCAGTACCTAGGTCTCACCCTGGACGGACGCTGGGGCTTCGAGGAGCACTTCAGCCGCATGGTCCCCCGGATCAAGAGGGTAGCGGGTGCATTGCACAGACTGCTGCCCAATCTCGGGGGGCCGAGTGAAGGAGTCCGCCGCCTCTATGCGGGGGTCGTGCGATCCGTGGCTCTCTACGGAGCACCCGTCTGGTCTACCAGACTGGGTGTTAGGCGCTGCAGAACTATGTATAATAGTATGCAGCGTCCTATGGCCATCCGGGTCGCACGGGGGTATCGTACCCTATCCTTCGAGGCGGCCACTGTCCTGGCGCGGTTTCCGCCCCTGGACATCCTGGCGGAGATGGATGCTCGTGTCTACGACCGTCTCCGCCGGGCGGACGGAACCGCGCCTCCTAATGCGGCTGAAGTGCGCAGGCAGGAGCACCGACGTGCGCTTTTGGCGTGGCGGGAGCGGCTGTGTGAGCCGCAGAACGCCCGCCAACGCGCTGTCGGTGCAATTTTGCCGAGCCTCGGGCCCTGGCTAAAGAGGAAGGACCACGTCACCTTCCGGCTGACGCAGGTACTCACCGGACACGGGTGTTTCGGTGAGTACCTGAATCGGATCGGTCGCGAACCGACGGCGCAATGCCACCATTGCGGCTGTGACCGGGATTCCGCACAGCACACGCTGGAGCAGTGCCCAGCGTGGAGCTCGGAGCGTCGAGTCCTGGTCACCAGGATCGGGCAGGACCTCTCTCTGCCACGCGTAGTGACGGCTATGCTGGCAGACAGAGAGGCATGGAGGGCCGTAGTCTCCTTCTGTGAGACGGTAATGTCCCAGAAGGAGACCTCCGAGCGGGATCGGGAGAGAGCCGATCCCTCTCGGAGACGACGGCGACGGCGGGGCGGAGGCAACGCACGCCCCGGTCCGTCCACCCAATAGCCAGGGTCTAAGAATATGGCTATGGTATCCCCTGCCTGTCGTAAGAGGCGACTAAAAGGGGGCCGGAGGGCCTGCTGGCGGTGGTCGGGGTGGGAGCTTTGACCACCGGCGCGGGCCCGGGAAGGTGGCAGCGCGATGTGGCTCGCGCTGCCTTGCACAGCGAGGTCTCTAGGGGCGGCCCTACAGCTGCCCCGGGGATGTGCCCCGGCAAAGTGTGGGGGGACACCGGTGCGTTCTATCAGAGTACCCGGAGTCCCCCCAGAGCACTGAGGACGGCCACCGGGGGGGTTTTAGTGCGGTAAGAGTCCCACATACCCCGATCTGCCTCTCCCAGGGCGGTCGGGGACCTTTTGAAGGTTTCCCCTACGTCAACAAAAAAAAAAAAAAAAAGGCCCCGCTGGGATTCGAACTTGCGTCGCTTGCGTAGCAGGCGATTGCTCAAACCTCAAGGCCACCACGGCTCTTATTCAGCTATATTATAAAAAAAGAGTATCACAGAATACTTAATTCCTAGAAAATAGACTATTTTGTAGTTACCCGCATAGCCAGGGTTCATGGTGATAAACACAGAGCAGGAAGCCTTCAGAGGCAACTCGCATCCTTCGAACATAAATTTATCTAGACGCAATACTTGTGCCTTCTGTATTGTCACCACCTGTACATAGAGCTTGGTTCAGAGACAAAATGATGAGTAAGTCCTTAGTGTTTGGTCCCACTAGGTGACCGCTTACCATAAGGCACGGACACGCAAGTTCCAATCTCAACCACAACGATCTCTTTTTGCTAAAGACTTGAATGCAGGCACGTCACAGAACGAACTATACGATGAAGGAAAATATTCTCATGAAATCTGAGAAGGAATTCAATGACGTGTGTATAGTAATGCCTGAGTCGGCTATAGAATCACCGTCTGCTACTTAGGCACCAAATTTTCTTAGCTCAAAATACCGGTAATGCCTACGACCGGGAACCTTTTGGAAAAGCTGTTAAATTACCTGCTGAGCGACCACAGAGAGCACTTCGATGTCAATTCTGTTGAATTCATCGAAACAAGCCCACGCCCCCGAACTGGAAAGTTAGAACAAAATATAATCAGCACAATCGGCGATGATCGTTCATCGTGTGACCGTCTATTACCACGTTCATCATCCAAGCATTCACACATCGCCTGTAGTAGTATGTCGAACGAATGATTCCCTTTGATTCGTGCCCAAAAAACCATCAGCTCAAGCGATCACAGATGATAGTCGGCGAGTACAGCCGAGTATGTCCACTACACGACCGTGATCACGCAAAATTTTCTGTAATCGGCGATAATCTAGAGGTCGCATTGGGTTAGTCGACAAATGTCAGATAGACGTGTATATATTCTCTATGAATGCCAATTTCTGCAAATGTCAGATTTTATAAATACATAATGTTGTTACGCTGGCTCAAGTCCCTGGGAAGTGGTAACGATAGGCTACACATTCCATAACCTGTAATAATAAGATATTTCTGATAACAAATTCATGCCAATCCAAATTTTGATGCTTGTCATAAGCTTGATATTAGGACACAACAAAATTGGAATTACAGGGAGATTGTGGTACTCACGCAGCGAGTCCCTTGAAGAACTTGCCCATAGCCATGTAGTCGAGTTGGTCGGAGCAGTTGAACACCACACACTGCACCGCCAACGCTTTGGCCAAGTCCTGCCAGAAAGTACAGTATTACGTACAAGCATGAGAATAGCCGTGATGGTAGAGTCTTATAAGTAGTCGATTGCTACCAATGCGTTTTTCATAACACTTAGATTGGGTTACAAAGTGGGCGATAACACCCCCTTGT
The DNA here is from genome assembly GCA_929442735.1 of Watsonalla binaria. Lineage (NCBI taxonomy): Eukaryota > Metazoa > Arthropoda > Insecta > Lepidoptera > Drepanidae > Watsonalla > Watsonalla binaria. Next base: position 1,584,496 of record OV838938.1, read on the forward strand.
GGGCGCTGGGGGCCTAATGGGCCTCAGAAAAAATTGGGGGGTTTTGATGTTAACTAACTTAAATTTTAAAATTCACTCGAATTAATATCTTTTATTAGGTTTATTAGGTGCCGCGTGGTTTCGCCCGCGTAGAGTATCATGCTTTAACTCGCGGAACCCCAATTTGTTGCTATCTACTAGTGAAAATTGGTCCAGACTAGAGGGGCCGCAACAAAATAACGGGGTTCAAAGTGGGCGTTAGACGAAATAAGTTTGGGAACGTCTGGGTTACACCATAACAGTTGTTAAAGCTAAAGCAAATATGATGAGGAAATGCGTTACGCTGTCAAGTAGCAGATTTTGAAGTCAGTGTGTTTTTTTTTATGTAGCAATGAGCTGTGGGAGGCTAGGTAAATGAAACATCCTCACAGAAACGTTAGCGTGCGTCAGAACATAGTATAGAAGATGTAAATTGGTAGAGAACCTTGGTAGTCTCAGTCTTGCCAGTGCCGGCCGGTCCGGCGGGCGCTCCGCCGAACTTGAGGTGCATGGCGCACATCAGCGTCAAGTAGCACCGGTCTGTTAGCGGAGTGATCACCAGGCGACCGCTGCGGGGGTATTTATATTACACCACCCCATATACTATACAGTAAACTAAATAAAATATGAACGTACTAGATTCAATTCAATTCCAAAATATCTTTATGATTATATTACGTTATGATTATAAGTGCTACCCGAAGAAGAACTCGGCAAGAAACGAAGTACCTAATTACTCTTTTCAAAAGCTCAATACCCGGATAGTTCTAGCCATTAAGTCATTAATTCTTTCCATCAGTAATATCCGACTAGCAGCTTGGAGTCCCCTCGCCCCCTATTACATGGGACTTAAACATAACTGGCGCGAGGAAGTAGGTGAGCTATACGCACTGACCTGTTCCCCAAATATTCATTGGAGTACATGAAGACAGAGTTGAGTGCGCGCACGTCGCAGTGGTTCTGGCTGAACTGGCGGTAGTACGCAGACGTGTCCAGGCGGTTCTCATCCTGGTATATCTCAGCTGATTCTCCCTCCTCCAGTGGGTACATGTCTTTTACCACCTGGTAATATCTGAACGACAATAAGTCTTATTACAAAAGTGGTAAGGTGTTTACGGTGTACGAAGTAGCTTTCGATTTTTTTCCAGGATGTATTTAGATAGTGAAAGCCTTTTACAGTAGCTTTGTTTAAATTATATAATACCAGCTGTGCCCGGCAAACGTTGTATTGCCATATATTTTTTTGGGGTGGTCACCCTTATCATTTAGGGGTGTGAAAAATAGATGTTGGCCGATTCTCAGACCTACCCGATCTGCACACAAAATTTCATAAACATCGGTCCAGCCGTTTCGGAGAAGTACGGTAACTAACATTGTGACAAGGAAATTTTATATATTAGATTTTGTCCTCATAATAAAAATAATTTCTACAGCGTGAGGGTGAGTGCTTGAGATACTGTCCATATGCGAATCTACCATTTTGAGAATCTGTCCACCTTGAAGTTTAATGCTAAATATAGGTGAAATGTTATTTTAAATTGGATTAGTAGTTTCGAAGATTACCTTCAGATGGTCACGTTCATAGGCTAAAGTGGTTGCTTACCATCAGGCGACAAAGGAAAATACCTGAGTTGGCACATCCACTGGAAGTCCGTGACGTTCTTGACATTCTCCTCGACCAGGGTCCTGGTGACGTCACGGGCGTGGACCTCAATCACAATGAGCGCACACAACACTTCGCGCTGGAAGTAAGTCAGCTCGCCCTTCACTAGGGAGCGGAGCGTTTCCAACTATAAGGTAGAACAATCATGTGCCTTGTTAATTGATGGAACTTTTAAGACCTAAACAGAACTGTGTCATTCAATGCAGTATTTACGTGTTACGAAATCGTAAGTTTATTAGACTTCAACTCAATAAATAATTAATATATGTAACTAGCTGTACACATTGTGATTGAAAGTAAATTTTGACGCGTACACAAACCGACATAATTTTTATATATATAGATGTTGGATTCATATTCACACCATAAGATGGAGTAAGTAAGTATGTAAAAGGATATTTCATTATGATATAAGTTTTGCGATAGTACACAATTATCTATACATTATTTTGGAAGGACTATCGGTAAGGTAAAAACAATGAATACGAAAACGACGACTATATAATAGCTCACAATGGACTAAGCGGGGGCCGAGCCGGGTCCGAGCCGAGCGTTGCCTTTAGCACGGTCAACTAATATAACTTATATGGACACAATCACGCTATACCAAGCGTTAACTGCCTCGTTGGTCTAGTGGTTAGTATGTTCGCCTGCAGATCACGAGGTCCTGGGTCGGGTTAAAAAATTATATTGGGTTTTTCTGTCTAAATACACAATAAAATGTTTATAAGTTGGCGGTATTTCCACCCCCGTGTCTCGGGGCGCACGTTGCACCGTTGGTCCTCCGCCTGATCTCTCTCCGGTCGTGTCGGATTGCCTCCCATCCCACTATGAGAGTGAGGGAATAAAGAGTGCACCTCGTGCACTATAATATATCCAGCGCTGATGGCTGATCCTCGTTGAGATTAGCCGCCGTAACCGAAATTCGGTAGGAGATGGTCAAGCAACGATAACGACCTACGCTACGGCCGAAGGACCCAACTCAGTCTACTCGAGTCATCATTTACCTGTTGCAGCATCTCGTCAAAGAAGTACTCCATACGATACTCGTGTATGGCTTCCTCTACTCCAGCAGTCCAGGCGGTCTGCGAGCCCGCGATCACCACCTGTCCCGGCCAGCGGAGCACCCAGTGCGCGCGCGGGAGCGTCCACAGCTCCGCCAGGCCCGCGATTAACGTTAGACGGACTGGACATTTACACATCACAATTTTCATAGTTTTAAGGCAACAAAACTTTGTGAAAATCATATTACTCTGTGACCGATTACACAAAGTCTAACACTTTTAAGCGCACGTCTTTGGCACATAGAATTGTTAAATTAAATTCAAAAAAAATTGCCTTAAGTTTTGATAAGATTAACGACAAAAATTAAAAAAAATGTAGTTTTTTCTTTATTTGTCACATAAATACGACCAGCCGATGCTCTATATCATAAAACCCTATATTGATGATAGCCAAGCATGACAATGAGTTGTCTAAAATAACGTCCAAACGTGGTCTACTAGAAAACTCTTCGACGTTTCTAAACACACATTAATTACTTTATTAACAGAACGGCAACTTGAATTAAATAAAAACAATTTGATACTGAAACTACGTATAATTTTCATTCGTTTACGAAGATTCGTTTTCAGAGAAAGAGCAGATTCACCGAAGAGGTAAGCAGAGATGTTGTAATAACAACACCCACTTTTCACCGAACGTGATTAAGTTTCAACGTGATAGATAGTGAGTCTTTCGCCGTATCCGGCACTATACGTATTTGAATTACATCTTAGATGTATGCAGGTTTCCTTACGATGTTTTCCTACACGCCCGTGGTGTGAAATACAGGCCCCGCTGGGATTCGAACTTGCGTCGCTTGCGTTGCAGGCGACTGCTCAAACCCCAAGGCCAGCAAACGGCTCAATCGCTTAAGTATTTTTTTAAATTGTAATGTGTGCACTAGCTCACTTATGGGATGATATTGTGATACTTGTCAGTGAAGGTGAACGGTGAAGGAAAACATCGTGAGGAAACCTGCATATTTCTGAGAAGTAATTCAAAGACGTATGTATAGTGCCTGAGACGGCGATAGACTCACCATCTGTCACGTTGGCACGTAATCAAATTCGGTGAAAAGTGGGTGTTATGATTACAACACCTCTGCCTACCCCTTCGGGGAATACAGGCGTGAGCATATGTATGTATGTACTTGTCAGTAATAAATGTAAACCCACTAGTATGCCTCATGGTATCTTCTAGCAGCAGAAGCCACTGCTCCACGTTGGCGGAGGGATAGAACTTGTACTTCAGCTCCACGATCTCACCCTCGCTGGAATGCATGTGACTGATCTTCAGGTCCGGCTCGAACGTAACCTACATTCAAACGAACCAGACTTGCATGAACTTGTTGCCTTTATGATGCCCTCGTAATAAATATAAATATAAACTAACGGCCCGGTACGTGCTTCGCTACGTATAATGCATAGTAATAAAAAAATATATTAAATTCATTTATTCGTTAATTGGCTCTTAAGCATTATTACAAATTGTTTGTATATGGGAGTATAGAAAAATGTTGAAATGTTGAAGAACATTGTGAAGTACATACTACTGAATAATTTTCCTCGAAATTGTTTCTTAAGAGTCATTAAAATGTATAACAATACCTGATGACAGTTATTACTATTGTAGGAACGCCCCGTTATAACAAAACAAGGTTTAAACCAAGACTAGAGCAAACTCGGACTAAAACTATATCCATCTCGTCTGAAGTGCGTATCACAAAACGAGCTGGAACTCTTAATCCAAGGGTAATTTCAGGCTATATTTTGCTATAAGGACTGACTTTTGTTGATTTTATGCCTTAAGAACCGCGGCTCCAACTGTTTTTTGTTGGAGTTCCAGACATACCCGGCTGGTATCTTCCCCTTGCTGGTGCTGAACTAACCTACTTTTGTAAGAAGGCTTATAGACGTATGTGACTGCGTGCCCGAGAGATAAAAACGAAAATTATTTATTCAACCGCGTTATTCATTAAAGGTTTCTCAGCGTCGAATGAACGTTGGATTCAATCATAGGAAATTGATAAATAGAGGTTCAAGGCACTTATGAACGTCGAAGAATTGACCACCAGTTCGGAAACTAGCCTACTGAGAACCGGCAAGAAACTCAGTTGGCATCATGTATATTTAATTTCATGACAAAAACTTCACCTTTTTCTGTGCTTACCTTGGCAATATTCTCAAAGCACTTCCTGAGATGAGGCTGCACAGCACGCGGGTTTCGAGACTGTGAGAGTATTTCCAACAGCTCGTCATCGCTGAGGAAGAAAAACCTTGGGAACCGCAGCCTCTTGAGCTCCATGTACTCGTTGAGACCTCGGGCCACCACTGCCAACAAGTGGCGGGCCTCTACCAGACTATCTAGGAGTCGACTGTCCGGGCAGATTATCATTATCTGCAACACATGCAATCACTTGCTAACAACCAAAAGCTAATTTGAGATTACTGTTTTATAAGGTGTTTCATGGAAAACAAGAATCCTGGCGCTCAGCAGATTTTTTTAAATTTAATTTTAAACTCACTGTGCCCCGCTTTTTCACCCGCGTTGACTTAATTTCATGGGAGGCCCGTAGAACACATTTTTTTTTAAAATAAAGAACATCTAAATTACTATTAACATTCTATCAGCTGTCAGCCGTTTCGGAGATTAGCCGGAACATACAGACAGATAGATAGATAAAATTAAAAAAAAATGTTTTAAATGTCAATACCGTATATACTTTCACATGCATTTAGTATAAAGCTGTTATTTTAGAATGACGAACAGACACTTCAATTATATTTATCCATATCGATTGATATATACCAACAGCCGATGCTCAGTGTTGAAAAATGTGCCTAAAGAGTCTCGACTCTGTATATTAAAGTTATAAAATTCGATGGGAATCAAGTTAACATTAAAACACTGTTATTAAAAGTAGCCATTTGAAATTTCAGCAAAATCTGTAAAAAAAAATATAGTCTAGCGTAATGTAAAGTTGAGAATTATACCTTTGGACAAGCGGCTGCAGAACCCATAATCCTTCGCCAGATCCTCTCCATAGTACCGTACTTCTTAGCCTCGAGTGGCAGCTGACGCAATATATCTTCTGATGTGAAAATTGGTTCCAAATACATCCATTCCCTGAAATTTAAATACAAAACTAACTTCATAATGTTTTACCTTTAAACGAGCAATTCTTGTATATATAGAGCAATATATACATATAGGTTCAAATTATATGAGATACATAAATATGCTCACGCCTGTATTCTCCGAAGGGGTAGGCAGAGGTGTTGTAATAACAACACCCACTTTTCACCGAAGATGATTAAGTGCCAACGTGACAGATGGTGAATCCATCGCCGTCTCAGACACTATACATACATCATCGAATTACTTCTCAGAAATATGCAGGTTTCCTTCACCGTAAAGCACGTGGTGTGAAATCACTGGACATAAGTTTTTTTTTAGAAAAACTCATTGGTACAGGCCCCGCTGGGATTCGAATTTGCGTCGCTTGCGTAGCAGGCCACTGCTCAAACCTCAAGGCCACCACGGCTCTTGATGAGATTCAGATTATATACATATGGAAACTGAATCTCAGAAAAAGCCCGAAAGATTTTCATGACATTTTGTGTGTAGGGTTTACAGGGGCAAAATATAGATCTAGCTCGGTTACATTTTCAGAAAACATAATTTTGACCATATTTCCAGACACTAAAAACCTCGTTAAATATCGTTACAGTACGACAGCAAATTTCGCCGACATCTGTCAAGTTATGGTAACTCAAACGTTAGGCAAATATCGCGGTTCGAGACTTCACCGGTTTATTTTTTTCCCCCTTTTTTTCAACATACATATGAGAAAAAGTCATTGAAATTAAACCGAGCACAGCTCGGTCAACCAGGTTCTTTATTATTATGTTGCTACCACAAGCTTAAATAATATTTTAGAATAGATCTTCATATCCCTATGATTATAGTTTTAAAGTTTCTGTTTGAATGTGGATGAAGCGAAAGAAGTATGTAAGGATAGCATGTGGCAAACGGTGGTCTCTGCCGACCCCCATGGGATACAGGCGTGAGCATATGTATGTATGTATGTTTGATACCAAGTTTGACACTTCATTAGGCACTAACTTCAAAAGTAAGTAACTACCTACTTTATTTCACATAATTCTTTTTTTATTTTAAATAAAAAAGTAACCATCCAAATCGATTCACCCAGTCGAATGTTCTGATATAACAAATATATAAAAAAACCAGTATAGGTAGAATAACCTGTAGACATAGACAAAGTAACAGTCTCTCGCGCTTATGCTAATAGAAAAGATAAAAAATGTATGGCAATGACATAAATCAGTTACGTGACATATGTCATTCCCGTCGATATTGTCTACAGGCCCAGATAGGTGTACATACTTCTGGCACTCGATCCACTCGTCGACGACTTTTTGCGTGAGTCTCAGTTTATCGTCCCACTCCTGTATTCGCAGCTCGAAAGCTGCCTTGAAGGGACTAAAGCCAAGTTGCTGAGTCGCCAGCAAGTGCTCGTCGAGCAGTTGTAGCGTCTCGTCTGCTATCTTCATTATGAACGTACCTTTAGAGCAAGACATTAACACGAAAACGATAAGCACGAATGATGAATAAGAAGAACGAATGGCAATAGACGCTATTATTACGTGGGACTTAAACATAACTGGTGAAATATGGATGCACTACACAGCCTACTCCTTCGAGAATTACGGACTTGAGCATATGTATCTAAATATATATAACTCAAAGGTGATTGACTGAATGACATAGTGATCTATCAACGCACAGCCCAAACCACCGGACGGATCGGGCTGAAATTTGGAATGCATGTAGATGTTATGACGTAGGCATCCGCAAGAAAGTATTTTGATAAATTCTACCCCCAAGGGGATAAAATAGGGGATGAAAGTTTTTATGAAACTTTGTCAATTTTAAACCGATATATTATATAAAACTAAATCTACGCGGGTGAAACCGCGGGGCGCAGCTAGTTTTAATGATAACACTGACCGGTTGTCTTGTAGGGCGACATCTCCATGACCTTGGTGGCCCAGTCGGCCTGCATCCTGTCGAGTGCCTGCTCGATGACGTACTCCTTGCTGGCCAGCTCGCCGATCTCCGCGATCAGCTCGCCGTGCGCCGCCACTCCCTGCTTCAGGCACATTTGGAACGTCTGCTTGTCGTTCATCGTTACACTTATACCTGTATTTGGAAAAAATCTTCAGACCAATATTAATGTAGGTATCTTTATAAAAAATGCAAAGTAAGCAAGTTCGTTCTAGAGCGAACATTGAGATATAATTTAATGTCGTTGGAATAGTCAAAGTCAAAGTCAAAAGTATCTTTATTCGATTAGACTTTTTACAAAGTACTTTCAAATCGTCAGAATGACATAATTATACAGGATTATACATGCTACCGCCAGGTTCGGAAGGTTGCTTTTACTGAGAAGAACCTGGCAAGAAACTCAGTAATTACTCTTTTCAAAAATATTATACAATTAAAAGAATACATAATAAATAATTAAAAAAAAACGTGAGCTCATGGACAATGTTCCAATGCACAAATGTCGATAAAAAATAAAATAACTAAAAATCTAGTACATCTACTTATAACTAAATGCGTAGCTTGAGATGACCAGCCCCCACAAGCAGCACCTGTTCACAAGTATGACGTAAATGACGTACGAATAAAATACCCTTAAGAGGAGCTCGTGGCATAGTTGCTATTCCTCATATTATTCGATCAACGAAGTTAAGCTGTCGGTCCTGGTTTTCAATTTATCAACAGATCACAGATTTTCCTCGTTAAAGGGGTTGAAGGTCAGATGGCAGTCGCTTCGTATAAAAATCAGGTGATCAGCCACATCGGGTTAAATCAAGTGCCGACCCCAACAATGTATGGGATCAGGCCAAAGAGATGATGATGGAATAAATTACCCTTAAACGGATTTTTTTGAGCTCGCTCCTGATTTTTTTGTGAGGCAGTGCACTTAAACGCTTTGGGTAAGAGATGAATGAAGAATGAGTAGAACACATTCAAATTTATGAGATTTTGTCCATAATATAATGTTCAAGGTTATTACGTTTTATTTGACACTATGGACGAAACTAGATGTTCGACACTTTTTATTAGTTGTGGTGACAAAATTTTAATGTTGCTATATCTGACACATTATTTTAAATCTTATATCAATCACATAAGGCTCAAAATAGTATCCCTACCAGCTTTCTCCATGAATTCGTTCCAATGTCTGTCCTTCATGCCAGGGTTCCTCACGGCTTGTATTATTGGTATCAGCGGACGGAACTCGTCGATATCGTCCTGATAAAGATATTTAAAATATACATATAAAATATCAAAGCAATGACAGACTGAGATAAACGAGCAGCCTAAACTGGCGTCTTGCAGACGTCACGCGATTTCACCCGCGTAGTTCCCGTTCCCGTGGAAGTACGGGGATAAAATACAGCCTATATTAATCAGTGACAATGTAAAATCGGCTCTATACTTTTTGAGCCAATTCGTTACAAACATACCTTTCCTTATAATATTAGTATAGATGTAGGGGGTGTATTATACGTTTGGTGTAACTTTACATTAAGTAAGGATTTTCCGTAATTCAGCACTTAAAGGGGTGAAATGTGAGTTCAAAGTTTGCTATTGAATTCTTACTGCAATATAATTACAATACGAAGGTAAATTTCGTCGAAATCTGTCAAGTTACGGTAGCTTAGACGGAAGGCTTCCAGCCAATCGGGTGATAACAAAATTAGATTATAGGTAACCTGGACTACCTTCGACTCCAAATGATACCGTTCCGTTTTTGTATCCGTTCTTTAAGTTTTTTTTTAACTTTCTTTTTTTATGAAAGCTTCAAGTTTTTTTTTGTGAGCCTCGGCGCATGATTCCTAGCACTTTACACGAAGGCCTACGTATATACTAAACTCTAATAGTGAGCGCGACTTGCTGCACTTTGGGTAGATCGGCGAAGGTGCGCACGCACTTGAAGATGGTCTTGTAGTACTCGTTCACCAGCGGCTCTATGGCGTCCGCGTCCACGTACATCAGAGGGTTGTCGAACCACACCTCGCGGGCTTTCAGGAAATCTGGACACGACACAGTGTAACCAAAGGATAATTCCTTTTTCCCAAAGGAAAAGTGAAAAGCTGGTACAAATAGACACTTAATTTTAGTTATTTAATTAAAGTACATATGCTCACGCCTGTATTCCTCGAAGGGGTAGGCAGAGATGCTGTAATCACAACTGCCACTTTTCACCGAAGATGATTAAGTGCCAACGTGACAGATGGTGAGTCTATCGCCGTCTCAGGCACTATACATACGTCTTTTGAATTACTTCTCAGAAATATGCAGGTTTCCTCACGATGTTTTCCTTCACCGTAAAGCACGTGCTGTGAAATCACTTTACATAAGTTTTTTAGAAAAATCATTGGTACAGGCCCCGCTGGGATTCGAGCTTGCGTCGCTTGCATAGCAGGCGACTGCTCAAACCTCAAGGCCACCACGGCTATGTAGGATACGTCAGGCATAAACTCCAAAGTGACGTAAAAACCACTGACCAGAAGCAGTGACCCACAGGTTCCTATAAGGCTCGAACTCCTTGACCAGTCGGTTGAGGTCAGCGAATGGTATGACTGGCTGGCCGAATAACTTCTGCCTTTGGTTGAGGATGCGACCCCAGTCTTGGGCGTCCTTCATGCCCTTCCACGCCTTCTTTATGTCGTTTGCTATCTCGTGGACCTGAAGATTAAGATTACTTCTCTATACACAGTATAAATATAGACTTAGTAAGCAGTATGGAATAAATATTTTTTTGAAATAAGAACATATCCTCCATCGAATCGAGCCCAGGGCCACCACGGCTTAAGGGCCCCAAAGTTTAAAACAACACGAGTCTGACGCGGGCTTATCCTATAGCAATTTCTTCTATTTTGAACTACAAATTAAGTCTGTCGGAAGAGCCGTGGTGGCATTGAGGTTTGAGCAGTCGCCTGCTACGCAAGCAACGCATGTTCCAATCCCAGCGGGGCCTGTACCAATGAGATTTTATAAAAAAACTTATGTACAGTGATTTCACACCACGTGCTTTAGGGTGAAGGAAAACATCGTGAGGAAACCTGCATATTTCTGAGAAGTAATTCAATGACGTATGTAACGTGTCTGAGACGGCGATGGACTCTATCTATCACGTTGGCACTTAATCATCTTCGGTGAAAAGTGGGTGTTGTTATTACAACACCTCTGCCTACCCCTTCGGGGAATACAGGCGTGATCATATGTACGTATGTATGTAAATTAAGTCTGAGATACAAAACACAGGTTCAGCAGTCCATATTAATTGAGCAATCTTATGAGGAGAATGGAAACCATATCCACGACTATGTTAATCAGTACGAATATAACCTTAGAGAAGTCATTCTGCAGCGTAAGCGCCATGCACTGCGAGGTGAACATGTCGATTTTGTCGAACAGCGTCTGTTCGTCCTGTTGGTGGAGTTTCCAGAACTTCTCCTGTTCTTCCTCCAGGAACTCTATTGTTGTGTCCACCTACGAAAACATGATTCGTGGAAAGGATTTTTACATGACCGGCTATGCGACTTATAAGAAAAACATTATTATTATTGCAACCTTAGTGAATCAAAAACATCACTTTCCAAAATAGTCTTCGTGAGAAAATACTTTAATATTGTGTAAATTTGTTCTTTACGCCGAATTTAAGAGGTGGGGAATTTGGCAATTACAAAATCAAATAATTCATTGCACAGTATCGCACCCTCTGAACGATAGGGGGTTCAATTCAAATCAAGTTTTTTTTGGAAATCGTAATCGGAAAATTTTAATTTATAACTTAGGCAGTAACAATTTCACCACTTTTGAATACATTGTATTTTATATTTTATTAGTTTAATATAGGTTTTGTATTTCAACAATTATTTTCGCACATTTTTAGCAAGTACCGTTCTGAGGATGCGAATAACTTTTGCAAACGCCAACGCGAGCAAAGTGAAGCAAATAAATTACAATTACGTTATTCTAAACTTGTAAAGAAACGTTTTTTGAATTCAACTGAATATAAAAAAAAATGCTAATAAGATTTACACTTTAATTTCATCAAAAAAAAAAATTACCTTTAAAAAATTACATTGTTACTATTTGAAATATTTCTGTGGCGAACTGACCTGTTTAGTGATGTTCAACGGCCACCCAATAGCCTCCCAAAGAGCTCTGAAGTCCTCATTTTCGAGTGGAGTGAAGAACACATCCAGTACTTCATAGTCCTACAATAAAGGGAATTTAAGGAAGCTCATAAGTGCCTCAATAGAATATATCATTTACAAAAAGAGCCTGCTTTGTTAGTTATTAAAAAATCTCATTCATTAGCGAAAGCTCAGATTACATACAGATGCCGAAACGAGCCATGGCCTTGAATGTACAGTAGTAATTTTTAAAGTACCGTACCCAAAGGGTAATAAAGAACCTTATTACTAAGACTCCGCTGTCTGTCTGTCACCAGGATGTATTTGGTGAACAAATACTAAAAAAACAGATAAAATTTATATTTAAAAAAAATCACGTTTGGTGTATCGGAGCTCCATACAACATACTAAACTTTTTTATAGATAATTATATTAATAATTATATATAGTTATAGGTACCCAACAATTTGTGCGCGAGTTCGACTCGCACTTGGCTGGTTATTATTCCTTGTATGGAGCGATGCGAACTAATGTGCATGCGCAGTTACCCCTACTAATTTTGCTGACCGCTCATACCTCGTGACGGCACCAAGGGGCCTACTCGCTTTCTCCGAAAAGCGAAGCTCCGGCCGAAAGTTGCTAACGGCTCTTATTTATTTTAAAATTGCGCCCAAACGTAGTCTGCTAGAAAATTCTTAAACATTTATATATTATAAGCCAACTTTAGTAAAATTATTTAGCAAAGGAAAATTGTAGTATCAAAGCGATACCGAAAATTTGTTTCATTTTCATTCGTATGCGATGTTTCGTTCTCGGAGAGTAGACCCCCTGAATACTGACCGTGTGAACTTTCCGCATGATATCCTCCTGCGTCTTCAAGGCGAAGGGTATGGACTCCATCCACTCGCGGATCTCGAACACGTGTTCAATGGTGTTGGGTTTCTCACCCAACTTGCGCATTATGTTCTTGTAAGCTTGGATCACGTCATCTACCACAAGACGGACTTCTTCCGCCCACATCGTGAGCAACGCTTTTATTATGTCCGAACGTTTCGTTACTAGCATTTGCTGGAAAGTAAGCGGGCATCTGTTGCAAATTTCATTTATACTATAATATTATAATATAAGAGCCGTGGTGGCCTTGGGGTTAGAGCAGTCGCCTGCTACGCAAGCGACGCAAGTTCGAATCCCAGCGGGGCCTGTACCAATGAGTTTTTCTAAAAAACTTATGTGCTCCACGTGCTTACGGTGAAGGAAAACATCGTGAGGAAGCCTGCATATGTCTGAGAAGTAATTCGAAGACGTATGTATAGTGCCTGAGACGGCAATGGACTCACCCTCTGTCACGTTGGCACTTGATCATAATCGGTGAAATGTGGGTGTTGTTACAATACCTCTGCTTACCCCTTCGGGGACCCTTCTGGGATGGCGTGAGCATGTGTTGTCATAATATCATAAAGAGGAAAGATTTGTAGGTTTGTAACGAATTGGCGCAAAAAGTACTGGACCGATTTTAAAAATCCTTGCAACATTTTTAATGTTAAATTATCACTGATTAATATAGGCTACATTTTATCCCCGTACTCCCACGGGAATGGGAACTACGCGGGTGAAACCGCGTGACGTCCAGTAGTATTTCATACATACATATATAGGCACGTATGCTCACGACTGTATCCCATGGTGGTAGGCAAAGAGACCATCGTTTTCCACATACCATCCATACTTCTTTCGCTTCATCCATTTCAAGCATCTTCATACACTTCCTTCACGAGTGCTCAGAATTTGACCTTGACTTCGAAAGTCTGGTCAAAGCAAGCTTATTACGTGAGGCAATTTAGATGATATTTTGACCCCGGGTTTGGTGATGCGAGATTTGTGATCTGGCTGGTCTCGCTTCCAGCTATCACAAAAGAGACATTACAAAATGAGTATTTGCGTAAAGGGGTACAATGCCCACTTTTCTATTTGATATGATATGAGCCTATGTACTTTCAGTGAATCCACGTTGATTGCAAAGGGTCCAATGTTGATGTACTGCGGCAGCCGCCATATGAGGTCTTGTTTCGCGTCGTAGTGCATTTGTACTTCTTCACGAGTCTCGGACGCTGAGTGCTTCTCTTCGCGGAATGTTCTACAACATTTTACGTATACCATAATTTCCTATGCTATGTTAGAGTCTTCTGTTATATTAGATTAGCCGGAACAAACAGACAGAATACAATTTACTGAAATTGTTTTATAATCTAAGTACCGAATACACTTTCATATGCAATTAGTGAACAGTTATTGAAAATTAAAATTATTTATTCAGTTTAGGCCCAGATAAAGAACTTATGAACGTGGAAGAGCTGACCACCACCGGTTTGTGAGAACTAAACTTTTGATTTGGAATTACAAACAGAAACTTTAAATGTATTTATTTTTTACATAGATCGATTTACTAAGGTAAACCTAGAACGGCTTTAAGCCACTTAAAACTAAAAGTAATGTAACAACAACAATAGATTTCGTCTGTTTAATTCCCGTGGTATTTTGATATAGTAAGTGAACTCACTCGACATATGTTTCAATGTCTAGCATGAATATGTCCTTGTAGCAGTCGTACTCCTTCATGTAAGCGATGAGGGGTATGATCGCCTTGCGATAGGCCTTCAGCAGACGATCCCGGTACTCCACCACGTTCGGCTCCATTAGACCTGACACACGATACTTGCTAATATTTCCTCAAGATCAGAGTCATGAATGACTCACGCTAGACCGAGACGAGCCCGAACGGTGTCCGAGCCGAGCTCCATAAACAAATTTTACATATATTTTATATGAACAAACACATTTCGTGCCCCGCTAAACTCGACGTCACCCACATCGAGTGCATTTAGTGACGACCTCAACAATATATGAGATATCGCCAATCGCCAGGGAGATAAAATTATGAACCTATATAATCCTAATAAATAAAATTCAAAGTCATGACTGACCGACTTATATACATATCAACGCACAACCTAAACCACTGGTATAGATATCTATATCAGAAACGAGATGTACCAATCCGTATGTATGGGTGCGCCATCTAGTACCGAGTATCGAAACGTTACACAGTGCAGTGTTTAGTTACTCGCATTATTCGTATTATGGATACAGAGTGACTCAATTCGTTGCTCCAACATTACTTAGTATATTACGAGAGCCGTGGTGGGCTTGGGCTTTGAGCAGTCGCCTGCTACGCAAACGACGCAATTTCGAACCCCAGGTGCCTGTACTTACGGTGAAGGAAAACATCGTGAGGCAACCTGCATGTGGAGTGCCTTAGACGGCGATAGACTCACCATCAGTCACGTGAAAAGTGGGTATAGTTATTACAAAATCTCTGCCTACCCCTTCATATGTATAAGCTGTTATACCTATGGAGGTGAGGAAGAGCTCCTTGTCGAAGACCAGGCCGGTCATGATCATAGGATGCACCTGCGGGATGAAGTGGCAGCGGTAGAGCATCTCGCGGAACAGACGCTGGATCACTATCTGGAATTATGGTACAAATAAATACCAGTCAGGCGAAACCAGAAAAAATTGTGTTTAGCCTTGACTAATTTAGTTTTAGAACTAATTAGTACCCGTAACAGACGCCATTGACATCTAAATCTAATCTATATGGAAGGTTTCCCATGGGGTTTGAGCAGTCGCCTGCTACACAAGCAATGCCAGTTCGAATACCAGCGGCCTCATTAGTTTTTAGAAAACTCATCGGTGTACCAATTAATTTCACATCACGAGCTTTTGTTTTGAAAGAAGTCTTTAAATCTTCTTCTTATCGTGTCGATGACAGACATATTCTATTTTCTATTCATAGTCTTTAAATAAAAAGACTTATTGTCAATATTTGTATTCCGACATTCAATTTCGTATTATAATAGAGACTAGGCCGTTTCCCTAACAGCCGGCAGTTATGAGCAACGGTGCCGTATAACAATACTTATTGTAGGTAATACTCAATGACGTTATAATTACCTCAAACTGCGATGGATTAGTTGTATAATAAGGCCCCTCGGCAGACATCATAAGATGGAAGTAAAAGAGAGTGGGTGTGGGCGAGCGGAAGGGAGAGTTGATCAGGTCGGTGGAGTCCCACTGGTAGTCATCTTCACACCCGTAGGTGCACAGGCACGGCGTCTCACACAAGTTCACGAACATCGCCATTGATTGTTCGATGGAGAACCGTAGAGCGAACTGCCAACAACACTACCCTTACCAAGAGCCTTGTTGGGACTTTATGATTCATATTCATATTCATATTCATATATTTATTGCCAGTTAGTATCATATTACACACAATATTAACATTGATCTCTTCTTACTGCGTTGTGGAATCATCGTGCTGATATTAACATCTATATCTTATGTTGCTTAGGATAAGGTTCATTATTGTCAATTATGTTTTAAGATCCTGTTAGAATATTAAAACTTGGGACTGCAAGGATACGTTACCACCACTCAGTGTAAACGTACTATTCACAATTTAGGAAATATAATCTCATAATAACTAATAAGGATATATTTGCTACATTATTTTACTTACTATGCAAGCAGTCGACATTTTCAATAAAAAATTACTTTAGTTGACAATAACATAATATTTTATCTCGGCGTACTTCAATTCACAATTCACATTACCATTCACAATACCCTCTGTCTACACCAGCGCCATTCTGGAAGGTGTTTGAACTGTTACTTACAGCTGGACACTTTTTTTAATTTTCTACCACATTAGATGATTCTCCTTACCTTCTACCCTCCATATTCTGACCGACTCTATGCGCGAATGACAACTTCATGACACTTTTCCTGTTACAAGAGCTCACAGGCTGTAGTATAGCCGCTAACCTAGGAGCTAGGTGTGGTGATAGTAGTGAAATAATCAAGTTTACCTGCATACGGAACCTAACCAGCTGCATGAACCGACACAGCTTGCTAACGCCGTAGAACTCCCATTTCCTCTCGTATATGTTGAACCAGCTGGAAAACAATCGTCTTGTGTACGGAACAGAACCAAAATTTTATCATTATTATGTTCAAAGATCTGTAGAGGAGCTCGTGGCACAGTTGCTATTGCGCAGATCATTCGATCAGCGAAATTAAGCAACCCTAATCCTAGCCAGTAATTGGATGGGTGACCGCCCGAGTTACCTCTGTGCCTCGGAGAGCACGTTAAGCGGTCGGTCCCGGTTGCCAATTTATCATCTTTGGCAATCGTTACAGGTCAGTCGGAGGCCTAATATAGTCTGACAACTGGTTTAACCCATATCACAGATTTTCCTCGTCAAAAGGGGTTGCGAAGGTCAGATGGCAGTTGCTTTGTATAAAAATCAGGTGATCAGCCACATCGGGTTGAATCAAGTGCCGACCCCAACAATGTATGGGATAAGGCCAGGGAGATGATGATGGATTATGTTCAAAGATATACTTTGGTCTCGACCGAGGTCGGTATTAGAGAACCAGGTACGGGTTTTTGCCAAGTAGAGTGGTTCAAGTGTGTCAGTGTGATGAGAGTGAGGTAAGGCTCTATATGGTTAGTGTCCTGAATGCGTGCGGTTGTGTGTCTGCTTGTGTGCTGTGTGGTGTCTGGGGATTATTTTATCATTATTTATTCATTAACTTATGTACAGTGATTTCACACCACATGCTTGGTAAAGGAAAACATCGTGAGGATACCTGCACATTTCTGAGAATCTTCAATGACGGATGTAAAGTGTCTGAGACGGCGATAGACTCACCATCTGTCACGTCGGCACTTAATCATCTTCGGTGAAAAGTGGGTGTTGTGATTACAACACCTCTGCCTGCCGCTTCGGGGAATACAGGCGTGAGCATCTGTATGTTATTTATATTACGTGACACATTTTGTGTAGTTTCTATAAGCGAGCGCGTAAGGATAATATTATTTTGTCTACAGACGCTGGTACTATAATATATTAGTATCCAAGCGCTTACTACGCTACAATTGTGTAAATAATTGTACCCTTTTCCAACATCCCTGAAGGACATGCGGATCGCGTGGGCTGTGTTGTTTAGCCAAGTTATGTTTAGATATTTCAACATCTGCAATAGACAACACAAAATATATTTATTTGATTACATAAGATGAACTTTTTGTTTGAACGGTTTTTACAGAGAAAAACCGGGCAAGAATGTAATG
This sequence comes from Watsonalla binaria, assembly GCA_929442735.1. NCBI lineage: Eukaryota > Metazoa > Arthropoda > Insecta > Lepidoptera > Drepanidae > Watsonalla > Watsonalla binaria. The sequence continues at coordinate 1,602,659 of OV838938.1, forward strand.
TAGCAGCGTTTCTCCGCTCGCTACATAGATGGCGCTATTCGCTAACAAATGCGAAATTTGAGTACAAATACATGAGAACCTAAATCGCGCAATAAGAGTTTATGACCACCTTGCAGTATATATACAAGTTTACAACTAGAACAGTTGAACCCCGTCCTCTGCTAGGGCCGGCGCGCGCCGAGCCACTAGCCTTAAACATGTCCCTAAATAATACCACTCAGATCCAGCTCCCTAGCTCATCCCCCAGCAACGCCCTAAGCCGAGGTCCGAGGCCCTTAGCTGTGTTGCTTGGTATTTAAGTTTAAAGCTCGACTGGAGGCCCTTTAGTCCGGTTAAGCAGTGGAGGTAACTCCCCACTTCCACTCGCCCCCTACTAAAAATAGAACAGTTGAAGCTACGGTTGCCCAGGCATGACACCCGCCTGGCTGGAAGATCTTCTTCCCTTTGCACTAGCTCCTCTTCTCAGAGTAATAGTAATATATATATTTATAGTAATAGTATTAAAACATATATTTAGTTACTACTGCGATCAAACATTTTCAAGCAAAAAACATTGACAAATGAATGTTGCTTCTTATATATGGCACATTCTAAAAACATAATATTAAGTCTTAAAGGATAAAATAATTAATCTACTATTTTTTTAAACTGTTTTATTTATTTATATTCCTTAGCTTATACACTACACATACAATATTAATAACACAAACAAACAAATAACTCTTTAGCCTTATTATATCAGTATACTTAGATATATTGTGTAACAGTGTCAGGTATGTCTAATGTTGGAAATGTATAAAGGACACTTGGAACACTCATTGAACGTAATTATTAAGTTACATAGTCGCAGAGCCGTGGTGGCCCTGGGGTTTGACCAGTCGCCTGCCACGCAAACAATACAAGTTCGAATCCCAGCGGGGCATGTACCAAGGATTTTTTCTAAAAACTTATGTGCAGTGATTTTACACCACGTGCTTTACAGCGAAGGAAAACATCGTGAGAAAACTAGCATATGTCTGAGAAGTAATTCAAAGACGTATGTAATGTGCCTGAGATGGCATTATACTCACCATCTCTCACGTTGGCACTTAATCATCTCTGCCTACCTCTTCGGGGAATACAAGCGTGAACGTATATATGTACGTAACTGAAGTATTTTTTTACTTTGGTATAGTAATGGTAACTCGTAAACGCAGCAAATGAAGCTAAAGAAGTATGTAAGGATCGTAGCCTGTGCCGAACGGTGGCACCCTAGTCCCATGGGATACAGGCGCGAGCATATATGTATGGTATAATATGATACATACCATGGAGGTGCAGTGTTGCTGCGCCGCGTCAAACTCTTCGAGGCTCACGTTCCTGCCGTAGTTGGCTGTGAAGAACAGCATGGACTCCACCTGATCACATAAACGGTCCCCATAGAGGTTGCAGGTTGCCGATCCCAATGTTATCCTTAAGAGACTACAGCATAAAAAACTTAAAAACATACATTAGTGTTTTCAAAGTCAAAGTCAAAAATATCTTCATTTGATTATACTTTTTGCAAAGTACTTTCAAATCGTCAGAATGACATAATTATACAGGATTATACATGCTACCGCCAGATTCGAAACTCAGTAATTACTCTTTTCAAAAATATTATACAATCATCATTATCTCCCTGGCCTTATCCCATTGTGTATAACCAGTTGTCAGACTATTTTGGGCCTCCGACTGACCTGTAACGATTGCCAAAGATGATAAATTGGCAACCGGGACCGACGGCTTAACGTGCTCTCCGAGGCACGGAGGGAACTCGGTCGGTCACCCATCCAACCACTGGCATGGGTTAGGGTTGCTTAACTTCGCTGATCGAATGATATGCGCAATAGCAACTGTGCCACGAGCTTTTGAAGCTCTTGGGACGTCCTGTATAGTATTATTACAGGCTATAATTGGTATACACTAGAGGTTAAGTAATGTGGACCTTCAAGCACTCGTCGATGACCATGTGTATGCAGGAGACAGACTCGAAGAGGACGAACAGTGAGAACCATTGGTTGTACTCCACACGACCAGCGAAGTCCTCCATCACACACGGATACCGACCTGGGACGCCGAAAACACACATTCAAATTTAAATAATGTTATTCAACATAAGGGACACTTATTTAACGTCATATCTACACTAATCAAAAAGAGAAAGAATTTTATTATTTTTGAAAGTACTTGACCGATTTGAAAAAATATTTCAGCAATGTATAGCTACATCATCAGCGAGTAACATAGCTATATTTTATCCTCGTACTCCCACGGGAACAGGAACAACGCGGGTGAAACCGCGTGACGTCCGCTAGTATAAGAATAACTTAAGTTAATGTACTACCAGTTGTAAATTAAAGCCTGACAGGAGAAGAAAAGTCGAAACGGATTCCTTTTATATAAATGGGGCTGAACAAACCCCTGAGAAAACCACATCGTTGAGCTGGTTACAAAGCCGTATATTTCGTATAAATTTCATGGGAGGTACGGTTTTGGGGACTGCACGTATACCATAAAGTAGGGATGGCGCTAAGATCAATCAAGTGCTAAATAACGATTTATAAAATCGTTATTTAGCACTTGTTTAATTTATTGTAGTATGCAAGAAGGCCAGGACCTATTTTGCTGCTGGCCTTCTACAATTAAAAAAAGAATGTTTTAAAATTCAAATAGTTCCGATCTTCTTTTGTTTTTCTTCATATTATTACTATTGCTCTTGTTATTGAATTCACATATTGCTCTTGAAACTTTATTGTTATTGTATTTAACTGAGTATTATCGTTTTGTAAAATATTGACCTGGTTTTTTATTATCATCTGCCTACACAATAAATACAAAGAAATATTATTGTTATGAATAAGCTTAGAGTTTATTCAGCACTAATTGATACTTTAGTAAAATAAAGAAAATAATTCTAATTATTAAAATCCCTGGACAATTTTTTAGTACTTTATTTTATATGGTAACAACAATCTCAAAAAAAATATTTTGTGTGTGATCAATCTTTTAAACCTGATTTGTGAATCGATTCAAAAGTCGATCTTTTTAGAAAATAATTTGTTGAATGGTAGGCAGAATGTTTTCCTACCGTAGTCAGGCACTGGCGGCACGTATTCCTTGGTAGGCACGTCAATAAAGTTATACAAGTCCTTGTTCTTCTCAATGGTGTATATAATTTGCATCTTGCCTTCAATACGGCGGTACAGTAGGTCCGCCTGAGAATGAATACTGCTGGTCAACTATGATCGTCTTATTAAAAACTAAACTAATAAGTTTTCACGTTTCATTAGGCTAGCCTCACACAATACTATAGTCAATGCGCAATTTATTGACAGTATGATTGCATGTGTGCGGCTAGCCTTATAGACACATAAAAATATACGTCATAACTTTGAGATTTTAAAGCATCATAGTTGCCCCTCTGGTACTATTTATCTGACGCCTACATTGCATGGAATTTCTATATTTGATAGTGACATATCCTGACTTTTACGATGGGGGTTTGAGAATATATTTAAAGATGTGAAGTCACGAGATGTGAATGTGAACGTATGTATGTAGAGAATCTGCGGTACCGAGTAACATATGGTATTGCTCTAAATAATCAAACAGTTACCCCCTTATTACAAAACACCGCCTAAGATAACCCTCGGTCTAAAAGTAGTTCCATCTCTTTTTGTAATATGGATTGCAAAAGGGATGGACATAATTTTTGTCCAAGTTTGGTCTAGTATTGGTTTACACGATGTAATTTTATGTGTCAAGTTCATGAAATATTGTAATAGGTATAGATGATCAATGAAAATGGTTAAGTTTAGGCCCTGCTAAGGCACTTATGAATGTTGAGAATTTAAGAAGAACCGGCAAGAAACCGATTGAAACTGACCTCATCTTCGAGGTTGGACAGCGCGTCTTCGTCAACGTCCAGTGCCAGGCTGTGCACGCGCACCATGGACATGATGCGGGGCATGTGGGGCCGCGGCATCATGGGCAGCCCGTCCAGCAGCAGGCAGTCCAGGTACAGGTACAACCTGCGGCCCGCACACTCACATACATACAGATTGGAGAAAGTATAGATAACGAAAACGATGTAAAACAATCCGTCGTTATCCCAATTTATACTTGCTAGCGTCTCCGCCGTATATTTGTTCTTACGAATACGAAACCGGTACAAAACACGCCGGTACAATTTTCCTAATCTATACTGGCTGGCGTCTCCACAGAATTTTATTTGAGAACACGTACAGCTCCTCCTAGTTACCGTGACGTTAATAACTAAAATATTTTTTTTACAAATATATTCGATGACTCTAGCGAGTATAGATTACGAAGACAGTGCAAAACACGAGATGAGAGGATATAGGGTACAGGTACCTGAGATTATTCTCGACCTCCTTGCGCAAGTTGACCGCGAACCTGACACGCTGGGCGAACGTCTCCGGGTCGTCGGCCTTGAACATTAGCCTGATGCGGGGTATACTGCAAATACACCATACCTTACGAGTGACTTTATATCCATTTTCTATCTAATTATAGTAGTTTAAGTTACTCCTTGTATCATCTATACATCTATACACAGTAAATAAAATTGAAATGTCTGTTTGCAATTCCAAAATAACAGCTTTTAAATAAATGCATATGAAAATATATACGGTATTGAGATAAAAAATTCAATTTAAACAAAACAATTTAAATTGTTTGTCTGTATCTGTCTGTCTGGCTGGACCAATTTTAACGGGCACGAGAGCACGTTAAGCCGTCGGTCCAGGTTCCCAATGTATCATCTTTGGCAACCGTGACAGGGCAGTCGGAGGCCTAAAATAGTCTGACAACTGGTTTAACCCAGATCACAGATTTTCCTCGTAAAAGGGGTTGCGAAGGTCGGATGGCAGTTGGTTCGTATAAAAATCAGGTGATCAGCCACATGAGGTTGAATCAAGTGCCGCCCCCGACTATGTATGGAATAAGGCCAGGGAGATCTATTATATAGTAAAAAGTCTGTCAATAACGGTAGCGATTTTGGGAGATAAGCAATCTGATTTTGCAACCAAAAATAAAGTATGACGGTCTTGAGTCACAGTTTTTATCTAATAAACAAAAAAATATGCTCACGCCATCCCAGAACGTCCCCGAAGGGGTAAGCAGAGTTGTTGTAACAACACACACAATTCACCGAATATGATCAAGTCTCAATCTCTCGTGACAGAGGGTGAATCCATCGCCGTACATGCAGGTTTCCTCACGATGTTTTCCTTCACCGTGAAGCACGTGGTGTTAAATAGCTGCACATAAGTTTTTTAGAAAAACTCATTGATATAGGCCCCGTTGGGATTCGAACTTGCGTCGCTTGCGTAGCAGGCGACAGCTCTAACCCCAAGGCCACCACGGCTTCTTTTTATTTAATGTAGGCAATATATCTTTGACTGCTACCAATTCTGTCAAGATGCTTACTTGAATCGACGTTTGGAACCATCCAGAGCCATGACTTCCCACAGTAAGGTATCTTTGTCGAAACTGAATGCGGCTACGTTTGTCCACTAGAAAATACAAACAAATACATATAATCACGCCATTACAGAAGGATCCCAGGGTCCCAGAAGGGGTAACCAGGAATGTTAAAATACCCACTTTTCACCGAAGATGATAAGTACCAACGTGATAGATGGTGAGTCCATTGCAGGCACACTAGTGTGTTTGAATTTCTTCTCAGACATTGGAAAGTCTTACGGCTCACAATCGTACCATTTCATTGCGTTTCCTGATTTTACTTTTTAAATATAATGACACCTGTCAACTGTCAATACAGGTTTGTTCGCCAACGGACGTTTAATTGTAGTCCACGTGACGACCAGTAGCTAAGATGGGCAGGTTTCCTATCAACTCTCACGTGGGTTACATTACCGCACTTGTATTTTTAGCAAAACAATTGTTTACAGCCTGATGGGATTCCAACTGGTTCCAGTTACCTCATATAAGTTATTGAGTATCTGTATAGGGTCTCCGTCGGCTTTCGACGACTTGCCCTCCTTGGGTATGTACGCGAGCCCCGGGCACGGATACTGTTCGCCTTCTATCATACCCAGGGCGAGCCACTCCTCAGGGACACTGATGGAAGATCATCTTTAAATAATGCATATGATCACGCCTGTATTCCCCGAAGGGGTAGGCAGAGGTGTACTTATTGAACACCCAAATTTCACCAGATGTTTAAGTCCCATGTAATATGGGGGCGAGCTTATTGCCATTAGCCAAACTCTGGGTTGCTATTGGAAAATAACAGAAGCTATTTGATACAAACAAGTCTTTCCTCTTTATAATACTAATAGGTATAGATTAAAGTTTACTGCCTCGTTAGTCTAGTGGTTAGTAAATTTGACTGGCGATCAGGAGGTCCCGGATTCGATTATCAAGTCGAGTAAAATAGGTATTGCGTTTTTCTGTAAAGAAATCCACAATAAATGTCCGGAGTTTGGAAGATGGTGCCCCCGACCATCTTCCAAACTCCGGACATTTATTGCCTTGTCTCTCATAAACTTAAGCCGTTAATCCTACACCTGATCTCTCTCTGATCGTGTCGGATTGCCGTCCCGATCGGACTATGAGAGTGAGGGAATAAAGAGTGCACCTGTGTTATAAATTCTTACCGGCAGTCAAAATCTGTGTTGTCGAATATCTCCAAATCCAGTTTGGGGAACGGACTGTAGAGGCCGTAGTACTGCTGGTCGGTCAGGTGGAACTCCGAGGGAGGCAGCAGCCAGAATGGCTGGATGCCCAGTTCCCGTAGCATCTTCTGAACACAACAAAAGTAATATTTTATCCATAACAAATAGTATAGGTATATAATATGTAGTCTAATTTATTAATTTGATAATACTTTCATCTATTTGCCGTGGTGGCCTCGGGGTTAGAGCAGTCGCCTGCTACGCAAGCGACTGCTCTAACCCCGTTCGAGTCGTGAGAAAACATCGTGAGGAAACCTGCATATTTCTGAGAAGTAATTCAAAGACGTATGTATAGTGCCTGAGACGGCGATAGACTCACCATCTGTCACGATGGCACTTAATCAAACTCGGTGAAAAGTGGGTGTTGTTATTACAACACCTCTGCCTACCCCTTCGGGGAATACAGGCGTGAGCATATGTATGTATGTATGTACTACTTCTATTTAAAACTGCATGTGTAAATTTCAAGCGCACTTGGAGACTAAAGGGCACACTCAGAACAAAATTTCATATTTATTGTATTTCTCTTTTCATCTAATAGTACCAAGAAGTACATGATAACTGTAGACAATGGCACCAGAAAAGCGTGAATAAAAAAATTTAAAAATATATGGTCATGCCAGCCCGATTACCCCGAAGGGGTAAGCTGAGGTGTTGTAAAGACAACACCCACATTTCACCGAATATGATTATGTGCCAATGTGACAGAGGGTAAGACCATCGCCATCTGAGGCACTATACATACGTCTTTGAATTACTTCTGCGACATATAATAATTAGAAGAATTTATAATAAAAAATAATAATAATAATATTATAAAAAATTAAAATAATTGATATATAATAAAAAATAATAATATTTAAGAATATAATAATTGTTAAGTTGGGAACATGAGTGAAACGACCCGTAGTTGTAAACGCACTGGCGCCATTTTATTGAGCATGCATAGTTATAATGTCAAGTCATGACCATCGTGATCATGTATACACTAAATACTCTTTACAGGAGACAGGCAGCGGTATCTCATAGAAAAGCCGACAGGTGGCGCTAGTGTACATACATAACAATAATAATTAGAAGAACTCATTGGTGCATGGGATTTCGAACTAGTATCACTTGTGTAGCAGGTCACTGCTCAAACCCCAAGGCCACCACGGCACCATTCAAGCATGAATCAAATATACATGATAAGTCAACAGATACAGCCAGCCCAGCATACATTTAAACAGAAGTAATGGTACTAATACCAAAATTTAAGCTTCAAACCCATACATACTTTAATATTAGCAGCCAAGAATTTCCTGCGCAGTCTCTCAATCTTGACCAACCGGGGCAGCTCTTTCGGCAACACCACACTCAGAAACTGCAGCTTTGGGACAAATGTCTCAAATGGGAATTGCTGCAAACCATAATGTTAGTGCAATAATAAATACAGCTAGCATCCATGCTGGGTGATGTGGGTTTGATGCTCTTGTCAGCTTGAGATGTTGAGACTGGCATATAATTTACACCTACAAAAAAGGTATTAATGCATTATTCTTCTTATTGTAGCTCAACATATGTAAATTGTTTGAGACAGCGATGGTCTCACCATCAGTCACGTTGGCACTTAATCATGCTAGGTGAAAAGTGGGTGTTGTGATTACAACACTCTGCCTACCCCTTTAGGGATTACAGGCGTGAGTATATGTATATTGTAGCTCAATTTGGGACAATTACCTGTATGTGAGTCATGTTTCATTTGTATCGCTCCATACATTATAGAGAGATATTTAAACTGACTTCTACCCAGGTATCCATTTATAGCTTAAGATGGTACTCACAATACTCTCATCTTCCCTATAAGTAGTCCAGCGTCCAGGAGGCAAAAGCAATTTTGGTTTCTGTGGCTTCGGCAGCGAAACTAAAGTGGGTGCTAATTTGTCCGTCTTGGCCTGTGATAAAACATTATTAACACACTAGCTGGATGCAGATAAGCAATAATGTGTCAACCCGCATAAACTTGGTTTTGAGAAAATGGCGTCTTAAGATGATTGTATACGTGATTTAAGATTTTGTTTTATGACATAAATCCATTTTTTACGTACTTTTATGTTTCAGATGACTTGAAACACTTTTTTAGAATGTTAAATACGTGATGCATTATCAAAATATATCAAAACCTTTGAATTTGACTTTTTGTGGGTTGACACATTATTGCTTATCAGCATCCAGCTGTGCCCTGCGGTTACACCCGCGTAGATTTAGTTTCATGCTTTATTTCGAAGAGCCCTAATATGTTTTCTAAATATAAGTACCCTATGTTACTCCTTGAAACATCAGCTATTCGCCAGTGAAAGTCCTCTTTAAATAGGTTCAGCCATTCTCAAGATTAGCCGAAACAGACAGACAGAGAATTTTTTTTAAATAGATTTTTCAATGTCAGTACCATGTATAATTTCATATACATTTAGTGAAAAGCTGATGTTTTGGAACAAATAGACACTTCAATTTTATTAATCTGTATAGGATATAGATTTAAGGCTACCAGTGGAGTAGGCCCACACATCATGGGTTTAAACAGAGTGTATTAAGACGTCATTGCTATATATTTGGGCAAAAGGGCGGGCCAACACTATTGCCATCAGCCTACATTATTGAGGACTTGCTTTCACCCAGTCTTTGCCTGCATAGATATAATTTTATTAGTAAAAAAATATCCTATTTTACTATTAGTATGTCTAAGGATATGTGTCAAGTTTTATGATGATCGGTTAAGATTCTGCGTGAAAGGCAATTTAGTTAGTTACGAGGCAATATCAGTCAGGGCTTTAAATTATTTTTAATATGACATTTTAAGATATTTCGTTCCGTTATTTATCGCATTGCATTGAAGACTGAACATTTTGATACAATCTATCTGCTTGCAAAACTGTGTACAAATCCGGCCCAATATTTAATAGAAAACGAAATGATTTAAAGATTAAGTTAAGAACACAACCAGTGCAAATACAATCTGTTGATCCGTTGTATACGGTATACGTACAGGGTAAACAAATAAAACTTAAATAAACAACTGACAGATTCTGATTTATATGTGTCGAACTGCTGACAGTGACACCTGTCACGCATTGTTGCCAAGTAGAAATTTCAAAATCCAGAAGCCCGGAGATAATTCTATTCAGATAAATATAACTGAAGTGTTTGCTTTTAATTGTATGTCTGCTTGTCTATTAGTAAAATAAAAGTGTTAATTCTTTGGCAGATAACTTACATTATAAGGAGTAATCATAAGCTACTTTTATTTACGAAATAACAAATGAACTCGTGCGTAACTTAAAGTTAACCCTACGCAGGCAAATCCGCGGGGCAAAGCTAGTCCAAGATAAATCCTTCTGCATTAAATAAGCCTATGTCAGACGTTTCTGACAATGGCAAGGACTGCTTGGGTCGGACTATTTGGTGCGAGCTAAGATAAAATATCTTGCTTTTAACATTATTATTTTATGTTTTTAAATAGAGTATTATAGCAATACAACATATAAGCTTAATTTATTTTATGTCTTGCTCAAAACCTATCGGATATTTCAATACAAGTTACATGCCCTCGATTTGAAAATATATACTCTGAAATATTTATGAAATAAGAGATACTTGTATAACTTATCTAACTGTATTATTACCAGTGTAAATTCATTATACCTGTAAAATCAACTTCATACGTTTCTTCGCACACACGTCTTTTGTCGTATCATCTTTACACATGTCTGCAACTAATTCCGAATAATAGCCTCTTTTAGGAATTGAATCTCTCGTTGTGTTATTATATACAACATCTTGTTGTTTTATTTTCTTTCTTTTACTGTACATGATTAATATTTGGAAGTAGTTTTAATTAATTTAAAGTTAGTTGACTCGTGAATAATAATTTCACAAATTATTTGACTGACACATTCACATTTTTTTATTTACACATACATCATTTGAATTTTTCAAACCAGTCACGTACCAGCATATATATAAGACTTTGCTACATACCCTGTGTGGGCCTTCAGTTCTTTGGAAAAGCAAAAAATTACTTTAGCTAATAAATAATTTTCAACGTCATGCGTTTTTATAGCACCGGGAAGCACCTAGAAGAAAATAGTATGTACTTAGGAGTAAAGTTACGAAGCAGTATAATCTCTTACCCTAGATCACTGCGAAGCATAAATAAAACAAAATCTTTCCTTCTAACCATAAACCTGGTTAGCAAATATTTTTATGTCTATGCATGCATGCATGCTTCTATCGTATGGTCTCCCTGTCACTCACATCATTCATTTTTTTTGTTTTATTCATTAATTCAGTCAAACACTCATAATTATTTACGAACTGTGAAATCATACATGTACTTTATCGTTCTAAATAAGACCAAAATTCATAATAACTAGGAAGTACATATGTGAAATAATCAAAATGTTCAATACAATTTTGTAACAGAAAAAAATTACAAACGCTCTGTAAGAAATTGAAGGTTAAAATCTTGTCTTGGTCCATATTATTGCCGTTTGTTTGCGTTCAGTTGAGTTGAGTGAATCGGTTTTAGTGGTTTTGTATTCTGGTGTGGTTTTTTGTGTTCTCATTGCAAACGAGAGCCTTAATTTTATTATTTGTTTTCACATGTTAAGCGCCCAGCCAAATATGGTTCATATCGTTACGGGCCATTGCAGACGTCGTTTATTCGAGTTACGCCATGCCAGTTAATGTGCGACTGCGAAGACCTGTGTGTTTTCTATAGTGAAGGAGATAAGTAAAGACAATATAATAATTCAGATGAGTCTTCTTAATCAAGCACATGGTTTATTCAATATTATATGTACTGTACTCATGGCCGGCTTAAACTAGGCTGGGGCCCTTGGGCACACAACAATTTGGGACCCTTTTGGAAAGTTTAAAAATCGAATTATGTACTTATAAATTTTTTTTTCACTGTGACCATTTATTTTAGGAAATCAAATGATATAATATGTATTAATGATTAATAGAATGCTGCTGGTTTTTTGGTTTCAATAATGGTTTCTTTCGGGATTTCTGTTTAGTAAAATCTTCTATTTTATTCTTAAAGTCAATTTCTTTAATGCATTCACTGCTAACAACATGTCTGTGGGTCCAACTGTTAGAGAATTTATGAAGAAGATGAAATGTTAGCAGCTTATTTGTAAACTCTCTAACAGTTGGATGCACATATGCGTCGTTAGCAGTGAACACGTTAAGGATATCACTTGCTATGCGCATAGTTGGCAAATTACTCAGTCATTCTTGGAACATGGTGAACACCCAGTCTGCCCTTATGGTGAAGACGGTATAGACTGTACTTATACAAATTTCATAAAATCAAATCTTTATTGTATATGTAAGGAAAAAATTTTATGATGGTTCCTTTTACTTCAAACATATTTATAAATTTGAAACAAAATTTATAGATTGTCCAAGCTCATCACGAATTTCCAAACTTTTCTCCATTGTTTGTAAAACAATCGATGTGTTCATAGGTGATAAATTTATCGGAGTTAAATAGGAAATCACTTGCTTTGGTTTGTTTTTATTATTAGTGATTAAATAATTGCAACCAACCCACATTGGAAGATTTGGTAACTGATAAGCATGACTTAGCATCCAGATTATATCAATATTCTTGTATACAGTCGTGGTCAACTAATTAGGGACATGCAAGATAGTGAAGACCAATAACTGGTTATGTACATACAAATATAAAACCCTATTGATTTCTCAGTAACTATTATTTGCATAATTTGGTCTGATTATTATGCTTTAAATGGCTGTAAATAAAAGAATAAATAAATAGAAAAAAGTATTTAATATATAATAGGGAGATGCTCCTCAGCATAGGGAAGCATCGTTTCCTCCAATATTGCCTGGTATTGATGTTGGTCTAAGTTACCCTGAACTTTCCTCACAGGTCCCACTCCACGTCCAGAAAATGAACCCCACATTTTAATGTTTCCACCGCCATGTTTCACCTGCTTTTTTGTGAATCTTGGATTCATTTCCGCTTTTACTGGACGCCGTACGTATTGCCTTCCATCTGAAGAAATCAAATTAACCTTGGTCTCGTCAGAGAATAATACATGTTGCCATTGGGCGTAGGTCCAATGTCCATATTTACGTGCAAACGCCAAACGAGCATTTCTATGTTCTTTCTTCAACAACGGTACTTTGCGAGCCACTCTTCCGAACAACCCTGCTTCTATCAGACGTCGTCGAACGGTCCTCGCTGAGACACCAGCTCTTTCGTCTGTCCCATACACTTCGTGTTTAATTAAAATAGAGCCTAGAAACGGATCTTTCTTAGCTAACCTGGTTATCATTCTATCTTCTTGCGGAGTTGTTTTTCTCGATCTTTTTGTTCTGGGCACATTTAAATCTGTGTTATTGCGTCTGACATGTTGCACTGCATTGTATACCATAGTTTTTGAACAATTTAAATGTTCTGCTATCCTTCGGTATGGCCAACCATGCTCGACAACAAACTTCATGATAATTTTTCGTAGTGTTGGATCGCCACTTTTATTTTTTCCCATTTTTCTTAAAAATATTTTTCAAAACTTATAATAAATATCGGGATTGCCGCCAAAACTACCACGAAACAATAAGAGAAGAAGTAAAAAAGTATTGAGATTCAAATTTTGAAAATAGAACGCAATATCTCAGTGTCCCTAATTAAATGGCCAGCCAGCATTATTTAAACAAATAGCACTACGATAATCTATCAGCTATACTGTAAAGAGGTTTAATGTTTAAGAAGTTGTTATTGTTTGTGTAATCGGGCACATAAATGACTAATTATACTTACATGTAAGAGAAATGGAATATGGTTTAGACTCGTTGGAAAATAAAAAATAAATTCACAATTCGCTTTAACCAAAGAGTGTCCCTAATTAGTTGACCACGACTGTAAGTGTAAATTTACAGGCAGTGTTTCTTGAGCTTCGTGAATTGTATTATACCATTTGCTCTTAACTGCCAGGCCGATTGGTTGTGTTTTGCAGAATCTGTTTTAGATCCGAAATTCGGTCGAAACGTTGCCGTATCATCGTCGATTTCGAAGTTGTTGGGTGATATGTCCAGCAGTGTAAGGTCGTGAATGCGCCTACCAGAGTGAAGTAGGAGGAATAACGCTGCGCTTGATACTTCGTAAAGGCTATCTTCAGATACTATGACCCGTTTCATCCAATTTAGTATGCGGTCAATGCTCCATATGGGAGGTCTGAGTTTTGGTTTTGAGATTGATATTGATTTTAATACCTGTCGTACCAGTGGATGACTAGAGATAAGTTCTGATCTCAGAGGGTTGGCAAAAGTGCAGACTACTGACTTGTGGACTAGAATAGTTGAGGCTGCGAGTTGTTCTTTATAGTGGAGGAAACATAGATATTCTGCTACGTTCTCTGGTTTTGGTTCGGTGATAGAGCATGCATTATCGGTTGCCCATTTTTTCCATCGAAGCCAGGCAGGGTGGTATGTTTTCAGTGAACTTTTTCTCCACGCGGAATTAAGGAGTCTTTTATATTCGGATGGCCAGGAGTTTATATGGGTTGGCCACCCCGTACCATCCAGAATTCCAATTGCAACTGATTGAGATCCGGTAGGGAGTAGTTGGTTCTGCTGTCTATGAGGCTGAGATGAAGGTCCTGAATCGTGTCGGCACTCCAAAATACCTTCTCCCATCTGGGGCTGTAGATGCCCAAAGTTGGGGCTTCGTCTAGTATACGCGCGGGGGCGTTGGAGGTGACGAGGTGACATCAGCCGTTTGAAGTACGTTATTTTTTTTTATTTTTTTTTTCCATCGGCCTTATTATGGCCTTTCTCTTTTTCTCTGACATAATCAGAGGCTTACTTGCAATTTTATTTCGATGCTGATAGTTGCTTACCGTACATTTACATAATAATTAGGTACCATAAAATACGTAAGGTGTAAATTGTCTATTTAGTCATAAACTGATCTATTTTAGTTTGGCGAGTCCTGTTGATGGACCAGAAAAAAGCTTTGTCCCTCAAGTTACGTAGCATCATCTTTTCCGATAAGGACAGGTCATTTTCTTCAGCCCACTCCAAGCAAGTGTTCAAAGATGATATGGCTTGTGAATGAGTAATTTTCTTGACATTTGAAGCAAAATAATCTTCAGCTAAAGACTCGTCATTCTCTTGCGTTATTTGGGTTATGATCTCATCATCAGTTATAGGATCTGTGCAATTCTCCTCTTCACTCATGGACAAGAAAGTGGAAATGGTTTCTTCTGTATAACCACGATTACGTAAAAGACTGAGCGGGAGATCGTCTTCTACGTCGAAGTCATCATTTTCTTCTGATCTATCTTCTGTTGAATTTATTTTTTCAGGCCAAAGAGGCTTCCAAGATATTTCGATAAGAGACGATGATACATGATCCCAACATTGCGCTAGCGAAAAAATGGCGTCTTTAATTGTGACGCTTTTTATAACATCATGCAAGGTTAAAGCCTCATCGGCTTCTTGCTGCACGAACATTTGAATCAGGAGTTTCTTTTTGTAATTTATCTTGACCTTTTGGATTACGTTTTGATCCATAGGTTGGATCAAAGGCGTACAATTTGGAGGCATGTACAGTACAGAGAAGTTGCCGTCTTCTGTTGTCAAATCCTCAGCATTTGGATGTCCAGGGGCATTGTCTAAGAGTAGCAATGCTTTTTGTGGCAGTCCCATTTGTTTTAAATGGCGTTTGACTTCAGGAACAAAATAGCCTCTAAACCACTCGAGAAAAATATCTCTGGTTACCCAAGCACGCCTCTGCCCTTCATAATGCACTGGTAATTTTACCGATCCATAAGATCTTGGCTTTTTTGCCTTCCCCACAACTAGCAATGGTAATTTGTGATTCCCTGTAGAGTTTGCGCAAGGCATAAAAGTTATTCGCTCTTTAGACACTTTCGACCCAGGAGCGCTAGTTTCAGCAGAAGAGGCTAAAGTTTTGTCCGGCAGAACCTTCCAAAACAATCCTGATTCGTCGGCATTGTAAATTTGTTCAGGGCAAAGGTTCTTTTCTTTTATCTCGTTTAGGAATATTTCTTGGAATGGTTGAACAGCTTCCGTATTGCTAGAGACTTTCTCACCTGACACTTTCAGCTGACGTATGCCATGACGTTTTTTAAAATTATCAAGCCATCCTCTACTTGCAGAAAAATCCGAACCTGTTAGTTTTTTATGGAAGAATCTCGCTTTTTCCATTACGACCTCACCAGACAATGGAATGTGGCGTCGTCTTTGTTCTAAAAACCATGTGAACAGTGCTTCTTCTAGCACTGGATTCTCTGGTAATTTTAGAGTTTTTCTGAACCCTGGTCCTTTCTCAGTTTTAGCTATAAAAGATCTAAATTTTTGCTCATTTTTCTTGAGGTCTATAATTGTTGATTTTCCAACGCCATACTTACAAGCAAGAGAAATTGCCGACACTCCGTCCTTTAAACTGTCTAGTATGGTGCACTTTTCGGCTATAGTCAAAGTTTTATGTTTGCGTTTTGGTGTTGGAACCATCTTTATAACCTCAAAAAACACGCCGCGCACGAGTACAGAGCAGAAAAACGTGGAATGGACGTGCAACGTGGCAGTCGTAACTGCAGACTAATTAATAAACAACATAGCAGCGAGGCGAAGGCGAGGAAGTGGGGTGGGGTATGCAGTTCGGATTATAGCGACGTTCGGATTAGCCTGAGTACGGATTATCGAGGCTCTACTGTAACTAAAATGATAAATTTTTTTTTTCTTTTAAATTTTTATAACGATTTAGAAATAATTAAGGAAATTACTTAAATGCTATTTTTTTTTTTTTTTTTTTTTCTCATTTATTTAAAGTTGCGACTCGCGCCGCAACTTTTGTACAATAATCGACAAATATCTCTTGCGTTTTTTTATCTGTCAGAAGGGCTCCAAGGCTGTCCCTTCTGATTTCTGCGTCCATCTTCATTTCCGCTTCAAAACGCTCCTTCCCGAAAGCTGGGCACTCGGCGAGGATGTGTCCGACTGTTTGGCTCACGCCCGGCTCACAAAAGCACGACGGGTCGTCCTTGCACTTGAACCTGCATAGGTATTCTGCAAACCCGCCGTGCCCCGTGAGCACCTGCGTCAACACGCCCGTTGGGCGGAGCTTTCGGACAATCCCGTACGCCTCCACAGCGTCGGGAAGGAACGTTTTGGTGACCCCAGCCGTTGCGCCGGCTTTGTATCTTCGGTTCCATTCGTAAAGCGAGTGCTTGCGTAGCTCTCGCTTGACGAACGAAACCGGGCAACTATCATATTCCGGCCTCTTCTTGGAGTGCAGGGCAGCGTCCTTGGCCAGCAGGTCCGCGCGTTCGTTCCCCTCCAACCCCGCATGTGCTTTGATCTTTCTGGAGCTTGCTGGAGTGTGCATTTGCGGATATTTTGCCGGGCTTCCACAGCCAGGGTGTGGGGGGCACTCGCGTTGACCAGCGTCTCCAAGGCGGAACGCGAGTCACTGAGGATCACGCAGCGAGCCTCGCCGCATCCTAGGATTAACCTTGTAGCATGGCATATGGCCTGGAGCTCCGCCTGGTAGACCAGGCAGTGCGGTGGCAGCTTAAGTTTCACCTCCTCTTCTCAAAGAGAGTGCGGCTCCGACCTTACCCTCAATCCTGCTGCCATCGGTGTATACTTGGACCGCGTGATCGACGCGGTCCTGCACTTGTGTTCGGTCCGCCAGGCATTCGAACTCCGGGCACATATGGTCTGCCGGATGCGGGGCTTCGGTGGGGGCAACTCTTCGCTCCACCTCCCGATCGCCTAGCACTGTCTGGGGAACTCCTCTCTTTGCCTCATACAGGGCGGCTGCCTCGTGTATTTTGAGGTCGAGAGGCAGTATCCCAGCCAGCACCAGTGCCGCGTTCAGGGAGACGGTGCGATAGGCCCCACACAACTTCTGCGCGAATCCTCGCTGGACTGCGTTCAGCTGTCTCTGCACTCCAAGTTTCTTGGTCGCCGACGACCAGGCGCTGGAGGCGTACGAGATCACTGGCTCCACCGTAGCCGTGTAAATCACACGGGTGACCTCTGGGTGTACGTTATTGAGTACAGGTCAGTTTTTGTATAATAGGAAAAATTGGTCAACTTACCCCATTCCTGGGGTAGGTTGGCTATTCGTCTGGGGTACGTTGACCTATGAAGTTGTAACGGCAAAAATCTGCTAGGAAATAGGATAAAAGGCACAAAACACCGGTGCATTACAATTTTTTTTTATTGAAACCAATAGGCGATGTTCCGCCACTTCAATTAAACACAAGCGTACTTTTTTATAAGTATTTAAAACAAAACGAAACAACTTTTTATAAACTTTACTCATTTGGTAACAAATACTGCTATATTACTATTATAATCATTTTTATTATTTGTTAACAGTCTGGATGTAAGTATTTAAAATTTATATAGTTAAATTATTATATATATGTTAATATTATTTTAATCATAAAATTATTCTTTGGTGATCATACTATCCATAGTCTTCTAAATCGGAAGTGCAATTTTTGCATTCATAGAACAATATGTTCCTGTTTACACATTTAGTGTGTGCCCACAACTTGCACCCAGTGCATTGAACCCATTCTTCTCCTAAAATACTCGAACTGTAGGATTCAGTGCACTCCAAACAAAATGTTTCACCCTCATCACTTTCATAGTCGTCACTTTTCTTGTTATTAGCCTCACAAACAGCTTTTTTTCCTTTACCCTTTCTATCCTTTCGAGCTCTTGTAGATCTTTCGCCTGTTATCTTTGGCTTCTTTGTTTTCTTGGTCAGCGTCTTATTAGATTGTTGTTTTGTCTTAAGTTGTATAAGATTTTCTTTTTCTGGTGTGTCTGTGTAAATAGTGCTTTTTATCTTTCGGATATTTCTTTTATTTTCTAAACGTGGTCCAGCTTTCGGAACAGGCCTAATATCTTCTGGTAAAGTAAATGACGTGCTTGGCATATTCATATTTCTTTCATAAGTTACTGGACTTTTTTGGGGGGTTTTGAATCCATAATCTACATAAGTTAGTATGTCTGCATCAGAAGTAGAAGGCATCTCGCAAAACGCACTTGAAGTCGACGGTGTTACAGTTTCAAAGGAAATAGCATCATCCTGGTTAGGTAAATTACATGAATCAGTTTGGTTGCTTAGGTCATGTGATGGTGCAGCTCTGTCAGTAGTCGGTGATGATATTAGTGCAAGACACCCCTCCGGTGCTGGCCTATCAGTCACATATGACCCGCTAAACTCTGAGTCAGGAAATATGTTTTCGTTGAGTGGTGATATCCTAGTAACACGAAATACAGATTGAATATTATCAATTGTAGCTGCTAATGGCAATGATGTTTTTACCAACTCGGGTATATCATAAATTGTTATTGTCTTTCCCGGGTGACTTGCTAACCAATTATCGCTTGCTTGATTGTAATACTTCTTTAGGGGCCCATAAACTTTCCTGTCTAAAGGCTGCAGTGGGGAGGAAATGATAAAACTGTAACCCCGTTTTCTTTGAAATAATCAAGAACTTCTATAGACAAATGCGAGTCATGATTGTCGATAATAAAACTGGGTTTTGTTTACTGGGTTTGGCGTATTTTACAAAGTGTTTAGCATACTTCTGAAAATTGTCTTCTTTCATCCACCCAGAAGAATTAGCATCGCCTTCAGAGCCCGTGGAAAAACGAAGAATGGAGGAATCATGTTGCCAACGGCCGAAATAGCAACCGCGACCGTCACCAGCGTACCTCGTTCAGCGGAAGTCATTTTTCCCAAATGTTTGATACCTCGCCGAGCTATTACTCTATTAGGAACATGTACAGTTGTCAGTCCTGTTTCATCCACGTTCCAAATATCACCAGGGCTTAAATTATGGCGTAGGTAAACGGGTTTCAAGTTGTCAAAGAACAATTTAACGTTATTTTTGTTTAAAGACGTGGCATGAGATAAACTAAAGTTCTAAACAGATACACGAAAAAATTAAAAGATTGAGAAAGCAGTAGTTTTTAGATTGAATCGCAATGACCAATTATTTATAAGAAAGAAATCACTTACTGGAATACGGACAGAGTGATAACAAGGGATATCATTTCTTTGATTGGATTACTTCTCGGATCTCGGCTTGCAGGATGTAGATAAGCGACGGGTCGTCGCGTCGATGCGTAGTCGAGTCGAAGGAAATTGTAGGGCTCAGCGGGAACTAGCAGGACTCGGCGGAATTTGCAGAACTCGGCGGGACTAGCAGGACTCAGCGGAACTAGCAGGACTCGGTGAGTGACGGATGTCTCGTTGGGCCTCAGGTATACCGGTCACAGCACAGGTTTGCCCGTGACAGTGGGTAACCGGGCCTTGAAGGATTTGAAGAAGACCGGCTGCAGCACGAGCAGTGTGCAGCTCTTTAGTAGGTCTTTGACGATATAGAAGGCCTAAGGGGCCGTAACTCGATGCACTATACGAGCTTTTCACTTCACGTATGCACTATTGGAGTCGGCACTTACACTTAGGTAACACGCACTTTAAATAGGAATTCGCGTGGACTAGGAGACGAACCGGGGACTTATTTTAAAATCCCTTTACGCTGCCACCAAATGTTATGAGTCTCGATGTTAAAAGCTTTTTAAAAAAACAATTATAAGAGTTAGAGACAGCCGTCTTGGTTGGAGGATGGAAGGAGACTGACTGGACGGGTAGGAATGAATGCGGGAGTGCAAGGGAGAAATGATGAGTGGACAGAAAGAAAGTAGAAGTAAGCATTACAGGGTATATAGCCCATCTATAACAGAACGATGTCAAGTCTATCCGTGCAGTGACGGGAGTTTCGAATGCGCGGCGAAACAAAAGAAGCCCGGTCTGCGCACAACGTTGCCGAAAGCTTCCGAAGATACGCTCGGATTGAGTCAGTGTGCACGACTCTAGCAATTTTACATTTCATTCAATAGTAATTGTATTATGTGAATGTTAAGAGTTGATTTTAGATAGTTTTATAAGTTATTATGTAGATATTATGGGTGTAGGGATATAGTTCCAGTCAATACAGAATAATGTTAGCCTTATATTAAGAACTCTTATAAAGATATAATTTGCATCATACATCAATTTTGATATTAAATATATATAATTAGAATACAAGTAGAAACGAAATTTTCTGTAGTTTTCCGTGCCCCGATCCGACGAAGAGTGTCGACCGTATCCGGCTCCGGCGTGCGCGCAATGTCACTCTCACCCGTTGACAGCTGACATTAATGACGTTGGTCGTTGGTCGGTTTAGCGCTCCTGCGCTCCCTGTCAAGGTGGAGCATTGGAGCAGGTAACATTGGTGACCCCGGCGTGATCTATCGAAAATATCAAATTTATTCGAAATCAAGCAAACAAACAAACAAAAAACCTTAAGGAATTCCTTTTCCTCTAACTGGTATTTTATAGGTGTGCTCGTAGATTTTTTTCTTCCTGATATTGCGTTTTACGCAAGGGATATATTCCTGCAGCTCTAAATCCACTTGCAGCTTTTTCAAGGTTACTGCATCGGTTAAAAGCGTTTGTGAACAATTCGACTATATATTACACAATACGACAACAATGTCGTATTGTGTAATGAGCTGTCCAAATCGCTCTGCCATGTGATGCTCACATTCTTGATTTCTTACAGTCTTGATAGGGCCAAAATCTGTCAAGTCCAAGGGTTGGAGTCGGTGTGAGGTATGTGGTGGCAGAGTTATGATTCCACTATTTCTGCAGAATGAAAATTTGGCTCTCCTTTGAAGGCTTTGTATATGACATGAAGTGGTGCAGCCTTTCATTTATCCATCCAGAGTCTGACACAGCTCCAACCATATCAGGGTTACTACCTTTGAATAATTGTGGATTCATCCGCTTCCTTTTAAAAATAATAAATGGAGGAACGTATTGGCCAGCAGCACTAAATGCACATACAACTGTTGTTGTAGACCCCCTTTCAGCACTAGTTGCCTTACCAACTTGTTTCTGACCTTTTACTGCCACTATTCTCTGATTTCTTTGGACCGTTGATATACCTACCCGTCTCATCAACGTTAAAGATTTTATCAGGTTGCAGCATTTTTAGTAGCCAAAACTAGTGTTCCATAATTTTCCGTCTTCAATGCGTCTAATAAGCTACTAATGTTTGGTTAATTTTTTTATTTCAATCAATAGTTTACCAAGCTCATGCATTTTTCTAGAGGTTACATTTATAAAACGTTTTTCTCTATGTGTCCTAAGATATTGGAATCCAAAAGCACAGATCAAAGAATCTTTTTTGGCGAACATAGATATTTTATCCGGCCTCATACGTGGAAAAACATCATCTTTTCATTTTTGATTTACTTTAATGTTACGAAGCAAAAATTATGTGCATCAACTTGAACATATGATGTGAGATTATTACAAACACATAGTTTTTTTTGCTTCCATAGTTGTTGTTAGGGCATGAATAAATACGCCAGTTCTGATAGCTTTAACTTTAATTTATTGATAATTGTACACAAGACGTGACAAAAACAATATATAAGTGAGTCATACATGCATCGTACTTATAGGACCTATTGTCAGTGCTCTGACATTGACATTGACACATTGCTCACAGATCTTCGTATACCTTAATACCTCCCCTCGAAGTCGTGAGCTAATCTGATTTGTCTATCATTCCTAGATTACCTAAACATTCATAATGTTTTGTTGCACACAAACCTTTCGTAAACACATCTGCTGGCATTCTTTCAGTACACAAAAATTTCAGATCAACAACACCCTGTTCATACATATCTCGAATAAAGTGGTGCCTAACATCAACATTTTTAGTTCTCGAATGATAATTTCTAGTTTGAGCTAGTTTTAATGCACCTTGGTTATCGTTGAAAATTGTAACAACCTCACATTCCATTCTCACATTCCTCAACACATGAGTTTGTACGTTCTTCATTGCTCTTAGGGAATGGTTTACAAGTCAGTTTTTGACTATAATAGTTTTACAATCCGACAGTTTTTCACTATCTTCAAACTTCAGACCATGCACCAAGTTGTTCTTGGCCATGGCTTTGAGATCACGCTCATTGATGTGGCCCAAGCGATCATGCCACATGTCAATAGGTTTTTTCACCATTTGTACATTATTGGAATACTGCTGATTCAATCTTACTTGGTATAAGTTACTCACATGGTCGGCTCTCATATGAACCTTCTTGTTCTTATCAATAACAATGGCATCTTGCTTAGTAAAATGAACTTCATATCCATAATCAGTCATTTTCGACACTGATAAAAGACTTGTTCGTAAGTCTGGCACGTAGAACACTTTCTGAATGTCTACCAGGCGTTTTTCACAACCTGTATTAACCGAGATACTAACTTGACCTATCCCGGTTATCTGTGTACTGTCTTGGCTTGCCAAATTAAGTTCGTTGTCTAGCCGTGTAAATCCTTTGATCATGTGCTTATCATTGCACATATGTCCTGTGCTACCACTATCAATGCACCACACAGAGCTGGTCTGTTCACTTGTACGAGCCTCTTCGGTCGTGCTGAACATTGTTGTGTTTTCCTGCCGCTCAGAACTACTACGTTCTGATTGTTTCGCGCTATGCTTAGCTTTGTGTACAACTTTAGTCTTGCATTCTCTTGCAAAATGTCCCCGGCGACCACAACGATAACATTCTACTTGTGCTTTATTGTTGTGTAACGTGTGATCGTTCTTCTGTTGCGCTTTATTAGTGCGTTTGACAAACATCGCTCCTCGGTCATGAACTGTGACCTTTCTGCCTTCATAGTCTTCGAGGATCTTTACCTTGAGTATGTCTGTCGAAGGTAAATCATCCCGTGATTCCATTGCAGTACGGAACATTGTAAAAGAATCTGGAAGGCTATACAGCAATAAAATTGGTAATAATTCGTCAATCACCACTAAACCGATTTCTTTCAGTTTCTTCACTGCATCAAAGAAATCTGCAATATGCTTTCGGAGATCGTCTTCTTCACTCATGCGCGTCAGTACAAGTGTTTTCAACAATGATGCAAACATCGATTTCAATTTATCCCATATTTGTTGTGACGTATCCAAACCATCTAATGCGCACTAATAATTTAGAACAAAGTGTTTTTATGTAATTTTTTAATTACTTTGATGATTCTGCCTCAAGTTGCTGGTAATTGAGGTCTCATCACAAATATCTGAGTCATTATCAGATTCGTCAATGGTTTCTGGTACATAAAGGTTATCGCTTGAATCCCAAAAGTCAGCATCGTCATCGCTTTTTAATGTACCGGTACATCAAAAGATGTTCTTTGATCTTCTTCGGTGTTTACACAACTTTCAGGACTATCTGTAGTAACAATAATATCACTCTTTTTAGTAACTACGTGATTGATATCTTTATCAAAAACGGCACTATTTATGGTACTATTTTCACGTCGATATTGGCGCTAACTTGAACTGCGTTGCTAGTTGAAGCTACGTATAACGCCGTTCCTTTTTCTGGAAATTGTTCCTAAAAATTAATATTGATATTTTTTTAAAGGCAGTTTAATTTATATCTTTACAACGTGATACTTTACCTTAGATATTTTTTGTATTTTGATTTTTTATTTTAGACACGGCAGGATCTTGTCAATATTTTGTTCATTGTCTGTCTTCTTCAGGACCAAAAGCCAATAGGATGATTGACCCAGTTGGTATTGCACCCGTTAGCAGCTTTCCAATTAATGGATGTCCAGTGGGAAGGGGGTGTCGGGTTAGGTACTGTTGCGGACGACCCCCAACTCGGGTCCCCTCGCTCTCCGGGATCACTTCTATTTTCTACATAAAATAAAATTAATGTATTGTTTTTCACTTTTAATTCATCTTTTCCTTTGATACACGTTTTTGGGTCTGACAACATCTACCATTATTCTTCTTTTTTCGAATTCTTTTTTGGATAATTCAAATATATTTCATAACATTTAAACTATAGCGAAAAAGGTTTTAACCACAGTACTCACACAGTGCGTCACTGGTAAGCGCCGTCGCTAGGATCTTCATTAAAACGATTCCTGCCCATCTGAGGCCTTCTAGCCACCACTTGTCGCCTAGAGTTCCGTCGGGTTTTAGCATCTTCGGAAACATCATGAAGCGTCGTAGTGCGTTGATTGCTGCAGCAGATACTCCTCGGCCATGGACCGTCGGCATTGCGCGAACACGTGCCAAAGGCGCATGGCGTGCGGCACGAACAGCACGACCAATATTCCGCTTAACAACACCACGACCACGGGCGTTTCCACGACCACGGGCTGGCATCCTTGCGAAACTATTTGTGGTGCCTAACATCAACATGTTTAGTTCTCGAATGATAATTTCTAGTTTGAGCTAGTTTTAATGCACCTTGGTTATCGTTGAAAATTGTAACAACCTCACATTCCATTCTCACATTCCTCAACACATGAGTTTGTACGTTCTTCATTGCTCTTAGGGAATGGTTTACAAGTCAGTTTTTGACTTATAATAGTTTCACAATCCGACAGTTTTTCACTATCTTCAAACTTCAGACCATGCACCAAGTTGTTCTTGGCCATGGCTTTGAGATCACGCTCATTGATGTGGCCCAAGCGTTCATGCCACATGTCAATAGGTTTTTTCACCATTTGTACATTATTGGAATACTGCTGATTCAATCTTACTTGGTATAAGTTGGACCATGTCATCTGCACATGACATGGTCGGCTCTCATATGAACCTTCTTGTTCTTATCAATAACAATGGCATCTTGCTTAGTAAAATGAACTTCATATCCATAATCAGTCATTTTCGACACTGATAAAAGACTTGTTCGTAAGTCTGGCACGTAGAACACTTTCTGAATGTCTACCAGGCGTTTTTCACAACCTGTATCAACCGAGATACTAACTTGACCTATCCCGGTTATCTGTGTACTGTCTTGGTTTGCCAAATTAAGTACGTTGTCTAGCCGTGTAAATCCTTTGATCATGTGCTTATCATTGCACATATGTCCTGTGCTACCACTATCAATGCACCACACAGAGCTGGTCTGTTCACTTGTACGAGCCTCTTCGGTCGTGCTGAACATTGTTGTGTTTTCCTGCCGCTCAGAACTACTACGTTCTGATTGTTTCGCGCTATGCTTAGCTTTGTGTACAACTTTAGTCTTGCATTCTCTTGCAAAATGTCCCCGGCGACCACAACGATAACATTCTACTTGTGCTTTATTGTTGTGTAACGTGTGATCGTTCTTCTGTTGCGCTTTATTAGTGCGTTTGACAAACATCGCTCCTCGGTCATGAACTGTGACCTTTCTGCCTTCATAGTCTTCGAGGATCTTTACCTTACCTTGTCGAAGGTAAATCATCCCGTGATTCCATTGCAGTACGGAACATTGTAAAAGAATCTGGAAGGCTATACAGCAATAAAATTGCTAATAATTCGTCAATAACCACTAAACCGATTTCTTTCAGTTTCTTCACTGCATCAAAGAAATCTGCAATATGCTTTCGGAGATCGTCTTCTTCACTCATGCGCGTCAGTACAAGTGTTTTCAACAATGATGCTTTACGCGCTGGTCCGCTTGATGCAAACATCGATTTCAATTTATCCCATATTTGTTGTGACGTATCCAAACCATCTAATGCGCACTAATAATTTAGAACAAAGTGTTTTTATGTAATATTTTAATTACTTTGATGATTCTGCCTCAAGTTGCTAGTAATTGAGGTCTCATCACAAATATCTGAGTCATTATCAGATTCGTCAGTGGTTTCTGGTACTGGTTTTTGGGATTCAAGCGATAACCTTTATGGTTATCGCTTGAATCCCAAAAGTCAGCATCGTCATCGCTTTTTAATGTACCGGTACATCAAAAGATGTTCTTTGATCTTCTTCGGTGTTTACACAACTTTCAGGACTATCTGTAGTAACAATAATATCACTCTTTTTAGTAACTACGTGATTGATATCTTTATCAAAAACGGCACTATTTATGGTACTATTTTCACGTCGATATTGGCGCTAACTTGAACTGCGTTGCTAGTTGAAGCTACGTATAACGCCGTTCCTTTTTCTGGAAATTGTTCCTAAAAATTAATATTGATATTTTTTTTAAAGGCAGTTTAATTTATATCTTTACAACGTGATACTTTACCTTAAATATTTTTTGTATTTTAATTTTTTCTTTTAGACACGGCAGGATCTTCTATTTTCTACATAAAATAAAATTAATGTATTGTTTTTCATTTTTAATTCATCTTTTCCTTTGATACACGTTTTTGGGTCTGACAACATCTACCATTATTCTTCTTTTTTCGAATTCTTTTTTGGATAATTCAAATATATTTCATAACATTTAAACTATAGCGAAAAAGGTTTTAACCACAGTACTCACACAGTGCGTCACTGGTAAGCGCCGTCGCTAGGATCTTCATTAAAACGATTCCTGCCCATCTGAGGCCTTCTAGCCACCACTTGTCGCCTAGAGTTCCGTCGGGTTTTAGCATCTTCGGAAACATCATGAAGCGTCGTAGTGCGTTGATTGCTGCAGCAGATACTCCTCGGCCATGGACCGTCGGCATTGCGCGAACACGTGCCAAAGGCGCATGGCGTGCGGCACGAACAGCACGACCAATATTCCGCTTAACAACACCACGACCACGGGCGTTTCCACGACCACGGGCTGGCATCCTTGCGAAACTATTTGCCGTAAACACTCAAGTTCATTCAAACATGAGGTCATAGGACCGGTAAGATTTACTGGTTTTGTATTTTGATAGTTGTTTCGGTAATGATACTGTAACTAATAAAGATACAGGGGTGTTAAAATTAGAAAAACCAGACGTCCAACAGGTACGCGCTAGTTACACGGGTGTGTAACATCTCCCTCCGTAGATCAGCGACTTATTCGAGAACTTCGATTGAGAGGGTTGCTGATATGTTTCGGTGGTCCACTTTTATCTGGCTGGGGTTGATATTTCTCGCGGATGGAGTTGTGTACAATGTTTCAACTTCTATCTTGGTATTTTCAGCCTTCTTAGTTCCGGGACGTTTCGCTCGACGCCAGCGGCAGTACATAATTATGATAGTGAGTATTCCAGTACTCAAAAGTATGACGTATACGGGGATCGTCGTATGGAATATAGCTTGATCCGTCGCACGCTCGAGTTGGATGGGTTTTTCCAATGAAATCTGTGAGTTGAGGGAGTACAGATCTTGTAGGTTGACTGAGTTCAAGACGAGGGGTGAATGTTCGATGCGCTCTAGCTCATTATTCTGTGGCATTTCCATTATTCTGACAAAATATCCCTTGATTCGATCATTAGTGTTGGATATAGTAAATCCCGCAGTTTTCAGTTGACAGTTGTGGGAGATAACAGCTAGGTACAGGTAGCTGCCTTGTAGCGTTCGATACTGTTCTTGTCCGCAGGATGTCTTGATCTTGGTTGAGATGGGGAAGCTCAGGGTATAGTGCTTGTCATCGAGTTCTTCCAATACTTCATTCGTCAGATTAACTGGAGTTAATCTGCAGGATTGATTGAGTTCTTGTCTTGAATCTTGTAAGTGGGCTTTGCTTCGCAGAGGAACCATGTATTTACCTTCGGACATTCTGTCTCAATGTACGTCTTCACCAGAGATTGCTATGTAAGGTAAGATAGGTATTAGGACTTCGTGGTTTTTGTTGGGGACAACAGATAATTTGTAAAGGTTGTAAGTTGCGGGATAAGCGATCGGGACCTTGATAACTATAACTATTTGCTTACCTATATACAAATATCCTATTTTAATTATTTGTAAAAGTTTCTATAATCTATGTCTAGGATTTCATTTTTAGAATATAATATCCTTAGTTCATCGAATATATTCTTAATTTCTTCTAAGCTTACTACCGAATATGGGGTGCTCGATGCACGAATAAACGATAACATGTTTTCTAAACTAACTAACTCATCTGATAAATTTTCAATATTATTGCCTAAGATTAGGAGGTGTTGAGCCAAATGAGCATATTTTGTTGAAATTTATATCTAAATAATCAACATTAAATACTGCTACTGACATCTGTTGTCACTAGCGTGAAACTAACCTGTACTAGTATATTGTATCTGTGGCATATTGTTTATTGAATAAAAAATAAAACTAGTTCTCTCTTGAATCTCAACGTGCTTGTTTTATTAGAGGCTATGTGCCCAGAATTATGTATTTTTCTCGTTAAGAACTTGCAAGTTAGTGCTGTATAAGTTTGTGTGGACTGAGAATACACTGTGCCGGTGAAAAGGAGTTCGAATTACGTTGTGAGCGTGCCAAAATTAAAAGGTCGCGAGAACTACCAGGAGTGGGCTTTCGCCGCGGAGAATTTTCTGATACTGGAAGGTACTTCGGACTGTATCAAAGTCACGAATCCAGATGAAGCCGCAGCCGATGCGAAAACCAAGGCAAAATTGATTCTAACGATCGACTCGTCGCTATATGTACATATCAAGGATGTCGAAAATACGAAGAAACTATGGGAAAAATTAAAGCATTTCTTCGATGATTCCGGATTTACTAGAAGGATCAGCTTATTGAGAACCTTAATATCAATTCGTCTTGAAAATTGTACATCTATGACGTCCTACATTACTCAGATCATAGAAACGAGCCAAAAGTTGAGTGGATCGGGCTTTCATATTAATGACGAGTGGGTAGGATCATTGCTTTTAGCTGGATTATCTGAAAAATATTCGCCAATGATAATGGCGATTGAACATTCGGGCATTAATATAACGGCCGACGCCATTAAAACAAAATTATTGGACTTGGAGGAAGACAGTGGCGACGTTAGCGGAGCATTTGCGAGTTATCAAAAAAGGTATGGCGCCAATACCGGAAGAACTCAGGCGTCAATGTCAACGTCAAAACAGAAAGTAATCAAATGTTACAAATGCAAACAAACGGGACACTATCGTAATCAATGTCCTAAGGATGTAAAAGATTCATCAAATAACAAATTCAGAGAACGTAAACATACAAATGCGTTCAGTGCTGTGTACCTAAATGGATGTTTCTCGAAGAATGATTGGTACATTGATTCAGGTGCTAGTGGCCATTTGACAGCGAATGAACATTCGATTACAAATGTGTCGAACAATCATACAGTCCAAGAAATTATTGTTGCGAATAAGGACAAAGTACCTGTCAAGTGCTCTGGTGATGTGAGATTAACAACATTGACAGATAACTGTGAGTATGATGTGGTTGTTGAAGGAGTATTATATGTACCTAGTTTGACCACGAATCTCATATCCGTAAGTCAATTGATCGCAAAAGGCAACAAGGTCCTGTTTAAAGATGATGGCTGTCAAATATTGAATAAGTGTAATGAGCTAGTTGCTACAGCTCGCTTATTAAATGGAGTTTATAAGTTGAGAATGCCGGAAAGGCTGGCTGCAGTGGTGACCTCGAATGAAATTTGGCATCGCCGGCTTGGTCATGTCAATAGTAACTATTTAAATAAAATGCAGGAAGCTGTGGAAGGTCTTACACTTGATAGAAAGGCAGAAATATCGAAGTCATCATGTATAGTGTGTTGCGAAGGGAAACAAAATCGTTTACCCTTTCCACATAATGGAAATAGAAGTGATGATCTCCTGCAGATAATACATACAGATGTATGTGGGCCATTCAAAAATGTGTCACTTGGTGGTTCCAGATATTTTATTTTATTCATTGATGACTATAGTCGCTACATCTATATTTATTTAAAAAAAAAAATGAAGCGTTTTAATTTTTTCAAAGATACAAAGCTGAGGTGGAGAATAAATTAAACAGAAAAATTAAGATTCATAGAAGCGACAATGGGAAAGAATTTGTGAATAAAGAGCTTGATAGTTATTTAAGTAAAGCAGGAATAGTTCATCAGAAAAGTAATCCTTACACACCAGAACAGAACGGCCTGGCAGAGAGATTTAATCGCACTGTGGTGGAAAAGTCAAGGTGTCTGCTCTTTGATGCTAAAATGGACGAAAGCTTTTGGGCTGAAGCAGCCAATACTGCCGTATACTTACTAAATAGGATAGTGACGGCAAATTTTAATGGAACATCTTTTGAGATGTGGAATGGAGTAAAGCCAGATATAAGCCACTTAAGGGTATTTGGAAGTATAGTGATGATACACATTCCAAAAGAGAAGCGCCTTAAATGGAATAAAAAGGCTGTAAAAGGGATTCTAGTTGGTTTCCCACAGGATGTAAAAGGTTATCGAGTCTACAATCCAAGCACTCAGGATATCACAACAAGCCGTGATGTGATCATAATGGAAAATGCCCAACAAACAGAAAGTGTAGTCCAGATTGAAGAAACTGAACAATCACAATACCGCTGCGATGGAGGAATTAGCCCTCCATCATTTTCAAATGGGTTTAATAACCCGTATTTCTAATATTGTTAGGTGCAAATCACCGAAATCACTTAATGACGCCATTAACATTGCTAATTCAGAGGAAAAAATCCAACAATTCTTATATAAACAGAGCCCGCCTAACAATCGACCTGACAGACCTAATACCTCAAAACCAAATACCCAGTTCCGTCGTAATCAACAACCCTTCTTAAATAAAAACTATTCCAATCCCAATCGTCCCGCTCATAACAGTCCTAGCTATTCTGCTCCGATATGCAGATACTGCAAAGCCCCAGGACATACCCTGGAACAATGTCGTAAGCGCGAATATAATAATAATCGCTTCAACAGCTTCGACTCTAACCAATCAAGGGGCCCCCAACGAGTACATTACGTATCCGACGCCCCTGAAAACGATCCCGTCGAATCAGTAGAGGGATACGATACCGTCGATACCGACACAAAAAACGAGTAACCGTCTCGTCCCGGTATCGTACGGGACCTCACAAATTAAAAATCGATACCTCTACTGAAATTACTAAGTCCGAATCGACCCCGTTACATGGAGGTCATTCTTTAAAAAATGACAATACCTCGCAACCATCGCTACATGATGGCCAGCAAAATTCCACTGAATCCTTGCGACCACGGAATAACCCTGGTTTGCAAAAATCCACTGAATCCTTGCGACCACGGAATAATCCTGGTTTGCAAAAACCCTCTGTATCCGCGCAGAACGAACTGCCAATACCTTCTAAATCCAATGTATTCGAAATAACGAATAATCCTGCAATCATGCTATTACCTCATATCCTCGTTGAATCCTCTGTATCTGATATCCCATTATCCTTACTTGTAGACTAAATCCTCTGTAAGCCTACTTAAATATGCATGCATGGAAAAACATCCTAAGCTCACTAAGGAAACTATCCAATTAAAAGGCATCGACTCATCTAAAGACTCTATACAAACTCGAGGTCATTTCCAACTAAAGTTCAAACTCCCTAAATCAAGTGTATCACATAAATTCCATGTAATTGATAAAATACACCTACCATACGATGGTATCATTGGTTCCGATATGCTCAATGCATTAAGTTGCAACATCGATTACACTAGTAATTTATTACATTTTGGAAAAAACACCCTGAAATTACATTTTCACGATCCCGCATACCTAATACCGCCACGAACTGAAACTATCATTGAATGTTCAGTATCGAATCCCGAACTTAAGGAAGGCCTCATCCTAGACCAAAACATATCTAAAGACCTGCTTGTCGCAAATTGCCTCGTTCGTGTTAAACCTAATAAAAGAGTTAACCTCACAGTAATTAATATCTCCGAATCCCCTATATCATTAAAATCCGACCTTATTTTGACTCTTTTACCTACTATTTCCGACGAAATCAACGACTGTCAAAAAGAAACTAAGTTTATATATTCCATTCAAAGTAAAAACTCGATCCAACGAACACGTGAAGTGTTGAATCAATTAAGAACATCACATCTAAATGACGAAGAAGCAAAAGCGCTTCTGGAACTCTGCTCCTCGTACTCTGATATCTTCCATCTCCCAGGCGAACGACTCACATGTACCCATGCTCTAAAACACGACATAAAAACATCCTCTGATATCCCAATACATACCAAAACCTACCGATTTCCGGAGGTTCACAAAGCTGAAGTCAGCAAACAAATAAGTCAAATGGTCGAACAAGGCATAATAAAGCCTTCTATATCCCCCTGGTCTTCCCCCATATGGGTCGTCCCCAAAAAGGCCGATGCGTCAGGAAAGAAAAAATGGCGTGTCGTTATTGACTACCGTAAACTCAATGACATAACGGTAGGAGACACATATCCCATTCCGCAAATAACGGAAATTCTTGACCAATTAGGGAATAGCAAATACTTCACTACCCTGGATCTGGCTTCAGGGTTCCACCAATTAAACCTCAATGAAGCCGATTCAGAGAAAACCGCATTCAACGTCCCAGAAGGCCATTTTCAATTTAACCGCATGCCGTTTGGTTTAAAAAACGCACCGTCCACTTTTCAAAGGCTGATGAACTCAGCACTTTCAGGCCTACAAGGGATGCGATGTTTCGTATATTTAGATGACATTGTAATTTACTCATATGACCTTCAATCCCAAATATCCAATCTGACCGCCGTATTCGAAAGATTAAGAAAATTTAATTTAAAATTACAACCCGACAAATGTGAATTCCTAAGACGCGAGGTGTGTTACCTAGGTCATGTAATCACCGAACAAGGCGTCAAACCAAACCCTGACAAAATAAAATCTGTAACCGAATTTCCAGTTCCACAATCCCCAAAGGATATTAAATCATTCTTAGGTCTAGTTTCCTACTACCGCCGTTTCATCCCTGATTTTTCCAAGACCGCAAAAGCCCTTACTACTCTCTTAAAGAAAGATACTATTTTCAAATGGGAAAATCAACAACAGTTAGCATTTGACTCACTAAAACAAGCGTTAACAACCGCTTCACTGCTTATCTATCCCGATTTCTCACAGCCGTTTATACTTACTTGCGACGCATCAAATTACGCCGTTGGCGCCGTACTATCGCAAGGATCCGTCGGTAAAGACCGCCCGGTAGCATTCGCGTCGCGTACCTTAAATAAAAGCGAGTCCAATTATAGCACAACTGAAAAAGAGTTGTTAGCTATCCTATACGGTTGTAAAACATTCCGTCCATATCTCTATGGCCATAAATTCAAAATCATAACCGATCACAGACCATTAAAATGGCTGTTCAATCACAGAGACCCAAGTAGCAAACTTCAACGTTGGCGTTTAAAGTTAGAAGAGTTCGAGTACGAAATCGAATATCGTAAAGGAAAAATGAACTCAGCCGCTGACGCTCTCTCTCGATACCCGGTGAATCCCATTTTACCTGATATTAACGACGAACATCCACTGGAATTGCCATTTCCAGTTATTCCCCAAGAGGATCTGGAACAGCTGATAACAGTTGGTTACATTGTATGTTGGGATACAATGTAACCAGAATGAGGCTGGTCCGTGGGGTCCCTGTAGACTGGTCAATGGAAGAATTTGTCCAGTCTTTACATATCCCAGGGGAATGCTCACACATCCTTAAGGCAAGACGGCTTAATAGAAAGACCAAAATTGAAGGTTCCATTGTCTGGGAACCAACTCAAACTGAGGTTCTTACATTTAGGGGTCAAAATTTACCTTTGCGTGTGTTCTCCTACTACTCATCCCGAGAGGTGGAGTCTTACCAATTTCCCACCATCCAATGTATGGCATGTTGCCGCTTCGGGCATATAAAATCCCAGTGCCGCTCCAAGCCCAGGTGTTTCCGCTGTGCTCAGCCCCATTTAGGTGAGGAATGCTCTGTTTCATAGTCGGAGTCCACTTGCCTATTCTGCTCTGGTAAACATTTTTCAACTTCCAGGACCTGCTCAGAACAGAACAGACAACAATCCATTAAAACTGTCATGTCTAGAGATGGTGTTTCCTATGAGGAAGCTTCAGGCCAGTTCGCGAAATTCGATAACACTTTCTTTCAAGCTGTCCACAAACCAGTTTACCCTCACATTATCTTTCCCAGTTTTCCCATCCAGTTCAATCACACACGAAGACAGTAATCCGCAGTCCCCGTCCCAGATCCCCTCTCGGCAAAACTTATAATAGAGAGGCTCATCAAGCTATTGCCGCTGAAGTCCCTTCTGCCTTCCCAAATGGCTTTGCCCTTCAAATGTCCCAACCCTCATCCATGCTCTGTGAACCACAAAATCAGCTGTTAGTCCAGCTGCTATCCATTATAATCAGTATTATTTCCCAAAATTCTATCAACTTACCGTCCAGCGTTGCCCACTTGATAACTCAACTCTCCTCTTTCATCTCCCAAGATGGACCACATCCAAATCCTTCAATGGAACGCCAAAAGCCTTCGTCCGAGGTCTCGTTTCGTAAGTATATCAGCTGGCATTAGAGCTGTCTGTAGATACTCAACTTTAACTATATTATTTTTAATACATTCTCGGCCAAAATGAAATCTTTTGTCTATATGATTCGTTCGATTGTGAAATACAGGGTTGTGTAACAACTTATGTGCACTCTGGTTATCATTCAAAATTACAATACATTGTATTGTGTACATATGACCTGTGATTTCATTTTATAAACTTTTAAGGTAAATTGCATCTTTACAATATTCAGATATACCTACATATTCTGCTTCAGTCCTTGATAAAGTGACATTCTTCTGTTTTTTACTTCCCCAAGATATTACACCCCCAGAAAGAGTAAAGCAGTAACCTGTATAAGATTTTCTATCATTGATGTCACTACCCCAATCTGCATCCACATAGCCTACCATCTCTTTTTTATCTGTACCATCATATTTAATACAATAATCTTTAGTTCCCTTTAGGTGTCTTAGTATACGCTTAGCATGAGCCCAATGCTCCTTATTATAACAATTATTGAACTGACTTAACTATCCAACAGGGAGCTATATCGGGTCTGGTAAGCATGGCAAGATACATCAAGCGTCCTATTAGTTGCTACTCGCTTCCGCACTGGAACGATTTAGTGACGTACATATGTACACAGAATACTAATGTATGTAAGTGTGGGATAAATACGTGAGTTCTGTTAGTTAGCCCATTCAATTTGTATTATTTGCCGACCTAATATACAAGATTTCCCCCTTCCTTCACTCGATGTTTCACTACTACATCGACACCCCCACCACCACTCAACTCAGTGGCGTTCAACGTGTCGGCCTACGGAAGCAGTACGCACGCGTAACTACGCTTCAGTCTGCACTCCCGAAGGATTCGATCTAAAAACTAGGACGGTGGTCGTCGAGGTGATACATATAAGTAAAGAGAAATCTAAAATAGGAAGTAGTTCTAACCCTTCCTACGTCACTCGTACCGG
The DNA here is from genome assembly GCA_929442735.1 of Watsonalla binaria. Lineage (NCBI taxonomy): Eukaryota > Metazoa > Arthropoda > Insecta > Lepidoptera > Drepanidae > Watsonalla > Watsonalla binaria. The sequence goes on from OV838938.1 coordinate 1,638,737, forward strand.
TCGTATCACTACAGTCAAAGTAAAGAAAAATACCACTACGCTGTTTTCTGTGAATCAGTTTAAACGGCTGCTAGCAAAAATACCTACGGCCAACACACACAAAGGGCTCCTTTACACAATGCCATTATCAGGGCCGTCTTTAAACTATTTGAGGCCCTGGGCACATTAGGATGATGGGGCCCCTATGACCTTGAGATAACACTATTTAGTTATAATACATAAAGAAAGTAGACAAACAAGGTTCTAAATTTATTTTATTTAGTTACTAACTATATTATTAATAGGAAATATAAAAAATAATCTACAAAAGTAACTCGCTTAGCATAAAATCCTTAGATTAATTCTATGTTGATTGCAAAGGTACCCTTCTAGATTTAAGATGAGCAAAATCGTTACTCACTTTATAGCGCGGGAACTTAGACCGCGTATCACTAAGTCGACACGCTATCCACGCGCCCGGCGGATCCCCGTGCGCTACCTATAGTAGGTGCGCGCCCGCGTCCGTCGTTCGGCCGCGGGGCGCCACAGTGTTCAACCCACACTCGTCGTGTGCGTGCGCGTCGTTGCATAGGAGTAGCTGTTCGCGGGCTCCGCCTGACGCTTTTAGTTTATTCGCACATTTTTAATTATACACGACCCTTCTTTGTAATCTTTTCTAATATACAGTCATCCGTAAATCCAACAATAAGTTATTATTTATACTTGTTGCCGACGCGCAACCCTTAACATAATTAAAAAAAAAAAAAAACACCGTGAGTAGCCAAGGCCACAGGAGGATAGCTATCTTTATTTGTTCTTTTTTTAGATTTATATTATTTACTCTATGGATATTTTAGTTTTTTACTTTACTTTGTTTTTGGTTTAAGTTCAATAAGAAAAAGGAGAGAGTTTTTAGTTGTGTTAATTTTTTCTAGATTATTCCAAAAATGTAACGTGTACAATGTGCCTTCAATAAATTTATAAATGAATGTGAAGCTTTTTATTGACTGTTGAAGAGGCCGCGCCGCGTACAAGTTGGCCTTCAGTCGGATCATCATAATAAAAAGCCAGATTGGTTTGTTGTAAAACTAAACAGCTTCGATACGCCACGCCATGTTTTCGACGCCACCAAAGCCTCGCAAAATCATGACCCGCAGCGTAACAAGAGAGCAACAATTAGTTAAACCGGGCGATCACCTCCTTGAACAGACCGATGAGACGGGAAGCGTTCACATAACGTCGGAAATATTACCACATGCACATCAAAGTTCATCGCGACTACAAACCGCTGCTAGTTTGAAACACCAAGATTTAACGGTTTTTCCTAGCAAGGAATCGCACAAATCTTCGCGAAAATCATCATATCAAGCACAACGAAAACGAATTGAATTCGAAGCAGCGGAAGCTAAAGCCAAAATTGAAAAAGAACTGATTGAGAAAAAGTTAGCCGCGGACCTCGCGATGCTCGAGGAAGAAAATTCAAGAAGCCAGGGTACGGGTTCCCAAGTCAGCGCAGCAGACAAGGTGGAGGAATGGCTAGAGCGTAGCCAACTGGATGCACAGAATCTTCACGCGGTAAATACTGCCGCACCGTCCCACATCCAGCAGCTAGCAGACGCACTGAAGGACGCCGTAACTCTTGCCGCCGGTCAAGCCCAGACTCAAACCCATCCAGAGATACTGACTAGAATGGTCACCTCCAGAGATCTACCACAGTTTTCGGGCGATCCACTAGAATGGCTACAATTTAACGAGATGTTCAGAGAATCCTCGGCTCTGTGTAAGTACAGTGACAGTGAGAATGTATTGAGGCTGCGTCGTTGCCTACATGGAGAAGCAAAAGAAACGGTGAGTTCCCTTTTATTCTGTAACACTACACCAGACGCTATATTGCAAGCATTGGAGCTCCGTTATGGAAGGCCAGACACTATCATCGCTAGGATAGTGTCACAACTGAGAAAGATACCACCATTGTCTACTACTTATCACAATGATATAGTAAATTTTGCATTGAAAATTAAGAATTTTGTTGCAACAGCTAGTGCAATTAAACAGGATGATTATTTAAGGAGCCCTGAGTTGATAACAACTGTTGTGTCAAAATGTCCGGGCACATTGATCAATAAGTGGGTTGATTATTATCATACTTCAGACTCAAATAAACCAAAGTTGGTTCTATTTGCTGAGTTTTTACACAATGAAGCTGTAAAGGTCTCCATAGCTGAGGTGAGTCATATATATAGCCATTCAGACCAGAGGAAGCGTTCAGATGAACGGCCTACACGACCACAGCCTGTTCTATTACAAACAAATAGTGTTGAAACCTTTAAGTGCAGTTTTTGCCACTTGAATAATCACCCGCTACCAAATTGCATTAGATTCAAACGGGCCATGCGAAGAGACCGATGGAGATTTGTTAAAGCAAACAAAATATGTTTTAAATGTTTACTAGACACACATGATAGCACCGGTTGTCCTGCAGCTGACTGTGACATTGATGACTGTGGATTACCACACCACCGCTTACTGCACTGGCCAGTATCAAACCGACAACACCTCGGTGGTAGCTCTGCACAACTCTCCCAGGAGGTTTCACCTGCGGCAGTTGCGATGATGAGCGACAAGACAAGCAATATTAACTGCCAGGAGGTACTGGAATCATGTGAAACGGTAACAAATATTAATATACCTAAGAACAAAGTTTACCTTAAAGTAGTGCCAGTGAATATACATGGACCAAATGGTGTAGTTTCTTGTCATGCATTATTGGACGATGGTGCCACTGTCTCTTTAGTGTCGCGTAGCTTAGCTGACCTCGTAGGGTTACATGGTCAGACTGAGACAATTTGTGTCCGTGGTGCTTGGGATGGTAATAAGCTATCCAGCCAAAGTGAAATAGTGCAACTTAGCATAAGTTCACCACTCAATAATAGTGAAACCTACCATATTCATGCTCGTAAATTGAATGAATTGTGTTTACCTGAGCAGAAGTTATGTAAAATAGACATAAGTAAATATGATCACTTGATTCCTGTTCAACAATATGTGTCAGATGTTATTGTTAAGCCTCAGATTTTGATAGGTCAGGACAACTACCATTTACTTGTACCACTGAAAACTGTACTAGGTAAATCAAATGAGCCCTGCGCTACTTTGACTCCCTTGGGTTGGTGTATTCACGGTGTTTTATCATCATCATCGCGCCCCTACGAACTGTGTACCACGGAGGAGCGCGCCTTGTTGACCATGATGCAGGCGCCGGCGCCCACTGCCCACGCGACGCACCCCGCGCCTTCACCGCCCCCATGCGCAGGTACGTCCTCATGTCCACTTACTGCTTTCAATAACAATATTATAACACCACTTGAAATGGACACTCAATGTAGCACAGACATGAATAGGTCAGGTGTGAACCTGGAGCAGCTGATTCGACAACATTTTGCTCTTGATTCAATTGGCATTAAGTATAATCCAAGGCAAAATGCTCACGATCTGAAGGCTGTGGAGGTTTTAGATGCAACTGCAAAAATAGTAGATGGTCAGTGGCAAGTCGGACTACCCTGGAAGGGGGATACTTACATGCCAGACTCATATCCAAATGCCTATAAACGCTTAAAGACACTGGAACGAAAAACTCAAACAAATCCCGAATATGAAATAAAATATGGAGAAAGAATTGAACACCTGTTTCAGAATAAGTATGCTGTGCCATTGAAGGAAGAGAATGCAGTGCCACGAGTATGGTACCTGCCACACTTTGGCGTGTACAACCCCAACAAGGGCAAGCTGCGACTGGTGTTCGACGCCGCCGCAACCACCGCCGGTCGCTGCCTCAATGATCACCTGCTGCAAGGTCCCGACCTGCTCGAGTCTCTCCTGGGCGTAATGCTTCGCTTCCGTGAGAATATTATCGGAGTGTCAGGTGATATCAAAGACATGTTCCTAAGAATTAAAATTAGAACAGAAGATCGACATGCTTTGCGTTTTCTTTGGCGAAATAAACCACAAGAGCCGATTCAGATATACTTGATGACTTCATTAATTTTTGGCGCCAATTGTTCGCCGTTTGTCGCGCAGTACATAAAAAATAAGAATGCGGTGCGATTTCAAGATGAGAAACCTATAGCAGTTAATGCAATAATAAAGAATCATTATATGGATGATTACCTAGATTCCTATGAAAACAAAGAGAGCGCGAAGCAAGTGATCGAGGATGTATCGTGGATACACGAGCAGGGAGGTTTTCAAATGCGTAATTGGACCACCAATGATCCTGAAATATTTCGCGATATACCCAAGGAAATGTTAAGTGACTCCGCCATTAAGTTAGATTTACCTGGGGATGACTTTGAGAGAGCCTTAGGACTGTTGTGGTATCCGACAACCGACACTTTAGGTTTTAATATATCGCTCCATCGAATACCTGATCGGATATTGAAATGTGAACAGAAGCCAACCAAACGAGAAATCTTGCGAATAGTTATGTCGATTTTCGATGTGTATGGATTTCTTACGCCATTTACGATGCAAGCAAAAATAATCATTCAAAATACGTGGAGATTTAAAATCGACTGGGATCAGCCGATCACGGACAACTTGTTTGAATCGTTTCGCGAATGGATCAAACATTTGGACGTTATTAGGAGTATCCGCGTACCTAGATGGTATTTCAAATCACTTGAAATAGAATCACTAGAGAGCTCGCACATTTTGGAGCTTCATGTATTCTGTGATGCATCTCCAGTTGCCTACGCCGCGGTCGCTTACTGGCGTATATGCTATAATGATAACGTGTGTGTATCGTTGATCGCTAGTAAGGCACGGGTAGCTGGTATTAAACCTACGACGTCTGTGCCGAGGTTAGAACTACAAGCGGCGCTTCTTGGTTGTCGTCTCGCTGAAACTATACTTGAAGAGCATAGGTTAAAGGTCGATAAACGGTTCTACTGGACAGACTCGACTACTGTATTGTACTGGATACGAGACAATACAAGGAGCTATAAGACCTTCATTGCTAACCGACTAGGGGAGATAGACAATCTGAGCGAAATATCACAATGGCATTATGTGCCGACAGAACACAACGTAGCTGACATTGCTACCAAACCGAGCAAGTTGAAATTGTCTGCAGAGAGCACATGGTTTCAAGGCCCTCAATTTTTGAATCGAAATGAAGACTGGCCAACAGATGTAACAGAACCGAAAGACACGATTTGTGAGAGAGTTCTGGAAAGATTACACATAGTGAACCATATAAATAACATGCAGAATTACTTACCCATTCCAGAGCCGACCAGATTTTCATCATGGAAGCGATTACAACGCAGCACCGCTGCGGTGCTACTGTTCATTCAAAAGTGCAAGAGAAGGGAAGCAGAACTAAATGCGGATCTGATGGTCCAAGCCGAAGAACTGTTACTGCGCTTTTCCCAACTATCGTCATTTGGAGCTGAGCTGAACCTGCTAAAAGAAGGTAAACAAGTGATGAAAGACAGCCGCTTACGTACTCTCACACCCATCATTGACGAACGCGGCTTACTGCGTGCAGACGGACGCATCGGAGCCGTTCGACAGACGGATACCAACTCCAACCATCCTATTATACTCGACGGCGGGGACCACATTACTAGGCTGATCATCAAATATCATCACGAACGAGTTGCTCATGCTAACAACGAAACTGTGATCAACGATTTGCGCCAGAAGTATTGGGTGGTAAATATACGACCCACAGTTCGATCCGTGGTGGCTCGCTGCATGTTCTGTAGGATTAGAAAGGCAAACCCTACTCCAGTACGTATGGGCGATTTACCCGAAGCACGCCTGTCACATCACCAAAGACCATTCACCAACTGCGGGATTGATCTGTTCGGTCCAATGGACGTTGCAGTCGGAAGACAGAGAGTCAAGAGGTATGGAGTTCTTTTCACGTGCATGACCATCCGAGCAGTACACCTTGAACTTGTCTCGTCACTGACTACTGACTCGCTTATAATGGCTCTGCGGCGCATGGCCGCACGTCGCGGATGGCCGAGTAAAATATTTTCTGACAACGGAACTAACTTAAGAGGAGCTAACACTGAATTACGCAAAGCACTCCAAGAGCTAGATGAAGATAAACTTAAGCATTATGCTACCAACTTTGGCGTTGATTGGCATTTTATTCCACCAGGGAGCCCACACATGGGGGGGGGCCTGGGAGCGACTTATACGTAGCGTCAAAACGGCGCTTAGAGTTATACTCAAGGAGAGATCGCCGCGTGAGGAGGTTCTGGCTACACTGCTATCCGAAGTAGAGAATATCGTGAACAGCCGACCACTTACCTATGTTTCGGTAGATCATCGTGACATGGAAGCGTTGACTCCTAACCATTTTCTAATCGGGTCTTCTTCCAATCTGCCTCCACCAGGAGCGTTTTGTGATATCGATTTGAGTCTAAGACGCCAATGGCGAGTTGTGCAACGTCTCAGCGATATGTTTTGGCAGAGATGGATTAAGGAAGTGCTACCCACTTTAATTCCTAGGAAAAGATGGGACCGGGATCAAGGGCAGGTGAAGATAGGAGACATTGTGTACATAGTGGACCCAAATTCACCTAGAAACACTTGGCCCATTGGTGCAGTGGAACAAGTACATCCAGGGAGAGACGGCAGGACTAGGGTCGTGGACGTGAGGACGCGCAGAGGGACGATGAGGCGTCCGGTAACCCGAGTTGCGCTTCTTCCAATTCATAATGAGTGTCGCTAGGGCGACACGGGGGGGAGAATTGTTGCCGACGCGCAACCCTTAACATAATTAAAAAAAAAAAAAAAACACCGTGAGTAGCCAAGGCCACAGGAGGATAGCTATCTTTATTTGTTCTTTTTTTAGATTTATATTATTTACTCTATGGATATTTTAGTTTTTTACTTTACTTTGTTTTTGGTTTAAGTTCAATAAGAAAAAGGAGAGAGTTTTTAGTTGTGTTAATTTTTTCTAGATTATTCCAAAAATGTAACGTGTACAATGTGCCTTCAATAAATTTATAAATGAATGTGAAGCTTTTTATTGACTGTTGAAGAGGCCGCGCCGCGTACAATACTCGTAAACCCCAACTCGTAAAACTTCGAACTATAAAATGGCGTCCCAACTGCGTGGCGAGAACTAAAATCAGTGTAAATAAGTGTAAATCTTTTGTAAATAGTATTAAATAGTGAATACTATTTGTTAATTGACTATTGTGTTGTGTTTTGGACATTGTTGGACATGTACGGACTGTGTATTTTGTGTTTTGTAAGCCGCCGCCCGGCATGCAACACGTGACGTTACCTACAAGTTTCGTAAATTCATAATTTCTAGAAACAATTCTCGGAAACTATAATAACTGTACCTATTAAACGTTTGTACCGCGTTTGTTATGAGTGTTAGTGCTCTACGCCACGTTTAGGTATTATAGGTTTCCTAGGTCTCAGAACTGTAGGCACACGTTGTACCTAACGACCTAAGTGAATGTTCTAGAACGATTTACGTGTGTGCGTAAGAGTGTTGCGTGTGCTCGGTGCGCATTGGCTCATCTTTAGAAGTTAGACTTTTGTTACTTAGTGCTTAAAAGTGGACCTAGACGTACTAGAACGTTGATACTTGTTTGTACGAGTGTGCGGTACTCGTAACGTTCGTTTAGTATTGTTATTATCTAGGTATGAGTAACAGACATAACTTTAGAACTATTTGGAACCTAGTGCTTGATAGGAAAGCTGTGATACTAAACTTTACTTTCGTTGCGTTTTATTCGAGTGTGCGCGCTTAGCTCGACGCGACCGTTTAGTGCTTACGCTCAGGTTCGATTTTGTTGGTTTGTACCTACCTTTTGGACGATTCAAGGTTAGTGATGTGTTTTTATTTGTACCTACCGATCGAACAATTTTGGTTATTTTGGTGCAAAGAACGTTTTTATAAATACTAAGAAAATTCTGACTTTATATTGTGAACTTTTGATACGGTTAAAAAATGGTGTTAACACGGTCGGGTATCGCGGACCCTAGTAACGGTCCGGAAGCGCAACAGTCGTCAGCTCAAGTTGCTGAAGAGCATGAAGCTCTCTCGTTAGCGTCTGGCTTGGCTTACGTGCCGCCGGACGCATCGCCGCCGGCGCCGTCGGGCTTGGCTTGTGTGCTGCCTGGCGCGCCGCCGCTGTTGGCCGCGGGGCTGAGTGGGGCCCCCACACCTACTACGCTGCCTGCGCAGCTACCGTTTGTTATGACGGATCAACAACTTGCACATATTCTACAGCTGGTAAGATCTCCTGTGCCTGCACCGGCGCCGTTCGCTGGTGCCGCGTCGGCAAACTTCGCAGCGTGTACGTCGCGCTTTGATGGTGCGAGGGAATCCGACGTCGGCGCATTTATCGACGCTATAGAAATTTATAAAGAATGTGTAAGCATGGAAGACCACATTGCTCTGCGTGGGCTTCCCATGCTGTTGACCAGTCTAGCAGCCACTTGGTGGCATGGAGTAAAGTCTACTGTTAGGAGTTGGTCGGAAGCTATTACTTTATTACGACACACCTATGGCCCTCGCTTGCCTCCACATAGAGTTTATAGAGAAATTTTCAAACATGAGCAAGGCGTTGAGTGCACAGATATATTTGTTAGTAAAATTCGAGCTTTAATGGCACAGCTGCCACCACACGTTCTGTCTGAGGAGGTGCAACTAGATATGGTTTATGGACTGCTAAGTAAACGGATTAGAGAGAAGGTATGTAGACTCTCCGTTAATACTTTCTCCGAGTTACTTACGAAGGCGCGTCGAGTGGAGGACATCTTTGAAGAAGGGCGTGACTCACGTAAGTCAGTAACTGAAACGCGTCCCGTAGAAGTAGCTAGAGTTCCAGTGGCTACCACTTCAGCAGCAGTACCATCGAATAGTAAACCTCGTTGCAGCTATTGTCGACATTTTGGACATTCCAAGGAGGAATGCTTGAAGCTCTCAAGAAAGGTAAAGACTGAAACAGAGACAGAGTTTCGTCCAACCGTGACCTGTTTCGGATGCGGAGCGCCTGGTGTGATACGTACTAACTGTCCCACGTGTAAGGAAAAGAAAAACGTAACGGCTTCTTCGACAACCTTTCATACTATTGCTGCGGTCAGCAATGATTTAATAGATGCTCGTGAACGTCCCGTTATTGAGATTAGAATTTATAGTGCAGTCGGTAAAGTTCTCTTAGATACTGGTGCGAAACAATCTATCGCGAGTGAGAGTTTGCATAAAGTTTTAATTGAAAATAATCATAAGTTTACGAAAGTAGACACCAATGTTAAACTAGCTGATGGTACAACTAGAGACTTAAGAGTAGATGTTGCCACTGTAAATGTGATGGTACACGGTCTTGTAGTTCCCACGGTTTTTGTAGTTTTGCCCGGTGCTAAAGGATCCCTCTTAGGTACTAACTTCATAAAGGATGCTGGCATGGTACTAGATTTCAATAATAGCGTTTATTCGTTTGCTCGTTTGTCTGAATCGTTTAAACTTGAATATGAACATAGAGTAGGTCGGCTTACTTGCTCTGCTATTGAACTACGCGCGGATGAAGGTAGTAATTTGTCTCTTGCGCAACGTGACCTGCTGTCCAAGTTCCTGGAAGGTAATGAGGATATCTTCGAGCCAGGGGGAGCACCTACTACGTTTGCTGTCCATCGGATTGACACGGGTACTCACCATTCAATTTCGGTACCTCCGTATCGAGTGTCTCCACAGAAGAAGGAGATGATGAGAAAAGAAATTAACAGTGGCGTAGATGTACGCACTTCTGTTATTGAATTACCTCACTACAAGCCTGAAGATATTCGTTCAGCTCAAATGGATGATCCTACCGTAAAGACGGTCATAGAAGCCTTAGAAAAGGATGAAGACGAGATCGTTACTTGGAGGGAGAAGGGCTATTGCCTGCACCAAGGGGTGCTATACCATTTTGACTCAGAAGGAGTCTCTGAAGACCCACAGTTGGTGGTTCCTGCTTCTTTGAAGAAAGAAGTTTTGACCGGGGTACATGATGCAAGTACTGCGGGTCATTTAGGCATTGAGAGAACCTTACAGAAGCTTAGAAAGCGGTTCTATTTTAATAAAATGAGGGAGTATGTGGTCCAGTTTGTCAAGGATTGTGAGCTCTGTAAGCGGTTTAAGCCTACTAATCAGAAGCCAGTTGGACTACTAGCTACTCCTGTACCTCAACAGCGTTTTGAAGTGCTGGCCATGGATATTTTCGGCCCACTTCCTACTGGAAGTCAGGGGGAGAGGTTTATTTTTCTGGTAGAAGATACAGCAAGTCGTTGGGTAGAGGTTTTTGCAATGGCTTCTACTACAGCTGAGGCGTGCGCGAAGATACTAGTGGAAGAAATCTTCATGAGGTATGGTCTTCCGCGTCGCATTATCTCGGACAATGGTCCGCAGTTTGTGTCAGCTGTAATGCAGAAGGTGCTGTTCACTCTCGACGTTAAGCAAAGTCTGTTACCAGTATACCACCCCGAAGCTAATCCAGCTGAACGTAAGAACAGAGAGCTGAAGCAGACTTTAGCCATGCTAGTTGACCCCGAACACCGTAATTGGCCAAAGGTGCTACCCATGGTTCGATTTGTCCTCAACACTGCCTACAATCAGGGCACCGGACAGTCTGCAGCGTTCATCACGTTTGCTCGAGAACTTCGTTCGCCGTTAGACCTTCAGCATGACCTACGACAGGTCATTGAAGAAGAAAATTACGTTCCCCAGGTGACGCCCTATCTAAAGGCGTTCACACGTAATCTTCAGAGGGTCCATAAACGCATTTGTAATCAACAGCAGCGGAGGAAAGTTTCTGCGGACAAGGGCCGTCGACCTCCGCCGACGTATAAGTTAGGAGACCTAGTGCTGGTGGCCTCTCACCCGACTAGTAGTGCGGACAAAGGAGTTACGCAGAAGTTTGCTCCGAGGCGCATAGGTCCTTTTAGAATAGCAGAGGTGGTAAGTCCCACCTCCTTTAAGATTAGTGATAATTCAGGGAACGTGTCTAAGTACCATGTCAGCGCACTTACTCCTTATCACGGTAATGCCAATGTTGCGCGTCGCAAATGGAAAGGTCGACCGTCTGCCAAGTCCTCGTCGGAGCCGTCTCCGGACTTGGAGGGGGAGACTATAGCGCGGGAACTTAGACCGCGTATCACTAAGTCGACACGCTATCCACGCGCCCGGCGGATCCCCGTGCGCTACCTATAGTAGGTGCGCGCCCGCGTCCGTCGTTCGGCCGCGGGGCGCCACAGTGTTCAACCCACACTCGTCGTGTGCGTGCGCGTCGTTGCATAGGAGTAGCTGTTCGCGGGCTCCGCCTGACGCTTTTAGTTTATTCGCACATTTTTAATTATACACGACCCTTCTTTGTAATCTTTTCTAATATACAGTCATCCGTAAATCCAACAATAAGTTATTATTTATACTCGTAAACCCCAACTCGCAAAACTTCGAACTATAACTTCTTCAAAATCTATGGTATTGAGAATATCACATTCTATGGACATCAGCGACTAACTAGTTAATCTCTTAGTTTTTTTATTCGTTTCAATTTGGAAAAGAAGCGTTCTCCGCTGCAGTTAGTTATCATCATGCTTAAAAATATTCTCAGTTAGGAAATGTGTTCAATTTTGTTGTGCTTTAATACTTTGATAGTTTTCTTTGTTTGATTCTCGACCTAAGCTTTAAATTCCTTGTAATATTTCAAAGCTTCGTTCTTGTGTTTCAGAAAATAAACAAAAGTCATACGACTGTGATCGTCTACAAACAACAAGAAGTATCTCGAACCTCCTATAGATACATTCTCCATAGGTCCACACACGTCGGTGTGCACTATATCAAGCAAGTGACTACTTCTTTGGCCATTACTCTTAAATGGTAATCGACATTGCTTACCTTCACAACATGTAGTACATGATGACTTGCTTATGTCCACTTTCTCATCAAAGGACATACCTTGGACAGCATTCTTCATATGATTCAAATAGTCTTTATTAATATGTCCCAATCTGCGATGCCATGTTTCTCCTGATACTACTGATGCAGCCAATTGCTCTTGGTTAGACAGGTTCACTTTGTATACCCCATTGATCAACACTGCTGTAGCTGTACCAACTCATTTTTCTGATTGTAGACTTCACAGCCACCATCCGTAAACGACACACTATTGCCTCTTGCAATAAGCTGACTAACAGACAGTAAGTTTGTTGTAAGACTTGGAACACAGTAAACTCCTTCTACCACAATATCATACTCGCAATTATCAGTGTTGGTCGTAATTTCTACATCGCCGGAACACAATACTGAAACCTTTTCACTATTAGCAACGACAATTTCTTTTTGTTGTTGGTACTGAGCATTCTTAATCCAACCTTCATTCGCCGTCAGGTGAACACTTGCGCCTGAGTCTATATACCATTCATTTTTGTTGAAATTACCACTCAGAAAAACTGCGCTAAATGCGTTAGACTGCATTCGTTCTTTATTCTTCGGTTTTATTGTTTCTTTACTCGTACACTGATTTTTGTAGTGGCCTGTCTGTTTACATCGATAACACTTCACTGACTTGACATTGGCATTTGACTTTGACATGTCAGTGTTGACATTACTGTTTTTTCTGGCCATAGACAGATTTTTTCTGCCGATAAATTTTGAATGAATTCCGAATGCGCCGCTAACTTCTCCGCCATCTTGTTCCGTTGATAATGGCGCCGATTCCATATCTAATAATTTAGTTTTTATGGAATCTGCTGTTATTGATATCCCTGAATGCTCAATTGCCATAATCATGGGAGAAAAACGATCAGGCAATCCCGCCAACAACAAAGATCCCGTCCACTGATCATTGATTTCAAATCCCGTTCCACTTAATTTCTGTGCAGTATTGATTATTTGAGTCACATACGACATCATTGAGCTGCTATTTTCCAGTCGTATCGAAATTAAATGACGTAGTAAACTGATTCTTCGTGAGAATCCACTGTCGTCAAATAAACTTCGCAGCTTGTTCCACAGTTCCATAGAAGTTTTAACCTCTTTAATATGCACGAATAAAGCCGGGTCAATTGTCATGATCAATTTTGCTCTAGTTTTTTCGTCATCTGCAGCTCCTACTTGCTTCCCTTCTTCTGGCTTCACACAATGTTTCATGCCTTCAAGGATGAGGAAATTCTCTGCCGCGAAACACCACTCACTGTAATTCTCGCGTCCCTTTAGTTTAGGTACATTGATGAGGTAGTTCGTAGACATGTTTACAGTTACGAAACATGCACTTAAAAAAAATTTGTTTCACTCCAGAGTTCGAACACACGATTATGACTACAATCTCTTGTAACACAGCGAGAATTAACAATATTTTAACACAGTGAAAACTTTTTTGTCTGAGCACATAACCTATAATAAAACAACGGTTTCAACTTTTGACAAGCGAGAGAGTAGTAAACTTTTATTAGTAATAGACTAAAGAAGTTACACAAACATATTACAGATACAGAATCAGTTATATACAGAATCGTTATAATATAATTCAACACTTTCATGTTGCAAGGAGGAGGACCACATCGTAAACAAGTCTCAGATCCCGCAATTGAAAGGGTCCTGCAGCTAATTCACTCCAGGGTGACTGGATATGTCAACTTGTTTGACTCTGATGGCACTCAAACTTTAGGTAAGAACAAATGAATAACATAATGTTATGACTGATCTTACTCAAGTTTCTGCATGATCATCTACCTTAATAAAATTATATTTTTAGCATCCGGTAGTAATGCGCCAGTTGTAGATACAACACAGCAGGAAACGCAAGAAAACTTATTGTTTCCAAATGGTATGTACTCAACATATTGTATATTTTGCTTGTAATATTATAAGTAATGTAGATTTTAAAGTAAAATTTGAGTATTGGTATATAGTGAATGAGACATCGTATTTCAGCCATTTTATAGTCATTAAAGACATTGGTGTTAAGATCATTGAATTAATATAATACTTCATACATACATATACACACTATACATATATTAGTATATACATACACCATGTGGCTTTCTGAAGTTGTAACAAGTTATTTACAAAAAAATTTTTTTTAGATTCCAGTGCAAGTGAGTTGCATGTGCAAGACATCAATAGCGAGGTTACTGAAACAGCTGCTACATTTTTAAGTTTTCAAATATTAATTATTCATTTCAACAATTAATTATTTATACTGTTTGTCTGTAAGTTTATTTTATTTTATGCAGGACTGGTCCCAGTATACTCCTACTATGCTCAGAGAGCCTTTTAGTGCAGCTCTGATATACAGGACCCCATCACCTGAGGCAAGTGGGAGCAGAATTGAACCACCACCACAACTACCACATGCAACTCCCCCAAGGTCAATAGTATTATAAACTCTTATCATAGAATTGCCTGGATATTTTTTTTTACTGAGATATGTGTTGTCTTACAGCTATGGTTATTTTTAATTTTAATAGATTGAGAATACATGTTTTTAATATATTACAGAGCCGGAATATCCATTGATGCCCAACACACTCGGGCATCAACTAGTCGCAGGAGGCCTACTTTGAGACGTAACCAGGATATAAAAAGCCTCAATGCACAAAGAATTAATACTTTGATGAAAACAAATGTGCATGCTGACGAAGAACATGATTTAAATATGAGGATTCTGCGGCTCCAAGAGCAAAAAGAGATAGAAATACTTAAATAAGAGAAAATTAAAACAGCTCAAGAAGAAATTAAATTACAAATTTTAAAGGAGCAATTAAAGAAATTTGAACTTAACTTTAAAATTTAACAGACACACAGACACAACGCATTTATAGTATACCAATATAATTAAATTCATATGGTTCATAGAACTATGTAAACTCACCGTGCAAAGTAGTTTGTCACAAGTTCAGTGCGCTTTCTGAAATTTGGATTTATCCTGTGTGATCTGCCTGCATCCATATTTACATTACTGATATTACCCTGAGATAATAAAGCATCCCATGAATCTGGATTTATTACTTGGTTATCATTAGGAGGTACGACTTCACCGCTTCTTCTAGAAATATTGTGTAATACAGTTGTGGCAATGATTATTGGAAAAGAATTTTGTAACGAAACTCCCAGGCAAATAGCCATGACTGGTGTAAAGGATGGAATAGAAAACACCGACTAATTTAGTTGAAAAATAGAGAAATTGGGAGCGATTTTTTATAGTGAATACTGACAACTAAATTAAAAATACCTTCTTGTTAGTTAATAAAAATAGTGCGGTAGACTGCGCGTACCCTCGATTTCTCTTATAAATTTATTTCGTAAAATAATCAAAAGATGGCGTTACAGGTACACATTAACACGTTAAATTATTATAAGTAATTTAGTTAGTACATATTACAGCGAACTCAATAATCGCTTTCTAGGGCTCTTGATTAATTTCTATAAGAAGATATAACTACAAATGTTAACATAAACTAAATATTAAATATGCGTCGTCTACAATCCACCCCCTTAGTGCTGAGCTGTTGCCTTACAAATAAAATGAAACAAATAAAAACATGTAAAAAAAAAAAATTTACGATCAATCAGATCAGCACTAACTATCTACTGGCGTAAGTAAGGCGACGCGTGTCACGGGCCTACGTAATGTCCCAGTGCGCGTGCGCACATCCACGACTCGGATGCGACCATCATCACCTGCGTGCGTCGCACTCACCACTCCATGGCGCCAGGATCCACGATCTAAGTTAGGCTCTATAAGTAAAACAAAATCACCTTTTTGCAGCGATCTCCCTTCCTGGGTCCACTTCTGTCTGGGGAGCAAGGTGGGAAGGTACTCTTTAACCCACCGTCTCCAAAACATGTCTGTGAGACGCTGGGCCACCCGCCACTGTTTCCTAAGGCAGAGATCTAGGTCGCTGTACTTACCAAACAAAGGGCTGTTCGATGATGAACCTAACAAAAAATGATTTGGGGTCAACGCTTCGGGGTAACTGGGATCAGTAGAGACGTGAGTGATAGGACGGCTATTTACGAGCGCCTCCACCTCCGAAAGTAATGTCAAGAGTGTGTCCGGATGCGGGGCACGTTCTCGTAAAACAACCTTCAGTGCCGTCTTAACGGTGCGTATCATACGTTCCCACGCACCACCCATCTCAGGGGCTCCTGGCGGTATAAATCGCCATTCTATGCCTCTAATCGTGCTGTCGTCACACAGCATCTCCATATTCAATTCCTGAATGCTGCGCTTTAACTCGGCGTCAGCTCCTCGGAAATTAGTTCCGTTATCTGAATATATAACACTAGGCGCACCTCTGCGCGCAATCATACGCCTTATAGCCATGATTGTTGCATCAGTACTGAGACTGTCAGTCAACTCAATATGAATTGCACGAATAGTGAGACATGTGAAAATCATTCCGTAACGTTTTAGTCTCTTACGACCAAATGTCACCTCCATCGGGCCGAAAAAATCCACCCCCGTGAAGAGAAATGGCCGTCGATTGTGCTGCAATCGTGCGGCTGGTAGGCTGGCCATGAGTTGCGGCTGTGGGCTAGCACGGCGATGTTTGCAAAACAAACAACGGGCAGCCACCGCTCGAACAGTAGGCGTCAAGTTCACAATCCAATATCGCTGACGCAATTCGTTCACTACTAGTTCATGAGCCCCGTGTAGTGATTGACAGACTGGTCGACCCCGGCTACCTTATCTATCCTACCACCAACTCGCAGCAGGCCCACATCATCAGTGAAAGGTGTCAACTTATGTATACGACTATTCGTGAGCAACGATTTATTTTGCTTTAAACTATCCAACTCATTAGGAAAGGAATCTAACTGACTCTTCTTTAATAATAGGCTCTCTGCCTTTCTCATAAGGTCGACATTTAAATGAACCTTTTTACCACGACACTTTGAGATAAATAATAAAACTCTAGCTGTCGTTCGAACTAGACGTAACCAAGAGAAGTTATTCTCATCAGGTAAACAATTTATTAATGCGTTTGCTATGACTACATTAACACTTCTTTCCTCAGAAACGGTGTCATAGTATTGATCTGTACGCTTCAGATCCTTCGGCCACTGATCTTCAGGTTGGCGCAAGTATCTGGGTCCCTGAAACCAGGTGTCCGTGATGCTTAGGGGTGGCGCATCGTCCTTAGTAGCAACGTCAGCCGCGTTCAAGCTAGACGGCACATAACGCCACTCAGAAGTAGACGTGAGCTCGTCGATTTCACCGAGTCGATGAGCAACAAAGGGCTTATAGCTGCGCGGATCGCCACGAATCCACTGTAGAACAGTATGTGAGTCTGTCCAAAAGTAACGTAAATCTGGTTTAATATCCCTGTGCTCTTCTTGCAACGTGTTGGCAAGGCGAGCAGCTAACAATGCGCCTTGCAGCTCCAGTCTGGGCACAGATACGGGCCGGAGAGGTGTCACCCTGCTCTTACCGGCGACAAAACAAACACAAACACTCCCATCGGAACGCACGAAACGCCAGTAAACAACAGCCGCGTAGGCTTTCAATGACGCATCGCATACTATGTGCATTTGCGTATTTATAATCATGTTTTTATCTGGTGCATTCCAGGACGGCTTCGGAGAGAGATAGCACTCTGTCCATCCACCATTCATATACCAACGAGGTATACGTAGCGATACTAATTGTTTTAATTCATTGAGCCATTCCAACCATGTACTATGTTCCTCTGAATGGATATGGCATTTCCAATCGATACCACTACGATGTACCTTTTGTAAGATCATTTTACTTTTAATCATAAATGGGGATAAAAATCCGTGTAAGTCATAAACAGACATTATGATGCTAAGCATTTTAGATTTAGTGGGAGGGGTAGAACCATTCAAAATGTCCTCCGGTATTCGATCTAAACAAATATTGAATCCGAATGAATCATCGCTCGGATGCCACATCAAACCAAGTGTGCGCTCAGTTGTATTCGTAGCTCCGTCCTTGAACTGCACAGCTGTTTGCGCGAGCGCATCTATAGGGACTGTATCGAGCACCGACTTACTATTGCTCGACCAACCTCTCATTTGGAAACCGGCGTGTTTATGTATAGCACTAATATCTTGTATTAATTTAATTGCGTTTATTTCATCATTTGTCGAATACAAACAATCATCCATGTAATGGTTATTAATTATGGCTCGCACGGCTTCCGAATTAATATCTGCGTATTTTAAAGCATTTTTGTTCTTTATGTACTGTGCAATGAACGGTGAGCAAGTCGCGCCGAAAATCAGACTTTGCATTGTATAGACTTGGACAGGGCCATCGGGATTATCTTGCCATAGGAATCTAAGGACTCCTTGATCCTCAGGGCGGATCCTTATCCGCAAAAACATGTCCTTTATATCGCTTATAATTACAAATTTATTTTCACGAAAACGAAACATCACTCCTAACAATGAATTGTATAAGTCAGGGCCAGTAAGTAAAAAAACATTAAGGCACTGTCCATCGACCCTCGCAGCCGCGTCAAACACTAAACGTAGCTTGTCTGGTTTGTTTGGGTTCTGCACTCCAAAATGAGGGAGATACCACACTCGATCAGCTGGTATTTCGCTATCCGCAAGCACCCTCGCATAACCACTATCTATCAATTTATTTATTTCTTGTTTATATTTGATCGCGTAGCAGCTATCTTTTTTAAATTTGTTCTGCAATACTTTAAACCGCGATAGTGCATAATCATATGAATCTGGCATTGTAAACTCATCTTTCCTAAATGGCAAACCTACTTCCCAGTTACCCTCCACCTGACGAGCAGTTTCATCTAAAATTTGTACAGCCCTTAAATGAGATGTATTTTCTCGTTGCAAGGAGGATATTCCTATTGACTCAAACGTGAATGAGTGTTTTATTAGTTCATTTAGCTTAGCTATCTCCGTACCATCCTTATCAGTGGAGATACAATTATTATTAAATTCATTTGTATGAGAGTGAGCAAGATGAAAAACATGCTTACTTACCTGCGAGTGAGTGCGACCGCTATGACAGCCGTGGATGGACCATCCGAGTAAACAACGCGATGCATAGGGCGTGTTTCTGTCACCATGAATTACTTCACAAGGGGCTATCAAGAAATAATTATCTTGACCAATTAATATGCGCGGTACTACTCGCTCTTTACACACATATTCTTTTATGGGGGTTAGATGTTTATACTTCATATGTTCTACAAATGACATATTTTGAACAGATAACTTTAAAGCAGAAATTTTACGCAACTTAATGTCATAACTAATGCTATCCGAACCACTTATTTTCACCGACACTTTTGGGGCATCCGACTGATGCACTTCAATACCGAACGCATCTGTTAGCTTCATCGCACACGACTGTTCACACTGCAAACCAAGACTATCAGCTAACTCAGAATCGATCATAGATACCGACGCACCGTCATCTAAGAGCGCATACGTGTCCACTACGCCACTGGGTCCGCTTACACGTACGGCGACTACTTTGAGCAGCACTAGTTCGCGGTCACACATTGACTTCGCGTTTGTATCGCGATCTTTGTTTACATGAGCTACCGTAGTGTTACCATCGGGCGCGACGGGATCTTCACAAACATCAGGGCTTACTTCTGGCTGCCGCTGTGATACACTAGGCTTAGTCCAGTGTAGTAGACGGTGGTGTGCCAGACCACATTCGTTGATGTCACACACAGGTGCGGGGCAAACATTTCTATCGTGTCGCGTTATTAAACAGCAGTAACACAATCCTTGCTTCTTTAGGAAAAACTGGTGTAGCAATAGTAGACACTGGGTCCTCGCACAGTGTAGCGAGCCTGATGTTATATTCAATATTACTTAATAAAGGTATACGTTTTCAAAATACTGAACGCATGATTGGTCACGCTGACGGTGCGCGGCTTTGTAAAAATGTTGCAATCGGGACCGTACCGGTTGTATTAGGTGGCCGTGAAATTCTTACAGTGTTCATGGTATTTCCCGATGACAGTCCTCAAACACTACTTGGCCGCGATTTTATCGCCGCGGCTGGGACGGTACTGGAGATAGCCCAGGAGTGTTGGTACTATGCTGACAACCCAACAAGTAAGTGGCCTTTCGTTAAATCATTTTATATGAAAGACGCACAGCTGATGATGGCAGACGTCACCGGTGTGGCATTACGTGAGGATGAAGGCGCGGAGCTGACACCGGAGCAGAGGGCAGTGCTCAACGAATTCTTGAGGTGTAGGGCAAAGCAGTTCGCTACCGAGGGCCCCCCCACAGAGTTTGCCACTCACAAAACAAAAGTAAAGGATGATCAGGAACCCCTAGCATCACCACCGTACAGGTTGTCCCCATTAAAGAAGGAAGCACTCGAGAAGGAGCTTCAAAAACTACTGAGTGCTGACGTCATTGAAGAATGTGAGTCACCGTGGGCCTCCAACGTTGTCCTTGTAAGTAAGAAAGATGGAAGCTTCAGGCTTTGCATAGATTATCGCAAATTGAACGCGGTCACCAAACCTGATCGCTATCCACTACCGAGGATAAAGGACGTGCTCCACACTGCTAAAACAGCAAAATACATGACCACATGTGACCTCAGAACAGGTTTTTTTTCAGTTGACCGTGAGTCCTGAAGATAGAGACAAGACGGCATTTACCACCCAGCTGGGAACATTTAGGTTTAAGCGCATGCCGATGGGCCTTAGGAATTCAGGGGCTACCTTCCAAAGGTTAATCGATCGGTTGAAGTCTAATCTCCGAGACGTGATGATAGTAGCTTATTTAGATGATCTTTTGATTATATCTGAAGGTTCATAGGTAAATAGGGAAAAGAGCCACTTGGCTAGGCAGTCTGTCAAGTTCCTGGGCCATGTCATTGTACCTGGTGGTATTCACTTGGACCCAGACAAGACATCGGCCATTGCCAACATGCCAACACCCCAGAACGTGAAACACCTCAAATGCTTTTTGCAGACCTATAGTTGGTTCAGGCGCTTTATCCCCAATTACGCTGATACTGCTAAGCCTCTTACATTATTGCTCAAGAAGGCGAGTACATGGCGATGGGGGACTGAACAGCAAGACGCATTTGAGCGTATCAAAGAACTGCTAGTCTCAGCGCCAATATTGCGTCAAGCTGATGCGACGAAGCCCTTCGTCCTTAGAACTGACAGCAGTGGATACGCTCTTGGAGCAGCTCTACTCCAGGGGGAGGGCACAGACGAGCGGCCTGTAGAGTATGCCAGCCGCCTCCTCATCCCTGCTGAAAAAAATTACAAAACGACGGAGAGAGAGGCTCTAGCCGTCTTATGGGCTGTGTCCAAGTTCCGTGGGTACATTGACGGAGCTGAGGTGGTGGTCAAATCTGATCTGAACCGCTTAGGTGGCTGATGAGCATGAAGGCCCCGAGCGGCCGCCTGGCCAGATGGGCTCTCTGCTTACAGGAATATAACCTCAAAATCGAGTATACACCTGGCAAAGCTTAACGTTATTGCCGAAGGTTGCAATGGCACCTGATTCCCCGGATGAGTACTCGCCAGTACGGATTCATGCCCCAGAAAAGCACCGAGGACTCCCTCTATGACCTTATGCGACATATTCGTGGTAACCTAGCCGAAAAGAGGCTGGTTACCATGGTGTCGCTGGACATAGAGGGAGCCTTCGACAGCGCCTGGTGGCCAGCACTTAGGGTCCGACTGGCTGAGGAAAAGTGTCCGGTGAGCCTCAGGAAAGTCATGGACAGCTACCTTCGGGACCGGAAGGTGAGGGTGCGGTACGCCGGTGAGGAGCACGCCAAACACACCAACAAAGGTTGCGTGCAAGGCTCCATCGGCGGACCCATCCTCTGGAACCTTCTTCTCGACCCATTGCTGAGAGGACTCAAAGCACGGGGCGACTATTGTCAGGCTTTCGCCGATGATGTCGTCCTCGTGTTCGCCGGCGACACGGCGCTGGAAGTGCAGAGACGTGCCAATGCCGCCCTCGCGTATGTCCGGGAGTGGGGTGTCAAAAACAAGCTTAAGTTTGCGCCGCATAAGACCAAGGCCATGCTGTTGACGCGTAAGCTGAAGTTTGACACGCCGCTCCTGAGCATGGGCGGGGTCGACATTGGCATGTCCGAGGAGATCAAGATCTTGGGGCTCACGATAGACAGGAAGCTCACGTTCAACGCCCACACCGCGAACGTCTGTCGGAGGGCGTTGAACATTTACAAGCAGTTGTCGCGAGCCGCCAAGATCAGCTGGGGACTCCACCCGGAGGTCATCCGTATGATTTATACGGCAACGGTGGAGCCAGTGATCTCCTACGCAGCCAGCGCCTGGGCGCCGGCGACGAAAAAACTTGGAGTGCAGCGACAGCTGGGCGCAGTCCAACGAGGATTCGCGCAAAAGCTGTGTGGGGCCTACCGCACCGTCTCTCTGAACGCGGCGCTGGTGCTGTCTGGGATACTTCCTCTCGACCTTCGAATACAAGAGGCAGCCGCCCTATTCGAAGCGAAGATGGGAGTACCCCAGACAATACTAGGCGATCGGGAGATGGAGCGGCGGGTACCTCCCACCGAAGCCCCGCATCCTGCCGAACATATGAGCCTAGAGTTCATGTGCCTGGTAGACCAACAGCAAGTGCATGACCGCGTACACCACGCGGTCCAGTATTACACGGATGGCAGCAAGATTGAGGGCAAGGTCGGAGCCGCATTGTCTCTGAGAAGCAATGGGGCCGAGATCAAAGCCCTCAAACTCAAGCTGCCACCGCACTGCACCGTCTACCAGGCGGAACTGCTGGCCATATGTAAAGCGGCAGAGATGATCCACAAGGGGGCCGAGACCAGCTGCGCGATCCTCAGTGACTCGCGCTCAGCCCTCGAGACCGTCACCAACGCAAGTTCCCCACATCCCCTGGCTGCCAAAACACGGCAAAACATTTACTGCAGCAGACTCCAGAACAAGGATATTTCCTTGTTCTGGATCAAAGCACACGCGGGTTTGGAAGGGAACGAGCGGGCCGACCATCTGGCCAAGGAGGCGGCACTGCACTCCAAGAAGAGGCCGGACTACGACGGGTGCCCGGTTTCATTCGTCAAGCGAGAGCTCCGTCGAGCCTCGCTTGAAGAATGGAACCGGAGATACAAATCCGGATCTACAGCTGGAGTAACGAAGACGTTCCTTCCCGACGCCGTGGAGGCATACAAGTTGGTCCGAAAGCTCCGCCCGGCGGGCGTGTTGACGCAAGTACTCACGGGGCACGGTGGGTTCTCAGAATACCTGCACAGGTTCAAGTGCAAGGAGAACCCATCGTGCTTCTGTGAGCCGGGCGTGAGCCAAACAATCGGGCACATCCTGGCCGAGTGCCCAGCCTTCGGGAAGGAACGCTTCGAAGCGGAGATGCGGCTGAACTCATATATAAGGACCGATGGTTTCGCGGCGCTACTACGGTGTCCGCGGTCGAGAAACATATTCGTGGAGTACTGTGAGAGAGTGAGTAAGATAGCTATAAGAAGAAATAAAAGTAAGTAAAACTAGAATAAATCTAAAAGTAAATCTAAAATAGAAAAGAGGAAGTTTGAAGAAAATAATAAGGAAGTAAGTAAATAATTGATATGAGAAAATGAGAAATGAGATATAAAGATAAGAAATGAGAAATGAAAGATAGTTGTGTGAATAAAAATCTACCAGCAGACGTGTTTTGGCATCAGGTAAAATTTTACCATTTAAGTACGTTATCGTTGGATTATTAAAATCAAGGAAATTCTTATAAAAATATGTTCTGTTTTTTAAACGTGTTCAGAATACGCAGATTTCAATGTTTAGGTACATTACTTCAGTACGTTTACGTTACGTGCTCTATGTTTTCTATGGTCTTGGTTTTTGTAAAACATAGTGCAGCCAAGTCACACTCGCCACAGACCATAAGGCGGCTGAGATATCATCTCAAATTGGCAGTCAAAGCGCCCATGGCCAAACAGCCACAGCCATATAAGGATCACTGGCCACAGCCGTCTTAAGGCTCACTGGCCGCAGCCGTCTTAAGGCTCACTGGCCGCAGCCGTCTGAAGGCTCGTCAGTCATTGACTTCATATCCGCCGGTGTATCGATTATTCGATCTGTATTAACCACTACTCTGATGTTCGCAGATGGTGGAGCCGGTTCCTTTTATTACCATCGAAGAGCTATTGGAGGAGTCAGCGGATACCATGGAAGAGGACTTAATGTTGGACCAGGTTAAGAAGTTAGCTCGGGAATCTCTACCAGATGGATGGTTGAATTGGAAGACTCTTAACCCTTCTATGGAGGAGCTATTTGGCAAAGATATCGACCCACAAATATTAAATAAAATTCGTTTTGCCTTACCAACATTGGGTTACGTTCAGCTATTTCATCCAAATGCTGATTACATTGCAGAAAAGCCCTTTAGAGAAATTAAAATTACTTTGATCTTTTGCAGATTCGCTTATAATAAGCCCGCCGTCCATTGTAAATAGGATCAAAGTCAGTGTGACGCACGCCAATATTTTTCTCAAGGCAATTGAACCGGTAAATAACCTACTCCTAACAAGGAAAGAGGTGTGCCGCCGACTCCGTCTGAACTCAGAAGATTCAGACTTAGGTGAGAGCACGCCGGCTAAAAGAAGTCGTATTGCAATATTGGAAGAATTTTTCAAATAGGTCTGTAACTTATAGACCTACTTTGAAAAAGTAGGGAAGAGGATTAAATCGCTGCAGAGTTTTCCAACGGGTTACCAAGAACGTCACTCTACATTTTTGGAAAGTGTCGAACCCAGTTGTTCATCTGACTCCGAAAAATAAAATATGATTCTGATGGTAACGAGACTGAACCTGACTCTTTAAGCGGTTTTCAAGACCCAGATTTTGATTTAAATAAAGACAAAGATCAAGTTCAGACGATAAAAATCTGCTTTTTCCCGATAGTATGGGCAGATGGATCGATGATCCCGCCTCTTTCGGAGGAAATCAAAGTTCAGGGTGTGAACTGCCAAAAAATTTGCCACGGCATCGTGGAATAGAATCCGGTACAAAGAAGTGCAAAAGAAACTTCGTGCTGCTCCTGTGTTTGACGCATTGAACGTAAATTACCAATTGGGTGGTATACTCCCAAAATCGTTTAACCAAGATATTTTAACCAGCGTAGATACCACTCTTGGTACTATTTGTCACGGCTTACTCAAACAAAGAGAAGCTCTTGTTGAACAAGTAAAAAAGTGGACGGCACAATATCCAGGAATTCGTATACTTTGCAAGCAGTCTAATTAAATAAAGATATTTTGAATTAAATTGAATGAATTTAATTAGTTTTCCTCCCAATTGAACTCTGGGAAAATAATGTTTTGTCCATTCCCATACTCGCAAAGTACACAGAAAGCAAAACCAAAGACAAAAGATAAGTAGGTTAAATACTGTACACGACGTCCCGTTCTAGTGATGGTCTGGATGTATCTTTTGACACCAATACATTTATTAGTGGACTTTGAGTAACTACGGATTCGTTTATATCCCTAAAACATATATGAAACTAATTGCTACCTTGAAAGCTTACAATATTAACGACGTTATAGTAAATATAACAAAACATAGGGATTAAGGAATGAATCTGAGTATAACAGTACTAGTACATAACACTGCTATAAGTGTTTTAAACTTTTCGGTACGAGAGACAACAGCTGAGCCCAGAGTCTCTCAGCGTTGTCGCTTAAATGTGGTGCATCAGAACATACAGGCCTCAGTTGGCAAATAATTAAGAGATATAATTGTTTAAGAATACCACAGTGTTCACATTTTATGTTTAAACGAACATTGGCTGAAGAACTATTAATTGTATATCAAAACGTGTAGTGAGTATAGGTGGCAACATGTCATGGGATGTGTTGTCTGTGGTTGTAATGTTTTATAAAAAAATAAAAACTTCGTTCGTTAAGTCAAAAAGCTCAACTGTTGTTTCAATTAATAGGTTATGGGCCCAGAATTTATATCCGTGAAGCTAATTGTGAAAGTAATTGTGTCAATCAATTGCAGTTCGATAGTATATCGATATTTCAATATTAGTTTGGCAAGTTTCCGCGTATAAACTGTGATCACGTGTGTTGTGGATCGCGGACGCCGGTTGCCGGTTCGGTGTAATGGCCGCTAACTATATAGCGAACGTGCCAAAGTTGCGTGGCCGTGAGAACTATGATGAGTGGGTGTTCGCGGCAGAAAACTTTCTAATACTCGAAGGCATGATGAAGTGTATTAAGACCGAAAAGGATGAAAGTGGTACAGAAGTTATTGTATCAGCTGCAGAAGACGCGAAGACGAAAGCGAAGCTTATACTCACTATAGATTCATCGTTATATGTTCATATTAAAACCGTGAAAACTACAAAGGAGCTGTGGGAAAAACTCAAGTCGCTTTTCGATGATTCCGGGTTTACCAGAAGAATAAGTCTTTTACGGAATTTGATTTCTATTCGCTTGGATAGTTGCAATTCTATGACCTCGTATGTTACGCAAATAATTGAGACAGGTCAGAAACTTTATGGGACAGGATTTGCAATAAATGACGAGTGGATTGGTTCGCTGCTACTAGCTGGATTACCAGAGAAGTTCTCTCCTATGATCATGGCGATAGAACATTCGGGAATTCAAGTAACAACAGACGCCATTAAAAGCAAGCTTCTAGACATGGAAACCGGAAATATAGATAATATAGATGGCGCACTCGCCGTATCAAAAAAGGGTCATCAAATCAAGTCGAAAACAAATTCGTCTATGAGTGGCAGCACTGGTAACAAAGATGGCGTCAAATACCAACATGAAAACGTCAACATGAAAACAGTCAGTGTCAGATGCTATCGATGTAAACAAACTGGACATTATCGATCGCAATGCCCGAATAAGCCTAAGTTCAATAAAAATGAAGACCGTAAGCAGACTAACGCATTCTCAGCTGTATTCTTGAGTGGTAGTTTCAATAAAAGAGACTGGTATATTGATTCCGGTGATAGTGTTCACTTAACGGCTTTCAGTTACGTGTGCTGGTGATGTTAAGATTGTAACCGCAATCAAAGGCAGTGAGTTTGAAATAAACATTGAAGATGTTTACTGTGTACCAAACTTGACAACTAACCTCATATCAGTAAGCAGGTTGATTCAAAATGGTAACAAGGTGGATTTCACAGATGATAGCTGTCATATTTACAATAGAAATCGTGAGTTGGTTGCCACTGCTTCATTGACTAATGGTGTTTATAAATTAAATGTGCAAGAATGTTTGGTAGCTGCAGTGACTACCTCAGGTCTTACTTGGCATCGCAAATTAGGCCACTTGAACAGTGAGAGCTTAAGGAAAACTAAAAATGCAGTTGAAGGAATGAATTATGATGAGAATTTTACTATAAGTAAATCAACATGTAAGACTTGTTGTGAAGGAAAACAATGCAGGTTACCTTTTACAAATAGTGGTACAAGGAGTACTGAGTTACTAAATGTCATACACAGTGATCTTTGTGGACCGATGGAGGAAGCTTCACTAGGAGGTGCATCCTACTTTCTATTGTTTGTTGATGACTTCAGCCGGATGACCTTCATTTATTTTTTAAGACATAAAAATGAAGCATTGAAATACT
The DNA here is from genome assembly GCA_929442735.1 of Watsonalla binaria. Lineage (NCBI taxonomy): Eukaryota > Metazoa > Arthropoda > Insecta > Lepidoptera > Drepanidae > Watsonalla > Watsonalla binaria. The sequence continues at coordinate 1,666,332 of OV838938.1, forward strand.
TTAAAGAATTTAAAGCAATGGCAGAAAACCAAACCAATAGAAAAGTGAAAACCTTCAGGACTGACAATGGTAAGGAATTTTGTAATGAAGCTTTTAATGATTATTTAAAGAAATTTGGTATAATACACCAAAAATCTAACCCTTACACACCTCAACAAAATGGACTGTGTGAGAGAATGAATAGAACGATTATAGAGAAGGCTAAGTGCATGTTATATGATGCTGAACTGAGCAAGAACTTTTGGGCTGAGGCTTGCAATACAGCTGTGCACTTACATAATCGAACTGTTTCATCAGTTTTAGACGGCAAAATACCATACGAACTATGGATGGGTGTTAAGCCAGATCAGAGTAATCTAAGGATCTTTGGATCTCCTGTCATGGTCCATGTTAATAAAGAAAAAAGGTCTAAATGGGACCGTAAGTCTATTGAATGTATACTAATTGGGTATCCAGATAATATTAAAGGTAACAGATTGTATGATCCAATGAAGAAGAAATTTTTCACTAGTAGAGATGTGATTGTTATGGAGAAAGAGTTGGTCATGATGGATATTGTTTCTGAAGAGAATGGAAAACAATCTGAAGTAACAAAAGAAAGTCCGATTCAGCAGGATTCAGTGGGGGACTCAGATTTAACATTGATGGAAGAGGAAGTTAAGGATTCGTCTTCAGATTATTTTCCAAGTGATTATGAAGAGTGTTCAGATATTCACATTGATTGTGATAGGCATGATAGACCTGTCAGAGAACGCCGTGCTCCAAACAGGTATGGGTGGTATGCTGATGGTATGTGCTACACAGAAAATGGTATGGATAATGAAACGGATCTCACTCTCCAGCAAGCACTGAAAGGGGCTGAAAGAGAGCAATGGCTGCAGGTGGTACGGGAGGAATTAAATTGTTTTGAGGAAAATGATGCATGGGAGATAGTAAGTGTTCCTGATAATTGTACAATTGTGCGATGTAAGTGGGTGCTTAAAAAGAAAATTGAGTCTAATGGTAAAGTCCGTTTTCGTGCAAGGCTGGTGGCCAAGGGTTTTTCACAACAACCTGGAGTGGACTATACTGAGACCTTTTTCACCTGTAGTAAGACACAGTACTCTCAGATTATTGTTTGCCATTTCAGTGAAACTTTGACTTGATATAATACACTTAGATGTATGTACCGCATTCTTGAATGGTGATCTAAATGAAAGCATTTATATGGAAAAACCTGAAGGGTTTAATTGCCCAGATTCGTCTAAAGCACTAAAATTAAAAAAAGCTATCTATGGCTTGAAGCAATCATCAAGAATGTGGTATGACAAAGTAGATGTATGTTTAACTAAAAATGGATATGTAAAGTCTAAACATGAACCTTGTTTATATACTAAAAAGGATGGTAAAAATATGACTATAATTGCTTTGTACGTCGATGATTTCTTTGTTTTTTCTAACAGTATTGTTGAGACTGATAACTTAAAATCTGTATTAGAATCTCAATTCAAGATTAAAGACCTAGGCCAAATAAGGCAGTGTCTTAGAATGTCAGTTTGTTATGATAAAAAGGGTAAGATTTTAACATTAGATCAAAGTGATTATATTGAGCAGTTGTTATTGAAATTTAATTTGGTTGAATGTAAATCAGTAGATACACCAATGGAATATGGATTAAAATTAACTAAGGATAAGAGTTGTGATAAAAGTCTGCCTTATCAGCAACTAATTGGATGTTTGATGTATCTTGCCATGCTTACCAGACCTGATATAGCTTTCCCTGTTGGATACTTAAGTCAGTTCAATAATTGTTATAATAAAGAGCATTGGGCTCATGCTAAGCGTATCCTAAGATACCTAAAGGGAACTAAAGATTATTGTATGAAATATGATGGTACAGATAAAAATGAGATGGTAGGCTATGTGGATGCAGATTGGGGTAGTGACATCACTGATAGAAAATCTTATACAGGTTACTGCTTTACTCTTTCTGGGGGTGTAATATCTTGGGGAAGTAAAAAACAAAAGAATGTCACTTTATCAAGCACTGAAGCAGAATATGTAGGTATATCTGAATGTTGTAAAGAGGCAATTTACCTCAGAAATTTACAAAATGAAATCACAGGTCATATGCAATGTGTTGTAATTTTGAATGATAACCAGAGTGCACATAAGTTGTTACACAACCCTGTATTTCACAATAGGACGAAGCATATAGACATAAGATTTCATTTTGGCCGAGAATGTATTAAAAATAATATAGTTAAAGTTGAGTATCTACAGACAGCTCAAATGCCAGCTGATATACTTACGAAATCTTTAAATGCTGTAAAACATTATAAATTTTTAGAATTGTTAGGTGTTCAACCTAAGTTGTAAACTTGTGTTTGTAATTTTTGTTTTTGATATAGTGGGGGTATTAATTGTATATCAAAACGTGTAGTGAGTATAGGTGGCAACATCTGTCATGGGATGTGTTGTCTGTGGTTGTAATGTTTTATAAAAAAATAAAAACTTCGTTCGTTAAGTCAAAAAGCTCAACTGTTGTTTCAATTAATAAGAACCATGAGCTCAATACAAAGTATAGACTTGCAAGTGCATTTGTCAGACGTTCACCAATACATGGAGGCTCAACACGTTAAACGCCGATAGAAAAAAATAAAAATCGTAAAAATACTTTTGGTCGTAATTTGTTTATTATGTTACGATACGTATAGAAAATATAATAGTTTTATTCAATTCTGTACATGGGTTACATAGTTACAGTCACATACATAGCTGAGGTCACCGGTGCACCCCATGGCGCACAAATACAGAAAATATATTTTCCGGTACCCGGCGCCGCGCCGGCCACCCCGCCGGCCACACCAGTAGTGCGCTCGCGCTTACGGTGATAGAACGTGTGTTACTAGATCAATTACGTTCCTACTATCTTAGCTGTCATCATTTTCTTATTGAATAGTTAATGTGCGAGCCTTTAGATATGGATTTAGGTATGGAGGACTTCGAATTTACGCAGGATGAATGGAAGCAAATCAACGCGTTAGAAATTTCTTTTTCGATCGCTTCTATAAACAATGACGCTCTCGTAGAATCGGATAGTGAACCCATGCAATTACCGAAAAAGAAAAGACGTTTGGTTATCGCAAGTGATAGTGATAGTGACAGTGAGTCGGCTGAAAATTTTGTTGCCGCCAATATATCGCAAAATGACCGTATTTCCTCAAAATGGTCGAGGCCAAAAAGACGACAGCCATCAGTGATTCCTTTCACCGAGTTCGAGGGTATGAAACCTCCATATTCTAATTTGCTGAAAGAAGCTGGCCCTGACCAGTATTATGATCTATTGGTGCCTGAAGAAATTCTTGAAATGATTGCCGAGCAGACAAATTTGTTCGCAAGTCAAAACATACAACACAAACACAGCCAGGCAAACAAAGCCTGGATCAAGGTCTCATTCATGGAAGCCAACAAACAAGACAGAAATAAAACAGTTTCTTGGGCTGGTCTTGTTTATGGGCGTAGTAAAGCTGCCGAAATTAGCTTATTATTGGAGCAAAGACAAGATACTTGGACAAACTTTTCCAGCCACCGTTATGAGTAGGAACCGCTTCGAGTTACTACTGCAATACAGAAGATGTTTGTGTGGATGAAAGCCAAGTACCTTTCAGAGGTCGAATAATATTCAGGCAATACAATAAAAGTAAGCGACACAAGTATGGCATGAAGCTATTTAAGTTATGTACTGTTCCCGGATATACTTGCAAACTTAATTTGTATAGTGGGAAAAACATTGACGCAATAAATACTACGCCAACAAATGTGGTGATGGCACTATGTGAAAATATATTTGACAAAGGACACACGCTAGCAACTGATAATTGGACCACTAGCTTGCAACTGGCTTATCGGTCATTGCGAAAAAACAGAAGAGGATTGCCTAAGGCTGTTGTTGATTCGAAACTGCAAAAAGGTGAAACAATGGCTATGGAGAATGAAGATGGAGTAACAGTGCTTAAATGGAAAGATAAGAGGGACGTGCTTATGCTGTCGACAAAGCATTCCGACAAAATTGCTGTGGTGGTGAAAAAAGCCAAACAGATTCGTAAACCAAAAGTTATTTTGGATTATAATAAATCGAAAGGGTCTGTAGACATGAGTGACCAGATGGGTGCCTATTCTTCGCCATTGCGGAAAACCGTAAAATGGTATAGAAAATTGGCAATAGAACTACTTCTAAATACGGCAGTTGTAAATGCTTGGGTGATGTACAATGAAAATAAGCAGAGCAAATCTTCAATTGTCGACTTTAGGAGGGCTCTCATAAATTATTTGACTTGGCCAGCAGATTCCCAAGAAATAATTATCAATGAAAGACCTAAAAGACTCAAGCATGTTCTAAAATTAAAGGAAGGAAAAGTAAGAGACACGCGTCGTTTTTGCGTGCAATGTTATAAAGATTCAGTACAGGAATTTGGTCGTAAAGTAGCTAAGAATAAAGCTAAGAAAGTGAGTACGTACTGTGTGCAATGTAAGGGGGAGCCTCACTTTTATCTAAAATGTTTCAATTATGTCCATCGCTAATATGTTGATGCTATAAAAGGTTTCTTATCTCATCTTTTACAGCATGTTTTGTCAAATATTATGGCTAATTATTTATATTTCTAATGGTTGTTTGTAATTATGCTTACTAATGAGAACTTTATTTTATTTTTCAGTAAAACTGATTTTTATGTTTGTATTTCATTAAAAAATAAAGACTGCTAATTTTCGTTTAAATAATAAAGACTAATTTGAATTATATATCCTGAATTTTTATTTTGGTTACTTTTTTCACTATATTTCATTTTTTCAATTCCTTACAAGGTATGTTTGTCCCACTGCGCAGTATAGTTCTACAGCGCCGTGCCGGTCACGGAGTACGAATAAAGTAACAGTCAGTATGGCCGGCGGCGAGAAAAAGTAGTTTGAATATGACTATACGTTGAGGTTACCGGTGACCCCCATGGCGCTATGATAGAGGAAGGGTGAGGTCACCGGTGACCCCCATGGCGTTTAGCGTGTTAATGATTGTATCAAATCGTGCATCGAACTCGACAACTTTGTTATTTGCGTGTACCGTTCCTCAGGGAACTTTTGTTTATATACAGTACTTAAATACCATTTCACAGGGATCAGCTTCAGGTTTGGTAAGTAGGTACTAGGTCTAAAAAACAGGGATAGTCAGTGTACATAAGTATAAAACCGCAACACTAACTTTTCTGCGAACTTATTGGTAAACTAACCAGCAACCATCTAGCGAGTGGGCCGACCGACCCAGCTTTCATAGCTGGGTCGGTCGGCTATATTGACTAAGAACAAGAAGCTGGACTTGTCAGAACAATCATACATTTGGCTGATGTTGGAGTGCCGTTGACAGCAATGATGTTGCGCGTTCAGACTTTATCATTCTTTAAAAATAAGAAAATACCAAACAATTTCAATGATGCCAAAAACGCGGGGAAGAAATGGTTGAGGTTATTTCTCAAACGACCCCTGAATTAGCACGTCGTAAAGCACAGATGATATATCCCGCCCGTGCTCAAAAATTTTGTAAATATTGTTAAAAAAATGTGTACCTTAAGCCTAACAGTGTAATTAATTCAATTCAAGTGTATTGGGCCCTTGTTTTTACATAGTGCTGCGGAGATTTGTTATTTCCAACAGAATGGAGTTCCCGCGGTTATAAATCCAACTTCTGAAGAGCTGAAAGAGTCAATGAGGGTTTCCTGTTGTGTTTCTTAAGAACAAACTAGTGGAATATGTCAAGTAAGTAACATTTATTTATAATTAATCATAATTTCGTGCTTGTTCCTACCCATCAGGTCATTAGTACAATCGTTCAGCTGTGACGCCAAAACACATTCGTCCGTGTTTCTTACGCTCATTTCAATGCATCGATCTAGATTTTTCTCCAACTTTTTCATTAGTTTCGTATCTTTAGCGTAGAATTTACCCACCAATTCCAGGAGGTTTGCTGTAAGATGGTAAAATATATTTGACTCTGATGAAAAACGCAGATGGTACGCTACAAAGGAGCAATATTTTCGCAATATTCACTTTTTCAACGATATGGGCTTGGTTTTGCCTAATACCATGTCGGTGTGTAAGAGACACCTCAACAAGAATTATTTCAAACAAATAAGCCAAATAGGTGCCAACCATTATAAAGTGATGCGCATACATGTAATTGCATACGACAATTGATTTATATTTCAAGAAGACAGTACCTTTATTTATTTTGCCATTGACAATGACGCCATTGCGTTTCAAAACACATGCGATAAGACACTGGCCGAAGACGGGCGACTCTGTTTTAGGTGACAACCTCTTCACCGGACGCTTATCTTTGGCCTGAACTTCCCGCAGACACTCGGTCATATTTCGTTTAAACTGAGTCACGTGGTCGCTCACTTCATTCGGAATGGGACTGTATGACCAGTCTGGTTCCTTATCTTCCCCATTTTCAGGTTGAGGTGCTAAAAATTTGGTAGTCATCCTTCGATTTTTTTTATTTGACCTTGTTAACGTAATAAGTATGTTCCTAACTACATTTATGATGTCTACCTATGTGATAACTTTATGATGAAAACATAACCTGTAAGGAAACTCCTTAAAAAAAACGCCTTATTCCCAGAGATTTACAACCAATTGATTTTGAAAAATAAACTTTGTATAATAAATTTAGAAAAAAAGGCACATAAAACAGTTGAAAGACTGTATAATCTTGTTTTAGATTTTTGCCGTATTCGTTTAATTCTTTTTAGGCTCAAAATGATCAGTTATTCCAAATAGTTCCAAATAGTGCGCTTTCACATTGGACGATAACGGCAACGAAAGTTAGTTACGAAACGACATCGTCGGACTTGTAGTTTGATACCATCAATACTAAACTTTCACACTGTGTCGTTGTAGTCAACGATATCGTCGCGAACAGATTATCAGGACGATATCGGGCGACCATGATGCTTTCAAAAGTGACACCCGTAAGTCGTAAACTCGAATGGTCCTTCACTCAAACCTCAGCCGAGGAGACCCCTTGTCGTGTCTCGAAAGTTTCTCAAAAACATTGCAACATATTAATTGTTGTCAAATTGAGGAAAGTATCAAGGAAAGATACGTAATCAATTGGGGAAATATTTCGTATGTTATGTTGGCTAGAAGCACTTAGAGAGCAGTCTATGAGCGCGTTATCTCAGACTTACTTTGAAATTTTACTTTGTCTATGCGTTACAATTTTAAAATTTCAAATCGATGAGTAAATATAGATTACAAAAAAGCTACGAGCGCAGCGAAATTTATATCAATGGAACAAACGATTATCGATCGAATACGCATTGTGTCAATAAAACATTCGTTGAAAACTTGATAACGGTAGATCGCGAAGAACCTTTAATATGAGAATTGGTTCCGCACTTCAACTAAGTGAACTGTGTGAGGAGTAAAATTGCAATTATGAATATCAAATGACGTACAGAAGGTTGAGATGAGTCGAGAAAACGACTTAAAACATGGGTTACAAACCATAGTCTACGACGAAGGTTGTGGTGAGCTTAAGATGGTGAAGTGACAGCAGAACAGTAGGTATTACGGGTTTGTCACCGTTTTTCTAAACTATACTCGCTCCAGAAAGTGTCTCTGGTAGGCAGGACAGGGGGTGAAGCGACAGTATTAATCCTGATATCGACTCAGGAATCACCTCAACTCCTACCAACCTCATACTGGTTACTTACGTTTTGGCCCCAGGATTTTCTTTTCTAACTTCATATTGCGATTAATTATGGTATCTTTATCAATGCTGACATGTCCATCTTGTATTGTATCTATACCCATCATTTTATTCCTTTCTGGTGGTTCTTGACCATCGCAATTCGAAAAATTAATACACAGAGCAACTGCGAGAAACAATTTGAACATGACTGCTTCACACACCAACTGTATTGAAACTACGAATAATTGTCATAAAAGGGAATAATTGGTTTTTATTTTAACGAACACATTTAAGAGCGAATTAATTGCCTTTTAAAAAAACAAAAGTTTTATCTATTTGCAGGGATGGAATAAATAGGCATTGCATAATCAATGTTTGGATTTTAAGAATTCGGATGACACTGTACGGGATCAAATGTAATAATTCGCGAACTGCGAGGCATTATCTGCGGCCCAACTATGAGCTCTTATGTTAGTGCAGCTGTGCGACAGTGACTGACTTATACTCGTCATATACATTTGTCTCATAATAAGAGTTAAATTATCATGGCAACAAGAGGTCATGGTAGGGCCCCTGCTCGCTACCGTCACTAGAGATCCTAGCAACTCATAGAGCCAACGAGCTGCTGGCGTATATTCAACAAGCCAACAGCACTATGGACTAGAACAGCATCTTGCAGTCGCTACAGCAGTGGAAATCCAACTTCAAGAAGAGATTCGCAGTGTCAAAGTACTCTTGTTTCAGACGTACGACAAGACCTACCAGATGCCGCCCCGCCAGAGATGGAGGCGAGAGGAGAGTCCAAGAATCCGCACCTTTGTCTAAAATCTAGGGTGGATCCTGCAGTGCAAGACCTAACTGACATACATTTTGGGAGAATAATTTGACTGTGGGATACCTGGTACTCGGTTCACCCTTTACCTGTTAGTAGGTTAACATTTGGTAAGTGATATTTTTGAATTTCTGTTATTAACAGAAGCTCCCAAGTAACTCCTTGTAACATCAGCTACCTGTCAGTGAAAGTCCCGTTAAAATTGCTCAAGCCGTTTCAGAGATTACCCGGAACAAACAGACAGACTGACACAGAAAAAAATATAAAAATATTTTTTTTAAGACCGTACCGTATATTCTTTCATAGGCATTTATTGAAAACCTGTTATTTTGGAATTACAAACAGAAACTTCAATTTTATTTATCAATATATATATGGATAAAGTTTTTGAAAAAAAATCATCTTTAGGTTACTCTCCCTTACAAAACGTCTAATTTTATAATTATGTAAGGACTTAATATTTTACAACATTTTCCTCTTTTAGGAAATCAATTTTACATTCTTCCTACTCGATATCATCTTCAGCGACAGCCGAGAAGACAACAGCAACGCAGGGACATTTATAAACCACAAAGCCAAAAGATTTTCTTTTTTTTAGGAAATCATTTTATACAATCTTCCTACTTCAGGGACAACCGAGAAGGCAGCGCCGGGATATTTTTAAACCACCAAGCTAATTCCTTAGAACTATGTGCCAGTATAACAGCTAAGAGAAAAAAAAACTACATAGTTCGACAATCGAACTACTGGGTAACTGGTTGGAATAAATCATTTTACATGACAAACCCTTTAACACACATCTATTTGAGAAGTTATAAAATGTGGTATTCATTTTAATATTCTAACAAAAGGTAGAGTAATAGACGCCGGAAAAGTTTGACAACCACAACGTTTACGAGCGAGAGTAATCGGTGGGATTATTTGTAGATACGCGATTGCAAAACGACAAACGCCGGCCTTCTAATAAAGTTATTCGCGCGCACAGAAACCTTTGTGTGGCTCCTAAGACTTCAACTAAAACATAGGTTTGTATGGGATCAAAATAGTGCCATCTGAGGCAATCATGGACTCACTATGGCAATAATGGCGTCTGGATGATGGGTTGTCCACTTCCCTCTATAATGGTTGAGGAGGTCAACGGCTGGCATTCACGTCATACTCGTGAACAGGTGCTGCTTGTAGGGGCTGGTCATCTCAAGCTACGCATTTAGTTATAAGTAGATGTACTAGATTTTTAGTTATGTTAACTTTTATCGACATTTGTGCATTGGAACATTGTCCATGAGCTTACGTTTCTTAAATTATTTATTTTGTATTCTTTAAAGTGTATATTATTTTTGAAAAGAGTAATTACTGAGTTTCTTGCCAGATTCTTCTCAGTTAAAGCAAGCTTCCGAACCTGGCGGTAGCATGATTAATCCTGTATAATTATGTCATTCTGACGATTTTAAAGTTTGATTTAAAGCTTTGTAATAAGTCTAATCTAATAAAGATACTTTTGACTTTGATTATCTGTCACATTATAACCTGCGGCAACATTCTGGAAAGGCAACAATTTACATGGTACTTAATTGTAATAAAATTATAAAGTATCCTGATTAGCAGGGATAGCATAGTTTGCTTCATAAAACAAGGAGAGCATATTTTATTTTCTACTTAAGTTACACTGTACATAATATTATATACATGTAATATGTTTACAAACACATATGTAATAAATAAATGGTCAAAACACCAGCTTTTTAAGTTCCAAATGTGTGGAATCATTAATAGGTGTCTATAGCTTAAAATAAATCCACACTAATATTATAAAGAGGAAAGATTTGTTTGTTTGTATGCATTAAATAGGCTCCGAAACAACTTGACCGAATTGAAAAATTCTTTCAGCAATGGATAGCTACATCATCAGCAAGTAACATAAGCTATATTTTATCCCCATACTCCCAGGGGAACGAGAACTAGGTAGTTTAAACCATGTGACATTCGCTAGTAATTAATAAACACTCAATACCTCCTAAATTGTTTCTTAAACCTCTCATAATGATAGTCATCTGTAGCTCTTTCTCCTTTCGCCTTCTTCACAATTTTGTCAACATTTTCATCAATAACACTTGCTTCAGTCTTAACCACTTCAGGCTTCGCAGCTTTCCGTTTCTTGGAGTCATTTTCTATATTAAACCTATTGTGTTGGACGAAATTTACAGCCATGTTAGTGGGGACAAATTGAGATGGTCCATCTTTTTTGTTGTGCCTCTCCCACAAGAGTTTCATTTTCGCTTCTTCTGTGGCTTCAATGTTTTTAATTTTAGCATCTATGCCTAAATCTACCTCTGGTATGCCGCTAAGCATTTGGTTGGACAGCATTTCCTCCGATCTGTGTGTTGATGAAACCCGGAGATGTTCAGGTAAGGAAAGTAATGCAGCTTCTTCCGGTGATAAGTATTTTAAGGATTCATTTTGTTCAATATCCTTTAGGTCTTTGTTGTGGCCTTCTGTGAAAAAAGTAAATTTTCTTTTGAGCATCATTCTCTGGTACTAAATTAGTTAAATCATAATAAGGAAAATGATCTTAATATAAGTGTAGAAGATATGTATGAATGTGGATATAGCAAAAGAAGTATGTAAGTTATAGCGGTGGTATCCCACGCCTACCCCATGGAATACAGGCGAGAGCTAGATATATGTATGTATAAATATTATTGTTACTAAAGTCTATGTGGGCCAAATTCACCAAATTTGGTGGACAGTTGCATCGTATTTGTACTCTTATACAACGCGGGCAAAGTCGCGAGCCTAAGCATAACTGATATAAATAACGTACCTTTTCTCTTCGACAGTTGTTCCTCAATATATTTCATCATCTCTTCATCCTCGTCTCGCTTGTTAGTTTCCGCGGAGAACTGTGTGCCGATCCCGGTGTCATACGCGTCATCCACTTGTTTCACTTTCCCGCTTTTTAATGCCTGCATATTCACCATTCCTCCCGCTTTCACTTTAAAAGGGTCTTTGCACGTGATTTCCTCCACTATACTCGGCTTCTCCCCAGTTGCCAACGCTATGACGCTCACCCCATTAGGTCTTTCTCGCAACCTTTGTATCTCCTTGGTTTCTCTCAATTTCGCTAAAATATACTCTTCATCTTCTGAATCCTCGTCTTCCTTCACTCTCTGCCGAAGATTTTTCTTTTTTGACTTTTTAAACGTAACTTCAACTTTTCGGTCCGGCTCTTCGTCCGACATGTTCAAGGCCTTAGACTTTTTTCCTTTCAAGTTCCTACCAACCTCAATATAACTATAAACACAACTGTTTTTCTTAAATCAACAAATTAGTGGACAGTCACGTGCTCACAACTTGTTTAAATTATTGTTTTCATGAAACATAGATCATGAAGCGTGGACACTGAGTACGAAGTGGTCAATAAATCGCAAACGGCATTGTCAATTGATATGATTGTTATTGATGACCAATTATTATGTTTTTGTTTGCAAAACGTACCAAAAAAATCAAAAAAGGTCAAAATTAAAGCAAATCAGACGTAAGCAAGCAAAATAAAACAAACAGTTGTTAAGTATTTTTTGATGGACAAAAAGAAAATACTTTCACTATGCTATACTGTTTGTTTATAGCACAGATGGAAGCATTATTCCCAAATATGCACAGATAAATAATACCATAAATATGCCAAATGAATATACTTCATATTATAAGTACTTTTTTGTCTATGGTACGAAAGTATGCAACTAGCCACAGGCAAAAAATAAATGCTTGCGTAATTTTTTAAACAATTTATGTTATTTCACAGCACTCGTGACAATGGCCATACAACACACAGGTTAGCTGAATATAGAAGATTAAAATATGGAATAGGAGAATGTACCCGTTCTCCTATTGTACAAGTTAATTTTTTTGTGTTTGCCAATACGTTGGTAAAAATTTTTATTTTTACCATAGACTGTGTATTTTTTTCTTTATCTATAACGGCCACAATTTGTGTGTGTAAAGAGTGCCAGGTGCTATGTGGTTGGTAGTCTGTTTGATTGAACTTTCAACTTTTGTTTTGTATGACCTCGCTAACTTTTTTGTGAGTATTGATAAGAGCAAGTGATAAGATACTAAACAAACATGAACCGGTTCAAAGTGTAGAGTTCCGTCGCATGAAACAGTAGTGTTGATTGATCGTGACTTATTTGTATATTTACTATGGCCGATAAAGTTGTGCTTTTGCAATCACCGCCTCCGAAATTAGAAGATGTACAGAAGACCATATTTAACGAGAGTGCTTTAGCATTCCTAGCTAAATTACATATACAATTTGATTCAAAAATAGAGCAGTTGTATAAGAATAGGTTGCGACGTATGGTTGAGATTCAATCTCTCTCTACATTGGATTTTAAAAAGTCGCCAGAGAGAAGTGACCGTTCCTGGACCATAGCCCCTCTGCCTACCAGGCTGCAGTTTGTATAATTTTCTACTTACTTTGAAACTTAGATTAAACTTACACAATATCTGTAATAAATAATCTGTATTATAATGTGCTAGAAAGATAATATTTTAGCCTGAATACAAGGGTTTATTTATTACGTTTAGAAATATATAATTTCAGGAAACTTTAATTCTGTTACTGAGATATTGATTTCCTTCAGGATTTTTAAAATCAAAAATTCAGTTAAAGTGTCTGTCTTTTTACATTATAAATATGTTAAAAATATATCATCCCCTTGCCCTCAGATGAGGAACTCAAATCTATACTTAATCTCTATAGGGTCTAGCTAGACTTTAAGCAAACATTTTTGTAACAGAGTATTAATTAATTAAATAAGAAATGCCTTTTTTTTCGTCATCAATTTTCTAATTTTACTAGGCATTATAGTTCTTAGAATTTAATTTGACAACAAAAATAAGCATTGTCGTATGTTCCTCATATCATCCAAGACGGATCAAACTGCACTTTACCCTAAAAATAAAAAGTATCTAAGATATAAAAAAAATTAAAGGGTTTTTATTTAATTTATTTATTTAAAGCTTTATACTGAAACTTAAGCCAAGTAGGACACAATATATACTCACATACAATTGGCAATCTTATGGCACATGGCAATCTCTTCCAGACAATCTGAGATAGAATAATTCTATTATTATTCTTAAATTCATATGTACCGCCAGTCAATGCTTTGTGCCAAAAAGTGTTATAAATTAATTCAATCTTTTTTTAGGAATCGTCATCTAGACCTGGGTGATGTCTCTGCATCAAACACGGCACACTTTGTATCAGCTCTTAATGCCGATGTCCAAGGAGTTCAGGTGGACTTTGACGATGGCCACTGTCCAATATGGAAGAACCAGCTCCTGGCATTCCAGAATATCAATTTGGCTGTCAAAGGAATGCTGCCCGGAGCACCGCTCAGTATCACTACATGTCCCATTCTGATGCTAAGACCCAGGGCTTGGAATATGATTGAGCATAATATTCTGGTAATTTTTTACAAACTTATTTCATTACTGTAGTTTCTTGGCCTGCTGTAAGTCGAGGAAATTGTTTCAACCAATAGTTGAGGTATGTGATGAATTACAGACAACATACATGCATACACATTCTCACGCCTGTATTCCCTGAAGGGGTAGGCAATGGTGTTGTAATCACAACACCCACTTTTCAATATATATAATGCTACCTATTATGTGAACACTACTTTCAGTAAAATGTTTGAACTTTTGACCAAAGATGATTAAGTAACAATGTGACAGATGGTGAGTCTATCGTCATCTCAGACACTATATATAAATCTTTTAATTGCTGACAACATAATTTTTTATCAATAATAAGAAACTACTTTACTAATAGCTTTTAACTTGATGCATATAAAACATAAACGGTACTGAAATAAAAAAAAACAAATTTTCACAATCTTTTCTGTCTGACTAATTTTAACGGGACTTTCACTGGCAGATAATGTTACAAGGAGTAACTTAGGCTATTTATTAAAAAATAGGGTTCTGCGGGCCACCCATGAAATTAATTCAAAGCGGGTGCAACCTCGGGGCCCAGCTAGTAATTAAGATAAAAACAATCCACAGATTGACGGTAAAGAAGCAATAGGTCCTCTAGTAGACTTTGGTATCCTTATGTACCACAATGCAAAGAAGCTGTATGAAGCCAACAGCGGACCTTACTTCTACCTGTCGAAACTCGAGGGTTCGTCAGAGACTGAGCTATGGAATGACATCTTTGTATGGACCCAGAAGGAGCTAGACTTACCCCAAGGGACTATCAAAGCTTGTGTGTTGATTGAGAACATTGTCTCGTCATTTGAGCTGGAGGAAATGTTGTATTCTTTGAGGGAGCATTCATTAGGCCTCAATTGTGGTATATGGGATTATTGTGCATCTATTATTGGTAAACTTGGTAAGCATTTTGTTATACTTGTTTTTTATTGAATAAAGATTACTAGTAGAAAACTGGTCCCAAATCGGTGTCTCTCGGGATCGTGCCAAGAAGGCTGGCAGCATTGCCACGTTGAATAGCAATGCTGATTCTCTGAGCGAGAAAAGCCCCAGCCTGCTTGTCACGAGAAGCTTCTACCAGGCGACGTGAAACCTCTTTGAAAAGTTGATGAGTTTACTATACTTAGTTTCCGATAGATACTGAATACGGATAATCAGTAGAAAACGCTCTGCGAAAAATAGTGGGAGCATGTTTTTATTCGCCTCGCGCCATACAGAGACAGATTCTTAAATGGTATTCTCGGCTGGAGGCCCTTGGGTCTCGCCCTTTAGTCCGGTTAAGCAGTGGAGGTAACTCCCCCCTACCAACTGCGAGAGACCATATCGCAAAAAATAAAAATGGCATTCTAAGGCATTCCGGTCACGACTTAAAACAGTCGTGACACCCATATCACGGGTTTGCCACCGTTTTCGTAATCTATACTCGCTAGCGTTTCCGCCAAACATTTGTATGAAAAATTGTGCAGCGACTCCCAGCGGTGACGTGAAGAACTAAAATATCTCATACAAATATTGCGAGTGACGCTAGCGAGTATAGATTACGGAAGTGGTGGCAAAACCGTGATAGGAGTACTGTCCCTATATTGAACTAATATTCTTGGCTATAGTAAAAACTTGAGCTAGTGAGAAATCTAGTCAAAAATACTTATTTTTAAAGGCCTTGATTAAAATTTTGTTTTTGTCATATTCTAGAAAAACAATGTTTGAAGTAATCCAAGATAACCACTATTTAATTTACTTCCCCGCTTTTCTTACGTTTTCGAAATACACGCAATGTTTTTTTTAGGAAACCGGAAGGAGTTCCTACTACCAGATAGGAACAAGTACGTGAACATGGAGCGTCTTTTCCTCAACAGCTACATGCGGCTGGTGGTAAGCGTGTGTCACGCGCGCAACGCGCCGGCCACCGGTGGCATGGCTGCTGCTATGTTGGCACCAGGCTCCGATGGAACTGATAAAGAGTAGGTCTTTGATACATCAAGTGTAGATCACATATCTTTTCCATACAGATAAATAAAATTAAAGTGTCTGTTTGTAATTCCAAAATAACAGATTTTCACTAAATGTATATGAAAGTATACACGGTAATGATATTGAAAAACTATTTTTTACAACCCCCAAGGCCACCATGGCTGAGCAGTCGCCTGCTACGCAAGCGACGCAAGTTCGAATCCCAGCGGGGCCTGTACCAATGAGTTTTTCTAAAAACTTATGTGTAGTGATTTCACACCACGTGCTTTACGGTGAAGGAAAACATCGTGAGGAAACCTGCATATTTCTGAGAAGTAATTCAAAGTCGTATGTATAGTGCCTGAGACGGCGATGGACTCACCATCTGTCACGTTGGCACTTAATCGGTGAAATGTGGTTGTTGTGATAACAACACCTCTGCCTACCACTTCGGGGAATACAGGCGTGAGCATATGTAATTTTTAGAATTTTTCTCTGTCTGTCTATCAGTTTGTTCCGGCTAATCTCCGAGACGGTCGGGCCGGTTTTAACGGGACTTTTTGGTCTCGCAATATTTTGCGGTTTTTCGACCTTCTATAGGTAGGAATCTATGGTAGTTAGCGGCACTTTCTTTCAAAGTGCCATTATGTTTGCATCGAAGCGTAGCAACCCTGATGGTTTGCTGTTACCACAGCCTATAATTGACGCTTGCAACCTTATGTCTTTTCTAGGACCCTCTCGAACGTTAGCACAGCCCTTATTCTAACTGATGCTATATTCTCTACAATTCTGAGACATTAAAATTTTAACGAAAAAATTTACGATTACGTCGAACCTTTTTCTCTTGTTTCTTTAGGATTAGAACTTTATAATATTTGAACAGTAAAAATAAATATGCTCACGCCAACCCAGAAGGGTCGTAACAACAACACCCACATTTAACCGAATGTGATTAAGTGCTAACGTGACAGAGTGTGAGTCTATCGCCGTCTCAGGCTTTTACGTCTTTGAATTACTTCTCAGACATATGCAGGTTTCCTTACTATGTTTTCCTACACCATAAAGCACGCGGTGTGAAATCACTGCACATAAGTTTTTAGAAAAACTCATTGGTACAGGCCCGCTGGGATTCGAAGTTGCGTCGCTTGCGTAGCATATGACTGCTCAAACCCCGAGGCCACCACGGCTCTGAAAACGAATATACTTCAATGTATAATTAACTTGCTATGCCCCGCGGTTTTTCCCGCGCAGAGTTATATTAATGGGTGACTCTTTGGTTCAGGTCAAAGGTGACGATCACAAAGATTCTCGAAGCTAAGCTGAAGGAGATCGAGTGCGGCGTCGATGGCTTCATGGTTTACGATGCCAGGGTAGTGGCCCACGTCAATGAGGTAATTATTCAAATTATTACAATATATTTATTAATAACCAGCGGACGTCACGCGGTTTCACCTGCGTAGTTCCCGTTCCTGTGGGAGTAAGGGGATAAAATAAAGCCTATGCTACTCGCTGATGATGTAGCTTTCCGATGGTGAAAGAATTTTTGAAATCGTCACAGTAGTTTTTGAGTTTATTCTTTACAAACATACACACAAAAATACAAATCTCTCTTTATAATAGTAGTGTGGATGTAGATTATTGAATACATCATTCTAGTTTAACAACGTCACATAACTTAAAGGACCAGGGGCCTTACTATAACCTCTAATTGCCATGATAGTTTTACTCTTATCATGAGACAGATGTATATGGCTTGTATAAGTCTGTCACTGTCGCACAGCTGAACTAACATTGCGATAAGAGCTCATGGTCCGGCCCTGGTTGTCCTTGCTGTGCAAAGCAAGTTGAAAAAAAAACCTAACCGTTGTCATTTGGATTCGAACCGGTGTAGCCTAATTTCGTGATCACCTGATAGGCTGGAAGCGTCCTGTCTGAGCTATCGTAACTTGGCAGAAGCTGGCGAAATTTACCTTCGTATTGATTACAATATATTGTATTGTAGCAAAATTCAAAATATCTTTATTCGATTAGACTTTTTATAAAGTACTTTCAAATCGTCAGAAAGACACGATTACATAGGATTATACATGCTACCGCCAGGTTCGGAAGGTTGCTTTTACTGAGAAGAACCTGGCAAGAAACTCAGTAATTACTCTTTAAAAAAAAATTACAGCTTTGAGTAATACAATATACATCATAAAAAAATATATATAAGCCCATGGACACAGTTCCAGTGCACAAAAGTCGATATAAAAAAAAATTAAAACTAATAATAAGAAATACGAGTAATTGTGTAGCTTGAGATGACCAGCCCCCACTAGCAGCACCTGTTCACAAGTATGACGAGAATCAATTTTTCATTGCCTGAAAACATGGTTAAAACAATGTTTTCTGAAGATGACACTCGATCAATTGCCCCTGAAACCCTCCACACATAATTTCATGAAAATCGTTGGTGCCGTTTCCGAGATTGTGTATATATAATATACAAGATATATATGTGTATATACAAGAATTGATCGTTTAAAGGTAGTAGATTAATCAATTAATTTATGCAAAAAAACAACGACGTCAATTGTTTAATATGCGTTAAGAGTAAATCAAGTATTCAATTTATAAAGATATTCAAGGTCTGTAAAATGTTGTTGATCATCCAGTGTTCATGCATAGAGATTGTAATTAGTAACCAGGCAATCAAATTAGGCAGAACTAAAAGATAGTTAGAATTCAATCAGGCATAAAAATAATTATTCAGACTAATGCGCGTTTAAAAGCTTTATTAACCTATATAAATCAATTGGAACAATGCTAATTACTCGAATTAGACATGTAATTTAGATGGCCGATAGGTATCGCTAGAGACGATGGCAAGAGACCGGACGGTATGAGCTTGATTCCATGGAAGATGGGGCGGGTGCTGGTATGGGATGCAACCTGTTCAGACACGCTGGCCCCTTCCCATCTACATGGAACCAACAACAGAGTTGGTGCGGCATGTGAAGCGGCTGAAAAAGCCAAAGCCTGCAAATACAGGGGTCTGGACTCCGATTATGACTTTGTCCCATTCTGAGTCGAGACCCTTGGAGAGAATTTAATTTAATTTAATTAACTTATATTTAACATAATTTACATATATTTAGATGTAAATTTAATTTAATTCCCTAGTAACCCTAAATGATTGTTTTAAGTAATGTGTAAGCCTAAGTTACTTGTGACATGCTATCTGCCAGTGACAGTCCCGTTAAAATCGATCCAGACAGATTTAGAAAATTTGTTTTTTAATTTTAGTGACAAGCTGTTGATTTGGAATTACAAAGAGACATTTAAATTTTATATAGACCAGTTTTGAATTGGCATCGCTTGCGTTGTAGGCGACTACTTAAACCACGCTACCACTATAACTCGTTAGCGAGTGATCATACTCAGCTACAGTAACGGGAAGATATCCTAGTGTCGTGTCGGGAGAATACCAGCGAATACTGCTCTAGTTGGTAACTTATATAATACTAACTTCTGAAATACTTTGAGCTAACACTAACTTTAACGTGCGACTTCGTTTATGTAGCCTTCCTCGATAAATGAGCTTTTCAATCAAATCGGATCCTGATATTAGCGCGATCTAGCAAACAAACTACCTTTACACATTAGTATAGATACTCCAATTTGCTTAAACACTCATACCGCGAATCAGACTGTTGTCTAAATGTTCACAAACTTACAATTGTTAGCGAGTAGCGCCATCTATGTAGCGACTGAAGAACTACTTCGTACCTAATATCAAAATTTAATTTTTTTTTAAATTATTACAGCTCTGGAAAAAGAACGGCGATACTCCAAATCAGATACATAGGAAATTCGACGCTAACGTAACGGCACAAGACTTATTGTCGATCCCCAGTGGCGGAGTGACTCTGCAAGGCTTGAAACACAATGTCGCTATCTCCATCTTGTTCATTTATTACTGGTTGGCTGGGACAGGGCATTTCTTCTACAGCGGCAGTGTTGAAGATTCAGCCACTGCCGAGATTTCCAGGTCACAGATTTGGCAGTGGATACGATTTGCTGTAAGTATTATTTATTGATACAAATTTGATATAGAGGTTGAGTTTCTCTTCGATGCAACTCTTTAGTTCCGAAAATAAATTCAACAATATATAGTATAGTCTAATAGTGGAAATCTATTCTGCTAGTCATATCTATACTACTTGGAGGCGAGGCTACAAGGCACTAAGCTAGACTGGAAAATTACAAATGGGAAACTCAATAACACTGCCCGATCTGGGACGAACCCAGGTTCTTATGCACCGCTTTGCGACCACTAGACCAACAGGGTTCTAAACCTTTGGATATTTAAAAGGAAAGAAATAAGTGCCGTCGTGGCCGTGGAGATTGAGTAGTCACATGCTACGCGAGCGACGCAAGTTAGAATCTCGGCGGGCCCTGTGTCAATGAGTTTTTCTAAAAACTTATGTGCAACGATTTTTCGTGAGGAAGCCTACATATGTTCGAGAAGTAATTCAAAGATGTATGTATATATCCTGAAATGCCGATAGACTCACCGTCTGACACGTTGGCATTTAATCTCTACGAGCATATGGATGAAATAAATAAATTTTCAGACTCCATTAGAGGACGACCCACAACAGCGAGTAACAGCAAAATTGGTAGAAAAAACAGCAGCCAACTTCGCTGCGCACGCGCATAAGAACTTATGTCGATCTAACGCCGAACGTAAACGCCTGACCGCAGCTCGATACATGAGCATAGAATTGTTCCTCTCTAGGACACCACCGGAGTTCATCACCAGTTATCTCAACGACAACCATAAATTCAGAACTCTTCATAATAAAGCTTTGATCAGTAATCTATGATCACTTTTGACAGATAACATCAAATCTTGCTGCAAGATAAAAATGATATCTCTATGGCTAAAGTTTAAATGTTAGAATCCACTTATTAAAAAAAACTTCAATATTAGAATGGACATGAAGCCATCATTTTATACTACTGGACCCGCCTGGCTACGCTCGGGTTGTGATTAGTTACTAGCTGATGCTTTTTTTTTTCAAATTTTACTGGTGACGTCAATTTTATTATGAAGGGACCAAAGCTAAGATTTTAGACCGACAGACACTTTCACATTTATAATTGATTGATTTTGCCATTGCAGCGAGATTTAAAACTATGTACTTGATATTTAAACGATCTTCGATATTAAAGTATCAACAGATAGACCCTTGCGTGATTTATGACTCGATTGAAACATTATTTAGTAAATATATTTCTAATATATTTATAAAATATATTTCTAATGCAAAAATGTATGCTTACCAACCCAGTCTTGTTATACCAAAAGTAAAATGTTTATTGTATGCAATTATACCATTATAACTGAGTATTATATATGCACAGCTAAAATAATGCTACCTTTAAACCGGGCAAGTAATTAGCTAGCAAAAGGCCTTTGTTCCGTTATTAAAAAAAGGTTGTGATTTTTTTAAGGTTAAACGAATTATTTATGTTAAATACGCGCCAATAATTTTTCGTATAAATAATAAATGGTGTATACAAATTGAACTAAATACCTTACTGTGATATACATTCCAAATTGCACTTGCTATATATACTATTTTACATATTGTTATATTTAGATTAATGTTATATTTGAAATAATTTTATAATTATATACCGATAATGTTACGTTTGCATGTTAATAAATATATTGGAATTTTACTAGATTCTTATTTCATACAACTAATGACATCAGCCAGCATATTTCATACAAGATCACATCTTACATACTTGGTTTTGACAGAGTTCCTTGTCGGTTCTTCTCAGAAGGGTTGTTTCCGAACCGGTGGTAATTTTCTCGACTTTCTTATCTGCCTAAACTGAATAAATCAATTTTATTAAAATTTTTCAGTCTATACAGATAAATAAAAATGTAGTGTCTGTTTGTAATTTCAAAATAACAGTTTTTCACTATACAAATTCATATGATAGTATGTATATACGGTACTGAAATAGAAAAGCGATTTTTTAAATTTTCTATGTCTGTCTGGTAACGGGACTTTCACTGGCAGAAATCTAATGTTATAAGGAGTAACTTAGGCTTTTATTAAAAATAAACATGGTCCCGAGGGCCAGCCATGGCATTAAGTCAACGCGGATGAAACCGCGGGGCTCGGCTAGTTTTGAATAGGTCGTCATTAGGGTTTGTTAATATGTGACTATGTGTGAAAGTGAGAGAAGAGAGGTGGGAGAAAAATTTACAGTTGTCTTCCAGAAGTTGTAGGGTTTTATGCATATATCACTATGTTGAAGTCGTAAAATATCTAGCTCAAACGATAACGTAGTTATAGGCTATGGTTGCTAAGGGCCGAAGAGCTCGCGGCCTTTACCTACGATACGTGCGCGGTCGTTCAACTTGTTAAATTAAGGAGAAGGTTAATGGTGTCGAAAAATGTTTTTTTGGGATTATAACAGTGTAGTAATTAAATGCGGCGTGGTAATTTAATTCTACTTTAATTAAAATACTATATACATAAAACGTAAAAATCAATTTTTTTCTTAAGTCGTTCTGACAGCTTGTCAAAACTCTCTTTTACAATATTTATGAGATAATAATCATTTCAGTAAAAGAGGTGCGTTACCGCTACAACAGGAACTATTAGTGGGAGAAAGAAATAAAAACAGATTTCACGTGAATAACTCTACGTTACCGCTGATATTTATTCGAAAATAAGGTATTGATATGGTCAAAGTTGAACGTCAATTACTCGTAAACGGAAGAAGATATTTTTGTCATAATAATTTTGCTTGTATCTTAAAATTATACCCTATCACATATTTTAACATCTGTCCTATTTTCGCCGACAACCTGTATAAGAAAAAAAACATGATGTATCTTTGTATATTCTCTTTATTAACATTTATAGTGTTTATCTCAAAAATATGGAACATTTCAAATGTAACGGATAATTGGTATGTACTTAATGTTTAGAACACAGGTGATGCAAATTGTGATGATAGCCCAACATATTAAACCTTAACGCCGTTACAATAAGTGCTATAATTAACAATAGTATTTGTGTTATAATTACAAATGCCAATAAAGCCGTATAGGTATAGGAAAGTGAAGAAATAGGGCAGAATTTTAGGTGGGTTGCACTTGATATTATTTGATTAGACATTTTACAAAGTACTTTCAAATCGTCAGAAGGACACAAAATACATGATTATAAATGTTACCACCGGGTTCGGAAGGTAGCTTTTGTTGAGAAGAACCCGGCAAGAAACTCAACAATTACTATTAAAAAAATATATTATATGTTATAGGTTACAGTAATAATATCTCATGAGTATGTATATGTCATGAACAATATATTATATTATAGATGTTAAATTTGCAATCGTAGTTTGAAAATAATGGTGTACTTAATTTTATTTTTGCTTAAGTACTATGTACTGTAGTGTGTAAGTACTACGTGCTTTACGGTGAAGGAAAACTACATATTTCTGAGAAGTAATTCAATGAAGTATGTAAGGTGTCAGAGACGACGTTGGACTCAACATCTGTCACGTTGGCACTTAATCATCTTTGGTGAAAAGTGGGTGTTGTGATTACAACACCTTTGCCTACCCCTTCGGGGAATACAGGCGTGAGCATATGTATGTACTATGTATTATAATACGTTATATTTAGTGCAACCCACCCTATAACAATGATATGATATGACAAACTTTAACATATTGCTTATTATAACATTACCCAATCACAAAGTAAATACTAAATAGCGACCATTGTCATTCCCTCTCGCTTTTAATTTATACCGTATGAGCGAGAGGGTATGAAACGTCATCATTCTGTTCATATCACGAGCTAAGATCACACTATGAAGGCAAGCTTTGGGTGAATGTATTAATGGAATAGTATACACCCAGGGGCGTGTATTATATTTTCAGAATGGTATGCATAAATAATAAGTATGCAGGTAGGTCGGTTAGGTTACGGTTTAGTGTAGAGTATATTCAGTCATCACAAATGGTAAGCACTGCGTATCTGCTTATATGGAATACATGCCCCTGAATACCTAAATCTTCATATTATTTATTGAAATCATATACAATATTTTAATTTGAAAGAAAAACAAGGAATATAGGAAGTAAACAATGATTTTGATATAGTTATTTTATTGAACGTGATATATTTTTTTTTAGTTTTTTAATAACAGTTTTACTCTTAATTAATTCAGATTTGTCGTGCAAGTAAAATAATATAATTGACATAACTTATTTCGATAATCGGCTGTAAGCATTTTTTAATATTTCATATTTTTAAAATAACGTACGTCTGCTTGACCACGATTGGTGTAACCCAACCGAAACGTCATTTTCAAAATATTATCGTGATAGGTCCCTAGTAACTTTAAATATTTATTTGCATATCCACAAAAATGTATGTTATTTGTCACTTTTATAGTATTATTTCATTTAAACAAGTAATTATATATCAGTCAGAATAAATTTCCTTGTTTACACATATTACTAAATAATGTATGATAATGATAGCAGATACTTTGTGCCAATAACTTCAAAGATGCAAAATAAAAATATTGAGTTTTGAGTATATGTATTATCAGTTACATTATACATCATTTAACATCCCTCAAGTCTCACTAAGTTGTTGAAAAATGGTCTTTATCACACTTACAATAAGAATACACTTTGCTTGAATCTGCTGAACTAGGCTTGTCTCGTTCTCGTTAACGCGAGAAAACGAGACAAACATAAATATCTAAGCAATATTTAAAAGTTTACTCCCTGCTTATTGATTTTGAGCACGGTCGTCATTTTAATCAGCCACCTCTGGACTATGTATCGAGTTTCAAAAAGGTTTTAAAGTATATTATAAAGATGAAAGATTTGTAAGTATGTGTGTAGGGAACTGGCTCAAAAAGTTCTGGACCGATCTTGAAAATTATTTCAGCAATTGATAGCTCAGGAGAACGGGAACTAGGCGGGTGAAACCGCGCGACGTCCGATAGTGAATTTATATTAAAACAACACTCGACAGACGTTATTCCTGGATAGCGACTGCAGCGCCATCTTTCGGGCTGATTTGTGAATCTAAACCATAGAAAGAAATTCATCCATCAGTCCGTTTAGGAGTTTAATGACATACACACATGACCTGACGGGATGACGTTAGTTCCCTGGAGTGTCGGGAAGCCCCTTGTGTGGGACGCGACCTGCGTGGACACACTTGCTCGCTGCCACTTAAACTCGACATCGAAGCAAGCAGGGGCGGCGGCAGTGTGTGCAGAAAACCTCAAGCGGCGGAAATATGCAGATATCAGTCATAACTGTATATTTCTGCCGTTTGGGGTTGAGACTTTGGGGCCATGGGGGCCAAATGCGAAGGTCCTTTTTAAAGATCTTTCAAAACGCCTGGTTGACGTCTCTGGTGACCGTCGAGCTGGTTCTTACCTCGGTCAGAGGATTAGCTTAGCGATCCAGCGAGGTAACGCAGCCAGCTTACTGGGCACCATTCCCGCAGACACTAATCTAAATTCCGTGTTTTATATATAATTTTTATTTTTATTATATTTTTCCTTTTTCATTGTTAGCAATAAGTTACTCAAATGTTATATTTCATGTAAATAAGAAGAAATTACACACATACAGTAGAATGATATATATGAATATAAACATTATGTGGTATGCATATATATATAGGAAATTAGAGACAATATATTCCATTTGAAATTGAAACTTCATTGAAACTCTTACATAATAGCCCCGTTTTTTTAAACATTACTCGTTTATTACAAAACATGGATTAAACAAAGACTAAAACTATATCCATCCCTTTTGAAATCAATATTAGAAAAAGAGATGGAGCTACTTTCAGCCCAAGGATTATCTTAGCCGATGTTTCTGGTTTTGTGTGACGTCACGCAAACGTCGTTGAAATATTATTCCAGCGTTTCTTAACTCTAAATATATCATGCAAATCCATGTTGTTGCAATATTGTCCTTATATGTTTAGTAATAAGGTTCGCTATGAGACGGTACACCTTGCGTTCTGTTCCCCTCCCACTCTGGCGCGGGTGAGGGCTCTCGCGAAGGAGGTGTCCCTCTCGTGGAGCGTCACAGGATGGTCCTGCAGGGACAGCGCCAGGGCGTGGGCGAGGGCTTCGTCTTCGGTCTGGGAAACAAGGTATATTATTAAAGCACTCGATCTAATGAGATACTGCCTAGTGATAGACGGACGGACGGACAAACAAGCCGACGGACAGACGGACGGTTTTTTTAATTAATAGTAGCATAAGTTACACCTTGGCTATGAGCCAGTGAAAGTCTCGTTAAAATCGGTCCAGTCGTTTCGAAGATTAGCCGGAACAACAGACAGACGGCAGAGTTTTTTTTTTAATTGGTTTTGTGTCTCAATACCGTGTCTTTTTTCATATGCATTTAGTCAAGAGGTGTCATTTTTGAATTTCAGACAGACATTTCAATTTTATTTATCTGTATAGATGTATAGAGTAGCTGTGCCCCGCGGTTTTACCCGCGTAGAGTTTCATGGGTGACCAGCGGAAACCTAATGTATTTTTAAATAAAAGTAGACTAAGTTACTCCTTGTAAAAATAGCTATCTGCCAGTTAAAGTCCAGTTGAATTGGTCCAGCCATTTTTTAAATTAGTCAAAACAAACAGACAGACAGAATTTATTATTTGTTTTCCATTTCAGTACCATACATTTAGATTCATATGCAAACAGACACTTCAATTTTATTTATCTGTAGTAGATTTAATAGCATAGAATAATTTATTTACATGAAATGTGGTCACAAAAGATGTTGTTTGAAATAAAAGGTACATAGCATATTTCACCCATTTTGGGTATGTAAATATTAATAAAATGTTAAACATTTTGTCTGCAAACAACATGGCTCTAACCAGGCATATTATTTTATTTATATAATGCTATATTTATATAATATAAATGCACAATTCGATAGTACAATGGTTAACCAGGTAAATGGTTAATAGGGTCGTATTTAAACATTTTTGGTATTGCAAGTTCGAATCCCAGCGGGACCTGTACCAACGAGTTGTTCTAAAAAAACTTACGTACAGTGATTTCACACCACATGCTTTACGGTGAAGGAAAACATCGTGAGGAAACCTGCATATTTCTGAGAAGTATGTTAAGTGTAGGCGGCGATGGACTCACCATCTGTCACGTTGGCACTTAATCATCTTCGGTGAAAAGTGGGTGTTGTGATTACAACACCTCTGCCTACCCCTTCGGAGAATACAGGCGTGAGCATATGTATGGTATTGTTACATCCAAAAAATCAACATACCATATTCCCCTGCACCTCTGTAAAAGTGCCTGGCGCCGTGACAGCGGTATTCTGTATTCTATTCTCAGCAGCTTTCATTCTAGCCAGCGCTGCTTCACTGTAACAAGTGAACATTATATTAACAATAAACAATATACTTTATTGGCGTCGAATATAACTTACTTTTATTCAATAAGTTTTCCAATTTTCTAGCCCTCCCTCTGAATACGGCGGTAGATTCTGACGAATTGAAAGTAAAAACACTCATGTGAGACATTTTATATTCAATTAATGTCTGATAAGTGCTATATTTGGTAGTCAAACGTCCAAGATAGTTAAGATTAAAGGATTAAAGTTAAATTAGGATGGGTATTTTATATCATTAACTGTCAAGTGTCTGTCTGTTATATCATCTAATTCAGGGAGAGACTTAGAGTATGGCTCTCTTAGTTTCTTACAGGTTCTTCTCAGAAGGCAAGTTTCCGAACGGGTAGTCATTTGTATGACGTTCATAAGTGCCTTACCAGGGCCGAATAAATAATCTTCATAACAATTCGAACCAAGTTGCAAGTAAGAGCTGGTGAAGCCGCGGACATTAGCTAGTAATAATTAGATAGTAAACTCTCATAAGAAGACAGACACACACACACACACACTCTGACACATACCGCATGTACTTTTTTGATGGAAGAATGAAGTCTCCTAATACAGACATCTACATGCTTAAAGGGACTTACTATGTAAACAAAAAACTTTTTACTAATGAAATAAAGTTATAATTAAAGCTAACTTAATTATCTATTGACAAAAAAGGAACTTACGCAGCCTGTCTCCTCTTAGCGGCCAGCTTCCCTTCACACGCATGGTCGGTGGCGTGGCGGTGTTTCAGACAGAAATTTAGGGTGCACTCCTGACACACTAGAGGTACCATCTCTTTTGTCTTGCAGCCTTTATGCGAACACCGGTTTGTGAACACCTGCAAATTTTAAATATTCATATGTACATTACACACTCCTCGATCTAGTAGGCAGAGGAACTACACTCATTTTGACATAGAAATACAAGTGATGTGTTTGATGCTGACTTTCAAACACATTGCGGGTTAA
This sequence comes from Watsonalla binaria, assembly GCA_929442735.1. NCBI lineage: Eukaryota > Metazoa > Arthropoda > Insecta > Lepidoptera > Drepanidae > Watsonalla > Watsonalla binaria. The sequence goes on from OV838938.1 coordinate 1,694,801, forward strand.
TAAACTGGATCTCTTAGTTCTACCCTTCAAACAGTACATTCATTCAATGTTATTTTGATGTGACCACGAGTAATTTGCAAACAGATCATGAACAAACCTCTGAGTTGATGAGTATTGAGCCCAGAGTGATCATGGAATTGTAGTAATTTTTTAAGCAAATTGATTCCCCTATGTGCCAATATCCAATAAATGTGTTAATTTACTTAATTTATAACACCCAGGGCCTCGTGTGTCCACTATACCATTTATTGCCATTTTTCTTCAGAAGGCTAGTTCCCAAACCATTGGCAATATACCTCACCAAAAACTATAAATTGTGCCTAATTTTAATGCAAGTTACATTACACAGTTGAACTTATCAGCTCGTGTTACATTTAAACAAGTTAGTAACTATTATGTTCGAATGTTAAATAAAACCATTGTAATTGTAGAATGTGTATTCAGGTAGGTAGCCCACACAAAGAAGTAAGTAATGTCATTGTGTTACTCAATCCACATTATTTATTAATAAAGTAGAAATGTACCCTCATAATAAATATATCCCTCAAACCTACCTACATTAACATATGACAGTTACCTTTTTCCGTCGCTCTCTAGCAGGGTCAGAGGTGCACTGGTTGTCGATATGCGCGCCCACCGCCATGTCCGGCGGTTCGCCGCGCCGGCCCGGCACCGGAGCCCCACACAGCGGACACACCGGCACTTGGACGTCGCGTGTATTAGCCTCTGGGCACTCGTGTTTGGCGTATGTAAAATGATCTGAACTGAAATATTAGGTGCTGTGAGAGTGATTGTAACCTCCATAAAACTTTTTTGCAAGTTACTTTTAGGATTTTCATTCAGAGAACAATGAATAATGTTATGATTTATGAAATTTTGAATGGAACCTTGTCTTGAATGTGGAATTATTAACCCTAAGGATATACAAGGTGTCAGGGAAAATAGGACAGCTGATAAAATATGTTAAGAAATAACTCATGCTTACCAAAAAACTTCCCTACATCCCCCACATTTCATAGGCAGGAAGTCTGGAAAATTTCAAAATAATAAATGATTAATCTTTTCTTGCAAAATCCATCCACCAAATGTTACTTGGTGAAATCCACAGAATGTGATAGAGATACTGATAAATTAAATATATTTTTTATTTCATTGTGTTTAGTGTAGTGTAAGATTGATCAAGGGTGATCTAGAACTATATTCTAGACTCCAGTTACAATTATTTACATATATAATTTGTTTCAGGAAGTTTCTAGAAACAATTCTTGAAATTGTAATTTAAAAAATTTAATCAAATGTTTACATTGTAGACAAGTCTGTCCGTCTAAGAGACTTGTCTTAGAGAACAAAGTGTTCAAAATAGAAAGGTACGTAAAATGGGATTAATAAGTCCAATTATAGTTTCAAAAATGTACTTTGAGTGAGTAAGATATTATGATATGATATTATGGCTTAGTTCTAAAAAGAGACCCATAGCTCGTGCCCTATAGACCCTTAATAAATGGACCTAAAGGTCGTCATGATGAGTGGGATGATGCGACCTTACAATTTAATAGTGTTTGCTTTTGAACTTACCAAGTTTATTGCATGATTTATAAGAACAGTTCTTTCCTACGTGTGGAAACTCCATTTTCACAAATCACGAATTCTCTAAATATCGCACCTTTACACAAAATTGGTCCCACTGTACTGATGACGAACAGACTGCGAAATTTTCTTTTATATCATATACCTCCTTCCCATTGCAAAATTACTACGTCATGCACCACTATTAAATCAACATACTATGCGTCACGTTGTGTCTGTCATCATAAAAAAAATAATCGTCATCTTCATTCGATGACCGATGTTCAGTCAGCGAACTTTTATTTCTTTATATAAGGTTATATTTTATCTACAGACAAAGAAAAAAACTTTAATGTCAAAGAAAATTATGTTTGTCTATGGATTGTTGTCTTTTGTAAATTTTTATCTGTGGCAGGATTGTGAGGACTGACACTATCATTCGTGAATAGCGGGCGGCAGTTTATAATCCTGGTTCCTATTCGTTTCTACCGATCTCGCAAAAAAATGTATGTCTACAAAATCTGCCAATAAGTTTAATGATGATGAAAGTCATTACTTCGAACCCGAAACGCTTTCTTAGCATCTTTCTTTCTGTAAGTTAATTTCCGTTAGCATCGTGGGTAAAATAAGTATATAGGAACTTACAGATGCTGTCACGCACGAGCCATGAGCGCTTAGCGAAAATAGTGGAGTTAGCGCATGTTGTGTTCGTGATCGCTCATACAATACAAGACCCAAACAATTGTATGATCTCTTTACAGTCTCTTTTTCTCTTACTTTCTTCAGAATATGGCTGTCGCGGAAATTGATACAGCGAAATACAGCACAAAGAAAGAAGCGATATTTGAAATTAAGGTACCGACAGTTATATTTGGTAGTTATTTTAATAAAAACAGAACCAAATCATGAAAGTTCTTAAACAGAATAGAACAATAAAACAAAATCACAAATCTTCTATTTGACGCCGTTCACTGCGTTGTTATACGATCTTACAAACCGCACAGACTAGAGGTAATATTAAAGTATATCTGGGAGAAGGGCATGCAGCTTAGCTGATGATTTAACATAATAATTTTAATAAGTTAATAATTTTACAATATTACTGATACTTTTATGAAAAATCACCCATTTTAGATGTTAATAATCTATATCGTGTTTCAATTAAAAAAAATATTTATTGTATTCTTTAATTTCAGGCTAAACTGACCCCATCCGGATCAGTAAGCAGATTAAAAATTTGATTAGCTTCTTGTTTAGTTCATGTCTCACCAAATAATTTCCTCGTGCAAGTAATGAAAATAGTCTCATTCATCATTCATTCTTTCCTTAAAATAATGTTTATGTTTATCAAGGAACATAAATTATTTTTTTAATTCATTAATCAACTAATCATTGGGAAAACATTTGCATTTTTTATAGTCCTACAAACTTCATTTATTGGACAGTGGCCCTGAAACGAAAACAATATTGACAGCTGAAGAGGCCGTTAAGATTTATGAAACGATGGTGACGATGCGCAGATTGGAGGTTGCCGCAGGCAATCTTTACAAGGAGAAAATAGTCAGGGGGTTCTGTCACTTGTATACAGGTACCAGTTGTGGAAAAGATTACATATTTCTGAACATTATCACTCCGTTCAATATTACTATCGAGCCCACGGGCCTTAGTAATTGAGCCTCAATCTAATGCTATATTCTTAAAATACTTAATATTCATCACGTATATTACATTACATCATCACTTATTACATTACATCATATGTATTGTGTTTGCCAATCGGGAATCGAACGCCAAGCGTACATTGGACCCACTAGAGCCTCGACCTCAACAGCAAAAACCGTTAAAATAATCAATCAACCCTATAAATGTACCCAGGTCAAGAAGCAGTGGCGGTGGGCATGCATTCAGTAATGAGGCCCGTAGACACGTTGATCACGTCTTACCGTTGCCATGCTTGGTCCTATGTTATGGGCCTCAGCGTGGTGACTGTGCTGTCAGAACTCACCGGCCGCAAGTCAGGCTCCTCCCGTGGCAAGGGAGGTTCCATGCACCTTTATACCAAAAACTTCTTCGGTGGCAATGGCATTGTGGGCGCACAGGTCAGTACAATGTTATTAAACAAGCATTCACCTGGGGATGAAGCTATGTGGCAAGAGGTAATGCTTTGCATGTGTGAGTAACTCGATCAGCTAGTCGGTCTTTATAATTATTATAATGTACTGTATCCTTAGGTACCGTTGGGTGCTGGCGCGGCATTCGCCCACAAATATAAGGGAGACGGTGGCGTTAACTTTTCCTTGTACGGTGACGGAGCGGCAAATCAAGGTCAACTATTCGAGACTTATAATATGGCCATGCTTTGGAACCTCCCCAGCGTGTTTGTCTGTGAAAACAATGGATATGGTGTACTTTCTTTTCATTTTTCTTTTTCATCTTCCATGTTTATTATCACACTCTCTGCCATGCATGCTCAGTATATACAGATACTCTGAATATTTTCCAAGATGAGCTTATTTTTTGACTTACCTACAGCTTGAATATAATTTATTTGCTGTTGATATCTCATTAAACATTTAAGATACACGAATTATGTAGCCTACCTTAATATAGCCACTTGACTATATTAAGGTAGGCTACATCATTCATTATACCTATAACAAATTTGGATTCATTACGTCAGTGCAGCAATGGGGACCAAAACAAACCGCGGTGCAGCTAATCAAGAATACTACACACGAGGACAATTCGTGCCTGGTATTTGGGTTGATGGCATGGACGTGTTGGCTTGTCGTGAGGCTACCAAGTTTGTTATACAATACTGTACTAGTGGAAAAGGTCAGTTCTGAAGCTGTGTAGGTACGGGAAGGATTTTTTTGAATAAACTTCCCCAGATATTGGGTCCATAACCAATGATTTTGACTAGGACCCCTAGTGATGGAGGTGGGAACGTATCGGTATCACGGTCATTCCATGTCGGATCCAGGAACATCGTACAGAACCCGAGATGAAGTGCAAGTAGTCCGCCAGACAAGAGACCCCATTGCTTCGTTCAAGGATAGGATTATCTCCAGCGAGCTCGCGACTGAAGATCAACTTAAGGTCTTTGTTAGAAGATATTTTTAGATGCTTGCTTATTAAACAGTAACGAATGGCATGTTAAAGGTATTTATAGATGCGATCTTAAAGCATATTACGAGCCAATGGAAGAAAAGAATTTGATCTCATTGTTCGATACTTAAGTGTCGTATAATTGTTTTAACAGAAAATCAGCGTCAAGGTACGAGCTGCCGTAGACGAAGCTATAAAGGTTGCTAAATCAGATCCTCAGGTGGGTGTGGAAGAGTTGTCAGGTGACATTTACTACAAGAATTTAGAGCCCATGATCAGAGGTACCTACCCCAACGCACCCCTAAAACATCTTGAAGTTATGGCACGGAGTTGAGAGATGATGAGAAAACTGTATTTCTGTACAACGTATTGCAACGGATATTATTCGTCAAAATGTCAGTAATATGAGATTAATAAATTTATATTTTGGGTATGATCACGGCTTATGACTTCACTGCAATAGTTATTGTAAGGATAGAATGGTAGTAGTTGGTAATCACCATCAGCAAAAAATGTTTTACGTCTAGTAACGATAGGTAATGGGAAAGTCTCGGGAGTAGTTACTATAGAAATGATCCTATGAATTAAGACATAAGATGTCTTGCTACGCACTACCGTAACATTACATTACCTAATCTTAATGATCTTATTAAACTATTATTTTATGCATTTGATTCATAGAGTGAAGTGGGCACGTACATACATTTATATGATTCGTAATGTTTACTTTTAAAATAATTATTGTCTATGGCATTATCATGAAGATTCGATTGTTGTGGCAGTAACCTTTTGCCTATTTATAAATTATTAAAAAAAGGTTGATGAGCTGTCAATTTGGGGGTTGTCAATGTCAAGCAAAGCAAACAAAAGTCATTTGGAATATTTTAGATAGAGTAATTTTCGAACCGACCCAGCTGTCACGGCAGGTCCAATTGCTCTGACTCTTATTAGTTTTCCATTAATTCAAAAAAATTATCGCCTCTAACTAGGTTTAAAACAATCCTCTATTACGAGGATTTCGAATAAAATCTGGGCTTCATAGAGAAAATAGCCTCAAAAATGAGTAAGCTAATCGCTTCGAGTGCTAAACTTCTGTCTGGTAACGTAGTTACTGTAAGTGTTCTGTGAAAGTATTTAATACTTAGTAGTTTTTACTAAATGTGAATTTCAAATCGTCATAAATTAGGTGTTAAATATGATAAAATTGTTATTGTAGAAGGCGGCCGCCCCGGCTGTTACCGCATCGAAATCAAAATACAGCACGAAGTCGGAGGCGACATTCGAAATTAAGGTATTTTTACTAATTATATTAAAACAACTGTGAAGTTTATCACTTTTCATTAAATATTAATGTGATATGTTCGTATGTGGTTAATAAGAATATATTTTCTTTAATTATGTAACTTAACCTTCAAAATGTCAAGTGTATGTTTTGCTGATAGTTTGACGTAAGCTATAGTTGCACAGACAGTGCACTCCCGCAACATTAATTTATCCCTAATTATTTCTAATTAATATAATTTGTGATCACTGTTAGTGTAAAATAATCGTTTTTTTTTAAATAATGGAACAGAGTTTTATTTTTCATTCTTCAGTTTTTTTTAATTAATTATATCTTTTATTTAACCTTTTTTCAGATACACCCAAAATAGACCAGTTAGTACCTAATATACTTAAAGCTGGAAAGCTAAAAAGTAATTTATTTGTAATTTAATTTGCCATATATTAGTTAAGTCTTATATATTGTTGATCTGTATTAAACAGAATAGAATTTACTTACATTAAGTGGTGATTTGTTAATATGTATTCCCCACCCTAATGCTGTAGGCAGAAGGTACATAATTCCTAAACATATTTATAAAAAACTATTATTTAATTAGTCCATTGATGTAGTAGCCCTGAATCAGTTCGAGTAAAAGATGTTCACTTGCATTATCTTATCATCACAAGATAGGTATGATAGCATTGCTTTGGTAAGATTCTTTTCTTAGACAGACTTATGAATGGTATCTAAAAGTTAACTAGTGATATAGATATAAAGAATTGGTGTGTATCATATCTGGCCATATTTATCCCGTCTGGAATTCGTTTTTTTATGTAGGAAACTGTTCTTATTTTGATTATGTTATGTAAAACATTTTATTTTGTAACTGACAGTTTATGGTCAATTGTTGAGTGTCCAATCTATGTTCAAAAATAGAAAACCATTTGCATTCTATTTTCGAAAAAATATATAAAATCTTCTTTGTTAAATATCTACTGGATGCTGCATCAATTTTTTTTAATAAATATGAAGTTTTTTAACATTTAATATGTAAATGTTGTAGCCCTACAAATTGCACAAGTTAGACAGTGGACCAGAGACCAAGACCACATTGACAGCCGAGGATGCCCTCAAAATGTATGAGAAGTTGGCAACCCTGCGCAGACTGGAGACTGCCGCCGGCAACTTGTATAAGGAGAAAATTATCAGAGGCTTCTGTCACTTGTACTCAGGTACTTGACAGTTATTGTATTAGAGAATTTTTTTTTTTTTAAATAATTCTTTAATAGTCTGAAAGGACTTGTTAGAGCTTTGGTCCTATACTGTCCTATTCCTGTCTCTTGCTAAATGGGTCCATACCAGACCAGCCACTTTCTTGAGGTCATTCTCCCATCTTTTGCTTTGTCTGCCTCTATTTCTTTTGCCATCTCTTTGGTACCAAATTCTGTTATTAACTTAGTCCATTTTTCTTTACTTTCCCATCCAATGCCATTATTTATTTATTGTTGTCTTATATATTTATTATTAAATATATAATTTGGATGCTGATAAGCAATAATGTGTCAACCCACAAAAAGTCAAATTCAAAGGTTTTGATATATTTTGATAATGCATCACGTGTTTAACATTCTAAAAAAGTGTTTCAAGTCATCTGAAACATAAAAGTACGTAAAAAATGGATTTATGTCATAAAACAAATCTTAAATCACGTATACAACCATCTTAAGATGCCATTTTCTCAAAACCAAGTTTATGCGGGTTGACACATTATTGCTTATCTGCATCCATTTAATAATGAACTATACCAAGTCCACCATCATCTGTTCATAATGGATGTCTTTGCTACTTTTATGTGGTAAACATTTTCAGTTGCAGCATGTCTCATACATACATATGCACCCGCCTGTATTCCCCGAAGGGGTAGGCAGAGGTGTTGTTATCACAACACACACTTTTCACCAAATTTGATTAAGTGCCAACATGACAGATGGTGAGTCCATCGCCGTCTCAGGCACTATACATACGTCTTTGAATTACTTCTCAGAAATATGCAGGTTTCCTCACGATGTTTTCCTTCACCGTAAAGCATGTGGTGTGAAATCACTGTACATAAGTTTTTTAGAAAAAACTCATTGGTACAGGCCCCGCTGGGATTCGAACTTGCGTCGCTTGCGTAGCAGGCGACTGCTCTAACCCCGAGGCCACTACGGCTCTTGTAGCATGTCTCATATTCGAGAAAAATAAATGTAGACACAATGATAGGGAATTTTTATTTTTATTTCCATGATGTGATTCATATAGGGATGATAAGGCATTTAATGTAAGGTATTATCTACTATTTTTTAATATTTCTGTTCGAATTAATTGAAAAAAAAATCATTTGTCCAGGCCAAGAAGCAGTGGCAGTAGGCATGCACGCAGCGATGCGGTCTGTGGACACGGTGATCACTGCCTACCGCTGCCACGGCTGGACGCACATGATGGGCATGAGTGTGGTGGGAGTGCTGGCCGAGCTCACCGGCCGCATGTCCGGCTGCTCCCGCGGGAAGGGAGGCTCCATGCATCTCTACACCAGGAACTTCTTTGGTGGCAACGGTATCGTTGGAGCGCAGGTGAGGTTTTGTTTCGCGATGCGCGATGACATTCGATGCATCGCGATTGTTTTCAATCTCAATTCAATTCAAAATATGTTTATTTGATTAGAATTTGAACAAAGTACTTTCAAATTGTCCGAATGACATAATTATACATGCTACCGCCAGGTTCGGAAGGTTGCTTTTACTGAGAAGAACCAGGCAAGAAAGTCAGTAAATACTTTTATCAAAAATTTTTGTTTATACTTTTGTGTAATACAACATAAATCATATGAGACCATGGACACGGCGGGTGTCGGACCAATCGCTTACATCGAAATAATCGAAAACTTCTCGATTGTTTTGCAGCCAGTGAAACTCGATGGTAGACTCAATGAAAAATTTGACTAACTCCCATTGTTTCGATTGTTGAAACATATAGCATTTACGCAACGCTAATGGTGATTATTATGAGGCTGATAGCACTTGCTATTTATCTGTCCCATCTGTCATGTGTCATCTTTATATGATTAGACTTCTTACAAAGTACTTTCAAATCGTCAGAAGGACACAAAAATACATTATACATGATTATAAATGTTACCACCGGGTTCGGAAGGTAGCTTTTGTTGAGAAGAACCCGGAAAGAAACTCAACAATTACTCTTTTAAAAAAATTTATTATACAATGTTATTGGTTACAGTATTTATATCTCATGAATATAAGCCCATGGACACAGTGCAAATGCTCAATTGTCAAATATAATAACTGAAATATTACAAATATTTGTGAGCAGTTACAAGTATAAGTATCCATTTGTGGTAATAAATATCCTTTGACATCCCATAGGTGCCGTTAGGTGCGGGTGTAGCATTCGCCCACAAGTACAAGGGAGATGGTGGTGTTAACTTCGCCTTGTACGGTGACGGTGCAGCCAACCAGGGTCAGCTGTTCGAAGCCTACAACATGGCCAAGCTCTGGGACCTGCCCAGTGTGTTTGTCTGCGAGAACAATGGATATGGTGAGAATCGCAAATTAATTGTAGTGAAAGAAAATTTTGGCGTGGTCACCCTTATCATTTAAAGGTGTGAATAATAGATGTTAGCCGATTCTCAGACATACCCGATCTGCACACAAAATTTCATTCAAATTGGTCCAGCGGTTTTGGAGGAGTATGGTAACTAACATTGTGACATGGAAATGTAATATTTTAGATATAACATATAAATTAGGAGTAATATTTTGTTAGCAAAAAAATTTAGGTAGATGGATTGTGTGAAAGATGGTAATGGCTAGAATGGGAGTGAATTCAGACATGACAGCTCATAGAGAGGAATGAGCCTTCGGGTTTGAGTAGTCGTCTGCTACGCAAGCGACGCAAGTTCGAATCCCAGCGGGTGAGTTTTTCTAAAAACTTGTGTGCATCGTTTGCTAACCACATGCTTTACGGTGACGGAAAACATTATGAAGAAACCTGCATATGTCTGAGAAGTAATTCTAAGACGAGTATATAGTGCCTGAGACAGCGATAGACTCACCATTTGTCACGTTGGCGCTTAATCATCTTCTGTGAAAAGTGGGTGTTGTTATTACAACACCTCTGCTTACACCTTCGAGGAATACAGGCGTGAGCATATTTATGTGTGTATAAGGGCAGGAGGATGATGATGGTGGATTGTATAGGCATGGGCACGAGCGTGGACCGTTCGTCGGCGAGCACGGAGTACTTCAGCCGCGGCGACTACGTGCCGGGCCTGTGGGTCGACGGCATGGACGTGCTCGCCACCAGGGAGGCCACCAAGTTCGCCATACAACACTGCACCACCGGGAAAGGTTACATGCCTGCTTACCTTCACTAGCTAGATAATAAATAAAAAGAAGTATGTTTAAAAGAGTATTTGCTGAGTTTTTGGCCAGGTTCTTTTTAATTAAGAGCAACCTTTCTAACATTTATAATCCTGTCGGACAAATTATCCATCTTCCATCTTGTGTAAATGATCTGGGGGTCTTGTGCGAGTTTTTTATTACCGCCTTCGCAACCGACGTAAGCGCAGGATCGGAATAGCGCAGGCTGTCGGCCTATCTATATATATACAAATCTGCGTTTACGTCGACGCGGTGAATTGCGACGGCGATTTGAAGAAAACTCGCACTAGGCACTCTGCACCTGCTGTCTGTCTGTTGGTTTTGTATTGCTGAATCAATTTTACTGGAAATTAAAATGAAGATGATTTATTCAGTTTAGGTCCTGTTAAAGCACGTATGAACATCGAAAAAATTATCACCGAAATTTGGAATAGAAAAGTGTTTACTTATTTACATGTTAAAGGGAATATATGTAAGAAAAACCGGGTTTTGTATTGCCGTTCTTGTTACTTGTTACAAAGTAGATGGAAATTCTTGTTTGGCATGTGAATAGTATTGCTTATCCAGGTCCGCTGGTGATGGAGATGGAGACGTACCGGTACTCGGGACACTCCATGTCGGACCCGGGCACGTCGTACCGCACGCGCGACGAGGTCCAGGAGGTGCGCCAGACACGGGACCCCATCACCTCCTTCAAGGACAAGGTCATCACCGCACAGCTCGTCACCGCCGACCAGCTCAAGGTGACCCACGCTACTGCCGCTTGTCTGTTCAAATCCCTACAGGGCCTGTACCAATTGAATTTTTCTAAAAATTTTCGTGCAGTGATAGCACACCTCGTGCTTTACGGTGAAGGAAAACGTCGTGAGGAAACCTGCATATGTCTGAGAAGTAATCCAATGACGTGTGTAAAGTGTCTGAGACGGCGATGGACTCATCATCTGTCACGTTGGCACTTAATCATCTTTTGTAAAAATTGGGTGTTGTTATTACAACACCTCTGCCTACCCCTTCAGAGAATAGGAGTGTGAGGATATGTATGCTGAAGATACTTACTGCGTTTTATTTTTGTAGGAAATCGACGCGAGAGTACGTAAAGAGGTCGACGAAGCGACGAAGAGAGCTAAGACCGACCCTGAAGTGGGAGTCGAAGAGCTTTCCGGCGACATTTACTACAACTGCCTGGAGCCTGATGTCAGGGGAATCCACCCTGGCGCTCCACTAAGGCACCTCGAAGTCTCTGCACGCAATTAAACACCCTATCCTAAAGGAAATTAGGTCTGTTCTCACTCACTATATGTTCTGAAATTGAGATTAATTGTCGCTCATGTGATTCTAAGGATATATGAGTGGGTTTTGTGGCTTCTTTGTTTGTCATTTCATGCCTTTTAACAGATTATAGTTTTGTTGAGACATTGAACCTTATATCTATGAATACTAAATCCATATTGGAGTAACAGTTTTACAACTCACTCAATTATCGACCTAGTATCAATCGCTATAAGATTTAATGTACTGTTGGAAATGGAATGACACATAAAGAGTCCATAATATATTTATATAAATTGTTAAAAAATTGTTTTCCGATATTTGGATATTATAGAGTATGTATAGTTTCCAGTGAGATAGTGACGAAATAAATGTACAAATATTATTTATTTATAATACAAATCGAATATTCAATCGCTTACAGTGGAACTAATAACATTGAGAGATAAATATCTCAGTAGTTCCTGAAATATTAGCCAATATCATCATCTCCCTGGCCTTATTCCACTTCGTCGGTCGGCACTTAATTCAACCCGATGTGGCTGATCACCTGATTTTTATACGAGGAGACTGCCATGTGACCTTCGCAACCCCTTTAACGAGGAATATCTGTTATCTGGGTTAAACCAGTTGTCAGACTATTTAGTCCTCCGATCGACCTGTAACGATTGCCAAAGATGATAAATTGGCAACCGGGACCGACCGCTTAACGTGCTCTGCGAAGCACGGGGGAACTCGGGCGGTCACCCATCCAATTACTGGCTAGGGTGAGGGTTGCTTAACATTGCTGATCGAATGATATGCGCAATAGCTACTGTGGCACGAGCTCCTCCAAATGTTATCGATAGCACAAAATACGGATAAAGTCCGGTTTATACCTACTTACATTTTTGTGAAATTCCACGTCACATTTTTTTTAATTTGTGTATATGTGCACTTTGCATTCGTGTGCGTGAGTTTAGGCGCAAAGTATCTATAATATGCTAAAGGTTCCCCACATGAGGAACATTTACTCATGTGGCTATGCTACACACACAGCAATGCAACTGAAATATAATAAGGGTGGGTTACACGATAATCTTCTCAGTCAGTACACTCCTGTCAGATCGGTAATGGTCATCAACCCCACAATAGTGTTTACGCAAAAATACAAGCGTATTACTGGTCTTAAAAGAATATTATTTAGTCTCAGCTTGTGTTGGTATAGAACGGACTTTATTATGCAAAAATATTGTAAAGTAAATGTAGCGTAAGTAATTTATAGACATGTTATCTTGCCTAGAACCACCTAGCAAGCATCGTTGACGCTTGTATTCTCTTTCTACATACGCTTACGCCATCATCATGCGAGCGGTAGCTTATGTCAATTTATTGCGCTGGTGATATCGATTACGCTAGAGGGAAATCAGTTTCAACAGCCATTGTCATTCTTGTATTATTGTCATTTCCTTATGAATAGTTTATTAAATATATATTTAAGAGCACGTGTTAATAGAAACTTTATATGAATAAATAATGTAATATTTAAATATGCAATTCTTTGATTTATGAATTTTTTTTCGTTTATTAAACCGATTCGAAAACTCGCCTTCTGAGAAGAACCTGCAAGGAACTCCGGCATCATGTACATTTCATCGATACAATATAAATCATATGAAGTCATCTTACAAAAATCTAAGTCGATTCTTTAAACACAAAACCCTCTGATTCAGAGTCCATTGAAATAATATAGTATGTCTCCCTCTCACTATATTCCTATGTTTTGTGCCGTATTCTATACTATTATGTATTTTATTAATATTTTTGTGTGTATGTTTGTAATGAATAAACTCAAAAACTATTGTACCGATTCCAAAAATTCTTTCACCATTGGAATGCGAGTAACATAGGTTCTATTTAATCCCCGTACTCCCACGGGAACGGGAACTACGCGGGTGAAACCGCGTGACGTCCGCTAGTATTATTTAAATCTCCAGATTTCACCACTTTCAGCAAATCACCACTTTGAGATAATATTTTACTAATAAATAAAACACAAAACATGATTTCACTCACTTTATATACAATACAATTAATTAATTAGCCTTTTACGACAAATCAACAATTACAACAACAATCTAAAGGACATATAAATATAAACATATGTATAAAAACAGCATTTTCCCGAGCGAGTTTGAGCACGATTTTATTATGAAATATACAAACGTTTTAGATTCCTTACTACACCTACAAATGCTAAATAAAGAATGCATTTTGCATCCTGAAAACGGGCTATTGTTAACTACATATGCTCACGCCTGTATTCCCCGAAGGGGTAGGCAGAGGTGTTGTAATAACAACACCCACTTTTCACCGAAGATGATTAAGTGCCAACGTGACAGATGGTGAGTGTTAACTGGTATACAAATGATTGCAATTTGTAATTAACGAATTGTTCATAAATACAATTCTACAAAATGATTAGGTTATTTGTCATCTATTTTATATATTTAAAAGAAATACCTGTTAGTTACACTATTTATAACACAAGAACGGCTGAACCCATTTGGATGAAAATTGGTGGGGAGGTAGCTTAGAACCAGGAGAAAGACATTGGACTTTTATCCCAATAAAACGTGGTGTAATACATTAATATCTACGCGGGTGAATCCGCGAGGCACAACTAGTTAAAAATAAATAAATATATTTATATGTATGATTGTATGTACGTATATTTAAGGACTATTTAGTATAATTAATTAAATATTTTTCTATATAGAGATTTCCTGTAGTCCAAAAATCAGCTTCAAATATTAGGCTAGTAACTAAATTATCATTCTGTTTTGTTTCCTATCTTTTCTTATGCTATCTTTAATTTGCTTATTGATTCCTGTTAATTGTTTCCTTCTATCTTGATTTTCATTCTAAACAGAATGAAAATCATAGAAAAGTATATAAGCAAAACGGGTGGAGTCAAAAAAGCATACAGAGAACTCAAGAATTCAAAAGACTGGATAGTTAAAATGAAAGACAATAGCGGAAAATGGAATTATCATAGGACAAGTATATTAGATATAGCAACATCTTATTACAAGAGGCTATACGAAAGCAACACAACAGAAGGCGAAATTGATATGAGGGACAACCCAAATATTCCTTACATTCTTCAAGCTGAAGTCGAGAATGCTATAGATACCCAAAGGGTAGACAAAACACCAGGTCCTGATGGTATAAGCAATGAAATCTTAAGACAAGGAAAAGAAGTGCTAAGCCCTGTCCTAACAGATATGTTTAACAACACTGAAATTATTCCTCAACAGTGGACAGAGTCGGACATTATCTTGTTGTATAAGAAAGGCGATAAACATGATATTGGAAACTATCGTCCCATTAGCCTTATGTCAAATATATACAAAATTTTCGCCAAGATCATTTTAAAGCGGATTGAAAGAACGCTAGAAGAACACCAACCCATTGAACAGGCGGGATTCCGTAGGGACTACTCGGTTATCGACCACATCCATGTAGTGCGTCAAGTTATAGGAAAATATAATGAATACCAGCTTCCATACTACATTGCTTTTATCGACTACAGCAAAGCATTTGACTCTCTTCTACATAAAAACATATGGGAAGCATTAGTGGACCAAGGGATTGAATCGAAATACATTAGATTAATAAAAAAATGTATACAGTCATAGTACAGCCAGAATCCAGTTAGAAAAGAAAAGCCAGCAATTTAAAGTAGGAAAAGGTGTGAGACAGGGAGACCCCCTGTCCCCAAAATTGTTCTCGGCTGTACTGGAATCAATCTTCAGAAAACTCAATTGGGAAAATTTCGGGATCCGTATAGATGGCACACTACTAACGCATTTAAGATTCGCTGATGACATAGTGCTATTCGCCAGTACACCGGAAACTCTCAATAAAATGATAGAAGACCTAGCGATAGAGAGTGAAAAAGTAGGACTACAACTAAACCCGGAAAAGACTAGAGTCATGACAAATGGAAAGAGGACCACGATAAAGGTAAGAAACTCCGAAATCAGCTACACCAATGAGTACGTCTATCTGGGACAACTAATTACCCAAAAGGAAGCTATGCGCGAGGAAGTCCAAAGAAGAATTACGAACAGCTGGAGAAGATACTGGAGCTTGAGAGAGGTTATGAAAGACAAAAAACTTCATATAAACATCAAAAGCAAACTATTTAATACCTGCATACTACCCGTCCTCATGTACGGCTGCCAATCATGGACTTTAACTAAAGAAATGACAAACAGACTAGCAACTTGCCAATACGCTATGGAAAGGAGTATGCTGAATGTTAAGAGATCTGACAGACTGGAAAATCGCGTCATTAGGAATAAGACGAGAACCATAGACGTAGTAAACAAAATAAAAAGACTCAAGTGGAGATGGGCAGGGCACACAATAAGAGGTCATGATAAATGGAGTAAACGGATAACGAGGTGGTATCCTAGGGAAGGTAAAAGGAAAAGAGGCAGACCACCGAAAAGGTGGGATGATGACATCAGAGAAGTGGCAGGTACGACGTGGAACAGAGTGGCTCAAGAAAGATCAGAATGGAAAAGGTTGGAGGAGGCCTTTGCCGATTGGCAAACAGATCTACAAAAAATAAAAAAGCAGCAAATACTAGAATAACTCAGTTTTAGCTTTAGTTTTAAGTTTGTTCACAATTCTATTATTATTAGGTTAAGATGATCTGAATAAAGGCTATTATTATTATTATTATAACTAAATTATCATTAATGTATAAGCTCTCTATACAGGTTAGTTATTTGCGCGATAACAATAGATGATAAGCGGACTCGAGGCGCACCCTTAGTTATAGTTGATTATTACTAAGTAATATTGTCCATATTATATTTGCGTGCCTTACGGGAGTGACATGTTCATATTCAATAAAGAAAAGAAATAATAGGAGATGATAATTTTTAGTATACATTAGTTATATTCGATTACTCTTTGGTATCGTACGAGTGACGGAAAACGCATGTTAACTTTCAAGAGAAGCTTTGAACAATCAAACTTTGATTGTATTAAATGATACATAGGTACATAAAATATGCTTTCAACTATATTCCAATTAGTATGATTTTAAATCACATAATTAGCACAATACATACTATATTCAATTCTACCCATGATACAAAGGCCTCAGGGAAGTATTACGAATGTGAATCTATACATATACATAAATTTAAGTGTCTGTTTGTAATTCCAAATTAACAGCTTTTCACTTAATGCATATGAAAGTATACGGTACTTAAATAATATATTTTTTAAATATTCTCTATAATATAGTAATACTAGCTGTGCCCGGCAAACGTTGTATTGCCATATTTTTTTTTGGGGTGGACTACCCCTAACATTTACGGGGATGAAAAATAGATGTTGGCCGAATCTCAGACCTACCCGATCTGCACACAAAATTTCATACAAATCGGTCCAGCCGTTTCGGAGGAGTATGGCAACGAAAACTGTGACACCAGAATTTTATATTAGTAATATATAGACATATTATGTCCGTCTGTTTGTTCGGCTAATATCTGAAACGGCTGGAGCGATTTTAACGCGACTTTCACTGGCAGACTAGGCTACTTTTATTGTAGAAATAAAATATTTTTTAAACCAGATTTTTTTATTCTTATTGTGGGTAAAGCCACGGGGCACAAATGACCTAAATAAAAAAAGTATTGTTCGTAATATATTCTATGGGAATTTGGAACACATCGGATACCTATTATTAGGTTAGGTTAAACTTACCAAGTTGGAAAATATACTTAAGGCAATAATTTAAATTTACCTACATTTCTTAGGGTCTAATGTGTCTTTAAAAAGGGAATGGCGCGAGGTAATAGGAATAATGAGTTAGGAGTACCTATAGGGTTAATTTTTTAAATAAGAGTTTGTTCCATTGCAGCACTAGAATAGACTACCCTCAATAGTTAGTACACGTAAACAAGGCGTTTCTGCTATCTAAGCATCTGCCGCGCTATTCTCTAAGGTTTCAGCGTCGCACACGATGTCGACTATCGGTTTCAATGATACAGAATTGAACTTTATCAGCTATGTATTATGTATCAATTTTCTTTGAATAAACCTTACAGAAAGACCGGGTTAGTTAAAGATTTTTTTTCGGGGAATCAAATTTGATTTTTAATTTGGTGTGGCTTGAGACTGTATCTTAAGAATATGCATTATACCTACAGCAATAATGATAAAAAGCCTTGGAAATTTCTGAAATTTTCGCGATCTGGTCCATCGTAAAATTTTCAATATTCAACCTTATTATTATCTATCACAAGTCGATAATTGAATGCTGACAAAACTCCATCACCGTGTCTAGTCTAACATAAGTAAATTATGATAAAGAACTTCTTAGCTATGACGTTTAATTTTATCGTACCAAAATGAAACGTCAAAGCTCAGTACCAATTATAAGTTTTGACATGTTCGAACGTCATCTCTTGACCATGAGTTTTGCGCTTTTTTGTATGGAGACGTAAAACTTCCTACATTCGCCGCTTGGGACGCTTTTTAACGTACAAAACGAGGAAAGCACGCAGGCGATATCGTAAAAACAACTATGGCCTCAGAAGTTCTTCTCCCCCCCCTTCTAAAATTTACTAGTCATAACAATTTTAAGGCTCGTTAGCATTGTCATTTTCATTATTATTCGTTGGTTGATTCTCTCCTAGTATATTCTCCTCGCTTTCCTCGACAAATCCGCACTGTAGCTCGTAGAGTTTGGCGTAGATACCCTTGCGAGCAATCAATTCCTTATGTGTCCCGGCCTCGGCTACCACGCCCTGGTCCACGACACATATCATGTCAGCGTTCTGTATCGTGGCCAGTCTGTGGGCGATGATCAGGCAAGTGCGACCCTCGCTGGCGCGGTCCAACGCTTCTTGTACCACCTGAAGTACATAATCGTTTAATTACAATAATTATAGCTATGATAATCTGGCGTGGGTCACGTTTATGGACAGCTTTTATATGGAAAAAACAAAAAGTACTCAACATTTTTTTTTGGGTCCTAAGTCAAGGTCCTAGCTGAATAAGCGGTTTCGTAGGCAGAGATGTAAGAAAGCCAACTTCAGACTAAAATATATTTACGAGTCGTACAAAATCTGGCTTATGAGTGACTAATCTCTAGGACAGGACAGCTTCGAATTTCTCAGACGCATGTAAGTTTTCTTCACTTACTGGATTCAAAGTCTCATATCAATCGTCGTAGGACTCTTACCTTCTCACTGTGTGTATCAAGAGCTGATGTGGCTTCGTCCAGCAGAAGTACCCGAGGGTTCCGCACCAGAGCGCGGGCGATGGCGATGCGTTGCTTCTGTCCGCCTGACAGTTGAGAAGCGCGCGCGCCGATACGGGTGTCGTAGCCCTACGGAATCAATATAATAAAAACACTTGCTATTCTCGGAGTCGATGCAGCGAGTTCAAGAGAATTCAAAATTCAAAATATCTTTATTTGATTAGACTTCTTACAAAGTACTTTTAAATCGTCAGAAGGACACAAAATACATTATACATGTTATAATTTATAATTAAATATTGTTAAAGATTATAAATGTTACCACCGGGTTCGGAAGGTAGCTTTTGTTGAGAAGAACCCGGCAAGAAACTCAACAATTACTCTTAAAAATATATTGTAGGGGGTGGGTGTAACGAATAGACTTATTGATTGTCAATAAAACGTATAATAAGATGTCCGGCACAAGTTACACTTAGGGGTGATGAAAGAAACATAAAAAGAAAGTAAAACACGGATAACACAAAGAGGCGCGAGCGTCGCGAGCGGTTACAAAAACATGGACTGGGTTTCGCAGAACCCGAACGCAGACTACTGCTGCGCGCGCATGTCGCGCCATGCGTTGCATGCGGCGGCGCATGGAACTCACGCGTCGTAGAACAATGTACAGCGCTTAGTGACATTAGTTTAAGCATCGTACCGAAGAGGGCGCTTACCCCTTGAGGTGCGGATTGGAAGGCCACACGCTACAGACTCCCCCTCGAGTTCATGAGAACGACCCCGTTCATGGACTCGGACTTCAACATCCTGGATCCGCGGGCGGCCCCTTGACCGTTTTGGCATGACAGGATTAGGAGGCGAGTCATTTCTACTAAAAAAACGCGTAAGCTCAGATACATGAAACTTGCCAAGAATCTCCTCATTAAAATTAGCAATAAGGTAGGACGTCGGACTGATCTTCTTCACAACCTGGTAGGGCCCATCTCTCTTAGGCACGAATTTAGAAGTGATGTCCTTGGACGCTTTACTAAGGACGTGCGATTTGATGAGAACTTTATCACCTACTGCAAAAAATTCTGACCTACGTGACTTATCAGCATAATCCTTACGCCTATCCTGCTGTTTCTCGACTCTATCCCTAACCGAAACTAAACAATTTAAAAAACTTTTTAGGTAGGGCGTGATTTGAGGAACGAAATTATCTTTATTTAAAACCGTTCTGATATCAAAATCAACATCAACAGGCGATCGCAGCTCCCTAGCAAATGTCAAGAACGCCGGTGAGACGCCCGTTGTTTGACATGCTGCTGAGTTCAATGAAAACCTTACCGCAGGTAAATGCGATGGCCATGAAGTGTGCTTGGTATCCAACACCTGGGCCAAATGAACTTTGAGGTCACGATTCTTTCTTTCTGCTGGATTTGCCTGTGGGTGATATAACGGCAACAAATCTTGCGTAATGCCTAAAGCAAACATACACTGTTGCATTACAGCGGAAACAAATTGAACTCCGTTATCAGAAATAATGCGACGTGGAAGTCCATAGCGGAGGAAATACTCTTCTATGAGGACTCGAGCACATACCTCTGAGGTTGCTTCTTTCAAAGCGTACAGCTCTACCCACCGAGTCGCTGTATCTTCCACCAACAGTATCCATTTCTCCCCCTTTTGTCCAGCTGGAAGTGGACCGAAGAGGTCAATCGCTAAAACTTCCCCTCGTTGGTTCAAAACCGGGGTCTGGAGGAGACCAGTTGGTTTCTGATTAGACGCCTTATAGCGTTGACAGGTAACGCAAGTTTTGATATACTCTCCTATGAAACGGCGCATACCTGGGAAATAAAAATGCTGAGAGATTTTGTGAAAGGTCCTTTCAATACCATGGTGCCCCGCAATTTGAGAATCGTGACATTCCTTGACGATATCAAGACGAAGGCTGACAGGAACAACCAGCTGCGGTTCTTCACTGTCGACATCAGGATTGTACCTGAACAAAACTCCTTGTTGCATGAAATACCCTCTTTCTGACCAGCGCTTTATAGCTTGTGGTCCAGCATCAGAGGTATCTTCAAAATCATTTATGATCTTTTCCAGTTCAGGGTCGTCGAGCTGAGAACGTCGCAAGTCTGATGGACTTCTAGCAGGTAAATCGACGACGACCGAGCAAACTCCACACTGATCTCTACTATCAACTTTGCAGATGGGACGGCTGAGAGTGTCGGCTACGACATTTGCACGTCCTGGAGTATAGGTGAACTGGATGTTAAAAGCCTGTAACTTAAGTGCCCAGCGAACGAGCCTTCCAGAAGGTGACTTTAAAGTAAGAAGCCACTTCAATGGTTGGTGATCGCTGCCTACTATAACCGGATGCCCTTCAATGTAACCCCTGTAACGCTCGACTGCCCAGACAACAGCGAGAGCTTCACGCTCGGTAGTGCTGTAATTCCTTTCGGCTGGACTAAGCAGGCGGCTGGCATATTCGATGGGCCGTTCATCCTTATCCTCGCCTTGGAGTAATACTGCACCGATGGCGTAACTACTGGCGTCAGTTCTGAGGATGAATGGACGATCGTAATCTGGTTGAATAAGAATAGGCGCTGAAGTCAATAAACGTTTAAGTTCGTTGAACGCATTAACCTGAGCTGTCTCCCAAATCCAAGGTTGTTTCTTCTTAGTGAGCATGGTCAACGGCTGAGCAACCTGGGAGAAGCAAGGAACGAACTTCCTGAACCAAGAGCACGTCTGTAAGAAACTTTGAAGATGTTTCACAGAGTTTGGTTCTTTCATATCAGCGATGGCGCTGATCTTGTCTGGGTCTGGAGATACACCCTGGGGAGTGATAACGTGGCCGAGGTACTTGACGCTATCTCGAGCAAAAACACACTTATCTCGGTTAGCCTGTAGTTTGAAAAATCTAAGGCGTTCGAACACTGCTTGCAGGTCCTGGAGGTGCTGCTCATAGCTGTCCGAAATTACGATCAAATCGTCGATGTACCCCAAACACGTGACATCCTTGAGAGCGGCGCTGGATCTAAAACGATCTATCAGCCGCTGAAAGGTTGCGGGCGCATTTCGAAGCCCGAACGGCATTCGTTTGAAACGATGGACCCCGAATGGTGTTACAAATGCCGTCTTGTCGCGATCTTGTTCACTGACCAACACTTGCCAGTAAGAAGCACGAAGATCGATTGTACTCATAAAACAACTCTTACCTGTGTATTGCAATAGCTCGTCGATCACCGGCAATGGATATGCATCGCTCTTTGTGATTGCATTAAGCTTCCTATAATCGACGCAAAACCTAATAGACCCATCTTTCTTCGGAACAAGAAGAGCAGGTGCAGCCCACGCTGACTCGCATTCCTCTATAATGCCATCGTTCAGCATCCGCTCGAGCTCAGCTTCCATAACGGCTTTTCGAGCTGGCGTGAGGCGGTAAGGTGGAACTGCAATGGGAGGATGGTCACCGGTGTCAATCCTAAGCTCAGCAAATGGAGTCGGCTCTCCCCCTAACTCGAAGATGTCCTGGTTATTTATGAGGAGATCGGCAAGAACTTCGCGTTGTTCGACACTAAGTGACGTCGCCTCATCGTCCCTGAGTACATTTATAGATGCCAATGAGGTTGGAGGTGAGATTTCCTCGAACATCAACTTAAATCTCTTTGATTTTTGATCACCAAAATGCCATGTAGCATTACCAAAATCTACTGAAACATTGAAATTAGTCAAAAAATCTATTCCAAGTAATGATTCATTACAATTAGCTTCAGGAAAAATTAAAAAAGTTACTTTATTTACTTTGTGACAGAGGGTCACCTCAACCTCCGCGGTAAGGACATCCATCAATCGACTAACTCCATCCGCCAACCTAACATTAATTGTCGACGGGATTAAAGGATGACCTTTTTCTCTTAGGATAGCATGCAGCGTGTGACCAGCAATACACGATTTCGCTCCGGAGTCAATTAGCGCAGAGCCATGCTCTCCTAAAATACTAATATTTAAAATAGGGCGTCGAAACAGCTGACTATTTAAAAAAGGTTGAGAGCCACGTGTTTTATTGGAAAAAGGTTGAGAGCCACTGTCCGTTTCCGAAAAAATATTAGAATGACTCGAAAAAGGTTGAGAGCAACTGAGATTATTATTTCCCTCTGACGAAGCACTTTTAGGTGTAAGCTCCCCCTTGGCACGAGTATCAAAATTACATTTTAAATTAGTGCTATAATAGGTTTGACAATTTATGCACGAACCAGAATCATTAAAAGACTTATTATTGCACAACGAACATTTTCGTGAGTGCGGCATAGTATTGCAAGCATTAATACAATTTAAATTTTGCAAATTGCACGAATATTTACACAAATCATTATTTACAGTAACACTATCGTAATTATAACAACTAGAAGTGCCAACATAATCATTACTAGTGTTATTAAAGTTCAATTTACGCGAAGTAAAGTTACTGTGAACCCCTACGGCACGCGTAGGGTTACCTTGTACACTCGTCGCAGGCGAAGGGTTAGGTTGTCCGACGGTCGCTGCTAGCGGCGGCGGCGATAGCGCGCGAGCGCTGCGCTGTTGAGCCGAATGTGCGTCGCTACTGGCCGCTGGCGCTGTCGCGGGTGGCGGTAGCGTCGAGATGGCGCGATCGGTGCGCGTGATCGGTGCTCGAACCGAACGATCAGCAGCGCGCGATCCATGCGTGGACCTTACGCCCAGGGAATAAAATGAATGTCCGGATTTAGTGGGATTACACTTTGCACACTTACTACGAACTACATTCGCGGCACCACAACCAAAACATGATATTTTATTCGATTCACCCTTGGAATTGTTATTGTTTATTTTATAACAATTGTCACGTGTGTGACCTCTGCGTTTGCAATACACACAAAAGCTACGTTCCGACTGTGACGTCGACGGCACATTCCTGACCGGACCCGGAGCAGCGGCACCTTCGACAATAATTTTCTCGACAGCGGGTGTCGTTACTGGATAAGTAGATCGGTTGACAAAGGGTTGGTTTACCCTGTCTGGAATGCTCTCCTTCCGTGCATCTTCTATCGCACGGCATTTACAAAGGAGTTCGTCGAAAGTAGTAATGGAACATCTTTCCACTCTTTTACGTATACGCCGATCCAACAACCCAAAACACATGTCTATCTGGACACGTTCGGACAAGTCCTCTGTAGGTAACTTAGCGAGGAGGGATCTAACCTTAGCTATAAATAGGTCTGTATTTTCGTTACCTTGATTGAGCGAAAACAATTCCTTGTATATCTGGTAAGGTAGACGACGCTCACCAAAAGCACTCCTTATCCTCGTTACAGCTTCTGTCCAGGTGTTGGTGCTGGCCTTGACTCCTTGCCACCACACTGCTGCATCATTGGTGAGGAGCATAGACAGGCCGCGTAGCGCGTTTTCATCGGTCACGTTCAAACATGTTTTATATACTTCTACCGCGTCTAAGAAGTTCTCGAGGGATTCCGCTGACGAGCCACTGAAACGCGCTGTGCATCTGGAGAAGTTTCCAGAAGTAGCTACGTGAAGGGCGGCGGCGGGGCATCCCGTCGTGGCGCCGGCGGCAGGGTCGCACGTATACGACGCGACCGGCGTCGACGACCGTACTTCTTGCAACAAAGCCCGGCAAAATTCTGCCTGGGACTGCTGCAGAGACGAAAACAACGAAGTCAACGCTTCTCCACTAAGCGTGACGTTCGAAACACTTTCATTAGCGTCCTCTGATTGTGATTTTCGAATTTTCCGTGGCATTTTCGTACACGTAACTTTTGAATACGCGAAAAAACGAACAAAATGCAAAAAGTTCAATCACCCCTAGCCCTGAAAACGTTGGGCGTCATTGTAGGGGGTGGGTGTAACGAATAGACTTATTGATTGTCAATAAAACGTATAATAAGATGTCCGGCACAAGTTACACTTAGGGGTGATGAAAGAAACATAAAAAGAAAGTAAAACACGGATAACACAAAGAGGCGCGAGCGTCGCGAGCGGTTACAAAAACATGGACTGGGTTTCGCAGAACCCGAACGCAGACTACTGCTGCGCGCGCATGTCGCGCCATGCGTTGCATGCGGCGGCGCATGGAACTCACGCGTCGTAGAACAATGTACAGCGCTTAGTGACATTAGTTTAAGCATCGTACCGAAGAGGGCGCTTACCCCTTGAGGTGCGGATTGGAAGGCCACACGCTACAATATATATATTTTATACAAATAAAAAGAGTTACCCTAATACCCTTAAGTCCTGGGGACCTACTCTACCTCTACGCTTTCTCTGAAAAAACAAAGTCCCAGACGAAAGTTCCTACTATGATCCTTATTCATTCTAAAATTACACCAGAACGTGGTATGCAAGAAAATTCTTTGACGTACCTATATATTCTAAGCCTCATCATCACGAATTTAAGAGTAATAACTCTTGTCAGTGCATTATAAGCCTACCTTAGTTACATTATTAAACGAACGAACGAAACGAAGGTTAGAGCTTGAGACCACCCAATAGCCAGGGTCTAAGAATATGGCTATGGTATCCCCTGTCTATCGTAAGAGGCGACTAAAAGGGGGCCGGAGGGCCTGCTGGCGGTGGTCGGGGTGGGAGCTTTGACCACCGAGCCGCGGGCCCGGGAAGGTGGCAACGCGACGTGGCTCGCGCTGCCGCCCACAGCGAGGTCTCTAGGGGCGGCGTCACAGCTGCCCCGGGGATGTGCCCCGGCAAAGTGTGGGGGGACACCGGTGCGTTCTATCAGAGTACCCGGAGTCCCCCCTGAGCACTGAGGATGGCCACCGGGGGGGTTTTAAGTGAGGTAAAAATCCCACATACCCCGATCTGCCTCTCCCAGGGCGGTCGGGGACCTTTTGAAGGTTTCCCCCTGGTCAACAAAAAAAAAAAAAAAAAAAAAAAAAAACAGCTTGAGAAAGATAAAGCCATGCTGAAACTACGTTTGAAGTTACGTTTGCGGAGAAAGAGAGTAGACCCCCTGTCCGTTCTGCTCAACGGTGACAACGTGATCAAGGCAATATAACACTGCTAAATTGTAATGACCCTGATTACTGCCTATATAAGGTGCGGTATCAAAGGAGTCAGTATTTGCCTATTTCATTATTTTCCTCACGACAAGTCTATCGACGCTATCAATTACGCGCACGTTCTAGTACCTGCAAAAATCTGATATGATGCCACTGAGGAGTTCATTTCACTCAAGGGTAACTCAGTCATAGATTCAATGGTGTGTGTTACCTGAGGTAAAGCTGCAATAAAGCTGTGCACATTAGCAGCCTTCGCCGCCGTGACGATCTCTTCAATAGGCACTACCCGTGTGTTGTCCCCATATGCGATGTTGTCCGCAATGGTGCGGTCAAATAACACTGGCTCTTGTGACACTATGCCCAGGTTGCGGCGTAAGGTCGACAATCGCATGTCCCCAATGATGCTGTA
The DNA here is from genome assembly GCA_929442735.1 of Watsonalla binaria. Taxonomy (NCBI): domain Eukaryota; kingdom Metazoa; phylum Arthropoda; class Insecta; order Lepidoptera; family Drepanidae; genus Watsonalla; species Watsonalla binaria. Next base: position 1,721,166 of record OV838938.1, read on the forward strand.
GTCGTCCAAGTACTAGGAAAATGAGGTTCATTAGCTAGTGAAATTATAAAGTGTCTTAAGAGATTCTGAATATGTGGAGAGTATAAAGTGGACTTGGAATAGTGATTTGGCGTACTGCATTTTGTGTATGCGCGTGCCCACATACACACACAGACGGACAAAGGTTTATATTTCGATATAACGACAGTTTTGCCTTAGATCATATTATCCAAATCTTTTTAATTTTTCAAGTAATAATGGCAAAGTTATAGGACATCTTAGATTCTGTGTTCTTCAGCAAGTCAATGGTTTTTGAGAATATCATACACGATAGCCTATATCCAGTGGTGGATTCATATCGAACGTAATGTTAATTTTATAAATAAGAACCATTTAACTTTCTGCAAGACGTAAAAAATTGCCTTTACGCTTCCAAAATCTGTAGCCTTAGTCTTTAGCCTACTCAGCCTACTGTTAAATCCAGCGATGGCTATACCTACTTACTCTCATACAGTATTCGTACTTACCACACTACCCTCATCAGGGTCATATAGCCTCTGCAGCAGTTGTATTAAGGTTGATTTTCCACAGCCGCTGGGTCCAACGAACGCGACGCGTCGCCCCGAGGGTATCGTGAGCGTGAGACCCCGAAGTACTTCAACCTCGAGCCTCGTGGGGTAACGGAACTTCACGTTTTTGTACTGGATCTTGCCATTAGCAACCTGATGGAAGACAATTGACACTCAGAGAGCTAAAATCAACTTCTCACAAATTGGCCTAAACTACAAAAAGAAGATTATCATTATTACACGAGCAACAAGATTTTTTTTAAAGTGGGATGACGATCACCAGTAGCGATTTTCAAACATTTTAAATTAAAAAATACATTGAAAAGCTTCTTGCCTTCAAAAAGACCACACATCATTATTCAAATAGACTAGCTGATGGCCATGTCTTTTGGGGCATGAAGCTTCCGACAAATTTTAAGACTCATGCTCTATTCTGTACATGTATATAAAATTATCCACGTAGAGTATAAGTAGTTGCACAGTATAGGATCTTCATATTCTTAGGATCATTGGGACTTTAAAAGCTGTAAAAGAGCGTATTGTAATAAAAGGCTATAGCGGAGTTAAGAATATTTAGTGTTTTCTAATGCGCTAAAAAACTCATGTAATTTTTCTGCTACCTATTATGACTTAGCCTATCATCGAGTTTCGTTTTGTCGTCGGCTCGTGGAACATTGCTGGGTACTGTACTTACAGGTGTGTAAGTATGGGGTAGGTACTCACGTATCCCTCGGGCACGGCGGGCGCGTGTGTGCTGACGATGGCCGACTTGCGCTCGAGCAGAGTCATGACGCGGCCGGCCGCGCTCACCGCCGCGCCGAAGTTGGGCGCGAACGCCAGCGCCTGGCCCATCATCCACGCGCCGAATATCAACGCCTCCGACACCCTGGTAAACGTTGAATACATATAGAGGGTGAATTTCTCAATTGGGAGTTGAAGGCTAAATCCGAAACTTTGAGGAATACCGAGAAGTACTCAAAGTGTTGAGACATGTTTAGTAGAAGTATTGTCATGTAGGTCACCATTCCGTTACTATCTTGCCTGATAAGGTGGTTAGTGAACAGATCTAGTAAAAAATCTCTATTACAAATTTTATAAATGCGTTAATTTCTCTGTCTGCTAACTTTATACACAAATCAAATCAAATCAAATCAAAAAGTTTTATTCAATATAAGGGACACTTGGAACACTTATTGAACGTCATTTTTCTTACGTTAACTTAAGTAAATTTACTACCGTTTCCAAAAGTAAGCCTGTCAGGAGAAGAAACGGCGAAACAAACTCCCCGGTTTTTTTTTTTTTTACATGTGTCCCTTCTATATACATAGGGTTGCTTAAGTACATTTCAATGGAAGAGTGAGCAACTCATTGCCATACTTGGCTATCATCAATATACTCAGTTACACTATAATATGCTTTTTCACAAAGTTTCTGTTTGATGCTTGCCTTAAAACTTAAAAATGGTAGTTCACACATTTTTAATGGTAGTTTATTGAAAAGGCGTATACTTTGCCCCACAAAAGAGTTACTAGTTTTGTGCAGTCTAGTCACAGGGACACGGAGTTTATCCCTCTTGCGTGTATTTATATTGTGCATATCACTATTTTTCTTAAAACTATCTATATTCTTTCTTACATATATCAAATTTTCAAATATGTATTGACATGCCACAGTCATTATCCCTATTTCTTTAAACTTCTCTCTGAGAGAATCTCTAGATTTGAGTTTATAGATTGCACGAACAGCCCGTTTCTGCAGCACAAAGATAGAACTGATGTCTGTAGCATTTCCCCATAAAAGGATGCCATAAGACATAACACTATGGAAATAACTAAAATAGACCAACCGAGCTGTGTTTATATCAGTTAGGTGTCTAATTTTCCTTACTGCGAATGCTGCAGAACTGAGTCTTTTCGACAATCCAGCTATATGGGGCCCCCATTGCAATTTATGATCCAATGTAACTCCAAGGAAAACTGTTGTTTCAACAAGGTCCAACACTTCGTCGTTGATAAGTACATTGGTTTGCACTTGTTTCACATTTGGCATAGTGAACTTGACACATTTAGTTTTTTTACTATTGAGTACTAAGTTATTAGCGCTGAACCAATGTACTACGTCAGAGAGAGCATTATTCACATCGTCAAGGTTAGCTTTTTGCCGGTCTATCTTAAAAATCAGAGAAGTATCATCAGCAAATAATACAATATCGTGTTTATTGCTTACCATGTAAGGTAAATCATTAATATAAGTTAAAAAGAGAAACGGACCAAGAATTGTGGAACACCCATCTCTATTGGACACCCCGGAGATGTTACGCCATGTATATCGACTCTTTGTATTCTATTACTTAGATATGAAGATATAAGTTTTAGAGCCAGGTCTCTTACACCGTAGTGATCTAACTTCCTGATCAACGTTTCATGGTGCACACAATCAAAGGCTTTAGATAGATCACAGAATACACCTAGAGCATCCTGTGAAGCTTCCCAAGCTTCAAGAATTTTTCTAATGAGCTCGACACCTGCATCGGTAGTCGAGCGACCCTTTGTGAAACCGTATTGTTTAGTGTGCATCAAATTATGTTCATTAAAAAAGGCTAAAAGTTGATTAAGTATTAGTTTTTCAAAAATTTTACTGAAAATTGGCAGTATTGATATAGGTCTAAAGTTCGTAGGGTCGTTAATACTACCAGCTTTTAATAAAGGAATTATTTTACTATACTTCATTTGATCAGGAAATTCACCACTTTCAATACAAACATTAAATAATAAAGCTAGATCAGTAGCAACAATATCAATAATACTATTGAGTACTTTAACAGAAAGTCCCCATAAATCAGCTGAATTCTTCATATCTAGCGTTTCAAAAGTTTTGACAATGTCTCTGGGGGTAACAGTTTTAAACTTAAATGCAACGTTACATTTATCCACATGCATTTTTAAAATGGCTTCTGCTGCTGCGGGAGACGAATTTAAGGCTTTGGTTAATGAAACTGGTATATCAGCAAAGAATGTCTCAAAAGTAGTTGCCACATCAATATCAGTCTTAATTATATGATCATTAATTTTTAGAGTTATTGAGTCATTCTTAAGAGAAGTTTTTCCAGTTTCAGAATTAATAATGTCCCAAGTTGTTTTAGTTACATTGGAGGACTTCAAAATTTTATTTCTCACAGCAATAGACTTGGCGTCTGAACAAACCTTTTTAAATAATTTTGAGTAATTTTTAACATAATTTGTAAATTCCAAATTAAAATTAATAGATTTTTCTTGATAAAGTTCATACAGCCTTCGTCTACTTATGTGAATGCCTGGGGTAGCCCACTCACTAAACGACAAACGTTTTCCCAATAGAACCGTCTTCGGGGTAAATATGCGCTTATGTTCTGCGTGTACAATTTGAAAAAAAGAATTGTACATTGCATTACACGCAAGGTGGTTATTTATTAAAGGAAACTTACTTTGGACATTACCTCGAAAACGGCTCAAGCGATTTGCATTTATGGGAATATAAGTAACTCTTTTCTTGGGAGCTTTCACATTTTTCTTACTGAAAGTTATTAATTGGCCACAGTGGTCAGAGTCTAATTTACTTATGATTTCATTACTAGTGGGCCGAAAGTTTGTGAACACGTTATCAATGCAAGTTGCTGATGAACTTGTTATTCGTGTTGGCTCAGAAAATAAGTAAAATAAATTAGAGGAACTAAAAAGGCATTTTAATCGATTGCTCATGGATGAATTTTCTAAAATATTGACATTAAAGTCTCCACATATGATTATATTTTTACCTGAAGTACAGACTTTTACCAAAACTTCATCCATGATTTGTTCAAAATGCTCGAAAGCTCCACTAGGGGGTCGGTATACGCACACAACAATGTATTGCTCTAACTCTATACATGATAACTCAATAGTACTCTCCGCAGAAAGGTGCACAACATCCAGACGTTCTTTATATTTCATGCGTTTTTCTAAAATAATCATGGAGCCTCCTCGTATTGCAACCTTCCTGCTGAAGGCACTAGCAACCTGATGGTTACAGAAGTTGAACATGAACTGCTCGTCCCTAAGCCAATGTTCTGTTAAACATAATACATGAATATCATTACAGTCCATGAACAACTCCAATTCTAATTCTTTATTTAACATTCCTTGGATGTTCTGATGAACAAGTTTAATAAAGGAAGTAGCATTATTATTCATAAAATCGCAAGAGATTGTCTCTGTTGTCTTATAACTTAATTTAAAGTATTTGGAACATATTCCAAAGAATCATTACATATAATGTCCTTGTTTGCCTGCTCAATAGAAGCAGTCTTGTTAGCCAATGATTTGGCTGTGTTCAAATTAAATACGTGTATACAATAATGTAGCATGCTTGCTACTTGTCGTTTATATCTAAAGGAAAGATAAAATCTTTCACTTGTCACATTAAAATATGAAATAATTGAATTGTTATTTATGTCAATAAATGTAAAAAAATTATTATAATTGGTTATTGTTTGCATGCAACAATTCAAATTATATCTAATATTATTTTCCCTCTGTGACAATCCTCTGCTGTAGGGAAATGCAAATAATATTATATTTTTCGCACTAAGGCAACTCAGCGAATCCATTAATTTAATTAATTCATTTTTATTCATATTTCCCCTTCTCCCACATAAGATAGCTAAGGTTGAGCTGGTGCTGCATTGGTCGCTCAGGATGTTTGCCACAAGATGTTTAAAATCTGCACCAGGTATACAGTGGTTAGTACCATGACCAACACTGTGCGATAAGTGCAACCCCATATTTTGTCCCAATTCATCACTATACAATGTCAAGATATTATTATGTTGAACACAGTTATGACACATGATCCTGTACATCCTGATCCTATACAACTGATCCTGTTTGGAAAACAAAATTGACATTGAAATAGCGTTCTCTACATGGCCTTCGTTGTCAACTACAAATTCCAGGTCAAAGCTTGCCACGTCACAATTAATACTGAAAATATCCTGCTTACTTGATAACAGATTTGTAGTGTATCTCTTGATTGGCAACAAGTACTCCTCCGTACCAGAGCGCGAGCGCGTACCCAGCGACTGGTGCAGTCTGCCCGAATGCGAACACAGCGCCGCGCCAGCGCATGTTCTTGCGCGCCGTGCTGTGCGCCTGCGCACCGGCCGACTTGTACCGGGACATTATACCTTCTTCACCACCTAAATGGTTACAAATGAACTGCTCATGAATATATTTAAATCTCTCTGTTTAAGTATATTCATATTGTTAATAGGAATGGACGCATATTACTGAAATTTTACTGTGACCCCAAGAATGCTAGTAAAATATATAATTTTGTAGATAATTGCAGCTGAAGTCACAAGTTCTGAGCGAAAATATATAGAAAGAGATAGACTCATGAAATTACTACTTCACATTTAAGGTCCACGCTTATAACTCGTGAGGTCACTAGGAGGCCTACCATCACTGGTTTAAGCTGAGCGTATTAAGAACTTCTGAGCACTGACGTTTCATTTTGGTACCGTAAAATTATATGCAAAGCTAGGAAGGTCTGATCATAGTTGGAAAGCCTACATACGTCTGATAAATCTAAGACATATTCTTCGCCATGCTTGCGAGAGATCAGAGACGGCAAGATACTTAGATATCATCTATCACCATCACCTTGTAAACATCTTTGTCACCTGGGGAAGATTCAAACAAGACACGGTACCAGGATTACTTACAGAAAGCAGATACAGTCCTGATATTTGTGATCGCTTCAGTGGCGATGGTAGTAGCTTGGTGTGAAGCTTCCCTGACCGCCGTCATGCCGGCGGCTATGATTCGGCCTTCCAGCACCACCGCCCCTATGACCATCGGCACGGACACCAGCGACACCAGGGTCATCTGCCACGTGAAGTACAACGAGAACGATATGCCTATCACGATGGTGGCCGTCGCCTGCATCAGAGCTCCTATACGAGTGCCTGTTGCCTGTGGAGTAAATTTAATAGATTCAGGTAATGATAGATATGACAAGGAAACTTGACCCCACCACCGTAAGGGACCAAAGGTAAGAGGAGAGTAAGAAAGAGATAGAGAGAGGTATCGAGAACAAAACGACCCTTGAAGCGTATTAGGTACAACTTTTTCGGCGTTAACTTGAGAGTTGTAACCATGAGTAGTAAACAAAGAGTACCTAACTTAGTTTTTTTTATTGATATTAGTATCGCACCATTGCAAGCCTTATAAGCTATGCTACCTTTATACTTCGAACGTGTTAACACCGACCGCTTCAAGATAGTAAGAAACAGATGCCGTCACTAGTAACGAGTGCTCAACGAAAATAGTGGGGTAACTGTGCATGTATTTTATTCTCGTTGCACAGAGAAAGAGAAACAGAGTCATAAAATGACTGCGCGTTCAAGGTTAGCGCTCTTTACTCGTGGCGGCACCTGTATATTCTTTCTTCCATATTTTCGTGTCCTACTTACCCCCTGCACGGCCGCAGCATCAGCAGCCAGTCGAGCACAGAGGGCACCAACCCCATTCTTCGGGTCGTCAAACCAACCTATCTCTTGCGCTAGCATTGTGCGAAACGCCGCTACCCTGAAATAAAGACATAATAATCTCGAATTTAAAGACCTGCCTTGGCATAGCAAATGCCATATTATATGTTTGAAAAGTTTTAAAACTGCTAGCTAAATTGGTTTGTATTTCCTATAGATCAAAAGAAAGGGCGCTAATTCGCCCCAATGCACTTTGTACACTATTTTCTAAATTACTAGGACAGCCACTATCAACGGTGACACACACTAGAACGTGTCGGATCGGAGCCGAGCTTTAGGCCCATTGTTTGGCTGTCACTCGCTTGTCTCCATATAAAATAAAGTTTGCCGTTGGGGGTGCTACGGCCTATATTCAGCTCGGACCCGACATGGTCTAACGTGGGTCATACTGGAATGTTGTAGAAAAGACAACGTTGTTTTTAGAAGCTTCTTCATACGTTACCTCCGTGGCCAACAACTAGACTATATAATCATGTAGGTCGTAGGTACGAAATTCTTTTACCTCAGTCGGGCTGTAAGCCGCACGCCGGTCAAGTTAAAGATATAAATCTGGAAGTAGATACCGATGCCGGTCAACACACCGACCACCAGGAACAGGAGGGCGATGAAGTTGGTCTCCGCTCGCACGTAGTCCGCATCTTGACTTTCCAGGAACTAACCAAAAAGGCGTAGTGTGAGAACAAAATAATGGGTGTAAATTGACCTGTCAGTTGTCAGATGAGGATATCAATTATATAGATTTAAGAAACGTAATAAGCATTGTATTGTAATTGTGACGTGTGGCACCATCTTGTGGGCAATAAAGTTGTCGGTCTGACTTTAATCTTTTCCTAAACGCACTAAATATATTACTAATCTAATCTAATCCGCAGAATGGTTCAGCACTAAAGTATTACCCATGAGACAGTGTGTTGCTGTAACGTCAGTTATTTTCACAAAATGATTGTTTCCTTAAATTTGTAAGTTCTCTTCACCTAACAGCTGACAGGAAAATTCTCAATTACAAAAATAGGTATTTTCTTCAAACTTACGCCATAAGTTTCTCCGAAAAGAATGGCGAAGAATGGAAATGACGAGCCAACTACAACGGCCGCTAGAATACCTCCAAACATCAACCATTTCTCAGGTTCACACAGCTTCAATATCTGCCAGGTAGTTGGTTCAATCACTTCTTCCTTTGGCTCTACGACCACACTGTCTTCCGACGCGGAGTCTTCAGCCAAACTCTTTACTGATTCTTCTGACGAAAGCCTTTTCAATTTGGGCCTTTTTAATTTAGTATCTGCAAACAAAAGGATTTTTGCAGTGCCTTGTCACACGGCAAGCTTTACGGATTAAGAAACATTGTCAGGAAACCTTCGTACTATGTTATGTCTGATAGGAAAATACAAAGAAGTACGTAGCGTTAGAAATAGCGATAAACTGAAAATTTGTCTAGTAAGCACCTAATTATCTTCGGTATAATGGAATAACGCTTCAAGAATACTTTTCTAGTAAACACTTAGAAGTCACTCAGGTCATTAAATATGAGCCTCAGTGGACTAAACAGTAGCTACGCTACCTGACAGACTTTGTCTATGATATCCAAATCTGCAGTAGGATCCACCCTTAACCCACGCGGAGTATTTTAGGTTTCGGCTTGTGCTCTGAATCTTCGAAAACCTTATAGGAGTTTTCTAACAAGAAAATAACTAGTAACTTACGCTTAACTACTCCTCCGTTCGTTTGTGTCTTAGGGCCTAGACTCGGTTCATTTTCGAGCACAAGGTGATAGTACCTCCCCTTCATAGCAAGCAGTTCTTCATGGGTCCCTTCTTCGATCACCTCACCTTTGTCCAAAAATACTATGCGATCTGCGTTTAAGACGGTTGATAACCTGTAGTGAAAAAACATTTACTGTTTTTTGCAACAAATAAATTCAGTTTTTACGGCCGGACACTGTAAGGGCCCATTATTAAAACCCGATTAATGACTTATAATATTAACTAAATAATAACAAACAAGGCTAAGTAAATAAAATGCTGTCTAAAGAACTTAGTTTAAGGATGGTTTAATAACACATTGCTTTATCACTGCCTTTCCATCAATTCTATCTTTCAGACAATTCATTTCATCCTTTCAGAATACAAGCTCTCCCCAAATGCAAGATCTGATTTGAGTGTTGAGTAGACATTCTTGAAATGGTGGTACACAAGATCTTAAGTATCGACGAGCTTCTGATTTACTGGTCTCGCTTTAGATATCAAATAAGGTAAACAAGCAATATCATTCACCAAAGCATTGTCATACTATGTGAGAGAGAATGCAAGAGAAAAGGGTGGTAATTTTTGGCTGCATAAATCATTTTCTGAATTAAATTGTACCGACCCCAAATCAAATGTTATAGAGAAGATGATGATTTTGTGGATGTGGTCTATGTTATCAGTTAAGTACCTGTGGCTCACCATGACGGTGGTTCTCCCGTGGGCAGCATCGTCCAAAGCTTTCTGGACTTTAGCCTCGCTGTGGGAGTCCAGGGCTGATGTCGCTTCATCAAGCAGAAGGATCTTTGGTTTCCTCACTAGAGCCCTAGCTATAGCTATCCTTTGCTTCTGGCCTCCCGATAGTTGAGCACCCCTTTCTCCTATCATTGTGTCGTAACCCTGGCAAAGAATAATTTTTAATCAAGGATAATTCAGTAGGTATAAGGCCCTTTGGGAATTGGTCCCGCGACGAATTATGAGTGCGTACCTTGAATGCGTCGCAGTCATTTTATGTCTCTGCCTATATGTATGGCGAGAAACGAGTAAAAACATGCGCAGTATCCGCACTATTTTCGATGCGCGCTTGTTACAAGACAAACAATATAAGACAAGGCTATGAGAATTTTGGATTGCTGAGTTTTTCGAAATGTGATATCTAATTATTTGTGTGTCAAATAAACAAAGTGATCAAAATATTACAAGAAACAACTTACTTCAGGTAGGTTTTTTATAAAACCATGGCAATAAGCCTGCTTGGCAGCCACTATTATTTCTTCATCAGTACAACCAGGGTTGCTCATTCTGAGAATTAAAGAATTCGTTAACTCAAACGATCTATAAGTAAGGCACCGTTATAGCTTGATTCAAAAAATGTGAGTAATTCACCTGATGTTTTCTTTGATAGACCCAGCAAATAGCACCGGCTCTTGTCCAACTACGGCTATATGTTTCCTGAGGTGCCTGACGTTGAGGTTGCGAAGGTCGTGCCCGCTGGCTGTGACTGAACCTTGCTCGGGGTCGTACATGCGCTGGAGTAGCTGGAGGACAGTTGACTTGCCACAACCACTGGGCCCTACGAGTGCTACCGTCTCGTTGCGTTTAATCTTCAGCCTTATGCCGCTTAGAACCTTAGTAATAATAAAATTATACAGTTTTACGAAGTATCTTCGTAATTCTGCTAATAAGGAATTTGGTGGCAACTTCGTCCTTCCTGGACCTTCAGCCCCTTATTACAAAACATAGATGTGATATGGTACATGGTATAGAAGTAGATGCATCTCTTTTCGTAATATGAATTTGCTTTAGTCTTCGCTTAGACCCTGATTTGTATATATTAATGTGGTCAGAGTTTATAAAGATTAAAATATACACGCTGCCGCTGGCGAAGCCGCCAAGTAGAAATGAAATCAAATATTTTCGCTCAATATCATAAAGACGTGGATTTTTTCGGAATATTAACTCGCCTTATAAGTCCACCCACCTGCACATCACTTCTCGCGGGGTACTTAAAGAACACATCAACCAGCTCCAAGTCTCCGTCTAGCTCTGGAGTGCTGCCCTCAGTCGACAAGCTGTCGATGACCGGCTTGCGATCTATCACGGCGTAGACCGTGGCGGCAGAGGCGCGCCCGTTAGATATGGCTTCCATGTGTGGAGCTGTCAAACCCACGTTCTGAGCCCCTTGTAATACGCTGAAGAATACCTGCAAAGGTCACAATATTTTTTGACTCGAGTATATCCTATTCCTCACAGGTGGCAAAGAAGCTATCAGTCCACTTGGTGAAGGTGACCAGCAATTAAAAGTGTCACTCGCGATTTATTTATTTACCAACAATAAAACGTGCCAAAACCTATAACTTTATGGACGGTTGTGTAAATGTGAGGCTACGGACACGCACTGAAAAGTGTGATGAGGATCTGAACATAACACAATAATATGAAATAGATATTCTCCTAGGTCGTTTCGCTGATGAGGAAAATCTTCAAGACAGTAATCAACATACATATGCTCACGCCTGTATTCCCCGAAGGGGTAGGGGCGAGCTTATTGCCTTATAAGCTTATTAAATTACATATGGAAAAATTCACTATCACTTTGCTCGAACCGGGGATCGAACCCAGGACCTAGTGTTCAGCATTCGCGACCAGTAGACCAGCGAGGCTGTCAGTATAGTAATGAATTGGATCTAAAATGTTCTAAATACTTACAATCATCAGCACAGCAGGGGTGTAAACTGGTTTTTCTTCATGTCTACTTTCCAAGATCAAACCCACGCCGTACCAGAAGGCCAGCGCGTACGCAGCGTATATTATGAACCACATCACACCACTACCAATGCCTGAGAACACTCCTTTCCGTGCTCCCGTTTTCTTCGCTGGCTCAAGGCGTTTACTGTATCTATGGCAAGAAGAAAAGCGAGTGTCAAATGATGCCACTGAAGAGCCCATATCCTTGCTGACTTAGAAGTAATGGTTTTATTTGTGTTATAGGCAATAGTTCTCCAATGGCAAAGTTAAGTGTCTCTTGGGTACTTGAAATGTTTTATCATACATCAAAAACATGTATTCATATTGCTTCTGTCTACAGATATGACTGCAATCTTCTGTAAATTGAAAGAACTATCCTTGTAACCGGGATATGCCGCGCTACCGTTCACGAAGTTGTTCCTACTTCTTTATACCATATCAAGTAACGCTTACGCTAGGAGAATAGCTGTTAAATAGTAAATTATGTGAGTAAAAATACCTTGCTATTTCCTTTTCTTCTCCACCAAAAGCGACCACAGTTCTAATAGACGAGAGCACTTCTTCAGCGATCACACCAGCAATGCTGTATGCTATCAATTCTTTCGTTGTCAACGACGATTGGATCTAAACAATATCATACATTTGTAAACGACATAGATATATAAACATACGCCTGTATTCCCTGAAGGTGTACGCAGAGGTGTTTGCACTACACATTATTCACCTATGATGATTAAGTGCCAACGTGATAGATGGTGAGTCTATCGCCGTCTCAGGCACTATACACACGTCTAGAATTACTTCTCTCTCAGACATTTGCAGATTTCCTCACGATGTTTTCCTTCACCGTAAAGCACGTGGGGTGAAATCACAGCAAATACGTTTTTAGAAAAAATCATTGCTATTGCCCCGCTAGGATTCGGCTGTTCATACATAGGTATTTATTAAACCTTTACCTTAGCGACAATAGCCGTGGAGGCGATGATGACCGGTGCACAGGCAAGGATGACCAGCGTCAGCTCCCAGCCGTACGCGAATGATACCGCCACAGCGGTCACAAACGACATCACCAGGTACACGAACATTGGGATCTTCTCGGCTATACTTTCGCGAAACTTCTCAATGTCACTGTTCGTTGGTCAAAACCAAAACTGTCTTTACCAAAATACACAGGTATGACAAGCAAGCATGGTAACCTATGATACCCTATAAGTGGTACCTCCACTAAGCAATAATTTCATTCTCAACATCACTACATCATCGCCCTGGCCTTATCCCATACATTGTTGGTGCCGACCGCACTTGATTCAACCCGATGTAGCTGATCACCTGATTTTTATACGAAGCGACAACGAGGAAAATCTGTGATCTGGGTTAAACCAGTTGTCAGACTATTTTAGGCCTCCGACTGACCTGTAACGATTGCCAAAGATGATAAATTGGCAACCGGGACCGACGGCATAACATGCTCTCCGAGGCACGGAGGGAACTCGGGCGGTCACCCATCCAATTACTGGCTAGGCTTAGGGTTGCTTAACTTCGCTGATCGAATGATATGCGCAATAGCAACTGTGCCACTCAATATCACTACATAATTCCAAAATCAAGTTGTCTTTTAGACAGCTACAAGGTCGTAAGCAAGCCGTAGCAGTGTTTCTCCACTCGCTACACAGATGGCGTTACTCGCTAACAATGGCAAAATTTGAGTACACGGGAACCTTAATCGTGCAATAAGAGATTTCGAGCGCATTGCAGTATATATATAAGTTTCCAACTAGAACAGTTGGATGTGCGGTTCCTCAGACATGACACCCGCCTGGCTGGAAGATCTTCCTTTTGCTGGGGATGAGCATGATCATTCGCTCCCCACACAAAACATACATGACTTCTTACGTAAGCGGTAACTATTAAAGCCAGTTAATCAACACAAGCTTGGGAGTGTCGCTTTGGAATTTTGCTTACACTATGCTCTTGAAGGCGATTGCGGAAAACCTTGTTCAGGTCCATCTGAAGAACTTGTTAGCTTTGACGTTTAATTTTACGGTACTAAAATGTGATATCCCGATGTGCCTTTTCAACTTCACCTAAAGCACTAACGGAGTCGAAGAAAAAGGTACTTACTCTGAAACCTTAGTAGCAAAGTTCATCGTAGTGTTCTGGTCGTACCACGAAAGGTCTTGACGAAGAACTGACTTCAGGAACTTTTCCTTTACCCTGTCAACCTTAGAAAAAAGACGGGCAAATATGAGTTTTTTCAAACTTGCTCGATACATATGTGGCATTTAAAAATTAAAAGACCGACTACATACAAAAATGCGGTAAAATGAAGACCGTGTGACTGTTGTTTTCGGATCTGGATTATTCTAAAGTCTTGATTACTAGAAAGTCTTTGTCATGAAAATATATTCCACGTTGTTTACAACCGTAAAAATTATGACCATTAACTTCTTCAAATATGTCAAACTTAGTTAAGAATTATTAGATACCTGTTTGAGAGCTGCATAGTTGAATAAATCAACGCTGATCGCCGCCACGATGAACTGCAAGACAGAGAACACGGTGCATCCAATACCGAAGGCGGCGGAGTCTTCAATCAGCGCTTGTCTGTTCTCTTCTCGGGATGCGTTCGTTCTGGGAACAAAAGTTACCAGAGAATTGGAACCAGAAGAAATTCAATAGAGGTGCCAGAGAGACAGCGATAGGCTCACCGCCCTGCTGATACATCTTAAATTCTAATTAAAGTAGGTGTTTTAACAGCTCTGCATACCCCAAATTCAATGACTAATAAGGTATTAAACTTACCATCTGTCATGTCGTCACCTAATCATCTTTGGTAATTTTTGTTGTATCAAACATCTGCGTAACCCTTCGGTGAATAGTGTGAAGGCGTGACTATGCTTACAATATCCGTCCTCCGCCGAAGAGACATATGGTGAGTGTCTCCCCTGAGGTGCCGTTCATAACGGTCCGGTCGATGAGGAGGGCGGTGAACTCGCCGTAGATGATCACGCCCAGCGGCACGAAGAATCCGTTCAGGCTGGCCATCAACAGACCCACGATCAGCAACAAGAGCTCCCATGGTTTCGCGAATCTGAACTACGGACACAAAAAAGATATAAGTACCGATACAGATAAATTAAATTGAAGTGTCTTTTGTAATTACAAATTAACTGCTTCTCACTAAATGCATATGAAGTATATGTGGTAGGTACTGACATAAAAGCAACGAGCTTAATGTTTTTTCTCTGTCTGTCTGTTTGTTACGGCTATCTTTCAAAGAGTTAAAAGTGATAGCTGATGAACTGATGAAATTAAGTCTACGCAAGTGAAACTGCAGGGCACAGGTAGTCTACAATAATAAGATATGGTAGCAAACAGTACTTACTAATTTGTACCATGATACTGGAGGGACGTGGGGTCCTTCTTCTTCGCTGAAACGTACAAAACATATATAAGTACACTGTAAAATTAACTGTATGATAGTAGACTATAAGATATATTTTTGCAGTCTTAAGGATGTACTCAAGCGCTGTGATATGTCACATAACAATATATTTGGAGCATGGATACATATGAGCTTACGCCAGTATTCTCCGAAGGGCTACTGACTGTGTGTACCTACTTATAGAACACCTACTTGTCGCCATTTAGTCACACATCCTATTGCCATTATATTGCCTATAATCCAATAACACTTTGGCCATCGTATTCAGCAATAACGCTTGCGACCACAAGACCATCGGGCAGTTCTTAAATGTGAAAGTACTTCGATCTGTGCAACCTTTTCACGACTAAACCCTGAACCAATTTTGCTGTAATTTCATCTAGAGATAGCTGTAGCCCAACCCTTTGGTAGCTTTAGAAGAAAGCTTGTGTTTATAAACCTTACATCTCCTTATTGAAGGCTTTCTCAGCTAAGTAGGCGGACTGCTGAGCGAGACTGCTGATCGTCAGCGAGTTGTGCCGCCAGCCCAGCGATAGTGTTGTCGGCTGCTCACTCAGCCGCCTCGCTGCTGTCGAAGACCTCTGGAAGCTCTTTAACGACTCATCGCGTTTCATTCTCGGGTCAACCGCTCTGAAAAGAACAATACCTTGCTGTGAAACTATTTCAAGTAAAAAGGTTTTTTATGACTTTTATGATATAAATGTATGTCCGTTTGTTCGTGTTTTATGCGGGTGTAACGAACGCCAAAACGCAATGGAACCCCGGAACACAGCTAGTGTCATATAAACTCAATAAATCCGAGCAGTGAATAGATACCACGTTATGATATCGATCGATTCATAATAGAGCTGCGGAAAAACTTCAAAGCAAAGTATGAGAATTGATTGATTGGGTATAACTATGCTTCGAGCGGTGCCAGCTGGCATAATTCCTGCTACGTAAGTACAGAGAAGCAGTACCTACCCACGCACGCAGATATATAAAATAATGTATGTACAGTTTATGAAACTTAATTTACTTTGATTTTTGTTAAGTTTCTTTGCGACCTCCTTAAATGTTTGAGAGCTGTTGTGGCAGAATGATTTGATATACTATACGCAAACGACGCATGTTCAAATCTCAGACGTATGAGAGCTTAAAAAAAAACAACTCAAGTTCAGAGATGTCTAACCACAAGCTTTACGATGAAAAAAAACATCGTGAAGAAACCTGCATACGTCTGTGAAGAATTAAAATTTCGTTAACACCTCCGACGACCTACGTAGATATTATATTCTTTTGGCTCTGCTGGAATGGCTTGACCATATTTTTAATCTTGAAAGATACTTATGCCCAATTAATTTTGAACTTAGGAGCGCAATAAGTTTATTTAAAAAAATGTGTCTCGTAAAATCCTTCTTGAAGAAACTCATACTTGAGGTACCCCTATCACGAATTTGCCACCGTTTTCATAAAATATATCGCTAGAGTCACCCGCAATATTTGGACGAGATATTTTAGTTCTCCACGTCACCGCTTGGTGTCGCTGCACATTTTCTCATACTAATGTTCAGCATAGACGCTAGCGAGTATAAATAACGAAAACAGTGGCAAACTCGTGATAGGGGTACCGCACTCGCTCGGGAAAGCGTCACAGAGTGCATATTTTTCAAACAACAATAAGAAGTTATATATGTTATTATTATACTTAATTTTGGTCTACAGACAGTAGTTGCTGTTTAGGTCAATGTATTTATAATCTGTGTCTCGTTACAATCAGATCACGAGACTGATACGACAGGTGCATTATTGTGACGCGGAACACTGTATTTAAAGATCATCGCGTCTCCAAGCGCGTATGAATTGTTGTTTAATTCTCTTTGACAAATGCTTGGATCAATGGCACGGTAACCAAGTATTTTCAAACTTGTTCTACGTTGACGATATCGATTGCGTATTATCGATTGAGGAGCTCGTGACACAATTGCTATGTGCCACGAGCTATGCAACCCTAACCCTAGCCAGTAATTGGATGGGTGACCGCTCGAGTTCCCTCCGTGCCTCGGCGAGCACGTTAAGCCGTCGGTCCCGGTTGTCAATTTTGGCAATCGTTACAGGTCAGTCGGAGGCCTAAAATTGTCAAACAACTGGTCTAACCCAGATTTTCCTCGTCAAAGGGGTTGCGAACGTCAGATGGCAGTCACTTCGTATAAAAATCAGGTAATCAGCCATATCGGGTTGAATCAAGTGCCGACCCCAACAATGTATGAGATAAGGCCAGGGAGATGATGACGATCTTCCACATTTTGTATTGGATAAATCTTAAAAGCGAGCGTAGGAACGCTCGCTTTTAAGATTTTACGTTCCCATACAAAATGAGGAAAATACGCAATCGATACCGTCAACGTTATAACATGTTAAAACCTGTGCTTGGGGTATTGGGGATTGGTTTCATGCAAGCCACAGCTAGTTGAGAATAAACTCTTTAATATTAAGAATACATACATACATATGCTCACGCCTGTAATCCCCGAAGGGGTAGGCAGAGGTGTTGTAATCACAACACCCACTTTTCACACAAGATGATTAAGTGCCAACGTGACAGATGGTGAGTCCATCGCCGTCTAAGACACTTTACATACGTCATTAAATTACTTCTCAGAAATATGCAGGTTTCCTCACGATGTTTTCCTTCACCGTAAAGCACGTGGTGTGACATCACTGTACATAAGTTGTTTAGAAAAACTCATTGGTACAGGCCCCGCTGGGATTCGAACTTGCGTCGCTTGCGTAGCAGACGACTGTCCAATCCTCAAGGCCACCACGGCTCTTAATATTAAGAATATTTCTATTAACAGCTTAGATATGATAACCTTTATGTTACACATTGTATATCACATGGTTGTGATGATTGGTATACGATCAAAATTTGGTATTATTAAACAACTTGAAAACTGACTTATTTTACCTATGTCCTATGTTTTAAATTCCAAACGAACAAATTTACATGTTTTAAAATTTTCTACATAGTTATTGTGTCATGGTGCCAAACTGCGGTAGTATTAATTTAATCATGTTCACTGAACATTTAAACTATAATTTTAGTTACACTATCAATTTGACATTAACCAATTTAATTGTTCAATAATGCCAAATTTCGCGGAAATGTCAAACACTGCGTATTAAGAAGTTTGCTAGAAAAGAGCTTTAATTACGATATAACCAAAGAAATCATTTTTTTGTCTATGGCTAAATAAGTTAGGTTGGTTGGGCTACGAATGAAACCTAATGGTGGAATTTAGGTTTAATTTTACAAGGGAGAATGTATGCCTGAAATTATTAAAACATACATCGTTCCCCAATTTCCCAGAGTTCCCCGTTTGTCTGTCTATCCCGGCAAACATATTTTTGTATTAACGTTCACTGACAGTGCCTACAATGCCCCAGGGTCTGTACAGTGGACAAAGTAACATTATCGTCACGCTTCGTTAGCAGAAACGATACAAAATGTCTGGGAATGACATATGTCACGTGACTGACTTATGTCACTTCCAATAATTTCCATACATTGGCTAGGCTGGTAAACGTTTGTAAATTTTCAAACGTCGCCGCGTCGTCGTTTGACCTAGTGTTATAGCACTATACTTGGGGTACAAGTTGTTCTACAAAGCTACTGTTATTTGATCTTACTTCGTTTGCATAGCAGGCGACAACGCCAAGCACTCCACCACTACTCGCACAATTAAAAAAACATCACTTAACCTACTGCTTACCGATCATAAAAATCTTAATGACTTTATAATTTTTATTCATGAAGGTTCAAATCACCATCCGATGAATAAAATATATTATTTTAACTTCACCCCATTTATTAGCATGGCATTGCATTAGCATAGTTAAAAGCTAGACTTCATAAATCACAAGTTCAATGGGTTATCATCGATTCATAGTAAATGCTATTTATACCGCATTGCGGTGTGTTTACCTAAACACTGCAACATGTTTTTTATGGCAGAAATGAATGTAGTATTAAAAAGTTAGACATTTTTTTTTCTTTTTAATGTTTTTGGTACGGAACAGCCTAACATAATAATGCGGCTGTACTCGAGTTCGCCGCCATTAAATAGATGAAAGAAAGAATTAAAGTTATTTACCGAGACAACCAAAGGTGAACAAAGTTTTAAATAAATAAATAAACAGAGATACTTCAGGATATCCCGATCAAATTTCGAAACTGCTCTGTGAGAGATTTCTTAAAATCGCCGTCACATGTCATCGCGCCGACGTAAACGTTGATTTGCATGGGCTCACAATAGTGTCATCTTTAGGCCGACAGGCGGCGCTGTTTCGATCCTATACAAATCTGCGTTTACGTCGACGCGGTGACTTGTGACGGTGACTGTGAAAAACTCGCACTAGGCAGTCAGATCAGCCAATTTGTTCTCTCAGTCAGTAGTATCGTGTTTCTGCGGCAAGCAAGGATACCAGTTAAGAGTTGAGTCACGGAGGCATATGGAGACATAACACTTGCATCCCTCTTAGGAACACCTATTGTGGAGTTTAGTCGGTTTGAGTTCGACATAATCTGGTGGTCAATTCTTCGACATTCATAAGTGCCTTACCAGGGCTTAAATTGAATAAATATTTTTCAATTTCAACCCTTCCGCTGTCCCCGCGGTGTTGGTGTTTCCATAATCACGTCACCACGATCCAAGATGTTGACGTGTTCGCATATTCGCTGTCGTTTCTCGTATATAGTTTGAATATGTATTATTGTTAACTGTCTCTATGAAATTTATTTTCTTACCCTTATTTTACTTAATGTCACCAGTCAACCATTGGGGGACGCAGAGATAGAAATGGTAGAAATAGATCTGTTTAGGTATACAAAAATGAATCTCTTTTCCCTTGGTCACGCCATCACGCGTGAACGACTTGACCGACTCTATCGGGGCTTTCACTGGCAGATAGCTGATGTTTCAAGAAGTAACATAGGCTTATTTTATTTAAATAAATATTAGGGTTCCGTGAAATTAACGCGTTCACTGCTAACGACGCGTATGTGCGTCCAACTGTTAGAGAATTTACGAACAAGTTGAAATGTTAGCAGTGAATGTGTTAAATCAATAAAGCATTCAAATAATGAAAGACTCTTTTAATCGGCTCAAATTTTTGAGCCAATTTGTTACAAACATACATACATACAAATCTTTCCTCTTTATAATATATGTATCAGTATAGAAGTATTTGCTGTAGAATCGATGTTTGAGTGTGGGATCAATATTTGATTAAGATCGGGACTTGATCTGTCTGACTGATAGCCGATATGTCTGGGTACAATGCACTTTGTTATACTATACCCACATACTCACGTTATTGGAAGAAGGCAGAATAATACATAGGTACTAAGCTACTTACTTATGTAACTGGATTAAATCGCTTATTCGTTTTTATTTTAACCTCATGTTCAACTTATTTACATACATACATACATATGCTCACGCCTGTATACTCCGAAGAGGTAGGCAGAGGTGTTGTAATAAAAATACCCACTTTTCACCGAAGATGATTAAGTGCCAACGTGACGGTGACTATATCGACGTCTCATGCCCTATACATACGTATTTGAATTACTTCTCAGGCTCCCTCACGCTGTTTTCCTT
This sequence comes from Watsonalla binaria, assembly GCA_929442735.1. Lineage (NCBI taxonomy): Eukaryota > Metazoa > Arthropoda > Insecta > Lepidoptera > Drepanidae > Watsonalla > Watsonalla binaria. Next base: position 1,741,856 of record OV838938.1, read on the forward strand.
CAACGTCAAGCACGTGGTGTGAAATAACTATAAGCTTTTTAGAAAAACTTATTGGTACAGGCCCCGCTGGGATTTGAACTTGTGTTGCTTGCAGCGACTACTCAAACCTCAAGGCCACCACGGCTCTTATTAACTTATATGATAGAAGCGAGGCGTTAAAAGACGGAATGTAATAAACACACAAACTGTGACTGACAAATGTTGTAGTGCTATATATTTTTAGAGGTGGATTACCCTTTATTGATATTAAAGATAGTTGTGGGCCTATTTTCAGGCCTACCAGAAAGGTATGCACACAATTTTTCTTACAAATCGGTGCAGTTTCTTAAATCTGTAAGGCTACGCGAATGCTCGATTCTAATGTTGTGAACTTATTACACTTCAATTCCATTTTGACATGCAAGGTGCTGGACATGGTTTTTATTTGGAAATTTGTCATGGTGATCGTGTTTTCGTATTTTGGAAACAAAAAAAAAGTCATGGATTTTTGTCATATTCGTGTCTTAGGAAAAAAAATGGGTTCCACGAAATAAAGACACGCATGAAATTAAGCCTCTGCGAGAAAAACCGCGCGGCACAGCTATCAAAACAATCTATGTAGTAACAACAATATTGTCAAAACAGATGTTAGTCAGAAAGAAAACCTTAGTAAAAAAATATTATTAAGTACACTGTTCTTTTTTTTATATATTATTAATATTTCTCTTCTTCAACCGCACAAACTAATTAATCTATATATATATATATATATATATATATATATATAAAAATGAATTGGTATTCGTTAGTCTCACTAAAACTTAAAAATGACTGGACTGATTTGGATAATTTTGATCTCTATATATTTATGACAGTTCAGGGAAGGTTTAAACGGTGAAAAACATAAATAATAAGTAAAGGAAAAGGTGATACGAAGACCACCGGGTCAACTAGTAAATAGATAAAATACTTCACTCGTTTCAAGCTAATCCCATATATTATGTATGTTATTCTTCGTGTTAAGTATTTAAATAAACAAACACAAATGAAATCAGATCAAGGGCCCGTCGTATGATTTTATGTGGTTAATTTAGGAGTTAGTTACAAGCCAAGAACACCTGCCAGTTACAATAAGCTATTATTGTAAGCGACACTGCAATATGAACCCTATGCCGTTGATACAAAATAATCACGAGATAATACATTTCATTGAGAGTGTCTATGATTGAGTGCGTCTGCATTGCAACGCGCTATAATGAAAGTTGTGCAATATCCGATGACGTCCGAAATACTAGCTGTGAGTTTCACAAATGGTTACTTAAGCTTTCCCACTGGTACAACGAAATACCGAAATCTAAATGTATGATCACGCCTGTATGCCCCGAAGGGGTAGACAGCAGGGGTGTGCGATGACGGAATACACCCGTGTCTATGCAAAAACGTATGTACCTACGCCCTGCCTCATTGCTATGTAATTAACCTACCTACCTACCCTACTTACTGTTTATGCTTACCCTTCTGAAGAACCAATGCACGCCTCTGGTAGGCAGAGGTGTCTAACAAAAACACCCAAATACAACACTAAAATAATTTATTTTTGGACATCAAAAATCAAGATCGGGAAGTTTGAACATATGCTCACGCCTGTATTCCCCGAAGGGGTAGGCAGATGTGTTGTTATCACAACACCCACTTTTGACCGAATTTGATTAAGTGCCAACGTGACAGATGGTGAGTCTATCGCAGTCTCAGGCACCATACATACGTCTTTGAATCACTTGTCAGATATATGCAGGTTTCCTCACGATGTTTTCCTTCACCGTAAAGCACGTGATGTGAAATCACTGTACATAAGTATTTTGGAAAAACTCATTGCTACAGGCCCCGCTGGGATTCGAACTTGCGGCGTAGGCGAATACCACGGCTCTTCTTCCTTCTTTCCTTCATTTAAGGAACATATTAATTCTATATTACGTCTGTATGGGGAAGCAAGCCTCCGCCGGCCCTCTAAAGGTGCCACCTGATGTAAGCCGCTCGACACTTGTTTCCAGCGACAAATGTGGTCACGTGATATGTAGCGATACAGGAGCGGCTGCATGACGTAGTTCCTTTTTGAGTCGCGAGAAATTTAAAATGGTGTCACGTGACCACATTTGTCGCTGGAAACGAGATGACATTATAATAATGATTTTCAACCGAATTTCGGCTACGATAGTTAATCTCAATAGGGATTAGCAGTTAGTCATACCTGTATAATGATATATGAATACCTACCATCTTATTGTCTTTTGCCGGTTGATATATTGTATTTTTCGAAATCATTTAAGCAAAGATGATGGGAATAGATGGACTTATTAACATAATTATGTAAGGTAAATTAATAATGAAGGCCGTGTAGGTACAAGGTACAATATCCAGTCGTAGAAACAAAGGGTAATAATGAGTAATTATTCTTCAATTGTATTCATATTCATCTATATTTTATTAAAATCTATGAGTATAATTATGAAATTGATGTACATGCTTGTAATTCAAATAATAATTATTTCGAATATAAATGTTAGGCTACGGTGATCTTCGTATCACCTTTTCCTTTACTTATTATTAACGTTTTTCACCGTTTAAACCTTCCCTAAATTTTCATAAATATATCAAGATGAAAATTACACAAATCGGTCCAGCCATTCTCTAGTTTAAGCGAGACAATGAACAGCAATGATTTTTTATATATATAGATAAAAATGTTCGGCTAGTAAGTAGTGCTGTAATTAAATGAATAGCTTTTCACTAAATATATATGAAAGTGTATACAGAAAGAATAAAAAAAAATATCTGGCTGTTTGTTCTGGCTAAACTCTGAAACGACTACCTATTTAATATTACAAGAAGTAACAACTTTTTTACCTTATACCACCTTACCTTATATTATATTAAGCGTACGCGGGCGATACCGCGGGGCCTCAGCTAGTTCTATATAAAGCCTGAAAAAGTTATGGGCTGATAAATACTAATAGCTAAGACCTAGCTACATACGTTGCTAATTACGACAGCTTTTAGAAATTCCTTTGAGAGATAGATTCTCCAGGGTCGTAGCAGCTAGCTACGCCGTAGACGCGTAGAGGCTACTACGGGCAAACAGTGCCCAAATAAAAAATTTAACGTGTTTTTACATTGACGATAACACCTGCGTATACTGAGGAGCTCGTGGCAGTTGTTATTGCGCAATTCATTCGATCAGCGAAGCAATCCTAAGCCTAGCCTCTCCTAGTTCTCTCCGTGCCTCGGAGAGCACGTTAAGCCGTCGGTCCCGGTTGCCAATTTATCATTGGCAATCGTTACAGGTCGGTCGGAGGCCTAAAACAGTCTGACAACTGGTCTAACCCAGATCACAGATTTTCCTCGTTAAAGGGGTTCCGAAGGTCAGATGGCAGTCGCTTCGTATAAAAATCAGGTGATCAGCCACATTGGGTTGAATCAAGTGCCGACCCCAACAATGTATGGGATAAGGCCAGGGATATGATGATGATATCACCTGCGTATTTTCCCCATTTTGTATAGGAACGTTAAAACGCGCCCCAAGCGGTGAGTGAAGGGAGTTTTACGTTTCGTTTGCATACAAAGAAAGGGCAAAGCGCAAGGTCAAGGGACGTCGTTCGTTCTTGTCAAAACATTAACTTGAGGCATAGTACCCATGTAGTTTGACAATTTTTTTCCTGATCTATACGCGCTAGCGTTAAATATTCCATATAAACAATGTCTGTGACGTTTACGGATTACGAAAATGATGGAAAACTCATCATAAGGGAACAGCGCGCCTTGACCATTCTCAATTACAAGAGCATACTATATTTTTAGATCTGTCAGTTTTGCTTAAAAGTCCGTGTTTATCTAACATTGTTCATATTTACAGGATTTCGTGGCACCTTTACCCGAAATGCACACAAAATATACAAATATACAAATCTGCCCGGTCATTTCGGAGGACTTTGGTAATAAACATTGCGACACGAGAATTTTATATATTACATAGAAATTGAAGTGTCTATTTGAAATTCCACAAAATGCATGCGAAATTATATGGGTTCGGTACATTAAAAAACAATTTTTAAAACTTTTCTTTGTCTGTCTGTTTGTCTGTTCCTGGAACGATTACGGGACTCTCGCTGGCAGATGCTACACGAAAGACGTAACATACGCAACTTTTTGTATCCATCATCTCCCAGGCCTTATCCCATACATTGATAGGGTCGGCACTTGATTCAACCCGATGTGACTGATCACCTGATTTTTATACGAAGCGACTGCCATCTGACCTTTGCAACCCCTTTAACGAAAATCTGTGGTCTGGGTTAAACCAGTTGTCAGACTATTTAGGCCCCCGATCGATCTGTAACGATTGCCAAAGATAATAAATTGGCATATTTTTGTATCCATACGGAGGTAAAATTTATTGAATAAACAATGGCCACAAAATTAATTGATGTGTAACGCTAAATCTTCGCCCAAATGCTGACGTATTCCGTCCTTCAAACAACACGCGTATGATACGCCGGCTTACAGCTGGGTTCTATTGTATAGCAGGTGAATGAGGACTTACATTTTGGTTCGCAGAACTAATCCTTGCTATTGTAGGCTGAACATGGTAGTTTTTGTGCAATGAATCATTTGTCCATTACGCAAAGAAGTTTAATTTGGTTCCAAATAGTTAATTTGTCTTTTTCCTTTATTATTTGGTTTACGTATAAGGATCACAGCAGTCGCCTGTATTCCCCAAAGAGGTAGGCAGATGTGTTGTAATGACAACACCCACTTTTTACCTACGATGATTACGTGCCAACGTTACAGGTGGTGGTACAACGCCGTCTCAGACACTACACATACGTCTTTGAATTACTTCTCAGTCATATGCAAGTTTCCTCACGATGTTTTCCTTCACCGTAAAGCACGTGGTGTGAAATCACTACACAGGCCCAGGTTGAGCATTTTGCATAATAGGTTTTTTTTTGTATCCAGTATAACTTAATTTCGAAGAGCCTCGGTAGCTGTGGGGTTTGCTCAGTAGCCTGCTATAAACCTTTCTATAAACTTAAGTGCAGTAATTTCATTCCACGTGCTTTAACGGTGAAGAAATTTCAAATTGGGCATCGTAATGTCTTAGAATAGAAAGATGCATGTAAGTTATAGTGGCTGAGACAGTGATGGACTCACCCTCTGTCACGTTAGTTAGGGGGTTGTTGCTACAACACCCTCTGCTTAATCCTTCTGGAGTGTCGTGAGCATATCTTAGCAATTTTTTTTAAATTCAAATCAAATATACTATACAGGATTATAAATGTTAACACCGCATATTAATATACGAGCTGTGCCTCGCGGTTTGACCTGCGTGGATAAGGTTCTTGCTTTATTTCGCGAAACCCGAATATGTTATCTAAATATAAGTCCCCCATGTTACTTCAGCTATCTGCCAATGAAAGTCCCAATCAAATCGGTTCAGCCGTTTCCGAGATTAACCAAAACAAACAGTCAGACAAACAGACGACAAGAAAGAAAAAAAATCTTTTTTTTTGCTATGTCAGAACCGTGGATACTTTCATATACATTTAGTGAAAAAGCTGTTATTTTGGAATTACAAACAGACACTACAATTTTAGTTATCTGTGTAGAATAGATGTATAGTTATTGATATAGATGTATAAATTAAGCAATTAAGCTTCAGTGGTCTCTGCCTACCCCCATGGGATACAGGCGTGAGCATATGTATGTATGTATTAAGCTTCAGACAAAGGTATAATTATATATATAAAGTAAATTATTACAGCTTGACCCTATTATAGAACATCACTTGTAAGTAATACCTCCATCCCGGAATACGTAAAGGATGCCAACGTCGCGACGGCGGCGTTTCTGGCGCCTTTCCGTCGCCAGGCTATTGTCGCTATGCCGAAAGTATTACAAATAGAGCTTTCGTAACAGGAAAAAACCTTCAAAGAGTATTTGACCGAAGGCAAGATACTGGGTCAAGCTTTCTGTAGCAGGCAATCCATGTTACTCTCAGACAATCATAGACATTGGCCGAACAAGGTGTCATACTTATATTATTAACTGCATCATATATTTTATTTATTAAAAATACACAATAAATGTTTTATTTATTATTACATAGTAGTTTAGTAACTAATAAGTAACTAAAAACTAATTACAAGTAGAAAACTTGTCCCAAATCGGTGTCTCTCGGGATCGTGCCAAGAAGGCTGGCAGCATTGCCACGTTGAATAGCAATGCTGATTCTCTGAGCGAGAAAAGCCCCAGCCTGCTTGTCACGAGAAGCTTCTACCAGACGACGTGCAACCTCTTTGACAAGTTGATGAGTATCTGGACCCCAAGGTCCCAGAGTTTCAACCGCAAACGCAGAAAATATGTATCCTTGACCAATGCAAGCATATTTCCGGCGCTTGAGGCACTCCTGCCGAACAGCAGCAGCACCGGCCGCCACAGCAGTGCCGGGGAGATGGGACGGAGCCAACGTATCGACTCACGTGGCATCCAGCGGCCGGCCCAATCTCCACGGCACCAGCGACATACCATCCGGCCTCCGGCCATCGCTATTTTATTTATTTATTTAACAAAAACGGCGAACCAATTACATTTGTTAAAGATATACAACACAAATAGTAGATAAATTCAATTCAAATCAAAAACAATGTATGTATTTGCAAAAATAATAACTTCTTAATACAAAACATATATAGATGAGAAAACGTCATTGAAAAGAAACCGATTCTCATCGTAATAAGAGCTCATGGTGGTAGGGCCCTTGATGTCTGTTATTTATATTATTTGATCGAGTAGAACTCTACAGTATTTTTATTACGAATAAACTGTCTGAGAAATGGAATCTACAAAACACGACTCAAAGAAACACCAGTATTATGCGATTGAATCGATCTTAAAATTTATGGAGCATGTGATGTCTACGCGCCATCACGACGCCTCACTTTAACAAGGGCCTTACCATGATCCCTTATTGCCATGATAGTTGCACTCTTGGTATGAGACATATGTATATGATGTGTATAAGTCTATCACTGAGAGTAGAGCCGTGGTGGCCTTGGGGTTATAGCAGTCGCCTGCTACGAAAGCGACGCAAGTTCGAAAAAGGGCCCTGTTCAATGAGCTTTTCTAAAAAAACTTATGTACAGTGATTTCACATCACGTGCTTTACGGTGAAGGAAAACATCGTGAGGAAACCTGCATATGTCTGAGAAGTAATTCGAAGTCTTATGTATAGTGCCTGAGACGGCGATGGACTCTCACCCTCTGTCACGTTGGCACTTAATCATGTTCGGTGAAATGTGGGTGTTGTTGTTACAATACCTGTGTTTACCCCTTCGGGGACCCTTCTGGGATGACGTGAGCATATATATCAGTAACAGTCACTGTCACACAGCTGAACTAACATTGTTCTCAGTCTCTCCCAGACCCTTCTGGGATGACGTGAGCATATATATATATACTGTCACTGTCACACAGCTGAACTAACATTGTTCTCAGTCTCTCCCAGTTCTCAGTTTTGTTACCAAATATTGAATAATGCGTAGAGTGAGTTCTTTCACCCTGTCTATATGTAGGTAAGTAGGTAATATAGCTTTGCGTGGCGTAGGTCATTGCTACAAGAGTGGGTGGTGGTTTAATATGCCATTAGGAGTATACATACATATAAAATAGCTTGTCCTGCCTGATTGATTGTTTCCTCAACGCACAGCCTAAGCCGCTGGTCGTAGAGAATTAAAATTGTGAGGGTGTATTTTTCGTAATGGGTGTAGGCGCGCTAAGAGAGTTATTTTTGAAATTCAATGTTTATAAGTGTAGAAAGTTCGTAAGGGAGTCCTTTTTTAAGAGAGGGTAATATAATAATTAATAATAAATAAATCGTAATATTGATTAATGTAATAAATCGTAGGTAATGTTTTTTGTTAAAATTATTCGCATCCTGCTAATATGATTATATGTACAGAGTAAGTTTGTATGTAAAACTTTTTTTGTTGGTATTTTAGTACCGTAGCATCCTTTAAGATAAATCTCAGAGTTGTTCTCGAAATCGAATGATTATATTCGAGCATAAAGTTATGATTTAATCGGGAGCTGCGTAAGTAGATACATAATATTATTTAGATAAGTAATTGCACTTATTGACAAATGACTGCTCTACACAAGTGCAACTATATTTATTTAAGATTAGTATTTTAGAGATTATAATTAACACCTAAGTACATGAACATGAAGGGTGTAACTGCCAAACTTTATAAACCTGTATAATCACGCTATTCTGTCGAATTGAACGACTACTTAATCATAGAAACATTATGAGTTTTAATTTAGAATTTACATAGATATACCTAAGTCGAATATGCTTAAATACGGGATTAAAAAATGTTTACTGATCTAAGTAATTCACAATTAATTTATTCGATCCACTGGCTATGACTATCAATATAACAACCCCATTATGTCGGCAATGTAAGTACTGAGGTTCGATTTTTTGGCATTGCGCCAGAAAAATCAAGGTCGGAGCATTTTCGTTTGAGGAAAATTCATACAAGGGGATTTTTATCTCTGGGAAAATGTTTTTAAAATCTCTGTCACACATGCTCAATGAAGAAGGTATGTTTTATGTTACATTAAATAAAATATTATATAATAAAGAATAAGTCTAACACAAAAACCTCACCATTTCGCAGTCACTTAAAAAAATAATAAAAAATATTGTAAAACTTACCTAATATTCTGAAGAAATTATTATCCGAGAAACAGGTCAAATCGCCAAGGAAATCACAGTGAAACTCGTTGAAAATAAACTTCCTCATAAGGACACTGTAATTTTTTTTAATGTAATCTGTCAAAAATCGCGCGATATTGTGGTAACGGGGTAAAATCCGCACGTATTCGCGTCAACCCCGCACCGCGTTTGGCAATAGACTGGGGATACTTGGTACCAGCACGCCAAAAACCTAGCGGAAACTGCCTATAATAGGTGGCTGGTGGTTGTTGGCAAAGCTAACTTGTCGACAGTGTTATATGTAGTGTCGCCGTCTCGTTATCAATAGTGATCATATTTGGCGGAGCATTGCCTGGATTATGCAATTTTATAATCAAGTTTCAATGTTTCCTGGTGACATTTTTTTTTCTAAGATTTGTCACGTAATACCTAAGTATAATTTTTGTAAGTAAATAACACAGACATAATGAGTAACTTAAGTTTAAGTTTATGGTTTACTATTGAATCTGGCTTTGAAAATATTATAGGTCTAACGGTAATTTATTCTTTATACTTTTCAAATCTATTCTCCGAAATTAACTGGGGACCATCTTTTGTCGTTTAAGCAGCGCGTATTTAGAACTGCTTACTTTGACGTTGTATTTTTTAAGTCAAAGCTTGAAGTTCTTAATACGCTCTTCTTACCGATGATGGTAGTAATACCAGTAGAGAAAATGATCATATGATATTGTATAATATATCAGTACCTGGTTGACAGAGCTGTGCTCATTTTATTCTTGACACAAAAAAAAGGAAAAAAAATGAAAAAAAAAAATGCGCAGAACGTGCGTCTCGACTCGGGGTACTCTAGTTTCGTTATCGCCTCCTTAAGCTGGAAGCCTCGCCTTTGAGCTACCATCACTTGAGTCGGCCAAATTTGCTGTCGTATTGTAATGATACTTTATGAGTTTTTCAGTGCCTGAAAACATGGTCAAAACGATGTTTTCCATAAATGAAACCTAGCTAGATCTATTTTTTGCCCCTGAAACCCCCTACATGCAAAATTTCATGAAAATCGTTGGAGCCGTTTCCTAGATTCTGATTCTACACAAGAATTGCTCGTTTAAAGGTATAAGATTGGTATTATAGTAGTTAAAAAAATGAGGACGAATTGAGATGTATTTTGAAACCAAAAATTATTTAATCGGAAACACTGATTTACATATTTTATGCGCAATTCATAATTAATGTAGGATTTGAAAAATAATCAAGGTATTAAAATAAAACTCGGTCTAGGAATACAGAATAAAGTATGTTTTTATTTCCACTAGAAACTCTGAACTAGATAGTATTGCCCTAAATTATTACACTAAGTAAATTATAATAATTAAAATATTCAATATATTTTTGGTGCGAATAGAAAAAATAACTGAAATATTCAGTTTAACACAACAACAATAATATTCACAAAACCAATCACAGCTTTTATTAGACACAATTATAATTATTCGTTCATCAATTCATACTTTAACTACTCATATGTTGTAATGGAGACTGGGACATTATTCATATTAGCTTCAATGCCAAAAAGTTAATGTATAAAATATCAAGGGGCTTATACACAAAACGAGTGATGCCTCAATGAAGTGGTTAATGATTTGCGATAAACAATAAGTAACTGTTGTTACACCTCTGCCTACCCATCTGGCTATGAATATCAAACATATAAAATTCTCGTGTCGCGGTATTTGTAACGAAATTCCTTCGAAACGGCTGAAACGATTCGTATTTAATAATAAACTAGCATACGTTACGCAGTTTCACCCGCGTTGTTCCTGTTCCCGTGGGAGTACGGGGATAAAATAAAGCCTATGTTACTCGCTGATGATGTAGCTTTACAATGGTGAAAGATTTTTGAAATCGGCACAGTAGGTTTTGAGTTTATTCATTACAAACAAATCAATTTTGTGTGCGTATCGGTTTGGTCTGAGAATCGGCTAACATCGTTTCATACCCCTAAATGATAAGGGTGATTTTTCGGGCACAACTAATATCTCGTATTTTTTTTTCATTTCATTACTATTACAAATAAAAATATCAACACAAAAGAATATTGAATAATAAACATTTAAAACCTAATTCAATACACAAAATAAACTTAACTTGGAGTAAATTCTCTTCTCTCTTGAAGTAAGTTTAAAAATTTTGTGTTACAAGGACAGTATTTATAGATTTAAAACGTAACAAATCATTGTGCGATCTATGTGACGTGTGGCGCCATCTATTGTGTGAAAATTGTCGAAAGCAATAAAGAAAAAACTAGACGCATGAGACGAGATCACGAGAACCCCAGATGGCAGAGCAACTGCATAACTTACAGACGTCGTGAGGGAGAGGTCGTATTTTCGTTGGGCGCTCATATCTTGTGACGGCACCTGTACCATTATACCACCATAGACAGGCCCACTATAATCATACGCTTTTATCGCCATAGGAACAACACTAAGGTATTTAGCTGCGATATTCTCCAATATGGCAGATACCATTCGGGCAGCTTTGAAATTCAAACGGGAGGACTTGTTGTGCCCTATCTCTCTTGAATGTAAGAATGAATATATATATATACATAAGCTAACGCCTGTATGCGTTCATGGGGTAGGCAGAGTCGAGTAGTCTGTTTACTACGGGGGTCAACTATGAAATGTTGCGATGTTTAAAGGGTGATATCAGATGTGTCGGGTCCGAGCCGAGCTTCGACCGTAGCCTAGGCCGTACGAACAAAATATGTACATATTTAGTTGACCGTGCTACGGCCAACCCTCGGCTCGGACCCTGCACGGTTTAGCGTTAGTGATCCTAAAACGATCACAATTAACCTCAGGCGAATGAGTATAGTTCTGTTATAACGGCTTCTTTTAAAAGAACTTTACTCATAGCGTAAAAAATGGAATTTTACAGATAGAAAAGAAAATTTGTATTATAATGAATTATGAGGAAATATATTATGTTACGTACCAATTGTATATCAATTATTATTCCAAATCGGGCCTCCGTATATAAAAATAGATCTGCTCACAACGTAAAGCCGAGCCACTTATAAGTAATAAATTAATTAAATATTAAAAATACATAGTGCAAGAAATCTCTACCATTCAATACTAAACCTTATTACTAGGAAAGCAGTGGTGAATATTGCAAAATTAATGCAAAACTGATTCGATACGTTTCTTTTTCAACTGAATTATCGAACTTACAACTGTACTGATAAGGTTTAAATTTTAATAGAGATTTTTTGCACTATGAAAGTATATTGTAATAAAATATTTTTGCTTATCATGTCTTTGAAACACAACACTGTGAATGCAATTTCACCTCACAACGATAATGTGCTTAATATTTCGGTGATAACATGAAATATACACAGACTTACCATACATACTATAAAACCTGCGCTTAACGTAAGCAAAACGCTTATAAAGACTCAAAATATAGGTTCCTCTGTATCACTCAATTCGTGAGTAAAAGGGACGCAATCATGTTAATACATGTATATCTGGGGGCCAACTATGATCGTTTCAGCAGAGCGTAGCTTTGACGTTTAATTTTACGGTAGCAAAATGAAACGTCAAAGCTGGGAAGTTCATAATACGCACTGCTTAAACCGATGATGATTACCCCTTGTGGGCAAATTAGAACTTATTTCAAATGAGAATCGTAAGGTTACATACTTCGGACACTGTATCAATTATGGCAATATCAAATAACGTTAGTTCATACGATTACCTACGTTAAGCATTTCGATCCGAAAGGGTGATATTTTAGTATGATATAAAGTCATCATCATCTCCCTGGCCTAATCATCCACCGATGCAGCTGCGATCTCACCTTCGCAACCCCTTTAACGAGGAAAATCTGTGATCTGGGTAAAACCAGTTGTCAGACTATTTTAGACCTCCGACTGACCTGTAACGATTGACAAAGATGATAAATTGGCAACCGGGACCGACAGCTTAACGTGTTCTCCGAGGCACGGAACGACCTCGGGCGGTCACCCATCCCATTACTGGCTAGAGTTAGGGTTGCTTAACTTCGCTGATCGAATGATATGCGCAATAGCAACTGTGCCACGAGCTCCTCCATAATATAAAGTGACGTTAATATATTTTTTACTAATCTTAAACATAAACTAATGATCTGACGCGTAAAAAAAAAAAAAATGGAATGTTAGTTAATGAGCAAAAAGGAACATTTTCCCATAAATGGTAATCTGAAAATCGGTTCGGTCAACCTCCTTATAATGTTTATTTCCAACCAAAGCTACTGGGATTTCTCTAACAATATGTGGGACGCATAAATGATCGAGAATAATCATCCATTTTCAAGGTTCCGTATCCAAAGGGTAAAACGGTACCCTATTACTAAGACTCCGCTGTCCGACCGTCTGTCTGTATGTACGCTATAACAAGAAATACTAAAAAATATAATAAAATTAATATGTAGGCTTTACTTACTCTCATTAAATAAACATTTATTACGTACCTGTTATGAGTATGTTTTAGTTTCACTAATTGTAAGTAGATGGCGTTAGTTGTGAAATAGATCGCGCTATTGAAAGTTGTATTGCGTTACATAAATATGTTTGGTACTTTTGATTTTTTATCCCCTTTTACGGAACATAAAAATTCTTTGGTGGTGTTCAACCCTGGTTTTATTTTGTTCCTGCAACCCTTCCTTCGACATTTCCCTATAAAATATGTGGTTTATTGATTAAATATCACCCTTTAGAAACACATAGGTTAACAGGTTATCAGACATCCCTTATAGTTTAACTTTCCAATGAAATCCGAACATATTTTATGCTAAAGAGCAACTGTCTACAATGCCCATGTTAAAAACTGATCCTTAAACGATATGAGTTAAGGTTCATTTTTCTCTACACCATAATTTTCAACTGTGAACTGATAGTGATGTTTTCATTGTCAATATGAACTTTAAATCTAATTATATTAAGTCGATATTTAACTGTAGAGAAAACAACTTTGTTAACTACAATGGTTCAGTAAAGCATACAGATATCCACCTAATACACTTAGAAATAAGGTTTAATATCTATAGGCTATTTGATGCCATAACATCATATTCTCGCTTTATAATCAGCCAAGCTATTCACATAACACGAACAAACATATATTCATCTTTTTCGCACAACAATGCGTATCGCGTGAAAGAGAGAGAGAGAAGTTGCGTTAGTAGAAGAAAAGCAGTCGCTCTTGAGCCGTGCCGGAGAGAAGACGCCACCCACGTTTGATGTTCAGGTACTGGATTATGGCGCGGATGCAGATTAATATACCTGACAAATAAATTAAGTAAAATTGTAAAGATTATCATATTTACGATAGGCATTGTTAAAAACTAATAATGCCCCGCAGTTTCACCCTTAAATGCTTAAATAAAAGTAGCCTCTGTTACTCATTGTAACATTAGCTAGCTGCCAGTGAAAGTACTGCTAAAATCAGTCCAGCCGTTTCTGAGATTAGCCAGTATAAACAGATAGACAGAACAGAAAAATGTAATATATATATATAGTGCCGTATTCATATGCATTTATTGAAGAGTTATTTATTTGAAGTTACAAACAGGCACTTCAATTTTATTTACCTGTATATAGATATATATGTATAGACATAGATATATAGACAACACATAGTAGGCATAATAAAAATTACGTACCAAGAACGTGATTGCAAGTCAGGCACTCTGATCCAAATGGAAATACCTTACTTTAATTGAATGTCTGAATCTTATTTTAATTTATTTGACACATACATACATGGTCACGTCTGTTCGTGTCTGTGAAACACAGGGTTGAGCAAGGGACGGTAATTTAAGCTATTCAAATTGTTCTTCATATATACTTCAAATCTCTAGTTGAAAAGCAACCTTATATTCTCTTAAAAAAATATGCTCAAGACATCCCATCCCAGAAGCAGAGTTTTAATTTTAGAATTAATTGCCTTCGGTGAAAAGTGGGTGTTGTTACTACAACACCTCTGCCTACCGCTTCGGGGATTACAGGCGTGAGCAGTCTCTAAAAGTGCTCACAATTCAATTCAGTATAGTAAGCAGCGTGTGTAGGCTTACTATTGCTTACCATCAGGTGGGCTGTTTGCTTCTTTACTTCTATGGTACCGAAAATAAGGGGCAAAAAACTTACCAAAACCCATGATGAGCCACCACAGCCAGGAGTTCTCGTGCGAGGCGAGCTCGGTGGAATGTTTGACGATGAGGGTCCACTTGGCAAGCGACAGGCCGAAGCCAGCCAACGCGCCGTACCGCGAGGCCACCGTGTGGCAGAAACACATCAGCAGCAGGAACCCGATCCAGTTGAACAGGAATGACACTGGAGACACATTAACATTAAAAAACTTATGTACAGTGATTTCACACCACGGTGAAGGAAACCTGCATATGTCTGAGAAGTAATTCAATGACGAATGTAAAGTGTCTGAGACGGCGATGGAGTCACTATCTGTCACGTTAATAATAATGATCTCCTACCGAATTTCGTTTACGGCGGCTAATCTCAACGAGGATCAGCCATGTGCACAGGAGATATTATAGTGCACAAGTGTGTGCAAACACAGGTGCACTCTTTATTCCCTCACTCTCATAGTGGGATGGGAGGCAATCCGACACGACCGGAGAGAGATCAGACGGAGGACCAACGGTGCAACGTGCGCCCCGAGCCACGGGGGTGGAAACACCGCCAACTTTCAAACTCCGGGCATTTTATTGTGAATTTCTTTACGGAAAAACCCAATTTAATTAACCCGACCCGGGACCTCGTAATCGGCAGGGGAACGTACTAACCACTAGACCAACGAGGCAGTTGCTGTCCGTTGGCACTGAAAAGCGGGTGTTGTGATTACAACACCTCTGCCTACCCCTGCGGGGAATACAGGCGTGAGCATATTTAAAAACAATACCTGGGTGACGGAACTTTGCTCGGTATATATTTTCCTTATAGTTGTGTCCTACGGTTTCATCCGCGTAGGCTTAATTTCATGGATGGCCCACGGAACACCAATGGTTTTTTTTAAAGCTGTTAATTTGGAATTAAAAACTTCAAATTTATTTATCTGTATATATTTATTAACCTAGTATGAAGACCTACTACGCAAGTGTAGATTCGAGATTCGAATTTACGTCGCAAAAGCTATACAGCCACAAATTTAAATAAAATAAACAACGAAATACGAAGAAAGTGGTAAGGGATTTTTATTTTATTGTTCAATTGATATGCATCACCAGCTCATGCTCTGAGACTATCTATCTATCTATATAGCAGGCTCCGTGGTTTCACTCGAGTAGATTTTGGATTCATGGCTCTATTTCGCAGAACCCTAATATAATTGCGTTAATAGTTCCGCCAATTCGAGCTACGAGTATGTATACTTGGTGTTGTAGCAGCGTTTCTCCACTCGCTACATAGATGGCGCTACTCGCTACCAATTGCATAGTTTGGGTACAATTACACGAGAACCTGAATCGCGCAATAAAGGGTTTTCGAGCGCAGTATATATACAAGTTTCCAACTAGAATATTTTGAGCGGTTCCCCAGGCATGACACCCGCCTGGCTGGAATGCCAGCTACCCATCTATTTGACTGCAACCTTTAATAAAATATCTTATCACAATGTCTCACCGAAGAATGAAGTTAGGAACATGATATCAGTCCCGAGCAGACTGTTCTCAGGGTCGAGCTGCTCACCAGCGCCCTCTGTCGGCTCCACCGTCACAAAAGCTGCGAATGTTGGGTGGTGGGGTGGCGGCATTTGGACCTGGAAAAGTTTTAGGACTCTCACGGTGTGCTGATTTATGCAAAACACATACATATGCTCACGCTTTTAATCCCCAGGAGGGGTTGCCAGAGATGTACTTATAGTATAGTCCCATGTAATAGGAGGCTGTTATCCAAACACTGCTACTGAGAAATTATATAACTTATGGAAATTATATATTACATCTCAAGCTACACATTTATATATAAGTAGAACTACTAGACTTTTAATTTATGTAAATTTTTATTGACATATTTTGTGCATTGGAACTAATTTTATCTATAATATTTTTGAAAAGAGTAATTACTGAGTTTCTTGCCAAGTTCTTCGCAGTAAAAGCAACCTTCTGAGCCTGGCGGTAGCATGTATAATCCGATTTGATAGTACTCTGTTAAAAGTCTAATTGAATAAAGATATTTTTTGAGTTTGTGTATGCCCCCGACTTGTTACTTTGGGCTAACGCGAACTTTAACCTGCCTTTCGGGCCTTAATATAAAAAAAACATTTGTGATTTAGTCTATGCAGAGCACAGCTATAAGTAATATATTTATTCTCTTTAAAATATTTGTATAAATTGAAAAGAGCCGTGGTGGCCTCGGGGTTTGCGCACCATTTGCTTTACGGTGAAGGAAAACATCGTAAGGAAATAATTCAAAGAGCCTGAGACGGCAATGGACTCGCCCTCTGTTACGTTGGCACTCAATCATATTCGGTGAAAAGTACACCTCTGCTTACCCCTTCGGAGACCCTTGTAGGATGGCGAGAGCATATATAAATTAAATATTAACCATTGGGGGGTCTCCTTCCATCTGTTTCTCTCGCTGGACCTCTTCGTAGGTAGGCAGCTTGGAGTTGGTCGCCTCGTCGTACGGTGGCGGGGCTGAGAAGTCTGCTTGCGGAGGCGGAATGTCTTGCATGTTGCCTGAAACAACGCCAATTATATTTTTATTAATTACTATAGCTGTAAGCTAATTACACCAATTAAAACATAATGATAACATGTAGTACATAAAGAAGTGCATGATGAGATGAATGAATGTGGACGAAGCGAAAGAAGTATGTAAGGATCGTAGCATGTGGCAAACGGTGGTCTCTGCCTACCCCCATGGGACACAGGCGTGAGCATATGTATGGTAAATGTACTGAAAGTTAGCAAAAATTAGCAAAACAAAAATTATATCTCCAGCATGTAATAATATACAAATATTACAAAGAGGAAAGATTCGTTTGTTTGTTTGCATTGAATGTTCTCCGAAACTGCTGGATCAATCTTCAAAAATCTTTCAGCAATGAATAGCTGAATTATCAGCGAGTAACATAGGCTATATTTTATCCCCATACTACAACGGGAACGGGAACTACGCAGGTGAAACAGTGTGATGTCCGCTAATAAGATATAAAACGGGAAAATAGATATAAAGAAGTTGGAGCAGTCATCTACAACGCAAGCGACGCAAGTTCGAATCCCAGCGGGGCCTGTACCAATCAATGAGTTTTTCTAAAAACTCATGTGCAGTGATTTCTCACCACGTGCTTTACGGTGAAGGAAAGCATCGTGACACCTGCATCTGTCTGAGAAGTAATTCTATGGCCTCAGACGGCGATAGATCTGTCACGTTGGCACTGAATCTTCGGTGAAAAGTGAGTGTTGTTATTACAACACCTCTGCCTACCCCTTCAGGGGATACAGGCGTGAGCATATGTATGTATGTAATAGATATAAACCTTAAACAATAGAAGGTCACACATATCTTCAATCAGACAATTGTCACATACACAAAGACCACAGCAGCCTATTGAATTTAATGTTTACATCTATGTTATATCAACATAATAATATGGAATAGTTCACAACTCATTGTTCTACCATATACATTATATTTACATGTGACTAAATATTCGCTTTTACTTTTGTTTATAATCATTTCTATAGGTATCTCATGTGTAACTGTGCAAAGCAACTGTCCAGCAGTTTCACAGTAGATAACAGACTGATAGAGTAATTTTTTCAAAAATATACATAATTGAAATTGAAGTGTCTGTTTGAAAATCGAAGTTTAGCTTTTCACTACATGAAAATTCCAATATATAATAATTAATCTTCTCCTATATTATATAATTCAGATCATATAGATCATAGATAATATAGATAAATTATCTATTATAACTTTTTATGAAAATTAATAGCTGTTAGTTTGTCCAGCTTTAATCTGAGAATGGCTGGACGGATTTGGGCTAACTAGTAAACATGAATAAACATAAAAAAAAATTCTTTATGTTTTCCAGCTAATTTCTGAAACGGCACCGATTTTAATATTACTATTATTTCAGAATTTTTATTTGTAACTTCATTTTAACAGTTTTTATTAGCTTCACTGGTATGTTTGGAACCACTGCTTTGGTCTCAACAGCCAGATTTCATTCAAACTTTATAGATTTATCGAGGACAGATGACAATACACTAATTTGATGAAATTATTCCATTATTCAGTTTATCTAAAATAGGAAAAAAAATATATATTTAAAAAAAATCATACTTAAAAAAATATTGTATATTTAAAAAAAATGCAGATTTAAAAAAATAAAATTTTACTATTATTAATTTGACATCGCATTCGTTGCCTCTGATAAAGACCCACAAATGGCTAGTTCTAAGCTACAGATGGTTTTAAATGACACGGAATCATGGCTACACAAGTGGCGTATTCGCGCTAGCGCCCAAAAATCAAATCACATCACATTTGCCTTAAGGAGGGGAAATTGTCCACCAGTCAAAATTGGAAACGATACACTGCCTCACGTGGACCATGTAAATTACCTTGGGTTCTGTTTGGATAGGCACCTCACGTGGAAACAACACATAAAGCAAAAGAGAGACGCCATCAACAACAAGTTCAAAAATCTATACTGGCTCATAGGCAGAAACTCGGTGCTGTCTGTAGACAACAAGCTACTAATCTACAATGCACTACTAAAACCTATCTGGACCTATGGTATTCAGCTGTGGAGCACAGCTAGCAAGAGCAATGTAATGTGCCTCCAACGCGCACAAAACAATATTCTCCGAGCTGTAACAAATGCACCCTGGTTTGCAAGAACTGATGAAATTCACACTTACCTCAATGTACCCACAGTCTACAATGAGATTGACCGCCTGAAGAAGTCTTATCGAGAACGCCTTGAATTTCACCCTAACCCCCTCATATCAGTATTACTTGGCACTCCGAATGCGGCCAGTAGACTGAAGCGAGGCAATGTCCTATGACGGTCTTGAGACAATGGTCTCAATTCCCCCACGCGACAATAACCCTCACAACACATTTGATTATGGTCTAACGACTGATAGCAAATCCACAAAAAAAAAAAAAAAAAAAAAAAAAAAAAATTTTAATTTAAAATTATAAAAAAATATTTCTTATTTTTATTTGGTTTTCTCTATAAGGCAAGGTTTTTTAGTTTATTTAATTGTGGGTATCAGTGAAAGGCACGGCTGCATAGAAGATATCCTAATCCTTTTGGCAAATTATGTATGGTCAATAGTGTGGACACTCTTTTCAACATAGAGAAATACTGCTTTATGCTTTTATCGGATAAATTAAAGTCTTGAAATATTAGATACTTAGTTTTATATATAATAGTTAAACCTTCTTGCATGCACAATGTGAAGGTATAGCAGTCCAAGAGTTTGCTATTCAACCTTCACATTCACAAGAACAATATGTAGTGTTGACGGGGTAAGCAGAGGTGTTGTAACAACCACACCCACATTTCACAGAATAATAATTAAGTGCCATTGTGACTGAGGGTGAGTCCATCACCATCTCAGGCACTATACATATGTCTTTGAATTACTTCTCAGGCATATGCAGGTTTCCTCAGGATCTTTTCTTTCATCGTAAAGAATGTGGTGTAAAATCATTACAAATATGTTTTAAAAAACTCATTGGTACAGGCCCCGCTGGGATTCGAACTTGCATCGCTTGCATAAAAGTCAACTGATCAAACTCCAAAGCATATATCACACTGAAGTTACTTTTGAAATATCAAATAAGATTTCCTCTGGGGTTTTTATCCTTATTGGTATTCAATATTAGGAAAAGTTTTTAGTAATCATGACTAAATAACTTTTATGATAAATTATGCTTTACAAAAAAATTATATAATTCTAATCAATTTCAATTTAATCACATGCACTTGTTTCTATATTGAATTCTGTCATGCCAATTTTAAATGTTACTACGATGTTTTTAATCTTAGAGAATCTCTGCAGATAAAAATAATTTTACGTACTAAGTGCCTTGTGAACTCAAAAGGGACTAATAAAAAAGAATATGTTCATGATTGTGATTCATTTTATGCTAAGGGATATCGACTTCGTCACCTTACAATATGGTTAGTTTAAATATAAACCTACGTATGTACCTACGTGCGTTATCAATATCACTTACTTAGGTCGAGGAATGGAGGTGGCATATTGGACTCTATTGAACTTGGCAGCATAACTCTTAGATGCGCCGTGGGAATATCATCAGCCCGAGGGTGGCTCTGCAACAACACTTTTTAATATCAGAAACGTTCTACACAAACAGATCCTTATATAAACAATCATAAACATCGAGTCACCAAGCCGTACCATATTTTTTCAAGAATACAACGACAATACAGTAATATACTAGCACAATCTATATTTTAAAACGGGTATAACAAATCACACAACACTCTAAATACAATATATTGATGGTGCACACATTGTTTCAAGGTTTTTCCGACATTTATTTTTAAGTAGGCAGGCAGGCGCACCCCTTATCGCACTCAAGTCCAATGACATTTGGTAGCAATTAACGTTCAATAATCAAATCAGAATAATTCTCCTTTACCGTTTAATATATGAAATTTAAGGTATATGTAAAAATAAAAATTGAATAACTTTAACGTTTGTTTGCCCGTCTGAATATTGTGCGAAAGGTGGTATTACTAAGAATTATTTTCAGAAATGTAGGTTTTCAGAATTTTTATTGAGTCTATAAATTTATTTATGATTCAAAACGCACTTCCGTAAACTCAATAACAAATCCAGTGTTACAATAATTAATATAATGAATGTCGAATATTTTATGAAATATTTTTGGGATCATAATGGTTACAGTGGAATTGATATTTGCCTTGATGCAATGTTTGAATCATTTTTATAATTTTATTACAGGATATACTATTATTTTTAATTCTATAATGTATTTAATCGCCTGGTAGCATTTATGGATAAATGTCAACATGAAACACGTCAAATGTGACTGTCATTAACATCAAACAAGCTAGAAAAGAGTAAAAAATCAATCAAGTGAAGTGTTTTTTTCGAGCTCGTGTCCGGTTAATATATTAAAGAACATTTTGTTTAATGAATTCGGAAAGAAATTGTCTTCTAAGATGATGAAAACAGCCCTTATGGTGGCTGAAAAGCCATCTTTAGCTCAGAGCCTTGCCAACATACTGAGTAATGGAAAATGTACCACTACCAAAGGTTTGTGGATGACTCTTTCACTGTGTTAATGTTTAAAGCATGAATCTATGAATAACATGTTAATTTCTAGGTTCAAACTCGGCTTGTTCAGTTCATGAGTGGAATGGCACCTTTAAAAACGAGGCAGTAAGATTTAAAATGACTTCAGTATGTGGTCACGTAATGAGTTTGGATTTCACTGCCAAATATAATAACTGGGATAAAGTAGACCCTGTTGAGTTGTTCAGCTGCCCCACGGAGAAAAAGGAAGCCATGGCTAGGTTGCGCATACCGGCTTTCCTTGCCCAAGAGGGCAGAGGCTGTGACTATCTCATCTTATGGCTGGATTGTGATAAAGAAGGAGAGAATATTTGTTTTGAGGTTAGTATTTACAACTTTTTGCTAGGGATGTACTTTGCCATAAATTTTTATCCGACTTAATAAAAAGAAGGTACCTCAATTCAACTGTAGATATATAATTGTGCACGGATATGAGATAGGAGATATTCCAAGTGTGGTTCTATAAAGTTGTTACTTCTTTAACATCAGCAAGCTTCTTTAACAACCTCTGGCATACTTCTTTTTGCCAATCTTTAAATGAGTGCCTGTCATGAGATCATCAGTCTTAATAGCAGCCTGTCAGGATGGCCTTTGAGAGAAATATTGAGTGATATGCAAATGAGTGGAGATGGACATATTACACAAAATAAATTAAATAATTTACTGATTCTCACACCTAAATTGTAAACTGAGTGCCTAGTGCGAGTTTTTCACTGCCACCGTCATAAGGCACCGCGTTGACATACTTACAGATTTGTATAGGATCGAAACAGCGACATCTGGCAGCATAAAGCTGACACTATTGTGAGCACACACAAAACTGTGCTTACGTCGATGCAATGACTTGTGACGGCGATTTTAAGAAAACTCTCACTAGGCCCTCAGGTCTAGATTCTAGACTCTAGAAACTAGCACCAAGAGAGAATGTTTGGTTCTGGTTGATTGACTGTCATAATCTCATTTGATTTACCTATGGGTCTATCAATCACAATGTTGTTTATTTTTGATATATTTTTTTAAATCCTTTGTCCTATAATCCTGCAATCTGTCTTGGATCGACATTCAGCTGGAGATTATGTAGTTATACGTCGTGTCCTGTGACACATCTATGTATCCTTCTGTTAGTCTTTTAAAAGATCTTGTCTGTTGTTGAAAGTCTTTTTGATATAGATTCCATTTAGTGAAAAGTTGTTAATTTGGAAGCACAAATGGACACTTCCATTTTATTCATCTGTATAGATAGATATTTAAGACACGATTTACATTATGTTTCAAACAATTTCAGGTAATGAGTTGCGTTCAATCCTATATGAATGGTGATGTAGGATCACCCCTGGTGACCTACCGAGCACGATTTTCTGCAATCACAGAAAAAGACATCAAAGCTGCCATGTTGAATTTGGTTCGGCCTAACGAGAATGAGTCTCGGAGCGTAGATGCAAGGCAGGAATTGGATCTGCGTATTGGGTGTGCATTCACTAGATTCCAGACTAAATACTTTCAAGGTATTTTGCACTTTTAGTCTTTCTCTGATAGATATACAGATC
Organism: Watsonalla binaria; assembly: GCA_929442735.1. Taxonomy (NCBI): domain Eukaryota; kingdom Metazoa; phylum Arthropoda; class Insecta; order Lepidoptera; family Drepanidae; genus Watsonalla; species Watsonalla binaria. The sequence goes on from OV838938.1 coordinate 1,765,535, forward strand.
TATAAGTATACAATACAGAAGCTGTTATCATACACTTGATTGTGAAAATCCAGAATATTTTACATACATACATATAAATGAGCCGTGGTGGCTTTGATGTTTGAGCAAGTTCGAATCCCAGCGGGGCCTGTACCAATGAGTTTTTCTAAAAAACTTATGTACAGTGATTTCACACCACATGCTTTATGGTGAAGGAAAACATTGTGAGGAACCCTGCATATCTCTGAGAAGTATGACGTATATAAAGTGTCTGAGACGGCGACTCACCATCTGTCACGTTGGCAGTTAATCATGTTCGGTGAAAAGTGGGTGTTATGATTACAACACCTCTGCCTATCCCTTCGGGGAATACAGGCATGAGCATATGTATGTATATATATGCTCATGCCTGTATTCTGAGGTGTTGTATGACAGCATCCTCTTTTCACTGGACATGATCGATGTGAAAGATGGTGAGTCTATATAACACTTCTTATTCCCACAGATTTTGTAAAATAAACTTACATACATATTTCTTCAATGTCATGAGAAGTAATTTGTTTTACAAATCAAAAGCCGTGGAGGTGGTGGTAATAAAATCATGGATGTCTGGGAATAAGCCCTCTGCTTACCCCTTTTTTTTTACAGGCAGATATGGTGATCTTGACGCGTCCCTAATATCTTATGGTCCATGCCAGACCCCTACCCTAGGATTCTGTGTCCAACGTCACGATGAAATCCAAACCTTCAAGCCTGAGACATATTGGGTGTTGAGAGTAACAGCTTCCACCTCTGAGGGTCGAGAACTGCCGCTGGAATGGAAAAGAATGAGATCATTCGAAAAAGACATTGCTAATATGTTTCTTGCCAGTATTAAGGAAATTAAGGAGGCTATGTAAGAATTTTAAACACTACTAGCTGTGCCCGGCAAATGTTGTATTGCCATATTTTTTTTGGGGTGGACTACCCCTAACATTTAGGGGGATGAAAAACAGATGTTGGTCGATTCTCATACCTACCCGATCTGTACACAAAATTTCATACAAATCGGTCCAGCCGTTTCGGAGGAGTATGGCAACGGAAACTGTGGCATGAGAATTTTATATATTAGATTTAAATAAACTATGGGTATAAATCATTTTATTAAACTGTTATGAAATAGAGTAGTGAGAATTTCTAATTCAGGAAATTTTCAAAAAAGAATTTACATAAGTATGTAGTTAATAAAAACATTTAAGTTAAAAGTCATTTGTATATATTCTTGCAGATCTTTATGTGTTTTAGAATTTGTTTCAGATCTTTTCCCGCTTTTCTAGGCTCAGAATAGGAATAAGAATAATACTAATATTACAAAGAAGTAACCTTTGTATGTTTGTATATCATTAAATGTATATCTGTTTTCAGTGTCATAGATGTCCATGCTAAGGAAAAAGTTAAACCTCGACCTGTTGCTTTGAATACAGTAGAACTAATGAGAGTGGCCAGCTCTGGTTTGGGCATGGGGCCACACCATGCCATGCAGGTAATTCATACATTTTCACACTCATTGCCAAATTACAGTAATTTGCTTAGCTGATACATCTAACTATGCATACTGTCTTTATGGATATACTAGCGGACGTCACGCGGTTTCCCCAGTGTAGTTCTCGTTCCCGTGGGATTACCGGGATAAAATATTGATCAGTGATAATGTAGCAATCAAATGGTGAAATTTTCTTTTAAATCGGACTAGTTCATTTTGAACCAATTCGTTACAAACATACATACAAACCTTTCCTCTTTTTAATATAAGTTCAAAAAACATATATAAAAAAATATCTGTATCGGTTCAGTATCGCCCGAAACTACAACATTCCGATAGTCGAGAATCTCTACAAGGCCCACTTTGTGTTATGGTCACACAAGCATTATAATAAGAGGATATAATTAAAATAAGGAGATAATTTATGTGGCACAGTATAAAACTGCTGGGCAAAAGATTGAAGACGATTTTCCCAGTAGACTAGTGCTCAAAAATAATGTGTTACAGATTGCAGAGCGCTTATACACGCAAGGATACATCTCATATCCTCGAACGGAAACAACAAGCTATTCTGAGAATTATGATTTGATGTAAGTATTATTTTAGAATCCTACATATTTAAATGATATGGTTTTGATAAAAACGTATGCTCCGGTATTACCCTAAGAGGTAGATGCTAGTTACTAGACTACTAGCGGATCGCACGCGATTTCTACTGCGTAGTTCCCGTTCCCGTGAGGTACGAGGATAAAATATAGCCTATGTTACTCGCTGATGATGTAGCTATCCATTGCTGAATGAATTTTCAAAATTGGTCCAGTACTCTTTGAGCCAATTATTACATACAAATCTTTTCTCTTTATAATATTAGTATAGAATAGATACTTAAATTTCTCCAGCTATGTTTAAGTCTAGGCGAGCCTATTACTATTAACTGGGAGTAATCCACTCCGAGCTGCTACTGAGAAATTACAGATAGAAAAACACTTTGCCCGACCCGGATCAAATACTTGAATTTGAGGCCTGTATTTAACCAAGGATTATCTTAGGCGATGTTTTGCAATAAGGTTAAATACATTTAAGGTTTGAATAATGTTGACAGGGGCACTCTCCGCCAGCAGCAGAACTCTAGCAAGTGGGGAGCGGAGGTGCGCGCTATTATAGCGGCTGGTATTAGCAAGCCGAAGAAAGGACACGACGCCGGAGACCATCCACCCATCACCCCTATGAGGCCTGCTAGTTAGTTATATTATACTATGAACTTTAAAAAAAGAAAAAAATTAAAGTCATACGTCGGACGCGAACCGGGGTACTCTAAATTCGTTATCGCCCCGTAAGCTGGCAGCCTCACTTTGAGCTATATCTTGACAGATGTCGGCGAAATTTACTGTCGTATTACAATGATATTTTATGGGTATTTCAGTGCCGGAAAACATGGTCTATACGATTTTTTCCAAAAATGAAACCTAGTTAGATGCCTCTGAAACCCTCTACACACAAAATTTCATGAAAATCGTTGGAGCCGTTTCCGACATTCAGATTCTATAAATATGTAACTCGTTTAAAGGTATAAGCTACTGATATCTATACAGATAAATAAAATTTAAATTTCTGTTTGTAATTACAAATTAACAGTTTTTTTACTAAATGCACATGGAAGTATGTACGCTACTCACATAAAAAATATTTTAATTATGTTTTTTTCTGCCTGTCCGTCTGTTTGATTTGTCTTAATTGGTCGCGATTGGTCTTAATGTGATTATATATAGTCTTCCTCGATAATTGGGTTAGCTAGCACTGAAATATTTTACAAATCGGACTACTGTTTCCTGAGATTAGCACGTACAAGCAAACGAACAAACTATTTAGCTTTATATATTTGTACTAGCGGACGTCACCCGCGTAGTTCCCGTTCCCGTGGGAGTATGGTGATAAAATATAGCTTATATTAATCAGTGTTAATAAAGCATTTTTATGGTTAAAGAATTTTCAAAATCGGTCCAGTTTTTTTAAGCCAATACGTTACAAACATACATATAAATCTTTCCTTTTTATAATATTAGTATAGATAAGATTCAAATGCGTTTGGATGTTTTGTAACTGAATTGAAATCTTACAGCGGAAGCAGAATTGGAAGGCGACATGTGGCGTATATACGATTACATAGCTCGTCACTTCATAGCGACGCTCTCGAGGGACTGCAGGTACCTGAGCACCACCATCACCTTCCAGATCGGCACCGAGACCTTCCATTACACTGGCAACACCTTGGTCGACGCTGGCTACACCGAGATCATGCATTGGCAGGTTCGATCACTTCTTACAGTACTTTTACTAAATGCATCATCGTCATCACCCTGGCCTTATCCTATACATTGTTGGGGTCGGCACTTGATTCAACCCGATGTGGCTGATCACCTGTTTTTTATACGAAGCGACTGACATCCGACCTTCGCAACCCCTTTAACGAGGAAAATCTGTGATCTGGGTTAAACCAGTTGTCAGATTATTTTAGGCCTCCGACTAACCTGTAACGATTGCCAAAGATGATAAATTGGCAACCGGGACCGACGGCTTAACGTGCTCTGCGAGGCACGGAGGGAACTTGGGCGGTCACCCATCCAATTACTGGCTAGGGTTAGGGTTGCAACTGTGCCACGAGCTTCTTTTACTAAATGCATATGATGAGTATACAGTACTCACATAAAAACAGTCTCTGATTTTGCCAAACCTTTAAGGCTAGAAAATTTAAATTGAATTCACGTATTCCTCATATTCAGCCTAAAGATTTTTTTTTTTTTAGTTCAACCTCAATGGGTCATGAGGGTTGACATTTTGTATGAGATATCTCACTGCCGTGAGTCACACAACATATCCGTGATGGCCTCGGGGTTTGAGCAGTCGCCAGCTACACAAGCGTCGCAAGTTTGAATCCCAGCGGGGCATTTACCAATGAGTGTGCAGTGATCTCATACCACGTGCTTAACGGTGAAGGAAAACATCCTGAGGAAACCTGCATTTGTCTGAGAAGTAATTCAAAGACGTGTGAGTAAAGTGCCTGAGACGGCGATGGACTCACCCTCTGTCACGTTGGCACTTAATCAAATTCAGTGAAATGTGGGTGTTGTTGTTACAACACCTCTGCTTACACCTTCGGGATGCTTTGGGATGGCGTGAGCATATTTATTACTTATTTTATATCTCATTGCCATCATGAAGCTATGGGTGGAAGATAGTTTATGATAATATCGAATTATATGTTTGCAGGCATTCGGCAAAGATGAATTTGTGCCTGTACTCAACGTTGATGATGTACTGAGAGCCCATGACCATAGACTCGTCGAGTGCCAGACTACACCGCCTGATTACCTCACAGAGTCAGAGGTAAGTAACATGAAGAAATTATGGCTTGTATTCACGTCATACTTGTGAACAGGTGCTGTTTTTGAGGGCTGGTAAATTCAGGCTATTCAATAAAACATTGCAAAAAAAATTGTGAATGATACACTCAAACAAAACGGGAATCTATCCTGCGACACCCAGTGTAACGATGGGAATACTAACCATTTGACCCAAATCCAATATAGTGATTTGCTTAATCTATACATCTATACAGATAAATAAAATTGAAGTATCTGTTTGTAATTCCAAAATAACAGCTTTTCACTAAATGCATATGACAGTGTATACGGTATACTGACATACAAAAAACAAATTTTATAAATGTTCTGTCTGTTTGTTCCGGCTAATCTCCTATTAGAGATAGATAGCAAATTTTACAAGGAGTAACTTTAGCTACTTTTATTAAAAAAAAAAAGAATGGGTTCCGCAAGAGTGAAATGAAATCTACGCGGGTGAAACCGCAGGGCAAAGCTAGTACTATAATAAATGTAGGTTTTTACATCGAAATTGAAATTATGACAAAAAACCGGAGTGACCAAAATATACACGGAGAAATAAACTCTATTCCCGTAGTATAAAGTTTAAACTGTCTTAAACCACCTTGTTTACGTAAGTACTAAATGACGTCATATTCCTCAGGTAATCACATTGATGGAGAGGCACGGTATTGGCACTGACGCCTCCATCCCAGTGCATATCAACAACATCTGCCAACGGAACTATGTCACGGTAGGCAGCGGTCGGCGGCTCGTGCCTACCAACTTGGGGATTGTACTTGTGCATGGATATCAGAAGGTATTGTCATTGTTAGCGCAATCTACTTATTTTTTTTTTGTTTATTGTTACAATTGCAGTCACAGCCGACTAACATCTAGGTTTAACTGGCTACATCTAGTTTTAACTGGCTAGAACTAGTTACGTCCGGTTTCAGTCGATTAAACTCTTGTGACAATATTTGATGGTGGACCTATTGGCGATTTAATACGGTTTTTGTCGATTTACATAATTTTACGATAGATTCAGATGTTTACCAACTATAATTAAAACAAAATAAAGTTCGTATTTTTTTTAAATTTATATTACGGCAACTTGGGGAAATCAGTATTTTCATTTGATATTTCATTGTTGAGGCTGAGCTGTAGGCTACCAACGGGGTCCACAGGTGGCGGATAGTGGAACTGCCATCAGATATGATGGTTAGCTGTGAATATTGAATAAACAGTCCCCGACCAAACAGCGGCAGAGTTAGCAGGGTGTAGTGGGAAGTCTGGTGGGACAGGCTTACCTATAAAATGCTACAAGGCCCTATGACGACTCTGTGACATAGCGAGAAAATGCCGCCATTAAATAAGCACCCCCCCCCCCCTAGTGCTGGGCAGCAGCAGTACTAGTACCGACAGGAGGCCGAGAAAAAAAGGATTTCGTTAGGACTTCTGACCCGGATACCAGCTAACCTAACCACGGTAGCTACACTGCGGTACGGAAGGCAAATGGGAAAACCACCGTACTAATTTCCCAAAAATTCGAAGCAATGGAAAAAGTCAACCAAAGAAGTATAGTCCTTGACAACGGGCTTCCACGATGTAATATGCCGTGGCGGTCCGAGTCCGGCAGGCGCAGGGGCAAGGCTGCGCAGGTCGTCATCCTGCGAAATCCTTGTACGGTGGGCACGTGGAACGTGCGAACAATGTTAACGACAGGAAAGTTAGATATATTAAAAGGAGAAATGAGAAGACTAAAGATTGATATAATGGGGCTGAGCGAAGTAAGATGGGAAGGCAGCGGCGATTTTTGGAGTGATGAGTATAGAGTGATTTTCACAGGGGCAAAACAAGGGAGCAACGGTACTGCAATAGTTTTGAACAAAGAATGGGGTTCAAAGGTGGAAAATACAGTGCATCATAGTGATAGGCTAACTGCCGTCAAAATCAAAGCAATGCCTTAAGATATACTTATAATCCAGGTATATATGCCTACAGGTAGTCATCCAGATGAAGAAATTGAAGCAATGTACAACCATTTAGATACAATAATTGATCTAGCTAAAGAAAAAGATAACCTTATATTAATGGGAGATTTCAATGCAGTAGTTGGCGAAGAAGCGATTGAAAATATAACGGGATTATACGGTCTAGGCACCCAGAACTTAAGAGGAGAAAGATTAATACAATTTTGCAAAGAAAACAATTTAGTGATTTTAAACACAGTTTTTAAACAACCGAAAAGAAGATTATATACCTGGAAAATGCCTGGAGACATAGGACGTTATCAACTTGACTACATTATAGTTAAAAATAAACATAGAAGCCAAGTCACCACATGTAAAACACTGCCCGGTGCCGATATAAATACAGACCATAACCTACTCATCAGTAAACATAGATTTACAGTAGAAAAAGTTAAGAAGAAAAGTAAACCAAAATGTATAGATCTCAGTATTCTTAAGAATAAAAAAAGCAATTTTTGTGTGCAATATAGTAATAAATTAGGTGATATGTTAAGCTTAGATAATAATAAGAATAACGATATAAATAATAACGTAGATTATAAATGGAATAAATTAAGAGATATAATAAATGAATGTGCAGAAGAATGCCTAAGAAAAGAAAAAGTTGTACCTCGTAAAAAGTGGCTCGATCCTGAAATTGTTGATTTAATAATTGAGCGAAGAAAACTTAGAAATAAAACTGATAATCAGAGTATAAGAGAATATAAAAAGATCACAAATAAAATAACCATGAAATGTCGCGAAAAAAAGAAAGGGACCTAGAAAATGACTGTAGGACAATAGACAATTTGATGAATAAAGGTAAATTAGACATAGCATACAAACTAATCAAAAAGCTAGATCAGAAACATAAAACTAGAAGCACAGCAATTTTAAATGAAGAAGGAAAGCTATTGATAGACAGTACTGACATTGCAGAACGTTGGGTCAGATATATAGAAGAACTATATGAAGGAAATGGTCTAGATGCAAATGATATCGAAGAAGATTGTGCTGTAGAAGAATGTGATCTGGGTCCCGACATTATGAGGGAAGAATTTGATAAAGCCATACAAATCATTCAAAACGGAAAAGCCGTAGGCCATGATAACATAAAAATAGAATTAATCAAACATGCAGTGTGTGAACCTTTACTTAACGACCTTTTCAATCTTATCAGTATTATTTACCAGACAGGCAAAATACCACAAGATTTCAAAATTAGTAAAACAGTAACATTACCGAAAAAACACAACACATTAAAATGTGAAGAACATAGGACATTAAGTTTAATCTCACACGCATCTAAAATACTACTAAAAATCATACAAAATAGAATTCAGGATAAACTAGAAAGATGTCTCAGCGAAGATCAATACGGCTTCCGAAGAAATAAAGGTACGAGAGAAGCAATACTAGCACTGCGTATGATCATCGACAGACGAATGGACCTTGGGCTTAACACATATATTGCTTTCATAGACCTGGAAAAAGCGTTTGACAAAATCAACTGGAAAATGATAAAAATGCGGGTTTAGACTACAGGGAAAGAAGGATTATATACGAGCTTTACAAAGACCAGGAAACAGTTATAGAAGTAGGAGACGTTAAAAGGAAGGCTAGAATTAGACAAGGCGTAAGGCAGGGGTGCCCACTCTCACCACTAATCTTTAATGTATTTATAGAAACAGCGATTAAGCTAATAGCAGAAACAGAACATGGAGGGGTCAAATTTAACGGGGAAAGAATACAATTCATACGATTTGCAGATGATATTGCAGCTTTAGCAGAAAACAGATCACAACTAGAAACATTAGTAAACACAATGAACAACGTCTTCAATCAATTTCAATTAAAAATAAATATAAAAAAAACCAAAACACTTACCACATCCAAAAAAAATTCAACACAAGCGCCTATCAAACTTAATAATGATTTGCTTGACCAAGTGAAACATTTTAAATATTTGGGAAGTATCATCAATTGTGAGTCCAGATGCAGTCAAGACATAATTACAAGAATAGCTATGGCAAAACAAGCATTTAATAATAAGAAATACATATTTAAATCCAAGATAGCAAAAAAGGTGAGAAAAAGATTTATAAAAACATATTTATGGAGCATCGCTCTATATGGATGTGAGACGTGGACACTCACGCAAAGAGATAGGGAAAGGCTGCAGGCATTTGAAATGTGGTGCTGGAGAAGGATGGAGGGTATAAGTTGGACAGAGATGGTCACAAACGACGAAGTATTGGAAAGAGTAGAAGAAGAAAGAATGATAATCCGGACAATAGAAAACAGGAGGGGCAAGATGATTGGACACCTATTACGACATGACGCTTTCATCAAAAACATCATAGAAGGGAAGATAGAAGGAAGGCGTAGAAGAGGGAGACCAAGGATTAGTTATATACAACAGCTGAAGGAGAAAGTCAACGTCATGTCGTACAAGGAAGTTAAAGTTTTGGTGGACAATAGAGAGGGTTGGCGATTGCTTCACCGACAAGAGCCTAGCTCTTAAATAAATGATGATGATGATTTCATTAAAGAATAATTTAAGACTGGACAAATTTTAAAGTATTTAACTCACTCATTGGCATTTGCATATCATCACATTGGATATCATCACAAATTTTTACGTCCTCATGTGCCCAGAGATATTCGTAAGAATATATTCATGAAAGTTCTCAATGTGCTCGTATTTCATGAATTTTGCATATCATATATTGTTAACAATTATCGGCTTATTAAGAATAAAATTTGATTTTCCAAGTCGTGATGAAAAAAAATTTGAGCAAATCTTACAAAATCATTGATAGTTTCATGAATTGTGTGCATAAATAGACCCAAAATCATTTTCATATCTATTGCAACAAAACCACTGTAGACCAGTTATTACATACAAACATACATATTCTCACGCCTGTATCCCATGGGGGTAGGCAGAGACCACCGTTTGCCACATGCTACGATCCTTACATACTTCTTTCGCTTCATCCACATTCATGCATCTGTTCATACACTTTCCTCGGTTACGAGTGCTCCGAATTGGACCTTTCTGAAAAATACTATTAATTTGGTCATAGTAGTTGTTCCTTGGACGCCCTCTACCGACACTTCCGGTCACATTCGCTCTATAAATTTGTTTCGTTAATCGCCTTTCACTCATCCTTTCGATATGTCCAAACCATCTCAACATATTTTTTTCAATTTCTTGCAACTGTCTCTTATCACACGATTTTTGATACGATCTACAATGGTGACCCCACACATAACATAACGAACGCATTTCCACTGCATTCACTCTACATTCGTTTAGTTAAAAAAATAATTTGTTTGTACACAGATCGACCCCGAACTAGTGCTGCCAACGATGCGTTCAGCGCTCGAAGAACAATTAAACCTGATAGCGTTGGGTCGAGCAGATTTCCACGCAATTCTCGCGCACACAGCGGAGATCTTCCGCAGGAAGTTCCAGTACTTTGTCCGCTCTATAGAAGCTATGGACCAGCTGTTCGAAGTCAGCTTTTCATCGCTTAAAGCGAGCGGTAAAGCGCTGTCGCGGTGTGGAAAATGTCGACGCTATATGAGATATATACAGGTAAGTGTCTCTTGGGAATTCTGTTACATTTGTTTGTGAGGTAACATGAGGGCAAAGTAAGAGAGGAAGGGCATAACGAGCTTCATACATACATATGCACAGGTCTGCATTCCCCGAAGGCAGAAGTGTTGTAAGGCGATGATGATTAAGTGCCAACGTGATAGATGGTGAGTCTATCGCCATCTCAGGTACTATTCACACGTTTTTGGAATTAATTCTCAAACGTATGCAGGTTTCCTCACGATGTTTTCCTTCACCGTAAAGCACGTGGTGTGAAATCACAGCACATAAGTTTATCAGAATAACTCATTGGTACAGGTCCCGCTGGGATTCGAACTTGCATCATCATCTCCCTGACCTTCTCCTATACATTGTTGGGGTCGGCACTTGATTCAAACCGATGCGGTTGATCACCTGATTTTTATACGAAGTGACTGCCATCTGACCTTCGCAACCCCTTTAACAAGGAAAATCTGTGATCTGGATTAAACCAGTTGTCAGACTATTTTCCCTCCGACTGACCTGTAGCGATTGCCAAAGATGATAAATTGGCAACCGGGACCGACGGCTTAACTATGATATAACATCTTATCTCTGAACGAGAAATTTTTGTATATATATGTGTATGATATGAATAATGTAGGGGGTTTCGGGGGCAATGCATTTATCTAGCTAGGTTTCATTTTCAGAAAACATTGTATAGTCCATCTGTTATGATATAGCTCAGACGTGTGACTTCCAGCCTACGGGGCGATAACGAAACTACAGTACCCTGGTTCGAGACCAATTTTTTCTTTTTTTTTCAACCTACATATTATTTATTTATTGTTAACTATAACGGTTACACCAATTAAAATAATTGACATGATATACAAAACAACTAGGAATACTATACAAGATTATAAAATGCGGACTTAAAAACATTATGAAATAGAGGACACCCTCGCAAACAGATCCTCACTAAACTCCAGGCACTCTGATACAATTTTGTTCCATTCGTCTTGTGTGTGAAAAAATCGAGCACAGCTTGGTCAACTAGGTATTATACTTAAAATATCGTTGATCGCTCATTGATAACGTACTAAATATGGTAACTTTAGGCCAAGCCAGCCCGGCTGCACTGTTCCCACTGCGACGACACGTACGGTCTGCCCCAACACGGCACGGTACGAATCTACCGCGAGCTGAAGTGTCCCCTGGACGACTTCGAACTGCTCACCTGGTCCTCCGGCAACAAGGGGAAGAGTTTCCCCCTCTGTCCTTATTGCTACAACCATCCGCCGTTCAGGTAACTATCTGCACCACGAGTATAGGCTTTGGGTGGACATTTTTGGAGACCACTTACCTTTTTTTATGTTTTTCAGCGTTACACTATTTATATTTATGGTAAAGTTTAGTTGTTAGAGGTTACCAAAGGTTCGATTATTATTGGATGATATAGGTGTGGAGCATAAGATGATTATGCCATGCCGCAAATTTTAATAATATAATAGACGAAAAATTCAAATAAAAATGTTAAGGATTTTTTTATCTTATTTTTTCATATGCCCCCAGCCTATTATCCGTGCCAAAAATGTGTGCCTAAAGAGTCTCAACCCTGTATATGTTTTGGTATATCTCATAGTTTGTTTCATAGTCAGGGTGGATATCTATATATATAAAAGAAAGTCGTGTTAGTTACACTATTTATAACTCAAGAACGTCTGAACCGAATTGGCTGAAAATTGGTGGGGAGGTAACTTAGAACCAGGAGAAGGGCATAGGATACTATATCCTGGAAAATGTATACATACAGATAAATAAAAAAAGTCTGTTTGTTATTTCAAATTAACAGCTTTTCACTTAATGCATATTAAAGTATATAAGGTACATACATCAAAAACAAATTTGTAACATTTTCTCTGTCAGTCTGTTTGCTCCGGGTTAACTCTGAAACACAAGGAGTAACTTAGGGTATTTTTTTTAGGTTAGGTTTCCGTGAAAAAATGACCCATAAAATTAAGTCTACGCGGGTGAAACCGCGGGGCACAGCTAGGTATATAATGGTGTTTACGTCGCCGGCGAAGCCTCTAGAGGCATCTCTCATCAGACACATACACATGCTCATGCCTGTACTCAAGCGGTATACTCATAGGACACCAACTTTTCTCCATTAATGTTTATGGAGTGAAGTCCCATAAAATAATAGGGAGATGGAAACCACTTTGCCCGACCCGAGAATTGAACTCAGGACCTCGAGTTTCAAAGTAGCGATTACGAACAATACACAAACGAGGCAGGACTCTAGTGATGTACGTTTGAAAGACTAGCTTGTGCCCGCGACTCCCACGATTTGACTTCACATAACATACATATGCTCACGCCTGTATTCCCCGAAGGGGTAGGCAGAGGTGCTGTCATCACAAAACCCACTTTTCACCGAAGATGATTAAGTGCCAACGTGACAGATGGAGAGTCCATCGCCGCCTCAGACACTTTACATACGTCATTGAATTACTTCTCAGAAATATGCAGGTTTCCTCACGATGTTTCCTTCACCGTAAAGCACGTGGTGTGAAATCACTGCACATATTTTTTTTAGAAAATCGCACAGGCCCCGCTGAGAATCGAATTTGCGACGCTTGTGTAGCAGGCGACTGCTCGAACCTCAAGGCCACCACGGCTCTATCTTCACATAATATCTTTATAAATTATTCCCTTTGTATTATTCTGACTTATAAATAATAAATTATGGTAAAGTTTAATAAAAATATTTTCAGTAGTTTTCCGTGAAATAGTAACAACCATACCATCCATACCCAAAAACCTTCACTTCGTAGTAGGATAGGATAAGTAGGATGTTTCAATACCTGTAATTTTGGACAAGATTGTATGATGCATGGTGTGATGTTATAGGGACATGAAGAAAGGTTTTGGATGCAATTCGTGCACTCACCCCACGTGTCCCTACGGGGTGAACTCTACAGGAGTGTCGGGGTGTGTCGAGTGTGAGAACGGGGTGCTAGTATTAGACCCCTCGGCGCCCAAGTGGAAATTGGCATGTAACAGGTAACATCAACAGAATTATACTACTAAACAGAGCTTAATAGGCGTCTGAAGAGGTCTTAACCATCGTATAACAATAATAGACTAAAATAGTTCTTGGTTTAAGAGTAATTACATCTTCTTCTATGATACGGATTTAAAAGGAACGGACATAGTTTTCGCACGAGTTCAATAAACGTGACGAATACACACGATCTCACGCCATCCTAGAAGGGTTGGAACACCTATTTTTCACCGAAGATGATAAAGTGCCAACGTGACAGATGGTCAGTCTATCGCTGTCTCAGGCACAATATAGACACAAATTCGAATTTCTTTTAAAACATAGGTATGCAGGTTTCCACGCGATGTTTTCCTTCACCGTAAAGCACGTGTGAATTCTGAAGCTTTTAACAAGTCATTGGTACAGGCTGCTGGGATTCAAATCTGAGAGTGGTCACGGCCAGCACGGCTCGTTAACCACCAATGTATGTGCGTAGATGCGACGTGATCATCAACATATTCGAGGACGCGAGCCGCGTGAGCGTGTGCGAGCAGGCGTGCGGCGCGTGCGGCGCGCAGCTCGTGTCGGCCGAGTACCGCGCCGGACGCACCCGCCTGCCCGCCGCGCTCACCGACATGACCGCCTGCCTCTACTGCGAGCCCGCCTTCAGTGCCCTCGTGAGTACACTGCCTTACTACCAAACTGGACAATAACATTGTGGGGAGAGGGCCGCACCCGCATATTGATTTTTTATGTCAAGAAGTTCCTCGTTGGTCCTCCGCCTGATCTCTCTCCGGTCGTGTCGGATTGCCTCCCATCCCACTATGAGAGTGAGGGAATAAAGATTTCACACTATATATAATATCTCCTGTGCAGATGGCAAATCCTTGTTGAGATTAGCCGCCGTGACCAACATTCGGTAGGAGATAATCAAAATTGTATTATTGTTTAGGTTGAGAAGCACCGGGCGGTAGGCAGCCGAGTGGGCGTGAGCCGCGGCCGAGGGGGGCGAGCCCGGGGCAACAAACACCGCAATAAACAACCCAAGGACAAAATGGCGCAGCTAGCCGCATATTTCGTCTAATTAAATACACGCTTATGTAGGTTTTGAACTGTTTGTACTAACACTTTGTATTTAAACTTAGAACAGGCGCCGTCACGAGCTATGAGCGCCTTGAATGCGCAGTAATAATTGTGTGATTCTACCTAAATCTCATACAATGTGTGGTGCACCCCCCTACACTAACATCGCTGAGCGCTCATTACTCGTGACGGCGCATGTGTGCATTGTAATGCGTATTGGATGTAATTATAGGTTGTAATGTAACACGAAGTAACGTAAAAGTTAACCAACTTCAAAAAAGGAGTAGGTTCTCAGTTCGACTCTCATCTCCCTGTTATTTGTGGTCGGCACTTGATTCAACCCGATGTGGCTGATCACCTGATTGTTCTCAGTTCTCAATTCGACTGAATGTTATTTTTTCATACTTTTTAGTGCATTTTGCAAAGTCTACCATATAGAAAAAAAAAATTTACTGTGGTACAACATATTTAGTACATACATACATATGCTCACGCCTGTATTCCCCGAAGGGGTAGGCAGAGGTGTTGTTATCACAACACCCACTTTTCACCGAATTTGATTAAGTGCCAACGTGACAGATGGTGAGTCTATCGCCGTCTAAGGCACTATACATACGTCTTTGAATTACTTCTCAGACATATGCAGGTTTCCTCACGATGTTTTCCTTCACCGTAAAGCACGTGGTGTGAAATCACTGTACATAAGTTTTTTTTAGAAAAACTCATTGGTACAGGCCCCGCTGGGATCGAACTTGCGTCGCTTGCGTAGCAGGCGACTGCTCAAACCCTGAGGCCACCACGGCTATTTGCCACGCGACATATTTAGTGTTTTTCTTTAAATACTATTTATCTGTACATTCTTTCGTTATAATAATAATAATAATAAAACGTTTATTGATTTCAATAAGCAGCAACAAAACAAATAAAACTCATACAAAAAATATATACAAAAAAGAATACACAAAAGAAATAAGAAATGTTTTTATGGTGCAAAGTGGTTCGCACCTGTACATCGGGTGTTGCCGCACATTGTCATCAAAGGGCCACAACTCAACTATACCCGCAGACCTAACTGGAGTCCAGTTCAATCTAGCGGAGCTGATTTTCAGTGTGACCCACTGAGTGGCGCACGACGTCGGCCAAAAAATAAAAATAAAAAGATACTTATATAATAAAAGTATATATACTTGTACGTGTGATGGTTACTATATGTGAAAAAAAAAATAAATATTAATGTAAAAGAATAATTTGCAATGTATTATGTTATAATTATAAGTACCTACACTGATATAAAAGTAAAGTAAACTAAAATGATATAAAAGCAAAATACATATTTATGTGTATGGAAGAACGAGCGAGCAAACACCACTCGACTTAATTCGCTGCGGCGCGAGGCCAATAGCGGTCGTGTGCGAATGCTGACTTTGGCGAAGCAGTGATCTTGATGAACATTTTACTGACATTCCTTATTGAAAATACATCGAAGACGACAAAAATAAAATCAAAATTATGAAATTGGCGTGTTTAAAATGAAGCAAACATAATGAATGTGGTGTTGTGTTTCACAAATTATAACGGGTGGGAGTGATCGAGTACATCAAAAGCCGCGCTCGCAGATTAAACCAGCCACCAAGCGCTGGCGATCTTTCTGTTTCCAATGCTATGTGTCTGCAACTCGAAGGTATGTACAGTCCTGCTCTAAATTGGTCATTAAAGAAATAGATAAATAAATAAATACTTACAAAGGTACCTAAATCATTTTGATAAAAGGAAATAAAATATAGTGCTAAAATATAATTTTAGCACTATATTTTATTTTTTACATTACCGGTATACTTAGGTATTGGCAGCGGCGGCTTTACTCATTGCGAGGCTCCGGGCGGCAGGTCTTTGCGAGGCCCTTTGTCCTACGGAAATATACTTAGAAGCAAAAGTAGGTCTGGTTGTTCGGTAGGTATTCGTTACCTTTGTTATGTATATTAAAAAAACCTGTATTTATTTTAAATTTGTCGCGAGGCCCGGACGATTGCCGTGTTCATCACCCCTTAAGACCGCGCTGGGTATTGGTCGTAGTCAAACCTTGACGTGTTGTATAAAATAAAGTAAAATTGTGGAAAACATTGATTAAAACGCGGTTTTGCATTTAACTACTTATTAGATTATGTGAATTTGTCGACTATGTCAGTACCCCTATCACGAATTTGCCACCGTTTTCGTAATCTATACTCGCTAGCGTCTCCGCCAAATATTAGTATGAGAAATTGTGCAGCGACTCCCAGCGGTGACTTGAAGAACTAAAATATCTCATACAAATATTGCGAGCGACGCTAGCGAGTATAGATTACGAGAACGGTGACAAACTCGTGATAGGGGTACTGAATAGCCGTGATGACAAAAACCATTGCATATTTTATTTTCAATTTTCAAAATCACTCGCAGTTTTTCAGTAAGTAGGTTTGCAGATAAATAAATTTAAACAACATAATCTATTTATGATTGGCATAGTAATTGTTTGAAAAAGCAGTTGAATTAAGAACTTTACTAATAATTGTCATAGATTTTTTTAGAAATGTAATTTGTGTATGTCGCGTATTTATGCGAATACGGTTTTTTTTAAATGTTACCATATGAAATAAATTACTAATGCTTTCATATTCTGGAAACTAGTTGTGTATTATAAAATCAAATCAAATTCTGGAAGTGGGAATAATCTCGACTATGTTTAAAAAAAACTCTCTAATTCTGTCAAGAAAAGTATACTTTGTCTACTAATCAGTAGAATATATTATACTTTAGCAAAATAGGTATTAAATGTACTAGCATTTATATAATGTAAATGTATTTATTACATTACATTAGAGTAGACTAATCAAGCTTGAATAAATTTTGAACTTTAACAACAGCACTGTAAAGTGTAAAGTCAAACATTTCGATTAACATTACTTTATTTAAGAAACTATTCATATTTATTGGTGTTTATATTTACATAAAATAAATATGTATTCGATTGTAATTGTCATTTTAATTATTTATCCTTTTACTTATTAGCTAGTGTCCGCGCCTCTGTCTACGAAGGATTTAATTTATCATTATATGTAGGAACATTCATACAATATCTTTATAAAGTGATATAAAATCCATCAATGTATTTCATATAACATAACATATGCTCACGCCTGTATTCCCCGAAGGGGTAGGCAAAGGTGTTGTAATCACAGTACCCACTTTTCACCGAAGAAGATTAAGTGCCAACGTGACAGATGGTGAGTCCATCGCCGTCTCGGACCCTATACATACTTCATTGAATTACTTCTCAGAAATATGCAGGTTTCCTCACGATGTTTTCCTTCACCGTAAAGCACGTGGTGTGAAATCACTGTACATAAGTTTTTTTAGAAAAATTCAATGGTACAGGCCCCGTTGGGATTAGAACTTGCGTCGCTTGCGTAGCAGGCGACTGCTCTAACTCCGAGGCCAACACGGCTTGCACGGATGCATAATTTCGCGTTAAAAATACATATAAAGAAATGTTCGGATGCGTTGAGTATTGATAACGAATACAGCGGCCTACTATGTGGTGCTCTTCCAAAAAATAGAAAGTTTATAGATTTGCACCTCTATTTCTATACATATAAAGGCCACTATCATATGAAAATAGGTAAATATCTGGTAGGTCTGCCTGTACACCTACATGCATCGACGAGTACTTATAAATATATAAATAAAACAAACACAGTATTGAAGTCTTCATTTTTATCGTGAAGGTCGTCACCTAAGTTATCGTATAATACAGTAAGCGTACAATTGATTACTGTATTTGTTTTCATACCATATTACACAGCTGTTCATTTTTTGCGAACAGCTTCGAATGACTCGTAGAAACTGGCTTAGGCTAGCTATTTCTATTAGGTCTACTGCTTCAATGAGACCGGTCTACTCGGAAAAGAACGTTAGTATCTAAACAAAAGAACTGCGATATTGAACTCTATTTCCAAAGTATAGGGTAGATTATGTTGTTAGGGTAGCCGTGCAGTGCAAGGGGTCTTTATAATTTCTTGCGAATCGCCTCAGTTAAACGGTAGACCTATATTTGTGACCGTACTACTAGCGAAGTTTAAATTTTAATGGGTTCTTTTGAATGAAGCTGTCAAATAAGATGTTGTGTCGATCGGATGGTAAGCGAGACGTTTGTTCGAAGTAGGATTGTCACGCAAAGTTATTCTGTAAGGTTACAGCGTCGCACTCGACGTGTAATGTTTTCAAAAATACGAAATTGAACCTTATCCTCTATGTATTATGTATAAATTTCCTATGATTGAAAACGACGCTCGACGTCGAGTTCCACGCTGAGAAACCTTACAGAATAACGCTGTACTCCAATATAGGTTTGCACGTATTTAAAAATTGTCGATATTCGATTGCGTATTTCGTGTAATTTGTGTGGCAATTCAGGAATTCTACCAGAACTCGCTTCAGGAAATGTATCAAAACCGAATACGCTAATACGAATTAATGGTCGCTAGTAATACAGTCTCAGCTTGATGATATGAGATATGATCAGCATAACAGTGCAGCTTAGCGAGGATTAGACAAACTATTGTGCCTAGTGTCCTCAGCAAGGCCTTAGCTTAACTTACAAATAAAATATCAGATGAACTTTAAGTAATATCACATTCGAAAATTAATACGATTGTAGCTAGTGAACGTCTCAGGCGATATTGAACCGTAAATCTCGATGTACTAAGTTGAATTTAGCGTGCTTGAGTCTTGCAATTGCGCAGGAGACGGTCTCTAACGACTATTAAGAGAATATTGATATGAAACCACTTTGGTATATTTCAACAGTAATGTGTAGTTATTACGTGTATTGTGGTCGAATATAATTACAGATTTGATTTAAAGATTGCGTACCCGGCTTCAAACTAGCATCTTTGAATTAGGATCAACATCAATAAAATCTTTAAAATATGTTGGAATATTGTAAACCCTACCTTTTTGTACCTCGATACCTACACTTCACATAGAACATCATCATCAACCTACATTAGTCCATTGCTGGACATAGGCCTCCCCTAATGAGCGCCATAGCGCCCTGTCTTAAGCTTGCCGCATCCAGTATCTTGCCGCCTGCAGTCTTTCACAGATCGTCATCCCACCTGGCTGGAGGGCATCCTAGACTACGTTTGCCGAGTCGCGATCTCCAAGTACCCGTTTACCCCAGCGGTTGTCACATAGAACACACCTAAATTTCATGTCCCTAGGACCAGTGAGTTTACCTGTGTGTTGATATATAAGTCGGTAATTCTGTTAGTCAATCAGGATTTTGAACTGTATTAGTATATTTATATATATATATATATATATATATATATATATATATATATAATATATAAATCCTTAAACTAGTTATGCCACGCAGTTTTACCCACGTACGATTAACAATAAAACTTTGTTACTAATTCATTATATCCTTTTTTGTATTGATCACAAACTCTTCAGCTTTATAAGTAAAGGTGAAAACTTCATGTTGCCGGGTTACGCAATCTTAAAACTTTAAAATTTGCACTAATCCCATCCTAGTATATATCACAGATGAAGCGATGATACGAAATGCCAATATAAAAGTCTCATAAATATACATAGTTAGGTAAACCCCGGAGGATTTAGTATGCTCGGAAAGGACTATAATTACACATAATTATATACAAAGGTACATTGAACAGCAATTAACCGACAAAATAGAAAAGTCAACGCCTAGGAAGAAATTTCTCGATACCATTTAAATTTGAGCTTTAACTGTTATAGTTATAATGTTAGCGATTAAGTGCAATTTCATTAAGAAAGTTCGATCAAGTCTTAACGACTCCTGTTGTTAAAAAGTGCTCTTTGATCTTGTGTTTAAGACTCAAATTCTAATGTGATAATCGAGCCATTTCCCTTAGTCGGCAACATACTTGAGGATCGAGATATCATAACTGAAATTTTATTAAATTATGTCTTTGTAATAGAAAAATATACTATATAGGTTACATATATTATACATATATTTATAAACTTTATGGGCTGAATTTCCAATGCTCAGATAAATTATTTAACTGACTGTTCGGTTGTTGACCTCAAATTTTTCAATTAATATAATTTATCTATGGAATAGCTATCTGACGATTGAAAAATCATTTTTATGCCGTTCATCGAATAAACGCTACCTGAATAGTTATCTGAATAAGTGCGTTAAATAATGGCCCTTAGGCCTTTAAATCTGATAGGGCAGGGAATATCTTAAGCCCAGCTCATTGCAGTTGACTGATCCAGAGGTAATCCTATTCTTATGTTATTTATAACAGCGTTATAGATATCTCGATCACAAAAATAACTCGACTGCGCGCGCGCACTCGGTGTCAGTTTGGTCACATGGAGATTAATGCTTATAACTTTTATCTATCAATCCTTCTACGTGCAAATATTGCATATTTTTTACAATAAAAAGCAATATAATCTATATTTTATCCAATTAAAATAGGGAACACAAATTCCATTTTTACATAATTATAAAAAGCATTGATATGCCTCAAAAATGTCACAACTTCCATAATAAACAAATTTAGTGTCCCTCGGACTTGTAACGTATAAATTAATTTAGGGATAAGATTAATTAGGTATATTAATTTTAAATTATTGAATATTTTTATTATAAATAAATGGTATGTCTATTTTAGTAGGTTTAATTGATTTAGCACTGTATATGAGAAATATAATTAAGGTATGGTTTTTAAATAAATACTATAATGGAATAAGTAATATATTTCTGGACTGGTCAATTAATTTCACCGCATTTAGTCGGTCTTGGAACTACAAGCATGTATATAGGCTGTTATTAAACGTGTACTTATGTGTTGTGGCATCTTTATAAATTACCACAACGTGTCGCGTTATTCAATATATGAATTGTTCATGTTCAAAATTGCAGGAGAAATGACATTGAAAAAAAAAATGATGTTATTATTTCATTATAGTGGTAGGATTTTGGTCCTTCGAGCTGAATTTTTCTCATATACAGCATGTTCCAATATATAATAATATTATTTTACAATTTGGTGACATTGTCCACAATAATGTGGTCTTACAGATTAAAATTATATATAGTAACGGTTGTGCACTTTATAATAATATTATCATGTCCTATTATCTACGACTTCAGTTATGTTCACTAATTTGCGTACATTACTAGAACTACTCGTTAGTATGTACATTTAATATAACCGTCTTTCTTCCTTTCAATATGAGATTCAATAACTTTAGATTGGAAATATTAAATACACATCGCAGCTCATGTATCAACTATACTAATATTAATTTTAATCTCACTGATTGTTTGATAACGTAAGTAACACTAATAGCTTTATATACTTAGTAGCGAGTTATATACATTACGATACTGAATACTTTCATTAACATTCATTATATTATTTACCGTGTAAGCAACGTTGTGGAATTATTGTTCGTCATAATTTAATTTATATATTTTACGTAAATCCAATGCGTATAGTTGTTTATTGCGCTAAATATAATTTGCTTTGAATGATTAATGTATGATAGTAATTTACTTATTAATTTGATAAATCTATAAAAAAAAGGAAATATAAAATTCGTTATTTTGCTTATCAATTAGAAATATACATTTATAAATCAATGTCAATTATTTATATGCAAATTACTTCTGATAGAACATTTTTAATTGTTGGTTTAGCATGCATTTGTCATTTTATCGTATTTTTAAATCAAAATACATTATTTTAAATTATTATTTATTATATTGAGATACATCTTATCTCAATAGTAGATAGAGTGATATTTTTATTCAATAATTTCAAAATTATTATATCGTTACATATATTTAGGTGCTAAGCCAACAAATCAAAAACTGGCGAAATATGTTATTAAGGAAATTAATAGGAAATAGGCAAGTATTGTGTAAGTACTTGGCCATTTGTACTCTTGAAAATTTATCATATTAGTCAAGGGTATGCTACTATGCCCACTAAATCCCCTAACCTTACTAAATGGTCCGAATTTAGTTATAATAATGCAGAGATGGTTCGATTGAAGAGGCCAGCGTGCCAACTATGATCGTTTAAGCAGCGCGTTCACGTTTTATTTCACAGTACTAAAATGAAACGTCAAAGCTCAGTAGTTTTTAATACACTCTGCTTAAACCGATGATGGTAGGTCCCCTGCTCGTTGCTTATAATACGTTATACGATTGGAAAGAGTTACAGGATTAAGAAACTGTCCTATGCACATTTTTTATTACTTTTGTTCTCCCCCAAAGTTGGTGAACACTTTGATACATGCAACTTTGCTGGCAAACAATAATGCGGTCTCCCGGATGGTAGGTCATCGTAACCTATGTATAACACTTGCAATATGTAAGTAAGTAACTAACAACCTGCAGGTGTAAAAAGGCCACTTTGGGAGAATCATAATGTTATAGTTAGGGTTACATCTACAATTGTTGTAATCTTTCGTGAATCATAATATGTATTGCAACTATAACATTATGATTCTCCCAAAGTGGCCTTTTTAGACCTACTGTATCTATTATGCAGGTTGTGTAACGAATAAGTTGCTCTATGATTTTTATTTTTATAGTTAGACAAGAACCTAACAATTCTAAACAATAAAAAACAAATAATAATTTATGTTCCAGTTTTATGAATATTCACCGTATATTAGAATCGGTCATAGGACATTTTGAATCGGTCAAAATACATTTTTAATCGGTCATATGACATTATGAATCGGTCATAGGACATTTTTAATCGGTCAAAAGACATTTTTAATCGGTCATAGGACATTATGAATCGGTCATAGGACATTATGAATCGGTCATAGGACATTTTTAATCGGTCATAGGACATTTTGAAATTGTCACGACTAAACTTATTCATTGGATCATCAATATAGAGGAAGTTCCTTAATTCCGTAACGGCATGTACATTGTAAGGTAAATTCTGAATCATGTATTATATTTAAACAATATCTAATTTACTTTTTACAGTCAAAGTTTCTTAGTCAAAACATATTTGACACAACAAGTTTTGTCACGGCAAACATTTTGTTTGTAGCATCCACACTATCCAAGACCGAAATATTCTACAAGGAATAGGGAAAAAGATAAAAAATCTATGAATTTATTCATTTTTTTATACCATTTTATTGTCATAGAGTAATTATACCGTAGAATAATACAGATCTTTGACTACGCCTAAACATTTTGATCTTGGATAAAAGTATGAATGAATAATATATCTAATAATGTGAACTGTTAGGTATACATGAATGTAGAGTATATAAGCTATGGACAGCTTATATAATATTGAGCCACTGAAGTATATTATATATTATAATTATTTTTTTCACTATTTAAAGCTCTTAGTTTTCATTTCATGCGAATACCTATTCTCGCATCGAGTACTAGTCCCCGGCTTTATACAGGATGTTACAAGAAACAACAGTAATCGTTACACTTACTGATCGTTAAGTGTAGATAAAAGGAACGAAATAAATATGTTTACTTACTGCATTATAAATTATAGGAGCCGTGGTGGCCTTGAGGTTTGAGCAGTCGCCTGCTACGCAAGTTCGAATCCCAGCGGGGCCTATACCAATGAGGTTTTCTAAAAAACTTATGTACAGTGATTTCACACACGTGCTTTACGGTGAAGGAAAACATCGCTACCCGCTCTGCCTACCCCCATGGGATACAGGCGTGAGCATATGTATATATAAATACATTTGGAAAGTTCGATAATGCACAAAAAATATAGAAATCTATTTACTGTTCTTCACTTAACGATTATTAAATATGGTTGGAGTTTTGTGTGACGACCTGTATAGTTGCTACTAGTAGTTTTAACACTACAATGCTTACAGAATATGGCATTTGTAGATTTCATACTACAATAGTAACAATCTGTTTACAGAACACAGTTTTCAAGAACCGCAAAGAAAATAATTTTCGTATTGTTTTCAATTTATTCGTTTCAAGCAATAGTGAACCTTATATGAACCGCATTGGGTTCATAATTAAGTGCAGATAAAACGGCGTATGTAACCAATGTCTATAATGAACTTTGAGAGTTTTGACAAAAGGTTTAATATCATTTGTTAATAGTTTTAAGTTAAGGGGAAAGCTTTCCAATGAAATTAGGGAATAATGTCTTAACTATGTTCTGTGCCGGGTCATAGATTTAAAAGTAAATGGTTATAGTGCCAGGAATACTGCTCTACTAAATTAATTGAATTGAAAGATGCCTCATTTTGTCCATTCTTTAAAACAATATTGTAGAGCAGTAATCCCACTCTTGTTAAGAATAACAACTAAGTATCAGTTAGATATAGTGTGACTTGAATGTGTTAAAAAAAACAAAAGCTTAGCTTTTGGCAAGTTGCGTGAGGACGAGTATTTAGATAGATTCAGTCATTTGTACGCGATGACGTCATTGTAGGGAAGTAACTCAAGTCTACTTGGCTTGGCATAGTCTTCGCAAAAATGAATGAAAACGTATCTTAAATGTTTCGCTACTCACGAATATGTCCTTAACACTCGACTAAGAGTTAGTTAGGAAGGTCACTTGAATAAATCACTGCACTTGTAAGTGTCCGATAGTTCAGTGTTCATAAGATTAGCTTTACAAAATCAGCCCCTAATGCCAGCAACATAACCTCAAATCAGCGCTAGAAGTATACACAATATATCCATTAAATGGTCCACACTTGAACTTTCTCCGCAATAACACACCAGCTGGCTTGGTCGTAGTACGAGGAGACGACGTGAAGGCTCTCCACGTACTTCTCTATTAGTTGATCGAGCTCCCCTCGCTTGAAGACGTGGTAGTAACGGTGGTAGGTGACAGCCCCGCCCTCTGACGGCAAGCTGTCTGACCCATCGCTCAGGGAAGGCAGGAGTGGCGCGTGCGGCAACGCACGAGACGGTACCGGGATCGTGGCCGTATCTTCGGACGATGATCGAGTCTCCAACAACTTCCTCTCTTTCGAACATTCGCTACACGACGGCAATGATGCAAGACTCACACAACCAAGAGAAGCTGTGCTGCCAGTCTTATCACGCCGGCTCCAGTCGCTGCCCGCAGAGGTATCACTCGACTCTATCGAAAAGCCAGACTTCAAAGGTGCCGTACTCGTGCTCGATCTAGAAGTCATTGATTCAGGACTTATTTCCATTTTGTCTATGTCACTGGAATCTGTAGATTGCCCGACCTTTAATGAGGATCGCTTGTCGGTACTAGTGCATAGGGAATCTACGCTGATTTCAGATTCTAGCGAGTACCCCGTTTCGAGTGATTGGCTCGTGTCGTAAGCGCCGGAGTCTATGGTGATCTCAGGATTGCCATTGCTCGAGCAGATTGCGCTGTCATCGTCAGGGTTTTTGGTGTCTATATCAGCCAGTTTTTCTTCGGTCATTGGTTTCAGATTGTATTGAATATTGACACAGTTGTTCAGTAATATATCCTCGTCACTAGCCACTTTCATGGACTTCTTTAACTCCCTGTATTTGTTTATAATAGGGTCAACGTCTTTGGATCTCTTTTTGCTCTTTGTCTTAGATCCACACTTAGGGAATAGTTTAGTGATGTCAGTTTCTTGCGTGTCATTCACAGCTGCTATATATTTCTGTCTCTCATGAAGTTCAGCTCCCAGTTTATTAAGGCCTTGAATGTCTGTGCTCAGTTTGTTAACGTAAGGGTCTTCAAGATGCTGTAAGCTATCTGAAAGTTCATCTAAAATTTTCTGGGTGTTCCTATCTTCTTCTTCACGTTTAAGTCTGAGAGAGATGCTCTTTTCACTGCTACTGCTACTGGGTAAATCGAAATCTTCTTCGTTAATTCTTTTGGAATATTGGTCAATTTCTTGTAACAGTTTCTCGCTGAGTTTCTCAGCAAATTCTGTGAGATGCTGACCGCGGTCTTGTTGATCGGAAACCCAATCCTCTTTGTTAGCCAACATGTCAGATTTGCAAGTTACAAGCGGTTCATTCGCTTGTATCCTATTGAAGCTTTCAGATTTTGAAATAGATTTATCTGAATCTGTACTTGATATTGAAACTGAGTCGTACGGCAGTCGGGTCGGACTGCGGTGGCTTTTGCTCAAGTTTTCATCAAGGGATCTCCCTTCAGGTCTGTTTGGAGATAATCTATTTAGGCTCCAAGTGGAGTTACTAGTGCTGCCTAACTTCGGCGAACGATCTTTAGATCGACGTCCGGGAGACAGACGCTCTAAGCTTGAAGAACTTCCGCTCGAACTGGTGTGAGAGTGTGACCTCGATCGATCTTCCAATATTCTCAAATCTCCTGGCGATAGTTTGTTAAGACTCCAGTTACTACTGCTGCTACTGCTGGAGATACCTTGTACAATAGCCATTGCCTCAGCGCTTTCAAGTTTGTCTAGATGCTTTCGTTTCGATTTTGGACTGGATTGAATGACAGTTTCACAAGTTTCGTCCAATGATTGAGCTACTTCAGCTGCCGCTTCGATTAAACTCTGAGGGGGCGTGGGAGATGGACATTTCTCTGGTACTGCCTCATCATCTTTAACTTCTGTCGTGACCACGCTAGGTAGATCTGAAACAGATGTGTTTCATTAGTTGTTATGGAGAAACACATTATTAAGATTTGCCATTTATATACACGCCGTTATAAAATGGACAATTGGCTAAGTGGTGGTCCATGATCTTGCGTATGCCTTGACATTATAAATTGAAATAGTACGACAGTATTTGTTTTAACTGTTAAAGCACGCAAAATTATTTATACTTTTCATCTTGAACAAATAAAAATATAAATTACCTTTTTCCAAAGCAGTCTTGCGAAGTTCCTCCGGGACAACGCTAATGACGCTGTCGACGGAATCTGGTGAAGACACGCCACTTGAATCGCTGTCCATGTCATCAGTGGCGGGATTAAACAGCTCGAGTGACATCAGAGTGGAGCGGGTCTTAGCAAACGGTTCCAACTTGCCATTACTCCGTACAAATGGAAACGGTTGCCTTCTACTTTTCAAGTTTGCTGCAGGAATCCCTTTGTTTAGCATCTCTTTGATTTGACGTATTCGCTCTTTTCGCTTCTTCTCCGCAACTCGAGAATCTAGAGTGTCAGTTGGTGACTTGTTTGGTCCTTTGGGCTTGTACTGTGGAATTTCAGGCAGTTCAGCTACTGTTTGTAACGTGATCTTAGGGTATGGTTTTATATCTTGTAATACCACTTGTGGCTGCAGCTGTTCAGTTTCAGCAGTTAACTTGTGAATTTCTTCAATGTCTTTGTTTATTTCTGCGATTAATTCTTTAGTCATCTCTGTCGGTGGTTCCTCTTCTTCTTCTTTTATAGGTGGTATTGGATCCACATCCTCAAAAACTTCCACAGACATATGTCTGTTCATTACAGATAGTGGTTCGGGTTTCGGGGCCATTTTATCGTCTGACTCTGATTTAGGCGGAGAGTTGGGCTGACTTTTCGATTGGGGCTTGATTGGGACGGTGCAAACCGAAGTTGAAGTTGAGTAGTTTTTCAAACTATACTGAGCTACTAATATTTTATTCACCGCTGTTGGAGCTTGAATCGAACTAGGTGACGCTGGTGGTCGTATAAGTGGGAACGCCTGTTTTATCCTTGGCGATGGCAGTCCTGGAGAGCTCTTCATTCTAGGTGAAGTCGGGACTGATGATACTTTTAGCCGTGGTGACGTTGGTCCAGGGGAGAGGGGAGTCGGGGATAAGGGGTCGCCCGTACCATCCGCTTTTGGAACATATATCACAGATGCGAAACTGTCTTCAGAATCAACACTGGTATCACTTTGGAGACTACTATCCTTCGATGAATCCGACCCATCCTCTCTAGAATGCCTCCTTTCGGGATAGCCTTTCTCACTTCCAGTATTATTGTCGCTTGGTGTAGGAACTTCTGGCACCGGTCCGTGACTTTTCCAACCTTGCAGCATTCGCACGAACACAGTCACTTTATCTATATTCGTTGTTGACGTTTTGAACTTACTAGTGAGGCCGTTTTTTAATGATTGGAATTTTTTAGCTGTAGTTGCCGATGTTGAGAATATTGAGTCGCGTATTGAATCCAGCGCGCCTGGTCTATGATATAAATACTCCTCATTGAGCGATGCTTGCTTCTGTATGTTCTTTCTTAATCGTTCTTTTTCCCGTAACCGCTCTACAGACATTAGTTCTTCATTGAGTGATGTCTGTTTGAATACGCCTGGCTTCTTTGACTGTAATCTCTGAGTGTGGATTTTAAAATTAGGCATTTCTTCGACAAGACTTTTCATGTCGGTTGGTTTATCTAAATCTTCTTCTGCATCGTCTTCATTTATGGACTTCTTTTGTTTGACTAATCGTGGTTTCTTTCGTGGTTCTGTAACTTCGGGTTTTGGAACTTCTAATGGGGGTGGATCATGGTCATCACAGGCAAGGCTTGGTAAGCTGGATCTCGATCGTACCAGGGCATGTCGTTCTACATCTGCGATGTCTGTTAGACTTCTCGATTTCATAGTGGATGATTCTGATGGCTGTGGCATTAGTCTTGGTGGCATGGCGTCGTCCAGACGTCGCAACTCGATGGGGAGGTCGGCTGCTGGCGGTTCGGGTCGTATGCACGGTCGAGTTGGCACTCTGTTACCTAAACTCCAAGATTGTAAGAACGAACGCCGCCCCGCTAGTCGTGAAAGTGCTCTCCTTACGAATGAATAGCAAGTTTCATTTGGTGATGAAAGTGACGACGATCCTGGTGAACCATCGCGACATTTCCATGGTTCTGCAGTGCTGGAATATCATAATAATGGAATTATTTTGTAGTTCAGGACAATAATCCTAAAAATATATGCAATTCACAATTAAATACTTACTGATCGTGATCTACTGACAGGAATCTTGGAGCCGGTGTCGGGGGACATAGCGTGACTGGCCGATGCCACGGTATTAGCACATCCTAGAAGCAACAGACAAGACAAATATTAGAGACAATGGACACTGAATTCTGAGAGGGTACGGACCACGGGATTTCTCGACAGAACAGTAATTTATCTACATATAATTCTACATAAGTGCTAACGTAACAGATGGTGAGTCTATCGCCGTCTCAGGCACTATACATACATCCTTGAATTACTTCTCAGACATATACAAGTTTCCTCACCGATAAGCATGTGGTGTGAAATCACTGCTTATTAATTTTTAGAAGTCGGTGGTGTTGTATAATTTATCTACTTAAATATCTCTTAAGTAGACACGCTGAGTTAGAAGGGAGAGGTCAAATCCTGTACTGTATACCTGCTGGTGCTACTAGTGTTGAACAAAAGGGTCAGTGTTCGCTAACGTCTATTTCTACATTAATACGAATGAGAGGAGCGAGACTGCGCGCGACTCCGGCAGTCTATTAGTGTTCCTAACAGTACTCATATTTACCACACTCGACGTAACAAAACTCGACGTAGCGGCACTTGATGTAACGTGACTCGACGAAGAGGGAATCGACGTTATGCACACGATTAAAAATAATAAAGTCTTCACATAATATCGTTATTGCGAAAACACGTTTTGTAGAGACAAGATAGCCTTAAATAGTGGTAGTAGTAAAAATCTATACCTGTGAATGGAAGTTCCTGCCTTCGTGTTCCATGGCCCAGACGGTGAGTAGCAGCCGGCCTCCGATCCTGGTGACCCTGGCCAGCTCTCGTAGTGCCTTCGCTCGCCGTTCCACCGTTGCGAAGTGGTGCACGACCGCGATTGATAGAACCGCGTCGAACGACTCATCGCGGTACGGGAGACACAGGTTATCACATACCACCACCTGGAATATTTATAATAATATTATGAACTGTTAATAGACAAGCCGAAGACCTGAATAATTCAAACTTGGTTATGTGTCGTGGAGCGCCATCTTGTGGTCAAATAAGTTGTCTGGCTATCAATTTCCTTTTTTCGGTGAACTTTTTTAAATATAACTAACCTATTGGACGGACACAGGGTAGGTACTTTACATTTAAGTATTTCATACTGCAACGATTATCTTTACAGACGATTATGTTGTTTTTACAGATATTAGTATTTATCTCAATATGTTCCAATGTAGCGCCTATATTTTATATCCTGACAGCGAAAATGTGGTCTGTATTAATTATATTATGATGTCTTATAATAGGTCATCATCTCCCTGATGTGCCGACCCCAACAATGTCCCGTACATCGGCATATGATTCAACCCGATGTGGCTGATCACCTGATGAAGCGACTGTCATCTGACCTTCGTAACCCCTTTTACGAGGAAAATCAGTAATGTGGGTTAAATCAGTCGTCAAACTATCTTAGCCCTCCGACTGACCTGTAACGATTGCCAAATATGATAAATTGGTAACCGGGACCTACGGCTTACCGTGCTCTCCGAGGCATGGAGGGAACTCGGGCGGTCACATATCCAATTGGCTTGGGTTAGATGATCGAATGATATGCGCAATAGCAACTGAGCCACTAGCCCCTCCGTTCCGCGAGTGTCTTATAATAGGTACAATAAAATATTGATGAATTCTTCGCCAATGTGTTCAATAATTGTGAAACCGTCTGTCCGATAGATTAGTACATGACCTACATTGAGCAGTGGATCAACAGCGGAGTGGCTCGGCCGTTTAGCCCCTGATGCTATAATAATTTGCTCTCATTCTTTATTTACTTACTAGCTGAGCTGGTTTTATCCGCGGAGACTGTTGTCTACAGGTTGAATGCGACGGCAACGGTAGTGAAAAATCGCGCACTTGGCACACTAGATAATTAGCATACCTATCTCGTAGAAAATATACGAAAAATATGATATCAAGGTTTTCTCGGTAACCTATTCGGTTGGGCTTATGATCAATGTGTTATTTCTTCCAATGGAATTTCGTTGCGTATTAGCGTGGAAATAATGTTGATCTACCAACTTTGTAATTCAACCACTAACCGCCTCCGAAAAATAATCAATGAGTCCCTACACATATTTTTGCTTTTGGCAGAATGGCTATCTTTAGTACAGCCATTCGTCGCCATTAAATAAATACAACAGAAATAGTATCATCGTCTAAGCCTACGGAGGATGTGTTTGATGACAGACGGAGTAAGCTATTGTTAGAGTGCATGGTGTTCTGCAAGAAAAATATTTTATTTTTAATTTTTATTTATTTTTAGAATATATTTATATGTGGCACATTTGCTATTGCGCATAACATTCGATCAGATAAGTTAAGTAACCCTAACCCTTGCCAGTAAATGGATGGGTGATCGCCCGAGTTCCCTCCGTGCCTCGGAAAACACGTTAAGCCGTCGGTCCCAGTTTGGCAACTTTATCATCTTTGGCAATCGTTACAGGTCAGTCGGAGGCCAAAAATAGTCTGACAACTGATTTAACCCGGATGACAGATTTTCCTAGTAAAGGGGGTTGCGAAGGTCTGATGGCAGTCGCTTCGTATAAAAATCAGGTGATCAGTCACCTCGGGTTAAACCAAGTGCCGATCCAACAATGTATAGGATAAGGCCAGGGAGATGATGATGTGTGTATTGTATTACCATTAATGTAATTGGCAATGTATGCTGTTCTAATTATTGAATTAATAAATCAAATAAATGGGATCTAAAAATTAGACATTACTTGGGGGCCGTATTAAAGGTATTTGGAATTACACAATGGCAAACGTGTATTACCTCATTGTTGTGATGCTTGGCATGTGCAGCCAGCCGCGTGCACCGGTCGCCTCCCAAGGCGAACACCGACGGGTTCACGTTCAGATACTTGCCGTTGCCGCAGCCTACCGACAAAACACCTATGTAAAAGACCCTAGGCACAGTATACATTAGCTTACTACAAGCACGGAATCTAGGAACGAATTGTTTGAAATGATACATACGCGCGCGTAATATCAGTTAGTGTCATGTCTCAGCCGATCGCGGACGCTATTTCTGAACTTCAAATCCGCACCACTTTGGGAGTAAATAAAAAAAATAAGTGTGACAACCACCACGCTAGATGGAGCAAACTTTACATATGCTCACGCCTGTATTCCCCGAAGGGGTAGGCAGAGGTGTTGTAATATCTACACCCACTTTTCCCGAAGATGTGTTGTAATTACTTCTCAGAAATATGCAGGTTTCCTCACGATGTTTTCCTTCACCGTAAAGCACGTGGTGTGAAATCACTGTACATAAGTATTTTTCAGAAAAACTCATTGGTACAGGCCCCGCTGGGATTTGAACTTGCGCCGCTTGCGTAGCAGGGGACTGCTCAAACCTCAAGGCCACCACTGCTCAAACCTCAAGGCCACCACTGCTCAAACTTTCTCGTTTAAAAATACAGATTTGGATTGTTAAGGTATACGTTTGATTAAGTTAAAGCGATTAAAGACATTCATCAGCACAGGATAGAGCAGCTTTAAGAGAGCTAGGGAACAACGAGTTCACCCGTTAAGATCGGTTATCAAGAGCTACTTCCAGAGGAAAAGTTTCCATTCTCAAAGAGGATCAGCTCAATGGCAGCTTATTCCATAGTATTCGTTTTTGCCGTCAACAAGGTTTCAAAAAGCTCTTCTTGTCGATATTAATGCTGAATATGCCGCTAGACAAAATATCATCTAGCCTAGCGATCTGTTTCGACGTTACAACTTAACTACAGTGATTTCTCACATGAAACGGTAAATATGCAGTATAGGAAGACATAGTCAAAAAATTTCCAGATATAAAAATAAAATGCAATGTCTAAAAATATGTAGTGCTTGTGATTGACAGGTAGTTCCCTTACCCAACACCAAAGTATAGGCTTCCTATGGAATGTCGTAAACATTTTGTACTGCATGTGACCATGAATAAACCGAGATTTAGTAGCTCACCTATTGTATTACAAATCACGGTTATTGAGGAATGCGTATGTAAGAGTACTAGCAAAGAATATGCCTGCCTAATTAACATAATAGGAATATTTACAGCCACATAAATCTAGCAACTTATGAATCCACATAAGAATTTTATGTTCACATAAAATCGACCACTACGTATTGGGCACGCTATTGATGTAACTTATTATCATCAACATTATCTACCTTATGTGGTAGACGGAGAGTATATAATACAAATAACTGTTATCTGTAGCTCCCGTTATAAAAACACGGAAGCTTAGTTCTAGAAAAAAACGAATTAGAAATTATATATGCGAGGTGTGAAATTTGGGATTTAGATGACACGCTGAGTGCTGAGTTTTGGGGGTAACTGGGTAATTTTTTTTCCGAATGGAAATTTTTCGAATGCTTATGGTGCCATTAATGCATATGTGTGTTTTCTAAGTACTCAACCCATAATGAATGGTACTGTAAGGCCTCAGGCTTACAAGCGGCTTAAAACCTTATTCTTTGCAAATTTAAGTTTTATGAAAGATTTTTAATAATCCGAAAAGTATTCGAAAAAGGATAAAACCAATATTAGTTGTCAGAGAGTGATTTTAAATATAAGAATGATGGATTCATTAATTTAATTGATTTATTGAATAGATGCCGGGTAGGCAGTGGCCCAAGTTGGGGTAGCGGTGCTATAGTACCTAGTTGAATATTTTGTACGTCCTAGGTAAGGTGGTCGACACAATATAAGCGTGCTAAAAACTTATTGACAGGTATTTTTTCTAAACATAAAAAGAAATATAATTCTATATAGGTTAAATGTGTTGTTCGCTTTGTTTAATATAATTCTATATAGGTTAAATGTGTTGTTCGCTTTGTTTAATATAATTCTATATAGGTTAAATGTGTTGTTCGCTTTGTTTAATATAATTCTATATAGGTTAAATGTGTTGTTCGCTTTGTTTAATATAATTCTATATAGGTTAAATGTGTTGTTCGCTTTGTTTAATATAATTCTATATAGGTTAAATGTGTTGTTCGCTTTGTTTAATATAATTCTATATAGGTTAAATGTGTTGTTCGCTTTATTTAATATAATTCTATATAGGTTAAATGTGTTGTTCGCTTTGTTTCATTTATTTTAAACCACCAAAAAATTCAAAACTCCACCGGCCACTCTCTTCACCCATGTTGCCAAACAAGTTTGGTTTATGAATGTGGATGGTTACAAGGGGAAAGGAAGACCTAAGAAACGATGGAGGGATTGTGTGAAAGATGATATGGATAAAATAGGAGTGAATACAGATATGACGGCTGATTGAGAGAAATGGAAGAGAAGAACGCATTGCGCAGACCACAAATAACATGGGGTAAGGGCGGGAGGGTGATGAAGACTCTCTTCACCCACGGATCAATCTCCGTCGTTTGTTTTCTACTCTATCCACGTGTCATTGGCGAAATTGTGGCAACCCCGCAGAAGCAACAAGAAGTGAAGTGAAATATAATTCCTTACGGGGTAGGTAGGTCTTCAAAATACGAAAGACCTTTAATAATCGACTAACCGGGAATTTTCCCTTAAAGGAATTAAAACAAAATGTAGGAGTAACTTTTATTTAGTTTTTGTCTAGGTATTTGAGCCCTTGGAACTTAAGCACGCAATCGATAAAATAAACAATATTCAGCTTGAAATATATATTAACCCTCACGAACCAAAGGGCAATACTATACGACTCCTACGCACTGACATTTGCTCTTTCAACAAGTACTTTGGGAAAACAGTTAATCATAATATTATAATAATGGATCTATATGTCAGTGGGAAAAAACCACAACCACCCACTCGATACAATTAATCACAGTACTTTCTTAGTTGTAATATGGCAACACCCACAGGGTTGCTATATTAGGGGCTCTTATTACCCAACTAACAGGCTGCTATATTGCGTTGCGTAGGGTAGGAATTTTATTAATGTCGAAGTACGATTGTTGATTTGACATCTTCCGTACATATTCTGTGTAAAATCGAGTTAAGTTGCCAATGTTAAAAAATAAAGACATTTCTGGTAATATTTTGCTTCATCTTACCTAAACATTAGAATCTAATTGTTGTTCGGAAGCTCAACTAAAACTTAAAAGACGGTCTGACTGTTTTGAATTATTTTATATATATTTTTATTTTACAACTTCATACGTCTTACATTTAAAAATAACATCGAGGGTTGCAGCCAATAATTCAGTCAGTCTATTATTCGACGTTCATAAGGACTTAAACTGAAAAAATCATTTCCATTATCTAATAAATAAGTAACTAAGTTCGACACATAAGCATAGATTATATCGTTTCATAATTAGGTATATGAATAATCAGTTACACGATATCTAGCATAAGCGCTACAAATCAGAATAAGCACCAGAGGTCACGTTTTAATTGTGGGATGATTAATTTAAATTACTAAAGTACCAGTGTAATGTATGGTAAAGATAATGTAATATTATTATGAATTAATTTGTATGTAACGAGACGTGGGCGTCTATGATATCACACGGGTTTCCAAGAAACTCGTGTTTTGACTGAACGTGAATTACTTGGAATTTTATTGATACACGTAATTTCGTTAATGGAATTATTTCTGCTTGTATTAATATCGTGTAACGAGGTGGAATTGAGGGTGTGATCTCCCTTTGTTCACACGTTATAATAATAATTTATTGGCCTACTTAAGGAAAGTAAGATAATCTTAGAGCGCTGTTATTAATAGCCATCAACTGTAAGGTTAGATATAAACCATCCACTATATCTAAGATAGCAGCTCTTAAGTGGGATGCCATTTAAATAAAATAAATAAATAAAATGCCCTGGAAAGAACAGCGGGGCTATGTGGTATTCAAATCATCGGTGGCCAACCCTCGTGTTTTCAGGGGGGCCCTTTTAAGAATGTGCCGGGGCACTTCCCCGTGGCTGCTGTATTCCTTTTCGATTCGTGAAGATGCTTTAGGTTAGATTAGCAAAGACGTACCAACGTCACAGACGAGACTCCCGGGCTCGAGGTCTGAGAGGAAGGCCCTGACAGCGGGAGCTGGAGGCCTGGGGAGCTCGTCTCCCTCCTCCCCGGCCTGCTCGTACACATCGTGCACATACGCCCGCTCGAGCGCCGCTCCCCGCGCCGCTGACTCGCCCGCGCACGCCTCCGCATCACCCACGCCATCCGCCATCACCGGACCGCCATTGCACTGCGCTGGAAACCGACAAACTATACTGAGAACGGCTGAACATACTGAAAACTAGACCATTTGAAGAGATTTTTACTACCGCCATCACAAGTCACCGCGTCGACGTAAACCCAGATTTGTTGAGATAGGATCGAAACAACGCCATCTGTCGGTTCACGGATAGCGCTATTTTGATACCAGAAATCTGCGTTTACGTCAACGCGATGATTTGTGAAGGCGATTTTAAGAAAACTCGCACTAGGCACTCAGGTTCCGAGTAGATGTCGCAAGTAATGAGCGGTCAGCGAAAATTGAATTAAAAATTGTGGACGTGAATAAAATACATGTATAATGAATAATAAATACGCGCATGTATTTTATTCACGTCACACCGTACAAATTGACAGACTCATAAAATTACTACTGCGGATTAAAGGTCAGCGCTCGTGTTGAAGTTTTGATTATGAATGTGGAGATTACAAGGGGAGGGGAAGACATTACGACTTTATCATTAAGACATTATTATAAACTTAATTTAAGTGCCAACGTGACAGACGGTGACTCCATCGCCATCTCATGATATCATGACACTTCCTAAACCGTAATGACATGTCTTTGCGGCTCGACGTAGCGCTACTTGATGTAACGCCACTTAGCGTAAAGGGAATCGCCATCACGTGCGTACATCGTGTGTTATTAAAGCACTAAAGTTTTTAAAAAACTCATTGGTACATTAAAGTAAAGTACTTTAAGCCGCTGCCTTTGGTTCGGTCCGCGATGCACAATCGAAGCATTATTGCAAATACCCCTTGGTACGTGAGCGCGCGTGATCTATTGACCCAGTGGAGTCCATTTGGAATCCTTTCCAAATGTTCCATTCCACTCTGAACAGCTATCAGCTTTTAAGGCGACGGTAGATGTAAATACTGTTTTTTTCTTCAGTTGGATTCTAATAATTGAATATCGAATTATAAACTGAAAGATATCGAATATAACTTGATTTGTCTCTATATATGTAGGTAGAGATAATGTCATCCGAGATTATATCTACCTACCAGAAGCCGTGGTGACCTTGAGGTTAGAGCAGTCGCCTGCTACGCAAACGACGCAAGTTCGAATCCCAGCGAGGCCTACAGTGATTTCACACCACGTGCTTTACGGTGAAGGAAAACATCGTGAGGAAACCTGCATATTTCTGAGAAGTAATTCAATGAAGTATATAAAGTGTCTGGGACGGCGATGGACTCACCATCTGTCACGTTGGCACTTAATCATCTTTGGTAAAAAGTGGGTGTTGTGATTACAACACCTTTGCCTACCCCTTCGGGGAATACAGTGAGCATATGTATGTATGTAGATATAATCAAAATTTTTAGCTGTTTTCGAAATGTCGATAAAGAAAATAATATGTAATTTGTTTATAAATAATATGTGAATGAAGGATTTTTTTGGATCACATTTAGAGCCAAAAAAATTCTTCATTCCTTCTTTTCCTTTGAATGATTTTATATTTAAAGTTTAAAGTAACGTACCTCGACGTTTCGATTGGGTTACACAAATCGTGGTCGCGAGTGGACGGAGCGAAAGTCTGTCTGTATGTCATATTTCTGTAAAGACAGCTACCGACAGTTTACAAATGAAGTTCAGTGTCCCATCTAGAGGCGGAAGTTAGAACCTGCACTATCCTATACTTGCATGAGTTAGGCCCAAGTTGGACCCAACTTCCTCGTACACAACAGAGCATCGCCTTAAAGGAATACATCTCTGTAGACGTGACTGCAGTGTACTGTAGCTGTATTTCTGAATCGAACTACAATTTTTGTTAAAGACCTTAAGATATTTTTTTGCTGGATGTTGCTAGTATTTACAGCATCAAAGGCATAAAGATCAGGCAGCAGAAATAGTAAGTAGGGTAGGCAGGCAGGCAAATTACATTCCAATGTGGCGCGTAAGTACACCACAAATGGTAAGCACTGCTTATCTGCTTATATGGAATGCACGCTCCTGATAAAAATCGTATTGTAACATAACTGTAATTAGTTCTAAAATAAGTCGTTTTAGACCGAAGGTGTTTAACTAAACCTTCAACAACGATTATGCACTAGTATGATCTTGTAATTTCGCCAAATCAAATACTAGTGGAGGATTATTCACTTGCATTTCGTTTGGTGAAAAATATATGTATCTTTGTCTATACAGATAAATTAATTTGAAGCTTTTCACTAAATGCATATGAAAGTATATACGGTAGTAATATTGAAACATCAATGTTTTTAATTTTTCTCTGTCTGTCTGTCTGTCTATCGATCTGTTTGTTCCGGGTAGCAAAACACTAGGATTCCGCGGGTGTCCCATGAAATGTTGTGTGAAACCGCGAGGCATAGCTACTTTTAAATATATAGATTCTGCAATAGTGCAGTAAAGAAGCGTACCCAGCGCGGGGTAGGGGTTGAGGGGATGCGCGTCCCGGTTGCCATGGTAACGCATCTGGGCCAAAACCAGGTCGCAGGGTACCGCATTCCCTCGGGTCGCCTGGATCTAATGCACTGATAGGCATCCCATTATTATATTGTTATATATTGATAAGATTACAGAATAAGGTCGCTTATGCAATATGCATTGGGTTATAATGTTAGGACTTTATCACACAGAGCCATCTAGTCCTAACCTAAGTAATGCATGTACAATATGGGTTCTTAAAAGGGTCTATGTGGTTACTTGCAAAGGGATATCTCTTACCTATACAATTTTCATGAAATTTCGTGTGGGAGGAGGTTTAAGGGGTAAAAAATAGATCCAGCTAGATTACATTTTTAGAAAATATCGTTTTAACCATGTTTTCAGGCACTGAAAAACTCATACTCAATATCATTACTTACAATACGACGGTAAATTTCGCCGCCATCTATCAAGTTACGGTAGTTCTGACGTGAGGCTTCCAGCTTAAGGGGCGATAACGAAACCACGAGTAGGTACCCCGGTTCGAGACTGACGTTCACCGGTTACTTTTTTTCCTTTTTTAGCATACATATATGAGGAAACGTCGAAAAGGGGCCGAGCACATATTGGTCAACTAATTCATTAAGTAAGTTTTTTTTAAATCTATATACTAATATTATAATCCTGAAGAGCGTAAGAGCCTTAACACCCTGAGCCTTTGTTTGAACGCGTCAATTTCAGAAGCTAATTTCTTTGGTAGATAGTTCATTCCTCGAGAAAGGCTTTTTAGGCTTTATAAAACGGGAAAAAATATCACTAAGTAACAGTTTTCATTGTTAATCCTTCACGGGTGAATCCGCGAGGCACAGCTAGATAAAGAATACGGTACCTACTTACATAAAAGCGGGGCCTGTACCAATGAGTTTTTCAAAAAACTTATGTGCAGTGATTTCACAACACGTGTTTTACAGTAAAGTGAGGAAAACTGCGTACGTCTGAGAAGTAATTCAAAGACGTCCCTGAGACGACGATGGTCTCACCATCTGTCACGTTGGCACTTCATTACCATCGGTGAAAAGTGGGTGTTATAATTACAACACCTCTGCCTACCCCGGGGAATATAGGCTCACGCCTATATGTATGCATGGTTAAGTCTATTTGAGTTGATGGCGGGTGTTAAGGCATGAACTCGGGAGTAAAATTCAATGGCACTTTTATAAGGATATAATTCGGAAACGTACATTGATTTGGATTTTAAATGTGCAGCCAATTGTAATATAATCTTGAGTACAAAAATTTACGTAATTTGCTGTGCCTCGATCTGACGAATTGTGCCGACCACATCTGGCTACGGCGTGCGCAGTGTCACCCTCACGCCGTTGACAGATGACATTGGGCGTTGCTCGGGTTATCGCTCCTGCGCTCTCCGTCAAAGTGGAGCGTTAATAGTCCAAGATCCCAGAGCGATCAGACATCTCATCTATTCGAAATAGATAAAACCTTAGGTTCTCAGTAGTGTCTCATGTGCTTTGAATACCTGTGAGTTTATGGATCTCGCCGTGGCGCACCTAGCCAGGTACCAGGTGAGACAGGTAATTAAAAATAAGAGTAACTTAACTTAAATTAAGCACATGAGACACTACTGAGAACCTAAGGTTTTATCTATTCGAAATTAAGTTATGTCTAATCGCTCTGGGATCTTACTCTATAACAGAGACCGCAGAGAGCAGTTAGTGCATAAACACAAACAAAATACCATCTGCTATCCACTAAGCCTGGATTCATTCGGGTCGTGTGGCATCCGAATCTATTCGTTGCATTTCAACATCATTCTAAAAGGCTTATGGTATCAAAATGCAGTTATTGATCCATCTGGGCGGGTTCAATGAATAATCCATTACTGTGCACAATGTTATGTTGTATAACTGGTATTGGAAACAGGAGGGATTTTAGTTTTTACATTTCAATGTAGAATTGGGTCCCTATCTATATCTTTACTAATATTATACAGAGGAAAGATTTGTATGTAACTATGTTTGTATTGAATAGGCTCCGAAAGTACTGGCCTGATTAGAAAAAATATTTCAGTAATGGATAGCTACATTATCAGCGAGTAACATAGGCTGTGTTTTATTCCTGTACTCCCGAAACAGAGTGACGTCCGTAAGTTCCTGATATAAAAGTATGATTCTTAGTTTCGAAAGCCGCTAGTTTTGTAGGCTAACTTGCATTGATTAGATTGTTTTTGTCGAACTCAGTTATCGAAAATTTTATTCAAAGAAAATCTTATAGGACTCAGTCTAATACTGTAAAAACCCAGCAAGATACTGTGGGGAGAGCGAGTGATCATGCTCATCCCCAACAAAGGGAAGATCGAGGCAAGTGTCATCCCTGGAAAACCGGCTCGACCTGTTCTAGTTGGGGACTATAATGCGCTAGGAAACTCTTATTGCGCGATTTAGGTTCTCGTGTATCTGTACTCAAACTTTGCAATTGTTAGCGAGTAGCGCCATCTATGGAGCGAGCGAAGGAACGCTGCTACAATACCAACTTGAAAGTGAATATTTCTTTCAATGTTATTTTACATATAAAAAATATGTCTATATGTAAATGTACTTTACACACAGTCGAATTAAATGTTTTTTTTTCTAAGTCGGTTACAAAGA
This sequence comes from Watsonalla binaria, assembly GCA_929442735.1. Taxonomy (NCBI): domain Eukaryota; kingdom Metazoa; phylum Arthropoda; class Insecta; order Lepidoptera; family Drepanidae; genus Watsonalla; species Watsonalla binaria. Next base: position 1,807,385 of record OV838938.1, read on the forward strand.
ACTGCCTTTTCAGCATATCTCAATGCCAATGCACCACAAATCACAATATTTATAGTCATGTCATGTCAAACTTGAAACAGTCATTGTTATATTCATGAGCTGTGCAATTCGTCCGCCTGCCTACCAGCAGTTTATCGTCGAAGCATGCTTACCATTCGTCTTGTTGGATTTGCATAAAAGTCGCGTATTCCAAATTGTATTGGGTTTTCGATTTGTTTGGTAATTTTTCCAGTGTTTTTTTTAGAAAGTATATAATATAACAGCGAATACAAGTTTAATAATACATTATAATAGCATTGTATGTAATCACTCATTTTATCTCAAAATCTCATTGGTACAGGCCCCGCTGGGATTCGAACTTACGTCGTTTGCGTAGCAGGCGACTGCTCAAACTTCAAAGCCACCACGGCTGTTGTAGTCAATTGTGAAGATGATGAGATAAATCCCACAGACCAAAGAAAGACATTCCTTTCCTAATGTTTTGTGAATCCAACTGCCACTTTGTAGATGCAAATAAATTTTAACTGTGCTTAAAAGAAATTAGAGTGCTACTTGAGAAAAACAGGGTGAAATGGGTAGTAAAGCCTAGATGTAAGGTCAGTGACCGCCTGACCTACTTACCACGCTACGCTGAATTATGGACACTCGGATAGGACCGGTGACCTTATTACGTTATTTGCAATCACATGCAATCAGATGCTTCATTTTTATCGATGGATTTATTACAGCACTAGTTAATACTGATAGCCTCGGGGTTTGAGCAGTCGCCTGCTACGTAAGTGACGCAAGATCGAATCCCAGCGGGGTTTGTACCAATTAATTTTTCTAAAAACTTATGTGCAGTGATTTCACACCAAATGCTTTACAGTGAAGCAAAACATCGTGAGGAAACCTGCATATGTCTGAGAAGAAAATGAAAGGCGTATGTATAGTGCCTGAGACGGCGATGGAATCACCCTCTGTCACGTTGGCATTTAATCGTTTTCGGTGAAATGTGGGTGTTGTTGTTACAACACCTCTGCTTACCCCTTCGGGGACCCTATTGGAATGGCGTGAGCATATTTTATTTAATTTTTTTTATAATAAGCTGTGTGGGAGCACCATTAATATCCAACAAAAGTGTTTTAACCCAGTGAGTAAAAAGATTCAGAAATAATTCATCCCCCCATTCACCCCCTTATTGGGGCCCTTATTAGTATACACATTGTAAGTTGTATAACCTCCTCCAAATTTCATGTATCTAGACTTAGCGATTAGGAGTAATACCGTGGAGTTAAGTCGGTGCCAGTCGGACATAACCCTTCCGCTGCCCCGTGTATCTATAAGGGATTCTCCACGAAAAAAATAATAAAAATGTCTAGGCTAGCTTTTGGCGGTGCGTTGATATATCCGTCAGAAGATCTATCAATAGACTAGCTGTGCCCTGCCGCTTCGTTCACACAAACCAACATATTTTTCTTTATAATTTGAAAAAAAAATTAGATAAAAACAATCCTTGATGCGGATTATATATCATGCTAAAATTTCAGCTCGATCAGTGCAGAACTTATTGAGTTTTTGAAGCGTACACAAACTAACATAACATTTTTATATATATATAGATTAATAAAATCAGTCGGTTGACTTGTAAATTAAAGTTTGAATTTATATTTTTATATCTGAGACAAAATTTGAAGACAATTATAAGTACTTTATTTCACACCAGTTAAAGAGTATAACAGGCCAAAATAAATATACAAGAAATACAGATGTGTATATTATGAATATATAAGTATTGTGACTGATATTAAAAATTGCTGAAAAGTATGGGCATTTTTGCGTGTACACCCTTAAGCTTTGAAGCTCTTAGTGCATAGAATATGGCATAAAAGTAGGGCCCGTAGTAAACGCATCCTTTCTAATGATTTCCCAAGCTTAAGTTCTGAAGAGCGAGTGAATTGTAAAGGTAGCTCACGTCTCCTCATTTCCCTTTCATAGACAGGACGCTCCCCTCTGTCAAGGATGCACATTCACGGCTCAAAGGGCTTTGAAACCATTTTGAATTTATGTTCAGGCATTCAGAAATTGTTTCGAAAAAGAAGGGTTCGAGATAGGAAGTGTATCTACGAGGTTTTTTGATGTTTGATGGAATATGCAGATAAATAAAATCGAAGTGCCTGCAGGTCTAAAAAGGCCACTTTGAGAGAATCATAATGTGAGTCGAATATGATTCATCATCGAAATGACAAAATGGTCACTTGGATTTTTCCGTAAAGCTATTCACAATAAAATGGCCAGAGTTTGGAAGTTGGCGGTGTTTCCACCCCCGTGCCCCGGAAAGCACGTTGCACCGTTGATCCTCCGCCTGATCTCTCTCCGGTCGTGTCGGATTGCCTCCCATCGGACTATGAGTGTGAGGGAATAAAGAGTGCACCTGTGTTTGCACACACTTGTGCACTATAATATCTCCTACGCAGTTGCTGATCCTTGTTGATATTAGCCGCCGTAACCGAAATTCGGTAGGAGACCATTAATATTATAGGCACCATTCCCGCAGACGCAGACAGATCTAAATTCTGCGTTTTATTTATAATTTTCAGCATTTATTGGGTAAAGTACTTATTTTTCTATTGTTACATCGATACGTCATATATTTAATTTTAATTCCTGACTGACTAAAATCAACGCACAGCCTAAACCGCTGGTTATAGAGACTGGAATTTGGAGGGTGTGTTTTTGGTGAGGTGTCGGTAAAGATCCCTTAGGGGGTGAAATAACGGCTTCGCAGACGAAGCTACGGAGCCTAGTTTAAACCAAAATATTCTAATTCAATACGTTGGTCACAATCATGTGTTAATATAGTTGAACCTGGTTGACCGAGCTGCGCTCGGTTTCTTTTCAATGACATTTTCTCATATATGTATGTTGAAAAGAACAAGGAAAAAAAAGAAAAAAATGAATCGGTGAACATCAGTCTCGAACCGTGGTACTCTAGTTTCATTATCGCCCCGCAAACTGGAAGCCTCACGTCCGAGCTATCATAACTTGACAGATGTCGGCGAAATTTACTGTTGTATGAGTTTTTCAGTGCCTGAAAACATGTCATTAAGATGTTTCCAAAAATGAAACCTAGCTAGATCTATTTTTTGCCCCTGAACCCCCTACACACAAAATTGAGATTCAGATTCTATATATACAAGAATTGCTCGTTTAAAGGTATAAGATAAAGTTTCCATGTCCAGTATTTTATAAATAAAAAAAAATTGTACCGAAGGTGGGATTGTAGTGTATCCCTATATCGCAAAGCCTGCTCTCAAGTCTCCTAAGACATAGACAACACGTCACATCAACCGATTGTATTCCTTATTATAAGCATACGAGCGATAATATGCTGATATATACATACATACTTATAGCTGAATAATTAAAGCATTTTTCTAGGCTTCTGCAGCATTGTGCAGATTCAAAGTTGAACGAACTCTGCTCCCGCCGGACCAATAGGGCGTTCGCACGCGCAATGCGACGACCCCATTGGATGGTGCATACCACGTGACATTTTAACGTTTTTAAAATAGGTATACCATTAAAAATAATTCTTAATTCGATTTGTTAAAACTCAAGTTAAGGTAATACTTTCTTATTTCTTCATAGCTTTTGGATTGCGACAGCTTAACGGCTGTATTCAATATTCTAATCATCTGTCTTTTATCTTAGGTACTTTAGATAATAAATAAATAAATTAATTAAACCTATCACAGGAGACCGAAGAGCTGGCAGCTACCTCGGTCAAAGAATTAGTCTTGCCATTCAAAGGGGGAATGCTGCCAGTATCTTCGGAACCTTGCTTACAGGGACTCCTTTTAATAATATACGTGTATTTTAATTATTACATTATATTTTTTAAGGTTTTTAGTTGGCTGGTCATCTCAAGCTACACAATTATACGTAGTACCTACATTTAGTTTTTATCGACTTTAGTGCACTGGAACTGTGTCTATGGGCTTATATATATTGTTTATGATTTATATTGTATTATCTACTCAAAATTGTAAAAATTGTTTTTTGAAAAGAGTGAATTATGAGTTTCTTGCCAGGTTCTTCTCAGTAAAAAAAACACCTGGCGGTAGCATGTATAATCCTGTGTAATCGCGTCGTTCTGACGATTTGATAGTACTTTGTTAAAAGTCAAATAAAGATATTAGTTTACTTTCGACTCGATAAGATGAAATGGAAGCAAGTCAATATATCACGTGTTTTTACGTAGGCAAAGTTTGAGGAGCTCGTGGCACAGTAGCTATTGCGCATATCACTCGATCAGCAAAGTTAAGCAACCCTTACCCTAGCCAGTAATTGGATGGGTGACCGCCCAAGTTCCCTCCGTGCCTCGGAGAGCACGTTAAGCTGTCGGTCCCGGTTGCCAATTTATCACCTTTGGCAATCGTTACAGGTTGGTCGGAGGCCTAAAAAATTGTCTGACAACTGGTTTGACCCAGATCACAGATTTTCCTCGTTAAAGAGGTTACGAAGGTCAGATGACTGATGAAAAATCAGGTGATCAGTCGCATCGGGTTGAATCAAGTTCGGACCACAAAATGTATGGGATAAGGCCAGGGACGATGACGTAGGCAAAGTTGGTGCACCGCGAATTGTCATTAAATAGTAGTTTTCCAGTTGATGTAAATCACTTGCTGGCTGTATTTGGACGCGGCCCAGAATGAATAGCTTAAGTTTTCAAGCAATACTTTACGTTATTTAGGTCGCTTTTAGTTTACTACGCTCTTTATTTACGTACGTGTGGTAGGTATTTGTTTTCACAATATCTGACTACATTTCTATATGCCCAGTTCGGCGGCTAAATTAAATTGGGCCATCCATTTAAATTGTAATGTTGTGAATCGGTTTAAAAAAATAATAGTTATATGCGCTCTATTTTTCCAGTACTGCAGTGTTGTAGCATTTAAAAATAACAATAGTTGGTTTCTTCTTCACACAAAAAAATGGAATAAAAAAGAAAAAAAAAATCTGGTGAACGTCAGTCTCGAACCGAAGTACTCCAGTTTCGTTATTGCCCCGTAAGCTGGAAGCCTCACGTCTGAGCTACCATTACTTTACAGATGTCGTCGAAATTTACTGTCGTCTTGTAATGATATTGTATGAGTTTTCAGTGCCTGAAAACATGGTCAAAACGATGTTTTCCAGAAACCAAGCTAGATCTATTTTTTGCCCCTGAAACCCCCAACATGCAAAATTTCATGAAAATCGTTCGAGCCGATTCCGAGTTTCCGATTACTATATACAGGAATTGCTCGTTTAAAGATATAAGATGATTTAAGATGCTTTGTCGAAGAAAAGCTACGACAAGCAGTAAATATGAGTCTTATTGAACACTAGCTGTGCCCCGCGGTTTCTTACTTAATTTTATGGGTGGCCCGCGGAAACCTAATATATTTTTTAAATGAGAAGTTATTCCTTGTAACATTCGCTATCAGCCAGTGAAAGTCCCGTTAAAATTGGTCCAGCCGTTTCGGAGAGTAGCCGGAACAGACAGATAGAGAGACGGACAGAAAGAGAATAAAAAAAAAAAAGATTTTTCTATGTCAATACTTTGATAAGTATGCATTTAGTCAAAAGGTCAATTTTGGAATGACAAACAGACAATTCAATTTTATTTATCTGTATGTATGTATAGTTGTATAGATTTGACATAGCTTTCCATAATTATAAATACCAAATTATTTGCTCACGTCATCCCAGAATGGTCGAGGAGTAACAGCCACTTTGGAAGAATCATAATGTGATCCGAATAGATTCATCATCGAAATTATTCATATTAACTGCAACTCATATAATAATGAAAGTGTATGCAAGTAGTATGAATTCATCAAGGCCAGTGAATGCACAAGACGTTGAATCCAGTTAGGCGTTGACAAGATTAGCCTTAGCCTGCACTACCGTGTTTATCGCATTGTACTCATAAGTTACTTTGAAAATGAAAATGAAAATGAATTTTTTTTACTCAATTTAGGCACTAATTTATATCGAAAATTTACCACCTGTTCGGAAACTAGCCTTAGAATATAATATAGCCTTTTAGAATCGATTTTATCCTAAAAACTATGTATGTGACTTATTCATTTACTTTTCATTATATAACTGGCTGTGGTGTTTGAGCAGCCGCCCATTACGCAAGCGATGCAAGTTCGAATCCCAGCGGGGTTTGCACCAAAGAGTTTTGAAAACTTCTCTGTGCAATGATTTCATACCACGTGCTTTGAAAATGAAAATCATTTCTTCAGTTTAGGCCCACTTACTACACACTTTACGACTAAACCTATTTTAACGGGAGTTTCATTGGCAGATAGCAAATTTTCCAAGGAGTAACAAAGGCTACTTTTATTTAAAAACACTTAGGGCCCGCGGGACGCCAAAAAATTCACTAAACGTGGGTAAAACCGCGGGGCACGGCTAGTTTCTATAATAAATGATCTCCAATGAATTTAGACAACTGTTACATCTGTTGATGTGTTGCGTTACTGCTACTTAAGCTAATACGTATACTGTGGTGTGGTGCAGGTTTGCATAGAACTTTGAAGATAAAGAGTATGTAAAGAGTGCCTCGAGCGCCAACGCAGAGCTCTAACATTTTCACTTCAAAGAGAACTTTTGATTCTTCTCCCGTTCTGGTAACTACATTGTTTGTCTGTTGAGTGAATAGTAACATTAGGCAATAGGATGAAGGATTGTACCAATGGGATTTTCTAAAAAAAACTTATGTACGGTGATTTCACACCAAGTGAAGGAAAACATCGTGAGGAAACCTGCATGCGTCTAAGAAGTAATTCAATGAAGAATTTAGTTTTGCCATCCAAAGGGGGAATGCTGCCAGTATCTTCTGAACCTTGCCTACAGGGACTCCTTTTAATAATATATTTTAGTTATTAGAATGTATTTGTTAAGGTTTGTTGTAATAGTCACCAATGTATCTTTAATAACAAATAAATTGAGACAGGGTCATTCAAATACGTATGTATAGTGCCTGAGACGGCGATAGACTCACCGTCTGACATGTTGGCACTTAATAATCTTCGGTGAAAAGTGGGTGTTGTTATTACAACATCTCTGTTTATAATACAGACGTGAGTATATGTTTTGCGTCGCTTGCGTAGCAGGCGCCTGCTCATACCCCAAGGTCACCGCAGCTCTTCATTATCTCTTCTCACTCTTTTTCTCATAGCAAACTTCACTCCATCTTCTTTAACAAAGCATAGTGCTAATACCACAGCAATTTCTCTTATAAAAAAAGTTTTAAATTTAATATCAGTGTTGTGTGCAGCTGTTGGCTTGGTGTTGGCAGGGCTTTTGGCTTTGAGCCCGCCGTTCGCCGACCCAATTACTACGAGTATGTTACGAGTTACAGCCTGTGTGTACTAATATAGGTCGTTTACTACACTATTTATATGTATGTATCTACGAGGAAAACTAAATCCGGCTCGAAGGACCAAATGTTGACGATACTAATGTTCATTCAGGTGATTTCCAGTAAAATTCCAATATTATTTACACAGCTTTTATTCACACGACTTGTTCTCACGCCATCTTTTCATAGACAACCAAAGTATAATTATAACCATAAACACATGTATTTACCTTATAGACGGTTTGAAGCCATGGAGCCCTTTCATACAGTCTCCACACCAAACACACAGAGAATTTCCATTCATTCAGAATATTCTTCCATTCATCCGCAAACAAATCACATTATTGTTACGATTTAATTAAAAAATTACTCAGGCATTCGAAAAAAATATTGTTCCGCTATAAAGCTACATCTTCGGCGAGTACCTAATATAGGCTTCGTAAATCGAGGGGGACAACAACACGTGGGCAAAGCCGCGGACGAATGCTAGTATATTATATAGTGAATCAGTCATCTGGGGTGTTAAGCAACGCAAATTAGTTTACTAATACTTCGAGTCCACCGTACTGTGTCCAAAATTTGATAAGACTATCATAACTTATAATTAAGATTTCGCTTGATTTCAAGTTTGATTCTCAACTACGTGACTGCTTCTTGATCGTTAAATTGTCAATAATATATAGTTCTGTGTGAATAATAAATGTAGCATAATATTACGTAATAATATATATATATATATATATATTTATAAAATAATATATATATATATATATATATATATATATATATATATTTATACTCACGCCATCCTAGAAGACTTCCCCAAGGGGTAAGTAAGAGAGGTGTTGTGACGACAACACCCACATTTTAGCGAATATGATTAAGTGCCGTCTCAGGCACTATACATACGTCTTTGAATTACTCCTCGGACATATACAGGTTTCCACACAATGTTTTCCTTCACCGTAAAGCACGTAGTGTGAAATCCCTGCACATAGGTTGTTTGAAAAACTCATTGGTACAGGGTCCGCTAGGATTCGATCTTGCGACGCTTGCGTAGCAGGCGACCGCTCAAACCCCGAAGGCCACCACGGCTCTTATACCTCAAAATGCAATACTTGATAATCTTATTAATATTACCATATGAAAAAGCGTTAGCTTCTAACATTAACATGATGTCGTTCATGCTCAAATTCTTTTAGTAAATATAATTTTCTCAAATACTATGCTTATATTGCATGCATTGCTTAGCATGCATTGATGAAAATATTCAATTGATTAACGTTGTTGCGGTCGGCACTTGATTCAACCCGATATGGCTGATCACTTGATTTTTATACGAAGCGATTGCCATCTGACCTTAGCAACCCCTGTAACGAGGAAAAACTGTGATCTGGGTTAAACCAGTTATCAGACTATTTTAGGCCTACGACTGCCCTGTAGCCATTGCCAACGAAGATACATTGGCAAGATGAAAGATTGACTTTGTCATACATTGTCACACAATGACGTCATTACCTCACCTCTGTCCCATGAAAGGTCAAAGATCGTATGTGCGCAACAGACGTATTTGACCAAAACATGTATCATATTTAAGTACGTACATTATGGTCGTGAGTAATCGATCATATTGTTTATTTTTATGACAGTAGTTGAGGACAAGAGGTTGCCATGGTCATAGAAATACAAGTATGTATAAGCTTACTGCAAGCTTATACTCACACAGACGCGCGCATATACGAGATTATAAGCGGCATAGCCCTTATGGCATATCGTAGCCATTTGCATCGACATTACTAATACTAATCGATAATACTGTGGTTTGAATAAACTCAAACTTAAAATATATCTTGATAAGACAATAACAAAGTATTTTTAAATCGTCAGAATTCCATGATTATAAAATGTTACAGCCAGGTTCGCTATCGTCTTTTATAAATCAACGTTGATTTTTAATAGAAAGAAACAAGAAACTCAGCAATGTTTTCAAAAATATTGGTAATAAAATAATCAATCACAAAAAATATAAAGGACATAGTTACAATTCACAAATGTCGATAAAAATATTAAATAAAAGTACTACTTATATGCAACAATGCAACTTAAGAGGTACCAAAATTACACGTCAAACCTGCTCTGTTCACAAGTAGATACGATGGGATCCCCTCACTACGAGTGTAGCCCCAACGCACTCCTCATTGTACATAATGTGTATGCATGAAAAATATGCGTAACAAACAATCCCATGTTGGGCGCCAATTAAGTGAAGTACATTTCTCTGGTGCCCAACTTGGGTCAATGTTTTCTGCTTGACGACACGTTTGTCATACTGAACAGTTGTAATACTGAAATAGTATTGCAAGCATTTGCTTAAAGATAATTCTGTAGTTGCTTAATTAAACACAATTATCCTTATGACATCTAGACTAGACCACTCGAACTAAGTGTATATTAGATTTTTAAATCAGTATCCAAAAAAAAATGGGACCACTCTTAAACCAATTAATATTTATGGCGATGTTTTGGTACCTATACAAATTCACGCTAAATGAATATGAATCTAAGGATGTATTACTCCAGGTTTGCACAGATATCGAATATTTTACTCTCGTATATATGTCTCAAGGTAAGGTATACTCTACGGCTTGGTAATTAGGATATTCGCTCTACGTTGTACTTTAATTGGATTTGATACCTTGTAAATTAAAAGCAATCAATTCATTCGCACAGTCGATGTATTTAGATGGTAAATGGTTTGAGCCTTAGTGGCGAGCCGGCGACATCGCGTATCGCAATGAATAACTGCAGAATTGAACCCAAGGCCGTCTATAATAAGGCTTTATTGCTGAATCCACACAACTATTTTAGGCGTTCATGTGAACATTTTGATTTACTTCGTAACAATGCTTACACAAATAAATATTAGTAGAGTGCTGGTCAACCAAACGAGGTCAACCTCGCTTTGAGTTTGTTCCGTATCAGAGCGTTTTGATATTATAAATTACATTATGTAGATAGCAATACAATAGACTGCCTCGTTGGTCTAGTAGTCGCAAGAGCTACTGCCGAACATGAGGTTCTAGTTACGATCCCCGGGCAAAGTGTTATTAGGTTCCTCCATCAGGAATATCCCAGTACCAGCCCAGAGTCTGGATTGGCCGGTTCGATTTTTCTTGAGGTTAAAATTTTGAGATGAACACAGGTATTTCTGGGCCTATAGACACAGTAAAATTATCCTCACGCTTCGCTACACTATTCAAAATGCATGGGAATGACATTTGTTACGTATCTGATTATAAATCATTTGCATATTTTTTTTAATCTCTTCTAGAATGATACTTTATCTAGCCCTATTGGGTAGAAAACGACGTAGTATATATACTTTTCCAAAGCCTATATGTATATTCAGTAACTTAATAATAATTGTAAGCTGGATATGATCATTAATCATAAGCCAGAATCCATTTTGAGATCCGATCAAGTTGGCAAAGCTCCGAGACTTGCCGTCTGCACGTCAACTTTGCCATTACCCATTTTGGTACCAGATGATAAATGTGTAATATTTCTTCATATTGATAACGCATTGTTGTTTATCTAGCCTGGCTAGTAGCTTGTGAATGATGGATTTTATACATAGTTAAGGTCCAGATCAGGTATTTTATGGTCATTCAAAAATTACCATCAGATCAGACACTTTCCTCCTAAGATGAGGGGCCCTACCATGACCTCTTATTGCCGTGATAGTTTAACTGTTATTATGAGACATGTGTATATAACGTGAATAAGTCTGTCACTGTCACTCAGTGGAACTATACTGGCTGTAATATCTCATGGTAAGGCCTCAGTAAAAAACTACGTTAGCTTTCGTGTTGTTTTATACATATTATGTAATAGCTACCTATATTTCCTTGATGAAATGTTTGTATAAATCCTAATAAGGGTTGTCAATTATCCCAGATATTAATAAATATTAGAATATAATGTAACTGGAACATAGTTGGTCTTTTACTTAAAAAATGTGTTCCACAAAATAGGTTCACCTATGAGTTTAAGTTTATGCAGGTTTAACCGCGGGGCATAGATAGCTATCATATAATATAACTTTAACAAATATATGGATTGATATTGATCATGCGTCTGATTTCGCCGCGTGCTGGTCAACTGATGACGTCAGCCAAAGTAATCTAATGTTGTTTCAATTAAAAAGCATCTATTATTCGATATGTTCATATTTAACCTACGAAAAAAAATAATTAAGTGGTATACTTTGAATTTGGAACCATAGTGATGTTTCTGAAGGGCTCTTGGCACAGTTACCTAGGGATATCATTCGATTATCGAAGTTAAGCAACCTGAACTCAGACCGATTCCGACGATAGTTGCCAATATCAAATCTTTGGCAATCGTTACAGTTGGAAGCCTGAGAATGTCTGACAACTGGTTTAATCTAACCAATTTTAAGATGTATGGGAGACGACATTATCTCCCAAAAATGTATGGGAGATAATGTTTGTTTTCATGGAAATCTGCAGAGTAAAGAACGGCACTCTATAAAGAATAAAAGCAAATCAGTAGCGGTTTGATCACGTCATCACATTGACTGCAGATACGAAAAGTTAATTTTTGTACATTTGCTCACGACTATATTCCCTGAAATGATAGGATGATGTTCCTTTGTACCTACTTCAACCTTCTCCCATTTATGTGAAAGTTTTATGTAATAAGGGGCTTGCTTATTGCCATTAATCGGGCACTAATCCAGACTCCGGGATGCTACTGAGTGAACCCAATAACATTTTGTCCGACCCGGGAATCGGATCTAGAGCTCCGTAGCCTTTGCAACGACTAGGCCAATGAGGCAGTATTTTCCGTAATTTGCTGTTTGCTTACTCCACAGTTTGCTCATATATTATTTTGTCAAAATGTGGGACGTAGTTTTGACGCAGGCGGCTTAATTTTTTTAATTTTTCAGGAGGAAATCATCGTGAGGAAACCTGCATATTTCTGAGAAGTAATTCAATTAAGTATGTAAAGTGTCTGAGACGGCGATAGACCCACCATCTGTCACGTTGGCACTTAATCATCTTCGGTGAAAAGTGGGTGTTGTGGTTACAACACCTCTGCCTACCCCTTCGGGGAATACAGGCGTGAGCATATGTATGTTTTCAGGAAAGGAATTGCCTAGATTACTCTAGAGAAAGTCAGCTACGTGCCAATAATAGTTGGCATGTGAAAAAGTATGTTCAAATAATTGTTCGGATATAGTCATGGCAAGCTTTGTGTTTTCTCCCTGGTAGTCCTTAGGGAATAAAACATTTTTACTTAAAGTTACTTAGAATCTTTCTATGCATTTCTTTGTTGTGTCTTTGTGAGATGGATAAATATTTTAAACAAGCTGTATCCCGCAGTTTCACCCGCGTAGATTGAGTTTCATGCTTTATTTTGCGGAACCCTAATATGTTTTCTAAATAAAAGTAAGCTATGCGTATGTTACTCCTAGAAACATCTATCTGCCAGTGAAAGTCCCGTTTAAATCGGTCCAACCGTTTTGTGTCGAGAAGTGTTTTAATAAACTTATATCTATACAAATAGAAATATTGTATTGTCTGTTTGTAATCCCAAACTAACAAATTTTTAATAAATCTATATTAACGTTTCTTTTCTTGTGTTATTTTCTACCTGTATGTCAGTTTGTTCCAGCTTATGTTTAAAAACGGCCGATTTGAGATTCTCTGGTAGTAGCTGATACTTAGGCAGCATCAATCTAAAGAAATCCACCTACGAAATTAAGTCTACGTGGGTGAAACCGCGGGGTATAGCTAGTAGAAATATATAATATAGAGTTCTTACCTTTATCATAGTGTTCGGTCAGCTCGCAGTATTTTCTGTCGACCAGTCATAGCGGGTTGCGCATACGTCGCCGTGTTTCCATCTTGGATACGCTATTGGTCGGTTGGGAGCACTAGCCAATATTCCCGACCAATCAGCGTTAGCCTTGCATTTTACCGTTACGTTCGAATTTTAAATTGTCATTTGAATAAGGAACTTCTAACTGTTATTAAGTCTTCAAAGTACTGGTTTAATACCTATGGAAAGAGATGTTCAATGGTAATTTATATTTTTTGAACGAATAAATTTAAAAATTATTTCAACAGCATATACATGATGTCTTCTTACATTCCCCTTTTGAAATCATACATACGTTATGCTCACATCTATACATACATACATACGTATGGTATTGTAATAACAACACCCACTTTTCACTGAAGATCATTAAGTGCCAACGTGATAGATGGCGAGTCGATCGCCGTCTCAGGCACTGTACATACGGCTTTGAATTACCTCACAGACACTCGCAGTATGTATTCCCCATACCGCAATTTTTTTAAATGCCGCGTAACTAATAGGGCTAAACCACAAATCCAGACTCACAAAACACAATGCCTGACCCATCGAACCCAGTGTGCCGGCATCGAACCCAGTGTGCCGCCATGGCGCTTGCAACCTCTAGACCAACGCGGCAGTAATTTCTACATAACCATATTTTGAATTTAAACATTTCCCAAAATATTACAAAACTCTGAATAAAACTATGTCCATCCCTTTTGAAATACGTATTATGAAAAGAGATGGAACTACTTTCAAGCCAGGGATTATCTTAGGCTAACATATATACATGCTGTGGAACGACGGATATTCTTTAGGCAGACATTATTACATATTCGACAAAGTTATAAGCGTCCAAAGGCGGTAACCGCTTACGATCAGTCCATTGCCCATCATAAAACAATTTTAGGTAAATACATAGTGACGTTATAGAGAGTTTTGTCTCTAAAGGCTTTCAAAGATCATCTAAATCCTTTTGTACTTTTCGCTACCTTATATAAAACACCTTAGAAAATAACTAAATTCATTACGTTACGATCCATGTAATTTCGCACAAGGTTGCAATATCGATTGAAGAAATACTCGCTTATAATTCAAGACTGCTATTCGTATGTATCGAATTGAAAAAAGTAGGTTGAAATGGTTTGGAAAAGAGTAATTACTGAGTTTCTTGCCAGGTTCTTCTCAGTAAAAGCAACCTTCCGAACCTGGCGGTAGCATGTATAATCCTGTATAATTATGTCACACTGACGATTTGAAAGTACTTTATAAAAAGTCTAATCGAATAAAGATATTTATGACTTTGAATTCGTAAGGATGGGTGAAAGGCGATTAACGAAAGAAATTTATAGAGCGAATGTGACCGGAAGTGTCGGTAGAGGGCGTCCAAGGAACAACTACTATGACCAATAGTATTTTTCAGAAAGGTCAAATTCGGAGCACTGGCAACCGACGAAAGTGTATGAAGAGAGGCATGAATGTGGATGAAGCGAAAGAAGTATGTAAGGATCGTAGCATGTGGCAAACGGTGGTCTCTGCCTACCCCCATGGGATACAGGCGTCAGCATATCTATGTGTGTGTACTGCTATTTGTATCGGTCTTATTAAGAAGTGATAATACTCGTGTCGAGTGGAGCTAAAATTAGGTTTCCATTCATCAATCAATATCGAAGAGACTCTTGTGTTGTTAGAACTTTAGGAAAGGGATCGCTTTCTTTATGTGACAAGACACTACTTCTTCTGTAAAATATACGGGAGCAGATCTCTTATTTAATAATTTACAATTGCTTCTTTGTCATAAGTCTTCTATTTCATTTCTTTTTTAATTTTAAAAGTATGGAAATGAATGATACCTCACAAGCAAGCAGTTATCAAACAGACATTAGTCGCGAGGCGCCCACGTCATCGTCATTCATCCGCTTCGATCGCACTCACACACGCGCCGCCCACGCGACACCACACCCGCCCGCCCCGGACATCGCCGGCCATTGCCATCCATTGCCAGCCATTGCCAGACATTGCCAGCATCTCCAGCCACTAACCACACCAGCCATCGTCGCCAATAGACATCCCAAGCTACACTCTCACACACCCGTCCTCCATTTTAAATTCATTCACAAAAATCACTACAAAACCTATTTGTTTACCGTTTTCCGCCTCTCTGAGCACAATGTACCACTGTTATTTAGCACAAGCAGCTTCGTTGGACTGTTGTCGCAGCGTTTCATACGTAATAGCGCGTTGGAGATACGTTTTACGCCCGTTTTTGTTGGCAATACGGTGTGTTTGATTCGCGCGGGGTGGTCACGTGACCGCGCGGCGAAGGGTCGTGTGCAACTGAAGAATGGTGGCAGGACTGCGGACGGCCGCGGCCGCGCAAGCGCCCTGCCGCCCGCCAAAATACACCGCCACTCGCGTATGCCCCAACTAGGCTGGTCGACTCTTTAAAACTTGCACAGATAATATATCTTCGCTTGTAAAAGGATTCCATTGTTTATGAATTTAACGGCTGGTTTTATTACGGTTGCAGCGCGCACTACAAAGTGCTACGGCGTAGACGGTCTACGCAGCTACGAATGCTACGATATTCTTAATGGTAACTTAAAGAAATGTATGATAGTGGTTGAAGTGTGATACGTATGAATTTATTTATACCTAGCTGCGCCCTGCGGTTTCACCTGCGTAGATTTAATTAGATTCCCGCGGAACCTTTAATGTTATTTTTTCAATAACACTTAAGTTACTTCCTGTAAAATTAGCTATCTGCCAGTGAAAGTCCCGTTAAAATCGGTCCAGAGATAACCCAGAACAAACAGACAGACAGACAGAGAAATTTCTTGAAAATTATTTTTTTAAGTCAGTATCGTACATGCTTTCATATGCATTTAGTGAAAAGCTTTTATTTTGGAATTACAATCAGATACATAAATTGTATTTATCTATATAGATATAAAATGCATTCATACAAAAGGCAGAGACAAAATACCTTGGTACATAAACAGGCTCTACTCACAAAGTCGCAAGCAAAGTCGTAAGCAAAGCGTATGTCATACGTCATAGTATAATAATATAATTTAAGCCCTTAGTGAAGTTGTTCGATATAGCCTTATTATAAAAATAGATACTGTTGGCTCGGATGACATCAATGGTTAAATCGAGGCGTGTTCGATTTATAAATGTATATATAAACGTTTATTTTTAAACTAGAACTCATACATCCATAATGATGATGTGAAATATATCATCTCCCTGACTTTATTCCATACATTGTTGGGGTCGGCACTTGAATCAACCTGATTTGGCTCATCATCAGTTTTTATGCGAAACGACTGCCATGTGACCTTCGTAACCCCTTTAACGAAGAAAATATGTGATCTGGGTTAATCCAGCTGTCAATTTTAGGCATCCGACTGACCTGTAACGATTGGCAAAGATGATAAATTGGCAATGCACATACGTTTCTAGAAAATATTATTGTTATTATTTTTATTTCTATATATTGTGGTCAATAAATAGAGTGGTGGCCTTGAGGTTTGAGCAGTCGCCTGCTACGCAAGCGACGCAAGTTCGAATCCCAGCGGGGCTTGTACCAATCAGTTTTTATAAAAACTTATGTGCAGTTATTTAACACCACGTGATTTACGGTGAAGGAAAACATCGTGAGGAAACCTGCATATTTCTGAGAAGTAATTCAATGACGTAAGTAAAGTGTCTGAGACGGCGATGGACTCACCATCTGTCACATTGGTACTTAATCGTCTTCGGTGAAGTGAGTGTTGTGATTATAACACCTCTGCCTACCCCTTCGGGGAATATAGGCGTGAGCATATGTATGTAGTCAATAAATCTTTATTATTATTGAAATGATGCCCAAGCATCCATTGGTTCCACCTCCTACTGCGTCGACCTTTTATAAAAATCCTTCAAAGGTCATCCAAACTTGACATTTAGATATTTTCTTACAGTTAAAAATACAAGAACATTGACTGGCGTACAAACCTTTTAACAAGGGTGGTAAACAAACAGTCCTTCTTATGGTAAGCAGCTACTTCGAACCTTTAAAACACCACGTTGGGTATCACGCTGCCGTGGCATAACTACAATGCCGTTATCTGACATCTGGTAGATTTTTACTTTAAATTAATCCCTCCACTTCCCTCTATGATGGTTGAGGAGGTAAATGGCTGGCATTCACGTCATACTTGTGAACAGGTGCTGCTTGTGGAGGCTGGTCATCTCAAGCTACGCATTTAGTTATAAGTAGATGTACTAGATTTTTAGTTATGTTAATTTTTATCGACATTTGTGCGTTGGAACATTGTCCATGAGCTTACGTTTTTAAATTATTTATTTTGTATTCTTTAAATTGTATAATATTTTTGAGAAGAGTAATTACTGAGTTTCTTGCCAGGTTCTTCGCAGTAAAAGCAACCTTCCGAACCTGGCGGTAGCATGTATAATCCTGTATAATTATGTCATTCTGACGATTTGAAAGTACTTTGTAAAAAGTCTAATCGAATAAAGATACTTTTGACTTTGACTTTGATTGCTATCAGGATGTCAGGATGACGGGTCGCTCACTTCCCTCTATAATGGTTGAGGAGGGCGACGGCTGGCATTCTCGTCATACTTGTGAACAGGTGCTGCTAGTGGGGGCTGGTCATCTCAAGCTACACAAATCATTTATAGTACTTTTTTTAGTTTTTAATTTTTTATATCGACTTTTGTGCACTGGAATTGTGTCCATGGGCTTATTTATATTTTTTATGAATTATTACTCAAAGCTGTAAAATTTTTTTTTTTAAAAGAGTAGTTACTGAGTTTCTTGCCAGGATCTTCTCAGTAAAAGCAACCTTCCGAACCTGGCGGCAGCATGTATAATCCTATGTAATCGTGTATTTCTGACGATTTGAAAGTACTTTGTAAAAAGTCTAATCGAATAAAGATATTTTTGAATTTGAATTGAATAAGCCTAGCCAGTAATTGGATGGGTGACCGCCCGAGTTCCTTCCGTGCCTCGGAGAGCACGTTAAGATAGTATGACAACTGGTTTAACCCAGATCACAGATTTTCCTCGTTAAAGGGGTTGCGAAAGTCAGATGGCAGTCGCTTTGTATAAAAATCAGGTGATCAGCCGCATCGGGTTGAATCAAGTGCCGACCGAAACAATGTATGGGATAAGGGCAGGGAGATGATGATGAATGCTATTATAATGAGAAAAAAAATATTAAGGTTCTGTGTTTCCGAATTTTCAATACTTTGAATAATTTCGGAAATAATCCTAGTAATTAAATCATTAAAAAGTCACAACGGTTTACATTTTTACCGCGGGTTTTGCATGTTATTCAATTCAACGGTTTTAGTAGGACCCACTCGTCCCGTAAAATTCGCACCCTGTACCTGTGTGTGTGAATTTAAAGGAATATCTTAATATATAAAATTTCCATTTCACAATGTTAGTTACTATACTCCTCCGAAACGGCTGGAGCGATTTGAATGAAATTTTGTGTGCGGATAGGTCTGAGAATCGGCCAACATCTAGTTTTCATACCCCTAAATGATAAGGGTGGCCACCCCAAAAAATATATGGCAATACAACGTTTGCCGGGCACAGGTAGTTAAAACTATATTTTCCGCCTAAATTGGTCGCGGTTGGAGGATATATGTGATCCAAATATGATTCATCATCGAAATGACAAAATGGTCCCTTAGGTGCAATTCATATTATGACTCACGAATGATTACAATAATTGTAGATGTTAGTCCCTAACTAACTTATTATGATGCTATTTGTCATAAAAGTAATTCATATTTTGTGGACCATTTTAGGAATCTTCATTGGAAAGTGTGTAACAGGTGAATTGCGAAATATTGATCATTCGTGAATCATAATAATGTATAATTGCACCTATGTGGTCACTTTATTTTGTTAATTCCATGATGAATCATATTGAGATCACATTATGATTCTCCCAAAGTGTCCTTTTTAGACCTACTGGATAGTTGGGACTAGACGAGTACATCGGGTTTTTCCGCAAATTGTCTTCAAAGGGCCAACATTCAACTATGACCGCAGACCAAATTGAGTACGGGTTATGCGCCGTTTTCATAATCTATACTTGCTAACGTCACCGCCGAATATTTGTTTGAGAAATTATACAGCGCGTAGAAAAAGTACCGTTAATATCGGTCCAGCCTTTTAGAGATTAGACGGAGCAAACTGACAGACATTCAAACAATCTATATAGATAAATAAAATTGAAGTGTCTGATTGTAATTCCAAAATAACAGGTTTTTACTAAGTGCATATGAAAGTATATACGGTGCTGACTAGAAAAAAAACAAATATTTATTTTGTCTGTCTGTCTGTTTATTCGGCTAATCACACAGCAAGTTCGTTTGATTGATTGTTTATGTGAGTGTATTTCACATACATTTAGTGAAAGTAATTAAATTTGGATTGAAATATTCATCTATATATATAAAAGAAAGTCGTGTTAGTTACTATTTATAACTCAACGGCTGAACCGATTTGGTAAATTGGTGGGGAGGTAGCTTAGAACCGGGAGAAGGACATATGATACTTATAATCCCGTTCCCGTGGAACGTGGTATAACACAATAAAGTATACGCGGGCGGAACTGAGGGGCACAGCTTGTATTCATATATTATTTATATATTTATTCTTATTCTTATTATTATATAGTTAGTTCAATATCACACACTACATAATCTAAATTACTTATATACAAACATTTAACAAAGTAAATGTAACAAATTGTTGGTAAACGTAACATATGCTCACGCCTGTATTCTCCGAAGGGGTAGGCAGAGGTGTTGTTATCACAACACCCACTTTTCACCGAAGATGATTAAGTGCCAACGTGACAGATCGTGAGTCTATCGCCGTTTCAGGCACTATACATACGTCATTGAATTACTTCTCAGAAATATGCAGGTTTCCTCACGATGTTTTCCTTCACCGTAAAGCACGTGGTGTGAAATCACTGTACATAAGTTTTTTAGAAAAACTCATTGGTACAGGCCCCGCTGAACTTGCGTCGCTTGCATAGCAGGCGACTGCTCTAACCCCGAGGCCACCACGGCTCTTAATAAACCTAAATAAATAAAAAAAACACACCCTTCAATTTAATGCTATCATTAAATGGAAAACTTAATTATGTAAACCAACAAGAAACAGTAGATACATTATATAGATATATCCCCACGTATGTATACTATACGAGTTCCAGGAAATAGTTACTTCAACATGTCGTCATTGTATTGAACACGTTTACGTAGTCAACTGACGCATGACGCTTTCTTTCATAAGAATTTCAGATGTTGCCATTTAAGGTAAATTATTACTTGCTACTAGATTTTTAGTTATGTTCATTTTTATCGACATTTGTGCATTGGAACATTGTCCATGAGCTTACGTTTCTTAAATTATTTATTTTGTTTTCTTTAAATTTATTTTTTTTTTAAAAAGAAAAAATCTTTATATCAATAATAAATAAGTAACTAAAAACTAATTACAAGTAGAAAACTTGGCCCAAATCGGTGTCTCTCGGGATCGTGCCAAGAAGGCTGGCAGCATTGCCACGTTGAATAGCAATGCTGATTATCTGAGCGAGAAAAGCCCCAGCCCGCTTGTCACGAGAAGCTTCTACCAGACGACGTGCAACCTCTTTGAAAAGTTGATGAGCATCTGGACCCCAAGGTCCCAGAGTTTCAACCGCAAACGCAGAAAATATGTATCCTTGACCAATGCAAGCATATTTCCTATGCTTGAGGCACTCCTGCTGAACAGCAGCAGCACCGGCCGCCACAGCAGTGCCGGGGAGATGGGACGGAGCCAACGTATCGACACACGTGGCATCCCACACCAGCGGCCGCATAAATATGCAGGTTTCCTCACGATGTTTTCCTTTACCGTAAAGCACGTGGTGTGAAATCACTGTACATAAGTTTTTTAGAAAACTCATTGGTACAGGCCCCGCTGGGATTCGAACTTGCGTCGCTTGCGTAGCAGGCGACTGCTCAAACCTCAAGGCCACCACGGCTCTTGTGAATATGTATAAACACATACCATTGGCATACAGAACGCCGCAGTCTAAAGACGCAACTCCCATTGACGCAGTGGCTTCAAGATCCGAGACACTCCGGCGCCGTACGTCTAGACAGAGGTCAGACAGAATGAACATCAATTGTGTCCTCATCTATATTTGCTGCCAAATCCAGTGTGTGGGCGGGAGATCCATTTTAAGGGACTGTTTGTCACACTTATGTAAGCTTTGTCGCGGTTATTCGAGACGTGGTGGCTAAGTTTGACATACAAACATTCATATGCTCACGCCTGTATATGGCGTAGGCAGAAGTGTTGTAAAAACAACACCCACTTTTCACCGAAGATGATTAAGTGCCAACGTGACAGATGGTGAGTCTATTGCTGTCTCAGGTACTATACATACGTTTTTTAATTACTTCTCAGATTTGTTCAGGTTTGTTCACGATGTTTTCCTTCACTTTAAGGCACGTGGTGTGAAATCACTGCACAATAGTTTTTAGACAAAATCATTAATACAGGTGCTGCTGGGATTTGAACTTGCGTCGCTAAGGTGCGTCGCAGGCGACTGCTCAAACCAAAAGGTCATCACGGCTAAATTTGATATGGTTATAGAAGAGTATAAAATGTTACAACGCTTTATTCCGCTATTATAAGTAAAATAAATATGCTCACGCCATCCCAGAAGGGTCCTCGAAGGGGTAAGCAGAAGTGTTGTAACAACACCCACATTTCACCGAATATGATTAAGTTCCAACGTGACCGATGTTGAGTCTATCGCCGTCTCAGGCACTATACTTTGAATTACTTCTCAGACATATGCTGGTTTCCTCTCGATGTTTTCCTTCACCGTAAAGCACGTGGTGTGAAATCACTGTAATTAATTTTTTTTTAAGAAAAACTCATTTTACAGGCCCCGCTGGGATTCGAACTTGCGTCGTTTGCGTAGCAGGCGACTGCTCAAATCCCGAGGCCACCACGGCATTATAAAAGTGTAAAGTTAAAGTTATCCCAGTGAAGTGCAGTCCAGTATGTGCTGGAGGTCCACCAGCCTGCGGACGTCCGTCTGATCTGGCTGCAGCACGCCCTTGCTGCCTTCACCACGACGTATGTATAGTGTGTGAGACGGCGATAGACTCACCATCTGTCACGTTGACACTTAATCAAATTCGGTGAGAAGTGGGTGTTGTGATAACAACACCTCTGCCTACGCCTTCGGGGAATACAGGCGTGAGCATATGTATGTATGTGTTTCGCACCCTGCACGGGGCATCATCGGGTGGAGCTGTAGACCATTCTGAAGCTAAGTCTCAGAGTATAGCCCTATAAGTAGATACTCATAAACGTGAACTTGATTCAATAAGTTTGATATGTTTGACTTGAAGTCCTACAAGTCTGCCGGCGTACGTAACAAATAATAGATATATCGAAGTCCTATCCGAATGAGGTATTTACAAAGTGTGTTTCATAATGACCTAACGCTACATATGCTCACGCCTGTATTCCCCGAAGGGGTAGGCAGAGGTGTTGTAATCACTGCACCCACTATTCACCGAAGATGGTTAAGTGCCTCTGTCGTGGGTGTTGTTATTACAAGACCTCTGTCAAACCTTTCGGAGAATACAGGCGTGAGAATATGTACATACATACATATATAGTGCCAACGTGACAGACGGTGAGTCCATTGTCGTCTCAAGCACTTTACATACGTCAATCGCACTCTACCAATGAGCTTTCTATCTGTCACATCACCAGCTGAACGGTGAAGGCAAAATATAGTGAAGAAACCTGCATTTTGTTGAGAAGAAATTTAGAGCTATTTGTGGTGCCTGAGACGGTGATGAACCACGTTGCACCTAATTTTTTTTGGAATAAAGTGGGTGTTGTAATATCTCCGCTTACACCTTTGAAACCCTTCGGAAAAGTCTTGAAGATTTTAAATAAACAAAGATACCAGAATATTGCTATCATTATCTCCCTGGCCTTATCCCATACATTGTTGGGGTCGGCACTTGATTCAACCCGACGTGGCTGATCACCTGATTTTTATACGAAGCGACTGCCATCTGACATTCGCAACCCCTTTAACGAGGAAAATCTGTGATCTGGGTTAAACCAGTTGTCAGACTATTTTTGGCCTCCGACCAGTAACGATTGCCAAAGATGATAAATTGGCAACCGGGACCGACGGCTTAACGTGCTCTCCGAGGCACGGAGGGACTTGGGCGGTCACCCATCCATTTACTGGCTAAGCTTAGGGTTGCTTAACTTCACTGATCGAATGATATGCGCAACTATGCCACGAGTTCCTCCAGAATATTACTATATTGTGAAATAATACGTACTAGGATAGCTGACCACAAATAACTCGGTACTTTTGGATTTAAATCAGGAATAACAAGAACATGATTGAACGACAGACAGTTGGATTTGAGTACTATAGATCTAAGTTCGATAATTAAGTCTAGACTCAAGAATAGCTTGGGATAAGGTAATGCTATCTTATAGAAGCAAGATATGTAAAGTTGGTACTTATAAAATGTGATTCCTTTGCAACAAATTCCCAGAATCACTTATTTACCAACAACGCAAAATGTACCCAACATTGGAATGGAAACCGGCGCGCGGTGTGGCGAAATACGCACAACCCGCCTACGGTTTTGAATTTCGAAGCATTCATACATGCTAGAGTGAGACGGTAAACTATCAATGTAGTACGAGTGTGACAGGAATAGTAGACATCGATCGGCTTGCGTCACAGCCCGCGTGGGCGCGATGACGTCATTCCGTTTGCGCCAATCACCGCACGCGGAAAAGGCGCCACAAAATCACTGAGCGGACTGGATCTTACGTGCAATTTTCCTTCGAACCGACGTCATTTTGTCTGGATCCGACAGCTGCGTCTTTTCTGGTGTTGACTGAGAGGGTATACAAAGGTTAACAATAATAGGCAGATTATCCTCTGTTTGTTAAAGTAAAAGGTAGGTTACAAGATTTTGGTAGGTTTTCTTGCAATAAGTATTCATTTTACTATATTTCCAGCAGTTATCTAGATCATTATTGCATCTTATGTGTAAAATCTAATGGTAGAAGTCGGAGTGACTGAACTTGAAAAAAATTGTCCGATAGAGTACATTTGAAGACATCAGAAAAGTTGAAAATATTTTGTAATACTCTTGTAGCGCCATCTAGTTTGTTTTATTTGTAACTAAAATGTGATGTAATGGTATCTGAAGTGACATATATTTAAACTAGATGGCGCTAATTAAAACCAGTTGCTTCGTAAAGTAATTTTATTTGTCTGTGAGAATTCTTTATAATTTGTCTTCTTCCTATTTCGAACTGCATTTGTAAAGATGAAGAAGTGCAGAAAAATTGTATTATGTTAGTTACAGATCTCTGCTAATCTACACTCATATTATAAAGAGAAATTTTTTTTTGTTTGCTTTGAATAGGCTCCGAAACGACTTGACCGATTTGAAAAATTCTTTCAGCAATGGATAGCTACATCATCAGCGAGTAACTAGACTATATTTTTATCCCCATACTCCCACGGGAACGACAACTACGCGGGTAAATCGCGTGGCGTCCGCTTGTTATGTATAATCAGATTGGTGGAGTCGTCAATGTTATTTGTAGATATTTTAAATATATCGACGCAAAATGTCAAATCTGTGTTCATTAACCTATGACCATGAACTCATCACTCATCCTAGTGCGGGCTGCAGACCAAAAGCTACGCTAAGCTTACTTAGCATGCATACAGGTGCCGTCAGGAGTTATGAGCGCTTACCTTGAATGCGCAATCATTTTATGAGTCTAGTAAGTAACGCGCAGCGAAAAATAGTAGGGATAATGTGCATGTTTTTATTCGCTTCGCGCCATACATATAGACAGAGATAGACTCATTAAATGATTACTGCGCTTTCAAAGGTACTCGTTCTTAGCTCGAGGCGGGATGACTCCCCACTAATTTCACTGAGCGCTCATAAATCGTGACGACACCGGCTTAGGTCTAACGGCTTAACGTGCTTGTCAAAGCACGAGGGTGGAAACACCGGCAACTTCCAAACTCTGGGCACATATTGTGATGTTCTTGACAGAAAAACCCAATATCTATTCATGACACAACACGGAACCAAACATGTTATTCAATAAGGTTTCTCAGCGTCGCAGTCGTCGTCGAGTGTCGGATTTAAAGAAACGAATTTGAACCTTATTCTGTATGTATTATATATCAATTTCCTATCATTGAAACAAACGCTCGTCGCTGAGTTCAAAGCTGAGAAACCTTAGTGAAAAAGGTCCCAGGTCTCGTAATCGGCAGACGAACTTACTCACCACTAGACCAACGAGGCAGGTTTCGAGTAGTCCTTGGTCATATTTCTAGCTAAGCTTTTTAATTTTAGCTTTGGTATAGCTTCGCTTTCAATCTACAATTCGCATTACAGTTCAATACTACCTATTTAGAGATGTGTATCTCATAATAACATAACAATAAAATGGACATTTCGGGGTTCATCGATCCAAAGACAGGATGTACAAGATGTCATATAAATTTTATTATATAGGTTTGGTTCAATAACCGTTAGTGTCATTGACACCAGACTAGATTAGATATTATAATTTAGAAAATAAAAAACAATATTTTCACGGATCCAGATTTGTTGGGTCTTTGACGTTTCACCTTTATTTGGCAATCATTTCCAAATTTAAAATTAAACATACATATGCTCACGCCTGTATTCCCCGAAGGGGTAGGCAGAGGTGTTGTGATAACAACACCCACTTTTCACTGAATTTGATTAAGTGCCAACGTGACAGATGGTGAGTCTATCGCCGTCTCAGGCACTATACATACGTCTTTGAATTACTTCTCAGAAATATGCAGGTTTCCTCACGATGTTTTCCTTCACCGTAAAGCACGTGGTGTGAAATCACTGTACATAAGTTTTTAAAAAAACTCCCGCAGGGATTCGAACTTGCGTCGCTTGCGTAGCAGGCGACTGCTCAAACCCCGAGGCCACCACCACGCTGAAAACTAAACGAAAATGAAAAAAATATTTATTTAGTTTAGGCCCTGGTAAGGCACTTATGAATGTCGAAGAATTGACCACCGGTTCGGAAACTAGCCTTCGCTGAAGAACCGGCAAGAAACTCAGCTGGCATCATGTAGTACTTAAATAATGATTAGTTATAATAAAATAAAATTAATATAACATTATATCGTTTTCCTAATATCTTTTTGAATTGAAGACCAGTGGGCACGAATAAACGATTTATAGATCTACATATATGTCTTTGTCTGGCATGATATAGAATGAGAGAGACAGATTCATAAAATTACCTAATGCAAAATCCAGCTATGAAAAAACATGCAAATTTCATTAACTGAATTGGATTCATACAAACACTCTCATATCTAATAGGATATCAAATATTCAAAACCGCTATAGTATTTTCATCATTAAAATATTTTCAAACAATACTATTTATCATACCACGAACAAGAACTAGAATATCGCGAAGTTAAGCAACCCTAAATCTAGTCAGTAATTGGATGGGTGACCGCCCGAGTTTCCTCCATGCCTCGGAGAGCACGATAAGCCGTCGGTCCCGGTTGCGAATTTATCATCTTTGGCAATCGTTACAGGCCAGTCGGAGGCTTAAGATAGTCTGACAACTGGTTTAACCCAGATCACAGATCTTCCTTGTCAAAGGCATTACGAAGGGCAGATGACAGTCCCTTCGTGTAAAAATTAGGTGATCAGCCAGATCGGATTGAATCAAGTGCCGACCCCAACAATGTATGGGATAAGGCCAGGGAGATGATGATATGGTACACGAAGTACCAGGCGCACATAACGGACAAGGGGTTAATAAGTTGATTGCGACTAACATGGAGCCACATCGGGTTGGATCAAGTGCCGACCCCAACAATGTATGGGATAAGGCCAGGGAGATGATGATATGGTACACGAAGTACCAGGCGCACATAACGGACAAGGGGTTAATAAGTTGATTGTGACTAACATGGAGCCACATCGGGTTGGATCAAGTGCCGACCCCAACAATGTATGGGATAAGGCCAGGGAGATGATGATATGGTACACGAAGTACCAGGCGCACATAACGGACAAGGGGTTAATAAGTTGATTGCGACTAACATGGAGCCACATCGGGTTGGATCAAGTGCCGACCCCAACAATGTATGGGATAAGGCCAGGGAGATGATGATATGGTACACGAAGTACCAGGCGCACATAACGGACAAGGGGTTAATAAGTTGATTGCGACTAACATGGAGCCACATCGGGTTGGATCAAGTGCCGACCCCAACAATGTATGGGATAAGGCCAGGGACGATGATGGTAACTATTTATCATACCATTTGGAATATCAGAGTTCATTATTCTTAAATGTGAGAATTAGAAACGTTTGATTTACAAAATAATAAACATAATTTTTTTTTAATACAATGTGCTGAAATTCAAATGTACATTCGTCGTCTGTAAATATGTCGATAGTGGCACACTCTAATATACATTTAAATACAACTGTTTAAACAAACCTCCACATTGTAAGTTATATCGTAGAGTCGAAATAACTACTTATTCGATATTTTGTTGGTATACCTATTGTTTGAAGTGCACTCTAACCGCTTTGCAGATGTATGCAAATTTAATTAACATTTCTTATTCATCATGTTTGTATCCGCTTTCTATTTTTTACCCGACTTCAAAAAAAGGAGGTTATCAATTCGCACAAATGCCTCAATAATCCGGGAAGTGAGCATCAAGACGCGTTTATCAGCCTTGATAAAGTCTCGCATTCTCAAGTTCTTTGGTCATGAGTCTCGGCGGGATAATACTTATATAGAACGCCTAGTTGTGCAGGGTAAAGTGGAAGGCACCAGAGCACGTGGGAGGTCCCCTATGCGGTGGACAGACCAGGTCAAATCGGCGTTTGGCGGGTCGGTGCACCAATGCTCAAGGGTGGCGGCCAATAGAGATAGATGGCGAGCTATCGTAAAGTAAGAAACAGGTGCATATTAGGTGTTTCCTATCACCTAATATGCACTTGCGACCGAAAACGACACTCGACGACGAGTGCGACGCTGAGAAACCTTAGTGAATAACGCGGCTGGACAAAAATACAAAATCCAGTGGTGGATAGAAAAATCTTGTAAAAAAATATACATACATACATACATATGCTCACGCCTGTATTCCCCGAAGGGGTAGGCAGAGGTGTTGTAATCACAACACCCACTTTTCACCGAAGATGATTAAGTGCCAACGTGACAGATGATGAGTCCATCGCCGTCTCAGACACTATACATACGTCATTGAATTACTTCTCAGACATATGCTGGTTTCCTCACGATGTTTTTTTTCACCGTAAAGCACGTGGTGTGAAATCACTGTACATAAGTTTTTTTAGAAAAACTCATTGGTACAGGCCCCGCTGGGATTTGAACTGGCGTCGCTTACGTAGCAGGCGACTGCTCTAACCCCGAGGCCACCACGGCTCTTCAAAAATATCTGTTGTTGAAACATGTCAATGAAAGCAAAAAAAATATTTGATTTAACTCTTGTTTATGAGAGAATGTTATTTCATCAATTTCAAGCTTGCATTAATTATTTTTTATCTTTATGTAAATCTAGCGAATCTATGACTAATTTGAAATGAAGCATTCGCGTTTTATTTACCGATCAGTAAAAACCTAAGGTTACGACGAACGTTTACAAAAAATGCCAAGTGCGAACAATATGCGGTTATTGAGGATTATTTAAGATTACGTGTTTTACCATCTTAGACATACATACATACATATGCTCACACCTGAATTCCCCGAAGGGGTAGGCAGCGGTGTTGTTATCACAGCACCCACTTTTCACCGAAGATGATTAATTGCCAACGTGACAGATGGTGAGCCTATCGCCGTCTCAGACAATATACATACGTCATTGAATTACTTCTCAGAAATATGCAGGTTTCCTCACGATGTTTTCCTTCACCGTAAAGCACGTGGTATGAAATCACTGTACATAAGTTTTTTTTAGAAAAACTCATTGGTACAGGCCCCGCTGGGATTTGAACTGGCGTCGCTTACGTAGCAGGCGACTGCTCTAACCCCGAGGCCACCACGGCTCTTCCACCATCGTAGAGTGTTATAGAGTTAGAATTATCGTTAATTAACTCGCTGTGACCTGAAGTTTCCCCCGCGTTGGTTCAATTCCATTCCCGCGGCACCCTAAATGTTTTTTTTAAATAAAAGTAGCTTAAGTTACTCCTTGTAACATTAGCTTTCTGCCAGTTAAAGTCCCGTTATAATCGGTGCAGTCGTTTCGGAGGTTAGCATTGATTAGGAACAAACAGACAGACAAAGATTATTTTTTTAAATTGGTAATTTTTTGTCATTTCTCTATGTACTTGATGCATAGGATCAAGTGAAAAGCTGTTATTACAAACAGACACTTCAATTTTATTTATCTGTATATATGCTATAAAAACTACGCGTCGAACATAGAAACTACACCTTTTTTTGAAGTAAGTTACAAACAATAGTTTATGATTAACTTTTACTAAAACCGGGTACCTACCTACTTTGTTAAAAGTTATGTAGATTTAAATATTAACACTAAATATACAAAACAACATACTCATCAATGCACAAAACGTTTTGAGCCCTTTTTTTGTTTCGGGGAAACCTTCAAAAGGTGGGGACCTTTTGAAGGTTTGACCGCCCTGGGAGAGGCAGATCGGGGTATGTGGGATTCTTACCGCACTAAAACCCCCCCGGTGGCCATCCTCAGTGCTCAGGAGGGACTCCGGGTACTGTGATAGAACGCACCGGTGTCCCCCCACACTTTGCCGGGGCACATCCCCGAGGCAGCTGTGACGCCGCCCCTAGAGACCTGGCTGTGCAAGGCAGCGCGAGCCACGTCGCGCTGCCATCTTTTCGGGTCAAAGCTCCCACTCCGACCACCGCCAGCAGGCCCTCCGGCCCCCTTTTAGTCGCCTCTTACGACAGGCAGGGGATACCATAGTCATATTCTTAGACCCTGGCTATTGGGTGGACGTTTTGAGCCCTGCATTAAGGTACCCTCAAGATAATAGGTACGTATCTACTCAGCAAAAAGGTTGACAATTGGATGAGCGGTCATCTATCATGATTCATGACCTCAGCTTTGCACATCCGACCAAAAACCCGTTGAAGTGTTCAACTAAAAACTGGATGCTGATAAGCAATAATGTGTCAACCCACAAAAAGTCAAATTCAAAGGTTTTGATATATTTTGATAATGCATCACGTATTTAACATTCTAAAAAAGTGTTTCAAGTCATCTGAAACATAAAAGTACGTAAAAAATGGATTTATGTCATAAAACAAATCTTAAATCACGTATACAATCATCTTAAGACGCCATTTTCTCAAAACCAAGTTTATGCGGGTTGACACATTATTGCTTATCTGCATCCAACTAGAATCCTTTTGTAAACAGGGTCAATGACATATTTTTTTCATTAAATATTATAACATTTGATACCACAAACAACATTGAGTGTGAATTATATTAAGTTATTTTCCCAGTATCTAAATTATAGCGTGTCTATATCTATACTAATATTATAAAGAGTAAAGATTTGTGTGTAAGTATGTTTGTAACGAATTGGCTCAAAAACTACTGGACTAATCTTAAAAATCCTTTCAGCAATGGATAGTTACGTCATGAGCGAGTAACATAGGCAATATTGTATCCCCGTACTCCCACTGGAACCAGAATTACGCGGGTGAAACCGCGTGACGTTCGCCAGATAATAATAATGAAAAATATATATTATGTTACAGCTAATATTATAAATATTAAAAAAATATTGTAACTGCAGTACCTGAGTACATCAGTAAGTTTTTCACTGCAGTCGTCACAAGTCGCGTCGACGTAAACGCAAATTTGTATAGGATCGAAACAGCGCCATCTGTCGGCCTAAAGATGACATTGTAAGCCCATACAAATCTGCGTTTATGTTGACGTGAAGACTTGTGACGGCGATTTTAATAAATCTCGGCACTGTTTGTTTTTAGCATGAAACTCTGAGGTTGCTTTTAAATTATTATGATCGAATCTAACGTCATATTCTGTCGAACAATGGATTGCTAAACGTAATATTTCATAGATTCATAATTATGGGAAGTGTAGGTATTCATTAATATCTCGACCATTGTCTCGTTTATGTTACGTTTCTGACGTATTTTGAAATGAAAAATTAAATAAATGCCTTTAAAATATAAAAAAGGGGGGGGGGGGGCAGCTGATCGTAAAGAAGAAACGAATAGGTATGTAGCTCAATTTTCCTTGAAAATATTCTTGTAATGATTTGCCTACTTAAATAGCAAGTACTTACTTGAGTTTTGTTATTAAGTAAGAAGGATATAATATCTAAAATTATACAATCTGAAAGCCCTTGTTGTTAACTAAATTTAATTTTGTCTATGATCGTGATATTTCATGATTATAACGTAATAGAGAAAAAAATGGCTGATATAAAAAAAAACAAAGGAAAATAAGTAAGATTTAAGTGTGTTTTATTATTCAAACATAGAATTAGACGGATCTAAATTATTTAAACAAATATCCGTCACAGTAAGCATTCAAATAACAAATTGTTCAAAGAAATACTTAGGTAGGTTATTGCAACATTGACGTGAACTAACTCGTGCCGGACTCAATGTAGGAAGTGAGCGGCGAATAAAATGTATATCTATCTATATTGTTGATTTAAATGATCGATTTGCCCCAGTTTCAAAGCCCTGCGGAAAGGTGAAGGCAATAGATAAGGTTATGTGACTCCATTCTCATACAATATTTACGAAAATAAACAACTTTAACTTTATTACCGAACGTCTTAAGAGTTATTGTCTACTATAAAACGAGGATATAAAATATTTCGCCTTGAATTGAGTTGATTGATTCAGAAGAACATAATTAAGCCTACGTTGTACTAACGCCGCGGTTGAACTATTCATTAATACTTAATATTAATACTCTACATGACAGTAGAGTCAGAGGGAAGTTAGTTTAAAGAAATTCCAATAGATGGCGTTAGTTGGCGATGTGTGATAATATATTTTTTTCAACATTACCTTATTCTTTAAATTAGACAATTTAGTTATTAGGCAGTAAGTATGATATATAAATGAATGGAATGATGCTTATATTACTAAAATCGATTCGGAGATTATATTAAACGCATAATTTTATACGCTTATAAGCTTACCCCGTCTCAGAACGGTCTCCGAAAGGGTAAGCTGATTTGTTTCATCGAAGATGATTAAGTGCCAACGTGACAGATGATAAGGTCATTACTGACTTAGGTACTTTACATACGTGTTTGCATTTTTTCTCAGCCATACCTACTTAAAATGCGGGTGTGAATATCACCCGTGTATCACCCCAATGATAGTTCAGCAGTGTGACAGAGGCAGATGTATAGACGTCATATACATCTGTCTCATAATATGAGTCAAACAATCATGGCAATAAGAGGTCATGGTAGGGCCCCTGCGGTTGTTTTTTCTGCTCCGTGACACAGTGTAAATATATGAATCTTCACAATCGTTAAAGAACGTTTGCTCCAATATCTTAAAGATTTTAAAATTTATTGTTTTATTGATCGTCAAAATATTGTAGATTTGAAGATTTGTATAATGCCGGTAAAGTTGCAACCAAATGCAGCCGCCCTACGCTCGTTTCCAAATTTGGTCACGTGAACCCATTTTAAATTTCCCGCGACTCAAAAAGGAACTACGTCATGCAGCCGCTCCTATCGCGTATCGCTACATATCACGTGACCACATTTGTCGCTGGAAACGAACGTCGAGCGGCTTACATCAGGCTTACCTTAAGACACGTGGCTCGGCGTGACACCTCTTGCTACTTACACAGATTACATATATTTCTGATTATTTTCTCGTAGATGCTTGCGTCTGTGTGAGTGTGTCCTTTTGAATGACTTGTATCTAGATTTCTAACTGCTGTATTTAATCATATAAGCATATATTTAATCTGTGTCCGTGATGTAAGATAGACAAAAAATCAACTACATATATCTTAATTATGACGTAGGTAAATCTGGCAACACCTTAAAATTCTAACATAATTTAAATTTCGTAATAACAAGTGCCATCTTTGAATCCAAAGAGGAAACTGGTTTTGATTTGCATTTTTTAAATGTTACAAATATGTAATAAACTACTCATTTGACGAAATTAGCCTTCGACCAGATACTTAAAGTAGGAAAATGTTTTACATTTGCAATAAATACATATATTTAAAGGTCGTGGGAATATATTACGGACGTGGAATTCAATTCAATTCAATTATTTGATTAGACTTTTTTTTTGAATTAGACTTTTCACAAAGTGCTTTCAAATCGTCAGAATGATATAATTATACAGGATTATACATGCTACCGCCAGGTTCGGAAGGTTGATTTTACTGAGAAGAACCTGGCAAGAAACTCAGTAATTACTGTTTTCAAAAACTTTTTAAGGACCTTTCAAAACGCCTGGTTGACGTCTCTGGTGAGGGTCGAGCTGGTTCTTACCTCGGTCAGAGGATTAGTTTAGCGATCCAGCGAGGTAACGCAGCCAGCTTACTGGGCACCATTCCCGCAGACACTACAGATAATTTAAATTCCGTGTTTTATTTATAATTTTTATTTTTATTATATTTTTCTTTTTCATTGCTAGCAATAAGTTACTCAAAAATGTTACGTTAATAATGTAATATTTCATGTAAATTAATCAATTTAATAAAAGTTTTCAAAAATATTTATTACATATGTTAAACCAGCTGTCAGACTATTTTATGGCCTCTGACTGAGCTGTAACGATCGCCAAAGATGATAAATTGGCAACCGGGACCGAACGTGTTCTCCGAGGCACGGAGGGAACTCGGGCGGTCACCCATCCAATTACTGGCTAGGGTTCGAGTTGCTTAACTTCGCTGATCGAAAGACATGCGCAATAGCAACTGTGCCACGAACTACTCTAACTTGTCCTACTATTATTTAAAAAAAAAACACTAGGGTTCTGCGGGTCACCCATGACATTTACTCTACGCGGGTAAAATCTCGGGGCCCAGTTATAATGCATTTACTGTAGGTAACATTATCATCGTTTTTTTTTAAATTCTTCATCAAAGAGTTCCACGATGCTCAATGCTCATTCGGTACCAACCTAGAAAAACTAAAATATTTTTTGTTATTACTGAGTCTATGTAATCTTCCTTGTAAGAGTATTTTTTTCATGGTGACTTTTTTTAAGCACACGATAAGAATTGTCTTACGCAGCTGTAATAAAATATTGCCTAATTTCGACACCCTTCTCAATGGCCTCCGTGGCGCAATTGGCTAGCGCGTTCGGCTGTTAACCGAAAGGTTGGTGGTTCGAGCCCACCCGGGGGCGTATCAAAACTTTTGTTTTTTTTTTAGTTATTATATCATTTCCTAATTAAAATTTAATATCGAATATTTTAATTAGCGATACCATAAGTATATTTTTTTTAATAACGTTGAGCGTATATTTTGATTTGGTACGGTAATTTCGACGCTACACTCAACACCTTCGATAGCTCAGTTGGTAGAGCGGTGGACTGTAGTGTTAATAATGTTGAAATCCATAGGTCGCTGGTTCAAATCCGGCTCGAAGGAATTTTTTTGATTCGTTTTTTTTTGTATATTTCAAATGTTTTCTGGAAGAAATCACCTTGTTTCTTTTAGTATAATTCTTTTGTGTCCATAAAATTTTTGTTTATGAGACCATCTACCGCGCCTTATAAATCAGTTTAATCTGCGCAGCGTTCTATTAATGTAAGTACTTATAATATTATTATTAAATCGAATAATTCAAATAATATGTTACTTAAATCATGAAATCAAAATCAATTGATCTACTTTTTTTTTTATAAAATTCCAAATAATGCTATTTGTGCCGTAGACAAATACGTCAAAGAGTTATAAATTCGAACCAACACGACTTTGTTTTATATCTATATACATAAATAAAATTGAAATATGAAAGTATATACGGTGCAGACTTAAAAAACAACATATCAAAATTATTCTCCCTCCGTTTGTTCCGGATAGTCTCTGAAACGGCTGGACCGATTTTAACTGGACTTTCACTGGTAGACAGCTATTTTTAGAAGGAGTAAATAGGAATACTCTTGTTTAAAAAAATGGGGTCCGCGGGATACCCATGAAATGAAGTCCACGCGGGTGAAATCGCAGGACATAGCTAGTAAAACATAAATTCATCAAAATATTTATTTTTATAATTTTTTTCAATACATATAATCTTTGGCTTTCTCACCATTACCTACTCTTTCGCGCTCTGCTAACTATAGGCACTCGATGCTATTTTATTTAGTGGACTCAGCTGATTTGCAATGTTAAATATAGTGTAAAATAATCTGAGAACAGTTTTAGACATAACTGGACCGCCTTGAAGGTATCCCGTTGCCTTTCTAGTGATCCAAACACGATACACGTGGGAACGGTATCACTATCCGCCTATATTTTTCCAAAGACAGGATACATTTGATTTAAGTTAGAACTGTATTCTGCCGATATATATATATAATGCTGCTATCTACCAAAACCGTTGTGTTGAGAAATTACAGCACACAACATACCTATAAGCAATCCATGAGGGATATTAACAGACCACGTGATTTTTTAATACTACGTCGTACTATATAGCGTTGAAAATTTCAAAGTGATCGTGTGATAAAGATTAAAATGCTATCCGACACCTGATTTTTTTAAGTACTTTAATGCGAACTATCGATCGGTACCCCTATCACGAGGCTGCTATCGTTTTCGTAATCTATACTCGCTAGCGTCACTCGCAATATTTGTATGACACATTTTAGTTCTTCACGTCACCGCTGGGAGTCGCTGCACAATTTCTCATACTAATATTCGGCGGAGACGCTAGCGAGTATAGATTACGAAAACGGTGACAAACTCGTGATAGGGGTACTGTAGATATTTGTAACTACTTCAATTATATTTTTACGTGTGTCGCCGTCACTTACTTGTACATAATATATATATTTTTTTAAATATTTATTTATATTGATTTCCGTGCCGTGATTCCAGAGCCGTGGTGGCCTTGGAGTTTGAGCAGTCGCCTGCTACGCAAGCGACACAATTTCGAATCCCAGCGGGGCCTGTACCAATGAGTTTTTCTTAAGAAAAACTTATGTACAGTGATTTCACACCACGTGCTTTTCGGTGAAGGGAAATATCGTGAGGAAACCTGCATATTTCTGAGTAGTAATTCAAAGACGTATGTATAGTGCCTGAGACGGCGATAGACTCACCATCTGTCACGTTGGCACTTAATCAAATACGGTGAAAAGTGGGTGTTGTGATAACAACAACTCTGCCTACCCCTTCGGGGAATACAGGCGTGAGCATATGTATATTGATTTCATCGAATTTTCACACGTTATACGTTGCGTAAGAGAAATATATTTATAACTTCAAGTCATTAGTGTGAATCAAAGCGGATATTCTTATTTTAAATTGTTTATTCATAACGTTAATAAATCGCTTTAATTAAAACAGCGTCGTTAAGGCGGGATATACATTTGTTAAGCAAATGTGACCTTTATGTGTGAGAAGATAAGATTGAGGTCTTTATGTTGCTATGCAGGAAAATATATGTGAATCAAAAATTTGCGTACAATGTGGCAGGTACTAAAATAAATATATAGTTAAGATGAGAATAGTTAAGAAATATAAATATCAAATAATATATAATTCAACATTGCCAGCCATCTTGCAGGATTTAGTTTACGTATTTCATATTAATCTTATAATTTTCGGATTTAATAAAATCTGATACATTTCAATTAAGTAATAAAATAATTCTAATAGGTTTTGTATTTTTAAACTTACATTATTAACTTAATGCCAGAAATACGCGAAACAACAACACAGAAGCTAAATAAAAAAAAAGAGCCGTGGTGGCCTTGAGGTTTGAACAGTCGCCTGCTACGCAAGCCACGCAAGTTTGAATCCCAGCGGGGCCTATACCAATGAGTTTTTCTAAAAAACTTATGTACAGTGATTTCACACCACGTGCTTTACGGTGAAGGAAAACATAGTGAGGAAACCTGCATATTTCTGAGAAGTAATTCAATGACATATGTATAGTGCCTGAGACGGCGATGGACTCATCTTCATCTTCGGTTTCATCTTGTGTGAAAAGTGGGTGTTGTTATTACAACACCTCTGCCTACCCCTTCGGGGAATACAGGCGTGAGCATATGTATGTAGAAGCTAAATCTTAATAAACAAAGATGAAAATGTAGTATATAAACACTCGCGATATATACATATAATGACGTAACTTTCACAAAACCATTCTAAAAACTCGGAAAAATATATACGTTTAAAACATTTTCGTATTATATTGATCCATATTATTACAATAAATCCTTTACGCTGGTCACTAACTGATCTTTTATGAAAATCGGAAGGTCACCTATTGGGCAAGTTAAGACCGATATATAACGACTAATGATATTTTATATTTATGTAAATCAACTCTATACATTTGGTTGAGTATAACACGTGATTTTGTGGGTTGGTCACGTGTTTTGGGATAAAAACATACGGATGTCAAATGTGTTAGAAGTCGATGCGAGTTTATGACTTATTTTTTATCTGAAGTGGTCAGTCAAGTGCTTCCAGCCGAGCTTAAACTTAAAAACTAAGCAACACAGCTAAGGGCACCCCGGTGAGGGGCTCGGACCTCGGCTTAGGGCGTTGCTGGGGGATGTGCTAGGGAGCTGGATCTGAGTGGTATTATTTAGGGACATGTTTAAGGCTAGTGGCTCGGCGCGCACCGGCCCTAGCAGAGGACGGGGGGGACGATGACGTAGAGTTCGCGACGAGCCTCGCCGGCGAGGACGGAACAATGGTCGGTTTGGTGTGTGCTTTTGAGACATTGCTTGCTGAAGCAATGTGATATCGTCGTCAGGGTCAATAAGGACGTGCCTCGGACGGCGTCGGGTGGAGATTTGAGAGGGGGTATATCGGGCGGTCCCACTTTGTATTAAAATCAGTAGGTCAGTTACGTCGGGTTGAATCAAGTGGCGACCCCAACAACGTATGGGATAAGGGTCAGATGATGATGATTCTATGTAGTAAACATCGCCAATACTGGACTAAGACATTCTAAGCACAGGCATTTGGGGTGAGAGCCAAAGCAGAAAGCTATTACAGTTGAATAGATATCAGCTTAGGCAGCTCACGGGAGCACTAACAGGTCATTATGGGACAAAAGAACATCTTCATAAGATGAACTTATCTAACGATGTGGTGTGTAGGTACTGTAAAACAGAAGCCGAAACCATGAGTCACCTAATATGCAATTGCGACGCACTGGCCAGATGGCTAATGGACCTACTGGGTCAGGCGTATCCGAAAACAGAGGACTACAAGCTCTTCCCCATGGACAAGATCTGCCAGCTTGTTCAGGGAGTATTTGAGGAGTCCGGTACGTAGAGCAAAAGGGCAAAAGCGGCACAAATAATCCCAAGGGTCAATGTGCTTCTGGGAATCTGGACCCAATATTGCCACAACTAAGATAAGTAGTAAACAGGTTTTCAGTCTAGTGGTAAGCGGTTACCGCAGCCTATGATTGCTTGTACTGCTAAGGGTGGCATTTTTTTACTAAAAGCTTTTTACCCACGATATTCACTGCGTTTTGAAAGTACAGTGAGATCAATATTGTATAAGTACCTATATATAAAATTGCCTCGTTTGTTTAGTGATTAAAAAACGATAGTGGTTCCATCTCCCGGTCGAGCAAAGTGTTATTGGGTCTTGCCATCCGTAATTTCCTAGCAGCCCTGGATTAGTGGCCGGCTGGCGAAGGCGTGAGCATAATCTATGTAGAGGAATTAACCGCGTAAGTAAAAGACAAAATTCTCCACCCTCAAAAATAGACGCTATACTCATCTGGTACTGTATTCGAATATGCTGCATTGACAAGCTGAATATAAGGTCTATTTTCAAGTAGCACTATTTTTCTCCAATCTTCTGTAATTTAGAGGTAAGAGATTGAGAAGGAGATCCAGTTATGGTGTTCAGTCTCTTCTTCCAGACTTCACGTCCAAATTGTTAATAACAGTTTAGTCATATTTCTTTTTAAACGACGTTAAGATTTCAATCGTGGGAACTTCCCGTGTATTATATTGTTAATATTATACGTGTATGCGACTATTTCTAACGATGTATATCAAGGCTAGACTATCGTTTCCCAAATGGAATGCGTCGGTATCGATTCCTATCGCCTCGGGTTGACCGTGAAGATTTCATGTGCTACTGCGAATGCCACGTTGGTAGTGGTTTCTAATACATACATATATATACTCAGACCTACATTCCCCGAAGGGGTAGGCACAGGTAAGAACACCCGCTTTTCACCGAAGATGAATAAAGTGCTAACGTGATAGATGGTGAGCATATCGCCGTCTCAGGCACTGTACATACGTCTTTGAAATACTTCTCTCTAAACTTGCGTCGCCTGCGCAGCAGGTGACTGCTCAAACCCCACGACCACCACGGCATTCTTCATCGAAGAGGTATCTACCTACAACCTATGTTTGTCCACTGCTGGACATAGCCCCTAATAAATACCATAGCGTCCTGTATTGCTGCATCCAGTATCTGCCTGCAGTCTTTCGCAGATCGTCATCCCACCTACACTACGTTTCCCGGGTCGCCACTCAAGAAATCGTTTACCCCAGCGGTTGTCGGTTCTTCGCAAGATATGACCGGCCCATTGCCACTTCAGCTTGCAAATTTTTTGAGCTATGTCGATTACTTTGGTTCTCTGTCGGATGTCATCTCCCTGGCCTTATCCCATACATTTTTGGGGTCGGCACTTGATTCAACCCGATGTGGCCGATCACCTGATTTTTATACGAAACGACTGCCATCTGACCTTCGCAACCCCTTTAACGAGGAAAATCTGTGATCTGGGTAAACCAGTTGTCAGACTATTTTAGCCCTCCGACTGACTTGTAACGATTGCCAAAGATGATAAATTGGCAACCGGGACCGACGGCTTAACGTGCTCTCCGAGGCACGGAGGGAACTCGGGCGGTCACCCATCCAATACTGGCTTGGCTTAGGGCTGCTTAACTTCGCTGATCGAACGATATGCGCAATAGCAACTGTGCCACGAGCTCCTCACCTCGCCATGAGGTTCTCTGTCGGATGTATTATTATTATATATGAGATAACTGCATTCAAGCAAACAAACAAATTCTTTGATTCTCAGATGGTTTTGTGGCAATCACGGTTAACGCTAACGTTAGGCAGAAACGTTTTTGCCATACGGACGAAATGGTCATGGTACAAGTAATAATCCCACTGGTGCATCAAGTTGCCATAAACAAAGTGCTGGCACGAAGTAAGAACATACATAAAGCCAGCCAAGCCCATACTTAGGGGACAGTCACACACACACGTATTGATGTTTATGAATATCTGGGCCCGTAGATAAAGTAAGATTATCCCACGCTTCGCTAGTAGAAACGATACAAAATGTACGGGAATGACATATGTCACGTGACTGATTTATATCATTTGCATACGATGTTACTGTCTAGGTCTGCTGTAAAACTTGTGCTTATAGTATAAGTGCAACATGCAACAATGTGTCAAGTAAAAAAAGTTATTTAACAGTATTCTTTTTTAACAAATAAATAGTGCCATTGTCCCCATATAGAAAATAGTAAAAATAAGCGTGTCGCTTAATTAAAAGATAGAACTGCACAATATGCATCTAAATATATATACATAAATAAAAGCTGATTGACTGACTGACAAAGTGATCTATCAACGCACACCCCAAACCACTGGACGGATCGTGCTGAAATTTAGCATGAAGGTAGGTGTTGTGACGTCCGCTAAGAAAGGATTTTGATTAATTCTACCACCAAGGGGATATAAGACGGGATGAAAGTTTGTATGAAACTTTGTCAATTTTAAACCGATATGTTACATAAAACTACGCGGGTGAAACCGCGGGGCACAGCTAGTTGAAATATAGTTAATTATTGTTACAAAAAAATAATCAATCCTTTGTAAAATTGTACGTCAATATAAAAAAAATAATTAAGGCAGTGATCTCACACCACGTTTCATTTAAAATCCTTGTACGCGAGCCTATATACGGGTGATTTTAAGCAATATAGAGAGCTGTCGTTCTGTATGTCTTATTTTATGGTATAGTGTAATCAAGCACCTTGCGAAGTACACCAAGCCGGTTCCCTACCTATGTATTTATTCACCTTACGAGTCTGATACCAATATCTTCGTTGGTAAACACTTCCTTCCTAGCTTTCTTTGGTCGTCGAACTTCCTTCCAGAGCCTTATTTACTTTTTAAACGAAAATCTAAAAACCGATGTAATTCTCCACCCCTATCACGGGTTTGCCATCGTTTTCGTAATCTATACTCACTAGCGTCTCCAGCGAATATTAGTATGAGAAATTGTGCAGCGACTAACAGCAGTGACGTGAAGAACTAAAATATCTCATACAAATATTGCGAGTGACGCTAACTAGTATAGTTTACGAAAACGGTGACAAACCCGTTGTATGACAAATTAGGGCTGGGAGCCAGTATCAGTCGGAGCAGACCTTGGTTGGTTGAATGAAACACCGTAACTTGGGCAGTCCTGGTATTTAATGATTCGACAACTGTATTGATTGGTTCCCTTGACGACCACTTGAAGACGACACTATTTACATTTAACACCGAACTATATACACAACTAAAAGAGAATTTTAACATCGAGATGTAAAATGATAAGGCGCCATCTTGTGAGAAGATGGCTAACTACTAACATATAAACTACGTTAAACACCCGTGATAGGGTACCTACTGTTCAACAGCTTTTCTGTATTACGTGATATGTCACTTCTTTTGACTTATACGTGGCAACTTACAGAGGTCAATGGCTGGCATTCACGTCATACTTGTGAACAGGTGCTGCTTGTGGGGGCTGGTCATCTCAAGCTACGCATTTAGTTATAAGTGTTCTAGATTTTTAGTTATGTTAATTTTTATCGACATTTGTGCATTGGAACATTGTCCATGAGCTTACGTTCTTTAAATAATTTATTTTGTATTCTTCAAATTGTATAATATTTTTGAAAAGAGTAATTACTGAATTTCTTGCCAGGTTCTTCTCAGTAAAAGCAACCTTCCGAACCTGGCGTTAGCATGTATAATCCTATATATTTATGTCATTCTGACGATTTCAAAGTACTTTGTAAAAAGTCTAATCGAATAAAGATACTTTTGACTTTGACTTTGACTTTGACTATTCTTGAGATATGGTTGTCCGGGATAACCATGTCGTTTTCTACAATGAAAGAAGCTTAAAGTTAAGTTGTTTGTTGTAAAGCTCGTCATAATTAGTCAAGCACTCTTGGAGTTTTGCCGATAGAGACAGGTGACATTTGTAGGTATAGCGTGTGAATATTCATATGGTTTTAGTGGAAAAAAATACTATATAGGAGAAAACAGGATCCCTCGTTCGGAAGCCGGGTGCTATCAAATGTTGTTGACTATAGAAATAAAAGTAGCACAGTGATTTCATCAATCATTTGAATAGTACATGGCTTTTGGTGACGTTCACAGCATAATATCAAGACTATAGGTACGTTTGTCTGTCATAACTTTGTAGCATAAAAACCGCCTTCAAAAGGAGAAACAATAAATTATGGTGGTTGAGATTTTAAATTAAAATTTGTATTCATTTTTGAAGGCAGATTTTATTTTATTTAAAAAAAAAAACTTAGCATTTCAGTAGCTTTTTTCAAAGTGCACCTACATCTAGGTGTTAATTTCTCATCAATAATTAAGTTCAAACACCAGGTACTTGCTGTAATTCCGTAATGACACCGCACGAGAAGAACCAGAATAAAAAAAAAGAATTATTCTAATCGGTTCATCCAAACGAAAATTCAGTCGAAAAAAACAGACGAATTTCGAAC
Organism: Watsonalla binaria; assembly: GCA_929442735.1. NCBI lineage: Eukaryota > Metazoa > Arthropoda > Insecta > Lepidoptera > Drepanidae > Watsonalla > Watsonalla binaria. The sequence goes on from OV838938.1 coordinate 1,850,838, forward strand.
CTCCTTTCCTTAAAGTCAGTTAAAAAAGATATCGTTACGACCAATGCCTTTAGTCCACTGAGAACTATTGTGTGTAAATATACAGATATTTTGTTTTGTTGAACTAATTTCTCAGCGTCAACGTCAAGATACTTAATCCGCATCATATATCAAAATGAATGTACTATATTTTGGTTATGTAACACTGGCAAGGTCGGACTATAAAGAATTGCTCTCAAGTCTAACAGATTCCGTAACGAAAATAGGCGCGGTACCTACTCTATTCGATCGCCCAAACCGACACCCGACGTCGAGTTCGGTGCTGAGATAAATCTATGTCTATCTTAATATATATAAATCTCGTGTCACAATGTTTGTACTCAATGGACTCCTAAACCACTTAACCGATTATAATAAAATTCGCACACCATGTGCAGTTCGATCCAACTTGAGAGATAGGATAGTTTAAATCTCCAATTATAGTCGCAATTTTAATTTATTGCTAAATTATATAAAAATCTATGCGGGTGAAACCGCGGGGCCACAGCTAGTACATAAATAAAATTGAAGTATCTGAAGATAACAGCATTTCACAGAATGCATATGAAAATATATACCGTACTAATATTGAAAACCCAATTTTTATAACATTTAGCCGTCTGTCTGTTTAATGCCTCAGTCTGTTGGATATTAACTCGCGGTGTATTTATGGAAAAAGTTTAAATTCTTCCAAACTGTAAAAACTTTCTCTATCATTCAATTAACTACCGCGCTTAAGTAAAAAATAATAAACAATCTACTGCATCTGCAGTTCTATCGAATAAACATCAACTCAATTTTCTTTAATTCAAATGATATATAAACAGATATATAAATAAACTAGCGGACGTCCCGCGGTTTCACCCGCGTAGTTCCCGTTCCCGTGGGAGTAATGGGATAAAATATAGTCTTTGCGACTATAATTTGAGATTTAAACTATCCTATCTCTCAAGTTGGATCGAACTGCACATGGTGTGCGAATTTTATTATAATCGGTTAAGTGGTTTAGGAGTCCATTGAGGACAAACATTGTGACACGAGATTTATATATATTAAGATATATATGCTCACGCCATCCCAGAAGTGTCCCCGAAGGGGTAAGCAGAGGTGTTGTAACAACACCCACATTTCACCGAATATGATCAAGTGCCAACGTGACAGAGGGTGAGTCCATCGCTGTCTCAGATACTATACATACGTCTTTGAATTACTTCTCAGACATATGCAGGTTTCCTCACGATGTATTCCTTCATCGTAAAGTACGTGGCGTGAAATAACTGCACATAAGTTTTTTAGAAAAACTCATTGGTACAGGATAACTAACGATGAACATTTCCCAGAAAATGCTTATAAGTTTACTGTTCACTGTAATACTTGTTTTTGCAAAGCACGACGAGTATCAATTATTCGCGAGAGAATAGGATTATAGTGGATACATTGCTGTTTTTATTGATCGTTATAGATTGTTGGAGGGGTGGGAGTCGGCGATGGATGTTAGAGTAAGAGGTGTAGACGTGAATGGCAGTGGAATGGCAAGTCGACCTGTGGTGACCGTCGGACAGGGGGAGCGATCGAGTCGACTGCACTTCTCCAGGCGAGTCTCACAGTCGTCGTTTCGCTTGGAACGCGGCCGGTCGCTCCACACTCCACGGAATTAAAACCGAATAATCGGTCTCGAAAAGAAAGTGATACGTGTATAATAACTCGTGATAACTTAAAGTTGAATGTTGAACGGATTTTTTAACAATTGATTTGTGATACGTCGTCTCCCTTACGGTGAGTGAAATTACATTTGTTTATATATATTTAATTTCATAGGTAACCCACGGCACCCTAATTTTTATTTTAATCAAGCTGTGCCCGGCAAACAATGTATTACCACATATTTTTTTGGGGTGGTTACCCTTATTATTTAGGGGTATGAAAATTAGATGTTGGCCGATTCTCAGACTTACCCGATCTGCACACAAAATTTCATACAAATCGGTCCAGCGGTAATTACATTGCGACATGGAAATCTTATATATTAGTTAAAACTAGCCTAACTTATTCCTTGTAAAATTTGCTTTCTACCGTTGCAATCGGTCAACCTGTGTCGGAGAGAGACAGACAGACAAAGAAATAATAAAAAAATTGGTTTTCCAATAATATTATCGTGTATACTTTCATATGCATTTATTGTAAATCTGTTATTTTGTAATTAGAGACACTAAGATTTTTTTAGTTTCAGGAAATAATTTTTATTAACAAAGGACCTAGCATAGCTTTTCTTTAGAGTTTATTTTTTACAGAAATTCAGGAAAATTTTAAAAATACATATTTTTTGAATTTAACTAATTAGTCTAATCCTCGCTTCAAGATATTTGTTGCGTGCAATGTAATGATATCAGCGAGTTTCGTTTTCTATTACGATGACATTAAATTATAAATGTTGAGCGCACAACTGTACTTACGTGAGAATCTAATGCGTGTAAACAATAATAGATTGTAATATACTGGGGGCAATGTAACCGTCAGTAATACAATAACTAGCGAAAAATATTCTTGCGTAAGTGTTAAAAGATTTTTGTAATTCATTGTACGTTATATTACCTGTTTTGTTTTCCGACGAATTCATTTTAACTTAATTATTTAAAGAAATATTTGAGATGTTAGATAACATCGAATCATAGAATAACTAACATAACTAAAAACCTTATAAAATTTTATCTTATAACTAAAATATATGATTTGTTTAATAAAATATGAAATAATCCATGCAATTTTTTCTCTATTTATTTGTCACAACTCATTTGACAGCTCATGTTTTTAATATAAATGTATAGTGGAGTATTCACTTACTCTAAAAAGGTTAGTTATAACTATGAACTCATTAAACATTATTAAAAGGAGTCCCTGTAGGCAAGGTTCCGAAGATACTGGCAGCATTCCCGCTTTGGATGGCAAGACTAATTCTTTGACCGATTTGAGATGTTATAATAATACTAGCTGTGCCCGGCATACGTTGTATTGCCATTTTTTTTGGGGTGGACTAACCCTAACATTTAGGGGGATGAAAAATTGATGTTGGTAGATTCTCATAGATACCGGATAAGCACAAAAAATTTCATCAAAATCTAAAAAAGTTTCGGAGGAGTATGGCAACGAAAACTGTGACACGAGAATTTTATATATTAGAAGAAGAGATAATTCTGTCTTAAATACTGTGAACCTTCGGTGACTTGGAACGGAGTGAAAAAGAGATGACAAAATATTTGTTCTTGATTTTCGTACGTATATATAGAAAGGGCAAATATAAAAATTATATCAAAAGAAATTAAGCCTCCAAGAAACACTATAATAAAATGTACTTTATAACAAACTTCCTTATAAACTAAAGTTACATATTTAAGTCAAAACTTGCTCGTAACAAATAATTATGATTTTTATAATTTTGCATACAGCCGTTACAAAAGACATCAACGCCCTCGCAGTACATTAAGTTTACGTTATGGTCACTTACATAACTTAGTAAGTTAAGTTCTGTAAACTAGGACAAGATTGCTTGAGATCGTTACGGTGTGTTCCTACGGGTAGTGTTGCCAGCACTTAATATTTTTAACTGTGATATTTTTTAGCTGTGATCTGCGATTTCACTCGCGTAGACATAATTTAAAAAAATCCTAAGCTACTCCTTGCAATATTACCTATCCGCCAGTGAAAGACATGTTCGAATCGGTCCAGCTGTTTCGGAGATTAGCCAGAACAAACAGACAGACAGATAGACGGGGAAAAAATTTAAGTTAGAGAAAAACTGTATTTTTAACAGACATTTAAATTTTATTTATCTGTAGTATAGTATAGTACTTATGTAGTATGTATATATACAGATTAAATTATAGTTGGAAAATAGTTACTCAGGTTAGAACGCCTTTATGGGTTCTTAAGTAATTAATATACAGTTTAAAAGTTAAAAGTTCAAAAGTCAAATTCGTGATTCGTATTATATTTACAGAGCTTTTAATTAAGCTTTCGCTTCAAAAATTAAGTCTAGAATTATATTCGTGATATACTGAAATTCATACAAATTTCTTATTAGTTACTTTATATGACTGTTAAGAGCCGTGGTGGCCTTGGGGTTTGAGCAGTCGCCTGCTACGCAAGCGACGCAAGTTCGAATCCCAGCGGGGCCTGTACCTATGAGGTTTCTAAAAACTTACGTACCGTGATATCACGTTCAGAGACATAGTCAAAGTCAAAGTGAAAAATATCTTTATTCCATTAGACTTTTTGCTAAGTACTTTCAAATCGTCAGAATGTCATAATTATACAGGATTATACATGCTACCGCCAGGTTCCAGGTAGGGGACCCTTTTGGGATGGCGGGAGTAAATTTATTTATTTACTATCATAAATTACTTTGCCCTTCAAGTCAGACTGAAAGGATAATCAGAATTTATGATTTTAAATCGAGTCGTGTTAAGCTAATTTAGTGTTTTGAACTTGAGTGTTAAGGTCCTTTTTAACACGTTGACCGCCAAACTTTTACTTTGAAAGTTGTTTTTTGGTCATTAATCATTATTTGCTGCGACATTTTATAGGAATTATTGAAAATTATCATTGTAATGTTTTTCAGTTGGAAGTTCATTTTAGTAAACATTTTGGGTTATAATATCTATACAGATAAATAAAATTTAAGTATCTATTTGCAATTCCAAATTAACAGCTTTTCGCTAAATACACATAAAATTATACAAAGTACAGAACTAAAAACAAACAATTAAAATGTTTCTTTGTCGGTCTGTCTGTTTGCTAGGTAATCTCCGAAACGGCTATACCGATCGTAACGGGACTTTGACTGGCTGATAGCTAATGTTACAAGATGTAACTTAGGCTACTTTTAATTTAAAAAATAATTAAGGTTCCGCGGGCTATCCACGAAATTACCTACCTATAAAGTGCCTGCACAACACATTATTGCAAAATTATTACTCCTTTTTTGTGATTGAAGCTTAATTTTTCTAATTTGTATAGGATTTTATTTCCCGAGAGGACAATTATTCAATGGTTATTATATATGCATTTTTTGGAAAATTAATAATTTTTTTTACTATACTACCTTTGCGTTGATTAATATACGAGAAAGGCTATGTCGACCCTAAAAAAATATTAAATGAAGAAAATATTTCCGAGATCAGATAATATGCTAAACAGAAAATGACCATTACAATATTTGTATAGATAGATAAAAAAACAAATAAATCCTAAGCTCTTAGTGGCATAAGGCTTATTAAGAAAATAGTAGCAAGGTTAGTCGACATCACAGGAGACGGAAGAGCTGGCAGCTACCTCGGTCAATGAATTAGTCTTGCCATTCAAAGGGGGAATGGGGGACTCCTTTCAGTAATATATTTAAGTTATTAGATATTTTTGATAGTATACAAACAACAGTACTCAAAACTAATTACAAGTAGAAAACTTGTCCCAAATCGGTGTCTCTCGGGATCGTGCCAAGAAGGCTGGCAGCATTGCCACGTTGAATAGCAATGAAATCAGCATCTGAGCTGAGCTCTGAGCGAGAAAAGCCCCAGCCCGCTTGTCACGAGAAGCTTCTACCAGACGACGTGCAGCCTCTTTGACAAGTTGATGAGCATCCGGACCCCAGTTATTAGATTATAATCATTACATTATAATGTTTATTTTTTTAAATAGATATTTCAATGTAACTGATGTGCTAATAATTTACCGCATTTCTAAACATTTATAAGCGAAGAACTCAACGTGGCGTAAAATGTAAATACTGTAAGGAATTCCCCACGCGGCTTACCACACAAGTGGGCGATCAAATAGTCGTGCTTGATTACCATCGACGAACTAACACTACACGTGTTGACCAAACTGCAAATTATGCGTCGATGTATGCCGTACAATAATAATTAGTTGCTTTACACACAACTTTCTATAAAACGGGTGTTGCGGAAATGAGGAGACGGCGTTGTAAAATTTTAATGTTTGTTTTTAGCTTATAATTATGATAGGCCTTTGTTCTGCTGTTTGGAAACACTTAATAAAGTAATTAATTGAATAATCCCAAAGATTATTCATGATTAATTCGATATTTGTAGATATTACCGTCCGTTCTTAATATATAGTTTCCAATATCAATAATAATTGCAATAGAAGTATGAATTCTTTGAAGTGTAATGTGGATGGAAAAATTGACAATCACAAATAGTTTTAAATTAGAAATTTATTGTTTTGGCCAGCAGTAAGAACATGGATCCGAGCCTTCTTGCTTTTTAATTAATTGAACAGTAATTTTTAATATACTGGTATTTTTTTAAGATATTTTTATAGCTAAATTTTAAATAAACATTATTTATCGTACACGTGCTTTCAAAGAAAAGTCGCGATAAGTTAATTCTACAGCGTAACTTCAACAACTTGTGACAGAAGGTGAGTTTATCTCCCTCTCAGGCACAAAACATACGTCTTTGAATTACTTCTCAGACATAAAATATAGTTCTTCTTTTCTTCTCAACAAAAGCAACCTTCCGAACCCGGTGGTAACATTTATAATCATGTATAATGTATTTTGTGTCCTTCTGACGATTTGAAAGTACTTTGTAAGAAGTGTAATCAAGTAAAGATATTTTGAATTTTGAATTTTTGAATAAGCCGGTTTCCTTACGACGTTTTCCTTCACCATAAAGCTCGTGGTGTGAAATCACTGCACTTTAGTTCTTAGGAAAAACATCGACACAGACCGCTGAAACTACAATATATACCTCATCTATACAGATAAATAAAATTGAAGTGTCTGTTTGTAATTCCAAAAGAACAGCTTTTCACTAAATGCATATAAAAGTATGTATATAAGGTACTGAAATAATAAAAGCAATTTTTAGATGGTTCTCTGTCTGTCTGTTTATTCCGGCTAACCATAACGGCTGGGCCGATTGAAACGGGACTTTTACTGGTAGATGATTATTGTTACAAGGAGTAACTGAGGTACTTTTATTTTAATAATAACATTAACCTTCCGCGGGACACCGTGGGGCATAACTTATCTAAATCTAAAATGTAAGTTGTCTACAACAAAGCACTTATATTATTATCACAATCACGAAATCGCAAATTTCGCAACTCAGATCGAACCTTAGACCTTGACTTTTGCCCACAATCATACAAGGATACCGTACTATAAGGAAACAAAGAAATAAAGATTATACAAGACAAATTGTATACTGCGAGGAGTTATTAACTTGGTAAAAAATATTACGCTTATTACAAAGTAAATATACCTGCTTATTATCTATGTTAATTATCAGCTTATACGTGCCGCCACGAGTTATAAGCGCTGGCGTTGAATGCGCAGTTATTCTTTGTGTCATGTATGCAAGCGCGACGGAATACATTACTATATATCCCGCACTATACATTAATATAATTTAATAAGCGCCGTAGTGGCCTTGGGGTTAGAGCAGTCGCCTACTACGCCAGCAACGCAAGTTCGAAACCCATCGGGGCCTGTACCAATGGTGAAGGAAAACATCGTGAGGAAACCTGTATATGTCTGAGAAGTAATTCAAAACGTATGTATAGTGCCCGAGACAGCGATGGACTCACCCTCTGTCACGTTGGCACTTAATCATGTTCGGTGAAATGTGGGTGTTGTTACAACACCTCTGCTTACGCCTTTGGGGAATACAGGCGTGAGAATATGTATTTATATGTGGTATAAAAAAAAATTCAAATCTAAGAAGTTCCAAATACTTACATAGTTGCCCTCGTCACACAGCCTTACATCAATAATTCCAGTTCTATATAAAACCCGAGTGTTACTGTTAATAGTTTAGTGAGTATATGTATGTATGTATATATAAGTTTGAGATAATAATAAATTCCAAACAGTACAATTTTTTACATGAATAAGTACTGCACTTTACAAATGTATGTAATGAGGAAGTATATTGTTACGTTTTTTGCATACAAAATGGGTTTTAATTTCATACAACAGTATTTTTTAACAATCCCAGTACCTAATAACTTGAGCTGTTAAAAATATTGCCTTAAACATTCATCATCTCCCTGGCCTTATCCCATACATTGTTGGGGTCGGCACTTGTTTCAACCCGAGATGGCTGATCACCTGATTTTTATACGAAGCGACTGCTATCTGACCTTCACAACCCCTTTAACGAGGAAAATCTGTGATCTGGGTTAAAGCAGTTGTCAGACTATTTTAGGCCTCCGACTGACCTGTAACGATTGCCAAAGATGATAAATTGGCAACCGGGACCGACGGCTTAACGTGCTCTCCGAGGCACGGAGGGAACTCGGGCGGTCACCCAACCAATTACAGGTCAGAGGTAAGGTTGCTTAACTTTTAAAAAAAAATTTGAAAATTTGTTTTTTTGTATGTCAGTACCTACCGTATATAAGCTTTCATATGCATTTAGTGAATTTAGTTATTTCAGAATTACAAACGGATACTTGAATTTTATTTATCTATATAGATTAAGTATAAATTCAAATTTCCGATCCCACCTTGTAGTCGAAACAAAAAGGAGAGAAATCCATTGTTGTCGAAATATACACATTCTCACAACTTTCACACACATTTGCACATTCTTATTACGATTTTGTTCGAGCGTTGTGTAAAGTTCAAACTAGTTACGATCAGAACAAAGAATCCGGCGGAGCCGCTTTCAATTAAAAAGGTTAGTGATGCCAGACGGTTATCGAACGTTAATATTCAGTTCGATTACAAATATCATTATAAATATCGAGTAACGTCAGTGAATATGGAAGAAATCTAATACAGATGAATAAAATTGTAGGGTCTATTTGTAATTGCAAATTAACAGATTTTTACTAAATGCATAATATGAAAGCACTCACAAAAAAAAATCTCAGTCAATTCTCGGCTGGACCGATTTTTACTGGACTTCCACTGGTGGATAGCTGATGTGACAAGGAGTAGCTTAGGAATATGCACGTTTCCTCACGATGTTTTCCTTCACCGTAAAGCACGTGGTGTGACATAACTGCTCATAAGTTTTTAAATAAATATGCAAAATCTTTCTGATTTATGATTTAAATAAATACTTGGCGAAATGACTCCATTTCTCGTTAAACATGAAACAACCTTTCTAAATAATATGCATATTTATACCGGCTTTGCTCGCATCGACGTAATACGGCGTAAATCCTGATTGAATTGACAAGTGGCGATTTATCTATCTACGAGTGTCGGTGAAAATATCTATTGGTTTTAGATTACGCGAAGTTTTATTGTGGTAGGTGAGATTAGCTCAATTCTTTTAATGATGCAACACTAGTGGGTATTTTTTTTAATTAAGTGACAATTACCAGTTCATGTAGTGGCGTGCTTTCGTATTTATTATCGAAGTAAAAAATAAATAACTCGGTCATTGTCGCGATCACGTCCTAATGATTTGATATATTCCTAACGATCTACGATTTCTGGAGAACGAGAAAGCAGTTGAATTACTGTATAATTGTGACGTAAATTTAATCCACTCATCTCCCTGGCCTTATCCCATACATTGTTGGAGTTGGCACCTGATTTTTACACACCAGTTGTCAGACTATTTTAGGCCTCCTTCTGACCTGTAACGATTGCCAAAGATGATAAATTGGCAACCGGGACCGACGGCTTAAAGTGATGTGAAATCACTGTACATAAGTTTTTTTAGAAAAACTCATTGGTACAGGCTCGGCTGGGATTCGAACTTGCGTCGCTTGCATAGCAGGCTCTTTTCAAGTTTCAACAACATAGAACCAACAATCAATTGTTATCAAGTGTGCAACATAATACTAAAGGACAGATGCAATTATCTACTATGGTATCACGTTAATAGTTTCATCCTTGCAATGTTATACATTGTGATTATAAGGTCAATGGTGAGACATAGTTAGTCGAGGTAGTGCTCTTGAATAATTAATCTACGCGTTTATTAGGTCAAATCAATCACCCGTGCTATCTGTTTACTGTGGCGTATTATCTATGATAACATTACATTAGTTTATCGTGGTGGTGGCTTTGAGGTTTGAGCAGTCGCCTGCTATGCAAGCAACGTAAGTTTGAATCCCAGCGGGGCCTGTACCAATAAGTTTTTCTAAAAAAAAACGTATGTACAGTGATTTCACACCATGTGCTTTACGGTGAAGGAAAACATCGTGAGGAAACCTGCATATTTCTGAGAAGTAATTCAATGACGTATGTAAAGTGTCTAAGACAGCGATGGACTCACCATCTGTCACGCTGGCACGTAATCATCTTCGGTGAAAAGTGGGTGTTGTGATTACAACACCTCTGCCTACCCCTTCGGGGAATACAGGCGTGAGCATATGTATGTAGTTTATCTTATACGGACGCGAATTCACCCGCGCAGTTCCCGTTCGGGAATAAAAAGTACTTAGCGTATACTACTCGCTGATAATGTAGGTATCCATTGCTGAAATAAATAATTCAATCAGTTTAGTAGTTTTTATGTTTATTCGTTACATATATAAATACAAAACTTTTCCTCTTTATAATATTAGTATAGACATACACATCGCACATTCATAACAGTAGGGGCTCGCTTAAAAAATCTAATTTTTTTGGAAATCCGGCAAGTTTGGATTCATATTATATTAAAAATTGTTTTTTTGATGACAGTACTGTATATACTTTCATACGTATTAAGTGACAAGCTGTAACTTTGGAATTACAAAAAGACACTTCATTTTTATCTATCTGTATGTATAGAAAATACTATATATATTTTTTTAATAATTTGTAGGTACTTAAGTAGGTATTCTTCGTTATTGTAAAATTACAGGAAATCCTAAACGAAGTATAATTGATTACACATAATCTGTAATGTCAATACCAAATAGCAATAAACTGATCACATACATATTCCATCGTTTGGTTAAAAATGTCTGAATATTAATTGTGAAGATCAACTAGTCAGCTGCGGACATTACTTTATTTCCGCATAAAATACCTGCTCTATTAACTTTATAATAGCTTTATTTAAATTAAACCTTAAAAAATATTGATATTTGTAGATAAAGGGTTTTACTAGTTCCTAGTTCCTTTCATCACCCTGGCCTTATACATTGTTGGGGTCGGCACTTGATTCAACCCGATGTGGCTGATCATCTGATTTTTATACGAATCTGACCTTCGCAACCCCTTTTAAACCAGTTGTCAGACTATTTTAGTCCTCCGACTGACCTGTAACGATTGCCAAAGATGATAAATTGGCAACCGGGACCGACGGCTTAACGTGCTCTCCGAGGCACGGAGGGAACTCGAGCGATCACCCATCCAATTACTGGCTAGGGCTAAAGTTGCTTAACGTCGCTGATCAAATGATACGCGCAATAGCAACTGTGCCACCAGCTCCTCAGTTCCTTTCAGTAACAATAAAAGAAAACCTCTTTGGTTCGATAAGCGTTGCCAGTAAATAAAACGGCAATATTTACATTTTTTTTAAATATTCTGGTAACCATGTGCTATTCCTATCATATCATCGTTTTAAGTAGAGTGAAGACTGGACTGACCTCTGACTAAAACTATGTCCATTGCTCTTTAAATCCGTATCACAGAAAGAGATGGAGCTACTTTTAAAGCAAGGAATATATTCACTTTCTCAGTCTATAGAATTGAAAAAAATATGTTGAGATGGTTTGGACATATCCTAAGGATGAGTGAAAGGCGATTAACGAAACACATTTATAGAGCGAATGTGACCGGAAGTGTCGGTAGAGGGCGTCCAAGGAACAACTACTATGACCAAATTAATAGTATTTTTCAGTAAGGTCAAATTCGGAGCACTCGTAACCGAAGAAAGTGTATGAAGAGATGAATGAATGTGGATGAAGCGAAAGAAGTATGTAAGGATCGTAGCATGTGGCAAACGGTGGTCTCTGCCTACCCCCATGGGATACAGGCGTGAGCATATGTATAATCTATATATATAGTAAGGAAAAGTCACAATACCTACGTCTATAATAAAACACTACCAAAGCTACGATATTGTCAAATTAATTCGATCACGCTTCACACATTCGCTCAGTTTTAGATAGGTTATACATAACAACGTAAGACCTCCAATGCCATTTTTTATTATTTCAATGCAATGTAACATAATAATATTAATAATAGTCACATTGTGAGTAGGTGAACTTGGCGTAGGCAGCTGTCAAACGCATTGAAAATTTTTTTTTTTTTTAACATTCGATTGTCAAAATCGATATTTTTGTAACCAAATATCGAGGTGAAGGTTGCGCGTAGACATATTTGAATATGTATTAGGAAAATATGATTTTGTCACACAAAAATGACAGAAAATAGTTGAATTTTAAAGCTTGGACATTCTTGTGCCCTTATAATATTTTACCTATGTTTTCTCTTCCATTTTTCTCTTTTCCTTGACACTATCCATCCATCGCTTCTAGTCTATATTGGCAGAATAATTCTGTACCCCTACCATGAGTATGCCACCGTTAGTGTAAACTATACTCGCTCGCGTCACTCACAATATTTGTATGAGATAATTTAGCTCTTCAGGTCACCGCTGGGAGTCGCTGCACAATTTCTCATACTTCAATATTCGGCGGAGACGCTAGCGAGTATAGATTACGAAAACGGTTGCAAATCCGTGTTAAGGGTACTGATCCCAAAACACGTATCGTATTCTGATACAATACGGAATATAGGCAAACTTTACTTAGAAAAGAATAACCTAGAGCGAGACACATTTTTGAATATAAAATATTTGTTTACTAGGAAAATATAGTGAAATCTGGATACCATAAGGGCTTATAATATGTAAGAATTTAAATCTTGGGGAAACAACTCATAAATGAACTATCGAATATAGTATGGTTTCAATTACTATTTGAATTCGTGTTTTTTGACGTAATACATCACCACACGAACAATTTTTCGTATATAAATATTAGGCGGTGTATACTAGAAAAATATAGATGCATCTGGGTACCACAAGGGGCTTGTGATGAAAAATCTAAGGATTGCAACACTAAATTAAACTAGAAAAATGTTAATACTATGGTTGAAATTATTATATGAGTGAATAGACATACTCTATTGAAACATCCTAATTACGCAATGTAACACAAAGCTTTGTTGAAATATCATAACAAGATAGTACGTGGGATGGTACAAATAACACACTTATTCATTCGCCTACGGCCTATGATATATACACACTTAATTAAGCAGTACTTCAATCGCATTTGTTTTAATTATAGTGGCAGAGCTATTTGAGTTGTCGCTTGCAATGATATTTCAGCTGTGTGACAGTGACAGATATATATCCGTCAAATACATCTGTCTCATAATAAGAATACAACTATCATGGCAATAAGAGGTCATGGTAAAGCCTCTGGTGGGCACCCATGAGCTCTTATTGCAATGATGTATATATCTTTCTCATTATATACCTCAGATTATCGTAATATACGTTCTGATGTAGTCCGCAACATGTTGAGGTATTTGATCTCTGACCTTTATGTGTATTCATGTTATTTATCTTAATTGTACTACTGTGCCTATAATGTATTATGGCGCATAACAAATTCGTATACTGTGCTGTAGACATCACCAAATGCCATGCAATATAGACAATTCTCTGTATACAATTTACGCAATTAATTGTTACAATCGTACATCTTAGGACGTTCGATTAATTGTTTAATTGTTATTAATGACAATATTTGACAGTAAGTTTTATGTGTTGTATGAGATTGTCAATGTAAGCGTATCGAATTTAGAGTAATTATCTTTATTAACATTAATTGAAGTTTGTTAAAATGTTATTGTGAGTTTCTAAATGTTTTTCTATCTATCAAACCACTAGCCGTGCCCCACGGGTTCACCTGCGTACATTTAGTTTTATATAATATTACTATTGCGATACACATTTAGGGTAGTTTCTTTCTTCAGACAATTTAATTTTTTTTATGAACATAAAAGCGGTTATTGTGACTAAACTATGATAGTTTGATATATGTAGTAGGACTTTTATTGTAGATCTTAATAAGACCTACAAACCCGTAGTACATCATTTTGTTCTATTGTCAATAGTTTTTGCTGCGCACGCATAAGTTGGTTTTCGATTTTACACCTTGGGTTACAAAATCGCAATTTCCCTAAGGATCCCTAATCTTTGAAAATTAAATGTGACCTTCCTCATTAAATGGACTATCCAACACTGAAAGATTGTTTGAAATCGGATCAGTAGTTTCTGAGCTTAGCGCGTTCAAACAAACAAACACTGCAGCTTTATAATATTAGTATAGATGCGAATGTCTTCATTACATTCTCTTATATAAGAGATACATAAGTGTTATTTTATCAATAATAACCAACAATTACGTGCTCGAAATTGGGTTGAGATTTGTACCTTCTATATCGACTACGTTTTTTTCCAGATAAGGTAATGGTAGGACTACTTCCTACCGTCTAAAAACGCAGTCGATCTTAGCTCGCTAATGTACAGGCCAAAAATATTTTTTCGGGTCTTTCGTATCGTTGGGTATCAGCATCACTTCCATATGTATATTCCGATATTTTTCATAGTTTTCCAGTTATACATACATATGCTCACGCCTGTATTCCCCGAAGGGGTAGGCAGAGGTGTTGTTATCACAACACCCACTTTTCACCGAAATTTGATTAAGTGCCAACGTGACAGATGGTGAGTCTATCGCCGTCTCAGGCACTATACATACGTCTTTGAATTACTTCTCAGAAATATGCAGGTTTTCTCACGATGTTTTCCTTCACCGTAAAGCACGTGGTGTGAAATAACTGTACATAAGTTTTTTTTTTAGAAAACTCATTGGTACAGGCCCCGCTGGGATTCGAACTTGCGTCGCTTGCGTAGCAGGCGACTGCTCAAACCTCAAGGCCACCACGGCTCTCCAGGCTCCAGTTATATAAAAAAATCTTTAAGAATACTTTCTTGAGATTTTTTTATTGCCACTGTATTTTCATAAGTACTCAGTACTTTTATACATAAAATAATTAGTTTCGTAACTGTGATGAAAGTTATGAAAATGTTGGATCGGATCAGCCGAACCTAATAACCACTAGACCAACGAGGCAGTTACACTTAACATTTAATTAAAACTATATCGATAAGCATACACAACGCTCTCGTATTCGTGATTCGGTTCTTCACGGTCACACGTTCGTTTCGGTGTGATTGTGGAATACATTAAACCCACTGCGACTAAATGCGTTACTAGACAATTATAGGTACAACTTTGTAGTATAGAAACACAATAATGCAATAAATATGAATATCTTTAAAGGTAAATAAAATTGGAGTGTCTGTGAATATCTAGCGTATGAGACGCATATGAGATAATGTATTACGATGGTTACATAAAAAATAAATGGTTTTCTGTTTTCTGCATCGGCTGAACCAATTTTAACGGGACTTCCACTGGCAGATAGCTTAAGTAAGCTAATATTCTGAAAAAATAATATACCTTTCCTTGTCACTAACTTTTACATAGTTTTTATATGTTAAAATTAAGTTAATATCATGTTATGTCAAAATAATAATAACATTCAGTTTTTTACTTGATGCTTATGAAATAATGATGCAGGGTGCCATAGCCAAAACATATATTGTATTGTTTAAAGGCATATATATTTCCTACCCATCACGATATAATACTATGTGGAACAATTCTCGAATAACAAATCGGTATATGTTTTGCATGGGAAAGTTACCTTCGCAGACCCCTTAACTTACGTCAACAAAATTACACGAAATACAGTAATCGTATCCTTAATTGCCTATTTTGACAGACAGACAAAGCAAGGTCGTTTTGATTGCATGTGAAATTGTAGCAGCATGCAAAATGAACACTTAATGGTTGTTTGATAGAGATCATATTCCAACGCCATACGCTATTTCCAGCCTAAAAAATACTCGTGCGAAATTCTTTTCTCTCTACCTTTTGGAATGGAGTTTAAAATAAGACCTCTTGAGAGCCTCTTAAGAGCCGTGGTGGCCTCGGGGTTAGAGCAGTTGCCTGCTACGCAAGCGACGCAAGTTCGAATCGGAACGGGGCCTATGTACAGTGATTTCACACCACGTGATTTACGGTGAAGGAAAACATCGTGAGGAAACCTGCATATTTCTGAGAAGTAATTCAATGACGTATGTAAAGTGTCTGAGACGGCGATGGACTCACCATCTGTCACGTTGGCACTTAATCATCTTCAGTGAAAAGTGAGTGTGGTATTACAAAACCTCTGCCTCCCTTCGGGGAATACAGGCGTGAGCATATGTATGTATGTCATGTAAATTTGTTGCTTAAAAATATGCAATATGTAGGTATTGACAGAGTAGGTACTCGGAATGTTGATCATCTACAAATTTTAAAACATATATAAGACAATATGGCAGGAATTGTAAAATTATATAGCATTTCCGAATCAAAAACTTTTCGCCTACTGAAAAAAATAAACCAAGATATTGCGAACGGTATGCATAATACATTGTTGTTAATTTCGACAATTAAGCCGAAATGTAGAACACATACATACATACATACATACATACATACATAAATACATACATACATACATACATACATACATACATAAATACATACATACATACACACATACAACAATAATTATGTAGTACTTACCTTCTATTATTAAAATTATTCAATGTAATTAGCCTCGTTTAGTAAAAATGTGGTAAGTATTTTGGCTGTATTTTTTAATTTAAGTACGAGTGAAAATTTTGTTTCACTACCATAGATTATGAAATAGCTGTGCCCTGCGGTTTCACCCGCGTAGACTTAGTTTCTACTTTGATTCATTGTAACACCAGCTATCTGCCAGCGAAAGTCCCGTCTTAATTGGTCCAGCCGTTTCGGAGATTACCTTGAACAAACAGATAGTAAGAGAAAAAATAGTTTTTTTTATGTCAGTGCCTTAGGTACCTTCATATGTATTTAGGGAAAAGTTGTTATTTTTGGAATTCCAAACAGACACATAAATTTTATTTATCTGTAACGGAGGCACGGCAGTGCCCCTGCCAAGTCGAGCGCGAAGCAAGCACTGCCGTACCATCCTTTACTGGAACCATTTCCCGCATTTTCAGGCCTCTATTTGAGAACCTCTGGATAAGACCAGAACGCAGAAATAGTTATAATGTTCCTAACAACTACATACGCGGCCGGAGACACAGTTTATTTGCAGTGGGTACAAGTCGCACAGTGGCGCGCGCTCACTCCCCAGTCCCCCGCACTCTCTCCGCTCTCAACGCTCTCTTGGTCACCAACCCTGATTGTGATGTGTTCGCGGATGAATGGCAGACGATAATGTCAGTATGCCTGGAGTATAGTCAGGGGAACGAATTAATGAATATTGTATATATTACTCTTAATTAGTGTAATTGGCTTTTAGTCGTTCTAATTAATACATGTATAAATGAATAAATATAAATGTTTTTGCTGAGATAGGTATATATACATATTGATATATACCACCAGCCTATGCTCTTTGCCAAAAATGGGCGCATAGAAAGTCTCGACTCGGTATATTGAAGCATCAAACAATGTGGTTTTTTTACATGTCACCTGTTCCAAACCTTATACGTGTAATCCTGTCTCATCTTTATGCAATTACCTTAGAAGTATTGCAATTCACAGGTCATTAATCACTTAACTATGACGTACAGTCTCGTGGTATCTTTGTTTGTTTTTTGCCCATTTGCATAGTTGCACACGTGAGCCTGGGAGTCGGATTGTTGCCTGAGAGAGCAACTTGATTGTTGCCTTGATTGCCCGGTTATGTCATGCGGTGCGGCAATTGATTTGTTCTTCAATAATCTTCTTAACTTATCGACTATAATTTCGTCCTGAGTTTGACGTCAGTACTGAGGCCCAACCAGGAGCTCTTATTGCAATGTTATTACATTTGGGTGACAGTGACAGACTTATACACGTCATATACATCTGTCTCATGATAAGAGTAAAACTATCATGGCAATAAGAGGTTATGGCTAGGCCCCTGGTATTATGAATTAAGAGCGCTGTCCTTGAATTCACAATCGCAATTTTGTGAGTCTCTAAAATACATGCGCAGTTACTCAAACTTTTCCGCTGAGCGCTCAATACTCATGAAGGCATCTGAACATGCATTTTTGGTGGTATTAACTCATCATCTGTTATATTGGCACAATTCCGTGAATAGTGAATAGAAGCTCTTGGAGAGACAAGAAGGTTAGTGACTGAAGCGATAGGCAGAGGTGTTGTCATCCCAACACCCACATTTCACCGAAGATGATTAAGTGCCAACGTGACAGATGGTGAGTCAATAGCCGACTCAGGCACTATACATACGTCTTTGAACTACTTCTCAGACGTACATACATACATATGCTCACGACTGTATTCCCTGAAGGGGTAGGCAGACGTAATTAATGTTGTAATAACAACACCCACATTTCACGGAAGATGATTAAGTGCCAACGTGACGTGAAGCACGTGGTGTGAACTCATTGGTTCACCCCGCTGGGATTCGAACTTGCGTGGCTTGCGTAGCAGGTGACTGCTCAAGCCTCAAGGCTCACTTCTCAGACATATGCTTTTACAATATCATATTAGAATTTGAACAAATATTAAATTAACGTACTTATCTAATTAAAAACCAACCCGAGTGACCCACACATTAACACTCACAACAGAGTTACATTACATCACCGCCGTGTTTTCTCTACTTTCGATTTTCATAGTATTTAGCTCGGCGCCCGCGCACGCCACAGATACACATAATTATGTAATTGAACTTGTTGTTCTGCCACTACATAATATAATTATAACATAATCTCTTATAAACCCATCTTACCGTTCAATCAATGGCTTTATGGGAGGGAATAAAACTTAGAGAGATTAAATTATCTGAGATGAAAGTATATATTTATCATCAAACATACTATAATATAATGTATATAATTTTGAGAATAATTATATGACACGAAAAAACATATTTTTTTATACGATTAGCCGTTTCTTTATAACGTGTGAAACACTATCACGGTACATGAGGTACAGTCCGGTGATAGACAGACAGACGGATAGGGAAGTCTTGGTGATAGGGTCCCGTTTTTTACACTTTGTGTATGGAATATTAAAAGGAGGAGCTCGTGGCACAGTTGCTATTGCGCATATCATTCAATCAGCGAAGTTAAGCAACCCTAACCCTAGCCAGTAATTGTATGGGCGACCGCCTGAGTTCTCTCCGTGCCTCGGAGAGCACGTTAAGCCGTCGGTGCCGGTTGCCAATTTATCATCTTTGGCAATCACCACTGGTTTAAACCAGATTACAGATTTTCCTCGTTAAAGGGGTCGCGAAAGTCAGATGGCAGTCGCTTCGTATAAAAATCAGGTGATCAGCCGCATCGGGTTGAATCAAATGCCGATATCATTGTATGGGATAAGGCTAGGGAGATGTGTATGAAACCTTAAAAAAAGTAATAAAATTCCTTTGCGTATGGATTAGCCACTAATTAGCCATATAAGATCTTAACTTTTCTTAGCATTGTACATTAATCTTATAGACATAATGAGACATAAATAATTATGATAGCAGGCTAGCGTGTCTATATGTAGCGATGAATATCACACCTATTTCAAACACGTAAATCTGAAAAATATCTTAACTATACTTTTATAAACGAGAACCGCGGTGGGCATGTAGTTTGAACAGTCGCCTACTACGCAAGCGACGCAAGTTCGAATCCCAGTGGAGCCTGACCTAATATTTTTTTCTAAAAACTTATGAGCATTGATTTTACACCACGTGTTTTACGGTGAAGGAGAACATCGTGAGGAAACCTCCATATGTCTGAAAAGTAATTCAAAGTCGTATGTATAGTTTCTGAGACGGCGATGGACTCGTCATTTCACTTAATCATATTCGGTAGAATGTCGCTGTTATTGTTACAACACCTACGCTTACCCCTTCGAGGACCCTGATGGGGGGGGCC
Organism: Watsonalla binaria; assembly: GCA_929442735.1. Lineage (NCBI taxonomy): Eukaryota > Metazoa > Arthropoda > Insecta > Lepidoptera > Drepanidae > Watsonalla > Watsonalla binaria. The sequence goes on from OV838938.1 coordinate 1,870,904, forward strand.
TTCCAAAAGGACGAGCGGACGAATTCAAAGGGATGTGGTTACATCATAATGCTTCCTGTAAAAGATTTCAACGCGCCTGAAAGACGATAATGCAATCGAAGGAAGAAAAAAAAATCATATTGTATTTTCATTAATTATAGTTATTTACTAATTAAATTATATATCATTGCATATTTATATTGGTAAGTTTGTATTTCTTACTAGCTGTATCCCGCGGTTTCACCCGCGTAGACTTGTCTCAGCCCAATCGGTTTAAAATTGACAAAGTTTCATACAATCTTTCATCCCCTATTTTATCCTCTTGGGGGTAGAATTAACCAAAATCCTTTTTTGGTGGATGCGTACGTCATAACATCTACCTGCATGCCAAATTTCAGCCAGATCCGTCCAGTGGTTTGGGCTGTGTGTTGATAGATCACTATGTCAGTAAGTCACCTTTGAGTTATACCTATATAATCCTATAAATGTTTTATTTGAGCTAAAAACCTTATAAATATAATCTAATAACTAAAAACCTTAAAAATATATAATCATATAACTAAAATATATTATTAAAAGAAGTCCCTGTAGGCAAAGTACCGAAGATACTGGCAGCATTCCCCCTTTGGATGGCAAGACTAATTCTTTGACCGAGGTAGCTGCCAGCTCTCCGGTCTCCTGTGATGTCGACTAACCTTTCGGTTATTTCTTTAAAAAGCCTAATAGCGCTAGGACCCCACGGACCAAGGGTCTCGACTCCGAATGGGACAAAGTCATATTCGGAGCCGAGACCCCTGTATTTGCAGGCTTTGGCTTTTTCAGCCGCTTCACATGCCGCACCAACTCTGTTGTTGGTTCCATGTAGATGGGAAGGGGCCAGCGTGTCTGAACAGGTTGCATCCCATACCAGCACCCGCCCCATCTTCCATGGAATCAAGCTCATACCGTCCGGTCTCTTGCCATCGTCTCTAGCGATACCTGTCGGCTCAAGTAAACTTGGCACGTTGACGGTGGCAAGGGACCGGCGTATGATATCGTTGAGTGCGGCATGTCTTGAGAAGCGGCCTGCACTTTTTTGGCATGAAAGTCCGTGATGTCCCAGCTTGTCGACATCACTGCCACAGGGACATTTATGGGGAATGCAGACCGGAACCCCGAGCCGTAGACAGGTTGCGATTCGGAGCGTGTCTGGCTCAAGAAATGTTCCTGTGTTTGCCGACGGGTACGCGTGGAGCCAGTAGCCGGCCTCACGCGCACCCACGGCCAAAAGCCTAGCACGTGCCGAACCTGTACTACGGCTCAAAAGATTGTCAATGGTAATTTTGCAGTTTATGTCGTCCCAGCTCCTCTGAGAATTTGGAGAAACGGGAAAATTTTGACCTGGGCATGCAATTAAGAAAGCGTGTCTAGCTTCTTCCAAGCCGGCAATCTCAAAGTTTGAAGGGGATGCCTTTAAAATTTTACTTATGAGTTTTGCCGAACTATGGACCGAAGATAGGAAGGCTGGTAAAGCGACACTGGAAATTTTGCGAATCCCTAAACCACCATAACGGATGGGTAGGGATGCTTGGGTCCAAGATTGCTCGTTCAGCTGCATATTAAAAATCGATTCTAAGCTAATTTTGATTAAGTCGTCCACTCGTGTCAAAAGATCTGGGTGATTCCAAAAGGAGCAGCAACGGAGCACGTACGTAAATTTTGGGACGAAAAGACAGAATTTTAAGATGCAAAGGGCATAATTTCATGGAGACGGTCAGCAGAATTTTGAAATTTAGAAATTGAGTTATTAATATATTCAGGAATAGATTCATCAAAAATTGGAGACCCTAAGAGGTAAAGGGAATTACCTATATAATTAAGTTATCATTCGTTTGTCCTTTACGCTACCAAAAAGGTCGATCAATATTGATCGTATATAGAAAGACACTCAATAGAATTGCAAACAAGATCTATTATTGGTTGCAATAACTGTGATTTCAACGAGTATATAACCGGTTTGGCTGCCCTATATAATATCTGATAAACAAGCTCGAATGAACTCCAATTCACCGAGTGAAGGTACTGTCGTATGAATAACTGTTAGAGAAATATTTCCAATTTATATTAATGAGTTGAAGGCTCTGACAACTGCAACTGCGGGGTATTTTATATAATCCCCGCAGGATTAACAATAAGAACTATGTTACTTAGTGATATTATTTATCTTAAATAAAAGTAGCCTAAGTTTCTCCTGTGAAAGTCCCTCTAAAAGCAGTCCAGCCATTTCAGAGATTAGTCGAAAAAACAGACGGACAGAGAACATTGTAAAAATTTTCCTTTTTCTGTATGTGCCCAGTAAAAAGTTGTTTTATATATATGAACTAGCGGACGTCCCGCGGTTTCACCCGCGTATTTCCCGTTCCCGTGGGAGTAATGGGATAAAATATAGTCTTTGCGACAATAATTTCAGATTTAAACTATCCTATCTCTCAAGTTGGATCGAACTGCACATGGTGTGCGAATTTTATTATAATCGGTTAAGTGGTTTAGGAGTCCATTGAGGACAAACATTGTGACACGAGATTTATATATATTAAGATTTCAAAAAGACGCTTAGGAACGTATAGAAAGATTTCAGAAAATATTATTACTGTACTTTCTATATGAACCAATCCTTCATAAAAATCTACATTAAATTGTAAAAAAGAGCCCACATAAAACGTCCTAGTAATTTTGTCTTGTAGACGTCATTGTCACTCAGTTATGCCTTTTACAGAGGTATACAATATTTAATTACAGATACAACAATCTATAATAATTATTATCATACCTTATATAACATTATACTTCCTCTAACACAATAAATAGTATTATGATATGTATACTTAACAATTTTGCATCCGCGAATGAGTCACTGTGCATTTTTTAAATCATTAATTATTTTAATTATTATCGTAAAAACACAAGTCGATTGTAATTGATGGTTTGAATATCCGTTTATTTGCATTATGTGTATTGTATTTGAGTGTATTTTCAAATGGTTTTTTAATCAAATATCAAAAACTAGCGGACGTCACGCGGTTTCACCTGCGTTCCCGTTCTATGATACTCGCTGCTGATGTAGCTATCCATTGCTGAAACAATTCTCATGATCGGTCTAGTAGTGTCGGAGCCTATGAATACAAACAAACAAATCTTTCCTCTTAATAATATTAGTGCAGATGTACATTAATTAAAGAACTCTTGTGATTTAGCCATTCCAGCCAACAACGGCTACATACATACATATGCTTACGCCTGTATTCCCCGAAGGGGTAGGCAGAAGTGTTGTAATCACAACACCCACTTTTCACCGAATTTGATTAAGTGCCAACGTGACAGATGGTGAGTCTATCGCCGTCTCAGGCACTATACATACGTCTTTAAATTGCTTCTCAGAAATATGCAGGTTTCCTCACGATGTTTTCCTTCACCGTAAAGCACGTGGTGTGAAATCACTGTACATAAGTTTTTTAGAAAAATTCATTGGTACAGGCCCCGCTGGGATTCGACTTGCGTCGCTTGCGTAGCAGGCGACTGCTCAAACCCCGAGGCCACCACGGCTCTCACCAACAAAGGCTATGGAGCATTTAAGTTAATTTCACCTTAAATGAAAATTTCTTTACGTATACTATACCTATTAATATTATATATACATTTCTGTACATATAAGTTCATAATACAGCATTGCCGATTTTGAAAATATAAGATTTGAGTTCACTAACCTAACGCAATAAAATTTATGAATCACATATTTTCATCCATTACAGGTTATAGACATGTTGAAACAATACAATGCGATTCATAATTCACGTAATTAATTGTGGATATATAATTTTCATTACCTACCCTTTTAGGAAATCTTCACCAATCCTAGGAACTGTGTTTATGACAGATTGTTAACACATTTGTAAATATATTATTAGTTTTTTTTTTATTTGAAATATATACATTTTGAACGGCCAGTAACCAATTACACAACGTAGCAATATTAGACAATATATATAAAGTACCCAATACATTGAATTATATACACAGCATATTATAATAATACAAACACAATCGAACATTCGCCTCGCAATACTCCAGACATGCCGACATGATCGTCTGCCATTCATCCGCAAACAAATCACACTCAGAGTTGGACTCCAAGAGAGCTTTAAGCGCAGAGAGAGTGCGAAGGACAGGAGAGTATGATCGCACGTACATATATAGTAGATATTATATACAGTAGTTATCTACTATATACATAGTAGATGTGAAGGACAAATACAGTGCAAATCATAATACCCTCATTATATATGGTTTCAATATATTTATGAGTTTGTATTGACTAAAAATAATTAACATACGAGTGAGTATGACAAGCAAGTCAACATCAAGTTGAATGACCTGCCTTACTAAGCTCTTATTGAGATGGTAATTTAACTGAGTGACAGTGACAGATATATGCACATCATATACATCTATCCCTTACAATGTCAAACAAATGTATCGAAGTGTTGACGATATAACGACTTAAAAGATGTCTCAGACAAGTATTAAATGTTACCTAAATGATCAATCAATAAAGAGACACCTTGACAGACAATGACATTTTTTGCTATATATTTATCGATAGAATAAAAACAAAAGACCGTCACAAATTAATGCTAACTTAACAGCAAATAATAAAATAATTCTGATGGAAATAAACACTGGTAAAAACCAGACTTTCAAAGTCAAATTTATATCCGTCTCCGGGTTAAGTCTCTGTTCAAATGATGTATCATTATTAAAGGAACATTTATTACGTCATTATATTAGTTTTCGGTTCGAGATAATAATTGTTTCTGACTCCTATTATGCATAATCTCAAAGAAAATATTTTTTTTCCGGGATAAAAGGATTCGATATCTTAATCGAGGCATTAAATTGTATTATATGTAAAATTTCTTCAAAATCAATAAAAAAAATTGTTACTTTTAAAAAAACATCCGCATATGAAATAATAAGTATGCATTTGATTAATATGAAAACTTTTCTTACTTAATTTGGTAACTTAGGATCACTAATACTATAACGTAAGTGTATAGATGCTAACGGTAAATATAGATTGTGAATTGTGTAGTGTGACTGGACATTTTGATACTTTTTTTGTAGTTGAATTCTAAAGATAGCGGATCAATACATTTCCAGCCAGTCTAACTCGCAATGAACATCTGTAAACCCATACTAATACAAGCTTACACAAACTGTGTAGGAATTTATATACTAGTGTGAAAAACTTCGAAAATGTGCATCGAGCATTATTTTCGCACCATTGCGTAATTTTGCGCAAAATAAACGCATTTGAGGTGCGATGTTTTTTTATTGATTAATATTTGCATAATGTAAGCGGAAGGTAGTGATTATTAATGCTCTGTACAGTTAGCTACACAAGTGATTCGGTAGGTAAAAAAAACTTTTAGAAATTCAATAGTCTTCCTTATACTTAGAAGCTGTGAAAATAGAGTTTTTGTTTTAATTTCAAGTTGAGTCGACCTTCTATCTGGTACAGTTAAGTATAATTCAAAAATTCTAAATTCTAAATTCCATATTTTCAAATAGTCAGAACGACTAGATTACACAGGATTATACATACTACCGCTATGTTCGGAGGGTTGTTTTTACTGAGAAGAACATGGCAAAAAACTCAGTTCCTACTCTTTTAAAAAAAAGTTGTGTTACAATTTTGAGTAATGCAATATAAATCATAAAAATAATATAAGCCCATGGACACAGTTCCAGTGCACAAAAGTCGATAAAAAAATTTAAATCTAAAAGTAAACTACGTATAAGTAATTGTGTAGCTTGAGATGACTAGCCCCCACAAGCACAGGTGCTGCTTCTGCTTCACAAGTATGACTTGAATGCCAGCCATCGCCCTCCACAACCATTATAGAGGGAAGTAATCACACGCTTATCTTTCATGCATGTTGTAAGAATAACAAAAATGTGGCGAGAAAGATGAAATTATCAATAGACTAAACGTTTAAATTCATCATGTCGTTCACAGCAAGTAGGATTGTAATATCAAAAACAACTGCTAGTAATTCCCTTAAAAAAAAGTGATAGCAGTTTTCTGATCACCTGTACTTTGACGCTACTTGGTATGTAACACCGTTACACTTCTGTCCGGTTCGTTACATAACAATTACGTAAACAACGGACACACGAACCGACAGACAGATGGTTTTATTTTATACAACTATTTATGCGTGCAGTCACGTGTTTGTTCTTTTTTGTCTGCATATTTCAGATATTCAAACTAGATTTTTTGCAGTTCTTTTAACATGTACTTAAGTATTATATCAAATTTGCATCTTGCAAAGGTATTTTAATGAAATTAATCATACATATGCTCACACCTGTATCCCATGGGGGTAGGCAGAGACCACTGTTTGCCACATGCTACGATCCTTACATACTTCTTTCGCTTCATCCAATCAATTCATCTTATTATCAAAATTAAATGATTACAATGAGAAAAATCAAATAAATACAGCATTTTTATATAATACTAGCTGTGCGCCGCGGTCTCATCCGCGTGGACTTAATTTCATGGGTAGAACAATTTTTACTTAAAAAAAGTAACCTAAGTTACTCCTTGAAACATCAGCTACCTACCAGTAAAAGTAAGTCCCGCTAAAATTAGTCCAGCCGTTTCAGAGATTAGTCGAAACAAACAGACAGACAGAGGAAAAATTAAAAAAATTGGTTTTTTTATGTCCGTACCGTGCATACTTTCATAAGCATTTAGTAAAAAAAACTGTTATTTTGGAATTACAAACAGACACATCAATTTTATTTAGGTGTATGTAGTATGTATGTATAGATATATATGTATCGTTATAGATGTGTAGGTATCGTTGTTAACCTGATTAGTTGAGTCCAGTCTAGAGTTAAATTAAAAAATCTAATATATAAAATTCTCGTATCACAGTTTTCGTTGCCATACTCCTACGAAACGGCTTGACCGATTTTGATGAAATTTTTGTGCTTATCCGGTATCTATGAGAATCGGCCAACATCTATTTTTCATCCCCCTAAATGCCGGGGACATATCGTTGTTAACATGATTAGTTGAGTCCAGTCTAGAATTAAATTAAAAAATATATATATAAAATAAACAAAACACTTTTCAGCGTGCTTGTAGAGTAAATGATGTGTGTTGGAGAATTCCAATTGGAGTTTCCAAGTACGGTGATATTAACAAATGCAATTGAAAATTGGTATTGTACTAGAATCATTATGGTATAATAGCGGAATATCTACGCAATTGTAATTTGTGACTTTTGAACACATTGTATGTATGCAATTGTTGGAATTACCTCCATAATAATGATAATGCAGCTTTAATAAGGTATTTTTTTACATACATATGCTCACGCCTGTATCCCATGGGGGTAGGCAGAGACTACCGTTCGCCACATGCAACGATCCTTACATACTTCTTTCGCTTCATACACTTTCTTCGGTTACAAGTGCTCAGAATTTGACCTTTCTGAAAAATACTAATAATTTGGTCATAGTAGTTCTTCCTTGGACGCCCTCTACCGTCACATTCGCTCTATAAATTTATTTCGTTAATCGCCTTTCACTCATCCTTTCGATATAACATGTGTATTTTCCTGATCGTAAGCTACCGTAGCCTGTGAACGTGACCAACACCAGAGTATCTCAGTCCCGGCTTTTCAACATCGTGAAATATAAAATGATGGTCAGACATGGATGATGTTCTTCATACCCCAGGGCCTGTAGACAAAGTAACATTATCCTCATGCTTCGCTAGTAGAGACGATTACGATATAAAATTTACGGGAATGACATATGTCACATGAATTCTTCGCAGTAAAAGCAACCTTCCGAACCTGGCGGTAGCATGTATAATCATAATTGTAAAAGTCTAATCGAATAAAGATATTTTTGACTTTGACTTTGACTTTGAATGATTTATGTCATTACCATAAATTTTATATCGTTTGTATTAGCGCAAGAATGTTACTCCTTGTAACATTAGCTATCTACCAGTGAAAGTTCCCCGTTAAAATCGGTCCAGCCGTTTTAGAGATTACCCGGAATAAATAGACAGACAGATTGAGAAAAAAATTCAAATTTGTTTTTTTACTTCGGTACCGTATATAATTTCAAACTAAATTTGTAGTTCTTCTTCACTTCTGTATATAGATGTATAGATTCGATATTCATTATACTGTTGCAAGGAGGCTAGACTATCATGTAGCGTACACCATTAAGTCAGTGGCAAACGCAACAGCAATTACACCGCCGATTGCAGTCGTTGCTACGAAATAGAGCAATTATGTTTCAATCAGAATCCAAGTTGCATCGTAAACTAGTTGCCTGCCGTCCAGGCTTTGCATGGTCGGATTAAATTTACCTGAAAGATAATGGAAACTACATCTAGACCTTCTCTTCTGCTAGATCTTGTCTAAATAATAAATAGCACTGAGATAGAGTCATCATCTCCCTGGCCTTATCCCATAAATTGTTGGGGTCGGCACTTGATTCAACCCGATGTGGCTGATCACCTGATTTTTATACGAAGCGACTGCCATCTGACCTTCGCAACCCCTTTTACGAGGAAAATCTGTGATCTGGGTTAAAGCAGTTGTCAGACTATTTTTGGCCTCCGACTGACCTGTAACGATTGCCAAAGATAATAAATTGGCAACCAGGACCGACGGCTTAACGTGCTCTCCGAGGCACGGAGGGAATTCGGCGGTCACCCATCCAATTACTGGCTAGAGCTAAGGTTGCTTAGCTTCGCTGACCGAATGATATGCGCAATAACAACTGTGCGAGCTCCTCTGCCTCTGCGAGCTGAGATAGAGCCTATTATATGACAATATATGCATTTTACTATCTCAGGTTCAATGTTATATCAATACTGTAAAACGGTTTCTAAGGTTTATGTTTAATTAAAAAACTTAACAGTGCGTTTAGACAAAGTAACATTATCTTCCCGCTTTACTAGTAGAAACTATACAAGATGTTCAGGACAGCAAAAAACCGTTTAATTTTTCATCAAGCAACTGTGAAAATGTTATTCCATTTGCTGATAAAATAATAATTCAATAGTTAAGGTTCTTGTGTTTGATTCGCTAAACGATGCAGCCTGCGATTCCCTATCGAATTTTTAAATTATTTATTTTGTATTCTTTAAATTGTATAATATTTTTGAAAAGAGTAATTACTGAGTTTCTTGCCAGGTTCTTCTCAGTAAAATCAACCTTCCGAACCTGGCGGTAGCATGTATAATCCTGTATAATTATGTCATTCTGACGATTTGAAAGTACATTGTAAAAAGTCTAATCGAATAAAGATACTTTTGACTTTGACTTTGACTTTGAATGACATGCGAAACGTATTTCGGTCAAAATATGACGTCCGCGGTATTAGAATTTAAGCGACGATATGTCACGTGACTGATTTATATCATTGCCATACATTTTCAACGCTCCAATTAGCGCAAGAGTCAGAAAAAGTTACATTGTCTAGGTCTACAAGTATACAATGGTAGTATTCATTAGTATAGCTTATTATAAATTGAGCGTATCGCGTATATATAAAGTATTATGAAATAAAGATCTTGTTGTATCTATCTCGGTATTATACCTGTGATAAATTTCGAATACCTTGTAAACTGGTAACGAGTGCGGTATAAATCGTGTAGTCTACATGAAATAATGGTCTTTCCTTCGAACGAAATACAAGATATACATTGCCCTTTGACTTCCATTAAGAACATGCTTTGAATTCAAAGGTCTGTTATTTAGTTTAAATACGTGTTCGAGTACTGGTAAATGCTGTTGAATTGTCATCAAAACTAATATTATAAAGAGGAAAACTTTGTTTGTTTGGTTGTAATGAAAGCTCAAAAACTACTGGACCGATTTAAAAAAATCCTTCAGCAATGGATAGCTACATCATCAGCAAGTAACATAGGATTTATATTATCCCCGTACTCCCACGGGAACGGGAACTACGCGGGTGAAACCGCGTGACGTCCGCTAGTTACAAATGTATTAAATGCTTAAACACACTCATTGGTCTGGTCGCTTCTACGGAACACGAGGTCATAGGCTCCCTTAGTCGGACAGTGTTATTGGGTCTTTCCATATGTAATTTCCCAGTAGCAACCCTAATGGGATATAAAGGATAAATGCCTGGTTAGTGGCAATAGGCTCAATCAACACTATATGGGAGCTAAAAGTTATTAGCGAAATTTGTGTGTTTTATAAGTACAGCTCTGCCTACCCCTTCGGGCAATACAGGCGTGAGCATATGTATGCAAACAAGTTGGTAAAATGTACATTTAAACAACAAGTGATTCACCGAATCGAATTTCAATATTGCATGGTACAAGCTGTTATTGCACACACAATACATGATACCATAGTATTAATGTATACTAATAATAATAAAGCTGACGAGTTTGTTTGTTTGTCTTATTGATCGCGGTTATCTCAGGAATTACTGGGTAGTAGTTGAAATAATATTTTTGTGTCGGATTTATATCGAGGAAGGCTTAATTACATTAAGAGAGGAGCTTCGAGGGAAAATATTAGAAAACGAGCCGCGGTGGCTTTGAGGTTTGAGCAGTCGCCTATACGCAAGCGACGCAAGTTCGAATCCCAGCGGGGTCTGTACAAATGAGTTTTTCTAAAAAACTTATGTACAGTGATTTCACACCACATGCTTTACGGTGAAGGAAAACATCGTGAGGAAACCTGCATATTTCTGAGAAGTAATTCAATCACGTATGTAAAGTGTCTGAGACGGCGATGGACTCACCATCTGTCACGTTGGCACTTAATCATCTTCGGAGAAAAAAATCTTAGGTGTTGCGATTACAACACCTCTGCCTACCCCTTCGGGGAATACAGGCGTGAGCATATGTATATTAGAAAACGATAAAAAATATATTCACGGGAACATAATCGCGGGCAACAGCTAGTACTAGATATATATTACCGTCCATGAACCAAGTACATAGTGCAACGATGCAATAAACAACGTATTGTCATTATTGCTGTCACTGTATTCTGACACATATAACGTTTTGACAGCTGTCAAATTGCGTGATATAATGATGTAATAATATGTAGATGATAATTTACGGGTGATTATGATATACCAAAGTACGGTTACGTATTATGATTTACAATATTATAATTACTACTTAGTATATATTTTAATTACGGGATGGTTTACTAATGCAGTAGAAACTAAACAAACAGTGCCTATTTATATATTATTATTTTATGACACAGAGCTTCAGTCGCAGACTCTTTTTATGGTACTTTTGTGTAGTAATATAATACCATAGACATACCTACTTTGTGATCACTTGAAATTCAGATTGAAATAAAAAAATATGTGAAGGAAAACATCGTGAGGAAACCTGCATATTTCTGAGAAATAATTCAATGACGTATGTAAAGTGTCTGAGACGGCGATGTACTCACCATTTTTAACGTTGGCATTTAATCATCTTCGGTGAAAAGTGGGTATAGTTATTACAACACCTCTGCCTACCCCTTTGAGGAATACAGGCGTGAGCATATGTATGTGTGTATGTATAAAAAAATATAAATATAACATGCACGCTATATTAGGACAAATAATTATAATGACGTTACACAATCGTTATTAAACGTGCTTTGTTAATGTGTCCGTGTACAATAAAAATATAAAACCTCTATTATTTATTATACTCTAATGTTAACCACAGAGTAGTTACATAGCTTAGAACTGAGCTGTGGTTTTGACAGTACCACAACACAGGTGTACGTTACTTTACTGCTTCCGAATGATGTAACTAAGAGATCATTTTACTAGAAGTCGTAAGATAAATAGTTATTTGCTAACATCCTGCCTGGATTTATTCATTTATCACTGTATCGTATTGGTTTATAGGTCTCTGTAAACATCAACAATCCAGCATTTGCCAGATAGTCTTATCTATATAGAATATTTCGTATCTATATAGACTATTGCATGAATGTGGATGAAGCGAAAGAAGTACGTAAGGATCGTAGCATGTGGCAAATAGTGGTCTCTGCCTACCCCCATGGGATACAGGCGTGAGCATATGTATGTATGTATGTATATAGACTATTGAAGTGTCTGTTTGTAAACCCAAAATTACATCCACTTTTGACTGAATACTTATGGAAATATACACGGTAATAACATAGATAAACCAATTTAAAAACAATCTCTGTCTATCTGTTTGTTCCGGCTCGACTGATTTGAACGGGACTTCTTTAACTGGCGGATAGCAAATGTTACAAGGAGTAACATAGGTTATTTATTAATAAAATATGAGGGTATTATATATAATATGAGGGTTTTCGTAATCTATACTCGCCAGCTAAGCTCTATACTCGTGACTTTTATATAGTTATTTATTCAAAGAGGTTGCACGTCGTCTGATAGAAGCTTCTCGTGACAAGCGGGCTGAAATTCGTTCCTTAGAATAAAAGTTATAGATTCGGCCTCTATATAGGCGCCGATCGGTCCCCCGGGAGAAAAACAGACAATTATTTATATATATATGCTATGACAGAGGGTGAGTCTATCGCCATCTCATGCACTATACATCCGTCTTTGAATTACTTCTCAGACATATGCAGGTTTCCTCACGATGTTTTCCTTCACCGTAAAGCTCGTGATGTGAAATCACTGTACATAAGTTTTTTAGAAAAACTCATTGGAACTTGCGTCGCTTGCGTAGCAGGCGACTGCTCTAACCTCAAGGCCACCGGATCTCAACAATTATTTATTTATTTTAAGGTCTCGTCTCCTGGTACAAATGTTAGGTTATGATAAGCGTTCTTCAAATTTTTGGCACCCTTTAGATGCATCAGGGAAAACGTCAAAACTTTAAGGAGACGAGTGCGTACAGGGTGCGAATTTCAGGGGACGGATGGGTCCTGACCCGTATAGATTATGAACCACACTTGTGAATTGTGGTAGAGGTAGAAATATGATTTTGCAGTCCGTAACATAATATCAAGTTCATAGGCTGCATCTCAGTCGTGTCGCGTGACAAAGAACAATGTTAGCAATCAATTTTAATTTGTTCTTATTAATCTTACCAATTAAGTACTTATGTTTCCTTCTTCTATTGTCAAAGTCAAAGTCAAAGTCAAAAATATCTTTATTCGACTTTTAACAAAGTACTTTCAAATCGTCAGAATGACATAATTATACAGGATTTAATAATTATACAGGCCTTCTTGGCACGATCCCGAGAGACCGTTTTGGGTCAAGTTTTCTACTTGTAATTAGTTTTAAGTACTGTTCCTTGTATACTGTTTGTTTGTAAGGTGATATGACTAGAAAGTTATTGAATATAAATTCAGAGATATAGTATAGATATAATAGTCAGAGAGACATTCCCATTTATAATGTTGTTTATGGATTGTGAAAATCAAAGTTAGTCGGTACGGTGCCTTCGTATCTTGCTTATTGGTATGTAATCATTGTCCATTACACGGATAGTATGGTAATGGTTATAATGGATTTGTGATGGATGACCCCTAGATGTTGGCGATATGACATTGTTGTCATAATGTGGTTAGGGTTGACACTTAACTATTTATTATTACACACTTATAATGTTCAATTGTAATTGCTACGTTTTATTGAAATTATTAAGTATTCTTTATCAGCCTCATCTTATTAATATTATGTACGTTGTACATTTTTTTGCGATGTAACTGTGTTAAATTTACAAACATACAGACGAATCTTTCCTCTTAATAATATTAGTCTACATAATATAGATGTATCAAAACCATTCCGATTTCAAATAGGATGATGTCATAACACGCTAATGACAACCTTATAGACAGATATGTTTCGCATCGAATCAATTCACCACATCTCTGTATAAAAGTAGGACACTAATACATGCTATGTATGTATAATTGGACATACAGCCTTCTACTGCCTCGTTGATCTAGTGGTCGCTAAACGCTGAGTATGATAGGCCTAGACAATGCAACGTTAGGGAAGTCTTTAGCCTGGGTTCGATGGGTGGCAATGAGGTGCTCACTCTTCTTTAAAGTTGTACTAAAACAACCCTATGTATAAAGAAAAAAGCCGGTGAGTTTGTTTCACCGTTTCTTCTCCTGACAGGCTTACATTTGGAAACGGTGGTAAATTAACCTGAGTTATCGCAATGACGGTCAATGAGTGTTGCAAGTGTCCCTTATGTTGAATAAAACTTTTTGATTTGATTGAAGAGCTCGTGGCTCAGTTGCTATTGCGCATATCATTCGATCAGCGAAGTTCAGCAACTCTAAAAATAGACGGTAATTGGATGGATGACCGCCTGAGTTCCCTCCGTGCCTCGAAGAGCACGTTAAGCCGTCGGTCCCGGTTGACAATTTATCATCTTTGGCAATCGTTACAGGTCAGTCGGAGGCCTAAAATAGTCTGACAACTGGACCCAGATCACAGATTTTCCTCGTAAAAAGGGGTTGCGAAGGTCAAATGGCAGTCGCTTCGTATAAAAATCAAGTGCTCAGCCACATCGGGTTGAATCAAGTGCCGACCCCAACAATGTATGGGATAAGGCCAGGGAGATGATGATTTGATTTGATTTGTTGGGCAAAGTGTTGTTGGGTTATTCTAATACCCGGTTATGGGCAATAGGCTCGCTTCATATTATGTGGGACTAAAATATAGCAGGCGAAATGTGGGTCTATAAGTTAACCTCTGCTTAGTCCGTGTTTTTCACTGCAAGTATTTGTGTAGAGTGACTGTGATAAAAGTGGGTGTTGTTACACCTGGCATACGATATATAAACGATATATTTTATTTTTATAGTGTCTTCAAGTGAGACACACCTTGTAAAAATAGCAAAATTATATCACATCAATGACCTAATGAATAAATAATAAGTAATTAAAGTTTTCGCTGAATTATTCAGCACACACAAATGCCAAAACAATAAAATATGTCAATTAAATTAGAATTATATTGAAATGTGCGGTGTTTGGCAAATGTTATACGTTTTATATACTAAATGCTTCGTAGGTTAAGTGAAAAGCACGAGGTCCTGGGCTCGATCCCCAATCCAAAACTGGCTATTGATATTATAAACTTGAATGTTTGTGTGTATGTATGTTGTGAATAATATAGTTTAGACGGCGATAGAATATGTTTCGTTGGCACTTAATCGTCGGTGAAAAGTGGGTGTTGTTATTATAACACCTCTGCCTACCTCTTCCGGGAATACAGGCGTGAGCATAATGTATGTATGTAAGTCTTTCACTGTCGCACTGTGGAACTACGAGGGGAATAAGACCTTATGGTAAGGTATCTCGTGAGGAGCTCGTGGCACAGTTGCTATTGCGCATATCATTCGATCAGCGAATTTAAGCAATCTTAACTCTGGCCAGTAATTGGATGGGTGACCGCCCGAGTTCCCTCCGTGCCTCGGAGAGCACGTTAAGCCGTCGGTCCCGGTTGCCAATTTATCAACTTTGGCAATCGTTACAGGTCAGTTGGAAGCCTAAAATAATCTGACAACTGGTTTAACCCAGATCACAGATTTTCCTCGTTAAAGGGGTTGCGAAGGTCAGATGGCAGTCGCTTCGTATGAAAATCAGGTGATCAGCCACATTGGGTTGAATCAAGTTCCGACCCCAACAATGTATGGGATAAGGCCAGGGAGATGATGGTAATGTACCTCGTGATGAAATGAAATTAAACCTTCTATTTGTTTTGTTCCAGATAACAACGGATTGCAGCCACATAGAACCTTTAACGCGAAACCTTCAAACTCAGATCATAACCTCAATGTCAACTTGACAAGTCATAGTTGCGTCAAAATTGCAGTGAACGAACTATGTGGATAGGCTGTTTGGGTAGATAGTATATTGGTTACTGTGATATTGTGATGGCGTCTGTGTGTCTGTGGCTGTGGACAGCGAGTGTGGTGCTCTGTCTCTTGGGCATGATCTCAGGGTTGGACAATGGGCTGGCGCTAACTCCGCCAATGGGCTGGCTGGCCTGGGAGCGATTTAGATGCAACACTGATTGCAAAAATGATCCCGAAAATTGTATTAGGTGAGTTTCTTTTACATAAGTAACGTTGGGGTAAGTTGCACGCTCACCCAATAGCCAGGGTCTAAGAATTTGGCTATGGTATTCCCTGTCAGTCGTAAGAGGCGACTAAAAGGGGGCCGGAGGGCCTGCTGGCGGTGGTCGGGATGTGAGCTTTGACCAACGAGCCATGGGCCCGGGTGGCACAGCGATGTGGCTCGCGCTCACCATTCCATTTGTCGCGACGGGAACTAATCGTCTTTGGT
This sequence comes from Watsonalla binaria, assembly GCA_929442735.1. NCBI lineage: Eukaryota > Metazoa > Arthropoda > Insecta > Lepidoptera > Drepanidae > Watsonalla > Watsonalla binaria. The sequence continues at coordinate 1,887,271 of OV838938.1, forward strand.
GGACAAAGCCTTCCCCTATATCAAGTCTTTTGGAAAAACCGTGGCTAAGATATATTCCAGAAGTCGTTATCGTATAGTAATTATTTCGATCTAGCTCTGCTCCGCGGTTTTACCCGCGTGAACGTAATTTCATTGGAGGCCCTCGGAATCTTAATGATTTTTTAAACATAAAAGTAGCCTATGTAACATCAGCTATCTGATAGTGAAAGTTCCATTAAAATCGGTACAGCCGTTTCGGAGATTACCCGGAACAAATGGACAGACAGAAAAAATAAATTGGTTTTTAATGTCAGTATCGTATATACTTTCAAATGTATTAAGTGACAAGCTGTAATTTTGTAATTACAAACAGACACTTCAATCTTATTTATCTGTATAGATTAAACTAGTCGGTACAGGTGCCGCCACCAGTTATGAGCGTTAACCTTGATTGTGCAGTATTTTTTTTTTTACTATCCTCACTATATTTGTTAAGCGATCGTAACTATGATTTGTTATTCTTAATTCCCATACCTGATTGTTTTTCTTCCAGCGACCGTTTGTTCCGCACCATGACAGACATCTTGGTGACAGAGGGGTACGCAGCGGCCGGCTACGAATACATCAACGTTGATGACTGCTGGCCCGAACGGGAGCGGGACCCGAGAGGCAAGCTGGTCCCCGACCGGGAGCGGTTCCCCTATGGCATGAAGAGCCTTTCGGATTACGTAAGTACTTTTGTATGAATGATGGATCAAAGGTCTTCCAGTTAGATATGATGTGAATAGGTGGCAGTTAGATATTGTGATAGGACGCTTGTTTAGTAATATTCTCAGTAGACTTTTGTCCAAGCTGGTGGTATAGTTGTCGTTACGAGTTATGAGTGCTGACCTAGCATGTGCAATAATCATAAGTCGGTATCTATCTGCCTGTATGGCGAAACTCGAATAGAATACATGCGCAATACTTATCCCGGTGCATTGCAGAACGCCTGAGTGCCTAGTGCGAGTTTTCTTAAAATTGCCGTCTCAAGTCATCGCGTTGACGTAAACGCAATTTGTATGGGCTCACAATAGTGCTATCCGTGAGCCGACAGATGGAGTTGTCTCTATCCTATACAAATCAGCGTTTACGTCGACGAAAAACTCGCACTAGGCACTCTGTTTGGCAACAAGGAAACTTATTAAAGATTCGATATCGTAATTACCCCCACCGCTCCCCCAACACTCACAGGAGATTTGCATAATATTGATTTGTGCTATGTTGTGATTCATTTCAGAATCATCTAGCTCGATATTTTTTTTAATTAATTAAGAGTATTCTATTTCAGTTTTCGTAGAATTTAAATAATTTGTAGCTAGCTGAATCACTAAATACATGTTAACAATATGTAGGAAAATTGTTGCTATGTTGAAACAATTCAATTTTAATACATTCAGTGAATATGCGTTACAGATTTCGCACCCATGCGAAACAAATGCTCATCTTTAGATATTTGTTACCATTCTTAGTGTATTGTTGGAGCACCCACGTAATATTAATACTTACAAAAAACTGTAAAGAGGTGTCTGTACAATTTTAAAAGGTTAGTTATAAATACCATGGGAATATTTTTAAATCCGTGGTACTACTTATTGTGAATGCCACTGGTAGAAAATAAAAAAAATATTGAATGGAAACAAAAATAATATACTCACGCCATCCCAGAAGGGTCTCCGAAGGGATAAGCAGAGATGTTGTAACGACAACACCCACATTTCTCCGAACATGATTTAGTGCCAACGTGACAGACGGTGAGTCCATGCCGTCTCAGACACTATACATACGTCTTTGAATTACTTCTCAAACGTATGCAGGTTTCCTCGCGATGTTTTCCTTCACCGTAAAGTACGTAATGTGAAATCACTGCACACAATATAAACCAACTTTTGCTAAGAATTATTTTTATCACATAATTATCAATACTTAACTATTAACATGTACACAGGTTCTTCCTAAGCCCCTTAAGTTTATTTTGCATATTTTAGTGAAATGTGAACTTTAATACCAGTCAATCAGGTTCATTATACAGCACATCAAGTAGGTATTTAAATGAAATGATCACTCTTTAAACTGGATTCATCCGACCTTCAATACGTGTATCATGACGCTCTCAAAAACTTGATATATAGACCATCCGTGTATAATTTTATAATTATTCATTTACCTATAAATATGTTACATAATAATGTCATGAATATTTTATTATATTAATATTTATATGATATATTATGAAGTTATTCGCTACCTGTTCTGCCTTTAAAAGTAAGTCCGTTACTAATTCTCTAAGCGGAAACGTGCCGAATTGTAACATTTGGAGCTGGCAAATAATTATTATTTGGCAAGTAAAATATTTGCTTATATATGGTATTGTATACTGAAATAAATTAAATTAAATATACGTCATCAGATTGCATATTAATTAGTATAAAATATAGCCGTGGTGGCCTCGGGGTTTGAGCAGTCGCCTGCTACACAAGCGACGTAGCTTCGAATCCCAGCGGGGCCTGTACCAATGAGTTTTTCTAAAAACTTTGATTTCACACCACGTGCTTTACGGTGAAGGAAAACATCGTGAAGAAACCTGTATATGTCTGAGAAGTAATTCACAGACGTTGTATAGTGCCTGAGACGACAATGAACTCACCATATGTCACGTTGGCACTTAATCATATTCGATGAAATGTGAATGTCGGTACAACACTTCTGCTTACACCTTCGGGGACCGTTCTGGGATGGCGTGAAAATATTTATTTTTGCAAAACAAAAAGTTTTGTATAAAATATTGTATGCTCCTTAGTACTTTTTGAGCCAATTCGTTAGAAACATAGATACTAATCATACCTCTTTATAATACTAGAATAGATATATAAGGTGTCTACTTATAAAACATCGATAATTTGTAGGTGTGTACATCATACTTAATGCATCAAGAACAATATTACACAGTCGTGGTAGCTCAATGCTCGTAAATCATCCATCGTCGATCGATCTCGATCTGTCAAACATAAAGGATTGGTTATTAACGCCCTAGTTACGTGTATAACATACAAAGATACAAGCAGAATTTGTAATTATAACATGAGTAATTATTACTTAATATTTTCTTGCACTGTAAAGCCTTTTTAGTGGGTTGCATGAAAACGAGACTCTAGACATACATATATACCATATTCTCACGCCTGTATTCCCCGAAGGGGTAGGCAGAGGTGTGGTATTAACAACAGCCATTTTTCACCGAATATCATGGTGAGTCTATCGCCGTCTCAGTCACTATACATACAGTCTTTGAATTACTTCTCAGATATATGCAGGATTCCTGATGATGTTTTCTTTCACAGTAAAGCACGCGGTGTGGAAGCACTGCGCAGGTACAGGCCCCGCTGGGATTCGTTAGGTGACTGCTCAAACCGCAAGGCTACCACGGCTCAATCGAACAATAGATCTATTTGAAAACATTAGGCTTAGTTTTCATACTATTTAGTACGCTTACTAATAAGCTTAGTAGTATGATAGTGCTATGTTAGTGCTATTCATAAAGTAGCGTAGTAATTACCAAACAAAAGTGAAACCAGTCATATTTCTCTGTCGAACTTATATTTCGTCTCCTTATACGTACACTAAGCAAATGCGTAATCTTTTGAGGAGTACACAATACCATTTCATTCTCTTACCATTTATGACGGAGTTAATTAGTAGCTTTTGAAATACAGCGCTTTGGTAACACCATTTAAAAATTCAATATTTGACACGACGTTTATGCCCGCGACTTCGCCCGCGTGGCATAGTGACTTTGGGATGTGAAACGTTCTAGAAGTTGACACCAGTCTCCTGTACCCCTCTCACGAGTGTGCCATCGTTTTCGTAATCTATACTCGCTAGCGTCAATCGCAATATTTGTATGAGATATATTAGTTCTTCACGTCACCGCTGGGAGTCGCTGCACAATGTGTCAATATTTGGCGGAGACGCTAGCAATAGCAGTATAGATTAGGAAAACGGTGCAAACTCGTGATAGGGGTACTGGTATCAACTTGTAGAACGTTGATTGTAGTATAATATTATTGTATACGAGTACTTTGAACACGTAAGGTGGAGTTGCAGAAAGGTATTGCACACACAGTCTTAACGGTCGCCGAACTTGACACGTTCGGAAATCCCTCGTAATGATTTTTCTAAAGGTAGACAATATTTCTTAAAATGTGGAGTGATTCCACTAGGTACTCTATATCTATAAATTGACATCGATCCACAGAGTTCCAATAACATATATACAGTTAACACAAACACAACTATTCGTTCTATTTAATATACTATACGTAACATGTGCTAACGCTAACTTTAATCTCCAATTGGTCTTAGCGTGATGTAAAATAATATTTAAATGAAACATCCATAATTAAAGATAAAAATCAGTTCAAACCAGTAGCACCTGAGATAGACGCGTTCAAACAAACCAACTCTTCAGCTTTATAACATTAGCATAGATTAGATAGATAAATAGAAGAAGAGCCGTGGTAGCCGTGGGGTTTGCTGCTACGCAAGCGACGCAAGTTCAAACCCCAGAGAGGCCTATAGAAATGAGTATTTCTAAAAACTTATGTGCAGTGATTTCACACCACGTCCTTTACGGGAAAGAAAACATTATGAGGAAATCTGCATATGTCTGAGAAGTAATTCAATGACGTATGTATAGTACCTGAGACCGTGATAGACTCACCATCAGTCACGTTGGCAAATAATCATCTTCGGTGAAAAGTAAGAGTTGTTAATACAACACCTGTGCCAACCCCTTCAGGGGATACAGGCGTGAGTTACATGCATGTTTGTATGTAAATAGAAGTATTCGACCGTTTTGCAAAGAGGTATGATTCATTGTGAGTATCGTAAATGTCGAGCCTTGCACTATTACATTTATATTGATTTCACAATCGACTATATTCGATTCTATTATAATTCGATTATAATATATATCTAGATCCATAACAACAAAGGAGGAATCGAAACAATGTCTGCCTTATACGTTATCGATTGATGTGAATCGATTAATGAATTACAAATTGAATATAAAAGCAGTTTTAAGTTTGATTTATAGACCAACGCCTTACCGGTTGCTTAACTTAACAGTTGATTTATGAAGTATGTGAACCGTTATGAATAGAGACGTGGCTAATGATATCTAATTACACTTGTCAGTTTTAGTTAGCAATCGATCAGCTATTTATTGCGTTCGGTAATTACGGCAGTTTTACTTGTTGCTAGTAAACTTATGATCATCATCTCTCTACATACCTTTAAACGAGCAATTCTTGTATATATATATAAATCTCGGAAACGGCTCCAACGATTTTCATGAAATTACGTGTGTAGGGGTTTCAGGGGCAAACAATTTATCTATCTAGGTTTCATCTTCGGAAAACATAGTTTTACATATCATTACAGTACGAAGGTAAATTTCGCACATCTGTCAAGTTGCTCAGACGGTAGGCTACCAGCTTATCGTGTGATATAGAAATTAGGCTATACCCCGGTTTGAGTCCAAATGACATCGGTCCGATTGAATTTTCCTTTTTTTATGAAAAAACGTTAAGTTTTTTTTTTGAGAGAAAAGTTTAGTTTCTAAACTACACTCGCTAGCGTCACTCGTAATAGTTGTGTGAGATATTTTCGTTCTTCACCATGTTTTATGCAAATGTTCGACGAAGACGCTAGCGAGTATAGATAATGAAAACGGTGGCAAATACGGTGGTCGTAATAGGGGTACTGGCATTTATCACACATTGTTGCCTTCACACATTCAGCCCGAGACCTCAGTATTCAACTACAATCTACCTCCGAATAAGTATCAACACACTTTGAGGCACACTCAACCGCAAGGTTAAATACGTCGACGTTCGTACTTATTCTTGATAATTCAAAAAAAGGGACCCAAAAAATGTGTTCTACGGTTCCGATGCTACAGATATTAATCTGTAGTAATAATAACAAAGTAATCGAATCAATACATCACACTGTGTAGGATTTAAATAGCCGTGAGAACGATCGAGCCTTGAGCTATCGCCCACTGACGCTAACTATACATGACGCTCTCAAAAGACGTCTAAAGGTTGTATGTACATTAATGCCAATATGACAGATGGTGAGTCCGTCTTCACAAGGGCTTATTCCCAGACATCCATTATTTTATTACCACCACCTCCACGGCTTTTGTTTTTGGAAACAAATGAAATTCACGACATCCATGAAATTTAATGGTCGTGGAGGTCGCGGGAACAAATGTATGAAAGTTTACATACATACATATGCTCACGCCTGTGTTCCCCGAAGGGGTAGGCAGAGGTGTTGTAATCACAACTCCAACTTTTCATCGAAGATGATTAAGTGCCAACGTGACAGATGGTGAGTCCATCGCCATCTCAGACACTTTACATACGTCATTGAATTACTTCTCAGAAATATGCAGGTTTCCTCACGATGTTTTCCTTCACCGTAAAGCACGCGGTGTGAAATCACTGCACATAAGTTTTTAGAAAAAGTAATTGGTACAGGCCTCGCTGGGATTCGAACTGGCGTCGTTTGCGTAACAGGCGTCTGGTCAAACCGCAAGGCCACAACGGCACTTAAAATACGGCGGCTTTACCATCGTATTTCTTTACAATCTTGAATCCACAGTGTTGCCTGCGTGGTAGTAAGAAGTCACATTTATTAGTGAATAACTCAGTCAGTCAGGATTTGAATTTTACGTATTTGTATACGTTTGCATGTCAGTACCGCTATCACGGATTTGCCACCATTTGCGTAATCTATACTCGCTAGCGTCTCCGCCGAATATTTATATGAGAATGGTGCAGCGACTCCCAGCGGTGACGTGAATAACTAAAATATCTCATACAAATATTGCGAGTGACACTAGCGAGTATAGATTATGAAAACGGTGGCAAACTCGTGATGTGAGGGGTGAGAAATTAAGTGCATAATTTATTAACTTTCTCAACTGGCGCGCGGTGTCACCAACCTACAATCATTTGCGTTCAAACTGCGGTTAAGAATCAATTTGTCAAGGCATCACCTCATTTGATTTGCGGCTTTTGTAATGACAGATGAACGTCTTCATCACACACAATGTAGCTTCCTGGTCATTATATATATTGCGTTACTGCATTCATATTATAGTGCAATTCTTTCAACCATTATATAGTCGAGATGTAGCGTAATCCCTAATTGGTTGTGTCTAACAGCTGCGTGTTAGTTAATTAAAAATGTATGCAATAGTATTACAAACTTGAAATAGTGTTTGTCTTGTTTGTATGTCGTCATTATTGTTTTAAGTATGATTTTTTAGTAAACGAGATTTTCAAGGTTAAATGCAGTTTTAACATCGGGGGGCTACCATCATCGGTTTAAGCAGAGCGTATTTATTAAAAAGCTAGGTGTTTGTCTATGTATTTGTGTTTATGGTTTAATTTTGAATTTTTCCCGTTGTTGTGTTATCTTTACCTGTCATGTGTTGATCTTTGTTTTCTGTTGTTAGTTTTATGTAATAAAATATATATTACTTTAGAAATCTTACTCTATTAATAATAGATCTTGATACGACATCTAATAGTATTAAGAACTTCTGAGCTTTGACGTTTCATTTTGGTCAATTAAACGTCAAAGCTAAGAAGTTCTTAATACGCTCTGCTTAAACGTATAGTATACATGGGACGTCACGAAGGCTGTAGCCCCAACGTACAACGTAATGAAAATCGTAGCGATGTCGTAGCTAATTAGTCGAAGACAGAGTTTTCGTATTTTATATATCAAAGAAAAATTGGAATAGCTCAGCAAAAACATCCCATTAAATTGAAGTCATATCAAACTACTATTTTGGATCAGTTGAATACCACATTAGGAGAGGATTTCGTTAGAATTACTTTAATCGTTAAACAATTATTCGATCGTATGTTTTACTTAAATCGAGTCCCTATTGCCAAAGCTAAACGGATCGACAGTAACATTACATAACTTCATAACGCATTTGTGCGTCGACAGCTAATGTTCTAAGCATTAACTGCCAATAATTTCCAGTAATACAAAAGCTTTTTCATCTGTGCTGTCATTAGATTATGTAAATTACAGTTAAAGCGAAGTCATATAATCGCAGTTGTTACGTGCACGCACGCACTCACAGTAATCAGGTGTTTAAACGACTGGCGGTGACACTGGGCTGATAGTGGAGAGAAATGTAAATGATGTAGATATACGATTAAATATTAGCTAGTGAATCCAACGGCCATGCACGCAGAAGATTACCATACAAAAGTTATCATTCCTAGCCTAATTTATATATTGTTGGGGTCGGCACTTGATTCAACCCGATGCGACTGATCACCTGATTTTTATACGAAGCGACTGTCTTCTGACCTTCGTCACCTCTATAACGAGGAAAATCGGTTATCTAGGTTAAACCAGTGGTCAGACTTTCTTAGGACTCCAACGTAACGATTACCATACAAACAATTTTTTTTTAATAATACCAAAGTTGTGTACAAAGTAGTAATGAAAGAAAAAAAAATCTTCGCAGGGCCTTTTTGGGTTTTAGTGAGACGATTAAACAGCTTTTGATTGATTGATGAAGAAGATATATATTAAGATAGGGTTGTCAGATTTCTATGGACTTCGTGCGAATTTAATTTATCTCTTGAAATCCAATGTAACTCGTGTTGTAAATAAAACTGAATACGTGAAGTCTGTCCGCAACGCATATTATAAATGCAAGCGTGAGTTTGTTTGGTACGCTTTCACTCCTTAACTAATGAACCGATCATCATGAATTTGTTCACACAGGGATACGGAAAAGAATAATTTTTATTTATTATAGTGCTCATATTACCTGGCACAGTTGCTATTGCGCCTATCCAGTAATTGGATGGGTGACCGCCCGAGTTCCCTCCGTGCCTCGGAGAGCACGTTAAGCCGTCGGTCCCGGTTGCCAATTTATCGTCTTTGGCAATCGTTACAGGTTAGTCGGAGGCCTAAAATTGTACATACACAGATTTGCCCCGTTAAAGGGGTTGCGAAGGTCGGATGGCAGTCGCTTCGTATAAAAATCAGGTGATCAGCCACATCGGATTGAATCAAGTGCCGACCCCATCAATGTATAGGATAAGGCCAGATGATGATGATTACCTGGATGACCGAACATTTTTGTTTTCGTTTTCTCTAAATTATGCCTAGGTAGATAAATTTATCGCCTCCGAAACCCTTCCGAAAAATTTCATGAACATCGTTCGAGCCGCTTCCGAAATTTGTACAATCTGAATACGAGAATACTTTATTTATTTATTTTATTGACACATCAACAGTTAATAGGCTGAAAAACTAATTTAACAATTATGTAGTATATGGTCTAGCCTAGTCACTAATAACAGGTGTGAGACAGCATTCACAAATAACATTATTCTAAATATATTAAGGTTAGAGTTAAGATGTGCTGTAGTTATATCTTATACCTAATAATGGAAAGTAATTTACAAATACTCAGTTAGTGAGATGTGTTGTAACGAGGTGACAATGACAGACCCGGCTGCAGCAGCTTATGTTTCCACTGTGGAAAACTATCTCTACAAATGTCTAAACCAATGGATTGGGGAACATTGTTGAACGTTGCTTGAAACCTGTGAAGTGGCGAAAATTTGCCTACATTGGTCCTAGCTAGCTTCGGTTGAAATGTTGCCTTCTTCTTGTTCGATCTATTAAATATCCGAATACCTCGTTAAAAAATAATTATTAGATATACGTAGATGAGAAAATTTTTAGTTTAATTTCAACCTCCTTTTGAGTCAAAAAGAGCTCACTGTGTATTCTTAATGCGTGTGTAATGTACGTTGCATGAATCTGTCCGAGCATGTATTATAGCTAATGTCATTATAACCACGCCATGTCAGTAATATATCTAACTGTGAAATGATAAATCTGTTAGTTGTACGCAATATGTGTGAATATTTTGAATTACAATCTCAGTTTCCACTATTCAATCTTGTTTCGCACCTATCAAGTATTTTTATTTATATGCTCATTAGTTAAGAGCCATGGATGCCTCGGGGTTTGAGCAGTCGCCTGCTACGCAAGCGATACAAGTTCGAATCCCAGCGTGGTCTGTACCAATGAGTTGTGATGTGCAGTTATTTCACACCACGTGCTTTACGGTGAAGGAAAACATCGTGAGGAAACCTGCATATGCCTGAGAAGTAATTCAAAGACGTAGTAGCGTCGCTTGCATAGCAGGCGACTGCTCTAACCCCAAGGCCACTACGGCTTAAAATAATTAATTAACGAATAAAAAAAAATCATCACATCCGCATGTTTCCACCTCTCCCAACGAGACGGATCACATTCTGATCATTGAACCAGTTTGAAAAGCAACAAATTTAATAGCAGTGAAAGTGTGTGACGTAACTACATTAGACCTATTATGTAGTGTCACAGTGTAACCACAGTATATTTACTTATAAGCTCACTGAACAGTATGGAATCTGTACATCTAAGATAAAGATAAATAAAATTGAAGTGTTTGTTTGTGATTCCAAAATAACAGCATATACGGCACTTACATAAAAAAATAACTGGACCAACTTTTTAGTGGATTTACTTAGGAGTAATATAAAAAGCCACCCACGATATTAAGTCCACGCGAGTGAAACACCGAGGTTAAGAAACAAGCTAACATTTGCTCCATTGAAGATTAATCCTTAATTTACTCCCCATTTGAAAAACTTATGTAAAACACGTAAGTGACGTATACGTGATCGATTACGACGACATGACACCGTTGACAGAGAGCCTAGTGCGAGTTTTTCACTGCTGCCGTCACAAGTCATCGCGTCAACGTAAACGCAGATTTGTATAGGATCGAAACAGCGCCGTCTGTCGGTCTAAAGATGACACTTTTGTGAGCCCATACAAATCTGATTTTACGTCGACGCGATGACTTGTGACAGCGTATTTAAGAAAACTCGCACCAGGCACTCTAGCATCTCGCCGGGTTCATTTCGAACGATTTGTTCCTCGGTTCCTTACTGCTTGTAGTAACCTCGCATGTATCCTGTGGTATAACAATCGACTAACGGGGTGTACACATTGTACGAGATGAGATCTGGTTTGAATTGTCAGTTTACTGAGACCGTGAAACGACCGACTGTCTCTCAGTGGCCTTTTTGTTCCTTTTTGCTCCTCCAATACATTGTTAGAGTCGATACTGGATCTATTGGTCGATTTCTCGAAGTCACTATGCAATACTTTTATGGGGAAAATTGGTTACACAAATTAAACTTGTTAACAGACTTTCTCATATATTTTCCTGGTTCTTTAATATACTACTATCCTTAAAACAACGGCAATACGTTCAAAGACGTATGTATAGTACCTGAGGAGACGGCGATGGACTCACCATGTCACGTTAGCACTTAATCATATTCGGTGAAATGCGAGTATTGTTGTTACAACACCTCTGCTTATCCTCTGGGGCCCTTCTGGGATGACGTGAGCATATTTATTTTAGTACTTTTATTTAAGAATATTTAGACTTAAATTATCTCTGTTTTAATTATAAATATCAACGGTAATTATGTTAAAATCGCCAACATTTTTAAGACAATGAAATTTGTGATCATTAAAGTAACATATAGTTGAACATTGTATCGTGAGAAGGTAATATTTAATAATTATATCGATTTGTAGTCGACTTTCTTGTCGATTCCACATTGTGTAGTGTGCTGTCCCTTTTACTTCACATTATTTTTCCACTTCTGTTGTTTTGTTATGTTATTGTTAATCGTAATTACATTCCTCATAGACGCATTATCGAATAGAAAGTTTGATAAGTTCAAATCGAGTAAAAGTAATCTAGATTCATTCTGCACTCGACATTTAATTAGAATCGGTTATAAATAACCAATTCGGTTCAGATATAGTTAGAGAGAACTTAGTTTTATCTGATTTATTTATTGATAGGTAAATAACCTAATTTGTGTGATCGACCACACAGGGTGCTGGCCAAATGTCCTCGAGAGTAGCATAAAGAGGGCCAACTATGATCGTTTATATCAAGAACTTAGCTTCAACGTCCAATTTTACGGTGAAAAAATGAAACGTCAAAGCTAAGAAGTTCTTAATACGCTCTGCTTAAATCGATGATGGCAGGCCCCCAGGTTATGAGTGCTCAGCGAAAATAGTGGGGGATACTGGGCATCAATTTATTCCCCTCGCGTCAAGTATATAGATAGAAACAGACCCATAAAATGACAGCGGCGCATTCAAGGTCAGCGCTCATAACTAGTGACGTCGCTTGACCTTGCGTATTGCGCTTTTTTTGAAGTAAATACACAGGCGACATTGCCAACGTTAAAACGTGTTATAACCTACACTTGGGGTACAGAATTCTTATCAGGATTAAAAACCTCAAGAATTTAGCTGAAGTGAAAACATACCATTAAATGGACCGCTTCGAGTAATCGATCTTTTTCAATCGAGTTAATTCGATAAGGGGATCATCGACTGCCTTAATTCAATTATTATTGCGCCTCGTCACGATTTGCGGTCTACTTACTTATTATTTGCTGATAAATCATTCATTTGCGAGTTAAATACTTGTTTTAATATTTTACTAGCAGTGCCCCGCGGTTTTACCCGCGTAGACTTAATTTGAAGGCCCGCGGAACAGCTATGTGAACTTAGTCTACTACTCGTCTGGAAAAAAAACACGGTATTTTTTTAACCCTTTTTTTTAAACAAATTAACTAAAATATTCTTTGTAACATTAGCTATCTACCAGTAAAAATTGCTTGTTTTAATCGGTCCAGCTGGCACGGAGATTAGCCGGAACAAACAGACGGACAGACGGTTAGAAGTTGCTTTTATTGAGATTTGAATTTAAAGCCGTGGTGGCGGTTTGAGCAGTCGCCTGATAAGCAAACGACGTAAATACGCAACTTATGTACAATGATTTCACACCACGTGCTTTGTGATGAAGGAAACATCGTGAGGAAACCTGCATATGTCTGAGAAGTAATTCAAAGATGTATGTATAGTGCCTGAGACCGACTCACTCTCTGTCAAGTTGGCACTTAATTATATTGGGTGAAATGTGGGTGTTTTTACTACAACATCTCTGCTTGCCCATTCGGGGACCCTGTTTCTGGGATGGCGTGAACATATTATTTGTGAATAGATATTTAAAAACAAATTACAAACTCGTTACAGAAAAGGTCATAGGATACTTAGCTCATCCCGGCGGCGGGACCTTGTTCGCACATAAATATGCAGTGCGAGTATGTAAATTCAAAGCCTTGTCATATTAATTCGCACTAAATCACACTTGTGCAAGTGTTTAAAAATAATAAGGAAATTGAATTATGCTTAAGATATTATAATGTTATTGATAATTATAATATTGTCTTTCAATAAGTAGGTATGAAGCCTTACGGTGCAGGAAAATGTGAAATTAACATAAGGAAGCTTGCATCGTCTGAGAAATAATTCAATGACGTATGTATAGTGGCTGAGACAGCGATAGACTCGCCATCTGTCAAGTTGGCATTTAATTATCTTCAGTGAAAAGTGGGTGGTCTCCTTTGCTTGCCTCTTCGAGGACCCTTCTAATATAGCGTGTGCATTTCTATATCTATACATATAAAGAAAATGTAAGTGTCTCTTTGTAATTCCAAAACAACAGTTTTTTTTACAAAACGCATTACTATGTTATACAGCATTGAATATACATTTATTGAATAAAAACTTAATTATAAATACAAGGAATAGTACTTAAAACTAATTACAAGTAGTAAACTTGTCCCCAATCGGTGTCTCTCGGGATCGTGCCAAGTAGGCTGGCAGCATTGCCACGTTGAATAGCAATGCTGATTCTCTGAGCGAGAAAAGCCCCAGCCCGCTAGTCACGAGAAGCTTCTACCAGACGACGTGTAACCTCTTTGAAAAGTTGATGAGCAACAAGGGCAAGGCCGGGGTAATAAAAAAAATTTAAATATGCTCTATGGCTATTTTTTTGACTCTTTGTTCAAGCTAATTTCGGCCAAATCGATTTTAACAGAACTTTCACTGAGAGATATCTGATATTAAAGGAGTAACTAAGGCTACTTTTATTCAAAAAAAGAGGGTACCGCGAATCGAATCAACACAAGGAATTATGTTTACACGTTTGAAGCCACGGTGCACAGGTTTTCAATAATAATAAGCCTATTTACCGATATACAAGTAAATATGATTCAGACAGATTAACACATTTTTTTAATGCAATAACCGTGTAAATTCAAACGTGTTATCTCGATAATTGAACTTTATACAGCGGCGAGATCAATAAACTTTGTCAACCGCAAACATAAACCATAGGTTACCGTTTTGTTTGATTTTAACTTAGCACGCTTTGCATCGAGGGTCATGATCGCGACCGTGCATTGTTTGCTTTTAGTTCCTACTCATATTTTGCGAAATTGTGATGTTCAACTGCCCTTCACTCACATTCACACGGAATGTAACTACAGATGTAGGTAACGAGTTATAAGAAGTCCTCTGTGAAAGTATGGACGATATACGAGGTCGTATAGACTGGAAAAAATGCGTACGTATTTGTCGTGATGAAAATCAAAAAAACAAAAGAAGTTGCAATTCGATACAGGGGGGTGATCAGGAATAGGTCAGTTGGCAGAGCAACTGCACGGTTTGCAGAGGTCGTGGGTTCGAGTCCCGCCTCGTGTTCGTATTTTTCCTTTAAATATAGAGCCTAAACATGTGTGTATTGCATGAAAATCTAATATTTTTAAATCAGCAACTATAAGGGAGAGTAATGTTACAAAACATACTTTTACCAATGGTGATTGACTGATGATGGTGAGTCCCCTCTCTGTTTCAAGCAATATGCATACGTCTTTGAATTTCTTCATACACATTATGCAAGTCGTCTTCCTTCACCGTTAATCTCGTGGTGGAAAATATCAACGGCGAAGTGTCAATTCGCGTTTCTCAAAAAAACCTATTGAATTGTTCTTCTCAATCGTTACACTCTTGGCAGAGTGGTCGTGGTCGTAATGTCAGAATTGGTGGCTTGCTGAACAAAACGGCACCATTCATTTCGGACTGCTGCTTTACAGGAGCATTCGTTGATAGTAGGAACACCCATCACAGCCTTAATCTGGTCCGTCCATCTCATTGGTGATCTGCCACGTGCCCTAGTACCCTCGAATGTACCCTGCATCACCAGACGCTCTATGGATGCGTCTCCACGTCGCGACACATCGAATTTGGTTAATAGTTTGGTTAAATTCTTGACTGCGATAGTTAGAAGATATTGCCGTCGACATATGAATGCAATAAAGTTTTTAGAAGAAGCTCTTTGCAAAGCAGGCGATCACTCAAACCACGACTCGACATTTACACTAAGATATCCAACATTTGTTGTTGTAGAATGTCAATCAAAAACTTTCATCAGTTTATTGAAGTAAGTAAGGCAATACCATCATAAACCTTAATTCTTCATACAATACTAACTATAAAACGAAGCCTGTATTTAATCAACTGACTTCTATTACATGTAACAAATTACTGGCTGGGCAAAATATGTATTGAACCGTTTTAAAATTGTCAAATCGTACCGTCAGTACCGTAATCATACAGACAGACAGAGACAGGGCTCATAAAATGACTACTTCGCATTCAAGGTCACCGCTCATTAGTCGTGACGGGATATCTGAATATAAACACTATCAACCGTCTATGTAGCTTTAACTGCTCGTGTTTAAAATACAAAAAAAAGGCTGCAATCAACACACAAGCCGCTAGATCCAGAGACTTGAAATCTGTATAGTTTGTTCTTTGTGAGGTGCCTCCGACCCCTAAAGGGGTTAAATGAGAGTTGAAAGTTTGAAATCTTTACTGCCACGCAGATGAAGCGCGCAGGGTAGTAGTGCAATAAAGCTAATAATGGTCTCCTACCGAATTTTGGCTAGGGCGGCTAATCTCAACGAGGATCAGATATCTGCGCAGAAGATCTGTGCATAAGTGTGTGCGCAAACACAGGTGCACTCTTTATTTCCTCACTCTCATAGTGGGATGGGAGGCAATCCGACACGACCGGAGAGAGATCAGGCGTAGAACCAACGGTGCAACGTGCTTTCCGAGGCACGGGGGTGTAAACACCGCCAATTTCCAAACTCCGGGCAATTGTGAATTTCTTGACAGAAAAACCCAATATTTATTTTCGACCTGACCTGGGAACCGATCCCGGTACTTAGTGATCAGCAGGCAAAGACAACCACTAGACCAGGCGGTTAACCGACTTGAAGAACCATAAATCCACTTCTCTAGATGTTTACGTATAATGAAGTCTATGTAGCTCATGCGCGTGAGTTGCTTACAAAATGTATTTTTTCATCAGATCTTAAGATCTGATAACCTGCTTTCCCATCAAATCGTCCGTGACCCAAATCATCCGGCAATTTCTAGTCCCAAGTTATCTCGTCACGGTAAACACATTGCTTTCTAAGCAATGTTCCCTTAACAAGCCCGTTCTAGATACATGGGAAACCTAATTGGTTACTTGTTTACGCTGTAAAGGCTATTTTATGGGTGTTTAAACATTGTAGTACTTAAATTGATGAGGTATGTCCTCATAAGTTTGTATCAATTCCACTCATTTGATTTGTTACACTTCTACTATGTAGTTATCTATATATCTATACAGATAAATAAATTCGAAGTGTCTTTTTGTAATTACAAAATAACAGCTTTTCACAGAATGTGCAGGTTTCCTCACGATGTTTTCCTTCACCGTAAACCAATTGGTGTAAAATCACTGCACACATTTTTTTAGAAAACTCATTGGTACAGAGCCCCAACCATGAGCTCTTATTGCAATGATAGTTCAGCTGTGCGACAGTGATAGATATATACAAGTCGTATACATCTGTCTCATAATAAGAGTAAAACTATCATGGCAATACGAGGTAATGGTAAGGCCCCAAGCCCCGCTGGGATTCGAACTTGTGTCGCTTACGTAGCAGGCGACTGATCAAACCCCGAGGCCACCACGGCTCTTGAAAGCACTTTGTCAAAAGTGTAAATGAAATAAAGATATTTTGAATTTTTTATATCATACGGACATTAAATATGGCACGGACGATCGCGACATGCCCTTCGTTGCTTAATTCAATCTCAAAGAAGAAATATATTTTGTTATTTAATTTTTAACCTTATTGTCTAGGCCATAGTGAAGTTTCACTGCATTAAATCAAGTCCAAATTGAATTTTATTAGTTCCGATATGGCTATGAATTGCTTAAACATGCCAATTTGGGCTTTTCGATAGTTAAAAGCTAAATGCTATTAAAATAGACCTTGCTCTACATCCGTCCAATGTGAGGTGACGCGATACATTTAAATACTACCAGTGTGTGTGTGTGTATTTATATTTAATGGATGGCTTTACTCGCAGACCTTAATTTTTTGACCTTAAGTTTACATGCCACGCTTAACATATGTGACGAATATTAATTTGAGCTTTTTAAATTGATTTTTAATGCATTCTTAATTTTTACAAACTAAATTTTGTTTGAATTTGTTTTATTGTTCTGTAGATTGAAATTACAATACATATATTACACGTCATTTTAATAGTTTGCACGGGAAGAGTAAGCATACATACATATGCTCACGCCTGTATTCCCCGAAGGGGTAGGCAGAGGTGTTGTAATAACAACACCCACTTTTCACCGAAGATGAATTAAGTGCCAACGTGACAGATGGTGAGTCCATCGCCGTCTCAGACACTTTACATACGTCATTGAATTACTTCTCAAAAATATGCAAGTTTCCTTACGATGTCTTCCTTCACCGTAAAGCACGTGGTGTGAAATCACTGTACATAAGTTTTTTAGAAAAACTCATCGGTACAGGCCCCGCTGGGATTTGAACTTCAAACCTCAAGGCCACTACGGCTACATTTAGCATACATTTTATAATTTTGCTTTCCTTATTAGATAATGTACCCTTCGTGTTAAGTTTCTTCTCAGAAAGCTAGTTTCCGAACCGGTGGTAAATTCCTCGCCATTCATAAAAGCCTTGCCAGGGCGTAAACTAGGTAAATCATTTTAATTCAGACCGACTCGCACTTGGTCACTTTTGTCATTTTCAACCTTCGATATTTTTTACGATTTCTTGAAATTTGCATGTCATATACACATATGCATTTATGTAAATAAATACACAAGCGAACGCCAAGGCGTGGCAAGGTACTCGTAAATACACAAAGGTCAAAGTAAAAGTGTAAAAAACAGACGCCTTATTGGTAAGTGGGCCAAGTGCACCGACCGCGTCAATCGATCGACCATTGATGCGTAAGTACGGAAGTTCGTCTTTTTTAACAAATTCATTGGCATTTTCACGCTTTCGTTGGAGGGAAAATTTTAAATACGCACTGTTAACTTGAGACTATTGTTGTATTGCTTGTATATTGGAAGCCGAATTGTAGTACACTTCAGATTAATTTATTTGTTTTTAGTCAACGTCGAAATTAGGCAACACGAACCCAAGTCACAGGGCCTACTCCCTTTCTTCGAAAAACTAAACTTCGGCCAAAAGTTCGCGAAATTCCTACCACGGTTCTTATTCATTCTAAAATTACGTGGTCTGCTAGAAAAGTCTTTGACGTTTATATATCCTAAACCTACTTAAATTGAATTTCTTGCCGGTTCTTCTCAATAGGCTAGTTTCCGAACCGGTGGTCAATTCTTCGACATTCATAAGTGCCTTGCCAAGGCCTAAACTGAGTAAATCATTTTCATGTTTTCATTATGAAACGAACGAAACCTTAATTTTGATAAGAACAAAGTGGTACTGAAAACACGTCTGATTTTCGTTCGTTTTCGGAGAATGAGAGTAGACTCCCAGTAGTGGGATGGGCCTCGGAGAGCTCGTTAAGCCAGGTCATTCGCAGGTCTAATAAATTTGTGACCACTGGTTTAACCCAGATTACTGATTTTTAACTCCTAATATATCAGTCAGGTATACTAACCACTAAAGCAATGGTGTCGTCAAACTGTAATATAAGTCTACGAGACTCATTTTGTAATTCATCCAGTGAAACGAATGCAATTCAAAACGGGCACAATATGTAACGCGGGTGACACAATTGTAACAAATTGTCACATTGTATCCTCCGCCTTATGACAATAGTGTCACAATGTCACGCGTCACGGTGACTTTGACACACCACTGACAGTTGACCTTGACACTGGGACATGCGCATCCGACGGTGAGATTCGAAAGTCTTGTTTCATTTGCATACTTTGCCTCTGCTCGTGACTTGACAGATTGTTTTTTTGTTTAATTGTTGTCAAAAGTTAAAAAAAAACACCGGCTAATGAGCCATATAAGAAATTAGAACCTGGTTGACCGAGACGGTTACTTCTCAATGACGCTTTCTTATATATGTATGCTGAAAAAAAAAGAAAATATTGATCCGGTGAATGTCAGTCTCGAACCGGGGTACGCTAGTTTTGTTATCGCCCCGTAAACTGGAAGCCTCACGTCAGAGCTACCATAACTTGAAAGATGGCGGCGAAATTTATTGTAGTGAAAATTAGTTCGTTTTTAGTTGAAAAAAAAAAAAGTTATACCTCATGAAAAAATGGTCAGTACACGACATTCGAAATTTAAAATTTTAAAACGGCACAAACAACTACATACGAAAGCATTACAAAAGGGAAAAAAAAAATTTGTTTTTTTTTTCAAGTCGGGTGCTAAGTTCACATAGCTGCCGTAGATTTTGCCAACAATTTTGCATATACGATATTTTTTCATGCTTCGTGGAAAACGATATGCCAAAACGACTTTAGCTTTTGACATTTTTTTGATATTCGTATAGATAATACGTCTTGAAAGATGTACCTAGTGTGTTTTCTTAAAGTTAAAAGTTATGTCTGTCACAAAAAGAATTCTATGACCTGTAAATGAAAGTAAAACTAAATTTGATAAACGGTGTGGTAGACGCTATTCGTAGAAATTACGGTTGATTCAATAAAAATGGTGGTTTTCGCTTTTTCACAAGCGACATTTTAAATTGAAGACCACTTAAACGAAATTTAAGTGGGTATAATAAGGCGGAAATAACTGTACGGAAAGATTCGAAGACAGAACTGAATTGATTTCTATAACAATTCTCATATCAAAAGCATAAAATATGCTCACGTCATCCTAAAAGGGCCTCTGCTTGCCTGAAGAGGCAAGAAGAGGAGCTGTTTAAAATAATAATGATCTCCTACCGAATTTCGGTTACGGCGGCTAATGTCAACGGGGATCAGCCATGTGCGCAGGAGATATTATAGTGCACAAGTGTGTGCGCAAACACAGGTGCACTCTTTATTCCCTCACTCTCATAGTGGGATGGGAGGCAATCCGACACGACCGGAGAGAGATCAGGCGGAGGACCAACGGCTTAACGTGCGTCCCGAGGCACTGGGGTGGAAAAACCGCCAACTTACAAACACCGGGCATTTTATTGTGAATTTCTTGACAGAAAACCCCAATATAAAACCCGGGACCTCGTGATCGGCAGGCGAACGTACTAACCACTAGACCAACGAGGCAGTTAACGTTAAAAGTGCTTTGACAACACCCACAGATAAGTCTTGAAGATGGAAATGCCAACGTGACAGATGGTGAATCAAGTTTCTCCGTATGATTGCTCCGGTTTCAGCTAATCTTATTTTTAGTGTTACGGAGATCCTTCTGGGATGGCGTGAGCATATTAATTTTTGCATTCTTATTCTTGCTATACATACAAACATGTTCACGCCTGTATTCCCCGAAGGGGTAGGCAGAGGTGTTGAAATAACAACACCCACTTTTCACCGAAGATCTCTCACCGCCGTCTCAGGCTCTATACATCTTTGAATTACTTGTCAGACATGCAGGTTTCCTCGCGATGTTTTCCTCTACCGTAAAGTACGTGATGTGAAAAACACTGCACTTAAGTTTTTAGAAAAACTCATTGGTACAGGCCCCGTTGGGATTCGAACTTACATCGCTTGCCAAGGCCAACGGCGTCTTATTATACCTTTATATAATGTCTGCAATGAATAGTAAGTATGTCGAACTAAGGTCGGTGACCACAATCTTAATCTCCAAGATAGTTTGCAGTTTATAAGATAGCATTGTTTATAGCTCTGACACTCGGCCAAGCTGGTTTAGATTGCATGCGCCAAGCGCTTGGCATTTAGGAGTAACTTTCCTACATCCTTGAAGGATACTTCCAAATGCCTAGGAATTAACGTTCAGATATTCAAACTAAAATCTGGGTCACCGATATAAAGTTAAGGATCTTGGAAATTAGTTATGTTATTTTTTCTTCATTAAGATTTTCATATATCTATCTATACAGATAAATAAAATATGAAAACGAAAAAAAACTCTTGTCTGTTTGTTCCGGCCAAACTCGGAAATGGCTGGGCCGATTTTAACGGGACTTTCACAGACATATGATGTTTCAAGGAGTTACTGTCTAAGTTCAAGACATTCAAGAGATTAGTGTTCCGCGAGATGAAGCAGGAAGCCAAGTCTGCGCGGGTGAAATAGGCACCGCTTGTTCTTTATTAAACTTACGCGATTCATACGAATTTTGAGTAAGAAATGCGGGTCTCAAATTTATTGTAATTCTAAGGGGTACATATTATTCGATCTCATTTATTGTGAACTCTTTGCCCTATATACATATTGCGTTACGAATCTTGATAGCGCGATTTAATTTTGACAAGCGCCATCTAGTGAACTAATATAATGCAATACATTATCGAGTTGGCCATTGACACAGTGGATGAACAGTTTTCGATAGTTGTATTTCTAGCAAATGTAAGAAAATAGGCTTCTTTTGGAATGTACGTGAAATTAGATCGATGTTTTTTTTTCAAGAGTAATATTGAACTACAAATGCGATCCCCCACGAGTTATAAGCGCTGAATGCGTAGTAATATTTTGGGTCTTGTATGACGCGAACAAATACGTTCCAATAGTTACTAATATGACCTACGTTCCTTCTAAAATAACTGACCTTTACTTTTCACATACTGACCCAAACATCACCTTGTTTTCAACCATAACTTAAACTGTGTTAGAAATATAGAACATAGGTCGAAAATTCGTTACCAATTAAAAAAAGGTCAGAATAGTATCTTTGTCCAGCTGTGAAGGCGTGGGAGCGTTGCTGAAGGTCCCTCGATACGGCTACCATGGTTTTGGATATTATAGGATAATTTTGTTTGAACAATGCTTGAAGGAGGAATATTCCGAAATCGAAAATTTAACGTTTTGTCTTGTATGGAAGAAAACCAATCAATGATATCTGACAGCTACACGCCGAAGCAAAAATTTGTTCAAAATAAAATACATTAGCTAAATATGTTAGATGTCCGTTAATTTTTTTTGTAGTGGACTCTATGATCGAAAATACGTATTATTTATCATATTTGTTGTAGCTTCTTTATTACACCATATTGAGGCTTCTATAAATTATTCCCCATCTTTCAAGCACAACTTCAAATTTCGCTGTTTTTCTCTGACGTACATATACGTAAGGCTGATGTCTTCGCTTTAATACAACTGCACACAGCTACAATCATATTTTTGATTCTTCTTCTTCATCGTTTTCCTCACAGCTGAGGGTCGTGACCACCATAAGTAGCTCTTTCTCTATAAGCTCTCCAGGCTGCTCTGTTCTGAGCCTGATGAAGGGCGGACTGTGTGCTACTATTAATTGCCTCTAGGAGAGGATCCGTCCAGCGAGTTGGAGCTCTGCCTCTACTTCTCATTCCCTCGACTCGATATTTTTGATAGGTTACACGATATTTTTATATTTGCGAGCTTGTACAACGGGCGTTTTTACACTGAGACGATTACGACACTGACACTCGACACCGATACACGACAACGATATCCGACGACTTGGACGATATCTGAATTAATTTTAAAATTTTATTAATTCAATTCATACTTGGACGCCCTCCGCTGTATACTTCGTCCACGTTCACCCTATTTGTTCACACGGCGCCATCGCCTACAGCTAAGCTAAGCAAAGCTTCACTCTGCACTGTGTCGTCACCCGACATCGTCACGACAATCTGTCGGCGACGATATCGTTGACTACAAAGACAAAGTGTGAAAGCATTTAGTAGTGATTATATAAATTACCAGTCGATATCGTTACAGTTATCGTGTCGTTACACCCAGTTGTTTAGAGAATCCTGCATAACACATGAACGCATGGCTTCCCTACAGATAGTGTCGATAAAACAGCCAAGTAAAGCTGTGCCACACTGATTGTGTTCGTGGTACCCATTGTTACTCCGTTCACATTACTGTACGAGCCCTTACGACACACGATTGTACTGTAATTAGATTGCGACAAACTATTTATAGGGAAAAACTGAACTATTATAATACACTAGCTGGGGCCTTACCATTAAAAAAAAAGAAAACATTTCCGGTGAACGTCAATCTTGAACCGGGGTACGCTAGTTTCGTTATCGCCTCGTAAGCTGGAAACCTCACCTTTGAGCTACCATAACTTGACAGCTGTCGGCGAAAATTGCTGTCGTATTGTAATGATATTTTATGAGGAGTTTTTCAGTGCCTGAAAACATGGTCAAAACGATGTTTTCCATAAATGAAACCTAGCTAGATTTATTTTTTGCCCCTGAAACCCCCTACATGCAAAATTACATGAAAATCGTTGAAGCCGTTTCCGAGATTCCCATTATATATATACAAGAATTGCTCGTTTAAAGATATAAGATTATGAGACAGATGTATTTGGCTTGTATAAGTCTGTCACTGTCACACAGCTGTACTAACATTGCAATAAGAGCTCGTGGTTGGGCCCCTGTTCCCCGCAGCTTTACCCGCGTAGACTTAATTTCATGGGTGACCCATGAAGCTTATGTCTAGCCAAAGTTACTCCTTGTAACATTTGTTATCTGCCAGTGAAAGTCCTGTTGAAATCGGTGCAGCCGTTTCGGAGATTAGCCTGATCAAACAGACAGGCAGAGATTATATGCTATTGAAGAAAACTGTTAATTTGGAATTACTAACAGACACTTCAATTTTATTTATCTATATAGATTACTTTAACTGTGTCGTATTACAGCTTTTTAACATGTTTTTATGATGACGATATTGCCTGCAAATTTACCTAGGAACGCTAAAAACGCGGCACTGAATACTTCTTCCAATAGTATGACTTGCATTTTTTTAATATTTACGAAACAACAGACATGAAAATACGTATCTATATAATCATTTGTTGATTGACTTAACCTTGGTACTGACTTAGAGTGAATGACTCTTGAATCACTTATCAGATCGCATCTCCGTAACGATCAGTTTTTGCTAACATTTCGTAACAATAAAATAGATTATCTAACAAGCAGTGAATTACAGGCTCTTACTAATCAAAATAATGATCTCCATAATGATGTATAAATGCGCAAGTGTATGCGATACGATAAAAAATGCTTATGAAATAAAATGTACCATTATTAATGAAGCCGATGTAATACATAATCTATACTATATATGTATATACAGAAAAATAAAATTGATGTATCTATTTGTGATTCCAAATTAATTTTTTTTTACTAAATTGATATGAAAGTAAGTGTATACGATAATCAAAATAACAACTAGGTATTTCAAATTGTTTTTCTGGCCTTCGGTCTGTCTGTCTCATCGGCTTAGTCCCCGACATCCATGATTTTATTATCTCCTCCACGGCTTTTGAATTGGTGGAGGTCTCGGGAATTAATGTATGATTTTTTTTTTAAATGTATGGGCTCTGGATGTCTGGGAATAAGCCATCTTCGAAACGGCAGGACCAATATTAGATCATTAAAGAGCCGTGGTGGCCTCGGGGCTAGAGCAGTGACCTGCTACGCAAGCAACGCAATTTCGAATCGGGTTTCGATGAGTTTTTCTAAAAACTTATGTACAGTGATTTCACACCACGTGCTTTACGGTGAAGGAAAACATCGTGAGCAAACCTGCATATGTCTGAGAAGTAATTCAAAGAAGTATGTATAGTGCCTGAGACGGCGATAGACTCACCCTCTTTCACGTTCTTAATCATATTCGGTGAAATGTGGGTGTTGACCTTTGCTTACCCCTTCGGGGACCCTTCTGGGATGGCGTGGGCATATATACAATATTAGCGGGACTTTCAGTGGCAGATAGCTAATATTATAAGGAGTAACATGACCTACTCTTATTTTATTAAGTCAAAGATCGGAGCAATTGCATTCATCCGCCCGTACGAATACCAAAATTTACATTATACTTACATTACTGCCTATATTTATATACTATGGCTATCATTTGTACTAGATTACAATATATTATTAATTAAGTACCTGCATGAGTTTAATTAAATACATCTCATTTATCTTCCATACAAATTGTAACACCACATTTATAAACTTTTTGATGATAGCGAATGAAATGAATGAGTGAATGATTACTGCGTCATTATTGTCGAATGAAATACACGGTCATTGGTCTTTGCTTATGTTTTTTTTTAATCTTTGTTCCAGGTTCACAGTAAAGGCTTGAAGTTTGGAATTTACGAAGATTATGGCAACTTCACTTGTGCCGGATACCCTGGTGTTGTCGGTCACCTTGCTGGTGGTAAGCAACTTGCAAATATGATTTTTCTATCTTATACCTTTAAGCGAGCAATTCTCGGCTCCAATGATGTTCATGAAATTTTGTGTGTATGGGCTTTCAGGGGCAAAAAAGATCTAGTTAGGTTTCATTTTTGGAAAACATCGTTTTGACCATGTTTTTAGGCAATGAAAAACTGATACAATATCATTACAATACGACAGCAAATTTCGCCGACATCTGTCAAGTTATGGTAGCTCAGACGGCTTCCAATTTACGGGGCGATAACGAAACTAGAGTACACGGGTTCGAGACTGACGTTTACTGGTTATTTTTTTTCAACATACATATATGAGAAAACGTCAACCAGGTTCTTTTATAGTTATACGTTGCGATCGATGTATCGTGAGCCTAGTTTCGATTTGTAGGTTGCTTTGTATTTCGACTTTTGTGTATTTGATTGGTGACATACGGATGATATTTCTTCTATCAAGATAAATAATATGAGTAAACGAAACTATTACGGCTTGGATTTGTAATACCTACATTCTCTTGAGCTTATTTGTTAGTCAATTCGAGAATTTACTTACGAAATAAACATAATTATTATCTTTTGTGAGAGAGGGAGATGATCATGCAAAGGGATGATCTTCCAAGTGTCATGTCTGGGGAACCGCGACTCCAACTGTTCTAGTTGGAAACTTGTATATATACTGGAATGCGCTTGAAAACTCTTATTGCGCGATTTAGGTTATCGTGTATATGTACTCCAACTTCGCATTTGTTACCGAGTAGCGCCATCTATATATCGAGGGGGTAAATAATGTTACACTTTATAAAGGATTTTCATGGCGATACACACAAAGTAATAAAAAGTGTATTGAAGGCACTTATCAATTCCTCCCACTTCAATAAAACAATTAAAATTTTTGCAATACATTCAAACAACTATGATATAGGTATAGCTATTTACATACCTTCCGCAATAACAGACATACTTATCGTCTATTAAAAATATAGGACAATTGCAAAAGTCATAATAATGGATGTCTTTCGCAACCATAATCTACATATTTGTATGAGCAATGGTATTATTTCGCAAACGTTTTCCATCTAACACTTTGCACCTACATAAGTAGGAATTTAACATTCAACGTATAACGTAGTTGAAAAGTTTGAGACTATTTATCATAAATATGTTGTTACACCAAAAGCTACGACACTATTTTATAGTATCGTAAATCTAGTGTCTATGGTTGGCAAAGTTGGTTCACGTCATAGAGAGTAGAATATAGTATGTTAAAGAGCATTTCATTATTTATTTATTTTCCTTAACGAAGGGCTCGAAGCCGCTTGAATTAAAAAAAGGGGACACGAATGCAGTCTCCTCACATACATATAATTCATAACTTCGATACTCCCATTCAACTTGTTCTTGATAAAAGCTTTAAAATGCAATTCTGCTCTTAAAATATAACTTAATGATTATCCGGCAAAATTGCTGAAGCAAATTTTTTGAACTTTGGTATAAATACCTTACCATTTGACTCCGACGAATAGACATAAGATTATATAAAATCCACATCACGCGACTAAAGTTTCGGGCCCAACCTAGACGAGAATTCTCAGCTTGTATATTCACATTTTGCAGAACATGGCATGGCTGTGATGACGAATAGACTTTATTTTCTGTTCCGTAATGCGGAGGATTACCCCTCACATGCATACATAAAATAATTGCTCATTGAAATGCTGTTTGTCCGTGCCACAATATAAACTCTATATAGTCACGCACACGTTACTTATATTGTACTCGCTAACATCAGCCACAATATTTGTATGAGATATTTTAGTTCTTCACGTCACCGCTAGTAGGCGCTAGTAGGCGCAATTTCTCATACAAATATTTAGCGGAGACGCTAACAAGTATAGAATAAGAAAACGATGGCAAACTCGTGATAGAGGTACTGCGGGCTTCCAGTCATTGGTATAAGGAGCACTAATTAAGAACTTCTGAGCTCTAAACTTTCAATATCGTATCGTCAAACTTAAACAATCATAGTTGCCCCCCGTACCGTATTTGGCATGTCATAGCTTCGCATCGTATCGTATGCTATGTTCGCAATCCGAAGGTTACGTAAGTCGCGTGACTGTGTTTGCGAGCAATCGTGACTGGTGTCGCTTCCTGACCGGTGCCACCGGCCCAGTGAGCCTGAGCCTTCGTGCACGCAATATCCTGTCGCTGCGTGCAACGTGATAGGCGCGTGCATCTGGTGCAACCATTTGAGGGTCCCTAAGTAAAAGCAACCTTATGAACCCGGCGGTAATATTCAAAATTCTATGTGTCGTTCGGACGATGATAATTTTGAATGTAACTAACTCTTAACGAGACATCAAAACATCATTTGTTTATGGCTACTCGGCCAAGCAAATATTTTTGGGCAATATTAGCGTAATTGTGGAATTGAATGCGGGATATAAGTTATATACAATATTAATTACAAAGCAATAGACAATATTACCTTCTCATTTTATAAAGAAGCAACAATATAAAGAAAACCCTGACAATGTAATTCTTCCCCTTGAATATAAATCATATTTTAATAAGGAATTAAGTATTTTCAGCTGCAAATTCTGCATTTAAAATGTACTTTCACCGTGGTCATAGTATACTTACATGTTTTATAAGATATGCTAAGAAAACTGGTCAATAAAGTAAAGCTTGCATATTGCACATGCGTTACCCTAGTTGAAGATAATTGGCGTTATAAAAAGCAAATTATTCATAATGGCGGAAGCGCCAGGAGGTGCGCGGTCACTCGATATGCAAAATTACACCAAGATAATATTGTATACGGGACAATCTGCATTGTTATGCGGTTTTTCACAACATCTACACATACATACATATAGCTAAATATAATTGAAGGGTCTGTTTGTAATTCCAAATCAACATCTTTTCACTAAATGCAAATGAAAGCATATACGCTAGTAACATCAAAACAACAATTATTTGTATTCTCTGTCTGTTCCGGGTAATTCTTGAAAACGCTGGACCGATTTTAACGGGTGTTTCGCAAGCAGATAGCTGATGTTACAATCAGTAACTTGACTATATTTATTTTCAAAAAAAATAAAGCCTACGCGGGTAAATCCGAGGGACACAACTATATGTTCATAAGTCTAATAATCGATCAAAAACAAAATTTCCTTTGGGTTACTCAAAGTCCTCTACAATTATATAATATGTCATTTTCTAAACCTCCTTGGCACCAATCCGTAAATAAATGGGTGTTGTGATACATATACCTAGTATAAACAAACATATCGTATCCCACTCAAAGTATTAGATTTTTATACATGGCACGCATATTTACATGTTTAAATTCTCAATTCTTACAAAAAATTGTGATGAGAATGAGGTGGGTGTGATCACGAGTAGCTCAATTGACTCAATTGAGGTTTGCAGAGGTGGTGGGTTCGGGTCCCGCTTCGTGTTCGTATTTTTCCTAACAATTTTAAGAATTTCATTCAAAATGTGCGTCGAAGTTTGAACGTGTCAAAACCTAAGGTTGTGACACTGAGACCTTTGGGGACCTTTACTAGTCACCTGACCTTCTCAACATGCTCCAGATGCGGCAACGTTCGCTCAGTGGGGCGTGGACTACGTGAAGCTGGACGGGTGTTACGCCCTCCCGGCGGACATGGACCACGGATACCCGGAGTTTGGGCGACAGCTCAACCTGACAGGGAGACAGATGGTCTACTCGTGCAGTTGGCCTGTCTACCAGATATACGCCGGATTACAGGTGCACTTTTAACATACACACATAATATGCCCGTGGTGGCCTTGGGGTTAGAGCAGTCGCCTGCTACGCAAGCGACGCAATGAGTTTTTCTAAGAAACTTATGAGCAGTTATTTCACACCACGTGCTTTACGGTGAAGGAAAACATCGTGAGGAAACCTGCATATGTCTGAGAAGTAATACAAAGACGAATGTATAGTGCCTGAGACGGCGATAGACTCACCCTCTGTCACGTTGGCACTTAATCATATTCGGTGAAATGTGGGTGTTGTTACATCACCTCTGCTTACCCCTTCGGGGACCCTTCTGCCCACGCTTGTATTCCCAGAAAGCGTAGGCAGAGGTGTTGTTATACCAACACCCACATTTCACCGAATATGATTAAGTACCAACGTGACAGATGGTGAGTCTATCGCCAAATCAGGCACTTTTGAATTTCGGATTTCACCACTAAATAGATTGATTTAATAGGAAGGTGCGCGAAGGGTTAGTATACCTTTTTAAAAATAATCACTATAACCCGTCATGAGTGAAGAACATTTACATTTTTTTTATTTGGTCATTTAATGTGTTTGGCCCTTTCTGTCTGTATGGCACCAGACAAAGACAGGCTTTATTGTTAAGAAAATATCTTCATAAAATGGAATACCTATAACAAGATAATGTATATCCATTATCTCATCATTATGTCATGATTAAATTAATTGACATTCATTGGGAATACGATATGAAGCAAACCAACAAAAAGTATGATGCAATGAGTCCATAAAAGGATTGATCAAATTAATGTACATACGTTCATCTTAAATAAACTTTGTAATACGTCCAAATATGGTAGGTAATGATATGAAATGTAACATCTCAACGTAACAGCACTGCATTCACATAACAATTATGTCAATGTTTTTTGCAATACAGCAGAGTTATATCGATAGGTTTTTTTTATACACAAAATAAACAGCTGTTGTTTGATTATGCAGGTGTAGCGTGAAAGTTCGGTTCACGTCGATCCAGTAATATTTTTTTATCTGTAACAAAAAATAACGCGTTTTATTCTTAACCCCCGATACAAAGAGGTTCGATGAGTGAATTTGCGTGTCGGCCACGTAGCTCCCAAACTAGCACTGATTTTCCTGCAGTGTTATTCTATAAGGTTTCTCAGCGTCGTACTCGACGTAGAGTATCGATTTCAAAGATACAAAATTGAACTTTAATTTATGTATTTCTTATGGTTGAAATCGACGCTCGACGTCAATTTCAACGCTAAGAAACCTTACAGAATAACGCGGCTGCGATACAAATAGGTAATAGAGTTTTTATTATTATTTTATACGAGTATCTGTGATTCCAGCCAAACTTCTCGTCGATAATCGAGCACTGCAACCTGTGGCGAAACTTTGACGACATACAAGACTCGTGGGCGTCCGTCGAGTCTATCATAGACTACTATGGAAACCACCAAGACGTCATCGTGCCCAACGCCGGCCCTGGACACTGGAACGATCCTGACATGGTATTAATCCTCTGTCCTATTTCCCTTGGAACACAGCTATTATAATGGTGTGTCTTTAATATGTCTGCTAATACTCAAGAGACCCAAGACGGCAAGTCCCAATCCTGGCCACTTGTGCCAAAGAGAGTTTCTTACAGTTTAAGTGTAGTTATTTTACCCAAAGCGCTTCACGGTGAAGGAAAACAGGAAAACATAGTGAGGAAACCTGTATATGGAGAAGTAATTTAAAAACGTATGTATAGTGCCTGAGACGGCGATCTGACACGTTGACACTTAATCATCTTCAGTGAAAAGTGCCAGTTGTTATTACAACGCCTGCCCTTCGGAAGATACAGGTGTGAGCATATATTTATGTATAATTTTCCCGTTTTTGTAACATTTTCCATTGCATTTTCCAAAGCCTTAAGCATTTATCGATTATTGAAGTATATATATACATATAAATATTTATTTCAATTCAAACCAGTAGTTTCTGGGATTATCGCTTACAACAGACCAAAAACACTCGTTAAACACCGGGTCGGGCAAAGTGCTATTGGAGTAGTGCAGGCGCTGTGCTAGTCAACGATGGTTCGATAACTTAGCAATAATATACCTAAGCCGTGGTGGCCTCGGGGTTTGTGCAGTCACCTGCTACGCAAGCGACGCAAGTTCGAATCCCAGCGGGGCCTGTACCAATGAGTTTTTCTAAAAAAAAAACCTATGTATAGTGATTTCACACCACGTGCTTTACGGTGAAGGAAAACATCGTGAGGAAACCTGCATATTTCTGAGAAGTAATTCAAAGACGTATGTATAGTGCCTGAGACGGCGATAGACTCACCATCTGCCACGTTGGCACTTAATCAAATTCGGTGAGATGTGGGTGTTGTGATAACAACACCTCTGCCTACCCCTTCGTGGAATACAGGCGTGAGCATATGTATGTATGTAATAAACCTAATTTGGATATATTTTTCTTCCAGTTAATCATCGGAAACTTCGGCTTATCGTACGAACAGAGTAAGACCCAGTTTGCCATTTGGGCGATCCTAGCCGCGCCTTTGTTGATGAGCGTCGACTTGAGAACCATCCGACCAGAGTACAAAGCGATATTACAGAACAGGAAGATTATTGAAGTTGACCAGGATCCACTTGGTATTCAGGGCAGGAGGATATACAAGGTAAATAAGGAACAAACAAGTATTGCACCTTTGGAATCTATTTTAAATTTGTTTGCCCATATTAAAGCAGAAAAAACGAACTTAAGTATCGACCCAACTGTCACATCAAATATATCACTATAAATTGAGTATGAATCTGACTGTAAATTTTTAATTTAAGGCTCTTTTAATGATCTCGTAACCGAATTTCGATTACGACTAATTCCAACGGGGTTTAGCCATCACGTCTCTAATAAAAAATGTAGAAAGAATAGGGAAAGAACATAAGAGTAAGGGTAAGACTAAATTATAATGAAAATTATTTATTCAATTTAGGCCCTGGTGAGGCACTTATGAATTTTGTGGAATTTACCACCAATTTAATGCATACTAAACCAATTTGCATTATTGCACGTCGACCCTTGGGATCTTTTTTGCCGCCCTTGCCCTTTTGCTCTCCGTACCTGACTCCTCAAATACTTCCTGACAAAGCCGGCAGATCTTGCCCATGGGGAAGAGCTTGTAGTCCTCTGGTTTCGGATACGCCTTACCCAGAAGGTCCATCCGCCATCTGACCAGTGCGTTTTTAGTTCTATTTGTTGTAATTATATTTTACCTTTATTTTTTCTCATCCACAGCACCGTGGAATCGAGATATGGTCACGCCCAATCCTGCCCATCCAAGGTCAATACTACTCGTATGCGGTCGCGTTCGTGAACCGTCGGACAGATGGTACTCCCTCGGATGTGGCGGTCACGCTGAGAGAACTAGGGTTGAACAACCCTGCTGGATATAGGGTTGAGGTGAGAATGCAAAAAACATACTTACGTCTTTTTACGAGAGCGCATCTAAGTTGAACAATTCACGGATCTATCTCTTCCTTATCTATACTGTTAAATAAAATTTAAGTGTTTGTTAATTCAAATAAACAGCTTTTCACTAAATGCATGTGAAAGACATATACATAAGAAACAGTTTTTAACATTTTCCTATGTGTCTTGTTGTCTGTCTGATTGTAGGATTCCGTTAAAGACACACGTGAAATTAATTATTAAAAAAAGTTTTGATTTAGACCTTGTTTTAATCTGCTAAAAAGTATTCATGCTAGAACGAAAATTAAAGTTTCATAGATAAAAGCGGGTGTTTAACGTTATGTCTCGAAAACTGAGTCCCATTTACACTGAGGTCTAAAATTATTAATTTTCATTATCATTGAGGTCAGGTGACTAAGTATTTTATAAAACAAAAAACATATAACTAGAATAGACGATAGTTTCAATCTGACGCAATTTGGACCATTTTGATTATAACTACTAATTACATGTGTTTTTCAGGATCTGTACGAAGATGTGGATTACGGCGTGCTCTCGCCGCAGACGAAGATCAAAGTGAAAGTGAATCCTTCAGGTAGCAAGTGTCTTTTACCTTATCATTTGGCTTTTGATTGCGGAGAATTATGTACGGCTTGATCACAATGTTATCCAGCTGAAGGTTTTGACTCCTTCGCCACTTCCAGGCGCGATAAAATTGGTTGGATAAAGTTTTAACGCCTGTCTTCCGAAGGAGTAGGCAGAGGTGTGTTTACAATACATTCGCATTTCGCCGGTTATATTTATGAAATATGTATTACTGGGAAATTACAGATGGAAAAACCCAATAACTAACAGTTGTACGTACCTACATACATACATTATGCTCACGCCTGTATCCCATTGGGGTAGGCAGAGACCACCGTTCGCCACATGCTACGATCCTTACATACTTCTTTCGCTTCATTCACATTCATGCATCGAATAGTTATATTTAAATTTATTTTGACCATATCAAAAAAATATTATATATTATGTACATATGCTCACGCCTGTATTCCCCAAAGGAGTTGGCAGAGGTGTTGTAATTACAACACCCACTTTTCATGGATTAAGTGCCAACGTGATAGATGGTGAGTCTATCGCCGTCTCAAGCACTATACATACGTCTTAGAATTACTTCTTAAACATATGCAGGTTTCCTAACGATGTTTTCCTTCACCATAAAGCACATGGTGTGAAATCACTGTGTCACTTGCGTAGCAGGCCACTGTTTAAACCTCAAGGCCATCACAACTTTATACATCTTTTCATATTATTTTAATGCGTTGTTCTATTTCAATATAATAAATTTGTTTTGTTGTCCACTTATCAGGTGTTGTGATCCTTCGCGCCGATGCACAGCCTTCATTCGCCTACAATGCAATACC
This sequence comes from Watsonalla binaria, assembly GCA_929442735.1. Classification (NCBI taxonomy): domain Eukaryota; kingdom Metazoa; phylum Arthropoda; class Insecta; order Lepidoptera; family Drepanidae; genus Watsonalla; species Watsonalla binaria. The sequence goes on from OV838938.1 coordinate 1,921,684, forward strand.
GACGCGGACGCCATACTCGCCACTCAACGACGTATTCAGACTCAAGAAGAAATAACAGCGCCATCTATCCGTGCGAACGAGCAACTCCAGTCAGACTCATTAGGGTTACCATGAGTGATAATTAACTGATTATTGATCTTCTTTTATTTTATTTTTTTAATAATTATATTCTAAGTTTCTTCGCTATAAATTATAATTTATAGTTTTAGGTGAACTTAATTTGTCTTTTTTTGTTTGTTGAGTAAAATGTCGCTGCACGAAGCCCAGTTATGGTAGCCTTTGACGAGTAAATTTGCCAACACAGTAACTATATCATAATGCTTTTTTTTCAAAATGGCAGTCATATTTGTAAAACATGCTCTCTAAGAGATAATGACTCATTTCAAACGCATTTGTAGCCATACTTGATAAATTGGAATAAGATGATTAAATGTTGCAAATAGAATATTCTTAAGTAAGTTTTTGATGTAATTTATTTTCTTACTTAATAAACTTTGTAGATAGAATCTATTTATGTAAAACATATGAAGGTTGATGTAATTAAATAACATTAATGTACTTAGTTCAATGGTAACCCTAATTTATTCATAATGAGTTATGAAAACACGTCAGACCATACAACAATTATACATATACAATACACCACATCCCATGAGCAATGTGTAAATATACCATAGGATGAGCTGCAAGTGCACACACACATGTAGATACACTGCATGCAACGCTCCCCCCATACTCACGCGTAATAGTTTGTACTTTGGCGGAGCGTGAACATGTGTGCAAGCTTGGGTTCTGAATGTAATATTTACTCACACGTAACATTTGTGTCACAAAATGTTTTACATATTTCTATTAAGTTCAAAATTTGACGCTGACTAATGTTTGAAATTACGTTTGTCAGTCCGTAGCCTTCGTTCTAACTGTCTGACGTGTTAATATTGACGTTTAAGGTCTACAAGTACAATAAATTGATATTCTATCTGTACCCCTATCACGGGTTTGCAACCTCTTTCGTAATCTATACTCGCTAGCGTCTCCGCCGAATATTTGTATGAGAAATTGTGCAGCGACTCCCAGCGGTGACGTGAAGAACTAAAATATATCATACAAATATTGCGAGTGACGCTAGCGAGTATAGTTTACGAACACGGTGGCAAACTCGTGATAGGGGTACTGAGTTTTGGATGTATAGAGAAGGATAGTTACCACTCGGTGTCTTGTCCACGTTTATCCTTCTGTCGAGTGATCAGTTAATGATTTTGTGTAACAAATAAACGTGGAAGATTGTTTTTGCCATTATGCTATACCTAGTATAAGTATGTACATTTTAGGTGCCTATATATATAAGTTTTTGTAGAGAACGCAATAAATAATAATTAATACTTGTACGTTTTTTTTTTTTTTTTTTTTAAACGTCAATCTTGAGAGTCAACTTGCATTAGATATTTCAAGTTGAAATTGCCTGTGTGTCAATCTCGTGTAATCTACACTAATACGAGTATAATAGAGAAGAAATATTTGTATGTAAGCATGTAATTGGCTCAAAATGCACTGGACCGGTCTTAAAAATTCTTTCAGCAATGGATAGCAACATCATCGGCGAGTAACATAGGCTATATTTTATCCCCGTACTCCCACGGGAACGGGAACTACGAAGGTGAAACCGCGTGACGTCCGCTAGCCATACACGCTCTACATACAAAAAGCAGAGTATATGGATTGAAGGAAGAGTCGAGTCGCCGAGCCATCAGCGGTAGGTAATATAATATTTTTATATATTTGTCATAGATATTATACAATTATAGGAATGCCGTGTCATAAGATTGGTCTACATTTTTAATATTATTGTAATTAAAATGAATTAAATAATTAAAATTACATAGCCATCACTGTAATTTGTACTCTTGAAGTCCACTACTTCAAAAGTGTAATTTAACTACTATTGAGATGTTTGTCTACAAGAGATGTGTTGAGATCCGTAGCAAGGGAAAAGTTTGTTAAAAACCAATCACTGCTCTGAGCAAGGCTAGAAAATTAAGCGGTTCTATTAATATTAGTTCTTAAAATCGCTGAGAACCAGTAAAAACCAATACAATCGCTGAGTGAGGATGAGTGAATAGCGCTTCTTTCAATTCTTAACAATCACATTATCGACTCCCCGCACATCTCTGGTAGAAAGTCTTTTTATTCGAAAGTCCATTTCTGCGACTGTCCATTACTGCAATGTCCATTACTGCAATGTACATTTTCCTTAAATGTCTCCTTATGTAAAATTATACCTTAATCAGGCGTTAATATTCTTATAATTCAAATAGCTTCTCAGCCTCGTATCCTTGCCGGTAAACTTGAAGCCAGAGACCGTAGTGCCTAAGTTCTCCTCCTCTATTACACTCCTGGAAATAAATAATACTATACACGCCGAATCCCTCACTTGATAAGCAGAGAGAAATGAGAGCCATTCCATTTTTTAAGCGTACGACTTCCCAGATAGTTCCCTTCTCAGAGAATTTATTATTTTAACTAAAGGATAAACACGCTTAGAGAATCAACATTGCTATTCAACGTGGTAATGCTGCCAGCCCTCTTGGCACTATCCTGACAGATACCGACTTGGGCCATGTTCTCTACTTGTTATTAGTGTTAAGTAATGCCTCGTTATTCACTAAGGCTTCTCAGCGTCGCACTAGACGTCGAATGCCGTTTCCAAAGATACGAAATTGAACTTTATTGTATATGTATCAATTTTCTTATGACTGAATCTGACGCTCGACGTCGAGTTCGGTGCTGAGAAAATTTACAGAATAACGAGGGTGTTACTTATATAAGGTAAAGACACCTATGTTGGACGCGAACTAATCATGGACATTTATTGTTTGTTCTTCCAAAATTAAGGAAACGCGGCCTAAAACACAACGCTGGATTTTTACTGTGCATTAATAATGTCTAAGAAGGAGTGTTGTTTATTTATATTATTTCATTGTTCTAAGTCCTAAACTGAAATTAAACATTAAATTCTGTTTAAGAAAAGAAATTTTAATTTACCTCCAAATCCTTAAGATTGTATGTTGAAATTACAGAGCAAATATGAAAATAATTGCTTAAATAGTCCATGACTTTACTTTTTATAAGTTTTTGTTCAAAACCTTACGTAAATTATTAGTTTAAAATTACGGTATTATGTGTATTTGTATGTAAGCCTTTATTTCTTAGAGAAATTGCTTTCCGAATCAAATTCTCACCTTTTTAATTTCATTCTGACATCACCATTATCCGCAGAGGTATTTTCATTGTTCATAAACGACCCTGGAGCTTTTAAAATAGGGTAAGCAGGATTTCGTATTAACATTTTTACTTCATCTCCACAAGATTTGCAAGGATTGGTCACAGTATGAGTTAATGTTATTATAGCTACGACAATGCTTATCTAAAAAGAAGAAAATATATTAAAAACCGTTAAAATTAAATGCCGTGGTGGCACGACGCAATTTGGAATCCCAGCGGGGCCAATGAGTTTTTCTAATAAACTTATATGCAGTGATTTCACACCACGTGCTTTACGGTCCTATCGAACTATGATTTCGGATCACGTGAATAAGAAACCACGCTGAAAGAGAATGTCTTTCGTTATTTTATTTAATGGCGTCGAGCTTGAGTACATCTATTCTGCCAATGTAAAGTGATAGTAGAGAAAAAAAAAATTGTACATTGTTAAAAATATGTGGAACCCATTAGTTACCTCTGACCTATCTTTACTTTTGGGACAGAATATCGTTTAACGATATTTCAATCGTATGTTTGACGTCAATCGGCCCTGACTGACTGATCTTACGTCTGTGTAACTAGCCGCGTTATTCCCTAAGGTTTCTCAACATCACACTCGTCGTCGAGTGTCGGTTTTAAAGAAACGAAATTGAACCTTATCTTCTATGTATTCTATATAAATTTCCTATGATTGAAACCAACGTACGTCGTCCTGAGAAACCTTAGTGAATAAAGGTGCACATACAGCCGCCCTACGTTCGTTTCCAGCGACAAATTTGGTCACGTGACCCCATTTTCAATTTCCCGCGACTCAAAAAGGTACTACGTCATGCAGCCGCTCCTATCACGTATCGCTACATATCATGTGACCACATTTGTCGCTGGAAACGAGCATCGGGCGGCTGCACCTTAACATAGACTTAACAGCGGCTCGTGTTCCACAGTAGCGTTAAAATCCATAGTACAACTGAGTCATTAAATATAATACTTACCGAAAATATCAGTACCATAATTAAAACTTGTATACTGTATTAATGATGACAGTAGTGTGCAAGTCACTGAGCCTTACAAAGGGAGAGAGATATTCCGTTTTTTCGATAACAATTATTACTTTACTATCTGTTAAAGTTAATTATGACTACGTTATCTCTATTTTCTCTTGGTGACCAAGCATTGGGATTTTGGAAGAACTATCAAACCTAAGGCTATCCTTTTTGAAATCCGTATCACAAAAAGAGATGGAACTACTTTGAAACTATGGATAATTTTAGGCAATGTTTTGAAATTAGGTATTAGTTTAATTGAAATATCACTTTTATCATAGTTAATATTTATTAAGTTTTGCATTAATAGAGTAAAATATAAACATTTAAAAAATGCACATTAAAGAACACGTAAATAAAGCTAGTAAATAATAAATTATGAATTGGGCAAACTTTCTTTCTGGATGGACGTTCCTAGAAAAATATTATAATACTGGTAGATACTGATCCTAAGCGTTCGAGCCCGAATGTAGTTTATCTTCAAAGATAAAAAACACATACCTCTTAAAATGTGTTATATTAGAAGTAAAATCAAATAAATTATAAATCACCTTGACTAAAATGTATTTATTTTAAAGATATTAACTCCTACTGCTATTCGCAGTAGACATACATAACATCTCGAGGTCACGACTGGCACATAGTCCACACTGATACGTAAACGATGATAATACATACACACATATATTAGAACCGTACATGCTTAAAGGACATTCACCCTGATAAACATTATTCCAAGTCCACAAGATTCACGTCAATAGACTATTCACTTCAAACGCAGGCAGATGCTCGACTGTCCTGCGGAAATCAGGCACTGAACAGCAGAAAGTGTACCCCTCCATAGCGTTATCGGGATTCCAACTCAGCCACGAGAAGTTATAGTTCCCCCTGCAAAGATCTTGACAGAAGAACAGGTCTCTAGCTTCAGATTCTGTATAATAAGGGTTGTTGATACCGACAAATGCAATCCCACGTTTCGTGCTTGGTTCGAATACCACTTTGTAGAAGTATTTAGGGACTGGTATCACCGGATTGTTGTTCTCATCTGTGTAAAGATAGATTTCCACTTTCCGACCGAACTGATTGAACAGTTGCGTCACTCCAAATGTTCCAGTGTATATAACTGTATTATAATCTGATGCGTGTATGTGATTTCTGAGGTCTACTTCTAAAGTATTCCAGTTCCCTCCGTTGAAACCAGTCCACTGGGGAGCACAGTTCACATAGTGGAAGGTAGCTCGTTCCCCGAATGCGAACACGAAGTCAGTTTTGGCGGCCAAATGTCCTCTTGAAAGAAATTCGTTCTTGGTGACGTACTGGTCAATCATGTTGCCAACTAGTTGGGCAACAGCTGATTTCTGTCCCCGCGGCGAAAATAGTGTATCAACAGGAACAAGGCCATAATTATCATTTGAAATAAAAAAGGGACGCTCCACTTTAGTCTGATAATTGGCATTGTAAGGTTTCTGGGTGTATTTTGAATAGACTACGCGCAGGCCACCCTCGTTGAAGCAAGACTCGAAGACGGGATAGAAATTGTTCTGGACAGTGTATCCTACTTCTATAATAGGGTTCCCTTCAAAGCAGGAGCGATCAGTTCGTTTGCTGTGGTAGTTAGGGGGGAAGTTACAGCGAAATAAGGAGAAGTCAGATATGGAATCCAACCATTGATCGCTTCTAAACTTATTTTCGTATTCGCAAGTAACAGAAACAGTAACCTCTACTCTCTGAGCGTTCGGATGATACAAATGTCCTGATCCTTCACAACTTAGCACGAGGGTGTCTCCCTGATTAAATTCGACGTTACCATACTTATCTGTCGGTTCTAGTAATTGACCGTTCCTTAAGATTATAGGTAAGGGTTGTGAAAAATCTGCTCGACTGTTCAGTCTGCACCTATGATTTTGTTGAATGTTAAACGTACATAATATCAACACTAATAAACGACGGAACATATTTTATTTCTCATTTTAATACATTGGTTTTGAAATGTATAATATTATTTATCTCAAATTAATTTGTTACTGGATAATTTTGACACTTCGAAATGCCAGTAATTTGATTTCGATGACATTTTTAAGTGTCTTAAACATTTTTTATGAATCATCAACGAGAAAAAAAATCGATTTCGGGATTTGACAGCGAGGAAAGGATTAATAACAATGACAATTAATATTTTTCTTTTTTTCTCCTTCCCTTTCCTTTATTTTTTAATGGCGGTGAGCTTAAGTAAATCTATTCCGCCAATGACAAGTGATTGTTGAGAAAAATATCTTGTAAATTGTTAAAAATATGTGGAGAAACCCATTGGATTCCTCGCTGTCCGTTATTAATCCTTTTAGGACATTGATCTGCACTAACCACAGAGTAAGCCACAAGATTACTTCGTGTGAAAGTAACGTACGCGTAGATATTAAATATTACTTTGTGCCTACGTGCTGTGTGTATTAAATCATCGAGACATGTCGTGTGAAGTGTGCAGTTTTAATCACGTTTTAATGTAGAATCTATTTAGCATCAAACTAAGTCACATGAGACGCATACGTACCCCATGGGAGTAAGTAGAGGCTAGCTTACGTTTCATCTACATCCATATCCTGACATTTGTGCATTGGAAGTGTCCATGAGCTTATGTTTCTTAAGCGATGTATTTTGCACTCTTAAAGTTGTAGATATAAATTTTTTTTGAAAAGAGTAATTACTGAGTTTCTTGCCAAGTTCTTCTCAGTAAAAGCAACCTTCCGAACCTGGCGGTAGCGAGTATAATCTTGTAAATTATGTGATTCTGACGATTTGAAAGTGCTTTGTAAAAAGTCTAATCGAATCAAGATATTTTTGACTTTGACTTTGATTTTACCACTTAGTTTCACTACCTAGTTGTCAAATTTTTTTCTAAGTTGTCCAAATCGTGCCAAAGTAGATTTTAAGTAGATTTCTAGCCAGAAATTCGCAATTAATGTCTGGGGTTTGGAAGTTGGCTGTATTTACACCCTCGTGCCTCTGAGAGCACATAAAGCCTGTGGTCCAACACCAGTAGATCTAAAAAGGCCACTTTGGGAGAATCATAATGTAATCCGAATATGATTCATCATGGAAATAATAAAATGGTCACTTAGGTGCAATTCATATTATGATTCACATAATAGCGTATAAGACAGTCGACGACGAAGTAAGAGAGCCGTGGTGGCCTCGAGGTTTGAACAGTCGCCTGTTACGCAAGCGACGCAAGTTCGAATCCCAGCGGGGCCTGTACCAATGAGTTTTGCTAAAACACTTATGTACAGTGATTTCACACCACGGTGAAGGAAAACATCGTGAGGAAACCTGCATATTTCTGAGAAGTAATTCAAAGACGTATGTACAGTGCCTGAGACGGCGATAGACTCACCATCTGTCACGCTGGCACTTAATCAAATTCTCTGCCTACCCCTTCGGGGAATACAGGCGTGAGCATATGTATGTAGCATATGTAAGACAGTCGACGACGAGTACAACGCTGAGAAACCTTAGTGAATAACACGGCAGGACTTCTTTCTGCGGTCAACTCCTCGTCTGCAGACTATTTTGCCCATCATAACGAGTTGGAGCAGCTCTCGTGACGAAAGACATGTCCGAGATAAGCAACTTTTCTCTGCTTGATGATCTCTACAAGTTTGCGTTCGCTTTAATAACCTTAAAAAAATCTAAACTAAGTAAAAAAAACTAACAAATTTATTATGCTTATTAAGAAATGTGATTTAAAATTAATTTGTCGTCAGATAAGCGATCTAATGATAAGAGCGATTACATCAATAACAATAAATAAACGTTTATTGATGTAACTTTATCAGCGATCTATTTATTTTATCTACCGCTGATTTAAGAAACAGAGTTCTCTACTTTTTTTGTATCTTACTTTCGCCCATGTCTTCATTACATTATGTTACGTTATATAGAAGGACCCATAACGCCCGTATACAGAGCGTATGTATGATCTATACAGATAAATAAAATTGAAGTGTCTGTTTGTAATTCCAAAATTACGCCTTTTGACTAAATGCACTTTTTTACTATTTCTCTGTCTGTCTGTTTGTTTAATCTCTGAAACGGTTGCACCGATTTTAACGGGACTTTCACTGGCAGACAGCTAATATTACAAGGCTACTTTTAGAAAAAAAAACATTTAAGATTCCGCGGGAATCAAATTAAATCTTCGCGGGTGAAACCGGAGGGCACAACAACAGTAATGTAATACAATACAAATAGTATTTTTTATATCTAATATATAAAATTCTCGTGTCACAGTTTTCGTTGCCATACTCCTCCGAAACGGCTGGACCGATTTGTATGAAATTTTGTGTGCAGATCGGGTAGGTGTGAGAATTGGCCAACATCTATTTTTCATCCGCCTAAACGTTAGGGGTAGTCCACCCCAAAAAAAAAGGCAATACAACGTATGCCGGGCACAGCTAGTATATATATAATATCAACTGATAACTAAACCTAATGAAAGTAGATAGATAGGCTACGGCAATGCTGCCAGCCTTCTTGGCACGATCCCGAGAGACACCGATTTGGGCCAAGTTTTCTACTTGTAATTAGTTTTTAGTTACTTATTTATTATTTGTTATTATATTCAGTGATTTATGATAGGCTACTATCATTGTCTATTAAGAATTCTCATATAATTAATTACAATTTGATTGGGTTATTCATAAGACGTGAGAGAATTGAGATATTATGTTTTATCTATACAGTTCTATAATTATTCAGTAGATATTAGCGTGAGATAAAATAGCATGTATCTCATGTAAACTGCATTCAAAGCTTTGTGTGACTTATTTAAAGTGTTGTGAAGGAATAACCTGCAGAGTTATTCAATAAGGTTTCTCAGCGTCGCACTCGTCGTCGACGTCCTCGTTGGGCATTTGTGTATTTCGATGGGCGTTGTTGTTACCACAAGGGCCCTACCATGAGCTGTTATTGCCATGACAGTTTGACTCATATTATGAGACAGGTGTATATGACGTGTATTACATCTGTCACTGTCATACAGCTGAACTATCATTGCATTCAGAGCTCTGGTAGAGCTCGTGGCACAGGCGCTATTGCGTATATGATTTGATCAGCGAAATTAAGCAACCCTAACCCTAGCCAATTATTGAATGCGTGACCGCCCAAGTTCCCTCCGTGCCTCGGAGAGCACGTTAAACCGTCGGGGTTGTCAAGGCAAATGGCAGTCGCTTCGTGTTAGCGACAGGTTGCCATCCAACCTTCTTGTAGAAATAGTTCTTTATGTTTTTTAATACGAATATGTTATGACAGAATGACATTACAGTTTTTATTCGCCAATGGTTGTGTTATTGTTTCACATGCAAAAATATTAAGAAGCCTTCCAAGTAGGAACCAGCCAACACTTCGTATAAACATCAGGTGATCAGCCGCATCGGGTTGAATCAAGTGCCGACCCCAACAATGTATGGGATACGGCCAGGGACACGGCAGGGCTCCAGAACATTTGTTATCATGTTCTATAATTTAATATTATTACACAAATTTATATTTAAATGCCCTTTTAACCTGTTTTTACAATGTATTATATAATTAATTATTTATTTTTATTAATTATATTTGCACTTGCTTCCGCCTTCAGCTTCGTTTACTTACACACTAATATATCCTACTATCGGACGTCGCGCGGTTTCACCCGTGTAGTTCCCATTCCCGTGGGAGTACGGGGATAAAATATAGCCTATATTAATCAGTGATAATGTAGCATTCAAATGGTGAAAGAATTTTTAAAATCGGTCCAGTTATTTTTTGAGGCGATTCTTTACAAACATACATACAAACCTTTCCTCGTTATAATATTAGAATAGATGTGACTCATTTATAATGTAACGTTATAATAAAAAAAGATTTTTTAAATCGTTTTTTGTTTTTAATTTATAAACTGGGTTCGTTTTTTATGAAAAAAAAAATACAAATCGTTTGTCTTTATAATATAATAATAGATAAATATACTTATATTATTCTTCCTGTTTCGCTTAAAATAAACCTTCCCGGGGGTTAACGATCTTTATTAAATTCTTTATAACGACCTAAATACATAACGATAGCGCGTGGTAAAGAGTCAGGCAGTACATCAATTGCAATGTATAGTCGCTCATTGTTAAACGTAGAATACCCTTCGCCAAGTTAGTGTCCCTATTTCACACAAGATGGCGTTATATCTTTTTAGATCGCGCTGTCGAAAGTATCTTTTCATAAGGTATATAGCACACACATTTCCTAACGTAGTTGTGGAATCAATAAATACCAGGACTGCCCAAGTTACGGTGTTTCATTCAACCAACCAAGGTCTGCTACGACTGATTCTGGCTCCCAGGCCTAATTTGTCATACACTCATGAAGTACTTTACTATTTACCTACTTAAAAATATACCTTTGCCTTAGAACAGATACTGAAAATTGTAGTGTCTATTTGTAGTTCAAATTTTACAGGTTTTCACTAAATGTGATATATGAAAGTATAAAAGATTTTTATATTAAAAAAAAAACTATTATAAAAAAATTGGGTTCCGCAAAATTACAACACCCATGAATTTAATAACATGACGATGAAACCACAGGGCATAGCTAGTCCATAAATATTTATGCTCACGCCTGTATTCTGCGAAGGGGTACGCATAGCTGTACTTATAGTACCACATTTCGCCACTTATTTTTACGTCCCATATAATAGGGGGCGAGTCTATTACCATTTACCAGGCACTTATCCAGACTCTAGTCTGTTATTGGAAATAACATATATAAAAACCACCAACCATGATGACGATGATCTCTCCCTACCGAATTTCGGCTACGGCGGCTAATCTGAACGAGGATCAGCCATTTGCGCAGGAGATATTATAGTGCACAAGTGTGTGCGCAAACACAGGTGCACTCTTTATTCCCTCACTCTCATAGTGGGATGGGAGGCAATCCGACACGACCGGAGAGAGATCAGGCCGAGGACCAACGGCTTAACGTGCTTTCCGAGACACGGAGGTGGAAACACACCCAACTTCCAATCTCCGGGCATTTGATTTAGAATTTCTTGACAGAAAATCCAAACCGAACCTCGTGACCAACGAGGCAGATACCACCAACCATATAAGATCCTAGGACCATGTGTTTCGCAGTAGAGTTTGCAACCACTAGACTAGACCAACGAGCAGGTCAAGCTAGTTCAACATGACTTACTGTCCATATTGTTTACTGTGGCAATTATCTCAGTAACCAATTATCGTTACATTTGACATCATTCATTCGTAAGCTAGTCGGTTAGTGAGATACACGTCTGACCAACAGTCACTGTCCCGACTTCAGAATGTTCGTTAAATGAATGTGTAAATAAATAGTTATAATAAAGTCATTTTCATGTTATAAATGTATAACGAACTGTGTTTATATTAACAATAAAGATCATTATGGCTCGGATCATTATGACTCGGATAATGGTATGTTTTGGTACAATATTTTTTTCTAATAGGTACATTTTTTGCGAATCAATACTCATGTCTTTAACCTATCTTTACATCTATACTGATAAATTAAATCAAAGTATCTGTTTGTAAATCCAAAATTACACCTTTTACTAGAAAAAATTTTTTTTTTATTTTTCCATGGCTGTCTGTCTGTTGGTTTGTTCCGGCTACTATCTAAAACGGCTGGACCGATTTAAACGAAAGTTTCATTGGCTTATAGCTAATGTTACAAGGAGTAACATAAGGATACTATTTAGAAAAAGATATTGGAGTTCCGCGAGACACCCTTAAAATTAAGTCTATGCGGGTGAACCCGCGGGACATAGCTAGTGATAGAATAAAAAAGTTGGGAATTCCTATAATTTACATACATGAACAAGTTTCCTAGAGGCTCACCTTGTCCGGGGCTAAGGTCACTGAAATAAATATAATCATGTTTTCGGGAAAATAAAGATGGAAATTCGTCCTGTATGGATCAGAATGTTGGGCTACAAAGGTGACGGATGAATGAAAGCTGCATGCAATAAGCAGGATAAGGGCAGGAGGATGATGATAAGGATGGAAATTCTAGAAATACTTTTTTTTTTTTTCTTTAAATATATGTACCGTTGAATTGATTGATTTATTTGTATCATAACAGAGGAGCTCGTGGCACAGTTGTTATAGCGCATATCATTCGCTCAGCGAAGTTAAGTAACCCTTACCTTAGCTAGTAATTGGATGGGTGACCGCCCGAGTTCCTTCCGTACCTCTGAGAGCAAGTTAAGCCGTCGGTCCCGGATGCCAAGTTATCATCTTTAGTAATCGTTAGGTACAGGTCAGTCGGAGGCCAAAAATAGTCTGACAACTGGTTTAACCCAGATCAGAGTTTTTCCTCGTTAAATGGGTTGCAAAGGTCATTTGAGACAAAATATTTTAATTATTATCCGACGACTATGAGCCGTGGTAGCCTTGAGGTTTGAGCAGTCGCCTGCTACGCAAGCGACGCAAGTTCGAATCCCAGCGGGGCCTGTACCAATGAGTATTTCTAAAAAACTTATGTACAGTGTTTTCACACCACGTGCTTTACGGTGAAGGAAAACATCGTGAGGAAACCTGCAAATTTCTGAGAAGTAATTCAATGAAGTATGTAAAGTGTCTGAGACGGCGATGGACTCAACATCTGTCACGTTGGCACTTAATCATCTTCGGTGAAAAGTGGGTGTTGTGATTACAATACCTCTGCCTACCCCTTCGGGGAATACAGGCGTGAGCAAATGTATGTGTATGTTATTATCCGACGACATTGTTGGCCTAGTGGCTAATATAATGGTCTCCTACCGAATTTCGGTTACGGCGGCTAATCTCAACGAGGATCAGCCATGTGCGCAGGAGATATTATAGTGCACAAGTGTGTGCGCAAACACAGGTGCACTCTTTATTCCCTCACTCTCATAGTGGGATGGGAGGCAATCCGACACGACCGGAGAGAGATCAGGCGTAGGGCCAACGGCTTAACGTGCTTTCCGAGGCACGGGTGTGGAATTGTGAATTTCTTGACAGAAAAACCCAATATACATTTTTGACCCGAACCGGGAATCGAACCCGGGACCTCGTGATCGGCAGGCGAACGTACTAACCATTAGACCAACGAGGCAGTTAAGTGGTTAATATAACAATGTGACTGCTACTCTAGGGGTTCATATAATAAGCATAAACTTATTAGACTTTAAAATTTTTTTTTGTTATATTGAAGTACTTACCAGATAGGTGTACTTCCATATTATGCATTTAATGAAGAGCTGTTAATTTAATATTTTATCTGTTGTACTGTATTCTTCTTCTTGCGGTGCCTCTCCACTAATGGAGGTTGGCCGTCAGCTCCGCAAATTTCTCCTTATTTTTTGCAAGCTTAAACAAATCTTCGACGCTGTTTATCCCAGTCCATTGCCTTAGGTTTCGGAGCCATGATAACTTCCTCCTTCCGACTCGCCTCTTCCCCTCAATTTTTCCCATCATTATATTCTGGAGAAGGTTGTAAAAAAAGGTGTACTGTATAGTCCACATTTAACTAGTTTACTACTTATTCATAATTGAAACATATTCATAGTTTTTATATCAGATATAAAAGTTACATACTTACGAGAAACGCAAAAAATATGTTAATATTTTAATCTTTTCCTATTCATACATGTTGGCCTAGAGGTCGCAAACGCTACGGAACAAGAGGTCCTGAGTTCTATTCCCGGGTAAGCCAAACTGTATTGGGTCATCATCATCTCCCTGGCCTTATCCCATACATTGTTGGGGTCGACATTTGGTTCAACCCGATTCAACATTTTGCCCGACCCAGGGATGTATCCTAAGACCTCGTAATCAGTGGTAGCGTTTGTGACAACTACACCAATGAGGCAGGCCTAATAATATAATAATGTGTTTTTTTACAGGTAATAATATTAGTATGCGCACTCTTACAGAGTCACGCCAACGGTTACGTTGAATCAACATTAACAGAAGAGACGAAGGAGTTGGAGATAGAGATAGAGAAGAACCAAACAAGAACGAGACCCATGTCTGAAGATTATAGGAAATTTAACTACTTGATTACTACGTATTTATAACGCTGGTTTTAAAAAACATACTTCATTACGTAGATAATGGTGTTAATTATACTGTAAGGTTGGAATTTCATTTTTTTGCTCATATCTATCGCAGTCAAGTAATACTACATCTGGTGCGTTATTCTGTAAAGATTCCTCAGCGTCGATCTCGAAGACGAGCGTAGGTTCAATTTCGTTTCTTTAAAACCGACAATCTACGAGTGCGACGCTGAGAAACCTTGGTGAATGACGCGGCTGCCAACGGGCTATGTCCGCTTAGTGGAAATAGACAGAGACAAATTCATAAATGATTACTGTGCTTTTAAGGGCTGCGCTCGTAACTCGTGACGGTATCACGTACCTTAGAGTACTGTTGTGTTAAAAATCTCTTTAATTTACAACAATTAAAGACCAATCGATTGAAATAATCAATATGTTCCTATAGACATGAGGAATCGCTTTACCAACAGTATAGAATAGTTAGCTAAGTAGTATATGTACGCCGTGTCTAAAAGAGGTCTTAGAAAATAAGTTACCATCGTATTAACATATTGTATGTTCCTATTTTTATTACAAAGACTCATCATCTCCCTGGCCTTATCCCATACATTGTTGGAGTCGGCACTTGATTCAACCCGATATAGCTGATCACTTGATTTTTATACAAAGCGACTGCCATCTGACCTTCGCAACCCCTCTAACGAGGAAAATCTGTGATCTGGCATAAACCAGTTGTCAGACTATTTTAGGTCTCCGACTGACCTGTAACGACTGCCAAAGATGATAAATTGGCAACTGGGACCGACGGCTTAACGTGCTCTCCGAGGCACGGAGGAAACTCGGGGAGCGTATTTAGTTAGTTAGTAGCAGTTTACCTATTTATTTATCAATTCAATCTGAATCTCGGAAACGGCTCCAATGATATTCATGAAATTTATGCTATCCAGAATCTAATCTGTTTAGTTACGCTGTGACATATTCATTAGCAATGTTTATTTATAAATAGTTAGTTATTAATTGTTTGTTTATAAAATATCCGCAATAACAAACTACAATGTACACTCAATAAAATTACATTGAAGATTATAAATATTATGTTGATTCTATTATCTATACTAATATTATAAAGAGGAAAGATTTGTATGTAAATATGTTTGTATTGAATAGGCTCCGAAATTACTGGACCGATTAGAAAAATTCATTGCGCAATGGATAGTTTCATTATCAGCAATAATATAGGCTATATTTATCCCTGTACTTCTACGGGAACGAGAACTACGTTGGTAAAACCGAGTAACGTCCGCTAATAATAAATAGCCGGACCGATTAGAATAATTTTGATCATGATATATTTGTGAAAGTTCAATCAAAATGACGAAAAAAAACAAACCTATTATCTTCCCTTATTTTTATTTCCTTAGCAGTACCTAAACACAACACCAAAACCAAGCAGATTCCTACCCTACATACACGAATCATCAGCTCTCCTGCGAGTTGAAGGCATGGGCTCTTTAAACCGTTGCATGGATCGCCAGCAGGCTTTCGCCGACGCACTATAAGTGTCCATGTACTCTGTTCTTCCGGGATAATCTGAGAAGTAGGTCTGTATCGACTTTGGACCCACGCCTGTATGGACTGTGCCAGGAGGGTTGATTGTTGGTCTGACCGTCGGCGGGTTCTCTGTGAAGTGTGTCGGGTCCTTATAACAACGAAGCATTCCGAGACGATTGCCTTCCATCGGTACCGGAGCGTTGGATTGCGACGCTGCTATTATCGTCCTGTAATCTGACACTGGGAAAGCTGTGGAAGAAATTTATTCGTTAAAACGATAACTCTTTCTGTTAAGACTCTAGCAGACAGAAGAGGAATCTAAAAAAATAAGGATTAACGCACATCTCTTCTGGAAGGTTGCTTGGTACATGGTGATCATTTTACTATCGAGATCGTCGCAGGGATGATCCAGTATATCATTAGTGACGTCCACCATCTGCACACAAAAGTGACAAATAAGGCATTATTATATTAGTAGGTATAATTGGTTTCAACATGTTTTAACGTGCATTAAGTATATCTTATATATAGATATGAGGCATAGATAGCTACCAGTTTTACACCATTTTCACAATCTATGCTTAGCTAGCAAAAGGGTATTAACTTATTTTTTAAACATGGATGAGACCAGCCGCGTTATTCTGTTATGTTTCTCAGCGTCGGCTCGACGTCGAGCATCGGATTAAATTATAGGATATTGATGCATAATTATTACACTATAAAGTTCAATTTCTTATTTATGAAATCGACACTCAACGTCGAGTGCCACGCTGGCAAACCTTACAGATTAACGCGGCAGAGTGATGAGACTGACCTGTTTCCTCAACTGCTCATAATCCTGGCATAGTTTCTGTTCCTTTTCGAGCAGCTGTTTGTATTGCTCCACTCTGGGAGAGTAGGAGTGAGCATCGCAGTGACAGTACGGAGCCACAGGCGCGGGCCGCACCGTCGGCGCTGAATCTGGACTTGGCGGTTGACATGGTCTGCAAAAAAAAGGATTAAATATCTTATTATTATTTACATATCAACTAAGCAGGTATTTCCTAATAATGTAGGTACCTAGGTAAGTCATTATCTTTATCTATGGTAAAATTTTATTTATTAGGTTAACACAAAAAAACAGAAAATATTAAGGATAGTGAATTTCTGCCAAATCTAAGAGCAAAGATAATGGAATATTAGATGGATGAGCCTGCTCGTTATTGTGAGACAAAATGCCAGTAACATTATTTGCTCTACAAAAATTAACAGGCGCTTAAATTATTAAAGTACAAAATTTCCATACTTTCCGATGATAGGCTTCGGGAAAGGCCATTGAAAATCATTTGTCACTGTTGTCTTGAAATCCATTGTCCAGGATTTCGTCTAAAATTATAAAAAAATAAGGTGAATAACTTTAAAACAATTTTAAGACACTTTAATGTGTCATACCCTTTTACCTTACCTTATATCATTAAGTTAATATTTTTTAGATTTATTATTACTATTTTTGCTAATTGACACCCTACATAATTTAGAATTGCTTTTGAAGCTAAAAATTTGATCTGCAAAAGAATTTCTTCAATGAGGGAAGATAAAAACATTTTTGACGTTGTGGTTTTTTTTGTTTTGCAGAATGTCTAATTCAGTAGAGCCATTTCTATATTCATGATCCTTATAAAAAGGTTTTTCTAGTAAAATTGTCGTAACATATCTTAAAAGCATTAAGGGATCCGCAGACGACATACACTTTATTTGAAATAAAATATTTATTTCAACATAATCTATTTCTATTTTTATTATATACGTAGCGTGATTTTGCCCACAAATCATAGCTAGTGGCAGGAAGCTTTTTGATGTATAGAGTATTCGCAAATCAAAATTAAATATATTTTTAGTTTATTGAGCAGGATTTTATGATTATGGCAATCTAAATGACATATGATTTTTTTCGACTATAAACATTATTGTTTTGCTGTCATCCGTCATCAAATCAGCTGTGTATCACACACAGGGAACATGTAACATAAATAAATGTGCGTATTAAAATTACTGGTGTGAAAATGTCCACTGAGATAACTGATAAAAAAGCAACTCAATGTTTATGATAAATTCACTGTCGATGAGACATGGCGCGCCGGAGGAGCAGCGGCATTACGAGCCTGGGATTTAACCAGGACCAAGGTGTGTATTCTTACTTCCTAGTTCGTCAACCTGCGTTCTTTGTTCTCAGGTATTTGTTTGTAGCGCGAGTGATAAGTTGTGATTGTAGTAAGGTCACTGGGGTGATGATTTGTGACGAATACACGACGGTGGTGATGTTTGATAGTCACACCACCGCGCTATAGCACCCAACACCACGCGTACTAATCCACGTGTTGTTTATATTTTTAGCAGCGCCCACGCACGGTCGTACTCGCACACTATTGTTTGGGCGTTGGTTTTGTTTGTCCTCGTATCTACTTACGTATTCATTGAAAACTGAAACGCAATTTTCATTAGTTTCGCGCATATATATTTATATAGTCGCCTATGTTGGCATTGTTAACAAAACAATCCGTGTTTTTGTTATGTTTCGCTCGAAATGTACTTAAGAACATAGGAAACTCCTTGGTCTAACCATTTGCTGTATATACCTTTATCCTTATGTAATTTTTAGCAATATCCATGCCATTTTATGGCCCTGGTATTCTAGATCTTATTTCCTATATTTCAGTATTAATTTTCCATGAATATAGCTGAAAACAATTACCTCCTACCTCCGCTACCTTCCCTATTTAAGGCTTTGTCAAATTACAATATTGGGATCCAAAATAGGTGTCTTTTTGGATCCCATTATATTTGTTCACTATTATTCAAAACATAGAAATTCAAATAGATAATATAATAAAGTTAAAACCATTACTATGAGGTAGAGTTCATTTTAGTACTTGATACATTTCTGCAACTCATATCCAAGTTGAATGAAGAACAGTTACAAACCTACACTAAATAATTATGTACATAATCTATACAGATAAATAAAATTGAAGTGTCTGATTGTAATTCCAAAATAACAGCTTTTCACTAAATGCATATGAAAGTAAATACAATACTGAGATCTTTGTTGGTCTGTCTTTCACTGGCAGATACCATTTGTTACAAGGGGTTCTCAACAAAAGCAACCTTCTGAATCCAGTGGCAACATTCATAATCCTGTATAATATATTTTATTATAATATATTTTATTTTATCCTCTGAAGGATTTGAAAGTAATTTGTAAGAAGTCTAATCAAATAAAGATATTTTGAACTTTAAGTAACTTAGACTACTGTCTTTGTAAAAACTAGCTAGTAGGGTTTTTCAGGTTACCAATGAAATTAACTCTATGAGGGAAAAACCCAGGGCCAACCTAGTATTACATAGGCTGAACCTAAATATCTATGCATGTATTTAGCCTAAATATCTATTATCATATCTGCAAAGTACAATGTGATTGCATTCAAGATATGTAAGTAATTGTTCAGCTAATAGAGGCCATGTGTTAAATGCACTTGATACAATTATACCAACATGCAATTGTAACCAGTGACTCATTCAATGTTTGCAGGCTGCTTCACTTGCTGCCTGAAGACCGGCCTGCGCGTTTACAATGTGGAACCCCTTGTTGAAAAGGCACATTACAGTAAGTTTCTCTAATCATCATCATTCTCCTGCCTTTATTTATTTTATTTTATTTTATTGTATTAGGAAGAGCCGTGGTGGCCTTGAGGTTTGAGCAGTTGCCTGCTACGCAAGCAACGCAATTCGAATCCCAGCGGGGCCCGTACCAATGAGTTTTTCTAAAAAAAAATGATGTACAGTGATTTCACACCACATGCTTTACGGTGAAGAAACCATCGTGAGGAAACCTGCATATTTCTGAGAAGTAATTCAATGAAATATTTAAAGTGTCTGAGACGGCGATGGACTCACCATCTGTCACATTGGCACTTAATCATCTTCGGTGAAAAGTGCTGTGTTACAACACCTCTGCCTACCCCATCGGGGAATACAGGCGTGAGCATATGTATGTATGTAGGATGATTTACAGCAAGTGAACCAGTATAATGGTTGTATATGTAATTATATGCTAATAACAAGTCTTCACCTATAAATGTTTATAAACATATAAGCCTTAACTAATCTATACAAACTTTGCTTATAAACATAACAAATAAACAAATGAAATAAGATGAGAAAACATGACACATTGTGTCATGTATTTTTATTGTTTAATAAAAATAACATGACACATTAAACATGATATTAGATATATGAGATATACCAAATGAGAATAACATTTAGAAATAAATCAAAATAAAATTATAAAGGAAGAATATAAGTGTATGAAATTATACTTATTTAAAGTAGTTATTATATATTTATCCCATGTTATTTGTATTCGGTACAATGTGTTCTTCTCTTCCAAATCTCTATCAGCCGTCATATCTGTATTCACTCACATTCTAGCCATATCACCTTTCACACAATCCATCCATCGTTTCTTAGGTCTTCCTCTCCCCTTGTAATTATGCACATTAATAAACAAATCTTTATTGGCAACATTATTCTCATCCCCATAGGAAACTAAAATTAAATTAATGAAAACAGTTCATCCATACGAGAAACATATTGAACTGAGTCGGTGATTATTATAATGTCATAAACACCATTCTACAATGCTTTATGGTGAAGGAAAACATCGTGAGGAAACCTACATATGTCACAGATACAAAGACGTATGTGTAGCGCTTGAGACGGCGATGAACTCACCCTCTGTCACGTTGGCACTTAATCATATTCGGTGAAATATCGGTGTTCTTGCTCAACACCTCTGCTTACCCTTTCGGGGACCCTTCTGGGATGGCGTGAACATATATATATATATATATATATTTATAAAAATCAATAACTCCGTCACAATTTGTTAGGCAGTCCAACTGTGAAAGGTTACAGACAGACAGACAGATTTCCCACAAGATGGCGCCACACGTCACTCTGCTCGTACAATGATTACCGCTTTATTAATTCTATTTCCATACAGAAACTAAATAAATGAAGAGATTTTAATCAAAATTTATATTTAATTTAAATTATTGAGCCAAGACACCTCCACTGACAACCCGGTTGAGTCATTTAAATCTAAATCATATAATTATCATTAAATTATGTAGAGATATTTCTGCCAACTTTACAACCACTAAGCCTTTCAAATTAATTTATATTACATATTAATTTAGATTACGTTGATCACGAGGTCTTAGGTTCGATTCCTGGGTCCGGAAAAGTGTTATTGGATTTTTCCATCTGAAATTTCCGGACTAAAGCCGGCAAGAAACTCAGCAATTACTCTAAAATATGTTTACAAGTTGAAATGGTTTAAATATATTTCATTTATATTAAGCCGATCGACACTGGTCGAATGCTCAGTTGTCAGAAAATAAAAACTAGAATGTTAATAATATTGCTGAGCTTGCTAATACGTATCAGCCATTATCTATATTCAGTACTAGCGAACGTCACACTGCTTCACCCGCGTAGTTCCCGTTCCCGTGGGAGTACGGGGATAAAATAGAGCCTATGTTACTTACTCGCTGATGATGTAGCTTTATAATGGTGAAAGAATTTTTAAATCGGCACAATGATTTTTGAGTATTCTTTACAAACATACACACTAAAATACAAATCTTTCCTGTTTATAATAGTAGTGTAGATCTAGCCAAATTCTTCAAAATCCAACCATAAGTATTAGGTATGTCTAGTTACCTAGAATTTATCAATTTGTGAACGCGAAAAGCAATAGTATTTTTTTGCCATGTAATTAACGTATTAAATTATTTAAATTAGCCATTGTTCAGTATTCCCGGCTGGTTTGTATAATGTTGTAGGTGATCACAATACATTATGTAAATTCATACATTCCCAGCGGTATATACCGCAGGTATAGTTTTAACGTACATATTCAAAGCTAAAACATGTTACAACCTATGCCTGAAGTACAATACAAGATAAGTATTTCTCTTTAAATTATTTAAAATTTGAATTTTTGAATTGAACTCGCCATAAGGTACATTTTGCCCGATCCAGGGTTCGAACCTAGAAGCCTTTTGTCTCGCAGAAGCATTTACAACCACTAGTCCAACGAGGCAGTCGATATTCCAATACATATGCTGACGCCTCTATTCCCCGAAGGGGTAGGTAGAGATGCTGTAATAACGACACCTACTTTTCACCGAAGCTAATTAAGTGCCAACGTGACAGATGGTGAGTCCATCGCCGTCTCAGGCACTATCTTTCTAACACACGTCTTTGAATTACTTCGATGAGGTTAAACATTGCACGAGAAAGGTCGTAAAGTTATATTTCCAACCTAACGGTTAATTTGCAATGTACCTATGTAACTCTTGTATCTTGCTCAAAGGCGCAGTGTGAATGAACTTCTATTTATAGAGGATTGCGTATCTGCAATTGAGATTAATTTGAGTGAGATCCAAAAGATTTATTACTAACGTTGATTAAACTACGATTTAAAAGCTTTACTGTCTTGGTGTAGTAGCAGTTGTTCATGAACTTTCGTGATGTTAATAATAACTGCACTCTATGAATGCAACCTGTTATACATCTTTGTCTAACAGTGGGCATTCATTCATCTCGCGCGCGTTGCCAACTCTGTATAAAACGTCATCACAACCTTCTAGAGAGCCGTGGTGGCCTTGAGGTTTGAGCAGTCGTCTGCTACGCAAGCGACGCAAGTTCGAATCCCAGCGGGGCCTGTACCAATGAGTTTTTCTAAAAAAAAAATTATATACAGTGATTTCACACCACGTGCTTTACGGTGACGGAAAACATCGTGAGGAAACCTGCATATTTCTGAGAAGTACCTAATTCAATGACGTATGTAAAGTGTCTGAGACGGCGATGGACTCACCATCTGTCACGTTGGCACTTAATCATCTTCGGTGAAAAGTGGGTGTTGTGATTACAACACCTCTGCCTACCCTTTCGGGGAATACAGGCGTGAGTATATTTATGTATGTACCTTCTAAGAACATTGACGAAATTACGAAGAAAATATCAGATATTCTCTAGGGCTGCAAGCTTGGGAAAATCCTGCATTATAATGTTGAAAAATACATTTTATAAATAGGAAAAGTTTCCGTATGTCAGTAGTCAAATGAGAAGAGCATTTTATAAATCTAAGATAATAAAAAAAAGAGCCGTGGCGGCCTTGGGATTTGATCAGTTGCCTGCTACGCAAGCGACTCCAATTCCAGCGGGGCCTGTACCGATGAGTTTTCTAAAAACTTAAATAAGTATAGTGCTTTACAGATAAAGAAACCTGCATATGTCTGAGAAGTATTTCAGAGACGTATGTATAGTGCCTGAAACGGTGACTCACTATGTATTACGTTGGAACTTAATCATCTTCGGTGAAAATTGGTTATTACACCATATACAACCTTTGCCTACCCCTTCGGGGATTACAGGCGTGAGCATATTATGATCATAAAAAACATTGTAATTGGCGTTTGTCTGTCTGTACCTCTTAACTGACTGCTCAATTCTGGAATAGAGATTAGTAAAATAATTAAAAGCAAATGTGCTTCAACAATTGCCAACTCCTTGTAAAATATACAGACGTGGCTGAGTAGGTAATCTACTGGACATGTATTTAGCATTACGTATTCATGTGGCGTGTCTGACGATTTGCAGGTAACTAAATGTAAGGTCAAATATTATACGTACTTCTGTGATATGTGGCTGTTTGAATTGAAATGGAGTACATTAATACCTACTTACTAGCATTATAAAAATTTTGCCTGCCCATTTTTCTAAGCTTGTCGCTCGCGGGCGAGAACTCATCAAAGCTCTATCATATGTACATACATTATAATATGAGTCTTGAGGTCCTAGTGCGAGTTTTTTACTGCCGCCGTCACAAGTCATCGTGACGACGTAAACGCAGATTTGTATAGGACCGATCAGCGCCATCTGTCGGCCCAAAGATGACGATTTGTATGTAGTGTACAAAGACTTTCAGTGCTACCATCATCTCCTCGTCTGTACTGCATATTACCCTGCGCCGACTTCTTTACAATTAGTCCGACGATATCGTGTCGTTCTCGTTATCGTCCAATGTGAATGCGCCCGTTGGCTACAAAATAATGTTGGTGCAGGCAAGGAGGAGCTCGGCGAGGTGTCCTTGTGCGAGATGGTGTTCCGCAGCAACTGGTTGCTCGTGGTGAGGGCGCGCCGGCCCTGCCACCTGCTGCTGCTCGACGACCAGCAGCGCGCCTTCCGCGCCGAGGTGCTCTTCAAGTCGCCCATCAGAGCACTCCGGGCAAGGAAGGATAAGTGAGATATTATATTGAATTAGATACTTTAACACGTTCACTGCTAACGACGCGCCTGCGCGTTTATCCGAACTTTCCTATATTGCTTAACGACGCTTATGTGAGTCCATACAAATTTCTGTGCCTTCACTGTGTGCTAAAGCTGACTCTGCGCGTCTATTGTTTAAATAAGACCAAATTGTAAGGGCCCTTACCCACCTTGCTGTATAGAACAGATACGGAATTTGCCTACATGAAATTTAGTGAACATATCAAAACCAATTACACAGGTAGAGCTTAGGTAGGTAGGTGCATTATCGCATGTTTTTATTGCCTGTCGTAAACAAGCGAGTTTTTTATGACCTGCCATAACAATACTCAAAAGCGCAGAAGCGCCGAATAGCACTGGGGAATATCTTACGTTGACGCTATGTTGAGGTTTTAGCACAGAGCGAAAGCGTATTTGTACAACGATATGCGTTTGACGCACTGGTGTAAGGTCCGATTGTGTAGCACAGGTTAATGACTTTTTACTTAGCTCTAGCAGTGAATGTGTTAATGTCAATGTGGGTAGAGGATGATGTCAATGTCAATAGGGTGGCGGTAAGGGTTGTCAAATAAACCGACCGATGTCATGAATGCCTTTAATGCACTGAAATATAATTACTATACTAACTTAGAATTTAGGTCGCGCATGTAAGCGCTTGCAATGTTGAAATGTTGTGTGTGCAGTTTTATAATACAATACAAAATATACGGCTTGGCCTGTACACTCTTTAACACATTCACTGCTAACATTTCAACTTCTTCGTAAATTCTCTAACAGTTGGACGCACATACGCGTCGTTAGCAGTGAACGCGTAAACAACTGTCCGTGACTATAACGGCACTGTCAAGTAGGTGATGTTACGAGGTAATCCATACTTATATTACAAAGAGGAAAGATTTGTATGTAAGTATGTTTGTAACGAATTGGCTCAAAAAGTACTGGACCGATTAGAAAAATTGTTTCACCATTTGAATGCTACATTACCAGCGGGTAACATAGACTTTATTTTATTCCCGTACTCCCACGGAACGGGAACTACGCGGGTAAAACCGAGTAACATCCGCTCGTGCTACATACAGGAGGTAGCATAATCTACTTTAATTTTAGAAAAATTAACTAAGAGCCGTGGTGGCGTTGGGGTTTGACGCAAGTTCGAAACCCAGCGGGGCCTGTACCAATGAGTTTTTCTAAACACTTATGTACAGTGATTTCACACCACGTGCTTTACAGTGAAGGAAAACATCGTGAGGAAATCTGCATATGTCTGAGAATTAATTAAAAGACGTATATATAGTGTCTGAAACGGCGATAGACTCACCCTCTGTCATGTTGGCACTTAATAATACTCGGTGAAAAGTGGGTGTTGTTATTACAACATCTCCTATTTCAACACCTCTGCATACCCCTTCGGGGAATATAGGCATATGTTATTAAGTAACGCACAAAAATAGTACTTTACAAGTTGGCATGCCGTACACATATGTCGCATTTAACTTGAGTAAAGGTAAGGCGCAATTATCCCACGGATGTCAAGTACGTGGCTCGCAACATACTTAGACGTAATAAATGTCAATGATAAGATAATAGGCGACCTTAGCCGAATAACCCACTATAGAACACGTCTTTATCTTGGATGGCCGCATTATATGAACTGGACACCAATTTCTACGGACATATTAAAAAATATATCACAAAATCGTATCGCATAGCAACGCCGGTATTTTTTATTGATGAGGGTAAACCTTCAAAAGGTCCCCGACCATCCTGGGAGAGGTAGGTCGGGGTATATAGGCACTTGATTCAACCCGATGCGCCTGATCACCTGATTTTTATACGAAGCGACTGCCATCTGAACTTCGCAACCCCTTTGACGAGGAAAATCTGTGAACTGGGTTAAGCCAGTTGTCACACTATTTTTAGGCCTCTGACCTGTAACGATTGCCAACCGGGACCGACGGCTTAACGTGCTCTCCGAGGCACGGAGGGAACTCGGGCGGTCACCCATCCAATTACTGACCAGTATGCGCAATAGCAACTGTACGACGAGCTCCTCCACTCTATACTACTAATACAGACTAGTGATATAGTAGTTAAATGTAATACGTCATGTACTTCGCAGTAGATATTCAGTGAATTGGCAAAACAAAAGAGGTGCTTGAATCACCGCACTCGTTGTTACGACGACGTGACGTTTGCATCTACCCATTTGACTGCATTTGGTGTGGGGCCCAATGAGCTATATTGCAATGATAGTTCAGCTGTGCGACAGTGACAGATGTATACACGTCATATACATATGTCTCATAGTATGAGTCAAACCATCGTGGCAATAAGAGCTCATGGTAGGGCGCCTGATTAATTTTAACTACGTGATTTTAAAAAAGTATAATGACTCCGTACTTTTACATTATAGTCGTGAAAAGTTACACTCGATTTTGTATAGAATCCATATTCTATATAGAGATCCCGTTAAGCTCTCTTAAACCATTTTAAGAGAGCTTAACGGGATCTTAAACCATTTTAAGAGAGCTTAACGGGATCTCTCTTTCAATATGTGGAGCTGCCCGACTGGGGATCTTCTGTAAGATACAATTACCTTACATAAGATCGCAGCCAAGTAATACTTCCTTTGAGTAGAATTGGGTTCCTGCGGTCAAAGTCAAAGTCAAAAATATCTTTATTCGATTAGACTTTTTACAAAGTACTTTCGAATCGTCGTGACGTTTCGTTTCGAAATGAAATAATTATACAGGATGCTACCGCCAGGTTCGGACGGTTGCTTTTACTGATACCTGGCAAGAAACTCAGTAATTACTCTTTTCAAATACTATACAATTTTGAGAATACAAAATAAATCACTTTAGAAACATATGCCATGGACACAGTTCCAATGCACATATGTCGTGGTGAGGAAGGTCGCCAGTGCTCCATGGAGTAGATGAGCAGGATTGGAGTCGCTGCCAATAGTTGCCAGTATGATAGCTCAAACATTTATTTATAAGGTAGGCAACGCGCCAGTCACTGATGTAACATGTATTCATAAGCTGCAGTAACCGCTTACCATCAGGCGGGCTGTACGCTTGATTGTGTATTGTATGGTGTCAACCGCTTACCATCAGGCGGGCTTTACGATTGATTGTGTATTGTATGGTGTCAGGGTTGCGGTGGTGCTCTGCACGAGCGTGCAAGTACTGTCCCTGCCGTCGCTGGTGCGTGTGGCGCTGGTGCGGACCCCGGCGGGCGCGCGGCCGCTGTGTGCTCTGGCCGCTGAGCCCAGCGCCGCGCACATCCTCGCCGCGCCCGCGCACCGCCGCGGCTCCACGCAGCTCCTGGTACCTATAGCACACCACATCATACACCTTTTTTTTCATTTTTACGTGTAGAATCCGTGGTGCGAAATCACTGCACATAAGTTTTTTAATAAAACTCATTGGTACAGGCCCAGAAATTGCGTAGCAGGCGACTGCTCAAACTCCGAGGCCACCACGGCTCACACCCTCCCAAACCTCTCAATATAGTCCCACTTATTACACAACTTAAAATAATCGTAGGTTTAAAAGTAGTTCCATCTCTTTTCGTGATACATATTTCAAAAGAGATGGACATAGATTTAGTCCGAGTTTTTTCATATAATTCAGGATGTAACCCGTGCAGTGAAAGGCATGCACTCCAGCTCGCCGGCGGTGATAGGGTGCCATCAAACCGAGCTGGTGTGCCTGAGCCTCTCGCCCAACGGGGCTAAGTTAGCCACTGCCTCGGAGCGCGGCACCATCATACGTATATGGGACACTGCCAACAAACACATGCTGCATGAACTGCGACGTGGCTCCGATTATGCTGATGTATACTGGTAACTAGCATACTTGTTTACTAAAATTAATCATATACATATTCATATATCGCACCCTCAGAACCAAAAGGGCTTAAATCATAAATATTTTTTATGACAATCTCAAGTTTGAATTCATAATTTAGGCAGTAATGATTTTACCAGTTTTGAATACAATGTATTTTATATTTTTAAAGCATAGTGTAGTTTGGTACTGTCGATACGTGTTAGAAAATATATATTAATATTAAACTGCGCATAGGAAAACATTTTGACGTCCGTCTGTCTTAAAATAATTATATTCACAAATTTTTGAGTGGAGCCTCTTTCGTTGAGGGTGCGATATTTATTGCATTTATGTTACTTACATGTACGATACAAAATAATCCTTATAATCATAGTATATCAAGCAATTTGAAATGCAAAATTATATGATTTAATTGTTTCGTATAGCCACTTTATTCCTCTGTATTCTTTGTATAAAGTTGGGCTATTATAAATTTGACCTGCAGGCACTCCTACTAACACATACTTCTTTGAATTCTTTCTCAGACATATGGAGGGTTCCTCACTATGATTTCCTTCACTGTAAAACACGTGGTATGAAATCACTGCACATAAATTTCTAGAAAATCTCATTGGTGGCGGGAGATTGCTCAAACACAGAGACTTTATTGTGTTATACCACGTTTTTCAGCTAAATCGGTTCAGCCGTTCATGAGTTATAAAAAGTGTAACTTACACGACTCCTTATATATATATAGGTATAAATTAAAAGGGTGAAAAAAATATACATAGTGTGTGATTGTACCATGATGTCCTGTAGTATAAACTTCAACTGGGCGGGCAGCCTGGTGTGCTGCGTGTCGGACAAGGGCACGGTCCACGTGTGGGCGGCGCGCGGCTCCTACCCGCACCTGGCCGCCGCCAGCGCCGAGCCCGCGGGCCGTGCGCTCTGCGCCTTCACCGGGGACACGGCCGCCGTCGGTACGTACTACATATGTCCGCCAGCGCCGAGCCCGCGGGCCGTGCGCTCTGCGCCTTCACCGGGGACACGGCCGCCGTCGGTACGTACTACATATGTCCGCCAGCGCCGAGCCCGCGGGCCGTGCGCTCTGCGCCTTCACCGGGGACACGGCCGCCGTCGGTACGTACTACATATGTCCGCCAGCGCCGAGCCCGCGGGCCGTGCGCTCTGCGCCTTCACCGGGGACACGGCCGCCGTCGGTACGTACTACATATGTCCGCCAGCGCCGATAAAAAATTCGTCGGCGGCGGCGTCATCGACGTAATCGGCGCAGATGGTTTTTTAATACAAATACTGAAATTGAACCATATTTCCTATGAAGCTGGTTGAAGTTTTCTTCGGCCAAATTCCAGACCATGACGGAGGGAATACACGGAATGCGCAAGTTATAGTTTTTCATATCACTTTGACTCCTCAGTGTCTAGAATGCCGAAACACATTATGGAGTCTTCTACGACTTAAGTAAATTGCTGTGTATAATTTTTCGTTTCTAAGCATAACTCAAGTAATTTGTTTAATATTTAATTCGAATTTGTGGCGCCGATTTCACGCCGATAAAATTGTCGGCGCACACGTCTAGTACGTACTTGGGGAGTGGAATGACGTGGGGAGAGCGAGTGATCATACTCATCCACAGCTAAGGCAATATTTACCAGCCAGGCGGGTGTCATGTCTGGATAACACCCCCGAAACACTGTTATAGTTGGAAACTTTTGAAATTGTCGAAAGATTGTGAACCGCAACATACTGCTTACAATTTAACGAATTATAATTCGGTAGATTGTAATCTACCGACAGAGTTGCCTCCGTGCCTCGGAGAGCACGTTAAGCCGTCGGTCCCGGTTGCCAATTTATCATCTTTGGCAATCGTTACATGTCGGTCGGGGCCTAAAATAGTCTGACAACTGTTTTAACCCAGATCACATATTTTCAAATAAATAAACAAAATTTATATTCTCACGCAATTCTAGAGTAGAAGTAAGACATCGTGAAGAAACAATCCAAAGATGTATGTGTTGTGTGATGAACTCATCATCTGTTACCCTCTTCGGTGAAAAGTGGGTGTTGTTGTTACAACACCTCTGCCTACCTCTTCGGGGAATACAGGCGTGAGCATATGTATTTATGCATAACTATGATTTGTTTTATTCCAGTGATATGCGAAGACGGTACCTTCCATAAGTTCACGTTTGCAGCCGAAGGCAACTGCCATCGCAGCGATTTCGAATATTTCTTGCAGGTCAGTGTTGAGACCAATTAAATAGTATACATAGGAATATAAACTTTACGTCATACTAGCTGTGCCCCGCGGTTGCACCCGCGGAGACTTAATTTCATTATTGAAAAGTGGGTGTTGTGATTACAATACCGCTGCCTACCCCTTCGGGGAATACAGGCGTGAGCATATGTATGTATATGTATAGTTTAATCTCAAAAATAAAAAAATGCTTAAATATTTTAAATTTGAATTTAAATTTGATATTTTTTACAATCAAAACTGAATACATCATTTTATTTTAATTTTCATAACAATTTCAGGTTGGTGACGACGATGAATTCCTGCAATAATACTTAAAATTGACTATAACGGAACAATAAAATACGCCTATAATAGTGATAACACTGTGAAGTGATAATATTTTAACTATTGGAATAATGCTTCATTACGAATTGTGATTTCTACGAGTTATATAATATTATAGGTGTGTGTGTAACCCACACTACTGCTTACTGATAAATATTCTCACTTTTTTTCTAACCTTCACAGTACTACATCGACTCAAGTTAGGAACTAGTCCAATCCAGTTATATCAGGTTTTTACTTGTCAATAAAGTACTGCAGTTCGTGACTATTTAGATATTTAAGTGTGTTTTAAATTCTACGTATCATTGTTTGAACCACTTAATTCTCTGTTATGATAATTATATTATTTAATCAAGGTCATCAATAATCGTCCGAGGGACTAAACATTGTGTGAAGTCGATCGACTATCGATTATCGAATCGGCTTCAATTTTCGATCAATTCGGTGCCTCAAGCATAGGTTTAGACAAATTCGAACATCGTCGCTTGACCTTGCCTTTTGCGCTTTTTGTATCGAGACGTTAAGCTTCCTACACTCGCCGCTTGGGGCGCTTTTTAACGTTCCCATAAGGAAATATGCAGGCTATAATTGTCAAAACCGATGGTTGGGGCACATGCGGTTCAGAGGTCGAACAGATATTTTAAATCAGTGCCCCAAATATATGTTTTAATATGTTTTTAACGCGTTCACTGCTAACGACGCGTATGTGCGTCCAACTGTTAACGACGCGTATGTGCGTCCAACTGTTAGAGAATTTACGAAGAAGATGAAACGTCAGCAGTGAATGTGTTAAGTCGACGATATGCACTGCGTATTTTCCTCATTCAGTACCCCCTATCACTGGTTTGCCACCGTTTTCATAATCTATACTCGCAATATTTGTGTGAGATATTTTAGTTCTTCACTTCACCAATAGGTGTCGCTGCACGATTTCTCATACTAATATTCGGCGGAGACGCTAGCGAGTATAGATTACGAACACGGTGGCAAATATGTGATGGTATAGGTACGTTAAAAAGCGCCCCAAGCGGCGAGTGTAGGAAGTTTTACGTCATCATACAAAAAAAGCGACGACGTTCGAACACTTGGGCCACTGTATTTAACGCTACGATGCAGTTAATGTTAACGCGTTCACTGCTAACGCATCTGCGCGTCCAACTATTAGCGAATTTACGAAGAAGATGCAAAGTTAGTAGTGAATGTGCATAGAATCGAAACAGATCGATGGAAATAAACTTAAACTTTTGACTGTTCATTTAAGATAATATATTTCTTGGACTTTAATAAATTACAGTCAAAGGTTTTATTTAAAAGAAGTATGTTTAACATCCCTTGGAATTAGTGATAATATATAAGATAATTTCTATTAAATTTTAGTTTAAAAGGCAGAAGGCACTAAATTGCATTTTTATATTTAGGAAGTTATACTAAAGTTATATGGCGATGACAAATTATATGTTTGCATTCAGTAGCATTATTGAACGGAGGTACTTTAAAAATCTTACAGAATAAGTTAAAAATAAAAAGATTTTGAATATAGTTAATATTGTCGTTGCAAATTTTTTTGAATGTTGCCGATATCGTTCGCTAGATGCCGTTGTAATCGAACATCCACGTGATATGTTATTTATATTCCAATATTCTCGAAAACTGTAAAAAAAGGTACATCATTAATTTTATTTGACGTGAAATTCTGAGAAATGTATGTAAATTGCAATATTATGTATTAATAAATATTTTTCTATCTTTTGTTATATGTAACCGAATAATATGTATGAAATCTGGCCTTATAAATTCGGTTTCATTATGTTAATTTTATTTAAATTAAGAATTGGTTCTTTTGTATTTCAAATGTTTTTCAATCCGAGCTGAGATGATTTGTGTACGATAACCTTTACGTAGCTAAAGGTTATCGTTCACAAATCATCTCGGAAACAGATCATCACCGCCTCGTAGTTCACGAAATCCGGTACCGAGCTGATACGTGTACGGAAAGCTTAAAGCTGGAGTAACACTCCTGTAGGCCTAGACAAAGTAACATTCTCTCACGCTTGCGCTAACAGAATAGAAGAAAAATATATGGAGGTTAGCGTAAATCAGTCACGTGACATATGTCACTCCCATAAATTTTGTATCTTTTTATTAGAGCAAGCGCGAGAGAATGTTACTTTGTCTAGGCCTGCTGGTGTTGCAAGCGTTTATATTACAAAATAATAATAATAACAAATTTTTGTTAAATTTATTAATTTGATATTATCCTTAATTAGATCTTACCTCACTTTGAGTAGGTGCAACAGACACCATTATATTTTTTATCATTTTTGCAATTTTGCAATATAGTGGCAACATTTATGTGACTATATCATATTTGCAATAATATTGTGGCAACACCTAAGTTGTCATAATGCTTAAACGATATCTATAGATGTTTTATAAAGTAGCATTAATTTTGTGAATGGTATATTGATTCAATGAATGTACGAATGCTTAAGGTCCATATTTAGATAATGTCCTTCAGAAAAAAGCCTCGGTATGGCAAGGCAGGCATTGATTTTTTTGCGAAATCATTCAAAATTTAAAAATTACTAATAAATCTAATACTTCGGCTGTGAGAGTGACGGATACATACATCTGTACTCATATCACGGGTATTCACAAGTCATAAGAGCATATGGTCTCAACTCCCTATTAGCTGCATTCGTTATACTCTTACAATAGTTGTTCACCGCGAAGTTCCCACGTCAAGAGGTGCTTTGACAGACAACGCATATAGCCGGAAAGGCGCCGTAAGTTGATAGGCACTGAGAAGATACGGGATTGCTGTAGTGCGGACTTCATGGTGTATAACGATTATGAATGCACAACTATTGTCAGTCTACAACGATAGCGAATGAGGTCTTAATTTTTTTGGTTCACGATGGTTCTCGGTTGCCTATATTGTTGCAACCGATCCCATGCATATTTTATATCTTCAATATAGCTCAAGGATTGTACTGTACCCCTATCACGGGTTTGCCACCCTTTTCGTTATCTATACTTGCTAGAGTCTCCGTCGAATGTTTGTATGAGAAATTGTGCAGCGACTCCCAGCGGTGACGTGAAGAACTAAAATATCTCATACAAATATTGCGAGTGACGCTAGCGAGTATTGATTACGAATACGGTACAAACTCGTGATAGGCTTCTGTACTATTTGCATTTGCTCACAATTTACTCAAATCTTTTTTCATATTTCATTGTGTATTTTTTTCCCATTATTTTTAATTAAACAGAGAGAATAATAATTATTATAGTATCATTATAATCGTCGCAATAAGTTTTTGTAACCCAATGCAACCTGTAAGATTTTAATAATTTTAATATATTATATCTGTGTTTGTATTTATGTAAATAATTTAATAGCAATATTATATTAGTTTTTGTACTTTAAATAGCTATGAGAATATTATATCTCAGCTTAAACATTAAATGTAACTGATCACATAGAGGTACTGTTGTTTAGGCTGGAAATTGCACATTTCTTGTAAATATGAACATTCAGATTAAGGTTTATTTTTTTATGGAAGAAAATTTGTAAAAACAATGGCGATTCCAATGTTTTTGTATAAAGTGCGGCGTGCAGAGGCGCTATGATAGGGTTATTTGGAATTTTAAATAATAAAAATTTCTTTTTTAAACATTATTGTTTCATTAACCTATAACATAGGAACAGTTGTCTTCTAGACATTGTAGCGTTTTATGAATATCATTATCATTATCACTATGAATGTGATGTGATAAATAATAGGATGAATAATTCTTGTGGAATTATTTATCCCTCCCTCTCTCAAATGTTATAGTGATCTAATTGACAAAATTATCTCGTGTCTCCTGCAGCATTAATTTACCATGAATAAGAAACATTTGAAAAATCAACTATTTATTAACTAAATTAATTACAATTACATCACGCAACATCAACAGTACACATCACTCACTCGCTGGTTTCTTACGATCAAACGGGTCTGTCCACACTTTCATATCTGAAATGAAATCATTGTTTTTTATACAACTTTATTATTATCTTTATATCTGCATGTTAAAAAATATCTAAAACCAAATATACATATAATAACACCAAATCAAATCAAATCAAATCAAAAAGTTTTATTCAATATAAGGGACACTTGGAACACTTATTGAACGTCATTTTTCTTACGTTAACTTAGGTATATTTACACCTTTTTAAATGAATCAAATATTTAAAAAAAAATTTTATAATTGGCTAGAAACAAAATAATTACTTACTGCCTGGTTGGATATCTTCTTGTCTTATATTTTTCCTAGCTTCTTTTTGTATCTTTTCTGAAATAAAAGTATTTTTTTTCACATGGCAATTTTTTTTCACACCTATACAAATAAGGTATGAAATTGTTTACATGAAAAGCAATATTATTTTAGTGAACAAAGAATTTATATTTTCTGCAATGACGAAAAGTGGTTTTTATCTTAAATTGAGAATTTGAGAGATCATAAAACAATTTAAGATGTACATTAACATGTTATGAGCCTATGATAGGTTACTAACGCTGTTTTTTTTTTTAAACAATGTGTAGAAACAAAAGCCATTGGTCGAGAAGCATTAAGTTTGTAATGAACTCTTTACCGTTGCCTATTGGTATAATACACGTGCATAGTAAATTAAAAATACATGTTATACTTTTTCCTTTTGACTATCATGAATATAACTTTAGGCGTGACCTATGTGAATAGTTATAATTTTACAGCACTTTTAAAAATATATGGTAGCACTTACTATATTCGGAGACATCAATCATCGGACTTATAATGATAGGGTATAATGCAAGTCCTATGAAACCCACAACACCACCGATAAATGCCGTATATCGCCAGCCTTTTAAAAATGCCATTTTACTTTATTCTAGTTATTAATAATAGCATTTATTTCATATATCGATACTGTTGAAATTCACTCACAAATATAAAAATATACTAATCAACTCGGCGATGACGGCAAGCGAACCGAGCGAGGAACAATCAGCTGTTTATGGCAGAAGCTCTGTCAGAAACTTTCTCTGACGTCTATTGTCAAATATTGATTCTACTTCTTCCAATTCTAAGGCAAAGGGAAGGATCTCTATACAACTTACGTTTTTAATATTACATACATAAGAATAACGAAAAAGATTAAAACGAATACTTCCACATTAAAAGTACATCTATACAGATAAATAAAATGAAGTGTCTGTAATTTATCAGTTGCAGCTTTTCAGTAAATCATAAGTGCGAAAGCATAGACATAAGTATCAGTACCTACCGTCCATACTTCCGCACTTATATAATTATACAAAAAAAAACTCTGTCTGTCTGTCTGTTTGATCTGGCTAATCTCTGAAACGGGTTGACCTATTTTAACGGAACTTTCACTGGTAGATAGCCGATGTTACAAGGAGTAACTTAGGTCACTTTTGTTTTAGAGAATGATTTTACTATCAATACTACGCGTGATAATTCCGAATCATCTTAAACATAACATAACCTAGTTAGGTATTGGCGCTAAGTTCATGGGGTTCAACTAAGTTAAGATATGAAAGGGATGAAAATGTACTAACATGCATCTGAGACATGAATCATAGTAGATAGAATAGCTGCGCTCCGCGGTTTCACCCGCGTAGAGTTAGTTTTATATAATATATCGGTTTAAATTGACAAAGTTTCATACAAACTTTCATCCCCTATTTTATCCCCTTGGGGGTAGAATTAATCAAAATCCTTTCTTAGCGGATGCCTACGTCTAACATCTACCTGCATGCCAAATTTCAGCCCGATCCGTCCACTGGTTTGGGCTGTACGTTGATAGATCACTGCGTCAGTCAGTAATGTCAGTCTTAAAGATTAATTCACACATGACTATGATTAATTGTGGTAAAATGGTCGTGTTTATAATTTAAAATGTTGTTATGTGGTTGTTATTATTACTTGTTTAATTTACGATCAAAGCTTACATCCGTATTTTATTATGAATACTGTCATTGTTATAAATCATACGTATTTGTATTCTACATGACAATAATATTAATAAAGTAACGAGTTTGTTTTATTTAAACCAATACCTACCTACAAAAGTATCAGATCGGTATAAAAGATTTTTTTTATTTGGCAGAATTGCCGGTATCAAATAGCAAACGAATTGAGTCTGTATAAAAAAAGGATGGGTGCTTACTATATGTCAAAGATGGCATCTAGTATTTCCTATCTTAAAAGTAACTTCAAGAAAAGGACAGCGAGGAATCCAATGGGTTACTCCACATATTTTTAACAATTTACAAGATATTTTTCTCAACAATCACTCGACACTGGCGGAATAGTTTTACTCAAGCTCATCGCCATCGCCAGGAAAGGAAGGTATCCTTTCCTTATTTATTTAATGCTTCAATTTGTAGAGGTTTTCGGTCACTTTGTCACGGCGATTTATCTTGTCGTTATTGTTATAGTATTAAATATAGGACTGCTACATTTAGGTTTTGACTCTCTATAAAGGTGCAACCACATGCAGCCGCTCGACGCTCGTTTCCAGCGACAAATGTGGTCACGTAAGCCCTTTTTAAATTTTCGGCGACTAAAAAGGAACTACGTCATGCAGCCGCTCCAATCACGTATCGCTACAAATCACGTGACCACATTTGTCGCTTGAAACGAGCGTCGAGCGGCTTACATCAGGTTGCACCTTTAGAAAAACCGCGCCACACAATGAAAACTCCGCTTTTTACATGAATAGAACTTTACACTCAAACATCATAGACAAAAAAATAAATAACATTGGAAATCACACCACGTGTTATACGGTGAAGAAAAACATTGTGATGAAACCTGCATACGTCTGAGAAGTAATTCAAAAGATATTTAGAGTGCCTGAAACGGCGATAGATTCACCTTCTGTCACGTTAGCACTTGATCACCTTTGGTGAAAAGTGGGTGTTGTTATTGCAACACCTCGTCTACCCCCTTCGGCAAACACATAAGGCGTGAGCATATATATGTAGGTATGTAATAACATGGGATAGCAAAAACAAATGAGTAGGTAAGTACATAATAAATTTCATAATTTTATTTATTGACGACGACAACTTATAAAAATATGTAGACATTGCATTAACTTTGCATTTATTTTTTTAGTTTAGACAGACATACTTAATGGTTAGCAAACAAATTTTGTGCATATCGAAATATAAGAAAAATATCAACGTAATATATTATTATGAACCAATATATATCTAAGCCTACTATGAGTGGAACATTATTTTTTATGTGCAAATTTTGACACTGAAAAAGTAAGAAAAGATTATGACATGCATTCAGCATGTCAGTTCCATCCATGCAAACTATAATTTGACAAAAAAGTCTTGATTAAGTATCAAGATCTTCATAACTTAATCGAAATATTTATCATTGAAGTGAATTTAAGCTCATGAAAATATAAATTACGTAGGTATTTATTGCAAAATTATTGTGACGAGTATTTTAAGGCTAAAATCATTGCATTACCTACTATTTTATTCTAACACGGAGCATAACATAGATTGTAGTTCAGATAAAATGGTGACCGACTGATCTATCTATAGCTACAGATGTACACGGCTAATTTCCGAAACGGCTGGACTGATTATTTATTAATTAATTCGAAGATAGCGAATGTCACAAGGAGTAACTTAAGCTACTGTGGTATGAGTGTGGAATTGATGAAATGAGTTTGTATGCGATAGTGAAAGGCAATGTTTAAAAAGTTAAAAATGGAAGTTGAAAATTAAAAAGAAGAGAGAATGACAGATGAGAAAGACGATGGAAAGACGTGAACGACGAAAAACAGGAGTAGTATTTTTATAATTTTATTGTGTTGTTAAGAAACTAAAAGAAGTAAATATATTTAAACGTTTATCATACTTTTATTATTGTTTGGTAAAATACGCCAAACTACAATTTGGGGGCTCGTCCGTTTTCAAGAAAAACAAATGAACTGAAGAAGAAAAATGGCGAAGCGTGGTGCTAATAAACACGATGCTGTAAAGGAAGACGAGAAGATGACAGCGCAGGCAGTATCTTCATTATTCTGCCAAGATGGTATTGTACAAAAATTCAGCGGCGTTGATAAAACCTATACTTCAAGTAAGTGGGCTCAAGATGTAGAGGAGAACGCGGAGATATTTGGATGGACTCCCACCCAGAAACTCCTCATCGCCCGGAGATCTATTACTGGTGTGGCGGCTATGTGGTTAAAAACTGAAACAGTCTTCAAAACATACGACGAGTTGAAGATAAATCTGATGAAAGAATTTCCAGACACAATTAATTCGAAGGAGGCTCACGAATATTTAGCTGCAAGGAGGAAATTACGAAATGAAACTTATTATGAATATATGCTGCATATGAAAGAATACGGAAAACGCGGTAAAATAGAGGATAACATCATAATTGAGTACATAGTAGATGGAATAGACGATTTGGAGATGAATAAGGCTATTTTACATGGTGAGACGACATATGCGGGGCTAAAAGAAAAATTATCAATATACGAAAAAATTAAGAATAAATCTAGAGAAGGCGTATTTATCAAAGAAAGACAGACACAGAGAAATTATATAAGTAAGAGGAGATGTTATAACTGTGGAAGCATAGAACACGTCGCAAGCGAATGCAAAACGGGAATAAAATGTTTTCGATGTAACGAGTTCGGCCATATTGCAAGTCAATGCACAAAGTCTGTTAGAATGGAAACGTCAACCACTGACCATAACGGAAATGCGAAGAAAATGGGCGGATATGTCAAACCAATCGTCAAGCAACGCTCATCGATGTTTGGCATGACAGCTAATCAACCGACCAAAGAGGATCAAGCATATCGTGATGTTGGTAGACATGACGTTGAAGTTTGTCGCGAGATGACAAGCACAGGTGACATTAGCAGAACTGACAAGGATGTCATGCAAGTATTAGACGTTTCAACGAACAAAAAATGTATAAAATTTGTAATGGTAAACAATGTAAGGGTGAATGCTTTGATTGATACCGGTAGCGATGTAAATTTAATGTCTGTATCATTTTATAAGTTGTTAAATACCTCGAAGTCTGAAGATTATTTAGTATTAACTGGACTTGGTTATGCAGAAGTACGTTCCTTAGGTAAGGTTAAGGTAGCAATTTGTGTTGATGAGCAGAGTTATAACGAGGTAATCTTTCACGTAGTGCCTGAGAGTGTTATGCCTCACGAGTTGATCATTGGTCAGGAATTATTACATAGTGTCACCATAGTCATGAACGAAGGATGTGTAAATTTTTTACCTGATGGGTTAGATTGGATTTTTAAGATTGATTGTTTTACTTGTGTAGATGTTTCGTTAGACCATGTGAAGAATCCAACCGTCAAGCAGGAAGTCATGAAGTGTATTACGGAGTACCACCCTGTTCAGCGTGAGGAAGCACCAATTAAACTTAAGATTGTGTTGAGGGATTCTGTACCAGTAGCTCAGCGACCCCGAAGAATATCTCTCATGGAACAGCAAATTGTGGAGAA
Source organism: Watsonalla binaria (assembly GCA_929442735.1). Classification (NCBI taxonomy): domain Eukaryota; kingdom Metazoa; phylum Arthropoda; class Insecta; order Lepidoptera; family Drepanidae; genus Watsonalla; species Watsonalla binaria. The sequence continues at coordinate 1,962,017 of OV838938.1, forward strand.
ACAGGTAGATGAGTGGTTAGAAAATAAAATTATAAGAGTGAGTCATTCAGAGTATTCTAGTCCTATTGTGCTGGTGAAAAAAAAGGATTTATCAATGAGAATGTGTGTGGATTACAGGCTGATTAACAAAAAGATTTTAAGGGATGAATTTCCACTACCTATTATTGATGATTTGATTGACAAGTTAAGGGGTGCTAAGGTATTTAGTGTATTGGATTTAAAGAATGGATTTTTTCATTTACCAGTGAGCGAAGAGTCCATACCATATACCTCTTTTGTGACACATCATGGACAGTTTGAATTTCTACGTGCACCATTTGGTCTTTCAACATGTCCGAAGACGTTTATGAGATTTGTCAGTATTATTTTCAGAGAGTTGATAGTTAAGGGGGTTTTAGTCATTTTTATCGATGATATTCTGATCCCAGCATGTGATGAATTGCAAGCAGTCTCAAGACTAAAACAAGTGCTTGAAGTTTCTTCTCGTTATGGATTGCAGATAAACTGGAAAAAGGCTAAATTAATACAGAGGGAGGTTGAATATTTAGGTCACATAATTAAAGATGGTGAATTGCGACCAAGCTCGGAGAAGATAGAAGCAGTGGCAAGGTATCCAGAACCACAGAATTTGAAGCAGTTGCACAGTTTTATAGGCTTGACTGGATATTTCAGGAAATATATTGAAAACTATGCTGTTATTGCTCAACCTCTAACAGATTTGTTAAAAAAGAATGAAGGATTTTATTTTGGTGATGAGCAAAAGAAGGCTTTCCAAACATTGAAGATGAAGTTAACCAGTGAACCAGTTTTGAAAATTTTTGATCCTCAACTGAAGACCGAGTTGCATACAGATGCATCTAGTGTTGCATTTTCAGCTATTCTTATGCAGTACCACCCAGGCTCGGGATTGCATCCTGTTCACTTTATGAGTCGCAAGACAAGTAGTGCTCAAAGTAAATACTCAAGCTATGAATTGGAAGCGTTGGCTATTATTGAAGGAGTAAAAAAGTTTCGACATTATTTGTATGGTATACACTTTAAGATTGTTACAGACTGTAAGGCCTTTGAAATGACTTTGAAGAAGAAGGAATTAACTGCAAAAGTGGCTAGATGGGTGATTTTGTTAGACGAGTATGATTACGAGATAGAACACAGAGCGGGTTCTAAAATGAAACATACAGATGCCCTTAGCAGATACCCTTATGTGGCGGTAACTACCTCATTGACTAATGATATCAAAATGGCTCAAGACAAAGATGATGGATTAAGAGCTATTAAGGAGATTTTGAAGGAAAACTCTTATAATGATTACTGGATAGAAAATGGTTTGTTGTATAAGGGAGACCAGAAGCAGTTAGTTGTACCAAAGCTGTTGGAAAAAGAAGTTTTAAAAAGAATCCATAGTAATGGACATTTTGCAAAAATGAAGATGAAGGAGTTGCTTGATAGAAATTATTTTATAAGGGATGTGGACAGAAAAATAGAAAGAGCTATAACAAGAAAAGAAGGGAGAGTCATAAGTATGTTGAAGAAGATCTGGTGGCAATTAAAAGGACGCAGTTTGGTCCGGGGCTTAAACTGAAGCCTAAGTTTCTTGGTCCATATAAAATTGTTCGATGCAAGGGTAATGATCGGTACGAAGTTGAGAAAGTTGATACTTCTGCAGAAGGGCCGAACAAGACGTCAACTTCTTCTGATTTTATGAAGCGATGGCCAGATGCAGATTCTTAATGCATGGTAATACTGAGAAAATTTTAATATAGGTTTAGTAAAGGGGAGTTAAGGTTTATGTTTCCAATTTGATTTAATTTAAAGATTTTTTTTTTGTTTCAAGAAGTATTCATTTCATGCACTTCATTCATGAATATGGTGATACAGGTGATAGCAGATGTGTCAAGGTTTTTTTTGCAGTTTAGTTATTTTCTTTTGTATGTTAGTTTATGTTGGGTTATTAAGGCTAGAAGAATTAATGTTTTTTTTTATAACGAACGTTAAACTACTATTAGTTAATGATGTTATCTACGTATGTCTGAGGACAGACATGGTGTTCAGGAAGGCCGAGTGTGGTATGAGTGTGAATGAAAGGGAATGTCTGAGGACAGACATTGTTTCAGGAGGGCAGAGTGTGGAATTGATGAAATGAGTTTGTATGCGATAGTGAAAGGCAATGTTTAAAAAGTTAAAAATGGAAGTTGAAAATTAAAAAGAAGAGAGAATGACAGATGAGAAAGACGATGGAAAGACGTGAACGACGAAAAACAGGAGTAGTATTTTTATAATTTTATTGTGTTGTTAAGAAACTAAAAGAAGTAAATATATTTAAACGTTTATCATACTTTTATTATTGTTTGGTAAAATACGCCAAACTACACTACTTTTATTTCAAAAACATTAGCGTTCCGCGGGTCACCTTTGAAATTAACTCTGCGCGGGTGAAACCGCGGGACAAAAAATGTATTCAATACACAATTATCAATATTATTCCACATATAGCAGTACAAATTTAATTTAAAATTATAGTTAAATAAGAGCAAAAATTAAAATTATCATAGTTTACTTTTTGCGTAACGCATCCTGATTGATCTTGGTTTTAAACAAAGGTCACCTTCATCATGTTTTTATTTAAGAATAACCAACCAATTATACGCTTTTGTAAATGTCGTAAGCCTACCTTATTATATTAAATGCAGGTAAACTGGTTCGGATCGCATACCTTATTTATATCTATCTACTTGCTCATTATTTTATTCATTACCATAAAAATTAAATTTCATACAATATTGATTTGAGCGATTGTAGTTTCAACCAAATTTGGTATCAAATGACAAAGATAGGACCATGATGAACTTGGTGAACCGCCGCGTTATTCATTAAGGCTTCTCAGCATCGCACACGTCGTCGAGTGTAGGTTTTAAAGAAACAACATTGAACCTTATCCTCTTTGTGTTATGTATAAATTTTCTATGATTGAAACCAACGCTCTTCGTCTTTCGACGCTGAGATACTTTAGTGAATAACGCGGCTGTCTGTTAGCCAAATAAATAAATAGCATAAAGGTAATTGGTATCTTTAAAATAACAGGTATTTTTATTAACTAGTTACTATAATTATTAAAAATTACTTTATTAAGTAACTAAAAACTAATTACAAGTAGAAAACTTGGCCCAAATCGGTGTCTCTCGGGATCGTGCCAAGAAGGCTGGCACCATCGCCACGTTGAATAGCAATGCTGATTCTCTGAGCGAGAAAAGCCCCAGTCCGCTTGTCACTAGTTACTCTTAAAATCAAAGTTCAAGCCAACACTACTTACACAGTATTTTGACTCCTCTAGTCCAGACTGTTTGTTTCTAGTATATCACCATTATCAACACTGGAGCCTGACTTGCTTCCATCATCAAGTAATTGCAAAAGTTTTTTATACACCAAAGTAGGAGCATCTATCGCCCAAAGGAAATCAACGTGATTAAATTCTTTCAAAGGCACTATGTAATGTTCAATTGGGTTCCCTAACTGTACGTATAAATTCGTCACGTCGACGTCACTGGATAACCAATCATTTTCAGCGCTTAATAAAGCTATTGGCAATGTAATTTTATGGACTGGATACTCGGGGGGTACGATCGATCCATATTCCTGAATGTTTCCGTCAGGACCGTAGTCAAATTGCTGGAACCGACCGTTACTCCTTATTTCTTGAGCATAATGGATTAATGTTCTAGTAGACGCACCAGCGGGTGTATGCCCCAAGATTATTGGCAATAAGGATCTGTTGAACTGTCGCTCATCGTGTCCACATAATATAAACAAAGAATTCTCACAGATAGCTTCTTCGTATCGATTTATTTCGCACGCGTGTTTTGAAAGCCATCTCAACACTGCGTTCTGTGGCAGAAACTGATTTGCACCGAGTAGTTTCATCAAATACTCTATGTTATCACCGAACTTTGCTAGAAGCCTTATCGGACTCTTGATATCAGTCATGTATGCCACCGGAGCGAGGGCAAACCCGGCTCTTAGAACTTTGTTGTATTGCAGTTTTGTTGACAGCAAAGCGAATAACACTGTTGTGCCCATAGAATGACCGATGTAATTAATTTTAACGTCCCAGCCTTTTATCTCCATTATGTAGTCAATAACAGCGGGTAAATCGTGCTGACTAACATCGTGAAAAGTAAAATTCCAGAAGGCGAACGTGTCTATGTTTCTAGACACATGAGCTCTAGAATATGTGTTACCTCTAACATTGGCCATCCAGACGTCGTATCCAACGTCCGACAGGATATAGGCGAGACCTTTCCCAGGTCCGGATAAGACCCAATCAGCCGAGCTGCCGAGCAAGCCGTGATGAAGGAGCACAGTCTTTCTATTCCTGTCTTTGTCTGAAGAATGTCTGGGGTAGGGTATCCTGTGGAGTGTAAGGATGTATCCATCATCAGTAACTACTGTGTGTGATTCCGCTGGGTATCCATGAAGGGCCAATAGCTGCGGTGTAGTCATGTGGATGGAAGGGTCATCATCTGAACATTTGTTCTCAATATCCGGAGGAGCGATCGCGTCAAATATTCTATTGTCAGTTTCCTGAGCTTCAGTAACGTAATCTCTAAATTTCCTCTTTATTCTCGACTGTCTATCTCCCATTATTTCCACGAATTCATCGCTTTGGTTATTATGACTGAAATAGGACGATAGTCTATTTTTCACGTTGTCTTCGTAAAATTGTTTCAGGTTGCGGCCTTTTTGTCTAACGTAGTTTGTGAATTGTGATGTTTTGTTGGTAAAAGTGTCGAATATGTTGGGGAGCCACGAGACGTGTCGGCTTTCGGCATGTTGTATTAACACGAGAGTTAAAAACACAACGGGGAGCAGGAGCCTCATGGTGGCGTGTGTCCGGACGCGCGCTACTTCAACAACTGAACTACATAATAGTGCTCATGTAATTTATCCAACGCCGAGAGGTCAAGGGGAGACATGAGTAACCGCACTAGTTTATAAACATGTTTGAAGATTAATAAATAAACAAAGTCCACTTGCATGAATCATGAGATTATATTGAAGACATATCGCTCTACTAGCAAATAATTAGACGCAAGTTAAAAGGAATATAATATTTTATTATAATGTTATCAGCCATGACGCATAATATAACTTTAACTCATTAATATACTTATCTGTAAAGTTACCAAGTAAGTTAATGATACTGTAAAAGTGTATCTACTGCATTTAGTAAGAACTAATTAAATGGCGATAAATAGCATATCTAATAATTCAATGAAAGATAAGACTTTATAGTTATATATACTAGCTGTGTCCTGCGGTTTCACCCGCGTAGATTTAATTTAATTCCCTTGAAACATTAATGTTTTTTTGAATATATGTTACTCCTTGTAAAACAAGCTGTCTACCAGTCACAGTCCCATTAAAAACAGAGAAAAGAAATAGTTTTTTTATGTGAGTACTGAAAAATAGTGTCTGTTTGTAATTCAAAGTTAAGTAAGTTTACTTACATAAAAAAATACTTTATCTCTGTCTGTCTGTTTAGTTCGAAACGTTCAGGCAGTTCTGGCAGATAGCTTAAATGTTACAAAGAATAACGTAGGCTACTTTTATTAAAAAAAACATTATAAGGTGCAACCTCATGCAGCCGCCCGACGACAAAGCTGAAAATGTTGAGCTTTATAGCTCGGAAGTATCGAGAGTGTAAGTAGTCTGTTAATTGGAATGCCCCGTCACCAACTACCACATATGGTGAAGACATTCCATCAACCGTTAGCTTTTCTGGATCGGGTACACTCATTTCTCTTTACTTGAACTTTTGCCACATCTTTGAGTCACGAAAAATGCCACCATCACCAAACGAGTGACGAGCGACCGTTCACCATATTCACATATTTATTGCAAATTAGTTGCATATTACACACAATTAACTTAATTGATTATAGTGGTTATAGCTTATTTAACCCTTATGTGTTCACAGGTTTTGAGCGCTGATTGAATACGCAGTAGGATTTGTTTGAATCTTGTATTTGCGCGCGCACGAACATATACATTCGCAGCTATCCCCACAAATTTTGCGGAGCTCTCGGAAATATATACATAATCCATAGAGAATAAAGTTCAATTCCGTATCTTTAAGACTGACACTCGACGTCGAATGCGACGCGGAGAGACCTTAGTGAATAATGCGACTGTAAGGTTTCTCAGCGTCGAACTAGAAGTCGAGCGCCTGTTTCCATCATAGGAAATTGATAAATAATACATAGAGAAAACTAAACTGCTCATTTCCACACCACCTTGAGGTAGAGCACTTGGTGCGTTTTTTTTATAGTGGTATCCCCAGTAGGCCTAATCCACTTTTTCATTGCGTACCATTCAAGCTAAACGTTTACCATGTACCCTTGCTTTGTTGCTTTAATTAAATTATTCTAATATGCAATCAGAATTCCATTAATTAATATTGTAAATTATATAGTAATAACTTGATCTGATAATACTAGTTTGATTAATTATGAAAATGACTATTTGCGTTTACACTATTAGTTGAATGGAATAAAGATCTTGATTTAAGAACAAATCAAAAACTGAAAATCAGTCTGTGCTTTGCCCTCAGACCGAATAATACCCATTACTACCCAGTTAAGGGTAGGTCCTTCATGTTCATGTAGACAGGAAATCTGATGCGCGGCACCATGTAGGTGTCAAATTCCAGAACCATCCTCCAATTTTTACATCCTTTACCTTTGTTCTATCATTCTAAAACAATTTTCTTCAATTCAATACATATCTTTCTCGTAGTCAGATATTTTACGTTGACCGATATTTAATCGAGGTAAATTTTAGCAATAAATTAGAAAAAATACCTTAATATTGTTATACATACCCCAAAACCGATGATTTGAAACATTTCTATACGATTACTGAAGACCTGAAATTATTCCTGGAAAATACCACCGCTCCTTCGGCCGTCCAACAAGAAAAGGAAGGGAACGCCCTGGATCGATCGATTCTAACCATAGACACATTACTGTGTGGACCAATGACTAAAGAAATACGATCTAGATCATCTTGATGAAGAATCACACTAACTTTATAGGGATAGCGAGCCAAAAAATGTGGAAGCGCCTCATAGGAGCCAAGCTGGAACGATGGCGTCATTGAGTACGTCGTAATCATTTGAGACCGACTAGTCGGTCACAATATTGTTATAGGTGCCATCTCGAGTTACGAGCGCTCAGTACATTGCTAACTGATAATAAAAAGGGCTACTGAGCATGTATTTTATTCGTGTCGCAACATACCTACAGACAGACACTTATTTACGATTACGACTAGCTGCGCTGACCTGCGTAGATTTAATTTCATTCCCACGGAACCCTAAATGTATTTTTTTTAATAAGTTTCATATATAATAATCATGTTCGGTCAAAAGTGGGTATTGTTATTACAACACCTCTGCCTACCTCTTCGGGGAATACAAGCGTGAGCATACGTATGTAAGTTATTCCTTGCAACATTTGCTATCTTCCAGTGAAAGTTCCGTTAATCGGTAAAGCCGTTTCAGAGATTACCCGGAAAAATCAGAATTTTTTTAAGTCATGGATTGGGTTGGGTCCTGTAGGAAATAAACAATGAAACTACAAAATATTTGTACGTGAAGTTATAAAGAATATACATATAATTTGGACATATAAAAATATATTTACATACTCATGGGTACATAGTAATAAAAATCACAATACAATATAAATTATTAGCGGACGTCACGCGGTTTCACCCGCGTAGTTCCCGTTCCCGTGGGAGGACGGGGATAAAATATAAAAAAAAATCATTCCTTTTTATAATATTAGTATAGGTTATAGGTAAGCGCTTATCACAAGAAGCCTTATGCAAAATTGGGAACTTCACAATACCCAATTTTAAAGTATTATCTAAAACAGCTCTATTAATTTGTCACAGAGCTCTTGGAAATTGTCTAACTTCCATTTCCTCAGCTCATCTTCAAGACCATCTGTTTTTATACTTTCATATTCTTCTATACCTGAAATAGAAAGTTCCATTATAATTTACATAATTTCGTAAGTAAATACTCTGCTTATTCAGAGTTATAAAAAAAATGGAACAGTTGTCTTCTAGAAGTTGTAGGGTTTTATGAATATATCACTATGTTGAAGTCGTAAAATATCTAACTCCAACGATAACGTAGCTATAGGCTATGGCTGCTAAGGGCCGAAATGCTCGCGGCCTTAAGCGATTGAATGAACGCGCGGCCGCGTTTACCTACATTACGTACGAGGAAATTCAACTTGTTAAGTTAAGGCGAAGATTACTGGTTACGAAAAATGGTTTATTGGATTATTTCAGGAACTATTAGTGGGAGAAAAAAAATAAAAACGTAGTTAGATTTCACGTGAATTATTCTACGTTACCGCTGATTTTTATGCGAAATCAAGGTCTTGATATAGTTAACTTTGAACGTCAATTACTCAAAAACGGAAGAAGATATTTTTGTCATATTAATTTTATTTGCTTCCTAAAATTATACCCTATCACATATTTAAACAGCTGCCGACATCCTGTATTTTTTCTTCCTGACTAGCTGAGCCCTGCAGTTTCACTCGCATAGAATTGATTTCGTAGAAAACTATTTTAAAGAAAATGCCTTAGTTACTTCAGCTATCTGCCAGTGAAAGTCCAGTTAAAATCTGTCCAGCTATTTCTGAGATTAGCCGGAACAAACTGATAGACAGAGAAAATAAAATTAAATAATTTTTATCAAAATTAAATATAAGTATCATAATATACTTTGTCGTGGATCCGTGATGGTATGTGCAGTGATTTCACACCACATTCTTAACGGTGATGAAAAACACCGGGAACATATCTGAATATCTCTGAGAAGTAATTGAAAGACGTATGTATAGTGCCTGAGAGGGCGATGGACTTGCCCTCTGTCACGTTGGCACTTAATCATATTCGGTGACCCTTGATGGCGTCAGCATATTTATTAGAATACTATTCAGCGCTCGTAAGTCGCGATGGCACCTGTAAAACACTGGTGAATCCACTTACTATACATAGGGAACCATCCACTTAACTCCAACACAGCGACGTTGAACGCTGTGAATTGTTTCACGCCACTAGTGCTCTTCCTCGGCCATATTATAACTTTGACAACATCATTTTGACCTCTCGTTACCAGGATATTGTGAGCGATGGAGTTCTTCAATAAATACTCGAGTAATTTATAACTTTCGCGAGTTATTGTACTTATTGATTCCTCTGGTACTTCGAAGCAAAACGCTGGAACTGGGTAATCTATAATGCAATAGAGACTGCCTTTCAGGTGTTTGGATTTCTGTAATATATAAATTATACATTAAATTACTTGTGCAATTATATAATATATTGTTTTAATTTTCTTTAATAAACTGACACATTCCATGTATAAAGAATGGAATCTCCATGTTTAAACAATGTATGTATATGTAAAATTGTAAATACATACAGCAGTCTCAATGGGCAGAGTATTCTTCTCCAAAAACAAGTGGTAGTGAAGATGGTTCACCGATGCGAGAGCACACAGGCTGTTAAATCCAATCTTCAGATTCCTGAAAGAGAAAAAAAAAATTCAACTAAAAGTAAAGACTCCTTGGGTGTTGGGTCTCATTTACAGGCAAGAGTGGCCATTAATAAGAACAATCAATTGTACTAAACTTGATTAAAAATGTTTTAGTAACATCACCGTCCCTGGCCTTATCTCAAACATTGTTTGGTTCGGCACTTGATTCAACCCGATGTGGCTGATCACCTGATTTTTATACGAAGCGAGTGCCATCTGACCATCACAACCCCTTTAACGAGGAAAATCTGTGATCTGGTTTAAACGAGTTGTCAGACTATTTTAGGCCTTCGACTGACCTGTAATGATTGACAAACACTGACGGCTTAACGTGCTCTCCGAGGCACGGAAGAAACTCGGGCGGTAGCCCATCCAATTACTGGCCAGGGCTAGGGTTGCTTAACTTCGCTGATCAAATGATATGCGCAATAGCAACTGTACCACGAGCTCCTAAAAAATGTTTTAGTATAATTTTTTTTTAAATTAATTATAATTTTTTACAAATGCTTTGTACATTTTCGCTATTGTGAAATAATTTTATGAATTTTACTGTAATTAATCATTATTTTCTATATGTAATCCTTGTGAGGAAGTTAAATAAATAAATAATGAAATATGTACATTATGCCAGTTCTTCTCAAAAGGCTAGTTTGCGAACCGGTGGTCAGTTGTTCGACATTTATAAGTTACTTAGGGCCTATACTGAATAAATAATTTTATTTATTTTTCCAATCTTGCACATGCTTTTAGCAACACAAAGCATACTTGCCTACACTCACCGGTCCTGAGCCAGGAACATGATTTGTAGTACCAACTTCAAACTATCCTCTGTTACCACTTGGGGTAGATGTTTATCTACAGACGGACAAAGAAGGGAATGGTATTTTGATATTGGACTTATGTTCACTAACACTTTATGTACTTGTGCATCTGAAAATATTAAGTATTCACATTAATGTTCAAACTTTAAAATAATTGTTGCCACATTTATATACCACCTTTGCATATGCCATATGATAGGTAACTGCCTCGTTGGTCTAATGGTTAGTACGTTCGCCTGCCGATCACGAGGTCCCAAGTTCGATCGGGTCAAAAATTTATATTGGGTTTTTCTGTCAAGAAATTCACAATAAAATGCCCGGAGTTTGGAAGTTGGCGGTGTTTACACCCCCGTGCCTCGGAATGCACGTGAAGCCGTTGATCCTCCTCCTGATCTCTCTCCGGTCGTGTCTGATTGCCTCCCATCCCACTATGAGAGTGAGGGAATAAAGAGTGCACCTGTGTTTGCGCACACACTTGTGCACTATAATATCTCCTGTGCACATGGCTGATCCTCGTTGACATTAGCCGCCGTAACCGAAATTCGGTAGGAGATTATTATATTATGATTGGTAAAACAGCACCCATTTGTCTTGTAGTTAATATTAAGTTGATTCATACTATTATACCTACACATAATTATGCTCACACCTGTATTCAGCCTTTGATGTGTACTTATAAACACACCTACATTTCACCAGTTATAAAGTCCATGTATTGGTATTGTTAACTGTGCTCTTAGTGGGAAATTATAGAAACCCAATATCACTGATATGATGTGCTTGGTGGTGAATGGAAGGTGATTTTGAATGAATGCTTCATTTATTCTGAAAGACTTGTGTTACCTTAATTTTTTATATACTTTTATTACTAGAATAGTTTGTTCTCTTATTGTTTTTGAGCCGTGGTGGCCTCAAGTTCGAATCCCAGCGGGGCCTGTACCAATGAGATTTTTCTAAAAAACTTATGTACAGTGATTTCACACCACGTGCTTTACGGTGAAGGAAAACATTGTGAGGAAACCTGCATATTTTTGAGAAGTAGTTCAATGAAGTATTTAAAGTGTCTGAGACGGCGATGGACTCACCATCTGTCACGTTGGCACTTAATCATCTTCGGTGAAAAGTGGGTGTTGTGATTACAACACCTCTGCCAACCCCTTAGGGGAATACAGGCGTGAGCATATGTCTTATATTTTTTTTATATGTTCATATTTGTCTCGTGTATTTTATCATCTGTGTTATTATTTGTCTTGAGTTTATAACTATTGTTTTGTCTAATTTGCGTAATTGATGTTATGTCGTGCTAATTTATGAATAAATAAATAAATAAATAAATCACTTTACCGATGTATTAAAACCCAGGACCACAAGTGCCGTAGAAGTGCTTGGGATAACTAGACCAATGAGGTATTTTTTCTGTCCATGTAACATTGGTGAAATTGTGGCAACCCCGCAGAAGCCATAAACAAGAATTGAAGTGAGGTATTTTTTTTTGGTGATTAAATTTATATATGGATGCGGGATATTTTAATAGCATTAAAGGAGCCTGAGATAACTTTAACTTTATTCTACTTCTTTATGTAATAGTGTTTTTTTTTATATAGTGAGATGTTGGCTTCCTAAGTCTTAAAAATTAAAAGTCTATGAGTATGTGGCATCCAGTAAATTTCCAGGCAATAGTAAAAGAAATGTAGATGAATTTTGAATTAAGAAATTGCACAAACCATTATCATTATTTTGAATCGTAAATAAACATTCTTCTGGGGTTGCTTTTGTGAAATTGAATTTACTAGCATTGAACGGCTGGCAGATTGCATCAATTTGCTCTGGTGTTCTTCGCTTTATACTCCTATCAGGGTTTAACTGAAAATGAAAATATTGTATGAGAGCCACGGTGGCCTTGAGGATTAAGCAAGTTAGAATACCAGTGGGGCCTGCATAGAGGAGTTTTTCTAAAAAAAAATTACATTGATTTCACATCACATGTTTTACAGTGAAGGGAAACATTGTAGGGAAACCTGCATAAGTCTGAGAAGTTATTCAAAGACGTATGTATAGTGCCTGAGACGGTGACAGACTCACCCTCTATCACATTGGCACATAATAATATTCAGTGAAAAGTGGGTGTTGTTATTACAACACCTCTGCCTACCCCTTCGGGGAATTCAGGCGTGAGCATATGTATGTATGTAAACATATTAAAAGGATATTTCATCTTTATCTAAGTGTGTAGTTTCTTCAGTGTTACAAAGTTCTTTTTTACCTTTGCGATACGACAAGTTATGAGCGCTGACCTTGAATGCAATTCTGTCTGTAAGGCGCGACTCGAATAAAATAATACTACTTTCACTCAGCGCTCATAGCTCGTGACGGCACCTTTACCTGTAGTAAGTAACCCCCTTCCATTCTTTCGTGCAAATTATCGATTTTATAACGAAATACGTCCGTTTCATCGTGTAGCTTGTTCCAATTAGTTCTAAGTAGATGTATAAATTGAGTTTTACTATCAATTATTGTAGACAAATCCGTAAGCGAAAACATTTTTTTGAATTCTTGCTCAGAACTTGTCATTGTAAACAAATCAACCAATGCTGATGTGTCATAAATGGCAGCTGCCATTCGATTTTTTAATTTTTAAAAATGGAGATACGTGCACAGGTCGTAACTCATACAGCCTACGCATTAAGTATTTTGATTGAATGATTAAGTGCAATTCTTTCCACATAATAAGTAAATCGGTGTATAAACAATGTATGTTTGACAAGTGGTTGTTAAATCTGCGAACTATTACTGTTATTAAAATTACATAATTAAATTTAAAATTAAATTACATAAACTGTAAATAATTTTGAGTGCACAAAAAAGGAAAAATAAACCAGTCTTTATTAAATAAATATTATATTTATCACTCCTATTCTATATACATTCCAATTTCAAATTGTTAGGGTTGGCAGGATTATTTTCATTATATACTAGTAATGTTTCTGTTATTTTATGGACTAACTGAGCAGCGTCAAAAGAGTTCATTTGTGATAACTTTCTAGCTACAGCCCTACCCACATGAGCGTATTTTGAATTATCAAGACAATATGCATCAGATTGTACTCCTTTGAATACTGTTGCAATATTTCTCACTATGTCATTACATTTGCTATTTGAATCATCTGCTGAACTTTCGTTTTCCATTTCGTTAGTAGTATCTAGTGGGTTGTACTGTAAAAAATAAATTTATTATATTAAAATCATGAAACTGAGTTCAATTAATTTAAAAAGTTATGCATGAATTGTAAGTATTAAGACATTAAATTTCAATAAATCGCCTGTAAAATCACTAAAAAATTTCAAACATACAAATATTTTTCACACATCACATTAATTTAGGGGTACAGGGGGGTAACTATGATTGCTTAAGCAACGCATATTGAGAACTTCTCGGACTCGAAATTTGAATTTAGGTACAAAAATGAAATGTCAAAGCTCAGAAGTTCTTAATCCATTCTGCTTAAACTGCGTACATATATGTAATCAGGGTGTGCATTCCATATAAGCATAGCAAGCATATAAGCAGTGTTTACCATTTGTAATGACTGAATACACTCGTATTGTGGTGTAGGTGTTTATATGCCAAAATATATGTATCTACGCTCCACATTGTTATGTAATTAACCTACCTCTCCTACTTATTGTTTATGCTTATCCCTCTGGGAATCCAATGCAGACCCCTGTATGTTAAGTCTTTTAACTAAGGTACAGGTGCTGTCATGATTTATGCAAGTATTTGTTTTGCATTGCACCATACAGACAGAGATGGATACAAAAAATTACTCCTCTGTTAAGATAAGCACTCAAGCTTGTGACAGCATCTCTACAAAATAATACTGTGATACTTACTGTGTCTTCATCATTGTTACATAAACTTGCAGTCAAATCATTGTTAAGTTTTTTATTAACTTTCAATAAAAATTTACAGGCTTCCCATAAGTGCCAGTTCACTTTGTATTCCTGTAACACAAAAACATAAAAATCTATTCAAGTTCTTCTGACAGCTTGGCTTGTCAGAACCCCCTTTTGACATATTTATAAAATAAAAAGCATTTCCGTAAAAGAGGTGCGTTACCGCTACACCACCCCCCTCCAGAGCCCGTCCCTACGGGCGATAATAATCGGGAAATCTAACCCTACGCCCCGATCTAGTTGTCCTCGCTCCAACCGCTCTATCCTCTATCAAAACTTGATGGCCAGTGATGTTATCCGGAGCATGTGTAGATGGTGATGCATGCGTTACCGCTACACCCCTATAGCGAGCATATACCTAATAGAGAAATTGAAACCTTACTATATGTGTAGAAACAACACTACCTGTCATAAAAGTCGAATCAGTAAAAACTGAAAAAAAAAAAAATTAAGATATTAAATAATGATAATTTAACAAAAAATATATAGGACACAAACCTCGCCCTCTTTTGATCGACTTGCATTTAATTTTCGCAAATAATTAGCAAATGTAGATCTTATATTGGTCCATCTATCTTTAACAGCTTGTCCCGTGAATTCATTGCCGTATTTAGCGGCGAATTCAGCGTATGTTTTGTCTCTGTATGCAACCGATGTATACTTCGGATGTTTCGGATTCCACATATTCGGTCTATTTTCTATGAACTTGACCAATTTGAGGTTCATTTTTCTCGTCCAAAATACTCTTTCTTTCTCAAATTCTGATATCATCCTTAAAAAACTTATAATACAACGTTAAAAATTAATCTAACAAGTTTTGTTTTGTTTAGGTTGTCTTTCCATTGCATCAAATCAAAACAAATCTTTGCGAGCTTTCTTTTGAATTTTTGATTGATTGATATCAACTGTCAACATTTTGACAGTGACAATAATATTTATCATGTCAGATTCAAAGATTGCCAGCTTGTATTATCAATATATAAAGGTGCTACCACATGCAGCCGCCCGACGCTCGTTTCCAGTGACAAATGTGGTCACGTGACCCCATTTTAAATATACGGCGACTCAAAAAGGAAATACGTCATGCAGCCGCTCCAATCACGTATCGCTACAAATCACGTGACCACATTTGTCACTGGAAACGAACGTCGAGCGGCTTACATCAGGTTGCACCTTAAAGAAAAAATAATTACCCACAGATAAAATTTTAATACATTTCGTATTATGTCTGTCTATGCTTACATTTGGGAGCGCACAGCAATTGATACCACTCTTCCCCACTAGATGGCACTAGCATCCTTGCAAAAGTCTCTTCGCGCGTGAACGTACCGCTTGTTTGTTCCATAATATATGTTGTTGTATAATAGCATCTAGGCTGTGCCTTGCGGTTTTACGTAACGTAGGATTAACAATAAATATAAATACTAATTATTGGCATTTTTCTTTCTAAAATAAAAGTATAGTCTACTATAGTATAGTATAGTTTATTTTAGAAAGTGCCCCTGATAACATTAGCTATCTGCGAGTGAAAATCTCGATAAAATCGGTCCAACCGTTTTAGAGAATAGAGATTAGCCGGAACAAACAGACAAACAGACAGATAGATTGACAGACAATTTTCGCTGAGCGCTCAAGTCACCTGTTACTGTAAGCGTGTCTGAAGTATAACATTATTGCTAAATTATAATGTTATAGTTGTACGGAACTCAACATCTCTATTCATTAGTAAAACCTCAGAAAATTTTAAATGTATTAACGGATTTTATCGTAATTTGAGTTATTCTGTATGTACCGTAAATGGTATACGCCACCTTGTAACAAAAAAGGAGAACGTAGAGTAATTACAAAATAAAAACCTTACAGAATGCCAGCCCTCACTCATTGCCATTCACAAACTAACAGGACTGGAATTTGCTACCCCAAGTAAAGGTTTTGTTTGACATGTTTCATCTTTGACGAATTTCTTTGGAATTGAACCACTCGTCCCAAAAAAAGTATCTATATACTATACTAGTGTACTTGTGTGTGATAGACACGTACTTCTATGTGTGTGCGTACCTGTGATCGCCCGAGATGGGAGTTGACACTCTGTAAGGTTTTTAGTTTGGAGCATTAACTTGTAACGATAACTGCACGATATCGTCTGAATTATAGTTTAATACAATCACTGCTAAATGCGTACAGACCGTGTTTTTGAAGTCAACGATATCGTCGCCGGCAGATTGTCGTGCCGATATCGGGTAACGATGCAGTGCAGGGTGTAGCTTTGCTTAGTTTATCACGAGATGGCCGCCGTGTGAAAAAAATATGGTGAACGTGGAAAAAATATTTGGTAGATAAATAACTCTTAATGGCGTTCAAGAAAGAACTTAATTAATAATCTGTTTCAGAAAGGTTAATTACCAACCGATATCGGTGTCGAGTGTCGTGACGTTATCGTGAGAGTTCAAAAGCGCCCTATGAAGGAAGTATTCGTTCTGTTATCGTTTTATTTTGTAGTGTAACGTCCATGACGGCGACGTTAGAGCAGCATCGACTCCCGCGCATGCAACGGTAAATCCGAAGCGCGGGCGCAGTAGTAGTCGCGACCTTAACCGCCATGGGTCGTTCTCTTCGCTCGCTCGCCGCTTACACGCGGCCAGATACCATAAAAAAGCTACAAATTCGGACCGTCTCTGGGTGTCCGTTCTCAAAACGCCAGCAATCCCAAATTGCCCCAACCGCGGAGTTGAGTGAAGAAATATTCGCCAATGCCAAGCCTTATTCAGAAGTCCCCGGACCGAAACCCATTCCCATTCTAGGGAACACTTGGCGTATGGTGCCTGTTATCGGCCAGTTTGATATATCGGAGTTCGCTAAAGTGACTCAGTTGTTTTTGGATCGTTACGGGAGGATTGTACGCCTGGGAGGGTTGATCGGGAGGCCGGATCTGTTGTTCGTGTACGATGCTGATGAGATCGAGAGGATGTACCGGAGGGAAGGCCCTACGCCCTTCAGACCAGCTATGCCGTGTCTGGTCAAATATAAGTCGGAAGTTAGAAAGGATTTCTTTGGAGAACTGCCTGGTGTTGTTGGAGTGTAAGTAGCTGTTATGATATTAATAACTTAAATTTGCCTCTCTAGAGGAATAGGGGGTTTTAGGTAACGCAAGTCTTGAACAAAAATTCAGGTTATCTCGCACCTAAAAAGCAAGCTATAAGTAGATATTATATTTTTAATTTATTCGATCGTTACATTAGTAACATTATATTAAGACTTCAAACGTCCTTGTGCTAAACGTGATTAGGTATTAAATATTGTAAATTTTTACTTTCATAAAAAAAATATTATATTGCGAAAATTTTCGATTAAAATTGGCCCAAATTATACAAACATGGAAAGTTAGAGTAATTTGAACTCTACCACATTGGGTTAGATATCTGTGATGTCATTAACTTTCGACTTTCACTCCATGGCGAAAAAAACAAGAAAGAACCGTATGATAAATTAAAATACACATCAGAATGCAACATAGCCGGCGTTGCGAAAGCAGTATTTCCTAACTACCTCTTAATGGCAACATTAAGACACATTTTGCTCCGTGTCAGATAACTTGTTAGGAGAAATAATAAGCTAAGTACTCGTTCTCAGTTTATATAGTAACTAGCTTTAACCGGCAGCCTCGTCCGTATAACTAAGTAAGGTACTCTTCTTTGGAGTCAATCCATATTTTAGCTAAAATAGGTTACAGTCAGACAGACTTACACACTTTCTTTACGTAAAATAATACTCTCGGAAAGCACGTTATGCCTTTTAGTCCTCCGCCTGATCTCTCTCTCTCCGGTCGTGTCGGATTGCCTCCCATCCCACTATGAGAGTGAGGGAATAAAGAGTGCACCTGTGTTTGCGCACACACTTGTGCACTATAATATCTCCTGCGCAGTTGGCTGATCCTCGTTGATATTAGCCGCCGTAACCGAAATTCGATAGAGAATATTATTATATTATTTATTTACATGACACCTTTATTGTAAGCTTTAAGTTACCCACTTTGTCAGCGTTATGATTAAGTAATTGTATTGCCAGTTGTCAGATTAGAGAAAATTTCATTATTGCGCGATTATGACATGCTATAACTTGTGGGTATAAATTGTCCGTCTGTGTGTTACTTTTCAAGGTTCCCTAAACAATTTTGTAATAGAGACAATCTATGACCCCCAAAGATGGACTTAAGTTCAATTTAAAAACAATTACGAGGACAAATAACTTTTCAAATTTAGTGTAATTATTCATATTTTCTTTGCTATGCAGAAAAAACATTTTTGAGCCATCTAAACATACATAAAGCTCCCCTCTGTAATTCTTCAAAGGAGTAGAGTTTGCTGTAATTGTCTTATAGGAGATGCCTACACTACACCCACATTTTGCCAGCTATGTGAAGTCCCATGTAATAGGGGCGCCTATTGCCGTTAACAGGGCAATAGTCTAGACTCCAGACTGTTACTTGAAAATTACAGATGGAAAAACTCAATAACGACGCGGAGATCGATAGTTATAGTTAAACCTTCTCATAGAAGACATAATGTACATACATACGTACATATGCTGACACCTGTATCCCATGGGGGTAGGCAGAGACCACCGTTTGCCAAATGCTACGATCCTTACATACTTCTTTCGCTTCATCCACATTCATGCATCTCTTCATACACTTTCTTCGGTTACGAGTGCTCCGAATTTGACCTTTCTGAAAAATACTATTAATTTGGTCATAGTAGTTCTTCCTTGGACGCCCTCTACCGACACTTCCGGTCACATTCGCTCTATAAATTTCTTTCGTTAATCGCCTTTCACTCATCCTTCGATATGTCCAAACCATCAACATAATGTAACTTAATTAATTAGTATGTCATGGCGTGCTCATCTTTATCGAAGGTCGTGTGTCATAATAGCTCAGCGGGCATCAATAATCCGCATCCTAGACCTATAATGATGCAATTGCAATGGTTTGCGTGTCTTTAGGTATGTTCTACATTATTTTAGTATGTATTAACTAATGACGGCTTTATATTCAGATATTCCAACCAATTGATTAACATGCATCGAATCCCAGCGGGGCCTATACCAATGAGTTTTTATAAGAAAATATATATTATGTACAGTGATTTCACACCATGTGCTTTACGGTGAAGGAGAACATCGTGAGGAAACCTGCATATGTCTGAGAAGTAATTCAAAGACGTATGTATAGTGCCTGAGACGGCGATGGACTCACCCTCTGTCACGTTGGCACTTAATCATATTCGGAGGAATGTGGGTGTTGTCGTTACAAGATCTCTGCTTACCCCTTCGGGGACCCTCCTGGGTTGGCGTGAGCATATATTGTAGATTTTAGGGACAGGTTGAATGGAAAAGTCAAAAACTAAGAGGCAAAATTATTAATATACGGAAAACCAAACTATTCGAACACATTACAAAATTATAACAGAACTGTGAGTAAGGGAGGCGCGGGAACGTGACTATATTTCAAAACCGAATCCGCCATCTTTTTTTTTTCAAAATTAGTGCCCTCGCGTCTTACTTTTTTACATTAATATTACTCCATACGTCAATGTCAGATGTCACGCTAACCGCCTATCCGTCCCACAGACAAATAATATTAATCAATAAAATAAACCACAGATTGAAATGGCCGTGGACAAGTACAATTGTGCTACAATTTATCGTTCACATATATATATATATTGATTAACATGATCATGAAAAAAAATACAGTTACGGTTCCGAAACAATTCATCTACAAGCTATCTATACGTACTTAAGTAAGTACATATGTAGGTATAAAAAGCTGTAGCGATGTTTGTAGATGAAATATTTTTGTTCAACAGAATTTTAAAATCACACTCTGTCTGTTTGTGCACTGTTATACGTAGGCATTCAAGATATAGAAAGCTTTGTGTCACTCAAATAGGTATAGGCCACCAGCGGAATCAAACTTTGAAATTCATAATCCTACCGCACACAATATTATTGACAATAATATTGTGTGTGTATGCGGCTAGCCCTACGCAGCTATGTGGCTAAAAGTGGCAAAGAACATGAAAGTTCAATTAATCCTATCAATAGAGCAGCCCCTTCAACACGAAGATAAAATGTCCTTAAAATATGGGCATCAAACCTCAATCAATCGTCCTTGAGGCTTAGCAGTTAAAGACTATAATGCTATATCAACAATCAATTCTCACTTGACTGGTGCTAAAATAGTTGACAATGGGAACATGCTTTGTCATGCCCAATGTACATAATTCACACCCGTCCGATAACGCGTGACATAAGATTGTGGCAAATAAACGTCATTTTAGCGATACAGATTATCAAATAAGTAGGTAGACTATATTATCTAATTCAATTCAAAGATATCTTAGATTCATTAGACTTTTAACAAAGCACTTTCAAATCGTCAGAATGACGTGATTATACAGGATAATACATGCTACCTCCGGGTTCGGAAGGTTGCTTTAACTTCATTTAAGAATTTAAGAATCTAGATTTAAGAATCACAGTAATTACTCATTTCAAAAATATTATTACAACTAGCTGTGCCCTGCGGTTTCACTCGCGTAGATTTAATTTGACTCCCGCGAAACCCTAAATGTTTTTAAAATAAAAATAGCCTATGTTACTCCTTGTAACCTTAGCTCCCTGCTAGTGAATTCAGAGATTACCTGGAATAAACAGACAGACAGGCAGACAGATAAACAGAGAAAAAAACATTAAAAATTGGTTTTTCATGTCAGTACCGTAAATCCTTCCATGTGCATTTGGTGAAAAGCTGTTATTTTTAATTCTAACATACACTTCAATTTATTTATCTGTAATAGATATTGGACGCTGGACGGATCCTCTCCTAGAGGCAATTAATAGTAGCACACAGTCCGCCCTTCATCAAGCTCAGAACAGAGCAGCCTGGAGAGCTCTTACAGATAGAGCTACTTATGGTGGTCACGACCCTCAGCTGTGAGGAAAACGATGAAGATGAAGAATAGATATTGAGTAACACAAAATAAATAACATATACATATGCTCACGCCTGTATTCCACCTTTCACCGACGATGATTAAGTGCCAACGTGACAGATGGTGAGTCCATCGCCGTCTCAGACACTTTACATACGTCATTGAATTACTTCTCAGAAATATGTTTTCCTCACGATGTTTTCTTTCACCGTAAAGCACGTGGTGTGAAATCACTGTACATAAGTCTTTTAGAAAAACTCATTGGTACAGGCCCCGCTGGTATTCGAACTTGCATCGCTTGCGTAGCAGGCGACTGCTCAAAGCTCAAGGCCACCATGTCTCTCAAAATAAATCACATAAACATATTATACAGTTATCAAGTTATATAGGTACTGCGCTACGTTTGTGGAGTTTAAACACCCTAATTATCAGGTTTGTGTGTTATCAAAGGCCGTCATTTGACCTTGCGTAAAACGCAACGTGTATTAAAATGAGATGTTGATTCGCAATTGGCAATCAACCACAACTCGCCTCTGAAAAAGTATCAAAACATTTAGAGCCACGCTAAAACGGAAGGTCAAGCGAAAACGTTTGACCGTGTCAAAACCCACACTGAATACGGCTCTAATAATAATAAAAATTAAGCACCTACTAATTAAACTATATGAAACGAAATCGAATAGAAATTTGAACTAGACTTAAATCGATACTCACTCACTGTATAATCGAATCAGTATTGTATTGGGTATCACTTTTTAGCTCTCATTCACTGGACAATGTATATGCACACATTTTAATAAAAAATAATAACATCGTTCGTTATTTCGAGTTTATTTATTCGATTGACAAGGTATAGACATTTTTGTTTAAATTTAGTTTATCATTTGATTTCATCATCGTCCCTGGCCTTATCCCATACATTGTTGGGGTCAGCACTTGATTCAACCCGATGTAGCTGATCACCTGATTTTTATACGAAGCGACTGCCATCTGACCTTCGCAACCCCTTTAACGAGGAAAATCTGTGATCTGGGTTAAAACAGTTGTCAGACTATTTTAGGCCTCTAACTGACCTGTAACGATTGCCAAAGATGATAAATTGGCAACCGGGACCGACGGCTTAACGTGCTCTCCGAGGCACGGAGGGAACTCGGGCGGTCACCCATCCAATTACTGGCTAGAGGTGAGGTTGCTTAACTTCGCTGATCGAATGATATGCGCAATAGCAACTGTGCCACGAGCTCCTCGAGTTTATCATTTGATATCGTTGACACGAAAAAAGCTACCCGTAGTGATGATGAGTGCAATAAATAAGAAAATTACATGGTGATGAGATATGGAAGTATCAGACGCAAAGTGTAACCACGTTAATAAGGTTTATGGGACAGGATCACTCAAAAAAGTCCCGTATCTTGTATCGCCGACCGGTTTGGCTGCCGTCCTATCTGTATACTTACCAACATAATTATACTGTTATGCCTCTTCAAATCTTCAGATTCTGATAAATCATTGAAATTACGCTGCAGTATCAATGAAATTTAGTTCTTATTTCAAATTCCCCGAGTTAATCAAACCTTATGCGTACTTAAAAGAACATAATACCTAAATGTTTAATTTAATTATAGATTTAAAAAAGCATCGAAATAAATGCAACATCTTTTTTCTCAATTGCGTTGAATATTCGATATGATTGACCTAATTATGAGGAGAATTTCACTAGCAGATATTAGTATTTTTCATATTATAAGCCTTTACGTTAATCTAGTCGAGTTTAACAGTGCGGTATATTATTTAGTTGTGTACTAAAATACCAATAACATCTAAGGTAAAGTTACAATTACTACCAGGAATTAAATTCAAAATCATTCCGTTTCAGAAATTACGGATTCTTTCACGTTCTTTCAAAATATGTTACCTAACTTGCCAGTAAATACAATGAGTGGGTACTTTACGTTCTAACAAAACATTCAATGTAATGTGAATAGGTCCAAACATTCGTGTTAGGCACACGAGTATTAGGCGCGGCACTGTTTGTTGGCCCAGTTAGGAAACAGTGCGTAACGAAAGCGTGTGATACGTGATTCGCTTCGAATGAGGTTGAGGTGGACCTAAAACAATCTGACGTCTTCTCAGAATGGTCTCCGAAGGGATATAACACCCACTTTTCACCTAAGTGTAAACGGGTGATGTGCAATCTTAAATGGCTTTGGAAAGTTTGCTTCCATACTTGCCATCCTACACACGTACTACTCGTCACTATATTGCCATACTGCGCTTAGCTGTATTCGCTTGTATACTTTTAATATTCAACTATTATTTTTACGCATGCATGCTGATACAATGAAAAAGAAAAATATACTAAAAATAAAAATTTAAATTAGTGTCTGCGGGAATGGTGCCTAGTAAGCTGGCTGCGTTACCTCGCTGGATCGCTAAACTAATCCTCTGACCGAGGTAAGAACCAGCTCGACCCTCACCAGAGACGTCAACCAGGCGTTTTGAAAGATCCTTAAAAAGGACTTTCGCATTTGGCCCCCATGGCCCCAAAGTCTCAACCCCAAACGACAGAAATATACAATTATGACTTAGCTGTATTGCGTAGATTCAGATTCATCGTATAAAATAAATATGAAGGACACATAATGTACCCGCATGAAGGCAACCTTTTTCTTTTTTTTTTATTGACGAGGGGGAAACCTTCAAAAATTCCCCGACCACCCTGGGAGAGGCAGATCGGGGTAAGTGGGATTTTTACCGCACTAAAACCCCCCCGATGGCCATCCTCAGTGCTCAGGGCGGATTCTGGATACTCTAATAGATCGCACCGGTGTCCCCCCACACTTATCCGGGGCATATCTCCGGGGCAGCTGTGACGCCGCCCCTGGAGACTTGCACAGCGGTGCAAGGCAGCGTGAGCCATATCGCCCTGCCACCTTCCTGGGCCCGCGGCTCGCTGGTTAAAGCTCCCACCCCGACCACCGCCAACAGACCCTCCGGCCCCCTTTTAGTCGCCTCTTACGACAGGCAGGGGATACCATAGCCATATTCTTGGACCCTGGCTATTGGGTTGGGTGCAACCTGATGGAAGCTGCTTGTGGTCACGTGGTATGTAGCGATACGTGATTGGAGCGGCTGCCTGACGTAGCTCCTTTTTGAGTCGCGGGAAATTTTAAATGGGGTCACGTCACCACATTTGTCGCTGGAAACGAGCGTCGAGCGGCTGTATGAGACCGCACCTTAAAAGCGATCATGGGTTTAAGCAGAGCGTATTGAGAGGTACTGAGCTTTGACGTTTCATTTTGGTACCCATTGTTGGTACTGGTGAACTTCTCCCGTTAAATTTTATCCAGCCGTTTTCGAGATTTGCCAAAACAAACAGACTGACAGGTAAAAACATTTAGAATTGATTTATTATATAGGTGCTGTGCGCTCGTGGTTTTATCCGCGTACAGTTAATTACAAGGGAGTCCCGCGGACACCTAATGTTTTTTTTAAATAAAAGTAGCCTTAGTTACTCCTTGTAATATTACCTATCTGCCAGTGAAAGTCCCGTTAAAATCAGATCAGCCGTTTGGAGATTAGCCGGAACAAACAGACAGACAGACAGATAAAAAAAATGTTTTTTCTATGTCAGTGCCGTGTATACATTCATATGCATTTAGTGAAAAGGTGTAATTTTGGAATTTCAGATACTTCAATTTTATTTATACATGAATACATGTATAGATATCGTACTTAATGTATTTGGTAAAACGCTTGGTCATAGCACATATATAGATGTTAAGATCTATACAGTGTTAAAATCTCCTTGTATAAGTAGTAGGTATATACAGATTGTAATATAGAATTCCATCAAAATACAAGAGTTGTTGCAACAAAATATAGCTGTTGAGTTGCGAAACTTTCCGGTTGTTCAGATGAGATGATAGTAAGGTCTCTATCTTGTTTGAAGACGGACACATGTTTAAATATTTATTTACTAGGTTTGCCTCGTGATTTTGCCTGCGTAGGATTCGGAGAAAAACGGTCCATCTGTTTCAAGATTAGGCGGATCAAACAGACAGACAGAGGGAGAATATTTGAGTTATTTATATAAGTACCGTATATTCTATCATATAAACATATGCTCACGCCTGTATTCCCCGAAGAAGTAGGTAAAGGTGTTGTAATAACAACACCCACTTTTCACCGAAGATGATTAAGTGCCAACGTGACAGATGGTGAGTCCATCGCCGTCTCAGACACTTTACATATGTCATTCTCAGAAATATGCCGGTTTCTTCACGATGTTTTTCCTTTACAGGAAAGCACGTGGTGTGAAATCACTGTACATACGTTTTTTAGAAAAACTCCTCGCTGGGATTCGAATTTGCGTCGCTTGCTTAGCAAGCGACTGCTCAAACCTCAAGGTCACCACGGCTCTCAATTTTATTTACCTGTTTAGATGCATTGACTAGCAACCAGCTATTTGAAGAATATTAGAAAACTCATTGACTTTTTCACTTTCTCTAATATAATGTAGAATTATAGCAATTAACCTACAAGGTGATCAGATCTGGTACATGTTGGTAATAACGTAGGTAGCTTGGAAGAATTATGTGTTGTGCATAGACAAAAAAATTCTATATTGAAATGGCGAGTGATATATTTATACTATTTAAATTATATCACACTATATAACGTTACGCGGTTTCACCCGCGTAGTTCCCGTTCCCGTGAGAGTACGGGGATAAAATAAAGCCTATGTTACTCGCTGATGATGTAGCTTTCCAATGGTGAAAGAAATTTTAAATCGGCTCAGTAGGTTTTGAGTTTATTCATTATAAACATACACACAAAAATACAAATCTTTCCACTTTATAATAGTAGTGTAGATTCGTTTCGTTCATTTGAATATTCATTTCAATAAGAGCTCATGATGGAAGGTCTAATAAATACCTAATTCGTTGAATAAACATAAGCGTAAAACGATTTGGCGCACACAATTTTGTGTCTTAATGTAAAACAAATAAGTGTCAGAATATCCTTGAACTTGAGTGAAAACGTGTTTAACTTTTTAAAATTCCCAATAGATCCGGTTAGATCATTGTAAATATTAACAACTAGCTGTGCCCTGCGGTGTTACTCGCGTAGGCTTAATTTCATAGGTGGCAAGCGGAACACATTTTTTTTAATGTTAAATCTAGCTTATATTACTTATTGTAATATTTGCTTGTGAAAGTTCCGTTAAAATCGGCCCAGCCGTTTCGGAGATTAGTCGAAACAAAAAGCCAGGAAATTAAAAAAAAATTGTCAGTACCTTGTATACTTTCATATGGATTTAGTGAAAAGCTGTAATTTTGGAATTACAAACAGACACTCCAATCTTATGTATCTATGTATATAGTTGTATAGATTGTATCTTCTTTTATGGGGAATAACGGAAAACGTACTTGAGTGACGTGTAAGTAAACACTCTAAGGAGAGCCTTATTTGGCAGGTGTAGGATCCGTCACAAGTTATAAGCGCTATGCTAAAATAGTGGGGATAAATGCGCCTCTATTTGTTGGCGCTCGATCCATTCAAGTCCCGAAATACTCAGTCAACGCTCAAATCTCGTGACGGAATCTGTACAGTCCCCAGATTAGATCTAAGAATTTCAAATGGGAGATCTTGTTATGCTCCCTCTAAGTCTAGACAATCTAACATTCCCTCGCACTTGCGCTCATAGAAACGATAAAAATTTACGGGAACGACATATGTCACGTGACTGATTTATGTCATTCCCATAATTTACGGGAACGACATATGTCACGTGACTGATTTATGTCATTCGCATAATTTACGGGAACGACATATGCCACGTGACTGATTTATGTCATTCCCATAATTTACGGGAACGACATATGTCACGTGACTGATTTATGTCATTCCCATAATTTACGGGAACGACATATGTCACGTGACTGATTTATGTCATTCCCATAATTTACGGGAACGACATATGTCACGTGACTGATTTATGTCATTCCCATAATTTACGGGAACGACATATGTCACGTGACTGATTTATGTCATTCCCATAATTTACGGGAACGACATATGTCACGTGACTGATTTATGTCATTCCCATAATTTACGGGAACGACATATGTCACGTGACTGATTTATGTCATTCCCATATTTTTTTTATCGTTTCTACAAGCGAAATTTATATATTATATATATATATTAATTTTAATGTGTCCACAGGCCCTGCGGCCCGGCCATGAGAATTGCAATGTTAGTTCAGCTGTGTGATAGTGACAGACTCATACATGCCATATACATCTGTCTCATAATAAGAGTAAAACTATCATAGCAATAAGAGGTTATGGTAGGGCTCCTGGGCAGGTACTATGGTAGCTCTACCAGAACTCTTTCGGCAAACTCAATATTCAATTTCAAAAATATCCTTAAAAAAGTACTTTCAAATCAGTATTACATGGTTATACAGGATTATTATTGCTACCACCAGGATCGGAAGGTTGCTTTTACTGAGAAGATCCCGGCAAGAAACTTAGTTATAATTTTTTCCAAACATATTTTATAACTTCTGTTGCATACAATATTATATATACATAAGAAATATACGCAGATACCATGCACAGAATGATATCGAAATAAAATAAAAATCACCAGTATCTCAGTATGTCAATACAACGATACAGCTGCCGTCACGAGCTATGTGCTCATCGAAAATAGTGGGGGTAACTGCGAATGTATTTTATTCTGTACTCAATGTCAGCGCTCATATCTCGTGACGGTTAGCGTGACGGTTAGGTAAACGGCTATTGAGCCGTTTACCATCAGGCGAACTGTGCGCTTAGTTGGGAACTTTTGTAGAAAAAATCTAAACACAACAGTCAACAACATAGGCCTATTAACACGCACAAAACTAGAATAGTAATTCCGTGACCGACATTTAGAACATGCGTATGCCTCGCATACTCTCACGGCATCTTCCAGCCAATCAGATAACTCCAACGACGATATATATTCCTAAAGCGATTTCTTCAAAGCTATGCTGTCATCCCGAACTGGTCATCGGCAAATCCTATGAGATAAATATATCATTAGTATTTTGTATGGGAATTCATTTGCCTAGCCTATTCAGGGTCACACCTAACTGATATTTAAACTTAGCTCGCTTTGTATTTTTAGTTATTTCCATGTTGTCTTATGGCATCCTTTTATGGGGAAATGCTCAGACATCAGCTTTGCCATTTGTTTCGCCGTTTCTTCTCCTGACAGCCTGTCAGGAGAAGAAACATTTGTAATGTTTGTGAATACATTTGTAAACGGTAGTAAATTAACATAAGTTATCGTAAGAGAAATGACGGTCAATGAGTGTTCCAAGTGTCCCTTATGTTTAACAAAACTTTTTGATTAGTTTATTATTCATTTTCACACAACGTAGACCTAAGAAAAGTTGGATGGATTGTGTGAAAGATGATAATATGGGAGTAAATACAGATTATAGCACACAGCATTGCCCCGAACATGAATAAGATGTAAGGGCAGGAAGATGATGACCAATATTATAAATAGGAAAGTGTCAAACTACCGAGTTGATAATATTAAAATTTGGAAATCGTTAACTTCAAACAAAGAGCTACAAACAAACTCATGCGACCGAAATATTTCACTATATCTTATCTTATACCAACCTTTAAAGGAACAATTTTTGTATATAGAATCTGAATCTCGGAAACGGCTCCAACGATTTTCATAAAATTTTGTGTGTAGGGGGGCTTCAGAGGCAAAAAATAGGCACTGAAAACTCATACAACATATGTACAAACGACAGCAAATTTCGCCGTCATCTGTCAAGTTATGGTAGCTCAGATGTGAGGCTTCCCAGCTTACGGTGCGAGAACGAAACTAGAGTACCTCGGCTCGAGACTGACGTTCACCGGTTAAATTATTCCTTTTTTCCACATACTTGTATAAGAAAAAGTCATCGAAAAGAAACCGAGCACAGCTCGGTAAACCAGGTTCTACCGACTTGACTACTCTTTAAGTAATTAATAAACAATTTGCTAAACAATGAAATTGAGATAAGCTGGGCTTGAAAGCATGAGATATCATGTATTGTATCTTCTTGAAATATATACTCTCAAAGTGTTATTTTATGTTATGTTTAACGATCATAATTAAAACTGAGTAATCATCTTTATGCGTACGCGCAGTGAAACAACTCGGATAATATTTGCATTTATGGAGTGGCCGGTATTGTTCCTCACTTAAGCGCTTGCTTGTGTTAATTGCCAGTAAGTTAACTACTTGGTTTATGGACACTTGCAATTCTTGAACACTGTATGTTTCTATACATTGTATGTAAGAATGTATATATTATATGTTCAAGCCATCCTAGAAGGATTCCCAAAGGAGTAAGCAGAGGCGTTGTACCAATAATTTCACCGAATATTATTAAGTGCGAACGTGACAGAGGGAGTCCATCGCCGTCTCTAACACCAAACATCTTTGACTGACTTTTCAGACATAATGCAGGTTTCGTCACGAGGTTTTCCTTTATAAAGCACGTGTTGTGAAATCAGTGCACATAAGTTTTAGAAAAACTCATTGGGACAGGCCGTTAACTCTTTTTTTCAGCTTTTAAACAGACAAGGAAAATTAATTTAAGAAAATAAATTTTGTCTGTCTTTTCATCCTCCTGTTTGATTGTTTCGGCTTAAACTGAAGACCAGGTAAAGGACTGATGATTAATTAAGTAACGCTAGGCTGCATGTTCACTACTAGGTACTTAAAGCAAAATATCTTTCTTCGAGATCTAAAAGCGTGATTTTTAAATTGTATGCAAATAAACTGCAATTTACGCATTCAGTGCACGTTTGAGATCAAAGTCCGTTTGAAGGTCGGACTACTTTCTGAACAACTAAAAACGTCAACAGTTTTAGAAGGGTACAAATATAAGCTGAAGAAGTAGTAAGGAATACAAGCCATTTTTTTTAAATTAATAACGTTGTTCTATTAAGCATGAGGGTTGCCAATCTTATTCTTTTTTAATTTACCGTCGAAATAAAGTAGATTTCTTATTTTGAATTTTTGAAATATTATTAATAAAACGTCCACGACGTGACATTTCTTGCGGTCAATACGCCTATTCAGCTTATTATCTCTTAGATGCGCGCGTCTGTGTGTGTCATAACGAAAGATATGTCCCAAGATAGTTAGGAAATTCCTAACTTGTTTCTTGTGAATCAAGTATTTCTGACTTGCCTGGGTCACTAGTCTAATCGACCAAATAAGACTGAGACCAAATGCTACTTCGGAACCCAAGGTCCTAAGATTGATCCCCGGTTGGGCTTATCCAGCTGTAATTTTCTAGTAATAGCCCGGAGTCTGGATAAGTGCCCGGTTACTGGCAATAGGTTCTACCTCTATTGTAATGGGACTTAAACATAACTGGGGAAATGAAGGTGTGCTAGCTAGGCTAACGCCTTCTGGGAATTCAGGAACATTAAGAATGTATTACGAAAAAAAATTTACATCTATGACGCCTAATTATTTTTTGTTTCACTGCCCATTTTCACAATCACCATTTGTATAAAAGCGGTTAAAAATATATCCCAAAGTTATACAAAGAAAAAATTTATCCCAAGATATCGTCTTAATTTTTTCTATTCCATGTTCCTCTTTTTGGTATATATACTAACATTCTGATAACTATTGCCGTTGTTATGTAATTTGTATTTGTTTATCTTTACAGTCATGGTGATCAATGGCGCAGATTCCGTTCAAAAGTCCAGAGGCCTATTCTCCAGCCGCAGACCGTGAAGAAGTACGTGAGGCCTATAGAGCTGGTGACTGAGGACTTCATAAAGTACATGGAGGACGCGAGGGACGAACACGGCGATATGCCGAAAGACTTCGACAATGACATTCATAAGTGGTCTTTGGAATGTAAGTATCTTTGAACTATTTTACGGTTTAATTACGCATCCCTTATCGTCATACTAGCCTTGTCTCGCAGTTCCACTTACTTAGGATTAACAATAAAAATTATCGTCATCGTCCCTGGCCTTACACCATACATTGTTGGGGTCGGCACTTGATTCAACCCGATGCGGCTGATCACCTGATTTTTATACGAAGCGACTGCCATCTGTTTTCGCAACCCCTTTTACGAGGAAAACCCTTTTACGAGGAAAATCTGTGATTTCGGGTAAACCAGTTGTCAGAATATTTTAGGCCTCCGACAAACATACTTAGATACAAATCCTTCTTCTTTATAATATTAGCATAGAAAATGACTTCACGGACAGAATCTAGTCATGTCTTAAAAAATATGTGTGAAAAAAAACGCATTTATTTATTTATTAATACAGTTACACCATCAGTTTATCATAAAGACATTCAATTAGTGGTTACAGATAGGTATAGGACCGTATGATAGACCATTACAGGTGTAAACAAACAATTCTAACAAATAATTATTATAAGGTAAAATATTATTATAATTATTTAATTATTAACTATTTAAACTCTGCTTACATGACTAATACATAAAATACTTTGATGAGATCAACAATCACTTTATGAGATCAGCTATCACTATGATACATTCTATATATTTTATTATAGTACAAGCGTGCAAGGCCTACTTAAAAAATATCTAGTATTATAATATTTCTTTAATAATTTTGGTTTTGAATTTTGCAAGAGAATCACTAAATATGTCTATGTCTATATTATTGATATTATTATAGGTACGTTTAATTCGGTTTAGTGGGGAAAATTTGCCTACGTTGGTTCGAAAGGGTGTTAGAGAAAATATATTAGTAATAGGATGCCGAGGAATGTTTCTGGGTACGCCTCTTCTTAATTGTGATAAAACTTCAGGGGCATCCAAAACACCATTTAAGATTTTGTGGAGTGTTGTTAAGTCCAAAATAATTCGTCTGTTTTTAAGAGTGGTTAATTTAAAAAACTTAAGTCGTACATCATATGGGGCACGATACGGACAATTCCTATCTTGGAAGGCCAAGAAATGCGTGAAAATGCGTTGGAGTCTTTCTATTCTATCGATGTATAGAGCGTAGTGAGGGTTCCAAACTGTTGAAGAATATTCGAGGATGCTTCGAACAAGTGCGTTGTATAGTATTATAATTGTTATGTATGTGCGTAGCTAGCTAGATGTACATATAGATGCGCGGCTGCGCCCGCGCCCCGCTCCTACGAATAAACAGTGTATCGATAGCAAGCAGTTGTTTCACTTGTGTCCTACAACACAACATTGGCGACGAAGTACCCACACACGCAGAAAAATAAAAATGGCACATTTCGGAATTCTGAGTAATTTTGATCACACTGTGCAGACTTGGAGGACATATAAGAATCGCCTGGCGCAGTGGTTCATAGCGAATGATATCACCGCAACGAACGATGACACTGGAAGAAAGAGGCGAGCAATCCTGCTTAGCGCACTCACGGACGGCACCTACCAGCTCGCCGCAGACTTAGCACTGCCTAAGCAGGTTGAGGAGGTGTCGTATGAGAAGATCATAGAACTCCTGGATATCCACTTTACACCGAAGAGAAGTGGGTTCGGTGAACGCTGCAACTTCTACGCAGCCGTACAACATCCTGGAGAAACACACTCCCAATGGGCGGCTAGGCTACGAGGGCTAACGGCGCATTGCAGTTTTAGCAACGTCGAAGAAGCATTACGTGATCGGTTTGTAATGGGGATGTACGCGGGCCCAGAGAGGGACAAGTTGTTCGCTGAAGACGTCAAGACGCTGACGCTTGTAAAGGCTGTTGAGCTGGCGGAGAGTGTGCGGTGTGCGCGAGCAAGCGCCGCAGCATCCACGGCCCATACACAAGACGGGAACTCAGTGTTCAAAGTGCAGGGTCAGAGTGCGGGTCAAATAAAGCGTCCGGTCAAACAAAAATGTGCCGTGTGCGGTCGTAACAATCATAGCTCATCTCAGTGTCGGTTTGCAAACTATACGTGTAAGAAGTGCAACACAAAGGGGCACTTGCGTAAAATGTGCAAAGTGAATTGTGTTGTGACCGACGAGGTGAGTGAGGGAGATGATGACGGTAAGTTAATTAGTAATGTTAGTTCGGGACGCGGGGAACCTTTGACAGAGCTAGTATTGGTCAACGGGCTACAGTTACCATTTGAAATTGATAGTGGATCGGCAGTGACGTTAATATCAGAAATAACGTACAAAAGATATTTTAATAATTTTCCCTTGTTAGCACCAAAAAATAAACTGTACACGTATACCGGCAGTGATATTATTTGCATCGGTCTCGCTCAGTTGCCGGTGACATATAGGCAGATAACGCATACACTCGATGTGTACGTGGTGCGAGAGAGAGGGCCGTCGCTGCTCGGCAGGGATTTTATTACAAGATTCAATTTAAAGCTAGCACCTTGTCATTTTATAAATGGATTAAATGAGGCGATCGATAAATTGCAACAAAGGTTTCCAAAGGTATTTAATGATCAGTTAGGCACATATAATAAACACAAGGTTAAATTGCGCTTAAAAGATGACGCAAGGCCTATTTTTTTTAAAGCGCGCCCTATTGCTTTTGCTTTACGCGAAAAAGTGGATAAAGAAATCGACCGCCTCCTAAGCATAGGTATATTAAAACGAGTTGACAATTCGGAGTATGCGTCACCCGTAGTTCCAGTGCTCAAGCGCAACGGTAGCGTTAGGCTGTGCGCAGACTATTCTGTTTCGATTAATAAACAATTAATCGCGGAACAGTACCCATTGCCGACTGTTCATGAGTTATTTTCAAAGCTGCATGGCGGTCAAAAATTTTCTAAATTAGACCTATCAATGGCTTATAACCAATTAGTTTTGGACGAGGAGTCACAAAAGATCACATGCATTAATACCCATCGAGGGTTATTCCAATATACACGTATGGTTTTTGGGTTAACGAGTGCACCAGCCATATTTCAACGTGTGATGGAAAATTTATTATCAGGTTTAGATGGCGTGCTTTGTTTGTTGGACGATGTATTAATAACAGCTGATCAGCCGGCACTTCACTTAGAACGTCTAACGGCCGTATTACAGAGGCTGCAGGATTCTGGATTGACATTGCAGAAAGATAAATGCGAATTTTTTAAAAACGAAATTAACTACTTAGGCTACGTGATTAATAAAGACGGGCTTAAGAAATCTCCGGAAAAGGTCAAGGCAATTAAGGATTCCCCAGTTCCGACTGATGTAAGCAAGTTACAATCATTTTTAGGCTTAGTTAATTATTACCGAAATTTCGTGCAAGGTGCGTCCAATATTCTAAGTCCCTTGTACGAGTTATTAAAGAAGGGAGTTAAATGGACTTGGACAGAAGTGCATCAAGCCGCATTTACAGAAATAAAAAAGCATTTAATTTCTGATAAAGTGTTAGCTCATTTTAATCCGAATGCTAAATTAATCCTGACTGTAGACGCCTCACCAAATGGATTAGGTGCGATCTTATCGCAAATTGACAAGGACGGCTGCGAACGCCCTATATCGTTCGCGTCTCGCACATTAAATGCAGCTGAGAAACGTTATTCTCAGATTCAGAAAGAGGCCACGTCTATTATTTTCGGAGTTCGCCGTTACCACCAGTACCTGTATGGTAGATCTGACCCTTTTGTTCTACGTACAGATCACAAACCTCTAATTTCGATTTTCGGTCAACATAAAGGTATACCTGAGGTGTCAGCGAACAGATTGCAAAGATATGCCATGTTCCTTAGTGCGTATAACTATAACATTGAATACGTACGTAGTGAGGACAACAGCGCTGATTATCTATCCCGCGCCAGCCTGCCTGACTTGGCTCAGTCGAGTGCGGGCCACGAGCGCAGCACAAGCGCACACGCCGCCGCAGCGGCAGCCCCTATCGACCGCGCCTCCTACGTTAATTTTTTATTCGATGGTAGTATGCCAGTCACACTATCCGAGTTGCGCAGCGCAACAAATAATGATGTTGTTTTAATGAAAGTTATTGAGTTTACTTTACACGGGTGGCCACGAAAAGTAACTGATATCAAATTGAAACCCTTTCACTTATGTAGGAGTCAGTTGTCCTTTGAAAATGGTTGCGTTATGAGAGGACATAAAGTTATTTTACCTGAGAAGTTACAAATGAAAATAATCAATGAGTTACATACATCACATTTAGGTATCGTGAAGACTAAAGCCGAGGCTCGCTCTCGATTCTGGTTTCCAGGGATAGATAGTGCGTTGGAAAGAATGATAAATTCATGCGAGGTGTGCACACAGCTGCGAGCGTCCCCACCCCGCGCACCGCTCGCTCCTTGGCAGTATCCATCGCGACCTTTCTATAGGCTACATATAGACTTCCTTGGGCCGTTAGACGCCCGCAGCTACCTGGTGATTGTTGATGCCCATACTAAATGGGTTGAAGCGTATGACATGATTGGCAATACAACTGCGTCAGCCGTTGTAGAGAAAATGTACGAATTCATTTCGAGATTTGGGCTACCACACACCATAGTTAGCGATAACGGCACGGCTTTTACTTCGCAAGAATTTAAAAACTTCTGTGCAGGCAATGGTATAGCACACTTAACGTCACCAGCTTACCATCCCGCGAGCAATGGCCAGGCTGAAAGCTTTGTCAAGATAGTTAAAAAGGGTATCAGATCATGTATCCTCTCTAGTCGTAATCAGAAAGAGTGTAGGGTTAAGTTGTTAAAATATCTTTTTGACTATCGAAATTCAATGCATTCTGTCACAGGGTTCTCCCCGGCCCAATTAACATTTGGTCGTAAGCTGAGGTCGCGGCTAGATTTGTTATCGCCGCAAGTATCGTCTCCCTCACACACATCGTTAGACAACACGGTAAAGAGAAATCAGTCTTTGCAGTGTAACTCATATGGAGGTCGAAACAAACAAACTTTTATAACAGGGAATGAAGTTTTATATAAAAAATATACTAGTAATAATAAATTTGTTTGGAGCAGAGGTATCATAGTTAAAAGAATAGGTAAAGTTATGTATTTAATTAGTGATCACATATCAGCGAATTTGGTAAGAAAACACAAAAATCAGATAGCGCTGTACAAGGGGTATAATAATAATACACAGCAAAGTTGGGACAATGAGACACCAATTGCCCCATCGCCTGTGGACGCAGTAAGCCCCTCAACCGCGGCCGCGGGGGGACGGGCCGCGCCACGCGCGAGCAGCACTGATAGTTCGCCGCCTCCGCCTTCGTTGGCGCTTGCGGTACCGTCCAGGCACCCAAATAGGTTGTTGCGAAATATTCCAAAAGTTGATTATAAACCCTTATATCGGTAATGTGTAATTGCTAACCTATTGTTGTATTATTGTGTTAATGTGTTATGCTTGGTTAACAGAATAGGGTGGGGAGATGTTATGTATGTGCGTAGCTAGCTAGATGTACATATAGATGCGCGGCTGCGCCCGCGCCCCGCTCCTACGAATAAACAGTGTATCGATAGCAAGCAGTTGTTTCACTTGTGTCCTACAACACAACAATATTGTATTTATGTTTCGGAAATCTTTGCATGAACGTTTAAGAAACCCAGCCATTTTAGATGCTTTGGTGCAAATATTATTTACGTGGTTTCTGAAACTAAGTTTTTGGTCAATAGTAATACCTAAATCTCTTATACTTGTAACTTCTTGCAATACATCTTTGCCAATGAAATAGTTTGATTCAACAATATTACGGTTTTTGGTGATTTTCATATGGAAGCATTTATTAGCATTAAGAATCATATCGTTACATTGACACCATTGTGCAATAGAGTTTATATCGTTTTGGAGGAGCTGAGCATCATTAATATTTTTTATGGATCTATACAACTTCAAATCATCGGCAAAGATGGAGTAGTTGCTATGCCTGATATTATGAACAATGTCGTTAATGAATAGTGTAAATAATATTGGCCCCAAGTGGGAACCCTGAGGTACGCCAGCAGTTGCTTTGTATATACCAGATCTGAACCCATGTGCTACAACGCGTAAAATTCTGTTTGTTAGGTACGATTCAAACCAACGCAGCAGGGACCCGTGGATACCATAGCATTTTAATTTTTTTATTAAAATATTGTGATTCACTTTGTCAAATGCTGAACTGAAATCTGTATAAACTGAATCTACCTGAACCCGGGCGTCTATGTATGTAGAAAGGTCATTTACATAGCTAATGAGATTACTTGAAGTGGATTTATTCTTACGAAACCCATGCTGTTGATTTGATACAAAATGTTTGCTGTAATCTGTTACTATGGGGCATACCAAACGTTCAAAACATTTAGAAAATATATTTAAAATAGATATAGGACGATAATTTTTTACATTCTTTGTATCCCCTTTTTTATAAATTGGAATCACATTTGCTTCTTTCCATAAATCAGGAAATATTCCTTGCTGTAAGGATTTATCAAAAATAAGTTTTAGCGGTAGTGTCAAATATTTACTGGATCTCTTAATAAAAATAGGAGGTATGCCATCAGGGCCGGGGCCTTTGCTACAGTCTAATGATTTTAGTATTTTACATATAGAGCGCTCTGAGACTGGAATAGTACCAAGGGAATGATGATGATTGTTATAATTGTAATTTTCATTTGAGTAAGACGGAGAGGATGATATGGAATAAATTGATGAGAATTGCTCTGCAAATAAATTGCATATTTCATCCCCTGTGTCTGCCTGTTTGCTGTCCAGGTTCATCTCACTTGGTATACCCATATTACCCTTACGCTTGCTATTTATATACGACCATAGCTTCTTCGGATTTTTTCTAACAGAACATTCAACATTCTCATTCTCGATTTGTAAGAGACACTGGCCGTGTGATGTTACGGCATTCATTTCAAGAACAGTTTTATTATAAAGCAATTATAGCAAATTCAAAACGACTAGCGCCATCTCCGGGCACTTTTCAAAACAATATCCTGACGCCATCTATCGTCAATTTCAGGTATCGGCCGCGTAGCCCTCGATGTGCGATTGGGTTGTCTGTCAAAACAGCTGACAAGTAATTCGGAGCCCCAAAGGATCATAGACGCTGCTAAGTATGCCCTTCGTAACGTGGCTGTTCTCGAGCTCAAGGCACCTTACTGGAGGTACTTCCCTACACCGCTGTGGACTAAATACGTGAACAACATGAACTTCTTTGTGGAGTAAGTTGAGAATTAAGTTCACATTAATTATATAAGCAAGCAGTAGACATGAGTACATGAGTCTTACGAATTTAATACTTATACACTACATTGGACAAAAACTACTGGTGTAAGGTAAATGTATCTCAATTTAAATTATCTATACTCTATATACTCTATACAGATAAATAAAGTTAAAGTGTCAGTTTGTAATTCCAAAGTAACAACTTTTTACTTAATGCATATAAAAGTATATACAGTACTGACGTAAAGAAACAGATTTGGGTGAAACCGCGGGGCACACCTATAATTATAATATAAGTAGATGGCAAGCACTTAAAATTGGTGGACCTCGGACCAAAGAATAAGGGACTGGACTTTAGATACGGTACACGGTGCGGACAAAGCAAATTTCAGAAAATTCCAAATAAGAAAATTTGGATTTGTAAAACAATCTATGTAATTCATTTATTTTTTTAAATTCGTTCAGGCTGTGCAGCAAATACATCAACGAGGCTTTAGAAAGGCTGAAGACCAAGAAGGTGACATCAGAAAACGATCTATCTTTGCTTGAGAGAGTACTGAAAACCGAAGGGGATCCGAAAATTGCTACCATTATGGCGCTGGATCTTATTCTGGTCGGAATTGATACGGTACGTAAGAGCTTGTTTTTGTATCTTTAAGGATTGTTTATTCATATCAAAGGCTAATAATACCATTTAAGAACCAAAGTGACAGCTGGTGAGTCTGTAAAATATGGAATACGAAGTAATAACTAAAATTAAAAAACATTTAATTATACCTTTCCACTGGAATTGGGCTGTAATTTGATCCTTTAGGGTCCTGATTTAGGCCGATTTATTACAAAATATACGCAGAAATAATTAAAATTATGTTAATATCTTGGGCGAATTTCGCGGAACGGGGCGGGCGTAAAGCAATGTTTTACAAAATCGGCCAAAGGGTTCTTAGTAATTATTCCATAATTCTTAATTGCAAATAATTTGTCTTCCAGATTTCAATGGCAGTATGCTCAATACTGTACCAGGCGGCGACTAGAGGGAAACAGCAGGAGAAGATGGCTGAAGAAATCCGACGAGTCCTGCCTGACCCAAGCAAACCTATCACTTATACTGACTTGGACAAGTTACACTACACCAAAGCTTTTGTTAGGGAAGTTTTTAGGTAATTATGTAGATTTTCCGTATTTGAAAGTCCAGTTATACCTACGGGGGGACTACCATTAATACTGAGCTTTGACGGGCGCTGCTTAAAAGATCATAGTTAGCCCCTTGTTCGTGAAACAAAAAAAAACTCCCTATACTGTTAGTTTTAAGAGATTATTGCCTATTGTATCTATATACATTCTTGGGGTTCGTGATAAGTAATATCGAAAATATTTTCAGGATGTATTCGACCGTGATCGGGAACGGCCGAACCCTACAAGAAGATGATGTCATTTGCGGATATCACATCCCTAAAGGCGTAAGTCTTACAACTGTCAGTTGGTTTTAATTCATAGACTTATTAAAGTACTTAATTGGTGATTGACCAAATTCCCTTCCTACCCAGAAGAGCACGTTAAGGCATCCGTTTTAGCAGACATAAAATCTCTGGAAGTTGTTACAGGGCAGTCAGAAGCCTAAGGAAGACTGACAGCAGGCTTAACTTAGGATGACTATTCCCCACCCAATAGCCAGGGTCTAAGAATATGGCTATGGTATCCCCTGCCTGTCGTAAGAGGCGACTAAAAGGGGGCCGGAGGGCCCGCTGGCGGTGGTCGGGGTGGGAGCTTTGACCACCGGCGCGGGCCCGGGAAGGTGGCAGCACGTTGTGGCTCGCGCTGCCTTGCACAGCGAGGTCTTCAGGGGCGGCGTCACAGCTGCCCCGGGGATGTGCCCCGGCAAAGTGTGGGGGGACACCGGTGCGTTCTATCAGAGTACCCGGAGTCCCCCCTAAGCACTGAGGATGGCCACCGGGGGGGTTTTAGTGAGGTAAAAATCCCACATACCCCGATCTGCCTCTCCCATTTTGAGTAATACAATATTAATCATAAAAAAATATATAAGCCCATGGACACAGTTCCAGTGCACAAAAGTCAATAACAAAATATAATAACTAAAAGTAAACTACGTATAAGTAATTGTGTAGCTTGAGATGACCATGATAACTTTGCAACCTACGAACCAAATAACCACATATTTAATAACCAACCAAATATTTGTATGATATATTTTAGTTCTTCACGTCACCGCTTGGAGGCGCTGTACAATTTCTTATACAAATATTCGGCGGAGACGCTAGCGAGTGTGGATTACGAAAACGGTTGCAAACTCGTGATAGGAGTACAGATGGCAATTGCTATGTGTGCCGACTCCAATAATATACGGAATAAAGGATGATGATGATAAAACCAGGGTGATTGGAAATTGATACCTAAAACATACAGATAAAGTTAAATTTAGCATGTTCGTTACCGACACTCGACTCGACTAGAATTCGTCGCTGAGGTATTTATTGTGCAGAATAACACAAAAGCACTAGGTAAGGGTATAAATACAAGTGCTTTTTAATTCCAGGTTCAAGTAGTGTTCCCCACGATAGTGACCGGCAACATGGACCAGTTTGTCTCCGATCCCCAGGAGTTCAGGCCTGAACGATGGTTAGAGGGTGACGGTCGTCTCCACCCCTTCGCTTCCTTGCCCTACGGGTTCGGAGCCAGGATTTGTTTGGGAAGGAGATTCGCTGACTTGGAAATACAAGTGCTGTTGGCTAAGGTAAGTTGAACATTATTCCTATATAGTTAAAAGCTATGTTGTGAATATTTGTTGGTGGTGGCTTTAGTAAGATTGTCTCATTAACATGTTGTAAATGACGTCATGACAATGAGGTACTCGTGGCACAGTTGCTATTGCGCATATCATTGGATCAGCAAAGTTAAGCAACCCTAACCCTAGCCAGTAATTTGATGGGTAACCGAGTTTCCTCTGTGCCTTGGCTCAATCATCTTTGGCAATCGATACAGGTCACTCGGAGGCCTAACATTGCCTGACAACTGGTTTAACCCAGGTCATAGATTATCCTCGTCAAAAGGGTTGCGAAGGTCAGATGGCAGTCGCTTCGTATAAAAACCAAGTGCCGACCCCAACAATGTTTGGGATAAGGCCAGGGAGTTGTTATAAATGACTTCACCTTTTATACCATTAAGGAGAGCATATGACCTACTTAATGGCCACCGCAGCCTACGGACACACATCATGACGCTTTGGCAAATTACCTGGGAATGAAAATGAAAGTCTAGTATAGTAGCATTTATTAGTTTATGCTTACCCGTCTGAAATCCAATGCAAGCTCCTGGGTATAGCCAAACGTTTTATAGTTTGAAAAAACCAGACCAAACCATATGTCTAAGAAATAGTGCTTTTGTTCAAGACCAAATTGATATGTATTGCATTATATTAGTTCACTCAAGTTCACTAGATGGCGCTTGTCATAATTAGATCGCGCTTTGAAGTTTCTCTACGCAATATGTATATAGGACAAAGAGTTCACAATAAATGAGATCAAACACAGATCACACAGAGATAAAACACAGATCAATCACGAGTTCAAACAGAGATAGAATGTTGTGTTCAGTTCAATTTGCATTGGTGTTTTATTCAGTACCTAACCCGACGAGAACCAGTTCAGTTCAGTTCAAAAAAACTGAGCATCAATTGATCTCCTTGGTGCTCAACAGCTTTATAGACACCATGGACAGATAAATCGACCAAACGACAAAGTTTGCTATTCTAGTATGCGCAAATTAAATTGGGTATTAAGGGTAAGCGAAAGTATAAAGAATAATAGACAGATAAAATAAACTGTCTATTTCCACTGTGTGACTGTGACAGACTTATGCACGTCATATACATCTGTCTCATAATATGAGTTAAACTACAATGGCAATAAGAGGTCCTGGTCCAATAAGAGGTGATAGGGGCCTTGGTGATAGTCTAATATTAATTGTATGATATAATATTGCAGTTGCTCCGTCGGTATCGGCTGGAATACCACCACGAGCCCCTAGAGTACGCTGTGACGTTCATGTACGCACCGGACGGACCGCTGCGCCTGCGCATGGTCGAGCGATAACTTTAACATTCATCTATTGTTACAATTATTCAGTGTTAAATACATACACAAACATTTAAATTATATATATTTTTGACGGCGTTCATTCAAGGTTTGATAGTATATACCGTATATGTTTCGGTATATATATTAATAGATGGTTTAATCACAGAGATCATGGCTTTTGAAAAAATGCTTCATTCGTACCACCTTTTATTTAATTAGCAATGTATGTTTGCAGTTTTATCTTTAACGGATTGAGTTGCATATATCCAATATGGTGGATAATCCAAGATGGCGGATTTTTTCTTACTACCACAATATGAATACCAAATGTAAGGTCTTGCTGAGAGAACACAACACATAGAGTTTAAAAAAATAACCATTGATTTTAAACAATGTTGTTTAGTAAAAAACACGTGGAAGATAATATTATATACTGAGAGTAATGTATGAATCAAAATCAAATGGTCTTTGTTGTATCTAAGAAAATAATAATTCGGCTTTATAGAAAACATGACAATGTAATTATATAAATTCTTTATTGTTTCGTTAGCATAAGAAAATTTGAATAAATGTTTAATATAGCATCAGTTTTTTTTACTACATACTACTTATAATTAAGGCTGCATATGCATTCAGGGTAAATATCTGACACACAGACACAACATAGGTACATATGATGACCTTACGGAATAACACACTCATACACACACACACATACGTAT
The DNA here is from genome assembly GCA_929442735.1 of Watsonalla binaria. NCBI lineage: Eukaryota > Metazoa > Arthropoda > Insecta > Lepidoptera > Drepanidae > Watsonalla > Watsonalla binaria. Next base: position 2,005,405 of record OV838938.1, read on the forward strand.
TTTTTTTTATCGTGGAGTATCCCTTATGGATACACCAACCGCTGCGGGGGCAGTGGGAGGGTTATGTCGGACTCGCAGCGACTAAACTACACGGTGTTCCTTCTGGTCGCTAAGTGGGGGGTGCATGTGTTTGCACGAGTTGTATGTTTTCACATGCTTCGTCGTGACCCCCCGGGCACACACACAAACCTAATATAAGATTATAACATATAGTAAGGATAATATATTTATCTAATCAATATAGCCTTAAAACAATTTACAAGTAGAAAACTTGGCCCAAATTGATGTCTCTCGGACTGACATTTTACAACACACACACATATATGTACGATTATAAGCGACCCCGGCATAATGTCAGTTGAAATAGAAAAAATAATGTTGCAATAAAATGCGAGTGCAATTATCATTTAAATATATTTAATAAAAAAAAACTATTACATGTCTTATGGTAACCATAGAACAAGGTTTGTTTCATTAGAGACAACATATTTAAACCCCTACGGTTTTGTAATAGCAACACCCATTTTTCACCGAAGATCTAAGTGCCAAGGTGATAGATGGTGAGTCCATCGCCGTCTTAACCACTATACAAACGTCTTTGAATTGATTCGCAGACATATGCAGGTTTCCTCGCGATGTTTTCCTTCAACGTTAAGCTCGTGGTGAGAAATTACATTGAAGTTTTTAGAAAAACTCATTGATTCAGGCAGCTGATTCGAACTTGCGTAGCAGCCGACTGCTCAATCCCTCATCCACACACTCTTGAATACATGAAGCTGTGTGATATTAGCCGAAAAAAATACCTTTTGACTTTGTGATTTAACTCAAAAAAAATCTTATTACTTTCTCTACACTTTCTTCGAGGGAAGTAAGAGACAGTTGTATAATGCTTTCTTTGCGTGCGGTTATGATTAGACGCGGTAAACGAGAAAGCTTTATGATGCATAATGATACTAGAAGTTACTAAAGTAACCGACATCTACTTGGGGTTTTGTGGTAAAGGAAAACTTGTAAAGTCTGTAACTACAACTGTCACTGATATAAAAAGGGTGACCAACGACAATAGTTATGTTCGTCAATCAATAGACTTGGACATGAGTCATGCTTTATTTTATTAAGTATCAAAGTTTTGTTTTATTATTGTCAATATGTACTTAATAATATGATTGAAGAAATATGGACCTTACCAGCATATTAAAATTGCTCACTACATTATATATTCAAGTCAAGGCTTGAAGGGTTAAATATTAAATTAAAAAAATAATGTCGACTAACTTTTAATTGTAAAAACTTGATTCAAGCACATCACTATTTATTTGGGACAAAGAACTTGCAACACTGGAAATGTCATTTTACTGACTCGAATTAAAAAACAGACTTTAATAATTGTTTACGGTTGACTTTTGAATGGAGCCATTCCGAGAAAAGGTTAAGAACTTCTCCGTGATGAAAATGCTCACTTTTTACGAAAATTGTATGGAATTTGCTAGCATGTTTCATTATAAGGGGCTACAAAGGGGTTACGCATAAGTGCCAGCCTGTATCCTACAATAGTTAGTTATGGTACAACTTTACGCGGTTGGTTTTCGCATATTTCTCTGTAGCTTGAAGATTTCAAGTCCGATGTAATAAGGACGCGAGCCTACTATTTTTAACAGGGCATAAATTCTACAATGAAATTACAGATGGAAAACCTCATAACACTTTCCCGATCTGGGATTGACCCTGAACAGCCTGTTCAGCAGTGACAAATACTAAGGTTAAAACTTCTGTAAGGTATTCAGTTATGTAAGTCGAAAATTGACCACTAGTACATTTTTTAATCGGGTTACCGAACGATAAATCACGATATAATACGTAACCCTTCTTCAATTGCAACTTGCATCTTGCGTGGCAGGCGACTATTCACACCACTTGGCCTCCACGATTCTTCACGTGTCCATGTCATGTCGTGAACAAAAAATACAAATATTCCGCCGGATATATCACCAAGCCCTAAAATGGTAATAGACCCGTCCGACAACATATCGCCAAGCAAGTTTACTATCTCGCACATCCATATTAGTTTACGTTTTATTTGATTTTAGCCGCAAAATGTATTTGCTTCGTTCCAAATGGGATTTCATTGTTTTAACTTTTTGTGTAAATATTACGTCTCCATTGATAATATTTAGTTTTGTTACGTGATTTCTATACTTCTATACTAATATTATATAGAGGATAGAGTTGTATTTTAGTATGTTTGCCGTGGTGGCCTTGAGGTTTGAGCAGTTGCCTGCTACGCAAGCGACGCAAGTTCGAATCCCAGCGGGGCCTGTACCAATGAGTTTTTCTATAAAACTTATGTACAGTGATTTCACACCACGTGCTTTACGGTGATGGAAAACATCGTGAGGAAACCTGCATATTTCTGAGAAGTAATTCAATGAAGTATGTAAAGTGTCTGAGACGGCGATGGACTCACCATCTGTCACGTTGGCACTTAATCATCTTCGGTGAAAAGTGGGTGTTGTGATTACAACACCTCTGCCTACCCCTTTGGGGAATACAGGCGTGAGCATATGTATATTTAGTACGTTTGTAACGAATTGGCTCAAGACCGATTTTAAAAATTCTTTTGTATCCTTCATTATCACTGATTAATATAGGTTATATTTTATCCCCGTACTCCCACGGGAACGGGCACCACGCGGGTGAAACCGTGTGACGTCACGCTAGTCATTTATACATGACATTGCGAATATGGCTCTACAAGGTACCTACATAAGCCTTCGCGAGTGATGAGCACTCAACGAAAATCTTAGTGTCTCATTCGCGGCATCTATTAAGAGCCTTAATTATGGCACAATATAAACATAAGCGTTGCAAACAGTAAGGAATCTTGGTTCATACTTTGAAATAAGGGCGTTTGTTCCATTGAGCGTGTGGGTTGTTGATTGTGATCGCTCATACAAGACCAGATTTTTCTGGTACTCTCAAGGTCTGCTGCACTACTGCGCTCAAGGTCAGCTATCATAACTCCTGACGGCACCTGTAGTGGAATTACTCCTCGAATGTCATCACCCTGGCCTTATCCCATACATTATTGGGGTCGGCACTTGATTCAACCCGATGAGGCTGATCACCTGATTTTTATACGAAGCGACTGCCATCTGACCTTCGCAACCCCTTTAACGAGGAAAATCTGTGATATGGGTAAGATCAGTTGTCAAACTATTTTAGGTCTCCGACTGACCTGTAACGTTTGCCAAAGATGATAAATCGGTAACCGGGACCGACGGCTTAACGTGCTCTCCGAGGCACGGAGGAAACTCGAGCGGTCATCCATCCAATTTCTGGCTAGGGCTAGCTTAGCTGCTTAACTTCGCTGATCGAATGATATGCGCAATAGCAACTGTGCCACGAGCTCCTCAAATGTATAATTACTCCTCGAATGTACTCATTTAAAATGTATGCACAGTGAAACCCATTATAGTCTCCCTCATAGATCTTTGGAAACCTTACTCGCCGCTCACCGCAAATACACAACACCTTGTATCTACTCTACCTACCCCTTCTGAGGCGCTACTGACGTAAAGAGTTTATTTAATTAATATTTTTAATCGTTTGATATTTTGATGAATATTGCTAAACGTCTAAATACGGTTAAACAAGCAATGACATAACTGTATAATTTAAGAAATATTATTTTGGTTTTCTAGTTATTTTGTTATTTTCCGAATAACAGCCCGGAGTCAGGATTAGTAACCAGTTAATGAACATACCTACTGGATGTTTTATAAGTACACATCTGCCTACCTATTCTTACTCCTCGAGAATACAGGCGAGATCATGTAGAAAAACGTTTCATTTGCATTCAAAACAAACTTACATAAAGTACATACATACATACATATGCTCACGCCTGTATCCCATGGGGGTAGGCAGAGACCACTGTTTGCCACATGCTACGATCCTTACATACTTCTTTCGCTTCATCCACATTTATGCATCTCTTCATACACTTTCTTCGGTTACGAGTGCTCCGAATTTGACCTTTCTGAAAAATACTATTAATTTGGTCATAGTAGTTCTTCCTTGGACGCCCTCTACCGACACTTCCGGTCACATTCGCTCTATAAATTTATTTCGTTAATCGCCTTTCACTCAACCTTTCGATATGTCCAAACCATCTCAACATATTTTTTTCAATTCTGGTCACCACATCATTCTTCAACTTGCAACTGTCTCTTATCACACTATTTTCATACGATCTACAATGGTGACCCCACACATACTTCGTAACGACCGCATTTCCACTGCATTCACTGTACTTTCATGTTTCTTCTGCCAAACCCAACATTCACTTCCATACATCAGAGTAGGTACTAAATATATCATAAAGTATTTTCAAAACAATATGTTAGACTTATGAATAATAAATGTTCTTCGAAATACTCTCTCTTAAGTACAACAAACTACATTGCTATTCATATTAACTTTGTTTTGACAGCGTGTGTTATATTTCAAAATATATTTTACGATATGTGCCCCGCGGTTTCACGCGCGTAGATTTAGTTTATGTAATATATCTGTTTAAAACTGACTAAGTTTCATCCCCTATTTTATCCCCTTGTGGGTAGAATTAATCAAAATCCATTCTTAGCGGATGCCTACGTCATAACATCTACCTGCATGCCAAATGTCAGCCCGATCCGTCCAGTGATTTGGGCTGTGCGTTGATAGATCACTATGTGAGTCAGCCAGTCACCTTTGAGTTATATATATTTAGATTTATATCTTTTTAAAATGAGGATGTCTTTAGTCACACAATGTATGCGCGGAAACCCGGTTAGAAAATGAATAATACCGCAAGGTAGGTGTGCCACGCATATTTTACAGGTAATATATTATTATTTAGGTATTAACACTGTTAAATATATTTTCTCCCAAAAAGCCTTAACAATTATGGCAAAGATGAATGTATCGAATCGATTGACAAAGACATATAATAGTAGATCTATGCTAATATTATAAAGAGGGAAGATTTGTATGTGAGTATGTTTGTAACGAATTATCTCGAAAAGTATTGGACCGATTTGAATAATTATTTCAGCAATGGATAGCTACATTATCAGCAATAAATATAGGCTATGTTTTATCTCCATACTCCCACGGGAACGGGAAATACGCAGGTGAAACCGCGTGAGGTCCGCTAGTTATGATATAAGTGCGATAAGTTGAAAATGACAGCCGAGGCGATGGGGCTAAAGGAAAGCTGTAATTTTCAAAGCGCATGTATGTCATACGACGTTTTATAAAATATTTGCGGGGTAATAAATAAAACTCGGAGTTTCTTAGACAAATAAATATTTAAGCACTTGCAGTAATAAAAAACTTAAACAATTTTTAAATTAAACTAAAAAATATATGTTTATATATTATATTTTATCTCTCAAAGTAGTAATTTTATTCATAAAATTTTGAACACTTTTCTGATATAAAACTCTTTGCTAAGATTTAAAAAGTACCGTTCGGTTTGGGCGGAACATCTTGATGAACCGTGCGTTTTACATTACAAAAACGCACAATATGAATATGAATAAATTATCATGGCCATAAGATTGCCGTATTGGCTTGACGTCTATTTTTTAATCAAGAAATGTGACCAAGGAAAACCTTTCATCATTTTCTGGTTGACATACATCGTGTATACTCTCAACTAATTAGCAGTTAAAAGTCTAGTGGGTACTTTACCGATTTCTTCATGTTAAGTCTCAACAATATTGCAAGAAGAGTTATTAATGTAGTTTTACATTTCAGGACAAGCTAGCTTACCTGTGATTAGGTTTATACTTATGTAGCAGTGTTTCTCCGCTCGTTACATAGATGGCGCTACTTGCTAACAATTGCAAAGTTTCAGTACAACTACACGAGAACCTAAATCGCGCAATAAGAGTTTTCGAGCGCATTGTTTTATATATACAAGTTTCCAACTAGAACAGTTGGAGCCGGCGTTCTCCAGGTATGATACCCGCCTGGCTGAAAGATCTTCTCTTTGCTGGGGATGGGCATGATCGCTCGCTCTCCCCACACTTATATTGTCAAGTGTCAACGTGACAGATGGTGACTTCATCGCCGTCTCAGATACTAAACAAACTTTTAATTTTTTTTTCATCGGTAGCTGCCGGGTTTGAGCAGTCGCCTAGTACGGCGATGCAAGCTCGAATCCCAGTTGGGTGACCAACCATTCACCAATGACTTTTTCTCAAAAGTTATGTGCACTAATTTCACGTAACATATGTAATTCCCGTACATGTTGTATATTTTCTAAAAGCGAAGCCTGAGGGTAATATTTCTTTGTCTATAGACCTTTGAATGTCGTCATTCGAAGCGTATTCACCGTCAATGCATTGCATAGGCCTATTATGTTTCTTATAAACTTAATACGTGTGAAAATCACGAAATTTTGAAATGTTACAGACAGATAAGCTTGAAGCGTTCACATATACAATTTAGAACATCACTTTATGTCTTAATAGCAACGTGATGCAATTTGACAAACACATGCCAATTACCCGTACGTTTTCACACAAATTACCGGTCGTTTGACGACGGTAATGATCTCTGCATCCGTGAAGATGGTAATGGCTAATGATCAGGTAATGATTATTATTTTAGAATGTATTCCCATTTGTAACTGTTCTTTTGTTTTATTTCCCTACTGGTTCTTGTAAGAAAGCTAGCGAAAGTTGTTTGAAAAACTGACTTCGGTAAGCTAAGATTTTAAGTGAAGTCAGCATTTCTCCGGTGCAGTAATACAAGTCCCATGTAAGGACAAGTCTATTGCCATAAACCGGACACTATTAACTTTTCCGACAACGGGGATTAAAATAAAGCTAGCTTTATACTACGTAGTAATAAATACGTAAGTATTAACACGAACAATAATTACCAATAGTAATGTTTCTTTTCGCTTTCTATTTCATTTAGCGGTCAAGTGCCGAGCGTAGTATCATAGAATATAATATTAACAGTAGGGCAACTTCCCTCTTTAGTCGTCGTATTAAGCTTTAGGAGCAAATTAGGTAAGTTTAGTAGTAGTATACTGTGAAAGCGAGACATCGCAAGTATGCAGCCTCGAGAACACATTAGCTCGCCTGTTTTTCATTCTAAGCAATGAGGTATAAAACAAAACATACACATTATAAAACAAAAGTTGTGGGGTATACGCGTGAGCACACTCAGTAGCTGTCAAGCTCTGAGGCTGGTATTTTCAAACACATACATATGCTCACACCTGTATTCCCCGAAGAGGTAGGCAGAGGTATTGTAATCACAACACCCGCTTTTCACCGAACATGATTATGTGCCAACGTGACAGATGGTGAGTCTATCGCCGTCTCAGGCACTATACATACGTCTTTGAATTACTTCTCAGACATATGCAGGTTTCCTCACGATGTTTTCCTTCACCGTAAAGCACGTGGTGTGAAATCACTGTACGTAAGTTTTTTAGAAAAACTCATTGGTACAGGCCCCGCTGGGATTCGAACTTGCGTCGCTTGCGTAGCAGGCGACTGCTCTAACCCCTCGGCCACCACGGCTCTCGTTTGTTCTGCGGCTCAAGTACCTGTTTGTAATTCCAAAATAACAGCTCTTCACTAAATGCATGTGAAATTATATACGGTACTGACATAAAAAAAAAACTATTTTGAACTTTGTCTGTCTGCTTGTTCCGGATAATCTCTTAACGGATGGATGGAATTTTAGTGGCAGATAATGAATGTTGCAAGGAGTAACTTAGGCTACTTTTATTCTAAAAGGAAATTCAGATTTTGCGAGGCATGCCACTAAGTATACGCGGGTGATACCAATGACTTATGTAGGAAGTTGACCTTCTGTGATGTGTGTATTCCGTGGTAGTATTATGTGAAATGTGTTATTGAATGAAAGTGTGAATGAACTTGTTAGTGGCAATGTCATGAACAGCCGTAGCTCACTGCAAGTTACGTATCCTATTATTGACATTTGTCATTACCTAACACAAGTTGTTTAGACAACTTGGCATTTTATTTGCGAGTTTCATGCCGCGTTAAGGTGCAACCTGATGTAGGCCGCTCGACGCTCATTTCCAGCGACAAATGTGGTCACGTGATATGCAGCGATACGTGATAGGAGCGGCTGCATGACGTAGTTCCTTTTTGAGTCGCGGGAAATTTAAAATGGGGTCACGTGACCACATTTATCGCTGGAAATGAGCGTCGGGCGGCTGCATGTGGCACCTTTATTCACTCAGGTTTCTCAGTGACAAACTCGACGACGAGCATTTCTATCATAGGAAATTGATACATACGTTATACGTTACGTATACGTTATACGATACGTTTCTATCATAGGAAATTGATGCATAACACATAGAGTATAAGGTTCAATTGCGTTTCTTTAAAACCAACACTCGACGACGTGTGCGACGCTGAGACACCTTAGCGAATAACGCGGATGGCTCCGACGCATTTAAGTACACTAAAACTTCGACTTGACGTTGAAACTTATGTGCAGTGATTACACACCACGTGCATTACGGTGAAGGAAAACATTGTGAGGAAATCTGCATATGTCTGACAAGTAATTCAAAGACGTATGTATAGTGCCTGAGACAGACAGGGGTACAGATGCTTGCACTTGTCTCCAGTAGTCCTAGACAAAGCGGCATTCTCTCGCGCTTGCGCTAATAGAAACGATAAATAATGTATGGTGATTCCATAAATCAGTCACGTGACATGTCGTTCCCGTACATTTCGTATAGTTTCTACTAGCGAAGCGTGAGGATAACGTTACTTTGTTTACAGACCCAGAAGACAAGGTAGCGCTCATGAAAGTATAGACAGAGTTAATTTACTTTATGACAAGTTCATCCCAGTGTATGTGTGTTGTCAAATAAATTTTCGATAATCTTAAAAGTTATTTCAAATATCCAATTAACTTATAATATTTAATAAATTTTAAGCCTTGACATAATAAACTTAAGGTCGTCAGTTCGAAGATTTTACGACATCAATTTAGATAAATACAATGTCATTGGTACGAATATTTGATTGTTTATAATTGTCTTGACACGTGTCTGTAATCTATTGTTTAAGAGATGGGGAAGAAAGTGGATAAGAATTATGATTGACTGTGATGGTGAATGACTATATTATCTATGAAAATCCTGCGTAATGTTTGAGAAATGCACCATAGCTGAATGCACCTAGTGATTGTTTTTGGATCTCTAGGTCTAAAAAGGCCACTTTGGGAGAATCACAATGTGATCCGAATATGATTCATCATCAAAATACCTAATGGTCACTTAGGAGCAATTCATATTATGATTCACGAATCATAATTTTTTTGCAATTCACCTGTTTCAAGCTTTCCTATGACGATTCCTATAAAGGTCCACAAAATATGAATTGCTTTTGTGACAAATAGCATTATAAAAACTTAATTAGGGATTAACATCTACAATTGTTGTAATCATTCGTATCATGTAATTTCCATGATGAATCATACTCGGATCACATTATGATTCTCCCAAAGTGGTCTTTTTAGACCTACTGTTATACATTTGTACATAGTTCGGATCAGGGGCCTTACCATAAGCTCTTATTACCATGATAGTCTCACTTTTATTATGAGACAGATGTACTTGACGTGTATACATCTGTCACTGTCACACAACTGTAATAACATTGCAATAAGAGCTCATGGTCAGGCCCCAGTGTTATTTAACAATCAGACTGAATGATTGATTATTTTCATTTTCCCATTTTTTTTTTCGTTTCTATTAGAGCAGGCACGAGAGAATGTTACTTTATCAAGGCCTATTATTATACTATTCTTCCAGATTCAGGAGTAATGTATGTCGATAGACGTCATGCATTCAGTGCCTATTTTAATATGAAAAGTATTAAAAAAAGAACCATAGAATACGAAGCGAAATCCCAATTAATAGTCTCCGAGATAAGTGTTCAAAATTAAAATTACTACTTAATTATTTTATTCAGGGACTATGTTACACTCTCATTGGTCACTCAAGCATTCATTATAAAAAAGTTAAAATATTTCATTTCAAAATTCAAAATTCAAAATATCTTTATTTGATTAGACTTCTTACAAAGTACTTTCAAATCGTCAGAAGGACACAAAATACATTACACATGATTATAAATGTTACTACCAGGTTCGGAAGGTTGCTTTTGTTGAGAAGAACCCGGCAAGAAGATCAACAATTACACTTTAAAAAAAATTATTATACAATGTTATTGGTTACAGTATTTACATCTTGAATATAAACCCATGGACACAGTTCAAATGCTCAATTTGTGAACATGGCAAATTCCATTTCCATTTCAAAAAAAACAATTGCTTTGAATATCATCGATAGGTACATATTAGTAGAGATGGCTAACACTTTCATAGTGAAAGTGCTCTACACTCGCCCAAGATTTAAGATGTATGTCTTTGATTAGATATAGACTCGTTTAGGATAGTATATTTATTAGTATGGATATGGAAGTTTAACAACATACACTTTATATAGATTTTTATTGAATTATTATAAGACAACATAACATAATAACAGACAGAATAAAAATCTTTTAACTCAAACTCAAATATTCGTTTAGACTTCTAACAAAGTACTTTCAAATCGTCAGAATGACATAATTATACAGGATTATACATGCTACCGCCAGGTTCGGAAGGTTGCTTTCACTGAGAAGAACCTGGCAAGAAACTCAGCAACTACTATTTTCAAAAATATTATACACAATTAAAAATAAAAATAAATTTCTTAAGTAATTCAAAGACGTGTGTATAGTGCCTGAGACGGCGATGGACTCACCCTCTGTCACGTTGGCACCTGATCATATTCGGTGAAATGTGGGTGTTGTTACAACACCTCTGCTTAACCTTTCGGGGACCCTTCTGGGAAGGCGTGAGCATGTATAAATATCTTAATATATGTAAGCCCATGGACATAGTTCCAATGCAGAAATGTCGATAAAAATTTACGTAAAGTCTAGTAGTTCTACTTGTGTGCTTTGTGAATAAAATGTAAATATCACGGTTCATGAGATACAACCTGGTAAGAGACGGACAGACAGATGGACGGACAGGACAGGGTCCCATTTTACCCCTTGGGTGCGGAACCCTTAAAACTAGCGTTTAATTAAAACAGCGGGGCCTATACCAATGAGTTTTTCTAAAAGACTTACGTACAGTGATTTCACACCACGTGCTTTATGGTGAAGGAAAACATCGTGAGGAAACCTGCATATGTCTGAGAAGTAATTCAAAAGACGTATTAATAGTGCCTGAGACGGCGATAGACTCACCATCTGTCACGTTGACACTTAATCAGATTCGGTGAAAAGTGGGTGTTGTGCTTACAACACTTCTGCCTACCCCTTCGGGGAATACAGGCGTGAGCATATGTATGTATGTAATTAAAACAGCTAACTTGCAATTGCGATGTTAATTATTCTACTTAAGTACATACCACGTCAAGTAACACATATTTGTACACGACTATTTATTACTTACGCAAGTTCCTTGTATTTGTAAAGGAATGTGTTACTTAAGTTAACGAAGCAGTACAGAACACATATTTGTTGATAAAATACATATACACTACCTGTGCCCGGCAAACGTTGTACTGCCATATTTTTTTTTGGGGTGGACTACCCCTATCATTTAGGGAGATGAAAAATAGATGTTGGCCGATTCTCATAGATACCGGATAAGCACAAAAAAATTCATCAAAATCGGTCAAGCCGTTTCGGAGGTGTATGGCAACGAAAACTGTGACACGAGAATTTTATATATTAGATATTCTCTTCTTCTCAGTAAAAGCAACCTTCCGAACCTGGCGGTAGCATGTATAATCCTATGTAATCGTGTCTTTCTGACGATTTGAAAGTACTTTGTAAAAAGTCTAATTGAATAAAGATATTTTTGAATTGAATTGAATTGATATTAAATTTTCCGAGTTCTATTTATAATTTTAATTTTTATTATATTTTTCTTTTTCTCGTAGTTTATTGTACTAGTTATTAAATATTACCTTCATTCTTAATATTATAGCTTAAAATGAGCCAATTTTGCTTCTTTAAAACCTATTCATATAGGCGTAAAGTTTAATTTCCATCGTATTTATTGCACTTGGTAATATGAACTATTATAGTAATAAGAATAGGACAAAAATTTAATTATTTTTTTTACTTATTGAATAAAGACTTAATTATATATACAAGGAAAAGAACTTAAAATTTAATTACAAATAGAAAAATTGGCCCAAATCAGTGTCTCTCAAGATCGTGCCAAGAAGGCTGGCAGCATTGCCACGTTGAATAGCAATGCTGATTCTCTGTTAAATCTCTATTAAAATAAATAAATATGCTCACGCCATTCCAGAAGGGTAAGCAGATGTGTTGTAACAACAACACCCATATTTCACCGTATATGATTAAGTGCCAATGTGACAAAGGTCCATTGCCGTCGCAGGCACTATACATACATCTTTGAATTGTCATTACTTCTCAGACATATACAGGTTTCCTCACAATGATTTCTTTCACTGTAAAGCACGTGGTGTAAAATCACAGCACATGAGTATTATCTTGTTTTTGTTTTTACCTCGACTTGTAGATTCAAGGGCCTGTTGAAAGGTATAGTGTGAATATGACGTAATTTTTGTCGATATATCATACACATATAAATAAGTAAAAAGCTCTATATATATAAGTGGAGACAACTGCTGCTTTCAGATTAAAAGGACAAAGAAATGAACAATGTTTTTCAAACACATCAAAGTACATGTTAATTGTAACTTTCTTAACAAAAGACAGCTTACAGAAGCCTACTACATTACTCCAAATTTGATAGAAAGCAGTTAATGATATGACAATCGTTTTTTAAGTTTCACTCGTGCCATTAATCATTAGATTCGGGCACTTTCGTTCTCGTCCATTTAACTTGTGCGTATGTGAACGTGTCCATTATACCACGATTATTAATAAAAGCAATTTTTATTTTATTCCGAATAAACATTAAACAGCTAGTTAGATATATACAAGGAACATTTCTAATTACAAGTAGAAAACTTGGCCCAAATCGGTGTCTCTCGGGATCGTGCCAAGAAGGCTGGCAGTATTGCCACGTTGAATAGCAATGCTGATTCTCGTAGCGAGATAAGCCCCAGCCCGCTTGTCACGAGAGGCTTCTACCAGACGACGTGCAACCTCTTTTTAAAGTTGATGAGCATCCGGACCCCAAGGCCCCAGAGTTTCAACCGCAATCAAATTAAATTTTTTTTTCTCCGTTTGTCTGTCTGTTTGTTCCGACTAATCTCCGAAACGGCTGAACCGATTTTAGCGGGACTTTCATTGCTGATTACAAGGAGTAACTTAGGCTACTTTTATTAAGAAAACATATAAGGCTTCAGCGGGTCAAAGCATGAAACTAAGTCTACGCGGGTGAAACCGCAGGGCACAGCTAGTAGTAATTAATAATAATAACATTTATTATTAAATCTTAAAATAGCTAGCCTAGCTTTCACATCATTTTATTTCTTGTTCCTCCAAAATTATATGATGTGTCAATTATGCGACTTAGTTTTTAATATATAGAAAATAATTATTATGTTATAATATAAAGTAAATTTCGAAAACACGCTGTTTTATTTGTGTCTTATACAGATTGTGGTTTTATTCACCAGAGAAACTTATCATGCTAAATTTGAAATTATAATTCGATTTGAAACTTCATTTCAATCGAGTCACATAATATGTTTGTATAGACATTTATGATCTTCTAAGATATATCAAAAGAGAAAGTTTTCAACAAAGTCAATGTTGTATAACTTAGAATTGCTAGTTACTGTAAAGTTTATTACTTATGTGAATTTTATTAATCTAATTAAGTGTCAGACTTGCGACCTGTTAGAATGTCTATATACGTCTATAGATTTTCGCTGTTGAAATGATACACAATGATTAAGTTACAATTTTGTGATTGTGGAAACATAGAAACATTAAAATCACAGACATATTTTATTATTTATTTATACGTGATTGAATTTAAAACACGCTGAAAAATGCTTGCAAATGCAAGGGTCTCCAAATATGATTTTGTTCCATCTGGTGTCGAGACCCATGGACCGTAGGATCTTAGCACTATAAGGTTTTTTAAATAAATAACAAAAAGGTTATTCGACATCACAGGAGACCGAAGAGCTGACAGCTACCTCGGACAAAGAATTAGTCTTGCCATGCCGGAACCTTACCTACAGGGACTCCTTTTAATAATATATTTTAGTTATTAGATGATATTTTTTAAGGTTTGTTGTTATATTGTAAATATAGTATAATTGCAATTAAAAAGTCTAAAATACTTTTTGTTTTTCTCTTCTTCATGAGTCTACTTACTGGTACTTATAAATTATTACTGCACATTCAAGGTTGAGTGCTGTCATAATACGTGACGGCACCTGGTAGCCAACTATGATCGTTTAAGCAGCGCGTATGAGGTACTTCTTAACTTTGACGTTTAATTTTACGGAACCAAAATAAAACGTCAAAGCTCAGTTCTTAATACGCTCTGCATAAAGAGATGATGGTAGATCCACTGTACTATTATGTATTTCGCTCAGAGAATTGTTATTCAACAGCTGGTGTCTAACAACAACTAACACAGAAGAAACAGACAGACAGACAGATATAATATTTTTTTTAATGTTAGTCACGTATATACTTTCATACGCATTTAGTAAAAAGCTTTTAATTTGGAATTATAAACATACACCTCAATTTTCTGTAACGTATATCATAATTTTGTATTAACATATACTATACCTACTTATATACTTTATTACAATGACGATTATGTTCTTGTCACAGTTGTTATTATGAATGTCGTTTGACAATGAACACGCGCTCTCAGAAAGCCGGCACTCGAGTTTAGGAAGCTGCTCAGTGTATACTCGGCTCGCTGTTAAGGTACACTAATTGAACAGTGAACCCCACGCGTGGGAATAGTGGTAGTGACAGTGGGATTGACTGGAGTGTCACTTGGATTTTGTGATTAAGTTAAAAGCGGCAGGTAATTATTTAAATATTTCGTTTTTGATTTTAAATAATAGCAAAGGAAAAAAATATGCTGACCTTGAAACATGATTTTATTTAATTCAATGCATGGGAATATTTTAACCGCTCGTTGGACGTTATTTTTAAGACTAACTTAAGTCAAATTAAGTAAAGGTTGATACAACAAATTTACAAATACATACACATTGAATTAGGTGCTTACCCAAATTTTAAATCATTAATTTATTAAAAAAATAATGGCATATTATATTACAAATATATATGGCTGGAATATATATATAATATTTCAATCCCAAAACTTGATTGTAAAGCCGGTTACAAATTCACCCAGTGCTTCATTGCTCAGCGATCATTTTCTTTTAGACGTAATCATTTTTTTTTATTTAATATCATTTTTTTTAACTGCTTCCATATTACAGAGCTGTAGATTCATTTCACTCTAAACGATTTTAAATTCATATCAAATATGGAACTTACAATAACTAGTACTAGTCCAGCAGCTTTCTATTGAAATCTGAAAAACCAGTCAAAATTAATTTACATACATATGCTCACGCCTGTATTCCCCGAAGGGGTAGGCAGGGGTGTTGTTATCACAACACCCACTTTTCACCGAATTTGATTATGTGCCAACATGACAGATGGTGAGTCTATCGCCGTCTCAGGCAGTATACATACGTCTTTGAATTACTTCTCAGAAATATGCAGGTTTCCTCACGATGTTTTCCTTCACCGTAAAGCACGTGGTGTGAAATCACTGTACATAAGTTTTTTAGAAAAAATCATTGGTACAGGCCCCGCTAGGATTCGAACTTGCGTCGCTTGCGTAGCAGGCGACTGCACAAACTTCAAGGCCACCACGGCTTGTTGATTAATTAAATATTTACAAGATAGCATATCTAATTACTATTATACTTTCATCCTACTGTAATGAGAAACAAAATAACGAATGCTCTCGAAAAGGCTCATTAAAATGTATATGCTCCAAGGCTTCAAATAATTAGGTCTCAATTTTGATACATTTATGCAAATGTCTGCATTTAAATGATACTGTAGAAAAAAATATTACATCGTGAGGAAACCTACAAATTTCTGAGAAGTTATCCAATGACGTATGTAAAGTGTCTGAGACGGCGATGGACCCACCATTTGTCACGTTGGCACTTAATCATCTTCGGTGAAAAGTGGGTGTTGTTATTACAACACCTCTGCCTACCCCTTCGGGGAATACAGGCGTGAGACTATGCAGATGCTCTTCCAACAAACATCATGATCAAACACAGACATTTTTCACACAAAATTTTTCCTTCCATTGTTTTTTCGTGGGTTCAAATCATTGTTCGTTACCTAAAAAGTAAATATTATTTTATTTATAAATAATATTTTTTTTTAAATCTGTCGTTATTTATTCATTTATTAATAATTTGCTGGAAAAATCTCTAAACATTATCCATACAAAAACATAATAATCATATCACACTGTCACCAGGAAGACCAGAGACAATGAGGACACGAATCTCAGTAGTGAAATGGCCCCTCAAATCAATCCGACAATTGTCATCCACACCGAAGTGTCCCCAGGCTTCATCTGATGCCAGCTTGGAGAAAGGTGAGTGCTTACAGGTTTAATATTACAAATATCATCTCCTTATCCTAACCTTATCCCATGCATTGTTGGGGTCGGCACTTGATTCAACCCGATGTGTCTGATCACCTGATTTTTATACGAAGCGACTG
Organism: Watsonalla binaria; assembly: GCA_929442735.1. Taxonomy (NCBI): domain Eukaryota; kingdom Metazoa; phylum Arthropoda; class Insecta; order Lepidoptera; family Drepanidae; genus Watsonalla; species Watsonalla binaria. The sequence continues at coordinate 2,022,270 of OV838938.1, forward strand.
CCATCTGACCTTTTATGCGAAAAATGGGTAATCTGGTAATCGTTTCACTTCAGGATTTAGAAAGAGAGAATAAAGGTAACGTAGTATAATTTGAGTTTTTCGTCTCACTCTCACCTTGTGAGATAGAATATGTTACAAATATAATTTGTCTATTAAGTGAATTTGATTACAAGCGATTTTGAATCTAATTATCATTGTTCGAGGTCAGAATGTAGATTAATGATAAAAATACAAGATCTTCACAAACAGCCTTCGTAGTTTTATAATTTGCAAATGAGGCTGCTTTTTAAATTGTACTCTAGTGAAGATAATTCTTGATAAAACGTGCTTAGGAACACGTTTGATGGACAACTTGAAACATGTGCAGAGAAATCATTTAATTGTAGATTAAAACTTAAGGTGAATAACACGGTACTAAAGTATTTATTTCCTTGTGTTAAGAAAGTACCACAATTATATTTGTACTTATAAGAAGAAAGGTTTGTTTGTATGTTTGTAACGAATTGGCTCAAAATGTACTGGAATGTAAATATTTTTTCACCATTTGAATGCTACATTATCACTGATTAATATATGCTATAGTTTATCCCCGTACTCCCACGGGAACGGGCACTACGCGGGTGAAACCGCGTGACGTCCGCTAGTTAGTTATAAAATAAGGCTTTTGATTTAGAATAATAATCTATATTCAACTGCCTCGTTGGTATAGTGGTTAGTACGTTAGCCTGCCGATCACGAGGTCCCAGGTTCAATTCCCGGGTCGAGTCAAAAATGTATATTGAGTTCTTCTGTCAAGAAATTCACAATAAAATGCCCGGAGTTTGGAAGTTGGCGGTGTTTTTAACCCCCGTGTCTCGGGGCGCACGTTGCACCGTTGGTCCTCCGCCTGATCTCTCTCCGGTCGTGTCGGATTGCCTCCCATCCCACTATGAGAGTGAGGGAATAAAGAGTGTACCTGTGTTTGCGCACACACTTGTGCACTATAATATCTCCTGCGCACATGGCTGATCCTCGTTGAGATGAGCCGCCGTAACCGAAATTCGGTAGGAGAGATCAATAATCTATGCAAATGAAATGCGGGGCTCAGATAACTAAATTCATATTGATATGGTCGTAAAATCAGGTTGAGGTTTTAAATATTATATTTCTTTTTCATGTAAATTAAAAGCCTGAGACGTTGATGGACTCACGATCCGAGTTTTTCGAGTGTCGGTTCAAAGATACGATATCGAACTTTATCTTTTATGAATTATGTATCAATTTCCTATGATGACGCTCGACGTCACGTTAGAAACATTACAGAATAACGTGGCTGTCACGCTGGCACTAGACTATCATCTTCGGTGTAAAGTGGGTGCTATAACACCTACCAACACTGCCTACGCCTTCGAAGACCGTTCTGGCAAGGACACATAGAATTAGTGCCCATAAACGTTTATAATAAACAAAGCATGTGTAACAGACGAAACACGTGCTACTTATACAGGGTGTCGGGGAAAATAAGACAGCTGCAAAAATATGTAATTTTATAAATTTTAGGAAGCAAATAAAATTATTATGTCAAAAATATCTTTATCCGTTTTTAAGTGACGTTCAAAGTTGACCATATCAAGACCTAAATTTCGCATAAAAATCAGCGGTAACGTAGAGTTATTCACGTGAAATCTAACTACGTTGTTATTTTTTTCTCCCACTAATAGTTCCTGAAATAATCCCAAAAATAAAACATTTTTCGAAACCATTAAACTTCTACGTAATTTTACAAGTTTAATGACCGCGTACGTAATGTAGGTAAACGCGGCCGCGCGTTCATTCAATCGCTTAAGCCCGCGAGCTCTTCGGCCCTCAGCAACCATAGATTACAACTAAGTTATCGTTGGAGCTAGATATTTTACGACTTCGACATATATTCATAAAACCCTGCAACTTCTAGAAGACAACTGTTCCTTTTCTCCGACATCCTGTATAAGTGCTAATTCAACATTCCGTAGTGTCACTACAGTGACTAATATTTTGGTCATACAAGTTTTCATTATTAATAGCGATTATATGTTGAATCAATATTGGGAATTCTACGGGTGTTATAACAGATATAATTTAATTAATGTGGCTCTGTATTGATACCTTTTACTCCTGATGATGTAAGAACGCTCTTTGCAATAATAGCTTATACATCAGAATAACATCGTCTATAAGAAATACATATTCGTGGTAGTTAAATTACACGCGAGCGTAACCGCGGGCCTCAGTTAGTTTACAATATTTTGAGCAATTTGGTTAGCGAAACGTAAAGCGATAGGATAAAGGCAAAGCTATTAATTTTATTCTTATTAATAATTGTTTTATAGTATTTGTTGTTATAGCGGTAACAGAAATTCATGATCTGTGAAAATATCACCTATGTAACAATCACGGTTCATGAGTATAGACTGTTGACAGACGGACATTGGAGTCTTGGTAATAGGGCCCCGTTTTGCCCCAAAGAATGAACATTTTTACAGATATCAATTGCTTGTTTTCCAGTATTTGTGCTCAAAGGCATATAACAGAAACCCTGCTTGCTAAAGTCACATGCACGATCTCCGTTAATCACAAGGATATTTATTATATATAGCTTTTGAGAAAATAATAAAATATTGTACGCAGGCACAAAGCTCTCCAGATGTCCAATCCACGGCCACCGCGCGAGGTCTACTCACGCAGCAGTCGACACATCGGTCTTCGAGACTGTCTCACCGATCAAGACCTGGGAGGAAGTTCCGGGTCCCAAGCCTATCCCACTGCTGGGCAACACCTGGAGATTTATACCCTACGTCGGTGAGTTTACATCAAATTCATAGACAAATATTTTTTTTAGAGAAAAGGAAAATGAGAAGTGTTTTAAGAGGAGAATATCTTAACACTATAACCGACTTCAAAATAAGAAGGAGGTTATCAATTGGAACGTATGTTTTTTATCATTTTAAGATTATTAACTAGTAAATAAGTCCACCAATAAGTCGTTCTAAGGTTAACAAATCTGGGGGCCTGCTCGTTTTCTCCGTAAAACGCAGCTATTCGGAGGAATAGAGTACTTTCGCTTGTAAAATGTTAGTAAGAGACAACGGATTAAGATAATATATAGCGTCGGCATCATATGTTACGCTGGCCCTTAAAAAATACTTGTTATATAACCTCTATCCACCCCTTTCGAACCTGTCTGGGAGAGCGTATATTGTAAAAATTATTGTACTACAAACAACTACAAACGATTCTTTACAAACGTGCCGTATTAAAATTTTAATTTTTATATTTCGTATTAATATTTCATATATCGGGTGCTGGCTATTTTTTCAAGAGGCATAACTTTTTTTTTTCAACTACAAACGAAATAATTTTCACTACAAGCAACTACATACGAAAGCCTTCCAGAGGCCAAAAAAAAAATTTAGTTTTTTTCTAGTCGGGTGCTAAGTTCACATAGCTCGTATATTGTATATTATACACAAAACAAGGAATCCTATAAGAAATATTGATATATCATTCAGCGACTTTACGTGGCGACAACTACACTCACGGCATATAAATATGGTTTAAAATAAGATAGCACAAACATTCCGAAGACCCATGTACCTACAAGGTTATCTAGAACCAGGCGTCCGGTTCTCGTAATTACTCCGAAAGCCCTTGGCATATAAATGGCATTTTTATTTAACCAGGAAGAGTTGACAGCACGTTAATATGGATATTTTCGGGTGACTCATATTTAAATACAATCTTTTCTAGCATAACTTTGGTCTAAATAAATAAAGAAACATTATTATTCCTAATGCATAGTCGTGGTAGCCGGTTTGAGTTCGAATCCCAGCGGGACCTGTCACGCTATTCAATAAAGTTTCTTAGCGTCGCACTCGACGTTGAATGCCGTTTTCAAAGACACTATGTATGTATCAATTTCCTAGGTCTAAAACTGACATTCGACGTCGAGTTCCATGCTGAGAAATGTCACAGAATAACTCGACTGTACCAATATATATATTTTAAAATGTTATGTACAGTGATTTCACAGCACGTGCTTTACGATGAAGGAAAACATCGTGAGGAAACCTGAATATGTCTGAGAAGTAATTCAAAGACGTATGTATAGTGTCTGAGACGGCGATGGACTCACTCTTCGTCACGTTGGTACTTAATTATCTTCGGTGTAAAGTGGGTTCTGTTATTACAACACCTCTGCCTACCTCTTCGGGGAATACAGGCATGAGCATATTTATGTATGCCCTCATGCATACATACATACATAATGTCCCAAGGGGGTACGCAGAGACTTCTGTGCGCCACATACTACGATAGCATACGTTCGCTTCGTCTTTTCATGCATCTCTTTGTGGGGAGTTCATGCTCATCCTCAAAGTTAAGATGTTCCAGCTAGGCGGGTGTCATGTCTGGGGAACCGCGGCTCTAAGTGTTCTACACGGCATGAATACAACACTAACCAAAGGCTTTCTTTCTGCAAGATGGAGATACAGTCTGGCAGCTCTGAATAAAAATCAATCGTGACATCGCATTATGCACTAGCTCGGTCAAAAAAAATCTGGTTTGTCAACCGTTCATCGTCCATATATACATATCTACATATACAAATGAATAAAAGTGAAGTGTCTGTTTGTAATTACAAAATATAAACTTTTCACTAAATGCATATTATGGAAGTATATACGGTACTGATTTTAAAATACTAATTGTTAAAATATGTCTTTGTCTGTCTGCCAGTTTGTTCTAGGTAACCTCAGAAACAGCTGGATCAATTACAGATAGCTAATGTTACAAAGAGTAACATAGGCTATAACTTTTAATTAAAAAAAATTACTTGGGTTGGGCGGGCCACCCATCAAATTAGGTCTACGCGGGTGAAATCGCGGGGCACGGCTAGTTTATTATATATACCGATCGAATCACTCTCTCTCATATTCAAATAACTTCGAAGGTGTGGATTATAAATTTTCTGTGACCTACCATCGGAAATTGAAATCAACTGATTTAGGAATACTTAAGATGTCAAAATCTTTTCGAATTTTAATTATCTGATTCGTGGCTTTTGTGATCAAGACATGCGAGAATTTTAATATGTTGGCGGTTTCTGAATATTCAAGCATGCAGCTAACATTAATCAATACATATCCACTATAAACTCACCTCCATTTGTATAAGTTTTTCGTGAAATGAAATGCCCGTTAATACTGGTGTTTTTAATTGAGAAATCGTGCGAAATAATATTTTTGGCAATCATACTTATAGGTAATCACATAATTAACAATACTTATTACACACAAGTTAGGCTCCGCAGGTTTACTCTGTAGAATTAACAATAAAAAATATGAAAGAAATTTTTTTTTCGAAAATTGCCAACCTTAGCTAATCCTTATAACTGCCTAATAAGCTATCTGTCAGTCAAACTAAAATTGGTTCAGTCATTTTAGATATAAGTGGAACAAAGAGATGGACAGAAGCGAGAGACTTTTCTTTAAGCTATTGACCCTAATTCTTCGGTGAACAGTGGGTGTTAGACACCTAAATTTCTGAGAGACTCATCTTTGAAAGCGTGAGCTTAAGTAAGTACCTGTCACGGGTACTTGTTACTGTACGGACATTTTAGGATGTACCCAAGGTACTGACTACTTCTGTTGCAACTTCTCTACAAATGGTAATCGCACCTAATTACTTTGTAATAAGGCTTAATGTTCACCGACGCGTTTTGAAACTAGCCACCTCCAAGCATTAGTTGCATACAAATTTTTATATCATTACACCATTACGAAAACTGACGAGGGGTTCAAGGTTGCAACGCATTTGGATTCCACTTATCATTTCTCATAACCTTGTTCAGTTTGTCTGAAATGTAGAATTAATGCTGCATTGTGGATAATCTAATGAGGAGCTCGTGGCACAGTTGCTATTGCGCATATCATTCGATCAGAGAAGTTAAGCAACCCTAGCCCTAGCCAGTAATTGGATGGGCCCGAGTTACCTCCGTGCCTCGGAGAGCACGTTAAGCCGTCGGTCCCGGTTGCCAATTTATCATCTTAGGAAATCGTTACAGGTCACCAGCCCCCCCAGGGGCGTGCATTGGATTTTCAGAGGGGTAAGCATAAACAATAAGTAGGGTAGGAAGGTAGGTAGGTTAAGTACATACCAATGCAGCAGGAAGGTAGGCATACGTTTTGGTATAGAAATACTCACACACACACACGACAAGAGTGTATTCAGTCATCACCAATGGTAAGCACTGTTTATATGGAATGCACGCCCCTGAGCCCTCCTATTCTCTCTCTTCGTTGTACACAAATTATCGTTGTTCACCGCGAAGCGCGCACTACAACGATCGCGTATCATTTCAGTTCCTATGATAATGAAATTGATTTATTCAGTTAAGGCCCTTGTAAGGCAATTATGAACTTCGAAGAATTGAACATCGGTTTGGAAACTAGCCTTCTAAGAAGAGTCGGAAAGAAACTCAGCTGGCATCATGCATATAGTAAATCATTCGTATTAAATACGAAGTTACATATTAATATCAACTTACAGTACCTTCCTGGCTTATATAAAACACCTCTTACGTACACAACGATCGTCAGTGTACAACGATTATAGCGAATTGGGGGGTTGGGTTTTTTTTTAATTAAATAAATACATTTCATTTATCAATCTGTAAACAATGTGTATCTATTATGTACACTGATCTACCGATTATTTACCCCTTAGTAAAAGCGATTCGTTTGAAATTAATTCATATAGTACCTAATTACGTTACGTGTGTTAACTTTGTTACTTGTCAGGCGAGCGTACCACGCGATGCGTTTCTTTCCTGATGCAACCACACGCAATACATGCAGCGAAGCAAATAAATAGTCTTTCTCAATATCGAACTTTATTATCACATTTCCTACAAGGGTCCCTCCTAAGTCCTCTACCACTATTCATAGACCAAGAACATTCTCTCGTACTAGCGCTAATAGAACCGATACAGCGATATGTATTTTGTATCATTCCTATAAGCGAAGCGTGAAGATAATGTTACTTCGTGCCAATGTGCTAGTTGAAGAGCAATTTTTTTCATTATTATCGATTATATTAATTCACTTAGAAGAGCTCGTGGCTCAGTTGCTATTGCGCATATAATTCGATCAGCGAAGTTAAGCAACCCTAACCCTAGCCAGTAAATGGATGGGTGACCGTCCGAGTTCCCTCCGTGCCTCGGAGAGCACGTTAAGCCGTCGGTCCCGGTTGGCAATTTATCATCTTTGGCAATCGTTACAGGTCAGTCGGAAGCCTAAAATAGTCTGACAACTGGTTTAACCCAGATCAAAGATTTTCCTCGTCAAAGGGGTTGTGAAGGTCAGATGGCAGTCGCTTCGTATAAAAATCAGGTGATCAGCCACATCGGGTTGAATCAAAATGGTGACCCCAACTATGTATGGGATAAGGCCAGGGACGATGATGTCTTAGAAAAGTCAAAATATAATAATAATTATTTTGTTATAGTTTCATGCTCATTTTACTAAGTAATTTAATAAAAAAGAATTGTTACAATATATATAAAATAACTCTTTTGATCAAGTAATCACGAGATATCAAAGAAGCATGTACTTGTATTAAACTCACGAAAAAAAAAGACAAGACCGGCATCATGCCAGAATACGTCCATAAGCGTTCATTACCTCTGTAGACGCTTATGGAGCAAACAACTAATAAGCCGGTAACAAGTTGTGTTGACAAACAGTCAGGTGCAGGTTTACTCTTATTATGAGACAGCTGTATTTGACATGTATACATCTGTCACTGTCACACAGCTGAACTACCATTGCAATAAGAGCTCATGGTCCGTGTGTGAACAAGTTGCCACAACCATATTATTTATTCTGTGCAACTTTCCCACCGATATCAATCGTGGTGGGAAACGAGAAAATTGTCAACTTCCATAATGACTGCTCGGTAACTTGCTGTGAGAAATGATGTAGATATAGTAAAAAACACTTTATAAAGTAAGTTACATACATACATATACTCTGGCCTGTATTCCCCGAAGGGGTAGGCAGAAGATTTGTAATCACAACACCCACTTTTCACCGAAGATGATTATGTGCCAACGTGACAGATGTTGAGTCTATCGCCGCCTCAGGCACGTTTTTGAACTACTTCTAAGATATATTTCCTTCACTGTAAAGTAAGTTAGCTAAGGCTATGGGTTATTTATCTTTTCAAAGCCGACACAGACGTCGGGCAGAAGTTAGTAGCAATAGGTGTGTGTTAGTTCGTTACTGGTTCATGCTCCAAATACGCTACGAATGCTGAAATCCGGTGATTTGGAAGAAATTTGGGAAGGGCATATTTACATTGTTGCAACCAACGATATTAATGTTATGTGCTCAATCATATACGGCGCTTTAGTGGCATATTTACCTCATTTTTAAAAAGACTTTATTCAGGTTTGACACAATAGTTGTACGCAGACTATAACGCACTTATGTATACACATTCACTGCTAACATTTCAAGTTCTTCGTAAATTCTCTAACAGTTGGACGCACATACGCGTCGTTAGCAGTGAACGCGTTAATATTCTTCTTCTAATCAGACGACTAGTTTCCGAAACCGTAGTAATATGTTCGAATATCATTGCCATATTCATATTCTTCTCTTATCTTAGTTTTTATTTTCATTTTCGTGTTCATTTTCATTTTTATACTCATAACTGAATAAGGGAGTCGACATACAGAGACTATTTTAAGCGAACAACCTCATAAAATTCTTTCAAAAATTCAAAATTCAAAATATCTTTATTTGATTAGACTTCTTAGAAAGTACTTTCATATCGTCAGAAGGACACAAAAAACATTATACATGATTATAAATGTGACCACCGGGTTCGGGAGGTAGCTTTGTTGAGAAGAACCCGGCAAGAAACTCAATAATTACTCTTTGAAAAAAAAAATATTATTCAAAGTTTTTGGTTACAGTATTTATATCTCATGAATATACGCATGGACGCAGTTCAAATGCTCAATTGTCAAATATAATAACTAAAATATTTGTGAGCATTTCACATTTGTATTTCATATTGGTGTATCAATCATTGCTTCAAGCGTTATTACAAAATGTTTTCGGCGAAGAAGATGGCTTATAACCTCACCTCGTAAAACGCAATTATCTTCAAGTTGATAATACCGGAACAACTATTACCTACAGACAGCCTTGTAAAATAAAACGGTGTACGACTCTCACTTTAGCGGGATTGTGTTACGCTACATACGATACTGTCTGGATTGTATCAACTGACTTTAGATAGAAATCAAAATAAAATTATTTATTTTATTTTGTTTTCTAACTAAAGTCAGTGTTTCCGCGATTGAGAAAGAATAGACGCCGAAGGTGTTGTAACAACACCTACATTTTACCAAATATGATTAACAAGTGACAGAGGGTGAATCCATCGCCGTCTCAAGCACATATGCAGGTTTCCTCACGATGTATTCCTTCACCGTAAAGCACGTGGGCTGAAACAACTGCACATCATCTCCCTGGCCTTATCCAATACATTGTTGGGGTCGGCACTTATTTCAACCCGATGCGCCTGATCACCTGATTCTTTATACGAAGCGACTGCCACCTGACCTTTGCAACCCCTTTTACGAGGAAAATCTGTGATCTGGGTTAAACCAGTTGTCAGACTTTTTTGGGCCTCCGACTGACCTGTAACGATTGCCAAAGGTGATAAATTGGCAACCGGGCCGACGCCGGGCGGTCACCCATCTAATTACTGGCTAGGGCTAGGGTTGCTTAACTTCGCTGATCGAATTATATGCGCAATAGCAACTGTGCCACGAACTCCTCCGTGGATCAACTGCACATACGTTTTTAAAAACCTCATTGGTGCAGGCCGCTAGGATTCTAACTTGCGTCGCTTACGCAGGCGATTGCTCAGTCCCCACATGCCCCAAATTTAGCTAATAAAAATGTTAAAGGGATGGTAATGCAAAAAAAAATTCAAAATTGACTAATTATCTTTAACTATTAGATTTAAACACTCATGTTTTTCTGGTTGAACCCATTGCTAAAGCTTTTACGCACAATAAATGACACTGACAGCAACGTTTGCCAATTGACAGCGTAATTTGGTGCCGCGCATTTCGCCGTCAAAGCTAATGTCATAGTTCATGTCATCGTCAAATTTGTTATTATTTTTATCATGCAACCGCGCTTAAAGTGAAATGTCAGGATTAGATTGTTGGTGTTATGTTTCTGTAACTGTGGCAATATAATACGCCTCGTTGGTCTAGTGGTCGCAAAGCACTGCTGCGGAACACAAGGTCCTAAGTTCGATCTATACATTAAAACATTTACTATCTCGGCACACACATTCCTAATATCAGGCTTACAGTCACAAAATGTATGCTATCGGAACATTATCCAACTATAATTTTCTTTGAACATTGAACATGGTCTCGGCTTCGATTAAGTTTTTGCAAAAATCTAAATTCACATATTACCTCCTGAAGGTTTACTCAGGACCTTATTAAGCTAATGGTACGGAGTTTGACTTGGCTCTTGGCTGATACAATATACGATATACAATACGATATTTAAATTGGTGAAGAGACCCTTTACGAGCAAATGTTTTATAAATGTCGATACTAGCTGTGCCCCACAGTTTCACCTCCGTAGATATACTTTTATATAATATTAATATTACGATACACATTTGTTTTTTTTTTTAAATAAAATTTTGCCTACCTTCCTCGATAAATAGACTATTCAACACTGAAAGATTTTTTTCCAGTGGTTCCTGAGATTATCGCGTTCAAACAAACAAACTCTGCAGCTTTATAATATTATTAGTATAGATTTGTACCTTTCAGGTGGTTATTCCGTAGAGCACATAGACAAGATATGTGTGTCTCTCCGAGCTCAGTACGGGAAATGCGTCAAGATGGCCGGTCTACTCGGAAGACCAGATATGCTGTTCGTCTTTGACGCCAGTGAAGTGGAACGGGTCTTTAGAGGCGAAGACGCAGCGCCACATAGGTATGTCTTATTTACAGCATTCCTAAGTAAAGGAATGAGTCTTACTGATATAAAAGGGGTTTCTAAGGGTTTGCCGTGGTGGCCTTGAGGTTTGAGCAGTCGCCTGCTACGCAAGCGACGCAAGGTCGAATACCACCGGGGCCTGTACCAATGAGTTTTTCTAAAAAACTTATGTACAGTGATTTCACGCCACGTGCTTTACGGTGAAGGAAAACATCGTGTGGAAACCTGCATATTTCTGAGAAGCAATTCAATGACGTATGTAAAGTGTCTGAGACGGCGATGGACTCACCATCTGTCACGTTAACACTTAATCATCTTTGGTGAAAAGTGGGTGTTGTGATTACAACACCTCTGCCTACCCCTTCAGGGAATACAGGCGTGAGCATATGTGTCTAAGGGTATGCGTTATAATATACTGCGCGAGACGTCACCAACTATTGCGATTTATTAATTGAATAATTACCCTGAATTGAAAAGAGTAATTACTGAGTTTCTTGCCTGGTTCTTCTCTGTAAAGTTAACCTATAAAGGTACCTGAGCTCGGAACTCGGTGGTAACATTTATAATCCTGTATAGTGTAATTTGTGGTATCCTTCTGACGATTTGATCATACTTTGTAAGAAGTCGAATCAAATAAAGACATTTTTGAGTTTTAATTATAAAGCTTCTTAGCTTCTTAGCTTTGACATTTCATTTTGTGCTACCTAAATCAAACGTCAAGGTCTAATATTCACTGATTAAAGGACCTATGTTCGCTCGAGCCGGGTCCGAGCCGAGCGTCAGCCTTAGCACGGTCAGCTACCGAGCGGTAACCGAGTGGCGGCCGAGCAACGATAATGTCCTGAGTTATGGCAGAAGTTTGGCTCGGGTCCGGCTCGGTCCCGGCACGGACTGAGTCATGCTTTATGCGATGAAGTAGGCCGCCAGCCAAGTTGGCTTCATTGAGCTAGAGGGTTGTGGATCTTAACAATTTTAATTATAATGATAAAATAATGTACATTCTTTATTTTGTTTATTTAATGGCGATGGGCTTGAGTACAGCTATTCCGCCAATGATGATGACTTAAGTGATGATTGAGAAAAAAAAATAGTGTACTAGTTGACCCGGTGATCTCGTATCACCTTTTCCTATACTTATTATTTATGTTTTTCACCGTTTAAACCTTCCCTGAACTACAACAAATTTATCAATACCAATATCACCCGAATCAGTCCAGCCATTCTCAAGTTTTAGCGAGACTAACAAACAGCAATTCATTTATATATATATATAATATAGATATAGATAGATATATAGATTGTTAAAAATATGTGGAGGATTGGATTCCTCCTGGATAATCCATGCTTGATTTGATTTCGTAGATTTCTCGTTTTGAACTTTCGAAAAGAGTGTGTTACACGTAAATGAAGTGTATGTGATCGGACACGATGTAACATGCCTTGTTGACCCTACTATCATTCTTATAATCTCGTAAAAGTGCGCGTCTATTTGCATTATCAATGATTTATTCCTAGATGCCTTACTGCTTGTAAGGTTTATATTTATTTTACACATGGGTTTGATGTTCTGTGAACAGAAACAGGATTATTTTTTAAAACCTTGATAAATTTTTACTAGGACTTTGACGATCACTTTCGATTGCTCAAGACAAGCTTGCAATATAATTCAAGTGCAGTATTAACATGTTATTTTGACCATGATAGCAATAATTGTTGCAAAATGTCAGATACTAACTTTTGAATGTATCAAATGAAAAGTACTTTTTTTCAAGGTAAATTCGTAATCGTCTGGGGTCTCTTGAACTGCAATAACTTTTTGTATTAAGTTTTCAAGTACTGTTTGTCTTGTATAATTCAAGTTTGAGCAAATAAATATAAGGTGGAGCCTCAAACATTTGTAAAATTGCATCACCTGCTTTGTCAACTCTGGAACTTTTCAAACTCTTATGCGCGCAATGCGCAGAAGCAGTCCTAGGGAGTCTAGGAGTCCTAGGGATACTTTTGATACAAATTTTCATGGGCCATAACGAGTTAACATCTTATTTCTTCGACGACACTATTGGTTAGTATACCAGCCGCATTATTCTGCGAGGTCTCAACGTCGCATTCATCGAGTACCGGTTTCTAAATTGAACTTTATCATCTATGCATTATGCATCAATTTAATATGATTAAAACCAACGTTTAGTTTGACGCCGAGAAACCTTACAGAACAACGCCGCTGATTGTCAACTAGTACCGCAATAGGCCAAACCTTTTATGAATGATGTGTTTTAAGTATGTTTTTAAAATTGCTAAGCATTATATACGTTTCCTGGTACCCATTGTGAAAGTTTGCTGAGTTTGGGACTAGATGGCGTTATATGATAATGTCCGAACGTTGTTTATTTAATTATTATTCTGTGTTATTAATCAGGGTTAGAAGTAATCGTATCTTCAATCCAATTTCAGACCCTCAATGCCGTCTTTGAACTACTACAAACACAAGTTGAGGAAAGACTTCTTCGGTGCTGAGGAGAACTGCGCTGGAGTCATAGCTGTGTAAGATTTCACATTTTATTTACAATCAATGATATTGTAACATTGTTGCTATGATCATCTTATATCTTTAAACGAACAATTCTTGAGTCGGAATCTCGGAAACAGCTCCAACGATTTTCATGAAATTTTGCATGTAGGTTTCAGGGGCAATAGATCTAGCTAGGTTTCTTTATGGAAAACATCGTTTTGACCATGTTTTCAGGCACTGAAAAACTCATAAAATATAATTACAATACGTCAGCCAATTTCACCGACATCTGTCAAGTTATGGTATCTCAAAGGTGAGGCTTCCAGCTTACGGGGCGATAACGAAACTAGAGTACCCCGGTTAGATATTGACGTTCACCGGAAATTTGTTTTCTTTTTTTTTCCTTTCTTTGTGTGAAGAAGAAACCGAGCATGGCTCGGTCAACCAGGGACTGGTAATTCATTTTTAAAATGAACAGGCTCAGAAGATAGGATAAGCACGTGAGTAAAAGAGATCTCTTTCTAATAGCAACGTCCCAATTGGCACGTTTTCATCGTCACTTTACGCGTGACAATGTGTGACATTTCTATCCCTTAGTTGTACTTAAATATCATTGCTTACAATACAACACGTGTACATAAAAAATGGAAGAGTTGGTCTTCATTAAGAGATAATCTAATCTTGCCCAGACTAGCTTTTTTATACAACACAGATGACAAATAAGATTCTACCATTTTCGTAATCTATACTCGCTAGCGTCTCTTGTCGAATATTTGTATGAGAAATTGTGCAGCGACTCCCAGCGGTGACGTGAAGAACTAAAATATCTCATACAAATATTGCGAGTAACGCTAGCGAGTATATATAACAAAAACAGTGGCAAACCCGTGATTGGGGTACTGGCCTCATGATGGTAAGCCGATTGATGCTGGATTACTATACCATTGTCTAACGAATAAGTAGCCTCGAGAGTTGTACTATTAAATATTATTGAAAATATCTTTATTTGATCTATTCATTATATTATATAAACAAGGAACAGTACTTAAAACTAATTACAAGTAGAAAACTTGGCCCAAATCGGTGTCTCTCAGGATCGTGCCAAGAAGGCTGGCAGCATTGCCACGTTGAATAGCAATGCTGATTCTCGGAGCGAGAAAATTATTGAAACACTGAAAAGTTTAAACAATTATACGAAACGAAATCTGACATGTATTTGTACTAGAGATAAATCGATGCTCAATATACCTACAATATGTATGAGATGAAAAATTAAAATTATTTATTCTGTTTCGGCCCTGGTAAGGCACTTAGGCCCTGGAAGGCCCGTATAGTGTATAATCGAATTTGTACAGCATAAGGGATCAGTTTTTGGCTCTATATCCGAGTTACGTAGTCGTTAAACAAGCTATACATTAAGGTTTCTTCAACATTCAGGCACGGTGACTCGTGGTCGGCGTTTAGGACGAAAGTGTCTCGAGTGGCGCTCAGCGCCGGCGCAGCTGCACAGTACACAGAGCCTGTCGCTGAAGTGGCAGAGGCTTTTATAAACAGGTGCTTATAATTATCACTATCTTTATCCTGTGGTTCCACCCGTGATTCTAGGAAGGAGTCCGTCTAGAGAGAAGACAATTATTGCGGAATATGACGAAATAACAAACCGATTTTGTTATGAATGTTTTTCCGCGAATTTTCTCATTATTTATTTTGAATAGTTATTATATTCTTATATAAATGTTTTAACTAACACGACACTAAATAATGTATTCACAGCACCGGTCAAGGAAGAATAGAGACTTACGTACTCATTGGTATGTTTTATTATGTTTTCGTCGATGACGAATCATTTATTCATCCATCTATTTAATTTAACAATAACGAAAGTTAATGATATTGTAATAGATTTCATATTTTACAAGGAACAGTACTAAAAACTCCCATTTAGCTACTGCCAAAAGGCGAGCACGATCAGCAGAGATTAAACTACTTTCAAGAAGTGTAATATAATTCAACCTGCTGATAGGCTCGTCCCGTTACCGCAATATATTTGAACAAACTTTGTCTATTCCAGGATAAGACAAGTGAGAGACGAAAATTCTGAAACTCCTCAAGACTTTTTAAACGAAATCCACAAATGGTCTTTAGAATGTAAGTACTTATAAATATATGTTATTACTTAAACATTAAGTATTACGAATAATCACTGATACTAGGAGACATAAGCATCTTTTATCTTTAAGACAAAAAAACCGGTACCATAGACACGGAATTATTTTTTAAGCATGAACTGATTTGAATCTAATTTCTTAAAATTGTTTCGTAAACATACGAACACAAGGCGGGATTCAAACCTACGCCCTCCGCAAGCCGTGCAGTTGCTCAGCCGACAGAACTATTCGTGTCCGCGCTAATGAACGACTGAAGCCGAATTTTAAAATTTCGAAGTAGTACCCACGCTCACTCACCCTAGTTAAAATATATAAGTGACAACCTTCACGTTCAATGGAGATAACGCTATTACTTCAAATAATAATCCTAGAATACTAGCTAGTCACCACGGCTCTTGAGGTTTAAGCAGTCGCCTGCTACGCAAGCGACGCAATTTCGAATCCCAGCGGGGCCTGTACCAATGAGTCATTCTAAAAAACTTATGTACAGTTATTTCACACCACGTGCTTTACGGTGAAGGAAAACATCGTGAGGAAACCTGCATATTTCTGAGAAGTAATTCAATGACGTATGTAAAGTGTCTGAGACGGCGATGGACTCACCATCTGTGACGTTGGTACTTAATCATCTTGTACTCAAACTGCTTGTAGCTTATAAGTATTTAAAATGAGGCAAGGCGTCTCACTTTAAAATTTTGTCATTGACCTTTTGTGTTTCTAAGCAACACGAATGCTTATGTTCCAGCTCTTAGTTTAATAGCGTTGGACACGAGACTGGGCTGTTTCGAGGCTCATGAAGGGTCGGAGAGTCAGCAGTTGATAGATGCTGTGAACACGTTCTTCCTGTCTGTGGGAGAGCTGGAGCTCCGCACTCCCTGGTGGAGGGTCTACCCCACTGCCATGTTCAAGAGATACGTCGCTGCCCTTGACACTATACTTAAGTACGTATTTATCTTATGTTTTGGTTCGATGACCTCTAGCTTGTACTGATGATCTCTCCTACCGAATTTCGGTTACGGCGGCTAATCTCAATCCGACACGACCGGAGAGAGCTGATCTCTCTCCGGTCGTGTCGGTGATCAGGCGTAGGACCAACGGCTTAACGTGCTTTCCGAGGCACGGGGGTGGAAACACCGCCAACTTCCAAACTCCGGGCATTTTATTGTGATTTTTTGAAAGAAAAACAAAATATAAATTTTTGACCCGACCCGGGAATCGAACCCGGGACCTCGTGATCGGCAGGTGAACCTACTAACCACTAGACCAACGAGGCAGATAGCTTGTAGTCAGCTTATATTAAAATGTATATATAGTGTGCCTCTGCTTCTACTATGAAATGTCGCGGGTTCGAATTGCTGTTTCGTGACAAATATTTTTTGTGTTTGCCTTGTGTCCGGGTGATAGATTAATAATCTGTATAGATATACAGATTAATAATCTATACATACAGATAAATACAATTATAAAAAAATCGTTTTTTTTTTATTTTAGCGGAATTTTCACAAGGTATCTGTTACAAGTAGTAAATTAGGCAACTTCTTTTAAAAAAACATCCATAAAATTTAACTGAACACGTGATGGCCGTGGGGTTTGTGCGGTCGCCTGCTAGGCAAGCATCGCAAGTTCGAATACCAGCGGGCCTGTACCATATGCAGGTTTATCCACGATGTTTTCACTGCACATATGTTACTGTAAAGTAGGTAGTATATTATAATATATTATAATGACTGTAAAGTATTTAAATAATTTCAGTGTAACTCTTACCCACGTGGAGAAAGCTCTAAAGGCAACTGAGAAGGATGGTGGGTCCAAGTCTTTGCTTCAGGACCTGGTGACGGCGGCGGGACCAAGGGTCGCGGCCGTGGCTGCCTTGGACCTGTTCCTTGTTGGAATTGATACGGTAACACCGTTGAAATAGAGGCTAATATTCTTTATTACTTGCTTATGATTTTATTTCTTAGTTGGGATATGCTAAGTAAGGCAGGTCTGATATATTTAAGAGAGGTAGGACATAATGGGATCTTCCGTTCAATATTTGGGGCTCCCCGAATGGGGACTGTACCTCTAGTTTACAGTAAATTACAGCCAAATAATGCTACAGATATTTACAAGTGGTCTTCCAAGGCTGCAGTGACTGTTTACCATCAGGCAGGCTACACGCATGTTTGTCGCCTTAGTAGGTACCTAGCATCATCATCTCCCTGGCCTTATCCCATACATTGTTGGGATCGGCACTTGATTCAACCCGATGTGGCTGATCACCTGATTTTTATACCATCTGACCTTAGCAATCCATTTTACGGGATAAATCTGTGATCTGGGTTAAACCAGTTGTCGGACTATTTTAGGCCTCCGACTGACCTGTAACGATTGCCAAAGATGATAAATTGGCAAGTAGGTGCCTAGTAATTCTTCCAAATTGAATAGAATATCGAATAGAGAAAAACTAAGTAGTGATATAAGCAAAGTACCTTCAGTTGAGAGGCATTTGAAAATGAGATACATTTATATGTAGTGTGAGTACGCCTGTCACTAAACTTTGAGCAATTATTTTTTAATACTAATCGCCTATCATTGGATCGATAGCAATAGCATGGGATAAGTAATTGCATATCAAACATGGACGTTCGTTACC
Source organism: Watsonalla binaria (assembly GCA_929442735.1). NCBI lineage: Eukaryota > Metazoa > Arthropoda > Insecta > Lepidoptera > Drepanidae > Watsonalla > Watsonalla binaria. Next base: position 2,040,645 of record OV838938.1, read on the forward strand.
AACTTAGACGTGTTTGTTGCGCGGTCACCAGTTTTGTCACTTTTCGCTGAGCGCTCAAAACTTGTGACGGTACTTATACTCGTATATTATTCATGAAATGAAATGAAATGAAAATTGTTTATATATACATCTATAGGTAATATAAATAAAATTTAAGTACCTATCCTTTTGTTATTCTTAAATTAATTTTTTTTACTAAATGCATGACAAAACCAATTTTAAAATGCTTCCCTGACTGCCTGTCTGTCTGTCTGTTTGTTCTGACTAATCTCCGAAACGGCTAGACCGATTTAAAGGGTCTTTCATTAGTTGATAGCTAATGTTACAAGGAATAACTTAGGCTAAAATAAATTAAAAAAAAATTGACATAAAATTAAGTCTACGCGGGGCACAGCTTTTATACATATTATATATAGTTTATGATAACCAAAGCCCAACCTAAATTGATTAAATAAGTTCTTTTCATTCAGCCGTGGTGGCCTTGAGGTTTGAGCAGTTGCCTGCTACGCAAGCGACGCAAGTTCGAATCCCAGCGGGGCCTGTACCAATGAGTTTTTCTAAATAAACTTATGTACAGTGATTTCACACCACATGTTTTACGGTGAAGGAAAACATCGTGAGGAAACTTGCATATTTCTGAGAAGTAATTCAATGACGTATGTAAAGGGTCCGTGACGGCGATGGACTCACCATCTGTCACGTTGGCACTTAATCATCTTCGGTGAAAAGTGGGTGTTGTGATTGCAACACCTCTGCCTACCCCTTCGGGGAATACAGGCGTGAGCATATCTTTTCATTCAACACAACTGTTGTTTTCAGACATCAAACGCCGTAGCGTCGACCCTGTACCAGCTGGCTTTGAGGCCTGAAGTTCAGGAGAGATTGTATGAGGAGTCCAGCAAGGTGTTGCAGGGAAGGCCTATGAAACCTGGTGATGTCAACCAGATGCCTTATTTAAAGGCTTGTGTCAAGGAAGTGTTGAGGTAAAAAAAATAAAAAAAAAAAAAAAACGATTTTTCACACTTAATATTATAAAGTAGAATTTTTTTTAACGAATCTGGTCAGAAAATACTTACTCACAATGCTAGGATATCACGGATCCCTAATAAAATGCACGCGAGTCAAGAAGCTAATTTATTAGAAAAATTATTTTCGCTATAAATTTCGAACATGAGTGCCGTCAGAATCACCTCTCGAGAGGCATGAATACAATAATTATTAGGTATATGCTCTTATATAAGAAATAAAGATACAATTTTGATCTTTTCTACCTAAGTAAGAACTATCGCAATATATGAGTGCAAGTACACCCTGCTGCTGTCTAATATTCCAAACAGCTGTTCATTAATGCACCTAAATTTTCTTTCATAGAATGTATCCTGTTGTGATCGGCAATGGTAGGCAACTTACCCGAGATACAGTCATTTGTGGCTACAACATTCCTAAAGGGGTGAGTTTATTAGCAATGTGCATAGGTATGAATAGGTTTTAAGCAAATATTTATCAGTTGGAGAACCATTAACAAGAAGAACATATAATATATATTTTTTGGAACCGTGGTGGCCTCGCGGTTAGTGCAGTCGCCTGTTATGAAGTCGACTCAAGTTCGAATCCCAGCGGGGCCTGTGTGTACTAATGAGTTTTTCTAAAAACGTATGTGCAGTGATTTCACACCATGTGCTTTACGGTGAAGGAAAACATCGTGTGGAAACCTGCACATGTCTGTCAATCTGAGAAGTAATTCAAAAACGTATGTATAGTGCCTGAAACGGCGATGGACTCACCCTCTGTCACGTTGGAACTTATTCATATTCGGTAATGTATGGGCGTTGTTGTAGACCTCTGCTTACCCCTTCGGAGACCCTTCGTACATACACGTTTTCAATTATTACTGTTTATTTCCAGACTCAAGTAATATTCCAGCATTATGTAATGGGCAATGACGATGAGTATTTCACGGACGCCTCGGAGTTCCGACCGGAACGGTGGATGAACAGGCCCTCAGTACTGAGGCATCACCCGTTCGCCTCCCTGCCATTCGGCTACGGCAAACGTATGTGTCTCGGAAGACGATTTGCCGAACTGGAGATACATACTGTTATTTGTAAGGTAAGTGTATTAATAAGTCTTTACGACCAGCAGGTCTAAAAAGGCCACTTTGGGAGAATCATAATGTGATCCGAATATGATTCATTATCGAAATGATAAAATGGTCACTTAGGTGCAATTCATATAATGATTCACGAATGATTCATATTTCGCAATTCATTTGTTTCACACTTTCTTATCAATATTCCTAAAATGGTCCACAAAATATGAATTACTTTTGTGACAAATTGCATCTACAATTAATGTAATCATACATGAATAATAATATGAATTGCACCTAAGTGACCATTTTGCCATTTCGATGATGAATCATATTCGGATCACATTATGATTCTCCCAAAGTGACTTTTTTAGACCTACAGCTCGGTGAAAAAAGAAATATCGTGAGGAGAGAGGAAACTTGCATGTAAATGCATTATAACACAACTATGCCCACGCCTGTACTCCCCGAGGCTATATAAGTGTAGGTACTTATAGTAGCCCCACATTAGCCCTTATTATTAAAGTTCCATTTAACAGGCGGTAAGATTATTGCAATTAACCAGGCATTACTTCAGAGTCTAAGCTACTGTGAGAAAATTACAAATGGCACTACCTGAGCGAGGTATCGAACCCAAGGCCATTGCAGCAGGGCTGTGTGGCCAACTAGACCAACTTGGGAGTTTTAAGAATTTCAATTATTTTCTTTTTAATATAATTATATAGTAGTAGTCATAGATCACTAGACAAAACGTCCCAATTGGGACGTATTCGGGTCTTCACTTTGCGGTTGCTAATGACCACAGGTAATGACATATCTGCTTCTTTATATGTATAAAATATCATTGGAAGTAGAGAACTTTGATTCCCTCTTATCCCAGCTAAGCTTATAATCAGTGAGGCGAAATTAATCAAGATTCTATGTTCCAGATGATCCAAGCCTTCAGGATGGAATATCATCACGAGCCTTTGGATTACCACGTTCATCCAATGTACACCCCGAATGGACCGATCAGGCTGAAATTGATGGACCGTGAAAATTAGTCAACGATACAATAGAAATATTGGATTTATAATTATTATTTTTAAGAAACTAGCTTGCGTGGCCGTAAGATTTCACTCCTAAACTTCTAACCCCCTTTTCACCCCCATAGGGATGGAATTTCGAAATACTCTTTCTTAGCGGATACCTACACCGCCTAGAGAATATGTCCTCCAAATTTAATGTCTCTTGGACCAGCGGTTCAGGTTGAGTGCTGATAGATAAGTCAGTCAGGACCTTCGAATTTTATAAGTATGTATGGAGCCGTGGTGGCCTTCGAATCCCAGCGGGGCCTGTACCAAAGAGTTTTACTAAAATACTTATGTGCAGTGATTTCACACCACGTGCTTTACGGTGAAGGAAAACATCGTGAGGAAACCTACATACTTCTGAGAAGTAATTCAAATACGTAGGTTTAGAGCCTGAGACGGCGATGGACTCACACTCTGGCACTTAATCATATTCGGTGTAATGTAGGTGTTGTTGTTACAACTTCGGGGATACCAGAAGGGATGGCGTGAGCATATGTGTATGTATAGATAATTTTGACTTAGATTTTACTTATTATTTGTACGAAAATAAAACCTTAGTGCTTAGTTAGAAGTATTGTGATAAACTGATGTTTTTGTACTTTTGTTATTATATTTGAACACATTTTTGAGCAGAGTAATGTTAATCTATATTGTTAATTGTGTAAATAAACACTAATAAACTTGTTCCTTATCTGATTAAACACTAATACATTTGTTCCTTGTCGTATTTTATTTTGTGTAACATATCATTTTGTACTTTTATAAATAGTTTGTGTGAGAAAATAAATGTTTTTCTTTCTTCATCTACTTTCAAATTGTTGATATAATTAGATTATTATATTTGTTTTTTGAATTACTTAGAAACGATGGGTGTCTTCTAACTTTTTCACTATTTTATACGATTTTCAATCCTTTTCTTGACAGCCAATTTTTCGTACATAACCGGGTAATGTAGGAAGGATATTTAATCCTTTGTACATAACGGAACTAGTAATGTACAAAGAACGAATATTTCTTTCTGCATTACCCGGTTTTGTACGAATAATATTTTTTCTTTGTGCATTACTAGTAATGGAACCCAGTAATGTACGAAGAACAAGGGTAAAATGATTATGTGATGCACAAACAGATATTCGGAAGTTGATTTTAATAGGTGAATAAGAAGTCAGTGTCCGAAATAGGGTCTAAAATAAAACGATTTGTTTGACATTCATAGAATGTTTTACTTAGATTGTCTTGAAAATCAATCTTAAACAAATACACATTGAAAATCAAATTCGATAAATGTAGGTACATTCTGCAGAACGAGTTGAGTATAAAAATCGATTGCATTATAAATTATAATGTCATTATCATTACGTACAGAATACACCTTCACATTATATTGACGTATTATGTCAACATACTCTACATTATGAATGGCCACAAAACGCACTGGCAAAATTATATTTACAAAAAACAAAAATATCACAAATGAGTATATTAAAATCAATAATAATCATTTTATACATATTATTTGTAATAAAAACAATAATTTTCCTGTATACAAATACATACATTGACTAGGTATTATAATAGTAATGAAATTATATAAAAGTATTATAATACAATTGTTCCAAATAACTGAGGAATATATTGAATTTATGACAAAAATATACTGTTATGGCACTATTTTATACATAAATAAAATAGGCATGCTAAAAAGCGCCTGTTAAAATATAAAGCTAAATAATAAAGGCAGTGGAGAGTTACATTAAAACATATGATCCTTAAACGTAGCCATTGCATAAAAAACATTTCAAAATGATGATCAAAATATTTTACAAAATGTTTAATATCACAATATTCGATTATCATTTTACATTATAATAATATACAAATTAACAAAGGCTGTTAGGTTTGTTATGAGCGTTTTTGTATTTATACAAATATGTGGCAAGTGTGACGGAGAGAAGCATAATGGCTATTGAGCCAACGCTGACGTAGATGATCGTTGAGCCATTAGCCAAACTTGCGATGGTTTCACTCACTTCGCTAACATCCCTCACTTTTCTGGACAAAGGTTTTGTCCTTGAGAAGTCGAAGTCATCTGAAAAGGAAATCAGTGTGATACATTTTTGAGAAGTTAATAATACGGTGAAGGAAAACATCGTGACGAAAACTGCATATATCTGAAAAGTGATTCAAAGACGTTTGTATAGTGGCTGAGCTGGCGATAGACTCACAACCTGTCACGTTGGAGCTTAATTATCTTTGGTGAAAAGTGTGTGTTGTTATTACTCTACATCTCTGCCCAACCCTTCAGGGAATGCAGGCGTGAACATATGTATGTAAGTAAGTTAATAATACTAACATAAGCTCACGTATATATTCCCCGAAGGTAGGCAGAGATGTACTTACAGGACACCCATATTTCGCCAATTATATTTCAATTCTATGTAATGTAAGGAGACGAGCCTATTGCGAGACTCAGGGCTGCTAGTGGAAAAATAAAATGAAGCCGTGGTGGCCTTGGGGTTAGAGCAGCTGTCTGCTACGCAAGCGATGGAAGTTCTAATCCCAGCGCGGCCTGTACCAATGAGTTTTTCTAAAAACTTATGTGCAGTTATTTCACACCACGTGCTTTACGATGAAGGAAAACATCGTCAGGAAACCTGCATATGTCTGAGAAGTAATTCAAAGAGGTATGTTTAGTGCCTGTGACGGCGATGGACTCACCCTCCGTCACGTTGACACTCATATTCGGTGAAATGTGGGTGTTGTTACAACACCTCTGCTTACCCCTTCGGGGACCCTTCTGGGATGGCGCGAGCATATATATATATATATAAAAAACTCAATGACACTTTCGACCCTATCCTGTCGACTTTGTAGCCAAGCGCTAAAGACTAGATCAAATAAGTAGTAAAATAATGTGCATTACTACTTAAATTCTACTAAGCTACTAATAAGGACTACCAAGTACTTTCTTAGTTTTGATTGAAGCTTACCTATGTTTGATTGGGAATCCTCGACATCATCGTCTTCCGCCAATCTGCTCACACGTGATTTGATTTCATTCTCCTCTGGGAACGGCGGCAAGTAGGTGGAAGGCGGGTTTGTGCTACTTGGGGCGAATGGCTGAGGACACTTAGGGTCCCTGGAGCCAGGGTAGCAAGAACTAGGAGTAGTTGTCGGTTGGGGACACCTAGGGTCAGTGCTGCCTGGGAAACATCTAGGAGCTTCAGGTGTCGTGGGTCTTGGGCAACGAGGATCAGTTGAGCCTGGGAAGCATCTAGGCGGTTCAGGTGTAGTAGGTTGGGGACATCTAGGGTCAGTGCTGCCTGGGAAACATCTAGGAGCTTCAGGTGTCGTGGGTCTTGGGCAACGAGGATCAGTTGAGCCTGGGAAGCATCTAGGCGGTTCAGGTGTAGTAGGTTGGGGACATCTAGGGTCAGTGCTGCCTGGGAAACATCTAGGAGCTTCAGGTGTCGTGGGTCTTGGGCAACGAGGATCAGTTGAGCCTGGGAAGCATCTAGGCGGTTCAGGTGTAGTAGGTTGGGGACATCTAGGGTCAGTGCTGCCTGGGAAACATCTAGGAGCTTCAGGTGTCGTGGGTCTTGGGCAACGAGGATCAGTTGAGCCTGGGAAGCATCTAGGCGGTTCAGGTGTAGTAGGTTGGGGACATCTAGGGTCAGTGCTGCCTGGGAAACATCTAGGAGCTTCAGGTGTCGTGGGTCTTGGGCAACGAGGATCAGTTGAGCCTGGGTAGCATCTAGGCGGTTCAGGTGTAGTAGGTTGGGGACATCTAGGGTCAGTGTTGCCTGGGAAACATCTAGGAGCTTCAGGTGTCGTGGGCCTTGGGCAACGAGGATCAGTTGAGCCTGGGTAGCATCTCGGCGGTTCAGGCGTAGTAGGTTGGGGACATCTAGGGTCAGTGCTGCCTGGGAAACATCTAGGAGCTTCAGGTGTCGTGGGTCTTGGGCAACGAGGATCAATCGAGCCTGGGAAGCATCTAGGCGGTTCAGGTGTTGTAGGTTTGGGACACCTAGGGTCAGTGCTGCCTGGGAAGCATCTAGGAGCTTCAGGCGTTGTAGGCCTTGGGCAACGTGGGTCAGTAGAACCTGGATAGCACCTAGGAGGGGCTGGGGTCGTTGGTTGAGGACAACGTGGGTCAGTACTGCCTGGGAAACACCTTGGTGCTTCAGGGGTAGTTGGTCGTGGACAACGCGCGTCAGTGGAACCTGGATAACACCTAGGCGGAGCAGGTGTGGTTGGACGTGGGCAACGTGGGTCAGTAGAACCTGGGTAGCAGTTTGGTCGTTGCGTTGAGGGTGGCAAATATGTAGGAGGATTTAAAGTAGTGGGTCGTGGAGGTTGAGGACAGCTTGGATCGGGTGAGCCTGGATAACAGACTGGTTTAGGAGTCGTAGGTCTCGGACATCTTAGGTCTATACTTCCTGGGTAGCATCTCAGTGGTTCAGGTGTAGTTGGGGCAGGCGAAGTCGGAGCCGGTGTAGTCGGTCTCGGACAACGCGGATCAGTGCTACCTGGGTAGCATCTGGGAGGTGCTGGTGTTGTAGGTCTAGGACAACGGGGATCATTGTTTCCTGGGAAGCAATTCGGAGGAGCTGGTGTAGACGGTCTCGGACAACGTGGATCAGTGCTACCTGGATAGCATCTGGGAGGTGCTGGTGTTGTAGGTCTAGGGCAGCGGGGATCATTGTTTCCTGGGAAGCAATTCGGAGGTGCGGGTGTAGTAGGTTGCGGGCAACGTGGGTCAGAGGATCCTGGGAAGCACTTAGGCGGTTCAGGTGTTGTGGGCTTTGGGCAACGTGGGTCGGTACTACCCGGATAACATCTTGGTGGCGCAACAGTTGTCGGAACAGGTGTGGTTGGCGCAGGAGTGGTAGGTTTCGGACAGCGTGGGTCAGTACTACCTGGGAAGCACCTTGGCGCTTCAGGTGTAGTTGGCCTTGGGCAACGTGCGTCAGTGGAACCTGGATAACAACGAGGAGGAGCAGGTGTGGTTGGACGTGGGCAGCGTGGGTCAGTAGAGCCTGGGAAACAGTTTGGTCTTTGCGTTGAGGGTGGCAAATACGTAGGAGGATTTAATGTAGTTGGTCGTGAAGGTTGGGGACAGCTTGGATCAGGTGAGCCTGGATAACAAACAGGCTTAGAAGTCGTTGGTCTCGGACATCTCACATCCGTACTGCCTGGGTAGCACCTAAGTGGTTCAGGAGTAGTTGGGGCCGGTGTTGATGGTCTCGGACAGCGTGGATCAGTGCTTCCCGGGTAGCATCTGGGAGGTGCTGGTGTTGTAGGCCTTGGACATCTAGGATCAGTTGAGCCTGGGAAGCAGTTTGGAGCAGCAGGTGTGGTTGGTTGAGGACAACGAGGGTCTGTGGAGCCAGGGAAGCATCGGGGGGGAGCAGGTGTAGTGGGCCTGGGACAACGAGGATCGGTTGATCCAGGGAAGCAGTTTGGAGCTGCAGGTGTGGTTGGTTGCGGGCAACGCGAGTCAGTGGAACCTGGATAGCATCTTGGAGGTGCAGGTGTGGTTGGTTGTGGGCAACGCGGATCAGTACTGCCTGGGAAGCACCTTGGCGCTTCAGTTGTAGTAGGCCTTGGACAACGTGGGTCAGTAGAACCAGGATAACACCTAGGTGGTGCAGGTGTGGTTGGTCGCGGGCATCGTGGGTCAGTAGATCCAGGGAAACAATTTGGTCGTTGAGTAGAGGGTGGCAAGTACGTCGGAGGATTTAATGTGGTAGGTCGTGGAGGCTGAGGGCAGTTTGGATCAGGCGAACCTGGATAACAGATAGGTTTAGGAGTCGTAGGCTTAGGACATCTTAAATCTGTACTGCCTGGGTAGCATCTGAGTGGTTCAGGCGTAGTTGGGGCAGGTGTAGTTGGCCTGGGACAGCGAGAATCAGTGCTACCTGGGTAGCATCTGGGAGGTGCTGGAGTAGTTTGTTTCGGGCATCGCGGGTCAGTACTACCTGGGAAGCATCTAGGGGCTTCAGGTGTTGTAGGCCTTGGGCAACGTGGGTCAGTGGAACCTGGATAGCATCTAGGTGGGGCTGGAGTCGTTGGTTGAGGGCAACGTGAATCCGTACTGCCCGGGAAGCATCGTGGTGCTTCAGGCGTTGTAGGCCTTGGGCAACGTGGGTCAGTGGAACCTGGATAGCACCTAGGTGGGGCCGGAGTAGTTGGTTGAGGGCAACGTGTATCCGTACTGCCCGGGAAGCATCGTGGTGCTTCAGGCGTTGTAGGTCTTGGGCAACGTGGGTCAGTGGAACCTGGATAGCACCTAGGTGGGGCTGGAGTCGTTGGTTGAGGGCAACGTGAATCCGTACTGCCCGGGAAGCATCGTGGTGCTTCAGGCGTTGTAGGCCTTGGGCAACGTGGGTCAGTGGAACCTGGATAGCACCTAGGTGGGGCCGGAGTCGTTGGTTGAGGACAACGTGAATCTGTACTGCCCGGGAAACATCGTGGGGCTTCAGGCGTTGTAGGCCTTGGGCAACGTGGGTCAGTGGAACCTGGATAACATTTCGGAGGGGCCGGAGTCGTTGGTCGAGGGCAACGTGGGTCAGTAGAGCCTGGGAAGCAGTTTGGTCGTTGCGTGGACGGTGGCAAATATGTAGGTGGATTTAATGTAGTGGGTCTCGGAGGTTGGGGACAGCTTGGATCGGGTGAGCCTGGATAACAGAGTGGCTTAGGAGTCGTAGGTCTCGGGCATCTCAGGTCCGTACTTCCTGGGTAGCATCTGAGTGGTTCGGGCGTGGTTGGTGCAGGCGAAGTTGGAGCCGGTGTGGTTGGTCTTGGACAACGTGGATCAGTGCTACCTGGGTAGCATCTGGGAGGTGCTGGTGTTGTAGGTCTGGGGCAACGGGGATCATTGTTTCCTGGGAAGCAATTCGGAGGAGCGGGTGTTGTAGGTTGTGGGCAACGTGGGTCAGATGATCCTGGGAAGCATCTGAGTGGTTCAGGTGTTGTGGGCTTTGGGCAACGTGGGTCTGTGTTACCCGGGTAACATCTAGGTGGCGCTACAGTTGTTGGAACAGGAGTGGTTGGCGCTGGCGTGGAAGGCTTAGGACAACGTGGGTCAGTGCTACCTGGGAAGCACCTTGGTGCTTCAGTTGTTGTAGGCCTTGGGCATCGTGGATCAGTGGAACCTGGATAACACCTAGGAGGGGCTTGAGTTGTCGGTTGAGGGCAACGCGGGTCAGTACTACCTGGGAAGCACCTTGGCGCTTCAGGTGTAGTTGGCCTTGGGCAACGTGCGTCAGTGGAACCTGGATAACACCTGGGAGGAGCAGGTGTTGTTGGCCTTGGGCAACGCGGGTCAGTCGAACCTGGATAACAGTTTGGTCGCTGAGTGGATGGTGGCAAGTATGTTGGGGGATTTAACGTGGTTGGTCTTGGTGGCTGAGGGCAGCTAGGATCAGGTGAACCTGGATAGCAGGCAGGTTTAGGAGTCGTTGGCCTAGGGCACCTCAAATCAGTACTGCCTGGGTAGCATCTGAGTGGTTCAGGCGTAGTTGGGGCAGGTGTAGTTGGGCTGGGACAGCGAGAATCTGTGCTACCTGGGTAGCATCTGGGAGGTGCTGGAGTAGTAGGTCTAGGGCACCTAGAATCTGTTGATCCTGGGAAGCATCGGGGTGGTGCAGGTGTAGTGGGCTTAGGACAACGAGGGTCCGTATTACCAGGGTAGCAGTTAGGAAGTGCAGGTGTTGTAGGCTTAGGACAACGTGAATCAGTGCTGCCTGGGAAACACCTTGGTGGTGCGGGAGTAGTTGGTTGTGGGCAACGTGGATCTGTACTACCCGGGAAACACCTAGGTGGTGCGGGAGTAGTTGATTGTGGGCAACGTGGATCAGTACTACCCGGGAAACACTTTGGTGGTGCCGGAGTGGTTGGTTGTGGGCAACGTGGATCTGTACTGCCCGGGAAACACCTTGGTGGTGCCGGAGTGGTTGGTTGTGGGCAACGTGGATCTGTACTGCCCGGGAAACACCTTGGTGGTGCCGGAGTGGTTGGTTGTGGGCAACGTGGATCTGTACTGCCCGGGAAACACCTTGGTGGTGCCGGAGTGGTTGGTTGTGGGCAACGTGGATCTGTACTGCCCGGGAAACACCTTGGTGGTGCGGGAGTAGTTGGTTGTGGGCAACGTGAATCTGTGCTACCCGGGAAGCATCTTGGGGCTTCAGGTGTCGTAGGCCTTGGACAACGCGGGTCAGTAGAACCTGGATAGCACCTAGGAGGTGCAGGTGTGGTTGGTCTCGGGCATCGTGGGTCATTAGAACCTGGATAACAGTTTGGTCCCTGAGTGGAAGGTGGTAAGTATGTCGGAGGATTTAATGTAGTGGGTCTTGGAGGTTGGGGACAGTTTGGATCAGGCGAACCCGGATAACATACTGGTTTAGGAGTCGTAGGTTTCGGGCATCTTAGGTCCGTACTTCCTGGGTAGCACCTGAGTGGTTCAGGCGTAGTTGGGGCAGGCGAAGTCGGAGCCGGTGTAGTTGGTTTCGGGCAACGTGGATCAGTGCTACCTGGGTAACATCGGGGAGGTGCTGGTGTTGTAGGTCTAGGACATCTTGAATCAGTTGACCCTGGATAGCAGTTTGGAGGGGCAGGGGTGGTAGGTTGTGGACAGCGAGTATCTGTGGACCCTGGGAAGCATCGAGGTGGAGCAGGGGTAGTTGGCCTGGGACAACGCGGGTCAGTAGACCCAGGGTAACAGTTGGGAGGTGAAGGAGTTGTAGGGGCTGGAGATGTGGGTCTTGGACAGCGTGCGTCGGTATTCCCCGGGTAGCAGTTCGGAGGCGTAGGTGTCGTTGGTTTAGGGCATCGTGGGTCAATGCTGCCCGAGAAGCACCTTTGAGGTTCGGGTGTAGTAGGCCTTGGGCATCGTGGGTCAGTAGAACCTGGATAACACTTCGGAGGTGCAGGCGTGGTTGGTTGCGGGCATCGCGGGTCTGTACTACCTGGGAAGCACCTTGGCGTTTCGGGTGTCGAAGGTGGTAAATACGTGGGTGGATTCAAAGTCGTTGGACGAGTTGGTTGTGGGCAGCTTGGATCGGCAGAGCCTGGGTAACATACTGGCTTAGGTGATGTAGGCCTTGGGCATCTTAAGTCAGTGCTGCCAGGGAAGCACCTAGGTGGCGCTGGAGTTGTGGGTTTTGGGCAACGCGGGTCTGTATTTCCCGGATAGCAGTTTGGAGGAGCTTGAGTTGTAGGAACTGGAGTGGTAGGTCGAGGGCAACGAGAGTCAGTATTTCCTGGGTAGCAATTTGGAGGTGCTGGCGTAGTAGGCTTAGGGCAACGAGGATCACTGCTGCCAGGGAAACATCTTGGTGGTTCAGGCGTAGTAGGTCTCGGGCATCGTGGATCCGTGCTACCGGGGTAGCATCTTGGAGGGGCTGGTGTTGTTGGAACTGGAGGCGTAGGGGATGGAGATGTTGGTTGGGGACAACGAGGGTCAGTTGAGCCTGGGTAACATCTCGGCTCAGGTGTCGATGGCGGTAAATATGTAGGTGGATTCAACGTCGTGGGTCGTGGAGGCTGTGGGCAGTTAAGATCGGGTGATCCTGGATAGCACACAGGCTTCGGACTTGTTGGCCTTGGACATCTTAGATCGGTGCTTCCTGGGTAACATCTCAAGGGAGCTGGTGTTGTAGGAGCAGGCGTAGTTGGTCTCGGACAACGAGAGTCTGTGCTTCCTGGGTAGCAGTTAGGAGGTGCCGGTGTGGTTGGTCTTGGGCAACGAGGATCGGTATTGCCAGGGAAACATCTGGGTGGTGCCGGAGTAGTTGGTTGTGGGCAACGCAAGTCTGTGCTACCTGGGAAGCATCTTGGTGCTTCAGGTGTCGTAGGCTTTGGACAACGTGGGTCAGTAGAACCTGGATAGCATCTAGGAGGTGCAGGTGTCGTTGGCTGAGGGCAACGAGGATCGGTGCTGCCAGGGAAACATCTTGGAGCCTCAGGTGTTGTTGGTTTTGGGCAACGAGGGTCTGCGCTGCCAGGGAAACACCTAAGTGGAGCAGGTGTGGTAGGTTGTGGGCAGCGAGGGTCGGTGCTACCAGGGTAACATCTGGGCGATTCAGGAGTAGTTGGTCGTGGACAGCGCGGATCCGTGCTGCTTGGGAAACACCTAGGTGGGGTCGGTGTAGTTGGCCTTGGAGTAGTAGGTTGTGGGCATCGGGGGTCAGTAGAGCCTGGATAGCATTTGAGCTCAGGTGTTGAAGGCGGTAAATATGTAGGTGGGTTTATCGTCGTTGGACGTGGTGGCTGTGGGCAGTTCAGATCAGGTGAGCCTGGGTAGCAAACAGGTTTTGGACTCGTTGGTCGGGGACATCTTGGGTCTGTACTTCCTGGATAACAGTTGGGTGGGGCTGGTGTAGTTGGCTTGGGACAACGTGGGTCAGTGCTACCTGGATAGCATCTTGGAGGTGCAGTTGTTGTGGGTGCGGGCGTTGTAGGTCTCGGGCAACGAGGATCGTTGCTGCCTGGGTAACATCTAGGTGCTTCAGGAGTAGTCGGCCTTGGGCAACGAGGGTCTGTGCTGCCCGGGAAACACCTAGGTGGGGCTGGGGTTGTCGGCTGAGGGCATCTAGGATCAGTGCTACCTGGGAAGCATCTTGGCGCCTCAGGTGTGGTTGGGGCTGGAGTAGTAGGTCTTGGACATCGAGGGTCTTCGCTACCTGGATAGCATCTAGGTGGGACTGGAGTCGTTGGTTGAGGGCAACGTGAATCCGTACTGCCCGGGAAGCATCGTGGTGCTTCAGGCGTTGTAGGCCTTGGGCAACGTGGGTCAGTGGAACCTGGATAGCATCTAGGTGGGGCTGGAGTCGTTGGTTGAGGGCAACGTGAATCCGTACTGCCTGGGAAGCATCTCGGTGCTTCAGGTGTGGTTGGCCTTGGGCAACGTGGGTCAGTAGAACCTGGGAAACATCGTGGTGCCTCAGGTGTCGTCGGGGCAGGTGTAGTTGGTTTTGGACAACGAGGATCAGTGCTGCCTGGGAAACATCTCGGTGCTTCGGGTGTAGTAGGCCTTGGGCATCTTGGGTCAGTACTGCCTGGATAACACCTCGGAGGTGCAGGCGTGGTAGGTTGCGGGCATCGCGGGTCTGTACTTCCTGGGAAGCACCTTGGTGCTTCGGGTGTCGAAGGTGGTAAATATGTAGGTGGGTTCAACGTCGTTGGTCGGGGCGGCTGTGGGCAGCTTGGATCTCTAGAGCCTGGATAGCACAATGGCCTTGGGCATCTTGGGTCAGTACTACCAGGGTAGCAGTTGGGTGGAGCAGGGGTAGAAGGCTGAGGACACCTAGGATCCGAGGACCCTGGATAGCACTTGATCTGAGGAGGAGCAGTCACTTGTGGGCACCGAGGGTCAGGAGATCCGGGATAACATTGCAGCTGAGGTCTGATTGTTGTCGAAATTTCCTGGGTAATCCCTTCACAGTTAGCATCACAGCTACTAGTGCATAACTGAAAAAAAGGTATTTCTAAATTTAGTTAAACACGACATACATTTTGAAAGAATTTAAATAAGCTCCCCGTGGAGGGGCTGTTCTATCAATAGTTGTCATTACATTGGCATCGGGATTACATTTTTCATTTTAACGGCTACGTGCGAGTGACATTTAGTGTAAAAAAGCACTCTCTTTATTGTCAAAATCTAAAAAGTCACACAACCATTTTCACATTACTAAAAGGTTTACTTGTTTTAGTTTATCATTACCATAACTCGTATCTTCCCTCTATCTACTTGTGTCAAGCTAAATAATTCTTATTAAATTTAATTATGGCGTATTCATATACATTTAACCCTACTACTGTAGGTAGCGCTGGTTGCATTGTCAGTTCACTTTTAATACCTAATTTTAATGATGATGATCTCCTAACCGAATTTCGGTCACGGTGGCTAATCACAACGAGGATCAACCATCTGCGCAGGAGATAGTATAGTGCACAAGACTATGTGCAAACACAGGGGCACTCTTTAGTCCTTCATTCTCATAGTCCGATTCGACACGAAAGACCTCTCTGCTGTTAGCTGTCTGTTAGCTCTTGCCATGGCAACACTAACAAACAGCTGGCATCCCTATTTGTATTAAACATTCCATGTCCAATCTCAATTCATTCTCTTAACATTCACTCAGTTCATTCATTACATTTTACTGACAAACGTTTTCGCTGGGCATTCTCATCCTAGACGCGACAGTGGAACTAAGATTGGATTTGGAGAAATTATAAGTGGATAAGGTGTTTAATTTACTTCACAAAATGTAAGTACTGGCTCTTATTGTTATATATTATGTATGTGCTAATTTGAAATTGCTAAGAAGTGAAATATAATTGAGTTGAAATCAACCTGTGTTTGAATATTATGATGTGGAATCCTAACTCTTGAACTATGGATAATACTGCGGTCGTGTCGGATCGCAGAGATCTCTCTGCGGTCGTGTCGACGTAGGACCAACGGCTTAGCTTGCTTTCTGAGACGTGTGCCTGAAATTATAACTTGTAGGTACATACCTCAACATTGCACGTGAGGTAAACTTGATCCGTTTCAGGGAATCGGAACGCGCTGACTTTGCTGTATGCAATTAAGGTGGCTCCACTGCGACCGGTGTTGGTAGTCTTCTGCCATAAATCTATCAGTTTCCTCTTCCTGAAATATAATTATGTCACTATTATAAACTGGCCTAATTCTTTATGACCTAAAGATCATTAGCTTTTATACAAGCTAATATTGGTTCATAAACATCTGTTTGTAATGTCAATATATCATATTTTTACCATAATAATAATGTTTATGACAAAAGTCAGGATGCATTGATAAGAACAAGTCTCTATCGAATTATATGGCTTCGTTTTTTGTAAACAATAAAATCGAATGTTTAAATTTTTGCAAAAAAACATCACTTTAAGTAATGATTTTTATAAAATGGTACTGTCATTACATCATTCGATTAAGGATCGAATTTTGGGAAGTGTCATTATATCAAATTATTACGCTCTAGATGGTCTGGATGATCGAGATGGACTTAGTTTTGGGTGTCGTTTCAGTTAGTACTCATAACATTACTAATTCAATTCTTGAAGAAATATTTTTTTGGGTTCATTAAGAGCAAGAGCGAACATTTACCGAAGTACTCCCCCTATTTAGGCTGAGCGATCATTTCTCAAATTCAAATTCAAATTCAAAAATATCTTTATTCGATTAGATTTTTTACAAAGTACTTTCAAATCGTCAGAAAGGCACGATTACATAGGATTATACATGCTACCGCCAGGTTCGGAAGGTTGCTATTACTGAGAAGAACCTGGCAAGAAACTCAGTAATTACTCTTTTACAAAATAATTTTATAGCGTTGAGTGATACAATATAAATCATAAAATATATGGACACAGTTCCAGTGCACAAAAGTCGATATAAAAAACATTTAAACTAATAATAAGTACTACGAATAATTCCGTAGCTTGAGATGACCAGCCCCCACTAGCAGCACCTGTTCACAAGTATAAAGAGAATGCCAGCCATCGCCCAACCATTATAGAGGGAAGTGAGCGTGACAGATATATGATAAAAGCTCTGCTACTTACTTTGGACAGCCTTCCTTATCAGTAAGTTGAATCTTGTTGGTCTTCGGATTGTCGTAACTATCAGTGTCGTAAGCCCAGCAGTCGTGGATCTTCAGGTTGAATTGGTTTCGGACGTCCTTCAGGTAAACCAGTATGGTCAAGTACTCTCCAATTTTTATCGAATCTTTCAACGGAGTGGTCTGAAATTAGGGAAATGAATATGTGTATGTTTAATCTGGTATCTTTGAAGAATATTAGCGTCCATACAATAATAGTATGTTAGTGGCAGAACAGGCTAAGTATAGGCCCGTAAATGTATGGTCAAAACCTTTGCTCAAAGTAATCTGTCGTGCTGGCGCTAATAGAAACGTTAAAAAATGTATTGGAATGACATAAACCAGTCACGTGACATAATATGTCATTCCCATACATTTTGTTATTCCCATACATTAGCGAAGCGTGAGGATAATGTTACATTGTCTAGAGCCTTGTTATTGCCTTTTAATCTAAGCATTGAAAAATTGCCACTTAAATTAATTTGCGACAATTTCAATCGACCTTTTGAACTGTTTATTTTGTGTATCTAATAAATATGTACTAGTAATAAAAATGTAGGCTCTTTTGTCATTTAAAAAATGTACTTCAACTTACGTTAGGGAATTCTCCCTTCTGTATGTCCATCCAGCATTCGACGCCGCCTGCTGGCCCTTGGACCGCCACCACGTCTAGCATGTCTACCATGAAGGGTTTAAGCTTCAGTGTGTGCTGTTCGCTAGTGGTTACTTGACCACCAGCTGTTAGCTCGTACGATGTGCGCGCGCATGATATCTGGGTGATTAAAAAAAGTTAAGTTAGTGTAATCACGTCATCGGTGTCAGAATATTCATGTTTAATACCTATGGGCTGAATTTTTGATGTGTGCATACATTCTAGTGTCACAGTGTTTGTAACAAAACTCCTCTGAAACGGTATGACCCATTTTTATGAATTTTTTTACCTATTCAGTGGGTCTGATGAATATTTTTCATACTCACCACTTGGGATATATAAATAATATAAAATAAAGGTTCAGTTCAAAAAATATAGTAAAACAATATTTGCCGGGCATAGCTAATAATAATATAGATTGATGTACTTAGTCTAATTTCCAATCTCCAGTTCGACTTCCAATGAGTTCTTGAATGTAATCTCAGACATTATGCAGGTTTCCTTCCTATGATGTTTTGCTTCACCGTAACACTTTTTAATTTGACAACTGCCACTGGATTGGTGGATCAATCCAGCATGTGATCCATTGATAGGATAACACACCGTTTTCAATTATCTTCTACTATCAGGTAGGCCGCATGATTGATTGTCAGCTTAGTGGTATGAAAAAACAAATAACGAAATCTGATATACCTTTCTGGCGAAGTCCAAGGGTCCTTGCACAAAGTCATCAGCTTGGAAGATGAGCACATTGTCGACGGTGCCGCAGGCGTTGCACAGAGGACGGGATCCACAGCCATTCAACGGTACTCGGAAAGAGTAGCGGGATTGGCTGCCACCCAGTGACACATATCTGGGGAGAGACATTTATTATGATAAATCTAAGAGATCGCCCGAAGCTTCGCACTCTAAAGGACTAGCTAGAAGACAGCCACTAAAAAAATATTTTTGGTGGTATTCGACGAAAAATGTCGCTTGCCCGCGATAATTTTTGGGCTTTGGGCGCGAATGTGGATGAAGTTGTACGTGAGGATCGTAGCATGTGGCAAAGAGTGGTTACTGCCATCATCCTCATTGGATACAGACGCATAAGTACGTATAAGTTAGTAGGGCAAAGTGACCGGCAGTCCTGTCTGTGAGATATCAATCCTATTCATATTATTCAGCCTATAAGATGGTGTAGTACTATATTAGGTAGACTTTTTGTGATGACATTGGATGTATATTGCATCCGAAATACAAAAAGCATGTGAGGTTCATGTAGAAATAGTTCTTTCTATTTACAATAAGCGATTACAATGTGGGTCGAATCACAGACTTTATTCAAAGAAGGAAAGAAAGAAAGAAAATACATTTATTCAAAACAACATACGTAAATGGGAGAAAAGGTTTGTCGTAACAATAGATTATAGTTGTTACGAATTGGACCTAACTTAGCATTATCTGGGTGTCACGGTGATGACAGCCATCACTGATCTTCCGCTAGGACCAAGGCCATAGAGTGACTGAATGCAAAATAATAACATTTCAACTTACTTGCACTTAGGGTCGTTAAGGTATCCCTTACTGTAGATAATACCGTCATAAACATCAGCAAATTCGATGCTGACGTCAATGTAGTCAGCAGAACATTGGACGTCTATGTCAGGAGATAGGGGAGAGTCTGCTGCTCTTGATCCCCTGACGAAGTTGACCCCAGCATCTTCTACGCTGTTCTCGACAGAGTAGAAGGGTGAGAGTGAGTTGTCCCCGGAGAGCTCTCGGTTCAGCTCGAACGCCGTGAGCGTGTTGGCGTCATCTGGAACAGCTGTAGCGAGCGACAGCTACAGCATGCATTATGGATTAGTATAACTGTTATCTGTACACCAATACATACATACAAATAGATAAAATCAAAAAAATCAAAATCAAAATATCTTTATTTGATTAGACTTCTTACAAAGTACTTTCAAATCGTCAGAAGGACACAAAATACATTATACATGATTATAAATGTTACCACCGGGTTCGGAAGGTAGCTTTTGTTGAGAAGAACCCGGCAAGAAACTCAACAGTTACTCTTTTAAAAAAATATATATTATACAATGTTTTTGGTTACAGTATTTATATCTCATGAATATAAGCCCATGGACACAGCACAAATGCTCAATTGTCAATTATAATAACTAAAATATTACAAATATTTGTGAGCATAAATAATATTAAAGAGTCTGTTTGTACATACATACATACATACATACATATGCTCACGCCTGTATCCCATGGGGGTAGGCAGAGACCACCGTTGTTCACATGCTACGATCCTGACATACTTACTTATTCGCTTCATCCACATTCATGCATCTCTTCATAAGTCTGTTTGTAATTCCATATTAACAGCTTTTAATTAAAAGTATATGAAAGTAGATTAGCGTAGATTTAGTTTTATATAATAGGAGTATATCGGTTTAAAATTGACAAAGTTTCATACAAACTTTCATCCCCTATTTTATTCTCTTGGGGGTAGAATTAATCAAAATTCTTAGCGAGTTTCAGCCCGATGCGTCCAGTGGTTTGGGCTGTGCGTTGATAGATCACTATGCCAGTCAATCAGTCAGTCACCTTTGAGTTGTATATATTTAAGATATCTATATAGAATAGAGTAGCTAGGGGGTAATTATAACTGATTGGTGATATTGGATATATACCTATTTGTTATTTCCCAGTAGCAACCCGAAGACTGGTCTGGGATCCGACCATGAGCTCTTATTGCATTATTAGTTCGGTTGTGTGACAGTGACAGATGTATACACGTCAAATACATCTGTCTCACAATAAGAGTAAAACTATCATGGCAATAAGATGTTATAGTAAGGCCCCTGGTGGCCGGTTGATGCCAATAGGCTCGACCTCTATTACATGGGACTTAAATATAAAGAAACGTGGGTGGGTGTATGTGAGAACACCAATGCCTATCCCTTCGAAGAATATAGACGTATGCATTATGCATGTATAATGTGTATATATTCATAGTTATCTCCCTAATTTCAGACCTTGAAGGATATGAAGAAAACAGGCGTGAGCACATCTATGTGACGTGGGTTAAAGAATTTCCACTCTATTTGTTAAGGAAATACTGGAATAATTAACACGAAATATCATCAAAATACCGTGTTAATTATGATGTATGCATGTTGGTTAGTATTTATCTTTAAATCGGCAACATTTGGTTCACACAATGAATTTTGTCTCACGGGGTTGCGACAAACAACGCGATATGGAAATATATTGTGGTTCCAAATAGTTGCAACACTAATTATTTTAGAGTTTGTGAACATTGATAATAATGCATTTACAATTAGTTGCGGAGTGCGCCAGTGAATTTAAACCTTATCTTAATATTTCTATACATATATACAAATAAATTGAAGTGTCTGTTTCTAATTAAAAATTAACAGCGAATATGGTAATCACATAAAAAAATCAAAATCAATTGTCCGTCTGTTTGATGATGTTACAAGGAGTAGCTTAGGCTTATTTTATTTACGAAAAATTAGAGATTATTAGAGATACGTTAAATAAACCTTCCTATATTTATGTAAGTTTATTTTATTTTGCATTACCTGCACAAGTGCAATCAGTGCCGCTATGCGCATGACGGCCTCTTCATGGGGCCCTGAAACAAAACAAACACATACAGGTATTAGAATTAGGAGATAACAATTAAAATACCGTCCCGGATAGAAATATAGTAATTTATTGGGTTCTCATATTCCCTCCCAGATTCCATTCCGTCATTCGACCACAGACGTCGGTAGTGCCGCGCCATAGTAAAATAAGGTACACTCCACAGACTTACAGATGTCAGTCGGCGTAGGCCAAATATACATCAATTATACATGCAACATTTCGAACCTGGCGGTTGCTTTTAGTGAGAAGAACCTGGCAAGAAAATAATTTCTCCTTACAATGCACAAAATATGTCTATAATAATTAATAGAAAGTAGAGGTCTGAGTAATTAGAATTATATTTAAATGTGTAGCTTGAGATGACAATTTTGTATACTGACTGCGCGGGCCTAAGAGCGGCCTTTGCAAATTTTGTCGATTTTTCCTCCTCAATTGCATCTAATTATCTCTGTCTATATATCTCTAAACATTGAACGACAGAACAATACTTATATTTTTCCTCGTATAACCGGCAACAATACAAATTAGTATGTTTTGTTCAACCCAAGCCCACGTCGACAAGAACTTGGGACACCGACCAATTTCCATTGTCTCTCTGAAGGGAATTAATTGGTGAAGTGAAGTGCGTATAAATTACACATTGTAATATTACTTGGAATTTGGTAATATTCTTGCTGTTTTTGGATGTTGGTTCTTAAATGTTTTTGCTAACTTTGTATCGAGGAATGTATCCAATTTATATTATAAACATTTTGACAAAGCACGTTTTAGCTCTACTGTAAACTGGAAGGTATTTCATTATAGATCCTGACTTTCTATGATATTGAATCTGGATCAAAATTGTTCAGAAATTGTAGCTTTTATATATTTTTGTCCACGGTAATCTTTGTTTGGTGTATACATTTTTAGGGGTGACGTACCCTTATCACTTAGGGGTATTAAAAACGCTTACGCCAAAAATTAAATAAAGAGGAGTTTAGTGATTAACACAGTTTCAGGAGAATTGTATTTATTCGATAATTGTAATAAAAACAGCCGTAAGGTTTCAATGCAATTAAGTGCACATAGCATATTCATAATCCCGAAAAAAATGGTTCATCAAATCATGTGGAGGAACCTACAGGGTGCTAGTTATATACGTTATTTCTAGTATATTATTCAGCTAGACCATTTTTTTGTATCTTTAAACTGTACTATCGCACCCTCAGTACGATAGGGGATCAACTCAAAAAAATCCGACAGTAATTATATTAAGATTATAAGACAGACCTCAAAATGAATTTCCAAACGTAGTTTTAAAAAAAAATTAACACTTACGATAATGCACTTATAAAAATATAAAATATTTTGTATTTTTTTTTTAATAATAGCTGCCTAAGTTTTAAATTAAATCTTTCCGATCTTTGACCAAAAATAAAAAATTTTGAATTGAGCAACGCTAATTTTTAAACGCCTTAATATGTTTATTTATTTTATTTATATATTTATTTATAGTTAATTATTACGGACATACCAATTACAATAATTAACATTGACATTTTAGAACAGTGATCTTATGCCTTATAAAATATACACTTATAAAATCGTGGATAATCTCGCATACTTAACCTCACAGAATCTCAAACATTCAGACAAATGTTGGGTACTATATTAGTGTCATCAACATTTACATTCCGTCCTCACTATCTAATCTTAATACATCTTAAGCAGTCATTTGTAGGTCTAAAAAGGCCACTTTGGAAGAATCATAACGTGATCCGAATATGATTCATCATCGAAATGACAAAATGGTCTTTATAAATAAGAGTACGATTAATATTTCACAATTCACCTGTTTCACATTTTCCTATGAAGATTCCTAAAATGGTCCACAAAATATGAATTGATTGTGACAAATAGCATCATAAAGAGTTAGTTAGGGACTAACATCTACAGTTATTGCAATCATTCGTGAATCATAATATGAATTGCATCTATGTGACCATTTTGTCGTTTCGAAGATGAATCATATTCGGATTCTCCCAAAGTGACCTTATTAAACCTACTGTACATATGATGGGTAATCATCTCCCTGGCCTTATCCCATACATTGTTGGAGTCGGCACTTGATTCAACCCGATGTGGCTGATCACCTGATTTTTTAAACGAAGCGACTGCCATCTTCCTTCGCAACCCCTTTTACGAGGAATATCTGTGTGATCTGGGTTAAACCAGTTGTCAGACTATTTTAGGCCTCCGACTGACCTATAACGATTGCCATAGATGATAAATTGGCAACCGGGACCGACGGCTTAACGTACTCTCCGAGACACGGAGGAAACTCGGACGGTCACCCATCCAATTACTGGCTAGGGCTAGGGTTGCTTAATTTCGCTGATCGAATGATATGCGCAATAGCAACTGTGCTACGAGCTCCTCGTAGTGGTGATGGGTAAATGCCTCTTCATTTCTCTGTTGTAACGTACTGTTGGTCAATCTTTGAAAGCTTGTAGTTAGTCTCGTCATTTTGCTTTTTCTTTCGTCATATTTGCCGCACCTATCTCAAGGCGTGATCATCATGAGTGATTCACGTGTAGTTTTCTATTGTCTTTTTTTAATCGTTCATTGACGGTTATTATAAACAAAATGTGCCCCGCTTCAGTTTCATGCTTAATTTCACGTAACCCTAATATTTTTTATGAACAAAAATTGCCTAAGTTACTCCTTCATCAGGTACCTGCCCGTGAATGTCCCATTAAAATTGGCCCAGCTGTTTCAGAGATTAGCAGGAACAAACTGATAGATAGACAGACAGACTGACAGACAGACAGAGAGACATTATAAATATAATAAAATTTGTGTTTTAATGTCGGTACACTATATACTTTCATATGTATTTAGTGAAAAGCTGTTAATTTGGTATTACAAACAGACTCTTCAGTCTTATTAAATAGATTAAAAGATTTAGATTTGATTCGATATTTGGGCAGAGCGTCAGATGTAGGCTGATGTCTCATGTTATAATATGTTGAGCCGAAAGCAACTATACCTATGCGAAAAATATGGATATCCATGTATTTCTAACCTCTGTTTTTTTTCTAAAGACGGTTAAAATTGTACAGATTGATTTGCCCAACGAGAAGAAAATTGCATTACACTCGCGGCCCAACATATTATAATTTGAGACATCAATATTATGAAACGCAAGCGCCAGCGCAGGTGATTTGCAGTGACCTTTTGTCTGACACTTGCGATTCGTTTTTTAGTGTAACTTAGTAACATTATAATAATAGTTAAGGGCCCTTACGACACCATCGTACATAAAGATAAATAAACAAGCATGTTACAATAAAAGTTTAATGATAGGGAGTGTAGGTACTTTGAGTTCTACTTTAGCAAACACTTGTGGAGAGCGCGTGATCATGCTCATCCCGAGCAAAGGGAAAATCTTCCAGCCAGGCAGGTGTCATACCCGGGGAACACCGGCTCCAACTGTTCTAGTTGGAAACTTGTATATATAGGATGTCGGGGCAGCTGTTAAAATATGTGATAGTGTGTAAATTTTGGATGCAAATAAAATTATTATGACAAATATATCTTCTTCCGTTTTCGCGTAACTGACGTTCATAGTTGACCATATAAAGACCTTATGTATGTATTACGACTTCAGCATTATATATTGCGATATATTCATAAAACCCTGCAAGTTTTATAAGGCAACTGTTCCTTTTTCTCCGACAATCTGTATACTGAAATGCGTTTGAAAACTCTTATTACGCGATTTAGATTCGCGCGTTTTTGTACTCAAACTTCTCATTTGTTAGCGATTAACGACATCTCAGGGTGAGCAAAGTGTAATTGAGTTTTTTCCATCTGTTTATTCCTAGTATCAGCCTGAAGACTGGTTTAGTGCCCGATTATTGACAATAGACTTGCCCTCTATTACGCTTGACTTAAACATATAAGCTTATTATGTATTGTATGGTATAAAAAAAAGAGCCGTGGTGGCCTTGAGGTTTGAGCAGTCGCCTGCTACGCAAGCGACACAAATTCGAATCCCAGTGGGGCCTGTACCAATGAGTTTTTTTAAAAAACTTATGTACAGTGATTTCACACCACGTGCTTTACGGTGAAGGAAAACATCGTGAGGAATCCTGCATATTTCTGAAATGTAATTCAATGACGTATGTAAAGTGTCTGAGACGGCGATGGACTCACCATCTAATCGTCCAAAGTGGGTGTTGTGATTACAACACCTCTGCCTACCCTTTCGGGGAATACAGACGTGAGCATATGTATTTATATGTGGTTTGAAAAAAAATTCAAATATAAGAAGTTCCAAATACTTACATAGTTGCCCTCGTCACACAGCCTTACATCAATAATTCCAGTTCTATATAAAACCCGAGTGTTACTGTTAATAGTTTAAATGGCAGATCACGAAGTCATTTAGTTACATCGTTTCGTGAGGTCAGTCCTGTGAACTCCAGCGCCGTTTCCGTATCATTTCGTCATAGGGTACCCCTAATTAGCTTAGCTGTTATGTTTCAACACACTTTGTACTTGTCTGAACGATTTTTATGTAACGTTTTTACGTGTTTAATATTATTACTTCGCTTTGAACATAATCCCTTTGGAATGATATAGTTTTGATGAAAAATTTATACATTTTAACAATTTTTTTATATACGTACTGCTTAGGGAATATTTATTGTACTTGTGGATGCTTACGCTACAGTAAGCATCCACGCTAGTATAATTAGATAGTGCAGATGAATTGCAAATTTTAATGACACTAATAACATTGAGATTTCATCTCAGTATTTCTAAATTATAAGTCTTTTACGCAACTGTTAGATTCACTTAACTCTACTTATAGTTGTCTCCCGCGGTTATACCAGCATAGATTCAGGGGGGCCAGTGGAACGCTTATGTTTTTTTAAATACCTAATAATAAACTAATTAACTCGGAGAAGACTAATTTACCCGTTAAAATAAGTCCAGCTGTTTCTTTTACTAAAAAATATTAGGATTTTGCTTAACACAAATAATTCTTAATACATTTCAAATTTAGTTAATTTAACAGACATTTTAAACTTCAACTTGAATTTTTTTTTAATTAATAGTTAAATAAAACACAATCAATGATCGGCAAATTTGAATTTATAACTAAGGCAGTAATTATTTTACCAGTTTTGAATACAATTTATTTTAGATTATTAAAGAATAGCTTAGGTTACGCAATAAGTGTGAAATAAAAATATACATACATATGTATGCTCACGCCTGTATTCCCCGAAGGGGTAAGCAGAGGTGTTTTAATCACAACACCCACTTTTCACCTAAGATGATTAAGTGCCAGATGGTGAGTCAATCGCCGTCTCAGACACTTTACATACTTCATTGAATTACTGACTTACTTAAAATAAAAATATTTTTTTAATATTTTTTTAAAACTAGTTGTAGAAATACATTTAGAGGTATGTCTTATGATCTTAACAAAATGAAGTATTTCCGTAAATTTTTAAGTTAAGCCCCTATTGTTCTTAGGGTGAGATATGTAAATTACTTCGACTGTAAATAAAGGAGTAATTTTTTTTGAATCTAAAGGATGAATACCCTCAGGCTCAATGGAGCAAACGTTCTTATTTGAAAAATTAGCCTTACTGGATTCCTTACTGTATTGTAAAGCTTTTATATACAGGATGCCGGGGAAATATGACAGCTGTTAAATTATGTGAAAGGGTGTAATTTTAGAAAGCCAATAAAATTATTATGACAAAAATATCTTCTTCCGTTTTCGAGTAATTGACGTTCAAAGTTGACTATATCAAGACCTTATTTTGATACAAATGCTGATTCACGTGAAATCTACGTTTTTATTTTTTTATTCCACTAATAGTTCCTGAAATAATACCATAAAACCTTCTCCTTAATTTAAAAAGTTTATAGTACGTAATGTAGGTAAACACGGCAGCGCGTTATTTCAATCGTTTAAGGCCGCGAGCTCTTCGGCCCTTAGCAACCATAGCCTATAACTACGTTATCGTTGGAGCTAGATATTTTACGACTTCAACATAGTGATATATTCATAAAACCCTACAACTTCTAGAAGACAACTGTTCCTTTTACTCCGACACCCTGTATATATTCTGTGGTAGTGTGCTGTAAGTCAATACATTATATATTACACACATTACGACACGGTAATATTGAATGAACACTTGACACTATTGTGTCGAATCTGAGAATGGACATTGATTTTATCACCCATTCCGATGACGTGAATACAATGAAATTTAAACTTTATATCCCTATAATATTGAGCTTACATTTAAATGTTACGGAATTTGCTTAGAAACTGCGGTCGACACCACACAGAACTATTAGTTTTATGCAATAACAATAATATTGTATAATATCTGGTAACAATTAACACAATCGTATGAATATGACATGGAAATGTTGCTAAACGGTCTGGCTGTTTGTTTATTCAGGTTTTTTTTATATTATTATTATTAGTGCAACTCTCATACACACATACATACACACACACACATAAATACACACACCCACACGCACACACACACACACACACCTAAAGTTAAATCTAAGTTACAAATTTTGTTTATCAAAATACTGTACTAAACATACAAGTTACAAAAATTTGTTAATATTACTTTACTTTTAATAATTTTAATATTGTGTTTCTCCGAAGGTGGTCGTTGTCAGACGCAACACAGTTTTTAAACTTCTGCGACTGTCACCGTTCCTCTGTATACTGTACTAAGAGTTATGCTAAATAAACATTATTATTATTATATATATTCTTATCAAAATATGATCTCCCATTTTAGAGGGGTATAATTGCTGGCACACGGGCCTTAGCCAAGTGTGACAGATTTATATTATAATATATATACTTATATAGTTGAAGTTAGTTTTATGAGGATGAGGATGAAAGGAATTTCCGGGTGAGACGGCATGTGTTGAGTATAGCAGCCTTTTGTAGGAGAGAGAGAGTGTACTTGGGCATTTGGAGGGTGTTGAGGTTATTATTATATTGATCATATAGGGTGACGTAAGGTGAAAGCCTTTTCAAAGTTACTTTTTTTGATTTTCTTGTTTAAATTTCTTTTCTTGATTAAATGAGAATAAATATGCTCAAGCCATCCCAGAAGGGTCCCCGAAGGGGTAAGCAGAGGTGTTATTACAACAACACCCACATTTTACCGAATATGATTAATGGCCAACGCCACAAAACATACGTCTTTGAATTTCTTCTCAGACATATGCAGGTTCCTCACGATGTTTTCCTTCACCGTAAAGCACGTGGTGTGAAATCACAGCGGTTTCACCAGCGTAGATTTAATTTCATAGTACATTTTCATCAACCCTAAATGTTTTTTTTTTAAATAAAAGTAAAAAGCGTAAATTACTATTTGTAATATTGTCTGTCTGCCAGTGAAAGTCCCGTTAAAATTGGTCCAGCTGTTTCAGAGATTACCCGAAACAAACAGAAAGATAGGTAGAGAAAAAGAAAATGGTTTTTTTATGTCAGTATAGTGTATACTACCATATGCATTAAGTAAAAAGGCGAAATTTGTAAGTTAAGTTAAGTGGTGACAAAACTTCACTGTGACCAAAGCACACTAACCCTTTCTTAAAATGTATGGAACTCGGAAGTTAAGTAAAATAAAAATACTTACAAATCATAATTACCGGAGGTTAGAATCGGCGAAGGTCGTTCACATAACGAAGATATTATTATGAATTATCAAGGCATTCACTTAGCTGCTGCTTTGTCGGCGTTTGTAAGTCTGTGAGTAATGTTTAAGTACTTAATAACTGTTGTTTAAATATTGATTTGTAGTTTGAAACCATTCGCATTTAGTTTTAAATTAAAGGTAGGCATTTAAAAATAGGCAGTGCTTGCCGTAGGGTTTGAGCAGTTGCCTGCTGCGCAAGTGACGCAAGATCGAATCCCAGCCGGGCTGTATCAATGAGTTTTTCTAAAACGTACAGTAAACTAAATTTACTTATGGTGAAGGAAAACATATGTCTGAGAAGTATTAAAAAGACACTATATATGTAAAGGCACCCATAAAATATCATTAGAATACGACGGCAAATGGTAGCTCAAAGGTGAGGCTCCCAGCTTACGGGGCGATAACGAAACTAGAGTACCCTCCCTCCCCTTTTAGAGACTGACGTTCACCGTATTCTTTTTTCCTTTTTTTTGGGCGAAGAAGAAACCGAGCACAGCTCGGTCAACCGGGTACTAATATAACCCTAAAAAAAATTTTTTATAAAACATACAAGGAAGTTTGAAGAATATAATAATGAAATAAGTAGATATTTGAGGAATAAAAAATGAGAAATAAAGGATAGTTTGAAAGCAGCAGCAAAAATTTAATATAAAGTAGTAAGAAAATTGAATAACATAGAGAAAGTGAAGAATATAAATAGAAAAACAAACTGGACACAAAAAAGTCTCTGGCCACGTCAGAGGGACTATATGTAGTAAACAAAAAACCGGGTACTAATAGATATAATACATATGTTTCTAAACACGCATTTAATTACGTATAAGTCATTAACGTTTACGACTACTTCATTCTTAGATTGTTTGCTTCTGTGTTTATTTTAATGACAAATTAAAGAAATTTGTTGTTTGTAATTAAACATGATTATTACGTGTACGCTTATTAACAAGATAATAATTGTTTTTTTGAGAAGCAGCTTCCATCCGCGACTTCACTTGCGTTTTTATACTTTAAAGTTCCCTAATTTAAATCGATTGGCATTATATTAGTGAGAATCTATACGAGTTATATTCTAATTCTAATAGTTTCTCAGTTTATTTTCTTTTCTCTTCATAATATTTGCAGAAACTCTCGTGACAAGCGGGCTGGGGCTTTAATCGCCCAGAGAATCAGCATTGTTATTCAACGTGGCAATGCTGCCAGCCTTCCTGAGATACATCGATTTGGGCCCAGTTTTCTACTTATAGTTAGTTTTATGTAATTGGGGCCTACAGTTTAAGAACTACTAAGCTTTGGCGATTCATTTTGGTACGGTAAAATTAAACGTCAAAGCTAAGGATTTCTTAATACGCGCTACTTAAACGATCATAGTTGGCCCCCTGTTCCTTATAATAGTTTAGTTTTTATTCGATAAATACCTACCAATATTTGTATAGAAGTAACAAAGAGACACTAGCAGTTTTATTTAATACATAATATATACATACATTTGTTCACGTCTGCCCCGAAGGGGTAGGCATGTACTTGTAGTACACTCACATTTCGCTAGTTATGCTTAAGTCTCATGTTATAGGGGGCGAGTCTATTGCCATTATCCAATCACTATTCCTGACTCCGGCATTTACTAGGATATTACAGATGGTAAAATAAATATCACTTTGGCCGACCCGGGGATCGAAGCTAGGACCTCGTATTCAGCAGGAGCGCTTGCGTCCACTAGACAAGACACGCAGTTTTATTTAATGGGAGAAAATATAGATGAGTTCATTAAAAATACAAAGGAATTTAAACTATAAAACTGGACTTTAATGTCCAATTTGATAGTGTCATCGAATACGAGAACGATGTCAGGGTTGCCACGGCCATAAGTATAAAGTACTGGTTTAACCCGTTCCACATCACTTACCCGAGGTCCGCCCAATGTTATGTAACAGCGATGCTACTTGTTTTACCAAAAATGTTATAGGGTTGCTAATTTCTGTTAACCATTTAATATTAAAAGCTTTTAAAATGTTGCAAATTGTTCTTGCTGACAGTTTAGCATAAAAGCGTTAATTTTGATCAATTATATCATCTGCCTCGATGCCTCATCTGTCTAGTGGTCGCAGACGATTCTGCAGAACACGAGATACTAGGTTTGGTATCTGGGTCGGGCAAAGTGGGTGTTTCCAACTGTGAGTTCCCAGTAGCAGCTTGGAGTCTTGATTAATGGCAATAGGCTCGCTCCCTACTACTAACATCAGAACAACTTGTAACTGGCGTATTGCAAGTAAACTTCTTCCTACCCCTTCGGGGAACACATGCGTAGGCATATTATGTATGTCTGTATATATTTTAATTTACAATTTAAACCGTCTTAGTATCTATGAAGAAATACCAGTCTCGGTGTCACTTGATCAGATAAAAAAGGTGTTTTATTTTTAGCAATAATAAGCTCAGTGAGTTCAAAAACAAAAAATATTTGACAACCCTATTCACAGGCCAGATTTATAGCTTTTTTTTACTTTTAACGTATTGTAATGAATCGTATATCAATACGATATTATTACGTTTAATAAAAAAGTGTTTAGCAAAAACAAGCTTAAGATCTTTTCAAATCTGTCTAACAAATTACAGGTTCAAAGCTTATAACTGCAATTTGCAAAATGAATTGTTGTTTACACACACTTGCGAAAATCTTGTAAAGCAATAGGTATATTAATTACATGTTAGTCTGTTGTAGCAATGTGTTGTGTAAGAATGATATAATGGTTATCTTAGATGCTTCCAAACTTCTTGACCTTATATGGGTATGACACTAATCTTTCTATCTGCAAGGATTTAAATTAGTATTTGAAAAATACAGATAAATTAAATTGAAGTGTCTGTTTGTAATTCCAAAATTGCACCTTTTGACTAAATGCATATAAATGCGTTTACACGGTACTGACATAGAAAAACTAATTTCCTAACCAAATTAAATCTTTGATTTTTTCTCCGTCAGTCTGTTTGTTCCGGCTAATCTCCGAAACGGCTAGACCGATTTTAACAGAACTTTCACTGACTGATAGCTAATGTTACAGGAATTAAGCTAAGCCGCATACATATACTCACGCTTATATTCCCCGAAGGGGTAGGCAGAGGTCTTGTTATAAAAACACCCACTTTTCACCGAAGATAATTAAGTATCAACGATCATATCAGCTGTCTCAGGCACTATATATACGTCTTTGAAATACTTCTCAAGCATATACCGTAAAGCACGTGGTGCGATCTCACTGGTACATGAGTTTTTAGAAAAACTCACTGGCACAATGCTGGAACTCGAACTTGCGTCGCTTGCGTAGCAGGCGACTGCTCAAACTCCACGGCCCCCACGGCTTTTACATGTTGCATGCATTTATTATCATGTAATACAATGTTAAAAATAAATATTAACCTGTATGTAACCCCTACTTGACCTGTGGGCAGCAACATTGAATACATGAAAAGCGCAGGTCCTACAGTCACTTACGTCCAAACTTTCCAAATCAGGCTGTGATTGACAGATTGACAGATTGACAACCGTATAAATACGCCTATTATCGATGTAAATATTGACGTAACAGCTATTAAACAGTTACTGAATAGTACAATGCAAGTGATTCGTATTGCAATGTATTTTAAAACTTGAATGGTGTGTTAGGTTTTTATGTTACAAAGGTTCCCAATTAGAAAACGTCAGTGATTATTGATCTCTGAACTAACATCTATATCTATACAGATAAATTCAATGTTCGTGTTTGTTTATAATTCCAATTTAACCGCTTTTCATCATCTTCTCCCTGGTCTTCTCCTATACATTGTTAGGGTCGGTACTTGATTCAACCCGATGTGGCTGATCACCTGATTTATTATACAAAGCGACTGCCATCTGACCTTCGCAACCCCTTAAACGAGGAAAATCTGTGATCTGGGTTAAACCAGTTGTCAGACCATTAGTAGGCCTCCGACTGAACTGTAATGATTGCCATAGATGATAAATTGGAACTCAGTTGCTAAACTGCGCCACGAGCTCCTCTCCTTTTTATTATTATTTTAATTTAACAGCTTTTAGCTAAATTTATATTATTTGTAATGTAACGTTTCAGAGATTATTCGAAACAAACAGACAGACAGAGAAAAATTTTGAAAATTTATTTTTTATGTATGTACCGTATATGCTTTCGTGTGCATTTAGTAAAAACCTGTTATTCTGGAATTACAATCAGACACTTCAAATTTATTACTCTGTATATATGTATATGACGTGTACAATTCTAACACTGTCACACTGACTTTTATGGTACAGATGCCGTCACCAGTTTTGAGCACTGACCTTGAATGCACATTAGCCATTTTTAGGGTTTGTTTGACCGAGCGCGCATTGGGGCCTACCATAATCAGTTTAAGCAGAGCGTATAGAATTTATTAGCTTTGAGCTAAGAAGTTCGTAATACGCGCTGCATAAACGATCATAGGCTCCCATTTCTCCCCACTATATCCGTTGTAATAAACTACTGGTAATTCACAAACGAATCATCTCTTAAGACATAACTATTCAAATAATAAAAACAAATTACCAACCGTTTATCACAAGACGAAATACTATATGAGACCTTTGCAGAAACATAATAATTACTTTTGTCCCGAGCTTACTCAATGCAGGTCAAGTCGTGTATCTTGGTGTCTACCCACTGACCTGACTGCCTACCCCTTAATTATTCTCACGTGAATATTGGACGTTATGACAGTAATTTGGCGTTGCATAAGGCTCAATTTGCAAGAATTCTTCGGGTATTGTGTATATTGGTTTTATGATTTATCTGTATAGGACATGGAAAAGAGCGATTATTGATAAATTTGTTTAGCTAGGATTTTGTTATGTATATAATATATATATAAAAGATTACAAAGAGTAGTCACCTGCTACGTAAGCGACGCAAGTTCAAATCCCAGCGGGGCCTGTACCAATGAGTTTTTCTAAAAACTTATTTGCTGTTATTTCACACCACGTGCTTTACGGTGAAGGGAAACATCGTCAGAAAACCTGCATATGTCTGAGAAGTAATTCAAAGACGATGTATAACGACGACGAGTATGTATAATGCCTGATACATTCTTTAGCACTTAATCTTGTGTGAAAAGTGGGTGTTGTTATTACAGCACCTCTGCCTACCCCTTCGGGGAATACAGGCGTTAGCATATGTATGTAGCTATGGCATGTGTACTAACGTACATACGTAGTAGAAGTGCATAATACTATACCAAAGTTAATTTGCATTCACAATCATAACTTCAAGTAGTCTGACCTAAGATCTTGCTCAAATCATACGCAACGTAATAGCGTATAACATTTTATAACACAAATACAGTTACTACCATACAAACGTAATGCCAAAAGCCATGCACTTACGTCACAGTAAATTGACTAAGGCTTTTTACTATTTGTATCTACGATTTATAGCACCTTTTGTGGAATTACCACTAGCTTCCTGCATTGCGTTTACAAATACAGGTCATGTGTGAGGTACTTTGTGACATCACACACGTGCATACATAGCCCTTACATGAATAAATAGGTAATAGAATTTATTAGTATTGTAAGAATAAATAAAACAGAAATTATATAATTAAATATATAATAATATAGGTACCTATAAGAAGTAGCCATATAATAGAATAATATAAAATGTAAATATAATATACCTAATTTAAGCCCTCTCTCAAAAAATTGCTGTGCCCAACAGGGTCCATATTGTTAATTTATAGTGTTACCGTTCACTACCTGTAAGTGCTAAATTAAGAATATGTTTTAAAGCAATAAATTGAAATTATATTGAAATTATAAATTGGTCTTAATACAGTGTAATGTTATTCCAGTAATACATAATATGTACTAGTATAGCCTTCGTAAAACCTTTTGTAAGTGGTAACCTTCACCTTACAAAGGACACATCCTTCAAATTTTGTTCAAGTTTCATTATACATTATCAAGAGGAAACTTTCGGTAGGCAGCGGCGGTCTTCGACATTCACATAACTTTTCAAAGAATTTTCTTGGGATAGTTATAGATACATAACAATATTATGTAAAATAAATAATAAAATATTAAAAAAGTGTATTTATTTAAAAACAAACCCGTCTTAGTGATGATTTAATAAGGATGAATTACCTGAAACAAAAATAATACATTATTTTTAATTTTATTCCTAAGTAAGGTTTAACGTAACATTGCAATCTTATTAAAATAACAATAAGGTCCCCATTCTGAAACAATTTCACCATTTCTGTATTGATCTTTACAGAGATTGTCTTCAGAGATATCGCACGAAGCTACTCTTCAAGATATTTAAGACCTTTCGCCCAAGCAGTTCAGTTGAGGTTTATAAATCTGGTATTCCACGAACAAACAGATGTATACTTGACTTCTACACTGGTATTATAAAGAGGAATGAGTTGATTGTTTGAATTTGTTTTTTATGCTAGAGGAGCTCGTGGCACAGTTGCTATTGCGCATATCATTCGATCAGCGACGTAAAGCAACCCTAACCCTAGCCAGTAATTGGATGGGTGACTGCCCGAGTCCCCTCCGTGCCTCGGAGAGCACGTTAAGCCGTCGGCCCCGGTTGCCAATTTGTCATCTTTGGCAATCGTTACATGTCAGTCGGAGGCCTTAAATAGTCTGACAACTGATTTAGCCCAGATCACAGAATTTCCTCGTTAAAGTGGTTGCGAAAGTCAGATGGCAGTCGCTTCGTATAAAAATCAGGTGATCAGCCGCAGGGTTGAATCAATTGCCGACCCCAACAATGTATGGTATAAGGCCAGGGAGATGATGATGAGGTTTTTATGCTATGGTGGCAAAAAAAATCTTACGACCCATGCATTTCGTATTTCCCTCATGTTGTATGGAAACGTAATACTTCCGACGCTAGGAGCGCTTTTATATTTCCATGTGAAATGAGCTAAATACGGAATCGTTATAGTCAACGTGAAAACTGTTAAAAATACTTAGGGTAGTGATGGTATGTGGTTAACGCTATGGACAATTTCACCGGCCTCACCGGCGCAATGCCGATCCTGTATATCCCTCCACACTCTATGCCATTTTGGGGGAACCCATAATGTTTTGATGGAATTTAGAACAGAGACAGGCCCCTTACGCGCTCGAAGTCGCTGGCAAAAGCTTTACTTATATAAAAAATGACGATGTTAGTAAAGGAAATAATAAAGATTGCATCCGAATATGAAATTAATTAAAATTCGTCGTGGATTGTTTGTTATAAAGGGACGAATCAGTCACGCCGCGAACACGAATTACTCGGCAATGAAATCAATTCGCTGTGATTGAAAATGCTATAACCTTAACTATATGTATTTTTAATAAATTTGTAGTAACGATTTAGTATTTCGTAGCTTTAACTTCAATATATTAACTTAATTCGTTTAAAATAGACCCTATGTTTTTAAAAGCCATTTTTTATATTACATATAAACAGTCTTCTAAAGGAAGGCTTTCTTTCATAATGGAAATTATTAATGAGAAGCTAACTAATAAATTTGCCGAGTGGTTTGGTCATATCTCACCAAGGTTTCTAAACAATGTAACATTACGCTTCTCTAGTAGAAACGTTACAACATGTACGGGAACGACATATGTCACGTGACTGATTTGTGTTATTCCCATACATTGTTTAATCGTTTCTATTTGCGCAAGAGAATGTTCCATCTGCATTAGTCATTAGACCTAGATCTAATATATAAAATTCTCGTGTCACAGTTTTCGTTGCCATACTCCTCCAAAACGACTGGACCGATTTGTATGATTTTTTGTGTGCAGATCGGGTAGGTCTGAGAATCGGCCAACATCTATTTTTCATCCCCCTAAATGTTAGGGGTAGTCCACCCCAAAAAAAAATGGCAATACAACGTATGCCACATCGTTGTATATTTTTCATCCCAAAACTATTTTTTTTATCGAATTGAAATACAGTTACGTATGAATTTTCGAGTGTCATCCCAATCAGATGAGTTCCCGAATAATACGTATGATAATTTACTAAAACTTCAGATTGGATCACCGTAACCGTATCCTTAAGGTGTGGTGTGTATAGCGTAACCTTTAATGTCGTAACAGCCACGACACGATACTACAGCGAAGATCATCCAATAAATCCATGCACGTTCACTTAGAAACATCCTTCGGTTATCAAGCGTTTATTGGACATTGCGCTTGTAGCTTGATATATATTCACGCCTGTATTCATCAAAGGAGTAATTAAAACACCCACCTCGTTCGTTATGTTTACCATTCTTCTTGTTCGTTACTGTTACTTCTTATACTGTAAGTGATTATATTTGTGATAAGGAAGCCAGGGATGTATTTTTGTCGGAAAATTATTGTAAATCATCCCATTGGCACTGTACTTTTGCTACAATTAATTAATCTTAGTTTGATCTTTGCTTTGACTGGCTGGAATTTTCCATACTCACAAATAGTTGTAATATTTTAGTTATTAGCATTTGAACTGTGTCCTTGGGCTTATATTCATGAGATATAAATACTGTAACCAAAAACATTGTATAATATATTTTTTTAAAAGAGTAATTGTTGAGTTTCTTGCCGGGTTCTTCTCAACAAAAGCTACCTTCTGAACCCAGTGGTAACATTTATAATCATGTATAATGTATTTTGTTCTTCTGACGATTTAAAAGTACTTAGTAAGACTAAGTTTTTTTGAATTTTGATTTTTTTTTATTCGCCCACGGCTTTTATCTGAACAGTCCATCGCATGGGTGATCATACCCGCGGTCTGGTATCTCCAACCCTACTTCAAGACGTTCAATAGATGCACCATCCCGCCTTGAAACGTGTGCAAAGAACTTCAGGCTACGAGAGTGTACCAGAGTCGACAGACGCTGAGTGATGTTTAGCTCTAGAAGTGTCGTGGCGTTTGTACGGAATTCCGTCCACGATATACCGAGCATCTTTCTCCAGCACTACATCTCCAGAGCATATATTTTCTTTCATTGCCAGTAACCGGGCACTAATCCAAACAGACAGACAGAGCCGTGGTGGCTCAAGGCCAGTTTCAGCAGTCGCATGCTACGCAAGCGACGCAAGTTCGAATCCCAGCGGGGCCTGTACCAATGAGTTTTTCTAAAAAACTTATGTACAGTGATTTCACACCACGTGCTTTACGGTGAAGGAAAACATCGTGAGGAAACCGGCATATGACTATAACTTCTGATAATTCAAAGACGTATGTAAAGTGTCTGAGATGGCGATGGACTCAACATCTGTCACGTTGGCATTTAATCATCTTCGGTGAAAAGTGGGTGTTGTGATTACAACACCTATGCCTACCCCTTCGGGGAATACAGGCGTGAGCATATGTATCTATGTAATCCAGACTCCAGGGTACTGGGAAACCCAGGAGCGCGTATTCCGCATATTATTGTGTAAATAGAAGATTCTCTTATGCATTACCATTTTCAGTGAAAGTACCTATATTGAAAACGAATGTCTCAACGGATCAGTACGTGGTTCACCGTACACGCAAATAAGGATCGTCCTGTGTAGAAGGTAAGGTCTGGTATTCAGTAAGCCTATTTGAATGCTTATTAGACTGCATGTCTACGTTTAATTCATTACGCTTCATATTGGTTAGAGATGCGAGGTCGCACAGGTCGTAATAAACTTTAGCAACTTTATGGTTCTCAGAATAAGGCGTTGGCTTATTATTATGTTGTAAGTCAATCGAAATTACCAAGCTGGCTTTGATTATTCCTTCACGCTTGCAAAATAATAAAGCACAAGGCACATGGGGCCTACTGTCATCGTTATAATTCAAATTCAAAATATCTTCATTTGATTAGACTTTTAACAAAATACTTTCAAATTGTCAGAACGACACGATTATACATGCTACCGCCAGGTTCGGAAGGTTGCTTTTACTGAGAAGAAACTCAGTAATTACTCTTTTGAAAACCGAAATTTTACAATTTTGAGTAATGCAGTGTACTAAAAAAAATATTTACTAAAAGTAGGTACTACGTATAATTCTGTAGCTTGAGATGACCATACCTACTCACATAGCAGTGACGTATTACTAAATTCTTAGTTCTTAACTCATTCTTAGCTTTGAAGCTAAGAAGTCCTTAATACGCTCTGCTTAAACCCATGATGGTAAGCCCCTGTAGGCCTAGACAAAGTTACATTCCCTCGCGCTTGCGCTAATAGAAACGTTACAAAATGTATGGTAAAGACATAAATAAGTCACGTGACATACGTCATCACTATATGTTTTGTATTGTTTCTATTAGCTTACTTACTTTGTCTACAGACCCTGGCCCCGTCACGAGTAAAGAACGCGCAGGGAAAAATAGGGATAATGCACATGTTTTTATTCGCCTAGCGCCATACATATAGACAGAGACAGACTCATAAAATTACTACTGCGAATTCAAAGGCAGTTCTTAACAAGTAACGAGACCTGTAGTAGATAAGAACTTGCACTGCTTAGCAAGCAGTGCAAATTTTAGCTATAAACATTTGCTCACGCATGTATTCCCCGAAAAGGTAGGCATATGTGTTGTCATAACAAAACCCACTTTTCACCGAATAGATTAAGTACTGTGGCGGCGTAGCTCTAGATGGGTAGAAATTTATTAGAATTATACTACTTATTGGGGATTAATTTCAACCATGTTATATTTTATTTTATTAATTTTAACACTGAGTGACAAAACAAGACGTCTCTCGAATTCAGTTTTCTGCATTTTTCTTCTTTGTTTCAAGCCATCGATTACGAAGACTGAATTGTAACTCCTTACAGTACCAACGTCACAGATGGCGAGTTTTTCGCCGTCTTACGCATAATTTGAATTACTTCTATACAAATACACGTTTCCTTACAATTCCTTCGCAGTAAAGCTCGTGGTGTGAAATCACTGCACATAAGTTTCTAGAAAAAATCATTGGAACAGGCCCCGCTGGTAGCTTTTTTTTTTATTGACGAGGGTGATACCTTCAAAAGGTCCCCGACCGCCCTGGGAGAGGCAGGTCGGGGTATGTGGGATTCTTACCGCACTAAAACCCCCCCGGTGGCCATCCTCAGTGCTCAAGGGGGACTCCGGGTACTGGTAAGCAGGCTGATTAATTAAATATTACTTATAAGTGTTTTATATTATCTTTTAGATTCAAGGGCGTGTACATACAGAGCTGGGAACAATAGCCGCAGAGTTAGGCAATTTAAGGTGTCATTTCATAAGCTCGCCTTGGACAATTGCGCCGACGGATTCTCACAGGCAAAATTAAAAATGTTGCGAAACGTTTTTGGACGGATCTCATCACTGATTCATATTTAATAATCGAACTAGGCTAATGTCGTTCATAAACTTTATTTGTGAAAATACAAGGACAGCAGCGTAATTTTGGTAAACGCTTTTAATAATTATAAATAGCTATTGAACTCCGACGTTGATTCATTTTTAGATAGAAACGTCTATGTACATTTATTTTATAGCATAAACTTATGCCGACACAAAATAAAAGAAAAGCATTTATAGACTATTAGGACTAGGTATAGATCTAGTCCTTATGCTGAACAGGGGCAGTTTAAACAGTGGGCATTAATCACTTCTGAGCTTCGACGTTTCATTTTGGTAATGTAGAATTAAACGTCAAAGCTAAGAAGTTCTTAACGCGCTGCTTAAACGATCATAGTTGGCTCCCAGTCCTTTTTATACCAACCCCAATAAAATATACTTTACGCATATTAGATTATATTAAAGAAAATTCTGTAACGTTCGTTATTATATAAGGGTTATCAGCATCGAACTTGACGTCGAGTGTCGGTTTCATTTATAGGAAATTGATACATAATACAAAGAATATAAAGTTCATTTTCATATTTATGACGATCGACGTGCCTCGGAGATTTAACATCAGCACAAAAAAACAGATTGAAATCATCATGAAACTCGGTTAAAAGGGGAAAAATTTTCTGGGGGCATCTTAGTTTAAATCTGATTAACGAAGATATTATAAATCGTCCACTCTGTGAAGGACACATTTTATAGTTACGCGAAGATTTTATGACCTCTATAAATTTACATAAAGCTTATTCAAATACGTTGTTGCTATACAATAAAATATTTAAACCAGTTAAAAATAGGTGTGGAACGGATTTAAAAAAC
The DNA here is from genome assembly GCA_929442735.1 of Watsonalla binaria. NCBI lineage: Eukaryota > Metazoa > Arthropoda > Insecta > Lepidoptera > Drepanidae > Watsonalla > Watsonalla binaria. The sequence continues at coordinate 2,081,702 of OV838938.1, forward strand.
ACAGATTATTAATTAGCTTGTAACGTTTTCTCAAAGGCTTCACGATGGCAAATGTTTGACATTTGAGTGTTACAAATTACTATTATATGTCATAGGTAGGTACTACATGATCTTATCTCTTTATCATATCGTGGACGAAGTTATTGTAGCCAAAGGTCCGATGTATATTCAGGCTAAAAATTCTCAGCGTCGAGTTTCTTAGCGGAAATTGAGACATAATACATATAGGATATGGTTCAATTCTGTTTTTTTAAAACCGACATATGACGACGAGTGCGTCGCTGAGAACCCTTAGTGAATAACGCGGCTGCCCGACTAGAGATGCGGCGCTGGTAAGATTGCTCTTCGTCGCGATATAGGAGGCAATGCTTAGGCAGCATGCATGTATTGTAGGCAATGCTGCCTACAATACTGTCCGTACGGGAAATTTTGATTAAAAGAATCAAATTCGAGAGAAAAAGTGGCAAAGAGAGCCGTGGTGGCCTCGGGGTTTGAGCAGTCGCCTGCTACGCAAGCGACGCAAGTTCGATTCCCAGCGGGGCCTGTACCAATGAGTTTTTCTAAAAAGCTTATGTACAGTGATTTCACACCACGTGCTTAACGGTGAAGGAAAACATCGTGAGGAAACCTGAATATTTCTGAGAAGCAATTCAATGACGTATGTAAAGTGTTTGAGACGGCGATGGACTCATCATCTGTCACGTTGGCACTTAATCATCTTCAGTGAAAAGTGGGTGTTGTGATTACAACACCTCTGCCTACCCCTTCGAAGAATACAGGCGTGCGCATATGTATGTACTAATATAAATATTTAGCAAAGTAAAATGGTGTAACACCAAAACGAAATAAAAACTAAAATTGAACGATGATCAAAGCATGAAACATTTACGCAAGTATCGATGCATCGAAAAGCTATTAATTTTTATTTGGGACTTGATTGTAAAACCGTAATTATTTTGAAAGATATCTTAATGGATATGTTAATTAAAACATTTCTAATACGTATTCCATAATGTAATACTCAAGTTTTTTTTCATATAACGTGATCCTCATAGGTGGCAGTACAGGGCCTTTATCACATTAATCAATATAAGCTGACTTCAAGCACTAAGGAATATTTCTGAGAAGTAATTCAAAGTCGTATGTGTAGTGTCTGAGACGGCGATAGACTCACCTGTCACGTTGGCACTTAATATTTTTCGGTGAAAAGTGGGTGTTGTTATTACAACACCTCTGCCTACCTCTTCGGGGAATACAGGCGTGAGCATGAGGGATCTAGGAACAAATTCGGTAGGAAAAGTAACCTACTTTTTTGACGAATCTCATAGAGTATAGAGTCATACAATTTATAGACAGTGTAATGTAACTCAATGAAGGCGAACTCGTTATGTTCTTTTTTTTTATTTATTTCTTGGCAAGTATGTAAATTGTTAAAAATATGTGGAGGAACTCTTTGGATTATAATATGTTTTATTTATAAGCTGTCCGTAATATTGGGTCTTCGTTAGTTCAATCTCTTTAGGTTGCCGTGTGCTCTATGGTCAGCGTTGACAGGGTTTTGACTGTACAATGAAATGTCAGTGTTATATTTCGCAACGTTTGGATTAGCGTAAGCACGAGGATAAGGTTACACACACATAAGCGATTTTTTCTTTATCTATGACACACGGTATGAAATATAAGCATTACGAGCAGTAAGGAAAACTAGGCCTATTTCTTAAATTAAGAACGTTTGGTCCATGGAGCGCGCGGGTAAATTTTTAAGATTTTTAATATACGTGAATGACATAAACGCGATGGGTCACGACGTGACCTCTTACTATACACTTCTCACCTGATTTTCTCGTAGATGCGCGTCATTACGAATGATTTGTTCCTAGATAACTAACCATGTAAAGCTTATATTTTAACTGTGATGTTACTTTGCCTAGGAAATATGTTGTTCTAATTCTCAATTAAATCTGACCAGGGGCCCAACCATGAGTGCTTATTGCAATGTTAATACAGTTGTGTGACAGTGACAGATGTATACACGCCAAATACACCAGTTTCATAATAAGAGTAAAACTATGATGGCAATAATAGGTTATAGTAATGCCTCTGGTTGCTATTTTGATGTGATATGTGTCGCTTGGCAACAATAATCATTTTAGACATCAACGTCTGTCGCTCAGTCACGAATCCACATACGCTATTAAAACGCAATGGTCAAACAAATAATTATATAATGAGTTTTAAATGGTCCAGCAAGTTTTAGATTCCTGGCCGGTAATTTGCCGATTTAAGTGAGACCAGAAAGGCCACAGTTCTTTATAATTTCACGGATTACCGTCAAGATGTTGATGTGAAAATGACGCAATAACGTGCTATGGGAACGGGCGAATAATCTTACTCATCTTAACATTTGCGAGATGATATTGAGTATTATATTTCGTTACGCGCAGATATTATCTTCTAAACATAGAGTGCGAAGTTCTGACTGACATATATCAATGCACAGTCTAAACTGCTGGTCCTAGAGATATTACATTTGGAGGGTTTGTCTTTTGTAATAAATAATAAGGGTTATCGAAATCGAAAAAGAGAGCCGTGGTGGCCTCGGGGTTAGAGCAGTCGCCTGCTACGTAAGCGACGCAAGTTCGAATACCAGCGGGGCCTGTACCAATGAGTTTTTCTAAAAAACTTACGTACAGTGATTTCACACCATGTGCTTTACGGTGAAGGAAAAACATCGTGAGGAAACCTGCATATTTCTGAGAAGTAATTCAAAGACGTATGTATAGTGCTTGAGACGGCGATAGACTCACCATCTGTCACGTTGGCACTTAATCAAATTCGGTGAAAAGTGGGTGTTGTGATTATAACACCTCTGCCTACCCCTTTGGGGTACAGGCGTGAGCATATGTATGTATGTATGGTTATCGAAATTGCAGGCGGTTTTACTATAAATGGGAAAAGTGTCTCTTAGATGTCAGATCCAGAAAGCATTACTTAGTATTCATGATAATGTAATGATTATACGATCCAATTTATGTTTAGCGCGCCATAAATAAGTCGTCTGTCTATCTGTTTCATTTTCACGGATAAATCACTGAAACGATTTTATTAAAGCCTGTAATGTACGGATTTTGATTATTATGTACCCGCTACGGGTAAAAGCTATGAATATTATATAAAAAGATCAAAGGAACAAAGAAAAGGAATTTCACATAGCAAGGAAAATTTATAGAAGTAATATAAGTACCTCTTTTTTAGAAATTAGTCCTTTTGCATTATTTAAAGTTAAATTAAAAAATGATATAGGCAGTACCCCTAGCGTCACTCGTAATATTTGTATGATATATTTTAGTTCTTAACGTCACCGTCAGGTGTCGCTGCACAATTTCTCATACAAATATTCGGCGGTGATGCTAGCGAGTATAGTTTACGAAAACGGTGGCTAACTCGTGATAGGGGTTCCGTTTATAAAAAAGGAAACTTACGAAATTTACAATAAGTGGCGATTGCACAAAATAACGACAACATATTAACTGTAAAGTACCAATTTTGGGTTATTTAAAAACCAATAAAGGTTGGTATTCAAGCCATTGTGTTGTCAAGTGAGTCGTCTTCTTATAATCGATTGCCTACCTTGACATAATCGATAATCGACAGGTCCATTTAAAAGGGGCAGTTACATCACTTTTTGCTGTATCCAGCCTTCCAAATTTGCCCCTGATAAGGAAAAAATCTTTTTAAAACTCACATTAAGATAAGATGTTCTCATCTGATAAATTGTGATGTTAAGAGAGCCGTGATCATATATACGATGTATGTATGAAAGTACGTAGTTGACCCGTTTTTTAGTCGTTTTCTGAAAATGAAACCTAGTTAGATTGATTTATTGCCCCCGAAACCCACTGCATACTAAATTTCATGAAATCTGTGGAGCCGTGTCCGGTAATAGAAATATATAGTCGAGAGGCTACGCAAGCGACGCAAATTCGAATCCCAGACGGGCCTTTATTAAACAATTAATTTTTCAAAAAACTTATGTGTAGTGATTTCACACCACGTGCTTTACGGTGAAGGAAAACATCGTGAAGAAACCAGCATATGTCTGATAAGTAATTCTACGACGAATGAATGGTGGTTGAGACGGCGATAGACTCACCATCCGTCACTTTTTTTGTTTACCCACTATACCCCTTCAGGGAATACAGACGTAAGCATATGTATGTATATTTGTATATTTTAATTCGTCAATAAATGTATCTTTTACACCTTCAGTACATTTTATAATTTGTCTACCCAATCAAGTACTGTCCAAAAAGTTAGATAGAACTAGCTTGGTAGGACTGAATTGAAGAAACGTTTAATTAAACCACAAACGCTTGCGCATTATTTCCGTCATAAACGTGATTTACTGATTGAAATAAATTGTTTAATTTATAAAGATGCCTCCAACCTTGACATTTGGTAGAACTTATTCTCATTAGTTAACTTTTTTGAATACAACTAGGAGCAGTGAATCCGGGTCACCAATGTAAATAATTATCTTGGAATCAAAAATTATGGCTTTCGTTTACCTGATATTAAGCAAAACATTGTGATGTTAGAAATGAGTATGCATTATAATAAACAGGTACTGTATTCTATCTTATCGTATCTTGTTAATATAATTATACACGTCGTCTAGTAGAAGCTTCTCGTGACAAGCGGGCTGGGGCTTTTCTCGCTCTGAGAATCAGCATTGCTATTCAACGTGGCAATGCTGCCAGCCTTCTTGGCACGATCCCGAGAGATACCGATTTGGGCCAAGTTTTCTACTTGTAAATAGTTATAAGGCTATATTGATTAGATAAATAATGTACTCATATAAATAAATAAAATATAATACTCGCTGTACCCATCAAAACGTTGTATTGCCATATATATTTTTGTGATGGATCACCCCAATCATTTAGGGGTGTGAATAATAGATGTTGATCGATTCTCAGACCTACCCGATATGCATACAAAATTTCATACAAATCAAAGTCCAGGAGTTTGAAAAAAAAACACCGCGATACGAGAATTTTAAATAATAATATTTTTATTACTAAGGTACCTTTCATTCAAGACTAATATGAAGGGTGGCAGCTATACATACATAAGCTCACGCCTGTATTCCCCGAAGGGGTAGGCAGAGGTGTTGTTATCACAACACCCACTTTTCACCGAATTTTATTAAGTGTCAACGTGACAGATGGTGAGTCTATCGCCGTCTCAGGCACTATACATATGTCTTTGAATTACTTCTCAGAAATATGCAGGTTTCCTCACGATGTTTTCCTTCACCGTAAAGCACGTGGTGTGAAATCACTGTACTGTATAAGTTTTTTAGAAAAACTCATTGGTACAGGCCCCGCTGGGATTCGAACTTGCGTCGCTTGCGTAGCAGGCGACTGCTCTAACCCCGAGGCCACCACGGCTCTATATTCTTAAAATAAAATGTTATTTAAATGAGCTAGCCGAATTTCTCCTTCTCAGGTGTAAAACATGAACTTACCATATAACTTGTTCCTCACTTTCTTACTAAGGTGATAATATTGCTTTTAAGTGAAAACCCCAAGGTTACATTCTATTGAATCATGGTTTATTAATTAATTTCATCGACCGCACGTGTTGCCTATTTCTTGTTTTACATCCTTATTCTAATAACGCGTCCAGTTAATGCTAATTAATTTTTATTATGAACTATTTAAATGCTTTTTTTACAAAAGTTCTCGTGAATATTAAATAACCGACGCTATCTTGCCTATAAATAGTGACAATTAAGTTGACGTCTCATATGCATTATGGTTTAAAGAATTTATAAATATTATTCTCAAAGCTTAAATCTGGTTTAGCAAATACAAGTGTATTGTGATATACTGTGAACCAGCTAAAATAATTATTATGAGCAAACAGTAATCACCTAAAAATTATGTTAAGATTTTCTTACAAAAAATAGGTTTTTAGGTGAAATTGGGTGAGTACGAAGGTAACAAAAATTTTAAATATAATTTACAAATTTTTTTTTGCTTCAAAAAAGTATATTATTAATTTAATGAAGTTAGATAGAAATATATAAATACGAAAGTTAAAAAAAAATATAGTTAAAATTTGTTAAAAAAGTGTTTGTCGGATTTGAAACAAATGGTTCTCCTTTACAAAGCGTGTTTCTTTAATTAAATTAATTATATATTATGTAAAAATGAAACATTGAGGAGTAAGTTTTATTATTACTTAATTTAATTGTTAATAAGTAAGTTGTCTAAAGCAAAAAAACTTACAAAAAAAGTGAAAGAAAAATGTTGTCATGTCCAACGTATTTCAACATCTACACTACTATTATAAAGAGGAAAGATTAGTTTTTTTGTGTGTATGTTTGTAATGAATAAACTCAAAAACGACTGTGCCGACTTCAAAAATTCTTTCACCATTGGAAAGCTACATCATCAGCAGTAATATAGGCTATATTTTATCCCCGTACTCCTACGGGAACGGGAACTACGCGGGTGAAACCGCGTGACGTCCGCTAGTAATACATAATCGTCTCTGTCAATTTCTCACAGTAATTAAAAAAGCTTAGAACATCAATGATGAATAAGAATTCGCATTGAATTAAATAAAGCCTCAAGTCGCAGTGATTTACACTGCAGGCCAATAAAAAGTGTAAATGCCAGCAAAGGTCACGGGAACATAATGACTCATGGATGCGGCCGAGAATGTGCAACATACTGTAATAGTCACGATGTTCATTACTTAAATTCCACTTAAAACACTTGACTATAAGCAATTTATAAATAACTTAATAAAAATATATTTAATATCCTCAATAGGTATCTTTAGGTATATAAATTTAGTAGAGATTTTACGGTACGGTATTTTAAGGTGTAGAGAGCCGTGATGGCCTTGAGCAGACGCAAGTTCGAATCTCAGCGGGGTTTGTAACAATGAGTTTTTCTAAAAACTTATGGTGAAGGAAAACATCGCGAGGAAACCTGCCTGAATGTCTGAGAAGTAATTCAAAGACGGCGATAGACTCACGTTCTGTCACGTTGGCATTTAATCATATTCGATGACATTGGCCCTTCGGGGACCCTTCTTGGATGGCGTGATCATATAAAAAATTTACACTTAAAAATATATCTATTACATTGCGAGGATATCAATATAACATACTGACTGCTGCGCGTGACTTCGTCTGCGACCGAATCATAATAGTACGTAAATCTCAAATGTTCATCTTTTATAAGTTTAGTAAGTAAAGTATTTACTTCACTGATGACCTCATTGTCAAAGTATAGGAAACTTAGTTAAGGCGTTAAAAAGTGAACCTTTATAATTTGACAGTCCGTAATGTCAAACTTGTGTCAAAACTCTTTGAACCTACCGCTACAGCAGTCATTAGTCAGTTGCGAGATAGCTCAATTAAATAAAATCAGTGGGAGTCAGTCACGCGATCCTTCAGTCATTGTGTATCTTACAAATGAAATGTCATCGAATCTCAACATTAATCTTCTTCGAATTACAAGACTGTAATTACATAACGAAAAGTATGCGCTTTTGCTTAAATAGTTGATCGTCAAATTACTAGCCTCAATAACACACTTCGACATAATTATATTGCAATTTATAACCACAGTATAATTATATAATATCTTTTACCTTTAAACGAGCAATTTTCTATAGAATCTGATTCTCGGAAACGGCTCGAATGATTTTTATGAAATTTTGTATGTAGGAGAATTCAGAGGCAAGAAATTTATTTAGGTTCGATTTATTACATACATATATGCTCACGCCTGTATTCCCCGAAGGGGTAGGCAGAGGTGTTGTAATCACAACACCCACTTTTCACCGAAGATTATTAAGTGCCAACGTGACAGATGGTGAGTCCATCGCCGTCTCAGACACTTTAGATACTTCATTGAATTACTTCTCAGAAGTATGCAGGTTTCCTCACGATGTTTTCCTTCACCCTAAAGCACGTGGTGTGAAATCACTGTACATAAGTTTTTTAGAAATACTCATTGCTACAGGCCCCGCTGGGATTCGAACTTGCGTCGCTTGCATAGCAGGCGACTGCTCAAACCTCAAGGCACGTACATTTCTACTTAATATGCTCACGCCTGTATCCCAGGGGGGTAGGCAGAGGCCTTCGTTTGCAACATGCTAAATGTCAAGTTCTTTGCATACAAAAGACACCAGGTAGTAAGAGTTACAAGCAATAACAAATCTACGTCATACTTCATTAACGTATTTTTAGCAGCCTTTTTCATAACTTCAAATCGACTAGTCTACATTATATTGAAAGAGCATATAAGAGTTAATTAAAAATCCTTGAGATTGCAAACAAATTTAAAAAAATAACCTGCGATCCATAACTGGTTATAAAGCTAATATTACTATACCGAAAATCCATTGCAAACGTTTGCAATCAAAAATATCAAATTCAAATATTAAAACCACACCAGTAGATTCAATTTCTTAACAAATTTTTTATCAGATTCTCCTATAAATAACAAATGCCTGCTGATTCTTAGATCGCTTTGGCAGCTGCCACAAATGTCACTATCCAAATGTCACTTTGACAATAATGTCGTGTAATTCGAAAAAGGAACGTGTTTGATCATCTCCAGTTATCAGCGCGATCATCTGCGAAGGCGCGAATTCAAATGTCAGAATGGAAAGCATTATATTGTTCTGAATTTAAAATATACAATACTGGCATTGGATCTATTCATCAAATAGTTATACAATGGTATTGTATTGGTGATATAATAATGGCAAGTAATTTGCGTATAATTTATCTGTAAACGTATTATAAAGTCTATTAAGTGAATATTTTAAGTGAAACGTTTATTTCTACCTTAAACCGACTTAAAAAAAATGGATGTTTTAATTTTTAATTACTTTAATCGATATTTTGATGGCAAATTTACTAATAAATACGTATGAAAGTCGAAAAAATTAGCTAAACTAACTTCCTAGATATCGCACCTTCATAATGATTGTTACTCAACTCAAAACTTTGAGAAAATAATTATATAAAGAGTGTAGTTTTAAAAAAATAAATATCTTTATCGATAATGCAAAGATATAAAATTCATTTTTATTATTACCCAAGTTATAAATTCAAATTAGCCGATTGTTCGAATGCAAATAACAGATTGCGACTAAAAAAAAATATTGCTGTGAGCCTTTATCGTTTTGAGGGTAAATATGTTTTGTACCCATACTTATCAAAAGTATTCAAAATTCAAAAATATCTTTATGCGATCAGACTTTTTACAAAGTACTTTCAAAACGTCAGAAAGACACAATTACATATGATTATACATGCTACCGCCAGGTTCGGAAGGTTGCTTTTACTGAGAAGAACCTGGTAAGAAACTCAGTAATTACTCTTTTAAAAAAAATATTTTACATCTTTGAGTAATTCAATATAAATCATAAAAAATATATATAAGCCCATGGACACAGTTCCAGTGCACAAAAGTATATATAAAAAAATTAAAAACTAAAAATAAGTACTACGAATAATTCTGTAGCTTAAGATGACCAGCGAGTATGTATTGTATAGTATTATCGACATACATATATTATTATGTCATAAGTCGATCATTGTTTTGGACGAGTTAATGCAATTTCTTAATTAATCAAATTGTTAAATGAATATTTTCCGATGATACTACTATGAATTAGAAATTGTCTGTCTTTATATGGCTAAGTTGCCTTTACCAATAAAGCTTTATAGCTAAGATATCTTACGTAAAAATCCTTCAATCATCGGTGAAATCGTAGTCACCGAATTAAGGATTATGTAAAGGCTAGCTGTGCCAAATAGGCCATTGTAATTGCAGATGACATAAAGGTATATTCACAATAGAGACAATACTTTTTGAAGACAATGAACTGGCATTATTAGTTCCCACAAGTACTTTCTATGTCGTGTCGTGATCGACCGTTTTAGCTCCAACGCTCCATCGCACTGCACATGCATTATGATTTCACTTTTATATTGGACAGGTTGCGGATGTCATTTTATACCTAACTAGCTATGCCCCGCGGTTTCACCTGCGTAGACTTCATTACATGAGCCGTCTGTGAAAGTCCTGTGAGCATCGGTCCAGCCGTTTCGGAAATTTGCCGGAACAGTCAAACAAACAGAGAAAAAATTAAAGATTCGTTTTTCTGTGGTGTAATTGTGGAATTACACACAGACACTTCAATTTTATTTAAATGTACAGATGTATATTGTACCCTCAGAACAAAGGGGCTCAACTCATAAATTTGCGAAAGTAATTATGTTAAGATAGACAGACCTCATAAAGTATTTCTACACGTAGTTAAAATAAAATATTATTTATTAAAACTTATCGACAATACTCAACCTAAACTATACTTTAAAAATATAAAATATACATTTAAAACTGGTAAAATAATTACTGCCCAAATCATAAATTCAAACTTGCCGATTGCGAATTCCAAAATAACATGATATTTGAGCCGTGGTGGCCTCGGGGTTTGAGCAGTCGCCTGCTACGCAAGCGACGCAAGTTCGAATCCCATCGGGGCAAAAAACTCATGTACAGTGATTTCACATCACGTGCTTTACGGTGAAGGAAAACATCGTGAGGAAACCTGCATATTTCTGAGAAGTATTTCAATGACGTATGTAAAGTGTCTGAGACGGCGATAGACTCACCATCTGTCACGTTGGCACTTAATCAAATTCGGTGAAAAGTGGCCTTTGCCTACCCCCTCGGAGAATACAGGCGTGAGCATATGTAACATGATATCTGAATGATCAATTCAAAAATATCGTTCTGAGAGTGTGATATGATATGTGATAATTACCTGACCAATAAATAAAACAAAGAAGGTAAGAATATATTACGAAATGTCCATATTAATATAAATGATGATGAAAACTAAGACAATAATAATAACACTACATTTTTATTTATAACCTTAAATCTTCGCATGTCAAGGTTTAACATAAATTATAATTCGGTAATACTATATGTTCACAATATGTGATTATTACAACACGTAACCGTAATGTATTACGTACTGATAATAATGTATTGTTAAGTAATTTGTATTTCATTCATTGAACTTAATGATCTTATTAGGTCAACAATAGAGTTTTAAATATACTGATTTTGAACATGAAGCCATGGTTATTGGTCTGTACCAATGATGAAATAAATATGCTCATGCTATCCTAGAAGGGTCTCCGAAGGGGTAGGCAGAGGTTATGTAACAACGGTGAGTCCATCGCCGTCTCAAGCACTATACGTCTTTGAATTACTTCTCAGACATATACAGGTTTCCTCACGATGTTTTCCTTCATCGTAAAGCAAATGAAGAGAAATTACTGAATGTTAAGCTTTTTAGAAATAATACGGTGCAGGCCGGGGTTCGAACTTGCGTCGCTTGCGTAGCAGGGCACTACTTAAACCCCATGGCCATAACGGTTGTTGACGAAAATGTTCGCCTAAAAATTCTACACCCTGTAAATATACAACAGAAGGAAATATAGTCTAGATACATACATATTACATATAATATTCATTGTTGATTAATATAAATGTATTTTTATGTAAAATGTATTTAAATTAAAGATAATAAAATAAATAACGAATTTAAAGTCGAACAGAATACATTTGAAGGTCGAACATTGAAAGTAATTTGAATGCATATAGCTAATAAAATGTTTTTTTTTTCTGCAGGTCAAAAGTCAACCAACAGGTTTTGGATATCCGCATATCTGATTTACTCTGTTATTCAAAATATATCGATGACCAATTAAAAAACTAGTGATGGTTCTCAGAAAAATAAAAGTTTATTGCTTTGCTCTACGGGTTTTACCCACATAGACATTACCCAGATAATCATGGGTTTAAAATGAAAAAAAAATCACGAATGAATTATTTAAAAATTATTGTCACCGTAAATTTAATATATACATTTTTAAACGAATACAGGGGCTTGTCTTAAGTTTATATTTAAGTTACATTAAGATGTGTCCATAGATTTATACATACATATATTCATTATACACTCACGCCTGTATTCCCCGAAGGTTAGTCCGAGGTGTTGTAATAACAACACCCACTTTTCATCAGTGTAAAATCACTGCACATAAGTTTTTCCCCGATAAGATTTGAACTTGCGACGTTTGCGTAGCAGCCGACTACTCTAACGTCACGGCCACGACGGCAATGCGCTCGTGGCTAAAAATAATTCTTTAGCATCTTAAAAATAGCCTTGTATGGCGGAAATCTTCAGAGCCTACTTAATACTTCTGTTCAATTCTCGACGATACGTATTGCGTCACAACAGAGCAGCACCATCAGTATTTCAAGTTCGTTCGATTAAAACGCACTCGAACATTTAAATTATTTATTACTACATTATCACTGATATTATTTATTGCTTCAATAGACTCTAAGGGTTACTCATAGAATAACTAAAAACCTTACAAAATATAATCTTATAACCAAAATATATTATTAAAAGGAGTCCCTGTAGGCAAGGTTCCGAAGATACTGGCAGCATTCCCCCTTTGAATGGCAAGACTAATTCTTTGACCGAGGTAGCTGCCAGCTCTTCGGTCTCCTGTGATATCGACATTTAAATTGCATTTTAAAAGTCCTGCAACATCAGCTATCTACCAATAAAATCCCGTTAAAAGCATTTTTTCTCAATCAGTACCCCTATCACGGGATTACCACCGTTTTAGTAATCTATACTCGCTAGCGTCTCTAGCAATATTTGTATGAGATATTTTAGTTCAATTTCTCATACTAATATTCAGCGGAGACGCTAGCGAGTATAGATTACTAAAACGGTGGTAATCCCGTGATAGGGGTACTGATTGAGAAAAAATATATACTTGGTCTTGGCCGGTTCTCTTCATATCCTCGGGCATCTTCTACATGGCTATTTTGAATACTTAATTATGAAGTCACGATGATAATTCTAAATTGAAAACTTTCACTACTGATATTTCAGTCTTTTAATAATATTTTTATAATATATATTATAAGAGCCCTGATGGCCTCGGGGTTAGAGTAGTCGCCTGCCACGCAAGCGACGCAAGTTTGAATCCCAGCGGGGCCTGTACCAATCAGTTTTTCTAAAAAACTTATGTACAGTGATATCACACCACGTGCTTTACGGTGAAGGAAAACATCGTGACGAAACCTGCATATTTCTGAGAAGTAATTCAAAGACGTATGTATAGTGCCTGAGACTGCGATAGACTCACCATCTGTCACATTGGCACTTAATCAAATTCGGTGAAAAGTGGGTGTTGTGATTACAACACCTCTGCCTACCCCTTCGGGGAATACAGGCGTGAGCATATGTATGTATGTAATAATATTTGTGTCAAGGCAGTGTTTTACGCTAAACGCATGTAGACGCGTTTAGTGAATGAGTTAAAGGTCGAGTGATGCGACATTATGATTATACTAGTTTGACACTTGACCATGACGGGAATTACAAAATTATGACTTATATTTGTTTGATTAGAAGCTAATTTTCAATGACACCAGTAGTGATTAAAAAAAAAATTGGGATATAGTTTTGATTTATGATATCATTACACATTCTCTCTCAGTGAAAGCAACCTTCCGAACCATGTAATCATGCCGTTCTGATGATTTCAAGACAATCTATTTATCACGGTAGCATATAATAAGTAATGGGTCACTTTTAGTCGCATGAACATTTTTACAAATTTAAAATTATTTCTAATAAGTAAGATTAAGTTCTAATTCAAGTTCACAATATTTTGATTTGAATAGACTTCTTACAAAGTACTATCAAATCGTCAGAAGGACACAAAAATACATTATTCATGATTATAAATGTTACCACCGGGTTCGGAAGGTTGAGAAGTACCTAGCAAGAAATTCAACAAAAAAAATCTGTAAAAATTTTTTGGTTACAGTATTTATATCTCATGAATTATAACAAATATAATCACTTACAGTATAATATCCTTTTTCAAGCAAAACTGATTTGATGGTCTTTTTAAATTTGTTTTTGGGCAAGTTTACAATTTCTGTTGATAATTTATTATAGAAGCGTGTGCACTGTCCTAAATAAAATATTATTATTAAGAATATTATAATCCAAATAAATTTCCTTTTACTTTAACTTTGAAAGTTATACATGGTCTGATAATCTTATCAAAATTTTAATGATAAAACATCATTAAAATCTTATCAAAGTCATGATGTCGTGGACGCATGAATGAGGCTTTACAAAATTACATTTTAATTCGTGTTGTACTGACTACATTATACAATATTTACTTATTACTTAATTCCAATGATATTTCTAATATGCAATGCATTTCTATGAATCACTAGATTCATCATTCACAAATTTAATTAAAATCTTCTCCGCATTATTGCAGGGAAAATAAATTTGCAACTCGAATCGAATCTGCGATACCCCGCGTAGCAGTCAGTGATAGTTTACAAGTAACTAGAGAAACGGTTCTGACTGTATATACATACTATAGAAATTTAAAAAGATGGAAAGGCTAACAGCCTTCTTGGCATGATCCCGAGAGATACCAATTTTTGTATTTTTTTTTGATATCTCTCGCAGTTGGTAGGGGGAAGTTACCTCCACTGCTTAACCGAACTAAAGGGCGAGACCCAAGGGCCTCCAGCCGAGCTTAAACTTCAAAAACTAATCAACACAGCTAAGGGCACCGGTGCGGGGCTCGGACCTGGGCTTAGGGCGTTGCTGCGGGATGAGTTAGGGAGCTGGATCTGATATTTTTCTGCTTGTAATTAGTTTTAAGTACCGACCATGCGCTCTTATTGCAATGATGTTCAACTATGTGCCAGTGACAGATGCATACACGTCGTATACATCTGCCTCATAATATGAGTCAAACTGTCATCGCAATAAGAGCTCACGGTAGGGCCCCTGCAGCTTGTTCATATACCTAATTAAGTTAATAAAAATACGCTATAAGAAAGAAATATATTTCGTAATGTTATGGTAATTAAAATTTTAATAATACAGTGTAGTACTTCATAGGAAAGTTGTTTTTATTGTTGGTTTCCATCGATTATCATAATATGCCGTTGTAATTGTACTATTGCGGTAGATGCGCGCGCATGAAAGTGTAAAGAACTTTTTGTCTCTAATTGGGCGCCGGTGGTATGTTACGGCGTTTATATATGTCTTAAATTAATAAATATAAATATAATTATGCTCATGCCATCCCAGAAGGGTCCCCGAACGAGTAAGCGGAGATGTTGTAACAACAACACCCACATTTCACCGAATATGATTAAGTACCAACGTGACTGAGGGTGAGTCCATCGCCGTCACAGGCACTATACATACGTCTTTGAATTACTTGGCTTACTTGAATAGAGGCGTAAGCATATGTATATATGTTTAAGTCCCATGTAATAGGAGGTGAGCTAACTTATAGATGGAATAACCCAACAACGCGATCAAGCTCAGAACCTCGTGTTCCGAAGAGCTTGCAACAACTTTTTTTTTAATGACGAGGGGGAAACCTTCAAAAGGTCCCTGTCCGCCCTGGAAGAAGCAGGTCGGGGTATGTTCGATTTTTACCGCACTTAAACCCCCCAGGCTATCCTCCTTGCTTAACGGCGTCTCCGCACTTTGCCGGGGCAAATCCTCGGGGCAGCTTCGTGGCCGCCCCTGGAGACCTCGCTGTGCAAGGCAGCGCAAGCCACATCGCTCTGCCACCTTCCCGGACCACTGAGCAACGGGTCCGGGAAGGTGGCAACCGCCAGCACGCCCTTCAGTCCCCTTTTTGTCGTCTCTTATGACAGGCAGGAGATACCCAAAAGCTTAGACCCTGGCTATTGGGTGGACGGTCCGGGGCGTGCGTTGCCGTCGTCTCTGAGAGGGATAGGCTCTCTCCCGATCTCGCTCGGAGGCCTCCTTCTGGGACATTAGTCCAACGAGGCAGTATACTTACTGTATAATTAGCAAATAACTGATTCAAATATCAATGAAATCTCAGTTTGTCCTCTGTGGTTGTACGCGCTCTACAATGTTTACTTAACCTCGTTGTGAGATGTACAGATGAGTTTTGTAAGAGTGTCTAGGTGCATAAGTTGCGATACGTTAAACAAATTAATTTATGTAAATATTGTGCAAAATGACAGAAGCTAGAAATCATATTAAATTAGTATGTGACTCGGTTTTTGCAACGTTGGCGCAGTGTCCGAGTGACTCGCTGCGGGAGATTTGATATTCAACGTTATTTTAATTTTATTAGTGTTGCAGTTACAAAATCCTTACTTATTACAAAACCTAGTTTAAACCAAGAATAGATCAAATCTGGATTAAATATATGCCCATCTCTTTTTGAATCCGTTTCACAAAATGAGACAGAGCTTACTTATAAACTAAGGAATTTAAACCACTTTTTGTGATATGGGGATTAAGGTTTTATCAATAAGTTGAGTGGTCTCTCAGTCGTAAACAAATTTTTTACATTAATGAAAATTTGGGTATTCTAAGATTTGATACCATATTCGGCTCCTTATTTCCTAAATTAATAATAATGTTTTAGATTGTATCGACATCTTACTGTTGGTCAGAAAAATTATATAAATATATATTTTTCATTTTATCTGTCTGTCAATAAAGTACTTAAAACTATTTACAAGTAGAAAAGTTGTCCCAAATCGGTGTCTCTCGGGATCGTGCCAAGAATGCTGGCAGCGTTGCCACTTTGAATAGCAATGCTGATTTTGTGAGTGAGAAAAGCCCCAGCCCGCTTGTTACGAGAAGCTGTCTATCTGTCAGTTTATTTTGGCTAGTCTCTGAAAAGGCTGGACCAACTTTAATGGTTTTTACTAGGTGATGTTAGAAGTGTGTAACTAGCTTTTTTTAAGTAATTATGTATTTGTATCCGTCTAAGTAACAGTTACTGTTGTAACCCTAAGCAAGTAAAACCGCGGGGCACAGCTAATTCTAAATTTTTACCTTTTAAATGCAAATATAATAACAGTTTGTTAGCAAAGCATTGTTAATAAGATAAGTATGTTAATCTGGGGTCAAGATATGCAGGAAATGGATTCTTAAAAAGGTTACTAGATACCTCCTTTATAGCATCTAAGATTAATATTTACTTCCTAAAACGGAAAACGTTTTGAATTTTTTATTTACGATGTTGCTGAACAGATCTTCGATTTATTGACGTATGTTATCTCAATAAATGAAAAGGTAATCGCAATCATCTTTTTCCTATTTTTTTTATTCCAGTATGTTGTTGGGTTAATGAGGAGCTCGTGGCACAGTTGCTATTGAGCATGTTATTCGATCAGTGAAATTAAGCAACCCTAACTCTATCCAGTAGTTGGATGGGTGACCGCCCTAGTTCCCTCCGAGCCTCAGATAGCACGCTAAGCCGTCGGTCCCGGTTGCCAATTTAAAATCTTTAGCAATCGTTACAGGCCAGTCAGAGGCCTAAGAATATCTGAGAAGTGGTTTTATCCAGATTGCCGATTTACCTCTCAAAAGGTTACGAAGGTGAGATGGCAGTCGCTTCGTATAACAATCAGGTGATCAGCCACATCGCGTTAAATCAAGTGCCGACCCCGAATACATGGGAAAATGATGATGTTGTTGAGATTATAACATAATTGATAATAAAAAAATATATAGGTACATATTTAAATTAAACTCAATTATGATAAAATATTTCCAGTTTAAGAAATTACTTGTTTACTGAATGACTTAAACTGTGTTGATTATCTAATATGTATAGTTAAAAATCTACAGTTTATTTTAAGATAAATAAAAATAAAGTCAATAAAGAAGCAATGAGTTATAAGAATGTTGCAATTCATATTACCAATTTATTTATAAATAGGGCATTGTAGTTATTTTTTAAAAGCATTAAATAATTATCGATTACAAATTACGAAATTAAAAACAAAATGTCACGTTGACCTATTCGATTGTAGCTAATATCGATGCGAATCGATAAAATAAGCTCCAATACCGTTAAGTTAATCTAACATTATAATTATTGTTCCGTGAATGGCACGCGATCTGAAGACGAGCATTCGATAATACCTATTGTATATTTTAGATTTCTCTACCAATATTATATAGAGGAAAGGTTTAATTGTATGTTTGTTACAAATTGGCTCAAAAAGTATTGGACCGAATTTAAAGATTATTTCATCATAGAATGCTATATTATCACAGATTAATATAGGCTATATTCTATCCCCGTACTCACATGGGAACGGGAACTACGGGGGTGAAGCCGCGTGACGTCCGCTAGTATAATATACTTTTAAGAACGTGAGTCAACAATCAATATATCAATTACAATGATACAGGCCCTTCTATATATTTATTTCGTTCTAGCTGTTTTCTGTGAAAATTAAGGGTAGCCTGCGGAACCTTAACATTGTTTTTAAATGAATAGAAGCCTAAGTTATTCCTTGTAACATTAGCTATCCACCAGTGAAACTCCCGTTCCCAAATCGCTTCAGCCGTTTCTGAGATTAGCCGGAACACACAGACAAAGAAAAAATAAAAACATATTATTCTTTCAGGTTATTCTGTGTCATTATCGTGTATACTTTCATATGCATTTAGTCAAAAGGTGTAATTTTGGATAATTTTGGACATTTCAATTTATTAAGATATAGATAAAGTCCTGTATTAGACCGCAACAATGTTCGAACAAGGGCCATGCGTGCCTTAAGAATCTTTTGTTCTATCAATGTACCGTGTCAAATCTAAAACTGAAGTTATTGTTTGTAACAATAAGCATTGTGGCTTTGGCAACGAAATTTGCAACATACCGAATAACAGTTTTAAGTCGTTACTTCACTTACCTACCTGTCATTTGTCAATGGCATAATAATAGTATGTATTATTGCAGAGTTTATAGTCCCGAGTATTTATTTATTATTTAATCTAATATATAAAATTCTCGTGTCACAGTTTTCGTTGCCATACTCCTCCGAAATGGCTGGACCGATTTGTATGAAGTTTTGTGTGCAGATCGGGTAGGTCTGAGAATCGGCCAACATCTATTTTTCATGCCCTAAATGTTAGGGGTAGTCCACCCCAAAAAAAAAAATGGCAATACAACGTATGCCGGGCACAGCTAGTAATAAATAAATACTTAGCTCACATGTACCATTACAGAATGTACTCAATGCGGTAATGGTGCTCATATATATATATATATATATATACAACTTACTTATATTATAATTACATACATTACATTACATATGCTCACGCCTGTATTCCCCGAAGGGGTAGGCAGAGGTGTTGTTATCACAACACCCACTTTTCACCGAATTTGATTAAGTGCGAACGTGACAGATGGTGAGTCTATCACCGTCTCAGGCACTATACATACGTCTTTGAATTACTTCTCAGAAATATGCAGGTTTCCTCACGATGTTTTCCTTCACCGTAAAGCACAGTGTGAAATCACTGTACATAAGTTTTTTTTTAAAAACTCATTGGTACAGGCCCCGCTGGGATTCGAGCTTGCGTCGCTTGCGTAGCAGGCGACTGCTCTAACCCCGAGGCCATCACGGCTATATAAAATTAAATTAGAAAAATAGATAAATTAAAAAGAACAAACTATGAAAATCTAGATAAACTAAATAAATAACATTAAGCATAACTGACAATATTGAATAACTATTGGTTTTAGATAATTTCACAATACACTGCGAGGGGGTGTAAAACAAGAACATTCGCAGGCGTAAAAATATCTAACGTAGCACGTATCATCTCGCAGAAGGAATAATTCATCACGCGGTGAGTTTACCGGAATAAAATATAGCCTATATTAATCAGTGATAATGTAGCAATCAAATGGTGAAAGAAGTAAGATATATAGTTACATCGCTACACACCTTTCCTCTTTATAACAATTTAAAATTCTTAATATTTATTAGTTTTGATCTTTGTTTGACTGGCTTGAGTTGTCAAGCTCACTAAAATGCCTTTGCTTGCGGCGGCGTCTGGATGACGGGTTGTCCACTTCCCTCTATGATGGTTGAGGAGGTCAATGGCTGGCATTCACGTCATACTTGTGAACAGGTGCTGCTTGTGGGGGCTGGTCATCTCAAGCTACGCATTTAGTTATAAGTAGATGTACTAGATTATTTTGTTATGTTAATTTTTATCGACATTTGTGCATTTGAACATTGTCCATGAGCTTACGTTTTTTAAATTATTTATTTTGTATTCTTTAAATTGTATAATATTTTTGAAAAGAGTAATTACTGAGTTTCTTGCCAGGTTCTTCTCAGTAAAAGCAACCTTCCGAACCTGGCGGTAGCATGTATAATCCTGTATAATTGTGTCATTCTGACGATTTGAAAGTGCTTTGTAAAAGTCTAATCGAATAAAGATACTTTTGACTTTGACTTTGACTTTGACTATAATATTAATAATAATAATGATCTCCTACCGAATTTCGGTTACGGCGGCTAATCTCAACGAGAATCATCCATGTGCGCAGGAGATATTATAGTGCACAAGTGTGTGTGCAAACACAGGTGCACTCTTTATTCCCTCACTCTCATAGTGGGATGGGAGGCAATCCGACACGACCGGAGAGAGATCAGGCGGAGGACCAACGGTGCAACGTGCGCCCCTAGACACCGTCATCTTCCAAACTCCGGGCATTTATTGTGAATTTCTTGACAGAAAAATCCAATATCTATTTTTGACCCGACCTGGGAATCGAAATCGTGATTGGCAGGCAAACTTGATAACAACTAGACCAACGAGGCAGTTGCTGTCTTTATAATATTAGTATAGATAAGTATCTTAATACCATATATTCATACACCATTAAAAATAGTTCGTAACAAATTGTTTTATGAACAAAATCATTTGTATATATCCTTTCCGGCATATTTTAATGGATGATGGGCCCACAATTAGTTACAGCTTACAATTAAGTTAGTTTTTAATATTTATCTTCCGTCCATTTGTATGGGAAATACGGCCATGCAAAGGTCATCCACTGTTTCACACAGTTCATCAATGTTATCTTATAATGTACTCATCTATTTTACATGGTGCGTTTAACAAGGGCATAGTTTAAGTAATAGTAAAACGTTTATTATGCAAGTAGCTGTGTCCTGCGGTTTCACTCACATACATAAATGTTTTAAATAAGGTAGCCTCAGTTACTCCTTGTAACATTAGCTATCTGCCAGTGAAGTCCTGTTAATATCTGTCCAGCCGTTACAGAGATTATTTAAAATACGTTTTTTTATGTCAGTACCGTATATATCCATACGCATTTAGTGAAAAGCTCTTATTTTGGAATTACAAACAGATACTTAAATTTTTATTATCTGTATAAATTAACAAAATGTTTACACAAATATGTTTTTTAATAAAGGTTATAAATCCTCTCTAGTTGCATGAGCAACTGAACCCTAATACTTAGTATAGATTTTAACGTTGACGTAAAATCACCCCTAGCGGCGAGTGTAGGAATTTTTGCGTTCCCATACAAAATTAGGAAAATATGCAATTGACATCATCAACGTTAACACTTTTTTTTTTGGATATGGTCTCTCGCAGTTGGTAGGGGGGAGTTACCTCCACTGCTTAACCGGACTAAAGGGGACCCAAGGGCCTCCAGCCGAGCTTAAACGTAAAAACTAAGCAACACAGCTAGGGGCGCCCCGGTGCGGGGCTCGGTCCTCGGCTTAGGGCGTTGCTGGGGGATGAGCTAGGGACCTGGATCTGAGTGGTATTATTTAGGGACGTGATTAAGGCTAGTGGCTCGGCGCGCGCCGGCCCTAGCAGAGGACAGGGATCAACGTTAACACAAGTTAAAATTTATATATAAAGTACTGGGACCCAACTATGAGCTATTATTGCAGTTGTGTGACAGTGACAGATGTATACCCGTCGTACATCTGTCTCATAATAAGAGTAAAACTATCATGGCAATGAGAAGTCATGGTAAGGCCCCTGGTATAGCGATTTCATTCATCAAACAGTTACTCTCGTAACGTCCTACGTTCACAGGCTTCACAGGTAACTTAAGCATGTATATATGCTTGTTCGACACTTTACTTACGTTATGCTTTCTTAAAACAAAATTATCGCAGATAGAGATGTACATAATAATTACCTGTAACAAAAAAACTTTCATAAATAAAACAATATTAAACAAAATGCATTGTTAAATCGATTTTCACAGTCGATATTAGAAAATTGCATCCGACTCACGTCCGTTTTGAACGGATTTATTTCCACATGTACTCGTAAAATAACAAAACATAAACACAATAATTTGCGAGTCAAAGGCATAAGTGTGGGTCACTTTCGCTTTCTTTAGCGGACTGTGGCAAATCTCTTCTAGTATTTTGTGTCTGTGTTTTGACGTAGTGATGTAACGTGCTCATTGTCGATGTCAATTCGATTGCACTTATGTTATAAGGTCACAGTTTAAAAAATATGTAAGCACCTATGTTTTTAATGAACAAGACTTGGCATTTTAGCAGAATCATTCTCTGTTTGTTGTTGTGGTATTTATTTTGGTAATGACTCATTCATTGTGGAGTTACTAAGTAATCTCATTGTATAAATTGAAATTTGTAGATGAATTCATTAGCATGGATTAAAATACCTTAAAATATTAATTGTATATTAAATGACTTCAATGTCTTTGTCAATAGGTTAAAAAGATGTCATGTATCACTGGCGTAAAGAAATATCATAAGGCTTTTACTATTTCGACCCTTACGCGAGACATCGTGAGGCGAGTGACATGTAGCGAGGCGCAGATGCGCCGAATAGTAACCCATGATAACCACGACCGCTCTGACAAGAGCATAACGAACAAAAAGAGAAGAGAAAACAATTTGGTCTTGAATTAATTTCAATATCACAAATTGAATCGACACAATCGACATAGTTCATAATACAACGTTACATCACTATCATTGTTAGTTATGGTTAGATAATTATACTTTCGTTGACCCGGCATTGCTAACTAATTGGTGATATTCAGTTAGATCATTTGTTTGACGAGTCTGTTTAGATTTCATGGTTACTTGTTTGATTCATCATCTCTCTGACCTTTATCCCATACATTGTTGGGGTCGGCACTTGATTCAACTCGATGTGGCTGATTTTTATACGAAGCGACTCACATCTGATCTTTCTAAGCTGTTTTTACGAGGAAAATCAGAAACTCTTAGGTCTCCGACTGACCTGTTACGATGGCCAAAGATGTTAAATTGGCAACTGGGACCGAAGGCTTAACGTCACTCATTCAACTACTGACTTAGTGAAGGTAGATTAACTTCGCTGATGAAATTATATGCACAATAGCAATTGTGCCACGAGCTCCTCACTTTGTTTGACTAATTATTGTATATTTCTCTATACTAATTTCATAAAGCTGAAGAATTTGTTTGATTGAACGCCTCAATGTCAGGTACTACTGGATGGAATTGAGTAATTATGTTTGTTTTGGATAGTTCAACCATCGAGGCCTAAGGCTTTATAACATCACACTGCGACCAATAGGAGCGAAGCATCAATGAAAATGTTCGCCAAGTAACATAATTTTTATGTTAATTGTACAGTGATTACACAACACGTGCTTTACGGTGAAGGAAACCATCGTGAGGAAACCTGCATATTTCTGATAAGTAATTCAATGAAGTATGTAAAGTGTCTGAGACGGCGATGGACTCACCATCTGACACGTTGGCACTTAATCATCTTCGGTGAAAAGTGGGTGTTGTGATTTCAACACCTCTGCCTACCCTTCGGGGAATACAGGCGTGAGTACATGTATGTATGTATTAATTCTAGGCGGGTAAAACCCCTAGGCACTGCTATCTATACATATATACACATGAAATTAAAGTGTCTGTTTGTAATTCCATAATAATAGCTATTCGCTAAATGCATATGAAAGTAGGTATATATAAATTAAATATGTACCATTTTTTTAATAGTTTCGCAGTCTGTCTGTTTGTTCCGGATAATCTCCGAAAGTACTGGACCAATGTTACAAGGAGTAACTTAGGCTACAGCTAGTAGGTAAATAATAATATACGAAAATTGAAAAAAAATATTCTATGTTCTTAAAAAGTGTAAAGAAAAATACGAACAAGAGGCGGTATTCGAACCCACGACCTCTGCAAACCGTGCAGTTGCTCTTCCAACTGAGCTACTAGTTATCCTACCTCATAGTTCGAATTTGTCTTTGCGGTATAGGGGCCGCCTAGAATTCAAATATGTCATGTAATGTATAAAAACTCAAATATAAAAAAAAATGTCATAACTTGACATTATTTCGCTAAAAGAAAAGTCAGAGTTCAAACCTCATTGAGTAGTTAAAAAGGAAAACCGAATACATAGTTAATTACAATATCAGTAATCTAAGAAACCCACGCACACTAACCGATGTCGCAACATTACGTGTGTGTATGGCATTACTGTGCGTAAGATGTGCCGGCTAACCGCATGGTCTTGCAACCATAGATATATTCTTTACTAACCTTGTCCCGTCTTGTACATTCAACAATACCCCTATCACGGGTTTGCCACCATTATCTTAATCTATACTCGCTAGCGTCTCCGCCGAATATTAGTATGAGAAATTGTGCAGCGACTCCCAGCGGTGTCGTGAAGAACTAAAATATGTCGTACAAATATTGCGAGTGACGTTAGCGAGTATAGATTACGATAACAGTGACAAACCCGTGATAGGGGTACTTATCTATCCATCACACATTTTCCATGGCTATACTAATTAATATAATTAAAGTATCACTTAATATTTATCTGTCATAGTTTTTAAAAAACAGCCGACAATTAAAAAAAATGTACCAGCTAATTTTTACGAGCTTTTCACATTTATTTTTGAACTCACGGTTCATCCGCGTAGATTTAATTTCATGGATGGCCCGCGGAACTCTACTTAATTTCTTTAATTATAAGTAGACTTAGTTACTCCTTGTAATATTAGTTAACCGTCAGTGAGAGTCCCGTTAAAATCGGCCCAGCCGTTTCGGAGATCAGCCGGAAGAGACAGACAGATAGACAGAAAGAATTTTTTTTTAAATACATTTTTTTTCTATGTCTGTAAAAAGCTGTTATTTTGTAATTACACACGGACACTTAAATTTTATTTGTCTGTATATGTATTATCTGTATGTATAGATATAAATGTATAGTGCATGAGAAGCTCCTATGTATAGTGCATGAGACTGCGATGGACTCTCCATCTGTCACGTTACGTTAACACTTAATGTTCATCAGGATCGAAGCATGAGGTCCTTAAAATCATTGAGAAACTTGATTTCATATTAGGTATTTACTTATTCTACTCGTATATCGAAATTGGAAGGGATCATTGATCACAAAATGTCAGGCGCGGCATGTTGACATTACACTGTATTTTGTGATCCACGGTCTAATCATTCAGGCTAATCAAACGAACGTAATATACTATTTGCCTTTTATTAGAGACTCGCCACCATAGAGCCTCTATACATACATACATATACTCACGCCTGTATTCCCCGGAGGGGTAGGCAGAGGTGTTGTTATCATAACACCCACTTTCCACCGAATTTGATTAAGTGCCAACGTGACAGATGGTGAGTCCATCGCCGTCTCAGGCACTTTACATACCTACATACATACTTACATATGCTCACGCCTGTATTCCCCGAAGGGGTAGGCAGAGGTGTTATAATCACAACACCCACTTTTCACCGAATTTGATTAAGTGCCAACGTGACAGATGGTGACTCTATCGCCTGTCTCAAGCACTATACATACGTCTTTGAATTACTTCTCAGAAATATGCAGGTTTCTTTACGATGTTTTCCTTCACCGTAAAGCACGTGGTGTGAAATTACTGTACGTAAGTTTTTTTTTAGAAAAACTCATTGGTACAGGCCCCGCTGAGATTCGAACTTGCGTCGCTTGCGTAGCAGGCGACTGCTCTAACCCCGAGGCCACCACGGCTCACTTTACATACCTATGGATAATTTGATAATAATAATATAAATGATAAAGACATATGGAATTAAAACTCTGCACAAGCTCCTGGCAATGACGTGCAAACATGTTATGTCAATCATTTGGTATTGTCTTTACTTTTTTAATTATTATGTTATACACATGCTAATACAATTTTCACTATTGTGAATAATTTTACATGATTTTTTTGTAATTATCTTTGTTTACTATGTAATGAAATGTACATGATGCCAGCTGAGTTTCTTGCCGGTTCTTCTCAGAAGGCTAGTTTCCGAACCGGTGGTAAATTCCTCGATATTCATAACTGGCTTACCAGGGCCTAAAAAAGTCTAGACTGAATGACTAATACATTAGCCTAAGAAATTTGGAGATTGTGTTAAAGGATTTTAAAAACTATAATGCCTAAATTTTATTTATATCTAGCTTTGCCTTGCGGTAGACTTGGGTGACCCGCGGTAACGTAATGATTTTTTTAAATAAAAGTATCTTAAGTTACTCCCTGTAACTTCCAATGAATGTCCCGTTAATTCAGTCCAGCCGTTTCAGAGATCTGACAGACAGACACATAGATGGACAGACCGACAGAGAGACCGAGAAATATTTTAAAAATACTTTTTTTCATATGAAAAGCTGTTATTTTGGTACTACAAACAGACACTTCAGTTTTATTTATCTGTATAGATTTGATATGTATCACCAGCAGCTACGTGCCGAAAATCTGAACTGAATATTCTATGCTTAAAGTTTAGTAAGCGTTTATATACTGTGGTTAAAATGTATCTAATAGGGACAAATTAAGCAATCGTCAATACTGCAGTTACGTGCGCGTGCGTCACAAGGCAAGCGGAACTGATCGCGTCGCGTACGCTAATATTTACTTAACTACGAATATACATCGTCACAGCTTTCTTTTAAACGGTCTAATGTAGAAGCAGTTTTCAAATTTAATGTGATTTCGTATGTGGTTATATGTTTTAATATACTTAACTACATTTCAAATTGCTGTACATACATATGCTCACGCATGTATTCCCCGAAGGGGTAGGCAGAGGTGTTGTAATCACAACACCCACTTTTCACCGAAGATGATTAAGCGTTGGCACTTAATCATATGTATATATGTGTTAATCCCCACTATTTTTGCTGAGCACTCATTACTCGTGACATCACCAGTACGTTAGTTGCTCGCAGTATTTAGGATTGATAAGCTTTTACTTTACACCATAAATACACCTATTTGCACCATAAAATAACATACATAATAATAATATACATAAAATATTTAGCAATTTAAAGAACAGCATGTGCTTTATTGCTCACATAATTTTAAATACATATTCTAATGTAATAAAAGGGTCATCATTATTATTTTATAATACACAAGGTTTATTATTATAGGCAACGGGTTAAATAAATAACCGTATAATGTTTAGTGTTTAAACAATCATCTTCCTGGCCTTATCCCATACACTGTTAGGGTCGGCACTTGATTCAACCCAGATGTGGCTGCTCACCAGATTCTTATACGAAACGACTGCCATCTGACTGTGACTGAATCTGTGATATAGGTTATATCAGTTGTCAGACGATTTTAGGCCTCCGACCTGTAACGATTGCCAAAGATGATAAATTGGCAACCGGGACCGACGGTTGAACGTGCTGTCCGAGGCAGAACTCGGGTGGTCACCCATCCAATTACTGGCTAGGGGATATGCGAATGATAGTAACTGTGCCACGAGATCCTCAACACTGTATTTAAACAATAAGAACTTGGTTGACCGAGCTGTGCTCGGTTTCTTTTCAATGACGTTTTCTCATATATGTATGCTTAAAAAAAAAGAATTGAACGAGTCAACGTCAGTCTCGATCCAGGGTACTCTAGTTTCGTTATCGCCCGTAGTCGTAGGCTGGAAGCCTCACGTTTAACAGACAGATATTTATTTTTTAAATTAGTATTCTGTGTCTGTACCTTGTGTACTTTCATATGCATTGAGTCAAAAGGTGTACTTTTAGTATTACAAACAAACCCTTCAATTAAATTTGGATGCAGATAAGCAATAATGTGTCAACCCGCATAAACTTGGTTTTGAGAAAATGGCGTCTTAAGATGATTGTATACGTGATTTAAGATTTGTTTTATGACATAAATCCATTTTTTACGTACTTTTATGTTTCAGATGACTTGAAACACTTTTTTAGAATGTTAAATACGTGATGCATTATCAAAATATATCAAAACCTTTGAATTTGACTTTTTGTGGGTTGACACATTATTGCTTATCAGCATCCATTTATCTGTTAAGATTTATATTTGTTAGCATCGTACCAAAGACCGTTGAATATTTTATAAATAAAATAAACTAATTGGTATCGTTAGTATTATGACCATATCGCTAAGAAAGGTCAAGAGGTATGGCCATAAAACATAAAACCATCTCCAACAAGATAATTAAGTAAATTTTAGATAGTTTACGCATACATTACAATGTTGTGCTAAAGTCAAGGCCTCATTCCCACGATTAACGATTCTATTTCTCGTATTCGATCATTCGATTTCGTAATCGAATTGCTTGATTATTATTAAATTATGGGGTTGGACATGCTCATCAGTTTTGTATTAGTCAAGGATAAAATTACATTAATTTTGAATAACCATATTATGGTATTATGGTATGTAATACATAATATGGTCACGTCTGTATTAACCGATAGGGTAGGCAGATATGTACATAGTAAGTACACCAACATTTTCACAACAATTTTTTTAATATGTATATGTTCACGCCATCTCAGAAGGATCCCCGAAGGGGTATGCAGAGGTGCCGTGACAACACCCACATATGACCGAATATGATTAGTGCCAACGTACCGGAGGGCGAGTCCATCGCCATCTCAGGCACTATACATATGTCTTTGAATTACTTCTCAGAATTATGCAGGTTTCCTCACGATGTTTTCCTACCGTATAGCACGTGGTGTGAAATCACTGCAGTACAGGCCCCGTGGGGATTTGAACTTGTGGCTGATCACTTGATTTTTATACGAAGCGACTGCCATCTGACCTTCGCAACCCCTTTTACGAGGAAAATCTGTGATCTGGGTTATACCAGTTGTCAGACTATTTTAGGCCTCCAACTGACCTGTAACGATTGCCAAAGATGATAAATTGGCAACCGGGACAGACGTCTTAACGTGCTCTCCGAGGCATGGAGGGAACTTGGGCGGTCATCCATCCAATTACTGGCTAGGCTTAGGGTTACTTAACTTCGCTGATCGAATGATATGCGCAATAGCAACTGAGCCACGAGCTCCTCCAATAGGAGCAAAACTATCATGGCAATAAGAGGTATAGTAAGGCCCCTGGTATGGTCATAATGTATGTATGTTATCATAGTGTTTCTAAAACCATAAACCAACTTATCATAAAGTACAATCCATTAATATTTATATCCATAGGCGTGGTCAAGGTTACGATAAAAATTTAATTTATTTATGAATTCACTGAACTTCTCACATCAAGTTAATTCACAACAAGTTTATTTATATACAATAAAGAACTATACTTTAATATCAAAGCACGTTTGTAATGTCGAGGTTTTTGTGATGTGAATGAGTAATTATTGATTTTGTTACAGTTAACGCTGTGATTCCATTATTTCGAGACGCACTTAGGAACTGAAGGCACTTGGCTTGATAATGGGACCCTTACGTCTCTTATATTATAATGCGAAAAAAGTTTCGATAAAATCAAATATACAAGATATTTTCAATACCTTGAATAGTTTTGGAAATAATCCAAGTACTTACCCCCAAGTCTAAAATAGGTGTGTAGATACCGCGGTTTTTGCAAGTTATTCATTACAATTGGTACATAACGGCATTATAGATATATCACGGCAGTGCAATTATTGTCTCGTATGTCCTCTAGATATGACAAATTATACTTTTTCAAGTAACATTAAAAATGATCTTGCATGCGTGGGAGTTTAGTGTTATTGCATAGGAATATTTTCCTACAATGTAACACAACAATACTATTTAAAATTACCTAACGCGTTCAAGACTTTATTCCTCTTAAAATTAGACTGGTGAACTTGATATGATTGTACATATATACATACATAGATATGCTTACGCCTGTATTCCCCAAAGGGGTAGGCAAGGTCCTCATAGTACACCCATATGCATGTTATTTCGCCCCGTACAAGTCCCTTGTACTTAAACTCTCAAGCTCGTGGCACAGTTGCTATTGCGCATATCATTTGATCAGCGAAGCTAGGCAACCCTAACCCTAGCCAGTGATTGGATGGGTGACCGCCCGAGTACCCTCCGTGCCTCGGAGAGCACGTTAAGCCGTCGGTCCCGGTTGTCAATTTATCAACTTTGGCAATCGTTACAGATTAGTCGGAGGCCTAAAATAGTCTGACAACTGGTTTAACCCAGATCACAGATTTTCCTCGTTTAAGGGGTTGCGAAGGGGTTGAATCAAGTGACGACCCCAACAATGTATGGGATAAGGCCAGGGAGATGATGATGATGTTTAAGTCCCTTGTAGTAGGAGCCTATGTCCTCTCGAAGAGTTAATTTCAGTAAAAGTCTCTTCAAAATTGGTCCAGCCCAGCTCAAACAGACAGACAGACGGACGCACGGACAGAGAAAAAAAATAGTTTTTTTATTATTTGAGTATTAGATTCATTATTATACATTAGTGAAAAGTTGTTGATTTTGAAATACAAACACACACTTCAAGTGTATTTATATATATGTACGTAATATACAATCTCCAGAATGAGAGAGATCGCCATTCAAATTCGTTTCGCCTACATTCCCATCTCATCTATCATCCATCATCATCTCTTTACACCATTCTCGATTGATCTTGCACCGTAACTTAGCTTACATCAACCCTAAAAAAGCAAAGAGCTTAATAACACTTGTATCTAATTTGGCAATTTACAACGGCATTAGCACTAGGCCTACTTCCCTCTCATTATCGTCCGATCGTGCTTAACCCAAAGTTTAACAAGTATTGTGTTAGATTCTCACGGAAGAAGCGCACGCCATACTTACCCACATTGTTACGTGTTCAATAACATTCAAATACAAATGCATTTGTTACAAATACACCGTGTTACAGATTTACTTAAGATTTGTAATCGCCATATTTCATATCGAGTGGGTGTGGTTTAAGACATCAATTACTTACCATCAAAGAGCCGATCTTTGGTGGTAACTAATTGATGTTTTTATATATTTTTTTAATAGAAATATATATCATATTTATTGAAAATTAGTTGACCCGGTGAATGTCGTATCGCCATCCCTTTACTGATTATTCAAGTTTCTCACCATTTAAACCTGCCCTGAACTTCTATAAATATATTAAGATCAAAGTTAACCAAATCGGTCCAGCTATTCTCGAGTTTAAGCGAAACTAACGAACAGCAATAGATTTTTATATATACAGATAGATAGATGAATATGAAAAATCTTAATTCAGTCTAGGCTTTGGCAAGGCACTTATGAATGTTCAGAATTTACCACCGGTTCGGAAACTAGCCTTCTGAGAAGAACCGGCAAGAAACTCAGCCAGGCATCATGTTATATTTACATGAAATATGGTACAAAATAAGTCACACTAATCACATATTTTACCAATTTTTTAGGTATGTAAATATTAACTCAGTTACCTACTTAGGTACTGCAGTGACTGCAGTATATTAGTATTAATAAAAAATAAAAAATTGCCAGGTTCTTCTCAGTATAAGCAACCTTCCGAACCTGGCGGTAGCATGTATAATCCTGTATAATTACGTCATTCTGACGATTTGAAAGTACTAAAGTAATGTCAAATCAATATTTTTGAATTTGAATTTGAATTAACTTCGCTAATCGAATGATATGCGCAATAGCAACTGTGCCTCGAGCTCATTATCTCACAATATAATCAACCGCAGACCAATTAATAATCATAGGATCAAATCCAGCGCACATCATAGATCACGTGTAAAGGTATATTATATTATATGTGTATCTAAGCGGTCACTCATCGTAATGTCAGAGGTTAGCGAAAGTGAAGATTACGTGTAAGTTGCGTCACGTCACCGGGTCACCGGCACAGAATAAATAGGTATCACTGAGTGACGTACTCAGACATAATATATTACTGTCTGTGGGTAACGCACAATGCTATTTATCTATATCTACTAACTAACATACGTTTGACGTCTCTGGTGACCGTCGAGCTGGTTCTTACCTCGGTCAGAGGATTAACTTAGCGATCCAGCGAGGTAACGCAGCCAGCTTACTGGGCACCATTCCCGCAGACACTAATTTAAATTCCGTGTTTTATTTATAATTTTTATTTTTATTATATTTTTCTTTTTTACTAACATACTAACATGAAAATGTGTTACATTTCTCGGGTTAATAGGTTTATGGCACTCACAAAAAGCGGTACATAGCTATTGGTAAAAAATATTTTCAATATCGGTTTCAAGTTTCACAAAGTCACAAGATTTACCTTAAATTTTAGACTGGCTGTGCCCCGCGGTTTCACCCGCGTTAGCAAACCCTAAGTTTTTTATTAAACGTAGCCTAAACTTTCTTCCCCTATTTTATTCCCTTGGGGGTAGAAGTAATCAAAATCGTTTATCGTTTTTAGCGGATGCCTACGTCATGACATCTACCAAATTTCAGCCCGATTCGTCCAGTGGTTTGGGCTGTGAGTTGATAGATCACTATGTCAGTCAGTCAGTCAGTCACCTTTGAGTTGTATATATTTAGAAGTATAGATAGGAAAGTATTTCTAGCGGCCCATTTTACATTTCCTCAAATTTGACAAGGTTAGCTTCAATACAATAGACTGGGCGATACTAGGGCGACCATCCAGACTTCATGCTGCTACTAGGAAATAATAGATTGAAAATCTAATAACACTTTGCCCGACCCGGTCATCGAACACAGATCCTCAATAAAACAGGCTGAGGTATTATAATATTTCAAATAGTCATTGATATAAATAAACAAAATTAAATATACATAATTACACATACACATACACATATGCCCACGCCTGTATCCCATGGGGGTAGGCAGAGACCACCGTTTGCCACATGCTACGATCCTTACATACTTATTTCGCTTCATCCACATTCATGCATCTCTGTATACACTTTCTTCGGTTACGAGTGCTCCGAATTTGACCTTTCTGAAAAATACTATTAATTTGGTCATAGTAGTTCTTCATTACATAATTACATAACCTTCATAATATTAGATTATGCATTATAAGGTGGATATCAAGTTTATAATCATAATTATTTTATTGCTTCTCGCGAGACTGTAATTATACGGTTTTATTGGGTTCTAAAATAAATGTTTGAATTTGAATTTTGTTTGATGCGAAAGTGGTACGAAAGCATATCAACAAATTAAAATATATTTTACATATATATGCTCACGTCTGTATTCCCCGAAGGGGTAGGCAGAAGTGTTGTAATCACGACACCCACTTTTCACCGAAGATGATTAAGTAAAATATATTTTATAAGATTTTTCTGACTGTAACTTTTTTTATGTTAAGGTGCAACCAAATGCAGCCGCTCGACGCTCGTTTCCAGCGACAAATGTGGTAACGTGACCCCATTTTAAATTTCCCGCGACTCAAAAAGGAACTACGTCATGCAGCCGCTCCTATCACGTATCGCTACATATCACGTGACCACATTTGTCGCTGGAAACGAGCGTCGAGCGGCTTACATCAGATTGCACCCTTATGCATGGTTTCGCTGGTCCGCCCCGCAGAGCAAACATAAGGTAAAGTCATCAGTCATGGTCAGTAATTTTTTTCATAATTTGTAATGTCTTTATTTCTAAACATACATTCTTAAGGATTTGGGAGTAAATTAAAAGCTCTTCCCTTAATCACAATTTAATGTTTAATTTCAGTTTAGGGGATTATTTTGCCTATTATAATTATTTACATTATATTATATAAGTATACTATACAAGAGAGCCGTGGTGGCCTTGGGGTTTGATCAGTCGCCAGCTACGCAAGAAAGTTCGAATCCCACCCGGGCCTGTACCAATGCGACTTTCTAAAAAAACTTTGATTTCACACCAAGTGCATTACGGTGAAGGAAAATGTCGTGAGTGAGGAAACGTGCTTGAGACGGCGATAGACTAACCCTCTGTCACGTTGGCACTTAATCATATTAGGTGAAATGTGGGGTGTTGTTTTTACAACACATCTGCCCACCCGGGAATATAGGCGTGAGCATATGTATAATATATTAATTATCTGCTGTTTAGTTCCCAAAGCGTAAGCTTAACATACTTTGGGACTAGATGCCTCTGTGTGATAATGTCCTAATATTATTAATGTAAAACTTCAGTTATAATAATTATTTAATAACATAATATATAAGTATTACAATTTAATTGACAGCAAATATGACATCCCTACTTTGCGGTCAGAAGTTTAAGCAGTCCATTACACTATGAGATAAAATCTAACACCTGGCTCGATACTACAAATAAATATACCTTGAAGTTATCTTGAACCCAACAGAACCTTGTCTAATTAAACTATTAGTTTATTTATCACACTACTACATACGAATCTGAAAGCCGTAATTTTGTTATTTCTTTACGCTTAAAAATCTGATTTAGCTAGCGATGCGCGATGGCGTTAATCGCGATTGGATCGATTGTTAATCTCTTGATACATCGCGATTGTTTTCAATCGCAATTCATTGTAACTCGCTTGGAGTCACCACTCATCTAACACAGCACGATACATCGCGTCGGTCGATAATCGGTTCCATTCGGCGTGACTCGGATCAATCGCCTGTATTAAAACAATCGAAAAACTCTCGATTTGTTTGAAAGTTCGCCAGAGCGAGCCGAGTCCGATTGTTGGAACATCTCGCAATAGCGCATCGCTTCATCTCGCAAAAAATCTTTTACCAAAGTAACAGCGAACTACACGCTTATTTGTAGCTTTTCTTATATATTTTATCTCTTCACTTTTCATTTTAACTGTAATTTGTTTTATATTAAAACAAGCTTCAGTCAAACTCGAATGACAAAATGGTATTTGATATTTACAAACTAATGGAATTCACATGTCACATGAAGAAGCGATTGGATTCGAAAGGCAAGGTTAATCGGAGTTAATCCTAGTTCTAAGGTAATCCATACTATATAGCCATTTTCAGATATATTTTACTAG
Source organism: Watsonalla binaria (assembly GCA_929442735.1). Classification (NCBI taxonomy): domain Eukaryota; kingdom Metazoa; phylum Arthropoda; class Insecta; order Lepidoptera; family Drepanidae; genus Watsonalla; species Watsonalla binaria. Next base: position 2,117,001 of record OV838938.1, read on the forward strand.
TAGCCAAGCTATTCAAAACTGTATACATATACGCATACAGCTTTAAATAGTTCGACAAGTTCGGCCAGCTTATCTCATCTCCGTACTGAGTTTTTGTAACATTCAAGTGCAGTGATTTCGCACTACAAGTTTCAACGAGAAGGCATACATTGTAAAAATATTTTTTTAACTGATTTAAAAATAGAAAGAGGTTACACAAGTCGACTAGTTTTTTGTAATATTATACATTGAGAATATAATACAGCGTCCCAAAGCGTAAGGCTAAACGGCATCTGGCAGTAATACTTCTTTTGAATATGTAGAAAAATATTAAAAAAAATCACACTGAATCTAAAAGATTTAGAAAAAAAACGATTTAGTTCACCATAGAGTTTTTAATTTAAATACTGTATATTATGGGTTCAATGAGTACTAGAATAGCTATACAAAAATAGTTTCCTTTGCTACAAAATAACAACAAATTCCTACTTTTGTATATTATTTTAAGCTATGAAATATTCCAATATACCTGTTTATACTTTTATTTTTGTCTACCTTCTTAGAATAAAGTTTAGAGGTCATCTCAACCGCTACATGTAGTCTGGTCACGTGACAAATATAAGTGTCATCAAAACTGGTACTAATAAAATTATGTTAGTGAAGGAAAAAATATGTATCTATTATATATACTATAGATAAATGAAATTGAAGTGTCTGTTTGTAATTCCAAAATTACAGCTTTTAACTAAATACACATGAAAGTACATACGGTACTGACATTAATACACCAATTTTTTTTTTCTGTATATCTGTTTGTTCCGAATAATCTCCGAAACGGCTAGATCTATTCTAACAGGACTTTCACTGGCAGGTAGCTGATTTGACAAGGAGTAACTAAGGCTTTTAATTAACAAACAAATTGATGTTCCGCAAATTTGTTCTAGGCTCCTTAACGCCCCCCTCTAGGCCTCCAGAGCCCATAAGGGAGCGTTATCGCCCACTTTAGTGAACACTTCACAAGATCAACTGGGTATTAAAATGCCTTAAAGCAACCGGCGAAAGTAAAATGATTAATACAGCAATAACAAGTGAGGTTGTGGAATATAATTACCATAATCTTATTACACTCACAAATTACCTAAAATGATTAATTACCGCGCTATTTTGCATTTATCACACGGGTTGAATATTTTATAATATCATCGTTACTCTATATGCACTAGTTGTTTTCCAGTGAAAACGGTACGTACTTTATTAGACTGCATCTAAGTAACGCAGAGGTGTACTTATAGTACATTCACATTTAACCAGTTACGTTTAAGTCCCGTCTTATTGCCCTAACCAAGCATTAATCCAGACTCCAGGCTTCTACTAAAAAGTAAAAAATCCTATAGCATTAACTAAATCTTAAAACATTAATAAAAACCAATAGAATTAATAATATTTTTTACACAAACACGAGCTCCGCTCAGCTACAATAGTCCAGCTGTGTGACAGTGACAGATGTATACACGTCATATACATCTATCTATCTCAAAATATGAGTCAACTATCATGGCAGTGAAAGCTCATGGTCCCTACCAGGTTTATATCAGAATACTCGTATTATCCATTTTATGTTGGATGAAATTGAGAGGAGTGGTACAGCTATTGCGCATATCATTCGATCAGCGAGCCCTAACCCAAGCCAGTAGTTGGATGGGTGACCGCCTGAGTTCCCTCCGTGCCTCGGAGGGCACGTTAAGCCGTCGGTCCCTGTTGCGAATTTATCATCTTTGGCAATCGTTACAGGTCAGTCAGAGGCCTAAAATAAGTCCGACAACTGATTTAGCTCAGTTCTCCGATTTTCCTCATTAAAGGGATTGTGAAATTCACATGGCAGTCGCTTCGTATAAAAATCAGGTGATCACATCGGGTTGAATCAAGTGCCGACCGCAACAATGTATGATAAAGTTACATTTGTTTCAACCAGGTATACGATGAATCATAAATGATGAGAAAGTGTATAATTTCCCTTCACATGTAGGTTATAGTTGAAACCTGTATCAGTATCTAGTATTGAAGGTAAACACGTTTTGATGCCAACGATGCTAAAGCTTTGAGAAACAGCGAAATTTTAAACCTATTTTTAATAGACTTTTTTTAAATTTCGTATGTTTCGGTCAGTCAACTCTTATATTTGCCACACTTCCCAATGTCCGATTGAAATATTAGCCGGGCCACAACGTAAATGATAATAATATTTATTTTGATCACTGATTACACTGTGGCCCGATCGTTCGGGCCTCAACGAAAGTGTAAATGAATTAAGACTACAGTGTAAATAAGACATAAGGTAAAACACCCGCATGTACTAACGGCCCGAAATAATATCACCATGTAGTGCTTTATTTCTTTGGTGAGAAAAAAAGCCGTGGTGGCTTTGGGGTTCGAGCAGTCGCCTGCCACGCAAGCGACGCAAGTTCAAATCGCAGTGGCTTGTACCAATAAGTTTTTCTAAAAATGTATGTGCAGTTATTTCGTACCACGTGCTTTACGGTTAAGGATAACATCATGAGGAAACCTGCATGTGTCTGAGGCAGCGATGGACTCACCCTCTGTCACGTTGGCACTTAATCATGTTCGGTGAAATGTGGGTGTTGTTACAACACCTCTGCGAACCCCTAATTTTTATTTTATTTACAAATCATTGACATTTTTTAACTGTCGCATTTCTATAAAGTCTGGAGTGTGCGTAGCGAAACTTCACATAAGAAAATATGTTTAATTTAATTCACCATACTTTTAAAGAGGAATTTTCCTGAGTCACAGACATACCCTTTCTTAAACCTTGTTCACTCATTTACCTTATAAGGAGATATGATTTCATAATTTGTATAAATAACACACCTTTAATGTTGATTGATTCATTTAACACCCACGCACTGTTTATGTTATTTAAATTAAATATCGCAATATTCTAATGGAATATACAGAGTTTTAAAACAGTAATGTTGTTTAAGGTAATTCTTGCTTCATATTATTTTAATTTATCGTTAAGGAAACCGCATCCTCTCAGAAGTTTTTGGTAAAGTGACCTATGACTTACTATTTTTATTATAATAAATAGTGTTAATAGATATGCCTTTAAGATTTACCGATTGATTAAAAATACAACATGATATTTATACTAGTACAGTCATCAGAACAATCTTTTTACTCCGTCTCAGCGTTGGAAGTATACATAAATAGTATTTTTTACTGCGATAGTATGGACAGCTGCTTATAGAGGTGTGGTAACAACAACACCCACATTTCACCGAATATGATTACGCACCAACGTGGCAGAGGGGAGTAGCCGTAGCAGGCACTATACTAACGCCTTTGAATTACTTCCCCGACATATGCAGTTTTCCTTCACCGTAAAGCACGTGACATTTAAAAAACCTGATTCGTTCACGTAGCTTGCGTAGCACCACGATTTTGAGACTTTTTGAAACTTCTAATGGGAGAAGATCAGGGGCCCAACCATGAGTTCTTTTTTAATGAATGCTCAGCTATGAGACAGTGACGGACGTATACACGTCGAATACATCTGTCTCATAACATGAGCCGAGGTCGTGGTAGGACCCCAAGGTCTTTTATAAGCTAGACTCCTATATTCGTCTGACCTGTAACTATTACCAAAGATTCAATCAAATCTATGTGTCCTTTAACTGTTCACACCAAATATCTAAACTTTAGAAGGACAAAATCTCCGTCTTACTGGGTCAGTGTTATTTGTGTATCATATTTATATGTTGTCGGTTAAGTGCAAATTATAATAATAAAGTATACTAATGTGACTTTGATGGTGTTGCTATCTAAGTAAATAATTTCGCAATATGCTTTTAGGAGCGTCTGCGCCTGGGACCTATTGCCACAGTACAAATATATACTTCGAGTCGAGATTATTTTGGTGAAAATTTGCCAAAGGGGATCGTTTTGTCGGAAATACCAATCTAAGAATATATTATGAAAAGCGTTCCTTAACATTTTTAATTAAATTCTTATAGCATCGTAGTGTACTTAAATAAATAGTAAATATAACAACAAAAAAAAACACAGGATTTTTTTTTATTTTTAATCTGACATATATTTTTATGAAAATGAGTTTTTCTAAAAAACTTATGTACAGTGATTTCACACTACGTGCTTTACGGTGAAGGAAAACATCGTGAGGAAACCTGCATATTTCTGAGAAGTAATTCAATGACGTATGTAAAGTGTCTGAGACGGCGATGGACTCACCATCTGTCACGTTGGCACTTAATCATCTTCGGTGAAAAGTGGGTGTTGTGATTACAACACCTCTGCCTACCCCTTCGGGGAATACAGGCGTGAGCATATGTATGTATATATATATTTTTATTTGACACGACCTACCGTTGACCTGCGCCGAATATTTTCGTCTTAGCCCTGTATATGCAGTGCATCTACTATACATATAAATTCCTACTACATAGTCAACATTCCTACTACACGTCCCCTTACCCCTTCGGGAAATACAGGCGTGAGCATGTATGTATGTTTGTTGATTTTTATAAATATTCTACTAGCTTCTTCTCGCGACTTATTTCGCATGGAATTGTTAGTTAGGGTATTAGCGAGATAGTATAAAGCCTATATTGTTCCTCGATAAATGGGCTTTCTAGCATGTTTTTCGAATTGGACCAGGGGCCCAACCATGAGCTCTTATTTCAATGTTAGTTCAGCTGTGTGACAGTGACTAATGTATACACGTCATATACATCTGTCTCATAATAAGAGTAAAACTATCATGGCAATGAGAGGTTATGGTAAGGCCCCAGTAATTCTGAGATTGTGTATATAATATTAGTATAGTTTATCATTACAGCCTATGCAACTGTATATGATTGTGTATTGTGTCATTGGCATGTCGATGCAAAGGTCGATTAAAGACATTTATTCAAGTGAATAATTCGAATAAACGATTATCGTAGTCCCTTGATTCGATTATGATACGTATATTATTATTACAGCAATTATTCAATAATTAATTCTAGTATTTATTTGATAGATACACGTGTAATTTATCATAGAAGGGATATCAAATTGATCACATTATTTAACATATCGATAGAATAATAAAGTATCGAGAACTTTAAGTTCATAACAATTAGAGAGAGTTACAGTTTGTTACTTTGTATGAAGGAGTTTATCCAAAATTATTATTGGATATTATTTCCGCGGAACCCTAAATGTTTCTTTAAATAAAAGTAGCCTTAGTTACTTCTTGTAATATTAGCTATCTGCCAGTCAAAGTCCCGCTAAATTTGGTTCAGACGTTTCAGAGATTACCCGGAACAAACAGTGAGAGAGAATTTTTTTTAAATTTGTTTTATAAGTCAATACCGTATATACTTTCATATGCTTTTAGTGAAAAGCTGTTATTTTGAAATTACAAACAGACACTTCAATTTTATTTATCTGTATAGAAGATATACTACGCAAGCAACCCTAAGCCTAGCCAGTAATTGGATGGATGACCGCCCGAGATCCCTCCGTGACTCGGAGAGCACGTTAAGCCGTCGGTCCCGGTTGCCAATTTATCATCTTTGGCAATCGTTACAGGTCAGTCAGAGACCTAAAATAGTCTGACAACTTGCTTAACCCACTTGAATCAAGTGTCAACCCCAACAATGTACGGGATAAGGCCAGGGAGTTGATAATGATTGATATACCACGCAGGCGACGCCTCAGGATGAAGCTAGTTATCGATAAAATCCAAGAACATTAATCAAAGCTTAACTATCGATACACTAATACATCAAAGGTTAATTACCTACATACATTTCTCTTCAAAGTACACTTATATAATACAATCTAAAACCAATCTTATATGACGTTATTATTATGTCGTGTTTGTAATTATGGAATAATAGTTGTGCCCTGGGGTTTTACTTTAATTTAATTCTTTTATATAATTAAGGTTTTTTTTTAAGTAAAAGTAAGTTTCTTCCTATTTCTTCCTATTAAACGTCTGGGCCGAGGTTTGAGCAGTCGCCTGCTATGCCCAAATCCCAGCGGGGCCTGTACCATTAAGTTTTTCTAAAAAAAAAACTTATGCACAGTGACTTCACACTACGTGCTTTACGGTGAAGGAAAACATCGTGAGGAAACCTGCATACTTCTGTTAAGTAATTCAATGAAGTATGTAAAGTGTCTGCGACGGCGATGGTCTCACCGTCTGTCTACATAATCGTCGGTGAAAACTGGGTGTTGTGATAACAACGCCTGAATTCCCCGAAGGGGTTGGCCCTTCGGGGAATTCAGGCGTGAGCATATGTATGTATGGTTCCGCGAGTCACCTATGAAATTAAGTCATGCTAGCTGTGCCCCGCGGATGAAACCGCGGGGCACAGCTAGTCGAGTATGTAATATGTATAAATTTCCTACGATCGCAACCGACGCTCGACGTTGAGCTCGACGCTGACAAACCTCATAGAATAGCGCGGATGGTGTTTCATCATCATCATCCTCCTGCCCTCATCCCATGTTATTTGTGGTCGTCACAATGTGTTCGTCTCTTCCATTCCTCTCTATCAGCCGTCATATCTGTATTCACTCCTATTTTAGCCGTATCATCTTTCACACAATCCATCTATCGTGTTTATTGTTCGTTTAAATAATTGTAATTATTTCATTTGAATAAGCGGTAGTAATTGACCTTCCTCAATATAAAAATACATATTTTAAAGTTTATCTATACAGATAAATAAAATAGAAGTGTCTGTTTATAATTCCAAATTAATAGCTTTTCAATGAATGCATATGAAAGTATACACGGTACTGATATACAGTAAGAAATTTTTTATTTTTTTCTGTCTCTCTGTTTGTTCGGACTAATCTCCATAACAGGTGGACCGATTTTGACGGGACTTTCACTGGCAGATAGATAATTCTTCAAGAAATATCTAGGCTACTTTTATTAGAAAAATAAACCGCGGGCCAACCATGAAATCAAACAAAATAAAACCGCGGTAAACAGCTGTAATGCACAAATGTGAAGATGTATAGATATCCTGTATACACTGATGTAAATTTTGTATTCCAAATCAATACAATGCAACGTCTACATTGACATTTACAAGTTAATAATAAAGGTTGAGCTCCATTACGTACAGTTCCATAAAGCTATAATTATCGAGCAACATGCCATCATGTGAACGAGACCTTATGAAGTTTACGCATCAAATAATGTAGCCTCCATTGAATGGATCTAGGATAATTACTTTTTCCGTTTTAATTATATCATTACATTGTTACACAAGGAAGTCGAAGTGGCCGTGGGTTTGAGAAGCCTGCAACGCAAATGAAGCAAGTTCGAATCCCAGAGCCGAACCAATGCGTTATTGTAAAAACTTACGTACAGTCATTTCACCCAACGTCAAGGAAAACATCGTGAGGAAACCTGCATATGTCTGAGAAGTAATTCAAAGACATATGTATAGTGCCTGAGACAGCGATGGACTCACCCTCTGTCACGTTGGCTACGTGACAACACCTCTGCTTACCCCTTCGGAGATCCTTCTGGGATGGCGTGAGCATTTTTTTCATCAATATTATTCACTTATATAATTTTAAATTGTTAAGCAAAAGAAATTGCATAGTTTTAAATATTTGTGTTACTTTAGAGATATTTCAATCATAGGTATATTTTGTGTATATAACAATCTGCAAAAAGGATAACTACATACTTCTATGGCTATAGTTGATATACTGCGGTAAAATAATATAATAATTAGATTTATTGAGCAACATGCCCTGAATAGGTAAATTTTAATGTCAATTACAGACTGGCAAAAACATGTAAGATTTAAAACGATTCTTGCGTTACAGTAAAAATTAATAAATGATTTTAGCAAAATAAAAATATGATTTAATCTTTACAATAACTAGATGGGCCACAAAACAATATATTATTACAATTCAGTCAAAATTAAGTAGGTAATAAAATTATATTAAAGAGATCATTATTATTTGTTGAAAGACAAAATGCTTCTCTGCGACCTACTTCTGGATTTTTCCATAAATAACTTGTATTTTAAGTGATGTAAGATAACATCTTGACCACTTTGTTTTTTCGGCTAAATATGTCTCTTTATGGTCCTAGTGGCGGCATCATAAAGCATAACCAGTCTATAAATATTTAGCATGTTAAAAAATTACTGACTTATGATTTATTTTCACGATTTATGATACTTATGGAGGATAAAATATTGTAAAATAATAAAATGTTTTCAGTCTATGATAAATAGTTGACGTCTTTAAATTGCATTTACAAATTAATTGCCTTTCAATAATATTTGTATATTGTTTATTTTTCGCATGTCATACAAAGAAATCAATTATTTTTGTAGAGACATCGAGAGTATTAAATCATATAATATATAAACCTATGTATAATTCTGCCTAATACCCATAAGCGGTATATTATCTTATCTATAATACTAATATTATAAAGAGGAATGGTTTGTATGTTTGTTACGAATTAGCTCAAAAAGTAGTTGACCGATTTCAAAAATTATTTCACCATTAGATTGCTACATTATAACTAATTAATATAGGCTATATTTTATTCCAATAATCCCACGATAACGAGAACTACGCGAGTAAAACTTATGTACCAGTATAAGTAGTTATTTTCGTCAATTATAGCGGTAATTGTCAAAATATACGCAATTTTGTTCAATAATGTATTGATTAAACATTATATAAAGATACACCACATTGTTTTAATCGATTAAATACTTAAAAAATACCAGTTAATGATATATCTAACGGTAGGCAACGTATTTAAATTTGATGATTCGATTATTGACGTTTCGATCGAATGGAGAATCGCAATTTATGAGCTACATATAGTTTCGATATTCATTAAAAGTTCAAAGGTAAGAATCATTAATTGCGACTTTATTTGAGTAATAAATAATGATTTTGATGATTTTTTTTTAATTATTAATTGACATTAAAATGTAAATCTTGGAATCTTGGTTTATTGCATTGCGTGTAAAAAATACATTATACTTTAATTATATGGTATATCGATAATGATTGATTGACTCGATACCAAGGATAAAAAGTGTCTCATACCTTCCTCAATTTGTAAGCTATTGGTCAAACTTTATCTAAACCAACGTTCCAACTGTGTCAATAGAAGGTAATTTTAAAGAAATCTCTTCTCAGTGATTTCCGTATGCCCAAAAGCGTTTTGAGAGCGCCTATATTTAAGACCAGTTAAGAGGTAAAAGATAAAACCTAGATAAAAACTAGGTTGCTTATACTAAGCCTCTTGAATCTGGGTATCATATTTGTTAAAATATATCTTCGGATCCTGGTAAATCCAGAGAATAGCGCGTTACAAAAATTAAACAACTGTATTATATTAGTATATACTATCGTAACGAAAAAGGGATTTCTCAAGACATAGATTGCATTAAAATTTCAATGCCTAGAAAGATTAAGTTTTCTTTCATATACATTTTTTTACCAGTTTTTTCCGCGTTATCCAAGGATTCATGACAAAGTTCAGACCATCCTCTAAGTTACATTACTTATTAATGAGATTCACCTTCGTAGTAATAAGTTAGCAGTAAGTAAAACTGTATCATTAAGTTTTTCATGACAGATCCCTGTTAGACGAAAAAAAAAATTATCATTATTACCCACCAGCATCGAAATTAATTTAATAATTTGTCCGTGAATACAAAAATACCATAAACAGTATTATTATGAATGGATATGAATACAAAAAATAATTAAAAAATATTTCGTCGATAAAGCCATTTTTACGAGGTCGTTGATGTCTTTTCTATGCATGCGCATGCGCATTGTTCGTTGCAAATTCATTTTGAATTGTAAATTTAATCTTCTATTGTAGATTTACAATCATTCAATTTAGCATTTTATGAATTGGTAATTCATTTGCGATCACCTCTCAATACGAATATAAAATACTTCGTAGTAAATAGACCTAAGTTAGCGTAAAAAAATTACGTTCAATAAATCCCGTGTGTTTAATAATATTTATTTGAATTTGAATTTCCAAAAAATTACGTTCAATAAATAAGAGTCCCGCAATGATTAATAATATTTGTTTGAATTTGAATTTGAATTTCTTGTTTTGTAACAAATTTTATTTAATGGTTTTAAAATCGAATGAGTTTAAATTATGTGATTAAATTTTTTATCCTTCTCTAGACCAAGTTATGATATGTTTCGCACATCTAATATAATAATAAAAAAAAAAAAATTTTAATTTGGAAAATCCCCATAAATAAAAACCAAAACCAACTCACCTTGCACAAAAGAAAAGACACGACACTTCGACACTCACACAATTTTTTTTAAAATTAAAAAAAAACTAGCAAGTTCGTATAAAGAATGTCCGTTCCGCGCGCTTGCCGGGGTCAGAGTGCGTATACGCGCGGTGTCATCCCACGACTCACGCGCACGAACAGTGAAAGTGTTTATATAGCCTTTGGCTGCAGATGCTAAGATCACATCACACGCTGCAACGGATTTATTGGCCGCTAAAACAATAATAGATCCTGGCTCAATGAGTTTAATTATAGTGATGACACACATTTCAATCATTTTTTGCTTGACCGCGATCTTTGTACGTGTTTGTGGATCTTGTAAGACCCCTCTGTCGTAGTACATACATACATACATATGCGCACGCCTGTATTCTCCAAAGGGGTAGGCAGAGGTGTTGTTATCAAAACACCCACTATTCACCGAATTTGATTAAGTGCCAACGTGACAGATGGTGAGTCTATCGCCGTCTCAGGCACTATACATACGTCTTTGAATTTCTTCTCAGAACTATGCAGGTTTCCTCACGATGTTTTCCTTCACCGTAAAGCACTTGGTGTGAAATCACTGTACATAAGTTTTTTTAGAAGAACTGATTGGTACAGGCCCCGCTGGGATTCGAACACATACCCCGAGGCCACCACGGCTCTTCTTCTCACATTATTATGTATTTAGTGAAAAACTGTTAATTTGGAATAAAAGAAACTTCTATTTTATTTATTTATGTATATACATATATATACTAATAGATATAGAGGTAACAAATCTATATTATGATAAAATAATTTATCTTAATTATGAATTATTCTTGACCAGTAATTGTCTAACTTTCCTCTTGGCCATTATCAAAAACTAAATAAAACGCGGGCGCAGCCGCGTGCAATAACTAGTACGACATAAATCTAAAATTATAAAGCTCAATGTCAATCAACACTATGTTTCAAAAGTCAAGGTAAAAACGTATGTGACATAATTCACTTTTTAAAAAACATGTTTTATTTTGTTTGGATGGAGAGGTGATGAGTCGCTATGTTAGCTCATAATATATATCTATCTAATTCTTGTATATATCTATACATAGATACGTACATATGAATAAAATTGGCATATTCTTTTAGTGAAAAGCTGTCAATTTGTAATCACAAATAGACATTTTTTAAACCTGTGTACGTTAGTAGACCGTGCTAAAGCCGACTAGGCTAGATTAGGCTCGGTCTAGTGCAAGTCCATACTAAATGCAACTTTCCTCAGAACATTTTTCATTATTGTTACAGTTCAGTGAGGCGAAAATCACGTCGCTTTCGGCAACTATATTAGCAAGGCAGCCATCGCTTTTTTTAATATTTTACTAACTGTGCCCTGCGTAAACCTAATGGTTTTTTAAAATAAAAGTAGCTTCAGAAAATGTTTGAAAAAGCCTTTTAGAATCAGCCACTGAAAGTGCCGTCAAAATTGGTCAAATTTTGACTTGGAGATTAGCCGGAACAAACAGACAAAAAGACAGATATTTTTTTTAATAAAATCTTTTTTTCATGTCAGTACCGTATTTACTCTCATATGCATATAGTGAAAAGCTGTTATTTTGGAATTACAAACAGACACTCCATTTTATTTATCTATAAGCATGTATGTATGTATAGATTACTCATTTGTTCTAGAGGCTCAAACCAATAATAAATTTACGTAACGACGTTAGGTTTTATGTGACTGAAGATATATCATCTTTTGAACGACAGAGAAAAAATAATTATTATATCCTGCAGGCTCTGACATGTATGCCATTAGCAGCGCATCACTTTTGACAGCTCGTCTGCAACTGTCAGAAATGCAATTTGACATTACGCGATTTGACATCTGTCACAATTTGACAAGTTTCGAAAATTGACACAGTAAACAAAGACTTATTTAATGTACATCAAGCCATTACTTAGGATGTCAAGAGGTATATGTCAAAAGAGTAGTTTTCATTATATTTATTTTTGACAGCACCGATTAAAAAAGCATTTACATAACCCTAGTCTTGTGTTTAAATATAATATGTTTGTGTGTGTCACACTTATTGCCTCATTAACTGCGGTTCCCTCGCGGAGGCTTTATTTTATTTCGCAGTATCTTATTTTTTATATAAAGGTAGGCTGTAATAATACTCTTTGTAACATCATATATCTGTCAAAACACAAATAAAAAAAAATATAGACTATTTACAAAGAACATTCAAATCGTCGGAATCACATAACTATACAGGATTATACATACTACCGCCAGGTTTGGAAGATTGCTTTTACTGAGAAGAACCTGGCAAGAAACTCGGTAATTACTCTTTTCAATATACAATTATAAAAATACAAAATCAATCTCCTAAGAAATGTGAGCCCATAGACACAGTTCCAATGCACAAATGTCGATAAAAAATTAACATGAAGAAAAAGTCTAGGAGTTCTACTTATATCTATGCGTAGATATGAGATTATTTTCGTAGTTTTGGATGACCAGTGCCATTGCAAGAAGTCTCGTTAAATCGGTCCAGCAGTTTCAGAAATTAGCTGAAGCAAACAGACAGAAAGAAAGAGGTTTCTTTTTCAAATTATATTTTTATTTACTTTTAACTATACTTATAGTTTTATTATCTCTCTGACCTTATCCTATACACTGTTTGGGTCGGCACTTGATTCAACCCGATGTAGCTGATCACCTGATTTGTATACGAAGCTACTGCCATGTGACCTTCGCAGCCTTTTTGACGAGGAAAATCTGTGATCTGGGTTAAACTGTAACGACTGCCAAAGATGATAAATTGGTAACCGGGACCGACGGCTTAACGTGCTCTCCTAGGCACGGAGGGAACTCGGGCGGTCACCCATCCAATTACTGGCTAGGGGTAGGGTTGCTTAGCTTCGCTGATCGAAGATATGCGCAATAGCAACTGTGCCACGAGCTCCTCCTATACTTATAGTTTGTAATTCCATATTAACATATTTTTAATAAATGCGTATGAAAGTCGCTACTAACATCAAAAACATATTTTTTTCCTCTGTCTGTATGTCTGATGGGACTTTCATTGGCAGATAGCTGATGTTATAAGGAGTAACTTAGGCTACTTTTTAAATATAGTTTCTGCAAATAGCTCATGAAACTAAGTCTTAACACGACAATTTATTAAGGCCATAAGTGTGTCTAAATGAGTGTCATTAGGATCCGAACGAGAAGTCTAGACCATTATTTAATGACATCAAAATAATGAAGAAGCTACCACAATGGTAAAGGTCAGTCTCGCAACCGTACGTAATGCCGCCTAGTGGGATAATGCAATGTATGTAATGCACGGGCATAGAAAGGTCGTGAGTTCCATTTACATATCGGACATAGCTCTTCTTTCCCCTCATTACAAAAGATTGCCGAGAGGTTTGAGCCGACATTGGGAGAATCATAATGTGATCCGAATATGATTCATCATATTCAAAAATGATCACATAGGTGCAATCCCACTTTCCTATGAAGATTCCTAAAATGGTCCGCAAAATATGAATTGCTTTTGTGACAAACAGCATCATAAAAAGTTTCTTAGGGACTAATATCTACAATTATTGCAATCATTCGTGAATCATAATATGAATTGCACCTAAGTGACCATTTTGTCATTTCGATGATGAATCATATTCGGATCACGTCATGATTCTCCCAAATTGGCCTTTTTAGACCTACTGCAGGCCTAGATAAAGTAACATTCTCTCGCGCTTGCGCTAATAGAAAAGATATAAAATGCATGGAAATTACATAAAACAGTCACGTGACATAATTAGGTCATTCTCGTTTATATTGTATCGTAGCGAAGCGTGAAGATAAAATGACTATGTAGAGTAAGAAGAGAGATGTAGAGAAAGACCCAGGATAACATACATGAAACAAGTTAAGGAAAAGGTGTCTGTCATGACGTATAGGGATGTCAAGGAGATGGCACTGGATAGAGACGAATGGAAGAAATTGCATCGGTTGCATCGACAAGAATCAGACTCTTAAATTTATGATGATGATAGATGTATCTTCTTCTTCTTAAAGTGTCTTCTATCTTCTCTCCAATTACTGAAGGTTGGCTATCAGCTCCGAACATTTGTCTCTGTCCTTAGCGCGGCGAAACAGGTCGGCGGCACTCGCAATCCCGGTCCACTCTCTGATGTTTCGTAGCCACGACTTCTTCCTACGACCAGACATCCTTTTGCCAGCTACTTTTCCCATCAAGATAAGTTGTAGCAAATGCTGCTGCCTCGTTGGTCTAGTGGCTAGTACGTTCCCCTGCCGATCACGAGGTCCTGGGTTCGATTCCCGGGCCGGGTCAAAAAAATTACATTGGGTTTTTCTGTCAAGAAATTCACAATAAAATGCCCGGAGTTTGGAAATTGGCGGTGTTTCCACCCCGTGCCTCGGAAAGTACGTTGCACCGTTGGTCCTCCGCCTGATCTCTCTCCGGTCGTGTCGGATTGCCTCCCATCCCACTATGAGAGTGAGGGAATAAAGAGTGCACCTGTGTTTGCGCACACACATGTGCACTATAATATCTCCTGCGCAGTTGGCTGATCCTCGTTGAGATTCGGTAGGAGATCATTATTATTAAGTTGTAGCAAATTATATCGGTCATGTCGTAACACATACATACATACATACATATGCTCACGCCTGTATTCCCCGAAGGGGTAGGCAGAGGTGTTGTTATCACAACACCCACTTTTCACCGAATTTGATTAAGTGCCAACGTGACCGATGGTGAGTCTATCGCCGTCTCAGGCACTATACTTGAATTACTTCTCAGAAATATGCAGGTTTCCTCACGATGTTTCCCTTCACCGAAAAGCACGTGGTGAGAAATCACTGTACATAAGTTTTTTAGAAAAACTCATTGGTACAGGCCCCGCTGGGATTCGAATTTGCGTCGCAGGCGACTGCTCAAACCCCGAGGCCACAACGGCTCTTCGTCGTAACACATGACCTACATATGCCACTTTTCTCTTTTTAACGGTCTTCAAGCGCCCGTTTTGGTCCAATAAGTCACAGGACTTCTTTGTTGGTCACCTTTTGAGTCCATGATATAGCCATCATGCGCCTGTAGGCCCATCTACATAGATGTATGGATAAAGAAAATACGTGCGGGTCTCAGTTATCAGCTGAAGTAAATCTTAACAAAAGCCAGGCTTCATAGCAACTGTTCGAGGGTCATCTTCCGGCGTAACCATAAGAGGCAGCTGGTTGCCGCTGTGTAGTTTTTTCACGTAATACTTGACTTTTCACCTTTGACCTTTTTACCAAAAGTTGGCTCTTGCGATAACCTATTAGCCTCTTGGTTTTTAGTTGAGGAAATGAATCTAAAAATAGAAGTTCACGCCTTCCCAGGGGTAGCCAGGAGTGTCTTGCAATACTTCGTTTTCACCAACAGAGACATTTATTTGGAATTTTTCTGGCCGTATGTGCGTATCAAATTGCAAAAACTATTTCAAAAAAATTGAGTTAAATATTCTTGCTAATATTATAAACGCGAAATTAACTCTGTTTGTCTGTCTGTTACGCTTTCTCGCTTAAACCTCTCAACCGATTTTGATGACATTTGGCACAGACAATCTTTAGAACCTGAGAAAGGACATAGGCTGCCTTTTATTGCGAAAAAAAGTATTATATAAAACTAAATCTACGCGGGTGAAACCGCGGGGCACAGCTAGTAGTATCATATAATACCATGATTACTAAATTTAGTTAAAAGTTTAAGGCTGTATTTTCATTGCAGGATATCCCAACCCCAAGTAAAAAGTCAGGGTAGGGCCTTACAGCTGCTTTTTTTAAAATAAAATATGCATCAAAATCATTGTGTGAATGATGATATGATTTGATAGCTATCTACTATTCGTGTTGTGAATCTTTAGCAAACGTAATTGGCCATTTGCCAATTGACGACCACAAATAACATGGGATTAGGGCAGGAGGCTTATATATGAAAATCATACACATTTTCAACAATAAAAGAATTATAGACCAGCTAAAATTTGTTACGAATTAACATGCTTAAAGCATTATTATACAACTAAAGTACAGTAGGTGTGGCTATAAACATTATTTATTGTGTTCACTCTGCCCCCATTGCGCAGTCGGCCAAAATGTAGAAAAATGCAAGACCTGAATGTAGGATGCATCTTAATTTGATTACATAAGGTTCATTTTTGTTATACATAATGTCTATTATCATCTATTAAACTATCTGAAGCATGCGATCTTCAAATTAACTTGAAATGTGGCTATTGGTTATTCTTCCTCTTTAGAGCGATGGAACTGTATTCTGTATCAATTAATTAATGTTTTCGAAGTATCTATATATACATTATACATACATACAGATAAATAAAATGTAAGTGTCTATTGATAATTCCGAATTAACAGTTTTTCAATAAATATATTTCAAAGTAAAAACGGAACTTAAGAAAAACAAATTTAAATAAAAATCTGTCTGTCCGTCTGAAACGGATGGACCGATTTGAATAGGACTTTCACTGATAGCTGATCTTACTAGTAATATAGGGTACTATAGTGTGAACCGAGATAGCCGTGGGGATTAAGTAGTCGCCTGCTAAGCAGCAGACACAAGCTCGAATCCCAGCGGCCTGTATTAATGAGATTTTCTAAAAACTGCAGTGATTTCACACCACGTGCTTTAAGGTGAAGGAAAGCATCGCGAAGAAACCTGCATGTCTGTAGTAATTCAATGACGTATCTACGTCTGAGACGGCGATAGACTGAAAGGTGAAAAGTGGTTGTTCTTATTACAACACCTCTGCCTACCCCATCGGGGAATACAGGCGTGAGCATAAATATGTATGTATATACAATAGTAAGTAGCCGTTATTTAGCCTTTTAAGCTTAAGGATTTTATAACGAGCGTTAGCGAGAGTGTTATGGAAATATATCGTGAAGTTCCTTGCATATGTCTAAGAAGAAATTCGGTGATAAGCAAAGGAAAACAACGTTATATAAATTAAAAGATTTCTGATAAAAATCTAATCTTAAAATAAAAATATATATAGATTAGACTGAATAATAAATTTGACATTTAAATAAACCAATTCAAAGACTAATATATTGGCTTCCTAAGAAAATATATAATTAAATTGCAGTGATTAATATTTATTAAACGGCATTGATCTTAATTTCATTAGGATGTTTTGCTTGTTTATTGTGACGAATGTGTGCGATTCTGAAAACACTCACACAGACATCTATACAGATAAATAAAATTGAATTGTCTGTTTGTCCAAAACAGCTATTCACTAAATAGGTACATAAGTAATATAAAAATATAAATATGCTCCCGCTAGCCCAGAAGGGGCAAAAGATAAGCAGAGGTGTTGGAACAACAACACTCACATTTCTGCGAATATGATAAAGTGCCAACAGGGCTGAGGTTATATCCCTTCCCCGGGATATTTTCTTCACCGTAAAGCACACGGGGTTTGCGTCGCTTGGGTAGTAGGCGACTGCTCAAACTCCACAGCCATCACGGCTCTTTCCTTCGCAGCCACCACAGGTTTTGCAACCTCTATCCAACTCTGTGCCGATAAGCGAATGTCTAGTAGCAATTCATTAGCAAACGGAACAGCATTTTCAATAACGATCTTCAATTGAAGCCACATCAATAGTGCAATAAAGTTCACAATAGATAAAAGTTTCGACACGATTGTATTGGATCACGGTAGCGCGACTCCCTGCGGAGTTGACTACTGATCACATCTAATAAATCACCTTCAGAGTTGAATCCAGCCGACACTAGATGGCGCTGATAATGTTTCGTAACACGCCATTGTACGCCCTTTGATTATGATGGATTTTCCTTTCGCATTAGTCAATGAGTTTTTGCTAACGTTTGTGAGGAACCCAAATTACTGATTGGTTTTGCTCGAACTGCATAGCCTAAGTGTATCGCTTAGTTTTATTTCAATTGGTGGAGCTTGGCCTGGTGACTTGGGGCCCTACCATGACATCTTATTGCCATGACTTGTATGACTCTGTCACCGTCACACACTGGAATTATGGTGGCAATAGGAGCTTATGGTAATTCCCTTACCCTTACAGGTTTATATTTTAAAGCCTACAACAGGCACCAGCTCTCACAAATGAGGTTTTAATAAGCCTTAATAATTGAGTAGTGTGAAACTGATTTATTTAGTTTAGGCCCGGGTAACGCATTTATGAATGGAATAATTGAACACCGGATCGGAAACTAGCCCTCTGAGACGAACCGCCAAGAAACTCAGGTGGCATCATGTACATTTCATCATTTAATTTCGTAAGAAGTTCGTGTTCGTTATAAGTTCAAATCTTTGTCAGAGAACAGAAGCAAGTTATAATTATTCCTAAAATTAAGAGATTCTGAAAATAACGGGATCAGCCATTGGAAGTACGGACCTGTCTGTCTGTTTGTTACCTTACGGTATTAATATGAATAACTATAATGCTGCAGATGGTCTCTGATACTGTGTTTCTATGCATAATATAGTTCAGATGTCTACGGTGTTGTTTTTGGAAATTTGGAGGGTGTTTGGGGGTGTGTTCTTGGTGAGGTGTAGATTTAGTTAAGTTCAAAAAATTATAAATTCTTAATGAGGATTGAAAGTTTAAGTTCAAGCTAGAAATCTATACAGATAACTTGAATTGAAGTGTCTGTATGCAATTCCAAATTTCCAAAAAACTTGCATTTCACTTTGTTCTATGTATGTAATACAAAAGTATACGCACATCATTTTCTTCTAATTTTCTCTCTCGGTCTTTCTGTCTATGTGTATGTCTATATGTATGTCTGTATGTTTGTTTAGGCTAATCTCTGAAACGGCTGAACCGATTTTAAGGGGATAGCTGATGTTACAAGGAGTAAAATAGGCTCCTTCTAAAATTTATTCTACAAGAGTGAATGCGCGGGGCACGAGTTGATCCTTATAATCCAGATTAAATTTATTCTGGTCCAGACTCAATGAAATGGCGTCCTTATTAAACGGTCCTGTGACCTATATCTTGATAAGTATGCAACGATTTACATCCCAAGGTCCTTATACCCATCATCATTATCTCATAACTGCTTAATTTTTATTGCTATTTGCTGTGAAAATAAAGTGTTTTGTAATCGACTGTGAAGTGAGACTATTTATTTTGAATCTTGCAAATACTTGCGGCGTTTAGCTTTACAAATATAATGACCTCAAACCAATGAATTATATAGATTACTAGCGGACGTCACGCGGTTTCACCTGTGTAGTTCCCGTTCCCTAGGGGGTACGGAGATAAAATATAGCCTATGTTACTCGCTGATGATGTAGCTATCTTTTACTGAAAGAATTTTCAAAATCAGTGTAGTAGTTTCGGAGCCAATACAAACAAATAAATCTTTCCTCCCTAACCCTATTTTTTTATATAAAACTAGCTTAAGTGAGTCCTTGTTAAAGTTCTGCAATCTGCAAGTGAAAGTTCCATTAAAATCAGTATAGCCGTTTCAGTAATTAGCTGACAAACAGACAGACAGGCAGAGATTTTTTTAATTGTTTTTTATGTTAGCACCGTATGTACCTTCAGAAGCATTTAGTGAAAAGTTCACCTGCGTAGATTTAATGTACTTTAAATCTACGCGGGTGAAACCGCAGGGCATAGCCAGTTATAAATCAAATTTAAGAACAACTTTTCACTAAATGCTTCTGAAGGTACATGCGGTATTAACATAAAAAGCAATTAAAAACAGGCACTTCAATTTGATCTAAACTTAATATTATAAAGCTGCCGAGTTTGTATTTTGTTTGAACTCGCTAATCTTAGGAACAACTGGTCCGATTTCAAAAAATCCTTCAGTGCTGGATAGTCAATTTATAAAGGAAGGTTATAGACTATTTTATTTAAAAAACATTATGTAATACAAAAGTATATACAGTGCATACATCATTTTATTTTAATTTTCTCTCTCGGTCTTTCTGTCTATGTGTATGTCTATATGTATGTATGTCTGTATGTTTGTTTAGGATTTTAAGGGGATAGCTAATGTTACAAGGAGTAAAATAGACTTCGCAAGGAGTAAAATAGGTGTAGGTTTAGTGAAGTTCAAAAAATTATAAATTTTATAATTTGGAATTAATGAGGATAGAATGTTTGTATGTAAAATCTTACGGTGCAAGCTGGAAATCTATACATATAACGAAAAACGTGTCAGCTTTTCACTATGAAGTGATGTGTAATATGAAAGTTTATACAGTGCATACGTCTTTTTATGTTCACTCTCTGTCTGATGGTATGTCTATCTGTATGCTTATTTAGACTAATCTCTGAAACGGCTGAACCGATTTAAACGGGATAGCTGATGTTACAAGGAGTAAAATAGGCTTCTTCTAAAATTAAGTCTATGCGAATAAAACCGCGGCGCACAGTAATAGTAGATGATAGAGTTACAAACAAACTAAGCAGGCTATTTTACCATAGTCTTTATATTCAAATAATTCTTGTATTTCCAACAAACTAGAATTAAGTAACACAAAACGGGCGGGCATGCACCCACGGTACAATGTAACTCAGACGGTATGACGAAATATAATTTTTGGTTCATGCAACACTCTGGGTCATATGTCAATAGTGTTGGAGAAATTACAGCGATATATTAGTCAATAGTATTGTGTTCATTGACAGTTAAAGATCATTATGGTCAGTGACTGCGAAGAGGTCGCCGGTTTTATCCCCGCCAAATACTACCCCCCCTGTGTGTGCGTTAAAATAGTTATAAAGAAAGATATTTATCATTTCACATATTACATATTAGTATTTAAAAAATATGTATTATACGTATTTATGCATATTATAAAATTTTAAGCCGTGGTGTCCTTCGGGTTAGAGCAGTCGCCTGCTACGAAAGCGCAAGTTTGAATCCCAGCGGGGCCTGTACCAATGAGTTTTTCTAATAAACTTATGTGCAGTTATTTCACACCACGTGCTTTACGGTGAAGGAAACATCGTGAGGAAACATTCATATGACGTATGTATAGTGCCTGAGACGGCGATGGACTCACCCTCTGTCACGTTGGCACTTTATCATATTCGGTGAAAATACTATAGGGGTACTAATATTCTTTCTATTAGTAGGACGCTCAGACGGATGTTACGAAACAATGCGGAAGCAAGACGTGTTTACATAAAATTACTTACTTAGTATGTACATTGTTGTGCCGCTGAAAAGGATGTTAATTTTGTCTGTATTACATTACATCGTGTATTTTTTATATAATGTCATTGTTGTTACAATATATGTATCTGTTTTAAAAAAAACGTGATATTTTTATTTCACTGGAATGGTTGAGGATTTTTATATCTATAGACACTGGACAGAAACAAATGTAAAGAAATGCATCGGTTGACGGGTCGCTCACTTCCCTCTATAATGATTGAGGAGGACGACGGCTGGCATTCGCGTCATACTTGTGAACAGGTGCTGCTAGTGGGGGCTGGTCATCTCAAGCTACGCAATTATTCGTAGTACTTATTTTTAGTTTTAAAATTTTTTATATCGAGTTTTGTGCACTGGAACTGTTTCCATGGGCTTATATATATTTTTTATGATTTATATTGAATTACTCAAAGCAGTAAAATATTTTTTTTAAAAGAGTAGTTACTGAATTTCTTGCCAGGTTCTTCTCAGTAAAAGAAACCTTCCGAACCTGGCGGCAGCATGTATAATCCTATGTAATCGTGTCTTTCTGACGATTTGAAAGTACTTTGTAAAAAGTCTAATCGAATAAAGATATTTTATGGATTTGAATTAAATTTTCAATCAGGCAGGTGAACAAGACTAATGTTCGTTACCTAAGTATCCCTTTCAGCCACCTTCGTATATCGTGACTTTGCTTTGGTAAAGGCACTGCTAATGATCAGGTTGCGGAGGCCATATGCAGTCGCTTCGTATACATCTCTATAATCACTTCGTGTAAACTATTCATAATTAGTCGGAAGGTAAGGTTTATTTTGATGATTAAATGCACACCATCTATCGAAATATACTTCATACTTTAGATTAATAAATATATGGTTTCGGCCTTTGTAATTTATTGTGCAGGCATCTACGGCACGTAGTCGCAACTTGATCCTTATGTCATTGTGATAAGGATTAGATCACACGTTTTTGAACTCGTTCATACGTGCATGCCCTATGTACAGATTCTGTAAGGAGTATATAGACTATCGTCTATGGTTGTATATATGGGAGGATCTCGTGGCACAGTTGATATTGCGCATATCATTCGATCAGTGAAGTTAAGCAACTCTAACCCTAGCCTAATTGGATGGGTGACCGCCCGAGTTCCCTCCGTGCCTCGGAGAGCACGGTAAGCCGCCCATGTGGTCCCATTTTTTTCGGTTTAGTTCTGATGGTGGAATCCATGAGAAATCGAGGGGAACTTTCGAAAATCTGGTCACTAGAGCATTTGTCAATTATTTGCGTTAAGTATTTGAAGCACTACATTTTAATGAAGGTGTGGAGACGACAGACAGTCGAAGGAACTCCTCAACGATTTACAGCATAGTACCTAGTGTTTGGGCTTGATTTATTCGTATTGATGAGAACTTAACACCTATATGGGTTGTGACTGGTGTAGGTGCACTTTGCAAAATGTCTGAGAAGAGCGAAAAAAAAATATTTACAGAAAAAGTAAAACCGCCTTCAGAAAAACAGAAATAAAATTATGTGAAATAAATATGATACTTACTTTTGAGGTTGGTGCCAAATATAACAACACACATTTTATATCTCACTTTTTCGAAGGCGGTTTTACTGTTTTCTTAATAAAAAAACTGTACGTACATATTCGAATAGACGTCTGGTTGGAATATCTATCCGCTGAGTAATAAATCGTTTTAATTGACAAGTTGTAATGACTAGTACACATCACTATATTGTATCAAGATGGTATATCGTGATATTTAATCTTATTTGCTAGTCGCCTGCTTCACAAGCGACTCAAGCTCGAAATCCAGCGCGGCCTGTACCAATGAGTTTTCTAAAAACTTATGTGCAGTGATTTCACACTTCGTGTTTTACGGTGAAGGGAAATATCGTGAGGAAACCTACATATGTTTGTGACGTAATTTAAAGACGTATGTATAGTACCTGAGAAAACATACATATGCTACGATCCTTACATACTTCTTTTGTTTCATCCACTTTGTTAAAAATCAAATAATAAGATATTTTTTTTAACTATGCATGTCTGTTGTATATCTATACTAATATTATAAAGCTGCAGATTTTGTTTTTTTGTTTGAGGGCGCTAATCTCAGGAACTACTGGTCCGATTTCAACAATGATTTCTGTGTTGGATAGTCCATTTATCGAGGAAGGCTATATTTTATTTTAAAATAAATTAGGAATCCGTAAGAAAATTGTAATTTTGTAACCCAAGGTGTAAAATCGAACACCTATTTATGCGTGCGCTGCAAAAACTATTGACAATAGAACAAAATGATGTACTACGGGTCTTATTAAGATATATAAAAAAGTCCGCGAGAGCACATATCTAACTGTCATGGTTTAGTCACAATAATGACTTTTATGTTCATAAAAAATTTTAAATCGTCTGAATAAAGAAAGTACGTTAAATGTGAATCTTAATATTAATCCTTTTCGGGAATTAAATTAAATCTACGCGGGTGACACCGCAGGGCACAGCTAGTTCTTTATATTGCTAGTACGGTAGTAATGTTTATCTAAGACCTTTGATTGCTCATCGATTCGCCATATCCGGATACAGATGCTCGCTTGTGAGTGCGTGCGCGCAATGCGTGAGGTATTTTGTTTACAATGTTTTCATTAAGTGAATGGTTAATAAGGCTTTATATTTTTTTTTATTCCACAGACTATTAGGAGATCCTGCACATTAATTATACCTCAGGAGTCAGTACCTACAAGTTTTCGTCGTCTCAAATTAGATATTATATAATATAATAGAAGTATTTTTTTTTGAGGAGCTCGTGGCACAGTTGCTATTGCGCATATCACTCGATCAGCGAAGTTAAGCAACCCTAATACTAGCCAGTAATTGAATGGGTGACCGCCCGAGCTCCCTCCGTGCCTCGAAGAGCACGTTAAGCCGTCGGTCCCGGTTGCCAATTTATCATCTTTGGCAATCGTTACAGGTCAGTCGGAGGCCTAAAATAGTCTGACAACTGGTTTAACTCAGATCACAGATTTTCCTCGTTAAAGGGGTTGCGTAGGTCAGATGGCAGTTGCTTCGTATAAAAATCAGGTGATCAGCCACATCGGGTTGAATCAAGTGCCGACCCCAACAATGTAGTATTATTTAGGTTTCTTAATTCGTAAGATGGATTGAAATCCACGTCCTCCTGCTAACCGTGCAGTTCTGAGGGCACCTACGATCGTTTAAGTAGGACGTATAGCTTTGACGTTAATTTCCCGGTACTAAAATGAAACGTCAATACTCAGAAATTTTTAGGTGCTTATTCACCCAATGAACAGGTTCCAAGAATTTGGCTATGGTATCTCTTGTCTGTCGTAAGAGGCGAAAATGGCCCCGGGAAGGTGGCAGCGCGAGTGCAGCAAGGTCTCCAGTGGCGGTCACAGCTGACCCGAGGTTGTGTCTCGGCAAAGTGCGGAGGGACACCGGTCCGATCTATCAGATTACCCGGGGTCCCCTAAGCACGGAGAATGGTCATAAAGAGGGTTTGAGTGTGGTATAAATCCCACATACCCGACCTGGCTCTCCCAGGCTGGGCGGGGACCTTTTGAAGGTTAATAAAAAAAGACGTTGATAATATAACATCAGTCAGTCAGTCAGGGCTTTTAATTTTATACGTATATATGTGGTATGAGTGTGTATGAAAGGGAATGTCTGAGGGCAGACATTGTTTCAAGAGGCCCGAGTGTGAAATTGATGAAATGAGTTTGTATACGATAATGAAAGGCAATGTTTAAAAAGTTAAAAATGGAAGTTGAAAATAAAAAATAATGGAGAATGACAGATAAGAAAGACGAGGGAAGACGTGAACGACGAAAAACAGGAGTAGTATTTTATTTTTACTTTACTGTGTTGTAAAGAAGACGAAAAGACGAAGTAAAGATATTGAAACGCTTATTATACTTTTATTTTATTCAAAAAAAAAGCACGCCAATCTACATATATAAGGTAGGCTATTGAGCAGTAGCCGCTTACTATCTGTAGTGTATGTAAGTAGTAAGAATGATTCTGTCGTCTCGTGCATACACGCCACACATTATGACGTTACGTCATGGGGGTGCAGAACGCATCACCCACTCGTTCACTTACTCACGGGAGGCAGAAGATGGCGGATGTGGTGGCGTGTATGGCAGGGAGCCGATATATCATGAGGAGGTAAATATGGAAACAGTACACTATCAGTCGAACTGCTTGTACCACCTTTGCAGGAAAAAAGATAATATATCTCTT
Source organism: Watsonalla binaria (assembly GCA_929442735.1). Lineage (NCBI taxonomy): Eukaryota > Metazoa > Arthropoda > Insecta > Lepidoptera > Drepanidae > Watsonalla > Watsonalla binaria. The sequence continues at coordinate 2,142,809 of OV838938.1, forward strand.
CACACCATTATAGATAACAATCTAACCACCGGCCAATTCTTCAGTAACAATGAAACTGTAGGTGAGTACCCAAAATGATTCCACAGTTGTGCAACTTGATAAAATCTGAGCCAATGCATTTTCAATTATCGCTTGGCCGCTAACTTGTTCGCTTGGTTTATAACAATGCCAACTAGATTTTGCAATTTGAAATGTTTACGCCAACATGCCAACTTTGATATCAATGGCATCTTGAATTGAGATTTGCTCACGCGGTGCAGGAATTCAACTATTACAATTTATCGCCATCTCAGAAGTGTCCTCGTGAGGGCAGAGATATTGTAACAACAACACCCATATATCACCAAATATGATTAAGTGCAACGTAACAGAGGGAGAGTCCATCGCCGTATCAGTCACTATACATACGTCTTTGAATTACTTCTCAGACATATGTAGGTTTTCTCTCGATGTTTTCCTTCACCGTAAAGCACGTGTGTGCACGTAACAGTGTAACTCGCACATTGCCCACCTTATCATCCCTCTGGCCTTATCTCGTATTTTTTGGAGTCGACTCTTTATTCAACCGGATGTGTCTGAACACCTGATTTTTATACGAAGCCATCTGACCTTCGCAACCTCTTTTGCAAAAATAATTGCGAGGAAAATTTATATTTTAGGTTAAACCAGTTGGCTACTTTATAAAGAACTAGCTGTGCCCCGAACTAGCGGTTTTACCCGCGTAAATTTAGTTTTATAAAATATATCGGTTTATAATTGACAGATTTTCACACAAACGTTCATCCCCTATTTTATCCCCTTGAAGGTAGACTTGATCAAAATCCTTTCTTATCGGATGCCTACGACATAACATCCACCTGCATGCCAAATGTCAGTCCGATCCGTCCAGTGGTTTGGGCTTTGCGTTGATAGATCACTATGTCAGTCAGTCAGTCAGTCACATCATATTTCCCACCGTTTAAACCTTCCCTGAACTTCAACAAATTTATCAATACCAAAATCACCCGAATCTGTCCAGCCGTTCTCAAGTTTTAGCGAGACTAACGAACAGCAATAAATTTTTATACATATAGATGGAATCACTGTGCCAACATAGTAAGAAACGCAATTGTCTTACTATACTAACACAGCGCCTTCATTGAGCATTGGCGATCTTACACTGAAGAAAATATTTCTCTTAGTTACCATTATAATAAGGCTGCGATCTTCTTATTTTGAAGGTAAAGCTCCCAGTCGGACAGCTCCTGTTTCCGAAATGAATCCGGGAGTTTTGGGACATTTAATAGCATTGTCCACGAATGACGTAATACAAGGATCCTTTATTAACTCGATTGACAATGTGTCTATGTTGGATAGTAATAATGTAGCGTTGTATCTGTACTAATACATAAACCTGAATGGTTTGTTTGTTTGCTTGAGTACGCCAATATTAGGAACTACTGGCCGTGGTGGCCTCGGGGTTGGAGCAGTCGCCTGCTACGCAAGCGACGCAAGTTCGAATCCCAGCGGGGCCTGTACCAAAGAGTTTTTCTATAAACTTATGTACAGTGATTTCACACCATGTGCTTTACGGTGAAGGAAAACATCGTGAGGAAACCTGCATATGTCTGAGAAGTAATTCAAAAACGTATGTATAGTGCCTGAGACGGCGATAGACTCACCCTCTGTCACGTTGGCACTTAATCCTATTCAGTGAAATATGGGTGTTGATGTTACAACACCTCTGCTTACCCCTTCGGGGACCCTTTTGGGATGGCGTGAGCATATATATATATATATATATATATATATATATATATAGATATATGGTCTGATTTCACAAATTATTTCAGTGTTAGATAGCTCATTTAACGAGGAAGGCAGATCAAGACAAGTAAGTATTCCACGCAGATGTAGTCGCGGGCTGAAATTAGTCTATGCATATACAATTCAAAGTCATGACCAACAGCTTAATATATCAACGCACAGCCTAAACCGCTGGTCCTAGACAAATGCAAGTGTATTGGTGAGGCTTAGATACATATTCAATATGAAAGAGTTTTCTAAAATTCCACTATTAAGGGGTGAAATGGGGATAGAAAGTTCGTATAGCTAGTTATTGATAAGATATAAACACTCCAAGCTGCAAGCAAAAAGTGGGCCCTTAGCATCAACCGAATCCATAACCTTTCTTGCTTGAATGGCTTACCAATGCAAGTCCATTATGTTAAAGTTTATTACACATAGTTAAAAGGGAATCTTTAGTGATAATTACAGTTGCATGAGGCAATTCACAAAAACGTTAAGAATGACAATATATTGCGGTAAAGTTACATAACGCGGGGTCTAGAGCCACGCCCACCATCACTGTCTCTTGCGTACCATTGTAGGAGTCATTCGAATATTTTATGACCATCCATAATCGAGGCTGTCGATTTTGTGATTTTTAGGTAAACAGATGACCATCAGACCATGAACTCTGATTCCTGTCACAGTATATGTATAAAATTTACACGCAGTAAGGAATTTAGGCCTATTTTTTTTTAATAAGAGCGTTCCATGGAACTTTAGGGTCAACCTTAAAGATTTAAAAATATATAATAATAATGGGCAACACATGCCGTCTCACCCGGAATTTCATTTCATCCTCATGTCCAACAAACTAACATCAACTATATAAGTATATATATTCAATACACAATATATTCAAGAGCAAAAAAATTGTTAAATATTTCATCAAGCATCTATGTAAAGTTAATATTATTCCATGTGCTAATTAATGAAAATAATAATTCTATAGTTCAGGCTCTTGTGTTTGATTCGTCAAACGATACGGCTTGCAATTCCCTATTGAATGTCATGTGAAATGTATTCCGGACAAAATATGACTACCAAGTTCTAACTTATGCGAAGTTAACTTATTTGTCGTTTTCAAGTTTTGAAAAACGACGGTAATACGCGATCGACTATGATAATTATCTCCCTGGCCTTATCCCATACATTGTTGGGGTCGGCACTTGATTCAACCCGATGCGGCTGATCACCTGATTTTTATACGAAGCGACTGCCATCTGACCTTCATCACTTTAACGAGGAAAATCTGTGATCTGGGTTAAACTAGTTGTCAGACTATTTTAGGCCTCCGACCGACCTGTAACGATTGCCAAAGATGATAAATTGGCAACCGGGACCGACGGCTTAACGTGCTCTCTGAGGCACGGAGGGAACTCGGCCGGTCTGTATATATGTCTGATTTTTTAGACGCGCCGTCTGTATAAGTGCGACATTATGAACGATTTCTTCTTAGTATTAGAGTTTTTATTCATTACATACATTTTTAATTTATAAATTCTTCAAAATGGTAAAGAAAAATAAGAACACGAGGCGGGACTCGAACCCACGACCTCTGCAAACCGTGCAATTGCTCTTCCAACTGAGTTACTCGTGATTCTACCTCATGCGTCTAATTTTTCCTTCACTTGTCTTTGCGGTATAGGGGCCGCTTGGGCAGTCTGTTGGTTGGTATATCCAAACTTGGGTGGGTATTTTTCCTTATTATTTTTAAGAACTTAGATTAGTTCTTAGATTCCTTACTGCTTGTAAAGCCTTTAGCTATGTCCATGACTAATTATTTTTTTGCTAGAGACCCGCCCCCACTTCACTTCGGGCTACGATTTTTAAGGCTATTACAAAATGTTGACCTTTCTCTACTATCCATACTAAAATATAATAAGGATTTTTTTAATTATAATCCATCGGAGTTCAACTCCTACATATTATCTTATCTTATACCTTTAAATGAGCAATTCTTGTATATATATAATCGGAATCTCGGAAACGGCTCCAAAGATTTTCATGAAATTTTGCATGTAGGGGGTTTCAGGGGCAAAAAATTGATCTAGCTAGGTTTAATCTTTAGAAAACATCGTTTTAACCATGTTTTCAGACAGTGAAAATTGGTACAATATTATTACAATACAAAGGTAAATTTCACCGACATTAGTCAAGTTATTATAGCTCAGACGGGAGACTTCCAGCATATCGAGTGATAACGAAATTAGATAATATCCCGGTTCGAATCCGATTGACACCGGTCCGGTTTATTTTCTGTTTTTTTTTTTAATAGTTTTTTTTTATTTTCTTAATATGAGACTAATGTATAAGACGTGTATAAGTCTGTCACAGTCACGCAGTGGAACTATGGTGGCAATAAGACCTCATGGTAAGGCCCCAGTTTAGTTAAGGAGGAGCTCGTGGCACAGTTGCTGTCGCGCATATCATTCCCTACCCCAGCCAGTAATTGGATGGGTGACCGACCAAGTTCCCGTTCCCGAGACCGCACGTTAAACCGTCGGTCCCGGTTGCCAAATTATCATCTTTGGCAATCGTTACAGGTTAGTCGGAGGCCCAAAATAGTCTGACAACTGGATTAATCCAGATCACAGATTTTCGTCGTTAAAGGGGTCACGAAGGTCAGATGGCAGTCGCTTCGTATAAAAATCAAGTGATTAGCCACATCGGGTTGAATCAAGTGCCGACCCCAACAGTGTATGGGATAAAGCCAGGGATATGATGAATAGACAAAATAAGTACCTATACAACTACGAGTGATAACCGTAGGAGGAACCTTGATGAAAATAAAAGCTTCACTACACAAATATTTTAATTAATATAGTTAATTTTTTAACAATACCGATGCCTCGACCGCGTTATTGCCCAAGAAACGCTGGCTTGACGTCGTTGTAGCCGACGGGAAAGAGAACGACCTCATAGATGATGCCAAAGACCAAGCAGAGTGGAGGAGAGAGAGAGAAGGAAAGCGGACCCCAGAATCATGCCGGGCAAACGTATAGTTAAGCTTTGTGATTCTGTATCTAGGAGGTTATTTCTAAATTACTCATTCGATGTATTTAACACACGTTTAGAATTAAGTGTAAGGATAGACTTACGTTTTAATTAGTCTATCCAAAGAGGAGAGGAGCTCGTGGCACAGTTGCTATTGCGCATATCATTCGATCAGCGAAGTTAAGCAACCCTACCTCTAGCCAGTATTTGGATGGGTAACCGCCCGAGTTCCCTCCGTGCCTCGGAGAGCACGTTAAGCCGTCGGTCCCGGTTGCCAATTTATCATCTTTGGCAATCGTTACAGGTCAGTCGGAGGCCTAAAATAGTCTGACTGGTTTAACCCAGATCACAGATTTTCCTCGATAAAGGGTTGCGAAGGTCAGATGGCAGTCGCTTCGTATAAAGATCAAGTGATCAGCCACATCGGGTTAAATCAAGTGCCGACCCCAACAGTCTATGGGATAAGGCCCGGGAGATGATAGACTTACGTTTTAATATATTAGTATACACGCGTACAAGTGACTAATAAGTCTTGCGATGTCCAATCTTGCAACCGACCGCCTGTCAATTGTTTTTTCGTGACCTTTGACCATAGATTAACGCAGGTCCTCGATACCTCGTGCTACTTTATGACTGTCGCTGCTGTGACATAAGATTACAGAACCTATACCCCTATCACGAGTTTGCCACCGTTTTCGTAATCTATACTCGCTAGCGTCACTCGCAATATTTGTATGAGATATTTTAGTTTTCCTCGTCATAATACATATATTCGACGGAGACGCTAGCGAGTATAAATTACGAAAACGTTGGCAAACTCGTGATAGGGGTACTATTTGAAATTAAACGGGTGAACGTCAGTCTCGAACCGGGGTTCTCTAGTTTTGTTATCGCCCCGTAAACTGGAAGCCTCACTTCTGAGCTACTATAACTTGACAGATGTCAGCGAAATTTACTGTCGTATTGTATGAGTTGGCTGGAGAACAATTTATTATCATGTAAATTAGTACAGTTCATTTCATCGGTGACTAATATATTTTAAATAGGTAGTCTAAGTTACTCCTTGCAACAGCTATCTGCCAGTGAAAGTCCCGTTAAAATCAGTCCAGCCTTTTTGAAGATTAGCCGGAACATACAAACAGACAGGCAGACAGAGAAAAACGGAAATATATATTTCTTTGGTTACACCGTATATAATTTCAATATGCATTTAGTGTAAAGCTGTTATTTTGGGATCACAAACCAACACTTCAATTGTATGTATATAGATATACAGATCTATATTTCACGAGTATTTTTCAAAACGTTTTGCAAACGATCATACACCACAGTCGGTTATTCAGATAGAAAAACTGGTCACGCCCCGTTTCATCTAGTTTTAGAAAAATGGTATTTGCCTAGATATGAATCTAATGTCCTTTTGTAAAGAAAACAAAGGTGCATTCCGATACTAAATGTTCTGCTTAAAACTGCATACATTACGAACTTGGGAACATTTTGCGACGTTTCAATAAATAATAAGCAATAAAACGAACACAGAACAAACACTAATTACTATACATACACATATATTATCTCTCTCACGCATGTGTTGTGCCCCAGGCTGTAGGTAGGGAACTTTTCACCGATGATGATTAAGTCATAACGTGACAGACGATGAGTCTATTGCCATCTCAGGCGCTATTCATGTCTTTGAATTACTTCACAGAATATGCAGGTTTCCTTACGATGTTTTAGATCACCGTCAAGCACATGGTGTAAAATCACTGCACATGGGTTTTTAGAAAACTCATTGGTACAGGCCCCGCTGGGATTCGAGCTTACGTTGCTCAAACCCCAAGGCTGCCACGCCACCTTCCTACCAAAACTAATTACATACATACATATGCTCACGCCTGTATTCCCCGAAGGGGTAGGCAGAGGTGTTGTAATAACTACACCCACTTTTCACCGAAGATGATTAAGTGCCAACGTGACGGATGGTGAGTCCATCGCCGTCTCAGACACTTTACATACGTCATTGAATTACTTCTCAGAAATATGCAGGTTTCCTTACGATGTTTTCCTTCACCGTAAATAAATTTTACTAATTAACAACAATTTTTTTTTAAACTGCTGAAGACTTAATCATCTTTGGTGAAAAGTGTAGGTATGTGAAGCTACGTGAGAAAACTTGCACTTTGAAAATTATTTATTTGGTTGGAGCCCTAATAAGGCTCACGTGGCACCAATCGGCACGTTGACACCCAATCATCTTTCATGAAATCTTAGTGAAATAACTCTGCTTACGCATTCGATAATTCTTCTAATTATCTAACAAAATTATTTTTACAAGAAAATTAAATTTGGTCAAGTACATACATTTCGCATTCAAGTTCCATACATGTATGTATTGTTGGTTATGATGCATGTGGTTCATACATATTGTACGGTAGCTCATTAACCTAACTCACTCATTGTAAGTCAACAGACACAGTATTCTGCTACATTTACATAATACTACTAGAATTCAAACTAAATGAAAAACTATGAAATGAAAAACTAAAAAAAAATAATAAATGCTCACGCCTATATTCCTCGAAGGGGTATGCAGAGGTGCTGTAATAACAACACCCACATATCACCGAATATTTTAAGTGCCAATGTGACAGAGGGTAAGTCCATTCGCCTTCTCAGGCACTATACATACGTCTTTGAATTACTTCTCAGACATATGCAGGTTTCTTCACGATTTTTCCTTTTACGTAAAACACGTGGTGTAAAATTACTGTACCTACATGAGTTTTTAGAAAAACCTTTAGTTAATGGTACAGGCTCCGCTGGGATTCGAACTTGCGTCGCTCGCGTAGCAGGCGACTACTTAAGCCCCCCGGCCACGACGGCTCTTAACTCAAAAAATATAAACTTATAGCAATATGGTTAGAAAATCAGTTTTACACATTAAAAAAGAGCTCATTGGTAAAAAGTTCATTACGATCCGTCAAATCAACACCTTTTCATAACCCGGATTAATATGATATTATTACAATAGACACTTTGAGGTTTTCTAAAAACTTATTATAAACATTATCCTTATAATAATCTGTGTAATAAAAAATATTCACAAATCACTGTCGAATGATATAAGCGTGGTGTTGTGACAAAAACACGCTGATAACGGATATCGTATTTATATAAACTTAAGTCCTGGTACAGTTATGTAGATAAGTAAATACTTAAAAGATATTTATTTTATTGAGCATAAAAACGCATTATAACTTGACATCCCTCAGTATTGTACTGTGAAGGCAACATAGCAATCTTATTTTTGCTAATCAATTTACTTATATAAAGAGCCGTGGTTGCCTGTGGGTTTGAGCAGCAAGCGATGCAAGTTTGAATCCCAGCGGGGCCTGAACCAATGAGCCTATAAGAAAACTTTTATGCAGTGATTTTACACCACGTGCTTTACGGTGAAGAAAAACATCGTGAGGAAACCTGCATATGTCTGAATAGTAATTTAAAGACGTATGCATAGTGCCTGAGACGGCGATGGACTCACCCTCTGTCACAATGACACTTAATCATATCGGTGTTGTTGTTACAACATCTCTGCTTACTCCTTCGGGCACCCTTCTGGGATGATGTGAGCATATATTAAAGTATAAGTATTTAAAAATATATTTTGTGTTGAATGCATTACAATTTGACGCAATTTGCTATCCCTTGGTATTTTACTACGAAGGCAACATAGCGATGTTATTTCTGAGAGTAACTTTGATTTACTGCTTAAGTATGTAATTTTATTAGTTTTCATTAAAAATTAGGTTGCGATGGATATATTAGTAGTGCAGTGTTTATTCGCTCTATATCTCACTCTTTCATCTCTAGTGGAAAGCGTCCGAGCCCAGGAGTGGGGTAGATTGATACAGATACCGTCACGAGTTATGAACGCTGGCTTCGAATATGCTGTAGTAACTTAACGCTGTAGTACTTAAATGCTGTACTATTTTTGAGTTTGATTTTCTCGAGCGCGAGTAAACACGTGCGCAGTTCTCTCCACTCCTTTTGCTGAAAAAATGAGATAGAAGAGAGAGTATGAGAAGTATGTCGTCAGCTTTCTCAAATACACAAAAGCTTTGTTATATAGTCAGCAGGGGCGTGCATTCCATGTAAGCAAATAAGTGCTTACCATTTTTGATCAATGAATATACTTGTGGCGTTTCTGTGTGTGGTTATACCATATGTATGTACTTAACCTACCTACCTACTTACTTATTGTTTATGCGTGCCCCTCTGATAATCAGCACATAATAAAAATGTTGTTAGCACTTGTCTTATCGCTGATACCTGATACATGATGGCCGAAAAGCTTAATACGTTTACCATCTATAAATTCAAATCCTTTAAGAAAATGTCTCTATAAAACTTCCGTGTTTGCTCTTCAGATTTTTTGGACATAATCATGCATGTAACGTTTTTTGTAGCTTATTAATGTACGTCGGGGTGGTTGAGTGGTTTAAGCAGTCGTGCAAGTGACGAAATTGATACATAAAACAAGATTGATTACGTATGTTTGAAACCGAGACTTCGGCTCTGAGATATCGTACAGAATAACACAGTTGAAATCAAGGACAGGGGCGGATTCAGGATATTTCTCTGGGAGGGGCTCAAAAAATCAACAATTGCTGATATATTTAGTTATTTTAACAACTCTCATAATTTGATTTACTTTGCTTCAAATTATGTAAAATACCGTTTAAATCTGCCATTGGTACAAATATAGTTCGCATATGGTATCCCTTACTGGGTAGGTCCCCAGCTCCCATCATCGCATTACTCTGCTTACGCAGCGCTCTTAAAATGCGCTGCTTAAACAATCATAGTTGACCCCCCCATGTGAGCATTACAAATTTTTATTATTTTGTTACCATATACGTCATGCGTCATACAACATTATCATATTTTCCCCTTAGCCTGTTATTTAAAAATATATTTCCTGCGATTCTGATATTTCGAATTGGGAATTTCGAATATAATAATATTATTTAAAACAACATAATATTAATATAGGTAGGTACAAAGCACCACAATATGTACAATACAAATATCTAACTTGTGACATAATACTGAAATGTAGTTCATATCAACAAATGCGTTTATTTGAATTGGTATTAGCATACAGTCTGCTACCCATGAAGTTGTGAGCACTTGCAATACTTATTATTGGAATAAATCTTTCTAAAATCAATATTCTAGTCTCTACTGGTCATCTCAAGCTACACAATTATTCGTAGTTCTTATTTTTAGTTTTAAAATATTTTTTTTTCGACTTTTGTGCTCTGGAACTGTGTCCATGGGCTTATATATATTTTTTATGATGTATATTGTATTACTCAAAGATGTAATTTTTTTTTTAAAAGAGTAATTACTGAGTTTCTTGCCAGGTTCTTCTCAGTAAAAGCAACCTTCCGAACCTGGCGGTAGCATGTATAATCCTATGTAATCGTGTCTTTCTGACGATTTGAAAGTACTTTGTAAAAAGTCTAATAGAAGTAGAATAAAGATATTTTGAATTTGAATTTGAATACTTTTATAATACCTTTGAAGTGCCAAACAATACGAGCCACCAGATGGGGTTTTGTGACGTGGTCATCACAGTCAGGGGAATCAGCGCGTTCCTGATCATGCAGGAAACTCTTTACAGCCTTTTTGAAGAACCCTTTGAATTCACTTGAAGGAAACTACGATATTAGTCATCTATATTAATATTATAAAGAGGAACGAATCGTTTGTAAGTATTTGTGTAACGAATTGGCTCAAAAGTACAGGACGGAATTTGAAAATACTTTAATAAATAAAATGCTACATCATCAGCGAGTAACATAGTGACATATATTTTTTCCCCGTACTCCCACGGGAATGGGAACTACGCGGATGTAACCGCGTGACGTCCGCTAAAATTAATATAAATAATCTTCCTGATATAGAAAATCAGCGTTGCTATTTAGCGTTGCAATGCTGCCAGCTTTTTTGCCGCAATCCCGAGAGGCACCAATTTGGGTCAAGCTTTCTACTTGTAATTGGTTTTAGGTACTGCCGCGTTATTCTGTAAGTAAGTAAGGGTTCTCAGCGTCGAACTCAACATCGAGCTTTAATTTCGTATATTCGATACTGACACTCGACGTCGAGTTGAGAAACTTTACAGAATAACGTGACTGTACCTTGTATATAAACACGTTTTTGGTCAATGAGTGTAACAATTGTATTACTTCATGTACATTTACAAAGTGTGAGATACATACATACATACATATATGCTCACGCCTGTATTCCCCGAAAGGGTAGGCAGAGGTTACAACACCTACTTTTCACCGAAGATAATTAAGCGCCAACTTGTTAGATGGTGATTCTATCGCAGTTGGCACTATACGTCTTTGTATTATTTCTCAAACATATCTAGGTTTCCTCACGATGTTTTCCTTCACCATAAAGCACGTGATGTGAAAACTCTGTACTTAAGTTTTTAGAAAAACTCATTAGTTCATGCCCGCTGAGATTCGAACTTGCGTCCCTTACGTAGCAGACGACTGCTCAAACCCCAAGGCCACCGCGGGTCTTGTGAGAGATATGTATGTAATAACTTAGTTCCCGTATAACAGAAATGCATAGGATTGAATCATATACCAGGATAAATTCGACACCAACAAGCAAGTATATAAAGCAATATTTGTCAACAAATGAGTATTCGATCTGAATTCACAGAACATGGAACTAACAAAGGTGATTGCAGTAATTGTGATACTTTGCCACTTACTTCTAGCTAGTGCTATTTCCAGCCTCACCTTTGTGATAGACAATTCTGGTTCAATGGAAGATGATATCAATCAAGTAAGATATGCCGCTCGACGTATCGTGGACTTAGTGGTGACAAACAAGTCGAGTCAAATTAAGGACATAGTGTTAGTGACTTTCAATGATCCTGGTAAGATTTTTGAAGAATTTTGCTAAGTTAAATACAAAACCTATTTAACGAGATGAACCCTATCATCATAATTTATTTAAGACTAGCTGTACCCTGTGGTTTTACCAGCGTAGAGCTAATTTCATGGGTGACCCGCGACACCCAAACTTAAAAAAAAATAGCCTTCGTTGGTAGAATTAGCTTTCAGCAAGTCCTGTTAAGCCGATTCAGCTGTTTCGGAGATAAGCCGGAACAAACAGCCAGTCATGGAGACAGAGAAAATAATTTATTGAAGAGCTGTTATTTTCGAATAAAAAACATTTAAATTTTATTTAGATGATGATGGTGGAGATGAGCTTAATTGTAAGACAATATTATTCTATTATTTAGTATTCTAAATTTTATTTACTTATTACTATAAAATACTAGCGGACGTCCCGCGGTTTCACCCGCGTAGTTCCCGTTCCCGTGGGAGTAATGGGATAAAATATAGTCTTTGCGACTATAATTTAAGATTTAAACTATCCTATCTCTCAAGTTGGATCGAACTGCACATGGTGTGCGAATTTTATTATAATCGGTTAAGTGGTTTAGGAGTCCATTGAGGACAAACATTATGACACGAGATTTATATATATTAAGATAGCTTTGAATCCTATATTATTACTAACTAACAGCTAAGAGCCGTGGTGGCCTTGACGTCTGAGCAGTCACCTGCTACTCAAGCGACGCAAGTTTGAATACCAGCGGGGCCAGTACCAATTAGTTTTTCTAAAAAAACGTATGTACAGTGATTTCACACCACGTGCTTTACGGTGATGGAAAACATCGTGAGGAAACCTGCATATTTCTGAGAAGTAATTCAACGACGTATGTAAAGTGTCTGCGACGGCGAATGACTCACCATCTGTCACGTTGGCACTTAATCATCTTTAGTGAAAAGTTGGTGTTGTGATTACAACACCTCTGCTTACCCCTTCGAGGAATACAGGCGTGAGCATATGTAATGTATGTAACTAACAGCTTATAATATTATATTTTTGTTTCCAACAGAGTTTGTAAACAAAATGTTAATAAAAACTCGAGATCTAGATGAACTCCAATCGGCGTTAAACTCCATAGTAGCACATAACATCGACAACCATGACTGGCCAGAGTACGCACTGTCTGGCATCGAACTTGCTCTGAAGCACAGCGAACCAAACTCGTACATATTTGTGTTCACCGACGCCCTAGCTAAGGACTACGATAAAGTAGAGTTGATCAAGAGCAAGTGCCAAAAGGCGCGGACTAAGGTCGGTATATTTTCACAAAGGTTAAATATATCTAACTATGACTATTTAAGTAGTGCGTATTAAGAAGTTTTTGACGCTTAATTTTACGATACCAAATGAAACTCATCTCAAGCTACGCATTTAGTTATAAGTAGATGTACTAGATTTTTAGTTATGTAAATTTTTATCGACATTTGTGCATTGGAACATTGTCCAAGACCTTACGTTTCTTAAATTATTTATTTTGTATACTTTAAATTGTATAATATTTTTGAAAAGAGTAATTACTGAGTTTCTGGCCAGGTTCTTCTCAGTAAAAGCAAACTTCCTGGGGTACCTGGCGGTAGCATGTATAATCCTGTATAATTATGTCATTCTGACGATTAAAAAGTACTTTGTAAAAAGTCTAATCGAATAAAGATACTTTTGACCTTCAGTTTGACTTTGAGACTCCAAAGCTCTGAGGTCCTAGTGCGAGTTTTTCACTGCCGCCATCATAAGTCACCGCGTTGACGTAAACGCAGATTTGTATAGCCCTGCCTGTTACGTCAACACGATTGCTTTTGACGGTTATTTTAAGACTCGCACTAGGTACTCAGAAGTTCTTAATTTAAGTTGTAAGTCGGTATCTGATGCGATCTCTATACTCTTATTACAAAACAAACCCTTAGATAATCCTTGGTCAAAAAGTAATTACATCTCTTTTTGTCATACGGATTTCAAAAGGCATGGACAGATTTTTAGTTCAAGTTCAGTCTAGTATTGGCTTAGGTCAAGTTTTATAATAAAGAGGTTTGATTTTTTTATATGTCGCACTATTTAATCACTAACCATGTTTTTACCAAATTTAACCACTTTCCACTGCTATTGGAAGCGTAGCTTAAGTAAGGTTAGCGGCTTTGCCACGCTCTCATTTCAGGATATTCATTCGCAACTGTATAAATTATACATTTCAGATTTATTTCGTTTTAACGGATTACTGCAATAATTTTGGCGATATTGCGTGTACCGTGTATCATGACATAGCCACCGCTTGCTCAGGACAAGTATTCGCCGTGGGAAACAATGATATACCAAAGGTTATTTATCTTTTTATGTCTCAATGCCTTTACTTCGAGTCAAGCAAGACTAATTAAGAGTAAAACGTAATTTTAATATAAATTGTTCTATTAAGTTGAGTTATTCTAAGAATGTGTCCACTGAGAGCCGTTGTGGTCGTGGGGCTTGAACAGTCACCTGCTACGTAAGGAACGCAAGTTCGAATCCCAGGAGGGTCTGAAACAATAAGTTTTTCTTTTTCTCTTTATCTCCGACTCATTGAGGGAGTTCAGGCTGTCACCTATCCAACTACAAGCTTGGGTTAAGGTATAGCAACTGTGCGCAATAACCAAAAACACGTATTTGATTTTTCCAGATCTTTAAATATGTTAATGAAACTGTTAATGGCGGTGATACTGTTACCAAGAGTGTCCGAGTTGGGAATAATGCCTGGAGTAAAGTAGAGGTAAGTTTTTGCATCTAGTGAATTCTCTACAAAGAGTAATGGTCATGTGGTTTTTGTGCATATCCCGGTTATACCTATGACTTTTTCTAAAACATAAGTGCAGTGATTTCAAATCACGAGCTTTACACGAATATGTACATACACACATACATATGCTCACGCCTGTATTCCCCGAAGGGGTAGGCAGAGGTGTTGTTATCACAACACCCACTCTTCACCGAATTTGAGTAAGTGCCAACGTGACAGATGGTGAGTCTATCGCCGTCTCAGGCACTATACGTCTTTGAATTACTTCTCAGAAATATGCAGGTTTCCTTACGATGTTTTTCTTCACCTTAAAGCACGCGGTGTGAAATCACTGTACATAAGGTTTTTAGAAAAAATCATTGGTATAGGCCCCGCTGGGATTCGAACTTGCATCGCTTGCGTAGCAGGCGACTGCTCAAACCCCGAGGCCACCACGGCTCTTGAATATGAGTTGTTCCACCCACGAATATGTCTGAGAATAAATTTAAAGAATAAAGCGCCTGAGACGGTGATGGACTCGCCGTCTATCAGGTTGGTATTTAATCATCATAAGTGATTGGTAGGTGCTATAACACCTCTGCTTACCCCATCGTGAATACTTGTGAGCTAGCTTGAGCATATTTATTTTAAGAAGTTCTATGTTTGGCGAATATATCTTTGAGTTACAATAATTATCACTCACAGAACAAGCTACGCTTAGTTTGGGCCCAGACTATAAGATTTATTTCAATAAATAAATTTGAGTTATTACGCGAAGGACAACATCGTGAGAAAACTTGCATACGTCTGAAAACTAATTCAAAGTCATCAACATCAAGTAGTACCTGAGATAGCGATGGACTCACCATCTGTCACGTTTGCACTTTACCGTATTCGGGGAAATGGTGGTGTTTTTGTTACAACACTTTTGCTTACCCCTTCGAGGAAGGCGCGAGCATTTTTCTTTTTTTAGAATTATTGATTCACAATTATATTTCAGTTTATGACCGACGTGAAGACAGATCACGTTTTGATAAAAATAACTGGACGAAATGTAAAGATTGGAGAAACAATAGGAATCCATGATTACAAAGTCATTTCTTCTACCGACAATAATAAGGTAACTTTATATAATCGGTATTGTGGTGACAAACGTTTTTGGGGAACTCGAGGTCCTAGGTGTCATCCCTGAGTCGGAAAATGTATTATTTAATAGCAGTTAGTGGCATTAGGCTTTCCGGACGCTCAGATTATGGAATAAACTCCCCAAGGTGATTTTCACAAACAAGTACAGCATGGGGCTCTTCAAGAAGAGTGTGAAGAGATATTTACAGGGTCGGCAATGAGTGATGTCCCCGGCATTTCAAGCGACCATAAGCTGTGATAACCAGTTACCATCTGGTGGGCCGCATGCTTATTTGCCACGTTAGAGTTATAAAAAAAATGACCCCATGTAAAGTGTTTCAATTAAATTGTATAATTCTACTAACGTTAGCTGGTAGGTAATTTTGTTCATTTACTAACCGAACCAGATCTCTGTTTTAAAAGTAATCCTTTTAAAACTTATTTGATTTTATAGTCTTACCTACCATCATAATATGGATAGAAAACAAAAAATTATATCCAAGTGACTTCTTGTAATATTTTGTGTTATCCTATTAAGGTTTATCGACTGGACAATCTTGCTCCAGGGAAGTACGGGTTCTCTGTCCAGGGAACTCGTCATGTTACTGAGGTTAAGGTATTTGATGGAAAATAAACCAGAACCCTATCTTAAGAACTTCAGATCATCATATTGCAGGTAAACCCTTGTTATTCTATTAAAAGTGGTAGGTAAATACCATATGTATTTATTTGTGTTGAAATTTTGTTACATTTTACTGAAATGATATATATATATATATATATATATATATATCATTTCATATATATAATAGAGTAGAGATAGCTTATGCCACATAAATGGATATATATGCTTATAAAAAACATCACGTGGAATAATTCGCAGGTAGCCGTGGTGGTCGAGGGGATAGCCTGTGACGGCGATGGACTCACTCTCTGTCACGTTGACACTTAATTATATTCGGCCTCTGCTTACCTCTTCGGTGGTTAAGCAGAGGCTGAGATTCTGGAATGCCGTGAACATATGGAGTATTTATAAGTGCCGAATAAAAGCTTGTAATAAAATATTTCGTTCATTTCTAGGTACAATGAAATAAGGAAACATATTAATCAGATAACCCTAGTCAACACAGACTATAATTGGTACAAATTATTCTCGGGAATGTCTCTCGGGATTGTTACAAGAAAGCTGGCAGCATTGCCAAGTTGAATAGCAATGCTGATTTTCTGAGCGAAAGCCCGCTTGACGAAAGGCTTATACCAGACGACGAATACTCTGAAGATAATTTTATACTTACTATTTCAGTTCTGTGTGTCATATAAAATTGTTATATATCTTTCTTATTTGAATTGTTACATGAAATAAAATATTTTATTGTTTTTAATGATTTTTCCTGAAAATGTATTACAATCATGTAGAAGATCGTAGTCGTAGACAATTGCTCATTTTTAAGCCCCGAATAGGACTGCCAATTTTTTTACTAGAAATAAAATATACTCAGGTCTGTTAAGAATATTAAACAGTATATTGAAAAAATTACAGTATCTTATTTAATTATTGTTTTAAATACACACTTTCTTAGAACTTCTCGCAAAATTTACTAATTTACAATCTTATTTAAAAACTTCATACATTACTTTACTATTATAACTGAAATTAAAATTAATGAAGAGCAATTTTTTTTATTTAATTATTAGATGTTCTATTTGTATCCTCCCGCCACATATCATATAATATATGTTTGGATGGTGACAAGCAGTATTTTGTATACTTTATTTCTGTCCAACAGTAAAAAGCATAATTTAGTGAAAGACAGTATAATGATGTTGAAAACAGTAGGTATAGTTAGCAACCCTAGCCCCGACTCAAAGTACCGTTAAGTGTAAATAGTGTAGGTATAACGGCTTAGTCAGTCAGTCATTGAATTTTATAATATTATGTAAAATAGGCAAACTAGTAAACGTTCAAAAAACATTGCCATTTTCCATTAGGTATTTAAAAATATTCTTCCTGTTATATTTCAAAAATATTTAAATTTGAACATTGTAATAAAATTCCTTGTTACAATGATGTGCGAACAATATACCACAGTATAAATATTGAATTGGTATGCACCTTTTTTTATTTTTTTTGTTGACGAGGGGGAAACTTTCAAAAGGTCCCCGACCGCCCTGGGAGAGGCAGATCGGGGTATGTGGGATTTTTACCGCACTAAAACCCCCCCGGTGGCCATCCTCAGTGCTCAGAACAGAAGTGATAGAACGCACCGGTGTCCCTGCCACACTTTGCCGGGGCACATCCCCGGGGCAGCTATAAGGCCGCCCCTGGAGACCTCGCTGTGCAAGGCAGCGCGAGTCACATCGCGCTGCCACCTTCCCGGGCCCGCGTCGGTGGTCAAAGCTCCCACCCCGACCACCGCCAGCAGGCCCTCCGGCCCCTTTTAGTCGCCTCTTACGACAGGCAGGGGATACCATAGCCATATTCTTAGACCCTGGCTATTGGGTGGGAATTGGTATGCACCTAGAGATGTCAATGCAAGAGATGCCGTGCTGCCTGCGGACTGCTAAGTCACAGGAGAAGATGCATGAGATAGGACACAGTAGTGGAACATTTGATCTGAAAAGATGAAGTGGACTATGATGATGATGATGATGTACTTCACATTTTAAATGACAGTGCATTCGTTCGAAGACTTAGGCTGGCTACACATGCCAATATTTACAATAATTTCAATATTATTGCGTGTGTGTCTTAATACCAATTATTTTGGAATAAACCATATGCATGTTTCTTTACGGTTACATGTCTCAAAATGAAAAATAATAACCCTTTGTTTGATGTGGAGTGTGTGAGCCTAGCCTTAAAAGTAGCGAAAAAAAAATTATGTTGTTCTGCATATCGATGGACAGAGGAAAGAGAGAATAGGTAACTATTTTATCAGAAGCCGTGGTGGCCTGCTACGCAAGCGACGCAAGTTCGAATCCCAGCGGGGCCTGTACAAATGACTTTTTCTAAAAACTTATGTTCAGTGATTTCACACCACGTGCTTTACGGTGAAGGAAAACATCGTGAAGAAACCTGCATATTTCTGAGAAGTAATTCAATGACGTATGTATAGTGTCTGAGACGGCGATGGACTCACCATCTGTCACGTTGGCACTTAATCATCTTCGGTGACAAGTGGGTGTTGTGATTACAACACCTCTGCCTACCCCTTCGGGGAATACAGGCGTAAGCATATGTATGTATGTATGTTTATCACAAACGAACTCTGCCCGCGTAGGATTAACAATATAAAATATTATGTTGCTAGTGATATTTTTCCCCGTTTTTAAACATTTGCCAATAATTCGCTTCTATTGTTCGTAATCTGGTGATAAAAAGCCCAAAGCCTTCCTCGATAAATTAACTATCCACGCAATAACATTTAAAAAAAAAGTAGTTCCGGAGATTACCGAGGACAAACAGACAACTTTTCAGCTTTATAATATTATGTAAAGATTGGCTTCTAGTAATGAATCGCAGTATAGGTACCTACTGTAACAGGATAAAATAACAACTGTACCGCAACACGCGAGTATTCCTATAAATAAGGTAATATTATGTATCGATGCACGATTATTCGATCTGGATCCATTGAAAATGGAGGTCACAAAAGAGTTTGCAGTATTTGTGTTACTTAATAACATACTTCTAGCTAGTGCTGGGAATTCCAGCCTGACCTTCGTGATAGACAGTTCTGGTTCAATGCAAGACGATATCGATCAAGTAAGACAAGGAGCTCGCGGGATCATGGACGTTGTTTTGAACAACGAGTCAAGTCAAATTAAGGATATCGTGTTAGTCACGTTCAATGATCCGGGTAATATTTTTGGAGATTTTTTCAAAGCAAATATAATACATAGGCCGAAATTGATTCCCTGCCTTTAAATATCATATATAGATTTATATATATATATATATATCGGCGATTTGCATGAAATTTTATATGTAGGGGGTTTTGGGGGCGATAAATAAAAATCTAGCTAGATTTAATTTTTAGAAAGCTTCATTGATAAACAAAACTGACAACCCTAAAAAAATATGACCAGTAGGAAGGGAAGATAAACAAAGGACAATCGGAACAATTTAAAATTATATTTTCTTTTTAATTAAAGAAGGCCAGCAGTAATCTGGTCTTCTTTAATTATATCTCTTTGCACGTTATAGTAAATAAGACAAAATTATATCTATAGGAGGCCCACTATCATATAGGCTTAAGCAGATCGTATTAAGAACTTCTGAGCTTTGTTGTCTCATCTTAGCACCGTAAAATTAAGTGTCTGAGACTGCGATAGACTCTAAATCATCTTCACTGGAAACTAGGTGTTATTAAAATCAAAAAATCAAAATATCTTTATTTGATTAGACTTCTTACAAAGTACTTTCAAATCGTCAGAAGAACACAAAATACATTATACATGATTATAAATGTTACCACCGGGTTCGGAAGGTAGCTTTTGTTGAGAAGAACCCGGCAAGAAACTCAACAATTACTCTTTAAAAAAAAATATATATTATACAATGTTTTTGGTTACAGTATTTATATTATTACAACACCTCTGCCTACCTCTTCGAGGAATATGTATTTATATCTACAGCTATTTGCCTTAATTATTTTAACTCAACATTATATTTCCAACAGTGTCTCTTAACAAAATTGTAATTAAAACTGGAGATCCGGACGAACTGCAATCGGCGTTAAACTCCATAGTAGTGCATAACATCGACAACCATGATTGGCCAGAGTTCGCACTGTCTGGCATCGAACTTGCTCTGAATCACAGCGAACCAAACTCGTACATATTTGTGTTCACCGACGCCCCAGCTAAGGACTATGACAAAGCGGAGTCGATCAAGAGCATGTGCCAAAAGGCACGGAGTCAGGTTAGTGTTATTAAAATCAAAATCAATTTATTAATAATATAAGTGCATGACGTGTCATATCGCCATCTAATCCCAAACTAAGCAAAGCTTGTACTATGGGTACCAGATAACGGTATAACAATAATACAATATATATAATACCTTAAAGACTAACATGCATACATTTATAATATACTAATAACAACAATAATAATATAAAATAATTAGGGTTTGGCGATTCTGCGCGCATCCCTATAACGCCGATAAACTATTCCTGTCGGCCAGAAATCCAATTGGAAGAACATGTCGCGATAAGTTGCAGGCACCTTGAGGACTTAGGACTTGAAGTTCGTTTCCTTCGTCGACTCATAAGTTCATTCATGTGCAAATTTCTTTCAATGTATTTCTCAGGTTGAGATCTTGGAGCTGTTCTACCGATCTATATAAAGATTAGAAAACCCCAAACCAATAGTTTTATGCAACACGGCTAAGTTGCATGCGGGCTAATCAGGGGTTCTGTTTTCATTATTTAAGGCCTGAGTAGGGTTTGATTTAACTTTCTTGACTCTATGAAATTCAAAATTCTAAATATTTTTATTTGATTAAAATCGTCAGAAGGACACAAAATACATTATACAGGATTAAAAATGTTATCACCGGGTTCGGAAGGTGCTTTTGTTGAGAAGAACCCGGCAAGAAACTCAACATTAACTCTTAAAAAAAAACAATTATACAATGTTTTTGGTTACAGTATTTATATCCTATGGACACAGTTCAAATGCTCAATTGTCAAATATAATAACTAAAATATTACAAATATTTGTGAGCATGGCAAATAATATACCGTTTAAATGAACCCGCTTTTTTTGCATGCTGTTCCGACAATACGAACTCGCAAAGAACCTGTCAATGTAAGAGGCTTTCATTACAGATTTACTTCATTCTTACGGATTACTGCGATAATCTTACCGATGTTGCATGTACTGCGTATAATGACATAGCCGCGGCTTGCTTTGGACAAGTGTTCTTGGTGGAAAAGAAAGATATCACGAATGTATTATATTCTTTTTAAATTAATAAACCATATTTCAAGTAGGATACAATATGAACTTGGCGAGATGGCGCTGAACTCACTACCTGTTATATATGCCTTCACGAGTTATGAGTGCTGACCTGGCTCAGTAGCTACTTTATGAGTCGATGTCTGTCTGTCTGTATGGCGCGATGTGAATGAAATATACGCGCAGTTACCGCAACTATTTTCGCTGAGAGCTATTGGCATTAATCTATGTACTCGGATATAGCATGTTTTCCCATCCCTTAAAGCCCTAGCTTGAAGCCGGAGTGTTCTGGAAACAACTAGTTTTAAAACGACATCAAATAAGGAAGAGGTTATCGATTCAACTGTATGACTTTAATAAAATAATTTGTATTCTAACATTCCAGACACTCGAATATATTAAGGAAACTGTTAAAGAAGAAAATACGGTGATCAAGAGAGTACGAATTCCTGAAAATACCTGGACTGAAGTAAAAGTAAGTATATAAAGTTATTGCGTCTAACAGCCCAACCATGAGCTCTGATTGCAATGTTATTGCAGTTGTGTGACAGTGACAAATGTATACACGTCAAATACATCTGTCATTATACAATCTCATAATAAGAGTAAAACTATCATATAAGAGCTCAAGGTAAGCCCCAGCGCTCAAACACATATTCAACGTTGATTGATTCTCTGGTTCGATTTTCCGGTAAAATACATATATTTAGATACATATATGGAGAGTCGTGGTGGCCTCGGGGTTAGAGCAGTCGTCTGCTACGCAAGCGACGCAAGTTCGAATCCCAGCGGGGCCTGTACCAATGAGTTTTTCTAAAAAACTTACGTACAGTGATTTCACACCACGTGCTTTACGGTGAAGGAAAACATCGTGAGGAAACCTGCATATGTCTGAGAAGTAATTCAAAGACGTATGTATAGTGCTTGAGATGGCGACAGACTCACCATCTGTCACGTTGGCACTTAATCAAATTCGGTGAAAAGTGGGTGTTGTTATTATAACACCTCTGCCTACCCCTTCGGGGAATACAGGCGTGAGCATATATATGTATACATATATTTAATATTGTGCTCTTTATTGTCAGTTTTAATTATAATTCAAAAGCATTCCGTAGTTGTTGCGTGAAAGGAACCTGTAAAGTTTAAATCGATTCAGTCAATCATCGACTGATCAATCGATTCGGTAGCATTGAATCGATATTTTGCCCAAGACAAGCAAATCATTTGTTTTTTTTGGTTTGTCTGGATTCAATCTTTGATATATTTATTTAATCTTTGATATATTTATAAAAAAAATATATTGTAATCCCTGAACTAAGAAAACCCCGAAAAAAATATAAAAAATCCTAAAAAAAGTGCCTTTCTTATGTTCTATAAAATACATTTTTGTTGTACATGAATGCAAATGCGAAATAAATGTATTACTTTGAGATATCGATCTTTTAATATCGATAATTTAGCAAATCGATTCATCCAGTTACGATTCGATTTCATTAGCGGTTTTATTCGGAATGCTGATTGTTATTTTTCCTTCCTATCGCTTACACAGTATTATAATATTTCAGTTTGTGATCAACAAACAAACAGATCATGTATTAATAAGCGTAACTGGACGACATGTAAGGATTGGGCGTACAAAAGGATTCCGTTATTACAAAGTTGTTTTGGCCACCGACAATAATAAGGTAAATTGAAACGAATTTTTAATTTGTATGGTCGTTTTCGACCGCCTCGTGGGTCTAGTGGTTGCAAACGCTTCTGCGGAACACGAGGTCCTGGGTTCGATTCCCAGGGTCAGTCAAAGTGTTATTGGGGTTTTCCATCTGTAATTTCTTAGCAGCCCGGAGTCTGGTAAATAATTGTGAATTGTGGATTTCACTGCCTTGTTGGTCTAGTGGTCAAATCTAGTGGACAAAAGCTACTGTGAAAGAGGTCCTGGGTACGATCCCTGGGGTCGACCAAACTATTGGAGTTTTCGAGCTGTAATTTCGCAGAAGCCCGGAGTCTGGATCAGTGACTAGTTACTGGCAATAAGCTCACCCTCTATTACATGGGCAAAATGTGGATGCCCTATAAGACTACCTTTTTGGGGAAAATAGGTGTGAGTATAATATGAGTGTAAGAAAACAGACTGACCAATAACATTTTGTTTTATTTTATTAGGTTTACCGACTGAACAATCTTCCACCTGGAGAGTACGGATTGTCCGTTTGGGGTTCTGGGCAAATATCTGTGAAGGTCCTTGGATAAAATTTAAACCGGAATCCTGTCTTCGTAATCCAGTCACCATATTGCAGTTGAAATATTATTTGTTGTATAAAGAGATTGGAACCACAGTATAAAAAAAGGTTCACAATCAGTTAGGAATCGAGGCCCATATTTTGTTTCAATAAGAACGTTTGCTCCAATCTTAAAGATTTTGAAATTTACTCCTTTATTTATTATATTACTGTCAAAACTATATTGTTTAGATGTTTTGAAAACAGTCTGTAAATACGTAAATGACATGTGATCGAAAACACCCCTTATAGTGTGTGTTTCATTTTGAACGATGTTAGACGATAGATGATAGATGTTCTAGTTTTAGTGTTTATTTACCATTTATACACCATCATTACAGATATTTAAACCTAATGCGATGGAATACACACAATAATATTTTAGTTTTACTTTATTCTAATATAATATTAACCTGCACCTAAATATAATATTGTGGCCCATGTGAAGTCGTTCAATGAGCCCGAAAGAAGTCCACCCGATACTGTGGCATAGCTGGAAATCTTATTAGAATTTCGGAGCAGTCCAACTGAGTGTTCCTGCACCTAATATATGATCGTAGATACGCCTGGTTCATCCTTTAATCTTACACCACGCTTAAAATAAGAGAATCAGATTAATATATTATACATATATGTTATTACAAGGAAAAGTACTGTTCCTTGTAATAACTACAAGTAGTAAACTCGGCCCAAATCCGTGTTTTTTGGGATTATGCTTAGAAGGCTGGTAGCAATGTCCCCTGTGAGCGAGAAAAGCCCCAGCCAGTTTGTGACTATTAAGTAAATTTTATAATTTTTCTCGTGACTACTCATATGATTTGTTAAATATTTTCTTTTGTTTCATTTGGTTTCTTTTTTGTGATACAACATAAATATAAAAAAAATATATGGGGACCTGGGTTCAATCTTCGGGTCAGGCAAAGTGTTTTTATCTGTTACGTTATAACCCAATATCAGCCCAAAATCTGGGTTAGTAGACGGTGTATCACAATACAACCCTATTACATGGGACTTAAACATAACTGGACAAAATTGGGTGTAATATAAGTAAACCTGTGCCTACCCTTTCAGGTAGTATGTGAGTATCTATCACTAATGTTCGTAAGTCATTAGACCACTACGGACTGCCTTGAGAGGTCACTTGTGTAGGCTTCTCACTCATCTTAGTTGAAAGGGCAACGCGTGTGAAGGCCACCTGACCACATCCGCTTTAAAATAGTCCGGGGCATGTGTCGATGTTAACTAATCGACAATTCATAAAAAAAATGTGTTTTATACTTTTTAACCAATATTAAACTGGATATAGTCATTTGTCTTGGTATGGACATGTTATGCGGAGAGATGAGGATAATGTTGCTAAAGAAGCTACGTATGGATGGTTATAAGGGATGTTTGCAGAAGCTCGCGTAAACTGCTTTTATGACACAATGCGGAAAAGATGTGCGTCTCTGATGCGCCGGGTGCGAGCCAGTTCCAACACTCTCCTGAACATGATCGCGAGTCGCCTGGACTATATCGTCGTATATCATCCACTGCTGCGGGTTTGCGCAGTAGTGCAATTTAAATTTAATTTAAATCTTCCTAACATTAGGTTAAGACTTACTAACAATGTGTATGGACTAAAGTAGCCCAATATAGTAGTCTGAAATATATT
Organism: Watsonalla binaria; assembly: GCA_929442735.1. NCBI lineage: Eukaryota > Metazoa > Arthropoda > Insecta > Lepidoptera > Drepanidae > Watsonalla > Watsonalla binaria. Next base: position 2,168,382 of record OV838938.1, read on the forward strand.
TTATTCATTTATTCATAAGGGGGAAAGGAAGACCTAAGAAACGATGGATGGATTGTGTGGAAGATAACATGGCTAAAACGGGAATGATATATGACGGCTGATAGAGAGCAATGGAGGAGAATAACACATTGCGCCGACCCCAAATAACAGGGGATAAGTGCAGTAGGATGATATTAATTAAACTTATCATGAAAACTGGTACGGTACATCTATTTTGTGTTCTTCATACTACAAAGGTGACAAAAAGCCTATGAATGCTTGCAATGCACAGTGTCACTTGCGTGTGACGTCTAGGGAAGATTTAATAAAGCGAATCCTCAATGGATACATTAGCAGGCTTACATCACTACTTTTAAGCAGAAATATGTAGCTGCGATATTCTGTAACGTGTAGATAAAAGTCTTTATCCCTTAAGCACATTTCATATTTTAATCTTTTCTAGTTTATTTTTAATTATACTTTCCAAACACTGTCTCATTTTTGCTGTCGAAATTGATTAGACAATGAATAATGTGTTAAAGTATTTCTTAGGCCTGGAAATGCACTTATAAACATCAAAAGTTATTTAATATAAATAATAAATAAAAAAACAAGTAAATTAATAGATTAAAGAAAATCTAAAGTTATTTAATTATTAAGTTCACTAGTTCAACAGTAACAATGAATGTTAGACATTTATCTACCACATTATAGTAATATATGGCATTATTTACGATATTTTATAGTTCCACGGTATAATTCATATACTAATTTATAGTGACAGGAAACATGACCATGAGAATGAAATCTGCATCTTAAGCAAAATGTAATATTTATAAAGTCTCAAACACTTAGAAATATCGATACAAAAAGAGCATTAATATTTGCGATATATTTGATACCTACGCAATTATGCTACGATTTTTTTGGTTTAGTAGGTGTCTTTGTCTGCGTAGGATGTATATATTCTACCAATTCAACGACGTTATTGCTTTCACTTAGTTTTTTTATATTTAAAACAATAATCTGACATTAACTTATAATAATACATTTTAAAATTTAATTTTATCGATATTCAATGTGGCCCCATCCCTAGCCTGACCAAAATAAAACGTGCTAGTTTGATTAACGCACCGGCTCATACTATTGTGACATTAAAGTTCAAAACTTCTTAAACGCACACAATGCAGTGTGTTGGTCCATCACAATAAAGTAATGTAAGCCATTAGCTAAATCCATGCATTGTGAGTGAGGCAAGTTTCCCAAATATTCCGAGCTATTTGTTAAATATCTTTTATTAAATTTTCGACATGGCAAACAGTTTTCGACACTAGCATTGTTGAGGTCAATTGGATTGGGTGGAAGTTAATGAAAAGATAATTAATTTGTCTATTATCGTTATTACGATCGTAATTGTTTTGATACTATTAAGGTCGCACACCATAAGAAGACGGTTGGGGGTGAAAGTGTTATGTTTGAAATGTGGAAGACTGTGAGATTCTTCTACACTGCTAGCATAATCTTTAAATGTAGCACTATAAACCTCTAGGTGACGTCACGAAGGGACCAGCCGACGGAAGCTGATCGAGGAGCGGCTGATGCCTCCGTAAAGAGTGCCGCGGGCGTCAGGATGGAGGTCTTAGCGCCGACGCAAGGCTCTTGCGGTTGAACGGCGCATTCTCGTCCTCCCATAGTGTGAAAGCCGGGTTTAGTCTGGCATCGTAAGGAGGGGCATGACAGGCCCGTTGCCGGGGGGGCGTCATGTTGTGTGAAGACATAACACGTGCACCCCCCCACTTAGCGACCAGGAAGAACAACGTAGAATTTAGTTGGTGCAAGTCCGACATATCCCCTCCATAATTTATTACCCACGTAAATTAAAGATGCCGTCACGAGCTATGATCGCTTGAATTGAATGCGCAGTAAGTACGTTGCCGCAAAATTTTTGAGAAGGCGTAAGCATAGTTTTTAATCAAAAAGCATAACATTGTGAAAAATAAATCAAGTGTTATACAAAACCTGAGATCAATATCAGAGCTCGCATCAAGGTTTGCAATCACTAATGATGCTGATATAAACATTTGTTTTTGTTCGATATCATGATTTATTGATCAGCGTGGGAATCGAATTCCTCTTCATTGACATGTTTGGAGAAAGGTCTCTGAGAGTGAATACACCAAATTAATTAGAAGATAATTGTGCTTCAGGTGCAGTCACGAAATATGAGCGCTGTCTTTGAATGCGTCGTAGTCATTTTATGAGTCTATCTGTCTATATAGCGTGATATTCACGCGCCACGAATTAAACACTATTTGGTTGAGCGCTCATAATTATAAATAACAAGGTCCATTTCTTCTGTGGTCATACGGCACTATGACTTCTCGGAATTTTATCTCACTCGTAGTTTTACAAGAGATTGTTTAATTATTCATAACAAAACAATACTTTGAACAAATAATAAATAAGTAACTAAAAACTAATTACAAGTAGAAAACCTGGCCCAAATCGGTGTCTCTCGGGATCGTGCCAAGAAGGCTGGCAGCATTGCCACGTTGAATAGCAATGCTGATTCTCTGAGCGAGAAAAGCCCCAGCTCGCTTGTCACGAGAAGCTTCTACCAGACGACGTGCAACCTCTTTGAAAAGTTGATGAGCATCTGGACCCCAAGGTCCCAGAGTTTCAACCGCAAACGCAGAAAATATGTATCCTTGACCAATGCAAGCATATTTCCGGCGCTTGAGGCACTCCTGCTGAGCAGTTTAGAGATTAGTATTTGTTAACTATATTTTATAAGTTATCTAAGGATGGACCGGCTCATAGCACACATTTATCTCAAAGGTGAAGGACACTGTATCCACTACTCTTCATTTCCTCCATCTGCACTTCTTGTGCTCAAACACTGCACGATTTTGATTTATTTTGTACAAGTTTAAAATCTGTTAACATAGTATTAACTGATAACAACTTTTAATAAGTACAATTAATTAGATTCTTCCTTTATTATGTTATGTTATTTTTATTGGTTACGTCATGTTTTTTCATTTGTTTGTTTGTTATTTGTTCAAGCAAAGATTATATCGATTGGTTAAGCCTTATATGTTTATAAACATTTATAGATGAAGATTTGTTATTAGCATATAATTACATAGCAGATAAGATACTGGTTCACTTACTGTAAATCTTCCTAACAAAATAAAATAAAAATAAATACTTTGTCACGTTGGTACTTAATCTTATTTGGTGAAAAGTGGGTGTTATTGTTAAAACACCTCTCCTTACCCTTCCCGGGACCCTTCTGGGATGGCGAGACCATATTTATTTTTTATTTTACAACCAGTAGTACATACATACATACATATGCTCATGCCTGTATCCCATGGGGGTAGGCAGAGACCACTGTTTGCCACATGCTACGATCCTTACATACTTCTTTCGCTTCATCCACATTCATGCATCTCTTCATACACTTTCTTCGGTAACGAGTGCTCCGAATTTGACCTTTCTGAAAAATACTATTAATTTGGTCATAGTAGTTCTAGTATTGGTTAATTAATGCTAATTGATACATATAACACTCCTTGAATTAGTTTTAATATATTAAATTTGTTCGTTGGTCTGTCCTTAACAATTATAAAATTGATATATACAAATCATATTAAGCCTATGATATATGGCTTGAATTTAATTAATTCTGAATAACTTAAGTTTGCATTTATGAATAATCATTTAACGATTCGCATTCTATTTTGAACCATTCGAATAATCGTATCGTAAAAACCTAAATGATGATTGACTCAGTTTTTGGTAAAACATTTTGTGTATCTATACATCTATATCTACACAGACAAATAAAATTGTAGTGTATATTTGTGTCAAATTAATAGCTTTTCACTTAATGTATTTGAAAATATGTACACACATAAAAATATCTATTTTAACGGCTGGACTGATTTTAGCGGGACTTTCGAGACAGCTGATATTACAAGGAGTTCAGGTTACATTATTTAAATTAGGGTTCCGTAGTAAGAAGGCATCATTCCCAATGGCACCATGAAGTATCATAAACCAGATAAATCTTCGAACAACTTGCACTGCTTCACTCCCAGGGGCCCAACCATGAGCTCTTATTGCAATGTTAGTTCAGCTGTGATGAGGCAAGATATATTCCTTTATGTTACAGCAAGACAAATCATATTGTAACACATGTCTTAAAGTTTTTTTTTAAGAAATGCTTTCGAACAACGCTTTACCCCTGTTGTTTTGTGGATATTATTGTTACATATAAATAAAATTAAAGTTTAATTTTCACGGACAATAGACACTGTAGAATCTAATAGAATGGTTCAAACAGAACACTGCAAAAGCTTCAAATCACCAAGATTTTTTGTGATATTTATAACATTTCAATAATTGTTTGTTTACACCTGTAATGGTCTATATATACTACGGGTTGTTCCGGGAAAGGAAAGACACTTACCTGAAATATTTAAGTTATAAGAAGTTATTTCAATCAATTAGCGGGGCTTGTACCAATGAGTTTTTCTAAAAAACTTATGTACAGTGATTTTCACACCACGTGCTTTACGGTGAAGGAAAACATCGCGAAGAAACCTGCACATTTCTGAGAAGTAATTCAAAGACGTATGTATAGTGCCTGAGACGGCGATAGACTCACCATCTGTCACGTTGGCACTTAATCAAATTCGGTGAAAAGTGGGTGTTGTGATAACAACACCTCTGTCTAACCCTTCGGGGAATACAGGCGTGACCATATGTATGTTCAATCAATTAATTTTAAAGTGTTTCAGTAGGTTCGTCCTAGTCGTTACTCCAAGCGTAGAATGGTCATCTTCCCGCGTCAATGTATTTCTATGGTGTAATTCATTAGAGTTATAACTTTGTATGTAGTAGTATTGGCATAATAAGGCATATTAGCTTTTCCTAGTTGCCCAAATGGGGAGTGTAGCACCCATTTACGTCGCGGATAATATAAAAAAGCTATGTTACCCGAAACTTTGAGAATAAAAATATGTCAGAGCAGTGTCGCGTTCTTGCGGCGAGAAAGGTTGCCATTTTTACCTCTATATGAACAAATAAAATAAAATATATACATTACATAGCCCCTCCTTGAAAATGTATTTAGTGAAAGTCATATCCAAATTCGTTAAACATTCGAGATCTTCAATGACAGATAGACAGTAAAGTAAATGTCTAGGTTGTTACATTCACCGCAGTACTGATTAATCGCGTCATTGTGATTACCAGAGCTGACTCAAAGGAAATTGTTACATGATTTTATCCCTGTACAAATGCCCATATACGTGCTAATTCAATTACTATATTATTCATTGTGTTGTGTGAAATAAAATTATAAACTCACGCTGAAGATCGGCTTTTGAAAAAACAAACACAAGCCCAAGTATTGGTTACATGCTTTTGTTTTAACGCACGTATGTGACGACATTAATTCCATATTTTCTCATTTTGTTTAGGAACGTAAGACTTCCTACACTCGTCGCTACGGGCGCTTTTACTTTCCCATACAAATTGAGGTAAATACGAAAACGCTCACTGACGTTTCTATAATCTACAGTATGTGCTATACGCATTTCTTTTATAATTAAATAAGAGCCGTGGTGGCCTTGAGGTTTGAGCAGTCGCCTGCCTGTACCAATGAGTTTTTCTAAAAAACTTATGCACAGTGATTTCACACCACGTGATTTACGGTGAAGGAAAACATCGTGAGGAAACCTGCATATTTCTGAGAAGTAATACAATGACGTTTGTAAAGTGTCTGAGACGGCGATGGACTCACCATCTGTCACGTTGGCACTTAATCATCTTCGGTGAAAAGTGGGTGTTGTGATTACAACACCTCTGCCTACCCCTTCGGGGAATACAGGCGTGAGCATATATATATATATATATATATATATATATATCCTGACAGAAAAACTCAAAACCTATTTTCGAACCGACTCGGGAACTGCACCCGGAACCTCGTGTTGTCGGGCGAACTCATAAACCACTAGACTAAAGCATATGTATGACCATACTAGCTGGGCCCGCGGTTACGACCACGTATATTTTAAATGGACAAAGTCAATGTGATACACGTTATTATATTATCATTATTATCTGCCATCTTTATTTGAGCAAATCAAAAATTAAGATAGCAAATGATGTGTTTTACAATAATCGATCTTACCCAATGACTATAAATGTCAATGTACTTTACATTAACGATTCTCATCACGCATTAATTGATGGAATTAATGGAACATAAACCATATTTTAGACGCCTTTAGGCTGCAATAAACATATTCTTGAACTTTGATATAATAGCCGTCACCTTCGACCCGTTCGACATTATCACACACATTGTTTTGACGAAATAACCTTTTGCAATAGATACCTTATATGCTTCGAAATAAAGATCAATAAAAATTAGACGATTCCTTTGTCAAACCATCAGAAGTGACAGATTTATGTGGAAATAGGCGCATTAATTTACATAAAACGAGATATACCTTGGGGCAGTCATGTTGAGTAATCGGGTGGCTTTTTTTACAGAACCCTAATTAAAATAAGTATCAGTACCTAAGGCACTCCTTGAAACATTAGATATCAGATAACAGACAGACGGAAAGAAAATGGGTTTTTATGTACCTAATAAACTTTCATATCCATTTAGTGACAAGCTGCTTATATGGAATGACAAACTAACACTTTTATAATTATCTCTATGTATATAGATAATAGATTAGAATGAGTACTGTCCCCTATTCTGTCTCAACCTCACATTAAAGCAAGGAAGCCTTACTGAGAATTCTGCAAGAAGTATATACACACAGACAACGTCCCAGACTGAAATTAGTATAATATAAATATAAATGAATTATGTATAGAGCCGTGGTGGCCTCGGGGTTAGAGCAGTCGCCTGCTATGTAAGCGACGCCAGTTCGAATCCCAGCGGGGCCTGTACCAGTGAGTTTTTCTAAAAAAACTTATGTACAGTGATTTCATACCACATGCTTTACGGTGAAGGAAAACATCGTGAGGAAACCTGCATATGTCTGAGAAGTAATTCAATGATGTATGTATAGTGTCTGAGACGGCGATGGACTCACCATCTGTCACGTTGGAACTTAATCATCTTCGGTGAAAAGTGGGTGTTGTGATTACAACACCTCTGCCTACCCCTTCGGGGAATACAGGCGTGAGCATATATATGTGTATGAATTATATATACGTTAGGCGCTTTGCAGAAGTAACGGTCTTTTTGACCAAGAAGGAATAATATCTGCCAACCCAGCACGGAGGGCACATAGACACTCTAAACACGAAGACAATTTTTTTTCCTAACGCGAGAATTAAGTCAACGACATCTAGTGTAGCAGTCAGGTAACTAACCACTAGACGAACGGTGTCGTCTTGACATGAATAAATAAGCGAGACAATGCAGTGCACTCACACATATGCGATTAAACGTCCTCACGTGCTATAGTTTGTACTCGGAGCGTGCATAAACGCATCGATGGGAGCCTGTGTGAGTGCACACGAGAGGTGATTGTCCAGCCCGCCCAGTAAGTCTGTATTGTGCCTTATATGAGAAACGTGCGAAGAAATATTTGTAAATAACTTAACACTTTCAGAACATCGTAATGTCAAGTGTTACTGACCCGATTTCGAAACACATCATAATTATAACGGGTAACTGGTTGCGTCCTGCGATTTTATTATCATGGTTTTTGTAGTTCCTCACAGAATTTGAACTGTCATGGAGGTGGAGGGAATTAATGTAAGACATTTTATTTTTCCAAAATCAATGGCTGTGGATGTCTGGGAATAAACTACAGAAATATCTGGGAATAAACACAGGAAAGCAAACAAGTATTTGCATAATCAAAGAAAATAAAATAAACGTAATAAAATAAGAACAAGAAAATAAAAAAGATAAGAGTTGTGGTGGCTTCGGGGTTTGAGCAGGACCTGCTACGCAAGCGACGCAAGTTCGAATCCCAGCGGAGCCTGAACCAATGAGTTTTTCTAAAACACTTAAGTGCAGTGATTTCACACCACGTTCTTACGATGAATGAAAACATCATGAGGAAACCTGCATATTTCTGAGAAGTAAAACAAAAGCGTGTGTATAGTGCCTGAGACGGCCCCTCTGTCACGTTGGCACTTAATCATATTCGGTAAAATGTGGGTGTTGTTGTTACAATACCTCTGCTTATCCCTTCGGGGACCGTTCTGGGATGGCGTGAGCATATTTATTTTATAAAAATACGTACATACATACATATGCTCACGCCTGTATTTCCCGAAGGGGTAGGCAGAGGTGTTGTTATCACAACACCCACTTTTCACCGAATTTGATTAAGTGCCAACGTGACAGATGGTGAGTCTATCGCCGTCTCAGACACTATACATACGTCTTTGAATTACTTCTCAGAAATATGCAGGTTTCCACACGATGTCTTCCTTCACCGTAAAGCACGTGGTGTGAAATCACTGTACATAAGTATTTTAGAAAAACTCAGTGGTACAGGCCCCGCTTTTATAAAAATAAGAACACTACTCTAAACGCATTAAATGATCGCCTAGCTAACAAACCGAAAAGAAATAATCAATAACGATATTTATTCTAACTGGAAACAGTTTTTTTATTGTCAATCAAATGTACATTTTGTAACAATAAACCGTTAAATCCAATCATTATACTTGTTTGCAATCATAACAACATGATTCACACATGTTTTGTGAGTAAATGTATTCATCTATAAGGTTCCTAGGTTCACGGTTACATCCAATTTTAATTGATTTCGCAATCAAAATATTTTTGATTGGTTACTTTTTAAAGCGTGCTATAACAATAATTCAATAATTAATTGACAACTGCCTCGTTGGTCTAATGGTTAGTACGTTCGCCTGCCGATCACGAGGTCCCGGGTTCGATTCCCGGGTCGGGTCAAAAATTTATATTGTCCACCCCCGTGCCTCTGAAAGCACGTTAAGCCGTTGGTCCTACGCCTGATCTCTCTCCGGTCGTGTCGGATTGCCGTCCCATCGGTCTTTGAGAGTGAGGGAATAAAGAGTGCATCTGTGTTTGCGCACACACTTGGGCACTATAATATCTCCTGCGCACATGGCTGATCCTTGTTGAAATTAGCCGCCGTAGCCGAAATTCGGTAGGAGATCATTATTATTAATTAATTAAGTTGTTTTACTGTTTAATTGCGACTGTTGGGGCATTCATTTTAATTATGGTCTAGAGCGTGCATATACAGGTGTCTATGAAAGAACTGTTGGTCCTCTAGAAGTTGTAGGGTTTTATGAATATATCTCCATGAATTTGAATTTGTGTCTGCGACGCAAGTTCGAATCGAAGTAAGCTGGCTGCGTTACCAGCTAGATATTCACCAGAGACGCCAATATTGAAACACAAATATTTATAGAGCTTACCGTTTTATTGCTTAGAAATATGAAAATACATTGACATAGTACATTTCACATTGGCCCAACTATGATCATTTAAACAGAGCGTATTGAGTATTATTATTATAATTAACTTCTTAGCTTTGACGTATAATTTTGCGAGAAAAGGCACAGCTCAGAAGTTCTAAATACGCCCTGCTTAGAAGAGCAAGCGAAAAACCATTATTTAGAACTGGATATTTGCAAAGAAACCTTAATAATATTACTCAACTAGCTGTGCCTCGCGGTTTTACCCGCGTAGACTTCATTTCATGGTTGGTACACGGTTTTTTAAAATTAAAGTTACTCATTGTAACATTAGCTATCTGCCAATGAAGGTCCCGTTAGAATCGGTCGTTTGGGAGACTAGCCGGAACAAATAAACAGACAGACAGACAGACATAAAGAGAAAATGTGTTTAAGGAGTTCTTTTATGTCTGTACCGTATACACTTTCATATGCACTTAGTGAAAAGTTGTTATTTTGGAACTACAAACAGACACTTGAATTTTATTTATCTGTATAGATATAAATAAAATAATACTTTTAGCTAACGAGGTAGTTATGTTATGTGTTTCGATATGCTAGTGATATTGCGAAGAACATTCGGATAGTTGTTAAAAATACCCCTGTATCCAAAAGCATTTTCAAATTCCTTTAATTCGCAGCAATAAGTGTAACCGTTAGTCAGGTCGCGCCAAAATGTGCCCTCCATCCATTCCACAGAGTCGCAAACATCTTTGCAACGTAAATGCTTGTAAGCTACAGATAACGTCAGATCTGGTATGTTCATTTGGATGACGGCTAGAGACGACGCAGAAGCTGGGTCTTGAATAACCTGAATAAGGGAATAATAAAATCTCATACCTTTAAGCGAGCAATTCTTATGTGTACAGGATGTCGGAGAAAAAGGAATAATTGTCTTCTAGAAGTTGTAGGGTTTTATGAATATATCACTATGTTGAAGTCATAAAATATCTAGCTCCAACGATAACGTAGTTATAGGCTATGGTTGCTAAGGGCCGAAGAGCTCGCGGCCTTTACCGGTAGAATAAACACGCGGCCGCCTTTACCTACATTATGTACGCGGTCATTAAACTTGTTGAATTAAGGCGAAGGTTAATGGTTTCGAAAAATGGATTTATGGGATTATTTCAGAAACTATTAGTGGGAGAAAGAAAAATAAAACGTAGTTAGATTTCACGTGAATTACTCTACGTTACCGCTGATTTTTATGCGAAAATAAGGTCTTGATATGGTCAGCTTTGAACGCCAATTACTCGAAAACGTAAGAATATATTTTAGTCATAATAATTTTATTTGCTTCCTAAAATTATACACTATAACATATTTTAACAGCTGTCCTATTTTCACCGACATCTTGTATATTATTTTTGTATTTTTTATTCCCTTTTTTTCAGCATTAGAAAAAGTAATTGAAAAGAAAACGAGCACCCGATTTGTTCCGGGTAATCTCTGAAACGGCTGCACCGACATTAACGGGACTTTCACTGGCAGATAGCTGATGTTACAAGGAGCAACTTAGGCTAACTGTACCATTAATAGCTAAGTACCCTTAAAATGGCTCCAGCTGTTTCAGAGATTAGTTGGGACAAACAGACAGACAGATAATTTTTTATTGAATTAAGTTTCATGTATGTACCATCGTATATATTTTACTATATTGTGCATTTAGTAAAAGGCTGCAAATTTGGAATTACAAACAGAACGATCAATTTTATTTATTTGTATAGATTTATAGATAACGAAATTACTTAAAGGACTTACTTTCCACAGGTAAAGAGGCACAGCTTGTTGGTTACCGTCATCATCTCTCAGATATATATCTCTAGTGTCCCCACGGAGGGATCGCATCTGAAGTTGCTGCGCAGTACCTGTCCACACCATCAGCTTATGTGACACCGACCTCACCAGAGATCGCACTCGACTTTCCAAGTCATCCCAATTCTGTGGTATTGCACAAAAATTTTAGATTATAGAAATAAAGCCAATAATTATATAAATAATAACTAGAGCCGTGGTGGCCTTCAGGTTTGAGCAGTCGCCTGCTACGCAAGCGACGCAAGTTCGAATCCCAGCAATAATTTCACCCCACCTGCTTTACGGTGAAGGAAAACATTGGAAGAAACCTGCATTTGTCTGAAGAGTAATTCAAAGACGCATGTATAGTACCTGAGTCGGCGATGGACTTACCCTCAGACACGTTGGTACTTAGTCATATTCGATGATAATGAATGATAAATGTGGGTGTTGTCGTCCCCGAAGAGTCCCCGAAGGGGAACGCTGGTGTACAACACCTGGGACTCTTCTGGGATGGTGTGAGCATTTTTTTATTTTGCTTAAGCTGCTCGACTTCCCAGTCCTTTACTTTACCTACAGGAGTGATTTACAGAGGTTTTGCGCTTTTTGCAAAGTGCTCGGAACACAACCCTTCATATTTCAAATAAAAATAATCAACAAAATCGGTTCACCCATTCAAAAAATCTGAGGTAACAAACGTAAAGAAACTAACCTTAGTGTTACAGGAACTCCAATGTGGCACAGATATGATGCTATTCATCGTAGCCTGTTGAGGCAGTCCAGGAGGCACGTCTCTAGAATCTATCAGCTGTCGCTTTGCAAAATGACATCCATCATTTGTATGAAACCATCGCTCTAACGTTGACGACATGGTCTTAATTTGAAGGTCACCATCATAAAAGGAACCCGTATCTACCAAGTTTCCGTTTGTAGTTTCAACACCAGCTAATGTATGGTACATATTGTTTTTCACATAAACTGGTGTATTCAGATGTTCATCTAAGCATACATCGAACACGTCAAGCTTAGTACCAGTCAAATCGTAAGTAACTGAGAGCTTCTTATTATTGCCATTGCATGTGCCTACATTTTTAATGTCTGGTTTGATTTCATGTTCACATTTTAGTTCGGAATATTTGAAGGATCTTTTGCCTATTCTGAATTTGTCTTTCGATTCGCATGTAGCCACGATTTTGGATCGAACAAAATGAGCGAACTTTCCACGGCAAGCCAGAGTGATGTTCTGGTTCTTTGGAATGTGGAGAATACCATTTTTCGTATCGTGTTCCAGTGATAAAAGCAATGGTTGATTTTGGGTGACTTCTGTTATATTCAAAGAACATCCTGGAAGATTAGACATTGTTAGAAATACTCAATTATTTGGAGAATAATTTTTTAGTCTGTATTATATATTTAAAAGTTTGCATATCTTACGAAGTGTCCAACAGTGCGTCAGGAATTATCGAATAGTTTTGAAAAAGTCTTTAAAATATTACAGTCCTAAGAAAAGCTTCCCATACCACAAGCTTTACGGTGATGGAAACGTTGCGAGAAGCCTGCTTATGTTTGAGAAGTAATTCAAATACATATGTCTACAGACACCGATGGACTCACCATCGGTCACATCATCTCCCTGACCTTATTACTTGATACCAGATGTGGATCATCACCAGATTTTTATACGAAGCGAATGCCATCTGACATTCGTAACCCCTATTGCGAGGAAATCAGTAATCTGGGTTATACTAGTTGTCAGACTCTATTAGCCCTCCATCTGGCCTGTAACTATTGCTAAAGATGGTAAATAGTCAACCGGGACCGACGGCTTAACGTGCTCTCCGAGGCACGGAGGGAACTCGGGCGGTCACCCATCCAACTACTGGTTTGGATTAGGCTTGCTTAACAACGCTGATCGAATGATATGCGCAATAGCAACTGTGGCACGAGTTACTGACTCACCATCTGTCACGTTAGCATTAGCTGCTTAACTCTTCGGAGATCCTTCTGGTATGGCGTGAGCATATTTACAAATGTATATATCCTTACCTTCTGATTTAATCTCAAACACTCTATTTATTTTCCCGAAGTTATTTGATACTTCGCATCGGTATTGGCCTATATCTGTCGATTGCATTTCAAATGAATAGGTCATGTCGGTAGTTGAGGTAATTTGGTTGCCATTGTACCACCACGTCACCTATTACAAGTATCAAAATTAACATTATTTGGGAGTTATCAGATAACATCGAATCATAGAATAACTAACATAACTAAAAACCTTAAAAAATATAATCTTATAACTAAAAAATATCATTAAAAGGAGTCCCTGTAGGCAAGGTTCCGAAGATACTGGCAGCATTCCCCCTTTAGATGGCAAGACTAATTCTTTGACCGAGGTAGCTGCCAGCTCTTTGGTCTCCTGTGAGTTGCGAGTTCAATAATAATCAATGAATATATAAATACAAGCGAGGAAAAACAATAGAAAAATCGAAACGCAATACGAATATAAAAACATAAAACATTTTTGCCCTTGTATAAAATTAATAAAAGATTTTTTTTACTAACCGCAGAAGCTGGTTCGCTGACGGCATCACAGTGAAGGTACTGATATTTTCCTACTTCTAAATCAATATCTTTTTTCTCATCGGACGTAAACTCAGGAGGATATCCTATTTTAACTTCAGTGTATCCATTACGAGAACCCAGAACACTGCTGACTCTACAAATATAAATTCCAGCAGCATCTCTGGTAACATTTTCCAAAGTTAATTTATTATAATAGGCAATCACTATTCCATCCTGTAAATAAGAACGATAATTATTTTTGATTGGTCTTGACTTGGTCCAAATCTGTGTCTCTCAGGATAGTGCCAAGAATGCTGGCAGCATTGTCAAGTCATGCTAACATTACAGGCTTATACCAGACGACGTGCAACCTGTTTGAAAATTCCTAGCTTTACCCCAGGCCTTCACCTCTTTGAAGTGTCCATAATTTATATAATAGCAGGCATAAAATGTAGCAGACTCACAAATATTATTTTACTTTAATGTATGATGATAGTGCCACGCGTCAAATATATAGCACAATAGTAAAGTTATTTTTAATCCATAAATATGTTCACCATACAACGGTCACTCTTCCCATTTGTCATATATAGAATATCGGATGGATTGTTTTATGTGACGTAGTGAGTGGCATTGGATATAGAAAAAAAATTGCATTACCCATAAAGTCGTATCCAAAATTGTTTGACATTTCACATCATCTGAAATGCCTGATATAATTCTTCCTTTGCTTTATTAATTTAATGGCGATGAGCTTAAGTAAAACTATTCCGCCAATGTCAAGTGATTGTTGAGAAAAATATCTTGTAAATTGTTAAAAATATGTGGAGGAACCCATTATTCCATTTTCGATATAATTCTTCACGAGCTATAAGCGCTGACTTTGTCATTTAAGACAGATAGATAAATAAATAAGATTGTCAGATAAGTCATTTTTGGGCCTTGTCTACAAGAGCTACTCCACCGAGCGCCCAAAACTCGTGACTCCTGACGCACGTAGTCAAGTAATGACACAATTTTGATATGCATGTGTATTGAATAGTTACTAACCTTATACCACCGCACTTCATCAGTTATTTGGTGAGGTGCTTCACATTTGACAGTGGCTGATTTACCTTCTTCGATTGTTATAGTTGACGTTGGCAGTTGTTTTTTTGGGGATTCTGAAACAGTATAATATATTGCACCCTCAGAACGATAAGGGATCAACTCCAAATTTTGCGAAAACGAATTAACCTAATAGACACACCTAAAATGTATGATCTAAATGAAGTTTTAAAAAAAATCTAGTCTTTTTTTTTTTTTATATACCTTACTATAAAAAAAAGTCTCATTATTCTCAAAACTACTAGTAAAATAATTACTGTGAATATTAATCCAATTTTGCCGGCCGATCTGTGATCGCGATTTCCAAAAACATTAGATTTTGGAATTGAGCCGCTATCGAACGGATGGTGCGATTTATTAACTAGTTGAAACCGGCAAACGTTATATTGCCTTATATTTTTTGGGGTTGATCTCACTTATCGTTTAGGGCTATGAAAAAAAAATTCATACAATTCGGTCCAGCCGTTTCGAATGAGTATGCTAACTAACATTGTGACGAGAATTTTATACATACATACATATGCTCACGCCTGTATCCCATGGGGATAGGCAGAGACCACCGTTTGCCACATGCTACGATCCTTACATACTTCATTCGCTTCATCCACATTCATGCATCTCTTCATACACTTTCTTCGGTTATGAGTGCTCCTTTCTGAAAAATACTATTAATTTGGTCATAGTAGTTCTTCCTTGTACGCCGTCTACCGACACATTCGCTCTGTAAATTTCTTTCGTTAATCGCCTTTCACTCATCCATTCGATATGTCCAAACCATCTCAACATACTTGTTTAAGTGATGATTTCTGGCACAGTACATTTGCTGGTATACCTATATCTGAAATACCTATCATAAAAATCCTATCACCTTTTGAGCCAGAACAAACAGACAGATCGACAAAGAAGCTGAAAAGCTGTGAATAGCAAACAGACCCTTTAAAACTATTTATATGTTTATTTATATAAATTATACTCACTTTCTACAAGAACTTCATAGTTGTTAGTATCAGTTCCATATTTATTGGTAGCTGTGCAGGTGTATACTCCAATTGAATCATTGTCAACGTTCTTGATTATCAGTGAATTATCAATGTCAACATCAAACCATTCCGAATCTGAGGACAAAAGAATAGTGGACCATTTTGACAGGCACGTGATTTATATCACTCCCATACATTTTTTTATCCAACTAACCAGCTTTGCCCTAAATATCATGAGCGGCCTGCAGAATACTAATGCTTTTTTTTAATATAATTAAAGTTAAATTACTCCTTGTAACATTAGCAATCTGCCAGTGAAAGTCTCCTAAAAGTCGGTCGAGCCGTTTCGGAGATTAGCCGAAACAAACAGACAGACAGAAAGACAAACAGAGATTTTTTTTATGCGTGTACCATATACTTTCATATAAATTGCACATATCATTCGATCAGCGAAGTTAAGCAACCCTAAGCCTAGCCAGTAATTGGATGGGTGACCGCCCGAGTTCCCTCCGTGCCTCGGAGAGCATGTTAAGCCGTCGATCCCGGTTGCCAATTTATCATCTTAGGCTATCGTTACAGGTCAGTCGGAGGCCTGAAATAGTCTGACAACTGGTTTAACCCAGATCACAGATTTTTCTCGTTAAAGGGGTTGCGAAGGTCAGATGGCAGTCGCTTCGTATAAAAATCAGGTGATCAGCCACATCGGGTTGAATCAAGTGCCGACCCCAATGTATGGGATAAGGCCAGGGCGATGATGATATTTTCATATAAATATGCATTGCTGTTTATTTCGAATTACAAACAGACTCTTCAATTTTATTTATCTGTATCGGTGTATAGGTATAATAGACACTTACTTGTAACAAGATTTTTTCCATCAAGGCTCCAACTTACTGTTGGTTTAGGATTTCCCGATACATTGCACGGGATTCTGAGAGCAATATCCCCTTGAACAGCTTCGTATATTACCGATGGACGCTTTTCTATTATCGGTTTCGCTGTGGAATATTTTAAAGGTATTAGTAAGATACACACACTAGGTATCGGATCAGCATAGCCTCAGAAAGCTGATCACTTTTATTTAAAGAAACCCTTTGTCACGAACGCAGCAGAAAAAAATTATGAATCATTCATGCATCTCGAATGTGGATGAAGCGAAAGAAGTATGTAAGGATCGCATGTGGCAAATGCTGGTCTCTGCCTTCCCCCATGGGATGGGGAGCATATGTATGTATGTATGTCTTTATCATTCTTTGGAACTTACCATTGACTTTGAGATTGTAAGTGATGTTGAGTGAACTCCCCACATTGGACGCGTCGCAGGTATAAAAGCCTTGATCACTAGTCTGAAGCTTAGATATTATTATACTCGTCCCGAATCTAGGCCTAAAAGTAGAGAATATAAAGACGTATATTCTTGCATCAATCATTTCAGATGAAAACAATGTAATAGTAATACTATTTACTATTTAGGTAATAAATTGAGATACAGGCGACTGGGACCGCTAGCTAATTGGAACCGCGTTCCAGATGCCCGATTAATTTTTATTTATTTTTATTATCAGGCAAGTAGGACCACTCGTAATTTTGGCCAACTATGCAATGGGGCTAGTCATCTCAAGCTACGCATTTAGTTATAAGTAGATGTACTAGATTTTTAGTTATGTTAATTTTTATCGACATTTGTGCACTGGAACATTGTCCATGAGCTTACGTTTCTTAAATTATTTATTTTGTATTCTTTAAATTGTATAATATTTTTAAAAAGAATAATTACTGAGTTTCTTGCCATGTTCTTCTCAGTAAAAGCAACCTTCCGAACCTGGCGGTAGCATGTATAATCTTGTAAATTATGTCATTCTGACGACTTGAAAGTGCTTTATAAAAAATCTAAGCGAATAAAAATACTTTGACTTTGATATATGTAATGCTTTATCGATCATTTTCGTAGCCCTCCTACCAAAACTATTTCCCTATTCCCCTATTTTTACCGTGCAAGTAAACATAATAATATCAAGGAAACCTCCATACGTCTAAGAATTCTGGATACGTTTAAGAATTCGTCTGTCACATAATATTCGGTGAACAATGGGAGTTATTACTTAGGTATCTTCAGGAAACAGTCAGTCATAATCTCCCCGGCGTTATCATTGTTGAGGTCAGGACTTGATCCAGCTCGAGGCTGATCAACAAATTTTTATGACGTTTAGATTTTACTCAGATATCATTTATCTTACTTACGTTATAGGCTTCGGAGGAACTGAACTTTCAGGGCTGAAGAAAGTCCAGTTCACTTTAGGTATTGGGTATCCCTCAGCTTCACACGGCAATACCACGCTACTGCCAGCCATGTACGAATAGGTGGATTTAGGTGGAGGAATGCTTACTGGTTCTGAAATTTTAATATTCACATTTCACGTCGCATACCCGTTCACTTCCAAATTGATAGTTTTGTGAGATAAATATAATAAATTTACATATTCCATTTTTTACACTCGAGGAGGAGCTCGTGGCACAGTGACAAGTTTAGCAACCCTAAACCTAGCCAGTAATTGGATGGGTGACCGCCCGAGTTCCCTCCGTGCCTCGGAGAGCACGTTAAGCCGTCGGTCCCGGTTGCCCATATATCATCTTTGGCAATCGTTACAGGTCAGTCGGAGGACTAAAATAGTCTGACAACTGGTTTAACCCAGATCACAGATTTTCCTCGTAAAAGGGGTTGTGAAGGTCAGATGGCAGTCGCTTCGTATAAAAATCAGGCGATCGGTCATATCGGGTTGAATCAAGTGCCGACCCCGACAATGTATGGGATAAGGCCCGGGAGATGATATTCCATTTTTTACACAAATAACTTCAACTCTTTATTTAGGCTCTACCTGACATACTTTCATACAAATATTTCCTCTTTATAATATTAGTATAGATATTATGTATAACTTACCATAACCGGTAACTACAATATTTTTACTTGTTGAGCCAATGGAGTTTGTCGCATTACAAGTGTATGTGCCCTCAGAGTCCAGCGTAACACGCAAACTAAACATATAATACAATGTTATATGAGAAAACTGCTCCTTTTTTTGAAGTCAGTTAAAATTATCGCTCAAATTTTGCCAGTTATGTTTGAACATAGCTAAAGTTAATAGCCTATTACAAATAACGGAAAAGGAACGAGAAAGGTGAAAAAATACAGGTTGTCGTGTTCCGCAGTAGCGCTTGTTACCACTAAACCAAATAGGCAGTCGCGGAGTCTAAATCATAAAAGCCTTGTTCATGCCGACTCATTAGCATATGAAAACAAAAGCCGTGGAGGTGATGGTAAAAACATCATCACTACAATTGCTCACGCCTGAATTCCCCGAAGGGGTAGGCAGATGTGTATTAATAACAACACCCACTTTTCACCGAAGATGATTAAGTGCCAACGTAACAGATGGTGAGTCCATCGCCGTCTCAGGCACTATACATACGTCTTTGAATTACTTCTCAGGTTTCCTCACGATGTTTTTCTTCACCGTAAAGCGTGTGGTGTGAAATCACTGCAAGTTTTAGAAAAACTCATTGTTGCAGGCCCGCTGGGACTAATCCCAGCCTAGCTCTAGCTCTAAAGCTTGCGTTGCTTGCGTAGCAGCCCCACAGCCACCACGGTTCTACCATGCGGCATCTACAGCATAAGCTAGAAAAATTTAACGTTTTTAAAATACTTACATAATACTATTGTCGTTTTGCAAATGAATTAAGATAGTATCAGTAACTGCTGTGCCATCTTTTTGCCAAGTAATAATCGGGATCGGATCCCCTGATGCATCACACCTAAGAGCTACCGTCTCTCCAAGTTTTGCCAGGACCCGGTCCTCGGTTTTAAGGATAACAGGTGGATCTGTAAAATTGCACAAAATTGGCTGAGTCGTTCAAGGCAAGTGTTCGATTCAAATTCACACCACAAGATGGCGTTATTCTATCTCT
Source organism: Watsonalla binaria (assembly GCA_929442735.1). Classification (NCBI taxonomy): domain Eukaryota; kingdom Metazoa; phylum Arthropoda; class Insecta; order Lepidoptera; family Drepanidae; genus Watsonalla; species Watsonalla binaria. The sequence goes on from OV838938.1 coordinate 2,188,280, forward strand.
TACAAGACGGGAGCATGGCGCTCATTTTGTTAATAATTAAGTTACGTGACATTACAGTATAATGTCACCAAACCGACCATTGTTCCGTCCTCGCCGGCGAGGCTCGTCGCGAACTCTACGTCATCGTCCCCCCCGTCCTCTGCTAGGCCCGGCGCTCGCCGAGCCACTAGCCTTAAACATGTCCCTAAATAATACCACTCAGATCCAGCTCCCTAGCTCATCCCCCAGCAACGCCCTAAGCCGAGGTCCGAGGCCCTTAGTTGTGTTGCTTAGTTTTTAAGTTTAAGCTCGGCTGGAGGTCCTTGGGTCTCGCCCTTTAGTCCGGTTAAGCAGTGGAGGTAACTCCCCCCTACCAACTGCGAGAGACCATATCGTAAAAAAAAAAAAAACAGTATAATGTACCATCAAACAGTTTATGAAAAGCGCCTCTAAGCGTCTTTCGAATCTGCTGAAAAACATCCCAACCCACTAATAGTATCGGCCGCCTGATAATGCCCCCTTTCAAATCTCCTCCCGACGCCGTCCGAGGCACGTCCTTATTGACCCTGACGACGATATCACATTGCTTCAGCAAGCAATGTCTCAAAAGCACACACCAAACTGACCATTGTTCCGTCCTCGCCGGCGAGGCTCGTCGCGAACTCTACGCCGAGCCACTAGCCTTAAACATGTCCCTAAATAATACCACTCAGATCCAGCTCCCTAGCTAATCCCCCAGCAACGCCCTAAGCCGAGGTCCGAACCCCGCACCGGGGTGCCCTTAGCTGTGTTGCTTAGTTTTTAAGTTTAAGCTCGGCTGGAGGCCCTTGGGTCTCGCCCTTTAGTCCGGTTAAGCAGTGTAGGTAACTCCCCCCTACCAACTGCGAGAGACCATATCCAAAAAAACAATATAATATATGTGTTGCGCGATAAATTTTCGTCGTTTTTTTTACCATTTCGTACCTTTGCCTAGGCAAAACAATAAGTCTATAAGATTTGCTATAGGTGCTGTTACGACTTCTGACCGTTAGCCTTGAATACGCAGTTATCATTTTTTTTTCTTGTCTCTGTATTTCTGTCAGCTAACGTCACTATTTTCGCTGAGTATAACACATCGACCATCACTTCCATAATAGTTTTTTTTTACTCGGACATTTTATAGGAGGCTAACACTTGCAACTTGATTAAGGAGAAGGCATTATTTCAGCCAAAATAGTGACACAGCGTTCCGAATTCAGTGAGCAGTCACCAGCAAACTGTCACCTTCACATAGATCCACAACTGCTCACCCAATAGCCAGGGTCTAAGAATATGCCTATGGTATCCCCAGCCTGTCGTAAGAAGCGACTAAAAGGGGGCCGGAGGGCCTGCTGGCGGTGGTCGGGGTGGGAGCTTTGACCACCGGCGCGGGCCCGGGAAGGTGGCACAGCGAGGTCTTCAGGGGCGGCGTCACAGCTGCCCCGGGGATGTGCCCCGGCAAAGTGTGGGGGGACACCGGTGCGTTCTATCAGAGTACCCGGAGTCCCCCCTGAGCACTGAGGATGGCCACCGGGGGGGTTTTAGTGCGGTAAAAATCCCACATACCCCGATCTGCCTCTCCCAGGGCGGTCGGGGACCTTTTGAAGGTTTCCCCCTCGTCAACAAAAAAAAAAAAAAAAAGATCTACAACTGCTATTCCTGAGCGCGTTGCTTCGATGACGATTATATATTTAGAACAGCCCTATAACGAAGTACTGTCTTACTGTGTAGAAACGACCATTCTCATTATCCGATACTAGTATTTTATTTATTTATTTAGAAACAAACGGTCATACATATTACTATGAGATTAACAGTAACCCATTTCATCCCGTGGGTGTCGTAAAAGGCGACTAAGGGAATAAAGGAACACAGAAGACGGGCAGCAGCGTCTCTGAACCGTTTGACATCTTACTGCGATCGCCAACCCGCCTACCAAGCGTGGCGATTATGGCAATTCCTCCCAAATGTTTGGGAGAGGCCCTTGCCCAGCAGTGGGATCCCTACGGGCTACTAAAAAAAAAATACAAGAAACAGACCTATAGTTTCCTTAAGGAAAACGTTAAAACAAAGATAATACTTATAAACTAAGATGTAATCATTTAACACAAGTAATTAAATACTTATGAGAGTGCTTACTATTATGCATAGATAAGTGAGAAAAATGCTTTATTGGAAATAAAAAGTACTGTAATAAAAATATATAACAAAAGAAAAATAATAATCATTATTATTATTTATTATAACTAGTTCCTTTGGTAACTAGGGCCTTGGGGTTAGAGCAGTCGCCTGCAACGCAAGCGACGCAAGTTCGAATCCCAGCGGGGTCTGTACCAATGAGTTTTTCTAAGAAACTTATGTATAGTGATTTCACACCATGTGCTTTACGGTGGAGGAAAACATCGTGAGATAACCTGCATATGTCTTAGAAGTAATCCAAGACGTATGTATAGTGCCTGAGACGGCGATAGACTCACCCTCTGTCACGTTGGCACTTAATCATCTTGTGTGATGAAGTGGGTGTTGTGATTACAACACCTCTGCCTACCCCTTCGGGGAATACAGGCTTGTGCATATGTATGTATGTATAACTAGTTCAATTAGACATTAAAAATTTTAAAGAAGTAATATTTATTTGTGATAAATAGGCACCCAAACTATTGCATTGATTTCGTTAATTTAATAAAGGTATAATACCTGCCTGAATAAGCGCCTGCCAACAAATTTGTACACAATATGCAGTGGAAACATTGCTGCTATTAAAATTTTGTATATATTTCATAACGATTATACATTAAAAATATCATGCATACGATGGACGCAGTGTTTCAATTATGTAGTAAGTAAGTAAGTAAGAACAAGCTTCTTAGCCTTGGCTTACTGCATTACACTCACACATTGGCTCTCGCCAAAGGGCTCACGCACGCTCTGACAGAGTACAAACTATGGCGCGCGTGCGTGAGCCCTTTGGCGAGTACGCGCGGGGACGTTGCAGCGCGTATGTGCGAGTGTAATTTTGGGGTTGTTCCAATAATCCCCATTGAAAATCCCCATCAATGGGGATTAGAGGAAAAAAAGTCCAGAAATCCCCATTGCGATCGAAAGCAGCTTGGAATGGGGATTTTTGGACAAATTTCCCACAAATCCCCATTAAGTTTAAAATTAAATATGAACAACATACTGTATAAGAATGAGGAAAGCGAAGTTATTTTAGAAATCAAACCAATTCATGTAATAAGGTAAAGCCTAAATTTAAATTATTTAATGTTGAAGAACAAAATCAAATCATTGTCAAACGTAATGGGGATTTGTAGAAAATTTGTCCAGAAATCCCCATTCCAAGCTGCCTTCGATCATAATGGGGATTGCTGGACCTTTTTTCCACTATTCCCCATTGATGGGGATTTTCAATGAGGATTATTGGGGCAACCCGTAATTTTGAACGATTTGTTTCTAGTTTTTGTTTGCTTAAGCTTATGTTTAAATGGCGCTTGTGTGTTGCTTAAAAATGATTTCTTACATTGAACTAAAACATCAATATTATGTGCGTCGTAGCCCCATTCGTTGGTCGCCTTGCATCTGTAGATGCCCGAGGCTGCTGAACCCACATTATACAGATTTAGATATTCAGAAGATTCATGTAATTTGCGGAATCTATGTTCGTCCGCACGCTTCATGTACCATACCAGTGTTGGTTTTGGAATGCCTCCTAGAATTCTAGAATGAGAGGAACATTTATTTAGAGGTCAATTAAGAACAAATACTTTATTTATTAAATACTAGCTGCGCCCCGCAGTTTCCTCGTAGATTAAATTAGCCTAAGTTACTTCTTGTAACATTAGCTGCATCTGCCGGTGCAAATAAGTTATAATCAGTCCACCCGTTTTGGAGATTAGCTAGAACAAACAGACAGACAGACACACACACAGACAGAAATACAGACGGACAGGGAAGTTTTAAAAAAATATATCGGTAGAAGCTTCTCGTGACAAGCGGGCCGGGGCTTTTCTCGCTCAGAGAATCAGCATTGCTATTCAACGTGGCAATGCTGCCAGCCTCCTTGGCACGATCCCGAGAGACGCCGATTTGGGCCAAGTTTTCTACTTGTAAATAGTTTTAGTTTTTCCTCGGTGTCCTATATGTTTTCCACTGCCTCGTTGCTCTAGTGGTTAGTACGTTCGTCTGCCGATCACGAGGTCCCGGTTTCGATTCCCGGGTCGGGTCAAAAAATTTATATTGGGTTTTTCTGTCAAGAAATTCACAATAAAATGCCCGGAGTTTGGAAGTTGGCGGTGTTACCAGCCCGTGCATCGGAAAGCACGTTAACCCGTTGGTCCTACGTCTGATCTCTCTCCGGTCGTGTCGGATTGCCTCCCATCGGACTATAAGAGTGAGGGAATAAAGAGTGCACCTGTGTTTGCGCACACACTTGTGCACTATAATATCTCCTGCGCACATGGCTGATCCTCGTTGAGATTAGCCGCCGTAACCGAAATTCGGTAGGAGACCATTATTATTATATATTTTCCATATTACGCATTTATTGAAAAGCTACATCTGTGCATATACATATATGCATAGACTAGCTAGTTAGTAGTGTTTTAGTATAATATAATATTTAATGAGACAATTAAGAAGAACAAAGTACTTTATTTATTAAATACTTGTTTGTTCCAATCTGTATAATGCCCTTCTCATTTAACAGCTGAGGGACACTTCCCCACATTTATATACATACATTTGCTCACGCCTGTATTCCCCGAAGGGAGGGACGGGAGTGTCACGTGTGATACAGGGCGCGTCTAGTGCCATAAACCGCACTAATCCAGATTCCTGGATGCTACTTACTTGGAAACTACAAACTCAATAACCCTTTGCACAACCCGGGGATCAAACCTATTAGCTCGTGAGCAATTTGGCAGTACATAGTTTTATCACCTATACAGCTACAAAACAATTTTTTTTTTTGGTTTCGTCTGTTTGTTCCGCCTAATCTCCAAAATGGCTGGACCGATTATCACGGGACTTTCACTGGCAGATATATAATGTTACAAAGAGTAACTTAGGATACTTTTCTTTAATTAAAAAAACTTTGTTGTGATGACATTTAAGTCAACGCGGGTGAAAGCGCGGGGATTAGCTAGTTTTTAATATGAATGGATTGTTAGGCTGTATTAATTAGCACTTACCTGCAGCTAATAGTTTTTGACGAACCCTGCATCAAAAGTGTGTCATTCATCAGCTTCTCTATCTGTGGTGGTGCTGTTGAAACCATAATAATCTATACATACATACTACGTATTAATTTATCATCTTTGGCAGTCGTTACAGGTCAGTCGGAGGCCTAAAATAGTCTGACAACAGGTATAACCCAGATCACAGATTTTCCTCGTTAAAGGGGTTGCGAAGATCAGATGGCAGTCGCTTCGTATAATAATCAGGTGATCAGCCACATCGGGTTGAATCAAGTGCCGACCCCAACAATGTATGGGATAAGGCCAGGGTGATGATGACATACTACGTATTGATAAATAAAAGTGAAGTGTCTAATGTTAAATTGATATGTTGATAACCAGCAAAAACGTTTGTAAATACAGGATGTCGGGGAAAATAGGACAGCCGTTAAAATATGTGATAGGGTATAATTTTGGGAAGCAAATAATATGATTATGACAAAAATATGTTCTTCCGTTTTCGAGTAATTGACTTTCAAATTTGACCACATCAAGACCTTATTTTCGCATAAAGTCAGCGGTAACGTGGAGTTATTCACGTGAAATCTAACTACGTTTTTAGTTAAACCATTTTTCGAAACCAGTTACCTTCTCCTTAACTGAACAAGTTTAATGACCGTGTACGTAATGTAGGTAAACGCGGCCGCGCGTTCATTCAATCGCTTAAGGCCGCGAGCACTTCGGCCCTTAGCAACCATAGCCTATAACTACGTTATAGTTGGAGCTAGATATTTTACGACTTCGTGATAGTGATGTATTCATAAAAACCTACAACTTCTAGAAGACAACTGTTCCTTTTTCTAGGACACCCTGCATACTAATTAAATTTAATGTACGAATATGTTTTTCTCAATTACCTGCACCAGAAATCTTGACTTGAGATTTGAAAATTTTTCTTTTGAATTTGTTCCACGCTTGGCAGATGTAAGTTCCGGCTAAATTGGGGTGCATACTTTTGATAGTGAGTATGGAACTATCATTGCTTATATTCCACCGTTTATCTGAATGTATACGTTTACCATTTCTGTACCATACTATCCTTCGATGAGGTTTTGCTTTCACTTGGCATGTTAATTGTCCTTCTTTACCATATTCAATAGTTGTATCTGAGGATAAGCAAATATTAATATCAATGTTATACTTATTTAAATTAAATTTCAGAATATCTTCATTTCATTCACGGCCGTTTTCAATAACATGTAACAAAGTTTACAGATAGATTGCTATCCCCAGTTCTGTCAGATTTGATCTGACCATACTTTGAATTTCCCAATAATGTTATTGAAAAAAAAGGACGCAATAATGGATTTGTTTATTTCATAGATAGAAAGAAAGTACCTATTTTCGAATCAACAGAATAATATGATTATACAGGATTACAAATTTTATCGCAATGTATCCGCAAGAAACTCAGTAATTACTCCTTTCATAAATATCACAAACGACAAGTCCATGAACACAGTTCCAATGAACAAAATTGCGCTCTTTTCAGGAATGACTCGTTTGAATATAAATACATACTGTGTTACATAGTTCATTTGTCGAGGTTAGGCTTCATAACATTACGTTGTCACTAATAGGAGCAAAACATCGATGGATAATGCTACAAAAACGGGAATTAGTCTTGCCATCCAAAGGGGGAATGCTGCCAGTATCTTCGGAACCTTGCCTACAGGGACTCCTTTTAATAATATATTTTAGTTATAAGATTTTAAGGTTTTTAGTTATTAGATTAAAGGTTTTTAGTTATGTTACTTATCTATGATTCGATGTTATTTTATCCATTATAATATTTTGAAAATGTACACAAATGAAAATGTATCACTAAGTAACATTGTTCTCATTGGTAACCCTGTGCGGGTAAAATTTTAGGCACAGTTAAATAAATTTGAAGTATCTGCTTGTAATAAAAATAAACAGCTTTTCTCTAAGTGCATATGAAAAAAAATATATTTTCAGATTCTTTCTCTTCATGTTTTTCAGTCTGTCTGATTGTTCCGGTTAATCTCCGAACAGGCTGGACCGATTTTAATGAGACTGGCAGATAGCTGATGTTACAAGGAGTAAGTAAAATTTTTTTTTATGTTTTTTACCTCATAACTTTTGACTGGGTGTACAGATTTCGATGATATTTTTTTTATTGAAAGGTGATGCTTCCCAAGCGGCCCCATTTTATTTTGGTTTAGCTCTGATGGTGAGAAATGAGAAATCGAGAGGAACTTTCGAAAATCTTACTGGCGACTAGTGCGTTTTACTAAAGTAGGATCTACGCGGTTGAAATCTTGGGGCACATCTAGTGATATATAAAGACAATATTACTGGCGTAGATTACTCTTCATACCTTTCGGCCGCTCCAAAATATTGAAGTATAAGTTTGGTTCCACCGTTAGAAGTTTGTCATCCTGACCATTGTTGTTGTCAGCTATACATTTGTAAGTATTGCTCTTATTGACTGCGTCTATATTCAGGATACTCAAGTATTCAGTCACGTCCAAATCCATCACCTCGAACTAAAAACGCAGATAGATTATTAAAACAATATATCCAGCACCTTAAGCGGTCATGAAAAGAATAAAAAAGTTCACAGAAGGTTCTCCGAAGGGGTAACGCGGCTGCCCGTTATTTATTAAGATTTCTCAGTGTAGCACGCGTCGTCAACTGTTTGTTTTAAAGAAACTCAAACTCAAAATATCTTTATTTGATTAGACTTCTTACAAAGTACTTTCAAATCGTCAGAAGGACACAAAATACATTATACATGATTATAAATGTTACCACCGGGTTCGGAAGGTAGCTTTTGTTGAGAAGAACCCGGCAAGAAACTCAACAATTACTCTTTTAAAAAAATATATATTATACAATGTTTTTGGTTACAGTATTTATATCTCATGAATATAAGCCCATGGGACACAGCACAAATGCTCAATTGTCAAATATAATAACTAAAATATTACAAATATTTGTGAGCATGGCAAACGAAATTGAAACTTGTAAAGAAATAAAGTAAATAAACTAAATTGAACCTCCTATGATTGTAACCAACGCTCGACGATAAACTTTAGTGAATAACGCGGTAAACGTGTTGAAATAAAAACACCCACTTTTCACCGAAGATGTTTACATAAACGCCTACGCACTTAAACATCTTCGGCGTTTATGGCATTATTTTCGGGCATTATGACACGTAGGTGTCAGAAGTTGAGTCCACCGCCGTCCCAAACACTATACATACGGCTTTGAATAACTTCTCAGACATACGCAGGTTTCCTCACGATGTTTTCCTTCTCTGTAAAGTTTTTGGAAAAATTGGTGCAGGCTGCTGAGAATGTAACTTGCTGTGGGTTAGTCTTCATATGCTTCGCCCCTCCTAAGGGTTGGCAGCCTAACAATAATTTGAAACCCTTACCTGTGTCGGCGGTAACATTTCTCCTATTGTAACGTCTTCCCATGCAATGATCGGTTGAGGGTAAGCGGTTACTCTACATTTCAGCCGAGCGGGCTTGTTATATTGTAACTTAACTTTGGGTGCATCGTCAATTGTTACAATCGGTGCTGTTTGTTTAGGCTTCTCCACTGAAAAGTAATAAGTAAATTATATATATATATATATGTAAAACAGGGGGCCCACTATAATGGTTTAACCCTTACATAATGACAAAGTAAACAAAGTAACATTATCCTCACGCTTCGCAAGTAGAAACGATACAAAATGTACGGGAATGACATGTCACGTGACTGATTTATCTATTAGCGCAAGCGCGAGAGAATTTTACTTTGTCTAGGCATCTAGTTCTTAATAAGCTCCGCTTAAATCGACGAAGGTAGGCCACCGTCCCGAGAACGCGCAGCGAAAATTAGTTCGGACACTGAAAATGTTTTTATTCGTCTCGCGCCAAACATATAGACAGAGTCCGACTCATAATTACTACTTCGTATTCAGAGGTGCTTAGCTCGTGACGGGACCAACACATAAGGTTGTATTAGTAGGGCATAACGTAATAGTAGGGCATAATATACTTTAAAATCCTAGGAACGTCATAATAAACGTTCAAATTCAAAAATATGTTTATATAATTAGACTTTTAACAAAGTACTTTCAAATTGTTTATTTTTTTTTCCGTTATGGTCTCTCGCAGTTGGTAGGGGGGGGGGGGGTTACCTCCACTCCTTAACCGGACTAAAGGCCGATACCCAAGGGCCTCCAGCCGAGCTTAAACTTTAATACTAAGCAACACAGCTAAGGGCACCCCGGTGCGGGGCTCGGACCTCGGCTTAGGGCGTTTCTGGGGGATGAGCTAGGGAGCTGGATCTGAGTGGTATTATTTAGGGATATGTTTAAGGCTAGTGGCTCAGCGCGCGCCGGCTTAAGCAGAGGACGGGGGGGTTAGAAATTGTCAAAACGACATGATTATATAGGATTATATATGCTACCGCCAGGTTCGGAAGGTTGCATTTACTGAGAAAAACCTGGCAAGAAACACAGTAATTACTCTATACAAAAATATTTTTACAATTTTGAGTGATACAAAATAAATTAGTAAAATATATAAATATTTATGATACTGGGAAATTACCGATGGAAAATCTCAGTCCCGCTGGTCAGAAGAGGCAGTCTCTTGTAATTTATGAATTAAATTAAATGATGACAAAATGATGCGCTTACCAGCTTCATTCTGCACTTCGACAGATGTAGTACTAATTCTGCGTATTGGTTTACCTGCTGAGTCGGTACCTAAAACCTGTAATACAATATTATGTGTCATAAGTCATCATTCTTCAATAATACTAGCTTCACCTCTCGCTACGATTTTTTAAGTCAAAGTCAAAGCCCTACTTATTTTTTTTAATTAAAAATAGCCTAAACTACATTTTATAACATTAGCTATTCGCCACTGAAAGTCCCGTTAAAATTGGTCCAGCCAGCCACAAAGACAGACAGACTTAAAATTTAAAATTAGTTTTTTCTTTGTTTGTATCTACCGTGTATACTGTCATGGGAATTTAGTCAAAGAATGCAATTTTGGAATTACAAACATTTACTTCAATTTAATTTATGTGTATATAGATTTTCTGTGGAAAGCTGGATCATGTTAAATCAAGTGCCGACTCCGACAACGTATGGGATAAGGGAGATTACGATTCAAGCAAAAACTCGTAAAAGTTGTAAGTAGTTTTGTGTATGTAAGAGATGGAGCTTTGTTTTCCAGTATTTTTATCTCACCTCAACATAGAACATGCCTGTCGGAGGTTCCAAAGGTCCAAGAGACAAATACAAATTTTCCTTTGCATCTGCCATTGCTAAAGAGTAATTCTGTGCTATATTCCCATTTATATCTAGTAAGTTCACTGTATGGAGTTTCACGCCTTCACCATTTAACTTGATAGCCAAATATGATTTTTCACCTGTAAAAAAAACTTATTAAGTAAAATTCCACTGAAGAGCTGTGGTGGCTGTGAGGTTTGACCAGTCGCCAGCTACGCTTGCGACACAAGTTCGAATCGCAGCGGGCTATACCGGTGAGCTTAACTTAAGTGTAATGATTTCACACCGCTTAACGGTGAGGGTTAAAAACTTGTTAAAAATGGGGATCGCAGTTTTTGAACGCGTGGAGGAAATTATTTCTTGACCTTTTATTTAATTTATTTATTTCGTTTATTTTATTTTCACTCTCACACACACATAGATATGCTAACGCCTGTATACCCTGAAGGGGTAGGCAGAGGTGTCTTAATAAATATAGAAGATGATTAAGAGCCAATGTGACAGATTGAGAGTCTATCACCGTCTCAGGCACTGTACATACGTCTTTGAATTTCTCATACATAATATTCGGGTTTCCTCAAGATGTTTTCCTTCACCGTAAAGTACGAAGAAAGACACACTGGTGCCCTCTGGGATTCGAACGTGCGTCATCGCTCCCAACTTCTGAAGTAGCCACTAGGCTAATTCATTTTCAAGGTATGTTATTTTGATATTGATGAAAACCCACAGTATTGTTACTGTGTTATTAATTAATAAGATAAACCTTTGATAAACTATTGTAATATACCGCTTATCGATATAAATAACGTTGTTCTCATTTCTAGACACTGCCGTTATCTTTACAATGAATTTATGTTTTGTATTTTGTAGTATTGCATAATTTTTGTTATTAAGAATACAATAAAATATGATTATATTTTTGAGTCGTTCTACGTAGAACTTGCTTAGAACTCTAGGAGGCGACAGTAAATTCTTATTTCTTATATATATCTTATAGTTGTAAGATTCGCTTACAGATACCACACAATATGCTTCGGCTGTAATGTGGTGATAATAATAGCTACTCTACGTCTTTAAGCTCATCCAAGCCTCCATCCATCCAAAGCCCATCATCGTTTTCCTCTTATCAATCTAAATAGCTAAAAGTTATAAAGTTGAAAAGATACCGTTCTTATGTCGCCTAGTACTATAAAGTCATCATTCATCATGTTATAAGCTCTATGGAAAGCTGCTGCTATGAGAGCCGTGGTAGCCTCGGGGTTTGAGCAGTCACCTTCTACGCAAGCGACGCAAATTTGAATCCCAGCGGGGCCTGTACCAATGAGTTTTCCTAAAAAACTTAAGCACAGTGATTTCACACCACGTGCTTTACGGTGAAGGAAAACATCGTGAGGAAACCTGCATATTTCTGAGAAATAATTAAAAGACGTATGTATAGTGCCTGAGACGGCGATAGACTCACCATCAGTCACGTTGGCACTTAATCAACATTCGGTGAAAAGTGTGTGTTGTGATAACAACACCGCCTACCCTGTGTATGTATGGAAAGCTGCTCTTTGCACCTAATGTTATTTGGGATCTGCTTACCGTTTGGAGGAGGGTCCCCGAAAGGGCAAGCAGAGGTCTGGGATAGCGTGAGCATAAATTGTTGCAGGGTTAAGATTATTACCTGGTCGAGGTGCAGACGCTGTGTCTGAAATTGATGAGGGTTCAAATGTGGAAAAACCGTGTCGAAAGGTGATATCAGTATCGCCTGTAACGAGGGCATTTGTCTCAGTCTTACTGCCCATGACAGCCGTGTATAGACCAGGCTTGGGATCCAATATTTTCACAATCTAAGAACAAGATACATACATATTTTTTTTTTGTAAAAATTCATTGACCTGAGGGTCTTTTATCGTTGTTATAGCAGTGACGTATTACTTACTTGTCAGCTTTGACGTTTAATTTTAGTATCGTAAAAAGAAACTAGGATGTTATTAATACGCTCTACTTAAACATATGATGGTAGAACCCGGGATGTTTACGAGGGGAGAGGATGTAAAAGACGATATGGCTAGTATGGGAGTGGATACAGATATGAAGGCTGATAGAGAGAAATGAAAATTCAACCTGACTGGCTGCCTTATTTATCAACGCACATATTAAACCGCTGGTCCTACAGACATGATTTATTTATTTATTTGAAATATAGTATTTATTGATATTAGCTTGATATTAGCAGGGTTGTGTTCTTATATACCTTAAGAAAGGGTTTTCCAAACTTCCAACCTTAAAGGGGTGAAAAGTGGTATAGAAGTTTGTATGTGTAATGTCGTGTAGTTGCGAGTGTAAGATAGTCAATAATAACATAGTTAAGACCCTGTCTAATGATCTTTAACCGGTATTAAATAGTTTTTTAAATAGGTACTCCGTGTTGGTAAGCATGCGTGCGAAATGAAATTCAAAATAACTTTATTAGATTAGACCATAACAAATTACTATCAAATCGTCAGAATAACACGATTATAAATAATGAAATCCTCGCACAACAGCAGTCAGATACTAGTTACTGGACCAGAGTCAACATTAGGAATCATTTTAATGATTGCTTAATACTTACAGATACATGCGAGGTAGTCATCAATTGCTTAATATTAGGAACCTTTCCATCTGGCCCCGTGATGGTTAATTGTGGTTCTTTGCCTGTTACTGTCAAAGTTATATCGTCGATATGACTGTCCACCTCGAACTGCGGATTAAATATTTTGTTTCAATTAAAAGAAAACACAATTCTCTCCGTAGTTTCTATTCGATCTGGGGCCTAGAAGTCCTTGTATCTGATGTAGTAGGCCTTTACATAACCATATTGCTGCAGCTACGTTCACTATCAAGTTGGTGACAATAAGCAGTGTCACAAGTGTATGCTTCGACATAAAGGGTTACTTTGATATAAAGGGTTCTAACGTCGCTTGGCCTTGCATTTTGGAGACATATATGTTAAACTAACTGTACCCTGCCACGCTTCACTGTGGCACATTGTGATTGAATGGTTGAGAAATGAGAAACAAAACAAAGAATACATTTCAGAGCTTCCGGCAGATGGTGCGGTCACTGGTACACTGCTGATATGTGATTGATGAAAAACAATCCTTGATGCTGATTATGTATCATGCTAAAATTTCAGCTCGATCAGTGCAGAACTTTTTGCTTTGAAGCGTACACAAACCAACATAATATTTTTATTTATATAGATATGTGTAAACCAATACTTGAGGCACTGTGCTATATGAGTAAACTATGCTTTTGACCCTCCTCAACTACTTATCGGTAACGATGAGGGGATAATCTATATATCTATAAGTCTCATAAGTACCATTATAATAGGTGCTCAAAGTAAAGCTTACTGAAATACCTACTTATGTTCTCGATAGGCTTAATAGGCATAAGGAAAATCCCACTTACGGAAAATTGATTGTTGTAACTGGGCGGAAAACTGGGCGACGCAATAACAGTTTTTCCTTTTTCGATCAATTCCATTACTCCATCCAATATCTGTAAATTATTTATTATTATGGTGCAAAATCTAGAAAATGTAAAGTCTTGGCTAACGTGTCATGTGCTTGTTTACAACAATCATCATCTCCCTGGCTTTATCCCATACATTGTTGGGGTCAGCACTTGATTCAACCCGATGCGGCAGATCACCTGAATTTTATACATAACCTAATTGTCATCTGACCTCAATACCTATTTTAGGAAATTTGATAATCTGGGCTAATCTAGATGTCAGACTTTATTAGCCTTCTGACTGATCTACAATCGCTAAAGATGCTAAGTTGCCACCGGCGGCTTAACGTGCTCTCCGAGGCACGGAGGGAACTCAAACAGGCACTTACATGTACTAGGGGACTAGCATCATCGATTTAAGCAGAGCGTATTGAGATTTATGAACTTTAACGTTACACATTTGTACCGTAAAATTAAACGTCAAAGCTAAGAAGTTCTTAATACGCTCTGCTCTAAAACCGATGATGCTTAGAATGTACCTGTAACGATTGCCAAAGATGATAAATTAGCAACCGGGACCGACGGCTTAACGTACTCTCCGAGGCACGGAGGGAACTCGGGCGGTCACCGTTACAACAATGATATAAGTAAATATACGAAAAAACTAACCGTGCCCAGATCCTGTTTCTCCACATGAAACACCAATCCTTGAGTTGCCGAAGTAAGATCGTAGTAGACTTGATAGTCTGGCGTTCTAACCAGTGCATCTTTGTCGAAGTTACAAGCTCCAGGCATCACAAACATTATCTGGAAATGGCAAAACATCAAAATAATCTCCTGCCATTTTTTTATTTTGTTTGGGATACAACATTTCATATTTTATTCAGGTTTTCAGTACAACTAGCGGACATCACGCGTAGTTCCTGTTCTCGTGGAAGGACGGGGATGAAATATAGCCTATCTCTGATGATGTAGTTGAATAAATTTTTCAAATTGGTCAATTAATTTCGAAGCCTATTCAATGCAAACAAAAAAGCAATCAAATCTGTCCTCTTTATAATATTAACGTAGATATGAAAACAAAACAGTGCTCTGGCCTTCGATTAGGTACTTGGGATCAAATAAAATGACTGAATACCAAAGAGATATTTTTTTTTATTATCAGCGAGTCTTAGTATATACGCATACCGCAGAGAATCTCTATAGCGTGATTCACAAGATAATTAGCCCCATCTATCGGCATTGGAATATACTACTATCCAAACCTACATAGTTGGCTTGTACAATACGTTATAGCGGCAGCAGAAATACATAATTTGTGAAAATTTCAACCGTCTAGCTATCATACAGGCTGGTGATAGACGGACAGACGGTCAGCGGAGTCTTAGTAATAAGATCCCGTTTTTTACCCTTCTGCACGTAACCTCAAAAAACAAATATAAATTCTTAACTCTTCACCTAAAGTGACGTACATAACTAAGGCATAACATATGCTCACGCATGTATTCCCTGAAGGGTTAGGCAGAGGTGTTGTAACAACAATACCCTCTTTTGACTGAACATGATTAGTAAGTCTATCGCCGAAGCAGGCACTGTACATACGTCTTTTGAATTACTTCTCAGACATATGCAGGTTTCCTCACGATGTTTCCCTTCACCATAACTAAGACAGTTTAGTCACTTACCTGACTCTGTTTCTTTTGAGCCAATTTTTTCACCCTTCCGAACAACTGATGATCTTTGGCCGTAGCGTCAGTAAATATGTAAACATACGATCCAACCCGGCTCTTCTCGAGGGCCATCTCAATACCAGTCATAGAATACTCAGGACAGTCATTGCCTCCATGAATATTAATGGATGTTACATGACTCTTGAAGAGCTGGTGATCTTTAGTGTAAATTCTGAATGAAGCATCTGGAAAAACAGAAACATATTAAAGGGAGGTGAACAAAACGGGATCTCTCGTTTAGGAGATATCCGATAATAATTCCATCTTAAAGAAGACAAATTGTGCCGAATGAGCTGTGTGAAGTTAGCATTAGCCCAAACTGTTGAAGGAGAATATATGCGACTGGAACCACTAAGAAATGGAACCGTGGTCCCACTCGCCTGATAATAAAAATAAATAAAGCGAATCAAGCATATGGGAACGCGGCTCCAGTTAGATAACGGTCCCAGTCGCCTAAATACTTGGATGAAGTACTTTACAAAACAACCGATTATAAAAAAAAATTACTTAACATATCAGCCCACGGAAATAGGTAAGTGTCAATATCATTCACGCTACTAGGCTATGATGACCTTTGCAATCAAATTCTCTGTCAATACTAATATTATAAAGCTGAAGAACATATGAGCTGTGGTGGCCGCGAGGTTTAAGCACACGCCTACTACGCAAGCGACGCAAGTTCGAATCCCAGCGGTCTGCACGAATTTTTTTTTAAAACAATTTTACGCCACGTGCTTTCTTTAACGCTCCCTGGGGTCTTACAAGTTAACCTGACATTATCATCATAGTTCCACTGTGTGACAGTGACAGACTTTTACACGTCATATACATTTGTAACATAATAAGTGGTTAACTATCATGGCAATAAGAGGTAATTTTGAAAACTCATTAGGGCGAGGGAAGATTAAACCTTTATCGACTATTGTGCCTATGACCGGGTTCATCTGAATCATTTTAGGGATTTTGACAGTCAATTTTAACATTGACATTGACACTTAATACAGCAAGCGTTCTACTTTTTCTAATTATAGGTCTCACGACGTATTTTTAACCGACTTCAAAAAAACGAGGCTGTAGGTTTTTTTGTTTATTACCTCAGAACTTTTGAGTGGATGAACAGATTTTTTATGTATTTGAAAGGTGATGCTTCCCTAGTAGTCCCATTTTAATTTGGGTCAGTTCTGATGGTGGCATGCATGAGAAATCGACGGGAATTTACTTAGTTTTGAAGTTGGTGCCAAATATAGCATCACACTCAGTACCAAACACCAATTTCAAAAGTAATTAATGTATTTCACATAATTTTATTAAAAAAAAATCAGTCACAAGGTGACGAGACGAAAACTGATCGCGTATGAAATATAATCATATAAATCGCGTACAAATTGTTCTAAATTTTATTACGATTGTTATAATATCAATAGAATTTACGGGCAGTTACAAAGTTTCATTCCCTATTTTATCCCCTTGAGGGTGGAATTAATAAAATCCTCTCTTAGCGGATGCCTACATCATAACATCTTCCTGCATGCCAAATGGCAGTCCGATCCATCCAGTGGTTTAGGCTGTGCGTTGATAGATCACTATGTCAGTCAGTCAGTCATCTTTGAGTTATATATATTTAGACTTACCCGGATCATTGAAAGTAACCAACATAAAGTCTTGAACGTGTGTTTCGTTCGATACGTTAATGGTATCAAAAATAAATGCGGACCTTTTGATGACCTCGTCTATGTCATGTGTCATTGAACCCGTATTATCAATAACAAATGAAAGACTCTTCTTTAAATCTTCACTCATTACAGAGCTTAATAAGCAAATAACACACAGTATAACCCTAACCATCTTTACGGTTTTAGCACGACATACTGGCACGAGAACTAGAATCACACTGAACTTACATCACTTACAACAAACTACGGCGCGGTATCTACTTATCTATATATATAAATAAAATTTAAGTGTTTGTTTGAAAATACAAATAAACTGCTTTTCGCTAAATAAATGCACAATATGCAAGTTTATTAGAATACTATTTAGTACTAACATAAAAAAACTATTTTTTTTTCTGTCTGTCTATCTGCTTGTTCCCGCTACACTCTGGACCGATTGTATGGGACTTTCAATGGCAGATTGATGTTGTTATAAGGAGTAATTAAGACTAATTTTATTTAAAATAAAAGATTACGGTTCAAAGTCAAAGTCAAAAATATCTTTGTTCGGAAGGTTGCTTTTACTGAGAAGAACCTGACAAAAACTCAGTAATTACTCTTTTCAAAAATCATCATCTCCCTGGCCTTATTGGGGTCGGCACTTGATTCAACCCGATGCTAATCACCTGATTTTTATACGAAGCGACTGCCATCTGACCTTCGCAACCCCTTTGACGACGAAAATCTGTGATCTGGGTTAAACCAGTTGTCAGACTGATTTAGGCCTCCGACTGACCTGTAACGATTGCCAAAGATGATAAATTGGCAACCGGGACCGACGGCTTAACGTGCTCTCCGAGGCACGGAGGGAACTCGGGCGGTCACCCATCCAATTACTGGCTAGAGTTAGGGTTGCTTAACTTCGCTGATCGAATGATATGCGCAATAGCAACTGCGCCACGAACTTCTCCTCTCTTTTAAAATTAGTTTAGCTCTTGGTAAGTCTAAGTGCTTTTAATTTTTTTTATTATAAATTGCTGAAACGGGGTTGCATAATTTAATTTTCCAAACGCCACTTATACAGGCTGATTTTCGCAATTACAAGATGTCACGTAATATACAAGACCAAATGAGCGAATTAGCAAGGCAATAATAGTGTTGCAATAATTAATGGTAAGAAAAATCTACGTCAGCAACTGCCCCTTACAGATAAGCGGGTTCAGCGATATTCGTTCACTTCGTTGGGATTCCCCGAGTACTATGATATTTTCTGAGGCAATTTTTTTTTACTTTTTCACGGTATGACAAAAGGCGATAACACAGTATAAATATAAGCATTATAAGCAGTAAGGAATGTGGAAAAAAATATTCGCACAGAAGCGCCAATCTATAAGATTATAAGCATACTCGTAATAGCTTTAGCGTCAATAAGAGGTGTCACGACGTGTCCGATCACGTCATTTAATTTCGTTCTTTTTTTGTCAATACTTCAAAATGACAAATATACTTTATTTTGACATTATATAATTTTTTTTATATATATTTAAGATTGATAGCCCTCACGCTTATTGGAGCAAAAGATCTTATTTAAAAAAATAGGCTAAGTTCCCTTACTGCTTGTGAAACTCATATTTATACTGGCAATAGTGCCCTAGTCTCGTTTTTGACGTTGTTTGGGGATCAAACTGGCCTTCCGAACATTGCAGGAACTAAATGAAACTACTTTTCTACTCACGCCATCTACTACCAAATAATAAAACTAAAACATACACATCTTATACACGTCAACAGCGAAGAAGTATGTCACAATACCTAAAGTAGCTAAGATAACCGAAATAGGCTAGTTACATCCTTTTCTTTTCCCATAATTTAAGACACTATATTCTACCTGCGACTACCCCTGCGTGGAACAGTTACTTTGGGCTTACGCTAACTTAGCATGATAATATATGGCCCCACGATAAATGGACTATCTAACACTGAAATTATTTTTCAAATCAGACCATTAGTTCCTGAGGTTGGCTAATTCAAAGCAAACAAACAAACATTGGTAATATATCATCATCACCCTGGCCTTATCCCATACATTGTTGGGGTCGGCACTTGATTCAACCCGATGCAGCTGATCACCTGATTTTTATGCGAAGCGACTGCCATCTGACCTTCGCAACCCCTTTAACGAGGAAAATCTGTGATCTGGGTTAAACCGATTATACCGATTGCCAAAGATGGTAAATTGGCAACCGGGACCGACGGCTTAACGTGCTCTCCGAGGCACGGAGAGAACTCGGGCAGTCACCCATCCAATTACTGGCTATGCTTAACTTCGCTGATCGAATGATGTGCGCAATAGCAACTGTGCCACGAGCTCCTCCGTGGTAATATAGAACATATATATTTTTTTTTACATACTTACTTGTTATTTACTTTGTAGTATTCAAATCATACATTATTGTCATGGGAACCTTCAGTATAGGTGACATTTTTAACAACACAGCCATAAAAAGTATAACCTTTTTATACATTTATTTTTTGGGTTTTCAATGTATGAGGATTTATAGGAATTCAGTTTCGCCTCCAATAGTTTTACGATTCCTTTTTCCTTCAACATGAATAACATAATTATCTGAAATGAACGGATAAAGGAAAAATAAAAATAAAATTATAGATGATAGATATTGTTATTGTATTTTCGCAGCATTGTTATATTCCTATAAGGGTATTACATGGATAACTTACTAGGTATACGAAATACATTGCTTATGTTTCGTGTTTCTATCTTATATCTTTAAACGAGCAATTCTTATATGTATATAGAATTTCGGAATGAAATTTTGCATGTAAGGGGTTTCAGTGGCAAAAAATAGATCTAGCTAGGTATCATTTATGGAAAACATCGTTTTGACCATGATTTTAGGCACTGAAAAGCTCATAAAATTTAATTACAATAGGATAGAAAATTTCTCCAACATCTGTCAAATTATGGTAGCTCAAAGGCGAGACTTCCAGCTTACGGGGCGATAACGAAACTAGAGTACCACGGTTCGAGACTGACGTTCACCGGAACCTTTTTTCATTTATTTTTTGTCTGAAAAAGAAACCGCTCTAGCTCTAAAAAGCACAGCTCTAGTCAACCAGATACTATAAGTAAAACGTACATACTTATGGTCACTCCTTGTTAAAATAATAGAACGCAACCCAATTTTATGATAATCCGTGTTGATGTCATTTTATTGTCTGACACTTTTTCCTTCTCTCTGCTCTCGCCGTCTCCGAATACCTATGTAATTCACGTGTTTAATGGTATACCTACTTTTAATATTCAACTATTATTTTTACACATGCATGCTGATACAATGAAAAAGAAAAATATAATAAAAATAAAAATTATAAATAAAACACGGAATTTAAATTAGTGTATGCGGGAATGGTGCCCAGTAAGCTGGCTGCATTACCTCGCTGGATCGCTAAGCTAAGGTAAGAACCAGCTCGACGGTCACCAGAGACGTCAACCAGGCGTTTTGAAAGATCCTTAAAAAGGACCTTCGCATTTGGCCCCCATGGCCCCAAAGTCTCAACCCCAAACGGCAGAAATATACAATTAGTGTTTAATTAAATTCTCAATAACTAAGTAACAACCAATAATCCAAGGTAAATCCTTCACCCCTATATTCCCCTGAGTGAGAGGGAGGATCTTTCTTTATACATACATACAGATAAATAAAATTGAAGTGTCAGTTTGCAATTCCAAAATTACAGCATTTCACTAAATTCATATGATAGTATACACGGTACTGACAAATAAAAACCAAGTCTGTTTGTTCCGACTAATCTCCGTAACGGCTGGGCCAATTTTAACGGGACTTTCACTGGCAGATAGCTGATTTTATAAGAAGTAACTTTTCAATTCTATGTGGGTGAAACCACAGGGCACAGCTAGTACAATAAAAAACAGTAACTCTTTATTTGATAAAAGTGTTACATTATGGTGGTAGAAATAAAAACATCAAGAAACTTTCATAATATTTTATACATAACAATAATACAATTGGAAAAGTATAAAGAAGAGTTTAGTAGCAATAGGTTATAGAGAAGTATAGGTGCCGTCACGACTTGCGAGCGCTTGCCTTGAATGCGCTGTATACATTTTGCATTCTTGTGTGGTGCGACGCGAATCGGCATGTATTAATATTTCGTAATGTTTACCACAGAACAGAAAAAACAAGTGTTACATACATACATACATACATATGCTCACGCCTGTATTCCCCGAAGGGGTAGGCAGAGGTGTTGGAATCACAACACCCACTTTTCACCGAAGATGATTAAGTGCCAACGTGACAGACGGTGAGTCCATCGCCGTCTCAGACACTATACAAACGTCATTGAATTACTTCTCAGAAATATGCAGGTTTCCTCACGATGTTTTCCTTCACCGTAAAGCACGTGGTGTGAAATCACTGTACATAAGTTTTTTAGAAAAACTCATTGGTTCAGGCCCCGCTGGGATTCGAACTTGCGTCGCTTGCGTAGCAGGTGACTGCTCAAACCTCAAGGCCACCACGGCTCTTGTTGTATTATAAAACAAGTGTTATACTGTAATATATTTTTAATTTATTTTGTACATTTGTACCTTGCATTGCAATTATAATTGGATGCAGATAAGCAATAATGTGTCAACCCGCATAAACTTGGTTTTGAGAAAATGGCGTCTTAAGATGATTGTATACGTGATTTAAGATTTGTTTTATGACATAAATCCATTTTTTACGTACTTTTATGTTTCAGATGACTTGAAACACTTTTTTAGAATGTTAAATACGTGATGCATTATCAAAATATATCAAAACCTTTGAATTTGACTTTTTGTGGGTTGACACATTATTGCTTATCAGCATCCAATTATGTATTCAATTGATGCCGTGCAGCACTCCATGAAACTAAGGTGGCGTTGGGCTGGTCATACTGCTCGACTAACAGACAGTCGATGGACACACAGGCTGACAACCTGAAAGGGACCAGCAGGTGTAAGAAAGAGAGGCAGACCGATCGCCCGATGGACAGGCGAGGTAGTTCAAGTGGCTGGCGAACAATGAATGATCACAGCAAACCATCGCGACAGCTGAAAATCTCTAGAGGAGGCCTTCACCTTCGAAACTAGGGGTTCTTGTTAGATTTTAATTACATTTTAATATATTAATATAATTAGTAATTAATCAGTTATAAAAAAAAATATGTTTATTTACCTAATTTTACCTACTTACATACTTAAGTTACAAAGTTACAACATGT
Organism: Watsonalla binaria; assembly: GCA_929442735.1. Lineage (NCBI taxonomy): Eukaryota > Metazoa > Arthropoda > Insecta > Lepidoptera > Drepanidae > Watsonalla > Watsonalla binaria. Next base: position 2,210,937 of record OV838938.1, read on the forward strand.
GTTAAATTTCAATTTCCTAACAAGAAATAAAAGGCTTTTATTTTTATTTATTTATTCAATAGAAAGGATGTAGGATGCATCAATAATTCATTATGAAATTACAGAGGAGGTTGTCGAGGACCTCCTTGAGGAATAGCGATATTAAAAATTGTATTACTTTTGGTCATTGCTAAGTTCTTCTGTATATTGAAAGGATCATAGTATTGAACATTCCTGGTGGTATCTTCTGCGCCTGCTGCTGCTTGAACTGCTGGAACTGTTTCTAAAACAATAATATTAATAATAATCTCCTACTGAATTTCGGTTACGGCGGCTAATCTCAACGAGGTTCAGCCAACTGCGCAGGAGATATTATAGTGCACAAACACAGACGCACTCTTTATTCCCTTACTCTCATAGTGGGATGGGAGGCAATACGACACGACCGGAGAGAGATCAGGCGGAGGACCAACGGCTTAACATGCTTTCTGAGGCACGGGGGTGGAAACACCGCCAACTTCCAAAATCAGGGCATATTTTTGACCCGACCCGGTAATCGAACCCGGGACCTCGTGATCGGCAGGCAAACCTGCTAACCACTTTTTTTTTTTTTTTTTTTTTGTTGACGAGGGGGAAACCTTCAAAAGGTTCCCGACCGCCCTGGGAGAGGCAGATCGGGGTATGTGGGATTCTTACCGCACTAAAACCCCCCCGGTGGCCATCCTCAGTGCTCAGGGGGGACTCCGGGTACTCTGATAGAACGCACCGGTGTCCCCCCACACTTTGCCGGGGCACATCCCCGGGGCAGCTGTGACGCCGCCCCTGGAGACCTCGCTGTGCAAGGCAGCGCGAGCCACATCGCGCTGCCACCTTCCCGGGCCCGCGCCGGTGGTCAAAGCTCCCACCCCGACCACCGCCAGCAGGCCCTCCGGCCCCCTTTTAGTCGCCTCTTACGACAGGCAGGGGATACCATAGCCATATTCTTAGACCCTGGCTATTGGGTGGACGGACCGGGGCGTGCGTTGCCTCCGCCCCGCCGTCGCCGTCGTCTCCGAGAGGGATCGGCTCTCTCCCGATCCCGCTCGGAGGTCTCCTTCTGGGACATTACCGTCTCGCAGAAGGAGACTACGGCCCTCCATGCCTCTCTGTCTGCCAGCATAGCCGTCACTACGCGTGGCAGCGAGAGGTCCTGCCCGATGCTGGTGACCAGGACTCGACGCTCCGAGCTCCACGCTGGGCACTGCTCCAGCGTGTGCTGTGCGGAATCCCGGTCACAGCCGCAATGGTGGCATTGCGCCGTCGGTTCGCGACCGATCCGATTCAGGTACTCACCGAAACACCCGTGTCCGGTGAGTACCTGCGTCAGTCGGAAGGTGACGTGGTCCTTCCTCTTTAGCCAGGGCCCGAGGCTCGGCAAAATTGCACCGACAGCGCGTTGGCGGGCGTTCTGCGGCTCACACAGCCGCTCCCGCCACGCCAAAAGCGCACGTCGGTGCTCCTGCCTGCGCACTTCAGCCGCATTAGGAGGCGCGGTTCCGTCCGCCCGGCGGAGACGGTCGTAAACACGAGCATCCATCTCCGCCAGGATGTCCAGGGGCGGAAACCGCGCCAGGACAGTGGCCGCCTCAAAAGACAGGGTACGGTACCCCCGTGCGACCCGGATGGCCATAGGACGCTGCATACTATTATACATAGTTCTGCAGCGCCTAACACCCAGTCTGGTAGACCAGACGGGTGCTCCGTAGAGAGCCACGGATCGCACGACCCCCGCATAGAGGCGGCGGACTCCTTCACTCGGCCCCCCGAGATTGGGCAGCAGTCTGTGCAATGCACCCGCTACCCTCTTGATCCGGGGGACCATGCGGCTGAAGTGCTCCTCGAAGCCCCAGCGTCCGTCCAGGGTGAGACCTAGGTACTTCAAGTACCGTCCCACCCGGACCTCCACGTCACCTACGCGAACCGACGAGCTGGGTGGTTCCCTCCCCCTCGGGAGTTTGTGGAACCACAGCGCCTCGGTCTTCTCCGGCGCTACCCGAAGGCCCAGCTCGTGGATTTTCTCCACGACGCATGCCACGCCAAGCTCGGCGAGCCGGTTGGTCTCCTCGAAGGTCGCCCCGACGGCTAGCACCAGCGTGTCGTCCGCATAGCAGACGACGCTAACGCCGTCGGGGCGGTCGACCCGCAGGACCGCATCTTACGCGAGGTTCCACAGGAGTGGCCCTAGGACCGATCCCTGTGGGACCCCGCAGTACACCTTCCTCCGGTGAATTCGTCCATCTCCGCCCACATATTGCACGCACCTGTCGTGCAAGTAGGCACGGACCACGCGCTGCAGGTAGGGGGGCACGCGGTGGTATACCAGGGCCCCCCATATTGCATCCCAGGGCAGGCTGTTGAAGGCGTTGACAATGTCAAGACTGACTGCCAACGCCACACCGCCCCGGGATACTGCCTGCGTCGACAGTGTTCGGACGCGTATGATCGCGTCCACTGTCGACCGCGCGCGTCGGAAGCCATACTGGTCTTCCGACAGGTCCGGCCCGACGCCCGTCAGGTGCGTACTGAGGCGGTCAGCCAACACTCTTTCGAGCAGCTTACCCGCCTCATCTAGTAGGCAGAGAGGACGATACGCGGAGGAAGAGTCCGCGGGTCTTCCAAACCTGCTAACCACTAGACCAACCAGGCAGTAGTTAAGTAAAAACAATAAAAAGTCATGTGAAAAGAGGTTTTATGTAAGCATGATATATGATATATAGCTTCTTCTCGAAGTGACGGCTGACAGAACGATGGTGGTCGACATGGAAGACGGGCTCGTTGCCGAAGACGTATTGATTATTTTAAGATATGTTTATTTAAGTTATCATATTGGAAAGAAGGTTGCCAATTTATCATCTTAGGTAATCGTTATAGTCAGTCGGAGGCCTAAAATTGTCCGACAACTGGTTTAACCCATATCACAGATTTTCCTCATCAAAGGGGTTGCGAAAGTCAGATGGCAGTCGCTTCGTATAAAAATCAGGTGATAAGCCGCATCGGGTTGAACCAAGTGCCGACCTCAACAATGTATGGGATTAATCCAGGGAGATAATGATGATGAGTGAATTTTGCACGTCCAGAGACGGAAGATTACATAAAAATAAAAAGCGTGTTTTACAATCATTCACATTTTTACTTTTAAAGGGTCCATTTAGTAATTTTGTCATATTTATCTATTGTTTGCCCGTTCTACAGAGTCAACGATATCGTCGCCGACAGATCGTCGTGACGATATCGGGTGACGACACAATGCAGGGTGGCTTCACCTTGCGTAGTTTAGCACCAAGTGGCGGTGCCTTGAGGAAAAAAATAGGATGAACGTGGACGAAATATTCAATAGAGGGCATCGAAGGATGAACTTAAATAAAAAATATTTTTCAGAAATTTGAATCATTATCATCTCCCTAGCTATATCCCAAACATTGTTGGTGATCACGATTCAACCCGATGTTGCTGATCACCTTATTATTATATATACGAAGTGACTGCCATCGGACCTTCGTAGCCTTTATAAGGAAATTCAGTAATCTAAGTTAAACCAGTTGTCAGACTATCTTAAGCCTTCGACTGACCTGTAAGAATTGCCAAAGATGTTCTTCAAAAATTTTTATACCGACTGATATCTTTGTCAAGCGTCGACGTCGTTATCGTCGCAGTGTGAAAGGAATATTAAGACCGCACTTACCCACAATAACGTTATTAGGAGTGTTATGAGTAGATGAGTAATTTTCCTTGATATCAGATGCAGGATTAGCTTGGGCACTTGTAACAATCTGTTGGTTCGTCACATACGTTGTCACTGAAGTAATTGTGTTAGAGTATATCATATACTTCTTGAGATCCTGAGGCTGCTCCATGAGAGGAAGCTAGAAAAAAATTACACCAATCTACAGCCAGGGGCCCTACCATTTTGTTTAAGCAGCGCGTATCATAAGAACTTATGAGCTTTGACATTTCATTTTGATACCGTAAAATGAAACTTCGAAGCTAAGTTTCTTATACGCGCAATCAAAGTTGGCCCCCACAACATTTGACATGGGCTGAGTAGGCAAGGTCTTCAGAGCTCTCCAATGACGACTAACCGAGTGAGACAGTAAGAAATCTGGCGCCTTGATAAGCATGATCCTAGTCGACCAATTCAAAAATCCTATTGGGCGACTGTGACCACGGTCACAATTCCTCATGGTCCCAGTCGACAGAATCCTTTTACTATCAGCTTTAATCTGACAAGGCAGATGTATTGTATTGATGATACAAATAATAAATAATACAGGTTTCTTCACTATGTTTTCCTTCACCGTAAAGCACGTGGTGTGAAATCACTGCACCTAAGTTATTAGAAAATCTCATTGGTACCTACCGCTGGGATTTGAGCTTGCAACTGCTGAAAACTCCACTGCGACCAAGGGTTAAAAATACATTTACTAAACATGAAATACTTAAAATTAACTATTTATACACAAATAAAAAACTTGATAAAAATTGCCAAGAAGCAAATCTGGATAGTAAAACTAAATAGGATTTTAATGTTTGAGAAATAAATAAAATTATGACTAACCGCAGATATAATAATACCATTGCTGATACTACCACCGATGTAGGGTCCTGGGTATGTGGAGACGACGGTCGGGATTTGAACTGTGTTGTTGTCCTTGTTGCAGTCCCGTGGAGCTGTAGTAGTATTCTTCACCGGAGCTAAATAGAATATACATATATACAAACAAATGCTCACGCCTGTGTTCCCCAAAGGGTAAGCAGAGGTATTGTAATGACAACACCCTCTCTTCACTGAGGATGATTTAGTGCCAACGTGATAGATGATGAGTCTATCGCCGTCTCAGACACTTTATACATATACGTATTGGAATTGATTCCCAGACATATACAGGTTTCCTCACGATTTCATTCCCCGTGAAGCACGTGCTGTGAAATCATCTCAGGGGATGACGATGATGATGTCAACACAGCGAATGACTTGGTGTTGAGATCGTTCATAAGTTCTAATGGCTGCTTACCATCTGGCGGACCGTACGTTTGATTGCCATCTTTGTAATATGAAAAAAATACCTGATAGAGCTTCTTGAACATTGGGTGGCAAGAGTACTGTTACGTTGATCCGGCTCTTACTAGTGGATATATTATTCTTCGCTGAACATTCATAAATTCCGCCAGTTGTTATGCCATTAATTTTCAGATTGCTTATGTGGTCGTAAGGGGTGGCTCCTGGAATTCTCTGAAACACAAATTATTATTATGAGCCTGTCGTGTCCCACTGCTGGGCAGGTGTCGTGTCCCTTCCACTTCTCCAACTTTAACTAGCTTCAGTAGTCCACTCCCAAATTACACAAATTAATAAAAAACTACTTTGTTGTTTTTTTCCAATAACTAAAATTTTCAAACGATGTTTCGGTGTCAAGAATTGATAACATAAACGTCAAAGAATTTGAAACCTAATTTTGAATGATACTCGCCGTAGAAACTTTTCGAGCTTTCGATCGACACTACGTATTTCATTGAATAAAGTAGGCTCCCAGAATATCTTCACTTATTTGCATCATTCTATTTTATCAGGTGTGTGATAGAAATGTTTGAAAAAAATAAGACAGTTTGTGTCTGATGATATAATGTTATTTTGGGTTACCTTTGACGAAAGTTGCTTGTAGCCATCACTCCAAGTAATGTTAGGTGTAGGAAACCCATAGGCATTGCATGCCAGCAGGAGTGTACCGTTGTAGGGGACTTGCACATGTGAACCTACGGGGATGTTAGTAATAGGGGCTTGGTGTTCAATAACAATATCAACATCCGTGGTAAACTCTTCATATTGACTCGGGTCATCTATCAGAACAGCTTTGCACGTATACTCTCCTGCTGAGGCCAAGGTTGCATTTGTAAACCTTAATTCAGTTCCATCCGAAGATATCGTATACTTATCCGATGTATGGAGCTGAATATTACTGCCGTCAACCCTTCGGAACCAATCGATGCGCATGCGAGACGATGATTTAACATTGCATTCTATGGCAGCTTCTGTGTTGTATGTTAACGTAGAATATTCTGCAAGAAATTCATAATGTTATGTGTCAAGATCACTGACGGCCGTGAGGTTTGAGCAGTCGCCTGCTACGCAAGTCACGCAAGTTCGAATCCCAGCGGGGTCAATACCAATGAGCTTTTAATAAAAAATCTTATGGACAGTGATTTCACACCACGTACTTTACGGTGAAAGAAAACATTCCCTTCGTACAAAAATCTGGTGACCATGTCAAATCAGGTTGAATCATTGTTGAGGTCGTCAACAAATCCAAATATGGCATTGTAATTGATAAGGATTTTTGTTTTACGTTAGCGTCTATAGAAGTTTTATATAATAGAATACACTCACCTGCTGGATATATTAAAGCAGTGAAAGGGGAGTCAACTATGATTGAGATAATACTTCTGTCGGTTGAAACGTTATTATACGCCTCGCAGGTGAATGTGGTAGCATTCTTGATATTCTCGATCAAAATAGAGGAAGTGAAGTTGTATGGATAATCCACTGGATGACTCTGTTGAATATGTTTTAATATCGTATAAAATTGGAATGCATTAAATTTAAATCACAAATACAATAGTTTTCATTACGTTGGTACAGAAATACCATTAATTATACCATAATCTTCACGCTTCGCTAGTAGAAACGATACAGAATGTACGTCTCGTACGTATCGTTTCTATTAGCGTAAGCGCGAGATAATGCTACTTTATCCGGGCCTAAAGGAGAGAAGAATAAACGACACAGTTTGTCTAGTGGTTAGTTTACCTGACTGCTACACTAGGTGTCAAAAATTCTAAGGCCGCGTCGTGCCAAACATGTGATGAATATAATATTTGGTTTTACCTCATGTCTGGACGTACCTTAGGTATTTAAAAAAAAAAGTTTATCTGTTGTCTGGTACCCATAGTACAAGACAAGCGCCTGGTACCCATAGGAATAGATGGAGCTGTGTGATAATGTCTGCACATTATTTATTTGTATCATTATTGGTAAACTAATCCAGAAGCCGTTAACCACAAGACAGTCAGTGCACGCACGTTTGGCGCCGCATAAAAAGCATCAATAGAAATTTGAATAATCACTCTATGCCGTACCGTGTTATTAAGTCCCATGAATGTCTTATTTCCATTCCACCAGGTGATATTTGGTGGTGGATACGCGTAGACAGCGCAAGTCAGGTTAAGTGTCCCGTTGTAGGGGACATGCACTTCAGAACCTTGAATGAAGCTCGTGACTGGAGCTTCGTCCCTGATGTGAACCGTCACATTAGTAGTGAACTCTTTATATTGACTCGGGTCATCTACCACCACTGCTTTGCATATGTACTCTCCGGCGGAGGTCAAGGTCGCATTCGAAAACCTTAATTCAGTTCCATCCGAAGATATCGTATATTTATCCGATGGATGGAGCTGAATATTACTGCCGTCAACCCTTCGGAACCAATCGATGCGCATGCGAGACGATGATTTAACATTGCATTCTATGACAGCTTCTGTATTGTATGTTAACTTAGAATATTCTGTAAGAAATTCACAATGTTATAGTTATTTATAATGGTATAGTTATGTTAGCGTCTAAAGAAATTTGATGTAATAGAATACACTCACCTGCTGGATATTTTAAAGCAGTGAAAGGGGAGTCAACTTTGATTGAGATAACAGTTCTATTGCTTGAAACGTTATTATATGCCTCGCAGGTATATGTAGTAGCATTCCTGATATTCTCGATCTTAATAGAGGAGATGGAGTTATATGGATGATCCACTGGACGACTCTGTTGATTATATTTGTAATATTGTCAATTTGCAAAACAGTAAATTCTAACCACATATGATTAATTAGGTTAAAGATTTTTATTTCTCATAAAAACATGGTGTACTTGTGTACAATGAGAATACACAAACGCTAATTAATTTAAAGTTATTTTTATCTGGAGCGCGTAGTGATTATAAATTATTATTCTTTATAACTTACTTCTTGTGCTCATGTTTAAACGAACTAATGTAATCACACTCTTTCAGGTCGATTTGCAAACCATAGTAGCACAAATAAAAAATAATAACGCAATAATAAACTGATGCAAGAATAAAGGGAAGCAACTAACCATCAGACGGACTGTGCACTACATGGTGCAGGCATTACGCATACCTGAAGCACGCTTTTGGCGTCGCATAAAAACATCAATAGAAATTTGAATAATCACTATACCGTACCGTGTTATAAAGTCCCATGAATATCTTATTTCCATTCAACCAGGTTATATTTGGTGGTGGATACGCGAAGACAGCGCAAGTCAGGTTAAGTGTCCCGTTGTAGGGGACATGCACTTCAGAACCTTGAATGATGCTCGTGACTGGAGCTTCGTCCCTAATGTGAACCGTCACATTAGTAGTGAACTCCTTATATTGACTCGGGTCATCTACCAGCACTGCTTTGCATGTGTACTCTCCGGCTGAGGTCAAGGTCGCATTCGTAAACCTTAATTCAGTTCCATCCGGAGATATCATATATTTATCAGATGGATGGAGCTGAATATTACTGCCGTCAACCCTACGGAACCATTCGATGCGCATGCGAGACGATGATTTAACATTGCATTCTATGGCAGCTTCGGTGTTGTATGTAAGTGTGGAGTATTCTGCAAGAAGTTGATAATGAAATTTAACAAAATAAATGTGTTCATCCCTAGGGTTTACCATGGGGTTACAAGATTAGGACAGCAATCATTTTGCTTTCGGACTGTTTAACAATCACCTTAAGGGAAACGGGACTAGTGGCACAGCTGCTAATGCGCATATCATTCGATCAGCGAATTTAAGCAGCCACTACCCAAGTCAATAAGTAGTTGGATGGGTGACCGCCAGAGCTCCTTCCTCCTCCCGGTTGCTATGTTAACATCTTTGGCAATCGTTACAGGTTACCCGAAAGATTAAGGAAGACCGACATCTGATCACTCGGTCAATCTGACAACCCAAACTACCGATTTTCCGCGTAATAGAGGTTACGAAGGTCCTAAAAATCAGGTGATCAGCCACATCAGGTTGAATCAAGTGCCGACCCTAACAATGTATGGGATAAAGCTAGGGAGGAGATAATGATGATGTTCAGGGAATCTAATCTAATTTTTGTTCAATGTTGGCGTCTAAAGAAATTTGATGTCATAGAACACACTCACCTCCTGGATATATTAAAGCAGTGAAAGGTGAGTCAACTTTGATTGAGATAACAGTTCTATTGCTTGAAACGTTATTATATGCCTCGCAGGTGAATGTGGTAGCATTCTTGATATTCTCTATCAAAATAGAGGAGGTGGAGTTGTATGGATGATCCACTGGACGACTCTGTTGATAACAATGTTAATATCGTCAAATTGCAAAACAGTAAATTCTAACCACATTTTATAAAATAGTTTTCATTTCGTTGGTTCAGGGATATGACTAATTAGGTTAAAGATTTTAATTCTTCATGGTGTTCTTGTGTACAGTGAGAATACACATACGTTACTTAATTTAAAGTTCTATATTTACTCTGGAGCGTGTAATGTTATTATTATTATATAATAATATATAACGCGTATATATTATTATTCTTGCTAACATACTTCTTATGCTCATGCTTAAACGAACTAATGTAATCACACTCTTTCAGGTCGATTTGCAAACCATTGTAGCACAAATAAAAAAATATAACGCAATATTCAACTGATGCATAAATAAAGGGAAACAACTAACCATCAGACGGGCTGTACACTACATGGTGCAGGCATTACGCAAACCTGAAGCACGCTTTTGGCGTCGCATAAAACATCAATAGAAATTTAAATAATCACTCTATACCGTACCGTGTTATTAAGTCCCATGAATATCTTATTTCCATTCAACCAGGTGATATTTGGTGGTGGATACGCGTAGACAGCGCAAGTCAGGTTAAGTGTCCCGTTGTAGGGGACATGCACTTCAGAACCTTGAATGATGCTCGTGACTGGAGCTTCGTCCCTAATGTGAACTGTCACATTGGTAGTGAACTCCTTATATTGACTCGGATCATCTATCAGAACAGCTTTGCACGTATACTCTCCGGCTGACGCCAAGGTCACATTTGTAAACCTTAATTCAGTTCCATCCGAAGATATCGTATACTTATCCGATGTATGGAGCTGAATATTACTGCCGTCAATATTTCGGAACCAATCGATGCGCATGCGAGACGATGATTTAACATTGCATTCTATGACAGCTTCTGTGTTGTATGTTAATGTCGAATTTTCTGTAAGAAATTCATAATTTTATTTTACAAAACATGCTCATTACGAGCATAATATATTTGGTAGGGTTTTTCATTGAGTAAACGGAACCGTTACAAGATTAGGAGTGCAATAATTTTTCTTTCAGTCTATTTAACAACCACGTTTAGGAAAAAGGGACTCTTTGCACAGTTGCTATTGCGCATATCATTCAATCAGCGAATTTAAGCAGCTACAACCCAAGTTAATAAGTAGTTGGATGGGTGACCGCCCGAACTCCTACCGTATCTCGAAAAGCACGTTAAGCCTACACTCCCGGTCACCATGTCTCTCCACGTGATCTTTGACAATATTTACCGATCAGTCAGAAGCCTATGAGATTACCGATTTTCAAGCTCAGCGCAGAGACATGTTACAGAATCCAAATATGGAATTGTAATTTATTAGGATTTTTGTTAAGTGTTAGCAATGATAGCGTCTAAAGAAATTTCATATAGTAGAACACACTTACCTGCTGGATATGTTAAAGCAGTGAAAGGAGAGTCAACTTTGATTGAGATAATACTTCTGTCTGTTGAAACGTTATTATACGCCTCGCAGGTGAATGTGGTAGCATTCTTGATATTCTCGATCAAAATAGAGGAGGTGGAGTTGTATGGATGATCCACTGGGAGACTCTGTTGAAGATGTGGTGTTATTACATATTTTGGTCATGTATATTAGTTAACTTTATGTTATATTCTAATATTGCCAAAATAGGCACATAATTAAACAATAGATTTTATCTCGTTGGAACAGTGATATCATTAATTATAAAAGTGATCACTCTATACCGTACCATATTATTCAGTCCCATGAATATCTTATTTCCATTCAACCAGGTGATATTCGGTGTTGGATACGCGAAGACCGCACAAGTCAGGTTAAGTGTCCCGTTGTAAGGGACATTCACTTCTGAACCTTGATTGATGCTCGTGACTGGAGCTTCGTCCCTAATGTGAACTGTTACATTTGTAGTCAACTCTTTATATTGTCTTGGGTCATCTACCAGCACTGCTTTGCACATATACTCTCCAGCTGAGGCTAAGGATACAGTCTTAAAATTCAATTCAGATCCATTTGAAGAAATCATATATTTATCCGATTCATGGAGCTGAATATTATTGCCGTTAACCCTGCGGAACCAGTCGATTCGCATGCGATATTCTGATGTTATATTGCATTTAATTCCAGCTTTAATTAAGCCATATGGGAAGTTTATGTGATCTGAAAAGAGATGATAATTTTATATATTTTTTTTAGTAAATACGTATAAACATTTTTATTCTAAAGATTCCAATTACCCTACCATTACCTTATTGCCATGATAGTTTAACTATTACTATGAGTCAGATGTATGACGTGTTTTATGTCTGTCACTGCCACACAGTGGAACTATGATGGCAATAAGAGCTTATGGGAAGGCCTCAGATGATTTATTTAATATTCAAGAAATTCTCTCCCAATAGGTAGACCTCATCTCCCAGGCCTTATACCGAACTTATTTGCAACGTTTCTAGAACAATAAACAATGTAACTTTTCAAAAGTGGTCAATCAATTGCTAGGACCGGCAGAATACCTACATAATATATGCTTGGACAAGGGATGGACATTATTTGGTTTAGTTTTGATTTAAATCATGCTTTATAAGGGCGCTAGAGTGTTTTGATGTACTAGTTTTGATGGAAACTTTGCAATGATATCAGGAGACTGAGACGGCGAATCAATTTCTTAGTGCTTCCAGTCGCCTGTATCCTCTAAGATGGTCACGTTCTCACCATCTATTACGCTGTCATTTAACCATCATAAAGAATTGCACACTTACCTTCTGGACTTATTGGGATAGTGAATGGGGAGTCTACATTAACCTTGACGTTACTGCTGTTCCTTGATACATCATTAATGGCATCACAAGTATATAGCGTTGAATTCGTGACATGGTCAATCAGAATATAACTTATGTATTGATATGGTTGTTCCAGGATAAAGCTCTGTTGGATAATATCATACGTCAGGTTAAGGTGATGGCCTTGGAGTTTAAACAGTCGCCTGCTACGCAAGTCACGCAAGTTCGAATTCTAGTGGATGTTTCGATTGTTCCTTTTATTTGAACAGAGGATCAACTATGATCGTTTAAACAGCGCATATTGAGAATATTTGAGCTTAGAACAAAATTCAATGTTCAAAAGCTCAGAAGTTCTTAATACGCACTGTTAAAACCGATGATGGTAGGCCTGGACTTAAACACTTCAAATATTGTTGAGTTGAAAGTACTCTGATATCATCATCATCATCATCATCCTGCCCTTATCCCATGTTATATGTGGTCGGCGCAATTTGATCTTCTCTTCCATTTATCTCTATCAGCCGTCATATCTGTATTCACTCCCATTCTAGCCATGTCATCTTTCACATAATCCATCCATCGTTTCTTAGGTCTTCCTTTCCCCTTGTAACCATCCACATTCATAAACAAAACTTTTTTGGCAACATTATCCTCACCCCTCCACATAACATGTCCATACCACGACAAATATTTATTTAGACTTCCCCTTATAAACTCATTCCTTACCTTGTCCAATCTCGTTACGCCACTCATCCAAGTACTCTGATATATCCCAATTAAATTACAATTCCTTGACATACCTGAGACTGTATTAATTCCCCATGGTCCCTCCAAGTGATAGTCGGTTCTGGATACGCGAAGACTATGCATGTCAGCTGAAGAGTAGCGTTATAGTGGACATTCAAGTTTGCACCTTCAACGATGCTTGTAACTGGAGCCTTGTCTTCAGCATCGTCTACTAAATGGTGATTTAAAAATAATATTACAGCTTATAACTTCCTTGGCACGATCCTGAGAGACACCGATTAGGGCCAGGTCTTCTACTTGTAATTAGTTTTAAATATTGGGGGCCTACCTACCATCATCGGCTTAAACAGACCGTATTAGAAAAAAATTAAGCTTTAACTTTCCATCGTCATCGTAAAAATAAACGTCAAAGCTAAGAAGTTCTTAATACGCCCTGCTTAAATTATCATAGGTGGCCCCCAGTTCCTTGTTTCACAAACTGGTGCCCACAACACAGTCTCCGCAGGATTTCATTTATCGTTATATTTTGGACAATTTACACTATATCTTCATAAATTATAATCTATGTGTTATTCTAATGTGTAAAGTATATTATTGTATTTTAGATTCATCAAAATCCATCGAAATTAAACCCTTTTTTACGTGGAGAATCCGTTATTGATACACCAACCGCCGCGGGGGCAGTGGAAGGGTTATGTCGGACTCACACCGACTAAACTCCACGGTGTTCCTCCAAGTCGCTGAGTGGGGGGTGCACGTGATACGTCTTCACATGCTTCGCCGAGACCCCCCCCCAGCGACTGGCCTGTCAGGCCCCTCCTTACGGACGAAATTAAACCCTAAGAGGGTGTAATGAAGGTTGAGAGTTTTTATGTGATATATTACTGATACGCAGGCAAAGCTGCGAGCGGTAACTAGCGGTAACGGTTCAATCAATGAGACAGTACTTATTTCAACAGCTGAGATCATCCACGGTTATTCTCTCGTTAGTTGCTTGTCACGAGTTATGAGCGTTGACCTTGAATGATTAGTTGTAATTTTTCAAGTCTGTCTCTCAGTTACCCCCACTATTTTAGCTGAGCGCCTAATAAGTGTGTAATATAATAATAAAGTCTTACATGTATCTGTACTTTGTGGTTCGATAGGTGTTTTGGCAAATCTATGGATCCTCTTCCCATTCTGGCTGCCAGTAACCTGTAAATATATACATATGCTCACTCCTGTATTCCCCGAAGGAGTAGGCAGAGGTGTTGTAATCACAACACCCACTTTTCACCGAAGATGATTAAGTGCCAATGTGACAGATGGTGAGTCCATCGCCGTCTCAGACACTTTACATACGTCATTGAATTACTTCTCAGAAATATGCAGGTTTCCTCACGATGTTTTCCTTCACCGTAAAGCACGTGGTGTGAAATCACTGTGCATAAGTTTTTTTAGAAAAACTCATTGGTACACGCCCCGCTGGGATTCGAATATGCGTCGCTTGGGTAGCAGGCGACTGCTCAAATCACAAGGCCACCACGGCTCTCGGAGTTAAAACGATTTTTCTCGGATTGCAAAATATTTAGATTTTCTTGAAAAGTTTCTCAATATTTTTTAATAATATTCTGTTAAATATTATAACGTGGCCTATCGTGCGGTTATTGCAGAAAGGAATAAGGCAGACATTAAAAGGCTACTTACCGAGATTTTGAACAGTTCTTCTGGTACCTCAAAAGGTTCGGTTACATACAAATCACCAACTTTCTTCAGTGTCAGGATATAAAGACTAGTATCGGCCATATCCCAGATCATTGCATTCTCAATATTGTCTATATTGTGATCGTTAGTTATGGATATCGTCAAGTAGTTTTTACCTGTAAGTAATATAGACAGAAAAAGTTACATAAATAAAGTAAAAGAACCTGGTTGACCGAGCTGTGCTCGGTTTCTTTTTAATGACGTTTTGTCAAGTATGCTGAAGAAAAAGATCGAACCGCTGAACGTCAGTCTCGAACCGGGGTACTCTATACTGTACTATAGTTTTGTTATCGCCCTGTAGGCTGGAAGCTTCACGTCTGAGCTATCATAACTTGACAGGATGTCTGCGAAATCTTGTGCCGTAATGTAATGATATTATATGAGTTTATCGGTATATGATATTATATGTGTTTATCGGGTGAGTTTTTTGCTCCTGAAATCCCCTAAACGCAAAATTTCATGAAAATCGTTGGAGCCGTTTCGGAGATTCAGATTCTATATAGAAGAATTGCTCGTTTAAAGGTATAAAATTAATATTTTCAAAAGCGTAAGATGAGCACACTTCATCCAGTATGATTAAGTGTCAACGGCATAGAAGGTCATTCCATCAACGTCTCTATACATACGTCTTTGAATGACTTCTCAGATTGTCACCAATTCTAATTATAAGGTGGAAAGGCTATTAGTCTAGGCCACGGCTGGAAGATTATATAATTAATACCTGGTAGAGGTTGCTTAGACGTATTTAAGATTGTCTTGGGTATGTGTTGGGAAAAACCGTGCTCGAACGTGAAATCAGTGCGTCCAAAGATTTGGAGTTGGACCGCATCAGTTCCATACACTACTACTCCGTAGGTGCCAGGTGTAGGATTGTTCAACTTTATAACCTGGAACAGAACAACATGAACTTAATCAAATAAAACATCTGATACAGCTACCTAACTCGTGTTTGCACGCTAAGGAAAATTTGAGGATAGCAACTTTGTGATTTTGGCTTTGGCGGCAAAATGCGTCGCTCTAATTAACTTAGAACACAATACGATATCTTAAATATATATAACTCAAAGGTGACTGACCGACTGACATAGCTATCTATCAACGGACATCCCAAACCACTAGACGGATCGGGCTGAAATTTGGCATGCAGGTAGATGTTATGACGTAGGCATCCGCTAAGAAAGGATTTTGATTAATTCTACCCCCAAAGGGATAAAAAAAGGGGATGAAATTTTGTATGAAACTTTGTCAATTTTAAACCGATATATTATATAAAACTAAATCTACGCGGGTGAAACCGTGGGGCACAGCTAGATTGTTTATATGTGACATAATGCGTATTATTTACAAAAGTTCATTTTCATAAACAGGATAACTAAGATAAATATTGCCAAATGCCA
Source organism: Watsonalla binaria (assembly GCA_929442735.1). Taxonomy (NCBI): domain Eukaryota; kingdom Metazoa; phylum Arthropoda; class Insecta; order Lepidoptera; family Drepanidae; genus Watsonalla; species Watsonalla binaria. The sequence continues at coordinate 2,227,007 of OV838938.1, forward strand.
CAAAAGGCTCTAAATGAGCATGATGCCGGCTACAAGCCAGTGCTGGGCTTTCCTTGGACTTACACTGTTATTCGTAATTTGTATCTGTTAGTGCCATTTTTGTACCTTTAGTTTGGTATTTCACAAAGTTCTATGTTTCGCATAGCCTTAACCAAATAAGCACGGATTAAAGTTTATAACAATCTTTACTAATATCTCAGGATAGTTCATTTATTGATTAAGCGACCAATAGGATTGGAGCATTTGTGTAAAATATCGCCACAACGGGAAATATATATTCACACAAGTAAAATATTCTTCCATCGGCCAAGCTGCTCGCAAGCAGCGCATACCAATGCACTCACACATAGATTCTCGCCGCCGGTTCACGCACGCTCCGACAGAGTACAAACTGAGACGCGCGAGTACGCGCGGGGACGATGCAGGGCGTATGTGTGAATCTACTTGCGGGCCGGTTTACAGTGAAATATTTGCTCATACTATAATATGCAGTGAATAGTTTACCTTTGTGTTATAGGTGGACAAGACAGACGTGTAGTGGTTTGAAGGCCCCTTACTGGCACTAATTGAGATATCTCTACCAGCACCACTTATCAGAACGTACTCGATGTCATCATTAACTTCAAACTGTAAAAAAATATTTTATAACATGAGAAGTTATTTTTCGATGGAATTTTTAGCATTTTAATGTATCAAAGTGGAAGAAAAGAGTGACCAAGACACACATGAGTCAAAAAGGGTATTTCCTTAAGAACTAGGGTCCAACTGGAGTTCTTCTATTATCAGTTTGAGAGCGTATAAAGAACTCCTTAGCTTTGACGTTTCATTTTTGATACCAAAATTAAATACTTCAAATCGGCGAATCTACATTAGAGCCATGGTGGCCTTGAGGTTTTAGCAGTCGCCTGCTACGCAAGCGACGCAAGTTCGAATCCCAGGGTACGTACCAATGAGTTTTTTATTAAAACTTATGTACAGTGATTTCACACCACGTGCTTTACGGTGAAAGAAAACATCGTGAGGAAACCTGCATATTTCTGAGAAGTAATTCAATGACGAATGTAAAGTGTCTGAGACGGCGATGGACTTACAATCTGTCACGTTGGCACTTAATCATCTTCGGTGAAAACTGGGTGTTGTGATAACAACACCTCTGCCTACCCCTTCGGGGAATACAGGCGTGAGCATATGTATGTACGAATCTACATTAATTTGACAGTAAATTAAGAAGTAAGTAAAACAATATCGAAAGACAGTCATCACGCTTCAATGGAACAAACGTTCTAGTTTTCTGTACCTGACTAATCAGGTTAGGTCGTAAATATACCGTGATTTGGGGTAGTATTAGGCCTTAGTGACATTAAACGTACCTCAACTTCAATATTCTCGTATGCTGGTAGTGTTCTTGTTGTCAATATATTTTTTTCACCTTGAATTGTTTCCTTAATGTACTCAATGACCTGAAATAGATAAGATAATTGAAAGAGGAAATTGAACCTTATCCTCTATGTATTATTTATCAATTTCCTATGATTGGAACCAACGTTCGTCGATGACTTCGACGGTGAGAAACCTTAGTGAATAACGCGGCAGCAGAACACTAGACCAATGGTTACTATGTAGGCACAGTGATTCCATTCTTTATTAGGTAGGTAATGCGTGAGTGACACTGGTGTTGGTAATAGGCTGCTGTGGCTGGTTAACTACAGCGCTTAATAGAATTTAAAAAATCTTCCAAGTATAGTTATACCTGGTCGGTACTGTAAGGGGCTCACCCTTACAACCAGCTTAAAACATGGTTGTTTGAAAATTTAAGCTTTACGCAAGATATTTCATTATCCGAAAAGAATTCGAAAAAGAAATAAAAAACAAAATTAGTTGTCAGAGAGTGATTTTGATATAAAAAAACAATGATGGAAGAGTAAAATAATAAAAGAAAAAAAAAAAAATATTGAATAGATCCCTGGTAGCCAGTTCCCCAAGTTTGAGGTCGCTCGCTACAGTACCTACTGATAGTTATCACGGCTTATGAGATACAGTCTTATTAATTAGGTCCCGGTTTTTACCCTTTAGATATGGAACCCTAAAAACACTTTCACATATAATTAACACTACCTTACCTTATTTATTTCATCTTTATACACGCGGAACACTTGTCCTGAACAGGCCAATGCTATTTCGTGGTAAATTAAACATTTTCTGTCCTTTTTTTCGATACAGTAATCTGTTAGGATGAAATTAATCTGAAAATAATAAACATATATTTAAATGGAGGATGATATCGTCGAGGTCGCAGTCCCGACGATGGTCAGTTCAAATTCGTACTACCATCGACAATAGTGTCCACAAAGTCCTCCCATCTCCAAAAACAGAAACAGATGGCGACAGATTGTGAAGAAGAAGGTCATTTCCACTGTATGTATGTATAGTATGTATAGTGGCTGATTTTATGATGAACTCACCAAATATCCTTCTGAGAAGGCGTGGGCATATATTCATGTACCAGTTTCCGCGCGCGGCTTTGCCTGCGTGTTATTACGTATTCACTTTGAACAGACAACCGTCATACTCGCTTCTTCTCAGACATTGCATATGTTACAGTTTCCTCACGGTGTTTTACTTCATTCTTAAGCACGTGGTGTGAAGTCACTGCACATAAGTTATTAGAAAACTTATTGGTACAGACGGTTTGGATTCGAACGTGCGTCGTTTGTGTAGGCCACTACGGTTCTAATGTAATGGAAATATTTAAAATGTGTATTAATAAATATGTAAATAAATAAAATTATAGTGACAGATGGTGAGTCCATCGCCGTCTCAGACACTTTACATACGTCATTGAATTATTTCTCAGAAATATGCAGGTTTCCTCACGATGTTTTCCTTCACCGTTTAGCACGTGGTGTGAAATCACTGTACATAAGTTTTTTAGAAAATCTCATTGGTACAGGCCCCGCTGGGAATCGAACTAGAGTCTCTTGCATAGCAGGCGACTGCTCTAACCACCACGTAATTAATAATAAAGTATAAGGTATATAAGTATATATGTACCTGGGTCTGGGTCCGTTGGCAGGTAGTTTTGATCGCAGTAGCTTCATATAAATCCTTAGCTGAGGCATCGGTGAACACAAATACATACGAATTGGGCCGACTGTGTTCTAAAGCAAGCTTGATCCCAGACAAAGAGTATTCCTCATAATCATTGTTGTTTTCATTATAAGGTTGTATTATGTCTAATTGTTGCTGCAGCTTCTCAGGATCGTTGGTTATGATCCTCAGCTTATTGAGACTCTCTGTAAAATATTGCTATTCGTGAGTTTAAAGTGAGAGTTAAGAATCAAATTCAAGATGCACTGCATAGAAGACTAATAATGATCTTTTCCAAAAACTTATGTAGTGATTTCACACCACGTGCTTTACAGTGAAGGAAAAAATGGTGAGGAAACCTGCATATATCTGAGAATTAATTCAAAGACGTATGTATAGTGCCTGAGACGGCGATAGGTTCACCATCTGTCACGTTGGCAATTAATCATATTTGGTGAAAAGTGGGTGTTGTTATTACAACACCTCTGCCTACCCCTTCGGAGAAGGCATGAACATATGTATGTAGACTTATTCGATAAATGGACTATTCAACATTGTAAGAATTTTCAATTCGGACCAGTAGTAAACTTATCAGCCTCTTATATATATTTTTTTTTTAATTGACGCCCTGTAGGCGTCGCGAGCTCCCTCGGCCATAAGCTGAGTCTTTATGCATCCGCTTTAAAATATTATTGCCATGAATGTATTCATTGTGTGTATGTGTGTGTTGTGTTGTATTTGTCTTTTGAGTTTTTGTGTCCTCGTCTTCTATCCCTTTCCTTTGTATCAATTTTTTTCCAGACAGAGGTATTTTGGAGTCTCTGTTTTTGGCTGCTATTTGCATTTGTCCTCCCAGGAGGGCCCGGGACGACGGCTGCCCGTAGTAGTTTTAGTCACAAAAGGGGTTGGGCCATTTGTCATAATGGCCCAGCCTTTTTACTTCTCTAGACAGCCGTCGCCCGATAAACCCACCGAGGTGGCGAGCGCATTCAGCGGTGGCGGAGACATCTGATTGTTGTGCAAACCTCTTGTCTGTCCTGTCTTGCCGGCACTCGCCAGCACCGTCAGTTTTCGCCGCATTTCGGGGCACGGCACGCCGTTTTCTATCGTCGAACCACAGCGGTCCGAATATCTTTGCTTTAAGCTTGGCCGGTTTCCCATGAAACCGGCCACAGTTTCTTGCCATTTTGATGCCGCTGTGGTTCGATTGAACGGTGCCGCTCCCTCGGTCCGCCGTCCCGGCGGTGCTGTCGAGTGCCTGCGATCTGTGCGCCCCAAGGGCGCCAAGCTCACCAGCCTTTTGGTGATCGGCCTGACTCCACGTGGTGTCCCTAGGAGTACGCGATACTGGCCCGAGTCAACGAGTCCCACTTGCGCCGAACTGGACACTCCTGACTGAACGCATTGTGGTCCGTTTTGTCCAGTTTGGCGCTGCTGCAGTTGCAGCATCGCGGGACTACGTTGGCCAGCCAGTCCGCGCACTCGGACTTCATGTGGGTCCCGCAGTGGCTACACGCGACGGCCCTCTGCGTACAGAAGCGCCGCCCGTGCCCGTAACCGAGGCAGCGCGAGCATTGGACGAGCGGCGAATAGTCCGCCGCTCGGACCTTCTGCAGGTCTATGTGCACCGCGCCTGCCCCGGTCACTCTGTTCCAGACTGCGGGGGACACCCTCATGACCACGTGGCCGGCGTGGGGGTTCCTGGCTTTCCGCCGAAAGCGGACCTCCAGCCGGACGTCTTCCTCGTCGAGGCCGTCGAACAGTTCCCGATTCTGGTTCCTCAGGGCGTTTACGACGTCTTCGTCGCTATTATACGACATCACGTCCCTGAGGACCAGAAGGGGGTCCTTGTTCTTGATCTCCTCGAGGAGGAGCCGATCACCTGCGCCCCTGAGGCGCTCCTTCACCTTTTCTCTATCCTCCTTGGAGGAGCATGCCACAATGACCTTTTGGTCTTTCGCCTTTCGAACTCTTTCGATCCTGACCCACCCGTCTTTGGCATTTACTGCCTTACGGACGTGGGTCAGGACCTCCTCTCCAGTTTCCTGCGTGTCCCTGGAGCTGACCACGACCGAGTGCAGCGGGGCCTGGGTCGGGACCACAGGTTTCGGTCCAGCCGCCGCTACACTCGCGTACGTGGTCTTCTCCAGTACCACACCATGCTTTTCCATCACTGCCTTCAGTTCCTCCATTTTCCGAGTATTTTCCTGCATCATTGTGGCATGCTCCTCCAGGCGCTTCTACAACTCTCCTGTCCCCCTCTCCCAAGGCTGCACCATCGGCGGCTGCCTTGGGGGCTCCCGTGCCTCTGCCTCCTTCCCCTCTTCCACTACTTCTTCTTCTTTCCTATCTTTTGTTCCTCCCCTCTCCTTTTTTCTCCCGGCCTCCGCTTCCTTCACAAGCTGATAGAGCCGCTCGACGGCCTGGGTAACCGCTTCCTTAATGTCCGTTTTAAGGTTTCGCGAGTTACCCAGGTTCAGCTTTGCCTTATTTAGGCTAGCTCGTGCCTCGGCGACTCTATCAGTCTGTGCCGGTTTTTTAGTCGGGCACTCGGTTGTCTCCGTCGGCGCACTGCTTTCCGGTGCCGCCTTCGGTCTGGACTTCCGAGTGACCGTCGTGGTGTTCAGGGGGGCCGGGGGGGCCGGGGGTGGAGATGGGGTTTTTTCCATGGCAGTCCTCTCGCCTTCCCACGCCTCAACGCTACGCCTCACCATGGCTCGTGAGGGCTCTACCTTTTCGGGAGTCGGGGAGAACGAGAGGCTCTTGCGTGCCCAAACTTTTGGGGCGATGTACCTCTTTGGAGGGGTGCACCTTCTTTTAGGAGGACTGTGCCTGATCATTTTCAGGGGATTTAAAACGCTTCACACACTAATATTAAAACGATTGGCCGAAAACGATTAAAATAATATTAAAACGGCAAATTAACCAAATAAATAAATAATTTAATTATAAAATAATTAAAAAGTCAATAGGGACTGTCAAAGTTACAAATAAATAATACTAAAAATCAGGTACGAATAGGGAGCCCAGCCTCTTATATTAGTATAGATAAAATCGTTGCACAAACATAATGGTAACAATTCACGATCTTACTCACCGCAGAAACATCATATTACTCATAGGTGGAATTGATTTTGCTGTGATCGTAAGGTAAGGTAAGGTGTAAGGCTCCCAGGATACAGACAGTTGATGACTCATTATAGCTCGTATAGAGGAGCTCGTGGCTCAGTTGCTATTGCGCATATCATTCGATCAGCTAAGCAACCCTAACCCTAGCCAATATTTAGATGGGTGACTGCCCGAGCACCCTCCGTGCCTCGGAGAGCACGTTAAGCCGTCGGTCCCGTTTACCAATTTGTCATCTTTGGCAATCGTTACAGGTCGGTCGGAGGCCTAAAATAGTCAGACAACTGGTTTAACCCAGGCCACAGATTTTCCTCATTAAAGGGGTTACGAAGGTCAGATGGCAGTCGCTTCGTATCAGCCACATCGGGTTGAATCAAGTGCCGACCCCAACAATGTATGGGATTAAGGCCAGGGAGATGAGTCTCATTATAGTATAGATAAACAATTACCTGGATCATTGAACGTGACTAACACGATGTCTTTTACTTGACTCGATTTGTAGTTCAGGATTATGTCCATAATGCCCCGCGCTCCTCTTCTCACTTGATCAATTTCTTCGCCCATCGAATCTGAATCGTCGATCACAAACGATAAACTCGAATTACCAGCTTTGACTACGATAACATTTAAAATTAGTGGTAATATTATTAATAACATTTTGATTGACTTCATAATGGAGTCAGTTTAACGTCTCAATAAAAAATATTCATGGTGTTTGCCTTTTATAGCCACCTTAGCTTAAAACCAATACCTACCAATTAAATTAGCAGGAAGAATAAAATTCAGTATTTTCAATAAATTTCTAAACTTTGGATCGGTGCCGGAAATATGCAGATATTACTCATCATTGTATATTCCTGCCGTCTGGGGTTGAGAATTTGGGGCCATGGGGGCCAAATGCGCAAGTCCTTTTTAAGGATCTCTCAAAACTCCTAGTTGACGTCTCTAGTACCGTCGAGCTGGTTCTTACCTCGGTCAGAGACTCAGCGGGCCAACAATTATCATTTAAGCAGCGCGTAACTTCCGAGCTGTGACGTTTAATTTTACGGTAAAAAAAATTTATGTCATAAGTTCAGAAGTTTTTAATACGCTCAGCTTAAACCGAATATATATATGTGTCTGTGGAAGTAACGTATCCAGCTTTTTTTTCTTTTTATTACTAGATTTCAGTTCTGCTTTATTATTATTAAAACTATACAAGGTAAAAACTATGCACTGCATGGGACTGGGAACATGACATGGGATATCTAATCCAAATATAGACCGTAAATTCGGACCCATAGCACTTGATTTTAGTATTGGTTCAGATGTTATTACAAATGGCAATTTAGAAAACTGATCTGTAACATAATATAATCCGGTAGTAGGGGTCTTTCCTTAACTATTAATTAATGTGTTTTTCGAACCTAGTTTATTTTTGATAACAGAATGTGGGTTAATTTTTTATCCTTTATTGGGTATTTATGTAGTTTTAGTTCTAATTAAATGAAAATATATTTTTTCAAGGCCACGTCTTTAATTATTTGAATGTGGAGTTAATAATAAGCTTGCTGATAAGTGGATTGAGCTATGGTTTTCTTATTCAGATTTGCCTGCGAGATTTTCTCATGATACTAGGATACAGGTACGGTTAAAACTAGTACCTAACTATACTAACTCTTATACCTTTAGACGAGCAATTCTTGTATACAGGGTGTCGGGGAAAATAAGACAGCTGTTAAAATATGTGATAGGGTATATTTTTATTTGTCGTTGCTGGGGGGGCCCCGCGCCTCCCACAAAGGTGACGGCACTGTAAAAGCCAGGTCTCCCGGAACCGAGAAAAGAGAGATAAAAGCCAGGATCAGCCAGGTACCATAGAAGGGGTCGAAAAGACCAGTCGCTGGAGGGGGCGTTGGTGGGTGTATCTTGCGGTCCCGAGCCCCCCCCCCACTCAGGCGATGTGGAGGAACACTGTGGATGTTTAGTGGGTGGGAGTCCCACATAACCCCCTCCCCCTGCTGCCCCCGTGGCAGGGGTGCGTATCCATCCAAAGGATTTTATCACGTTAAAAAAAAAATAAGGGTATAATTTTAGGAAGCAAATAAAATTATAATAATTTTACCCCGCATGACGTACAAACGATATTTATACGCATACCGGATTGTACCGAGTACGGAGAGGATTGTACCGCTTTTTCGGGTCACTATACTATGGATTGACTCAGTTGACAATATTTTTGAATATTAACACTTGAAAAAGGCTATATAAAAGGTAGAACAAAACACAATCGGACAAAATAATTGTATATAATGGAAAAGGCAAAATACATTTATATAATTGCGAATTCCTCACAAACGAAATCGTGGAAACTAGAACTAATGATAATAAAACAACATTTAATATAAGTTATATTTAATATAAGTTATATTTCATTTATAAGGAAAATTATTTTTTTCAAAAGCAAAGTAGACAAGACTTTTAGAAAACTTTTATATCACGAGCTGACAAAAGCCACTATTTTCGAACACCTTTACAAAAAAATTATTAAATATAGAAAGAAAAGATATTGTACATCTATACATTGGAAGTGAAAATATCTTCGGGTAATTTGAAAGCGTTCATAAAATTGCTGAGCTCACAGCAATACATATTATTGGATGGAAAACCATTTATAGGCAAGCCAGGTGGAGAATTATTTGCGCACAAGTTATCGCAGAGTATATCCTTGCTTGTTGGTGATGGGTCGTTGACGTAAATCACAGCTATCGGATCCTCTTGGGTGTATTTAATCACCTGGTAAACAAAACAAACAGGATTACAAGGTTATGTAGAATAGCAAAAATAAACCTTCTCCACGATATTATCGGGATAATTATTTTCATACCATTTACCTTGGAATTTTATAATTTGTGGGTAATCAATTTAAAACTTTATACACGGAATGGTACTTAAAACTAATTATAAGTAAAAAACATGTGTGGCTTTTACCAGAGGACGCGCAACCTCTTTGAAAAGTTGATGAGCATTCGAACCCCAAGAAACGCAAACGCAGATAATATTTATCCTTCACCATTGTATATTCCCGGCGTGTGAGGCACTCCTACTGCCCGGCAGCAGTGCCGGGGAGATGGAGAGGAGCCACCATACCGACACACCTCAGCACAAGCGACATACCATCGGGCCTCTGACCATCGCCGCGCTAAATAATATAATGTATATAAATCAATGTACCTTCCACAAATAGCGAGGCACCATAGCTCCATCCTTGTTGACGTATTTGGTTGCACCAGACCAAACAGATAAATGTGAATCTTCCTCTAACTCTTGCCTAACGCTTTCTTCCAAGGCTTGCCATGTCGGCTGAAAGCAAAATAAATATTTGATATTGCTCTTTGTATCAATAGGCTTGTTCTACAACCTACCAGAAATTTTTAAGCAGTGTATGTGAATTAATGGTAGGTGTAGAATTAAAAATCAGACCATCCTGGATATTACTTTCCACGATCATAGCTAAACAAAACATACTTAAAAATTGCTAACACTCAGAAGCGACAAGGACCTCATCAATTCTCTGATAGAAGAGCCAGTTTGTGTATATTCCTAAAATAAAGATAAGATTAGAATTTCCTATTCCTCTGATCTGACAAATAGTAAGCCTAACTCACAGTATTACGATCGCAAGGATGCCACAGAAGAATTGAGTTCAAGTGTTCAATGAAGGTGCTCCTTTGTGGTGGTCCGTAGCTGACGTCACGTGCATTGATCAGCTGACTCTTGCCATAACAGCACGAGGACTTCCTTCCGCAGGAGTCCTTCAGGGCAGGGCTACCGTCGCCCACGCCAGGGTATTTGAACCAAGTATGGGCAGCGGCACTAGATACTCCATTCGTGGCTGACATTACCCCATAAGTGTGCACGGGTACATTCTTCTCTTTGTCATAACAGACTTTATATGCTTCTACGAAATGGTCCAAATTGAATCCGACTTTAATCGTTTCGGTGTTTTCAAACAAACATTTGTTGCCAGTTTTGACAACAACAGCGGAAACCTCCTTTTTGCATCCCAAGTCAGAGAGCTTATACGTTTTTCCGTCTACTAAGAAATTGTCTTGATTTTCACACGTCATTACTATTTCGCTTTTACCCGCAATATTTTGGAAATTATTTGGCTTCTCGTTTTGATTTTGACAAGACATCTTTAGCTTCTGTCCATGATTTACCAGTAAAGTATTCTTTTCAGATATTAGTTCCGGCCAAGTTGATTTTTCTGACAGCATCAGAGGGAAGTTAGTTGTAATGTCGGTATCTGTATTGATTAAGCATCCTGGAAAAAGAAAAATATACAATTGTTAGTGCTTGAAACATAGACAAAACGAAAGTCTCTAAGCGTCCGTATAATTAATTACCTGTAGAGAACACCCTAAACCTCCTCTTAACTTTTCCATGTGGGTTATTCAAATCACACTCATAATTTCCCCATTTAATATTCCTGATCTGCTCATTGCTTTCATCGATAACTTTGCCGTTGTACAGCCATTTAACCTGTATTTTAAATAATAATTTTATAACACCGCTATTTTATAAGACCGCTTAATTACAATACTAACAATATATTATTTGGAAACTTACGTCTGCTTGTGGTTTCGAATTAACACTGCAGTCCAAAATTGTTTCATCATTACCTTTCCAGTCTATCTGTATTGGATCTTCTGAGACTGAGGATTTGAACCACAACGGATAGCCAACTATTACTTCATACGAATCGGAGACCGAACCCAGTTGGGTATCGACTCTGCATGTGTAATTCCCATCATCGTAGTCACTGGCGTCTTTGATGTCATATAATGTACCAGTTACATTGGTCAGCAAGCCTTCCTTGAAAAATATATTTTTTTATTTTGTATTTTGTTAGTAAAAAAATGCTTTAACTTACAAACAGCATTAGTTACTTCACTGTGGCGCTTCATGTATATATCTGATTTTGAGATCATACTTACTTTAAACCATCTTATAGTATCTTTTTCAGTATGAGTCACGTTACATTTGATCCCTTTGGATTCTTTCCTTAGTAAATTAATAACGTGACTTTCGCCAAAATCTTCATCTTCCTTGAGATATGCTGTAATTAAGAGATAACTTCTCAGAATGTATTTCTCAGTTATTATAATTTATCAAGCTTACTATTGAAAATCATAAATATTACTTCATAAACAAAGAATGTCTGCCTTGTGAGTTTTCATTTCGAATAGATATAGAGTTTATTTACCTTGTAGAATGACATGAAGCCACTTAAAACAAAAAAAAGGACCACCTCGATGCAGTCTCCTCATAACACTCCAAACACATTGGCAATATATTCTCCGATTCATCCGCAAACAAATCACATTCAGGATGATTATCCAAGAAAGCGTTGAAAGCGGAGGGAGTGCGCGGGACTTTTATTATTATACTTACGTGTCACTTCAACCTGGAACTCTTTTGCGTCTGTACCATATTTGTTCTTAGCATTGCATTTATATGTTGTTGAATCCTTTTCAACTGGATTTTTAATCACTAAAACGTTTCCTTGTATCGAAACCTTGTCATCTGCAAATTTAGTTTAAGAAGAATACTTCGATTTTTTCGCTCGTATCATTTTGTTTCACATCTTCAACATTATTAATCAATTACATACCTGACTGTACTGTTTTGCCGTCTTTAGTCCACGTAACATCTGGTGTGGGATATCCCACGGTATTACATGGGACTCGTAGTACTTTATCGCCTACCACAGCTTTGTATAAAGTTTTACCATTTTGTAGTATTATAGTAGGCGGCGCTAAAATAAATTGAATATTCATACAATAACATATATTTTTTGGATGTTAATTAAATTTGATTGTAATATTACCTTCAACAGTCAGTTCCGTTTCTACTTTATCATCAGATATAATATTTTTAGCGATGCACTGGTATACACCAGCATCGGCAAGCGCAGCGCTGGATATTATAAGTTCCTCTCCTACATCTGGTAAAGCTACGAACTTGTCCGATCCCCTGCTCTTGAACTGCCAGCTACGACTTGGCTTCGGATTGCCTTTTATGATCCTAAAATGATTATATATTATTATATTTTTTTAACCTAGAACTAAAATGTTTGATTAGGATGAAGTACACTTACCTGCACATCATGGAAACAGGTGTCTTTATTTTTATTGTTTTACTTGAACTTGTCTTCTGTAGAACAGGAGCAGCTGCAATGAAAAAAATATTGCAAATACATTTAACGACAAAAAGCTTTGATAGGAGAAAACATTTATTTAAATTCCAACCTAAATCACTAATGTTAACATTCGTGGTGAATTGCCTTTGTTGACTCGGTTCATCTATCAGCACTGCTTTACATGTATACTGTCCGGCTGAGTCCAAGGTCACAGACTTTATCTTCAGTTCAGTTCCTTCAGATGATATTGTGTATTTATCAGTTGTTGTAATGGGAACAATGCGAGCGTTTATGTTGCGAGACCATTCTATGCGCATGCGTGAAGATGATCTGATTTTGCATTGAATGACAGTGTCCTTGTCGTAATGAGCGTCAGTGTTAGCTGAAAAGGTAAGATTAAAATATCACCAAAATATAGCTTATTGTTGATTAAAATCTTAATGATTATATACATGCAAGGTATAGAAACTAATTACAAGTATAAAATTGGCCCAAATCGGTTTTGTCTCGGGATCATGTCAAGGAGGCTGGCAGCATTGCCACGTTGAATAGCAATGCTGATTCTCTAAGCGAGAAAAGCTTCTATCAAACGACGTGTAAGTTCTTTGAAAAGTTGATGAGCTATTAATTATTTGACATGTGTCAAAAGTAGAAATCTAAACAGGAATGATAAAATTATCAGCATAATAAAAATTTATCTGAGACATGCTACAATACTGACCTGGTGGAGTGGCTCCGATAGTGAACGGAGATAGTACTTCAACTTTGACAGTACTTTTATGTGTCGATAGTTTATTGCTTGCAATACAAACGTAACTAGATCCATTAGCTCTGACATTGTTGAGTGTCAGATAACTTACGTACTTGTAAGGGAGCTCCACGGGTGAACTCTGAAATATACATTTGTAAGCAATACTATTCGGCTATAGCGATTTACATCATCACTATCGATAGATCCGTGGGGTTTGAGCAGTCTCCTGCCATGCAAGCGACGCAAATTTAAATCCCAGTGACTTGCCCCAATGATTTTTTCTAAAAATTTTAGTGCAGTAATAGCACCCCACGTGCTTTACGGTTATAGTGTCTGAGACAGCGACGGCAATCACTTCTGCTTACCCCTTCGGGGATGGCGTGGGCATATTTATTTATTTTATATTTGCTGTTGATTGAAGACAAACGAAGTAAAGTAAATTTCAACTATTGTCGTACCTTAGATGGCAAGGTATTTTGGTGATCATCCTTCCAAATGAGGATAGGCGCTGGATATGCGGAGACTCTGCATGTCAGTTGCAGTGTACCGTTGTAGGGAACTTGGGCGAAAGAACCTTCCGAGATGCTGACAATCGGCGCTTTTTCTTCAATCGGTTCTGAGCGATTTAAAAACACAAATAATATTTTAAATTCCAATACATTGAAACTTTAAGTGCACTAGTGGAATAGATAGCATTATCCGGCGTAAATTGACCAATAACGTTAATTTACTTACTAATTTTAGGTTTTTGTGGTTCTATAGGTGTTTTGGCGAGCCTTCTGATAGGTTTACCAGTACTTCTAATTGTGCCCAGTACCTAGGGATTTAACAAAAGTATAGTTTATTAATCGTCTATTTGATCTTAATATCTAAATCCTCCTAACCAAGTTTCGGTTACGGCGGCTAATCTCAACGGGGACTAGCCATGTGCGCAGGAGATATTATAGTGCACAAGTGTGTGAGCAAACACTCTTTATTTTTCTTGATTTACATATCAGAATTTTTCTTCGCAAATTTTTGCGAATACTCTGTCTGCACTCTTTGTGCGTAACTTGCACAGCTTGCTCAAAGAAACAAGAGAGAAAGAAGATCATTTAAGCAACCTCCTTCTGGAATCGCCGTAGTATATGTACGGAAATATGGCTCCATGATATTTGAAAAAAAAACTTAACCGATTCTTGATTTGAGATTCAGCAGACTTTGGAAATCATGGTCACAAAAACTGCTTAATGCACTTCGAATTAACTTCTCATACTTACTGCAACTTGGAATAATTGCTTGGGCGATACAAATTGCTGTGTTATATAAAAATCTCCGGTTGTTTTCGTTAATGGAAGATTATGAATAACACGTTCGTCCATATCCAGAATCTGCGCACTATTTATTTGTACTTCGTGTTCAGGATCAGTCACGGATATCGACAAGTAGCTTTTTTCATCTGTAAAATACACCTGATAAGTAAAATACCCTGTTTTACAGGCGGTGTGTTAATTCCAACTCAAACATATCTTAATTCGATTAGACTTTTAACAAAGTACTTTCATATCGTCGTCACATAATTATACAGGATTATACATGCTACCAACATGTTCGGAAGGTTGCTTTATCGGAAAAGAAAATGGACTATGGAGTCGTTTCTCATAAATTTTGACATCGAATATATAATGATAACAAGATGGTTATGATAGAGACGGTACCAGTTTCTGCTACATAAAAGGATAACGCCATACCTGCAATTGGTTGTTTGGATGTATCAGCGAGAGATTTAGGGACCATTTCAGAGAAACCGTGCTCGAACAAGAAATCAGTTCGACTGAAGATCATCACAGAAACTTCGCTGGATCCCAGAACAGAGAATCCGTATTTTCCAGGAGATGGGTTGTCAAGACGGTAAGCCTAATGACAAAAAATATTTTTAGGTGGACTGGTCTAAATATGGAAACAAATAATTCCCTGGTGCCTGGCATGTGATTCAACCCATTGTCAGACTGGCATCTGGCCTTCATAACCCCTTTTAACAGGAAAATCTATAATCTGGGTTAAGCCAGCTGTTAGACTCTTAGGTCTCCGACTGACCTGTAACGATTGTCAAAGATTTTAAATTGGCCTAGTGGTTTGAGCAGTTTGCAAATCCTACCGGTCTGAAAATTTGAGATTTTCTGAAAACTAACGTGCAGTGCTTTCAATCCACGAGCTTTACGGAATAGGAAAACATCTTGAGGAAACCTATAGTGCCTGAGACGGCGATGGATTCGCCCTCTGTCACGTTGGCACTTAATCATCTTCAGTGATAAGTGGTGTTGTTTTAATTACAACACCTCAGCCTCTTCGGGGATCCTTATGAGAAGGCGTGTGCATATATGTTTTT
This sequence comes from Watsonalla binaria, assembly GCA_929442735.1. Classification (NCBI taxonomy): domain Eukaryota; kingdom Metazoa; phylum Arthropoda; class Insecta; order Lepidoptera; family Drepanidae; genus Watsonalla; species Watsonalla binaria. The sequence continues at coordinate 2,242,523 of OV838938.1, forward strand.
AATATAATGTAGTTACCTTTGTGTTGCTGGTGGATAAAATGACTTTGTAATCATGGAATCCTATTATATTCGTAATTACAACATTCTCTCCAGACGCGCTAATCAGAGCATACTCTGTCTTGTCGTCGATGACAAACTGAAATATACAAATACAAAATATACAACAGATAGGCGACGGAATAATTAGTTTTGCTAACCAGATTGATGAATACATTTTGACGGGACTCGTTGAAAGACACTGGTGATAAGTAAACAAATAATGTTCGGACATCACATAGCGCCATCTAGTATGTACCAAACTAAGTTAAGCTTGTACTATGAGTACGGTGCTGAAGTAACACAGTGTTATACCGTATACATTTTGGAAAAAACTAAATCAAACTTACTTCTACTTTAGTTAATTTATTTCTGGGGGCTCGCACGGTTTTGATTATGGTCTTGTCCCCTTTGACGGTTTCCTTCACAAAATCTATTACCTGAAATTTATGAGACATAAAGAAAAATATTTACTTATGTAACAGCCATAAGAGTTATATTCAGTAAAAGCCAACTTACGCACCCGGTAACATTTATTTATTTATTTATTGATAATAATTAGAACGGCAGCAAACAGCCACTTATTATATATAAGAAAAAACAGAAAATAAGTAATACAATTTATAAGCATTATTTCTTAACATGTATTGTATAAGCACTATTAATTAATAATGTAATTCTGCCGAAAAGTAGATAATAAAAGTCTAAGAAAATAAAGATAATATGAATATAAATAATATATAATATATAAATGAATATGTTGATGAAGTAAATGAATATTTTAAACTTTAGAACGTGAAAAAAAATGCATTAGCAATCCTGAATTAATATAATATATTACTTCCTTAATTAATTACATAAATAATTTGTTCAGGTAATTCCATAACTTTGTTTTAGATTTTGAGCAATAGTGGAACTTCGTAAGGGATCCTTCTTGCCCAATTTATGCAGACGATCTATCTTTATATTTCGTGAATGTGTAGGTTTCCAAAAAAAAAGTATTAAAATTTTTTTAATGTTTGTTACTAGCTTCCGTACGCGACTTTCCCTAATTAATCTCGATTAACAATACAGCCTATGTTATCCCGATATATTATAATATTTTCTCCGGGGTCAAAAGTTTTTCTATTCGGTCCCGTTGTTTAGAAGCCCATTCATTGCAAGCAAACAAACAAATCTCCTCTTTATTATATAAGTATAGATATAGATCAATATCGTACCTTCCATATTTCATTTTTGTCCACAATGAACACTTGTCCTGAGCATGCGATGGCTATCTCGTGGTAGACGATACACTCGAAATCGCTAGCAGACGGACAGTAGTCGGTAAGAATAAAGAAGATCTGCAATTCAATACAATTTAACGGAACAATAAGCCAAGCAAGTCATAATATAAGCTGATTCATCCATCATCTCCCTGGCCTTATCCCATACATTGTTGGGGTCAGCACTTGATTCAACCCGATATGGCTGATCACCTGATTTTTTATGAAGCGACTGCCATCTGACCTTCGCAACCTCTTTTAGGAGGAAAACATGTGATCTGGGTTAAAACGGTTGTCGGACTATTTAAGGCCTCCGACTGACCTGTAATGATTGCCAAAGATGATAAATTGGCTACCGGGACCGACGGTTTAACGTGCTCTCCGAAGTACGGAGGGAACACCCATCCAATTGGCTGGCTAGGGTTAGGGCTGCTTAACTTTGCGGATCGAATGATATGTGCGCAATGATATAAGCTGATTCATCCAATACCATTAAATGAGAGACTAATGGCGCAGTTGCTATTGTGCATATTCGATTCCGCGCCCACCGTTCCTCGGACAGCACGTTAAGCCGGCTGTCAAGTTTGCCAATTTAACATCTTGGGCAAACGTCAGTCAGAGGCCTAAGAAAATTTGACAACTGGTTTGATTCCATAGATATGCTCCCGCCTGTGCTAACCCGTCGAAGCGGAAAAAATTGATAATTGCTGTCATTTCTAATAATACTAGCACAACGTAAAATATCACATCAATGTTCATCATAATCTCTCCAACCTTATTCCATGTGTAGTTCATGAATCAATCAACCCGATGCGGCTGATCACATGATTTTAATACGTCATCATCGTGGTTACACAGTTCAAATAAACCCACCTGAGTTTGTGCCTTTTGGCACATGCTTGTGATCAAATCTAGTTTATCGTAGTCCTTAGCCGAGGCGTCCGTGAACACAAATACGTAAGAGTTAGGCCGACTGTTCTCTAGAGCAAGTTCGATGCCAGACAGTGCATACTCAGGCCAGTCATGGTTGTCGATGTTATGTGCTACAATGGAGTCTAACGCCGATTGGAGTTCATCTGGATCTCGAGTTTTATTCTGCAGTTTGTTCAGATACGCTGTAAGAAAAGTAATTTACAGTATTCAATGTATTTTAGTTTAGCGCGTTCATGCAAAATACAGGCCAACTCTACAGCTTTATATATATTATAGTATAGGAATCACATGGGTCTCTGCGATCATGGAGGTTAGAATTCTCTCAAAATAACATACATAAGTTGTTTGCAGTTGTTTTTGCCGAAGGTCCTGGCAAAATTAATCGAAACGTTTCAGAAATTGTGTATCCCGCAAAACTAAAATTATATTGAAATATCACGTTTGTTAAGCATTGACAAAATGAACGTAATGCTGCCCTTTTGTAAGAGATGGCATAACGTCATCTTGTGGTGAGAATTAGAACCGAACAGCAGTAACATGTCATGCAACTCCAACATATAAGCATACGTCTTGCAAATAAAGTTTACTGTGTTTGTCAAATTATTTCTTACACAACCCGCTAATATTTCATAGTCAATAGTTATAGCCATAACCATAAGCTTTGGACATATTCCAAAGATTATCGTTATGGCATATTTATAATAATAACATAGTGTTCCGCAAATTACAGTCGCTAAACATTTATGTGTTATTTTTCCTGTATTGCGGTCTGCTAAATTTAGAATTTAAGTAAATAATAAATAGCTTCATTACAACTTGGCCAGTAACAGTATATATATAAGCTCTGAATGCAGTGAGAAACCTAGGAACAAATCATTGAAAATTACTCATTTGCACAGACTCGCACATCTACGAGATTAGCAAAATAACTGTAGCGTCAATAAGGGGTGTGATATCGTGTCTGATACCGTAATAATAGTAAACCAGATCCATTATCCAATATAATCAGCTCACAGATAACTGATATATAGAACACATTACTACTGGGCCTGCTTACTAATGACCTCTTAAAGCCATCCTAGATTGACAATATTTCAATTTCACACGCATAACTATCAATAAGAGCTTGTGGTAAGGCCTTTGGTCTCTGACTTTCGGATATTGTGGACGTATCAGTCCTAAACGCAGTTAATTAACATCGCTCTTTGGAACCCCAATGGTATCGCACTGCTCGTTTCCAAAGAGCTTCCTTTCCCGGACGCTCAAGTTGTGTGAGCTCTCCAACAAGGTTTTCTCAAAAGATAACAGCCTGGGGTTTTTCAAGAAGGTTGTGAAGAGATATAAATTTACAAACGTTGGCAACGCGCACGTGATGCCCTTAGCTGATGACCATAGGCTGCGGTAACCAATTATACGTTAGGCAATTTGCATGTTTGCCACCAAAAAAATATTGGCTGACAACGAGGCTTTTTCAGAGCAGAGGGATAATCTAGGCCTGAGACAAAGTAACATTATCCTCATGCTTCGTTAGTAGAAATGATTCAAAATGTCACGTAACTGATTTATGACATTTCCATATTGTTCCTATCGTTTCTATTAGTGCAAGCGCAGGAGAATGTTACTTTGTCTAGGCATAGGCTATTTATATACCATGATACATAACAGTATTAACTTATATAAATGACATAAGTTAATACTGTTATGTATCATGGTATAAGTGTTTGTACTAAGCTTGTTAACTTTGGATAAACTCTTCAAAATTCTTACCCGGATCGTTGAACGTGACTAATACGATGTCCTCAATTTGACTTGATTTGTAATTCAGGACAACGTCCATGATGCCGCGAGCTCCTTGTCTTACTTGATCAATATCATCTTGCATTGAACCCGAATCGTCTATCACGAAGGTCAGACTGGAGTTTTTAGCTCCAGCCAGAAATACGTTATAAAATAAAAGCACAACTACAGGTAACATTTTTCCGAGCACCATTTTCAGTGGATTCAGATTGAATGACAGCGCATTGGGAGTGCTTTCCTTATTTATGCTACTGTATGTCGCATCATAATCTATATTTATACATACATACATACAAAGTAAATAAAATTGTCTGTCCATGATACCAAATTAACAGATTTTCACAAATTGCTTCAGAAAGTCTATACATAAAATAAAACAATTGTTTTCCTTGTCAGATAGCTGATGTTTTTTGTTTGTTTGTTTATTTGGCAAACATTATTGTACATTTTAATTATCGATGTCATCCGCAGAAGCTAGAAACTGTGTCGCGGATGTTACAATGAGTAAGCTACTTTTTTTTATGACTATTATGGTTCCGCGTCATAGAGGCACCCTGGTGCATGTTATTTGCCGACGACAGTGTACTGGTCGGTGAGGATGGGCCCGAGGTCCAGAGCAGGTTGGTAAAATGGCAGCATTCGCTAGAGAAGGTTGACTTGAAAATCAGCAGAACCAAGACGGTGTACATGTTCTGCGATTTCGGCAGTATATCCGATCCAGCTAATGTAAGGTAGACGGTGTACCCATACTAGTCTGCTCCGACTTCCGGTATCTCGATTCACTCATCCAAAGCGATGGCGACTTGGACAGGACTGTACAGCACAGAATCAACTCAGGATGGATGAAATGGCGGCAGGTCACGAGGACAATATGCGACTCCCGATTCCCACTTAAGTTCAAGGGCAAAATATATAAGACTATAGTAAGGCCTGCCGTCCTGTATCGATCAGAATGTTGGACCACAAACGTGACGGATGAAAGAAAGCTGCATGCAACTGAGATGCGGATGTTGAGATGGATGTGTGGAGTAACGAGATTGGACAAGGTAAGGAATGAGTATATACGGGAAAGCCTGAAAGAAGCACCAGAGACTGACAAGTTGAAGAATAAACATTTGTCGTGGTATGGACATGTTATGCAGAAGGATGAGGATAATGTTGTCAAAAAAGTTTTGTTAATGAATGTGGATGGTTACAAGGGGAGGGGAAGACCTAAGAAACGATGGATGGATTGTGTAAAAGATGATATGGCTAAATTAGGAGTAAGCTATGACGACTGATAGAGAAATGAAAGAGAAGAACACATTGCGCCGACCCCAAATAACATGGGATAAGGGCAGAAGAATGATGATAGTTCCGCGTCATAAAGCCATCCATGAAGATAAGTAAAACCGCGGGGCATATCTAATTCATATTATAATTTTGCATTATTCAGTGTATAATGCTACCAGGATAAATTATGTTTAGTAGCTACATCATACTTTTCGTCCGTGACAAATAATCAGACGTCAGCGCTCTACCATGACCTTATACTGCCATGATATTTTAACTGTTATTATGAGACAGGTGTATATGATGTGTATACGTCTGTCACTGTCACACAGTGAAACTGTCATGGCAAAAAGAGTTTAAGATAAAGTCCCAGGAATAACGCACTCTGTGGCCGACATACAACCATAATATATACGTAACACCCATTTTGAATTTAATTGTTCTACAAAATATGTTGTCATTAATTTGATTACTAATATTGTATAATTAATCATCATATTGAATCAGAGGAGGTAGTGGCACGGTTGCTATTTTACAATAACCCAAGCCAGGTCAGGATGGGTGACCGCCCGAGTTCCCTCCGTGCCTCGGAGAGCACGGTAAAGCGTCGGTCCCGCAATTATTAGTCAGTTGGGAACTAAGAAAGTCTGATAACAGGCTTAGCCCACATTACCGATTTCCTCGCAAAGGGGGTTACGAAACTCAGGTTGTAGTCGCTTGCTAAAAAAATCAGGTGATCAGCCACATCGGGTTGAATCAAATGCTGACCCCTACAATACATAAAGCCAGATAAATCATCATTTTGCACCAACGAATAGATTGTGGCGTACAGAAGCATGGAGTATCATACAGAAGTAATGAGAACTAAACTAAAATCGGTTTACATAGCATTATATTGTAAGGACAGACAGATTTGAACAGTGACCTCCTTCCTATCCGGAGTATTTATTTCAAAACAAGGCTAAAATATACATTTAATTAATTATTTATAGAAATATAATGTGTGGTATTCAATTATTTAATATTCATATCCTGTCAACTCATCCTAAGCCTTTTCACCGAACCGACCTCAGAAATTAATTTTGCTGTGAATGTCAATAGCTTTAACATCAAAGAGGTCCGTTTCTACAAAACAGGGACCCTATCGTGACGCCTTATTGCAATGATAGTTCAACTGTTATTATGAGACAGATGTATATGACGTGTATAAGTCTGTCACTGTCACACAGTGGAACTATGATAGCAATAAAGTAAGGCCTCAGATTATGCTCTCATAAGGATATTGGTAAATTACTCGTAATAATTATGACTAACTATGTCGTGCGGTTTCACTCACGTAGATTTAATTTCATTGATGCCTTTATTTTCTAGAACCCTTAAAGTAGTCCAAGAAACTCCTTGTAACATTAGTTATCTGCCAATGGAAGTCTCGTTAAAATCGGTTGAGCCAATTCAGAGTTTAACCAGAGTGAACAGACAGACAAAGGGGCAAAGAAAAATTATGTAAGTATATATTTCCATATTTATTTAGTGAAAAGCTGTTAATTTGGAAAAAACAGACTCATCAATATTATTTATCTCTATGAATATATGGTATTGTTTATTAATATTAAGGAAAACTATAAGCTTGACATTAGGGAGGCTAGTAACAAGTTGCCATACGCAAATTTATTAATATCTGTGACTCATAATAGAAATGTTGGACTGTTGTACATGTAGTCGTACCCAAACATAATTCAAAATATATATAGGTAAATAAAATTGAAGTATTTGTTTGTCATGCCAAATCAACAGCTTTATACGAAATGCAGATGAAAGGATACATATACCAAATAGTGAGCGCGCTCAATGCCTTCCTCGTTGCCAATCCTGAACGCGATCTGTTTGCTGACGAATGGAACAAAATTGTATCAGAGTGCCTGGAGTTTAGTGAGGATCTGTTTGCGAGGGTGTCCTCTATTTCATAATGTTTTTAAGTCCGCATTTTATAATCTTGTATAGTATTTCTTTTGTAGTTGTTTTGTATATCATGTTAATTATTTTAATTGTTGTAACCGTTATAGTTAACAATAAATAAATAAATAAAAAAACATTAATAGAAAAATATCAATTTTTTAATTTAAATAGCAGGTGCAGGTTGCAGTTCTTTCAGTTTTCTGGTAGTCCTAATCACGCGGCAGTCACATTATCTGTCGGTGTAGATTACAATAATGAGTAGGCATAGCTTAGCGGACTTCCTCTATTTGTATTGTGGAATAAGGATAATTAACTTTAATTATCGGTCGGTAACCAGACTTGTTATAATAACACCCACACTTCACCGAATATGATTAAGTGTCAACGAGGATGAGTCTATCGCCGTTTAGGAAATATTCATGTCTTTGAATTACTTCTTAAGCATATGCAGGTTTCCTCACGATGTTTTCCTTCACCGTAAAGCACGTGGTGCGAAATCACTGCACATAAGTTTTTAGAAAAACTTATTGGTCCAGGCCCCGCGGGAATTAAAATTTGCGTCGCTTGTGTAATATATCATAATCTCACCAGCACAGATGGCTAATCGCCGTTGAGATTAGCCACCGTGACCGAATAAGGTAGGAGATCGTTATGATAAAAATCACTATTCTACAACAGCCATGACCATCTCTGTATCAATCAAAGGTTTACTGGTTGAGAATGCATAAGGCATTAAGTCCGCCTGTGTACGTTTATAATGCAGGAAGTATTAAATATTAACATTTATCGATATTATTTTATACTAGATTCTGCAGTACAAAGAAACCCAGGATAACATACTGTAAAATAATAGATGATAAGCAAATAACAACTAATTGGCTGCTGGTGACTTTATAAAAGCATGCTCCTGAATATAAATTCCAGTAAATATGTACAATCAGGGATTGCACCACAGTTCCATAACAATGTTGCGAATATTACTAATATTATTTGTGAATGTAATAATAGCTAGGGCTGGTAAATCAAGTCTTTCTTTTGTGATCGATAACTCAGGGTCCATGGGTGAAGAAATTGATCAAGTGAGACGAGGAGCACGGAGCATCATGGATATTATCCTAAACTACAAGTCGAGTCAGATTGAGGACATAGTGCTGGTAACGTTCAATGACCCAGGTGAGATTATTTCGGTAATAAAATTCAATATATCTTGGGGTCCGGATGCCCATCAACCTTTCAAAGAGGTTGCATCTGATAGAAGCCTCTCGTGACAAGCGGGCTGGGGTTTTCTCGCGCAGAGAATCAGCATTGCAATTCAACGTGGAAATGCTGCCAGCCTTTTTGCACGATCCCGATACAGACCAATTTTGCTAATTGTAATAAAATTTTAAGTAAAGCTTCTTGTATTTATATTTTATTAGATTAGACTTCTTACAATGTAGTTTATATTCGTTAGAAGAACACAGAACAACAAAGCACAGCAAGAAACTCAGCAATTACTCTTTTCAAATATCTGATACATACATATACTCACGCCTGTATTCCCTGAATGGGTAGGCATAGGTGTTGTAATCACAACACCCACTTTTCACCGAAGATGATTATGTGCCAACGTGTCTGATGTTGAGTCTATCGCCGTCTCAGGCACTAAAAATACGTCTTTGAATTACTTCTCAGACATATGTAGGTTTCCTCACGATGTTTTCCTTCACCGTAAAGCATGGTGTGAAAATCGCTGTACATAAGTTTTTAGAAAAACTCATTGGTACAGGCCCCGCTGGGATTCGAACTTGCGTAGCAGGCGACTACTCAAACCCCAAGGCCACCACGGTTCTTTACAATATATCTTGGGGTCTAACAAATATCTGATACAATGTAAAATAATATATAAGGTAATATTTCAGTATATCTCAACGAAATGAAAATCAAAACAAGAGACCCTGACAAACTGCAAGGGGCATTAAACTCCATACAAGCATTCAACTACCGAAACCGCGACTGGGAGGAGTTCTCACTGTCAGGCATCGAACTTGCTCTGAATCACAGTCAGCCCAATTCATACCTGTTTGTGTTCACGGACGCCTCAGCTAAGGACTTCGATAAAGTGGAGTTGATCAAAGGCATGTGCCAAAAGGCACAGACTCAGGTGGGTGTTTGTCAATCCTCAATCCTATTCACCACGTCGAGTCCATTGAAGGCCAGGATTGGCAAAGGCAAATTACAATGTTATGAAATTGAACTGTATCGTATTTGTATTATATATCAGTACTAAACTTACAGAATAACGCGACAGCTCATTTACTAATTGTAAGACATTGACGAGTCCTACAGTGTAGGCTATAATGGATACCATCATCCCCTGGCCTTATCCCATACATTGTTGACGTCGACACTTGATTCAACCCGATGTGGCTGATCACCTGATTTTTATACGAATCGACTGCCATCTGACTTTCAGGACCCCTTTTACGAGGATGATGTGATGCATCATGTTCAGCTCAGTTCTTAATTAGGCCGTTTGAAGATGCATTCAGTAATGTTTTGATTACGGTTCACTTTTTCTAATGCTTGATTATTAGTTTGATTTCATCTATGTTTATTTAGCTTTAGAACATTTTTGGATTGCATATCTCTGTGAAATAACTAATTCCTAAATTTATCCGAATGCTCGAGCACAAGCTGTGTGTTTGTGACAATTTGACTTTGGTTTTCTCAATTGATTAATGGAACTTATTGCATATTATTTTGCAGATTCTGTTCATCCTGACGGATTATTGCGGTGATAACTATGACATAAAGTGTAAAGTGTATCATGAAATTGCAGTAGCGTGTTCCGGACAAGTATTCATTGTCGATAAGAATGACATTTATAAGGTAACATAGATTAACAGATATTCAATTGATCGAAACAGGATTTTGATATTAAGCCATGATGATGAGATGAAGGCCTTCTGCTACGTGGTCTGTGGTCGTTTTGCGATCTTGTCCTAATGCAGAACAGGGGGCCTACTATAATCGTTATAGCAGTGACGTCTTACTACAATCTTAACTTTGACGTTTAATTTTAGTATTTAAATAATAATGAATGAGGAATGTCAGAGCTAAACATAGAGCTATTAATACGTAAGCGATCGTAGTTGGCCCCCAGGCCAGTTTGTAGATTCAGTCATTTTGAAAACTGAAATACGGATATTATAATATTTAAATATTTTTCAGGTCATTGATTATATAAAGGAAACAGTCAAAGGCGACAAAAGCATAATCAAAACATCAGAAGTACCAGCAAACAAGAAGACTAAAATTCAAGTAACTCATTAATTTTCAAGATTTTTTTTATATTTGCGCGGCAGTTTTCCCATCCTAACTAATACCTGGCGTCACCAGTTTTTGATCGGTTGCTTCAAGTGTGTAGTAGTATTTTTATGGTCTTAGCGCGAGTGACAAATACATACACAATTCTCTATTTTCCCAAAGCGTCAAAAAATCGTGACGGCCCTTGTATAAGAATGTGAATTCCGTTAGACCGTTGCGATTTTGAAATAATAATTTTACTACATAAGTAACTAAGGCGGCCCTTATACCGCAACGACAAGGGATGGAAAAATTCGACGCATGAGTATACGACGCATAGGATCATGGAAATTAATGTCTTCTCAAATCGTATCGGCAGGTTCAGGGCCAGCATTGAACAAGTGCTCTCAACTTAATTTAATTAATATCTTAAACTTATACTCATTTGCATATAATTGGTTTTAATCATATTTACTCATTTTATTCATATCATACTGTTTTTTTTTCTATGGCATTGTTGTTTGTATCTATAATTGAGGTGTCATTTGTCATGTAACTATTTTGTCTATTGCCCTCGAAGAATTTGTAAATGTACACCTTGTTGATGCAACTAAATAAATAAATAAATCACGAGTAGCTCAGTTTGAAGAGCAACTGCTCGGTTTGCAGAAGTCGTGGGTTCGAGTCCCGCCTCGTGTTCGAATTTTACTTTACCCCTTTTTAAGAATTTAGAATCATTTAAAATGTTTGTTTATTGTGTGTTAGTTCGAGGTCGATGATAAAACGGAATACGTCCTGATAAGTGCTGCGGGGGAAAATGTAAGGATAACAAACAAGGAAGGCCCATCCAGCAATTATAAAACCGTATTATCAACCGATAACACGCAGGTAAATCTATATATCTTCTTCTTCTAAAAATATATAACTCAAAGGTGACTGACTGACTGACATAGTCATCTATCAACGCACAGCCCAAACCACTGGACGGATCGGGCTGAAATTTGACATGCAGGTAGATGTTATGACGTAGGCATCCGCTAAGAAAGGATTTTGATTAAGTCTACCCCCAAGAGGATAAAATAGGGAATTAAAGTTTAGGCAACTTTTAATAAAAAATGTTCTTATAATACCCAAATATTGCCAGTTATGTTCAAGTCCCAGGTAATAGTGGTAAACCAATTGCTAACATCCGGACACTTATACCAACTTCGGGTTGTTACTGGGAAATTACGAAAAGAAAAACCCAATATGACTACCGGACCCAGGGATCGAACCTAGAACCTCGTCGTATTGCGCAGTAACAAGGCATTTTTAACCTGGTTGTTTTAAGGCATTAAGACTGGAGCACCCTGCTACTGGGACCTACTCGGTCACTGTACACGGCACCAGTCAAGTAACAGTGCATGTATTCAGTCGTACTGACTTCGTGTTCGAACACGGATTCTCCAAATTGATGCCCAAATCCGTATCTGATACGTCAAAACAACCTATAGCAGGTAAAACATTGAATATACCTAATAATTTGAAAATGTTACATCCTTAACACATTGTATTGTCAAATAAATATTATTTTCAGTAATATAATGGGATGAGTGATCATTTGTTTTCAATAATCTCACAGGAATCTCATCATCTTCCTGCCCTTATCCATTATTTGTGGTCGGCGTAATATTTTCTTCTCATTTCTCTCTATTAATCACTCTCATTCTAGCCATATCATCTCTGACACAATCTATCCATCGTTTCTTATGTTGTTCGTTCCCATTGGTCCCAATCACATTCACAAACAAATCTACCATAGGAATTTAGTGGTTAAAAATCAATTCTTTGTGCTCATTTCAATAACCAACCAAATAAATAATATTAAGTAGTAAAGTAAATTATAGTAGAGACAACCAGACCAAAACAACATTATCACTACTAATCCCACTAACCATCACTTTTGCCTCATCTCATGGGATTGGCACTTGATTCAACCGGTAAGGCGGACCGTCTGACTGACTAAAAGTGACTGCTATATGAACTTCTTAACCTCTTTAAAGAGGAAAATAAAATAAATATGCTCACGACATCCCAGAAGGGTCCCCGAAGGGGTAAGCAGAGGTTTTGTAACAACAACACCCACATTTTACCGAATATGATTAGGTGCCAACGTGACAGAGGGTGAGTCCATCGCCGTCTCAGGCACTATACATACGTGTTTGAATTACTTCTCCGACGTATGCAGGTTTCCTCACGATGTTTTCCTTCACGTGGTGTGATATCACTGCACATAAGTTTTTAGAAAATCTCATTGGTACAGGCCCCGCTAGGATTCGAACTTGCGTCCCTTGCGTAGCAGGCGACTGCTCAAACCCCGAGACTACCACGGCTTAAAGAGGAAAATATTTTTTATATATATAAAAAAAATTGCAGGTTCTAAAAGTTACTTGGCAATACATGTAACAGATCCGGATCATGAAGTGGAAATACAAAATGCTATTATAATGGACACGAATGGGGTTGTTCTCCATAATCTGTCTCTTAGAAAAGTTTCAAACGATTTTTATACAACAGAGCAATTTATTTCACCTAACCAATTATTTCAAATAGCGGTGAGTAGCTTGACAATGATTTATCTACTCAGATAATGTTATCACACATATGCGGCCAGTCCCAAGTAATATACGGGATTAAATACTCAAACAAAATTACTGTTAAAGGTCCTCATCCTTAGTGATACTATATTATATAGTCAAGAAGATTATGTATATTGAAGAGTATCTCTTTGCGCTCATCGCTCTCTTGAAGTCCAACTCTGAGTGTGATTTGTTTGCGAATGAATGGCAAACGATCATATCGGCATGTCTGGAGTATTGCGAGGCGAATGTTTGATTGAGTTTGTATTTTTATAACATACTGTGTATATAATTCAATGTATTGTGTACTGTATATATATTGTGAAATATTGTTACGTTTTGTGTAATTGGTTACTGGCCGTTCAAAATGTATATTTCAAATAAATAAAATTCACAGCACAAATAAGTATACACAAATGTGTTTTCCTACTTTAGGTGACAGGAAAAGTTCATCAAACCAGAAAGGAAATCAAACGATTTGCCAAGACACTAATCCAACCACAGAAACCAGAAATAAGTAAGCAATTCATTTTATCCACCACGCTCAAATAGGTGTCAAATTCTGAATCTCTTCTTTATATTTCCTGTATATCTTTAAGGCTCACTGCACATTTCAAAATATTTATTTGCTTTTCTGCAGTTCCCATCAAAGAAATGGCTCCAGGAACACGCATAACAGAAGGTTCCCATACAAATGTAACGTATAAAGGCACACTACAGTTATCTTGTGCAGTCTCAGGGTATCCAGAACCGAACATTGTATGGAAGGATGACAACGGGAAGGTTTTGCCTTCTAAGGTGAGGAAATAGTAATAGAGGAAGATATTTTAACCTTTCCGTATTCAGAGGGTATTCAATGGCCGTGTGTATGTATGAAATACATCAAGAGTGACAAAAATATGCTGTGAGCGTGAGAGAGAAAGTTCCTTTAAGCCCTAATATTAATATCTTAATTACAGAGTTCAGCAGTCGAGCCTCCTTATAAGTACATAAGCTACCTCACAATTAATAATGTAATAAATTCCGGAGTCAGATATGTTTGTATTGCGAACAATAAACTATCCAGTCATCAAAGTACAGTCAACGTTGAAGTACTATCTCCATTTTCGGTTGAAGCAGCCCCTCCAGGTAAACATGGTGATAGGTACAATACGTAAAACATAAGATTTGTGAAGAATCTGACCATTTCCCCAAAAACAGCCAAAAGTTGTGTCATATTCTACGAAACGCATTGTAGCGATGAGGAAAATCCAGGATGCGTTCTGGGCAGTAATTAGTGTAGTCATATCACGAACACTTGAAAACCCTTAAGTTGTTGCCACAGTGTGTACTATTAACAGTGGAAGTATATCACGACAGCCACGACACTATGGTCTAAGCGTGTCCTAAGCGTTTTCATTAGTGCCAAAACACGAATTTGGAGATGTAGTTTCATCACAGTGAACACTACTTGTTGATACCCTTAATTTCGATCATTCAACGTGTTACATAACATGACTGATAAAATCTTTATTAATAAATAGCAATAAAAGCGATCCTATAACTAAATCCTCATCCAATCCCATCCAGGTATAAGTAACATCCGATACAACAAAGAGGCCATCATACAATGTAAAATAAAATCAAATTCACGCATGCGCATTAGTTGGTTCCGGAAGGTAAACAACAATGATGTTCAACTCATATCTTCTGATAAATATGGCATATCGTCGGATGGAATTGAACTGAAGATAAAATCGGTGGCTTTAGACTCAGCAGGGCAGTATACATGTAAAGCAGTGCTGATAGATGACCCGAGTCAGCAAAAGGAGCTTACCACGAATGTTAAAGTTACAATTGATGAAAAAGCCCCAACTGCGAGTATAACTGAAGGTCCAAACGTGCAAGTCCCCTACGATGGTAAACTGCGGCTAACGTGCATAATCACGGCGTATCCAGCACCTAAAGTCATTTGGAAAAATGTAAATGGAAAAGTCTTTCCATCTCAGGTATTTTTTTTGTTCTAAGTCCTAAGTGTTAAGCTTGATATTGTGCAACTACTGCAGAATAAAAATATAGGACCTTAACATTTCCAAACGGTATCACTTTTGCCTTACATACTATTTCCTAAGACTACCCTGAAGGCGGGAATTAGTCTTATAGCTCTTCACTGGTCGTGATTTTGTAGAATGCGATTATGTCAGTAAGTCTTAATCGAGGGGTTCCTTCGCCATTATGGCAGATCTTCGCATATCTCGCCATTAAAGAGGATCCGTCCGAGAGTTTAATCGAGTCTGGACAGCTAGTCGGTGATCGTCCTCTTGATCGCTTGCCTTCTGGCTTAAGACTATCAGTATTTCCATGGATATTTTCTGGAGATGAACATTTTTACAATTTCGATTTATTACAATAAAAGGAAATAAACATTTCAGGTTATTGTAACGGAACCCCCTTACAAGTATAAAAGTATTCTGCGCCTGAACAAAGTCAAGTCAGTTGGATCAGGATATTATTGTACCGCTAGCAATAAACTATCCAGCCAGGAAAGTGAAGTGGTTCACGCTAAACTTCTATCTCCGTTTACCGTCGCTGTTGAAACTCCAGGTACATGAGCTTTGTGTTTTATCGTGTATGCACTAGATGACGCTACTTGTATATTACATCGCGCTATTATTACGTTTTTATATGTACACAAATACTCTTTCTAGTATGAAAGTCGCTCGTAATGGTTCAGCCGGAGGCCAAGTGCTAACATTTTCAACTGAGTTTTATTTAGTTTTAAATTCCAATCAGTATGACCATAAAAATATTTTTCAGCAACTACTCCTGCTCGATACGGCCATCAAACTACTATACGATGCGATATAAAGTCATCTTCACGTATGCGCATAGATTGGTTCCGAAAGAGAAATATTGGAGTTGAACAAATTGTCACATCAAATAAATACATAATATCGTCGGATGGAACTGAACTGACGATCAAGTCTGTAGCCCTGAAGTCAGCCGGACAGTATACATGTAAAGCAGTGCTGGTAGATGACCCGAGTCAACACATTGAGTTCACTACTAATGTTAATGTTGCTGTTGACGATAAAACTCCAGTCAGTATCATCAATGGTGACGCGGAGGTTCCCTACAATGGTACTCTCCAGCTCACATGTGCAGTTTCTGCGTATCCGGAGCCGAAAATTATTTGGAGGGATGAAAACAGAAATATATTACCGTCCAAGGTGAAGTGAATTTTCATTTATTCTTCAGTGATGCGTAGTTGTAGATGAAAACAAGTCAAGTACCAAATTACCAAGAAAAAGATTTCATTTAATCGAAATTTCAAATTAGTCTAATAAAAACTAGTGAATTGAATGAAGAAAACGTATTATTTGGTTACCCTTAAACATTTTTATTTTTTTTCAGATTACTCTGGTGGAGCTTCCTTATAAGTACAAAAGCGATCTGACAGTTTACAACGTCAGATCTAATAATAGTTATTATTGTGAAGCAATTAATAAACTATCTACTTATAAAAGTAGGGTCCTCGTTACAGTGCTATCTCCGTACACAGTTGGATCGGCCCTTCCAGGTAAAATCTCAATATTGTCCAATTTATACTGCAAGAAATACTGCAAGCTTGAACAATGACTTATTTTTATTTTTTCAGTTAGCAGTACTGCCCGGTACGGTCATTGGTCTGTCATAAAATGCGATATTAAGTCACCTTCTCCTATGCGCATTGATTGGTTCCGAAAGATAAACAATGCCAATGTTGAAATAAAAACATCAGCTAAATATACAATCTCCTCGGATGGAACTGAACTGAAGATTAAGTCTGTGATCTTGGATTCAGCCGGACAATATACATGTAAAGCAGTTCTGGTAGATGACCCGAGTCAACACCAGGAGTTCACTACTAATGTTAATGTTGCTGTTGACGATAAAACTCCAGTCAGTATCATAAATGGTGACGCAGAGGTTCCCTATAATGGTACACTGCAGCTCACATGCTCAGTTTCTGCCTATCCAGAACCGAAAATCATTTGGAGAGATGAGAATAGAAATATTTTGCCGTCCAGGGTGAGGTGAAATTTCATTAATTCTATAATGTTTTTTATTGATGCATAGTAGTAGATGCAAAATAAATTAATTTTAAGCAGAAACTTAAATCATTTGTTACCATCATAAGTGCATGTACGGATACTACCAATACAGCTTATAAAGGCTAGGTAACGAATGAGCGAATTGTATGTGAAGTACTAAATTAATTGATGGTGTCAAAACTTGTTATTTGGTTATGGTCTCAAAAAAGGATTTTCTTTCTTACAGAGTTCTCAAGTAGAACTTCCTTATAAGTACAAAAGCGATCTGACAGTTTACAACGTCAGATCTAAAAATAGTTATTATTGTGAAGCAAGTAATACACTGTCCACTTATAAGAGTAAAGTCCACGTTACAGTGCTATCTCCGTACAGAGTTGGATCTTCCCTTCCAGGTAAAGCCGCTATATTGTCGAATAATACAT
This sequence comes from Watsonalla binaria, assembly GCA_929442735.1. Classification (NCBI taxonomy): domain Eukaryota; kingdom Metazoa; phylum Arthropoda; class Insecta; order Lepidoptera; family Drepanidae; genus Watsonalla; species Watsonalla binaria. Next base: position 2,260,183 of record OV838938.1, read on the forward strand.
TAATACGGCTCTAAATACTACAAGCTTGAATAATCATAAAATATATTTTTTTAAGGTAGTAGTACTGCCCGGTACGGTCATGAATCGGTCATAAAATGCGATATTAAGTCATCTTCTCCAATGCGCATTGATTGGTTCCGTAAGATAAACAATGGCATTGTCCAAATAAAAACAGCAGCTAAATTTAAAATCTCATCAGATGGGTCTGAACTGACGATTAAGTCTGTGACCTTGGAGTCAGCCGGACAGTATACATGTAAAGCAGTGCTGGTAGATGACCCGAGTCAACATCTGGAGTTCACTACTAATGTTAATGTTGCTGTTGACGATAAAACTCCAGTCAGTATCATAAATGGTGACGCAGAGGTTCCCTACAATGGCACACTACAGCTCACATGCTCAGTTTCCGCGTATCCAGAACCGAAAATCATTTGGAGGGATGAGAATAGAAAGGTCTTACCGTCCAAGGTGAGGCTAAATTTCTTTTATTGTAACCATACTGTTGACTTATATCGATGGATAAAAAAATTAATAAGTTTTATTTTAAGTTCCAATTCTTTTTCTACTACAATATACTATTTTTGCGCTCTCAGAGTTCTCAAGTAGAACTTCCTTATAAGTGTAAAAGTGATCTGACAGTTTACAACGTCTGATCTAAAAATAGTTATTATTGTGAGGCAAGTAATATACTATCCACATATAAAAGTAGAGTTCACGTCACAGTACTATACACGACTATCTTATTATTTTTATTGAATCGAAAAAGACATACACGCATATTTGAATGTTTAATTCAAATATGCGTGTATGTCTTCTTCCGAACCCTATCGTGTTGTTTGAATAAAACATATTTTATGAATATAGTTTAAGGCCAAAATAAATGTATTTTCGAACTTCTTCATAAATGGATCTTATGATAAGGCACAGCGTCACGCAACATGATAATCTCCATTAAAAACACATATCTTCCAATATTGGCCCTAATATTTATAAGTATTGCGATACTGAGTGTCTGTGAAATTCAACCCGAAGACAGAGCTTAGGTCAGAATCTTAATAAGCACTTTTATAGTACTCGCTCTCAAGGGTAAAAGTTAATGTGAAAAGTTAAGAGAATCTTGGTAGCCTATTAAAAAAATATCACGAATCTCAATTAATTTAATTTATTTTCAGAGTTCACCAGTAGAGCTTCCTTATAAGTACAAAAGCGATCTAACAGTTTACAACGTCAGATCTCAAAATAGTTATTATTGTGAAGCAAGTAATACACTATCCACTTATAAAAGTAGAGTTCAGGTCACAGTACTATCTCCCTACTCAACAGGAACGGCCCTTCCAGGTGAAACCACTATATTGTCGAGTAATATATTTATACCGCTAGATATACTGCAAGCTTAAACAATCACTCATTTTATTTTCTCAGTTAGCAGTACTGCCCGGTACGGTCATGATTCTGTCATAAAATGCGATATTAAGTCATCGTCTCCTATGCGCATTGATTGGTTCCGAAAGAAAAACAATGACAAAGTCGAGCTAAAAACATCAGCTAAATATACAATCTCATCGGATGGAACTGAACTGAAGATTAAGTCAGTAGCTTTGGAGTCAGCCGGACACTATACATGTAAAGCAGTGCTGATAGATGACCCGAGTCAACACATGGAGTTCACTACTAATGTTAATGTTGCTGTTGATGATAAAGCCCCAATCACAAGCATCACCGAGGGTTCCCACGTGCAAGTCCCCTACAATGGTACGCTCCAGCTGTCATGCACTGTCACTGCGTATCCAGCACCTAAAATAATTTGGATGGATGGCAAACATATCTTGGCTTCTAAGGTAAGATACAATAACAGAGTTATTTTTCATTGATGTTGACTTCCAAGTTGCTGTAGGCCAATGATCCTGTGTTTGAAGTCTATGTCGGGCAAAGTGTTATTGGGTTTTACATCTGTAATATCTCAGTAGCAGCCCTTAATGTGGTAGTGGTAGTGCCCGGTTAGTGCCAATATGATCACCCCCTATTACGTGGGACTTTCAAAGTGTGGGTGTTCTATATGAAAACCTCGGCCTCCCCCTTGTGGCAATACAGGCGTGAGCATATGTAATTTTGTTGTGTGATGACTCCTATTACTTTTTTGCAGTTTCACACCCTGCAAGAAAATCATATAACATTTCTAGAATAACGTCACTGACTCATGTCAAAGATTGGTTGGGTGTTTATTTAATTTTATTTTACAGACTTTACCCTTAGAACTCCCTTACAATTACATAAGTCATTTAACACTGCACAACGTTGTTACTAATGGAACTGGCTATGTATGTCGTGCTACCAATAAACTAACGACTACAGAGAGTGCTGTTAATGTAGGAGTGTTATCTCCATTTACTAATGTGGTAGCCCCTCCAGGTAAATCATCTTAAATTATAACTCTAGGATTAAGTCAATTGGAAATATGCACAAGCAAATTCAAATAGAAAATGTTTAGCTTTTAATTTTTGCTTTATTTCGAACCTTCATTTATTATTCAAATCTTTTCAGATAACACCACCGCCCTTTACGGTAGAGAGGCTTTGATCAAATGTAAGATAACATCATCTTCACCTATTCAAATCAAATGGTTCAAGAAGGTGAACAGGAATGTGCTGCAAATTAACAAATCAGATAACATGTACACAATATCTTCAGACCAAACTGAACTTAAGATTGATCCAGTCACTTTGGATACAGCCGGACAGTACATGTGCAAAGCAGTGTTATTAGATGACAAAAATCAACACTTACAGTTTTTTACAGACGTCGTTATAACAGATTTAGGTATTTAAGTGTTCTTGATAAATACAAACTACCTTGAAAAAAAATCTTGTTCTCCCTGACCTTATCCCATACATTGTTGAGGTCGGCACTTGATCCAACTCGATGGGGCTGGTCACCTGATTTTATACGAAGCACCTGACCTTCGTAACCCCTTTTTACGAGGAAAATCATGAATCTGGGTTATACCAGCTGTCAGACTCTTTTAAGCCTGCGACTGACCTGCAACGATTGCCAAAGATGTTAAATTGGCAACTGAGAACCGACGGCTTAACGCGATTTCCGAGGCACATAGGGAACTCAGTGGGTCACTCATCTGATTATTGGCTTGGGTTATGGATGCTTAACTTCGCTGTACTAATAATATGCGTAATAGAACCTATGCCATAAGTACCCAAAAAAACATACTAGATCATTCAATTGATATTCATATTTCAGCTTCTCCAATAATAGAAAAATCTACTTCAATTTTGATTCAGAAAGCTAGTTCACCAACAGTTTTAAGATGCAAGTAAGTTGGATGAGTAATTGGCTTGGCAGAAAAATTTACAAATTGTTATTTTATTAATCAAAGTATATTGATTTCAGACTAATACAGGGTTATCCCAAACCAGTGTTTACTTGGCAATTCGAGGGTAGAGGTTTAAACAACTTTGTAGAACTATCTAAAAAGGGAGAAGAATTCAAGATATCCTATCTTACATTAAAAGATGCAGGCATTTACCAATGTATAGCTAAAAATGTACTTGGAGGAGATAAACACCAAATAGAGCTGATTGTCGAAGGTACTTGTGAATTACAGAATCAAAAAGAACTTGAATTAAAATACAAGGAAGTTGCAAAAAAAGTGATATTTACTTTAGTTTTAGTTTAACTATTGTAAACATATCGGAAGGATCAAAATTGTAAAACAAAATTTGTAAAATGTATTTGTTAGACTTTTTGTCGGGTTGTTCGCAAAGCAACTTTCCAAACATAGTAAAAATTGTAAATAATAATGTTATTCGACGATTTGTTAAAGTATTGAGATGATATTTTGAATAAATGAAATTGAATTGGTTCATAAAGACTAGTACTATTTTTCAGCACCTCCCACAGTGGAATTGGAACATGGTGATAAAAGTGTTTATTCAGCTCTAGAAGGTGACAAAGTATTAAGAATCCCATGCAATGCTGTGGGATATCCTAAACCGGAGATAGTTTGGTATAAAATGGACAAAATAATTATACCCGGTAAGTGTGTTCAAAATAAACAAATTTAACAAATTACCAACATTAATTGAGCTTTCATTCAAACATTTCTTGTAGATGAGAAAATTTCTATGGATTATGGAACTCTAGTTATCAAAAATCCTATTTCAAAAGATAACGGAGAGTATAAATGTACCGCCAAAAACAAATTTGGTGAAGTAAGCCAGCCTTTTGAGGTTATTGTTACACGTAAGTATTAACGATGGAAAACTGCATCATTTCAATAAGATTCTGTATAACATTATTTGCTTGACTTGGTAATTAAATTTTCTTTTTCAGCTTTTATAGATATTGAAGATGATCTTAATAATTCACACAATATTTACATACTTGAAAAAGAATCTAAGAATATAAAATGTTTGATTGCAAATTCATCGAACGATGATGTAAGGTGGTATTTGGTGAGTGATTTTATAGAAAATAATTTTTTTGACGAGTGTCAAAAAAAGCGTACAAAAACTAAATCGAAAGATAAAGAAGTTGCTCAATAACTATGCTACTAAATTTTGTAAAGGCAAATATCAGCTTAGATAAAACATCGTCCAACTAAGCAATGTATTGGAAAATTTTAAAAGCAAGGGGTTAATTTCTCCATTTTCAGAAAACTTAATGAAATTTTACTATATTACAAGTTTGAATCATGAAATTTACACAAACTACCAACTTCATCCAGATAGGCACGAAAAATTTGTTTAAATAATTAAAATTATTTTTCAAGAATGGCGTAGGAGTAAACGTCACAGGAACATTTTATCCAATAATAAATGCCAAACAAAGCGACGACGGAAACTATACATGCAGAGTCAACACTCAGTTTGGGTCCACCTCCGACAATTACGAGGTTGATGTTGGATACCCTCCTACTTTTAAAATAAGCTCTCCAAAAAACATTGAATGGAATGGCGATGATGGAAAAATATTAGACTGCAGCGTACAGTCTAAACCATATCCAGAGGTAAGATTGTAAGATGATGGAAAAGAATATGATATATTTAAGAAGTAAGATTGTAAAGATAATGGAAAAGAATATGATATATTTAATATGAATGTTGAGAAAATTACAACCTTTTTGACGATAGATTTGATGTTTAAAATACCGGTTCTGGATCGACTTAATCGCAGCGGTAATAAAGCTGTTAATTGTATATCTGATTAAGTTCTCGAACTTCAAGAACTTCCCGGTCTAGTTTTGTTAGATAAATTTGCGGTCTAAACATAAAGATAAGATATACCTAAGTAAGATAAAGTACCTACCATCATTATGTCCGGTCATCTCACCTATAGCTTTTTTTGAATATAAAATCTTTTTTATTAGAACCACACATAATATATTTATAGAGTATGAAGACCTGTTACTTAAGACTTCATTTTGATTCATTTTAGATTAAATGGCTGTACAATGGGAAAATCATGAACGTAGGTGGAAGCACGCAGCTCAGTTTAACCAAATGGGGTAAATATGTATGCGAAGTATCAAACCCTCATGATACCATTAGAAGAAGCTTTGAAGTGTCATCTTCAGGTATATAACAATGAGAATTTATTATCTCCCCTAACCTTATTCATACATAATTGTGTACGGTATTAAGTATCTACTTAATTATTACATAAACTAGAGTATATCCATCGTATTACAAAACTTCGCATAAGAAAATCCTAGATTTATAAATAGTTCCGTCGCTTTCTGTGATACGACTTTCAAGTAGCCCATCCCTTTTTAGTTTTAGTCCAAGTTTGGTCTAGTCTTGGTACAAACCATGCTTTGTAATAAAGGAGTATGTGAACGAGTTATTATCTGTGATGATGATCGTTATTGATTGCATGTTGGCTAGATTCAGTAGTTCCCTGAAAATATTATACGTAGTTAAATAAGCTCACTCAAGGGTAACCTTATTGCAACGGTTAAGTTACACTGTGAATACACACCTGATACCAATTCTTCTTGTTTTTCAGCGTGTTTGATCGATACAGAATCATTGGAAGAATTACACAACATTCCACTGGTATTGTCAGAAAACGCAGATTGGCCACAGTTTGAAACAATTAAAAACAGAATCATAGTAGTGCCAACTAAATATAAGCTCACACTATCATGTCATAATATAGGATCAAAACAGAATGTTTTCCAAAAATTCCCTGGTAAAAGTGACGTAATAGCTATTTGTGATCACGACGACAATTTCTTAGTAGACGGTACGAGTTTCAAGTTGTCAGACTTCACGTGTAAAGAAGAAGTTTCATTTGATGTTGTTAAAACTGGTACTGTGTGTACTCATGAAAATAGTGAACTAATAAAGGTTGGATTTAACTTGGATCATTTTGTGGAAGTATATAGGGTATGTTACGATAAAGAAAAGAATGTGCCTGTGTATGCTCAAGTGGAAATGTCCAGTACGAACAGTCTTTCCAGTGCCGCTGCCCACAGATGGTTCAAGTACCCCGGCGTAGCTGACGGTAGTCCCGAGCTGAAGGACTCCTGTGGAAGGAAGTCCTCGTGCTGTTACGGCAAGAGCCAGTTGATCAATGCACGTGACGTCAGCTACGGACCACCACAAAAGAGCACTTTCATTGAACACTTGAACTCTATTGAATTATGGCATCCTTGTGACCGCAAAAATGTAAGTTCAATTACTTCTAGAAGAGCTTTTTTCTCTTTTCTAAATAGTGTTACTTAAGCAAATTGTGTGATATCAGAATAGCTGTAGGTTAACGAAATTTTGTTTTCAGACGAGCTGGTTGTTTTTAGAAAACCTAGTCAGAACAAAATATGGTGAAGATGCAAAGTTTTCCGTATTGTCTGGCGCAAGTGAATATAATATGACCAGCGACGGTGCAAACATTCCTAGATATTTGTGGAAGGTATGTAGACGACACAATATATTTTATATATGAATGTGAGCCGCGGTGGTCTCATGGTTTAAGCAGCTGCCTGCTACGCAAGCGATGCAAGTTCGAATTCCAGCGGGGCCTGTACAATAGAGTTTTTCTAAAAACTTATGTGCAGTGATTTCACACCACGTGCTTTACGGGGAAGAAAAACATCGTGAGGAAACCTGCATTTCTCTGAGAAGAATTTCAAAGGCGTATGTATAGTGCCTGAGACGGCGATGGACTCTTTCACTTAATCACATTCGGTGAAATGTGGGTGTTGATGTTGATAAAAGTATACCTATAACATTCTCATAGTCAGTAAACCAATAAGTGTCATAAAAAACTCTGTTTGAAAGGTGTTCCAGGTAGCCGGCGACCCCTTAGCTGTGGTGTTCATCAATGATGAACATCCGCAGAGCAGCGATGTTCTGTGCGACAACATCTGTGCCAACAATGATTTACCGGGCTTAACGGGGCTCACGGACGATTATACATACTGCTGCGAAATTGAAGAGTTTACTCTAGCGTTTGGAATATCGCTAGATAATATTTTTGAATAATATTTTTAGGATTATTTTTAGTTAATATAATCGTATTTAACAATTTAATTACATATTATTTTCTATAAAAATATGACCAGATATTATAAGACTTAACTTAATACATTCATATTTTTTCACTTGTATCTTGTGGTACAACTCCGATATGGGCAACAGACTGCAACCGTAGACGACCCTTCCACCAGTGCGGCTAGCAGCTGCAAATCAGCGGTGTTCCTTGCAGTTTGCGATTTGCAACCCATCTATGAATAGTACCATTATCCTCGAAAGATTTACTACAATACTCTTAAGCTAACTTTTATACTATCGATGCCCACTTTGTTGTCTGCAATACACATGTAAGAACCCTCTTGACCTTTGCCGACGTCATACAGACGAAGAGTGTTCGTTGAGTTGCCTCTGAAAATGAAATCAATCAGGTTTATCACACTTCCTTTGGACTGTTCATTGGTCTCGCGAGTGATGTCAGAATTCCTCCTACTGTGAACTCAACAACTAGAGCACGAAAAAAAATCAGCTCCAGGAGTTTACAATCTCATGAACTTCAAAAGGAAGATAGGGTCAGTTTTATCTTTCAAAAGATATGAATAGCCAAGTTAATATTGAACATGCTTATTAAATATAAGTTTCCATGAGTTATCTACAGCCTCAAAAATATGATGGTCTATCAAATAAGTAAGTAATAACATCATATTGAATTTCGAAACAAGCTAGATTTAAATGCTCCTTTTCTTGAAAGTCTTCTGGGATCATGATATAAGTAACTTATCGTAAGCCGGTTACGGTTTCGATACAAAGGTTGTATTTCAGAAGAATTCCTGTTAATCTGTCATTAAATAGCAAGGACAAATACAATACGCTAATATACGCTATAATAAAATAATACGTATTTAAGCAGCGCCTTTTACGATTACCTTACCTGGACAAGACAGTAGTTTTGTAATTATTTGACATAAACTCCCATTTAGTTGCAGGAACAGGATTTCCAAATAGTACGTTGCAATCGAGGACCAAGCTTTCACCGCGATTTACTGTCATTGTTTCGAAATCCAGAGGTTTTATGTACGGTCCAACTGTAAAATTAATTATTCTTTAACGTCTTAATATCAGCTTATAGCTAGCTAATAATAACATATTTTCTTATGCCAATCAAGTGCATTGTTTTCCGTTTCCATTTTTAAACCGAAGATTAGTTTTCAACTTGACTCAAGGTGAATCGATGACTAGCCTCAGGCACTGATGCGGACTTGCAATATCATTCCAGACTTGTACGGGTTTCCTTACGATGTATTCCTTTACCGTAAAACTCATGGTGTGTCATTACTGATCTAACCCATCGATAAAGTTCGTATGTTTAACTGTGGCAAGGACATTGAACGTTAATATTAAGACAATATGTATCAACTCACCTAACACATTAACGGCGAAGGTTTTCTCAGTCCTACCAATATTGTTTTCAGCAAAGCAATGGTAATTGCCGGAATCTTTCCATAAGGCATCGAAACTGAAATTCAAAACATGGAACCGAATTCTTTGCGAATAATTTTGGACAAAGAGCCAATGAAACTGAAAACTTAATAATTCTACGACCAAGCAATAATAAGCCAGTGTAAAAATGATTATCTCACCGAAGCGTATTTTTATCATCTATAGTGTGTCGTCCATCTAAAGGAATGATGACGTCATCCTGAGACATCTCCCATCTCACTTCAGCTTTGGGTGATGCATCCACCAGGCACGAGAGTGCTAAAGGCGTGCCTTCATTCACGGTTAATGTTTCTGGATCACTGTTCTTTATTACTGGTGCATCTGCAATTGTGGTGGTTTTAATTTATCATCATCCCAAATACATTGATCATAAACCTGCTATTAAAAATTAGAACTGATCGACTGGAGTTGTGAACACACTTAACATATTTATTAGTTTACATCTGCGGCAAATAAGATTTCAGTGAAGTGAATTAATCTACTGTTTTATCTGATACTCCTGACAGGATAAGGCGCAATCTACAGGAGTGAGGCATAACTGATCGGCTTATCTTTGGGTCGTATATTTACCAGTTTCATAATTTTCATCAAGAGTTCTGACCTTCATAGCATATGTATTGAAAAATTTGATTCAAACCTAACTTACATTTGATGGAAACAGTAATTTCTCCGGAATCCGTTCCCAATACATTAACAGCTTCACATTTATACACACCACTATGTTTGATATTTACAGTTGGTATTTTCAGTTTGCCATCTCCAACATAAACACCTTCAGGTATGTTAGAGAAATATGAATCGTATGGAGATTTATAAGACCAAGATATTGTTGGTAGAGGCATTCCTTTTGATAAACTAAAAATTATAAAAGTACATAAAAAATACAATACAAGACCAAAGAGAGGAAAGGCATAAGATCTCCCGTTCAAAGTTCGGAGCTATATGACTGACGACCAGGGGCGTGCATTGAATTATCAGAGGGGTAAGCATAAACAATAAGTAGGGTAGGTAGGTTAGTTACATAACAATGGCGCGTAGGTACATACAATCTGGTAGAGACGAGACAAACACACTACACGGGCACTGCTTATATGGAATGCACACCCCTGCTGACGACTATGTACCTCAGTTACTTTACAGAAGATCGCAGACAAATAACGCTGCCATAGACTAATTTTGTGTCTCTAAAGCTCCACATGCCCTGTGTAAGTGAGACCCTTTCGTTTTTAACTTGATACATTGATTCCATTATTCATAATATATGCAATGACGTTACACACTACTGGTGTTGGTCACGTTCACGCCGTAGAAGCCGCTTACTATTCGTCGATTATAGCCTTGTTTGCCCACCTTAACAATGTGATAATATGACAAATTATTATAACTTTACCTGCATTCAATCTCAGTCCAATCGCCAGGCTTTAAGCTTAGCTCAGAATTATTCATATCAATACGTGGAGGGTCTGTAAGTAAAATTTGTATGAATTAGTGTTCTTGCAAGCCCAGTTGAAACTATGAGAATTAACTACGTTACATACGTTCTATAAAGATGAAGGCTTAGCTTGAGACTATCGCCAAATATTTGAACTAACGAATTATGGTTGATCTTGTTAGGCTTACCAATACCGGTTATATCTACTGTAGCTGTAAATGTTTCATTTTTCACAGCGTTAATTGCCTCGCACTTGTACGTGCCAGCATCTTCAAGGTTCATGTTCTTTATAAGCAAAGTATGTTCTTCAACTACAAATCTGGTGTTATCTGATTCGATTTTGGTTTCGTTATGGTACCAAGTTAGTTTAACTTCAGGGTACGCATCAACTTCGCAGTTAAGTTCACCTTCAGAGCCATATTCAATGCTTTTATCTGGAAATAATAAATTAGTTTTATCCGTGACTTCGTTCGCTTAATGAATTTGTGAGAGGCCTATGGGATACATCGCACCCTCAGAACGATAGAGGCTCAATTCAAAAATATATTTTTATTGAAATCGGCATGTTTGAATTTATAACTTAAGCAGTAATGCATTTTAAAGTCTGCCTATCTTAACATAATTATTTCCGCAAATTTTTGAGTTGAGCCTCAATTGTTCTGAAGGTGCGATATTATGTTCCTTCCAATATGTTAAAGCTAACAACTTATATTCCAAATTCTAGCAAATTCTAGTAAAATGTATTGCTTAAATTAAAAAGTTCTTGATACTGGTAATAGTGAGTGTCGGTATAAGAAACATGGGAATAATGAATTTTTTTCTTATTGAAATCATACCTTCTGGTTTTTGAATCACCTCAAACGTGTAGGGTCTTTGAACAAACAAATCTGTGCTTTGTGATGCTTCCCCAACTGTATTTCTACATTTGCATTGTATTGTAGCATTGGATGTCATGTTTACTAAAGTGACGTAGCTTATGTAAACTGATGGAATCTCCAGCAAAACGGTCTGGAAGTTTAACACAAATTTAGATCCAGCTACCTAAATGCACCAAATAAGATCAGATAAGAATTCACGACATTATATTAAAATTCCCGTTTTCTCCAAGTTAAGTGCCAACGTTACACATGGTGAGTCTATCGTTCGTCTCAGGCACTAACACATCTAGTGCATCGCACCTACTAGCTACCTTGCCTTGCTAATGATGTGACATCATTTAACTTAAGATTATTAGGTACCGACCGCTGGGATTAGAACCTGTGTGGTTACGTAGCAGGTGACCATTGAAACCATAAACATGGCTATTTATTTTCAATCGTAGTACTTACTTCAGACGGCAGTGTCGCTCCATCTTCGTCTTCCCACCAAATGCTAGGCGTCGGGTATCCATTCACCTTACAAGGTAATGTTACATTTGTGCCAAAATCAAATGTTTTTGACTCAGGATCAATTATTTGAAGGTTTGGTCTTGACCAATTCACGTTTGATACTGTAGACATAGAAGATGCACTCAATGTTACCTATATCTGTTCTTGAAATAGTATTGGTTGAAAAAGCACAATTAGATACCCTTTATGTAGTCGATCCCCCAAATAAGCCACTTGCGTTATGCTTTGAATTCCTCTATCAAGGGTATCGACGGGAAACCTTATGACTTCAATGCATATATGTAAGCATGTAAACGTTATAGAAGCTGTGTCAGTGTGTCAGACATGTCAATTTACAAGTAGTTGTTATAAGATTGGTACTAAAAAAGTTAAATTTACTGACTTAAAAAACTTACCATGCATCTGCGGGCTGAAAATTTTAGTCGATGCTACTTTTTCTTGATAACTCACTGTATCCTGTGCTAGAACCTAAAATTAGGGCAATTTAGCAAACAATGTTTATTTCACATGATATAACAACAATAAACGGTTATAAGTGTATCATGATTACTCACAGTCATGCGAAATAGTTTATCAGGTTCAATGAAAACGGAAGCCGCGTACAGACCCCGATTGTTGACTTGGTGTAAGGCCGGCGTTGTCCTGTTCGCGTTACCAACGTAATCAACGATTTCTATCGTCACTGATTTCAATACAAATGTAGCACTGTATGATACATCCACTTGTATCAAAATGTAATTTGTCCTACCTGCAATAAGATTATTAAATTGTAAAGCTCCCTGGTCGATATCTATATGCCTCAAGCGCCGGAAATATGCTTGCATTGGCCAAGGATACATAGTTTCTGCGTTTGCGGTTAAAACTGAGGCCTTGGGGTCCGGATGCTCATATACTTTTCAACGAGGTTGCACGTCGTCTGGTAGAAGCCTCTCGTGACAAGCGGGCTGGGGCTTTTATCGCTCAGAGAATCAGCATTGCTATTCAACGTGGCAATGCTGCCAGCCTTCTTGGCACGATCCCGAGAGACACCGATTTGGGCCAAGTTCTCTACTTGTAAATAGTTTTCAGGCTATATTATTCAAATAAAGTGAATTAGTATACTCAGTCATTATTATTTACAACAGTTCATGCCATTTCACTTGCTTAAGGGTGATTTTTTTCTAAACCATTTCTTACCTGATAAAAAGTTCTACATACTAAAAAGTTCATGCCTAAGACCAGTGAGTATGTTGTGCGTTGATATAATTAATCAGTCAGTCAGTCAAGGACTTTGAACTTTAAACATAACTGAGAACATTCTAAAGTTACCTGGCATAGGCCTCTTGCTAGTTTCTCTTAAACTCTTCCCATATCTTGGGCAAAATCCGAATTGGAACGGCAAATTGTTCTTTCTGTAGAAGGTTGAAGTGGTTACACTGTGGCTTCTGATTGACATCCTATATTCACCTGCTACTGGGCTTAAAACTCTGGCTACCTGAAATTTTCGACACAAGAAGACCGATTAAGTATTATACTTTTATGCAGAACACTTATGTTTATATTCTGAAGGCTTTTATATCCTAAAACCGGAAAAAACAAGGGAAGGAAAAATTCGACGTATTAGATGTGATCACGAGTATTTCAGTTGGCAGAGCAACAGCAGTTTGCGTAGGTCCTGAGTGTGACTCCAGCTTTGTGTTCATTTTTACCTGTCCTTTTTAACGATTAAGTATTATTTTGGGGGTTAGGCGATGCCGTAAATATGCTGAAAATTGTGCTTTACAGTTGGAAGTTTCATCCAAATAAAGCTGAAGGCTCAATTGCGAGCAAGCGCTGCTGGTCCAGTGTCGAGCTGATAATATGGGCGGAGGTTCTCACCTCCTCATTTTTGTAACTTAAAAAGTACCTACATGCTTTTTCATAAAAAATACCATTGGTATTCGTTTTTGGTAATGGAAAGGAATATATCGTTTTAGAAGTTGCTTTAACAATATAAGAAGGAAAAGAAGAAAGTGTAAATCTCTTTTAATATTTGCCGAGCCGTGGTGGACTCGGGGTTAGAGCAGTCGCCTGCTAAGCAAAGCGACTCAAGTTCGAATCCCAGCGGAGCCTGTACCAATGAGTTTTTTTTTTAAATAATGTGCGGTGCTTTACACCACGTGTTTTACGGTGAAGGAAAACAATGTGAGGAAACCTGCATATGTCTGAGAACTAATTCAAAGACGTATGTATAGGGCCTGAAACGGCGATGGACTCAGCCTCTGTCACGTTGGCACTTAATCATATTCAGTGAAATGTTACAACACCTCTGCTTCACCCCATAGGGGACCCTTCTGGGATGGCGTGAGCATATTTTTATTTTTTAATATTTACCAGTGAATGTCTGGTGTGTAGAATATTTTCAAGTATAGGTGTTCCACCTTGAGGATCAGCCATTTGTAAGCTTGGGTTCTCTCCTGATATCGCCACTACGAAATCTGTTGTAAAACTATCCAGGGTATACTGAAATAATAATAATATTACATAGCTTAGACAGTTGCAAGTTGAAGAATGATGCGGTGACCAGAATTGAAAAAAGTATGTTGAGATGGTTTAGACATGTCGAAAGGATGAGTGAAAGGCGATTAACGAAACAAATGTATAGAGCGAATGTGAGCGGAAGTGTCGGTAGAGGGCGTCCAAAGAAGAACTAAAAAAAAATATACTCACGCCATCCCAGAAGGGTCCCCGAAGGGGTAGGCAGAGGTGTTGTTATCACAACACCCACATTTCACCGAATAAGATCAAGTGCCAACGTGACAGAGGGTGAGTCCATCGCCGTCTCAGGCACTATACATACGTCTTTAAATTACTTCTCAGACTACTATGAACTAAGAACTAATATGACCAAATTAATAGTATTTTTCAGAAAGGTCATATTCGGAGCACTCTTAATCGAACAAAGAGATGCATGAATGTGGATGAAGCGAAAGAAGTATGTAAGGGTCGTAGCATGTGGCAAACGGTGGTCTCTTCCTACCCCCATGGGATACAGGCGTGAGCATATGGATGTATGTATAACTTAGCTCTCGACCGTGGCTTAATCTGTGTATCAACCCCTCTTTTTTATTGACGAGGGGAAAATCTTCAGAAGGTCCCCGACCGTTCTGGGAGAGGCAGGTCGGGGTGTGGGAATTTTACAACACTAAAACGCTCCTGGTCAACCTCCGTGCTTTGGGGAGGACTCCGGGTACTCTGATAGATCGCACCGGTGTCTGATGATAAAGCTTTTCAATGTTAAATAATTTTTGAAATCGGGACAGTAGTTTTTGAGTTTGTTCATTACATACACACAAAAATACAAATCTTTCCTTTTTATAATAGTAGTGTAGATAGCAGTGACTTACGGTAATTTGCTTAGTATCAGCAAAGGCGTTGTATGTTTCAATATCGGTCCAGTCCACTTTTGTCAATTCTTTTATGTACTTGAAAGCCTGAAACAAACCTAGCTCTGAAATTGTTTCTGGGTCTAAAATGTAAGTAGTTGACATCCGCCGGGCTGGTAGATCCGCCTCGCTCTCCCCACAGTATCTTATACTTGTAATTCTTTAAACGAGCAATTCTTGTATATATCTGAATCTCGGAAACGTCTCTAACGATTATCATGAAATTTTGTGTGTAGGGGGTTTCAGGGGCAAAAAATAGATCTAGCTAGGTTACATTTTTGGAAAACATCGTTTTGACCATGTTTTCAGGACAGTAAACTTTGGCCACATCTGTCAAGTTATGGTAGCTCAAACGTGAGGCTTCTAGCTGTCCCCCGAAAGCTGGAAGCCTCACGTTTGAGCTAACGAACAAAACGGTAACGAAACTAGATTACCTCGGTTCGAGACTGACGTTGTGACCGGTTAATTTTTTTTTTTCAGCATACATATATGGAAAAACGTCATTGAAAAGAAACCGAGCACAGCTCGGTCAACCAGGTTCTTATTATGATGGCAAAGCACAAACTATAGACTTTTCACAATTTTTGATATTATTTAATGATTATTAATGTATTCACTTACGTGTCGCAAATGCGCCAAATCGAATTGAAATACGGATCCCGAGCAAGCCTTCGTGACGTCATAGTAAATGTTCACACTTTCTGAGCTCCCTGATGGTAAACAATTTCCGCTCAGGAATATATTCACCTAGCAAATGTAAACCTTATTATTATAGGGATAAGAAGTAACAATAGGGGCCTTACCATAAGCGCTTATGGCCATCATAGTTCCACTGTGTGACAGTGACAGACTTATCCACGAAATATATACCTGTCTCATAATAAGAGTAAAATTATCATGACAATAAGAGGCCATGCTATTGCCCCAAAAGATTAAAAAAATAGGTAGGCAGTGAATTGCCTTGAATTTTATATGTACAGATCTGTATGCGTTTTCTCAATATGGGTTTTGATTTGTTTTCGCGGAACCTTAAAACTGAATCAAGAAAAAGTAACCTAGTTATTTATTGCCTGAGGAAAACCTGTCAACAGCCGGCCAGACACAGATGGACAATTTCAAAACAAAGCTGCTTTTTTAAGTTTACTAGCAGACACTTCTAAACAGATAAATATAATTTAAGTGTTTGTTGGTAATTCTAAATTATCAGCTTTGAAATGCACAATGTAAGTAAATATAGTGCTGTTTCAAAACAATTTCTTTAAAATATTCTTTGTCAGTCTGTCAGTCTCTGAAACAAGCTGTAACTAACGCCTGTATTTAAAAAAATAATAAGGGCTCTATGAAATAAAGACACGCATAAATCTAAATATACTGCAAAGCTAGAGAAAAATAAAGGCTGTGTTCCCTACCTGACTCCTTGTACTTTTACACAGCTGCGTAATAGAATCCAACTTGCTGTAATCCTTAGCAAAGGCGTCGGTGTAGACAAAGATGTAGGACTCGGGCAAGCTCGCTTGGAGCGCTCTTTCGATACCAGATAACGAGTTCTCCGGGCAATCGTGACCACCTCCAACCTTGATCCGGCTCAAGACATCAGACAAAGCCTGGGGTGAGGTTTGTACCAATGGCGGACCTACATCTGCAAGTCATGAAGAGTCATTGCTGAGTTTCTTGCCTGAGCAGAAGCAATCTTCCAAACCCGGTGGTGACATTTATAATCCCGTACAGTGTAATTTATTGTGTCCTTTTGCCGAAAAATAAAGTAAAATATCTTTATTTGAAGAATTCTTCAAATAAAAATATTTTTGAGTTTGATTATGAAGATGAAATAATGGAGACGATGAGAAAGAAGTCAGTAGTAGCCAGAATAATATAAAACAAACGATTAAAATCGTTCGATCGAAGTCCTAATAATATAAATATGCTCACACCATCCCAGAAGTGTCCTTGAAGGCGTAAGCAGAGTTGTTGTAATAACAACACCCACTTTCCACCGAAGACTTTACAAGATAGATAGAGTCCATCGCCGTCTCAGATACTATACATTCGACATAGAAATTTTGCTCAGGCATATTTAGGAGCCGTGGTGGCCTCGGGGCTAGAGCAGTCGCCTGCTACGCAAGCGACGCAAGTTCGAATCCCAGCGGAGCTTGTACCAATGAGTTTTTCTAAAAAAAACTTATGTACAGTGTTTTCACACCACGTGCTTTACGGTGAAGGAAAACATCGTGAGGAACCTGCATATTTCTGAGAAGTCATTCAAAGACGTATGTATAGTGCCTGAGACGGCGATAGGCTCACCATCTGTCACGTTGGCACTTAATCAAATTCGGTGAAAAGTGGGTGATGTGATAACAACACCTCTGCCTACCCCTTCGGGGAATACAGGCGTGAGCATATGTATGCATATTTAGGTTTCTTCACAGTAAAGCCCGTGGTGTGAAATGACTGCACTTACGTTTTTAGTAAAACTCACGGGTGTAGAGGGCCAACTATGATCGTTAAAGCACCACGTATTAGGACCTCCTAAGCTTTGACGTTTAATTTTACGGCAACAAAATGATAAGCCAAAGCTCAGTCTTAATACGCTCTGCTTAAACCCATGATGGTAGGCCCTTCCGCTGGTATGCAAATTTGGATTAAGGATTTAAGAGAATCATAATTCTTAACCGAACAGCAAAAATAGGTTAGCTTACCAGGGTCGTTGAATAGTACCATGATGTAGTTAGAAATATCCGATTGTTCAGCCACGTAGCTCAACACTGGTCCTATATTAGCCTTAAGCATATCTACCTCATCTTGCATAGATTCGGTAGTATCCAAAACTATCGTCAAACTCCTATCTCCTGAAGTAAATTGGGCGCACAAAAATAGGAATAAATATTTGTACATTTTAGAGGTCCTTCCCCGGATTCTGAATACGAAATGAATGGGTTTGTTCACGTTTTGTTCCGAGTGCGTAATGGTGACTCATATTGTTTAAGGGATAACATTCTAGAGCAAGAGCCGTGGTGACCGTGGGGTTTGAGCAGTCGCCTGCTACGCAAGCGACGCAAGTCGAATCCCAGCGGGGCCTGTACCAATGAGTTTTTCAAAAAACGTATGTGTTCACACCACGTGCTTTACGGTGAAGGAAAACATCGTGAGGAAACCTGCATATGTCTGGGAAGAAATTCAAAGTATAGTGCCTGAGGCGACGATGGACTCGCCCTCTGTCACGTTGGCACTTAATCATATTCGGTGAAATGTGGTACCCCTTCGGAGACCCTTCTGGGATGGCGTGAGCATATTTATTTTTTTATTTTAAACTAACTTGACGCATCTTAAACGTGTTGATTATTACATAATGGTATTTAGGTACCTGACTCCTCCTCTGATGGTCTGATGGTCCTCCCTAAATAAAACAAATCCTTTAGAAAATTGTATAATTTCGCATTCGTCAAAAGAAGATATTTTTGAATTTGAATCTATGGAATTCAACCACAACCCTCCTCGGAAAAAGTATCAATATTTAGTCGCTTTGAAACCCAAGGTCATAAACCTTTACTTGGGACACAACAAAAATCCAAATTTTTTTTTAAATCACCTTTATTTGAAGTCTGTTGATGACACAAGCAGACGCCCTACCCTTAAGTATGCAATAAAGTAGCAGCTAGCTTGTTCTGATAACATTTGAACCTTTTAATATTAGCTGACAAGGGCGTTCTCCTTTACTTACACGCGAAACATTGTGTGCATCAAAATACTTTACAATTTTAATCACTGCTTACTTATTTAAGGATGTCATGGAAGACTGGAAACCTCGCTTGACTTGACTTGACAAGCGTACAAACATCTGCCCCCAATTAACCCCCTTGTGGGTTTCCTTTCGGAAAACGACGCGGGGAAAACCTTATAAATGGAGAGGCAGGTCGAGTATGTGGGATTTTTACCGCACTAAAACCCCCCCGGTGGCCATCCTCAGTGCTCAAGGGGGACTCCGGGTACTCTGATAGATCGTACCGCTGTCCCCCCACACTTTGCCGGCGCACATCCTCAGGGCAGCTGAGACCTCGCTGTGCAAGGCAGCGTGAGCCACATCGCGCCGTCACCTTCCCGGGCCCGCGGCTCGGTGGTGCTCCCACCCCGACCACGGCCATCAGGCCCTCCAGTCCCCTTTTAGTCGCCTCTTACGTTAGGCAGGGGATACCTTAGCCAAATTCTTAGACCCTGGCTGCTGGGTGGGTTTAGTGTATACCTACACCAAGAACACTCTAAACTTCATGTCTCTAGAATCTGCAGTTCAGGCTGTGCATAGATAAATATAAGTCAACCAGTCAGCAAATTAATTTTTTTATGTCTATAGACGATACTAGCTTATGCCCGTAGCTTCGTTTACGTAGCGTGGTGATATATAGCCTCGACAAATGGGCTATCTAATATTGAAATAATTTTTCGAATCAGACTAGCAGTTTTCTTCAGATTATATATTAAAAGTAGACATTATATTAAATGATATAGATAAGTTTTTTTTGCATATCTCGCCGCTTAACATTAATGTTATTATTTACATTAAATATTAATTATTTAGGAGGTACATTAGTTTAATAGGTTCTAGGCGGAAAATTAGGCGCGTGGCTATATTTGGTACCTCCTTTTCGCATGCTTGCTTAGTAATACATTTTCATTAAAAAGATAGTGTTTGAAACTTTTTATCCTTCCCAAGGTTAAAAAACCATTAAAGGGTTTTTTTTAGCGGAATTTTGGGTGTATAAAAAATTAAGCATTCATATATTACACATTTTTACTGAAATATAAACTTTGATTACTTAAGCTAATGCACGATCGTTGAATCGTTGAAGTATCCTTAAATATAAAAAATATATTTACAAACATTCACTTGACACGGATAAAAGTTATCATATACTAATAATATTTATAAGAAAATAATTTATTATATAAGTTTAAGTAGTGCCTCTCACATTGCCCTGACAGGGTTTATAATTATGTAACAATTATAATTAAGTTAATATTCTATCATTATTATCTTCAAGCAATAAATAATATTTGTATATGAAATGGAATAATAAGATATGAATAATTAATAAGACTATAATAGAAAAAGAATTAATGGGCCGTGGTGGCCTCGGGGTTTGAGCAGTGGCTTGCTACGCAAGCGACGCAAGTTCAAATCCCAGCGGGGCCTGTACGAATGAGTTTTTCTAAAAACTTATGTGCAGTGTTTTACACCACGTGCTTTACGGTGAAAGAAAACATTGTGAAGAAATCTGCATATGTCTGAAAGGTAATTCAAAGACGTATGTATAGTGCCTGAGACGGTGATGGACTCACCCTCTGTCACGTTGGCACTTAATCATTTTCGGTGCAATGTGGGTGTTGTTGTTACAACACGCCTGCTTACCCCTTCGGGGACCCTTTTGGGATGGCGTGTGCATATTTATTTATTTTACTATAATATAACAATGCTAGAATATTGGGTACGGCATGCTTAATCAAGCAAGAATTTTCTTATAATTTTTGAAAAGTCCTGAGAAACCAAAGGCACTTTCAAAGTCTTCTAGGTTACAACAGTAAGTGAATCCTTTAGCTACATCATGCCAATTAGGACCATGCATCCATCGTGTTTCTGGACAAATATCTCGACAAAGTAAATTATCTGATACATTAACGGCTAAAATATCTGGCTGGTTCAGCTGAATGATAACTAAAGATGCTTCCGAAACAGGATCTTGTATTACCTGAAATTAAAAAAGGTAAAGTCAGTCCAATTTATTACATACATATGCATGTTCACATTCCGAGTTCGATGCAATAGGAGGCGAACCTCCGGGCAGTTACCTAGACTCCGGGCTTCTACTGGGAAATTACAGATGGGACAACCTAATGACACTGCCCGACGCGGTGATCGAACCCTCCGTGCCTCTGAGAGCAGGTTAAGCCTTCTAATCTAATAAATCTTTGGCATTCGACATAGGCCGTCTTTAGTGGAACAAGACTAATTTTCCTTATAAAACGGTATGCGGTAATCAGAAGGCTTACCATCGTCGTTTTAAGAAATTCTGAGCGCTGCATAAACGATCATAATTGGCCCCCAGATGGCAGTTAAAAATCGATGATCGATCATATCGGGTACAATCGAGTTCCGATCTGAATAATATAGGGAATGACATGAAGGAGTTTCAAGATGTATGGAATTCAAAGAACGATCAGTCCAAACACATAACATTTTGGAAATAGCGACTTCAATTTATAACTATTTAAAGATATGGATGCTTAAGGACCTTCCATAGGTAAAGGGGCACGGCCTGTTGTTCATTATACTGGTCTGCGAAGGAAATTTTCCTAGTAGCACCATTTGCAAAGTCCATTTGCAGTCGCAGTTGCTTCGCAGTGCCTGTCCATACCAGCAGTTTATGTGGTACTGACTTCGCCAGCCACCTCACTCGACGTTCAAGCTCCTCCCAATTCTGAGGAAAACAGGTAGCATAGTATTTATAAATACCATTTAAGTCAAATACTACAAGAGTGGACTTATATTTAAGGATATATGTATTATTCATTTGTAATGCCTGAGTTCTTCTTATAATCAGAGAAAAAGTCGTATTCCGCAAGATCCGATCTCAGCGGCCTGTATCAAAGAGTTCGTGCAACGTCAATTTAAATCAACCCATAATTTGGATATGCAGGCTGGTAACTGGTTTAGCACAGGTAAAATCACTAGTTACCGAATTTTCATGTAGAGGTGATCAGCTTGCGAAGGTCAAATCAACAATGCCGACCGGAACAATGTATGGGATAAAGCCAGGGTGATGATAAGTACGAATGAATAGGCTATATTTAATTAAATAGGATTAATAAGGTCACCCACGAAATTACTATGCGGGTGTAACCGAGGTGTCATAATGTACCTGAGAGCTGTAGAGACTCCATTGTGGTACAACTACCAAATCATTGAACGTTGCCTGTTGTGCTAGACCAGGATGAACATCCCGGGGACTGATCAGCTGTCTCTTAACGAAGCAACGTTCGTCTTCTTTGTAGAAACGACGGTTCAACTTTGCAGAGATGGTTTTCATTTGCTGTTCACAGTCATAAATCGTTTGGAAATCAATAGGAAGTAGATCAGTTTTCATCCAGTTCTGTACTTCGATGTCAAAATTTGCTAACCTTCTATCCATATCATGCTTCACATAAATTGGTAGTTTCTTGTCTTTATCTAAGCAAACCTCATATACTTGGTGTTCAGTGTTCATCTCTTTGTATGCAACTTCAACTATTTCATTATTACCAGGCAAGCAGTTTCTACCCGTCTGTCTCATTTCAGGTTTGGCTTCTCGGCGAAGCTTGAATTCTCTGGTGATATGTCCAAACTCGTTTGTGACTTCACATTCGAATGTCCCCTCATCGCTGTCTCTTGTTTCAAATGTATAGACCATATTGTCATCTGGTTGAATTTTTCCATTATACCACCATCTCACCTGTAATATGAAAAAAGTATCATCTTACTGTAGTCTCAAGATACATGTTAATACATTTATTTATTCACTGGAATTAAACTAAAAAAGGTAAGCTTTGAAAAAGGTAGTTGAAGACAAATGGCCATATTTATAGCATGCGTCCACCTACTTTGCCTTCATGGCAATTAGTTTTCATATATTATAGATTCATACCTCTTTTCATCCCTATTAAAGGTGGATTCATTCATTCATATATTGGAAAACAAAGAACCCCTACATATTTCATGTCATGCAGGTCAGTCAGTTAAATTGATTAAGTAAAGGTATTTACCATCGGAGTCGGTATTCCCTCAGCTTCACAGGAAAGTTGAGCCAGATCCCCAGCTTCCAAATCTACGTTTTCTTCTTCATCCAAAATGAATCTAGGTTTATAACCAACTATAATTTCGGTGTATCCATTACGCGATTCCCTTGCATTAATAACTCTACAGACGTACATTCCTGTATCGCCTAAATTACTATTATTCATTGTCAGTTCACCAGACTCTATAAACCTTCCATCCTGTAAAACAGAACCTATATGAGAAAACACTCGCCTTAAAGTTTGCTTATGTCTCCTTACGATGCTTTCCTTCACCGTAAAGCATGTGGTGTGAAATCACTGCACAGAAAAACTGACGGGATTCGAACTTGCGTCGCTTGCGTAGAAGGCGACTGCTCCAACCTCAAGGCCACCACGGCCTTTGTAGGTCTTGTTTCTTTCAAATTCCAGTAGTAGACTCTGTGCTGATTGATTGATAATATGATTTGTAAATCTTAGTAACAATTAGAAGAGTATGTATACAAACCTTGTACCACAGTAATTGGTCGGTTCCCACGGTTTCATCATGTGGCACTTCGCATTTTACTGGAACTGATTCTCCTAATTCGATCAGTATTGTTGAAATCGGAGTATTATCTTCGGGTTTGGCTATAAAATGTAAAGTCATATTGCAATTATTTTTCGTCGATCTAACAGTTTAAATTATTATTATTATGATGATGAACTAAATCATTAAATTATTTATTTTGAGCTTTAAATTGTATAATATTTTTGAAAAGAGCAATTACTGAGTTTCTTGCCTTCTTCTTGAGTTCTTCTCAGTAAAAGCAACCTTCCAAACCTGGCGGTAGCATGTATAATCCTGTATAATTATGTCATTCTGTCTGAATTGTCATAAATCAGTCACGTGACTTATGTCATTTCCCATACATGTATCGTTTTTACTAGCGAAGTGTGAGGATAATGTTACTTCGTCTACAGGCCCTGGTGGCGACCATAGTTACTAATAGAAGGTCCTAACGATTGTAACACTTCAGTAAAAGTCAAGAATAATACTTACTTTTGACAAGTACTTTATAGCTCTGAATATCTCGGCCGGCGTCGTTCGAGACTACACAAACGTATTTTCCAGACGATAGTACGTCTATGTTTTTTATAGTTAATGTACCAACGGAATTGATGTACAAATTGGATCCTGTTGAAGAAATATAAATTAATATTAAACAAAAGGAGAAAGTAAAGTGTAAGTAAGTACAGGATTTCACACCACGAAACCTGCATATGCTGAGAAGTAATTCAATGACGTATGTATAGTGCCTGAGGCGGCGATGGACTCACCCTCTGTCACGTTGGCACTTAATCATCTTCGGTGAAAAGTGGGTGTTGTGATTACAACACCTCTGCCTACCCCTTCGGGGAATACAGGCGTGAGCATATGTATGTATGTTAAAGGAGTAAAAAATATTTTTACTTAATAATATTTTTTGAGATTGATACTACGTTTGATACCAACTTCAAATGCAAGTAGGCAATTAAACATACATATTTATCCTTTTTAAGACGATTAACGTTTGTATAATTTAAAAAAAATCACGCTTTTCAGTGTCTCCTTATCAATACCCTGCGACTTTTCCCTATCAAATATACACCGGAATAAATCTCATTTCACACTAATCAAATTTAATTAATTAAATGTGATTTTAAGCAAATATTTTTCAATGTCCTGGTAAACGGTATATTTTACACAGGACCACCATTCCCCAGTTGTTCCAAGTTTCCATATTGCTTAGCAAGTTTAAATATTGTAAACTGTGCGATTGACTTACCTGAAGTTATATTTACTCCATCCTTCGACCAAGTAACAATGGGTTTTGGTTGTCCCGCTGCCTTGCAAGGTATTGTCAGCTCAGCATCGCCAAGTACAGTCTCCAAGGTCATCTCATCTACATTTA
Source organism: Watsonalla binaria (assembly GCA_929442735.1). Lineage (NCBI taxonomy): Eukaryota > Metazoa > Arthropoda > Insecta > Lepidoptera > Drepanidae > Watsonalla > Watsonalla binaria. The sequence goes on from OV838938.1 coordinate 2,285,122, forward strand.
AAAATTCACTTTGGTGACGTCACGAGTTTTGAGCGCTAGCGATAGCATCATACAAGAGATATAGCCATACTAGATAAGACGGCTGATTGAGAAAAATGGCATGTAGATTCATACAAAATATTGAAATTGTTATATTTACAGTAGAAAGTGAGCTCCATGAAATTCAGAAAGAAATTACCTGTTAGACGTGTCAGATTAGGATTGATAATCGAATCGGATATTTGTCTCAGATGCCGTACGATACGCGCTGGGTCTGTAAAATATATTAAATCAGGTTAGTAAATACATCAAAGTAAGTACTTATAGGGACTGTGTCTGTTTGTAATTCCGAGTCTCTTTCCGTCTGTCTGTCTATCTGTCTGTTTTGTTCCGGCTAATCTCTGATTGATTTTTACGGGACATTCATTGGCAGGTAGCTGATGTTACAAGGAGTAACTTAGGGTAGGTACTTTTGTTTTTGGATTTATAACAATGTTTAGATACTGATTATTTAGGTCATTGAAAACAGAGCTCCTTGGTGGGAGGAGTGGATGCGATGTTCCAGCTATATTAAGCTCTGTTATCTCTCACTACGCTTCCACAGTGTTTTCATTGTTCCTAATATATTCATAGGCTGTAGTAGCTTACCATCAGGACTGTGCGATTGTTTGACGCATAAAAGCACATCAATATAGGCGCATGGATTTAAGATAATGTATTGTATCTACTTACTCAAACGAAAATATGTTATGAGGAACCATGTGATCGTTTTTAGAGATATACAAAACTACATATACCTACACGTGTTCAAAAAACTTACGCATTCGAGAACCGAACCCCGTCGGACTGCATGGAGTAAACTAGATAAAGAACTCATCACTCACCATAGATGACAAGAGCTACAGTTTTGTTCGCAGAACCATGTCTATTAGTCGCTACACATGTATAATTCCCTTCGTCTTCTACTGTCAGCGACCTGAAATACAACATTATAAGTTCGGATATATTACGTAATTAGTTGGGAACATTGGAATTCTTTAGGATAGAAATAGATAAAATCCCACTGGGATTCGAACTTGCGTCACTTGCGTAGCAAACGACTGCTCAAACTCAGCCACCCTACGGCAAATATTCATGCATGCATGCATATGCTCACGCCTGTATTCCCCGAAGGGGTAGGCAGAGGTGTTGTAATAACAACACCCATTTTTCACCGAAGATGATTAAGTGCCAACGTGACAGATGGTGAGTCCATCGCCGTCTCAGACACTTTACATACGTCATTGAATTACTTCTCAGAAATATGCAGGTTTCCTCACGATGTTTTCCTTCGCCGTAAAGCACGTGGTGTGAAATCACTGGACATAAGTTTTTTAGAAAAACTCATTGGTACAGGCCCCGCTGGGATTCGAACTTGCGTCACTTGCGTAGCAGGCGACTGCGCAAACCTCAAGGCCACCACGGCTCCTTTTATAAGGCAAATATTCATAAGCGCGGAGTATACCTACTTATGTTCGTTTGGCATCTACTACTTCGTAACTAATTAATAAAATTCGTAAAAAAAGTGAATAAATACTTATTATTAATATTTGTGTGAATATTTCCTTACTTGATTATGAAGTCTCGCTTGCTTTTACAAGAAACAGCTTCCCCGTTTCTGTACCACGTCACAGTTGGCTCTGGAATGCCTGTTGCGTTACATTTCATTAAAAGCTCATTACCAACCTTCTCTGTGATTACGTCCACATTGTTCAGAATATTAGGAGGATCTGGAAGAAATTAGTAAAAGGTTTTCATGATCTACAAATTAAATCCAATTATGACTAAAATTTTGATCTTCAAGATCCCACCACGAAGAAATAAAAAAATAATTATACGTTAAGCTTCAAGGTTGGAAATGAGATGCACCAACTTCAATAATTATACTTTTTTTCTTTTTTTCTATTATACTAGATTTAATCAAGTAAATTAAAGCTTAATAATAAGTTGATAAAATTATACGAAAAAGTTAAATAAATTTCTATCATAAAATCGAATTTATTTATAGTGTTTGGTGAAGGTGAAGTTCGTCACTTTTTTGCAAACTATGCAAATCGGTTGAGTAGTTGCTCAATAAATCGGGATACAAAAACGATAATGAATTCAATTTGGGCCAAATTTTCTACTTGTAATTAGTTTTGAGTACTGTTCCTTGGATATATGTTAATACGTGGAAATAAATGAAATATATTTATTATGAATATAGTATATAAAACGCCGTGGTGGCCTTGGGGTTAGAGCAGTCGCCTGATGCGCAAGCGACGCAAGTTCGAATCCCAGCGGGGCCTGTGAGTTTTTCAAAAAAACTTATGTGCAGTTATTTCACACCACGAGCTTTACGGTGAAGGAAAACATCGTGAGGAAACCTGCATATGTCTGAGAAGTAATTCAAAGACGTATGTATAGTGCCTGAGACGGCGATGGACTCACCCTCTGTCTCGTTGGCTACTTGATCATATTCGGTGAAATGTGGGCGTTGTTACAACACCTCTGCTTACCCCTTAGGGGATCCTTCTGGGATGGCATGAGCATATATATATATATGAGCCTCATCTTTCTTGCTAAATAATTAAAGAAACTTACCTCCAACGTTAATATCAACATCATACAAGTCGAAGCCCAATTTGTTATTTGCAGTACACCTGTAAGTGCCTGATACATCGGTATTGGTATTTCTAATCTCTAGCGTTTCTAAAGATACGCCAATTCTTATGAACTCCTGCTCATTTTCCTGTTTGAAATACCATTGCCTTTTGGGTCGTGGATTTCCTTCAAGTAGTCTGGAATAAAAGTTTGGTTTATCATTATTTTTACCAGTATTAGTATGTGCCATTATGTCTGTAAGATAAAACATAGTTGAAACCGTGGTCCGATGTAGGTGATGTCGAAATTAGTAAGGCCAGGCGAGACGGGCCCGTATATTATATTATTTACTCAAGCAAGGCGAAATAATTCAATGACGTATGTAAAGTGTCTGAGACGGCGATGGACTCACCATCTGTCACGTTGGCACTTAATCAACTTCGGTGAAGAGTGGGTGTTGTGATTACAATATAGGCGTGAGCATATGTATGTTCAAGCAAGGACAGGGGCCCAACCAAGAGCTCTTATTGCAACGTTATTACAGTTGTGTGACAGTGACAGATGTATGCACGTCAAATATATCTGTCTCGTAATAAGAGTAAAACTGTCATGGCATTAAGAGGTCATGGTTGGGCCACATTACAGTGAAAGAGTATTATTATTAAGGTCCCGAAGGGTCCAATCGATAGACGGGTGCCAACTGTACGCATAATATTACAAAGATCGTTTACTACATGAATACCAATAACATATATGCTCATGCCATCCCAGAAGGGTCCCCGAAGGGGTAAGCAGAGGTGTTGCAACAACACCCACATTTCACCGAATATAATCGGAGCCAACGTGACCGAGAGTCCATCGCCGGCTCAGGCACTATACATACGTCTTCGAACTACTTCTTAGACATGCAGGTTTCCTCACGATATTTTCCTTCACCATAAAGCACGTGGAGTGAAATAACTGCACATAAGTTTTTAGAAAAACTCATAGGTACAGGCCCCGCTGGCATTCGAACTTGCGTAGTAGGCGACTGCTCTAACAACAAGGCAGTGACATGCGCCTTTGACAAAAGGTGTGTGAAATTTTTTGTGTATACATTGGTATCCATGATCAGAAATTAAAAAAACAAAAATGCTTAACTAATGTCATTGTCGATAAATCGACTTACCTACAACTTATATTGATCGATGAACCCAACGACAGGAGAATAACGCTATCGGCAATGCGTTCTATTACAGGTGGTGCTGTAAAAAAAGATAACATAAATGTTAAATACTCAAATCATACAATTGAACAAATTCCATACGCATAAAGTCAGAAGGGAGGTTGACCAGATTGCTACGTCATGTAAGGTTCTCCGCGGGATGATCGACGCCCCCGAACTGATTGGTGAACTGTGTCGACTCTTCGTTCCCGACAGGTACCTGCGTAGTAGGAAACACAAGCTGTTCGCTGTCCCCAACAGTCGAACAGTAGCACGTGCGAAGTCTCCCATACCTCGCTCGTTGACTGCACTCAATGCTCTCTTGGAGTCTAACCCTACGGTGGATGTGTTTGATGACGGATGGAACAAGCTATTGTTAGAGTGCATGATGTTCTGCGAGAAAGGATGAACGTTCATATTTTATTTTTAGTTTTTATATTATATTTTATGTGTATATTGCATTACCTGTGTCTGATTAGTGTAATTGGCATTGTATGCCGTTCTAATTATTGAATAAATAAATAAAGTGAGCGAACGCATTTGTTAAATCAGACAAATTCTCCCGAACAATTTGACAGGCTGCAAAGTCGGTTCGGGCTCGCACGCCCCGCACACTCCACGCGAGTGCTCTGTAGTACAACCAACTGCATATCTTTCAATTGTACTATACTCACCATAAACGTCGACGGTCACATTTTTCGTAGCAACGCCAATTTTATTTTCAGTTCTACATTCATAAGTACCTCTATCTTGAGCCGTTACTTTTAATCTAGAAAAAATATATATTTACAATAAATTTATATATACAAGGAGCCGTGGTGGCCTCGGGGTTTCGACAGTCGCCTGCTACGCAAGCGACGCAAGTTCAAATCCCAGCAGGGCCTCTGCTTATCTCTTCGGGGGCCCTTCTATGTAGCCATACGTACCTACTATAACGAAGGCATATGTTAAATATTTTCGAATCAAGACATTATCATGTACTCTTCAGTACTAATTATGTGTAATTTTCATTCCAAAATGTAGGTAAGTACTTACTGTATGCTGTGATCTTTGTCGAAACGAATTTTTTTTGACTGTCTGATATTTTTTCCATCTTTGAACCACGTGACGTTAGGCAAGGGATTGGCATCAACGTTGCAAGTCAATGTTATGTAATCGTCAACGTCAGCTTTTATTTCTGTATCATCCTTCTGAATCATCGGCGCGTCTGAAAATAATTTTAAAATTACAATCAACAATATGTTATAGAATACCATACAGGTCAATCTACCAACCCGGTTTATTTCAATTCAAGGGCTTAAGCAGTGGCCCGCTACGTAAGCGATGCAGGTTTGAACCCCAGCTACCTGGCCTGAGTCAAGGAGTTTAAAAAAATTAAGTACAGTAATTTCACTCCACGTGCTTTACGGTGAAGGAAAACATCGCGAGGAAATCCGCATGCATAAATCTGGGAATAGTGCCTAAGACGGCGATGGACTAACCCTCTGACGTGATAGATCACGTTGGAATTTAATCATCTTCGGTTAAAATTGGGTTTTGTTGTGGCAACACATCTGCTTAGACCTTCAGGGAACCTTCTTACTCTTCGAGGACGTGAGCATATATATTGTATTTTTTATTTTATATTTCAATTGCTCATGATCATGCCAAGTCGAATCTCGCATAATTTGGCAATTCTAAGGTAAGAACGTCCTTTTTAAGGATCTATCAAAACGCCTGGTTGACGTCTCTGATGACCGTCGAGCTGGTTCTTACCTCGGTCAGAGGATTAGCTTAGCGATCCAGCGAGGTAACGCAGCCAGCTGACTGGGCACCATTCCCGCAGACACTAATTTAAATTCCGTGTTTTATTTATAATTTTTATTTTTATTATATTTTTCTTTTTCATTGTTTCAGCAATTGTAGGTAAGAACTACAATTAAGTATCTTTACAAATGTTTCCCCTGAATACTTACATTCCACAACTAAATCGACAAGATGCTCATCTATCCCAATTTCATTGGTCGCCTCACATTTATATATACCAGATGCATTAGGTTGTATGTTGTTAACCCTCGTGCTATTTGACTCGCCGATTTGATCAAATGCATCTTCGGATGTCTTTTTGAAGAACCATTGGATTTTCGGATACGGTTTTCCATCGACAACTCTGAAACATGATTGGAAAAAGTTTGATTATAAATACTAGAAACATGCGTCCCCAATTCCCGTTAAGCTCAAGGGAAAAGTATAAAAATGCATTAGTATTATGAAATGTGCATGTTGCCTGGCTAAGTGTCTTGGTTCAATTCTCAGAAGGCTAGTTTCCGAACCGGTGTTAAATATTCGATGTTCACAATTGCCTTCAAGGGAATTAAATTTTCACTTTCAATATCGAAGCCTGTATAGCCGAATTTTGGGCCAGAAAGGTGAAAGATGAAAGAAAACTGCTTGCAAACTGAGATGTGAATGTTGAAATGGATTTGTAGCGTAATGAGATTAAGAAGAATATAATAATATGAAATCGAAAACAACAAGATTAAAGCCAGATTCAGTGATAAATGATACTTACTTGCAGTCCAAAGTAGTATTGGTGCCTTTTGTGACGTACATTTGTGTAATGTTCTTATCAAGTACTGGAGGTGTCTCTGTTAAACGTAATGAGCATAGTCAGAACCCACGCCTACATATTATCACCAATTAAGTTTCAGTCCCATGAAATAGGGGCGAGGGCTGGGCACGAATCCAGACCCCAGACTGTTACTACTTATAGAAAAATAATTAACATTATTCCCGACCCAAGGATTAAACCCAAGACTTTGTGTTCCGCATTAGCACTTTCAATATTTAGACCAACCAGGCAGTCCAGGTAACCTACATTACATGTACATGACAGTACATGATTCTTGCGAATTTAAACTTTTGTGAGAAGATCATTAGTTTGGTCATGATCCTTTGCCGATAAATTCACTCACATTCACTCTTTGAATTCACATTCGCAAAGAGCCAATTTTTTTATACTTTTTATTTCATGCATAATACTTACTGGTAATTTTAACATCCGTTGAAAACTCTATGTGTTGACTCGGATCGTACGACAGAACTGCTTTGCATGTATATTGTCCGACCGAGTCCCAAGCCACAGTCTTTATTTTTAATTTGGTTCCATCCGAGGATATCGTATATTCATCAGAAGTATTAAGTTGAACAATCCTGCTATTTAACTTTCTGAACCAATCAATGCGCATTGTTGAGGAAGAATTTATTTTGCACTGAATAATCGCTTCTTTTGAGTAAGAAGTGTTAGTTGTTTCTGTAACAAACAATCCAAAATCATTGTTGAGGTCTTAACATTAAATTCGTTCAATCGAAGTCCTATCCAAACGTGATATTCACGTGTCCCAAAATTCTAATTCTAATTAATTACTCACATACTTAAATAAAAATACAAAATACAGAAATGTTATGGCGCCCTCTAGTCCCAGACGAAGCAAAGCTTGCTCTATGGATAAGAGACAGAAAAGCGTAGTAGGTAGTTAGAATGTTACCAAACAGTTACTAAACAACTTTAAATACGTTTTTATCAGATTGGAAACTAAGATTGATGATTTAGTTGCAACAATATCGTAACGGTTTTCATAGCATTAATACCATGCGGTTTCAATGTAGCTATATTGTAATCTTGATATAGTTAGTAAAAAAACTTTTTATTAAGTATTGGTTCACAGCATAGCTCAAATCATTACCTTCAGGAGATATGTAGACATTGAACGGAGATAGCACTGTGAATGTGGTAGTACTTTGGTGTGTGCCCTTGCTATTTTTAGCAGCACATACGTATTCCCCTGCTGAAGTGATACCGCTTTTGGATATCTTACTCGTGTAATTGTAGTTTGGCTCTGTGGCACAAGTCTGAAAAATATCGTTGTTCATCACAGCCTTGAAATGGTTACTGGCAGTAGTTACTCGGGCCTATTCTCAGGCAATTTAAGCTTATATACATACAGCCGTGATGCCTTAGGGGTTTGAGCAGTCGCCTGTTACGCTAGTGACGCAAGTTCGAAAGCCAGCGGGCCTGTACCAATGAGAACCGCAGTAAGAACTCTGCGAATTTTAGGCCGAAGGTTAGTTTTTTGGAGAAAGAGAGTATCTGGTCTGTCACTCAGAAATAATTATTTTCAAATGTTAAACATACCTGTTTCATTTCATTTGACTGGAACGAAACACTTCCTTGAGCATCGCTCCACGTAACTTCTGCAGCTGGATACGCAGAGACCGTACATGTCAGGTGGAGTGTCCCATTGTAGGGGACTTGCACGTGTGTACCCTCAGTTATGTTAGTGACTGGGGCTTTTACTGGAACGAATAATAATCTATTTTTAATCTACTTAGTAATAATTCCTAACATATGAAGGAATAAATAATGGCGTGCCATGCTTGAAGAAAAAAAATGTATACAACTTCAGTTTATACCATGTTTTTTTAAGAGCCATTGTTATTATTATAAAATGGTTACGGTGTATTTATTTTCAATTATATTTTAAGTAGCTAAAAACTAATTTCAAGTAGAAAACTTGGCCCAAATCGGTGTCTCTCGGGATCGTGCCAAGAAGGCTGGCAGCATTGCCACGTTGAATAGCAATGCTGATTCTCTGAGCGAGAAAAGCCCCAGCCCGCTTTTCACGAGAAGCTTCTACCAGATGACGTGCAACCTCTTTGAATAGTTGATGAACATCTGGACCCCATTTATACATAATTGTGCTCACGACGTTATCCCAGAAGATTTACCGAAGAAGTAAGCATAGTTGTTGTAACAATAACACTATTCACCGACAATGACTAAGTGCCAACGTGACAGAGAGTGAGACAATCGCCGTCTTAGGCACTATGCATGTGTCTTCAAATTTCTTCATGCATATGCAGGTTTCTTCACGATGTTTTCCTTCACTGTAAAGCACGTGAGGTGAGTTTACTGCACATAAGTTTTTAGAAGAATTCATTTCATCCTCTCCCGATTCAGTAAGTACTGGACGACCTTACAACAAGAACACAAAACTTCTCTAAGGTAGCATTATTTGGTTGCAATCTTCTGTGAGGTACAATCCCCACGGCGGCTCCGAATTTAGAACGAGAGGTCCTGATATGCCAAACCTCTCTTTTAACTAGTACTTTTTCACTTACAAACCCTCGGTGATTTGGATGAAATGTATAATGATGGCACATTCACTCTCGTGTCTTAGAATATAAGTTACTTTATACCCTAAAAATGGGGCAGCTTACCTTCAGTTTCCTCTTCTATTCTCTCACTCACGTTTTGTAGTACCTAAACAGAATAATGCATTAGAAGCGGATTTCATACACAGTTAATTTATCACTGAATACAATTCGTTAGTGTTAACCTTGTCACAATGTATAAAATTAAATCTAAAATCTAAACTCAACTTTACATTGTGCGTAAAATTTTGACATTCTGCAATTCTGCAAGAGCTCTTATTGCAATGCTAGTTCAGCTCTGTGACACGTCATACTACATTAGTTGTCTCTTACTAAGTCAAAATATCATGGCAATAAAAGCTCACGGTAGGATCCATGTTAGTGGCTTCTATCCCCTGTGAATTTTCATACCTGTGTTATTTCCATGGAGCTTTTAATTTGTTTGATTGTACCATTACAGCCATCCTTTATATATTTGTACTCGCCACAATCCTGGTAATCAGCCATGAAGCAGCGATTTGATAACACAAAATGCACCTAAAATGTGATATAATTCATTCATATATTTCTGGTTTGAAAGTAACAGTAATGTAATTTAGGCACCATGCCATCCCGGGTCTCCAAAAGTATAGGCATAGATCTTAGAACACACACTTTCTACTGACGGATTTTGAGTCCTCCAGCGTCTCAGCCATTATACATATATCTTTGACTTTCTTCTCGAGGCGTAAAGTTTCCTAACGATGTTTTCCTTCGCCGTAATGCTGTAGTGCAAGTACTGTGACAACTCGCTGTCCTTATTTAAAAAAAAACTCATTGGTTGGACCTGGGATTTCAACGCCAACATCTTAGGTAAAAGCTGGGTGTTGTAAAGTGTTCCTTCCTTCTGAAAAAGGCTTGAGCTTAAAATAATAATACATACCTTAGTATGCTTCATTTGACACATATCCATGATTTGCTTTGAATAAATCGAAAGATAATTCCAGCTTTCGTCAGTAAAAACGTAGATGTCGGACAAAGGTGGACTCAGTTCAATAGCATATAGTAGTGGTGGTTGTTCATCTGTTGACCCGTACTCATCCTCGATTTTATTCAATTCTGTCTTCACTATGCCTGCATCACGACTATTGACCCAAAGCTTTCTACTGTGGTACCCTTAAAACATAATTATGATGTTTGAATAAGTTTAGAATACGAGAAGGAGAAGCTCGTGGCCCAGTTGCTGTTACTTATATAATTCGATTGGCGAAGTATAAGCAACCCTTACCTAAGCCAGTAGTTATACAGGATCACTTTTTGCCTCGGAGAGGCAATTTAACGACTTTAGCAATCGTTACAGGTCAGGACTAAAAATAGTGATAACTGGTTTAGTCCTACCGGTTTACCTCGCAATAGAACTTATGAAGTCGTATGGCAGTCGCTCCGTATAAAAATCAGGTGTTCAGCCACATCGGGTTGAATCAAGAGAGAAGATGATGGCAGTTCCTCCCGGAGAAATAAATGAGAAACGAGCCTGAGTATTACAGATAGAAAGATAATAGATAGGAAGGCGAAGTTATTATACAGCACATGAAGGAAATCATCAGCGCCATGATATAATATATATACAAGGTAATTAAAAAGTTTGCAGACAATATTATTGGCGTTCGTACTTGATTCAGATCTTTAAACAAAGCGACTGCATACTGACTGTTGCAACTCCTCATAGGAAAATCGGTAGTCTGGGCTAAACTAGATATCGGTCTTTCTTAGACTTCTGACTGACCTGCAACGATTGCCGAAGACGTCAAATTGGAAGTCAGGAGCGAAGGCTTAACGTGCTCTCTTGACGGACTTGCACAGAAGGAACTCGAGCGGACACCTGATCGCTGATTGGCTGATTGAATGATATTCGCAACAACAAATGTGCCACAAGTTTTTAAATTATACTAAGAGTAGAAACAATGTGTGACACCAAATCCTAATCACACATAGAAGAGAGAAGCCGTGGTGGCCTTGAGGTTTGAGTAGTCGCCTGCTACGCAAGCGACGCAAGTTTCGAATCCCAGCGGGGCCTGTACCAATGAGTTTTTCTAAAAAGCTTATGTACAGTGATTTCACACCACGTGCTTTACGGTGAAGGAAAACATCGTGAGGAAACCTGTATATTTCTGAGAAGTAATTCAGTGACGTATGTAAAGTGTCTGAGACGGTGATGGACTCACCATCTGTCACGTTGGCACTTAATCATCTTCGGTGAAAAGTGGGTGCTGTGATTACAACACCACTGTCTACCCCTTCGGGGAATACAGGCGTGAGCATATGTATGTATGTACTAAAGGCAGAAACAGGGTGTGACACCAAATCCTAATCACACATAGAAGAGATAAATAAATTTAAATCAAAGTATTTTTAGTGTTATGGATAAGTAAGAAGGAGAAATAGGAATATGGTCTTACCATCGAAGGAGATTAATATAAACTGCTTCGTCGCACTTGAATTAGTCACCGCATGCATTAAGCCCTCTGTTCCTTTTTTTACTTCAGTTATGATTCCGTGCATCGAACCCGAATTGTCTATCAGGAACGTTAGACTACCATCAGCTTTGACTGTTAATATCCTCAAGTTAATTACGATAAATATCAACAACTTATAAGCAGTCTTCATTTTGCAGAAATATTGACGTATGCACAACAGAATCAAACTTTATAATGAAACTTTAGTTACAAACTTGATCTTATATACTCATTCGCTATCAGAAAAACAATGCCGAATTCCTAAAACCATAATAATATTGAGGAAATCTGCATAAAATAAGTACGACATTTGATAAGTACCAAGCACAGTAATTATATAAAAATGTTATTATCGTTCAACGTCACTCAATAAAATAACCCAATCTGTTTTCCCTTGGAAACAATACTGGAAAACCCAGAATAACTAACTGAGATGTGTATCCGAACTGATTTCCATACCATCATAATGGCTACCGAGTTCCAAATATTCATAATGTATAAAAAAGTTGGCAAACAAGTATGTACCCAAATACAGTCAGTCGGATTATTGGTAGAGTTATTCACCGTTACTGCAGTCAAAAACAAAGGGCCCAAGTATGATTGTTTTAAGCAGCGCGCATTAAGAACTTCTCAGGTTTGAAGTTTAATTTTATGGTACCGAAATAAATTTTTGATGCAAAAGCTAGCTAAAAAAACAAAGAACAATATTATGGTTCTAACTTATTTTTTATTCATACTACAAAGGATTCAAACTATAGTACAAATCCCAGCGACTACATACATAATGGCAAAATTACTAATTCCCTGGTGAGCAGGTAGCCCCAGGGTTACCTGCTACCTAGCATTAGCATTAGCATTGTCAATCAGATTTTGCAAATTTTGATAATAGGTAATATTATATCAGATAGATCATAATTTACAGGATTATATATGCTACCGCCAGGTTCGGAAGGTTGCTTTTACTGAGAAGAACCTGAAGAATATTTTACAATTTAACTGAAAATGAAAAATATTTTTTCACTTTTAGTCCTAGAAGTTCACTAATGAATGTCGACGAGCCGTTGGAGATTAGCATGATCACTCTCTCTCCCCACAAATAAACGAGTCAATTTTAAAACCTGATTGATAACCCTCTAAATCAATGGAGTAAACCTACCTTACTGCTTGTATATTATATAATATTTCTACTGTGTGATTATGCAGGTTCGAAACCACGGTGAAGAAGGCACTAGGTAAATTGTTTACAAACTACTCGTCCATCACGGCTCTACCTAACATATTATAAGTTTTAATAATATGAATACGTTAACATTGCTGCATAGTATAAATACCTATTATCCTCTACATTCATAATTAATGACTAGTGACGTATACCAATTTGTTATCGCCTTTCCTGCTAATACCACTACGACAGCGTATGACGATTTAATATCGTTTTATCCAAACCTGCTACGTCATCTATAGGTAAAGTCTATAGTATTTAGTATTTATTAATATCGCTTATAGTTCAGTCAAGTTTTCTGGCCGCCAAATAATGAGGAGTCCTGGGGACTCATATTTAGTGTTGCTTATTTGTCAAAGATTTTTCTACTGTTTCCCTAATCTAATCTTGAGTCCCATATTAGGGATTTGACATTCATTGTGTTGATAGTTAGTCGGAGGCAGGAAGTGGGGAATTCCAAATATTCGACTTTTTGTGCACTGCAATTTACTGAGTTTCTTGCCAGGTTCTTCTCAGTAAAAGCAGCCTTCCGAACCTGGCGATAGCATGTATAAACCTGAATAATAATTTCGTTCTGACGATTTGAAAGTACCTAGTTTGTTAAAAGTCTAATCAAATAAACATATTTTTTAATTTTAATTTTAATTTGAAATGTATTACGCTACAAAACACGTCAACGCTCTGTTAAACATGGTCAAATACTTGGAGCACCGAATAAAATACTGTAGTGGGTGCGATAGTACCAGCGGCGGAACCATGAGCTCATAATATTATGGTCTTATTGACAGATTAATGTAGGGTTCATCATCATAATTTTAAGAGTCTGACTCTTGTCGGTGTAACCGATGCAATTTCTTCCATTCGTCTCTATCCAGTGCCATCTCCTTGACCTCCCTATACGTCATCACAGACACCATTTCCTTAACTTGTCTCATGTATGATAACCTGGGTCTTCTTCTTCCTCTCTTGCCTTCTACTTTTCATCAAGTAATCTTAGCTGAGAGAAATTGACAATTGTTAAAGTACTGAGTGGTCAGAAGTGCCACGAGTTAATTAAAATTCAGATGACATCATAACTAACCGCCTACGCATTGTGGAGCTCGAGCTGGGCGGATTAACGCGTAAGTATAAGTAATTAAATAATACTCGGGTGATGACGTGGTCTCAAATTACATCAAGGGGGTATACATTAAAGAAATTAAACTAAAGTCCTTGAAACACATTTTATTATTTTTTTGATTACCTAAGTTGAATAATAATGATGTATGGCAGCACCATAAAAAATATCAGTCAACGCGTTTGACAGTTTGGCATTTGACACAATTGACACTGACAGTTCTTATCTATCAGCTAAGATCAATCCAATCCAATCGAATTCATGTCATAGTTTCGTTCGTTCGAGCATGAAAAGTGAAAATACGATAAAAAACAGTCGTGTAATTATTAAAATCTTAAATTAAAACATGGTGTTGTAAAGATGTCTAGCTCTAAATTATCACCGTATATAGTACAAGAGCTCCCAGACATAACGGAATCTATTAAATATCCACTTAGAAGTGTTCAGAGGATAAAGGTTAGATGCACTATTTTTCTTTGGCTTCTGTTCAAATCTTTGTTATTTATAAATATTGCCGACTGTTAAAAGGATTTAGTATAGTTTGGATGTTTTAGCATTACTTTTTGTAGTAATCTTTTAGTTTGGGGTTAAATCAATGTACTATATTCATTTGAATTTTCGATACTTATTACCCAGACGAAAACATCTATAAAGGAGATATTGCATTGAATTTTATCTATATCGGAGATTTTTAGCTATATACTTAGTTGAATAAGGTTATTAACGTGTACCTAGCTTATTAAATTGATTACTGTATGCACTTTGTCAAACTATATCATGCTACCAATTTTTACTGGTGAACCATTAAATGCTAATTTGCATGTTGAGTACCAATTCTTTGGCTACCTCATGGAATAAATTTAAATAACAATAGTACATATTGCACTGTGCTACTTTGTTGAATAATCTTTCGTTCTTTTATTTATTTAATGGCGATGAGCTTGAGTACAGATATTCAGCCAATGTCTAGTGATTGCTGAGAAAAAAAACTATGAATATGCGGACGAAACTATATAATTGCTATAAATATGCGGAGGAACCCATTGGATTCCCAAGACAAAATTGTCAAAATCTACTTTGAATAATCATGAATTTATATTTTTGTGTTTCATTTCGTGTTTCTTGTGGGGTCACTATCTGTATGACAAAAGAGGAGCTTGTGGCACAGTTGCTATTGCGCATATCATTCGATCAGCAAAGTTAAGCAACCCCTACCCCAAGCCAGTAAATAGTAGCCTCCGTGCCTTGGAGAGCATGTTAAGCCATGTTCAGTCCTATTTGCCAATTTATCATCTTTGATAGTCGTTACAAGTCAGTTGGAGGCCTAAAATAGTCTGACAACTGGCTTAACCCAGATCACAGATTTTCCTTGGTAAAAGGGGTTGCGAAGGTCAGATGTGCAGTCGCTTCGTATAAAAATCAAGTGATCAGCCACATCGGGTTGAATCAAGTGCCGACCCCAACAGTGTAAGAGATAAGGCCAGGGAGATGATGAACCTTCCAAACCTGGCTGTAGTATGTATAATGCTGTATAATCATGTTGTACTGACAATTTGAAGCTACTTTGTACTTTAAAAGCCTAATCAATTGAGGATATTTTTGTATTGACATATTTATATTGTAGTATAATCATTTGAGACTACCTGCTTCTTTCACCTAGTGGTGCAAACACTGCTGTTGAAAATGAGGTCCTGGTTTCAATCCCCAGATTGGACAAAGTTTTATTCAGTTTTTCTGATCAGATTTCCCCCCTATTAAATGAGATTTAAATGTGGACGAACTATTGCTGCCGTGACATTACTAAAATGCCGTTATCTGACGATCTGGTAGATTTTCAAAATTAATGCTATTATAACAAGAGAAAAAAAACTATTGATCTGTGTTTCCGAATTTTCAATACCTTGAATAGTTATGGAAATAATCCAAGTAATTAAGTCATTAAAAGGTCATATCGGTTTATATTTTTATGACAGTTTTTGCATGTTATTCAATGCAACAGTTTTGGTAGATAACGGCATTATAGATATACTATGGCAGATTAGTACTCTGTCTAGTCTTTGAGGAATACAGGCATAAGCATGATATGCAGTAAAGAGTAATTGCTGAGTTTCGTTCTGGTTTCACAGTAAAAGCAACCTTCTAAACTCAGCTGAAATATGCAGTCCATTATAAAAATTAACTGCTTTATCATTGCCAAGCATTTCATTTAAATTAAATTTTATATTGCTTAATTTAAATTTGCCTTTGTTTATAATATCCTTGATTCAAAAGTTATAAAACCACATTTTAAATGATGCAGTATTTGTACTTAAAATGATAAACTGAAACAGATGGCCACATGTTGGAGATATAATGTATGTCAACAATATAAAGTACTTACATTATTGAAGAGATGATAATAATTATATTAATGTTGATAACTTACTACACACTTGTACATTTCTGTATTAATGTGGTTGAGTACATGCAGAAGTAGGTTCCTGAGATTCCCGAGTCTCTGATTTTAGCTGGACATGTCTGGGCCAAATATTCCATCATACCTTTTAAAGCTTAAATTAATACTAGATACTAGTATATACATGATTGGCATCCCGTGGCAGACCCAAGAAGCGCTGGCTTGACGTCGTTAAAGCCGACATGAGAGAGAACGAACTCACAGAGGAGGATGCCAAAGACCGAGCAAAGTGGAGGAGAGAGAGCAGGAAAGCGGACCCCAGCACCATGCCGGGAAAACGCTAAGACGAAGAAGAAGACTAGTAGATACATGATTATCTACAGATTTTCGTCATATAAAATTTGTTTCAGATTTTCTGGTAATGTACTTCTGAACTTGAAATCTGATTTGCAGGGATTGTTAGTTCGATCTCCGTCTCGTGTGCCTATTTTTCTTAACCATTATTAAAAAGCTCTTGTTATGTTACAGTACACCTGCTTCGACGTGTCAAAGTCGCTGATAGCATTCGGGGCGACCAGTGGTGGTATATACGTGTTCAATCGGATTCCATGCGAATTCATACAACTTATTCCTAATAAGGTTAGTTGCTGCTTCTGTTGGCTTAAGGGTTGATTGCATGTATTCAACATAAATTATGTCCCACGCCTTGTATTATGCGTAAAATGGTTAACAAGTGGGGCCATCTTGTTGGTAAATGTAATGTCTTTTAGCAGGTGAAGTTCCTGTTGGAATATTATTATTATTATGACCCTGCCATTCCACTTTTCAAACTTTCCCTATCCAAAGCATCAAGCTTATCCCGCCTGCCCCATTGTCTTCCTCCCATTCGGGGTCCGTTGGTTGGAATATAGTTATCAAGTCGTCAAGACCGTCAAGATGTATGCACAAAACCACATTACAAATTGAGTCCTTATTACATACTAATATAGTTTAAACTCCATTGGATGGAGGAGATCGTGGCACAGTTGCTATTGCGCATATCATTCGATCAGCGAAGTTAAGCAACCATAACTCTAGCCAGTCATTGGATGGGTGACCGCCCGAGATCCTTCCGTGCCTCGGAGAGCACGTTAAGCCGTCGGTCCTGGTTGCCAATTTATCATCTTTGGCAGTCGTTACAAGTCAGTCGGAGGCCTAAAATAGTCTGACAACTGGTTTAATCCAGATCACAGATTTTCCTCGTTAAAGGGGTTGCGAAGGGCGAATGGCAGTCGCTTCGTATAAAAGTCGAATGATCAGCCACATCAGGTTTAATCAAGTGCCGACCCCAACAGTGTATGAGATAAGGCCAGGGAGATGATAATATTTTAAACTCCATTGCAGGATGGAGCAATAACAAGGGTAGCCATATCGTCAGACGAGAAGCGGATAGGTTTCTCAAATGGCCGTGGAGTGGTTACAGTAACGGAATGTGATCAGTCGACCCAGGGTAGTCAGGGAGCCACATCCAAAGAACATGTCGGCAATGAGGTCACAGCAATGGCGTGGAGTGGGTCCATGTTGTTTATTGGAGACGATGTGGGGAGGATTAGTGTTTTGCAACTCCACAGTTTTATTGTAAGTATTGAGGACACATGAACTGTATTTGATTAATATTGATTGATGCACTTGCACATACCTTCTTAGTATGAATAGATCACTTAACATACATATGCTCACGCCTGTATCCCATGGGGGTAGGCAGAGACCCACCGTTTGCCACATGCTACGATCCTTACATACTTCTTTCGCTTCATCCACATTCATGCATCTCTTCATACACTTTCTTCGGTTACGAGTGCTCCGAATTTGACCTTTCTGAAAAATACTATTAATTTTGTCATAGTAGTTCTTCCTTGGACGCCCTCTACCGACACTTCCGGTCATATTCGCAAATATCTTTCGTTAATCGCCTTTCACTCATCCTTTCGATATGTCCAAACCATCTCAAAATACTTTTTTCAATTCTGGTCACCACATCATTCTTCAACTTGCAACTGTCTCTTATCACACTATTTTTCATACGATCTACAATGGTGACCCCACACATACTTCGTAACGAACGCATTTCCACTGCATTCACTCTACTTTCATGTTTCTTCTGCCAAACCCAACGAAATTCACAATAAACGCTTGGAGTCTGGAAGTTACGAACTATGTAATTTTTATACCATACTATCTTCATGGGAGACGCGCGGGACCCTTGTTTCTTTGAAATAAAATTTGCATAAATATTGCTCCTTGTAACATTAGCTATCTGCCAGTGAAAGTCCCATTAAAATTGGTCCAACCGATTCGGAGATTAGCCAAAACTAACAGACAGATAGAGGACATTTTTAAAAGTTTGATTTTTATGTTAGCCCTGTATATATTTTTATAATATGCATATAGTAAAAAGGTGAAATTTGGAATTACAAACAGACACTTCAAATTGATTTATTTGTATAAAAAATCAGCTGTTAGTAATTTAATGTTACCCAAAAGCAACCCTTTGCTTAGTTTGGGACAAGGTTATAGATGTATATACCTAGTCTCACTTTCTTTGTCTCCCACACCTGCCATTTATATTTTTCATTTGGCTGTTTCCTAGTACCCTAAGGTTGTCTGGTAGAGATCGCTCTAGCTATAAGACCGCCTTTTGTTACCATACTTTATTAATCTAACTTAAATACCTTTACTATATTATGGTGTGCAATAAATAATGTATTTTTGTTATTATTATTATGTATATACACACTTTCTGTACCCTGTAGTTTCACCCGCCTGACGACAAAATTTCATGAGTGGCTTTATTTCGCGGATCCCTAATAGCCT
The DNA here is from genome assembly GCA_929442735.1 of Watsonalla binaria. NCBI lineage: Eukaryota > Metazoa > Arthropoda > Insecta > Lepidoptera > Drepanidae > Watsonalla > Watsonalla binaria. The sequence goes on from OV838938.1 coordinate 2,304,202, forward strand.
TTTTTTAAATAAAAGTAGCCTAGTAGCAGCAGTTACTGCTTGTAACATCAGCTGTCTGCCAGTGAAAGTCGAACACAACGAAAGAGAACAGATGGACAAGCAGAAAATATTTTAAAATTGATTTTTTTATTTCAAACAGACATTATTATATGTTACTTGTATACTTTCATAACTTTCATATCGGGCATTTGATGAAAAGCTGTAATAGAATTTAGAATTGTAAACAAACACCAATTTTTTTTTATATAACACGTAAAGATGAGTTAATAATGTTTCTCTTTTAAATTTCAGGCGAAAACAGTGTTCCACTGTACCTCTCAAACAATAATGAACTTAGATTCCCGGATATGTCAAATAGACATGAAGTCATATATGCTCCTCGTGTCAACCCTAACGAGGTGTTACATCTGCGATACATCACAAGAGCAATACAGGCAAATAGGACAGAAACTAAGAGACGGGGAGTTTGGGGCTTGCTTCGTTACCAAAGATACACATACTGATTGCTCCCCAACTTGCAATACTGTCCACGATTTCACTGAACCCAAGAAATATAATATTGTCAATGAAGAATTAGCTTTTGCTGTGAGCAAAGAAGTCCAGAATACAACGATATACTGTGCTCGGCCATCTTCCAGACTTTGGGAAGCTTCCATTGATGGAACAGTTAAGCGAACACATCAATTCAAACAAGTTTTAGCAAAACGAGCTATGAATATAATCACTTTGGACTCTTATGCAAAGGAAAATGTTTGCATTGAAAATATACACAGCGAAGATGGGCAATCTGTGATCTTTTCCAAAATTTACTCATTGAATAGTGCCATATTTTCATTTAAACGAGACGCATTATATTTTCTAAATGTCGATGATGTTGATAATACTCTGTGGTTTGATGCATATAAGGATATAGTTGATTGTAAGGTACACAATGACACAGCATACGTATGGTTGTCTAACAGCTCTCTAGTTACGTTGAAATACATGAAAATAGACAAGTTTCTGCTAAAATGTTACTTGGATGAGAAATATGTGCTGTGCGGTGAAATGTGTGCCTTGTTTAGTGACTACTTACTATGTAGTGCTGTGTCTCCTAACTTACACATTCTAGTTGGACTAAGAGATAAGCTGAAGAATCAAGAGTTATTGAATACCATTGAAAATGTTCTGAAAAAGATTGACAGTTTAAAAAATGATGCCACGCAGTTGAAGTCAGGAATTTTTGTAGTTGACAACACTTATCATGCGCAAAGTTTACTGAATGATGGTGTTAGACATGAGGATTACAAATTTGGTGCATTGCCACCTGAAGCGATGCAGACGTTAAAAGATATAAGTTTATCCGTATCAGATAAATTAATTACTAGTAAGAATATGTTGAAAGAGAAATGGGTTGATTTCGAAGGGAAAATGAAGAATCTTAACAATGAAAAACAAATTGTGCCTGAAATACCAAAAAGGATACATCGTGACGAATACGTTAACGACGTACCTACAGTGGACGAGGAAATTATCTTCAAAGAATCTAGTCAAAACGCCATAATCACAGACAATAATTTAGATAGCGGCGATGAAGGATGTAAATCACTGTACCAATATTATAGGTTAAGCTTAGTCGGTAAAAATGATGATGCGAATTTATTATCTACAATTGAAAAGCAATGCTGTGATATTAATGAGATCTGTAGTCTTATGACGAAAGTAGAACAATACTGTGTCTCAATAGGAGCAACGGATGACGCGTCATATGTTGCAAGTTATATATTTCTTAACTATTTAAATATATCAAAGGATTTACTAGATTCTGTAGTAAACAATGACGTGTTATACAAATACTTTGTAGATTCTTGTATAACAGTTAATATGAGGACTCAAAAAGTATTGAATTTGGGCTGCGAATGTGGCTATCCTCTGCCGTATCTATCGAACGAAACGACAATGTTTTCTAAATTGATAGACGATTTTATTGAAAGACAATGGGCTCAAACTAGGGATCAATGCTACGATATGTGTAAAAAAATGCCGTTTTTGTGGAGGAAAATATTGTACATGAGACGGAACGAGGATTTGTTGAATATATTGAGGCTTTTACTACAAATGTTGGACGAGAATATACTCCATTCATTCCTCCCGCAGTTTACGTTAGATACATGGGATAGGACTGTGCAACTTTATGCAACATTGCACGCGAATATGTGCTTGAACTGTGGGAAGAAGTTCCACCATATATTGGTAAAGGAGACCCTCAGTTGGGACGATTTGGGAGCGTTGATGATTAAGTCTGTCGGTGGGAAGAACGCGATGAAGATAATGGAGAAACACGCGAGTTTGGTTGCCACTGGGGAGTTGACGATGAAGTTTTATCATACAAGTTTGTTGGTGACGATGTATGAGACTTGTGACGTCACAATTACGAACCAACTCACAGATGCTTTGTATAGTTGCAGCGTGTTTGAAGATTCCAAAGCGGAGGTATGTTGGGCAGTAATTTTTTTATACCGTTTTTGATATCATCGTTATTTGATTGATTCCCAATTAGAATGCACGTGCTTACGCCTGTATTCCTCGAAAGGGTAGGCAGAGGAGTACTTAATAGTAACACCAACATTTCACCAGTCATGTTTAAGTCAATCTCCTGGCATCGAATCCAGGACCCCGTATTCTGCAGCCACTAGACCAAATCAAATCGAAAATATGTGTCTAAAATTGCCTTATTATAAAGTACTCTCAAATCTTCAGAAGGACAAAGAAAACATTGCATTATAGCTCGGGAAGGTTGCTCGTAACTCAGTAAAAGCAACCTTCCGAACCTTGAATATACCTGTATAATTATGTCATTCTGACGATTTGAAAGTACTTTGTTTAAAGTCTAATCCAATGAAGATATTTTTGAATTCGAGTTTGAGTTTGCTATAATTGAAAAGAACCCAGCTAAGAACTTAGTGGCTTTCAGAAATACGCGTACAATTTTTTAGGTTTTTATATTTAATTGTGTGAGCCGTGGTGGCCTTGAGGTTTGAGCAGTCGCCTGCTACGCAAGCGACGCAAGTTCGAAATCCCAGCGGGGCCTGTACCAATGAGTTTTTCTAAAAAACTTATGTACAGTGATTTCACACCACGTGCTTTACGGTGAAGGAAAACATCGTGAGGAAACCTGCATATTTCTGAGAAGTAATTCAATGACGTATGTGTCACGTTGGCACTTAATCATCTTCGGTGAAAAGTGGGTGTTGTGATTACAACACCCCTGCCTACCCCTTCGGAGACTACAGGCGTGAGCATAGTTATGTATGTATGTATATTTAATTGTTATTTTTCAAATTTTCAGATCTGCAACTTGCTAAGAAACTCACCAAATGGTGCCGTCAAACACACAGCTTTACCCATCACAATAGCAGCAAAAACAACTCATTGGGGACTATCTCCCATACAGGTTAAGTTAACAGAAGATGATTCAGAAGTATACTATGTTGAAGACATTAGTTTTAACAAAATTCTCGATAATTTACCGCTTATCGCAAACGGTGTGACAGACTGCCTACTATGTGGGCTCCCATTGAATAATCAAGTGTTAATCCAAGATGGCGGACTGTGGGTTTTTAAATGTGGTCACACATTTCATGGCGAGTGCTTAGATTTGAATAAAATCAGACTGTGTCCCTCGTGTTATGTGAAATAGATTCGTAAAATGCACTAGATAAGGTCTATTTTTGGAGTGGATGATTTATAATCTAGTTATTGGAAATATCTCAAGTAAAAACTTATTTTTTTAATATAGCTTCTGCTCGCGGCTTTGCCCGCTTGGTAGACGTACATATACTATAATGTAGCATATTTGGAAATTGGATAAATAAATTTGAAGATTATTATCTCCATACAAACTATACATTTTTTTATAGTATGAGGTAGAATGTATATTTTTATTACATATTGTATTTAGATATTATCGAGATCGAATTCGCATAAGTTAATTTATGATAACCTTAGATCGATAGCTTATGAAATTGTGTGATAACCATGAGCTCTTATTGCAATGATAGTTCAGCTGTGTGACAGTGACAGATGTATACACGTCATATACATCTGTCTCATAATATGTGTCAAACTATCAGGGCAATAACAGGACATGGTAAGGCCCAAGGTGTGGCGTCGTATTTTTTTTTATCAGTATGTAGTGATTTTCTAATGTTAAATTTGTGTTTGAGAGTTAAAAACAGCTATTTCCAAAATAATGAAATGTTTACACAATGAAATCACTAAACCGTGAGCCATTTTGAAGTTTTACTCTTGGTAGTATGTACGCGATAATCTACTTTATTTAGTGCAGTTTAAAGATTGAATTCACATTTAACTGTCAGACTCTTAAATTTTTTCTCAAAAATGGTTTATAAACGAAATACGTTTATGCTTGTGTCAAAGCAATGTTTTCTTATGAAGGATCTGAGTTTGTTTTGTAATTGATACCCACCAAAACGGAGAATCCCGTATCCCATGGGATGAACCTTCCGTGATTACAAGTTGGGATTAATGTTAAAAGGCCATAAGATTATGCAAATAAAAGCTTTAAATATTTTCGAATAATCAAGTTACTTATATTATAATAGTAAGCTTTGTATAGGCCGCGCCAATAAAGAACCATATTTATATATTTGTCGGATATTATCATGTCATCTCGCAAATACACAAGCTTTTTATTAATTTGTCATGTATGTTCGACTTGGAATCATGCAATAGAATTAGAAGTTATTTTGAACCGATTAAGCATAAATTTGATATACATGCTTATTTTGGATGACTATGCATCTATATTACGTCATTCTAATATCCAATATGGCGGATCCTCCAAGATGGCGGACTAGTTATTTTTTCTGCACTACCACAGTAAAACAATTTTTTTTTGTATAATTGGTAAGATTTATAGAAGCTTGTTTTTAAAAAAAAAAAAATTGTTTTCATTTTTGGCTTCAGTAAAGATTACCTTTAAATAGCCTCCTGTTTATATTAATATAAAAGTTAATAACATATGAAAATGTAAAATATTACCTAATATGCTTACATATAAACCGAATGCATACATTTGCCATCGTAATTTAAATCTTAACGTTATGAGCTTAAGAGTTATGTTCTAAGTCTTATTTGTAATCTTGCCAATGATTTCAGTTATATTCATTTTTAAGTAACTAAATTAGCTGCTGTAACTATATGTGTTTTATTTTATATACAGCGTACTTATTAAAGCCATCATGTCATGTTTTGTCCTTTTTTCGCTCACAAGAAAAGTGACGCGTGAGAAAGAGACATTTATCTTTAGATATATTTATATTTAGAGATTTGGTAGTTGCTTTACATTACCACAACCTAAAACCGCAAATCAAGGGAAGGAAAAATTCGACCCATGAGGTAGGATCACGCAGCTCGGTTGGCAGAGCAACTGCACGGTTTGCAGAGGACGTGGGTTCGAATCCCGCCTCGTGTTCGTACTTTTCCTGACCATTTTAAAGAATTTAGTACACAACATGTTCTGTAACTTTCATGAAATTATCCTCGCACTGTTTTCGTTATAGGAAATATGTTATACTCTGGTTAATCTAATTGATATTGTATTTATAATCTCATTTATTTAAGGATTGTTTTTAATCTCACCTGTATAAGTTTTGGTCGATAATATGTTAGCACTGTCATTCCACAAAACGTAATAATAGGCCATGGTGGACGTGCGGTCGAATCCCAGCGGGGCCTGTACCAATGAGTTTTTCTAAAAACTTATGTGCAGTAATTTCACACCACGGTGAAGGAAAACATCGTGAGGAAACCTGCATATCTCCGAGAAGTCATTCAAAGACGTATATATAGTGCCTAAGACGGCGATGGATTTACCCTCTGTCACGTTGGCACTCAATCATCTTCGGTGAAATGTGGGTGTTGCTATTACAATACCTCTGCCTACCGCTTCGGGCAATGTTTTCAGGTCACGCTTACGGTATGGTATAACAAATACCCCTGTATAATTGTTACTCACGTTTTAAAGTGTATGAGAAAAAATAATCTATATATATAAAAATGAATTGCTGTTCGTTAGTCTCGCTAAAACTTGAGAATGGCTGGACTGATTCGGGTGATTTTGGTATTGATAAATTTGTTGAAGTTCAGGGAAGGTTTAAACGGTGGGAAATATGATGTGACTGACTGACTGACATAGTGATCTATCAACGCACAGCCCAAACCACTGGACGGATCGGGCTGACATTTGGCATGCAGGTAAACGTTATGACATAGGCATCCGATAAGAAAGGATTTTGATTAATTCTACCCCAAGGGGATAAAATAGGGGATGAAATTTAGTATGAAACTTTGTCAATTTTAAACCGATATATTATATAAAACTAAATTTACGCGGGTGAAACCGCGGGGCACAGCTAGTATTATTTAAAAAAATACATGGATAATCTACCTTTATGAGTTCAAGAATATTGTTTTTAATCGCCTTCAATAAAAGGGGGCACGTTCGTTGCGTATGTAACAAACATATATATGTCTGTTTTTTGTTTATAAGTTATTATATATAGCGTTGTATATGAATTGCTTGCATGTGTGAGTTTACCAAAAATATGTACTTAACAAGTTCTAATTATACGATGGTAATATTTTTGTTAATCCAATAATACATTTTGTAGCTACCTTCATTGTTTAATTATTTTCCCCGATTTATTTACGATAGCCCGAAGGTCAGTTCAAGGTTTACTGTTTAAAATTTATGACTGCTTCAAAAGAGAGTGTAAAAGATAGGTAATGAATAGACCATAGATAATTTTGTATTATTTTCGCCACCGTATATCTTAGGAAATTGAAAACTACGTCACAAAGAATTGTACGCGTGGCCTAGAGTAGCCTCTAAGATACTAAACACAGTACATTTTTTTTATTAATAATAAACAATTGTGTTCACGATAAAGAGAAAAATTAAGTAAGTTCGCTAAACAATATTAAGGCAACATGGAAACTAGACGAATATTTTGTAGTTGTTCCTAGTTTCCTTACTGTTTGTAAGCTCGTAATATTAACACTTATAATAAGTGTGTAGTATGATAACGTACATAAATATTTATAAAATGAGGGTAGAAAAAAGTGCAAGCGAGACACCAGTTTCTTCAGTCTATGCGTGACCACGGTCAGATAAACATGGCTATGGATAATAAAAAATATATGATTAATTAACATTAATCTCCTGTTTTTATCATTAGTGAACAGATTTTTTTTAATGTTGTCATGTCTTAAGGTTTATAATAATTATTGTGTTGTATGTGAGTGTTATGTCGCGATCCGCAGTAGAAGAATTACGTTGTACGTGTAATTAACTAAGATAAGACATTAATTACTTTGTTGTTTTTATATATATCTATACATCTATACAGATAAATAAAATTGAAGTGTCTGTTTGTAATTTAAAAATAACAGCTTTTCTCTGACTTTCACTGACTGATAGCTAATGTTACAAGGAGTAACTTAGGCTATTTTTAATCAAAATAAGTAGGGTTCCGCGGGCTACCCATTAAGTTAAGTCAAGTTGAACAGCTAGTTAAAGTACCTACTTATATAAACTTAATTGATTTATATAAGATCTGCCAAAAAAGTGATTTACTTACTAGTTTTGACAACATAGTTTCCAGCTACAAATGTGGTCACGTGATATGTAGCGAAAAAGCTGAAAATGTTGAGCTTTATCGTTGGGAAGTATCGAGAGTGTAAGTAAGTCTGTTAATTGGTATACCCCGTCACCAACTACCACATATGGTGAAGCCATTCCATCAACCGTTAGCTTCTCTGTATCGGGTACACTCATTTCTCTCTACTTGATCTTTTGGCCCATCTTTGAATCACGAAAAATGCCACCAAACGAGCGACGATGGTTGTAGCTGAAAGCGAGCGACTAGCGGCTGCACGGTGTAGCTCGTTTTTGAGTCGCGGGAAATTTAAAATGGGGTCACGTGACCACATTTGTCGCTGGAAACGAGCATCGAGCGGCTGCATGTGGTTGCAACTTTTTCGGTTCTAATATGTAGTAGTACTTACGCTTGACTCTTGGCGGATATCATAGCAAGTAATTGCAAACGAAAATAGACCATCATCATCACCCTGGCCTTATCCCATACATTGTTAGGGTCGGCACTTGATTCAACCCGATGTGGCTGATCCCCTGATTTTTATACGAAGCGACTGCCATCTGACCTTCGCAACCCCATTAACGAGGAAAATCTGTGATCTGGGTTAAACCAGTTGTCAGATTATTTTAAGCCTCCAATTGACCTGTAACGATTGCCAAAGATGATAAATTGGCAACCGGGACCGACGGCTTAACGTGCTCTCCGAGGCACGGAGGGAACTCGGGTGGTCAACCATCCAATTACTGGCTAGGGTTAGGGTTGCTTAACTTCGCTGATCAGCAGCAGCTTCGCTGAATAGCAACTGAGCCACGAGCTCCTTGAACGAAAATATACCTTACTATCCTAATATCTGAGGCGCTAAAATCAAAATGAAACGATAAAATATTTTTTAAATGTTTATTTTTTAATATAGTTTTGGGTTTTGGCACAATTTTAAATAATGTGTCCTGGTTTATGTATACTAGGTATTAAAACCTAAACTCTACCTACTTACACATTTGAAACATTTTCAAGTAACGGAACATGTAATTAACAAAAAATAAGTAAAAAAACAAGTTTTAAGTACAAATTTAGTACCTAAATTTTGTAGTTTTATGGCAAGACGCACTACAGTAAACATCGTCTAAATTTAAATGACACACCATTTAAACTGGACTTCCAATCATGAACCTTAAGCCCATAACACAGGGTCAGGAATTGCACAGGTATTTTTATAGGTTTATTTAGCATTGGTGTGTAATTTTAATTAAGTCGGTAATTCGCAATAAATAGCTGAAGAAACTCAATCCGAGATCTTTCTCCCAAAATGACACAATTATAAGTATTAATATTAGGTTCCGTACACACTGAGCATGCGTAAATAAACAAGCAAGTTGAAAAAATACAAAATGGAGTGCTTTTTTGCAGACGCGTGACAGTGTATACGAGCCTTATATAAAGGTCTGATTACATGCGACGGCGGAAACAATATTTTTTTTATTATTCTACTAATCCTTGAATGTATAATGTTGATAATTAATTTAAAGTTGAATTTAAATACTAAAATGCCAAGTAAAGACGCCGTCCCACACAAACAAACCATAAATACTTAGGTTTACATAAGTTTTCGCATATGTACAATGTAATCAACATAAAAATAAATAATTTAACGTCACTGATCTAAATCCTTATTATAACTTTAAGTAATCGCTAAGATAACTATGAACATTAAACTTCACATACACAATATTTTTACGCATCTTAACCTATAGATAAACCTCGAGTAATTACTGGCATTAAGATTACTTAAAAAGAAAGGAAAAAGAAAACAAAACAAAGAACTATAATTAGAAAAATAAATAACGAAATTATAAATGGCAACCAACGTTTAGTGAAACAATGTTTTTTTATTATTTTATACATGTATTATAATATACAAGTCTAATATTTATTATAAGTTGTAGATAATTATGCGTGTCTGCTACTTTCTATTATCTACTTATTTAAATTGCACGATTTGATAAAACGATTATTTTATTCATATTTTCTTCAAGGCCTAAGTCTCTTAATGTTGAAAGAATTCTGTGATATTATGCAATATAATATTTGAATATGGCAAAAAACATAAAGCATGTACTGATTGTGATGTTTTTTTTTATCTGTAATTTATTTTAGAAACCCACAAAATTCGGTGGGCTTGCTGTGTCTGTGTTCTTATGTCATTACAATAAATTGACAGCTTATCAAATTGACGTAATTTTGACACTTTAACACCCAAGTCACAGTGATACTTTGTTGATTATACCCATGGCATAATTCATATACTAATCTTATACCGCATAATTGCACATAGTAGTATAATTATGCGATGCGTAGTCTTATTGAAAGTTTCACAGTGAAAATGATTATCAAATTAAAAAATATGATTGAATATTTAGGACATGTACCCAGTCAGAGTAGTGCATAAAACATTTGAAAAATGTACAACATAGTACATAAGAATACTATGTACTTTGAAACTACATATATTTATTAGTATACTACCAGTATCTGATCTAAAGCCAATGAAAATGAAAAATGAAAATTTTACATTTTTATATTCCACACCTTACTCTATTAATAAGTAGGTATGTACATTATATGATTAGTGCCTGCTATTTTAATTTCCATCCAAAACCACCTACATACATACAATATATAACTTTATAATTATCTGCGCACTATTTATAACAGTTCTATAAGTCCTATTAAGTCTATGAGTATTTTTTTTATTATGCCTTTATCTCACTTGACTACACAGAACTCCACGTGTTCAAAACACAAATTTTCAAGCATTCAGCTTCAGTTTTTGGCTTGAAATTTTTATTTTTAAGTCGCTTAAATATCTAAAACATCTACGATAATACGTGATTATAATTATTTATTATACATGGCCACACAATAGCAAGATCAAAGTACACTAGGTATATTACTAACCTCAGAAACTTACTACCTATAAATTACGTCCAAACGAATCGTACAAAAATGAACTTTAAATAAACTATCTACAAAGAAGGTAATTGTACTTATTTACACTGAAATCTGCAACTTAACCGTTTACAAACGACTTTATCGAACTAACTTGATCTAATTTAAATAATGAAAATACGATATCTATATACATTTTGTTCTAATTATCAACTTTTAATACGCATTTGACACACGTCTGATCTTAACTGGGATTATTATTTGCGCCAAATAACAACGGTTTTATACAATACCGATAGATTTAATATTATCAACCTAAGGTCTTCAAGAATTTATACAATGACAAGTCGACACCCGCGTCTTACGTATGGCTTTTACAATAAACACAGACTCAATACTAGACCTTATTACACGGGTATTAGTGTCACAGTTTCTTAATTCACTAATGGAATAATCTCATTAATAATAAACGTATGTAAACGAGAGATCCAATTTGAGACACTGGCAAAACAACCTTTTTCAGGTAGGCGAAAATTGCTCGTTCGCGTAGTTGTAGAAAGAGATTCGACCTCACTAGAATCTTCTGGAGTCTCCTAAAATCTTCTAGAACTACCAGGGGTGATGAGTCGGCGGGAGGGGCAGGGGCGCGGCGTGCGGGTATGGCCAGCCGCGCGCCGTACCTCAATCCTCCTCGTGGGGAGACAGTGGAGGGGAGAACGATGTGTTCATGTAGTTACCCCCATTCGGTGGTGGCGAGGAGTTTGAAGGTCCCGGAGAGGAGAGGGTAGGCAGAAAGCCCAGTTCACTGCCTCCATCCCGGCACCAGAGCTGCCTCATCTCCTGTCTACGCGAGCGCATTAGGTTCTTATACTCGGATATCCGCATTTTCTTCCCGTCGACTATGCATGTTCTTTTCGGTCTAGGTCTGTACCTGAAATGATTACATTGAGGATTTAGGTTGGAGTCATCATAATCATTTATGAGGCAGGTATATAAGGCATAATTTTAGAGCCTCAAATAACTTTATTTTAAGGCCGGATAATGATGATGACAAAATCAACTACGCATTGAACTTGCGTAGCAGTAAGGCGACATGAAAATATATTGTCATGGTCTTATATGGTCATGAACATGAGTATTTTCCCTACCATAATAACGCCATGTACCCTGCATAGGTATTAGGCAGGTGGGATATATTGCTTGTTCGAAAAAACTTCTATATAATATCAAAACGTACCTATAATCAGGGTGTTTCTCCATGTGCTGCTTCGAGAGCCTCGACTGCTCTTCATAATACGGTTGCTTTTCAGCATTCGACATCGATTTCCACCTGGCTCCGAGGATCTTTGATATATTCGAGTTGTGCATATCAGGGCATGCTTTGAGGATCTTTCTGCGTTCATCTTTAGCCCAAACCATGAAGGCGTTCATCGGTCGTTTGATGTGAGGCTTGCCTGCCTCGTCGCGTTTCGGCTGGCGGACCAACTTGGCCTTCTCAGCGTCTTCTGATGGTGACTGGCCCCAAGATGATGCTGGAATTGATAATATTAAGATTATTTATGCGGAAATATATATAATTATATAAATAGGGGTTTTACCATAGCCTGTTATTGCCATGATAGCTAAACTGTGTGACCGTGACAGATTTATACGAGTCATATAAAATCTATCCCATATTCATTGTTGTTATTAGTGCATTGTAAACATCATAAATTTTTATGAGCTATTTGTGCAATCGAGATGGATCATTGGGGCTCAGACAGCGAATTGTGCACAAATTGGAGCTGAATAATTTGCAAAATTATAATCGTAGGCTGTATAATATCGAGAATGTAAATAAGACATAAAATTTGAGTATCCTATTGTCGGATAGATAATACAATCGGAAGCCCTTAAGCTTGGCTGTAAATTAACTCCTGACTGTTGGTCGTAAAACAATCGTTAAACGGAGATCAAGAATATATTTGTATTGAACCGATTTCACTGCCTAACTGTCTCGATGGTATAGTGGTTGCAAGCACTACTACAAAATACAAGGTTCTGGGTTTGACAATGTATATATGCTCACGCCATCCCAGAAGGGTCCCCTAAGGGATAAGCAGAGGTGTTGTAACAACATCCACATTTCACCGAATATCATCAAGTGCCAACGTGACAGAGGGTGAGTCCATCGCCGTCTCAGGCACTATACATACGTCTTTGTATTACCTCTCTGTTCACTGACATATGCAGGTTTCCTCACGATGTTTTCCTTCTCCGTAAAGCACGTGGTGTGAAATAACTGCACATAAGTTTTTCAGAAAAACTCATTGGTACAGGCCCCACTGGGATTCGAACTTGCGTCGCTTGCGTAGAAGGCGACTGCGCTAACCCCAAGGCCACCACGGCTTTTTGTTTGAGTTGTAAGTAGCAGAATGCGGATGTACCTTCCCCTTCGTGAATACGCGTGATCAAGTATATAATATAAATACTTGGTTTAAATACTATTAGATAGTCACTATGGATAAGATGAATTCCTCTGTTTTATGACAGAAATACGAGTTCATACAAACAGTATTATTAGGTACATAATATCAAACAGCTTTAATGCCTGACATTAAAGTGACCAATCGCATTCTAAGACTGTCAAATTGCATGTAGGTCACTCAATTATGTTCTTCATATGTAATAATCTATTTATGTTATTTTGTATGTATGACATATAGAAGACGTCACCCACGTAGTTCCAATCTCCGTGAGAGTACGGGGAAAAATGTCTATTTTACTCGCCGGTAATGTATCTTGGTTCAGTTGTTTCAGAGTCTAACAATCAAATTATTCCTCTTAATAATATTAACCCTTTTTTAACCCCTTTTATGAGGAATATCGGTCTGGATCAAACCAGTTCTCAGACTCCAGGGCACTGACTGACCACTGTTTACCGAAGATGTTGAAATGGCAACTGGGTTAACGTGCTTAACGTGCTCTCCGAGGCTCGGAGGGAACTCGGTCGGTCACGCATCTACTGGGTTAAGGCTGCTTAACTGCGCTGATTGAATGATATGCGCAATAGCAACTGTGCCACGAGCTCCTTAATTAATATATATTATTAGAATTTAATAATATTTACCTACCAAGAAAAAGTATATTAAGTACTACACCCATAGTAAAATCTTTTTTGGTTTGGGGCTAGATGGCGCTGCTGTAAGATTTTGTGCCCAACATTATTTATTTACATAACAATAATAAGCAGATGAAATCACGGTTGGAAGCTAGTAGTTATTTATATAAAATCCAAGAGGCTTTACGGTGAAGGAAAACAACGTGAAGAAACCTGCATATGTCTGAGAAGTAATTCAAAGACGTATGTATAATGAGACGGCGATGGACTCGCCCTCTGTTACGTTAGCACTTGATCATATTCGGTGTAATCTTTCCATCGGGGACCCTCCTGTGATGGCGTGAGCATATTTATTTATTTTTCCAAGAGGATCATTAAATACAAAGTTAGTTATTAGTGCGATTATAAACCAAATAACCGTACAATTAATAAATAGGGAGCATGAAGCAAGTACATTTCGCATTCCTTGTATTAATTTGACACGCGGTCAGATTATTTATGACATCCTCCTGCGACGATCCGCGCAATGCAGTCTCTGAGGATGCGTGATCGGTGAGTATAACCGCGCGCGCAAGTGTTTTCAACTGTCCCTGAGTGTTTAATTACACTATATCTTTATACATAAATAAAAGAGATTCAAGAGATGGTAAATGCGATAGTGATATTGAAAGGAGAGTGTCTGCGGGAAACTGGGTAAATGGCGCCCTGCACGCCGTGATGAGTGGCCAGTCAGTAACAAAAAAGCGCGCCTGGCCATTCATAACGGGGTGCTAGTACCTACTCTGATGTATGGAAGTGAATGTTGGGTTTGGCAGAAGAAACATGAAAGTACAGTGAATGCAGTGGAAACCGTTCGTTACGAAGCATGTGTGGGATCACCATTGAAGATCGTATGAAAAATAGTGTGATAAGAGACAGTTGCAAGTTGAAGAATGATGTGGTGACCAGAATTGAAAAAAGTATGTTGAGATGGTTTGGACATATCGAAAGGATGAGTGAAAGGCGATTAACGAAAGAAATTTATAGAGCAAATGTGACCGGAAGTGTCGTTAGAGGGCGTCCAAGGAAGAACTACTATGACTAAATTAATAGTATTTTTCAAAAAGGTCAAATTCGGAGCACTCGTAACCGAAGAAAGTGTATGAAGAGATGCATGAATGTGGATGAAGCGAAAGAAGTATGTAAGGATCGTAGCATGTGCAAACAGTGGTCTCTGCCTACCCCCATAGGATACAGGCGTGAGCATAGTATGTATGTATGTACATACATAAAATTAAAGTGCCGTGGTGTAGCAGGCGACTGCTCAAACATCAAGGCCACCATGCTCTATATTATTCATATCGACTCATTATTTCAAGAAGTGCAGTAACTACTTGAGTACACGCTTGGAGAGTGTTTAATTAATTATAATCAAGCAATTATAAGTGACCTTCATTTGAGACATTTATGGAGTCGAGTATTTTTATTAATCAAGTCACTATAACAGAAAACAAGTAACACGCCTAATTGGGTTAAGTATTTACAATGTAACAAGTATCCGATCGTAAAAGATTCATTAAATAAATAGTGAGAATCCAAAGCAATTTTACCATCTCAATGACACAAGTTTTATGTCTGTGAAATCTGGCGCTTACCAACATTTCTTTACCCAGCTTTCGGAAGCCAATGGGTGAAGCTATTTTTTGATTATTTTTGGCTTGATTTCATGAAACTGTATGGTGGTAGTTCTAGTAGCATAGTACCCGAGTCATAATTTACTGTACTTTTCATCGCAGGAACACAAATCTATACAGATAAATAAAATTGAAACAACTCCGAAACAACTGGACTGGTTTTAACGGGACTTTCATTGGCGGATAGCTTATTTAACAAGGGATAAATTAGGTTTTTATAAAAAAACTAAAATAGCGTTCCGCGAGCCTTAAGTCTACGCGAGTGAAATCGCGGGGCACAGCTAGTGTGTAATACAAAAAGTTACACAACCCCGTTTGGGTTTCTCCGAACGCTTATTTCGAGCACGCGAGCACTTTCTGTGCTCATCAGTACTTCGCAAAGGGCGTTGAGCGGAAGTTTGCGTCCGAAGCGCCATCTATTTTACATTTCACGCAATCCTCTTGTTTTGAAGGAAACGATACGACACTGCGATTTTGTAACCATCGCGGTTTGGTATCGAGCCAAATACTTATCGCACATTACTCTTATTGGATACAAAATACGGAAATACTGACTTGTAATGGGAATGTTACACGATTTGAACCATTTAAATTATTAGATATCTTAAAATAAATATTTTATCACTTTACATCAGCAAATTAAAGCGAAATTTGGTACTCGATGGAATCTACAAATTTAATTTATTAAAATTTCAATAATTAAAGTTCATTTCGAAATCATCGATAATTTTATTTCAAAACCAAACTACCGTAGGTGCACTGAATTACAATTTTTTTTTATCGGTGCATCTTTGTCCCACTTGGAGCATAAAGTTGATTTACTTATTGGTAAGTAAATGGCATAACTTAAGCGCCTTAAAAATGGTGCCGAGAAAGGAATAAATACTTCTCCTCAACTATAACCGTAATCTTGACCCTTTACTAATAAATAAAGCTGAAGAGTTTGTTTGCTGAGGATACAGGCAACTGGAACCACTATGAACTACTAGAAAAAATATTTCAGTGCTAGATAACCCATTAATCGAGGAAGGCTATATGCTATATATCATCACGGCAAAACCAATCGCGGATTAGAGTTAATACCAAAACTTCCACGTTCACAAAGGCGCGGGCAGAAGCTAGTATATATATGCACACGCCATCCCAGAAGGGTCCCCGAAAGGGTAAGAAGAGGCGTTGAATATGATCAAGTGCCAACGTGACAGAGGGTGAGTCCATCGCCGTCTCAGGCACTATACATACGTCTTGGAATTACTTCTCAGACATATGCAGGTTTCCTCACGATGTTTTTGTTCACCGTAAAGCACGTGTTGTAAAATAATTGCACATAAGTTTTTAGAAAAACTCATTGGTACAGGCCCCGCTGGGATTCGAATTCGCGTCGCTTGGGTAGCAGACAACTGCTCTAATCAAGGCCACCACGGGCAGAAGCTATTTTTAAATAATATGAAATGTAATGTTACGATATTTTATATTTGACTAGTGGAACGTCACGCGGTTTCACTCGCGTTGTTCCCGTTCCTGTGGGAGTACAGAGATAAAATATAGTATATTAATCAGTGATAATGTAGCATTCTAATGGTGAAAGAATTTTTAAAATCGGTCCAGTACTTTTGAAGGCAATTCGTTACAAACATACATAGGAACGTTTCCTCTTTATAATATTAGTATGTTTTACGAAACATAAAGCTGAGGCAATTAAAAAGATTCCCATTTGGAGAGATAAGAACGGAATACGTTAGTTTAATCGACAATGGGCCCAAAATTTGTGGAATGCCAGGCAATAAAAAAGCCTGAATCGTCGGACACACCGTAAATAATTAAAACTCGGGTAAAGATTTATTTTCGACCGGGCGATGATTATCAACGGTAATTAATATCAGCCAGTGTGTACAGAGCCTATCTTTCAAATTTCGTAACAACTTCTCGCACATCTTTGAGAAACGAGTGTAATATAAATCATTTTATGTAATACGCTTTTTTTGCAATAGTTTTTTTTATTTTTTTCTTGCTAATTATCTGCATTACATTAGGCGGTAGTGTATTCTGACACAGAACTAATTGGTTATGGTCTAGAATATAGAAAAAAGGAAGACTGATTTCTATTTGAATTATTTCAATACTAGCGGTGCCCCGCGGTTACACCCGCATAGAGTTTCATAGGTGGATTTATTTCGAGGAACAATTATTTTAGTTGATCTCTTTTCATATGTATCTAATTTTAATTTTATTGAAAGCGTATTATATCTGTCAGTGAAAGTTTCGTTAAAATCAGTTTAGCCGGAAGAAACACACAGGCAGACAGTAATTTTTTTCAAATTGGTACTTTTATGTTCTGCTGTTAATTTCATGTTACAAATAGACACTTCAATTTTATTTATCTGTATACATTTGTAAAAACACTGTAAGCCTACCTAATTAAGAATGTACTAAAAGGCATTATCGTTTTTTTATCGCGGGATTATTTTGCATAAAAAGTTTTGTTTATAAATGTGGATGGATACAAGTTGAGAGGAAGACCCAGGAAACGATATAGGGATTGGGTGAAAGATGATATAACTAAAAAGATAAGGAATACACATATTACACGAGTGGAGAGTAGAGGAGCTCGTGGCACAGTTGCTATTGCGCATATCATTCGATCAGCGAAGTTAAGCAACCCTAATCCTAGCCAGTAATTGGATAGGTGACCGCCAGGGTTCCCTCCGTGCCTCGGAGAGCACGTTAAGCCGTCGGTCCCGGTTGCCAATTTATCATCTTTGGCAATCATTACAGGTCAGTCAGAGGCCTAAAATGTCTGACAACTGGTTAAACCCAGATCACAGATTTTCCTCGTTAAAGGGGTTGCGAAGGTCAGATGGCAGTCGCTTCGTATAAAAATCGGGTAATCAGCCACATCGAGTTGAATCAAGTGCCGACCCCAAAAATGTATGGGATAAGGCCAGGGATGAGTGGAAGATAGTGGAGATATGAATGAATTATACTTTGGGCTCTTGGTTGCCAACACTTATAAAATAGACGTTTATTAAAACATGTAGAGCGGTGCATCTAATGTTGAGTGGCCTACATCGCCGTCGATATTTACCGGAGAGGAACATTTTACGCTGCAAGACATATTAATTATATTTAGCTATTAAATGTTACATCAAAATGTGCGCCGGCGACACGCAGCATTTCAACATTTTAACATTTCATCATGAACAACTATTTAGTATTTATCCTATAATACCTTGTTTATTTCTGTACTGTTTCGTAACACGCTGGTTTTAGTGTTAGGTAGCTGGAATTGATACTGTGTCCTTAGTATAGATTTTGGCTTGCTTAAACGTGCCACGAAGTCAGTTGGACATCCATAGATCTTGAAAAATCAACTTACTTATATTGATCAAAAGCTGGAATTCAAAAGCTGTGGAGGTGGTGGTAATGACATCATGGATGTCTGGGAGTAAGCCCTTTCGGAGACGGATTGTGGTTAAATTAAAAAGTTACCTTCTTAAGTACTTAGATTAAAATTAAACGGAGTTTCAATATTTAACACAGAACACGGAGACACATGCATACATATTATATCTTTAAACGAGCAATTCTTGTATATATATGTAATCTTGGAAATGGCTCCAACAAATTTCATGAAATTTTGCATGTAGGGAGTTTCAGGGCCAAGAAATAGATCTAGCTAGTTTCATTCATGGAACACATCGTTTTGACCATGTTTTCAGCCACTGAATAACTCATAAAATATCATTATTATACGACAGAAAATTTCGCCGACATCTGTCAAGTTATGGTATCTCAAACGTGAGGCTTCCAGCTTACGGGGCGATAACGAAACTAGAGTACCACGGTTAGATATTGACGTTCACCGGAAATTTGTTTTCTTTTTTTCCTTTTTTTGTGTGAAGAAGAAACCGAGCACAGCTCGGTCAACCAGATATTTCATATCGCATCTGCCTTATACTTTGGGAATATATGCTCACGCCTGTATTCCCGAAGTATAAGGCAGATGCGTTGTAATAACAACACCCATTTTTCACCGAAGATGATTAAGTGCCAACGTGACAGATGGTGAGTGTATCACCATCTCAGGCACTATACTTACTTTGAATTACTTCTCAGACATATGCAGGTTTACTCACGATGTTATTTTTTTTGTTTTAGAAACACTCATTGGAACAGACACCGCTGGGATTGGAACTTGCTTTGCTTACATAGCAGGCGACTGCTCAAACCCCAAAGCCACCACGGGTCTTACGGCTGGTGCAGTTTAAAGATATGTTTTTTTTTCTATTCTTTGCAAAACACGATCTATCTATCCATCTCGATCAAAGGCAGACAACAAATCGATCGATCGGCCTTGTCGTTCAGAGACAATCTTATGTCTTCACCCGTGGGTTCATAAATTACTACATTCGACAGCCGCGCTAATATCACGAAATATATAGGTAACAGAAGAGCGGCTTCTTCAATTTACGCGCATTCATCAAGAGATTAAGAACCATAAATAAATAATTTCCAGACATAGCTAGTGCACAGTCCAACACCATCTAGAGCCAAACTAAGCCAAGCTTGGACAATGTGTAAAATAAAATATTATTATATGTTTTTTAATATACATATAATAAATAAATAACACCAAGGCCTTGGCATTTTTTATGCCTCTACTAAGGTCTAACATGCGTTTCAAAGGCAGCAGTAGCCGCTTACGATCAGGGGAGCTGTTTGACACTTTTGTGGTAATAATTTAAGCCAACGGGCGCTTTCCCACTGCCACGATAACGATATCGTCCGTTTCTCTTCTTCACCCTGCATTGTGTCGTCGCCCGATATCGTCCTGATAATCTGTCGGCGACGATATCGTTGACTACAGCGACACAGCGTGAAAACATTCAGTAGTAATTGTATCAAACTACCACTCAGACGATATTGGGTACGTTCCACTTAACGCCCGCAACGCCATCGACCACGACCGCTGAAGATGCCGTTCCACTAACGTAAAAACGCCGCGGGCATTGTAGACGAATGTTATAGGTGGAACACACAACTTGAGCGCTGTGTGCTCGCAATATGGCGGCATGGTGAAAACGTACAGCTGTCGGGTTTGTGAGTTAATATTTCGCGATTGGAGTAAAATTTAATTCAACATCGATTCCCGTGAATTTATGGTTGCGTTTTTGACAAAACGAATGAGAGATAGCAGCAGTTTCGGGGTTGTAAAACGTTATTTATCTCGTGGCCATTGTTATTTTTTCGAATTCCCGCTACATTTTAGTGAAAGCCCACTCTGACCCACTAATATTTTGTGGGCGAAGTGGGCGCGATGTGGTCACGAACAGTGACGTCAGCTATGACGTTGAGCGATCGCTCGCAACGACCACGGGCTTTAGGTGGAACGGTACAGAGGGTGTTACAATCGTTGCAGGCGTTAAGTGGAACGTACCCATCGTGTCGTTACCGTTATGGACCAATGAGAAAGCGCTCAATGTATGGAGCTGACCTTCTGTATTTTTTTTCTATTCTGCGCTAATATTTTTGGCACTCGCGCGCATGTGACGTCAGCACGCGTCATCAGACTGTTCTTTTCAGAATGTGTGTCACACTAACAAGATGCTCTGCTTGTTGGATTGTGTCAGGTGGATTTATGAATGAGTGACTAATTATTCCAATGTTTTAAGCCAATCGATAGGGTCAATGTTAAAATACGTTAAAACCTATACTTGGGGTACACGACGTTGAACTTTAGCCTATGTATGTATAAATTTCCTATGATTGAAATCGAAGCTCGACGCCGAGTTCGACGCTGAGAAACCTTACACAATAACGCGGTGGTCAATCTATGTTGAGTTGTTTCAAGATAACATTGTAACAACTCAACTGGTCACATAACTCCTATGCCTGTTGTATGGGAACTGTAGTGTAGAACATACAAAATCAAACTTACTGTTACAAGGGGCGTTGTAGTCATCATCCTTCTGCATGTACTGGGACTCGTCCATCGGGGGGTATGGCACGAAGCGGGGCAGCATCATCGGCTGGGCGGGAGAGGGAGAGCGCTGCTTGCTCAGATTGAGGGGCGCGTCCGGGTCGGGGGGCGGGGAGCGGGCGGCTGACAGCTGGGCTAGTTGGGCTGTCGCCGGCCATGGTGATGACTGTACCTAGAAATACAAGGATAAATAAAATTAAAGTGTCTGTTCGTAATTCCAAAATAACAGCTTTTCACAAAATGTATACATGAAAGTAGATAATGTACAGAAATTAAAAAAAAAAAAATTTTATTTTTTCTCTGTCTGTCTGTCCGTCTGTTTGTTCCGACTAATCTCCGAAACTGCTGGACCCATATTAGAGTTTCGCAGGTCATCTATAAAATTAAGTCTACGCGGTCGAAACCGCAGAGCACAGCTAGTTTTTAAATAAAAGTAACCTAAGTTCTTCTTTTAATATCAGTTGTATTCCATTAATTCACTTACGTGAGAATCAATACACTTAAATAAAAAAAAAATACAACAGGTTTTTGTATTCCGCGTCAAAGTCTAAATTAAGTAAAATTTTTATAATAATAAATGGATTTCGAAAATAATAGCACAAAGAAAGGTGGCATATAATTTGGTATATTACATTGAGCGTTTAAATATATAAGTTTCAAGTAATAGGAGGCGAGCCTCACTAATCCAGACTCTAGGCTGTTACTGGGAAATTACAGATGTTAAAAAACCTCGGGGATTGAGAAATTACAGATATGAATAACCCCCAGGATCGAACCCATGTCCACAATAGCAATTGCGACCATAAGACCAATGAGGCAGCAATGAAATTGATACTAAACGAGCGAAACTGTGGAACATAACTAGTTAATGCACATGTATATCTATAACTCAATTGGCAATTAATGTTTCCTTTCTCTCAATAAAATATCCATTATTATTACCTATCGATTCTTAATTTAACGTCTCGATAGAATATCCAATCAACACGACAATAGTACGAGTATAATTCGTAAATTTAAAAATGAATTTGCATACCATAAATCTGTTGAATAATAAAACCTCGAACGGTTATAAATATATATTTACGACTAGACTTGCGAAAAATAAGTATTTTAAATATCGATAATCTATACACATCACTAGTCTATACATTTGTCATATAAATGAGCATGTTTCCTTTGAGCAAAGGAAATTACATCGATTAATTTTCAACGAATTCAAGTAAATTAAAAAATGTATCTATTGTGTTATTCTAATACTAGCTGCGCCCCGCGGTTTCACCCACGTAGATTAATTTTCATTCTCGCGGAACCCTAAATTTTAAATTAAACTAGTCTAAGTTACTCTTTGTAACATTAAATATCTGTCAGTTAAAGTCCCTTTAAAAGCGATCCAGCCGTTTCAGACATTACTCGAAACAAACAGATAGACAGTAAGAGATTTATTTTTTGAAAATTTTTTTTTCATCGGTATCGTATGCATTTAGTGAAAAGCTGTTATTTTGGAATAATAAACAGACACTTCAATTTTATTTATCTGTATAGATTTTGAGAATGAAAAAAAAATAAAAAAAAAATAACATTCAACTCTAAAAGCATGTAGCTTTGGTCCGTTTGAATAAATATGCATCAGTTTGCATACTGTGTATATTAATTTACTACGTAAATTATCTTCAGTAATCTTAAATGTAGGTCAAACTTTGAAAACGAGGCAAGGATATAACAAATGTGCTGGTAATTATAAATTTACATAACGTCTGCTAGCTAGCACCAATCAGATGAGTAATTAGTGAAACAACTTTCGATTCTAACTGTACCACACACGTACTATTGCGTTTATCCGCCAGTTAAATGTAAACACAATGTCGATTATTGCTTATTACAGGATATTAGCTAATGTTTAAATTGATATCGTTTGATGTGCCAGCGATTTACGAGCGCTTGCCAAATCGATTAATCGATAACTGTCTTCAAACGACGCATTTACAACACTATTGGGCCGTTAATTGTGTCATAAAAGGTTCCAAATAGTTTGGTAAATTTAAATAATATTCAAACCAATCTTTGGTCTTGTTCATTGGAATATCTGTAATGAGTTTGCGATCAATAATTAAACAATCATCCATAAATATATCATCTTAAATTTATCATCATTACCAGTGCCTACAGGGTAGGCAGAAAGATTAGAGTGCGCCGTTTTTCCGTATTTCACCTATATCGCATCAATCAACACTTCAATTTTCAATAAACGCAAAATACTCAATTATTAAGACTTACATTAGGTTGTCCTGAAGGCTGTTGCGGTCTCATCTGTTCGAGAAGGGGTAGGAGACCCAAAGGGGGACCAGGGTACATGCCATGCTGGCTGCGTCGGACCAACTCCTGGCGACGCAGTTGTTCTTGCTGCAATCTTTGGAGCTCCAATTCTGCTTGCACGTTGCCTATATTCTGAAACAAATAAAGATTTTGTTAGCTTAGGTTTTGTTGATAGGAAAATAAATTTAATGCGTTCAGACGTAATATCCAAATTAAAATTAGGTTATTAAAGGATTCTGTGGCCGTGGGGTTTGAGCAGCCGCCTGCTACGCTTGCGACGCAAGTTTAAACCACAGCGGGGCCTGCATCAATGAGTTTTTCAAAAAAAACGTATGTACAATAGTGACTGACGGCGATGGACTCAGCATCTGTCGCGTTGGCACTTATTGTATGAAAATTGGGTGTTGTTATTACAACACCTCGGCCTACCCCTTCGGGGAATACAAGCGTGAGCATATGTATGTATGTAAGGATTATGCAACGTTTTCTTCAATGATTTCTTTTCATAATATTTTGACGTGTATGAAACTGTGATATGTTTTGCTGAATAATTTGGTAAAATTTGGAATATATATATATATATACATATAGATTCGCTGTTAAAAGCTAGTAGTCCTTAGCTGAAAGCAGAGAGTAATAAGATCACTTAGAGAATAAGAAGTTCAGTTCACTTTGGTTCTCATTCTCATATAGTCCATGTCACCGATGTCAATCCATTAACTCCCCACTCTGTACGTCAACACTTCAGAAGCAAGAATTACTAATAAAGCAAAGTACATAATGGTATGTTTTAAAATTACGGCACTTTTAACGACCACCCTTAACGAGGTATCATTCGACGCGAAATTTGTTTCCCACAATATATTGCACACTTAGCTTCACAAAGAAATGTGTGCACAAATCAGCTCGAAGGACCATCGCTAAATCTTACCAGCCGTAAAGCAAACCCCAAAAAAACGTACGCAAATTAATTGCTCGAGTGTCGTGACGAACAACACTATATACATTTTATCGGGTGTTCATTAAGATCGAATTGGATCGTTAATGGACGTACAGAGCAAGATGTTATTAAGTGTTGAGACAAAGATATCCATTTCCTTTTCGAAAATATGAAAACGTATTACCATTCTTAAAACTCCTGTGGAACGAAACAGGGAATATATTTAAGTGAATCATTGCCGGCGATGATAAAAAAGGAGAAGCGCTAATGGAAGACAAAAGCGAATGCATAAATAAAAGTGACATAATCACGCAAATAAAAAATGTCGGAACGAGAGCGATAGGGCAAAGCCCGATACGTGTACCGCCACCGGTAATCGACCAAGTTTTTCCATCGGCCTGACAAATTGCCGTCATAACCGAACGGATTAAACTTTTTATTAAAAACAACAAACTGAGCATAATGTACGGGCGAAACCGGCAAGGGACAGATGTCCCCAAATAACGTACGCGATTTATCTAATGTAAAAAGACTTTTATTTAATAGCTCTGCGGAGATGTCCTAGCAATTGGCTTATATTTTACAGCCGAACGTCGTTTTGGCATTTCGACCACGTTTTGATAGCATTATTAATGTTAAAGATGATGTAAAAATGAGATTTTTGATGGAACAACCCAGCTGTGAGTTGACAATTTATTGTAGCACAACCGCAGGTGATGTGCGGATATCATAAATATCGTAAGTAGCAAGTAGATAGAGGGATCTCATTAATTGGACAATGGAAACGATGCCATTGGTATCAACTGGGCGTGATTTGGCGCTCGCGCCGATGTCTGATCAATAATGGCGGACGATATTTATAGACAAGAAAAACACCTCCTGCTGCGCAAACGCCGTAAAGGAAAATTTTAATTATTAAAGATTAAGCTGCGACGCAATGAAGCATACTTGATACTTAATGAAGCATATATAAACATACATAATACGATTTATATTGTTGAATCCAAATCGTTTGCAAATAAAACTCGAGTTCAAAGTGGAACATCAAATTACGAACGTGATAATAAAGTAAAAATAATGATTAAATTTATTACTCTGCTTGGTAATAAGATGAATCTTAACAAACAACATTTAATGGAGTTAAAAGGCAAAATGTTTAAGAATAATTAAAGATTATCGAGATACAAAATAGTAAAATAATAGAAGACCATGACAGCCAACCGGACATACCTCGAAATAATTTATAAACCCGGCGCCGATATCAAAATAGTGGTAATCCTACTTATTATAAAGAACCGACAGACGACTTCGACCCTTACATCATCGACATAAGAGCGAACATTAAAAGAAAAGATGAGGTGGAATTGTAGCGGTATAATGAAACAGACGTCATATTGACGTCAGAGATGCAAGATCTCGGATGAAATCATAATATTTACTGTCACTCTAGAGTGCTCTCATTTCTGGATAGATTATTCTAGGATTTAGGTTTTTAGTAGCGTTGGCATTATCTTGACTTGTTGATTTATTATTTGATTTTTAATGAGCCTGTTGTTTCAGTACAATATCAATGGAAAAATATATTATGTATTTTCACAGACAATCTTTCATGCCCATTTCCAACCCCTCAAGGAGTTTAATTTTAGAAAACCGAGGTGAAGTGGATTCCTTGCACAAAACACACCCTCCAAGTCCCTTTAGGATGAGCGGTTAAGACTGTGAGTTGATGTTAGTCAGTCAGTCAGTCAAAACATTGAATTATATTCTTTACAAATTTGCAAAAGAATAAAAGATTCTAACTAAAAAAGGTTATTAATCAAAGGAAAAGAAAATTGAGAGACAAACAAAGACTTTGCGAGGGATGGAAACTAAAATAATATACAACAGGGTGTTATTTGTTTTGACTAGACCAACATTGTCATTACCATTATTGTCATCGCCAAAAGTTTCATTACCATCGAAATGATTAAAAATTCTCATTACACAGACAAAGGATTCGCCACAGCGCGATACGATCTGGGATTGCCATTAAAAATCGCCAATCACGGTCCATCACAATGAGTGGATACGAACGGCGATAAGTGGATATAACTTGCGATTTGTTGCAAAGCCGCGCCCCAGGGGGCTGATGCGCGGGCGACGCGTTGCCCGATTTGTTATGACAGGTTTATTTTAGTGCATATTTTGACATTTCAAACCTGTTCACTATGTTTTTACTCAACTTAATATTATTATAATTGACAGAACAAAATATGCATTGTTATTTATAAATACTTTTTTATTATATATTTTTTTAAGCTGCCTCGGTGCTTTAGACGAACGAAAAAGCGTGTCGCAAACGCTACTACTAAACACAAGGTCCTAGGTTCAATTTAAGCTGTTTTAGATTTGTCCATCTGTGGTTTCCCTGTAGCAGCCTGTAGTCTGGATTATTGTTAAAACAACCCTGCGTTTCCTGAATCTCATTCAATGCATCATAAAATTTTTCGTTCACAACGAACTCCAATGCTAATCTTCTATATCTATACAGATAAATAAAATTGAAGTGTCTGTTTGTTATTCCAAAATTACAGCTTTATCCAAATGAATATGAAAGTATACACGATATTCAAATATAAAAACCAATTTAAAAATGTATTCTCTGTCTATCTGTTTGTTTCGGGTAATCTCCGAAACGGCTGGACCGATTTTAACGGGACATTCACTGTCAGATAGCTGGTGTTACAAGGAGTAACTTGGACTACTTTTATTTAAAAAAACAACTTGACGCTTGCCACACATAAACATGCTATAGAGCAGACATGAAAATTACTCAACTACTCAAATACTCGACTCAACTCATCACCCGTCTTATCCCAGAATCGATCGGAAGACTAGTCGTAAAAGCCTGTTGCAACTCAGCGCATGTAATAATTAATTCACGACGTACAGACCCATTGTGTGAACTGGTGCCGATATTAAAATGCGCTTAAAGTCTTTAACAGGGATGAAGCGGAGACGCATTAGAATTCATATGAAATTTTACTTACATATTTTATTCTAAAGAAACAAAGAGGTTGCACGTCGTCTGGTAGAAGCTTCTCGTGACAAGCGGACTGAGGCTTTTTTCGCTCAGAGATTGCTATGCAACGTGGCAATGCTGCCAGCCTTCTTGGCACAATCCCGAGAGACACCGATTTGGGTCAAGTTTACTACTTGTAATTAGTTTTAAGTACCTACTTACTCCTTTTACTGTATAATCAAGTTTTTATTCAATAAATGTTATTTTAGGGTCTAAACATACATGTCATTTTCAATGCATTTAATCTAATTTGCAATCCGAGTTTACTAATTATTTATGGTAAAATTCTTGCTAAAGGTAATAAATAAAGGTAGTAAATAATTATATACATCTTCTATTTATACTACGATTCTAGATTTTACTAATGTTTATTATCTTGTTAAATAAGATGAGCAGTTTTTTTTCCACATTAAATATATCATCGAATACAAAACCATATCGGGCTAAACTTTCAACAAAAATGTTTAAATTCTAGTTGCAAATTTTTCTATTAAGTTCGACTCCAGGCATCTCTGTGCCCTCAGTACATTAACGATTCATTTTGATATGTCATCGCTTTGCGGCAGCTTGCCCTTGTACCAAGCACTCTCTACATACCCTTTTCATAAGTACCCGCCACGCACTGCACCGACGGACAAAGTGTTCACACTTGTTCTAACGGATTTGTAAAATCAAATTTAAAAATACGTAGGGTCAACTCTGCGGATTTAGAATTTTAGTTGAATTGCGAATGGTAATGATTCGATTTTCGGCAGTAGATTACGGTAGTGATTCGATAGTTTTAGATATGATTTTATTCTCAAAGTGTATTAATAATAATAATTTATTTTTATACTCGGAATTTATCTCCTCAGTTATAAAAAAAATATGCTCACGCCGTCCCAGAAGGGCCTCCGAAGGGGTAAGCAGAGGTATTGTAACAACAACACCCACATTCCACCGAATATGATTAAGTGCCAACGTGACAGAGGGTCTCAGGCACTATACGTCTTTGAATTACTTCTCAGATATATGCAACCTGCATATATAATCCTCACTATGTTTTCCTTCATCATCCATAGTACAAGCTACTTAGTTTGGGACAAGTTGAATTACCCCGTACGTAATGTACGTAACGTTCATTCAATCGCTTAAGGCCGCGAGCTCTTCGGCCCTTAGCAACCATAGCCTATAACTACGTTATCGTCGGCGCTAGATATTTTACGACTTCAACATAGTAAAAACATTCATAAAACCCTACAAATTCTAGAAGACAACTGTTCCTTTTTCACCGACATGTAAAACCTCTTTACGCCGTTTGTATGAATGTAAGAGTATGACTCTTCATTGTACCATCAAGATCTAAGTGTGTTTTCAATCAAAAGAAAAGTAATGAATAATTGGCGTACCCGCCACGTGTCGGGACAGCGGTCGGGGACATCGTATCGCTAATTTGTACATCTAGGGTTGGCGCCGTCGAGTTGTGAACTTGAGTGACGTAACTAGGGGTTGGTTTGACTTTTTTTACTAACTTAAGTAGCTTATAAAAAAAGTAAAATGAATATGATGTAAAATTAATATAAAGTTATTGTTTTTTTATATATATAAGTTGGTTATGATTTAAAGGTTGATTTTACAGTCAGCATTTTTTTAAACTAGTAAGAAATAAATTGTTTGTTAATATTGAGACCGACAATGTGACTAAAACTATATTATATGGACTAATGGAAACTATTAATTTTTTACTCTGAATATAATATGTCAGTACAAAAAAGATAATAATTTCTGTTAATCTAATAGATATCTCAGGACTTTACATACTATTTTACTAGTGGACGTCACGCGGTTTCACCCGTGTAGTTCCCGTTCCCGTGGGAGTACGTTGATGAAATATAGCCTATATTAATCAGTGATAATGTAGCTATCTAATGGTGAAAGAATTTTTAAAATCGGTCCAGTAGTTTTTGAGCCAATCCGTTACAAACATACTTACATACAAATCTTTCCGCTTTATAAAATTATTATAGATAAAGAAGGTAAACTCCTTTTTCAAAGCGGCCATATCGACACGTATATGCTAGTGATGAGTAACTTTATTATATTTATTATTAAGTTGCATATCAAAGAATGTCCATTTTAAGCCTAACTTTATGTCCCTTAGCTCATAATTTTATAGCTTCCCTTCGACGGGACATATCAAACAACATAGCGTTGTAAATCAAGGAATTAAGCTACCTTCCCACATCACAAGGGCCGTACCGTTTTTAGCTTGCTTTATAATAAAAAACAAAACAATTTTAGACTTCCGGGCGTTGACAACACCGTTACGGTAATACGAAACACGTTTACTATTGAAGTAATTAATAGTTTATTGTTTACCAGCTTATTATGACTTCACATCGTTCTCTATATACCAATACACAATTGAATCTGTGGTTCAGCAGTGAAAAGGTAACAGGCATGGAATAGACAGAAACATCATCATCTCCCTGGCCTTATCCCATACATTGTTGGGGTCGATTATACCAGTATAGTATAAATTGAATAATTGTATTCAACCAGCTGTGCCCCGCGGTTTTACCCGCGTAGATTTAGTTTCTTGTTTTATTTCGCGGAATCCTGGTATTTTTTCAAACATCAGCTATCAGCCAGTGAAAGTCCCGTTAAAATCGGTTCAGACAGACAGTTTTTTTTTAACTTGGTGTTTTTATGTCAGTGTATATACTTTCATATGCATTTATTTGGAATTACAAACAGACGCTTCAATCTAATTTATCTGTATAGATGTATAGATAACGCTCGTTGCCGTTATTGTATTAAAATATTCACAACAAATATGTAAACGAGCAGTCATTACCACACACATTATTATTACATTAAAAAATAAATAAATATTTAATGATAACCAACCCTATTTATTAACCTCTCGAAGGTAAAGACAGCATGAGCATAAACTTGATAAACAAAAGATACCCCAAATATAAAGGGACGTTCAGCCGACCAGCAAGTCCCGGGGGCCGGCTCTACCCCCACCCGAGCCAGTGGAGGTGAACTCAACCCCTACCGCGGGGGTTGGGTTGAACCCTGTCTTGCATCGCTGCTCTTCCCACTCAAACATTTCTTTTATTCCCGACCTACTCCTGGTGTGTTTATTTTTGTTTTCTGTTAGACGGTGGAAATAATGTCGATGGGTTGTTGTGGGTTCGTCTATTTTATTTACAAGTGGTTTGTTCATTTCGCGTTGGGGAACTACAGTTGTATATTTAAGGAACTACTGATTTGAATGACTGTTGAAAATTGAATCGGGTCAGTTTTCTCTGCATTAATTATTATGGGTATGGTGTCCGTATCTGATGTATAAAAATTCCATGTCACAATGTTAGTTAACGTACTCCTCCGAAACGGCTGGACCGATTTGTATTTGGTCTGAGAATCGGCCAACATCTATTTTTCATACCCCCAAATGATAAAGGTGACCACCCCAAAAAAATATATGGCAATACAACGTTTGCCGGGCACAGCTGGTCGCTTTATATTTTGGACAGTTTAAATCTTTATTTCTATATATATAAATTACGGCTGGACAGATTTTAACGGGATTTTTACTGTGTAGATTTTGAAACCGCAGGGCACAGTTAGTCTTTATAATATATATATCATCAACATGCATTTAAGAGTATTTCTCTTGTCAGCGTAACCGATGCAACTCTTTCCTTATGTATCTATAGGTTTTTATGAATTATACTGCGTTATTCTGGTATATAATCTTTGTTAAAACGTAGTTTTGCTTTCACGTTTATAATAAACTAGCTATGCCCCGCACTTTCACCCACGTAGACTTCATTTTATGGGTGAATTGTTTCACGGAACCCTAACCTAAAAAAATACCCTAAGTTACTCCTTGTGTCCCGTGGAAATCGGTCCAGACGTTTCAGAGTTAACCCGGAGCAACAGACGGACAGAGAAAATTTTACAAATATATTTTGTCCATATATACTTTAATATGCATTAAGTGAAAAGCTGTTAATTTGAAATTACAAACACACGCTTAATTTTATTTACCTGTGTGTATACATTTTCCGGTATATAGTATCCTATGTCCTTCTCCTGGTTCTAAGCTACCTCGCCATCAATTTTCAGCCAATTCGGTTCCCCCGTTGTTGAGTTATAAATAGTGTAACTAACACGACTTTCTTTTATATATATAGATTAGTAGGACTAGTAGGATAGGTATGGCAGGGGACAAATCTTAGGCCATAGATAAAGAGACAAATTATATCTTCTGTATACTCTTTGTAATACATCTTTCTTTTCATGCCGAGTTTAGTACCATATAGATAAAGACCTTGTTTCATCAGCATTCATCAATATTCATACACGTCTTATTTGATCCAGAAAGCACATGATCTTCCTCAATTTCCACAAAATTTAACAATATTTAATTTTAAAATTATCGTATTCATCTCACTCTTTCATTGCAGACTCTTTCATGTCATGATGATTATTTGGCCTTTTATTTAAATTTCCAGACATATTTCGTAGAGTCTTCGAGTTGTTTCTAAGAAAATCTCCTGAGCGCTATAATAGATAAAATATTAAGTAGCATTTGCACGACGTCTGGTAGAAGTTTCTCGTGACAAGCGGGCTGGGGCTTTTCTCGCTCAGAGAATCAGCATTGCTATTCAACGTGGCAATGCTGCCAGCCTTCTTGGCACGATCCCGAGAGGCACCGATTTGGGACAAGTTTATTGCTTGTAATTAGTTTTTAGTACCATTTATTGATACATAAAAAAGCTCATGCTCACACCTGTATTTCCCGAAGGGGTAGGCAGAGGTGTTGTAATCACAACACCCACTTTTCACCGAAGATGATTAAGTGCCAACGTGACAGATGGTGAGTCCATCGCCGTCTCAGACACTTTACATACGTCATTGAATTACTTCTCAGAAATATGCAGGTTTCCTCACGATGTTTTCCTTCACCGTAAATCACGTGGTGTGAAATCACTGTACATAAGTTTTTTTTAGAAAAACTCATTGGTACAGGCCCTGCTGGAATTCGAACGTGTGTCGCTTGCGTAGCAGGCAACAGCTCAAACCTCAAGGCCACCACGGCTCTTTAGTTTACATTATAGTTGTACTACTTATAACAAAATGTATCTTAAGTACCCCGCAAAATAAAGATTTGTCCACATCAATGGATTTGATTCCACAAAAGTGCGAAGCCACACCTTAGCGTTCTGAAGAAAAGATTAATAAAGCTTAGCGTACACTCGCACTCAACACCTGTCCTTTGTCGCTAATGGAGGTCTAATCTCTAGGGGAATAGTACGCTCGGGAAATATTGAAGTGATTCTTTAATAATTCTGTTATAATAATATATTGTCGTATTATATTTTGTATGTTGTTCAAAGACTGTTCGAGAATATTGTCAATTATTCGACATTTATAAGTGCCTTACCAGGGCTTAAACTAAATAAATAATGTTCATTGTCACTTCAATAGTTGTGTATTCTTTAGTCTTTTCATATTTTTCGCCTGAAATATTTACTTCTTCGTACGATGTCGCTTTTATAAAAACCTCTGCCTACCTTCGGTGAATACAGGCGTGACCATATGTATGTATTTGTGTATAAATACATCAACTTTCGAATAAATGTTTAGTACCACTGTATATACATACATATGGTCCCGCCTGTATTCACCAAAGGTAGGCAGAGATTGTAATAACAACACCCACTTTTCATCGAAGATGATTAAGTGACAACGTGACAGAGGGTGAGACTATCAATAAAGAAAGACTTTTCATACATATAGGTTTCCTGACGATATTTTCGTTCACCGTACACGTGGTGTAAATTCACTATACATAAGTTTTTAGAAAAAGTTCATTGGTACAGGCCCTGCCGCTGGGATACGAACTTGCGTAGCAAAGTAATTTGTGACAAACTCGGTATAGAATAGCATTATGAAGTATAGACTATTAATATGTATAGATAGGTTCGTCCAAGAATTAGAAAAAACAACGTTTTATTTTCCCTTAAGTTTTAAATGACTCCTTAACTCTAAGACGTCGTAAGCTGGTTACACAGCTGAACAAAAATCTTAAAGTTACTATTGCTCTGACTGGTTTCCCTTGGCTTAATTGGAGACTTAAGCCAACCGCCTGGATGGTAACAAGCGGGTTACCAAGAGGCTATCCTGGGTAACGAGCCGGGTAAGAGTTTGGTAACGAGGATGCATCCGGGTGAAAGTTTTCAAGGCGTTTCTGCTTTTATACCTAAGTCTTTGTGGCAACGTTGCCTATATTCAGCCAAATGTTGGCACAAATATTGGCATTGGCGTTTTCCCCAAATGCTTATTACTCTTCTGGATCTTCATAACGTTATTTTGTTCATTATGAAAATGTTTGAGGCAATTTATCTTATATCTTAAGGATGTCTAGTCGATAGATAAGGTAGATAACCTTAGGTCTTTTAAATCTTATTTATGTTCATCCAAATATTATTTCATTGACGGCAGACAATGTCGTCTGGATCTTATGGAAAGATTGTCCATAGATAAAAAATAGAAATTCGGTGGAAATTTGAGCTGTCAATGGTTAGCTAGTATTCGTGGCTTCTATTTGCAGAAGGCAGATGTTTGTGCTATGAAACAGAGCTAAGGATCAGGGGATTTTCTTTGAATGTATTACGTATCAAAGTAATTGCTTTTAACATCAGCTATCTGCCATTGAAAAGTCACATTAAAATCGGATTAGCCATTTCAGAAATCAGCCGGAATAATCAAACACACAGAAAAAAAAAGTTGGGTTTTTTATATAGATATCGTTTATACGTTCAAATTCATTTAGTGATAAGCTGTTAATTTGAAGCAACAAACAGACACGTAAATTATATTTATATGTCATAGATAATATGCAAAGGTTAGGAACGTGTTTTCCCAAAACAAGTACAGTGTGGGGTTCTTCAAGAACGGTGTGAAGAGATTATAGGGTCAGCAACGCGCGTGTGAGGCCCCTGGCATTACAAGCGGTAACCACTTACCATCAGGTGGGCCGTATTCTCGTCCGCCACCTTAGTGGTAAAGAAAAAAAAATTCCTCGACGAATTATAATAATCTATAGGTACATTATACTCAAAAGTAATCATAAGAATTACAGACCCATTTCGAATTCTACGAAGCACTAAATAGGTCACAAACAAATAGGAATCTAGTTCTCGAAAAGAGCTTTTCATCTTCGTAATTAATAAACATTTCACAATGACGTAAAAGTATGAACCAACAATAACGATACTTGCCTGCTTACTTATTACAACTTAAAGCCAGACGTAATTCCGAGAAATAATCAAAATTTTTATTTATGATAACATGACTGGCTTATTTATTTATGCGAATATAAATAATTATTTATTAAAATTCTATGTTAAATCAACTTTTGAAAATGAGTGACGTAATATTTGAAACTGCGTATAAATATGACATTAGCTGTGTAGAGAGGCTGATTTTTTGGCATTTGAAATTCGAATGACGTCACAGGTTCAGAACGAACTTATAATGAGAATAACATTTAAAAAATTTGTTAATGGAACTCGATAAATCGGGCGCGTTCCCCGCATACCGATGACGGGAAGTTAAAACAATGATCGGTCAAAGCGACGCGCGTCAATCGTCGGCCAGTCGCGCGGGTGTGCACAGAGCTTTAGCACAGAATAACAGAACAGAAGGGCAACTCCCTAAATTTGTTCTAAAATCGCGTGGTTCCAAAAAATTTAAGGTATCATTTGTTACTTTGAAGGTGTCCATGTTGTTTTTCAAATTAAATACTGAAGATACTTAGCATAGATTTATAAGATCTAATAAATCAATAGTCTCAACTTCATAGTCATAGAAGATATACAAGTTGTACAAGGAACATCAGGCCTACATCCGAAGGCAGGATGACAGGCAACCGTGCTGCGGCCTTACCATTTTATGTTATTACTATCTCTGCCCTGAGGTTTCTCCCGCTCCCACGGAGCCCTGTTTTTTTTAAAATAAATGTAGCCTAAGCTACTCTTTGTAACATAAGCTATCTGCCAGCGAAAGTCTCCTAAAAATCGGCCCAGACGTTTCGGAGATTAGCTTAGATTACATATTTAGTGAAAATCTGTTATTTTTGAATACAAACTGACACTTCAATTTTATTTATCAGTATAGATGTATAGATATTTCAAAATAGCTTTAACGAGCCAAAATAGCGAGTAATTAGCGTAAATAATTGCAAATATTACAGTCATTGTATGAGAGCCGACTATCTGTAGGTTTTTTTCGTGGCTTAATGTTGATTGTTTATCATCGGCCATTTATTGAGGTGATGACGGCATCCTATTGACTCCACTTTTAGGATACTTTTTATGTTTAGGTTCGGAGCGCGCGAGTTGATTTCCAACGAAATTTCACGTCCGGTGGAATTATATGACATCGTTTGCAATGTCACATAGGGTTATTTTAATCTACAAAAGTGGTAAATATGTGTGGAGTTTACATAGCAGTAAGCGGTTATTGCTTGCGAACTCTCAGTAAAACTACCTTCCGAAACTGGCGGTAACACGTATAATCCTGTATAATTATATAATTATAATAGTAAAGAAGCCGTGGCGGCCTTGAGGTTTGAGCAGTCGCCTGCTACGCAAGCGACGCAAGTTCGAATCCCAGCAGGGCCTGTACCAATGAGTTTTTCTAAAAACTTATGTACATTGATTTCACACCACGTGCTTTACGGTGAAGGAAAACATCGTGAGGAAACCTGCATATTTCTGAGAAGTAATTCAATGACGTATGTAAAATGTCTGAGACGGCGATGGACTCACCATCAGTCACGTTGGCACTTAATCATCTTGTGTGAAAAGTGGGTGTTGTGATTACAACACCTCTGCCTACCCCTTCGGGGAATACAGGCGTGAGCATATGCAATAATTTTCGCCATTTCTCTCTTATTCTCTTCTATGTCCATTTCTATTCCCTTCTTTACTTTCTCGCACTGCTAATGATGTTGTAGACCGCTTTGTAAAACCAAATTTCAATTGAAATCAATGGTAAATCAATCAGAGTGATCGCCACGTGTGTTTTAAAATTAGCTCTCCTCAACAATGTGAGGTAAAAGTAAATATTTTTTCCTTCACTCCCAACGATGCGGGTGAAATAAAGGTGTCTTCATGTTGAGTACTATCGACGAGACTGAAAAGGATTTTATGACTCCGCTAGCGGACGTCACGTGGTTTCACCCGCGTAGTTCTCGTTCCCGTGGGAGTACGGGGATAAAATATAGCCAATGTTACTCACTGATAATGTAGCTATCCATTGCTGAAAGAATTTTTCTTATCATTTCAGTAGTTTCGGAGCCTGTTCAATACAAACATACTTACATTTCTCTTTATAATATTATTATGAAGAAGAGATGAATTATTATCGGTCGTGTTAGCGGTTAATAAATAATAAATACGTATGCTCTTGCCTGTATTCTCTTTATTTCGTCCGTTATGTTAAGTCCCTTGTAATAGGAGGCAAGCCTATTGCCACTAATCCAGACTAGGGATATAGCTAATACATCAAAAATCCCATTAACACTTTTCTCGACCCGGGCAGACGATTAAACATTTTGTTGTTAATAAGAGCCGTGGTGGCCTTGAGGTTTGAGCAGTCGCCTGCTACGCAAGCGACGCAAGTTCGAATCCCAGCGGTGCCTGTACCAATGAGTTTTTCTAAAAAAACTTATGTATAGTAATTTCACACCACATGCTTTACGGTGAAAGAAAACGTCGTGAGGAAACCTGCATATTTCTGAGAAGTAATTCAATGACCATCTGTCACGTTGGCACTTAATCATCTTCGGTGAAAAGTGGGTGTTATGATTACAACACCTCTGCCTACCCCTTCGGGGAATACAGGCGTGAGCATATGTATGTTGTTAATTAAATTTTACTAGCAAATTTCTTCAGTTTAAGCATAATCTTATATATGTAAGAATTCACCCAGATTATAGCTACTAAATAATTATTCGTTAGGGTCACAATAAATTCCCACAAATGTAATCATACCCTTACACTTGGAAAATGTAAGAATAGTACATGAATAAAACTAGTTGAGCGTATACAAAATGCGCTCGCCACTTGCCGTCTACATAAACACAGTGGTCTTTGTACTGACGGAATTAACAATAAATGTACCGAGATTGAAGCACTTAATAAAATAACAAACATCTAACACTGTTCAGTGTAAAGCGTAAGGCGGATCTAAATACTTCTTTTCTATGTAAACACACCTTTTGTCTATTCAACAGTGCGAGAGGCGAAAACACAATGATGTATCTGTAGTCTGATGCAGCTCTAGCACGGGAGTTTGATTGGGACTTGTCGTGTCGATTTTGTCGTAAACTATAAACTGAAAAAAAAATAAGCTTACGCCATCCCAGAAGGGTTGTAAGCAGAAGTGTTGTAACAACACCCATATTTCACCCATAGATAAGTGTCGCACCCATTTTTTTTTTGACAGCAATACTTTTACTTACTCATCATCTCCCTGGTCTTATCCCATACATTGTTGGGGTCGGCACTTGATTCAACCTGATGTGACTGATCATCTGACTTTTATACAAAGCGACTACCATCTGACCTTCGCAGCCCTTTTTACAAGGAAAATCTGTGATCTGGGTTCAACCAGTTGTCAGACTATTTTAGGTCTCCTACTGACCTGTAACGATTGCCAAAGATTATAAATGGGCAACCGGGACCGACGGCTTAACGTGCTCTCCGAGGCACGGAGGAAACTCGGGCCGGCACCCATCCAATTACTGGCTAGGACTAGGGTTGCTTAACTTCGCTGATCGAATGATATGCGCAATAGCAACTGTGCCACAAGCTCCTCCTAATAAATAAATTAATAAAAAATATTTTTCCTTACTGCTATTACATATTACTAATATTATAAAATCTGATGAGTATGTGTGCTTCTTTTTGAATGCTAATCTCAGGAACTACTGGTTTGGATAGAAAAAATATTATGTTATGGAGAATGCTACAAAAACGGGAAAAAATATCACTAGGAAACATAGTTTTTATTGATAATCATAAGCGGCAAAAACTGCGCGGTATAGCTAGTTATACAATATTTTGGAATTTGCTTATTGCATACGTAATCTTAAGTCTCCCTGACAGCAACATAGCGCTTAATAAAGCGGCTACCAAAAATATTATTTCGCTTTCAGATTTAATTCACGTCACTTTTATCGGTCAGTTTTGTAACTCAGTGACAAATTAGACGACACATGTCTTGCCTTACACTTCCGTGCTACGCTTGCGAATTGTGGGTGTTGGCAGACTAAATATAGGTTTCATTTATAGAACTGGTAATTTTAGAATTCTAAATTCTGGACTTTTAAATTTTAAATAGCATTCTCTACGTAACTGATCAATCTTTGTTCGATGTTCAAACAATCTCGACGCGGTTTAGTTATTTTGAAGGTATTTAAATAATTTTAGAACGCCAGCCTTAGCGCGTTTTTCACAGCGTAAATAAAATTCTTCAGTATATTTAAGATGTTGGTTGTTTCTATACAGTCAATCAGTCAGCTTATAATTTGAATCTTATGATGTATATTGCAAGAATGAAATTACAATGCGAATGTGATTGACCGACTAGTATATAATAAATCATAGCGTCTCAAACCTATTTGGGATTCTTACTAATCTTTCCCCCTTATGACAAAACATAGACACAACGATAAGAAGACCTTGGTTTAAAAGTAGCTCCATCTCTTTCTGGGATACGGATTTAAGAAGCGAAGAGGAGCTCGAGGCACAGTTGCTTAGATCCCTCCGTGAGCACATTAAGCCGTCGGTCCCAGTTGCCAACAGCTTTAGTGAGTCAGATAACTGGTTTAACCCAGATAACAAATTTTCCTCATGAAAGGGGTTAGGAAGGTCAGATGGCAGTCGCTTCGTATAAAAATCAGGTGATCAGCCACATCGGGTTGAATCAAGTGCCGACCCCAACAATGTATGGGATAAGGCCAGGGAGATGATGATGGCCATTGTTGTAGTCCGATGTGTGTCTTCGTTTAAACCATAAAAGGGTTTGCGTTTAAGTAGTTTTTTAATTTTAGGCTCGTCATAAGAACAGCCGAAAAATTATGATTTTTTTTTTAATTCAAACAGATCTTGCCTGTGATCCTATGTAAAGGTGTTTTGGGTTCTACCAACCATATGTTGAGTGTCGAATCTTCTCCTGGCAGCAAAACAGACAATCAGATCCCTTTTTTATTTCCCCCTAGCACTACTTCCCTGAACCTACCAGACCGTACCTAATTGACAGATCAAAGGTACAAAACTTAGCCATCATAGCATTCCGAAAATATCTAAAACTTTGAAAAAATTTAAATAATCTCACATCCAAGAGGTGTTGTGACTACAACACTCATATTTCACCGAATATGATTAAGTGCCAACGTGACAGATGGTGAGTCCATCGCCGTCTCAGGCACTATACATACGTCTTTGAATTACTTCTGCAGGTTCGTTCACCGTACAGCACGTGGTGTGAAATCACTGTACATAAGTTTTAGAAAAACTCATTGGTACAGGCCCCGCTGGGATTCAAACTTGTGTCCCTTGCATAGCAGTAGTAAAAAATATTAATCGTGACGTAATTTTCAAATTAGATATGATTCGAATTTGCGTTAACAAATGAATCATTATAATTCGCTGCGAATCTCGCAAATCCTAATTTAACACGCGATAAAGTTCCAGGTTTGTCGGCGATATTAATAAAAAACGATATTGCATCGAAATGCGGGTGTCGCATAAAAATCAGTCCCTTTCTTCCGTCAACAGGGTGTTTAATAACAACATCTCAGTTATCTTTATTCGTTCTTTTGATATTTTTAAAAGTGTAGCAGGTTTATTAGTAGTCGGATCAGGCATTTCCATCTTGCATCCTGAGTGGATTCTTTGATGTAACCACTGTTAAGGAATTATCATCCTTGCTGTCCTTCATTACAAAGTCTATATTTGAATGTAGTTGAAATTTAAATTCAAATGACTAGTAGAATTCGCATTCCATTGGCTGTCATGTTTAAAAAGCGAATGTGTTTTAAGTGAATTTCGTTCATTCATTCGTTTAATGAAGAAGGTAGTAATAATATATATCTATACAGATAAATAAAATCGAAGAGTCTGTTATAAAGGCATATGAAAGTATATACGGTGCAGACAAACATAAAAAATCAATAATTTATTTTTCTGACTGTCCGTCTGCCTGTTTGTACTGGCTTAAACGGCTGAGCCAATTTTAACTGGATTTTCACAGGCAGATAGCCAATTTTACAAGGAGTGACATATGCTATTTTTTATTTAAATAAGCATCAGATATTCGCAAGCAGCCCTGCGAGGCACAGCTAGCTTATGATAAATTCACATAATTGAAGTAGTGATGCGAATGATTACTATTTTTTTAACAGTATGTATGTATAATTCAAAAAAGTATAAGGTTTTTAAAAAAAAAAATTTAAATATTCAATATTCAAAAATGTATCTAGAATTTCGTTCAAATTGATCCATTAAAATGAATGAATGAAAGTTTCATTTCAGCTTAGCTCTCGTTCAAATGTTCGGGGTATTCAATAGACGGCCATTGTATGTAACTCGTGGTATTGTATGTAACGTGTATTATGTTTGGTTATCCGACTGACTGTGCAGCCATTTTGATTCGAACGCCGAGTATTGATTGGGGAAAATATATTTTTAGGGATGATACCATTATAACAAAGGGATACAAAAATATGAATATAAATACAGGTTTTCATACATACATACATATGCTCACGCCTGTATTCCCGAAGGGTTAGGCAGAGGTGTTGTAATAACAACACCCACTTTTCACCGAAGATTATTAAGTATCAACGTGAGAGATGGAAAGTCTATCGCCGTCTCAAGCACTAGAGATACGACTTTGATATATGCAGGTTTCCTCACGATGTTTTCCGTCACCGTAAAGCACGTAGTGTGAAATGGCCTCGATGGGATTCGAACTTGCGTCACTGCTCTTTTATCTGTCACATAGAAACAATCTTGAATATTACCTACAAAATAGGAAGAAAAAGCATTTCTATTTTAATAAACGTTTATTTAATAACTGCATTTCAAAGAAATTTAAAAATACACAAAAAATAAAAACCTAATTAAAATATCAACAGAAAGACCGAGAATCTTTTACGTTAAATATATTTGTAAAGACAAATACGTCATTATCTGAAGCCCGCGTCTTCAAAGGAAAATGTCAATACAGACGATCTTCTTCACAAAGTAGGGTTGTTGATAACGTACGGCTATTTTTAAAATTTCTTTTAGCTGTAACTTTGACAACAGGATTTAGTGAATTTAAAATACGAACATTCCATTTTCAAGTTAAGTCGATATGAATGAATGAATGAATGTTAACCTGAATAATAAAAAATGAAGTTGATTAACTATTATATTTTATAATATTAGCTCTCCGACTAATATGTCTATTTTTTTTTGGAATCCCTATTTCGTAACTTGCTTATTTGTTTAGGAAAATATTAAAGGTTTTTTAATCAATAACTTTTATTCTTTGGTGTGAAGATTCTTCTTCAGTCCCATGGAGAAGAAGCTAGCTAATAAATAATTGTATTTTAACAATTTTAATTGGTACAAAATACATCATCATCTCCCTTATCCCATACTATGTTGGGGTCGGCACTTGATTCAAGTCAATGTTGCTGATCACCTGATCGCAAGCTTCACCTTCGCAACCCCTTTAACGAGGAAAATCTGTGATCTGGGTTGAACCAGTTGTCAGAATAATTTAGGCCTCCAACTGACCTGTAACCGAAGGCCCATCCAATTACTGGCTAGGCTTACCTCCCCTAGGGTCTCCTTATTGGTACATAACACATGCGTTCCTTAAACGTCAAATTCTTTAACAAATTTCACACAAATCCGCATAAATATATCATTCGCCATCCCTAATAAATAATGCCCTCATAATGGGCTCGTCGGTAAAAATCTAAATTAATTTCCCCGGTCTGTATCTCCACAAAAGATCCCTATCGCTTTGATAGACTTTCGTTTATTTACAATAATTTATGCAAGTGGTCAGTTGAATGGCGACCCTTTTTAATCTTACATAAACCCCATACAACGTTGAATGAGTCCTTCAGGAACCGATGAGTCCATTACTTTATTAATGTATTCATATAATTAAATTGATGAATAATTCAATATCTATATATCTATACGGATAAATTAAATTGAAGTGTCTGTTTGTGATTCCAAAATACACCTTTTATTTTTTTCTCTGTCTGGCTGGAATTATTTAACGGGACTTTCACTGCCTGATAGCTAATGTTACAAGGAGTAATTTAGGCGACTATCAATTTAAAAATTAAGTCTACGCGGGTGAAATAGCGGGGCACAGCCAGTGTAACATAAAACGTATTGGGAGTAATTTCAACGCAATATTAGAACAACATTATTGTTCTCAAAAAACGACGCAAGCGACGCAAGTTCGAATCCCAGCAGGGCCTGTACCAATGAGTTTTTCTAAAAAACTTATGTGCAGCTATTTCACACCACGTGCTTTACGGTGAAGGAAAACATCGTGAGGAAACCTGCATATGTCTGAGAAGTAATTCAAAGACGTATGTATAGTGCCTGAGACGGTGGACTCACCCTCTATCACGTTGGCACTTGATCATATTCGGTGAAATGTGGGTGTTGTTACAACACCTCTGCTTACCCCTTCGGGGATGGCGTGAGCATATAAATTATTGTTCTTTATACACATTTGTAGAAAGAAAAGGAAAACTTAGGTATTTCCAATATCAGAATACAGGTGCCGTCACGAATAATGAACGCTGACTTCGAATGCGCAATACTCAGTTGCCTCAAGTAAATTCATAGCTCATGGCAGCATATAATCAAATAACATTGGCAACCAATAATTTTACTTCAGCTACTTTTCGTACAATCAATAACGTACATTTGAATCG
Organism: Watsonalla binaria; assembly: GCA_929442735.1. Taxonomy (NCBI): domain Eukaryota; kingdom Metazoa; phylum Arthropoda; class Insecta; order Lepidoptera; family Drepanidae; genus Watsonalla; species Watsonalla binaria. The sequence goes on from OV838938.1 coordinate 2,347,906, forward strand.
TTCTAAATTCGTACTCCTTTGATTCTCAAACGATTATGTACATAGCGTTAATAAAGTCGCAATTTTGTTTTCATCTTCCCCCCCACCTTCCTTATGAGCACGAAGGAGGGGGCGACCGAATGACTGATTCATTTGATTCGTAACTTCTTAAATAGGCGCCTTTAAATTCAGACAGAGTAAATAGACAATCAGTTATGATTTTACAGATGGAACGAACAAGGCGGTAAGGGGAACGTGATTTGACAAACGCCCAATTCGGATTTGATGTTATGTCAAATTCCATGTTTGAATTTTGGAACGGTAATCGTGTGGTGTCAAATATTCATCAATGTTTATTTCAAAGCATGGGTAATAGGACCACTGTGCCCTGTGATTTCACCCGCGTAGATTTAATTTCATTCCCGCGGAACCTTAAATGTTTTTTTTTTTAATTTATGTAGCCTAAGTTACTCCTTGTATCCTTAGCTATCTGCCAGTTTATGTCCCGTTAAAATCAGTCCAGGCGTTTCGGAGCGACTGAGAATTTTTTAAATTGGTTTTTGTAATACAGTACCGTGTATACTTTAATATGCATTTATTAAAAAGCTGTTATTTTGGAATTACAAACAGACAGTTAAATTTTATTTATCTGTATTTATTTATTACTAAGTACGTCATTTACTAAAAACGAATACTAAATGTTTGTATGCTCTGTAGTATATACTTCGTGTTTTGCTTTTGTAGCAAAGTAAAAGGGTGTACAGTATACCAGATCCCTCGCAGATGGTAAGAATTGACAAACAACAAACCCGCTTTGAGTCTCGCAAATGTAATCTGTTTTGTTAATTTTGAACGTCGTTTGTCGGTTTTTCAACCCCGAATGACTCTATCCTATTTACTTACCCACCGAATGATTATCGTTTGTTCCATTTGCGAATGTTGACTCGTTCATTTGAATGTTTATTTTAGTGTTCCAACTTGAAAAATGTTTGTTCGTTTCGATCGGTGTCTATGATTTTTTTTTTTTTTTTTACTATTTTATTTCATTGTTTTGACGATCGAATATACAAGATTCGAAAGTGTATATTGAATTAAATAAATGAATATTTAATTAAATTATATATGAAAATCTTGCCAGCCTTCTTGTCACGATCCCGGGAGACACCGATTTGGGCCAAGTTTTCAATATAATCTTCAATAATATCTTTTTTTTTTTCAAAAAAATCTATTTTTTTTTATAAATAAAGGAAAATTAACATACATATGCTCACGCCTGTATTCCCCGAAGGGGAAGGCATAGGTGTTGTTATCACAAGACCCACTTTTCACCTAATTTGATTAAGTGCCAACGTGACAGATGGTTAGTCTATCGCCGTTTCAGGCACTATACATACGTCTTTGAATTACTTCTCAGAAATATGCAGGTTTCCTCACGATGTTTTCCTTCACAGTAAAGCACGTGGTGTGAAATTACTGTACATAAGTTTTTTTAGAAAAACTCATTGGTACAGGCCCCGCTGGGATTCGAACTTGCGTCGCATGCGTAGCAGGCGACTGCTCTAACCCCGAGGCCACCACGGCTCGCAGGAAAATTAACTTTAAGTTTATAAGAAATATCAGTAACTATATTACACTACAAAAAGTAACTCTACTTTTAAATAGGCTTAATGTCAATCTACCAACAGAATATAACTCAATCGTATTTTAAAGGACATAAAAGTGACAGGTCGCTTCATGGAGGTTACTACCTACTTTGTTTTTTTAAAGGGAGTACGAGATAAAATCTGTCCTCTGCCATAAATCTAATAACATTGTACGTCACAAAACAGTATGATGCGACAAAATTAAGTCATTATGCGCCAGGGGACGCCTATTTGAATAAGCACAAATTGTCAAAGAGATTTTATCTGTCTAAACAAGGCCTTATGTTGCCCCCTAAGGTCCCTATTTAATGATCTACTAATACGCTTGATGATTTCAACCCCCTGTCTTATCCCTTTCTGGTTCAATACTACGGTGCTAGTGTGAAAGAGATGGTTGAACGATTATGAACGGCTTATGATATTTTCGTGGTTAGGTTATTATGGATTTGTTTTATTGTGTTTTATAATAATGCTTATGTAGGGTGCTGTTAACAGCCGTGGTGGTCTTGGGGTTGGAGAATTCGCCTGCTACGCAAGCGACGCAAGTTTGGATCCCAGCGGGGCGTGACCCAATGAGTTTTTCTAAAAAACTTTTGTGCAGTGATTTCACACCACGTGCTTTACAGTGAAGGAATCATCATGAGGAAACCTGCATATGTCTGAGAAGTAACTCAGAGACGTTTGTATAGCGTCTGAGAAGGTGATGGACTTCTTTGATGGTCTCTTTAAATTTATTTATCATCCCAAACAATTCCTCGGTATACTACCTTTTGTACAATCGGTAGACTAGTCACCTTTTCTTATTAAGGTTAATAGCTAGCTTACGCTACAGCTCTTAAAAAATATTTGATAGTAAATTTGGTGGAATAATTCTACCTTGTCAAAAATAATTCTAAATAGTATGAATCACATAACAAAACCCACAACGAAGCATCCCCATTGTAAATGTGAACCCACAAAGTATTCCATACAATTAAAAGCCCACAAATAGTTGCCCTATGAAAGCACCTCGAGTGCGACCATCAATCCCAATTAAATCGCAATCAACCCCACGTGAGAAAAACCAAACAAAACGGCCAATCACTGTGTTGCCCACAAAGGACGCTTTACACTCCGACGGATTTTTTAAAATCGTTCTATCCCCTCGCCATCGCCATCCCGAGATTTTTGCGTCATTAGTGAAAATGCGTCGTCACTCAGACACGATCCGTCTGCGGTTATCTCGTGTTTTTTTTTTCGACGCGTGTCCTATCGCACGTTACAATATGCGATTTTTTTTCCAGCCAGCTAATGTGTTGGAAGAAACTTGGAGGAGATAAGCCGTGAAAGCGAACGCTGGCTGGCAAAATTTTTTGTTCATAACTTTTTCTGTAGAAAACATTTTCGTACATGACTATTACATGCTTAGTAATTTTCTGTTCGGCTAAAATTGCCACCGATAACAGAAAAATAAAGAGCATTTTTCAAACTCATCACCGTTCTCGTCTTATCCCGTACACTGTTGGACTCGGCATTCGAATGAACTGATCAATGCGAGTGATCACTAGATCTTCACACGAAACGGTGATCTTTTATAAACCAGTCATCCGACTTTCATAAGCTCCTGACGTTCTCTCGCGCTTGCGTGACATATGTCATTCCCATACATTTAGAAACATTTCGGAAAATGTAATTTTTTTATTCAGTTTGGGCCCTGGTAAAGCACTAATGAATGTAGAAAATTTACCACCGGTTCTATGGGCGCAACGCGAGGATAATGTAACTTTGCCTATAGGCCCTATAACGATGGCTAAAGACGTTCAATTGACAACTGGGACCGACAGCATAACGTGCTCTCCGAGAGCATTTCAAACTACCGAAACTAACAAAAATAAAACAAAAGTCATGTTTTTTTTAACCCATTATTTTCTCGCGCAAGCAAATTCGTTCGGATACACGTACGAGGGGTAAACGCGGGCACTGAAAAGCACAAGAGCGCTCGAAATGGCACGCGTCGGGGACCACAACAAACGAACGCGGCCGCGATTGAAGCGACAATCGGCATAATTTTAATTAGAGAAAAATTACCGCCGCAAAATGCACAAGTACCAACCCTGCTGGGTACCACACGCGGTGCGTACTGACTGGGGAAAAATATCTTCATTTAACTTACGTAATACTAACAATCAAAAGTCAAAAATATCTTTATTCGATTAGACTTTTTACAAAGTACTTTCAAATAGTCAGAAAGACATATTTATACGGGATTATACATGCTACCGCCAGGTTCGGAAGGTTGCTTTTACTGAGAAGAACCTGGCAAGAAACTCAGAAATTACTCTTTTCAAAAATATTATACAATTTAAAGAATACAAAATAAATAATTTAAGAAACGTAAGCTCATGGACAAAGTTCCAATGCACAAATGTCGATAAAAATTAACATTATTAAAAATTTTGTACATCTTATAACTAAATGCGTAGCTTGAGATGACCAGCCCCCACAAGCAGCACCTGTTCACAAGTATGAATCAGGTATATAATAATTATTATGATAGCAAATATTTACTGGACTGTCTTCATTAGTAATTTTGTTTGGATAATACTTTGCTAACAATGTGGGCATTAAAACAATTCATAATTGTAAATGAGAATGAGTATTTATATATGATGTCTTCTTAAAGCCGCTAAACCGATTTCAATCAATATTTGGAAGATTTGACTTAAATAAAAAGACCTAAAAATCATAAGGTAATTTTTTTTTATATTTGTTCTGAAATAAGAACCAGTATTTTTTCGGTTCCTTCCGATTAAAGTTAAAAACTTTACCAAACAACCAATTTATTTGCTGACCTTCTCAACCATCAAAACAATACTCGAACAACCCTTTCCTCAAACAATTAGCGTGCAAGTGCTCTCCGAACAACGGCAATAGCAGCCCTCTGAGTTCAGAGCTGAAAGCAAACGCTGAAAGCTTCCGACTGGCTGAAAACCATCGTGCCTTTGCCTTTTCCTCGGTTGCCGCCCGTCAGCTCAACAACGCGTGAACGAGAATCAGTTTTGTTTTTTAATTTTCAATTGTGGAACGTCGCATTCCATTTTTTTATTTACGAGATAGTTAGATGGTAATTTTTAAAAACTTGGATGCGTTTCGTTATTCCAGATTTAAACGTAGTAATTGATTAAATATTATGGGACGCAGGGCCGCTTATAGCGTTTTATATTATTAACTATTAACTAAAGCCTGCTACGCAAGCGACGCAAATTCGAATCCCAGCGGGGTCTGTACAAACGAGTTTTTCTAAAAAAAAATCTTATGTACAGTGATGTCACACCACATGCTTTACGGTGAAGGAAAACATCGTGAGGAAACCTTCATATTTCTGAGAAGTAATTCAATGACGTATGTAAAGTGTCTGAGACGGCGATGGACTCACCATCTGTCACGTTGGCACTTAATCATCTTCGGTGAAAAGTGGTTGCTGTGATTATAACTCCTCTGCCTACCCCTTCGGGGAATACAGGCGTGAGCATATGTATGTATGTATTATTAACTAGCTATGCCCCGCAGTTTCACCCACGTAGACTTTATTATGTTATACCACGCTTTACGTCATGTTCCACGGGAACGGAACATAAAGTATCCTTTATAATCCTCCTGGTTCTAAGTTATCTCCCCACCTATTTTCATCCAAATCGGTTCAGCCGTTCTTGCGTTAAAAATTGTGTAACTAACAAAACTCTCTTTTATATATATACTTTATGTATATATATATATATATATATATATTTGAGTGAATCAGTAGTTATTCTTGGGTAGAGGTCATTGCTTAGTAAATTATTTACTATCTATATAAACGTATACAGATGAGTATCTGTATGTATATATGTATCATATTACAAGTTTAGACGGTATTGGATTTATTTATTATATTAATAATAAATAGGTAACTAAAAACTAATTACAAGTAGAAAACTTGGCCCAAATCGGTGTCTCTCGGGATCGTGCCAAGAAGGCTGGCAGCATTGCCACGTTGAATAGCAATGCTGATTCTCTGAGCGAGAAAAGCCCCAGCCCGCTTGTCACGAGAAGCTTCTACCAGACGACGTGCAACCTCTTTGAAAAGTTGATGAGCATCTGGACCCCAAGGTCCCAGAGTTTCAACCGCAAACGCAGAAAATATGTATCCTTGACCAATGCAAGCATATTTCCGGCGCTTGAGGCACTCCTGCTGAGCAGCAGCAGCACCGGCCGCCACAGCAGTGCCGGGGAGATGGGACGGAGCCAACGTATCGACACACGTGGCATCCCACACCAGCGGCCGACCCAATCTCCACGGCACCAGTGACATACCATCCGGCCTCCGGCCATCGCTGCGCGCCAAACCTACTGGTTCCAGTACAGCAGGCACCCCGGCGGTGACCAGAGCCCGGCGTATTAGGTCATTGATGGAAGAATGACGACATCGTCGACCGGCGCTACTGACGCATGACAGACCATGGTGTCCGAAGATGTCCACACTATCTCCACAGTGACACCGATGAGGGACAATACATTTTGCGCCTAAACGCAAGCAAGCACACAATCTGAATGTTGTGTCATCCAGAAGCGTACCGATGTTTAGACAGACGGTATTTACATACATCGTTTTTTTTATTTGTCTTTCTTTCTGCCCGTCTGTCAGTTTGTTTCAGGCTCGTTAACGGAAACGGAAACGGACCGTTGATATTACAAGATAATTTATTCTACATTTATTAAAAAATATATATATATTTTCTGAAATAAAGTCACCAACGAAATTGAGTCACAAAGAAGTTTATATAATATGAGTATGAATAATAATTTAAAAAAACCATCCTCTTTTATTCCATAAGTAACTCTGGTTAAAATATAAAGTTAAACTAACCGTAAACCCTCTGTATCTCAGATCTTAATTAAAACAAATAAGTATAAATAATTGTTATTGTACCGTGCGTTATAACTTTCGTAACATCAGGAACTGAAATCTCACCAGATCAAGTAACCCGTACCCATTACTAAAGTAACAAACTTGATTCAAGTACATTAAAAAAAGCATGTAAGCGACATTCCTAACTCTCGGACGATAACTGCAATAACACAACGTATTTTATTTCAAACAGTCGTGTGGCCTGTACCAATGAGTTTTTCTAAAAAAACTGATGTGCAGTTATTTCACACCACGTGCTTTACGGTGAAGGAAAACATAGCGAGGACACCTGCATATGTCTGAGAAGTAATTCAATGACGTATGTATAGTGCCTGAGACGGCGATGGACTCACCCTCTGTCACGTTGGCACTTGATCATATTCGGTGAAATGTGGGTGTTGTTACAACACCTCTGCTTACCCCTTCGGGGACCCTTGTGGGATGGCGTGAGCATATTCGTTTTATTTATTTTTACTTATGTGCAGTGGTTTCACACCACGTGCTTTACGGTGAAGGAAAACATTGTGAGGAAACCTGCATATTGCACCCTCAGTACGATAGGGGCTCAATACAAAAATCAATTATTTTGCAAATTTCATTCAAAGATTGAATTAATACCTTTTACAGTAATTATTTTACTAGATTTGAGTACAACACACATTTGTCGATAAATTAAAAAAAACTATTATAAATGACTTTAAAAAAAATGGGTTGAGCATACATTTTAAGTCTGTTTATGATCTTAATAATTTTCGCAAATTTTTGGATTTGAGCTTCTATCGTTCTGAGTGATTGAAAAGTAATTCTAAAATGGACGTATAGTGCCTGAGACAGCGATAGACTCACCATCTGTCACGTTGGCACTTAATTGTAATCAGTGAAAATTTGGGGTTGTTGTTACAACAACTCTGCCTCCCCTTAGGGGAATACAAGCGTGATCATATGTATGTAGTCGTGTGACGTAAGCTCCCGCCATAATGGAGGTTAATTAACAATTTAGTGTTTTGCTTCATTTCTCACCTTATAACAACGTGTAACGTGATTCCCAGAATTATTATCTCACTAATGTTGCCTTCACTAAATACTTGGTCGTAATTTTTGAAAATAATGACCACACGACCAATCTAGAGAGACCTCAAGCCTAAGGTGTTTTCATACTACACGACATGAAACGGTTAAAAATATTCAAATCGTAACTAGGGTTATCAACCAATTTCAGGATGGGAAACATTACTATTTATAAAATATCTAATCATCTGTACTTCTAAAATTCAAGTTTTAAAAATTTTGTTTGATTTTGTTAATTCTTAAAACGGTTAGGATACTAACATAAGGCGGGACTCGAATCCACGACCTCTGCAAACCGTGAAATTGCTCCGTCAACTTAGTTACTCGTGATCTCACCTCATGCGTCTAATTTTTCCTCCCTTATTTGGTTTTCTTCACCACCTTGTAACTTTGATAAATTATGACTTATCATAATGTTAAATTCTTAGATACATACACAATTATTTTTCGATTATAAATTTTCCACATTATTTTTATCACCAGTATTTTTTGTCGCCAAATTTTAAATAGTTTTTTAACGGAAAAATGCCATCCCTAAACTCGACGGTGCATTCCATTGTAACCTCCATACATAGGTCTTTTTAATGAATCTTCGGACCAAACTGGCACCATCTTTACATTTTGAATTAATAAAAACGTTATCGCAGACAGATCGGGCCCAACTAATTACCCCATTTCTTACTTTGTTAACTCGTTAACAATTTAATCTATTTATGTTTCTGTAGATAATAAATGAAGTAGGTAGTTTTCTTTTATGTTTTATATTATTATCAAAAGCAAAATTACTATAATCTGTACTTCAATATAACAGGAACATCGGTATTATCTTTATCAGTCTATACTCTAATCTATACTCGCTAGCGTCACCGACAATATTTATATGAGATACTTAGTACTTCACGCCACCGCTAGGAGCGATTTCCCATACTAATTGAAATAATATTCATTGAAAGTACTTTGTAAAAAGTGTAATCGAATAAAGATTTTTTTTAATTTTGAATTTGACTTTTATGGTCTACGGAGACGCTAGCGAGTATTATAAAATGGTAGAATACTCGTGATAAGGGTACAGCCGCGTTATTCATTAAGGGTTTCTCAGCGTCGCTCTCGTCGTGGACTGTTGGTTTTAAAGAAAGAACCTTATCCTACATGAATTATGTATCAATTTCCTATGGTTGAAAGCAACGCTCGTCATCGACTTCAACGCTGAGAAAGCTTAGTGAATAACGCGGCAGTTTTCGTCATCTATATCTACAAGCGTCACCATAGAATACTTCTTCGAGAAATTATTTTGCCATACGCGTTGGACGCGTTGAGTTTAGATTATGAATTCGATGGTTAACTCATAATACTATCGAATTAGTAAGTAGATACTCACATTAATGTATATTAGGCATTTAAGTTATAGACTTATGACGATTTTCAAAGATACTCAATTTGTGTAACATGATCAACGCAGAACGGAATTTGTCATGAGTGGTCCCAAATAAGGTAGTCGCGCATCTGCTGATCGGTCAGTGACTGGAATAAGGTCTATTTTCGTTTGCCTATTCTTTACAATAATTGAATACTTTATAGATTATTCCCATCAAAGTATAAAGGGCGTGTAATACTAAGTAGTATAATAATTAATTCCCGCAAAGCTCACTAACAATACCTGTCTGAAAGTCTGAATCCTACATTGTAATTATTGTAACCTGCCTCTTTGATAAATGAGGTAGAGTCTCGTCATTGTTCCGTCAATGAAAGACCTTTTGTCTATGGTGCAGACAATACTCGCTCGTTGTCTATGCCCCGCGCTGTTCACTCCTTTGTCGACCGTCGCCGGGTATTGTCGTCTTGCGTTGGCAGAATCGTTAAATGCTTTAAAAACAAAAGACTGCAAATATTTTGCGAAATTCTCACGGGTTGAAATGCAGAAGTTTCACCGGAAGATACATTAAGGTTTTTGTTGTCTATTTTGGAAAAAAATATATATCATTTGATTACGGGAACAAATTACACAATTAATATCATCTAAGGCAACATTTATATCTACATTTCATCAAAACAGGGTATATAAATATTTCCTAATTTCTTTTTAAAATATTTTAACATATTCGCACGCCACTGCCAATGCCTACTAATGTTATAAAGAGGAAATATATGTATGTAAGTATGTTTGTAACGAATTGGCTCAAAAAGGACTGGGCTGATTTGAAAAATTTTTTCAGAAATGGATAGCTACATTATCAGCAAGAAACATAGGCTATATGTTATTCCCCTACTCCCACGGAATCGGAAACTATGCGGGTGAAACCGAGTGATGTCCGCTAGTTATTTAGTAAAAATATTTGTTTCTGGGATTGAAGGGTTGTGAAATAAAATATACTGTAAATATGCTGATAACTTCAATCAATAATTATATTAACAAGCATACCCATCTAAACACTGAAAGAGAAAAACAATCCTCGAAGCATTCTCTTAGAAGCTATGCGCGTACGCAGCAAACAAAGTGTTATTGTAAGCCTATATGGGAAAATATCCCTTGTTTTGTCACCGCCATTGTCCGTGACAGACAGACTGACAACTGAAAAGACATGGCTTGAATGTAAGCAGGAAGGCTTGAATACATTCTAAGTTATGAGATTATGCAAAGTACTCTTTAAGTTAATGTTTTGCGTTTCCTCTGTAGTTGTTTAAGTAATTTTGTTTACACGCGCTTATTGTTTTACATGCCATAGACAATGATTTTAAGGGCTGTAAATTTAATTAATAAAGGAGGTTCTCTTCAGAACTTATTAAAACTAAGCTTAGAGTTTAATACAAACAAAACATTTGATTTAAAAATAAAAAAGTATTGTGTATTATTTTATCAAATTAACATTTCTAAATGGTATCCTGGAAAGAGAGCTTCCAAACTAAAATTCAATAATTACCTTCTAATTAATAGATTCAGTAGAAGATAGATAAGAGATATAAATGTGTCATAACTAGCTGTTTCTTGCGGTTTTACCCGCGTAGGATTAATAACGAAATCTTTGTTCATTTTTGTAACATTTTCCATTGATGTTTCGCTCCTATTTGTCGCAGCGTGATGTTTTATAGCCTAAAACCTTCAAAGATGACAAAACTATCGAATACAAAAACATTTGATGCAAATCAGTAGTTTTTTCAAATAAATAAACTCTTCAGCTTGAATAATATTGGTATAGATGTTAATTCATCCAGGTAAATTAATCTTATTTTGATGAATCTTAAAGTAATATTTTACACATATTATTCAAGCTCGGAGCTGTACCAATTTTCTCCACTATTCCCGTGTGTAATTAAAACAGCCGTGAAGGCCTTGGGGTTTGAGCAGTCACCTGCTACGCAAGCATCGCAAGTTCGAATCCCAGCGGGGCCTGTACCAATGAGTTTTTGTCAAAACTTAGTTGCAGAGAGTTCCGCAATGCATATGTGTTTGTCTGAGAAGGCTATACACTCACAATCTGTCACATTGGCATTTAATCATCTTCGGTGAAAAGTGGAGAGTGTTGTTATTACTACACCTCTGCCTACCCCTTCGGGGAATACAGGCGTGAGCATATGTATGTGTGTTGTAATGAAAACAAGTGCATCTCTCGTTGTTTAATCACATTAATTAGAATAACAACGATTGTAACACAAAACCGAGCCATTAACAAAACTCAACATCTCATGAGATACCATCTTCGAGCGTAAAACTAGTTTCGTTAAAACATTAATTTGAAAGGAATTGTGTATAAATCATATTAATACCGTGTTTTGTCGCTTACCGTATTTTGTTGGAAATGTTTATTCTGATTTATTGTGTGAATTTATTTTCCTCGCTGCATATACATAAATACAGTAAAATGTATATATATACAATTCAAAGTCCTGGATTTACAATTTTATACTAACATACATATGCTCACGCTTGTATTCCCAGAAGGGGTAGGCAGAGGTGTTGTAATAACAACACCCACTTTTCACCGATTATGATCAAATGCCAACGTGACATATGGTGAGTCTTTCGCCGTCTCTGGCACTTTAAATACGCTTTTGAATTATCATTCAGACATATGCAGGTTTCTTCTCGATGTTTTCCTTCACCGTAAAATCACTGCATATAAGTTTTTATAAAAACTCATTGGTACAGGCCCCGTTAGGGCTCGAACTTGCGACGCTTGCGTAGCAGGCGACTGCTAAATCTGCCTATAACGGGTTTCCCACCGTTTTCGTAATCTATACTCGCTAGCGTCACTCGCAATGTTTGTATGAAATATTTTAGTTCTTCACGTCACCGCTGGGAGTCGCTGCACAATTTCTCATACTAATATTCGGCGGAGACGCTAGCGAGTATAGATTACGAAAACGGTGGCAAACCCGTGATAGGGGTACTGATATAATACTTGGAGGATGTGTTTTTGGTGAGGTGTAGATACATACAAAGAAAGGATTTTCCGATATTTCCCTAAAGGCGTTAAAGGGAGATTTAAAGTTTGTATGTCTCAGCTAGAAAAAAGTAATTGTTGAGTTTTTTGTCGAGTATCTCTCAACAAAAGCAACCTTCCGAACCCTGTGGTAACATTTATAATCATGTATAATGTATTTTTGTGTCCTTCTGACGATTTGAAAGTAAAGTGTAAGAAGTCTAATCAAAAAAAATATGCTCACGCCATCCCAGAAGGGTCCCCGAAGGGGTAAGCAAAGGTGTTGTAGCAACAACACCCACATTTCACCGATATTTTACAAAACAGTGAAGAAGCCTGTTAACGCTGAATTTAACGCTTAGTTATAAAAGCGTGAGACTATTATATTTTTTCATCACAAAACCTGCAATTGAAAATCATCCCTCTGCAGAAGACATACAGCTTAAATTACTTTACCAATTTTATGTAACATGGATTTTTACTCTGCATGCGCCTGCATTCAATAGCAAGATAAATGTTTGAACGATCGATTTGGTTCCGTATATATCATTTAAATGTAAATATTTGTTTTTTAACTAAACCGTGAAATGAAACATCGTTACGTTTAAATTAATATTTAAATTTGTAGTCGATACCGTATGCGTGGCGCCATTTACGCTGTGATATAGTCAATATTTTTCAAATTGAAATTCCAAATTTGAATTTTATATATTTTTTAACACATATTTAACGGAATGTTATTGGATTAACGCTTATTGTTTCCATCCGTTTCTATTTTCAAAATCACATTTTTTATTTACCTGCATCAAATTATAATAAAAATATGAATAAAAAAAAATTTAATGTTACGTATTTGGGATCATCCATTCCATATTTGAAGTACACTTTCGAAGACAGCCATCTGACTATATATAACTCAAAGGACTGACTGACTGACATAGTGATCTATCAACGCACAGCCCAAACCACTGGATGGATCGGACTGACATTTGGCATGCAGGTAGATGTTATGACGTAGGCATCCGCTAAGAAAGGATTTTGAGTAATTTTACCTCAAGAGGATACCGATATGTTATATAAAACTAAATCTACACGGGTGAAACCGTGGGGCACAGTTAGTAAGTCGTATATTTGACATTTTTTGATTTTGATTAGGCTGCATTTTAAAATTTAACTCTATCACTACGTAATAAGGTGACACAATTGAATGGCTTAACAGTGTGTTTTACAGCACAGAGTAATTAAAGATAGAGATTAGAGTCGAATGTGTTGTGACGTCACATATCTGGTCACGTGGGAACTTTTTAAATAATTACCACGAGTTAGATGCACTTCAACATTATCTGATGTGACTAAAAGAGTCACCGATTTTACTACCATAGTTAAGATAGCATAAGTTATTAAGTGATTTTGTCTCCCTGTCTCATGACTGTAAGTTGGAAATGCAATCTTGTTTTCTCACAGTTAAGGTTCATTTGTAATGGACATACATAAGTCATGCATCTTTACTTTTATCAAAGTGCTTTTATTTCACATCAATAATTATTTCAGCAATTTCGAAGTATGTGGAAGTATTCAAGTAACTTAAAAAAATATATTTGTCTGTCTGTCTGTTTACCAACTTTAACGAGCCTTACACTGACATATACTTGATGTTACAAGTAGTAATTTAACATACTTTTATTTTAAAAGAACAAAGGTTCTCCATCCATGAAATTAACTTAACCCGAGTCAAACCACGGGGCACATATTTAACCCTAACAAACGCTAGTTTACATACATATGCTCACGCCTGTATTCCCCGAAGGGGTAGGCAGAGGTGTTGTTATCACAACACCCACTTTTCACCGAAGATGATTAAGTGTCAACGTGACAGATGGTTCCATCGCCGTCTCAGGCACTATACATACGTCTTTGAATTACTTCTCAGAAATATGCAGGTTTATAATAAGGTTTATAATAAAACAACTCCATCTATCCCACCATAAACATCGTGGCGAATATTTAAAAGGCAACACCCACAATAAAATAGGCTGACAATTAAAAAAGGCTTTGTCATTAAGAGCTTACATAAATTATGTTATGAAATCCTTAGTCGTGTAATAAAAACGGCCATATTATCCTACCAAGTTAAACACACGTCCACTAATGAGCACAATATTCATAATATTGTATAAACTCAAAAGGGTCTTGTTAGACCTGCGTACAGGGTGTTGCTTAAGGAGCAACTCTATTAAATTCTATTCCTGTGCCCCAAATGACAGGACCTAGCGAAATTAGTTAAATATATTTTTTTTAATCTTTAGTATATAGATAGATAGTGGAGCTCGTACAGTTGCTATTGCGCATATCATTACAGTTATTGGATGGGTGACCGCCCGAGTTCCATTCGTGCCTCGGAGAGCACGTTAAGCCGTCTGTCCCGGTTGCCAATTTATCATCTTTGGCAATCGTTACAGGTCAGTCAGAGGTCATGAATAGTCTGACAACTGGCCTAACCCAGATCACAGACCTTCCTCGTTGAAGGGGTTGCGAAGGTCAAATGGTAGTCGCTTCGTTTAAAAGTCAGGTGATCAGCCACATCGGGTAGAATCAAGAGAATCCGAAAAAATGCAAACTAGTTAACAAAGCATCATTATTTTATTCACCACGTGAATCACCTCTATCAACTCAATTTTATTGATCGGTTCAATAGGTTTAGTATGTATCAAAAATATTATTTTCTTTAGTTTAAATATGATGGTTAAATAGAGCATTAGTTATCCGTCCCGTTAAAATTCAGAAAAGAATTTTGAATTGATTGAATTTTTTTTAATGTAATTAAGTAAGTATACCGAATATTCATTTACATACATTTATTGTAAAGCTGTTAATTTGGAATTACGAACAGACGGTATCTGTGAATGGATTCACCAATCAATAAGCTCGCGACACGTCAGTCACACGTACCAGAGTACCTACATAGTTTGCCTTTTGAATCGCCGCTGTTCTATAACTTAGACCATAAACTCACACATTTCCCTGCAAAGCTTCACATGTTGCCCATTGAATGCACAAAGACGTATAATAATCATAAGTTGGACTGCAATTAAAAAATTTAAGCCACTTTGTCGAGGCTTTGCGGTTAGTTTCTTTACTAAATGTAAATAAACGCTGGCCGCTTAACGACTCGTTCTTGTAATTATGTTCAAACTTTTCAAAACCATATCATACTTTTTTTAATGATGTCTCTTACTTTGAAGAGCGTATATCTCTTTGAAATTCTATGTCTTCATTATTTACACATGGGTTATATCGAGGAAAATTGTGTTATTGAATTTCTTTATAATTTTAAAAATTAAAATCTTAAAATTTTATTACTTTTTCTTTTGCTATGACTTAGATAGGATCTGAATCCACCAAAAAATACCAAATATTAAACTATTGTTTAAGAATATTTTATTTTGTAAATAGTTAAGAATTCCTGTATTCGCATTTTTCTTATTCCAATTCAAAATTAAAGACAATAAGTCACGTTTCGAGTCACATAAATGTGCACCCTTCTACTTTATCGCTTGTCCTACCGATGACAGACAAAATGGCGGCGACGGCCACGATATAATAAGACACCCTGTAGATAGATTTGTGTCCACACCTATTTAAGTGACATGGACAACTGATATCACGATTCTACCAATAAAATTTTATTGCTTATTTTTGTTAAGGATTTTTATGTAGGTAGTCACACTGCCTATATTATGAGTGATGATAAAAATATCCGTCAATTAATCTGTGGTACCCACCTCTTCTATGAAACACGTTTTTTTGCTATTAGTACCATAAAATATCTAAATTGGACTGCTTTTGCACGCAAGTAATTACGTTAGGTTATTTAATTGTAAAAAAAATGTTACCAATAAGTTTGGTTATTTTCTTACATTAATATTAATTTTGAGAAATTTTCTTTACAACTTGTCTAAACTAATTTTTTTTTCTAAATTCATAATTTTGTAACTAATAATTTCAAATTGAATTGTGATTCGATTTAATTGTTGTTAAAGTGACATATTTGAAGCTGGTCTTAAGGCGTTCCAATTGTGCCTTTTGTTGAAAAAAATATTATGATCTCGTATTGAGCCGTGGTGGCCTTGAGGTTTGAGCAGTCGCCTGCTACGCAAGCGACGCAAGTTCGAATCCCAGCGGGGACAGTACCAATGAGTTTTTCTAAAAAACTTATGTACAGTGATTTCACACCACAAAGTAAAGGAAGACATCGTGATGAAACCTGCATATTTCTGAGAAGTGATTCAAAGACGTATGTATAGTGCCTGAGACGGCGATAGACTCACCATCTGTCACGTTAGCACTTAATCAAATTCGGTGAAAAGTGGGTGTTGTGATAACAACACCTCTGACTACCCCTTCGGGGAATACAGGCCTAAGCATATGTATGTATGATCTCGTATTGAAAAAAATCTCAAACAAGGAACAGACAAACACAGATTAGTAAACAACAACAGAAGCACCAGTTCGCGGAAACATATGAGAATAAAGCGATCGCATTTTGCAATGGATAGTATGTATGTAATACTCGGAAACATGTTACGATCTCACAGCTAGACGGATGCTTGTATCCCTCACTTTATTATTCCAATAACAATCTGTAATGAGTGCTCTGGTCAAACGTAAATAGCAACTTCATACATTTGAATGATGCCAATGTAAACTCTGTTCTATGCACTACTCTGTATTTCATAGGGTTGCCAATTTCAACCTTTTTAGGAGTTTCGTCAGGGCGTTCAATTATCACCTTGATGTTTGTTGTTGAAGCATTTGGATTACTTACATAACTTGAAGGACACGGTTTAAAAAGACAGAAGGACATATTGCTTTCAAATTTACGGTTATTGATAGGGCTGATGAATTTTTTTTTTTTTTATTTAAAAAAAAACGACTTAAAAAATGCACTGATTTAATGGTTATTAAATTGTTTATATAATTAAATTAAATTTCCTCTATTCAATATTGAATTGAGTGTGCTCAATATTGCGGTGTGGCACAATATAAAATAATATTAATGTGGAATTATTACAGAACGTGGTGGAAAGAGGGTCATAAGTCATAAATAACTACTCAATTTTAACTTTAGGAAAGGCATAAGTATCTTCGCGCGGACATTACGAATGCTACAAATATAACGATAATGTAAAAAAATTGTCATAACCAACATCAATAATGGCCACTTTTATGTCACACCCGTCATAAAATACTAACGATTTTGTAAAGAGAAACACATTTTTGTCTTAACCATTTTATTTAAATTGACCTTGCGGGTGTTAAAAGAAAATTATTTGAGGTTATTATTGACACTGCTAATACATTCACGAGTTTACATTACGATTATCATTTCATTATTTGTTATTCGTTGGATAATAAAAGCTTTGGATATTTAATTTCAAATACATCATCATCATCATCCTCGTGCCCTTATCCCATGTTATTTGGAGTCGGCGCAATGTCTTCCATTTCTCTCTATCAGCCGTCATATCAGTACTCACTCCCATTCTAGTCATATCATCTTTCATAAAATCCATTCATCGTTTCTTAGGTCTTCCTCCCCCTTGTAACCTGTATATTTCAAACCCTAATTTCAAATTATGTTTAAAAAAAATCATCATAATTTAACTGATGATTTTTTTGGAACGTGATGGCCGTAGGGGTTTGAGTAAGTTCGAATACAAGCGGGGCTTGGACTCCGGTTTATTTTAAAAAACTTATGTGCAGTGATTTCACACCACGTGCTTTACGGTGAAGGAAAACATCGTAAGAAAACTGCATATGTCTGAGAAGTAAAATCAAAGTATCAAAAGTGGGTGCTTTTATTACAACACGTATTACCCCTTCGGAGAACCTTCTGGGATGGCGTGAGCATATTTATAAATTATGATTTTTAGCAATTCACATTCAATATTAATATCAAAAAAATCATAATATAAATATCCGAAAAATACTTTTTGGTGGCAGCCCTATTTCGGCCGGTGAGATCAAAGCAACACCTCGCAGACCACGTTTACATTGTAACCTCTGCGCCACGGTGTGTTTACTCTGACATTAGTCTACTGACCTCTTCGCGTATCGACCAGTCGACAGCGGAAATTGAATTGTCTCCGAACCTTGGTGACACTATTCACACACCGCTCAATATCCGCCGTTTACTTTCTTTACGGCAACCTCACAGGACATAAATAAGAAGTTGAGTTGACCATCTATACTCGGTATTAAGGTTTCAGAGGTTTCGAACAGGGGCGCAACCATGAGCTCTTATTGCAATGTTATTACAGTTGTGAGAAAATGACAGATGTATACACGTCAAATACATCTGTCTCATAATAAGAGTAAAACTATCATGGCAATAAGAGCTCATTGTAAGGCTCCAGGTATGGTCGATAATATTAAAATATTAATTGCAATGTGTATTTGTGGTAGATTTCACAATTACCTATTTAATCGAATTACGTATACTCATTTCTATACAATTAATCTATACCTTCACAGGGGTTGGAATTGAACAACATTCACTTTTCACTGAATTACGTAAATTATGTCATAACTAGCTGCTCCCCACGGTTTCACCCGCGTAGATTTAGTTTTATATAATAATAAAATTATGATACACATTTAACTAAGTTTCTTTCTTCAGACGATTTAATATGTTTTATGAACATAAAAGCGGTTATTGTGACTAAACTATGATAGTTAGATATGTGCTCTAGCAGACTTTTTTATAGATCTTAATAAGACCTACAAACCCGTAGTACATCATTTTGTTCTATTGTCAATAGTTTTTGCAGCGCACACATAAAAGGTTTGGGTTACAAAAGCTCAATTTTCTTACGGATCCTTAATTTTTTTGAAAATTAAATATAGCCTATAACCTTTCTCGAAAAATGGGCTATCTAACACTGAAAGATTTTTTAAATCAGACCAGTCGTTCCTGAGATTTGCGCGTTCAACCAAACAAACGAACTCTACAGCTTTATAATATAAGTATAGATGGTCTACAGGGGTCTAACCACGAGCTCTTTTTGCAATGACGGCTTATTTGCGATAGTGACAGACATGGACAAAAGTGTGAAGAAGTGAAGTGCCGTGGTGGCTAGAGCAGTCGCCTGCTACGCAAGCGACGCAAGTTCGAATCCCAGCGGGGCCTGTACCAATGAGTTTTTCTAAAAAACTTATGTACAGTGATTTCACACCATGTGCTTTACGGTGAAGGAAAACATCGTGAGGAAACCTGCATATTTCTGAGAAGTAATTCAAAGACGTATGTAAACTGCCTGAGACGGCGATAGACTCACCATCTGTCACGTTGGCACTTAATCAAATTCGGTGAAAAGATGGGTTTTGTGACAACAACACCTCTGCCTACCCCTTCGGGGAATACAGGCGTGAGCATATATATGTATGTATGGACAAAAGTACTTACCATGCCTACATTAACGGTTTTAATATTTCATACATGAATTCTAAACTGCCAAATAGTAAATGACTACGATAAAATATTACATTTAAGTAATAAATGTCTCAAAAATATTTTATTGTATCGCAAAACAATAAATTTCAAAGGCTTTTTTATTTGACCGTATAATAAGACAGGTTGAAATTTAAGAGCGTTGATCTTAATAATTTACACATCTAGGAGACATACTTAAATTTATGACGGCGCCAATATGAAACACAATGGATCCAAATATGCTTATGTAAAGAACTAGCTTAACTAGCACCCGTAGCTACGCTTGCATATATTAAGATTCTACGTACAAACTTTCAACCCCCATTTAATCCCCCTAGGGTCGGAATTTTGCAAAATACTTTCTTATTTTATACCTAAACCTCATCAAGAATACACTGTCCAACTTTCATGCGGCTCGTGGCGGTATATAGGTACATGTTCTTCCCTCTATGGTTGAGGAGGGCGATGGCTGGCATTCACGTCATACTTGTGAACAGGTGCTGCTAGTGGGGCTGGTCATCTCAAGCTACACAGTAAAGTAGGTAGTTACTATAATCGTAGTACTTACTTTTAGTTTTTATATTTTTTTGTATTGTAATCGATGTTTGTGCACTGGCACTGTGTCCATGGGCTTATGTTTATTTATGATTTATATGGTGTAAATTTTATAATATATATTTTTTTGTAAATAGTAATTACCGAGTTTCTTGCCAGGCGGTAGCATGTATAATCTTGAGTAATCGCGTCGTTCTGACGATTTGAAAGTACTATGTTAAAAGTCTAATCAAATGAACCTATGGTTGCATTGGTCAAGCATACATATTTTCTGCGCTTGCGGTTGAAACTCTGGGGCCTTGGGGTCCAGATGCTCATCAACTTTTCAAAGAGGTTGCACGTCGTCTGGTAGAAGCTTCTCGTGACAAGCGGGCTGGGGCTTTTCTCGCTCAGAGAATCAGCATTGCTATTCAACGTGGCAATGCTGCCAGCCTTCTTGGCACGATCCCGAGAGACACCGATTTGGGCCAAGTTTTCTACTTGTAATTAGTTTTTAGCTACTTATTAGTTATTTGGTACTTAAATAAAGATATTTTTGAATTGAATTGTAAACCAATATTTTAGATTTTCTTAGTGCATGTTTTGTTGATTGAGGTAATCTTACAACTATAATAAAACGATTCAATTACACGCACGTGTAAGACACTATTAGTACCACTAGTAATTCAGTTACAAATGAGAAAAACAAGTATTTTACAAACATATCATTTTACTGAACGTCAAATCGGTTTCTTTTTTTGTTAAATAAAGGGTAAATCAATTTGTTACTTCATATAATACACCTTTGCAGTTAAAGCAAATACACATTAACCACAAAAACAGTGAAAAACGAACCAGTAACGTTACAAAAAAAACTGTTTTGAAACATAATAGCTTCTTTTATCTCTCTGTTGCTTAGAGTCTAGCGTAAAGATAGAGGATACGTTTGATTCCAATTTCAAAAAAAAAAAAAAATGCTCAATGATTGTTAATGGTTGAGTAGCCTTTTTACTTTTAAATTTAAAAAGGGTTACCAGTATGTAATTAATAATATGAAAAACTTGCAACGGATAATAATATTTAGATATTTTTTACTAACTAAATAATTTTGACTTACAGAGCATGTATTTATGATACTAGCTGTGCCCTGCGGTTTCACCCGTGTTAATTTAATTGAATTCCCGCGGAACCCTAATTGTTTTTTTTTTTAATTAAAAATAGTCTAAGTTACTCCTAATAACATTAGTTATCTTACTTCTTACTTACTTAAAATCGGTCCAGCCGTTCCAGCGATTACCCGGAACAAACAGACAGACAGACAGAAAAAGTTTGAAAACGTGTTTTTTATAGATGTACATTTACGTAATGACTTACAGAGCATTAATGTATGTATAAATGCATCGAAAACAATAACATATTATATTATTGTAAAATTTAAAAATAAAAGCTAGCCAACTCAACAATATTGAACAACAAAAAATATACAAAAAAAATTACAAAAATCTTTTACGACTCTTAAGAAAACTAAAAGCGTAGGTATAATAATAAAATTGGTCACAATGGAAGAAGGTTGACCGTAAATCTGTCCCGGGACTATATTAAACCTATTCTACAGTTTCGGGTGCAATAAACGGTGTGATGACAGAATTACGTATTATTGTTGCGCAAGGGGACGCGATATTTATAAAACAATTATATAATACTAGCGGACGTCACGCGGTTTCACCCGCGTAGTTCCCGTCCCCGTGGGAGTACAGTGATAAAATATAGCCTATATTAATCAGTGATAATGTAGCATTCTAATGGTGAAAGAATTTTTAAAATCGGTCTAGTACTTTTTGAGCCAATTCATTACAAACATACACACATTTCATCTTTACAATATTTGTATAGATTTCTTTAGTGATTAATTGTATTCTGCGTATAAACTCACGTTTACATAAAAGGGTTCCCGAAGGGGTAGCACTATACCCACTTTTCACTGAGATTCAGGTACCGATATGACAAATGTTCATATGTGTTCTATTATTTAAATAGTTAGAATTTTTTTACTCTCAAATATTTTTAGTAGTGATTTTTTTATAAATCGTTAATTTTACGAGTCATCAACTCCGAACTACCGCGACATAAAGGAAAACAAAGTAATGACGCAGTTCTGCTTTCGCCAAGATCTTTTATCTTTACGATTAAGTAACTGGTGATAAATTCACATAACTCCAAAGCGGCATAATAAAAAGAGATTTATTAAAATTTCACCACCTATAAGAATTATTTTATTACGGCTGGCTGGCAAGAATTTTATCAAACACCTGAGCGTTCCGGTATTTTGGCAAAATGTTTTTTTTCTTTTGATTCAACATAGGTCTGCAAAAAAATACATAGATGAGATAAATAATTTAAAAAAAATCTCGGTAATTATTTTTCTCGAATTTTTTTTTAAATAAATGTAGGATATTCAAGATCGGAAAAAAAAAATAACGCGAAAAAGACATAAAGTAAACCACGCCCTTTAAACCTGGCTTATTTGATATTTGCCTAAAAAAAACAACGTATTAGACTACGTGCGTTTGAAACCTGTCAAAATAATGCGTGGAACGTGATGTGCCAGGAACACCGCGGATGAGCATTCATTCCGAAATGCGTTCCAAAGTCTGACACGAGACCGTTCGATTCTCGTTCCTTTTTTAAAAACCATCATTTTTCTTAATCACCAGCCATTGTTGGGTGGTCGGTGTACCGAGGATTAAGTTCCTACCGGTTATTACCAGATTTATTTTTATTTAGATGCGATTTTATGGCGATTTATGCGTTCTATTTTCGATTTTATAAAAAGTTTTCATTCTATGTCGAAACGTTTTATAGCGATGTGGGGCAACTGCCTATTTGAATTTCGAATTCACATCTCCTTTACATAACACGATTATGAATTGGTTATCGAGAATGTAACGTAGTGATGTTAATAAATGTTATTGCCGATACTATAGTAACACTTTATTATCAGAATAGAAAATGTGATACAATTTAAGTCGTTGACATATTGTGAAGAGATTTACATTAATTTAAGATTGCATTGATTATGCTTATTTATATTCGTATCGTATAAATGTTATTAATGTGGTAATCTGATAGCCATCTTAGCAATCTATATTGATTATAAATTATAAGCATTTTGATAAATATAATCTAAACCGTGGGAATTCACTTATCTAAAATCTATTTTATTCTATAAAATAAAACTGAAGTGGTTGTCTGTAATTCCAGAATTACACCTTTTGATTAAATGCATATTTTATTTTTTTTTAAATTTTAATTTTAAAGAAAATTCTCTGTCTGTCTGTTTGTTCCGGCTAGTCTCCGAAATGGCTGGACAGATTTTAACGAGACTTTTACAGGCCGATAGCTTATGTTACAAGGAGTAACTTAGGCTACTATTGATCCGCGGGTTACCCATGAAATTAAGTCTAGTATAAAATAAAACAGGATTCAAAAGATACTTCTTATAGTCAAAACATAAAAAAAATCTTATAATACCGAAAAGCACGAGATTAAAAATGTTTCATGAAACATTCATTACCACAATTTCAATAGGGCTGTCACAAAAGGGAAAAAATAAAATATAATCTTCTGTTTCTATTCATAATGAAATACTGAAGACTTTTGTAAGGAAAAAGGGAATAAGGAACAAAACGGAAGGAGCATTTCATCCCTCGTCCCGGAATGCTGCGGTGCTATTCAGAAACTTATTAAATAAATTAACCGCAACTTTGCAGGAAAGGAACTAGAATTACCAGGACTCCTGCTAGTGCGCCATACTAATTGAATAAACGAAAGCCTTCATCTAGTATCCTTGTTAAGTACTAATTAGCTTCTCTCTGTGACTTCGTTCAAGATAATGAATATATAGTTTTGTTTTGGCGTGATATATACATATATATATCCTATAGCCTTCTTCAATAAATGAGCTATCTAATACTGAAAAAAATTTTCAAATCGTACCAGTTGTTCCTGAGATTAGCGTATTCAAGTAAAACTGATTAGCTTAATCTATCTATACAGATAAATAAAATTGAAGTGTCTGTTTGCAATTCCAAAATAACAGCTTTTTACTAAATGTATATGAAAGTATACACGGTACTGACATAGAGAAACCTATTTTAAAATGTCTTCGTATTCGAAACGGTTGGGCCGATTTTAACGTGATTTTCACTGGCAGATAACTGATATTACAAGAAATACTAAGGTTATTATTATTTAAGATTTTTTTATATATATTTTAAATATTTCCATACATACATACATAGTACATTATAACTAAGTATAAGTTTTTTTTTTTCTGGGGCTTTTCTCGCTCAGAGAATCAGCATTGCTATTCAACGTGGCAATGCTGCCAGCCTTCTTGGCACGATCCCGAGAGACACCGATTTGGGCCAAGTTTACTACTTGTAATTAGTTTTTAGTTACTTATTTATTATTCATAAATTATAAAAAAAAAAAAATTAGTAAATAAAAAATAAGTATAAGTAACATAGTTTTAATTGTTAATCCTAAGCAGATAAAACCGCGAGGCACAACTAGTTGAAAATAATATATACAGATAATTAAAATGTAAGTGTTTTCACTAAATGCATATGAAAGTATACACAGTACTGACATGTAAAAATCAATTTTAAGAAAAAAAATCTGTGTCTAGCCGTCTGTCTGTTTGTTCCCGCTAATCTACAAAACGGTTGGACCGATTTTTTTGGGACTTTCACTGGCTGATGTTTCAATGAGTAACTTAGGCTACCTTTGATTCAAAAACATATAAGGGGTTGGGCCAACCTATAATTAAGTGTACGCAGGTGAAGCCACGGGGCACACGTAGTATTAGCACAGATTACTTGTGATCATTTGATTTTATTAACATAAGAATTTTTGAAAATATTTATTGCACTAACTGATTTATTAATGCAGAACTTAACTTCAAATCCTTATTTAAAATAATAATAAAAATAAATAAATCCTAAATATCTTATTTTGAATTTCTATTGATACACACAAAAAAACAACTCTATAAATTCTGCATAGCAGTGATAAATAATCGTACATTGACCTCTGAAGCTTCTAATACATTTTCATGTTACAATAAAAATAGCTCAACCGATAATTATAAAAACAAGTAGGTGGATACCATAAAATGCTCCATTCTGTACGTAATGAACGCAAAGTGTACGTACTGTAATGTGGTGAGACGCAATAATAATTGGATCCGAGAATAAGTCCTAAGAAGTGATGTAATATATACCTACTAGTTCCTGCCGTGGGTTTATCTTTAACCAATAAATAAAGATATACATTTTCAAATATTACATTAGAAAATTCTTAAACAAAAAAAAACATTAATCTTATAACTGAAAACATCGACAAGCAAGCGTCCCATCCCTAGCGCCTCGGGACGGCGGCCCACATTCCCAACTTTTCATTCGCCTTAGGCCTATTGTGTCCGTGGGAACCTTTATTGCCTCCATACAACTCCGTGAAAGCCTTCATACAACCGCCCGCCCAAGAAAAGCATTTGTGTGCCGCCCTCACAAAGAACCGCGTTGATTCCGTACCGGTTTCAGACATCTTTTCATTCGGAATTTTCCGATTGGAGCAGCTCTATTGGTTGGTCTTGTTTTGTATCGGTAAATGAGTTTCCTTCTTCTGAAACGTTAATTTACTTTTCAGTATGGTTTTTGTTGCCTCTTGACGTGAATAGGGCCTGTTAGAAGTAATGTTTATAAAGGAATGTTTTTCTTTTTCCTTGAAAGAGTTGTGAGGCCTTGTTTTGTTTGGGATTTTAATGGCCGTAGGGCTTGATTTTACCATTGAAATCTATAGAAGACGTTTCTCATGGCCAAACTTTTTCGGAGCAATTTATATTTTTTTTAGCTTTAGTGATCATATACTAAATCATATCAGACAATAACAATCGTAAGGGTGGTTTCACCCTCAAATAGGTATATTATTATAAATTTTTAAGTCAAATAATTTCCTAAATTCTATAATGTATTAAGGATGCCAGCGTGTTTGTGAAAAGATCGACAAAAATCTATCGATAACCGGACCATACGTAAACGTACCGGAATCGATGAAATCACGATAAAAATAGACCATTATAATAAAGTTGTATATTTAAGACGGTATTAAACTGTAAGTGTATATTATAAACGATGTGGTTGATAGCAAGTCGCAGATTAATGCAACCATTAAGGAATGTCGCTACCACAGCTAGCGACAAAGGTGAAATCGTGCTCTTGTAAATGGATGAAGATTACCAAGTCTGACCGTTACTAACTGTTCTATGTATAAGATGCTGCGTGTCAAATGAGCTTTGCGATATTGAACTTTATTTCCTAGGAGTTTTATCGTTAAAGGTGTCATTTGGTATGAAATTCTTTAGAAAACGCACTTCCTATTAAAAAAAACCATTTCTGTGATAAGTGTTTTGAAAGACAGATTGACTTACGAACTTATTTTCTATTTAAAATAATAAAAGCATTCGATTAACCATTAATTGCATATTGTTTTGATTGGTATTAACCATTAGCAAACAGTAATTTAAACGTTAATATAACTACTAATCAATTTAAACTACGAACGAACCTATTCAGAAGACCTTACATTCAAAGAACATTAGTTCATCTTAATAGATTGTTTTAAATTTCGAAACAGTGCACAGTACGGTACATCGCTGTAATCGATTTACCGATTATCGATTAGTTTACTGACAGCACTATTAGTCAACGTACAGGGCTGAATGATTGGCGGGAAGCCGTTGCAGAGATTTGTTCCAATACCCATATTCATACATCACTAAGTCACTTCTAAAACTATCTTATAAGTTAAGCGCAAATTAAAAGCACGACTTCTAGCAATGTTAACTAGAATTTTAATAGCATAGCGAAATTGATAAACACCTGTGTTTATTAAAATAATCACGAGACTAGTCGACTACCGAAGAGGTCAATTTGATAGACATATAATAAAATAACGACGCTTTTATCGCTTTAAAATCAACGTTAAAATGATAATAAAAACAGTTTATTGATAACAATTAGTGTAAATAAATTGTTCATTATCTTACAAAAATCGTTCGTTTTATTGAAAACATTTTAGACCGACGTTAAAAATATATATTTTATCGATAATCCTTATTTACCTATAATTCACATCACTTTATGTTTCAGTTGTAAATGTATTCGAATGCAAGTCCCGAATACTTTATTTTACGAGTTGATTTTCAAAAATTTTTTTGACGTATGTATCGTTTCTACTTCCATACTCGTGGAACAGTTGCTATGGCGCATATCATTCGATCAGCGAAGTTAAACAACCCTAACCCGAGCCAGTAATTGGATGCTTTCCCCGGGAACTATTGTGGGAAAAAACGTAGCCAATGAACTCGTACACGAGGATTTATATGTAGTAGCCATAATCTTCTACAATACAGCCGTTAACTAAATTGATGTGTCACACAATCATAAATCTAATTACGTTATTATGATTACAAGCACGAGTCAGACATGCGCAATGATACCTTACCAACACAACGAATGGAAGAAAATCTCCGCTACAAAGGCGTACCCATTTCCACCGAGCATTGTGCCAGAGCGCGACCGACATATACCCCCGTCTCGTTCGAACAATGACGCTAAAGCGATGCGCAAAAGAGATAGGCGTTACAATAGACAATTGTTATCCCTACCACTAGCAGTTCGATGAGTGTTCACAGGCGAATCTCAACTTGAAACTTCAGGCTTTAAGGTTCAAAGTCTGGTAGCATGTTTGAGGGACAATGTAGCCAATAATTTGATTCGACCGTTATCATTGGGAAAACAATGGACGGTAGGTATAAATAGAGTTGGTTTTACCGGAAGTGGATTGGCGTCGCGGCGCGGAGGCGTCTTTTATGATTTGTTTCACGAGCCACTCACTGAATTACATGTGGAATATTTGTTTAGAAATAGCCACCATAAAATTTTCGACATTTTTAATTGCCATTCTCACTAGGCATTCTGTGTCCTTAGCGTGATTGCTCGGTTAGGAACAGGGGATTTTTTCTGACATAGATTACTAAATAATATTTATTTTTGAACTACCTTCTAATTAATAAATATTATTTATATGCTCACGCCATCCCAGAAGGGGTAAGCAGAGGTGTTGTAACAACAACACCCACATTTCACCGAATATGATTAAATGCCAACGTGACAGGGTGTGAGTCCATCGCCGTCTCAGGCACTTTACATATGCCTTAGAATTATTTCTCAGACTTCTTTTTTTATTTCTCATTTTACTGATACAATAATGATTCTGTGAGAAATTTTACCTATAAATATATGATTGTTTATTTCCATATATACATTTAATTGACAAAAAATATTTTTATTTGCAGTTTTTAATAGAGAGGCACTTAGAGCAGAAACGAATCTAGTTGGTTAACTTGTAAAACATCGCACTGCGTTAATGTTATATTTTAAACTTTTTAATACATAAAAGGACGTGTCATCGTATGTCCGTCATGTTTTTCGTTCACTAATTGGTTTGACATCCGCTTACCCCTGGTGCGTCGGGAATAATTTTACTTACACATAATATTTTTTTAACCTGAAACGAACTTGTTGAGTCTTCATTTTAACACATTTAAAGGGATTTTTACACTTTTAATTTTTAATGCAGCGGTTTGCCTTTGAGGTTGTTTTCTATACTTATCAACGGTATCTATTCATGTGATATTAATTTAAAAAAGGCTAATGACAATAACAATAAATTGCCCAGTTTCTCATAGTTTGATACTAAACAAATCAAAATAAAAAAAATATTAAAAAAAGAAAAAAAAGCAATTTTTTTTTCATTTCTTATTTTGGCTTGATTTACTGAATAGTTAGTCGATACGACAAAAATACGAAAACATTACCAAATCACTCTAAAGCCTAATATATTATCAATGTGTTTTATTTATTACACAGAGGAGACATAAAAATTCATACATAAAGCAGATCATTATCTCAAACGGTCCTACGCAAATCACAAAGATGGCCACCCCGGTTAATGTATTTGTTTTTAATTTTTAAAAACGGAACGCGGAAGCGGACCAATGAGTCGCGTCCCTCGGTTGATTGTCAATTAGTGACATCAAACGAGCTTTTTGCGAATTAAGCGCTCGTTTGTGTTTCATTTTTTGTCCAGCTGTCGACGGGGACCGATGTTTGATGCGTTTTTCCGTTTCGCCGTTTCATTTTCATATTTCCGTTTGTCTGTCTGTCTGGGGTGGGTTACAATGGGGGCGTAGCTATCAGCACTTCCATTTATTCCTCTGATATTTAATTTGAACGAGTGCTCGACAGGTCACGTTGTTATAACGTTATTACTTTTACTTCAAAACGTCCCATTTGAAAATAATCCGGCTTTATTGCTTTGGCATATAAGTAGGTATATTTCATCCCATATTTTATTGTGAAAATATATATACGAATATGTATTCGTGTACCTAGTATTATACATAACATAGCTGCAAAAAGGAACTAATTTATTAATCAGTACTGCTTACTTCTTTCAAATACCTCTAATCGGACGTGAGATTGAAAGAAAAAAAACAATATGATACATCACACAAAGCAATCTGGCCTAAAAGACACAAAACAACGCAATCCTTTCACAGGAAAAAAATCAAACGTACGAATATCGAACGCGCCTATTCGGAACGCATCCGGAGTCAACAAAGAGACTGTTTGAAAAAACGCGCGAATGCGAACATGGCTGCCATTAGCCGCTCCCATTTGCAGTGCATCTATGGCGCCTCTTCAATCTGTATTCTATAGTCTATTGTAGGGTTGTAACTTACTAATTATCTACATAATTATATAAGAGCCTTTATTTCAATTATTCACATTGATGTCAATGACTTTATCACCATTTACAGTGGTTTTATTGGCAGAAAAAAATCCTTTTTGGATTTGTTCTTTTATACAGGGCGGTGAATATAACATTTGATATTTATAATAAAACCTGTGTTTCATTTGGATACTACTGTACTCCAAATGTTACAATAAAAATGTTCATCGTTAAAAGCATGGAAAAGTTAAAGGTACAGAGCATTATACGGAGCACAGCCCTATTGTAAAGCCATGTGATCGAGTGCTGTGCCAGTTTTTATCGCTGATTCATTAGTATGAGAGTGTCTTTGTTGTTACCGCTACTTGCGCCCTAAGTGACTGACTACTACAAATTGAATACCTAAATGTATGTAGTTGAGTGATTTCTGCATTAAGTGCGATGTTATTTGATGTTGCTAAAACATTGAGCAAGTCAGCTTTTATGAGTTGGAGATAAAGAGCAATAACTTTATTCTATTCAAACAATGTAATTGAATCTGTGCTATAGTTTTGATAGGTTTCAGAAAACAAATTTATAATTATATTTTTTTATTTAAGCTGTAAAAAGTTGATTTCTAATTTGTATACCAGCAGTCATTTTTATAAACGTAATAACATCATCCAAACAGACAAAATTATTTTTAAAGCCGTTCAAAATTTGAATTGAAAAGGCAGGGTGGATAAAAAACCCCTTGTAGAGTTAATTCCCAGGAACAAAGTGTCCTGAGCAAACACTCAGTGCGCAACAAATCTAATTTGCGAAAGGGTAAATTTGTCCCAGACTCGAATTACAATGTGAAAGAACGCTGAGCTTGCATCGACAATGGAGTTTTGTTAAAACTTGTCTAGAATTTGGTCGTTTTACGTGAATATTTAAATCAAATTAGTTTTAAAACTGTTGGTAAAGTAAGGATACACTGGAAGTCATACCTTGACTGTTACATGCGACTTACATATTTGGTATCATAAGATGGAGTTATGGTAAACTGCCCATAATGTGGTTGCTTTACCTTGATAAACAAAATAATGCTTGATGAAATGTAAAGAGGCTATGCAAGTTATATCCTATACCACATTTGTATATTAATATTCCTCATAATTAAGAGAACTATCTTGCATTCATCAAATTGTTGATGATCTCAATGCTATCCATACCTAAGAACAAAACATTGAATAGAGACCCTTACCCACCCCTTGAGCCGTGTGGCTGCATGCAAAGTGACTGTCTGGACATGGCTGGGAGAGGGCTCTTAAGAGTTCCTCTCGATTCTAATTAGATGGTTTTGTTATTACTTATAATGGGGTACGTAGGTACAGTGCACCTTTTTTTATAGCCTAAAATATACTGAAAACTATTGGAGGTAAAGTCATATTTAACTTTGGTACCGTTGAATGGTTAACACCAATATTCGGAATTTCAAACAATTTAACCTACGTTCTAAGACTACTTTAAGAATATTAAACTTACTAGACACATGAACTACTTTCGGGAAATTTCTGTTTAAATTTAACTATCGTGATCATATTTACATCGACTGCAATTGCCTAACACTGAAAATTTCACCATAAAATACAGTAGGCACTGAACATTTTTTAAGCCTGATATAATCCAACATACATTCATCACGGTCGATGCTAATCCAGCATTCAACAACTAGTTGGCACTTACTCAAATGGGGTCATATCTGTATTAGTTTTTGTTGAAAATATGAAAATTAGTTGTCATACAACTATGCTGCATATGACGGATTTGACTCCTGACATATTGTTAAAGATCTTTAAAACATCGAGGAAGAATTACTCAAAAATAGTAACACTTATATTCAGACAAACATATCGCAAAAGAAACCGAATAATGAGTTTGAAACTACCGCCATTTTCCTCCTCTGCTTTACCTTAATGTTTGCTGGACACCTCTGTACAACATATATATGTTTTTGATACGTTTACATAAAAAATAATTACAAGATGCAACTTACATAAAATCGCAAAAAAGAATTCACTTACCTTAGCATGCTCTTGTTGAGCTAAAAGCTGTTCTCGAACCATTTGCAGTTGAAGAATCATTTCTGATAGCTGTCTCTCCTTCTCTAGTACACTTTCACCCGCTAAGGCTTGCAAAGCTGTCGCGTCAAGAACGCCACCTCGTCTGTCACTGGGGGCAAAATAAAACCTTGTTACAAAAACTTTCGGAATACATTCTTTGCGATATAATATGACGATAAGTACAATTTGTGAATCATACTTTAAATCTTAGATGACAAAATATCTCCGAATCAATAAATATGCAGTATCTTTGGAACCTTGCCTAAAGAGACTCCTTTTATTAATATATCTCAGTTATTAGCTTATATTTTTTAATGATACTAACGTATTACACTTTATTACTATTAAAACATAATATTATTAAATTCAAGGACTACACAGCTAAAAACCTTATAAATATAATCTAATCGTATTACACTTATGTGTTTTTTATCCTATTTGACGTTTTTCTCTGGCTGTGACAGTGTCATAAGCTAAATAAATTTTCGAATCTTTCGCAGCTTTATTTCTGCACTGCATCGACTTCAATGTTTTATATTTTTTAACCTCATTGTTACGGTAATCTTAACGAAGACTTTTATTATTTTAGTATGTCAAATGTCTGTTACAATGGCCCGATCTACTTTCGCGGCGAAAGGGCTCCGA
Organism: Watsonalla binaria; assembly: GCA_929442735.1. Lineage (NCBI taxonomy): Eukaryota > Metazoa > Arthropoda > Insecta > Lepidoptera > Drepanidae > Watsonalla > Watsonalla binaria. The sequence continues at coordinate 2,380,557 of OV838938.1, forward strand.
CCAACCTGTTCCGCACAAAATAAATTAAAGCAAATTAATTATTTCTGTTTCTCTCTGCGCACAATACGGTCGGTAATGAGGGGTAAAATAGTGGCACTTAATGAGGTAAATATGGAACGATTTTCACTCGAAATTCGAGTGTGGTTTTCGAAAAGCCGAAATTATCTTAATTGTGAAATAAGATGTGGCAAAGGTATTGTTTCGTAAATAACGGTTGTAATATAAATACCTAACAATTGGTTGTTATTTTATTAAGAAAGATAATAAATAAATATACTCACGCCATCCCAAAACAACACCTACATTTCACCGAATATAATTAAGTGCTAACGTGACAGAAGGTGAGTCCATCGCCGTCTCAGGCACTATACATACATCTTTGAATTACTTCTCAGGCATATGCAGGTTTCCTCACAATGTTTTCTTTCACCGTGAAGCATGTGGTGTGAAATCACGGCACGTAAGTTTTAAAAAAAACTTATTGGTTGTCCCGCTGGGATTCGAACTTGCGTTGCTTGTATAGCAGGTGACTGCTCAAACCCCGAGGCCACCACGGCTAATTATCGAGAAAGATACATTCATTTATAAGATATTTAGTTAATTTCATTATTGCTTATAATTTGGTATTGCTTATAATGTAGGTGTTATTACAAGTGATTAACTGTTCATTAATTGAACGAACTCAGGTAATAAATCGATAGAATGTCTTGATTCTGAAGTGTATTCGATGTCACAATCGACTCAGTTACCGCGAACCAATATGTTTTATTTTCCTGTTCATTGGTGATGCCACTTATCATTTGCTTTTGTTACTATTACCTTACGGGAAAAAGAAAGCGCATGAACAGTGTGATATCGTAACTATTGATTACATTTTTTTGCACAACATTGGTAAACAAGCTTCCAGGGCCACCACGAGCGCTCATTGCCATGATATCATTTTCCTGGCCTAATTGCATACCTATATTGTTGGGGTCGGCACTAGATTCAACTTGATGTGGCTGATCACCTGATTTTTCTACGAAGCGACTGCCATCTGACCTTCGCAACCCCTTTAACGAGGAAAATCTGTGATCTGGGTTAAACCAGTCATCAGACTACTTTAGGCCTCCGACTGACCTGTAACGATTGCCAAAGATGTTAAATTGACAACCAGAACCGGTATCGTGCACCCATACATACATACATATACTCACGCCTGTATTCCCCAAAGGGGTAGGCAGAGGTGTTGTAATCACAACACCTCTGCCTACCCTTTTCATCGAAGATGATTAAGTGCCAAAGTGACAGATGGTCAGTCCATCACCGTCTCAGACACTTTACATATATAAGAAATATGCAGGTTTCCTCACGATGTTTTCCTTCACCGTAAAGCACGTGGTGGGAAATCACTGCACATAAAGTTTTTTAGATAAACTCATTGGTACAGGGCCCCGCTGGGATTCGAAATTCCGTAGCAGGCGACTGCTCAAACCTCAAGGCTACCACGGCAGTCACCCATCCGATGTAAATTACTTGTATGCAATCAATGCAATACGTGTTCATGGTTTGGGCCCAAGCCACTTGATGGCAAGCGGTTCTGTAGCCAATGACCACTTGCAATACCAGGAGAATTACAACCGAACATACATGTTGCAAAGAAGCATCCAGCATAATTAGCATTTTGTTTGTAGGTACACCCTGCTACCAATGATAAACTTATGCAATTTGCATTATCCTAGATTTTCCGTACGCAAATTCTGCACCCCACACACCGAAACATATTTTCAACAAAAATCCAGAATCAACACTGAACCCTAAATAGTTTACAAAAATCGTATTGACAATAGTGCGCCGCAGTGCTCTCTGAATCGGAATAATCGAATCGATTCTGTCGAAACGAAGCATCGAGTGGCAGACGATTGGTCTATTAGTTCACCCTAACGTAGTTCCGATCCCCTCACTAATGTAGTTAACTACTTACAAGACAATGTATGTTTTTAGTTTATTAGTGCTTGTTTGTTTTTGAGGTTTTTTGTTGAGACTGGACTTTTGGCGTAGTCAAGCAACATTTTAGCTATTAACCTAAAGACTTCAATAAAGGAGGTTTCAATTAGACTATATTTTTTTTACGTCACCGCTAAGAGGCGCTGATTAAGACTCGTGATTGCCTATTACAATCTACTTATGAAGAAAATAATGCCTTATCTTCCCAGACAGGCAGTCCGTCAAGATACAAGATACGAAGTTAGTTGCAGCCGTGTAACGGTTACATATAGGGTGTGTATGCCTGCCTTGAAATAAATTCTATAACTACTTACTGTGTGTCGTGTATTTGTGTATATGTTTAGTGGGGAATAGTGTTAGGTCAAAATCAGGAAGACTGTGATCACTAGCGAATGAGCACAGTTATTTTATAATACGTGGGCTCGTCTCAGAGACGACACCCAGAAAATACGCGTAACTTCCCATTATAAGTGTTTTATTTGAAAACAGAAATATACCAAAAAGCTCCTTTAACACTATCATGCTAACTGAGAGGTAACTAAAAGCTTTTTGCAAATTGATATGGAAACGTATTACGCTCTCACCAACTTCACTTCATTGAAGACGCAGTCAATTGCTCCTTGTTGTAAAAATGTAATAGCTTTTACGAACAAAAGTATTGTTTGGTAACAAAAACAAAGGGTGACAAGTAGGCAGGAACAATCTCTCAAGGGTTATGTCGGGAGCAGGAGTGACGTCATTAAAATGGATGCCACGCACGAGGCATGACGCGAAACACGATGGATTTTGACATTATACAGCTTGTTTCGACTATGAAACAAATTTTTCGTTCAACTAAAAAGATTTTTTATTATAAAAAACATTTTGTCTTTTGCGTAAAGTTGAGTTTTATATTCATAGAGGGAAATCAATTATTTTGAATAATAAACCTTAGTAATAAAAAGATGGCGAAAGATGAGCCACTTTTTTATAAACTGAATTTTTGACAGTTAATAAAATCGTTTCGCCTACGTTCTATTCCAAATTCCAATTTCAAGTTCCAATTTACAAATTCAAAACATCAACCTGTGTTCTGTGTTCAACTCTTAAAATGAGTCGTTTGCCAAGAAACATTGATTCTATATTACGGTGACGACGCCTGCCAGTGTCATAATTGTAAAAAAAAAATCTTTTCATAACTTCATTCTTTCATATTTGAAACTTTTCTTTGATTTTTCTCCCCGCTTCGATTTCGATCAAAATTCTTATCGCTCCTTTGATGGCCGAAGGAAGGAAGTAAATGAGAAAATAATTGCTTTGGTATTATTTGCAGATAGGTCTTCTTTGAGATCGCGGTAGACATTATATTTTTCTTTTTATGAGATGCTTTTAATTGTCAGTTAATTAGTTATTGAGATCGGGATATTACTTTCTAAAAGACGTTTTGTAAATTATTCTTATTGATGTATCAAATACAATGGACTTTAAGGAGTATTTTTGTGGGCTTAAAATTTAGGGAGAAGATGCGTTTTGGGGAGATTTTTGTTTAGTGTGATTGACAGGTACCACTTGATTACCTTTACATTAATCATAATTAGAGTAATAGAAATAATAGGGAACATATCAGTAATAAAATATGGACGCTTGCAAGTTGAAGAATGATGTGGTGACTAGAATCTAAAGAAATATGTTGAGATGGTTTGGACATATCGAAAGGATGAGTGAAAGGCGATTTACGAAAGAAATTTATAGAGCGATTGTGAGCAGAAGTGTCGGTAGATGGGACGAACTACTATGACCAAATTAACAGTATTTTCAGAAAGGTCAAATTCGGAGCACTCGTAACCACAGGAAGTGTATGATGAGTGAGGATCGTAGCCTGTGGCGAACGGTGATCTCTGCCTACCCCCATGGGATACAGGCGTGAGCATATGTATGTATGTAAAATATGGACCTATCTTTTTTTAAAAGTGGGTAGCGCAAACTAGAAAAAGAATAAAATTTGAATGTAGAATTTTCTAAGCGGCATTCTTTATTCAACCGCACTAACAATAAAACTGTGGTCGTTTCGTCCGCGCTTCTGTCAAGGCACATAAAACAAAGGTAAACACCGCGCATCATTTGAGTCGCATGAACTATGCAGTGGAGGGTTAACGCAGTTCGCGAGCAACAATAAAAAAATCCCTTAGCGCAGACAACGGCTGTTGTAGGGTTATCCGTCTTGTTCGCCCCTTCGTGACAAGTGGTGTGGTTAGTTTACTGTGGATATGCCCACCTATAGCAATCAGATTTACAAAGTTTATACTTTTATTTATTTATTATATTAGAATGAGCCCTGGTGGCCTCGGGTTTTGAGTCGCCTGCTACGCAAGCGACGCAAGTTCGAATCCCTGCGGGACCTGTGTACCAATGAGTTTTATCTAAAAAAATATGTGCAGTCATTCCACATCACGTGCCTTACGGTGAAGAAAAACATAGCGAGGAAAGCTGCTTATGTCAGAGAAGTAATTCAAATACGTATATATAGTGCTTGAGACGGCGATGGCCTCACCCTCTGTCACGTTGGCACTTAATCATATTCGGTGAAATGTGGATGTTGCTGTTACAACACCTCTGCTTACCCCTTCCAGGACCCTTCTGCAATGGCGTGAGTATAATTCTTGTATTTTTATTTATTATGACAATGGAATCCTCATCTTTATAAGTTATTTGATATGTCTTTAATTTTATATTTGAGTCCAGTCAATAAAATTTAATTGTTTCAGTTTCATTATGTTAATTAATATACTCAATATCGAGTTATTATAGGCAGTTGATGAATGGAAAACTATTGAACGTGAAAAGCAGTTCCTAAACCGTGATATAACATAGGTCCCTCTAATGAAAGAGTTGTATCATGAAATACGGTAATTCATTGGGAAAAAGCAAATCTTTGTGTGATTTATTAGCGCTTGAGTTTGCCTTATCCACTTTATAATATCGTCAAACAATACCCTCATTATTATTTCACGTGGTCGTCCGTCATGCAGCCAGTTCTTAGCGAGCGGGGAGCACGGACCGCTGATAGCATTTTAAATCAGGTTAAGGTCAACACGAGGCATTCTGTCTTTGGACAAACTTTTTTTAAGTTTTTAAATTTGGAACCCCTACAACGATGTTATTTAAAACGTTCGATAGTTCCTAGCATGAATTATTGACATAAAGACGTCCGCGTACTTAAGCAGCACGTATTAAGAACTTCTTAGCTTTGATCATTGAATGGTGCCAAGTTGAGGTGCTTGGTTGGTCCAATGATCTATTCATCTGCCATACTCAGGGTCACAAGTTGGGACTCAGTTTATCCTAGCATGATCCTTTGAGCCAAGTTTAAGAAACTATTAAAATTCTTAAATACATTACAGTAAAGTAGCAAGTCGTCTGAAAGATCGATAGATGAGGAATATCAAAACCGATATTGGGTAGCGTGATGGATTGGACTTTTGTATCGAATATAATATTGGCTTGAGTCATCTAGGTTGAGATGGTATTCAATATGAATAAATAACATAATTCGGGCGTACACCGTGGATACATAGGAACTCAGGATTAGCGAAGTTAAGCAACCCTTCCCTCCATGCCTCGTAGAGGACGTTAAGCCATCGGTCCCGTTTGCCAATTTAACATCTTTGGCAATCGTTACAGGTCGTAAGATGGCAGTCGCTTCATATAAAGATAAGGTGATCAGCCACATCGGGTTGAATCCCAACAATGTATGGGAAAAGATCAGGGAGATGATGATGACCTGTGAACAAAGTCGCGGGCGAAAGTTTATATGTAATGAGAAACTACCAGCATTGAGACCGTTACCACAGAATTGTAAAGGTAATTGCTCAAGCAAGTCGGCCATTAGATTTAATCACAAGTTTATAGAACCGGATGACACCGTTCAATTTTATAGACTAATCACACTCGTACAAATTTTTCTCCGAATGTTTGTTTTCAATTACACATCGATGCATTTTAACAAGCATTTTCTGTTCAAAGCTTAATTGAGTTTTTTTGTGTCGAATGAACACATATGAAAATGGTTCTATCAACGTAAACGACCTATTGGTATTGCCCTCAATAAATAAAATAGCCTCGACTATTCGATTCGAGCGATCTATAAAAATACATCCCAAATGTAAACGAGAACGGGTGCATGAATTCTTCATTTGAAATTGTATAGCTGTCCATGTTAGGGCATTATCATTTTTAGTGCTCGCCACACTGGCGGTATATTCAGATGGAATTTTTGATGCACTGGCGACACAGCCGCGTTGCGATTGGCTGTCTTGAATATTGTATGAGCCAATCACCGCGCTGCGCTTAACGTTGCATTCCAATTTCAAATTGTGAAGGCGGGAAACTGCCACGAAGTTGGCGCTTTGCAATGTAATGGTTGGCAATAGGCATAATTTGTGTTACACAATAATTGAGGTATGCGACAGTGTTTTTGCTGATATTATTCGAACTGGCTGACAAGGGGAAACACTGGAAATGCTGTTGGAAACATAAGTGACGTGAAAGGTGACCGATGGAAACCTGTTGAATTAAATTGATAGAGTGCTTGGAATTATGTTGTTTGTAATTTGCCGACAACCTGTATGAAGAAATTACATAACAACTATTCGAGGATCAGTTGCTTCAGAGGCAATTTGATGAACAACAATACAAAACCTGCTTGCTGACAATATAATATGAACAAATTGCTGAAACTTTTGAGTTTGATTACACTTTAAAAAGCAGAGCATTCAGAGTATTCAGCTGAAAAATCTTTACACTACTCAAAGGTAGCAAGCATGCTGCGATCCTGTCTAAGGACAGCTCCAAATATCGAACGGGAGATAGGGTCAGGGTCAGCACTTTATTCAATCCAATGTAGCTGATCACCTAATTTTATACGAAGCGACTGCCATCTAACTTTTGTAACCCCTTTAACGATTGCCAAAGACAATTGGCAACTGGGACCGACGGCTCTCCGCAGCAAAAATATTTGAAGCGTTTGAAATGTGGTGCTGGAGGAGCATGGAGAAAATGAAAATGTACTCAACAATGTGAAGGAAAACAGAATACTATGGAGAACAATCCAAAATCGAAGGGGAAAGATGATTGGGCACCTTGTGCGACATGACAGCTTCTTTAAAAACATAATAGAAGGAAAGGTAGAAGGGAAGAGAGGAAGAGGAAGACCAAGGCTAACATACATGAGACAAATTAAGGAAAAGGTGTCTGTCATGACGTATAAAGAGGTCAAAGAGATGGCACTGGACAGAGACAAGTGGAAAGAAATACATCGGTTACACCGACAAGAGTTATTACTCTTAAATTCATGATGAACGAGAATATCTCCTAATTTAGTGCATACAATGTTCAAATAATTCGATTCTCGGCTCCGGCTCTCGATAACCTTTGCCACAGACGAATTATGGTTCCTACATTTTGTTTGTTATAATTTTATAGCTTTGTTATTGTTGTTAATTGTAGACGAACTATATACTATTGTGTTTACTTTGCGAAATTATCTTTGACGAATTATTATCACCACCTTGAAGATAATTATGAGGAACGCGGCAATCAGTTTTGGTGTTATGTTTATAGTCAATCTGTACCTCTATCACGGGTTTGCTACCGTTTAATCTATACTCGCTAGCGTCTCCGCCGAACATTTGTATGAGAAGTTGTGCAGCGACTCCCAGCGGTGACGTGAAGAACTAAAATATCTCATAGAAATATTGCAAGTGACGCTAGAGAGTATAGATTACGAAAACGGTGGCAAACTCGTGGTAGGGGTACTGAGTTCCTTTCACCAGAGATGATATGTGTCTGAAGCAGATATCACAAAATTTCTTCTAAGACATACGAAGAATCACCACTATTCTTTGCATATAGGTATTTGTACATAGTTAACCTCACAATACCAGTGAGGCAATAGTTGTTTGTTGCATTTTGTTCTCACAGGTTGTAATACTGCTTATAATTTGTCTATTGTGGCATGGTACATACAAGTTAGACGCCGAGGTTATCACGAATGCTAATTAAGATATATCCCATTGTAATCTTTGACGTTAACTAATGATACAAGTGTATAGGAATTTACCTTTTATGCTATAATAAACACTATTGTCCGCTTGTTCGTAGTTAGGACCTTTTGTATTGCACTTTGAAATTATAGATGTGGAAATATTTATTGTATACCTTAAAGCATGTAGGGTAAACATATTAGTTTATGAGTACTAGGGATGTTCTACTGCGCATATCGATCACTGCTGCCAAATTATATCAATTACTTACGACAGTTTTCAGTAACCTATCAAAGTTTTATATGAATATAAATCCCCACTCATAATCTCGTAGATGTGCGTGACTGTATGAGTGTCATTATGGAAAAAAAATCCTAGATTCCGTACTGCTTGCTTCGGTATTATAAGTACTGTGTCATTAGTCTTGAAGGCTCTGATATAATTTGTAGTCTCACTGTGCCATTGTGCTTTTATCGAACCCAGTATTTGATATATTCGATAGTCGAGATTTAAGCTTATAAGCTACTTAAAAGATTAGCAAATATTTTTTTTATTAGGGTTGTGTAGGTGGGTGTCTGAAAGTAGCACCACTGACTGACAAGTTGAAGAATAAACATTTGTCGTGGTATGGACATGTTATGCGGAGGGATGAGGATAATGTTGCCAAAAGAGTTTTGTTTATGAATGTGGATGGATACAAGGGGAAAGGAAGACCTAAGAAACGATGGATGGATTGTGTGAAAGTTGATATGGCTAAAATAGGAGTGAATACAGATATGACGGCTGATAGAGAGAAATGGAAGAGAAGACACATTGCGCCGACCACATATAACATGGCAAAAGGGCAGTAGGATGATGGTTTTGTAGGTGGGTATAAATTAAATAATCCTCAATATATGCATACATATTTATCATAATTATAAAAGGAAATAATGATGCATTTGCACACAGGAGCACCCACCAAAGCTGTTTTTTTTATATTAATTATAATAGAAGTAAGTATACAACTCTTTAAAAAGTCTAATCCTCCAATGCATCTTTTACATCCGAATGGGTAGGCAGGGGCATAATTATAGAACGCTGAAATTTCATCAGCTATCTTTTAATTTACATGTACTTAATAGGTGGCAAACCTGATGCCAGAAATTACAGATGGAAAACCCCAATAACACTTTGCCCGACTCAGAGCTCGGACCCAGGACCTAGTGTTCCGTAACAGTACTTGCGACCACTAGACCAACAAGGCATTTTTTTCAGTTACAAATGAAACAATTGAATTTCGCCCGTCGTCGCCCGAATTGTTTAAAGCGATGATGTCATCATAAACGCTGAAGTGATTACATACAATACATTACATAAAAGGTAGCTATTGTTAATAAACAATTCAACCTAACACAGTTCACGTTTTCATATTCAATAAGCGAACGATAATTTAAACAGACAATTCGCTTTAATACAACGTCGCGTTTAGCCGCGTGTGGGGTAACTTTAGTGATGTCATTTGTCGATAGCATCGTTCTCGATTGTATAATCGAGTTGTGATTTTTATACTGCATCATTGGTCTACTTCAATATTCAGTATATTTTTGTAAACGTAGTCGCTTTAGCAGGGATCAAAATATATTGACATATTTTCGGAGGTGGATTGTATTACTATCAAAGTGACATTTTGTGTGCGACAGAGGCTTATGCTAAATAGAAGACATTCTTCGATTGATATGAGGACAAGTTTTTCAAACACATTCTATTTTTAAGCTAAGTATTAAAATAATTAGCAAGCAATTCAAAAAACTTTCTTGCACTTAATTAATAATTCTATCGAAATAAATCGAGAATCGAATATGTCTATCGATCAATCGTGCGTCACTGGGTAAATCTTTGCAGAATGCGACTTTGTCATCGGCCATAAAGAGTTATTGTTGAGCATAAAGATACATTGTTCAGAAGCCTTGTCAATTGTCAATACCTACTGACATGTCTCATTGTGTATGGTGTGCTCACAGCCTTGGTCATTACAGTGCTTGGACATTTTGAGACACGATTTTTAGTATTGTTATTGTTTTTGAAGGTCTTAACCGAAGTCACGAATATATAAGATTGATCGAACGATTAAGGAACGTGACACCCCTAAGCTTCTTATATAATGCAGTTAGCTACATACCACCACAGGCATTATCACAGCATACAATCAAATCCGTCAAAACACTTGTGTAGAATTCTATCTAGACTATCATTATTAAAATAAAAATATACTCATGCCATCCCAGAAAGGGTAAGCAGAGGTGTTGTAACAACAACACCCACATTTCACCGAATATGACTAAGTGACGTGACAGAGGATAACTCCACTATACATACGTCTATTGAATTAATTCTCAGACACACGCAGGTTGCCTCACGATGTTTTCCTTCACCGTAAAGCACATGGTGTGAAATCACTGCACATAAGTTTTTAGAAAAACTCATTGGTACAGGCCCCGCGGGGATTCGAACTTGCGTCACTTGCGTAGCAGGCGACTGCTCAAACCCCCGGCCACCACGGCTCGTTTTAGTTTTGTTGAGTTCAAGTTCAGTTTTAGAACCCTTTTAGGTGAAAATTATGACACAGAGCATCGGTTGAACATATCGATTTAAAAAATATATAAAAACCCCATTAATATATAAAAAATCCATTTATATCTTTAATGAAATTCTAATAACTATGTAGTGTATTCAAAAATAAATAGTATTTGTAACGACGAAAAAATTATTAAATGTTAAAGATTTTTTTTTTATTGGAATGTACTACCATCCAATACCCTGTGCCGAATATTTTCGCCTAATAAGTTAATTCCCTGTATATAATGCAGAATTGTTATCTATCAATAACATAATGAGAATTCTACATAATATATTTTTTTAAGGTGACTAACAATTAAGGTATTATCATGAGGGTAGGCACTGTTGGCTTTCTTTGATCCTTACATAACTATTAGCTTCGTCAACATTCGCATCTCCTCATACACTTCATTCGGTCTTAAATTCAACTCAAAAAAGACGAACAAAAATATCTAAATTCCACACAGAGTTAAATACGTCGAAACATCCAAGACAAAGTAACAAAGCGATTGTTTTAAACAAAAAGAAGGAGAGAGCCGGCATGCCATCACTCATAACAATCATAAAATAAGATATTCACATTAACTAATGCTAACTCTTTTATAATCTTGAACACTTACTTATTGTGCTTTCAAAATATATATATCAGAGTACAAATTACTCTGTGGCTATTGTTATCGCTGGGTTTGTGGGACGAGGTTCAAGGGATGAGATATGGGAGTTTTTAGTGGGATTTTTCATAACAAACTTCCCGAAATGGGCCGTTAAAAACTTCACAAAATGTATAGAAGACGTAATTTATTGTAATAATTCGCAGGCACCATCGACTTATAATAAGCAGTATGGAAACTAGGAACAAGTCGTTTGAAATTACGTATTCACACAGACGCGGTTATAAGTACCCCTGGCAGTGCTGTCATTAAGGGGTATCAAAACTTTAAATAGTGAAGTTATTTTAAAAAGTATAAGAGAGTCAACCCTTACGCTCAAATGGAAAAAAAACGTTGGGTACAATCCTGTAGAATACTGGCGTTCTAAGGATTTGAAAGTACTTTGTTAAATGTCTAATAAAGATTATTTTAAATTTGAATTTCGGTGAAAAGTGGAGTTCTGAATACGACAGTGGCGTGAGCATATGTATGCATGTATGTATGTATGTATTTAATTTGAATTCGACCGTGTTCTCTAACCCATAAGGCCCCAAATCAACCTCTACCACGTGCCACTTGCACCACACGACACAACTCGGATTCACAACAGTCATAAAGGAGATGGATTGTAGTACATTACGCGTTCACGACTTAATACCAGCCGATTACCTTCGCGTTTAATTAGAAGCACGCCGGAGGGACAATGGCTCACATTTGTCTTAATATCATACCGAAATGTGGGTAGGTTTGTATTGTGTCTGACGCGTAATGTGTTGAAAGAATTGCCGACACTTCTTAACGAGTGTGTATCTCACTTCAAAATAGATTATAGAACAAATTATTTGTCGGAAAATGTTTGACATTTCAAGACAATGTTATTCTCATGTTGTTCTCCTCAAAACATTATTAAGACTTAGAAGGTTATAGAGATCTAATAGAACACAATGAGGCTCTGTGTCATTTGCCGTTTCTATTTATACAGAACTTATCTATACAGATAAATAAAAAAGAAGTGTCTGTTTGTAATTCCAAAATTACGGCTTTTCAAAAAATCAAGTTTTTCTCCGTCTGTCTGTCCGTCCGTCTGTCTGTCTGTTTTTTCAGGGATTAGGATTCTTCAAAAGATTACCGACGACTGGACCAATATAAACGGAACATTCAATGGCACTTTTATTTTAAAAAAGCATTTAGGGTTCCGCGGGAATGAAATAAAATCTATGTGAAGAAACCGTTACAGCTAGTATGTAATAATTACCTGTAAAGAGGCTTGTAATATAAGTGTAGGTATAAGTCCTCGTGCCGGGGTAAAGAACGTACAGAGAAAAAAGTGGGGATACTGCATTTTTATTCATGTGGCGTCATACATATAGAAAGAGGCAGACTCATAAAATTACTTAACTCGTGACGAGATACATACATGGTTTATTAGGCAAAAACAAAAGAAGTAGAAATAAATTTTATATGGATTTAAATATGGTAGTATGTATTCAAATCGGCCAGTGTTTTGTTGCTCCTTGAAAGCTTGAACCATCATTCATTCCAGTTTGTAATATCCTTTATTTATCTCCTTAACAGTACTCAAAACCAATTACAAGTAGAAAACTTGACCCGAATCGGTATTTCTCGGGATCGTGCCTAGAAGGCTGGCAGCATTGCCACATTGAATAGCAATGCTGATTCTCTGAGCGAGAAAAGCCCCAGCCCGCTTGTCACGAGAGGCTTCTACCAGGCGACGTGCAACCTCTTTGAAAAGTTGATGAGTATTCGGACCCTGAGGCCCAGAGTTTCAACCGATTTGCTCTTAAATTTTAAGTCGAATCACTTCTATCTAATTTCTAATACGACCATTTCTCTCACAGTATATCATTTGAGATATCATATTTAGAATAATTGCAAATCAAAGATCACCAAGTAGGAAGAAAAGTAAAACAGACAATGTAACCATAGCAACTGTAAACACGTAGATAGGCAAAACAATTGCTATCAATGCTATAAATTTAGATATAATTGAGATACAAACGGTATGTAAATACAAAATATTGACATACATCCCGCGTGACACCTCCTTAACCCGTACTATTATCTCCTATTATTAACTCTTATCTATATCTAATTTTATTGTAACGATGACCAGGGTTCCAAGAACTAGCTTTTGTTAGACTACCTATAGAATTAGAGGCCAAGGTAAAATGGTATTAGTATCATTAGCGTGTTGTTAACTATGGACTTTGTCTAACCGGCACTTAGAAGATAATATTACGCTAGTATCTCCTCACTAGACATTTTTCATCGCTTAATTAGCGAAACATTTTGTAACTGTTCTTTCGAGAATTTCCATAAAAAAATTGACTCACAAAAAGTAGCTAAGAGACAGATTTTATCTAAATAAAAATGATGCACAGAGCCACTTAATGTTCCCACACACCATTTTATTAAAATACGCCTTATCTCAATAATTCTTAATCGACGTTTTATAACTATGATCAAACCATTAATAAAATTTAACGAACACAAAGTATCAGTACGGCCATTTATTAGGCAACAATTAAGTACACATAGATAGAAAGTCAAATAAAAACTTGATTCTGATTCAAAAACCAATCGTTACCTCAATCATCATCCGGTAATTTTAGATAATTAAGTCATAATTTAAAAGTAAATATTTCAGTCTGCTCAGGTCAACAGTCTGCCTAGATCTTTAATTGGGATGTTGAGACACATGTGTGATAAATTAAAAAAGTGTAGAAGAAGTCGAAACTTAGCTGGGAATTAAATAATATTAAATAAATAATCCTCGGAGATCACGGTTCATAACAAGATTTAAGCGAAACTAGTAATATAGCCAACGGTTCTTATAAACAGTTTGTTAGTCATGCTATAAAAAAAGACCTAACGCGGGAATCGAATCTTCGACACCTAGTTTAGCATGCATGTATAATAAACCACTAAGCAACAGTACCATAAATTAATTGAAAAGTATATATCCTTTCCGAAGTAATGATGTTCAAATAACCATGCGTTGATATTATGTAAATAACAAGCTATTCGCAACAATGTTCAATCAAACTTGATTAAAACATCGTCAACTCAAATCCTAATGTTGGCACAACACAACAAGATAAAGATCTTGTTAGACTGCAGTTCGTTGAAGAAAAACTCAACAAAGTATGTGTAACCCATTTGACGTCTAAATTACAGGACATTAGTGTCGCGGCTACAGAATATTAACCGTTGTTTTACTGAAGCATTATGCTAACAATAACCGACTATTGTCGCTAACTAACGTATATTATGAGTCAAATGAGCCGCTATTTCTTGGAAAATTGTAATCTTGAATAGCGTGTTACGGTGGATGTGGTCTGGCTGTAGGAGAAAATATTGATGGCACTATTTTTACATTTATAATTTTGGGAAATAATCACACTACGTTTTCTAGTTCTAAACCAAGTAATTCTTGTACTTATAGACACTTGATTTTTTCCTCCGACATTAACATTTACCCTGAATCCAACCCGCGACGCGTGGCGGAGCATTCAGGTAACCACTAAATCAACTAATATGAACAAATGTAATATTTTTAGTGATCATCTATGTATGTTTTATTCTTCAAAAACTGATTCTATGGTGATCTAGTTGGAATAGTTTCCAGATTTTTTCAGACCCAGGATTTTAAAATTCAACAAGTTGTCCACATTCACTTGAGTATAAATTACTTCTCGCAATCGTACTCGCCCTTCAAACCAGAACACAGTAATGTCTCTCCACTATTGATTAGTGATAGAACCTGCGGTAGTACCGGCCTAACCGGTGTTTTCCAATATAGTCCGAGTATTGTAAATGTTCAAGAATGGAAATCCAATGCCCTTTTTGAGATCGCAGTAAATTTTTCCACTTTCGCGAAAACGTACAACATTGCTTTTTGTTGCTTCGAAGCGCTAAAGCTAAGTAACCAAGTTTTAAAGTGTCATTTCGCATTCATTCTAGTTTAGTACTTCTTTTAAACAGTACTTGCTCTCATCCTCTTGTTATGTTGTCCGATGTACACAAATCCCGGGCACTGATCCACACTCCGGGCTGCTACTGGGAACTTACAGACTTTAAAACCGAAAAACAGTTTGCCCGATCAGGGAATTGAATCTAGGATCTCATGGTCTACAGTATCGTTTGCGACTATTACATCAACGTGGAAGTCTAGATTAAATGCAATATCATCAACCTCCTGCCCTTATTCCATGTTATTTGGGGTCGGCGCAATGTTTTCTTCTCTTCCATTTCTCTCTATCAGCCGTATTCACTCCCATTCTAGCCATATCATCTTTCACACATCTTCTTTCCTTTCCCCTTATAACCACCCACATTCAAAAACAAAACTTTTTGGCAACTAAATAGAAAGGAATTTGTCCAGATACTAATGTTCAACGCATGAAAATTCAAATAACAAATTTTCATCCAAGTACAAATTTTAGTTAAGAATATTTAAATTTTATTGGCACTAAATAACTCACTGAGCACTTAAATTTGCATAAAACATAATGTGCATGTAAACATTGGAGCATGGCGGTGGTTGGTTACTATTTAATACGTTTATGTAGTTTACATTATTACGACTAAATACTAATATTTACACCCAACTAACTCTAATAGGTTTAGCATTAAATTCGACAAAGGCTTTATGTTAATCACAAATTTATCATTTTCCGTCTGAATGAGATAGTTTATTGGATACAAATTTATGTCATCTCAATCCTGTTGGATAACATCCTCATAGACAAGACAGGCCCTGACAATCAATCCATGATATATTACCAATTGCAAACACAACGTGACTTTAATAGATTTATTACTTGAAGCAGTCGCAGTTACATTTTAAATGCTTTACGGTTTCCGTCACGGAACCCTGGACAACGGCGCTTAAAATTGAATATCTATAAAATCCTACTTAAAACCAGTGTTTAACGCTTTTATAGTGAACTTGCGGTGGTCCCCTCTTAACATTGTTTTTAATGAGCTATATTATGGCCAATTAAATTCTGTCGAACGAGCAAACGGGAATAGGTGCGCACTGTCGCCGCTTGCTTTATTTTTAGTGACTACCGCTACTGTAATGGCAGTCATATTTGCTTTATGTCACATAATGCCTAGTACGGTTACTTTCAAAAAAGAATTAATAAAACTATCATGTACAATGACTTTATTTTATAAAGTTTAATGCTGGTATTAATAGCTAGCATGGAATGGTCTAATCAATAAAATTTACGGATTCCTTGACAGTGGTCAATTGAAGAAACTTGAAAATTGGTAACATTGCGTTTGCAAAAAATATTGCTTACGACTGCGCATAGAGTCGAATATTGAATGTAATGTAATCCTTCTTGATGCATGCTTACCCATTCAAGAATTTACTATACACTGTAATATTTTTTTTAATATAGTATTGTTGGTAATTGCGACAGAAACTTCTATAAGGTGGAAAGAGTATCGAGTAGGTCAGCACCAAATTATGATGTTAATAAGGATATTTTTTATTATTAAGAATATAGTGAAAAAATATTTAATAGCTAATTTTTAAATCGCTTACTATTTAGGAGTTATCAGCATCATACATAATAAACTTGACAGTAATAATGATTTCCGTATCGGCTTGTAAACAGACGAGCAACACATTAGATAAATGTCTCGTCGGAAACCGTCCATAATAGGAAGGTGACCAGAGATTAATTAAAATGATAACATTGATAATGGACTATCTTATTATTACAACAGCATGAGTTGGAAATTTAAAAAAATATATTTTGTTAGGTTCCCTATAATGTAGTGATTTGATACGTATTTAATATATTCGCAGCATCTACATTATACCTGCTTGAGGTCAGGTATTATTAATTAGATAAATCTCTTTTTTTTACAATCTCAACAGGTTTTAAGCACGACTCTAAATCAGCTCAATACAGTTTTTCTATTGTGTTTTTATATCATTCAATTTCCGCTAAAACTGGATTGTTTGTAGTATTAAAGTATTCACTTACTTGTTTTGCTTAACTGGCGTCGTCGAGGGCGTCGGCCTCTTCTCTTCCTTGATAGTGCTATTGTTCATTTTGGACGTTAACCTTTTCAGGACGTCATCCATAGAACGTTTATGGGGCGGCGCCAATGACAACGCGCTATTGTGATTCAGCAATGAATTGTTATTATTGCATAGGCCTAGAACTTTCGCCTCGGCGCCGGGGCTACTGCATTCTGAGGAACCGCGTCTTCGGGCCTGCAGGTCATTCACTTGGTGCAGACTTAGGAAAGATGATGGGACTAGAAGGTTATTTGTCATGTCTAATGTTTGGTCAAATCGTTGTTTCTTTGACGGCCTTTCGTCTTCGTAGTTGGATTCCTCTTCGCTAATGGAGCTTCGTGTCGAGGAGCTGGGTGAGAATTTGTAGAAATTGTGGTGCTCTGTGTCTTCGGACTCCTGGGGTTCAGGAAACTCCACGGTGGCTGGGCCGGGCTCCGGCTTAGTGTCTGGGGCTCCTTCTTGCAATTTTGACGGTGGTGACTTTCGTTTAGATGACATGTTTCTGGAAAGAAAAGTTTCAATTAGGATCTTTGTTCTGCAAAAACTGAAGAGTTATTATCAGACCCCAAGGAGTATTAACCACAAACCTAGCAAATATATGCCTATGATTAATATAAATGAGTTCAGTAATTTTTTTTTTCAAAATTCAGTAATGAATGTGTGACTGT
The DNA here is from genome assembly GCA_929442735.1 of Watsonalla binaria. NCBI lineage: Eukaryota > Metazoa > Arthropoda > Insecta > Lepidoptera > Drepanidae > Watsonalla > Watsonalla binaria. The sequence goes on from OV838938.1 coordinate 2,398,543, forward strand.
TTAACATTTTCGTTAGGTTTTTAAAACCCTTCTCTGATGCATGGGAAGCCATACACGTTGCGTCATAAACTAAGAGACTTTACTATCTAAATGCTGACTTCAAGTCAAAGACGATCTTGTTACAGACCGTATGTAAACAAACAGTATAATTATCGATCCGAGCCCGGGTCAGACGTCAAACGTATTTGATTTGTATTTTGTCTCCAAACCAGTTACGAAACTCGGTTCGTTAAAGCACCTAATTGGTATCTGCTAATTGAACTAACTGCCTGCTTTGGACGTAAGGTGTCTTATGCTAAAGCAAGATCTACTTCCGCCTGGTGTCGTTTTGGTAAGGAATTAGGCGGACGAAGGGATCTTATACGGCGTTAAATTCCTAGCGATTTCGTGCAGAAGGCACTGTTTATTTGCAATTTAAAGTACTATACGAGGATTATGTAAAATATTTGGTATTATATGGTATTATATCATGCGGAGACACTCACGTGTTTTAATTTCTTTACCTTAGGTAACCATAGGGTTATGGTTGTCTTGCTTATTTTACTTTGACATTAATAATAATTAAGTAATATATAATATAATTAAAGATATTTATATAAAATAAGCTTCGAATATTTTTTCGAAAAGTTTATTGGAAAGTTGTAATCACTTATTATGATAAGACAGCTAATCTAATCTATCTATAATTATATACTCAGGATATATATTAGCTCGTTCTGTCCCACTGCTGGGCAATGGCTTGATACGATAGTGTTCTTAAACTATTTATATCTTTTTAAAATGATCAGTACAGTCTGTTTAAATGGGGGCCGTGGGGTTTGAGCCTACTACGTAAGCGATGCAAGTTAAAATCCCAGCGGAGTCTGTACCGCTGAGTTTATCTAATAACGTATGTGCAGTGATTACACACCACGTACTTTACCGTGAGGAAACCTACATATTATGTCTGAGAAGTATAATTGGGTGTTGTTATTACAACAGCTCAGCCTACCCCTTAGAGGAATACATGCGTGAGTATTACTTATGTATCCAATAAACGATTATCAAAACTAATCAAATAAAGATGTGAGTACGCTTAACAACTTGTCAGATTCCTGAGATTCCTTTTACTAAGATCTATACAAATTTAAAATGGTACAATAACATGGTAGTAAAATAAAGGTGATAAACTCGAGATGTAGGTATTCGTTGGTTCTGCTAACAAACCAACTTCCTTTGCAGATAGACTGCTATTCCGCTTTGAAGTTCATTTGTCCTCGGATACGTCGTGCGAATGAGCTAATTACGTTTACACGTTTGCTGGAACACTGTCTTTATATGACTCTGAAGGTGAATCGAGTATCAGCTAAAAACGATTTACTCAGTTCAGGACCTGGTGAGGCACTTATGAACGCTGATGACAACCCTTTTGGAAACTAGCATTCTGAGAGGAACATACTGCCTGTATTCCCCGAAGGGGTAGACAGAGGTGTTGTATTCACAACACCCACTCTTCACCGAAGATTATTAAGTACCAACGTGACAGATGGCGAGTCTATCGCCGTCTCAGACACTTTACATACGTCATTGAATTACTTCTCAGAAATATACAGGTTTTCTCACGATGTTTTCCTTCACCGTAAAGCACGTGGTGTGAAATAACTGTACATAAGTCTTTTAGAAAAACTCATTGGTACAAGCTCCGCTGGGATTCGAACTTGCGTCGCTTGCGTAGCAGGCGACTGCTCAAACCTCAAGGCCACCACGGCTCTCCCTCTGAGAGGAACTAGCAAGAAATTCAGTCTAAGTTTCTTGCTGTTTCTGCTCGTTTCTCGAGGCTCTTGTACATTTTAGAAGGTATAGGCCTTAGAACTTTTGATACTTCAATGTTTTGACAATTCAGAGTTTCAATTTCACCAGTCAGCTAATATTTTATCCTAAACGTACCATGACACACATCAAAGTTCAAAGTAATGGATTACTGTGAAAAGAAAATAAATTCCACCCCTGAAGGGGTTGAATTGGGGTTGAAAGCTACTTGATGAAATCTGGCTGGAGCATGCGAGCTTGTACCTTATACTATTACAATACCAATTGAAGTAACAATCAATACCAAACAAGCAAATCCTTCAGTCGATTTTCCAAAGGCATTTACGCTGTCTTTCAATAGTTTCCAACAATGTTACAGAAACAAAGGACTTTGAACCCTATTCCCAAAGCCATTAGTACTCCATGAATGGGAGCTGAGTGGATTGTATCGTAACTATTAATTTCCTTTTCATTACCTACACAATGACGTCACGCAGCGCTAACAATATCGCGAATTGGCGGGAAATTTGACAGGTCAATATTACTATTGAAATTGGATTTATTTATTGCAACATATTGCAAATTGATGGATTTAGGGGATGTAACAGCAACCTTTCTTCTAGCTGGGTCGGTGATCGCTTGCTCAGAGAGCGCTGAAATATAGGTACTGATCTGTCTAATGTCAGAAAAGCCTGACAAGTACAGGTGTCGTCAAAAGTCTTCCCAGTAATAGCCCGGAGGCTAGGTTAGTGCCTGGGTAATAGCAATAGGTACGCATCTGCCTATCCCTTGGGAGAATTCAGGCGTGAGCTTAAGAATACGACAAAACGACATATAAAGAAAATTATTCATAAACCATAGACAATACTCAAGTTCAACAGGGCGCAGCTGATTTCAATTACGTTTTGTAGGGTGGCAACAATGCCGGTGCTAAATTGGCGGCAAATTATTTTTCGCTAACTACCCTCACACTTCCCCTTGCTGGTGGAAAAATGTTTTTAGATTTGTATTGTAGCCGAGCGTGAGTTATCGAATTATGAATACAAATATAGGGTTACCATTTCACTAAGCACATCCTTATGATGTTTTTTTATAAATGGGTTTGTTACCAACGTCGTTACGGTGAGGTAGTAGTTCCCGCGGACGGCTGGGAAACTATGGTGGAATGGGTGGTCATCTAAAACTACACATTTAGACAGAAATAAAACTACTAGACTCTTAATTTTTATCAACATTGGAACTGTGTCGGTTTTCTCAGTAAAAGCAACCTTCCGAACCCGGTGGCGGTAGCATGTATAATTCTGTATAATTATGTCATTCTGATGATTGGAAAGTAACTTTGTAAAAAGTCTAATTGAATAAAGATATTTTTGCGTTTGAGTTTGGAAACCAACTCGGGACCGCAGTGGCGTGTCACAAGGGAGGCCTATACCCAACAGTGGGTGCATGTGGGCTGAATATGATGATTATGATGATGATGAGCTCGATTTACTACTAGCGACCCGTCCTTTCTTCGCTTACGTTGTCTTCTCTCTAAATTTTGTATTTATATTTCATTTAATTCAATTCAAACACAATTAAAATTATGATAGGTTCCTGGATTCTAAGTGATTAAAAAATGCTATAATTAACCAAAATGTAAATACCGTAGATACATTGTTAGACGCATTTAGTGAAAAGCTGTTGATTATAATTACAAACAGACACTTATATTTTATTTATCTGCATAGATAAAACAATTTCGTATGCTTCACCTAAGTAAGTGCTTACACCGATTCCCAAGATCTAATAAGGTTAAATGCAAATCACTCCTAGGTATATTGATTCAAGCCTTACTAGGTTCTATGTCCAATCAGGTTCTAGAAGACGTCGCGTTAAGGCACTTTCACACTGATGGGAAATGTCGCCGCGGCTATTTTTATGACTACGTCTTTTCTTTTCTCACGATCTTTGGAGAGATGATTACTCTTATGATAGTTCGTGTTTAAGAAAGCCTTAGAAATTAGTTTTTGTTTTATAATCTTACATGATCGAGTTTCACTTAGGCGATCTAACAAGTTTATTTTGTGATGTTATTACATATAGCTCACGCCTGTATTCCCCGAAGGGGTAGGCAGAGGTGTTGTAATCACAACACCCACTTATCACCGAAGATGATTAAGTGCCAACGTGACGGATGGTGAGTCCATCGCCGTCTCAGACACTATACATACGTCTTTGAATTACTTCTTAGAAATATGCAGGTTTCCTCACGATGTTTTCTTTCACCGTAAAGCACGTGGTGTGAAATCACTGTACATAAGTTTTTTAGAAAAACTCATTGGTACAGCTGGGATTCGAACTTGCGTCGCTTGCGTAGCAGGCGACTGCTCAAACCTCAAGGCCACCACGCAACTGCTACACAGATTTAAATAAATAAATTAATATTCTTATTCCCATTAAGGATGAAAATATCTGACGAAATATACGCAGTACCATGAAGTAGTGTATAACAACACTAGTATGATAATTCCTTTACACCTAAACGTGCAACTGAAGTCACTCAGTTCGTGACTTCTAATTTATACGAGATATTAATATTTGCATCCGTCCTGAAATTAATCACAGACGGACACACGGTAAGTAATCGCTATGATGGTTTAGTCCTATCAATTAGTTGGAAGGAAATTGCTCGCTCCGTCTTAGATAAACTGTGCGCCTCCGATCATTGGATTAAAAGTCACATATAGGTGTCACGTCTTATATACGATAGGTCGATAAGGCATACAGGGTACTTGCACCCAGTTTAAGCAGGTTGAATTTTTGGTTATGTAAAATAAAAAATGCCTGCTACGGAAGCGACGCAAGCGGGGCCTATACCAATGAGTTTTTTTTAAAAACTTATGTACAGTGATTTCAACCACGTGCTTTACGGTGAAGGAAAACATCGTGAGGGAACCTATTTCTGAGAAGTAATTCAATGACGTATGTAAAGTGTCTGAGACGATGGACTCATCATCTGTCACGTTGGCACTTAATCATCTTCGGTGAAAAGTGGATGTTGTGATTACAACACCTCTGCTTACATACGAATACAGGCGTGAGCATATGTATGTATGAAAAATTAAAGGTCAAAGCTAAGAAGTTCTTAGTCCGTGTTGCTTAAATGGTCATAGTTGGCCCCCAGATCTCCGCGAGTGTTGAACTCAGCGAAAATGAAAGAAGTGGGTCTTTAGACAAAATCACATTATCCTCACACTAGAAGAAACGATACGAAATGTATGAGAAGGACATATGTCACGTGACTGATTTATGTAATTTCCATACATCGTCTCTATTAGGTTCGCATTCAAGGCCAGCGCTTAAAACTTATATTATTATTATAACTTATACGCTATATACATCGAAACTTCTCATTTAATAGTAATACGTATCTTTAATTAGTTCTTTAACATGTTATTGGCATGTGTATTGGATTCAAACCCTGGATCTGGCACTGTTATTGGGGCTTGCCATCTATAATATCTCAGTACAGCCTCTATTAGAAGGATTTTAAATATAACTTTAGATATATGGGTGTAAGTACTTATAGTGAAAGTCGCCTCAACCTACCTCTGCCTACCTCTTAATACAGGCGTGAGCATTGTGTATATAAACATGAGCTTTCATAACCTTAACAATTTAATTACAATAAAATTCGCAAACATATTTCCCGTTCTTTCCCTTATCCCTTATAAAATGCAAATGGCTTATTTAAAAAGTGTGCAGTAAGAATTCTTTCAAAGGAAACAGTCGACACTAAATCTAATTCCGAAGGCGCCGTTCCAAGCACAATAAGAAAAGAAAAAATAAAGATTTAATAGAAATATTGTGAAGCTCAGGTAATTGAATAATCTTGAACACTTTCAATGGAAGAAATTTCTCTCCTGACTAACGTAACTGAATTATAGATATTCAATAATACAGTGACTTCCTACTTATCGTAGAGAAAATGTTGATAGAGTCCTATAAGTTTAGACATAAGTAAATGTAATAGGTTATAATAAAAACAAATATAAAAAACGGAATATCTCATAAATTTCGAATCACAGCGGGGCCAACAATGAGTTTTTCTAAATAAAATACTTATGTGCAGTGATTTCACACCACGTGTTTTACGGTGAAAAACATCGTGATATGTCTGAGAAGTAATTCAGAGACGTATAGTGCCTGAGTGCCTGAGACTATATAAAGACTCACCATCTGTCACGTTAGCACTTATTTCTTCGTAGTTATATCTTCTTAGTTAGTTATATCTTCGGTGAAAAGTAGGTGTTACTACAACACCTCTGCCTACCCCTTCTGGGAATATACGTGTGAGAAATTAGTGTGCATATATCGGGTAGGTTTGAGAATCGTCCAACAATTCTTCATACCCTTATATGATAAGAGCGATCCACACTAAAATGAAATGCAATACAACGATTTCCGGACACATCTAGTTATAAATAAAACAATTATAATGAATTAAGAATAAATTATAATTTAGCAGTGTCTTTTAACATTACCACGCCATCATATTATTCTAACTGCAATTTCGGATAACATAAATGACAACAAACCTTAAAACATAATACAATCTAATAACTAACATATATTATTATAAGGAGTCCCTGTAAGCAAGGTTCCGAAGATACTGGCAGCATTCCCCCTTTGGATGGCAAGACTAATTCCTTGACCGAGGTAGCTGCCAGCTCTTCGGTCTCCTGTGAGATCAACTAACCTTTTTGTTATTTCTTCAAAAAGCCTTATAGCAACTATGTTTTTACAATAATGTTTTTGCATTTTTAGTTTTTATTAGCTGAGGTGTATATAAAATATATAAAAAATTGGTGTACTTTGTTATATAGTTATTCAAATATAAAAGCACAAGAATAACATTAACATCAAAGGCAAAGCAGAAAACTTTTTCCAGGAAAACCTCAAAGGGCAGAAAAGAATACGTCACAGATCTGAGCCTTCACAATTGCCCTCCATTGAACGAATGAAGGGAGCTAGAATTATCGGCAAATTACAGAAAACTCGCCCATACAAAAATACAAGCACAAAATATAATATTTCAATGAAATAAAAACTCTGGAAGTGACGCGAGCGTAGTTTACAATGTTTGAAAATGTGCTCGTAAATATATAATTAAAATCGCATTAGTATATTTATAAGTTGATAGTTGTTATAAACATGGGTTCGAAGTCAAAACATCCATTCCGTTTTCTTTATAATTGTACACAATTTGTCACTTGTGATGTATTAATGAGCTGTTGAACACTACCACGCGTTTACTCTTTGAACTTCAGTGATAATTATGTTATAATATTACATTATTTTTGAATTTCTTAATTTTTTCAAATCTAGTTCACGTAAACTGTCGCAATTTAATATATTTTAAGTTATAATAACAACATTTTTGATCATTTTTCTTTTTTTTAATTTAGATAGATAATAAATGTTTCGTGTCGTAAATATAATATCGTTTCCAGTAAGCTCTATGGTAACGTAGAACATTTTCTTGTGACTGACAATGGGGAAAATTACCCATCGGGAGCGCGACAACAGAGCTAAGTGGGCGTAGGGATACAATTGTGTGGCAGCGGATTTTTATTCATTAATATCTCCAAAACTTTCTACAGTAAGGTTTTTTAATTTTCCGAGATAATATAATAGGTCCCAGTGTTGAGAAACAGTTCGTTGTTACCTATGTGTCCGACATATAATCGATTAACAGGGGGCCTACTTTCGTTGGTTTAAGAAGAGCGTATTAAGAATTTCTGAGCTTTGCCGTTTCGTTTTGGTACCGTAAAATTAAACGTCAAAGCTAGGAATTCTGAATACGTTAGTTCATTAAATTCTCTGTATTTATTTCGAAGCAAAGAATAAATTGTCAGTAAAGCTGTTTCCACACCAGCCGCCCTAGAAAGCCCTCAGAGGGTAATGTCGCCATTATGATTATTCGTCGTAAACAATACAGTTAATACCCGGGAACAATGCCCCAATCACCGGGGATTCAGCTACAGTTGAAGAACTCAACACATCTGAACTCATTCTCATGGCTGATTGTGTTCTACGAAAGGTGATTCCAATACCTAGGTTTACCATATAAAATATATTTGACAGTAGCTACAGGGTTGTCAAAAAAAGTCACACTCTGTTACTTAGACAACATACATACAATATTTCCCCGAGGGAGTGGGCAGAGGTGTATTTATAGTACATTCCTATTGCCAGCTATGTTTTAAGTCCCATGTAATAGAAGGCGAGCCTATTGACATTAACTCCGGGCTTCTACTGGAAAACTACAAATTGAAAGAACAGTTATCGATCCCTGGACCTCGTATTTCGCAGTAGCGGTTGCGTACCACTAGACCAACAAGGCTGTCAGCATTGAGTTAGTCGTATATTGTTTTATTCTGTTGTAGGATTTCGAAGGCCAGACATCTACCATGAGTTTTTTATTATTGAGTTTCCGAACCGGCAATTCTCGACGTTCATGACCAGTTCCTTAACTGAATGAATCATCTTCATTTTAATTTAGAAAATGACAGATTTATAATACACATCATAAAATAGATTGTGGCTTCGTGTAATAAATAGGTAATGATTGTTAGATCGGGTGCTGACTTTTGTGGTATGAGGTCAGTCGATTTGAATAAAATTTAGAGGATCAGACACACAGGTTTGAAGCAGAGGAAGAGCCCAACAAAGGATTGGGTTAAATCTGGTAATTTATAGGATTAATCATGCTGATGATGCCACTGATCCTCAAGATATTCCAGAAGGCAAGACAGTCGAATTAATAATTGATGACTTTAAGAAATAAGCCAGACATTTATTGCAAACACAGCTTGTTTGAGAAATTAAGCAAAAAATGGCATGGATTTAAGATAGGGATAAAAAAGTTCAACCTAATTCTCTTTAATAGCAGCGTCTGGTGCATCTCGTTTCGTTCGCGTTTCGTTTTGCAATGACCTAAGGAGTACAATCCCTCTCATCAGGCCCTCTTGTTTCGGGAAGGGAGAATCGTCTGTAATATTTTCGAAGAGCCGTGGTGTCTTTGGGGTTTGAGCAGTCACCTGTTACGCAAGCGACGTAAGTTCCAATTCCAGCGGGGTTACGAATGAGTTTCTCTAAAAACTTATGTGCAGTGTTTCACACCACGAGCTTTACGGTGGGGTAAAAATCGTGACGAAATCTGAATATGTGTAATTCAATGACATATTATGTATAGTAACTGAGACGGCGATGAACTCACATCTTATGTACAAATTCAAGTATATCATAATACGTTTTCATTTAAAACACTTTTGTTCGAAAGCATACACATACACGATACAACACGATACATTTTCAGGAACAAAACTCAATAGCAAACTTCGAGTCAAACAAACCTCTCCAAAGCCTGGCTACAGAATAAGCGAAGTAGGAAAATAGTTGAGCATGAAAATGAGCACGCTTTGCGTCAAGAAGGCACTATAATTCCAGCCAGTTTAGCGCAAAGGGGCGCTTTGCATTGAGGAATTCGGATTCAAGCCCCACTTGACTCCACTGCGGTAACAGTTACAACATTGTATTACAAAACTAACTGTACCCCGCGGTTACACTCGCTTATCCCCATTTCACAGCCCCATAGCTTTTGTAAAATACACTTTCATACACTCCACGTAAATTCAATTTCTTAGATGTCGTGAGAATTAATTTGTATACCAGAAGAAATATTAAGATTTATTTATACAAAATATACAACAGTATAATATAAGTAGTAACAACTTCGGAAACTTCAAAGCAGAATTAAACGATTCTTCTCTACTCTTTACGATACTTTAAGCATAAAACAAATGTGACATTGTTTACGTTGCTGCCCTACTCAATCGGCGCCCCCCCCCCCCCCTACCCCTCTGTCACACAATGTAAACAAGTGCGCATCCTTTGACAGTACACAAACAATTGTCCAAATCATAAACAATGGTATACATCGCAAATATTATCTGGCGTTCCGTCTGTAGCCCCACGTATAATGAACCATTCATACTGCCAAACAAACTCCGACCATATGCAATAATTCTATACGAGCTCACCTAATTCGGAAACGCTATAACCCCTATCGTGTTACAAAGGATTCTAGATCCAAAATAGATAGCAGTAAAACAGTGAATTAAATGTCTATTGCAATAGATGTAAATCCTTGGGCGGCTGACAAAGAACAGAAGCGATTTCACGACATCAAAGTGGAACACGACATATTACGCTTCAAAATAAACACCAGAATAAATACATCGAAATGTTTGTTACTAAATATTCGCCGATGGGGTGATCATATTCATCTAAATTATGTGTTAACAGAGGGTAGTTTGGGAAACCCTTTTGACTGTGAGGATTAATTTGGTGTTTGTGCAAGCGTTTGTGTCTGTGCACAGATTTGTAATTAAACAGCATGTATACAGAATTCGATAATCCCTCAAAACTCTGCGATGTTGCACAAACGTACACACAATGATACATGTATTAAAACTTTTCTAACGAACGAGATTGTTCACGGAACGGCCCGAGCTAAAATCCAAGCGCGTTCAAAAATGCCAGCCTATAATTTGCACATAAAACACATCCTAATGGTGACGTACGTGATCACTTATTCGGTGGACTCACAAAGAGGCATCTTCATCTGAAAGCAGACTCTGATTTAAATACATTATTCTTGTAATAACAGCCATACCGGACGGAGGGATCCCTATTCAACTTGTAGAATACATTATTTTAATTCGTACCACCTCTTTGTGACCCCATCAGGGAATTAATGGATTCAAAGCCTTCTCTTCCGTTCGACAAAGAATAATTTGCTAAGTAAATGAACAGGCAGACAATCCTGTTACGATCCCAAGTTTTGTTTCGATGGAAGATTAAAGAGTGGCGAATCATTTCAAAGGGAGCACCTTTCAATCCGCGCCTTTGTGCGCGTTATCTCATCTAATTTGGGAAGGTCAATTAATAAAATACACAGTACGATTTCATTATTCATCTTTGAACCTTGATTACATTTACTGATGAACAAAATGGGCTTTATTTTAGTGAAACATTGTTTGTATGTTTCGAATATATTATCTTGAGTAGACGTTGCCGTTCAAACGGCGACAAAGCAATATCTAAATTGGAATAGGTTGTAACTGAGATGTCGGGAACGGGCCTCGATTCAGTATTCATTGAGAGCGTTAGAATGGTGGAGCTATCGAGAATTATTGTCAAATCTCTAGGGCAATGCAGTCGAGTTTGGGACATGGACTAGAGAAGATTAGAGTTGGCATTGAGCTACTTTTGAATTTCTTGTTTTGCATATTTCATACGAAGCATAAAACACTGCCTTGTTGGTGCGGAACACGAGGTCCTGGTTGTGCAGAGTGTTATTGGGTATTTCCATCTGTAATTTCGTAGCTTCCTTCACCGTAATGTACGTGGTGTGAAATTAACTGTACTTATAAGAAAAACTCATAGGTACAAGGACTGCTGGAATTCGAAATCGCGTCGCTTGCGTAGTAGATGACTCGATAAGATCAAGAAGTAAATGGAACGAGTCTCTTTAGCTTATCCAATTTTCTAACATCTCGGACAAAGATCGAAGGGGCGAAGACGTCGCTGGCCCCTTGGGTCGGCGGTCACTTATTGTTACATCACTGGTGTCTACCCACAAACATCGAAGAGCTTAGTTAGAGAAATGTCCCTTCTAATGGATATTCAACGCAATCATCAAAGTACTAAAGAGATAGATAAGTAGGTACTATGTAAAGCAATGTCAACAACAAAAGTTTAACCTTTAATTTTATTTATAAAACTATACCCTCTATTTAAAAACATGGTTTGAACTAAGACTAGACTACGACCAAACTCGGACTAGAAATATCTGTATTCCTTTTGAATTCCGTATTATAGAACGAGATAGAACTACTTTTTAACCAAGGATTTATCTGAGTCGATGTTTTATATAATAATACGTTGTCACTGAACATTGACTAACATAGTCCTTAGCTTAAAAGTAGCCCCATCTCTTTTTGTGATACGTATTTCAAAAGAAATGGGCATAGATTTAGCCCGAGTTTTATTTAGACCATATTTTATAAGGTATTTAGAGGGAAAGGGAGCTTCAAAATATTTCCAATATTGACTGCACTCAAAGAAAATTATCATAGTAGAACGCCTGCTACCGTCAAATAATATCGAATGATTTATTTATAATTCATAAGGGCCGAAGCCACTACACCTTTGTGAATAATTTAGATGTCAGATACATATTATTTTTGCAGGGGTCTGCGTGTTGTCCTATAAAATATAAGTTTGTCTGCAAAAGGGTAGAGTTCAAGCTAATCTTTATAAAGTATGACATAATGTTTTGGATGGATTTACCTATAAGCTTTTTTGGTGATTCTTATTGCGTTAATAATTAATCTTGAGTTGTTGATAACACAGTATTTTTTATACTTCTTCTAATAAGGCGATAATTCAAGCGTGCAGTCTACCTGATGGTAAACGGCTATAGAAGTAACACCAAGTGTCATTCGCTAGTTACCTACCTTTCAAAGAATTTAATCCCTCTGCAGACAAAATGACAACATTAGCTAATAAAGAAACTCCACTCTCCTACCCCTCCTCTCCAAGAAGCACCGTCGACCTTACTCACCGCAGAAACACAACACTACTCAAAGGAAGCAGTAACCTCTAGAATCGCTGAAACCAATGCTGAAGAGATAGAAAAAAATTTTTTTTTTCCAAGAAGCGTCGTATTTAATTCTGATACCGGTAGTAAGGCTCCTTCAAATCGACACAAAATGGGGTAAATTATAAATGGAAACTATTTTGAAACTCCCACAGCACACATTGGACAACTATATGATACAAATCACGTGAAATTAATCTCGAATCCAAGCGCCTTGTCTCGCATGCGAGCACAATACCCCAATCTGGTGGAGCCAAGCTTTCTAACCAAATTACACAACTCAACTGAATCCCACATCTATACCATTATTAACCCTTTCAAAATGCACACAATTACAATTTGCGGTTATTTGTCAAGTCAAGATCCTTAATGAGTTAAACATTCCAAGTTTTCGGTAAGCGTTTTTGTGGTAATACTTGTTTGTGGCTTACACAATAGCATGTTTGATTTGATGGGATCTGATGCTTAGGTTTATTCACACACTTGTAAAGCAGTGTTATGTTAATGCGCGTTTACTTAACTCTTGCTGGACCAACATTTGGATTCGACAGTGATTTGTTACTATCAAAGATTTGAGACTGATGTCTGACTTGTTGGTTTAATCGCAAAGCGCAACATGAGTTCCTGGTTCGATCTCTGGGTTAGAAAAAGTGTTATTGGGTTTTTTCATTTGTAATTTCCCACTAGCAACCCGAAGTCTGGATTCTGATGGTAATAGGCTCGACGCCTATTATGTGAAACTTAAAAAACATAACTATCGAAATGTACTATAATTACACCACTGCCTACCCTTCGAAGAACAAAGGCATGAGCGTAAGAATGTATGTTAAGATTTAAACCGGTAGAAAAGGATCTTCAATTCAACATTCGGTGCTGACTGACATTGGGTTGCATGTCACATAAGAGAAGAAATGCATAGCCTAATAATCCAGATAGGATTATTGTAACTACTATAAGAATGGTTGGTAATGCTCCAAAAAGTGTACGAGAAAGATAACTCAAAGAGATATATGTATTCACAAATCAGTGATGTATACTTTCGTATTTCATGTTTGTGTATGTCTATTCATTTTAAGTGCTACTTTTCTTGTTGTAGGAGAGATTTGCTTCTGATCTCTTGTTTTTGGTATCTCGCTTATCATCAGACCGACTATACAGTTGTTTACCACATGTAATTACCATAACTTATCGGCATGTTCTTTCCAGTCTTAATCAAAGACAGAGCACTTATAAAACATCGATTAAAAATCATATGATAAAAGTTAAGTAGAAAGACAATTTTACATCTAAGCGCCACACCGAACAGCCATTAAGCAAACCTGTTATCCTCTAGATGTGTATGTTGAAAGGCCGGAAGCTCTTGACAAACCTCCAATGAATGCGTAAAGGCGATAAACATTCCTGTTCTTCTAAGGAAACATAACTTGAACACGGATTATTGGCAAATTGTATTTTTAGAATCGATTCAATTTATTAGCCAATGCAAGTTCTTCTGAATTCGGTGTTTTGAACATAAAGATAAAATGTATTCCGGAGTACTTGCAATTATTCGTTCATCACCTGTATAAACAGTAGATATGCATTTATATGTGATATTGGGGCAGGGTTTTTGATGGCATTAAGTATCAACTTTATTCTGGTACTTACTTTACTCTGGTACTTTACTCTGTACTTTATTCTAGTTTTCTGTTAACCGACTGCCATAAGATCAAGGGTTTCGCCATCTACGGATTCACTTGGAAAAACATCAACATCACCATTTTCAACATCATCGTCATCAACAATATCACCTGCATCACTAATCCAACGCTTCTAGCTTTGCGTCCATAAGCAGCGGTAACTGGACAACCGGTGGGCCGTTTTGCTTGTTACCTTAGTCATCATCATCCTAGCCTTAACCCATACATTGTTGGGGTCTTGCTACCTTGGTCATTAATAAAAATATGTTTCTATTGTCTTTCTGCGTAATAAGATAATGTAACGAAATTCAACACAATTCAATTCCACGTTCAACATAGATGTTGGAAAACAAACAAGCTGTCACCTGCACGTTAATTTACACATTGTATTGAACATTCAACAATATGCTTTCACTAAGCTTTAGGGACAGAATAATGAATAGCACCCACACAACTATATTAATATGTATTGTATGAATACAAGAACTTTGTAATTCTAGAGGGTATTTCTAATACATGAAAGGTGTCTGGTTTTGGAGCTATCTTTATAAAAATCCAATAAGCACTATTGGATTTTTTATTCTTTTATGAGTACTTTGGTGTCTAGTTACTTTAAAAAAAATAATTGAATCGGCACTTTACTTTTATTCAATTAACAATAAATCCATTTTAAAATAAATAAAATTTCTGCCTTTTTTAAATGTAAGGATCACAAAGGAATAATTACCACTAAGGTGAAATAAAAATAAATATTTTCTTAATGTTTGTCTGTTTGTTCTGGTTACTCCCCGAAATTTGGTCTTTTCTTTTATTTTAGAACAATAATTAGGATTCCATGCAAAAAAACAGCCTATGAAATTGAGTCTACTGTTATAGTTTAAAATCTCTCTAAGCTATTTATATCTACTTATTCCAAATTGGAGAAGCTAATAATTATAATCCATCAAAATCAAATGTATTTATTAATGCAGATAATAATTACAACCCACCTCGTGAGCGCATCGCCTTAATGCTCACTACCGTCTTTGAACCCAATAAGTGTGAGATGAAGCAGAATAATCGATTCGACAAACAAGAGGGTTGCACGGCACGACTCGATACATTGGTGCGCTATTCGATTGAGGCATTCGGATTATAATCGATTTCCGATGAGCGCCTGCTGTTTGTGGTGTCGTTATGTTAACAACGAAAAATTGTTAGATCTCGTTCTTTATACGTGTTTTTGTGTTATGTTTCCTAATTTGAATATTAAGGGTTGCATCAACGCGTCATACTTGTGAACAGGTGCTGCTTCTGGGGGCTGGCCATTTCAAGCTTCGCATTTCGTTTTTTTATCGGCATTTGTGCATTGGAACTGTGTCCAAAGGCTTACATTTCTGAAGTGATTTATTATTATTTTTTTTAAATAGTAATTACTGACTTTCTTGTCAGGTTGATCTCAGTAAAAGCAACCTTCCGAACCTGGCGGTATCATGTATAATCGTGTATAATTATGTCATTCTGACGATTTGAGACTACTTTGTAAAATGTCTAATCGAATAAAGATATTATTGAGCTTTACATATTTTGAAAATTGTTAGAATACGAATAGCTAACTGATAGCCGCCCATGTTTCGCTGGTGCTAATGTTAATGTATAGTTTTACTATATATTAACATTAACATAGCTTCTTACATACTTACAGCAGTATTATGTAAATTGAAAGTGTAATTTGGTGCAACACATTCCGCAGTGAACGCTAAATACATTGTTGCTATCATCAAACTCTACATAAACTTTAGCTGTTAATAAAATGTCATAAATTGTAAACTTCATGCAAATTTTAGACTGTGATTCTTAACTTGCTTGTAAGTACTTATGGATTGTCATAATATAAGCCTTCATGTAGGCCTTCACATAAAAGCCAATAGAAAATCACGACGAATGATAGACAAACTAACAATATCTACACCTTTTAATGTTGAGCCGTTTTCCAATTCATTTTTTTTCAATAAACCGTCGGTTCCATTCTTAGCACGCAACTTTGTGATGAAAGAGAATTTTCCTCATTTCTTACGCCATACATTCCTGCATTGTCCTCATTATAATAATGGCCTCAATCCCACTAATATCTAGATATCATAATGTTTGCTATGACGTTACCAACATCAAAAGATCGATAGCCATTGATTAAGTTCTCTTGTCACATCAAAGAGATTCACTATTGTGCGTCCTTATTCCCGAACAATTTTTCTCTTCCCCATCTAAATGGTTATAGAAAATGTCCAACACACATGCATAGTATAAGTATAAGCTATACAAACAGTAGGGAATCTAGGAACAAAACCTTCACAATAGTAGTAGCGTCAAAACGGGGTATCACGTTGTGTCTGATCGCGTATACGTCATTTACGTGTTCAACAATTTTATTTAAAACTTGAGTAACGGCCAGCCTTTTTTTTTTGTTTATATAGCAACGCAATTGTTTATTGAAATTTCACAATTCCTGCCATATTGTTTTATACGCCGACTTTTTTTGGAAACGACGAACCTACACACCTACCTACTACTACCTACACTTCACATCTCTTCAACAATTTATATTACATAAGAAAATCAATAGAGAACAGTGCTATAATTTTATATTGTTAATTTTGATAAATTTACTTCAAATCTAAATTATTTTCATAATTAATAAAAGAGTATCAACCTTCACGTTCAATGGAACAAACGCACTTATATCAAAAAATAGGCCTGTGTTCGTTACTGCTTGTATTTATACTGTGACATAGGCGTTGAAAGGTGCTTGATTATGACTCAAGTTATTAAAGTTACGTTAATGTGAGTGATGATTTGTGGAATGACAGTGATTTGGCGATGACTGATGATTTTAGTGGTGTAGACAACAATGACACGGCTTTTGTTGAGACATTACTGTTTCTTAATACGTAGATATTTTTTATTGTAACCAAACTTGGCTAAAATCACTAATCATACATATTGTTCCGTAACTTGTGTGATTTTTCACAATACGAAACTTGTAATTCGGTTTGACTGATAAAGTAAATAAAATAGTATACATTAAGAATTGATAGAATTTAAAAGCTACGCGTATATTCAACATGCAGGCATGTTTAAATAAAATAACCACATTCATATTATAAGAGAAGTAATTCAAAGACGTATGTATAGTGCCTGAGACGGCGATAGACTCACCCCCTGTCACGTTGGCACTTAATCGTATTCAATGAAATGTGGGTGTTGATGTAACAACACCTCTGCTTACCCCTACGGGACCCTTCTGGGATGGCGTGAGCATATATTAAAAATGGGAAAATCCGCCTTTCTATCTTTTACCTATTCATAGAAAAACCGCTGAAATTATTTTGATGAACTTTAGTAAATTGAGATTTAAAACACACACGGAGTAGTGTGTAAGTAATAAACAGTTAATTTTACAGAAAAAAATATTTAGTATACTGCAATTGCATTTCCGTCACCAAAAGACATTGTCTCCCAGCCCAATAATGTTATCGTCGACGTAAATAATGCACTACACCGTAATGTTTTTATAAATAATAAGCTTGGAACATCAAAGATCTTCCAACTGAGTGCAATAATTGGTAGAAGCAAATTCTACCAAAATTTCAAGAGTGCCAAATTGAAACTCTTGAAAAAACATTGTATTATGCCTTATTAACGAGAGATTTATTAGGGGCATTACTTTTAAGAGATCTCTGTTGTGACTCTTAATCAAATTACGTTTTATAAAAGCTTATGAGTTTTTAAGGAAACAATTGCGGAATGGATAAACTAAGAGCCGTGGTGGCCTCGGGGCTAGAGCAGTCGCCTGCTACGCAAGCGACGCAAATTGGAATCCCAGCGGGGCCTGTACCAATGAGTTTTTCTAAAAAACTTATGTACAGTGATTTCACACCACGTGCTTTACGGTGAAGGAAAACATCGTGAGGAAACCTGCATATTTCTGAGAAGTAATTCAAAGACTTATTTATAGTGCCTGAGACGGCGATAGACTCACCATCTGTCACGTTGGCACTTAATCAAAATTCGGTGAAAAGTGGGTGTTATGATAACAACACCTCTGCCTACCCCTTCGGGGAATACAGGCGTGAGCATATGTATGTATGTAGGGATAAACAAAGCAAAGCGTGAACTATGGGTACCAAGCAACGAATACAATACGTATATATTTTTTGTAGATACGTACACATCTAGACATACAGCAAACACACATGCTCATGTCATCAAATGTTTGTCAAGGAGTGGGAATCAAACCCGCAACACCTAGATTAGTGTGGCAGTCATGTAGGACCAACGGTGTCGTCATAAATTATCATCATGCAAGTCTGTCATCTGGTAGGCAGACATAAGCCACCTTAATCTAGACTTCATAGCGAGAATCATTGAGTGACTTAGGTAATTGAAACTATCGATGAGATTATGGATCTATTTCTATTAATTAGCTCTCAATATAAATCACTTTTCTAAATAACGTTACAAAAATTAGATATTTCAATGATACCGCAACTTTTGCTTCAAAATCATATCGAAATTTCCAAGAAGTCTTTGAAAATAAATACGTTTAAAATTGCAAGAAATCAAATTACGCTCGTCATCGAATATAAAATTTATCGACCCGTGGGACAACAACAGGAGACAATTTTTATATCACCAAACCTATATATCAGTAAAATTATTCATTTACAAATAGACCGGGATGTTGGCACTGTCTTCAGAGAGTACAAAGCGTGCGACAAATAAAATTATCCCGAACACTAACGCGACACATTCGACCAAACATTGTAGCGGGATGAGCATCACGTGGCCAGATGTATTGACGGTTTATTGTAGTGCAGTCCACTGCACTGGATGAAAATTAAAGTTATTATTTGTGCTTAGAAAAATATACTTACTTTATACGAAAAAATCGTGGTGGTATCAAAGTTTTAGCGGTCGCCTGTTACGCATGCGACGCAAGTTCGAATCCTAGCGGGGCTTGTCCCAATTACTTATTCTAATAAAACTTATGCGCAGTAATTTCACACCACGTGCTTTACGGTGAATGCAAACATCGTGAGGAAACCTGCATATGTCTATGTATATATCTGAAACGGAGATGGACCCTTTGTCACGTTGGCACTTACTTATATTCGGTGAAATGTGGGTGTTGTTGTAACAACACCTCTGCTTACCCAGTGTAGCTTTTTTTACTTACTTTATAGTATCTGCTGCATACGATGTCTCAACATCGAAGAGAACTTTTTCTATTAGTAATTCCATGCCTTCTTCTGTCTACCCCTTTGGGGACATTTCTAGTCCCCGAAGGTGCAGACAGAGGTAAACACCCACTTTTTCCGACGAAGATTAGGTGCAATCTATCGTTGTCTCAAGCGTACGTGTTTGAAAAACTTCTCAGATATATTATGCAGGTTTCCTGACGATATTGTTTTTAATCTAAAGCTCGTTGAGTATCAAAGGACGCTAGTTACATATTAATAGAAAAATTAACTGAATGATAGTGGTATGGCAATGAAGATAATACAAATGGTTTTCAATATTTATTCATTATTTCCATCACACCTTGACCAGTAAGTAATAACTGGCCTGGATTATTCATAGTGTAAAACAAAAACTCTTCTATTATATAGGAAGCGGATGTTTTGCCCGTAGACTTTGTCTGTCGGTAACTGTTTAATTTTTTAATAAAACTTGCCAGACGTACATTACATTTCGAAAAAATAATATCTTGAATTGAAATCGTAAAATTTTTAGATCAAGGATTTTATTCAGTTGCATATTCTTAAAAATAGTACACACTGCTTACTGTTAGAGTAAATATTTGAATCAGATCAGCCCATCGATAAAGCTTTTAATATGCTTTGATTACGGATTCGTCAGCGTACGATTTTTCTATCGACTCGATTATGTTTCTTTGGAGACTGAATAAATTGAAAATTGGAATCTTCTTCTTTTCAGTTTCTTTTTTCAAATTTTATATTCAAGAGGAAATATAAAATTTAATATAACTGTCATGTATATGTACGTGAATGTATGTGAACATAAGATATAAAGTCATCCAAATAGACATTGTTTTCGCCGAAACTTGACACTATTCAGTTAATTAAAACGAACAAAACAAGAATACGATAACGTAGAACTACTACACTAAATTTAACGGTAACAAACAATGATGAACAAAAATAAATTTGATAGCAGTAAAAATTCTGATAACCCCCACAATGGACACACTGAATGGAGTAATAAATGTTACATTCGATAACCTAGAAAGGAATTCCTTTGCTACTGTATCTAAATTTCGTTGCGTGTGTGCCAAAACAATAGAATCTTTTTATATTAATGAAATATTGAGAATAGCCTATAATGATTAGACACATACTAGAAACCTACAAAATGACTGAGAAGAAATTCAAAGGTTTACCTCTTAACAACAATGAAGACTTATTAGAAAGCTTGTATGGATGCCCGAAGGGGCAGGCGGAGGTAGTTAGTATTTCAGAATCTATGATTAAGCACCATTAAATAGGGGCAAGATGTCTTTCATCGCGCACTAGTCCAGACTTCGGACTGTTACTGGGAACTTAGGTACTCGTGTTTCCCAGGAGCATTTGTGACCCTAGACTTGGTAGAAAGCTTCAGGTTAAAGCCTGAACGCCACACAGATCGATAACTCGCTTACTGTATCCATCGATTTATAAACTAATCAATAAACATGAGAACGCGGGAGAGAGCCATGACTACTTCCCACAGAATAAGTGCTAAAACCTTGTGGATTGTTAGAGACGCGATTACCTATGAATCTATTGCGTTAATCAATAATTTTTTTCAACTGATGTCACGCTTATAAAAGTCCCATTTCCCAATATTTTAAAATATAGAATAAGTAAACTACAGTTAAAGAAATTTGGACTCTACTCCTTACGCAAGAACTATTACAATCGGACCATTCACTTACTAGCGTCTTGATAGTCAATTGCATTGTTATCAACAACGACCCAAATTACACAGATAGGTACATACATTGGTAATTATGCTAAATTGGGAACAATAAACCAGTTAATAAAAAAAAACTCTACTTATCTTTAGGTCAGTAATCTGCAGCGCTTGACCCAATAGTTTTGGTTAAATGGAAGACATAATATGGAATACTTTAGTTGCCGGGTCATGAATTAGTCAAGGATTGTTGATTACAGATAAACTTTATTACAATCGAAGTCGAAATGGAAAAAAAACAAAAGCATTTCGATAACATTTTAAATTAGGCGAATAATATGATAACGACTTAAGGTCACAAGGTTATACAACAAAACCAGACACTGAAGAAGGATATAAAGGCAGCTTCATAGCTTCATAATAGTTGATTGGTCAAGTCTCATCCTCTACAGAATACGGACCAACAAAACCATTGTCAGGAAGATGTAGCATTAGCTTCTTTGTTCACACCCCAGCACGTGTGATCCAACTACCGAGGAATCCGTGCTTTGAGCGTCATTATTTGCATACCAACTGGTTCCGTCTATACGATATTAATCAAAGGTTTTATTAGTGAACATCAAAGAATAAACACAATACTAAGATCTCTTATAAGGTACCCTCAATACCATTGTTACTTTTGTCAGAGGTTGATTTATGAGCGGCCACTGTTGTTGGGCCACTCCGTATTGTGTTGTCAGTTTTTGTTTGGACCTCGCCGACATTGTGTACTACCCCTTCCCTCGGTCCAGCTCGGATGCCTGTATTCAGGTTGATCTCACTTTGATGCTTCTGATCGTACAATGAACCGTGTGTATGTATGACTAACGTGTTAAACAATTACGAAGTTCACGTACATTAAGATTACCTATACCATCGTTATTTTTACTTGTTGAGTTATATATTTCTTGCTGAATCTATTTTATTCCTATAGGATTCTTATAGGTTACAAAAATAAAACATTTATCTGGATACAATTAAAAGTCCGGATCGACTTACTAAATTACTTATCAACGTCAACCGCTGGTCCTAGAAACATGAAAATTAGAGGGTGTATTCTATAAAAATAGGGTTTTTCGAAATTCCGCACCTAAAGGGGTGAATATATGGAGTTGAATTCACTGGATTTCATACCAGACAGAAGCTAACTTAATTTACCATAATACTAAGTGCTAATCAACTTTAAAATTTGTTAAAAACTATTGTGACCCTGAATTACATTATTTGTGGTATTTTTTTGAGAAGTATTAGAAACTTCTTTCAAAGAATAAGGTAGTGGATTCCCGTCAGACCGTACAACCCTTTGTCCTCCATCAAGCCCTTGACCGGGCATTGTGATCGCATTGTGCAATACAAAGGAGCGGCCGCGATTGAAATCCGCTTGTAATTTTCATGCTTGGCTCCTCACATACACGCTTACACAAACCCACTTCTCTTCCAAATCATTACGTTCTTTACCACTTTTGTGTTTGCCCTCATCGTCTTTATTACGCCGTAATACTTCATTGTACACATCTTATTCTTTATTAGACACCGTATTGTGAGCTCCTGTGCTCTGTTGATTGGCTCTCAATATTTTTTCAACGCATGTTTGGTGATATGTTATGTTTGCGTCATCAGCACTAATGATTGCAACTGGTAGCACAATAGTTATTGTTGTATCGGCTTTTATATGCTCGTAAAGGTTTTTTTTGCCTCGGAATATACATCGTCATTACATTTAGTTGGTACGGCATTTTTATTATAGTTTAATAACAATAAGAGGTTAAGACTCAAATCCAATTGCGGTAGCTTGCGCTTTTAATGGGCAATAAGCAGAAACTGTTTGCATCTATAGTGGTACGATGATTAGAAATATGTAATGTTTAGATGAACTCGTGGCTTCATCAGCATTGTTTAATATCCCACAGGAACCAGTTATGTTTCGTTAGATAAGTGCTTCTAGTTAACATGCTTGCGTACTTGAGCAATAATAATGCCATTAACTTTAAGAATTTGCAATTATTACACGTAAATACCATACTAACCACTCTTAAAGATTCTTAATCAAATTTATTCTGAATGTATCAAGCTTAGGTGGTTGAGTTATGAGTGGTAAGTATTATTTTTCAATTAATAATCTAAACTTAATCTAAATATATATAACTCAAAGGTGACTGACTGACATAGTGATCTATCAACGCACAGCCCAAACCACTGGACGGATCGGGCTGAAATTTGGCATGCAGGTAGATGTTATGACGTAGGCATCCTCTAAGAAAGGATTTTTTTTAATTCTACTCCCAAGGGGAAAAAATAGGGGATGAAAGTTTGTAAATATTAAACCGATATATTAAAACTAAATCTACGCGGCGGGGCACAGCTAGTATTATATATAGGTACATTTTGCGATTGTGTGATTATAAGGGAGATAATCTCTGGGTCTACTGAACCTCTTTTGAAAATGATTTTCCTTTAGAAAGCCTTATTATTCGTGAACTTCTTAGGCTCTGGACTTCAGAACTATATGGAAGGAGATGCATCACACACTACAATATAAGAAAGCGAAAAATTTTTTTTTTTCAATGGTAGTTAAATTATAACTAAAGGAGCATCTTATCAAATGCCGGTGTTATTTGATAACGTTCGGATTTAGCTCCTAGATTCTATCAAACATAAATAAGAAAATATTGTAAGAGTTCTTTGTAGAGTTGTGTTCAAAATTGAAGTCATAAAAGTTTCATTATAATCTCACAGATAGCAGTACAGTCGTATGATTGAACACTACTCAAGGAGTGCTGCATGGCCATCTGAACGTTAAAGGGATTACACACGATGTCCGATTATCGCCGCGTCAAACACGAGAGCGTGTCTTTTGTTTTATATTCATTTCTCGCAGCTCCACGTGGTTTTATTATTTGGATTATTTCGATGATCTTAATCCTTAAACAGATGAGAAAATATGTTCACGCCATCCCAGAAGGATTAAGCAGAGGTGTTGTAATAACAACACCCATTTTCACCAAAGGTATTAATGCGGCAGATGGTGAGTCCATCGCCGTCTGAATTCCTTCCAAGATATATTTTGAAGGTTTCCTCACATTGACAAATATTTTAAGCGAATATATCGATATGTCAGAACAAACTGCTTGAGATCTATCCGTTCAAAGAAATTTAGTTTACAGTCGAAACATATATATGAGATAGCGGACATAAAGACAGATGTAATGACGGCGGCAAGCATTCAACATTCCCAATTGTTGCCCTATACTGATATTTGTACAGTGAGCTTGTAATACGCTATTAAAAGCGACTGTAACGCGGCGATTTAACCCTTACATATGGAAAATGTCCGTTATATTCTAAATCTGTACACAATCCAGTCATAAAATATGGCTCCAACAATAAAACAGAAGTGGTTCGTTCTACTTCGACACTGGCGAAAGAGCTATATTCTTAGAAGGTTGATGTTTTTATTACTCTGTGATTATCTTATATGCTCTATGGATGATGTACCACGTGATCGTTTGAATAAAGTAATATAATATAACAAACATTTCTGCAATTCACTCTTTGCAATGAAAATTTTGGGTAGCAATTGGTGAAAAAAAAAGAAGTATACTTAGTTATAGTGATTAGATGACATCTTAATTTTTTATGAATACTGTAAAAAGTTCATGTGCTTAATTAAATCCTCAAACATGAACGAAAAAAACTATAAAGTTAACGTTGATAATACAACTTTACCTTATATACCCTATATTCCTTGGGTATTTCTAAACGCATTGCCTTTTTATACCACTAAGATGACAACAGAGCCGCCTGATGGTAAGCTGTATAGACTCTTTTGACACCATGAATACCATGAGCATTACTTGTGCGCTGCCAACACTCCGCGAAACTTTAAATTAAGAAAGATTTGTAACTATTGTGAATATTTATAACTTTTATCGAATTTTATTTTAATATGATGTTTTATATTGTTTCAATGAAATGCCGGTTCCTCTCAGAAGGCTAGTTTCCGAACCGGTGGTAAATTCTCGACATTCATAAGTGCCTTACCAGGGCCTAAACTGAATGAATATTTTTCATTTTCATTTATCATATCGGAATCTCTTGTTCGATATTTGGAGCTATTCGACTGGTGACTGCACCTTACAGAAAATCGTAGCTTAATAATACTACCTTGATGTGAAGTGATGATCTTCTATATACAGTTGCATATAAGTTATCATTAGCCATTAATTGTAATATAATAATTGGACATAAATATCATGGTCACTAGCTTGGGTTCTTCACAATGTATAAGTAGCTGCTTCAGTTTCAATATTTAAAAATATTGAATGGTGTATCTTTAAGAAATAAAAAAAACAACAATAAGCATCATCTAGTCTCAAAATAAGCAATTAACAACAAGTTTGTACTATGGGTACCAGATAATGACAAGCACCCAGGCACTAAAAAACATCGCATAACTGTTTGCTCTGACTAGGAAATCGAATCGTCACCAAGTGTAGATGTCATGTATACCACAAGGCCAAATATGTTAACCCATCTTGTAAACTTTTTGATGATTTTGATTTGATGGCGAGGAAAGAAAATTCTACAGTACAGAATACTTACAATCGTACTCAGCTAAATTTAAATCTAGACGATAATTCAGTATGCGACGCCAGTAACAAAGACAAGTAAATACCAAATCGTCTAAGAACAAAGCCGAAATTCGTCACGTGTTAGCCGCTACCAAATAAATCAACGAGAACAATGTTATTCAAGTCAGAATTACCCTTTATGTTTTTATGAATTATCTCCTACATCTGATGTCTTTTTTCGGCACTAGCAACATCTATCATGATTAAAGAGATTTTATTTATATACTGGCAGCTAATTATTGTTTTTTTTTTTTAGTTCTAAATGTAATTTCAAGCTAGAGTTGACTTTAGCGGACAGTTTAAAAGGTCACGAAATCAAACGAAATTATAATTTTATTTGGATATGTCAAAAAAAAATTGTAAAGAGTATCACTGCGTTTTAAGTTTAGCATCCCATATTTTCTATTTCAGTTCTTATCTTTAATCTTCTTAACTCATACGACAGTCATTTACAATCATATTCCCATCAATAAAACAGCGTTGATGATAAGTATGTAGAAATCTGAAAACTAATTAACCGACCCCTGCCCACAAATAATATCTAATAGTTATAAGCCAGTAATAAACCACGAAATCCCTCGGTACGCGTGTGAATGAGCGTTATATATAATATTCGCGTCCACAAACCAAAATAAACCTAAAACACGAGCGGAAACGGCCGCTATATTATTAGACACGACAATTCTATTATTTTTATTCGTAACACATCTCGGAGATTTGTCCATAAATCTATGATGGCAGACGTTTCCACCGGCCGTATGGATATTATTCCTAGAATACATTGCTTTATTTAACACCTCATTGAAATCATCAATGATAGCTTCACGTTGAATCTTTGATCAATATTCCAGGACCTATTTTGATACTAGGTTAAATACGGATTCATTTCCAGTCAAAATTTGTGGGATTCAAAGGCTTAAAATTTGGTAAACTCTGTTCAAAAAGTGAGCTAACGTTACGGTTATTTCCAAATTGGAACCAATCCCTGTCATCCTGGTCGACCTATATAGAGACTTATTATATATATTAACTTAAAATGCAAATAAGGTTAAAATGATCAAAATTATATAGAGTTGCTAGTTGCTAGCTTAACTCAAATGAATCCTACAACAAACAACACACTTCAGTATTATGAAAAAAAAAAAACTTAATTTTACTAGATTTTTAAAGTATGTATACAAAATTTCATAGTTAAATATGCTTTGTAAGACAATTTAAGATTTATCATAAGCAACAGCAGTTGTTTGACTTTACATTTCAGCGATCGGCCGATGTCGCCATTACGAGATAGCTCATCTCTCATCCCGCGAACGAAGCATTATTTATCAGACACCATTCTGTTCATTGTTTCAAAATAAAACATTAATTTTGTCAACGATCACGGCTCACTGCCTCGCGACAATATTAGAACTTCCGTTCTTATTGCAACAAAAAACAACCAACAATAAATTTTATTCCCAAGCGTTTCGAAATTCATTAAGGAATAACGAGTAAGCAAATGATCGCGTTCGAGATTCGACAACCATTTAGCACACATGCAAATCTTGTATAATCGCGAGCAAAAACAAAAAGGTCTTCAGAAGGGTCCTGGGATGATGAAAAAAACAAAACTACACGTGCAACGAAAATGGAAGCAAAAAAGGTCAACAATATGCCTAATCTACAATCCATGTCACAGGCTAAAGGTTACGGAAGGTTGAACAAAAAACCGACACAAAACAAGCTGTGTTCCAGTGAAATCGTCTGTAGATCCTGCTTTGAGTGATCGAATTTAAATTTTACATCATTGAATTAGAGTGCAAAATGAATTTTATGTTCGGGACAGGATTTGAGCAGAGCATTGTTCGTACCTTAGGGAGTAGTGACAACAGATTTTTGTCTTTTTTTATTTCACATGTGGCATCGCAATCCTGGACGATATGTGACACATGTGTCGGTTTTGGGTTACTTCACAATAATGACTGCTCTTCAAAGTTTCTCATATCCTGAACGTCCATTACATTAGTGTTTTAGGTCGGTTCATCCTAATTCTTTCGGTGTCATTGCACCTTTTTACTTTGATCTTTCTCGTTTGGACTTTTTAGTGGAATATCATATTGCGGCATCGTTGTTAATTTGCCAGCAGGTGAGGTGTGTCAGGCGACAGGTAAAACGACAAAATTATTCATAGATTTTTTTGTTTTATTTTTGATTTATAAAGATTCGGAAACAGGAGTGTATTTTCATCCAGCATTTACATCTAGAACTTTATTATTTGTCTAGTTCACAACTCCTACTAACTAAGTAACACAATCTGCTTGCATTAAAACCACATTAAGTTTTATATCACCTATAAATTCACACCCGTAATATATTGCAGTAACTAGTAAAGTAAAAACTTGAAGTCTTGCTACCGAGATCTGGTCAGTATATTGTGCCCATAAATAGAACTATAAAAATTATTTTACGATACACGAGTGAGTTACATTAAGACAATGTTACCCACACATCACAATGCTCACATTATGAACTAATTGATTCGGCCACAATGCTCTTTATGCGGCCACTTGTTGCCACAACGATATTATTGTCTATGCCTGCAGACGTCTGGCAACACTTGATCAGAGACAAAATGGCTTTGTAATGTTGGGAGGCGCCATCTGTAATACAATATCTGTATTCTAATTCGACGGATTTGTTAATCGGAACTTTTCAGGTCTGTATAACATTATAGTGAGCATATTTTGCGAAATAGATACCAATTTAGGGCATCTGTTAAAGATATTAAACTTACGGACTCTTTTGCTTATTTCAAAGATGGCCACCCTTATTTACCTGTAAAGAAAACAATGAGATTATAACAAACAATGTTGTTTCAACTTAGTTCAAATTGCAAACAATTGAAACATGTTGCCTAATGTAACAATTATATAGGCATAAGGGTGATCATATTCCAGCAAAATATTTAATTACCAACATGACAGATGCATTAAACCCCACAAAACAATTACCCTAAACCACTAAAAATCGCAACAAAAGATTTTGTGCAAATATTGTATTCGAGCTAAGTATCGATTGCAAATCGAATCGATAGAACGATACCGAAGCCGCAGAATAACGAAGAGGTGGGTCGGATCCGAATGATGAAATTGGATATATTTTTTCTCCGACTACTGGCCAGATGTGTTAATGTACTGCATCTGTAGGTTTATCTTTCATTACAATACGGACGAATGCAACGGTCTGGACTATCGTATTTTTAGACGCGATTTCTGTTCCTTTTAATTACATATTACGTTCTGGTTTATATTCATTCACAATCGATTCGTAGTTTTCATTCAGGTGCCGATGTTGTTTAAGTATTTATTTGGGATTTGTGTCGGTACTTTACCGGTTCTCTTTCTTGTTTGAACATACACTTTCTAAAAGATTATAAACAGTGACTGATATATGAAAGGCGAAGTTTTTTATCTGCCATCCAGAGCTGGCTTCAATTTAAACAATATTGAGATTGCTGATGATTTTGTTTCAAGACTAAATTTGAAACATTTTCTTTCACACAGATTTTTTTTTAATATGAAACAAAAAATCTAATTTCTTTAGTCTTCATCATCATCGTCCCTGGCCTTATCCCATACATTGTTAGGGTCGGCACTTGATTCAACCCGATGTGGCTGATCACCTGATTTTTATACGAAGCGACTGCCATCTGACCTTCGAAACCCCTTTGACGAGGAAAATCTGTGATCTGAGTTAAACCAGTTGTCAGACCAATTTTTGGCCTCCGACTGAGCTGTAACGATTGCCAAAGACGATAAATTGGCAACCGGTACCGACGGCTTAACGTGATCTCCGAGGCACGGTGGGAACTCGAGCGGTCACCCATCCAATTACTGGTTAGGGTTAGGGCAACTGTGCCAAGAGCTCCTCTTTAGTCTTCATCATCAATCATAATTGAATAAATACGACTTATTATGAACATATTAATGCTGAACCACTGGATCAACATGTAGAACCTAGTACATAAACCTGATATACATAGCGCACGCTTGTATTCCCCGAAGGGTAAGCAGATGTGTACTTATAGTACACACACTTGACATAGAAGACGAGCCTATTGCCAGTAACCGGGCACTAATCCAGATTCCAGACTGCAAGGGCTGAAAGAAATTGACGTAATCTTATAAAATTAACTATTTGACAGTTGAAAATAAACACATCTACGCGTCTGTTTGTTTGTTAATGTGGAAAATGGCGGCGGAACTACACGCGATTGACATACAGCTCCCGTATTGTGATGCGATTGATTTAAACTGGGCTAATTATGTCTTCCTCTGTGCGTCTGTTTTCTTTTTGGATTAGATATATATATATATATAAACATATATTTTCATTAATTGTACGAATTCAGATAATGACTACGTAGAAAGAGCTACGGAGATCAGATGGCAATCGCTTTGTGTAAAAATCGGGCGATCATGTCATGGAAAAGGATATTTTCGATATTATAAATATATTTTCATAGTACCAACTTTTACTTAATACAAATACTTTTGACTTAATACAAAAATTTAACTTCAAAGCTCAGAAGTTTTGAAACCGTAATGTTAGGCCTCTAGATACAAAAAAAAAATATATATGTAAAGCTTGTGAGTGACTAAATTATCTGAAATCGCATTAAACATACAACAACCGCTCTGGGAAGTGATGTTGTGTTCAAAGTTGGTATTCGTTCGGTATTTGAAGAGAATTATGTTTACAACTCTGAACAAGGAACAGTAACATCTTGGATATTTCTTTGATCTATAACACACATTAATTCACTGACAATCTTGATCGTCTTCGCTATAAGGATCGCAACTTCATCTGCGAGGAATTTTCATGAAAAACCTCTCTTTATGACTATACACAGGTTTTTCAGGTAACTGAAAGAATAGGACGAACTTCAATAAAATTATGGCACTGCATAATTTTATTCTGTGATTTAAACAACTTAGCGATTTAACTTAGATATTTTTACGAAATAAAAGTAGTCTAACGTACTCATTATCATCACATATTATCTCCCAGAAAAAGGGCCAAATTTGTCCATCTATAAACAAGTAGACGGACAGACATAGACATAGAAAATTTAAATACTTTTTATGTCATTACCTTGTGTACATTGTTTCACAATATTTAGTGAAATGCCGTAGATTTGGAATTATAAAGAAATTAGAACTATGGATAATTATCTACAACCTTTTCTTACGTCCTATTATTACAAGCTAGTGTCCGCGAATTCGTATGTGCAGCATTAAAATTATTCTTATAGTTGGGGAAATTAACGGTTATAATTATTATAAAGAGTCATTAAAATCCATTCGATAATTCTTGCGTGAAATAGTAAGAGACATCCATCCATACGTATAAACTTTCGCGTCTATATTACTAGGAGGTAGGTATTAAAGAGTTCAAACACCTATTCCGTAACACGAAGAATAATGAATGGATTAAAACTATATTACAAAGGAGTATAAAAACACATTGTAGACTATTCCAACATCCTGTGGGTATTTTACCATCGATGTGTAAACTCATAAACTCTTTATTATGTGTATAAAAGTGGCGATCATGTATTTTATGGAAAAGTTATAACAATAATCAAACGCGCCCGCTCCGACATCCGCTGAACATATGGAGATGAAATTCTGTGATGTTTTAAGAAAATGTCATGTTCAAGTTTATAATAGGTTTTCCTTCGAAGTTACGTTGGCTAAATGTTTCTTACTGACTTCACAAAAAGAGAAGTTCTTAGGCTTTTTTTGTATCATACGCGGCTACCTTGCTATTGTGCATATCACAAGTGAGTAGTTGGATGATTAGATGGCGCTTCGTATAGAAATCAGGTGATCAGCCACATCGGGTTGAATCAAGTGCCGACCCCAACAATGTATGGGATAAGGCCAGGGACGATGATGATTCTATGCGGTTTCTTGATACCGGCTTACTTCGAGTTATTTACTTCTGTATGTCAGTGACATGTCATCTCATAATGTTATCGTTACAGTATATATAATAAGCTTATTTAACAGTATGGAATGTTGACAATTTTAAATAAGTACGTTTTCCTTATTGTTTAACTCTTTTGTTTACTGTGAAAGTAATGTCGTATTGTCGATTTGATGTTAAAAAATTTGATTAAAACACGTAAATGACGTATATGCGATCGGTCAGAATAGAAATCGCTTATTGACATTACACCAGTGTCGCTTATAATGTTGTAGATGTGTGTGTAAGTGTGTAATTTCGTGATATTTGTTCCTAGATTCCGTACTGCTTCTTGTCAGCTCAGAAATGCTATTAATGAAACCAACTGCCGAGTGAACAAGGTACTAGTATATAGTGGTCAAAAACCTCGAAATTACTATATAATTTTTTTAAATGTTATTATTATGTTACTGGTGCCTGAGATCTGTTTAAGATTTTCCAACTCTGCAGTTTTTCAGCTAAAGAACATAAATTAAAAATATAAAAGAAAATTTCGATTTACCGAAAGAATTACAGTGAATATATAAATTACGAAAATTCATTATCTGGAATTATTAACCGCCGTATATAAAATATAATACCTGTATAAAATATCCCTAATGTATATTCGCTCAAAACAAATGACTTCCTACACATTATTCGCTTGTCACCCGACTCTGCCTGCTTTATTGCGTCGCTGACAGACATAATTATACGCTTCCCTAACAAATCTCATAGACCGTTGTATTTCACATTTAGTCACACTATTGTTTTGAAAGATCGCATTAGCTTTATGAAGTTTGTAAGGTTATAAAGGTATGGTTTTATGGAAAAAGGTATGGTTTTAGTCACTTAGTTATCATGACTTAGAAACGTATGTTATGATAACAGACCTAGATTTTGAAAAAGAAATATGCTCACGACAGCACAACAACACCCAATTTCACCGAAAATGATTAAGTGCCAACGTGACAGAGGATGAGTCCATCGCCGTCTTAGGCACTATGCATACGTCTTTGATTACTGCTCAGACATATGCAGGTTTCTTCATAATGTTTTCCTTGACCGTAAAGCACGTAGAGTGAAATTACTATACTTAAGTTTTTAGAAAAACTCACACTGGTGCAAGCCGCTGGGATTAACTAGCGTCGCTTACGTAGCAGGCGACTGCTTAAACACCATGGTCACCAGAGCTAGATTTAAAGATCTCTATGATAGAACTTTTAATTGAAGATTTTACAAAAGCCGTCAACGTGTCTTTATTCCGTCCCATTCTATTGTATTGTTTACCAGGCGTCTGCAAAGTGAGAATACAAACTCTAAATTTCTTCTAAGTAAGCCTTGAAATAGATCTATGATTTCCATACACCGAAAATAAATTTGGTTTATTTTTTATTCCAGGAACTGAATCTGCAAAAACAATTCTTGTAAGTATTTTCATATTTAATTTCTCATTGGCATTATTTCCTTTTATCCTCGTACCATTTATATCTTATCAAAAACATATATATATATATTTTATTTATGAATCTCCAACAAAGGATACACGTAAATATATAGACATAGTCTTAAGGTTTTATGTAAGCTTGTGCCTTCAATTACCGGAGACTTAGAGATTATCAGAAAAATTAAAATCTTTAAGATGTCTACCGAGTTCAATTCCAAACTTCTCCAAACTTATACCTACAATAGGCCCTCTATTATTTTTCTTGTCAAAATCATTGAGATTCAACGAATTCTATACAATACGTTCTTTTTTAAAATGAAATTAGAGCACGTGTGTCATTGTTGGTCGTACATTGGTCGCACTTCGAAGTATAGCGAGACAATCATACAGGAAACCCTTTATTTTCCAATCCGGGGTCCAGACGGGATAGCACGTAGGCATTCAGACTCACTACAGAGAGTTGAGCTATCGATTAGTAGGATCAATTAGGTCTATGCTTTTTACTTTGTATAGTTACCGTCACAAGTGCTGAGCGCTGACCTTGAATGTTAACATTTTGTATTTATTTTCATGTTCATTTTTATCGACATTTGTGCATTGGAACTGTGTCCATGAGCTTATGTTTCTTAAGTGATTTATTTTGTATTACTGAGTTTCTTGCCAGGTTCTTCTCAGTAAAAGCAACCTTCCGAACCTGGCGGTAGCATGTATACTTCTGTATAATTATGTCATTCTGACGATTTGAAAGTACTTTGTAAAAAGTCTAATCGAATAAATATATTTTTGACTTTGACTTTGACTATTACAAGTATTACTTCTAGAATTAGACCCAACGCTCGAGTACTGTCTATCAACAAGCCCAGTCACTTGTAAATGAAAATCTTTAAGAAATCCCTAACCAACAAAAGGGCTTCCTCACTATTCTCCGGACCCTTCAATAATTGTACAATAATTGCACAATAAAACACGTGCTAAGCAAACAGAAGGGTTCCACCTTCCAACAATGGACGTAAAGCGTACACCTACAAGGGCTTTATTTCATTTCCATTTGGGATGGTGCCATTCATAAGCTGAAGCGATTTCGTAAAACAACATTTGTTTTATCCATAAAGATAAATAAATTTGAAGTGTCGGTTTATAATTACAAAATATCAGCTTTTCACTAAATGTATGTGAAATTATATAATATTATGGTACCAATATAAAAGAAGCTATTTTTAAAATGTTTCTTTGTCTGTCTGTCCGCCTGTTTGTTTGTTCTGCGTAATCACAGATGTTACAAGGAGTAAATTATTTGAAAAAGAAATTGAGATTTGCGGATTGACGTCTACGCTTGTGCGTTGCTTTGACTGGCTGGAATTTTCCATGCTCACAAATATTTGTAATATTTTAGTTGTTATTTTTGACAATTGAGCAATGGAACTGTGTCCATGGGCTTATATTCGTGAGATATAAATACTATAAGCAATAACATTGTATAATATTTTTTTAAAGAGTAATTTTTGAGTTTTTTGCCGGGTTCTTCTCAACAAAAGCAACCTTCCGATCCCGCTGGTAACATGTATAATCCTGTATAATGTATTTTTTTGTCCTTCTGACGATTTGATAGTACTTTGTAAGAAGTCTAATCAAATAAAGATATTTTGAATTTGGCTTTTTTTTTAATTTTTCTGACATTGCGAGGCACATATAAGTATATATACAGCACATTTGATAGCTATATGTTATAAAAAAAAAACCTTACTTCAGTCGTCATATTTTAATTAATTAAATTTAATTTCGAAAACATTGTTGTATTCAACCACAACCCACCCCTGGCGAAGTATCAACAATTCCTTCCCGGGCATTCGTTCCCAAAAGAGATCTCTCAACTTGTACCAAACATCAAAAATTCTTTGTCCTTTTCTAAGACTAGCCGATGAATGGAACGGAAGACCGTTGTCTACCCGAGCCTACAAATTACATCAAGGGCTGAACCTAAGGCCGGCGCTATTATTAATATTCTGTCGAAGGACAGACAATTGTTATGAATCGAATGAAGTTTATTCCGTACTACTATACGTTTATTTTAAGGGGCGTGAATTTTAACAATGACCCAATGGTACAGTGACTTATATTCCGGATGTGAAAAAGGGGATGCGAATTCGATTGTCACACGGGCTTTTAGGTGAAGGGAGGTGTCAAGAAACCTGTATACGTATGGGAATTGAATGTCGTGTTTTAAAATAACCACCGGTTCGGTAACTAGCCTTCTGAGAAGAACCGGCAAGAAACTCAGCTAGGCTTCAAGAACATTATGATATGATGATGATATGAAAAAATTACAATAAAAAATTAAAAAAAATTTTGAGTTTAATTAAAAGACCAATAATCTATCTTCTATTAGGTATAAATAGTTATTAACTTAAATGTCAAGGATACATATTTTCTGCGTTTGCGGTTGAAACTCTGGGGCCTTGGGGTCCAGATGCTCATCAACTATTCAAAGAGGTTGCACGTCGTCTGGTAGAAGCTTCTCGTGACAAGCGGGCTGGGGCTTTTCTCGCTCAGAGAATCAGCATTGCTATTCAACGTGGCAATGCTGCCAGCCTTCTTGGCACGATCCCGAGAGATACCGATTTGGGCCAAGTTTTCTACTTGTAATTAGTTTTTAGCTGCTTATTAGTTACTTAAATGTAGTACAATCGAACTAAGAGAAGAAGAAAGAAGAATAAATCTAATAATAATAGAAATTATAAATAGAACACTGAATTTTAATTTGTGTCTGAGCGAATGGTGCCCTGCTGCGTTACGTTTACTTCTTAAGTTACGTAAAATCTTACTTAATACAAATAAGATAAAGTACATTTTTGCATAACATTTTTTCAACAAAGTATTTTCAAGTCAGAAAAATCTCGTCTGTATTTTTCACAGAGGGCTTAACTCAACAAAATCTGGGACAGAATAAGGAAATCCCATCCAGTAAGAATACATTACTGTTACATATGGTATTCACAATGGGACGAACAAAGCTGCAACGTGTTGAGAATTAATAAAAAAAAATCGACGCCAAATGTGGGGTGGGTATAATGCTGCCAAGTAAGATGAGTTAGATGTCACAATGGTAACGTGGTACGTGATCGACCTACTCGATTTTGTCGCGCAGTCAGCGGCTTCTTAATCGAATGGGTGTGTCGAAAAATGATGCGAGGGTAGTTTCTTTTTAGATATTCTTGAAGAATAAGATTAAATGGAACAAAAATGGAATGTTCTCTTGTTTAAGCAGTCGCCTGCTAGGCGAGCGACGCAAGTTCGAATCCCAGCGGGGCGTGTACCAATGAGTTGTTCTGAAAACGTATGTGCTGTGATTTCACACCATGTGCTTTACGGTGATGGAAAATATCGTGAAGAAACCTGCATATTTCTGAGAAGTAATTCAAAGACGTATTTATAGTGCCTGAGACGGCGATAGACTTACCATATTGGGTTTTCCATCTGTAATTTCCTAGTATCAGCCAGGATTAGTTCTTTTTTGGTTACAGATTCACCCGTATTACATGGGACTTAAACATAACTGGCAAAATTTAGGTGTATTATAAGTATACCTCTGCCTACCCGTTCAGGGAATACAGGCGTGAACATTATGTATGTGTGTAGTTATTGTGAGTGGAAATCGTTTGCAAAATCGAAGTCTCTTTTATTCGGGTATATTACTCAGGTCCGCTAAAATAAGTCCCGAATTCTTGGTCTTAAGTTGTGGCCTTCTCAAAAAATCTTCATACACTGAAGTACTTTTGCATATTTCTGAGGCCACAAACACAGATCAATAAAAAAAATAGACCCATTCAACTAAGAAATCTTATGACCCATAAACTTGTTTCAAGTCATATGCCATGCCGCAATGCATCTACTTCTTAAAGACCACATCCTATAGATTTTTTAAAACTAATAAATCTGTTATTAAAATCAACCGCATCTTCGTGCTTTTACGACGGTGAAGAACTTTGCCGATGCCTCCTTAATATGTTTGGTTAAATACACGTTAAATAGTTACATTAAATATACTTTTTTTAATATTCATAGCATCCGGCGCGTGGTAGGGTTTATATTCGATTGAATTTACGACTGTTTTCACTGCGGCCACTGTTTTATATAAATACGTGATGCTGTTTCCTGTTGGTTAATAACGGGAATAAATAATATTTAACTAAAACAATTGGTCATGTTAGATATCATAGTCTCTAAGAATAGAAAGATTCGACCAGATTGCATTAAGTGAAGTCAAATTTAAAATTAATCGATTGGGATGAATAAAGAGTAGTAATGAATAAATAATGTTGAGATATTTACACTTCGAAATCAGGCAAAGTTTGTACTTTGGATATCACTGTAACTTAGGTACTAACCTACAATCACATTTTGCTAGTTATCATTAAGTTCCATGTAATAGGAAACGAGGAGCATAAACCGGGAACTTATCCAGATTCCGAGATATTTAGAAATTTCTGATGGAATGATAGGTCCTTCCATAACACTTTGCCCGACATGGGGATTGAATCTAGGACCGCGCTACAATTGGAGCCACCGAGGCATTCGACAGAGATCTTTAAGTCTTAATATAATAGTAAGTACTTATTACACCAAGCACCCAAACTTAAGGCAAACACATTTTTTTATAGCACACCAGAACCAAAACAAAATTAATTATAAGAAAAGTGCATACAATAGGCGGTCTTATTGCTAAAGCGATCTATTCCAGACAACCATTGGGTACATAAAAGAGAAGAAAGATAGTGGAAATAATAAGGGGGAAAGGGTAGGTGAACTGTTGTGAATTACATACATATACTCACGCCTGTAATCCCCGAAGGGGTAGGCAAAGGTGTTGTAATCACAACACCCACTTTTCACTGAAGATGATTATGTACCAACGTGACAGATGGTGAGTCTATCGCCGTCTCAGACACTATACATACGTCTTTGAATTACGTCTCAGACATGTGCAGGTTTCCTCACGATGTTTTCCTTCACCGTAAAGCACATGGTGTGAAAATCACTGTACATAAGTTTTTTAGAAAAACTCAGTGGTACAGGCACCGCTGGGATTCGAACTTGCGTCACTTGCATAGCAGGCGACTGCTCAAACCCCAAGGCGACCAATCTCTTTAATTATGTAATGAATTTAAGTTATGAATTAAAAAATACAAAGTAATTATAAATCTAATGTAGCTTATTTACCCACGAATTTTAAGAACATAATATCCGATATTAGGTAGTATAACCTAATGACTGCCGGCATACTTTAAGACAATTAAGTCTCTCACATGATAATATATTCCTAAATTATTTTAATCTTAGCGAAACGATGGAATAAGTTTAATATTTATAAATGTCAAAATAAACCAAATAATCCATTAGAATGTTATCAACCGCCATAACAGGATCAATATTAATTTATTCGACTCGGCGTTATTATTATTCTACATTGTTTATGATTTTAAAATCGAACACCATTTTAAATATCAAACACAAGTCTGCCAAATGATTTAATTTGTGTCAGTGAACTTGTAAAGATTTATATTCGTCTCCTTGCAGTCCTAATTTTTATGCCTTAGGTTTCGTAATCATGACAGCTTCCTCCTTCCAACTTCCATCATTATGCTCTGGAGAAGCCAATTGCCAATTTATCATCTTTGGCAGTCGTTACAGGTCAATCGGAGGCCTAAAGTAGTCTGAGAACTGGTTTAACCCAGATCACAGATTTTCCTCGTTAAAGGGGTTGGGAAGGTCAGATGGCAGTCGCTTCGTATAAAAATCAAGTGTCGACCCCAACAGTGTATGGGATAAGGCCAGGGAGATGATTATACTCTGGAGAAGATTATATTGCTCATGTCCGAGATATGCATTAATATATTATACACTAGCGGACGTCACGCTGTTTCATCCGCGTAGTTCCCGTTTCCGTGAGAGTACGGGGATAAAATAAAGCCTATGTTGCTCGCTGATGATGTAGCTTTACAATGGTGAAAGAATTTTTGAAATCGGCACAGTAGTTTTCGAGTTTATTCCTTACAAACATACACACAAGAATACAAATATTTCGTCTTTGTAATAGTAGTGTAGACATAATATTCAATGTCCTGACTGACATATATCAACGCAGTCTAAGCCACTGGCCCTGGAAACATGAAATTCTGAGCTTTTTTCTTGATCAGTAGTAATATTTTCGAAATTCCACCCCAGGGGAGTGAAATGGGGGTTGGAGTTTGGAACTTGCGTTCTAGCTCGTTGTATTGTTTAAGTCACTATCGCATATACTTTCATATGCATTTAGTGAAAAGCTGTTATTTTAGAAATACAAACAGACACAATTTTATTTATCTGTATGAAAATCAAAATCAAAAAGTTTTATCCAACATAAGGGACAATTGGAACACTTATTGAATGTCATTTCTCTTACGATAACTTAGGATAATTTACCACCGTTTCCAAATGTAAGCCTGTCTGGAGAAGAAATGGCCAAACAGACTCCCCAATATAGATGTGTAATCCTACTGCCACAACTAGACTCCACTTATTTTAAACAGCAACCGAAAATGTACACAAATTTGTAATGTGTGTGAACCATGCGATGATCTGTCAATACACTTCACCGTGCGTTCATGAAGTGGCGTTAATTGATGGCTGTTACAGCATGCATGGCATAAACGGACACGGGACATGCTTGCGGAATCTGGGACATGTGGAATTAATGAGTTGGACATTAATATAAGTACCTGGTTGACCGACATGTGCTTGGTTTTTTCTTCACACAAAATATACGAAAAAAAAAAATCCTGTTATCGTCAGTCTCGAACCGGGGTACTCTAGTTTCGTTATCGCCCCGTAAGCTGGAAGCCTCACCCTTGAGCTACCATAACTTGATAGATGTCGGCGAAATTTGCTGTCGTATTGTAATTATATTTTATGAGTTTTTCAGTGCCTGAACACATGGTGAAAAACAATGTTTTCCATAAATGGAAGCTAGCTAGATCTATTTTTTGCA
Source organism: Watsonalla binaria (assembly GCA_929442735.1). Classification (NCBI taxonomy): domain Eukaryota; kingdom Metazoa; phylum Arthropoda; class Insecta; order Lepidoptera; family Drepanidae; genus Watsonalla; species Watsonalla binaria. The sequence goes on from OV838938.1 coordinate 2,438,801, forward strand.
CCTAAAACCCCCTACATGCAAAATTTTATGAAAATCGTTGGAGCGGTTTCCGAGATTCCGATTATATATATATATATATATACAAGAATTGCTCATTTAAAGGTATAAGATAGAACTAGTTGTCGCGGTTTTACCTGCATAGAGTTAATTCCATGGGTGACCTGCAGAACACTTATGTTTTTTTAAATAAAAGTAGCCTGAGTTCTCTTCTCTGTCAGCCTACTGCTGAGGATCGTTACGTCCTGCTCTCTCTCAATACATTTTCTCCACCGCCCTCTACCTTCGGCATGGTGGAATGCGACCTTCACCGGTATAGCCAATTGTTTGACCACCTGGTCTGACCACCTCTTTGCACTATGACCTCTTAATCGTTATACTAGTTACAATTTTTCTAAGTAACTCCTTGTAGATTTTGCTATCTGCCAGTGAAAGTCGCGTTAAATCTGGCTGCTTCGGAGATAAGCCGGAACAAACAGCTCGTATCGTATATTCATAATATGCATTTAGTGAAAAGCTGTATATTTGTAATTACAAACAGACACTTCTATTTTATTTGTCTGTATCGATGATCTATGAACCATTTATTGTGAGGAAATTGTGAACGCTTCATAATGTAGATAAGTAACAACATTTTGACAACGACGAATACAGACTCAGAAACAGGTTTCCAACTTAAACATTACATCAATACAGGTCACCGACTTAGCCCATAAACAATTTAAAAACGAAATTGAATAACGATACCAATTAAACTGTCTCCGAAATCCGAGCTTTTATTAACATGTCTAATTTAAAATAATGCTCGGGACGGTGTTTCTTTAAACAAATTGACACATTTTTTTTAAACTATAAAAAGGGTCGTTAATCGAAAATTTAAAGATGGAATAAACACTGGGCCCACTGGGACAGTTTCTGAAGACAACGGATCAATTCACGGCAATTTACCGCATACTTAATTGTTCTCAATTTTAATTGGAACAATTTCAGTGTTACCTCTGGATCAACTAATGGCTTTGTTTTTAATTTTACTGTTTGTAGGCTTTTGTAAAAGACGCTAATTAGGGTATTCAGTTACATACTGCCTATACTGCCTACTGCCCGTTCACTGATCAGTAGCTACATTATATAAAGTATCTATACAGTCAGATAAATAAGATCAAAGTGTCTGTTTGTTATTCCAAAATAACAGCTTTTCACTAAATGCATATGAAAGTATACACGATACCTACTGATATAATAAAACTAATATTTTTTTTTCTTTCCGTCTTTTTTGTCGGACCGATTTTCAACGGGTTAACATAACAAACATTAGGGTCGCCACGGGACACCTATGAAATTCAGTCGACGTGGGTAAAACCTCGGGTCGCAGCTAGTGTTTGGTAAAATAATTGTGCCGGCAGATTGTGTCTCTATAACGAAAAGTTGGTAGCCCTACTAGCCCTACTACTCCTCACAGGAACGCAATGGCTTAGTAAATAGTTTGACTAAAAACTTGTGTTAGGAATTATTATGCTGTTCAAAAACGTTTAAACTCCAAAAATAGGGTTTCCGAAAACTTTCTTTTAAATAATCAATAATTACATTTTGATATTAAAACATCATTTATTGATAATCAATTAACACCGAATCGATAAATATAACCAAATAATTATTATCTTCGGAATAAATTATACACTCATAGCCACTGTATTAACCGTTAAATAATTGATTATACACAATCATTAATGACGTGTATTCAATTATCGCATTAATAGTCAAACTGGCATATGAGTGGGATGAAATAATTGTGTAATAAGATTTGAACAGTTGAACAATTTAAGAAAAAAAAAACGAAAAGTTTCATACCTACCTATTAGATTCTGGTTCACATCCTATGACGATAATAATTATTTACCTATAGATAAACAATAAACACATTTGAATAATGTTCTAGGTAGGTATGTATTCTAATTTTTAAAGCAGCATCTAAAAATGTCACTTAAAATATAAAATATACGAATGGCTAAGATAATACACGCATTTTAATGTTGTATCGATCTAAACAAAAGCTGCTTTTATAAATGATGCATGTCTAATAATTTTACCTATTTATACGTAACACGATTTAAAAAAATCTCCTTAGCGCTTTATCCTACTTAGTGAAAACTCCAAAGTCAGCATCCAAATACCCAATATTTCCTCCACGTTAAATATTAAATAATAATCACGCAATTATTTAAAATGTTATGAATATTCAGCTTCATACCGGTTTATAAGCAAAAGCGAATTTGATCCCAGTTATAATTATTCCGGAGCACAAGCGAGATCCAAATGCTAGTGGCATTTTATATTCGCGTCGTCTTCGATAATTATTCAAGATCGCTACAATTATTATTATGTCTCGGTTTTATTTTAAATTATCTAAAAAAATTAATAATTATTAAATAAATAAACTTTGGAGCCAGCATTAAAATTTTCTAACTAGAAAAATTTAATTCTTACCTTCAAGTGCGCTTTCATTGTTTCTCTCGTTTTGTGAGACATCAGAAAATTCAACTAGGTATAGTAGAAAACATACTAAAATAACTTAGTGATAAAAATGAACTGATTAATATCAAAAACTAAAACTGTCCAATCACACGTTTTCTTTGGCATTATTTCTCACAATCTTCATCAGTTCTTAAACAGTTAGAAAAAGTCACAAAATAACAATTTAATAAAATAACACACAAACAAAACCACAAAATATAATAGTTAAAACAGTCCACAGATCGTTCCACGCAAAACTAACAGTTCGCAATAACGTATCGCGATCGAACACAATTCGAATATCTGAATCGGAACGCGGTACACGTCTTCCGAACGCGCGGCGCCGATACACAATGCTGGCAGATCGAAGCGGGCCGACAATACGCGCGCGCTACAATAACCGCCCCCCGCCCCCCGCCCCGCACGTGCGACAAGGACGCACCGACCAAATGTCACTGCCCTGCAAACAATGCCGTCTTTCGAAGCCTCCACTGGACTCAAACTGAATCGAACACATCGGTCTAACGCCGGATTGTGACACTGTACGTCCTAAGCTACGCTACTGCATTCAAAGCTGATAGACTTCTATTAAGCAGTTCATTTACAATCAATTGTCTATGCGGAATAACAGCTTTCATCCCGCGGAATCTATACAAAGCGGTTGAGCGCATCCTTGTCTAGCGAGCAGAGAGTACGCTGTGCATCTCTGTCATGCCAGCGTGACACCGTCTCGCTCTAGGCCCCGCCCAGGCGAACGTCTTTGAGTGCGCCGCCGGTGCACAGTGTGCGTACACCGGTGAATAGCCGAGCATTGTGAAATGATTTTCGCACACCACAATGTATCTCAGGTGGGTGTGCGCTCGATCTATGAGGGCGTTTAAAAAGTCAATACAATCTCCGTTTCTTGTATTTGTGAAGAAAATTTTCAAGAATCCGTTGTCGAATCTAACTGGGCGTGTTGTGCCATTGTGGTGGCGAGGCGTGGCTAAGAGTAACGGTCTATTGTGTGAGGAGCGATTGTGCGATTGGCGAGCTCTATTGTTGTCGGCACAGAGACTTTCCCACCAAGCGCGCGTCGCTCGTGAAATATGACGCCGGAATATTTTTAGACACCCATCTCTGTACACGTTACGAATCGTAAAGATACTATTATTGTGTCTTTATCGAACAATACAATACTCAATGTCATAGATGAGCTATGAGAAGCCAATTTATGATTGCAACACATTTTTCCATGCAATTTATTCCAGGCCACTGACTTCCATTATGTCATCCACATAAACCGGGACGCCTTAATTACAAAGCCTGCCAGACCGGTTAGATATTCCATTCAAGGATGAGTCTTAGACAGCTTTAGATTTCAAAGCAACTATGCATTATCCAACATCATAATAACCTATGGTGATCAACAACTAGTTTTTTATAAACATAAACCCATCTGATAATAACCAACGATAAAGTCTACAACTGTATGGTTTCGAGTCAAAATTAAGAACTTATGAATTTCGAGTTATAATATAAGCATCACTTTTACTTCTTTCCTACAAATTATATGAATATTAAAATAGCTGATTCTATGAATATTCATATTCGGTGTCTCAAACAAACCAAACACGTACCATTTGATTGAGCACTTTTATTAGACATTATTATCAGTTTCAACGTTTGATTGACTTCTGCGTGCACATTATATCTTTATTTAAATTATAGTTTTTAAGATATAAATTTTAGTTTTGTGGTCATCATAAAAAATATCTCACGGCCAACTTGTTGAGTTGCGTTATCAGCTGATTTGCATATGGTGGCTCGTAATTTGTCGTTTAATTGAACGATAAGGAACTTAGAAATCTAATATGTATATTGATACTTCTTTAAAAGGAATCATTTTAATAACACTATCATCAGAACATTCGTCGTAAACATATATTTGAATCTGTTTGTTTTTGGATTAAACACTATTTCAAAACTTTATAGATACGTATAATAAGTAATAGAGGTTCAAAATGGGACAATCAGAAATTTTTTATGTGAAGAGATGAGCTTTAGTTAAACCATAATATATTCTTCCAGACTTTGCCACTTTACCCTATATCACCTATACAACATTACTCGTTCCGCAAGTATACAAAGATAATCCTCCAAGCCTTTATAAGTAAAGGACAATATGACCCACTTCTGGGCGCAGGCGTGGAAGAATATGTGTCTGGGGGGGGTCACCCACCCCCCGTGCGAGGGGTATTATCTCAGGGAGGTATGGGTGAACCCCCCAAGCTCGTGAAGCCTTGTTTTTGTTGGAATTGGGGTGTTTTGTTAATGTTGTACTGAAAAGAATGGATGTAGGATTGAAATTTGTGAAGTACCTTAACGTATTGAAGCGGTTTTTATATATTTGAGATATTTTATGGTTTTACTGTTTCATGGATAAGGATTCATTTTGATGAAATTTTAATTGCATTAACAGTAGTCACACCTTCTGTCTCATAAATTTCACCCATAAAACGTTTACAAGTCAAATTAGTAATATTACAATCTTAAATGTATATTAATTAAACATAATATATTAACGTGAAATTTATTCCTCCCATCTCTTTGGCAAATGAAGATTATCGACTAAAGAACCGAAGCAGGGGTGGGCCAATTACTTGATTGCTTTCTGGTGTTTTGTTTGAACGTCTCATCTTGGGGTCTGTTTGTATTCACCCTTTACAAACCTTCAAAGATATCTGTTTAGAGATTTCGGTACTTTCTTCGGTTCAGGAACTTTGAGTGTGATTGTTTGGTTAGTTACTTGTGTTTATCTAAATTTGGCGCGGCTTTGTATATTGCTTAAATTTGCGTCTTTACTTTACCCTTACATAATATTTTTTTTTTAATATTTAATCTTACCGAGAACAATCGATACGATAATGATTTAATGACTGGCTGAAAATGTTAAGCTAAACGTGATTCTAATTTTGAAATTCAGCTACCAAGTTTGAAGTATGGGAATTAAAAACAGAACGGAACGAGTTGCCTTAACCGGTGTCAGCGAAGGGCGCGCGGTTAATTGGCATCACTTAGCGCGTCCGCGGCCTATCTATTTAAAGATCGCCTTTGGATCTAATCCGTGCAAGTCCGCGCCTCATTGTACCGTTTCCGCCTCTGTTTCATTCAATGCCACTGGTTTTCGATTGTTAATTAGCTTCGGCACTTGCTTGCACTCGGATGTTGGTTGAACTTTAGACTTTTCTAGGATAGATTTCCCGTTAATGATAAATGAAATGTTAATTTAAGGATCTCTTATTGAAGCAAGTACTGAGTAACGATATTTGCTTTTTAAATATTCTAAGGTATAGAGTAATGTATGAAGACTTCCTGTTGTACACCTTAGATATAATTTAGTTGCATATTAAAGGTACACATGACAGTCTTATCGCACTAAGCAATATATTACAGACAACCATTGGATGGATTTGCATGAGGCACTTAATTGGCAGCTGTGTGGTTTACGGCATATATACTTCATCATAAACTTATATACATACATATGCTCACGCCTGTATTCCCCGAAGGGATAGGCAGAGGTGTTGTAATCACAACACCCACTTTTCACCGAATTTGATTAAGTGCCAACGTGACAGATGGTGAGTCTACCACAGTCTCAGGCACTATACATACGTCTTTGAATTACTTCTCAGAAATATGCAGGTTTCCTCACGATGTTTTCCTTCACCGTAAAGCACGTGGTGTGATATCACTGTACATAAGTTTTTTAAGAAAAACTCATTGGTACAGGCCCCGCTGGGATTCGAACTTGCGTCGCTTGTGTAGTTGAGTTCAACTATTCGTAGGTTACGGTGACCATTTACCATTAGTACCTCATGCGTTTTATCACTAATCATCCAAATTGTATTCAATATTGAGCTTAGAATAATGTTTTAATATTTCAATAGATTCACATTTAACATTTCATCAGTAAACACCCTCTCATTAACAAGGGTGTACATATCTATACCATCTTCATTTTAAGCATCCCTACCCCCGTTTTCTAATTTACTTCCTATCTGTGCCTTGGCTTTATAACTCACCCTTCATTTTGATAACCGGTTCATTTTCACCCTTCGTGATGTGTATGAACTAAGTTTCGTAACTTGGATGCTTTATGTTTGGTGTTTGTCATAGTGGTATCTAAGTTAGAAGGGTTAAATATACAGATAAGTATCTACACTTTGATGTTATTCAAATACAACGGATTGTCAGTGGCGATGTTTCGTTTTTATTTATGACTAACTGCGCCCCGCGGTTTCACCCGCGTAGACTTAATTTCCTGGGTGGGCCGCGGACCCCTAATTACTTTTTAATTTTTTGCCTAAGTTAATGTTTGTAACATTATCGCGCTTAAATCGACACTGCCGTTTTGGAGATTAGCCGGCATGACCCCAGATTTCACTTTAATAAATAAACCTACCCTTAATGTTGATAATTCCACTCTTTACTATAAACTACATAGTTACGTATACATATAAGTGATGTATTCGAGCTGATACAGCCTTACATTATCGTCTTATGAATTGAAAGACAGCCAACCTTTCAAGCGACACTAAAATTTAATAACTGTCTAATCATAAAGACGCTACTGAAAGATCAAAGCCTTATTTGGTTTCTGTATACCGTACTTTACGTGATCAAATGTGATACACGCCTAAAAGGGAATCAAATACATTCATTACTTAATTAGTATTATTATGTTACATCTCCATAAGGAAGAGGTTCAACATTTTGCAGTACATGTAAATTTTTAACATTTTCATCTGCATCATATTTGGTGTTTGGCAAAACGTTCAAAGTAACTTAGTAAGGTATAAAAATGTCACATAATACATCACTTATTAGCTACTAGTCTTTACTTACATTATTACTGTTCATATATTATCCTAAATGTTCCCTCTTTGTAACATAAGCTATCTGCCAGTGCAGTCCCATTACAATCCGTCCAGAAACAAACAGACAGAGAGGAAAATTTTTATTTCTTTTTTCTATATGTCTGTACCGTATATACTTTCATAAGCATTTAGTGCAAAGCTGTTATTTGAAATTACAAACGGACAATTAAACTTTTCTTATCTGTATAGATTGACATGCTTAATTAGGGTCTGCTGTGTGCCACTTGCCATTGGCTTCACTCTCGTGCTAAGATCTCATGGTAAGTCCGCCGTTAAGTAAGATTATCAAATTACATAAAGCCAAGTGTTTAATTAGGTAACTAAGTGTATACTTCATTGGTAATCTTATCTCCGGAAGATAACAGACCCTATGACCCGACACCGATCGGCCATTCATTAGGCCAGATCAAATCGATATTGTGAGGTTTTCTCACGAGCCATTCGACCTCTTACGCAAGTTTTTCAAAAGTAATTTCTTGAAGACTTCTATGGTATGAATCGTGGTCGTAACACTTACATTTGTAATCAATACTAGGTACTGTAGGACTGCTTCACCGCTCGTTGTATAGATGGCAGTACTCGCTAACAATTACACGTTTGAGTACAATTACACTAGAACCTAAATCGCGCTATGAGAGTTTTCTTTAAGAATTATATATACTCGTACAAGTTTCTAACTAGAGCCGTTGGAGCCGTGGTTCTTAGGCATGACACCCGCCTGGCTGGAAGATCTTCCCTGCTCTGGGGATGACCTTGACTTTGACTTCTCTCTCCCCGCAATACTTATGCATAGGTATTTTTTATGTTTCCGTCAATGATAGTATTTATATAGCCTTAAAAAAGAACTGTCAGGTAGGACTTAATTAGAGGCGAATGAGCCAAAAACACGGGATAAGCCACAGCACGCTGTTAGTATAACAGGATTGTACTGCATTCTTATACAAGCTGTATGAAACGTAAGCAAAGCTTCACGTAGCGTAATCCCACATAGTAAACACGAAACGAAATGTCCTGTAAACATCGACATTTTCCCCTTAAATACGTATTTAAGCATATTCATCGTAAAAGTACGATACTAACAACCCTAAATGGAGCCATTAGAGTGTTTGTAGCGACGGTGGCGCCCTCACAATATTATGTCCGAACTGTAAATACTCGTATCACTTAGTTCTTTAAAACGACGCTTTTAGTGTAAAAAATAAGCAACCATTTCATTTCGGCCGCTTAAGTGGCAGCGATTTTTTTACTTGCCTGTAAGAAAAAAAGAAATTTATTGCCAGTTTACTTTTCGTACTAATGTGTTTTTGGTGCTTTTAAAAATATTGGTTCTATCCCTATTGGATTTTGTACGGAGCTAAGTAAGTTCGTAAATTGTTTGAGCGAACTAGGTATCTGTGAATTATGTCTTCTTTGGGTCCTAAGTGTGTAATTATTAGGCACTCATTTCTTATTAGCTTTGAATATTTTGCTTCGGCGTAGATTTATATGTTATTACCTACGTTATTACTATTTACTGTAACTATGTAATCTGTAGCGTTACTGTCATTATCCTGAAGGAGAATACCCTAAGGATTAGATATACTTACAGTTACAATTAGTTTGAGATCTTATCTTATCTTGTTTGTGGCAATATTGAGTCCAGTTTCCCGGAAGCACGTCGACCCTTGGGATCTTATGCTCTACGTACTCCTTGAGCAAGCCGGCAGATCTTGCCCATTACCTTGGGAAGAGCTTGTAGTACTCTCGTTTCGGATATCCAGTAGGTCCATTCGCCATATGACCAATGCGTCGCAATTGCATATTAGATGACTCACGGATTCTGATTGCCAGTACCTACACACCACATCGTTAGATAAGTTCATCTTATGAAGATGTTCTTTTGTCCCATAATGACCTGTTAGTGCTCCCGTGAGCTGCCTAAGCTGACATCTATTTAACTGTAATAGCTTTCTGCTTTGGCTCTCACCCCAAATGCCTATGGACTGCTTAGAATGTGTTAGTCCAGTATTGGCGCTCCAATCTATAATATGAGATATCTCAGTGCTTGAGAATTACGCCCAAGTTTCCAAGGTATTAATCCAAGGCATATTGCGCATGTAGACCATACAGACTCAAAAACTGACTACTGCTCATTTAAATTACACGCTCTTATCTCGTGACGTATCACTTTACCAAACACAATCGTATCTATTATATTGTTTTCTAAGATTCTATCCACACTTACATAACTACAACATTATGCTCACGTCTGTATTCCCGAAGGGGTAGACAAAGATGTACTTAGTTACAACAAACTCATTTTGCTTTTTCAGACTCCGGGCTACTACTATGATTACAGATAAAAAAACCAAATAACACTGCCTGGCCCGGAGATCAAACTCAGGACCTCGTGTCTTGTAGAAACGTTTGCGGCTATTAGACCAACGAGGAAGTCTACGTATCTATCATCTCCCTGGCCTTATCCCATACATTGTTGGGGTCGGCACTTGGTTCAACCCGATGCGGCTGTTCACCTGATTTTATACGAAGCGACTGGCATCTGACGAGGAAAATCTGTGATCTGGGTTAAACTAGTTGTCAGACTGTTTTAGGCCTCCGACTGACCAGTAACGACTGCCAAAGATGATAAATTCGCAACCGGGACCAACGGCTTAACGTGCTCTCCGAGGCACGGAGCGAACTCGGACGGCTACCCATCCAATTACTGGCTAGAGTTAGGGCTGCTTAACTTTGCACATCGATTGATATGCGCAATAGCAACTGTGCCACGAGCACCACCTGCACTTAACTAAACTAAGTCTACCTAAATTTATCCAGTAGATATATCTCTCTATATCTAATCTAAACCCCGCCTAAGCCATATAAAAAACCACAATCTCTGGGCGGTCTGCCGTTCACTACAATAGGGCATTGTGTAGGCGTGGCCCATTGTGTCTCTCGACCAATCAGAGAGCCGTATTCAACAATAGCGCGCCGAATTGGAATGCCTCGTTCTATTGTCGGTTGGTTGACGTCACGTTCTCCGTTTGAAATTTTGATGTACATTTGGCAGTTGTGTTGTTCTCTATTTTTAGATACCTACCCACATTTTGGTGGGAGGTATTTAACCTTTATTGATAAATAGAATAGAAGTGTCTGTATGTAATGCTTATGAAAGGCTACACGGCATTGACATAGAAAAACAAATTTAAAAAAAAAATCCTTGTCCATCTGTCTGTCCGGCTAATCTCCAAAACGGCTGTACTGATTTTAACGGGACTATCACTGGCGGATAGCTACTGTTACAAGGAGTAACTAAGGCTACTTTTATTAACAAAAAAACATATAGGTTCCGCGGGAATGAAATTAAATTGACGCGGGTGAACCTGCTGGGCATAGCTTGTATTCTATATATGTGTTTTTAGAACTTTAGTTGGTATATGCTGTGTTTGACATTGAATTCGTTTGATATTTCCCTATGTTTTGAATAAACTAAAAATTCTTTAGTCGAAAGCAGTTCTATAATTAATTCAAATAATTATTTATTTATTCCTATTAATTTTATTTACATCATCTTAATATTGGTACTTGAGTATTTGTACATGATTCTCGTCTATAAGAACTATATTCGCAAAACGTGAATGAATAAAATATTATTTAATTAAAAATAGAACGACTCGTTCGAACCAAAACAAAACACTATCGCCCTATAAATAAAGGCACTCTAAACTAGTATTTAACGCGTGAATCCGCGTTAGCGTTATATCGCCGTATCATTTTCCTAAGAGAATGAACTTTAACGCAGCGGTGAGGGTTAAACCCGTTCAGTGAACGTTCATTAAGAAGTGCAATAGAAGACCGGATGCGCGGAGCAGGTGTCGCTGACTGACCGACCCTTTACCACGAAACTCGAAGAATTAACGACAGTTCGATGTTGGTGTCGTTTAGTTTCTTGGTACCGGCATTTTACGTGAACATTTTGAAAAGTAAATATTGTAATGTGAAACTTCAAATTGGTATATTATGTTATTAATGGCAATACACACATTCATATGTTTTAGGTTCTCTCTGTAATATCTACTAATTAATAATTAGTAGGTAGGTAGTAATTTTCAACCGTTACCTACCTACTAAAGTTTCTAGTATCTTAGGTTTTTTACCGCAATAAAGAATACTTACTCATTTAAATATTAATTTGAACGATTAGCATGCTAAGCAAAACAAATCAATATCATCGTAATCAATCTCATAGCAAATTGACAATTGTTACTCAACTCATAAGTATCTAATTCCTTTAAAACTTTTCCAATATCTTACATAAGACAGCGGCTTTAGCTTTCCGAGCACACGCGTTTTAAACATTAACCATTCAAACGTGACCTCCGCTCCTTTCTAAACTCAGAGGTAATGGAGGTAATGCAACGGATTGCCGTGGCTCTTTCATAAATGGGCAATGAGTTGTTCCATCAGAATACGGAAGTTTGCGGTCGTGTTAAACTCTAAAGGTAACGTTATAAAGTTGATATTTGATTGAATGGCATGAACGATAACTTTGCATGTCAGCGTTACTAGCACGGATGAGTAGAGGGACTTATAACCGATAGTCCTAAGTGATTTGAAATTGTAATATAACCTAGCATGTTTACTGAGTAATTAGTATGACTAGAAGGTGAATTAAAAATATATTATATTCGTACAAATGCCGCTACTTACGAGTTTTGTGCGCTCAGTGAAAATAATAGGAATAAGTGCGTATTTGTTCACGTTCGCGTTTAACGTGTTCACTGCTAACGACGCGTATGTGCGTCCAACTGTTAGAGAATTTACGAAGAAGGTGAAATGTTAGCAGTGAATGTGTTAAAAGCCCCAACAAATAACAGCTGGGCATTCACGGCCAGCGCTCAATACTCTTGAAGGCACGTGTAGAGGGAAGAAAATGTGGATTAACTCACTCTTTGCGGAGCCTAGTACGAAAATCAAATCAGATTCAATTCAGGTCAAATTTTAGTTTCATACCATCATTATCATATTCCCATTCATTCATACATTTCCATTATGTCCTTCATTCTTAAAACGATAAGTCCTTCAAAAATACAATACCTAAGTACCTTTCCCTAGCTTAGCTCGGATAAAAATTAAACAAAATTCCTGCACCTATGCAACAGCAGAATCAAATTATTCTAGAGTTACGTCGCGTTACAAAAAATCTAATCCCAGCGGGGCCTGTGCCAATGATTTCTCTAAAAAAAAACTTATGTACAGTGATTTCACACCTCGTGCTTTACGATGAAGGAAAACATCGTGATTAAACCTTCATATGTCTGAGAAGTAATTCAAAGACGGCAAAAAAACACCCTCTGTCACGTTAGCACTTAATCATCTTCGGTGAAAATTTACTACAACACCTCTGTCTACCACTTCGGGGAATACAAAAAACCTATCTCTTATCTCACCCGCCCATGCTAGGGGCTCGGGGGGCGAACTCTCCCAACCACCCTAGAGCAACGTCTTGGAAATGTTTAGTCTCCTCTCACACGTTTTGTTCCCTTTTATTCTATGTTGCTTTATGTGGTAGAGATAGGTCTCTTTGTCCTCAGAGTCTTGGCATTCACGGTTTTGTTAGGGTTGAATGGCGAGTGGTTTATTCACGTTAAGTTATGTATTTCGCAAATGATTTTCGTTATGTGAGGTTGTGTTCTATTTAAGTCTTTGATACTTATACTTACGTACATATATCGATTGCTTTTCAAGTGAGGAGCTCGTGGCACAGTTGCTATTGCAACCCTAACCCTAGCCAGTAGTTGGATGGGTGACCGCCCGAGTTCCCTCCGTGCCTCGGAGAGCACGTTAAGCCGTCGGTCTCGGTTGCCAATTTATCATCTTTGGCAATCGTTACAGGTCAGTCGGAGGCCTGAAATAATCTGACAACTAGTTTAACCCAGATCACAGATTTTTCTCGTAAAAGGGATTGCGAAGGTCAGATGGCAGTCTCTTCATATAAAAATCAGGTGATCAGCCACATCGGGTTGAATCAAGTGCCAACCCCAACAATGTATGGGATAAGGCCAGGGTGATGATGATCGATTGCTTTTTAAGATAAGTCTATGTACATTTACTAATGTAGGTATACTTAGAGCGTTTCACTCTAGTGTTCTGTATACGGTATTTATATGGTCTCTGGATTTTGTTCGGAACTTCACCTGCGTGGGAGTTCGATTTCTCATACATCATTTCAACCCCCATTTAACCCCCTTAGTGGCTGAATTTCAAAAAAATATTTATTACTGCAGCTTTGTCTATATCGCACGAAAAACACTTCTTGCAAAAAAGTAGGAGATAATATTATGATCATAGTTTTTTTGTTTATGAAAATAAAAATAATTTATACAGTAAGTAGGTACCTTGATATAAACCGCGAAATGTATCGCCAGTTCGGAAACTATCCTTCTGAGAAGAACCAATAAGAAACTCAATCAGGCATGCAGTACCTTTCATCAAAACAATAAACATATTTTATGTATGTCACGTTGGCATTTTATCATCTTCGGTTTGATCTACCCCTTTGGGGACCCGTTTAGCATCCAGAATCAGTAACCAATGTGAGGCATAAAGGAAACCTTTGAAGACAAAGATAAATAGATAAATAATAAATAGCCTATTTTCCTCGAAAAGGCACTGCGAATGTCAGATGGCAGTCGCATCGTATAAAGACCATCCTGTGTGGGATAAGGCCAGGGAGATGATGATGAAATAGATAAGTAAAGAATAATAAAAACATCTAATTACAAGAAATCTTCCTTTTAGCTTAGGATAATGTATAAAACATAGTAATCAAACAACTTAAGTATACTGGAATATTTTTGTACCGTAACAAAAACAGTGAACACGGTCAGCAAAAAGACAAAATTCCTACACGGTATGAGGGAGAACCAAAAAAGTGGAAGGAATGGAGGAAAAGAGCAGTCGGGCCTTTGTATGCCACCCTCCTAATGTACAGACAGCAGAAATATATTCCAACAATTAAATATTCAAGCAAATAGTTACGTCATAAGAAAAGGGCAAAACGGGATATCCAATTCGAAATTCAAATGTTAGTTTGGATAGTGTTGTGTTCCCTTGGAGAGTAAGGAAAAATATTTAAATATTTTTTCTCTAGTAGGGCTTTAATCCAACCTAAGATTGGTTTTTGTATGAACTCAAGAGCTTAAAGTTAATCCAAAAATATCTTATATCTTTAAACGAGAAATTCTTGTATATATCTACAATCGGAATCTCGGAAACGGCTCCAACGATTTTCATGAAATTTTGCATCTAGCTAGGTTTCATTTATGTAAAACATCGTTTTGACCATGTTTTCAGGCACCGAAAAACTCATAAAGTATCATTACAATACGACAGCAAATTTCGCCGACATCTGTCAAGTTATGGTAGCTCAAAGGTGAGGCTTACGGGGCGATAATGAAACTAGAGTACCCCGGGTCGAGACTGATGTTCACCGGTTTTTTTTCTTGATTTCCTTATATTATGTGAAGAAGAAACCGAGCTCGGTCAACCAGATATTTAATATTAGAAACGCGAACGATTGTAAGAGTGTATGTATGTATGTTTGTTACTAATATGATTTTTTATGAAACTTTACAATATGTCAATATAAAAAAAAGAGCTGTGGTAGCCGTGGGGTTTGATCAGTCGCCTGCTATGTAAGCGCCGTAAGTTCAAATCCCAACGGGGCCTGTACCGATTAGTTTTTCTAATAACTTATGCACAGTGATTTCACACCAAGTTCTTTACAGTAAAGGAAAACATCGTGAGGAAACCTGCATATGTCTGAGAAGTAATTCAAAAACATAGTGTCAGGCACTGGTGTCACCCTTTGTCACGTTGGTAATCATATTGGGTAAAAAGTATGTGTTGTTATTACATCACCTTTGCCTAACCCATCGGGATATACAGTCCTGAGCATTTATAAGGATAATTCCTGATCTTAAAGCTAATCTTAAATATTGACGAAATTGCTATGCTGTCTGTACTTAACAGATATAACTTCTGAAAGCTCGTCTGTGTGGGGGAAGCGAAATTAAGAGACACTTTGTGTCGTTCATAAAGGAATGTATATATATATATATATATATATATATATATATATATATAAGTATCGTGTTATATATATACACGTATATTACGATTCTGATTACCTTACCTACCTGTTTGTTTATTTCATACAGAAATAATATTAGGAATATAATAATTCCTTAAAGATTTTCCTTATATTATGAACTGTGAGGTGGTTGAACTGTCAATATAGGAGGTATGTTTATGTAATTATTGAAGTCGCCATTTCCGTACAAAATCAAACGATACGAATCTTACATACAGTTTAATCATTCTTAATTACATACATATGCTCACGCCTGTATTCCCCGACTTTTCACCGAACATGATTAAGTGCCAACGTGACAGAGGGTGAGTCCATCGCCGTCTCAGGCACTATACATACTTCTTTAAATTACGTCTCAGACATATGCAGGTTTCCTCACGATGTTTTGTTTCACCGTAAAGCACGTGGTGTGAAATTACTGTACATCAGTTTTTAGAAAAACTCATACGTACACGCCGAGCTCGGATTAGAACTTGCATTGTCGCTAGTATTTTGAAGAGTATTTGGGGACCATCAGATAGCGATAAGCGGTTACCGTACCGTTAAGAAACGATGTGAAATCGCTTCACTTGAGCTTGCGAAAAACTCTATTGTTGAGATTTCAACTTGCATTGCTTGCGTCGCTAACGACTCTTTGTATTTTAACACTATAATTTAAACAAATAATCAGCCTTAGCTACTCCTAGTAGCCTGTAAAAGTGCCGATCAACCGGTCCAGCCGTTTTAGAGATTTCCCGGAACAAACAGATAGACAAACAGGCAGAGAAAAATATAAAAAATATTTATTTATATCAGTACCGTATAAACTTTCATTTGCACTTAGTGAAAAGTTATTAATTACAAACAGACACTTGAATTTTATTTATCTATACAGATGTATAGATAGGCTTATGCTATGCACAATTATAATATTAATATTCATATACCTAATTAAATATAATTATCTATTGTACCGAAGATAAGCCGACATATGAAGCAGCTGTTCCTGTTATAATCTGTAACAATCGTGATCTGGGCCGGTGCAATATATCACAACATGTACCATTGCGTTACGCATCTCTGATTATTCTTGGCTGACCCTCTCCATTATCTACATCTATATCTATCAGAATAACTTAGTTGAGAGGCTAACTATAGCTATTAGGAATATTCGGGGAGTAAAGATAAACAATTTAAGAGAGATAAGACATACCGGGGTGACCCGTTCGAAATTCGGAGCTACCCAACTGTATCTGCACGTTACAGAAGATCACAGCCAAATAATGCTACCGTATAGTAGTAGACTTTTAAAAAAAAATTGGCACACAGGTAAAAGAAAGTTGCCTTTGAGAAGAAATTGTGCCTGAGAGACGATGACAAACTCACCATTTGTCATATAAGCGAAGGGTCGATGGTGTAATACCATTGCCAGTGTCGGGATTTCTGAAAGTCGTGAATAAATAATAACAATTAGCAATGTTTACGACCATTTCCTCCCGATAAACCAGTTCGAAAATTAATATTAAACGATCCAAAAATAAATAAAAACCCATTAAAATTTACGAAAATAAATCTTGACCACAATAAATATAATGCAGTAGCTAAAATATAAGCCATTAAAACCTAAGCTGGTCGTTTCAGTGGTTCAACTCTTTGCTAATTGATCGTAAATTACTATAATTTGCTTTACTGCTGGGTCGGGTTAGTGCCTCGTGAAAATTATTAGACGTGTTAGCGAAAAAAGGAACTAAAGAAGAACCCTATGATTTATTTTTCTTCTGAACATTATTAACGTTTAGTGTGATAATTTCATAATGCCAGTAATTGGATGGGTGGCGTGTGTTTGATGAATTACAGAGATAATACGTGCCCGGTGATAATTTGAGCTGAAGATAAGTGAGACTTGGTAACTGAGATTGAGATTGAGAAAAAATATTAACAGTTCTATATTCACTACATAGCTGCTAATATTAAGTAGTTAACGTAACACCCTTCAGATCATTTAACAACCTTTACATAGTCCTTTGGACAACTCGATCTTTGTCAGCTTTCAATCCAATGCCGATCTTCCTTGATTTCTTTTGCAAGATTCATAAGGAAATTTACACGAGAAAGGTCGACCTACAACCCTGCGTGTTTTTAAAAGAAGGTAGACTCTCCTCTTGGTCCAAATGAAATACCAAATCTGTTAAACTTAAGAACTGGCATTATCTGTCATTTAAACCGCGAATTACGTGTTCAGACCAGTTCCTCAAGTGGAAGAATACATATAATTTTAACTACCCCACAATATTCCCTGGACAGTAATACTCTTAAATCAATTAGTATCCTTCACATCATTATCTGGTTTTGACACCGACATCCGTTTTGCGTCTGACTTATGGCAGACAAAGTCAATTGTCTGAGCTAAATCTGAAGTCAAAAAAGACCAAATTTATAAGGTTGGTTGTGAACTGAGTTGCGAAGCTATATTTTCTTTGGAAATACTATGTATTTTGTATCAATCTTTAACAGGTTATAATGAGTAGTTTTTTCATTGTGGCCTTGGGGTTTGAGTAGTCGCCTGCTACGCAAGCGACGCAAGTTCGAATCCCAGCGGGGCCTCTTCGCCAATGAGTTTTTCTCAATTACTTATGTACAGTGATTTCCTATCACATGCTTTACGGTGAAGGAAACGATCGTGAAGAAACTTGAATACGTAATTCATAGACGGATGTATAGTGTACATATAACAATATAATCATAGACTAATCTGACTTCGAAATAAACGCAGAAGTCTAAAATTATTATGGAAACACTTTCAAATTTGAATGAACAAAAATCCTTAAAACATTATAATAAGTTAATGTCAATGATTCGAAGGGAGAAGAACATGACACAGATTATGAAGAGATTATGATGTACAGTGACGAGAATTAAGATAATAACGATGAATGATAGTAAGCTGACACAACGTTATAGAAGAAGTATTTTGTTGTTATGAGTGGTAATTTTTGCTTCTCAAGAAAGCGATAATATGAATTTCTTACAGATGGAATTTGGCAAAGAGATTATTTTTTCTCTAATAACAAATTTTAAGGAAAATGTCGCTTTACTCACGTAGCAATTGACTTGATTGTAATTTCGCTTTCTGCAGTGTACCCAAGGCTTAAAACCAAGTCTCTAAAAGCTTTGTTCAAGACAGCACACGTTTTAATTAAACGCAAACCATATTGTCGTTTTACAACAAGTATTATTCTGACGCTTTGACATAACATGTCAAAATATGTTAGATATGCGATAGACTGTCACCATCTGTCCTGTTGGCACTTAATCAAATTCGGTAAAAAGTGGGTGTTGTGATAACAACACCTCTGCCCACCCCTTCGGGGAATACAGGCGTGAGCATATGTATGTATGTAAAAAAATTATGAACTGTTTTAATATGCGTCGGGAAAAATCATCGATGCATAGTGCCTCAGACGGACTCACCATCGCGTTAACATCTACGAAACTTCTGAAAAAGAGGATGAGGGCTACCTGTTCAGATACTCTTATAGAAAACAGCTGTCGATGCTCGTTCTAATTCGCTTTTGTTCCCAACAAGCAGCTCAGTTCATGACGACACAGCTGTAGCTATAAACTTACCCACTTCCATGACTTTACGAATTTCCACTTGCCTTCCTAGAAGAAGACAATGCGTCCTTGTACGATGACACACAGACACGTTTTATGCCTTATTGGAAGTCGTTTCAACAGTGCTTTCTCCGCTTTGTTTAAGTGATTTGATATGAAGCGACTATGTTGAACATCCTTGTTGGGTTTTAGTTTTATACAACACGTCAAATAATTATGTTTTTCTAAGTAAATTCAAACTCCCAATCCTGTCGATAGCTTATATAATCCTGTATGATTATGAAATTCTGACGATTTGAAAGTACTTTGTAAAAGTCTGAAAAAAAAATATTGTGTCCCTATCGTTTTGTGGGTGCGATATATACTATCATGATTGTTTATAGCTCTAGATAATTATGTAATGATATGATATAGCAATTGCCATGTAAAATCTGTTCCTTGAAATTAACAGTACAGAAGATAGGCACATGAATAAAAGAGATTTCGTCCTAATTGGGACATTTTTGTGTCCTTAGGTACGCTGGATAATATGCTATTAGTATTTAATATAGTAAATGTACAGCCTTTATGATTTTAATATATAATTGATTCTGATTACAAAATTGTGAATTCAGATGAGTAGTTACAAACACACAAACTTTACCTTTTCATAACGTTAGTTTACAAAACATATACTTATCATACATCCACAAATCTTATTTTTTATTTTTAGAGACATGGCATGGATAATTATGGCAATTGTGACATTTAAAAAATACAAAACACCTGCGCAACATCCATTGCCTCATGTCAACCGTCAACAATCTATCATAACCAATCACAACAGCAATGCAAATAAGACAATGCAAGCTCGTTGTATTTAGGTGCTTCACTCCTGCGGCAGTCGCTTCGTTTCCGCTTATTATTGTCGCGGCGTTTTGTGCAGTTTGTAGTCTGCACGGAGTGAATTGGTCACTTGATGTTTTTTTAAATAGGAATATTTTCGAAATAAAACCGAAAATTGATTTCGATATAAACGTAACGCATGTCTTTTCTCAGGTTTTAAGTTTTCCGTATAAGATTTTTTTAGGCGACTTAGCCTATCTGATTCGTGTGTATAAATTTCACATCACATTTTATTAGTACTGTAAGTCTGTATGGCGCGAAGCGTAAAAAAACACATGCGCAGCTACCCCCACTATTTTCGCTGAGCGGTTGTAGCTTGTGACGGCATCTGTATTTATGCTACTTTTATCGTTAACAGTAGAAATATAACACTATTCTTCTGTACTCAAATAAAAACCTTTCGAAGCCGGTGGCAATTTCTTTAAACTTGTGTTTGTAATATTACTGAAATACTTAAAGATTATTTTAGAGTAAACATTGGGGTGACTACTACTTGATTTGAACTCTCTCAAATTGAAATATTATTTTTTTAATTTAACTTTAAGTTTGTAGTGCATGTTGAAACAAACTGAAGCAAAGATGACATCTGTCACTGTCATATGTTACTTTAGAACGTTATCGTCATGACCAATCCACAGCGTTCCTGTTATAGTATTATCTACTTGCGCATAACCGTTATGAATTATTGTAGTCTATTCCGAGCTCATATGAGAATGGCCACAGGACGGCTGTTGTTTCGCATCGATGCTGTTACTGACGTTTCTGTATTGACAATGTATGGGACTGGATGTCTGAATGGACATAAATTTCGTTGCGGATAATGATCTAGAGAGAGATAAGAAGAAATACGTAATGAATATGTTTCGTGTGCAGTGTCAAATAATTCTACTTATCAAAGACTTATTATAAAACAGTAGCAGACGTCACATGGCTTCACCCGCGTATTTCCCGTTCCCGTGGGAGTACGGGAATAAAATATAGCCTATATTTTTCGTTGATAATGTAGTTATCTATTGCTGATAGAATTTTTCAAGTCGGTCCATTGATTTTTGAGCATTGGACCATTACAATTAGTTACGGAAAAACGTACATACTAATCTTTCCTGTTTAGAATATTAGTATAGATAGTTTAAACCACGACTAAATTAAACTTGTACTAAAACTATGGCCATCCCTTTCAAAATTCGTATCATAAAAAGAGATGGAACTACTTTTACACCAAGGAATATTTTAAGCAATGTTTTGTATCTGGAGCTAATATCTATTTGGACAAGTTAATTATCAGATTCTGGAGGTAAGAGGTTTCCAAAATTATTAAAACTCAGAATGTTATTAGTGTTAAAATAACAAATGACACACATATCGAAAATTAATTGTCAAATTTAAATAAACGTCAAATTTGGCAGGGCAATAATAATATTTTTTCAGCAGTAATGGCGGATGTTGTCGCGAACGGCGCGTTTCCGGCGCAGCGTCCGGCGCGGTATTAAAGTGGATCTGTCATTTCTTTTAGCACTTAATTTTGCATTGTTTTTTGTTGGCGACTGTACTTTAATATAATTTTGTCGAGATTTAAAAATGCATCTTTGACATGAACATTGATTAAGTTTAAGGGTCGACATGTAAATAATTGCGTGAAATTTTTCAACATTTTTCAGCTGAAAGCCGCGCGAGTGGTCAACGCTCACTTTTCACCGGTAAATGGTCACACCCTCAAAATGATAAGGGCTCAACTCAAAAATTTGCGTAAATGATTATGTTAAGATAGACAGACCTCAAAATGGTAGGTATATAAAAAATATACAACAATTTTTTTTACTCTCATCGAAAATATAAAATACATTTTAATCAATACTGGTAAAGTAATTACTGTCCAAGTCATAAATTTAAACTTGCCGATTGCGTATTCCAAAAAATAATAGTTTTAATTGAGGCTCTATCGTTCTGAGGGTGCGATATATGAAGATTAAATATAATAAAGTAAGTACATTGAATATCATATGAAATAAAAATGAAAAAAATATTATACAGATTATTATACATTTCATCAAAACAATACACATTCTTGGGTTTGTAACAGAGTTAGGGAGAAGGCATGCCAGTCCACGGTAGCCTTTAAAAGCTTTATTTTTTACTGAGACTCGAACTCAGCTCATCAAACCAAGATCATTCGTCGCTAAAAAATGCGATAGAGTAGTACCCCTATCACGGGTTTGCCACCGTTTTCGTAATATATACTCGCTAGCGTCTCCGCCGAATATTAGTATGAGAAATTGTGCAGCGACTCCCAGCGGTGACGTGAAGAACTAAAATATCTCATACGAATATTTAGTATAGTTTACGAAAACGGTGGCAAACTCGCGATAGGGGTATAGAATTCAAGTCAATCAAGGAAATAATTCCCAGCCTTAAATTCTGACGATGATACCCGGAAGAGGACAAACGTAGTTACCAGGAAATTGATTGGGCGCACTCCTAGTGAACGAAGCAGGCGATCACCTATCGACGCAAGGCATATTATTGTCAAAGTCAAAAATATCTCTAGTCGATTAAACTTTTTACAAAGTACTTTCAAATCGTCAAAATGACATAATTATACAGGATTATACATGCTACCGCCAGGTTTGGAAGGTTGCTTTTACTGGGAAGAACCTGGCAAGAAACTCAGTAATTACTCTTTTCAAATCTAGAGAAGCTTATGTTCAAATTGATTTATTTGAATTGCAATCATTTCAGTCACGTGCCTTTTCATCAGGATGATTTATGAGCGACTAGCTGTGACCCGCTGTTTCACGCGCGTTGAATTTCATCTTCATTTCACCCTACTTATTTTTTTTAATTAAACGTAGCCTATGTTACTCTTTGTAACATTAGCTATCCGCCAGTGGAATAGGTCTAGCCGTTTCGGAGATTACCCTAAACATACAAACAGAGAAAAAAAAAAAAAAATTGTGGTGTAAACTTTCATATGCATTTAGTAAATAGTTGTTATTTTGGAATTACAAACAGACACTTCACCTCTGTCTGACTGTATGGTGCGACGCGAATAAAATACATACACAGCTACCCCCACTATTCTGCTGAGAACTCGTAATTCATGACGGCATCTGTTCCATCATGCTGTCATCATTGAGATTCCAGTGCTCGTTTATTACTAGCTGCCTGCTAGTGAGTGTGACTTGTTGAATGCTATCAGACACAACCCTCTGGTAACATGATAAATGTTTGCTCGTATCACCCCTATTATTTGGGGTTACATTGTTGTTAGGGTTGTCAAGTTCAATATTGTATTTGCAACATACAATTTTTAGGTTAATACGTACATACATTATTTAATAGGTTTCTACAAAGATCACTGTGGCAAGGCAATCGCTGGGTTGATGGGGAAAATAGAACTATTCACCTTTGATTTCAATCCTTATTTTCTTTTTGATTATATATTTTGATTATAGCTAGTAGTAGAGCCGTGGTGGCCTTGGGGTTTGAGCAGTCGCCTGCTACGCAAGTGACGCAAGTTCGAATCCCAGCGGTGCCTGTATGAATGAGTTTTTCTAAAAAACTTATGTTCAGTGATTTTCACATCATGTGCTTTACGGTGAAGGAAAACATCGTGAGGAAACCTGCATATGTCTGAGAAGTAATTCAAATACGTATGTATAGTGTCTGAGACGGCGATAGACTCACCATCTTTGACGTTGGCACATAATCATCTTCGGTTAAAAGTGGTTATTGTGATTACAACACCTCTGCCTACCCTTTCAGGGATTGCCGGCGTGAGTATACGTATGTATTTATGTTTGTATGTATAGCTAGTACTGAAACGCGTGTAATGTTGTATTTTAAAAAAGTTGCGATGCTCTACTATCACTTGTCACTAGATAGTATAAAACAAAGTTGCTGTCACTGCCTGTCCGTCCCTATGTATGCTTAAATCTTTATAACTAAGCAACAGATTTTGAAGCGGTTTCTTTTAATAGATAGAGTGATTTTAGAGGAAGGTTTATATGTAGAACCAGCTGTGCCCAGCAATTTCATCCTCTTAGACTTAATTTTCGCGAAATTCTCATGTTTTTTTTATAAATAAATGTAGCCTAAGATACTCCTTGTAACATTAGATATCTACTAGTGAAAGTCCCGTTAAAATGGGTTTCGGAGATTATGCACAAACATACACTTTAATTTTATTTATCCGTATAATAATATAATAATAATAACTAATAGATATAGATTGCATAATAGTGTCGAGTAACACTGACGTTGTATTGCAAACGTTGTATTGCCATATTTTTTTTTGGGGTGGTCACCCTTATCATTTAGGTGTATGAAAAATAAATGTTGGCCGATTTTCAGACCTACCCGATCTGCACACAAAATTTCATACAAATCGGTCTAGCCGTTTCGGAGGAGTATAGTAACTAATATTGTGACATGGACATTTTATATATTAGATAAAAGAGACTGCAGTAGCCACTTACCATCAGGCGGACTGTAGGTTCTTTGCCATCTTCGTTCCAGTGAATATATTATCTGCTTTATAATTACCTATAAATTATAGTTTTTTTGTTGATCCCTGAAGCCCGCGTCCCGAAGTACCCTTGTATGAAAACTATAATAATATTTATTCACCTTCCAACTCGTACACTAAGCATATTGTTCGAGGAGCTCAAACGATTGTGTGCTAACCCTATTTAAACAAGTGGCGGTGTGTGGAATGAAATAAATTCACTTGTTGCTCCCCTAACAATGAATTTATATCAATTTGAGAAAGGGTTGTTTTGTGGAATATAACTGACAGTTGCGGCATAACTCCCCAACTACTGATTGATTGCCCGCTTACCTGTAACAAACAAAGAAATACCATTAACGCCCATCAAATTATAATCGACATATTCATATCTCTACTGAAGAACTACTGGCCCGAATTGAAGAATTATTAAAGTGTTATAAAACCCTTTCATTTGATACCAAACGCGGCTACGTTATAAAAATAAAAGATTTATTTAAAAAATAAAAATAATTATGCTCACGTCATCCCAGACGGGTCCCCGAAGGGGTAAGCAGAGGTGTTGTAACGACACATTTTACCGTATATGATTAAGTGCCAATGTGACAGAGGGTGAGTCCATCGCCGTTTCAGGCACTATACATACGACTTTGAATTTCTTCTCAGATATATGCAGGTTTCGTTTATACGTATTTGTCAAACCCCGTCTACGCATTTTTCAAAATCTGAGTTGCATACCTGTCAAACTCATAACCCTCCTTTTTACTTCGCCGCAGTCAAGTAGAAACTGGGCTGTGTATAAAAGCCTAACGCAAACGTAGCTAAACCTTGTTCTAAATTCTCCATATTTCAGCCAGGAAAACACGATCATGTATTGTCACTTAATATACGACCGTACACAGTACATTCCTGTTATACAGCGAGGATCCCGGTTATACAACAGGCATCCTAGTTTACGAGCACAAGCGATACAGGGATTGAGATGTTACACCCACGGACGCATTGTATGGGACATGGGAATACCTTGCCAATAGTATGCCGGCTTGGGGAATTTACCTTATCGTTGTATATATGTAGGTAAGTAAAAAGTCGTTTCGAAAATGATTGCAAATTGGAAATTTTGAAAACCTCCCCTATACGAATACTCCAACTATCGGGAGTAGTTTTCCCACTCCCGATAAAATCTGGATAACAATATTCCATTTCATGCTTAAAGAAAGAACGAAAATAACCAGTTCGAAACTGCAGCTTTTGAGCAAACTTATGCAAATATGAGTTACGGAGTCCTGAGTTACATTTTAGGAACTCTGTGTAGAAAACTACTTGGAGAATGCTTTATAGCTCTTTCTTTCTTTTAAAAATTTATTGTCTTGTCAATAAACCGGTTGTAATGTCAACTGTCAATTTTAAGTTCACTCAGCGCCGACAACCACCACGGCACAGTGTAGCTATCGTTACACTATGCCTCGGTGGTCTAGTCGTCGGTAGTGCTACTGGGGAACACGAAGTCCTGTGTTCGATTTCCGGGTCGGAAAAAGTTTAAAGCGAAATTTCGAACGAGAAATCCCGTTATATCTAGCACGAAATTTTTTTTACGTTGACGATATCGCCTGCGTATTTTCCTCATATTAAAAATCTTTTATCGGAACGGTAAAATATACCCCAAGCGGTGATTGTAGGAAATTTTACGTTTTCATGCAAAAAATACGCAAAACGCAATGTCAAGCGACAACGTTCAAACGTGTCAGAACCCATACTAAGTTGTCAGGATTCTTATTTCCCCGGAAATACCCAATTAGTACGACAAATTACCAAGTGCAGACAGGGTGGCCGTCGTGATTTTCCGTCCCCAGCAATTGTCATGTCAACCTAGCTGCGATCGAGTTTAACCGACTTTACGGCGGTCGTGCGATCACGCGTATCTTGTTCTCACTCGAATTCGAATAATTGTACATTTATTCGATAGCTTTATCTGAATATCTTGTTCAATCGATATTCGTGACGATTAGTGAATACCACTTAATTATTATACGTGTAAATTATAATGTACGTTGATAGTGTTGTAAATGAATACCGTTAGTTTGTACGACGTATTCGCTGAGTTCGCTGTTAATTGAACGGTGAAGTATCGACTTGGTGATAATTATATTCTGTTTATCTCTTATGTATGGACGTGTCCACAAAATACGAAAAGCTACTTGGAATGTGCATATCATCGAAGTTTACGGGAAATTGGTGTATGCAAGGAAAACCCACTTCTAATAATGCAAATGTAAGACTTATATGGGTTTCTCCTGGATGCCTCTCTCTCTCTGCAGAAACGTCTTAAAAATAGCGCCTTTGTGGAACGCTGGACATTGAGGTGATGTACATACATATGCTCACCCCTGTGTTCCTCGAAGAGGTAGACAGAGGTGTTGTAATAACAAAACCCACTTTTCACCGAAGATGATTAAGTGCCAACCTGACAGATGGTGAGTCCATCGCCGTCTCAGACACTTTACATACGTCATTGAATTACTTCTCAGAAATATGCAGGTTTCCTCACGATGTTTTCCTTCACCGTAAAGCACGTGGTGTGAAATCACTAGACATAAGTTTTTTAGAAAAACTCATTGGTACAGGCCCCGCTGGGACTCAAACTTGCGTCGCTTGCGTAGCAGATGACTGCTCAAACCTCAAGGCCACCACGGCTGAGGTGATGTGGATATAGTATATTACTAGAAAGGATATGTACAAAATGCTATTGTAACCTCAGCATATTATTGCTCCAAAGCTGTATATTGTACACTGACTGTGCCCCGCAATTTCACCCATATAGTCTTCTATTTTGTGGGTGGATTCGTTTCGCAAAAAAAATAATAATTTTATTAAAAAGTTTTAAAGTTTTAATTTGGAATTACAAATAGACACCTCAATTTTATTTATCTGTATAGACATAGATATAATAGAAATCATGATTGTTCTTAAGAGCATGAAATATCTGAATGAATCGCACTTTCATTGACGGTGTTCCAGAAATACTCGGCGCAAGTCAAGATCCCGGCTACTGGCTGTAGTCTTATAAATCTATACAACAAAGTCACATTAGAATGATGAAATAAGATATCCTAATGATAATTTACAACATTCAATTTGAAAAGAGAATTTGTCCGAAATCCATTCTTATGACAATATCCACAAATACTGTTGCTTCAGGCCTCTGGCATTCAAACATGCCAGCTCAAACCTCCTCCTTTATAATTTCCATGTAAATGTTTGATGATGAAATTAATTACGTTGACCCATGAATACGATTGATTTGTGCTGTTGAGAGACTCAAATAAAAGCTTAACAATAGAATAGCTCAAGTCCGGCTTAAAACTCTCAACCTGATTCGTACCTCGGTCAGTAGCGATCCAGATAGGAAACGCAGCTGGCTAAATTCTGTGACCTTTTCTTCCTTAATAAGGTTAATTACTGTTTCACTTAATTAAGTTTAAATAATACTATAATTGTGATTTGTTTGTTTTCTTAACAAATCCTCTCTATATTTTCCACTGTCTATGGCCGCGGAGATGAAGCGCTGTGATTATCCGGAGGCATTTCCTACCGCCTTATTATTCTTGTAACAACAATACAGACCGACATTCAATATTGTTTTACTTGTAATAAAACTACATCAAATGTGGAATGTTATTTTCCTTTGTAGTGTATGAATCATGACTTTAATGTTTTGTTTAGGGGCAAAAATTATCGATGTTTTTGTTAGTGACTTAGCAGCTCACTTGGCAGGTCCTGAGTTCGATACCTCGGGTCGAGCAATTTTTTTTCTTAATCATCGGTTTATACTGTCTTTCATTCAAACCATAATTTTAAAATTTTTGCTAATTATAAATTCAGACTTCTTCTTGTCCATGAGCATCCTTCACCCAAATATAATGAAGCTTTGGTAAATTACTCATGAATGAATCAATCATCACGAAGGTGCATATAAAACATCTAAATCAGAACTGATTAGGTCACACCCATAAATTTACCAAACTCAAAGTATGCGGACACGACCGCAGATACATTGTTTCAAATAGCCCAGAAATAAATGGAGAACAAAATATGAACTGCAGAGCAGATGATATAAAGCGAACTCCTCATTATCACATACCCGTCTGATGAAATTATATTCACTCACTAGTTGGCTCCGGATCTGAAGTATTAGAAAACGACCACAAGGATCATTCATTCAGAGAATTCTGCCAGTGAAAGCGAGATGGGCTAATGGATAATGTGAAGATCAGAAAGGGATAAGCGATTTCCTTAACTCGATTCTTGGCAATTGTCCACCGGAAAGCTTTCAGCAAAAAGACAGTATTGATAGCGAAACTGAAATACAAAGCTGTTTCATTCAGGTTGAGCTTACTAGATAATTGGCCGCAAAGGTCAGTGTGACTGATTGCTCTATTACAATTAGAATGGTTACATACATTATATATATCCATAGAGATGAATAAAACAGTGTCCGTTTGTAATTAAAAATTAACGAATTAGCATTAAAAAAATATTTCTTAAAAATATCTTCCTGTTTCTCTGTCTGACCGTTTCTGCGCTCGTGGCACAGTCGCTATTGCGCGTCTCTAACCCTAGTCAGTAATTAGATGGGTGACCGCCCGAGTTCCCGTTACAGGTCAATCGGTGGCTTAAAATAGTCTGTCAACTGGTTGAATCCAGATCACAGATTTTCCTCATCAACGGGGTTGCAAAGGTCAGATCGCAGTCGCTTCGTACAATAATCAGGTGATTAGCCACATCGAGTTGAGTCAAGTGCTAACCGCAACAATGTATGGGATAAGGCCAGGGATGATGATGTCTGTCTAGCCTTGAAGTAATATACTTCTTGTTACGTGGATTCCTACGCGAGTAAAACCGCGAGGCACATCTTTACCAAATATGAATTACGCCAAGAGAAAGTAACACGAGCTGCCTTGTGAAATGAGGCATTTAAAATTATATTTGAAGAGTCATTACCTAAGTATAAAATCATGCATAAAGCGTTTTACAATTAATGCGAACAGAAGTTGAACTTAAGAAACGTTATCATCAGCGAATGTTGATTCCAAGTTAATTACCAGCTGGGTCTTGAGCAATCGTTACGGAAGCCTGAGAAAATCTGACCAGTCTTGCTCAGACCTAATTTACTAGCATGTCTAGTTTTTTATTCTTTACTAGCGATCGTCACGCGGTTTCTCCCGCATAGTTCCCGTTCCCGAAGGAGTACGGAGATACAGTAAAGCTTATATTAATCAATGATAATGCAGCAATCGAATGGTGAAAGAATTTTTAAAATCGGTCCAGTACTTTTTGAGCCAATATGTTACAAACATACCTAATATATAAAATTTCCATGTCACAATGTTAGTTACCGTACTCCTCCGAAACGGCTGGACCGATTTGTATGAAATTTTGTGTGCAGATCGGGTAGGTACTACCCCAAAAAAATATATGGCAAAACAACGTTTGCCGGGCATAGCTAGTTAGTATAGAAAAGTGGCAATTCTTTGAGAAGCCGCTTGGTTTTAGACCGATTAATGTAGTCTATGAAATCCTTTCATATCCATACAATATATATACATAATGTATGGCAATGACATAAATCAGTCACGTGACATATGTCATTCCCACACATTTTGTATCGTTTCCACTAGCGAAGCATGAGGATAATGTTACTTTGTCCAGGCCTACATGGATGTCACTTACATGAGCTTGAGCATCAGGGTGCCTATGATCGTTTAAGCAGCGCGAATCAATAACTTCTAAAATGAAACGTCAGAAATTTTTAGTACGCTCTGCTTAAATCGATAATGGTGGGACCCCTGTTCTATTCATGTGAGCATTTGCTCAGCGGACATTGACGCCTTGTATTTGGAAATATAAGTATCATTGATCATGTCCTTATATACATTAGGACGGTCACATCTTGAGCCAAGTATAAGCCTTGCGGAATTCGTCGAAGACTTATGTAAGTGATATACTGTCTTAATGAGAACGAATAATTTAAACATCAATTTATTTGGTAAGAATTGATCAGATCAGCCATATTGTTAGTGTCCTTGAATTCAATTTGGAAGGCGTACTCGATTACCGGAGGAACACCTAAATGCAGACGTTTTATTTAACTATGATCTTCTAATGGAGCTCCAGATGGATACTTCGATAACTCTTTCGGGCTTATTCGGAAAACAGACTCGAATACATTCGGGCCTTTCGACATTGAAGCGAGACAAAAATTAACATTCTCAAAAACTGACGAATAAAGTGAATGAACCACAAAAATCCACAGTTTATTATCAAAACAAATCCAAACAGCACGAATTCCAAAATAATACTCACGTTGTTATTTATATTATGTAGACGTATCATCGCGTGCAACATTCAAATACATTTTAAGGTACAATCAATCAAGCTTTGTCTGACTTCTCTATGGAATTTTAAATTGGATTCCTGTTAACAATACAAGGATTAGTGCTTTTGTCCGCGAGAGTAGTCGGTGAAATCTTCTACGCCGTGCTCGGTTGTATCATTGGATTGTTCAACATCTACAGCTGATTTTATATCACGAATAACTTTATTGTCACTAACAAATGAGTCAATGTATGGTGTTTTGGAAATTTATTCGTTGATTCACAGCTGTACCGGGCACAGTATTTTACAATAGTGATTGCTCATTTGGAATAGCGCTAGGATTATAGGTTATTTATGGGGATTTTGGAGTTTTATTTTGGAATTTGTAACGGTAGGTAGGTATAACGCTTTCCTGTATTGCTAACATATTAATAATACGAATTTAATTCTAAATAACGCTGTGAATTTGTGTATTTGATATTACTTTCTTAGGTCAATAATTGACAGCCGTGGTGGCCTTGAGGTTTGAGCAGTCGCCTGCCACGCAAGCGACGCAAGTCCGTATTCCAGCGGGGCCTGTATCAATGAATTTTTCCTAAAAACTTATGTGTAAGGCCCCGCTGGGATCCGAACTTGCGTCGCTCGCGTAGTAGGCGACTGCTCAAAGCCCAAGGTCACCACGGCACTTGCAGCGATTATGTGGTAATGTTTTTTTTTTTACAATTAGGCAGTAAAACAATTACATCAACCAATAAACAAACATCAATAACCCACAAAACCGATATCGATATTAAAAAGCGATATGAAAAAAGCATACGATACGCATGATACTGAAAGCTTTTACCAAAGGAGCTAGTAAAATATTACGATGGACATAAAGTCGATACAATAAGTTACAGCACTTGCTTCGATTATTCGGTGCATTTGTCTGTATTTTATAGCGGTACTACTCCGCTTTATAGCTTATCGATATTATTTCGCGTACTTTTTTTACGCGACGCGCTTCCCTAGAGGGCGAGGTTACTGTGGATACGATTGTTATTATATCTTATATATTTAAATTTAAACAACCAATTCTTGTATGTATACATATGTGTACAGAAAATTAAAATTGAAGTGTCTGTTTATAATTCCAAATAAATACATTTTCATAAAATTCATATGTAAGTAGATACGGTATTCACATAAAAAAAAGAACACTGCCTGCCTGGAGTTAATATTATGGTTGGCCCGCGGAAAACAATTTTTTTAAAATAAATGTAGCCTTACAACATTAGCTATCTGCCAGTGAAAGTCACATTAAAATCTATCCAGTCATGTGAGTTACGTACCTATTTACTTTCATATATAGTTAATGAAGAGCAATCAAGTTGATATTATATTATTTATCAACATATACTTAAAGTAAGGTGGTAAATTCCTCGACATTCATAAGTGCCTTACCAGGGCTTAAACTGAATAAATCAATTTAATTTTCAAGCAAAGTCCCATCCACGTAAATCCAACACAAACCCGCCAGTTCTCCACAATACCACTTCAGCCTATCGGGCATTTGAAAAAAAAAAGTAAAAATCGCCCCTCCGACCATAGAGAGCCATAAACTAGTCGGGCCAGCGTCAATTAAATATGAATGTAGTGCCCTCACTCTCATTACGATGTGAAATTTTTAGAGGAATACCCTCTTTTATTCCGTGTTATGTGATATTGAACAATCCACTCCAACAATCCACTTTTTTCTACGAGAAGTAGTTTTAAACTAATTAAAGGTTTGTTTACACGGTTTATTGTTACTGGCCATTGAATATTTAATCTTATGTGATCTTACACATAGTTGATAATTGAGTGAATTCAAATTTGAGCATTCTACGTTTTATAATTCCAAATAAATAAAGCCGTGGTGGACTCGGGGTTTGAGCAGTCGCCTGCTACGCAAGCGACGCAAGTTCGAAATCCAGCGAGGACTGTACCAATGACATTTTCTAAAATTAAAAAACTTATGTACAGTGATTTCACACCACGTGCTTTACGGTGAAGAAAAACATCGTGAGGAAACCTGTATATGTCTGAGAAGTAAGTCAAAGACGGCGATAGACTCACCATCTGTCACGTTGGCACTCAATCAAATTCGGTGAAAAGTGGGTGTTGTGATTACAACACCTCTGCCTACCCCTTCGGGGAATACAGGCGTGAGCATATGTATGTCTACGTTTTTATAATGCGAAATAGTAGTTTGACGACATCTTAGTTAAGAGCTTTAATGTCGTGTCAATACAAACTACTTGCTTGCATATTCACACTTAATCCCTTTTAACCCCTTTAGGGGTGGAATTTTGAAAACCCTTAGTGCATACTTACATCTCACCAAACACACACTTTAAATGGACTAGGGGTTGAGAATGTACGTTGGTCATCATCTCCCTGGCCTTATCCCATACATTGTTGGGGTCGGCACTTGATTCAACCCGATGTGGCTGATCACCTGATTTTTATACAAAGCCACTGCCATCTGACTTTCGCAACCCCTTTAACGAGGAAAATTTGTGATCTGGGTTTAACCAGTTGTCAGACTATGTCAGGCCTCCAACTGACCTGTAACAATTGCCAAAGTTGATAAATTGGCAACCGGGACCGACGGCTTAACGTGCTCTCCGAAGCACGGAGGGAACTCGGGCGGTCACCCATCCAATTACTGGCTAGGGGTAGGGTTGCTTAACTTCGCTGATCGAATGATATGCGCAATAGCAACTGTGCCACGAGTTCCTCAATAATGTACGTTGGTATATACGAGTAAGTTAGTCACGGCTTGGAATTTTATATTTTTCAAGTGGACATCACAAATTTGTTTTGGTTTGAAGAATGCAAATTATAACACCACTACTAGCGATTTCACCCGCGTAGTTCCCGTGGGAGTACGGTATTAAAATATGGCCTATATTTCTCGCTGATAATGTAGCCATCTATTGCTGAAAGAATTTTACTTACTAACATACAATTTTTTTAACCTTTATAATATTAGTATATAATAATATTGTTTGAAATGATGAGGAGCTTCAAAGATTACTTCCTTATCTTAATTTTAATGTGAAAATTTAATTTATCGAACATTCATAATAATAAGAAATATTATAAAGCTTTAAGTTAAGTGATAAGCAAATAATCGGGCTATTGCTTAATTAATAACTGCGGTATACTTAACAACAAAAGTGCATTCAATTTACCAACATACTTTTCTCAACAAAACATCTTTTCATAATTTAACAACAGTACAAAAAGACCCACAATTAAACACAATTACTAATTACATACGTATTACCTGTTTTACCGTTATACTCTATAATTATACATATTTACCAGACATTACATTTATGTGTATTTTCATTAAAAATCTTAATAACTACATTTTCCAACTTGACACTGTAACAATGGAATCGAAAATATGAACTTTATCGCTATGGAAATAGAGGCGTTATCTGTTTTAAAAACTGGAGGCCAAACTTGGTCGAGATACATAAGGGTGTCATAATTGCGAAGTGAGACAAAGTCGCTTCAAAGGCATTGTAGAGGTTGTATAGACTTTACAGTCTCTTAAACTTTTGAGTTGATGTCACCCACACTTTGTCGTGTCGTAATTACACGATGCGCCTCAATGGGACACCTCACATAATAAAATGTGTACACAAGGCCGGACAGCTGTTAACACAGACGCACATACAATAGCGTCGTGCTCTAAACCGGACTGCAAGGTTGGCAACAAAACTTACACCCTAGCTACTGTTAATGATTCAATGATGTTTTGCAATTTCTACGTGTTGCCTATCTTTTATTGAGAGAATGAAAACGCTATGGAACCATGGCTACTATTGCCATTATCCTCCACCAAGCTGTAAACAAGCGTACACCCTGCCTAATTATAAACGGCTACTGCATTCAATGATATCTTGCAATTCCCACGCCTTGCATGTAGTATACAGAAAGATGAAAACGCTATAGAAGCATGGCAACTATTGCACAGGCAACGAATACTGATTCGTTGGATACACCCTGCCTGATTGCAAGCGATTACTGCAGTCAATGATCTGTTGCAACACCCACGTGTTACTTATCGTATACTGAAATAATGATAACGCTGTGGAAGCATGAGCCCTTTAAGATACTGGGGACCTTTCTCAACACAGGATAAAACTATTCAAATGTGGCATAAAAGTACACCTTTCTTTCTTGTAGAGATGCGGCGGTGCGTCTAGTTTGTACTTACGTGCAGCAATTTCTCGATCACGTCTGTCCTTATGTTGCCTTTTTATTTTGTGACCCTGTGCGTATTGTGTCTTCGAATACGACAAATTAATGAGCGTCGAATTCAGTTACGCCAGTTGTATTCTTTCAAAGGAATTGTATGGAGTTTGTTTTGCCTTGTAATTATGACAGAGGTACTATGTAATTAAAATGTTTTATTTATTGTATATAATGTATAGTGGAGATACAATTCTTTACAATCGTTAATATTAACAATAACATCACTTATTTTATGACATGTATTTTACTTCGGTCTTAATATTATAATTAATAGGAAGCTACGTAAACATTGGGTTGGATACGTATTGACACAGTTATACAGACTATTGTGAATATATATATATATATTTGTATATATATATATATATATATATCGGCGCAACTACAACCAATAAAAGTTTTAATTACAAAAACGAACAGAAAATAATTATTTATGTTTGTTATCATGAACGTCCAATTTAATTTATGAATTGTTTGATTAATGTTTTATAATTTGTTGTTGATTTTTATTAATTTAATTGTAATTATAACGGAAGCACGTGTTAAATATTAAAGTGTGAATCGTCCGGCATCCGGCATTGTGTTTACGCGCTTCAAAACTATTTATAAGCGGCCGTCGTACCGAGTACAAGTCACTTTTGCTCGAGACGCCGGACCGTGCACACCTGTGTATGAGATCATCACTTTGGCCATGAGTGAGTACAAAGATATGAATAATGACTTCGGCGAATCTGAAGTCATTGTTTTAAATAATACTTCTGGAGATCATACTCCGTCATCAGAAGTGGGATGCACTTCAGCTGCATCAGGCGCAACTGCTCCACCACCTGATATTGGTCAATATCCTAGCGTGAATATTGAAACTACTGCACAAGGGAGTTCTTTTCCTGGCATACCAGTCGGCACCGTGCCACCCCAATTCTTCTTGCAAATGATGCAGATGATGCAGCATATGTCTGAGCGCCTAAACGCTCCCACGGAAACTAAAGTAAGAGTAAATGACATCTATTTACCTTCTTTCGATCCTGATACCAATGTCGGTATCCGTGAATGGTGCCAGCATATCAATAAAGCTGTTGAGACGTACAATTTAAATGATTTTGACATACGAATGAAGGTTGGTAGTTTGCTGAAAGGACGAGCCAAAATGTGGGTCGACGATTGGATGGTAAACACATCTTCCTGGGACGAACTTCGTAACAATCTTATTACCACATTCGAACCGGAAAATCGGTACTCTCGTGATATAATTAGGTTCCGAGAACATGTCTATGACTCCTCAAAGGATATTGCTGAATTCCTCTCTCGTGCTTGGGTCTTGTGGAGACGAGTCACAAAGGACAGACTGGATATCTCTGACGCTGTGGAAGCTGTTATAGGGTGCGTAGGTGATGAGCGACTTCGAATAGAGCTGCTGAATGCACGAGCAGCAACGGTTCCTGAACTCATTTCGATAGCCACGTCTATACGGGTAAAACGTCCCAATCCTAATCAAAGTTCGTCTATACCAAACAAGCGCTTGCGCTTATCCGATAGTGTTAGGCCTCAATTATTTTGCCGCATATGTAAGCGTAATAATCATTCTACCCATGAATGTCGCCGCAAGCCAGCGGACCAAAAGCAGATTCCCGTAAACAATAACCCACTGACTCCACAGACCCTTAAACCAACCTGTACGTTCTGCAAAAAGGTAGGACATACTTATGACATTTGCTATAGCCGCGAGCGTTCACTAGTTTCAAACGTAAACCATATTTCGGGTTCAAAGCTCGCTCCTATCAAAATCAAAATCGGAAATAAAATGCTGAATGCTCTCTTCGATAGCGGTGCAGAATGCTCGCTTGTAAGAGAAACAATAGCTGCAGCCCTACCTGGACGAAGAGTGCACACGGTCAACTATTTAAGAGGCATAGGACGATTTCCTGTACTTTCTTTAACGACATTATTGACAACCTGTGTAATTAACAACATAAGCGTGCAATTGCAGTTTTACATACTTTCGGATGGTGAAATGTCTACTGACATGCTGGTCGGTATGAACTTAATAAACAATACGGAGCTCAGTATGGTGATCACGTCAAATGGTACGGAACTCGTCAGGCAAGCACCGATATACCACGTGAGTACACACAATCCTATTTTTGAAAAACTAGACTGCGATCTCACAGAAGAGAACGAAATTTCACTATTACGCACTCTCCTTAACAAGTACGAGCACATGTTCACACGCGGATATCCCAGAACACGTGTCAACACAGGCGAGCTTGAAATCAGACTCAAAGATCCCAATAAGTACGTGGAGCGGCGGCCATACCGTCTCAGCCCCGTTGAACGAGAAAAAGTCCGAGTTATCATAGCTGAACTACTCGAACATAACATTATACGAGAAAGTAAGTCTCCATACTCCAGTCCCATCATCCTCGTCAAGAAAAAGAATGGGGATGACCGTCTTTGTGTGGATTTTCGTGAGTTAAACACTAACACATTACGCGACCATTATCCCTTGCCCTTAATTTCTGACCAAATCGATCAGCTAGCTAACGGGCAGTACTACACCAGTTTTGACATGGCTGCAGGGTTTCATCAGATACCAATATCTGAAGCCTCGATTGAGAAAACAGCTTTCGTGACCCCCGATGGTCTGTATGAGTACCTTACAATGCCCTTTGGTTTAAGTAATGCATGCTCAGTGTATCAACGTTGCATCAATAGGGCACTGTTTTCACTCATAGGAAGTGTTGCTCAGGTATACGTTGATGATGTGCTTAGTAAATCCGCTGATTTCTCTCAAGGTCTTTCGAATATTGAGCAGATACTGATAGCCCTGCAAAAAGCCGGTTTTTCTATTAACGCCGACAAATGCAGCTTCTTCAAACGGTCCATTGAATACTTGGGGAACGTCATCACAGATGGAGAAGTACGTCCAAGCCCAAGAAAGGTTGAAGCACTTGTCAAATCACCAGTACCAAAGACGCCGAAACAGGTAAGACAATTTAATGGTTTAGCCGGATACTTCCGGAAGTTTATACCAGATTTTTCCCGTTCCATGGTTCCATTATATGAACTTACCAAACAAGGCGCAAAGTGGGAATGGACAGACCGTCATGAAGAAGCACGCAATAAGGTTATCTACTATTTAACATCTGCACCTGTTCTAACTTTATTTAGAGAAGAGGCCCCCATAGAATTGTACACAGATGCTAGCAGCCTGGGATTCGGTGCAGTTCTTGTTCAGGTAATAAATGGTCGTCAGCATGCTGTTGCATTTATGAGCATGCGAACAACTGAAGCTGAAAGCCGCTACCACTCGTATGAGTTGGAAACCCTAGCGGTGGTGCGAGCAATAAAGCATTTCCGTCATTACCTTTACGGACGTAAGTTCAAGGTAATAACGGACTGCAATGCGTTAAAAGCTTCCAAGCATAAAAAGGACCTGCTTCCAAGGGTTCATCGTTGGTGGGCGTTTTTACAAAACTATGAGTTCGAGGTTGAATACCGTAAAGGTGAGCGACTACAACACGCGGATTTCTTTAGTAGGAACCCGAATGAATTTGCAGTCAATATTATGACTCGAGATATGGATTGGTTGAAGGTCGAACAACATCGTGATGAAACACTCCGTCAAATAATGGAACGTTTGGTAACCAATGAAACCGTAGATGGCTATGTCTTGGATGGAGAAGTTCTTAAACGTGTACTGCAAGATCAGATGTTTGGTGAACAGATTTGCACTGTTGTTCCAAAATCCTTTCAATGGAGTATAATTAATTCATTTCATACAGCACTGAAGCACCCCGGATGGGAAAAGACTCTACAAAAGATTAAGGAGTCGTATTGGTTTCAGAACATGTCTTCCCTGGTACGAAGGTTTGTAGATAATTGTGTTACATGCAGGACTTCAAAAGGAACCTCGGGTGCTATACAAGTTCAACTTCATCCAATCCAAAAACCGACTACAGCTTTTCAAGTAGTCCACATGGATATTACAGGTAAGCTGGGAACTCCTAACGACCAACAATACATAGTGGTCACCATTGACGCCTTCTCAAAGTACGTATTGTTGTATTATGCTACCAATAAGAGTCAACATAGTACTTTGGCTGCGTTAAAACGCACAATACATTTGTTTGGAGCACCAATCCAAATCATTGTCGATGGGGGAAGGGAGTTCTTGGGTGAATTTAAAGTTTATTGCGATCAAATAGGAATAGATATTCATACTATATCGCCAGGAGTAAGCCGAGCGAATGGACAGGTGGAACGCATGATGGCAACGTTAAAAAATGCCTTGGTTATGGTAAAAAATTATGAATCTGAACAATGGCACACGGCACTTGAAGAACTACAGCTAGCGATGAATTGCACCCCTCATCGTGTCACAGGCGTTGCTCCACTTACTCTTCTCACACAAAGGAGACATTGTGTTCCTCCAGAATTACTAAGGTTAGTAAATATTGATGAACAAACCATTGACATAGAATCCCTTACCAGACATGTTCATCAGAAGATGTCCCAGACTGCAGACAAAGACCGTCAACGGTTCAATCTCCACAAAGCTCAAATCAAGCCGTTCCAACGAGGTGATTATGTGTTGATAAAAAATAATCCCCGAAATCAAACCTCTTTAGACCTCAAATTTAGTGAACCGTATGAGATTTGCAGAAATCTTGAAAACGACCGCTATCTAGTAAAGAGGGTCGTTGGCAGAGGTCGACCACGTAAAGTCGCCCATGATCAGCTTCGCCGTGCCCCGCATCCAGGCGAACAGATGACCGTATCGGCGGAACAAGACTATAATCCGGCTGAAAATGCAGACCCCGTACCAAGTACCTCACGAGATGCACTTCTTGAAGCACCAATACAAATTTCCGGTGATGAAGATCCATCTCCATAATGGGGTGAGCACAGGGGTGAGAGAGCGCAAAACCTAAATTCTCATTTTTTTAACAGTTTTCTACGCTTTGTTAATTGTACACACAATCGGTCACACAGCTGACTGCAACACAGAAACGGTCACACAGATGACTGCAACATATAAACAGTCACACAGATGACTGCAACACACAAACGGTCACACAGCTGACTGCAACACACAAACAGTCACACAGTTGACTGCAACACATAAACAGTCACACAGATGACTACAACACACAAAAAGTCACACAGATGACTGCAACACACACATAGTCACACAGATGACTGCAACACACAAACAGTCACACAGCTGACTGCAACAAACAAACATTCACACAGCTGACTCGCAATCGGCTGAATCAACTTGACACCATGAAAGCACCCATAACTTCACATACACACGATTCCACGAAATGGATAAAACATGGCATCGAGACATAAGTCGTATAGTGATTGAAGCAACAAAGTTGCTTACAGCTACCAAACTCAGAAAAGGTGCTTATTGTTATAGGTACTGGTTCCGCTTCATGAGGCTGGTGCAGAGCACGCACCGCCTGTCAGAATGGCCGTATCGGCGCAACTACAACCAATAAAAGTTTTAATTACAAAAACGAACAGAAAATAATTATTTATGTTTGTTATCATGAACGTCCAATTTAATTTATGAATTGTTTGATTAATGTTTTATAATTTGTTGTTGATTTTTATTAATTTAATTGTAATTATAACGGAAGCACGTGTTAAATATTAAAGTGTGAATCGTCCGGCATCCGGCATTGTGTTTACGCGCTTCAAAACTATTTATAAGCGGCCGTCGTACCGAGTACAAGTCACTTTTGCTCGAGACGCCGGACCGTGCACACCTGTGTATGAGATCATCACTTTGGCCATGAGTGAGTACAAAGATATGAATAATGACTTCGGCGAATCTGAAGTCATTGTTTTAAATAATACTTCTGGAGATCATACTCCGTCATATATATACATATATATATATACAAATACAATTCAAATATCTGTTTGTAATTCCAAAATGACAGATTTTCAGTCACATAATGAAAGCACAAATCACAAAAAACTATATTTCTCTATCAGTTCGTTCCGGCTTATCTCTGAAATAGCTCGACCGATTCTAACGAGAGTTCCACTGGCAGATAGCTGATGTCACAAGAAGTAAATTGGGATATTTTAAAACCTGCATTGTATAAAAAAATAAGCTCATTTTGCTTCGATATAATTCAACGCTATGTTCCATTATAACGTAGTGTAATCAAAAGACATCCGATCTAATCCCCCGACCTTAGGAGACCCCAGTAAGATCTGCCAACAAAACCAAAGTCAGACCTGTGTAAAACTGAATGATTAATGTCTTCTCACATTAGTCCTGTTTTCACCCTGCGAGGGTGTGAGTACGGGTGAATGGTTGGGCCATGAAGCTAGCGATAGACGGGAGGAATTAAAAAGGAATAAAAGTGTTTTTTTTTTAAATGTAATTGAAAATAACAATGTTAAAGTTATTTATATAAAAGGTGTGGATACATATACAGGCTGATAGAGATAAGACAGCAACTTGTGCCGACCCCAAACGATATGGGATAATTTACAGAACATAATAATAAAATAAGACCTCAAGAACCTACCACCGTGTCCTTTCTGTTAGCTAGACTCAAAAAGTGACGAATGTGCAAATCTTACGGAGAGTTGGTCAAGAACGTAAACTTGTACCTACATATCATGAAGCCAAGAAAGGTTGCTTATCGCGGACATGTTTTTCATCACGAGCTGTTCCAATTCATTATGATGGACAACATAGCCGACAGACGAGGAGTTGGCCGCAGAAAGAAGTTCTGGTTGAGGAAAACTCGCGAATGAAACGGCATTAAAAGCGCTGCGGTGTTGTTCCGCAAGGGATGGCAGAAAATATTCAAAGCTGGCCAACCTTCATTAATTTGAGAGGCACTTGAAGAAGAATAACAGATGAATGTAAAAACAATGTTAACATTTTGTAATAGACTGTCATTTTTTTCTATAACTATGTGAAACACGAGATTGCAGTGGTAATTCTCCGATTCTGGATCAGGTCAATTACTCATCAGCAAATAGTTTTATCGATGATAGATTATTTATGTTCCTACTTATTCTTTATTCACTCATCAAATATATTTTATAGACGTAGATATAAATAAAAATATCTGCTAATAAGGATGTTAATGCATAGTAATAATACTCATCGAATTAAGCGCATACATGATTAATCATGAGATCGCTAATAATGTATTAGATAGAGTGTATTATTACTCGTACATTTTTCAGTGTTTAAAATTTTTGATATTATAATGGACAAATTCTTTTATAAGATGGCAATTAATCAGCGTAATCAAAAGTATGTTTCGGTGTTATTATATAAAGTGCTTATAATATTTAATATTACAGAATTATCCGCTACCTCTGTGGCCCAACTCAGTTTATATGTCAATCGATTTAGGGACGTAAAACTGTGTTTATTTTATATATCGTAGCTCTAGCTACCTATTATTATTTTTAGATTTAGTGGCATAGCGAACCTGTTATTGTCACGTTTGCAATGTTTGCAAAATTTTCACAAACATTAGAAAAAAAAAATATTTTCAAAATGTAAAAAAAAAAGATTGTGTTTCTATATTACATTCCTAGGTATTTAACGTATGAAAAAAACCGTATGTGATAATTCAGACAATATTTGATTGAACGGAAATTATTCAAAAAAAGTGTGCGATGCAATGGTATTTGCTTAATTAAACCTAACGCGTTCACCGTTACAGATCATCTCTCCAATAAAGTAAGACGTAACCTGAACTGCAAAGACGGGAATCAATTTAAAAGATACCTAATACTGCAAGTAATAAGGACCTTAGGGTGAAATAAATTCTGCCCAGCTTCCATTGGAACCTTGAGGGTGTCATGGGAGATAACCATTTTTTTGTGAAATTTTTATTTTATGATTTATATTTTTTTGAACCAAACTTGTTATCATGTTCTACATACATACATATGCTCACGCCTGTATTCCCCGAAGGGGTAGGCAGAGGTGATGTTATCACAACACCCACTTTTCACCGAATTTGATTAAGTGCCAACGTGACAGATGGTGAGTCTATCGCCGTCTCAGGCACTATACATACGTCTTTGAATTACTTCTCAGAAATATGCAGGTGTCCTCACGATGTTTTCCTTCACCGTAAAGCACGTCGTGTGAAATCACTGTACATAAGTTTTTTTAGAAACACTCATTGGTACAGGCCTCACTGGGATTCGAACTTGCGTCGCTTGCGTAGCAGGCGACTGCTCAAACCCCGAGGCCACCACGGCTTTATCATGTTCTTTGTATGTTTATTTCGGATATGGAATTGAAAATAAATAACTGCAAAATGCATTTTTCTAAATACATTCTTGCAGATCAATTTCTCACTTTAATTTTTTTATTTATTTTGCTGAGAAAAAAAACTATCACAAAAATGCCAAGGTTGTTCAGAAAACTGGCAACTGGATTTGTTTTAAATTGTCGTTATTACATAATATATCTTTTAAATAGCTCTCCACAATTTGTATATCATGATGATAAGACAAATGAACAAATTTTAACTTATTATATCTAGGATGATGAAAGTTCCTTGTCAATTAAGATAATAAGGTTTCTGGTTATACAAATTATAAAGATTTGTAGGT
The DNA here is from genome assembly GCA_929442735.1 of Watsonalla binaria. NCBI lineage: Eukaryota > Metazoa > Arthropoda > Insecta > Lepidoptera > Drepanidae > Watsonalla > Watsonalla binaria. The sequence goes on from OV838938.1 coordinate 2,482,638, forward strand.
GTATAATATAAATACCAGTAGCTATTCCACGTTGATGTTTTAATTAATGACAAGTAAACATGAAAAGAGATTAGATAAAACAAGCATGTCATGTGGATTGGATCAACATGAATTAAACACATTTTTGTTATGGACCAAAAAGTAAATTCATAAAGTGCTTTTTAATTATCAGCATAATCACTGTTATATCTAGTATGAACGTATTGATTTTGAGAGGCGTACCCTATAAACGAATTAATAACGGAATAAAATACAAATAATTTTGTAATTAAAAAATTTATTTTTTGGGATGTAGTAAGCTGTAGATACGCTTTATAATTTTTTTGTCATAGTTAGTAGCTTATCTTTTCTTTTTCTCGAATTTTTTGAGCCAAGCTCAACGGCAAAAAAACAAAAAAAAATCGAAAGAAATGTCGTCGTCTTAAGAATAATAATCATTTATTTACATGAAATATGGTTACAAAAGATGTTGTTAATAATTATAGGTACATAGCATATTTCACCCAATTTGAAAATGTAAACATTGTTTAAACAATTTGTCTACAACATGGCTTTAACCAATCATATTATTCTTTGAATTTTGCATTCAAACATAAACATATTATATCTTTATCTAATTATGTAACAAGTGTACAAAAATAATATTACACCACGAAGGTAGTTTGTCATAAGAAATGTCATATTTAAGATTCACTTCTAATCGTTCCCACTTGATATACGGTTTTTGTGCGTGACTTTTCTTGAATATTCGCTCCTCAATATATTTAAATTACGCTATGACACATGTATTGTATTAATTATAATATTTTGAATACGTAATGGGGATATAACATTCTTTATGAAGGTTTATCTTTAGATTTTGTGTAACTATCTATAAAAATATTATGTTATTCAAAGTTATAGATATTACAAAATATATAATGATGTCTATAGTTTGTAGTCAGCATTTTTAGTTGACAGGGAAATGTAATTATATCATAAATATTATATATATTCAAATATGAATTTTCTGCCATCCACCTCCGAGCACATTAGATTAAAATGACAGTCAATCTCATGTGCTCGGAGGTGGATATAAGCACATACAAATGATAGATCATAAGCGTAATATCATAAATTTTGCTAAATAAAAAAACAAAATAGAAATTAAAAAAATATCTGCAATATACCACCAAGGAGATTAGATTAAACAAAAAAAAATTCCTTAATTAAGCTCACTCAAAAAAATCGCAATTCAAAATATACTATACACGAAAAACAATTGCACTGTGCTTGTCCCAATTCAACTACGCAATCAACCGTGGTGGAGAGTACCGCATAAATTTCACCGTACTAAGCATGCCTCTAATTAACCCTAAATACTCACCGTGGCCAGGACGTAAATCACCCGAGCTCACTGAGAATGCGTCGTTTTCTTTAATTGCAGACGGGTTTATGCCCGTTTGTTTGTATAAAAACATCATTGTAATGAGAATGTTGTTGCACTGTTGAATTGTAACTCATACTGTTTGTTATTAGAGCATAATTTACCCTAACTATATTGTGACACATTTATGTAATAGTGAACTAAGCATATTTTTAAACATGAAAATAAATACGGCATTTTTTTTTTGGAATATATTGACCATTTTTTAAATATTAAATCAATGTTGAGTAAAATAGTTAGTATAATTAAATACAGATACAGAGTCATCCGTACTTTTTTTTGAAGTACGCCTTTTAGCAGGAAATCGGCAACATACATACATATGCTCACGCCTGTATCCCCCGAAGGGGTAGGCAGAGGTGTTGTAATAACAACACCCACTTTTCACACAAGATGATTAAGTGCCAACGTGACAGATGTTGAGTCCATCGCCGTCTCAGACACTATACATATTACACTATACGTCATTGAATTACTTCTCAGACATGTGCAGGTTTCCTCACGAACTACTGAACACGAAATCACTGTACATAAGTTTTTTAGAAAACTCATTGGTACAGGCCCCGCTGGAAACTCAGCAAACAAAGCATATACAAAACAAAAAAATAAAAAAAAAATTGAACACAAAAGTTCACATCGCACGTGGATATTTCGTTTTGAGCGGACAAATTTGTGGTTTAAAAACGTCCGGGCGGTACATTATTGTTATAATAAAATTTGGTGAAATTATTTGGCATCTGTTTGAGGTCTGATTTACTCGATGCAAGCGCACTTGGCGCCTCGTTACTCGTTGCATTTAAGGGTTATTTCGTCTCTTATATGTTTTGAGAACGTTGACGCTAATTAGTTTTGGCAGATTGTGCGAATTGTCGTCGATTCAATTTGTCCGAACACGGTTCTTGAATAAAAACAATGATTTTTTTACCGTCTTATTTTTCTTTAAAAATCTCTCAAAGCTCTAAAAAAAAGCTATCTCGTAGTTTAACCGTGAAAAGCAATAATGACACAAGGACAAGCTGTTTTAAATTTTTTCAATATTTTTTAGTAAAGATACAATAAAAACTGTCAATTTATTTCAAGGTCCAAAATACCTACATGCCAAAATATCCACTGTGATTCCAGTCATCAAACTCCGTTTATATCAATTCCAAGATCAATTATTTCACGACCAGTGGACGCAGTAATCGTATGAACACTTGTATTATCTATATATATATATTTTGTTACACAAAATCTAAGCGAAATCGATCAGTGTCTTCTTCAAAATAGTTTACTCACGTAAAGCTTTGTTTAAACATCAATAATCACTTACTGTTTCTCGTTAAAAGGGTTAAGTGCTCTTAACTTTAAAATTTTGTAGCAAATTCTTGCAATTCACGCTACCGTTACAATGATATTGTAACACCAGTGAAGTTCGAAAGTATGTTGGAGTTATTATCGGTCTTTCACAGCGAGAGCAAGGCTGATATTGAGAGAAAAATTGTATCTAAAAGTATCCATATACTGAAATACGTCGTAGAATACCATATATTTATATTCGCGGCGCTTATAACCAGATAAACTTTATATTATTTGATGTTTAATTTTTACGTGATATTGAAAATTGCAAAAGATAGGATAAACACGTGAATAAAATAGATAATATTATTCGAAAACGTCCCAATTGTAACGTTTTCGTGTCTTTACTCTACACGCTAGTGACATATTCGCCTCTTTAGCCGTATATAATGTCATTGCTCCGTTACAATTGCTTTTAAGTTTCAAGAGGTACGGCAGACACTTGCAGACAGTTTGCAAACTGGTTTCACCTTTATATAAATGTATATATTATACTTTTAAATATTCATTCATATCTACATGCCTTTCCAATAGGATCCTCGAAGAAATAGGCATAGGTGTTATAACACCCACATTTAGGTGAGTGGATTAGGTGCCCACGTGTCAGATTGTGACAGCCTTACCATCATATTCACTCAATAAAGATACAGTAAATACTGTAATTTCAAAGTAACTAATCGTTTACTAAAATCTTATCTATTTGATGAGTATTTCTATTCAAAGTGTCTTCAAGTTTGATGTCAGATAATAACTTTTGGTTTGTACAATAATTGAAGCATTTAATAAGCGAATATAATATATATTTCGGCAACTTTCAAACTTAACCTATTAGCAATATTATTTAGTGTTGGCACTCAGCACACTACTCGGTTCTTGCAAATCATTCTGCCTAATTAAACAGCCCATTGCAGTAAAAAAAGCAGTTATTTTAAAGTAAAAAATGTTAACTATACCTACAATGGAATACTCACTGCTTTATATCGTTTTTACTCAGCGGCGTTTTCAATGGAGCTTGCAAACAATATAGAGACCATAGCCTAAAAAACCGAGCCCAGCGAATTTTGCATCTATGGTAGAGATGTTTCTAGTGAAATTTATTTGATAATTAATGACACAGTACAAATATAAACTTGGGGATAAATTGTTGGGGTCGGCACTTGATTCAACCTGACCTTCGCAGCCCCTACCGAGGCAAATCTGGGTTAGACCTGTTGTTAGACTTTCTTAGGCCTGTGACTGACCTGTAACGATTACCAAAGATGTTAAATTGGCAACCGGGACCGTCGGCTTAACGTGCTCTCCGAGGCACGGAGGGAACTCGGGCTCACCCATCCAACTACTGACGTGTGTTAGGGTTATATATATATATATATGTAGGCAATAGCAACTGCGCAGTATGTCAAACTAGACCATTATTTCTCTGCCAAAATTTTTTTTCGCTCTACGATTTATCGAACGATGACTTTTGAACACTTTCAAAGCTATTCTTTAGGTACTGTTGACCCAACGAAATAATTTTAAATTTATACAAAATATTAGTTTTACTAAGTTAGTTTGTCATAAGAATAATTAAATTACTTAAACTTTAATCAATCATGGAGTTATATCATAACGAATTCCCTTAATACAATTATAGATAACAGGAGCGTTTAAACCATAAAAATACGTAAAAACCCATTTGAATTAACAACGTGAGACATTCTGTCAGTATCTGTATGGGTGGGCTAAATCTATTCTCGTAGAGTAGACAAAACTAACACAACACCATAAATAAATAGTTTTCGGACAATTAATAACCTACGCTACTCTCAATAACTCTTATTTCATTGTTATTTTTAAAATAACACTGTCTGCTGTGGACAGCTTCACACGTGTGGTTATGAAACCTGGAAAATACCCCCTTTATCCACACATACACACATACATAGCACCCTTAGAACGATAGGGGCTAAATTCAGGAATCAAATATTTTGGAAATCACAGCCGGCATGTAATTATTTTACTAGTTGTGAGTACAATGACACTTTTTTTATATTTTTATAGTAAATCAGATTTCTTTAAAAAACTTGTGATTGTACATAATTTTTTTTGGTTTGTCTATGATGATTTAGTTTTCGCAATATTCGGAGTTGAGTCCCTATCGATCTGAGGGTGCGATACACACATTCTCAGACCTATATTCCCTGAAGGAGTAGGCAGGGGTGTTGTAATAACGACATCCACTTTTCACCGACGATGATTAACTGCCAACGTGACAGAAATTGAGTCTATCACTGTCTCAGGCACTATACATACGTCTTTGAATTACTTCTCAGACATGTGCAGGTTTCCTCACGATGTTTTCCTTCAGCGTAAAGCACGTGGTGTGAAATCAATGTACATAAGTTTTTAGAAAAACTCATTGGTCTTTTCAGGCCGCGTTGGATTTCGAACTTGCGTCGCTTGCGTAGCAGGCGACTGCTCAAACTCAAGACCACCACGGCTCTTATTAAACTCCAACTGAAACTAAGTACATCCTTATTTATATCCTTATGCCAGAAAGAGATAGAACTACTTTGAAACCTAGGACTATGTTAGTCTATGTTCTGTTATATAAAACAATTTATGTACGCTTGTGATCGAGTTTTCCTATCTGTATTTTTCCAGTAGGAGCATTACATGGGACTTTAAGATAGCTGTTTAAATGTGAAACCCCTGCCAACCCCTTTAGGGTGTACATTATTACGGACCTAACTCACCAGATGGAAAACATATTTTATGAAACGAAATATGTCTAAGAAATATTTAGCTCTGCCTCAAACTAGTCCGACAAACATGTATTAATTAACTTCACGTTGAATATCTAGACTACGACGAAATAATGAATTTGATTATCGTGTTAAATATTTCCTTTCATCCTTTCATTAATTTCGTATATAATTTGATGTTGTATTTATCAAAATCGTGTGAATGTTGACAAGCAGTGAAAAAATTACTCTCTTTATAAAACTAGTCGTATCATGACATATTAACAGACGCAATGACGTCAATCCATTTTATTATTAAACATTCGATTGTAAATAATAGGAGACATTATATTAATTATTATAAACTGATTCAGTCGCGACCATTTACAATCGAGAATACTTTGAAAACTCTATCTCAAGGGGATAAGGTATATTATTGATAGCAAGGCTAATGAGGCGTGTTGCCTATTTCTCGTCAAAGAATGAGGTGCATTATAATATAAATATATGTTTCCGCTTGCTAAGCGCTTATTTGAGTCGTGGTGTATGAGAAGGAAATAACTTTTTAATGTCGAATATTATATCGTTAGGAAATCGCATCGTGTTATATCAGATAACTGTAACTGTCTTCACTATATACAGATAAATAAAATTGAAGTGTCTGTTTGTAATTCAAGATGACACCTTTTCACTAAATGCATATGAAAGTATATACGAAACTGAGAAAAACCTCGTTTTAAAATTTTCTCTGTTTGTCAGCCCGTCTGTCCGTCTGTCTATCTGTTTGTTCCAGCTGATCTCCGAAACGGTTGGACCGATTTTAACGGGACTCTCACTGACTGATAGCGAATGTTACAAGGAGTAACTTAGGCTACTTTTATTCAAAAATATTTAGGGTTCCGCGGGAATGAAATTAAATCTACGCGGGTGAAACCGCAAGGCACAGCATACACATATACTTAATATGCTCACATCTGTAGGAACAAGCAAATCACCAGGGGGGCAACTATGATCGTTTAAGCAGCGCGTATTAAGAACTTCTTAGCTTTGACGTTTAATTTTACGGTACCAAAATGTAACGTCAAAGCTCAGAAGTTCATACGTTCTGCTTAAACCGATGACGGTAGGCTTTTACACGCTATGTACAAACAGTAGTCTCTGCCTACCGTTTATTTCCAACCGGTAGACGAAAGTGTTGATTAAAAACGACGCTCGACGTCGAGCTCGACGCTGAGTTACTTTACAGAATAACATGACATGAACTCGTTTTCCACAATAGTGTTTGCGACTAATGTGTATCACATATATCAGTTTTTGTAAGAATATATGAAGTAAATATCAGGGAATTATTTTTGCCAGCGCAGGAACTCAACACCTGGAAAACTGGTCTGAGCAAGATCTAGATCGCAAGGGATAGAAATAGGGAAGAGAGGCCTTTGCCCAGCAGTAGGACATGAGACTCATAATAATAATGTGTGGTTTTATGTAAAAACGGGTTCCTTTTATGGCAAATAAAAACAATAGATAAAAGTCTTTTTGATCCAAGGATATCTATGAATATTATAATATAAAAAAAATATTATCAGATTGTTAAGAATAAAATTTAATTATCTAGTCATGATGATAAAAAATCTTACAAAATCCGTCAGTTGGACCGATTTCACTGGCAGAAAGCTGATTATAGAAGAAGTAACATAGGCTACTTTTAATTAAAAAAATGAAATTATATTTCCTAGGGCCACAAAATTAGGTCTACGCGGGTAAAATTGCGGGGCACGGGTAGCATACCTTGCCTTACATATGTTATATATCTTAAAGTATAGAAGGAATTATTAAAACGAAAGAATAGAACAAAAATACATAGAATAGTGCGGACGAAGACGTATTGTGAGTCCAATTAGTAGCGCAAGGGCCACACTAGTGTTGTATCTAAAAATATATAAAAACACTCTGTTACCATTTGTCACGGCTCTCCCAGTATTTATCAAGATACCGTTCCGCATCTATTTATACAGGGTGTGGTGAAATATTTACACGCAATTAATGATTTTTTGGTGAAATTGAAATTGGATGTCACATTTGTCAAAGATTTTTTTTTGGGTGTAAAAAGGCCTATATTTGGGGTAATTGGGCTTGGATTTCAATTTCGAGTGAGATATAAATTGTATAGATTAATCAAGACACCTATTTAGGTGACTGTAAAAAAGACGCTTACTAATTTAATATTTCATGACATCTTGTTTTAATTCATTTAATACACTAGTTGTTGTCGTCTTAATCTGTCTCGTGGCAGCCTTTCTCCACTCGCTACATAGATGGCGCAACTCGCTAACAAATACAGAGTTTGAGTACAGATACACGGGAACCTAAATCGCGCAATAAGAGTTTTCAAGCGCATTGCAGAATATATACAAGTTTCCAACTAGAACAGTTGAAGCAGCGGACATGGCACACGCCTGGCTGGAAGATCTTCCCTTTGTCTCGTGTCTGTCCCTACAGTCTCCTTAGGGTATCCGGGTACGCAAAGGTTGCCCAGTTTAACTGAAGATTTTATAAGGTGACAACGAAACACTTGGTGAGTCCATCTACCGCTATCTCAGGCACTAAACATGTTTCTGAATTTATTCTGACCTACAGGTACGGTCGTGGAGTGACCAAAATGTTGTTTTCTGTTGTTGACCAATAGAAAACTTGTCCGTACCCTGCTCTCTAGTTACACAAAGCTCTTCTTTCGAATGTGCAGATCTCTACCAAGACATCGTGAATTTAAGAGAAAATAACTCTTGTCAGTGTTACCGATGCAACTCTTTCCATTAGTCTCTGTCCAGTGCCATCTCTTTGACCTCCTTATACGTCATGACAGACACCTTTTCTTTAACTTATTTCATCTATACCTTTGTCTTCCTCTCCCTCTCTTCCCTTCTAGCTTTCCTTGTAAGTATTATGTTTTCAAAGAAGTCATGTCAAGCACAGGATTTCTGATTATTCTCTTTAGTAAGTACTCTTTTTACCTTTACCCCTATCACGAGTTTGCAATCGTTTTCGTAATCTACACTCGCTAGCGTCTCTGACAATATTTGTATGACATATTTTAGTTCTTCACGTCACCGCTTGGAGGCGCTGTACAATTTCTTATACTAATATTCGGCGGAGATGCTACCGAGAGTAAATTACGAAAAGAAAGAATTAGAATCCGTGGTGGCCTTGGGGTTATAGCAGTCGCCTGCTACGCAAGCGACGCAAGTTCGAATCCCAGCGAGGCCTGTACCAATGATTTTTTCTAAAAAAGCTTATGTGCAATTATTTTACACCAAGTGCTTTACGGTGAAGGAAAACATCGTGAGGAAACTTGCATATGTCTGAGAAGTAATTCAATGACGTATGTATAGTGCCTGAGACGGCGATGGACTCACCCGCTGTCACGTTGGCACTTGATCATATTCGGTGAAATGTGGGTGTTGTTACAACACCTCTGCTTATCCCTTCGGGGACTCGTGATAGGGGTACTTAGCTACGAAGTAGTGATAAGTATTTTTTTTTTGCTCTTTAGTATATAAACTAAAATTCATCCCATATATGGAAATGCAATAGAAATAACTACAGTTAACATCCCTATAAACAAGATAGTTGCGTCGCAGGAGATTGATGTCGGCGCGCGCGCCGCTATTAGTGACGCTTTACGGAAAAACTCACAAAAAACACATTATTGTTTTGTAGTACAGAATTACACCTTCCGAAAATAGTCAGGTTTTAATTAGATACGTTGGTGATAATTGTGTCTGTAACGAGTTTGACTTTTGAATCAGGACTCTATACAGATAAATAAAATTGAGGTGTCTGTTTGTGATTCCAAATTAACAGCTTTACAATAAATACATATGAAAGTATATAAGTGCCATATTTACATACACATTTAGTGATATTTTTTCTTTATATGTATATATATACATTTTTAAACTAATTCATGTATTTTAATGCAGGGCCATGGAAACGAAGAAATAAGGTTATCTATCTTCATGAACCTTTCATTTATTTTTTTGAAATTATTCTAATCGTATAATGTATACATACGTAATGCTCACGCCTGCATCCCATGGGGGTAGGCAGAGACCACCGTTTGCCACATGCTACGATCCTTACATGCTTTTCGCTTCATCCACAATCATGCATCTCTTTACTATTGATCAGAATTTGACATTTCTGAAAATTTAAAACCTATTTTTTTTATACTTAGATACATTTATTATTATAAACCCTTGTATTAAAACACAATAAACCTAGACACAAATACCCGCAACACAAAAATAAAACAAAAAACTAACGGAACACATTTAAAAAGCGAATGAGCAAGAAATGAGATGGAATTGAAAACAAACAATTTTACAGAGCTATCAAAAGCTATTATAAGCCTTATATTATTCTTCAGTGTTAATGTGCAGGCTATATATCTCTATACAAGCGTTTAGGTATAATATATTGTAGATACCGCTGAAATTCGTGTGCCCCGTACGATTTGTATTTTCAGCCGCTGAATTATGAGCGCAATAAAATTTTTCAAATATCCCAAGTGTCGAATTCCTAACATTTTGAATGAACATTTAACATTATTTATAAGTCATTGTTTTTTTATTGTTTTGAATTCTTTATGCTTTAGATTTTTTTCAAATATATCTAACAATGTCTGCTCGTCTATCTGTTAGATCCACTTAATTTACACAACAGAGTTTGATACGGTTTTCATCATCTATACATCTATACAGATAAATACAATTGAAGTGTCAGTTTGTTATTCCAAAATAACAGCTTTTTACTAAATATATTTATTATGAAAGTATATACGGTACTGACTTAAAAAAACAAATTTTCAAATGTTTTTCTCTCCGTCTGTTTGTTCCGGGTAATCTCTGTAACGGCTGTACCGATTTTTACGGGACTTTCACTGGCAGATAGCTAATGTTAAAAGGAGTAGCATGGTTTACTATAATAAAAAAAAACATTTTAGGGTTCCGCGGGAATGTAATTAAATCTACGCGGGGAAACCACAGGGAAATAGCTAGTAAGCTAGATAGGTTTTCTATAGTATTTATCATAGTACCTTATACCACAATATAAATATAACCTTAACACGCAGTAAGGAGTTTAGGCCTATTTTTTTAAATAATAACTTTTGCTACATTGAGATCGAGGGTTGTCAATCTTGAAGATTCATAACATATTCTTTAATTTAGCGTCAAAATAATGTAGATTTACCGTATCGATTCGATTATGCAGCGTCGATACAACCCTAATACAATTTTTTTTTAATTTAATGTGATTGAATTGCATTTCATTGACAATAATAACAAAAACTCTATATATTTAAATAAATTGAAAAAAAAAAACAGTATTTTGCAACCATATCGCCGATAACACTTGACGTGAAACTTTACACCACGCGAAGTCGGGGCGAGATAGTAATATAAAAAAATAAAATTGCCTATGAATCGTATGGCCTTAATATCAACCGTTGATCAACACCTCTTATTATTCACTTGTTTGATGTATATTTTTCAACGCACTTCAATATATTTGACCGGCTATTTTTGTTACGCCCGCCTCGTAGTTTGTTCAAAGATAATTTGGTTTCCCAAACAGATGGTAGACTTTGTACGACGATGGACAAGATTTTATTATAGATTATAAGCTTAAAACATACATATGCTCACGCCTGTATTCCCCGAAGACTTCACTGAAGATGATTAAGTGCCAACGTGAAAGATGGTGAGTCCATCGCCGTCTGAGGCACTATAATTTTAGATTAATTATGCAGATTTCATACAGACGTATGCAGGTTTCCTCACGATGTTTTCCTTCATCGTAAATCACGTCTTATAAAATCACTGCACATAATGTAATATTATTTATCAAAGGAGGAGCTCGTGGCACAGTTGCTATTGCGTATATAATTCGATCAGCGAAGTTAAGTAACCCTAAGCCTAGCCAGTAATTGGATGGTTGACCGCCCGAGTTCCCTCCGTGCCTCGGAGAGCACGTTAAGCCGTCGGTCCCGGTTGCCAATTTATCATCTTTGGCAATCGTTACAGGTCAGTCGGAGGCCTAAAATAGTCTGACAACTAGTTTAACCCAGATCACAGATTTTCCTCGTTAAAGGGGTTGCGAAGGTCAGATGGCAGTCGCTTCGTATAAAAATCAGGTGATCAGCTACATCGGGTTGAATCAACCCCAGCAATGTATGGGATAAGGCCAGGGACGATGATGAATATGATTTATCAAAATGTAGTGGTATACATCTAATTATCAAATCAAGGTTTAGATCCCAGTTCAAAAATAACAATGATAGAGATGTAATTTATTGACCAATTAAATTTAATACAATATCCTCAAAAAACTTGCGAAGCTCACTCGCAATAGGATATAAGCATAATTACGTATTATCTAGTAATGTTTTTGCTGGATTTCTTTTAATAATGTTATCATAATTGCTTAAGATTACTCGTTCTTATGTACAGTTTTATGCTATTATTTCTAAAATTACTATTAGCTACAAATGATATTATAATTTCTGTTCTAAAAAGTAGTTAGCATTACCACCTTATTTTCTTTTTTCACGGTTTTTTGCTTGTCCATAAATGATGTACTGCAATACTTGTAGAATGCCTTGAAGGTTTCTACAGGACTACAATGCTACAGCGTGCCATGGAAAGAGCTATGCTTGGTGTCTCGCTACGAGATCGAATCAGAAACGAGGAGATCCGTAGACGTACTAAGGTAACCGACATAGCCAATCGGATTGGCAATGGGCAGGCCACATTGCTCGAAGGACTGATGGCCGCTGAGGCAGTAGAGTTCTCGAGTGGAGACCACGTGCCGGCAAGAGCAGCGTAGGGCGCCCCCCCGCGAGATGGACGGACGATCTGGTCAAGGCCGCGGGGACCCGCTGGATGCAGGCCACTTCCAACCGGGTGAGGTGGATATCATTGGGAGAGGCCTATGTTCAGCAGTGGACGTCCTATGGCTGATATGATGATGATGATGCCAATGCTGTAGCATAATTTTGGAAGAAATATAAATTATTTAGAAAAAAAATACCTTATGATTATAATACGGTCATAATATTCGGAGATATGAGTGGTAACCAGAGAAGAGTGGGATTTAAAAAAAAACATTGTAAAAAGAAGGGTCCCCGAAGAGGTAAGAGGTAAGCAGAGGCAGACTCCATCGCCGTCTCAGGCACTATATACATTCGTCTTTGACATACTTCTCAGACATATGCTAACCTCACGATGCTTTCCTTCACCGTAAAGCACGTGGTGTGAAATCACTGCACATAAGTTTTTACAAAAATACTCATTGGCTCCGCTGGGATTCGAACTTGTGTCGCTCTCAAAACCCCACGGCCACCATGGCTTTCAAAAAAATTATATAAAAGAATATACATATATAGACACAATAGTTCACAAAGAGATTGAAGAATCAAACATACTGACTACAAATACCTCAGTATATTCAATTCAATTCAATTCAAAATATCTTTATTTGATTAGACTTCTTACAAAGTACTTTCAATTATAGTATATTTCATTTAAATGTTGTCCCATCTACGCTCACATAATCTATATTCTCACACGTCACTCAGTTTTGTGGGCTATTTCACTTCTCGTTATTGTCGCTCGGCCATTGTTTATTTAAACAATAACTTTTAGTGCGGCGACGTTTTTAACGATTATATACGATAGAGACTGTACGATATATCCGTTCTGTAAAAAAATATAATACTCATGATATATTTTTATAGCATTAAAAGCAAGTCATACGGGACCACGCGTCGGTGTAAATTAAATATTTTACAGATAGTAGGTTACTTTTAAATTGTTGTTTAAAACAAGTGTCAAATGTACTGTCCGTAATGAAATTCTATGTTAATATTATATTTAGCTGTCTATTACACGCATTATATTAGCGAAGTGTGGTTATAACATTTATAATCCTGTATAATGTATTTTTATGTGCCGTGTTGGCCTTGAGGTTTGAGAGCGACACAAGTTCAAATCCAAGCGAGGCCTGTACCAATGAGTTTTTCTAAAAAATTTGGGTACAGTGATTTCACAACACGTGCTTTACGGTGAAGGAAAACATCGTGAGGAAACCTGCATATTTCTGAGAAGTCATTCAGTGACGTATGTATAGTGTCTGAGACGGCGATAGACTCACCATCTGTCACGTTGGCACTTAATCATCTTCGGTGAAAAGTGGGTGTTGTTATTACAACACCTCTGCCTACCCCTTCGGGGAATACAGGCGTGAGCATACGTATGTATGTATTTTTGTGTTCTTCTGACGATTTGAAAGTAATTTGTAAGAAGTCTAATCAAATAAAGATTATTTGAATTTTGCATTTTGCCTCATAATATACAATATACAATTAACTAGCAAGTGCCCTGCGGTTACACCCGCGTAGATTTAATTTCATTCCCACGGAACCCAAAATGATTTTTTTAAATGAAAGAAAAATTTCGTTAAAATCGGACAGAGAAAAAAATTTATAAAATTAGTTATTTTTAAGGCAGTACCGTGTATAATTTCAGATGCATTTAGTGAAATGCTGATATTTTGGAATTAAAAACAGACATCTCAATTTTATTTATCTGTATAGATATAGATGTATAGATTCCGCGTTTATAATACACACTTATAAAAAATACCTGAATCTCTTTCTTAGTACCATCGCCTTAGTATATTATGTTAAACAATTTGTTCACACAAACAAAACAGCGCTAAATAACACCATAAGATAAATTGATAGACAGACACACTTAACTATTTGTAAGAAAATTAGCGACGCACATTAAAATATTAGAAAAACTGATCCCGCATTTAACCCCGATGTTGTGACGGGATCTCCATTCGGGTATTCGTGGAATCACTAACAAATCAGCACCTGTCACTTGCGTTAACGCATCCAGAAATATCAGTGCCATTGTTTCAAAACTAGAAAACAATATTCACTTTTTAAATAAAAAAATATATTCCTGCTCTATTTCCGACCGACTTTTTAATGGTCGTGTGTGAGTTTTCAAGAATAAATCGCAAAAGTGCTTTGTTTTATTTTAGACTCTATTGAGGTCGTTTAAAGTTCGAATTGGTTTAGCGTTCATTTGTATCGTGAAACGTTCTGTAGGTTTAAAAAGGCCACTTTGGGAGAATCTTAACGTGATCCGAATATGATTCATCAACGGCATTACAAAATGGTCACTTAGGTGCAATTCATATTATGATTACAATTATTGTAGATGCCAGTTCCTTACTAACTTATTATGAGGATTTTGTCACAAAAGCAATACATATTTTGTGGACCATTTTAGAAATCTTCATTGGAAAGTGTGAAACAAATGAATTGCGAAATATTATTCATTCGTGAATCATAATATGAATTGCACCTAAGTGACCATTTTGTCATTTCGATGATGAATCATATTCGGATCACATTATGATTCTCCCAAAGTGACCTTTTTAGACCTACTGTTCGATATTTGAATTTGAAAGATTGTAGTCGTGTCGACAATAGAGCTGGGAGTGGTGACAGCTGATTATCGGCGACAAGCTTAACGAAGACAATGGAATTTTCGGCATTGTCTCAAATGAGTGACAAATTATCTCTCGAGCCTCTCACGTTTTATTTTTCCTTCATTATTTTTCTTGGCGCATTGTTAGTTGCGACGTTATGAGCATAAATCCACATTATTCTTTATTTATGTTACAATTTCAAACTTGATGTGAAATATGGAATAATTACTACTGTGTAATTTGTAAGTCTGCTGAGATGAAGTGACTGTAAAATTTTATTATTTACTGCTTTTGTATTCGCGACATTTCTTGGCGTATCAAAATATGAAGCCAAAAACAAGCTTATTTTTTATGATTTATGTAGCGTATCATTAGTTTCAAATATATCATTAAACAAAAAGAATGCCGTTTTGTCATCCTCATTCTGAGAAAAATATCATCAGAATAAGAAACACACAATATTTTTCTTACTTAGACAATGAGTTATTTGGCTCTTTTGAGAAATGTCGAGTGTTTTAAGGCGTTAATCTGAGAGATTACCTTGTCTCTGCGTGTGTCGGCTAAAGTACACTTTGACACGTCCCGAATACGTGCGTGTTTATACAAGCACATCACTAGCTGGTGACAACTTCTCACTTACACAAAATATACCGTATTATTAATGTAATAAGGGGGGTTTTCAAGTGCTGATTCAGTGTATTGTCATCAGGTTAGTTACTTTTTAATAGAAGTTTTCGAACTATCATGAACATGGGATATGAGAAATTTTATCCCATTATTTAAAAGTAGTGCCATCTCTTTTTGTGACACGGGTTTCAAAAGGGATAGGGGTCTAATCTTGGTTTTTAATAAGGGGTAGGCAGAGGTGTTGTAATAACTACACCCACTTTTCACCGAAGATGATTAAGTGCCAACGTGACAGATGGTGAGTCCATCGCCGTCTCAGGCACACGTCATTGAATCACTTCTCAGAAATATGCAGGTTTCCTCACGATGTTTTCCTTCACCGTAAAGCATGTGGTGTGAAATCACTGTACATATTTTTTTTAGAAAAACTCATTGGTACAGGCCCCGCTGGGATTCGAACTTGCGTCGCTTGCGTGGCAGGCGACTGCTCAAACCTCAAGGCCACCACGGCTCTTTTACTGCTCACTACGTTTTAATTATACTAATTAATATGTTTCCTTTCTATATTACAGCGAATATAAGGTTAGTTCAGCTAATACGCTAATATACAATTTGTCACGTGTATATATAAACAGAATGGACCGACGGAGGGCAAATTTAAACAGACCAATAAAAATAACGGTGTTTGTTTCTGAAGTCAGAAAGCATCTAGTACATCACACATCATCATCGCCCTGGCCTTATCCCATACATTGTTGTGGTCGGCACTTGATTCAACCCGATGTGGCTGATCAACTGATTTTTATACGAAACGACTGCCATCTGACCTAGCTCTTCTACGAAGAAAATGTGCGTTAAACCAGTTGTCAGACTGACCTGTAACGATTGCCAAAGAATTTGATTGGTCAGCCATCCAATTACTGGCTTGGGTAAGGGGTGCTTAACTTCGCTGATCGAATGATATGCGCAATAGCAACTGTGCCACGAGCTCCTCGAGTACAACACACGATAAACACGTAATTAATTACTTTCAGCGTGCTATTAATTAGCGGCACAATCTAATATATTATCAGCTGTTGACGTCAGAGCTCCAACACAAGTAATTTTTTTCTAACGCCATCCAATATAACTCTTCTATAATGTGACATGCTGATTTGTGTTAAGGAACATAATCGATTGAAAATAGATTCCACGTGAAGATGAAAATAATAAATCTTAGAGGAATTTCCCGGAAAAGTTTAACGAAGGCTTAAGATGCATGAGATTTTTATTACGGTTCACTTTTTTGTTTTTTTTTTGCTTCATATGAAATGTATATTATCACCCAGAAGGGTCCCCGAAGGGGTAAGCAGAGGTGTTGTGTGTCGTGACAGATGGTGAGTCCATCGCCGTCTCAGGCACTATACATATGCCTTTGAATTACTTCTCAGAAATATGCAGGTTTCCTCACGATGTTTTCCTTCACCATAAAGCACGTGGTGTGAAATCACTGTACGTAAGTCTTTTTAGAAAAACTCATTGGTACAGGCCCCTCTGGGATTCGAACTTGCGTCGCTTCCGTAGCAGGCGACTGCTCTAACCCCGAGGCCACCACGGCTCTATAATATATATAAGTAAAAAAAATAACAAAACCACGGCTTACGGTTAAGACCAAAAAACATTCATGGTCCAGCGCTTATAACTCGTGACGGCCCTTAAACCAAATATGTATTTTAATTTCTAATATACATCTCTTCCAGTAAATAAATAGCGAATGAATCTACGCCTTAACAAATAATAGTATGCAATGCATTAATAAAATTTTCTCCGCAACATAATATTTTTCTTATGAAAATGACACAATGTTGAATTCTTAGCGGGCAGCTGTAAATCTCGAGTTGTTTAGATAATTCCCGCATTTACTATTATAATAAATTTATTTTTAATAGTCCTAAACTGTGGTGGCGAGATAATGTATATTGTGGGAATATTTCGTGGTTTTCGTAACGTCATGTTTTAAGGTTGAAAATCCATAGTTTTCTTATGTAGATATTATTGTTAACGCACGATCATTATACATTTATTATTAGAGAAAGTTTTTTGAGGCCAAGTTCAAATCCCAGCGTGCTGTACTGAACTCTTAAATTCAGTGATTTCATAACATGGGCTTTACAGTTAAGAAAAGATCTTGCCAAGAGCGAGTCGGACAATACATTAAAAATCGAGCAGAAAAAAACACGTTTTTGTAAGGGTCTTTGATTTACTTCTCAGACGTATGCAGGTTTCCTCACGATGTTTTCCTTTACCGAAAAGCACCTGGTGTGAAATCAGTGCACATAAGTTTAAAAAAAAACTCATTGGTACAAGCCCCGCTGGGATTCGAACTTGCGTCGCTTGCGTAGCAGGCGACTGGTCAAACCCCAAGGTCACCACGAATTAATTCGTTTTTTTCAAAAAAAAAATTCCCTTTTGTAATATAAAAGTCATGTATTTTAATTTTCGATAAGCTCATTGGTACAGAGCGGTGAAATTCGGACCCGCGTCACTTGTATTACAGACTAGTCAAACCACTAATCCATCTTACACTTATAAATTAAAACAATAAAAATACGTACGCAACGCAAATTCGCGAGCCCATCAATAATCACCCCCATTTCCGACAAATTACCAGGGTGCGTCAAAATGACGCAATTATTGGCGCGATCCATCATCAGACGTGACGCCATACACAACTAAATCATTTAAGGGTTAAATTTATACCTACTCTCGTATTTATACCATGGGGTATAAAACAACGTATTTAAGTGTTTCTGTTGATGCGGGATGATTTATGAGGGTTCATTGGTGTTTGTGTAACGTTGGAGGTAATTATTACGTAATATATAAGGCTTTTATTTGTAACTAGCTTCCGCCTGTGGGTTATTGGGGATGTTACTCAACAATAGTGCAGCATTAAAACAATTCAATAAATAAAATAAATATGCTCACGCAATCCCAGAAGGGATAAGCAGTGTTGTAACAACAGAACCCACATTTCACCGAATATGATTAAGTGCCAACGTGACAGAGCGTGACTCCATCGCCGTTTCAGGCACTATACATACGTAACTTCTCAGACATATGCAGGTTTCTTCACGATGTTTTCCTTCACCGTAAAGCACGTGGTGTGAAATCACTGC
The DNA here is from genome assembly GCA_929442735.1 of Watsonalla binaria. Lineage (NCBI taxonomy): Eukaryota > Metazoa > Arthropoda > Insecta > Lepidoptera > Drepanidae > Watsonalla > Watsonalla binaria. Next base: position 2,501,477 of record OV838938.1, read on the forward strand.
ACATAAGTTTTTTTTTAGAAAACTCATGGGTAAAGGTCCCGCTGGGATTTGAACTTGCGTCGATTGCGTATCAGGCGACTGCTCAAACTCCAAGGCCACCACCAGGCTTTAAATTCATTGGTTACCTACTATTTTCACAATATTATATTATTAGTAAGGATATAGACAAGCTTCAAGAGTTTATTTACGTTAAATACTCAGCTCAAGTGTCTGATAGCTTCTTCTCAGGAGACTGTTTTTCGAACCGTCCGAATAACAAATATTCTTCCAACGTTATTACATTTGCAATACATTGTAAACTTCGAAACTCCTAAGCTTAAGCCCGAAAAACAAATTATCCCCTAGACAAATTCCTCCATACAATAGCTCGCCATAATAACTGTTCCGACAAAGCGCCCTCCCGTCATGTAATCTCCATTCAAGCTTGCGCCAATCTGTCACGAGATGGCGCTACAATAGAGGATTAGCAGTTATTACGTCACCTTTGTGCAGCCCGTATGATCGAGAAGGTCTAATATTAGGGATTATCATGGGTTTCTCTCCATTTCTGTGGGTTAAAGGTGGAGAATGTTTTTGAATTTGAAAAAATAAAAAAAAGTAATATACCCCATACAGATAAATAGAATTGAAGTGTCTGTCTGTAATTCCAAATTAACAGGTTTTCAATAAATGCATATGAAAGGTAAAATGTATTTCTAAAATGTTCACTGACTGTTTGTTCCGGGTAATCTATGAAACGGCTGGACCGATTTTGACGGGACTTTCATTGATAGAGAGCTGAGATGTTATAAGGATTAATAAAAGGTACTTTTGACCTTAAAAAATAATAAGGTTGGAACTGCGAGGCACAGGTAATCTATAAAGATTACCTTACTTACTTAAGTAGGTAAAATAGTATAGTTTTTAAAATATTTAATTACCATATTTCTAATGATCTGTTATGGTAATCAGCGCGTATTAATCACCAAACGGAGCTATATACGGTAAACTAGTCAACATTCTTGCATATTTTTACTAAAATAAAACCAAAATTTATTTGATTGATTATAAAAAAATTTAGTTTATATGGTGGTTTGTTGCTATAGTGATAACTCTGGCATTCCACATTAAATTATAATCGACCTATGATAACTTATCTCTTCACGTCGTCACGAGTTCTGAGCGCTGGCCTTGAATGCGCAGAACGTAATATTTTAGGTGTAGTTATCCCGAAAGCGAGCAATTCTCCCCACTATTTTCAACGACCACTCAAAACCCATGACGGTATCTGTTTTTGTATAATCTCTTAGACATTTTCCTGACTCTCAATCACCGTAAAGTCAAGTAGTAAGGATCTACTAAAAATATTGGACGTTTGGTAAAACTTACTGGTGTAAAACGAGATTTGAACCCTACTAAACACTCGTAGCTAGCGATTACTAAACCACGCGACCACAATATGAGGGTGGCAGTAATAATTCCGGATTACATCACTCGTGATATTACAGAGGGCTATTTCGCGGCGTTGTTGAGGCGAGGATGATGACGGATTTAGAACATTATAAGTTAGATAGTAAAAACGCTATACGCATATATTTCAAGGACCTCACTGACTTATATAAATACAAACTCAAAGATATTTTTATTAAATTAGAATTTTAACAATGTACTTTCAACTCGTCAGAATGACATAATTATACAGGATTATACATGCTAATAAAAATATTATAATGAGCAATGTTGGTAAGTGTAACAGCATTTTAGCTTTACCGTCTTCTCAGGAAGCTAGGAAACTTTACAAAATAGCCCTAAGCTTATTACTTAGTAATATTGTCCATATTATATTTATGTACCTTACGGGAGTGACATGTTCACAATTTGAACAAACTCCCATATTCAATAAATAAAATTATTGACTGCTTATTTTTTTTACGACTACCCTCATTTACTTAAGAAATGTGATGACCGCAAGCCGTCATCTTAACTAAGACCAGTTTGCATCGCGATGCGGTTCAGTGCACACGTTGAGGACGGAACTCTGAGCTTGTGTTTGTTTAAAATGTGATTTGAAAACAGTGTTAAAAAGCATGAACTATTAAAAGTGCAGTGAAGTGATTAGCTCTGATAAGGAAAATTCCTCATTAGAATATTGTGACGTACTGAGAACGACGGTTGGATTGATAAAGATAAGTGGTAGCATAGTGTTATTATTCTGCATATCGAAAAAAAATTATGTTAAATCTATGTTCGATGAAGCAAAACCGCCATTGTACTATATATACTTTTTTATTTACTTACAAACATTCGGTTTGCAGTGCACACACAGCTCTCTAAACTTAATTAAATATACAAGGGACATTACTTAAAACTAATTACAAGTAGAAAACTTGTCCCAAATCGGTGCCTCTCGGGATCGTGCCAAGAAGGCTGGCAGCATTGCCACGTTGAATAGCAATGCTGATTCTCTGAGCGAGAAAAGCCCCAGCCCGCTTGTCACGACAGGCTTCTACTAGCCCTCCACCCTATGTAGGGGGGAATCATATCGGTGTGTTTTCACCACAGCTATTGTTACGAATGCTTAATCTAGGAACCCACCCAACAACGCTGCCAAACCTCTTATTTATTTGATTATTTCTATCTATTAGCCTCGGGGCTGGAGCAGTCGCCTGCTGCGCAAGCGACGCTAGTTCGAATCCCAGCGGGGCCTGTACCAATGAGTTTTTCTAAAGAAGATATGAACAGTGAAGGAAAACATCGTGAGGAAACCTGCATATTTCTGAGAAGTAATTCAAAGACGTATGTATAGTGCTTGAGGCAGCGATAGACTCACCATCTGTCATACTTAATCATAGTTGATACTTAATCAATGAAAAATAATGAAAAGTGAGTGTTGTGATTACAACACCTCTGCCTACCCCTTCGTGGAATACAGACGTGAACATATGTATATATGTCTTTCTATCTATTAGGTCAAGTATCACAGTGGAAATAAGATTACTATACGCAGAAGTCCTTTAAATAATATTTATCTTTTAACCAATAACCTACATAGTTACTATTTCCTTGTCATGAATGTGTCTAATAGAAAAATGTTTAAAATCTTAAATTTAGTCCGTACCAAGCTCAGACCCGTATTTTATGTAAACATATTTCTTATATCTCTTGCGACTGACAAAAATATATTATTTACGACTCGTCACGTCATAATGCAAAGAATTTCGTTTATAACAAGATATTATTTACATAATTTACGGCCGCAGGGTTAAAAACAATCGTATATACCAATAAAACGTGTCGCGTACGAAATAATTGGAGCGGAAAATTATTGTGTTATAAATAGTTTAGTCTGAATATAATTTTATAGTCCCGACTGCGATCGTAATTCATAATAAAATTCTGTCTTAGTCGGATGCATGTGTCTTGACCGTTTTGCCAAAAGTGCAAAGTCGTGGATGATTAAATTACTAAGCCGATAGACCATGAAAATTGGAGGATAGGTTCTCCGAAATTCCACCCCTAAGGGGTTATTTGAAACTTATTTGAAAATTTTTATGTGAATTCCGAGGGTTTAGCTCTCAATTATACGTAATAATTTAAAAAAGGGGCATACTCCAATGAGCAAGCAGTGTTGCCCTCATAATTCTATATAGACGGGGCTCAGCAGGTCAGAGTAATTCGGCTTTGAGTTTGATTATGTAGTACTTGGTGAAATCCTCTAGCCGTTTACCTATCATATTCCGTGATGTGGTTCTATTCCAGTGTAATAATGTTAAAATAAAGGAATCGCATTGAAAAAAAAAATTGAGAGTATCTTAACGAGTCGCTCCAAACAAACGGACAAAGATTTTATTGTGTTTCAAAATAAAACATAATTTCATACAAAATCTTTGTGTATTACGATTCCATACAGTGTCATAATGTGATGATTTTATTGGTTAGTCGTCAAGTATTATCATGAAAAGGCTGTAACTATGGCAATTTATTGCATACCACACATTTTTTCGTCTTCGATAGTAAATTATAAAAATATTTTTTATTGTTCGCAATGATTTTTCTGAATCTCGTTTGATCTAACTTGATTGAGGTAATAATGTATGTTTATTATGCAATACAAAAGTAATAAAATAAAAGCCCATCACGCTACAGGATACAGTTATTGGCAGTGTTAAAATGTACAATAAATTGGATATGTAACAGCTGTTTTATATATTGATATATTTGACGCATTAGAATAGGCATTTTTAATATAAATAATATAGAAAGTGCGTCAGACCGTAAAAATAGTTATGCAATTAGAATATTATTTTGACCCACATATTATTAACAATATTAAGTATATCTCGTTGATTGATTCAAGTGAGTGGAAGTATTTTTAAGAATTATTGTTATTCAATAGAATATTAAATAAAACTTAAAAAATATTTTTTGACGATTTGAATTAAGATATTATTTTTTTAGTATTGGTATTATTTAATTTGGTACGAATACTACGGAATGATATATTATCAAACTAGTTATGTTTTTCCTAATGTTTTTCAAATAAAAGTAGTCTAAATTACTCCTTGCAAAACAGACAGACAGCACCGTATATACTTTCATATGCATTTAGTGAAAAGTTGTTATTTTGGAATTACAAACAGACACTTCAATAGTATCTGTATAGATCTGCCTTATTATTTCAAATACACCGTAATATTTTCCAAGCATACCCTCACTATAGCGGCTAGTAGAAACTAATCCACGAATAATATAACTACAAAGTAATTCCCAAGTATGTCCCGCAACTATAATCCTACTAGATAACAAAGTAATCTAATCCAAAGGCGGTGAACTGTTGAACGAACGTCTAACTTTGATTGGATAGCTGTAGTAATCCAACTGACACAGCTGGAGCACAAGAAAGTTGACAGAAAGACTTCTATATATATAAACTTCTACAATATACACAGGTAAATAAAATTGAAATGTCTGTTGGTAGTTCCAAAATTACTATAAATGCATTTGAAAGGATACGCGGATATATATACTGAAATTGAAAAAAACAAATTTTCTCTGTATCTGTCCATTTGTTCCGATCTGTGTCTTTATCTCCGAAACGGTTGGACCGATTTTAACGTGAATTTCACTGGCAGATAGCAAATTTTACTAGGATTAACTTAGGCTACTTTTAGTTTAAAAAAAATATTAGGTGTTCGCAAGCCACCCATGAAATGAAGTCTAGACAAAGCTAGTATATAAAGCTGAAGAGTTTGCTTGCTTATTTTCTTGCGCTAATCTCAGGAACTACTTGTCTGATTTGAAAAAAAATCTCAGTATTAGATAATCAATTTATCAAGGAAGGATATATATATATATATATAAGGTGACACCGCGGGACACAGCTAGTAATGAATAATAATCTAAATAATGAACGAATCATTGAAGTCCTATCTAATATGGTATTTACATATCACATATCGAATGTGTAGGCAGAGGTGTTCTTATAGTACACCTTCACCCATATTTCACCAGTTATGTTAAATACATAATAGTAAATTGAAACGTTACAATTTAATGACCGAATATTGCATTTTTAGGTCAATAGAAGTTTAAACTCAAGTTTGTGGGGTCCCCACCCTTATCCCACGGCCGACGTCTTGGAAATGGGGAAAAACACTTTTCTCATGATATCTCGGAAACTATGCGTCTTAGAAAAAATTCGTAAGAACAAAATTTGTAGCAAATAGCTTTGCCTACAAATTTGTATATATAACTTTTTGCCCTGAATTCAATGGACTATAAGTTCCGTTTAATAAGGGTGAGCCTATTGCCATTGCCATTTATGTGAGTACCAGAAGCGCATGTTAGAACGTGTAAATATAGAACTAATACAAGGTCGGTAAGTGGGTATGGGTATGTTAGTAAAATTTTAGGGGACTGACCTTCCGTAAGTATTATTTTATGGAAGGATGACCGGAAGATTAAACGCAAACAAAACTGATTAACTTTATTCAAGTTGCTGATTGGATTGTCACCATTATGTTATGTACTTAAATTGTGCCAAAGAATATTTGTTAGGATTTGAGGGTAGTCGATGCATGCGAAGCCCGCCTGATAAATTTATTATTGCATACGTCTGAGAAGTTTAATGACGTATGTATAGGGCCTGAGACGGCGATGGACTCACCCTCTGTCACGTTTACTTTACATTGAAGCCTAGGAATGCTTGATATCAGTGCACTTCATATTATTTGAGTAACAGAGAAAAAAAGTTAGATTTTTATATCCTCACTTAAGTACACTACTTTTAAAGAATTGTTCTTTATTTAAATGTCAAAGAATAGTGACATCATTGATAAAATTTATTAGCATAGCAGATACACTCAAATTAGTCTCAAGTACCCAGAAATGCTTTATACTTTTTAAGTGTTGTCTCAAGGGACAGTACCCTTTTAAAGTACGTAAAAATAGAGTTCATAAAATTCAAATTAGCATTAACCCTTCAGTCTTCAGAGGCCATTTGAATTCATAAATAAACCCCACGGGGAAAATCATTACAAAAAACGCCCCAACAATTAACAAATCGGTGGCAGACTCGGGTTAATTTTAACCATTTCCTAGTGAAGATTTTTTGTTTTAAAATTTAGTGACGTAATTTGAACCTTTATTTAAAACAATAAATAGAGAGAGTGACAATTAAAGTGGAAATGAAGGTGCGTTGAAATAATGAAGTCTCATACGGGCGTGTAGGAACGCGACATTATTATTTGATTACTAGACTTAATTTTATGCGTGGCCTGCGGAAGCCTAATATTTTTTTAAATTAATATTAGCCTATGTTACTCCTTGTAATATTAAGTATCAGCCAGTGAAAGTACCGTTGAAATCGGTGCAGCCGTTTCGGAGATTAGCCGGAACAAACAGACAGACAGAAAAGAAATTAGAATTGGTTTTTCTACTGTGTATACTTTCATAATATACATTTAGTCAAAAGGTGTAATTTTGGAATTACAAACAGACACTTCAATTTTATTTATCTGTATAGATTTTATTGCATTTGTTAACATTTCGACTAGAAATAAGTATTTAAGTATATATAATTTGATTGTATGTAATTAAAGCAACATTTTTGCGAGATGTTCTACCACTCGCAATAAAACTTAACGACAGTTTAATTAGGTATCCGAAATTACGTATGCCGAGAATTTCATACAAATTCATGAATATGTATGAAAGTTAATTAAACAGTATTTTAATTAGCTTTGATTATTTCATAGTAGCTGTGCCCCGCGGCTTAACCCACGTAGACTTCATTTCATGTGTATAGTACGTGGAACAAACAAACAAATTCTGCATATATTTTATATTGCTTTGTATATTGTATTGATTAGTTTTGTTTAAATGTTTAATACCGAAAAATAAAATAAATACATAGAACAAAATAGTAATTAATAAAAAGAGGAAAGATTTGTATTTTTATGTGTATGTTTGTAATGAATAAACTCAAAAACTACTGTGACGATTTCAAAAATGATTTCATCAATGGAAAGCTACATCATCAGCAATTAACATAGACTTTACTTAATCCCCGTACTCCCACGGGAACAGGAACTACGCGGGTGAAACCGCTAGTATATAATATGGTAATGCAATGCGTCTTTTAAGATTCCCAAACTAACAACCGGCGTCGTTTCTCGTAAGCTATCTGTTGCTACCTTTATTACCCCGTTAGACGATACTTTTTACAAGCAAACATCTGTTTGTTGTGCCGCTATTTTGGTATATCCGAGTTTGGTTTTTTTAACCCTCCAATGTCATTGTGGCTCAATTAAAGCACATATTTGGTTTTAACGACCAAGGTTGTATATCAATCGAGAGGTAGAATTTTATGCGCTGTATTTTCTTGTAGTTATACTTAATTGAGTAATTTATTAGTGTTGGAACACGCATTATTACTGTTTACGGCTCGTGTTATTCAGACCGCATGCTTGTATTTGCAGTCATTGATTTCGTTATAGGGTTATTAAACTATTTTAAATTGATGCCTTTAAATTAACGCCTACAACACCAACGACGCAAGTTCGACTCCCAGCGAGGCATGTACCAATGAGTTTTTCTTAAAGCTTATATGCAGTAATTTCACACCGTGAAGAAACTTGCATATGTCTGAGAAGTAATTCAAAGACGTATGTATAGTGCCTGAGACCGTGATAGACTTACCATCTGTCACGTTGGCACTTGATCATCTTCGGTGAAAAGTGGGTGTTTGTATTAAAACACCCCAGGGAATACAGGCTATTTGTAAAAATTAACATCTTTTAACATATATGGCTTGGTAAATAATGGTACACTTTTATTAAGAAATACATTTTCACACTGTCTATCCGTTTGTTCCGGGTAAATTCTCAAAACGGCTTGACCATTTTTAAAGGGACTTTCATTGGCTGATAGCTGATGTCACAAAGCTACTTTTATTAAAAACTAGCTGTGCCCCGCGGTTTCAACCGCGTAGGTTTAATTTTATGGGTGGATTTTTTCACGGAGCCCTAACTTAATAAAGTATCCTAAGTTACTCCTTGTAACATCAACTACCTGTCAGTGAAAGTCCCGTAGAAATCGTTCCAGACGTTTCAGAGTTTACCCGGAACAAACAGACAGACAAACAGACCGACAGAGAAAATGTTAAGAATATGTATATTTATGTACTTACATTATAAACTTTCATATGTATTAAGTGAAAAGCTGTTAATTTGAAATTATAAATTAAACAAACAGATACTTCCTATTTATTTATCTGTATGTACAGTTCGGGATATAGTATCCTATGTCCTTCTCCTGGTTCTAAGCTACCTCCCCATAAATTTTCAGCCAAATCGGTTCAGCCGTTGTTGAGTTATAAATACTGTAACTAACACGACTTTCTTTTATATATATAGAGAAGATTGAACGCAACAAAATAATATACTTACACCCATTTTAAAACCTCTTAACGGAGTCGGTTACCACAGCTCTAGGTATCTTCGTTTCCAATTTCAAAGTAAGCATTCAATCGCAAGGAATTTGAGTGTAAATCCGGAGATATTGTAGGATTCCAACTATTCCTTACACTTTAATATGAGTGAAGTGACCCAGTTTTTAGCCGCTAAGCTCCTGGGATTCGGAGACCTCCGTTTGCATAACAAGTGTTTTATACTCTTTGAGTTGCGACTTTTAAGTTTGACGACACCAGCCATGATATTCTGTAAGATTTCTCAGCGTCGCACTCGTCGTCGAATGTGTGTTTCAAAGATACTTTATCGTCTATGTATTATGTATCTAATTAAGTATCTATTATTGAAACCGACGCTTGACGTCGAGTTCGACGCTGATTGACACAGAAGAACCCGGCTGATGTTAATACATCTTGATTGCTATGCTGGGTGTTGCGGTTTCACCCGCGTGGACTTAATTTCATACGTGGGCCGGGGAACCCTAATTATTTATTTTATTTAAAAGTAGAGTAAGTTACTTCTGTAATATTAGCTATCTGCCAGTGAAACTCCCGTTAAAATCGGCATAGTAGTTTCGGAGATTATCCGGAACAAACACACGGAGAAAGAAAAATTCAATTGTTTTTTATATATCAGCACCTTGTATACTTACATATGCATTTAATGAGAAGCTATAATTTTGAAATTACAAACAGACACTTTTATTTATCTGTATAGATTTAACATTATACATTAATTTATTTACATAATTAAGAGCAAGGACTCATCCACAAAAACCGGAAAAAAACACTTGCATAAATAAATGAGAAAACATAATATTTAACATATCCAAACGAATTAATTCCAAAATATATTTGGGTCTAATAGTTCGTAACTCAATTATGAGAGAAGCTAATATAACCTGTAACTCTGTATAAAAATAGTGGATACAATAAAATAAGTCATGTCATTCATCCGTGCAACGACCATTGTATCTTGACCCGCGGGGTGAAATGGAACTAACGCGGTGTAAGTATAAATGTTAGGATGATCGACTCCAGCGCCCTCTCCCGCAGGCCCGTGGAGGTTGGTGTCGCTGTAACAGTTGTTTGAAAGGGCGAAATATGGTTATTGTCATATTATGTTGAATGACAGCGAGTGGTGCTTTTAATACGCTCCAAGAATAACTCTGAGGAGTGACGGTGGCTGATGAGAGCGGAGTTGTTTATGAAGAGTGGTTATACTTCAGGCTAAAAAAGATTATTATAGGTGAATGGAGTATGCTCTAAAACTTATAGCTGCGAGTGTTAATTGATATATTGTGTTTTAAATAAAAAAATATTTTCAAATAAATAAAATATATCGGTTTGTATTTCAAATTAACAGCTTTTCATTTATTGCATAATATGAAAGATAAAACGGTAAATACAAAAAAAAATGGTCTGTCTGTCTGTTTGTTCCGACTTATCTCTGAAACGGCTGGACTTAATCATAGTTACAGGAACCAGTTAGTAAATAATAAATACTTTTTCATACGCGAGTAAATCGCAGGACATAGCTAATTTTGCTATATTCTTTGCAGATAATAATTTATCTCCATTTCATCTCCCTGGCCTTAGCCAATACATTGTTGGGGTCGGCACTTGATTCAACCCGATGTGGCTGATCACCTGATTTATATACGAAGCGACTGCCATCTGACCTTCGCAACCTCTTCAACGAGGAAAATCTGTGATCTGGGTTAAACCAGTTGTCAGACTATTTTAGGCCTCCGACTGACATGTAACGATTGCCAAAGATGATAAATTGGCAACCGGGACCGACGGCTTAACGTGCTCTCCGAGGCAAGGAGTGAACTCGGGCGGTCACCCATCTAATTACTGGCTAGGCTTAAGGTTGCTCAACTTCGCTGATCGAATGATATGCGCAATAGCAACTGTGCCACGAGCTCCTCTAGAATAATTTATCTCCATTTAAGGTAAATAATATAGGGGTAATATATAATATAAATTTCGTTTACTAATAGTGTAAGTTACCATGCGATAGATGGCAGTGGTAAGATGTGGCGACGAACCCCCGCGGCGCGCATCGCGATCCGACTAACGAGCGCCCGAACAATGTCTCTATTAGCCCATTGCGCTGGGGTAGATTGGGACAGGGGAATACGTAGAGTCGAACTTCTTCATATTAAAAAATATATTATTATATATTATTTTCAACCGCGTATACTAAATTTTTATGGGTGGCTATTGGTCTTAGTTTGATGATTTTAGATCTTACACTGGACTTTTTTTATTGGACCACTAGTTCTAGTCATTCGCGTTTAAGCAAACAAACAAATTCACCTGCTTTATATACTGGTATAGATGTTAGGTTGCTTTCTTTATGATGCGAAAGTGGCAAGGATACAGCATGCACCTTTCAACTGTTAGGCTCGTAAGCTTAAAATCGCAAGCTTACGAGTCTTATAGACGTTCTTACTAGACCATTGAAATATATTTACTTTATCTGTACGTCGAAGCAAGTAATATTAATAACGCTTTCAAGTTCTGAATAGAGAGATTCATTTAATTAAATTCTTTATTTTAAAAAACAAAAGTATCGTTGCCGGAACTATTTTTACTTGGTTGGCTCGAGTAGGTGACATTTATTATATATAAAAAAAATATATTTTCGACTCTGTATCACACCTTGTTCGATAACCAAGGAACGCTCTGCTTACTTCACTATGCAAATAAAGTTAGTTGCAAAAACAAAGCGAAACACGGTAATTACACTTGGTGGAAAATTAACTGACATCGATACGGCGTACATGCGCCGACCCATGCACGGTATAGACGTAATGAGTCGAGATATCCGTGTTTTAGTGCACGCCAGTGTAGTTAGTGAAACGTCTTTTTTTTTCTTTGCCACACGGAGTTTGAATTGAGAATGCTATGTCAAATTCCAAATTCAAATAAATTATATTATCATATCAGGAGTTAGCATTTTGTCTTACGCTCGGAGCAAGTGGTCTATGGGGATATCAATATCGATAGATATTATCTCTACGCTCACACAAAGTTCTACATTATTATAAGTGGAGTGTTTTTCCTAAGGAGTCGGAAATTTATTTCTATATTTTTTAATATTAGATTTTAGTATATTTCTGAAGATATATGTATATATATATAAGATAAGTATATTTTCTTTCAACAATACTTAAATAAAAAATACATAAATTTTCTTCTGTCTGTCTGTTTGTTCCAGCTAATCTTTGTAAAAATGTATGAGCATATTTCCATAATTTTTTATTACACCGGTTTTGCTATAATTTGGAATAGAAGTAGCTTAACGGCCATTTGCATAACATAACATAACATAGTGCCCTTAAATAGTCATGCTAAAAGCTTGTATACTCAATTTATAAAGACTCGAAACACTACTGAAAATAGAAATACCCTCCTTAAAACACTCTGTATACTTATTTTCGGTATCCATTTATAAAAATAAAGAAACGAGATCTTTTCTGCGTGAGGGTTAACTTAACCCTACGATCGCCACATAAATCTGCACCAAACGGGTTGTAAATTCAGCTACCCTCGAATGTACTGATCTACTGTCGACCATTCGGAGTAGACCTTCAACACTCACCCCGTGTTTAGAAAACTGGGGTAAGAATACACATAAAGGGGGTCAAGTTACATTGGTCTCCATTCATAAATACGTATGAAAATTTCAAGGCACTCTGAGATATGTTCCGATTCACCCCTTTCTAGTCTATTTGTAAATTGATATTGGTTTTTGCTGTCATTCGTCTTGGGGATGTGAAATTTTAATTGTTTTCTTGATGTATGATCTGTATGTACGTTGCATTCAAAAGTTTTCGGATGTGTGTAAAGATTCACTCTTTATAGATAAATAACATTGAAGTGTCTGTTTGTAATGCCAAATTAAAAGCTTTTCACTAAATTAAATATAGTAATTAAAAAAAAAACTTTGTACCACCTAATCTCTGAAACGGCTGGACCGGGACATTCAGTGCCTTCAATAAAAAATATATAGGGTAGTTTGAAATAAAACCGCCCTTGAAATTAAATCTCGGGATTATGCCGCAGTATCACCTAATCCAATCGTATAATTTATTTCTTATACACTATCATCATCATCCCAGGCCTTATCCCATACATTTTTGGGGTCGGCACTTGACTCAACCCGATGTTGCTGATCACCTGATTTTTATACGAAGCGACTGCCATCTGACCTTCGCAACCCCTTTAATGAGGAAAATCTGTGATCTGAGTTAAACCAGTTGTCAGACTATTTTAGGGCTCCGACTGACCTGTAACGATTGCCGAAGATGATAAATTGGCAACCGGGACCGATGGCTTAATGTGCTCTCTGAGGCACGGACGGAACTCGGGCGGTCACCCATCCAATTACTGGCTAGGCTTAGGGTTGCTTAACTTCGCTGATCGAATGATATGCGCAATAGCAACTGTGCCACGAGTTCCTCTTATTTCTTATACACTAGCGATCACTAATGGTCGGGCACATTGGTTTTCCATCTGAAATTTCCCTGCAGCAGCCTGGAATCTGGATTAGCACTCGGTTAATGGACACTTAACATAACTGGCGATACGTGGGTGTGAGTACACCCCGAAGGGAAATACTGTCGAGAGCGAATGGGTGTCTAATTCATTTCAATTTTATCCAATCCTAAACCACACATATTGACGAACCGTCTATTGATGATGTCACGTCACTATTTCTTCTATTTGTAGGGTTGCACAGGTGAGCCATTAGGGTATTGGTAAGGGTAACCTCTACTCGAACGGCAGTAATTCACAAAAAACCCGCTTCCAATACCGAAGATTGAATGCTATTTGGTTTTGTTTTTGTTGCCTTAGCAATAGTATCGATTATAACTCTTTTTTATGAAATGCTAGAGCTAAAACTAAATGTATATATTGTCCATGAAAAGATTAAAGATACGACTTCTTTGACGGCCAAATACACGAAATTCTGCTGTAAATTTGCGAATTTTGTATTTACATCATGCTCACGCCTGTATTCCCCAAAAGGGTAGGCAGAGATGTTGTAAAAACAACACCCACTTTTCACCGAAGATGATTAAGTGCTAAATACAAAAATAGCCGTGGTGGCCTTTCAGTTTGAGCAGTCGACTGCTACGCAAGCGTCACAAGTTCGAATCCCAGCGGGGCCTGTACCAATGAGTTTTCCTAAAAACTTATGTGCAGTGATCTCACACCACGAGTTTTGAGGTGTAGTATACGTATATGCCTGCATATGTCTGAGAATTAATTTATAGAAATATGTATAGTGCCTGAGACGGCAATGGACTTGCCATCTGTCACGTTGCAACATCCCGCTCACCCTTTGTGGAATTTCTTGAGATTTATTTAATATTATAACATAGTTCCCGCGGGATTATGGGGATATACTATAGCCTGATTTACTGGCAGATAACGTAGCCTAGCTACTGCTGAAAGAATTTTTCAAATCCGTCCGTTTTAAGTTTGTCGCGATTAACGCTCAGTAACTTAAATGACGAAAATTGAATTGTTTACTTACAAGTCACCGTCAGAAATATTTTGATGATGAAATCCACGCTACGTACAATGGAATTTGCCGAAATATTCTTGTTACCGTTATATTTATAATATAAAAATAATGTATGTATTACCATAAACATAGTTATTTAGCATAATATCAATGTTTGGACGATTTATTTGGATTTTTATGAGTCAAACTGGATTTGTTCAACATTGTGATCTCCTTTGTAATCAGGTCAGATACCGGTATCTTTCGGGCTTCTCACTTTGATTAGGTATTTCTCATTATCTGTACATGTATACTTATCATTAATACGATATATGTTATACTGCCTCGTTGGTCTAGTGATCACGAAGTCCTGGGTTCGAATCCCGGGTCGGGTCAAAAATGTATATTGGGTTTTTCTGTCAAGAAATTCACAATAAAATGCCCGGAGATTGGAAGTTGGCGGTGTTTCCACCCCCGTGCCTAGGGGCGCACGTTGCACCGTTCGTCCTCCTCCTGATCTCTCTCCGGTCGTGTCGGATTGCCTCCCATCGGTCTTTGAGAGTGAGGGAATAAAGAGTGCATCTGTGTTTGCGCACACACTTGTGCACTATAATATCTCCTGCGCAGTTGGCTGATCCTCGTTGAGATTAGCCGCCGTAACCAAAATTCGGTAGGAGATCACTACTATATGTGTGATTACTGCTAGCTACTAATAACAGAATATATATTTAAAAATATAAATGTATAAATATATATAAAAGAAGGTTTAGATGCTCCTAATAATATCAGTGAAAGTGCACAGTAGGTCTAAAAAGGCCACTTTTGGAGAATCATAATGTGATCCGAATATGATTCATCATAAAAATGACAAAATGGTCACTTAGGTGCAATTCATATTATTATTCACGAATGATTATAATTGTAGATTATAGTCCCTAACTAACTTTTTATGATGCTATTTGTCACAAAAGCAATAAATATTTTGTGGACCATTTTATGAATAATCATTGGAAAGTGATTATCATCCCTGAATCATAATATGAATTGCAACTAAGTGACAATTTTGTCATTTCGATGATGAATCATATTCGGATCACATTCTGACTCTCCCAAAGTGGCCTTATTAGACCTACAGATTAGCCGAGTGCAAAATGATTGTCGTTGACCCAAAAATAAGTCTTTCACCGCAAATAGAGGAAAAAATTAAAAATTAAAAAAAAAACATTTTGGTACTTAAAAAGTAAAATCTAAATTTGCCCATAACTTTTTTATCTTGTTGACTCAGGACCTTATTTTTAGATAATTTTAGCGCTTGAAGGGTTCAAGCTCCAAGAACACCAGTGAAATTTTTAACTGACTAATTATCATGGTTCATATGATACTGTCTGATGACAGACGGACAGTGGTCTTAGAACTCAATAGGGTCTTGTTTTACCCTTTGGGCACGGAACCCTAAAAAGAAACATTCTCGTAGAAAATTCAAAAAGTGCTTTACGCATATCGATTACCAGATTGGTTAACAAGTAATTGATGGCATTGGTAGCACCGCGTGAATTAATGTGGACGATACACGATTATGCTAATGAAACACAAGTAAGCACTCGGCATATTTCAGATTTTCCCACGAGGTCGGCCAGGGCAATGTCATTGACCTTACGTCACAATACGTCACCTTATGACGTCAGCTAATATCTGAACGGTTCTGCATAGCGACTTGTAATTAAGTTTTTATTTAGAGCTTATTTGAATTTATAATTTATGTACTGGTTTTAAGCTATGTCTAAAGTGGTCGAACGTTCAGTGCCCTAAGTATAGGTTAAGGTATGTAGTAGGTACGTTGACGATATCGCCTGCGTATTTTACTCGTTTTTTATAGGAACGTTCAAAAGCGCCCCACGCGGCGAGTGTCTTAAGTTTTAAGGTCTAAACGCAACGTCGAGCGACGACGTTCAAACGTGTCAAAATCGCTTGGTACACTTCATACGTCTATTACACTAGAATTTGAAGGAAAACATCGTAAGGGAACCTGCATATGTCTGAGAAATAATTCAATGACGTATGTAAAGTGTCTGAGACGGCGATGGACTCACCATCTGTCACGTTGGCTTAATCATCTTCGGTGAAAAGTGGGTGTTGTGATTACAACACCTCTGCCTACCCCTCGGGGAATACAGGCGTGAGCATATGTATGTATGTAAGTACTCATAAGTTACCTCCTTGTAACATTAGCTATCTGCCAGTGAAAGTTCCGTTAAAATCGGCCAGCCACCTCAGAGATTAATCAAACAGAGATATTTTCTTTTATGTACTATCATATTATTATGCATGGAAGAGTGAATACAGATATGACGGCTGATTGAGAGAAATGGAAGAGAAGAACACATTGCGCCGACCACAAATAACATGGGATAAGAGCAGGAGGGTGATGATATGATTTTATGATGGCTGGCATTCTCGCCATACTTGTGAACAGGTGCTGCTAGTGGGGGCTGGTCATCTCAAGCTACACAATTATTCGTACTACTTATTTATAGTTTTTTTTTATATTGACTTTTGTGCACTGGAACTGTGTCCATGGGCTTATATATAGCTTTTATGATTTATATTGTATTACTCAAAGCTGTAATTTTTTTTAAAAGAGTAATTACTGAGTTTCTTGCCAGGTTCTTCTCAGTAAAAGCAACCTTCCGGACCTGGCGGTAGCATGTATAATCCTATGTAATCGTGTCTTCCTGACGATTTGAAAGTACTTTGTAAAATGTCTAATCGAATAAAGATATTTTGAATTTGAATTTAGTAAACAGACACTTCAATTTTATTTATCTGTAGAGATTTCGCTTCTCTTTGATACCACGTGATGCTTTGGAGTGAGGAAACGTATGTATGTGTGAATCTTATCCCGGATCGAAAAACCGCCGTGTTTTTCGTATTTGATCACCACGGTATCAAAACCCACAAAGCTGTGTAGTAATTAGCAAATGGGCAAAGATCGAACCCCGATACTGGTTTGATTTTTTTTTTTGATTTCTCTACCTACGGGAGTTACTTTGGTAACCAAAAATTTACAGGATGTAGACTTTTAAGGCATACATTTTTGTTACACTGTATCCGATACATTTCAATTTAAAAATATCCTGTTACTTTTTCCCGTCCTGATACTTATGACTTATTGTTTTTCGTGGTTAAATGTAGTTATTAGAGGCTCGATGTTTATCAGATGATATGTGGACAATTATATATGTTTATATTTATTATATTTATGTTGTAAAATGGAATTTCAATAACAAAACTACTCCATCTATACAGCTAAATAAAACTGAAGTCTGTTTGTAATTACAAAATAACAGATTTGTAAGTACATACAGATACTTCAATATTATTAATAAGATTATTAAGGTATTATTCCGCTATCATCATCTAACACCAACAAAAGAACTATATAATAAAACGAAGCTATTTAATATCAAACAAATCTATACATATTCTACCTGCATATTAATTAAAAAGATTACCACTGGTTCCATCCAATCCAATATAAAACTGCCAAGAAAAATCCGGAGTCATAATCTGAGAAATAACCATAAGCTTGAGTTGCCCAATGCACGCACTAATTACGGGAGGAAGACGATACTATTTGAAGGACCACAACTTTTTAATAAGTTGCCGAAGGAAATAACTGTATGTGATAATATAAATATATATAAAAACAAACTAAAAAAATATGTCACTAAACTGTTGTAAAAAACTAATTAGCTTATCCAACACACTAGAGGTAAACATTTATACTAAGAAAATATAATTTTTGCTGTATCTCATTTTAAGTGAACTAATTTAAGTTTTTATGAGAAATAAAATTCTTTAATCCAAAAAAATTAATATGTGTAGCTACGTTACTTCGTTCTACAAACAAACAAAATTGAATTACTAATTCAAATAACTTGTTATTTAAAATTTCTTATGAAAATTGTCATAAAATGCAATTTAAATCAATTAACATAAACTAAATATACTCGTAAATTCCTTATTACGATGTAAGGAAAACTATCCACTATAAGTGACCCGTGGTATTTTTACTTAAGGTCTCACTATAATGATTTATTCCAATACTAAAATATTAACCTTACACAAATTTTGAGTGAGTTTGGACCGCCCAACAGATGGCGCTAGGCGGCCCCTAAACCGCATAGACAAAGGACAAATTCTACGCATGAAGTAGGATCACGAGTAGCTCAGTTGGAAGAGCAAGTGCACGGTTTGCAGAGGTCGTGGGTTCGAGTCCCGCCTCGTGTTTTATTTCTTACTTTATCATTTAAGAATTTAGAATTTAAACACGTGTGTTATGAATAAAAACTCTAATATATCCACACCTGAACGATTATTTCATTTTCAAGTCACACAAGAAACGGCTATCACAGATTTAAAGGGCATTATTTTGACCCGTTGTTCTTGCAACAAACGCCCAAATGTGTCCGGTCATTAAGGCATTTTAACCAGCATGGGGTAACATTAATGCGCCCAAATCAATGCACATAATATTATTATGCACTATAATTTATTCGACATTTATTTTTATAGTTCATTAGTAGTAATTGTTTAAGTAAAAAGATAATTAAATATATCAACTATGTATGAGATTAACTCATTAAATAGAGCCTTATCATAAATTAATGTAAATTGTACGTTTTCTATAAGTAATACATTTTATTAGTTAATTAATTGTGTTATTTATTCTTTTATTATTAATTATCTTTATAATGATTAAGCTCTTTAATTTATTGAACAAAATCTTACCTTTTTCTAACTCATCCCGATATTTTTCTGAATATATCCTCTTCATAAAGTATGTGTACCTGTGAACCAAAGAAAATGACTATAAATAAATGTCACACGCTTTTGAACACTATCATATCTTTATGCCTTATACATATCAAAGCAATTTGGAATGTATAGTGTGTAAATATACGCCAAAAAAGTATATTATCTCGTTCTTTGGAACAGTGTTTCATTTTGCAAAATATAGAGGAATTTTAAGTTAGAAATTAAATTTTAGAAATTCAATGAACCTCTATTTGCTTACTAGTGACAAGCGGGCTGGGGCTTTTCTCGCTCAGAGAATCAGCATTGCTATTCAACGTGGCAATGCTGCCAGCCTTCTTGGCACGATCCCGAGAGGCACCGAAGAGGGACAAGTTTTCTACTTGTTTTTAGTACTGTTCCTTGTAATATATTACTTACTAGTTATTAATATTTCCAAATTATTATTATTTTTTTTAATACTCTCACGCGGTCACGCTTTTATACAATACTTTCTTCACATCTATACAGATAAAAAAAGCTCTGAAAAATCTGTCTGTAATTCCGAGTAAACAGCTTTTCATTAACTGTAAATGAACATATACACGATACTTAAATAAAAAAAAAAACTATTTTTTTCTTATGTTCGATCCGCCTAATCTCTCTCTCAAACGATGTCAGATAGCCGATGTTACTAAAGCCTAACTTTTATCCAAAAAATCAAAGTTCCGTGACATAAAGCCACGCGTGAATTTAAGTTATTTAAAATTCACATTCGCACTTTTCAATCATACAATTCATCACATACAATCTAAATGACAAAGCAAAGGACCGTTACTGGATGAAACAAGATCAAATAAATAACTCATTCCTCCGCAAAACTCGTTTTACGTCTTATCTATGTTAAGTGATCTTGTTCAAAAAGTATACTTAAACATCCAAACATCCACAATCACTCAGTGGAGTTATCCTTTGAGATTTACCGTGTGAATGCTGATCGAGTCTCGGTTTGCCACAATCGATTTACCAACGATGATAATTTTTAAAACTTAGTTAAAAAATGCAGAACAAAAGAGCCGACTCGGCAAAATTCGCAGATTACATAGGCATCCGATAAACCAATGACGTATAGGAGGGCGAGCGTACATTGGCCAGTGAATTACAATTTTTTTCAATACATATATACATAACGCCTGTATCCCATAGGGTTGAACACCAAATTTTGTATAATCCAGGTATTTAATCATATTAAGTGACAGTGAAAATGATCGAATCAGCTAAGGTCCTGCCAAGGGTCAGACAAAGTAACATTCTCTTGCGCTAATAGAAACAAAATATGATATAAATCAGGCATGTGACATATATCTGTGGAAAGAAGTTTTATGTTAGCATGATAGGCAGCGTGTGATCGGTATGAATAGAAGAAGAAATAACATGTGACAGAACGACGTGAAAGATGAAAGACGTATTGATTATTTTATTTATTTTAAGACGTTTATTTAAATTATCATATTAAGAAGACGAAATAAAGAAGATTTCAGTCAAACCTTTATATTTAATTTATTTCAATCCCACATATCTTTACCATGCATTTTTTATCGTTTTCTATAAGTGAAGCGTGAAGATAATGTAACTTTGTTTACATTTCAGATTAAGCATTAGGGAAGCTTCAGGGAAATCGCTAATGTTGCGAGTGTTATTTGGATAAGTAAATATTATTACATTTGTTGGTTAGAAAACTTTTCATTCATAAGCCGTGGTGGCCTTGGGGTTAGAGCAGTCGCCTGCTACGCAAGCAACGCAAGTTCGAATCTTTTCTTGCGAAGTTTTTCTAAAAAACCTATGTGCAGTTATTTCACACCACGTGCTTTACGGTGAAGGAAAACATCGTGAGGAAACCTGGATATGACTGAGAAGTAATTCAAATACGTATGTATAGTGCCTGAGACGGCGATGGACTCACCCTCTGTCACGTTGGCACTTGATCATATTCGGTCAAATGTGGGTGTTGTTACAACACCTCTGCTTACCTCTTCGGGGACCCTTCTGGAATGGCGTGAGCATATTTATTTTTATTTTTACAAATTTTCAAAAATAATACTAACATCTTTGAAAAATAGACGTGCGATCACTACAATACCAAAAATACACCTAAAATGTATTAAATTCAGTTCAGCTTCCTATCGGTTTCTCTTTGAAGGTTTTGATTTAGATTCATATTTATCAAGACTATAATTATGTATGTTAACTTTTAGTTAGGACAATTATTTTTATTAGCTCACAAAGTTATCAATAAAAGAGTTTAAATATGATGTGCTTATTTAAAAATGGACATATTAGCTTAACAGTGTGAATTCACATTGTACTACTAAAATAAGTAGTGCATTGAATAAAAAACCTATTAATCTTGTCGAGACTATTTTTGCGGTTATATAAAAATAGCCCACGCGCCAATTCAAGCGGCTGTCACTATAAAAGACAAAGTGTCAAGATGAAAGGGGCCGCCGCCGATTGTCGCGGCATTGTATCGTCACTCGTTAGCCTGGCATTATCGTACCAAGATTTATTTTAACGATTAATTGTATGGCCCAAGTTATGAGAGTAAGACTAAATTAATACAACCTTAAATCTGACGATAATAGATAAAAAATGTTGTAATAAGAACTTTTAGACTGCAGTTGAGCAATTTGAGTTAAGGAGTAGGTACCGAGATTTTAAAAACACAAAGTTGAATTGATAACTCCTTTATTTTGAAATCGTGATATGCCCTTTTCTATACAATATGTTCTTGTATTGATAATTGGGCAACGAATAAGGTATCTGCCATTCAAAGCAAAAATAATTCTATGTCAAAGAAATAGGAGGAGTTGAAGGCTCTAGAAGGTTCGAGTCAAATTGTTACAACACATTCTCTTCACCGTAAGGCTCGTGTGATCATAGCAATAAAGCTTGTATTAAAAAAAACATTCATTCGAATTGACCAACTTCTCCTTGTTTTGAAGTTAGTTAGGATGTCATTGATACCGACAGTTGGCTTATCACTCGGCCAGAAAATCTCTTTTATGAAATCCCTATAAATAAAATCGCTCTCGCGCCCGCTTATGCTTTATACCACTCGACATTTCAACGATTAACGCTTATAGGTCCAGTCATTAAGCCACAATTGGGCTGCACCATTACAATTATAGCTTCGTTCTCGTATTGTTTTAAATACACGATAGAAATACTTCATTTGTGGCCATTTTGGGGTCCGTGGTAATTCTGTAACCTTTAAGTGGGTCTGATAATCTTGTCGCTTCTAAATAAATAGGCTTTAATTGGATTTTAGTACTGTTTCTCAAATACGATGAACTCTTGTTACCGTGATAGTTTAACTCTTATTATGAGACAGATGTACAACGTGTGTAGGTCTATCACACAGTGGAATTATTATTTATTTATTTATTCATAAATCAGCACGATATAACATCAATTACGCTTTTAGATTAGTTATAAACTTAAAACAAATATTAACACAGATGATAAAACTATGATGGTGATATGCCTTATGTTTACTGCAGAAGGAACTTCCCATCATAATTGTGTTTGTTCAGATTTTGGTTTTCAGAGTTTCAATATACTGAAATATTTTGTATGTTTGTAAACGCTCAAACCTCCAGAAGGAAATAGGTAATAATTTTATTATCCTCTGTTGCTTCTCCATTAAATATTATCACTACGCAATAAACATTTACAATATCGTTTAGCTCGTACATTGGCAATTAAGTGTGGTCCACAGTACACATTAATTATCAGTACTCCATGTTTCTTTAGAATTTCGGCCTACATGACAGCACAATCATAAAAAAAAAACAATATGCGATAGCAAATACTTTACTAGTAAGTTTTACAAATTCTCCTAATCTTAGTCATAATTTCTTTGAACTAGAAGGTAAAAGACGAAAGAAACAGCTGCGAGTGCTGCGACGTCATAAAACAATGCTGTTTCAACTTCGGCCCCGTGGATTTAACTTACCCTAATAAAAAAATGGGGTTCGCACACAAACTTACAAGCGTTGTTTACAGCCCTGTTTGTATAGGTAGCAAAATAAAAATGAATACAATCTAATCTGTGCTTCTACCCATAATTACAAATACATTTTTCAAATTTTGCAGGCCTGGAGTACTGTTTATATTACATCTACTATGTGATTTATGAACAATACTTTAAAAATGATGCTTCGTATATAAAAATAACAGGCCTTTTAAGAAACAATGACGCTATATTTTAGTTACCCAAAAGGTAGTTAATTGTTGCAATTATACCTTTGTTGTATGCTCATCATGCGTTCGATAGCTCTGATTATTTTATTTACATGAAATATAACATTTGAGTAACTTATTGCTAACAATGAAAAAGGAAAAATATAATAAAAATAAAAATTATAAATAAAACACGGAATTTAAATTAGTGTCTGCGGGAATGGTGCCCAGTAAGCTGGCTGCGTTACCTCGCTGGATCGCTAAGCTAATCCTCTGACCGAGGTAAGAACCAGCTTGACGGTCACCAGAGACGTCAACCAGGCGTTTTGAAAGATCCTTAAAAAGGACCTTCGCATTTGGCCCCCATGGCCCCAAAGTCTCAACCCCAAACGGCGTTCAATATATACAAGTATTTTTTACAAACCGCATAATAATCATACAATGCCAAGGGTGTTGAAGAATTCCACTTTCGGCACCAAATATAGAACACCGAAAATTGAGTAGGTACCTCAAGTATTCTACATCCGAGACTGTTAGGTGTGTTTGAACATATATTGGGGGCGAATATGTGACTATTTGGTGCCCCGAAATTGGGGCTGACGATGGAATGCATTTGCTTTTGCAAACTGCATTTACATACATATGCTCACGCCTGTATTCCCCGAAGGGGTAGGCAGAGGTGTTATAATCACAACACCCACTTTTCACCGAATTTGATTAAGTGCCAACGTGACAGATGGAGAGTCTATCGCCGTCTCAGGCACTATACATACGTCTTTGAATTACTTCTCAGACATATGCAGGTTTCCTCACGATGTTTTCCTTACCGTAAAGCACGTGGTGTGAAATCACTGTACGTAAGTTTTTTAGAAAAACTCATTGGTACAGGCCCCGCTGGGATTCGAACTTGCGTCGCTTGCGTAGCAGGCGACTGCTCTAACCCCGAGGCCACCACGGCAAACTGCATTTTACTTATTAAATGCTCATCATTATGAGTGTTTGGGAGTGATTGAGTAGGCTTTAGGGATCTATAACAGACACTTGGAATCAATGTTATACTTGAACAGAAAACTAAAAATGGAGTCTCATTTGTCATTGTTCCAGTGTCAGCAGCGACCTTGTAAGGTTGAAATACATTTTTATTCCATGAGTATAGTAATATATATTCGCACGTTCAAACGTCGTCGCTAAACCTTACGATATACGGTTTTTTTGTATGTATACTTGAGGAGCTCGTAGCACAGTTGCTTTTGTGCATATCATTCGATCTGCGCAATTAAGCAACCCTAACCCTAACTAGTAATTGGATGGGTTACCGCCCGAGTTCCCTGCGTGCCGCTGAGAGCACGTTAAACCGTCGGTCCCGATTGCCAATTTATCATCTTTGGCAATCGTTACAGGTCAGTCGGAGGCCTAAAATAGTCTGACAACTGGTTTAACCCAGATCACACATTTTCCTCGTTAGAGGGAAGGTTGCGAAGGTCAGATGGCAGTCGCTTCGTATAAAAATCAGGTGATCAGCCGCATCGGGTTGAATCAAGTGCCGACCCTAACAATGTATGGGATAAGGCCAGGGAGATGATGATACTTATGTCTACATACAAGTTCCTTTACCGCATGTGACGCTATTTAACGTTCCCATACAAAATGAGGAAGACGCAGGCCGTGTCGGTAAATTTAGATCGGTATTAACTGCAAAACAATCGTTAATTAGTTGACAGACTATTCCAAAATTATCAACTCAGAAATAATGATCACGCGATTTTGCACCCTAAAACATCGTTCAATATTGGCCGTAGATTCGATTTTTCCGTGCGTACATTTCAAAAATCTATTTCCTGTCTGGACGTCTGTCCGAGTGATCGGATGTGTTCGTACGATTCGTCCTTTATTGGTGAGGGGTTCGGTAATTGTTTTTCCTGTACAATCATGTACACTTTTCATTTCAAACTCTTGTTATGCCGGGCCGTATGAAGTAACTTTAATCATAGCGCTTTTCTGCATGATTATCCTGATTTGAAGAAGAATCCGAGCGGTGGTAGCTTTGGGGTTTGAGCAGTCGCCTGCTACGTAAGCGACACTAGTTCGAATCCCTGCGGGCCCTGTATTTCTGAGTATTTCTAAAACCTTATGTGGAGTGATTTCTCGCTACGTGCCTTACGGTGAAGGCAAACATTGTGAAGAAATCTGCATGTATGTATGTATGTAAGTGATCCTGATTTTTGCAGTTTAATAGAGGAATATATTGTCCGCAGGAGCTTGTGGCACAGTTGCTATTGCACATATCATTCGATCAGCGAAGTTAAGCAACCCTACCCCCAGTCAGTAATTGGACGGGTGACCGCCCGACTTCCCCCCGTGCCTCGAAGAGCACGTTAAGCCGTCGGTCCCGGTTGCCAGTTTATCATCTTTGGCAATCGTTACAGGTCAGTCGGAGGCCTAAAATAGTTTGGCAACTGGTTTAACCCTGATCAGTAATTTTCCTCGTTAAAGGGGTTGCGAAGGTCAGATGGCAGTCGCTTCGTATAAAAATAAGGTGATCAGCCGCATCGGGTTGAATTAAGTGTCCATCAGTGTATGGGATAAGGCCAGGGAGATGATGATATTGTCCGTAAGTTTGGAGTTTAAAAACTGCATAAAAATTGTACCCTTTTTTCTTTTAGCTTATGTGGCTTAAAACCGTTTCTATAACATTTTAAATCTATTTGTAACTATTCACTAAACACGTTTCCCGGTGGCCTGTCGAGTTACATAACTTAATGATCGTCTTCAAAACATTCAGAATGCATACATAATAAGTGTTATATCAAGTTGGTTAAGTTAACTTAACATCTCGAAACAACACCACCCGTTGACAACGTTTCCAATAGTGACAAATTATCTAATATTTTTCTGACGAACTGCTTAAAAATCCACTATAAAATGAGCTGCAAATCTCTTCCACAGCTTACGTTTCACAGCTCAGGTTTCACTGGGCTGGATGTTTAATAATGACCAGTATAAATTGACCTTCGGTTTTGGTTGAAAGCTGTTGGTGATGATCTCATTGGTCTGGTCAAGTCAAGCTGGTTTGTTTCGGTATTTAAACAAATGAACTACACACTACCAATAGGGGGTCCCTAATTAAATAATTTCTTTAGCGTATGCTGGCTATTTAGCATACAAATTGTTTAGAACTAACATCAAACGTGTGTTTATTGTATGGTGGTCGACGCTGTATGAAATTCGATATGAAAATTAACGGCCTATCAACTTTTTAAAAGACGCATTTGTGTTTTTTTATTCACATCCCATATTGGAATTTTTCATTATGACAACACAAGTATATAATTTTTTTAATACTTACTAAAACAAATAATGGATTTACTTGTATTGAATTTCATTTACTAATAGCTACGTAAAATATTTTTATTGTATTGATGAAATGTATAATGCCTGTGAAATTACAGATGGAAAAAATCTATAAGATTTTATAAATACGCAGTTTCAGCTGAAAGATTGCAAAGTTCCTGTCGCGGTTCTTATTCGATCTATGATTAAATTTCAAATTCAAGACATCTTAATTTTATTACACTTTTTACATAGTACTTTTAATTTTGTCAGAATAACATAATCACACAGGATTATACATGCTACCACCAGGTTCGGAGGGTTGCTTTTACTGAGAAGAACCTGGTAAGAAACTCAGTAATTACTCTTTTTAAAAAAATATTTTACAATTATGAGTATACAAATTCATAAAAAAAATATATTAACCCATGGAAACAGTTCCAGGGCTCAAAGTCGATAAAAAAAATTAAAAAACTATAAGTAGGTACAAATTACGTCCGAATGAAGTCTGCTGATGATTTTCGTTCGTTAGCGAGTTTCGTTTTCGGAGAATGAGAGTAAATCAGGCCTAAGTAACATTCTCTCGCGCTTGCGCTAATAGAAGCAGTACAAAATAAATGGAAATTACATAAATCTGTCACGTGACATATGTCATTCTCTTACCATGAGGTTAATATTACTTTGTCTACTGGCCCCGTGAGAGCCGTGGTGGCCTTGAGGTTTGAGCAGTCGCCTGCTACGCAAGCGACGCAAGTTCGAATCCCAGCGGGGCCTGTACCAATGAGTTTTTCTAAAAAACTTATGTACAGTGATTTCACACCAAGTGCTTTACGGTGAAGGAAAACATCGTGAGGAAACCAGCATATTTCTGAGAAGTAATTCAATGAAGTATGTAAAGTGTCTGAGACGGCGATGGACTCACCATCTGTCACGTTGGCACTTAATCATCTTCGGTGAAAAGTAGGTGTTGTGATTACGACACCTCTGCCTACCCCTTCGGGGAATACAGGTGTGAGCATATGTTTACCGGCTCCGGAGACTGAATACAAGACCTTGTGTTCCACAGTAGCATTTGGCCATCGTCGACCATCAAGTGGTCGGTATCTTAATGTCGCTTCCAAAGTCAAAGTCATTAGTTGAATAATGTGGTATCCCTGCCTCAAGTGTCATTTAAGTAATTTATAACACTTATGCCTAATTAACTTTATCAGTAATACAAAGAATGCTTTCAGTAATATCTATCTATTAGCTTTTTAGTATATTTGATGCTGTGAACCTGTATTGAGAACATGTTTTTTTCAAACTAGCTGTGTCGCACGGATTCACCCGCGTCGACTTAAGTGGGTGGCTAAATGGACTTTAAACCCTTGTTTTGGAAAAAAAAGAGGCTTAGCTACATCTTAGTCTTTGTAACACCCATGGCCAGTGAAAATCTCATTAAAATTCACATACAACCAGACAAACCGAAAGATTTTTTTTTCTTTTATAAATATCGTTTAAACTTTCATAATCATTTAGTAAAAAGCTGTTAATTTGGAATTACAAACCGACACCACAATTTGATTTATCTGTATATATAGATGTATTATGTAGGTGTTTTATATCCTAGTTCATTTAAAACATAGTACCAAACTCTTTTAAAGTGCAATTAAATATTAAAAATCAAAACAAAAACAAAAAGATGAAAAATAAACTTTTGTCCCATCCAAATAGAGACTACAGTCGCGTGCGCAGTAACATTTTAATTGAGTGTAAATTTCCAATAAAATCTATTGTCAATAATAAAATTTATTACGTATCGTATTTTATTGATCGAAATTGTATTAACTTAAAAAAAGAAACACGTTACGACAATTCCGTTTTGACACATGGAACAACACTCCTAAAACATAAATGTCAAAATGACATTTGAAATATTGTCGTGGAATAGATTAAGCGTACACGAGAAAAGTCTGGAACATACTTGGGTAATAAATTTCTTATTATAATAGACCTAAGGCATATTATAATAGCGTATATATATTTAATAGCGTATCAAAAACGTCATTGGCGCTTTAGTTACTATTTACGTTTAGATTTCAATTGTTATATACGAGTACATATCAAAGTCAAAGTCAAAGTCAAAAGTATCTTTATTCGATTAGACTTTTTACAAAGTACTTTCAAATCGTCAGAATGACATAATTATACAGGATTATACATGCTACCGCCAGGTTCGGAAGGTTGCTTTTACTGAGAAGAACCTGGCAAGAAACTCAGTAATTACTCTTTTCAAAAATATTATACATTTTAAAGAATACAAAATAAATAATTTAAAAAACGTAATCCCACGCCGGCAGGCAGGCAGAGATGCTGTAACAACAACACTCACATTTTCACCGAATATAAGTACTAACGTGACAGATTTTAAGTCTATCGCCGTCTCAGGCACTATACATACGTCTTTGAATTGCTTCTCAGATATTTGCTCGTTTTCCTTACGATGTTTTCCTTCACCGTAAAGCACTGCACATAACAAACCCCAAGGCGTGGTGGCTCTTTTATTGTTTAAATTTATATATTGAAAATAATATAGACACTTCACTGTTTCTTCTCTTCCATTTCTCTCTAAGGACCCAATGAAATAATTGAATTGCTAATTTGGTACGTACGTAGTTTTTTAGTAGTTCGTTTGGTAGTACATAGGCAGGTTTACCAGAACTTGAAGTACATTCATACATATGCTCACGCCTGTATCCCATGGGGGTAGGCAGAGACCACCGTTTGCCACATTCTACGACCCAACATACGTCTTTCGCTTCATCCACATTCATGCATCTCTTCGTACACTTTCTTCGGTTACGAGGGCTCCGAATTTGACCTTTCTGAAAAATACTATTAATTTGGTCATAGTAGTTCTTCCTTGGACGCCCTCTACCGACACTTCCGGTCACATTCGCTCTATACATTTCTTTCGTTAATTAAACTTGAGGGAACGGAGACCTTTGCCCAGCAATGGAACATATCGGGCTCTAAATAAATAAATAATTAAACTTGAAGTAGGTATCATGTTGTCATCAAATGCTCGGCAGAATCAATACCGTAAGGTAGCATGTAAAAACTATTAAAAACGAACTCAACATTTTATCAAGCCATAAAATTAACCTGCCCGCCTTTTATGGTCTGCCTACACACGGGAAATTAATATATGTGCCCATCGGTTATTGATAAGATTAAATTTATAATAAAGATTACACTGAGAGACTCGTTCAATAAAAAAATTAAGGGTGATTCAAGAATATTTGCGCAAAATTCATGCTATAATTTTTATTGTTAGATGTGCCCTGCGGTTGGACCCTAAATGTTTTTTTTATGAATAAAAGTAGCCTCAGTTACTCGTTGTAATATTAGCTTTCTGCCAGTGAAGTTACCCCGGACAAACAGATAGACAGACAAAAATAAATTAAAAATATGTCTTTACCGTATATAGTTTCTTAGTGAAAAATCTGTTATTTTGGAATTACAAACAGACACTTCAATTTCATTTATCTGTATAGATCTAAATGCCTCTCGTGGTTTAACCCAGATCACCTATTTTCCTCGTGATAGAGATTGCGAAGGTCGCTTTGTGTAAAAATCAGGTGTCAGCCACATCGGGTTGAATCAAGTGCCGACCGCAACAATGTATGGGATAAGGTCAGGGCGATGATGATCCGTCTCACGTGTCTACTGTAGAACACGGTTCTAGATTTCTTCATCTGCAATTTCCCAGTAACAACCCGAAGTCTGGATTACTACACAGTTATTGGCGATAGCCTTCCCCCTTATTTATTATCTGCCTACCCTTTCTAGGAATATAGACATGAGCATTAATACAATGTTGTAAACCATCTGATACTCGGAATGTCTTCTTCGCCATTGCCTACCCACAATAGATAGTAAACGGCCCGTGGCAATAATTTCAATAGAAGAAAATAAATAAAAATTTTATTGAAATCCATTTGTAATCTTTGAACCAAACTTGCATTATTGTAAGGTGTTTATGGTAACTCAGATATCGTATTTCGTTCCCAACACAATTTAAAAAGTAATGCCCAATAAAATTAATGACTAGCCCATACACACACACACACCATTTTTATCATAATGTGTGACGTATACACTTATCTATGAGAGTCGAAAATCAATTTCCCTAAGGTCGGGGTCACTTAATATCGAAAGGTTATGCATAAATACATTCTAAGTGGGTAAACATACAGGGTCAGATTACAAGCTTTAACAGTTTTGATTATGGGCCTTATACTGAGGCGTATAAGGGTGGTTTTAACAGTATTGTTGTGCAGATGTTTGCGATAATGTTGTTATGGACAGACGTACGGGCGCGGAATGAGTTGGTGAATATTTCAAATGCAATCTCGAGACGCTTTGAAGTTCCTATTGTTCTCGCGTTTTGGCAGCGGATGTTGCTCTACTTGCAATTTTTTCAAGTCAATATGACATTTTACAGAATTACTAATGCAATTTAATTAAATAATAATAAAATAAATGTAATTGATTTGTCAATTTAATTTGATTATGGAAAATAAATTAGTAGGTTCATTAAACCTTTTATATAAATCTATACAAATGTATAAAGCTTTTTCACTCTCTCTCATCAAGTATTAGTCCGGTTTGAAAATTATTTCAGTGTAAGATAAGCCATTTATTGAGAAAGACTAGGTTAAAGTTAGCTTCAGCCCAAAGTAACTAGCCCACGCGGAAGAAGTCGCGGGCAGAACCTAGTATGAGGTATGAATACAATATGGACATTAATGTCGAAATTTTTTATTTAAAATCAATACTAGAACTGCATTTGAATCTTATGGAACAAAATATAATCATTTATATTAATAAATACATTTTTAAATTCAATATGTGTCAATATCTCACGCATGTCATGTTATTCTATGACAAAATGTGTTATTTATGACATTTTGGTCACTGAATGATCTCCGTGCAATATCGAGTGCCATATAAATGGTTTATGAACTGGTTCCCTTTTGTAATAGTGGTCACAAAGCTGACAGTACATGACTTAGGTATATTTGAACATGAATCGCTCGATCTCAACTCAGTCTGTATCTAATCAGATCGACCTGCCATTTTGTTTGCCGACAATAAACAGTGCAGCTTTTCAAAGAGGTTTTGTAATTATAAGTAGTGAAGGGCTTGTAACAGGAAAATGTGAATTGAATGAATAGTCAAGGCGGAATGGAAACCATGAGTTCGCATTTTGTATCTATATTGAGGTGAATTCATTTTTATACTAGCTTCGACCCACGGATATGTCTATATGGTGGGAGAAAAGTCATTTCCTGAATCTTTGCAATCTGTTGGTAAATTTACACAGTATTCGATTGAGAAGTGTTGCTCCGAAAGAATAATAACCAAACAATTAGACATTTTTTTCAATGTAATTATATTTATTATTATTTATTGTTATATATTGGTGAAGCAGTTATATCTTCATATCGATATAGATAACTAAAATGAAAGTGTCTGTTTATAATTCCTTATTAACAGCTTTTCACAAAAAACTATTTTTAAATGTTTTCTCTGTCTGTTGGTTCGGGCTAATCTCTGAAACGACTGAACCGATTTTAACGGGACTGTAACTGGCAGATAGCTAATGTTACACACTAAAGATACTTTTATTAAAAAAAAAAAACATTGGGGTTCAGTAAATAAAATCTACGCGGGTGAATAAACCACGGTGAATAAATCTGTATTCTGAATTCATTGTCGGTTACATAATATTTATTGTGTTCAAACAAATACTCGGAAAATTAAACTCAAGTAGAGCACTATTCCCACATAATTTTGAACAAGTCAACAACTTGTCACCGCATTGCGTTGTTCGCTAAAAACAAACAATAGAGCCTCTCTCCATACAATATCCTTTGTCAACCTTTTTATCAGACCGACTGGACAACGAAATGTATGGAGTCGAATTTTTTTTTAATCAACATAACATTGCATTTTAATGTTCACTCCTGTTATCTCATTAGTAAGCATCATCAATCTAGAGTCAATTTTTTTTAAACCGACATACTTTTTTTTTACTTCAACTTTCAAATTTCCTTTTTTTAAGCTCTAAGTATTATTGATGTACGTATCGCTCCCACGGTACATGAATTACTTACCTACTTATTTGTAACTTGTTTTTTTTTAAGAGAATTACTGCTACTTCACCAGGGAACTCGTGGCACAGTTGCTATTGCGCATATCATTCGATCAGCGTAGTTAAGCAACCCCAACTAAATGACTGGCAGCCTCGTCATACTTGTGAACAGGTGCTGCTTGTGGGGGCTGGTCATCCCAAGCTACGCATTTAGTTATAAGTAGATGTACTAGATTTTTATTTATGTTATTTTTTATCGACATTTGTGCATTGGAACTTTGTCCATGAGCTTACGTGCCTTAAATTATTTATTTTGTATTCTTTCAATTGTATAATATTTGTAAAAAGTCTAATCGAATAACGATATTTTTGACTTTGACTTTAACCCTTGCCGGTAGTTGGACGGGTGACCGCCGAGTTCCCTCCGTGCCTCGGAGAGCACGTTAAGCCGTCGGTCCTGATTGCCAATTTATCATCTTTGGCAATCGTTTCAGGTTAGTCAGGAGCCTAAAATAGTCTGACTTAACTCAGATCACAGATTTTCCTCGTCAAGGGGGTTGCGAAGATCGATAGGTTCGATAGTCTTATATTAATAAGGGGATCAAAAAAGTATATATTTATTGACATCATTAAATAAAAAAGCGTCGAATAAAATTGTTCTTGTTTACTGTAGTTGATCCGTGCCAAGGGCGCGTGAGGCATAAGTGACAGGTCGCTAGAAAATCCGACCGATTTGCATAAGCCCTATTTAATTGTTTTGATATGGACATGTATGGCCGCAATGAATGTAAATCCTAAGATTGTGCAACTTAACCGAAGCACAAAAGAAAAAGGCAACTGAAGGTCAGCTGTCTGGAGTATTTCTCTTGCAGCACCTAAACTATTCCACGTGCGGCACCGGCGTGTTAGCTGCTGAAGAAAAATAATGTGTGGACAAAACGGCTATGCAATTAAAGAAGGCATTTTTGCTGACTAGACTGGCAGAATGAAAAAAACAATACAATTAGCAACGCTTTCTAAAGGTCGCTTTATACAAAGATTGAGAACAACTAGAATTATTTGATTAGGTTAATATTATAGTTGAAGCTTCGGCTCTCTAAGCATAATACTCATCTGGTTGGAATAATGTTCCTTTAGCAGTGACAAACCAGAATCGGTCACTCTTTATTCCCATACATTCAATCTATAATACTATTATAAAGAGGAAAGGTTTGCATGTATGTTTGTGACGAAGTGGCTCAAAAAGTACTGAACCGATTTTAAAAATAATTTCACTATTATAATGCTGCATTATCACTGATTAATATAGGCTATATTTTATCCCCGTACTCCCACGGAAACGAGAACTATTCGTACAATGTCTCGAATCCAGCTGAGCTTGTCCCAGTAGTAATAAGGTCGAGACGCTTATGCCTGTGCGTATACGCCAATGTACGGGAGCTACCTTTCTGTATGTATTTATTTTGTGAGCTAACGTTGGGACACAATAGAAGCGTATTTTACAAGCTTTGTTCAATCTATAATGAATGGAGTTATTTCAAGTAGACACAACTTGGTTTTAAGCTTTTGATAATGGATTTAGAAATCAATGTTAGCTGGCTTTAAGGCTTCATAATTTAATTCAAGATGATTCCTATCATGTTTCGACGGATATGCCTTCTCCACAGGCATACGTCGTTTTATTTCTGTGACGTGGATTTTGAAGGGTGTTAAGAATTCCAGAGGTTAATCAGGAGTTGCTTTTCTGACGTCACAATGCTCTCGTACTACGATAAAAAACCACATAATATTGATATCGCAATACTCGCAATGCTCACGCCTGAATTCCACGAAGGGGTAGACGGAGGTGTTGTAATAACAACACCCGCTTTTCACCGAAGTCTCAGGCGCTATACACACGTCTCCTCCTCCTCACACAGGTTTCCTCAGGATGTTCTTCTTCACCGTACGTGGTGTGAAATCACTTCACATAAGTTTTTAGAAAAAATCGTTTGTATAGGCTCCGCTGGGATTCGAACCTGCGTCGCTTGCGTAGCAGGCGTTTGCACTCAAGTTTATCTGGTAAGTTGTCATGCTGTAATCGGGAAAGGACTACAGAAGCCTATGGTTTAATATGTGCAATACATTACAAAGATAAATATTATTAATAATATCAAATCTTGTTTCTGTTCCGTCACTTCAAGCAAAATCTGGCGCAAGCGCACTCAGGCTTAACTGGACACAAGTGTACATTGTTACGTGCTATTCAATACATTATATCCTAACGACTCCACTCCTACATTAGATTGTAAACCTTACGCCTTTGAAATTAAATATCAATTCGGAATGTTATAAGACGTAGTTACGGCGTTTTGAAATGTGTCGGATCGCGATTGTTGCGAAAAATTGATTTACGTACAACATATTGTATCCCATACAATTTAATACCTTACATGGGTGTAGCTGTATGACGTCACGAACTGTAAGGTGAAGAAATAAACGTGTTCAAATAATATTTAACGTTATAAATACACAGATTTAAAAAATATGTAGATTATAGAGCCCAGGGCGCGATGGACTCGCATTAATATATAAGTATCTGTTTGTAATTCCAAATCACGTACCAGCTTTTCACAAAATGCATATGATATCAGAATCAATTTTAATATATATCTGTCTGTCTGTTTGTAATCTCTGAAACAGCTGGACTAATTACAATGGGACTTTCACTGGCAGTTAGCATACATTTACAGAAAAAATATATCTGTACGTAACATTTGTTAATCTTACGCGGGTAAAACAGCGGGACACAGCTAGTCGTAAAGAAATTTGCTCTAACAGATATATATATTTATTACAATTTTTCGCTAAATCCATATGAAAGTACCTATACACGGAATGACATGGAAAAAGCAATTGTAAATTATTTTTCTCTGTCTGCCTGTATGTCTGTTTGCTCCGCCTAATCTCCGAAACGCCGTAATCCTAAATTCCGTAACGTACTGACGCTTTATTTTATGCAACAGGAAGAAGGCACATATAAAATCATAGACGGATATACAATAGACTATACAGTAGAAAGTAGTCTAGCACTATGCTAAACATATTATTTTTATACAGTATCACAGATAATAAATAACAGCTGGGCCAATTTTAACGAGACTTTCACTGTCAGATATATAATGTTATAAGGAGTATCTAAAAACTAATTACAAGTAAAAAACTTGCCCCATATCGGTGTCTCTCGGGATCGTGCCAAGAAGACTGGCAGCAATGCCACGTTGAATAGCAATGCTGATTCTCTGAGCGAGAAAAGCCCTTATTAGTTTTTAAAAAATAAATAAGTAGGAGTATCTTCTAGTATTCCGCGGGTTTCCCTTGAAATTAAGTCTAAGCGGGTGAAACCGCGGGGCATAGCTAGTATACAATATGAATGAGTCATATTGTAGATGTATCTCTTAGACCAACACATAAAATTATATCAATGCAGAATTACACTCTTAAAACCGTTACTCAAAAGTAACTTGGATCTCGATGAAATGTAATTGATTGCATATTTAGACACAGGGTGATTAACCTGTCTATGAAAAATCTCAGCACTTATAATAAAATCTTGAACTATCTTAACCTCTACTTTAAACATCTAGCTTCTAAGATTACACTATGATAAATAAATACACGTCTTATACCAACAAAGAGTTATTAATTTAGTGTTTGAGCTCGATAACTACATTCGATTCTCAAATCGAATATCATAATCGAAAATAAAACAATTACATCACACAAAGGTTGATTGTGCTCGGTTGGGACTCGATTAATTATATCGATGCCCGTCAAATCGAGTGCGAGGTGACAAGTAATCGATCATCGTAGAGGCGCCGAATTGATCGATTATTGTTTTATGCTCACGAATAAATTAAAACTTGTTAGTTATCTTTTAATATTATGATGTATTGTATTAAGAGGTTTTCTTTAAATAAAATAAAAATGTAGAGATGTGATCTGTTATATAATTATTCGTTTAACAAAGAGTGAGAGGAACTGAGCTTGAGCATTTCTTTTGGTTTTTTATTCCTGATACTTTTGAGGGAGATAGTTCTGGCTTGTAAAGCTGTAAAAGAATTCATAAAGCGGAGCATTATGATTTTTTTTGTTGCAGATCGTTTTCGAGCAAATGTAAAATTTAAAAGATTTTTGGGTGCACATAGAGGAGCGACATAGTTATAGGTATAAAAACATTTTATAGAATCTTTTTTAAATTGTTTAAACGAAAAATCTGACTAAAACAAATGATAAGGTCACTAAAAAAGAAGAAAATGTAAATACATCAAAAGGGTGAAGTTTGAGCAGTTTGAGAACCTGTCACGTTGGCACTTAATGATCTTCGGTGAAAAATTAGTACATACATACATATACTCACGCCTGTATCCCATGGGGGTAGGCAGAGACCACCGTTTGCCACATTTTACGATCCTTACATACTTCTTGAAGTATGAAAAATGAGTGTTGTTACAATACATAATATGGACAGAGACAGACTCATAGAATACCTTCTGCGCGTTCAAAGGTACTCGTTCTTAACTCGTGAAGGGACGTGTAGGTAAGTAAGGAGCCGTGGTGGCCTTGAGGTTTGAGCAGTCGCCTGCTACGCAAGCGACGCAAGTTCGAATCCCTGAGGGGCCTGTACCAACGAGTTTTTCTAAAAAACTTATGTACAGTGATTTCACACCACGTGCTTTACGGCGAAGGAAAACATCGTGAGGAAACCTGCATATTTCTGAGAAGTAATTCAATGGCGTATGTAAACTGTCTGAGACGGCGATGGACTCACCATCTGTCACGTTGGCACTTAATCATCTTCGGTGAATAGTGGGTGCTGTGATAACAACACCTCTGCCTACCCCTCCGGGGAATACAGGCGTGAGCACATGTATGTATGTGTCTGTTAATAAATAAAACTGTGATATTCAAAATTTGTTTTATGCAAATAATCTGGGCGTTTTGAAAGTGAAAGGTCTTTTATGTGGCTATTACTGTTATAAATGTATTAAGAAATTTGACGTGTGTTTGTTGATACGTTAACCTGCTGTTAAAGATTTGGAAATGCTTCTTTTATTTCTAACAAATACAAACTAGCTCTAATCTGCGACCTCAGCGGTGTACATTTTATTTATAGTGCCCTTCGTACTTTGAGGTTAAAGATAACTTGATTTAAAATTTCAGTATAATCTTTAGCATAAATGGTAATGGAAAAGTAAAATCCTCCTATTTTGAACTCTATTATAATATTAATCCTTAGAGCAACGCGAGTGAATACACGTGATGCAATACAGTTTGGACGTACATATCTAAATAATTTATTATTAAAATTTCTGCTCCTACTCACGCTCCTAAGATTCCTTCCGAAATTTTCTGAACGATATGGAAACATTCTTAAGCAAATGCAATCACATACATACAGTTATTTCACCCCACGTGGTTTACGGTGAAGGAAAACATCGTGAAGAATCGTGCTTATGTCTGCGAAGAAATTCTAAGACCTATGTATAGTGCCTGATGTTGTCACGCAGGTGTTGTTCTTTTAACACTTGCTTACCCTTCGAAGACAATTCTGGGATGGCGTGAGCATATATCTATACAGATAAATAAATTTGAAAAGTGTTTGTTAGTAATTCCAAAATTATAGCTTTTCACTAAATGCATATGAAAGTATATACGACAATGACATCTGAAAAACAATTTTTACAATTTTTCTTTGTCGGTCTGTCTGTTCGTTCCGGGTAATCTCTGAAACGACTGAAGCGATTTTAACGGGACTTTCAGACAGGTAATATTACAAGGAGCAACTCAGGCTGCTTTTATTAAAAAAACATTTAGAGTTCCACGGGCATTATACCAAATCTACGCGGGTGAAACTGCATATAACTCCATATAAGCACTCCGATAAACACCAAACATAACAGATCATCAATATTATTAATTTAGCTAAAAGGCTAGTTGTAACATTTGCAACATATATCAAATGCTTTATATTAACTCTCGCTTTAAAGCAAGTTTACAATCACACACATCTCTATAAACACACTGTATAGCCGTGAGATCGCCCACATCTCGAGAGTGGACGCTTCTTGTTGCGCAAACGCAAAACAATCGAGTTGCGGACCGATTCGATAACTGGTTTTTTATTCGATTCGCAGAGCTATGGACGGATAGAAGCGAATTGATCGACTATCTTATCAATATTTACATTTGTGTTAGATAAACATCTGGATCGTAGCTTTACTTAAAGTGTAATTTGAATAACATGATGGATGGTGTACTAATGTGCCGATTTTGCACAGTTAGGCTATCTAAGTCACTCTAAAAGTAATTAAGCTATATGAAATTATCAATGAATACATTAATTACAAGACTATCTGTCTTCGCATCAATTCATAGTCTAAATGTAAGTTTGTTGCCAGTAGCAAAAAAAGGACTCTCTTCGAAATCAGCGTAGTTTCTTTTTTATATGTGAGATTGGACAAGGTAAGGAAGTAGGACCAGTGATTGACAAGTTGAAGAATAAACATTTGTCGTGGTATGGACACGTTATGCGGAGGGATGAGGATAATGTTGCCAAAAGAGTTTTGTTTATGAATGTGGATGGTTACAAGGGGAAAGGAAGAGCTATGAAACGATGGATGGATTGTCAGAAAGATGATATGCTAGAATGGGAGTGAATACAGATATGACGGCTGATAAAGAGAAGAACACGCCGACCACAAATAAGATGGGATAAGGGCAGGAGGATGATGATGATGATGCATATATGTAATTCAAAGTCTTGAGTTACTCACTAACAAACACACAGCCTTGTAGAAAATTTTCTTGGTAAGGAGTAGGTATCTACTCAGTAAAAGTTTTCTATAATTCTACCCCTAAAGGGGTTAAATGGGGGTTGTAACTTTCGCAAATTCGCGTGCGAATAATCTTATTTTCGTTTTACTTTTAAATACATGTTATGTATGGTAGATACTTCACAAAAATTAATAAATAAGGCTTCAATATCCTTCTACGACATTTTACAAACATACATACATATGATCACGCGTGTATACCTCGAAGTAGTAGGCAGAGGTGTTGTAATAACAACCCACCAAGGTGACAGAGGGTGAGTCCATCGTTTACATACGACACCGAATTACTTCTCAGAAATATGCAAATATGCTCACTATGTTTTCTTTCACCGTAAAGCATGTAATGTGAAATCACTGTTCATAAGGTTTTATTGGTACCCACTGGGATTCGAGCTTGCATGGCTTGCGTAGCAGGCGACCGCTCAAACCTCACGGCACTTTAATTCTTTTAACTTTATAAAAACTTATAAATAAGACATTCGAAAACAATTCTGATTAATTTATAGATCAATAAAAAGTTCGCTTACACAACGTTCCTAGTTCTATGGCAAAACGGAAAGTGTTTGAAGCAATCTCTTGCAATCTACCTAATTGATTGTTATGATTAGTTATATTTATTACTATGTACGTAATCATTCCGAAGGTATCTGACAAGCCAGTTTTTAATAGCGATGCTCTCTAAATTGTCGAGATATCTGCAAATTGGCAACAGTTCGATGGACTCTGTTCGACCTTATTATTAGAAGATGGAGAAGTGCATTATCTAAATATATAAATATGTATATATATAACTGGTGACTGACTGACTGACTGACTGACATAGTGACCTATCAACGCACAGCCCAAACCACTGGACGGATCGGGCTGAAATTTGGCATGGAGTTAGATGTTATGACGTAGGCATCCGCTAAGAAAGGATTTTGATTATTTCGAACCCCAAGGGTAATATGATCAAGGTTTAGGCTTATTTTAATAAAAAAACTTAGGTTATTCTAACGCGGTTAAAACCGCGGAGTACATTTATAAAAAAAATTGTTACTGGTAACAAAATTGCATTTATGATAGTGAAAACCGTATCCACATCCGAAACGTTGTTAAGAAGAACGATAAGTTCAAACAGAGAAAATAATTTTCCACAGAAATACCTTCAATACATAGGTACTCCCACATAATCGTAACTTTGTATTACTTTAATTGTTGACCAAAAAAAGTGATGTTCAATTACATAAATATAAAATATATACACACATAGTGTTTATAATCGATCAAGTTATAGAATTGAATCGATATCGACCACCCACTGGCAGAAACTATCGATAGTTTATCGACCATAAAACAAGTCGTAACTATAGCCTATTAAGTATAACACTGTCAAAAATATACAAGAATAACATTAATATGACAGAAATTAATACTTATTTGAAAAGTATTTTTTTCCTAGGCGTCTGCTCGTCTGCGAGATTTAGAACTGACGTGACATATCGTATTGAATTAATACAAACATACATATGCTCACGCATGTATTCCCCGAAGGGGTAGGCAGAGGTGTTGTAATAACAACACCCACTTTTCACCAAAGGTGATTAAGTGACAACGTGACAGATGGTGAGTGTATCGCCGTCACAGACACTATACATACGTCATTGAATTACTTCTCAGACATATGCAGGTTTCCTCACGATGTTTTCCTTCACCGTAAAGCACGTGGTTTGAAATCACTGTACATAAGTTTTTTAGAAAAACTCATTGACACAGGCCCCGCTGGGATTCGAACTTGCGTCGCTTGCGTAGCAGGCGACCTCAAGGCCACCACGGCTGAAGAATAGGATAGGTTGATAACAACAGAAACTGCTGAAATGCTGCAGAGCTTACCTATTTATTTTACAAAAAGGTGCTTAGCATGAAACAAATTTATTATGTCTGAGCTCTTCGCCCTCTTTTCAAAAATCCTAAGCTATTTGCTCGGAAAATCTTAAAAATTTCCTCAAATCCCCTCAAATGGGTGGTCTCAGCCATTTTCATCGTGTTATTAACATAACAATGGCCAAAAGTCTTTTACAAAGCGTCTAATACGTAGGTGTGGAATTTAGAACCAAGTTAACAAAGTGCCCATAACGATTGATTTTAAGATCTCTCTATATTATTGTGATGTTAGTGGGACACCTTTCGTATAAGAATTGGTCTTTACTTGGGCCATTAGGAGAAGTAAATATGAATGAAAAGATGAACGGTTTGTAACAGCGTTTCTCCCCTCGCTACATAGATGGCGTTACTCGCTAAGAATTGCAAATATTGAGTACAAACGCACGAGAACCTAAATCTCGCAATAAGAGTTTCCGAGCGCATTGCAGTATGTATACAAGTTTCCAACTAGAACAGTTAGATTTAAGCTCGGCTGGGGACCCTCCCTTACCAACTGCGAGAGACCATACCAAAAAAAAAAATACAGCAGTTAGAGTCGCGGTTCCCCAGACATGACACCTGCCTGGATGGAAGATCTGCTCTTTGTTGGGGATGAGCATGAAGACTTGCTCTTTCCACGGGTTTTACCCGAGACTTCAATCATTTTTCAAGTATTATATGCCCCTCCTTTGGATCAACGGTACCTCTATGACACATTTAAGCGAAACTGGTGTAGCAATTAAGCTGTGAAAAGGTAGTAACAGGAGGTAGTAAGATTTCCCATCCAGAATTGTAATCTCCACCTAACACTGACATAATTTTTCAGATCAGACAAGTAATTTCTGCGATTAGTGCGTCCAACAAACAAACTTTTCATATTTCAGTATAGGTTTCCAATGTAGGATTCCGTCAATATCCTGGCAATCACTAAATCCATATTATTCAAGACTAAAATCTCTAGTATATTCCAATACATATTTTAAAGTTCCTTAGAATAAACCTCTCAAGTTATGTTCAAAGAACAATGTTATTTTTTCTTTTAAAATAACACCTTTAACTCATTGTAGCTTGTTTAAAAACATGATGAGACAGACAGTCAATGTCAAATAAACAATAGACGCACTTCTTGATCCGGGATCTTAAGGTTTCCTTCAAAACCTTGGGCGGCAAAAAACTGATTGACCTGAGATTGAACGGCGTTAAAATGACGCTTTGAGAGAATTACATTAATCAATGAAAAGCGAAAAGTATTTCAAGAGATGTAGGAACCGGAATCACTTATTAACAATTTGAAGCTGCCTATTAAAGATTACAGTAAAATATTGTTACCTTAAACTAGTAGACACTTTCGTCCACCCAATAGCCAGGGTCTAAGAATATGGTTATGGTATCCCCTGCCTGTCGTAAGAGGCGACTAAAAGGGGGCCGGAGGGCCTGCTGGCGGTGGTCGGGGTGGGAGCTTTGACCACCGGCGCGGGCCCGGGAAGG
The DNA here is from genome assembly GCA_929442735.1 of Watsonalla binaria. Lineage (NCBI taxonomy): Eukaryota > Metazoa > Arthropoda > Insecta > Lepidoptera > Drepanidae > Watsonalla > Watsonalla binaria. Next base: position 2,544,718 of record OV838938.1, read on the forward strand.
TGGCAGCGCGATGTGGCTCGCGCTGCCTTGCACAGCGAGGTCTCCAGGGGCGGCGTCACATCTGCCCCCGGGGTTTTTCCCCGGGAAAGTGTGGGGGGACACCGGTGCGTTCTATCAGAGTACCCGGAGTCCCCCCTGAGCACTGAGGATGGTTTTAGTGAGGTAAAAATCCCACATACCCCGATCTGCCTCTCCCAGGGCGGTCGGGGACTTTTTGAAGGTTTCCCCCTCGTCAACAAAAAAAAAAAAAAAAGTAGACACTTTCGTGACTATGATGGCACAGTAATTTCATTATTACTACTCTTGGTGCTGGTAAATTTTCGCTTCATAGTCTACTATTGCTGTTTACCATCGTGCAAACTGCACACTTGTCACTTCGATAGTTCTTATTCAGTTCATATGAGCACGGTGTTTTTCTGTGTGAACTATAATTATTATTATTATGCGACGAATGAAATCACAAACAGATCCTCGCATATAATAAAAATTATCCGAGTTTTAATATAAATAGCATAATATTTTATACAGCAGTTAGTGTACAACAGAAAAGTATATATTTTCTAATCAGACGCTTCCTAATCTTTCAAAATCGATTCACTACTAAGATATAGAGACAAGTCCGTACAAAAAACCCATTAAAGTGTTACAGTTTCTAAACATAATTACTTTTCGCAACCCGTAGGTGTAAGTACAATTAACTTAATACCTACATTTACACAAAGCATAAACGCTTGCAGCAGCATTTTAATGATCTATAATTGAACAATAATGTGTCGAAACGGCGTATGTTCAGACATTATTAATAGTGTTCATTATAGGGTGATTCAACAATGGATTAATTTTATTGATATCTACAAAAGGTTAAATTATATATAATTAGCATTATGTGTTACAGTAATAGGTGTTGTAAATTTGGCAAGCAATATTCAAAGTAGCGCGTTTCAACTTTTGACATGATTTTATGAGTCTGGTTAATGGCAATAGAAAGTCTAGAAATGATCACGGGACGGGTCGAGGGCAAGAGGAGCAGGGGTCTTTCGCCAACACGATGGACGGACGCGACCCAGGCTGCAACGAGGACTACACTTTAAGCTTCCATCCAGAGGGCAATAAATAGTTGTGATGCTCACTAAAATGCCTTTGCTTGCGGCGGCGTCGAGGATGACGGGTCGCTCACTTCCCTCTATAATGGTTGAGGAGGGCGATAGCTGGCATTCTCGTCATACTTGTGAACAGGTGGTGCTTGTGGGGGCTAATCAGTAATTAGAGTTATTACTGAGTTTATTGCCAGGTTCTTCTCAGTAAAAGCAACCTTCCGAACCTAGCGGTAGCATGTATAATCCTGTGCAATCGTGTCGTTCTGACGATCTGAAAGTATTTTGTTAAAAGTCTAATGAAATAAAGATATTTTGAATTTGAATTTGAATAGAGAGGCTTGGAAAACAATGTTGGTGTAAACGTCGCGCAATGATCACGTCCCTCAGTCATGAGGTTTCGACCAAGAAGAAGAATGGCAATAGGCTCGCTCCCCGATTGCATAAGCAAAACTGGCAATACACCTCTGTGGCGGGTAATACACCTCTGCTTAACCCTCTGCTAAAAGCCTTTGGGGAATACAGGAGCATTATGTGTATCCTTAGACAGAACTTTAAACATATTATTCTAATATTTGCATCAAAGTAAATTACAATGACGTTCCCAATGAAGAAACTGACAGAATACCAAAGCAAATATGACTCGATTTGGTCACGTCCCAAGAGTCACTTAACCTTAACAAGTAACGAATTCATACAATAGACGAAACTAGAGGCCTCCTCGAAGCACTTGCAGTTGAGAACATGCTTGACCTAACCAACATAACGATATGTGGTTAAATAGTGAAGAAAAAGTAATCGAAACGGTAAAATAACATGAGTTTATACGTACTCATAGTATAGGTATTTAAGCTCGCCTGCATCCGTATATATAAGTCTGTGGTGATTCTGTTACGGGTGTCGTCATAATGAGCGCTGATCTTGAATGTAGTAGTCATTTTATGAGACTGCCTATCTGTAGGGTGCGACTAATTTCCGTGGGCAACTACCCCCACTATTTTCGGTGAGCACTCATTACTCAGACGCCTGTCCCGGAACAAAACAGCACAGGTATTATTCACTAGGTTACGCCGGTAGCTACATTTGCGTGGAAGTTAGAAATCATATACGAACTTTCAACCCTAGTAACCCTAATATATACTAGTTGGCAAGGAATTTCATATGTATATGTAGAGGTTTATTTAAACGAAACCTTGGTGCTGAGCGCTTAGAGTCGTAAGTTCAATACCAAAGGTCAAAGAGAGTTTTTCGAAAACGTAAGTGCAACAAACGAACGAAACATATGCAGGTTTCCACAGGATGTTTTCATTAACCGTAAAGCTTGTGTAATTTTATGAGTTCCGTACGTTGGGATTCAAACTTGAAGAGATTGCTTAGTAATTATAATAATAATGGTCTCCTACCGAATTTCGGTTACGGCGGCTAATCTCAACGAGGATCAGTCAACTGCACCGGAGATATTATAGTGCACAATTGTGTGCGCAAACACAGGTGCACTCTATATTCCCTCACTCTCATAGTCCGATGAGAGGCAATCCGACACGATCGGAGAGAGATCAGGCGTAGGACCAACGGCTTAACGTGCTTTTCGAGGCACGGAGGTGTAAGCACCGCCAACTTCAATCTCCGGGCATTTATTGTGAATTTCAAAACCCAATTGGCAGGCAAACTTGATAACCACTAGATCAACGAGGCAGTTAATTGCTTAGTAGGTGACCACTCAAACCCCCCTCTAAAGGCAATTGCAGTTCAAGCTTCTCTTCTTCCGTGTGTGGTTACATAACGTTTGTTTTCACATCCAATTTCACTCCTAACATCCACATGACTATTGTTTGCCCGTTCACTAGTCAGTCTCATTTGGTAACAAGACCGATTGTAAAGTGTTTACCGGACAAATACGAACTTTACCTATAACATTAGCTAGCGACTCCCACTCAGTTTGACTCGCTGTAATATTGTGTGAATGGTTATTGAGAGTATACAAAGTAACCTGCTCATGCTTCGCTTATAGGGCAGATACAAAATGTTTGAGAATGACACGTGTCTGATTAATGTCATTTCCATACATTTTGTTTCGCTTCTATAAGCGCAAGCGCGAAAGAATGTTACTTTGTCTATGCCTGTTGGTATGTTTGATACTTGTCCTAAATCGCTTTGGTTTTGAATTTCGTTCGTTCAAATCTCATCCTCTTCACAGTGAAATTTGTGATTGTTGTGTCCATAACAATTTGAAAATATATGACCTCATTGATTGACTTCAAGATCAGGACAAATTCTCGACAATACGCACAAAAAACAGCCTGATCTAACAATATTTCCATGTTCAATTTTAGCTTGCGAGTGTTTACTATCATTCGTTTCACATTTGCATAAAGAGCTTCGTTTCTTCTATTTTCACATACGTTCTTTGAATAGAAATACCTACTTTACTTGTTCGTGGCAAACAAAACGCTGTGAACGTTAATCAAACAAGAAAACTTGGTGTGTGTTCGGACAATCATAATGGTGGTCCGCCATTGTCAGACCACCTTCGCGACGTATTGTGGTTTGTCATGGGCTTTTGTTTAAGCAACTTTCACAATTAACTCCTTGCTGCGAAATATGTTCGACCGTTTAGACTTTGGTATCTGTGCGATAAATACTTCTTATTACTTTTCACGTTATTATCACCTAATCCTCTCAGGTTTGGTGCTGTGTTTATTTATACAAATATTTTTTTAAGTATACTTTATAGCTGTGCCACACGGTTTAATCCCCGTAGGCTTCGCAGAACGCTATTTTTTACAACAAAGGTAGCCTAAATTACTCCCTGTAATATTAGCTATCTGTCAGTGAAAGTAACGTTTAAATCGGTAAAACCGTTTCGGTGATTAGCCGGAACAAACTGACAGACAACAGAGATAAAAAAAAAATAGTGAAAAATTTTTTGTGATATAAATTATGTGTTATATCTTCAAAATAACTACTTTTCCCTTAAATACATTTTGGTGAAAAGTAGTTATTATGAAATTATAAACAGACACTTCAATTTCATTAATACAGATATTTTTTTTTTAGATATGTTTTTATACAGTTTCTAATGCAAAAATAACCGTTTCTTTATTTATGAATGTATTTTATGACAATTACAAAAAAAACGGTTGATCTCCGATGGGACTTTCTCTGCTTGAGAGTTGAAGTTACAATAAAAAGCGAAGGTCCCTTCTATTTTAGAAAACATTTTAGCTATATATTCTTCAAGGTGTTGATTTGTACATCCGAAGGTCTCTACACCTGTTACCCGTTCGACATTTTTAATACTTCCTTCAAATGTTCAGTGCTCCTTTCGATACGAGAACGCACATTTTGCAATAATACTTGATCTAAACTGGAATTTGTACTAGAAAAGCCGGGCTTTGTTTAACGACTTCCTTTATGACAATAGATGGTACATTCCACTACTTATCTTAGTGATCTTAAATTCTTTAGAAGTTGTAGAAATGTATTTTTTTTCAATAAATACGATGATTTATTGAAAAAAATACATACATACATACATATGCTCACGCCTGTATTCCCCGAAGGGGTAGGCAGAGGTGTTGTACTCACAACACCCACTTTTCACCGAAGATGATTAAGTGCCAACGTGACAGATGGTGAGTCCATCGCCGTCTCAGACACTATACATACGCCTTTGAATTACTTCTCAGAAATATGCAGGTTTCCTCACGATGTTTCCTTCACCGTAAAGCACGTGGTGTGAAATCACTGTACATAAGTTGTTTTTTTCCCGCTGGGATTCGAACTTGCGTCGTTTGCGTAGCAGGCGACTGCTCAAACCTCAAGGCCACCACGGCTCTCTAATCAATTCTCTAATTGAAAATAATGTCAAACAGAATTGTAATTTGTTTTTATTGTATTTATAAATATCAACGCCTTGTCTCAAGGTACAAATGTAAATAACTCAACGTATATTGAAGACTTTTTTCATCAACCGAACATAATCCCGCTTATTAGAAAACATGGCTTAATCTATGTTCATGTCAACGAAAGTGATGGAGCTACTATGTATGGGACCTGCTATGCCAGCCAATGGGTTTTTCTATAAAACTTATGTAAAGTAATTTCACACCACGTGCTTTACGGTGAAGGAAAACATCGTGAGGAAACCTGCACATGTCCGAGAAGTAAATCATGGACGTATGTATGGTGCCTGAGACGGCGATAGACTTAATTATCTTCTGTGAAATGTGGGTGTTGTTATTACAATACCTCTGATGACCCCGGGAAATACAGACGTGAGCATTATATGTATACTATTTTTTAACTTTTAGAAGTAACATTACCGTACTACGAAACCGTTAAATAAATCTCAACCTAGGGACTAAACTGGGCAATACCGCTACGCCTCAGACTAAGTACTATCCTGCACTTGAATTAGACAACTAAAAAAGCACCTGCATCAATCAACAGTTCCAAAGATCTTAACACTACACTGTTACTTAAAAAAACACAGATCTAAGATAGCACAAAACATCTTAACAAAAATAAACAACAATTACTCAACGAGCACTCGACATCAATTTCAAGCGGAGGTCAGACTCCATTGTCTGACCGCGGCTAAAAAAGTTGAACACTCGACCAATATCAATTGAGATCTCGTCTTGTTAATGCTAAGTTTCAATAATGGTACAGAAAATTGATATAAAGGTTCTGCCCGCGACTTCATCTGCGTAGAATACTAACTTTAACCCTTGGTCTTAACGTGATGTTAAAGATCAATGAGCTAACACTGAAATAAGTTTTAAAATCGGACCAGTAATTCCTGAGATTATCACGTTCATGCGAACAAAAACGTCAGCTTTATTTTACTTGAAATGGAAAGCAGAGATGTAGCTACTACATCAACATTTGCCAGTTATTATAAAGTCCTACGTGGCAAGCTTTTTGCCACCAACTAGGCACTCATCCAGAAAATTACAGATGGAAGAATACTATAGCACTTTGTCCGTCACAGGCCCTCATTTTCGGTATTTGCGCTTGCGAACACTAGACCAGAACAAAACGCGTCCCCGAATCGACACTAGATAGAGGTGTTGATGTGCTGACATGATAGATGGTGAATCTATAACTGCCTTAGGCACTACACGTCTTCGTATATCTTCTCGGACATAAGCAGGTTTTCCTTTGCTTTAAAGCTTGTGGTGTGTCAACGATTTATTTGAGGTTTATATGGAAAAAAATCACTGGTTTTTCTAAATTCACCTTTGCGTTTAAACTCTTTTAAAATCTGGGTACTTTCCAAACTACCACTCTTGAAATACAAATTCGACCATGTTTTCTAAAGACAAAGTTCAAAACTAGTTGCGCCTCGCGGTTTCACCTGCGTTGATTAAATTTTATTCCCTCGGAACCCAAAATGTTTTTTTAATAAAACAAGCCTAAGTTACTTCTTGTAAAATTAGCAACCCGCCAGTGACAGTCCCGCTAAAATCGGTCAAGCCGTTTCAGAGATTACCCGAAACAAACAGACAGGCAAAGATATTTTTTAAAAACAGTTTTTTTACGTCAGTATCGTGTATACGTGTAATTTTGGAATTACAAACAGACACTTCCACATGTATACATGTATAGAAACACATTTGTAAGTATGAAACGTATTTAAGATAAATTCATATTGATTTTTTTCCAACAAAATATTGAATAAAATCACAAATACAAAAAAAAAAAACAAAACTCTGACGCAAAAACTTGAATGTTCTCCCAAAACATTTTTTTAACTAACAACACAGTATTATAAAAAAGTATTATCTGACAACACTCATAAATTAAAATAAAGCGGTCCATGCTAAGGGCTCAGCTTACGTTGGTAGTGTTTAAAACTTAAGTCAAAGGTTAAGCATTATCTTATGTTAATGTTCAGAGCGCGGTGTAAATCAATTATATTGCGTGACCCGTACGGGTCATAGCGCGGGTTCGATTCCCGTGCTTGCGCTTTTACACCTATTAGTGTTATGCAATAATTTAGAATGCAAAATCATTTGGTGGAAAGTCATTATATTTGGTATTGTTATGTTATATTTATTTCTAGCTGTGCCCCGCGGTTTTAGTTTTTTTTTATTGACGAGGGGGAAACCTTCAAAAGGTCCCTGACCGCCCTGGGAGCGGCAGGTCGGGGTATGTGGGATTTTTACCGCACTAAAACCCCCCCGATGGCCATCCTCAGTGCTCAGGGGGGACTCCGGGTACTCTGATAGAGCGCACCAGTGTCCCCCTACACTTTGCCGGGGCACATCCCCGGGGCAGCTGTATGGCCGCCCCTGGAGACCTCGGCCTACGGTAACCTAATGTTTATTCTTAAATAAAATAACCTGGTTCCCTTTTTCCATCAAAAGAAATAAAAAACTTGACGTTTTATCATAAAAAAAGAAGTTAAAAAAAATAAAAATAGGAAAAGCGGACTAGGGCCTTACCATGACCTCTTATTGCCATGATAGTTTTACTCTTATTATGAGACAGATGTATATGACGTGTATACATCTATCAATGTCACATAGCTGAACTATCATTTCAATAAAAGCTCATGGTCAGGCCCCTGATGTCATGTGTAATATTGCAAGAATTGCTCATTTTTAAGGTATAAAATTAGCCTTAGTTACTCCTTGTTATTTCAGCTATTTGCCAATGATCCCGTTAAAATCGATCGAGCTGTTACAGAGATTAGCTGGATCAAAAAGACACAGACAGCCAAAGTGTTTTTTTTTATGTGTATACCGTATACACTCCTATATGCATTTAGTGAAAAGCTGTTAATTTAGAATTACATACTGATACTTAAATTATATTTACCTATGCTGCCAGCCTTCTTGGCAAGATTCAAAGAGACACCGATTTGGGCCAAGTTTTCTACTTGTAATTAGTTTTTAGTACTGTTAGTCTAATGTGACTCAAAAAAAAAATTCAAATCGTTATATTTCCCTTTCAAGACATTTTTCAAGTATTATAATATCTTGTTCGCCAGACTACAACAGTGTAGAGTAAAAAAAAATTTTATTTTAAAATAATTACACTACAATCTAATTCTAGTATTACAACTCAATTGGAAATTAAATTATATCGTAATCCCAAACATTTTGACTACTGGGGAATACCATTTTTTTACTGTATCGCAACACAATACAATTAAACCAAATACGTACAGAAAGGATTAATAAAATGTTTTATTACGATGACTATGAATTTTGGGTGCCTACCGCGTACGGTCCACAAAAGAGCTTCCGAATAAAATAGTACCGACAACAATGGAAATGATGACTTGGCAATATTCACTGGATAATCTAATAGTTAGATAGTGTTCCGATTTGATCATTGTCTGTGTCTTTCGGTAGAGTAAGCAAAAACATATTTTTTTTGCATAATTATATTTTGAAAAAAAACGGTAGCGGCTAATCTACATGAGATACAGTTGTGTGCACAGTTACATGGTAGTTGATGGTAATTTTTTACGACATTGGTGAACTGGTGAATAAAAATAACACAAAAATTCAAACCTTTTTTAACCATTGATAAAAAATGCTGATTTCAAACTTCAGATAACAATTTTAGCTTATACATTTTCTACTAGCTGTAGTTTTACCGGCGGTTTTATCCGCGTAGAATTAATTTTATGGGTTTTCAAATATACAAGAATAAAAGTGTATGTTACCGTGTAACATCAACTAGTGAAAGTTATTAAAATCGGTCAAGCCGTTTCGGAGATTAGACTGAACAAACAGACCGACAGAGAAAAAAATATAAAATAGCATTTTTGAAGTCAGAACCGTATATACTTTCATATACGTTTAGTGAAAAGCTTATTATTTTGGAATTACAAACAGACACTTCGATTTTATTTATCTGTATAGATTGCCGTCACAAATTTGGAGTTTTAACTAAACGGGAGGCAACTATGATCGTTTTAAGCAGCGCGTATTAAGTACGTTCTAGCTTTGACATTTCGTTATATGGTACCAAAATGAACAGACAAGGTTTTAGAGATACGCGCCGCTCATAGCGATCATAGTTGACACCCAGTAACATGTTCGGGAAAACAACTTTTGTGGAAAATGGAAAGTGAAGGTAGCTCGAGGACGTATGGTAATTAAATTGATGATTAATTCTTGAATCCATCAAGCGACGATGCCAATGATTTTCATTAAATATTAATTATGCTACGTTTTATCATAATTTTAATACAAATTAAGAATCCCTTATAAGCATTCTGCTCGTATTTTATAACGAACTGCTTAATTTAAAAGTTCTACTTTTCTTTTAATACGAGTTTAATAAAATACTTCATTAAACTCGTATTAAATTCTTAATTAAATCATTTTAGATTTCACATATTATTTTTTTTACGAAAAAATATATTTTACATAAATTTTTAAATATTGTGAAAATATTGTTCACATTTGTAAGCAGTCGGTACAAATGTAATGATTGACTAAAGCTCAATGTCGGCAAATGCTCAACCAAAGTCAAAGTTGACTGTCGATAATAAAGTATTATTTGCTTATAAACATGACTAACTTATAATAATATTGTCATTAGTGTTGATGTGAAATCATATTGTTTTTTTAGTCACAGATTTTTTTAAGTAACTAGTTTTTTGAAATCGTTAATGTATGTTTGATTTAAGTACGTTGACCTCATGACATTGTTAATTTTTGTGCTTGTTTTAAGGTATATATATAATATTCTAACATGGAAGCCGTGGTGGCCTTGGGGTTAGAGCAGTCGCCTGCTACGCAAGCGACGCAAGTTCGAATCCCAGTGGGGCCTGTACCAATGAGCTTTTCTAAAAAAAACTTATGTGTAGTTATTTCACACCACGTGCTTTACGGTGAAGGAAAACATCATGAGGAAACCTGCATATGTCTGAGAAGTAATTCAAAGACGTATGTGTAGTGCCTGAGACGGCGATGGACTCACCCTCTGTCACGTTGGCACTTGATCATATTCGGTGAAATGTGGGTGTTGTTACAACACCTCTGCTTACCCCTTCGGGGACCCTTCTGGGATGGCGTGAGCATATATGTATTCTAACATGCTCCTTATGACCTGATCGCGATGGAATCTAAAAAACAATCAGAAATCTTCTCGGTAATCCTCTGTTGAGAGTCGTGGTGGCCTTGAGGTTTGAATTAATTCTCAGACATATGAAGGAAATCTGCATATGTATGAGAAGTAATTCAAAGACGTATAGTGCTTAAGACGGCGATGGACTCACTCTGTCACGTTGGCACTTAATTGTCTTCGGGGAAAAGTGGGTGTTGTGGTTATACCAAATACAGGCGTGAGCATATGTATGCATGTGTATCTTTCTTTCTTTATTAAAATAAATAAAATATTATCTAATAGGTGAAGTGCGATATGATTAGTGTGAGAACGGCGAATAATCCAACCGAATGCAGTGTATTAGGTTTACTTAGATACATTGATGCCCGAAATAGTCTTTTCAATTTATTAATATAGTGATGTCAGATTTTACAGCTTGCATATAATGTGGTACAAGTCAGAATCATGTTGAATGTGGTCGGAAAAAAAATTATATTTCATAGTGACGTATTTTTTTATCTTTTAAGATATCGTGACTTCTGCAATGAAAAGATACATTGTTATTCAGCCCGAGATGAATGTTAGACACAATTTTGCAATTGTAACAAACTATTCAAGAAACTGTTGAATCTTGCCTTCTGAAATTTATTTACATGAGTGAATATATGTTTTATGTAGAACTAGCTGTGCCTCGCGGTTTACCCTCGTAGAGTAAAAATAAATAATTCTTTGTAAAATTTGCTATCAGCCAGTGAAAGTCCCGTTAAAATCGGTGCAGCCGTTTCGGAGATTAACCGGAACAAAGTAACAGACAGAAAAAATATGCACTTTGTAAAATGCCGTTATTTTGGCATTACAAACAAACACTTATATTTTATTTATCTGTAAAGCTATGTATAGATTTATTTTTTATGTAGAATGATGTGATAGGTAAAAGTTGTTTTAAGTAAAAGTTTTGATATGAACAAGTTTTCTACGTTAGCGTTTGAAAGGAAGTTAAAGATTACTGTTAATCGCACAATTATGCAATTAACGCTACCTCGTGATAGAGACTTTACTTTTGAAGTAATAAAACCAATCTAATGGAACTATTTATTTACTCTCTATGTTTATTTTACAGATTAAGTATCGGTTTGCATTCGTTACGGGAAATAAAAAAAATTTGGATAAAAATACTTGGTTTTTTTAGATTTTTCTTGTTTACAGAACATAAATATAAATACGATATTTTATACAAATTAGATTCTCTCATATTTGTACACATGAACCCCTCTAGTTACCTCTATTTCATGCTTTTACTTCGCCGAACCCTAATATATTTTCTTAATACACGTACCCTATTTTACTCCTTGATACATCAGCTTCCTGCCAGTGAAAGTCTGGCTTAAATCTGTTCAGCCGTTTCCGAGATTAGCCGGGACAAACATGCAGACATATTTTTTTTTAAATTTTGTTTTTTAATATCAGTACCGTGTTTACTTTCATATACATCTAGTGAAAAGCTGTTCTTTAATTCTTTCTGTTATTATTCTGTTATAGTTCTGGAATTACAAACAGACGCTTAAATTTTATTTATCTGTGTATAGAAAGAAGTACGTAAATAATGAAAGATTACCGACCAAAAAAAGAAAGAAGGACGATCAAAAAATAGACATAACGAGGTTAAATGAAAATACTTGTACTTTTACACCTACAATTATCTACTTAAACATGTGTGTGTTGAATATCAATAAGCTCGTAACTTAAACTTAAACATTACCTTTGACTGACAAGTGCCCACTGAATCTGAGCATCAATCATATATTTGAAACAATCGTGCTGACCCCTACCAGCTGTTTTGTACCGATGACAGATTGTCAGTCGCCACTAACGTAGCGATGGTAATTTTGCATGTCATGCTCAACCAACTTTTTATACGGTCAGTCTAGAAAGATTACATCGATGTCGAAATACACTTTTTATTGGTTTTTTATAGCACAAAGGTGGCAAAGCAGCCCGTCTGATTGTAAACGGTTACTGTAAGTAGACTATATAGGGTCTAGACTTTATAGGCGAAGAATTTTGGCACAGGGCATCGGTTAGTGATACATATACGCTTAAGAATATATAAAAAAATACTTTAAGATTTTTAATTTTCTTTCGTATTTATGCTTACCATTTTTTTCACTAAAAATGTTTTGATATTTTCAGCATTTACTGTTCTACGACTGTGGAGAGTCTATCGCCGTCTCAGGCACTATACATACCTCTTTAAATAAAGTTTTTTTTCGACCTTGCGTCAAAAACCCCGAGGCGACTACGGCTCACTATACTACATACTAATAGCATTATAATATCAGTAAATTTTTAACATAACATAATAACATTCTAGATATTCTCTTAAATGATAACATCTTTATAAAATCAGATCTAACTACACAAATGAAAATAAAAACAGGTGTCTATTTTTGACTTAATTGGTTTTTAATTTTATTGTTACCTACATATATAAATTGATGTAACAAGTACATTGTGAATATAAAGATAAAAATCACGATCTAAATAATTCCTAATTGGATTTTTTACTTGCAAAAGTGTATTCGTTTTTCTTTGCACACCTTTAAGTTTTATTTCTGTAGCGATTGTTCAAATAATTGTTGGATGTTTGAAGGTGGCGCGAACAAAATATTTCTCACAAAAAGTAAAAAATCAGTATACGTGTGACAGAGATTTTATAAACAGATACTATACAAGTTTTTAAAGAATTATAAGACCATCAAAAGTTATGAATCTAAAAAAAGGTAATTATTTGCTCCTATTTTCGACCGTCAAAGTTAATGGTTATGTTTATTTAGTAAATGGTTATCATTTTATGATTGTGGTTTTTATGCAAATGAATTTATAAAAAACACGAATACATTTTTATCGTTGTATTTTGCAACAATGAATTAGATTGGAAAATGTATTTGGAAGTTAATTCAAAGCGTTCTGAGAAGCATGTTAACGACGTAAAAATTAAATAATAGATAAAGTTATTAATAGTTAAATAAATAAGATATTATTGTGATATTTCTATTCAAACAGAATTTTAACACTACAGAATAACTGGTAGTTTTTTGAGAGCTTTTTATTACGTATCTATGGTCTATTACGCAATTCACAAAAACTTACTTAAAAAGATATTATCTACGACTGCGTACATAATAAGCTAATATACGAGCTTCACATTAATACAATTATACATCTATATCTGTACAGATAAATAAAAAGCTTCTGTTTGTAACTCCAAAATAACAGCTTTTTACTAAACGCATATGAAAGTATATCAGTACCGTACTGACTTAAAAAACATTTTTTTTTCTCTGTCTGTCTGTTTGTTAAGGGGAATTTCGCTGACGGATAGCTAATGTTGCAAGGTTACTAAGACTAGATTTATTAAAAAAAAATATTGTTCCGCGGGCCACGAAATTAACTCAAGCAAAAGGATTCCGCGATATAAAGCCACCTATGAAATTAAGTCAATGCGTTTGAAAGCGCGGTCTACAGTTTGTTATAAATACAATCTTAGAACCATTGCTCCATTAGCTATATAGAAATAATGATACAATATACAATGTCTAGCCAGCCCATCCTCCGCTGTATCTGTTTACAAGTAACAGTAAAAGGAGCTAACTTTAAGTATAGATGATACATACAAGTTGAAGAGGTATGCTGTACTAGAGATGCCATTTTAAATTCATACATAATTGGGCTTCCACAATCTTTTTTATCCTCCAATAATTACTGGATTGTAGTGAGCACTATTTCAAATTTGACAATTCATACATTATAATATTTAATAATACTTTTAATACATACATACATATATATGCTCACGCCTGTATTTCCCGAAGGGGTAAGATATAATTTTCCTTCACCGTGAAGCACGTGATGCGAAATCGCTGTACTTAAGTTTTTAGATAATCTCATTGATACAGGTCCGTTGGGATTCAAACTTGCTTGCAAAGCAGGGGACTGCTCAAAGCCCGAGGCCACTACTACTTTTAATTACTTTTGTAGTGTTTAAAAATGTTCTTCTAAGCAAATCATTGAGAAATAACTTAAATCAAACTGAGTGAAAAGCATTTAAAACTTAATGCACTAATGCACCATCCAGGTGCGTAGCTCTTCGTAGCATACTCTCGCGCAGTTCACAGAGCCACCTAATCAGCCAGAGCCGGTCATGTGTGCCGCTGTCATACTACTTTCTACATAATTTTTTACACAGTCCACGCCATAGTGCTGGCCATCTCTGTGGATATAATGTTAGTTAGCAGCGGATTTTGATCGTAAACATTTTAACGGTTTATACTATTATAGTGTGATTAGTGAGTTTAGTGCTATTTAAGTTATTTTATGCCTTAGATACCAGCTACTGAGTCGAGACTATGGTCTAATGTCGAAGTTTGTATTTATATAAAAGAAAACTTTTTTTTATATGCGGTGAAGGAAAACATCGTGAGGAAACCTGCAAATGTCGAAAATTCTAAATCCATGTGTCACGATGGCATTTAATCATCTTCGGTGAATGGGTGTTGTTATTGCAACACCTTTGCCTTCCCCTTTGGGGAATATAGGCGTGGGCATATGTATATTTATTTAACTTGCACACAAGAGTACAATAGGTAAAAATACTTGGGTACTGTGCTTAAAATAATATAATACTACTGGTGAAAATGATGTTCAATCAGACATAATTACTTTATAAAGTGCTAAGCAAAAAATACGAAGTACAATTGATTTTTGCGTAATGATAAGTTACGTTACAGGTACTTATTTTTGGGATTGCTTTTTTTATTCACAGTTTTTGTAAATGTAAAGATGGTTGAAATTCAAATTAAAAAATTGTACTAGCTAATACATTTATTACAGTTCCATAAATGTATTCCGTTGATTCAGTTGATAAAATCTCAAAGAAATAAAAATTTATTGAGATATTTTTTTGTGATGCTCCTGCATAAATTCCAATTTTGTAAATAAAATAATAATTAATACTAAACATGAATGAATATGATCTTCTAATATGTTATTAGGTAGCTGATTAATTAATATTAAGTTTTTATTTAAATTGAACATGAAATAATACAGTTGAACAACTTACATTGTTGATACTATCAATTAGTTAATAATTAAGTCTGCATGGAAAATTCTGAAATTAATATTGTATTTTGTTTTAATATTTGTTTTATTTAAATTAGCGAACTTAATACAAAGGAATTATGGATAGATTTAATCTATGACATGCCAGTAGTCTTTTCAATATAATATTAAGTTACTACACTTAAGAAAATTATATTTATTATTTTTTTATCCCAATGTTATCTTCACTGTGTTACCCAATACGATTATGGAGCCTTTAAAGGCACGATATTTTACAGATCAGATAAGATTGGATGATGTTTATTGGTTGAATTAATTTATTACAAATAATTATTTTGTCGAATACCAACATAATAAAAACCGTATTTTCAATCATCTATGATAAGAGATCGCATAGCCTGCTTATCTGAAGTTTGAGGGGTGGGATAAAATTGTCGTGTTTGGGAACTTTAACGCGTTCACTGCTAACGACGCGTATGTGCGTCCAACTGTTAGAGAATTTACGAAGAAGTTGAAATGTTAGCAGTGAATGTGTTAAAGAGTATTTATATTATAAATGCGAAAGTTTGTAAGAATGTATGTATGGATGTATGTCTATTACTGTTTAATGCAAAAATAACTGAATGGAATTTATGGAACTTTGCAATACAGAGAGAGTGATAGCTTACACATCAGAATAACACATATATATTTTATAATTTAAAACATATTGTGTGAATTTTCCAAAATATTAACACGGACCCTGCAGACGGAGTCGCTATCGCGATATCACGTAATTGTCAGTTAAAATGCAAGCTCTATTTCGACACTGAAAATATTTTTTGTTGTAATAAATTACGACAGGTAGGGGATACCAAATTCTTAGACCCTGGCTATTGGGTAGATCTGTAATGTCCCAGTTGCAACCCGGAGCCAGGATTTATGCCCTGGAGGCCTACCATCATCGGTTTAAGCAGCGCTTATTAAGAACTTCTGTAACCACCGTAAAATTAAACGTCAAAGTTAAGAAGTTCTTAATAAGCGCTGCTTAAAAATCATAGTCGGCCCCCTAGTAATGGAAACAGGCTCGCCCCTATTCCATGGGACTTTAAAATGACCGACGTAACTGACGAAATGTTGCTCTGGTGAAGCCGATGTGAACTTAGGTATGTATGTATTTATTTACTTATTTATATAATCGTTTATAAATATGCTCACGCCATCCCAGAAGGGTCCCCGAAGAGGTAAGCAGAGGTGTTGTAACAACAACACCCACATTTCAACGAATATGATTAAGTGTCAACGTGACAGAGGGTGAGTCCATCGCCGTCTCAGGCACGATACATATACGTCTATGAATTACTTCTCAGAAAATTTATATTAATTATCTTAAATCAAAGTCTTCCCTATGGATAAATGACAATCGCAAACTGGACGTCAAATGTTTGCTTTGTTGTCCGAAGCACGCGAGATACCATCGCCAGATACATGCGAAGATATTGTATTGGCAAGATATTATGATAATATTCTTTAAAACGGTTGTCCTGATCGTCTGATTGCGTTATCTGTGTCTATGACAATAATCTCTGTGGCTTTATTTTTTATTGACGTAATCGTTTGAGACGAATTATTGAATGTGGATATTATTTTCTTGTATTTTAGGCAAAAGTTGTTTCTGATAATGATCATTTTTATATGATTTTATATTTATACAAGCGACCCGCTATCGTTCCATTTTTAGATTTTTTAAGACTATTATATATTATATATATTACAAAACGTTGACTACTCTCTATTTAAAAAAAATATAATACGAGTTTTTTTAGCTAGAACATCTGCATGTTGTTAATAACAGCAAAATAATTTTGTAAGGAAATTGCGACTTTAATTTTACTTATAATAATGAAAAGATATATTATTTTATATTGCATTATATACATTATATTATGATTTTGTTTTGTGCCTGCTACTTTGAGCATATTTGTCATAATAATGATGATAAAAGACACGAGTCCCAATGATAATCTCCAGTGAGGTACCTACTTAAAACAAGTCTAATGATAAATATCGGTAGTCAGTAACTCATTTTAATTGAATCATTCGGCCTAATAGTGCTTCCCAGACGTTTGACGGCTCAGTCATTAGTGATTTGATAGAGATACACGATTGAAAATATCGATAAAATAGTAGTTTGCTTGTTTTAGTGATTTAAGTACTCGCCACGGAGGTTTTTTTTATTTATGACATTGAATGGAAAGCCGGGAAGTCGTAAATTATTGTTTTATGGTTGTTGGAATAGTATCATGGGTTTTAGAAAGTGACTTTTGATATTCATTTACTTAACATTGGAGTACTTAAATGCTTTTTAAATATTGTTATGTACTAGAAATCATAGTTATTTCACAGGACAAATATTTACCATGTATGTTTTGGTATATATCTGTTCTCTGGTAACTTCGGATGGCGCCGTCTGATATTATTCGAACATTATTTATGTATTTATATTTTCGTTGCAAAACACAGCTTTTAATCAGACTTTGCTCCTGACCTTTGCAAATGTGCTGCATATTTTATTATAATGCAAATCCATACAAATCTATGCCTATACACATATTAATAGCCCGTATCAAGTTACTCGTCATTTCCTAAAAGCCTAACACGAATTCACTTAAAATGCTTGTTTTTACAGTATAGTTATTTGAAATATGGTGACATGATTTCCATATTTATTTACAATTTTAGCGACATGATAACTAGAGATCTTCAGATAGATATCTTTAGATAAATGGTGTGTGTGTCTTACGCACACACGCACACTAAGCGCGGTGAGAACCCAACGCACCTGTATCAGACAACCTGTTAGGTAGTGCAGCCACCATTATCGATAGGTAATCGATAAAGTGAAAGTTAACGGTATATTTTTATGAGTATGTAAAGGCTGGTAATTTGATTAGGGCCTACTTATTATGTTAATAGTCAGAAATTACGTCATATCTTTTTATTTATCATAAACACAGCATAAAACCTTCTGAGCATAATTAGTGTTATGAAAGAATTATAAAATGCAGCACTAATTTTGTACTTGATTGATGGGTGTAAAATCAGTCTTAAATCAGAAAATAGGTTAATGA
The DNA here is from genome assembly GCA_929442735.1 of Watsonalla binaria. Classification (NCBI taxonomy): domain Eukaryota; kingdom Metazoa; phylum Arthropoda; class Insecta; order Lepidoptera; family Drepanidae; genus Watsonalla; species Watsonalla binaria. The sequence continues at coordinate 2,563,115 of OV838938.1, forward strand.
TAAGCATTTGGTTTGATGAGTTTTGATGAGTTTTTCTAAAAAACTTATGTGTAGTGATTTCACACCACGGGCTTAACGGTGAAGGAAAACATCGTGAGGAAACCTGCATATTTCTGAGAAGTAAATCAATGACGTATGTAAAGTGTCTGAGACGGCGATGGACTCACCATCTATCACGTTGGCAGTTAATCATCTAAGGTGAAAAGTGGGTGTTGTGATTACAACACCTCTGCCTACCCCTTCGGGGAATACAGGCGTGAGCATATGCATGTACATAAAGCTGAAAGTTTTGTTTGTTTATTCAGGAATTACTGGTCCATTTGAAAAAATATTTCAGTGTTAGATAGCCCATTCATTGAGGAAGGTTTCAGGCTATATATCATCAGGCTGAGATCAATCACGGGTTGAAGTTAGTGCTAGAACTATTCCACGGACGATGTAGTAGATTACTTTGAAATAAAATAAATAATTACAATAAAAATTACATACATACATATGCTCACGCCTGTATCCCATGGGGGTAGGCAGAGACCACTGTTTGCCACATGCTACGATCCTTACATACTTCTTTTGAATGCTCCGAATTTGACCTTTCTGAAAAATACTATTAATTTGGTCATAGTAGTTGTTCCTTGGACGCCCTCTACCGACACTTCCGGTCACATTCGCTCTATAAATTTCTTTCGTTAATCGCCTTTAACTCCTCCTTTCGATATGTCCAAACCATCTCAACATACTTTTTTCAATTCTGGTCACCACATCATTCAACTTGCAACTGTCTCTTATCCCACAATTTTTCATACGATCTACAATGGTGACCCCATACAATAATTTCTTTTTTAATTATTTTCAAATCGAAGCGTACTTAGTATCGATATGTTAAATATAGCGGTCCCTTCCTTAGGTCTCACGCAGCGCGCGGTCCATCGGCATCGGAGCCCGTTCGCTTCACGAGTCACATCATAAATCACTAACTAATAGCCGGTAAACTCATTCGCTAATCCGAGTCGAACAACTGACCGGGACGTGCGTGAACGTCGGTTAGACGCAACAGTTTCTTTACAGCTTACCGTTGCGTTTATTGCACATTGTAGAGTTAAGGATTTTCGTTAACATTAACATGCTTATTTTTTAATGTACTACTATTGAGATTTGTGCATGAATGATGATTGGCCTAATACCTTTGAAAATGAATTGTTTTTCTCGAAAAATTCCCGGAAGGGTGTCAGAAGTTTAATAGCACCCAAGATTCACCAAAGTTATTATGTACTGTGCTCCACGAGATTAAATTTCATGAGTGACTTTATTTCGCAAATCCCTATATTTTTATCTAAAAAAAGGTAGCCCTTAAGGTTACTCCTTGTATCATCAGCTATCTGTTGCAATTTTTGATGTAAGCCCTGTATATACTTTCATATTTAGTGATGAAGCTGTTAATTTGGAAGTACAAAGAGACACTTTAATTTAATGTATATAAATAAATGTTATGTTGTTCTGTGTACGCCTCAAAAACACCAAAAGTTCTGCACCGATCGAGCTGAAATTTTAGCATCATATATAATCCGCATCAAGGATTGTTTTTATATATTTTTTTCATCTGTATATATAAAAATGCTATGTTGGTTTGTGTACGTTTCAAAATGTATTTTCAATCACAATGTACCACAGCGAAGCGAGGCAGGACACAGCTAGTATTTTATATATAGTTATTTGAGTATATGATGCCACATTTGCCAACATATATTGAGTGTAATCTTCGCCTTCGAAACAAGATTCACGACGGGAACCAAGTCTTAAATAGTACAATTCTATGCAAAATTATTCCTATCGAATGACCGTTCCGTCACATCCAGTTAACGAAGCAATTCATACATTGTTCTTTAGATAAAGACGTGGAGTGGGCGTCAGCCAGCTACGTACAAGTACACTAATTAATCTGACCATTGAGTCGAATTCAATCAATCAAGTTTTTATCTTAAAACAATGGAAATATGTCACATTGTACCGATGTCTTTATTATTAGGAGCGCCAAACTTAATGTTATGTATGTGGAAAGAGGTTGTATGTAAGCATGATAGGCAACGTGTGATCGGTATGAATATAAGAAGTAAGAAGTGACGGCTGACAGAGCAGACGTATTGGTTATTTTAATATTTTAAGATATGTTTTTTAGAGAAGTTTAATATGTAAAGAAGCTTCAGTAAAACCTTTATATTTATTTCTATTTAATTCCCACATGTATATGCTACCGTCAATCTGTGTGCCTAGGCAAGGTATAGAATGGCGAAACCGTGAAACACGTGGTGTGAAATAACAGCACATAAGTTTTTAAAAAAACTTATTGGGTATTGAACCCCAAGGCCACCACGGCTTTTCATCATGAAAGGACAAACAAATTGCCCTATTTGATAAAGCCTTATCTATTTGGTTCTGTCTAGCGGTTGAATTGGGTTTCAAATACTGAAATAGTTCTAACAGACAGGTCAGATAAAAGCTTTCCTGCGTCGGGTGAACGGATCCGGTTTGTAAAGTATAATGAAAAATACCGCTCGCTCGCGCAGTTAATGCATTGGACATTGCTTATTGTCCAAGTTTCCATGGACATACGGTACGGGGCTATTTAGGAAACATCTTCCCTCAAAGGTGCTCAAGGAAACTTAGATGGACATACATATGCTCACTATTATTCCCCGAAGGGGTAGGCAGAGGTGTTGAAATAACAACACCCACTTTTCATCGAAGATGATTGAGTGCCAACGTGACAAATGGCGGGTCTATCGCCGTCTATAACTATTTCTCAGGCATATACAGGTTTCCTCACGATGTCGTCCTTCACCGTAAAGCACGTGGGGTCAAATCATTGCACGTTATTACTTAGGTGGAGCCGTGGTAGCTATCGGGTTTGAGTAGTCACCTGCTACCCTAGGGAGGGACGTTCGAACCCAATGGTATAGTAGATTTTTCTAAAAATGTATGTGTACTGATATCACACCACGAGATTTTGGATTATTATATGAGAAAAAAGTTAGATTCATGTTGACTCTACGTAAGTAACTTTTATGCTAAAATAAGGTCTATTGCGGAACATCATTATATATATATATTTTTATTCTATTTGTATTTGCTTTCTTTATCACATATTCCGGCTGTTTCTTCCTTCTGGTCAATATAATGAAAAAAGGGATCTCATAAACAGTGGAACCAGTCCTAAAATTGGACATGAAAATAATTACCGTCGAATGCTCCCCCATTATAATTGGTGGTTGGATGCGAGCGTTTTACACCGCCCCTCGAGCGCAAACTATCATTAGCACGGCACTGGATTATTATTTGTTACCCATGAAATTGACCAATTACAGCGATAATGTGCGCACATTGTCCAGTAGGCTGATAAGGGGTCTTTACAAAGATACTAACTTTATACCTCACTTGGTTTAAAATTAAACAATCACCAAAGGCATATGAAATTATAAACGGTATTTATAATTTCTTTAAATATTTAATTAATTCAAAGACGTATGTGTAATGTCACGTTGGCACTAAACAACAGCAACTCTGCCACCGGGAATACAGGCGTGAGCATATGTATGTATTTTTATTAATGTTTATATTTCATCTGTCTGAATGTTTTTCCGGTTAAGCTCAGAAACGGTTGGATCGATTTTAACGAGACTTTCACTGGCAGATAGAGTGTTACAACAAAATAATTAGCGTATTGCAAATTAATGAAATAAATCCAGCTAGTCTAACAAACACCCAATATACTACAAGGGGTCAACTATAATCGTTTAAGCAGCGCGTAAGAACTTCTCAGCTTTGACGTTTCCTTTTTGTATCGTAAAATTAAACGTCAAAGCTCAGAAGTTCTTAATACGCCCTGCTTAAACCGACGATGGTAGGCCCCCAGCTCATATTTATGTTATGTGGTAATGAAACCCGTGACCTAGAGTGTCACAGAGCACTTGAGTAATTAATCAGAATAGTTAATCAATTCATCAAAATTTCAATGCATTGACACCGAATTGCGAATGCAAGAATTCATGAATCCTTGACCGAAATCGGTAACCATATTTCCGGCGCTTGAGGCAGTCTCTTGCGGTGACTGTGACATCTATACACACGTGGAATCTTAATGTTATATAAAAATTATAATTACAAATTAAATTTCTCATGGCACGAACACCTGTTTACATTTATAAGAGAAACTGAGATGACCGTGACTTTAAGATAATATAAATATGCCAACGGTATCCCAGATGGGTCCCCGAATGGGCAAGCTGAGGTATTAATGAAATGTGCATGATGCTAGCTGAGTTTCTTGCCGGTTCTCCTCAGAAAGCTAGACCATAAGTGCCTTAGCAGGGCCTAAACTGAATAAATCACTTTCATTTTAATTTTCAACAAAAATCACTTTTCACCGACGATGATTAAGTGCCAACACCATGAGTCCATCACCGTCTCAGGCACTATACATACATGTTTGAATTACTTCTCAGATATATTCAGGTTTCCTTACGACGTTTACCTTCATCGTAAAGCACGTGGGGTGAAATTACAGCACTTAATTTTTTTGAAAATTCTTTGGTATAGGCTGCTGGTAAAATTCAATAGTGTAGCAACTTAAACCCCTCGGCTCTTAAATAAACAAATTAATTAAATAAAAACAACAAATTGAAAAGAAACCAGGGCTTTTATGAAAGTACTTTGCAATTTTTCATAGTCAATCAAATATTGATCTTCACTTGATTGGATAACAATGTAAATTGTTCTTGATTGTCTATCTATTGTTTCTGGACGAGATGATTGTTCAATTACAAGGTTGATTGGCTCAATTATAATTGAAAGCAAAACATAGATTTCGCTTTGTTTGTCCATATTTTAGAGGTCCGTAACTCAAAAGGAAAAATCACCAAATGATCCTATAATGGTCATCATTTGGTGATGGCGGTCAGGGTGTCTGTTTGTCTGTCTCTGAGTGACTAGGAATTTGTGGTTTTGTGTTTTTTTTGATGCATTTTGAGATTTTTAAGTTCCTGTCAAATTTCTTTATCATTGCAATGTCATTGTGATTTACTTGCAAATGTTAAATTATCCAACACAAAAAAAATGTAAAAATTTTTTTTTTACTCAATGTAAAAATTTCCCTGAATACAATTTTGTACGGAACCTTCAGTGCGCGAGTACGACTCGCACTTGCCCAGTTTGTTTTGCAGAAATCCAAATTACTGGCAATAAAAATATCTCCAATTTGAAATATTTTTGCTTTACAATTTAATTGTAAGTAAAACTTCTCAAACTCTCTAAAATTTAATTTCGCATTTATAGCCACTTTGAAACATGTCTGTGAGGTCGGTGGTTCAATCCCATCTCCTTTTGCTCTGTCATTAACCAAGAATGGGTTAACAACTAGACTATCCGAGTTGGATGACTCGTTTGGAATTTATGCACATTTTACGACATAACCGTCCATTTGTAATTATAAGCTTCTGTTTAAAGACTACACGCTTTACGGTGAAGGAAAACATAGTGAGGAAAACTGCATATCTCTGAAAAGTAATTCAAAGACGAATGTATAGTGCCTTAGACGGCTATGGATTCACCCTCTGTCACGTTGGCACTTAATCATACTCCGTGAATGTGGGTGTTGTTGTTGCAGCTCCTCTGCTTACTGCTTCGGGGACCCTTTTGGGATAGCGTGAGCATATATATATTATTTTAAGCTATTTCATTATTTATACTACGAACGTGACAGACAAGCGTGCTACACGTATGGTGGTAAGCAGCTTCTGGGGGCCTACCATCATCGGTGTAATCAGAGCGTATAAGAACTCCTGAGTTCGAATTTTAATCGGTCGGAATTCGCCCCCTACCGCCTATTATTAACGTGACCAACACCAGAGCTCTCACGCATTGTCTACCTTAAGAATGAAATCACTCCCTAAGAGATGAATAAGTCCCACTTTAGCTAGCTAGTAATGGTGACCTTACTCACCGCAGGAACAAATAACTACTTAAGATTGTAGGCATATATGCATGTATTTTATTCACGTCGCTTTACACAGTGAGTCGAACTTAAAAAAAAATATATTTTTTACATTTGTGTATTGGCTTATATCTGTTATTGTGTCTAATTTAGAAAAAAAGTTATTGCATACCGAGTTTCTTGCCGGGTTCGTATCAGTAAAAGCAACCTTCCAAACGCGCGATTTTGAATCGAATTGAATTACCTGTCAGCGCTCATAAATCATGACGGCATGACTCTCAATTTGCTTCAAATACAATCTTTAAATCAATATTTGCTTTTCACATTATCTTAAAACGTTATTACCTATCTATATACAATTCAATGTTAAAATTTGTTTAGTTCTGTATTTGTCTTGTGTGTGTGAATTCGATTGTAAGGCGGATACAATGAGGTAAAATTTTAGGTCGTGCTAAATTTTGCCTTTATAACACGTGCACTTTGTACTGATCTACGGATATGTGGTTACTAGATGAGGTTATAACTAGTCCCCTAGTCTTGCTCCCCAGCTCAACCAGCTCCCTAGCTCATCCCCCAGCAGCGCCCAATGAAGTGGTCCAAGCCCCGCACTGGGGCGCCCTTGGCTGTGTTACTTAGTTTTAAGTTTAAGCTCGGCTGGAGGCGCTTGGGTCTCGCTCTTTTGTCAGGCAGTGGAGATAACTTCCATCTGACCTTCGCAGCCCCTTTAACGAGGAAAATCTGTGATCATTAAACCAGTTGTCAGACTATTTTAGGCGTCCGACTTACCTGTAACGATTGCCAAAGATGATAAATTGGCAACCGGGACCGACGGCTTAACGTGCTCTCCGAGGCACGGAGGAAACTCGGACGGTCACCCATCCAATTACTGGCTAGGGTTAGGGCATAGCAACTGTGCCACGAGCTCCTCGCTGAGCTACGGGAGTAGTAACTGTGCTAGCGTAAATTGTCATTGTGTTGCACAATAATTTCTCTCTTTCTAATCTAGACAGGTCTAGACAGGGTGATCCAAAAACTTCAACTCAATAGGTCGTTTTCACTAAGATGACTCAGCTATACAATTTTCGTTACGGCTTTCTTTTCGTGAATCGAGCTTCCCCAAGTTTCGTTTTAACACGTTGACGATATCGCCTGCGTTTTGTCCTCATTTTGTATGGAAACGTTGAAAAGCGGCGAGTATAGCTTTAAGGTCTAAACGCAAGTTCGAGCGACGAGATTCGATCGTGTCAAAATCTATCCTCGGATGACTCTCATTGAACGACAATTCGACCGCAAGCGTGGGTGGTATTAACAAAATTATGAGCTGGAATATGCGCAAAACGTTTTAGCATATCTAGTATTAACGATATAACTTTATCTTTGTATTCTGTATGACATCACACTTTGTCCGGCAAGTGGGCAGACAAAAGCTTACGAGTGTGTGCTAGAATGTTTAGACTTGTCACGCGGATAACAGAGTTTTTGGATATGGTGTTTAACTTACTTAAGTGTGATGAGTGTGATGAAGCATTTTTATTCCATCGAATTTGGTTTAAGTATCTGTAAGTATGGTTATTTATAAACCTCTAAAATAAGGTTATCTTTACTAATATTATAAAGGGGAAAGATTTGTAACAAAGTATGTGTGTAATGAATTGGATCTAAAAGTACTAGACCGATTAAAAACATTCTTTCACCATTAGAATGCTACATTATCACTGATTAATATAGGCTATATTTTATCCCCGTACTCCCACGGGAACGGGAACTACGCGGGTGAAACCGCGTTACGTCCACTAGTAAGTATATAAAAAACAATAGGTGAGGGTCTATGTCGATAGTCGCATCACGGTTTATTAATAATCATTTGTCATTAAGTTAGTGTGTGTAGTAAAATTAATGTCAGGGTTTTTTTACTTCTTATTACTCTATGACTCAATGCTTTTATTACAAAACATAGATCAAAATAGTCCGGGGCTTAAAAGTAGCCTATCCCTTTCTATGATACGGATTTAAGCAGGGATGGACATACTTTTAATGTTTAAGATTTTGTAAAAAGGGCAATATATTTAGGCTGTTAACTCTGTTAATAAACATAATCTGTATTGTTCGTTCTATTTTCGTGCTACTTTGTTGAATATAATGCGCGTCTTCCAAGTGTGCTCAGTTTTAGACTCCAGTTAGTATTCAATATGCCACATCCAAAAAATGAAATTCTTTGCCATTCCCTCAACTCAACAAATACAATAGAAGCTAACAGTTGGAGAGGTGTGTTTACGGAGCCGGCTGTTTGCTTACTGACAAAACTAGCTGTTGCGTCACATTATAGGAGCTATTCATTCTGCGTGCGTTTACGAAGGTAGCTTTAGACTTCAGAATATTTAATTACTAGATCGCCCGAAAATATAGAAACGTTGGAATCCCAGCTTATGTACAGTGATTTTACACCACGTGTTTTTCGGTGAAGGAAAACATCGTGAGGAAACCTGCACATGTCTGAGAAGGAATTCAAAAAGACGTATGTATAGTGCCTGTGACGGCGATGGACTCACCATCTGTAACGTTGGCACTTCATATTCGATGAAAAGTGTGTGTTGTCAACAACTCCTCTGCCTACCCCTTCGGGGGTATAGAGGCGTGAGCATATGCATGTATATTTATAATTGAAATTAAAGATGTTTTTTCGTCACATAAAACTCGTTGAAAGGCAATTAGAGGTCATAACCATGCAATGCCATACATATTTATTTGGATACGAAAATAATATTACGTCCAAACTAGTATTTACATATTAAACATCACACCTGGAATATTATTACAGACTTAACAAGGTGTCAAGTCGTTCTGTTAGAGACATTATAAAATTTTATTGTAGACTAGCGGAGGTCACGCGGTTTCACCTGCGTAGTTCTCGTCCCCTTAGGAGTACGGGGATAAAATAAAGCCTTTGCAACTCGCTGATAATGTATATATCCATTGCTGAATGAATTTTTCTAATCGGTCCAGTAGTTTCGGAGCCTATTTAATACAAACATACTGACATAAAAATCTTTCCTCTTTATAATAATAGTATAGACTAAGTATACCCTGCGGCTTTACTCATGTATACTTAATTACATGGCTGGCTTTATTTAGCGGAACCCAATTTTTTTAAGAAAAAGTCACTCCTTTTATATCAGCTATCTGACCGTGAAAGTCCCATTAAAATCAGCTCTGACGAACAAACTAACACAGAGAGACCCAGTCAACCAGAAATAACATTTAGGAAATATTTTGCAAACATTATGCATTTTGATTTAAAATGTTAACAATTATATTTTGTTTCAAACTGGTTATAGTATGACCAAATGAAATATTACTGGGTGATTTATTTTTATAGATTTTTTCACTTCATTCATAAGTTCAGGCAAGTTTAAGTTGCCCCGGAGTTATGTTAACGGTATTTTCCATTCACTATTAAAGTGAGTCACGTCGTAAAGTTGCAAGTTTTTTTTCATTAAAATGTTTAATTTATGAGTATTTTAATAGTGTAATTTATGTGGCGTTACTCAACTGTAAAATAATATAAAACTATCGGAAAGAAATTAGATTATTGATGGATGATCTGTATACATAAAACTAAGTCCTGACTGACTGAATGACTTATGTAAATAAATAAGCTCACGCTATCCCTGAAGGGGTAAGCAGAGGTGTTGTAACCACAACTCCCACATTTCACCAAAGTTGACCATGTGCCAACGTGACAGAGGGTTTGAATTACTTCTCAGACATATGCAGGTTTCCTCATGATGTTTTCCTTCACCGTATACCACGTGGGATTTTCTGCACTAAGGTTTAAAAAACTCATTGGTGTAACTTGCATCGTTTGCGTAGAAGACTGCCCAAACGCCTCGGCTACGACGGCTCACTTGTGATTTCACACCACGTGCTTTACGGTGAGGGAAAATATAGTGAGGAAACCTGCACATGTCTGAGAAGTAATTCAAAGACGTATGTATAGTGTCTGAGACGGCGATGGACTTACCCTCTATGACGTTGGCACTTAATCATATTCGGTGAAATGTGGGTGTTGTTACGTGAACATATTTTTTTAAGTTTAAAATCAATCACATGATAAAATTCAGTTTCAGATTATGTCAAACTTTGTGAATAAACCACACTGACCCAGCTCTAAGTAAACGTTTACCTAAGTACATACATGAAACATACACACATGTCAACGCGACTCGGTGGGTTGAATGGGACAATAATAAATCGAAAGGCCCATTAAAATCCTAAATGTCGTTTATCTGATTGAGATTTATGATAAGTCGTCCACGATTGAGACACGCTGGCCTGACGAAATAGATATATTTATTGTTTATAGTCGACTGTTTAACTGGAACTATGTTTTATATATTATACTAGCTCTGTCCGGCGGTTTCACCCATGTAGATTTAATTTCATGGGGACATCGGATATTAGCCGGAGCAAACAGACAGACAGACAATTAAATATTATTAAATAATACGTATAGGAATATCACCTTCACACATGTCATGTGTGTATGTTTCATGTATGTACTTAGGTAAACGTTTACTTATAGCTGGGTCAGTGTGGTTTATATATATAATAATACGTATCAAAATTACTCAAATCACTCCAACCATTCCTAAGTTTTAGCGAGACTAACGAACAGCAAATCATTTATGTATGTATAGAAGATAGTAGAGTCTAGGTTGTATTTGTCGATAAATGGAAAAAATAACAGATTTGTAAAAACTTGGGGTAGAACATAATTTTTTAGTGTCTGTCTATGATGATCTTAATTTCGTAATATTTGGAGTTGAGCCCCTATCGTTCTGAGGGTGCGGTATATTTGTAAAGATAACAATAATACCAATTCGAACGTATATAAATAAGCTATGTTTTACAAATCATAGTTAATCTAACTGCACAGTAAATACAATTTGTAATTATAATAAAACGCAAATGCATCATAATCACATCCATTGTATGATATTTCAAAGGGAAATAGTTTTCCATACATTACCATTAATGCAGTGAATCTATACAGATAAATAAAATTGAAGTGTCTGTTTGCAATTCCAAAATAACAGCTTTTCTCTAAATGCATATTATTTAAAAATTTTACTATGTCTGTCCGTCTGTATGTTTCGGATAATCTCTGAAACGGCTGGACTGACTTTCACTGCCAGCTAGGTGACTTATGCAACTTTTACTGAAAAAAATAGTTTTTGGGTTCCGCGGATATATATATTTTTTTAAATGTAGTTTTTAATTTTTTTTCTTAAATCTTAAATTATTTAATCTACGCGGGTGAAACCGCAGCTAGTTATATACTATTTTATGCAGATTTAACATAGTAGCGCTTCCCTCTTGTTATGCATTAGTATGTGATAGGAAATAAACGCTTACTAAGTACAGATGACGTCAGTTTTGAGCGCGCAGTAAATGTAGTGAGGACTTCCTTTGCACTGAGGATTCACCCGCGAAGACTTATTTTCAGTGGTGAGTCTATTTCGCGGACCCCTTATTTTTAGTCAATAGTCGTATCGTCGTCTCAGTTACTCCTTGTAACATCAGCTATAAACCAGTGGAAGTCCGATTAGAATCGGCTCGACTGCTTCAGAGATAAGCTGGAACAAACTATAGACAGAGTTAACTAAAAAATAATATTTTACCAAGAACCACAAAAAAATCATAAGGCATTTAATGAAAATCATATTTGTTTATTCGCGCTCGTGCTGCTCCATACAACATCCAAGATGACTACTAAAAATTCAAGGTCAGCGATCAACACTCGTGACTGCTCATTTAGTCTTAGATATCGGTGTAAAAGCACCGAATATTCAAAACAATCTGCAAGAACCAGGGCGTGTAATGATTGAAATAATACATTAATAACAAGATTGACAGGCGCCATGGACAATGGAAGTCTTACTTTTCATAGACAATTAATGCGTAAGTGCAGTAAAGTTGTATTGACTTTACGTCTTCAAGCCATATTAAACCTTACACAACACCAACAGAGCAGAAAATGCAGTGTTTAAATAAAAACGTCGCTAACACGAATGATATGCCACGTTCTTTTTTCATCATTCAATTATAGACTTAGATACATTTTAAATAAGGTTTAAATTCATTGGTGTATGCTAAAATAGACGTAGATTAATGGGTCTAGTAATTCTGGTCACTTTATATTGTCACAGATGAGATTATAAGATCCGATCAAGGTGTCTGTGTCCGACCTCCGTGTGTTGAGATTTATCTTAAAGACAGGTTCATATGCTGTAAGATGATTACTAATGGATATAGTTCTGTTAATCTTCATACCTACTTACATTCTTCTAATTTTCCTTTGGTTTTTACTCAAACTTAATTTAATGTGCCGTGGTGGCCTTGGGGTTAGAGCAGTCGCCTGCTACGCAAGCGACGCAAGTTCGGATCCCAACGGGGCCTGTGGTGAAGGAAAACATCGTGAGGAAACCTGTATATGTATGAGAAGTAATTCAAAGACGTATGTATAGTGCCTGAGACGGCGATGGACTCACCCTCTGTCACGTTGGCACTTGATCATATTCGGTGAAATGTGGGTGTTGTTACAACACCTCTGCTTACCCCTTCGGAGACATGATGGCGTGAGCATATATATATTAATTTAAGTAAAGTAATAAACAGTGCCCTCACCATGAGCTCTCATTGCGAGGGTTCATGCAACTGGGACCGCTAGCTATCTGGAACCGCGTTCTCAGATGTCTGATTGGTTTTTATGTATTTTTATTATCAGGCGAGTGGGACCACTCGTAATGTTATCAGCCTCGTAGCCTCTTCGATCACATACAATTCTGGGGCGACTGGGACCGCGGTTTTGGTCACCTGTATCCTCCTTATTGAAATGATAGTTAGCGACAGTGACAGATGTATACACGTCATATAAAAAACTGACCGATTGAATTATTTAGCAACGCACAGCCTAAACGGCTGGTCTTATAATAAAATAAAGTATTAAACATCAGTTATATTATATTCAGTTATATTTAATTAATTGAAATAGTTTTGATTACATATTGCTGCAAGTAACAAATTCTCCTCAAATATTTGTCATTTCATTTTTGAGCGTCAGCAAAAGAAATAACTAATCTGTTTCTAATGAAGGGACTCTTCTTTGGAACCCAATAAATATTCACTTCCTAGGTATAATCACTATCACCCAATAGCCAGGGTCTAAGAATATGGCTATGGTATCCCCTGCCTGTCGTAAGAGGCTACTAAAAGGGGGCCGGAGGGCCTGCTGGCGGTGGTCGGGGTGGGAGCTTTGACCACCGGCGCGGGCCCGGGAAGGTGGCAGCGCGATGTGGCTCGCGCTGCCTTGCACAGCGAGGTCTCCAGGGGCGGGGGTCACAGCTGCCCCGGGGATGTGCCCCGGCAAAGTGTGGGGGGACACCGGTGCGTTCTATCAGAGTACCCGGAATCCCCCCTGAGCACATACCCCGATCTGCCTCTCCCAGGGCGGTCGGGGCCTTTTGAAGGTTTCCCCCTCGTCAAAAAAAAAAAAAGGTATAATCACTAGTTTTCTACTATGTTAGGCAGTTGTCAGTCAATCTAGACTTCAGAAAAATATTGTCTGTGAAAAAAGTATCTCATGTCGTCTATTTTTTTCACTGTCCATTTTATCAAAAACTCCGATAACAGTTCACTGAAAGAAAAAAAAACAAAGGAATCCAGCATCAGATCAAATTGATCGGAACAAAACCCAATCGACCAACAAAACTAGATATTGGATGTAGGTCAAAGAAAGTCATTAAAATTATCCACGATTCTACAACTAAAACGCGACTTCTGTTTTCAATTAATTCATCTGTTCATATCGATCACTGAATCGAATCGAAAATCGAATTGTGGTATCGAATTGAATGGTTTAGCTACCAAAATATAACGATCGATTCATCACAATAGACGGGGCCTTTCTAGTCATAGTGGACAAAATGAAATTTCACCTCGATTGGTTTATTCATATTTATATCAGTCGGTCGGTTGCACAGGTGTTTGGGATACTGATACAGAGTGTTGTAGTTTGCAATACAATATTGGGAAAGTGATTTCAAAAAATATTTAACAAACAACCAAATTCCTGTCTTTAGTACGTTGGGGTAAGTTCAACTATGCTATAAAAAACATAATACGATAGACATTTTCAGCGAAATAGGTAATATTTTGTCAAGAGGACAAAATTACACAACCCCATTCAATCTAGTTCCAATAAACAAGGACATCCGCATCTGATATATGAAAATTTTTCCAGATATTTATCTCATACGGTCTTATATTGCATCACACATATTTTACGGTCAATCCTCTGTATTTTTAGTTTATTTGGATCTAAAGAACAATGCAGTCATTTTGTTTCAATTAATTTATAATAATAATTGTAAAAAAACAAGCTAAGCCCCCGTCACGAGTTAAGAACGCGAACCTTTGAATGCGCAGTCATTTTCTGAGTCTATCTCTAGCTATATGTATGGTACGAGACGAATAAAAACATGTGCAGTATCCCCACGATTATTTGCTGCACGTTCTTTACTCGTGACGGGATATGTACATAGGCATATTTCTTAAGTCGGGCCTAGCTTAAAAATCCAAAAGTTTAAAGTAAAAAAATCAGATTTTTTCTCAAAAAATTCCTTTTAAAAAAATGGGTACGTAATGACTTTATGAAACAAGAGCAACCTGTATAACAAGAAGCTCGCCTAGAGGAATGCCATTAATTTGGAATTTGTTACAGCCTATACTTACGGTGTAAAGGCAGCATATAAATATATGAATACATCATTGCCTCTAATAACTCTGATGTACTGTTGTTTTCTTACCATAAACATATATTTTGCTATAAGATGCTTAAGGCTTTCCTATCTATACTATATATATCTACTCGTCTATACTCATTACAGTTAATAATATTGATGTGTATGTTTGTAATGACAAATTAGAAGCTTTTAACAAAATACATATGAACAAAAAAAAATAAAAAAATTATATTTGTTTGTTGGCTGGATCGATTTAACCAGACTTTCACTGATGGATAACTGGTGTTACAAGGAGTAACTTAGGATATATTTTTTTAAACATTATTGTCCTTATCTTTGTAGAAAATTTCATCTTTAACTGAGATTGGAACCTGCATAGCTTACGTAGCAAGCGAGTATTCAAACTCAGCCATTACGGCTATTTTTCATTCATGGCCTTTGTTTAGGAGGAAAACGATAAAAACCTTAAAATGTTACTAAGAATTGTGACTAACATACGAGTATTGTTGCGGCATTTATAATAGCTTTTTTAATGGGATGAAGCAAGATGTTTTAAATCAACCTTATAATTACGTGATATAGTGTTTATTATAGGTTGACTCATTGACTGCGGTATTAAGCTGAAGATAATGTGTCGTGAATCATTGGTCCATAAGCTATTGTTTACGAGAAAGTCTCTAGGCGAGATGGGATTTCATATAGGTAGGGAAAGTGGAAACGGTCATTGTACGTTGCGGAGGAAGCATTTGCCTTGTTTAAATCAAGAGTCATTTGATTCAAGGTGTAATTGAGGGCACTGTGGGCTTAGTAGTTAGTATACCTTTCTGCTATACCAAGTGTCGCGGGTTTGATCACGCTTTATGGTGGGTCTGATGATACGCATTTAGTTATAAGTAGAACTACTGGATTTTTAATTATGTTAATTTTTATCGACATTTGTACATTGGAACATTGTCCATGAGCTTACGTTTCTTAAATTTCTTAACTTATTTATTTTGTATTCTTAAAATTATATAATATTTCTTAAAAGAGTAATTACTGAGTTTCTTGCCAGGTTCTTCTTAGTAAAATCAACCTTCCGAACCTGACGGTATCATGTATAATCCTGTATAGTTATGTCATTCTGACGATTGGAAAGTACTTTGTAAAAATTCTAATCAGATAAAGATATTTTTGACTTTGACTTTGAGTTATTTACGTTGTCTTGTATACTGAATGTAAATATCTAAACCGATTTTGACAAAAAGTTATCTTACTGATTAGATCTAAGCTAATATTTCTCCTTTAAAGAAAATAAATGTAAGTATTAATTTTAGCTGTTTTTAAGTAAAAAAGACAGGCTTTGGGGAATACGCCTTTATTACCTGAGTGGGTAGGCACATTTGCCAGTTGGCTCAGGGCTGCTACTGGTATATCACAGATGGAAAAACCCAATAACACATTCCAGAGATCGAACCCAAGTCGTATAGTAGCGCTTGCGACTAGACCAATGAGTTGAGAAAAGAAATGAGAATTTATTTGTACAATATTTACCTAACTAATTATTATTAGCTAAGCTCTATTTACCTATTATTAGCGAAGCAGGCGTCCTTCGCACTGTCCATACCATTCATACTAGCCAACAATTTTCCTTCACAGAGTTCAACGCACTATGAGTCACGTAAATACCCGAGTCATTCATAAATTACACCACATTCGTAGAAAAGTGAAAAAGACTAGTAGAATCTAGTTTAGTGGAGAAAAATCCTGTTCAGTAGGTACGAAATCCTGTTTAGCACTTGTTTCGTAATAACAAGGGAAATAGTACTGGGCACAAAATAAAAACACGTGAAAGGACAGCTTCTATACGTTAGCCGTAAGTTGTAACCAACGATATAGCGCTTGCAAAAGTTTGACACTTGAAATTTTTTTCGCCGTCATACACTCGGGATAGAGTAGTCGTGATTGTGCAGATTGGTTATGGTAAGTCTGGATTACTCGGCAGGTGTGACAGATCTTTGTATCTCTGCTATTTACTTGTAAAATAAATAGCATACAAACTTGAGAGCAACTGAGGATAGAGGCTGGAGATCTGACAACTTTAACGCGTAAATTTCGGCACGCTGTTAACATATCTACCTCATTTTAAAGTCTCATAGGCTGTAACATACAGACAGATACTCACATAAGTATGAGTGTCTCGTCCTCAAGTCATCGCTATTGGTCCGACTTGATCTGAGATCTCCATAATCGCATTCAACACAACAAAGGTGGCTATCAAGCTTGCAGTCCGCCTGATGGTAAGCCTATGAACGTGACCAACCAGAGCGCGCACCTCTCCTCTCCCCATGGAGCACTGGTGACCTTACTCACCCTCACAGCAGAAACAAAACTATTCTCAGTTAACATTATATGATGGGAACATTTTCTAACTTGTTGGTTTAACCCTACTAATATTATAAATGCGAAAGGTTTTTACGCTAATATAAAAGTAACTCTGTCTGTCTGTTACGTTTTCTCGCTTAAACCTCTCAACCGATTTTGATGAAATTTGGCACAGACAATCTTTGAACTCTAAGAAAGGCTACCTTTTATTGCGAAAAAAAGTATTATATAAAACTAAATCTGCGCGGGTGAAACCGCGGGGCATATTCTATAAATGCTATTCTTGCAAGCGTTGGCTTCTGAAATTCAGACAGGAGTTCCTGTCATGTTCTAAACGTGCGTTGGGCAGGATCCGGCCTTACGTGTTTTTTTATTTGGTGGTTACGGGTCGCGTAGCTCGGATGTCGGCGATTAGCGCGCGAGATGCGTAGGGAGCACGCGAACCGATTTACTTGTCAATTTGAATTGCTACTTGGTGTTCAGTGCTGTTTAGCTAAGTGCATTATATTTTGTTATAATAATAATCATCATAATTTATAACTGGAGGAAATTCCGCACAAATTGTAGGTAACCTAATGCTAAAGTAAGCAAAACGTGCAAATAGATCTATCTACTCAAAATGAAATAC
This sequence comes from Watsonalla binaria, assembly GCA_929442735.1. NCBI lineage: Eukaryota > Metazoa > Arthropoda > Insecta > Lepidoptera > Drepanidae > Watsonalla > Watsonalla binaria. Next base: position 2,580,894 of record OV838938.1, read on the forward strand.
TTAGTTAATTATGGGTGTAATTGAAATAAATGAGGGGCTCGTGGCGCAGTTGCTATTAAGCGTAATCATTCGATCAGTGATGTTAAGCAAGTTGTTGAGTGGATGATCGTCCGAGTTCTCTAGTCGCTCGCCTCGAAGAGTTAAGCCGTCGGTTATGCTTGCCACTTGAATATCTTTCGCAACCGTTACAGGTCGATCGGGAGTCTAAACAGTAGTATCGTAAATAGTCTCGATCAGCCTCTCTGGTTGCATAAAAATGGCGACCCCGACAATGTAGTTGTATAAAAATAATAGAGATTTATTGCTTATCTAATAGTCGCCAATCGCCAACGTAATATTTGCGTAAGTAATATAATTGAACGGATGTTTCACAATCGGTCGAACTAGATAAGTATACATTTGAAAAACGATTAAATAGCTGGATTAAGTATGATTCGTTCTACTTTTAATAGATTGAACATATTCGAATAACTACATGTATAAATAAAGAGTAAAAAATACCTCCATACAACATTGTTTGAAACTTATAAATTCGTGTCCTAGGTAGGCCAAGATGTTGCAATACCCAATATTCACCGAACTTCACATAATGATCATGCGTTTTAGCAAATAGTGTTGATACTTCTTTGGCGGCGTATAGACTGCCATGTTACATTGCTTCTCATATAAATTGCCTCAATAATATTATACATTTAACTAAGCAAACAAACTATAAATATCTTACAACATCCTTTAATTGTGTTATCAACTTTACGACTAGAAAGTCAAGCTTGGTACTAAATTGTAAATATACAGACGAGTCCCTCACACACTTTGGTGATGACAGGCGCACACACGCATAGGCGCATTCAAACAGTGTGTAGATAAAAAACAGAATTTTTAGTTTTTATTTTTTTATTTCAAACTGCTATCAGTTCTCAAACTAAGTGAAGCTTAATACTTTGAATATATTAAGTAATTAACATAAGTTTCTTACACTATCAACTACTCAAATACTTGCCAAATAAAACAAAAGCAATTTGTTATGCAAATGGTGTGGTCAAAGGTTGTCTAAGATCCTCGTACGCTCGCATCTATATGTGTGCGATTCTCAATCAACATAGAAAGTGGCCCTTTGGCACACGCACTGTCTTACAGACTATCTTAGTTTATAATGATCATTGTACAATCAAAATGTTTATGATAATGTTTAACTTGCTTTAGCCCGAGTTTTACATACATTACAATACGCCTGTATTCCCCGAAGGGGTAGGCAGAGGTGTTGTAATAACTACACCCACTTTTCACCGAAGATGATTATGTGCCAACGTGACAGATGTTGAGTCCATCGCAGACACTTTACATACGTCATTGAATTACTTCTCAGAAAAATGCAGGTTTCCTCACGATGTTTTCCTTCACCATAAATCACGTGGTGTGAAATCACTGTACATAAGTTTTTTTTAGAAAAACTCATTGGTACAGGCCCCGCTGGGATTCGAACTTGCGTCACTTGCGTAAATGGCGACTGCTCAAACTAAGGCCACCACGGCTGATATAGAACTTATCTACTAATATGTTTTAGTGCTCATTGTCAATAGTTATGCATTACACGTCAATACGAGTAAGTTTGATGCTTAAAGTCGCTTTTTGATTGCGAAAGTTATAAAGGTATGACATATTAAATATAGACCACACTAAAGTGCAAACAAAACAGTAATCAAAGGTCGTCTTTCTTGGTCAATATTTTAACGCTTATTTCTAAAGGAACCATAACACTCTTATTGAGCAAAACGTTTTTACTTATAATATCTGAACCGACCATCTGTATGTTTTTATTTTGTAAAGCTCTGACTTAAGCACGTTATGTAATGTGGATGCATTGGAAAACACCTGCAAATCTAGAGAGAGATAGCTTCTGAGACAACGGTATTATTGATGTACCTATAATCTTTAACCCATGACTTATAATAAGCTAATGATTAAACAAGATAATTTGTCTCTTTTTGACGATTTAAATTCCCTGTGAGTTAAAAGAGGACAGGATAAAACACAGTCCAACTGATTGTCATATATAAAAATCTGAATATAAAAAAATTACTAGGTGATTTAATTCATTTGAAACTTGGATTTGATGAAAATATATTAAAAAGCCCCAAGGAGGTTCATATTTACCACAAGGGCGAAGCTGCGTAATTACATATATACATACATACATATGCTCACGCCTGTATCCCGTGGGGGTAGGCAGAGACCACTGTTTGCCACATGCTACGGGCTGCGTAATTAATAACTATTAATTAGTTAACTATAGATAAATAAATAAAATTGCCTCGTTAGTCTAGTGGTCTCAAGTGCTCTACAGGTTTGATTCCTGAGTCGGGCAAAGTATCATTGGGTTTCTCCATTTGTGATTTCCCAGTAACAGCCTGCATTCTGGATATATGTTCGGTTATAGACGACAGGCTTACCACCTTTTACGCAGGACTTTCAACAGAACTGGGGAATGGACACCTCTGCTTACTTCTCGCATGAACAAACATACATACATATGCTCACGCCTGTATTCCCCGAAAGGCTACCCCTTCGGGGAATAGCAGAGGCGTTGTAATCACAACACCCACTTTTCACCGAAGATGATTAAGTGTCAACGTGACAGATGGTGAGTCATTCGCAGATACTTTACATACGTCACTGAATTACTTCTCAGAAATATGTAGATTTCTTCACGATGTTTTCCTTCACCGTAAAGCACGTGGTGTGAAATCACTGTACATAAGTTTTTCAGAAAAACTCATTGTTACAGGCCCGCTGGGATTCGAATTTGCGTCGCTTGCTTAACAGGCGACTGCTCAAACCTGAAGGCCACCACGGCTTCTCGCATGAATGTAACTATATTCTTCAATGCCAATACTTACCAAATATTTACAGCATGTTACTATAATTGATATGTTTGCATGTCACTACAATCAATCAAATTGATGTTAATTCCAAAATGTCACAAACAAGTCTGAAAAAAATAATGTTAATTCAAATCACTTGATCTAAGGCTGTGATCTAACGCATGACAAGTAGATACTCTACTTAAAAGTGAAAAGAACTACTCCCAAAAAAGGAAACAAAACACTAATTAGCATTCTAAATGACATTACTGGACACGATATATCCGTCACATTCTAATATGGGTTTGGTCGTCCGGTTAACTTGGACGCTGTGAACGAGCCATTGCGAAAGTGGTCGGTGCGTGGAGAATTCCATGAAAATATGCGCTTACGCATAGGCACAATTGATAGATCATTGCTGTTGATCAACGTCAACTACTACATAGTTATAATATTATATTAAGCAGTATATGCGCTTTTATAGCATTTGCGAATACGTTTGAAGCTGTGAACGAGACATTGCGAAAGTGGATAATTATATGAAAGTATACGCTTATGCATCGCTAAAATTGATATATCATTGCTGTTGCTCAACATCAACTACTACATAGTAAAATAGAACACAGTATATAGCATCTACGGAATAGATATTAAATGCGAAAATTGTTCAAAGTTTGAGCTATTCTACGTGTAAATAAATAGGGAGCCTGCGCAATATAATTTTACTGCTTAGCTTATGTACTGGCCGAGATATTGTGGTAACCATTGCTGCATTATACCTGAAATAAAAAAAAAACGATTAATATACATAGTTGAAACGTTATTCTTACCGTAATAGTGTAGATAGCCCGATTGTGAATATATCATCGTGACAAGCGGGCGGGGGCTTTTCTCGCTCAGAGAATCAGCATTGCTATTCAACGTGGCAATGCTGCCAGCCTTCTTGGCACGATCCCGAGAGACACCGATTTGGGCCAAGTTTTCTACTTGTAATTAGTTTTTAGTTAATTATTTAATAAATAATTCATCAAGACCAATCGCAGGTTAAAGTGACTGTTAACCCCAAAGTAGGTAAGTATTCCATGGGAAGTCGCGAGTGAAGCTAATTTATTTATAAGGATCAAAGTGGGGTATTATGCCCCCGCTGCGCAAGAGTCGTAAAATTGTGTTCCGAATATTGTGTCAACTAATTATGATAGCTGGTTTACCGTTGTAGGCCTACTATTTATATTCAAACTAGATCTATATCGCATCATACACGTGTAAATAGCACATAAAACGTGTCGCAAATAGGTCCCTGAGATCTAAGATCAACGAAATTATTGGACATAATTTCTGAACGACTTACATTCTTCATCTCAAGCTACGCATTTAGTTATAAGTAGATGTACTAGATTTTTAGTTATGTTAATTTTTATCGACATTTGTGCATTGGAACATTGTCCATGAGCTTACGTTTCTTAAATTATTTATTTTGTATTCTTTCAATTGTATAATATTTTTGAAAAGAGTAATTACTGAGTTTCTTGCCAGGTTTTTCTCAGTAAAAGCATCCTTCCGAACCTGGCGGTAGCATGTATAATCCTGTATAATTATGTCATTCTGACGATTTGAAAGTACTTTGTAAAAAGTCTAAACGAATCAAGATACTTTTGACTTTGACATATAACTTTCGAAACTAACATCTGCAAAATCACACCCTCTAATGTATAAAACAAGTGATGATCAGAAGATAGCTGTAGTTACCGTTTTATGTCCTGCCGCGTTATTCACTAAGGTTTCTCAGCGTTGCACTCATCGTCGAAATTGAACCTTATCCTTTGTGTGTTATGTTACAATTTCCTACGATTGAAACCAACACTCGTCGTCAAGTTCGACGCTGAGAAACCTTACAGAATAACGCACCTGTGACGGGGGCGCCACAGCTGACAAAGATTCTGATATTTAGTTTGACAAATCATCTAAATAGTTTTAAAATTCAGATGGACATACATACATATTACAAGCCGGTTAAAAACAATACCTTTCTATTTGCTTAAATTTAATATAGGTAGGTAAAAACTCCTAATCTGCATAAGTTGATGCTCTTAATAAGCTCTCCATAGTATCGCAACTATAGCTAAGTTATTATGTTCTGAAAAATGGAATTTATAAAAAAAAATAACATTTCATAAAGTTCATAATCTCCCTGGCCTATATTGTCGGCACTAGATTCAATCCGATGTGGTTGATCACCTGATTTTTTTACGAAGCGACTGCCACCTGACCTTCGCAACCCCTTTCACGAAGAAAATCGTTAAACTTGATAAAAACAGTAAGAATTATGTAATGAAGATATTTGAGAAAATTTAAGAAACGAAGTAATATGTCATGTCAATTTGGTAATCGCAGGAGACCGAAGAGCTGGCAGCTACCTCGGACAAAGAATTAGCCTTGCCATTCAAAGGGGTAATGCTGCCAGTATCTTCGGAACCTTGCCTACAGGGACTCCTTTTAATAATATATTTTAGTTATTAGATTATATTTTTAAGGTTTTTAGTTATGTAAAACTTCCATAAATAATTGACGGCTAGGATATTATATTAGACGAATGTATTTGTTATTTGGTAATCAATGGGTAACATGAAGCCGAAAAAAAAAATTATTCCAAAGTACTATGATATCAACCCACTTCCGAAAATCACATTACATCGAATATAACATAATCAGATATGCCATTAGAGCGATAAGCGAAGAATTGTTATTTAAAAACTACCTAAAGATTTCACATGGCGATATCTTTCTATAGTTAATTCATTACATTTGACAATGAAGACAAAAAGTGCTCAACCGCCCATTCATGAATAAAAAAATGTACACAAAAAAAAAACTAGCGGTTCAAATTGACATCTGTCAGTCGGGTTAGACGCACGGTCGGTTGGGTAAAATCAGGTATTACAATTAAATTAAAAATCACTCATTGGGCGTTGGAGGGTTAGGAAAAAAGGTTGTGACTCAATTTATATTCAGTTTATTTATATTTATAACAAAGTTTTTTTAGTTTATATATTTCAGATCGACACAATAAATTCACATATAGGAGCACAAGAATTCGTTATCAAAATCTCACTTTTTAAGTGAAAAATTAAAAAAAATAATTATTTGTCAATTTGCATTTGAAATAAGTTTAAAGTTCCTTTTGTAGGTCTAACATTAAATTAGTTTTTTTATTAATATTTTAATGTAACCAAAATTATCTATACATACATACAGATAGATAAAATTTAAGTGTCTGTTTGTAATTCCAAATTAACACGATACTGACATATAGTCTGTTTGTTCCGACTAATCTCCCGAACAGCTGGCCCGATTTTCAACGAGACTTTCACTGGCAGATAGCTCATATGACAAGGAATAACTTAAGCTACCTTTATTTAAAAATACATTAGGGCTCTGCAAGTTGCCTATGAAGATAAGTCTACGCAGGTGAAATCGCAGGGCACATAAAGCTTTATAAAATCAAATCATGTGCAGACTATATCTAGATAAATTCGGTTCGGAAACTAGCCTTCAGTGAACAACATGCATCAAAAATACGAACTTAACTTATAAAAATGTAAACCTCATATTGTTTATTCTGCTATCGCTACATAGAGTAGTTAATGGTAGAATGAATCAATTGAATCCGTGGTATGCATAGGTATCTCATTGTGGTCTCCACCTAACTTTCTATACTTATTTGGAGGTGTCACATTGCCTAACACATCGCGGTTTGGTTGCCTCGAATAATGAGATACCAATATCTTAAGACCTCGATCAAACAAAACTGAACTTTACACATAAGACTTAGAGTTCATTAGTAAAAACAACAAATGTACGATTAACTTGGTAAGTGACAAGTGTCTTTGGAACGCATGGTTTTTTTCGCTTCGTTCGTTAAACTAGATAATTTTAACTGTATTAGTTTACAAGTAGCCGTTTTATTTGTATCGGTTGTAATAACTTTACTTTTGTTAGTAGATTGTGTAATTTAAGAGACGCGCATTGACTTTAGAAAGAAGAAAGAAAGAAAGAAAGAAAATAAATTTATTCATAACAACATACATAAAGTAGCGAAAAGGTTTGTCGTAACAATATATTATAGTTGTTACGTATTGGACCCAACTCAGCATAATCTGTCTGTCACGTTGATGACAACCATCACTGATCTTTCTTTACTTTAGCTAGTAGATACGTGGATGGAATGTGACGATAGAAATTTGCTCCGTACCAAATGTGTTTTCCAAAACTGTCACATTTCGTGACGTTTAGGATATCAAAAAAAAAAAAAATTACACACTGTATTAACTAAGTAGAACCTGGTTGATCTGTGCTCGCTATCTCTCACAAAAAAACTAAATTGAAAAGAATAGAAAAAAATTAAAAAATCTGGGGGTACTCTAAATTTGTTATCGCCCCGAAAGCCGGCAGCCTCACTCTGAGCTATCGTATCTTGTCAGATGACGGCGAAATTTACTATCGAATACACAGTCAAAACAATGGTTTCCAAAAAAACCTAGCTAGATCAATTTTTGCCCTTGAAACCTACACCAAATATTTCAATCGTTGGAGCCGTTTCCGAGATTCAGATATATATACAAGAATTGCTCGTTTAAAGGTATGAGATAAGATTTCAATGCTTAGCTCTTTAATGCAACTCAATAATCACTAGAAAATAAAGCTTTTTTTACTTGCATTATAATTAATGAATACCTGATTCATTTTTATTATTTCATTGCGCAGAATAATTAGACAATTTTTAAACAGAAGTTGACAACACTGTGATTCTTACGTGGCCTAAAAATTGATACCAGTTAATAAATTGTTATTTATTAACTGGTATCAATTTTAGTTGCTTTCATTAAAAACAACAGGTTCCGTAGTCGTTAATAGTAACACTATAAAATGTTTTAAATTTTACGGTCCCATGTTGATGACCCCTGTCAATCACGTGTCAGTTACGAAATATCGGGCTTATAAAGTGGTCCAAATGTTTTTTTGATGTTTCATCAAACACTCTCATCGCCACTAGAATTCCTTATATCGTGGGTTATATATTTATACAGGCTGTATTGTAGGCCTAGACGAAGTATCATTCTCTTACGTTTGCGCTAATACAAACGATACAAAATGTATGGAAATTACATAAATCAGTCACGTGACACATGTCAATCCCGAAAACGTTTTTATCATTTCTACTAGTAAAGCGTGAGGATAACGTTACTTTGTCTTTGTCAGACCCTCCTACTATGTATCTCTATCAAGTTCTATGTATTCGGTACTGAGTAACAGGTACGTATAGTACCAAATAACGAAACGTTAGACACGCATGCATTTCGTTACTTGTAATTTTCATATTAAGGATACCTATAAAAATTATATACGCATACACAATACGATACGGAAAAGCTCATTACTCAGTTGCTATCCTTACCCAAGCCAGGAGTTGGATGGGTGACCACCCGAGTTCCCTCCGTGCTTCGGAGAGCACGTTAATCCGTCGGTCCTGGTTGCTAATTTAAGATCTTTGGCAATCGTTACAGGTCAGTCGGAGTTTGGTTTAAGCCAGTTTACCGATTTTCCTCGTATAAGAGTAAGAAGGTCAGATGGCATTCGATTCGTATAACAATCAGGTGATCAGCCACATCAATCCGTGTGATAAGGCCTGGGAGATAATGATAACGCAATACGAAACGACTCGATTTGTTGCACCAACATTACATAGAATGTTGTGAGGTATCAGAAGTAACGAGTAACGTAACGATACGAAAGTAACTAATACTAATTTCTATAGTAACGAATGCATACGCTTATTTTCGTTATTTTTACACCTCTTATACCAATAGCGTGGATACAATATTTGTATGAGATACTTTAATTATTTACGTCATCGCTATGACGCGAATTTGTCATACAAACATTCATCAAATGGCAAGTGAAATAAGGGATCATCGAGACCTATATATTTCAGACATGTTTGGTATCACTTAAACGAAGCTTTTGCTATATTTATGGCATTTAGAACATTCTGTATACAGTCTCTCAAAAATAACAGCACCTTATATTTGAGACGATAAGGCGCGGTACTACCGTTGTTAAAGATCCACGTGCAAATATCAAGAAAAAAAAAACATCACTTTTTTTGCCGACTTGATAATTACCCAAACAAGTTCCTGTCTAATGTACCTATCTATCTAATCTTTAGCACAGGCCGCATTCCAGTATAAAGTTCTAATCAAAATAATCCGTTGGAAGCATTGTACCGCAGTTATTTTTATGCAAACGGTACTTTTATGCTTAAAAAAAGACCATTAAAATACTTGGAACATCAAAGCAATTTCTTTTACAAGGTTACAAACAAATGCTAGTCCAATTCACCTAAACAAGCCATTTCAATGGAGAATCAAATGTGGTATACAAAATTGTAGAACGATAGGACGCCGAGTCATAAAGTTCAAAACTAAAATTATTTCTTAAATATTTTAAGCCAGTAATCGCAAGCGCATTTGCGGTTACGCAAACCGAGGCCCAAGCTTCGATCCCCGGGCTTGGCAAATACTATTGGGTTTATTACATGCGACATAATCAATTTCTGCCTACTCCTACGGAGAATACAGGCTTGTTTAAATGATAATCTTCAATGATGTTGTTTATGAATGGGTTATGTTACGACTATGTACCGTTGCTGTACCTGCATTTGTCTGAGAAGTAATTCAAAGACGTATGTATAGTGCTTGAGACGGCGATGGACTCACCCTCTGTCACGGCTTCTTCGGTGAAATCTGGGTGTTGTTGTTACAAAATCTCTGTTTGCCTTCGGGGATCTTTCTGGGATGGCGTGAGCATATATATACGCCCTACCTCTGAGCCCCAAGTATAGGTTTTAAATTTTTTTTACGTTGACGTTATCGCCTACGTATTTTCCTCATTATGTGTGGGTGCGTTAAAAAGCGCTCCAAGCGGCGAGAGTAGGAAGTTCTACTTCAAGTCAAAACCTATTCTTGGGGCAACGTACTAATTTAAATTTAAGTTGAAAGCATAGCTTATTTTTACAAACGATTATAATTATTTTATTCAATATGAAGATGACAAACACCTCTTGAAGTATGAGGTCAGCGACCGTTATGCTAATTTTACTTAGGTCACATATAACACACAACTATGCGAACTTAGTAAAACGGTTGATAGTCAACATTTTAATAGCAGGAATAGCAACCATAAAGACGTGTCGTATGGAAATCAAATTATAATAATCAACTGCCCTCTATTCGGTATTCTCGTTGTACACTGACAATCGTTGTATACGCATAATCGTTGTATACCGTGAAGTCCTCATTCCAGCTATCGCGTATCTCCTCAGGGTCTGTAGACAAAGTAACATTATCCTCACGCTTCTCTAGTAGAAACGATAAAAAATTTAAGGGAATGACATATGTCACGTGACTGTTTTATTTTATTTCCATACATTTTGTATAGTTTCTATTAGCGCAAGCGCGAGAGAATGTTGCTTGTCCTATGCCTACAGTGCCTATCAAATTACGATCACTTTTCGGCTAGTTACGGTGTCTATCAAAGCATCTTATCGATACTACGCTAACAATAATAATATCGCAAATTAGAAATTAATGGGATATAAATTTGAACTGTTCATCAAAACCACTTTTCAAAAATAGTTACGATGGGACACTAGCGTCAGGGAATTCCAAAACGACTGTTTGACAGTTTATCGTTGTCCATGACGGAAAGTTATAATCACTTTTTTAGTTATCGAATAGCGATACAGTTCAACTTTGTTAATATTTTCAAGTTCATTTGCAATTTAACTTCTATGTCACCAAAGATGAATGTAAAATTTTAAGATTATTTTGTTTATATATGATTTTTGTATTCTTACATTTGGTTTTGTTTGCCATCAGTACAAATATAATTGGCTCATTCATCATTTCGGTTCGGGAATTCCCAATTCGTCGTTGAGGCAAAATATTGAGTTTGCTAAGGCCAATTTTACGTAACGTTACCTTTCATGCAATATTAAAATTAAATTATTTCTAAAATTGAAGTGAGTCGGGTGTGTCGACAATCGACATAGATTCTCTCTCGCCCCGGGCAATTGCAAACTTTATGTGCCTGCCTATTATGCATAAAAATTAGATTAAATTTAAGATAAAAAAACTAGCTTATATCTTTTTTAATTAGAGTGATGAATGTCTGTCTGTAAAGCCAAAAGCAAGCGATATCCCAGTATAAACTGACCTGTCATAGTACGGATAGCCTATACATTGTGAGGTCATCTATGTCTTATATTCCCTTCGTGCCTCGGAAACCACGCTAAGGTGTCTCAGTTGCCAATAAAATGTTTTTGGGAATCGTCACAAGAGAGTTGGAAGCTTAAAAAAGCTGTTGACCAGACTGGTTTAATCCACATTTACCACTTATCTTTGTGATTTATTTTGTATTTCGCAAAAATGTAAAAATATTTTTGAAAATAATACTGAATTTCTTGTCTCGCTTCTAGGTAAATGCAAGCTTCCGAAACCGGCGGTAGCATGTATAATCATGTCATTCTGACGATTTGAAAGTTCTTTGTTAAAAGTCTATTAGGATATTTTTTATTTTAATTTGAAAAACGAAGTCGTAATGGTCGCATTTCGTAAAAGTTCGTATCTCTTTTCTACAGTCACTGAGATACCGCTCGGTAGTTTACCGTGTTAAGGCCAACGCTCGTCTCCAGCCCGGCTCGGGCCCGGCTCGGGCCCAGCTCGGGCTAGCGCTAGACAAACATCTCCAAAACAGTGCTAGTAAATTCAATGCAAGCCATAAATACAACAGACAAAACACAGACCAACACACAATCCTGTTTACCCAAAGATAAGTGAAAGTTCTATTGTGGAAGCTCCAAATCGATTCTCGCATCGATTCGCTGAACATCGATTTCCGAATCGAGAACTTAAAATAATGGACTCGGTAACACAAGATGGGCGTATCAACGGCCTACCTTTAGGGTGTATTCCGATTATTGATTATTTTATAATAAATGTGGTACAATAGAAAGTTATTTTGAATTATTACGCCACGATACAGCAATTAGGGGCGTCGCAATAATATATTAAATACTAAATGTAATTGAAACAATACGTATCGATGTCGTAAATTATAAAACGTCGAAGTTTTTAATAGAAAAGGCTGTGTTGGTGGTCTTAATATTATTTTTTTTGTCATTCAATTGTTTTTTTGGAGCGTTGTTTTGTCGGCCATTTTGGTTACGCGATTTTTGTGTGGCTGATTCCGGATTAGAACAATTACATAGAATACTTTAGGCTAACAAATTGACTGTCATATTAAGGCATAACTAGCTAACAACGAAATAATTGTGCGATTTAGAATTGATTTTTTTATCATCTTTTTTTTAACCATACCTAGTCACAATTTTGGAGAGTAATAATGGAGAGGAGCTCGTGGCACAGTTGCTATTGCGCGTATCATTCGATCAGCGAAGTTAAGCAACCCTAGCCCTAGCCAGTAATTGGATGGGTGACCGCCCGAGTTCCCTCCGTGCCTCGGAGAGCACGTTAAGCCGTCGGTCTCGGTTGCCAATTTATCATCTTTAGCAATCGTTACAGGTCAGTCAGAGGCCTAAAATAGTCTGACAACTGGTTTAACCCAGATCACAGATTTTCCTCGTAAAAGGGGTTGCGAAGTCAGATGGCAGTCGCTTCGTATAAAAATCAGGTGATCAGCCACATCGGGTTGAATCAAGTGCCGACCCCAACAATGTTTGGGATAAGGCCAGGGAGATGATTATGACTTAGTCACAATTAATCAAAAACCATATAATGTCTACCTATAGATAGAGTTAGTATAACTACAACTTTTAAGGCACACTATTATAAAACGGTCCCCTCTGACAACTAAGATTGTATTGTATGAAACAGTATTGAAAAATGTACTATACGTCAAATCACGTAAAGTTTAAATTTCAATTAGATAATTAATATGCCGATGGCACTAATCCGGTAGCTAACGCACCAACCAATTTGTGACTATGATTGATACTAATCCGTCTAATCCTGTGCTGTCGGTTTGAAAAACGGACTGTTCTGTCGAGATGGATTGAAGAGCTAGGTTTACTGGATACGATATATCAAAATATTTCAAAAGAACCGTGGTGGCTTTGAGGTTTGAGCAGTCGCCTGCTACGCAAGCGACGCAAGTTCGAATCCCAGCGGGGCCTGTACCAATGAGTTTATCTAAAAAACTTATGTACAGTGATTTCACACCACGTGCTTTACGGTGAAGGAAAACATCGTGAGAAAACCTGCATATTTCTAAGAAGTAATTCAATGACGTATGTAAAGTGTCTGAGACGGCGATGGACTCACCATCTATCACGTTGGCACGTAATCATCTTCGGTGAAAAGTGGGTGTTGTGATTACAACACCTCTGCCTACCCCTTCGGGGAATACAGGCGTGAGCATATGTATGTATGTATTTCAAAATGTTAGACATAAAATAGGAACTGTGTAGTTAGTACATAGTTCAATCTACTGACACAGCGCCAAGCGTAAGTTTAAAAAAACTTACATAATTGGTAATATTTTTGCATTATTTTTGGTAACTTTTTTGTTGTTTAGAGAATAATCAAAAATTAAAATAATAAACAGTGGCGCTTTTATAATGATTGTTCAAAGATCTTTAAATTTAATTATATTTCAAGTGTATTGCGGGTTTAGCCGCGTAAGAAATACATGAAAACTAAGTTACATTGAGATAAATTCTCTCGTTTTTGTAACATTATAAATTGATGTTTTTCTCTTATTGGTCGCGTGATGTTATTTCTAAAGCCTAGATTATTATTCCATCCAAAAAATCATTAAATTTTCCTGAGATTTGCGTTCTACCAAACAAACAAACTCCGCCTTAACTTATTAGTATAGATCAATTACTTATTAATTACTCATATACCTAATACGGATCGCAAAATGTATTATCGACGGCAAAGTGCCAATTCCTCCAAGCTGATATTTTATTGAGAAATTTTCATCTTAATCGTATTGTGTAAATTCTTGACAGCAATAGTGTCTAAATATCCAATGAACATCACAAAAAGCAAATTAAACGTTTAAAATTAACTTAACCTCACACTAATGAAGTGAAATCAATGCCGCATCCAGCACTCACTTGGTCACAATCGCCATAATTATCAGAATATGATTAACACGACTCGGACAGGTGTACCGCTGGTCGTTTGTACTGTTATCCGGTTTATTGATAATAGTTTAACTACTTTGGTTGAAGCTTTTGACTCACAAAGAAAGTTTTTGTGAACCGTTTTTGTGCTTGATACAAAACTGTACTTACTTCCGTTTTTAGAGTTCCGTACGTGGACGATGAGCAATAGAAACCTTATTGAAAATGAAAATAATTTATTCAGTTTACGTCCTTAATGCACTTATGAATATCGACGAATTTTACCACCGGTTCGGAAACTATCCTTCTGAGAAGAAACGGCAAGAAACTTAGCTGGAATCATGTACGTTTCATTACATAGTAAATACTTATTGATTACAGTAAAATTCATATAAAATTATTCACAATAGTGAAAATTGTATTAGGAGTATTACTATTTACATCATCAAGCAAAATTTTTAAGATTGGCAACCCTCACGTTTAATGGGGCAAATGTTTTTATTCAAAATAATTAGTTTTCAAATGTTCTTATTAAATAGGAACAACATTCCTTACTGCTTTTAAAGTTTATATTTATGCTGTGTCAGAAGGGTCTTCGAAGGGGTTACCCTTCCCATCCTCCCTCTGAAAATCCAATGCACGCCTGCATATTACTCAGAATGGAAATTGATCATCGTTAATTCAGAAACCCGCCGTGAACAAAGTTATTATGAATATCACATATAATAATATTATGCACATAATATACATTTTAATAACGCACATATATAACCCATTTTATCGGGGTCCAGTTGGGTTTGATCACCTTTATTAATATTAAAATTAAATAGAAAACTGCGCTGACATAACTATAACTCGCGAGTTAAAAATCTAAACTGTTCTGATATTCGAGGGTTTCTTAAGTCGAATATGAATACTCGTTTGCACACAAATCGATTAATTAAGAAGGGCAGAGTGAGAGTTACGATTTACTTAATTGTATTGATCTTTTTTTTCTTAATTTAAAACAAAACGCAATTTTTTTTTCTCAAATCCTCTCGAGTTTAGATTGACGTATAAGATATCATATTATTGACCTAAATTATGGCAACGTAACAAAATTAAATGGACGATAAAAAAAATTTGAATATTTTTTTATATTTTACTTCCTAGCGCGAAAACTAATAATGTCCATAATATAAATATATAGTGCTAATAAATTCATAGGTTAATTTGACACCTTATCTCGATCTAAAATCGGCAGATCATCAACATTTCCCATTGATTTTATGAAATAATTAGGCTAATCACGATATTATAAAATATCGTGATTTAGCCTTGTTGGTCTAGTGGTCGCAAGCGCTTCTGCGGAACACGAATTGCTTCAATCCCCAGATCGGGCAAAGTGCAATTAGATTTTTCATTTCAATTATTTGACAAACAACACCTCTGCTTACCCCTTCGGACCCTTCAGGGATGGCGTGGGCATATTTATTTATTTAACTTAACATTCTAACTTTCTCACTAGCAGCCGGGATTCCCATGAATCCGGGAAACAGACCCTTCTGGCATGGTAACAGGCTCGCTCCCTATAGGACTTAAATATTTCTACCAAAATATGAGTGAACTAATATACCTCTAAGTCAAAGTCAAAGTCAAAAATATCTTTATTCGATTAGACTTTTTACAGAGTACTTTCAAATCGTCAGAATTACATAATTATAGAGGATTATACATGCTACCGCCAGGTTCGGAAGATTGCTTTTACTGAGAAGAACCTGGCAAAAAACTCAGTAATTACTCTTTTCAAAAATATTATACAATTTAAAGAATACAAAATAAATAATTTAAGAAAAAGCTCATGGACAATGCACAAATGTCGATAAAAATTAACATGACACAAAATCTAGTACATCTACTTATGCGTGGCTTGAGATAACCAGCCCCCACAAGCAGCACCTGTTCACAAGTATGACGTGACTGCCAGCCATTGACCTCCTAGCCCTTCGGAGAATATTGGCATAATTATCATGTATATATGAACTGTATAAAAAAAAACTTTGTTATAATCTGCATATGTCTGAAAAGTAATTCAAAGACATGTGTATAGTGCATGAGCCGTCGATCCGATTAGCTTAAATTATTGTCTACTATAAAAATCTATCTCCATGGCCCTACAATTTTCCTGTTAGGTACAAATGACTGAACGTATGAAACATTTATTTATTATTAATGATAATGGCAATAGGTCGATGATTTCATTGTGGCTACTAAGAAAGATTGCGTTGAATGATATAGTGATGTATTTTTAAAGTTTGTATGATGATTTGAATATGTTCATTAACATATTTAAATAGGTTTGCGTGACGTCACTCTCATAAAATAAGAAGACAGATTTATATAAGAAGACATACATATTTGACAGGTTGAATATTATTCAAAAGGAACTCTTTTGGAATGTGAGAAATTATAATACATTACCTTAAATATACTGTTACAGGTACCGTCACGAATTATTGTTTTTTCATTAATTCGGTTCACGAATCTGTCTCTGTCCAGTGCCATACAGACAGACAGAGACAGCCTATATTTTTAACTAAGTTAGAAATTATAGTTAACTCATTTTTAAATCATACATACATACATATGCTTACGCCTGTATTCCGAGTAGGACGAGGTGCTGTAATAACAACACCCACTTTTCATGTAACAGATGGTGAGTCTATCGCCGTCTCGGAAACCAGACACACGTCTTTGAACGACTTCTAAGGTTTCTTCACGATATTTTCCGTCACCGTATAGCACCCACAGGGATTCGAACTCGCGTCGCTAGCAGCAAGTGTCTCAAACCGCACCGTCACCACGGCTCATTTATAATCGATGTTGAAACAACAGTTTTCCTTGGAGTTACATTGGATCATAAATTGCAATGGGGGCCCCATATAGCTGGATTGTCGAAAAGACTCAGTTCTGCAGCATTCGCAGTAAGGAAAATTAGACACCTAACTGATATAAACACAGCTCGGTTGGTCTATTTTAGTTATTTCCATAGTGTTATGTCTTATGGCATCCTTTTATGGGGAAATGCTACAGACATCAGTTCTATCTTTGTGCTGCAGAAACGGGCTGTTCGTGCAATCTATAAACTCAAATCTAGAGATTCTCTCAGAGAGAAGTTTAAAGAAATAGGGATAATGAGTGTGGCATGTCAATACATATTTGAAAATTTGATATATGTAAGAAAGAATATAGATAGTTTTAAGAAAAATAGTGATATGCACAATATAAATACACGCAAGAGGGATAAACTCCGTGTCCCTGTGACTAGACTGCACAAAACTAGTAACTCTTTTGTGGGGCAAAGTATACGCCTTTTCAATAAATTACCATTAAAAATGTGTGAACTACCATTTTTAAGTTTTAAGGCAAGCATCAAACAGAAACTTTGTGAAAAAGCATATTATAGTGTAACTGAGTATATTGATGATAGCCAAACAGGGCAATGAGTTGCTCACTCTTCCATTGAAATGTACTTAAGCAACCCTATGTATATAGAAGGGACAAATGTAAAAAAAAAAAAAAAAAACCGGGGAGTTTGTTTCGCCGTTTCTTCTCCTGACAGGCTTACTTTTGGAAACGGTAGTAAATTTACTTAAGTTAACGTAAGAAAAATGACGTTCAATAAGTGTTCCAAGTGTCCCTTATATTGAATAAAACTTTTTGATTTGATTTGATTTTGATTAAATCCGAATTAAAAGTTACAACAAAAAAAAATTATTCCTGCTAACAACAGCTCAATACAAAGTTGTGCTTGTCAATTAAAAGCCACAAACATCGATCTTCAAATCGATACAAGTCGAATCGATGTATCGAATGTAAAGGGTCATTTGTCTTTCTTGAGTGTCACTAGATATTTATCTCGTTGAGATAATCTTGATGATATTATACTTTCACGTTGACAGTACGCCCTTTGACCTGTGTGTCAAAATAATTAACGACGTGAATTTGTTTTCATTCGGACAATAGTGTTTTTGTAAATTGAACTTTATTGTTATGGAGTGTGAGTTTGTTTTCTGTAAAATGATTTTTTGTCGGGGTTGATCGTTGACGTCTGCC
Organism: Watsonalla binaria; assembly: GCA_929442735.1. Lineage (NCBI taxonomy): Eukaryota > Metazoa > Arthropoda > Insecta > Lepidoptera > Drepanidae > Watsonalla > Watsonalla binaria. Next base: position 2,599,056 of record OV838938.1, read on the forward strand.
GAACTAAGGCAAAATAAGGTCCTTGTAGTGAACCTATTAAATTAAATATATACATTTTTATATGTTTTATGGAGTTCGAAACCTACATTTTAAAATCGAAATTTATACTATCACTAGGGTATATATACAATAGTAGGTACTTTGGATTTGTATAATTATACAAATCTATAATCGTTAGTTTGTTTTTCCAAATTAATATTTTTTCATTAAATTCATATGATATGTGTCTGTCTGACTGTCCGTCTGTCTGTTCGTTACGGCGAATCCCGGAAAGGGCTGGACCGATTTTAACGGGACTTAAATTGGCATGATTGCTAATGTTGCAAGGAGTATTGAAATTTTCGCGATCATATACACATGTAAATATAATAAAATTTATAAAAATATTATATTATGTGAAATCCCTGCGAGTATAAAGGACGGTTTTAGCTGTGATTATTAGTCTAAAGATAGACACTCGGTTATGACTTGGCGACCTTTAGCTTGACAAAATCGACTGTATATTGATAACCTCTCCTTTTTTTAAGTTGGCTAAAACATCACGAGAGTGATGGCAATAATAATAATGACGGATGAAATTTAACATATCTCATAAAATCAACACTTTAATAAACATCATTAACGCTGGCCATTATTTAAAATAGCGACTTTTAAATAGGCAGAGGAAAAATGTTGCCAAACATCCTAAAAAATGATACCATCATTTTGATATTATTTATTGCATTCCGATTGTAAATATTATTTTTATTAAAATAAATAATCGATTCGACTTCTGAATTGTAATAAGTGTCATATATTATTGTATATTAATATTTTATGTAAACTTCATAATTTATATTAAATTAATTAGTTTTGATCATTCATTAAGGTAGCGGGGTTCCTTACTAGAAAATGCAATTAACGATAGACTTAAAAGTTGCTTTGTGTTTATTTTTTTTTTATTAATGCCTTGAATTATTTTTATTAATAAAACTAGCTATGCCCCGTCGTTTCACCCGCGTAGACTTGTCTCAGTTTCATACAAACTTTCATCCCCTATTTTATCCCCTTGGGGGTAGAATTAATCAAAATCCTTTCATAGCGGATGACTACGTCATAACATCTACCTGCATGCCAAATGTCAGCCCGATCCGTCCAGTGGTTTGGGCTGTGTGTTGACAGATCACCGTGTCAGTCAGTCACCTTTGAGTTATAAATTTAGATAGAAGATAATATAATTTGTGTGCATGTTTTTATAAACAACGTCACGTATCTATATTCGTTTTTTCCAGTAACTAGATTGCACAAAACATGTGTGAATTTTTAAGTTTTAAAGCGATCATTAAACAGAAACTTTTTGAAAAGCATATTATAGTATAACTGAGTATATTAATGATATCCAAGCAATGAGTTGCTCACTCTTCCATTAAATTGTACTAAAACAACCCTATGTATAAAGTAGGGACACATGTAAAAAAATAACCCGGGTAGTTTGTTCGCCGTTTCTTCTCCTGACAGGCTTACATTTGGAAACGGTGGTAAATTAACATAAGTTATCGTAAGAGAAATGACGATCAATAAGTTTTTGATTTGATACATACATACATACATATGCTCACGCCTGTATTCCCCGAAGGGGTAGGCAGAGGTGTTATAATCACAACACCCACTTTTCACCGAATTTGATTAAGTGCCAACGTGACAGATGGTGAGTCTATCGCCGTCTCAGGCACTATACATACGTCTTTTGAATTACTTCTCAGACATATGCAGGTTTCCTCACGATGTTTTCCTTCACCTTAAAGCACGTGGTGTGAAATCACTGTACGTAAGTCTTTTAGAAAAACTCATTGGTACAGGCCCCGCTGGGATTCGAACTTGCGTCGCTTGCGTAGCAGGCGACTGCTCTAACCCCGAGGCCACCACGGCTCTTTTGATTTGATACAGTTAAAAAAAACATATTAAATTCAAAGAAAGTAGAATTGAAAAGAATTATGTGAGTAATGTGTCCTTAAACATCGTAATCGCAACGACGGCGCTCGCTAGTCCATTGAGCCATACGTAAAAAAAAATATTAGGTTACAGAAAAGCGATTTTTTTTATTATACATACATAATTCAAAGATCTGACTACCTTACTTACATACACTTCAACGCACAATCTAAACCGCTGTACCAAGAGACAGTTTTCCAAACTTCTAAGGGGACTACATAGGGGTTGAAAGTTTTAAGGACAATCTTACTACCACGCAGGCTTAGTCGGGGGCGAAAGTTAGTAGAATATAGCCATATACAGCGGCACTGGTCAGGTCAGATTACAAATTTGAATAAATTAATATGTCCCATGCGGTTCTCACGTTGCTCGTAGCTCGTATTTGGGTGAATAAAAGCACCGGGCTTTCGTATTTACGGTCGAAGGTTCAATTCTCACGATAAATAATATTGTGAAACGACGTTTGTTATCAGTTACAAAATACTAAATGTATTCTGAAATTATAATATAATGATAACATTTTTGAGTAACATATTGTGATCATGTTTCGTTTGAGCTATCTTTTTAAAATGTCTGCTTATGATCTGATGTTGCCAAGTTCGAATCCCAGCGGGGCCTGTAGGTACCAATGAGTTTTTCTAAAAACTTATGTGCAGTGATTTCACACCACGTGCTTTACGGTGAAGGAAAACATCGTAAGAAAATCTGCATATGTTTGAGAAGTAATTCAAAGACGTATAGTGCCTGAGACGGTGGTAGAATGTGAGTCCATCGCCAACTCAGACACTATTCCCAATTTGGTTTATCTTCTTTAATATTTTAGTTTTCCTTATATTTAAATATTTTATGGTACCTTTTATTTAAATATCTAATTTTCTTACAAAATATTATTATACTAACAAGAGAGACTACCATAAAAGCTCTCACAGTTAGGTTCTTGGCTCATTATAAAAGACCAGTGTAACTTAAGCTGTAAGATAAACAACGACCAAAGGAACCATAGGTCACTGACGTATAGTACTAATTCTTGGACAACCAGCGTTAATTGACCTTCATGTAAACGAAGGAGTAATGTATGAGCAGGTCACAGTCAGCTGGTTATAGTACCGCAAGGAGTAATGTTATGTGGTAACGTTAAATCTAACTTTATAACTGAATCTTCATTTACAACAGAAAGTGGAGGTATGAGAAAATGGAGGTGGCATTTTGTTCTCACAACACTAATGAGATGAGTTTGGATTAGTTCAGAAATGAGAAATAATTTTAGTCGAATATTTTTGATTACGAGTATTAGAGAAATTTCAAAAACCTTACCCTTAGTAGATATACAATTATTACCAAACTAAACATTTTGTTATAATATATAGACTCAATTTCATGGATGGCCCGCGGTACCCTAAAGATTTTTAGCCTAAGTTACTACTTCTAACTTCAGCTATCTGCCGATGGAAGTTCTATTAAATTCGGTCCTAGCCTTCAAAGATAGTCGGACGATGAGAGAGAAAAAGAAAAAAAGATGTTTTATTTATACCTACTATGTCTGTATATCCTCTATACATTTAGTTAAAATCTGTTTATTTGGATTTACAAACAGACATTTCAGTCATATTTATCTGTATATTTTATAACACTATTTTATCAAAATTGTAAGTTCATTTTTGAAAAGAGTAATTACTGTGCTTGTTGCCACGTTCCTCTCGACCCCGGCGGTAGTTCGTAGCGGTGTCGTTCGGACGATTTGAAAGAACTTTTTAAAAATCTATTCAAAAAAATAATATTTTGAATTTTTAATATAGGTACGCAATTGTCACCTCTGCCTACCCCGCTAGTCCACTTTAGGGATACAAAATCGGACTTACTTTGAAAGTAAGAATCATAAAGTATAGTAATGATAATGATAATTGAAGTAACGTTTGTTTCCAAGGAAAATTGTTCATACAGCTGGCTACCGTCCACCGTTGAAACGTTAGCAATTTGCGAATAATCTCCTTCCTAGTTCATCAGAGCACGCATTATATCATGCCATTTGCTTATTTGCCCGGGTATGCCAATTGCATTCAGCAATTTGACGGTTAATTTTGCGAACGGTTTTCGGTTTTCTGCGGTCCGGTTAAGTAGATTCTCTAATGAACTCACACCCCTAACACAGCTTCTAGTTAGCACTAATTTGAGACATTCCACGCTTAACAACATTTTTGCAATAGCAACCCAATAGTCCTGGGGATTGAATAAAGAATTTCTGCCATGAAAACAATCAGAATATGGATGAACGATTAACACGTTATCAGAAATCGTAGTTCGAATTTCGGTCACGGCGGCTACTCTCAACGAGGAATAGCCATGTGCGCAGGAGATATTATAGTGCACAAGTGTGTGCGCAAACACAGGTGCACTCTTTATTCCCTCACTCTCATAGTCCGATGGGAGGCAATCCGACACGACCGGAGAGAGATCAAGCGTAGGGCTTAACGCGCTCTCCGAGGCACGGGGTAAGCACAGCCAACTCCCAAAATCCGGTAAATTATTGTGAATTTCTAGACAGAAAAACCAGTATCTATTTTGTTATCGTTCTTGAAAGACACCAATTTGGGCCAAGTTTCTTACTTGTAATTAGTTTAAAGTACTGTTCTTTGTATTTGTCACGCGGTTTCACCCGCGTAGTTCCCGTTCCCGTGGGAGTACGGGAATAAAATATAGCCTATATTTCTCGTTGATAATGTAGCTATGCATGTTCAAAGACTTTTTCAAATCGGCAAAGTACTTTTTGAGCAAATTCGTTACAAACATACAAATCTTTCCACTTTATTCAATAGAATGCATTAATGTTATACTACAAATTTACAAAGTATCCATCGTGCAATTTTCTTTATACCTGCAATTTTGCAGTCACGGTCAATATAACTATTAGTCGCATCCTGTAAGCTGGTTTTCATTTGCTTAGCATCCTGTGTTAGCTTTGTCTCATGTTATTGAGGATATCTGAGAGACAGGGGAATGATTTATGGAATTGGAAACGGTGAAAATGAAATGGATTTTAATTCTATGATTTATGATTTATTCATTTTATGATATTTTACGTTGGTACTGAATGCCAGATTTCTTGAGATAATCGCGAGAGAACGATTTGGGCCAAACTCGCGACTATAATTATGTTTTAAAGCAATAAATGTTTGGTAAATACTTAAATCGATCGTAGTCTAACTTTGATTAGGTTATAAATAAGCTTTGTATTTTTTTTAATATTATGATGAGCCTAGGTGTATTGATATTTAATTCAAATTTATGTAAAAAATATAGGAAAAATATTTTCACCTTAATTTATTTAACACAATCATACTTAATTTAAGATAATTTAAAGTCAATAAAATTCCAATTGGGTAAAAAAATAGGAAACCAATTATTTAAAGTTAATAAATAAGATTAAAATATTTTTTTTCTCGATTCCCACAATGCTGCACACTTACAGCGTGAATACAGATTTCCATACTAATGTGTGAGATTAACACTACATCGGCATAAACCATTTATTAGTGATCGTTATGGACAAATTATGTTTACAAATTATGTGATAACGGGAATATTTATACTAAAACAAGATGAACCCCGCACTATCACCCACATTTTTTTTATTATTATGATAATTAAAACTAATTACAAGTAGAAAACTTGACCCAAATCGGTGTCTCTCGGGATCGTGAAGAAGGCTGGCAGCTTTGCCACGTTGAATGGCAATGCTGATCCTCTATATATTCAACAGATATTTTTTTCGCTCATGCCAGTTGCTCTTGAGATTTGCTGGTTCAATCGAATAAACTCTTAAAATTTTATAATATCAGTAAGTAGGCCTGATAACTTATTTCTTTCCTAAAACATAGCTGTCCTCGTAACTTGACAAGTTAATGTTGAGTTCACAAGTAGGTACTTACTTTGAAACTAATGATCATATAAAATACATTTTCATTTACGACACATTCCTTATTAATATTTTTTAATTCATGACTACACTAGTAGTATAAATGGACAATACGAACACGAGGACTCGAACCCACGACCTCTCCAAACCGTGCAGTTGCTCTTCCAACTGAACTCGTGATCCTATCTCATGCGTCGAATTTTCCCTTACCTTGTTTTTGCGAATTTAGGGGACGCTTTGCATAAAAAATAACATATAATATACACTGTGTTTTAACTCCATCGACGCAAAAAATATGAATTAAATATTTATTTACATTCTTAAACTTGTTAGGAAAATTATTAACACGAGCATTGAAATCTAACACTTAAATCTTATTTAGGGAAAAGGAAACATTCCTTTAACTCGTATCAAAGAAGAATTTTTGATTTATTTTTGCGACAAAAATAAGTAATTACAGATATAAAATTCTAGAATCTACTAATTCTCTAGATATTTCGGGAGGACTAGCTAATTTTAATTTAATCAGACTTTTTCCCAACCTGACCATATCTATTAATAGTGGAGCTGTAATAAGTTTACCGGTCGAGTATGTGGTGTAGTGTAGTCCAAATTACCGGTTTATTACACCTCAACGACAAATAAGAAATCAAAAGTCGAGTCGGCGTCCCTTTGCTTCCTACGCATGTCATTTGACAGTTGTCGTTTGTTAAAGAGGTTCTCGATGTTTTTTTTTTTGACCACTTAGCCCTGGAACCGGGGCTTTGTGTTCGATTGAGTTATAACAGTGACGTCATTTCGTGTTATTAAAATGTCTACTGTTTGGTGACGTTTCGATAAGTTAAGTGGGTGACAGATTACGCGGTATACAATGTGGGAATGGGTATTATTAAAATAAGATTGGAAACTTTTGGTTCAGTCATGATTTTATTTTTATTTTTAAACGAGTAAATTTTAGTTTATGTACGTCGTTGTTAATGTATTTTGATAGTTTTGATTCTGTTAGATTTTGTTTTGATATTTAATATCAACATTTTAACCAAAATAACTTCCATAATTTTCAATAATATCAAACCAAAAATATTTTTTCTTCTCATCTTCCTTCTAATCAGCGATTTTTAATTGGAATGCTACTATTAATAAACTCTTTTAATAAAATTCCCTGAATAAACAACCGAGTTAAAAAATAAGATAGGGGTGTATATACATACACCCCTATCTTATTCCATATAACAGACAGAGACAAAACTATCCTAATCCTACGCCCGTTACAAATAAGGGGGTAAGAAGCACGAGCTCAATTAAAAACCTTAAAAGTGTATTATATTATAAAAGCATTTTTTTCAATCATAATTACTATAAAGCTATGTATTATTATCTAAGTAAAAAAGTAATAAAATAGCGTGTTGAGTTTAATAAGTTATTTAATACTTAATTATATTTCTGAAGCACGAGGAACAATAATTACTTTGTTATAATTATAGTATGGGAGAAGCAAGTGATTTCATCTATATCTATACCAATAAATAAAACTGTAGTGTCCGTTCGTAATTCCAAATTTACAGCTTTATAAAAGCATATGGAAGTTTATATACAGTACGTAAATAAAAATAAAAAAATTAAAATTCTATGTCTGTCTGTTTGTCCCGACTAATATCTAAACCAACTGGGCTGATTTAAACTGAACTTTCACTGGCAGATGCTACAAAACTTTGTGAAAATTAAAAATGGTTCCGTGATATATAATAATCCATGAGTTTAGATCTACGCGGACGAAGTCGTAAGGCACAGCTAGTTTATCAAAATATTGTTTAGTTCAATTTGAAAAACCAAGTATTTTTTTTATATTTCATTTAAAAGTTTAACATTTTCTGTTATTATTTTGTACCTAACAGACAAAGTCGCGTTCACAAATATATATATATTTTTAAGAAATCATGTTAATATCGAAAATATCAACACAATCTTTTTTGTATCCTCACGGTTACGAAGTTCAAAATTAAATATAAAAAAATTATATTACAAAAAAACCATATATTTATTTACAAATGGTCAAAAAAAATGGTCAAAACATATAAATTGAGCCATAAATGAAAACCACAGTACCGTTGACTTCTGACATACTTATAGGCATAGTAACATATTTGTATAAATAAGTACTTGAGACATTTTACGACTAATAAAAGTCTAAGCCACAATGTAGTTAGCCCACGCGTTTGATCGACATTTTCTTAAACAATGTGTGAAGGCCCATATTTGGAGTTTGATAACGTATCTAAGATTGTCTTCTATAGAAAGACTAGAGCCTAGTTTATTTATAATTATCCAGCTTAATCAATCAGGCTCATCAAATCAATTAAAAAAAAATATTGAGACATTGTGTGGGAGGCAGGAGTCGCATGCAAAGTTCCACGTTTTGCAAATTGGAAAAAATATTAGTTTTTTTTTACTGCTCGTAAAATCCTTTTATGTCGAACAAGCGTAGCACAGCAAATGCTTCTACTTATAGTTTGTATTGAGCATTAGAGACCGTATTTGGTCATAATCTTCTGTAATCTAGAGGTACAGTCCCTAGTCGATCACCTCCACATTTAGAATAAATTCTCTTACGTTTGAAAAATGATGGAAAATTCACGAGTGCTACGTTGGCTAATTCGTAATATCCTTATTAGTCGCACGGAAAAAAAATCTGCCCATCATGCCTCCTGTTCGACGCAAAATTTTAAACAAAATCTGCCAAACTCACTTGCATGCACAATTCACGTAAAGCTTTTCTAACCGGCTTATATCTATTCCAAATAGATAGTTGTAACCAGTTCCAACACGAGAATCAACCCACACTACTTATAAGTCGCCACTTTTGTCCCGACTTGTCAGATTAAGATGTACTCAGTTTTTGTTATAATTGGAATAATTCCTAATTAATTCCAAGTGAGTGGCTACTGGAACAAAAAATGCTAAGTAAAGTTTTGCTTTGTTATTTATTTATCGTCAATATAAATTAAATAATGCAAGGTGCGTTAAGTTGAATGAACTCAGCTTCGATATGCAAATAATTTGCTAAATTATGCAAGTATTTCATTTCATGTTATAATATTCGGTATTAGTGCATAATTATTTTTATAACTCTTGTTCTAGATATTTTTAAAATTGATCACGATTTAATGTTCAACCAGTCAAATGATAATCAGCATAATCTATTTGAAGCATGGAATTTTACCTCCTAGTGGGACAAGCATAAAAATAAATGTTATTTATTACTGAAATAAAAATTAAAAAAAATTTGTTAAAAATGAACAGATTGAATAAAAAAAACATCTCATGGTAGGTCTTCCCAAGTGAATTGTATAAGTAATCAAAATTCATGCACCTCTCATTTGTCAGAACCAATTAATTATTCAATTAAAACAACGTACAAGTCATCAATCATTTCACATGAATTAAGCGACACGGTTAAGATTGTTACATTTCTAAGGCTTGTGGCATACATAGGCGTAGATGTTACTAGAAATGTATTGAGATCAAATCAAAAACGGCGGAAGTTCGATGAGTGATTAGGACATAGGCTTTCATGGACGTTAGACAAGGAAACTACTTAATGACCATTCAAAACCTGAACCTAGAGAGACTTTAATTAACCTTATCTTATTATTAGAATAAAAATCAAAGTGGCTTCAAAAGCTTTTTTTGTTTGAATGAAAAATTAAAAGTGGATTTTTTTTTTTTTTAAATACTTTTTCAAAAATATTGTCTTTTTTATACGATACGGGGTATCGCCACGAGGTGCGGTGAATTTGTCATTAAAAAGTGCTAGTTTTTTTTAAGTAAAAAAATTTAAATTGGTATCTTAGCGTAGTTTTTTTCGTTGACGGCAAATCTCAAAATGGTGATGTGCCTATAGCAAAAAAAATTGCTGGTTTTGCGAAAAAAACTTCCTTAATGGTTTTTTTATTAGAAAATTCCTAGAGATAAAAAATCATTAATGCGACACACCCATAGGTACCTACTTTACTGTCTATTGACTTGCACATAAAGTGATTAACATTATTCGACGACGCGACAATGCGCGATCTGGGTCACATCCTACGCGCGTCCATTTGGAAATTTTCTTGACACTTCATATTCTATAGATCCAAGATTTCATTGAGTACTTTGGATCTGTTTAACACAAGATTTAAATCCAATGTCGTGACTTTATTTCATACTAGGTGTGCCCTGCGGCTTTACCCGCGTAGATTTTGCTTCATAGGTAGCATTATTTCGTGGAATTCAAGGAGTAGCTATAGCAGCCCTATTTTTAATTCTGGATTCATCAGATCTTTTTATCTCCAAATGTTTTGAGCAGAAAAAAAATGGAAAATGAATGAGACATAAATATCTGTCAGTGAATACATGTTTTTCCAACATACCTTTTCAACTGAAAATGGATTGAAACCTACAGATCTATACAGATAAATTAAATTGCAGTGTTTGTTTGTACATACTCACGCCTGTATTCCCCGAAGGAATAGGCAGAGGTGTTGTAATCACAACACCCACTTTTCACCGAAGATGATTTTTACCAACGTGACAGGTGGTGAGTCTATCGCCGTCTCAGGCACTGTACAAACGCCTTTCAATTCTCCTCATAAGTTTTTTTTTGAAAACTTATTGGTACATGTCCTGCTGGGATTCGAACTTGCGTCGCTGGCTACTGCTTAAACCCCGAGGCAACCACGCTTTACGCAGACTTCTATTTAAAAAAATATTTTTACTTATGGAACTATCCACATGATAAAAAAATAAGACCCTCAACTTATAATAGATCACGGCTGCTAATGCGATGGGCATTGTTTTTAACTTATTGTTAGACAGTGAGTGTTGAACACTTGAACATGCCGACAGTAAAGGCTATTATGACACGCGGGTGCAGTACTGTGGTAACTCGATTACGCTACACATGGAAAAAATCGGAGAATGTAAAATTATCCATCGAGTCAATCATTGACTCGCTCTGGCAATGAAAAAATCGAGAGGTTTTTCAATTGTTTTGATGCAAGTGATTGGTTCGAGTCGCTCCGAATCTAGCCGAATGTAACCGATCGTCAGTCGACGCGATGCCATGTTCAATGAGTGATGAGTACTTGAATGTACAGTAGTCATTTTAGGAGTCTGTTATACCCCCTTTTTTTTGTCTGAGCGCTCATAGCTCGTGACGACATCCTAAGCCAGATCATTGATAATTGATTAATTCACAGTTGAATTGAAAATGCACAGTATTGCCTAAGTGTAGGTGTGTAAACAATGCTAAAATTATAAAGAGGATGAATTTGTTTGTAAGTATGTTTATAACCAATTGGCTCAAAAAGTACTGGACTGATTTGATTTTTTTTTTCAGCAACGGATAGCTATATTATCAGCGAAAAAAATAGGATATATTTTATCCCGAAACTCCCACGGGAACGGGAACTACGTCCGTGAAACTGCGTGACGTTTGCTAGTTGCGAATACAATATTTAATAATACTCAATTACAATGTCAATCATGATGGATGAGATTTGTAAATAATTTTGAACATTAGAACATGATGTACTTATGCAAATTTTTATTGGTTCATTTGAGTTAAGTACCTACTTGAGTAGTAATTTCTCAGAACAATTTTGAGAATTAAAAACTAAGAGTAACTTCGTAAACTCGGCCTACGTGCCTACGGCCCATGTCCCATGTCCCATTATATGACTTAACAAAAATAAAAATTATATAAATATTTAGAGCTGCATAATGAAACATTATTTATTTTGACTTTCGTCAAGACGTCCCAAATGGGGGCCGTATGCATGTGCGAGCACGTATCGAATGAATAAAAAAATTGCTTAAGCACTAGTAGTTGCATACATTATAGGCCCCGTCACGAGTAAAGAGCCCACAGCGAAAAATTATGAGAATACGCATGTTTTTAGTCGTCTGTTGCCATACATTTAGACAGAGACAGACTCATAAAGTGACTACTGCGCATTTAAAGGTACTCGATCTTAAATCGTGACGGGACCTGCATATATTTTTTGCATTGGTCAAATTTAATCGATTACAAGTCAACAATGATTCTCACTATAATCTCGATAGATATCTTAAGCCATTAGTAGGACCAGCCATCACGACAGACGAGCTCCGTCGACAGGTGCACGCATTACCATGATTGAGCTATTGTTTCCCACGACCCGATGTATGGACACGGCATGTATGTAATGTGGATGAAATTGATGTATTACTGGTGCTTTTAAATGTATTTGAATTAAGAATAATAGAACTTCGCAAGCTTCGGTCTAATGTGACAGTTGGTGAAAACGTAATATTTTTTTGTTTTTTTCACCATTTTGAATGGGAACGTTAAAAAGCGCCCCTAGCGGCGAGTGTAGGAAGTTGTACGACGTTCGAGCGTGTCAAACCTATACTTTGGGTAAATCTATGCATACATATGTGTCTGTTTGTAATTACGAAAACAAAAAACTAAAGTATATAGCCTAACTTCAGAGCCGTGGTGGCCTTGAGGTTTGAGCAATCGCCTGCTACGCAAGCGACGCAAGTTCGAATCCCAGCGGGGCCTGTACCAATGAGTTTTTCCAAAAAACTTATGAACAGTGATTTCACACCACGTGCTTTACGTCGAAGGAAAACATCGTGAGGAAACCTGCATATTTCTGAGAAGTAATTTAATGACGTATGTAAAGTGTCTGAGACGACGATGGACTCACCATGTGTCGCTTTGGCACTTAATCATCTTCGGTGAAAAGTGGGTGTTGTTATACCAACACCTCTGCCTACCCCTTCGGGGAATGCAGGCGTGAGCATATGTATGTATGTATGTTCAAATTGTAAATAGCACTTATAGCACAAAATTGTGCACAGCAAACAATAAACGTTTGTACAACATAATGCACTCGTGATCGTTGTTAAATATTCATATTGTGTGTTTATATTGAATATAATGTTACCGGTAATCGTTTATAATGGGCCATTGTGTTGGTTACAATAAGGAAAACCTCAGCCACGTTTATCAATGCTTATCCAGCGTGCATCTACGCAACTTCTTATTTATCTTAGGCTAAGGATTTATTGATTACAAAGTATTACGGCATACGCAATATTCCATACTTCGTAATATGTTTACATACGAGTTGTGGGCGTTTCACCCGAGTATACTTAGTTCATATGCTCACGCCTGTATTCCCCGAGGGGGTAGGCAGAGGTGTTATAATCACAACACCCAATTTTCATCGATGATGATTAAGTACCAACTTGACAGATTGTGAGTCCATCGCCGTCTCAGGCACTATACGTACGTCATTGAATTACTTGAATACTTACTTAGTGGATGGTTTATTTATTAATCGTATCATCATCATCTCCCTGGCCTTATCCTATACATTGTTGGGGTCGGCACTTGATTCAACCCGATGTGGCTGATCACCTGATTTTTATACGAAGCGACTGCCACCTGACCTACGCAACCCCTTTAACGAGGAAAATCTGCGATCTGGGTTAAATCAGTTGTCAGACTATTTTAGGCCTCCGACTGACCTGTAACGATTGCCAAAGATGATAAATTGGTAACCGGGACCGACGGCTTAGCGTGCTCTCCGAGGCACGGAGGGTACTCGAGCGGTCACCCATCCAATTACTGACTAGGCTTAGGGTTGCTTAACTTCGCTGATCGAATGATATGCGCAATAGCAACTGTGCCACGAGCTCCTCCTACCTAATTACCTTAATCGCACGTACCTTACCATAAACGCACTTAGTCTGTATAGATATATTTGTATTTAAATTTCAAGTAGTATATTCAAAATTCTATTAGTGTATCTTTTTAACAATTATAATGCGGTTATGCGAGGAATGGATTATCATTAAAAAATAATATTATGTTAATGGACCGTCTTCGACGTACATGAGCGCCTTACCGGGGCCTAAATTGAATAAATCATTTTCATTTTTCATTTTCAATAAAATTATTTAATATTTTTAAATTGAAAATTCAAATGCTAATTATTAAATTCAATAAACAAAACCAAGAAAAATTAAATCGCAAAACAAAACGTCAATGCCCCTCAACCATCCATCTTAACACGAACCAGTTAAGTTATCTAAAAACTGGAAAGCTATACAGTTCCTTTTACAAAAGATGGATGTGAGGAATACTTACTTCACATAATAAACAGTTACGATTCGAGGACAGGGTAAAATCAACCTTAAGACAAAGTAGAATTAAAGAAGCGAAGAATAATCTTAATACTCAATATTATCGTAAGCGAAATTACAAGTCAAGGTGGATTTTTGGTGATTGTTGTGAAATATAACACGTAAATCCCAAGAATATGCTCACGCAATTTCGGACTGGTCCTGGAAGGTAGGTAAGCAGAGGTGTTTTTACAATAACACGCACATGTTGAAGATGATTAAGTGCCAACGTTATATGGTGAGTCCATGTCTTAGGCACTTTACATGTGTCTTTGAATAAATGGTAAAGTAAGTGGTGTGAAATTACCGCAATTAAGTTTTAGAAAAACATATAATAACAATAATCTGGTCGCGCGACTGAACTGTACCAAAGTTATGATAAACGGGTTAGTATAAGAGATCATTTGAAAACCTTTTCGTGTATACACTTTATGTGCGTTATTGACATATTTGCATCAGTTGTATTTAATATCATTGATATAAGTTATACACTTTCAGCTGTCGTTCATTTCAATATGATTATTTTAAGGTATTTTTTTTAATCCTAGATCTATATTAATTTATAAATTTAATAAACTAGGACAAATATTATTAAGTTTCTCTCTGGCGGGATCAGATGTCAAACGCGAATTAAATATGTGGATGCATAATGAAGTGAAATAATATTATTTATATTATCATTATATGATAGACATACAGTAAATCTAATATCTTAATAATGTCATAACTAAATACGACTTATGCAAAGAAGCTAAAGTTTAAAATTGCTTAGAAACTAAATTCATACATAGGCCTAAAAAATCACGTTTAGGCTCGACTCCCCGCGACGTGCGATTAATAAAAAAATATATACAAAACGCCTATGGCTTTTTTAACCGTTTTCGTCGCATTCAAATAGGATAATTATACGGCAAAAACACATGTTAGCATTATGTTTGACAGCAGATATAAAAATCAATTCCTTAGGCCTATTTAAATTAATGGTCTTTCTATCACCCATAAAGTAGTCGAATACCAATCTAACTAACATAATTTACTTCCTGATAAAAAAAACACACTGAATGTGTACTAATTAGGTGTAAAATTTTACAATAGCGTTAATAATGGATTTATTATAACTTGATTCAACCATTGGAACAGGTTAAATACTCACAGTCTCTTGTAGACACGCTTACCTTCTAAGCCATGTTTATCCGGCAAGTTTTCTTAGAAAGCCTTTTGAGGTTAAATTTTGACCCAAATCTAAAATTTTGACCCAAATACTAGGTAATTACCATAGCAAAAAATCTAAATAATATATATATTTTTTTTAATATAAGTATCAAACGTTACTCCCGAAAGTCCCGCTACAAACGGTTCAATCGTTTAAAGATACCCTAAACAGACAGACGGTCAGATTTTTTGGAAAATTTGTTTTTTTTTGTTGGTGTTGTATATACTTTCATATGTATTGGTGAAAAGCTGTTAATTTGGAATTACAAACATACGCTTCAATTTAATTTATGTGTGGACATAAATATATATATATAGTATACTATAACAGACATAACAGTACGTTGACATCGTATGATGAAGGCTTGAATGAAATGAAAATCATTATTGTGCATTATCATTGCTGTAGAAAACAGTTCTGCACAAAAACCCTAATGAGTTGTGAGGCACATGACACATCTTAGCTACTCTTTATAATATATGACATATTCATATTAAATCTGTCTTTATGTAATATCATCTATATATATATATATATATATATATATATATATATACAATAAGGTACTTTGTATTACATATACACAATTCATATTTGTTTGTCAAACATGCTTACTTAAGACAAAATGTTAAATAGATGGTTATTTGTAAATTGTAATAATTTTCAACGAACACCTCTCTTATATCTCTATTGTATATTATACAAAAATATAGTATAATATGTCCTTGATAAAGACAATGCACTTAATATTTTAATGTCAGTTAAAACAATTCCCAAGTCCCAATTATTGTGACTAAATTAATCAATATTTTTACTCACGCCTGTATTCCCCGAAGGTGAAGACAGAGGTGTTGTAATAACAACACCCACTTTTCACCGCAGATTATTTAGTGCCAACGTGACAGAGGGTGCGTCCATCGCTGTCTAAGGCACTATACATATGTCTTTGAATTACTTATCAGACATATGCAGTTTTTCTTCACCGTAAAGCACGTGGTGTGAAATCACTGCACATAAGTTTTTAGAAAAACTCATTGGTACAGTGCCCCGCTGGAAGCTGCTTCGCTTGCGTAGCAGGCGTCTGCTCAAACCCCAAGGCCACCACGGTTTTTTTTTTTCAGAAATTTATTTTCTTTTGTGTCAGATATATTTACTTATACGTTGCGAATTCTTAATATCGTAATTCAACTGATATGATATGGGATATCTTAATAAAACATCTTCGGTGGACAGTGTGTGTGTTGGTACAACACATCTGCTTACCCCTTTAGGGACCATTCTTGGTTGGCGTTAGCTTATCGACCCGCGGAACCCTTATCTTTTTTTCCTCAATAAAAGTAGCCTAATTTAGTCCTTTTTATATTACCTATCCGCCTGTGAAAATCTCGCTAAAATCGGTCCAACCAATTCAAAACAAAAAGATAGACGTCTGTCTATCAATAGAGAAAATAAAAAATAGACAGAGAAAATAAAAAAAATTGTTTTTCTATGTCAGTACCGTGATTACTGTCATATGCATTTAGTGAACAGCTGTTATTTTGGAATTACAAACAGACACTACAATGTTATTTATTCGTATAGATGTATAGATAACTTTCGCGATTAGCAATAATTAGTTCAACAACATTCGTATAAAGTTCACTTTATACATGTTTAAAATACTCTGTCACTGGTCAAGCTGTCACTTCAGATCTTAATTATCTTCGGTGAAAAGTAGGTGTTGTAACACCTCGAGTCTTTCCAAGTTTTTGTCACCGAACAAAATCGTATAGTTTTGTTCAATCAAATCTAAGACCGCCATGACAAATATATATAACGCCTGTAAATGAATACACGTCGTATATAATTATTACACCTCAACGAAACGCAAAACCACTGTGTCATTGTGATTAACAAAACGAATTTGACAACTGTCTGACACTGTATGTCGATCGGAATCATTACCTTTGAGAACTTGTCGTTGTTTTATATACATTACTAGCTGTGCCCGGCAAACGTTGTATTGCCATATATTTTTTTGGGGTGGACTACCCCTAACATTTAGGGGGATGAAAAATAGATGTTGGCCGATTCTCATAGATACCGGATAAGCACAAAAAATTTCATCAAAATCGGTCAAGCCGTTTCGGAGGAGTATGGCAACGAAAACTGTGACACGAGAATTTTATATATTATATGATCGCCTGTGAAAATGAAAATTATTTATTCAGTTTAGGCCCTGGTAAGGCACTTATTAGCGTCATAGAACTAACCACCGCTTCGGAAACTAGCCTTCTGAGAAGAACCGGTATGAAACTCAGCTGGCATCATGTACATTACCTAACATAGTAAATAACTAGCTGTGCCCCATGGTTTTACCCGTAAACTTAATTTCACATCTGACCCGCGGAAACCAATTTTTTTTTAAATATATTTAGCCTGAGTTACTCCTTGTAATATTACCTATCCGCCAGTTTTGGACCGTTTTGGACATTACCCGGAACAAACAGACGGACAAACAAACAGATAGATGGAGAAAAGTTTTAAAAATTTGTTTTTCAATGTCACTACTGTGTATATGCAGATATTGAAAAGTTGTTATTTGGGAATTACAATCAGACACTTCAATTTTATTTATCTGTATAGATATAGATGATCTACGAAAACACAAATATTTTTAAGGCAAATTATTAAAAAAATTGTAATAAGTTGCAACACTTTTGCCATAATCCTCTTCACACTTAATCTAACAAACGTCTAGAAACTTAACACCATATTTACAAAAAAGTCATATCGATGCGTTATATTCGATTGTGTTTATATCCACAACACTTTAAATGTAATCAAACGGTGATACGGCAAGCGAGCGTTAATCCGAATATTATCGAGTAGAGGTTTCAATTTACGTGTTCGATTATCGAATACAAAAAGTCGATTCCACGCCAACTGGAACGCGAACTCGGCACGCAATATTCGCTTCTGTTTATTTTTTAAAAGGCATGCTTTGTAAATAACTGCTGTCACATTTTATATTTAAATTTAGAATTGTTTAAGGGCTTTGTTGTTATGACGAGGTTTGACTAGAAAGGACCAGTCAATATTATAAAGGGTGTTAATATGCTGCTTACAATTTGCTTGCAAAAAAAAACTAGTGAATTGTAATAGTATTATCGATTACTTCTGCTACACCATATTTTCAATCAAGAGCCGTGGTGGCCTTACGACGCAAGTTCGAATCCCAGTGGGGTCTGTACCACAGTTTTTTTCTAAGAAAACGTATGTTCAGTGATTTCACATTACGTGCTTTACGGTGAAGGAAAATATCGTGAGGAAACCTGCATATATCTGAGAAGTAATTTCAAGACGTATGTATAGTGGCTGAGACGGCGATGGACTCACCATCTGTCACGTTGGCACTTAATCGTCTTCGGTGAAAAGTGTTGTCATTACAACACCTCTGCCTACCCCATCGGAGAATACAGACGTGATCACATCCTCAGAACGATAGAATCAAATATCGACTTGAACTTATAACTAAGGCAGTAATTATTTTACCAGTATTGAATACAATGTATTTGATATTTTTAAAGTATAGTTTAGATACGTCGATAACTGTTAAAAAATTTTTTTTTTTATTTTTTAAAATTACATGTAGAAGAATGATCTGTCTTATTAACATAATAATTTTCGAAAATTTTTGAGTTGATCCCCTGTCGTTCTGAGGGTGCGATATGTATGTATGTGGAAAGTTGAATAAGTACAATAAATTGAAACAATTCCACGTGATTTTATAACAACACCCTAAATGGAAAAATTGCTTAAAAACAATGTAGCGTCTGTTTAAAATAATTGCACTTTTGACTGTTAAATTATTGTTCAAGTATAAATTGCAGTGTTTCAAAAATACTCCACACGCAACGCTTTACCGTTATACCTTAAGGTTCTCCGTAAATATTCCGGTTTTATGGATAAATTTAGTTTAATAATAATACATATCGATCGACTTCAAATTATGTCAGTTCCTATAAATTACGATTCAGCTAGCAGACGTCACGCGGGGAGTACGGGGATAAACTATATAATACTATATTAATCACGTAATCACGGAGGAGCTCGTGGCACAGTTGCTATTGCGCATATCATTCTATCAGCGAAGTTAAGCAACCCTAACCCTAGCCAGTAATTAGATGGGTGACCGCCCAAGTGCCCTCCGTGCCTCGGAGAGCACGTTAAGCCGTCGGTCCCAGTTGCCAATTTATCATCTTTGGCAATCGTTACAGGTCAGTCGGAGGCCTAAAATAGTCTGACAACTGGTTTAACCCAGATCACAGATTTTCCTCGTTAAAGGGTTTGCGAAGGTCAGGTGGCAGTCGCTTCGTATAAAAATCAGGTGATCAGCCACTTCGGGTTGAATCAAGTCCCGACCCCAACAATGTATGGGGTAAGGCCAGGGTGAAGAGATAATATTAATCAGTGATAATGTAGCATACAAATGGTGAAAGAATTTTCAAGATCGGTCCAGTACCTTTTGAAACAACTAAGTTACATACTTACATATAAATATTTCTTCCTTATCATATTGTGAAGCGGCTGAAAAAGCCAAGGCTTGCAAATACAGGGGTCTGGGCTTCGAATATGATTTTGTCCCATTTGGAGTCGAGACCCTTGGTCCGTGGGGTCCTAACGCTCTTAGGATTTTTAAATAAATTACTAAAAGGTGAGTCGACATCACAGGAGACCGAAGAGCTGGCAGCTACCTCGGTCAAAGAATTAGTCTTGCCATCTAAAGGGGGAATGCTGCCAGTATCTTCGGAACATTGCCTACAGGGACTTCTTTTCATAATATATTTTAGTTATAAGATTATATTTTTTAAGGTGTTAGTTATTACATTATATTTATAGTTCCTTCTGTGTATTTCATGTTTTAATAATCGGCAATAATAAAATACTATGAACAGTGAAAACAAAAAATTTTTATTGATAATAATATAATTAACTAGCTTCTGCCCGCGAATTCGCATTGAATAGTTACTTAGAGTTATCGCTTTACCTGCGATTGGTTTTAACGTGATGATATATAGCAGCCTTCATCGATAAATGGGCTATCTAAACACTGAAATAATTATTAAAATCGGACCAGTAGTTCCTGAGACTAGCGCGTTTAAGCAAACAAACAATCTCTTCCGATTTTAGTAAAGATATAGATTTTCATGTCAATATACTAATTACTTTTTTAATAATATCGTGATATTTTCGATGAATAAAAGCCATTCTAAAATTAAAAATTTAATTTAATGTGTCGCTCCTGACTACCCCTTCCAAGACCCTAATGGGGGATCATACATGTATAAATTAAATAAATATCGCAAAATAGATTGAAAAACAACTAAAAGTTATTAATTCTAAATATTTCGTAGCCGACGGTCGACTATTTTTATAAAATTTTCCAACGAAGTACAAAAGACATCAACGAGTGCCTTAAAAATTTTCACGAACTCTTGTAAGTAAATACGTTAATTACTTTTAATTTATATGTATGTAGAGCTGTAAATAAAGCTTAGGAACTCTTAATTTTTATATAATAATAACTCTTAAATTATCTTCTAGATAAAAGCTCTCTTTTCTCTCCTCTTTACACGTGGTAGAATCTAAATAGTATGAATACGGACTAGTGTTTTCAAGTCTAAATAATTATGTTCAGGATTAATGAATAACATTAAAATATGTATTCTTTACTTATTAAAAGAGACGTGGTGGACGGGGAGTTTATGCAGTCACCTGCTACGCAAGCGACGCAAGTTCGAATCCCAAAGGGGGCCTGTACCAATAAGTTTTTCTAAAAAACTTATGTTCACACCACGTGTTTTACGGTGAAGGAAAACATCGTGAGGAAACCTGCATATGTCTGAGAAGTAATTCAACGACATAATGTATAGTCCCTGAGACGGCGATTGACTCACCCTCTGTCACGTTGGCACTTAATCATATTCGGTGAAATGTGGGTGTTGTTGTTAAAACACCTCTACTGACCACTTTGGGGACCCTTGTGGGATGGCGTGACCATATTAATTTGTTTTAATAACTGTAGCGGATCAAATTCTGTATCATTTTTGATTTTTAGCGAGATACTATATCTATATTAATAATAAAAAGAAGAAAGATTTGTATGTATGTTTGTAACGAATTGGCTCAAAAAGTACTGGGCTGATTTTAACAATTCTTTCACCATTATAATGCCACGTTATCACTGATTAATATAGTCTATGTTTTATCCCCGTACTCCCTCGGGAACGGAAACTACGCGGGTAAAACCGCGTGACGACCGTTAGAAATAAATATAGATACTAAATGCATTTTTATCTTCATATTTTGTCCGTCTGTATGTAAAAAAAACAACACATTACTGATTCCACCCACAATCAATTCCAGAAACAAAATAAATTATCACACTTCCTTCTAACTACGGTATATATTATCTGAAGTAAGTTATTAAGTAAGATTAAGTTATCCATGAGGATAGCTTTCATCCGACACCTATCTATGGATCAGTTGCCATGGTTACGGAATGACCACGCTTCACTGAACGGCAACAGGTTGTAACAAAAGACATTGTATCTATATTTAATGTTTACGTATGTTTGTTGCATTTCACTGCGCTAGGTATAAAGGCCTGTATTCTAGAGGAGCTCGTGGCACACTTGCTATTGCGCATGTCATTCGACCAGCGAAGTTAAGCAACCCTAACCCTAGCCAGTAATTGGATGGGTGACCGCCCGAGTTCCCTCCGTGTCTTGGAGAGCACATTAAGCCGTCGGAACCGGTTGCCAATTTATCATCTTTGGCAATCGTTACAGGTCAGTTGGAGGCCTAATATTGTCTTACAACTGGTTTAAACCAGATCACAGAATTTTCTCGTTAAAGGGTCGCTAAAGGGGGGATCAACCACAGATGGTGAGTCTATTTATATAGGTATTACAGACTTATCCGTATATATACTAACTAGCGGACGTCACGCGGTTTTACCCGCGTAGCTCTCGTTTCCGTGAGAGTACCAGGATAATATATAGCTTGTATTAATCATTGATTATAAAGCATTCGAATGGTGAGATCATTTTCAAGGTTGGTCCAGTACTTTTTGAGCCATTTCGTTACAAGCATACAAATCATACCTTTTTATAATATTAGTATATTAATAAATTTTTTTTAAAAGCCTTATTAAATTCGTCAATTTATTAGTAAACTTTAGTAAATTATACGGAATTGATTAGAAGTAAACAAACTCCGTAATTTGTCCTTTAAATAAGAATATTATGTTATATATTTTTACAATACTAATTAACAACTTGATTAATGTTGTCAACATGTTATTATAATATTTAATTGCACCTGTGTTAGATTAAGATAGAATATCTTCTAAATAACGGTTTTATTTAATTTAACGGCTGTTATTTAATAAACTATTCCATTGTTCAAATAAATTGATAGTTAATATAGTTATTTATTCAAAGGTTAAGAGACATGGTGTAAGTGGTTTAGTATTTTAGTTAAATTAATGCAAAAGCAACCGTTATTTCGTAAAATTAACGGAAATTTTTAATTTAATTAAAAAACCAAATCTTTGTTTCAATTTTATTTTATTATGGAGCAAATTTAATTTATTTTCCTAAATTGGTTTTAGAATACATAATGGTGGTTTTGGAGAACAGTGATTTAAGCTTGTTTATTAAGCTGTAAGTTATAAAGCAGTATTCTTATTCCAAGCAATGATAAATAAAGTAATATATTAAATCATTATGTGAAGAACCATTCAAACATATTTGAAAGAGGTTGAAAACATTCTTAGATTTTCTTTCGTTATTTCTATAAATCCTATAAATTCCTAAAAAGTCAAATCCTATATCTTGTGTTACTCAGCGATATGTTGATGATCTCCTACCGAATTTCGGCTACGGCGGCTAATCTCAACGAGGATCAGCCATGTACGCAGGAGATATTATAGTGCACAAGTGTGTGCGCAAACACAGGTGCACTCTTTATTCCCTCACTCTCATAGTCCGATGGAAGGGAATCCGACACGACCGGAGAGAGATCAGGCGTAGGACCAACGGCTTAACGTGCTTTCCGAGGCACGGGGGTGGAAACACCGCCATCTTCCAAACTCCGGGTATTATTATTGTGAATTTCTTGACAGAAAAACCCAATATAAATTTTTGACCCGACCCGGGAATCGAACCCGGGACCTCGTGATCGGTAGGCGAACGTACTAACCATTAGACCAACGAGGCAGTTGTACAATGTAGTATTCTATTAGTGTATTTTTTTCATATCTGCCCAGTAAGCCTATACAAAGAAACATTAGCCTCACGTTTGCGCTAATATAAACTATAAAATACGTATGGAAATGACATATAACAGTCACGTGACATATGTCATTCACATACATTTTGTATCGTTTCTATTATTTTTTATGTTTATTTTATTTTATTATTTCGAGTGAGAATAATGTTACTTTGTCTACAGGCCCTGTAGTTTGAGGGCGTTACAAACAAACAGATATTTCTTATTTATAATATATATTATAAGTAAAGATAAGTTCACGGTTTCGCCTGCGTGATGGGTATATACATACTATTATATAATAGCCTTTGTTTATCCAAGAAGTGTTATAAATATTGGTATAAATTTTAATTAATCAGATTTAATTTCTAGGCACCTATGCACCAACTTGTTATCGTTGTTTAAAACTGGGTGTTTTTACACCTCTTCCAAAATACTGGCAATACTCTGCCTACCTATTTTGAATCTTAATGCGAAAAGGTTAGCATGTTTTTTAGTTAAGTTCAAAACTGGTATATATATTCAAGCTTTTAATTTAATTCATGTATATTTTGCTTAAGTGCAGTTTTTATAAGAATGACAATTATATAGTTTGTATATATTTTACTATTGATAAATCACGTTCGTAACGCATTATACTACTTATATTGTTTTATTATTTAAATAAAAGTATTAGCTCGCTATTTATCGGCTAGAAATATTCATTAGTTAATGTTATGAAAGAGATTGGATATTAAAAAAAATAATAACCGCTACGTTATATTCATTTGTTTTTCATAATTATGTCAAAAAAGCGTACCTTTTAGTCCGAATGTGCAAACAGTTCTACACAATATTATTGGTAGTTTTTGAAACTTTCACAGAATAGTATCAAAACACATGTGCACTACACAAACATGGGATTAATTAGTCCTGATACTCGGTCCACTATATAATTATATACCGACACAATGTCACATACCTACATGTTAGTTTTCACAGCATACGCATACGTTATCGATGTAGAAACGATATGGGAACGTTACGCGCATCATTATTACGCGCGTCCGAATAAGGGCGCGTAGATACGCGAGTGTCCACCTGCTTGCGTCCACGCAACTGAAATCACCTTGCAAGGCCCACTGTTCCCCTCTCGCTCTCGACGTGTCTCCGTCTCCCTCTAGCGGGCAATGTGCTCTCCGACTGGCTTATAGATCTTGACAATAAATTACGAATAGGAATCTAATCAGTGTAATAGACATGTGATTTTTTTTCCTTAATGACAGTGGAGTGGAGAAAAAACTTCAATCACCGAAGGAAATATACTTACTTGACATACATTTTCTAATGCTTTGTTATATGTCAGTTTAATTAAAACCCGTTATTAAATAAAGGCTTCCAATAAGTGCGAAATCAATTATTTATTCTTTTGTCTCAATTTATTTATCATTTATATTATTTATAGTTTAAAGTGTATGCGTTGATACATACATATTATGACTATATATGTACAGATAAATAAAATTGAAGTCATTTTGTCCAAGTAAACAGTATATAAAGTACGTGCATTACATTTTACTCTGTCTGTCTATCTGTTTTGTTCTGGGTAATCTCTGAAACGACTGAACCGTTTGGAGGACACGCACGTAGTGTCTTTACCCTAAAACAATTATTAGATGTAAGGAGACGTTGGAATCCGTGGTTTAGGAACCAAAAGCCTCTGGAGTCAGTTAGTATAATTACAACAAACCCTGAACATAATAACGGCAACAAATACCTAATTATGTTACTTTTAAACAAACGTTCTCTAAAAGGCAGGGTTTTACAATTTGTAATACAATGCGACGTCGCTACTGAGAACAAAAACTGGAAGTGACCGAAATGGTACGCACCTGAAGTACAGTCCGACCACGATTTAATTATTTCACTTACTTGTTTATACAACTAAAGGAAGAAAGTGGTCACTGCCTACCCCCACGGGATACAGGCGTGAGCATATGTATGAATGTATGTAAGTTAAAATAAAAAAGACATACATACATACATATGCTCACGCCTGTATTCCCCGAAGGGGTAGGCAGAGGTGTTGTAATAACAACACCCACTTGTCACCGAAGATGATTAAGTGCGAAGTGACAGATGGTGAGTCCATCGCCGTCTCAGACACTTTACATACGTCATTGAATTACTTCCCAGAAATATGCAGGTTTCTTCACGATGTTTTCCTTCACCGTAAAGCACGTGGTGTGAAATCACTGTACATAAGTTTTTTAAAAAAACTCATTTGTACAGGCCCCGCTGGGATTCGGACTTCAAGCTCAAACCTCAAGGCCACCACGGCTCTTAAATAAAAAAGAAAAAGAAAAAATCGGATTGGTAACATTAGGACTCGAACCGGGGTACATATCACGTGCGACCAGAAAGAACACCGTGGAGTTTAGTCGGTGCGAGTCCGACACAACCCTCCCGCTGCCCCCGCAGCGGCTGGTGTATCCATAACGGAGTCTCTACAATAAAAAAAATAGTACTCGAACCGGGGTATTCTAGTTTCGTTCTCGCCTCACGAATTGGAAGCTTCACGTCTAAGCTATCATAACTTGACACATGCGGAACTTAATTTCGTATTGTTATCATATTGTAGTAGTTTTCAGTGCCTGAAAACATATTCAAAACGATGATTTCTGACAATGAACCTAGCAAGATCAATGTGTTGCCTCCGAAACCTCCTACATACGAAATTATATACAAATCATTGGAGCCGTTTGCGAGATTCAGATAATATGAATATACACCAGAATTGCTCGTTTAATATCTGGTTAACCTCACACAAAAAAAGGATAAAAGAAAAAAAAAATCCGGGGTAGAAACTAGAGTATCGTTATCGCCCCGTAAGCTGGAAGCGTCACCTTTGAGCTACCATAACTTGACAGATGTCGGCAAAATTTGCTGTCATATTGTAATGATATTTTATGAGTTTTTCAGTGCCTGAAAACATGGTAAAAATAATGATTTCCATAAATGAAACCTAGCTAGATCTATTTTTTGCTCCTACATGCAAAATTTCATGAAAATCGTTGGAGCCGTTTCCGAGGTTCCGATTATATATATACAAGAAATGCTCGTTTAAAGAAATAAGATAAGATGTGGTTGAACTGTACCCGCCCTGTCGGTCCAGTGCTCGCCATATCACAGCGATGTTTTGTTCCACGTCGGTTTTTGCAACGTTCCGTAAGGGCAATACGGAACTGCTACTTTTTTATGTAACAAAGGTGGTAAACAAGTATAAGGCTTGATGGTAAGCTTCTATCTTGGAATGTCTGTGCTCATGTACTTGAATAGTTACGTTAGATGCCACTACATGCAGTGCCCCTCGGTTTCACTCGCGTAGACTTTCACAGGTGACTTTTCTTACACACGGCAACTTAAAATACATAAGCATGAGCTTATGTTTCTTAAATTTTGTACTTTGTCCATGAGGACAAAGTTCCAATGCACAAATGTCGATAAAAATTAACATAACTAAAAATCTAGTACGTCTACTTATCTAAATGAGAGAGATGACTGTCAGTAAAAGTCTCGTTGAAAATGATCCAGCAGTTTCGTAGATTAGCCGTAACAGACAGATAGCGCTACTTCCCTATGGCCCAACTCAAATTGATCAACTGCAGCAAGTTGAGCAATGGATAATACCCACTGCTCAACTGGTAATTACTTACTATTATGTCATAAATGTTTAGCTATTATTAAGATTCCGCTGTCCGTCTGTCACCAGACTATATGAACTTTTTTTAT
This sequence comes from Watsonalla binaria, assembly GCA_929442735.1. Lineage (NCBI taxonomy): Eukaryota > Metazoa > Arthropoda > Insecta > Lepidoptera > Drepanidae > Watsonalla > Watsonalla binaria. Next base: position 2,626,454 of record OV838938.1, read on the forward strand.
TGTATTACTTTTGTTCTACCCCTCCATTGAGTTGAGCTATGGAGCATAAAATGTTCAGTAACATAAACTGTGTCCTACTGCTCTACTAGTTGAGCAATTTAGTTGAGCAGTGGGACAGAAGTGTCAGATAGACAGAAAAAAATTGAATTTACTATAATATACTTTCATATGCATTTAGTCAAAAGCTGTTGATTTGGAATTATGAACAGACACTACAATTTTATTATCTAGTGATAACTGATGGTATACATATACTGGCAAAAATATCAATGCTCGTTACACTTAGTGACAATGAATTAATAGCCACACATCCAAAAGCCATAGAAGCGTAACGAATCGAAGCCGTACCCCATGTGGTCCCATTAGAACACTTTATCAATAATCAACAAGTAAATAAAACGCATTAATATTTTAATTGCTCGCGAGTGTAATTCCGTTGTGTCGTGTTGATTTATTCGTGCTAGTGGGTGGACCGGGCAATTTTATTGTTCGCTTTGGTAACGGTTGTCGAAGGGTGTGGTCACTCTAGAAAGAGGAAGCGCGAGTTGAAGGCCCGTTTTACGGACGGTTTAATAAAAATACTGTAATTATACCCTTCGTTTAATAGCAATGAGTCACAAAATTGGTTAATGCATTTTCTCCCAACGCTGTGTTTAGTACCGAGTTGGTACTGGTTATACTAAGAATGTGAAATACTATAGGTACTATGAAATAAAACAAAACATTTTTTCTTTTTTAATTTTTTTTTCGATATGGTCTCTTGCAGTTGGTAGTGGGAGTGACCTCCACTGCTTAACCGGACTAAAGGGCGAGACCCAAGGGCCTCCATTCGAGCTTAAACTTAAAAACTAAGCAACACAGATAAGGGCACCCGGTGCGGGGCTCGGACCTCGGCTTATGGCGTTGCTGGGGGATGAGCTAGGGAGCTGGATCTGAGTGGGGGTATAATAATATAAACAAACGCCATTTCCAAAAACCATTCAATGAGACACTTTTAATAGCGCGATGTAAAATACTAGTGGCGCCATATTGTGGCAAGACGTCGAAATAAACTTATTATTATTGATTAGAAAATTCTATTGGGGATGGTTCGTGAACACCCTGAAGGGTGGCAACTATGATATTTATTAATATCGCGGTACTAAAATGAAGTGTCAAAGCTAAGGCGTTCTTAATACGCTCTGCTTTCTACGATCATAGTTAGACCCCTGTATTGCATGCAGTAGTAATAGTAGTAATAATAATAATCTCCTACCAAAATTCGGTTACGGCGGCTAATCTCAACGAGAATCAACCAACTGCGCAGGAGATATTACAGTGCACAAGTGTGTGCACTCTTTATTCCCTCACTCTCATAGTCCGATGGGAGTCAATCCAACACAACCGGAGAGAGATCAGGCGGAGGACCAACGGTGCAACGTGCTTTCTGAGGCGCGGGGGTGGAAACACCGGTAAAGCTGTGTGGTAAAGGAAATCATCGTGAGGTAACCTGCTTATGTCTGAGAAGTAATTCAAAGACGTATAGTTCCTGAGAAGGCGACAGACTCCCCCTCTGTCACGTTGGCACTTAATCATATTCGGTAAAATGTGAGTGTTCGTTATTACAATACTTCTGCTTACCCCTTTGGGGAATACCAGCGTGAGTTCATGTATGTGTGTTGATCAAAATGAACGACAGAACATCTAGCCTTACCTTTCAGGGGGCTTTTTGGGAAAGCGTGAAATGTTGAATGATAAAACTAACCAATTATTATTTCCAACACGATTTACCACGCCGCGTATTATTTGAATAAAAAATATTACCTACTTTGTATTAATATCGACTCGGGTCATCGATAAATAATGATCGCAGCAAGACAAATGATTGTGCTGATGATTTTATAAGTACAAAAAACCCGGAAGTGTATTCATATAGAAAATAATTTTACAGCTATCAAATTTATAAGTCAAAATCGTTAATCTACGAGCTCACCAATATTGGAAAGGTTTGACTGACGTCTTTTTGGTCTATACACTTAACTAGCGGACGTCAGTTCCCATTCCCGTGGGAGTACGGGAATAAAATATAGCCTATGTTACTCGCTGATAATGTTCCTATTCATTGCTAAAGAAGTTTTCAAATGTTTGCTATACTTTTAAAGACTATTCGATACAAACATACTTACATAAAAAATCTTTCTTCTTAATAATATTTGTATAGATTGTTCGAAATAATATCCCTCTACATGGAATATAGTTATTGTTTTATTCGCGAGCTTTCCATTAAGATGAACAACAATAAAATGTACCATTTAAGTGGCCAGCGGTAAAACCCTTCTCCACAACGCAGGCAAATAAACAGTACCTTAACTGCAAGAAAGGCTTGATTTAACAATGTTCGTATGTGTGGGTGATTACGAATTTATTAAATACTAGCCTATAGCCGTGGTGGTCCTGGGTTTGTGCAGTCGCCTGCTACGCAAGCGACGCAAGTTTGAATCCCAGCGGGGCCTGTACCAAAGAGTTTTTCTAAAAAAATATGTGCAGTGATATCACTGAAGGAAACCATCATGAGGAAACCTGCATACGTCTGAGAAGTACTTCAAATACTATATATGTATAGCGCCTGCGCCGGCAATAGACTCGCCATCTATATATCACGTTGGCACTAAATCATCTTTGGTGAAAAGTGGGTGCTGTAAACAACACCTCTGTCTACCCTACGGGGAATACAGGCATGAGAATATCTTGACTTCGGAAACGTAAGCCTTCGCAAACGTCTCCGAATTGGTAGGCAGAGCTATTGTAACCGAGTAAGATAGCACCAACTTAACAGCTCGCCGTCTCACGCACAATATGCATAGTAGTGATGTAACGAATATTTGCATTCGCATCCGCAATATTTCTGCGAATGTTTTGCAGATATGAATATAAAAAAAAAACAGTTTGAAGATAAAAAGAAGAAAGAGAAAGAGTAACTCAACACCATAAGCACATCAACAGTCTTCACTTTAGCGTTTGGTATTATTTTTTATTTTTTTTACTTTGGGCAATGAAGCTTAATAATACAATTTTCATCAAACTTATAAGAGAAAAAGTATGTATCATAATCTAATGTAAAAAAACAAAAAAAAAATCTTCTAAATATTTTTCATCACTTATTACTTAAGTTTTAATGTTATATATATTGACGTAACAAATATTCGCATTCGCATTCGCGAATGTCAGCAGCAGACATTTGCGAATGTTTAAAAATGAATTTCGTTACATCACAAATGCATAGGTCTATAGATCTCTTGTCATTATATGCAACCTTCCTCCTTCAAAGAAAAGCTCGCGGTGTGACATTTTAGAAAAACGCATTGCAAAGATTGGTGAGATTGGAAATTGTGTCGATTGAGACAAACACCACAGGGCCTGTATACAAAGTAACATTATCCTCACGCTTCGCTAGTAGAAACGATACAAAAAGTACGGGAATGACATATGTCACGTGACTGATTTATGTGATTGCCATACATTTTGTATCGTTTAGCGCAAGCGCGAGAGAATGTTATTTTGTATAGGCTCCTACATTTTCGATGCAGATACTGTTTGTATATGTACTGTGTCGTTATGCTCATTGTTCCAATATTAACATACAACTTTGTCATCGGCTTTCTGGAACCAGTAAAATATAAACTAGCTGTGTCCTGCGGTTTCACCCGTGTAGATTTAATTTGATTCCCGTGCAACCTTAATGTTTTTCTTTTAATTAAAGTAGTTCTTGTAAAATTTGCTATCTGCCATTGAAGATGCCGTTTAAATCGGCCTAACGATTCGGAGATTAGCCGGAACAAATGTACAGAGAGGCAGAGAAAAATAAAAAAAAGGCTTTTTCATTTCAGTACCTTATATCCTTTCGTATATTTAGAGTGAAAAGCTGTAAATTTAGAATTACAAACAGACACTTAAATTTTATTTATCTATATACAAAATGTTAATGCTGATTAAAGAGAAAACATCTCAATACAAAATAATACAGCATTAAGATTTTATGATATTTTTATTGTAAAATTTTATAATCGGCCAAAATGACGCTTTATTTTATATGCGTTAAACATTTATTGTTCTCGTATAACGTTTTCGTGCGATCGTAAATTTAATTTTGTGTTATCAAAATAAATTAGACATTTGGAGTGTTGGCCGCAACTTGGAGATAAGTTAAGAAGCCAACTTAACAGTAAACAAAGTTTAAAAACGCCGATCCATTCGAAACTCAATTATCTATACGACCAATTGTCCAAAGGCCGGGCCAATAAAATTAATCTGAACACAGGCCGACACATTACGTGCGGGACTGTACTAATCTCAAAGCGTTGATTAGTAAAACTATTAAGGCGGAAGTATCACAAGAATGCGGTTAATGAGAGGCTGAAACTTGCTTTTATGGCAGATCGTTAAAACGACCGACAATTGTCTAATTGTTACCTACTAAGCAACTACCACCGTGGGAAGACGAGCTCGCACTGACGGTGAAAGTCAAAACCCGACGGTTTTATAGCGTCACCTCACTTCCAAATTTGAATTGTAATCGGAACAACGAATGGCTTTTAAGTTCCAATTTTGAAATTAGAAATCAATTTGTTTTTATTGTTGCCAGTGTTTGAGTTAGATGTCGTAAAAATGGGAATTTTGTTGCATACATATATTTAAACTCAACGGTAAAAAGTATCTGTTTCTATTTCGTCATTGATAAAATATTAAAATAAAAACTATGACTAGAAATTTTATGATGAAAATAGAACTATAACTTTGAAGGCGAAATATATTTCACCAAGTTAGCTGTCAATTGGCAAATTTTGCTGTAAATGTAATTTTTTGTCCGCAAAACTTGTTACTTAGCAATTGTGAGATGTACTCAAAAGAGTCAACGAAAAAAGAGTACTATGGAATACAATCCAGAATCGAAGAGGAAAGATGATTGACCACCTTGTACGACATGACGGGTTCTTTAAAAACATATTAGAAGGAAAAGTAGAAGGAAAGAGAGAAAGAGGAAGACCCAGGATAACATACATGAGACAAGTTAAGGAAAAGGTGTCTGTCATGACGTATAGGGAGGTCAAGGAGATGGCACTAGATAGAGACGAATGGAAGAAATTGCATCGGTTGCACCGACAAGAGTCTCTTAAAATTATGATGATGATGATGGTCCAGATTTAAGAGTTTACAAAGTTACAACGACTGTCCAGGTCGCTATTACTATATTACTGCAATGTTGTTCCAAATGAAACCGCGAGCCACGGCTAGTTTGAATAACTAGCCTGCTGTTTCAATGGGAAAAAAGAGTGATAGAGAATGTGCACTTCAAACAGACCGCATCCTTTCTTTGAATACGACAGCGTCCAATATGTTTGCGACACGTCCCTGTGCCGTGTCTGTGGTCAAATCGATTTAATTGGCCATGAGACCCATTCAATGAGTATTCTGACGGTTATTCAATACATTTTTTTATATTTACTTACTTATTTTATTAGTTGGTTGGTTACATTACTAAATAGGTGTATTTACATACTGTTTGCACTGATATTTGAGTGAATCAATCAATAAAGAATTTGATATGTATATAATATGGAAAGAAAAACGCTTTGTGCCGACCACAAATAAAATGATATAATATTAATCTCTAATATAATATCTAATTTTAGGATTCGACATTGATGCCTTAATTTTTTTTGCATACATACATATGCTCACGCCTGTATTCCCCGAAGGGGTAGGTACAACACCCACTTTTCACCGAAGATGATTAAGTGCCAACGTGACCGATGGTGAGTCCATCGCCGTCTCAGACACTATACATACGTCTTTGAATTACTTCTCAGAAATATGCAGGTTTCCTCGCGATGTTTTCCTTCACCGTAAAGCACGTGGTGTGAAATCACTGTACATAAGTTTTGTAGATAAACTCATTGGTACAGGCCCCGCTGGGATTCGAACTTGCGCCGCTTGCGTAGCAGGCGATTGGATAAATTTTTTTATCACCCCAAATTGAAGCAATATTTTGAAATGCCATCTCCGATGGTCAAACCCCTTAATGGTCAGGACCTGGGTCCCCAATATTCGTCCCTTAGAATAGTTATAGATTCGGCCACTGTATGTCTATTGGTCCCCCGGGAGTACAGTCAAAATTGTGATACAGACATTTAGAAGGAAAACATTGAAGCTACCTCTGACGCCCTAGTACTTTAGACCACTTTCACGGGTCGAGCGGGGATGAGTGGGTCCTGACCCCCCCAAGAACATTTCAGAAAATTTCTGATCATGGTAGAAAAAATTTCATTACAAAAATCTAAATCTGAGTATCCTTCGATCCCGGCCCCTACCATGACATCTTAATGCCAGGACAATTCATATAAGACAGATGTGTCACTGTCATACAGCCGAACTAGCATATAGCAATAAGAGCTTATAGCAGGGACCCTAGATTCTGAAACTAAAACTCTGCTGCTGAAAAATCACGCTCTCAAAGGTATGGAACAAAATTATGTTCATAGGATAGCTGACCTTAGCCGTGGTCATTTCATAAGCCATTTTTTTTCGCCGTAATCGGGTACACACGATACGAAAGACATATCGTATCATGCTCACGCCGAAGGCATAGGCAGAGGTGTTGTAACAACAACACCCACTTTTCACTGAAGATGATTTGCTAACGTGACTGATCACCATCTGTCACGTTGGTCTACACCAGTCTATTGCCGTCTCAAACACTATACATACATACGTCTTTGAAGTACTCCTCAGACATATGCTTATGCAATTCGCAAAGTTAGACAGTATACAGACATAGAAACAGCTCGACTCGTATATTTTTGTTATTTTCATAGTGTTATGTCCTATGCTATTTTAATTTGGGGCAAAGCTGCTGATATAGAGAATATATTCACATTACAGAAAAGGGCTATACGATCAATTTATAATTTGGGACCCCGAGATTCGTTAAGGGAAAAATTTAAATCAATTGGAATTTTGACAGTGGCCTCACAGTATATTTTAGCTAACTTATTATTTGTGCATCAAAACATTGGATCGTTTCAAAAAAAATGTGATGTGCATAACATAAACACAAGGCACAAAAACAAAATTGTAGTGTCTGCGCATCGCTTACAGAAAGTACATGGCTCATTTTTAGGACAGTGCACACGCTTCTATAATAAATTACCAACAGAAATTGTAAACTTGCCCTTCAATAAATTTAAAGAGACCATCAAAGCAGTTTTGCTCAAAAAAGGATATTATACTGTAAGTGATTATATTTGTGATAAGGAACCCTGGGATGTATCTTTGTCGAAAAATTATTGTAAATAATCCCATTGGCACTGTACTTTTGCTACAATTAATTAATCTTAGTTTGATCTTTGCTTTGACTGGCTGGAATTTGCCATGCTCACAAATATTTGTAATATTTTAGTTATTATATTTGACAATTGAGCATTTGTGCTGTGTCCCATGGGCTTATATTCATGAGATATAAATACTGTAACCAAAAACATTGTATAATATATATTTTTTTAAAAGAGTAATTGTTGAGTTTCTTGCCGGGTTCTTCTCAACAAAAGCTACCTTCCGAACCCGGTGGTAACATTTATAATCATGTATAATGTATTTTGTGTCCTTCTGACGATTTGAAAGTACTTTGTAAGAAGTCTAATCAAATAAAGATATTTTGAGTTGAGTTGAGTTGAGTTGAGTATGCAGGTTTCCTAATGATGTTTTCTTCAACGATGTGTGATAGCACTGCACATAAGTTTTTACATAGCAGGTGACTCCTCAATCCCCAGGGCCTCTACGGCTCACGATTAATTAATCAATCGAACAAAATCATATTCTTACATAATCACGTTACAGTCTAAGTACCATCACTTATCTACAATGTATAATGAAATAGGAACAAAAAGCAGAACCATGTCGAATGATGCCGCGTAATTACAATGGAAATAAAGTTAATTTATCGTGTAAACACCCATTTTTTTGTTCAACCAATCACTACACTATTACATGGCCTGTTAACCCTGCAATTGCCTTATAAAAAACATGCGCGTGCGCTACGTGCGATCCCGCGACAAAGTCCACTCCACACATACGAAGAAAACACAATCAATTCTCACCTTTACTGCTTTAGAAATACCGCTCAATGAATATTTCGTTGGGTGTTTGAATGTGTGCATCGAAGCGTCAAGCTGATTTTGGAATGGAATGCATTAGGGTGTTGATATAATTGGGTGAAAATGTTATACAGTTTGCACCTAATTATTAGGTTTGTGTTGGTATTCGCGGTTCATTGACCTCAAATAGGGTGGGTGGAATTATTGTTTTTTTTAATAATCGACTAGCTATGCCCCGCGGTTTCAACCGCGTAGACTTAATTTTATGGGTGAATTTTTCCACGGAACCCTAACCCAAGATAAACCCTAATTTACTCCTTGTGCCCGGTGGAAATCGTTCCAGACGTTTCAGAGTTAACCCGGAGTAAACAGACAGACAGACAGAGAAAATGTTACAAAACAGTTTTTGATGTATGTACCTTATTTACTTTAATATGTATTAAGTGAAAAACTGTTAATTTGAAATTACAAACAGACACTTAATTATTATTTATCTGTATGTATACATTTTCCGGGATATAGCATCCTATGTCCTTCTCCTGGTTCTAAGCTACCTCCCCACCAATTTTCAGCCAAATCGGTTCAGCCGTTGTTGAGTTATAAATAGTGTAACTAACACGACTTTCTTTTATAGATATAGATTTATAACTTATTTATAGTCACTACTAGCTATGCCCCTCGTCTGCACCTCAAATAAATGATATTATTGTTATCTTTAAATAAATGTAAAGTATGTTATTCCTAATAACATCACATATGTCATGGAAAGTCTCGTTAAAATCTGTTCAGCCGTTTCAAGTGTAAGTCAAAAAGAGAATAATTATAAAAAAAATGTATGTCAATATAATCAGTATCAATATAAAATACGCTTTCATATACATTTAGTGAGACTGCTAACTTAAAATTACAAACAGACACTTTAATCTTATGGAGGAGCTCTTGGCACAGTTGTTATTGCGCATATATTTCGATCAGCGAAGTTAAGCAGCAATAATCCTAGTCAGTAATTGGATGGGTGACCGCCCGAGTGTCCTCCATGCCTCGTAGAGCACGTTAAGCCGTCGGTCCCGGTTGCCAATTTATCATCTTTGGCAATCGTTACAGGTCAATCGGAGGCCTAAAATAGTCTGACAACTGGTTTAATCCAGATCACAGATTTTCCTCTTTAAAGGGGTGGCGAAGATTAGATGCCAGTCGCTTCGTAAAAAAATCAAGTGATTAGCCGCATCTGGTTTGAGCCAAGTGACTGACCCTAACAATGTATGGAATAAGGCCAGGCAGGTGATGACTTCAATCTTATGAATCTGTGTAGATGGAATCACTCAGGAACAAAATACTACTCTAAGGTAGTATTTGACTGACATATCATGCTCTTAGATACTGGGCCTGCATACAAAGTAACATTATCCTCACGCCTCGCTAGTAGAAACGATACAAAATATACGGGAATGACATATATCACGTGACTGATTTATGTCATTGCCATACATTTTGTAACGTTTCTATTAGCGCAAGCGCGAGAGAATGTTACTTTGTCTAGGCCTACTGGTGCCGTCAAGACTTATGAGCGCTGACCACAGTAGTCATTTTATGAGTATATCTCTATCTTTTTCAGTAACCCCCACTATTTTCGCTGAGCGCTCGTGGTTCGCGACGGCGCCGACAGTCGCTATTCAAACTGCAGTTATCTGTACAACTTAGTATAGACAATTTATAGATGCGGGTAGTCAGTTTAGATTTGTTCCCCTCATTTGTACCAGTTCACAGCTCTTAGTATTTGCATCCATTGATCCGTCCGTCCGTTGTACCTACAATGGCTGCGCAGGCGCCTATTCACAGAACTTTACATGATTTTCTCTAGTAATTGGGTATTTAGTTATGCGAACAGAAACTTATAAATGGATATTACTTAAAAAATACTATTAACTTTTTCAATTTATAAAATACTCACGTCTGCGCAGGATTTGATGTATGTTTTGGAAATTCACACAATATCTATATCTATATATATAAAAGAAAGTCGTGTTAGTTACACTACTTATAACTCAAAAACGGCTGAACCGATTTGACTGAAAATTTATGGGGAGGTAGATTAGAATCAGGAGCAGTATATAAGATACCTGTTCCCGTTCCCGTGGAACGTGACATTAAACATGGAACCGCGAGACACAGCTAGCAAGAATGGCTGAGCCGATTTGACTGAAAATTGGTCGGGAGGTAGCTTAAAACCAGGAGTAAGACATAGGATACTCGATCCCGAAAATCTATACACACAGATAAAAATTGAGTGTCTGATTGCAATTTCAAATTAACAGCTTTCTCTCTATGGAGAACTACCTGCTCACTAAAATGCCTTTGCTTGCGGCGGCGTCTGGATGAAGGGTTGTCCACTTCCCTATATGATGGTTGAGGAGGTCAATGGCTGGCATTCACGTCATACTTGTGAACAGGTGCTGCTTGTGGGGGCTGGTCATCTCAAGCTACGCATTTAGTTATAAGTAGATGTACTAGACTTTTATTTATGTTAATTTGAACTGTGTCCATGGTCTTATGTTTCTTAAGTGATTTATTTTGTATTCTTAAAATTGTATAATATTTTTGAAAAGAGTAATTACTGAGTTCCTTGCCAGGTTCTTCTCAGTAAAGTCTTCCGAACCTGGCGCTAGCATGTATAATCCTGTATAATTATATCACTCTGATGATTTGAAAGTACTTTGTTAAAAGTCTAATCGAATAAAGATATTTTTGACTTGACTTGCCTACCTTACTCACAGCGGGAACATTACTAGTCGCGTAGTTCCCAATATCGAAATGAAGATACCGTTATGCCCTACCTCATCATAGTATATACGGAATGGTTTATATTTTAATAAAAGGTAGCCAATTATAAATCGGTGTAATTTTTTACGCTTTTTCAATGTCAAAATTACATAGGGTTTTGAATCGATATAAAAATGATTAAATATAATTTTAAGTGAAATTAATTAGGTAGCTAACTGTAATGTACCTTCCAATTTTTAATTAAAATTTAAATTACACGCAAGTAAAATGTAAATTTGATAGAGCACCAAACAGTACTTATGGGCGAAATGGCGGCTGTAACTCATCAGTTACGCATCGATCTATTAATCACTAACTAGGTAACTGTTATTTATTTTTTATTTTGTTTACAGTTACATGAATATTTATGTTCATACATATCATTGTATAAAACCCAGTCATATAATATAAAGGTTAATTAAAAAAAATAACAAAAATTGTATAAATTTTTTTTTTTTTTTTTTTTTTTTTTTTTTTTTTTTTTTTTTTTTGTAGTGTCTCTTGCAGATTGAACTCCGGGAGTAATTTCTGCTTAACCGGTCAATGGCGAGACTAATTAAAGCCTCCAGCCAGGCGTAAAGCTTTAAGCAACACAGCTAAGGGCGCCCCATAGTGGGGCTCGGACCTCGGCTTAGGGCGTTGCTGGTTCGCGAGCTAGGGAGCTGGACTGGGCTTGGTATATTAATTATGGTTTGGGGGAGGTTATAATTTAATTGCTCGGCGCGGGCCGGCGGCATAATCAAGGGTCGGGGGGAAACGTTACGACTTATTCGCGTCGAGCCTCGCCGGCGAGGACGGAACAACGGGCGTGTTTGTGGAGTGTGCTTTGATTTTAACCTGGCCTCCTGGAGGACTGTGATGTCATCATCAGGGTCATCCAGGACATGTTTGGGTCGCCTTCTCTTGACGCCAAGGAGAGGTTTGTATCGGACGGCCGATTGCACAAGGGGATTCGGATGTTTCAGAGCAGAGTCGAAGTAACGCTTTGACAGTTTTTTCATAAACTGTTTTATCGTAGGAATTTTCAGATCGACATGAAGTTGGCTGTTGCGCACATACAGTGGGGCACCCACTGCTCTACGCAAGAATCGATTCTGAAGGGTTTGGAAGGGACGGATTTTGCTTGGGTCAGTGTGTGCAAAGACTACACTGGCGTATGTGAGGATAGGTCGAATGCACGTTGTGTAAATTCTTAACTTGCACTTGAGTGCCAGTTTACTACGTGCATTGACCATACAATGGAGGCGAGAGATCGCGAAAGCGGCTCGCGCGCGTACCGCTCTTGTATGTTTGCCGAATGAGAGGCGATGATCTAGGATTACTCCCAGATATTTGGCTTGGGTTGCCCAGGGTATAGGTTTGCCGAATAGAGTGATGGGTCGAGTTTTAGGGTCTGAGCTGGAGCCGTCTCTGGAGAAGAGGACGGCAGCGCTTTTGTCAGGGTTAACCTCGATTCTCCATTTCGTGAGCCAATTACCCAAGGCGGTAACTGCTGTTTGAAGTCTTGCGAGGATCATATAAATATGATAGCCTGAGGTGTAGACTGCCGTGTCGTCGGCGAAGAGCGCTTTTTCCACGTTCTTAAAATTGGGAAAGTCGCTGTTGAACAGCGTAAATAGGAGAGGGGCGAGCACCGATCCTTGCGGTACGCCTGCTCTTATTGGGCGGGGGGACGAAAGTGCTCCTTCCACGCGGAAGCGGAATTGGCGATTCGACAAGTAGTCCCGCAAGATGAGTACGAGACGGTCCGGCACTCCAAGTTGGTATAGCTTATAAAGTAAGCCATTGTGCCAGACTTTGTCAAAAGCTTTTGCCACATCAAAGAAGAGCACTCCAGTGGTCTTTTTGATGTGGAAGCCTGAGCTAATATGTTCAACTATACGATGGACTTGTTGGACGCAAGAGTGTTTGGCTCGGAATCCAAACTGCTCATTGGGGATTAGTTTCTTGGAGTCTGCAAAACTCTTTAATCGATTATAAATAAGTCTCTCGTATATTTTGCCTAGTACGTTAAGTAAGCTAATGGGACGGTAGCTGGAAGCCTCGGTTCTAGGTTTCCCTGGCTTAGGAATCCCTATTACCGTAGCGTTTTTCCAGGATTGGGGAAAGTAGTTGTTACTTAATGCTGCATTGAAGATGGCAGTAAGTAATACTATTAGATGGGGGGAGAATAGGTTTAGCACTCTATTGGTTATCCCATCGGGGCCTGGGGCCTTTCTGGGGTGGAGGTCCTTGATCACCTTTCGGACTTCGTCTTCGGTGATGGGAGGTAGAGGATCCTCCGGGTCCTCTTGTGGGGGGAGGGTTGCTCTGCGTTCGACTTCGATGTCCACCTTCTGTAGATGGTCCATGTCTACTGGCAGTGAGCTGGGGGTGCATTGGGCCTCGAGGCTGTCGGCGAGGCATTCCGCTTTTTCGTCGTCGTCAAAGGCCGGGCCTTGATTTGGACGTGTGAGGGGGGGCATGGACGTTACAACGTCAGATTTTAGTTTGCGTTGGAGTTGCCAGAAGGCTTGGTGATTGGGTTCAAGTTCACTGAGGAATTTGTCCCATCGTGCATCCCGCATATCCTTTATGCTGTACTTCAGCTTTCGCTGCAGTGACCTCAGAAAGGTGCGGTTTGCGTCTGTCGGTTGGGCCCTGAAGGCGCGGAGGGCTGCGTTCTTCTCCGTCAAAAGCTCACGCACATCGTCAGGCAATTTCCAGCGATGTTCATCCAAAGCCGGGACTTGACGCGAACAATCGTTCACGGCCGACTGGACGTGAGCTGTGAGGGAGTCGATTGCTTTTTGGGTGTTTTCTATTGAATCTAAATTACTTGGGAATTTGTCTAAGTGGGCGGACGAGGTAGACTTGAGGTGATCTGCAAGTTTTATCCAATCCGTTGCCACTTTTGTCTCGGGAGAGAGACCTGGATCTTGGGGACCTGAACGGGGAGCTAGTTCTAGGATCACAGGCCGGTGGTCTGAGCAAAGTTCGTCTAGAGAACTTAAAGATTGCAAACGTAGGTTCACGTTCTTCAAGATCACTATGTCAAGTACGTCTGGTCTGTCACCTATTTTGTGGGAGAAGTGGGTGGGATGCATTGGAGCAATGACATCAAAATGTAGGGTGTCGCTTAGCCTTTCCAACTGGCGTCCTCTCGGGTTATTAGAGTGACTGTGCCAAGAGATATTTTTGGCATTTAAGTCGCCTGCTATCATGGTAGAGGAGCTCAGATTGATTAGCGTCTCGACATCGTTTCTGATGTCGGCGCTTTGATTGGAAGGGGGCATGTATGCGGACACTATGGTGATGGGTGCGTGTCCCGTCATGCCTAGCCGACAGACCGAAGCTTCAATGTGGGTGAGGTTCGGGGTATCTATGGGAATGCAGTGCAGGGACCTTTTATAGTATATTAAAGTGCCGCCTTTGGCTGATCGAGTTCTGTCATTGCGAACTAATGCATAGTTCGCAATTCGTGGATCGCGGTTGGACGGTTTTAGAAAGGTTTCCTGCACTAGGAAAATGTCTAAATTTTGATCGCGTATAAACGCCGCGACCTCCTCTCGTTGGCTGAGAATGCCGTCGGCATTAAAGTAGCCTACTTTGAGGGATCGGGGTTTTACTCTGCTCTTGGTTGTAATACCCATTATGAGGCTTTACAGAAGTTTGTGATGGCGGAGGTGACATCTGAGTAGCTACAGAGCACCGAGATAAGTGCCTTTGGGTCGCTGCGGGCGACCTTGAGGCTGTGGGCCATTTCGTTTACCCTAATGATGTCAACCTGTTGAAACAGGTCCATCAGGAAGGCCATGTTTGATGCCGTTTCGGCGGGGGCCATCGAGGCTTGAACCGCTTGGGGGAAAGTAGTAGTTTGCGCGAGCCGCGGTTGGGCTACGGGGCGCGGTTGGGGTGAGGGGCGCGGCTGAGGCGCGGGACGCGATGAAGACGCGGCAGCGGGACGCTGATTGAGTCCGGTGGGGGGAGTTATATTAACGCTGGGGAATGGGTTCAGCGACATAAGGGGTTGGGGGGGAGTTGCGGAGCGCAGTGGTGGGAAAGCACTTGGCAGAGTCTTCCACGGGGAAGGCCTCTGCGGGCTTAGGCGGGTGGGGGGTGTTGAGGGGAGGGTGTTCCTCGCCACTCTGGCGTCTGCCCTTTTAGTATGGGCGGGGTTTGGTTTGGGGGCCTTGGGGCAGCCGCGGTAGTTGGCTGGGTGGCCTGATTGGCCACACAGGACGCAACTGGGTGGGCCTTCCGCCAGGGTGCGATCCTTTGGTCGAGCGCAGTCACTCGTCCCATGGTCGCCCAGGCACTTGAAGTACCGTAAATCTATACTCTATGTCTATACATCTATATCTATACAGGTAAATAAAATAGAAGAGTCTGTTTGTAATTCCAAAATTAAAGATTTTTACTGAATCCATATTATAAAAGTATACACGGCACTGACAGAGAAATACCAATTTAAAATTTGTTTATATGCCTATAATTGCATATGTATATAAAGCTGTAATTTTCTATAGATACAGATGGACATCGTAACACAACATTGTATAAGGTAGCTAGTATTGACTTGAACATAAAAATACCTATGAAACAAATGCTCAATAATATTTTCTTTACCTGTTAAAAGTACTTCTCGAGTGTGTCAAAGTTTCAACACTGCAATGTAAGTAGTCTGCATATGTAAAGTAATGCATTTTTTTGTCTATCAATTTGTTTTTGTCCCCATATTATCGGATACACGGGCGGCGTACTTCACAGGACTCATTTTGTATGTGTATAGAGTTGCTACGCAAGTGACTCAATATCGAATCCCAGCGGGGTCTGTAACAATTAGTTTTTCTAAAAACTTCCGTGCAGTGATTTCACATCACGTGCGTCACACACAGTGAAGGAAAACATCGTGAAGAAATCTGCATATGCCTGATAAGTAATTCAAAGACCTGTATGTATAGTGCCTGAGACGGCGCTGGACTCACCCTCTGTCACGTTGGCACTTAATCATATTCGGTGAAATGTGGGTGTTGTTGTTCAAACACCTCTGCTTAACCCTTCGAGGATTCTTCTGGGTTGGCGTTAGCATATAGAGTTGATACACCTACGTATATACTTAATAAATTCTACATTAAATAAAATTGAGAGCCTTAGATTTAATTTAACTCTGTATATCCATGAAATAATCTGTGAATTATATTGCATCTTAATTTAAACGACTAAGGCATGATAGTGACGATTTGAAAGTACTTCGCTAAAGTCTAATCAATTAATGATATTAGCACGAAATGTCACTTATTATTAACGAGCTGTGCGCCGCGATTTGACCCGAGTAGAATTAACAATAAAAACGATTTTACTATGAATAAAAAAGACTAAGCTACTCCTTATAGCATGGTTATCTGCCACTGAATTTCCCGCCGTTCCATGAACCAAATTTCAACAAATTAAGATAAAAATTGACCATTAAGAGACATTTATATATATATAGGCATATTTTTATTTTCTGTGGTATCAACATCTTTATGTAAATCCCTGCAGCCGATGGACATTTCTCATATAGGTTACTACCGTGAGAGTTCATCGTGCTTTTTATTGAATGACGTTTGTTACTCAGATAAACTTCGTATTAGCTTTTATAATCCTATCTTTAGACTATATATTGTGCCGCACCGCAATGTTTGTGATTAAAATATAAATTATGTACACGGCTACTAATGTACCCTGTAATTTGTAATAATCCAAAATCGAGGCGGCGTTTTTGATTGCTACTACTGACTGCTAGATATACTATGACATTCGAAAATGGTGATTGTTTACGAATTATTACTCCAATTAATAAATACCATTTTATTTTAGTTGACTGGAAGTAATTTCACACTGATATGATCGTGGTGGCCTTGGGATTTGAGCAGTCGCCTGCTACGCAAGCGACGCAAGTTCGAATCCCAGCGGGGCCTGTACCAATGAGTTTTCAAAAAACTTATGTGCAGTGATTTCGCACCACGTACTTACAGAAAAACATCGTGAGGAAACCTGTATATGTCTGAGATATTCAAATACGTATGTATAGTGCCTGGCACTTAATCATATTCGGTGAAAAGTGGGTGTTGTTATTACAATACCTCTGCTATTTACCAAATTGTTAAATGAGACGGAATCGAACTCAAGACTAAATCTCAAGCTAACTGCTGTGCCATTGAGACTGCAATATCAAAGCGCGATATTATAAATTGCTTTCATATAAGTTGCAAGTTAAGTAAGTAACATAGCAACTTATTCTGTGTTATTTTATTCTTTTGTCGAAGATAAAATCGTCTCATAGACTACATCTACGATAAGATGTTATTACCACAAAATAAAGAATCATACTCAAGCTCGGCTCCCAAGCATTAACGGTATACACAGATGAAAATGAAAATGATTTACTCAGTTTAGACCATGGTAAATCACTTATGAATGTCGAGGGTATTTTACCACCGGTTCGGAAACTAGCCTTCTGAGAAGAACCGGCAGGAAACTCAGCTGGCATCATGTACATTTAATTACTTAGTAAACAGTGATAATTACAAAAAAAAAAACATCAAAAATTATTATTAATTGTGAAAATTGTATCAGCATGCATGTGTTAAAATAATAATTAAAACATTAAAAACAATACCAAATGATTGACATACCATGTCTGCATATCATATCATCACACACACACACGCGCACACACACACAAGCACACATACACACACACACACACACACACACACACACACACAAACTATCATATTTACAGAGTGTAAACGAACACTTATTTATACTTGATTTATAATTGATTGAGTACAAATATTTAAACTTAGGTAGGATACGTACCTGCCTTTAATTTATTCTATTAATTCATTCATGTTTGCTTTTCCCACAGTCAATAAAATGCTGATACATTACAAAGTATAAAAATGATAATTTATGTTGGGGAGCTCAGATGTCTATATTACAGGCTCTCCGCCTAGTTTAGCCATCTGCGGCAATACCACATTATTCAATATTATTGTAATAATTACCCATTGTAATATTTACTTATATATGACTATGTGTGTTGACTGTACTTACTTTCTGTGGAAAAATAAATATTATTATTATTATTATTGCCAGGAGCTACTTGTGCAGAGTTTTAATTCCATATGTTTTTATTAATCATGTAATCCAAAATTGAATAATTAGCTTTATTCATCAGTACAGTTTTAATATGTGTCTTAAATTTATCATAATTTAACGCGTTTATTGACTGTAGGATTGCATTGTAGAAACGAACGCAGTTCTCCATGATTTATTTACCTCTACTAACAGGTAAAAAAGAGATGAGATGAAGAGATGCAAGAGATACGTGCCGTGAGGAGTAATGAGCGCTAACCATGTACCCAGTAGTAATATTATGGATCTGACACTATCTGTCTGTTTGATAATGGGGGGTAATTGTGGTCTGTAGCCTCACTCCTAAAATGTCTCATATTATTGCGATTGACAGCTATAATGTAGTCACAAGTAATGAACCGGACTGCTTCAAAGTCAAAGTCAAAAATATCTTAATTCGATTAGACTTTGACAAAGTACTTTCAAATCGTCAGATTGACATAATTAGTCTGAGAAACGAGAATCGAGAAACGGCGATTCTCGACCAATGTGAATAGCTGACCTTCTATTATTTTTTTATTCTGCGTTATTACTAACAGACTACGATCCTTTTTCCAAAGTATTAAGTTACTGGCTGGGAATAGGTATTAAGGGCTCTGTAGGGAAACTAGTTTTATTTATTATTGTTTTTTCATTAACTGTTTTGTTGCAACGTATAAAAAAAAAGAATATAGGTACCTACATATTACATTGTAGATCGAATGAAAAATAGTGTGATAACAACACTTGCGAGTTGAAGAATGATGTGGTGACCAGAATTGAAAAAAGTATGTTGAGATGGCGAATGTGACCGGAAGTGTCGGTAGAGGGCGTCCAAGGAACAACAACTATGACCAAATTAATAGTATTTTTCAGAAAGGTCAAATTCGGAGCACTCGTAACCGAAAAAAGTGTATGAAGAGATGCATGAATGTGGATGAAGCGAAAGAAGTATGTAAGGATCGCAGCATGTGGCAAACGGTGGTCTCTACCCCAATGGGATACAGGCGTGAGCATATGTATGTATGTATGTACCTACATATTACTTGTTGTGTCTTGCGATTCAATATAAATTTTCTCTGTCTGTCTGTCTGTCGGTTTTACTGTTTTTACTTTCATAGCTGATGTTATGAGGAGAAATTTGAGCTACTTTTATTAAAATATACCCGTGTTTCACCCGCGCGTTCATTCCCGCGGCACCCTAAATATTTTAGATAAAAGTAGCCTTAGTTACATTAGCTATCTGCTAGTGAGAGTCCCGTTAAAATAAGTCCAGCCATTTCGGTGATTACACTAAACAAACAGACAGCAGGAGAATTTTTCTTTTAATCAGAATACCGTTTATACTTTCATATGTAGAAAAACTGTTATTTTGTAATTACAAATAGACACTTCAATTTTATTTATCTGTGTAGATGTATAGAGCTTAATCTCGGGTGGGGTTCAGCCAGTCTAACGATAAACTATAATTAAAAAATTATAATTACAAAAATAAGGGAAAAATTAGTCACATGAGAACTCTGCGTCCCATTTCATGGAAACGAAGTCACGGGCCTAAGCTTACCTTCAGCTTTCATACCAAATGAGGTCTATCTAACTTAATTCACACAATAAAATCTCAATGAGCATCGACAGAACAAAAAGATGTCAGCATTAATGAACGGAGTTAAGATAAAAACGTGCCGCCGCGGCTTTGCACAAAGGGATGGACAAATAAAAGAGTCCTACACTCAAAGCTTTGCGTATTGTTTTATATTAAACTGAAACAACAATAGGTAGCCCTTTCAATGGATAATGCCGCCACAATGAGATCTGGTGAGCGCGGGTTACATGGGGCGAAATACTTTGACGGATTTTACATCTGCTATTTTTCTTTTGGGATTTGGTGAAGAAATTTCCTTTCCTTTCCTAAGCAGGCATTATAATTAGTAGCCTCACTTACTCCTTGTATCAGCTGTATATCTGTATATCAGCTATCTGTCAGTGAAAGTCCCGTTAAAAACGGTACAGCCGTTTTAGAGATAACCCGGAACAAACAGACAGACAGATCGACGGACAGAGAAAAAAATTAAAAATTGCTTTTTTAGGTCAGTACTGTATAATAAATACTTTAATATGCATTTAGTGAAAAGCTGTTATTTTCGAATTACAAACAGATACTTCGATTTTATTTATCTGTGTATTTGTAGGTATGTGTATAAATGTATAGATTAGCGCATCTGACAGAAGTTGCAGTGGACAGATACTGACTGCAGCGCCATCTGATAGGCTGATTTGAGAATCAAATCAAATCTAGGGCGCCACTCAAACACATACAAAAAACATTGTAATCGGTCTAGCCGATTAGGAGTTCAGTGACTTACATACGTACAGCAGAATTTTGTATTTCAGTACGATTTCGTCGTGTTAATTGTACCTTTTTAGTTTTATGACGTTGAGTATCAACAAAGTGCCATTTTTTTGAGTATATAAAGTACATTTTACCAGCTCGATTCATATGTAAAAAATTGCCTAGCTAATTACACAATATAATTGAAAACACAGTAGTCAATATTCACAATATTGTGGAAAATTAACGCATGACAGGCCGTACACATAATATTACTGACAATATACTTTATATTGACATAATGAATAATATATCTACACTACTATTATAAAGAGGAAATATTTGTATTTTTTTGTGTATGTTTGTAATGAATAAACTCAAAAACTACTGTGCCGAATTCAAAAATGATTCTATCATTGGAAAGCTAAATCATCATCGAGTAATATAGGCTTTACGTTATCCCCGTACTCCTACGGGAACGGGAACTACGCGGGTGAAACTGCCTGACGTTCGCTAGTAAAAAAAATGTTTATAAAAAAATATTTTTAAATTTGAATTTGGATTTATGCTTAAAAATCCATAAAACATGCTATCATTAAATAAAAAGAGGTAATGGATTTTTTTTCATAAAAAAATATTAAAATCTTTTTCTCCGATTCTCACCTCCATATAACCCATTCCCGGCCGTCGAAACATAAGTGGACAACACTGGACAACATTCACCTTGTGAACATAATGTTAATGTGAAATACAACATCGCATTGTTCCGTCACACCGCCATTACTGTCTATTTGCGAACTGCGATCAACAGGTCCTTGCACTTATCCACGCCACAAGACCTTGATAGGTACATATTTTTAAAAGGGAATCTTAATAAGGCAGTGGTGTTCCCGACTGGGGACTGGACCTCCATACAGAAGATCGCAGTCAAACAATGCTCCTTCCCCATGAAGGAATTGGGGCGAAGAAATCCATTCTGCTAGTAGAAAATACTTTTAGTAATTTTGTTGGCAAAGAGATTTAATCTATACTAATATTTTTATGGTTTTTTTGTAACTATTATTGTTTACTATGTATTAAAATATGCATGATGCCAGCTGAGTTTCTTGCCGGTTCGTCTCAGAAGGCTAGTTTCCGAACTGGTGGTACATTCTTCAACATTCATAAGTGCCTTACCAGGGCCTAATCTGGATAAATCATTTTCATTTTCTAATATAAAGCTGATGAGTTTGGTGTCTTGAACGCTTTAATCACAGGAGCAGTTGTTTGATAATGATATATATATATATATATATATATATATATATATATATATATATAGCCTGTGGGATATATATCATCAATCGGTGGTTAAAATTAGCGCTATCCCAATCTATTCCACGCGAACAAAATCGCGGGCAGACGCTAGTTCCTTATGCGAGTCCGCATGCGAGACACTAGGTATTGCAACTTCTCTGCCTGCCTCTTCGGAGACATACAGAAAAGAGCAAAAATATTTTTCACTTGAAACCCACAGGTAAATACAGATCAGTCATGAAATTAGCATCCCCAACAAATGTCTCTAGTCTGTGGCTGCCTCAGATGGGACACGCTAACTGATAAGTGATTGACGTTGTAATTGCGCGTAATGGGTGCGCTTGCGCATGACAAATGTACTAGCCATGTGCATGTTAAATGCAGGCATTAAGCTTTGAATAATTATCTTATATGTTTATCTTTTTTTCTGATTTCAATTCAATATCTCTTTTAATGCAATGTAATTGGATGGGTGACCGCCCAAGCTACCTCCGTGCCTCGGAGAGCACATTAAGTCAATTTAACATCTTTGGCAATCGTTTCAGGTCAGTTTGGAGACTTTAGAGAATCCGACTAACCCAGACCGGTTTAACCCAGATTACCGATTTTCCTCGTAAAATGGGTTACGACAGTCAGATGGGGTCGCTTGGTCGGTGATCAGCCGCATCAGGTTGAATCAAGTGCCGGCCCCAACAATGTATGGGATAAGGCCAGGGAGATGAGGACGAAGATTTCATAAACTTAATCACTTTTTTAAGCAACAAAAACTCTAATATTGCAACCATAAGACCCAAATTCGCACAAACAATGTCCAAAGCACGGAAAGTGCTCCCTATTCAAAATCAAAACACTACATATCATTTACGACGAAAGAATAAACATTAATTTATTTTTTTAATAAGGCTTATAGCGACCAGAGAGGAATTCTGGATTACTTGTCCTTTTTTAACCCGTTCTTTGGTTACTGCCCTCAATATGTGGTTGCTCATTTAAAGACTGGATTAACAATAAAAACGAAATTTGATCATTGTGGACGAAGCGATGGGATTCTGTTAAGGGGGAGTTGGGTCGGATTAATGACAGAAACGATAGAAATTATAAAATAAATAAATTAAAATAAACCTTAAAAATATAATCTTACTAGCTGTGCCCGGCATACGTTGTATTGCCTTTTTTTTTGGGGTGGACTACCCCTAACATTTAGGGGGATGAAAAATAAATGTTGGCCGATTCTCATAGATACCGGATAAGCACAAAAAATTTCATCAAAATCGGTCAAGCCGTTTCGGAGGAGTATGGCAACGAAAACTGTGACACGAGAATTTTATATATTAGATAACTAAAATATATTATTAAAAGAAGTCCCTGTAGGCAAGGTTCCGAAGATACTGGCAGCATTCCCCCATTGGATGTCAAGACTAATTCTTTGACCGAGCTGCCAGCTCTTTGTAATCTATAATAAGTAACCATATAATATAATAATATAAAATGTAAATATAATATACTTAGTTTAAGTCCTCTCTCAAAAAGTGCCCAACAGGGTCCATATTGTCAAGCTAATGTCTTACTGTTCAGTACTTGTAAGTGAACGGTGGCTGAACGGATTTTAACCGGACTTTCACTGGCAGACAGATAATTTTACAAGGAGTAAATTAAGTTTTTTTATTTTATTATACGGATTTAGTGAAAAGCTGTTATTTTGGAATTACAAACAGACACTTCAATTTTATTTATCTGTATAGTATTAGACGTTGTAAATTTTTGCACATTTGGCAAATTTTGATCGTATTTTTTGATATTCTGCCATCAGCAAATCCCTTACACAAAAAAAAACAACGTACAGTCGATTTGTTGACCTCCTCTTTTTTTGAAGTTGGTTTAAAATTTTACTTTTCTACTATGTGCCAGCGTACAAAATTGTCCTAAATGCACTGAATGTCAATAAAAACAAAAAAAAAAAGCGTATACCAAATTAAAAAAAAATAATTAAATACAAACCACCTTCGCCTTAACCGTCTCCGTGTTATCAGATCATTGTCCTACCTGTCCAAGGTAAATAAATTCAATACTTTACGGCCGTCCATTGTTATTCTCATTAACCCTCCGTCTGATTAGCCTTTGCCTTCATATTCTTACATTTCGATGACAGCTCAGATTAGATGCCGTTTCGGAAAAACGAATCTTTCGGTCATCACAGATAGGGTTACAAGTAATGTCGGGTTTTTGTTGTTTTTTTTATTTTATTACCCATTAATAAGGTTCATTTTGGTGTGGACTTTTAATTAACATTGTGTTAGTTATATGATGATAGATAAAGTAGGTATTGCATACGTAGGATATTATTCTTCATCATCCTCCTGCCCTTTTCCCATGTTATTTGTGGTCGGCGCAATGTGTTCTTCTCTTCCATTTCTCTCTATCAGCCGTCATATCTGTATTCACTCCTATTTTAGCCATATCATCTTTCTCACAATCCATCCATCGTTTGTTAGGTCTTCCTTTCCCCTTTTAACCATCCACATTCAAAAACTCTTTTGTCAACATTATCCTCATCCCTCCGCATAACATGTCCATACCACGACAAATATTTATTCTTCAACTCGTCAGTCACTGGTGTTATTTTTTATTGCCAACACGATTCAGTGGTAAATATAATCGGCCTATTATAGGATACAGGGGCGAGTATATGAATCCATATATACCATGTTAGAAGACCCTTTCACGACAATTTGATTAAATGGAAGAGCTTACCACAAGCACTCAATATGGATGAAATCACGTATAAGCTAGTATAAATGATTTGGTTACCATGTAGAGCCGTGGCGGCCTCGGGGTTCGGCAATCGTCTGCTACACAAGCGACGTAAGTTCAAATCCCAGCGGCAACCAATGAGTTTTTCTAAAATTATGTGCAATGATTTCACATGACGTGCTTTACGGTGAAGGAAAACATCGTTAGAAACCTGCATATATGTCTGAGAAGTCATTCAAAGACGTATGTATAGCGCCTGCACTTAATCATATTTTATTAATGTGGGTGTTGTTGTTACAACGCCTCTGGTTACCCCTTCGGGGATCCTTTAGGGAGTGAGCGTAATAATGAAGAGTATAATTTTAAGAATTGATTGAAGCCGATCGATTATATTGTTAATATATTATCAATAGAGTATAAATTATTTTAAGCCTCTGTTACAGTATTATTCTGGATTATCTTTGTTCTGCCGCTTGTATCGTCCCATTAATCCCTTTGAAGTAAAGGGATTAATGGGACGATACAAGCGGCAAGGTAAAAAATTAAAAGCAATTAGCACGCATTAAATGTTATCAAACGATGACATTGCCAATGGCTTAATCATTATATGTATAAATTACTCACAGACTTGCGTAATGTTACTTCTATAATGTTAAGTTATAACACGCCACGCCAAAAGTTATGAGTGCTCAGCGCAAATAGGGGGGTAATGTTTGCGCATTTGTTTTATTCGAATATTACTATTGCGTATTCAAGCTCATAACAATACCTATTTTTTCAAATAGGAGGACCCCTTGCTCAGTTATCGGATAAGTATTAAGACTTGCGAGAATATTTTATAGAATATGCTCCCAGCATAGCCCGCGGTTTGAAAGAAATAAACTTCAGACCGCTGGGATTTGAACTTGCATCGCTTGAGTAGCAACTACTCAATCCAAACGGTCACTACTGTACTAATTAATAATATTAAATATTTTGTCTCTCTCCCTCAAAGGGTTTAATGTTAATGGCCTCCTTGTCCCACGACCACCGATGATCAGTCAAAGGTCTGATATGGATGTCACTGGTTTATACGAGGCAACGACTACGCTTTAATTGATTATCTGACACAGAGAAAACTGTGGACTCGAATACTAACTTTTCAACATAAAAATATGCACCAGAAGAATCCTAGTTTTCACCGAAGATGTTTTTTTGTGCCAACGTCATAGTGGCTCCATCTCAATAAGTCTCTGAATTGCTTCTCAGATATGTATGCAGGTTACCTCACCATTTTTTCCTCCATGCATCGTAAAGCTTGTGAAGTACGCTTTGAGTTGTTCGGATATCGTGACTCGTTTTTTAGAGTTCCCTACCCTAAGGGTAAAAAACGAGACCATTTTACTATGATTTCGCTGTCCCTCGTCCGTTAGTCCATCCAACTGTGATAGTTAGACAGTTAAAATTTTTAGATGATGTATTTATGTAGCCACTATTACTACAAATACATACATATTCTCACACCTGTATTCCTCGAAGGAGTAGGCAGAGGTGTTGTAATCACAACACCCACTTTTCACAGAAGATGATTAAGTGCCAACGTGACAGATAGTGAGTCCATCGCCGTCTCAGACACTTTACATACTTCATTGAATTACTTCTCAGAAATATGCAGGTTTCCTCATGATGTTTTCCTTCACCGTAAAGCACGTGGTGTGAAATTACAGGCCCCGCTGGGATTCGAACTTGCGTCGCTTGCGTAGCAGGCGACTGTTAGAAGTCTAATCGAATATAGATATTTTTGAGTTTAAGTTAATCATATGATAATCCTAAATCCGATATCAAATCAAAGTCAGTTGAGTCATGTATAAGTATATTTCTATTCATGAAACATGATTTCAAGTCTGAATAAACAAGAATATTGTGTTACATACGTTTGCAAATCTTGTAATGCAACTTTCAACTGAAATCAATGAATTAATAATGTAGTCTAATCCCGTCATTGAACTGCGATAAGGAATTAACAGATGTCTAGACAGACATTGGTTGATTGTAATATTTTTTTATATTTGTGGTAATAAATAGATTTCTGTAGTAAAGAGAGCCGTGGTGGCCTTGAGGTTTGAGCAGTCGCCTGCTACGCAAGCGACGCAAGTTCGAATTCCAGCGGGACCTGTACCAATGAATTTTTCCTAAAAACCTTATCTACAGTGATTTCACACCACGTGCTTTACGGTGAAGGAAAACATCGCGAGGAAACCTGCATATTTCTGAGAAGTAATTCAATGACGTATGTAAAGTGTCTGAGACGGCGATGGACTCACCATCTGTCACGTTGGCACTTAATCATCTTCGGTGAAAAGTGGGTGTTGTGATTACAACACCTCTGCCTACCCCTTCGGGGAATACAGGCGTGAGCATATGTAATAACGTTATTTCGTTACAATATTCCTTTGTAACTGAGCTCGAACGATGTCTAAGTAACATTGGAAGCCGACAAACATAGTTCTCACACGCGACTCCACCGCGTTTATGTCCTGCGACAGAGTTTGACAATCGTCGCGGCAAGCGCAAAGGGCTGATGAACAGGTGTACTCGCGCCCAGCGAAACCCTTTCTTACGCCGCTCTTGCTACATCCAAGGTAGATGAGGGTTAATATTATGCTCTTGTGTATGGTCTAAGTTCTGTGGGGGCATTTTGGGAGACAATTTGTATGAACTAACCATGCAGTATCATTTTATTATTTTACAAGTCGTTTCGGAGATTAGTCAGAACAAGCAAACAGACAGACTGACAGAGAAACATTTGCAAAATAGGTAGTTTTAATTTAGTGCCGTATATATTTTCATATGTATCTAGTGAAAAACTGTAATTTTGGAATTACAGATAGACACTTCAATTTTATTTATCTGTATGTATATTGACGTTTGTGGAGAGTGAAGGCATTGTCCTTACCGCTTACCAGGGTGACTAGGGTATGATAATTCTAAGCAGCGCGTATAAAAAACTGTGACGTTTAATTTTACGGAACCAGTATAATTTCTTGTAACAAATACGAATAAAAAACATATTATCACATGAACTTGAACAAGCAGTTGTCTCTGCCTACCCCCATTAGATATAAGGGCAAGGTAAGGGCATATTGTGTATGAATGTCTAATAAAATATCGTAAATATTTTTTTCAAATGGGAACTGTGACATTTGTTGTCAGATGAAGAGAGCATTTATAGATGAGTAGCGCCATCTTGTAGAAAAAAATGGTTACTGGCTCTCTGTTACGAGTTGAAAAACGTTTTTTTTTTAATTTAGAATATGTATAGCTATTAAAAAAAATATACGAATTCGCGGGCAGATGTTACTGGTACTATAAATAATTGGCTAAGCATTAATTCCTCTTGAAGTTTACCCCTTGTACTGGCAACTAATTCTTATCTTGTCGGCTTTTCAGTTAAATGCGTGTAGGAGGCAACAGTGCCAATTTGTAGAATATTACCGACTACTTGAAGGTAGATAACTTGACAGATTGGCAGTACTTAGCTTTGTGTGGGCTGAGTAATGAGCCGAAAGGCAAAACAAGCAATGTTTAAAAAATAACTTAGCTCTTTAAAAAAACTGCCTTTTAATCGTACTAAATTTGAATAACAAAAATTTGATTATTTTTTTAGAAAACGATTGATCGACAATTTGGTCGATATTTTGTGTGAATTTAAAACTTAATTAGATGAACCTTTATCAATTTTCAAAGTTCACTAGATAAACATAAATATGATAACGCGATCCCAGAAGGGTCCTCGAAGAGGTAAGCAGAGGTGTTGGAACAACAACACCCATATTTCATCGAATATGAATAAGTGCCAACGTGACACAGGGTGAGTCCAGGCACTATATATACATCTTTGAATTACTTCTCAGACATATGCAGGTTTCCTCACGATGTTTTCCTTCACCGTAAAGCACGTGGTGTTAAATCACTGTATATAAGTTTATAGAAAAACTTATTGATACAGGCCCCGTTGATATTCGACTTGCGTCGCCTTACGTAGCAGGCGACTGCTCAAACCCCGAGGCCACCACGGCCATTAGTAAATCATTTTTATTAAATTTTTGGAATAAAATTTATACACTATATTTTTTTTATATTTTTATTACACATGAAAATTCAATTTTTGCCATGAAACTCGACCTATTAAAATAATATAAAATATGAGCCTCTTAAAAGTATATGCTCTGGTTTATCTACTTAATTCTATTAGACTGGATTATATAAGTATAATGGCAACTTTTATATCTCAATTACAATAAAATGCCTTGTATAGTGTACAAAACTCTTATGTTTAGTCAATCTGATAACGTTATCGTACTACATCGGTGACATGTAAATTAATTATTACCGTACCATTTATCTGAAAGCCATCGGAATTGATGTTTTTATAAACGATTGACTTTAATTGTAGCAGCAATAAAAATCTGATGAACATTTCAAATCTTGACATTATGACATAGGAATACAATATTTTTAACAATACTTGAAGGACATATCGAAAGGATGAGTGAAAGGCGATTAACGAAAGAAATTTATAGAGCGAATGTGAGCGGAAGTGTCGGTAGAGGCGTCAAAAGATAAACTTCTATAACCAAATTAATAGTATTTTTCAGAAAGGTCAAATTCGGAGCACTTGTAACTGAAAAAAGTGTATGTACAGATGCATGAATGTGGATGAAGCGAAATAAGTATATAAAGATTTTATTCAATTCTTTATGACAATATTTCATTCCAGATTCAACGTTAGGCTATCCGCTCTCACGCAATAATATTCCTTTGTCTTTCTTATATTATATAATAACTAGCTGTGCCCGGCAAACGTTGTATTGCCATATCTTTTTTTGGGGTGGTCACCCTTATCATTTTGGGGTATGAAAAATAGATGTTGGCCGATTCTCAGACCTACCCGATCTGCACACAAAATTTCATACAAATCGGTCCAGCCGTTTCGGAGGAGTATGGCAAAGAAAACTGTGACACGAGAATTTTATATATTAGATATTGTGTGTGTGTGCGGCTAGCCTTATAACTTACTAATAAAAATGCTGAAACAAATAGTGAAACTACATCTATCCGTTCCCATCCCATAACTTAAAAAGAAAAAGAAGTACTCTACCCCTGGACTCCATATTCCTGGTTATTAACCTTTATCATAAAACCTATGAACACGTATCAAGTAGGCACTAAGCACAGTCTCGTGCTAACTAAATGAAAGTGGCGATCGATATCGTCCAGTTCAGGAGGTCGTAATTGTGATATGGGCCGTGAGAATATTCAATTAAGCAGGCGAACTTAATTGCAACTTGATAAAGTTAAGTTCGCTCTAAGTGAACTATCTTCCGAACTAAGTTAACTGACCATTATCTTTGCCTTTGTGCCGTGGTTGCTCCGTGCTCGCCTAATTGGGGGTTGGGTAAAGACAGACTAGTGTGGATACGACCATATTTTATCATCAACTCCCTGTCCTTATCCCATACATTGTTGGGATCGGGACTTGATTTAATCCGATGTGGCTGATGATCACCTGATTATTTACAAATCGGCTGCCATCTTACCTTGACAACCGCTTTTACGAGCAAAGTCGGTAATATTAAAACAGTTGTCAGTTACTTTTAGGCCTCTGACTGACCTGTTAATATTGTCAAGGATGTTAAGTGGGCAACCGGGACCAACGGCTTATCGTGCTTCAATTCCTGGCTTAGGATAGGGTTGTTGAAGCAGCAGAGCAGATCCGTGAGACAGATCCTCACACGGATCATATCTGCCACAAAAAAACTGGAAGCCGAAGCATCAAGTGTGCCTCCTTGACACACTTGATGCCTACCACTCATTGGATCCTGAGGAGCGGTGCGCCACATGTTCCGTCGCACCTACCCTAAGAGTATGCTGCACAGATATGGCTGCTAAAGCTAAGGCCAGCAGCTGGGTTTTAGCTAGTAGAACTTTGAAAAAATCTAGCCTCATCCGAGACAACAGATATCCTACGAGGATTAAAAAACGCTAAACTTCGCTGATAATGAGAAGAGATGCTGAAACGCAAAGCTCAAAGAATATGTATTGGTAAATTCTGTATTATATGAATCCATCCACAGTGCTTCCATCGGTAGCATGTCCGGCGACGGTCCGGCTCTAATCGAGTTATTGTGAGCGGCACAATGCGGCAATCAGCGGCCGGCCACTGCGGCACTTCACAGGTGCACTCTATGCCACGTTCTCTACCCTTTACTTATACACAGACGTACTCCTTACTTATAAACATCACTGTACGGGCTAGCACCGCACATTTTGCTTATTATTAATTATTATATGTAAGCGCAGCCGTGGTTGTCATTTACCTATTCAGTGCATTATCAATTGTCAACCGCGACGCGTGTACTCATAGCATTTCATCAACCATTACACATAGTTCTTATCATCCTCATTCAATCTTATGTCTTAGCAACATATCTTTTAGTTAACCCAATAAGTACCACATATATAGATCGTCATACCCTTAACTTCAAAGACGGCGATGGACTCACCATCACGTTGGCACTTGATCATCTTCGGTGTTGGATGTTGTTATTACTCTCTGCTTACCCCTTTCTGGAATAGCGTGATGCAAGATCAAGCGATGATATTCGAACGTATCCAAACCTATACTCGGGGTTCAGTGTCAATGTTAAGTTCAACAAAATATTACTGGCATACGTTATTGGTGTTGAATGGTATTAATATGATTGTAGTAAAATTGAATTTTGTATGAATTTATATTCTAAATAGTTCAATCAATTAGAATTCATTATTCTGTTATATTTTTACATAGTTTACGATTAATGTTAAGGTTTTATGATGGACATAAACTTAAACACCATTTAAATAAATAAACTGAATTATTCCCAGCACGTCATTATCATAACGTGCACGCAAATAATTATAACCTTTAAAGCTCATAAAATAAAGTTCATGTTCCATTAAAAGTCCCATAAACGAAACACCCAATAAATAATTAACGAACTTGCAAAATAATGAACGATCTCATTGACTTACAATCGCCAGAACAATGGAATATAATTGACAAAAAGTTTGCAAAATTCATAGTTTGGAAAAAAACTGAATATGATTGGGCAAAAACAGAAGAACTGGTTGCAAAACAATGCTCGCCCCGCGGCGGTGGTTGACGTTTTTATCATGGCTCTCGAGAACAAAAGGGCAGGCTTCCTGTTGGTGCGGAATCACCATTCCTGTGAGACAACTTGGCGAACACACTGCCATTGTGGATAGTCAACATGACCATAAAAAAACATTAGCGAAATCAAATAATTTATTAAAAATAGTAAGGAATAAATTTAAATTAAACGATACCCTTACAAAGTAAAAAAAATCTACATAGTTGCAGCATCAGGGCGAAGTTATTAATTAATTGTCATTTAACGAATACACGTGAAGCACGTAATCAAGTAATCATATGTCAAAAATGTCTTACATCATTTTGGACAAGAGCTGATACTCATACACTGCTGCACCAATATTAAACTAGATAAGAACCACCTCAAGGAAACTGGCTTTCAAATGAAAATGGATGGATCGATCCATTTCAGAGGGCCTAGTGAGAGATTTTCACTGCCGCCGTCACAAGTCACCGCATCGACGTACACGCAGATTTGTATAGTATGTATATATCTGTCGGCTTAAAGCTGACACTATTGTGAGCCCCCCTCCCCTCATTTTGCATCGGGTTGAATCCAGTGCCGACCCCAACAATGTATGGGATAAGGCCATAGAGATCCTGATGATTTTTTTTATATGCTCCTGCCAGTATCCCATGGGGGTAGGCAGAGACCAACCAAGACCAACTATTTTTGTCTAAATTGAAATTTCTTCCTAGCTTTCGTCTTTCTATTCGAATCTTAATAAAGTCCTGAGCCCGTAACCCGTCTTTAATTTTCCAACAAAATGTTGTCCATCCGCCAGATTTGTCTAACTCGATACAGGACATTAACTTACAATAGAGGTGGTCGATCTATTCATTGGCGCCACAATGCGATCGGATCGGAGCGTCTTGACGAACGCACGTGAGCCCAATGGGAATCGTATGGTAATCCCGGGACTGATCAGTCTATCCCGCGGTATTTGAATTTCGCAACCATTCTGGATGCTGGCAATGTAAATGAAATGGTTATGAAGCTTGTAGTTTTTGTCTGTTCTTTCTAACTAGCGATGTCGTGTGGGGCTTGGAAAATAAGCGCTTTATTATTCTCTTTCCATGTTTGAATTTGTATAAAAAGTACCTACCATACACATTAACCATACACACTTATTGATTGTTAAAATTCTGTTAGTTTAGCGAACTGTTCTTTTTTGAGTTCTGGTCAAATGTTTTTTTAAGAAAATTACTCTCAGTGGTCGCACCACGATATTAGTGGAACTTTAAGAAAAAAATATATAAATGAATCCATTTTGTCTACAATCCTTTAGCAAAAGCAACGCCATGTCTATTTCTTAGCAATTAATCAACAAACTACAAAACAGCATCTAAACAATACAAAATAAGAATATCCCTGTGCGCACACGCACGCTAAATCAAACAATAAGTTGTATACTTAAACAGGAATAATCGGCATGTACCACGGCGCGGTATTAACGAGCGCTGCCCGCGCGCATTTGTCAAAAGAATACACAATAACTATTATGGATAACCGATAGTTTGAAGCTTAGTTAGGTGTAACCACGATATGTTCTACGTGACATGGGGTGAGGGCACAATGGGCTTGTGTTTTTACCCTTATCCTACTCTCTTCGCGATTGCACGTTAGTAGAAAACGCGTTGTCTTGACAGTTTAGCGTTTGCTCTTGCCTAGGGCATGTCTATACTCTATACAGATAAATAAAATTTTAGTGTCTGTTTGTAATTCCAAAACAAAAGCTTAAAAAATAACAGCTTTTCACTAAATGCATATGAACGTATATACGGTACTGACTTAAAAAAACTAACATATTTTTTTTTCTCTGTCTGTCTGTTTGTTCAGAGTAATCTCTTAAACGGCTGGACCGATTTTAACGGGACTTTCACTGGCAGATAGCTAATGTTACAAGGAGTAACTTATGCTTGCTATTTAAAAAAAATATTAAGTGTTCCGCGGGAACAAAATTAAATCTACGTGGGTGAAACCGCAGCTAGTTATAAATAAGAGGACAATTTCACGTTTAAAATGTGCTACTGCAGTAGTTACCATTATGTCTTCATCTTTATAAATATAAGAGAGAGAGATGTAAATTCCTTCATTCGTTTCTATACAGTGCCATC
The DNA here is from genome assembly GCA_929442735.1 of Watsonalla binaria. Classification (NCBI taxonomy): domain Eukaryota; kingdom Metazoa; phylum Arthropoda; class Insecta; order Lepidoptera; family Drepanidae; genus Watsonalla; species Watsonalla binaria. The sequence continues at coordinate 2,660,232 of OV838938.1, forward strand.
ACTTTGACCCTATAAGTCATGATATATATCAACCGTAATATAATTACTTTAACTGTACCTCGCCACAATTTCAAAACAAGTAGCCCAATTTACTCCTTGTAACATTTGATACCTGTCAGTGAAAGTCCCGTTGAAATCAGTCCAGCCGTTATTTAAATTAACTGGAACAAACAGACATACAGGCAGATACCTTTTTTAAAGTATATATATATTAAGCTATGAACACGTTACAGTAAATAAAAAAGTATAATCGTGGAAAATTCTTATAAATCTACTAAATCCTTTATTATCTCAGTGTGCCTCCAACTCAGCCATGCGCAAGCGCTTACAAATGCGGTCCAGCAGGGGGCCCGCGACCGAAACGCAGCATTGTGCTCGTTACTGGCGACAAATCGCAGCCACGACCTTCGTCGCTCGTGTGAGCGGGGCTTAATTGTTCCTTGCAAATTGCTTGGGAAAATATGTGATTACGCTTTTCAGATTATGATACGTATATCTAAATAGCCTAAGGTTTAAATTGTGGTTATCGCATCTTAAAGCACTTCGCAGGAATAAAGATGTGTCGGACGTGAGGTTGGGATATTTTGACATTTTGATAAATACTATAGATAAATGCTCATGTCGTAAAACATCTGCTCTGGGGCGTGAATCGAACCCGCAATATCAATTCAATTGAAAAATATCTTTGTTTGATGAGACTTTTAACAAAATACTTTCAAATTGTCAGAACGACACGATTTCACAGGATTATACATTCTACCGCCAGGTTCGGAATTTTGCTTTTATTGAGAAGGAAATAGCAAGAAATTCAGTAATTACATTTTTCAATTTTTTTTTATTAAATTTTGGACACAGTTCCAGTGCACAAAAGTCGATAAAAAAAATTAAAAAACTAAAAGTAAGTAGTACGTATAATTATGTAGATTGAGATGGCCAGCCCCCACGAGCTGCACCTGTTCACAAGTATGACGTGAATCATATCATAGAGAGAAATATCAAGTGTAGAACGGTGTCATCAAGTCCGTAAGAATAATGCTTTAGATCATAAATCATTAATTAAATCAAAAGGTAGATAATGCGACGTATTACGCCAGTCAATTGATACAATTGACGCTAATTACTAATAATACAATAGTACTTGTTATTAAAAGTATCTTACTATATGTACCATAAATAGAGCTTAGAAGCTGAAATTGGTGCCGGAGAATGTGGAGAGTCAGGTGTGTGTAATGAAATACAGTCGATGTTGGAAATTGTAATTATGTATTGAACAAGATTGTTATCAGAATAACCACAAAAACACAGCTAAAGAGTTAACAAGACCACCAATAAACAAACAAAATTACTTACAATCGAAAATAAGTAAAAAATCATTCATATTTAAAAAATGCAGCTCTAATTATGTCATCTGAATGCAACCGAACACGTCGCGGGCAAATTCGTCGAATTAAAAATTTGAATTTCGAAAAAAGAACGCAAACTTTTTTGTTCTCGCATTCCAGAAAACAATGTCCGAACTGACGCGAGCCTCAAGGCAGCGAATGCATTAACGAAGTACACCTTCTTTGATATTAAGCGTATTATTTTTACTCTTTTTTACCTGTATCACGGTACTGGTAGCTCTTCGAGTCGCCTGGAGCAAATCGCGGTTTATTACCCACCGCCTGGTAATTTATTATTGCATTTTTTTGTATTATCAATAGCCTATGGTCTTGCACTTTTTGCGATATTAAAATGGCTATTGTTTATGAAAAATCGCCGGGAGATTCTTATCTGAGGCTGGATGCACTTCAATCAGTGTCTTTGTTTGCTCTTAACTTTTAAATTTTGCTTCTGTTATAAGAAAAAAATATTATTATTATTATTTTAAGGTATTTATTTTGAGAAAAAAAGATTCGGATTAAAAACTTATTTCAAATAAATACTTAACATAATTTACGAGCTGCGGTAGAGAATACAATTTATCGAAATTGTCAGGGACACAATAAAAAACCAGTTGTGGCCCTTCTTACGCCGAATGTATAATCTATTTAATTTACAGCCTCTTACGGTACAGACAGACTAACAGAGATAAGTGCTTATCATTTTGAAAGAGACCTCTTTAAGAAACAAAGTGGCCGCGGGTATTAGCAACCGTTTGAGGGCTACAATTTTCGCAATTTGCCAACGAAGAAATAAACAAAAAGGAATCTGAGGCTAAGTAACGAATTGTTCGCCTCCCGTATTTGGTAACCGCAAAGAGTTGGACAAAAGATCTTTGACCGACTACTGGTCTTTAAGTGACAAACCGCTTGCATGACTTACCTGGCCTAATTTGGTTTGGAAAAAAGGAAAAAGAAAAAGTGCCGCGAAAAGCCATTGGCATTGTCCGTTCCAAATTCAAAATGAGGAAGACGCGGGAATAATGGCGCAGGCTTGGAACAGGAACGGCGAGTTTTAAAAAAGGAATCTCTTTTAAACGGAGGCCGTTTGTAAGTAATCACAAGCGACGTGCACAGTGCATAAAGATGTGTTTACATTAGAAGATATACGTTTGATATTAGATTCGAAAATTAATAAAAAAGTATATTATAGTTTTTTTTTTCGTGTTTGCCTTGTGATTTGATAGGTCTTTTTAACTTGGACATTATGGGACAGTCTTTATAGTTGATAGAGCTTGTTAACACTCATAAAATATAAGAAGAAAAAACACTCTAAAATTAAAAAAAATATAAAAAAACACTACCACTCTCGTTGATACTTCATGATAAGAATCACTGGGAATGAATACAGCCAAAAAACCTTAACGTCTTTTATATGGTGGTTACATATTACTAACACTGAGTTTCGTGAGCTAATTAACAAGTATAACAGTAGCTTAGCAAAATAATTGTGTAACCTGGTGTACTCTCACCTTAATATCGCGTGCAAAACGCCGCAGGTGCGCGCGCACTGTAAGCGACGCCCGCGCAAGATTCATTCATTGTTACGGCCGCCATATTGGATCATCAAGGCGAAACTACGCACATATTTCATTTGAATAGGCCTTTTTAAATTACAGTCTGGTAACTACAGTGTTGGTAACAAGCCTTTTTAAGTCATATGCATACATACATATTATGCTCACGCCTGTATTCCCCGAAGGGGTAGGTAGGCAGAGGGGTTGTAGCAACACCCACTTTTCACCGATTTTTTTTGTCTCAGGCACCATACATACAGACAAGGTACTTTTATTTGAAGAATATATGGTTCTGCGAAATTAAGCCGATGCAGGTAGTAGTTTATAAATGTTCTTATTATATGATTTTAAAAGAAATGTCCTGGAATCTGTCCTCTGTGTCCTTTGAATGTATAACGGGTGTTAATGTTGATGGAGGATAAAACGAATGGATTGACAGACCTACCCTTAATACACAAAACATCATCATCATCTCCCTCACCTTATCCCATACATTGTTGGGGTCGGCACTTGATTCAACACGATTTTTATACGAAGCGACTGCCATCTGACCATCGCAACCCCTTTAACGAGGAAAATCTGTGATCCGGGTTAAAATACACAAAACCTATTTCATAAAAATTAGTCCAGCCGTATCGACGAAGTTTGGTAACAAACTCCACACGAGAATTTGATATATCAAACTAAGACAAACAAACTACCTTTGGAACTAGTTTTGACAGCTAATTACTCGTACGTTTATTTGCTATCTTTTGTAGTATAAAAAGGGCAAATGCAATCAACTTTCTTTCTCACATCGCTCCCACGCTTTATCAAAAACATTCTACACATTATTTATCACGCGGGATGTTAGTTTATCTACACTATCAACACTACTATTATAAACAGGAAAGATTTGTATTTTTGTATGTATATTTGCTCACTCAACTCAAAACCTATTGAATCGATTTCAAAAATTCTTTCACCATTGGTAAGCTACATCATTAGCGAGTAACATAGGCTTTATTTTATCCCCGTAATTCTACGGGAACGGGAACTACGCGGGTGAAACCACGTGACGTCCGCTAGTTAATGCATAAAACAACGTCAAAATGACTACCGCAATCATTAATAAAACAAGCAATTATTGTAACATATCAATACGTTTTTAAGTGTTAGAGCTGTCCGGTAATCAATCATGGTTATGAATTATTAAACAAAACTTCTGATATCAAAAAAGGTTACATTCAAATATAAAAGTTGCAATCTTATTAAATTCAAAATATTTTTATTTGATTAGACTTAACAAAGTACTTTCAAATCGTCAGAACAACACGATTACACAACATTATACATGCTACCGCCAGGTTCGGAAGGTTTCTTTTACTGAGAAGAACCAGGCAAGAAAATCAGTAATTACTCTTTTCAAAAATACATTCTTTGACAAATCATGAAAAAATATAATCCATGAACAGTTCCAGTACACAAAAGTCGATAAAAAAATGTAAAAAATAAAGTATTGGCTACGTAAATTTGTGTAGCTTGAGGTTACCAGACCCTTCAAGCAGCACCTGTTCACAAGTATGACGAGAATACCAGCCATCGCCCTCCTCAATCATCATAGAGGGCGACCCGCCGCAAGCAAAGCCATTTTAGTGAGCATGACAACTCAAGCTAGGTAGTTCTCCATAGAGGACATGAGGAACGTAATCATATTTCTTTCGCAATTTAAACTAATGTTCAAAGTTACTCGGGACTTATCGATTCAAGTTGTCGACTTCATGGAACCAAGTACAAACGTCGCAGTTTCTATAAAATATGCTCACGCCTTCCCAGAAGGGTTCCCGACGGGGTAAGCAGAGGTGTAGTAACAACAACACCCACGTTTCCCCAAAGAGCTAGGTGATATATTGTTAATCCTACGTGGATAAAATCGAGGGGCACATCTATTGCACAAATATTTGTAATATTTTAGTTATTATATTTGACAATTGAGCATTTGTGCTGTGTCCCATGGGCTTATATTCATGAGATATAAACACTGTAACCAAAAACATTTTTATTTTACAATGTTTTTTTAAAAGAGTAATTGTTGAGTTTCTTGCCGGGTTCTTCTCAACAAAAGCTACCTTCCGAACCCGGTGGTAACATTTATAATCATGTATAATGTATTTTGTGTCCTTCTGACGATTTGAAAGTACTTTGTAAGAAGTCTAATCAAATAAAGATATTTTGAGTTTGAGTTTGAGTATTAAATAAAAGCATCAGGAGTATATCCTAGGTCCAGCGTATCCGTTTTGAGGCGAGTCTTGGGTCCATGGTGTCAGTTTTGAAGCGGTAATGGCTGAGGTGATCATTAATCGATGCGGCCTTATGAGCGATGACCGACGCTTCGCTGCATCCGACTGTACTCATGTTTGTTCACATTACAAATTGTTTCCTTTAGGCCCGTGACATTGTGGGAAGCTGATGTCGGATTATCGGCCTTAATAAATCTATACTAATATTATAAAGAAGAAACATTTGTATGTTTGTAACTAAGTAGCTAAGCTTTTTATTAAAAGTAGCCGAAACTTTCATCCCCTATTTTATCCCCTTCGGGGGTAGAATTAATCAAAATCCTTTCATAGCTGATGCCTACGTCTTAACTTCTACCTGCATGCCAAATTTCAGCCCGATCCGTCCAGTGGTTTGGGCTGTGCGGTGATAGATCACTATATCAGTCAGTCAGTCACCTTTGAGTTATATATATATATTTAGATTGGTTCAAAAAAAACCTGGACCGATTTGAGAAATTCTATCAGCAATGGATAGCTAAATAATCAGCGAAAAATATAGGCTTTATTTTATACCTGTATTCCCACGGGAACGGGAACTACACGGGTGAAACCGTGTGACTATGATATTTTTGAGGTGACCGTTAAGTTTCACGACAATGTTATAACAATGTAGCCTACTTTCAGATTAATAAGCTATTTGAATTTGACTTAAACTGCTTATGACGACAATTATATAAATATGGTTTACGGTGAAGAAAAACTGCATATATCAGAGAAGATATTCAAAGATGTACTACGTATAGTACCTGAGACAGAGATAGATTCACTGTCTGTCACGTTGACACTTAATCATCTTCGGTGAAAAGTGGGTTGTTACTAGACACATCTGCCTAGCCCTTCGGAGAATACAGGTGTGTGTATCTTATACATATATTGATGGTGACGCTAGCGAGTATAGATTACGTAAACGGTGCAAAATTCATAATAAGGGCAGAGAGTGGTACTCGTAGATTACCAACCTATCACCGCAGAAACACAATATTCGAAATTCAAAATATCTTTATTTGATTAGACTTCTTACAAAGTACTTTCAAATCGTCAGAAGGACACAAAATACATTATACATGATTATAAATGTTACCACCGGGTTCGGAAGGTTGCTTTTGTTGAGAAGAACCCGGCAAGAAACTCAACAATTACTCTTTTAAAAAAAACAATTACTCTTTTAAAAAAACATTGTAAAATAAAAATGTTTTTGGTTACAGTATTTATATCTCATGAATATGCCCATGGACACAGTTTAAATGCTCAATTGTCAAATATAATAACTAAAATATTACAAATATTTGTGAGCATGGCAAATTCCAGCCAGTCAAAGCAAAGATCAAACTAAGATTAATTAATTGTAGCAAATATAAATACTACTCAAAGCATTCGGCTGCGATGTTCTGTAGGGTAGAGGTATATTCCCCAATCGGGCAACTCCAAATATCGAACGGAAGATCCTGTAAAGATAAAAATAATTACTGAACCCACCTGAGCGTCACAGCGAGTGAAACACGTTCGCTATGGTGTGTCTAGTACTTTAATTTGAAATACGGCGTTAAATTAATCTCCGACTAGCACGTACGGCTATGATCAGATAAAACAAGCAAATTGAATTGTCAATAATTGCAGAAGGTTGATAAGGTCAGGGTGTGAGACTTATGACCCTGTACTGTTTGGAAAGTAACAATACTTACTTTTAATTACATCCTTGTAGGACATCACGGAAAACATTCGAAATTTGAAGTGTCTATGATCGTTTAAGCAGCGCGTATTTAGAACTTCTTAGGTTTCACGTTTAATTTTAACGGTACCAAAATGAAACGTTAAAGCCCAGAAGTTCTTGATACGCTCTGCTTAAACCGATGATGGTAGGCCCTCAGTTGTTTTCTAGAAGTTGTAGGGTTTTATGAATAAATCACGATGATGATGGCCATACATGTGACGGCTGATAGAAAGAAATGGAAGAGAAGAACACATTGCTCCAACCTCAAATAACATGGGATAAGGACAGGAGGATGATACACAAAAAAGGTTATTACGGGGACTGGTGTTCACTAAAATATGGTTTTATGGGATTATTCCAGGAATGATAAATAGGAGTAAAAACAATAAATATTCGTAATGTCACTAAGTATACGTATGTAAACTCTAGGCTAGGTACATAATCTCCGAAACAACTGGACTAATTTTAGCGTGGCTTTCAAATAGATAATGTTACAAGGAGTATGCTACATTATTTTTATTTACACATACATATGCTCACGCCTGTATTCCCCGAGGGGGTAGGCAGAGGTGTTGTTATCACAACACCCACTTTTCACCGAATTTGATTAAGTGCCAACGTGACAGATGGTGAATCTATCGCCGTCTCAGGCACTATACATACGTCTTTGAATCACTTCTCAGAAATATGCAGGTTTCCTCACGATGTTTTCCTTCACCGTAAAGCTCGTGGTGTGAAATCACTGTTTTTTAGAAAAACTCATTGGTACAGGCCCCGCTGGGACTCGAACTTGCGTTGCTTGCGTAGCAGGCGACTGCTCAAACCCCAAAGCCACCACGGCTCTTGTTTTGAGAGATAAAACACTCAACATTTATAATTCATCAAAGTAATAGATCTATAACTTTGAATGAATCTATCAAGTATTTAAAAATATATATCGTTTTAAATCTATCCCTACAAATCAGCTTATAAGCAGAGCACTAATCAATTCAAAACTTGAACGATCTACAATTAATAATGAATCCAACGCAACATAACAAATACACAGACCGACGCACGTACGCGTCAATATATCATACGGCATTAGCATATTCGCCATCTTTAATTTATAACACATGATGTGTTGTACTTACTAGCTAGCATATATGTAGATAGATGTTCTTAAAAGATAAATCTATGTTGCATACCGATAAATAAAATTGAAGTGTCTGTTTGTTATTCCAAGTATTTACGGTATTCACATGAAAAACATTTTTTGTTCTCCGTCTGTCGCTTTGTTCCGCCTAATCTCCGAAACGGCTAGACTAATTTTAACGAGACTCACTGGCAAATGTAGGGGATTTCAGGGACAAAAAATAGATCTAGCTAGGTTTCATTCATGGATAACATCGTTTTGACCATGTTTTCAGGCACTGAGGAAATCATAAAATATCATTACAATACTACAGCAATTTTCGCCGACATCTGTCAAGTTATGGTAGCTCAAAGGTGAGGCTTACGGGGCGATAATGAAACTAGAGTACCCCGGGTCGAGACTGATGTTCACTGGGAATTTTTATTCTTTATTTATTTCCTTTTTTTTATGTGGAAAAGAAACCGAGCACAGCTCGGTCAACCAGATATACACTTGAAATAAGGTTTACGCGGGTGAAACAGCAAGACGCAGCCATCCATAAACGGCCGTGTTCCCCGAAGGGGTAGGGTGATGTGTACTGTTATTGTATCCACCAGCCAGGTATGTTTGAGTCTCGTAATAGGGTGCAAGTCTATTGCCATTAACCAGATGGACCCAATAACACTTCGACCGACCGGGGATCGAATTCAAGACATCGTATACCGCGACCGCTAGACTAACGAGGAAGTTTATAAATCTATATGCTGACTGACATGACCTTGGGACTAAAGCTATCCCTAAGTATTTTATATTTCATGTAAATATATAGTTAAGGTAAAAAAATATCTTTCGTTACTATTTTAGGTGAATAAGGTTGAAAATTTAATGCACTACAGGGCCCCAACCATGAACTTTTATTGCAATGTTATTACATTTGTGTGACAGTGACAGACGTATATACGTCAAATACATTTGTTTCATAATAAGAGTAAAACTATCATGGCAATAAAGGCCCCAGAACTCTTCTTGGGTTAGTCATCGTGTATTCGAAACAATACTGGCACGTAACTATTTAGTCACGATTCTTGCGCTGACGTGCGTGACGGAGTTTTTATGTTCTATTGTTTTTCAAATGACGGCTTCTGATTGGATAAGAAATCTTAAGGCGGCGCGATCTGTCACCAGATTGGTCGAAACGAAATGAATGCAAAATAATGGCCGGCAATGACACTCATTGTTGCATATTAATGGTTACTTTACATTGCTTTGTTTATATCCAGATATATTATAGTGATTGTTAATTATTATTTAGCTCTTATGGTGTCTTATTATTTATTTTACATTATATTTTTATATTTACATGCTGATACAAATTTTACTACTGAGAATAATTTTTAGATGATTTTTTTTGTAATCACATATATCCGGACCGTTGGAGAGTTTTTTGTATATGCTTAGCAGATCGACAGAGTTAGTTGCCGTTTCATTATTTACATTTTTATAACTTACTAGCTGTGCCCGGCATACGTTGTATTGCCATTTTTTTTTAAAAAAAAATTCTGACCATACTCCTCCGAAACGGCTGGAATGTTAACCCTAACATTTAGGGGGATGAAAAATAGATGTTGGCCGATTCTCAGACCTACCCGATCTGCACACATAATTTCATACAAATCGGTCCAGCAGTTTCGGAGGAGTATGGCAACGAAAACTGTGACACAAGAATTTTATATATTAGATTTTTATTATTTCGGTCAGAAGATTAGTTTAGCGATCCAGTTAGGTAACGCAGCCAGCTTACTGGGTACCATTCCCACAGACACTAATTTAAATACCGTGTTTTATTTATTATTTTTATTTTTATTTTTCACTGTGTGATAGGGTTAAATAAGCTATGTATATACAGATAAATATTTTATTATTTTTATTATTATATATATATATAGTCTAACTGATGCTAATGGGCTAATACAGCGTATGAATGTGACCTACACCAAGAGCGAATGGAATTTATCTACCTACATATAAATACAATTAAACATAATACATTTAAAAGTTTTTAATTACTATTTTTATTGAAATTTTTGCATTGGAGCTGTGGCCATTGATTGGACTTATATATTTTTGTGATTTATTTTACATTATATTCTCACAAACTGAAAAAAAAATTGGAAAACAGTAAGTAGGTACTGAGTTTCTTGACGGGTTCTTCTCCGTAAAAGCAACTTTTTTTTTAAATCGTAATAAGAGTATTACGATTTGAAATAATAAGTGACCAAGGTGTTCCACTAAAGCTAGAACAGCACCACCTATCTCCCGTCCATTGCCAATCTTTAAGGTGGAGATAGGTACAATTCCCAATAGGGCAGCTCCAATGTTTTCCTCTAAGCGGAATATTTCCTCTCCTGAATCTAACAATATAATATAGAGTTTCAAGGAAATAAAGTCGCGTTCAAATAGTAAAGAATAAGAGCAAAGTACCGGGCCTATTTACATACATTATCACAGTACAGACAAAACGTGCGATAGTTAATTGAACAAAGGTATTTAGCAACACGTTCCAGAATCGAGAGACAGGGATGCTAACACCTAAGCACTCCTAATTAGGGATGGGAACAACACCTACGGGACGCCACTTGCAACGTCCGCCTCGACGCGTTAACACTAACAGGGTTGCCAATTACATTTCAATATTCTTAACTAATATACATTTTATTAAAAGTCCATTTGTTGTAAAAAACTAAATAATGATAAATAATAATGAATTTAAATGTGTGTTTGTAATTCCAAAGTAACAGTTTTTTTTAATTCAATGACGTATGTAAAGTGTCTGAGACGGCGATGGACTCACCATCTATCACGTTGGCACTTAATCATCTTCGGTGAAAAGTGGGTGTTGTTATTACAACACCTCTGCCTACCTCTCGGGGTATGCAGGCGTGAGCATATGTATGCAGTTGTTTTTTAATTAAAATGATTTATTCAGTTTAGGTCCGGGCAGGGCATCTATGAAATTGAACTGACTACCGGTTCGGAAACTAGCTTTCTGAAAAGCATCGACAAGAAACTCAGCTGGCTACATGTATATTTCATTACCATAATCAATAATTATTGATTACAATAATATTCACATAAAATTATTCACAATTGTGAATATCATATCAGCATTTAAATGTACTTACCCAATATATATTTTCTTTAAACAAGCTTTTAATTTGCAATATGCAAATATACATACGTCGAAAAAAATTAGATCACACAAGATTTTATTTTGTTGTGTGTTTGAAATTAAAAACAAAACTATTTTTTATAAAAATATGGAGTAATTTAATCATAATATTGTAGTATTATAATATTACTAGCGATCTAGCATCTAGGGAGCCACTCAAACGCATACAAAAAAATCAGTTCAGCCGTTTAGGAGGAGTTCAGTGACATACACACGTACAGTAGAGTTATCTATACAGATAAATAAAATTGAATTTTGTTATTCCAAACAGCATTTCACTAAATATATATGAAAGTATATAGAAATGGTTCGGAAATGAAAAAAAAAAACAACTTTAAAAAAAAATCTCTGTTTGTCTGCGGATGGACCGATTTTGGCGGGACTTTGACTGGAAGGTAGCTAATGTTACAAGGAGTAACTTAGGCTACATATCCACGGGACACACATGAAATTAAGTCTACGCGGGTGAAACCGCGGGGCACAGGCTGCTAATGGAAAGTAAACTACAAGTCTAACATTTTGTGGCGCATACGCACCCGACATCCTAGCAGGTCTGCTAAATTGCATTTAACAAGCTTAAGATAACAACGTTTACATGGAAAATTACTTAAAACGACTAGTTCCCTTATAATTATCGACTTTGGCACGATAATATGTTCATTAATGTCAAATACACTTAATATTGGCTTTTGACCTGACCTTTATAAGACCTGATTTATTATACTAAAAATTACATGCGTTGGTAAGTATAGCATCTGACATAAACATGGTCAATATAAGTAATTCAAATTTAAGACAAATTATTAAAATATTGCGTAAAGAGGCGTGGTGGTTGTGGGGTTTGATCAGTCACCTGCTATGCAAGCGACGTAAGTTCGCGTCCCAATCTCCTGTTCCAATGAGTTTTTCAACGAGCTTTTCGATAATGGAAACATCGCGAGCAAACCTGCATAAATCTGATTACATACATACATATGCTCACGCCTGTATCCCATGGGGGTAGGCAGAGACTACCGCAAATCTGAAAAGTAGTTCAAAATTGTATGCAGCGCTCAGAAGGCGATGGTCTTACCAGCACCCTCGTTGGCTCTTAATCATCTTCGGTAAAAAGTGGGTGTTGTTTTTACAACACCTATGAGCACCCTTTAGAGACCCTTCTTGAATAGCGCGAACATATTCTTTTATTCGCTAAAATATCCCGCCTAAAGAAACGCAATGCAAGAAATTGATAATTTAAATAAAGTATATAATTATATTATTATTGAATTGAATCCCAACCCTACGTACCAAGAAGTGCTTGCGTGTAATTAGAGTTAGAACATTAGCGAAAACAAATAAAGCACAATGCAGCAAGCAGCGCCCGGCGCGAACATTAGTCTTGCGAGAGGTCGAAGATTTACCCTCCCGTCGCCGCCCGGTTACACCGCACAAAGAATTCAAACCGTTGATTATTAAGTTTACAAATTATTAACTAACATTACTAACTTCCTCACGAGGATATAAGAATCTTAATAAGTACCATTAAAATATGATTGAGTTGTAAATTACTCTACTCTATAAAAATATAGAGAGCTCAGTGAAAATAGTGGGGGTAACTGAACATGTATTTTATTCGCGGCTCGCCATACAAACAAACAGAGACAGGCTGATTAAACCACTACTGAGCTACAGCTAATACATATTGTCAAATCTTGTACGTATATACATACATATGCTCGCACCTGTAGTCCCCGAAGGGGTTGGCAGAGGTGTTGTAATAACAACACCCAAATTTCACCGCATATGATGAAGTGCTGCCTCAGGCAGTACACATACGATGAGGTTTCCTCACGATGTTTTCCTTAACCTAAAATCCTATGTAATCACTGCATATAAGTTTTTAGAAAACTCATTGGGACAGGCCCCGCTGGAATTCAAACTTGTTTCGCATGCGAAAAACAGGCGACTGCTCAAACCCCAAGGTCACCACAGTTTCCTTATAAACTACAAAATAGAGTCGCGCATCACAGACATAACATTACAAGAATATTCAACAAACTTTTACTTAACCTTATCACCAGTAGTCATTAAATATAAGTTAACTTTAAAATCTATGGATTTATCTGTATCTAATCCGTAAATAATGCAAAAAAAATATAGCATTTTTGTGTTATTAAGAAGAACAAGGTTTTTAAATTAAGATTCTTATTTAATTCTGCATCAAACATTTTATTGGTCATCAGCGGTAATTTAGTATAAGTATTTAGAAATACATTAAAACACAAAGCTAACACGAATTATTTAAATATTCATATTAGTCTTAACATGAGAAAAATATAGTAAACAATAAAATATTCCGACACTTAAACTGAACATACGCATTTAAAAGACACCAAATAAAGTTGAATAATTAAATCAAATTAGGAAATTCCTAACTTTCATAAAAAAATAAGAAGGTTCCGTGGCCTAAAAAACTACGCAGATAAATAAAATTTTAGTATCTGTTTATACTTCCAATTAACATCGTTTTTCTATATGCATATAAAAGTATATACGGTATATATATAAACATGCAATTTTCTTTGCGTCTGTCTGTCTGTAGTCTATTTGTTCTGACTAACCTCTGTAACGGCGAGACTGACACTGACAGATAGCTGATACAAAGAGTGACTTAGACTGTTTGACAACTGAATTAAAAAATATATATATTCCGAGAAATAAAGTATATGAAAACAGCTGGAGAAACCACAGCTAGTAACCAATAATTTTGATTTACCATTTAGCACAGTATTAGAGCGATTCACTAACAGATCGCTAACCAGGATACGGTATAACCCATCCTTTTCTAAGCTACAGTGGCATATCCCAGCCTAATTAACATAAACACCGGCCCATTTATAACTATAGTATTTATTCAACAGGGACAAGCGGAGTAATTATTGACGCTAGGAAATTGTTAAATTGATCTAGATTTTATCTTGGATTGAGAGACAGTGCAAAGTAAGTGCTTTTAACGCTACGTTTGAAGATAAAGATATTTGGATGTAGATAAGCAATAATGTGTCAACCCGCATAAACTTGGTTTTGAGAAAATGGCGTCTTAAGATGATTGTATACGTGATTTAAGATTTGTTTTATGACATAAATCCATTTTTTACGTACTTTTATGTTTCAGATGACTTGAAACACTTTTTTAGAATGTTAAATACGTGATGCATTATCAAAATATATCAAAACCTTTGAATTTGACTTTTTGTGGGTTGACACATTATTGCTTATCAGCATCCATTTGTTCTAATAAATGGTGTAACATCACTTCAGGCAATTTTATGAAGTATTTACTATTTCTCAGCGTCGAGCTCGACATCGAGCGTTGAATTCATTCATAGAAAATTTATACATAATACTGATAAATTTCTATTTCGTATCATTGAAACCGAGAAATCTTAGAGAATAGCACTACTGACGACCTTACTCACCGTTCGAACACAACAGTACTCAAAGCTGGAATGATTTGACTGCTATTTTCTGTAAGGTCGAGCATATCTGATTTTTGACACGATCAAAATTAGGATATGCCATTGTGAACTAACTCTCACGTGTGTGAAAAATGAATGTTTTCATAACTATAGGTTTGCAAATGTTCAAACGTCGTCGCTTGACCTTGAATGGCTCAAAATGTATTGATCCGCCCTCTTTGGTATTCAACCACAACCCACCTCTGAAAAGTATTAACACAATTTGAGCCTCGGTCAAGCGACGACCTAAACCTATAGGTATTTGGGGCAGACAACTCATCCTATAATAACTGAACGTGTATTGATAACGGAGTTGAAGAACAGGTCTTGGAAGATAGATAATCGCCAGGTAGCCTTTGTATCTCCAACTAATAACTACTGTTTAAATTCAAGTTCTAAGCCATTCCTAACCTGCAGCACAAACACAAAAGCGTAGAAGAAGGCCGACTTCATAAATAACTCTTGAATCGCTACTCACTCATAAAAACGCGCATGGATATCGAATCACGCAGTGCTTCTTCTAGTAGGAACTGGAAAGATGCTCGTATTCAAAAGCCGTATCCCTGGTGTGGAATTAGAACCGAGACTAGGGACCGAGGTTCAAGCCCCGCACCGTTGCGCCCTTAGCTGAGTTACTTAGTTTTTAAGTTTAAACTCGTCTGGAGGCACATGGGTATTGCTCTTTTAACCGGTTAAGCATTAGAGGTAACTCCCGTCTACCAACTGCGAGAGATCATAATGGAAGAAACTATACGGGACTCATACTACTGCGCGATCTGTGGAGGAGCTCGTGGTACAGTTGCTATAACGCATATCATTCGAAATTAAGCAACCTTAACCCTAGCCAGTCATTGAATGGGTGACCGCCCGAGTTTCCTCCGTCCCTTGGAGAGCACGTTAAGCCGTCGGTCCCGGTTGCCAATTTATCATCTTTGGCAATCGTCACAGGTCAGTCGGAGGCCTGAAATAGTCTGAGAACTGGTTTAATCCAGATCACAGATTTTCCTCGTTAAAGAGGTTACGAAGGTCAGATGGCAGTCGCTTCGTATAAAAAATCATGTGATCAGCCACATTGTTTTGATTGACAACAATGTATGGATTAACGCCAGGGAGGTGATGACTACTGCGCAATCAAAGTCAGCGCTTCTAACTTGCGATGGCATTAGGGAGATTGTACGCCTGTTTGCCACTTTTGTTGTAGAAAAATATGTATTTGCGTGCCTGTTTCTACCAATGTGGGAGCTGGCCTTCTGTATATATTTAATTTGCACCCGTAGCGAAGTCACAACTCAGACAAGTGCATACAAACAAAACTAAACAATTACAAACAGGTATCTCGGACGCCAGTAGCCGTTTCAAATCACGCAATCGTAATTAAATATGGTGATGCAAACGTTTCAAATTTATTGTATCCGCAGTGCATCTATATATTTACATACATATGCTCACGCCTGTATTCCCCGAAGAGGCAGGCAGAGGTGTTGTAATAACTACACCTACTTTTCACCGAAGATGATTAAGTGCCAACGTGACAGATGGTGAGTCCATCGCCGTTTCAGACACTTTACATACGTCATTGAATTACTTCTCAGAAATATGCAGTTTTCCTTCACCGTAAAGCACGTGGTGTGAAGTCACTGTACATAAGTGTTTTAGAAAAACTCATTGGTACAGGCCCCGCTGGGATTCGAACTTGCGTCGCTTGCGTAGCAGGCGACTGCTCAAACCTCAAGGCCACCAAGGCTCTATCTATATATTTGTTTCAAATAATCACTGAATAATTTTAGGCTAGTTCGTTTGATTAGTAAGAAGACTGCCTTACTTACTGCCTATGAATGTGAACAGCACAAAGAAACACTCCCGCATTGCCTACTTTACGAAGAGTTGATTATAGCAAAAAGTCTATATTTTTTCGGATATACGAGTATACACTCACAAATAACGTAGCTGTCTATTTTTAGAAGAATTATAAACTCGTTTCAGTAAATTTCAAGATTATCCCCTACACACAAATTGACAAACTTTACTTACACTTTACACTATTGAAAAAAAATTAAAATTATCGCGAAACCACATAGCTTTTACTATTAATACTTCGGGTAAAATCGCAAGGCACAGCTAGTTTCTAATATATGCACTTACAGATTCAATTATATATTTATAAAAAAAAATATTCAATAGGAATATCGCACGCATATTAATTTCTTTTACAAATCTAATAATACTCAAAAAATGGTATGCTATTATGCAAAAACAAAAAATAGCGACATCTGTAAATAAATATATTCCTAAGAAATATAGTCCGTAGTGCGTATTAAATCATACGGGACAGTGTGTTCGGTCGCGAAGCAACACGCGAGCTAATTAATATGGAGTACCATCGATTTATAGATCGACGGTGCTGAGTTACGGGGTGTGGTGTTACTCGACCTATGAAACTGAGTTTTGAGAATAAATTCGTATTTTTCCATTCGATCTTTATTGTTTGAGGACAGCCGTGGTGATATGCCCATAGGTATGAGTTCTCTAACAAAACAATGCATTATAATAGAAAACTAACTTTTTTATACATACATACATATGCTCACGCCTGTATTCCCCGAAGGGGCAGGCAGAGGTGTTGTAATCACAACACCCGCTTTTCACCGAAGATGATTAAGTGCCAACGTGATAGATGGTGAGCCCATCGCCGTGTCAGACACTATAAATTACTTCTCAGAAATATGCAGGTTACCTCCCGATGTTTTCCTTCACCGTAAAGCACGTGGTGTGAAATCACTGTACATAAGTTTTTTAGAAAACTCATTGGTACAGGCCCCGATGGGAATCGTACCTGCGTCGCTTGCGTAACAGGCAACTGCTCAAACCCCAAGCCCAACACGGCTCTTAACTTTTTATGTGCAAATTTAATTTGCAATTATATTTTATGACGGAGTTTGATAAGTTTTAGTAATCAAAAACGATAAGACATGTAAATAGGTGTTTCATCAAACATAATAATAAATAATTGTAACAAAATAAATATTCAGATAAACAAGATAAGTAAAGTAAGAAGGAAAAAATAAGAATTGGAAAAATTTACATTTTATTTTTAAGAATTCTATATTATTATCTTTTGTTCTCACATAAATATGGCCATTTATTAGACACGTGTGCAATTTTCAAACAATTTACGATAATAATATGCCATTTTTTTTCAACTAACTAAATTAAAATTTATTGTGTTTGAAACATTGTGTTTCTAGTAATTTTTTGTTTATAGACGATTGAAATAAATATAACAGTTTTTCTATAGTTTCATTTTAATTCTAAATGTCACAATTTTTGAGAGCCTTGGGGTTCGAGCAGTCGCCTGCTACGCAAGCGACGCAAGTTCGAATACCAGTGGCCTACACCAATGAGGCTTTCTAAAAACTTATGTGTTGTCAAACCACGGGCTTTACGGTGAAGGAGAATATCGTGAGGAAACCAGCATATAACTGAGAAGTCATTCAAAGACGTATGTATAGTGCCTGAGACGGTGACAGACTCACCATCTGTCACGTTGGCACTCAATCATCTTTGATGAAAAGTGTGTGTTGTTATTACAACACTTCTGTGTACCCCTTCGGCGAAGTAGGCCCCGCTGGGATTTGAACTTGCGTCGTTTGCGTTGTAGGCGACTGCTCAAACTCCAAGGCCACAACTGCTTATTTATTACACTACCTATGGTATACTGCTAAGTAAAGTTTACTGGTATGGTCGCTCCCAACGTATAGGCGTTGAGGAGAATAGGACAGCTGTTAAAAATATGTGATAGGGTATAAATTTAGGAAGCAAATAAAATTATTATGACGAAAATATCTTATTCCGTTTTCGAGTAATTGACGTTCAAAGTGGACCTTATTTTGGCAAAAATCAGCGGTATCGAAGAGTATGATTCACGTGAAATCTAACTACGTTTTTTTTTCTCCCACTAATAGTTACCCATAGCAACCTTAGCCTAAACTACGTTATCGTTGGAGCTAGATATTTTACGACCTCAACATAGTGATATATTCATAAAACCCTACAATTTCTAGACACCAACCGTACAATTTCTAGAAGACAACTGTTCCTTTTATCCGACACCCTGTATATAGGCATATGAAAAAACAGTGAAACAATTTGTCATGCTCCTTTTAGACTAACATTTTTTTTTTTGTGTTTTATATTATTCCAGTCTACATTTTTTTTTAAATATATATATCACTATTTCGATAGTATGAATAACGATCAAATTATTTTACTGCTATTTAATTTGATAACATGATATAAAGTTATGTAGATTGAACGATAGGAACAATTAATATTTTAATTTCGATTGTTATCGTGTTGACTTCGTAGATTTACAAACGTTATTTATGGGATCAAACATTCGTCTTTTAAATTTACTAATTTGGAGGAAAACATCGTGAGGAAACTTGCATATGTCTGAGAAATAATTCTAATACGTATGTATAGTGCCTGAGACGGCGATGGACTCACCCACTGTCACGTTAGCACTTAATCATGTTCGGTGAAATATGGATGTTGTTGTTACAACACCTCTGCTTACCCCTTCGGGGATGGCGTGAGCAATGTTTTTATTTATTAATTAGTCTCAAAAAATAATAGAGCAAAAATTTTGCTAAATTTTGTAAAATTTCGTTGCGTTTGCGCGTGTGCACTTTGGCAGGTTGTGGTTGAACTCCAAAGACAACTTTTCTGTCAATCTCATGGTCCTTCTCGTCATCCCTACAACATAGTACTACATAAAATGAATATGATAATTTTAGATTTTTTGTTTACTGTACATTGAGGCTATATGGTTCCAGTCGACTGATTCGAAAATGCTATCAGGCAACTGGGACCGCGGTTCCAGTTCTTAGTGGTCCTAGTCATATTATATCATATGTATCATCTTCCCAACCACACTAATACCACTGAATTAATATTAAGCTATGCTACAAGCAGTACGGAATCTAGGAACTAATCTTTCAAAATGACTCTGTAGCTATGAGCGGCGTCGGTGTAATGTCAGTAAGGGGTGTCACGTATCCGATTGCGTATACGGCATTTATATCTTACAGATATTCATCTAAACTTCTAACGCGACATCACTTTTACAGTGAATTATGGAGTAAATTTTATCTCTCACGAACGATACAGCAATCATCTTGATTTAAAAAAATTGGTCTATTTTTCATAATGCTTAGTAATCTTAGGTAGCAAATAAAGGTTCTCTAAGATTCTTGCCAGGTTCTTCTGAGTAAAAGCAACCTTCCGAACCTGGCGATAGCATGTATAATCCTGTGTAATCGTGTCGTTCTGATGATTTGAATATCTTTAGGCCTTACCAGGGCCCAAAATGATAAATATTTTTCATTTTCAAATGTCTAAGCAAATAAATATTAATTTGAACTTGAACAATTCTTTAACACTTAGGAATTCTATAGTCATAACAATGTAATATAAGTAGGTATGCAAAAGATAAGAAGGATGGCAAGAAATATTAGAAAAAATATATTTGATAGTCGGCTAACTTGACATAATTATGTCCCTGAAGCTTAAAATTAAGCTAATTTTGTATAACTTATGCGCATAATTTATGTGAAAAGTCTCGTAATGTATTATAACACGCCACTTAACTTTATCGTATTTTAAATTTATCATGTTGGTTTTAAGCCTAGTCAATGAATTGATATGTAGTCCCACACATACGTAAGTATACGGTTATATAAAATTGAAGTGTCTGTTTGTAATTCCAAAATAACACTATTGTAATAATACTGGAATGTAAAAAAAGTAAGTTTCAAAAACATTCTCCGTCTGTCTGTTTTTTTGGGCTAATTTCACACATTCTTCTTCTCACAGCCCCTGTAGGGGAGCTGGGGAAACCGTTTCGGGGCTTTTGGCCCCCTGACGGAGGTTTCAATCGCCGCGCGGTGATCCGCGCGAGGCGTTGGGTTGTTGTGCCTGCACCCAGAGGAGTGCTGGCCGATGACGTCGCCTTGACACTGGGCAACCAGTGAGTGTGGCACGCGTGAGAGGTCCTCTTCACGCCGCCCTCAGCGCGGTACAAGCCAGCCGGGTGAGACCCCGTGGGGGGAGGCCCAGCTAACGACCAGCGAGCAGGCGGCGACTAGGTGTTCTCACGGTGTCGCGTGGAAGTCGTCGTCCTAGGAGTCGTCCTGCGCGCGAAGGAGCTCGCGCGCGTAGGGCCGGCCTTCCGGTGTTCGCGCGTGCAGAGGCGCGAGGTCCCGCAGGTGCGGGTGCTGCGACCGGTCTGCCCGCGCGAACATGTTGGAGGCCAGGCGGCGGATGAAGTCGTCTAGGCTCTCGACCTTGAGGTCCCGTGCGATCGTCGCGTTCCTCACGTACCGAGGCGCGCCCACGATGGTACGCAGGGCGGCGGACTGTTGCTGCTGCAGAGTGGTTTTGGCTGCCTCGCTCGCCAGGGCGTACCAGGCGGGCGCTGCGTACGTGAGGCGAGACCGCACGTAGGCCTTGTAGACCCCCAGTTTGGTCCTGAGGGGGAGGCGGGGGGCTAATCTCGGAAACAACTGGACCGTTTTAAGCGGGACTTTTACTGGCAGTTAGCTAATGTTATAAGGAGTAACAAAAATGCTACTTTATATAAAAAAATATTACAGTTCACGGGTTACCCATGAAATTAACTCTACGCGGGTAGAACCGCAGGGCACAGCTGAGTAGTCATAAATATTGCCTGGTATGAGATAACACTCCTCGACTACGACTGCCTCAATGGTATAAAGTTTGCAAGTGCTATTACGAAACAAAGTCTCAAATGGAGTTGGGCTGGACATGTTGGGAGATACGATGACAATAGATGGACAATCAACATCACCAAATGGAAAGGTCCACATGGCGTGAGAAGCAGAGGTCGTCCAAGCGCCCGGTGGCATGACGAGATTGTATCCGTTGCAGGAAGAGACTGGATGAGCACTGCCAAAGATAGGGATCTATGGAATTCTTTGGGGGAGGCTTTTACCCTGAGGGGGTCCACATAAGAGATGAAACTGAGTAGTAATAAAACTAGAACATAAATGTATCCAATTCTTATTGTGGAATCTAATAAAGCTTTATTATTTATTATTATTATTACGAAACACAAGGTCCTGGATTAGATCCCAAGGAGAACAAAGAGTTATTGGGGTTTTTCATTACGTTATTTCCCAGTAGCAGCTTTGGATCAGGATTAGTGTCTGGTTAATGTCTATAGGCTCACCCCCTATTAGATGGGTCTTGAAACATAACTGGCGAAATGTGAGCGCACTATGTGCCTACCCCTTCGGGCAACAGAGGCCTAAGCATGTAATATGTATGTAAGGAAAATTCCTAACACAAAAATTAGTCCGGCGCAGAATATGATGAATATTAAATTATTGTATAATCCGTATAAATATTAAAAACTGGGAAAAGTTTCCAGGCAGATATCAGCTGTGGAGAGCATTTAATTTGCATATTTAAGAAAATATAAACAAATATCTCTTTGAATTATAATATAAAACCGTCTTAAAAAAGCGTTATACGTATAATGCAAAAGAATATATAACTTCTTTTATAGCATACATATTACTCTCACGCCTGTATTCTGTAGGCCGAGGTGTTGTAATAAAAACAACAAATTTTCACCGAAGATGATTAAGTGCCAACGTGACAGATGGTGAGCCCATCGTCGCCTCAGACATATGTGAAATATGCAGGTTTCCTCACAATGTTTTCGATAGACGATATTTCAATTAGATTTTAGAAAAGTAATGCAAAACTTTATCCCGTAAAAAACAGTTTTTCTGAAATCACTGGCTTGTTAATAATTACAAGTCTGCAAGCCAGCATCAATAAACTACTTAGAGTTCAATTTTCATTAAATACTCCAAGTAATTACCTGACAGAGCCCGATAGAGGCGCGGATATTATCAAAGAGCCAAAATGGGCTTTACGTCCAATATTAATAAAAATAAGAGTATATATTAATAGATGAAGTTAGAGCTCCGAGTCAGCTGCATTTTCTTAAAGGAGCCAGGAAAATGATATCGGATCATACGATAGGATACTATGGATCTACCGATTAAAAATAAATATCTGGTTGACCAGGCTGAGCTCGGTTTCTTCTTCACACAAAAAAAAAGGAAAAAAAAAATTCCGGTGAACGTCAGTCACGAACCGTGGTACTCTAGCGTGGTTATCGCCCTG
This sequence comes from Watsonalla binaria, assembly GCA_929442735.1. Classification (NCBI taxonomy): domain Eukaryota; kingdom Metazoa; phylum Arthropoda; class Insecta; order Lepidoptera; family Drepanidae; genus Watsonalla; species Watsonalla binaria. Next base: position 2,683,256 of record OV838938.1, read on the forward strand.
TAAGCTGGAAGCCTCACGTCTAAGCTACCATAACTTGACAGATGTCGGCGAAATTTACTGTCGTATTGTAATAATATTGTAGGAGTGGTCAAAACGATTTTCTATAAATGAAACCTAGCTAGATCAATTTTTTGCCCCTGAAAGCCCCTACATGCTACAACATTTCATTAAAATCGTTGGAGCCGTTTCCGAGATTCCGTGCATATATATATATATATATATATATATATATATATATGCACAAGAATTGCTCGTTTAAAGATATAAAATTATTTAAATATATCGCCTACTTTATATTAATTATTACTATTTTAGCCTAGAGGTCGCAAAACGGTAATGTGGAACACGAGGTTCTGGATTCAATCCCCAGGTCTGGTAAAGTTATATTGGGTTTTCCAACTATAATAACCCAGTAGCCGACAGAATAACACTACTATATTAAGTTTTACTATCGCACTAGCTCGATATCCTATGCGCTATTATGTATTATGTCAACATTATTGTGCAGTTTTATTAAAACTATTCAGTAATATTTATGTGAAAGAGCAGATATTAGGATGTATTATTGGAGCAATGATTCATTGATTTATTCAATAATTAGAACGGCATACAATGCCAATACACTAATCAGGCACAGGTAATGCAATATACACATAAAATATAATATAAAAACTAAAAATAAAATATTAACGTTCATCCTTTCTCGCGAAACACCATGCACTCTAACAAAAGCTTTTCCATCCGTCATCAAACACATCCACAGTAGGGTTAAGACTCCAGGAGAGCATTGAGTGCAGTCAACGAGCGAGGAATGGGGGACTTAGCACGAGCTACTGTTCGATTGTTGGGGACAGCGAACATATTAGTATACGGACCCACTATGCTCTATTAATATGAGTTGACCTTATCCATGTTAACCTAACGTAGCAAGTTCATAACGGCAGTGAGGGATAAAATTGCACGTAGTATAAAGGAAAGCTGGCGGATATAGAAAATCTCTCAATACTCAGTTCAGCTCAAAGCCAGCCTTTATATAGATAATGTTTACGCCAGCCCTGCTTCTAGACTTATGTAATAAAACGTCAGTTATGTGTTTCTGAGGATATTGGAAAGGAAATTTAAACTTGGACACAGTTTTATCTTTGACATTAGATAATGATGTTTTTTGATAGAGTCAAAGTCAAAAGTATCTTTATTCAATTAGACTTCTTACAAAGTACTTTCAAATAGTCAGAATGACATAAATATACAGGATTATACATGCTACCGCTAGGTTCGGAAGGCTGCTTTTACTGAGAAGAAACTGGCAAGAAACTCAGTAATTACTCTTTTCAAAACTATTATACAATTTAAAGAATAAAAAATAAATAATTTAAGAAACGTAAGCTCATGGACAATGTTCCAATGCACAAATGTCGATAAAAATTTAAATAACTAAAAATCTAGTACATCTACTTATAACTAAATGCGTAGCTTGAGATGACCAGCCCCCACAAGCAGCACCTGTTCACAAGTATGACGTGAATGCCAGCCATTGACCCCCTCAACCATCATAGAGGGAAGTGGAGTGATAGATCCGTAGTGGCCGAGTGGTTTCATTAGCTACGTTATTTAAGTTCATAATTTCCGTATCTGGATGAATTTATAATAAACTAGCTGTGCCCGGCATACGTTGTATTGCCATTTTTATTGGGGTGGACTACCCCTAACATTTAGGGGGATGAAAAATAGATGTTGGCCGATTCTCAGACCTACCCGATCTGCACACAAAATTTCATACAAATCGGTCCATCCGTTTCGGAGGAGTATGGCAACGAAAACTGTGACACGAGAATTTTATATATTAGATTATTATAGACTAGTGTATGCCTCGGTTTCACCCGCAGTCTGAATTTCGTGGGTTATTTCGAAAAACCATTTTTTTTTTAATAAATCTTTCTCCATGTAACATCAGATATCTGCCAGTGAAAAAATCCGTTAAAATCAGACAAACAGACAGAAGGAAAAAAAATGGTCTATCGTCATATGCACTTAGTGAAAAACGATTTTGAATTACAAACAGATACTTAAATGTTATTATTCTGTGTATCAGATCCTATGGACATGGAATTTATAAGTTTTGTAATTTGCGTCTTGTAGACCAAGAACGGTGAAATATTGGAAGGGGTGATTTAGGGGGTAATAAAATGCTAAACTTTTTGTTAGCAAGTGGGTGAAACCGCGGTTGAAAGCTAGTCTCTTACATACATACATGCATATGCTCACGCCTGTATTCCCCGAAGGGGTAGGCAGAGGTGTTGTAATCACAACACCCACTTTTCACCGAAGATGATTAAGTGCCAACGTGACAGATGGTGAGTCCATCGCCGTCTCTTTAGAAATATGCAGGTTTCCTCACGATGTTTTCCTTCACCGTAAAGCACGTGGTGTAAAATTACTGTACATAAGTTTTTTAGAAAAACTCATTGGTTGCGTTGCTTGCGTAGCAGGCGACTGCTCAAACCTCAAGGCCACGGCTCTACACCACGGAAATAAATCATTTCTCCGAAAATACGAATGAAAGCTAGGGTAGTAAGCAAACAATCAATTACAAAGAGAACTGTCGAAGAGGAAACTTTCCGACGCAAACAGGTAAAACACAAAATATAAAACTCACAGCAAACGGGAACAAAACAATGATTAATGATGAAATGCACTCGAAAACAAACTGTCGAACTTCTTCAAATTCGCAATACAAATGCCTTCGGAATAACCCCTCGGAAATAATGGTTTCCTTTATAGGGGTAGGTACCCTAACCACCTTAAGATCGACAATCAAAAACCAACCTTAACATTGAACGTGAAGGTTGAAATGAGCTTGTGTTGTGATATGTAGGGTAAATACACCAAATGTTGACACAGGATTTTCTTTCCTTACAAGGTTTTGTTGGTTTTTTGTTGTTGCAAGGAAACGGAAGTGGCGTATAGGGACGTGTGTTTCCTACTTTTTTGTTGAGAAATTGTTTCGGTGCCATTAAGCCGTTGACAGATCACTGAGAAATGCTTCTGGATCGCTTGCGGGTATTTGTGTCACAATGGGGATGGAGCGATTAGTGTCGCTATTGTTGGCGGATATTTATGTTAGGGCGATCGACTTCTATGGAGGTAATGTTTACTAAATCCCCGGTTCTACTTAGAAGGCTTCTTAAAAAGCTAAGTAGTGGAAGGAAATAATTTTACTACTTCAATTTTAAGCTACCGTCATCTAGCCTTATCCCATATATTTTTGGGGTCGGCGCTTGATTCAACCCGATGTGACTGATCATTTAGTTTTTATACGAAGCGACTGATCTTTTCCTTTTACAAGGAAAATCGGTAATCTTTTAGCTACCTATATATTTTTATTGTATTTCACAGCGTCTGAAAATTAAAATATAAATTCAATCATGTTCCTCTGAAGTCACCTATATTATTAAATCCGGTAAAACCTATACACATATATATCAAAAATGAGGGCTTTCGTGGCCTCGAGCCGTGGTGGCGTCGGGGTTAGAGCAGTCGCCTGCTACGCGACACAAGTTCGAATCTCAGCGGGGCCTGTACCATGTAATGTGCAGTGATTTCACACCACATGTTTTACGGTGAAGGAAAACATCGTGCAGAAACCTGCATATGTCTGAGAAGTAATTCAAAGTCGTGTGCATAGTGCCTGAGACGGCGATGGACTCACCCTTTGTCACGTTGGCACATAATCATATTCGGTGAAATGTGAGTGTTATTGTTACCTCTGCTTACCCCTTCGGGGACCCTTCTGGGTTGGCGTGAGCATATTTATATTTTCGGGCCTTGTATTTTTTGAAGTCGGTAAAAAGGGTTGATAAAAAAACTCCCGGGGCTTGTCACAAAAGTCTCATGAAGTTTCACCTTATTTTTATTGTATTTTTATGAAGTTACGTAATAAAATAAATACTTTTAAGAAATTATGCATTAAAATTATTGACACGACATTCTAAGTAGTATTTCATGTTACAGCTTAAGTTACGATATAGATTCTGAATTGTATTTATAAGTAGTTTTAATTTAAAATGTCTTATACAACTCAATCTGATAAAAATCTTTGATTTAAAATATTATAAATAAATTATGCAAAATAGTGATCGATATCGACATCAAATCTTCAATTCATTGATATTAAAATTGAGAATCTTTTATCAAATCCTAGTAGCTACATGAATTTGAGACGGAGGTCAATTATTTTAGCTGCTCCTCTTAAGGGTCTGTCAATCAGTCTGTCTGTCTGTCCGGCTACAATACCAACAATTGTGGCAAAAACACATTTGATTATTGCCTGTATCATATAAGTAAATATAATCAACGTTTTGCTGCGGCTTGGCCCCAAGTAAATAAATGTACAGTCCCATCACGAGATATGAGCGCGTACTTTAAATGCACAGTAGTTAAGTATCTGTATGTGTATGGTGAGAGAGAAAACGTGCACAGCCATCTCTCTGGTCTTATCCCATACATTCACTCGTCACTTGGTTCAACCCAATGCGGCTGATCACCTGATTTTTATACGAAGCGACTGCCATCTGACCTTCACAACCCCTTTAACAAGGAAAATTTGTGATCAGGGTAAAACCAGTTGTCAGACTATTTTAGGCCTCAGAATGACCTGCAATGATTGACAAAAATGTTAAATTGACAACCGGGACCGACGGCTTAACGTGCTCTCCGAGGCACGGAAGGAACTCGGGCGGTCACGCATCCAATTACTGGCTAGGGTAGGAGTTGCTGAACTTCGCTGATTGAATGATATGCGCAATAACAACTGTGCCTGGAGCTACACTGCAAAAAAATATGCACAGAATCCCCAACATTTACGCTGCGCTCACCCAACTCGTGATGACACCTGTAAGGGCTTAATCGCTTAAGCTTATCACCAACTCCCTTTAGGGTCATAGATCAGCAGGTGTAGAGTCAACATTCAAAATTTTATCACAATTGTAATCTTGTTTAATGACTGCGTTATTGCTTGTAAGATATACGCCGTCGGTATAAATTTAAATGCGTCTAGTGATTTACGGCATTGGTTGGGTAATCATGCGTATTTGGTATAAGAGTAATATTGTAAATAAATAGGTATTCTCACTTTGTTTCCATTGTGGATTTAATCTATACCAATATTATAAAGAGTAAAAGTTTGTATGTATATTTGTAACGAATTGGCTCCAAAAGTACTGGACCGATTTTAAAAATTCTTTCACCATTAGAATACTACATTATCACTGATTAATATAGGCTATATTTTATCACCATACTCCCACGGGAACGGGAACTAACTACTGCATTCAAGGCATTGGACATTTTGAGGAAAGCCTTACGATTTTTCTGTCACCGTAAGGCTCGTGGCATAAAAATCAAAGTACCTCATCACCTGATGTTTATACGAAGCGACTGCCATCTGACCTTCGTAACCCCTTTCACGAAGAAAATCGGGAATCTGGGATTCACCATTTGTAACCTCTAATGATTGCCAAAGATGTTAAATTGGCAACCGAGACCGACGGCTTGACGTGTTCTTCGAGCTTCGAACTTGGGTCATCCAGGTAATTAGTGGCTTGGATTAGAGTTGCTTAACTTTGCTGATCGAGTGATATGCGCAATAGCAACTATGCCACGAGAGAACATAGATTCACATTATACAATAATAAATGAAAGTTTAAATAATAATTCATACGATACAGTCACTATAAAAAGTTGACGTGAAATAGGTAGGGTTGGCACAGAGGACTAACGCGTGATCGCTTGTAATTGGCCTCCGCTGATGGATGAGACTAACCGCTTCTCATTACGAGCCAACCAACTTTACTGGCACTTAACAAATATCGAATTCAACCTTAAAGTACTGTTTATAAGGTTGAATGTTCAAAATAAAGGAGCATAGGTTATTATGCCGACGGACAGAAACAGTTGGTAATTATTGGCAGCCCTGCAAATAAGGTATATCTTTCACAAACGGAACCTACTTATTGGATATGTGTTTAGAATTTCATAGTTTGCTTTATTTGGTGTTTGACTTGTTAGTCTTTCAAAAGAGGTTTTCATTTTATATATATTATTATATTATATTTATTATATGTTTAAAAGAGCAATTCTTGTATATATTCTTGTATATAGAGCCGTGGTGGCTTTTAGGTTTGAGCTGTCGCCTGCTACGCAAGCGACGCAAGTTCGAATCCCAGCGGGGCCTGTACCAATGAGTTTTTCTAAAAAACTTATGTACAGTGATTTCACACCACGTGCTTTACGGTGAAGGAAAACATTGTGAGGAAACCTGCATATTTCTGAGAAGTAATTCAATGGCGTATGTAAAGTGTTTGAGACGGCACTTAAAAATCTTCGGTGAAAAGTGGGTGTTGTGATTACAACACCTCTACCTACGCCTTCGGGGAATACAGGCGTGAGCATATGTATGTATGTCTTGTATATATATATATATAACGATTTTCATGAAATTTTGGGTGTAGGAGGTTTCAAGCGCAAAAAATAGATCTAGCTAGGTTTCATTTTTGGAAATTGACCATGTCTTCAGGCAAATGAAAAACTCACAAAATATAATTACAATACGACAGTAAATTTCACCTACAACTGTCTAGATACGATAGCTCAGAGTGAGGCTGCCAGCTTACAGAGTGATAATGAATTTGGAGTACGGTTCGAGCCTGACGTTCACCAGTTCCATTTCTGCAAGTTTTTTTTTCGTGACAAAACGAACCCGAGCACAGCTGTGAACCAGATTCTTATAATATAAGTGGGAGGTCTTTTATCCCTCTCATAACGAACGGTTTATTATGACGTCATAATATGAGTATTAAATTCATACTAATTAAAAAAAAAAACACAATGCTCACCCCAGGATTGCCGAAGGGATAGGCATAGGTGTGCATATATTACAACCAATATTTTGCCAGTTATGTTTAAGACCTATGTAATAGCTGCCTATTGTCATTATGTGTGGAAAAATTCAGCAAATTCATAAAAGTGCCATATTTAAATAACGCCAGGATTATAAGAGGTATTTTTGTGATTTTCAGTGCCCCAAGGTTTTGACATGTATTTACATTGACGATATGTCGACCGATAGAGAGAAATGGAAGAGAAGAACACATTGCGCCAACTACAAATAACATGGGATAAGGGCAGGAGGGCATATTGCCTGAGTATTTTCCTTATTTTGTAAGGGAACGTTAATAATCACTCACACAAAAGCTCACACCACAAAACTATTGAAGAGGGAAAAGGCTTAGGTGACCGAATTCAGTTATCTATATCTATACATAGAAATAAAATTGATTTTAAGAAATGTATTGTCAACTAGCTGAGCCCCACGGTTTCACCCGCGTAGATTTAGTTTTATATAATACTTTTTTTCGCAATAAAAGGTAGCTTATATCCTTTCTCAGGGTCTAAATATTGTCTGTGACAGATTTCATCAAAATCGGTTGAGAGGTTTAAGCGGTAAAGCGTAACAGACAGACAGAGTTACTTTCGCATTTATAATATTAGTAGGGATCATACGCCGGTTAAATCACAGGCATGGGCTGGTTTTAAGTTTAAAAAAAATACATGAATTAAAATCCCTTAAAAGTACCTATTTAAAGAAACACGTTTTTGTTGCCATTGGAATTATATAATTATTCGAGTGTAAAATTGCCACCCTTAGAAAGACTCATTGGTTATTTTCTTTACCACTAGCTGTGGCCCTGCGGTTTCAGCCCCTCTATCATTGTATTATTAGCTATCCATCAGTGAGAGTCCCGTTCAAATCGGTGCAGTCGTTTCGGAGATAAGCCGGAACAAACAGACAGACGGACAGACAGAGAAAGAAAAATAAAAAAAAATGGTTATTCTGTTTCAATACCGTGTATACTTTCATAAGTATTTTGTCAAAAAGCGTAATTTAGGAATCAAAAACAGACACTTCAATTTTATTTATCTATATAGTTACATAACACCATCATTACACATTGTTCCTATACATATAAAGAGACCCGTCTTATCATATAAAGCTAGACGAAAGGAAGCTTAGCCCAGTTCTGCACCATTAGCATCCATGGTTGGCAATAGTGAACCTATTAGGGCTGTTACACATGCAGGCGTGGTACCAACTTTCTTAAAAACCTACAGGAAATTAATTAGTCATAGTTGGGTACAGTCTAGTCTTACGTAAGGCTAGTTTACATGCACTACTGGTCATCTGCGTGTAACGAGCTTTATACGTTACATAATTGAGTCGTATCCAGGTTAAGAAAATATATACCCTATGTAATAATTTTATACATACATACATATGCTCATGCCTTCGTTCTCAGAAGGGGTAGGCAGATGTGTTGTAATAACAACACCCACTTTTCACCGAAGATGTTAAAGTGCCAACGTCACAGATACTGAGCCTATCGCCGCGCCGTCTGAGGCACTATACATATTTGAATTACGCATAAAATATAGTTGAAGTCATTGCACATAAGTTTTTAAAAAAAGTCATTGGTACAGGCCCCGCTACGATTCGAACTTGCGTCGCTTGCGTAGCAGGTGACTGCATAAACCCCAAGGCCACCACTCCTCTGTACATAATGTTATCTACTAAAATATATCGCTTCTAATAGACTGCCTCGTTTGTCTAGTGATTGCAAATGCTAGTGCTGATCACGAGGTCCTGTGTTCGACACCCGGGTCGGGTAAATTTATTTATTTATTTATTCAATAAAGATTTTCCATCTGAAATTTCCCAGTAGCAAAAGCCCGGAGTCTGGATTAGATCCGGTCAGTCCGGTCCGGATAGTTTTTTAATAATTTCATATTACTGTTTATACTTTAAAAACATTTTTTTAATATGGAAACAGGTAGTTAATAATATTCGTTATTAAAATACATTTTGAAAATAGAACTGAGGATAACCGTTCACATAACAGTACTTGAAATCATTCGAATTCCAAATAATGATTTGAATTCAGCCCAGCGATTGGTCAGCGCAAATTGCCGACGGACAAAGTGCGCTGTAATTGGTGATTGACATGTGAGAGTTTCCTGATTGGCTACATGCTCTAGTGACGTTAGAGTTGGGAACATAACAGCCAAAGCTACGAATTTAGTTATAAGTAGAACTACTAGACTTTTATTTATGTTAATTTTTATCGACATTTGTGCATTGGAACCGTGTCCATGGGCTTATGTTTCACAAGTGATTCATTTTGTATTCTTAAAATTGTATATAATATTTTTGTAAAGAGAGTTTCTTGCCAACCTTCCGAACCTGGCGGTAGAATGTATAATCCTGTATAATTATGTCATCCTGACGATTTGAAAGTACTTTGTGAAAAGTCTAATCGAATAAATAAATTATTGCCTTGACTTTGACTTTGAAAAATTTTATACATTCCGATGACAAGCTGAATTTCTTGAGTTGCCTTAAAAATATTTGTTCTCGTCTTTGGTATTTATGATATATACATAACTTTTGTTATACGTGCATATCTGGCAACAGAGAAGTACCTTTTTTAGAAAATCGATGCAACAAATGATACATAAAAGTTTAGAGAACAGCAAGGCAAAGAGACATAGTCACTATAATATGTATATGATGTCTATAAAAATATCTGTTATCTTCTACAAGTTGTCGCATTTGATGATACCCACGTTACTTACACACTAACACGTTATTGAGGGGAATATTCACTTCAAAACAAGTTATTGATTTATTCCGATTATTAGAACAAAAAAATTTAAAAAGTATTTGTTAGACTCATGGTAGGTATAATGTATACTCTACATAACACCAAAATTTTATACGAAAATTAGGTCAAAATTTCGATAACTTTGAAAGTCAATCACACGAAAGCTGGAGAAGATATTATTTAAACTCTATTTTTATTTGCTTCCTAATATTATGTCCCGTCACATTTCAACAGCTGTATTCCAAATTAGTAATTATTATTTATAAATTTCCAAACGTCGTCACGTTTTCATCTTACGATTAGGCGTGGCTCAAAATGTGTTGATCTGCGATCTCTGGCATTCAACTACAAATATCAACATATTTTGAGACACTAAAACGCAAGGTCAAACGAGGGCGTTGAAGTTGCCAAAACCTAACACTGTTCCACTTTAGTCGGTATAACGATATTTTAGCATGAAAGGTGAATGAATATGGGTCGTATCGCAGTTAATAACATTGACCGCTGTACCCCTATCACGGGTTTGCCTCCGTTTTCATAATCTATACTCGCTAGCGTCTCCGCCGAATATTAGTATGAGAAATTGTGCAGCAACTCTCAGCGGTGACGTGAACAACTAAAATATGTCATACAAATATTGCGAGTGACGCTAGCGAGTATAGATTACGAAAACGGTGGCAAGCCCGTGATAGGGGTATTGAGCTATATCATACCAAATACTTGCATCATAAGGGCTTATCTCAAATCTGTCCATTCTATCCACAACAGAAGGCAACGGTCGATACTAAAATGGTTGTATCGTTATATTCTGTTGCGAAGCCATCTAGCTGCTTCTATTTAAGGCGAATAATAGCATCTTACGTTCCAGAGTAATCACAAGAATTCATAGGCTTCGCGGGTGATGGATAACTTTGTTGTGCACTGCGTTCCAATTGCGATATAACTTTAGAATCTACAACAGTTAACTGGGAGTTGTTTACCGTAATTTTACTTTATCTATCTTTACTGTGTATATGTATAAATATTCTGTTTTTAATTCCAGGTTTTCACTAAATGTATATGTAATTCGAATCCCAGCGGGGCCTGTACTAATGAGATTTTCTAAAAAAAAAACTTATGTGCAGTGATTTCACACCACGTGCTTTACGGTGAAGGAAAACATTGTGAGCAAAGCTGCATATGTCTGAGAAGTAATTCAAAGACGTATTTATAGTGCCTGAGACGGCGATGGAATCACTCTCTGTAACGTTGGCACTAAATCATATCGGTGAAATGTGGGTTTTGTTGTTATAACACCTTTGCTTACCCCGTCGGGAACCCTTCTGGAATGGCGTGGGTTTAGAGGTTTTTTTGGTCTTGTGTTCGTTTTTGGGTCTTGTATGGAGCGTGATGTGAACAAATAATATTTTCGCTGAGCGCTCACAACTCACGACGGCGTTACAACTGGCCACTAGCAAGGCGCAACATACCCCCACATTAAGATTTAAATATGTGACAGTTAAAATAACAAGCTCAATCCGAGTTTAAATTTCGAACGTCACAATGACAGTAAATCAAAGAAGCACATGGCAAAAGGCAAGCCATCTATCATGGGATTTGAAGCCCAACTCTAATCAAAAATGGCTTTTAACGAGCGCTTTATAAAGCACAAATTCCAACACACCAATTCGATCGAACCCTCCCGTGGCTATGCATTATTAAACAACAATTCTATGACCCCATTCGAAACGCATTAGATAGGGCATTATATGTAATTTGCTTGTTTTAATTCAGTTTTCATTATTACAAAGTGTGGCGATTAATTATTCAATAGAAATGCTGCAATGTTGGGGGAGTCTGATGCTATTAGCCTTTGTAACGAGGTACCAATTAAATTGTGCTTTGGATGTATTAGCTCCGCTGGGAATCTCATAATTTGCAGGTAACATGATGTCTGCATTGCAGCGATTTATATTCTTTAAATTTGTGAGTTTTTTTAAGTAACGGTAAAAGAAAAAAATATCAAAAAATACAATTACTGTGCATGTAATTGTATTGCGTTATTTATAGTGGTTTATGCGATTTCTCGAAATGGCTTAACCGATTTGGTAAACTGTCTCTGAAAATTATGTAATTGGTAAATAATTTGCTACGATCTTCTGTGAGGAACAGTGGCCAGTCATCACCGAATGTTGAATTCCCATTAAGACTAGATCCAAAAAATTTGTTGAATCAAATGATAGACAATGTTGGTGATTTTTACTGACTTAAAAAACAGGGTATATTAAAGGGTACTAGGGCACGTGGTAGTCCGTTCATTAGTAATCACTAATGAACGGACCAGAGTAAATGGGATGGGTGGTGCTAGTTTCAAGAAATAATGTCGCAAAGTTGCACTCTGAAGTGATTGGCGCCGTATTTTTCAGCTACCTACATTATGACAACGACCGCTCTTCCAAGAGAATCACGAAAAACAAAAACATTAATTTATAGAGCGAAATTGAGCGGAAGTGTCGGTAGAGGGCGTCCAAGGAAGAACTATGACCAAATTAATAGTATTTTTCATATAGGTTAAAATCGGAGCAATCGAAACCGAAGGATGTGTATGAAGAGAATGTGGAGGCGAAAGAAGTATGTAAGAATCGTAGCATGTGGCAAACGGTGGACTCAGCCCACCCCCATGGGATACAGGCGTGAGCATATGGATGTAAAGACAAAAAATATTACCCAAATACCGTATCACAAACCCTTCGGACAACACATCGTCGCGTATTTGTCAAAACAAACATGACAGCATTGGAGGGCTTAACCCTTCGTTGCGATATCAATTAATCGGCTCAATTTATGAATTGCCCTCGCTATGATATGATACACGGAATATGTAATGAGCGCATATGTAGGTAGTGATTTTTGAACCTGTTTCGGTATTTAAATAGGCAACATTTTTGATTTTTAGTAGACAAAAAAAAATTGGGAGTATACAAAAAAAATTAACTTATTATAAAAAAAAATTGTGTTCTATAGAATTTCTACACTTCAAAATATTGCAAAAAAACATTACTTTTTTTTATGCCGAAGCGATGGAGTTCCTAAACTATCACTTGTTATTCTGGCATGATCTGGAACATCATGCAAATCACAATTTTTTTAAAGTAGTAACTGGCAGTCAAAAACCATACATTGTGTCATTTTTTTTTAATGCATATATTCGATTTGAATGTTTTTTTTTGATAAGATTCAACTGATTTTGTTAATATTATGATCACAAGCTTTATTTTCTCTAAACCTTACACTACACAACAAGGAATGTTAAAGTTTTCATTAAAAATCAATGAAAACTAAATACAGGGAGCGGGAGATTTGCATACAAATAGTTGATGGCCATAAATCATGTAGGACAGTCTGCGGCCATTTTGATGTACAACAGCGCCATCTGTGTCAACTCAATGAGTTATTATGCCATTTAGGGCTGCCTATTATATGTAATTTTAAAACATTTTTAAAAACAATCTAGCAAAAATCTACATATATTAATAATTCTATCATTTGCATCTTATTTGGATACTATACATGCAAAACCCAGACTTTTTGCATAGAAATAGATAAAGGGCTTAATAATGATAATGCGGATATATAGGTAAGATACCTATCTATACATCTATATATACATATATACAGATAAATAAAATTGAAGTTTCTGTTTGAGATACCAAATTAATAGCTTTTCACTAAATGCATATGAAAGTGCATTTATCATTAACACATTCACTGCTAACATTTCAACTTCTTCGTAAATTCTCGAACAGTTGGACGCACATACGCGTCGTTAGCAGTGAACGCGTTAAAGCACCAATTTAAGAAAAAACTGTCTATCGGTTTGTCTGTCTGTCTCTTTGTTCCAGCTTGAAACGGCTGGATCGATTTTAACGGGAATTTAACTGATAAATTAGCTGATGTTCGAAAAGAGGAACTTAGGATACTTTTATTTAAAAATAATATTGGGGCTTCGCGAAATTAAGCATTAAACTAAATCTATAACTAATATGTACTTATAGCTGGTCATGGAAAGCCATAGAGTCATGAGAGGAGGTTTATTATAATAAGCCAGAATAGAAGGTTTCTGATAATTATCTTGATGTTTACCCACCTACAGCATCAAGTTCTGGCTCGTTATGATAATCCTACATGGAGTTATAGCCGCAACCAGCCTCATGCCGGTTTGGTAAGCAAGTTCAGTAACACCTACACTATCATATATAAATAAGATATTAAAAAATAATTCGTATCAAATCTAAAAAACACACTTAATCCAAAATCACATTGAAAAGTAAATGATTTTCATAAATATGCGCTTAGAAAGGTAATTAATTTTCTTGTAACAAATTTTAGAGCGATTTCTGTCAATTGACAGATGTTAATAAACGTAGTTATTATGAAAATATCTTATAAGCACAAATAAAAATATTTTTTTATTTCTCCGTGAATATTCCATGATCAAACTAGACTATCGTGCGTGATAGTTGAAGAAATTATACATAATATATATATATAAAAACAATAAATTTTTATTTTTTAAAAAATTATTAAACGCTTCAAATTTTTTTGAAGCGTTTAATAATTCAAATTTAAACATATTAATAAAAAAGATGTGCCAACCCTGACGCTACGAAATGTAACATGATTTATAGAGCAACCCTTAGAAGATTAACCCTTTATCCGGGGTCAGATGACAGAGACATGCGAGGTTACAAAGGTCCCTTACATTTGTAATTTTGTTATTAATTGTTTCTCGTTATGGTATCTCTAAAACTACATAATTAAAAAAAATATATCATCCGATGACGGATTGATGTGCAAAATAGATATTTACTTACATCATAAAATCTTCTTTCCTCTTCTTCATCGTTTTCCTCACAGCTGAGGGTCGTGACCACCATTAGTAGCTCTATCTGTAAGAGCCCTCCAGGCTGCTCTGTTCTGAGCCTGATGAAGTGCGGTCTGTGTACCAATATTAAGTACCTCTAGGAGAGGATCTGTCCAGCGAGTTGGAGATCTGTCTCTACTAAAAGCTTCTAGAGCTTCCTAAAGAGTTCCTCAAAAGGTAAAAGTGGAGTTTTTATGCAACTAAGGTAGCAAGCAGGCGTCCAGTCCGCTTGATGGTAAGTGGACACCGCAGCCTATGAACATGACCAACACCACACAAAACCACAGTGTCAGTCCAGGCCACCTTATAAATCTATACGAATATTATAAAGAGGAAATATTTGTATGTATGTTTGTATTGAATGGGCTCCGAAACTACTGGATTGATTGGAAAAAAATCCCATACTTTAAATAATACATTCCCATAATTTAAATTACCCTTTACGGGAACGAGAACTACGCGGGTGAACCCGCGTGACGTCCGCTAGTAATGAAATAAAGTCGTGCCAATATAATATTACAAGGTAAAAGAGTCGCATAATGGCACAGCGAATCCATTCCTCCCTTCCCCCCATGGAGCCCTAAGGACCTTACTCCCCGCAGCTTCACAATACTACTGTAAATTATTATTTGACTGCGAGCTTCTTCTGTAAGGTGGAGGTACAATTAGTTAAGCAACTCTGAATTTCGAACCGAAAAACTTACTTATTCGAGACCATTCAGTATGTTCACGCCTTACCAGAAGGGTCCTAATTTACACCCTGGATTCTAATAGGATTTCATTGTGACAGAGAGATAATGAGGCCATAGTTTTAGTGACAATTTCTTAAAACATGTAAGTTTATAATATACCATGCTACTTACTTACTATAAAGTCAATTAAGTATAAATAATTGTAATTAATATGTCAACAGAGCAATATAGTAAACTGAGACTAAATAAATAACCCCTTTACTGCGTGCAATAACTGCGGTGTATTCTTTTAATAACCGTTTCCACTCACCGTGCTACTCAAATAGCTAGAAAGATTAGACTCTACGTACAGACTGCACAAGAAAAAACTAAAATAATATTATAAGGAGTAACTTAAGCTACGTTTATTTAAAAAAAACATTTAGGATTCAGGACACAGCTTGTGTATAATATTTAGGAATATTAGAAGGATATTTAAATGCGGTTGAAATAATTTTCTTCCCAACAACAACTTCTAAATTCTTGACACAGAGAATATTTTACTCGCTAAGTATGGTTTTAACATTTAATATTATACTAAGTGTGGTATTAACGGAAGTTTAAAGTTAAAATGGGCAAAGGGGAACAATTAGGAAAGTATTTCAAGTATTCTCAAGGAGTTTGGATTAAAATCATGTTCTAATTCCTTCATTAATAATTGAATAATTCAATAATAATGCTCATTAGACCTAAGTTTTATATAACCTAACTATTTATAATGTAAACTGTATAACGTGTAGCAGGTATATAATAGATATTCGAATTGCTAGTAAGATTCGAATTCCCTGAGATTAGAATGGCTCAAGATACTTATAAGTTCTTCTCAGAAGGTTAGTTTATCGAACCCTTGACCGGTTTCGACTGAATACCTTACCAGGGCAAAATAATATTTTCATATTTATTTTGATTGGATGGCGACACTCGCGCATAGTTTTATGAATATTTATATACGCGCACGATTATATTGTACGAAGGGGTAGGCAGTGGTGTTATAATAACAACAGCCACTTTTCATTGAAGATGATTAAGTGTCAACATGACAGATAGTGAGTCTATCACCGTGTGAGGCACTATACATACGTATTCGACTTCCTTTTTTCTTTCACTGTAAAGCAAGTAGGGTGAAGTTACTGTACATAAATTTTTAGAAAAACTCATTGGCACAGGCTGCTGGGATTCGAATTTGCGTCACTTGCGTGGCAGGCGACTGCTCAAAGCCCACCGCCACCTACGACTACTTATTAGTTGACACAAAAAGAAGAAAATAATTTCCTTATTTCAATAAAATGGATTCTAAGCCGTGGTGGCCTTGGGGTTAGACCAGTCGCCTGCTACGCAAGCGACGCAACTTCGAATCACACCACGTGCTTTAGGGTGAAGGAAAACATCGTCAGGAAACCTACATATGTCTGAAAAGTAATTCAAAGACGTATGCATAGTGCCTGAGACGGCGATGGACTCACCCTCTGTCACGTTGGCACTTAATCATATTCGGTGAAATGTGGGTGTTGTTACAACACCTGTGCTTACCCCTTCGGGGACCCTTCTGGGATGGCGTGAACATATTTTTTTTTTTGGATTCAAATATGGTGAGTGATAAAATTTGTATTGTATTTGAATTTATTTTGCCAACGTTACATCATAATGCTGAAGTGATGTTGGTGTGTTGCGCCGGCGCATCTCAGGTAGTCTGATTTAATGCCGCCTTAATGAAACCTGTTAGGTAACTGGTATTATTTATTATTTTGTCCTATGAACGGGGCTGGAATAAGCAGTAGCTGATGCTGGGTAGATTCTGTCGTAGCTAATAATTAGTATTGTCTATGTATGTGTTAGTGTCTGCTATCTGCGTGATAGGGTTGTTGAGAAATTTATTGATTATTTTCTGCCTACTTCGTCCACGTGGAACTTTGGGTTAACTTGGGCTATATAACACTATAATATTTTTTTAAAACAAGCCAGTATTTCCTGCGATTAGCGTGTTCAAGAAAAAAAATGTTCAGCTTCTTTTTTTAGTATAGCTTTAATTTACGTAACAATAAGAACAAACAATAATAATAATGTAGAACGGAAAAATAGATAGCTATAAAAAATACTTATTTAATATTAATAATTGGAGAAGTGTCCGCGCGGCGCCATCTTGTAGACAAAACCGAAATTAGCTGAAATCTGAAATGTATACTAGATTTTTATTTGTAAAATATCTAACGTACATAATTCTCGTGTCGCACAACATACACTTATTACCAAACTCTTCCGACACGGCTGGACCGATTTGTATGAAATTTTGTGTACAGGTACAAGTTGATCTGAGAATCGGCCAACATCTATATTTCCCTAAATGTATTCAGCAAAACAACGGAGGACGGAACAAAAGAGGAGCTCGTGGCACAGTTGCTATTGCGCATATCATTCGATCAGCGCCGTTAAGCAACCCTAGCCAGTAATTGGATGGGTGACCGCCCGAGTTCCCTCCGTGCCTCGGAGAGCACGTTAAGCCGTCGGTCCCGGTTGCCAATTTATCATCTTTGGCAGTCGTTACCGGTCAGTTAGAGGCCTAAAATAGTCTGACAACTGGTTTAACCCAGATCGCAGATTTTCGAAGGGATTGCGAAGGTCAGATGGCAGTCGCTTCGTATAAAAATCAGGTGATCAGCCACATCGGGTTGAATCAAGTGCCGACCTCAACAATGTATGGGATAAGGCCAGGGAGATGATGAATTCAACGAAACAACGTTTGCTTGGACCAGCTAGCAATATATACCTTTGATATGGTGAGGATGGTCCAATTATCATGACGTTAAAACAATTTTATCTCATGATTAACTAAACAAAGTATAGCTACATTATCGCTTATTATAATCAGCTTCCAGTTAAACTAATCTCGGTACATCTCTACAACTATGTCATCCACGAATCTGTAATCAGATAATTCACATTCAATCAGAGATCTTACTGCACTGCCATAATACATATACCTACCAGTAACCAAATCTAAATTATATGAGCATTAAACAGTTGATTTGAAAAGGATGCAAAGTTTTTCCACATCCAATAAAAAGCAAATCACTTTACATGCCAGCTTTAAGTATACCTGTCGTTAAGTAAATCTGCCAAATCACGTAAAAAACAATAATATATTTTACAAGGATCAGTACTAAAAACGAATTACAAGTAGAAAACCCAAATCGGTGTCTCTCGGGATCGTGCCAAGAAGGCTGGCAGCTTTGCCACGTTGAATAGCAATGCTGATTCTCTGAGCGAGAAAAGCCCCAGCCCGCTTGTCACGAGAAGCATCTACCAGACTACGTGCAACCTCTTTGAAAAGTTGATAAGCATCTGGACCCCAAGGCCCAATAATATATTATGTATTATAAGAACCTGGTCAACTCAGAAGAAAAACATTGACGTTTTCTCAAAAAAAAAAACGAGAAAAATACAGGACCGGTGTCATTTTGTATTGTAACGATGTTGTAGCAATTTTTCATCGCGTGTAAACGATGTTTCTTGAAGATGAAACCTAGCTAGGTCAATTTTTCCCCCTGAAACCTGCTCACAACATTTCATGAAAATCATTGGAGACGTTTCCGGGTTTCTGAATATATAGGTATATATAAGAATGGCTCGTTTAAAGGTATACGATGTGGATATGAAACCAATGATTAAAACTGTATTTTATTACTTGAGATACTGTATTGAATTGTGTACTAGGATGGATAAATATTTTAATTATGTTATTAGTAGAAAAATCCGTTTTCTATGGTGTTTTCGTCGGCTCAGATACCATTAGAAGCACCCGTATTTAAATCTTTGAATAATCTTATGTAATTGAAGGCTGTAATTAATTTCAGGATACATTCAACCAAAATATTTGTGGCATTCGCGAGTTTGGGTGGATGAACAGATAAGGATATCATTATAGAGCTGATGATACACGGTCTTAAAATGTCGATAAGAAATAGCAACGCTTAAGAAATAAAATATGGTCGATACTTTTGTATTTGTGGATATAAAATAGGTGCATCTGAATAATAGTTACTAGTTGGACTTTCTACAATAGAAAGTCCACGGAAAACCTTATTATTTCCTTAGACTTTTAAATCGTCAGAACAACAGGATTGGTTGATTTTACTGAGAAGGACCTGGCAAGAAACTCAATAATTACTCTTTTCAAAAACAAAAATAATTATGCAATTTTGAGTAATGCAATACGGACAGACAAATTTCTTAAATTATATAGAAGCTTTCATATGCATAATTTTGTATAACTACTATTTTGGTATAATACAATTTTTGCACAGAAGTATGAAATAAAATATAAAATTATTTTCATTTCATATCCATTATGCATAGATGCACAATAAATTGATATTGATTCAGAAAATTTTACTGTTTTCATTTTCATTATCGACACAATATAACACAGCGGTAATATCATCTCTATATACATACACAACAATATACGTAACATTTTCGGGTTTACACTCCAGTCACCATGTCTGTAATGATCATTTTTTCAACAGATCGCATCTCGAATCTCTGTTTATTTATTAAACATTTCCATGTTACTGTACCTTTATAAAAGGAGCAATTTATTAATGAAACGATTATTCAACCGTATCGCGTCGGCATCAAAGGCATGCCGAAACCCTTAGTTTAAAGGTATGGATAGAGCCTCCTAACCTGGCTGTTTTAAGAAGGTTTAGTGTTGCAGGCGTCTATAGTAATGTTACCCTAAGAATTTGGCTATGATATCCCCAGCTTGTCGTAAGACTAGACTAAACCTCTTAGGTCATTTAAAACACAGATTACTGAGAAACTTGCAGATTTCCATTCACAAACACAACAATTAAATTAGATGTATACATTAATTTTCTTAAAGCTCTGTGAGGATCTCCACACATATTGCCTTCATAATTATGTATAAAAGATACTCGTAGATAAATAATTTACTGTATAACTTTATGATTTGTATTTGCCTATAATATAATTCGTGGATAATGGGTGTTGGAGGAGCTCGTGGTACAGTTGCTATTGCGCATATCATTAGATCAGCGAAGTTAAGCAACCCTAACCCTAGCCAGTAATTGGATTCAGCCGTCGGTCCCGGTTGCCAATTTATCATCTTTGGCAATCGTTACAGATTAGTCGGAGACCTAAAATAGTCTGACAACTGGTTTAACCCAGATCACAGATTTTCCTCGTTAAAGGGGTTACGAAGGTCAGATGGCAGCTTCGTATAAAAATCAGGTGATCAGCCACATCGGGTTGAATCAAGTGCCGACTCCAACAATGTATGGGATAAAGCCGCCCTGGCTTTATCCCATGATGATGAATGGGTGTTGGATATATAATAAGTAAACTTTTAAGTTTAGAATAACCTACTAATTAGTTATGTTATGTCTTGTAATTTTTACCCCTAAAAAATAATAAAAAATGTCTTAAAGGGGGTTGGCGTGCCTGCTGGTTGTAGCCCTGACTACCCAGATGCGGGCCCGAGAAGGAAGCAGCGCGATGTGGCTCATATTGCCTGGAACAGCAAGCCAGCAATTGGCCACTGCTAAATCCAGGGAGAGGGGCACCATTGCAATCTTTCAGAGTACCCTTAAGCATGGAGGATGGGCACCGAGGGGGTCCCAAATAACCCTGACTATCTCTCCCAGGCTTATCAGCAATTGGACCTCGTGATGGCACGGTTGCAATTTCTGCATTTACTTGCGCAGCTGATTACCCAAAACTGGGCCGGAGAAGGTGGTACCGCGATGTGGCTCATACTGACAAGAACAGCGAGTTCTCAAGTACCCGGGTTTCAGAGTACCCGAGGCTCCCTTGAAGCATGGAGGATGCGCACCGAGGGGGTCTTGTTGAGGTACAAATCACACATTACCCGACAGTCTCTTTCAAGGCGGTCGGTAGGTAGCTTTTATAGTTTCGCCTTCGTTCAATTAAAAAGGGCATATGGTTACCACTTACCATCAGGGTGACCAAGGTGAGGAAACTTGAAACAGCAACCATTTGTCAAATTCCTAATCCTAGTACCTATTCGACTTCAGTATGAGTGGGTTACATACAACACCCTCCGCCTACCCTTGTGGGAAGCTTGCAAAAAATCATAGATAAATCACAGGCGCCGTCACGAGTTTTAATCGCTGGTCTTAAATAGGCATTAGTTAATTTTGAGTCTTGTGTGGCGCAAACGCGAGCAGATACCATACGCAGTTATCCCTAGTATTTTCGTAGAAAGAATTTGCCACCGTTTTTGTACTCTATACTCGCTAGCGTCACTCGCAATATTTGTATGAGATATTTTAGATCTTCACGTCACCGCTGGGAGTCACTGCACAATGTGTCATACAAATATTCGGCGGAGATGCTAGCGAGTATAGATTACGAAAACGTTGTCAAACTCGTGATAGGGGTACAGGTTCATCCATGACTCAACAAAATATACAATTAATTAAAAAGCATCAAGGAAGGGAAGGTTAACAAAGGTTTATAGTGAAATAGTGCAGTTTCACAAAAACAGCCGGACCATATTCAGAGCAAGTTGAGAAGACCGCGTCGGGGACATTCCCACATTTTACACAATTTGATGCTCTTCTCCACTGGCTATTGTGGATTTTATATTAACATTGTAACCTTACACATAAGTATAATTACGAATCATAGAATAATTAACATAAATAAAAACCTTAAAAATATAATCTACTAACTAAAAACCTTAAAAATATAATCTTATAACTAAAATATATTATTAAAAGGAGTCCCTGATGGCAAGACTTCTTTGTCCGAGGTAGCTGCCAGCTCTTCGGTCTCCTGTGATGTCGACTAACCTTTTAGTTATTTCTTTAAAAAGCCTAATAGCGCTAGGACCCCACAGACCAAGGGTCTCGTAACTAGATTTTCACATATATGTACCAATAAATAAAATTGAAGTGTGCGTTTGTAATGGACTAAAAAAAAAATTTTTTTAATTTTCTTTCTCTTCCAATCTGTTTGTTCTAGGTAATCTATGAAACGGCTGGACAGATTTCAACGGGCTTTTCACCGGAAGATAGCTAATGATACAAGGAGAACTTACGCTACTTTTATTTTAAAAAAACATTTAGGGTTCCGCGGGAATCAAATCGTCAGAAAGACACGATTACATACGATTACATGCTACCGCCAGGTTCGAAAGGTTGCTTTTACTGAGAAGAACCTGGCAAGAACCTCAGTTATTACTCTTTTGAAAAAATAATTTTACAGATTTGAGTAATACAATATAAAGCATAAAAAATATATATAAGCCCATGGACACAGTTCCAGTGCACAAAAGTCGATATAAAAAAAATTAAAACTAAAAATAAGTACTACGAATAATTGTGTAGCTTGAGATGACCAGCCCCCACTAGCAGCACCTGTTCACAAGTATGACAAGAATGCCAGCCATCACATCTTTAAATAGTATTTTAAAATTATTTCGTTGCTTTGAACGCACGTCCTTCTAAACTACTTTCCGGGACTTGATTCTGATGGGTCTATATATATAAAAAAATCCACAATTATGTAAAATTTAAAAAATATAGCTTATAGTGAAGCGAAGAGCCGTGGTGGCCTTGAGGTTTGAGGAGTCACCTGCTACGCAAGCGGCGCAAGTTCGAATCGCAGCGGGGCCTGTACCAATGAGATTTTCTAAAAAACTTATGTTTAGTGATTTCACACCACGTGCTTTACGGTGAAGGAAAACATCGTGCATATTTCTGGTTCAATGACGTATGTAAAGTGTCTGAGACGGCGATGGACTCACCATCTGTCACGTTGGCATCTAATCATCTTCGGTGAAAAGTGGGTGTAGTTATTACAACACCTATGCCTATCTCTTCGGGGAATACAGGCGTGAGCATATGTATGTAGTGGAGCGAGGATGAGTCGTTAGTATCAAATGAACAATAACAATGTGTCGACTTTCAAAATGCAACACACCAATGGAAAAGCGCACCGTCGTGCCCCTATTCCAGTATCGGACATCGTCTGAGATCGATGTATGTAGATCGAAATGTATATTTACATATGCCACGTCTATTATTTCGCGAATTTACTATGCAACGGTGATGGCATGTCTCTCAGATGCCTCTAATATATGCATTTTGTTTACCTGACATGGCTGGTTGTCACTGGTGAGATAGTCACGTATATTCTATGCAACTTTCATTGTAACTCTTTTTTTTACGAAACAGTACATTTTCATTAAAAAAATTAGTATACCCACGCAAGAAGGGTCCCCAAAGGGGTAAGTAAAGGTGTTACGTCAACAACACCCACTTTTCACCGATGATAATTCAGTGCCAAAGTGTTACATTATACAATATACGTACGACTATGAATTCTTCTAAGATATATCTCCCCACGATATTTTCCTCGTTTTAGGCTTTTTGGGAATTGTAATTTTGTCATTTACGTAGCAGGTAACTAACCAAACCACTCGACCACCAGGGGACCAACCATGATATTTTAAGCAGCGCGTATTAAGAACTTCGTAGCTTTAACGTTTGGTTTTACGGTATCAAAATGTAACGTCAAAGCTCAGAACTTCTTTATTCGCGCTATTTAAACCGATGATGGTAGGCCCCCAGGGCTCTAAATATTATATTTACAAAAAAAACTTGCAACATACAATAATACACTATTTACAGTGATTTATATATTATTTATTTACTAGCTGACGTCACGTGGTTTCACCAGCGTAGTTCCTGTTCCCGTGGGAGTACGGGAATAAAATATAGCCTATATTTCTCGCTATTAATGTAGCTATCCATTGCTGAAAGAATTTTTCAAACCTATACTTTTTAAGCCAATTCGTTACAAGCATACTTACATACAAATCTTCCTCTTTTATAATATTAGTATAGATTTGACATATTCACCTGGATATTTGTAATGTAAAAAATTATATGATTACCCAATAGAAAACAGTTTTTTTGCAAAAATAATAACGAATATAAGCTGTTAATTAAAATAAAAATAGAACCAAAATAGATTTCACCTGTACACTTGTTTATCAACATAATAATTTGCTTTATCTCAAAGTTTGAATCTCATGCAAGCTGTGTTAAGACTGAACTTAATCGAAGAGACCAGTTAATTGCTTTATTAATTAACACGTCGGCGAGTCATTTGTTTATGCCATCCTTGTTTATTAAGGTAAACTTTTTTTTTTGGTTGAATAGCATTCTTAAAAGGATTATAGATGCCAGTATCGAGATATACCAGTTTACTTCTGTTGACTAGGGTTTTTAGATCCAAAAAGCAAATCTTATACCTTTAAACGAACATTTTTTCTGAAACTGAATCTCGGAAACGGCTCCAATGATTTCCATGAAATTGATTGTGTGGGAGGTTTCGGGGGAAAAAAATTATCTAGCTAGGTGTCATCTTCGGAAAACACCATCATAACCACGTTTTTATGGAATGAAAAATTTATACAATAGCATTAGAAGGTAAATTTCGCCGACATCTGTAAAGTTATGATAGCTCAGACGGGAGGCGTCCGGCCTATCGGGTGATAACGAAATTAGACTATACTCTAGTTCAAGTCTAAATGACACCGGGCGGGTATTTTTCCTTATTTTCTGCTTTTTTTTCTACTTGTTTTTTATGAGAAAACGTCAAGTTTTTTTCTATGACGAGCAATTTTTTTTATTGTTAAAAAAAAACCGCGCACAGCTTGGTCAACCAGGTACGTGAGATGACCAGACCAGTGTATGTGCCTGATTGTTTTATACGAATTGTACCTGTGATGTGATTATATAATGAGAATATAGTATAATGAGTTGTATTGCGTTACATAAATATGTTTCAGCCTTTTTGACGGTGAATTACAAAAATCCTTTCATTGTTAATCCTGGTTTTGTTCAGTTCCTGCAACCTTTGAAAGGCCATTATTGACACTCCCAAACATAGTTATCAATTGTCGTGATCAACTTTATATTTACAATATTTTTTTTTTATTAAATCGTTTTACTGGCCTAAATATAAGTAGTATTGGCATCACCTATTTAAACGATTTCTCCAAAACCTCAAACGAAATCGTATCGAACGAGTCGCTGTTCATCGAGTTAACAATGTATCAAAGAAAAAACATCATGCCTCAATTTCGTCCAGGAACAGTTTAGTTCAGATTCTATTCTGTTCAAATCCTATCGAACTCCGTTTTTGGAACATGTTGAAACCATATTTGGATAGGACTTTTGAACGATATTAATAGTTAAATGACATTTCGATTGTTATACGTGACTTATGCCCACACATAACGATCAAGAATGTGATCTAGTATTATTACTTCCTCGATATTGCCTGTGATATTAGGGCCATTAGTAGGCGCTTGTAGCGAGAAGAAATGACAAAGTGAAACTTATAAACTGTCGCATTTACATATAAGAACATTTGATTTATTAAATAGTTCAATCTGCGTTAATAATTACCGGTAAGTATGAAGGCAGGAAACAACAATTATGTCTGCGCGTACGCACTCATGTTTCTCATAGGAAGTCTGTTTACTCAGCCGCTATCGGTCATGTGTGCTGACGCGACTTCCTTCGAACATTAATGTTGAACATGTTGTATTTTCCAGTGCAGTCGCGTTATTTACTAAGGTTTCTCAGCGTCGAACTTGACGACGAGCGCTGGTTGCAATCATTGAAAACTATGTTAAGACAAGACATTCGAATAGAACCGTTCCCTTTAAAACTTAACGTTTATATAAATTTATTATATATAAGAGCCGTGGTGGCTTTGGGGTTTGAGCAGTCGCCTGCTACGCAAGCGACGCAAGTTCGAATCCCAGCGGGTCCTGTACCAATGAGTTTTTCTAAAAAACTTATGTACAGTGATTTCACACCACGTGGAGGAAACCTGCATATTTCTGAGAAGTAATTCAATGACGTATGTAAAATGTCTGAGACGGCGATGGACTCACCATATGTCACGTTGTGACTTAATCATCTTTGGTAAAAAGTGGGTGTTGTGATAACAACACCTCTACCTACCCCTTCGGGGAATACAGGCGTGAGCATATGTATGTATTTTCAGTAATCAGAAGTGATATCAAAGTTAAGCATTCTAAGTACTTGTACTTTAAGCTTCTAGTTTTCCATACATTAACAAACATGTAGATTACCCCTTAGTTAGCTTATCAAAGTGTAACAAGTCTTTACACCTGGTCCAAAGGCTAAGATTTCTCTAGCCACACCCGAGATGCGAAATAAAAATGAACATAAGACCAACTCCCATACACTTGACTATCTATACATAAGTTCTGACTGACTTATACTGAACTATACAGTCCTTACCACAAACCATGCGCGATGGCGAGAGGTTAATCGCGATTGTTCAAACAACTCGATACATGTCAATTTTTTACAATCGCAGTCGATAGTGGCGAGTCAAATATGGTACACTGAATCGCGTCGACCGCATCAAAACCATCGAATCAATAAAAAAATTCTTGATTGTTTCATCATTAGGGCGAGTCGAGAGTCTTTAATTGTTCCAATAGTAGAAACATCTGGGAATACCCATGGGCTTATATATTTGATATTTTTCGTATTACCTACTCAAAATTGGAAATTTTGTTTTGAAAAGAGTAATTACTCCGTTTCTTAGCAAGTTCTTCTCAGTAAAAGAAACCTTCTGAAAATGGCGGTAGCATATATAACCCTGTATAATCATGTCGTTCTTACGATTGGAAAGTACTTCGTTAATAGTGTGATCAAATACGGTAATTTTTGAATTTGAAAAAAATTATATATTTTATTTAGGAACATCTCGTTCAATGACACACTCACCCTTTGACAAGTATAATCGTGCTACAAAGCCCAACACATAGGTGATTATGTATTCTCGACAAATGTACGAAGCTGTCCTTCCGTTACACATCCAGTCAGTCCCGAGATATGATCGTAAATGTAAGGATACATCATTCATACGTGGTGTAATTTCTACAAGTTATTAACTATCTTGCATGTAACATGTATGATCTAGATTTCTATTTAAATGGAGCTTTCGAACCGCTATTTGTCAAGCTTGAGGGCCGTTCCCAATTTGTTGTAACGTTGATTTATATAGCCTTTCGTGTGAAAGTTATATATAGGTAAATAAAATTGAAAAGTCTTTTTGTATTTCAAAATTAACAGCTTTTCACTAAATGTAGATGAAAGTATGTTCGATACTTACTCACATAAAAAAAAAACAAAGAATGTTTTTCCTTGTCTACCAATCCGCATGTCTCTTCATACACTGCCTTCGGTTACGAGTGCCCGGAATTGAACCTTTTTGAAAAGATTATTAATCTGGTCAAGGTAATTCTTCCTCTACCGACATTCCCGCTCTCATTTGCTACATAAATTTATTTCGTAGCTTTTCACTCATCTTTGGATATGTCTAAACTATCTCAACACACTTCTTTCAATTCTGGTCACCACATAATTTTTCAACTTGCAACTGTCTGTTATGTCATTATTTTTCGTCTATGGTCCATCTACTATGTCTATCTATCTTTGTCTATATTTTGTAATAAGAGGGTAAAACTGTTTAGACCATCGCTGGCTTTATGGTCATCACAACGCTGAGTTGGAGCCAGTTTGCGACAAATATTTAGTAGAAATTGTAATTTTTTTTGTGTTTCTTGCAGCAGTTAAGTATTTATTTGCAAATAACTGTTTTCTATCTTCCTTTCATAAGTGCGTTAACCCAACAACTGCCGCCTCAGCAAACTACTTCGCACGCTATTCGCGAGAAACATTCACTTAACAACATGATAAATCCGATTGACAATCGTTGAACAACCAACACAGTACTATAGGACAATTGGTGATACTAATTTAGCCTGGCGGTACCTTATAAAGTGAGGGGAGTGTTAAGAATCCCGGCGTGATAGGCATTTGTATGAAAGCGGCTAAGTACGCACACTTTGACGTACGGGGAACCAAATAGGGCTGGCAGAGCGGTGAAAAATTTGCTCCTCAACCCCCCTTAATTGGGTGTCGCGTTGTTTTACGCGATGTACACATCGGCGGGGCGACTGGGGAGTTTTTGTGGGTTGGTTTAATACATACATATGCTCACGCCTGTATCCCATGGGGGTAGGCAGAGACCACTGTTTGCCACATGCTACGATCCTTACATACTTCTTTCGCTTCATCCACATTCATGCATCTCTTCATACACTTTCTTCGGTTACGAGTGCTCCGAATTTGACCTTTCTGAAAAATATTATTATTCCTTGGACGCCCTCTACCGACACTTCCAGTCACATTCGCTCTATAAATTTCTTTTTTCTTCTTGGTTTCAATAGCTTAGAAAAATATCACTTCGGTTTGATCACATATTGACTCGATACATTCTAGAAGATAAATACGAACGCGAGACACGAACCCACAACCTCTGCAAACCGTGCAATTGATCTGCTAACTGAGCCACTTTGTTTTTTGAGTCCCATCTCGTGTTCGTATTTTTCATAACCACTTTTAAGATTATTACTGCTATTCAAATAAAGCACTGAAAACATCGTAAAATAATTTTTCGTGCGCAACTTTTTAGCTCGTATGTCCCCACTTGAGCCAGGGTTGTCACTGATTTGTTTCCTTTAGCATTGATACGTCCGTGATTGGGATATATGAGGTGTTTGTACGCATTTTTGTTCTCTTTACGTTGCTAATGAGTGTTCGTTAGTGTTGTCGTCGATAGGTGAATGAGATGTCACTTCTGTAAAACTAGGCGGTTCTTTGAGTTTGATCGCCTTATACTCGACTGTTGAAGAATTTTATTTATTCACTAGCTGCGTAATGTGACTATGTGAGGTGAATTAATTTCGCGAAACTCTATTTAAATAAAGCCCAAGTTACTCCATGTAATGTCAGCTATCTGCCAGTAAACGACTAGTTAAAATTGGTTCAACTGTTTAAGCGATTTGCCGGAGCAAGCTGACATACAGACAGACTAAAAAAACACGCTTTATGATGAACCTGTAAATGTATGAAAAAAAATAAAAAAATATTGTAAAGTGCCTGAGACTTAATCTTTTTAGGTGGAAAGTTAACTTTTACCCATTTGGATGAACACATGGATTTTTATGTTAATACTAAAAACACTCTTAAATTCTCCTTTTAGGTAACTGAAATCCGTATCATTCAGCTCTTTTCAAGTATATATGTACTCTTGAATCTTGCTGAATTATCTGCATGTTAATTCTTTGTATATTATAAGGCTCTATATCTAAAGCTTTAAATAAATTAAAACTATAATCTTAACAATTTTTTACCACAGCAAATTGGAATATTCAATAATTAATTGCATTATAAAAGTTATAATTAACACTTATCTAACCCCAATTGATAAAATCAAAGTATATAATATTTTTAATGATTAAAATAATTTTGATGGATGGCAACAAAAAAGGCGTCAAAGTAATTATAACTTAAAATCGATGTTATCTTCGACTTTTATCAAAATTCGTAAAGCCTCTTGTCTTCGCCTTATATGGGAAACGCGCTCTAATTGGGATTAACACTTGTAAAGTGCTGTTAATGACACTAATTAACAATCACTATTATCTTAGAGTATGCATAAGAAAATAGAGTACGATATAAAGACAGAAGCACATTTGAACGAGTGTGCATTTCAAGCGGATGCATTTAATAAAAATAAATTCTCAAGAGGCCTCTTATTTTCCTAAAATGTATTTAAAAAAAAATTACAATTATTTTGTAAGTCAACAACCTCCGTAAGGTGCCTACCGTAACACCTTTGATACTTAGTTCTTCTCAGTAAAAGCAACCTTCTCAACCTGGCGGTAGCATGTATAATTATGTCATTCTGAAGATTTGAAAGTACTTTGTAAAAAGTCTTATCGAATAAAGATACTTTTGACTTTGACTTTGATATCGGTACATTTTAATACTTACCAGTTTGACTTCGAGGCACACATTATACTAATAGCTTATTTTTTTGAGAAGGCCACAACGTAACACCAAGAATTCGGGACTTATTTTAGCGGGCCAGAGTGTATAATACCTTTATTTAGTACTAGAATAGGATTTGCGGACTGCGGCCTGTCTTGCTCTGAGAATCAGCATTGCTATTCAATGGTAAATTCGTGCCAATGCTGCCAGCCTTCTCGGCACGATCCCGAGAGACAACGATTTGGGCCAAGTTTTCTACTTGTTATGAGTTTTAAGTACTGTTCCTTGTATATATAATTAAGTCTATATGGAAATTGAAATTGAATTACTAGATTGGTATTATTTAGTATATTTATTATATTATATTAAGTCTAATTTAAATTCTGTGTTCTATTAATAATTTTAATTTTAATTTTATTTTTCTTTTTCTCGTACTAGACCTAAGTAATTCCATTGTTATTATTAGCGTAAAAACCTTAATTATTATTCATTAAATAGTATATTAGTAAGAATGAAACATTAATTGTATTTTACATACATACATATGCACACGCCTGTATCCCATGGGGGTAGGCAGAGACCACTGTTTGCCACATGCTACGAACCTTGCATACTTCTTTGGCTTCATCCACATTCATGCATATCTTCATAAACTTTCTTCGGTTACGAGTGCTCCGAATTTGACCTTTCTGAAAAATACTATTAATTTGGTCATAGTAGTTGTTCCTTGGACGCCCTCTACCGACACTTAAGGTCACATTCGCTCTATAAATTTCTTTCGTTAATCGCTTTGTATTTTAATGTGCGCTAAATCTATGTAAAATAAATATAAATCAATGTTGAAGATTTGATTCGTGAACTTGAAACGCAGTTTATGAGCACTGAATACGGCATGCTTTGAAAACAATCTGGCTGATATTGCGCTCTCTGCTAATTTCTACTCTGAGCTAATAATAATGTATTCTCTGAACATTATCTGTTTTTTTCATCTATCCCAGATTGCAAATATCTCAAGACATTTACTATGTAAATCGGTTAATTACTATCTAATCTTGGTTAAGTTATACGATTTGAAAACTTGAATTTCTGGGTTTGTTTCCGTTTGATATATTCCTGGTTTCTAGTTAACACGCGTTTCACTGTGATTTGTATTGAAGTTGAGTTTAAGAGAGGGCATTACCTCATCTCCTTGAAATTAGGAAGCTGCCCTACTGGGGACTGTACCTTCATCTTAAACACCTATGCTAAATTCGGTTTTAATTTTGTTTCCACAGGGAATATACTCGCTGCGTAGCGCTAGCAATGGTGGGTACAGGGGCATTACCATAAGCTCTTATTGCCATCATAGTTCCACTGTGTGACATTGACAGACTTATACACGTCATATACATCTACATACATACATATGCTCCACAACACCCACTTTTCACTGAAGATGATTAAGTGCCAACGTAACAGATGGTGAGTCCATCGGCGTCTCAGACACTTTACAAACGTCATTGAATTACTTCTCAGAAATATGCAGGTTTCCTCACGTGTTTTCCTTCACCGTAAAGCACGTGGTGTATAATCACTGTAAGTCACATAAGTTATTTAGAAAAACTCATTGGTACAGATCCCGCTGGGATTCGGACTTGCGTCGCTTGCGTAGCAGGCGACTGCTCAAATCTCAAGGGCACCACGGCTCTCATATACATCTGTTTCATAATAAGAGTAAAACTACCATGGCATGGTCGTGGTGGTGCCTGTAAGTAGACAAAGTAATATTCTATTAGCGCTAGCGCTAATAGAAACGATACATCATCATCTCAACCGTTACACTCTTGGCAGAGCGGTCGTGGTCGTAATGTCAGAATTGGTGGCTTGCTGAACAAAACGGCGCCATTCATTTCGGACTGCTGCTTTACGGGAGCATTCGTTAATAGTAGGAACACCCATCACAGCCTTGATCTGGTCCGTCCATCAAACGATACAACATGTATGGAAATAACATAAATCAGGTACGTGACATATCGCTTCTATTAGAGGAGGATAGCGTTGCATTGTCTAGGCCAACCGTAATGAGTAATGAGTGCGCAGCGAAAATAGCGGGGATATTGCGCATGTTTTTATTCGCCTCGCACTATACATATAGATAGACGGACTCATAAAATGACTACTTCTCATTCATTGCATATATGAATTGATCAGCGGAAATAAGCAACCCCAAATCAAACCAGTAGTTAAATGGGGGACTGCCCAAGTTGCCTCCGTGGAGGTTGGATGCCAAGAAGTGAAATTCAAAAGTTAATATTGCGAATTAGCAGCTATAATAAAAAAGCATTGTTGACTGTTTTCCGTCGTGCCTTTCATTGGAAATGGATTGAAACTGGATTGAAACCTATATATAATAGCTTTGCTTGTTTGCTCGATACAGTATAAAAGAGCAATGTAATCAGCTGTCACACGGAACAAACAAGCGGCTAAATAGAATGGTGTCAACGCGAGCAAATTGACGAACTGTATCGCACCTACAATACAACGCTCTGATGGTTTTGATACTTGACACAATGTAATAAATAAAATCATATTCAATTGGGAAACCTTCCCCTTCGGTGAATAAATACATTCCTAGCTTCTATTTATAGTGTATCTTCAATAGCTCAAAGTTCTCCATCAGCTTTGAAAACTTATCCCCATCTCTTGCAACAACTCGGCTGCGTTTATCATTTCGCTAATATTCCGGCCAAGTCTTTATGAGTCGAAACAAATCTTACAAAATTTTGAACACGTTTTTAAACATAGAACTATATTATTTCTTGAAGTTGGCAAAAGCTGCCTGGAGTTTGGAAGCAGGGAGGTGTATAAACCGTGATTCGGATAGCACGTCAATCCTTTGGCCGTAAGCCTGATCTCTCTGTCGTGTAGGATTGCCCACACATTCGAAGACTAATTATATTATGTCCACGTAAGTAATTCAAACAGATTTCACTTACTGATGATTAAAATCAATTTAACATTAACATATGATGATAAAGCAGTGATTATGAGGGTATGTTGTTATACGTGACGGTGCGTATAAAATTTAAACAATAATACTAAATGCATATGAAAGTTTATACGGAACTTACATAAAAAACCAATTTTTAAAATGTTTCTGTCTGTCTGTTTGTTCCGGCTAATCTCTGAAACGACTGGACTGACTCTAATGGTACTATTACTGACAGATAGCTGATGTTACAAGGATTAACTTAGGTTATTTGTATTTAAGAAAAAAAAATGTTACATTAATTTATGTGTAAGCGGGTGAAACCGCGGAGCACAACTGGTAGTAAATGTCATTTTGTAAATATTACTTTAAAAAGTTAAAGAACCTCGACAGTTGACAGCTCAAGTGAAGCGGTTTAATATATTTTTTATTCAAGTATCAAAACTATTTGATCCACGTAGTGTATCAAGTGCGGAAACAATAGGGGGATCAGGTTTACAAGCGGCTCAATTGGCCGGTTGTAATTTCGTCCCATTGTCTCTGTGTCCCCTACTTCCCATCCGGGGGTCCTATCCGTCCCCCGGGACCTTCGATCTAGGGACATCGTTACTGCCATTGTATTAACATAAGGAAAATGACGATTATTGTCACTTAATTTATTTTGAAATGGGGGATACTTTTGTGAGTCTCGTCTTACGCTCTCTTGAGTTTTAATGAAAAGAAAATAATAATAATACTAATATACTAGCTGTGCCCTGTGGATTCACCCGCAAATTTATGGGAGGCCCGCAGAACCCTAATGTTTTGTTAAATAAAAGTTCTATTAAATTAATACAATGTCCTAAGTTACCCCTTGTAACATAAACTATCTGTCAGTAAATGTCTCATTAAAATCGGTCCAGCCGTTAAAGAGAAAAGCCGAAACAATATACAGGCTGTCAAAGACAGTCAGAAAGAAAAAATAATATTTTTTATGAAAGTAAATTTTATTCATCTGTATAGATTATGTTGATGTAACAGCAAAGTATACAAGCAGCAAATAAAGCATTAATAAAGACAAAGGGCTGCATCTCTTCACAAGTCAGTAACTAATGACTGGCTGCGATCACACAAGGGATCTAAGCAATTAAACTACACAGGATTCCACAGCGGCCAGCCACCGGAGGTAATCAAAATAATCACCGCGATTTAACACTTTTCTACCGAACGATACGCGATAGTAGTCAGCTTTGTTGCACTTGAGACCTTTGTATATGCACCTGATTTTTATACGAAGCGCCTGCCATCTGACCTTCGTAACCCCATTTACGAGGAAATTCGGTGATCTGGGTTAAACCAGTTGTCAGACTCTCTTAGGCCTTCAATTGATCTGTAACCATTGCCAAAGAAGTTAAATTGACAACTGGGGCTGATGCCTTAACATGCTCTCCGAGGCATTAAAATTTCCTTCTTAAAATACTTTTCATAAACAAAAGATCTAGGAAACCATTGAAATAATACTTTCTTGTTAAGTTTTCGATTCCATAATGAAATATTCATGGTTTCAATTTATTGACTGGGAAAATGTGATTGCTATGAAAAAATCTTTTGCATATTAAAAAAAGCCTTTAACGTATGTTTCTTCAACATTAACGAGCGTCCGATATTTACGACTCTTACGAAATTCCTGTCGCCATTTAGTTAACATGATCCACTTCGATTTATCTTATCGTGACATATATTATTATATAAATAATCCATTATGTTTCATTAATTGAAGTTTAATGGATTTTAGAAGAAAATTGTCATGTTTTTATTACCGTTGTGGGCTTGTTAATCACGGCACATATTATAATAATTTACTAAAGAACATTACTCTGGTGGTGTGTCTCATTCTATAATCTAAATGCAAAGAATTACCATAACTCACATATATTGCTGACAACGAAATGGAGGCAAACTAGATGTTTAAGTAATCTACACTAATATTATAAAGAGGAAAGATTTGACTTTTTGTTTGTTTGTTTGTTTGCATTGAATAGGCTCCTAAGACTACTTGACCGATTAGAAAAAATCTTTCAGCAATGGATAGCTACATCATCAGCGAGTAACATAGGCTATATTTAATTAATTATGTTCGTTGTTATCGAAGTGAGTTATTTTGTATTCTTAAAATTGTATAATATTTTTGAAAAGAGTAATTACTGAGTTTCTTGCCAGGTTCTTCTCAGTAAAAGCAACTATCCAAACTTGGCGGTAGCATGTATAATCCTGTATTATTATGTTATTCGGACGATTTGAAAATACTTTGTAAAAAGTCTAATCGATTAAAGCTATTTTTGACTTTTATATTTTATCCTCGTACTCTCATGGGAACGGTACTTAGCGGGTGAAATATCATGAGGTCCGTTAATTTGTTATAGCACTAGCTGCTCTGCAAATTCATCCACAAGAATTATAACTGTTAATTTGTTGACAGTTGCAGATTTTGGTTAAGCAAGGGTTTAAAGCACAATTAAAGGGAACATTCCGAAATATAAAAAAGTCAAAATTTAAGGTATATTTAAGTACTTACAAGTTTTGGCTAAAATGTAAATTTTCCCATATTTTCTTATCATGTTAACTCAGGAGTTCAGGATCTCGTATAAATTTCTACTTGCTAGGTCGACCTACTTCTGAGAAAAAGCAGCGGTGAAACACGAACAGACAGACGGACAATAGAGTGATCGCACTAATAATATATGAGAATTGTAATATTTATTACTACACCTAACCAACCTCACTTTACCTACGCAAGCTCTTCACTATTGACGCTCACCATGTCTCATCATTCGAGGCGCATATTGTGCAGACCATTTAGATTCGAACTTGCGTCACTGGCGTTGCAAGCTGCTGAACTGAAACCACTCGACCCACGGCCTGCACAGTTCCAGACTCGTTCAAATCATTACAGGAATTATAAGGTTTCCATTACAAATTTTATTATTCGGGTCAAATAAAATACGGTGGTAAAGAGCTCCTTAAGGAATAAAGCAAGACGGTGTATTGCAAAAGTTTCCTTAATGCGCACATTTAGGTCTCAATTTTAATTATACAAATTGTACAATACAGGTGGAAAACTTGCTTAGGGTTCCATTGTGAATCTGCAAAAATGGTTAGTATAAAGAATATAGAATGACGCTTATAGGTGACATATTTATACTAGTTATATGCTTCTGCCTCATAATGTCAGCATGCCTAGAGTATTGTGAGGGGAGCGAATGAATGTGTTTTTGTATATATTAATATTATTCTTAATTAGTGTAATTGGCTTTCAGCCGTACTAGTTAATTCATTTATGAATAAAAAAACATGTTGAAAAAAATATATGAGTTAAAATATCATAGTGGCTCATGGTAACACCAGGTCACGTTTAAATATTAGCCTAACAAGCAGTTAGGAATCTTGAAACAGCGGCGCTATTCACTAAGATTTCTCAGGGTCGAACTTGACCGCGAGCATTGCTTTCAATCATAGGAAAGTGATACATAATACATAGATGATCAGGTTCAATTTCATTTCATTAAAATCGATACTCGATGACGAGTTCGTCGCTAAGACCCTCACAGAATAACGCGGCTGTTCACAAGTATGACGTGACCGTCAGTCCAGGTAACTATAAAACACTTTTGCATGTAATTATACGGACATTTATTTATTTTTTTATGCATCTTCTCATGTTACTTATAAGTGTCATTCGATACATTTATAATAAATTTATTTATTTCTTAATTAAAATGTTGTTAATTTTATTTAAGTTGAACGTAATGATCGGCTCTTATTTCTCACTCCTTATAATACTTAATTAACTGTCAAATATTAAGTACTAGCTGTGCCCCGCGGTTTCACCCGCATAAATTTAGTTTTATATAATATATCCGTTTAAAATTGAGAAACTTTCATACAAAATTTCATCCCTTATTTTATCCCCTTGGGGGTAGAATTAATCAAAATCCTTTCTTAGCGGATGCCTACGTCATAACATCTACCTGCATGCCAAATTTCAGCCCGATCCGTCCAGTGGTTTGGGCTGTGCGTTGATAGATCACTATGTCAGTCAGTCAGTCACATCATATTTCCCACCGTTTAAACCTTCCCTGAACTTCAACAAATTTATCAATACGAAAATCACCCGAATCAGTCCAGCCATTCTCAAGTTTTAGCGAGACTAACGAACAGCAATTCATTTTTATGTATATATATTTGTGTCTTAGTTAAGTATATATATTATGTATATTATTATCCTATATACATTAGTGTCCAATAAAAATTTTAAATATACATTTCGTATAAATTAAAATATTTTTTTCATAATAAAATATTGAATTTATTAGAGGCAGCAATTTCAGATTTTTTTTGCTTTAATCATGGCATCACGGCAGCCTATGGCAGGTTATTGTTTGATAGATTTAGCTATAGGGCTCCAATCATGACACTGGCAGACAGTTGTGTGAAAGTGACAGATGTATCGGATACGTCATATCATCTGTCTCATTATATGAGTTAAACTATCATGGCACTAAGAGCTCATGGTGGAACCTGGTACCGTTAATAATAATGAGCCTCACATTGAATGCGCTGTTGTAATTTTATTAGTTTGTCTGTCTATCTACGAATATATACGCAAATAAGTAACATGCACTGTTACCCCAATTACTTTCTCTCAGCGCTCATAGCTCGTGATGGCCCCTGTGATTCTGTAATTTTCCTCAGCGTCGCACACGACGTTGAGTGTGCAGAATATTTGTATTTTTACTAAATAAAAGTAGCCGAAGTTACTCTTTGTAACATTAGCTAGCTGGCAGTGAAAGTCCCATTCAAATCGGTAGCCAGAAAAAACAGACCGACAGACATACTTTTTAATTGTTTATGTGAGTACCGAGTATATAGTTTCTTTTGCCTTGAGTGAAAAACTGTTAAGTTGTAACAAACAGACGCTTAAATTTTATTAATCTGTATGAATGGATTGAACTTTTAAAAATGTAAGCATTGTTATTCGTAGTGTGAAGCAGTGATTAATAAATGTTATAACTCCTAGTACGCTAGTGACTGTCATTCATGACTGCTATAATTTCGAAGGCGTAACGCAAACTTGGTGGAGTGTATCCGGGGCGATCGTCTTGATCTGTTTTAATTCAAGATATATTTTAGGGTTTTCTTTCCTATAAAGTAAAGTGTCTGTTTGTAATTCCAAATCAACAGCTTTTCACTAAACGCATATAGATATATATAAGGTACTTGCATGCAAAAAACAATTTAAAAAAATCTCTGTCTCTCGATTATAACGTGACTTTTACTGGTTGAAAGCTGATGTTACAAGGAGTGTTATAAGCTACATACATACATATGCTCACGCCTGTATTCCCCGAAGGGGTAGGCAGAGGTGTTGTAATCACAACACCCACTTTTCACCGAAGATGATTAAGTGCCAACGCGACAGATGGTGAGTCCATTGCCGTCTCAGACACTTTACATACGTCATTGAATTACTTCTCAGAAATATGCAGGTTTCCTCACGATGGTTTCCTTCACTGTAAAGCACGTGGTGTGAAATCGCTGTGCATAAGTTTTTTTAGAAAAACTCATTGGTAGCAGGTGACTGCTCAAACCTCAAGGCCACCACGGCTCTTTAGGGTATTTTTACAAAAAAATAGGGTGGTCCATGCAGGTGAAACCGGGGTACAGTTAGTTCGCCTATACGCATACTGACGGCTCTGCGACATTAAAAACAAGATTCTAGAGTATATACTATATAAGCATTCAATCAAAATTATCTATGACTAGAACAATAAAATTTTATTACATGCGACTTCCAATTTGCGAATCTTTATTGCATTTTTAAAGATAAATATTTTGATTTGATTATGTTAATAGTCAAATAGCCTATGTTAATTTCATAAAAGCATATGTCATACGTGGCTATGACGGGAAATTTGTGATTTAAGTGTCTGTTCGTAATTTAAAATTAACGGCTATAAATTAAATGATTATTTTATATTTATTTATTATGAAAGTACATCCGGTATAAACATAAAAAAATTCAAATAGTATAATTCTGTGTGTGCCTCTGTCTTTTTGTCTAAACCTTTCCGTAACACCAGGACCGATTTTATATCCCATAATCCCATGTGCCTCTGTACCCCTTCTTTAACTTTTGACGAGTGATCATGTTATGATACAACATTTTCTGCACAATTATACTTAATATTATTTATAAAAGTTAAAATGTGTACGTTAATATGGTAAGACGGGTAATAAAAAACATTTTTACACATTTTTTGTTACAATTTATAAGCGGACGAATTTCTACCCGTGAATTAACCAAAGTATGTATATATATATTTTAGGAACTCACAGTGCGATATAAGCTATATAGCCTAAGAGCCCAGACCTTTAACAAGGAAAATCTGTGATCTGGGTTAAGCCAGTTGTCAGACTACTTTAGGCCTCCGACTGAACTGTAACGATTGCCAAAGATAATAAATTGGCAACCAGGACCGACGGCTTAACGCGCTCTCCGATGCACGGAGGGAACTCGGGCGGTCACCCCTCCAATTACTGGCTGTTTACAGGGTTAGGGTTGCTTAACTTCGCTGATCGAATGATATGCGTAATAACAACTGTGCCACGAGCACCTCGATACTGTGGATACGTAACTATATTTATTCTTTATCCCACTTAAAAGCAATTTGCCGGCGTCTTTCAAGAAATATCTTGGTGACTCACGAAAGCAATCAGGAGTACGACAAAAGGTTTCTTTGAACATAAACAAAAAGTATATGAAAAATGAAGTGGTATTTAAAAAAAGACTAATAAAGTTACGAAAGAGATCGCGTGTACGGATTTGCATTTCGGCTACCGACACAAAGCAAAGGATGAATAAGGAACTTTGTATCGAGAGAACGTATTTATAATACTAACATAATCTATACTTTTCGTTTTATTATACTTTCTTATACTACACTAGCGGATGTCACACGGTTTCACCCATGTAGTTCCCGTTCCCGTGGTTCTTCTCAACAAAAGCTACCTTCCGAACCCGGTGGTAACATTTATAATCATGTATAATGTATTTTGTGTCCTTCTGACGATTTAAAAGTACTTTGTAAGAAGTCTAATCAAATAAAGATATTTTGAATTGAATTGACTACGGGGATAAATAAAGCCTATGATACTCGCTGATGTTGTAGCTTTCCAATGGTGAAACAATTATTTTAATCGGCACATTCGTTTTTGAGTTTATTCATCACAAACATACAAATCTTTCCTCTTTATAGCAGTAGTGTAGATGTAGGGGTAGGCAGAGATGTTGTAATAACAACACCCACTTTTCACGGAAGATGATTAACTGGCAACGTGACGATGGTGAGTCTATCGCCGTCTCAGCCACTATACATACGTCTTGAATTACTTCTCAGACATATTCAGGTTTCCTCACGATGTTTTCCTTCACCGTAAAGCACGTGGTGTGAAATAACTGCACATAGGTTTTTTAGAAAAACTCATTGGGACAGGCCCCGCTGGGATTCGAACTTGCGTCGCATGCGTAGCAGGCGACTGCTCTAACCCCGAGGCCACCACGGCTCCTTAAACTATTAAACATTATTATTTTTGCATGACCATATAAATAATCATAAATAGTTTATCAACCTACATCATTAAATATTATTTTCCTGATCATTTCAATATAATGTTAGGCTAATACCCAGTTCATCGGACTAGCAGACATTTTATTCGTTATCTTTTTGATCTCAGACATTAATATTTATTTTCTTAGATACGTATTATATTGGTATAAATATGTATATAAATATATTTATTTATATATTCATATATGATAGATCAAGGAAAACATTAAAGTTTTGTGCAGTCTCGTTGTTCTAGTGGTCGCAAATTACTGTGGAACACGAGGATCGACTTCGATTCGGGCAATAATTTGACATAATATTTGTTTACAGTTTTTTAAATTTAATTTTCTTTACTAACGCAACATTCCCGCGAAACCCAATTTTTTTTTTAATTAAAGTAGCTTCAGTTACTCCTTGTAACATTAGCTATCGAACAGAGAAAGTCACGTTAAACCAACAAACAGACAGACGGAGAAAAAAAATGTTTTTTAAGTCAGTACCGTATATACTTTCATATACATTTAATGAAAAGCTGTTATTTTGGAACTACAAATAGACACTTCAATTTTATTTATTTGTACATATATGTAAAAATTGAGTATGCGCCCTGCGGTTTCATCTGGATAGATTTATTTTCATAAGTTGCATCCATTTTATTTAAATGAAAGTAGCCGTAAAATCGATCAAAGCCTGTCAAAAGTA
Organism: Watsonalla binaria; assembly: GCA_929442735.1. NCBI lineage: Eukaryota > Metazoa > Arthropoda > Insecta > Lepidoptera > Drepanidae > Watsonalla > Watsonalla binaria. Next base: position 2,724,861 of record OV838938.1, read on the forward strand.
GCTGGGACAAACATACAGACAGGCAAACACAGATCTCTTAAAAAATGGGTTTTTTAATGGAAGTACTGCATAATATGCAATTAGTGAAAAGCTGCTAATTCCGTATTACAAACGGACACTTAAATTTTATTTACCTGTATAGATGTATAGATAACTACTTATATTATATTATTAAGCACTCTTGTCTAAATAAATATAACTCAAAGGTGACTGACTGACTGACATAGTGATCTATCAACGCACAGCCCAAACCACTGGACGGATCGGGCTGAAATTTGGCATGCAGGTAGATGTTATGACGTAGGCATCCGCTAAGAAGGATACTACTACCCCCAAAGGGATAAAATAGGGGATGAAAGTTTGTATGATATATTATATAAAACTAAATATACACAGCTATATAACTAAATATACACGAACTATATAAGCGCCATTTGATCGAGGATTAGATTAATTTCGGGCACAAACCCATTCACCTGGCGATTAGCAAAATTACTATTATTGTTGAGATAATTAAAAAGAAATAAAAATGAATTAGTGATCATTTTGAGAACACAAAAGCGATGCCATTTTGTTTATCGCCAATAATGGATAAACACTATCTTCTAAGTGATAAAAGAACATTAAGTTTTATATCACTTGGAACAGACGTATTACTTGTTTCCAACTTAAGTATCTATTTAATTTGTAGCAACATGGTTGAGATACTATAAAATAAATAAATAATGTTCGGACATAATAGCACAGCGACTTCTATTCCCAAATTAGTAACATCTTGCTGTGTTTTTTTATGAATAAGTGCCTTCATGACTTACGAGCGCTGACCTCGAATGTGTAGCTTATTTGGGGTCTTGTATGGAGCGAGTTTCGTCTCATTCAACTCAATGTTTAGTGTAAGTCTCGTATGCACGCAACGTATTTATGTCTTGGGCCTTCTGAGCAGCGTTATTCTGTAAGGTTTCTCAGCGTCGCACTCGTCGTCGAGTGTCGGTTTTAAAGTAACGAAATTGAACCTAATTATCCACTAGTTGTGCCCGGCAGACAGACAGACATACGGAGATTCTTTTTTAAATTGCTTTCTTTATATTTACTAAAAACTGGTATATGCACTTGCCTGATAATAAAAATGAATCAGGCATCTGGGAACGCGGTCCCAGTTAGCTAGTGGTCCCAGTCGCCTGTATTTTCCCGTACATGCTTTCATATGCATTTAGTGAAAAGCTGTTATTTTGGAATTACATACAGACACTTCCATTTTAATTATATATATAGATGTATAGATATTTATACTTATGTTCGTACCTACATAGACAGAATTTGAGAGTTCAGAGCTATATACCAACAAAAGTCATAACCCTTCTTTTTGCTACGCCGTAGTCGGATAAAAAATCGGTCAATTACTAGCGTCCAAACCAACGGTGTTGACAATTCACTTTTCACAATTCAGAGTGATCTTCTCGTCCCTGAGTGGCGTTCGTTACAATTCCAGCAAAATGTGCGTATTGCCAAACGACAGTGCAATGACCCGCATACCGACAACCTGATCTATGCGATGACAGAGTACTTGTTACTAGTCTAATGTGGTGCAACTCATGAGCGGATGGATACACAATATTTTATATAATACTAGCAAACGTCACGCTTTATATAATACTAGCAGAAGTTCCTGTTCCCGTGGGAGCACGGGGATAAAATATAGCCTATATTACTCAGGGTGAATCTAGCTTTCCAATGGTGAAGAATTTAATTACAAACATACACACGAAAATACAAATCTTTCCCCTTTGTAATAGTAGTGTAGATAAACGTACAAAATATTAAGTAAAAAACGAAGACTTTCACATGGTAAGAGGCTAGTGTGCGACTACGATTACCTTTGTATTTAATACCCGAGTGTCACTCAGACACTGCCCACCTTATTACAATGGAATAAACCCACTATATGCGATCACAGCGACTCCAATCCTCCCCTCCCCCATAGAACACTGGTGATCTAGACAGAATTATGTAGAATTATTTGGCAGCGATGTTCTGTAATGTGGAGGTACAGACCCCAGTGAAACCTTAGTGAATTACCTACGCCGCTGTACGCATGCTTATATTCGCGTTGCGTCATACACTTAGACAGAGGCTGACTTACAAAATGACCTTAAAGAGTTCAAATTTAGCACTCATAAATTGTGACGGCAACGTAATTATATTTTGTTTTTTTTTTTAAAGAGTAATTACTGAGTTTCTCGCCAGGTCTTCTCAATAAAAGCAATCTTCTGAACCTGGCGGTAGCATGTATAATCCTGTGTTTTTGGGTCGTTGTGTCGATTTGAAAGTACTTTTCTAAAAGTCTTACCTCCTTCACCTTGCACCACACACCAACCTCTGTCGCATGCCACTGCAAACTACACACTAGGTACAAAAATAGTTTAAATTACACGCTATTGAAACGGTGCAAGTTTGTGATTTAAGCTCACTTTATATTGTTCAGTTAGTGATGGACGGTTTATACAATGTTGTATTAACGAAGAGACATTTCTCAATAAGCCTTTAGGAGGACGTTGTAATGTTTGAATTCAAAGGAGTGGAAGCACTGTGCAAGCTGTAAACTAGCTGTAAGAAATAAATTTTTTTTGTGGCCTTGGTGATTGAGCAGTCGCCTGCTATACAAGCGACGCAAGCTCGAATCCCAGCGGGGCCTGTACCAATGAGTTTTTCCAAAAAACTCATGTACAGTGATTTCACACCACGTGCTTTACGCTGCAGGAAAACATCGTGAGGAAACCTGCATATGTATGAGAAGTAATTCAAAGACGTATGTGTAGTGCCTGAGACGGCGATGGACTCACCATCTATCACGTTGGCACTTAATCATCTTCGGTGAAAAGTGCGTGTTGTGATTACAACACCTCTGCCTACCCCTTCGGGGAATACAGGCGTGAGCATATGTATGTTTATTTCTAGTTTGGCAATATTATCGCTTCATCTCTTCTGCTGTTTATAGAGTCCCAGTTCGTTAATGTTTTATAATTTGATTCCAGCATATTCAAATTAACGAAATAAAATGTTTCGTTTGTGACAAAAAAAATATTTATATGTATTTTTTTTATGTCCCTGACTTCATTGGGAGGCCGTGAATGCAAAATTAATTGATTTACTTTACAGATATTTGATACCGAATAATTCTCAACACGTGTTCAAACATTATACCTTTCATATTATGAAGGCATGGCCACTAAAAATTCAAGAGTTATTCCGTTTAGCATAAAAAATATGTTGCGAAATATGCAAAATTATATTTTTTGCTTAATATCAAATGAAATTCGTTATCATTTTGAGAATACATTTTCTAATTTTTTATTTTATATTAGATTATAATTAAAAAGTTGGTTATGAATGTCTCAGTAAAAATAATATATCGATACTATTCTGTTATCTTGGATTGTCATCGCGTAAAGTTCAACGCAATATTTTAAGGTACAAAAATAAATAAATAATATTTAATTTTATAATAAACCAATTTCAGTTTTGGCTAATCGTTAAAATTGCATCTATCAGAAGAATCTAATACGTCATATGAATATTTTATTCTTTCTCATATTACATACTATTATAATAATTTAACCGTCTTAAATATTATGGTATCATTGAATCAAATTAAAAGCTGAGCCTTTGGATGCTCGATAAATATTAAGATATTTTATAAATAAAATTCCCACTTATCTTTAACTAGCTATGCCCCACGGTTTCACCCGCTTAGACTTAATTTTATGGGTGAACTGTTTCACGTAACCCTAACCTAGAAAAATACCTTATGTTACTCCTTGTGTCCCGTGGAAATCGGTCCAGACGTTTCAGAGTTAACTCGGAGCAAACAGACAGACAGACAGACAGAGAAAATGTTACATATTTGTTTTTGATGTATGTAATTATATACTTTAATATGCATTAAGTGAAAAGCTGTTAATTTGAAATTACAAACATACACTTATTTTTTATTTATCTGTATGTATACATTTTCCGGGATATAGTATCCTATGTCCTTCTTCTGGTTCCAAGCCTCACCAATTTTCAGCCAATTCGGTTCAGACGTTGTTGAGTTATAAATAGTGCAACTAACACAACTTTCTTTTATATATATAGATTAATATTAAGATACTCACTTAACGTAGTTACTTTCTTCTGACGATTTTATATTTTTTATGAACATAAAAGCGGTTATTGTGACTAAACTATAATAGTTAGATATGTGCTCTCGCGGACTTCTTTGTAGATCTTAATTAGACCTACAAACCCGTAGTACATCATGTTGTTCATTGTCAATATTTTTTGCAGCGCACGCTTAAATAGGTTTTCGATTTCACACCAAGGTTTACAATATCGTTATTTTCTTACGGATCCCTAATTTCTTTGAAAATAAGATATGGTCTAACCTTCCTTAATAAACGGACTATCTGATACTGAAAGATTTTTTTAAATCGGTCCAGTTGATCCTGAGATTAAAGCGTTCAAACAAAACAAACAAACTCAGTAGCTTTATATTATTAGTATAGATTAAAATCTTCTATGATTTTTTGATGTTTGCAGTTTTAAAAGGCGAACGTTACCGATTAATTATGCATTAAATATATATATATATATATATATATATATATGCTCACGCCATTCCAGAAGGGTCAAGTAGTAAGCAGAGGTGTTGTACCAACACCCACATTTCACCGATTATGATCAAGTGCCAACGAGACAGAGGGTGCGTCCATCGCCGTCTCAGGCACTATACGTCTTTAAATTACTTTTCAGACATATGCAGGTTTCCTCACGATGTTTTCCTTCACCGTAAAGCACGTGGTGTGAAATCACTGTACATAAGTTTTTAGAAAAACTCAGTTGATATTTTGGAGCGTATCAAAAGACTGCAATTACACAAGGCTATATAACACTTGTATTCTCAAGCGGTTTTGCCTGCCTGGCAATAAGAATAAAAATACAAACTTTCAACCCCATTTCACCTTTCCCTTTAGGGTGAAAATTCGACATATCATTTCTCAGTGTATTCTTAAACCTTACAAAGAACACACCCTCCATATATCATGTCCCATAATAGCCAGTCAGTCAGCAATATTACCTTTATTTTATAATGTATTTGAAACTTACAAGATCATAGTCTAGATAAAGTCTAGACAGTTTGATGTATTTTACAATATTATATTTAATGCTTTGCATGAATAAAATAATTTTATATTAATTAGTATTATATAAAGGTTATAAAAGACAGATTTATAAATAGGGGACACACGAAAAGCCATAACAATTTAAATTTAAAAAATATATAACAGCTAAAATATATATAGCTAGCTGCGCGTAGACTTTATATTATATAACTACTAAGTTACTCCTTGCAACAACAGGTATCTGACAGTGAGTCCAATTTAAATCGGTGCAGCCTTATGCGGAACAAACAGAGAGACGAGATTTTTTTTTAAAATGGGTATTTTTATTGCGTTACTGTATACATTTTCACTATGCAGTTAGTGAAAAGCTGTAAATTTGGAATAACAACTAAAGACTTATATTTTTACGAACTAAAAAAAACAATAAGAGAGCCGTGGTGGCCTTGAGGTTTGAGCAGTCGCCTGCTACGCAAGTTCGAATCCCAGCGGGGCCTGTACCGATGAGCTTTTCTAAAAAACGTATGTACAGTGATTTTACACCACGTCCTTTAACGGTGAATGAAATCATCATGAGGAAACCTGCATATTTCTGAGAAGTAATTCAATGACGTATTTAAAGTGTCTGAGACGGCGATAGACTCACCATCTGTCACGTTGAACTTAATCATCTTCGGTGAAAAGTGGGTATTGTGATTACAACACCTCTGCCTACCCCTTCGGGGAATACAGGCGTGAGCATATGTTATGTTATTATGAAAAAAAAAACAAAAAAATATGTTCCATAATTTCTTCTCCAATCTACTTACCCCATTTTCCTTTTCCCTCACCATGAATTAAAATAAGATGTGGGATTAATATCTCCGTGTTTCAATAAATTAGTTATGGATGAATACACAGGAGTCAAAGTAATGAACACGAAACCCTTACAGTGAGACATGAACCAATATTTATTCCGCACTTAACAATAAATCATTCAGTTCACTTTCCTAAATTGATATTGTAATCCGTAGCATTGTTTTTGTTTGTTTGTTATTGAATAAATGAAGACGTCCCTGTGATGCGGCTTCGTTAAATTGCTATCTCCCGGCGCAAGGCTGGGGTGGAGTCGATTTTAAGTGACATTTTTCTTATAATTCGCACTAGGCCCTCTGCCTAGTGCGAATTTTCTTAAAATCGCCGTCACAAGTCATCGCGTCGACGTAAACGCAGTTTTGTATGGGCTCACAATAGTGTCAGTTTTAGGCCGACAGATGTCGCTGTTACGATCTTATATACATCTGCGTGTACGTTAAATCAGGCTCTAAATTTCTATAAACAAAACAATGAATGTACTTCAGTACATACTTATAATTTACGGGAATTTTGACTTTGAAAAATTATTTGAAGAATATATTTTTTTGTGGTGGAGCCGTGGTGGCCTCGGGGTTTGAGCAGTCGCCTGCTACGCAAGCGACGCAAATTCGAATCCCAGCGGGACCTGTTCCAATGAGTTTTTCTATAAAACTTATGTACAGTGATTTCACACCACGTGCTTTACGGTGAAGGAAAACATCGTGAGGAAACCTGCATATTTCTGAGAAGTAATTCAAAGACGTATGTATAGTGCCTGAGACGGCGATAGACTCACCATCTGTCACGTTGGCACTTAATCATCATTGGTGAAAAGTGGGTGTTGTTATTACAACAGCTCTGCCTACCACTTCGGGGAATACAGGCGCGAGAATATGTATGTATTTATGTTCAATATTACTTTTGTCGACTCCACGCAATCCGCAGCTCCACTTATCGTACAAGCTGATACAAAATGGAGAATCACGACACACGGGAGCCCTGACTTATGCGAGGATGTGATATGTTCATCTTTACAATAAATTTCGGTCGCCAATTAAACGCACTGCGCTCTGATTAGTTGCTCCCGTTGGTTATGAAAGTTATACTTTGTATTTTTTGTGAATATTTAAACGATCAAAATGCATAACTGTAATTAGAAAAGGTGATACAAGCGACTAGGACCACTAAGAACTGAAACCGCGGTCCCAGTCGCCTGATAGCATTTTTGAATCGGCCAAATGAAACCATATACCTAGCATCATTGTATCACACAGGATTGTATGTGATCAAAGAGGATACGAAACTAATAAAATAAGGAATGGTCCCACTCACCTGATAATAAAAATAAATAAAAACGAATCAGGCATCTGGGAGCGCGGTTCTAATTAGCTAGCGGTCCCAGTCGCCTGAATTTTCTAAATGTTACATAAATAATATGTCATAGTAATGTATGTAGCAAACGCTACTGAGGGACACGAGATCTATCCTCTCGGGGTTTTGGGATCTCTCCCCAATTAGGTATTTTCATTTGTAATTTCCCAGTAGTAGCCACGCAGATTTCAACGGGACTTTCACTGGCAGTTAACTGATGTTACAACGAGAAACTTCGACTGCTACTTATCTATACAGATAAATAAAATTGAAATGTCCGTTTTTAATTCCAAAATAACAGCTTTTCACTTAATGCATATGAAATTATATACGGTACTGACATGGAAAAACTAAGTTTAGTTAGTTTAAAAATTAAGTCTACGTGGGTGAAACCGCGGGGCGGATATAGTATAGAAATAGGTAAATATATATTTTTTTAGATTTACAATGAAATGATTTTATTCAGTTTGGGCTTACAATGGTAAGGCGTTTTTGAACGTCGATAACTTACGACCCATTCGGAAACTAGCCTTCTTCAAAGAACCGGCAAGAAACTCAGCCTGGCAACATGTACAATGTTCAATCAATACAATACAAGGTAGGTGTTTCACAATATTTTCATTCATTATTTCGGAGCACTCGTAACCGAAGAAAGTGTATGAAGAGATGCATTAACGTGGAAGAAGCGAAAGAAGTGTGTAAGGATCGTAGCATGTGGTAAACGGTGGTCTCTGCCTACCCCCATGGGATACAGGCGTCAGCATATGTATGTATGTAAACGTTACCTTAAAGAATTTCACCAACTTATTATTGAACCATTAACTTAAATCTAATAAATAGAAAGGATGAGTAACTTATAAATAAAACACGTCTTGAGATATCCTTATAAAGGACATTCGCATTTGGCCCCTATGGCCCCAAAGTCTCCACCCCAAACGGCAGAAATATACAGTTATGACTGATATCTGCATAATCCCGGCGCTTGAGGTTTTCTGCACTGCCGCCAGCCCAGCTTGCTCCGAAGTTGAATTTAAGGTAGATATTAGTACAAATAGGTACATTAAACTGCATAGAAGTAGGTACATCATAGTAGGCTTATAATAGATTAATATATGAAAGCGCCGCCCAGCATCCTGTATTACAATGCGTCCAACAGATAGCAATCGAATATAACAATCTTCTACATCTGCAACTCGCATGTCTCCGATGAAATTGTTTTACTGAATCGATTAAGCTCTTATATCGACGTATCGATTATTTTTTGTTCGGATCGATTCGTTTCAACTCGCCGCCGAGATGTCTTTATTAACCAGATTTAAATGTTAGCAGCAGAGTTTAAGTGGGAATGAATAATGATTTATAGTGAAGCATGAACTAGATAGAGTAGTCATTATTTTATATCGATCAATTACCGTGATAGTATTGTGAACCTTTCGAGCTACTGGTTTCAATAATCTGCCTCATCGGTTTAGTGATCGCAAACGCTACAGCAGAACACGAGGTCCTGACTTCGATCCAGGGTTGGGCTCAACTTTCTATCTGTAATTCCCCTGTAGTAGCCCGGAGTCTGGACTTTTGTCCGGTTAATGGCAATAGACTCATCATCATGTCCCTAGACTTATCCCATGATCACCTGATTTTTATACGAAGCGACTGCCATCTGAACTTCGCAACCCCTTTAACGAGGAAAATCTGTGATCTGAGTTAAACCAGTCAGACTATTTTAGGCCTCCCACTGACCTGTAACAATTGCCAAAGAAGAGAATTGGCAACCGGGACCGACAGCTTAACGTGCTCTCCGAGGCACGGAGGGATCTCTGGCGGTCACCCATCCAATTACTGGCTATTGCGAATATATGCGCAACAGCAACTGTGCCACGAGCTCTTAATTGCAATAGACAGTACATCTCTATGTACCTCTTGGAGGAATACAGGCGAGATTGAAATTATTGCTGAATCTAATTGTCTTTACAAAAGTCGCCCGCCATTTAAATTCAAACGTGTGAAATACTGTCGTACAGTATTACATAACAAGATAATTTTATTTTGTATTTTATAACAATATTTATTTGTGCGTTACCTATTATTAAAGTTGTTAGAAGAATAAATGAAATCCGCCGGTCAGCAAATATTTGGATAATACTGTCGCTTCTAAAATGCTAACGTACTTATCTAGTGATGAGTGTACTGATTTGGAATTCCAGCGAATATTTTATATTTAATCAATAGTAATGTATGATTTTGTTTGATTAAGCGCTGACCTTTAAATTCCTTCAATTAAAGAATATTAACTTGAACATATCCAATGATAAGACAAATTATAGAATGTTAATTGAATAGCACCTTCGGCTCATAGCCACAATATATCATTGTCAGATTGCTGGTTAACCCGGTTTTGGGTGAATAAAGGTCGGCGAATACTTGGCACTGTTTTTAAGTTAAACAAAAATAAAAAAATATTACACTTGCATAGTGTAGTTATTCCATTCAAAATATTTTTTTCGTTAAATAATTCAACCTAATATATAAAATATTAATATATTTACATTTCATCGCTCGAACTTGGAGTCAGGCAATTATTAATTAGATTAAATAAAAAATAAATTTAATATTAAACAACAAAAAAGATGTACTAAATACCCACATTACCAGATGCAATAAATTTAAAATTATTGAAAGCGTTTTCACACCTTTTAATATGTTTATAAATTATTTTTTGCTACTTCATAATATTAGCATATCCATTATTTTATAAAATATTTTTAAAGAAATATGAATAAACTTAGTAGCAAAATAATATTATTAATTTTCCATTCGGCATTTTTTATACAAAAATAAAATATGAAACTGATTTAGTAACACTATTTTCACTTTTTTAATTTAAAAGCAAAAGTGTTTAGCTATATATAATATCATATACTAAAACTACCTTTTGTAACTACTATAACTTGTCAGCTGTGTATTATGCTAGGAAACCGTAAAAAATTCCTATTTCAAAGCCTTTAGGAACTTTAAAAAGAATTTACGAACAAATTAAAAAATATACGTCGAAACTTTTACCAAGCCGCCTTGATGACAAGCGTTGTATTGTATAAGTGTATCCCTTCCATGCTTCCCTGTGGCACGTTGTGATTAAAAATACATTTTGAACCGTACACAAAACAACATAACTTTTATATATATATATATAAAGATGAAAAAAATAGATAAAACAATCCTTGATGCGGAGAAGAGCCGTGGTGGCCTTGAGGTTTGAGCAGTCGCCTGCTACGCAAGCGACGCAAGTTCGATCCCAGCGAGGCCTGTACCAATGAGCTTTTCTAAAAAACAACTATGTACAGTGATTTCACACCACGTGCTTTACGGTGAAGGAAAACATCGTAAGGAAACCTGTATATTTCTGAGAAGTAATTCAATGACGTATGTAAAGTGTCTGAGACGGCTGTGTAGAGCCGTGGAGGCCTTGGAGTTTGAATCCCATCGGGGTTGTACCAATGAGTTTTTCTAAAACCTTATGTGCAGTGATTTCACACCACTTGCTTTACGGTGAAGAAAAACATCGTGAGGAAACCTGCATATGTCTGAGAAGTAATTCAAAGACGTATGTATATGAATAAAATTAGTGCGTGAGACGGCGATGGACTCACCATCTGTCACGTTGGCACTGAATCATCTTCGGTGAAAAGCTGGTGCTGTTATTACAACACCTCTGCCTACCCCTTCGTGGAGGCGTGAGCATATTTATGTAGTCATAATGTTTCAATGACGGAATGGGCTTAACTGTTTTTTGTCGCATGTTATGTACATGATTTCATACTACAAGTATGTAAATTAGTTAAATATTATTACTAAACGCCATTAGGTGATTACTTGCAACTTGTTTTCTTCTATTTGATTTGTTAACTAGAAATATTAGAAAGGAATGTGATACCTACAGTTATATATCTATACAGATAAATAAAATTGAAGTGTCTGTTTGTAATTCCAAAATAACAGCTTTTCAATAAATACATTATACGGTACTGGCTTACAAAAAAATTTTGGTGGTTATCATAGAGTTGTGGTTGCATTTAACTATATCTAACAGATAAAAAAAATAAGTGTCTGTTCGTAATTCGAAAATAACAGCTTTTCACTAAATGCATATGAAAGTATATTCGGTACTGACTTACAAAAATATATTTACAAAATTTTTCTCTGTCTGTCCGTCTGTTTTTTGTTTTTTTTATTAAAGGGATTTTCACTGGCAGATAGCTAATGTTACAAGGAGTAACTAAGGCTACATTTATTTCGAACAATACATTAGGGTACGGCGGGTCGCCCATAATATACACTCTACGTGGGTAAAGCCACAGGCACAACTAGTATGTACATAAATATTTTTTTTCAACAAATTAGTCTTGTCTCATAACCCGTTTACACATTAAGATGCGCTAAACATTTTGTAAAGGAACGTTATTTATTTGCGGTTTATTATAAGTGCAATATTATTTGTGGAATCCTGTGGAATTCTCATTTCAGACATATACTCATATACTCACGCCTGTATTCCCCAAAGGGGTAGGCAGAATTTTCACCGGATAAGATGTGCCAACGTGACAGATGGTGAGTCTATCGCCATCTCAGACACTATACATACGTCTTTGAATTACTTCTCAGACATATGCAAGTTTCCTCATGATGTTTTCCTTCACGATAAATGAAAAGTAAGTGTCTATTTGTCATTTCAAATTAACAGCTTATCACTCAATGTATAATATGAAAGTATATAGGGCACATACGGAAAAAAAACAAATTTTTGTCTGTCTATTTGTTCCGGGTAAACTCTGAAACGTCTGGACCGACTTCTATGGGACTTTGACTGACAGGTCGTTGGTGTTACAAGGAGTAACTTAGGATACTTTTTAAGTGAGGGTTCGGTGAAAAATCCACAAATAAAATTAAGTCTAGCGAGTGAAACCGCGGGGCATAGCTACTAGGATTATAACATGTCATTGCCGGGTTCGGAAACTGCTTCTACTGAGAAGAATTTGACCTTTAAGGGAGTTACATTACGGTTGAAAATTTTAACTGAAGAAAGAAGTTGTGGGCGCGAGCTATTCTTTACTACATACATACATACATATACTCACGCCTGTATTCCCCGAAGGGGTAGGCAGAGGTGTTGTAATCACAATACCCACTTTTCACCGAAGATGATTAAGTGCCAACGTAACAGATGGTGAGTCCATCGCCGCTACTAATAAAAACGATTCTCTTTACTACTCTTTACTAATGAAAACGATTCATTAAACCAATTATAAATTAAAAAAAATACCATGAATCTATGTATCAAAACTATCATTTATATTATATCACACTAGTATTAATTTGCCATATAACAACAGCAGTATATTTCATTCAAATACAATAAACATATTTTAGTAGAATTGAGCCGCAAGAGAGGATCTCTTGGCATCACAGTTGCTATTGCGCATATCATTCGATCAGAGAAGTTAAGCAACCCTACCCCTAGCCAGTAATTGGATGGGTGACCGCCCAAGTTCCCTCCGTGCCTCGGAGAGCACGTTAAGCCGTCGGTCCCGGTTGCCAATATATCATCTTTGGCAGTCGTTACAGGTCAGTCGGAGGCTTAAAATAGTCTGACAACTGGTTTAACCCAGTTTTTCCTCGTTAAAGGGGTTGCGAAGGTCAGATGGCAGTCGCTTCGTATAAAAATCAAGTGATCAGCCACATCGGGTTTAATCAAGTGCCGACCCCAACAGTGTATGGAATAAGGCCAGGGAGATGATGATGAGCCGTTAAAGTATGTGGATTGTGGGAAAAGTACAATTCTTACCCCTTCGAGAACCCTTTTATCAAGGCGTGAATATGACATAACACTCAATCTTAATATATACAGTGTAGTAATATTGTTATCATAGTATGTACGAGGCTCATATTCGCGCCTCGGTGTGCCTCAAGCGCCCGCCACTCTTTATAATTTGATCATATTTGTACCGCAGACAATGCTGCCTAAAGCGCGCGAGACGACAGGACAACTGGGGAAGGCGTGGAGTTGAAATATTTATGTTACTTTGTATTTCATATATTTTTTTCTATTGTGAGTCGGGATAAACAATATCGCTTTTGAGTTACATACTTAGTTTTGAATTAGACTGTGTAATTCCACATTCAAAGTTTAAATCAATTTAGTGCTACTACCACTAAATTAGAATAGCTTAGGTTAGGACATAATAATATTTGATTAATGCTTCCATGCAGAGTTTTATCAATTCAGATGCTTATACTTCTAAATAAATAAAAAAATAAATATTTAATTTATCATTATAACCAGGGGCGTGCATTGAATTTTCAGAGAGGTAAGCATAAACAATAGGTAGGTAGGTACATAGGTCAAGTATATATCAATGTGGCGCGTAGGTACCTACATTTTGGTATAGACACACAGACGTCACGAGTGTATTCGGCCATCACAAATGGTAAGCACTGCTTATCAGCTTATATGGAATACACGCCCTTGATTATAACCAGTGAAAAAACTGTATCTTTAACTATTCTATCGAAAAAATGAAAAAAGGTCTAACAGCGACTCCAGCCATGTCCCAATGCGTTTGTAGTCGACTTCTTCAGTGGACTCGCCTCGGGCGCGCTATAATGGCGGCTACTTTCCTCTGCCATAAACATTTGTATTCACCTCACAGAACAGAGTTATCGTACGGCACAAAATAATAATTATACCTACATTTTTGGATAAAATATACATTAGCCTATATTTTAGACACATTTCATTAAATTTACTACTTTGGATATACCGCACAAATTAATATAATTTTTTGAAAATACTATGTTCGATATTTTTTGAAAAATTTAAATTAAAGTATTGGCTTACCAAAGGCAATGTGTTACACATGCGATAGCTTAATTTGACATAAAATTACTCCGTTTCTCGACGATGTATCCCCTAAAAATAACTAACTCACCAATGCCTTAAATTCCTGTACATTTTTTATTATTATACCTTTTAATCTGTACAATGAAGAAAATATTATAAGCCTAATGGCCACAGCAAATATGTACTCAAAATGTCAATGAATAAATTATATAAAATACTTTTTTATAATTTTGCATCATGTTAATGATGATACAAGAACACAATGGTAGAACTAAAGATTTTGAACATTATTTAAAATAATTCGTCTAGAATTATTGCTCTGCTCGATTTTACAAAAACTAGGGATTTTATTTCTTTATCCCCACTGGAAATATAGCTTTAATATTTTTTTGACGAATTCTTTGTATCCATCGTCAAGTGTCCTGGATAAAACTAGTCGTTATCTTAATAGATATCTGAGCTCAAATACACATTGGATCTATAATGAAATTAATATGACAAGAATTTTAGAAAAATAACAGGGATATGTTATTTATGCACATATTTATGAATATTTTACGTATATATTACGTCGTGGTGGCCTTGAGGTTTGATCAGTCACCTGCTACGCAAGCGACGCAAGTTCGAATTCCAGCGGGGCCTGTACCAATGAGTTTTTCTAAAAAACTTATGTACAGTGATTTCACACCACGTGCTTTACGGTGAAGGAAAACATCGTGAGGAAACCTGCATATGTCTGAGAAGTAATTCAATAACGTATGTAAAGTGTCTGAGACGGCGATGGACTCACCATCTGTCACATTGGCACTTAATCATCTTCGGTGAAAAGTGGGTGTTGTGATTACAACACCTCTGCCTACCCCTTCGGGGAATACAGGCGTGAGCATATGTATGTATTTTACGTATAATATTTTTTGAAATATTTTAATTCGTATTAATAATGAACAAAAGGGATATTCCATAAATATTTTACAACATTCATAAAATGTATTTAGGCGTTAACACATCCAACAATGAGTCAAATTAAGTCGAATTACTTAAAACCGGTACCTATATGGCGGTTGGGACGAAAATGCCCATTTTAATAAGGTTTTATTACGACATACATTAGGCGAGCGTTACTTTATGATATTGTTTTATAATTGCAATTTATTTACTAAAATAATTAAATGACTGCATTACTCCTAAGATTAGTATGATAATTTATTAACGTTTAAAATGTGTAATAAATTATTAATTTATTTTAAGAGAGAGATGGTGTTTTTATAAAAAGGTTTGCCGTAATCTTATTTAATAATAATAAATAATAATAATAATAATAATGCTCGGACATTATCACACAGCGCCATCTAGTCCCGAACTAAGGGAAGCTTGTACCAGACAGCGAATACGTACATACTTTATTTTGTAAGTACATTCATATGATCACGCGTATATACCTCCAAGGGGTAGGCAGAGGTGTTGTAAAAACAACACCCACTTTTCACCGGAGATGATTAAGTGCCAAGGTGACACATACATACGTCTTGAATTCATTCTCAGACATATGCAAGTTTTTAGAAAAACTCATTGGTACAGGCCCCGCTGGGATTCGAACTTGCGTCGCTTGCGTAGAGGGCGACTGCTCAAACCCCGAGGCCACCACGGCCCATTATTATACTTCGAGCATATATTTAGAGAAATCGCATTGAGTAGGTACAATCGTTAAATCAATATATTTTTTACCGAAAGCAATAAAGACATTGTTTTTCACATCCAAAGTAGGTTAAAATGTAGGCTGACACGTGTAAAAACCAGATTTATTCAAGACTAGCTGTGCCCTGCGGTTTTACCCGCGGAACCTTAATTTTTTTTTTTTAATAAAAGTACTAAGCTAGTAGCCTAAATTACTCCTTGTAACATTCGCTATCTGCCAGTGAATGTCCCGTTAAAATCGGTCCAGCCGTTTCAGAGATTACTCGGAACAAACAGACAGACAGTCAGATAGAGAGTTATTTCATTACCGTATATACTTTCATATGCATTTAGTGAAAGTTTTATTTGGGGATTACAAACATACACTTTAATTTTATTTATCTGTGTAGATAGATGTTTGCGAATCTCTTTATTGGTCGCCTTAGGTGGAAGTTTGGGTGATAGTACCACATCCGCGTATTTGCATTGCAAAGTTCAATCATACATAAAGCTTAAAAAAATATCAAAAAAATCTCCTTTTCTTAAATATACTCCCTGAGCAATCCCAAAAAATATCCATAATAACTATCTGTGCCCCGCGGTTACACCCGCGTGTATATCGGTAAATTGACAAAGTTTGGAGGTAGAAATAATCAAAATCCTTTCTTAGCGGATGCCTACGTCATAACATCTACCTGCATGCCAAATTTCAGCCCGATCCGTCCAGTGGTTTGGGCTGTGCGTTGATAGATCACTATGTCAGTTAGGCTTTGAGTTATATATATCTAATATATAAAATTTCCATGTTACAATGTTAGTTACCGTGCTCCTCCGAAACAGCTGGACCTATTTGTATGAAATTTTGTGTGCAGATTGGGTAGGTCTGAGAATAGGCCAACATCTATTATAGCTAGTTTAGATATAAATATTTGCCTTGAATGTGTAGCGAGATGATTAATAAAACCACGAAAATGGCTTACACACAACAATGGTAATTTATTCTAAAGTAGCTGTGCCCTGTGGTTTCACCCGCAAAGACTTAATTTCATGGGAACCCTAATATTTTTTATGCTACTTAAAATTAAAAGTATGCCAATAAAAGTCCCGTTAAATCGATCCAGTCCTTTCGGAGATAAGTCGGAACAAACAGATTTAGTCAGGCAGAAGACGGACAGACAGACATAGATTTTTTTTATGCATATGCATTTAGTGAAAAGCTGTTATTTTCTATTCAAAAAAAAATCAAAATCAAAATATCTTTATTTGATTAGACTTCTTACAAAGTACTTTAAAATCGTCAGAAGGACACAAAATACATTATACATGATTATAAATGTTACCACCGGGTTCGGAAGGTAGCTTTTGTTGAGAAGAACCCGGCAAGAAACTCAACAATTACTCTTTTAAAAAAAAAATATATATTATACAATGTTTTTGGTTACAGTATTTATATCTCATGAATATAAGCCCATGGACACAGCACAAATGCTCAATTGTCAAATATAATAACTAAAATATTATAGACACTTGCATTTGATTTATCTGTATGTATGTACAGACAGAATAGATGTATAATTGAATCGAAATAGTAATTATACGTATTTTACAAATTAAATGTATCAACAACAACAATATCTGTAGCAACAATTACTTAACAATTTGACAATCTGAAATTTGAAATATTTAAAGAATGCCAGTAGTTACGACATCCAAACTTTCGTGCTTTTTAATACAATCAATTAGACACTTACCTTCTGTAAATATAAAATTGAATTTTGTTTACATTCTGTCTGTTGATTAAAAAATATATTATTATTTTTTATATTGACTGCTCACCTCCAATAATTGCTAGAAAAATTCAAAAATATTTTCAATATTAAATTTAAAAAAACAAAGGTTATCTCTCATTTTTATCTTAAATTCATAACAATCTGGTGTCGCTAACTACCTGTTATCTTATCTCAGATCGCAAATGCATCAATAAATAACAAACTAATGTGTGTTTTTTTTAACAAAATCTACCTTGTCTCACAGAAATATTTGTCAAAATATTGTTTTAAAACTGTATCGAATACGAATTGTTGTTTAAGATGTATTATAAAGATAGAAAAATAATGAGGGTCAGTCTAGTCAAATGACTGGAATAAAAATCATTTACATCTACGTATATCTATAAAGATAAATAAAATTGATGTTTCTGTCCGTTATTTCAAAATAACAGCTCATTACTAAAAGTATATACAAAAAAAAAGTTTAGAATTTTTTCTCTGTCTGTCTGTCTGTTTGCTTCGGTAAAACCGCGAGGCACAGCTAGTTATAAACATAATATTATAACATGTTTCAGTGTAACAACACAATCATGCAATAGGTAAAATGTCTAGATTCTGCAAATACATTATATTAGTTTTTGAACAGAAAATTATCCAAATAATACTTTCTACGAATCGAGCCCCGTTCAAAATCGTGACGTGAATGAAAAAACGGAATAGACCAGTCGTCGACCTACTAAACTACGATTTCGGATCACGTGACCACTTTGGGATATTTCGAGTTTTAAGTGAATCGGGGCACTGGACCTCGTGGTGGCTTTACAGAAATATTTTTATACTACTTTACTCTTACATTAAATCTCCCACGTGATGTGTATAAATTAGTGGCAATAATTGTTGCTCCGAGACGTGATGAGTGACAGGCTCTTATCGTAATACTGTAAATTTATCTGCACCCAATAATCTATTCGGAAAAAAGCTTCGAAATAAATTTGCATATCTTTGACGAAATTTAGACTCATTTTATTTTTATTTAATTGGTCATACTATACTGTCACATATCGACTTGAATTGACGTATGACAAACGTATAAATATGTCTATAGGTAATACCTACCTTTTTAACTGGAAAAGTTTGTTACCTGCAAATAATGTAAAAAAATAAGTACTGAAACAATTTTCTATATGCTCACGCCTGTATTCCCCGAAGGGGTAGGCAGAGGTGTTGCAATAACAAAACCTTCTTTTCACCGAAGATGATTAAGTGCCAACGAGACAGATGGTGAGTCCATCGCCGTCTCAGACACTTTACATACGTCATTGAATTACTTCTCAGAAATATGCAGGTTTCCTCACGATGTTTGTCCTTCACCGTAAAGCACGTGGTGTGAAATCACTGTACATAAGTTTTTTAGAAAAACTCATTGGTACAGGCCCCGCTGGGATTCGAACTTGCGTCGCTTGCGTAGCAGGCGACTGCTCAAACCTCAAGGCCACCACGGCTCATCCTTCAATGTGACACTGAAGATTTGCAGAAATTCTAACAATCGAGAAAACCGAAATAATAATATCAATCGAGTTAGCTTACTCGATAATTTTAAAAAGCAGGTCGATAAATACATGACGTTAAATTTCTCCGAGGACATTATGAAGTATTTTAAATTCGGTCGGTGTAACCGCTCATTACTTCGAAACAAAAGAGCGATCATCTGAATAAATTTGCCAAATTATTGTTATTTTGCTCTGCGCCCCTGAGGCGGTTGCTCCGAAATTATCGCTCGGCCGTACCACGGAATAGAAAGGTGACAGAAGGGTAACTTCCGGACGTTATTTGAGAATCTGCTCACGCTGTATACAGACATCTCAGATCAAGTTCCGCTATTTAAGTATTTGTTTTCCAGATTAATTGCGTTTACTGGATTATTAAACAATTTGTATTTTAAATTGAGATGTAGATTTATTTCATAATTTTAATTTTTTCTCATGACTTATCATTCGTTTACTAGAGAATCGAACTGCTTTATTATTGACTAGCTGTGTCCTGCGGTTTCAAATAGACAGACTAAAAAAAATTGTTTCCTCCTTTTTAGTAACCGAAAAACACTGAAATTGTATTTATCTGTATAAATTAGTTATCATTATAAATCACGGCTTCTTAATCATATAATAAGATTAATGATCTGCTTAAGGTTATCACAGCGTGCATTGTAATAAATAAGGTGTTTTTTTCCTAAATAATTATGACGACAACGATTTAACGGAAGAGGGAGATGCTTGTATTGAATATTTTATCGTATGTTTACGTGCACATGTAGGCTTTCTGCTGCTGGCTTTCTGTATGTATATTTTTTTTTGCCGTACTATAGGACCGATCGACAAAAATGCAATTAACTTCCGAACTTATTGTCGAGAATTTCACGGTGTAACGTTTTTTTAAATCAAGTTTACAAAGACCTCATTTTGTTTTTAATGGGTAACCGTTCTAAATATGGCAAGTTTGGACAAGACTGATAACGATCTTGAGGAAAACGAAGGCGAATTTACCATACAGATGGGTGACATCTACTTAACTGCTTTGATGTCTAATATTATAGAGCAATAAATAACATTAAAATAAATATTAACATCAATTCCTCTGTCTGCCTCCAGCTCGATCCCCAGGGTCAGCGAGTACTATTGGGTTTTTCCATCTGTATGACAAATTAGGCCTGGGAGCCAGGATCAGTCGGAGAAGACCTTGGTTGGTTGAATGAAATACCGTAACTTAGGCAGTCCTGGTATTTATTGATTCCACACTACGTAAGTTTTTTTTTTTTTTTTTCCGACATGGTCTCTCGCAGTTGGTAGGGGGGAGTTACCTCCACTGCTTAACCGGACTAAGGGGCGAGACCCAAGGGCCTCCAGCCGAGCTTAAACTTAAAAAACTAAGCAACACAGCTAAGGGCACCCCGGTGCGGGGTTCGGACCTCGGCTTAGGGCGTTGCTGGGGGATGAGCTAGGGAGCTGGATCTGAATGGTATTATTTAGGGACATGTTTAAGGCTAGTGGCTCGGCGCGCGCCGGCCCTAGCAGAGGACGGGGGGGACGATGACGTAGAGTTCGCGACGAGCCTCGCCGGCGAGGACGGAACAATGGTCGGTTTGGTGTGTGCTTTTGAGACATTGCTTGCTGAAGCAATGTGATATCGTCGTCAGGGTCAATAAGGACATGCCTCGGACGGCGTCGGGTGGAGATTTGGGAGGGGGTATATCGGGCGGCCGATACGATTAGTGGGTTGGGATGTTTTGCAGCAGATTCGAAAAAGCGCTTAGAGGCGCTTTTCATAAACTGTTTTATGGTGGGAATTTTGAAGTCTACATGGAGTTGACTATTGCGAACGTACCACGGGACTCCCGCAGCCTTTCGCAAGAATTTGTTTTGGAGGACCTGCATTTTATGGATGTTAGAGCTGCCCGTGTGTGCGAAAACAACACTGGCGTATGTCATAATGGGACGGATGCAAGAGAGATAAATTCTCAACTTAGATTTAAGTGACAATTTACTCCGTGCATTTAGTAGGTAGTGGAGTCGACCAAGGGCAAAGGAAGCACGTGACCGTACTTTCTTTGTGTGGGATGCAAAGGACAACCTTTGGTCGAGGATGACGCCTAGGTATTTGGCCGTGGATTCCCAAGGAATCGGTTGGCCGAACATGGTTACAGATGGAGGAGGATCGTGATATCGGTCGCCAGAGCGGCAGAAGAGGACAGCTGCGCTCTTATCTGGGTTGACTTCAAATCTCCATTTCCGGAACCATTTGCCAAGGGCATTGGCTGCGGTTTGGAGATGTTTGGCGATCGTATGACGGTCTCTGCCTCTATAGTAGATAGCCGTGTCGTCGGCGAAGAGAGCTAGATCGGCACTGGGACTCTTGGGGATATCGCTGGTGTACAGCGTGAAAAGGAGTGGGGAAAGCACGGAGCCTTGGGGGACTCCAGCACGAATGCGGCGAGGAGAAGATAATGAGCCCTCGATGCGATATCGGAAGGTGCGATTCGATAAGAAGTCTCGTATGATGAGCACGAGTCTGTCAGGCACACCGATTTGGTAGAGCTTATATAATAAGCCATTGTGCCAGACTTTATCGAATGCTTTCGCTATATCGAAGAATAGGACACCCGTTTGCTGTTTGACTTGGAATCCCTCACTTATGTGTTCAACGATGCGATGCACCTGTTGAACACACGAGTGCTTAGTTCGGAAGCCAAACTGCTCGTTTGGGATGAGATTGTGGGATTCAGCAAAGTGCTTAAGTCTTTTGAAGATCAACCTTTCGTAGATCTTCGCGAGAGTTTTGAGGAGACTGATGGGGCGGTAACTAGAGGATTCGGATTTGGGCTTACCAGGTTTTGGTATCCCTATGACAACTGCTTCTTTCCACGATTGTGGGAAGATGTTGTTAGAAAGGGCAGCGTTAAAAATGGCTGTCAAGAAGACAATGATGTGGAGGGGAAAGAGTTTGACTACTTTATTTGTTATCCCGTCGGAGCCAGGAGACTTCCTAGGGTTGAGATCCTTGATGAGAGATTGAACCTCATCGACTGTAACTACTGGGACTGGATTGTTTGGGTCCTCTATTGGGGGCTGAGCTACCCTTCGTTCGACCTCGGCGTCCACCTTTGTGAGATGGGCCATGTCTACTTGTTGGGAGCTGGGAGAACATTGGGATTCTAGATTGTCGGCTAGGCATTCGGTCTTTTCGTCATCGTCGAAGGCGGGACTACGGCCAGGACGATTAAGAGGAGGGATGCTGCAGGCTTCTTTGACTCTGAGCTTGCGTTGCAAGTGCCAGAAAGCCTGGTGATTAGGGGTAAGGTTAGCCAAGAAGTTATCCCAGCGGGCTTCCCTCATTTCATTCATGCGCCTTCTTACTTTGGCTTGTAAGTGGTTCATAAATGATCGGTTGGCTGCTGTGGGGTAGGTCCTGTAAGCTCGGATAGCCGCGTTTTTCTCCGTCACCAGTTCACGCACATCGTCCGGCAGCCTCCAGCGATGGTCATCCATTGCTGGGACCTGCCGGGAGCAGCTGTTAACTGCTGTTTGTACGTGACTGGTGAGGGAGTCAATTGCGTTTACCGTGTCTACAATGGAGGTTGGGGTCGGTTCGGGGAAGGGCAAGGGAGTAGACTTGAGGTTTTCCTCTAGTTTCCTCCAGTTAGTTGCCGTTTTCATGGGGGTAGGTTGACTAGAGTCAGGGGGACCTGTACGGGGGGTAAGACTCAGTACAACAGGACGGTGATCGGAATCAAGCTCGTCTATTGATTCCATAGAATTTAAACGAAGGTTTATATTCTTTAGAATCGCCAAGTCGAGAACGTCCGGACGGTGATCTATGATGGCTGGGTAATGCGTGGGGTGCATGGGAGCTATAACGTCGAAGTTATGAATGATACTGAGGTAATTGAGTTGATTACCTCTGGAATTTCGAGTGCGGCTATTCCACGACTCATGTTTGGCGTTTAGGTCTCCTGCCACGATGACAGAGTTGCCTAAGCTAAGAAGTTTTACGATATCGGGAGCGATATCGCCTTGTTTGTTGGGTGCGATGTAAGCCGAAACTATTATGATTGGTTCATGTCCAGTCATGCCTAGCCGACATATTGATGTTTCGATTTGAGAGAGGTTGGGGGGATCCATAGGAATGCAGTAAAGAGATCTTTTATAATAGATGAGGGTGCCTCCTTTGGCGGAATGGGTTCTATCGTTGCGAACTATTTCATAGTTCGCAATTTTGGGATCGCGGTTGGAGGGTTTGAGGAAGGTCTCTTGGAGGAGAAAAATGTCTAATTGATGTTCTCGGAGGAAAGTAGCGATCTCGTCGCGTTGGGTGTTAATGCCATTGGCATTAAAGAACCCTACCTTGAGGGACCTGGGTTTGATTTTTCCTCCTAGGTTGTGTCTCTCCATTATTGGACCGTATCAAAGAAAGAGGTGAGGGCTGTGGTAACGTGAGCGAACTTGCTCATCGTAGCCATGACGGAGGCAATGTTACCGCGAGAAGCGCGGAGTTGCTCGGCCATCTGGTTCAAGCTACGGATGTCAACCGCATGGAATAAATGGCTCAGAAAAGCCATGTTATCGCCAGTCACGTTGGCTTCCGGGGCTTGAGGAGGGGGACCCATAGGGGTCGGTGCCGGAGGGGCTGCAGGCGAGCGTGGAGCTGCCGTGGGAGGTGTGCCTTTTGGCTTAGGGGGTTTCATAGTGGGGATGGCCATTAAGGGAGGGATGGCCGTAGATTGGGGGGCTCTCGGAGGAGCGAGTTTGGGGAATGCGCGCTGATGGTTCAGTGCGTTCCAGGGGGAGGGTCTTTGAGGGCTAAGGCGCTCAGGGAGAGCAGAGGAAGGGAGGTTTTCCCTGGTGTTGCGAGCTTGAACTCGCTTTACCATTTTGGGGTGGGGACGAGGGGCTTTTGGGCAGCCGCGATAGTTCGCAGGGTGGCCCGATTGACCGCACAGAACGCAACTAGGCGGCTCTGTGCAGAGTGAGATGTCCTTGGGACGGGGGCAATCGCTTGTGCCGTGGTTACCTAGGCACTTAACGCACCTGGGTACGGCAAAGCAATTGCGGGAAGAGTGGCCATATAACTGGCACTTGTGACATTGGCCGATTTGGCCGCGTTTGTTGGGGGCTTCGACCTTTAAGCCAGATAATTGGCATACGGTCTTGATATTGTAGATGCTTTTTGCGGCGGGAGAGTGCTTACATACGACAAAGACCATGTCGTATATGGCACTGTTGCGGGCGCCGTGCATGCGATGCACCTCGAGGGCGGGGATGTCTTGCGATTGAAGATCGCACAAGATAGACTTTTCGTCTATCTCTTTGGGGATGCCGCGAATTACTACGCGGAGGAGACGATCCTCGGGGAGGTCGTAAGAGTGAAAGGCTACTTTCCTAGCCTGTAACATTTTGGTCAGAGACCTGAAGTCGGTGGAGGTAGGCACCGAGACTTTTATGCCATTGGCGGTGGTGCGGGCGTTAGTATAAGCAATGCGATTCGCATTGCACCACGCCGAGACATCGGTCCACTTCGCCTTATCTTGGATGAAGATAGGCGGTGGGATGGGCTCCTTCCTCGAGGATGAGGCTACGGGCTGAGAGGGTGGGGTGGCGTCAGAGCGGTTTTCCTCTGAGGGAGGGACCGCCTGAGCAGATTGGGAGGCTATCGGTTTGGCGGAAGTCTTGAGAGACTTCGCCGGGGTTTGACCAACAGAAGTTTTGGTCTTGAGAGATCGCTTCTTCTTGCGCCCTACAACGACATTGAAGTCGTCGTCGACGGAAGTGTTCGAGTCCGAGTTTGACTCGGAGGCCATGTCCGCGTCGATAATGACGGGACGGCTGGGAGGGCAGTCGGGGCTTGCCGGGGACTCATCAAACCTAATTAGGTTTGGTTTTGCTGGGACGGAGGGCGCCGCAGGGGCGTGAGTGGGGGGCTCGATGGCCGGGGAGGGGCTTGATTCGCCACAGAGGTTGGCGAAATCTTCTGGGGAGAGGACGGAGCTGGCAACAGCTTGGTTGGCCGGGACTTTGAGGAGGGCCCGAAGAAGGGCGCGGAGAGTGGAGTCGGCCATTTTATAAATGGCAATATTGGGGGAGCAAAAATACCACGCGGTATTTATTTTATTTAATTTCGCGCCTAATCCCCAGGTTGGACTGGCCTGGGGTTGTGTGCGTGTGTGTTAGTCCCTCACTGCCGGGGGGTAGGCAGCTAGGGTTGAGTAGGGTGTGCCCTAAGCTTGTAATCCCGCTGCCAATCTTAATGTGCAGACGGGTTCCTAACAGCCTTAGTGCAGAGGAGTACTTTTAGCCGAAGCTTAAAGCAACCAAACAACACTAAGGAATGGGATGGTAGGGAAAGGGCAGGGTGGGAGGGAGGAGATGGCTAGCGTCGGCGAGGGAAGCCCCCAAGGCCGGTGGTTCTAGCCCCGTCCGATTTGTGTTTTTGCCCTGAGGGGGCAAAAACGGGTGTATCGGGTCAACACCCCACTCGGCTTCGTTGGCACCGCTAGGTATCCACCGAGGACCACCAAAAAAGTGGTTTTTGCCTGAAGGGTCACAACTAGCGAGACTTGTCTCACACAGAAACAGAGAAGGCCGAAACTCGCCTTGAAAAAGGCAAGTTCGGCGAAGGGTTCGATGCGCAGGTAGCAGCGCGCAGGTAGCAGCGGGCGGCGACAGGACAGGGGGCAGCGGCGGAGCGCGGCAGGAGAGCGCTTCGAGACGTCCGTACGGGGCGGAGGTCGGAGCGCGAGTGACACTACGTAAGGAAATGTGTGTGCTATATACGAAATGAAAAGAGACTTTCGACAGCGCGATCTAGAAAAGATATAACGCCATCTGGTGAGAAATAGTTACACTAACTTGGTGAAGGGTATTCTACGTTTAACAACATCTGTAATTTCCCAGTAGCAGCCAGGAGTCAGGATTAGTGTTCGGTTAGTGGGAAGAGATAGTCTCACACCCATTACATTGGACTTGAACATAACTGGCAAAACGTGTGAGTATTATAAGTACAGCTCTGCCAAAAAGAGTATTTTTATTTCTTTATCTATTTTGTAATATTCTTTCTCACGTGAACGTCTCGTAAATATATTAGCTATTCAGATGAATATGATAAAATCGACGGTATCTTTAATAAACTTGCAATAAATTGCTGTTGACAATAAAATTATTAACATATCCACTTTTCCTGGTGATTCGAAGCTGCTTTACATACCTTTTATGTAGCAATGATTTATGTAATTTAAGGGAGGTATGTTTTGAACACGACATGTAAAATAAGGCTTTTGATAAATTTTCTGATGGCAAACGGCTACCAGCCTTCTTCAGTGGCAGCATATTATATTTAGTTTTTTGCTCTGGTATTCCAGAGCAAAAAACTAGGCTATTGCCTAATATAAACAATAACATTCATGTGTAACAAGTTTGAACTCAAAATGACGTGACCTATGACATGACCAACACCAAAGTGTCGGTCACACTTGCCCACCTTATAAAGAATGGAATATAACAAGACAAATACACTAGGACAGTGATTCCAACCCTATGGACCAATGGCGACCTTACCCACTGCATGAACACAGTACTATTCTAAGGGACTATTTGGCTGCGATCTGCCCTAAAGTGGAGGTAAAATCCCCAGTCGGGCATCTCCGTACCCTCGTTTTGCACTCTTAATCATACTCGCTAACGTCACCGACAGTATTTGTATGCGATATTTTAGGCGCTGTACGATAGATATCTCATACATACATAGTATTTTGCGGAGACGCTAGCTAGTATTGTTAAGGAAATCGGTGGCACATATGTGATAGGGGTAAAGGTATGCCCTATCTCTCTTAATTTTCATACTGCACCTAGCCGTGGTGGCCTTGGGGTTTGAGCATTCGCCTGCTATGCAAGCGACGCAAGTTCGAATCCCAGCGGGGCCTGTACCAACGAGTTTTTCTAAAAAGCTTATGTACAGTTATTTCACACCACGTGCTTTACGGTGAAGGAAAACATCGTGAGGAAACCTGCATATGTCTGAAAAGTAATTCAAAGTCGTATGTATAGTGCCTGAGACAGCAATGGACTCGCCCTCTGTAACGTTGGCACTTGATCATATTCGATGCAATGTGGGTGTTGTTACAACACCTTTCCTTACTCCTTCGGGGACTCTTCTGGGATGGCGTGAGCATATATTTATATTTTCATACTGCGCCTGTAGCAAACTACGCAACCCGGTCTGACTGCTAGATTGATATCGGCTAATTATGTTTAATTTCACTCTATACCAGCTTTCGCCAGGGATTCACCGCGTTGTATTCGAGGCAATGAATTAAATCACCGACTGTTTACAATGAATATATTCCCCAAATTTAATGTATCAGCGATTCAGAGCATACGTTTATATTAGTTGTTCAAACATTCAATCAGTCAGGAACTACGAAATAACTAGCCCAAATAAGTCCTTAAAATATCGGTTTTCTGATATCATCAGGAAACTATGAATGAGAAATTTAAAAAACGCGCATCCGATATGATATGTACTCCGCTGTAATATAGTTACTTTGGGCTAACTTTAATCTACGCCTTCATTTACGTAGCGTGATGATATATTACCTTCTTTAACTTAACTTTTCATTAGCATATTACCTTCTTTAACTTAACTCTTCATTAGCATATTACCTTCTTTAACTTAACTCTTCATTAGCATATTACCTTCTTTAACTTAACTCTTCATTAGCATATTACCTTCTTTAACTTAACTCTTCATTAGCATATTACCTTCTTTAACTTAACTCTTCATTAGCATATTACCTTCTTCGGAATCCAACATAGAATATCATTTAAATCGGACTAATAGTTCCAGAGATTCGCGCGTTCAAGCAAGCACACATCATCATCTCCCTGGCCTTATCCCATACATTGTTGGGGTCGGCACTTGATTCAACCCGATGTGGCTGATCACCTGATTTTTATACGAAACGACTGCCATCTGACCTTCGCAACCCCTTTAACGAAGAAAATCTGTGATCTGGGTTAAACCAGTTGGTAGGTTATTTTTAAAGAACAAACTCTTTAGAATTTTATATTAAGTAGACAAGTATATGTAGATCATGCATGATAAAATACTTAGTTATCGGTTTTGTTTTAAATTCATAGTAACTTAGCTTATTTATGTACAATAGACTCGACGCAAAATGGTTTGTTAGCCCCAAGGTAAAATACTGGTTAAGTAAGCATATAAATCTGTTTACAAAAAGCCAGCTCCCATACACATTTGGACACAGTTGTATTATAGGCGTATTATTCCTTTTACGTATCTCAATGACTAGACTAAATAGATAGAAAAGTGACACACAAACACACAGTGTCTTTATCGTTATGCCTAACTGATCCGTGACTCCAAATATTTCAGTTGAAAACTTGTCTATTACTCAAATGCACCAAAAACAAACATAAAACGCGACATAAAATGGTCATCCATTAAGCGAGAAAAAGCATTGCTGCTTAATTTCCCCCCGTCCGCTGCTAGGGCTGGCGCGCGCCGAGCCACTAGCCTTAAACATGTCCCTACATAATACCACTCAGATCCAGCTCCCTAGCTCATCCCCCAGCAACGCCCTAAGCCGAGGTCCGAGCACCGGGATGCCCTTAGCTGTGTTGCTTAGTTTTTAAGTTAAAGCTCGGCTGGAGGCCCTTGTGTCTCGCTCTTTAGTCCGGTTAAGCAGTGGAGGTAGAGCGCTACCAACTGCATCGCAAAAAATAAAAACTGCTGCTTAATCTTCATTGTGTGTCTCTATTCTTGAATAATGTAAGAAGCTGTCTTTACGTAACATTTTTATTTGTTTATCGATAGTAGCGTTACTGGCTTGGAATCATTCACTATCTCACCATACGTCGGCCAGGATTCCCATTCTCATGTTTATATTAATGAAGTTTGATTTACGACGTCTTACACGTTTGAATAAAGCGCGTATTTAATACATCGATGATTTGTGATGCAATCAAATGAATTGCAAATTCAGTAGTGAAATTTATATTACCTATTATTAATTCATCATGATATCTACTAATCATCTGCTAACACAGTACGTTCTGGATAGGCTTTTATGCTGGAAGCTTTTTTGAAGCTGAATAACCGTCATTGACATCTGTCTCGTAATCTTTGTCAATTTATGATGGAAATAAGAGGTCATGGTCATCATCTCTCTGGCCTTATCCCTACATTGTTGGGGTCGCACTTGATTCTACCCGATGTGACTGATCACCTGATTTTTATGCGACTGCCATTTGTCCTTCGAAACCCCTTTGACGAGGAAAATCTGTGATCTGGGTTAAACCAGTTGTCAGACCATTTTTGGCCGCCGACTGACCTGTAACGATTGCCAAAGATGATAAATTGGCAACGTCCATGGCAAGGAGGAAACTCAGGCGGTCGCCCATCCAATTACTGGCTAGGGTAGCTTAAATTCGCTGATCGAATGATATGCGCAATAGCAACTGTGCCACGAGCTCCTCTAAGCATAATAAGAGGTCATGGTACGAACCCAAAACGAAAACATCGACACCTTACTCTTCTAAATATGTTATGTTAATGTGCTAAAGCGGTTTGATTCAAAGATTACAAATCAGGTTAACTTCATACCAAGCCATTCATTTATAATCAAGTTTATAACAATTTCATTCCCTTTATATTTTCATTCATTTTATAGCGACTCAGGTATACTCTGTTGTAATATCCTGCATTGTGCTTGACAAAGCTTAGCTTGGTCAAAAAAAAGCATACAGATGGCCAACTACTTTTTGACTGTAAAGTTACAACTATTATTATGTATTTAGAAGTTTTTATTTAATTTTATTCTAGTAGGTGCATGATGATATATGAAAATATTAAGTAAAGGCTTTTGTAAGGCACTAGTGTATGTTGAATACAGTGGGGGGAATGATGGTGATGTTAGACAAAAAATGTGTTTATTAATAGTAAAGATTCAAATATTGTCTCTAGTTCTGAGCACTGACCTTGAATGCGAAATAGTCATTTTATGAAACTGCCTCTGGCTGTCAGAATGACTCAACGTAAATACTTGATTCGACTTGCGCAGTTCCCCAAACTATTTTCGCTGAGAGGTCATATCTCGCGACGGCATCTATGATATCAGATCATAAAGGGCTGTGGGCATCAATGTATGAAGCTGTCCTTCAGTCACCGTTCTATTGTGTTGCCCAACGATTTGATTAGCATAGCAGAGTACTTATTAGATTTTAAATTATAACAAGGAAATTGCGTTATTTCTTTACAACATTCTCTATTGATATCTCGATATCAAATATTTGTAGCTAGGCTGTTTGTTCGCTTGGAATATATTTATCGAGAAGACAAAGAGAGGCGTAGGCCCTCTTATTTCCATGAAGCTTCATCATCAATGCTTGAAATTGCGTGGTGGCCATGGGGTTTGAGTAGTCGCCTGCTACGCAAGTTGGAATCCCAACGGGGCCTGTACCAAAGAGATTTTCTAAAAACTTATGTGCAGTGATTTCACACCACGTGCTTTACGGTGGAGGAAAACATCGTGAGGAAACCTGTATATGTCTGAGAAGTAATTCAAGGTCGTATGTATAGTGCCTGCGCCGGCGCTAGACTCACCATTTGTCATGTTGGCACTTAATCATCTTCGGTGAAAAGTGGGTGTTGTTATTACAACACTTCTGCCTACCCCTTCGGGGATTATAGACGAGAGCATTTTATCGAATTTTGTTGTTTTAAGTAACAAATATTTCTCACGGTTCTGTGATATTTTTTGCGTTGTCTTATTTTATTTAAATTGCAAATTATATGTTTGATTTAAATAAGATATATTTTATCAAACCATAGTTCTCAATAATTGTTCTTTAGATAAAATCCGACTGGAAATTATCCTTGATTAACTAAGAGCATGATAAACTGATAAGGTGAAATGTTATTTATCTATTAATTTGCATTAAAATTCTGCATATAATCAGTAAATTGTTTTTATAAATTATTTATTTTGCTATTTTTCAATCCATTATATTACCGTACAAATTGTCTCATATTTTTATTAAGTCTATTATCAGACACTCGGCGTAAATAAATAATAATTATCATCGCTTTAACTAAGATATCCTTAATTGGGGTTCAATAAAAATGATTATTTATTGAATATTATTTGCTTTATGGTTTGCTTATCACTATTTCATAATTGATATCCGTTTAAATAGTTTAATTAAATATGTTTAAGTAAGCTTCAACGATTTAAGCAAACTAGCTTGCGCCCCCAGCATCGCCTGCGTGGTAGAAAGATAAAACTTACTAACTTTACATACATACATATGCTCACGCCTGTATTCCCCAAAGGGGTAGGCAGAGGTGTTGTAATATCAACACCCACTTTTCATTGAATATGATTAAGTGCCAACGTGGTAGAGGGTGAGTCTATCGTCGTGTCAGGCACTATAAGTCTTCGTCCCCACGATGTTTTCCATCACTGTGAAGCACTTGATATGAAATCACTGCACATAAGCTTTAAGAAAAAGTCATTGGTACAGGCCCCGCTGGGATTCGAAATTGCATCAATTGCGCGACTGCTCCGACCCCACGACCATTACGACTCTATCATCTCATTTTGGTACAGTAAAGCTAAGAAGCTTATATGATCATAGTTGGCCCCTAGTGGCATAGGCTGTGCATTGATATGGCGGTATTATGATTATATAATCGTGTAAAATCATGTCGTTCTGACGATTTGAAAGTACTTAGCTAAAAGTCTAATCGAATGTATTAATGAATTGTTATTTATATAAGTCAGTCAGTCAGTCGAACATTGCATTTTATATGTATTGATACCTAAGAATAACTAGAAGGATATAAGTATGATTTAGCGTCACAGATATACAATTTAGCGCTATATAAACATGCTAGATGTGACCCGCAGTTTCACCGGCGTTACACGTTTATTTCGTGGAACCATAGTAAAAGTCCTGTTCGAATTCATCCATTCTTTTTTAATTCTTTTTTTTTAAACATAAAAAGTACCCTAAATATTTTCATATTTATTTGAAATATTTTGAACGGCCAGTATCCAATAACACAAAACGCAATATTACACAATATATATATATTCAGTACACAATACATTGAATTATATACACAGCATATTATAAAAATACAAACACATTCAAACATTCGCCTCGTTATACTCCAGACATGCCGACATGCATGAATGTGGATGAAGCGAAAGAAGTATGTAAGGATCGTAGCATGTGGCAAACGGTGGTCTCTGCCTACCCCCATGGGATACAGGCGTGAGCATATGTATGTATATGTATGTATGCCGACATGATCGTCTGCCATTCATCCGCAAACAAATCACACTCAGAGTGTGACTCCAAGAGGGCGTTGAGCGCAGAGAGAGTGAGAGGGGCAGCATTTAGTTAAAAACTGTTAATTTGGAATTACAAACAGACACTGCAATTTTTTATCTATATAGATAGCTTTAAATTATCTGTTTTTTTTAATTGTTTCCAATAATTGGTTTTATGCTAAAAGCCTTGTGTTATATAGATAGAAATTTAAAGTGACTGTGTTTATGCGTGCCATTAATAAATATAAGAATACTCAAGTCAAAGTGATCTTGACAAATAAATAACGTTGAAATATCTGTTTTTAACGTCAAAATAATAGTTTTTTCAAAAAGCTTATAATGTATTTCTTATTATTAATTAAATTTATGCTTGGGCTAAAATTTTATAATAAATATAAAGATAATTAAGTTTAAGTGATCTACTCAAATAAATAACATTGATATGTCAGTTTTAATGTCAAAATACTAAAAGCATTTCTTTACTAGGAGTCCCAAAACTAGTAAAAAGCTTAAATGGGGTACTTTTAGCAAAAATATTTTTCTTCCTCTGTGTTTATCTGTCTCAGGCACTTTAGAAACGTCTCTATATTTTTATCTAAAACATAAATAATGTAAATATTCTCACACCATCTCATAAGATTTCTTCTCAAGTAAAAGAGCCGTGATGGCTACGGGGTTGGAGTAGTCGCCTGCTACGCAACCGACGCATGTAAGAATCCCAGCGCGGCCTGTACCAATGAGTTTTTCTAAAAACTTATGTACAGTGAGTTCACACCACTTGTTTTACGGTAAAGTAAAACATCGTGAGGAAACCTGCATATGTCTGAGAAGTAATTCAGAGACGTATGTACAGTGCGATGGACTCACCCTCTGTCACGTTGGCACATAATCATCTTTGGTGAAAAGTGGGTGTTATATACCACACCTATACCATATTTATTGAAACAATATCGAATTTAATTAATAATCCGATCACATTTGGAAGTCGTGTTAATACTAAGTACAGAATATTCCACTTGAGTGCAGTAAATCATAGCTGTCATTAAGTACTTAGCCCAGAGTGGGGAGTTCGCTCCCGGCTGGTTCAAATAATAATTTGCTACCTTATTTATGATACTCTAGTTATCAACTTATCACTTATTGATATTGTGCAAAGGTCTGGTGTTAAGTAGGCGGTTTACACTATAGTTTCTGTACGCGATATTATCCGCACTATTATGTATTTTGTAATGTTAATATGTATGAAAATCAGTCCAGCCAAACAGACAGACAGACGGAGGAACATTTAGATAAACGTATTTGATTTGGGGCACGATATCCTTACTTTGCATTTAGTAAGTATTGTATAGAATATATCGCACCGAGAACGAGAGGAACTCGACTCAAAAAATTGCGAAAATAATTATGTTATGATAGACAGACCTCAAAATAGTATATATTTATACATATTACACGTACGTCAGTGCACTACCTAAACTATACTTTAATATATAATACATTATATTCAAAATTGGTCAAGTAATTACTGCCTATGTTTTAAATTCAAACTTGCGATATCCAAAATAAAAGATTTTGATTTGAGCCTCTATCGTTCTGAGTGTGCGATATATAGATTATAAATAGAGTAGTGTCCTGTCATTTTGTCAGATGAGGAGACTATTAAAGATTTAAAAAATAATGTGTTATCTATACAGTCTATTTGCAATTCCAAAATAACAGCTTTTCACTAAATGCATTTGAAAGAATTTATGGTATTGACATGAAAAAAACAGGTTAAAAAAATATATTTATCTGTCAGTTTCTTTGCTAATAATCTCCGAAACGACTAAACCTATTTTAACAGGACTTTTACTGGCAGATAGCTAATTTTACAAGGAGTAATTTAGGCTACTTTTTTTAAACATTAAGATTTTGCGGGTCACCCATGAAATTAACTCTACGCGGTACTACTATACTTGTAAATAAAGTAAAATATTACAGTACCTAAATACAGTACTGCTATATTTACCGTAATATTGTGCGTCATAACTTTCGAAAATAAACATAGTGTTATTATAAATTTTAAACATTCTCAGTTAGTGCATTGACGTCATTGTAATTTTGAAATATATTTTTATGTTCTTGTCCACCCAATTTTTGGTCATTTGCACAATTTTTGGATATATTTAATACCATAGAAACACCCATATAATTTTAATATTAAATATTTTTCTGGCTCAAATTTCTAAGTCTAGCTGCTGTTCCGTTGTTTCACCCGATTATCCCTACTAATATTATAAATGCGATTTTTATGAAATTTGGCACAGAGAATCTTTAGACCCTTAGAAAGGACACAGGTTACCTTTTATTGCGAAAGTATTAAGTAAAACTAAAACTACGCGGGTGAAACCGCGGGACACAGCTAGTAATATATATTTTCGTTAATATACACACAAATAGCGTTGCTTTTTAAAGTTAAAATAATTTCAAAAATCGGTTTTATATATTCTTACTCTAAAACCTCACTAAATCACAAAGTTAACCTCTTAATAATCTATATAGATAAGTACAATGTCTGTTTGTACAATTTTTAAATTTTTCTCTGTGAGTTTGTTATAATATATCATATATAATATATCAACCATAATTATCGAAGAGAGGCCTCTGTACGTCATCTATACTAATATATAGAAGATATATATAAAACCTGAAGAGTTTGTTTGTTTGCGTGAACAAGCTAATCTCAGGTCTGAATTAAAAAAAATACTTCAGTTTTAGATCCAGCTTATTTTTCGAGGAAGGCTATAGATAGGCTATATGTCTTATCATAAGACCAATAGCGGGTTAGAGTTAGCGATAGTCCAAAGTAACTATTTCACGCAAACGAAGTCGCGTGTTTAGTTAGTTTAAACTGGATGTATCGATTTCACCGATAACAATAATCGATAACTCATGTTGAATATTATACGTACAATCGATTGCTTTCTCGATTAAATTAAAGAATTCCGAATTGAATGGTAAATGGCAATTAATGTGATTAATCTGTACTTAAACTTAGATTGCACGCAACAGATTCATTTGTATGCAAATTGCTTAGAAAAGTATATAAAAGTTGATATAGGAGTATGATAGGTAACTTGGAGTAATAAAAGCGTGGATGAGCCGATGAGTTAAACCTTTAATACATCGGTGTTAAAATTACGAATTAGAAGTCATGTGATATCGTGACATACAATTAACTTACATCGTTTTTTATTCTCATAGTAGAAAATTAAGCGTATATTTTTGATGCTACGTGCCTTGGTTTCAAATATGGTACCAATGGCAAATACCAATAAATATGGTACAAAAATAAACAGAATAAAGGGTTCCACTATTGAGTAAATGTACGAATATCGTTGCATTTAACCGACTTCAAAGACGGAGGAGGAGGTTCAAAATTTAGGTAAAAATCATTAGGACATATAACTAAAAAACCACTCGACCACTAACTGTTTTCCATACTATATGTGAAGTGATATTTTTTTTAAAAGTGACACCTGACACTTATTGAACGAATATTTAAACATAAACTTTTTAGACAGTCTGATTTCTACTCATCATCAGTAATGGACTCTTGTTGGTGTAACCGATGCAACTCTTTCCATTTGTCTCCGTCTATAGCCATCTCTTTGACCTTCTTATACGTCATGACAGACACCTTTTCTTTAAATTGGCTCATGATGTCTACTACATTTTCCAAATATTAGCCTGAATTATTTTAATTCGATTAGTTACATACTAATACGCAACGATTCTTCGAAGCTCAAACATTGTCAAACCTATACTTGAGACTGACGCATCCAGATAATTATACATCCCAGTACGATAAGATAATGGTATTCTATCGTCGAAGCCACCGGTTATTATCTAAAGGAAACCTGAATTACGTGCAACTAGCCGATATTAGAAGCAGATTGCTTTAATTTGTGCCCATACACGGTAGGTAAGTACTGAGGTAGCTAGATAGGTACGTACCAGAACAAATATTTTTTTCTTTCATTTAAGAAAAAAAAATCTAATCAAATCAATCAAAAAACAATATCAAAAATATCTTTTGTGACCCGGATCACGGTCCCCAACACTTTCTTGAATTTTATTAAAAATAATTATTCCATTCAATGTTACGCTGGAGATGGTCTGTGTGTCTGTCCATTTGTTCTGCCTGATCTCTCAAACGGCTAGATTTACGGGAGTTTCACTGGCTACCATGATAGCCATAGATGTTACAGGGAGAAACTGAGGCTATTTTCATTACAAAAAAAGTTCATTAAAAAAGTTGGGTCTGCGAAATAAAGACATATATGAAATTGCCTTTACGCGGGTGAAATCGAAGGGCAGAGCTAGTTTTCATCAAAGGTTGATCAAACAAAAAAAGGTAAATACATAAGAGGATAGTTACGTAGTTGTGTGCCGTAAGTTAACATACATAATAAGTGTGATTGGCTAACTCGAGCCCGCAGCACCGGTAAGCAAGATGTGCCAATCTTTTCCTTATTGTGCATGGTTTATATGACGCTGGTTACATTATCTTTATTTTTTATTGACGTAGGGGAAACCTTCAAAGGTTCCCGACCGCCCTGATAGTGGCTGGTCGCGGTATGTTGGATTATTACCGCAACAAAGCCCCCCCGGTGGCTATCCTCCGTGCTTAGGACTTGAAGTACTGGAATAGATCGCACCGGTGTCCCCCTGCACTTTGACGGGGTGCATCCTCTGGAGACCTTAGTGTTCTGAGCCACATCGTTGCCACCTCCCCGGGCCCGATCAGAGCTCTCACCCAGACCACCGGCTGCAGGATCTTATTGGGTCTGTTAATATGAAGCCGTGGTGGCCTTGAGGTTAGAGCAGTCGCCTGCTACGCAAGCGACGCAAGTTCGAATCCCAGCGGGGCCTGTACCAATGAGTTTTTCTAAAAAACTTATGTACAGTGATTTCACACCACGTGCTTTACGGTGAAGGAAAACATCGTGAGGAAACCTGCATATTTTTGAGAAGTAATTCAATGAAGTATGTAAAGTGTCTGAGACGGCGATGGACTCACTATCTGTCACGTTGGCACTTAATCATCTTTGGTAAAATGTGGGTGTTGTGATTACAACACCTCTGCCTACCCCTTCGGGGAATGCAGGCGTGAGCATATGTATGTTAATATTATCTAAAGATATTGTCATACCTGAAAATGGCACCTGACGATGTCGCTTTTAAATACAATAGCCCCTAGCTAATGTATGGAGAGATTAATTAATGTACACGAATTGAAAGAAGAATGCGAGGATAGTAGTAGGTATATATATGGCGCACAGTAGCATGGTATACAGGCGTGGATGTATGAACGTATCCCCAAGCAAGAACTGCACAAATCGGGAATGAACCGAAATCCTTACCTTACAATGTCACAAAAATTCACTTTTGTAAAATTAATGATATCCTAACAAAAGCTGCTCGAATCTGAAAGAGACCAATATTATTTCATACTAACCTCCACTCGCATCTTTCCACGCACGGTATACGACCAAAATAAAAAGTTTCACAGAAATATGTGTATTCCGAAATTGGAGGGTTACTCCAATTTCGGAATACACTATCTTCGAATTTCTTCTCTGAGATTGATCTCGGTTTAGACTGTGAGTTGATGTATATGAGCCAATTTGGACATTTAATTTGTCATTAATCAGCTGCAGCGCAAAAGACAAAATTTTTCAAAAATAATATTGCGAAATATTTAGCTTTACCGTTAAATAACATTGTAAGTAGCGGTGAATGACGTATCTATGCTATGACACTTTTCAAAAACTTTATGGACCGCCATGTAAACTGACAAGAAAATCCGTGAGTACGCAATGTGAGTACTATTAAAAGGAGTCAACGCTCCCGTGTATGTACCGTGTAATAATAACAGCTACTGTAGAGCAAACGGCAACCGGCTCGCGACAACTACTAGAACTGCTTAGAGTTGATAATACCACATAGATAACGCATTATGACAACAATTTGAACGGAGCTAGCATTTGTCATTTGCATCATTTTGCATATTGGCAGCGCTTAAGATACTTTGTTCACAATACATTTGAATGTAGGATATGATATTGAAGTGAAGGAAAACATGTCAAAACTTGCATATATCTGAGGGGGAACTCAAAAGACGAATGTTTAGTGCCTGAGACAGCGATAGACTCACCATCTGTCGCGTTGGCATTTAATCATATTCGGTGAAATGTGGGTGTTGTTATTACAACACCTCTGCCTACCCCTTCGGGGAATATCGGCGTGAGCATAATGTAAGATATTACTTACTAGCTGTGCCCAGCGGTTTCACCCGCGGAACCCTATGTATTTTTTTCAAATAAAAATAGCCTTAGTTACTCCTTGTAACAATAGCTATCTGCGAATGAAAGTCTCGTTAAAATCGGTCCAGCCGGTTCAGAGATTACCCGGAACAAACAGACAGACACGTTTTTTTTTGTGTGACTCATATATTGTGAACCGCTCCCCAAATAATTAGAAAAGTAAAAAAAAAAAAAAATTGCTATAACTATTGTAATAAATATTATTATTATAAATAACAAGCCTTCAATTGAAAAATTTAATTCTGTGAGTACTTAATTAGGTACTTACTTTTCAACTTAGTGTTTGCTACCGACTTTGATGCTATATTTGGAACCTTCCTCCTCCTTTTATTGGAGTCGGTTAACGATTAAAGTCTCTCCACACACTCTACACTACAACAACACTATAAAGACAAAATTTGTATTTTTGTGTGTATGTTTGTAATGAAGAAACTCAAAACCAACTATGCTGATTTCGAAAATTCTTTCGCCATTGGAAAGCTACATCATCAGCGAGTAACATAGGCTTTATTTTATCCCCGTACATCCACGGGAACGGGAACTACGCGGCTGAAAGCGCGTGACGTCCGTTAGTCTTAAGTAAGGGATATAACACGGCTAGCTACTTCGTTGCAATATATTGGCCTCTATCAAAAGGTCGTAGGGCGTAGTTTCATTCGCTATTGTAATAAATGTATGAGAAATAGAAAGTCGTTTAAGCTGTATGTACCAATAGTATTCCATCACTATTGGTGCCTACATAAGATCTGATGTTTAAATCAAACCCTGTTGTATTATATTCACCGAATGATTAATTTTAAGATCCTTACTAATATATATCTATACAGGTAAATTAAATTGAAGTGTCTGTTTGTAATTCCGAAATTACACCTTATTACTAAATACATATGAAATTATACACGGTACTGACAGAGAAAAAACCAATTTTTTTTCCTGTCTGTCTGTTTATGTCGGCTAATATCGGAAACGGCTACACCGATTATAAACGGCGAGACCACGGCTTATGTTATAATATAATTCTAATTTAGTTGTTTATACAGCGATGGAAAACATCGTGAGGAAACCAGCATATGTGCCTGAGAAGTAATTCAAAGACGTATGTATAGTGCCTGAGACGGCAGGCGTGAACTATAAATATGTAAGTTTGTATATCTGTTACGAAATCATTAAGAACGGAAGAACTTTGCATTATATATGAATCAGTATCCAAAAATCATTTCTAAAGCAACGTGCATCATTTATGATATTACTAAGTAATTAAATCCTACACAAATTCGGAGACATTCCCAAACTTGAAAATTCCTGTTAGAGATGACGCACAGATTATGAATTAATATCTACGTATATATATTAAAATAGAACGGTGTTGAAATTCTTATTTTGTTTTAATGGTACAACCGTTCGCGAAAACCGCTACGGTGACGTCTACAAGCAAATTTATACATTAACATACTTTTGTATTTACTAAAAAATATGCCTATTTAAATATTATCGGAACAGGTTTTTTTGCAGCGAAATGCTCTCACATTGTCTCAAATATTAATTCAATAATATTTAAGATGATACATAACTGAATACAAATTATTTTTTTTTCGTTTACTACGTACCTACTTTTCATTTAATTTTGATTATTAATAAACATAATTTTCCAGACTTTTTCATAAAATTCTGCTATTAGATAAGTCCAAAATATTTATATTTAATAACATAACAGAACGCACACCATAAAAAAACGTATAAGAGGTCATTATTATAGTGCTCACACATATACATATGGTTAGTCTGTATTCCCTAAAGTAGTAGGCAGAGGTGTTGTAAGAACAATACCCACTTTTCACCGAATTTGATTAAGTGCCAACGTGACAGATGGTGAGTCTATCGACGTCTCAGGCACTATACATACGTCTTTGAATTACTATAGTACTCATAGCGTAATAATATAAATACAGCAATTTTATCGTCAACAATCGCTACAAAACCACACCCTATATCAATGTACAGTCAACCACACAACGCGTAACGAGTTATTGTTTTAAACAATCACGACATTGCATTACGGCGTATGACAACAGTAGCGGCGGCGATTCCTGCTGTTTTGTGAAAGGACTAGCGTGCGTGGAAGTTTATAGAGTTGTTTTACCACTATTTTGGATTTATTTCTCATGATTTATCAAAAGGGGAAAATATTGGCTAAGCTCCTTTTCTAAATTTAATTTAATTACTTAATATGTTAATTAATTAAATTATAATTCGTTTTAGTTTCCTAAAATTATAAATATTAATGCTTGATTAAATAATATATTAACTCTTTTATTGCCTATAAATTTTTAATTGTAAAGAAAAGGTGCGACTTTTTTAAATACTGCTTAAATTGATGATACCGTTAGTCTAGATAGCTATATCTGACAGCTAGGCTAGATATCGCGAGTTCGTATCCTGAATCAGGACAATGATATATAATATATAACAATGGAAATTGTGTGTTTATTAAGTATCTGGGGTTATTTTTCATTAAATTATAATGTAGCTATGTTTAAAAATACATACATGTATACATACCTGTTTTTCCAGAATAAGTAGTCAAAGGGGTACTTATAGTACACCTATAATCCCATTTAATAGGGGGCAAACCTTGCCATTAACCATATACTGATTCAGACTCCAGACTACTCTACTGGGAAATTAAAAGTAAAATTATTATAAGGCGCTGTGTGATAATGTCCAGGCATTATTGGATAATTTATTTATTATACGTTAAATACCTACTGAATATTTTTAGATGTAGGAGGCCGATTGTGCTAATGACTACTAAATTTTAATATGTGTCTATAATTTGACACGAAAAACTTACTGTATTTAATGTTATCTATTGTAATCGCCTTGCAATAACAACATTCTAGATTATAATAATTAAGTATTCATAAAATATAAATGAAAGAATACTGGACTAGGTATTTTATTGTATCCAGCCATTTAATGGAGACAGAAATAAAATTTGTAGATTCGAAAAATCACAAACATGTACCTTTCGAGCGTTTGACAGCTATAAAAACTTAATCTAAGCAATAAAATATACGAATTATGCGGTCTATTTCATCGTATTATAATATTTATTTACATAGACTTAAAATAAAAAAATATCTGTCTTTGTAATCATTATAATTTTTTTCTTTATTTAATTCGGTGTTTCACATCGGTAGGAAAATAAAATAATTTGTCGGTTTATTTCAAGCTTACTGTGACTATTATCTATGTAAGACTAGTCAATTTTATTTTACTATTGAATTCTCCAGGATCCATTTAGGCAGAGTTGTACTTATAATATAGCCACACTTTGCCAAATATTTTTTTGTCCCGTGGGAGGCGAGCACTTATCCAGACTCCAGGCTGACTCTGGGAAATTAAAGGTGGAAACACCAATAACACTTTGACCAACACGCGTATCGAACTCAATAGATATCTCGTGTTACGCAGTACCACATGCAGTTACTAGACCAAAATGGTAAAATTATTCAGGCCTTGGGGTTAGAGCAAGTTCGAATCCCAGCGGGGCCTGCACCAATGAGTTTTTCTAAAAAACTTATGTGCAGTTATATTACACCACGTGCTTTACGGTGAAGGAAAACATCGTGAGGAAACCTGCATATGTCTGAGAAGTAATTTAAAGACGTATGTATAGTGCCTGAGACGGCGATGGACTCACCCTCTGTCACGTTCGCACTTGATCATATTTGGTGAAATATGGGTGTTGTTACAACATCTCTGCTTGCCCCTTCGGGGACCCTTCTGGGATGGCGTGAGCATATATAGAGGTAAAAAATCCAACAAGACTGCCATAGAGGATTTGTCCTAAAATAACTTAAGGATGTGGGTTTAAACCCCTTATTACCTGGATTAATCCTACGGGAATAATAAATGTGTCTATCCAACGTGAGACTGTCTGTGGGAATAGTAAATGATGTAACAACAGAATCCTGTTTATTTGTCAGTTGACGTACCGGTCCTACAATAATCGCCTCTTGCGTGTACATTGTGAGCAATTTTGTATCTATATAGAGATGTTAGCACAATCTACAATGAAATAGAAACAAATGGCCACATTTTTCAACCAGATCAGTTTTTTAGGAAGATGTATATGAATAATTTAAATCCTGTCAGGCAGGACATATTACAATGTCTAAAAATGTC
This sequence comes from Watsonalla binaria, assembly GCA_929442735.1. Lineage (NCBI taxonomy): Eukaryota > Metazoa > Arthropoda > Insecta > Lepidoptera > Drepanidae > Watsonalla > Watsonalla binaria. Next base: position 2,768,024 of record OV838938.1, read on the forward strand.
ACTCGTCGCCACAGCTATGAAGCCAAATAGATTTTCCAGTGTATTACCTTCACTTATTTTTCTGCTATTTTTTTCATTATGTCGGTTGGGAAGTTTTTACAACTGAATACAGAACTTTTTAGATTAAAAAAATTATTCGTTAAGATATAAATGTTTAGGATGTAAAGCTGACGTCAAAGATTGATATTACCTTCTACATATATTTTTTGTTTATTGTGCGAAAGAGAGCCGAAAAAGAGCCGTGGTGGCCTTGAGGTTTAAGCAGTTGCCTGCAACGCAAGCGACGCAAGTTTGAATCCCAGCGGGGCCTGTATCAATGAGTTTTTATAAAAAACTTTTGTACAGTGATTTCACACCACGTGCTTTACGGTTAAGTAAAACATCGTGAGGAAACCTGCATATTTCTGAGAAGTAACTCAATGACGTAAGTAAAGTGTCTGAGACGGCGATAGACTCACCATCTGTTGGCACTTAATCATCTTCGGTGAAATGTGGGTGTTGTGATTACAACACCGCTGGGGAATACAGGCGTGAGCATATGTATGTATGTGCGAAAAATGACAGTGTACGTAGGTACCTATATGTAATTAAGTACGTATGATTGGTAATTTGTCTATTTGAGTTTTTATACATTTTGCCAACAATATACGAATTTATGCGATTTTCTAAGACCCACCATGGTATTCCAACTCTATACATATAATCGATTGCAATTAGATTGTCAATGGACAAGTGTCTGCGACCTGTTTCATTCCGATGTTGTGGTTAAGAAACCCTAGTTACCGCAATAAACGGCTACCGGTGGTTGGCTGGTAATTATCTGAGGGTTTTCTTATATGCACTTTCTTTTACGACTGTACTATTTAATAATTTTATGTTAGACATTTAGTTTATAATTACTTTACTGTATGTGGAGAATATTTTTTTTTTCGATTTTGTAAATATTTCTTTTCCTCGAAGGTGTAGGTGCAAATGCGGTAAAACACCCACTTTTCATCAAAGGTCCATCAAATAATTTGTGGGTCCATCGCTTCTGAGACACTTTTTCCTTCTACACTAATATTATAAAGTGTAAAGGTTTGTATGTATGTTTGTAACGAATTGGCTCAAAAAGTACTGGACCGATTTTAAACATTATTTCACCATTAGAATGCTACATTATCACTGATTAATATATGCTATATTTTATCACCGTACTCCCAAGGGAACGGGAACTACGCGGGTGAAACTGCGTGACGTCCGCTAGTACTTAACAGCAGTTAAAACACAAACTTACTAACTAAACTAACTTTACATACGTAACATCAGTTAATTTTAAAAATTAGCAAGTAATCAAAGATCGAAAAAAACGGTTACATGGAAATATATTATGATATCGGCAAATTATTATCGAATTGCCCGTTTCACAAACGACATAATATAATATAATTATCCCCATTCATAGAGCTACCAGGCGTCAAAGCGAAAGATTCTCAAAAGCCAAACATGAATGTTTCATAATCGTTATAAATTCTAATGTATTATTAAATTCCTCCTTCCCGTCTTCAAAACTTTAACTTTAAACACTAACAAAAAGCCATTAAGGTTGAATTTACAATGCGTTATTTGTAGGTAAATTGTCGAGTATAAATTCGCATTCATCGCAAACCTTAGTGCTTGCCGATTTCAATATCGATTCTTCGTATTCGTGAATCGCATCGAGTTTACGATTATGCATTCGATATTCAATCAAGAATCGGACAATGGGTATCTACGGGTGGCAGTGTTAGACGTATCACTACGTGTTGGAGTCAGGAGAAATAACATAATAAAAAATGAGCCTTATTGCACATGTTATAAAGTCTAAAATGGATTTGAAGTTCTCTTTTGACAGCATAAAGTAAATTAGTAATATTTAATAGCGATATTTCCATGAGGTTTCTGTCAAAGAAAGTTAGTCAATGCACTTTATTTGTATTGATACAAGCATTTGCTCGCAACTTCATCTGCGAGTTCTTTGATGCACCTGATTTTATACGAAGCGACTGCCGTCTGACCTTCGTAACCCATTTAATAAGGAAAACACGATGAACCTACCCTATGTATGTCTCCAGAGTAGCTGGGGACAGGTCAGCTCCCCTGTGCTTAATGCAACATGGTTCAAAATGTGTGTTAGTATAATGTATGCAGGGCGAAGCTGGCAGAAGAACTTCCCTTAGGGGGCTAGTTATGTCCGATTCCGGTACATGCAATATAGTCTTGCAAAATGGTCAAGAAAAATACGAACGCGAGGCGGGACTCGAACCCACGACCTCTGCAAACCGTGCAGTTGCTCTTCCAACTGAGCTACTTGTGATCCTACCACATGCGTCGAATTTTTCCTCCCCTGTTTTGCGGTTTAGGGGCCGCCTTGCGCCATCTGTTGGTCGGTGTATCCAAACTCAACTGATACGTGTGAAGTTACATTTAGATAATCGATGACACAAGTCTTAGCCAGCTCGGTGGATGCTAGAACGTTTTATGCCATGGTGCAAATGGTGATCGCAGATTTTTTATTTTTTTTTATTCGTTCGTTTTATTTGTGTTATCAATAAGAGTGGCGTGCACTATGTGCAAAAACGATTTATTTAAAAAAATAACAAAAAAACGTGGCTATGCCTCGCTGTTTTAACCGCCTAGGATTAACAATAAAAACTATATAATATTTTTTTTCAAAAATAAATCATGCATAATACATATTATTATAATTACTAATTGTAACAGCTACCGCCCAGTGGAATTTGACGATAGAATCGTTTCAGGGATTTTCAGGGATTAGTCGAAACAAGCCGAACGAAATACTAAAAATATTTTAAATAGTTTTTTTTATCTCACTACCGTATATACTGTCATATGCATTTAGTAAATACCTGTTAAATTTGGATAACTACCTAACAGAAGCTTCGATTTCAGGTAAAATTGTTTTTCGGTACCTACATTCAACACTATATTTTCATAAATGTTCACTTCTGAAACGCTGTAAAAATTTTGTTAAAATACGGACAAAGTAACTTATTATATACAAGTATAGTTAATCATAAAGCGGGCGAAGTCGCAGGTAGAAGCGAATTATTAATAATGATTGTTTGCATGTTTCATGTAGCCTATAAATAAAATAGCAATAAAAATCTATCAACATAGTTTATCGTACGCGGGTGACACATTCGTGCTGGCGTGTAACGAACTCATTAATTAAATTTCAACAATTTAATGACAAAGTTATTAAGTTATATTATACAAATAGTTGATCTCTAAAAATATTTAGATAACTTTAAGTGATTTTTGCTGCAAAACACTGATTTGGAATGTCGACTCGCTATCAAGCGTCATTAATAATATTCAGAGCATTTCTTTCTAGATAACTCATAGATTTTTTTATGCTATTCAGTAGGTTAGCAACCGTACGTCCTGTCTGGAAATCCGCCTTATGGTCCGCCACTGCAGCCTATGAACCTAACCAATACCAGAATGTCACTCGCACATTTCCTACGTTATAGATAATAGCGAACTTCTAGATGTTTCACCCGCGTAGTTATCGTCACCGTCAATAAAATATAGCCTATGTTACTCGCTATTAATGTAGCTATCCATTGCTAAAAGAATTTTTGTAATCGGTCCAATAGTTTCGGAGGCGATTCAATGCAAACATACTTACATACAAATCTTCCCTCTTTATAATATTAGTATAGATGGAATCACAGCGCCAACACATATAACACGAGTTGAAAGGGCGATAAGGAGAACGGGGGGCCTACCATCGTCGCTTTAAGCAGAGCGTATTAGGAACTTATGAGTTTTTAAGCGACTTCAAATAGAAGAAGGGTTCGCAGATAACTCTCTCATTTACGCACCAATTTTTCGATTTTTGTTAGAAAGAGGAGATATCCCAAGGGTGGTAGAGAAATCGAGGTGAACCTTCGAAAATCGTAGTGGTGGCTAGTGCGTTCTTCAATGTTTTTATAAAGTCTTTGAAAGCACTGTTTTTTACTAAATACCGAAAATGATTACCGCTAAATTTTGTATAGAAATGGCGACAATTATAGGAAATTCTATCCAAGGTTTTTATGATAAAAAAGTCATTGAGTACAATCAAAAGCGGTCAAAGTCGCGGCCACAACCAAGTATATAATTAAGTAGGTACATTATAAAAACCCTCATGAGAAATTCCTGATAACTTGACATACGGTTTAGTCGTCAATTTTCTAAACAAACAATTTTAATTCCACTCTGATTGAAGTTAGATTGTGTGAGAGATATTTTAAGGCTTTCTCAACAGATTACGTTTCAAGCGTAGTTAATTGTACACAATACATAAATATTGCAGTACTATAAGTACTGAATAACCTCAGTCGATGTTTCAATTTTATGGAGTTATAAAATCTTCCAATGACATAATTTATTATAGTTACACTTTTAGATCTTTACCCCAAAAAACCCTAAGCATAGCCAGTAATTGGATGGGTGACCACCCGAGTTCTCTCCGTGCCTCGTAGAGCACGTTAAGCCGTCGGTCCCGGTCGCCAATTTACGTAAGACGGTAGAATTTTGTTTTTTTATTTTGTTTGCCTCATATCTATTTTAGATACATACATGAGCTCACGCCTATAACCCCTGAAGGGGTAGGCTGGGGTATTGTAATAACAACACCCACTTTTCACAGAAGATGATTGAGAGTCAAAGTGACAGATGGTGATTCTATCGCCATCTCAGACACTATACTTACGTCTTTAATACTTCTCAGATATGTGCAGGTTTCATCACGATGTTTTCCTTCACCGTAAACCACGTGGTGTCAAATCACTGCATATATTTTTTTAGAAAAACTCATTGGTACACTTTATGTTTATAAAATCGGATAGATACCGCTTTCTTATGAGTACCGAATGAGGCGGTATTACGTGGAAATCCATAATTAAGAATCAAAACTAGTGAGATGTAGTACTGTTAATTCTTCTGCTCTATGTCGGTGTCGACAAAATGTGTTTTTTAGTACACATTTCTCCTTTATGGCGTAATTTTTTTGAGTAGTTTATAAGATGTGGTTAATCTATGTTTAGTTATCTGAAGTTTAGGGGAATAAGGACTGTTTGTTACTTAAGTTAATGTTATTTATACACAATTAACGTATATCCCGACGATGTTCCGTTCTTCAAGTAGAGTTTTTGATATATTTCAAAGATGACGAAATACGTGAAATATAAAAAAAAATGCTCACGCCATCCCATAAGGGTCCCCGAAGGGGTAAGCAGAGGTTTTGTAATAACAACACTCAAATTTCACCGAATATGATTAAATGCCAACGTGACAGATGGTGAGTCTATCGCCGTGTCAGACACTTTCTAATTACTTCTTAGGCATATGCAGGTTTCCTCACGATGTTTTCCTTCACCGCAAAATACGTGGTGTGTAATCACAGCATTATGTGCTGTTTTTCTGGCTGGGATTCGAACTTGCGTCTCTTGCTTAGCAGGCGACTGCTGAAACCCCAAAACCCCCATGGCTCTTGTACATTGTGACCACCACCAGAGTGTCACTCACGCATTGCCAACCTTATAAAGAATTTAATCGCCGTACCAACATAATATCATGACAAGGTAACAGAGTCCCACTATACGCTAGCACTGCGACCAATCCTCCCCATGGAGTACTGGCGACCTTACTCACTGCAACAACACAATGCTTTTTTCTTATTGACTAGGGGGAAACCTTCAAAAAGTCCCCGACCGGCCTGGGAGAGGCAGTTCAGGGTATGTGGGATTTTTACCGCACTAAAACCCCCCCGGTGGCCATCCTCAGTGCTCAGGGGTGACTCCAGGTACTCTGAGAGATCGCACCCACATTTTGCGGGGGCACATCCCCGGGGCAGCTATGTCGCCGCCTCGGAGACCTCGCTGTGCAAGGCAGCACGAGCAACATCGCGCTGCCACCTTCCCGGGCCCGCGGCTCGGTGGTCAAAGCTCCCACCCCGACCACCGCCAGCAGGCCTTCCAACCCCCGCCTAGTCGCCTCTTACGACAGGCAGGGGATACCATAGCCAAATTTTTAGACCCTAGCTTTTGGGTGGAGAAACACAATTCTACTCTAAGGTAGCATTATTTGGCTGCGATCGGTAAGGTGGAGGTACAGTCCACAGTCGGATAGCTCTGAATTTCGAACGGGTAATCCCTTTATAACCTATCTCTCTTAAAATCTGGGAGTTAATCAGGTTATGAAAAGAATGTGTAAATAAAAATGTATTTCGTCACCTATTCTAAGGTTTTAAAAATCATCGGACGAAGCAATAATTTATGGGAAGAATGAATAAATAAATTTCTCTTCAGCGTGCCTGCTTACGACCCATTAGTATAATGTGTAGGTATAATATAATAATATTATCTTATATAAAAATAGGTAGTTGACGCGTGAGGATCTGAGAAGAGCCGAGCCTCCGTTATGCATCACATTAACATACTATTATTAATTGTACAGTGACGTCTCATATAAGGCGCCGCTTTTATAAACAAAACTTCTAAGTGCAAGTCGTACATATACATATACTCACGCCTGTATTCCCTGAAGGGGTAGGCAGAGGTGTTGTAATCACAACACCCACCTTTCACAGAAGATGATTAAGTGCCAACTTGACAGATGGTGAGTCCATCGCCGTCCAAGTCGTACTGGCGCGAATATATCTATATCTATACATCTATATACATCTATATACATTTCTATACATCTATATCTATACAGATAAACAAAGTTTAAGTGTCTGTTTGTAATTCCAGAATAACAGTTTTTAATTAAATACATAGGAATGTATATACGGCACTAACGTTAAAAATAATTTTCAAAATTTTACTCTGTCTGTCTGTCTGTTTGTTCCGGGTAATCTCCGAAACGCCTAGACCGATTTTAACGGGACTTTCACTGGCATATAGCAAATTTTACAAAGAGTATTTGTAGCCAGTTTAAAAAAAAAATGATTTTAAGTCACGTGGGTGAAACCGCAGGACATAGCTAGTAACATAATATACCTTTAAGGTATTCTACAAAAGCGATTACCGATAAAAAAAGTAAATTTACTTCCGACAAAAGTGAAAGAAACCGCTTATGTGTATAAAGATTGCCCATTTGGCTCACCATACACATGCAAATGGTGGCTATTGCTCACTAAATCGATTTCATTCGGTCATCTATTCGGTCTTTCGGTCATCAATCACTGAACAAGATTGAACGGGGATCCTCTTTGGATGGCTTTGAATATTTTATCTTTAAAGTTTAGTGATATGTTATGCAATTGTGAGGAGAATTCTTGTAATATAATTTAATATATTGAGTTTTTGAAAAAATTGCTAGAATTTTTTTGATTCACGCGTTTGGTCAATGTAAAATTCTAATTATGATTAAAGTTCATTTAAAAAACAAAATAGTTTAGAACAAACCAGTAATAATTCTAATCCCAGGTTCGAGACTGACGTTCACCGCTTAAATTTTTTCTTCATCATACATATATGACATAACGTCATTGAAAAGATACCGAGCACAGCTCGGTCAACCATGTTCTACAATTAATAAGCAACCGATAGAATAACAGTGTGTGTGTTCAAGAGATGTAGCTATATTAAAAAGTAAGTGATGTAGCTATATTAATGTACATAAATCGCACTCTCAGAAAGATAGGGGATCAACTCAAAAATTTGTAAAAATATTTATGTTAAGTTTAAGACAGACCTCCAAATGTATTTCTACATCTAGTTTAAAAAAAATTTAAATAATGATTTTTCTTTAACACTTATCGACAATGCGCAACCAAATTTTATAGAAAACGGATATTTTATAGAGATTTAAAATAATATGATTTTTGAATTGAGCCTCTATTGTTCAGAGGGTGCGAAATTATCCATTTATTTAGTACTTTATCTAAATTTAATGAATACTGCGTCGTATTTTTGTGTTATGGAAAATTATTTTTCTTTCTTTCTTCTTCTATCAACCTAGATTTTTTGGAAATTAATTAACATTTTTTTTTCGGTGAAAGCCGAGCATTGTAACACCCCCTTTTACTCTTCATGGAACACTAGTGGGCTGAGAAAAAAGGGCAGATGTAAAAAAAAAAGTTCCATAAAAAATTGAAGATATACTCGTATATTTATAAAATACTAGCTGTGCCCGGCAAACGTTGTATTGCCATATATTTTTTTGGGGTGGACTATCCCTAACATTTAGGGGGATGAAAAATAGATGTTGGCCGATTCTCATAGATACCGGATAAGCACAAAAAATTTCATCAAAATCGGTCAAGCCGTTTCGGAGGAGTATGGCAACGAAAACTGTGACACGAGAATTTTATATATTAGACTTACTGAAATGACGTTACATAATTTGTCACAACACGTCCACTATAAAAGGTAATATTCTGTCATTATCAATTCTTGTGGTTGCAAAGACAACTCCTACGATTATTACTGTAGATAAATATAAGTTATACAAATTATACACAGTCCATATTATAATTATACAGCCACCATGTAAGAAGACCCATTTTAAGGGCGATATTAGTTGTAACTCCATACTACTTACGTCACTTCTACTTTTGAACATGGGTCTAGATAAAATGGCACAATACAGCTTGAAATACAGTATACAAAAGCGTAATTTGTTGATCAAACGATAGGTTTTGATAGCGTATGATTGAATAGATTGCAGGGGTTTCTAACTGTTAGTTTGTGGTTATGTTACTAGTCGAATTAAACTGTTGTCTATGCCTATACTACCCATATCTATGTCTATGTTATTGTCTAACTTAATAGCTTTTCACTAAATATATATGATAAATGGGTAGTAACATAAAAAAACCTTTTTTTTAATTTTCTCTGCCTGTCAGTCTGTTTGTTCCGGCTAATCTCCGAAACGCCCGGACCAAATTTAACAGGATTTTCACTGGCAGATAGCTAATGTGACAAGGATTTGCTAAAGCTTTTAAATACAAAACAACATAAGGGTTCCGCAGGCCTCTCATGAAATGACGACTACGCCGGTAACAGCTAATCTATACTCTAATATTAAAAAAGATTTGTCTGCTTATCGTAACAAATAGACTCCGAAACTACTGGACCGATTGTGGTTAATTTATGGATATGCAATAAAATAAAATAAAGACAGATTATCATAATGGAGTACAGACAATTTAGTAAACGCCTTCGAGTTTTCAAGAAAAAAGAAGTTATATGCAGGATGCTACATGTGTAATCCAGCTTTTAGAACGGTTAAGTGCCTATAAATTACAGGAATTCTAGAATAAAATCGTAAAGAAAAATAAACGTAGGTATTTAAACGTTTCTTGGGCTTCTACTTTTTTACAACTGGGCGAATTCACAAATCTTTTAACAATATCTCATCCATACATCCATAAGTCAATTCCATGCGTAATCCAGACGTAGTTCCACAGTACAAGCTTACTTAACAGTATGGCAACTAGACATATTTTTTTAAATACGAAACTTTACAGAATAAACGCGGCGGTAGTAGTACCACCGTTTAAATATATGCTTTATAAGCAGTTATGAATTTAAGAAAAATCGTTTGTCACACTCACACAGACTCACGTATCTACGAGAAAATGTCTTATTCCCATACATCCATAGCACATAGATTTAGTAAAATAAATTTTCATATATTAATTCCCGCGACCTCTACGACAATTCAATTTCTTAAATGTCGTGAGAATTCATTTATATATCAAAACCCAAAGGACACGCCTTTGTTTGTCACGTTGTGGCTGAACGCGTATACGACATTTACGTGCTTAAAAACATTTTCAAAACTTCAAAACTTTGTATTCTACACTATTATGACATGTACATTTTAAATCTTTAAGATTGACAACCATCACGTTCAATGGAGCGAGCGTTCTTATTTAAGAAAATAGGCCTAGATTCTTCACTGCTTGTAAACCTTATATTTTATACTGTGGTAGTACCGTGCAATCACGGCCAGGTGTAACACAATAGTTCCATTACAAAGATCACGTGCTTCCGGCTATTATTGTGATTACCTTCGATCTATTCGATCCCGTGTGGTCCTATTTTGTTTACTCTTTTGATACATTACAGATGTTTATGATAGTTTTATTACGTTTATCTGTTTTGTTTTCGCTTTTGCTATGAATTTTGATGTATAATGCCGAATTAATTTGGAAAATATTAATATTAAAAGAAAATGAAAATGATTTATGCAGCTTAGGCCACTTATGAATGTCAAGGAATTTACCACCGGTTCGGAAACTAGCCTTCTGAGAAGAACTGGCAAGAAACTAAACTGGCATCATGTACATTTCATTACTTAGTAAACAATGATAATTACAAAAAAATCATCATAAATTATTCACAATAGTGAAAATTGTATCAGCATGCATGTGTAAAAATAATAAGGAACATGGTACTTAAGCACACACCTTAAAACGTTATTAATAGAGCTTGTTTCGCCGTTTCTTTTCCTGACAGGCTTGGATTTGGAAACTGTAGTTAGTTAACCTAAGTTAGCGTAAGAAAAATGGCGTTTAATGAGTGTTCCAAGTATACCGTTAGAATATTTTTTTTTAATTTTGAAGTTTGAATGTAATTTACTGAAACAATTTTTATATAATTTTTTATTTTATATTTTTATATTTATATATGTATTATATTTTGTATGTCCAATTGTATTTGAAGACGCACTAAGTAAACACATTCTGGATATTTACACCGAGGGGAGGTGGAAATGGTGGAAATATGTAAAATAAAACAATATTGCACCAAAATTACTAAAACAGTAAAGTTAAACAGTGTTTAAAAATCAATTATATACCCAGAATACCACAATACAAAATGTCCTTTTATCTGTTGTTTGGAAATGCAAAAGGCGACAATTTTCAAATTGTCCGCATTCGATAGCGCACCAGGAATATTGGTACAAATTATGCGACCGCGGATTCTTTAACTCGAGATAATGTATTCGATTCGGGACCGAGTCGATGGCATCGTTCACGCGAGCTTCGAATGTTGCAGACGTTTAAAACGCTACTATGGAAACTCGAATTGTATGGTTTGCGGCAATTTTTTTGTTGATTTAGTTTGTTGGCAAGCAAGTCAAAAGTCCGACTAATAAGAATTATGGACTAATGGATTAATTTATAGGCTATAATAATGCGTCTTTGTTGTAAAGATTTTTCCTGGACTATAGTACTGGGTGATGCACCTATTTTATGTCCCATGTCTCGGAAAGCACACTAAGCCGTTGGTTCTAGTCTATCTCTCTCCCGTCTTGTCGGATTACCGTCCCATCGGACTGTGAGAGTAAGGGGATAAAAAGTGCACCTGTGTTTACGCACCATAATATCTCTTGTGCAAATGGCCAATCCCCGTTCAGATTGCCAAAATTTGCATAAGAGATCATACATTTTGTTAATGGCAAAGATCTTGAAGATACGAGTTATTTTGTATAAGGCATACTTGAGAGACAGACGACTGCAGACTGGACTATGTTATATTGAAAACTTTGATAAACATTTGCTACTTACGTTGCTTAAATTACATACTTACTCACATTATTTTTATTCAATTAGAAAAATGCCTAATGGGAAAACATATTTTTTTCGAAACAATAATTTTTCAATCGAGAACGTAAAGTAAGATTTAAAGATTCGAACTCGATATTCGGAATATTTGTACGATTGTATCGCTACACGACATTGAATATTTTGTTAGTTGAACGAAGCGCGTCACCTGCTAACTCGGTCGATAAAATACCGATTTCACTGTTTACCTGTGATATTTTGCGATATTTATTTAATTGATTTAAGAATACGGATCTTTGAAGATTCCGACTGGACAAAAATATTAAGGAAAGGATTTTGAATGTTTTGTTGTAATATGTTATTGCCTGTACTAAAATTCTTAAACCTAAAGTAGTTTTGACATACAGACAGATGAATGAGACAGTATTGAACTTCTTATCTGTACCTACACATAACATTAAAAGTTATGACTGACTGACTTATTTAACGCACAAACTAAGCCGCTGAACATAGAGACATGAAATTTGGAGAGTATGTTTTTTATAAGGTGTAAAAATTCACATCGGAAGGGTTTTCTTAATTCCATTACTAAGCTGGTTAAGTTACGTCACATCTTACTACTGCGACATTATGCAATGTTTTTATTGGGTGCTTTCACAATACGACGATAACGACACCGACACTCGACAACGATATCGGTCGGTATTAAACCCTTCTGAAAATGATTATTTATTCTTCTCTGAACGCCCTCTACTGAATATTTTGTCCAAGTTCAACCTATATTTCCACACAGCGCCGCCGCCACGCAAAAGTTCACCCCGCACTGTGTCGTCACCCGATATCGTCACGACAAACTTTCGGCGACGATATCGTTGACTACGACACTGTGTGAAACTAGTAGTGATCGTCTCCAACTACCAGACGATACTGACGATTTTGTGCAGTTATTAAGTAGTTAAAGTTACGCTGTAAAGTTAGACCCTGGGGCCCAACAATGAGCGCTTATTGCAATATTATTACAGTTGTATGACAGTGACAGATGTATACACGCCAAATACATCTGTTTCATAATAAGAGTAAACTATGATGGCAATAAGAGGTTATAGTAAGGTCCCTGTTGTTAACAAATGCACATCAATGCTATATTTCCATGACAAATTTCAAGCGTAGTGAATGCATATATTAATAAAAGATGATAATTGGATGTCCTAGATTTTATTACTTACAGTCATTTACAAATAAATTCCTCACCGCTACTCGGACAGGTTTATCTTTGATTAATTGCAATAAATTGTTCAAATTATATTTAAGTGTTAGCTAACATTTATTCTGACAAAATGTTGGTGATAAGCTCAGCCAACATATTGGGTCGAAAACGGGAAAGCCTAAAAGGTCAAATCAAAACAATTAACCTCGAACATTGCCACAAATAAAAGCTGATGATAGCACAACGACTAATGAGTTGTTAGAGCCGTGCCGTGCCCGCTGAAAAACCACATGTGAGCCTATAGTGAAGCGGGAGGCGGTTTATCGATGTCGATATTGTAGAGCCGTAGTGACCACGCGAGGTAAAGTTGGTAGTGACGCGTGGTACTCGACCTAGAGACTAAAAAGTCTTAGAGAAACCCTCTTCACCCTTTACACCTACCCCTCACCAAGAACATGATCTATTAATGTCACGTTTCTAAGAATTTTGAATTTTATGTGTATAAAAATGACTTATCAAAATCATTTAAGGTCGGCACCCTTAAATATCATGGCATGGGCAGGAGGATGATGATAGTGATAAATAAAAAAAAAAACAAAACTTCAAAACTTTGTATTCTACACTATTATGACATGTACATTTTAAATCTTTAAGATTGACAACCATCACGTTCAATGGAGCGAGCGTTCTTATTTAAGAAAATAGGCCTAGATTCTTCACTGCTTGTAAACCTTATATTTTATACTGTGGTAGTACCGTGCAATCACGGCCAGGTGTAACACAATAGTTCCATTACAAAGATCACGTGCTTCCGGCTATTATTGTGATTACCTTCGATCTATTCGATCCCGTGTGGTCCTATTTTGTTTACTCTTTTGATACATTACAGATGTTTATGATAGTTTTATTACGTTTATCTGTTTTGTTTTCGCTTTTGCTATGAATTTTGATGTATAATGCCGAATTAATTTGGAAAATATTAATATTAAAAGAAAATGAAAATGATTTATGCAGCTTAGGCCACTTATGAATGTCAAGGAATTTACCACCGGTTCGGAAACTAGCCTTCTGAGAAGAACTGGCAAGAAACTAAACTGGCATCATGTACATTTCATTACTTAGTAAACAATGATAATTACAAAAAAATCATCATAAATTATTCACAATAGTGAAAATTGTATCAGCATGCATGTGTAAAAATAATAAGGAACATGGTACTTAAGCACACACCTTAAAACGTTATTAATAGAGCTTGTTTCGCCGTTTCTTTTCCTGACAGGCTTGGATTTGGAAACTGTAGTTAGTTAACCTAAGTTAGCGTAAGAAAAATGGCGTTTAATGAGTGTTCCAAGTATACCGTTAGAATATTTTTTTTTAATTTTGAAGTTTGAATGTAATTTACTGAAACAATTTTTATATAATTTTTTATTTTATATTTTTATATTTTGTATGTCCAATTGTATTTGAAGACGCACTAAGTAAACACATTCTGGATATTTACACTGAGGGGAGGTGGAAATGGTGGAAATATGTAAAATAAAACAATATTGCACCAAAATTACTAAAACAGTAAAGTTAAACAGTGTTTAAAAATCAATTATATACCCAGAATACCACAATACAAAATGTCCTTTTATCTGTTGGAAATGCAAAAGGCGACAATTTTCAAATTGTCCGCATTCGATAGCGCACCAGGAATATTGGTACAAATTATGCGACCGCGGATTCTTTAACTCGAGATAATGTATTCGATTCGGGACCGAGTCGATGGCATCGTTCACGCGAGCTTCGAATGTTGCAGACGTTTAAAACGCTACTATGGAAACTCGAATTGTATGGTTTGCGGCAATTTTTTTGTTGATTTAGTTTGTTGGCAAGCAAGTCAAAAGTCCGACTAATAAGAATGGATTAATTTATAGGCTATAATAATGCGTCTTTGTTGTAAAGATTTTTCCTGGACTTATAGTACTGGGTGCTGCACCTATTTTAAGTTCCATGCCTCGGAAAGCACTAAGCACTAAGTTGGTTCTAGTCTATCCCGTAGCCTATACCCGTCGTGTCGGATTACCGTCCAATCGGACTGTGAGAGTAAGGGAATAAAGAGTGCACCTGTGTTTACGTACCATAATATCTCTTGTGCAAATGGCCAATCCCAGTTCAAATTACCAAAATTTGCATAAAGGTGCAACCACATGCAGCCGCCCGACGCTCGTTTCCAGAGACAAATGTGGTCACGTGACCCCATTTTTAATTTCCCTCGACTCAAAAAGGAATTATGTCATGCAGCCGCTCTAATCACGTTTCGCTACATATCACGTGACCACATTTGTCGCTGGAAACGAGCGTCGAGCGGCTTACATCAGGTTGCACCTTAAGAGATCATGAATTTTATTAATGGCAAACAACAAAGATCGTGAAGAAACGACTTACTTGTATGAAGTCATGCTTGAGAGACAGACGACTGCAGACTGAACTATGTTATATTGAAAACTTTGATAAACATTTTCTACTTACGTTGCTTAAATTACATACTTACTCACATTATTTTTATTCAATTAGAAAAATGCCTAATGGGAAAACATATTTTTTTCGAAACAATAATTTTTCAATCGAGAACGTAAAGTAAGATTTAAAGATTCGAACTCGATATTCGGAATATTTGTGCGATTGTATCGCTACACGACATTGAATATTTTGTTATTTGAACGAATCGCGTCACCTGCTAACTCGGTCGATAAAATATCGATTACACTGTTTACCTGCGACATTTTGCGATATTTATTTAATTGATTTAAGAATACTGATGCTTTGAAGATTCCGACTGGACAAAAATATTAAGGAAAGGATTTTGAATGTTTTGTTGTAATATGTTGTTGATATTGCCTCAACTAACATTCTTTAACATAAAGTAGTTTTGACATACAGACAGATGAGTGAATTCATACGTTTTGAATTTCTTATCTGTACCTACACAAAACATTAAAAGTCATAACTGACTGACTGACTTATTCAACGCACAAACTAAGCCGCTGAACATAGAGACATGAAATTTGGAGAGTATGTTTTTTATAAGGTGTAAAAATTCACATCGGAAGGGTTTTCTTAATTCCATTACTAAGCTGGTTAAGTTACATCACATCTTACTACTGCGACATTATGCAATGTTTTTATTGGGTGCTTTCACAATGCGACGATAACAACACCGACACCCGACAACGATATCGGTCGGTATTAAACCCTTCCAATAAGGATTATTTATTCTTCCCTGAACGCCCTCTACTGAATATTTTGTCCAAGTTCAACCTATATTTCCACACAGCGCCGCCGCCACGCAAAAGTTCACCCCGCACTGTGTCGTCACCCGATATCGTCACGACCAACTTTCGGCGACGATATCGTTGACTACGACACTGTGTGAAACTAGTAGTGATCGTCTCCAACTACCAGACGATACTGACGATTTTGTGCAGTTATTAAGTAGTTAAAGTTACGCTGTAAAGTTAGACCCTGGGGCCCAACAATGAGCGCTTATTGCAATATTATTACAGTTGTATGACAGTGACAGATGTATACACGCCAAATACATCTGTTTCATAATAAGAGTAAACTATGATGGCAATAAGAGGTTATAGTAAGGTCCCTGTTGTTAACAAATGCACATCAATGCTATATTTCCATGACAAATTTCAAGCGTATTGAATGCATATATTAATAAAAGATGATAATTGGATGTCCTAGATTTTATTACTTACAGTCATTTACAAATAAATTCCTCACCGCTACTCGGACAGGTTTATCTTTGATTAATTGCAATAAATTGTTCAAATTCTATTTAAGCGTTAGCTCACATTTATTCTGACAAAATGTTGGTGATAAGCTCAGCCAACATATTGGGTCGAAAACGGGAAAGCCTAAAAGGTCAAATCAAAACAATTAACCTCGAACATTGCCACAAATAAAAGCTGATGATAGCACAACGACTAATGAGTTGTTAGAGCCGTGCCGTGCCCGCTGAAAAACCACATGTGAGCCTATAGTGAAGCGGGAGGCGGTTTATCGATGTCGATATTGTAGAGCCGTAGTGACCACGCGAGGTAAAGTTGGTAGTGACGCGTGGTACTCGACCTAGAGACTAAAAAGTCTTAGAGAAACCCTCTTCACCCTTTACACCTACACCTCACCAAGAACATGATCTATTAATGTCACGTTTCTAAGAATTTTGAATTTTATGTGTATAAAAATGACTTATCAAAATCATTTAAGGTCGGCACCCTTAAATATCATGGCATGGGCAGGAGGATGATGATAGTGATAAATCATTTATATGAGATTTGCATACTATAAAGTTAATGACTTTAATCGATAACTTTATATTTGTGTCCCATCACTATGAGGCGGCGAGTGGCGACCGCGCTCGGATGCGTAGTGCCACACCGCCGCAGTAATTGGTTTGCTCTGCCTCTAGTGCCGCTCCACAGATGATTTTTATCTCCAATTATTGAGTTTTCACGCCAATTAAATATTATCTCGCTTCCGGTGGAAGCCGCGCTTAGTGTCGATATAATCGATGCATTTCTAGAAACGGCCATGTGCATTCTAATGGGTTGCACTACACGACGCTTCTTGAATAAGGCTAATTTAATTATGTTTTATCAATATAAGTAGAGAGGATAATGAATTAATTTTAGAAATAACAGTAATTTAAATACAATATTGGCAATATATATGTTTTGGAATAAGTGCCCAGACTTGTTTAATCCCAATTGTAGCTAAGGTTCTTCAAAAAGGGCGTAGATATATTAGATATAATTAGATTCTTGCATGGTTTGCAACGTTTATTTGATGCCACTGGCATCTCAAACGCCCATACTCTGTGGTATTAGGTTAATCTATAATGCTTGTAAGCTACCTTAATAAACATTACCCGAGAGCAAAATAATTTATTCCGCATTCGCCCCGCATAATATTTTTTCGCCAACAATATACATTGGTACGTTCTTGTTTCGCCCCAAAAATATTTCCCTACTAGCGAGAGTCACATGGTTTTATCTGCGTAGTTCCCGTTTTCGTACGTTAGTTAAATATAGCCTATATTAATCAGCAATACTGTAGCACTCCAATGATGAAATTATTTTTTTAAATCGGTCTCTTTATAATATTAGATTTCCCTATTTATATTATTTATTTCTTGTTTCTTTAGTATTTATCAAACATCGTCATGTCTTACAAAGAAGGAATATAATAATGTGCGAGACGTAACATGAATTTTTGAACTGGGGTGAATGCGGCATAAATCAGAAAATATATAGAAATATTCAAAATTCCTATCAATTGATACTTGTGCATACTTACCGGGTTAAGTTCCCAACATCATGGTTATTTAAGTAGTTAAAAGTAACAAGTGTTCCCATATCCGAAAAATCTCACACATTAACAATGTATTTAACGTTTATTCTATCCGTAAACGTCAATGCAGCACCTGACCCCCTCATAATGTGGGCTAAATATTACTTAAGATACTTATCACCGTTCTAACATTACTTAAACTTTAACTTACTCACCGAGATTGTAAGTATAGTGTTACATAGAATAAGTTACATTTAAGAATAGATATGACGACGCTTCGGATATATAATGAGACTGCTCGTACGTTGGTTACCATATAAATAACGAGTTAATTTTATGGTGGCTAGTTACTCCTTGTAACATTTACTATCTGCCAGTGAAAGTCCCGTTAAAATCGGTCCAGCAATTTCAAAGATTAACCGGAACAAACAGAAAGACAGACAGATAGAAAACCAGAGATTTTATTATTGTTTTATCATGAGAGTACCGTATATACTATCATAATTATGCATTTAGTGAAAATCTGTTAGTTTGAATTACAAACAGACACTTCAATTTTATTTATGTGTATAGATTATACTAGCATAAAAGTAAACATACAAACAAAATAGTATTGTAAGTCGTAAGTCCTGTATAAAAAAACAATAATAAATCGACTAATCAGTCACACGACATCCCACAAACATGAATAAATGAAGACGGGGCAGGTGAAGCCAGTGATTCCTTGCAGATAATTTGCCTAACTGGTTCTCAGTCTGACACATAGCTCGACTGAGAACCCACCATATCACTTTACATACCATACATCGACTGCAAAGCCTTTCGACAACGGTTAACATTAGTAGCAAACTAAGCAATGAACAGTGTAAAGTGTTAGCGTAAATGCGGTCGATGAAAAAAGTTTTGAAATAATGTAGTGCCCCGTCCAGTAGCTCTGCCCATAACTTTGATAACGTTCTGTCTTATTGCAACATTTAATTATTATGATTATGTTTCGAAGAACATCTACGGTTGGTTTCTTTCTGGAATTATCTCCGAGTTATAACTTGAATACATTGTCTTAATGATCGCACTAAAGATAACGTGTAGGAAATAAATTTCCCTCAGAAAGATGTTTCAAACAGCTGTTCTATATTTCTGCATTGTAATCTTTAATAACATCTAATTTGTTTCAAATTTGCGTCTCAGGTTGTAAAGGATTATACAACTTTTTTGAACGATTTTTTGTAAGCTTGTGATCTATATATAATCTGACATTGGTAAGGGGTAAGCAGAGGTATTGTAACAACACCCACATTTCACCGAATATGATCAAGTGCCAACGTGACAGAGGATGAGTCCATCGCCATCTCAGGCACTATAGATACCTCTTTGAATTACTTCTCAGATATATGCAAGTTTCCTCACTCAGATATTTTCCTTCATCGTAAAGCACGTGGTTTGAAATAACTGCACATAAGTTTTTAGAAAAGCTCATTGGTACAGGCTCCGCTCGCATCGGACATATTGTCTCTTTGTAATGTCAACATGACAGATTTAAATAAATATGAATATGCTCAGCAAACGTTGTATTGCTAAAAAATATTTTGGGGTGGATCACCCTTATTATTTAGGGGTATGGAAATAAAGTAAAACCTCCTTCTAAGAGGTGTTAGCTATTTAAACAAATTCATATTTAAAAGTACTTTATTTGACGTATGTTCTTCCGCTGAGTTTAGCAAAAGACAACGGAAGAACACGTGGTAACGAATTTCCGATATGAATACTATATTATTAATTCTTAAAACGTAGATGTAAAATATGCTAGGAATATTTTAAGCATAAAGCATAACTATTTTTAATTTATAATTATTTCTGTAAAATATAAAATGCAGAAGAGTTATTAACTGATTGTGATACAAGTGGGGTATCTCATTATAAAAGCCACAGTTGCTTGATAAGGCATTCATTGTCGATTGAACCAGAGACCAGTTAGGAACTCCTGCATAATATTGGTCAGGGAAGTATTGAATTGTTGATATTTTGGATTTATTGTTAATTGCTTGTCATTTAAATGTACTTATATTAAATATGTATTCAGTATTATAATTGTGTACAATATTTACAGTGATTTCTTTATTTTACTAAATTCATCTCATAATAAAAACCTACAAACTATTTCTTTTATTTAACTAAATTGTATTGCTTAATAAAATGCCCATATTCGAATCAAATTTAATATAATGCTTCTTGCCAATCTGACGTAACTTACAGAGGTAAAAATAAAATTATGTGAAATACAGTACTTACTTTTGAAGTTGATGCCAAATATAAGATCTAGCTCGGTGTCAAGCACATTTCACATAATTTTATTTTTGGCATTGGCATCAACCATCTTCGGTGAAAAGTGTGTGTTGTTATCTCTGCCTACCCCTTCGGGAAGTATTTCTCGCCTGTATAGGCGTATAGCATATATATGTACCAACACAGCAAATAAAGCCAAAATAATTTTGGCTTTATTTGCTGGGAGGATTTTACAGGAACAGCGATTTACCGATTTATTTTTACCTTCAGCAATATTTAGTAAAGAATACATAGAAGTGAGATCCAAAGCAAACTAATTTATTAACATATTAATTATTATATCTACCCTCAGACACATTAGTAAAAGTTACATTGAAAGTACCCACCTAAATACATAACATTTAGTAAATATCTCATATCACTCAGTCCATTATTACGAAACAGAACTATCCATTGAGCCTGTAGCCATCTGTAGGATAACATAATATACAATTTGTTAACAAATAAATGCGAACGAGTCAATAATCTCGCGGCGGATTGCGTTATTTGCCACGACAAAAGGGATGGGTGGACAAAGGCTGTAGTTAACTGCGGGCCAGAGAGGGCACGCCAATATTACTGGACAATGCCCAATTAACGCTACACTCAATTAAATCAGACTTGCTATTACAAAGACTACTTCAAAATATCTATATGGAGCTGTTTATACAGGTCCCGTCACGAATTACGAACGAGTACCTCTGAATATGCAGTAGTCATTTCACGAGTCTGTCTCTGTCTATATGTATGGCGCGAGGCGAATAAAAACATGCTCAGCATCCCCACTATATTCGCTGTGCATTCTTTATTCGTGACGGGACCTGTACGTTGCTTTCATGGTTTATTATTGAAATATCGACGTGCCCTCGGCTCACTTCATTCTTATTTAAGGTTATTTGTTAAGACTTTCAAAACTTAATTTTTCTCTACTATCTAAACATCTATACATACATACATATTATATACCCACATATAGACATACATCGCACCCTCAGAATGATAGGGGCTCAATTCTAAACTCTTTTTTTTTCGAAATCATAATCGACAAGTTTGAATTTATGATTTTGGCTGTAATTATTTTACCAGTATAGTTTAGATTGTGCTCGGTCGATAAGTGTATTTTTTTAAACTAACATAATTATTTTCGCAAATTTTTGAATTGAGGCCTTTTTGTTCCAAGGGTGCGACATTTTCAAACAGATAAATAAAATTTAAATGACTGTTTATAATTTCAAATTAAACGCTTTTCACTTAATGTATAAAACCAATTTTTTATAGGCCGTCTGTCTGTTGTTGTTCCGGCTAAACTCCGAAACGATTGGACTGATTTGAACGGGACTTCCACTGGCAGATATATAATGTTACAAGGAGTAACTTAAGCTATTTTTATCCGAGGGCTAATAATGAAATTTAGTATATGCAGGTGAAACTGCGGGGCACAGCTAGTCTTTGAATATAATAAAACCTATTGGACTTCAGCTTCTTTGTGGTAATACATTTCGCATCAACATCCGTAACGTTCCTAAAGCCTATCCTACTCTAATCAAAATTTCGGGGAAATCGATTATCCACAAGCAAAAATTATGTCACCGCATTGCAGGAAATTTTTCATTTATAATATTCGTATTGTCTGTCTGTTATCTCTTCTATTATTTGACATAGTATAATACAGTTATCGTTAAAGGTCGGAGATAAGTTCGTCAAGAGAAAAATATCGCTACACAGATGAAGTCACGCTTAAAGAAGTTATACTATTCAGTGCAAGTAATCAGGAATGTTAACTTGGCTGAGACATAAGTACATCAAGTTTGACTTGATACATTTGTGGCGGTAATATCGTCTCTATATACATAACATCGATAGCATCCACCGCCTACGTCCGCCGCGTATTGTTCAGTTCAATGCCGAGTTATTATTGCAGATAATGCCTTATTTACAACAGCCCTCCATCCCAGAACAATGTACTAAGTCGTTAATTAACTTTACATCACTTGATGAACACTAGTGGAGTGAAAAAGATTAAGACAGAATAATGAAAGGTTGTAGAGTGCGCATCAATTTTAAAAAGTATAATCAAGTTTTATGTGAAATCGTATTTCCATTTTTACACATACGTATGCTCATGCTTGCCAATTTTTTTCCTTAGCAGTCGTTACAGGTCAGTCGGAGACCTGAAATAGTCTGACAACTGGTTTAACCCAGATCACAGATTTTTCCTCGTAAAAGGGGTTGCGAAGGTCAGATGGCAGTCGCTTCGTATAAAAATCAAGTGATCAGCCACATCGGGTTGAATCAAGTGCCGACCCCAACAATGTATGGGATAAGGCCAGGGAGAAGAAGTATGCTCACGCTTGTATTCCTTGAAGAGATAGGCAGAAATGTTGTCATAACAACGACCACTTTTCACCGATAATGATTAAATACTAACGCAACAGATGGCGAGCCCGTCGCTCGAGCACTATACATACGTCTTTGAATTACTTCTGAGACATATGCAGATTTTGTCACGATGTTTTCCTTCACCGTAAAGTACATGGTATGAAATTACTGCTCATAAGTTTTTAGGAAAACTCATTGATTCAGGCTTGGGATTCAAACTTGCCTCAGTTACGTAGCAAGCGACTGCTCAAACCCTAAGGCCACCGCGGCTCTTTTATATATAATTTTATTAAAATACTAGTCGTGGTTCACGGAACCCTAATGTTTATGTTTATAACCCAAATATCAAGACAAGACAATAACAAATACGCCGGAACTAAACGTTATTATACTTTTTTAATAAACAAACCAAACATTATATTAATGCTGGCAACACACGAGAGATTTTTCAATCAGCAACCCAGCGTGAATCCTAATTAAAAGTATAATGATCTGAAATGTTGTAATAGTAAGAAAACTAATGTTCACGGTTAGAAATAATGGGTTGTGTTACATAACTAATTGGGTACAGAGTTGAATATAGATTTATAAACAATGATCCCCATATTACTAAACATTGTTTAAATGAATATTAGACTAAAACTATGTACATCCTTTTTTAAATCCGTATTAAAGAAAGAGATGGAGCTGCTTTTAAACCAAGGAATATATTAGTCTATTTTCTAAGGTGTAAAATCTTTTTTTAATAATATATAATTTATGCGTGCGCTGTAAAAATTATTGACATTAGAACAAAATTATGTATTTGGAGTAGGTCTTATAAAAATCTACAAAAAAGTCCGCGAGAGCACATTCTAATTATCATAGCCGCTATGTTCATAACAAATATTAAATCGTAAAACAAATATAAAATAAATAAATAAATAAAATAGTCTGAAGAAAGAAACAATGTTAAATGTGTATAGTGATATTAATATTATATATAACTAAAACTACGCGGGTGAAACCGTGTGCAGATGTAGTTTTGTTATCTGAGGATGAATATTTTACACATCTAATTGGTGAAAATGATGAAAATGAAAATTATTTATTCAGTTTAGGTCCTATTAGGGCACTTATGAATGTCGAGGAATTTACCACCGGTTCGGAAACTAGCCTTTTTCTAGCCTTTGGGGTCTACTCTCTTTCTTTAAAAACGAATATTCGCAAACGACCGAAAATCAAATGTATTTGCGTTTTGTGTTTATCAAACTCAAAAATTCATTCGTAAATAATTTTAATTAAAGTGGACTTAGAATATAATATTATGAACGACAAATAATTTTCTTATTGACCACTTTCAGACAAAATTTAAGAACAAATAAGGAGCGTAGTAGGCACATTGCGGACTTTCGAAAGAAATTCGTATTTCGTTGTATAAAAGTAGGGCCCTGTTCCCTATTTCACTTAGGTATTAGTGTGGCTCGAAATGTGATGATAATTTTACGGTGAGGGGTTGTGGTAGAATTCCAAAGATAGCGGATCAATACCTTTTTAGTCCCAATTTTATAACGCACGCAATCGAAAGTTGACGATTGAACGTAACACGTAATAACTATACTTGGGGTATATATGCCTTATTTTACGCACAAATAAAAGCGGCTCAGTTATGCCCTTTGAACTTACGGTAATTTTTTCCTGTAATTCGATTAAAAATCAGCAGATGGGTCTTTTTTCTGATTCCGAATATGTAAGTCCAATATCGCAAAAAAAAAGGTTATGCCCTTTTGATTCCGACGGCAGTATACATTTATCAGAAAATTTTAGATGAAAAAAATTTTACTCCCCGCTAAGCTAGAGGTCGCGGGTTCAATCTGCGGAATAGTAGGCAGAGAAAAAGTATATTTTTTGCATTGTATCTCAAATTGTAAGGGTTAGTACAAGGGTCAGGCGGATTAGACATTTTGAACTGACTTCAAAAAATTAAAGGTCGAGTCGCAATTTTATTTTCGTCTAGCTGTTCTTGGCGTAGACATACTTCCTTGGATAGCTTTATTTCGTGGCTCCATTTTTTTTTAAATATATCTATCCTGAGTTACTCCTTGTAATGTCAGCTAACTGCTATTGAAAGTCCCTTTAAAGTTGGTCGAGCCGTCAAACAAACAGACAGACAGAGAAACATGCTTTTAGTGAAATGCTGTTATTACAAACAAACACTTCATTTTTATTTATCTGTATAAATAGATGTATGGATGTATAAACTAGCCGTGCATTGCGGTTTCACTTTTAAATTACTCTATTGTTACTCCTTGTAACATCAGCTATCTGCAACAAAAAGTCTCGTTAAAATCTGTCCAGTCATTTCAGAAATTAGCCGGAACAAAGAGAAACATAGGCAGAGATAAATATTTTGTCTAAGTACCTTATATACTTACTTATGCATTTAGGAAAAATAACATAACAAACAGACACTTAAATTTCATTTATCTGTATAGATAGTTCGGTATTAAAAACGAATGTCAGGAGCTGTATAGAAGATGTTTCATCTCGTTCGTGACAAACTTATAACAACTTCATTAATCATACAATGAACGCCGTTTCTCACGATGCAGGCAGTGTATTGCGAAAAAATATCACGACTTTATACGCAAGCAGTAATTGGAACTTTCAACATGATGTTCTAGAAACATATCTAATTAATTTAAATCAATTTATATTTATATATCTATACCGTGGCCGTGGGGTTTGAATAACCGCCTGCTACGCAAGCGACGCAAAGGTACCAATGAGATTTTCTAAAAAAACTTACGTGCAGTGATTTCACACCACGTGCTTTACGTTGAAGGAAACCTGCATATGTCTGAGAAGTAATTCAAAGACGTATGTATAGTGCCTGAGACAGCAATGGACTCACCCTCTGTCACGTTGGCACTTAAACATATTCGGTGAAATGTAGGTGTTGTTGTTACAACATGATGGCGGGGCCACGAAGGCTTTTATCTATCTTCGTTTTGTTTTATTTATTTATATTAATTTTGGTGTTTCGCTATTTCTTGTGTTTTTTTCCAGTTTATAAAAAATAATAATATACTTGGATATACCATTATTTGAACGTAAATTATATTAGTTATCTATTATGTCCGATTTGAATGCGATAAAAAATAAATTAGAATATTTTTATTTATTCTTATCTTGCGCTTCCATAATTATATACGCAGATATAGTTGTATAATTTTCCGTATAATGTATGGAAATCTCAATAGGTATAGATAAGATTTGGTAATAAATTATGATCCTAATTTTAATTATTCCTTTGGTTACGACTTTTTCCATCATCTATAAATATAATATGGCTATTTTTAGCTATCAACTGGTATGATATGTTGCATAGCTTAGAAGAATAACGCGATCAAACAGACGAAATAATTTGGATGGTAATGCCAACTAGCGATCGAAACTATATTAGGCAGCTGGGGCCTGGACCAATGAATTCTTCTTAAAATCTTGAAGGAAAACATCGTGAAGAAACCTGTACTTCTTCATCTTCTTGTGGTGCCTCTCCAGTTAAAGAAGGTTGTCTGTCAGTTCGGTAAACTTCTGTGTATCCTTCGCGAGGCGGAAGAGTGCAGCAGCACTGCTGATGCCAGTCCACTCGCGGATATTGCGCAGCCACGACTTCCTCCTTCGGCCTACTGGCCTTAATTATCTTCGGTCAGAAGTGGGTGTCGTTGTTGCAACAACTCTGCTAACCTCTTCAGGAACCCTTTTGAGATAGGGACTGACAGAAAAAAAAAATTGTTATCTTTAAATTCTTTAATTGAAAACAAGTCGGGATATCTTAAGTGACAAAGGAGAATATATATAGTAATTTTAAACCGTATTTGATATGATAATAAAGGTCAAGCTATGAAACCTCACACTGAAGCTTACATATCTTTGCGGCAAGACAAAGTGCTTTTAATACTAAAGAGGAGTACACATTTACATATTGTTCTAAAGAAAACTATTTTATATATCGACGGTGAAGCGCATTTGGCTAACTTTTTTATAACATATGCTCACGCCTGTATTCATTGAAGGGATATTCAGAGGTGTTGTAATAATAACTCCCAATTTTCACCGATTACGATTAAGTGATGTGACAGCCTTTCGCCATCTCAGGCACTATTATTACATCTTTGAACGAATTCTCAGACATATGCAGGTTTCCTCACGATGTTTTCCTTCACCGCAAAGCCCCAGTGGAATTCGAACTTGCGTCGCTCGCGTAGCAGGCGACTACTCGAACTCTCTTTGTTTTATTAACCATGTTATCTCATGTAAGTGACATACTGTCTTTATATAATGCCAATATCTCATCTAAAGGCTAACCTTTAAATAAAAAAACACATATATTCCGCTGTCATAATAGATACAAAAAATTTGCTGTAATTTTGTGAATAACCAGTACAGTGTACCTAATTGCATAGAAGAGTTCAATTGTTCAAAAAACAAAAAATTATAAAAATTGTTTTGTTTATTTTTTATAAAATGCTAAAAGAAGAATCGAACACACTTTTGTTTTCCATATTAAATTGCAAATAAAATACACCTCCAGTATGTAAACATCTTAAGACACAATACAAAGTACATTTAATAAAACCGCGTAGACAATGCGAGCCGGCCCACTGTCAGAACTAAACCTCAGAACAGGTACAGAACAGTTATACCTGCAGATAATCTACAAGTAATACCGCAGTAATGCTATACTGTGACTCAAACACTAAGAACTCTGATAAAGAAAATATCAAAAGGGTTTCTTACCGTCGCATGCGCATCTCTCTTTTGTAAGAATAATATGGATACGCCTGGGAAACTTCTCGGGGAATCGAGGCACTTTGAAGTCTCAATTTTCAAACTCAAAAATATCTTTATTCAATTTAGACTAGATTTAGACTTTTACAAAGTAGTTTCAAATCGTCAGAATGACATAATTATATATAATGGGTAGCATGCTACCGCCAGGTTCGGAAGGTTGCTTTTACTGAGAAGAACCCGGCTAGATAATATTGGGGGATATATTTTGCAGAAGCCTATATAACATAGGCTACTTTTATTTTATTTTTAAATAAAAGTAGCCTATGTTACTTCTCGTAACGTCAGCTTTCTGCTAGCAAAAGTCGTGTTGAAATCGCTCGTTGTTTCAGAGATAAGTCGAAATAATTAGAGAGACTGACCGACAGTCGGTCAGACAGTATATTCGGTTTTTATATGGCTGATCCTGTTGAGATTAGCCACGGTAAGCGAAAATTGCGTAGGAGATCATTATACTTTCAAATGCATCAGCGTAAAGTTGTTAATTTTGAATTACAAGATGTATATAGATGTGTCAATAAGGATAATGTAGCCAAAAAAGTTTTGTTTATGAATGTGGATGGTTACAAGGGAAGAGGAAGACCTAAGAAACGATGGATGGATTGTGTGAAAGATGACATGGCTAAAATAGGAGTGAATACAGATATGGCGGCTGATAGAGAGAAATGGAAGAGAAGAACACACTGCGCCGACCACATATAACATGGGAAAAGGGCAGGAGGATGATGATGATATAGATGTGGCAATGAGGTAGGTTTAACACTTCTAAGGCTACCCATGGAATCAAGTCTACGAATACTCGGCTAGTTCTACTTATAAATTTAAATAAATCAGGTTTATTTACGATTTGCAGTTTTAAGATGACACTGGGCAAAGAAAATAAACCAATTAAATTTTATTATCAAGCTTATCAACGGTGTCATAAAATTCGGACACACATGTCCACAGCTATACAATATTATTTTATTTTCAAGATATTAAAACGAGTAATTTATGAGCTTGTATTATTATGAGCGTCATTTTTTATTTCCTTAATACCACGTTGCCTCGGCCTTCTACAGAACAGTTGGACACTGTTTCACAGTTTACGGCGAAGGAACAATTTGTATCAGTCTTAATAACTGTATCGCCCTACCAGCTGAATGCGGGAAGATCATTAGATCCATTTCATTCAGCCATTAGGCTACTATCAATAATGCTGTTGGAGAAGCCAAGATCTTGGCTACAACAGGGATGTCTTTCATCGACACCATAAGGAAGAGTAACAGTATTCTCCAAAATTATGAGGGATTCGACTGAGCATATAATGATTGATAATGCATCGCAGTAAATTTTTCCTATACTGAAAAATATATATTACGAGTTTGCCACCGTGAGCCTTGAAGGCAATAGTAGGCGCAAGTTCGAATCCCAGCGGTCAAACCTGTAACAACAAGTTATATTTGATAACTTAAGAACATTAAATAATGTCTGAGAATCAAAGTCATCTGTCACGTTGGCACTTATTATCTTCGTGAAAAGTGGGTGCTGTAGTTACAGCCCCTCTGCCTACCCCTTCGAGGACCCTTCTAGAATGGCGAGAGCATGTTTTTCGCTGTCACAGTTTTCCTATTATATACTCGCTAGCGTCGCTGTACTAATATCTGAGTGCAAATTGTACTGCGTTTCCTAGCAGGTACGGTAAAGGACTAAAATAGGTCAAAGAAGTACTCTTGGTGACGCTAGCGAGTGTAGATTACGAAAATGGTGTCAAATTTGTATTATAATAACTCTAAGATGATCCCGAATGATAGCTATATCTCAACATTACAGAAGATCACATCCAAATATTATTGACAACAAAAGGTCAAAGGACCTTTGAGTGTTGTGTTCGCGCGGTGAGTTAAGTCTCCAGAAGAGGATTCAGGCGTCTGGGACCGCTAGCTAACTGGAACCGCGTTCTCAGATGCCGGATTCATTTTTATTTAATTTTTTTATCAGGCGAGTGGGACCACTCGTAATTTTAAGACTCCGTTCTGCCTTACCTCTCTTTTGCAAACGTCATAGAGTTATTTATATTAGTAGTCATCGCATCCACAGTAACCTCACGTGCTATTTGTCTATATAATATTGTAGTGTAGTTGCGCACAGCAAGCTGTCATAGTGCAGGCCTTAGCGAATTAACACCAAAGTAAAGTTGCATTATAATATGTATTGTGGCATGGGATTTGCGAAGCCGCAAACAACTTTGCTCGTGGTCGCTAGTTTTGATATTTGTTATCTTAATTGAAGGTTGTAAATGGGTTGCATGTTTTATTGTCACCATGTTTTACGGTGAAGGAAAACATGCTGTGTGACTGAGAAGAATTTCAATGCATCTGCACTAGATGGCGCTACTTGTATATTACATCGCGCTATTGTTACGTTTTCTTATTTATATAAATATTCTCCTATTTTGACATCCGATCGTAGTGATTCAGTCATTACGTAGTTATGCACTAAGTCAAGTGTTCGTTCATTTCACGTTCCACGTGAGTTATTCTTTTTCCGTTTCCAGTATCAGAAGGCGTTCTCACATCCAACCCTTAGGGGACCCCTTGGACGGCGTTCAGGCATTTTATATGAGAAGTAGGACTTAACGGGATTTCTCATTCGCAATTCAGAGCTGCCCTACTGGGGACTGAACCTCCACCTTACAGAAGATGAGCTAACTGTCTTAGAGTTCATGTGTCGTGTACGGTCGTCACTGTTCCATGAAAGGGGTTGAGGCGAGTGCTAGCTATGATACCCATTCGACTCCAACTATGTTGGCACAGTGATTACATTATTTATAACGTAGTCAATGCGCGTGTGGCACTCTGGTCATATTCAAAGGCTATTATAACCACTTACGATTTAGGTGGATTGCCCCATTGCTCTAGTGGTCGCAAACGCTACTTCGGAACACGGGCTCGAGCCCCGGGTCCGGCAAAGCGTTGTTAGGTTTTTTGTCACAATAATAGTCGCAGCTCAAAATCTGGATCAGAGCTCAGTTGATGACTAGAGGCTCGCACCCTATTAGTAACATAACTGGTGAACTGTTGGTGTCTTATACCTCAAGTTTTATTATTTTATAAGGTATAAACTCATTATAAGACGCCATAAAGGGTAGAAAAATATTGAAAGCACGATAAACTATTATTTCTCAGGCTAACCAAAGTCAATAAAACAAAAGTGGAAAGCAGTCCATTCTATTAATTCAAAAGCACCGGCTTTCAATTAAAATAAAAGGAATCATTAGAGACAGCTTCAATTCTTCAATCCGCTCATTAATTAGTCAATTAAAGGCGTACTGTCTTCCTTATTTTACCTATTCGAGTATTTCTCGCAAATGAGCCTCATAAATTAGACAACAATCGGATTTGAATTAAAAGGTAAACGCTTATAAACTGACTTGGGGTACAATCTCTTTGACAGCTTTGTCAGCTTGGGGCGGAAAGCTTGCGTGCTGTAATATTTCTTCATGTTGAATTATTGATTTGCGTAGATATAAATTATGTATAGGTTTGTTTTTCTGCTTGAACGTGCTAACCTTAAGAACTGGTTAGAAAATGTTATTTTAATAATTACGTCAGCGTTAAATAGTGCATTTATGGCTTAGAGACTTATATATATATATATATATAATACCATCACACTCCAGACCAATGGAGGATTAAAGTAAGCGTGAGCCCAAAGTCGTGGGCAGAACTTTTATACCTGTTTTCGGTACCATTAATAAAACTTAGCATTAGCAAGACGAGATCTCAATTGATATTGGTTGAGTGTACAACTTTTTAGCCGCGGTCACACAATAGACTATTATATCATGTAGACGAAGTCATGGGCAGAAGCTACTAATAGATATCTTAACACAGCTTACGTAGCATGGAATCATTCAGACATTTATTTATTATATAAGTGAGACTACAGTTTTAGGCCCAAAGCACTTTAATAATAATTAAAACATCGGATTATCGGGCAGGTGTCTGTTCATCAAGAACAATACCAAATTTATTATAGATTTATAATTTTTTTGGACATGTAATGAACGATGTTTGCTTAGATAAGTCTCATCTTTAAAAAATATATCGCTGTTAGTAACGCCCCAACTTTACTCACATTGCGTGTTAAAATAAAATGAATATTTCGAGGCGGATAATGCATGTAAACGCACTCTTAGTGGCTCTTGTCAGGTGTCTACTAGTTAATGTCTTGTATACATCCACATGTATGTACAATAGACATTAATATACTAGTGTATAGCACGAAATATTAATGTATTTATAGCACGAGATACTCGACAATATAAGAACAGTAAGGCCTTTTTTTTAAATAACAACGTTTTAACCGTTGAGCGAGAGTGTTGTCATTGTTGTTTTTCAGAATAATGCCGATTTTTTCGTTTTGAACATACATACAGGTAGGCAGAGGTGTTGTAATCACAACACCCACTTTTCACCGAAGATGATTAAGTGCCAACGTAATAGATGGTGAGTCCATCGCAGTCTCAGACACTATACAGATGTCTTTGAATCACTTTTCAGAAATATGCAGGTTTCCTCACGATGTTTTCCTTCACCGTAAAGCAGGTGGTGTGAAATCACTGCACATAAGTTTTTTTAAGAAAACTCATTGGTACACGCCCCGCTAGGATTCGAACTTGCGTCGCTTTCGTAGCAGGCGACTGCTCAAACCTGAAGGCCACCACGGCACTTCGTTTTGAAGTTTTGAAAAAAAGTCTGTAAGCCTCGTAGATAACGTATACGCTATCGGTCAAGACATGCCCTTTGTCGCCGCTACCGATATGCTGCTTATAATCTCGTACCCTAATAAAAGTTAAAGTAACCTATCTTACTCCTTATAAAATAAGCTATCTTTCAGTAAATTGTCGATCCCGTTCAAATTGATTCAGCCGTTTCAGAGATGAGCCGGAACAAACAGACAAACAGAGAAAAAATATATATCTTTAATGTAACCACAGTCCTTCTATTAAATTTTTTCGTCGTTATATTACTTTTTATTTTTGGGGTAAAGTGTAGTTGTTAGAGATTACAAAAGGTTCGATACTTTTGGATGATATGTGGAACATAACGCACCCTCAAAACGATTGGGGCTCATATTAAAAATATTTTTTTTGAAGTCGTAATCAAAGATCGGCAAGTTTCAATTTATAACTTGGGCAGAAATTATTTTACCAATATTGAATACAACGAATTTTATTTTTTAAAAGCTTAAGTTGTGCATTGTCGATAAGTGTAAAAAAAAAAATTTTTTTTTTAAAATAAATATTTTCGCAAATTTTGAGTTGTGTCCCATTTGTTCTGAGGGTGCGATAAGATAATGCTTAGTTATGTTATATAATTTTTTTTTAAAAACTATGATATGTAGTTACAACCAGCCAATGCTCTGTGCCAAAAGTAGTGCGTCTAAAAATCTCGACGAAACAGACTTCGAATTGTATTGATCTGTATAGATATAGATAACAGTAGCATTATATTGAATAGATACGACCAAGCTCCAAGCAAGTTGACACGGAACCTCAGAGTAACAGTTATCCAGTCCTGTTGTAAGTACCACAATGGAATCTAGCCGGTATAAAAATATTGAGCCGCGCCGAGACCTTATATGCAGCACAATGGTGGACGTGGCTCGCGGGACGCCACCTATACGACGTAACTTTGTACGCTTACAGAAATACATAATATTTCGTACAGTATTCACGAGTATTAATTTTGAGTTTTTTGAGATAAAAAAATTATAAGCCGGAAAATGCTATATTTATTATGGTGATGGTATATCATATCGATAAAATGCACATTACCGAAGGTGAAAAACTATTTAGATTTTACAATTACTATTCCTCAACATTTTTGTGAGGCCATCGTGAGAACTATGCATTGCATGCGTCTTTGTCTGGCCGCGCAATATTATTGTTAATATGCACTTTATTGACAGTAATATTGTGTGTGCAGGGCCAGCCTTTGAATTTCTACGTATGCATTTCCTTCACCGTATGACTAGCTGCAACATTCTTGTCAATATTCACAATATGATTGAAAAATACCACAATATGGCCGCACATAGATAATATGATAATTATAATAATTCACAGGAGCCCAAAGAGTTAGCAGCTACCTCGGTCAAAGAATTAGTCTTGCCATCCAAAGGGGGAATGCTGCCAGTATCTTCGGAACCTTGCCTGCAGGGACTCCTTTTAATGATATATTTTAGTTATTAGATTATATTATTCATTATGTTATCTGAAATTGTTTGATAAATATGTGTCGTTTATAATAATATGATTATTATCACATTATTGAGTGTGCGACTGTCCTATCACATTCGAGTGCTCAGTGCAAGTTTTCTTAAAATCGCCGCCACAAGTCATTGCGTTGACGTAAACCCAGATGTGTATAGGATCAAAATGGTGCCATCTAAGAGCCTACAGATGGCGCTGTCTCAATCCTATACAAATCTGCGTTTACGTCAACGCGGTGACTTGTGACGTCTGCAGTGAAAAACTCGCACTAGGACCTTGAGTTTTTAAATATTCATTCACATCATAATACTCAAGTACTTACTTCATTACGTTCTATGTGTGTGCGTGTCGCGAGGAGAAAATGCGAAAATCACAATTTATTGTCCGATTGACGAACCATAAATCAAGGAGACAAGACGACTGCGCCATCGGCCATTGTAATCTATTGTGGGCCTATTCACTCCAGCTTATAGAAAACGCCTTCTTCGGCTGCGCAGTCAACTGTTCTTGGTACTGTTCATAGTCTGCGTTGAAGTGTTTGCGGTTACGGGTTAGCGTTTGGGGTTTTGGGTTAGTTATAACAATTATTAGCGAATTTCATTGCTTTTTTATTTCGAAAGATTAAACCATTTAAATACTAGGTACATTGGGCTAACGCTAACTTTAACCAGCAATTGATCTTAGCGTGATTATATATAGCTTATAGTCTGCCTCGATTAATGCATATCTAACAATGGAAGATCGATCGATTTTTTAAATCGGATTAGTACTTCTTGAGATTACCGTGTTCAAGCAAACCAACGCACAAACACTTCAGTTTTATATATGGCTGCGACCTTCAGTTTCACCCGCGAAAATATAATTTAATTTTAATTTTTCTTAACAACACTAGCCTAAATTACTATTTGTTTTAGCTATCTGCCAGTGAAAGTCCCGTTAAAATCTGTCCAACCGTTTAAGAGATTAAAATAGATCCTGGCCTTCTTGCATGCTACAATAAATTAAACACTTTATATTAGCTTATGTAGCTAGCTTTAAGGGCTCAAATCATTCTCCAAGTCATAGTAATGTAGAATCCCTGTACCAATCCGAGTATTTTGCGCATTTCAATGAGAATGAATGCTTTACGCCATTTTGAGGAACGTTTCCGCCATTACCGAGCGCAGTCGAATAAATTAAATGTCTTTTGTGCGCGCGACATTTATACAATTGTTTGTTTTATGTCCTCATGGCAATTTGTTTCATTACAGGTCCCCTCAACAGTTAAAACAACAACCTTTGGAATTGCAGTAGTCATTTTATGAGTCTCTCTCTGTCTGTATGACGCCAGGCGAATAAGAACATGCGCAGTGTCCCCACAATTTTTCTATGCGCGTTCTTTACTCGTGACGAGATCTATAACAGTTTTATTGTCAACAGCATCCAACGAAAAACATTCGGATTAATTCCCCTTAGATTTAGTCTCAGTTATATCACAAAAAGACATACGATACAAAACGTATGTCACGTGCCTGAATGATGTCATTTCCATATTTTTTTTAAGTTTCTATTAGCGCAAGCGCGAGAGAATGTTCCTTTGTCTAGGCCTACTGAGCTCGATGCCCGTGAAAGTTTAGTGTTTTTCTATCAGTGTAATTTCTTGGTAGCCGCCCCGAGTCTGGATTAAGGCAATATTCGCCTGGGAACATGGGAAACGTAACTGTAGAAATGTGGGTGCATCACTAGATCATATCTCTATCAAAGTCAAAGTCAAAGTCAAATATATCTTTATTCGATTAGACTTTTTACAAAGTACTTTCAAATCGTCAGAATGACATAATTATATAGTACTGATTGATCACGAGTTTGCTACCGTTTTCGTAAACCATACCCGCAATTTTTTTTTCCGATATGGTTTCGAGCCTAAATTAAACTAAGAGACTAAAGGGCGAGGCTCAAGGGCCCCCAGCCGAGCTTAAACTTAAAAACTAAGCAACACAGCTAAGGGCACCCCGGTGCGGGGCTCGAAACTCGGCTTAGGGCGTTGCTGGGGATGAGCTAGGGAGCTGGATCAGAGTGGTATACTCGCTAGCGTTTCTCGCAATATTTGTATAAGATATTTAGTTCTTCAAGTCACCGACAGGTGTCGCTGCACAATTTCTCATACAACTATTCGACGGAGACGCTAGCGTATAAAAAATGAAAACGGTGGCAAACCCGTGATAGGGATTACAGGATTATATATGCAATCTTCTGTGATACAGATTTAAAAAGGGCTGGACATAGTTTTGTATACGTTATAAGGGTAAACCTATACCAGGTTTGTCTCATGATAAGCGGTTATTGTAACCTTTGTGACCTCGGTAATAATGGCAACATGGCGCAGCATTAAGCCCCACAAATAGTGAGTAGGTCATAAAGCGAGTGTTTATCTGCAGGTATAAAACCTAAGATATGTCGCCGTGGCTGGAACAGGAAAATTTTATCGATAATTAGTAACTATTAGAACTTTTAACAATGCATTGCTCATAGGCTAGGAGTTGGGTACAATTTGAAGAGCATTTATTCTCGCATAGTTTGAACTTCAACTGAATATTACATACTACGTTTAAGTATTCCCTAATTACATAAGTATATATTTCCAAAGGAGTAAGCGCACTTATATAACACTCACATTTCGCTATATTTAAGTCTCATGTAAAAGCGGGAGAGCCTCTTGCCATTAAATTACATTAATCTCCAGGCTGCGACTGGGTAATTAAGAATGGAAGAACTCAATAACACTTTGACTACCCCGAGGTTAAACCCGGGACCTCGTGTTCTGCAGCAGCGTTAGCGACCATAAGACCCACGAGGTAGCCGATGAAACCCAATTAATGTCATATAGTAACAGAGGGAATAAAAAATATTTTTCATTAGTATTCATTGTTAGAAGAAAAAAAATACAGAGGCATTATATTCATTTATGTATCGATATAGTCGCAGCTTTATTCGTAAGATGTGTCCCTCCAGCTCCCAGGATACAACATTACTATAAAACTATAAATAGGCCTGATGTCGGTATGTTAAAGTGCATCTCCCCCGTAATCGTCCTCTATGAAAACGGTATAACTGTCTGTTAGCAAATGAAATGAGTTTTTTACAGTCGACCAAACCATTTTAATATTATTCCAATTGTATTTTTACCTTGTCTGTTCTGTTCTTCTTTAATGCGATCCGCATTTATGGTTTTGTAGTTTAATCTGCAGGTTATCATCGAGTATTGACCTAAGATACCTCCCAGCATGTTGCTTTGCGTTGATTAGACATGTTGAAAGCTAGGCAACATTTTGAAGACCGATAATTTTTTTACTATGTGGCGCAACTTATATATACAGGTAAATAAAATCAATGTTTCTGATTATAATTAAAAATATGCAGATAGTATAGTTTTTAAGGTAATTTTCGGGATTTTTCGGAAAAAAACCCTCTGTCCGTCTGTTTGTCTCTCTCTGAAACGACTTGACCAATTTTACAAGGACTTTCACTCAGGCTACTTTTTTTAAAATTAGGGTTCTGTGAAATAAAGCCCCTTAATAAAGTCTACGCGGGTAAAACCACAGGGCACAGCTAGTCTTGCGCAGTACATAATTTTATCAATAGATGGCGCTAATCGTGACAGAGACAATTCCATACTAATTAT
Organism: Watsonalla binaria; assembly: GCA_929442735.1. Lineage (NCBI taxonomy): Eukaryota > Metazoa > Arthropoda > Insecta > Lepidoptera > Drepanidae > Watsonalla > Watsonalla binaria. The sequence goes on from OV838938.1 coordinate 2,805,582, forward strand.
ACGAACCTAAATCGCGCTATTTAAGTTTTCTATGTCGTATTATAAGAATTGTGTCGTAAAAGTACAGTTTTTAGTCACTCGCGCTCCGACCTCCGCCCCGTACGGACGTCTCGAAGCGCTCTCCTGCCGCGCTCCGCCGCTGCCCGCTGTCCTGTCGCCGCCCGCTGCTACCTGCGCATCGAACCCTTCGCCGAACTTGCCTTTTTCAAGGCGAGTTTCGGCCTTCTCTGTTTCTGTGTGAGACAAGTCTCGCTAGTTGTGACCCTTCAGGCAAAAACCACTTTTTTTTGGTGGTCCTCGGTGGATACCTAGCGGTGCCAACGAAGCCGAGTGGGGTGTTGACCCGATACACCCGTTTTTGCCCCCTCAGGGCAAAAACACAAATCGGACGGGGCTAGAACCACCGGCCTTGGGGGCTTCCCTCGCCGACGCTAGCCATCTCCTCCCTCCCACCCTGCCCTTTCCCTACCATCCCATTCCTTAGTGTTGTTTGGTTGCTTTAAGCTTCGGCTAAAAGTACTCCTCTGCACTAAGGCTGTTAGGAACCCGACTGCACATTAAGATTGGCAGCGGGATTACAAGCTTAGGGCACACCCTACTCAACCCTAGCTGCCTACCCCCCGGCAGTGAGGGACTAACACACACGCACACAACCCCAGGCCAGTCCAACCTGGGGATTAGGCGCGAAATTAAATAAAATAAATACCGCGTGGTATTTTTGCTTCCCCAATATTGCCATTCACAAAATGGCCGACTCCACTCTCCGCGCCCTTCTTCGGGCCCTCCTCAAAGTCCCGGCCAACCAAGCTGTTGCCAGCTCCGTCCTCTCCCCAGAAGATTTCGCCAACCTCTGTGGCGAACCAAGCCCCTCCCCGGCCATCGAGCCCCCCACTCACGCCCCTGCGGCGCCCTCCGTCCCAGCAAAACCAAACTTAATTAGGTTTGATGAGTCCCCGGCAAGCCCCGACTGCCCTCCCAGCCGTCCCGTCATTATCGACGCGGACATGGCCTCCGAGTCCAACTCGGACTCGAACACTTCCGTCGATGACGACTTCAATGTCGTTGTAGGGCGCAAGAAGAAGCGATCTCTCAAGACCAAAACTTCTGTTGGTCAAACCCCGGCGAAGTCTCTCAAGACTTCCGCCAAACCGATAGCCTCCCAATCTGCTCAGGCGGTCCCTCCCCCAGAGGAAAACCGCTCTGACGCCACCCCACCCTCTCAGCCCGTAGCCTCATCCTCGAGGAAGGAGCCCATCTCACCGCCTATCTTCATCCAAGATAAGGCGAAGTGGACCGATGTCTCGGCGTGGTGCAATGCGAATCGCATTGCTTATACTAACGCCCGCACCACCGCCAATGGCATAAAAGTCTCGGTGCCTACCTCCACCGACTTCAGGTCTCTGACCAAAATGTTGCAGGCTAGGAAAGTAGCCTTTCACTCTTACGACCTCCCCGAGGATCGTCTCCTCCGCGTAGTAATCCGCGGCATCCCCAAAGAGATAGACGAAAAGTCTATTTTGTGCGATCTTCAATCGCAAGACATCCCCGCCCTCGAGGTGCATCGCATGCACGGCGCCCGCAACAGTGCCATATACGACATGGTCTTTGTCGTATGTAAGCACTGTCCCGCCGCAAAAAGCATCTACAATATCAAGACCGTATGCCAATTATCTGGCTTAAAGGTCGAAGCCCCCAACAAACGCGGCCAAATCGGCCAATGTCACAAGTGCCAGTTATATGGCCACTCTTCCCGCAATTGCTTTGCCGTACCCAGGTGCGTTAAGTGCCTAGGTGACCACGGCACAAGCGATTGCCCCCGTCCCAAGGACATCTCACTCTGCACAGAGCCGCCTAGTTGCGTTCTGTGCGGTCAATCGGGCCACCCTGCGAACTATCGCGGCTGCCCAAAAGCCCCTCGTCCCCACCCCAAAATGGTAAAGCGAGTTCAAGCTCGCAACACCAGGGAAAACCTCCCTTCCTCTGCTCTCCCTGAGCGCCTTAGCCCTCAAAGACCATCCCCCTGGAACGCACTGAACCATCAGCGCGCATTCCCCAAACTCGCTCCTCCGAGAGCTCCCCAATCCACGGCCATCCCTCCCTTAATGGCCATCCCCACCATTCAACCCCCTAAGCCAAAAGGCACACCTCCCACGGCAGCTCCACGCTCGCCTGCAGCCCCTCCGGCACCGACCCCTATGGGTCCCCCTCCTCAAGCCCCGGAAGCCAACGTGACTGGCGATAACATGGCTTTTCTGAGCCAGTTATTCCATGCGGTTGACATCCGTAGCTTGAACCAGATGGCCGAGCAACTCCGCGCTTCTCGCGGTAACATTGCCTCCGTCATGGCTACGATGAGCAAGTTCGCTCACGTTACCACAGCCCTCACCTCTTTCTTTGATACGGTCCAATAATGGAGAGACACAACCTAGGAGGAAAAATCAAACCCAGGTCCCTCAAGGTAGGGTTCTTTAATGCCAATGGCATTAACACCCAACGCGACGAGATCGCTACTTTCCTCCGCGAACATCAATTAGACATTTTTCTCCTCCAAGAGACCTTCCTCAAACCCTCCAACCGCGATCCCAAAATTGCGAACTATGAAATAGTTCGCAACGATAGAACCCATTCCGCCAAAGGAGGCACCCTCATCTATTATAAAAGATCTCTTTACTGCATTCCTATGGATCCCCCCAACCTCTCTCAAATCGAAACATCAATATGTCGGCTAGGCATGACTGGACATGAACCAATCATAGTAGTTTCGGCTTACATCGCACCCAACAAACAAGGCGATATCGCTCCCGATATCGTAAAACTTCTTAGCTTAAGCAACTCTGTCATCGTGGCAGGAGACCTAAACGCCAAACATGAGTCGTGGAATAGCCGCATTCGAAATTCCAGAGGTAATCAACTCAATTACCTCAGTATCATTCAAAACTTCGACGTTATAGCTCCCATGCACCCAACGCATTACCCAGCCATCATAGATCACCGTCCGGACGTTCTCGACTGGGCGATTCTAAAGAATATAAACCTTCGTTTAAATTCTATGGAATCAATAGACGAGCTTGATTCCGATCACCGTCCTGTTGTACTGAGTCTTACCCCCCGTACAGGTCCCCCTGACTCTAGTCAACCTACCCCCATGAAAACGGCAACTAACTGGAGGAAACTAGAGGAAAACCTCAAGTCTACTCCCTTGCCCTTCCCCGAACCGACCCCAACCTCCATTGTAGACACGGTAAGCGCAATTGACTCCCTCACCAGTCACGTACAAACAGCAGTTAACAGCTGCTCCCGGCAGGTCCCAGCAATGGATGACCATCGCTGGAGGCTGCCGGACGATGTGCGTGAACTGGTGACGGAGAAAAACGCGGCTATCCGAGCTTACAGGACCTACCCCACAGCAGCCAACCGATCATTTATGAACCACTTACAAGCCAAAGTAAGAAGGCGCATGAATGAAATGAGGGAAGCCCGCTGGGATAACTTCTTGGCTAACCTTACCCCTAATCACCAGGCTTTCTGGCACCTGCAACGCAAGCTCAGAGTCAAAGAAGCCTGCAGCATCCCTCCTCTTAATCGTCCTGGCCGTAGTCCCGCCTTCGACGATGACGAAAAGACAGAATGCCTTGACGACAATCTAGAATCCCAATGTTCTCCCAGCTCCCAACAAGTAGACATGGCCCATCTCACAAAGGTGGACGCCGAGGTCAAACGAAGGGTAGCTCAGCCCCCAATAGAGGACCCAGACAATCCAGTCCCAGTAGTTACAGTCGATGAGGTTCAATCTCTCATCAAGGATCTCAACCCTAGGAAGTCTCCTGGCTCCGACGGGATAACAAATAAAGTAGTCAAACTCTTTCCCCTCCACATCATTGTCTTCTTGACAGCCATTTTTAACGCTGCCCTTTCTAACAACATCTTCCCACAATCGTGGAAAGAAGCAGTTGTCATAGGGATACCAAAACCTGGTAAGCCCAAATCCGAATCCTCTAGTTACCGCCCCATCAGTCTCCTCAAAACTCTCGCGAAGATCTACGAAAGGTTGATCTTCAAAAGACTAAAGCACTTTGCTGAATCCCACAATCTCATCCCAAACGAGCAGTTTGGCTTCCGAACCAAGCACTCGTGTGTTCAACAGGTGCATCGCATCGTTGAACACATAAGTGAGGGATTCCAAGTCAAACAGCAAACGGGTGTGTCCTATTCTTCGATATAGCGAAAGCATTCGATAAAGTCTGGCACAATGGCTTATTATATAAGCTTTACCAAATCGGTGTGCCTGACAGACTCGTGCTCATCATACGAGACTTCTTATCGAATCGCACCTTCCGATATCGCATCGAGGGCTCATTATCTTCCCCTCGCCGCATTCGTGCTGGAGTCCCCCAAGGCTCCGTGCTCTCCCCACTCCTTTTCACGCTGTACACCAGCGATATCCCCAAAAGTCCCAGTGCCGATCTAGCTCTCTTCGCCGACGACACGGCTATCTACTATAGAGGCAGAGACCGTCATACGATCGCCAAACATTTCCAAACCGCAGCCAATGCCCTTGGCAAATGGTTCCGGAAATGGAGATTTGAAGTCAACCCAGATAAGAGCGCAGCTGTCCTCTTCTGCCGCTCTGGCGACCGATATCACGATCCTCCTCCATCTGTAACCATGTTCGGCCAACCGATTCCTTGGGAATCCACGGCCAAATACCTAGGCGTCATCCTCGACCAAAGGTTGTCCTTTGCATCCCACACAAAGAAAGTACGGTCACGTGCTTCCTTTGCCCTTGGTCGACTCCACTACCTACTAAATGCACGGAGTAAATTGTCACTTAAATCTAAGTTGAGAATTTATATCTCTTGCATCCGTCCCATTATGACATACGCCAGTGTTGTTTTCGCACACACGGGCAGCTCTAACATCCATAAAATGCAGGTCCTCCAAAACAAATTCTTGCGAAAGGCTGCGGGAGTCCCGTGGTACGTTCGCAATAGTCAACTCCATGTAGACTTCAAAATTCCCACCATAAAACAGTTTATGAAAAGCGCCTCTAAGCGCTTTTTCGAATCTGCTGAAAAACATCCCAACCCACTAATCGTATCGGCCGCCCGATATACCCCCTCCCAAATCTCCACCCGACGCCGTCCGAGGCATGTCCTTATTGACCCTGACGACGATATCACATTGCTTCAGCAAGCAATGTCTCAAAAGCACACACCAAACCGACCATTGTTTCGTCCTCGCCGGCGAGGCTCGTCGCGAACTCTACGTCATCGTCCCCCCCGTCCTCTGCTAGGGCCGGCGCGCGCCGAGCCACTAGCCTTAAACATGTCCCTAAATAATACCACTCAGATCCAGCTCCCTAGCTCATCCCCCAGCAACGCCCTAAGCCGAGGTCCGAACCCCGCACCGGGGTGCCCTTAGCTGTGTTGCTTAGTTTTTAAGTTTAAGCTCGGCTGGAGGCCCTTGGGTCTCGCCCTTTAGTCCGGTTAAGCAGTGGAGGTAACTCCCCCCTACCAACTGCGAGAGACCATATCCGAAAAAAAAAAAAAAAGTACAGTTTTTAGTATATAAAATAGAAAATAATAAAAATGCTTATGTTTGTTTCCGTCAGTTTTATTGTCCAGCTATAAAGCTATAAAGTAAGTTTAAGTTATTGCAGCATTTCTTGGACAATTAACGTCTATCACGTCATGCCTCGGGCGAATTCGGGCGCGCTCGGCTCCAGTCGGCCTCTAATTGCGGGGTATGGCCACAAACCAAGCTAAGCGAAGGTCGGCCCCCTTAAATAAGTGGAAATAGAAAGCGTACCTACAGACACATGGTTATGAAATTCTCGCTTTAAAGTTACGTAACGCCTTCCCAGAAATGTCCATGAAGGCAGAGACAACACCGAAGATTTTTGCCGGTGACGATCAGGTGCCAATGTTATACAGATGGTGAGTTCAGCGCCATCACTGGCACTACATGTCTTTGAATGTCTTCCCAAACACAATTCCCGTGACATCACGTTTTCCTTGCGGTTGGTTTTACGGGCGCTTTTATGTTCGTATATTTCATATTTTTAACCAATTTTTCAACCAACGCAAGTTCGAATCGGGCCTGTACCAGTGAGTTTTTCTAAAAAACTTATGTACAGTGATTTCACACCACGTGTTTTACGGTGAAGGAAAACATCGTGAGGAAACTTGCATATTTCTGAGAAGTATTTCAAAGACGTATGTATAGTGCCTGAGACGGCGATAGACTCACCATCTGTCACGTTGGCACTTAATCAAATTCGGTGAAAAGTGGGTGTTGTGATAACAACACCTCTGCTTACCCCTTCGGGGAATACAAGCGTGAGCATATGTATATTCAACCAATGTTGGAGGTAAACCTTCTGCTAACTTTAAATTTAGCGTTTGCCGTGAGCGACTGCGGCGCTACTGTCGCGGTGGAAACAATTTGTATTTGTAAATAGAAAAATGATTTGTAATGCTGCCTCATTATCCTATTAGGATCGCAGAGTGATTGTTACGGGCACCTTTTACTTGGGATTTTAATTAATAGTGATTGTTTTTGTGCATTGGATGGCCTTACATAACCTGTATTCCATGTATTCCCCGAAGCGGTAGACAGAGGTGTTCTCACATTTCGCCAGATATAAAAGGAGACGAGCCTATTGCCATTAACCGGGCACTCATCCGCACTCCGAATTACAGGTGGAAAAGGCCAAAAAATCTTTGGCTCGAGGAAATTACGGTGGTCTTATTCGCGCTTTTCAAATTTGATTAGGGATCGTTCCATGGTTTTCCCAAGAAAAAACCCAGAACCTAAGATTGGGATTCTTCAAGAAGCGTGTGAAGGGAGTCTTGCAGGATCGGCAATGTGCGCGAGATGCATCTGGTATTGTTATTGTCCAAAGGTGGCGGTGGCCATTACTATCAGGTGGGACGTATGTGTCTTTGGGATTAAGGATATAATTAAAACGGGAACACACATCAAAGAAGATTTGATTATAATCTTAGTGGCGACAACAAATATTGAAAAATATCAGGGAAAATTAAAAAACAAAACTGTTGCTCAAACTTTTTAAACTAATTTATTACTCTGAATTAAAGTTAAACACACAACTTATACATATTTTGTATGTTATAATAATGTCCGTTATTTGATTTGATTTTTGTTTTTTATCAGGCGCGTGGAAGTCATCCATTACGTTTTAAACTGCCGAAAGCCATCCAAGCCGTTTTGAAGATACAAGGTTATACATGATTTCATACCAAAATCAAAGGTTAACTGAAGTATGGTAGGTGTTGTTACAGGAGCTCGTGGCACAGTTGCTATTGCGCATATCATTCAATCATCGAAGTTAAGCAACCCTAAGTCTAGCCAGTAATTGGATGAGTGACCGCCCGAGTTCCCACCGTGCCTCGAAGAGCACGTTAAGCCGTCGGTCCTGGTTGCCAATTTATCATCTTTGGCAGTCGTTACAGGTCAGTCGGGGGCCTTAAATAGTCTGACAACTAGTTTAACCCAGATCACAGATTTTCCTCGTTAAAGGGGTTGCGAAGGTCAGATGGCAGTCGCTTTGTATAAAAATCAGGTGATCAGCCACATCGGGTTGAATCAAGTGCCGACTCCAACAATGTATGGGATAAGGCCAGGGAGATGATGATGGTAGGTGTTGTTACACCATTGCTCAACCTTTTGGGAAGGTGTAAAGATTCCGATCACTCGTAAAATTAATTTCTCACGAGTTGTTGTTGATACATACAAGATGCGGCTAAAAACCCTTCCTTTACAGTCGGTTAAAATTATACATCACAAAGTAATTAGACACTCTTTATCCCTTGGGATTATTGTGAGTTTCCCAGACTGTCACGGGAAACGACTGTACCCAGTTACTTTCACACAGCCTCCACACGTCTATGTATGCACGTGATATGTAATTTTCACATAGACAGTATCTAATTTATTCATAGATTTTCTATGTCCAGTGTCGCGTCGCTCCAGGCGATCGTCCTACCCTCTATTACGTCATAACACGAGCAGATAAATGATTTGTTGGGAATTTTAATGAACCTTACTAGCCACCGCCTGCGAATTTGTCCGCGTACTCGACCCAGAGGACAAAATTTTAGATAGATGTTAAACCCCATTTCATCCCTTAAGTGTCTGTTTGTTATTTCAAATTAACAGCTTTTCACTAAAGTTATATAATATAAACGGTACTCTCATAAAAAAAATGTTTTTCTCTGTCTGTTTGTTCCGGCTAATCACCGAAACGGCTTGATCGATTTCAACCGGGCTTTGACTGGCAGATAGCTAATGCTATAAGGAGTAAATTTAACTTTAAGAAAACGTTAGGGTTTTGCAGACCACCCATAAAATTAAGTCTACGCAGGTGAAATCGCGGGGCACAGCTAGTTTTTTATATAAAATCCTAAATTATTTATCATATCAGCTTCTTAACTTTTCGCGCCTATTTCATCAAAATCAGTTGAGATTTGATTTGAAAAGATAATACGGACAGATACCCCACCATATATAATATTAGTATGGATTATGTATGAACTTGTATGGACGTCTGTTCTTCCTTGTTGCGCAAGACCAGTTTTGCAATTACCTTAGAAATTGTCTTTGGTAGCGTTTAGTTGATGGATACGTGAAGGGAATATTGTAAGGTTCTTAAGGCTTCGATCATAAATTCATTTAAGTCATCATGGTAGTTGCAATAACGAGAATTATATTTATTACTAGCTATACCCTGCGGATTCAACCGCGTAGATTTAATTTCATTCCCGCGGAACTAAAGGTTTTATTTAAATAAAAGTAGCCTAAGTCCCGTTTAAATTTCGGAATTGCAAACAGACACATAAATTTTATTTATATGTATAGATATAGATGATTAAATTTAAGAGGGTAGGGCATAGCGTGATCTTCTGTTCCCAAGATATACCTACTCTTAATATAGGTCTTTTGTATAATTTTTCTTCTCAGACAAATTACAGGTTTCCACACCTTATTTCCTTCACCAGACTCACTTCAAAGATTAGGTTTATTAGAAACTCATTGATACAGCTTAACCAACAATTCAGACTCCATGGAACTCTTAATTCAATTCAATTTAAAATATCTTGATTTGATTAGACTTTTAAAAAAGTACTTTCAAATCGTCAGAACGACACGATTATACAGGATTTTACATGCTACCGCCAGGTTCGGAATGTTGCTTTTACTGAGAAGAATCTGGCAAGAAACTCAGTAATTACTTTTATCAAAAGAAATTATTACACCATTTGGATGGACACAGTTCCAGTGCACAAAAGTCGATAAAAAAATTATAAAAACTAAAAGTAGGTACTACGTATAAATGCGTAGCTTGAGATGACCAATAATATATTAAAATAAACCTTAAATAAAAGCCATTCCCAAGACTGTGAACACGACCATCGCCCATCACGAATGCACAATTTGAACGATCCACGAACTGCACTCGAGCATTGTGTTCAAAATATCATTAGCCCAAGTTTCAACCAAATTCTCATGGCGAGCTCAAAATGTTAATTAAACACAAAAGCATGTTCCGACATTTATCTTCGAGAGAACAATGAGAACAATTACGATCAGGTCGGGCCGCAGTCTTACGGGACTTTTCGGCTTAAAAAACTCGAAAATCGTGCCCCAAATTGTTCTTTTGCGCGCACCGATCCGATAATGGGCGAAATTTGCCGAAAGCGAGCGAATTTCGGGGTCAATTTGATTTATTTACGGTTTGATACAGTTCCGCGTGTAAGGCTTGTTTCTCGGACAATCATTTGACTTGATGAAGGAGTATATGTTTATTGGTATCATTGTAACAAGTTTTACATTAATAACATTTATCTCTATTATTATAAATGAATCTATTCCCGAATGTATGTACGTAACATATGAAACGGCCGAACCTATTTGGATTTGTCTTTAAAGAAAGATATTCTTCTCAGTAAAAGCAACCTTCCGAACCTGGCGGTAGTATATAATATAATCCTGTGTAATCTTGTCGTTCTGACGATTTATAAGTACTTTGTTAAAAGTCTAATCAAATATTGATATTTTGAATTTGAATTTGATATTTGAAAAATTTTTTAGAAAACAAAAGAATGTGATAACAAACCAAGTTTCTTTTTAAAATGCGGTGCGTTCCTTGATACAAAACACTTTAAACCATTCGAATAGGTTCAGCCGTTTTCGAGAAATTCGTATAAACAAAAAAAACATACGTGACGAACATGAACGACGAAATCTCATGACACTCAATTTCGCTTCCTGTGTCCCAGACACATCAAAAGTAATTTCAGATATACACGGGTATTTAAAGGGTACATTATATATAGAATATACTTAGAAAAAGGGAGAATCTTACTTCAAGGCAAGCGCTAAATAGCTGCGTTCATCTGTAAGAAGGTACACGAGGCCAACTATGATCACTCAAGCAGTGCGTATTACGGACTTCTCAGTACCCTATCACGAGTTTGCCACCGTTCTCGTAATCTATACTCGCTAGCGTCACTCGCAAATTTTGAATGAGATATTTTAGTTCGCCACGTCACCGCTGGGAGTCGCTGAACAATTTCTCATACTAATATTCGACGAAGACACTAGCGAGTATAGATAACAAAATCGGTGGCAAACTCGTGATAGGGGTACAGCTTTGACGTTTAATGTTACGGTAACAACATAAAACGTCAACGCTCAGAAGTTCTTAATACGCTCTGGTTAAACCGATGGTAAGCCCCAAGTGCCCAATCGGACCATTATAGAACAGGTGTCAAAAAATAATTATCCTCCCCACCATTTTGTATTAATCGGCCTCACTCTTAACGAGGTTTTAACGATTGCGTGCTTGCAAATGTAAATTACATTTATTTAGATAAATTCCTTAAATAAACACAATTAAAACACACCCTTATCATTTTTATTCAAATGGCAACACTATCAGATTAAACGTCAAACGGACGAAGGACTGGTTTTCTGTAATTAAAGAACTAAAAAAGGTTGTTTAAATAACGATTGTGTTTTGTAAATAGGAGTTCTATATACATATGCTCACGCCTGTATTCACCGTAGGGGTAGGCAGAGGTGTTGTAATAACACACACTTCACCGAAGCTGATTAAGAGACAACGAGGCAGATGATAAGTCTATTGCCTTCTCAGGCACTATACGTAGGTCTACAATATACAGGTCTTTGAATTACATCTCAGACATATGCAGGTTTCCTCACGATGTTTTCCTTCATCATAAAGCACGTGGCGTGAAAAAAATATGTTTTACTTTTATTTTAGAAGAACTCGTCGGCTCAGGCCCCGCTGGAATTCGAACTTCCGAATACTCAAACCACACCACGGCACTTAACAAGGATTTTTTTTAAATATCTTAATCTAAAGTCACAGTTTAAATATAACCTTAATACAAGCAGTAAGGAATGTAGGACCAAATCAGCATGACAGTAAGAGGTGTTACGTGGTAGCCGATCGTGTATACGTCATTCATATATCACTAATACTATTCGTTTCCTGTGGTTTCACCCGTGTAGATTAATTTCATGTGTTACTTTATGTCACGGATTATTTTATAATATTTTTTTTTTCGGAAATTTAAGTACTGCCAGTAAAAGTCCCGTCCAGCCGTTTCAAGGATTAGACAAACAGACTGACCGAGAAAATTATGTATGTACCCGATATAATTTCGTATGCATTTAGTAAAATGCTGTTAATTTGGAATTACAAACAGACACCTGAATTTTATTTATCTATATATATGGGCAATTAATAAGAAAAAAATACATCCTTCAACTAAGCGCATCAGTAACTGGACGCTTATTAATAGAGATGATAAACGCTTAATGGTGTCGTAAACTAGTGACGTATGCCCTGCATTACTTTGTGTGAGAAAGCCGGTGCTAAATCATAGTGCAGTCTAAGTATTCACATTTCTTACAATTTGTCAGTGAAAACGAGATTTTAACCTTTTTTTAATTGCTGGCTAACCATCCTAGGGATGTCATGTCGCAGATCGCAAGTTTTTGAGGCGTGGCGTTGTTATACTTGAATTTAATCTTAATATATATAAATCTCGTGTCACAATGTGTGTCCTCAATGGACTCCTAAGCCACTTAACCGATTATAATAAAATTCGCACACCATGTGCAGTTCGATCCAACTTGAGAGATAGGATAGTTTAAATTTCAAATTATAGTCGCAATTTTAATTTATTGCTAATTATTTGTCTGTTATTATTTGACAGTCGCAATTATCTGTTAACTCCAAATGATTCAAACAGATGTCGATACCTTTCGACTGGGTTGAGTAAGTAATCAATAGATGGCGCTGATCTTAGATTGTTTACTATAATGAAATATAACAAAAACTTTAGCCACAGCAACGCGTGGCCGGGTCAGCTTGTTTATTTAATAATTCTGATATATTTAATCAAAGAAGGCATTGTAAAGTTTTCTGAGCAACTATTTAAAGTTGTAAATTGAAACTAACGTAAATCTAATTAAATAATTTACAAACATACATACATATGCTCACGCCTGTATTCATCGAAGTGGTAGGCAGATGTTGTAATAACAACACCCACTTTTCACCGATGATGATTAAGTGCCAACGTGATAGATGGTGAGTGTATCGTCGTCTCAGGCACTATATATACGCTTTTGAATTATTTTTTGTTTCCTCACGATTCATCGTAAAGCACGTGGTGTGAAATCACTGAAATAAGTTTTTAGAAAAACTCATTGGTACAGGCCCCGCTGGGATTCGAACTGCACAAACCCCAAGGCCACCAGCACTCTTATCACATTATATATATTGTATAAATATTAATAAAATTCCTTTGCACAGATAAGCCACATATTATAAGGTAATAACAGCAAAGCGTGTTAATTTAATTACCTTGTTGTCAACCCTATAAGCGGCCATCTTGTCGCGGCCATATTGTTTTTTTCACGTGATATTTATATGAGCGCTAGCGTGCAACCATCAGCCATCAATAATGTCTTCTGATAAATATGTGGCTACAGGGCCACCTGACTTTAAACGATGTCTTATATTCTATATTGTAAGAAAGCGGTAGATGCTTTTAGTACATCTATATAGATTGAAGTGTCTGATTGTATTTCCAAATTAACAGCTGTTCACTAAATGCATATTATGTAAGTATATACGGTGCGCTTATATGAAAAAACCGATTTTTTTTTTCTGGCTTATCTCTGTAGCGGCTAGACCGACATTAGCTGGCAAGTAGCTGTAGTAACAAGAAATAATTAATTCAAAAAACAGGGTCTACGCTGGTGAAACCGCGGCGCATAGATAGTTCATACATAATAATAATAATGATCTCCTACCGAATTTCGGTTACGGCGGCTAATCTCAACGAGGATCAGCCAACTGCGCAGGAGATATTATAGCCCACTCTTTATTCCCTCACTATCATAGTCCGATGTGACGGCAATCCGACACGACCGGAGAGAAATCAGGCGTAGGACCAACGGCTTAACGTGCTTTCCGAGGCACGGGGGTGGAAACACCGCCAACTTCCAAACTCTGGGCATTTTATTGTGAATTTCTTGACAGAAAAACCCAATATACATTCTTGACCCGACCCGGGAATCGAACCCAGGACCTCGCGATCGGCAGACGAACATACTAACCACTAGACCAACGAGGCAGTTATACAGTTCATACATAATTACGACAAGCAACTAACAGAGTACGTATGGAGATTAGATCGTATCTCTTTACTTCGTATACTTTCATATGTTTTTTATATTCAGTAAAACATATGTGTAACTTACGATATTTCTTTCTTAAAAATGGTTAGAGAAAATACGAACACGAGGGATCCAAACCCACGATGTCTGTAAACCGTGCAGTTGCTCTGCCAACTGAGCTATTCGATCACACCTTGTGTCGAATATTTTGCTTCCCTTGGTTTTGCTGTTTAGAGGCCGCCTTATATTCGTATTTTTCAGAATTTAGAACATTTATAAAATGTTGTGTTAAAAGCCAGGGCTGTTAGTTTATGGTTATCGGAAGGGATGGAAAGGGTGAAGGCCTCCCTTTGCCCAGCAGTGGGACACATCGGGCTCTAAATAAATATATTGTTAGGCATAAGATATATTTACAATACTGCTTTTTTGGTACAATTTTAAACCAAATATTTGTTGTATCATATGTTAAATACAAAATTATTTTTAATTTATCAGAGTTTCTTTGAATAGTCAAGTGCATGAATGTAGATTAAGCGAAAGAAGTATGTAAGGAGCGTAGTATGTGGGAAACGGTGGTCTCTGCATATTCCCATGTGATACAGGCGATATATATATATGTAAAAAATATTAATTAATATTTTTTGTCGGATTAGTTACGTTATTTATGTCTAACACTGAACTTATTTATGTAATGAAATGTCTACAAAATACCGTTGTGAAACGCTACAAATACAATCGTGTCAATCAATTTTAATATCAATCAAAGAGTGTTCAATACAAAATATTGTCAATTTCCGCGTGCCAACCCTGTTTGGGCAATTGCTTGTCGGAAGTTGGGGAAATTGATTGTTGAACAAAATGTACTGACACTTTGTTTTCGATGACATTTTCATGTGTCTTGAGGCCTTACCATAAGCTCTTATTGCCATAGTTCCAGTGTGTGACAGTGACAGACTTATACATGTCATGTACACTTGTCTCGTAAAAAAGAGTTAAACTATCAGGACAATAAGAGGTCATGGTAGGGCACGTACGACATAATAAAATAAAATATGAGCATTTAAAAAAAACTATTCTTAGAAGATTTTTCCATAAACATTACAAAACGACAAACATTATTTAAACAATGTTTTAACCACAATTGATATTCCAGAAGTTGAAATTGGTTTCACAAAATGTTCAATAGTACGTCGTCACGAGATATGAGCGATCAGCGATAATAGATACTCGTGACGGCAATTATACATTCATACACGTCACGGATTTATTCCCCGGAGATTTATTCCACTCACATTTCGTCAGTTATGTTCAAGTCACATAACAATAATAAAAATAAATAAATAAACCTCCGGTCTGCTACTGGGAAATTACAGATTGTAACACCCAATAACTCTTTGTCCGACCGACCTTATCTTCGTTGTACACTAACAATCGTTGCAGTGTGCAACGATTGCATTATTCATTATTGTTTTACATCGCGAAGTCCACGCGTTAAGAGATGCTTTGATAGACACCGTATATATCCAGAAAGGCACTGTGAGTTGATAGACACATGAAGAGATATTTATTTATTTAACCTCATAGAACGGCTTGAAGCCACTTAAACTAAAGGGAAAAAGGGGCACTTTCATGCAGTCTCCTCACAAAACTCCAAACATACAGACAAAATATTCTTCCATTCATCCGCAAACAAATCATATATGCGATCGTTGTAGTGCGGACTTCGCGGTGTACAACGATCGTCAGCGTACAACGAAGATAGGGAATAGGAGGGATGGGGAACTTAAGGTGAATTGATTCAGTGGTCGTATTTTCAGAATGTCTTATTTCACAATTCTATCGCCGTATCCCAAATGATCCCAATGCATTATTTTTAGACGTACGTAGAAAATAAAACTACATTAAACAATGGCAACTCATAAGCCTTAATTTATATTGGCAACCCTTAAATAATATTCTTAATAATTACGAACCTGTTATTATCTTCAATCTTTAACTCCATCAAGTATGACGGGATGAACAATAATTCAAAATAAAGGCTTAAGTACATAACATACGGTTAGTTTTACCTTACTACAATAAATAAATGTAATAGAAGGACTGCTTCTTACATTCTTCTTCTAGTAAATAGTGTTTTAAGAATGGCACACTTTACATACGTTACTGTATTACTCCTCAGAAATATGCAGGTTTCCTCACGATGTTTTCCTTCACCGTAAAGCACGTGGTGTGAAATCACTGTACATAAGTTTTTTAGAAAACCTCATTGGTACATGCCCCGCTGGGATTCGAACTAGCAGGCGACTGCTCGAACCTCAAGACCACGGCTCTTATGTGAACAATTTTATGTGGGCAATTTTATGTGAACAGATTTTGTGTTTGCCATTTGATATGATGTACGTAAATATTGTAAGGCGTATTGTATATGTATATCAGATATCAAACGTCTGGTACATATATTTCAAGCTTTGCTTAGTCTGGAACAAGATGGGATATTTTTCTTTTTTTGAATTTACAAAAAGTTAGGAAGTATGCGCCTATATGTGCAAGTGCTTGTATCCAATGAATGGAAGCTAGCCTTATGTATACTTTTTATTTAGTGACCTTACGTATTTTAGCCTGAGGGACAGATAAATCAAGCAAGACTGGTTGCCGATTGTATAACGGCTCCGGGCTCCTTGTGTGTGTTTACACGAGATAGTGCACTTGACTAAGCATTGGTTACTTACGATTAGTGCATACTTCTGCGTTTACGAGAGTTCCTTTACTTAATAATTATAGATTATGCTTCACTGTGAAAATTGATTAATAAATGAATTACAATGGAAACCACATAAAACCAAATATATTCTCTCTGCAATATTACTATGCATAGATTTTGCACTGATTTTAAAATCAAATAGGATTTAGTGCGTGCAGTAAGTACCTATAGTTTGTTTTAGCAAAAGTCGCTGTTCATATTCAAATATCTATCGCAAGAGTTAGTAGAGAGCCGTGATGGCCTTGAGGTTTGAGCAGTCGCCTGCTACGCAAGCGACGCAAGTTCGAATCCCAGCGGGCCTGTACCAATGAGTTTTGCTAAAAATCTTATGTACAGTGATTTCACACCACGTGCTTTACGGCGAAGGAAAACATCGCGAGGAAACCTGCATATTTCTGAGAAGTAATTCAATGACGTATGTAAAGTGTCTGAGGCGACGGACTCATCATCTGTCACGTTGGCACTTAATCGTCTTCGGTGAAAAGTGGGAGTTGTGATTACAACACCTCTGCCTACCCCTTCAGGGAATACATACAATCATTCGCTTCGTTGATTCCCTCCACTCAAAGTCTCTTTACGCCGAGTGGCGTTAGTTAGTGTCGAGTCAAAAACAATTGCCTTCTACTTCATATCGAGTGCGTGCGTACAGATGTGAAGACAATTGTCTTCTTGCTACCCTGTAAATCTTGAACCGCGTGTGCGCTCACGTATCCGCTTCATATCACTTTGTTTTCCACTGTATGTGTGGCGAGCAGTTAGTAATTAAGTAAGTCATCATCCCAACGCCCCGCGCGGATCACCGCGCGGCGATAGACATCACCGTCAGGGGGCCAAAAGCCCCGAAACGGTTTCAACACAAGACATTCGTCGTCTCCCAACCCCCCTACAGGGGTTGTGAGACGACGAATGTGTGTGTGTAATTAAGTAAAGTAATTAAATAAAGTAGTTAAGTAAACATTAAGAAAAAATTGCACTACAAATCCGAGAAAAGAGAATCGTGTGTGAAGTTGTTGATAGACGACAATGGAAAAGTTGTTATATTACAAAACAACTAGATTATCATACAAAATATATATACTTACGAAATCAGCTTGCTAGGCACAACACCCAGCAAGCTAGTATCGTTACATCGCTGGATGAATCGTCAAACTAATCCTCCAACAGAGGTAGCCAGCTTGACGGTCACCAGAGACCTCAAAGCGTTTAGAAAGCTCCTAGCAATAGATTGTGTATAATTATTCTGCAGTTAAGATTTAATGCATATTAATAAAGTTGAATAAACACATAAGTATACTTTTCCATAAAAATAGGCTTTTAAATCTAAATTTTTAAGTAATGTGAACGAAGCACAAGTTGTTAAGTAAGCCAGCCGATGGCTTAAGTTATTGTTAAACTAATGCACTGGATCGCGCGTCCTGACTCGGCTTAGCAAAGCTCCTTACTTGTTGCTTCTTGCGATTAACTTAAGCGTCTTAAGTTATGACAACTTGGACAAGATTTTTTTTTTGCAAAATATTGATGCTCCATTTGCATATTGCATTTTTGTTTTTGTTTTACGGATATTTTTGCATCTTGATTTTGAAGCTTTTGACTTGTTATTGTGTAGGCATTGTTTACCTCGCCATAATGGTTTCTAGGGAATACTCAGAATTCATATTCATAATTCAATTTCAATATAATGCTGTTTCTAATCAGGAGAGGGGCTCGTGGCACAGTTGCTATTGCGCATATCATTTGATCAGTTAATCAGTTGGATGGGTGACCGCCCGAGCTTACTCCGTGCCTCGACGAACACGTTAAGTTGTCGGTCCCGTTTTGTATTTAAACATCTTTGGCAAGCGTTACAGGTCAGTCGGATTCCCAGATTATCGATTTTGCTCGGAACAGGGTTTATGAAAGTCAGAAGGCAATCAGGTGATCAGCCACATCGGGTTGAATCAAGTGCCGACCCAAACAATGAATGAGACAAGGCCAGGGAGATGAGGTTTCAAATCATGTATCATTAATGGGTAATACGAGCGTTATTACCGTTTTCATAGATTTGGGAAAGATTTTTTTATGCCAAATTACGATTGGCTACATACACAAAAATAAAAAAAATAAAATAAATATGCTCACGCCATCCCAGAAGGGTCCCCGAAGGAGTAAGTAGAGGTGTTGTAACAACCCACACATTTCACCGAATATGATCAAGTGCCAACGTGACAGAGGGTGAGTCCATCGCCGTCTCTTACGGTCTTTGAATTACTTCTCAGACATATGCAGGTTCCCTCACGATGTTTCCCTTCACCGTAAAGCATTTGGTGTGAAATAAATGCACATAAGTTTTTTAGAAAAACTCATTGCTACAGGCCCCGCTGGGATTCGAACTTGCGTCGCTTGCGTAGCAGGCGACTGCCCTAACCCCAAGGCCACCACGGTTACTTATACGAAATATAAATTACGTATGTATAATGCCTGAGACGGCGATGCACTCACCCTCTGTCACGTTGACACTTAATCATATTCGGTGAAATGTGGGTGTTGTTGTTATAACACCTCTGCTTAACCCTTCGGGGATGGCGCGAGCATATTAACAATCCCAATTCACTATAACATGACAAGTCAATTTACATTGTTCATGTCAATCGCGAATGCCTCAATGGTTGTGCGGAAATTCGCTGATAGACACTTGATTGTGGAATGTGGCGGAAATTGTCGGGATTGGCATTCTCCGGTTATGACGTCGCAGCTACAATCGCGGTGTTTGGGGTTAATTTGGAGTGACGTGTTTGGCTTAGTTCAGTTATAGGATTGCTTGTTGATGTATTCTGCATGTTACTACTATTAGCAACAATATATAAGATTTTTACGATATTATAGTTTCTTTATTAGCTACTAGCTGTGCTCTGCGGTTTCCCCCGTGTAGATTTTATTTCCCGAGAAGCCCTAAAAGTTTTTTTAATATAAGTTACTCCTTATAATATTAGCTATCTGCCAGAGAAAGTTCCGTTAAAATTAATCCAGCCGTTCCAGAAATAATCCGGGACAAACAGACAGACAGACAGAGAAAAAAAATTCAATAAACTTCACATACAAACGTTGAGCCCCCATTTGACCCACTAGGGTATAACCCTTTCTTAAGTGTATCGTAATCCTTCACTGTCTTTGAATTACTTCTCAGACAGATGCAGGTTTAATTACAATATTTTCCTTTTCGTAAAGAACGTGGTGTGAAGACCCCGCTGGGATTCGAACTTGCGTCGCTTGCGTAGCAGACTACTGCTCGAACTCCGATGCCACCACGGCTCTATATTATACATAATATATGTTATATATAAAGATAGCCGTGGTGGCCTGTACCAATGAGTTTATCTAAAAAACTTATGTACAGTGATTTCACACCACGTGCTTTACGGTGAAGGAAACCATCGTGAAGAAACCTGCATATTTCTGAGAAGTAATTCAAAGACGTATGTAAAGTGTCTGAGACGGCGATGGACTCACCATCAGTCACGTTGGCACTTAATCATCTTCGGTGAAAAGTGGGTGTTGTGATTACAACACCTCTGCCTACCCCTTCGGAGCGTACAGGCGTGAGCATATGTATGTATGTATATATAAAGATTCTAAATAACGTAAAATAGATACTCAGCGATCAATTACAATCTTTATTTAAGTGCTATAAAACAGTATTTACAATTTGTACATGTAAATAGTAATTGTTGACCCACAGATAAACTTGTAAGTATCGACACGCGATATCTAACTGCAGTGATTTACACTTCAAATTAAACTTAATTTACTGTTCAACTATTGAACTGTGGCATAGGCACGTAACCTATCCATAGATGGGAGTGTTTGAGTACTGCGTGATGAGATTTACTGTGGATGGAGTGAGAGAGAGATATAAACACGAAAAAACACACATACATACCAAACGTTAATAATTATACATACATATGCTCACGCCTGCATTCCCCGAAAGGGTAGGCAGAGGTGTTGTTATCACAACACCCACTTTTCACCGAAGATGATTAAGTGCCAACGTGACAGATAGTGAGTCCATCGCCGTCTCAGACACTTTACATACGTCATTGAATGACTTCTCAGAAATATGCAGGTTTCCTCACGATGTCTTCCTTCACCGTAAAGCACGTGGTGTGAAGTCACTGTACATAAGTTTTTTAGAAAAACTCATTAGTACAGGCCCCGTTGGGATTCGAACTTTCGCTTGCGTAGCAGGCGACTGCTCAAATCTCAAGGCCACCACGGCTTCCGTTAATAATTTTGCACATACATAAAATTAAAGTGTCTGTTTGTAATTCCATATGGAAGTATTTGCGGTACTCACATAAATAAATGCAATTTTTTTTCTGTGTCTGTCTGACTGCCTATCCGTCTGTTTGTACCGGGTAACCTCCAAAATGGCTGTACCGATTGTAACGGGATTGCACGGGAAACCTAATGTTTTTTTTAAATAAAAGTAACCTCTCTCCTTGTAACATTAGCTAACTCCCAGTTAAAGTCCATTTAAAATCGGTCTAGACGTTTCGGAAATTAGCCGGAAACACACAGACTGAAAAAAAATATTTTTATGTTAGTACCGTTAATACTTTTTATGTATTTAGTGAAAAGCTGTTTATTGGAATTACAGATAGACACTTCAATTTTATTTATCTGTATAGATATAATGTGTGAGTTTACAGTTGGCACTAAGAATCACGACAGCGTATAAAGCCGTTCAATAAATTTCAATTGCCAAAGTACAGTGAAAGACATTTTATGGGTACACAGCTAATTACCCTACACTTTAGTGCACGAAAAGTCGCCGTGAATTAGATTTAATGTTCGGAAAACTATTAAGTGCATGTTAACGTGTAAAGTCACAGTGTTACAATTATAATTTATTTTATTTATTTAAATATGTATTATAACTTAGCAATCAAATTCACAGTATAATGAGTTTAGAGCTATTAATGGAATATTATTATTGAAATAGAGATTTATTAGACTGAAATACGTACACTGATTTGAAATGGTAAAACGTAGGATTTTCAACAATCTTTCATTTTTTACGTGCCTTGCCCGGTTTTACCCGCGTAGAGCTAATTTTATGGGTAAACCATGGAAACCTTATATTTAAAAAAAATGTAGCCTAAGTTACTTCTTGGAACATTAGCTATCTGCTAGTGAAAGTCCTGTTTAAATCGGTCCAGCTGTTTTGAAGATTAGCCAGAACAAACAGACAGACAGAGAAAAAAAAATTGATTTGTTTTTTTTTTAATATCGTATATACTCATATGCATTTAATGAATATTTTACTGTATAGATTCATATAGATATAGATACTTTGATATTTGTATTTAGAATCTCTAATTATTATCCCTCGAATAAAAAATAAATAAATAATTTGACACGTCGTTGAAGAACCAAAGAGTCACTATGAGAATTATTTTTATTTATTTCTCATTAATTAACAGTAAAATTTTCAGATAATTAATAAAATGTTCGATGGCCTTTAAATGCTTGCAACATCGATAAAGTTTAGTGTTGGGACACTCAAATCACGAACTGATTCAATAGAGTCGTATAACTCACTTGGGCTCTCTGTCTATGCTTTATTTCAATTGATACTTGTTCTGTTAACACCTTGTTTCAACTCGTAATTGGAATATCGTAGATAAATGTCACTAGATCCGTGTTATAATCACAGATGGAGACTTTTAAAATTAGCCTAAACTTTCATCCCCTATTTTATCCTCTTAGGGTCAGAAATCATCAAAATCCTTTCTTAGCGGATGCCTACGTCATAACATCTACCTGCATGCTAAATTTCATTCCGATCCCGTCAGACCTTTGAGTTACATATCTAATATATAAAATGTCCATGTCACAATGTCTGAGAATCGGCCAACATCTATTTTTAATACCCCTAAATGATAAGGGTGACCACCCCAAAAAAATATATGGCAATACAACGTTTGAAAGGCACAGCTAGTATTTAGATAAATTAACACCAGTATGGAATTTAGACCATTTTTTGAAATAAGAAGCTTTGCTCCATCAAACGTGAGAATGGTCACACTTAAGGCTTTTAAAATTAACTCTTTGATATAATGTCAAAATAATAGAGATTTGTCGGCAAATTAATGACCAGAAACCTGTAAATGACGTACGTATACGAGATCGGCAAGGACGTGACGCTGTACCCCTATCACGAGTTTACCACCGTATATATACATATTCGCCGGAGACGCTAGCGAGTATAGCTAACGAAAACGGAGGCAACCCCGTGATAGGAGTACTGGTATGTTTCGGTTTTCTTATCTTATGCTTAGAGACGAATCGGCATGGCCAAATCAGCGATGATGCAAATGGGAAAAGTATGGAGAGACAGGAACATCACAAACAGGACTATGATACACCTCATCCGTACCCTCGTCTTCTCCATTTTCCTGTGAAACATGGACTGTAAAGTCCGGCGACAGACAAAGCATCGACGCCTTTGAAATGTGGTGCTGGCGGCGCATGCTGAGGATATCTTGGACAGCCCATCGCACAAATATATCGGTGCTGCAGGAACTTCAGATTGAGAGCGAGCAACGTCTGTCCTCAATATGCCTGCAGCGCATCGGACAATACTTTGGCCATATTGCCCGCAAAGGTTCTCATAACTTGGAACGTCTAATAGTAACAGGAAAAGTAGAAGGCAAGAGACCAAGAGGCCGGAGCCCGAGGCGTTGGCCGGACCAAGTATCAGAACAATTAAATGCACCTATCAGCGCCGCAATCCACCAAGCGGCGGATCGTCGAAGATGGAGACAATTCGTGGAAAAATTAAAAAGGAGTCACGATCCTCAGCAGTGAGGCAACGATTACAAAAAAGATGTGCGCCTCTGAGTGAGTGTGTCGAACGATTTGTTACTAGATTACGTACTGCTTGTAGTAAGCTCATAATACATATACTGTGCTATTAGAGAACATTATTTTTGTCGCGCTTTCCAAAAGATGCAGATACAGTTCCTTTTTTAATCCGTTATAGCACCAAACGAAGGCAGCCGAAGGGCTATGTCATGTTGTGGTGCAGGAGTTATGTGGCCGGCTGTGCCTCGCAGTTTAACCCGCGTATACCTAATTTCCTGGGTAGGACAATAAATCCACTTATAATAAAATTCAGTACTCTTTTGCTTATTTTTTTTTCAATCACACCATTAGCGCCTCTTAAACAAACTTATTCGACAAATGTTTAATTTTACCAACGTCATTAGCAGTAAAATGTGTTCGCGCGAGCCTGATTGGTCATCTGGGGAGCTGTTCCACTGAATATTTGTCTTGAAGCGATAAACAACTGAAGCCAAATGGTTGCAAGTCACAATTACGGCGATGTACCCTTACGCTGTGGACATAGAACTATACAAAGTTAGAACGTTCCGCATAAACAGAAAAATTATATCGCCTGCGTATTTTCCTCATTTTGCATGGGAACGCTGAAAAGCGCTCGAAGCGACGAGTGTCGGTAATTTTACGTCTCCATACAAAAATAGTGCACGACGCTAGGTCAAGCGACGACGTTTGAACGTGTCAATACCTTCGGACACTGCTTTTGAAATATATTATGTATAAATATACTATTTATGCTGTATTCCTCGAAAATGTAGAAAAAATTCAAGATTCGAAAAAATATTCAATTTAACCTGGAACACTCATTGAGCTCACAAATTGTTACGTGAATTCATAACAGGCAGAAGTATATAACTAGGAAACCCAAGTTATGCCTGAAATTTTTTAGCCCCATGTAATAGGGGGTGAGCTTATTGCCATTAACCGGAGAGACTCCAGGTTGCTTTGGTTGAATGATTTCTCCCGGCTTGAGGGTCCCACCCAAAATCTTATTTTTGGATCAATCAGGCAAAGTAATACATACCCTATCTTTCCCTTCTTAACTCTACATGCACAAGGCGTTGTATGCAAATTATTGGGAACGATGAAAGCAACTTACGACATACGAACAGTCACACAAATCCCTCCGTCTGTCTGTATTGTTACTTATTGAAGGTTTGTTAGCACACGAGTGTGTTAAATAATTATACTTATATTGAAATAAGATGCGTGTGTTGGTTTATTTTTTACACTCACACAAGAGAGGAACCGACGGTATTAATGTGTGTGTATTTAATTTTTGTGTATTTGATTTCATAAATGAAAACATTGCTACTGATTCCTTTGGGTGCGTATCTTATCTTATTTGTGGCAACACTGGGCTGGTTTTCTCGACCTTTGGGACTCCTCAAATACTCCCTGAACAAGCCGGCAGATCATGCCAATGGGAAAGAGGGTGTGCTCCTCTAGTTATGGATATGCCTTACCTTATACAGTAGGTCCATTTGCCATCTGGCCCTTGGGTACTTGTTTGATATTATGTTGAGTGAAATCACAGTGTAGGCAGTAATTAAACGACAAACATCTCTACTATTATCACAGTGCATACTACGAATCGAAATTGCGTATTAATTGGAAAGACGTATGTATAGTGCCTGAGACGGCGATGGACTCACCCTCTGTCACGTTGACTCTTAATCATATGCGATGAAATGTGGGTTTTGTTGTTACAACATCTCTGCTTACCTATTCTTTCTTAGACCCTTCTGAGATGGCGTGAGCATAATTTTGTATCTAAAATAAACGACGTTTATTACAATATTTACATGTAGCGGTAAAATCTATATCATACGAAAGACGTGATTATTTATAAGGTACCTACAAGTTAAATTAACACCACCTGCCGGCAAGAGCCTTGTGTTTCACTGAAATGCTTTACGATAGCTATAACTTCCTATATTTTAATGCTATACAAATGCCGTCACGAGATTTCGGCGCTGGCGTTCTTATTCCCATTCTAGTTTCACTGTGTGAAAGTAACGGAGATATAGGTACACGTCATATATACATCTGTCTCATAACAAGACTTCCTACAATACTTACTTAATTAC
Organism: Watsonalla binaria; assembly: GCA_929442735.1. Lineage (NCBI taxonomy): Eukaryota > Metazoa > Arthropoda > Insecta > Lepidoptera > Drepanidae > Watsonalla > Watsonalla binaria. The sequence continues at coordinate 2,831,055 of OV838938.1, forward strand.
TACTAGAACTGCCTCGTTGGTCTAGTGGTTATCAAGTTTGCCTGTCGATCAAGAGGTCCCGGGTTCGATTCCCAGGTCGGGTCAAAAATAGATATTGGGTTTTTCTGTCAAGAAATTCACAATAAATCCCTGGAGTTTTGAAGTTGGCGGTGCTTACACCCCCGTGCCTTGGAATGCACGTTAACCCGTTGGTCCTCCGCCTGATCTCTCTCCAGTCGTGTCGGATTGCATCCCATCGGACTATGAGAGTGAGGGAATAAAGAGTGCACCTGTGTTTGCGCACACACTTGTGCACTATAATTTCTCCTGCGCACATGGCTGATCCTCGTCGAGATTAGCCGCCGTAGCTGAAATTAGGTAGGAGATTATTATTATTATTAACAAGAGTTGAACTATCATGGCAATAAGAGGTCATGGTAGGGCATAAATTAAGTATAAGAAGCTGCGCTATAAAAATAGTATCGCGAAGCTTACTGTAAGTGGAGGCCAAGGTTGGTTGACCACTCGATTGTGCGTCCATAAATATTTCACCAAAGATGATTTATGGGTCCACCAGGTCTAATTATTTGGGTCAGTCTTTTGAGATCAACTTTTTCTTGTTTCTGTTAACGAATAACCCGTTCCTCATTGTTATACTTTTTGTACTTAATTGTTGATCTGAAATGAACTTGATTTGAGCAGGAAATGTTTTTGGGAGCCATTCGTAATGCCTTACTTTTGGCCAATTTTGAGAGTTCATGTGTAAACTGGAATTATATTATCTACACTAATATTATAAAGAGGAAACTTTGTTTGTTTGATTGCAATGAATAGGTTCAACAACTACTGGACCGATTTCACAAATTCTTTCACCATTGGATAGCTACATCATCAGCGAGTAACATAGGCTTTATTTTATCCCCGTATTCCCACGGGTGAAACCGCGTGAGATCCGCTAGTTATTTATACAATAGTTCCACTGTGTGACAGTGACAAGCTTATACAGGACATACACACCTGTCTCATAATAAGACTTGAACTATCATGGCAATAACAGGTCATGGTAGGGGCCCTGCCTGCAGACTCCAAAATGTAAGCATCTTTTTCTGATGTTTATCAAAACGAAGTTTGTTTAGAATTGTTTCAACAACAACTTCTATGTTATGCGTATATAGATTTTTATAACATATGCTCACGCCTGTATTCACTCATTTATCGCCAGCATACTTTTAACACAAAGGTCCAAGTAAGAGGGGGCGGGTCTGAAGTCATTAACTGGGCATGCTCATAAGTTCAGGCTGAAACTGTGAAATTATAAATCAAAATCAAAAATATCTTTAATAGATTAGACTTTTTACAAAGTACTTTCAAATCGTCAGAAAGACACGATTACATAGGATTATACATGCTACCGCCAGGTTCGGAAGGTAGCTTTTACTGAGAAGAACCTGGCAAGAAACTCAGTAATAAATCATAAACAATATATATAAGCCCATGGACACAGTTCCAGTTACTAAACTTATTGATGAAAATACCCAAAACAATTTGTCCATCCTCAGAACCGACGAACTGGCGTTCCACAGTAGCACGACCTTGTGACCACTAGACCTACGAGGCAGACATCGAGGGTCGTCAACGTAGAAATATGTACCTACACTCGGGGTACTGATCCACCAGTAAACTGGAACAGGGGCCTACCATCAACAACACAACGAAATTCTGAGCTTTAACGCGTTCACTGTTAACGACGCGTATGTGCGTCCAACTGTTAGAGAATTTACGAAGAAGTTGAAATGTTAGCAGTGAATGTGTTAACGTTTCATTCTTGTAACGCCAACGCAAAAAAAAATCTTAAAAAACGTAGCGTGCTTTAAGAAATTAACGATCATAATTGGTCCCCAATACCCCAAGAATAGGTTTTAACGCTGACGATATTGTATACATATTTTCCTCATTTTGCATGGGAACGCAACAGCGCCACTAGCGGCGAATGTGGGAAGTTTTACGTTCTCATACAAAATGAGGACTTGGGGAACCGGGCGTCAATGCTATGAATACTGTACGATGTTCATCAAATGATATGAAGATTGAAGACAAGGGCAAACAACTGTCTGATCAATCATCTCGCAATTAAACCTGTAACCCACTGAGTCCCTTGTCAACAATAATAAGCTTAACGAACTGGACGCGCTTAAACTCTTTCTAAAACACCACCCATTGTTATGACGTGTCTAAAAAATTACACATAAAACATAGTTCCCTGGCATTAGTATGCGCATGCGCACGTTTAATATTCGTAGCTATTATAGCGCGGTTCACATCTCAATTCAAAGGTTAACAGTATGCCTGTTACTGTCAGATACGCGCCCCGCTGCGCTGGCTGTCCTAGCGTGTGGTCTGAGCTACGAGCGGAGCGGACGCTGAGGCGATTACGATTGGACGTACGCACAAGTAGGCACGACGCAGACGCAGCCCAATGAGCTTCAGCTCATTCAAAATCTATTTGACCCTAAGACAAGGTATTTTGATCTGGTTTGATATAAACGAAAATAGATTTAAGCTGTTCGTTATCTTACTTCTCAGAAGATATAAGGTAGTAGTTTTATTTTAGGTCTTGTAAATAATCTTATAAATTATCCAAAATTATACAAAGAAACAAATTTGTACCTTAGTTAATGTGTAGAAACCGCAAATTTTGTCTGTGCATAAATTATTTTCCAGTAAAAATGTACTCGGATGTCAATAAGAATTTATTCACGGTTACTAATCATTCGTCACAAAAACCAAGCGGTTACTTGCCATTAGTATTGTGTATTGAATGCAATCTGTCAGAACTCTTCTTATGCTAACCAAACGACAGTTCAACTTCTCACTCCCTCGCTAATATCTCATCACGTAGACCCCACGGTTATAATTTGTTCAACCAAATTGTCTGTGGAGGCAGCGTGTAGTGCAATGTTTAATAGCTTGTGCCCTGGGAGGTAGATGTAATTGAGAGATCGTTATATTGTTTAAAATAAACAAAAATTAATATTTTTCAAAAAGGTTTCGGGTACATCAATTACTTTATATGTTAGAAAGGTACCTCTTTGGATTGTGACATTGCAACTAGTATCTTTAATTAATGGTAATACCTTTAAACGGGCAATTCTTGTATTTAACTATTTATATATAAACGGCTCCAACGATACTTATGAAATTTTGTGTGTAGGGGTTTCAGGGGCAAAAAAAAATGATCTAGCTGGGTTTCATCTTCAGAAAACATAGTTTTAACCATGTTTTCAGGCAATAAAATACTCCTACGATATCATTACAATACAAAGGTAAATTTCGCCGATATCTGTCAAGTTACGATAGCTCAGAAGGGAGGCTTCCAGCATAACGATTAGGCTATATCCCGGTTCGAGTCCAAATGACACCGGTCTGATTTTCTTTCTTTTTTCTGTATTTTATCAACTTACTTTTATGAGAAAAAGAAACAGGTTCTTTTTCATTAATGGTATATAAATTAATGTCGTGTTTTCCAGCGATTATTTTTTTTCTGTTTGAAGTTGAACGCATCGTTATGTATCTAAGTCTTAAAAATCGGATGTATTACACTCTGGCCCCCGAAAATAAGTCCCGAATTCTTGGTGTCACGTAGTGGCCTCTTGTAACCTGAAGCAAAGCAACTCGCCATCACTACTCTGATAATAAATGGAATCCATATATAAAGATGAGAAAGTCCGACTACTGTTTGTCCGACGACCAACTCAACAAACGACCTTACCCAGCATAATACCACCCTGAGGTAAGTGATTATTATTTGCCTGCGATGATCTCTAAGTTACAGCCCCCATTCGGCAAGCTATGAATTTAAATCTTGATGCCGTTATAGGGTACTTAAGACCTTTTATCATATGACTGATGCATCACTTAAGGCACATGTTTCTAGAATGCCAATTTCAAGACAATTTGCCAGAATTGTCCACGTTCCATAGAACATGATTGTCGCCATTTCAATAATGAGCATGGGACATAAGTATTGTGTGAGGGAGACAGGAACAATATCGGTGCGCAATGACAGGGATAATAATATTACAATCATTTTCGTAACTAGATCCGATTGATGTGTGGTTGGTCTTATGTGAGATACGAACAAATAGGAAATAAATCCATATTCCGTATACCAAATTTTATTTAATGAAGTGTCTAAAGCTTTACTTGGCTGTATGGCTTCGTCACTTTGTGGAAAATTTTTTTGGGTTTATCGAAGGTATATACTTTCATATGCAATTTACTTTAATTTGGAACAAACAGACACTTAAATTTTATTTATCTGTATAGATGTATGGATGGGAATAATTTCCCGTCTGGTGTCAAACGAGGAGAGTATTTAGAGGCTTAAGAAAATTCACAGATAGTATGTAGGTTTCACAGATATATCCACATATAGCATTATAGTACCTGTGGCCATGCTCACCATCTATTACGCTGGTATCAGATATTTTGCGATGAAAACTGGGTATTACAACCCTTTGGAGGCCTGTATTAGGGCTAAGCATCGATACAATTTTTTTGCAAAATCAGGCAGCGGCTGAGTTACGAAAAGGTGATTGCGATTTTCTTTCATCAGTAAAAGCTCACCTTGTCTATCTACTGACAGGACACTTTTCTGTTTTATAACTATATCTATGAATGAAGAGATGTTACATAACGCCATCCAGCATGACAAGTGGGGACAAATTCAGTAAATTGCGAGGTGTGTGCGATACAAAATTATTGTCAGCCGCGTATAATGGAGTGTGACGCTTCGCATGACACGTACTGTAACATTGTGCACTTGGTTGCATAAAAAATGATGATTATCTATACAGATAAATAAAATTGAAGTGTCTGTTTGTAATTCTAAAATAACAGTTTCTCACTAAATTCATATGAGAGTATATACGGTACTGAGATAAAAACAATTTTTAAATGTTTTCCGGGTAATGTCTGATAGGTACAAGGAATAAGTTATGGTACTTTTATTAAAAAAAAAAATTACAGTTTCGTGGAAATAAAGTTAAATCTACGCGGATGAAACCGCAGCACAGTATAAATAATAAAATTATCATACTCATGAGAAATCTATATAAAATTCAGCATATTTATGATATAGTGAATTATACCAATATGGCAAAAAAACGACGATTCTCGGGTTACTGAGTACCTACGAAAATAATACCGATTAAGTAATTTATGTCATGTTCATTCATACTTGTGAAACCAAGAAAAGCGATAATTTATTGATTATGTACCTACGTTACAAATGATTCTGTGACGGATAAACAAAAACAGTTATCGATGAAACATCAAAACTTTAAGTTTAGGTACCTACTGATCGTGACGTCATACCTACGTGTACCTGCTATTAACAGAAAAACTACAAATTATATAGTACTAGCTGTGCCCGCGGTTTCACCCGCGTAGATTTAGTTTTATATAATACTATTTTTCGCAATAAAAGGTAGCCTATGTCCTTTCTCAGGGTCTAAAGATTGTCTGTGCCAAATTTCATCAAAATCGGTTGAGAGGTTTAAGCGGGAAAGCGTAACAGACAGACAGACAGAGTTAAGTTGCATTTATTAGTAGGAATATAGCTGTGCCTTGCAGTTTCATTTTTAATTTAATTCCCGCGGAACCCTAAATGTTATTGCTTAAAGTCAGAGTCCAGTTAAAATCGGTCCAGTCGTTTCAAAGATTTACTGGAAACAGACAGACAGTTAGAGAACATTTTTGAAAATGTATTTTGTAAATCAGTACCGTATGTGTATTATACTTTCCTATGTATTTATTGAAAAGCTGTGATTTTGGAATTACAAACAGACACTTAAATTTTTATTTATCTGTATAGATTACGTACGTAACCAAACCATCTATTCACCTCATTACAGCATTTTTATAAAATAAGACGCTCATAAAAATTATTCTGCGAACATTTCAATATTTTTGCCACGACTTGTAAAAACGCAACCGACTGTCACGTGCGACCAATCACAGGCATTATCGATCCGTGACGTCATCAAGTTCAAATCAGCTAGATCCTCACGGGACTTCTCGCGAACTATGGGAAATATCTCATAGGAATCTTTATTGGATATTTAGGGGAATTATATTATTATTGGAGATTTTAGATCGATAGAAACGTACTATAGTTACTTGCAAATAATAATGCTTGAGTATAGCCTATGTCGTTTAAGAAGCGCTATGCTTTTTTGTTCTACCTAGTGAAACACAGCTTTTGAATATAAAATAAAATAAAATAAATATGGTTACGCCATCCCAGAAGAGTCCCCATCTTATCTCCGTGGCCTTATCTCATTTATAGAGGTTTCGAGGAAAATCGGTAATCTGGGTTAAACCTTTTGGGATCGGGAACGCGGTTCCAAAATATAGAGACGCCAGAGAGGGGAAAATCAACACGCCAAATTACCCCTTCTGGTACCGATATGGGATTGCGTGAAGATATTTATATAATGTTGTCCTTTGCATTTTTTTAACGTCACGTGTATGACAAATCAGGCCTGGGAGTGGGATCCAGGATCAATTGATGCAGACGTAGGTTGTATTGATTTATTTTTCCGATATGGTCTCTCGCAGTTGGTAGGGGGGAGGTACCTCCACTGCTTAACCGGACTAAAGAGCAAGACCCAAGGGCCTCCAGCCGAGCTTAAACTTAAAAACTAAGCAACACAGCTAAGGGCACCCCGGTGCGCGGCTCGGACCTCGGCTTAGGGCGTTGCTGGGGGATGAGCTAGGGAGCTGGATCTGAGTGGTATTGTATTGATTTGAGCACATGAACAATATATAGGTAACTAAAGGAGAATCTCAATAGCGTGATTTAGAATGGTACAGCGCCATCTTTTGTTCAAAAGCGTAAAAATACTCATTCCTTACCTTGTCCAATCTCGTTACGCCACACATCCATCTCAACATCCGCATCTCAGTTGCATGCAGCTTTCTTTCATCCGTTACCTTTGTGGCCCAACATTCTGATCCATACAGGACATAACTGCTATGAATCTAAATCATAGAAACCGAGTGCATGCATATTACAACTAGATTAAAACCACTAAGCCACTCGATCTTATTCGGCCCGACGTGCTGCCATTGCACAGATATACCCACTGTTCATCTCAGTACTAGTTCCCAAGACCGATAAAATCATGCAGATTCACTCTACCAACATTCTTCAAAGGTAAATCGTTCTTACAACTAAGTATTAATAGTCTTATATGCTCACGTCTTGTATTCCGAAAGGGTTTTCGGGGAATACAAGACGTGAGCATATAAGACTATTAATACTATAAATATTAAGGCAATGGTGTAAGTACTGTGGCAGCGTAGCTGTACATGGAGAGTTAATTTCTTAGAAATTAAACTATTATATTGTGGATTATTTCAATCAAGTTTTATTTTATTTTATTAGGTAATTAATTATATGTTTTACCACTGAGAAGATCTCTGGTGGCTTCGGGGTTTGAGCAGTCTCCTACTACGCAAGCGACGCATGTTCGAATCCCAGCGGGGCCTGTAATGAGTATTTCTAAAAAAACTTATATGCAGTGATTTCACACCACGTGCTTTACGGAGAGGAAACCTGCATAATATGTCTGAGAAGTAATTCAAAGATGTATGTATAGTACCTGAGACTGCGATGGACTCACCTTCTGTCAAGTTGGCACTTAGTCATATTCGGTGAAATATGGGATCTGTTAAAATACCTCTGCTTACCCCTTCGGGAACCTTCTGGGATGGCGTGAGTATGTAATTTTTTTTGTTCCACAAAATTACAATCATGTCATTTCCGAATACGTTTTCTCTATTTTTTCTTTTAAACCGGCAATTATGAAGGTTGGATTGGTACCCCTTACGATACCTACTTATTAGTATCTACGTCAGTTATGTTTAAGTTCTATGTAATAGACATTAGTCCAGAGGCTGCTTTTGGGTAATTACGAATGGCTCAAGAGCCGTGGTGGCCTCGAGGTTATAGCAGTCGCCTGCTACGCAAGCGACGCAAGTTCGAATCCCAGCGGGGCCTGTACCACTGAGTTTTTCTAAAAAACTTATGAACAGTGATTTCACACCACGTGCTTTACGGTGAAGAAAAACATCGTCAGGAAACCTGCATATTTCTGAGAAGTAATTCTAAGACGTATGTATAATGCCTAAGACGGCGATAGACTCACCATCTGTCACGTTGACACTTAATCAAATTCGGTGAAAAGTGGGTGTTGTGATAACAACACCTCTGCCTACCCCTTCGGGGAATACAGGCGTGAGCATATTATGTATGTACGAATGGCTCAATATCACTCTGGCTGAGCCGGGGATCGTACCTAGGACCTCGAGTTCCGCAGTAAACACCAACGAAGCAGTGCAATGATAGCACTGGTTATAATTTAGTAGTGGTAGGCGCGATTAAAGTTGCTAAATGTTAAGGCAAAATAGACAATGATGATGACCTATGATTATATGACGTTATAATTAACTTTATCCATAAGCGTGTTCCTTAAAAATTACCGTAAAACAATCTCTTCAATAAGAGAAAGATTTAATTACTAGCCCGACTATTGCGATCTCCAAAATGATTAAAAACATTTTTTCACTATAATTTAATGCGCCATCTAGAAGAATATGTACGAATTTCGATTGTAATTAGTGATGACAACGAACTAATTGCCTAAAAAGTTTAGAAATTATTCGATAGATGTCACTGCACAAACATGACTAGTTACGACATCTATTGGTATTAAGATAAACTATTTCCATTTTAATACATGTCAACAGCTTTCCAATTTGTTTAACTTTCTGCCAATAGATGTCAGTTACATTCCAAAAAAATATGTATAAATTTTATTAATTGTGACATGTTGCATACGTATGTAAATGTAATCAAAATATGATCAAAATCTTTGAAATAATGATTTTCAAGTATTCCTGATAAGTCAATGAATATTATTTTGGTAGAAATTCTTTGCTTTCTTCCTATTCCACGGTAGATGGCGCCATACATACATACATATGCTATCCCATGGGGGTAGGCAGAGACCACTGTTTGCCACATGCTACGATCTTTACATACTTCTTTCGCTTCATCCACATTCATACATCTCTTCATACACTTTCTTCGGTTACGAGTGCTCCGAATTTGACCTTTCTGAAAAATACTATTAATTTTATATTAAAAAATATTTCATATAAAAATGTTGTTACTCTTTACTCACGCCATCCCAGAGGGGTCTCGAAGGGGTAAGCAGAGGTGTTGTAATAACAACACGCACATTTCACCGAATATGATTAAGTGCCAACCTGACAGATGGTGAGTCTATCGCCATCTCAGACACATATACATATACACTATACATAAGTCTTTGGATTGTTTCTCAGACATATGCAGGTTTCCTCAAGATGTTTTCCTTCTCCATAAAACACGTGGTGTGAAATACATGCACTTAATTTTTTGGAAAATCTCATGGGTACAGGCCCGGCTGGGATTTGAACTTGCCTCGTTTGGATAGCAGGCGACTGCACAAGCCCCGAGGCCACCACGGCTCCGTAACCTTAGCCTAAAATAAAATAGCATAAAGTATGTTTCATAACAACATATTTATGTACCAACGCATTATATGGATGTGAGACGTGGACACTCACGCAAAGGGATAGGGAAAGGCTGCAGGCATTTGAAATGAGGTGCTGGAGAAGGATGGAGGGTATAAGTTGGACAGAGATGGTCACAAACGACGAAGTATTGGAAAGAGTAGAAGAAGAAAGAATGATAATCCGGACAATAGAAAACAGGAGGGGCAAGATGATTGGACACCTATTACGACATGACGCTATCATCAAAAACATCATAGAAGGGAAGATAGAAGGAACGCGTAGAAGAGGGAGACCAAGGATTAGTTATATACTACAGCTGAAGGAAAAAGTCAACGTCATGTCGTACAAGGAAGTTAAAGTTTTGGTGGACAATAGAGAGGGTTGGCGATTGCTTCACCGACAAGAGCCTAGCTCTTAAATTAATGATGATGATGAACTACCTTGTATAAATCTCCTTCAGTGCTTAAAGTCTAATATTTCCTTAATAGGTCCGTTCAGCCATCGACTACGATCTAATTACAACATACAGACATGTGCGAAGATATTTCAATCGAATCACATGGTGTACAGTCAAAGACATTCCGACCTGCTACCCTGAGAGATCCTTCACGACATGCCAGGAATTAATCCCACTGGCTGATCTATTAACGTGACTTGTGCCTTGCTACTTGACGTAAGGGAATTCAACTACCCTATCAAATTAAGTTGGTTTTCATCTTGGGTGCTATGAGGATGTGTGGGACTTCAATCCGTTTTTTTGGGGAATGGTACGACGGGGATTGGGGAAAATTATCTTATTATTCTTTCTTATCTCCATGTATTTGGATCTAAATGGACAGTAACATACTAACAATAATTAGATCTATCTATACAGATAAATAAAATTGAAGTGTCTGTTTGTAATTCCAAAATAACAGCTTTTCACTAAATGCACGTGAAAAATTACTCATACTGAAATTTTTTTAAATTTCTCAGTTCGTCTGTATGTCTGTCTGCCTGTCTGTTTGTTACAGCTAATCTCCGAAACGGCGGAGCGATTTTAACGGGATTTCCACTTCAGTTTCAGCTTTACAAGGAGTAACTTAGGCTACTTTATTTTTTTATACATTACGGTTTCGCTGAAACACAGCTAGTACCTATATGTATAAAAATTTATTGTTGTTCGTAAGGCTGAACCGATTTGGCAAATTTTAATCTTGGAATGTTTGTGGAAGTTCTGGGAAGATTTAAACGGCGAGAAACATAAGAAAATAATAAAAAATACAACTAATGTGCAGTTATTTAACACCACACTTTACGGTGAAGGAAAACATCGTGAAGAAACCTGAATATGGCGATGGACTCACCCTCTGTCACGTTGGCACTTGATCATATTCGGTGAAATGTGGTTGTTGATACAACACCTCTGCTTACCCCTTCTGGGATGGCGTGAGCATATTTATTTTTAATTTTTACAAATATACATGTTGTACTAAGTTCGCCGGGTCATCAAGCTATGTATGTGTCCACAAATAAAAAGGATTTTTTTTTATTGTATATTTAATTATATATACAAGGAACAGTACTTAAAACTATTTACAAGTAGAAAACTTGTCCCAAATCGATGTCTCTCGGGATCGTGCCAAGAAGGCTGGCAGCATTGCCACGTTGAATAGCAATGCTGATTCTCCCGCTTGTCACGCTGGTAAGTAACATTTTCCTGAGACCCAAAACGTTTTGAACAAAAGAAACACCTCGTATACAAAACCCGAAAAAAGAAAATAGAATATAAAATAAAAAATACCAGTTCCCCAGTCAAGACATGTTCATAAATAAATACTTTTATATTTTCTAAAGGCAAGATAAATTTACTTTCGGAAACATTGAGTAACCGGAGTGTTCTTCAACGAGTCGAGTGGACTCCAGCGAAATGAGCAGACCACTCAGACATCATAATAAAACCCTTCAGAATCTGAATAACATTTTTATACATTATCTAATCCCTTATAAGGACCAACGGATGGTTGTCTTCTATGCGGAATTATAATATCTACAGTCGCATCAATAATAATTTTGGATATAACGTTATTTGGATGGGTAACGTTATTGGGGAGGAGCTCGTGCCACAGTTGCTACTAACCCTACCCTAACCCTAGCCAGTAATTGGATGGGTGACGGCCAGAGTTCCCTCCGTGCCTCGGAGAGCACGTTAAGCCGTCGGTCCCGGTTGACAATTTATCATCTTTGGCAGTCGTTACAGGTTAGTCGGAGGCCTAAAAAATTGTCTGACAACTAGTTTAACCCAGATCACAGATTTTCTTCATCAAAGGGGTTGCGAAGGTCAGATGGCAGTCGTTTTGTATAAAAATCTGGTGATCAGCCGCATCGGGTTGAATCAAGTGCCGACCCCAACAATGTATGGGATAAGGCCAGGGCGATGATGAACGTTATATGTTAGACCTTTCTCGTAGGCCTCTTTTTGTATGTAAAACTAGCTTATGCCCGCGACTTCGTCCGCCCCTTTCTAGATGACAATGTACTATCTAATACTGAAATAATTTAAAATCGAACCAGTAGTTCCTAAAGAACACACGTTCAATCAAACAAACAAGCACTTCAGCTTTATGTGTTAAGTATTGATTAAAAACTTCCTAGCCAATTAAAGAATGAAAAAAATATATTTGTTTGTCTTATCCCCATAAGGTAATACAATATAATATCATGGTTTTTACTTGTGATTACTTACCAGAGTGTACTTTTTATTTGTTTTTCAAGAAATTAAGAGTAGAGACTATAGTCATAATATGGAAATTTAGTTAGAAAAAATTATAATATGTAACACAGTAATAATGCATTCCTATTGAAATACATAATATTTTTATCATAATAATTGCCAATAAATGTTCTCACTTGACGCGGCTGTGTCATGACTCATGACCAACTAGATAATAAAAAAGTAAAAAGGTCAAAGACCCCAATCGTACTGGCGATGTAAGTTCTTAAATTCATTTTTGAATTAAAATAAATTAAATTCAAATTTTCGAACACGAATTGTCATTATAACAAGAGAATGTTCCGCGAAAATTAAATATTTTGACGTCTGTCGCGAGTTGTTTTGTCTCAAAAATAATTGAATATTGCAAAAATAAATGATGTTCTCGGATGAGGAAATAAAAGAAATACCTGAGAGCAGTTTCATGAGGCCGGGTGATGAAATAATAAGGTGCGATCTTCGATTATTTTTCGTGTTAAAACAAAAGTGACGACACGGCCATGCTGATTGATTATTGTTTCAATCTAATGTTTCCATTAGCAATTTGAGAATATTATCGTTTATTTACAGTATTCGCGAAGTGTGTTTGAGTGACAAGTTTGACAAGAAAGACTTGGGGTTCAACAATGATTCGTTGCTATCGAACTCAAGTAGAAATGACGTAAGTATCTTTTTATTTTGTCATCTATACATATAGATAAATAAAAATGAAGTGTCTGTTTCCAATTCTAAATTAACTGCTTTACACGAAATGCATATTAATAAACTATACGGTAGGTACTCGCATAAAAAAAAAATAAAAAAAAAAATCGCATTCTGTCTGTCTGTTGGGCCGGTTAATATCTAAAACGGCTAGACCGATTTTGACTGGACTTTCCAACTGGGTATATACTACTCAATGGCAGGGGCGTGCATTCCATATAAGCAGATAAGCAGTGCTTGACATTTGTGATGATTGAATACACAAGTGTCGTATGTGTACTATACTAAAACGGATGTAACTACACGCCATAGGTAGGTATGTAATTAACCTACCTACCTACCCTACTTATTGTTTACTAGCTTTATATAATATATCGATTCAGTTTTATATAATATATGGGTTTAAAATTGACACGGTTTCATACAAACTTTTTATCCCCTTGAGGGTAGAATTAATCAAAATCCTTTCTCAGCGGATGTCTACGTCATAACATCTACCTGCATGCTAAATTTCAGCCCGATCCGTGCGGTGGTTTGGGCTGTGCGTTGATAGATCACTATGTCTGTCAGTCAATCAACCTTTGAGTTAAATATATTTAGATGCTTACCCTCTAAAGATTAAATGCACGCCCCTGCCCTATGTGGCTGCCCTGCCTCTCTACTATACGTGCAGTCGCGAGTTATGAGCGGTGAAAACTTGTGACGGCGCCTGTATTAATACAGTCTCACAATGGATACAGTTAAAATTATATTTTGTAACAGGATGTCCCCCGTTCGTTATTTCGAGATGGATTCTTCCCCGAGGGTCTGGAGCCGCAGCAGGCGAGGTTCGCCTGGACTGAGGAAGATGGGAATATTGCTGCCTTGGTCTCCGAGCCAGGATTTGGTACCACCGGCCAGACCACCTTCGGGAAAGATCTGGATGCCGCACTCAAAAGTGATATGAAGGTATTTTAAAACGTAGAAATGTTATTTCTTGTCTATGTTCTTTAATTTATTGTCTGTGCAATGTTTCATGTTTTGAACGTGTAATATACTCTGTGGTCAAAGCTAAAAGACGCGAGTTGGTGCTTTATTTTGGGAAATAAAATATGCCTTTTCTTTAGACAAATAAAGTAAAATAAATAAATATACTCACATCATCCCAAATGGATCCCCGAAGGGATAAGCAGAGGCATTTCACCGAAAATGATTAAGTGTTAACGTGACAGAGAGTCCATCGGCGTCCCAGGCACTATACATACGTCTTTGAAAATATATAATTGATAACGAAAAAAATATACCTGCAAATAGGTTTTATTTTCCGACAATTTTGTTTATGGTCCTACTATTGATGTCAGAAAAGCACTGTTCTGAAGATGGCAACAAAATCAGTTCATTATTATTGTCTATTAAAAAAAATCGTTACATTAAATGTCTGAACACATCACATTCGTGTTGAGGGTAGTTTGGTATCCAGTTGGCTGTATTTTATTGGAGGTAGAACATGGCACGATGCTGTTATTTGCGTTGCAAGACTGGCAAAGTGTTACATGATCTTAAGTATTTTGGTATTTATATGGTTTAAGGTTTAGGAATTGTTAAAAGTTATTTTTTGGGTGTATTTGGTGCGAGCCATGCTTGTAGTTTTAAGCAAAAGAAGTATGTAAGGATCGTAGCATGTAGCAAACGATGGTCTCTGCTTACCCCCATGGGATACAGGCGTGATCATATTTATGTATTTTCACTGAACGCTCTGATGGCGATATGATATTTTATTTTTGGATGGTTAGGTTAGAAAGTATATAGATAATATCTTAATCTAAATCTTAAATGAGTATATATATAATAACAAAAGAGTCAACAACTTTTCCCATTTATTTTCCAGGAAGCGGATACATCGAGCTCAGTATGTCAACCGACCAACAGAGTTGCGTTGGGATTGAATAGGAGACCTTTTTCGGAGAATCACCTCGTGTCTTCTACTTCAACTGGAAATCCTGGTACAGTATTGAAAATGTTAGCTATTACATACCTTTCGGAAATGTTTCCTAAAGATGGTAGTTGCAAGAAGGTGTCGAACATCCACGTGACACCGAAGGAATAATATTTTGAATTATTAGATTATAGAGCAACCTAACATTCTTCAACGTTTCAGTTGCTTGGTAACAGATATCAGTCCCTTTCTAAAATCACGAGAATTTGTAAGTAATCTACTCTGTAGGCCCAGACATCATAACGTTCTCTCGCATTTGCGCTAATAGAAAAGATTAAATATTTATTGATATTGCATAAACGTGACAATAATTATCATTTATTATTGTTTCTACTAGCGAAGCGTGAGGATAATGATACTTTGTCACCAGGCTCTGAACTTAGATGAGAAAGTGCTCTTACCAAAGTTAAAAAATATAAACACGAATAATTAAAATTTGTCGTGATAAGATAACGAAAGTTTGAATCCCAGCGGGGCCTGTACCAATGAGTTTTTCTAAAAAACTTATGTACAGTGATTTCACACCACGTGCTTTACTGTGAAGGAAAACATCGTGAGGAAACCTGCATATTTCTGAGAAGTAATTCAATGACGTATGTAAAGTGTCTGAGACGGCGATGGACTCAGCATCTGTCACGATGGCACTTAATCATCTTCGGTGAAAAGTGGGTGTTGTGATTACAACACCTCTGCCTACCCCTTCGGGGAATACAGGCGTGAGCATATGTATGTATCTTGTTGGTAATTAAAAGACCTACTGTTCTTCTGACTCCATGCCCTTTTGCGACAAAACTACCCACACCTATATTGAACCGTCCATTATTGTTTAGCTCCCGAGCGATCCAAGATCGGCCAAGGCCCCTGTAAGGTGGATAAAGCTGATCCTCGCTCCAGATTCCACTTCGTCAAGTACGTGAAGAGGCACGGTCGCACCGTCAAGCTTTGGGAGTGCGGGATTTGTGAGTTACGCTTTATTTCCTCGTGGTGGCCGTGGGGTTTGAGCAGACGCCTGCTACGAAAGTGACGCAAGTTCGAATCCCAGCAGGGCCATCTTCTTCAAATCATTTTCTTTTTGTTCATATACTAAGAACTTTCGGCGTAAGTACTCCTGATTGCTTTCGCTTTACGCCAGATATTTTTCGAAAGAAGACAGAATTTTTTTTAGTGGAATCATTGGATGTTTTTTTACCCTCTTACGGGGAGAATGCTGAGATTTTGTTTCTATCCATATTGTCGGTCAGGTAGCCGAGAGTTCCAGCACCAATACACCCTGATGCGACACCTGCCCACTCACACGGATGAGAGGAACTTCCACTGTGACGCGTGCGGCAAGAGCTTCAGACAGCTGTCCACACTCAGCCAGCATCGAGCTATACACTCTGCTGAACGACCTTATGGCTGTGAGGTATACTTTGCATGAATAGCTTTGCATACATACTGTTGCTGTGTTGTTAATGGTACCGCTGTCTGAATACCTCGAAGGGAGAGACAGAGGTGTTGTAATAATAACAACACCCACCTTTCAGCGAAAATGATTAAGTGCCAACGTGACAGGTTTCTCACGATGTTTTCTTTCCCTGTAAAGCACGTGTGAAATCACTGCACATTTTTTTTTATATTTACTTATACCTGACATCATGAGTTTTTGAGCGCTCGTTTTTTTGTGGCGCTAGTCGTTTGTGTGGCGCGAGAGCGAATAAATACATGCGTTTGTCTCGTCAATGTATTTTATTCGGGAGTTTGTAATATTTTTTAACTGTACAATTCGCTCGATCTTTAGGTTTTTTCTGTTCCAAACTTCACTGAAATCGGTTCAGTGATTTAACATTGTCTACAGTTATATCGGAATATGTAGGACGGTTTACTCAAGTATGATATATGTCAGTTAGTGTTGAGATATTCATTTCACATAGGATTTTAATTTTATTTCTTCTATTACAGGTCTGCAATAAGACTTTCAACCGCGTCTCCACACTCATCTCGCATCGCAAGACTCACTCTGATGACAAGCCCTATAAATGCCACATTTGTCCTAAAGGATTCCATCAGAAAGGTATTTCATCTCTACGGCTCTCTCATACAACAATAATGATGCCCCGAATTGATCTTCACCACAAAGCTCGTTATGTGGGAAGAAATTAAATATATTTTTAATGGAAAACTGACAGTTTGATCTTATTGAGATGAAGTTTGTTATTTTAGTAAAAAAAATATTGTTTCGTAGGAAACTTACGCAACCACCTATTCACGCACACCAACGAACGTCCTTACCGTTGTAATATATGCCTGAAGGGCTTCAACCAACAGTCCAACCTCGTCTGTCACAAGAACAAGGTAAGTTATTTATAGATAAACAGAATAAATATCGCAATCTCTAACAGGCACAATAAACTTAGCAAATTACCCTTTCAGGCACATCCTGATGAAAATAGCACTACTGTAGTCAGAACTAGAAATACACCTAGTGTAACACGGTCCGTTTCTGACCCACAACCAGATACGAGCAGGTAAAAACTAACTTAACTATACCGAACCCAACTTTATACTTAGCTTCACTTAATACTTACCATAGCAAGAATTCTCTAAGTGCTCTTATTAACACACGTTTTCCTGCAAAAGGGTTCTCAAGGTATGTAATGCTTCTCAGTAAAAGTAACATTATATTATTAAAAATTCTGAATCCAATTAGGGTTACATTTATTTTCTGTAATATTCCTATATATAAATGTCTGTTAACAGACTCCAAAAGCGACCAAAATAAATGTTTCGTCCTTTTACATATTTATGGCAATACAACGTTTGCCGGATACAGCTCGTAATCATGACGTTATTCTGTAAATTTCACGATAGCCTTAAAAGCTAGTTCAAAGCAGCATGACGCCTCAAAGGCTCCTTGTTTAGCAAATTGGTGCTCTTTCCATTATAAAGAAAAGCTTTGTAATTTCAGAGCTCAACCAGACTGCGAAGTGTCATCCTCAGTCGGACCATGTCTTCCGTCAGTCTCAATGGACGGTCCATCACAATCATGGCACAAACCAACGTCATGGAAGCTCACCAATTCTTTGTCAGAGCCCATAGACATTTGGAGCAGCGACAATCCATGGGGTTCGATGAGCAGTGGAGTCATTGTGGATCCTATAAAGACTTACCATATGGGAGTGGCTTTGGCGACCAAGCAAACGCCATTCGCATTGTTGAAACCTGATAATGGTACGGCTGTGTTGGTGAAGGTTGTTGATACCAAGTTGCCTGGAGGGAAGCAGGTTGGTGAATCTCTTTGGGAATAGGATTTATGTCTGTTTGCTCCAGCATTGCTGCTTAGCATTTTCTTATAATAAAGCCTTTTCCTGAATGTACTTCTTAGTTTGATGATAATTTACAGCACTGTATAATATTTCGAATTTGCGAAAAATATCTCATTTTTAGATGCTAGTTCCTGCAACGGCGGAGGATTTACGAGTTGGTGGCAAAATTGTTCTCAAGAAAGAAGACGATCCGTTATTTCAGGTAATGTTTTATTCATGGAATTTGTATACATACTTAATAAAGTTAATTTATTAGTCTCTGTAAAAGCCTAAGGTGTGTTAGAAATGTATATGATAATACCATCACATGAGAGCTGTCTGAGGTGAAGGGAATGGATGAAGCCATTGTTGATACAAGAGGAGAGGAAGGCCTAAGGAACGAAGGAAGGATTGTTAGTGGGAAATGTTAGCGATAAGTCACATTGCAATCATATTTTTGTAATTTTTTTTAAGCCTAAGATTCATTGATAAATATTATAATGACACATGTCAATTGGATGCAGATAAGCAATAATGTGTCAACCCGCATAAACTTGGTTTTGAGAAAATGGCGTCTTAAGATGATTGTATACGTGATTTAAGATTTTTTTTATGACATAAATCCATTTTTTACGTACTTTTATGTTTCAGATGACTTGAAACACTTTTTTAGAATGTTAAATACGTGATGCATTATCAAAATATATCAAAACCTTTGAATTTGACTTTTTGTGGGTTGACACACTATTGCTTATCAGCATCCAATTATTTTTCACTAAAGATTCTCACAAATCATAAAACATGCTGTTCCTAAAGATGATATGGCTAGAATGGGAGTGAATACAGATTTGAGGTCTGCCCGACTGCTACAAATGACATGGAATAAGGGTAGCAGGATGATGGTGACTAACCAAGTATGAATTTTGAAGGACGGTGACGTAGCAGCTGGACCAAATATAGATGGAGCGGTCCAGATCAGAGTGCCAGTAGTTGCGACTGTGGTGCCGAGGATACGACCTGGGGGTAGACTGCACTTGGCTGTGGAAGAGCCTCATCATGCTTACCATACTGCTTTGTCTGCTGATGGTGAGCATTTTTAATTGTTACATTTATTAAGTTGGTTTAGCGTTAAATCTTTTTATGATGGAAGTGTCTTGCAAAGGTTCAACCGTAGCTATAAATCTGTGAGGATTTTGTTCGATCTTTTACATTGATTTTGTTAGGTTTGTCATGATATTGTTTCATCACTTTAAATTCAAGTTGAGTCGTCTCAAAACTATGGCTTATGATAGTAAGACTCAATGCCATGCAAATATCTTCAGTCACCTATTCTATATATAAAACTGTCTTTTAGGGTACCCTGTAAATATCTATTACCTACAAGTTGTTTGTTGTGTGAATTACGGTCAGGTTATCCGCGTATATAGCCAAGTAAATGTCAAATCCTGTTTCTGCCAGTAGGTGAAGTGAACGTGGAACCTTGCAGTCGCCCAAACCCTGCGCCGCCACGTCTTGACTCCAGGCCTGCATTTAAAGACACTGCTCTTAGGACAGGTATAGCAGTTCTTAAAAATATGTAGTTTTAATTCAGTGGGTACAGGAACAACTCTCTGCTTGCTAGCGTCACCTTTCAATATATGAGATTACCGCTAAGAATCTCAGTATAATTTGCAGTGAAGATAGCGCGTGGCGTAAATCAAGAGATGTAGGTTGCTCTTTTTGGTCCTTGGTTGAACTAAATTGAAGATGATATGGCTAGAATGGGAGTGAATACAGATATGACGGCTGATATAGAGAAATGGAAGAGAAGAACACATTGCGCCGACCACAAATAACATGGAAAAAAGGCAGGAGGATGATGATGATGATGGTTGAACTAAATTGCCATTATTACGAAGCATGGTTTGAACGAAGACTTTGGCTAATCTTGGACAGTAGTCCATCCCCTTGTAAATATATATCACAGAAAGTCGACCTACTTTTATACCAAGGACTACCGTAGTCTATGTTTCGTTATAAGGTTTTTTTTCTGTCAGGTCCTCGGATATCGTCCACGTGTGCTCTGCCTCCACCTCCTCCTTCGCCGCCTCTGGACCTGATATCGATGGATCTGTTCGAGCCCATGGAATGTATACCTCTTGGTGAGTGTCGAAGAGTAATTCTATATTAAAGAAGAGCCTACGTTGAATTCAATTTCTCCTAAGTCACCAAATACAAGATTTGTCTGCATACCACATTAGACCAGCCTGGTGTTAAACGGTTAGCTTTGCTTAAGGGACGCTTATTCTGATGAAATGTTCATAATGCCAGCTGAGTGTTTTTCCGGTTCTTCTCTGCAAGCTTTTTCCGATCCGGTGGTAATATTAGCGTTCATAAGAGCCTTTCCAGGACCGTGCATGAATAAATAATGTGTGCTTCTATTTCCATCCTGCTGAAAACCTTACGAGGTTAGAACTTATGTTCAGATAGAAGTGCCATTAGAATTAATTGTACATTCTTCCAGAATATATTGTAGTCGGACTTTAACTGGAACAAACAGGCAGACAGACAGACAAACAGGAAGACGGTGACATAATTTAACCTACCTACATGCTTTTGCTAACTAAAAGTTGTCAGTTTGGAATAAAAAACAGACACTTAATTTTTATTTATTTGTAATATATTATGATAGTATGAGATGATGGTAGTGTTAGGTTCTCTAAACCACAAATATTTGTATGCATTATCATATGGCTGTTTCTGACACATGTATGACAAAACCAGGTCCTCAAATAACAGCTGTGGGCAACATCGACCAGCCGCCACCGTCAGATGACTCGGATATTTTCATCGGAGAGTTTGAGGTAAAGATATCCATATTTTTATTGCGACCGGGGTGCCAACTATGATCGTTTAAGATGCGCGTATTAAGAACTTCTAAGCTTTGACGTTTTAACGGTACGTCAAAACTTACAAACTCTTGATACGCTTTGCTTAAACCGATGATGGTAAGCCTCCAGCTAAGCTACTTGGATACACTCTGCCCAAACAAAATCCAGACTAGATAAATTTGGGCGTAATAAAAAAAGCAAGCCTACAGTCCGCCTGATGGTAAGCGGCTACCGCAGCCTATGCACTTAGCCACTAACAAAAGACATTACGTCAGCAATATAAGAAATGATTAGCTTCGACAATGTAACATTCTCCTCGTATTTGCGCTAATAAAAACGATAATAATGATCTCCTACCGAATTTCGGTTACGGCGGTTAATCTCAACGAGGATCAGCCATGTGCGCAGGAGATATTATAGTGCACAAGTGTGTGCACAAACACAGGTGCACTCTTTATTCCCTCCCTCTCATAGTCCGATGGGAGGCAATCCGACACGACCGGAGAGAAATCAGGCGGAGGACCAACGGCTTAACACCGCCAACTTCCAAACTCCGGTGATTATTTTGTGAATTTCTTGACAGAAAAACCCAATATACATTTTTGACCCGACCCGGGGACCTCGTGATTGGCAGGCGAAAGTACTAACCACTAGACCAACGAGCCAATTAATAGAAACGATACATACATAATGTATGGAAAGGACATCAGTCACGTGACATGTCATTCCCGTACTTTTTGTATCGTTACTAGCGAATCGTGAGGATAATGGTACTTTGTCCACAGGCCCTGTACCCCTAACTGATAATAGATTTCGGATAGTAACTTAAGAAAGTAAGGCGTTTGTTCATGCAATTAATTACCTACTTACTACAATAGAGTATCTAATGTGCTTACGATATTATGTAAACTGCTTTCAATGCTGTAACGTATATACTATTTGTTCTTTTTCAGGAAAGTATTCCGCTTTCCGATTCAGACTGAAGCAGTGAGTGATATTTTTCCTTTTTTTTTCTTTTGTACATGACGAAGTAATGAAGTTATTGATTTAGTTTTAAGCGAAAATGACTTGTGTTCATTACGTGTATCGAAATATACATTTACTTGCATGATTAATTCAGCGTGGTTTGAATTATATTACAATTGAGAAATGTCGTTATGTATACCATAGCGCAGTTTGAATATAAACTTTATAAGCAGTATCGAATCTAGGAAAAAAATCTTTCAAAATGACACTAGCTGTAGCGTCAATAAGGGGTGTCACATCGAGTCTGATCAGTAGGCCTAGACTAGGTAGGATCGCGCTTACTCTAACAGAAACGTTAAAAATATATGGAAAATACATAAAGTACATTTTGTATAATTTTTACTTTGTCTATAATGGTACTTTGTCTACAAGTCCTGGTATACGTAATTTACTAACTTTTAGAAAACTTTTATTATTTAGATATATTACATTTATTTGGAAAAGAGCCGTGGTGGCCTCGGGGTTTGAGCAGTCGCCTGATACGCAAGCGACGCAAGTTCGAATCACAGTGGGGCCCGTACCAATGAGTTTTTCTAAAAAAACTTATGTACAGTGATTTCACACCACGTGCTTTACGGTGAAGGAAAACATCGTGAAGAAACCTGCATATTTCTTAAAAGTTATTCAAAGACATATGTATAGTGCCTGAGACGGCGATAGACTCACCATCTGTCACGTTGGCACCTCTGCCTACCCCTTCGGGAATACAGGCGTGAGCGTATGTATGTATGTTTTACTAGAAAAGCGTGAGATATAATTACTATAATGTTAGTTTGTCTACAAGCCCTGGTATACGTCATTTAGTAACTTCTAGAAAACTTCAAAACGACATATAAATTACATTAATTTGGTAAATAATATATGAAATTTTGAAATCTTTAATATTGACAACCCTCACGCTCAAGTGGTCAAACGGTAAGATATGTTACTATTTCAAAAAAGAGGCCTAGATTCCTTACTGCTTGTAAACCTTATATTTATACTGTGACCATATGCAGGGTGAATACGCGTTTTCTTTCTTTAACTACCATTTTGAATTTATTGCGTCACAAGAACCATTTGAAAAAACCCTGGCTGTTATTAACTAGGTATTTGCACAACAAAAGTATATTTACGAGAAAGCCAATTTCCTGCCCTCTGTTAATAATCCAGCATTATGACATACCGATGACGTCGCTATTATATCGGCACAATATCGTCTTCGTATCGTATTGTTATCGGCACGTGGACGGAAATAGGCCCTTTAGCTTCGAGGGTTGCAGAATGTGATGAGGTTAACTTTGACTCGTGACGATAGATGGCGACAGGAGTCGTCAAACGAATTAATTTATTATTATGTACATTTTATGTGATTTCCTGGTTTTACATACATATTCTCACGCCTGTATTCCCCGAAGGGGTAGGCAGAGGTGTTGTAATCACAATTTTCTGGTTTTGTAGGTTATAAGGATGTGTATTTTTTATATATAGAATAAGCAGTTTACATTTTCATTTTAACAGAAGTACATACATACACGCATGTATTCCCCGAAGGTGTAGGCAGAGGTGTTGTAATAACAACACCCACTGTTCACCGAATATGATTAAGTGCCAACGTGACAGATGGTGAGTCCATCGCCGTCTCAGACACTATACAGTCTTTGAATTACTTCTCAGTAATATGTAGGTTTCCTCACGATGTTTTCCTTCACCGTAAAGCATGTGGTGTAAAATCACTGCACATAAGTTTATAGAAAAACTCATTACAGGCCCCGCTGTAATTCGAACTTGCGTCGCTTGCGTAGCAGGCGACTCAAACTTCAAGGCCTATATAGGCCTAATAGAAGTGAAGGTAAATAGTATGTATAAGTACTTACATAAGTCGGCAATGAGTATCTAAGTACTAACTAAAAACTAAGTTTAATTAATACCAAAAGTAACTATCACCTTCCAAAGCTTGTAATTAAATACTCAAATCAGAATTGATAAGCCACAAAAGAGATTCGTTCCCATCTTACGACATATTCGTGTATCTTCGAGTACAAAATTAAACATTAATCACAAATTCGATATTTAATTAAATCACGTGTCATGCAATGATGCTCAGACTAATTAGGATTCATATTTTTTATAAAATTTTCGTTTTATCCAAAGTATAGTTGAAGAAAATTGACGATAGATGTCGTTAGCAGTATTAATTGAGACTGCATTTTGTATAAACATCGAGCTTATTTCTTGCTTAATGGGATAATATTCCTCGAAGTATTGTGAATTAACTAGGTTTTTTCAGTATATGTTCAACATATGATTATGTAATGTGTTTAACATAAGATGTTTGGTAGATTTTTTTTTTCAGAGATTTAGGCACTTGATTGCTGCCTGAAAATATAAATTGATATAATGCGTAATTTATTAATTAAATGAAGTGTGTGTGAAATTATTATTGAAATAACAACTGTAGTGTGAATAGTTTTTTTTTTCAAATTTATATCTGTATTAAATTATTTAAGCCAACTCCGAATAAAAGCTTTAGGTAAGCACTCGGAAAACTATTACGAATGATTCGTGTATTGTGTTTGAAACGACTAATGAAGTATTTACTCGCATGATTGGACATTTTAAATTACTAAATGGAAACTCACGCATCAACTACTCACATTTCATTTTAAATAATAACTCATTCTCTACTATTGATGCTCAGCCAATTTACTAATGACGGACCAACCGACGTAATAACCGCAAAAAACCTACAAAGGAGAAGAAATCGCCATAACATTTAACGAGAAGAATGCGGCAATAAAATGGGAATTACTCTCGTTCAGTTTTTTACCAAAGAAGAGCGCGTGTCGGTCGCGTGACCGAAAATATTAAAACTAGTGTTAGATCTGACACGCGCCCGTTCCCACCAATAAATGGAGAAGCTTTCTGACAACCCTATTTCCACAATCCTTTACAATTACACACACTATTTACGACCTTGTTTTCAAGTTAGTAAAGTCCAATTTTTTTTATCCAATTATCCTAACGGTTTTAACGTTCGCATTCGTCCGAAATTCAAATTTATATCTGTAGCAGTTGATTTGAATTTGGAATGCTATATGCTTAGGGTTGTTCTTTATTCGTAATTCCGCCCCCGACGGTTACCGAATAATGGTTCGGCGCGTGTGTGAGCGGCTTTTTTATCGAATTTATATTTCGGCGTGCGAACCTAGAAGTGGCGTCTGGTGCCGACTGGCCCACAATGGGTTAAGGGCGACACTGTGGGATCGACTTAGGGTGTTTTAGATTTTTTATATAGTGAGACTATATCTCCCTTATTACAAAACATTTTTAAACGAAGACTAAATCTAAAACTATGTCCATCCCTTTTAAAACCTAATATAGTATGACAGAAAGAGAGATGGAGCTACTTTTAAACCCAGAACTATCTTAATCTGTTTAGTAATAAGGCGGGGGGGGGGGGGGGGGGGGAGCGTATGTTATTCAGGTGATTCAGCTCTC
Organism: Watsonalla binaria; assembly: GCA_929442735.1. Classification (NCBI taxonomy): domain Eukaryota; kingdom Metazoa; phylum Arthropoda; class Insecta; order Lepidoptera; family Drepanidae; genus Watsonalla; species Watsonalla binaria. Next base: position 2,856,750 of record OV838938.1, read on the forward strand.
GTTTATATGAGCAGCATACTTAAAGATCAATTATCATCAAGTTACGATAAATAGAAACGGCAGTAACTTATCCAAGTTAGCTAAAAAATTCTGTTCAATGAGTGAATTGATGATGATGATGATGAATTTCAAGGCATTAAGGTATTAGTATTATTATTTATACTAATTTATTTTAAAGCTGTCATGTTTGTGTGTTAGCTTGAATACACTATTCCTTGAATAACTGGACCGATTCAAAAAAATATTCCAAATTTGGATAGCCCAATTATCTAAAAAGGCTATTTCGACACTACTATTGTAAAGAGGAAAGATTTGTATTTTCGTGTGTATGATCGTAATGAATTAACTTAAAATCTACTGTGCCGATCTAAAAAAATCTTTGGAAAGCTACATCATCAGCGAGAAGCATAGGCTTTATTTTATCCCCGAACTCCCACGGGAACGGGAACTACGCGGGTGAAACCGCAAGTATCATACATAGCTCAAAGTAACTATTCTACGCGGTCGAAATCCCAGGTAGAAATTAGAAATTTCATAGGTTGCTATGAAATATAATTAGGTTTCATATTACTCCCTTGAAAAAACAAACTATCAATAAATAGTTAAATTGTCAAAAACAAACAGTGTCGCACTAAGCCCCATCAAGGGTGTGCCCCGACAAATATCAATTCATATTTTGATGACGATATCAATGTCACCCACATTTTTATACCATTGTTAATACACACATTAAACTATTATGGGTCGCGTGCCCGTGTATGATATCATATTTCATTGTACAATTATACTATTATGTTTTTTACTGTTCACTTTTATGAGGAATATTTAATTTTATTGTGTTTTTGGCTATTTTGCGTTTCGTTTCCATATTTATTCGCGATGGCAAGAGGCTACTGCGTTTTGTGTTTTGTATGGAGACCTAAAACTTTCTACACTCGCCGCTAGGGACACTTTTTAATCGTGGCACAGATGCTATTGCAAATATCATTCGAACAGCGAAGTAAAGCAACCCGAACCCAGTAATTGGATGGGTGACCGCCCGAGTTCCTCCGTACCTCGGAGAGCACGTTAACACATTCACTGCTAACATTTCATCTTCGTAAATTCTCTAACAGTTGGACGCACATACTCGTCGTTAGCAGTGAACGCGTAAGCCGTCGGTCCCGGTTGCCAATGTATCTTTGGCAATCGTTACAGGTTTAACCCAGATCACAGATTTTCCTCGTAAAAGAGGTTGCGAAGGTCAGATGGCAGTCGCTTCGTATAAAAATCAGGTGATCAGCCACATCAGGTTGAATCAAGTACCGACCTCAACAATGTATGGCATAAGGCCAGGGGGATGATGATGAACTTCAGCGTAAAAACACGTTAAAACCTAGGCACTGTTATATATGAACGCTGGCAACATCAAGACTTTTTTAGCTTATCTTAGAATAATGAAATAAATTATAATTATTTCACACAAGTTGTTCCCCTCTTCCTGCCATCCATGGCTCATTAGCGACCTCACTTACCATAAGAAATTAACAGTACTCTAAGGTAGCGGCGTTGTAAGGTGCAATATTATTTCTGTATACATGGTCCTTCGATCCATTTTTATTATATTTTTGTTAGTTCAGATGTAAATGTGTTTTGTATATCATATGAACACCGGCTTAAATATAAAAACCTCTTTCGAGTTGCTTTTCATGCTTTTTGGTATCTTACCAAAACAAGTATTTCGTTCTAATCTCTGCTGTTTAGAACGTTAAAACTCGATATTTATAATAGTTTGTTGAATATGATGAGTGTAAAGTAGTCGATTATAGCATAAAAATGGTATAACAATGAAAGCGCATGTCATATTGAACGGCTAAGGCGGCGGCACGCGGGCCAGTGTCATGCCACGCGCCCGCACACGTCGCGGATTATCACGATTGGTCACAATCGCACTGACGACTCAATCGCAGCGGATTTGTCGCAGTTCTATCTTAATGAGCTGTGACATTGCTTTTTATTTTTAGTCAAAGCTTAACATAGCCTTCTTGCATTCTTGCAACTAAATGCTGGAATAATATTCCACCGCCCTGGCTTACATCTAAGAACTCTTTTAAAAAACAATTTAAGAATTATCTTTTAACCAAACAAATGATTGGTATTCCGCAGGGTTACTCGGTGGCGGACTTTCTTGTATAGTGTGGGGCTAATTAGCATTATTTTATTTTCTCCGATTTGAATTTTTATTTTTTGGTAAATATTTTATTTTATTATTATTGTTTTTGCAAACAGACTACCTGATAGCTTGTTCATATCAAACAGACACTCAGGCTCAGTCTTGATTCCTTGTACATTATTACACACACATGCACAACTTTCTCTTCCACAATATATGCATAATTTTAGTTGAATTTGGGTGGTGGCAGAATACCAGTGTTTTGTTCGTAAGAGCAAAGCGATACACTGAGCCATGGCCTATTTGCACCACTGCAGCGCACTGTCATATTGCTAGACCTAAGTTCCTTGTATTCGTTTACTGTTAATATATATTTTGTAGGTCTTCATCATTGTAGTTTTGTTTAACTTATTAGTGTGTGGCAAATAAACGTTTATCTATCTATCTATCTATCTTCTGGGACACTCAAGTAAAACTACTGAGCGTGCCTCACGGTTCTTTCCGAGTAGGATTATTAAGTAAGTATGTCAATTAGTGATAATTTTTCCCATTTTTGCAACATGCATCGATGCTTCGCTCCTAATGGTCGCATCGTGATTACATAAAGCATGAAACTTTCCTTGATGACTGAACTATCTGACACAAATATTTTTTCAATTCATAAGTTCTTGAGATAAGCGCGTTCAACCAAAGAAACAAATACTAGTCAGCTATATATCATATACTACACATCAAGGGAAGAAGATAGGACAACACAGATTTTCGAACAGAAATTAAGGCTTAACTGATACATTGTTTTTAAATTGATTAATATTGTCTCCCTGCCTATTCCTTTCGTCCCACCGTAGGAGAAACTCCCGCCTGGACATCACCATGACCAATTTGGACGTTACTAAATAGACTTCTCACTCAGATCGGTCGGAGCAAGGACAACATGACCAGAGTGCCTACTGCGAGTTTTTCACTGCCACCGTCACAAGTCACCGCATCGACGTAAACGCAGATTTGTATAGGATCGAAACAGAGCCGTCTGTCGGCCTAAAGACGACACTATTGTGAGCCAATACAAATCTGCGTATACGTTGACGCGATGACTTGTGACGGCGATTTTAAGAAAACTGGCGCTAGGCACTCAGGTGGGGTTTCACTGATGACGCAAACATAAGATGTGTGTGCGGTGCAATTTAACGATATGGTCTCTCGCAGTTGGTAGGGGGGAGTTACCTCCACTGCTTAACCGCAGACCCAAGGGCCTCCAGCCGAGCTTAAACTGTGCGCTGCAAAATAATGCTGTTGAAATGGCCAAGTTCTGGGCTTCTTTACGATTTATAGTGACATGTCATAATTCATGTCTATAAACAAACAAGTTCAAATCGAGAACATTTTGTAAGTAAATTACTCTGTTCAAATTGCATAATAAAAAACGCCATCAAGCTGTCATTCCCAACCGCAGCTTAATCACGTTACCGAAAACGCATCGCGGCTCCATTCAAATATAATGAATTTATATAGAAATTGCCGGATTCATGGGTGGTCTGCGCGTGGACTTAGATTATACTGGAAGTTACTAGATTGAAATAATGTTTAAAATCCGACCATTATAATACTAAATTGTGTAATTAGCAACCATTTGCCTTTTTAACACAATTTGATGTTTCTAAATAAATATAATAAATGAATAGAGAAAGCTAGTGATCAAAAGAAACATTTTGATAATTATCCATTAATAAATTTCCAATTAAATTGTGTTATTTTTGAACATAGTTAATATAATTATTTTAACCAAACTCACAACTCTGTTTGAAACTTTCAGCATTTATTAGAAATAAATATGACGAGTTTGTTTTACTATATATGTACGTACAGAATATTGATCTCTATTTTAACCAACTTCAAAAAAAGGAAAGGTTATCCATCAATTTTACGGTATGTTTTTCTTTATTTAAACAGCATAGCACAAAATCTAATTATGTACTGGCTTTATCTAACTTAGGAACAATGTTTTTAGACTTTGAATCGAGGAATTTCTAGCTATTATGTCCTAAATAGTTCAGAAATAATCGCGACTCTTTCTACTCTTTATTCGATTATTCACAGTCGTTTCCAGGAAGTGTAGACCCAAGTGCACCCAGTGGGGGCAGGGTGCGGGCAAAGACAATGTGGTACCACAGAACTAGTAGTTGTAATCAGGTTAGCAAACAATTTGCCTCTCTGCCCATGCGTGATATATGCCGCAGTAATCTGCCCCGGGCTTTACAATTGTTTTTTTCATCGTAATAGCTGTGGTATTGATAGTTTTGTTTCAATATATTCGTGGAATATCGAGCTATGAAGTTTTCATTGCGATTTGGTGTATTTATTTTGTTGATGAAACAATATTAAGTTATCAATATCTGCATAGTTTTAAAACTCTCAGCTTGTCGTGAGAGATCCATGAGATCCATCGTGTATTGTTTAATGGACACCTTGTGCGACATGATAGCTTCTTTAAAAACATAATAGAAGGAAAGGTAGAACGGAAGAGAGGGAGAGGAAGACCAAGGCTAACATACATGAGACAAGTTAAGGAAAAGGTGTCTGTCATGACGTATAAGGAGGTCAAAGAGATGGCACTGGGCAGAGAGAAATGGAAAGAAATGCATCGGTTTCACCGATAAGAGTTATTACTCTTAAATTATTGATGATGATTGTTTAATGAGATAATTAATAATGATTGATGCACTTTTTAAAGCAATTACAATATGATATTAAAATTCTGATATTAGATATTTTTTAAACGTCATAGGTACCTGATCCGAAAACTCATATCGTTATCCACAATTTTTCTCCAATAACTGAATTTAGTTTTTTGTAATATTTAGGAGGACTAGATTTAAATGCATGTTTTTTTATTGTAATGATAATAATCGAGAAATCAGGTGGTTTGTGTCCGTTAATGTTCACATGAATCTAATTATTAATAGGAGAATGACATTCTGATTTTCACCTTATGTGACCTATCACACAGGGATATTATATACTGATATGCACATCAAAAGTTACAAAAATGTGAAAAATCTTCGAAGATATCAACTGCCAATGTGAATAATTAAAGTAATTATTTATTTTTTTAGAAGGAATAACGCAAAAATTTACTAGTCTGGAGTGGTGATTAAACCAGATTTAGTATTTTCATGAGCGACCTTACAATATACCCAATTAATTCGTCATAGCAATCGCCGTGCCAAAGGGCAGTTGAGACGAATATAATTAAGGCGTCCCCTACCAAATGGCGCCCTTATGCAATAACCCATCTAATTAGATTTTTATTTTGATCTCATTTGTGCGTTTGATTATCCTTAGGGCGCATCTAGTTAACTTGACGCAACTACTGTAAATAATAATGCTGTATACCGACTCCTTTCTAAAGTTCCGTAGCATTTAAAATCTTTATTTGATTTGATTTCTCAAATCGTCAGAAGGAGACAAAATATAAATTATACAGGATTATAAATGTTACCACTGGGTTCGAAAGGTTGATTATATTGAGAAGAACCCGGCAATAAAACTCAGCATTTACTCATGAATTTTTTTTTTTTATAATTTTTAAATTGTACATTATTATATCTCATTAAATAAGAAACCCTTATTAAGATCATTTCATTGTCAATCTGTCGTTCTGTCTGTAAATAACCAGGTACAGGTTCCGACTCGAGTTATGAGTAATTGTGTGTAGAAGCACATGTGTTTATTCGCATCGCGCCATATATATATTGACAGACATGACAGGACAGGACCTTTATGTGGTTTTTTTTAACAAAACCTTCAGTGTGCGTGACTTTTAAGTGGACGGTTTTTTGTTGGTTAAAAAGAGTTTTTTTTTTATTTCAGTCCACATAATTATGATTAGATAGATATATACCGCAATACAAAGGTTCTGAGTACGATATTAATTTACAAACAAAGCCTTTGTACCATCGACGCGGAAAGAAAAAGCATAATTGAAGAGCTCATACGTGGTCCGTATATGACGAATTTCTTTGTGCTTTAAAAAAATAATTATACCAGTCTCGCGTATGCAAATTGCTTTTAATCAAATGTGTACGGGCGTCCAAATAATTGTTGACTTTTAATTAGGTATGGTAAATATCAAAAACAATTTTTTTTTCGTAAACATCTACTTATTTTTAAATTAAATCTAGCACAAAAGAAAGAAAAAGAAATTTTAAATAAAACACAGAATTTAAATATATGTCTGCCAGAATGGTGACCAGTAAGCCAGCTTACTACGCTTACTGCGTTTCCTCGCTGAATTGATAAACTGATCCCCGACCGAAGCAAGAGCCAGCTCGACCGTCACAAGTTCATACTGATCAGACCGAGGTAAAATTTCAATGTCTGGAATGATTAGATCCATTCCTCCATTGTGCACCTTAATATCATAAGTCAAGTCCTTGGAAATCTTTATCCAGTATTCGCAGGGCTATTTTCAAAATGCGTACGTATATTGCTATGTGAAAACGATTGAATTGTATTATTACGTTAAAACAATTCATATTCTGGTAGGTTTAGTCATTTTGATGATGGATATTAGGGGTTGCTTCTATAATCACAAGCAGCTGCAAGAAAATACTCATTAAATCGTATATAAACTAATTATATCAGCTACAGAGCAACGAAGAAACAGAGTTAATCAATACAAAAGTAGCAAAGTACGTGTGCAAAAATAAATAGTCTCCCTATCAGTAGCAAAAGTTAGTATTTCCTAGGCTCCTCGAAGTCTCGTCAAATAAATCGCATCGTAAATCAATTTATCTCAACCCCGTACAGAACAAATATTCAGGTAAAATTGCTGAACACTCGTCAAAGACTAGCTTGATGAAGATACGACTGTATTTTCGGCCAACGGTATTTGGATATAATAAGTCACAAAACTTCTTAAACCATGTTGTCGAATGAAACAAATTATCTACAAGAATAAAAGTACGTGAGCCGCGGTGGCCGTGGGGACCGTGGTGACCACATGCTTTACGGTGAAGGAAAACATCGCGAGAAAACAACAAAAGCTTTTTTTTATTCAAATGAATGGTGTTGGTCAAAATAGATTCTTAAGTGGGTACAATTTTGGCACAATATTCCGCACATATTTGCAATCTGCCGGCATTTTGTCTTTGACATAAGCTACGTCAGGAGCAGCGTTGAATCAGCTCGGGCCTAGATTAAGTAAATTTACTAGATTTAAAGTCACTATCAGATACTTGGGGCGCGCTATGCAAATCTTATACTACGCACTGAGACAAAATGACGCCGTAAATATAATCAATTAATACTTTAACATTTGCTGGTTATCCATTCAACATTATCAATTAAGACGTTGAATAGTTATTGAGTTTCTTGCCAGGTTCTTTTCATTAAAATCAACCTTCCAAAGTAGCATCTCTCGCGCTTGCGCTAATAGCAGCGATATAAAATATATAGAAATGACATAAATTAGGCACGTGACATAGGTAATTTCCATATATATTTTGTATCGCTGCTAGTAGCGAAGCGTGAGCATAATGCTACTTTATCTACATGGCCTGTATAATAATGTCATTCCGACGATTTGAAAGTAGGTACTTTGATAAGATTCTAGTCAAATAACGGTATATTTGAGTTTGAGTTTTGAGGCGTTTTTCCAGCTCAGTGCGTTGTCGGCGCTATACCAACTGAATACCAACTGGATTCGGAATGGGGATGTCAACTCTGTGACATTTGCCCGTGGCACCCTGTTTGAACAAAAGGGTTTTTTGGCTCGAAGTGAAAACTTCCTAGCGCCCGAATGTCCCAACCGATTGTCTCGACGAGTTCTTGATTCGATTATTCGCTTTAAATTTTCAAACTCGGATTGCGTTAATAATTAGTTTTGAGAAAATCGAGTTTTCGAGGAAAAGGATTGTATATTAATGAGGAATTAGATGAGTTTGTCGTTGACAGCTTGGCCCATATTTATATAAATCAAGTGATTGCATTTTCAATTTTACTTGCGGTGGCGGGAGGTATCTTAAACTTAAGATTTGTTTAAAGGGAGACTGATTTATTACTTATATAAAACGTATGACGTTCAACGTAACTCAAAAAACATGCTCACACCTGCATATCCAGTAAGCATAGGCAGAAAATGCTGTATACCACATGTATTAAGTCCAGTTTGTGGCATTGCTCAATTACTATAATGAGCTTTGGTTATCAAGGCAATACAAATGCCCCGTAAATACCTACTTATTTGCCGTTTATAAAAAAATATTTTGAGCAATGAATGTCCCATGTTGGGCGCCAGTTATGCATTCGAATCGCTATTGTAATTTATATTATTTTACTAGTGTTACCCGGTAATTGTTGTTTAACAACACGCCAACATTTTTGGGATAGACCACCCTTTTTTCTGAGGGTTATGAAGAATAGTTTCCGTCCTATTCATAGACTTTTTGACGAATTTAAGAAAATAAAAAAAAAATACATAACAATCGGTCTAGACGTTTCGGATGAGTTTCGTTACAAACAATATGCCACGAGAATCGTAATTACATTTACCTCTTTCTTAAATGCTAAAATGAAGTGCGATATTTTATAAGTTACATTCACTTGATAGTGAGTCGCAACTCCAGAATATGGACTCAAATACATACATACATATGCTCACGCCTGTATTCGCCGAAGGGGTAGGTAAAGGTGTTGTAATAACAACATCCACTTTTCACCGAACATGATTAAATGCCAACGTGACGGATGGTGAGTCTATCACCGTCTCAGGCCCCATACACATCTTTGAATTACTTATCACACATATACAGGTTTCCTCACAATTAAATACTTCTAATAATAAGGGCTGCAAACTTTAAAAACAATTGGAATCAGCGTGCCAACATAATGAAAGAAAAATATAACCTATATTTATATAGCTAGTTGATAAATACTAATGAAGGCTCCAGATGACCTGCTCCTATAAGCAGCACCTGTTCACAAATATGATTATAGAATAATAGATAGCCTGATAACTCTTTCGAATAGGAAGCATGGGAGAGGGTTAAGGAGGAATTCCCGTTACATATATATCTTCGTAAATGGAAACCAATATACGTCATTTCAAATATCAGCACCAATCATAAACACACGCTTCAAAATTTTCACATTACTTCCACTAAGTCAAATTCAAAATCGTTGACTGCATAATTCGCGCCATTGTCAGTTGCAACAACCGCAGCGTCCGTATTCTGGAAATTAAAAACTGAATACGAATCGGAATTGTCGCGAGTCACGCACGAGCGGTCGTCGAGAATGGAAACTTAACAACCGCGATAATAACCACAAATCACAGAGTCTAACACCCCGCGATTTAAATTCACGCGCGAATTTTGCCATTCGATTTGGATTTTGTTGCCTGTTTTCGTTGTTAGTTTTGGATGAGATTTAAGAAAAAAAACAGTTTGTCTATAGCAAGGTAAATAACGTTACAAACAATTAAGTTTTTAGATTGATATTCAGGTATTGCAGGTACGCTACAAGTTTGAGCGTTCAGCAAAAATAGCGGGGATTACTGCGTTTGAATTGGTTTGCGCTCGAACCATATAAGCAAGCGCAATAATCGTGACGGCACTATAAAGATTTTAATAAAGAGCAATGGTACCTATGATTTCAAACTTTTCTCACAGGCCAAAACTATTCACTCATACATCTTAAAAACATGTACAACATTGTTAATGGAAACACGATTATGCACGTGTATTTAGGTACAATGAAAATGTACCAAAACATACCCACCTAACCATCAAAATCAACATACAACCATTACATATATTACGCAACACTGAATCAGAAAGACAGAGGGATAGCCCGATGACGTATTATTATTTTTAAATTCATACACCGCGCGAATTCCAACCCCAATCATTGTCACACAATTCTAAACCTTAAGCCATTGATATAAAGATAATTACAAGTGTTGATATTAAGTTTGATGCGAGGATAAAAGTAGTTAATGACGTCATTGTTGCACTTGTCCGTTTGTGGGTAAGCGCGATCGGTGCGTAGCGAATCAGCGGTTTTTACAATTCGAATTATGAATCGAATTTTCTTTAGCCGTGACGAATTAGAGACGAGATCGCTTTGTTGTCGGATTTCGAATTGAGAATTGTCATATTTAATGGTGTCGTAATTTGTGTTATGGTCACCACAATGTAGTTGTTAACTAAGATACGCTACTGTTTAAGTCGGTTGTACCACAGTATATATATATAAGCTTTACATTCAGATCTAAATGACGCATACAAACGCGTACATCTACGAGATGCAGTAGCGCCAACAAGGAGAGTCACGTCATGTCTGAACGCGTATACTTTTTTAAAACTTCAAAATTGCGTTCTTTTAACGTATCTTTGCAAACGACACTCGATGTCGAGTGCGACGCTGAGAAACCTTACAGAATATCGCCCCTGAACATTATTCCACAGTGAGGTTATTAAACCTTGTACTTTCTACCGATTCAATTATATATGAATAGATATTAATGTGATACTTACATCAACACACATAAAGACAGTTATGACAAAAAGATGGTATGTGGCGAAAGATGTATATACAGACAGACTCATAAACTGCCCATTCCAGGTCAGCGCTCATAATTCGTGACGGCGCCTACAACTTGCTAACGAGATCCCCGAACCACATGGCAGTTGCGTCTATCATTTATTTAATGGGCCTCCTAAATTACTTCCTTATGTATAATACTTACTTTAAAATATACCTAAGGCCTCCTGTTGGCGTGCCGTTGATCCGGAAACGACGTCACGACGCAATGAATGGCCCCCGGCATCCGGCGCGCGCGCCACTTCCGGTGGAACTAATGTCGCGGATATATCCGAATGCAATTTAGCGGTTATTTGGAAAATATTGCGGTTAATAGCGTCTTAGAAGGACTTAATGATGGGGTCGCGGTGCTTATACATTATATCCCAAGTACATCTGGCCTTACATGGTACATCTCGAGCCTCCATTTTTATTAATGAACTAGGTATTTATCACGAGGAGCTTGTGGCACAGTTGCTATTGCGCATATCAACCCTAAGCCTAGCCAGTAATTGGATGGGTGACCGCCCGAGTTCCCTCCGTGCCTCGGAGAGCACGTTAAGCCGTCGGTCTCGGTTGCCAATTTATCATCTTTGGTAATCGTTACAGGTCAGTCGGAGGCCTTAAATAGTCTGACAACTGGTTTAACCCAGATCACACATTTTCCTCGTTAAAGGGGTTGCGAAGGTCAGATGGCAGTCGCTTCGTATAAAAATCAGGTGATCAGCCACATCGGGTTGAATCAAGTGCCGACCCCAATAGTGTATGGGATGGTGGCCAGGGAGATGATGATGAACTAGGTATTAATCTAAACTGATATTATAAAGAGGAAAGATATGATTGTTTGTTTGCATTGAATAGTCTCCGAAACTACAGGACCGATTAGCGAAATTCAACAATGGATACATTATCAGCGAGTAACATAGGCTATATTTTATCCCCGTACTCTCGCGGGAACGAGAACTCGCGGGCGAAGACGCGTGACGTCCGCTAGCTATTTAGATATAATTTATATTTATAGTTGATAATTGGAACTTTGTCCTTGAAGCTTATATTTATATTAACATTAATGATACGATAAAAATTTTAATTGATCAGTGTCTTACCGGGTTCTTCTCAGCAAAAGCAACCTCCCGAACCCGGTGGTAACATTTATAATCCTGTACACCTGTCTTATCATCATTCTGGCTATCTAAAGCCGGTGGCCTTGGGGTTAGAGCAGCCGCCTGCTACGCAAGCGACGCAAGTTCCAATCCCAGTGGGGCCTGTACCAACGAGTTTTTCTAAAAAACTTATGTGCAGTTATATTCATATTCTATACATATATATATAAGAATATATCATCATCATCATCATCATCATATATACCAGAATTGCTCGTTAATTGGTGCAGGCCGTAACTAAACTAACTCGCTTAATACTCTGTCTAAAGAAAAATCATTCAATGAATACAAGATTAATTTAACTGGATTTTAAACTCTTACAATGTTTAGTCATGTTAACATTTATATATCAGTGTCTGCAACAGACAGACACGAATATAATAAGATGAATATAAGTACAAATAAGCTTATAGACCCCTGGCAGTTCATTACGACACAGTTTAAGACGTTAAATAAACATACGAACTATTATTGAATAACTGGATAGTTTATTCTATAGGGAACCAAGATTAAAAATCGTCACATCGCACTAGAACGATAGGGACCGCAACTCGAAATTTGCGAAAATCATTGTATTATAAAACAGACGTCAATATTTATTTCTACATATTATGTAGTTTTAAAAAATTCAAAAAATATATTTTTAACACTTATCGACAATGGGCAACCTAAAACTATACTCGTACCTTAAAAATATAAAGTATTCGAAACTCATAAAATAATTACTGCCTAAGTTATAAATTCAAATTTGCCGATCTATTATTGCGATTTCCAAAAAGAATTGTTTTTGAATTGTGCCCCTATCATACTGAGGGTGCGATACGTAAAACTTTTTTATTCTTTTAAATATTTAATTTATTGGTGGAAAAGGTACAATAATATAATATAATTGAAATTATGTTTCAGATGTTTACTTTAAAATAATAAGTGCCTTTAGACCTGAGTGTGACTTGTAAGCGGTTTACCTACATCCAATTTCGACCTAAATCTCTCAGTTTAAAGTTATTTTAACAATATACGATTATTAAATATAGGAGCCGTGGTGGCCTTAGGGTTTGAGCAGTCGCCTGCTCCCTAAGTGACGCAAGTTCGAATCCCAGCGGGGCCAGTACCAATGACTTACTCCAAAAAGTTAAGTGCAGCGATTTCACACCACGTGCTTCCGGAAACCTGCATATGTCTGAGAAGTAATTCGAAGACGTTTGTATAGTGCCTGAGACGATGCCTTTGTCACGTTGGCTTTCAATCATATTCGGTGGAATGTGGGTGGAATCTGCTTACTATTCTGGGATGGCGTGAGGATATTTATTAATTATTTTATTTATTTTATTATTATGAAATAACTTTTTTAATTTAATTGAAAATTTTTGGTATGTTTGTCAACTTTTAGTTTTAAATAACACCATCCAACACTCCCCCATAGATTAAGAACGCTAATCAGGAGGGTGCCAACTACCCTTAGTAGAACCCTACACTGCATGGGGGTGAAGTGTTAAAAACACAATAAAATATCATACCCAATACCTACATACATTTTACCGTTACTTGACAAAATGGCTATTCAATAACCAATCTTATGATCTGCAAGTTAAGAGTCGAAAGTATTTTTGTGAAATATAATGTTACCGTGGTTTTTTATGTACTATTATAATTCGCAACGCCTTCAAAGTGTCATATCAGTCATCAAGATACAAATGGTTATTATGAATTGAATGATATTATACTCACATTCATGGGGTGAATATAAGTCGTTGGATTCATAGCGTTTTAAAAGTGCATAAATGATTTTTTTTATGAACTTTGAATTATTTAAAAATATCTCATAAATTAATCGTTAAGGTTTCAGTTCGCCATATAATGTGATAATTTCTCGAAAATCAAATAAATTTAAACATTGTCATGTTTGCATATTTCTTTAATTATCATGGGGAAGGCTTGAATACGTCTTGGATCTCAAATTCAACGATGTATGTACTGACAGCGACAGACCATCTCTTCCTAATGATTTATAAGTAAAATATAAATTAATCGCTAAATTTGTTACTATGTTCAAATCTTAAGACCGGTTCCACAGTTTTATTTTAAAAAACGTTAGATATTGTTGAAAAAACATGACTGGAACAATGTTAAATACGGGATGCGCCCAACAATAACATGTACATGGTGATTATTATTTAAATTTGCGTAGTAAAGTGTCGGGACTGATTTGAATCACAATACACGTGCCCCAAGCAGGGTTCAACAGAACTGTACTTGGGGTTATATGGACTTTACATTTTATGCAAAGTTTCGGGTGGAAGATGTGTGGGTGGAAATTATTTCAAATTTCTTTTGAATATGCTTGGTTCTTTGTTGCATAATTACATTATTTCTATACAAACAATATAAAGATGAAAGGTTTGTAATAAATAAACTTAAAAGTAAATATTAGAAAATTTCACAAATGTAATGATCTCTAAGGCTAGGCAAGTGTAAGGTTTCTATCTTATACCTTTAAACGAGCAATACTTGTATATATATTATACAGATAAATACAATTTAAGTGTCTGTTTGTAATTCCAAAATTACAGCTTTTCACTAAATGTATATGAAAGTATCGATCGTAAACGGCTCCAATGATTACCTATTATAAAATTTTGTATGACGGGCGATAAATCAGTCAAGCTAGTTTTAATTTTTAGTAAACGAGATAAGTTCAGTCATTATGTACCTCTAAAACGGGTTTGCCACCGTTTTCGTAATCTATACTCGCTAGCGTCACTCGCAATATTTGTATGAGATATCTTCACGTCACCGCTGGGAGTCGCTGCACAATTTTTCATACTAATATTCGGCGGAGACGCTAGCAAATATTGATTACGAAACGGTTGCAATCCTTGATAGAGGTACAGGTAAACGAAAGCAAGGTTATGTGAGCATGTCTTTCATGTATACATCACTAGCTGTGCCTTGCAGTTTTACCCGCGTAGGTTTGACAATAAAAACTTTATTACTCAGTAATACCTACTTCGCTTCTAGTGGTCGCAGTGTGATGTTATAAAGCGTAGAGCCTCCTTCGATAAATCAACTGTTTTTAGAAATATTTTAAAACATAATAGCCCCCCGCCCCTTATAGATCAGTGAACGCGATACTAGCGTGTAATGTACGACGTCCGCCCGTCCTTCTAGTGCGGGTTCGCTTCCGACTAGACACGCGACTGGTTTTAAAGTACGATTTTTGCATGAATTTTTTAGAATCATTATTGACCCCTTTTTCAACTCGGAAAATGTATTACGGAAGTTAGCCTACTGTTAGGAAAGGCATTTTGTATTTTTGTCCTCCCCAAGAATGAGTATACGTGAATTTAACTATGCTATTATAAATTTTTTATCTTCTATTAAGTAATGTTCCTGAAATAATCCCATACCGTGCATTGAAGTGAATTAACCTCATAGTATTAGGAAACAATTGTGTGGATTCAGATGACCTGCCCCCATAAGCAGTACCTAGGAGCCTACTGTTCAAGCAGAGCTTATTAAAAACTTCTGAGCGTTAAGGTTTCACTTTCGTATCGTAAAATAAATGTCAAAGCTAAGAAGTTCATAATATGCACTCCTTAAGCCGATGATGGTAGGCCCCATGTTCACAAGTAAAATAAATATGCTCACGCTATCCCAGAAGCGTTCCCGAAGGGGTAAGTAGAGTTGTTGTAGTAACAACACCCACTTTTCACCAAAGATGATTGACGTTGAGTCCATCGCCGTCTGAAGCACTATACTTGTCTTTGAATGCCTCAACTTTTCCTCCTGGAATAGCCTTCTTCCACCATTATAGAGGGAATTAGTAACAAATATTACCTCCTACATACAAACTTTCAAATTGTACCCTTTACTATATTAGTAAAGATCAACCCAAAATGGAGACGTTATAAAACCAAATACTCCAACCCAAGTCACAACTAATCCCGTTGCTACCCTGAAAAAAATGTCCGGGATATCTTTTCATTTTGTACAATATTGTGGGTTCCCGCTGTGGTACCACATAATAAATACATACGGAAGGTCAACTTCTCTACATTCACAGTAATGCTTACCAATCAGTAGGGAATCTGCACCAAATTTTTGAATTTGGAGCCATTGCACCATCGAACGTGAGGATAGACGCTCTTAAAGTTTTTAAAATTTACTCCTTAATTTAAAATAAAAGTAAGGATTGTTTGTCGATTTAAAGTTTGAAAATATCTATTAAAAAATGAAAATGACGTTCGCGATCGTACGCGGCTACTATGAATATAACGACACAACTAAATAATAAAAATAAGACTCCTCGGCCGGTTACTATCTCGTGAGTGTATCATTTAGAACGCTTTATATTGTTTATATTTATACTATGACATTAGTGTGTTACTGGACTTATATCCTCTAACTGTACATAATAAACACAATTATAGAAACGAACGTCTCACTCCAAAGTACTACTGGAATTAGCCTCCCAAATTAAAATTGTATGAAAAAAACGCCCTTGTTGAACGCACTTATGAACATTCTTAAAATAAACACTTTGATCCGATAACCTTATGCGCGCATGTCTTTGTGAACGGCGATTTGTGAGCTTTATAGAAAGCTGTCCTTCCGTTACTTTTATATTTTGTGGTGGTAGGTACGCGGATTGAAACCCAACGGAGCGGACAAAGCCGGGTGGCGACTATTGTACAGCGCTATTGTTATTAAGATGGAATATTACGGGGTTATCAAATGAATTGCTACGTGAAGGGGATATTCTGACCTTTTGTCGTTTTTTTATACGACGTTAAGATATTTTACGATTTTAACTCTTAGATGAACTTCTTATTAATTATAAATAAGAAAATAAGCCTTAGATTCTTAGAAATTATGAATAAGAAAATAAGCCAGATTAAAAATGTAAAGTTATTGATCAAATTCAAAATTCAGAGAACCTCTTTGTTTTTTTACCTATCTTCGAATCTTGTCAATAAATGCATATTGATAGTAATATTGTGTGTGTGTGTGAGGCCCTCATTGCGATATTTTTCAATAATATTGTGAATATTTACAATAATATCGTGCAATATCGCGGCTAGCCTAACGGTCGTATTCAATGGACAATATTTTCCATCAGTCATTTAGGTTATTAAAGATAAAAAAATCTATGAGTGTGTCCTTACTTTCATTGAAATAACTTATCGCCAGTTATCATTATTATTAAATGGAAGGTATGGATAGATAAAATCAAAAAAAAAATTATATAAAATTCTCAAATTTTCAAATCCGCCTAGTTTGGAAGGTTTTGAAACATTAAGAAGTCGATAATTGATTCCGTCTCTACTGTAGGGCACAAAGTAACAACTCGCGCTTGCGCTAATAAAAGCGAAACAAAATATATAGGGAAAGACTTATTATGTCACGTGCCCTGCAACGCACAAGTCGCCTGCTACGCAAGCGACGCAAGTTCGAATCCCAGCGGGGCATGTACCAATGAGTTTTTCTAAAAAAAAACTTATGTACAGTGATTTCACACCACGTGCTTTACGGTGAAGGAAAACATCGTGAGGAAACCTGCATATTTCTGAGAAGTAATTCAAAGACGTATGTATAGTGCCTGAGACGGCGATAGACTCACCATCTGTCACGTTGGCACTTAATCAAATTCGGTGAAAAAGTGGGTGTTGTGATAACAACACCTCTGCCTACCCCTTCGGGGAATACAGGCGTGAGCATATGTATGTATTATTGCTACTGCATTAACTCTACTTTCATACTTCTTTTCACATACTTAACAGTCACTTTCGTAAAAGAGTATATAAGATACAATATTGTATAACTTGTGCACAGAATTGTACCAATGATACATACATCTCACCTCTACCCATAGCCACCCATAGCTAACCTCATAAGCCGTTGGGCAGATGTGCAGTCGCACACAACAATGCACTGATGCGATTTGCTATCACACTTCGTTAACCGAGCCAGTAAGCCCTCCGATGTGGTACAAATAATTATATTCCACGTTATTGTTATAATAAAATAATAAAGTTCATTCGATATAATTTGGTGCGTATAAATGATCGAATAATATGGGGAATGTTAATGCGACTGCGTCTTGTAAAATCATGTTTGATTAATTTGAATAATTTAGAAAAGTGAAGTTAAAACTGTCTTTAATATGGGTACTATTCATATTTATAATGACTCGCTTATATGTGAATTTATTTATTTTATACATACATACTACCCCGAAGGGGTAGGCAGAGGTGGTATTATCACAACACCCACTTTTCACCGAATTTGATTAAGTGCCAACGTGACAGATGGTGAGTCTATCGCCGTCTCAGGCACTATACATACGTCTTTGAATTACTTCTCAGACATATGCAGGTTTCCTCACGATGTTTTCCTTCACGTGGTGTGAAATCACTGTACGTAAGTTTATTTTTTTAGAAAAACTCATTGGTACAGGCCCCGCTCTAACCCCGAGGCCACCACGGCATTTTATTTATTTGAAATATACATTTTGAACGGCCAGTAACCAATTACACAAAACGTAGCAATATTACACAATATATATACAGTACACACTACATTGAATTATATACACAGTATATTATAAAAATACAAACACAATCAAACATTCGCCTGTTAAGCCAAAACTGTCATTAATATGGGTATATTATGAGTATATTATTTGTCACTTTCATATTTATAATGACTCGCTTATAAGCCTTCTTTAAAATGTAACGAAAACCTGTTGTTTTCTTAAAGAAAAACATACAACACTAGCGGACGTCATGCGGTTTTACCAGCGAAGTTCTCGTTCCCGTGGGATTACCGGGATAAAATACAGCCCATATTAATCAGTAATAATGTAGCAATAAAATGGCGAAAGAATTTTTTAAATCGGTTCAGTACTTTTTGAGCCAATTCGTTACAAACAAACATACATTCAAACCTTTCCTCTATATACTATTAGTATAGTTAACATCAAAAGCACAGTTTACATATAAGCTTATAAGTAGTTAGGAATCTAATCTAATCATTCAAAATAACACTCACCGCGGTTCTTCGAGAAAATACGCGGAATATGCGTAATGACAGACCGATCGCGTATACGACATTCACGTGATTTACCGACATTTTTCAAAACTGCATTACGACAAATTTACATTACTTTGACAGTAAATAAAAGAGTAAATTTCAAAATCTTGAAGATTGACATCCGTCACGCTCAATGGAGCAAACGTTCTTATTACAAAAAATAGGCCTAGGTTCCGTACTGCTTTTTAAGGTTATATGTATACTGTGTCAAGTTTACTATTCTACATCTGGGTTAGGTGATTATTCATGTAATCTCTCTCTATAATATTACTAGTAATGTTCGTTATTCATTTGGGAATGCCGCAAAATGTTGAAGACTAAAAATCTGTAGATAATGAAAAGTCATTAAAAGCAGAGTGTAATACATCGCTAGAAAAGTATGCCTTTCAAATCTCTAAGAGAGCCTTTCATTAGCCTAAAAACAGCCGTTGTTCGTGCCATACAATTCCTGGAGTAACGTATGATCGCCCACTCTTGTTCTGAATACCAGGTCGTATGCAATCTTGGAAATGCATTTTCTAGAGAGGCGTGGTCTAAATCAGCCAATGTGCAGCCAGGCGTTACATAAACCTACCAGCGTAACATGACCTCCCTCCCAATTCCATTCCCACAAGAATCTTGCTAACAAATGGAAACTTCACGTATTTCCATAGGTCTTGTTTAACTGGACATATTTCAAGCTCCGCCTATTGGCGCGCTTCGCTGCCTTTCCCTGTGCGTTGGAAGAGAACAGGGCTATGTATTAGACAAGGATAGCTGCGAATTTTCTTAAAGATAGTTGGCAGATTATGTAAGATGACAATGTTAAAGTATATAGGAGTAACAATGTGATTTTATGTAAATGAGAGGTTATTTACGATTCGACGTTGAATCACAAATAAAATTGATGTTGGAACGGTGGAGTTATGTGAAAAGTTCCCGTCGTTATGAAGAGTAATGTGTTATAAGTTTTGTAAGGAAATAAGTATGTATTGGAATCCTATTTGTGGAAATGTTTGCATGGAAGTTATTTGCCTAACCTATACAAACGATGTCCGATAGGTCTTCACACTAGTATCAAAAGACCGATTTTATATGTTCTCAAAAAGGGCTGGAAATATGCAGCTTATAAAGCATTGTACTCGTCATAATTGTCTGAAACACAGGCCAAAGACAGTCTGCAAAGTAGGTTGCCTAAATACATATATAAAATTACCTGAACTCCGTGAAAGTTCCGTTAAAATCAGTCCAGCCGTATCAAAGATTAGCCAGAACAAACAGACAGATGGATAGACAATGAAAAATAAAAAAAATG
This sequence comes from Watsonalla binaria, assembly GCA_929442735.1. Classification (NCBI taxonomy): domain Eukaryota; kingdom Metazoa; phylum Arthropoda; class Insecta; order Lepidoptera; family Drepanidae; genus Watsonalla; species Watsonalla binaria. The sequence goes on from OV838938.1 coordinate 2,877,034, forward strand.
TGTCTTATCTCAGTTCTCTCTATACTTTGATATGCATTTAGTAAAAAGCGGTTATTTTTGATTTATAAAGTGACACTTATATTTATCTGTATAGATAAAATGTACAACAATCATACTTATATTGTGATGAGAAAAAGGAATAATATCATGATTTCTCTTGAAAACTAGGTGCTCCGCGCGATTTCACACACCCATGATATTTTCATATTTTATCAGAACTACAAGGCACCTCGCGAAACTCCTGCACAAAACCGAATGCGCATAAATTTTACAAGTATGGTGGAATTCGTCTTACGTTCTTTATAACGATCGCGAAAGGGGAGGTCGGGGTACGGGCGCTTTGCATATACGTGGGGGAGAGAGGGGATTAAGTGAAAACTTATAAACTATAGGGGTTGGACCAATTTTTATTCTTCTATGTTTTTAAAGATTTTATGATATCATGAGGATATATTGAATTTTCAGAATATTTGCGCTAGATTTCGGATAATGATGATGAATTAGACAGTGTATTTTCAATGTATTGTTTTACTAATAACTTTGAACGTACATCATTATCTCTCTGGCCTTATCCCATACATTGTTGGGGTCAGCACTTGATTCAACCCGATACGGCTGATCACCAGATTTTATACGAAGCGACTGCCATCTGACCTTCTTAACTCCTTTTACGAGGAAAATCTGTGATCTGGGTTAAACCAGTTCTCAGACTATTTCAGGCCTCCGACTGACCTGTAACGATTGCCAAAGATGATAAATTGGCAACCGGGACCGACGGCTTAACGTGCTCTCCGAGGCACGGAGGGAACTCAGGCGGTCACCCATCCAATTACTGGCTAGGGTTAGGGTTGCTTAACTTCGCTGATCGAATGATATGCGCAATAGCAACTGTGCCACGAACTCCTCACTATAAGCGACAGTATCAACAAATCAAATAATTGCTTAATTAAACTAATTGTTTAGTTACCATGTTGCTTTTACTATATTAATAAAATATGAAATAATCCATGCTTTCTCAATAATTATTTTATTTGTCACACTCAATTGACAGCTCATATTTTTAATAGTAATGTATCTGTATTTTTTACTTACTCTAAAAATGTTGGTTATAACTATGAACTCACTAAACACTTATTATGTATAATACTTCACTTTTAAAATTTCGATGTTAATTATTGTAATTTGTATGTCCGTTATAATTAACTATCAATAAATAAATAAAAATTGAACCGAATGCGAAAGGCGTCAGCGTATTACTCTTGATGTTAATAACGAAACGTAATATATTGAGAATTTGATAGTCTTTAATAATAATATGTTATGACATATCTAACAGCAACACAAATTACCTTATAATGGTTTACTTAAATATCTAATTATAACTCAAAGGTGACTGACTGACTGACATAGTGATCTATCAACGCACAGCCCAAACCATTGGGCGGATCGGGCTGAAATTTGGCATGCAGGTAGATGTTAAGACGTAGGCATCCGCTAACGAAACGATTTTTTAATTAATTCTACCCCCAAAGGGATAAAATAGGGGATGAAAATTTGTATGAAACTTTGTCAATTTTTAACCGATATATTATATAAAACTAAATCTACGCGGGTGAAACCGCGGGGCACAGCTAGTTCTAAATATAGGCACGTACCTTCTATATAAAATAAAAACAGCAATCTAAATACCTATACGCGAAAGCCACACGGCGGATCTTATTACAATACTTGGAACGGATTGTTTCCAGTTTTTATGACACGAGTGAATTACGGTAATGGCCCGAGTTGCCCCAGTCTCCCCTCGAGGGGATCTAACCGTATGGAGATTTTAACCCTCTTAAATTGTATTGTTTTGGTCGAACTATGAAGATTTGGCGGACTTTTATAGTGTAAGAAACTGAAATATATCCCTACCTTAATTTATGTTTTCTATGTACACACTGTCTCCTGTGCATATTTACATTATGGTAAAGTCCCATGTAGAAATAGAAATAATTATAATAATTAAGTTATTCCCATGAAATATGGTACAAAATAGATCTTTTAAGGTCACATCAATATTTCATCCAATTTTAGTTCTTGTAAATATAACTTACCTGCCTAGGTACTGCAGTTATATTATAACCTGTAACGATTGCCAAAGACGTTACATTGGCAACCGGGCCCGACGGCTTAACGTGCTCTCCAAGGCACGAAGGGAACTTGGGCCGTCACCCATCCAACTATTGGCTTAAGTTAGGGATTCTTAACATCACTGATTAAATGGTAATGAGCAATTGTGCCACAAGCTCCTCCAATGCTCTTGAAGACCACTTAAAATAATGTGAAAAATTATTCAGAGTTGTTGAAAAATTGCTCGTGGGTGAACAGTGCGTAATCAAACCAAAGCCAAACACATTGTTGAAACAGATATAAATTAACTAGCATGAAAGCCCGCGAATACCACAAATACAATGCACGAGATTGAAAGGTCAACTCATTATCATCGGTAGTTGATTTTGTGGTCCAATTTTACTGTACTGCCTCTATGATCTGGTGGTCGCAAACGCTACTGTGGAATCCGAGGTCATAGGCTCGATCCCTAAGTCGGGTTTTGTGTTTAGTAGTGGGTTTTCTATCCGTCAACATATCAGTATGTTTTGGTAGCTTACTGACTTACGTAATTATAGCGGACGTCACGCGGTTTCACCCGCCTCATTCTCGTTCCCGTGGGAGTACGGGGAAAAATATAGACTATATTACTTGCTGATAATGTAGCTATCAGTTGCTGAAAGAATTTTTCTTATCGGTCTAGGAGTTTCGGAGCCTTTTTAATACAAACATACTTATATACAAATCTTTCTTCTTTGAAATATTAGAATACATCAACGCTAAGACTTAACGGCTGGTCCTGAAGACATTTAGAGGTTGTGTTCTTAGTGAGGTGTTAGCACAGGGTGTAGGTATACAATACACAAAGAAAGGGTTTTCCGGAATTCCACCCCTAAGGGGGTTGAAAGTTTCTATATGAAATATTATTGCTACGCAAGAGAATCTGCCTAAGCTGGTATGATATTCGTTTGCCTTCATCTCGTGAAGACTGAATTTAGTAATTATTAAGTTACAGTTCCCCGAATAGGAAAACAGTCTATAGAAACATAATGTCACAGTACATGTATAAAACAGTAGGTTCATACGGACAGACGCACCAAATCTGCCGGCGCGCGAGTATATCAGCCATTACCGCTAATGACTTCGCTACGGTACCTGCCTCGCACTCCGATAGGGCTGCTAATGCGTAGGATTATGATCTCAATGCAAATATTAAATTTAAACAAGTAGAAGAATGGGGTTAGGAAGAAGCGTATTCTGTTACTCATGTTTAGTCATATCGTCATACAAGTTTGTACGTCAATTGATTTATTTTCAGGCGTATGTAGGTTTGCACATGAGTTTTTTTGCGCCGTAAATCATGTAATATAGCGATAAATCATACTTTTGGAATACCCAAATCTGGTTAAATAACATTATAATTTTATTTATTTATTTATTTTGAGGTGCAAATACGATGAGCTTGAATTAATATCGTTGTTTTTTTTTATTTTACAATATAAAGGAGGAGGAGCTCGTGGTACAGTTGCTATTGCGCATATCATTCGATCAGCGAAGTTAAGCAACCCTAGCCCTAGCCAGTAATTGGATGGGTGACCGCCCGAGTTCCCTCCGTGCCTCGGAGAGCACGTTAAGCCGTCGGTCCCGGTTGCCAATTTATCATCTTTGGCATTCGTTACAGGTCAGTCGGAGGCCTAAAAATAGTCTGACAACTAACCCAGATCTCAGATTTTCCTCGTAAAAGGGGTTGCGAAGGTCAGATGGCAGTCGCTTCGATTAAAAATCAGGTGATCAGCCACATCGGGTTGAATCAAGTGCCGACCCCAACAATGTATGGGAGAAGGCCAGGGAGATGATGAATATAAAATGTATTCTAAACGTGTGCCAACCTTAGTGCGGGGAATGCATCAATGCATCCAGCACATGCGAGCAACATACAAACACGTACGGCATAACATCGCTCCTCGGCCCGCTGATTGGATTTATGTATGCACGTTGACGTTGATGTCGATACACGGTATATTCTAGTGTTTGCGTACTGTTTCTTGATTTACTGTGTGTTTGTAATAAGCTTGATTGGATGGTTTTCGGTGCAATAGTTTTGCTGCGTTTTAATTAAAAACGGAGATTTTTTTTTAATTTAATTTAAATCGTAGAATTTTTTTTTTTTATAATTTTGTTTATTTTGTGTTTCTTCGTGTGTAGGTATGGGAAGGATTTTAGATTTTATAATCAAGTAGATCTGCCCCGCAGTAACCCGTGTAGATTTAGTTTCAAGCTTAATTTCGCAGAACACTGATATTCTTTCTAAATAAAAGTAGCCTAAGTAACTCCTTGCAACATTAACTACTGCCAGTAAAAGTCCCGCTAAAATCGGTCCTGCCGTTTCAGAGACCAGGAATCTAGCCATTTTGGAACAAACAGACAGACCGACAGACAGACTATTTTTTTTTTTTTTTTATTGTCTGGGCCTAATATACTTTGCATGGAATGAAAAGCTGTTAATTTGGTATTACAAACAGACAATTCAATTGTGTTTATCTGTGTAGATGTGTAGATACAATCATCGTCTGAGTGATTTTGATCAATTGAAGCGAAATCAAACGTGTTCAAACAAATTCAATATTTACTTGGTAACGTTCTATAAAAAACGGATGCGAAGAGTATTGTTGAATACATTTTAAATTAAAACTCGGGTACATCAAAGAACCGCATTTTACAAAAATATCACTAAAGCACGGTACACACTGACAGGAATTACAGGAGAAAAAAGTGTCCAACAAAGGGGTGGGTACACATAGGCCTAATGAGCGTAAAGTGGAAAATTGTTTGGTTGGGTGACCGCGTGTGTACACCTGCTCTAACAGGTAGTTAACTAAATGTAGTCTCGGGCTAGACTGGGCTAAAGTAATGTTGTTTTTATTGACTGTTCAATGATGTTAGTTTAGTTAAAATAATGGAAAGCTTGTTATTTTTGAAACATAGTTTAGATTTCTGGTGTTCTCAATGAGTTTGTCTATAAAATTAAAAACTAAATAAAAAAATAAAGCTCACGCCATCCCAAAAGGGGTAAGCAGAGGTGTTGTAACAACAACACCCACATTTCACCGAATATGATCAAGTGCCAACGTGACAGAGGGTGAGTCCATCGCCGTCTCAGACACTATACATACGTCTTGAATTACTTCTCAGACATATGCAGGTTTCCTCACGACGACCTCTTTCACGTTGGTACTTAATCATGTTCGGTGAAAAGTGGGTGTTGTTGTTACATCACTTCTGCCTACCTCTTTGGGGAATGCAGGCGTGAGCTAATGTATTCTCCTCCTTTTGTTGCGTATCTTAATCTTCCAGGTCTAGTAAATAACCCCTCAAATAATTCAGTTATACGAATACATTATACTGTCACAAATCTAATCTCTCATTACACGAGAGCATAATGACGTCACAGCGATCATACGTCCATGAAACGCGTCCTTATTAATAAAAGCTATGTCCCAATCTTTGTAATGGCGCGCTTGACCATCGGGGCGTATGAAACCTTGCGTGTATGAAATTCGCTCGTGTGCTCTACGCTCTACATGCGAAACGATACAATCAAATTTGAACTCAATATCTTGGATATAAGGTTGGCTTTCATTTTATATTGGTTCTGATAGAGGTTTTAGTGCCTGACAATAATGCATGGCTGGGCTAATGTTTGCTTTGTATCAAGCCACAGTAGGCCGCTTCCGGCTCGAATGTATAATTCGCGCTGAACTAGAGAATGACCAATTAAGGTAGCTCATACATTTTGGATGAGATTGCAATTTGGTAGGGTTAGGTATATTAACACGTTCAATTATTACACTGTGTAGGATTATTCAAACTTCTTGAGAATATATTTGTATGAAAAATTAGTTTTTCCTAAAACGTATGTGCAGTGATTTCACACCACGTGCTTTACGGTGAAGGAAAACATTGTGAGGAAACCTTCATGTTTCTGAGAACTAATTCAAAGACATGATTGTATAGTGCCTGTGACGGCGATAGACTCACCATCTATCACGTTTGCATTTAATCATCTTCGGTGAAAAGTGGGTGTTGCTATTGCAACACCTCTGCCTACCCCTTCCGAGAATACAGGCGTGAGTATATGTGACAAGTAATACTTTTTGAATTGTCTACGGGCACTGTACACCGTACTGCCTACTATAATACTCAATCGATTATATTCATACAAATTAGCTGGATTTCTACAACCAATTAAATTCTTAGACCATTCAATAAAAAGAGTTGTGTAGACCAATTACGAGTAATGCTTAATATAAAATACTAGTGGACGTCACTTGATTTTACCAGCGTAATTGCCGTTCCCGTGGGAGTATGGGGATAAAGTATAGCCTATGCTACTCGCTGATAATGTAACTCTTAATAGCGGAACTATTTATTGAAATCAGACCAGTAGTTTTAAGTGACATACAAAGATACAAAACATCTAAAAGGAAATCCCATTTTTAGGCCTGCAACTTCGCTTAAATGATCAAAAAAGCACTAATAATAATGATGGACATAATTTTGATCCGTATTCTAATAACTCTATAGCCTATGAATAGGCAATTTGTAAATTCTACTCCACTCAATACACATCCATAACCAAGTACGGTGCCACGGTCTAGGCTCTACGTTAGCTGCGTCTATACAATGCCTGGTTCTACCGTCGGGCCAAAATACCACGAAACACATGTCCGCGGTCAATGGATTGCTTGTAGACTTGAGCATTTGTAGAACGAACATGGTTATATATTATTTTCTATGCAGATAAATACAATTGAAGTGTCTGTTTGTAAATCCAAACTGTACTGACATAGAAAATGCAATTTAAAAAAAAATATCTGTGACTATCTGTTTGTTCCTACTGGCGGATAGCTAATGTTACAAGGAGTAACTTAGGCTACTATTAATAAATTAAGTCTATGCGGGTAAAACCGCTTGGCACAGCTAGCTACATATATAAATAACAATGATATAGAACGAAATCACCAGGCAAATACATGGTATGCAAACACTTGTAAATCTATCAGGTGCCTATTGATTTTTTCTTTAATTATGTTTTATATTTGTCTGCATACTAATACTCCTCGGGTATCACAGTTGTGCTTGCGTCCACTAAACCAACGAAGAAGTCTATTTTTATTCTTATTTCTACTTAACATGATATTTTTTGTGAGTAAAGCTTGCAGTAATTATATAACTACTACTGGTATAACATAATAGGAAGTTTATCAATCGTAATTTAATTAATTTCTCAATATGAAGTACGTTGAATAAATAAATAAATATAGGTTAGTTCACACAGGAAGTTATTGAACCATATCGAACCATCATTTCCTTAGTCTGTTATTAAAAGCAGTGCAGGATTATTTAGAAGAATTATTACATACAACGAGCCAGTGAGAATTTAGGATGAATGAAAACTTCACAAACGTTCTGTCTATTCACGAAATCTATATATGTATATATATAAATACACCATGTCTATAAATTCCTATGCCCTAGCACATAGCTATAAGCAGTGATTCGGTATTCCGTGCACGTCGATAGCAGAGCAGACGTCACTAACACAACCACAGAAAATAGACACTGGATTTATATGTAAATTGTTCTAGCTTAGGGTTCTATACTGTATAGTCCAGGGTTGAGTTATAAATGTGCAGCTTAGAATTGTTGTCAAGGAAAATTGAATTCTACACATGTATTTCCGATTATAGTTTTACCAAATCCCCAGCAGGCAAAACAAAAACATTTGGGAAGGTTAATAGATACTCTGCAAAAAAATTCTTAAATTTAACTCATTTTTGGGTGGTTGGTTACTGATCTTTGCAGCTCTAGGTGAACGTCCTTATCTGCTGTTTACACACCACAACTCCTACATCAAAAGTAGATCAAATATTTATTTATTCCCTTTTTGAATTTGTTTTTTTTTTCTTTAGAAATATACCTAGTTAAAATGACAAGGAAATTTCAACGAGGATAGATATTCACTACTTAAGGGTAATCGCTTATCACTGGGTGGGATGAATGCTTATCAGGCCGCATTTATAATAAAAAAATATCAGTAACTATATAATATTATTTACCCTATTGAGTCTCCTTTTAAAAATACTCTCCGTTCCCTAAACCTACCTATATGCGTACCTACGTACCCGGGCCCCATCCGGGCATGATTTTCACGCTACCCTGGTTAGCGTTGCCCGGCTCGAATTTTATAACCGGTTTTTATTTGAAAGGTTTTTCTAATACGTACGTGGAAATATTTTTAAAATATCCGCGCTGGAATACGTGAGTCGTTTTGTCATTGTTTTTGAAAAATGTTGACTTTTTGTACAATTATTTTGCTTTATTTTTAGCATTTTTTGTGGTTAAGACTATTTTTTATTTAATTTTAAATGTTCTTTAAAAAAAATATCCTCACACCATCCCAGAAAGGTAAGCACGGGTGTTGTAACAACATCACGTGACAGAGGGTGAGTCCTTTGTCGTCTCAGGCACTACAAATACGTCATTGAATTACTTCTCAGACATATGCAGGTTTCCTCACGATGTTTTCCTTCACCGTAAAGCATGTGGTGTGAAATCACTGCACTTAAGTTTTACTTAAAGTTCTTTTTTTAATATAATAAGGATTAGTTCAATAACCATTGAATACTCTCTTGCGGCAGTAAGATTGTAAATTTTTTGAAACCTTATTAATCCCCTAAAGGTAGATGTTTGGAAAACCCTTCCATTGTTACCTACTTCTTACAAAGAGGACAAATTTCAAATTAAAATAATGTCTCTAGGACAAGCGATCTAGCTAGTGCGTCTTGTGTGAAAAGCGTCCCTAGCGGCGACTGTAGGAAGAGTTACGTTCCCATACAAAATTAGGAAGATACGTAATCGATATTATCAATTTTAAAACCTATATATGGGATAGGTACTTATCATCTTCAGTACAATCAGTCTACACTACTATAATAAAGAGGCAATATTTGTATTTTTGTGTGTATGTTTGTAATGAATAAACTCAAAAACTGCTGTGACGATTTTAAAAATTCTTTCACCATTGGAAAGCTACATCATCAGCGAGTAACATACGTTTTATTTTATCCCCGTACTACAACGGGAACGGGAACTACGCGGGTGAAACCGCGTGACGTCCGCTAATAGATTATAATACCCATATATACCGTATATAATATTCTAAAGGAAATAACATTTTCGGAGGAAGCTAGTTTACGAACCGGTGGCAATTTCGCGACGTTTGCAAGTTCCTTATATCAGGACTTAAATTGAATAAATCATTTTCATTTTCAATGTATGAATTTGATATTACGTCAAGTCAATATTAATAATGAACATAGTTTCACCGCAGCCAGGCAGCGCCGTGTATCTTGCCGTAAGCTTAGGGCTGGGTCAAACAGTGATGTTACAACTTAATCATTAGTCTTGTTTAATCTATGGTTAGTTTCAACGGACTGCTAAAAATAGGTGTCAAAGTTACACAGTTTCGGATGGATTCGAACGAATTCGGATGGTGTAGGTAATATAAAGACCACTGCTCTAATTGGTTTAATTTATTTTCTTCCACACGTCATATAGATACCGTTAATATTTTATATTTATACTATGGAATTCGAAGCCAATATATAAATAAACGCACCTAAGTTCTGGTTCTAGAGACATACAATTTGGAGGGTGTGTTCTTGTTCTATAAAAGGGTTTTCAGGGATTCCGCCTCTAAGGAAATGACATTTTATGTAAAAAATTATGAAAGCTTTGTTTAAAATATACACTCGGATTAATTTTTTGATTCAACAGTACATTAGCAACCAAGTATTCTCCTTAGAAATAGTTATTTTTCTTACTTACTTATTATTTTTTATTTATTAATTTAAAAAATCATATTATTAATAAATCTTTAACCAGGGTTAAGTACCACCTTGGTGTAACCAAGCCCCGTCTCTACTACGAAACTAATTCCAGCAAATATTAGCAAGTTCCGTTGAAATTGTAACGCCATCTTTGATCACATAACCGTCGCAAATTGGCGGTTTGTGGTCTCTGACATTAGTTATTTGACGTCATACACATGTCAGATTGAGTTTTCTAAGGGTTGCCCTATAGATGAATATTATTCCAATACTTGAAGCTTAATCACACAGGGGTCTCCGAAGGGGTTGATACAGGGATAACGAGTTTGATTTGACTTTTCAGGTATGGTTTAGGTTTTTGAAAACTCTTTCACAGACTTTACATGCTAAATAAATAAATCAGAAATCGAAATTACTCTCGACGCAATTCTAGACATTAATTAAAATTTTAATCATTTTTATAAATAACTAGCATCTGCCCTTGACTGTATGTTAAGTTAATTTGTAAGCTCACATCAATCCAATAGCAGTGTAAATGGGTGAGTGCGACACGATAAGCAACTATTAGCAACAGTAGCGTATGTTAACAACAATCAATAAGGCAGACTCCGCACCGGCCGGCGCGGGCGGGGCAGGCAAATCGTCGGCTGCACCCAACGACGGGACATTTGGTAGCCAATGATTTATGACACTCTGTTATCGACATGCCACAGCCTACCCTTCTCCTGTCGACGTCACTGCTGAATGCATGGAGACGCACAGGATAAAACCTTAGAAGGCGGCAAAACGTTCGTAAGGGATTCCGTTGATGGGAATAATACCAGCAGGATTATTGAACTTTTATTTTTATTTATTTTTTATCTATCTCATGATCACAGTTCGAGAGTTCTTACATTTCTCATGTGATTTAGTTTGTATTTATAAAATTGTATAATATTTTTGTAAACTGTAATTATTGAGTTTCTTGCCAGGTTCTTCTCAGTAAAAAAAACCATCCAAACGTGGTGGTAGCATTCATAATCCAGCATAATAATGTCACTCTGACGATTTGAAAGTACTTGGTAAAGTTTTATCAAATTTAACTATTTTTGACAGTTTACTGCACTATTTTTTGGTATAAATAGTGCAGTATAAGAAGGACACGGTTTGAAGTCGGTTGAAAACAGCAGTAGCTACGTAAGGATAAAGAATGATAGGACTTCCATTCGCAAAAAAGTAAAGTTTCGAATCTGCACACCATACCTTTATTATTTTTACCGTAAAATTGTAAACTACAAAGTTTACCACTCCACGCCACCTATAGCCGTGTAACTCGCTAGTCCACCAGTGCGTAAGACCCCTAGCCGCGCCTGCGTGCGATTTTTTGCAAGATTTTCCGCGCGAGTGCGCGGGCGACGCTACGCATTGCGACTGATTAATCGACTATTGATTGGAACGGACAGAATGATCGGGGGCTACGTTTAGAAAACACGATGAGGTTGTGGGTTTTTTTGTTGGTATTAGCTTGATGTTGTCGTAATGAACAGTAAACGATGGGCTATGAAGTGGACATGGAATGGAACGTATTTTCTTTTTCACGTATTTTATAAATTACAGGACGCAAAGCTACTATAGGATTTTAAGAGGTATGAAAAGTAATTCTGGAAAAATTATTGTTTTTCTTAGCAGGTCAAAGACATATTTAGTCGTTCTCTATAGACCGGCTTTTTGATTCCTTCAACTTCGGTGATTATTTTGGGAAAGTGTGAAGATATCATTATGAGAGATATTATGATCTTAAGACCCGATAAACCCGTCTGACTTAAAACTTCAAGAGGCTGGAGTACGTCACTAAACGTCGTGTATAACACAGCGCTCAAGTATTTTATTTACTATTGCAAGGGTCTTTCCAATTGAAAAGGGTCTCTACATATATTTACCGCAGATAAAGTCACATACACGCACACAAGCAAACACACGTCAAATGCACGTTGCGAGTTCACAGTGCATATCCGTTCATGTTTAGGGACTATTATGAACACTCACATAAATACTTGAAGAGGGTAATGATAGCCATTGATACTTTGATTTTCAAAGTCAAAATCAAGGTCAAAAATATATTTATTCGATTAGACTTTTTACAAAGTACTTTCAAATCGTTAGAATGACATAATTATACAGGATAATACATGCTACCGCCAGGTTCGGAAGGTTGGTTTTACTGAGAAGAACCTGGCAAGAAACTCAGTAATTACTCTTTTCAGAAATATTATACAATTTAAAGAATACAAAATATATAATTTAAGAAACGTAAGCTAATGGACAAAGTTCCAATGCACAAATGTCGATAAAAATTAACATAACTAAAAATCTAGTACATCTACTTATAACTCTGTTAAACAACTTATTTTGGTATGCAATGCTTGTATTTTATCACACTTATTGTAGTCGTATGGACCTGCAACTTAACATATAGGATGTAATTTGGAAGACATTGCAGTAATGTGATGGTGGATAAAGGAACTATAATTTAAAAAAATTGGGTTCATTTCTTATATATAGTTGTCAAAATTAAAATTGATGTTAAATTTGCTACTTCAATACTTTAGCTTTGACGATGACAGTCACCTGCTGTGCAAGGGATGCAAATTCGAATCCCAGCGGGGCCTGTACTTTCACACCACGTTCTTGTGAAGGAAAACATAGTGAGGAACTTGCATATATCTGAGAATTAATCCAAAGACTTGTGCACTGTGCCTGTCTATATAGTGGAGTCAAAGGGATGTATGTATTAGGTAAATAAAATAAAATATCAGACAGCCAGACTATCAGGGCTTTGAATTTTATATGTATAGATTGCCAAACTATAGAAGTCCTGGTAACTTAGCGTTCTTATTATGTATCAAATACCTTTCGAAAGACATCACGAAGGCAGCTCCAAATGTGTCCCTAAATAATTTAATATGTTCCAGTGACGTCACGCGTACTGGCGCGCCTGTATACCGTAAATCTTAACGCCCTGTTAGTTCGTTTAATTAATTCTCGAATAACTGTTTCAACGTGTGCTCCGGGAACTATGCTGTTATTTTCATATTGGATTTATCTGATATATTAAATTTCTTACGGAAAAGTAAAATTCGGAGTAATCGTAACCGAAGGAAGTGTATGCAGAGATGCACAACTCTGGACGAAGCGAAAGAAGTATGAAAGGATCCTAACATGTGGCAAATGGTGGTGACTGTCAAACGAATTAGTGAGGTATTAATATCCTACAAGGTATCTCGTGTATGACAAATTAAGAACATTGAGGGTAGATTCACGTGAAATTGAGGACAGACGAGATAATGCCCTTCCCTTGTTGTCCAATTTGAGTGGAGCCGGGTAAGTGAACGCAATTTGTACGAGGGTCGTACTTACATGGATTTATTGTATTACGTACATGGATTCTATTCAATTATTGTTAAGTAATGTAGCTCCGTTTCATATGTGTTGTTTTATTTTTCCAACGAAAGATGGCACTACTAATGAACATTGAAGTATTATGTAATGTCTCTCACATAAAATATTCGATAAATAACATTACTTTTTAAGATTTAATGGGATCTGTCGATATCTATTTGATATCTCTAGAACGGGTATAAGTATAAAATAAAGTGTTGGTTAAATAATGGTACAGATCGCTTCACCAATAAATTGGCTATCGCCGAAGGTAGGCGTAGAGGTGTTGTATTAACAACACCACGCACTTTTCGCCGAATATGATTAAGTGCCAACGTGACAGACGATGAGTCTATCGCCGTCTCAGGCACTACACATACGTCTTTGAGCTGCTTCTCAGACATATGCAGATTTCCTCATGATGTTTTCCTTCAGCGTAAAGCACGTGGTGTGAAATCATTGGACATAAGCAGTTTTTCTTCTCTATCTGAGATTCGAACTTTTGTCGCTTGCGTAACAGGCGACTTCTCAAACCCCAAGGCCACCACAGCTCTCCTCATAGTTTTTTTGATATTTACTAATGTAGACAGCTATGTAGACAAACTAAAAATGTATACAATTATTTTCATCCTTATTTAAAGAATGTTACATTTCACAAATTTAATAGGACTCAGATGATATCCAATTATTGCTCGTAAATACAAGCCCTGCTAATTTTCCTTATAAAATATGAATAGCGAAGAGTGGTCCCCATCAATGTTTCTGGGGCAAAAGGGGATGTAAAGGTTGCATTACGAAGCGAAAGCAAACCCACGGTTTTTTTACACTCATTACGAGAGCGGTTTCCCGTTTTTTTGCCTTTTTCCGTTAAAAGAGATAAAAAATGAAGATGAACTGGCGAGGTGCAGAGTAAATACGGGATCAATTAGGGATGTGCTTTGGCCAGTGGTATAATATCGATAAAATTATGTTATGTCATTTTTCATCTTATTAAGTTTGTCTTATCGAGATTTAATGTGTTGGTTTAGAAAAAAAATAATTCGTGTTGATGACTTCCATAATGAATATTCTATAAAATTAATATTTATTTTGAAACACACAGAATATTACATATACTTTGCATTGCATATTGTAGCATTGATGATTTTGCAATCAAATCAATTTTGTGGATTAAATTACTACACCCTCCATCCATACGAATCCTCGCCACAAATGATAAATGCAACTATGTAACACCACGAGCTTTCTGATGAAAGAAAAAAATCGTGAGAAATCCTGCATATTACGTTTGTGACGAAATTCAAAGTCGTTGGTGTAATTCCTGAAATAGCGATGGACTCACGATTTTTCTCGTTGGCACTTCTTCGGTGCAAATTACGTGTTGTAACACCTTGGATGGAATGAGTAATTAAAATTATTTTTTATATTATTATTATCATCGACAATGCACCCGACCCTACCGCACCGGCCGCAGACCGCACGCGCCGGTAGTCACGAAAAGTCGTTCCCAGCAAATATATTAGAATATACATTACCCAACGTGACTTCTGCGAAATGAATAGCCTACCACTGGCCCACGCGTACATACATACGTCCAACCTATCTCAATTTGCGCATAAACTTTTATTGCTGGTACACTTTTTTGTACGGAATATTAAATTGGATTTTATTGAAATCGTTTTCGTATCCCAAGTAAAGGTATTAATATTTTTAAAAGTAGCGTAACTCCTAGTGTTGATACTTTTTCGTAGGCGAGTTTAGTTGAATTCTAAAAATGGCGGATCAAAACATTTCTAGCCACACAAACGTAATTTTGATTTGCCAAGGTATTTATGTGAAGTGTATTTTTATTTAGGAACGACATTGCAATTTTGATCTAGCCTCATATATCTCTAATGAGATTGATTTATTCCGATTTTGACATGCTCACGCCTGTATTCCCCGAAGGTGTAGACAGTGGTGTTATAATAACAACACCCACTTTTTACAGAAGATGCTTAAGTGCCAACGACGGATCGTCGATCCATCACCGTCTCGCACTATACATAATGATGTCTTTGAATTACTTCTCAGACATATGCAGGTTTCCTCACGATGTTTTCCTTCACCGCAAAGCATGTAGTGTGAAATCACTGCACATAAGTTTTAAGAAAACGTATTTAGTACATGCCGCTGGCCTGCGACGCTTGCGTAGCAGGCGACTACTCAATACTATATTATAATAACTCTTATAATATGTATTATAAATACAAAAATGGACTGGCTTGTTTTGTTCATTTCCTTCTGCCTCCATATAAATTCATTCCTCGATTCACTACACACTCCTACTTAGAATATTCTTTACAACCTCACGAGAAGTCATCAAAGAGCAGTTTGCAAATACTTAAGCAGTTAGGCGCATTATGAAGTGGCGACGGATGCCGACCCGAGGCGGGCGAAACTTTACCCCTTGTAAGATACAACCCTACTATGGTAACCTTCGAAAAATGTCGCTACTATCAATATCTGTGCTGTGAGATGACTTTTGTCGATTACATACATGTTATTATTCAAGTCTGTATCCCATGGGGGTAGGCAGAGGCTACTATTTCATACGTGCTACGATCCCTGCATACTTCTTTCACATTCATTCACATGAATGTGATTTGTTTGCAGATGAATGGAAAAATAACTTATCAATATTCATGAAGTACTGCAAGAAGACTGTGTAAAAATCTGTAATCATGGGTGTAATTGCTTATAAATGATACTGGTCAAAATGGCTAGTACCTTTTTAATATGGAATGATAAACGAAATATATAAAAATTATGGTGTCGCGGTCTCCTGCGAAACGTTGTATGAAATTTTGTGTACATATCGGGTAGGTCTGAGAATCGCTCAACATCTATTTTTCATTCTCCTTATGATAAGGGTGATCCAATACAAGGAATATATGGCAATGCAACCTTTGCCAGACAGCTAATTAGTAATAATATAACATTTTCAAGCTTTCTTTTTAGAATACACCCCAAACCCGTGCCTCTTGGCAGTGGAATGCCACATAACAGTGTAGATACTCGTATACCAACCTAACGATATAGCATCCAGACGGAGCTCTTGCACAACTTTATCTCTGGCCCCTTCATTGTCTTTGGATTGTAGTTTTTTTAAATTAAGTGGACGATTAAAAAAAAGCACTGCGTTTAAACTTGGAAACTGCCGGGTCCATTATTCATTGCAATAGTTTAATTTGAGTAATTTTTTATGAGTCTAACATGGACGGATCACTATTTGAAGGGGGTGTTAATATTATTCATTTGGTTATACTTAAGGCCATTTATAGATAACAATACCTTCAGAATTCTGAATTAAATTTATTTGATTATACTTCTTACAAAGTACTTTCAAATCGTCAGAACGACACAAAAAATACATTATACATGATTATAAATGTTACCACCGGGTATTCGGAAGGTTATTTTACCTTGAAGTTTGAACTTTTATAAAACATGATTTAATCGAAGACCAGAACAAACTTGAGAGCCGAGGTGGCCGTGGAGTTTGGGCACTCGTCTACCACGCAAGCAATACAGCATTCAAATTCCTACTAGTGAGTTTTTCTTAAAACTTATATACAGTGTTTTCAAACCTGGTGCTTTACGGTGAAGGAAAACATCATGAGGAAAACTTCATATGTATAGTGCTTGAGACCGCGATAGACCTACCATCTGCCACGTTGGCACTTAATTATCTTCAGAGTGTGTTATTACAACACCTCTGCCTACCCCTTCGGGGCATACAGGCGTGAGCATATGTATGCACTAGATCAAACTCGGACTAAATCTATGTTCATCACTTTCAAAATCCATATCGCAGAAAGAGATGCAGATACTAAACCAAGTACCTCCGTAATAACAAAGATGTTAATAAGATGATCTAATATTTAATTAATATGGATCACATTTCCTTATTAAGATCTCTAGTACATATGCTCACGCCTGTATTCCCCGAAGGGTAGGGTAGGCAGAGGCGTTGTAATCACAACACCCACTTTTCACCGTAGATGGTTAAGTGCCAACGGGACAGATGGTGAGTCCATCGCCGTCTCAGACACTTTACATACGTCATTGAATTACTTCTCACAAATATGCAGGTTTCCTCACGATGTTTTCCTTCACCGTAAAGCAAGTGGTGTGAAATCACTGTACATAAGTTTTTTTTAGAAAAACTCATTGGTACGTGAGATTTTGGTATTTGGTAAGATACCTAGTGGAAATGCTTTTCCAGAGTTCACAACAATTCTTATCAAATAAACATTTCAGTACAGCATAAATTTAGATCACTTTCATGTTCTACTTAACCCCAAAGCAAATGATTCATCACACGAATGTGTGAACGAAAATATACCTTGTTATTTCTATAAGGTGCAAATTATATTCTACCTTAATTCATGTTCCTATTAATCAAGGTATGTATCTAATTTCCGTGAAATTAAATTAAAAACCTTTGAAATATCTCTGAAAATATTTTCACATAAAATGCGTGAAGAATGCCAATAAACCTGTTTTTTCAGTCGTCACTTATCGTCACAGATTAAATTTTCACCTTCAGCTAACTGAAAAAATCCATTACTTCCGCCAGATGTCACTGAAATCAAATGTCGCTAGAACAGCAACACCGTGGAGATTTCTTACAATTAAAATATTTGCGATTTAACTGAGCAATTCTTGTTCTAATCTGAATCGCAGAAACTGCTCCAACATTTTTTTGAAATTTGGGTTTCGGGGGCTATAAACTGATCTAGCTAGGCCAGGCGGACATCCACGTACAATAATGTTATTTATCTATATTTTATTAAGTAGATTTATTGTTATAGTCAAATACTGTAGTCACATTTCTGGTAGTTTTATGATTGTTTTCTTATTTTTTTAGAGTGTGATTTAGAGTGAATACCATGGATATTGTAAACTCACAGTGCCATCTTCCCACCTGCCTCGGGTTGGATAAAGGGGATATATCATCGCCCTGGCCTTATCCCATACATTGTTGGGGTCGGCACTTGATTCAACCCGATGTGGCTGATCACATGATTTTTATACGAAGCGACTGCCATCTGACCTTCGCAACCCCTTTAATGAGGAAAATCTGTGATCTGGGTAAAACCAGTTGTCAGACTATTTTAGGCCTCCCACTGACCTGTAAAGATTGCCAAAGATGGTAAATTGACAACCGGGACCGACGGCTTAGCGTGCTCTCCGAGGCACGGAGGGAACTCGGGCGGTTAACCATAAAGGGAATATATCCTGGTTCATTTTGTCTCCTTAGTTGTGTCGCCATCTGGGTCTGTTCTCTCTCGGCTTCATGCATGGCGTTCGATAGCGTGGTCCCTTCATATAAGTCTTAACATATTGTAACTACAACTATGTTAAGTATGTTATATTAATGCATGCTTAGGGAGATAGATGCAATCTGGCACAGTTATTTAAATATTGTGTATAAATATGTATGATAATTATAGGCCAAAAACAAGCATGTATTAGCAAAGAACATTTTTTATAGCTCAAACATACAACTTCCTCTCGACACGTTTTTGTCCGCGGCGACATCGCTGAAACACAAAGTTTTTTTTAATCGACTGACAGACAGACAGATATTAATCACCGTCTATCACGGGCAGACATCGACGTAGAAAAATGGAATGTCCATCGATATGAACAAGGGCTTCACGCGGTTTTGAGCGTTGCCTCTGGGTGTGATTGAGTGTGGTAATTAAAAATAGGGATTGATTTTTAATAAGAAATTATTATTGAATGCAAAATAAATGTTCCCTATGTATAAAAAACTGACGTTTAAATATGGTGAGAGGTTTAATTAAACTAGCAGTGTGCCGTGATTTCACCCCGTAGACGTTTAAGAGATGAGCCGAGATAACTGTTTATTTGGAATTACTAAGACACTTCAATTTTATTTATCTGTATAGATTTAACCTTTTATACTGACGCTTTGTAGTAGTCTATACAGAAAAATAAAATTTAAGCATCTGTTTTTAATTCCAAAATAAAAGCTTTTCACAAAATTTTAATGAAACAATACTGATATGGAAAATCTATTTAAAAAAAATGTCTCTGTCTTATCTGTTCCGACTAATCTATCTAAAGGAGTAACTAAGGCTACTTTTATTTATAAATTATATCGTCATCATCCCCCTGGCGTTATCCCATACATTGTTGGGGTCGGCACATGTTCAACCCGATGTGGCTGATCACCTGATTTGTATACGAAGCGACTGCCATCTGACTTCATCTGACTTTTTTTCTGACCTATAACGATTGCCAAAGATGTTAAATTGGCAAGCGGGAACGATGGCTTAACGTGCTCTCCGAGGCACGGAGGGAACTCGGGCGGTCACCCATCCAATTACTAGTACAGGTGGTGTAATAGCAACACCCACTTTTCCATCAAAGATGATTAAGTGCCAACGTGACAGATGGTGAGTCCAACGCCAACGCGTCTCAGGCACTATACATACGTGTTTGAATTGCTTCTCAGACATACAGTTTTTCTCACGATGTTTTCCTTCACCGTAAAGCACATGGTGTGAAATCACTGCACATACATTTTTAGAAAAACTCATTCGCTTATTCCAACACAGATTCGAACTTGAGTCGCTTGCGTAGCAGGCGTCTGCTCAAAGCCCAAGGCCATTACGGCTCAATTTTCACTTCCCTCATAATATTATTCTTATGCGATTATCAAATTCGATTAAAACAAATTCCAGCGCTAACCTAAGAACATGAAAATACCAATCTGAATTTATAATTATACGCCGAAGGAGTCGTACCAAGTTTTCCAGTTAACGAAATAAAACAAACACACTTTGCATATTTCGCTATTAATAATTATAGTCGCTATACCTAACGAAACAACATTATTATAATCTGTCAATGTTGTACAGTGGTTGATAAGGACAAGGGTTTGGGTTCGGTTTACAATTTATGAAATTTTATGAGTGTTGCAACACAGTCGAATTGAGAACCTCCTCCTTTTATAAAGTTGGTTATAAATTATGTACCTAGTCAGTAAAATAATATTGTTTTTATCTATACAGATAAATAAAATTGAAGTGTGCAGCTGTTTCAGAGATTACCTGGAACAAACAGACAGAGAGAGAGAGAGACGGACAAAATTTAAAATTTTTTTTTTATAATATCATCACCATAAATTGAAAAGTCATAAAAATCATAAAAGTCAGACTGTTGCCGGTGTAACCGATGCCATTTTTTAAATATAAGTATCGTATAAACTTTCATACGCATTGAGAGAAAAGCTGTTATTTCGGGATTAAGAACAGAGACTAGATATGTAAGGATATACTTTCCTAAAAAAATTGCGTGAATTTAAAAAATATCCTTAGAGTGAAGCTACGTCGCTACGGCGCTACGAGACGCTACGCAGCTACGAGCTACGAGTTACGTATTCCACATTACCCGCTCGAGCGCTCAGACTTCGCGACTGAGGCACGGTCCAGGGAACGTAGATCGTATTATGAGATTTGTTAAAGGATTGAATTTTCTTAACAATGCCGTATTATTAGGTTAAGTTTGGGTGGTCGCGTCAACGAATTGAAGTTGGGGGGTTAGGGTTGGCATTTTGGGTTTTGTGGGTATTTAATATGTAAAGAAATACCATAGGCTTTAAAGGGTTGGTGATGATTATTAATATTCATGTCATCCATATTAATACTAGCTTCTTCCCGTAGGTGCGCCTGCTTGTACAACCCCCATTTCACCCCTAGCAAGGTGGTATTAAGGTGGTATCAGTCAGTCGCTCAGGACTTTTAATTTTATCCATGTTAATACTTAGTATGAACGTGGCGCCATCTTGTGGATGAATAAGTTGTGTGAAGTGTTCAATTCTGCTGAAATTCAGTAAGGAGATAGATTTGAGCACAAGAAAGAACATAAAGAACCAACAAAGCAACCATAAGTAACATACCTGTATTCCCCGAAGGGGTAGGCAGAGGTGTTGTTATCACAACACCCACTTTTCACCGAATTTGATTAAGTGCCAACGTGACTGATGGTGTCTATCGCCGTTACTTCTCAGAAATATGCATTTTTCCTCACGATGTTTTCCTTCACCGTAAAGCACGCGATGTGATATCACTGTACATAAGTTTTTTTTAGAAAACCTCATTGGTACAGGCACTGCTGGGAGCCGAACTTGCGTCGCTTGCGTAGCAGGCGATTGCTTAAACCCCGAGGCCATCACGGCCCTACCATACGGAAAGAGACAGATTTTTTTTATATAGTAACACATTACGAAGTATAATCACAGTTTAGATATAAGGTTTCCAAGCAGTTAGGAAGGTTAGGAAACTACGCCTTAAGAGAAGAAAGGTTGTTCCTTTGAGCGTTAAATATTTTGAAGTTTACTCTTCTCAGTAAAAGCAACCTTCTGAACCTGGCGGTAGCATGTATAATCCTGTATAATTATGTCATTCTGACGATTTGAAAGTACTTTGTAAAAGTCTGATCGAATAAAGATACTTTTGACTTTGACTTTGACTTTGACTTTGAATTTTGACTTTGACTCTTTTATATACGGTCAAAATACTGTAGATCTATCGCTTTGAAGTTTTGAAAAATGTCGGGTAAACACGTGAATGACTTTCTTTCTTTTATTTATTAAATGGCGACGAGCTTGAGTACAGCTATTCTGATAATGTCAAGTGATTGTTAAGAAAAAAAAATGTGAATTGTTAAAAACATATGGAGGGACCCATTGATTCCTCTCACACGTGAGACACACACCGTGACATTTTCTCGCAAGTACGCGCGTCTATGTGAGTGTCGTTTCGAACGATTTGTTGCTAGATTCCTAACTGCTTACTAAGCTTGTATTAAAACTAATGTTTTCGTTTCAATGCTAAATTTGATCTTAACAACCTAACAATAGGTTCCAAAGTCAAAGTAGCATAGTCAGTGAAGCGAGTACTGGCATATGAGACCGCGGAGTGCAAGGCGTTAAACAGCTGATCCCTGCCACGCACTTGATAGTCTTGATACCTTGCGGCTGGGAGGAATACTAACACGGATCTATATAGAGATGATAATTTGATCAATTCACAATTTTATCACAAGATGGCGTTATGCCATCTCTTACAAAAAGGTAGCATTGCGCTCATTTTGGTTAAATTTAAGTACGAGGAAATTTAAATTTATTTAAAATTTTGCTAGTACACATTTTCCTTTACGTTTGGTTTTATTTTGGAAGGATCTTCGAATAGGCAACAATTATTATTTTTGATTTTTTTTATTCAGAACAATAAAATAAAGAGTTTTTTTGCACTCAGTGGAAGTCACTCTCATTGCTTACACTACATACACTGATGTAAACGATAACTAAAATAAAAACTGAACTCTTAACAAAACATTAATCACACGATGCGCCATAAGAATATAAAATAACTTCACAATATCCTAAAGCACGTGGTCAACATTACTGCACTTAAGTTTTATGAAAAACTTATCGATACAGAAACCAGTGGTTTTAGAACTTGTTCATACCACTCGGCTGTCAAAAGAACGGTTTTTTTTTTCAAATATATAGTACCATCATCTCTATACACATGAGTTAGAAATCAAATCTCTGCTGAGCATCGGGGCGGCAAGCGCGCGAACGTGACGACTTCCGTGGAGGAAACTCCGCACTGCCATTTGATTTACTGCCTTCTTGTATACATGCAGTATCTATACGTTATATACACACATGTAAAGGAATACCATGGACATAGAAATGCATATATTTTGGATACCTACTCATATTAAAAACGCTAAAGTTTGTTAGTGACCTTTTCACGCAGGACTACTGGATGGACTTAAGATAAGAAGTGCTAGTACGCATAAAGCAGGCGAAGTTACGGGCGATAGTTAGTATATTTGAAAAGTCTGTTAATTTATGGATAATTATTAAAACACCGTCCCGGATAGAAATACAGTAATTTATTGGGTTTTCATATGCCCTCCCAAATTCCATTCCGTCACCGACCATTCCGACCATAGAGATAGTATAGAGATAATATAGACGTCGGTAGTATATATAGTAAAATAAGGTACACTCCACAGACTTACAGATGTCAGTCGGAGTAGGCCAAATATACATCAATATTACAAGATGAAAAATAATAAAAAATATGCTCACGCCATCCCAGAAGGGTTCCTGAAGGGGTAAGCAGAGGTGTTGTAAGAAAAACACCAACTTTTCACCGATGATGATTAAGTACCAACGTCACAGAAATGAAGTTCATCGCCGTCTCAGGCACTATACATACGTATTTGAATTGCTTCTCAGACATATGCAGGTTTCCTCACGATGTTTTCCTTCACCGTAACCTTCACCGCACGTGGTGTGAAATTTAAATTAAAACTGCACTTAAGTTTTAGAAAAACTCATTGGTGCAGGCTCTTGGGATTCGCACTTACGTCGCTTACGTAGCAGAATGCTCAAACCACACGTTATAGGATGACACAATACCTATAATAATATAGTTGTCTATTCATCTACTTCAAAATATTGCTCCTTAAAACCTCTATCTATAACGGAAGGTAAAAGAATAATAGTATAAATGTGGAAATGTCTGCCATATCCCCGTGAACGGAATTGCGATCAAATCATCCATCCACACGAAATCAGAACCTCATTTCTTCTTAAACAGACCTTGGATGACCACGAAAACTATGAACCATTTATTATTAATAAATTTCCTTCATACTGGCAGTTTTTTTGAGAATTGTTGCTGTGAAAAGCTTCTTCAGAACACGAGGTGCTGCCGCGTTATTCTGTAACGTTTTGCAGTGTCGAGCTCGGCGAAGAGCATTGGTTTCATTCATATATGATAAAGTTCAATTTCATATCATTGAAATCGACACTCAATGTCGAGTGCGATACTGAGAAACCTTAGAGAATAGCGAATAATTCTACGATGCAAAGTGGGTGTTTACCAATCTCTACCTACTCCTAACTCCTAACATATTTATTTTATAGGTACCGTCACAAGTTTTAATAGCTATCTTGAAGGCGCACCACTACTTTCGCGGATCGCTCTGAACTAATGACATCATCTGTATTTATTATTTTTATTTTCCAAGTCCCTATGTTTGGTGGTGTTATGAAACAATTTCCTCGTTGGCTCTGTCGCTACCCGCTCAGAAATATAATTTAATCCCACAATAGGCGCATTGGGACGCAGCGGGCGTGAACGGGACAAAGATTTTTTCTTAAATAAACCCTGTACATATATGAAGACATGTGGCTGGGTGATATCAGGATGTTAGCTTATTGCTATATAATATGTCAATGTATATAGCTACATGGTTTTGCCCACGTAGGATAAACAAAAAAAACTATGTTACTCAGAGTTTTTATTTCTCAAATAAAATAGCCTGAGATACTCCTTATAACGTATATAGGAGTCTATTAAAAGTCTAGGCTTTCCAGAGATTAGGGGGAACAAAGCGACAGGTGATATATTTTTAAATAGATTAATTCAAGCAACCGTATACACGAGTACTTTCTTATGCAAGTATGAAGTTGTTAATTTGGAATTTCAAATGGTCTCTTCAATATTATTGGCTTTTTACATATGCATACAAATGCATACATATGCTCACGCCTGTATTCCCCGAAGGGGTAGGCAGAGGTGTTGTAATCACAACACCCACTTTTCACCGAAGATGATTAAGTGCCAAAGTGACAGATGTTGAGTCCATCGCCGTCTCAGACACTTTACATACGTCATTGAATTACTTCTCAGAAACATCCTCACGATGTTTTCCTTCACCGTAAAGCACGTGGTGTGAAATCACT
This sequence comes from Watsonalla binaria, assembly GCA_929442735.1. NCBI lineage: Eukaryota > Metazoa > Arthropoda > Insecta > Lepidoptera > Drepanidae > Watsonalla > Watsonalla binaria. Next base: position 2,902,282 of record OV838938.1, read on the forward strand.
GTACATAAGTTTTTTAGAAAAACTCATTGGTACAGGCCCCGCTAGGATTCGAACTTGCGTCGCTTGCGTAGTAGGCGGCAGCTCAAACCTCAAAGCCACCACGGCTCTTCCTATGAGTATTTTTCCAGTAGCAGTCTGGATTGCACTATTCCGGCTACTGTCAGTTGACCCCCTATTACATGGGACATAAATATAACATTCGAAATGTGGATGTACTATACGTTAACCTCTGCCTACCCCTTCGGGGAATACATATGTGAGCATATGAACATAATGTTAATCTGGGTGCACCTCAACATTTTGAGTAAAATGTATGTTATAATTATAATCGTATAAAACGGGTCATGATATAAAATATAATATATTTTGTCGCACACCAAGTAAGTAATACAATTTGCCAGATATAAAGTCAAAGAGCTGGCAATAAACTTAATTACAGTAATGCCAACCTCAATGCGTGACGTTTGTGGTGTAGAGTGACTGTGTTTTTTGCCAAAAAGGTGGATATTCCATACTTTTTTTGGGCAAATTAATACTTTTTTAAATCAAAGTTTGTAAAGACAATGCGTGACGTACGTTTAAAATCTGTTCCTGCGAATAAAAGCAAAAAAGGATAAGCACGAGAGTAATAGGAATAGTTCTATTTTAAAGCGCCTTAATTGGTACGTTTGGTATATCTTTACGTGCGCTATTTGTCAATAGCGCACGTATTTGCTTTAGTATGCCCCTTTAGTTGCAAAGTGATCTACCGAATTTCGGTTACGGCGGCTGCTCTCAGCGGGGTTAAGTCAGAGATAGAGCACAAGTGTGTGCGCAAATACAGGTGCACTCATAATTCTCTCACTCTCATAGTCCGATGGGACGGCAATCTGACACGACCGGAGAGAGATCGGTCGATGGACCAACGATTTTACGGCACGAGCGTCTAATCACCGCCAACTTGTTAACTCCGGCCATTTATTGTGAATTCCTTGATAGAAAAACCCAATATCTAGGCGAAATTACTAAACCACTAGACCATCGAGGCAGTCGTTACAATTATATAATAGCTTTGAAGGTCATCAATATAATTCTGAAGAATTATTGAGGTAAAGGGCCTTACCATAAGCCCTTATTGCCATCATAGTTTCACTGTGTGGCAGTGACAGACTTATTATACGTCATATACATCTGTCTCATAATCATGGCAATAAGAGATCATGGTAGGGCTCAAGGTCATCTGGTTAGGGGCATGACCAAGAGCTCTTATTGCAATGAGAATTCAGCTATGTGACAGATTCTTATTGGTTGATAGGTGACAGGTGTTTATACACAGATATTAGGAGTAGTGAAAATATTGTAACTATACAATTTATTGTACCCATACTTTATTACAATAAAATAGTTTTTTTGTTGTTCTCATATTTATTTAAAGTTATAATACCATGGACACATAACAACGTTCCCCTAGTGTTGAATCGTAACAATATAATAAATTATCTATATATATCAAGTCAAACGTCGAGGCACCCACTTGGCTTCAACCTATAGATAGTGCTCCAATTAGTAATAACCATATTATCGGCCCTGTCAAATGTAAGACCCATACAATCTGTGTACAACAATTTCCGCAGTTGACGGCTATGTTTCTTCACCAAGTATAACCCATCATCCATACACGCGTACAATTCTCCCTTTCCATCAAATGTCAAAGATCTAACTGTGAATATTGACTCGGTCTCCATCAGTAGGACCGCATCATTGGCGCCTCTAGTTTGCATATACAGTCCGGAACCATTGTTGTAAAACATAACGTTGTTCTCATCGATGACGAAGCTTACCACAGTCGTGTCCTTCAAGTCTTCGAACAGACTGACGCGTCCTCCTGCGTCCATCGTGTGCAACTTATACTCTGGGTAGTTGGTGAAATACAGGCCATCTGTATACGACAGCTTCCAAACATTCCTCGCTGATCCGATGTATATTGTTTCGTTTGCTTTCGGGTCGTACTTGTAAATGCCATCTTCTCCTGCTCCTCCCACAAATATCTCCCTACCTTCCTGATTTATGGTCTGGGCACCAGTTCGTCCATGTTTTATACCTGGAATGTCGTAGAACTCTTTGGTTTCCATATTGAGTCTCGCAGGTCTTCGGCCGTTGTCATCAGATCCATAACAGAAGTACAGGTCGTCGGAGTTAAGATCTGCTTCCATGAAGTAAGGTCGATCTAGGTTAGATATAAGCGTTTCTCGAGCGTAATTTAGTCCGTTTATCTTCACATCTACGCAGCCGTCAGCTTTTATCATGACCGCTTGAGTAATTATCAAACCTAGTAGAATGTTAAGGGTCATTATGGCTGAAAGAAAATAATTCGGATTATAAATTAAGTTAAGTTTACTGGTATATGACACTGGTGATAATATTGTTTCCCACTAACTAGCTGATTAGTTGAATACAATTAAGAAATAAAGAAAAAGAAGCGTCGTATTCAGAATATTGGAATTTAGGAATACAGAAAAGTATATATGAAAAAAAATATAATTATGGAAAACGATTATTTTGAGTAATCATCACCTTTTTAAATTCAACCACTTCTATATAATTAATTTGTATTACACTCTATAAACAATCTTTGTGGACAGAACAGATCGCAAAACATAATAAAATTGTATACTGCTTGTGCGCATATATATACACTGTTCGGAATACGTGGTATGGAGCTGCTATTATAATACAAAATTTTATATGTTGTATTATATTTAAGAAGTATGTAAGGATCGTAGCATGTGGCAAACGGTGGTCTCTGCCAACCCCCTTGGGATACAGGCGTGAGCATATGCATGTATGTATGTATGTATTATATTTCAATGCATGCATACATACTCATGCCTGCAGGCCCCGTGGGTGTTGTATATCCGGTCCTATCCGGTCTACTTATTCGGCTATATCACCGATGTACCGATACAGGTATGGATATTAACACCTAGTATAGAAATAGGCTACTTAATTTATTAGTATAAGCTGCTCAACAGTATCTGGGTATATGGATATACATATAGCTAAAAACCTTATAAATATAATCTAATAACTAAAAACCTTAAAAATATATAATCTTATAACTAAAATATATTATTAAAAGAAGTCCCTGTAGGCAAGGTACCGAAGATACTGGCAGCATTCCCCCTTTGGATGGCAAGACTAATTCTTTGACCGAGGTAGCTGCCAGCTCTCCGGTCTCCTGTGATGTCGACTAACCTTTCGGTTATTTGTTTAAAAAGCCTAATAGCGCTAGGACCCCACGGACCAAGGGTCTCGACTCCGAATGGGACAAAGTCATATTCGGAGCCGAGCATTGGCTACTTAAGTTGGGGTTAAAACAATATTCTTAAACCGTTAAAATTTGTTCAAATTGACCTCTTTAGTTCACCCAATTTTTACTAATTTTATTTTAAGTTATTTAATTGCATCATATTCTTCTAAAACATATGGTGATAATATAATGTCTTTATACGTTTAAATGTGTCGATATATTATTATTATTTTCTTGTTACCAAATTCGACTCCAATGTACCTTTCATCCATTTATAATATTATGTAATACCAGAGACGTATTTATTTTATCTAAACAATAACAAAGTTACCCCAGTCTTGAATCATATTAATAATATATTATCAATATATTACTTGAAACAAGCAGAATTTATAGATAAGAAATACCCATTATATATAGGACTTTCCTGTTAACAAACGGCATCTCCGTCATGTACACGATTTGTGCAAGAAATAGAATTATTATATTATAGTTTCTAAGCTGTTTTGACATTGGTATTTACCGATTTGATTTTACCGACTTGCTTTGAAAATACCCAATTATACATAATTTTTCCGCTTGTATTATTAGGCAGAGGTGGAATTTTATAGTGCCTGAGACGGCGATGGACTCACCCTCTGTCACGTTGGCACTTAATCATATTCGGTGAAATGTGGGTGTTGTTGTTACAACACCTCTGCTTACGTCTTCGGGGACCCTTCTGAGATGGCGTGGTCATATTTTTGTATGTTTTTTTACCGACTGATTGATGTCAACATACAGTCCCGTTGATCCTAGAGACATGAATTTGGAGATATGAATTTGGAGAGTCTGTTCCTGATGCGATGATATATTTGTAAATTATTGCCACGTAAGCGACACTTAAGATTAATTTCGTATAGAAAATAATTCCTCCTTTTTCAAATCGCATGGTGTCTGTAGCCGGCAGGTAATTGCGTGCTAATTAGAGTAGGCAGGCGCGCGTGACTAATTCCCGCCGTCGCCGCGTCTCGCTACTCTTTGCCTCCAAATCTTAATTTTACATGTGTGTTTATGAAATAGGTATACCTACTATTCGGTTGAATTATAACCCTTTTTTATTTCATTCATGATAAAGGTTGAATTAATAAATTGAATATCTAAAACTGCCTATATAGTTAAAACTCAATTTTTTAAACATTTTCTTTCATACCTTCTGTGAATTACTTCTCAGACATGTGCAGGTTTCCTCACGATGTTTTCCTTCACCATAAAGCACGTGGTGTGTTGATTCATTGATACAGGCTTCGCTGGGATTCGAACATGCGTCGCTTGCGTAGCGGGCGACTTCTCAATCCCCAAGGCCACCACGGCTCCTAATATTGAATAATCTCTAATAAGTTAAGAAGTTTGTATTATAATCTTTGGCACAGCAAATTAAGAAAACCTTAAAGCACAAACACGGAGCAGTAACTCATTTGCAAGCTGGCAACAAAACCCGGTAATAAATTCACCCAGTTTTGTTAAAAAACCGGCTAATTATTACCGCACCATTAGCTCGCCCGAAAAAAGGTTAAATTTTAAGCACCATTTATTAATCTCGGATAACACGGTCGATTTGTTGTAAAGGATGGTCCGAGCTTGCGTTACATTGAAAATAAATAGAGATTTGTATCTTCAGGGGATGTGTAGGGATGTTAAGCATGGAAAACTATAAATGACATTCAAAATACGAGTATCTAACAATATACCATATTTTTTAAAGAATTTTTACTCCATCGAAGGTGAATTCTGTCACTCTTAAAACTTTTAAAATTTACTCCTTAACTAGCTTTGACCTGCGGTTTTACCCGCGTAGATTTAATGTAATTACCGCAGAACCCTACATGTTTTTTTAAATAAAAATAGCAAATTTTTTAATGTGCTTTTTAAGACAGTTTCTTATATACTTTCATGTTCATTTAGTGAAAAGCTGATAGTATGGAATTACAAACAGACACTTCAATTGTATTTACCTTTAGGTATGTATAGATTTATAGTCTAAAAGTATAATTGGGTATATTACACTCTGGCCCGCTAAAATAAGTCCCGAATTCTTGATGTTACGTTGTGGCCCTCTCAAAAAATCTTCATACACTGTGTCCCAAAGTACTTTGTATATTAGAAATCTTGTTTCTCCCAATAATTTCATATTCGGTGTTATTACAGCGTATATAATGTCACATGAAGAGAAAAGTTTGGTATGAAATAATTTTGCAAGGAAATCGCGACATCAACTTTCAAAGTTCGACACAGTTCAAAGACATGGAGTATTTAGGAACAAGAATGTAAAGTATTTGTGATGTGACCACCCCTTAACTTGAAGATACTTAGTATGCAAGCTAATGGGGCGTAGATTAGCACAATCACGTCCTATACCAGGCTAGCTTAATTTAACGATCGATCTCGGGTTTTCTTAACGACGTTCAATCGACTGAACTAGCCATTGAAACGCTTGTAGCTATAGATATCACTAGCTGTGCCTCGCGGTTTTACGTAAAGTTACATTCATAGGTGACCCGCGGGAACTTTAATGTTTTTTTTTAAATAACAGTAGCCTAAGTTACTCCTTGTAACATTAGCTATCTGCCGTTAAAATCGGTCCAGCCGTTTCGGAGATTACCTGGAACGAAGTCAAAGTCAAAGTCAAAAGTATTTTTATTCGATTAGACTTTTCACTACATCTACTTATAAATAAATGCGTAGCTTGAGATGACCAGCCCCCACAAGCAGCACCTGTTCACAAGTATGACGTGAATGCCAGCCATTGACCTCCTCAACAAACAGACAGAGATTTTTTATTTTTCTTTATGTTGGTGCCGTGTATGCATTTAGTGAAAAGCTGTTATTTTGGAATTACAAACGAGACACTTCAATTTCATTAATGTGTATCTGTATGAATAGAGTAGAGATATAAATATTACTTCTGTAATTCGCTTGCGTAATCTCAGTTAGCTTAAGAAAATGAGTTGCCTGCGACAGCAATGGACACCATCTGTCACGATGGCACTGGTTAACATGTGTTGGAGGACTACGAAAATGACGTAAGCTCACTAAGCTTACGTCATTTATGTAAGACACAATGTAGCCTAAGCGCTTGATGGTAAGCGATTACTGCAGTATACGTCTCTGAGTTCCTTACGAGTTCAAGACGAGTTCCTAGTTATTACTTGTAATGCGAAACTTAAAAAAAAAGCCGTGATGGCCTTGAGGTTTGATGTTATGTACAGTGATTTCACACCACGTGCTTTACGGTGAAGGAAAACATCGTGAGGAAACCTGCATATTTCTGAGAAGTAATTCAAAGACGTATGTAAAGTGTCTGAGACGGCGATGGACTCACCATCTGTCACGTCGGCACTTAATCAACTTCGGTGAAAAGTGGGTGTTGTGATCACAACACCTCTGCCTACCCCTTCGGGGAATACAGGCGTGATAGTTTTGATATTTTTTTTTTCAATCATCTCATTTCAAATTAAGAACGAATAAAGCAATAGAAGAGAATATTATGAATCACGAAACTGTTCTCATTTTTAAACGAGGAACATCTTTCGAACGTACGTGGATACTTTACAATTTAAAATCGGTCCACGCGCTTAAATGAGCTCGTCGAAGCTGGAAATTTCCCATCAGTTGCATCTATGAAGCGGACTGAATCGTGTGATCACCCGGTAATTGCATGATGCAACCACGACCGTACCGTAACTGATACTTAACGTTAACGTATTTCATACATACATACATACATATGCTCACGCCTGTATTCCCCGAAGGTGTAGGCAGAGGTGTTGTTATCACAACACCCACTTTTCACCGTATTTGATTAAGTGCCAACGTGACAGATGGTGAGTCCATCGACGTCTCAGGCACTATACATACGTCTTTGAATTACTTCTCAGAAATATGCAGGTTTCCTCACGATGTTTTCCTTCACCGTAAAGCACGTGGTGTGTTATAAACCTTTTCGGCTATCTAACGCTGATATAATTTTTCAAATAGGAGTAGTTCCTGAGATTAGTGCGTTCAAGGAAACTGCTTTATGTATTAGCATAGATGCTGATTATGAAAATCTTATATAAATTCATACCAGACGTGAAAGACCTGAACGATACAATTTACCGCGTATGAAATTAATATTGGTATCTACTTACTACATACTGGATTTTTGGACATCTATCTCTATACTAATATTATGAAGAGGAAAGATTTTTATGTAACTTACGAACGTGTAACGAATTGGCTCAGAAAGTACGCTAGTATTCGTTATTTCGGTACTTTTCATGACCTACAGAAGTAAATCGTAATTGAAACGCTCGACTTGGCGGGCCCACTGCCGTGCCTCCCGATACCGTCGAACGATTAAAGTCATTCGGTCGGAGTCATGGAGCCTTAACATGAGCTATTATTGGCATGATCATTTTACTCTTATTATGAGACAGATGTATTTGACGTATATATATCTGTCACTGTTACACAACTGAACTATCATTGCTATAAGAGCTCATGGTCAGGGCCCTGTCCAAATTTACTTTTCACGTGCTCCAAAATCGTAATTTGTTAGGATTTCAACTGAATAGGATCGAATCTTAACAATTTCTCAAATTTAAGTAAAGTATTTAATACGAAGCCGGGGCTATAAGTACGGTCCAAACTTCATGTTTTAGGTACTAAGTATTAAGATAAATAACAAGCAATTTAATGACGTCACAGTTTATTGGATTTGAATATAATATATTGTTATAATATAGGTATTTACAATAATATTCGGAAACTCTCAACTACAATAAATTTTCGGTTAATCTACATAAATAAATACAAGGTACACAACCGATATTATCAATTATAATATAGATATATTTCAATGATATTATTGTGAAATATTATATTTAAATATAATATAAAGCATGGCTCAAATGATAAAATATATATATTCTATAAACCATAAATGTAATGGTCTCAAATTAAATTGTATAGTTAATTGTACACATTAAAGCAAATATAAAATTTATAAAAGTTTAAGCCCTATTTTATGAAAATTCTTTGTTTGCGCGGCAGTGTTTAAAATATTACACACATATTTTTATATATTAACCAGAATATCCTTATATACTCCTACATATCGCGTAGATATAGTGTATTGTTTAACATAGTATTGATTTCAAACTATTATGCTACTTATATTCAAGTTATTATTTTTAATATAATTTTCTTTGGTATACATCCACTGATATTTAATAAACTACTTTGATACATATTATTACTTTAACTATAATATAGTAAATATTATATAATATATTTCATAGGTACATGGTAAAGTGGTCAGTTCTGTAAACGGAAAATATACTACACGAAATGAAATGCATTTCTTAATACTTGACACTAACGGAAAAAATAAAAAATACCTACTTAAGAAAATGATAGTGCTTATAAAAAAAGGACGGGACATAAAGTAACAATTGATTTTTAAAATAATTTTTACTTTTTTTTGGAAACTTACTCAATATTGGTGTTTGTAATGAGCAATTTTATGAAGTTATAATTAAATATAATTGGGGTTTGTTATTGGCGTGTGTTCCTGTAATATTGCATTTTGGCACAAGTTTTCATATATTATTACAATTACTTTTACCATATTGAAACGCACATTATTATTATATTATGTTAATATTATTATAGGAATAATAATATCTAATAGGCATCTTAAGATAAACTGTATAATCATTAATAAGCATTTTCAAACATTAACATTTATAAAACGACATATTATTGCATATTATTATATAATATTATATTATAATAATTTAATAAATAAGGTCAGTGAAATAAAAGAAACAAAAATAATTTGAATACTTTTTTACTTTTCATTATCATATCACATGGATTACAGGAAATCTCAAAATATAGTAATTGAAATCTGTAAATGAAGAAATGATACAATTTGAAACATATTATAAACATGGAATATAATATCTATAAGCCAAATAATTGTAAAATTTTAATTGCCAGTCTGAGCAATCAGTTCCAATAAATTGATGAAAATATTAAAACACATTTTCAAAACAATTTTTTTGTCGTTTTTGACATGCTTGTATAATAGACAACGATTTTTACTCAACACATTATTTATCTATGCAAAAGTAACATGGGAAGCTCAATTTTAAAAATACAAATTTAATATCATCCACACTAACCAGAAAACGGATTTTAAAAATCATTTCCGCCCATATTGGGGCTAAGAATTCCAATTCGTGTCATTATACATTATGTAACATTGGCTCTGATATGTTCAGTGTACTATAGATTATAATAGGCGAATTTTCTGTGTACATAATAATAATATTTCGTCATAAGATGTGTTTACAAACAACCCACCGTCACTATGAACTATGCAATAACTTAAAGCTAATATATTTACAAAATTCATTTAATACGACACCGAATGATTGGTAACGTCTATAATATTTAATATCGAGATTATAATTTTAGGCCTTTATCATAATGACGTCCAAATATTAGAAAACAAGCCGTTACATCCAATACAACAATTCACTCCATTTTAAATTATAACTGTCATCAACACAAGCCGTGGTGGCCTTGGGATTTGAGCAGTCGCCTGCTACGCAAGCGATGCATGTTGGAATCCCAGCGGGGCCTGTACCAATCAGATTTTCTAAAAACTTATGTGCAGTGATTTCACACCATGTGCTTTACGGTGAAAAACATCGTGACGAAACCTGCATATGTCTGAGAAGTAATTCAAAGACGTATGTATAATGCCCAAGACGGCGATGGTCTCACCCTCTGTCACGTTGGCACAATCATGTTAGGTGAAATGTGCGTGTTGTTGTTACGACACCTCTGCTTACCCCTTCGGGGACCCTTCCGGGATGGCGTGAGCATACATATATATACCTGCCATCAATTCGCGCGTACTTAATATAACAAACATAATATACAATTATTTAAACACTACCATAAATATAACAGCCCCTAGTATCGTACTATTCAATAGTATATATTTATCTAATATTATACATCAATAATATAAATTAGGTTATGGTTCATAAAAGCAGCGTCGAAATATCTTATTGTGTAGGTTAATAAAGACCAGTTTGCCTCAGTAATTTCACTGCTGGTCAATTAAATATCAATTTAACACCCAACCTTATTTAATGTAACATTAAAATTCGAGAGATTACATTGAAATGCCTTAAATGTATTTCAAAATTACTTGGAAGTTCCTCATTTGGGAAGACGATGCGTCCTTAAGACCTTACAATTAGGCCTGAATTGATTCTCGATTGGAATCCACAAAATGCTCGTCTAAAATTAAGGTCTCGATTACATTATTCGTTTGACAATCGATATTTAAAATTATAGTTAACAATTACCTTCGTTTTCACAATTCTTCTGTCGATGCTATAGGCGCTTTGAGTAGGGGTGTTCTGGGACTTCGAGATCCGTCAGAATTTCTGGAACAGGCTTGGAAATCTTCGTTGGAAAGTGATGCTGGAAGGGGTGCAATCTTCAATTGATGCCCGTTTAGTTTTATCTCTGTAATGGAATGCGATCGTCCATGGTTGACGTTTGGTTTCTCCTTGTTACTTGTTGTTATGGGATCGTGTGTTGGTGTCTTGGCCATGGACTGCGTCACTCGTGTCCTATTGGATTGTTCGCGTAACGCCATTTGGTAGGCCACTTCAAACGCCTCGCCTAACGTTAGAATTACTTCGGTCGCTTGGTCCTGGAATACAAAAGTTTACAGTAAAAAGTTTGGGTCAATTTTGAAACAATAAAATGGTTGAAGGTATTTGGGTATATTTAAAATATTGTAATTGAAAGTCAAAAAAAGTCGAAGTGGTGTATTCTTGTATGGGGAAAAAATCGAAAGCTTCACGTTTTGTCTTGTTGAAGTTGATGTATGACACCAATGAGCTTTACGGTGAAAAAAAACATCGCGAAGAAACCACAAGTCATCTAAATAAAGTCCATCCCAAATGGGAGGTGTCAGCTTACTCCTACTTGACTCCTAAGAAGTGAGATGAATGCAAGGTAACCTTACCATAGTAGCAACCCTGAAGACATGACAGTAGTGACTTCTGGTGGCGTGGTCTTTGGTGATGTACGCGAAGTGTGTGAGATCATCCGCATCTTGACAGGCGCAGTGTATGTTACGGATTTCATGTTCGCAAACCAGCTCCTAAGGATAAGATAGAAACTTATGATTATGAAGAAATATTTCTAAAGGCTTATTATAGCCTCAACTTTAGGTATAGATTTAATATCACAAAAAATATTTGCTATACACAACGTACGTAGGTATATGTCGTACCCAACTAGCTTAATACATTCAGGTTGCTAGTTGAACAAAGTTGGTAAAAAGGCTAGGCTGCTGAAATGTACATTAAGCTATCTTCAAAATTTGCCAGAACATATTTGAAACTACATTGTTTTCATATCATAATAAACCTTTTGTATTAAATATATGCCAAGTCTATTCGCAAAAATATTCCCCCAAGGGTATAACAACCAAAAACACTAATTATCCCACTTAACTAACCGTGAATTCTTCTAAAAAAAAAAAAAAATTAAAAGGGTCGAAAAACAACAATCCTTTTTCTGAAGAAACAAAGGCAAGCCAAGATTGGCCACTGGTCCGATCAAGTGTGAAGAATGATCCATAATTAAAAATCAAAAGAGCGAAGTCAGTTTTTTGTATCACGAAGCTCCTTTGTCTCGCTAAAGGGATGTTTTGCCCTTGTGCGGTTGAGTGATTTTCAGACTTGGACAGTTTCGGACAAGTTTTGATCGTGATCATGTTAGATGTTGACACAAAATTTTAAGTTAGTTGACATTTGAATATTTTACGTACAAATTATGAAAACCAAATTTGATTTAATATCTCCATCAAAGTTTGCCCGTAAAAAAAATAGAGTAACCCCCAGAATTTTCAATCATTTTATAAAAATACTGTTCTTCCGTACGTAAAGGAGCATTATAGGCATTGCTACCCTTGAATTAGGATTATATTTATTAAAATGAATAATAATTGTCTCCAACTCACCCTTGTAATAGTGTTAAGGAATTTGACCCCTCTGTAGCTGATTGAAAGTATAATATCGGGTGAATCCCTCGGTTCTTTGGTTGATTTCTTCAGCTTTTGTATTGACTTCTTTGTGGACTCCGTTCCCTTGAGCTCTTTCACTACTGTTGATCCCAGGTACTAAATAAAAATATAACATTCTAAAGCATATAATATAATGTAAATATCATATTAGTTATATCTCTCCTCTAGACCTTTATACAAAACATAGATTAAGATAGTCCTTGGTTCAAAAATAACATCCATCTCTTTCTCCTGTACGGATTTTAAAAGGGATGTACATAGTTTTAGACCAAGTCCTAGATCGAATTAGACCGTCTTCGTTTCTTCACCTCTATTACAGAGAGCATAACGTAATTCAAATAGTTTGGATACTGATTTTCATATGCGTTTTTATTGCCATGATAGATTGATAATGATTAAGAGACAGATATATATAAAGGGTATAAGTCTGTCACTGTCACAAAACCAAACTATCACTGTTATTAGAGCTGATGGTGAGGCTCCAGTGTTCGAACACCTATAAAATCGATGATTTCTTTTTAACAAAACTCACATTAGCTACATAAGTGACGGCTCCAGTAACCAGTACAAACGGCTGGTGCTTCCATTGAGTCTTCAAAGCCCCTGGTACTCCAACCAATAGCTCTGAAGGTGCTCTGATTTCCAAATCTGAAGGCCTTGGGGGTTGAGGAGCTGGTCTGTTCTTCTTACTTCGCTTCAACGTTTCTCCGCCAGGAGGCATTAATGTTGGAACTACTGGAGGCGGTACAGGCTTTAAGTTCTCCGAAGGTGGTAGTTTCTCTTTGATTTCTTCTTTTAGCTGCTGTATGTTGTTTTTCTAGAAAAATATGTCTGTGTTATGATATGCTTCATAATTTTGATTAGTTAATTCATGATTATAAACATTTTATTTATACATCCTACAATCAGCGGGGCCTGTACCAATGAGTTTTTCTAAAAACTCATGTGCAGTCATTTCGCACAACGTGCTTTACGGCGAAGGAAAACATCGTGAGGACACCTGCATATGTCTGAGAAGTATGAAAGACATATATATAGTGCCTGAGAAGGCGATATATCAACATTTGTGCATTGGAACATTGTCCATGAGCTTACGTTTTTTAAATTATTTATTTTATATTCTTTAAATTGTATAATATTTTTGAAAAGAGTAATTACTGAGTTTCTTGCTAGGTTCTTCTCAGTAAAAGCAACCTTCCGAACTTGGCGGTAGCATGTATAATCCTGTATAAATATGTCATTCTGACGATTTGAAAGTACTTTGTAAAAAGTCTAATCGAATAAAGATACTTTTGACTTTGACTTTGATAGATATAGATCTGTCACGTTGGCACTTAAACATCTTTGGCGGAAAGTGGGTATTGTTATCACAACACCTCTGCCTATACCTTTGAGGAATACAGGCGTGAGCATATGTATGTATGTAATTCCTACAATATAGGAGGAGGATTTAAAGCCATGGCATTCTCTATCAGTCAACTTTTGGCTGATGCAGACCAGTATCTTCCTGGCATATGTAAAGTAATATACGAATATACTACATTTCATGCGTTTAGTCGCTGCTACCTCAAACGCAATCTGCCAATGTCATTTAAAATTATCGTTTAGACTAAGTATGTTTTTGTCTATTTCGCAATAGATCTAATCTCCATATAGTCCGTTTAGTGATATCACTATGTCGTAATAAGCCTATTTAGACGATATAATGCTATATGTGAATTCGAATGCACAATAATAGGAACAAGACTAGTATTTGACATTGAACAAAGTTACGCTGTATCCTTATGACTTCGACAATACTGTCGTTTCGAGTGAATAAAACAACAAAACAGAGCCTAATTAAATCAGGAAGGGTGCTAAAAAAGCTCCCAATGAAATCATAACAGAAAAAGACACTACAACACAAATTCACACTTCAGAGGTGAAAACAAAAGTAATGACGCAACACGGAATAAAAACGGAAAGGCGTAAAATTTTAATTAACGCACTAAGGAAGGTACAAAAGGGGAAATAATTGACAGTGTCAACCGTATAATTTGACGAGTGTCATTTTGATGTTAATAAAAAATAGGGGGTGTTATTCAGGTTTTAGTGAATAGAATAATGTTCCATTGGACTGAGCTTGAATGGCGACTGGTGATATCGTAGTCCTGTGGGTTAGCTGCTCTAACCACTAGTTTTCGAAGGGAAGGAAGGGAAAGGTTCGTGAGATTAGGTGTTGTTGTGACTTTCTCATGAGTTTGCTAAACAACCAAATATTCATTTTAATTTGAGCAGCATACATTATTTTATTTCAAGAGCGATTTGTAAAACTATGCTCAAGTCAACAAGTAACAAAAATTATTTCCGCTTCCAGAAATCCATCTTTGTTCAAAATTTCAGACATCTTTTTACCCACAAAATGGCGCCATACGTAAGTTAGATCGCAGAATGATAACATTTTCTTAAATATAAAAATACTCTCATCTAACAACTGGCAAAACACTTTTCCATTCATAAAATGAACATAGTATACATATAAGCTGACAAGCAGTATGAAACCTAAACCAAACTTTTGAAATAACGTTCAATCGAGCGTCAGGGTTGTCTTTCTTAAAGTTTGGAAAATTTGCTCCTTTATTTAATGTCAAAGTAATTTCCATTATTAAAAAGTACTGTAAAAGACGTATATGACATTACGTCGGTGTGAGTGTGTCATTTTGAATGATTTCTTCGTAGATTCCATACTAGCAATCTTATATTTTACTGTGACATGGATGTAAATGGCAAACTACATAAAATGTATACAAATACCCTTAGTTGGAGCCCATTTACAGTATTCGCTTCAAAAACCACGGGCTGTGGTTAGTGCCTCTCTCCACTATGAATGAAACGCGATGAATAGACCTCGAATTGAACACTAATTACCTATACGAGTTCGACGACGTGTGAAATTAAAAAAATGCGCTGGATTCACATTCATAGTGGGTACGCAGATTGTACCACATGAGACTGACATATTATTTACAACTTATGGATAATACGGAAAAATCGTAATAGTTATCAGATTTTTTTTACATCTATGAGTTTAGAAGGCTGAATGACTTGAATATACAATATCGTTAATGCTACTGTCGGGTATGAATGATTGTTTTTAACTGATAGGAGTCCGGCAAGACACTCGGCAATTGCTCTTTTCAAGAATATTACATCTAATATATAGAATTCTCGTGTCGCGGGGCTTGTCACCAAATTACTCCGGGTTGTGTGAACGGGTCGACCGAGTTATACGAAATTTTGCGAGCATATCGGGTAGAATCGGCCAACACCAATTTTGCCCTAAATGATAAGGGTGATGCACCCCAAAAAATATGGCAATATAACGTCTACCGGACACAGATAGTAAAATAAACAAAATTACAATTATTGGTGACGTTACAATTATGAATATATTTTTATTTGTTTTTAACGTTAATGGCTTAGTCAATGAAAGGGCTTTAACTCTACAATTTCCACATACTATATGAGCTACCAAATTTCACGCTACCCCTAAACTACTTAACAAGATCGGGCACCTCGTTACCAGTAATTATGTAACGAGTTTAAAATGGCTAATCCTGATGAAATTGCTCATCTTCTTCTTAATTACAGCCGTGCACGTGTTTAGGGTGTAGCCTGGCAACACCCCACAGGTGCCGAGTTATCTGGTGACGGTAAATGTGCAATAAAGTGGTATTGCCACTTTATTGCATGACGATTTAAGTGAGTACGATAGACAGGTGATATTTAGGGCCAGCAATAGGGTTGGTATGAATGCAAGCTTGCGAATATTAAATTCCTTGGTTGATTGGCGTTCAAATTTAGAAATAGACTTTTAACTGAATTATAATTTCTTTTTCAACAGTAAAAACTAAGTTATTTGAATTCTCATATGCACTAGAAATAGTTTCAAGGTATAAATATCGAGCCTCGAGGTTTTACCCGCGAAGACTAAAATTTACTTGTCTGTTTTTTTGCGGATTGAATGTTGAAATCAGCGTAGTGTTTTTTTTATATGAAACTATAATGATCAATACAGATAAATAAAATTGTAGTGGTGTTTGATATTCCAAATTAGCAGCTTTTTACTAAATGCAAAAAAGTATATACGATACTCACATAAGAAAAACAATTTTTACAAATTTCCTCTGCTTATCTGTGTGTCCGTCTGTCGGTATGTTTGTTCCGGCTGGACCGATTTTAACGGTACTTTGACTTTGATTTAAAAATACCCATGAAATGAACTCAAACTCAAAGTCAAAAATATCTTTATTCGTATTGACTTTTTACAAAGTACTTTCAAATCATCAGAATGACATAATTATACAGGATTATACATGCTACCGCCAGGTTCGGAAGGTTGCTTTTACTGAGTTTCTCAATAATTACTCTTTGCAAAAACATTATACAGTTTTAAAAATACGAAATAAATCACCTAAGTTGCTTAAGTGATTTATTTTGTATTTTTAAAAGTCCATGGACACAGTAGATATCTACGCGGGCTAAAGTCAAAGGGTATCTTATATAGGTACTAACTAGTACCTATGCACGATGTCGGAGAAAAAGGAACAGTTGTCTTCTAAAAGTTGTAGGGTTTTATCGATATATCACTATATTGAAGTCATAAAATATTTAGCTCCAACGATAACGTAGTTATAGGCTATGGTTGCTAAGGGCCGAAGAGCTCGCGGCCTTATGTGATTGAATGAACGCGCGGCCGCGTTTACTTACTTTAAGTACGCGTTAAATCAACTTGTTTAATTATGGGGAAGGTGACTGATTTCGAAAAATGTTTTTTGGAATTATTTCAGGACCTATTAGTGGGAGAAAAAAAATAACAACGTAGATAGAGTAATTTTTATGCGAAAATAAGGTCTTGATATGGTCAATTTTGAACGTCAGTTAATCGAAAACGTAAGAAAATATTTATGTCATAATAATTTTATTTACTTCCTAAAATTATACCCTATCACTTACTTTAACAGCTGTCCTATTTTCCCCGACACCCTGTATAAGATGGACCCTTTGACATAAATGTATTTCAACTCTGTCAGCAAATTTAACAACACAAATATGGCAACAAAAACATCAAACGAGGCTAGTTGAGACGACAAAACTAAAATATATGCAGCGACTACAGTTACGTCGGTGTAATAAAAGTAATGCCTCAGTGTATTGATACTATAACTCTCGTTATGGCAAGAGGACATCCTCTTTAGAATTAATATATGGTCGTAAGTTACTTAATACGATGCACCTGGTGTCAAATAACATTTGATTATACATTTTATGTTGCAAATGGATATTTATTGAGGATTTGCATTATAAAGTTGCCAGGTATGATAATAATAAACATGATCATAATGCGGCGGAAAAATTCAACGCATGAGGTGCGATCACGAGTAGCTTAGTTGGCAGAGCAACTGCACGGTTTAGAGAGTCCGTGGGTTCGAGTCTCGTCTCGTATTTTTCCTGACCTTTTTAAGAATTTAGAATATAAACATGTGTCATGGATACAAATCTAATTTTACGTTGTAAGTGTGTTGCATTACGTTCGTAACAATATTATCGTCGTGAATGCAGTGTATGGTAGCAACACCCTCCGTACGATCATCATTTGTAACACTGCAGTTGTAAAGGATATCCTCTTCAAAGGTTTAGATTGAACTGATTGAACAGTTTAATGTCTCCAATAAATGTGTTGAACTCCATCACTGTAGTAGGGCTGTCAGTTTTTGTATGGAAAACTATATTGATGTGTGAATTTGAGATCTGAATTCCGTGTTTTATTTGTAATTTTCACCTAGTATTAGTTTAAGAGATGCTTTTTTTTCGATAAATGAATTATGTAAAATTTTATCACGGAATAATATGTATATACATACATAAGCAAAATGTTTGCTTAACCAAACAAATCTTCTATAAATACATACGTAAATTATACATTATGCATGTAATGAATATAGATCAAGCGAATGCGAATATGAGCGGAAGTGTCAGTAGAGGAGTCCAAGGATGAACTACTATGACCAAATTAATAATATTTTCAGAAAGCTCAAATTCGGAGCACTCGTAACTAAAGGAAGTGTATGAAGTACCTATGTACTCGTAAGTAGATCAAGCGATTTGACGAAAAGATAAATTGACAAATTCAGAAACAGTGAATTAGCTCAAGAGTACCACGCTCGTCGGTGTCAACAAGTCAAAAGGGCGTGAGCTTTTTTTATCATATTATTTTTACATAAACTAATTTTCTTATGACTTAACTTATCACCATTCATTGATTTAATATTTATTATAAACCATTAAAACACAATTGAAGTGGGAGAATACTACTGTCGACCTAAAGGCACTAGGCGATATCTTCCAGGACCATGGCATGGAATATTCTGTGCGTATTCTGAAAAAGTTAACTTACCAAAGTATTGAGATCGGCATTAATATCTTCCATATGATTAGCGGGTCCGTTCTGCTCACCAGAAACCGAAGCCAGGATCCTCTTCCGATGTCCTGTCTTCTGTATTTCCAGCACTGCTGTCAGTTCCACTTCCCAAATCCTCTTCACTCTATCCATATCTACATACAAATGCTTCCTAAACGTATCACTATATTGCTCTAAGTGTATATTCCTTAACCATTGCTCCACAGATTCGTTTTGGTTTTTACTAATAGTATTATTGTTATGGTTATTGCTTATTTCTGCTATTTTAAGAGGTAATTGCTTCGCTGATTCTATTATTTTGTGCCTATCGTTCTCTTCTATGCCCATTTCGCGGAGGTCGTTCTCGTCGAGTATTCCATTCTGTAAAGGAATTGCTTCGTTAATTTGATTACCAGAGCTACATAATAGTCAGTGAGCCAAATCTGTAGGATATATTGGGGGTTTGGCCGATTCACGTACGAAATCCCGTGGAAAAGGTCGTGGTTATAGCATACCAGACAAAGGAGGCAGGTTTAAATATCACCGGTCTATACCAAAGAGTTGATCTAAAAATATAAGTGCGTTCGATTTCACACCACAAACTTACAGCGGTGAATAAATTTATGAGGAAATTGCATATCTGTCTGAGAAGAAATTAATGCCTGAGACGGTGATTAATTCATCATCTGAACTTCCAGACAGCACTTAATTATTTGCTTGCTTATCCCTCTGAAACGGAGTGAGCATTTTTTTATGAGAACATTTCCTGTCCCTGGCAATAGACTTTGTCTTGCAAATATGCCTAATTGCTATTAACTTCGAAAAGGCAATGACTATTTGACACACTTACAACAAAATCCACGTCATCATAACCGCTTTCCAGGAACAAGGTTTCATAATCATGAAGTCCTAAGCCAGCCAGCCATAGGCCCAGGTTGGACGTCACAGATGCACTGAGACTAGACTCAGAACAACTCAGACCCAGTCTAGAAGTAAACTCCTGCTCGAGCTCCGACACGAATACTGACTCGCGGACCAACTTGCTGCCGAATGAGGCCATTATCTCGGATATTTTCGCCCATTCTTCCTGTTGACAAAGAAATAGATGTTGTATTATGGTTGAATCTATACAATACTGATTAAAGTGTCTGTTTGTAATACCAAATAAACATCTTTTCACAGGTACATACATATAAATGCTAATTTTTAATTGTTAGAACTTAATCATATTCGGTGAAATGTGTATCGGGTGTTGTTGTTACAACACCTCTGCTCACCCCTTCAGGGACCCTTCTGAGATGGCGTGAGCATATTTATTTTTATTTATTATTATTATTAGCATCTATAAATTAATACTTGAAAGTCACAGGCGGAACATACTTCTTCATTAATAATATTCTTTGCCTTTTATAAATTCCGTATAAATTCTCACTTAAAATAATCCACTTGCAGTTGTTATTAAAACATCTGCTTCCCACCTGCCTACCTGCATATCACGTGACATGTTTATCGAGATAAGTATTTGTAGATGTCTGAGTCATCATACGGGCTCCTACCCGCACCTAAGACCACTTTTGTTTTTTCTAATTATAGTCCTTTGTGATACATTTTGTAACTTTGGCACCCGTTTTTCACTGTCTTATCCAAATTAATATAATCGGCGAGTGTGTCTATCTGTGAACTTTTCATGGCTAGCCGTTGAATCCATTGTTTGTTACAGGGATAATTTTGATCCCATGACGGACAAAGGCTTTTATACCTGTCAAAATCTTAAGACTCCGTTTTTCTTCGCCGTAGACGGGTAAAAAAAGACTCATTCAATCTCTTATCTATACAGAATAAACTTTAAGTGTCTGTTTCAAATTAACAGCTTTACACTAATAGAAGTATACATGAAGTGAAGAAGAAGTATACAGCCGTGGTGGCCTCGGGGTTTGAGCAGTCGCCCTCTACGCAAGCGACGTAAGTTCCAATCCCAGTGGGGCCTGTACCAATGAGTTTTTCTAAAAAAAAACTTATGTACGTGATTTCACACCACGTGCTTTACGGTGAAGGAAAACATCGTGAGAAAACCTGCATATTTCTGAGAAGTAATTCAAAGACAAGACGTATGTATAGTGCCTGAGACGGCGATAGACTCACCATCTGTCACGTCGGCATTTAATCATCTTCGGTGAAAAGTGGGTATTGTGATAACAACACCTCTGCCTACCTCTGCGGGGAATACAGGCGTGAGCATATGTATAGAATTGTACATGATACAAACATAAACAATTATTTTTTTAGAAAATTCTGTTTGAATGTCTGTTTACTCCGGATAATCTCTTACATGACTGTAATTAATTGTAACACCGAAAAAATTTAAAAAGTTTAAATCAGTACATTCCATACCACCAGCCTATGCTCTGTGCCAAAAATCTAGACAAAGTAAAAGTCTAGACAATATATGACAACTTTGCTTAATGCATATCAATGTACCTACAGGAAAACAGATGTAGGCCGGATATTTCCAATTTAAATTCCGTCATGTAAGTACTAAAGGCCATGCTACACCTGCCGTTATCAATACTTTAAAATTTAAATGAGTTGTTGCTTAACGTGTCATTAAAATTATTATCAGGACCAGATAGTCGCTATCATAAAGGTGTGGATATGAGTCGGTGATGTCTGTATTACCTGCTAAGCTGCTGTCTGTTACCTGCTAAGCTGCTGAACCGATTCGACTCAATTTTGGAATAGAAGTAGCTTTTAACTCAAGGGGCGAGCAGGTCATTATTTTCGAGGGCTGACCTTGAATACGCAGTAGTAGTTTCATGACTATGTCTCTGTATGTCTGTATGGTGCGCTTGAACAACAACATACATATGCCCACGCCTGTATCCCATGGGGGTAGGCAGAGACCACCGTTCGCCACATGCTACGATCCTTACATACTTATTTAGCTTCATTCACACTCATGCATCTCTTCATACAAAATACAAGAGCAGTTAACTCTTAATTTTCGCTGAGCGGTTATAATTTATACAGCTATATAGATATTATTATAATGTGTTCTCTTGTAATCACAAAAATCCGAATCAAAAAAATACTGTAATTTTGATGATTCATTTCATTGTTTTTAAATCCTTGAGCTATTGTTCTTGAAAGAGATAAAATGAGACATCACAGAACATTGGACGCATAATTTCCGCACTTCCTGCCTTTGAAGGTATAGTTTTATTTTCGTACTAATGCGTGCGTGTGCACTTAGATTGCTTGCCTTTCAATATAATATTGAAGTGTTAACTGATATTAAATTCTATTTGTATGTGAGTATTGTGGCTACAATTAATCACATTATGAAGTAAAGATAAACAATGTAATGCCCCAAGTAGGTAGGATTTGTCATGTTGCAACATCGACGGATTTAGTTGCGTATGAGCGAGGCAATGTATTAATCTTTGAAATACAGCAGCCTCCGAAAAAGTAATAAGCCATAATCTATTGCACAGATAATCAATGCGAATGTGTCTCGAAAAAAATAAATCGTCATCTCCCTGGCCTTATCCCATATATTGTTGGGCTCGGCACTTCATTCAATTGCGGCTGATCACCTGATTTTCATACGAAGCGACTGCCATCTAACCATCGTAAGCCTTTTTACGAGGAACATCGATAATCTGAATTAAACCAGTAGTCGGTCTCTCTTAGGCTCCTGAATGATCAGTAACGATGTTATATTGGGGCCGACGACTTGAAGTGCTCTCCGAGGCACGGTGGAAACTGGCGATCACCTATCTAACTACTGGCTCTGGTTAGGGTTTCTTAACTTCGCAGATCAAATTCACAATTGAACAGATTCGTCGTTCATTAATCCCTCGATTTCATGAAGAAGTTGCCTCACACACATATCCCAGGTAGATAAAGAGGATGATTTTTTTTTCTGTTAATAACAATAAAGTATTTGAAACATGTCACAACCTAGGCCATAGATAAGTCTACAAGGCGAGTCTCGAAGAAGCCATGAAGGCCCACAGTACTTGAGTTTATTGAGCAAATAGTCAAGGAGCTACAGGCTATAAGTGCAGTTGGACAAAAGAAAATAGACCTTACCTGCTCGTCAAAAGGGCTGAGTATCGACAGCGACTTGTCCCCGCTCTGAGTGGAGCTGGTAGTGTTGCTGCGTCTCCGCACCTCCGCGTCGTCGACTCCATTGACGCTCCTGTCAAGCGCCTGTCCATTGCTGCCCAAGTTAGGTGCCACGATTACTGGTGGCTCTGTCGGGGAGGCGTCGTACACTGATTTAAGCTTTCGTAACGTCTTCGGCCGTTCGGCTGGCATCGGCCGCAAACCGATCCCGTCTAGCGTGGTGGTTGAGCCTTTGAAGAGGCCTGAGAACAAAGGAAAGTGAAGCTTATCGACCTGAACTTAATACTTCGTTTTGCCCCTCTCACTTAATACTTCATCTTAGAGTAACTGACAATGAATGCTAAAATTAAAGCCTTTTGTAAACAAGAGGCTCGTCTATCATAATGGGTCCTAGGTATACAAAAAAATTACGTGACTACTCACTAGAGATAGTGAGTGCAAGTGAGATAAATAGTGATTCAGACACTTTTTTACAAAGTCTGAATTCTCAGAGGAATGCAGGTTTCTTTCACTGTTAATTTGTGGTGTAAACTATTAGTTAGGAACAAAATTATTCGGATAAATAGCCGCTATGATCGGAATTTCGCTCATTGAACTTTAACCGAAACTATTTTAGATTCAGAATGCATTGACATTAATCAACGGTACCCTTCATATCAATATGTTTATTTAAGATACTATTTAAAGAACTGCGAATACTCACACTAGTATATTAATTTGTTACGTCACACCTAACGTTGATGATTCCTATGATTATTTCATAATCATTATGAATATTATGTAGAGTCGTGCTATTCATGTGGATACGTAGTTAAGTGATGGGGTCCCCGCGGTTAGCACGCGTAGACTAATTTTCATGAGAGGCTTTATAACGGGGAACCCTATTTTATTTTGAATAAGCATAAGTTACTACTTGTAACATCAGCTATCTACCATTAAAAGTCCCCTTAACATCGGTAAGCCGGGAAAATACAGGAATTTTTAAACCATTGTTTTTTTGCTCAGTTATCAGGGTGTCGGACAATAGGACAGCTGTTAAAATATGTGATAGGATATAATTTATGGAAGCAAATTAAATTATTGTGACAGCAAATATCTTCTTCCGTTTTCGAGTAATTGACATTCAAAGTTGACCATATCAAGTCCTTATTTTTGCATTAAAATAGGTAAGGACTTAAAAAAACATAAAAAAAATTCTCCGTCTGTCTGTTTGTTTCTTTCGGGTAATCTCTGAAACGGCTGGACCGATTTTAACGGGACTTTCACTGGCAGATAGCTTATGTTACAAGGAGCAACATAGTAAATAAAGTTTTAACTGACTTCAAGAAAAGCAAGAGGTTATTAATTCGACTGTATATTTTTTTTTGTTCTAATTTAATAAAAACATGCTGATCACAGCTAGTCTTGTTATAAGTTAGGCAGGTACTTATTTGACAATCTAAATGTCAAATAAGTAGTATGAAAACATGAGAGCAACCGAGGAAAACGCCACAGTTCTGACATCTTTAGCGCTTCAATTTCAGTTCGCTAGTGACAAATATGACTATTTAAAAAAAACTTGCACCATGTTATATAATTCATGTCTTTCTTATCTGTGTCTTATGTTATGTACATGAACAAGACTGAATGGTTATTATTTTCCAATGTCAAGGACTTAAAAACCGATATCGAAGCGTGAAAAGTGAAAACATTAGGCAACTAGATCTGTGCCAAGGCTTAAGGCAATAGATTTATCAGTACCGGTTTTGTCTACGACAAGGCTGGTGATATCTAGTCGTGTTATGTATTTGAAAACTCTATCAAATACATTGTTATCTATTGCTTGTTAATAACTATTGATTTCATCTCAATCTAGGCTAGAATTTAATTTATCGAGGCATAGAGGTTTATTAGCTTATGTTTACATAACCTAAAAGCAATTCTAGATTAATTATTTTATTGATAAGTTAATTAAGATTGATGCTATTTAGATAATATGTATGTTTGTTTTAATGTACTGTAATGTAATTTATTTTAATAAAACTTATGTACAGTGATTTCACACCACGTGCTTTACGGTGAAGGAAAACATCGTGAGGAAACCTTCATATTTCTGAGAAGTAATTCAATGAAGTATGTAAAGTGTCTGAGACGGCGATGAACTCACCATCTGTCACGTTTGCACTTAATCATCTTCGGTGAAAAGTGGGTGTTGTGATTACAACACCTCTGCCCTACCCCTTCGGGGAATACAGGCGTGAGCATATGTATGTTTATTTTAATGATCGTAATTAAAATGCAACGTTCTAAGTGATATTCCAAGTTATATACCAGCTTGCGGCCACAGCAAACGTTTAACCCCCATTTAAACGTCTTTGGGGTAGAATTTTAGAAATTAACCTTTTCTTAGGGTATACCTCACCTCCCAAAACACACTTCCCTCAAAATGTCATGTCTCTAGGATCAGCGGTCTAGGCTGAAGTATCCGACAGACGGCTAGGACTTTTCATTATATATGTATAGATATTATATGACCTACTTTAGACGTCAGTACCTGGATGCTTAGCTCGTAAATATTTGATTAAAATTTAAACCTAGATCCGTTAGATCCATTTATCACCCCCGAAACCCAGTATACAAAATGTCTTGAATATCGTTTAGATTATATTTATTTGTGCACAAGAATTGCTCGTTTAAAGGCACAAGATACATGGAATGGTATAATATATATAATATAACTACTGGGATTTAATCCCATAAACATGATTGATTCTACAAATAGCAAAGTTTTGAGATCACCGTCGTGCCTCTTAAATTAACAATTGCGAACATTTAGCGAATTGCGCGCGCGCAGCAATATCAATACGAGGTACCACGTTAAATATTCCAGACATTGAATTTACAAGCTTCCGCGCATACCAAACAATTCAGGCCAATTTACACAAAGCTACACCGTGTGTGTGCGATCGTAAAACAATATGTTACTCATTATTAAATATATAGCCTTGCAATGAAACTCATTTTGAAGCTGCTTCAATATAGAAAAGAACAGAAGGTTCCCATTCATTTGGGGTATCTGTGAACACCACATATAGCGACGTATTACAATCGTTTCGCCCTAAAGTTACTACTGCAGTTAGCCCGACACGATCCGAGATCATCATGCGCTCGCGGTTATGCGTGTGCGCATCGTTGCTCGATAATTGTTGAAAGCCGCCTTTATATTTTGTGTCTGAACTTCAGATTATATCAATGCCATAAACATTCTATTGTGTTTGAAAGAACAAAATAAAAGGAAAAATTCTAAACTGCTTTCAAATTCCGTAACCCATGTAACATAAGGCTAAGGATGTTTCGGAGACAGTAGCCGTAAACAATAGGACAATACTCCATTGTGGCCCCAAGCCATAGCTTGTACCCTACAAGATTTAATTATGATAACGCATGCTATAAGTTTAGTTAAGAATGGAGATAATGGTCTTAATACTGGTGCATTTAATATAGGATGTAATTTAGACATGTATGGAGCACAAAATAATATTGACACGGTTAACATTGTGAATGAATTTATTGTCAAAGCTACTTACAGCTTTGAATTACTTATAGTAATGTTTAAGGCATACTGACTTAATGTTGAGAAAGTACCTAATAATTTTATGCGTAGTTTCCAAAATGACCAACAAAACCTATTTAGTTCTTCGTTTAGTTATAATCCTATGTTTTAATTAAGTTATTTTATGCTCTACTTCACTCTATCTCTGTTCTGTGCCCCTAAGTACAGGTTTTAACACGTTCGAACGTCACTTGACCTTGCGTTTTGAGCTTCATTGTATGGAAACGCAAAACTTCCTACACTCGCCGCTTGGGGCGCTTTTTAACGTTCCCATGCAAGATGAGGATAATACGCAGGCGATATCGTCAACGCAAAAACATATATTCTTATAAGGTTTTACGTTGTAGTACTATATTTGGGGCACTGATACACGATGATATATATTTTACGTCATATTATTTTTTTTTAATACATCTGAAAATAGCATTTTTGAATGTATTCAATCGTAATCGTGTTATTCAACTTAGATGCATTTAACCTTAAATAAACTCAACCTTTCCTCAAAACTTGTAAATGATGCGTTAAGAAAAAATATTGAAGAAACATAACTTGACGATATATCAAACAACGGAGACCCTTGTAAAGTAAAACATTAACCAACTTTGTTTGTACAAGATCCGACATGTGTTCAGTTTATGGCTTTTGAATTGTTCAACGGAAAACGATTTGGATGTTGGAAGACAAGGGAATGAGATGTTTAGTGTATTTATTGATGTAAATTTTATAGATAACGCTTAAATTTATTGCTGAACACTTTATTGATGCTGTAATGCATCACTCGATGCACATTATGACTTACAAGGAAATGTTATAAATCAAGAAAACGCTGATAAGGGATTTATACGATGGGAACTCACTTACTATACAAACATACAATATGTATGTGTACCACATTGATTTACTAATGTAAATATATATACAAGTGTTACTTACAATTTCCCATCAGTGCTACAATCATTAAATATTCCATAAGACTCAACTGCCGTCATCTCATACATTACACCAGTCACATTTATTTAAAGAAACTATTATTTCACTGACTAATACCGATCAAACACGAATTACCATAACACGAATATCACATGGCCCGATGAAAAAAACACTGTCGTTGTTCACGTAAGATGTTGATACACGTAAGATTGGAGAAGGAGATATTATAGGTGATGACAGAATTGATGCAAACGATGCAACGCGGACGAACGATCAGCCGGTCGCCGGCGTACTGTCGAAGGAACATCCAAGTGAAACAGTATTGATAAGACTAACGACGTCACTTATCGCCGACCAATTTATTAATCTGCATCAATTTATTCATGAAGACAATTGTACGCCCGTTGAATCGTAATAGGTAACGGACAATAGTTATGAGTTCCCAAGGATAGCGGGTACTGAATATCTTGCCAAATTTGAAATAACCACAGACGTTTTTGATAAATCCACATGAGTATAGATATAGATACCTTTATTGTAATGTGGCACAGATAACTTGGAATTTGAAGCCTTATCTATTTTTGACGTTACTGCAAATGTGTATCGAAATTATCAATTGATATCTTTTTTGCTGATGGTTGCATTTCGATAAGTCTGACATGGTTTTGTGTAAGTTATGTGACTATCGTAAGTGTTATAAAAATCTGGAAAATGTCGTTATTTACCTAGATATTGTAAATATTATAACGCTTTACTCAAACCAATGGACCCAACTGTTTTTAATCGGGACTTTGAAATAATTCCTTGCTATAAGTAGCTATGTTCTTCAAACAAGTTGACTCCAATCCAATCTATTTTCATAAAGGTATCAATGAAATTCAAAAACGTCATCCAAATTCAAACAATAAATCGCCCTAAAATATCAAAAATTTTACTCTAAATAGTAACTATGGGAAATCTAAATAAAATACAGGTTCAGAGGGTTATAACGAGCCAGTAATAAACGTAACAGGTTCTGGTTGTTTAAATATCGATGGAGATAGTAGTGGTCAATAATCAGCTGTGAACACATCGTCTCGTTGTATAATATGATTCTTCACATGCTTTTGGCACAGTATTTAAATCCACTTGTTATAGGTTTTATATATTGGTTTGGAATGCATTGTCCATATCTACTGGCCATTGTTAAACATATTTAAACATCATTTTCCTTAAAGTTATTCTTAATAAAATAATCCACATATTTTATGATTCTCATCGAACCCATTATACTTCATATTAATCTCTTCACCAGATTTGGTATAATTTTGAGCCTTATCTAATTAAATACCTGCTCAAATATAATTAATCAAACACTCATAATATTACGATGAAGAACGAGTCTTTTCAAAAAATATATAAGTCCCTACAGTAATCTTATACCATCAAATTTCGAAACAAAACGTCACATTTTTTTTAGGTTACCAAATGAAATTCAATCCATGTGAAGACATTTCTGGCAAATGTAGCCCTAATTTTGAAAGCAATATGGATGATTTTGGAAGAGTACAAGCAGAATGGAAATTAACCTATCAAGTTGAAATGTAACCCAATAGTTCCTGCGTGGTTAGAAACTTTTTTCTGTTAAAAAATGTCTGCACATATGTTAACTACTTGTTTTATTTTTGTATGCGGCTACAATTCTATGGTTTCTTGTAATTTATGGATTGAAACTGTATTCTATCAACAAGATAATATGAGGGTTCGAAACTCGGTTGGTTTCAACGATTTTGTTGCAAAGTATTATGGTAAATATTACGGAGCTTCGAGACTAGAGGCAACCGTGAACATTGCAAAGTAATTTCACTATATACAAATTTCATTTGATTCCTATGAAAACATCCTCTAGGTATTACGAAGTACTTACTGTGAGTCACAAAAGCACGAATTATGCGAAGTTACGAGCGTCAACAAGTAGTTCGTAAAATTTTGTGTCATCTCCAAAAGATTGTATACTTCTGTATTATATACATTTATCCTCAACTAGTAATGTAAAGTTATAAATATGTTCGATTCTTTTGATGATAAGGTATTGCACACTGCATTAACCAGTAACGTTAATGCAGATATGACGTCATCAAGATAATACGTATCTTCCTAATCTTTTTCACCATCTGCAGTGTTCATTACTACCTATCCCACAAATTTTATTAGATGTTGTGTCATGATATAATTGCTACTAGGCATTGCAGATCCTATCGTACGAAACTATGGTAGGTGGCTACTGACTACCAGAACTACGCATTCAACTTATCTTATTACAATCAATTATACATACAATATATTACATTTAATACTATTAGTTTCAATCAACAATAGAAACTATTTATGAAACCTTACCGCACTGCTTTTTGGGTCTAAGTAATTAGATATAACTGTATTTTCATTTTCAAGTGAAGGTAGACGAAGTCATTTTCATTCTCATTTCTAACAAATCCGAATTCATCCATCCAATCATACAAACTGACTCACTCCCCATGTGAGTCACTATTACTCATAAATGCTACATTAGATAACTGTTCTCGATTTTTTTATACTAAATCGACCTTCAGTAGGATGCATAAAAATACAAGATAACAGCAGAATTACAGTGTTATTAAACAAATTATGTTATCATTTGGAATTACGTGTTATGTTATAATTGGATTGACTTCTTGGTTTGTAGTTAGATAATGATTATATTTGATGAAATAGTTAGATAACATTGATTGAAGATACATTGTTATTCGTTTGTTCTGGTTCGAAAGAAACAGTGTCTCAGCTACTGAGAGGACACAGTTGTCTTTAGCAGACTTATATAGATTTGTGATCTATTCAGTGTCCTATAGTCATACATATGCATACATATGTTCACGCCTGTATTCCCCGAAGGGGTAGGCAGAGGTGTTGTTATCACAACACCCACTTTCACCAAATTTTTGATTAAGTGCCAACGTGACAGATGGTGAGTCTATCGCCGTCTCAGGCACTATACATACGTCTTTGAATTACATCTCAGAAATATGCAGGTTTCCTCACGATGTTTTCCTTCACCGTAAAGCACGTGGTGTGAAATCACTGTGCATAAGTTTTTTTAGACAAACTCATTGGTACAGGCCTCACTGGGATTCGAACTTGCGTCGCTTGCGTAGCAGGCGACTGCTCAAACCCCGAGGCCACCACGGCTCTATAGTCACTGTCCTATAGTCACGACTTTATATTACCAACTCATTACAAAACATCACATACGATAATTCTTGGTTTAAAAGTTCCATCTCGTTTTGTGTTACGGATTTCGGGATGGAAATAGTTTTAGTTTGAATTTGGTCTATGCTTGATGTAAACTATGTTTTTTATAAGGGGGATAAAGGCCATATCTCCTTTAATCCCTGTTATCGTTATTTGGGGTTAGGCCTGCTATCTTTTCTGCTCCAAGTCAGTAAATCTTGGATGTCTGTATCTAATATTCTCAAATATTTAACCACTAGGTCGATGGCAGGTGGCTTCTACCATTTCGAGGTTTTTCGGTAGATTCAACACATAATCCTATCACCTGTATCTAATGTAAATAAGTAGCATGAAGTGATTATTATAGATTCTGCCGCATTCAATTATATAAACAAGCATATTTCTGATTCACTCCTTTTCCAGTACAAGTACGCATACGTTTCATGGAATCGACAGTTTCGAAATATTAAATTTAAGCGGATTTTTTTGTGACGTGTTCCTATTAATTTCTCTGACGAATTACACTAGCTTGTATTGGTAGCAGAATTATAATCGCAATTATATGTCGTGAAATTGTGAATAAATTGCAAGTGTACTAAGGCCCAACCATGAGCTCTTATTGCAATGATAGTTCAGCTGTGTGACAGTGACAGATGTATACACGTCAAATACATCTTTCTCATAATATTAGTAAAACTATCATGGCAATAAGAGGTTATGGTAAGGTAGCAGTATGGAAACTTGGTCCAGATTTTGAAATGTAAACGTTTGCTCCACTGGTGCGTGAGGGAAGAATGGAGCCGATGTTCTTAAAAGTTATTCCTTAATTTAATGTTTAGGTAATGCAGATAAAAAAATGTTTTGAAGTTTGTAAAATGTCAGTAATCTAAGGCATTACCACCGGCGTGGTAGCTTTAAATTTCGTAGATATGCGAGTCTGTCTCTATCAATAACGTCCGTCTGTATTCTGGGTAGTCTGGATATGGTATTTAAATATCATTTTCATTTCGTATAGCAGGAGTTTCCAGAGATAAATATGTCTTGATTGCGCCCTATCCAACTTGAATACTTGAAAACAACTCTACATTTATAAGTGACAATTCCTTGTCAGTGTTAAAGTCAGTTTTATTTCAGTTCAAAGCAAATAACTACTCTAAATGTGGCTCAATAACAATGGGTAACAATAGCCATAAATGGTTGTTAGTAGTGTTTGTTTATAAGAAGAGTCGCGGTAAAAGTTATGGTTGCCATAAAGGGTGGACAAAGCGAGTTCGATGACTGGAGGCAGAGTGTTTCCATAAAAATACACGATTCGGGAATCGTTAACGAAAGTGAAGGTTTATGAAAATGGATTTTAATGCATTTTAATTTCATGCATCATGATTGATGTGTAAGGATACCGTTGAGGTAGTGGTTAGTTTATGCCTGATTGTTGCATCAATTGTTACGGATTCGATCCTATCAGGACAAAAAATTTGAGTTTTGCTTTTGCTTTTGTATCTTTTTATTAAAATGTACTAATGACCCGTCCGTTCTATTCAAGATACGATTCTATAATACTATTAGAAAAGATAGACTTTTCTTTACCATCAATATATACAAATAATGTATATTTTTTCAGCTATATTTAACAAGGGTTTGAGCAATTGCCTGCTACGCAAGCGACGCAAGTTCGAATCCCAGCGGGGCCTGTACCAATGAGTTTTTCTAAAAAAACTTATGTACAGTGATTTCACACCACGTGCTTTACGGTGAAGGAAAACATCGTGAGGAAACCTGCATATTTCTGAGAAGTAATTCAAAGACGTATGTATAGTGTCTGAGACGGCGATGGACTCACCATCTGTCACGTTGGCACTTGATCAAAAATTCGGTGAAAAGTGGGTGTTGTTGTGATAACAACACCTTTGCCTACCCCTTCGGGGAATACAGGCGTGAGCATATGTATATTTAAATAGACAAACATAATTTTGTTTAGAAATGGCGACTTTTATAAGAGATGCGGAATTAAATATGAATAAAATAATAAATAAATGAAATAAAAATTACTAATGCATGTCATCACGATCTTCAGTAATGAAGCTGCCGACCACATACAGAGAGGTACATAGTATGTAGATGATGTTACCATAACACGATACGATAACGTATCGTATCGTATCATGTTATGGACACGTACAGAGAAGTCGTTGCACTGACCCCACCTGCTGACCTTGCATTAACTGCCGGCTGCTTCGCTCGTGCCTACTTATAAACTAGCATATGCCCGCTACTTCGTTTACAATTAATTCGAACATCCTTAGCGGATTGTAGCCTTTGTACTCGAAAATTGTTTTTATTTTACTAAATACAATGTAACTTTCTGTTAATTTCAAACAGGAGGTTCGACTTAGATCGTCATGTTGCATATTAATTAATCAACTCGTAGGTACTCGGCATGCTTAAAATCAAAAGAAATAATAATTATTATCATCTTACATCTCGTCCCACGTCACAATCAAAATGAGCAATGGTACAGTCAGTAGCAAATACGCTAAATAATGCAAACGGTAACGAGCAAATGTGTAGGTACACTGTGCAATATCAGTTTAAAGTCGAATTAAGAATGTTCTAACCTGTCGAGTATGACAGAATTTGACACGACTTACATGTAGAAAACAATCAAATTTGTTTGTTCATTCGTTTCGCAGCACGCGCGCACACACACGTGAACACAAGGTCACACGAACATAATGAATACCCCGAAATGACAAACGATTGTTCTAATTACGTTTTTTAATGAAACGCTGACGTCAAGGCACAGTATAAATATAATCTTATTAAATAGTAAGGAACGTAGACCTATTTTTTGAAATAAGAACGTACGTTCGACAAAGAGCGCGAGGGCTGACAGTTTTAAAATTGACTGTTTTATTTAATGTCGATTTGTTGATTCGAAGTTTTGAAAAATGTCGGTAAAAAGCGTAAATGACGCGATCGACCTCGACGTGACACCTCTTACTATCATTACAACTATTCCGCTTATTTTCTCGTAAATGTGCGCGTGTAAGAGTGTAATTTAGAACAGTTTTTTCCTAGATTCCATACTGATGATATTTATACAGTAGGCAAGGCACGCAGCGTTGCACACACACATATATAGATATGTAGGTGTAGCACATGATTTCCTGGGATTATGAGTCATTTTCTCAACATTTGATCGAGCTAGCCGTATGGGGAAAAACTAGCACTTACTGTGTATCAATCAGAAGCGACGCGAGTCATCAACATTTTAGGCGATTCAGTTTTTCGCAGGTGAATAAAAAATGTTGTTGCTGCTGCCCCCTTGGTTTAATAATCGCACAGGCTACCACTGAACACGAGGACTTGGGTTCGAGCCACAGGCCGGGCATAGTGTTACTGGGTTATTTCATGAGGATTAATGCAAGGTTAATGACAGTAGGCTCGCCCCTATTATATGGCACTTAAATATTACTGACGAAATGTGGTTGTACTACAAGTTCTCTTCTGCCTACCCCTTCGAAACAGCCATGAGCATATGTATGTGTGTATATTATATACTCCTTAAATAGATAGATAGGCATAGCTGTAATGAAATTATATTTCCATGCAAATATGCTGAACTGTTCTAGAATACAAAATTAGGGTCCATATAGTCCAATAGAGGGTCCAGGATTTGACCTTTTTGGGTTCTATTTTCTCAATCAATGTTTCTGAAAATTCTCGGTACGTTTATACGTAAAACATATCATGACAAGGATAATTTTGTTTGCCATTCCTGCGTTACATTCTTGTCACGCCAAAAACAGTCCCACTGCTCGGGCGCTTAGTTTTCTCAACGACTTTGTCGCCATAATCCAAGATGCTGACGTATTCGCAGATTCGCTGCCATCACTCATACAGAGTTTGAGAATATATATTTGTAAATAGTGTCTATTATAATTTTCTTTTTTTTCTATATATAAGCGCTTTGGCAATAGCTGTAAGTTTATATACTCAAATTGTAATAAATAAATAAATAAAATAATTACTAAGCTTAGCAGTCAGTCGATATTTCTAAAGTATAATTTAATCAATATGTATGGATAGAATAATGATCTCCAACCGAATTTCGGTTACGGCGGCTTATCTCAACGAGGATCAGCCATATACGCAGGAGATATTATAGTGCACAAGTGTGTGCGCAAACATAGGTGCACTCTTTATTCCCTCACTCTCATAGTCCGATGGGAGGCAATCCGACACGACCGGAGAGAGATCAGGCGTAGGACCAACGGTGCAACATGCGCCCCGAGGTACGGGGGTGGAAACACCGCCAACTTCTAAACTCCGGGCATTTTTATTGTGAATTTCTTGACAGAAAAACCCAATATAAATTTTTTGACCCGACCCGGGCATCGAACCCGGGACCTCTTCATTGGCAGGCGAACGTACTAACCATTAGACCAACGAGGCAGTAAATATGGAAAGTATGGATAGAAGTATGGATAGAAGTTGAAACTTAAACGTAACAAAGAGATATAACAATAATGATGCACAAAAAATGCACCGCCTTTAGTAAAAAAAAATGAGGTTGCTAGCTTTTTGTCACCTCAAGTTATTATGAAGTTAAGTAAGTTTTTTTTTGTAAAGAAACCCTTACTTTTAAATATTTACCTGAAGTGCTTATCAGCGAGTTGTTTTAGAGAGTCTGGCTGAGTTTCTTTGCGGTTCCTCTTAGAAGGCTAGTTTCTTTTAGTGTTTTAGTTTTTCTAGTGCTCTTAGAACCGGTGGCAAATTTTTGATATTAATAAGTGCCTTACCAGGACTCAAACTGAATAAATTTTCATTTTAATTTAAATTTTCAGTCATTAAGTTAATGTTCGATGGAGTTAATATTGTAGAAAATGGATTACTTTGCCTTGACATGATAGTTGCAAATCGTTAATCCTTACAATATATGTACCTATATATTAAAACAGAAAATGAATCTGATTAGTAATCTTTTTAACCCGCCTCTTAGCGAGTCCACGACCGTCTCAGACACGATCCATGGTCTAATAGTTGCAAGTGCTCCTGCGGAACACGAGGTCCCGGGTTCGGTCCGCGGGTAGGCTCACTCTCCATTACATGGGACTCGAACGTAACTGGCGTAATGTGGGTGTAATAAGGTTCAACTCTGCCCTTCGAGGAATACAGGCGTGAGATTACATATTTATATATATACAAGCGGACGTCACGCGGCTTCACCCACGTAGTTCCCGTTCCCGTGGAAGTACAGGTACTATATTAATCAGTGATAATATAGAATCCAAATGGTGAAAACATATTTAAAATCGGTCCAATCCTTTTTGAACC
Source organism: Watsonalla binaria (assembly GCA_929442735.1). NCBI lineage: Eukaryota > Metazoa > Arthropoda > Insecta > Lepidoptera > Drepanidae > Watsonalla > Watsonalla binaria. The sequence goes on from OV838938.1 coordinate 2,938,388, forward strand.
AATTCGTTACAAACATACAAATTAATTTCATAATTTGATTATTAATGTGGGTGGATAGGATACAAGGGGAGAGCAAGACTTAAGAAACGATGGGATACTTGTAGATTTTTTTTTATGTTTATGGCCAGAAAGGAAGTGACTAGATATATTGACGGCTGATAGTGAGACATGGAAGAGAAAAACACAATGCGCTGACCACAAACAACATGGGATAAGGACAGGAACATGATGATGAGTGTAAAAAGTACTTAAAGTAAGTACTTAGTTGATATTGTCTGTTTGAAATATTACATCATAGTAATTTCCATGGCTGGCTTCACTCGCTAACCTTGTGGTCACATCGCCGACCTACATTCAGAGGTGCTAACTGCAGCCACGAAATAGAAATACAACTGAAAGTATGCCTCATACTCGTACATTGTTGAATATCGTCGCAAAAATAAAGTGCACCTGGGGGGACGCTGTATAAAGTCTAACTAAATCCATGTAGAAAAATGAACCCTGATAAACTCCAGCGCGACCATGGAATTAATAATTATTTTTGAGATCGGGACCGAGGCGCCGGTCTCAAAATGATACCGACTCCAGTCGCTAATAAATCAGCTATATTTATTAAAGCTATAATGCCACTGTGTCTCTGTATGTCTCCACGTCCGTTATATTTTCCCGGCTAAGCCGCAGGACAAATAGAGATAATTTTGGGAAACAATTCTCTACAGTGAACAAATTGGGATCTTTCGGGACCGAGACTGGTAACCACCGACATCTTAGATTTGAGAAAAGATTGGGCAAATACTCTTTGGAACTCATTTTATGGTATACTCACCCACAAAAAGTGGTAACTGAACTGTTGGTAAGACTTTTATAGGATACGTTGCCACCTAAGCCCAATGGGATGCTCGCGAAGATGCAATTGTGTTGGGGCCAGTCACGATATCGGTTTTCACAAATCTGTGGGAGCTGGACTTCTGTTGATTTTTTAATGCAGCAGGGCTGTTACGTCGCCAGCGCGTGAGCACCTAAACGCTTTCCAAGCACGCCACTTTACAACCAATGCGTGAATTAAGCCCTTTATTACGGTGAAAGTTGAAGGTTTTATAGCTAAGCTTTAAGGTCGATAATTGGTTAGATGTGAAATATAATTACTAATAAAAATACTGCTGTTTGTGCCGGACATCGTAGCTATGAATCGACTGGAAAAATATTATTTATGCTATAAATTAACTTATAATATCTTTCAGATCGACCACGACCAGTATATTTGATTAGTCTTTCAACAAAGTACTTTGTAATCGTCAGAAATATATGATTATAAAGGATTATGCATGCTACCTTCCGAACCCGGTGAGGGTTTATTTTTCTGAGAAGCACCCGGCAAGAAAATCAGAAATTACCGATAAAAATTTGTTAGTAATTTTAAGCCCATGGTTTTAATGCTCAGATGTCAAAAATCAAAAAAAAATATGACCTATATCTACATAGCTAGTTTTATATTATGGTGCGAGATGACCAGCCAACACAATCGGCACCTGTTCACAAGTATGACGTGAATGCCAGCCATCAATAGCTTGTAAAGATACAATACGCTGTATTGTGAATGGGGTTAAAAGACAAAGAGTCCGGACGTCTCTTCCGGTCGTTGTGCATACACCCGGATGCACAGGATATGATGTGCGAGCTTCATTGCAGATACGAATAGAAATTGGGCGTGGAAAGGAAAAACATTTTGTTTATTGCGAAAAATGACAATATGTCTATAGACACAAATGAAATTGAAGTGTCCCTTTGTTGGTTTATTACTCATGAGGTCTAGTGTATTATAAAATAGTCTAGTAGATTATTATATACTTAAAATTTGTATTTTTCTGTAACCGTGTTTATGATTAATAATTTACTTAAAATTTGTATTGTGCTGTGAAATATTTGTTTTTTTCTTAACTTAGTTGTATTAGTTTTTGTTAGTATCACGTTGTATTCAGATTATGTTGTATTGTGGCCACTGCCAGTGTGACCATGCTGTGACGTCACGCCTTGCTCCTAGCGGAAGATCAGTGATGGTTGTCATCATCGTGACAGCCAGATTATGCTGAGTTGGGTCCAATACGTAACAACTATAATCTATTGTTACGACAAACCTTTTCGCTACTTTATGTATGTTGTTATGAATAAATTTATTTTCTTTCTTTCTTTCTTTCTTTCTTTTGTAATTACATAATAAACGATCCTCACATAAAAAAGGATTTTTTTTTAATTACACTCCGGGACGAATATTACGCGGGCAAAGATAATCCTACTAATATCATAAACGGGAAAGTTTGTAAGAATGTATGTTTGTTACATTTTCTACTTATTGCGATATCTATACATATACGAGATATATATACGAGCCGTAGTGGGCTCGAGGTTCGAGCAGTCGTCTGCTACGCAAGCGACGCAAGTTCGAATCCCAGCGGGGCCTGTACCAATGAGTTTTTCTAAAAAACTTATGTACAGTGATTTCACACCACGCGCTTTACGTCATGAGGAAACCTGCATATTTCTGAGAAGTAATTCAATGACGTATGTAAAGTGTCTGAGACGGCGATGGACTCACCGTCTGTCATGTTGGCACTTAATCAACTTCGGTGAAAAGTGGGTGTTGTGCTTACAACACCTCTGCCTACCCCTTCGGGGAATACTGGCGTGAGCATATGTATGTATGTTCTACTTATTGTTTTTTTGTACTTGGGCCACAGTGAAGATTGTGTGAAAGATGATATGGCCCGAATGGGAGTGAATGCAGATATGACAGCTGATAGAGAGAAATGGTAGAGAAGAACACATTGCGCCGATCACAAATAACATGGCGTAAGGGCAGGATCTATGGCAATCGTTACAGGTCAGTCGGAAGCCTGGTTCAACCTAGATTGACGATTTTCCTCGTTAGGGGTCGCGAAGGTCAGATGACAGTGGCTTTGTGTAAAAATCAGGTGATCAGCGACATCAGGTTGGATCTAGGCCGACCCCAACAATGTATGAGAAAGGCCAGGGAGATACAGAAGAATGATGATGATGGTATATACTACTAAGCATTCAAAGCCAGCTCAAAACTCGTGACGGTAGGTAAAACTGACCAACAAAATGTTATACTAGCGGATATCGTGCAGCCTATTTCATACAATCTCGTCTTAATGACCATACAAAAATAAAAGTGAAGTTAACATTCGCGATTGCAATCTCATTGTTCAAGCCATATAAAAACTTCCCCTTAAGTACACCGGAATAAGTATTCAACTCACGAACAGATACAGAACACATTGCTGTCCCAAAATACACCTTGTCTCCATAACATTAAGATTAAGTTTACCTTGAAATAAAATAGAACGACAATCGGCCCTGCTATTCCGAATTCTTTCAAAAAGTAACTTTAAGTATAGAATGATATAGTAGAGTTTCAAAAAACTGTACTTTTGTAACAGGATTAAAGTATTTTCAGACGATTTTGGACTTTACTGCCTTAGTAATAAGATGATTGTGTATTTGGCGACACAGACAATACAATTTTACACCTTTGGACACGAGTATCTTGACACAAATGGCTTTTACAATATTTTTAAAGACTGCTCCCGATTTTGCATGGGACTTAAATTTTGTAAAGACATACATTTAATTTACTTTATTGTTATATATCACGTGGTTAAGGCTACTTTGATTGCCAATGAATGAAGCGAACAGAAAACCTTAGTCTTATAAATTTGAAAACGTAAAAAATAACAAGTTTTATAAAAAATATTTACGTAAAAAAGGTTTTTTCGCCAATAATTTACCTTCAATCAAAACCGTTGACTGTATTGGATATCAACAATATTAAACATTTGTTCCGGGTAATCCCTCAAACGGCTGGGCCTATTTAAGCCGGACATTCACTGGAGGATAGCTAATGTAAAGGAGTAACTTACATACACACATATGCTCACGCCTGTATTCCCCGAAGGGGTAGGCAGAGGTGTTGTAATAACAACACCCACTTTTCACCGAAGATGATTAAATGCCAACGTGACAGATGGTGAGTCCATTGCGTCTCAGACACTTTCGTCATTGAATTACTTCTCAGAAATATGCAGGTTTCCTCACGACGTTTTCCTTCACCGTAAAGCACGTGGTGTGAAATCACTGTACATAAGTTTTTTTGAAAAACTCTTCGGTACAGGCCCCGCTAGGATTCGAACTTCACGCTCAAACCTCAAGGCCACTACGGCTTCCGGAGTAAATTAGGCTACTTTATTAAAAAAAATTATTAGGGTCCCGTGGGAATGAAATTAAATCTACGCGAGTGAGACCGCAGGGCAGAGTTAGTAAAGATAATAAATATTACTTACACTACACAGTGTATATGGAATTGACGTTGACAGTAACGCTACAAGATGCTACGCACGTTCCGACAATCACGTATAATTTGTTTTCGCCTTTTAAGATGACATAAAAAGTGACATTGCCAACACTTTTGTTGCTACACAAGTTAAATGATATACAATACGAACGGTAAGGATCGTAGCGAAATATTATCTGTATACTGTAATACTGTATTATCTGTATACTGTAATACTGTATAATCTGTATACTGTAATACTGTATTATCTGTATACTGTAATACTGTATAATCTGTATACTGTAATACTGTATTATCTGTATACTGTAATACTGTATTATCTGTATACTGTAATACTGTATAATCTGTATACTGTAATACTGTATTATCTGTATAATGTAATACTGGCTGGATACAAACACAAGCTTGTCAAAATTTGAATGGAAAAAAAGGATTCACAGCGAGGAATCCAATGGGTCCACATATTTTTAACAATTTACAAGATATGTTTCTCAACAATCAATTGACATTGACGGAATAGTTTTACTTAAGCTCATCGCCATTAAGTAAATAAAGGAAAGGAACAATTTGAATGGAATTTTTGTAATTCCAAAATAACAGCTTGAATGTTACCTACGGAACCGACTTAAAACAAAACTGCTTGAAAACTTTTTCTCTCTCTGTCTTTCTGTTTGCTCCGGCTAATCTCCGTAACAGCTGGACCGATTTTAATGGGACTTACACTGGCAGATAGCTAATGATACAAGGAGTAAATTCAGATACCGTGAACTCACCATGTAATCAAGTCTACGCGGGTGAACGGGATTCACCCGCGTAGACTTGATTTCATGAGTTCACGGTATCTGGGCACAGCTAGTCATGAATTATATTTCAGAGCGTCAACTAAATATTGTATTGAAAGGAATCTGATATCTGACATTTGGTTTCTATCACAAATATCACAATGTGCCGAAATGGGTTTCTTGCTGTCAAATTTATTTTCATTTTCACTATCTCTTACATAAACACATCCTTGTGTTTGTCCAGAGACATCCAGATGTGTTTTTAACATTCGTTTTTGAATACAGAACGAAGAGCGTTCATAATTTAAAATTGTTTATTTTATGTACTTAAAGATAATATGGTAACATTTTTATTTTGATTGTGTTATAATATCGTCACTAAATTTCATGGATGGCTATTGATGTGATATATCGATAAACGGGCTATCAAACACTGAAATAATTTTTAAAATCTCACCTATTCCTGAGAATAGTGTGTTCAAACAATCTCTTCAGTTTTACTTATTAGTATAGATTTAAAATTTGTGTTTTCGGGTTATAAGCGATCTTTCCATCACTTGATTCAACTCGATGTGGCTGATCACCTGATTTTTATACGAACTGCCATTTGACCTTCGCAACCCCTTTGGAAAACCTGTGATCTGGATTAAACCAGTTGTGGGACTATTTTAACCCAGATAGTCTTCGTATGTCGGCCTCCGACCGACCTGTAACTATTGCCAAAGATGATAAATTGGTAATATAAATGATGATAAAATAAGCGAACTTTCCATAATATCTTAATTTTCCTCAGGTTTTTCAGGTCATTTTAAAATTGTTTTATGTGTCAATTTATCGACGGAAGTGCCTACAAAATCACGTAAGCAGGCAATTTTTAGAATCGAAGCTAGAACGCTACATAGACAGACTAGATGCTAGGACATAACATAGACAACGTGCCATTATGAGGTTAAGTGGAACTACAAAAAATTCTATAAAAAGGTTTAATACATAAAGCAATATTTATACAAATTTAAGTCAGAGAACCATGAGCTCTTATTGTAACGATAGTTCAGTTGTGTGACAGAGACAGATGTATACACGTCATATACATCTGTCTCATAATGAGAGTAAAACTACCATGGCAATAAGAGCTTATGGTAAGGTCCCTGGTCAAATTAAAGTATTGCCATTGCGATTTTCATATTCAAAACATATCGCATGATGTGCCCCGTGGTTTCACCCGCGTAGATCGGTTTAAAATTGACAAAGATTCATACAAACTTTCATCCCCTATTTTATCCCCTTGGGAGTAGAATTAATCAAAATTATTTCTTAGCGGATGCCTACGTCATAACAACCTGCATGCCAAATTTCAGCCCGATCCGTCCAGTGGTTTGGGCTGTGCGTTGATAGATCACTATGTCAGTCAGTCAGTCACCTTTGAGTTATATATATTTAGATAATGCGGAAGTATTGTTTATTTAACGAGATAAATTATTAATTTATAGTAACTGCAATACTCCATAAACATTTCAACGCTTTCATCCATCCATTACTTTCATATAAATTATATTTTACGACTGCATTCGACAATTTCTGGATAAATTTTACAGTACCTTTAACTACTGGCAAAAACAATAAGAAGCCATCGGCCGGGAGTTCACTGGTCGAGAATAGAACATGTTCTAAATTTAAACCGGCCGTTAGTGAAGCGCCGCGGGAACTGGCATTCTAAAATTAAATTAACTCTCCAAATTTCGAATCCTGTTTTGTCACGTTCAAGGTCGGATCTGTCAGCAGACCAATTTAAAAAATACAGTTCTTTTTTCGAACATCTGGCGCATATTAACGAACAATAAATTATTGGGTAGACTATAAAATTCAAAATGACTTCCATTGTATTGGTAGGTCACTCTTAAATTGGTTTTTGATTAAATTTATTGTTAAACAATCTAACATATTATCCTTGGCAGGCAATCAGGTTCGAGTAGGTGTTTTAATGGAATGGATTCCAATGTGTTGGATACTGTGATGTATGGTCTGTCTGTAGATAGCTTTGTGGTTACAACTGATGCCTATTAGTGATAGGAAAACTGTTTCCTATCTTTTACCTTCAAGCCCTTTAACTTAAGATAAATTGAATGTCAATAACATTTCATGGAGGAGCTCGTGGCACAGTTGCTATTGCGCATATCATTCGATCAGCGAAGTTAAGCAACCCTATTAGCCAGTAATTGGATGGGTGACCGCCCGAGTTCCCTCCGTGCCTCGGAGAGCACGTTAAGCCGTCGGTCCCGGTTGCCAATTTATCATCTTTGGCGGTCGTTACAGGTCAGTCAGAAGCCTAAAATAGTCTGACAACTGGTTTAACCCAGATCACAGATTTTCCTCGTTAAAGGGGTTGCGAAGGTCAGATGGCAGTCGCTTCGTATATAAATCAAGTGTCGACCCCAACAGTGTATGGGACCTTATCCCATACACTGTTGGGGTCGATGATGAACATTTCATGACCTTTATGAATATGCTTTAAAATTTATAGACATTTTAATAATGTCAGCGAGTAAAAGAGAATTTAAAATATGTTACACTCTATAAATAGGCCCGTTCCGTACCAAAGTCAATAATTAGGTACAATTTTAGAACCGACGGAACGCAACACTCCGGCGCATGATGCGAACTATATCCCTTATCCTGTTGACAGACAGACAAATTGGTTTTCCAAATCCTACTGCAGTAACTGTCATGCTTAACCACCATCATAAGACCCTTGATACAAAACAAAAGATAGCACATCGAAGTTCAAACACGGATGGTCTTGTTTCTAAAATAGGTAAATAAACAATTCCCCTATGGTTTATGGGATTACGAAGAGGCTGAAACGGGGAATAATTTAAAAGTAAATCAGTAGATGATGAAAGCAGTTGAGAAATGGACGGTAATTAAATGTATTAAGATCACAGAAGACTTCCCGTAGAAATGAGGTCTGCAGAGGAAATCCGTGGATTACATGTATTATATTATAAGCCACATTTGGCCCTAAATTAGGTCATATTTACAACACACGTGATGAAATCCTCATTTATAGCAAACTCTATACATTATTTTGTTACTTGTATTACAATAATTATATTGAAAATTTTGCGTGGAATCTCTCCTTGATTGTAATTCTTTACATACATACATATGCTCGCGCCTGTATTCCCCGAAGGGGTAGGCAGAGGTATTGTAATCACAACACCCACTTTTCACCGAAGATGATTAAGCCAACGTGACAGATGGTGAGTCCATCGCCGTCTCAGACACTTTACATACGTCATTGAATTAATTCTCAGAAATATGCAGGTTTCCTCACGATGTTTTCCTTCACCGTAAAGCATGTGATGTGAAATCACTGTACATAAGTTTTTTAGAAAATCTCATTGGTACAGGCCCCGCTGGGATTCGAACTTACGTCGCTTGCGTAGCAGGCGACTGCTCAAACCTCAAGGCCACCATGGCTGTTTTTTTTTTTATTATAATTCTTCCTTCAACACTATTAGTTTCTTCTTAATAAAGCTTCTTTATTGATGAATTATTATCAAGCATCTAGTAAGGTAACCGTATCCCCCCTTATAACAAAAAATCGCCTAAGATACTCCTTGGTTTAAAGGTTCCATCTCTGTTTGTGATACGAATTTCGATAGGGATAGACATAGTTTTAGTCCGAGTTTGGTCTAGTCTTGGTTTTAAACTTTTGTAAGAAGGGTGATCTTGTTGAATGTGAAAATAATGGTCAATCAAAAGATATTTTTGCCATGAAAGTTTGGACGTGTGAAAATGAAAATGATTTATTCAGTTTACGCTATAGTCAGGCACTTATGAACGTCAAGGAACTGACCACTGAAAACTAGCATTCTGAAAAGAACCGACAAGAAACTCACATTTTGACTTTTATATTCGGCCGCAATGTACAAGGCATATAGCCTTGAGATAAGCCCCAAAGTTTCAAGGTCTTTCTCAATATCAATGTCAAAAATATCGTTTCCCTCGAAGATCCACTCCAGATGTTTGCCTACTCGTAATAAAGTTGAAAAAACTCCATACTTCACCGACCCAGTGTAAACAAAACACAAGATATTTCGTGTCTGGGACACGTGAGCCCGTTTTTATAAGAACCAGTGTGAACAAACGGTGTGTTGAAGCTATTAAATACGAACGTAAGATATTTTTGTGAATGTGTTTTATACCTTGATATATATCATCGTCTGAGATTTATTTGTTACCGTCTTAATCCTATATTAAATGTATTTGCTTAGAAGATTCAGGATTTGTAGAAGTTAAGGTATTGTGTTCATGTGGTATAGTTACTTTGGTCTAACGCTAACTTTAACCTGCGATTGGCCTCAGCGTGAAGATAGATAGTCCTCTTCGATAAATGGGCTATCTAACACAGAAATATTTATTTGAAATCGGACCAGTAATTCCTAAGATTAACGAGTTCAACCAAACAAACAAACTTAGAAAATCATAAGAATCATTTAGATTTGAATACTTCAAAATAAAGCATATTTTTAATGGCAGTCTACAGCCATCACAAATAGATCGGAGGTCCAGGGAAGTTGACTACCTGCTGTGTTATCTACAAGACATCTTTTCTTTACGGATATTTATAGACATAATTTGTTTAAACTATTGAAATATGAACATATTTTGAAGAGAAAGGCGAAAATGGATTTAATCAAGTCAATTCCAATGTGATTTTGAATCATTAGAGCTGAATAATTTTAGGTTTCCGTTTAGCTGTGTCAAATTAAATCAACAAAGAATTTGTCAGATTCTTTCTTAAAGACAGGATTTCAAAAAAGCTAAAAGACAACAAAATACAAAAACAAAATTTGCACTAATTACTAATTATGGCAACCAACATTGCTGTTATATTTTTCGAAAGAATAATGTTAATAGCCCTCCATAATCCCCAAATGTAAGAATTCACTTAGTGCTGAAGTACAGTACCATAAAACCAAGTGAAAGTTTTAACAAATCCCCAAACCCAAAGAAGGCACAAAACAACTATAGGTCCGGGTAATTTTTTATTCCAAAAGCGGTTTGCAATAAAATAAAAGATATGGCTTTTAAAAGCGAAGAGAGCACGGCCCGTTATCCTTTTAATTAGGCTGGACCCTAACGGTTTCCTTGTCACGACATGCCCTTGTTCGCATCTTTAATTCTGGTTTGTATTCAGAGCTCACGTTTATTTGGATGTATAGTCTGTGGGCGTATGTCTTGCTCTATGATTTTAGTCGACTTTTTGGTGGTGGCAGAATGACATACACAGTGATGGCCTATTTGCACCACTGCAACGCATGTCTTATTACTTGACAAGTCATTTGTGCCTGATAAATAATCTTTTAGCTGCGTCATCATCATGACAACTATTGCAAGTCCTTCCCTTCAATGGAGCTCTGGCGAAATAACTTAACAAACACAACACTACTAACTTTAGAATAGCATAAATGCTAAGATATTCTAAAAAGGGAGCTACAGTCTGGCCGCTTCCAAACACCTATCATTCATCATCTTCTTATGCGTTACCTCTCTCATCATCCTCTTACCCTTATCCCATGTTATTTGGGGTCGGCGCATTGTGTTCTTCTCTTCCATTTATCTCTATCATATCATATTTCACACAATCCATCCTTTCTTAGGACTTCCTTTCCCCTTGTAAGCCTCCTCATAAACAAAACTTTTGTGTTACTTCTCTACCTTAAATGTAAGGCTCTTACAAACAAATTACCCCTTATCCTTCTCATTTGCTGGTACTACATTCATTAGGCTACCTTGACCTCGATGTAAACCAATTCGAGAATGTAACCTTTGTCTAATACTCTACAATGGTAATATTACATACGCAGCGTCTAGTTCGAACAATAGAAATACCACAGATAAGTAATTCTCAATAAACTCTACCAAGTACAAATTTGTCTGGAAGACACGTACGATAGACGTCAATAGTATTGTTTGTTATAGGTATCATATTTACATTAATAATGGGCTTATTATGCACGTGCTTTGTCAGTTCTTTGACGGTTTTGTTTGAATCAGCCTCATAGTGAACATCATTATATCAGTAGTATCAGAAACAATTGCGTTTTTTCATCAACCTCTTTTGTTTAAATCTTTTGTTTATTATAAGTCTTTTAGTTTTCATTTTGGCTATCAGTAAATTTTTTGACTACTTTTAACTTATAATTTTGCTAAGTATCGTCTGATAGTGTCTATTGTTTCATTTCAAACGTCAGCTAAAGCTATTAACTGCTCGTTAATGTGTTTTGTTTGAAGTTCAATAGTATCTTTAGAATCATTGTTATTTGTTTTGTCATTCTCAATATTTAAATGTATTACTTTATCTTTAGTAGTATGTATTTAAGCAGACGCTTATACTTCTTTTGATTCATAGTTCTTGTTGATTATTTATTTGGACTAACACATGATAAAGGTTATTAACCTATTTAAAATAAATGAGTTATCCGCTCACCTACTACCTACACAAATCAAGTTATCAATTGTTGAATGAATATTCAATATTGTTTTTGTCACTACGATGTCTGAATGATACGTCGTTTGGATGATCTAAATACAGCGAAAAAATACACACGTTGAGAATTATAGAGCATGTGAATTATATGGTTAGGTTAGCAGTCTCAGACTTACCCCGTGAATATAATTGTTTTATAATTTCTTATAGTACCTTCAACTCTTTATGTAACTAGACTTTTTTTTTAAATACTATCCATATCGAATTGTCAACTATACAACTATACGGTAACGTGGAACGGAGTTTAAGGCACCGTTAACAGTAATCGTACTATGTAATTTTTCACTGTAATTAAATGAATTAATAATAAAAATACTCAACAATTAAGGTTCATATCAATACCGTAGAAAAAAGTTTTGAAAATGGATGAATAGTTTCAAAAATTACCTGCCACTAACAAACTTAAAAGCCAATCTCTTCACAATATTATTAGTTAAAGAAAAAGCGAATGTACATGTGTAAAAACTGAATGTACCTACACAATGTTTTGAAATTGAGTTCTTAGAATGGCAGCCGAATTTTTCCTGGTGTTTTATGCAAATTACCCTTGCCTTTAATAAATTCAACGTTGGTGTCTGTACGTGTGATTCTTCGAACAGACAGGAAGCGAGTACTGTTGGTACACTTCAGACTTAGCTGATTAGTTTGCGAACGTGTGTGTCAAATGAACAACAATTTGCAACATCAAAACTGTTTTATTTATATGTGAAGTAAGGAAACTGGTCGAATACATATTGTTGTATAATATTAAAGATATATTCCACTTAAATTTACCTCAATTTAAGACTTCACTCAAGCAAATGTTGCTTTGATCAATCTGATTAGAATTGTAAGATTGTTACTAAATTTTATCAATATTTTATTTCATTCCAGATGTATATCAAACTTTATTTTGTTTTCCTGTTTACTATTTTCCCATCGGTATGCTGCATATATTATAGATTATTTAATTTTTGAAACTTAATCGGTTTAAGTTTATTTTGTATATGTTTAGTTTAAAATTGCATAAAACTGTATGTTTCCTTTACATAAATAAATAAATAAATAGTATATACGTACTTAGAACACATAAATTGGAGCTACAAAAAGGTAAAGCATAGTCGTTACGGCAACGGCACTTGAGAGGTTTGAAAATCCCTCGTAATGATTATATCTAAAGGCTGACAATAATTTAAAAAAATAGAGTATTTCCACACTCTCTGTATTATTACCACAGATAAAGATAAACATAACTATTCGTCTAACAATGTTACATACAACAATTGGTCACACATTTGTGATTGTCGATCCCGAATCGGGTGTCACTGCAAATATATTACAAATAATTACGTTGTCCTTCGGCCAAGCGAATAAATGGACGGATGCTTTTATTTATTTTAATAAGTTAATCTAGAATTGAATTTGTAAATCGATCATCACCTAAAAAAAAAATACCATTCGAAAATGTGATCATAGGAAACTCACGGGCAATCAAATCAACATATTTATATTTCGGGAGCATGGATTCATTTAACGACTGGGTATGTTTTGATGAGATGTGGCTCATGGCCGCTCAACGCCACCGCTGGAATCATTTCGTGGTCAGCTAACATCGCTTGAGTAAACGCTTATCTTAACTAACTTGCATCTGACAGGGATATGGTTAAAATGCTGCATTTTGCAATATTTTTCTAAGTGAAATGAGTACATTAAGGTTAATAAAGTACAACTATAATGTAGTCGTTCTCTAGAAATACAATAAAATACTAGTTTAGCCTGTTTGGTGTTTGAGCCAGAAAATAAATATTTCACAGAAAATTCAACCCCCCAATTTACCCTTTAGGGGTGCAATTTTAGGCAAACCTTTCTTAGTGGATAAGTACATATCACTGAACCCATGCGGTAATATACTATATAGCCAATCTGCCAATCAGTCAAGAATTTAATATCTTTAAATTTTTTATGTGATTGTGTGGACGACCAAAAAAGCCTGTAACATAATATTGATTCTCCTAAAACGTGTACGATGTTGGAATAGACTCCTATGTCTATATCATTTTGTATTTTCTTCCTCATAGATCCTCATCCCCGATATTTCCAATCTTCAGATAACTGAAGTTCCCACAGCAACCAAACGATTACACAATACTAAAAGCCGTGTCAAATGTTGAAATATAACTGCAGTAGGAAGTCAACAAATTCCCTTCAATTGCGATTAATTGTTGTAATCAACCAATTGTCAAGAGGATTACATTGCTGAAATTAACAATGATAATAGAAAAAAGAAAAGTGTACATGAAAATACACTTAGAGGAGTTGAAGATAAGGTTGAAATTGTTGTTGTTGATGAAACAGTAAGGATGGTGGGATGAAGTAAACTGGCTGGTTTCTAGGAGAGAGGAGTGACTCAAACTAAAAGTTTAATGACGTTTATTAACTGGATAAAACTGTTCAAACGATATGCATTCGAATAATCTACATTATTCATGCAACACTCCGGTGTGTTGATTTCGTGTCAAAAATTAAAATAACTACAACAATTGCACGAAACATGAATGTGAAAAAAATACGATGAGCTCATGGCTTACATAGTAGTAAAATTATTTGTAGTTACTAGACATAATAAATGGTAAATCTTGAATAAAGATACAATCAGAAACAATAAAGTTATTCAACAAGTTCTAAATGTAAACAAAACAGAAATAACCTCATTCTAACATGACCTACAACAAATTGTCGTGTTCAACACTCATTTAGCTGATACAAGATCAAGGCCAATATCAAATGGCACTCAACAATAATAACCCTATCGAATCTCATACACCACATAAAACCGTAAAATTCCACTGGATTAGAACGAAGGTCACGACCTGCATAGATGATATCACTGGGTCTAAGTTCACCAAAATGAAAAGACCTCAGGGTCTTATACAGCTTTGCCTTAAAGTCCTGAATTCCAATGCAACGAGGAAAGCAGGGTGGGTCAAGTGGGACTGGTTATGTGGACTTTAGTTGAATCATCAGCGATAACAATGAAAAGAGGAGCGTTGCTGACGATCATGTGATTGGTACATTCATCGAACTGTGACTGCGAGTTTTGAACTGTGATTTGGAATAACAATAATTTCCAACATTTTGATCACCGTAAGGGAAAAAATGCTGTAAATATTTAATGAAATATGTTTTAAAAATAACAAAAATTATCTAAACATAAAGTAAAAATCAAAGTCTCGACTGACTATCATTCATTGATTGATTATATACCAACACACAGCCTCATTCCTATAGACTCACAAATTGTGAGGTTTTCTTTGTAAGGTGCAGGTATGCACTAAGAAGAAGTTTTTCGAAATTCCAGAAGGTCGTAATTTTGAATGTGAAATGTTACGCAGGTGAAGCTGCAAGCGGAACGTAATATATGACGAGAATACAAATTGAACAAGAGTTTAATATTTACGAAATCTAAGCAGAGATGAAGACTCTCAATCGTCCCCATTACAGGGCAGTGACCTGATTTAATTATTTCAAAATCAGATCCATGGCGTATCAAATTTCTTTTCATTTGCGTCACTCTATTACAATATAAACCACGTCCGTCACAATTGAAGCGTGCATCCTGATACCTGCGCAGACGCCGGTGAAACTACGATAACGTTGCTTCATGCCTGCACGTTCTATGGTGCAACACGTGGTAGTCACGTTGGGAAACACACATGACTCCTTATCTTTTTATCAAAAAAAGAGTTAAGATTATAGTGTGGAGTGAAGAAGAGAGATGAATATGAATGGATATAATGGAAGAAGAAGACCGAAGATATAGATGTTTAAAGAACGAAAGAAAGGAATGCAGGCGACAAGTGGCAACTTCAGGCCTCAAGTAAAGGTTTTGACACGTTCGAACTACGCTGGCGATATCGTCAACGTAAAAACTTGAGGCACTGGAGACACTATTGAAACGGAACACAGTATTATGAACCGAGAAGGTAGATGAAATAGTATTACTAGTATAGTTGGTGTGAGGTTTCTACTATTAAATGCCGGTGATCAAGGCACCTTAATAGAATTGTAATTGCGTGTGATTAATTGCTTACTTTAATGAGAGTCTATTTATAGTAAATATCTTAACACCTTCCAAATAGGGTCCCTGGTATATTTAAATGCTAAATACTTTTTTTTATTTTTATTTATTTATTTATTCGCTCATAATGAATCTAAAACAAGGGCCAATAGGAGAAATCAAGGCAACTGTTGAAATTGATTGTACATAAGCTGGTTTACATAAACTTCTGTTAAACAGCTAAAACCATCAGTAGAGAAAATATATTTCAGAAATCTTATCAACATTTAAGACTACTTTCACCTTAATGCATAAAATTATACTAATCACTCAGTGTCATCTGGAATCTGCACCTCTCACCAAATTGTTTAATGACCCAATATTGGGTTGAAGTAATCAATAAAATACTGCAAATTACTATCCTTTCTGACTCTTTGATCACCAAGAACATTCTTGATTGGAAAGTAACTATCGAACATTAAATTGTAAAAACTTGATTGTAAAAATAATTATCAGCCATTTAATAAGTAAAGTGATTATATATAATAGGTATTTAAGTGGTGTTGGGGCAAAAGGTAAAAGAGAAGATTGTTAGCGTCAAAATTAATTTACAGTTTATAACGTTAGAATTTTTAGTGTCAGTGGATTCGATATTCTCGGTAATAAAACTTGAATTAGGAAGTGTTATAACTGCAGCTATTATGATAATGCTCCACTAAGTATTAATAATGTCAAGACTTAAATCCGGCTTTAAAAGACGGTGTATGGTACACACGTATTTCAAACCGGCCCTTAATCATTGATTGAATATAAAGTGATACACTTAACGCTGCCAAGGGCGACGGTGGTTTCTGATTCAAATCGGAAGCTAGTTTAGAATTTAACGTAAAGTAAATATGCAAGCAGGACAATTTGTTTTGACTTGAGCAGTTTTTACTTCCATCCGCAAACACTCGAGGGATTCATACTCGAACCCCAAGTGAATCCTGCGCATACAAGTCAACGGAACAAATATTTTTTGCCATCCCTCGAAGCGTTCCAAAATTAATCGCTGCCATCCGGAGCTACTCGAGTGCCGGAAACTAATTTGAAGAAAAAACCACAGTGAACGACGTCATTGATCAACATGAAGATGGTATAGATCGGATTGACAAGACAGATGAAAGTAAAAGCATCCTTGTCTAATGAATAGGTGATATGGTTAATAAACAACTCGGTGATGGTTAATCAGTCAGAGATAAAGAGGATGTAAATACTACAGCATTCATTTTAACTACAGATCTAATCAGCTTTGGACACAGCAAAATGATTTTTATATCAAATATCCTAGATCAAAAATAGTATTGGTATACAGTATGGAACGTAAAGGTATAAAAGTAACTATTATATTATGTTTCCCTTCTCTGATAAAGCACAATATGCTTACGGTGAAAGTTCACGACTTTAGCAGGCAGAGGTTAAGCCTGTGCCCTCACGACAAAGTATTTTATGGTACTATTTATATATATTAAAATAACTTGCTATAAAATGTTATTGTATCTTATAGCCTTTACAAAAATGAAGAACGTTAAATAGCTATTCGAAATTATAGCCAAAACCTGAAAGAAATAGACACCAATGTATTCAAAATAATAAAACTTCTCGAAAAAAAATTTTCGTGTCTGAAAACAGCTTTATATTAATAACCATACACGTGCCTGCTATCCTTAAATTTATTGATGACGAAGAATTGTAATAAAATACACCAAAACAAAACAAACTTAAGAAAGAGTTTTAATTCATAAAATAAATTCAAAGCCATTAATCACCACGTCACAAGATAAAGAGTCTCGAGATTAAAACATGATGGAGAGGAATACAGAAGTTATCACGACTGTTGAATGTCTGTTTGAGTATTATAATGCGATCGTGACCTCTCGACCACAAACAAATAAAAGGAACAAAAGGGCTGCTTCTTACATCTGTCAGAAGTGCTAGGATTCTGGATCCAGTCTAAACAGTTATAGTAGGAGTAACTTTAGATTTGCGTTTATTATAGTGTCGCGTACAATTCACCTAATCGTTGGCGTCTACAGCCTATGAATAATTGTTACACTTACGAGCGTCGCATACATCAAATGATTGATGACAGCGATTCCAGTCCTACTCTTTTCTTTTATAGAGCACTGGTAACTTTACTTAAGACATTGAATTCAATACCAATAAAAGAGCATTATTAGGCAGCGAGCCTTGGTAAGGGGGAGTTACAGTACCCAGTAGGTCCGAATTTCAAACGGATGATTCCGTTATGCCCTACCCATCTAATGTGTGTGCCTAATTCCGCCTATATATAGGAGCCTAGCCTTCGGTATGATTTTATTCCGTATCTCGACGTTCTGCACGATTCGGATGAGTCTTGTTTGTAAAGAAAACATTGAATTACTGGAATGACATCTACAATCAACCGTGATTCATCGGACTATCAAATGTTTCCCATTGGTACACAATCGCTCTCCGAATATGTTAATTATTAAACCTACATTATATCTTATATTCTGCGTGTCTCTGTAGTTCTGTTTATTGGTGTTTTATTCAATCTTTTATCTTTTGAATGCGTGTGTGAAGTGAACGTTCTATCTAAATGGGCACTTTTATTATTCATGGTCACACATCTCATAGTAAAATAAGTCTAATGTCAACAAATTACCACGTGTTTATGGTAATTATAGATTGCGTCCGAAAATATTTTTAAACCTAATTTGTATTCTTACTCTCGTGCTATGGATTTTTGTATTCTATAAAATGACTCATGAATTTTGGAGGAAAGTAGATAATGGTATCTTTGAATCCCATAATTTATTATATTTGTTCAACGTCTCTTATTATGCTTATGATAGGTTTGTTGACAATGCTGCTATTGTAGTTATTAATATATACACAGTCAACATACCAACGCGAATTGGCTCCCATTGACAAACTCATTAGGTAGCTTGATTCACCTCTAGTAAATCAAATCACGCTAAAAATTCTCCTAATATGATTAGCAACACCGGAATTCAGGTTAATTTTAGAATAATTGCACCAACAACGATCAAACCAGTCCATTTTGTTTATACTGATATAAATAATGCGATAACCAGTCAAATTTCGGTATACGCATGCGATTAAATTAAGGATCGAGCTGCCATAAAAGTTACCCGAACCACGATCACTCTTATCTATCATATAACTAATCATATTTTACGCAACATGGATAAACAAAAAAACAAACCAGTAGTAGTCGAATGACGAGCACAGAAAAAACTCCACTGAATTATTGAATGCACTGTACAAGAACTAGCTTCACAAAATCACAAAAAGGATCTATTTAAAACGATCAATAAAAATCTGCTGGAAAACAGAACACGTAGCGTCAAAGATCGATGCTTTGGAGCAACTGACAAGGAGCATCGGGTCGAGCCATGCGCCGGCGCAGTTATAACGCGACCGATTTGAAATGTCTCTCGCTACTTACAACAGAAGCGTGTTGAAGGTAGTTCATAAGATAGTCTGGTAGCGCCATGTTTAATCACTATGAAACTGAATGTATTTTTAGTAAATGCGTAGGGCAGGTAAGTTCTAAAAAGGTAAGGACTCTTAAAGCGTATAATAATGATGAATGTTATCCTTTGCCAACTTATTAAGGAGATATAAAAGCATGAGATTGATTATATAATGTATCTAATACATTATGATGATGATGAGCAAATTAATAACAATAGTGAAATCAGATAAACATGGACAAGATTAGGCAATTTATGATTAAGCTGCTCATGATATGAAATAACCAAATTTCTGACCTCCAGAAGAAGTCTCACAATGTTGAAATTCATTTTAATATGCTAAATAGCTTATACTAAGTTACATAAATAAGAAAATAACTTGGCGAACAGGTTGAACATTCTTCGTATAACTATGATCTTTATATTATAGAGATACTAGAACAGGTATCTGAAACCTGATACGCAATAAGTTTATAATATTCTTAAGCAACCCATCTGTACATTTCAATGTTATTGTCTATATTAATTCAGTAAATTGCAACTCAATATCTACTACTCTAGTGCTCCTATTAGTGCCCCGCGGTTTTACTCGCGTACAATTAACAATAAAAACCCCGTTACTTTGTGATTACCCAGATTTATTTACTAATTTAAAAATAATCTTTGTTATTCCTTATAACATCAGCTCTGTTAGCCAGTGCTGTTAAAATCGGTCGAACGGACAATCAGACAATTTTTTTAAATATAGTTCTTTTGTATTAAGTACCTACATGATGTATGTATGTACAAATCAACACTTCAAATGTATTTATCTATACATAAGCTCCGTAGAAGATTGTTTTTTAAAAATCCTGATTGAATATATTGTAGTTTGTCAAAAAGTGCGATAATATTCGAATGACTTCAAATTGAGTTCATTACAAATCGAGTGTGGTCTAAATATATCGATCTAAATTCATGTATCGATATGAATCAATAACACGGAACCCGAGTCAACGTACTCAACTCCAAAGACGACCCTGCCTTGACATTACCAATACGTAAACGATAATTATTAATCGATTAACAAATTGCTTTCAACACTAATTAATCGATTATTAAATCCGCATTTGTAACGTTCTGCAATAAAGAATTTGCTCTTTTTAATTTCAAAAGGTCGTTAATTATTGACGCAAATTTTAGGTCAATGTTTTAAATGAACTTTACCCAGTTAATGTGCTTCTAGAATCTTTATATCAATAAGACAAACTATAGTCCATGTTACGGATTGCTTGTTTAAATATGATATGATGATAACAATAATTTATCGTAGATCTCTACTTTTAGTCTGCAGGTCACTAAGTCATCATGGAATTTACAAAAAATGGGACCACTTGGGAAGCATTACCTTACATATAAAAAAATATATATTATATATATTGCATTAAAAAAACGTAATCGGCTTACCCTGTCAAAAGTTCTGAGGTAACAAACATAATACAAAAAAAAGAAAATTGGTAACCCCCTCCTTTTTTCGAAGCCGGTTAAAAATCCCTTTAAAACACTTTAAAAAAATCGGAAACAAACAGCAGTATTCAATTCAATACTTCTTAATTAGTAACATTTCTTTTTAAAACAAGTATACTTCGCCTACTTTTGCCCGCGCAGACTTTAATTCACGGATACCTCTATCTTTTCAAATAAAAGTCCTCTCCTTGTAAAATGAGCTATCTGCCAGTGAAAGACCCGTTAGAATCGGTCCAGCCGTTTCGGAGATTACCCGGAACAAACAGACAGTCAGTGAAAAAATATAATAGTAAATTTTTTGCATCGGTATCGAATTCACTTTCATAATATGCATTTAGTGAAAAGCTGTTCATTTGGAATTACAAACAGACACTTCAATTTTATTAATCTGTATAGATTTAACGACCAATGCTTCCAACAAAATATCTCGTCGTCAGAACGACGCCAGTGTAACCTTCGCGTCTGATGTATGAGAACTGAATCAATACAAGACGAATTAATTTATTAATAACACAATGCAGTCTGCATTGCATGACTCGGCGCAGGCGCTGCGACTGACGCCAGCCATAAGTAAGTAGGTTACTTCCTCTCCTCTAGAAGATTTCCTTGCAATATGACTCACGATGGAACTGGTCCAAAAAATTTGTACGATTTTACAAAACATAGTTTAAACTATACCGTACCCCGCGGTTTTACCCGCGTAGAGTTAATTTCATAGGTGACCCGCGGAAAATAAATATTTTTTTTAAGTAGCCTAATTTACTCCTTGTAAAGTTAGGTATCGGAAAATGAAACTGCCGTCAAAATCGGTCCAGCCGCTTCGGAGATTATCCGGAACAAACAGGTAGACTGACAGAGTAAAATTTTAAAAATAGTTTTTTTTATGTTTTTGTCATTCAATTTTATTTATAGGTATAGATATAGATATATATGTAAAGATGAAATTTAGCTATATCCATCCCTTTTAAATCCGTATCATAGAAAGAGATAGAGCTACTTTTAAACCTTTTTACAGATAATAACTTAAGGTACTGGCTTACCAGTTCCATCTCCTTTCGTGCTATGGACTTCAAAAGGTACATTGTTTTAGTGCGAATTTGGTCTAGTCTTGGTTTAAACCATGTTTGATCCAGAAATTAATCCAGTCATCAAAGTATTATCCTGTCGCAAGCAGACTGAAAGGACACATCCAATGTTACTACTACTGTTAAATTATCAGCCATAAAGTTGAAATTTCATTGACAAACAAGAAGGTCCTGATTACACAAATGATCTTTATCAACGTATATTAAGGTGCATATTTCCATAAGAGTTCCGAAGGTTTTTAAGCTTTATTATCTTGATAGTAAGGTTCAAGATTGTATTTGTAAGTTTATTTAAGGCAGAAATCGCGCCGTCGCGACACTCAGGCGTCGTCGCCAATGGTAGGTCATGTCCTGAGGCCCAGCCATGAGCTCTTATTGCAATGATAGTTCAGCTGTGCGACAGTGACAGATGTATACACATCATATACATCTGTCTTATAATATGAGTCTAACTATCATGGCAATAAAATCTCATGGTAGAGCCCCTGTATCAAAGTTTAAAAATATGCTTTACAAGCAGTTAGGAAATTAGATGTATTAAATAAGAAAGATTGCTCCATTGAGCGTGAGAGCTGTCACAATAAAAGATTTAAAAAATTCTATTTTATTTACTCTATATAGATTTGTCGTTTCGAAGTTATGAAAAAGTCGGTGAATCACGTAAATGACGTATATGCGATCGGATACGACGTGACGCCTCTTATTGACGCTACTGCTTTTCTGCTTATAGTGATTTCACACCACGTTCTTCACGGTGAAGGAAAACATCGTGAGGAAACCTGCATATTTCTGAGAAGTATGAGTCCATCGCCGTTTCAGGCACTACACATACGTCTTTTTGAATTACTTCTCTTAGATATATGCAGGTTTCCTCACGATGTTTTCCTTCACTAAGGTGAAATTACTGCACTTAAGCTTTTAGAAAAATTCAAATCTACTGTTCGAACCCCACGGCTACTTCGGCTCGTTACTTAGAAGTGGTGACATTTTTTATGTAGCTTCTTCGTAAGGTGCTTCTCCGATTAACGAAGGCTGGCAGTCAACTTGAAGTATTCTCCTTATTTCTGGCGAGGCGAAAGATTTTGGCTGATGTCGCTATCCCCATCCACTCCCGAATGTTACTCAACCAAGATTTTTTCCTCCGACAGTCACAACTTTTGCCCAAGAATTTGCCCATCATAATTAGTTACTCATCTCAATACATGCATCAATACATGTCTCAATACATGTCCTAGGTAGGCAACTTTACTTTGTTTGACGGTCTGCAAAAGTTCACGTTTCTGCTTTACTCAACGAAGAACTTCAATATTGGTTACATTTTGAGTCCGAAGAGAAAATGTAGCGAAGATTTTAATTCCCCAATCAAAGTAAATGACACTATAATCAACTATGTGCCAGTGATGGGCCTTAATAACACTGCTTGTCACGTCCCGAATGCGCGCACGCATGCATCTAAGAGACCTCAACCGGTTCTACAGAATTAACCTCCGACCTGTTCTGTTCATTATTGGACACAATTTGGAA
This sequence comes from Watsonalla binaria, assembly GCA_929442735.1. Lineage (NCBI taxonomy): Eukaryota > Metazoa > Arthropoda > Insecta > Lepidoptera > Drepanidae > Watsonalla > Watsonalla binaria. Next base: position 2,961,767 of record OV838938.1, read on the forward strand.
ATGTTTTTGTTGTTCTGTTCTCACGGTACTAAACCTTAGCCTACTTTCTTTGTATTGTCATAATAATATTGATTTAGTTAGTAAATGAGAGGAGATATGAACTCAAATATCATTTGCGCGTTAAAGTTTCACTAGGTATATTTTCGTCTGTACATTCGAAATCTGAATCGCTATGAGATCTAACAAGAAGATAAAGGCATTTTCAACATCGAAGTTCTCTTTTATTTATTTATTTTAATACAAGAAAGGTGGTAAACACGCATAAAGTCCGCCTGATGGTAAGCGACTACTGCAGTTTTAACATGACCAACACCGGAATGTCGTCACGCATTGCCAAAGTTATAAAGAATTAAATCGCTTTGCCAACATATTATGGCAAGGTAAAAGAGTTCCACTATACGCTAGCCCCCATGGGGCACTAGCGAACACAATATTCTAAGTTAGGATTATTTGGTTGCGTCCTCTGTAAGATGAAGGCACAATCCCTAGTCAGGCAGCTCCGAATTTCTAACAGAAAACCCTATACCTACCTCTCTTAAATTAGGTTTCGTTATTAAAACTACTACTTAAACACTCATATACTCAATCTAACATATAATAGCATGAGCTCACGACTTCACAGAGTCCCCGAAGGGTAGGCAAGTGTTACGATACATACATTATCTCATCACTTTCCCATTGGGCCTCTTTCGAGATGCTTGCAGTGTTTGCTTCTTTATGATATGATAAGTAATATGTGTTGACATGTTACTTAGCTACCGATTTCTACTATGTAACTATTATCACGATATGACTACATACAAAAGATCAGCCACGATGAATTTGCAAAGAATTTGCCATGGAAAGTCTTTTCGCAAGGTACTACCGGCACTCGTTTGTAATTTCTTTCCTACTTTTGCGGCCCACCTGGTACTTGGTTACCACAGCCTTTGGACGCTTCCACCTAATAGCCAGGGTCTAAGAATTTGGCTATGGTATCCCCTGCCTGTCGTAAGAAGCAACTAAAAGGGGACCGGAGGGCCTGCTGGCGGTAGTCGGGGTGGGAGCTTTGACCACCGAGCCGCGGGCCCGGGAAGATGGCAGCGCGATGTGGCTCACGCTGCGTTGCACAGCGAGGTCTCCCGATGTGACCCGGCAAAGTGCGGGGGGACATCGGTGCGATCTATCAGAGTACCCGGAGTCCCCCCTGAGCACTGAGGATGGCTGCCGAGGGGGATTTGGTGCGGTAAAAATCCCACATACCCCGACCTGCCTCTCTCGGGGCGGTCGGGGACCTTTTGAACGTTTCCCCCTCATCAATAAAAAAAGTCTTTGGACGCTTGCAATACCAGAAACAACGCGCTCGTTGCTAATCCTAAGCTGACCGCCGAATGTAGAGTTTTTGGTGTATGACGAATTTATTCGATTCATTTAGGAAAACGTCTTTCCGTTACCTTTTTATTCTTGCTATTACTTCACACGACCCTTCGGTTGTGCCTTCGTGTAACGGTTACGAAAATACGGCCAAGCCCTTTCTATTTTATAAAAGCTGCGCCCGTGACATAGTCTGCAATGCGTACGTAACTGTCTATGGAGAGGTTCACCAGCCTGAGTAGACTGTTCAATGCCATTGCCACGCGTGGCTTTGGAGGCTCATCTTGTAATGGTTCTTTTCGAATACACTTGAGTGGTGAAGTGCGTCTTTGTGATTTCTGATTAGGATGGTGTACATATAAATATGATATAGGATCGCAAAAGAAAATTTGGACACAAATTTAATCCCATAAAGATGTCAGTCAAGTAACACTGTACTTAAGCCCGATTCGCGTAATGAAAGCCGTAACGATATCATAAGATAGTATTTATTTTGACAGCGTTGACGTATTAAATATATCTATGATAAATCTTAATTGCTTAAAGTCGTGAAGAAACCATTATCTCATATCAAGTTGAAGTCCTGTCTGTGTCTGTCGAACACGTGAATACTATTTTAATCGTCCATCAATCCGCTTATTTCGTTATATTTATTTTATTACGAAGTATGTCACCATAGATGATGAAATGAAAAATATAGTGATGAGAGACAATGCAAAGTGAAGAATGATGTGACCAGAATTGAATGAAGTATGTTGAGATGGTTTGGAAATTTATACAAAAGGAAGTGTCGGTAGTAAATAGTAATCGTTTTCAGAAAGGTCATTCGGAGCACTAGTAACCGAAGGAAGTGTATGAAGAGATGCATGAATGCGAACGATGCGAAAGAAGAAAGTAAAGATCGTAGCATGTGGCAAACGGTAGCCTCTGCCTACCCCCAAATGGATACATGCGTGAGCGTATGTATGTACATAAACTTTGTTTTTTTTTATTCCACACTTATCAGTCGCTTAATAATTGATAACTGCTTTTTACGCTGTCTGTATTCCAATTTCGTTGTACACTATGATGGTAATAGACGAAGCGAGGTATATCATTTGATTGCTTGTAAAATAATGTGGTTACAGGTTGTTGCTATACTAGCCAAATGCTGCGGTTTGACCTGTTCGTCCGAATGCGGTTGCAAATTTAAATTGTCGGTTTTAGCAATAAAGCTATTATTTGGTCGGTTACAATGTTGTTGTTATTGCAACCGCATTTAGGTATTGCAGTTTACAGAGAGGTTTATTGCACGCGGAACCACCAGTTTGATACTTTCCTACATAAACTGTCAAACTCAAAGTCAAAAATTAATTTAATTGATTAAAGTTTATTATATACGGATAAATGAAATGGAAATTGAAAGACAGCGTCAACGTCTGAACCAATTTTACGTGACCATGCATACATATGCTCACGCCTGTATTCCCCGAAGGGGTAGGCAGAGGTGTTGTTATCACAACACCCACTTTTCACCGAATGTGATTAAGTGCCAACGTGACAGATGGTGAGTCTATCGCCGTCTCAGGCACTATACATACGTCTTTGAATTACTTCCCACAAATATGCAGGTTTCCTCACGATGTTTTCCTTCACCGTAAAGTACGTGGTGTGAAATCACTGTACATAAGTTCTTTTAGAAAAACTCATTGGTACAGGCCCCGCTCAAACCCCGAGGCCACCACGGCTCCTACGTGAACATGATCAATATATATATAGAGTGTCCCTCACGCTTTGCCTTTTTCTAGGACGCATCGGCATAGGATGTGCGATGATCTGAATTGTACCTATATGTCTCAGATTATCAATTTCAGAGATATTACGCCTTGTATTGGAGACCCTAATTCATTGCACAAGTGAAGTGTATGCACGCTATTGTGGATAGGGTACCCCCTTCTTAGTAATAATAGCTACGGACAAGTCGGTCGTTTTATTGTTAACCGATACACCGTCTGATGAGGCTGTAGCATGCCCGTGCAAATAAATAAAAAATGCCAAATTATATTGGAAACATTGGCTTTGACTGTAAAATACACGAGTGGGATGTTTTTTACAGCAGATAACAAGCATTTGCCAAATTATTTAATGTTAATACTCATATTAAAGTAAGGAGTGTTACTTTCGCACATAACAATATATCGTTTTGAGCATAAACGTTTCGCGTGAGACGAACGCAAGGGAAAACAAATAAAAAGGCGTAAATGACTGCGCAGGCGCAGGAGACTTGGATATTGTGTGTTTACTAAGGACGTAAGCAACGAATGACAGAAATCATTTTTATATTACCACGTGAGGTCAGTTTATACAAGACAGCGACGCCACGTGTTATTTAATTGTTATTATCAGCTTGAATATTATTTTAATAAATAGCTGGCAGCGGTTTGGTGACTATTTCGTTTTAATTTAATAGCAGGTAGCTATTTTACAATGAGTATCTAAAGCAGGTAGCTATTTTACAATGAGTATCTTAGATACTCATTGTAAAATAGCCAGAGGAAGTGGTGTTATAATCGGTCTAGCCGTTTCAGAGATTAGCTGGTCTGATTTTAACGGTACTTCGACTGAAAGATTACTGATATATCAAGGAGGAACAAAGGCTTACTTGAAAAATAAAGAATGAAACTAATTTATTTATTTATTCACAAATCAGCACGACATAACTCAAGACAAATATTAACACAGATGATACTTGAGACAATTCTAGTAATGAAATATAAAATATAAAAAATTAAGGTAAAACAAGTCTTTCAGAATAAATTAAGCATTAATTCAAAATCACCTTCCATTCACCACCGAGCACATCACAGTCGGGACTTGAGTCCAGGCGGCATTCGCAAATAGCGATCTTGGAACTCGAGATCGAGCTCGCGCGACAGTTCGGCATGAAGGTACCGAGAACAGTTTGCTTCCTGTTCAAAGCACATTCGGGTCAAACCGCAGGGCACAGGCTAGTAAATAACTACAAATTACTTACACAAAAACAGTGACGTGCATAAACCGCGTTATATGCAACGACCTTTAAATTAACCAGAACAATAAGACTTTATCGTGATATCGCTTAAATTCTGTCAATTATTTATCGAGAGTTACGAGGTTGGAAGTAAACTTGACTTTTTGGTTACTGGTTCACTTTATATGATACTTTCATACTGGTCACAATGTTACCCAACTAACCTTACTTACTAACGTCAACACGGAACATATAAATGTCGCTTTATATGTATATTTTGAACCAATATAAAATATATACAATTTGTTACTCTTTCACGCAAAACGAATGGATGGATGTTAATGAAAATTTACAATAATATGGCTTATACACCAGTTTAACACATAGGCTATAATTTACAAAGATATTGTGTGAATTATCCAAAATATAGAGATAATTAAAAACCTGCGTAGACGGAGTCGTAGGCACTCGCTAGTGCTATATAAAAAAAGAGAACGATGAACAGATATAATTTGAAAGCATTAATAATGTTGTTACATAATCATTGTTATCGAGTTATCAGAAGCTATGGAACAAAAACCCTAATGGAAAAATTATCAAGGCTATTGAAAAACACAAAAAAATACCTCCATTACTGTCGACCAAAGTAACTATGTAAAGTAATAATTACTTAACCTTTAAAAAAATATAACATCGTTTATCCAATTACCTAAAATTACTATGTAGAACACATACACAATTTGGTATAAACAATGAATGTACTGTAAAAGAATGGCTATCTTCTAGTTACGAAGTTTTTGCGGTAGCACCACAAATGCTGCTATGTTACTTACATACATATAATCACGCCTGTATTCCTCAAAGGGATAAGCCGAGGTTTTATTACGATATGGTCTCTCGCAGTTGGTAGGGGGGAGTTACCTCCACTGCTTAACAGGACTAAAGGGCGAGACCCAAGGGACTCCAGCCGAGCTTAAACTTAAAAACTAAGCTACACAGCTAAGGGCACCCCGGTGCGGGGCTCGGACCTCGGCTTAGGCCGTTGCTAGGAAGCTGGATCTGAGTGGTATTATTTAGGGACATGTTTAAGGCTAGTGGCTCGGCGCGCGCCGGCCCTAGCAGAGGACGGGGGGCGATGGCGTAGAGTTCGCGACGAGCCTCGCCGGCGAGGACGGAACAATGGTCGGTTAAAGCCGAGGTTAATTAGTGATCATTATTTATTCCCATGTTTGTAACATTGTCCATTGATGCTTCGCTCCTATTGGTCGCCTTGATAAACGAACTAAGTATCCAATACATTTTTTTTCCTTGAAAACCAATTGTTTTTGAGATTAAGTCAACCAAACAATCAAACTATTCAGTATAGATATAATATCAACGTGTGTATTTACGGGGATATTTGCGGTATCTGATTATAAATTGTGGTCGACATTGGAAATATGATATTTATGAGCAACCCGTTTTGAAGGTATCTAATGAAATCCTTCTTCTATTAAATACTAGCTGTGCTCCACGGTTTCACCCGTGTAGATTTAGTTTTATATAATATTAATATTTCGATACACATTTAACGTGGTTTCTTTCTTCAGACGATTTAATATTTGTTATGAACATAAAAGCGGTTTTGTGACTAAACTATGATAGTTAGATATCTCGCGGACTTTTTGTAGATCTATAAAGACCTACAAACAAACTCTGCAGCTTTATAATATTAGTAGGTATAGGTCATATTTTAGTTTCATCATTTATTAGGTTCTTACCACTTTGTTGGGTCTTCGGTAGTTAATAATTAATTAATTAACGATTATAGTAATCATTCGTGTGAATCATATTCGGATCACATTATGATTCTCTCGAAGTGGCCTTTTTAGACCTACAGAACTGTAACTTTTGACATATAAAAATACTAAAATAAAAACCATAAATAATTCGATACACATAAGTAGTTTATTCAAAATTGTAAACGCATTTATAGTAATTGAAGGCACGAGAACTAAATTGGTCTTGGGAAAATTGTCGACATTACTTTTATGATGTCCGACTTAATCTGCCAGAATTACTATAATTTTATCATTATTTTCTAAATAAAAATCCTTTCAAATCACGATATTTTATTATAATAGCTAGCTTCTGCCCACGACTTCGTCTGCGTGGAATAGTTAGGTACTTACTTTGGGCTAACGCTAACATTAACTCGCGATTAATCTTAGCGTGATGGTAAAGTAAATTAGACTATAGCCTTCCTATAGTAAAATAATAATAATCTTTTTCAATTCAATTCAAAATATCTTTATTCGATTAGACTTTTTACAAAGTACTTTCAAATCGACAAGTACTTCTTGAGATTAGCGCGTTCAAACAAACAAAAATACTTTATATTTTAGTATAGATGTAGTATATACCTCTTAATGGAATTTAGATACTAATAAATTGGGTTCGAGTAATACTGTAGTGAATTACTATACTCTACGATAAAGATCACGGAATGTAATCACCTGTAGAGCTAAAGCCGCATCTAATGGGGCTCAGCACGGAATATGGTAATAAACAGGCGAGAAAATTAATGGGTGTACCTTGATTGGGTTGATAAAATGACGCTCGTATCTTTAAGTGTATCTATTAAATAAAAGAAATATTCCGCCCAATAGTTTTACAGGTTGAATATTGAGATTATCTTTGGAATACTAATATATAAAGCTTTTTTGTTTGTTTGCTTGAACGCGCTGATCTCAGGATTCCACACCACGTGCTTTACGGTGAAGGAAAACATTGTGAGGAAACCTGTATATGTCTGAGAAGTAATTCAAAGACGTATTTATAGTGCCTGAGACGGCGACACACTCGCCATCTGTCACGTTGGCACTTACTCATCTGGGGTGAAAAGTGGGTATTGTTATTACAACACCTCTTCGGGGAATACAGGCGTGAGCATATGTATGTAGACTCCTAGACCAACAAGGAAGTAAATCCTTATATTTAATATTTTCATAATTAAATATCGTCAAAGCCAACGTTGGTACCGCAAAAATCTTTGCCGTCGTCAATATTGTATTGTTATGTTAACCTGATTTTGTAAGACAATGAACAAACTAAGACTTAGGTATAAAAGAGTAATGAAGCGTCATTTTAGCACGTTCTTACGAATACGAGAACATTCTTTAGAAATTACATTTACAGTTTGGTATCTCATTATTTTCAGTCGAAACGCGGTCACGATTTTCACAAGCACATCTCTGAATAATAAACAGTTGAAGCATTTTCTAGACTAATTTAAATCAGATTATCTGCAATACACATCAGTACCCCTATCACGAGTTTGCCACCGTTTTCGTAATCTATACTCGCTAGCGTCACTCGCAATATCGGCGGTCGCGTCATACTTGTGAACAGGTGCTGCTTGTGGGGGCTGGTCATCTCAAGCTACGCATTTAGTTATAAGTAGATGTACTAGATTTTTGGTTATGTAAATTTTTATCGACATTTGTGCATTGGAACATTGTCCATGAGCTTACGGTTTTTTCAAATTATTTAATTTGTATTAAATTTTTAATTTTTTTTATTAAGTTAAATTGTATAATTTTTTTGAAAAGAGTAATTACTGAGTTTCTTGCCAGGTTCTTCTCAGTAAAAGCAACCTTCCGAACCTGGCGGTAGCATTTATAATCCTGTATAATTATGTCATTCTGACGATTTGAAAGTACTTTGTAAAAAGTCTAATCGAATTAAGATACTTTTGACTTGACTTGACTTGAATATTTGTATGAGATATTTTAGTTCTTCACGTCACCGCTGGGAGTCGCTGCACAATTTCTCATACTAATATTGCGAGTGACGCTAGCGAGTATAGATTACGAAAACGGTGACAAACTCGTGATAGGGGTTACTGGTGTATGATTAGCTAACGTTTTACAATAGTTATGTATTTCATACGTTATTAATTCTATAACAGCCTGTCCCGGGTCCCCTCGTTGCAAAACCTTGTTACTTGATCTGAAAACTGTGTTTAAGTAATCCGGAGTGTAGTCCAACACTATATTTAAGAGGTCTAATTATCTGTCATCCGTTCAACGTTCTGAGGTTGCAGTGAAATCCTGAGCTTTGTATGCGTTTAGTAAGCAGAACACTTAATGCTTTTTTTTTAAATAATAGTAATTTAAGTTACTCCTTGTAACATTAGCTAACTGGCAGTTAGAGTCCCGTTGAAATCGGATCAGCTGTTTCAGAGATTACCCGGAACAAACAGACATACAGACTGACCGGGAATTTTTTCGAAAATTAGTTCTTTATGTCAGTACCGTTTATACTTTCATATGCCGTGGTGGCCTCGGGGTTTGAGCAGTCGTCTGCTACGCAAGCGACGCAAGTTCGAATCCCAGCAAGGCCGGTACCAAAGAGTTTTTCTAAAAAACTTATGTACAGTGATTTCACACCACGTGCTTTACGGTGAAGGAAAACATCGTGAGGAAACCTGCATATTTCTGAAAAGTAACTCAATGACGTATGTATAGTGCCTGAGACGGCGATAGACTCACCATCCGTCACGTTGGCACTTAATCAAATTCGGTGAAAAGTGGGTGTTGTGATAACAACACCTCTGCCTACCCCTTCGGGGAAAAGGGGCGTGAGCATATGTATATGCATTGCGTGAAAAGCTGTTATTTTGGAATACCTAACAGACACTCCAATTTTATTTATCTGTATAGATTTCATATTATTTATTCAAGGGATAATTTTCGCTCCAATTTCAAATCCCATTGTGCAATGCTTAAAATATGTTGTAAGTACACGATACTCATTACTGGTCGACAGCTAACGCGCTATGAAGTAGCTAGTGCCTTATTACGAAACACAAAGTTACCCAAGTTTATTGCCATCAGCGGTATGTTTGATAGAGATTGATTGATCCATAAAAAGTAATTGCTTTGCGTCTACCTACCGTACTTAGTTTGGAAGTTAAATACTGATATTATTAACGGATGCCGATGGTAATGAAGCGATGCGGATGATTACTCCACACTTTAATATGAGGGTTGCGTAATTGCACATAGGCGTTATTTAAGGTTCGATATTAGAAACGTGTTGTCTGGTTTGAGAAGTTAGAAGAGGTGTTACTAAAATTTTCCAAAGTACCTAGACATTTTTTTCCTTCTTATACCTTACGATAACACTTGAGAAGCTCGTGGCACAGTTGCTATTGCGCATATCATTCGATCAGCGAAGAAAATAACTCTAACCTTAGCCAGTAATTGGATGGGTGACCGCCCGGAGAGCACGTTTAGCCGTCAGTCCCGGTTGCCAATTTATCATCTTTGGCAGTCGTTACTGGTCAGTCGGAGGCCTAAAATAGTCTGACAACTGATTTAACCCAGATCACAGATTTTCCTCTTTACCTAAAGAGTTTGCGAAGGTCAGATGGCAGTCGTTTCGTATAAAAATCAGGTGATCAGCCACATCGGGTTGAATCAAGTGCCGATCCCAACAATGTATGGGATAAGGCCAGGGAGATGACCTTACGATAACACTTAAGGTTCGAGCAGTCGCCTGCTTTGCTTGGTCCAAGTTCGGGCCCCAGCGACCTGTACCTTATAAACTGTAATTTTATATATTCCCGTTAAAACCGGTCCAGCCGTTTCGGAGATTATCCGGAACTAAAAGACATAGAACAATTTCATTGTAAATGTACTTTCATATGCACTTAGTAAAAAGCTATTTTTGGAATTACGAACAGACAGTTTTTGACAATTTTATTTATCTGCATAAACGTGATTTGGCATGAGTTATCCTTAAAGTGGTTAACTAAATATGGTCTATGCGATGGTAACCGGTTATCAGCGGAGTCTAACTACGACCATTGTATGTAGCTAATCTGACATGTTGCTCGGATATTCATAAAACATGGTAACACTTTCCAATTCCAACCTAAGCTGTTAGCCACCTTCCTAATTCAAATAATATTCAGTCCCTTTATGCTTTGCAGTTAGTTGAGTTAGTTATCCTGCATTCAATGTTGCTAGATTTGAAAAATATAAAGTCTCATTGATCATTTTTAACACTCGCTTTTAACAGCCAGTTTGTTCGGAAAAATGTCACAAATAAAAGTTCACGTCAAACTAGTCAAATATTGGTGAAAATATTCAGCTGCGGGATTTTCAGCGAGCGAGCGCTATTTGTTTATAGTCTGGCAACCACTGGCGCGTGTTGCCATGTTTACTGAGCAAACAGAGAAAAATCGGGAAAACTCAATTCTCACCCGACATTCACCAAATGAAAATATCAGAAAATTTCGGCCTGTTTTTTTCCCGACCCTTTGCCCTATCCAATGATACCTCAATAGATTTATCTTACTAACCTGGTTAGACTAGTAGTTACTAAGTGCGCCAGCACGAGCTCCCGGGATCGATTCCCGTGTCGGGTGAAAATTTGATATTGGCTTTTTGTCTTTTCACATTAAAATGCCAGGGGAAATTGTATTTACATCCCCGTGCTTCGAAAAACACGTTAAGCCGTTGGTCCTACAACTGATCCTACGTCCCATCGCACTATAAGAGTGAGAGAATAAAGTGCACCTGCGTTTGCGCATACACTTGTGCACTATAATAACTCCAGCGCAGTTAAGATGATCATTACTTCTTAGGTAGCTCACAATCCAATAAATTTATAGTCACATCGGGTTGAATCAAGTGCCGACCAACAAAGTACTGGCCTGGGCACGGCCCTAAGGGGATAGAAGTATGATTGAAAGACTAAACTTACCCGCAAAAGGTACATCGCACACGTACTCCTCCACGCAGTTGTCAGTGTTGCCACTCCGGTCCGTCGCGCCGCTGGCGACAGACGCCGCTGACGTGGCGCGAAGCAAACTAACCTCAGTTTCGGTCTGACTGTCGCGGAGCATGGACCGCCGCTTGTACTCCTGAAGGAAAAGTTACTCAATTAAATAACGTAGACAATGTTTAGCTAAAAGGAGGGATTCTTTGAAGCCGTCTCGAACGTTTTGAGGCAATGCAACACGCAGAATCTGTAATTTATAACTAGGTAGGTATCCTTGTTTGAATAGTTGCGTGGTTGAGAGAAAGAAGATACGACTCATAGGTTATATAATAGGTACCTAGGTACTAACATCCTAATCAATATGAGTTTGGTCTTAACTACTTACCATCAGTTAGGCAGCAGTCGAAATGCAGACGGCACATTTTCAGCCATAGATATACTAGAATACTCAGTAGGTAATAGACGTGTGCGCCGATCGGCGTGGCACACTATTTTTCTCACACCGCCGCCGCCCACAACCGAAAACGCCGGTTTAAACGGCATCGGCGCACATGTCTAGTAGGTGACCATCATGTCACCACTCAGCAAAGAACCGTGATAATATTTAAATCAATATAATTCTTTCCTCGAGTAGTACGAATGAATAATAGGTAAGTACTTACTTATAACTTTCCTTGGTACTAAAGACTAGACGCATTGACGTCACGTTAAAATCACAAATATCACATTGCAAGGAATTTCGTTTGTCGTAGAGAAAAAGAGCCCCTAGTACCTATACACCTCTATACCTGGCGTCGCAAGTTTTGGGCGCTTGCTTTGAATGCACAGTACGCGATTTCGCCTGCATATTTTGGTTAATTCACGATTTAGGCAGTTTTACGTCTCGTCTAGTACATTCACTTAAGTCTTATACTTATATGACGTTCCGTGTTCCATATTGAATAAAAAAAAAGATTTCATTCTTCATACAAAAAAAGCGCTATATGCTTCCTACCCGGTTTGAAGCGAGCGCGAATAAACACATGCGTATGATGCGTAGTTCTCCCCTCTATTTTCGCAGAGCTCACAAAACTCATGATGGTACCTGTATCTATCTAAAAATTTCCCCCGGTAAGATGAGACAGCGTAACAATTGCTTTGTGTAACAACCAGTGGGAACCCCAATCACCGATGGGAGGCGCTGTATTCAAAATATCTTTATTTGATTAGACTTCTTACAAATTACTTTCAAATCGTCAGAAGGACACAAAATACATTATTCATGATTATAAATGTTACCACCAGGTTGCTATTGTTGAGAAGAACCCGACAAGAAACTCAACAATTACTCAACTTGGACACAGTGGACACAGTGCAAATGCTCAATTGTCAAATATAATAACTAAAATATTACAAATTACAATTTCTATCAATTTCTATGTACAATTTCTTTTGTACGAGTAATGTACAGCGCCTCCCAGCGGCGGAGACGCTAGTGAGTAAGGACCAGAAAACGGTGGTAAACTCGTCATAGGGGTACTGGTCACCAGCACACAGGGTTAGATCAGACGCCGACCGATGAAAGAATTTCATCCACTAGAAAAGGCGTGCGTATTTGCTCACGTATTGTATTAGGCGTTCTTACCTTCTGGCTCCTTCCAGGCGTTCGCTGCTTACTTCTATCGATAATATACTAATCCCGTCATGAGTTTTTTTTCAGTCGATCATTTTATAAGCCTGTCTCTGTTCTTCTGTATGGCGCCAGACAGAGACATACTCATACACCAAATGACCAAATAATAAAACCATAACTCGAAACGGAACCGAAATAACTGAGTCATTTTGCTTAAAATAAAAGGTGATCTAGTTTATCGGGTGCGAAGCTAAGGTGAGGTGGCACGTATTTATAAACAAACGATTATTGTGCTCTGTACCCCTATCACTGGTTCGCCACCGTTTTCGTTATCTATACTCGCTATCGTCTCCGTCGAACATTTGTATGAGAAATTGTGCAGCGCCTCCCAGCGGTGACGTGACGAACTAAAATATCTCATACAAATGTCGCGAGTGACGCTAGCTAGTATAGATTACGAAAACGGTGGCAAACTCGTGATAGGAGTATTTTAACACTCCTCCATTGTAGATTTTAAAAAGTGGTTTCAAATAAAACTTTGTAAGCATTGTTACATACATTCAAACAGGCGTCGTATAATTTATTGCTAGATAATCGACATTTGTATGACATACAGCGTCTCTAGCAGTCACGTAAAGAGCTAAACTTTGCCAACCAGATATAATGCGCGCCAAGAATATTCTGATTATAATAAGGTTAGCTAACTTTTAATAGAAGTACTGAGCGTCTAAAGCACAGTTTAAATATAAAGCTTCACGAGCAGTTAGGAATCTAGGTGAAAATCCTTCAAAAGTACACACTCACACAGACGCATATATCGCACCTTCAGAACAATAAGGGCTCAAGTCAAAAGTTTGCGAATATGTAATATTGTTAATATCATAAGACAGACCTCAAAATATTAAAAAATATATATATAAATATAACAGGGTATCGGCGAAAATAGGACAGCTGTTAAAATATGTGATAGGGTATAATTTAAGAAGCAAATAAAATAATTATGAACAAAATGTCTTCTTTCTTTTAGTAATTGACGTTCAAATTTGACCATGTGAAGACCTTTTTTCGCATAAAAACCAGCAGTAACGTAGGGTTATTCCCGTGCAATCTAACTACGTATTTATTTATTTTCTCCCACTAATAGTTCCTGCAATAATCCTGCTAAACCATTTTTCGAAATCAGTAACCTTCTCCTTAATTTAACAAGTTGAATTACCCCGTACGTATTGTAGGTAACTTTTTCACTTTTTGCATACACAATAAAATAACAAAAATAAAATGAAAAAAATTGTGGACAAATTTTTTTATTAAGATTATAACCAAATAAAAATCAAAAAAAATAATACACAAATAAAATCTTAAAATAATAATGAACTTACATGTAACATAGGCCCTGGTTTGGGGACCAAAATTTGGGACATTTCATACATTTTCAGTCTAATTATGTCTTTTAAGCAATATTGACAATTTTCAAAGTAATAATGTGTATTTATGTAAAAAATACATTTATATGACAAATAGTATTAATTCTTATTTTATTTTATCATGATACTGTCATGTCGGTAAATAAACCCTTATAATAGATTAGTATACTTGGAAAAAATCGTTTTGTAAATAACACAAAATAAATGGGAATAAAACATAATTTGCGACCTTTAAATGCACCAGCTTAAAAAAAATGCTTAGTTGATTATTCACCAAAGTTGTTGACTTTCTACACTAGATGGCGGCACTAGTCTATAGAAAAATGTATACCTAAAAATTCAAGATTTGGAAAAGTAAATATTAATTTACAAAACGACTTGTATAGCACCTTATTACTGAATTAGCACCTTAATTCAATATAAAACTATAATCTATATACATAAACAATGGAGATATAATTATTGTTAACATACTATGAAGCACCTCGAGTTAAATTGATTAAGACTAGGGTGCTCGACAGTATTTTTTTAAATATATTTTTTATCAACTTTGTTTGTCACCCTGCGACTTTTTTCTAATTCTTATCTCTTCAACAACCTCCATTATAAGCTGAAATGTTTTAAAAAAATACGTAAATTTACAAAAATACAGCAAAAAAAATCGTGCTCATGCAAGAGGCTCAAATTTCCTTCCCAGTGTTTTGAGATAATACAAAAAATAGTGGTGTTCTTTAAATTGCAGTAGTGTTGTAATAGATTGTAGAAACGATACTATTAAATGAAGCATATTATTTTAAGCATGCATACAAAATGGTTAAACCGAATATTTACATTTTTGTTATTACAACAAGCAACAAAATAGTTATTTGTTGATAGCAGCCATATTCCGATAAGTAATGTTTGTTGAATATAATTGCATGCACGAATATTATTCCGAAGTGCTCGTGGCACAGTTGCTATTGCGCTTATCATTCGATCAGCGAAGTTAAGCAACCCTAACCCTAGTCAGTAATTGGAAGGGAGAGCGCCCGAGTTCCCTCCGTGCCTCGGAGAGCACGTTAAGCCGTCGGCGTTACAGGTCAGTTGGAGGCCAAAAATGGTCTGACAACTGGTTTAACCCAGATCACAGATTTTCCTCGTTAAAGGGGTTGCGAAGGTCAGATGGCAGTCGCTTCGTATAAAAATCAGTCAAGTCACATCGGGTTAAACCAAGTGCCGACCCCAACAATGTATTGAATAAGTCTGACGATGGTTTTTAACGAAATATATCCGTAACTAGTTCTATCCCATTCTGTGATATTAAATTAGAAAAGGAAATCAAAGTAAATTAATTAAATAAATAAAGTGATCTCTAGAAAAATACGTTTCTACAATCCATATAAAACTAAACAATAAGTGCTTAAACCGCTCAAATGAGTTAAAAATCCTTCACTTAGGACTAACCTGACTCAAAGGCCTGATTCTCTCATGTATACTGTTCTCTGCTTGTCGGGCCGAAGGCGGGGGATGATCAGGCGTCGGAGGCTGTTCATAGTGCGTCGGCGACAATGGAACACCAACCCTATGCCCGTCTAAATAACGCTCACCATCGCTCGGACTGTTAATGGAATCGTCGAGCAGACTTTCCAACGAGGACCGTTCTTGGTTTGAATATTTTCTGTGTCGATCGCTCATTCTGTCGGCCTCATCTGTTGGGGCTAGATTCCTTCTGAGTTTACGTCTGGGGTTTTGTTCTTTTATGACGACGTTCTCGTATGTAGCTGTGATGGCGACGGGCTGTGTGCGTTGTTTGAGGCTAGGTCTAGGGTTGGGCACTGGGACCCTAGGGTTGTGATTCTCCTCGTACTCGCAGAAGGATAGTTTACTGTCCACGTACTGGTCCACGGAGCGGCCGTGTTTGAGGTAATGTTTAGCACCCTGTAACAAACGTGGGATGTTACAATTCGTACTGTATATGTGAGTGTAACGAATGCCGAACTCATTGAGAAAACGAAAAAAAAAGAGGTGCGTCGTATTACATACTGCGCCTGTATTACACATGATGCAAAATGTATAGGAATGCCATATCACGTGCCTGCTTTACTTGCATACATTTTGCATCGTTTCTATTAACGCAAGCGCTGGAGAATGGTACTTCGTCTAGACCTACTCTAGAGCAAAT
The DNA here is from genome assembly GCA_929442735.1 of Watsonalla binaria. NCBI lineage: Eukaryota > Metazoa > Arthropoda > Insecta > Lepidoptera > Drepanidae > Watsonalla > Watsonalla binaria. Next base: position 2,978,077 of record OV838938.1, read on the forward strand.
AAATATATTTAAATAACATATTAGTCGCTGCAGTTTCCATACTTTCACTAAACGAAATATCTAATTACATTAAGTATAGTTTTTCTCGAGAAGAGGCAAAGAAAGCTATATTTATGTGAATTAGAAAATGAGAGTAAACATACAGGCAGAAATCACTTTTACAAATGCGTTTTATGTGTAATACATATGAGTGATTTATGTGTGTGAGGGGAAAATAATATGATGAGATGACGTGAAGCAATGATCTTATAGTGTACGAATCAATGAAGAAGCCAACGTATACTATACAACATACATAATATAATAAAGCTTATTAAGTACCTACAGATGATTAAATACCGAAAGTTATACCCTTATAAAGATACTATTATACCTACTACTCAACATAAAAATGATAAAAATAAATCTAAACTACTATTTAAGTTGTATGCGTGTCAAGTACACCGGTCGAATTCAGTACCTGTATGTCATCCAGATCGTCCTGACTCCTGGCGTGGGGCCTGAGCTCGTAGCTGTACCCCGAGGAGGGGGAGTTGGCATGCGTGGGGGACACTGACAGGTTTCTTCGCGGAGGCTTCTTTGGAGGAGTCGGCTGGAAGGATAGCTCTCTTTGAACTCTCCGTCGAATTTTAAAGGATAAGTATAATTGTAGTCTACACGACATAGGACGAGGGATATTTTACGTTGTAAATCGCGGATTGTAGATCTATACTAATATATAAAGCTGGAGAGTTTATTATAGCCCAAAGTTACCTGTCCACGCGGATGAATGATGCTAGTGATTAATAAAGTGTGGATGTATTTTGAATAAACCAAAGCGAGAAAAAAAATAGGAATGTGGAACGATCTTTGGACACTTATGGATAAAGAAGTCATGGCATTTATAACGACCAACTCAAAAATACTTGCAATTAAACTGTCGTAATATAATGTCATAGTTTTAATGACAATCTGGCGCCAAAATAATAAATTTTAATAACGGTTAAGTATAATATAATTTCCCGTCCCACTTGTGTACTACAACGAAATTCGTCAACGTTGAAACCTATGCTTTGGGTACCTAAGTACGTTCTAATTCCAATAGTAATTGCATGCGTGTGAAGATTCTTGATATCTCGGATGTATAGAAAACCGCTCTTTTGTGTATTGAACTACTTAAAGATACACTATAAAACGACACATCATATTTGATTGATATCAGCACTGATTACTAACACGCGTTATCCGCCATTTATACAATAATCTTATAAAAAGCTATTTCGAGCGAGTCTCGTCATCACAGAAGGATATAAGTGGTCGCAATTGAGTAATAGACTATTTGAATGGCGATGAGGATAACATTAAAATGTGGTCCAAGTCACGGGAGAATATTTTACGTAAAGTATACCCATAGTAGAGGCCTTCTAAAGGTTTTACGATTTAGTAACGATCCGTAAGCAAGTCCGTAAGAATAGGCAGTTTTACGCAACAACCACTTTTCAACAACGACGAGTCCAATATAACATTTTGACTGGTAGGCATGGGATGCGGTCGTATCCTTCTGTGACGAAGTAATGTCGTCCAAAGAAACGGCGGAGGGGGTCCGAGAGGCTCTCCTCCTCCTCTGTCTGACCCAATCCGCCGTAGAAGGACCGGCCGACGGAGGCGGGCCTGGTAACGTAAGGGGGGTCTGACAGGCCAGTCGCTGGGGGGTCGGCGAAGCATGTAAAGACGTATCACGTGCACCCCCCCACTTAGCGACTTGGAGGAACAGCGTTGAGTTTAGTCGGTGTGAGTCCGATATAACTCTTCCGCTGCCCCCGCGGCGGTTGTAGTATCCATAACGGAATCTCCACGTAAAAAAAAAAAGGTCTGTCCGCCTTCGGTAAATAGTTTGCAAACTCTGCCGACCATTTTAAGTTCTTTCGAGATGGCATAACAATCCCTTCGCTTTATTCTCTAACTTGGACCTTCCTTAGGTCCAAGTGGTCTAAGTAATTGGATATAAAGCCGCGGATGAGGACCAAATTGGCTGCAGCCGGTCATTCCATGGACAATTTTCTGCGTGAAAGCCTTCAAAATCTACACCCATGCAACAGTGGAGTTCCAATAGAAATTAAATTCTGGTGTAGCATTGATTTTGTAATATTCCTCCGAGGAGTATTCCAGGGAATCAGCAATAGTTGGGCAATATCCATAGGAAACCACATTTCACAGAAGACAGAATAAACATTATGAGCAGAATAATTATTCAATATTATTTTAAATTCAGTAACAAAGTATAAACTGCCGTTCCAAATTTGTAGCTGCCGAACTAGGGCGACTTAAAATCTATACATGGTTCACACTATACTTTCCAATTTTCCGAAGATAGAATCAGAAAAATGAAATAATTAAGTGCCAGTGCTAAGGAAGGTGGACTTGATGAGATATAGTAATAACAACACCCACTTTTCACCGAAGATTATCAAGCGCCAACGCGACAGATTTCGAGTCTATCGCCGCCTCAAGCACTATATACACGTCTTTTGAATCAGACATATGCAGATTCCCTCACGATGTTTTCCATCACCGAAAATCACGTGGTATGAAATCACTGCACATAAGTCTTTAGAAAAACTCATTGGTACAGCCCTCGCTGGGATTCAAATCTGCATCGATTGCGTAGCAGGCGACTCCTCAAACCCCACGGCCTTTCTTACCTTCTTTCTTACTAACACGAACATCCCATAGTTGTATTGATATACATATATACCTATAAATATCGTGCCACTACAAACTATTTACAACTTCGGCAACTAGGTAATTTGTAACAATTTCTTCCTGAAATGTAACATCGACCCAATTTTCAAGTTTGCCAGACCTGCTAGTTTACAGCGTGCAGACAATAAAACTGCTGTTCGAGTATACGTATAAAGTATAATATGAAGTATATTTACGTGTAAGACCTAGTACGAAAATAATAACCTTATTAAAACGAGCAATTGTAAAACTTTATATATTTTGCGAATCTCGAGAACTATTGAAGTAAAAGCCTTTTGGCTATACTAATATATAAAGCTTGTTTAATGTACCTAATGTAAAAGAGTGTGTTTGGTTGTTTGAACGCCCTAATCTCAGGAACTACTGTTCCGTAATAATTATTATATCGGCCATATATCATCACGCTACGTAAATTAAATCGCGGGTTAAAGTTATCGTCAGCCCAAAAACTATTCCACGCGGGCTGAAGCAAGATAATTATTTAAAAAAATTATGTTTTTTTTATTATCATTGCTTACTATGTAATGAAACGAACATGATGCCAGCTGAGTTTCATACCGGTTCTTCTCAGAAGGCTTGTTTCCGAACCGGTGGTGAATTCCTCGACATTCATAAGTGCCTTACCACTTCCTACACTGAATAAATCACTTTCATTTCCAAAAACAAACTTAATTTTCCATAAACGGTAACTAGTTTCAAAGACGATATTTCCCTGAAAACATGTTCTATAGCAAACGGAACAAAGTAGATCAAAGGGATGTATATATATTAGTTGCGGCCGCGCAGCTGTCATGATGTGACGGCGTATTAATTTGGTGCCAACTTGAGTACACATTTGATCATAGACAAAAAAAACTGTCTTGTTTGTTCATTACTGACATTGATTTGTTTGTGGTTCAAAAGGCAAGGCATATTAGTAGCTGGTATGAATATTAACCATGACTGATTAGTTATAATCAATTCGAAAGACTCTACTGATACTGTAAATATTTTTGTACGTAAGTTACATTCATTTACGCTCTAACGGCTAAACAGATTCAGATCAAATGGAGGTATTTAGCGAGATTCAATGCTTATGTTGGTCATGACTACTTAATTCTACGTTATGTATACGGAATATTAAAATTTTATGCCCGACACAACTGTTTATATTCCAAATTCTTAAAAATGGTTGGGATAATTACTAACCCGAGGCGGAACTCGAATCCACGACTCCTGCTAATCGTTGTTCTACCAACTGAAAGCTACTCATGATCTCACTTCATGCCTGGAATTTCTGTTGGCTGGAGACTCCAATTCTTCTTCATAGTAGCTCAGTTGGCAGAGCAAACGTAGGCCTACATTCTCCTCCCGCTTGCGCTAATAGAAACGATACTAAATGTATAGGAATGGCATAAATCAGTCACGTGACATATGTAGTGTATGTATGTGACATAGCGAAGCGTGAGGTTAATGTTACTTTGTGTACAGGTCTTGCATGGTTTGCAGAGGTCATCGGTTCGAGTCCCACCTCGTTCTCGTATTTTCTTAACCATTTCAAGAATTTTTATCGGGTTTTTTGTTTATCGGGTAAAATAGAACAGCTTTTAAAATATGTGATAGGGTATATATATATTTAGGATGCAAACAAAATGACATACATATGCTCACGCCTGTATTCCCCGAAGGGGTAGGCAGAGGTGCTGTTATCACAACACCCACTTTTCACCGAATTTGATTAAGTACCAACGTGAGAGATGGTGAGTCTATCGCCGTCTCAGGCACTATACATACGTCTTTGAATTACTTCTCAGAAACATGCAGGTTTCCTCACGATGTTTTCCTTCACTGTAAAGAACGTGGTGTGAAATCACTGCACATAAGTTTTTTTAGAAAAACTCATTGGTACAGGTCCCGCTGGGATTCGAACTTGCGTCGCTTGCGTAGCAGGCGACTGCTCAAACCCCAAGGCCACCACGGCTCAAATAAAATGAATAAGACAAAAATATCTTCTTCCGTTTTCGAGTAATTTGACGTACAAAGTTGACCATATCAAGGCCTTACTTTCGTATAAAAATCTGCGGTAACGTGAAATTTCACTACGTTTTTATTTTATTTATTTTTTATTTTATTTATCCCACTAATAGTTCCTGAAACAATTCCATAAAACCATTTTTCTAAATCTCTTAAGACCGCGACCTTTCGGCCCTTAGCAACCATAGCCTAACTAATAGCAATAGCCATAACTACGTTATCGATGTAGCTAGATATTTTACGACTTCAACATAGTGATATGTTCATAAACCCCTACAACTTTTAGAAGACAACTGTTCCTTTTTCTCCGATATCCTGAATAGTATACGCTGGGAATTTCAATGCAAATACAAAGTTTCTTATTTTCTAATGTACAACAAAGTTTTCACCAAAATCCATTATTACAAAATCTTTGTCCATCAATTAACACCTATTACTTAACCGTTTACACAATTTTCTTTCAACCGCACCATTGAAAACAAATATACGCTACAATATTCTAAAAATACATGTGACGATGGTTGTTATAGACGAGATCCAGTAGGACCCAGTAACCCACATAATAAATATGTAATCATCTATTCTAGAACAGTTTACAATCCTGCGCATATGTGGAGCCACATGTCCAAACGTTGCGACATATGATAACACCTATACATATATACGTTACTACGTATTAAACTGGTAATGATGAAACTTTAAAGCATGTTTATATCCTAAGGAAGTCTTGTTTCATGAATAGACTTAAGTAGATTCAGAAGACTATAATAGAATTCAAATTGGTCACGAGTAGCTTAGTTAGCAGACATCGTGGGTTCGAGTCCCGCCTAGAGTTTTAAGAATATAGAATATATAAACATGTGTCATGCATAAACGCTTAATATTTAAATTGATCAATACAATTGATTTCACACCACGTGCTTTACGGTGAAGGAAAATAGTCAGATATATGCAGGTTTCCTCACGAAGTCTGAGAAATTATTCAAAGACGTATGTATAGTGCCTGAGACGGCTATGGACTCACCCTCTGTCACGTTGGCACTTAATCATAATCGGTGAAATGTGGGTGTTGTTGTTACAACACCTCTGTTTAACCCTTCGGGGACCCTTCTGGGATGGCGTGAGCATATATATACATATTTTTTTTTATCAATACCATTTTTTCTAGCTTTTCAGTTCATTTAGAATCCTCATCTTTTCAATTCAATTTTTCAATTCAAAAATATCTTTAATAAATTAGACTTTTTACAAAGTACTTTCAAATCGTCAGAAAGACACATTTACATAGGATTATACATGCTACCGCCAGGTTCGGAAGGTTGCTTGATCGTTACTATGCTGTTACAAGGGATACATTCTTAAAAGTTCTACCCTGTTATATATAAACTAGCTTATACTCGCGATTTCGTTGACGTAATTATTTTTAATAACATATCGGCCAAATCCCTCCAGCGGTGTAGCCGTGAAAAGGTAATAGATTGACAGACACTTTCCCATTTATAATAATATTAATAAAGATATACCAATTTAAAATGTATTCATCGTGATTTGTTATCATGAAAATTCGATACGTCGTAAGGATTTAAATTTAGCGAAAGAGATCGATGCTTCGATGAACAAAAATATTAATTATCTCGGATGCAAATGGTGCGATAATGAACGTCCATACAGTATGTAAAGCAGATCATTCATCAATCCGATGAATCGGACAAGTTCCACCAGATTTCATACAAATGATGCGTTAATGAAGACGAGCTGGCATTCATTAAAGATTAAGTGTTTATATCGTCGCTTAAAAACTTGGGAATGGGGCCAGAGAGAGCTTTTTCTGAATCTGGTAGATGGAAGAACGAAATGTTAACTAAAATTTGAGTGAAAAACAAAATTATTCAAGGATAATAAATATGAATGACCTCGTGAGGTCAGATGTACAATGTGACTAGGCATGCAAATAAAGTTTTCAATTAATTTTCAAACTCTTGGTCTTCTTTTACATAAAATTTTCTTTTTCGTGATAAAAATAGACCAGGGGCCTGAACATGAGCTCTTATTGCATTAGTCCAGCTGTGTAACAGTGACAGATGTATGCACGGTCAATACATCTGTCCCATAATAAGAGTAAAACTATATACAACAAGATAAGCCTTCAGTATTAACTCGTTCAATTTAAGTATCTCAAAAAACTACAATTCTCGAACATATCATAGAAACCATAGAAAATACTCAAGTGTTAAACTTAACATTTTATCTTCTGATGCCGGTCGAACATTTTATAGCAAATGCCTTTAAACGAAAATTCGAAAGAAATCTTCATTTGTTAATGGCCGTGGTGGCCTTGAGGTTTGAGCAGTCGCCTGCTAGGCAAGCGACGCAAGTTCGAATCCCAGCGGGGCCTGTACCAATGAGTTTTTCTAAAAAACTTATGAACAGTGATTTTACACCACGTGCTTTACGGTGAAGGAAAACATCGTGAGGAAACCTGCACATTTCTGAGAAGTATTTCAAAGACGTATGTATAGTGCCTGAGACGGCGATGGACTCACCCTCTATCGCGTTGGCACTTGATCATATTCGGTGAAATGTGGGTGTAGTTATTACAACACCTCTGCCTACCTCTGAATACAGGCGTGAGCATATGTATGTTGATATACATAACGTGGGAACCTATACCAATGAGTTTGTTGCCAGAATACAATATGTAAGAGGTAAACTATGATTATTTTCGTGTTTAACAGTTTTTAGCGGTCGTATTGGCGAAACGCCAGACGCAACTCTGTTTGCTATTTCCGAGGAGTAATCGTTTGGAAATATCAATGAACAAGCATACAAAGTTTTGATAAGAACACCTATTCATTAATTAGTGGGAAGTTAAGTACTAACTTCCTACTAATGATGAATAATATAAGTGGTCAAAAATTAGAACAAGAAAAGGTGGCATTATCAGTACATCTATCACGTGTTTGCCACCGTTTTCCTCATCTATACTCGCTAACGTCTCCTCCGAATATTAGTATGATAAATTGTGCAGCGACTCCCAGCGGTGACTTGAAGAACTAAAATATCTCATACAAATATTGCGAGTGACGCTAGCGAGTATATATTACAAAAACTATGGCAAACCCGTGATAGGGGTATAGAAGTTGGTTTTCACACACTTTCTCAGTTTCCCTAAATTAACTATCTATATGGATAAATAAAATGTTAGTGTCTGTTTGCACTTCCTAATTAACAGCTTTTCACTAAATGCATATGAAAATACATACGTAGTTACACAAAAGAACCAATTTTTAGAATTTTTCTCTGTCTGTTTGTTCCGTGTAATCTGTGAAACGGCTGTACCTATTTTAGCGGGACTTTCACTGACACATAGCCGATGTTACAAGGAGTAGCCTACGCTTACTTTTTTAATAAGTTACCCATGAAATTAACTCAACGCAAGGCACAGCTTAGTACATAAATAAAAAGAAGATGGCCTGAAACCGGTTACACTAAAATATTAATTACATAAACAACCAATCGTCATATTAAAAGCAATTTTTATCAAAATGGCTTTACCGATTGCCTCGAATTGCTATTGTCGTTTGCTGTTTGCTTGGAAAAATTACAGCACAAATTACTAAGCATTATGAAATTGCATATTCCTGATTCGTTTAAATTCTGCCGTCATTTATTATTTTTAATAATATTACTCACTAATGATAACTGTTCTAATACCAGCCAGAATTATGTTTATAACTGATAATTTTAGTTATAACCTATCTATAGAACACATTCATCACGCTCTGAGTATCGAACGGTGTAGGCAAAATGAGTTCGTGACGTCAAAGGAATGTGAACTCTCTATGGATTATTCTTTGACAATACGTTTTTGTACACACGTGCAAAATGACGAAACAACAGGAATTGGGTTATGGGGCCCTTGACATGGCGTTTTTGATGTTACAATAAAATAAGCTTTTAATTTTATAGCGAATTCATTACGTGTGAATACAGACGTCCACGGCTTATAATTTTATTAGCTAACTAGCTGTGCCCTGCGGTTTCACCCGAGTAGATTCATACCCGCGGAACCCTAAATGTTTTTTAAAAGTCCCATTAAAATCGATCCAGCCGTTTCAGAGATTACCCGGAATAAAACGACAGACAAGAGAGGAAACAATTGAAAATTTGTTTTTTAAGTCAGTACCGTATATAATAAAATTTATTGAAAATCTGTTAATTTGGAATTACAAACAGACACTTCAATTTTATTTATCTGTATAGATACATAAAAAAATACATTATCACGATTAAAATTCAATTTGTAGCATTCAAAACGCTGATATAATTGGTAATTTATAACGCTCCTAGTGCCAGAGACAATACGGTTTATAATTCGTCGCAATGATATATAATAACTATGTTAGCAATACGAAACAAAATGGACAAGCAACGATTTTAGATCTCCGTCAAAATCTATATAATTTTCGTATCATACGAGAATACTTATTGCTTACTATACTTTAGTATTGGTTATGTTAATTCTCACACCCATTAAGAAGTTGATAAGTTTTAATATAAAAACATGTTCATCGAAACGTTACCAAACGAGAAAATCAAAAACCATTGCTCTTCCACTGTACACACATAAAAAAAAATAGCTTACATAAACTGCATTTATCACCTCACCACACTACACAACACCACACACAAATTCACATATCACCTACACATTTTCACCCAAACAAATAACATTCATATCGACCGCGACCGTCGATCGCATACGCGACGAGTGTACTAAACGTAGAGTCCTAAATTTGCGGCCGCGCATCGTAAGACGTCGGAAGCCATGTGAGTTGGAGTCACGTAACGTATTTTGGAATTTCTCCGTTAGTACTGTTTTTAACCGACTTCGAAAAAGGAGGTTTTCAATTCGACTGTATGTTTAGTAGTGATCCATGAGAAATCGAGGGGAACTTTCTAAAATGTTACTGGCGACTAGGGCGAGTGTTAATTAACTAAAAAAATATATAATTGAGAGATAAATAAAATTATCTATATATATAAAAATTAATTGCTGTTCCTTAGTCTCGCTACATCTTGAGAATGGCTGAACGATTTGGGCAATATTGATCAATTCATGAAAGTTCAGGGAAGGTTTAAACGGTAAAAAACATAAATAATAAGTAATGGAAAAGGTGATACGAAGTTCACCGAGTCAACTAGTGTGAAATAAATTACTTACTTTTGTAGTTGGTGGTTTGCACCGAGTGCCAAAACAGAACTATTCTAACCAAAATCAATAAGTTTTAATTAATGATGCAGCGAGTGGCTCAGGAAGACCAAATCAAGACACTTGGTGAATTTCTGAATTACGTCAGGTGCCTGCGACATTCAACGATAACCAGTTTGTGGGACAATGTGTTAATAGATTATGTTAATGCAGTGATGGATTACGGCGATGCATATAGCCTGCTAATATGTTTGGCTCTGATCCAGTAGGCCATACTTATTATGCTTCGTGCGAAATCCATCCAATCGCACAACAGCACCGCAGCTTACACCAAGTAATATCGCGACCACACATTGTATTCCACTTTGCATCCAAGCTTGACTCTAATTGGAATGGCCAATATTTGCCCAAACTACTGCACCACACATTGACTTCAATATCAACATGATACAGACGACTAGGACCAATAAGAACTGGAACCGCGGTCCCAGTTGCCTGATAACATTTTTGAATCGGTCAAACCCCATGACCCAAATTTTGACCCAAACACTACTTCCTTTAACGTTTCGTACTTACTCTAGTACTTATTGTTGGTTAAGAAGAATAGCTCTAAAAGTAACCATTTAGAAAAATGTTCATACCTGGATGCATTAAACTTACTACCTACTACCCTTCGGATACCCTTCAGGGATGGCGCGGCGTGAGTATTTTCAACATGTACCTGTGTATTTTATTTTACGCGGGTGAAACCGAGTGACGTCCGCTAGTATTCAATATAATCATAGAAAAAAACGAAATAATATAAAATCGTCGATAAACCGTTTGATTTCGATCCTATTGAGTTAAATAAAAGGAATTATTATTTAGAAACACATGAAAACCTTTGTACAGGACTGTGATCGAGCAAGTTTAATTGTTGAACGATATTTCGAGTATTTGTTTTACGTTAATCAGAAATCCCACAAGTAAACGCGCTATAAATCCCTATTGTATATCCATGCTAATTCAACCGCATTACTAGTTAATGAAGAGTTAACAATAATGACGTTGTATGCGTCATGCATGACGGTCTGGGGACAAACAGTTGTCACAGAGACCATGTGCATGTGATGATAATTAATATGACGTTTGTAAACTTTCTCACGAGCTATTCTTACGGATGCATCTTTTTTATCCGTGCATTGTTATAGATACGACCATTGTGACATGTAGGCTGACGGATATAAAGGATGCCAGAAATGATAGCATGTCGAAATTCCCTTTTTCTATTTACTTACTCAAGGATGTTTAAAGGAAAAAGTATGCACTTAATGCTAAAATTGCTGGATTGCGACAAAATCCAGTCATTTTCAAAATTACTGTAACTTTGAGAATCCTTGAATAAAAATCTAAAAGTAATAAAGTCTTGATTCAATAACTCAACAAAAAATTTTTATTTAAACAGTCTTGTTAACTTGTCTTCTGGATAGCAAATACTTTGGTATTGTTATCAAAACCATGTTCGCAATAAGCACCCATGGTAACAAAAAATCATCGCGACGAAAACAATGCAAGTAAACGATGAAGCGTGTTTTCACATCGCGTGTCAAATATAGGTCAATTATCGCGGACAGTTTACAAGGTGAGCATAAACAAGATTCACTTTACAAATAACTGGATAGTGTAGGCTTCTATAACATCAGAAGAGATTTAAGAATTCGTAGTTGCAAAATAATGCATTCGTTACAAATAAGAATAAAAGCTTTATTAGTACCTACTTTATCTTGATTAAATGTTGCACCAGAATGTTAATCTACAATGGACTAATTGTGTTTAATTGCAAGTATTTTTCCCACAGCATTTAAGTTGAATCAGTCTCATCAACGCTTAAATGTTCTAGCAAGGTTTAGCCCTACGACACAAATTAATGATATCAGTGATAATGATGTAGGTACGAGTGAAACGACACAACCATTAAATATGATGCCAGTGATATACATAATAATAAACACAACATATTGGGAAATCAATAAGTAGTAGGAATTTTTTGACAAAGTACGGGCCCAAATAAACATTATAATAATGATGGAAGAGACTTACCGAAACTTTGCTATACTCGTGGTGATGCGCCCAGTGTAGCGGCGCACAACTGGAGGCGGCGCTCGAGACGCTAAGAGCATCGGCCTCACTGGCTCCGTCGTCCCACCGCCGGCGGCCCGACCCGCTGCGAACACCCGCCCCAAACCCCGAACCACGCTCAAGCGAAGCAAGCGACACATCCCCATCGACCCTCGGAACACCACTATCATCAGACGAAGTACTCTCCGATCCCAAACCGCTCTCAAATTTAGAGGAAAGCGACTCCAATTTAGAGTCTTCAAACGCACTCTCTTCCTCTATCACGTCTATTTCAGGCTTGGAATTATTTCCAAATCTGAAAGAGTCACTGTGCACCCATGGTCTTTTACTAGTACTGATGTCTGATTTGACCGTATCTGTCTCCGACTCCGCATCGGAGTGCAAGGTACCATCGGATCCTTCGTCTGATGATGACTCCTCTAGACAAGTCTTAAAAGACGCATCAGATTTTATGGTTACATTGGAATTGCACGACTGTAAAGACCAATTACCGGAGTGTTCCGAGGAACTCGATTGTCGTAGCGGTAAATGCACAGAATAAGAAGCAGACTTAAGACTATCGGTGGTCGATGCTGAATGATTATTGAGTGATAATACTTCTGCTATGTCTTTAATAGAATAAGGATGAACAGATGATGTCGATGATAAAGTAGAAGGTTGTGACGTGCATGTAAAAACTGAATTAGTTGTGGTATTTTTCTCGTTGGTTACTTTTCTTTCCAAAATATCGTTGAGATCAACCATTGCATACGGCTCTTCTAGATTATTAGGTACAGATTTGTTTTTAGGCAAACCAAGCTTAGGTTTTTGTGTGGTAGATGTAGGAGAGGTCTCTAAAGTGATGTCTGGTGTAGAAATACTTTTTTTAATAGCCGAAAACTTGACGATAAAATCCATAGCTGAATCACGATGTTTCGTGTGATAAGTGCAAGTCCCAGAATCGCAAAAGCATCTGAAGGTTGTTGATACAATCTCACGTCTATTCATTATATGATCAGCATCTATAGAAACAGACACGTCTTGTTCTTGAGGAGACATTTCCAATAAATCTTCGGCACTATTATGATGTTTTGGTGGTCGTGGCCGACAAAAGCAAATTGCTGTTTCAAAATAACTATTTCTATTGCTAGATTCCAACGATGTTAACTGGTCATTAGATAGCGTATCTCTATTGAATAAGTTAAGGAATTCTCTTATAGAAGGCCCCTTGTAAATACAATGTCCAGTTCCTCTTATATGATAATGGGCTAAAGTTTCTTTAAGAAATTGATTGTTCCACTGCGGAAGGTCTTTGACTCTCGTAGAGTTTCTGTCTACTTCAATATTTGTGAATGTTTTATGTCGGAAAAGGACTTTTTTCTTTTCGAATTTTACCGTTTTTTTATTCGGCAACGTGCCAGTCGTGGTTATTGCTATAGCTTTTTCGTCAACATCATCGCTACAATCAACATTCTCGATTGCACTGGCTTCAGTAACATCTGAGGAATCAGACACATCGGACCGAGTTCTACTAATATTTGATTTATTTGTATTCGTGTAAGCTGTAGTAACTTTACTGTGTCTAAACGACTTAGATTTTTCGGATAGAAGGATGTCTTCTAAATTAGACTCGTCTATCATTGAATCAGATGATAACGTAGAAGACCTAGATGATGATGACTCGGAACCATCAAAGCTTTCAGTTGTTACTTTAAGTTCATGTTTTAAAGGTATATTTTCATATAAAATTTGTTGTCCAACTTTCTCTTGTTCAGGCAGCTTTTTAGGTGGTACATGAGTCCGTGCAGCGGGTTTCGGTGCAGTTTTTACTTCTTTGATTACATTTGCGTATATATTGTCTGCATCATCTGCGATATGCGTCATCAGAGTAGGTCGTGGCGGTGGTCTAGGAAAATATTGTCTGCTTGAATTAATTTTTTCGGAATGTAATTTTGAAAATTCGTACGATTCATAACACTCGTTCACCAAAATGGTTGCTTCTTCAGGAACGTTGTTAATTTTAGACTTACTATCTCTTGGCTCAAAAATGTTATAGCTAGCATTAAAATTAAATGCTTGATTTACATTTATACCATTATTTTTATTTTTATCACAGTCAAGTTCAGTAATAACAACAGATTCAGCTATAGATTCTTGTGAATCACTTAATTCGTTGTTCTCGGAAATATTTGGAAGCGATGTTTTAAATCCGGGACAACTCCTGTTACTTCTATTGACTACAGAATCTCTATTCAGTGTACCCAATCTATCCAAAGATATCGTATCAAATTCATCGTTACATACTATATCTCCAGACTCGTCTTTTTTAGAAAGTATCTTGAAAAATTTGCTATTGCCTATGTGAAGGGTATTAGTGTTACTTTTGTTTTCAGGATTTTTAGACTTGGCATCGACGTCCGATTCAAGCCTTGTACTGTCCGGAATATTAGGAGCTGAATTGAATTTTGCTTTAAGGCCCAAGCATTTAGAAGCAAGCTTTTTGACAAAACTCTGAGGATGATTGAATTTAGTTAGAGACGATGAAGATGGGGAAAAGAAGCTGTTATTTTTGTTAGTATTTTTCTGGGTCTCGGGTGCTTTCCTGTAAAACACATAAAGCAACAAAAATAAATAAAAAAATAAACATAAAAACTTACTTAAACTCAAATTATTGAATTAGTAAAGAACCAAATACCAGACAACCACCACCTCTAAAACTAAACTAGAAATAAGAACGCATTTTAGTTTGAAGCATATTTTCGACTAACTAACGCCAGTCAGTGAGAAGTTGTTTTATGTGGCTGAGTTTCTTTTTGAACAGATCACCATTACTGTCGTTCATATTTTGTTCCCCAGTGTTTTCAAGGGGTAAAAAATTATAATTCCTTACATCCACATTTTCCGCGGAATGTGATTTGGTTACTTCGTTGTGATCAACATCAGTGTCATCGTCCGTGATCCCAGATTTTGTAATATCCACATAAATATCTTCACAGCTATAAAAGTTTTCGGTTTCTGATATACCTTTTGATATTAAATTTCTGAAAATTGCCTCACGTTCTTTTTTATGTACGCCTTTGGAACAAAAACAGGGCTTAGCAACATCTTTTACTTTTTGCTTGACAAACGGATAAGCGTTAGCTTTAGTATTAAGAGCGTATATGTATGAGTATCTGGACGATCCGTATATACAATTCTCATCGCCTCTTATGTGCAGACTGTCAGTTTTCACACCATATGAAACACAATCAGGAATCGATAGTCTATGTTCATGACACCTGTTCATGGATACGTAATCGTCACTGGGATAGCAAATTTCTTCGCCCAGACAGTTACCAACGCTATTCCTCAAAATCAAATTAGTGTAATCCGATTTATCATCAAAACTTTGCTTAGCATCCATTGTCATGTAAGTACTTTCGACTTCATAATTTTTTGGCGTTCTACTTTTTAGATCATCTGGCAAATTATCATAGATATTGTCGTGGTATTTCCAATTAGAATAAATAGGCTCTATAGGGACTTCTTCATTACAAACAGGTCCATCAGGTTCCTCGTAACTGTCTTTGCGGACAACTTCATTCCAACTGTCATTTGACTCTCTTTCGCCTAACTTATTTAAACTACTTTGACTGTGACTTTTACTAGGTTTGGGCAGGACTTTTGGTTTGATTTTTTGTGAATTTTGTGGTCTAGTTAGGCCTTGTTGTGTCAATTTATCTAATGTGTTTTTTCTAAGATTTTCGGGCGAATAGTTGGCGTGTTCACTGTCAGCACTTTGCCTTTTGTTACCCTGAGTCCGCTTTAATTCGGATATTAAACCTATTTGATTAACCAGTACCGAAGGACTAATTTCTTTTTTTATTCGATTTAAGAAACTATCTGTACGGCCAACGTTACTTATAGTACTTTCATTTGCGTCATCTATCGGTGGTGGTGGTAATTTCCTGTCCCATGAATTAGCATTAGTTACACTTTTAATAGAAGCATTATCGTTAGAGAACTTTTTGATGAGTGGTTTAGGACTATACGAACGATATGGGCTAGGCGTTTTATGAAGGCTTTCGTGTGAGTTTACTGGCCTGCAAGTTGAAATAGTAATTCTGTGATAGGACATTTATAATATAATTAATAATTATTGATTTATATCTCTACAACATCGTTATGCTGCGGGCTGGTAAGAAAGCATTTCAAATATCATAATATGGTTGTAAAACGTTTTTCAAATGATAAATTGTGCTGCAAATGCTCGTTCCGGCTTGAATCTTTTGATAACAGTCAAAGGATGCTGGAAATCTTTTCTCTATGTTATGAAAACCTGGTCGTTCCAGACAAAATCAAAGACACGGAAGATTTTAATGAGACACCTCGCATTCGAAGTCTCTGTCTAATACAGTCCTTGTAATTACGTTTATGTGACGTTATTTTTCTTTGGAGTAAGTACGTAATTGTACCTGTGTATGATTGAGTATTTCGAAAATCATGCTCAGAATATAATACATAGACACAAACGCCATCAAGATAGCAATCAGAGTTCAAAGAAACTGGTCGTGTGTCGTAATTGAGACGTGGCACTTCAATTAAGGGTAAATGTTTAGAGGCTGCTCTGTAAGGTATCTTCGCGTAATTACAGAGGATTCCTTTACCACACCCTCTTGTCGAACGCTTACAGTGAATCTTTTTACCGACCTTTGCAATTCTACTAACGTTTAAGAATAATTTTGTAAAGTGCTGTGCGTTTAAATCTTGCACTTTTGCAGTGTTGGTGTTAGGAAGCGTGTAAAGAAAATAAGGAAAATGTAAATAATAGTAGAAAGACCTGAATCCGATTTGATGTTAGAATTGAGCGAATATTTACAGATATAACTATAAAACTTATAATTTTTTTAGTATTTATTTATTTGTTATTATTTTTCTCTCGGTCGTCCCATTTAACGTGACCATGCAGTTTGTAGATCAAATGATTGTATGTAGAACAGGGAAGCGAATGCGTGCGCGCATGCCAACCATAAAAGGACACAGGAAAATCGTACGAAAAACCCAAATGTTTAAAACTGCATGACCGCGTTAAGTCAAGTACAAGGGGTCTTACCATACACTACCATGAATATTTGATTGTTGCAGAGACAAACACAATATCATAATGGGTGGGTCAATATTTACAAAAAAATATATATTTATTAGGTATACCCGTTGTCTGGTCTGCAGGTGGACTACTTAGATGGCGGTGTCCGAACATTATTTATTTATTAATCTATACATCATGGCAATAAAAGCTGATGGTAGCACCCCTGTACATAAATTAAAAAAAAAACCATACATACTACACTATAATGTGCATGTTTCTATATAACTTACGTGATGGTGGGACTCGAGCCATGGAACCGAATGTCATCTTCACTGTCGTAAGTCCGCATGCGGTTTTCGTATTCTGTTCAATAAATATAAAAATATGTTGCTTTAACATAGACTAGAGGACATCACGCGGTTTCGCCCGCGTATTACCCGTTCCCGTGGGTAAATGGGAATAAAATTTTAACAGGGCCGAAGTATGTTACTCGCTGATAATGCTCGGGATGGCGTGAGCATATATATATATACTTTGTACGATACAATTACAGTGCAACTATACACAAGTTACGAGCGCTCATCGAAAATAGTGGGGGTAACTGCGCATTCAAGGTCAGCTCTCAAAACTGGTGACGGCAGCTGTATGTGTAGATATAGATGTAACATACCTTCAATAACATCGCGGACGAGTTTAGACCATTCGCCGGTGTACTCGCGAAGTAGTGCGTGGACGGTGTTCCCCCTTCGATCCAGAGCGTTCAGGTCGGCACCCTTGTCGAGCAGTATCCGGACTACTGACGGTTTACCGTAGCATGCTGCTTCGTGGAGAGCCGTACCCGTGTGGGTACGGATGTTGGGGTCCACTCCTGCCGCTAGCAGTGCTGATACTACGCGGCTATGAAGAGAATAAAAACTTTTAATTTTTTTACAACTTAGACGGCATACAGCGTACAAATCATACAAGCGTACGCCTGGTGATAAGCGGCTACTGCAGCCTATGAATGCTTGTAACACCAATTGTCACAAAGAATAAAAAAAACCTTATTCTCCTACTCCTCCGCTCCATGGAGCACTGGCGAACTTACTTAACACAACACTCATCTAAGTGTAATTGCGCTGCGGTCTTCTGGAAGGTGAAGATACAGTCTCCAGTCCCCTCAGGGAACTCCGCATATCGAACGGGAGACCGTTATGCCCTGCATCACCACTACCATTATTACCCTTAACCCGTGTTTTCTGTTCTAAGTATTTCAACTGTTTATTTATGCACAAAACAATAAGTTATTCCTGTTAATCAATCAGGTCCCTTCAAAATTGCTCCATTACAAAGATTATCCGGAACATACAAACAGATGGACAGACAGACAAACAATTTCAGTTAATTTGTTAAGTATAAGATAACAAATAGGTACTTTCATTTACTAGTAAAGGTACAATTAGACAGAAATAGATTTATAATAAATAACTTAGATGAATATATATTTTCGTTACAAATAAGCTCAACTTACGTAAACATATTCAAAGAAATCCCTTTAGATAATTTCCATAACAACAGCCATAAGCCCGTTGCTCTAACAAGCCTCAATTTGCTAAATATTAACAGTGACAAGACGGATGACTGGATACACACGCAATTTATGAGCTAAAGGCGTTTTTATTAACCTACTAATGTTATAAATAGTTAGTTCGTATATTTGTATGTGGGAGATAATCCATCGAACCTAAAGTAACTACACATTTAAAAATAGTAATTCACTGATATTTAGGATGGAGCTCTAGGGTGGACAGGCTATACATATATACAAATATTATTAAGAGGAAAAATTTTACGTAAGTGTGTTTGTATTTATTGGGCTCCGAAACTAATGGACCATGTAGAAAAATTCCATAGTTAGCTAATAGTGTATGTAGCTTGAGTGATTCAAATTCAAAATTCATTGTCACTGAGAAATAGCGAGGAAAAGAGCATTTAAGGAGACCATATCCACTCTCTATCTTGCTATTTTTTCGCCTTCCACGTTCACATTCGTATATACTCTCTGCAAACTACCCACTGAAATATAAAATGGCAGATGCCAGAAACGCTTTTTCAGTGCCTGAAAACATTATCAAAACGATGTATTCCAAAAATTAAACCTAGTTAAATACATTTTTAGCCCCCTGAAATCCCCTACACACTAAATCTCATAAAGTCCGAGATACAGATTCTATAGAATTTGATTTTGTGTGTAGTGTGCATAAGAATTGCTCGTCACCCGCTATATTCTTAAATTTGCACCACAGAAGTTAACAGGCATAAGGCGAGCGCCACACGCCACGTGCTGCCAATTTAACCCTTCGACGATAGGCACGGAAAATCGAAGCTCGAAGTACATGGAGCTGCGATTGATTTAAGATAAGGCAAGTGAGGTAAAAAAAGGTGGTATGACGGCGAGCTTATGGTGTTGTTTCCGCAGCTCGTGGTCAAATTAACCAGATACATCAAACTATGTAGAAATCATCCTCTATTTCTTGAAACCTGTGTTTTGAATACGTGTTTTGCTAATCGTTTATCATTCGTTCTATTTGTCAGATGTTCTTGTGCATGTGCCGTCATAAGATATGAGCTTTCAGCGAAAATAGTGGGGGTAGCTGCGCGACATTCATACATATGCTCACACCTTTATTCCCCAAAGTTGTAGGTTGTAATGGCTACACCCACTTTTCACCGAGAGTGCCAACGTTCAAAGTCAGCGGTCATATCTCGTGATGGCACCTATACCAGCTCACCAACCAACATATTTCTTAATATTAACAACATCTCTGTCACGCCAGTTTCTTTGCAAATCTCTTCATTTAAATAATTATCAAGAATCGTATCTCAAAAATTACAACAAGGTTTTTCAAAGGTCAACATCAATAGTGTTGATGGTTGATGCCTCATCCAAAAACATATATTCATACATCCAATCACAACGTATCACAAATTCGCAGACACAAACCTACCGGTGCGTTATAACGAACGAATGAATATGAATATGAAGCAATTGTCGCGCGTGTACACACACCTTTATATCACCATAAATTAATGTGTCCAAATACGATGTAAAGGAAGCTAAATTATTATTTTACTAACATGTTTGGTTTATCATTGTGTCATCGAGGAAATAATGTGTCCAAAATGTATTTATGTCATATAAAATAAATATTAAATAATAATATATTTCGGCGAAAAATGTATTACTATAAACCTACTCGTCGTTATTATATGGACGCAAAAAAATTAAATACTTCATATATATTCTTTGACATTTGATCTAATAGCCTAACTATTTTCTTTATTGTTTTTTTCTCTTTCCATCGTACAATTTTGTATTAGTTAATTTTTATACATGCTTGAGTTACCTTAGAAAACAAGTTTCAAAACCATTTTTTTTTTCAACCATAATGTTGAAGCTGTATAATTATTTATCATTATTGGTAAAGAATATTACTATAGGCACACATTACACTCGCACTCATATACACACACATCCAAAATCACGTACTCTCCATGTTTAGTTAAATCTAATTGAGTACATAATATATTTTGTTTTATAAACATCATCTTCCTGGCCTTATACGATACAATGTTGATGTTAGCACGTGATTTAACCCGATGTGGCTGATCACCTGATTTTTTTACGAAGCGACTGCCATCTGACCTTAGCAACCTATAACCTTCCTAACCTATAAACTAATAACCTTCGGAAAATCTGTGATCTGGTTTAAACCAGTTGTAAAATAGTCTCACTATTTTAGGCCATGTAAATTGGCAATCGGGACCGACGGCTTAACGTGCTCTCCGAGGCACGGAGGGGACTCGGGCGGTCACGCATTCAGTTTTACCGGCTAGGGTTAGGGTTGCTTAACTTCGGTGAACGAATCATATACGCAATAGCAACTGTGCCACGAGCTCATCATATTATTTTATAAACATATTGCTCCTTATT
Organism: Watsonalla binaria; assembly: GCA_929442735.1. Taxonomy (NCBI): domain Eukaryota; kingdom Metazoa; phylum Arthropoda; class Insecta; order Lepidoptera; family Drepanidae; genus Watsonalla; species Watsonalla binaria. The sequence goes on from OV838938.1 coordinate 2,999,182, forward strand.
GTTCTTAGTCTGCTGTTTTCTGTTTGGCGACTAAAATAATCCTATAAATTTTTTAGTAAAGAAGGAACCTGTGATTGACACTAGGAATAGACAGTATAACCTTGTATCATTTTAATAATTGCTGTTCGTTCTTAGTAATAAATAAATAAAACAAAGGGTACTTACCTAAGACCATTCATGCTGGCTCTGTGGAGAGGCGTGGAGGCAAATATTCGACCTTTGCATGTCGGTGGCTTGTACAGATCGATCAATTGGGGCCTCACTTTGAGCAGGTACTTCACTGTGTCAACCCTGGCGAGGAAAAACAATTGGTCGTCTTAAATACGGACTAGCTGTGCAACGCGGTTTCACTTATCATGTTTGACTTTACTTCGTGGAACCTTATATTTTAAAACTAAAAATAGCCTATGTAACTTCTTGTAACATCAGCTATGTACAGTCCCTTGAATTATGTCCAGTCGATTCTCAGGGACAAACAGACAGACAAAGGCAAATTAAAAAATAGTTTTTTTTATCGATAGTGTGTAATTTCATATTATGCGTTTGCTGAAAAGCTGTTAATTTAATGTTACAAACAGATGTTTGAAATTTATTAATCTGTATAAATTTTAGGGTATTACACATACGGGAAAGGTTGATAATTTTACGTAATTATTTTAGTAATCATCAATGTTTACAATGTAATGAAATGTACACGATGCCAGTTGAGTTTCTTGCCGGTTCCTCTCAGAAGGTTAGTTTCCGAACCGGTGGTAAATTCCTCGACATTCATAAGTGCCCAAATAAATCATTTTCATTCATAAAACAGTTATTAATAGCATAAAGATAGCGAAAATTTTAATAAAAAAAATCGTGACAGCTTTGTAAGCAGAAAAATGGAACTACTGGTTCCATTCATCTATATGTAATAATATATACACCCTATATATAATATATATAATATATAGTTTGAACTGTTCGTGCTATAATAATGTAACACCACTTTTCATCATAACGGCATTTTGTTAAAATCAATCCATCTCCTATTTACATGTTCAAATACCTTGGACGTCAGCAGGAAATCTCATAATGTAATTCAAAGCATCCTACTGAGCAGCGAGTTGGACATTCTGGAATTGTCATTCAAAAATAACTAATTTTAAAGGAAATGTTCCAAACCACTCGAAAGCCAAGTAACGTAAAATAACCGCAACCGAGATCCAAAAGTATCAAAACATGCCGTGTCAAGTTTATCTTAATCCTAAAGTTACGCGTGAACAACTCTTGTCGGACTTCCGTTTGAAAACTTAAGGTAAATAATTCATCTATATTAATATTATAAATAAGAAGTTTGTTTGGTTGGCCTCGAGCTAATCTCAGGAATATACTGGTTTGAATTGAAAAAAATATATATTTGAATAGTAATCGAGGAAGTCAAGCTTTACAGCATCACTCTTTTTGCACCCCATGATTCTCGCTGAGCGCTCATAACTCCTGACGGCACCTGCACTATATATTGATACACTCCACCAACCTGCCGTATTGAGCTGCCAAGTCCAAAGCGCTCTCGTCCTTGATGTTCCTGATGGTGACGTCGGCTCCATGCTCTATCAGAGCGGCGACTATGTCCGCGTAACCAAACTGGGCCGCTATCAGCACTGCCGATTCGTGGTCCGACGTCTGCGGGATTAAAATAACCATACATATTTGAAAACTCACAGGAGATCTTGGCACGGTTGCTATTAAAGAAATGAATAAAATATACGCATATTCTCACGCTTGTATTCCCCGAAGGGGTAGGCAGAGGTGTTGCAATAACAACACCCACTTTTCACCGAAGATGATTAACTACCAACGTGACAGATGGTGAGTCTATCGCCTTCTCATGCACTATGCATAAGTCTTCAAATTATTTCCCAGACATAGGTTTCTTCACGATGTTTTCCTTCACTGTAAAGCACGTGGTGTGAAATCGCTGAACATTAGTTGTTAGAAAAAACTAACTACTGCTCAAAACATCTTATACCACTAAACGAGCAATTTTTGTATATATATATATATATATAATCTGAATCTCGGAAACGGCTCCGACGATTTTCATGAATTTTTGTGTGTAGGGAATTTCAGAGGCAAAAAAAATATCAGGCTAGGCTTAATTTTAGGCAAACATCATTTTGAACTTGTTTTCAGGCACTGAAAACAAGTTCAATATTATGTTTGCCGTACAATATCATTACAATACGAGAGCAAATTTCGCCGACATCTGTCAAAACTCATACAATATCATTACAATACGACACCTAATTTCGCCGACATCTGTCAAGTTATTGTAGCTCAAACGTGAGGCTTCCAGCTTACGGCGACAACGAAACTAGAGTATCCCGGTTCGAGAATGACGTTCACCAGTAAAATATTGACCAAAAGTCATTGAAAACGTCAAGAAACCAGGCTCTGTATGTTAAATGTCTCCCCAAACACGTCCTGCAGGTTTGCTTTTGTGGAATACATTTAAATTCACCCTGCCCAAGCATATCTCCAAAATGTTGTAGTAAATCACAGTTCCACAGTTTACAAAGCAGTGCTAAAATTCCAACACCCACATGCTTATGTAAGAATTCAACCTGGTTTCAAAGCAATGAAAATACCTTTCAAATTTCCACTAGTTACCTCAATTACAAGGCTTATTTAATCCGTTAGGTTTATACCAGTATTAATGTTTAACTTCAATGAATTGATGTCAACAAGTTACTGTGAAACTATGACGTCATCGGCAAATTAAATCAAATTTAAAAACCCCCAAAAATGAAAGCCCTAAATATTCGAAATATCTTGCTCCACACAATTATGGATTGAATAACCGCTATATGGACGTTAATTAAATATAGATATTATTTGATTGATTAACAACTTAAAAACAACATAACGTAAAAATTAAGTTAGTAAACACGTGGTAAATGTCAAAGTCAAAAATGTCTTTATTCGTCAGAATGACATAGGTATACAAGATTATACATGCCACTGCCAGGTTCGGAAGGTTGCTTTTACTGAAAATAATCTGGCAAGAAACTCAGTAATTACTCTTTTCAAAAAATATTATACCTATAATTTTAAAAGTACAAGATATGTAAGCCCATGGACACATTTCCAATGCACAAAATGTCGATAAACATTTACATAAAGAAAAGTCTAGTAGTTCTACGTATATCTACATGCGTAGCTTGAGATGACCAGCACCTGTTCACAAGTATGACGCGAGTGCCAGCCATTAAAAAAATATTAATTACCAGCTGATCAATGTTGACAGGAGGGTTGTTGTGTGCGAGGAGTAACTTGACTATTTCTGTGTCGCCCTTAAACGCCGCCAGGTGGAGCGGCGTGGCCCCATTCTTCTCCACCATGCACGGCGACGCGCCTACAGACAGCAGGAGTTTTGCTATCTCTCTACAAAATAGAACATACAATAATTATTATCAAAATAGCTGTGCCCCGCGAATTCACCCGCGTAGACTTAAATTGATCAGTGGTTTCATTTCGGGGAACCCATTTTTTTTTAAATAGATAACCTCCTCCTTTTGAAGTCGCTTCAAAATAACAGTAGCCCGTGTATAGCTATCTGTCAGTGAAAGTCCCATTAAAATAGACATACAAAGTTTTATTTTCCAAATTGTGTTTTAATATAAGTGCCATAATATGTAATTTCATATGCATTTAGTGTAAAACTGTTCATTTTGTTATCACAAACAGACACATAAATAAAGTATATGTATAGAGAAGTCAATCCATACGCTATATATATCGTGAAACTTAAACTTTGTAAGTTATTGAGGTTTTTTCGGTCCATTAAGTTTAAACATCGTGTGTCGGTTCCGACCATTATACACGAAAGTATTTTTTTGTGAAAGTCCATTTATTTCTGAAGCAATTAATAATTAAAATATTCATATATTGCATTAAGTCACTTACATGATACAATATAAACTTAATTCTTGTTACATATGTATAACTAAAATAAACCCTGTTAGAACGCAGCAATGCCTCTCACGCACTTTAATTTATAATTGGGGACAGCGTCCAAACTTTTGATAATTATAATGAGAAAAGTCATAGTTGGCGCTTCTCAACGTAGATAATTTAAAACAACAAAACCACTATTAGCTAAAAATAAAGAAGGTAAATGAAACACTTACTTGTGTCCGTTCAGGCAAGCTTGGTGAAGTGCTGTATAGCCATTGTCGCCCTGAACATTGACCCCGGCACCTCTTTTTAAACTGTAGCAAACAAAAATAAAAAATAAAATACAAAAAAAAACAGAGATATTACCCGCAGTCGGTAGGATTCGAACCTACGCTCCCAGAGGGAATCTGATTTCTAGTCAGACGCCTTAACCGCTCGGCCACGACTGCTATGAGCGATGGAGCGAAAATATGATTCGTATCTTAATACGTAACACAAAACAAATTGAGTATTTTTATTATAGATATGAAATTGTTGCCACTAGTTTTATAACAAATTGGTATAGGTACACTTAAATATAGCTTAAGATTATAATGCATTGTTTAAAAGTAGCTCTGTCTCTTTTTGTGACATGGATTTCGAAAGAGATGGACAGAGTTTGGTCTAGTTTTAGTACCATGTTTTGTAATAAACCCCCAGTAATATGTTTATTATTATAAAATATTTTCACACACTTACATTAAATAAAAGCTCTTCAATTGAAACATTTTACTAACTAATTCGAAAACTGACCGATGACACCGTAGATATATGAGGGAAAATAATAATACTACACTTCAACTATGACACATAAGGACAATAATGGGTGTTTATTTGCCTTGCAACATTTTGCTAATATCATTAAACGTGAATGTAAATTTGTTTTTCAAACTCAAACTCAAAATATCTTTATTTGATTAGACTTCTTACAAAGTACTTTCAAATCGTCAGAAGGACACAAAATACATTATACATGATTATAAATGTTACCACCGGGTTCGGAAGGTAGCTTTTGTTGAGAAGAACCCGGCAAGAAACTCAACAATTACTCTTTTAAAAAAAATATATATTATACAATGTTTTTGGTTACAGTATTTATATCTCATGAATATAAGCCCATGGGACACAGCACAAATGCTCAATTGTTACGCATTCACGCTAAAACTACTTAACCGATCATCATGAAACATTGTACACATATTTTTGGAGGTATTAGAAGTAACATAGGATAATTTTTATAAAAAAAAATTACAATGCGAGCGAAGCCGCGTTAATAGCTAGTTTTACCTATATTATTCACATGCTGTATACAATATTACACTATAATTAATTATGTACAGTTAATAACGTAGTGACTAAACTTCTATTCACTTGCAACATCATCAAATACAAAATTTTTAATCATGTGTTTTTAAATTGGAACAAAATTAAATAATTTATCAAAATGCCGAAAACCTACTTTTATAGCTTGAGCATAACCAGTAATATAATAGAACTGGTTACAAAATGCTCAATGAAATTAATGAATAAATAAATAATTACTGGTAGGAGTGGTTCGTAAGTGTAATGCCACCAAAAACATAACTTTTAGAAAACATACAGTCGAATTGATAACCTCCTCCTTTTTTGGAGTCAGCTCAGTTCTTGCACCGTAAATACTTGTGAGATACATGTACCTATCGTATTACCAAGTCGGTTAATATATTCATTTCCTACTTAAGGTGCTTAACTTATTAAATAACAAGCTGTGCCCCGCGGATTTACTCGCGTGTTTGTGTCGTATATATTTAAAAAAATATTTTATGTTAGTACCGTCTATACTTTCATTTGGATTTACAAACAGACACATACATTTTATTTATCTATTAGTTGTGCATTGCGGTTTTACCTGAATTATTAATTTCATGGGTAACCCGCTTATTTTTGTTTAATAATAGTAGCCTACGTTACTCCTAGTAAAATAAGCTATCTTCCCGTGAAAGTCCCGTTAAAATCGATCCAGCTGTTTCGGAGATTAGCCGGAGCAAACAGACAGATAGACAGACGGAGAAAAAAAAATGTTTTGTTTTATGTCAGTACCGTATCTACTTTCATATGCATTTAGTTAATAGCTGTTAATTTGGATTTACAAACAGACACTGCAATGCTAGTTATACCTAAGTATAGATATAGATTTTCACCGAATATGATCAAGTGCCAACGTGACAGAGAGTGAGACCATCGCCGTTTCAGGCACTATACATACGTCTTTGAATTACTTCTCAGAAATATGCAGGTTTCCTCACGATGTTTTCCTTCACCGTAAAGCACGTGGTGTGAAATTTTTTTTTGGAAAAACTCATTGGTGCAGGCTCCGCTGGGATTCGAACTTGCGTCGCTTGCGTAGCAGGCGACTGCTCTAACCCCAAGGCCACCACGGCTTTTATATTGTTTAGTTCTTATACCAACAGATACGGAAGTTCTTAAAGTATGTGGAAGTAAATTAATTATATATAATTAAACAAACATAAAGTGGAATCGCGCTTCACGCTTTATGGCTAATGTCCTTATCAGTTCCAATTTCCAACACAACTTCCTTTTGAAGCGCATGGATAATGGTGGCTGGTGCAAGGTTTCAAGCTTTTTTTTGTTACTAGCTGTGCCCTGCGGTTTCACCCGCGTACATTTCAATTGGTTCTCGCGGAAACCTATTTTTTTTTAGTAAAGTAAGCCTAATTTACTCCCGCCTTGTAACATTAGCTACCTGCCAGTAGAAGTCCAGTCGTTTCAGAGATTACCCGAAACAAACAGACAGACACCCAGTGAAAAATAGTTTTTTTTTCTTTGAGTACCGTATTTACATTCAGATGCATTTAGTGAAAAGCTGTTTAGACTTGTGACTATATATCTAAGTAGCGTAAGTGTTGACTTCGAAAGTTGGATCGGAATTTGAAGAAACTATCAGTGAATCCATCAAGCATTTAGCGTCAGACCAAAGAATTAAATAATTCCTCGGCCTTGACAGATTCGTCTGTGCTTTCGGAAGACGTCACGCGCGAGTTATGGATTTCTTACCTTCGGCGGAAATATTTATACCCATACGAAATAGTTACTGGCAGAAGTTTTCAAAAAAGGGCGTTGTAACGAATCGATTACGCAAGCAAGATAAAAGCAATACACTTAACTTAATTGCCATCATCCCTTAAGTGTGTCATTAGTGACACCCAATATAAGCAAACAGATATGTATGTAACGTGTAAGATATATTTAAATGTCACTCAGTAGAATCGTCATTGTAAAGAGAGTTGATGGTAAGATCAATCAAAGTAGTATTAACAAACCCCAATATTAAAGCTAGAATCCAAATAAACAGATTCAAGACCGAGCCTTAACGGTTGTTCCAATGTACAGGTTCATGAAAACTAAGAGTAGCACCACAAAATATACAAAAACTATCTTTATTACATCTAGTTTCAAGGTTGATATTCGTTTATCGCATCAAGACACGTATGCGGGCACGGACAAAAAAATAATAACAATGTCAAGGCCAGAGGAAAAACCACGTAGAGATGAAACCCATACATTCGTTGTTAAGCAAATTTGAGTCATCAATGCTGAGATTAAAATATGTAATTAAAAGCGAATATTGCTACGGTCAGTTCAAAAACATTCCTAAAACAGGAAGTGCCGAGCCGCTAAAGGATGGAGGCTTCGATTCTTAGAAGTAAAACCCATTGAGTCAGAGAATCGAATACAATCAGGTGTTTAACGAAAATGTTGACATTATAATCAACACTATTGCAAAATGGTGGGCTAACCTACAGGTCGATACACTTTAGCGAAAAAATAAGATTGATGAAAACGCTTCCTCTAAATCAATGTAGATCCAAGGCATCCTAAGGCTCCATAAGCTGTTTTTACCATGATGTTGCCACTCGTAGTATTATTATTATTAATATATTATATTAGTCAGTTGGATAATTGTAAGAGCTCACGGTAAGGCGACTGTTCAGACAGTGATCAGAAATTTTCCAGTGTTTTAAGCTTATGACAATTAATTACCATGTGCAAAAAGCTAAAAAGGAATCCTACCTAGCAATGCTAATCACAGCGACACATAGAACAATTTTACATGTCTGAACTTAGTTGGAAATCCACATAACTTTAGGCAAGACTCGAATGACCTCCATACAAACTTTTGCAATATTGTTTAAATTTCAAAGTTCTGAACTGCAACTCTGAAAGTGAGGTCTGTCATCAATCAATTCTGTAACATTCCACTTTATATAATCAGGTGGATACTACATTTTATGGACAAACACATTTCCCAAACCACGTTGCTCGGTTATTTTTTCATAGACGAGTGTAATATAAATATAATTAGGTCAACAGCTACTAGCTAGCTACGCAATGAGTATCATATTTTAGTGGACCGAGATTTTTTAGTTCAGAGATGACTATAAATGAACCACGTTTATGCTAAACCATCTCAAAGCTAGTTTAGCGTAAATATTAGTTTGCTATGGTTAATCATTGCGTACATCGGAAATATAAACCAAAAATCGTGTATTAAAATTTTTAACGTCATGATTCGCTTTTAATAGTTCATTACCATGACGAATTGCAATTTATAAAATATATGCAGTACGTATACTCAAAACATCATCATATTATACAAGCATACCTGTCAGGATCAAACACTTTAGCTTTCAATTTCTTAGTTTTCATCCAACTCCTGTAAATGCTGTATCTGAAATCACTGAAGTCGAACGAGATATCACTGCCGCAACATTTTACTGTATCATTCGGGGAATCCATTTTCTTGAAGCAAAAATATAACGTTCCTTTCACATCTAAATATGACACCGGCTCTAATGAAAGTTCAAATGTTACTAAGGTGATGACTCATGTGTGAGAGCAGGCATTTGTCAAGACTACCAACAGGTTTGAAGATAAACAACAATAAAACATCGCTGCCCAAACAAATGTAATGCAAATGAGGCAAGCGGGTAGAGAGCTACAAATACACAATCGCCTGAAGATAAGATAAGATAATTGTGAACAAGATATGATACAAAATGTGGAACAAGGAAATTGAGGGGTGCGAATCATTATAAAGATTAGAAAACGTTAACAAGCAACCAAAATAAATAATTCTCTGGGATCAGATCTTATTACCATGAATCACAACTTCATAACCAATAACGATTACGTTTGTTGCATCAGTGATCATCAAAGATGTTTGACTCAATCAAACACCCAAATAAAATATTAATTCTACTTCAATCACACTCTTCTGAAACTTCAGTCTATGAAAACAAACTGGACGCAGCAGATATTTACCGAACAGACGCACGCTAGTAAAGGTAACCTGTTAATTACCGAAAACCTTATTTCATTTACTATAATTGAAAGCAAATAATTGATAACTAACCCATTAAGGGCCGTGATTCAATTGCTGCCAACAACCAATACTTCACACCTGTCAATATCACTTTCCTTTTCGGTCGAACACAATAGAGACCTTCTGTGAAATAGGCTAGATGTTTTATCAACACCTATTATTACCCACCACAAAGGCAGGTCAATGGGCTATAATGTTAGATGGTTGACAGTCGTCATGATTGGACGCGCGTAGGTTTTAATCTTGGCGCAATTTTTCATCGTCATATATAATAGGAGCTCACCTACATCCTTAATGGGTATAACATTGTCCCATTGACACGAATGATGATTTGAAAATTAGTGCCTGCTGGCTGAATAGACTAGAAAGTGGTAATTTGACATTGGTCTCAGACAAGGAGTGTCATGTAAACCTGAACATTCAAGCAATTTTCTATAGTGTGGTTTATCCCAGTTCAAGCAGAAGTGTGTGTAATCTGTATGTACAAATAATTCAGCACTCAAGACGCCTATGACACATCCACAAGTGCATATCCTTCTATGTGATCGACTAATTATTACTAAATAAATTATACCCATCATAAATTAAGACATTAATGTGTGACCGTAACAAGGAATATAATTCGACGAATCCAAATAACCACAATCGGTAAACGGTTAAAACATAACCACAATCGGTAAACGGTTAAAACATAACCCGTAACCCGATGTAATCAGTGTTGAATTTATATGTGTATATAAAGTCAACACTGGTTACATCAGTACCGTGTTCCTTGTGGACAATGGGAATATAATGATTCAATCCAAATCACTATATTTAATCATTCAACAATTAGCATAGATCGAATTTAAGTTCAAGTGTTATAGAGTTATATTTGGACTTGTCTGCAATGTAAGCTGAATGCAAGAAAAGGCTCTGGGTATATTTATTGTAAAGTTTTTAAAGGTATCCAGTCTACTTAAATAAATATAATTTTTTTTTTATTAAATGAATTAAACTACCGGACTGATTTAAAAATCTTTCACTAATAGTATGCTACATTCCGTAGTAATGTAGATTCTATTGGTAAATAAAATAAAGATATTAACCAACAAAGCAACCTTCCGAACCTGGCGGTAGCATGTATAATCCTGTATAACTATGTCATTCTGACGATTTGAAAGTACTTTGTATAAAGTCTAATCGAATAAAGATATTTTTGACTTGACTTGACTTGACTAGGCAGACAATATTGTTAATTCTTCACGGGTTCTTAATACCGTGAAGTATAGCTAGTATTAGATATACACAAACCTGAACCTCCTTTTGATCTTCGTAAACATATTCCCGTCACGGTCGAAGAATGGCATTCTGAATCTCATGTTTCCACTGTTCCACTAGATTAAACATCACTAAATGCCTGCTTATCTCACGTCCGAGGAGAACTATTCAAAGCAGTTATTTATCAGTTACTCGCTCTCTGCTCAAATATTGATTCAAAAATATTTTTAAGAAAGCGAACCACGCGGCCTTACGGTTGTAAGTGACTAACTAAACTCTTGGATGATTCATAGGAGCAGGTCGCTACTTACAACTTTTTTATTGCGGTATTTTTTTGCGGCGTTAACTGTTTCTGGGTTCGGAGCCAACGGTCTAATTAGATCGCAAATTTCGCTAACCGTGTAACCATTTCTTAAACAACAGCTTTGAAATTATTATTCACTTCTTTAAGTTTGACAATTGCCATCTTTCATTCATGACTTTCAACTTTTAGGAGGTTATCGGAGAGGAGAAATGTTTATGCCTTCAACACATAGATGTTTGTTTCAATCAGTGTTTTAGCTAATTTCTTTGGCTTTTGGAAATTATATATCTTTCGCAGTGTATCATTTATATAAACAGTAGATTTGATCCTATAATTTATTTGATTGGAGGATAGACAACCGCCCATGCATTCACGGAATTTTGATAAGTAAACAAATTAATCGTAAATTGTAAGCATACTTTGAATTCACCTTCGATTTCTCACATTGCGAACAACATTGAAGAGAAGTTACGTCCTTTATAAAAGACTAGATTTATTTAAGAGCATATGAAGTGGAATACTGCTAGGAAATACTAAGTGGAGGATATGGGATGTCAGAATTTCCTTCATTGTAGGTCTTAGTTTATACCATAAGTCCTAACTCCTACGAACATATTTCCAACGTTAAGCGATTAGCCTACATGTCCTAGGCAGGAATCAAATAAGCGTGAACCTGAACGGCAGCGTAACAAAGAACGAGTAGTTCCGTACATAATGGATTAAAAAGCCTAAATTAATCTAAAAGTCAATATTAATTGGGGCAAAAGCAAATTAACCTTATTAACTATATTAACAGCCAAAATCCTATAAGTAATTTAATTAAAGTAATCACTTTTAAGGCAAATTCAAAATGGAGAACGATTAAAATCAGGACAGGGCACATTCTCGTAATAAAGTAGTAGCAATATGAAGACATGCCTGACGACTCCTAAATTGAGGATCCAATTAAAAAAACACTCCAAGGACTTCCCCGACCAAGAAGGCGAGGTCAAGCATGCGTCAAACCAATTCTAGGGCAGTGTAAAAGCCGGTAATTTGAACAAGAACGGAGACAGCGCGCCACTTGATATTCAAATCCAACAAGGGTACAATATTAGCATAAGCAGGTAAAAACCATCTTATATGAAATTTTACTGCCAGATCCATGGAAAGTGTCTATATTAATTTCATTAGAAGCAAGACAGGCTTGGTAATCTACTGGCAACCAATGAACTGTTGTAACGCCAAGGTCCTGACGAATAAAATGGAATCTTTGCGACATCTTATGCCAAAAACTATTGCTATCAGGGGCTTATCATTGTTATAGCAGTGACGTTTTACTAACTTCTTAACTCTGATGTTTAATTTTGTGATACCTTCATGCGCTCTTAAACCGATCATGGTGAACCCCTAGTTCTACTTCATGAAACTCTTCATGAAACCTTACTCACCACAGCAACACAACAGTACCAATATTTCCTAGTGAGGTCCCAAACTTATTTCGTGTAACACCCACTTTGAAAATCTGTTATTTTGTACCACGCACGCATTAAAAATTAGGATATAAATATGAGTGAACTTAGTAGGATGATTATAATTGAATTTTTTTTATAAATCACCCATCACCCTTAAATAACAACATCGCCTACTAGGGGGCTGTATTTAACTTTGGGAAAGACTGACTTACAACATACACGGTTATTGATTTGGCTGCAATCTGCAATCCGAAATTCAAACGGGCCTTTATAAGGATGTTACAATAAAGCTATTGGAACACGTATAAGTTTAGCAATTACTTTAGGTTTATTACAATAAGCCGTGAAATGAATTTAGGTCAGATTGTTAAAGCCTATTATATCAACTAACCACCGTATAGCTTTATTGACGCGCCCACAGGCATAGGTGTCCAGAATTAGATATGGTTGCATAAATTGCTTGGAGCACGCGAACCAAGCAGTCGCTTTGTTTGATGTCCAATGAATAAAGATGAATGAGATCTTAATATTCGATAACAGGTACATATTCATGCATATAAATATTTACTCCTGGTAATAAGTAGATGGAAAAAAATCGTAAAATGCCTTCGTATTTTGGTGATATGAATGATATTGAATATATAATATTGAATTTAGATGCGTGGTATTTTGGATTTCCGTAGCATTCATTTCGAGTACTATTGCACTTATTTTATAAATCCAAAAAATTGGAAGCTATGGTTCAACACATACAGCTAGATGCAGACTGAATATTTTAAAATCAATAACAGATACAATCGAGTCAATAATCAAATTATTTGAATCATTGTTGTTGGGTGAGATGAAAGATGCCGAGGCAACGTACTGGTACGATACCCACGAGTTTTGAGCGCTGACCTTGAATGCGGATTGGAGTTTGTTTAGCGCCCTCCCTATTATTTTCACTGAGCGCGGCACCACGACTTTTGAAGTCATAGTGGAACCTGTAGACCTATTTAAAGGACTTAAAACTTCCTCAGCTCAGGGACCACCTCAGGTCGATTAGATTAAAAAGTTAAAAATATATCTTTTTTTATATTCAAATAAGGAATACTAGTCCCGATGTCAGTTTTTGCGGTGGCGTTCCCGACTTGCGAATCGAATCCTGTTCGATAGAAAAATTCGCATTGCATTTGATCAAGACACATTTCAATGGCACGTAATAAATTTCCAAGGTGTCGATCGGCAGGAGTGTTGCATACAAATATAAACAGCGTTTAGTATAGACAAACAGACAGACAAAAGTTCAATGTACCTACGTGCCTTCGACGTCGATTGCGTCTGGCTCGGGGCCAACCACTTCACATTAATGCTTGGGTTTCTCTACTTCCTTAAATAGATAATGATTTTACATCTCATGCCCATTACATGTTTCTTCAGTGATTAGAACTCGTAAAGATACTTTTATTTAAAAAAATACTTAAGGATTGAATCGCGAAATTGGCTCATGTTTACATGATTGAAATCATCCATAATTTATTTTAATCATCTAAATAGAGTGAAATATAAAAAAACGTCTGGATTAAGTTCTTATATTGGGACCTTAAATACCAAAAATCTAAATATTATTCAGCCACTAAACACTATATAATATTGTGTGTAAAAACCAAAGTACCTAATTTACTACTGTTTTGTATTCTCTTTATTGTTCCTGCAATCTGTCTTAAGTTGACATTAAGCTGGAGGTTATGTAGTGATTTATTCAGTACTAGTCCTGTGACACACCCACTTATATCTATTAAAAGATCATGAATTAAAACTTCTATGTAAAATCAATATGTGGTATCAGATCATTATGATCAAAAGTACTTTGTATGCAGTATTAGTACTGTCCAAAAAGTCTGGGTGAATGATGCGACATCCTGCCCATAAAATTAACTAACTAACACAGCTTGCATTAAAAGTGCACAGTGCAATGTTTTTGTAAAACCAACTTTATTATAAATCATGTGAAAGCTCAAAGTGCAAAACCCTGCCACAGTCCATTGTGCATTCAACACCTTCATAAAACCACAATGGTTCTTACTTTTAACTGTTTATGTTAAATATGTTAACAGCTCACAGAAATGTACACAGAAACAATGTTATTTATACACAAAGCACATAATTATGAGTAAAATTCACTGCTTTGAAGTTCTATGGCAATATAACTGGTCTTTTGCTTAAGGTAGAAACTTTAGCTAGGTAAACAGAAGAAAGAGCTCTATTTACTGGGATGTAAGATCCCATTTCAAATAAATAAGTTAATATGTTACATAGCCTTCTAAGTCACAGGTAAAAAAAATTAATGGTACCTACCTTAGTTTAAACAAAATCTCACCCACTTCCTAAGACAACTTAATGACTATGGATAAGTCAAATAAGTGATATTTTTTACTCCGTAAACAAAACAAAGCATGCTATTAGCACTAGTGATTAACACATTCGCTGCTAACATTTAAATTTCTTCATAAATTCTCTAACAGTTTTATGCACATATGCATTGTTAGCAGTGAAGCCCTTACTTAATTGACATGGCATTGACAATTATAATTGGACATTTTAGCTAGTTGGTAATGACACCCACTAACATTGTTTATACATTTAGGAAATTTTGACAGTTCGACATAACACCCAGTAACATATATATGTGTGTAATTATGTAAGTTTATTATGAAGTAGATATGCCATACACCACACAGCTGCGAATTAATTTCATCATGCAAATCCATCCCATGGTTGTCTGTAAGATATTGCCTAGTGCGATAAGACCGCCATTTATAGCTATAATGGATATAATGGAATCTATGTGTAACTAAATTATTTCTAAGGTGTACAATAAAGTATTAATAAAAAATAATTATTAAAATTTTGACAGTTGGAGATAAGACCTGTAACATTTACATTGCAATTTTGACAATTGGAGATGATACACACAGCTGAAAAAAGGAAAAGATGAGAAAACATTGCCAACCACCAATAATGTGGGTTGGAAGATGATGGATATTTTGACAGTTGGACATAATACCCACAAACATTTGCAAAGATAGTCAGTTAGACATTACAGCTTTTGATATCAAACAAAACACTAGAGAAAATAAAAGTTTTATCAGATCTTTAAAAATGCATTCTAACACAAACACTAAAAGGCTATATTCCAACAAAATACTGTAGGAAACAGGAAAATATTGAGAGAACAGATAAATGGTCATTTCTGTGTGAGACAATAAGACTTCAATATACTATGATTCACACATTCATAGCTGTTTACAAGTAATTATCAATCAATAAAAACCCCAAGCTGTAAACCATCCAGTATTAGGTACCTATAGCTGTTATACTCGTATGTATGTACCTACCTTCCCAAATCAATAAGCCTTCCTATCATATTTATACGATATACTAACGCTTAACGTACTAAAGTTACTAACACACCCAAAAAACACCCACTTTAAGGTGTAAAGAAGTTTATCACATGTCAAACAGTATCGATAAGCAAGTAAACATTACAAAAAACTACACGCCTAAAGATAACAATTCACCATTGTTGATAAAAGATAACAGTTTCATGCCAATTTTACAAATTCCAACAATACACACGATTCTGTAGATCGTATACAGTCAATGTAAGACTAAAATAACACATGTAATACCTAGTTAAGCTATAAAACATGAAAGTCTCACCTAAATGTTGTAAATGGACCACTCCTCTTAGTAAGTTGTCCGAGTATTTTTTCAACTGTGCGCCTGTCGCCATTGCGGGCGGCGTCCAATAATTCCTGGCCTTTTCCCATGGCCCATCAATGTTTAAACTTCACACACAAAGATAGCACCTTGTTCACTCATTTCAATTTTTACACTAGACTTCACTCACTACACATTTCATTGATCGCGACGCCATGTTTGAGAAGTTTCAATTTGACGTTTGTTTGAGCTGAAGAGCGAACAGAATAAGCGACCGTACAAAAGAACGAAACGAACGAATAACACACGACATAGGGGCGGCCCCGGAGATCACGTCCTTCTTATCTAATAAACAGTACCCACTTACAAATATAATTAACTCCTTCACTTCTAACCTTCTTCTTCTTCGTAAATTCGAAAATCACTTTGGACGCACAGATGCGTCGTTAGCAGTGAACGCGTTAAAGGATTAATGTAATCCTACATTTCTTGCTGCAATCCATTTATAGTAGCCCGGTGCTGGCCGATAGCATGAAGGTACATATGTTTCCAAGAACTTATCTTGCTTGCTATTAAAACCAACAGCGCTAATAATATGGCAGTCCAGCCAGTAATTATTTTGGGTGTTAATTCACTTGGTAAGGTATCATTTTTGTCATTGAATAACTGTTAATAAAAAAAAAATTCATTTAAGCAATAAGTGCTTCAAAGACTTGGTTGTATAGGCTACGAACCCTTTGCGTGTACTATAAGCATTTTGTCATAATAATAGTGACGTATTGGGGAGTTTTTGACAGATAAGTGGGAATTTATTTGTGAAGGAAGGAAAAGAAAAGGAATTTAAAAATCGAATCGAAGTTCAGGCAACACAATGTTTTGATGTCATTGTAGGCAGTTTTTGATTTGTCTAAAAGTTTATTCCTTCGAGTGATGTGTATGAGTTGGGTTGACAGAGGATAGAACTAAGAAGTTGTTTTTATGTACATTTCAATGTAAAAGTAAAGTTCATCAAACTTGACTTCTAAGTGTTTGTTTTTCGCGCAGTGAATTATGTCATTTACCTCCAACCTATGTTTCTGAATGGACCGATAATAATGTACGAAGTTTTCAACCAAAATGCTCTCTAAGTTGTACATTTATCAATGTGTTCTTTACTCTTTACTAAACTTTGTTTCTGCGGTTGTTGTCCAACGTAAGTAATATTTTTTTTATTGATAGACTTATTAATTGAATATATTACCTACCTACCTCCGGGTTAAAAATATTTTATCATTAAGTCACCTAAAAGTGATATAGAGATTAGATTAAGAATATCTATGTAATTTTAACACACTTAGAAAAACCACTTTTTTAGATATTTTTTGTAAAAAAATTTTCTACCTACATAAAAAAAAACTTTGTTTCAGATGTTAATAATATTACAATACCTTTAAATCAAAAAATTACGTATGAAAACAAGGAATTGTATGGTGATATTCTAAGTTTGAATGAGTCTTCACTGCTTTGCGTAAACTTTAATAATGTGGATCCGAATATAATGTTCATAATATTTCAAGTCCACACACATTTGGCGAAAGTAAATCTCTATGTTAATAAGTTCACTTCCAGCACAGCGACGTCGGGGACCAATATAGGGCTGTATAGTAATAACATCACTACAGACACATTCTGTATTCAAAACCTTAATGTTTTCCCTGTACAAGCATATATATCTATAAATGGCTATTGGAAAAATGGTAAGTTATTTATTTATCTTACTTATGACTCAATAGACTAGAGGAGCTCGTGGCACAGTTGGTATTGTGCATATCATTTGATCAGCAAAGTTAAGGAACCCTAGCCCTAGCCAGTAATTGGATGGGTGACCGCCCCAGTTTCCTCCGTGCCTCGGAGAGCATGTTAAGCCTTCGGTCCCGGTTGCCAATTTATCATCTTTGGCAATAGTTACAGGTCAGTCGGAGGCCTAAAATAATCTGAAAACTGGTTTGACCCAGATCACAGATTTTCTTTGTAAAACGGGTTGCAACGGTCAGATGGCAGTTGCTTCGTATAAAAATCAGGTGATCAGCCGCATCGGGTTGAATTAAGTGCCGACCCCAACAATGTATGTGATAAGGCCAGGGAGATGATGACTAATGACTCAATACAGTTTGAGATACCCTCCTTGATTTTGTGTTTACCATTATTGGCTTGTCCCTAATTTAAAAGTAATAAATTATAACCCTCTTTTTTACTTCCTCATAGTTAGGTAAAAAATGCTATGAGTATTATTTTGTTACAAAAAAAATTATCATGCTACCCCAGGAGGGTCCTTGAAGGGTAAGCAGAGGTGTAACTACAACACCCACATTTCACCAAATATGATTAAGCCCATCCATCCATCGCCGTCTCAGACACTATACATATGCCTTTGAATTACTTCTCAGACATATGAAGATTTCCTTGAATGTAAGGATGTGGTGTGAAATCACTGCACATATGTTTTAGGAAAAGTCATTGGTACAGGCCCTGCTGGGATTCGAACATGTATCGCTTGTGTAGCAGGCGACTGTTTCCAAGGCCACTTAGGTGACTTAGTATGACCAGCTATTGTCAAAAACAGCCTGTGTCTACCAACACATGTATAGTTATAGATGGTACATACATACATATGCTCACGCCTGTATCCCATGGGGGTAGGCAGAGACCACCGTTTGCCACATGCTACATACTTCATTCGCTTCATCCACATTCATGCATCTCTTCATACACTTTCTTCAGTTAGGAGTGCTATTTATATCTATATCTATTTCACTAATCAAAAAGGGGCCAAAGGATTTGTGACAATGGTCGCTGCACTAGAGCACACCACCTGATGGTAATCTACTACATCCTTAGAATGTGACTATCATTTTAATTAATTAATAAAAACAAAATTAAATAAATTTTTTTGTTGCCAGTTATTAAATAATTCCTTCCAGATCCTATACCAGGAGGTTGCAACATGGAGCAACCTGTACCGATATGTCCGTACATCATTTCTGAATACAACAATGATTATATCAATGTAGATGTCGCTACACCTGGTGATCGACTAGATGTGAACTGTTTGAGTACAATAATCATACAGGTCACATTTTACTTAATGTATCTGCCTGAGAAGGATTTAGATCCGGATACTTATTTTCATGGAATCAAACAAATGATTACTCTGGATGGTATTTTACGTCATGGGACTGTTGTAAGTACTACACTTTATATAGTGATAGTATGTAATCAAAAATCCCATGTAATGGATTTCTGGTTGTAGACTTTTCAGGTGTACATTTTTGGCAGAGGCCTTCCGTTGGAGCTACTTATCAATTTAAAAATATATAAAAAAAAATCTTTATCATTTAAAAAAAATTGTCGTAAATTTTATTTAAAAAAAATTTTTTGGTACAAAAATAAGAATTGCTTATGTTCCACATATCATCCAATAAAGATCGAACCGTTAATAAAACCTACAACTACACTGAAGTAGAGAAAATAAGTATAAAGATGGAGAAAAAAACAAAAAGTTAAGGATTATTTTGTGATATTTTTAAATTGAGACAATATGTACGTCCTACTGATGGTAGATTTTAATTTAGTAATAAAAAAACCGGTCAAGTGCGAGTCGGACTCGCGCACGAAGCGCTCCGTACCATTATCTAATAATCACGTTTTTATATTAGAGCCTCGATTAAGTATTTATTTTATTCAGTTTTTTAGTACATATTGTTAAAGCCGCAACAAAAATATATCATCTGTGAAAAAATCTACTATGTAATTATCACGATTCATGAGGTACAGCCTGCCGATCTTAGCATCGCACTCAACGTCGAGTGTCAGATACAAAGAAACGAAATTGAACTTTATCGCCTTTGTGTTACAATATAATTTCCTATGATTGAAACCGACACTCGATGCTGAGCAATCTTACAGAATAACATGGCTGGTGATAGACGGACAGAGTCTTTCTGCTAACCCTAAAAATGCTAATAGCAAATTATTAATTATCTAACTGATCAGAGTAAACTTATTTTATTGAACAGATTTTTTTTTGTTTCCTTTGTCGAAATTGAACCGTGATTTCCGTGAAGTCGGTTAAAATTGAAGTCAGTTACTTTTATAATACCTACAGAGTAATTTTAGGTCGCGCAAACGATATGGCCCGTACGGCGTATGATAAGCGCTTACCCGGGCATCGGGTCAATATATGTGGCGGTGGCTCAAAAGCCTGCTATAGATGGTGTCATCCCCTATGCAGTGTATGTGCCTACGCACACATATGCATGTTCCCCGGAGGAGGAAAGTTGTGAACTATTTGGTAAGAAACTTATTAAGTTAATGGGTTTGTTTATATATTAATCACAACAGCTGAGAGGACTGAAGATATGAATTACGAAAATGTAGAGCTGCAGCATGGTATTATTAAAATACTTTAGGTATTATTAAGATAAATTAAGGAACGTCGTTTTGGAAATTCCGACCACAGCAGGGGCCTGACCATGAGCTCTTATTGCAATGATAGGTCAGCTGTGTGACAGTGACGGATGTATACACGTCATATACATCTGTCTCATAATAAGAGTAAAACTATCATGGCAATAAGAAGTTATGGTAAGGCCCCAGGTATAGATATAGAATGTATAGATGCACAAAATAAATTTAAAGACAAAAGGTCGGCTCACATAAAAGGCATTAGCTCGACCGACTGTATTAGTTGATTCTTGACTAATATAGGAAGCTGACCAGTGCCATATTAATCACGTAGCTCAACATTACACAATGTACAACTTGTGAATAACAGGCTACTCCTGTAATACCCCTTTTGGCAAATACGTGAAAAAAGAATATGCTCACGCCATCCTAGAAACTGCTGATAGCGCGAGCATGTTTATTTGCCAACGTGAAAAATGGTTAGCCTGTCGCCGTCTCAGGCACAAAATGCATTTTCCTCAGACATATGCATGCATGTTATTGTCATCGTAGAATGAAATGAGTGCGCGTGAGACTCGTTTTTAAAGACCGATGGGATTCGAACTTACATAGCAGGCGTCGGATCAAACCATTCGGCGACCAAGGCTATTATTAACTAGCTGTGCCCCGCGGTTTCACCCGCGTTTTATGTAATTTCTTGGGTGGCCCGCGGAACCCTAATTGTAACATTAGCTATCTGCCAGAGAAACCGTTAAAAAAAAAAATTTTATTTGACTAACGTACATACTTTCATATGCGTTAAGTGAAAAACTGTTAATTTGAAATTATAAACAGACACTTAAATTTCATTTATCTGTATAGATTGGTTGGAATGTGTTTCTTACAGATGATACATTATTACAATTCCTATGCGCTGCCCTACTATTCCTTGGCCTCTTCGTGTGTTACTTCGGGCACAGATTCTTCCAGACTGAGATGTTCCTTGTTGGGTTCTTTAGTGGAGTTATTATCAGCAACATTGTTATACTTCATTCAGCTCATCTGTCTGCTTCGGGTGAGTATAATTTTTCTTTTTTCTGTTATATTTATTAAATAAAAACTATGACTTTAGGAAGCTATACAATGTAACAGATCAAGTATTATTAGTAATATTAAGTATTGGAAATATTGTGGTTGAGAGATGACCGACCTTCTTTAACATTTTTCCAAATAAAAATGTGTCTTCGATGAAATGTTATTTTCTATGTCAGTAAAGCTATAGACTGGGTTCTTTATAATACTTTCACTATATATAATAATAATATGTCTCACAAATTTTAAGGATTTATTAACTAAGTTCTAGCTTTTACCCACACTTTTCGCGTAAGTATTTAGTTCTGAGTGCGACGTGAATACGTGAAATTTCTTGCCGGTTCTTCTCAGAAGGCTAGTTTCCGAACCGGTGGTAAATTCCTCCACATTGATAAGTGCTTTACCAGGGCCTAAACTGAAGAAAACATTTTAAATAAAATTTTCAATACCGAAACTTAATATTGTATTTGGAGCTCTTAGTTAAGAAATAATTAATTTGAAAAACGATCTATCTGATGTATACATAGTATCATAGATAAGGTAATTTGGGTAACTTAATTGATTTTATTTATCGTAATAATGTTTAGTTAATTTTTTTTTGTATATCTGTATATTTCTTTTACATGTAAATAACGTTAGGAAACCTGCATATGTCTGAGAAGTAATTCAAAGACGTATAGTGCCTGAGACGGTGATAGACTCACCATCTGTCACGTTGGCACATAATTATCTTCGGTGAACAGTGGGTGTTGTGATTACAACACCTCTGCCTACCCCTTCAGGGAATACAGGCGTGAGTAAAAAATAATAAACTTTAATTAGTTTTTAAAAACTTGGTATAATTTCCATGTGTTGTAGCTCTGGCGCTAGCCTCGGCAATGTCCGGATTGTGTTTCGGCGCCATATGGCTGCTTTTCTGGTGGCTGTTCGGGTTGCCAGTGTTCGCCGTATTACTGGCCTCCTTGAACCTCGGGTTCTTGATCGCCTCCATTGCTTATTATACATTGCCAGGTAATCTATAATTATGTTGCTACTTTTTGAATAATGTCATATAGCCTAGTTTTTTTCAAAACCTGAGTCATATATCTTTGTGCGATTTTGAATTTATATTGAGTGTTTGAGGAGCTCGTGAATATGCTATTGCTAAGCCAGTATGGGTGACCGCCCAAGCTCCCTCCGTAGCTCGGAGACCACATTAAGCCGTCGGTCCCGGTTGCCAATTTAACATCCTTGGCAATTATTACAGGCCAGTCGGAGGCCTGAGATTCTGACAACATAGCAACATGGGTTATGAAGGTCTGGAGCCATACTCGTTTTCTCCGAAACATAAATCTTTGCTGAAAATTCTCAAAGTTCCTACCACGGTTCTTATTCGTTCTAATATTACATCTGAACGTGGTCAGCTTGAAAATTCTAAACCCACTTTGATTAAATTACTAAACGAACGAAAAGTTTGATAAAGACAATGTGATGCCGAAAGTGCGTTTCATTTCCGTTCGTTTTCGGAGAAATGGAGTAGACCCACATATGGCAGTCGCTTCGCTTAAAAATCAGGTGATTAGCCTCAGATCAGGGTTAACTCAAGTGGCGACCTCGACAATGTATGGGATAAGGTCAGGGAGATGATGTATTATACCTATGTTGTTTTCGATTATTATCATTATGTTACGTTCCAGATTCAGCTATGTTCGACGACATTGATCTCAACTTCTGGTCCATATTCATTCTGATAGTGTTGCTAACATCCCTAACTCTTATGTGGATGACATTCAATGCGAATATATTATGTTGTGCCGTCCTCGGCGGGTACATGACTGTATACCCTGTGGATAACTACTTTGGGTCCAATTTGCGGTTTATCTTAATCAATACTATAAGAAGAGCGACGGTGCCGGGGTTCGAACACGCCGTGATTATGCCCCCTTTTCAATGGAAAGGTAATGTTTTGTCATTTATTTACTTAACTAGTTGTGCCCCGCGGTTTTATCCATGTAGGATTTGCAATAAAAACAATATATTAAAGTACTTAGATACTTTACGCAGCGTAAGTTACTCCTTATAACATCAGCTATTTGTCAGTGACAGTCCCGTCAAAATCAGTTCAGACAGATACACAATTTTTTTTTGTGAATACTATATCTTTATAATTCTCTTATATGTATTTAGTGAAAAGCTGTTAATTCGGGATTATAAACAGACCCATTATTATTGTCTAACGAATTTTTGTATTAGTATTGCACGAGACGATGGCAAAAGACCTGACGGGATGACGTTAGTTCCCTGGAGTGTCGGGAAGCCCCTTGTGTGGGACGCGACCTGCGTGGACACACTTGCTCGCTGCCACTTAAACTCGACATCGAAGCAAGCAGGGGCGGAAAACCTCAAGCGGCGGAAATATGCAGATATCAGTCATAATTGTATATTTCTGCCGTTTGGGGTTGAGACTTTGGGGCCATGGGGGCCAAATGCGAAGGTCCTTTTTAAGGATCTTTCAAAACGCCTGGTTGACGTCTCTGGTGACCGTCGAGCTGGTTCTTACCTCGGTCAGAGGATTAGCTTAGCGATCCAGCGAGGTAACGCAGCCAGCTTACTGGGCACCATTCCCGCAGACACTAATTTAAATTCCGTGTTTTATTTATAATTTTTATTTTTATTATATTTTTCCTTTTTCATTGTTAGCAATAAGTTACTCAAATGTTATATTTCATGTAAATAAAATGCACCTATTAACGAATTTTTTATTTTTTTTATATAATATCCAATACACATATACTTAAATACACAAGAATATACACACATATAAAATTTCTGTCAAAACTACTTCAGATTTTTTCTCAGTTATGTTTTATTTTCAGATTTCACAGTAACAATGCTATGGGCGACACTGGCGGTAAGCGGGTTCATGTACCAATACTACAGTAACAGGAGCCGGCCCCCCTTCCCGCCCCCTCCGAGAGGTATCAGAGCGAGGGTTGAACCGCCGACTTTCACACAAACCACTGTACCTAGGTACGTATCATGGAACAAAGTACCTATTTTAGTAGTCTAAAAAGGTTGTTTGAAAAAAATACTTAACTTGAAATAAATATGCTCACGCCATCCCAGAAGAGGGACCCTTCTGGGATGGCGTGAGCATATTTATTTCAAAAGAAGGGGTAAGTAGAGGTAGAATTATGTGAAATGTCAAAGTTAACAGTTATACTGACAGTTTTCTTGGAGCCGTGGCAGCCTTGAGGTTTGAGCAGTCGCCTGCTACGCAAGCGACGCAATTTCTAATCCCAGTGGGACCCGTACCAATGAGTTTTTCTAAAAAACTTATATACAGTGATTTCACACCACGTGCTTTACGGTGAAGGAAAACATCGTGAGAAAACCTGCATATTTTTGAGAAGTAATTCAATGACGTATGTAAAGTGTGTAATTTAAGTGGCACTTAATCATCTTCGGTGAAAAGTGGGTGTTGTTATTACAACACATCTGCCTACTCCTTCGGGGAATACAGGCGTGAGCATATGTATGTATGTATTTTAACTAGGTTCTGCCCGCGACATCATCTCCGTAGAATAGTTACTTAACGCTAACTTTAAACTGCGATTGGTCGTAGCGTGGTGATTGCCTTCCTCTGTAAGTCGTCTTGCAGGCCCGAGATAAGCGAGTTCAAGCAAACAAACAAACGCTCGCGAAAAGCTTTTAATTTGTAATTACAAACAGACACTCCTATTGTATTTATTATTAAAGATGTATGGATTGTGTATTTATTACAGATTAACGGGTCTATCACCGAACACATCTCACACGACAGAAAGAACACCGTTATTGGTATCCCATAGTAATATAAGTTATTCGTAAGTATTCGTAACCTATATTCAGTCACACTGCTCCAATTATAGATTCCAACCTGTATTTACGTCGACGATATCGTTTGCGTATTTCATCTACATCGATTTGTACTTTTGTGTGTATGTTTGTAATGAATAAACTCAAAAACTACTGTGCTGAAGTTCCATAGTCTATATTTAATCCCCGTAGTCCCACGGGAACAATGAGGGTGAAACCGCGTGACGTCCGCTAGTTTTGTATAACGTTAAAAAATGTAAGTAATAAGCGGCGAGTGCAGGATGTTATACGTCTCTATACAAAATAGCGCAAAACTCAAGGTCAAGTGACGACGTTTGAAAATGTCATAACATATAATTGAGGCTCAGCATGTCTAAAAAGGCCACTTTGGGACAATCATGATATGATCCGAATATGATTCATCATCGAAATGACAAAACGGTCAATTAAGTGCAATTCATATTATGATTCACGAATGATTAATATTACGCAATTCCTGTTTCATACTTTCCTATGAAGATTCCTAAAATGGTCCACACAATGATGCTATTTGTCACAAAAAGTTAATCAGGGACTAATAATCATATAATAATATTCGGATCACATTATGATTCTCCCAAAGTGGCCTTTTTAGACCTACAGGTCCTGTCACGAGTTAAGAACGAGTACCTTTCAATGTACAGTAGTAATTTTTTTACTCTGTCTCTGTCTAAATATATGGCGAGAGGTGAATAAAAACACGCGCAGTATCCCCACTGTTTTTCTATATACGTGACAGGACCTGCCGCGTCATTCTGTATCTGTGTATTCAGGTCGCTTTCAATCATTGGAAATTGATACATAACACGTTGTGATAAAGATCAATTTTATATCTATCCGACACTCGACGTCGAGTGCGACGCTGAGATACCAGCAGCCAGAATATCCAGCAGGACTATAATCTTTGTGATATCAATATATTGGGATACGTATTAATTATTTTTTGAAAATAATAATAGTATTTGCAAATATTTTTTTTATTGAATCGTGTTTTTTTTCCTTTGCAAAAAAAATATGTGTTGGGTACCTATAATATATTTATATATGTATATAAAATTACATTACATTAATTTAGTTTGTACATCAAATTGAGTTAATAAATAAAATATAGATGGAGTATCAACTGAAGCGGTAATGATTTTAAAATTAACATATCTTTCATTTTAGACTGAGTTAATTTTAAATAATTAGAAATGAACATAAAAAAATTACTGTATTTTGTGGTTAATGGTTATTTTTAAAGTACCAAAAACGCTTTACCAAGTTTCAACATGTGCTATATATTATGTAAAATTGCTTTAGGTTGTGCGTGAAGACAAACCAAATATTATCTTTAAGATAAAAGGCCAATTATTTAAAAAAAAAAATCTTACTGTGTAGGGTTTACAAAATTGTCAAACAGGTCAACATTTCGTAATTTTGCATTTTTTCTACACTAATATTATAAAGAGGATTTAATTGGTTTTTTATTTGTTTGTATTGAATAGGCTCCGAAACTACTTGACCGAATTGAAAAATTCTTTCAGCACTAGATAGCTACATCATCAGCGAGTAATATAGGCTATATTTTATCCCCGAACTCCCACGGGAACGGGAACTACGCTGATGAAACCGCTAGTGTGCTTAGTAGTTTGTGTAGTGACGTCCGTTAGTAGTTTCTATTTTTATAAAATTTTTGTGTTACCAACGTTTTGCTCTGAAGAAATGTTAAGCACAAATATAAAAATATGAACTTAAATATCGATTAGTTACTAGACTGAATTCATTTCAACATACTATTTCATCAGGGTTTTATATATAAATACCTATTTTCGCTTTAATGTAGCAAGTACTTACTTATTTCCATAGTTATAGATATAGGTGAATGTGATACTTTATAATACTTCCCTCTGTTTTTGTAACAGAGTCGTGATTTAGTTAAACCAAATATTTTGTAAACTAATTATTGTCTATGAAGTTTTTTGTATCAATAAATACTTTTTCCTACTTACTGTCTTTCTCAATTTCATACATACATATGCTCACGCCTGTATTCCCAGAAGGGGTAGGCAGAGGTGTTGTAATAACAACACCCACTTTTCACACAAGATGATTAAGTGCCAACGTGACAGATGATGAGGACATCGCCGTCTCAGACACTTTATATACGTCATTGAATTACTTCTCAGAAATATGCAGGTTTCCTCACGATATTTTCCTTCACCATTCATCATAACGAAGCTCCTTACAGTAGCCAACTTTTTATATCTACTGAAAAGAATAAAATTTTCGATCCTTTTTTTGTTTAAATTTGTAATTACCTAGTTGTGCCAGGCAATTATTGTTGCTGTATATTTTGTTGAGTGGATTACACTTATCATTTAGGGGTTTGAAAAATAGATGGGTCAATTCTCAGACCTACCCGATCGATATGCTCACAAAATTTCATATAAAGAGGTCCAGCCGTATCAGAAGACTACTATCTAGTTAATGAACACGAAAATTAAAAATTATTTATTCAGTTTAGACCCTGGTAAAGAACTTATGAATGTTGAAGAATTTACCACCGGTTCGGAAACTAACCTTCTGAGAAGAACCGACAAGAAACTCGTATTATTAAAAAATATATCAGCAGCGCCATCTCTGCTCTGCTGTATTATTTACTTCAGCTTGAATAGGTTTGTTCTTTGACGCATGTAACGCAACGCTCATCAAGTCTTCATTGAAGCAACTTTAAAAAAGTTATTCACGTAATAAGAATTTACGGAGTGGTATTTAAATCGACGCATTTGAAAATAAAATATTTTTTTCCAAGGCCGTGGATATTTTACTTTGAATGCAATATAATTTTG
Organism: Watsonalla binaria; assembly: GCA_929442735.1. Taxonomy (NCBI): domain Eukaryota; kingdom Metazoa; phylum Arthropoda; class Insecta; order Lepidoptera; family Drepanidae; genus Watsonalla; species Watsonalla binaria. Next base: position 3,027,478 of record OV838938.1, read on the forward strand.
CCCGAAAAAATTACGTCACAAAAACATTTATAATCTCGTAAAAAATACAAAAAAAAAATGTCTATGGCATACCAAAGCCGAAGCTTAGACAACTATAATGCGTACAACAATACACATTAATCCCATCCTATTGTATTCCCCTTGCAGGATAGCAGGGGTTGCTATATAAAATGTTCCGGCCAAACAGTTATCACGCAAAATTAATATGTACCACCCTAATACAGTTGACAGTATAATTTCCTCTCTGGTAAAGTATAAGTATGCGATGAAAATAGGGTTCTTTTTCCCCTGCACCCGCGCCATCTGTGTGCGAGTAGCTATTAATAACACTTTACCAAATTATGAGTTTAAATATAAGCACCCGCTCGAGATCATTATTGTTATTCACTGTCATAATTTTGGTCAAATAAACAATAATTTCAATGTTATCAATAAATAACATTTAAAAATTTAAAACAAATTCTAGGGTAATATTATGTTCGACTGATGATATAAGATTGTGTGAGTTTCTTGCCAGGTTCTTCTCAGTAAAAGCAACCTTCCGAACCTGGCGGTAGCATGTATAATCCTGTATAATTATGTCATACTGACAATTTGAATCGAATAGAGATATTTATGAGTTCGTGTTCGATGGTGAAAAACAAAAAAAGTATATTGGTAATGCAGTATTTATTAATAAATTTCACTGTAATCTCCTCAATCTATATGCACTTAATATCAAGTAATACTTTATTTTACATTAAAATTTGCAAACTAAATTACATTTACATACAAGATCACCTTAACCCTATACCACGTCCATATTGCATTTTATATTTAACTTTAGTGAAAAATATAGGTTTAATATATAATAATGTACATGTCATAGTGTTTAATTAAAATTAATCTTGTGCTTAACAGCACCATTTTATTAAAAAAAATAATGATGTACGTATATACTCAACAGATTAAAAATATACGTTTAAAAATTGTTTCACACATACAAAGGTGTTGTGGTAGGTAGGTTTACAGTTCACGGTAAAATAAAATTTAAAATCTACATTTTAATCACAGCAACATTGATCGTAATTATCAATAAATAATACAAAAATAAATAATAAATTAGTGTTTGTTTTTAAATAAAAGTTGAGTCGACAAATGCAACATTTATTGGTTTACATTATAATACAATGGTAGTAACGAGTGCAAACACGGCTCTGACAATTTGTTACCGATGACAGGGGTGTGAAAAGCAGTAACGAAGCTTAGTGCCTCGTTTTTCTCTGTTATATTAATATTTGTCACCCCTACTGCATACATCAAAGAAATGGAAGGGTTGTGTTTGCAAAGGGCGCATAACACTCAATTATTACGAACGTTGGCACAAACAATTTACATTTATTTCCCGCCGGGAGCGAATAACGCTCACCAACGGCTCGTTTTCTTCTACTCGACGATAGATGGCGCTTACCTATATTTACAGATCTCGTGCTATTGTTCTAGCTTACTAATATTGACCGTACACAATGACTCATGCCACAATTTATTACAATAATATGTACTTAGGTACATTGAAAATTAACTATAAACAATGTAGAAGACAGTCGGGGCATGGATCGTTGTGCCAGGTCATTGTACTTACCACTAGGTTTGAACATCATCAGTTGCTTTTAACTTGTTACAGGTTTATAAATGAACAACTATAATATTGTACAAAAATAAACGCACCACTGATTAATATAATACTTATTAACAATGTTTTTAGTATCAGTCTCTTACGACACTGAGTTGTTTTGTTCAGGTATGTCTCCCGCCAATACGGCGTCATGTCCGGCTGTCATGTTAAGAGCGTTCATAGACAAATGGGAGTCGGCGTAGTTGTGCGCGATCTCGCCGCTAGATGGCGACTCCGGTATGTTGTTCGGGTTCTCGGGCATCGAGAGCAGTCGATGCGGGAACCCGAATAGCTGCGATCACTGAAGCCGCCCCCAGTAGTTCGACGCGAGGTCCGGCCCTTGGGATGGTATTTGCACTGGCACGCTCACGCCCGCCGATATTACACCTGGAACAAAAAAACGCGGTCAATTACAATAAAACGGGAGTCTGGTGTTGAACAACGCTTATTAGATACACTTTTTAGATAGAAATATTAAAGAGGACTAGCTTTTACCCGCCAACTCATTCGCTTTTTTTTGTGTACGTCTGTCGTGGAGTCGAAGCTGATACCAAATTTCAGCTAAGTAAATCGGTTCATCCGTTTAGCCGCGATAATGTAACGGACATACAGACTGATACACTTTTCCATTTATTATTGATATTAGAATTCTTATAATAAGACTAACGACCGTTTTAAATATGATATCCATCTGTCGATTAGATAACTTAAGATAAACTAATACCTATGTTACTTTTTCGTTACTTTCATACCAATAACTTCTCGCTGGTTAACGTTATTATAACATGGAAGAATAAAGTTTATCAACCTGAATTTTAATAATAAATAGGTAACTAAAAACTAATTACAAGTAGAAAACTTGGCCCAAATCGGTGTCTCTCGGGATCGTGCCAAGAAGGCTGGCAGCATTGCCACGTTGAATAGCAATGCTGATTCTCTGAGCGAGAAAAGCCCCAGCCCGCTTGTCACGAGAAGCTTCTACCAGACGACGTGCAACCTCTTTGAAAAGTTGATGAGCATCTGGACCCCAAGGTCCCAGAGTTTCAACCGCAAACGCAGAAAATATGTATCCTTGACCAATGCAAGCATATTTCCGGCGCTTGAGGCACTCCTGCTGAGCAGCAGCAGCACCGGCCGCTACAGCAGTGCCGGGGAGATGGGACGGAGCCAACGTATCGACACACGTGGCATCCCACACCAGCGGCCGACCCAATTTCCACGGCACCAGTGACATACCATCCGGCCTCCGGCCATCGCTGCGCGCCAAACCTACTGGTTCCAGTACAGCAGGCACCCCGGCGGTGACCAGAGCCCGGCGTATTAGGTCATTGATGGAAGAATGACGACATCGTCGACCGGCGCTACTGACGCATGACAGACCATGGTGTCCGAAGATGTCCACACTATCTCCACAGTGACACCGATGAGGGACAATACATTTTGCGCCTAAACGCAAGCAAGCACACAATCTGAATGTTGTGTCATCCAGCAGCGTACCGATGTTATAACATTAAATATATGGATAGAACAAATCTGACAGATAACTGGGGATATCACTCTGTTAACTTTGATACCGTATTGAAAGCGGCCGTAAATACATTTCATAATTTTAAAAATAGATAAGAGCTGCAACGTCTCTCTATGGGAGATACCACTTAGTCTAAATTGCAATTGAACTCAATCTATCCAATAGAATTTGAACTAATTGCATTACTACACGCAGCCTATCGACAGGCTGCGAGTAAGTCAATCAAATTCCACCGAAGCCGAGCACATGTTAACGCAATCTAACGTGAAACCTATTAACATCATGTATCAGTATCAGCCGGCCATATGTCTAATAGGATTCCGATTGCATTCCGTTTATTACACGCAATCGCGTTAGCTGAGCCCCGTGCTACTGACGCGACGCTTCCATTTACCGTTCCATCGCACCAGTCATAATGCCAGTCTCGTCACTGGACTAGACTGCAAATCATAAAGCCATCCGTTGTTAGACTACACCCCTATTCCGTGGGGAGGGAATAGGAAAATAGAAAACAATAGCTTGTTCGGCTTTGATGTCCTCCTACGCTTCTGTCAGATTTGGTTTTTGTTCGAACTTTGCTTGAAGACTGGGTCTTAAGTTACGTAAAGAAAAAAAAGGTTCTTAAAAAATATCTTAATTGAGATTACATTAGTGTGGTACTTATTCCTAATATAATTTCTATGAAATGGGTCGTCAAACAAAATAAAAAATATTAAGCTCCTCACACACGAATATGTTTGATATCAATCCTTGCATAGCTGAATGGATGAAAAAGCCAGATGAACGCGTCAGTAACTACCCAAGTAGACCGTCTGGTCTAGCCTTTAGCCCACCCCAACCACCGCGTGCGTCCTCGCGATAACAGCTTTCCGTTCCAGCGCTGAAGGGGTACGTAGTACGTACCGTTTATATTCATTACACATTATTATCGGCTCTAAACACGGCTCCTGCGAGACTCGTTTACTCAATGGTCTGTACGGTCGCTTGTTTATAGCGCTGTCGACATTTTATATCGTCGCTTTTATTCCCTACGTTCCCGGTGGATGATTATCGCCTACCCACAATGTTTTCTTAGGATACAATGTTGTCGTTATGGAACTATTTAATAACGCTACTTGTGCCCCAACGTGAAAAGCAGTAGGTAGGTCTCGTACGTTTACCTGAGCATGGGACAGACAATATTAAAAATAATCCCGATAATCTAATGGCTTAAAAGCCTGAATGAAAAACAACAGACACGAACCGTTGAATTCGTAAAAGAACTGTGGGTCCAAAAAGCGAAAAGTAGAACAAATCCGCATTATTTAATACCGCACGAAGCTGGAAATGCACCCGTGGAAAGAGCGCAAAAGAGTAAATGAAACGAGAGCGTGCATTTTGAATTGTGAAAAAGTCTTTTGTTCGCGGTTGGTGCTGGAAACTCGGCAGTCGAACAATGCCACGAAACGCCCCAAACAACAATAATTCATACCGCTTTCCGCCACCTACGGCTAAAAATGTCCGCCGTATGATATATAATATCAAATGGAAAAGTTACGGCATTTTAAAACAATGGCGCCAGAGCCACGCGCCCCGAATTTTCTTTTTGTGAATTATAACGACTTAATTTTTCAGCTACTTCACGAAAACCTCCAACGGTTTTTTTATCATTTTAATCTCTAGCAACACAATTAAAGGTTTTTTTTGTTTATTTGTTAGTGATATCAATATTCAGAATCAATTTAGAATCCATTTGTAAAGAACAGACAACGGCAAATCCAATCAGGGCATGAACTCCTATTTTCCCTCCTTTTTCCTTGTTGCTTCCCCCGTCATGTCGCGGTCTTGTGCCAGACGCCCCTTGCTTCTGACTCGGCGTTTTTTGTACTTTTTACTACACAGTCGGTAAATATTTTCCAAAGCCTTTTCGGCCATCTTGATTTCATTGAATATGACAATTTGTTTAAATATTGTGCTTAGATAAATGTCTGCCTCTATATTGTGTTTTGGTCGAGGCATCCCTATATTACGAATATAGTAAAATAAATATGCTGTCACGAGATATGAGCGCTGACCTTGAATCCGCAGAAGTCATTTTCGTCTATCTATATGGCACGATGCGAATAAAATACAAGCGCAATTACCACTATTCTCCTGTATTAACTCTTTATAATTTGTGTTAAGTTGGATTCTATCAGACAGTCAAGTAGCCTGGTATTATTTGCTGGCCATAGACCTCACCCATCTACCACAATTTGGGAAATTATTAAACAAAAATTCAAAGACTAAAGTATTCACCTGTGCTAGCTTGCCCTTGAGGTTGTGAGTACGCTGGATGTTGTTGGTGCGCGGCTGGTGCTCTAGAGTAGCCTCCACTTCCGAGGACGTCACCGAACATGTACGGGTAACCGCTGTCCCTTTGCTGCAGACACGATGACGATAGACCACCAGACATCGAACTGTAAAAGAAAAACAATTGTAAAACAACCAAAATAAAAGCAAATTATACCATAGACAATATTTTATAGAACACAATATTTTTTTTTATATTTGTTTTAAGTTTTTTCTTTAGATTCTTTTTCTTGTCTATGGTAATGATAAAAAATGTATAATTAGCAAAATTAGTGACTAACCATCGCATTTCTAATGAGAGCAGGTCAGAGCCCCTACTACAGTAGGCGGACGATCGACTATTAATAGAAACAAAAATATTTGTGTTTAAACGACGATATTATACATATTTTAACACATTGTAAAAGCAATCAACCAGTTCCTAAACGAAAAATCAAAAGGTATACTGAAAATGGCTTAAACTAGCGGGAAAACTTCTCATTCCACTAAGTTAATTTGCTCGGGCTTCGCTTCAAAAGCGAAAACCCGTAGTTCACTATTAAAAATCAATTCAAGTGGAAAGGCCGACCTTCGGCTGTGAACTTCGGAACGTCTCGGTGCAATGGCGGGAAACGCAAGAAAGCGCGACCTTTGCCGCTCGATTTCGCGCGCAATTTAATTAGTGTCGCCGCTCGATGATAGATGGCAGTAGGTTTGCGTACGAGATGAATATGTTAGTTTCTTTGTTGGTGAAAATATTTGGTCTGTTAATAAAATTCTCATGTTATTGTTGACTGGAAAATACCTATATATCTATCTACAATAACATAAAAGCCCAGTTTGCTGAATACATAATTTAACATGAAATACTTAATTATGAAAAAGACAGAGCCGTGGCCTCGGGGTTTGAGCAGTCGCATGCCACGCAAGCGATGCAAGTTCGAAACCCAGCGGAGCCTGTACCAATGAGTTTTTCTAAAAACTTATTTTTTCACACCGCTTTACGGTAAAGGAAAATATCGTGAGGAAACCTGCATATGTCTGAGAAGTAATTCAAAGACGTAATGTGTCTGAGACTCATCATTTGACACATAATTATCATCGGTGAAAAGTGGGTTATTAGTTGTTATTAGACTACAGGCGTGAATATACTATAGCTCGTAGCAATCGGCTGGGATATTTCAATATATTGTTTATATACATTTATATACATTTATGTATACAAGAAACATTGCACCTTTAGCTGCAATATAAAATACATCTACACACTTGCAAAACTGTTACCGCACTTGTTTAAAACTTACACTACCGGGGCCCATAGTCAGAGCAGATCAGCATAATCAGAGCCCATGGGATCTGATTGCAATGATAGTTCCGCTGTGTGACAGTGACAGATGTATACACGTCATATAAATCTGTCTCATGATATGAGTGAAATGCAATGAAAATATGATAGCTCCTTTCTTGGTACTAAAAGTTTGGAGTGTCACTTTATTTAATTTGTAAGATCTTATTCCAGTTTCGTTCACTACTTAACCGTTTCTATGTAAGGTAAGTAATTTAGGAAGGTGTAGGTATCGTCACGAGTTTTGAGCGCTCAGCGAAAATAATGCGGAAAACTGCGCATGTATTTCTTCGAACATACTCTATATAAGACCTAAAATATAATAATGACTGCGCGTACGAGGCATTCAAGGTCAGCGCTCAAAACTTGTGACGATACCTACACCTTAAAAATGTTACGGGATTTTTCATAATTATGTTTTTAAATTCATAACCACCAACCGAAGCCCTGTGCTCAAATATTCGCCTAAAAAGTCAAAATCTTATATATAGCTTCAGCGATTTTTTGGGGATTTTTGAGGTCATGAATTTCTGGGAATATTAATCTTACCTATAAGTATCACCCATGGTAGCAATAGGTTGCGGTATGGGGCTGTACATGGAGTTGAAGCCCCCGTTGAGGGGCAGTCGGGGTGCGGGAGGGGCGGGGGGCGACGCGGCCGGCGCGTCTCGACGCTGGCTGCGTAATTTCTCTTCGCGCCGCCACTTCGCTCGTCGGTTCGAAAACCAAACCTATGGGCAAAAAATAAAATATTATTCATACTTACTAGAGCTTGGAGTTCCATAGACAAATGCAAATATTATGCTTATTTACTCAATATGGTATCTTGCTTCTTATTTTGGTGAGGTTCCAGAGGGAAAATTATTTATTCCCGTTTAGGCTCATCTGAGCATTTTATTTTGGACGTTCATTAGTGCTTTATGAGTAAGAATGTTGGAATAATTATCAGTGCGAAATTAACGAGAAGAATTAATTAGATTAACTGCGTTTCATCCCATTTTATTAGATATCCCGTTGGTTTATGTGGTAGGCAGAGTCTTTAGGGCTTGAGCTCCATGGGTATTTATAGCCTGAGTACTTCATAAAACTTCCATTCAGTTTCATAATACACGTAAGTAACTATGTATTCAAAGTTGTACGTTAATTTTAATACAAAAATGTTATGAGGACACACCTAACAATATACCTAATTAATGTAATCATCAGAGGCCCCACGTGATAACAGAAACACGCAATATACGCCTAAATAACTTAAAAGTTAGCTTGAAGGTACTTTAATTATTTAATTAGCCTAAATTGTTTGACAAATTCTAGTACGAGATAGGGTAGTTTCGCAGAAATACTATTAATATTCTTTACTAGCTGGGCCGCACGGTTTCGCCCGTGTTGGCTTTATTTAAAAAAAGTAAACTGAGTTACTGCTAACCAGTCCAGCCTTTTCAGAGATTATTCGGAACAAACAGATAGACAGAGACATTTTTTAAATATATTTTTTATGTATTTTAAAATTTACACTTAACTTAAACTTTTTTTGGTGCATTTAGTGAAAAGTTTTTTTATTTCGAATTACAAACAAACCTATACTTTTTTAATTTTATTTAAATCAATCATACAATAGAACTACGAGTAACACAAGTGAATAAGTCCCCAGAGAATTTGCCCAGCAGTGACATTCCATCCATCTGTGCAAAACGCAAAGTTCTAAACAATTACAGTGACATTGAACTGCGTGAAACGGAACGCACCGCCGGAAGCACCGCTCACGTGCGCGTCCCTTCCGCCAACATGGCGGCGGCAATATGGCTGCCCCCCGCGTTTTGTGAAATTGTTGTCTTGATTACATAACTTACTCTTAACTTTGGTTATTTAAAATTACAATTCATGAAGAAAATAATACTTACAAAATGTATTGATCTTTTTAAAGAAATTATGTTTATCTGACAATATTTACCTACAAAACCGATCATTATTTACCCCTGAAGTACTTAGGTGCGTGGGTAGGTACATACTATTGCATTTTAATTTAATGTGCCTCGCGTCTTAACCAGCGTATGGATTAACAATTAAACTATGATTACGTCGAAATTAACCGGAACATGCAAACGAACAGATAGACTTAGAGACAAATACTTTTTTAAGTAAGTAAGTTCCGATTGTGTATAGTGATTTATGCATTTAGCAAAAAGCAGTTTTTTTATCAAAAACAGAAGCATTTCCCTGTAATTACTTAGTAATTTTGCCTACATTCTCATAAATAACAGCTAGCTAGATAGATACTTAAGTATATAATGTAGGAAGGCAGAAGTGAGGAACTAATAATAGTTCTCACAACGTATATAGTGAGCCGTAAAATGTAATACGTCATAATATTATTGCTGTGCCCTCCTACAAAATCGCTGGAATGCTGCCGACAATATTTTATTCGAGCCCTCGCAAAAACCAACGCGGAGTATGAAGGGCCTACTTAAAGCAAGGTACACATCGTGGAAGTTACGGAAAATCTCGTAACCGCTTTTGGTATCTTTCCGGCTGTGTTTATTCGAATATAGGCTTACAAATAGCATTTCTATCTCATTGTGGATTTATGTTATTTAAGTGTGTTAGCTTAAATTAAATGTAACATATTGGTTCATATCCTATTTTTAATATATTTAACTAAAATATATAATTATATCACCTAACCTACCTAATTTATTTTACCGGAATTTATATTTAATATAGCCATAATTTAATACTTAAGTAAGCTTGGATCATAATAATTTATGAAGCAAATATACGATGGCGCTCCACATGACGTCAATTTCCAAGGTGAATTTCACAAACTTTGATTTAATAAAATTCATAGACTTTTTTGTTGACTGTCTTGAAGGATATTTATTGGTTTGAATGTAATTGTAATTTTACTTTAGAAAAGATTTGTGAAGAATTAGTTTATAATAAACTTATTTTACTCATTTCCAAAATATATACATATAAGTACTACGTGCTACGCAACAATGGTTGGTATCCATTCCGGTTTACGTGTTCCGGATTCAGCGCATGTGTCCCTGTCCTAACGTCACGGTAAAATATTGTGACGTATCCCATTTTTCCCGCTGTGTCCATAGATATTTTTCCGTGACAGCGATGACAGGCCCTTCCCGCCTCCCCGTTATATCCGGTGGCCTCGCAAATTGTGCGCCTACCCTCATAGTTGGCACAAAACAAAGTTACCGGCGGGTACCTTCACTAAATGGGATAGCGGGTAATTTCGTTACACGCCGAGTTGCGGTAATTGTTTTCGTCGGCGAATTGCAATGTTATTAATACATAAATGAAAAGATAATTTTAAATTTAACTCAAAATTTTGACTTGTTTCATTATTAATTTGTTGAACTGTTATGGGCGTATTTCAGCTCGTTGGTAACTTTGCTCATTAGTAACTTGTAATAATGCTTTTCAATTAAGTTTTTTTTAATCATAAAATGGAAATGTTATCTAAAGTAAACGTACATCATTAATAATATACCTTTATGTATTATGAGAAGAAAAACTATCAAATTTGATTTTATCATGCATCGGAATGGCAATGAAACTCATACGCGCAATTAAATAAGAATTAAGTCTTAAATTACAACTTGAAAATTATACATTAGTATAAACACACATAGCCTTATGAAGTACTTATGTAACTTTTACATGAGGTCCGTAAATTGACAAGTTGACAACGGGTTTTCATTAAGTAATGGAGTACAAAATATCTATACTAATATTATAAAGAGGAAATGTACACGTATGTTTGTTAAGAAATGGCTCAAAAAGTAATGGACCGATTTTAAAAATTCTTTCAGCGCTTGATTGCTACATTATCACTGATTAATATGGGCTATATTTTATCGCGGTAATCCCACGGGAACGAGTACTACGCGGGTGAAACCGCGTGACGTCCTTTAGTACATAATAATTTAAAACTTCGCAGAAATACTGTATACAACCTGAGGCTGTCATTTTCTAAATGGAAAACAAAATAAATTAATCGAAATCTGTTCACGATTAACACGAAATAACTGAACAACGTTCCAAATGTGCGGTCTTTGTTATTATAGCAATAGGGTTTAATTTAGCATATTTGGGGGTAAAAAGGCAGGGGTGCCAATTTTTCAAAACACCCCTCCCGGAAACTCACCCCCACTTCCTGTAGGCTCGAGATCGATAGTCGCCGCGACCGATGTACCGGGGTGGAAAATGTTTGGGGTATTCGTGTGAGATGAATATGAAAAGTATTTTTTATCTGAAGCTTTATTGACATTATAAGTGAGTATAACACGTGTTTACAATTTATTCGGAAGGCACCCATAACTACAGATTTAATTTAAATGCAATTTTTCTTTTGAAAGCTTGATTTCTAAACGGAGGTAATTTAATCGACTTTTACAGGTCCCATCAAGCGTTATGAGCGATGACGTTGAATACGTAGTTGTCATTTTATTTGTCTGTCTGTATGGCGCGACGCAAATAAAATACATACGCAGTTTGTAGCACTATTTTCGCTGTGCGCTCATATCTCCCGTCGCCATCTCTATAAGTGTCTTACTCAACTCAGGAACTTTTTTCAAGATGAAAATTCAATAACTGAATGATATTTCAACCAATCGATAAGTGACTTTGTAACTCGACCACCATTTTCATATTTGGGTCTTTAAATAACCTTAAAATCGACCCCTTAACACCAAAACTCATGAACATCAGAATTTTCAGCGCAACTTTGACCCGCAACACGTGGCAATGTCTAACAGAATACCAAATTCCTACGAAGCCTGCACCACTTTACGCAAATGAAAATGAACTCTAACCAACGCTGTTAAAACCCAATGTGCCTTGTAATTCATATTGACCCCGAGTTCTCCCCGCTTAGGGCTGCGACGACTGATGCATTTTTCATGCTTTAATTGAGTTTGGTGACTTTTCACGGTTTTTTTCTGTCTTTAGTTGCATTCTAGTTTTTAAGAAAGATAGTTAGAAATACTTTTACTCTTTATCAAGTTCCTTGCTCCGTCCTGCGGGTTTTCCGCGTTTGTATTTCGTAGGACTCGTATAGAAATAAGTACGAATAAATATATAATAGTAACAGACAAACTTTCGCACTATTTTAACAAAATTAAATAAATATGTTCACGCCATCCCAGAAGGGTCCCCGAAAGGGTAAGCAGAGGTGTTGTAACAACAGCACCCTCATTTCACCGAATATGATTAAGTGTCAACGTGACAGAGGGTGAGTCCATCGCCGTCTCAGGCACTATACATACTTCTTTCCTTCAAAGTGGTGTGATATCACTCCGGGATTCGAACTTGCGTCGTTTGCGTAGCAGGCGACTGCTCTAACCCCGAGGCCACCACGGCTCTTTTAACAAAATTAATATTGTTTTATTGACGCCCCTTATCAAATTCACCGGCTAACTGAACGAGCTATTCGAGCTAATGTAACCTAGCCAAGAGCTCGGGAAACAATGTCGCATCACTTTTTACGTTTTTTACGTAACTGCCACGTTCCATGTAGAGGTAGCACCCATTGGCAGCTCTTTTTTAAGCATTTTAGTCGAGTCTCGCTTGGAATTGTACGGTAAAAGTTGTATGTACGTATGTGCATTATGTTACGGAGTGTACCTTATATTTTGTTAGGTTATTTTGTTACCTACATGTAACTTTATATAAAAGCCTTTGGAGACTCGCGTTTACATCGCCTAACATTATTTTTAGTTCAAAAATACTTCCATCTCGTTTGGTTACAAGGATTTCAAAAGGGATATACATAGTTTTAGTACCAGTTTGTCTAGTATTTACATACAGAACCCCATTTATCTACTCACCCCTTATTTCTACAAAATGTACCCATTCAAAATATTTTTAGTATTCGTGGGCATAAAAAACTTAATACAGTTTTTGCATATGCTCACGCCTGTATTCCCCGAAGGGGTAGGCAGAGGTGTTGTAATAACTACACCCACTTTTCACCGAAGATGATAAAGTGCCAACATGACAGATGGTGAGTCCATCGCCGTCTCAGACACTCTATATACGTCATTGAATTACTTCTCAGAAATATGCAGGTTTCCTCACGATGTTTTCCTACACCGTAAAGCACGTGGTGTGAACTCACTGTACATAAGTTTTATAAAAAAACTCATTGGTACAGACCCCGCTGGAATTCGAACTTGCGCCGCTTGCGTAGCAGGCGACTGCTCAAACCTCAAGGCCACCACGGCTCTTACAGTTTTTGTTATTATTAATATCATAATGCATCATTAAGTATAGAAAGTTTTTAATGCATGCACTTAAAACTAATTCGATTTGTAGTAACAACGCGAACGCTAAAAGGTTTTTCTCAAAATCACATTACGCCATTATAAAACTTGCCAACTCTCTTTCGTGATAAATGACCTTTTAAACTGTTGGCAACACTACCAAGTGTAAAACAAACTGCAAACTTGATGGTGTATCAGCAAGAGCTTTCCGGGGTGAATATGGAAAATATTTTGGATATTGAAATGTACATAATACATGTCTACGTTAGCTCCATCTGTATCTATATCTATTATCTATCTATCTATAACTATCAACTGCCTCGTTGGTCGAATGGTTAGTACGTACGCCTGCCGATCACGAGGTCCTGGGTTCGATTCTTCGGGTCAAAAATTTTAATTGGGTTTTTCTGTCAAGAAATTCACAATAAAATGCCCGGAGTTAGAAGTTGGCGGTGTTTCCACCCCCGTGCCTCGGAAAGCACGTTGCACCATTGGTCCTCCGCCTGATCTCTCTCCGGTCGTGTCGGATTACCTCCCATCGGACTATGAGAGTGAGGGAATAAAGAGTGCACCTGTGTTTGCGCACACACGCGTGCACTATAATATCTCCTGAGATTAGCCGCCATAACCGAAATTCAGTAGATCATTATTATTATTATCTATATCTATATATATGTATCGTACCTATATACCCCACTATTTTCACTGAGAGCTCCTTATTCATGAAGTCACCTACGAAAATACTATAACCAAAGCATAGATCTACTAAACTGTATCAGTTTCAAGAGCAATGCAGTTCAAAATAGCATAATTATGTTCCCTCCGCATTAATTACTTAATTTATGCAAAACAAACTTTTCAAACAAATATGGCTACCGAAAGAATTGAACAATAAAAACAATGTTTAACATACCCCGGTTTATTTACATGAACTATGTATGCATTATGTAATAATGTAAGGGTATATTATGCCCTTGTTTTTTTAGTCTGTTTGCTAAAGACGCATCTACATGCGGCCGGGTCTGCGCAAACAGACAGTGTAAACATGCCCTTATGAACGTTCAATAAAAACGCCTCATACAATATTGTATTATTAACGACCGTGTTTTGTTGGCATTACCATATTTAATTAAATATCGGGTACCTTATATAAAATATGAGTGAGTATATTTTTTTAATTCCTTTGGGTTTTATTTTCCAAGATCAAGATTAACAACTCACATATTTATCCCGTAAAACGTATGATTATCAAATTTTTAAGGTTTAATATTCGACAAATATTCCTAAGGAAATCACAAAGAATCCTAAAGCAGCAATGGAATTCGAACACGATATTTCATACATACATATATATGCTCACGCCTGTATTCCCCGAAGGGGTAGGCAGAGGTGTTGTAATAACAACACCCACTTTTCACCGAAGATGATTAAGTGCCAACGTGACAGATGGTGAGTCCATCGCCGTCTCAGACACTTTACATACGTCATTGAATTACTTCTCAGAAATATGTTTCCTCACAATGTTTTCCTTCACCGTAAAGCACGTGGTGTGAAATCACTGTACATAAGTTTTTTTAGAAAATCTCATTGGTACAGGCCCCGCTGGGATTCGAACTTGCGTCGCTTGCGTGGCAGGCGACTGCTCAAACCTCAAGGCCACCACGGCATTCATTAAGTAATTATGTTCAAAGACTGATTCGTTTAGAGTATGTATAACTCCTGGGACTGTTCACACTGCTCGTTGTCGCACAAAAACCGATGTTCAACAATCGTCGTTCGTTGCTTCGCCATATAAATAAGTATCAACACATTTAGAGCCACCCTAAAAGGCAAGGCGAAACGACGACGTTTGAAAATTTCAAAACCAATACTTAGGGCACTGAGTAAACTTTTGGAGCTCAAAAGACGATCGACACATGCCCAGACTTGCGCAACGGTTAGGTTAATAGCAGTATGAGTATTTAAGAGTGTTAATGTTGTTAGTCGCATTTACAGCAGGGCGACATGTCACCTCACCGCGTAAACTGGAGTTTTTACCTGGATACGTGCCTCAGGCAATCCAATCTTTTCAGCTAGCCGCTCCCTCGCAAACACGTCCGGGTAGTGAGTCCGCTCGAATTCTAAGGACAATAACACACACTTAATTAACATATACAAGCAACATACATCATGTACTGAGGCCTGTATCCCATGGGGGTAGGCAGTGACCACCGTTTGCCACATTCTGTGATCCTTACATCTTTCGCTTTGTCCACATTCGTGCATCTCTTTATATATTTCCTTCGGTTCGGAGTGATCTGAATTTGACATTAGCCTTACAAGCAACATTTACAACTTAATACAAATAGACTACTGGAAATCAGTGTCCCTCGGGATTCTGCCAAGAAGGCTGATTCTCTGAGTGAGGAAACCTCCAGGCCGCTTATTACAATATGTTACCAATGCAACTACTATGAAGATATAATATAAATCAGCTGTTACTCAGATCAAATTACACACCTTTAAACTTTCTGGTACTGATTTTTTTTATAGTTAGGAATAGAAGCAACTTCTGGGTCAAGTCTTAAGTATGGACTAAATCTATGGAATTTTTTATTTGACCGAGAGTCATTACCCTACACTTCCATACGTATGACAAACTAATAAACGTACAGAACAATATATACTTAGGGAACAAACAAGAAAAACTGAGATTAGCACGATCGCCATCAATAATTGGCCTCCGTCACCGGCCGAGAGCTCGGCAAATATTAGGGGACAATATTTATTTATTTACTAATAACCTTGTTGGTTCGCAAACAATAAATAACATGGGACATTCGGAAATAGGTTTATGAAGTCCCTAGAGACCTCTTAAGTTTGGAGTACGGACAGATTTTTGGAATATTGGGATTTGAGAGGTTGGGCCCAACGGGATCACCCGTTTGAAATTGGCGCAGTACATATAATAACAGCAAAATATCGCCCTATTTTCTAAAAGGTACTATCATGAGTTTTGAGCGCTCAGCGAAAATAGTGGCGGTAACTCATCGGTCCATACAGACTCATAAAATGATGACTATGCTTTCAGGGATAGCGCTTATAGCTCGTGATGGAACCCATACGTCACTATGAAAGCAAAAAGTATTTGAAGAGCCTGGTGATAATTGGTAATCATAGCATGAGGGTGCAAGAACAATATAAATCCGTTTTGAACGAATGAAATACTAGCAGTATTTGAAGTCATGATGATCTGTCATAGGAGCCTTATATTGAAGTCAAGAATATGTCGAAAAATAACAAAAAAATTATACGAAAATATTTCATTAAGTAAGTTCATTAAACTTAAATAGTGTAGGTATATTATATGAACATCATTCCATGTAAATAATCGCTAGTAGTTTTGGACAGCTTAATCGGTAAACATGATTAATAGCCCCATCTAATTATAAGCACTAAACGTCTGGGGATTATGAATATTAATAAATCGTCGCGGCTATTTCTAGTTCAGAATATTTAATAATGACATTTAATGAGAGGCTCCTGGCACAGTTGCTATTGCGCATAGGTAATCAACTCAGCGAAGATAGGTAAGCAACTCCAAGCCAGTTGGATAGGTGACCACCCAAGTGCACTCCGTGTTTCGAGATCATTTAACATCTTTGCAACCTAAGAGAAACTCGTTTTCCTCAGAACTTAGTCGTAAAAGAGGTTGCGAAGGTCAGTTGGCAGACGCATTATTGAAGAATGTGATCAGCCACATCGGGTTGAATGTATGTGATAAGGCCAGGGAGATGATAATATTACCTTTTTCAAGACTATCTATCTGGTCGTTGGTGAAGGAGGTCCTGTTCCTCTGCAGCTTCCTCTTCAATCGCAACCTCATTTGGGAGTCTTCATCACCTGATGAAGCGTGTTCGCTGTTCCCGTCTGAACCCGCTTCGGACTGGAGGGTATCTGCTGGAAGGAGCAAGTACGATTAGATTTGTTTAAGTAAATACAGTATGAGGTTAGTTGTTATGAGAAGTTCTTTAATTATACAAATATTTGTTTTTGGTTCACCTGCGTTGACTTAATTTCAAGGGTGGATTTAATTCGCGAAACCCATTGTTTTTTATAAATGATCTAAGTTGCAGCCTAGTAACATAAACTACCTGTCGTCCTGTAAAAGTCGGTCCGATCGGAACAAACAGACACTTTCTTTTCTGTATATTACACGGCCTACATCGTGGCACGCAGTATTATAGAACAATTTGCCACTTAGAAAATGCGAGTATTCCTATCTTACTGAGCAGTTTTGGAACATCTATGCGTTGCGGTCATTTTCTTCTTCTGAACAAGTATTAACAACAATATCTCCCCATATTCTCAATGACCCCACTCGAGGCAGATATGAATCAGCGAAATGATCCGAATTGTTGACAATTATGTAACATTTAAACCGAGGGTTGCCTCTTCATCATCAACTATCAAAAGCATTCAGCACTCGACAACTATCAAGCAAATGCGTCAGCAGTATTGCTCAACTTACCCCAAAAATTACACAATAACCAATCCAACTGACCCCGTATTATATCTAAACTCACCCCTCATAAGGTTCAAAATAAGCTGGTTGTTTACAACCCTTAGAGTAAGGGTGATACGAAAATTAAAAGTTACTCGTAATGTTGTCGACATGCCTCCGGCTAATTGATTAATTTGCTTTATGGTTGGACCACTTGAGTCGGGGTTCGATTCCCGAGTCAGTAATGGGTGCACGGGTTGCTGAATCCGTTCAATGGACGGACTGTTACGCAATCTGTCACATTTTACTGATCTTCTGTTGTTTAGCAGTGGGCTTGAGCCAATATGTGTAGTTAAACGGTTACATTTATTTCAGACTACCTCTAACTCCTGACTTCGTTTACTTTTTTTAGAAAGACGGTTGGAAAAATCCATAGTTAGATTCAGGTGTGAATCTTAGGGGTAATCTGCTGCGTAATTCAGTAAGGTTTCTCAGCGTCGCACTCGAATTGAACTTTATTCTTTATGTGCTGTGTATCAATTTCCTATGATGGAAACTGACGATCAAGTTCGAAGCTAAAAACCCTAAAGAATGACACGGCTGGATTAATAACATACTTGAATTAAATTCAAATGATTTTTTGGATGTCGTTCATTCTCTCCTATGGTTAACTTTATATTTACCCCAGAGCCACGTAATTCATATCAACCATACCCACGATTTAACGCAATCTTAAGAATACTAGGGCATGTCTACACGTACCGAGTTCCGTTCCCCATGATTGATGCGCGACAGTCACTCAATGAAACACGCGGCCGATCGGTTGACAATTTTGATTGATCGCTCTGTATGTGCACGCCCTAACGTCGTGACGTGTTCTAATGAGGGCATGTTAGTACAAAGTGTTGATTTGAAATTCGAATGTTGAAGACTTCAAATCATATTTATAAGCTTACTACAAGCAGTACGGAATTTAAGAACAAATCTTTCGAAATGACACACTTGCACAGACGACGAGGAAATAAGCGTAATGACAGTAAGAGGTTTCACGTCGTGGACGATCGGGAATATGTCACTTGTTTTTTTGAGAAGGCAACAGGGAAACACCAAGAATTGGGGATTTTAGCGAGTCAGAGTGTAATATACCCATGTTTTTACATCGACATTATTTTGACAATAAATTAAGGAGTCAATATTAAAAAACTATGATGCAGATAACCCTCACGTTCGATTAAGAAAACTTTCTTATTTCAAAAATACCTACTTTATTTTTCACATTCTGCTTCGTAAGCTTATATTATAATATATATATTGTGTCTTTGGCAAAGCTTCACAGATAACATTCAATGTTTGAAAACACTTCCATTATAAAGTATTCGTTATTCGCTCGTTTTTCTTTTCCAACAATCAACGTTTTCATTATTTATTACCGTCTCAACCTCGAGAACATAAAGGAAGAATTCATTAAAAAAATCGATTCGCTAGTCGGGAGCACTTACCCACAATTCCACCAATAACGACCTACAAATGATTGAAGAAAAACTTCCCAGATACGGGGCGAGAGGCTACCGAGGGGCGGGATGAAACACGAAAAATACATAAGAGAAAATAATAGTAGTAAGAAAATAAGAAAAGGAACGAAATAAAAGTGGGGGCGGTGGAAAAAAATTGGAGAAAATAAGCACAAAGGGGACCGAAGAAAGTCGGGAACCGGGGAGATAAAGCGGAATTGGAGTTATCGGGGCGAACACGACGGCCGTAGGTGGGGGCGATTGCCGGCGCGCGATTATGTGAGATCGATACTGTCACTCAAACGCGGCCAGCGCAACGCACGGCCGGCCGCGGACACTGGCCGTTACTGACACCTTACTCTTTGGGCCACACCAACAACGCTGTTAATTATGATGCCCCCACACTACTGATCGAATGCTTACAAACACTTAATATATTCACTTACATTCACAAATGAGTAATTGAAGCACCATTAGAAATGTACCTGGGTACACGTATGGATTTTAAGATTGCGTACTCTTTGTCACTCGGATATACATTTCTCGAACCAACTGCAACGCTACGTGAATCTGATGGTAAGGAGTTTTTGACGTGCTTTTTACCAACGGAATTTTGTTCGGATATTTTCCTACCTTGTATCACATTTTCAGTTAAATCGAGAACCTCATAATAAAAGAAATACGTTAATCTAATGTATTCCTTAAGATGGCAAAGGTAGATAACATAATCGCTGTTCGCTCATCGCTCACACCGCCCGCCGTACAGCCCCTTGCGGCCGGTCAAGGCGCGAGCCGTCTAATTCGGCACGCTTCCGCGAATGCACGCATTTTGTCTGTCTGTTGAACTCTTACAGCCTTTTAAATGATATCTTTATGCAAATTAGGTAACAAAAAAATGATGCATATATTATATTATAAGTTGATTTGTACTACCTGTAACTTTGCATGTTTGTAAAGTTACTATCAATAAATGAAATCAAGGTACAAAAATAAAAAATAAATACTTCATTCAATTATCTGAAGATAACTCCAACTAATCAAGAGCTGTGTCAAATATAATCGTATGTTTAATCCAATACATTTACGAGCGTCCTGGGAGGGAGGGAGGTCTAATAAATTGGTCGTTCTAGTCAACGGTACGTTTAATATAGGGTTCTTATTAGTGGGGTAGATAAACTGTAGTTTTTATTATTGTCACTTGATGTGGAGTAATTGGTCAACCTAAATGTCCTTGGGGATTGGGAGGAACGAGAGATAGCCCACTAAGATAATGTTAGTTAATTTTGTTACATCATTGACAAATACCCTTAGAATGATACATATGAAGTGTAGGATTTAATACCTAATGCTTAGTTTAAACATAACCTCAACAATTTATACATACATATACAGGGTGTCAGAGAAAAAGGAACAGTTGTCTTCTAGAAGTTGTAGGGTTTTATGAATATATCACTATGTTGAAGTCGTAAAATATCTAGCTCCAACGATAACGTAGTCATAGGCATGGTTGCTAAAGGCCGAAGAGCTTAAGATATTGAATGAACGCGCGACCGCGTTTACCTACATTGTTTATGCGGTAATCAAACTAGTTAAATTAAAAAAAAAAGCCATTTTGCGAAACCCTTAACGGTTTCGAAAAATGGTTTGGTTGAATTATTTCAGGAACTATTAGTGTGTGAAAAATAAAAAAGTAGTTAGATTTCACGTAAATAACTCTACGTTACCGCTGATTTTTATGCGAAAATAAGGTCTTGATATGGTCAACTTTGAACGTCAATTACTCGAAAACGGAAGAAGATATTTTTGTCATAATAATTTTATTTGCATCCCTATCACATATTTTAACAGCTATAATTTAAGTACCATGAAAATTATTTTTAAATTTTTCAGTATTAATATATAACTTGTGACACTCGCGAATAACGTGGCTTTCTATTAGTCAAAGAATTATCAAAACCGGTTCTATAGATATATAACGTCACAAACTCATAACGCTTAAATTTATACTGTCATAGGAGAATTTAAAAAATATTAAAAAGAAGAAAAAAAAGTATAAAGCTGCCAGTATTTAACGCGAAAGAACTAACGCGTGTCCTATAATGGCAAGTAGCAATCGACTGCCGACTCGATCACACAATCGACTTCCCAACTCGATTACAGCCAATTCAATTGAAACCACTTGGAAAAAATGCATTGTTTCAGTCAACAATCGCGCCGCGAGCGATATTTGTAATCGATACTCGTATTTTAATTGGGGCATTGGTGACACCTGGAATCGTTTAGTTTATTAACGATGTTTTATTAATATGAAGTGACTTTAGAGTGTTTCATCTTGAAGGGCCTATTATACTGTTTTATAAAAAAAATATAATGGAAAAAAATTACTGCTTTTTGATGTGAAAATACATTAACTACGAGGAATACAGTTCAACGTTGTTCTTAGTTTGAAATGTTTGGGAAATAAAATTATATTTGTATAAATTATTTTGAGCTCTGCTCAAGCTCCTAGCGGCTCGTACCAGTGAGTTTTTCCGATTTCACACCACGAGCTCTACGGTGAATAGAAGCATCGTGAGGAAATCTTCAGCATAACACAGATGTATCTATGTATTGTGCTTGAGACGGCGTTGGACTCACCATCTTTTACTTTACCATTTAATCATCTTCGGTGGAAAGTTGATGTTGTAAACACTTCTGCCAACCCCTTCGGGGATCCTTCTGAAAACGTGATAAGACCTAGAGATGGAACCTTGACCCTGTCATGTCTAGGCTAAATTTGGAGAGTCATAAAGCTGATAATGTTAAAAAAACATGAAAAAAGCCATAAAATCCTGGCTCATTTTAAAATATTGTTTCGGCTGTTTTTGCTTTATCACGCGCGGATACGTTCCCATGTTTTTTTGGGAGTACCTACACAAATTGGAAAACAAAATGGCCGGTGTTTTCACACATCAAGCTTGGTAGCTTGTACATGGTAATACTTTGTGTGGATAGGTAGGTACGGTCGGAGGAAAAAGTAGATACAAAACACAAAGAAATAATATGTCGTCGTAAATATTCCCCGTAGAACCTTTAATTTTTTTAAGATAGTTGAAAAGTGGTCATTGTATATCTAATTTCGAAAAAGTCGAAGAAAACAAAGCTTATAAGCATTTCCGATATTCCGACAGAGAACAAAAAATCATCACACAAACTAAAATAATATATTGTTCATAATTTTTAGATTGATGTATACCAGTACCTCTATCACGAGTTTGCCACCGTTTTCGTAAACTATACTCGCTAGCGTCACTCGTAATATTTGTACGAGATATTTTATTTCTTCACAGTGACGCTAGCGAGTGTAGATTGCGAAAATAATGCAAAACTAGTGATAAGGGTACAGTCTGTCTGTTTTCACTAAAACGTTGCCTGAATGAGTTTATATAGCAGATGAAATGCAGAGATTTTAGATTATTGCTCCAAGTAAAAAACTATTTATTCGCATTAATGCTCAGTAAATCCAACAAAAATACCAGTAATGTATAACCTTTTGAAGTGAACGTAACCGCTTATTGTGTATCACATCAAACTCACGTTAGGTCGACAAACTAAATGTTTGTACAGTGGGACGAGCACAAATATGTAATTGGTCTATCGCTATGTCCCGGACACAAATGTGGCCACATCGGGACACTGTGTAATTGGCGTTAATCATGCGGCCTATATCAGATACTGCTGTTTTCAACCGACTTCGAAAATATGATAATATTATCAAATTGACTGTAAGTTTTTTTCTTTTAACCCTTTATTATTTGAAATCTGGTGGTTCCCGTGTGGTCCCATTTAAATTTGGTCCACTTCTGACAATGGGGTCCATGAGACATTGAGGGGAACTTTCAAAAATCGTAGTGGCGACTAGTGCGTCTGTCAATTTCCAGTTCGCTCAACTTCAAGTCGAGGGGCTTTTGGAACCGGGATCGCTGTCTCGATCTCAAAAGACGGGAAATTTTATAATTATTTTAAAAGGGATGTGTGACCGCGTGTGTCTAATTGTATCTATTCTATATTTTTATTCCTGTCAAAAATTATTATTAAACCCAAGGTACCAAAAACCCCCTGACTCTTCTGCCCCTGGCTTAATAGGAAAAAAATAATATACTGACTTAAAATAAAATAAATATGGCTAAGTAGAGAACCACAACACCTCCATTTCACCGAATATGATTGTGTCAACGTAATAGATGGTGAGTCCATCGCCGTCTCAGGCACAATACATACATCTTTGAATTACTTTCCAGACATATGTAGGTTTCCTCACAATCATTTCCTTTACCGTAAAGCACGTGGAGTGAAACAACGACGAAGTTTTTTTTAGAAAAACTCATATATACTAACTTCTGTCCCTATTTCCATTCGTTAACATTCATCTAGACATTCCCGACATTACTAAAATGCATTCCAATATCCTTCAGCACGGGCTTTTAATAACATTCGCTAGTAAAAGTATATTTGTAAAAGAAATATAGTAATTCATATGAAAACCAGCGGGGCGGTAGCAATAAAAGGGACCTTTTTACATAAAACTCTCTTTATGTAGGTATGGTGGAGGGTTTATTGGTCAGCTAGTCCGCATACATGTATATTTTATAGTAGATATGTATGTTCTGAACGGATTTTAGCCCCAAAGGTTACATAAGGTGCAATGTCTTACAAATATTTGCGACGTTTTAAAAATTGTTAATAACAATTTTTTTAATGCTTCAAATTCGTTTTCTATTTAGTCGGAATGAAACGTCGCAAATATTTGTGAGACATTGCACCTTATGTCACCTTTGGGACTATAATCCGTTCAGAACATACAAATCATCATCCTCGTGCAACAATGAGTTCTTCTCTTCCATTTCTCTCTATCAGCCGTCATCTCTGTATTCACTCCTATTTTAGCCATATCATCTTTCACACAATCCATCCATCGTTTCTTAGGTCTTCCTTTCCCCTTGTAACCATCCAAAAGAACCAGAACATACTTATCTACTATAAAATATACGAGATGATCTGCATCGCATATATATGCAATACAAAATGCGGTGTTAGAGTTTTTATGAAAATTGGCGTATACATTTCTGTTTCTGTTGCCAAAAAAGTCTAAGTCATTTTCTTAGTTCATTTGGAAATTATTTAGAAATACATTTATTTAAAAGCGTGTCACTAAACACGTTTTTAAGGAAAATAAAATATGCTCACACCATCTCAGAAGGGTCCTCACGATGTTTTTCTTCACCGTAAAGCACGTGGTGTGGAATAACTGCACATAAGTTTTTAAAAAAGCTAATTTGCACAAGATCAGCTGGGATTCGAACTTGCGTCGCATGCGTAGCAGGCTGCTCAAACACCAAGGTCACCACATCTTTTTTTTATGTATACTTTATTTATCTATCTAAATTCAAGACTTTCAACGCATGAATGTCACCTACCCACATATAGAGCATTATTCAAATACTCGTGAAAACAAAAGAAAAGTCGGCACTTTCAAAGGCAACGCCGTCTTTTTTGCACCAGTGTATTCGGGTCACGTCTCCGTGGCTAAACAAGGCGACATGTTGAAAGTAGGGACTTATCCTGAGGAGTCAAGAGTCGCACCCGACCAACGGGTTAATCCTTGGTGGGTCATTGTGACCCTAGCATGGACACTGTTAAGATTAAAAATACATTTGCTGTTTAGAATTTACTTAAGCTGCATTCATACTACTGTCAATTCAATTCAGTTATACACACTTGTGTAAGAATACTAATAGACCATGAAGTATTTTCCAACGCATGAATAAGAGTACTAATTTACATAAATATGATGCTTGGTGGCCTTGGGGTTTGAACCTGCATATGTCTGAGCAGTAATTATAAGCCTGAGACGGCGATAGACTCACTATCTGTCTAGTTGGCAATTAATATTCGGTGAATAGTGGGTATTACATCACCTTTGCCTACCCCTTCGGGGAATACAGGCACTAGCAAGCAATGTGTGTACAAATAGATCTCTTAAGGCTTCTGATAACATTGAGGTCAAGTAATAAAAGTAGGTAACAATAATTTTACGCAACCCTATTCCATGTTCCCACAATTGTAAGGCAGTGTGGTGTCAAAGAGAAATAGGTAAAGAACATCCGATGCATGGTTCACAGTCACTGTGGAACCTTTTAGCTTACAGGTCACAAAATGTATTCATTCCTTTGCGTATACTCGGAGAATGTGGAAATATTTTGATTTTATGCTCGCGTTTTCGTTACAAAAGGATTGTCTATAGTTACGAAATGCAAGTTCTAGCAGATTGAGATTATAATTTTTTTTAAATGTTAATAACATGTCTATATTCAGATGTTGTGTGATATAGTTCAGACCTTCGTTACTTAATCAAAGCTGAAATTTTCTCCGTGTACGGCCCCAACATAGAAACGCTCTCCGACTATGAAATCTTGTTCGTAGTAACTTTTGCAGTTGGCAATAGCTAAGGTGTAAATATTATTGTAAACACACAAAAATACTAGCGTTAGTGTATGAAAAATAATGCATACCAATAATGTCTTTTGATGATGGATTTGTATGGTGTACAGGAGTCGTTACGAATGATCGCTCAGCGAAAATAGTGAGGGTAACTGAGCATGTAGGTTCTTCCACTCCGCACCACACAGACTTATAGAATACCTACTGCCCATTCAAGGTCAGCGCTTATAACTCGTGACTACTCGCCTAGTAGCGTAGTAGGTACCTACACACAATATTTGTATTATTTTGATGAAAAAATATGAATGACTGAATTTCTTGCCGATTCTTCTGAGAAAGCTAGTTTCCAAACCAGTGGTAAGTCACCAATGTCCATAAATGCCATGGCTTAAACAGAATAAATCATTTAAATTTTCATGTTTTTGAACTGACCTCTTTTATGTTCTTCACTAGTTCGGTTTAGTTGTGGAGGTAACGGCGCGGGGATCGCAGGCGCAGCCGGCGCGGTAGGCAGCCCAGGGTACCACCACCCCGTGGCCGCTTGACCGTTGAACATTCTTAACTTCTCATACACGCTGTCGTTCTGTGCTGAAGCCGCTTGTTCCTTCTGCGACGCTAAGTTCCGAAGCACGCGGTTTATTGATGATACCTGATGAGCAAAGTAGTATATGTCATGAAATATTTTTTGTGTTTCAAATTTTTTTTTTTTAATTTTAGGATCTTGTTGGCTGTTTGAAACAAATAAGCGAAAAAAATAGTTTGATTGGTAAAAAGGATATTATAACACACATATTCTTAATTCAACATTCATGTTCATAATAACAAGACTAATAGTTTAATCGATTTTGAACTCTATTTATAGTTAACCTAGATCTTATTTAAAGTGTTAAGTAAAAGGATGAAAGAGCAGATGCAAGTAGTGGCCGGCAAATTGGCGGCGACAGGAACATACCGTTCGTAATCTATTGGATAGATTAAACTTACAAGACTGTAGGCGATCGTTTTTCACGCGCCAATAAAGTATTACGCTTCGGTGGCTTAGTGGCCTGAACTTTACTACGCTATTTCTGAGTCAGAAATAATGTCTAATTATATGATATGATGGTCTAATTATTTACAGGTATAATTGTATTACTTTGTATGTCTGCAGTTCTTATGAATATATAGCTCTGCCATATTTACCAGCGTAGATTTAATTTAATCCCCTAAATGTTGTTTTTTAATAAAAGTAAGTACCTAAGTCTATGTTACTCTTTGTACATTTTGCTATCTGCCAGTGAAAGACCTGTTTAAATCGGTCCAACCGTTTCAGAGATTACCCGGAACAAACAGACAGACAAACAGAAAAAATATTTTTTTTTGTGTCAGTGCCGTATATACTTTCATATTTATTGATAAGCTGTTATTTTGGAATTACAAACAGACACCTCTATTTTATTCTCTGTACCTATGTATAGAGTATATAAGTCAAAAATAAAAACGAATTCCAAACAAATCTTTCAAATTGTTTCTTCGAGAGTTTTTGAACGAATTATATAATTTAATACTATCGTCATAGTGATTTTGCGAGATAGAGATTAACTTAATATTTTTATCAGAACAAATACTACCATTGGGAAGACGGGGACTTATTAGAACGCGAAAGACGCGATAGATCTTATAAGAATAATGGCATACTTTTATAAGCACAAACCTCACCAAAAAAGGCCGAACTTCGTCGTAATTCTACGAAAAAGATATTTATTCAATTATCCAAATGAGCAATACCGTATCCACAATCCTAGTTCTCTACATAAAACTTCATTCCCCACCACCATTTAACCCTGAAGGTACAACAAATGGCTTCCGCAACCCTCCCAAACAACTATCTAATAGAAAATAAATTGCGCCTCACCCTTTTAACTGGAAACACGTGTAATTTAAAATCTAATATGATTACTAAATTCCAATCGCAGCCTCAAAGGGACACAGATTAGGGCCTCCCCGCCCCTCACCCACCCGGGGGCCTAAAAACCCAATATCTATCTACTTTCACCGAAAACCACGCATGCGTAAAAACCTGACTCACACAAATAGAAGTATTGTATGTATGCCTATTTTAACACGTAGTAGGGATGGTTGTATTTTTCGGGCCGTAGATATTATATCAGCTTCCCCGTTGTCATGGCAACGGGGAAATGTGTTTCCCGAATTGCAGAGGGTGGGGGCGAACTGTAGCGAATGTTAGGTATTTGAATAGAGCTTTTCGCTGCGATGGTTATGGGCGTTTTGACTCTTGCGTAGGCGTTTAGAGGGATTATATGTTTATTATTCATGTAAATGACGTAATGAAAACATTTTTTACATAATAACAGAAAAAAATGTTTCGTTGGTTGGATGGGATGCTATCGGGAGTCCCATGGTTATCTCTGTATTTTTTAAGCTACAAAGGGCTACCTACTATGGAGTGTAAGAAATTTAATTTATCATAATCAGACCAGTTTTATGGTTAGCGGTTTTCAACAATACCGATGTTTGGAATCAATATTATGTAGCCTTTGAATGATTGTAATTTTATTTCGCTACAACAGTATATAGTAATTCATAAGATATTTTAGATTAATTACTAATTTCGAAAACTAACTCATACGGCACAGGGTAGACTTTATTCCAACTCGAATTTGCTGACTGCGTTACGAAACATTCTGTCTAATCCCCTGTATCACCAATGGAAGATTATAAGGCAGTCGGTTCTCAGCCGCGACGCCCGTGACCCACAAGAGATATAGTATGAACAGGACTTTTTTTAAACTTTGATACTAGTTTTTGCTTGGCTTTCGATCTGGCGATTTACCTACAGTTAAGCGTGTGTTCGTTGTTGGATGACATTAGATTTTAATCAAATTATTTCCTAATCTTTACTTTATATCTATCGATAAGATAATTTATATGTGTGGGAAGTCTGTGCTAGCGATTTACTGTTAGTATAAACCAGTCTGTATATAGCCAAACTGATTTCGATAAGGTCACATTTACCGTTCATCAAATTGAAAGCAAGCATACCATGGGTCCTATGATTTAAAAATCCAATTATAGAATTCAAATCCTTCCCAATCAGATAGGCATAACAAAAAACGTTTTCTAACAAGAACAGACTTTAAATTTCGAACGTGAGCCAACCAATAAGAGAGATGCATTTAAAACGTGTGTTCTGTTTCTGACAGCGCTCCGACCAATCAGATGGACAGAAAAGATTAAAGACCGGCGTACACGTTCCTATTAGAATTTTAAAGGATTTATTTACGGGGTATTTTGGCTATGCGAGGTAAGTTGTTTTATACAGATAAGTGGTCACAGATAATGAAAAAATGCTACATTTACGATATTACATATATACAAATGCTCACGCCTATATTCCCCGAAGAGGTAGGCAGAGGTGATGTAACAAAACCTCTTTCACCGACTATGATGTGAAATCACTGCACATACATTTTTAGAAATGTCATTCGTACAGGCCACGCTGGGATTTGACCTTGCATCGCTTACATAACAGGCGTCTGCTCAAATGCCAAGGCCGATAATGCTCTTATTTCACGATATTTACAAATGATTTAAAAATAGGTTTAAATTATAAAATCAAACGCAAAAACATGAAATAATGATAATTATAAGCGAAAATGTTTCATCACTAAAAGAAAGATGCATTTTTACCAGTCTGCCCAGCGGATAAAAAAGCTTTGTAATAAGTAACCGACCACGATCAATAAAAAAATAAGCACGCGTCTTTTGGAAATGTTAACTTTTTTACAGAAACGTGTTTGTTCATACGAACTGTATTTATAGGATCGGCCAATCGCACGCGGCTTCGTATTTATTACGCAACGATACACACAGCTGCTGCGTTTATATACGACAATTTGTTTGCTAATTGGCTTTTTGTACTGATAATATGCGTTTCTGATACAATTTGTTAACTTTTAAGGGCTTTGTATTTATTTAAATAATATTAATAATTAAGGCTTGTTCATTTAGAGAATTAAACTTGTTATCATCAAAAAATTATTTAAAAGAATGTGATTAAATATGTATATAAAAATACAAGTCAATATTTTACAAAGCTGTCTCATGTGAATTAACTCTCTGGCAACAAATCTCCGTCAAAATTTATTGTGACTATCTTAAAAAAAAATAATTTAAAAAAATATTTAGTCACACAGTTAATTGCAATAAAATATTAGTGTGCGATGCACAAAATAAATGAGGCTTGATCAATAAAATTGTATAACGTTAAGACCTTTTTCGTCCGAGCCAGTCGAATCAGTGATCAACGATCTGTGTAAAGGGTCTAAAACTTTCGACAGTTTTAGGAGCAAGTTGTGTGCGTGTGTTCCGTGCAAAGGGGGCTTTAACGAGATTTAAAAAAATACACACTGTGTGCACGCAGCGCTTTTAAAATCGCGGCTTAAACCTGAACATTGTAGTTTTAAAAAAAAAATGGATTTCTGATGTTGGAACAGAGGCTTGCATACATTTAGGGTAAAAGGTGTATATAATCCACGATGCCTATACATATACGTTTGTGTTAAATTTGTATAAAGTTGATAGTTCTTGGTGATGCGCGGCACAAAATTTACAATGAAATATACTTTTGTAGGTTTTTCGACACGAATAGTTTTACAGAGTTAAACAGCTTTTTAATCGGCGGCTGTAAAATAATAACCGAATGAATAAGTAATTAATTAACTAAGTATATCAATCAATAAAATGAATAGCAACAATTTGATATCAGCACACCAAGCGAAGCGCGTAAAATCTGAACACTACCGCACTTGTTGTAACTTGACACTTATGACACCGCTTCATTTCCATGCCAGGAGGGACGTGGTAAAACGATATATCAATACTCTGGAAACACTTTCGTTGTTGTTTTTTTAAGAACGTCAATTTCCATGTTTTTGAACTTATGACAGTTTTTGCAGAGGTCCAAGTCAAATTGAACGAGTTGACTAATGAGTTTTTCTAAAAATACTTATGTACAGTTATTACACGTGCTTTACGGTGAAGGAAAACATCGTGAGGAAACCTGCATATTTCTGAGAAGTGATTCAAAGACGTATAGTGCCTAAGACGGTGATAGACTCACCGTCTGTCACGTTGGCACTTAATCATCTTCGGTGAAAAGTGGGTGTTGTGATAACAACACCTCTGCCTACCCCTTCGGGGAATACAGGCGTGAGCATATGTATGTAGTTATTTTGAGAGTTATTTTTTGACTGAATATCAAGTGATTGATTTCTATTAGGATAGCTAAAAAAATTCTAGCACATTTGGTTAGTTATTAAATTATTAAATATTAAGAGAGTTTAATAGTCTTATATGATCATGAAAATAATAAGGTTGTGCAAAGTGTGGGCGTCGATTCACACACAACAAACTTTACCGTCAACTCAATTATAATAAACACGATATTATCATATTTGTAACAACTAATTAGAATCGAGCGCGTTCGTATCGAGTTTCCCTGCGCTCGATAGCTCATAGATCATTGCGCGCGGGCGTTCTTTACGTCACACTGACACTGACAGTTGACAGGTGTCACGTGGTATGCGATCCAGCGATATGTCGCATCAACGATAGTGGAGATCCACCCTTGGTGGTCTTGTGGTAAAGAGGGAAATGTAGACGTTTAGCTAATCGAGTGATCGATAACCAATGACGTCATAGATTTGGCATAAAGTGTGCATAGCTTTTAAGTTAAGCTGACAGCTAGTTATCGATGCTGGAGCATTTAACAATATGAGAATAAATATGGTGAACTAAGAAAACAAATCACTTTTGAGTACACGATATGAGTATAAGAAAACAATCCCATCTTAAAAAATAAATAAACAAATATGCTCATGCCATCCCAGAAGGGTCCCCGAAGGGGTAAGCAGAGGTGTTGTAACAACACCCAGATTTCACCGAATATGATCAAGTGCCAACGTTGCGTCGCTTGCGTAGCAGGTAACTGCTCTAACCCCAAGGCCACCACGGCTTCTTCCCTTCCCATCCCATCTTAATTTGAGATTATTACCAATCCAAACAAGTACTCTTATTATCTATGTCTTCGTTGTTTATTTATACTATAACTCTGTATTTATGGCCGTATGTTACCATTTCACGGCTAAGCCCGGACGGGTTTAGCATACTTAAAAACGCAGATGAACTCGTGGGTAAGTTTGTAATAGGGAAGCATAATCATTAAGCAGGGGCATTTGGCAAGTAATTAATTATCTTAAAATGTCTGCGCCAAAAAAGACGATCCAAAGAAATCCGATGCGATCCCCCAACTACTAAAGCCTATACAGTTTCCATTCAACATCAAACCGATCTAGATGGGACAAAAGCCATTACAGTGAATACAAATTCCTTCAATGAGGGGCCCTTCCCCGTTAGAATTACTATTACCTACATCGGTATTATCTATAAACATTTTAACTTAACCCGCGGAGACCCGTTCGATTCCCCGGTGGGGTGCGGTTGAGGGGATTTTTTGCAAGTCTCTTAGGCGAGATTGGACAGTTCCCTATCAGTTCATTATTACTGTTAAATCGTTGTTGGTGATTTTGGCTCAAGTGGTTATTTATTATTAGCGAATTGCGTGCTATTGATGGGAGAGTTTTATCTATATATGGATTGTATTGATAGATTTTCCAAGCTTACTTAAAACTAAGGAGGTCAATGGCTGGCATACGCGTTATATTTGTAACCAGGTGCTGCTTGTGAGGGCTGGTCATCTCAAGCCACACATTATGTAGAATTATATTTATAATTAAGCCATTCTGATGATTTTAAAGAACTTTGTTCATGTTAATAAAAATATTTTTGAGTTCGAGTTTAATTACATGTATGTATTTGGCCTTAATCAGTGTCTCTCGGTATCATGTCAAGAAGGTTGGCAGCATTGCCACGCTCTTGCCACCAGCAATGCTAAGTCTCTTAGCGAGAAAAGCCCCTGTCCGTTTTTTAGGAGATGCTTCTAACAGACGATGTGCAACCTCTTCGAATAGTTCGCCAAATCTATTTATCTATGTTTCAAAAGGGCATATCTTTGGATATAGGTATAGATATAGGTCTCTTTCAATCTTAGCAGAACTGAAATGCAATTTAAGGCATTTAGGCCTACAGAGCATCCTCTAGCTTCACTACGCTAATGGAAGTTAACTCGTTTTGAAGCGAGAATACCTTGCGAAAGACTTTTGAGAAAATTTAATTTCCTAGGAAATGTTTCATCTTCATCTTTATACAACACTTTTTAGGTCATTCTTAGATGGCGAGATCGCTTAAAATGTACTAAACACAAGACTAAACTCGGACTAAAACTATGTGCATCCCTTTTTAAATCCGTACCATAGAACGAGGTGGACATTCTACTGCTACCTTTAATAGCATTTCAGCCCTCTATGGAGTCTATGTTTTGTAATAAGAGGGAAATCGTAAGTTAAATTAATTCTATATATGTGACATAAACTACATATTTTTATTTATTTTGTAAATCTATGTCAATGATAGAGATATTTGTCAGAGTAAACAGCCCTTCAAAGTCAGTGTAAATACTGGCGAATGTGACACAGTGCGCGTTAAGCTACAGCAACACACCGAGACCAGGGTATCGCGAGGTTCAATTTTAGGGTTATTGTACGCTTTTACTGAGGTAATTTTAATTTAAATAACACTATAACGTTTTCGAATACTAATCATACGTCTACGAACGAATTCATCTTTGAGTTGAGATCAAAAGTGAAGGGAACTGATTTTTTTTTTATTACACTAGGAAACATATTTGAAGAAATTTTATAAAGGAAGAAT
This sequence comes from Watsonalla binaria, assembly GCA_929442735.1. Classification (NCBI taxonomy): domain Eukaryota; kingdom Metazoa; phylum Arthropoda; class Insecta; order Lepidoptera; family Drepanidae; genus Watsonalla; species Watsonalla binaria. The sequence goes on from OV838938.1 coordinate 3,060,900, forward strand.
GACATATTTAGAAATTGAGGTTTACTTTTTGAAAACACTTACAGTAGGTTAAATAAGAAGAATAATAAAGACTTGAAAATAACGCCTCAATTTTGGAAAAAAGTATTTAATATAATTATTATAGTAACAATAACGGTGATTTTGGTATTGACATATCTACCCATGATGGATTGATATTTTCTTCAACATTTATTAAAATTGCAACATAAAGTTCTTTTTATAAAAAAAAAATGTTATACGAACACGCCACGTTCCGTAAAGTATCTCCAATTACAACAGTTTTACGTGTTTACCAAACCCACATAAGGCTGTAAGCAGCGAAGCCCCCAAACTGTGTGCCGGTAGCTCAACGGATCGTGTTGCAAGCGAGCCATTGGAACGACTTCCAAATTCAAATTGGCTGTTCCCAAATCGTATTTAACGGCCTTTGAGCAACTGCTCTGTACTCCTATAACTATACTCGCTAGCGTCACTCGCAATATTTGTATGAGATATTTTAGTTCTTCACGTCTACAGTGATTTCACACCACGTGCTTTACGGTGAAGGAAAACATCGTGAGAAAACCTGCATATTTCTGAGAAGTAATTCAAAGACATATGTATAGTGTCTGAGACGGCGATGGACTCACCATCTGTCACGTTGGCACTTAATCAAAAATTCGGTGAAAAGTGGGTGTTGTGATAACAACGCCTCTGCCTACCCCTTCGGGGAATACAGGCGTGAGCATATGTATGTAGGTATGTACGTCACCGCTGGGAGTCGCTGCACAATATCGCATACCTACGAATATTCGATGGAGACGCTAGCGAGTATAGATTACGAAAACGGTGGCAAACCCGTGATAGGGGTACAGATAACGTCTATTGTTTTACGTTTGAGATTCGGTGTGTTTGATAGCTTAGGAAAACAGCTCCTGGATTCAATCTGTATGTCAGGAAGATATTTTTGAAACAGTGCACTATAAATACATTTTAGAAAATCTAGCCGTCCCCAGCGGTTTCACGCGCGAGGATGGGTTTTTGATAAATAAGAATCTTAATTATTCCTAGAAACATTACCTACCAGCCGGTGAAAGTCGGTCCAGCCGTTTCGGAGATTAGCCGGAACAAATAGACAGACAGACAGAGACACGGATAGAGATAAATTTATAAAATTAGCTTTTTTTAAGTCAGTAACGTATTTACTTTCATATTATGCATTTAGTGATAAGCTGTTATTTTAGAACTACAAACAGTCACTCCTATTTTATTTATCCGTAAAGATGTATAGATGTATAAGTGACCATAAATATAGTGTTTCCTTTTGCCTTTTCGTAATACATATTTCTATTGCGTTATTAAGTACTACAAGTATGCAAATAAAATATTAAAAATACCCCAACATTTCCATACAAAATACTCATGGATTTAAAACCGTCAATTCCTATGCCATCATAAGCAGTTGACGTTAATCCGTCAGACGGGGGTGAAATACACGATGCAGATCTTTGAGGGCTTGCCGTGGGTGCGAGTGGGACAACAAATATTTTGTGCATTCACGCGTAAACTCGGAATTATAGTATAAGTTTTCGGTGACAGACAGACGTAAGCGCCACAGTTCTTTGAGTATTTCTTGGCGGTATGTTCAAAGGTTTCTGAATGACATTCGATAGTCCTTATGATATCATTTTAATTCAAGTGTTGGTATGTTTGGTTTGAAAATATATTTCTTTATGTTAGGAATACTATACCAATGGTAATCATAATTAATAAACTCTTAAGTGCTAATGCGAAATATTTTAAAGCTTATATAACTTGTGTCAATTTTACACTAAGTTCACTAACTTTAATTGTCGGCGCGAAGCATGACTGACCATACAAACGCAGAATGGCATTTTCAATCCATTTTAAAATTGCAGTCATACAAGAATATGTATTAATTCAAGCGTCGTATATAGATGTATGTTCAACTGCAAATAGGTCGCCAGCACCCACCGCGGCTTGGCTCCGTTCGGCGTGGCGCTTACGCCTTTTTACTCCGGAGCATAAATCGATTGTTCCACGTATTTTTGTCCGCTTCCAGTCGGTAAGAAACATCACGCCCATTCGACCGTTATGAGTACGCCACGGAACGCACGATCATACACCCGTCCCGTTCTCACGCGTGTGTGATCATATCAGCTGTCGCCCTCACCTATTTGCCCAGTGGGCTGCGTGCGGAGGTACGACAGTCATAAAAATAGCCCCTTTGGCGCCGAATCTTCTAGGGGTACTTCGATTTTGTGTCCTCTTGTTACGCGAAGGGTGTAGTGTAGGTATTTTCATGATTAGTTGTAGGTATAGGTATGTTTGGAAAATACGTTTGGGAGATTTTGGATTAACTACCTTATATACATACATACATATGCTCACGCCTGTATTCCCCGAAGTGGTAGGCAGAGGTGTTGTTATCACAACCCACTTTTCACCGAATTTTTGATTAAGTGCCAACGTAACAGATGGTGAGTCTATCGCCGTCTCAGGCACTATACATACGTCTTTGAATTACTTCTCAGAAATATGCAGGTTTCCTCACGATGCTTTCCTTCACCGTAAAGCACGTGGTGTGAAATCACTGTACATAGTAAGTAGTAAGTTTTTTTAGAAAAACTCATTGGTACAGGTCCCGCTGGGATTCGAACTTGCGTCGCTTGCGTAGCAGGCGACTGCTCAAACCCCGAGGCCACCACGGCTCTGCCTTATATAAAATAGTGCATTAAGCTAATGTACGTACGTAGCTTAAATCACCTAAGTGCACTTTTTATCATACATCGATGAAAAAAGTACCACTTATAAATACAGGTAATTTTCTTACCAGTGCATAAATGACCACAAATTATCATGCCATGATGTCAAGTCATCACTACAATAGGCATATCAACCGATGATGCTCTAAAACTAGCTCGCAATATCATATCAGCAAGAACAAATAGTTTCAACACTCGAGATCACAAAAGCTTTTTTGCTCGCGGCGGCATTCATTGTGTCACAAAGTGTTTACATTCTGCCATACGTTGGTATAAATCACAAAAACATGATTTTTGAGTTGTGACATTATTAACTGAAAAATTGTCCCTGTGAATGGATGGAAAAAATGATATTGTATTTTTTGCTCGGCACAGGCAGATGTCGCTTGGTACGTCTGGATCGATTACCGATGGTGTCACGTTGGGCTCGGCTTTATTTGATATCTTGTTCGTGATATTTTTCATAGGGATCGCGGTGTATTTTTTTGCTGGACTCATTATGCGCACTATCCCGCATGTCTGGTCTGCCTTACATGGTTATGGATGGAGTAATTGAATTTTGCTCTTAGTTCTTTTTTCACTGACTAGATTCAGAGTTAAATTGATCATATCAATACATACATATGCTCACGCCTATATTCTCCGAAGGGGTAGGAAGAGGTGTTGTAATCACAAAAGTGGGTGTCTCTTTTCACCGAATATTATTAAGTGCCAACGTGACAGACGGTGAGTCCATCGCGGTCTCAGACACTTTACATACGTCATTGAATTACTTCTCAGAAATATGCAGGTTTCCTCACGATGTTTTCCTTCACCGTAAAGCTAGTGGTGTGAAATGACTGTAAATATACATTGTATTAAAATATTATTATCTCGCTTTTCGAATTAGTTAGGGGCCTTAAAATTGTACACAGACGGATGTTAATATCACATCTCTGTCTACACTTTACGATACTAATGATACCACTTAGCCATGGAAACATCTTCGATTTGGAGCTAATTTAACTTTAGGTATTATAAAAATATTTAACTTCAATTATAGGTACCTACTTCACTTTACAGTAACTTGAAATAGATGTGTGACCTTTACGTAAGTTATAACTTATTATAGAGCTATATTTCAAGTGTACTAATCACATATGTAAAGGAACATAACGTAGCCCAATATTTGCACAAGCACTTAAATTTACAATACCAACACAATGATATTTTATGAACTCGATATTCACATAATAGGTGTAAAATTTGTATAGAGGACGACAAAAACCTAATAAAACGGCATGATGGAACATCCCGACTTGAAATTTTATAAGCCATCATCAATTATGTTGGCCGAGTGGACTCAATAGTCCATTTTGAAGGACCTTTTTGGACAATAGGCCCGCGCGAGACATATGCTCCGAACGTGAAATTTTAAATGTGCGAAATTGGATTAGTAGCTTCGGATTGTTACTGGAATTTGACCAGCTTATTTTGATACTCACACAATGGGTGGGACATGCGTCTGGTTATTTCTAATTAAATTCAACGAATGTTTGGAAATATTGTGACGGTTACTGCTTTTTGCCCCCAGATTGACAAGTCAAGGACCCAACACAAGGTGGTCTCTACATTCTGAGAATTTAATTGAACGATTTAATTCATTTAAGTCTATAATACTAACCTTTATAATGCTATTATTAAGTTATTATATTACATATGCTCACGTCTGTATTCCCCGAAGGGGTAGGCAGAGGTGTTGTTATCACAACACCCACTTTTCACCGAATTTTTGATTAAGTGCCAAAAGACAGATGGTGAGTTTAACGCCGTCTCAGGCACTTTACATACGTCTTTGAATTACTTCTCAGAAATATACAGGTTTCCTCGCGATGTTTTCCTTCACCGTAAAGTACGTGGTGTGAAATCACTGTACATACGTTTTTTGGAAAAACTAATTTGCGCAGCAGACGATTGCTCAAACCCTGAGGCCACCACGGCTCTTTTTACTTTTAATGCTAGTTATAAAAAAAAACTATCGTTCTGTGTTTCCGAATGTTCAATACCTCCAAGTCTCAAATAGGTGTTATCATTGAAAAGTCACATCGATATAATTATTTTTACCGCGGTCTTTGCATGTTATTCAATACTACGATTTTGGTATACAACATCATAGATACATCACGGTAGATTTACAATTTCACAAAGAATGTATCTAGGCTTAAAAGCAATAGCTTCTTAGGTTATTTGAATGAGGTTTTTTTTATTGTATGCGTGTGCTGTCGTAATCTTCAGTAATAATTTGGTATATTTGGTGAATACTCAGAAACTTGAAAGCTAACTGACACGACATATTAGGTACCTAGTTAATGTTATTATCATGTTTACTATCCAAATATACCTACTCGTGCTCGCACAGTTCAGTAACACTTGTCAACTAAGCATGTCGAAAACGTCACAATATCAAATTCCCTATCAAACATCAAAGAAAGTTCACTGTTACCCTTAATCTATACTAATATTATAAACAGAATAGATTTTTATGTAACTATGTTTGTAACGTATTGGCTCTAAAATCACTGAACCGATTAGAAAAATTCTTTCAGCAATGGATAGCTACATTACAAGCAAAAAATATAGGCTTTTTTTTATTCCTGTACTCCAACGGGAACGGGAACTACGCGGGTGAAACCGCGTGAAGTCCGGTAGTAACTTAAATAAAACAGTACTTACACTAGGTATGTTGTCATTATTGCACACATTCTCGCTGAGTAGACGATCCCGGATCTCCCAGGCAAAGATTGAAGGGCACTCCCGCTTGTAGTCCGCTATCTTCTGAACCACAGGCGTGGTGGCAACCCTGGGCTTGGAGCCACCGATAGCTCTGGGCTTGATCGACCCCGTCTCGTAATATCTGCGTGCAAAGCTGAACTTAGTTTGGATTATGGAATATGGCAGGAGCGTAGTACACAGGGGTAAAGTGTCATAACTCATTATTTTATAAAAAAATATTTTTTTACTAAAAATATACTAAGCAAGTTGAGAACTTATTGTATAAATTTAATTGATTTACGATGTTAATTATATAAAAAATTGGTTTACAATTTTAAAGAGTTTTGGAATTGTATAAAACATTTTTTAACAGCTGAGCGATTTACAATTTCCGAGTATTAAACACTGAAGGTAAGCCAGCAGATATTTTGCCGCACTATGGGTTTCAACTCGGATCAAACCAACATTGCCTAAAAATATCACAAGATAAAATATTCTCTAAGAAATTCCAACAGCTTCCCAAAATTTTGTATTATTAGATCACAATTACTTACAAAATATTACTTAATCCCTTTTGGAGTAAGTACCAAAAAAAAAGACAAAGTTAAATTAATAACCAAAAATATATCTTCAAATTAAAGTGAACTTTAACACCTCGAAAGAAGACCCTAAACTTCTGGAAGTAATAGCAAATATCAGTTGGTCCAATACAGGATGTACTCGACAGCCTATTGTGATATCGAGTATCGACATGTGATGATATTTCTCGCAACAATCGAATGGAGATATGATTGTATCGAATCTTTTTTGACGATATTTTCAAAGCTTCCTTTTTTATTCGATGTATTTGAGTTTTATTCGCTTTTAACCACTCTTCTAGATGAATAGGTATCATGTGTTTTACTTCTCCTAATACCATATTTCATTTTTAAATTACGAAATACGCTAGGAGTTATATTTTTAAAAATAATAAATAATGTGGAAAAATTTTAACGGATTAAAAAAAATTTCATAGTAACGTTGTTCTTTAAAACATGTTTTAATCTTACCTAGGTCCTATTATTTATTTCCATCAACATTTTTTACAATGGCAAACATACCAAAATCCTATTTACACAGAGAACCGTTACAAATCATTACAGAGCAATAACAAACAGAATGTCAACCCCCAAATAAACACTATCGAATCGAAATCAACGTTGTCATCTGTCGGTAATACGTGTTTACTTAGCCATTGTGAAGGAGCATTTACAGGGTTATCGACAAGGTCCTGAGGCGATACGTAATCGCTTTCGCTTCGGGCCGATTTTCAACAACGAATCTAAGGGGAGATTCAATTGTGACTACGTTTTAATTAAGTGACAGTTTGTGGATAGGTTAACGAACTTTAATGTAAGTATTGCGATTTTTTTATTCCTCATTTAAAAAAATATTTATATAAAATAAAATATTTTTTTGGACTTTTGACAGCTTTGACTGCAAGGATTTGTAGGATCTAGGAGAGGTGATTTGTAATGGTTAAGTTTTCATTAGCTTTATTATGAAACTGAATAGTGGTATTGTAACTTTAACAGTCTTAATCAATGCCTATTTAGCTTTTTTAACAAAAACAGGTCTTCAAGATAAGAAATAATAACGCAATCTTTATATCAATAATATTATTTTCACATGCTCTAAGCTCCGTTCCCGCAAAGGCAACACAATCGCAAACAAAACTGTTATCCAGCAGCGCAATTATTACGTCAAACAATAAATTGATCGAAATCGTTCGACTCGGCGCCGACAGGCAATCGTCATTAAATAATTGTTTTGCATTCATTACTCGTTTTCAGGGTCAAGATTTTTATCCGTACTTGTTATCGTTCGATGAAGAGTACATCTGTAACAATTATCGCTACAGGGGGTCTAAACGCGGGGGCATAATGCAATGTGCACTTATCTGAGATTGTTTTTGAAGTGGTTATTTCTGTATAAACGAATCATTGCGCTCTACTGAATGATTGCTCGAAAATGATTAAGGGCAAATGAAAATACTGCGTGAATGTAAAGTTTACATTCTAATTTAGATTTTTGGATTATTACCATTTTACTTAAAAAAATATGAAATCATTTTTGTAAAACCAATTTTTATTTTATCTGGAGTTCTACCACTGTTAAAGATGCTATGGTGGACCTATTGTAGACATATTTATATAGAACTATATTATATAGAATAGCATTTTATATAGAACTGTAGTAACAATACTTTGTTTAACGTGTAGAAGATTTACCTCTCAGAGAGTAACACTGACATATCTATACAAGTCAAATACATTGTGTGCATTTTTAAGGGCTCTTAATCTATGATTAGTCTATGACATACGTACATTTGACCTACTTAGAGACGTGCATTGGATTTTCAGAGAAAGCATAAACAATATTAAGGTAAGTAGGTAGGTAGGTTATCATATTATACCAGTGGTGTGGCGAAGGTAATGGTTGCCAAGTTATCATCTTCGGCAATCGTTACAGGTCAGTCGGAGGCCCAAAATAGTCTGACAACTAGTTTAACCCAGATCACAGATCTTTCTCATAAAAGGGGTTGCGAAGGTCAGGTGGCAGTCGCTTTGTATAAAAATCAGGTGATCAGCCACATCGGGTTGAATCAAGTGCTGACCCCAACAATGTATGGGATAAGGCCAGAGCGATGATGGTGTGGCGAAGGTACATATGTTTTGGTATATACACACGCTAACATAATCACACATACACTACACGATTGTATTCAGTTATCACAAATGGTAAGCACTTCTTATCTGCTTATATGGAATGCACGCCTATGCCTGCTCTCTATTTTAAAGAAACAAGCTTATATTCAAACTTGGAGTATTGAGAGTGCAAACAATAGAGACGCGAAGAGAGTCAGAAGTAACACGTAACAGCAGGAGTCCCTCGTAATTAGGAGTCCTGCCGCTTGCCCTTTGCGTCCCTCAAGGAATATAACCCCTTACTCGTGTAATTGGCACGATAAGATCCAGGGTGTGGGAAAAATGCGGCGCCGAGCATTTGCAGGCGACGGCGATACGAATTCGAAATACAACTCGATTCGACGATTACGGTTGAGCGATTAATCGAATAGATTGCTTAGAATATGCCAATGTTTTTGGTGGACGCTTGGAATTTCGATTTCTCAGTTTAGAAGTGATAAAGGTTTTGATTAACATATTATTATGTTTACATGTTGTAGGGTCTAGACTTTTTGAGCGAACATTTTTGATACAAAGCAGCGGTTGAAGGATGTACTATCAACCGCAAATCAATTTAAAAATAAATTTAAATGTTGATGAAACCTGCGATGCGTATCCATGATTAGACCAATATGTTTTTTAATATCTGAATATTAATAAATCTCTGCATTGAGAACGTATCTCTCCTATTAAAACAACAAATACTTAGTTTCGTTATTTTTTGTTTTGAATTTATAATTAAGAGGCATTTTTGTTCTTAGAATTTCAATTAACTACAAAAATAAGCATTGTCTTGTGTTCAAAACATTTTGCAAAATAAAACTTGTATGTATAACGACGACGTTTTTTTCTAAAAATGTAATGGATTTTTATTCTATTTCTAAATTGACAAATACCACCAGCCGATGAGAAAAAATTACGCCTGAAAAGTCTCGACACTGTATACTGCTAAGCGGATTTTGATAATATTCGAAAGGGTAATCGAAAATAAATACGTATATTATTTACAATACTGCTAATTAGAGTTGTCATTTCCACTCTCCAGCGGAACAGCTTCAATTGAACCATAAAAGAAAAACTACTTTCTTTCCCCTTTCGTCTCTATTTTCCCCTTTTTTAAGCAGTATTGCACCGAAACAACTTGTTGGGTAACAAGCAAAACATTACAAAATAATAACACCCCACACAGTGGGCAGCTAGGGTTGTCCCACAAAATTTACTTTCCTACAAGATCTACTCAAGTGGCGTCAAGCCGCCTGCCGCAGTAGGGGTGCCAATTACTGGAAAATAATGTATTATTTGATTTTTATTTAGGGGCGGTCGTGGGACACTCCTGAAAGGCACACCCTGTATTAAACACGTCTAGTTCTTTGATTGACGTCTCCTAGTTTTTATTGTTGACTTTTGACTTTTTTTATTCTCATGACGATTGTTTGATTAAAATAACACAATGTGAATAAACATTATTCTTAATGAGATGAAAGCAATTAAAAATCTTTCTTACTTTGGCTCCTTCTTTCTGTAGATAACTTTCCATTATCTGTGACCCGCAGTTTTACCCGTTCGGTAGAATAGGTCAAGCCGTAACAAACAGACAGACAGAGAAAAAAAAATGTACCTAAGTATCGTATAAACTTTCATATTCAATTACAAATAGACACTTGAATTTTATTCATCGGATATAGATAACCGCGAGTTTTATAAATGAATGAATTAATTTGCTCAGGCCATCCCAGAAGGGTCCCAGAAGGGGTAAGTAGAGGTAACAACGACACCCACATTTCATCGAAAATTATAGAGCCGCGAGTTTATTTCTAAAACAAGATTGAAAAGCTCAATTCCATTTAGATTAACTAAAACAATCCCACATTCAGGCAGATCATTGAGTGCTCACGGAGGGCTGGAATCCTCATCCTGATAAAATCGCAATCAAACAATAAAATTGCTTTGGGTAAGCACCCCTACAATGCACACGCTGTCGATTCCCACCTAGTTCACCCGCAGAGAACTGTTTATTCACCAAAAACAATGTATGAGAATGCTTTTGTATTGATTAAGTCATTGAAATATTCTATAAAGTATTCCTAAATATAAAATATTCGTTAATTTTGTCCGTGGTGCTATTGTTCGGCCATTGTGCGGTTCCTTGGGCGGTATTATGGGAATTCCTTCAATTTGGCAACGCGTGGCGCAAGATTTTGACCCCGTCTTGTTAGACATAATCAATTCATTCACCTTTGTTAACGCCACAATAGGTTTTGTAGTAAATAATTCGTTTATTCGATGCAATGGATGTCGTGTCAAATACTTGTATTGACTACCTTAGTTTGGTACAGGTTTCAAACGGGAGGTTACCTATTTGGGGTTTAAGATATTTGAGAATTCTTCAATTCAATATTTGTATTGAACGAAATCCCCTATTTACAGATTATTATTTTTCTTACTTTACTAGCGTTTTTCTTGACATTTCTATAGGTCTCCAAACTCGGTTCAGTAGGTACCTTTTTGGCAGCGTGGATGAAACTGTTATTAACCAGCTCGACTATCTTCTGCCGCGTCGAGTCCGGCAGCATTAGTGTATTGTAGAGCATATTATGCAACCAACTGACCTGCCGAGTATCTTGGAGACGCAGCCGTTGGAGACCTGCAGGATGCGGCTGATGTCGCAGGGGCGCGCGCCGGAGTGCGCCAGCTCGACTATTTTCTGCCGCGTCGAGTCCGGCAGCATTAGTGTATTGTAGAGCATATTATGCAACCAACTGACCTGCCGAGTATCTTGGAGACGCAGCCGTTGGAGACCTGCAGGATGCGGCTGATGTCGCAGGGACGCGCGCCGGAGTGCGCCAGCTCGACTATCTTCTGCCGCGTCGAGTCCGGCAGCGGTCGGCCATTGACGTATACTCCGCCAAGCTGGTTGATACCGCTATGTCCAGCTGAAGAGCAGCCGAACAAGCCCCCTCCACCCATGGCCGCGCTGTGCATAAGCTCATCTGTAACAATGTATATTTATTTAACCTTAGACATCAATTATAAGTTCGTCGGAGGAGGCAAAGATCATCGTATATTTTTGTTTGCATAATTAAGCTTGTTCTATGTTTTCAATGAGAAAAATCCGTTAGCAAGGAGCCGTAGCGCGATTTGTGCCAAAAATGGTAAAGTACGATAGATTCAATATTCAAACATAAATGTGGAAGCTGGTACCGCTCTCGTGGATTATTATAAAATAGCTTTTCAATCCAAACATCTGCTCTATTCTGTTTCATACATTTTAAACTCAAGTGCATCGGAGTGTTCCAAGTTTAAATAAACTTTTTTTTTATTGTGTGCTTATGGTTATCTGTCCAGTATTATCTCCTTGCTATAGGAGCCTTCCGCAAGAACGTTTTAAAAAACTTAACCCGTTTAAAAAAATAATCCGCTTTGCGAAAAAAGGTATCCATAAAAAAGGGTTTTGCTTTGCACGCCAGAAAACCACATACTTTCCTCTAATCTTTGAAGATACGATGATACTTTAGCTATTATATTGTTCGCAAAAAACCGTTAGGTCGTTCTGCGGTTTTTCAATTAGCAAATGCTTTTATTCTTTTCAAAAATAACTTAGGGACCACAGATTTTAAATACCCTTTTTTAAGATTTTTTTTAGTCGTGCCGCCTTGTGAGCCGTGGCGACCGTGGATGGAATCCCAGTAGGGCCTGTAAAAATGAGTTTTTCTAAAACGTATGTGCAGTGATTTCACACCACGTGCTTTACGGTCAAGGAAAACATCGTGAGGAAACCTTCATATGTCTGGGAAGTAATTCAAACGCGTTTGAATAGTGCTTGAGACGGCGATCGACTCACTATCTATCACATTGGCACTTAATCATATTCGGTGAAATGTGGGTGTTGTTGTTACAACAAAAATGCTTATATATATATATATATTGGCGGTGTAGGAGTCTACACTAATAGTACCATTCGCGCATTGTCTACCTTATAAGTAAATAATGGAATCACTTTAAATACCCAATATAGTGAGTGCCCAATACTATAGGTCACACAAGGACATTTCTCACCTCAGGAATGCAAACAGCACTCTAAGGCTAGCCGTACACACACATATACATATACATACATGAATACAGATAATTAGAATTGAAGTGTCTGTTCGTAATTCCAAAATAACAACTTTTTACTAAATGCATATGAAAGTACATACGGTACTGACATAAAAAACAATTTCAAATGTTTTTTCTCTGTTTGATCAGTCTAATCTCCGATACGGGTGGACCTATTTTAACGGGGCTTTCACTGATAGATAACGGGTTCCGCGGGTCACCCATAAAATTAACTCTATGTGGGTAAAACCGCGGGGCACACCTAGCATTGTCAATACAGTGCATACTGACAATAATGTTGTGCGTGTGCGACTAGCCTTTGGTAGCATCATTTGATCGTTAATAAGACACTTCTTACTACTAACTTTACTAACCTTAGTGAATAACGCGGCTCTTTCTCACTAGATAGAGCCGCGTTATTCACTAAGGTTTCTCAGCGTCGCACTCGACGTCCAGTGTCGGTTTCAATGATACGAAAATGATCTTTATCGTGTAAATATCATGTATCAATTTCCTATAATAATAAAATTCGGCAGCTCCGAAATTCGAACGGGAGATTCCGTCATGATTCTCTAACATTGGCGTGACTACCCTTACGGAGACTTTGTGGAACGCGTTCTCCCCATTTAGTTAGTAGTGCAAACTTTATCTCACCACAGATGGCTTGTAAACGGGTTTTGCAACCAATTATATCAGTCCGGGATATGTTTACAAGCCAATACACCACAATGGGACGTTAGATCATCGTCCCACTCCGCCCCTGCACACGCCTCGCGGTAAAAAGTGAACAATTGGACGCAATTTGGGACAAGCCCTTGATTAAGACCCGAAGGGGACCATTGTTTTGTACCATTTTTTGTGGTCGCGTATAATTTTGCTGAGGCGTGCGAGGAATAAGAATCGCGATATCCTTTTTTCTCTGATGAAATTGGATTAAAATGAACTGATTGGATTTGGAGATAGGTTTTGGGTAAACCTGGTCTTACGTTTTTACTTGATAATTTCTTGGAGTGCGGCCCTGATCCGCGATCATTAGATCCTTTGATTTTTAATGCAATCCATTTTGATATCATCAGTGTCCTGTCAGGTGTCTTATAAGCAGAGCAGAATAGATTTAAGAAAGCGCATTCATTGTGCGATCTAACTGACGTGTAGCGCCATCTTGGGGGTGATTACAGGGAGCTTTTGCACGAATAGCCGGAAGGTACGGGACAAAACTATCTCCTGATAGGAATCACTTTCAAAAAGGCTTACATTTGTAGCACCTTTGAAAACTGCTTAGTTTTGAACCGACTTCAAAAAAGAGGAAGTTCTGAATTTGACTGTACTTTTTTTTTTTAAGTTGTTACCTTTCATTCTGATGTTGACTAATTCTAATCATAATAGACGTACTTATAGCACGTGACTAGATGTCCATACATACTCCCTCAAGCTACCCTGTGGTAACAACTTTTACATTCGACTGTACTTTTTCTGTAGGTACAGTCACAGTATAAATATAAGTTTTACAAGCAGTAAGGAATCTAGGAATATATTTTGAAATAAGAACGATTGCTCTATTGAGCGTGAGGGTTGTCAATCAATAAACTTTAATCTTTTAGCTAGTTGGTGAAACACGTGAATGACGTATACGCGATAAGCCACGACATGACACCTCTTACTAACATTATAGCTATTCCATTTATTATCTAGATGCACGCGTATGTGTGCGTGTGCCATTTCGAACGATCTGTTCCAAGACACCCAATCTTATAACTTTAAACAAGTAATTCTTGTATCAATATATTTAGAATCTGAAACTCTGAAACGGCTCCAACGATTTTCATGAAATTGTAAGGGGAAGGAAATTGTAAAGGGGGTTTCAGGGGCAAACAATTTATCTAGCTAGGTTTCATCTTCAGAAAACATTCAGGCAGTGAAAAATTGCTGCAATATGACAGCGAAATTTCGCCGACATCTGTCAATTTTGTGGTAGCTCAAACGTGAGGCTCCCAGCTTACGGAGCCATATCGAAACTAGAGTATAGCTCGAGATTGACGTTCACCGTATTTTTTTTTCTTTTTCCTTTATTTTCAGCATACATATATGAGAAAACGTCATTGAAAAGAAACCGAGCACAGGTCAGTCAACCAGGTTCTTACGTATAAAGTTCAGATTAAACTGTGGGAGAGTCAAGCATGGCACTTAATAGGAAAGTCAAATTAAAGGGTGTATGCTCATATCGGTGAGTATCGTAGGCATTTTTGCACCAATTAATTGGAGTTGTCGCCGAGGTGAGTTGCAGACTCGTTATTAATCACACCTTCGCTAACAAGCGGCTGTTAAAAGAACAATGGACAATCGCACGTGTACAGGGGGTTCGGTGCAGGGCATAGGCGGAGGCGGGGGACGTATAATGTGAGGAGGACGCGATTTGGTGACTCAGTTACGTGAGGCATGAGATTCAATGCAAAGGATATCGGTGCTTGTTTGTTATTTACAAATGTATCTATGAACTTTTATCTGAAACATTCATTCATTGACACTCTATTTCTATCTTACCTTATCTTGTCATATTTCGCCATTGCCTTACAAAAAGTGTACTTTACCAGAATGCTCGGCCCTGTTTACACGCTAGTGAAGTAGTTAGTAATTAGGTCTGTAGACCATTATGCTCCTTTAGTTACAAGATCATCTTAATAAAATACATACTTGTGTTATACATATACTTTTATATAATGCATACTCTAATCTATTTATGATTGTGAATAGTTTGAAATCTTGCTACCAGTTCGCGTGTTCCATCATCTTGGGAAATCTCTAGGATGGAATTGGATTGCCCGCTGTCGCTTATGATAATTCCGCTACCTCTCATGACTCGTCCTACATCCACAAGCGCAAGTACGACTCGTGTCGGGGGTGTTTTAATTTCAGAGGTGCAATTTATTCGAGCGATTTATTTTTAATCCCCGTTTTTATAGGCGCCACGCTATAAATTTCCTTTATAGTTGTGCATATTTTTTTTTGTTGTGTATTTTTATATTTATGTGACTATGTTAGTTGTTGGGACGTTCCGAGTTTGCTAGACCAACAAAATGTACAGTCGTTGCGAAATTTACCGGCATAGGAAAAGTACGATTTTTTTATGAAATCAATTTTTGCCATTAAAAGGAGGAATGCTGCCAGTATCTTCGGAACCTTGCCTACAGGAACTCCTTGTAATAATATTTTTTTATTAGATAATGTTTAGTTAATATCATTGTTGATAATATTTCTAGAGTAGTTTTATGTGATGCGGTATTCAAAATTAACATGACACTTGGGAATTAGTGCATTGTTGGTTTTTATATTTAGTAAAACATTTTTTTAATTGGCAACTCAATGGCAGCCATTACGATCACAGCATTAACTAACAGCCCGTCCCATCGCATTGATCAATCCTTATTTACTTCACTACATAAGGGTGCAAGAGACACTGCACCTGGCACCCACTTATAAAACTTATTATTATTTTGTATCTGTTTTTGAATCACCCCAATCTATTTGGGGTGATATTTAATTGTACGGTAAACGCCATTTTGAACGCGCCAAATCCCGTTTTGAAAATTCGATTTTGGAACATCAGCCTATTATGTATGGAGCATGGCGGTAGGATTATGAAGCTTAAATCCTTAAGTACAAGGGTTGGTTTTGAATGTGTTCGTCTTGTGTTATTCAATGGATGGATTAGTTAGAGAATACACTACCTATACGAGAATATTAATATTGTTTAAATTTCGAATTTGGAAACATATTACGTTAGATCTTCACGTACCGAACCGGTACTGCGCCTTAGCATAAATAAAATTGAAGTGTCTGTTTTTCATTCCAAATTACAAACACTTATTTATAAACATGGCAATTATACAAAAAAAAAACAATTAAAAAAAACTTTGTCTCTCTGTATTCCAGCTAATCTCTAATACGGTTGAACCGATTTTAACGGGACTTTCACTAAGGAGAGGAGATAGCTAAGGTTACGTTTGACTAGCTTAGTTTAATTTAACAGGAGGGTTTCGTGGGCCACTCATGATATTAAATCTATGCGGGTAAAACCGCGGGGCACAGCTAGTATTCGCGCTTTAACTAGAGACAGCCGAGCAATGACAACGGCCGAAGCTAGGCCCAGACTCGGCTCGGGCACGTCTCGGGCTCGGCGCGGTCCCGCGTGAGTTCATTTTATACGCGGATTCCTACACACACGGGGTAGGTAGAGGGAAATTTGGGGATATATTTGCTTCCTTAAATATAATCTCTAATATAAATTATTAGGTGTAGGAACACCAACATAAATTACAAATAAACGCCTTGAATACAAATAATCTTAACTGCACAATAAACAACTTTAACGGATTTTTTATTTTTATATAAAAACATTTTACAAATGTCAACCATTGAACGCGCCAACCGTTTGTTACGTCAAAGTGACATAATTTATTGCGAATATCACCAACCACGCCCCTCATGGCCGAACAGAGGAAATTCATTGATATACAGGCTGAATGGAAGCAAAAAACGCACTTAAAATCTATGCATTAAAAAAAATACACCTATCTTGCTAGAGGAGGTCAGTGTCCTAAGACTGATTGATTGATTGATACAATAATACATTATTATTCTATACTGTGATTTCACCCGTACATTTAATTTAATTTCCGCGGAAAAGTAAATGTTTTTTTTATATAGACAAAGTAATCCCTTGTAACATTAGTTATCTGCCAGTGAAAGTTCCGGTAAAATCGGTCCAGCTGTTTAAGAAATTACCCGGAACAAACAGACAGACAGGCGAACAGAGAAAAATTTGGAATTTTTTTTTTTGAAGTCAGAATATACTTACGTATGCATTTAGTGAAAAGCTGTTATTTTTTAATTGCAAACAGAAACTTCAATTTTGTTTATCTGTATAGACTATATTTACCTACGTACTTTTTTTGTACGTGAGTGGGTTAACAATTCGGCATTTGAAATCTAACTTTCGCTCTTCAAAGCCACCTTAAGCAATTTACCAAACGAAATAGCTGATAATAAATAAATTATAATCCAATCACTACTGTCATTGTTTTTAACAGTTAGTACAAAAAATACAGATAAAATATACAATAAATATGTTAACACAGCTTAAAAAATTCAAAAGTATTGGATTCTTTTGTCAAAACGTTTTCAACATTCTTTTACTTGTATTCAAACTAACAACGAACTAATAAATAGGTTTATTTCTAAGGTCCACCTCATTTCTTTAATTAATTTATCTTAATTAAAAATAATAAATGATTTATTCACCTCATTATTTAAATTTAGTTCAATAACCGAGCATTCTTATTACTTTGCATAGACGTCATATTTAAAAAAAATATTACCACGGCTTTTTTTGGTATACAAATGAATTGTCGTGAAGATCGCGGGAATTAAAGTATGAAAGTTTATTTTTCAATATCTATGGACTAGAGCCGTGGTGGCCATGAAGTTTGAGCAGTCGCCTGCTACGCAAGCGACGCAAGTTCGAATCCCAGCGGGGCCTGTACCAATGAGCTTTTCTCAAAAAACTTATGTACAGTGACTTCACACCACGTGCTTTACGGTGAAGGAAAACATCGTGAGGAAACCTGCATATTTCTAAGAAGTAATTCAAAGACGTATGTAAAGTGTCTGAGACGGCGATGGACTCACCATCTGTCACGTTGGCACTTAACTTACAGGCGTGAGCATATGTATCTATGGACTATATATGGAATGAGCCAAAACCTTGTTCCCAATAATATAGAGCAGAAAAATTACTTAGAAATTAAAGATATCACATTCGAATCAAGAACAAATTCAAATTTCGAACTTCCAAGACGACCCAAGATAATGTATGCAGAGGAATCGTTGCGAGCACTCAATCATTAAAATTCCTTCGCAGTAGAAACAAAGAGCATGCTGTTTATCTCATTCCAACAGCTGTTTTTCCGGTCTATTTGTCTCTATCTGGCGGTTAATGTGACACAATTTGTCGCATGCTCCGTTTGCTTGGCTTCGCTACGCGTATGTATTATTGTAATTATATTTTTGTTACGCTGTTTGTAGAGTCGAGGTTTTTTAACACATTTAACGCATTTTGGCAGTTGAGTTGTGAGGAAACTGTATTTTTGTGATTAATTTGAATGTTGATTACGTTGTAAAGCCTGCGAGGGCTGGTCAAGCTTGAAATGGCGCGGACATGGAAAATGTCAGGCAGATATTTTTGGTATAAAATTTTTTTTTATTCATGTTGGTAACATGTTTGTCTATTGGGATATAACTCGGCCAGTACAACCAGTTGGACATTAAATTTGGGCTGAAAGACAACATTATGATTACCAAAGACAATTTAACTGAAATGCTATATAAACTTTAATCCCTAGGATAGGGTATTCAGAAAACGTGGAATAATCGTGGGCAAGAGATAGTTAATATAGTGGTGATGGTGATGGGTTCCTAAATATTTTTATAATAAGGTACTTATTGAGTTTCTTGTCGGTTCTTCTCAGAAGGCTAGTTTCGGAACCGGTGGTATTCCTCGACATTCATAAGTGCCTTACCAATGCCTTAACTGAATTAAACATTTTCATTTTCACTTATGCATGTCAAAAATGTACTACAAGAACATTTAACAGCAAACAAACTACATAGTAATAACGCGAAGACACTACTCTTAGAACTCTGATCGTCGAAGTTAGCCGGTAAGTTGCGTTGCTAAGAGACGAATAGTTATGTTCCAACTTTATACACTGGCTTCATGAAGGAAAGGCCAATGAACCCTACTGCTAGTTCTCACTCGAATCTCGAACAAAAATTTGAATCAAGGCAACAAATGACATATGCTCACGCCGCTATTCCCCGAAGGGGTAGGCAGAGGTGTTGTAATCACAACGCCCACTTTTCACCGAAGATGATTAAGTGCCAACGTGACAGATGGTGAGTCCATCGCCGTCTCAGACACTTTACATACTTCATTGAATGACTTCTCAGAAATATACTGGTTTCCTCACGATGTTTTCCTTCACCGTAAAGCACGTGGTGTGAAATCACTGTACATAAGTTTTTTAGAAAAACTCATTGGTACAGGCACCGCTGGGAGTCGAACTTGCGTCGCTTGCGTAGCAGGCAACTGCTCAAACCTCAAGGCCACCACGGCTTTTGACCAACAAATGACATTCCTCAGAAACATCGTTATAGTCCGAATGTTACTTCAAGTTTTGTAGAGTTCTTAAAAAACCTTATCTCATATATTGTTGGGGTCGTTACTTGATTCAATTCGATCTGGCTGTTCATCTGAATTTTATTTGAAGCGACTGCCATTTTAAAAGAAAATCGGTAATCTGGGTTAAACCTAAGTCTTAAGCAAAATATGAATATAGGTAATAATCTGAAATGTGACGCAATTGTAAATAGGTAATCTAGGTAAATTTTTATGTGATATTGAACAAATCAATAACAGAGTACACTGAATGTTCAAATGCAAAAATAGTTAAAAAGATACAATTGAAGTAAAACATATTGTTTTGACAAGGCAAACGCTGCATGGAGGCTGTCACACACATACCTTAAAAGTTTTCATGTCTATTCTACACTAATATTATAAAGAGGAAAGATTTGTTGACAAAAAACAATCATGGAGCCTATGCTAAGAAGCTAAATGACCGATTTAAAAAATTCTTTCAACAACACATAGCTACATCATCAGCGAGTAGCATAGGCTATATTTTATCCCCGTACTGCCACGGGAACGGGAACTACGCGGGTGAAAGCGTAACGTAAAAGTGCATTCAAAAGTGAACTCGATTCGATCTCACTCCATTGTTGTGATACCTTAGTAATGGTTCTAAAACCAAATCCCAAAGGCTGTTAGTTGGGAAGCCGGCAACTTGGGCCTTATGTTGTAAACTTCTATAGTTGTAACATTTGTATACCTAGTTGTAAACTTGTAAACAAACTCTGCCACCTTGTTAACGCTCTTATTAGCGATTCCTTAACTTAACATTAACTTTACACAACTTTAAGTTCTGTGTCGGGTATTTCGTTATGAAAATTGTATTTTTAGACAAAGGGTAGTTTATTTCTTAATGAAAGCATATACGGTACTGACTTAAATAACTATTTTTTTTTCCCTGTCTGTCTGTCTGTCTGTTTGTTCCGGGTAATCTCTGAAACGGCTGGACCGATTTTAACGGGATAACTAATGTTACAAAGAGTAATTTAGGTTACTTTAAGTTTAAAAAAAATAGTAATACTTTAAGTTTTAGTTCCGCGGGAATTAAATTAAATCTATCATACATACATAACTTCACGCCAGTATTTCCCGAAGCGGTATGCAGAGGTCTTGTTTATATGTAATAACAACACCCACTTTCCGGTTTTCTTTCCGAATCCCAGCGGGGCCTGTACCAATGAGTTTTTCTAAAAAACTTATGTACAGAGATTTCACACCACGTGCTTTACGGTGAAGGAAAACATCGTGAGGAAACCTGCATATTTCTGAGAAGTAATTCAATGAAGCATGTAAAGTGTCTGAGACGGCGATGTACTCACCATCTGTCACGTTGGCACTTAATCATCTTCTGTGAAAAGTGGGTGTTCTGATTACAACACCTCTGCCTACCCCTATGGGATACAGTATGGAATTTATTTCAATTTCATGCCGAAGAGGGTGAAATGGCGGGTTGAAGAGATTCTTTTATGTACTATACCTTTATGCGGCATCTTCCAGAAAGCTTCTGCCGCCGTGGTAGGTTCCCGCGGCGGCGCGACCAGCCCGCCCACCAGCGTGGTGGCGGCGTGCGCGGGCGCCGGCGCCCGCCCCCAGCCCCCGTGCAACGCCACGATAACCGATACACGCTTACTTCAACACATCCGCACCTGCCAACACCAAATGGAATTCATTTTAATACAATACATATATAAATACATACAGAAATGAAATTGAATTGTCTGTTTGTTATTTCAAATTAACAGCTTTTCACAAGGTGCTTAATATAAACAGGTATATATGATAAACTGTCTGTCTGTCCGTTGTTCTGGTTAATCTCTGAAATGGTACATTTACTGGCATATACCTATTGCAAGAAACATGGGCTACTAAAAAAAACATTAGGCTTCCGTGGGCCACCCATGGAATTAAGTCTACGCGGGTAAAACCGCGGGCACAGCTAGTCGTTATCTAAATCTACAGTGTCGTGGTTAGTCGGGTTGGTTATCCAGCGTGGCATTGCTGTTTTTAATTCCGATGACCTCAATAGGAAGTCACCACACAGCTGGATACAAGTTTCACCAAATAGTAGAATACCTGATTCCAATAATACCTTCAAGCAAAAAGATCCACAAGTAATCACGTGACCGCGAGACAATCGCATCATCAATTACAATCAATCGCTTTTCAAATTTTTACCTCTCTCTCTCGCACGGCACATTTACGTAAGAGTGAAGGGGATGGACAATGCTAATTGGTAGATGATTCTGCTGAATTGTACTAGTTGGAGAGCGCCATCTATTGTTGCATAGTACAAATAGTTTGGTCCGATTCGTGAGCGATAATGATCGATCGTAATGAAGTTAGATGTTAGATAGTTGGGATGGCGTACCACCCATCTTGTTGGCAACCGAACGGTAGTCGGGTCTTGGGCTGTCGGTTCATTTGATTTCTTTTTTTGCTGTCGGCGGTGATTAGGTCACGGAGTGTATGAATACTACACATTAATGGATGGGTGTGTTTGAAAAGGATAGTGTTGCTTCAAAGCGGTGTTCTGTTTGTGTACGTTTCTTTGTGCTGGAACTGGTAGCGATCTGTGATTATTTATTCTGTTGCATATTAACCTTATTTTAAACAAAGAATACTTGGATAGAGCTTAAGAGAAATCGTATCTCAAACCTTTATTGTCCGTCATCTTCGTATTTGATTTTAGAACTTGGGGTCGTAAAGAAAATTTTATGTTCTGTGGGTCCATCGTGCAACTCGTAATTTTTCAGTCTGACGACTCAATGTAGGAGAAAAATGTTTAAGTCTATGCCCGTACGTTTTGATATGGTTGACATTGATGAATTTTATTTCGTTTTAGCACAGTATAAATAAGCTTACTAAGCAGTAGGAAAACCAGACCTAAAACCAACACGTTTGCTCTATGCGCGTGAGGGTTGTCACTATTAAAGTTTTTTTAAGTTTACCTCTTAATTCACTGACGATTTATCTATTTAAAGATCGTGAAACTCCTTACTGACATAACGCCGATGCTGCTTATAATCTCGTAGACACGCGCGTCTGTGTGAGTTTGTCTTTTCGAAACATTTGTTCCTAGCTCCCGTACTGCTTGTAGTAAACTTATATTTATGTAATAGGCGGGTTACTATAGAAATCTAAATATGGCGAATCATTATATTTTATATCAATACACTTCTAGCAATACGCAAATAAATTTCATACGTGTTCTAACTTACAGCCATGAGCCGTGATGGTTGAATAACTTGAAAGACTTGATAGTAGGCCTGGGTAGTAATATTGATAAATTTCACCTTCTGATGTGTAAAAACTGAAGCACTACCTTCATAGGTACTACCTTTATGCATAAATTACATTATTCTCAAGAGGTTTTGCGCGTGTGTCGCAGAATGTTGAGGTACTCAAAATATTGGGACACGTTCCCATTTGATCTTTTCAAGTCCCGATCGAATGAGTTCACTTTGATATATTTTCCCCCAGTCAGTACAATAGAGCGAAGGTTGAGGGGTCCCGTACTCACTTTGAATCTAGTCAAAGCGAGCTGAAGTGCTCCCACTAATAAAAAGTCACCAATAGCTGTTGATAATGGTGAATTCTTTGTCGCGTCCTAACGAGGACCTGGAGTTTTGGACCCTAGCTTGTTTATTTTAGGTCTTTATTTACTTTGATTGAAGCCGAGTTGGCTTTGGTTCTGATCTATGTAGAGGTACAGGGCCTTTACCATGATAGTTCCACTGTGTGATAGTGACAGAGACAGACTTATACATGTCGTATATATCTGTCTCATAATAAGAGTTAAACTATCATGGCAATAAGAGGCCATGGTAGGGCCGTCTCTAGACAAAGTTACATTCTCTCGCGCTTGCGCTAATAGAAACGATGAACGTTCTTCTCCGCCAAAGCAAGCTTCCTTCCGCGGTAGCATGTATAATCCTGTATAATTATGACATTCTGACGGTTTGTCAGCTCATTGTTAAGTCTAATCGAATAAAGATACTTTTCAGTTTGAGCTTGAAACGAATTGTATGGAAATTACACATATGTCAAACTTCTATACGCAAGCACGAGTGCTTAGTGCGAGTTTTTTTAAAATCGCCGTCACAAGTCATCTCGTCGTCGTAAACGCAGATTTGGATGGGTTCACATTAGTATCTTCTTTAGGCCGACAGACGGCGCTGTTTCGATCCTATACAAATCTGCGTTTACGTCAACGCGATGACTTGTGACGGCGGCAGTGAAAAAGTCTGGTCTCGTCAGAAATAGTGGGGGTACAGCGCATGTTTTTTATTCGCCTCTCGCCATGCATATAGACAATAGACAGAGACAGACTCATAAAATGACTATTGCATGTTCAAGATCAGTACCTTTATATACTGAATAATTGCCAATGATCCAACTTGACATATTATCCAGATAAGTTGTGAGTCAGATCGATCACGTACAAAATATACTACATTAAGACGTGTGCACACGACTTTCACCGTTATTCATGCACTTCTCATAAGGCACTAGCGGTGCTTCGCGGCTTTACTCGGGTAGGATTAACAAAACTATGTGATGCTTTTTTATCTACATATGCTCACGCCATCCCAGAAGGGTCCCCGAAGGGGTAAGCAGAGGTGTTATAACAACAACCCCCTCATTTCACCGAATATGATTAAATGCCCACGTGACAGAGGGTGAGTCCATCGCCGTCTCAGGCACTACACATACGTCTTTGAATTACTTCTCAGACATATGCAGGTTTCCTCACGATGTTTTCCTTCATCGTAAAGCACGTGGTGTGAAAACACTGTACCAATGAGTTTTTATAAAAAACTTATGTTTTTTTATAAAAACTCATTGGTACAGGCCCCGCTGGGATTTGAACTTGCGTCGCTTGCGTAGCAGACGACTGCCACCCCCGAGGCCACCACGGCTCCTACTTTTTTATTTATTTTAGCTGAAATGTTTGTTTCATTGAACGCGCTTATCTCAGGAACACTGGTCTGATTTAAAACTTTTTTCAGTGTCGCATTTATCGAGGAAGGCTTTTTACATCATTACGGTAAGATCAATCGCTAGTTAAAGTTAGCCTTAGCCTAAAGTTAGTTTTTAAATAAAAATAACCTTAGTGAAAGTCCCGTTGAAATCGGTTTAGACAGAAAGACAATAAAATTTTAACCATTTAAACGTCATTGTGTGTTTAGTTAAAAATGCAGGTAATTTAGAATTACAAACAGACACTTCAATTTCATTTCTGTGTATAGATTTGAGTAACAAAATATAATACATCACATCCAATCAGATGGGTTTATCTCTCGGCGCGATCGCCGGCCAGTCGGTGCCTTTATCGACCGACACCGAGCCTTATGTAGCTGTAATTATAAAAAGTTGTTTCTAATTAGGATAATTAGACGGGTGAGCGTCTCATCTGTTACTTTGAGGGTAACTTTATATGTATCATTCACTAGCTGTGCTCTGCGTACATTCATCATCATCATCATCATATCAGCCATAGGACGTCCACTGCTGAACATAGGCCTCTCCCAATGATTTACACCTCTCCGGGTTGGAAGCGGCCTGCATCCAGCGGGTCCCCGCGGACTTGACCAGATCGTCCGTCCATCTCGCGGGGGGGCGCCCTACGCTGCGCTTACCGGTTCGTGGTCTCCACTCGAGAAGTCTACTGCCCCAGCGGCCATCAGTCCTTCGAGCAATGTGGCCTGCTGTGTGAAATCACTGTACATAAGTTTTTAGAAATACTCATTGGCCCCGCTGGGATTCGAACTCGCGTCGCTTGCGAAGCAGGCGACTGCTCAAACCTCAAGGCCACCACGGCTCTTCGTGGTAGCGTGGAAAAAAAACCTCCACATTCTTGAGGAGATTACCCCGTCTACGCTTTTGGCGTTAGCAACACTGTGTGTGGCAAATGTCAAAACCTTTCAAATTGAAAACCATTTCAAAATTCACTGAAGTTAAGTGAAAATTTCCCAGAAAAAGTGCATTACGTTTGGAAACATTGCGTCGGTTAAAAAAACCTTTCGTTGTAAGTGGCTGTCTGAGTGCGTCAAAGGCATGCAAAGTACTTTAAACGGGGATTTAGTCGACGGCGACGATTCAAAAATGTACCACGAAGATACTGCATTTTGTACGTCGATAAATTTGTTTTGTATTCCCTAATATTGGTAATTGACTAGCATTAATTACTTACAGACATTATTATTCTCTCATTTCAAACGAGTAACTTTCTTGATAGTTACGAGATTTTGAATTTTTTCATAAAAAAAAAATATAAATATTTACGTGAATGTCGGGAAACTATCCTTGATAATATCTAGGGATAACATTTGCTATACATTCATTGATGTTGTCTATGGAGGCATCCAATTTTACAAAAATTCAAATTTGAAAAAAATTCTGAGTTACCAAATAGACCTAATTAAAACAGAAACTATTACAACCTTATTAAAAAAACATGATTTAAACTACTTGACTAAACTCTGACTAAAATGACGTTCATCCCTTTTTCAATTCGTATCACAAAAAGAGATGGAGCTACTTTTAAGCCAAAGCTCTAGTATAGCTCTAGCTTGTATATATTTTGTAATAAAAAAGTCCATTATGTTAAGACATTAATCAACACGTTAAGTAATCAAAACGTTCTCAGTGCAACGAGTCGTCGCTCGATCTCGCAAGGATCGGATGTCTGGTGTGTTCACCACACTTCATTACACTCGCTTTGATTCAGATAGGTGTCGTTAATGCTACTCTTTACTCAAACGAATACGTTTCCTAATAGCTATCGGGTTTAGATGACGTTTTGTTTGCATGGCTTAAAATGAATGTGATATTCCATCTGTGATGGTTTCAATGAGGAGCTCGTGGCACAGTTGCTATTGCACATATCATTCGATCAGCGAAGTTATGCAACCCTAACCCTAGCCAGTAGTTGGATGGGTGACCGCCCGAGTTCCCTCCGTGCCTCGGAGAGCACGTTAAACCGTCGGTCCCGGTTGCCAATTTAGCATCTTTGGCAATCGTTACAGGTCAGTCGGAGGCCTAAAATAATCTGGCAACTGGTTTAACCCAGATCACAGATTTTCATCGTTAAAGGGGTTGAGAAGGTCAGATGGCAGTCGCTTCGCATAAAAATCTGGTGATCAGCCAAATCAGGTGAATCAAGTGCCGACCCCAACAATGTATGGGATAAGGCCAGGGAGATGATGATGGTTGATGGTTTCAAACTGCGTAACATATCATTTTGTTATTAGCAATACGAGCCGTGATGAAGCGACGCAATTTCAAATCCCAACAGGGCCTGTACCAGAGAGTGTTTCCAAAAAATCATGGGTAGAAAAATTAATTACCATATCTAAAAGCTCAATATGGCATTGATTAAGAAACATATCTCTGATGAACCTCTAAACTATAACAACAATTTTCTAAAAACTTATGTGCAGTGACTTCACTTACGTGCTTTACGATGAAGGAAAACATCGCGAGGAAGTATGTATATTTCAGAGAAGAACTTGCGTCGCTTGCGTAGCAGGCGACTGCTCAAACCCCGAGGCCACCACGGCTTTAGAAAACTAGCATAAATAACCAGTTTTGGATCAATTAAAAATAAAACTAAGTAGGTCTCCGCATCGAGGGAGTTTCTGTCCTTCAAAGTGATTTTGTTGCTTTGTTACTTTGCACTCGAAAATGAATGAAAATCTACATGTTTTGAAGTTAAATTCCAAGCATCAAAGAACCCCATACGCGTGTGCATCACAAAAATGACGCATAGACTATACATTTTTAAGGACACAAGGGTACTTCACATGCTAACTTGTAAAGTCAAAGCTAAAACCTCTTCCTTTTCACTAGGTTTTAAAAAATAAAAAGAGACGAAGCGCTTTCGGAATGTTGTATGCTACATAATTAACAGTGATGTGCCTCGAAGTTGGTAAATGGACGGAAAACGTAGCTTTTGAATTTTGCAGTGTCATCCTGGTTTGAAAACTGTTTTGTTTTTTTTTCAGAAC
Source organism: Watsonalla binaria (assembly GCA_929442735.1). NCBI lineage: Eukaryota > Metazoa > Arthropoda > Insecta > Lepidoptera > Drepanidae > Watsonalla > Watsonalla binaria. The sequence goes on from OV838938.1 coordinate 3,088,495, forward strand.
GTTGTTAGATATATACAGATATTATGCATCCTAAAATGAACGGGGATATTTTTTATAATTTGGCACTATGACTCACCATATGCAACCGTGGTGGCCTTGAGGTTTGAGCAGTCGCCTGCTACGCAAGCGACGCAAGTTCGAATCCCAGCGGGGCCTGTACCAATGCGTTTTTCTAAGAAACTTATGTACAGTGATTTCACACCACGTGCTTTACGGCGAAGGAAAATATCGTGAGGAAACCTGCATATTCCTACCCCTTCGAGGAATTCAGGCGTGAGCATATGTATGTATGTATGAATATGATTTTGGTTTTTGTAGTTTCGTCTTCGTGCTTATTTCTATTTTAAACAGAGGATATTGTAATGGTAAGAAGCTTTCGAAGTTACCACTTAATGATGAAGAGATGGACACATCATTAATAGTTTGTTTATAGCTACCGAAACTAGCCTGGAGGCTCGGGCAAGTGTCTATACAGAATGTCAGAATGGGAATAAATTACAATCTCTCGGTGCAATGCCTGTTTGTACGGTCAGCACAAAGCCGATGCCGACGATTTGTTACATTGATTTAAAACTGACAAGTACTGTCAACAGAAAAACACAATTATAACAATTTTTGGCAATGCGATACTGTTTAATGAAAATTTAATATAGCAGAATTGTTCCGTGACATTTTAATTCAAACAGTAAATAAAAAGTATATGTCAATATAAGAACTTTCACAGTAAATTTTGTCCACTGTTGGTTCAAGCGATTTCGATTAATTTGTCGGTAAACATTTTCTTAAATTGTAGAGCTGAAATATAACAGTACATACTATAAACCACTCCGTATTCTAGTCTGAAATCGGCATTCAGTGGCAATTTAAGCGGCAATATACAGCAAATACATTTATTATCTACTGTGTTTTATGTTTAAAATTATTTTCATGATAATTTTATGTCATAGTGCACTTTGATAAATTCGCGTTAAATATTTTTATTGTGTCTTTTATTTTGTGACATGTATAAAACGTACCTAATCAACACGTACGTTGATTAGGAAAAGTATTGTTTTTCTGCTATCCCTACATTCAGTTGATTCGACAACCACATACAGTAGGTTATGGCACGCACGTAACGTCGGCACCATAAATCAATTTGCTACCATTGTGAGTGTTATAAAGCCCGCTTGCATCTACTGTTCCTTTGAGCAGCCTACAATAAGTCTGGTGAAGAAACTGGTGATGTAATGAAGGATTCTTCTATAGAGTACTAATAATCTTTTTTTAAATTGATGGAACAAGTTTTTAAATATTTTTTTGGATTTTTTTTAGAAATAAGGTTTATGCTATGTTCCTTTAAAAAATACTTTTATGTAAATTTTAATGGACTAGCATAATTTCCGTGTAATGGAAATAAGATGAAAAAATATGATTTTGTAATTTGTGTAGGTTTTTTTTGTGTAAGTTTTGCAAACTGACAGATCAATATTTGTAGATTTCGTATACTAGATATATTATTGTAAAGTAATAATAATATAAGTTTTACTTTTGCGTAAACTTTCAAATGCTTAACATCACGAAGTCTTGAAAACTTTTTTAAATATCTTAATAGGTATGTATTTTTATGTTATAATGACAACAGTAAGAAACAGTAAGATTAGCGATCAACTTCTAAAGATAATAATATGATTCATAAGCCCCATCAAATTTAATTTGACATAATATGGCCGTGAAATAAAACAACTTTGATACTAAGATACACGAAAAGCCCTTTACTTTTGAAAAATGCTGTATCTTAATCCTTATTAAGTCCATAACCGGAAGGGTGGTGCCATTGAAACCAAAGAGGTGTTATTTTGAGCCCATTACAGATTAATATTTTTTATTCCTCGATCCGTAACACTAGGAGTTGTCGATGGTTTTAAGAAGATTGATTTTAAAAGGTTTAGTTTAAGGCTTTTAGGGAGCGTTACATACATATCTTGATACTGAAAGGGAAGTGAATAGTAAAATGAGAAAAAATCTTAAACAGTAAAAAAAATATGACATAAAAGTAAAATCAGTACCGAACATACTTTCATATGCTTTTAGTGAAAAGATGTTATTTTGGAATTACAAACAGACACTTAAATTTTATTTATCTGTATAGATGTATAAATTCTATTGGACCATCTCAATTTGGTAACGGTGATAAAACTAACATACCTAAGTCATATATATTAGTAGTCCAATAAATAAAGAATAATTTATTTGAATAAAATGTACCAATATAAATTTGCGCAACTTTACCATTTGATAAAAAAAAATAATGGCTTCATATTCACACATTAAAAGCATGTAACGACAGCATGAGAATCTACCAAAATGTCAATGGTTATGTATTTCATTGTCAAAAATATGTCATTAATATTGAAAAAAAATAAAAAAAAATGCCAGTGCTTACAGGCTCCCCAGGGAGTTGTCCCATAATAGGGATGTCAACACTCAACGATGGCTTTACAAGTATAAATAATACTGTGACATGAATAGTGCCACTTTTGCAACACTTTGTCGGCAACTCTGAACATTATATTTTGAGACTTTTTTTTTTGCAAAAATTGTTTTAATTTCTCTTAAAAGTCAATAGTGCCGTGTTTGTCATAATAATTATAATGCGGTTTATTTGTTTCCTAAAAGTAGTTTACTTAAAAAATATATTTTATATTTTTTTGATAGAACATTATAATATTTGTATGAGATACGTGTCCTGAAACACACTATATTACTTATTGAGACAGATTTTACTTTAAATGTTTTATAGATCGAAAAGCCTTTTGAAGATCAAGAGTATAAAGTAGAAAACATTTATGCATAGTGTGTTCATATCCACATAATGTAAAAAAAAATATCTACAATTTTTATTTCTACGCAAATACAAAATTCTTCAAAAATAAGTATTACAATTTTACGTAGCAGTGTAGGTAGCATCTTCAAACAAAACTAGCCGATCCCACGTCAACAGAACTGTCATCTATTGTGCTTCAAGTATCGGTTACCGCAAAAATTATTTGCCATCGACAATGCATCTCAAGATCTCCATTTAACGAAATTACTCTATATCAGATACACCCGACATTGACAAAAGAATTGGTACTGAATGTGCTCCGACATTCGGCAAGGATCAAAGCTCTTTTCCTCAATGGGCTTTCGAATTTTGAATTTGACAGCTTGTTTGTACTTCTACGATACATTATATTAAATGGTGACATAATTATTTATTACCTTTATTTCTTAATTTTTTCGTTTTTTCTTGCGAACGCTACAAGGATTCTATGGCCTAGTTGATTTGTAATTTTTGACCAACATTTTTAAGTTAAAACTTTTAGGCATTTTTTCTTAACGAGAGATTTTTTTACCTTAATGAAATGAGAATATTTCCTTACAGATTATTGTAAATACTCAATAATATTGCGTTTGCAAATAAAATTACAAATCTCAGTTAGTGTATTTAAAATTCACCACCAATATAGCCAACAAATTAAACGAGGGAAAACTGATCAAATTACCGAACAAAAAATGAACAATGGAACCAAATGTTTACTATTACGAATTATCTGTTACAAAAGATTTTAAATTGAAGGAAGGTCGACCAAATAAAGTATCACGTTTCGGGACACTGCGATGCTTTTGTGCGAACATATCGAAAGTGGAATTTATTCAAAAAATATGGTCGTATTATGATATCGTTTTCACAAAAAATTTAAATTTTGTACAATTTTAGTTTTTTTTTTTTTTAAGTTTGTAAATATTTGTTTTATCGAAAATATAATCCTACTCATCTAGTCATTAAGATAACATGTATATCATTAAAAAAAACTATAAAGTCGGTAGTTGTAGGTATTTTTTTATACCCAAAAATTGTTTTTTGTCTGTCAAAAAATTGTTAAAACTGAGCAATTGGTGTCTTAAACTTTATGGTGTTTATAGTGGGCACCTGCATCAAATACAGTATCCTCTTTTTTATAGTTGAGATAAGAGGATGGTTTTTAATATATGGATTAAAGTTTGGATTTAATAGTACAAAAAAATATTTATATTGCAAAAAATTATATTGCAATATTAATTGAAAACGCTGGAGAGATAACTTTCATGTTCTAACATATATTTTTTTAATCTATATTTTTTTTTATACATTGTTTAATTTTATGAAATTTACATGATCTACACTATCCTATTTGACCTTTATTTCTATAAATTGTAGGCCTTTGCCTTTTTGTGTAACAAATGTTGTATGTACTTATTGCCTACCAGTTCACCCGTACCTTTACCTTCACCGGCTTTAGATGATCAATACATTTTTGAATATATTCTATAAATTCGGTAGTTTAAGGATTCCCTAGGAACCTGAAATGATATTTGCATCAAAAACTCTTGTGTAGTCGACAAAAATTACGCTAACAGACAGACGCGCCAAGCGAATTTGTTTTATACTATTTGACGATTTCATACCAGTTAGGGTTACCCCTGCATCCTTAACACTTAATTGCAACTTGTATCTTAGATGAAGTAACAAAATGCCACCTACCTAAACAATTCGCAGTCACAATTTGAAACAACACAAAAGTCAACACTGAACACTAAATATATAGTAAATGAACCCACGATCAAACCGACGCGACGTACGAAACGCAACGGTGCGTAACGAGATATTCTTAAATTCGTCAAGTTTCTAACGCACGGGGGGCAGTGTAGCGTAATCGATGCTAAGTATTGAGCGTCGCGAACCGTTCACCGCTTCACGGCTCGCTTGCGACTGGCCGAGCCATCTGATTCCAAGTGAGCCGTGTGAGCAAGGCGGGGCCTATGGCACCCCCAACGCTCACACCAGACCTACGCCCACAGTGCGGCAGTCGGGCCTCGCTCGCTGTATCATGCTGTTTAGGGTTAGGATGTTACGACCTTTTGTTTTGTGAGTGTTTGTGGCCATTTTCTGATGTTTAGGATATCTAGATTAGATTTTGTTAAGTAGGTAATTTTGTCGGAAATTTAGTGGGAATTGTATAATTAAAGGTTTGCAATTCTAAGTTTAGACTTTCTATACTTCATACCATTATATTTAGTAATAATGTTGGAGCAAAAGGCTTTCAAGTATTCTGAAAAAAGTGCAAAATTTCAAAAAGTCTATTTGTCTCCTAGCCAACAAGGTATATTTAAATAAGAACCTCTCGTGTTTATTCAACTCGTCACGTTACTTATCTCGGGAATAACATTTCCTGCGGTCTGGTCTTACTAAACGCTGGATTTACCTATTTTTATACACGAACAACTCGAACTTGAGTTGAGTAACTTAAAGTCATGTTAAAATTACCAAATTTTTGTTTCTTCAATTTTCTTGACGACGTAAGTAGACGTCTTTTTACTGAGAAGCGTGCTTTCGCTGAGGTTTTTTCATTCACAATACTTATGAAGAATATGAAACCGTAGAAAGTAATTAAAATAAGAATTTTTAAAAGGTATATATAGTACATAATAGTACATAAAAGATACTATGATAAATTTTTACCATGAAGAAAGAAATATTGCACGTCGTCTAATAAGAGCCTCTCGTGACAAGCGGGCTGACGCTTTTCTAGCTCAGAGAATCAGCATTTCTATACAACGTGGCATTGCTGCCAGCCTTCTTGGCACTATCCCGAGAGACGCAGGCTTTTCTATTCTAGCCTATTTTAATTAGTAATATTAAGTAGAATTTTAGTGAATACAAAACTAGAGAATACAAATTTCTGCTTTCAAACAGGGAAGGAACCTACGATCGCTTAGCTACAGACCATTAGATTTATCAAGCCGTCAGTCAATGCCCAAAATAGGGCTGTAAGTAAAAACTGAAAATTAATTCTTATCTGTATAAACCTGTATAACGTATTTTTGTGTCCAAATAAATATATTTTGAGTTGAATTTTAGAGTTCCAGAACCGCAAAATTAACATGTTACAATAATTTTATGACCTTCAAGAAGTTCCCGTTCCTCATGGGGTCGTTCTGATCGTAAACCGGGGATAAAATATTTTACTGCCAGCCCTTAGTGTTTATGTTCACGACTTTAGTAACGTGAAGCTTGTGCGGAGTAAGCAGAAAAGGGTACTAAAATATTACGAATATACTACGTTTTACGTCTTGGGTAGTTGAGCGAATTCTGGTATACTATTTTATTGATGTCGTTCCCTTTATCATTCCAAACAATAGTACTACTTGCGAAATGTGGATGCGTGAATCTATGATCATTATTGTCTTTAAATCTTAATTTCCTAAAACCTTAAAGCTCTTGAAAAGTTTGATAACCCACGCAGCAATTCAATACAGTCCAAGAAAGTGCACCCATCACCAGAATTCTCCATCAGCCATAGTTGGGTTTATCAACTTTCTATAAAGTGTCTCTACATTCGCTTAACGAACAAGCGTTCACAATCTTAATAAATCACTAAATCCATACAAATACATTACACCGTGTAAAGTTCCGTCATACACAATTAATTTACAACACAGTTACAATCGCGACACCCGCCACGCAAAATGTAACAAGTCCTAAAATCAACAAAAACTGCTTCGCACGGGGAGCACAATGGGAGCCACGCGGCCTCGTCACGCCGCTCAGTCCAAAAATGACTTAGCCCTAATTTATCTCGGTCTAATTTCACGGCTGCTCATACTTATTGTCAAATTTCGCGATACCATCACACGCTTTTCGTCACGGCTAGTTATTTCGGCTTGTTATTGATTGACTCGTCACAAACAAGGTCGGTACTGCCGTGTTTACTTTTTGAAAATCACAAATCACAGTACAATTTAAAACTTTATTTCAGTAAATAAATTCAACCATCAATGATCTTTACAAAAGAGGTTGGTTGATTTACTAAAAAAAGAATAATGCCTTTTTTCTGTTATAAGGAAAGTGTTTGTCTTGGAACAATGCGGAATACCGCAGCGGGGCATCTAGATACGCGGGCTAAGCATTTTCTTAAAGTTTTTTTTTATTTGCACTTATACCTCTGGTGAATGGCGTCGGATCCTTAATTTACGCATCGATAGACTTATTTTGTAGTTTCGCATTTGTTAGGGGATTGTTCTTGGAGCGTTTTGTAACATTGCGCACGGGCACAAACCCTATTGTACAATGGCTCGAGCTTTGTTTATTTTTAACCGACTTTGGAACCATGCCGGCTACGTCCATATTCGTACATGCACATTATAATGATCAAACATGTAATAACCCTCTAAGACGACAAATGTTTGCAAATACTTGATAATAATTTTCTACATTGACACTTTTTGAGGCCTAGAGTCAAAGAACCGCTGGCTTGACGTCGTTAAGGCCGACATGAAAGAGACCTACCTCAAAGATGAGGATGCCAAAGACCTTGCAAAGTGGAGGAGAGAGAGAAGGAAAGCGGACCCCAGCACCATGCTGGGAAATTATTAGGACAAACAACCTGCCTTTTTGCTAAACACATACAAACTCACGCCTGTATTTCCCGAAGTGGTAGGCAGAGGTGTTGTTAAAACACCCACTTTTCACGGAAGAAGTTGTAATATAATGTCTATGCCATAGACTATGGCATAAAGGTGAATGGCGGGAACTGACAGAAGATGGAGGCCACCACCTAGTACATGATAGTGAATTACTTGTTGAGAACGATTATAGAATTGAAATCTGCAGTACAACACATTTCCTTTTGGATTGCAGTACTTCTCAAACTTCGATAATACTAACTCCAAAGTTTTTTCAGCTTTATCTTCGAATGTAAACGTGTTGTACACTGAAATAGCATCTTCTCCTATTATATTCAAAAATATTGCGATTTTTCTGCTTTCTGAAGCCGTATCAAAACCACCAGCTTGCATATAAATTTCAAAGCTTTGGCGAAATTTTGTCCAGTTTTCTTTTAGATTACCCGTGAGTACCAATCTAGAAGGTACGTTGAAAGAATTCATTTTTCTATCCTACCGGCTGCGCCATGTGATGCTCTCCAGAGCTAATTAATAATCAGTGTCATTTATTAGTGTTTTTATTTATTAAACTTAAACAAACAAGTAATTCACTATCATGTACTAGGTGGTGGCCTCCATCTTCTGTCAGTTCCCGCCATTCACCTTTATGCCATAGTCTATGGCATAGACATTATATTACAACAGAAGTGCCATGTGCGATTGCTGTTTCAAGCACTATACATACGTCTTTGAAGTACTTCTCAGACGTATGCAGGTTTCCTCACGATGTTTTCCTTCTCCGTAGACCACGTGGTATGATATCACTGCACATAGGTTCTTAAATTTCTTAAGGTTCTATCTAGTTTATAAATTGTTAAACAATTGTACATATTTATGTAATTATATCACGTGATAGTGTTCCGATATTGCGGCGAAGGCAGCTGTACCAGCCTCACGCATCAGCGGCGGCTCACAACATCCCGAGCTTAGCTAACGAATGCTTTGTGCGTGCCGGTGGATTAAGCGGCAAGGGAAAGGCGATAGCGTTTTACGCTCACATTTATTACGATTTACTAGAGCTCGTAGCACAGTTGCTATTGCGCATATAATTAGATCAACAAAGTCAAGCAACCTTAGCCCTAGTCAGTAGTTGGAAGGGTGATCGCCCTAGTCTCTCCGAGCATCGGAGAGCACGTTAAGCCGTCGATTCCGGTTGCCAATTTAACATCTTTGGTAATCTTTACAGGTTAGTCGGAGGCCTAAGAAAGTTCGACAACTGGTTTGATTGTCGATTTTCCTCGAAAAAAGGGTTACGAAGGTCAGATGGCAGTCGCTTCGTATAAAAATTCAAGTGCCGACCGCAAATACATGGGATAAGGCCAGGGAGATAATGATGATTTTTGACGATTTATAGTGCTTATATTAACGTCAAGAGACAAATTTTTCAATTGGTTTTTTCTTAAGCTCTCGGCTTGAAGCAGGGTGTGTTATTAGTGTAGGTTAGTTATCTATTTGGATTTTTTTTCCGATAATCAACCCCTTAGGGGGTTTAATGGGGACTTTAAGAAGCTATGGGCGCAAGCTTGTGGTATACAAAATTACTTCTAAAACGCTTACGCTCGCATTGCATCCAAATGGGATTAAAATATAACCCGCTTTTTCTCCAAACTTGCACCCTAAAATCTATTAAAAAAGGACGTGCATTCTTTTCAGCGATAGGTTACAGATTACACAGGGTTGCAGCCAATTTGACGCGATCTCTGCGTACGCGCCGCTTTTGTGCGGTTTTCTAATGTATCCCTTTATGTATTGAACAGAAATTTAGATATGATAGTATGAATTGATTGCGAATTATAAAAAAAGCTGTCGGACTGAAAATTATTAGACCTTATGTTTTAAGTCAAACATAATTGTTAACTTTACTATTTATGTTCAACGATCTAGCTTAGGCTACTTCTTGCAACATCAGCTATCTGACAGTGGAAGTTCCTCTAAAATTGGTCCAGCCGTTTCGGAGATTACCCAGAACAAACAGACAGGCAGACCAGACGGACAGACAGACAGAGAATTTTTTTTTACATTGGTTTTTCAATACCGTATATACTTTCATATGCATTTAGTGGAAAGCTGTTATGTGGGAATTACAAACAGACACTTGAATTTATCTATATAGGTGTCTACGTCTTGATACATACAACACATCAGGTCATCTCAAGCTACGCATTTAGTTATAAGTAGATCTACTAGATGTTTAATTGTGTTAATTTTATCGCCATTTGTACATTGGAACCGTGTCCATGAGCTTATGTTTCTTTAATGATTTATTTCGTATTCTTAAAATTGTATAATATTTTTGAAAAGAGTAATTACTGAGTTTCTTGCCAGGTTCTTCTCAATGAAAGCAACCTTCCGAACCTGGCGGTAGCATGTATAATCCTGTATAATTATGTCATTCTGACGATTTGAAAGTACTTTGTAAACAGTCTAATCGAATAAAGATATTTTTGACTTTGACTTTGACTTTATCATCATTTTGTTTTTGAATTTGCTTAATATTTTTTTCCACCATCCAATGTTCCTAAGTATTTAAGCAAAACTTCTCTATTAACAAATCATTTCATCAGTTTAACCGTGAGAGTAACAATCAATACGTGTATTACATTTTGAGCTTTACAAACAGGATGTTAAGACTATTATTTGATTGCACTCTGATACACGGCTTACGAGACAAAAACAATGATATTTGAACGGCTTAATATTATGGACCCTTTGCTATGAATGTATAAAGAAACTGAATTTATAATGCGTTACATCGCGATAATTATAAGGGTGAATAATAATCTGCTCGATTATTATGAATATACATTATTGTCTCGTCTAGTTGGTACATAAGGTAACAGAGTACTTGAAACATAATAAACTAGCGGACGTCACGCGGTTTTACCCGCGTAGTTCTCGTTCCCGTAGGAGTACGGGGATAAAATATAGTCTATGTTACTCGCTGATGATGTAGCTTTCCAATGGTGAAATAATTTTTGAAATCGTCACATTTTTTTTTCTGTCTATTTGTTCCGGCTAACTTGTGAAACGGTTAGACCTATTTTAACTGGACTTTCACTGGCACATAGCTGATGTTTTAAGGAGTGGGCTAAATTTATTAAGAAAAAAATTTGATTTGTGCGAAATAAAGGATGAAATTAAGAACACGTGAGTGAAACCGCGGGGTACAGCTAGTATAGTATAAAAAATAATACTGAACTAACTTATCCATTACAACCACAGATCAACTCAGTAGGTTTAACTTTTCTTCGTCATATTTTGAACATCGAATAAAAAAGCTTAGTTGAGTGAGTTCCCAACAAGGCACATTGACGGAAATACACCGTTCCATTTTTAAATCAAAATACATAATCTCAAGTCTATGGTCTCCCCTTTCGTATACACTCACACCTGTAAAGCTATAAGACTTTAATTTATGTGTGAGTGTTGAATGTTCAATGCTAATTAATACTAAGGATTTTTTTATTACGTTATTTGTGAAATTTTAAATGTAGATAAGCGTTACTTAACGTTAGCAGAGTTCACAGTTGCTATTGGGCATATCATTTGATCAGCGAAGTTAAGCAACCCTAACCCTAGCCAGTAATTGGATGGGTGACCGTCCGAGTTCCCTCCGTCCCTCGGAGAGCACGTTAAGCCGTCGGTCCCGGTTACCAATCGTTACAGGTCGATCGGTGGCCTTAAATAGTCTGACAACTGGCTTAACCCAGATCACAGATTTTCCTTGCTAAAGGGGTTGCGAAGGTCAGATGGCAGTCGCTTCGTATAAAAATCAGGTGATCAGCCACATCGGGTTGAATCAAGTGCCGACCCCAACAATGTATGGGATAAGGCCAGGGGATGACTTAACGTTAAAATATAAGTCGCGGTTAAAAAAACGTAGTAAATTAATAATTAAATCCAGAGCCGTGGTGGCCTCGGGGTTAGAGCAGTCGCCTGCTACGCAAGCGACGCAAGTTCGAATCCCAACGGGGCCTGTACCAATGAGTTTTTCTAAAAAACTTACGTACAGTGATTTCACACCACGTGCTTTACGGTGAAGGAAAACATCGTGAGGAAACCTGCATATGTCTGAGAAGTAATTCAAAGACGTATGTATAGTGCCTGAGACGGCGATAGACTCACCATCTGTCACGTTGGCACTTAATCATCTTCGGTGAAAAGTGGGTGTTGTGATAACAACACCTCTGCCTACCCCTTCGGGGAATACAGGCGTGAGCATATGTATGTATGTAAATAAATAATGCAATAGGTAATTCATGATTGAAGGATTTATTAAAGAAAGTGTCAAAGGAAAGCAATTTTCCAAGAAGTATTTCTAGATATTGTTACTCGTGTTTATTAGAAAATAGTAAGGGATGTTTAAGTGGGAAATGAAAACTTATAATCCCACATTTAATATATACTTATTACAAAATGTAATCTATAATACCATTAAAAATAAAATATACTTAAGTATAAATAAATCGAAGAGTAACCAATACTCAAACAAGGAATAATGCGATGCATCATATTCCCCCGGTCGTGTATAAACACACGCACGTTTTACTTCTCTCTCGTACTCGTGGCTTTCCCGCTTAGTGGCGTCTCGCTCTAGGTGGGGCGGGACTCACCCGCTATTGGTGGAGGGGAGAGCGCGATCGACTTCCGACGGCAACCTCCCGACGGCATTTTCCCGACGCTACGCGTTCTAAAATTGAAAATTTAGACTTCGAATTGTTACGCAAAATAGTATTTTTTTTTAAAATTATGTAGTGCCAGTAATAAAATAATAATTATATTTTATTCAAAACTTAACCTTAATAAAAGAAGGAACATTTTTAGTGAAAAAATATTATTAAGGATTTTAATTATTATTATTTATTAATAGAATATTATTAAGAACCTTTAATTTATTTAGTATTCAGAATAGAAGTGTTTTAATTTAACAATTATTTTATACATTAACTTACTAACTTAGCTAAGTACTAATTTTTTACTTATCAACGCTAGGGAGTTAGGTATGATAACTTCAATAAATCTAAATGTTAAGGTACCCAGTAGAAGTACCAACTCACGTAAGAAAATGATATCTAAACAAATATAATAGTTTTACTGTGATTTAATTAAATGGTATTGAATTAGAAAGTGGTAAAGTTTATGTATGTCTATGTTATTTAGGTAAGAGGTAATTTTTTAAACTATCCATCAGATTACAAAAAAATATTTCGCCTATATTTGAAAAGGGATTTTTGGGATAGGCACTGACATTGCATGTATTCAATAAATATATTAATATGACCACATCATCTCCCTGGCCTTATCCCATACATTGTTGGGGTCGGCACTTGATTCAACCCGATGTGGCTGATCACCTGATTTTTATACGAAGCGACTGCCATCTGACCTTCGCTACCCCTTTACGAGGAAAATCTGTGATCTGGATTAAACCAGTTGTCAGACTATTTTAGGCCTCCGACTGACCTGTAACGACTGCCAAAGATGATAAATTGGCAACCGGGACCGACGGCTTAACGTGCTCTCCGAGGCACGGAGGGAACTCGGGCGGTCACCCATCCAATTACTGGCTAGGGCTAGGGTTGCTTCACTTCGCTGATCGAATGATATGCGCAATAGCAATTGCGCCACGATCACCTCAATATTAATATGTCCACAGTCGGAAGCTAATTGTTAATAAAGTGCCCACAAAACACCAAGAACGAACAATTATTTAGGAGTTTTGTTATGATTGTATCTGATACAATTCCATCCATTTCTTCAGCCATCCCTTTGACCTCCTTGTACGTCACGACAGACACCTTTGCTTTAACTTTTATATATGCCAACCTTTGAATTCATCTTCCAACGCACTGTATTATTGTTAAAGCTATGGGATAAAGGGACGAAAGTCAACCAAACTATTTAGTTTTTTAAAGAACTTAGGTTCAGTGATTTCACAATCCGAAGTTTATATGAAGAAAAATATCGTGAAGAAACCGGAATACCTATGCCTGAGGAGAAATTCAGACATATGTAAAGTGATCAGCGTGATAGAAATTATTAAAAATGTTATAAAAATTCTGACTTCAGGGAAGGAGTGAGCAAAAAAAAATATAATAATTATTTTTGTTTATTTAATTTGCAGATGATTTTAATCCATTTTTGTTAGTATACATCAATTACTTACATACATACATATGCTCACGCCTGTATTCCCCGAAGGGGTAGGCAGAAGTGTTGTAACAACACCCACATTTCACTGAATATGATTAAGTACCAATGTGACAGAGGGTGAGTCCATCGCCGTCTCAGGCACTATACATACGTCTTTGAATTACTTCTCAGACATATGCAGGTTTTCTCACGATGTTTTCCTTCACTGTAAAGCACGTGGTGTGAAATCACTGCACATAAGTTTTTAGAAAAACTCATTGGTACAAGCTTCGCTGGGATTCGAATTTGCGTCGATTGGGGAGCAGGCGACTGCTGTAACCCCAAAGCCACCACAGCTCTCTTTTGTTTTTATTTATCTGTACAGATAAGTAGTATGCAAAAGACAGGGTATCATTGTCCACATAAGAGCGAGTGCACACGACACGTCATCACACGCACTGGTGCACTGCGCGCGCGCTCGCTCGTGACGGACCGCTCGAGTGTGCACTAGGCTTACACGGCGTTTAGCCATGGATCACATTTGATATTTAGGGAGTTTCACTTAAACTAATTTAAGTTATTAATGTAGTAAGTTAGTTTTTAAAGTAATTCATTGACTTATGATGTGACAAGCGCACTATCAAACAAGTGGAAGATGATTTAGGTTATTCAAATGATCTATCAAAAGTTATCAGAATGTTTTCGTGATTTCTGAAACAATATTTAAATCTTGGTTAAAATGCTAATTTTGAAACAATTTATACCCGAAGTATTTTTTTATAGAAACAGTAGGTACTTAAGTAATATATGAAAAATACTTATCTAAAATTACATACTCTATACAGATAAAAAATTGAAGTGTCTGTTTGTAATTCCAAAATAACAGCTTCTCACTAAATGCATATGAAAGTATATAGGGTATTGAATAAAAAAAGAATTAAAAACTTTCTCTGTCTGTCTGTTCCGGCTAATCTCCAAAACGGCTGGACCGATTTTAACGGGACTTTCATTGGCAGATCAAATTTTACAAGGATTGAATCAGGCCACTTTTAAAAATTAAATAAAATTTAAAATAACATTTAGGGTTCCCCGGGAATGAAATTAAATCGACGCGGGTGAAACCGCACAGCTAGTTATAACTTACCCCTCATGAGCCAAAAAAGCTGCCAGTATTGCCACGCTTACAAAGTATAGGTAACGTACCCACTATTTCATATGATTCGTTTATTCTTCCAGAATAATCCGACCCAAGATTCTATCTCAATTTAAACTTTTTATATAACATCGAACATCGTTGGCTGCTGGACGGATCCTCTCCTAGAGGTACTTACTATTGGCACACAGTCCGCACTTCATCAGGCTCAGAACAGAGCAGCCTGGAGGACTCTTACAGATAGAGCTACTTATGGTGGTCACGACCCTCAGCTGTGAGGAAAACGATGAAAAAGAAAGAAATAACACCGTACATACATATGCTCACGCCTGTATTCCCCGAAGGGGTAGGCAGAGGTGTCGTTATCACAACACCCACTTATCACCGAGTTTGATTAAGTGCCAACGTGACAGATGGTGAGTCTATCGCCGTCTCAGGCACTACACATACGTCTTTGAATTACTTCTCAGAAATATGCAGGTTTCCTCACGATGTTTTCCTTCATCGCAAAGCACGTGGTGTGAAATCACTGTACATAAGTTTTTTGGAAAAAGTCATTGGTAGTGGCCCCGCTGGGATTCGAACTTGCGTCGCTTGCGTAGCAGGTGACTGCTCAAGGCCACCACGGCTCTTATATAACATCGACCCGTTGTAAAGCAACAATAACGCTGCTATAGGTCTCAAGTCAGAAACGAAGCTGTACTGGCTACGAATGTGCCAGTCACAAAGTTATTTAAGTTATCAGTTAACAGTTGGATTGTTACTAAATATATTTCCCTCCAGTCTAAGCAAAATCTATGAGCACAAGACAAAAATCACACCTCGCTAAGAGCATTACTGAGTACGTTTATAATCGGCTAAGTATCGAATTGTTCTACCCATTGTTCCAAGCTTTAAGCCTCCAGCCCCCCGAGAATTGGTTTCCACAGTTTTAAGCCTGCCGACTTCGGAAAAACTCCATAACGCTCAAACAAAACTCACCCGTACCCCTCAAGTATTTGGGTCCAAAATTATTTGTGCAAACGCCCAAAATTATTCCTGAAAAGTGAAAGCTTTCCTACGCAAGGTATTTAGGTTTAAATTCCTATTGAAAGAGGTGAAAGTTTGGGGGTGCCGTTGTTTGAGGGAAAATGTGTTTTAACTTATTGCGTTAGGGTTTGTTTTAGGCTGTTTAAGCGTTGAGGCCGCTGTGGAGTGTTGAGAAGATTGTGCAGTAACGAGTCTACACACAGAGTGTAATTGTATCGGGGATCAGGATCGACCCCCGCGCTTTTAGTGAGGGGACACTGTCGATACTTTACTAAACCAACACAAGTGATTGTCAACCTTATGGGATATCAATTGTGTAATATCGTAATCAAGAAAATTAACATCGGCTTAAATTCAAAAGTATGTATGCAAATATCAGTATTGAAATGAATTGAATTTGGTGAGAAATTGGAAGCCTAAGTAGGTCTAGAAATTTGAAAAGTGTCATCCTATCAGTTGTCGCATAAACGAATATCACCGAGTTTAGGATACGTGATTATTCTGCAATCTAACTGACGTCGTTTGTGAAAAAATCATCATCGTCCTGGCCTTATCCCTTCACATACATTATTGGGGTCGGCACTTGATTCAACCCGATGCGGTTGATCACCTGATTTGTATACGAAGCGACTGCTATCTGTCCTTCATAACCCCTTTAACGAGGAAAAGCTGTGATCTGGGTTAAACCAGTTGTCAGACTGTTTTAGGTCTCCGACCGACCTGTAACGATTGCTAAAGATGATGATAAATTGGCAGGACTGACGTCTTTACGTGCTCTCCGAGGCACGGAGGGAACTCGGGCGATCACCCATCTTATTACTGGCCATTACTACGCTGATCGAATGATATGCGCAATAGCAACTGTGCCACGAGCTCCTCACTTTATGGGTAAATAAGTTGTGCTTATGAAATCTACTCAGACAAACGAATAATCAAAGAATTATTTTAGTTGCATGACAATAAATTATTGCGGAATTGAATGTTGGTTGACTCAGTTGACATGTCGACATTGTAATATATAGTAAAATAGATTGTAAATATGTCGAATATAAAATACATAATCATTATGTCGTGTTTAAGCCGACTACAAATAGCGCAAACGAAATAAATGTATGAAAGCGTAACTTGACACGCTTACAAGGTCTAGTAATTATAATTTTTGAGAGTAAATCTAATTGATTCAAATTCTCGTTTAGTATTAAACATATTAGTATAAAGTTGTTTTTTAATTACATGCCTTTTTTGCTTCGATGGTCTGTTTGTTTGAAATAAATTATTGTGCACAATTTTCTACAAACTCCACTTGATGGTAACCAACGCACGTCATGCTTTGTAAAGAAAATAAATTGCAAATACAATAAAATGGTCCATGGAGCTGATGATAAAACTGAAAGACGATTTTTTTGTATTTTTATTATATCCTCTTTATTGTTTATAGTGAGAACGTGTGCTTTATCTAAAAAAAACGATTTTCATGAAACCCAAAAACATGAATACCTCATTAGGATCGAAAGCATGACGTCATGTAGCTACACAGCCAGACCATGCTGCATGCTGCAATTAATTTAGATTACTTTTAAAATTTTCCTACAAATTCACATTGAATATCGAATTATGTGCGGTATAATTTTTTACAAATATTTTATTCTAAGCATAAATGAAAGGAATATTTGTATTCATCTACAAGAGTCACATTAGCTCGCTCGGGTGTGTATTATCGACATCGCGCGCGGCGAAGCGAACGTGTCCCCGCACTATTTTTACAAAAGGGTCCGTTCCCGCGGTAAGCCGTGGGGTCGCCTCTATTTATTGTTGTGTATCGTTTTATTTTTATTTGTATCGTCATTGTTGTAATTGACGTTTAATGATAGCAGTTTTTCCTTGTTCCTGAGTGGAAATATTGCGGGATAAGGTATCTAAAGGAATTGTACATTAGTTAGAAACTTATTGAAAGGTTTGTATATAAGTATCATTTTGCAGTTCATATTTGAAGCAAGTGAGAATTTAAGTCTTAATTTGTAATTATAGTTGCTTAAATATTTTTTTAAAAGACGCTTTTAGAGATAAAAAATAAATATTTTTTAACAATATTTTAAATGAGACATTATATCTCTTACTTTATCAAGTACTTCATGTAATAAATCAAGAAATATTCAGTCTCTGTTATTGAATACTCAATATTCTTCACTTTTCGGACTCGTAGCGACATCTGTTGTAGTTTTTCGTAACAATAAATATGCATTCACAACGGGGTCATGTTATCGCAACCCTCGGGGTCAAATGTCATGCGGAAAACGTTTCGCTACCCCACGGGAGATGTCACTATATTAACCGGCGAATTATGACGTGAGCTACTTACTACAATATATTTTCTAGTTAAAGAAGGATATATGTTATCGAAGGAATATGATTTCCAGTCTCTATCCATTGCACTCCATTGATGTAGATCATAGATTAAATAACAAATACGATGACCATGCTTTACGGGAATACGTTTACAATAACTGTCAACATTTTTTTTAAGAAATCTCTTTCTACTCTAAATAAATACCAGATTTAATCTCTGAAATGAAAAAGTGTCTCTATGCTTTTTACTTTTCCACCAGTGATTTATCTGAAAATAGGAAAATATATTGTTTTGAGTCCATTGGCGTACGAATTCGCGGGTAAAAGCTGGTAAGTTATAAAAACCTCCGAGGCCGCAAACTATCGCTAACAAAGCATTATGTGATGCATTAAATCGTGGTGTCGGCAGGCTTTGTCGGCGTACTTGTAGGCGGTGCGTTTGCGCAACGAAAGTATTTTTGGTAATCTGCCGCCCGCCTTTGTATTGTCTGCTTAGTTTGTTTACTGTTTTCCTTCTGTTTACATTTACCATGAGAGTTTTTGAGACGTCTTCTCTTTACCTGTGTATATGTGTCTATCTATATCTATACAGATAAATAAAATTAAAGTGTCTATTTGCATTTCACACAGTTATGATTTTAGGTTAGACGGACCATTGGATATCCTACACACAATAACACAATGTATTCGCACCTACACAATATACTTTACTAAATGCTGTTTTGTTAATCAATATTTATATCTATAACTGTTTTAAAGGTAAATGACTATCAACTTAACCACAATATTTAATTAAGGATTTCTTTTGTTGTGAACTCAACTCAGTCTCTCATAGTACAGGCTTGCCTAGTTTGAGAGTCACTGATCTGCTTAATGTTACATTTGTTCATGCTATTATTATTGTTTCCAAAATAACAGCTTTTCACTAAATGCATATGAAAGTATATACGGTACTGACTGAAAAAAAAAATTTTCTTTCTGTCTGTCTGTAAGTTTGTTCCATGTAATCTCTGAAACGGCTGGACTGATTTTAAAGAACACTTAGGGTTCCGCGGGAATTAAATTAAATCTACGCGAGTGAAACCCAAGGGCAGAGTTAGTATAGTAAATAAAATTCTCGCGTTACGGTGTTTGTGAGCAAATTGCACCATTTTGGTGGAGTTTGCTACTAGACCGATTTATCTGAAATAATGTTTTCCTTCACCGTAAAGCACGTGGTGTGAAATCACTGTACATAAGTTTTTTTTTAGATAACTCTTTTCACTAACACAACAGCTTTTCACTAAATGCATATGAAAATTTCTTAAAATTTACTGTGTCTCTGAAACGACTGGACTGGACTGGCAGGTAGCTAATGTCACAAGGAGTAACTTGGGCTACTTTTATTTAAAAAAAACATTTAGGGTTCCGCAGGAACACCGCTAGTACATAAATAAATCGTCAAATTTACCGTTAGCTTTAACAACTATTATCGTGCAAGCCTTAATATATTCCAAGATATAGTCAACACGCCATATGTTGTATGTAATTATATAGTTTTAGATAATCTTCATAATCCCGCAGGTAGGAAGCGGGTGGATTTGAAGAAATCCTATTTTCATAGTTCACTTCACCAACCGCCGTAATTTGGTTAGTACGCATCGCCGCATTGGGCTTCTGGTAGAAATATGGATTTTGTACTTTGATACTTTCAGTAGGTTCGTTTAGTTGGGATATTGCATTATGAATATGTAAATTAAATTTCCACAGTACCAACATAAAAAGGCAATAATGACACATTACTTAATTTTAATTTTTTGCACAAACCTTCATAAAAATCACATAATTAAATAACTTGATAGTTGAAACGACTGATGGTAAGCGCTAACAATTAAGGATGATAGTCGCGATCTGCCAACAATGTGTATAATATATAAGTACTTATTCAGATCTTTTGATTTCAGAAGGACTTCAAAAGACCGCGAATAAAATCTTGAATGAATTTCAGCTTAAGTTATTAATGAATCAAATTAATATATTTGCAAGTATCAAGTTGTTTCAGTCATACTACACCAGACTTAGATGTTTACAAAGTTCCATATTTTCAATTCTAACAGAAGGCGGGTGTGGGAGCCTTAACAACGAGCAAAGCCTCAGATTGTAAGATTTGATTTATAATACGGTAGCTGAGACACAATGCGGCTTCCTTGTCTTAAATAGATAATAGGTACATTAGCTTATCGTCAGTGGAGGCTGAGAATCGACTCTGTGTCCAGACGAAGACATAAAAGTGATTATAATTTCGCTAAGAATTCGTGGTGGCCTTGCCCTGCTACGCAAGCGACGCAAGTTCGAATCCCAGCGGGGACTGTTATTTTACAGCAAGTGCTTTACGGTGATGGAAAGCATCGTGACGAAACCGGCATATGTCTGAGAAGTAATTCAAAGACGGCCGTAGACTCATCATCTGTAACGTTGGCACTTAATCATCTTAGGTGACAATTTGATGTTCTTATAACAACCCTTCTGCTTACCCCTTCGGGAAATACAGGCGTGATCATATATGTATGTGTGTATGTGTAGTGTCAAAGCAAAAGCTAGAGGCAAATTTGACGATGAAAATAGCTATGATTTCTTTCAGAGCGAAATGCATTGATTGCTCCATATCACGCTGTCAATTGGTAAAATTTAATATTGGTGTGATTTATGTTGGTGGAAAAAGAAAGCATGGGAATTTAAAGCTAATAATCATGGCAACACCTGACGTTTTTAAAATGGGCAAGATTTTTTTTGCCTAACCATCGCGTTAATTATCTCCCTGGCCTTATCCTATACAATGTTGGGGTTGGCACTTGATTCAACCCGTTGCGGCTGTTCACTTGATTTTTATACTGAAATCATCTGACCTTCGTAATCCTTTTGACGAGGAAGATCTGTGATCTGGGTTAAACCAGTTGTCAAACTGTTTTTGGCCTCCGACTGACCTTAACTGTAAGGATAAGGTTCAATTCCGTTTCATTAAACACAAGACTCGACGACACAAGAGTGACGCTGAGAAACCTTAGTGAATAACGCGGCTGTGCCCTAAGTTTTGACATGTTAAAACGTCGAAAATTTGTGTAATGAGGACGAAGGATATACAGAAGCTAATAGTTTTGTAACTATATTGATCCCACGACACTTCTAGTAAATTCTCCAAAGATGCGTGCATAATGATTAGTGATCACATAATTCGTGGCATTTCCGCCAGTTGGGTACAATGTTGGGTGCCACAATGACGCATGACGGCATCATATGGCCTTGTTTGTCTATGCATCCGACCGATTGTAATCGATAATAATTGTTCGAATAGTCGATTGATAATCGGAACCGATCGGTGTGCTTTGGAATTCACACAGCCTAGTAGCTTGTGGACACAGCTTGAATATGAGCTTTACAGCAGTTAGGAATCTAGGAAAAAATCGTTCGAAATGACTCAACTCACTCAAGAATACAAGCGGAGTAGGGGTAATGACAGTAAGAGGTGTCAGTCGTGACCGATCATCGTATACGTCATTCACGTTGTTTACTGACTGTTTTATAGTGACGTAAATAAAGATTTTTAATTCAACGTCAGAGGAATCCGATGGGTTCCAGCACATATTATTAACAATTTACAATTTTTTTTCTCAACAACCACTTGACATTGGCGGAACTGTACTCAAGCTCATCGCCATTAAATAAATAAATGAAAGAAAGACGTAAGTAAAAGAGTAATTTTTTTTAGATTGACAACCCTATCGCTCTATACCTCGCTATACCTATATACTTATTTTAAAAACGGGTCTAGATTTCTTAAAGCTTGTAATGTTTATAATTTAAGCTGTGTTGTGGAGCCACGGTGGTCGATCGTGGTTCCCTAGGATGTACATTTTTAGTAGCTGAGCCCCTGCGTTTCACACGCGTACGTAGATTTATAATTAAGTAATGGGTGATTTCGCAATATCTTATTTAAAAAGAAGTAGCCTATTACGTTACGTCTTGTGACATCAGCTATTTAAAAAAAACATATCTGTAGAAGTAGGTCCGGCCGGTGTCAAGATCAGCCGGAACACAGACACAGAAAAATATGTACGGTATACTTAAATACACATTTAGTGATATTTTTTTATTTGACACTTGAATTTTATTTATCTGTATAGATTACTCTAAAAGGGAAGCAAGCAAGCATATATTCGGCCTGATGGTAAGCAGCTACTGCAGTCTATGTATGCTTTCATTACCAAGAGTTTAACTCACACATTGCTTAAATATAAGAGACCAGCTGGCGCCCGCGACTCCATCTGGATTTGACTTTTTCAAAGTCAAAGTCAAAAGTCAAAAATATCTTCATTCGATTAGACTTTTTACAAAGTACTATCAAATCATTAGAATGACATAATTATACAGGATTATACATGCTACCGCCAGGTTCAGAAGGTTGCTTTTACTGAGAAGAACCTGGCAAGAAACTCAGTAATTACTCTTTTCAAAAATATTATACAATTTAAAGAATACAAAATAAACGTAAGCTCATGGACAATGTTCCAATGCACAAATGTCGATAAAATTTAACATAACTAAAAATCTAGTATATCTACTTATAACTAAATGTGTAGCTTGAGATGACCAGCCTCCACAAGCAGCACCTGTTCACAAGTATGACGTGAATGCCATTGACTTATCTTTATATTTTGAACAATTCAATATGTGTATAAATTATAGTCTTTATGTTATTCTGGAGTATAAGCTATATTGTAGTAAAGTATCATTAGCGTCCATTCAGTAATTTTTGTGTGAAAGAGTAACAAACATCCATACTCACCAACTTTCACGTTTATAGTATTAGTAGAAGTAGGACTAATTTCCGCAGCTTCGCCTGCGTGGCAGAAAGATTGATTTTCCCTCTAAATAATAATAAAACATCTCTGTCTAATATAGCATTATTTGGCACCGATGTTACGTAAGTTCCCAGGCAGGCAGTTCCGATGTTATGATCAAAAATACCTCTGTGACCTATATCTTTAAAAGTCTTATTATGAACGCCATTACAGAATCCAACAATGTTTTAAGAGGAGTGCATGCCATACAAAAAAAACTTTACATTGAACCGCCAAAGTGCTCTTGCGACCAATAAAACAATGTCCACAATGTTTAAATTGTTTTAAATTTAAGTAAATTAACTGTAACATAAGGTTAATTCCAAAACAAAAATACAGATGATACTTACTTCCAAGAAGGCGGGAGCAACGCTCGCACCGCGCCGCCGCTCGCCCGCGCGGAAACTGTCACAATTTGACGTTTCACTTGACGTGACGTTCCTTATTCAAACAGCCCGCGTTTTATTTTTGTTTCTTTATCTTCATCTCAATCTAACGGCCAGTGATTCCTTAATATAATATTAAATTCATTGTAAAAAGGTTCTTTATCGAATGAAGTGCGCTTGAAAATATTGGATATAATTTTTAATCGTCTGTTATCTCGATAACCTGTTGTGGGGTATTTCGTTTCATTCCGTGCATCAGACGCGATGAATGCATAATTAAGTGGAAGTATTTTTATGATTTTGTTAATCCGAGTTGTTTTTTTTTTACTACGTCACGTGAAGTTAAGCCTATAGTTTATTCATTTTTACACTTTTCACTTTTCATTGCTATTGTATTGTACTATGCAACTTGAAAAAATATTATGCCTTTACTGAGGATTATTTACGAAACTAACTTTAATAGTTAACAATACGGTTAAAAAAGTACCCTATGGGTGTATGCTATATTTTTTTAATCATACGTAAAGGTCGAAGATAAAAGTTATATAGTAACATAACTTTAATATTTTACCGGCATACTTATCGCTCAAGAATTTCACGAAAAAACAACGTTGTGAGCGAAAGTAAAACCAGGTCCGACCTCTTTCGAAGCGCCCGCTGACGTTACCCGTCATGTTTGAATTTCGAACACACAGACCTTTATTTAAAAATAAAAAAAGAGGCGCGTTCTTTTTTACCGATGAAGGAATGAACGCAACCCGATCCCCGAAATTCACTTGCTACCAAGTTTATTATTTGATACTTGGGGCGGATTATTTTTTTTTCAGCGTTTCTTTACCGCGGCGGCATCGCTTTGGCTTTTTGTTAGATCGGGTTTAATACGTAGGTGTTATTTGTAGATATTAGGTATTTATCGGACGGACGGTTTCGATAGCGTGTATTGAAAAGCTTTGTGCTTTTTTTTTGTTAGATAATACCTGTAATTTTATAGATTTTGTAAACATAATGGGAAGCAACATTTTCAAAGTATTACTTTATTTAACATATTATTAATTTTGACACATCAATAAAATTTAATGTCAATCTTCTGCAAGCTTTGACAGCTGTCAAAACCTAAGGGCCCAAATATATGCAATACAAACAACCTCTTTTTTCACCAATGCCCCAAATATTTTCTCACTAATTGTAATTTTAACTAGGTTTATCATATCCATCTTTTTGGCGCGAGTGGCCTGGTGGTCCTCAAATGGGGCTGACACTTTCTACGGAACAAAATTGTCAAAGTGTCCGACGATCACGACAACTGAACCATAATTCGTTGAACACTCTACAAAGCCTCCATGAGCTGTATAACGACGGATTAAGGTTGAAATTCGGTAGGCGTGTATTTTCATAAGTATCACCTTATGTTGGTTTGTGCCACGACAAAAAGTTAAGATTGTTTGATAAGAAATGAGACGCCAAAATGGTCTTGTAACGTTGTTGGTTTTTGATGAAATGTTATATTGTGAATAAAAAAAGTTAAGATATACATGAACTAGGCCTCATCGATACTTTAATACATATCATTAATTGAAGTCGCAATTTCCTTAGAAAATATGTTTGTCTGTCAAATAGTCAAACAAAGATATTATGTTGTTCTTTAGTGATAAATACATACATACATATGCTCACGCCTGTATTCCCCGAAGGGGTAGGCAGAGGTGTTGTAATAACAACACCCACTTTTCACCGAAGATGGTGAGTCTGAGTCGCCGTCTCAGACACTTTACATACGTCATTGAATTACTTCTCAGAAATATGCAGGTTTCCTCACGATGTTTTCCTTCACCGTAAAGCACGTGGTGTGAAATCACTGTACATAATTTTTTTAGAAAAACTTATAGGCACTTGTGTAACAGGCGACTACTCAAACCCCAAGGCCACCACGGCTCTTTACGTTTTTCAATAAATATTTTTTATTATTATAATTTTTATTCAAATTCTTAGTCTTAAGGGCTTTGCTTGTAACATATACTTACATGCAATAAACAGTATACACAAGCTACATAGAGTTGTGTGCGTGGGTAGAGTTGCGCGTGTGTGAGGCCTAATTATTCGGAATAATCGTCGTGTATCGATAATTAGCTGCGACGAGTGTGTCGCGCGACCGCCCGCGACCACAGCGGTTCTCAAACCGTTGTTATATATTATAATAATTATTATCTAACAATCAGCAGAGAATCAGTTTACCGATCAAGCGAGTTAGCGCAGCCAGCTTACTGGACACCGTTCCCGCAGACACAAATTTAAATTCTGTGTTTTATTTATAATTTATTTTAAGTTCTCTTTAGTTCTATTGTACTAGATTTGAGTTAGTGGTATATAATATGTCGAGGAAATATAAAATCTAATCAAAAACGTCACGTGGTTTAACACGCATAGTTCCGTTCTAATAAATCGGTGATAAAGGCTATATATAGCCTTTATTAATTTGTGATAGTGTAGCATTCTAATGGTGAAAGAATTTCAAAACCGATCCAGTACTTTTTGAGTCAATTCGTTACAAACATACATACAAACCGCTCCGCTTTATAATATTATATTAGTAATATTAGTGAAGATAAACGTTCCATATATAAAAAAAAAATACCAAACGATTTTTTAGGTTTGTCTTGTGTTTCGTAGTTTTATCATCTAATTATGCATATAATAAACAAATGTCAATGAAGGTTAAACTTGAAAAATATTGTAATTTTTCAAGTTTACTTGTTCAATTTTATTTTACTTATTGAATTTTAATATGGCGTTCGTTGATGTCTAATGTAGGAAAATAGGAATATGGTGAATAAAATATTTAATATTGTAATTGCGCCAATGTAACTATATATCGGTTCGGTTTGTTGAGTGCTATTTTAGACATCAAAAAGTTTGAGGATCCTCAAATGCATCGCAACATGATGGATCGGCCGCGCTCGATGAGGTGTCGAACCGACGCGATTCTGTAATCGAATAATAAATTCGTTATCGCGTAATCGATTCATTCGACCCGAATTTGTATCCAGTATGATTTTTTAATTATTCAACACACTTTTTAAAAGTTATCCGTTTCACATAATGCTTTCAAATTAGGTTACATGATTCGGAGGTTGCTTTTTTTCAACTTAGGCCTGTTATTTCATCGCTCTGTTATCCTACATGCATTTTATATGTGAGTAACTGCAAAAATCATTGCCTTTACTACTTTATTACCACCACAACAAACCTAGTACCTATCCTACTTAGAGGCCATCATCAGCATTTAGAAGGACTCGGGGCTCTCTTATAGAATAAGCCCTCCTGAAATTTCCCTGAGCTCCTGCCGGCACTAATGAAACGTGTGTAACGATTGCAAGAATCATGCTGAAAGTCTGCCCTGAGCCCTTATATGCCCTGATAATTTACTCGACGTTCTAAAGTGCTTTACCAGGGTCTAAACTAAATACATCATTTTTTTTTAATTTAAAACAATATGAAAAAATCGAAATATGTTTAGACTTTGATTTTATTTTTACCGAAGTACTTTCGTCAGAATGACGCGGGGTTTAAGGTTACATGCACGGACAAGGCTGCCACTTGGCTTTAGCACTTATAATTAATGTACTTTTCAAAGGCAATATTCAATAATACATCTTAGTGTTGTTTACATTTAATGAGAGAACTATTAAATAAATAATCCTTATTTGAAATTGTAAGTTTGACAATCGCGGCAAATAGAGACGTTGTCACCTCGGGCCTCGGCGCCAGTGGCGCCGAAGCGAACGACCCACTTGGCCAGCCGACTGGCAACCGTCGGCAACCATGCAGAGAAACTATGGTATTTACCTGGCTTTTAACCTATAAACAAATATCGAGATTGACACACTGAACCAATAGTTCTGAAGGCTCATATTTTCAATCAATATTACCTTAGCCTTATTTCTGACCATCGATCGGATATATTAGGGTAGCAGGTACCAATTTTGATTAGTAGCAAGGTTGGGTTTTTGAGGGTGAGGTAAAAAGCATCTTATATTAAAGATAATATTGATTACCTTTTTACACATAGCTAACACTGCCGGGCACAGCTATAATAGAATAAAGTGAAATGTAAATCATCATGCATAAGCCATGGTGGCCTTGGGGTTAAAGCAGTCTCCTGCTACGCAAGCGACGCAAGTTCGAATCATAGCGGGTCTGTACCAATGAGTTTTTCTAAGAAACTTATGTACAGTGATTTCACACCACTTGCTTTACGGTGAAGGAAAACATCGTGAGGAAACCTGCACATGTCTGAGAAGTAATTCAAAGACGTATGTATAGTGCCTAAGACGGCGATGGACTCACCCTCTGTCACGTTGGCACTTGATCATATTCGGTGAAATGTGTAACTATTTTTAGGCCTCCGACTGGCACGGAGGGAACTCGGGCGGTCATCCATCTAATTACTGGCTAGGGTTAGGGTTGCTTAACTTCGCTGATGGAATGATATGCGCAATAGCAACTGTGCCACGAGCTCCTCGTAGCACAGTTGCTATTGCAAAATAAAGTGAAATGTAAATATAGTATATATATTCATTCATATTCATATATTTACATATGCTTACGCCTGTATTCCCCGAAGGGGTAGGCAGAGGTGTTGTAATCACTACACCCACTTTTCACTGAAGATGATTAAGTGCCAACGTGATAGATGGTGAGTCCATCGCCGTCTCAGACACTTTACATACGTCTTTGAATTACTTCTCAGAAATATGCAGGTTTCCTCACGATGTTTTCCTTCACCGTAAAGCACGTGGTGTGAAATCACTGTACATAAGTTTTTAGTCAAAGCCACCACGGCTCTTTCATATATTTGTTGCATTTATGTTAACTCACATGTACGATTCAAAATAATCTTAATTATAATAGTATCCCAAGTATAGCTAACATAAGCCCTGTTAGGACACAGCAACGTGAGAGGCACTACTAGAATTATTAATATCAATATATTTATCAATAAGTATCTAATATGTATTTATCAGGGAGCCGTGGTGGCCTCGGGGTTTGAACAGTCGCCTGCTACGCAAGCAACGCAAGTTCGAATCCCAGCGGGGTCTGTACCAATGAGTTTTTCTAAAAAACTTATGTACAGTGATTTCACACCACGTGCTTTTCGGTGAAGGAAAACATCGTGAGGAAATCTGCATATTTCTGAGAAGTAATTCAAAGACGTATGTATAGTGCCTGAAACGGCGATAGACTCACCATCTGTCACGTTGGAACTTAATCAAATTCGGTGAAAAGAGAGTATTGTGATAACAGCACCTCTGCCTACCCCTTCGGGGAATACAGGCGTGAGCATATGTATGTATGTATTTATCACTAAAGAACAACATAATATCTATTATTTTTCAGATTATATTATAACAGGTAACACAGTGTATTGACATCCTTAGTGTGAATCTTCTCTCCAAAATCCCTGTGCCCTAAAGGGTCCTAGTGTAAGTCTTACTGTCATCTGTAAGGACTACATTAAGAATATGTTTGAGCAATAAATTGACATAGAAATTAAGTTAGTTTCGATTTCAACAATTTTTTTTTCAATCAGACCGCCCAGTAGCTTTACAAGCACGCCATATTAACTGCCTTGTCCAAATTTATTGGGCAAAAGTTAATTTTAAGTTAACAAAAACTTTCCTTTTCTAGTCAAGAAAGTACGTATTACTTCAGCTCTATCGTTATTGAAATAAAGGTGGTTATCGCACAAATTCTGTTAATACTTGGTGTTTGAACAATGGAATGTCATTATGCTAATCCGTTTTCGGGTTTCATAAGCTACTTGTTTTATTTGTGAAGCGCTTGTTTGCGAATTTCATAGAAATATTGGTTTTTAATTAAAAAGTAAACATCTTAACTTAAAGGGACGTCTTACTTCTTCTACTGTTAAGATATGTTTAAAAAACCTCGTAAATACTTAGGACAGCATTAGAAAACTTAAAAAGTGATGACAATCACCTCACAATGTGAAGTAAAGTGAATGCCATTGGGAATTTTAATAGACAAAGAAATAATAATCTATACAGGTAAATAAAATTGAAGTGTCTGTTTGTAATTCCAAAATAACAGCTTTTCACTAAATGCAAAGTATTTACGGTTCTAGCATAAAAAAAATCTGGCTGTCTGATTGTTCCGGGTAATCTCTGAAACGGCTGGACCGATTTTAACGGGTGTTTCAGTGGCAGATAACAAATGTTACAAGGAGTATCTGAGGAAATTATAATTTATAAAATAATAGGCTTTCGTGGGCCAGCCATGAAATTAAATCCACCCGGGTAGATAAATAGATAGATAGATAAATAAACCGTTACAATGGCGCACTGAATGTTCTTTGGCTATTGCGTATTTTAACTACAAATTGACGAGGACTACGGGATATTTTTACCATCCATCAAAAGGTAGAAAGGCTATACTATCTTTTTTTTGAGTCAGAATTTATGTATGAAATACAGTACTAACATGAACTTTACGGTGAAGGAAAACATCGCGATTAAACCTGCATATGTCTGAGAAGTAATTCAAAGTCGTATGTATAGTGCCTGAGACAGCGATGGACTCACCCTCTGTCACGTTTGCACTTAATCATATTCGGTGAAATGTTGGTGTTGTTTTAAAGTTCAAACTCAGAATATCTTTATTTGATTAGACTTCTTACAAAGTACTTTCAAATCGTCAGAAGGACACAAAATACATTATACATGATTATAAATGTTACCACCGGGTTCGGAAGGTTGCTTTTGTTGAGAAGAACCCGGCAAGAAACTCAACAAGTACTCTTTAAAAAAATATATACAATGTTATTGGTTATAGTATCGCCGTCTCAGACACTTTGCATACGTCATTGAATTACTTCTCAGAAATATGCAGGTTTCCTCACGATGTTTTCCTTCACCGTAAAGCAAGTGGTGTGGAATAACTGCACGGTACGGGCCCCGCTGGGTTTCGAACTAGCGTCGCTTGCGTAGCAGGCGACTGCTCAAACCTCAAGACCAATATATATTCAGACTTTCTCAATCTATCAAAACACCCGTAGGCTACATGAAAAGCGTGAACAATTTCGCAATTAGAAAACTACTGGAAGGTGCACAAGTAGGTAAACAAGTATAATTAAAAAAAAAGAGTTAGTGCGCCCGCGCAGGGGTCAATGCTCGACCATACATCAGCTGTCAGCTTGAGTAATCTATCGACACCTCCCGTTTGACAGCTCGATTAGATTCTTCACAGTACTAGATGAGACATTGGCTTACGGATGTGATTTTAAAGTATAGAATTGGATTCGTTACATGATATAACATAAACTTAACTATAATTGTTACATTTATGTGTAACTTACATAAATACTGTAAGTGCGCTGCAATGTGAGAGTAAAATTATATTATAATATATTTTCTAGTTTTTATTTCTATCATCTATGTATATCATGCTATATATCTATTAATTATAAATATTAATTAATTAAACGTACTTCACATATTACTTTCTTAATATTATAAATATGACGACTAGGTACACTAGGGACAGTTTTTAAGGAAGTCTAATATTGAAGTAAATTATTATAATACTATATTTATAAAAAAATTGTTTAATATAAATTAACAGATAATTTTTATTTTTATTATATTTTTCTTTTTCATTGTATCAGCATGCATATGTAAAAATGATAGTAGAATATTAAATAATAAAGATTTTCACTGAATGCATATTTATACTATGTTTGAAATTCGTATGTATTTTTGTAACGAACTGGCTCAAAAAGTACTGGACCGATTTTGAAAATTCTTTCACCGTCTTAATGCTACGCTATCACTGATTAATATAAGCTATATTTTAATACTGTACTCACACGGAAAGGGGAACTACGCGGGTAAAACCGCGCGACGTCCGCTAGTGAAGTTATATTTTATGTTTGTCTATTTGCTCCAGCTAATCTCTGAAACAGTGGGACCGATTTTGACGGGACTTTCTCCGGCCGATAGCTTGTTTCAAAGAGTAATTTAGGCTACACAAAAAAGAGAGAATGTTAAATAACTTTAAAGTGGTTCACATTTGCGTAATAATTATTAGCTCCCCTACATACTACATCCCGTGCGGATAGCCGTCACGTCACGTCACATCTATACAGATAAAATAAAATTGAAGTGTATGTTTGTTATTCCAAATTAACAGCTTTGCACTAAATACATATATATATATACTTACATAAAAAATCTATTTAGATTAAAATCCTGTCTATATCTCCGTGTGTCTGTCTGTCGGTTTGTTCCGCCTAATCTCTGAAAGATAGCTGATGTTACAAGGAGTAACTTAAGTACTACTTTTTTTACTTCCAGCCATGAAATTAAGCCTATGCGGGTGAAATCTCGGAGTATAGTTAGTCACCAATAACCCTGTATATGAAAAGCTCAAATACTTATCGCTTAGGCATGTCTATTCCAAATTAAACTCGATGGTGTTAACCTGAAAGATGGATGCGTATGACCACACGCAATTAACAAAATCATCTCAATCCTCTCCCCCGCGGCTCGGTAGCAAAGGTCAAATTGTAATTTAATTAATTCTACACTCGTAACCAATCGCTCTTCGTTTCCAATTCACTTTGATTTATATGCGTACGCGCACACGGTGGCAATATAACGGTTCTGGTTACTAGCATAATATATGCTCACGCCAGAAGGGTCCCCGAGGGGGTAAGTAGAGGTGTCGTAACAACAACACCCGCATTTCACCGAAGATGATTCACGAAAGTGCCAACGTGGCAGAGGGTGAGTCCAGTGCCGTCTCAGTCACTATACATTTGCAGGTTTCACAGTAAAGCAAGTGGTGTGAAATAACTGCACGGTACGGGCCCCGCTGGGTTTCGAACTAGCGTCGCTTGCGTAGCAGGCGACTGCTCTAACCCCAAGGTCACAACGGCTTCGTTTATAACTAATTGCCTCAAAAAATACTGGACCGATTCTAAAATTTCTTTCACCATTTGAATGTTACATTAACACTGATTAATATAGACTATATTTGATCACCGTACTCCCACGGGAACGGGAACTACGCCGGTGAAACCATGTGACGTCCGCTAGTAGTTTATAAAAAGTATACCCATATTAAAGTCACCTGTTTCAAGGCCGATGTCTCCGCGACAAATCACCTTACTGCAAGAGTGAAGGACAAACAAACTCCTATAGCATTAAAATTATTAGTAAGGATGTACAGAGTGGAATGATTGATGATGTAAACGGTTTATTACACCGCTGTAATTAACTCGACTCGAGGGTCAGCGACTTGATGAACTGATACAGAGGAAATTGTTATTGAAGCCTTATTTACTTTGGGAACATTCAATTATTGTGGATTACAGTCCTAGACTGCCCTAGACACAGTAAAATATAAAGCTTTTCTTAAGCAGTATCGAATAAATAACGTTTCAAAATAAGAATGTTAGCTCCATCGAGCAGAAGGGGTTGTCACGCTTAAAAATCATTTTATTTGAATTTTATTGATTTTAATAATGATTGTAATAAAATATATGATGCCAGCTGAGTTTCGTGTCGCTCTTTCTTAGAAGGCTAGTTTCCGAACCGGTGGTCAATTCTTCGACGTTCATAAGTGCCAGGGCATGGCTATATGATTAATTTGCAATTTTTAAGGTTAATTTGTAAGTTGTAAGGTAAGGACAGAAACTTAAAAGCGATCGACCACGTAATGTCACCCTTGTGTGACATTACGGTCAGGGGCCGCTTATTATTTCATAGACACATTTGTGTGCGTATCATTTCGAACGATTTCTTCCCAGATTCCTAACTGCTTGTAGTAAACTAGTATGTATTCTGTGCCTTAGGTGCAGATTGGTCAAGAGGATCGAGTAACCTGCTACACAAGCGACATCTCACAAGTAAACAAAAAAATTACGTGCATCATATATGACCTGTATGATTAGAAACTCATAGACGTATGGACAGTGACGTATTAGACGGCGATGAACGCACCGTTTAAAACAGGATAATGTTTGAACTGGGGAAAAAAAATTGTATTTAAATAGAGAATCATTACGTCGAAAAAAAAAATATATATGTAAGTGTATATTTACTTCTAGTTTTTCTCAGCGCTCATAACCCGTGACGGCACATGTCAATACAGTTACCAACTTTCCAATAGTAATCAACACGTGCTGGAGCTAGAAGCTGAA
The DNA here is from genome assembly GCA_929442735.1 of Watsonalla binaria. Taxonomy (NCBI): domain Eukaryota; kingdom Metazoa; phylum Arthropoda; class Insecta; order Lepidoptera; family Drepanidae; genus Watsonalla; species Watsonalla binaria. Next base: position 3,122,140 of record OV838938.1, read on the forward strand.
ATATAACTGACAGATGAACAAAGGGAAACAAATTCACAACCAAACTCCTCAGGCAAGTGCTGGAAAGTTCACACTAGTCAATAACATTTGACATTATCATTATAAATCATTCACAAACAATACCAATCACACAGATAATAGAATTGGTAAATTACCCGCACCATGAATCAAAATTCAGGTAGCCATCACAAACAGTAGCGAATTCTCAAGTATCAAAATTATCGAGTTAACTAAGCGCATTGACCCTTGGTGTGATCATGAACAGTTCATCTTCACTCATCCCATAAATATCTAATAGAATATACACCTTATCTATTTGGAATAAGGTGTTATTATGTATGTATCGTTTGTAAATGGTGATTTGGTCAGAATGCTTGTCAGGAATCAACGAAGCGCAAAATAGAAGCTTCCAAGATACCTACATGCGAGCGAAAATCAATCTAATTTGATACTTCATATATATATATATATATATCTTTGTTTATACATGACTAGCGGACGTCGCACGGTTTCACCCGCGTAGTTCCCGCTCCCGTGGGAGTACGACAATAAAATATAGCCTATGTTATTTGCTGATGATGTAGCTATCCATTGCTGAAAGAATTTTTCAAGATCGGTCCAGTACCTTTTGAGCCAATTCGTTATAAACATACATACAAATTTTTACTCTTTATAATATTAGTATAGAAGTATAGATTTACCATAATGCAGATGCTATAACCATATTGCATATATAGATAGGTTTTAATAGACCATCTAAATGTGCATTACGACCATCAAAAGAAGAATAACTAAATAAAGAGGTTTCGTCCTCGATATTAGACCTTATTGTGTGTGTTTTTACAGGCCCTTTTTCGGTAGCTGCTTACCATCAGGTGGACTGTATGCGTGGTTCCCACCTATAAAGCATAAAAAGTTTTTTAAAAAATACTAATTTTTTCTTTAAATTATAATACTAGCTGTGACTTTATTTTATGGCTGGATTTTTGGAATCTTAACTTAAAAAAAGTATCCTCAGATACTCCTTGTAACATCAACTACCTGTCAGTGAAAGTCCCATAGAAATCGGTCCAATAGTTTCGGAGATTAGCCGGAACAAACAGACAGACAGTTTTTCTAGTTTTTTTAGTTATCTATGTTTATACCGTGTAATAGTTTTATATCCATTTATTGCTAAGCAGTTGTTTTGGAATTACAAACAGGCACTTCAATTTTATTTATCTGTATTTTATAGATGTATTTATATAGATTACTAGCTGTGCCCGGCAAACGTTGTATTGCCATTTTTTTTGGGGTGGACTACCCCTAACATTTAGGGGGATGAAAAATAGATGTTGGCCGATTCTCATAGATACCGGATAAGCACAAAACATTTCATCAAAATCGGTCAAGCCGTTTCGGAGGAGTATGGCAACGAAAAGTGTAACACTAGAATTTTATATATTAGATAATCATCATCTCCCTGGCCTTATCCCATACACTGTTGGGGTCGGCACTTGATTCAACCCGATGAGGCTGATCACTTGATTTTTATACGAGGCGACTGCCATCTGACCTTCGCAACCCCTTTAACGAGGAAAATCTGTGATCTGGGTTAAACCAGTTGACAGACAATTTTAGGCCTCCCGACAGACCTGTAACGACTGCCAAAGATGATAAATTGGCAACCGGGATTGACGGCTTAACGTGCTCTCCGAGGCACGGAGGGAACTTGGGCGGTCACCCATCCAATTACTGGCTAGAGGTAAGGTTGCTTAACTTCGTTGATCGAATGATATGCGCAATAGCAACTGTGCCACGAGCTCCTTAAATCTATTGATATAGTAGAGAAAAATCAACGTTTAGGAAGTTTAAAAAAAATCTCAATCATAAAGCTCTGCTTCTTAGCTTAATGAAACGTCAAAGCTTAGAAGTTCTTAATACGCTCTGCTCAAACCGAGGGTGGAAGGGCCCCAGGTCGCAAGTTACTTATAAAGATCACTTAAACTTAAGAAGTAGCGACGAGTATTTTAAGCTGTGGTCAGCATTGTATTCAGCTGGCCAACCCAACAATGGTCCTTAAGGTGTCGGTATAAACAAACACCAAACCTATTTATGCTCTATTGCATATCCATTACATACAACAATTGCGTTTAAACTAAAGGCTGTGCCGCTTAAGGGTCCAAGATTTGGGGCTAAGATACCATAGTTCTGGAGACAGAGGCGTGGATACAGTAAGTGTTTGAATGTTTAGTGAGGGTTCCCTACAATTTTTTATAATAAGTCTACAGTAAGGTCGCTGGAGAGGGACGGAAAAATATGAAAACAGATACTTTAACCGTGGTAATTTCATGAGTGACCCGCAGAACCCTAATGTTTTTTTTAATAAAAGTAGCCTAAGTTACTCGTCGTAACATAAGCCGTTTCGGAGAATAGCTAGAACAAAATGGTTTTTTTCATTACAGTTCCTTTAATGATAATCTAAAAGGAAAAGATGATGCCTTATGCTAGGGAATACCCCAATCATCCATATGATTAGCAGTTGTTTATAGTTTAGGAGCAAGATTTGCATTAGGTTTTGTTTGGAACTTCCACATACCATTTATTCCACACAAAATTATTATCTGCTATTATTAACATTTTATATGTTAAATGATATTCATAGTCACATATACCTGGCATTAAGCAAAAATATACCCATAATGTTCCAGATGCTTCAAAGTCCTACGTAATATTATTATTTACCGGACTAGACTCCAGGCTGCTACTGAGAAATTACAAATGGAAAAACTCAATAATACTTTGCTCAACTCAGAGATCGAACCTAGGAACTCATGTACCACGCTAACGTTATTTTATCTTTAAAAACACTCTAAACCGTGGTGGCTTTGTGGACGTATGTATAGTGCCTGAGACGGCGATAGACTCACCATCTGTCACGTTGGCACTTAAACAAATTCGGTGAAAAGTGGGTGTTGTGATAACAACACATCTGCCGACCCCTTCAGGGAATACAGGCGTGAGCATATGTATGTAAAAACACTAAACGGATCCCTAAAACATCTCAGCAGCGTATTCAAAGTGACCACTGGTGCATTTGATATAACCAAACACATTGTTATGAGAGTTCTTCAGTGTGCGCGTTATTTCGGGATTTATACACATGTATCGCCCGATGCACTTCAATCGATGTTCAGATTACACGCACTTCATTAACAATAGTGCCCAAAGTATGTGTAATGGTCAAACATGGTGCTACTTTTGTTCAATATAGCCAAGTTTTTCGCCATCAAGATGTGTATTGTAGATTTGTGGAAATTGGAATGGTTGAGAGGATTAGAATGGTGAAGAGCTGTGGTAGCCTCGGAGTTTGAGCAGTCGCCTGCTACGCAAGCGACGCAAGTTCGATTCCCAGCGGGGCCTGTACTAATGAGTTTTTCTAAAAAACTTATGTACAGTGATTTCACACCACGTGCTTTACGGTGAAGGAAAACATCGTGGGGAAACTTGCATATGTCTGAGAAGTAATTCAAAGACGTATGTATAGTGCCTGAGACAGCGATGGACTCACCCTCTGTCTCGTTGGCACTTAATAATATTCGGTGACATGTGGGTGTTGATGCTATAACACCTATGTTTACCTTCGGGGACCCTTTTAGGATGGCGTGAGTATATTTATTTTATTTTATATTTTTTGATTTTGTTCATTTGCTCAATGACTTTGCGATGTTAGTATCTGACACTAAGATATTAATACATGTTTAAGCTATATTTGTTTCAATACCATTTAATATTAAATCTTTAACCATTACATCTATAGATTTGAAAGCAGTTAGACAATTTAGATTAAGATTCCAAAGCATTTTTAACCCAAACCAATTTCACTTAAAATGTATTGCAACAAAGCCGATCGGAATTCGGCATTTCGCGTGTTAAAAAGCCGCGTGGAACCGACAAAGCGATGTCTATCTCAACACCCACAATACACTACCGAACACCCAAAGACCCTTGATACATTGGCAGACGAGGATTATCCCACAAAGTGCCGCAAAGCCTCCCAAGTCGATGTTGAAAAGGAATATAGAGCCAGCGAAAGGTTAGATACAAATAACTAATGTAAGAGATGATCCTACCTTATTATGGTCAGAATATCAATTACCAAAGCAATGTAAAGAGTAGTGTGGAACATATGGTCCTGGGATCGATACCCGGTTCGGGCAAAGTGCTATTGGATTTTTCCAACTGTAATTTCCCAGTAGCTGCCCGGAGTCTGGAGTTGTGCCCGGTTAATGGCGATTGGCTCGCCGTCTGTTATGTGGATGTAATATTTATATTATACTAGCGGTGCCCCGCGGTTTCACGTAGATTTAGTTTTATATAATACCTTCATCCCTTTTTTTCGCAATAAAAGGTAGCCTATGTCCTTTCTCAGGGTCTAAAGATTGTCTGTGCCAAATTTCATCAAAATCGGTTGAGAGATTTAAGCGGGAAAGCGTAACAGACAGACAGACAGAGTTACTTTCGCATTTATTATATTAATATAATAGTAGGGATTACCCATTAACTTAAGTGATCAGTGATTTTTAACCTAGAGTTAAAACTCCCTTACGCAAATTTGAGGTAATTAGGTTTTCTGCTTAGCCGTGAGAAGGTAACAAACAGACAGAGACAACTTAATACTATTAATGATTTTAATGAAATCCCAATAAATTCATCGACTAACGTACATTACAAATCATAAACAACACACAGACAGACTGATCATTCAAGTTGCACATACGTGTACAATAGGAACACGAAGCGCAAATGTCGAAAACCGGGCGCAAAAACAAACAGGAAAAAATGAAGGAATTCCTTTCATACATCCAAGTAGAAAGTAACATTGTAAGTTGAGCTTAATTATCAATTGATAATCTGGTAATGAATGCCTGGTGTAGCCATTCGGTAGCGCACAAAGCGGTTCTTCAAAGGTGCGGCGCGTTTGATGCGCGTGCGTCGAGAGTGGTCAGCTAACGTTTTGAATATCAAGTTTTTACCGACATCAATCGAGGCCGTGTGGTTTGAAGTCCACTGAAATCAATACTTTATATAAATTTGTATACTAATAACAAATAATAAATAAGTAACTAAAAACTAATTACAAGTAGAAAACTTGGCCCAAATCGGTGTCTCTCGGGATCGTGCCAAGAAGGCTGGCAGCATTGCCACGTTGAATAGCAATGCTGATTCTCTGAGCGAGAAAAGCCCCAGCCCGCTTGTCACGAGAAGCTTCTACCAGACGACGTGCAACCTCTTTGAAAAGTTGATGAGCATCTGGACCCCAAGGCCCCAGAGTTTCAACCGCAAACGCAGAAAATACTTTATATAATAAATTCTAATGTGTCTCTGTTTGACCGTTACCTTTCCACAGCTAAACCACTGATTTTGCTGAAATTTTTAATAGAGCTCTTACGGATTCAGAGGCTAGACCGACTAGATAAGATAGTAATTTTGTAATGCAATCAACAAATAGTACCTAACCTCATTACTAGGAGGAAATCTATACAAATGTATAAAATTTAAGTGTAAGTATGTTTGTAAATCCAAATAAACAACTTTTCACTGATTACTTACTTGTAACGTTCGTACGTAAATTATAGTATTTACGGTACTTACATAAAAAAAATATTTAAAAATGTTCTCTGTATGTTTGTCTATGAGTCTGTTCCGGCTAATTACCATACCACACGGCTCCTTACCATAACCTCTTATTGCCATGATAGTTTTACTATTATACGAGACAGATGTATATGACGTGTATACATCTGTAATTTCGTGTCATTCGTGAATCATAATATGAATTGCACCTAAGTGACCATTTTGTAATTTCGAAAATGAATCATATTCGGATCAATATGATTCTCCCAAAATGACCTTTTTAGCAGTCGCAGCCGCATCGGGATAAAGCCTTAAGGGTTAAATATAGCTCTGAACGAAATAGGAGCAGATAGATTATTAAACGCATCTCGAATTAAATTAAAAAAGTTCACAGATAGACAGATAGATAAATTCATATGAAGTTGTAATTAAAATAATAATAATATCATCGTTCAAAATGGCTCCTGCTTGGAATAACTCGGTAGATTGAACTGGTGTACTCTTGACAGGAGCTGAACCCGGGACCTCACGACTGTCACTGCGCATGTCAGGTAAAGTCAGCAAACAAACGTATAATGTATACTTTTATTACAAACTAGAAGTTTGCAACACAACTAGTGGGAAGAACTGCGTATTTGTGTTAACTCGTGCGCACCCAATGAATCTGTTCCGAACCTGACTTTTCCGAAAAAACTATCAAGACATGGTTGCTCTTCATCTTTACCGACACTTTATCTCACGTTCGATCTATAAAATTAGTTTTTTATCGCCTTCCCTTCTTTTTAGACTAAACTCCTTTAATTTTCAGAATAGTTTTTACTAGTAATTCCAAATTTAAACATGTTCGACTATTCTGCCGTCGGTCCGATGCGCCCGCGCAGCAGTTGATGCCGGGAGCCTGACGAGCGCAGCGGGGCGCGCCGTGTACTCGAGATAATCCCACGTGTCTTACCCTCCTCTTCACTTAAACAATTGTCAAGGATACCACCTTAATCTCGCTTCCATTATACAAGTTAGAAGCTTTTAAAATTAAAAAAAGTACCAGACATGCACAGTAATAAAATTCGTTTATTAGCCATTTAGAAAGAATCTTATTTATTTTGGACAGAATGGTGTTGAAAAAATGGTTGTTTTCATTCTTAGTAACATGACATATTTAAATGATAAAAAGTTGAGAACATATCTTTTGCGCTAGGTTTACTAAATTGCCCAAAATATTCAACAATTACCCAGTAATACCTAGTCACTGTCGAGCGTGTTCGTACGAACACGCCAATGTACACTCCAAGACCTAATATTTTTGACAATGGGTGCACGTTGAATAGAAAATAGCATTAATAGTCAAAAATCTCTCAAATTTCATTCAGTATCTGAGACCCCTTTACGTTAAAGGAACAGCAAAGTATCAAAAACTCTTTGAGGGTTAAGTTTTTATTTAGTCCAGTCATAACATACACAGATCAGTTCATCTCAATTTTAACCGCGTATCTTGCTATTTTATACGCAGTAAACTCTTCACGAACTGATTTATTGGTTATATTACTTGCAAATAACCTCCAATCATTTATCCTTTTGAGCGCTCTCATTTTTCAACGCTGCTTGATGTTCCAATATCTTTTTTAATCTTTCCAATCGTGACTTGTTAATTTTGTGAAAATATCCAGATTCATTAGCAGCATCCAGCTTGCCGACCCGCCCTCCGGACTCCTTCACGGGTCCTCCTTTATCTGTGGTATTGGCATAACACCTCCAACCTCCAATATTCGGAGCCATTGGAATTTGATTCTCTCTGACTAACCCTAAATGTCCGCCTAGAGCCAACGGGGGTATTTTCTTTTCTTTCTGAGCTGAACTCTTGGGAGCAGTTGTACTATGTTGTGCTTTCTGGTCAGCTGTGTGTCTCGTTTGGTAACATAAGTCCCTAAAGTTATCACTGAATGATACGGGAGCTAACTTCTTCTCCTGGTCCTTACCAGAGCTTGGAGGCTTAAACCGCCTCACCCTTCTGCTTTGACTTCGCTTAGATGAAGTCATCAACTGTAAATGTCTCAAAATTCTTCTAGAATCCTTACAGAGAGTCATCTCAAACTATTTCAGAAGAACATTCAAACGTATGGTCTTTTGTACTTCAAACTGGTGCTAACATAAGGAGCTACGAAATAATTTTGAAAATCATTTTGGTTTCTGACATTATATGACAGAAACTTGGCGCACAGCTTATAAATATTACAGCAGATTTATTATATGCTCGCTTGACACAGATAATTAACAGACACAGGTAAAAATTTTATAATGTATCCAAGTCTCCCCCTTCTTGAAATCGTTCTGTATTTACCATTACTAAAAAAATCGACATATATTTATTTTTATAATTTTTTTTAGTAAATTTGGAAATTTACAAACCTTTGTATTATAATATAGAGCTTGCAAGATATTTATTTCTGCAATAAACTAGTGTGAAGTCTATTTCGTATAGTTAATGAGATGATAAATTGCCCTCTTATGCAAAATTGGACACACGGAATACTGCGTGAATGTTGGGAAGGCATAACGATTTATACAATCACACCTACATTTCGATAGCCTCGTTTGGTCTAGTGGTCGCAAGTGCTACTGCGGAACATGAGGTCCTGGGTGCCCCCAGTGTTATTGCCCTACGCTCATAGCTCGTGACGGCACAGATCCTGTGGAAAAGTAACACCATCCTCACCCTTTGCTTATAGAAACACGTGCCTGATTTATGTCATTTCCGTACATTGTGTACCGTTTCTAGCGCAAGTGCGAGATAATGTTACTTTGTGCCTGCAGGTGCGTCACGATGAGCTATCAGTGCGTAAAGATTGGGGATACTGAACATGTTTCTATTCACCTCACACCATACCTATAGACAGGGACAGGCTCATTAAAGGACTACTACGCATTCAAGGTCTACGCTCATAAATCATGGCGGGACATGTATCTCTCAGTAATAGGAGTCTGAAATTGTGCCTGGTAAATGGCAATAGGGAGCCTTGTGCCATTTACCAGGCACAATTTATCTCTATTACATGGGAGTTAAACATTACTAATTTCCTTCGGAGAATACAGGCATGTGTAGGTATGTATTTCAAATCATACAGTTAAATCATAATCATGATCGGTATTTTATTTTACTTCATCCATCATGGTTTCTTCACCAGTTTCTCAAAACCCTCTTTATCCTTATTTTTCTTCAAAGCCTCGAGTTGTCTCTTCGCCTTTTCTGTGAAATATCCTTCTTCTTTCATCGTTTCTGGGTGTGTGAAGCCTGGCATTTTGATTTTATCCGATTCTTCTTTACTCGAGCCCTTTTCCGGGCCCTTCTCTGACAATGCCCTTGTTTGGGTGAAGAACGGAATAAGGTTCCGTTGAACTGTTGATAAGCAAGCAGGACAAAGTCTCATGAAGGAACCATCTTTTCTTAAGGTGAATCTTGGACACAGTTGTGTGAAGAACCGTACCATTGTGTTAGTTCACTATTGAAAATATTATTGGTGACTAGAGCGACGCTGCCAATGGATTCAAAAGATTCATTTCAGATAATTTTGTGTAGTTTTTTTGGCGTTCCGATGGTGTCAGTGAACAATTTCTGTTTACGGTGACTGACATCAGGCACGTTCATTCTTGACATAAACTTGTGAGTTCTTTAAAGAAGTTTCCATTGTTCATGGTTATTTTAAATGTAAGCGATTTTTTATCTGAGTCTATGATTAGGCAGACAATATAATATTTTTAAGACTGTTGCATTATCATCCTCCAAATGGTTTCTGCATGTATCAGTACTGGAAAAGAAACCAGTGGTGTCGAAGGTTTCCAGAGGTATGACGTGAAAATATATAGAGAACACTAGGAAGAAGCCTACAAACGTTGTAGTGGATATTTTTGGGGTGGATCAACCTCATTATTTATGGATATGATTATATATAGATGCTTGCCGATAAGCACACAATATTTCATACAAATCGGTCCAGTAGTTTCGGAGGAGTTTGGTAACATACACCGCGATACGAGAATTTTATATATTAGTTTAATTTCAGTCATGGTAATCGATCGAAACTTGCATGCATTCACTCACAGGCTACGTTTACCATCAGACTGTTGCACCTTTGCAATTATAAAATAATAATAAGCACCAATTCAAACAACAATATTTAATCAGCAATTCAGTTACATAATTTTGTCCTCGAGGCCAACTTGATTAATACTAATAAACTTCCAAATTTAAAGAGCTTAGAAAATAACGTTTATTTTCTCACTCTTACTTTAAAACCTCTTTTAAACTTTAATCGAGTATTTGGTATCGGATGAGCGAAAAATCTTTCGTAAGCGCAGTGCAGTAACATCACGACTTTTGAGTGTTGGCCTAGATTTGCGGTTCTCCGCACTTTTTTCGCTGAGCGCTTAAAAATCGTGACGGCCCCTGTTCTAAATTATACCATTGAGACGTCGCTTGAATTGTATCATATAAGTAAGCTAACTAGTTATCTCCCTTCTCCTCTTTATTTTTGATCTCCTGCTCTGGTTCTTTCTTCTGGTTCTCCTTGATCTTCTCCAACTGTTGCCGCTGTTTGTTGAAGAAGTACCCTTCTTCCTGCGCCGCGCCGTACTTGCCCAGCCCCCCTCCAGATGACCGGACCGAGCCTCCCGCACCTCCACCTTTACCCGCTCCTTGAAATATTAACAAATTTCGCACTAAACATCGCATTACACATATTAAAAAGAGGAAAAATTCGTTACGGTAAAGCACGTGGTGTGAAATTTTACACCAAGCGACTATGATACACATGATCACGCCTGTATTCCCCGAAGGGGTAGGCAGAGGTGTTGTGATCACAACACCCACTTTTCACCGAACATGGTTAAGTGCCAACGAGACAGATGGTGAGTCCATCGCCGTCTCAGACACTTTACATACGTCATTGAATTACTTCTCAGAAATATGCAGGTTTCCTCACCGTAAAGCACGTGGTGTGAAATCACTGTACACCAGTTTTTTAGAAAAACTCATTGGTACAGGCCCGGCTTGCGTCGCTTGCGTAACAGGCAGCTGCTCAAACCTCAAGGCCACCACGACTCTTTGATATGACATGAATAACCCGATTTTTAAGACTTACACTAGATTGTGTCGGGGCGAGCCGAGCTTCGGCCGAAGTAAAAGATAAAGCACTGTACAAAAACGTGCCAATTGGCGTGACGTGCTATTTAGCTTCACGTAAATTCAGGTGACCATAGTACCCAGTTAAACACTGTTGTCGACCCCATATTTACGTTATGGAATGATAAAGGTGATGATCAAAAAGTAGTGATGACGACTGAAGTACACGTCTCTCGTAAGTAAGGTTCTGGACCCACCTGCGCCAGGAGTTCCCGCAGGAACAGTATAACATCTCATTTCCACATTCCTCGACAACTTTTGAACGACATTTAAACTGTTGATATTACGAGACAGCATTTTTTTTATTTTTTATATATTTTATTATTATGTTTGAATACAGTTGCTCACTTTGCAAAGGTACGTTGATAGTTAATTTGACATCTGTCAAAATAGTTTTTATTATAAATACTAGCATGATTATATTATTATATTTTTTATCAAATGAGTATTCATATGCCACGGAAAACTTCGTCGAATAAATTGTTTTCTTTATAAATAAATATTATTTGGACATTATCACACAGAGTCACAAACTACTATGGGTACCTACTCGATAATAAAAGAAGTCCTTCCTTTATTTATTTAATGGCGATGAGCTTAAGTAAAACTATTCAAAAAAGAAGTCGTTTCATAATACTGTTCAACTTGCCATCTATACATACGTACATACTGATAAATAAAATTGAAGTGTCTGTTGACTATATGAAAGTATACACGGTACTGCCATAGAGAAACCAATTTTTAAATGTTTTCTCTGTCCGTCTGTCTGTCAGTTTGTTCATGGTAATCTCTGAAACGACTGGACCGATTTAACTGGACTTTCACTGGCAGATAGCTAATGTTACGGGGAGTAACTTAGGCTACTTTTAATTAAAATTAAATATAAGGGTTCCACGGGCCACCCATAAAATTAAATCTACGCAATAACAATTACAGAGTAAAAAAAATAATTAAGAAAGTCTCCATAGAAATCGCTGGCAATTATATGAAAAGTAGGTGTTGATTATTTTTACTAAGCTTTTTATCCTGTCGAAACCATATATATATATATATACATGTGCGCTGTCAGATTCAGCATAAGTGTTTGTGTTCTCCTAATTACTTCTAAGTAGTTGAAATTCTAATCAAATAAGGATATTTTTGATTTTGATAGTATTCAACTACAAGCAGTTCCAGTATCACTGCCACTTGGGTGTAAGTCGTAAGATCTTTTAATTAGTTCAATAATGAACACCTCCGATTTCAATGGTATATCCAATTTCGTTCCCTCAAATGGATTGGCCCCGGTAAATTGCGAAAGAACCGCAATTAACGCTATTTTTCACTAATTGTTATGTATATAAGTCGGCAGCGATGGACTTTACATGTAGTTTATCAACGATTGTGTTAAATATGTATTGTTTTTAACACTAAAGTACATAGATTAATTACCTACATTCATTATGGATCTCCGGAAAGTAAGTATTTCTAACTTGTAATAAGTTATTAGTGTAAACGGGGCCTGTACCAATGAGTTTTTCTAAAAATAAACTTATGTCCAGTGATTTCACACCGCGTGCTTTACGGTGAAGGAAAACATCGTGAGGAAACCTGCATATCTCTGAGAAGAAATTCAAAGATATGTATAGTACCTGAAACGGCCATGGACTAACCATCTGTCACGTTGGCATTTAATCATCTTCGGTGAAAAGTAGGTGTTGTTGTTACAACACCTCTGCTTACCCCTTCGGGAAATATTGACGTGAGCAGATGTATATATGTAATTAGGAATATACTTGATGTTTCCGTGCCCTAATTTTTAGGCACGTTCGAAAGTCGTCGCCTGACCTTGCGTTTTGCGCTTTTTTTCAATATACCTATGTTGAATTACCAGCTTTAGACCGGGGCTCGTGAAACTTCAATCTAAAATCAAATAATTTTGTTCAATACAAGAGACACGTGAAGCACGCATTGAACTTTATATTTAAGACAAACTTACGTTGATGTTCTACCGTTTCCAAAGTAAAAGAGTGTAAAATTTTAATTTTGGTTTACATAATGGTTGATTATACAATAACCGACAGGAATCAAAATTTTTTTTATAAATAAAAAAAAAAAAATTATCAAGGTCAGAAACTATCTTTGTGTTAACATAATATTTTTTTAATTTTACAGATTCTATGTATCATATTTACGATATTTTCTTCACTTTATTTGAGGTAAGCATAATGGGATAAAAGCATTTTAATATGTGGATGTTTTGTTGAATGAGTTACAAGGGCAGAGCAAGACCTAAGAAAGCTGGATGGATTGTGTGAAAGATATGGCTCAAAAAGGAGTAAATACGGATATGATGGCTGATAGAGAGAAATGTATGGGTAAAGCACATTGCGACGACTCCAAATAAAATGAGACAAGGGCTGTTGAATTTGACGTTTATATTGTAATTGTAGTGAGGCAGCAAGCTACCACCGTCGGTACTCCGTCAGCAATCCTAGAAGAAATAACGATGAATACTGCATCTGCTACCCGAGAACTAACGGAAAAATCCCGGTATCCCCACTAGTGGACAACCACGGACTGGGAACAGAGAGACTTGTGGTCTTCATCTACAGGAACCCCACCACACAAGTGGTCACTCTATACACACCAGATCGAGATAAACAACAGATCATACCAGACTTACCATATGATTCTGGTGATATCATACAGCACATCTCGATGGAGACTATTCTGGACCTGTTCTACAAGAGCCCTAATGTAGTTAAACGTTACGTTACAAATGCAGCAAGCCCAACCGATTCAAATCAACAAATAGGATATAATTTATTGAATGCAGATTTTGCGAAATTCCCGTACTTACCAAATTCGCCGAACGGTATAAGTCAACAAAGTGAATATAATTTATTAAATACAGATTTTCCGAAATTCCCGAGCTTATCAAATTCACTAAACCTGCTAAATTCGCCAAACGGTTTAAATGAACAAAGTGAATATAATTTATTAAATACAGATTTTCCGAAATTCCCGAACTTATCAAATTCACTAAACCTGCTAAATTCGCCAAACGGTTTAAATGAACAAAGTGAATTTAATTTGTTAAATACAGATTTTCCGAATTTCCCGAACTTACCAAATTTACCAAACCTGCTAAATTCGCCAAACGATTTAAATCAACAAAGTGAATATAATTTTTTGAATGCCGATGTCACGAATTTCCCAAATCCACTGAATGTGCAAAATTTACCCAACTTACCAGATGTGCCAGAGTGGCCCAATTATTCAAATCAACAAATTGGGTATACTTTATTGAATTCAGATGTTACGCCAGATTTACCAACCGTATCGAACTTACTAGACGTACCAAAATCACCAAACGTACCAAGTTCACCAAATGAACCTCTCGTACCAAACCTTTCTTATGGACCAGATTTATCGGACACACCGCACCCTATACCCACCGATCACGAGTTCTCTGCAGATATTACTGGTGATAACCAAATCATCATTCCAGTTAAAGAAGATATACCCAATGCGAGCTACGAAAGCAATGAGGTTACAGGCGATTTGCATAGCCAAGGCCAAGTGCAAGGTGTCAAAGCTGCGTACAAACTCAACGGTAGTTATCACGGACATGTCAGTGATTTCCAAACTTTCGACAAATGGTTCCAGATGCAGATGGCACGGTTCCACAACATCCAGGGATCAATTCAGACGAATCAAATCAACGTCGTCACGCTGAAAGTTCTCATTGAGCGGACCTTGCAGGAGAATAATATCTACGTGTCCTCCAATGGATTGTTGGTTGACGTAAACGGTGTGGCGTTTGATACCAGTAACCTGTTGCTGCGGCCCATTCTGATCGGGAATTCGATGGAATATCAAAACATCGTGCAAAATACAAATCATTTCATTTTACCTAGAAATTCACCTTATTTAGAAGCCCTATTGGTGTCATTGTTAACACCACCAAAAGTTTTGGGTATCATACCGCTGGGTATTGCAATGCTTCCACCAGATTCTGCGCAGAAGTATTCATATGCTGCCCAGCATAGTGCCCCGTCAGGTTCAGCTGCTCATCACGTAAGCACCCAAGGACCTGCTGTCCATCATGTGAGTTCCTCAGGAGGCGCTACTGTCCAGCACACTAGTTTCTCAGAAGCGTATCATGGAGCACCAGACCAGACTATAACAAACGGCAGACGAATCATACCAGGATATATAGATCCAAAGGCTAAAATAAACCCTCATACCAAACAAATTCCTGCAAAAAGAAGATCTTTAAAGAGGAATCAAATAAATTCGGATGAAATCACCAAGGCATCAGAAAGCGACTTTTTAAGTTTATCAAATTTAAGAAACATAATACAGAGAGTGTTCTCGATTGTGGGCCCTGGGGGTAATGGTCAAGATTCGCAAGGAAAATCGAGTGAAGAAGATCAAAGTGCTGGATGGGATAGTGATGAGGATGAAGGGCCTGACTTTAGAATTATTGGTGGCAACCCTGCGACTGGTAGCGGCACTCCGGTCAACATTAAAGGGCGGTCAGGCAGTAACAACTACTAGATTATTGACATTACTTTTTACTTTAATATTAGATTATTTACTTCAACGACGCGGCTTGTTTCTGGACTAACGAGTTATTTTAGTTTTATTAATTAAATGGGGTATTGCAATGCACTATATTTTTTTTTATCATGTTCCATGTACATTTACTAGTTAGAGAAATAATGTAAATAATTTTATGTTATCGAGCAGATATCGGTCAATATATTTTTAGTTTTTACGTGAAGTATAAATATACAACGATTTTTTTGAGTATAGAGAACCGTAATATTAGTAATGAATTACATCAATGCCATCTGTACATTTAAAGTTGAACTAATTCCTTAAACACCTTCCTGTTACATTTGCAAATTTTGCTACCAGACACGAGATGGCACTGTAATTAATTTTAATTATTGCCATCTAGCGGTTAAAAGTTAAACCATTAGATCGAACGTCGTCTAAGGTCGAACGTATCAGTTCTCCAGAACTCCGATAGATGGCACTTGTACTTGTCAGCTGTGAAAGCTAAACATCTAAGTGATCACTAGATGGCGCTTCAAATAAACAAATTATTTTTCTTTACCAAGCACGACGAAGTAAAATGCAAAGTTATGAGTTTTGCCACAAATTTTTATAATCAAAAATTAACGTCATAATAGGATACCTTTGTTCATGAATTTCTGATTAATAATAGCGCCATCTGTGGTCGTTGCTGACTATAAAGTTTCCTTTGTTTATTTCTAGTTTGAGACCAAGTTCAACCAGTCAGTCAAGTTAGCATTCAACAAGTAATATTGTAATTTGTAAGCAAGCACAGTCGGGCTTAGGTTGTGTCGAGCGCGGGACGGGTGCGTCTTAAAATATCCCACGATCCCGGTTTTAATAAAAACGAGCAAAACACTCAAGTTTCAATGACAGTTAACTGTACCAGCTGTTTATTAATCTACTAGTTTGAACTCAACTAAGTAATATCGCGGTTATTAAACTGGAATAAAGTTGATTTTTGTGTGATTTCGCGGTATTATTGTGTTCAATATTGTTTTGGATGGATAATCAATGTTGAAGCTATGAAAGGATGTTGTCGTAGTCTTCCAAGCTGTTAGGAAAACACAGCTTTTGAAAATTGATGGGATTTCACGACAGGTAAGGTGGCATGCTGCTATGAATATTATTTTTAACTTAAGTATTTACTTAATCAAATATGTAACCAAGCAGGAACCTTTTTACCTTCACCTTACCTTCATCTACCATCTTACCTACTTC
Organism: Watsonalla binaria; assembly: GCA_929442735.1. Taxonomy (NCBI): domain Eukaryota; kingdom Metazoa; phylum Arthropoda; class Insecta; order Lepidoptera; family Drepanidae; genus Watsonalla; species Watsonalla binaria. Next base: position 3,138,719 of record OV838938.1, read on the forward strand.
ACCGCACCTAGTGCTTACCTACACACATTTTTTCAAATATCTTGTTCTGTAAGTTCTTTAATATTAAATTAAATAAATCTTTAATATAATGCAAAAAAATGTTTTAACTGGCTTAACCCAGATCATCGATATTCCTCGTTAAAGGGGTTGCGAAGGTCAGATGGCAGTCGCTTCGTATAAAAATCAGGTGATCAGCCACATCGGGTTGAATCAAGTGCCGACCCCAACAATGTATGGGATAAGGCCAGGGAGATGATAATGCAAAAAAATACGAGTCCTTAAGTGTAATTAACATTTTTATTAGGTAGTTTGATATCTATATATAATACTTTTACATAATTCAGCTCTTAAACAAATTAAGAAAGTAGGTAGATATACCTATTAAAGTCTTCATGCATTCTGAACATAGTAAATAAATATAAGGCGGACTTGGTTTATTGCGCCAGTGCCGAAATAAATGCTTAACAAAAGTGTTTGAGTAACTTTTCAGGTAATAGTTACTTCATATAAATTATTACGGTACACTTAACACCCGAAGTGTTAAACAGTACACCAAAGTGGGTTGCTAAAATAAGATGCCTACAACGAGATAATACAATGAGAAATATTGTGAGAGCGAATCTCCTACCTAAATAACGTGTGACTTAAACTTAATAGAAATATAAATAATATTTATACACATTAAATATGGCACAAATGGTAGGTGTTATTAAGGTCACAGGAATCACATATTTCACCCAATTTTAGGGCATGTAAATATTACTATTGTAAACCAATGATATTAGATGTTTTATATGATGTTATATGTAATTATGATATAATGTCACTCAGCGTACTGAAATTGAGGCGTTATAGCAGTTAGAATAAATTTTTTTATGAGTTCAAGTGAGAAACTGCATAAGTACAAATATTTTTTTTCTGTCGTTTTGTGAGCGCATAACGTATCTAATACATTTAATATCACTGTTTATTCTACACGATTAATTATTTATAAATTGCGGTCTGAACGCATCAAGGAGTTTTATAATTTTATACTCTTTATACTGTTAGAAAGGTATTTATATACTCTCTTTTACCCGCGACTATGTCTACTTTTTAAGCAGTAGGTTAGTACCAAATGGTCCAGGTAAAGCTTGAGAGTTTTTAAGTTTGTAAGTAAGGTGTGGTAAAATCTATAAAAATAAATAAAATTATAAAAAAATATTAATTCTAAATAGGCTTTGGGGACAACGCTTGAGGTCCCGTTCTTTCCCTCAAAGATGATTAAATCCAACATATTGTTGGGTCCCGGTTCCAGAAGCATCCATACAGTCATGTAAACCATACTCTCCTTAATATAAATAGATAAATAGAATCTGTATAATTGCTATAATTGTTCCGAAATCTCGACTCATTAAACTAATCGTCACTTCACAAAGGCTTTTAATAACTAACATTTTATTGCGTATGGTAATTAATATCAAATTAAATGTAATTTCGCAACCGGGGCCACGGACTTTATCCATTGCCGCGTGACCTTGCGCAGGCGGCTCAACATCCTTGCAAAACTGTCGTTGGATGTCGTGTTTTGAAATTACCTCTGGCTTTTAACCTTGACTTGTGGTCGAAGCCCATCTTATTGTTAACTAATTGCTTTGTTTGAGATGTATTTACCATCAAGACAAATATTTCCCTCGATTAAAGCCTAGTTCCAAAGATTCATTGTATATTTAGAAATCGGTCGTAAATCTATACAAATATATAAAGCCGAAAAGATTGTTTGGTCAAATAAAATAAGTTAGACAAAAAAAATTTTTTGCTTTTAATTCATTCATCATGTTGAATCAAAACCTATAGTTGGGATACTGTGAGATTATTTGTCACCTTTGTTAATTCGAAAGCTATAAACAATACTTAATAGTATGAAATAAATGTAGTTACCTATATTTTTCTATCTAATATGTAGCTTTGGTACGCAGGTTTTGCCTGAAAACTGTATGAAGTTATCAAGAAGAGCGACATTACTTTCCAATATTTCATGTCCTCTACTAATCTCTATATATCGTCTAGTATATACTAATAATATTATAACGAGGAAAGATTTGTTTTTAAGTATGTTTGTAACAAATTGGCTCAAAAAGTACTGGACCGATTTGAAAAATTCTTTCAGCAATGGATAGCTACATTATCAGCGAGTAATATGGGCTATATTTTATTTCCGTACTCCCACGGGAACGGGAACCACAAAGGTGAAACCGCGTATTGTCCGCTATTTACTAATAATTTTAATCAATAATATCTATTTATATATTTGACCTTGAAAAAACTTATGAAGTTTTACCTAATTAGGTAGGTACCTAGTTGACCTTCCATTTTTGATTTGTCATTGGGTACAAGAGTTGAGTAAATCGGCCGTCCATTACCGTGGCTAGATTCAATCCAGTCTGTCTGGTTTCAGATCTTTTACGATTGCTGCACAAAAAGTATGTTAAGATTTTGCTTTACGTGTAAATAACAAAATATATTCAAGTTAAACATACTAGCCTCTACCTGTGACTTATACTGCATGGAATAGTTACTTTAGGCTAAATTTGGCTCTTTCATGCAACAAAGGGCTAGGACCCACTGGGCCACCAATATTCGTCCCTTGTAGTAAAAGTTATAGGCTTATTGGGACCCCGGGAGGAGAACAGTTAATTATTCATATATAAGGGGATACGAAAATATAGTAGAAAATCATTGAAACCTCTTTAAAGTTCTGATGACCTAGTACTAGTACATCAGGAGACGAGTGGGTTTATTTATTTATTTATTTAGGGTTCCGGCCCACAATATCTTCAGCTTTATATATTAGTACTAAAACACCTGACAGTCGGTATGGAGGCTGATTTGTGAATCTAAACCATCCAGAGCGCCAACCAAACGCATACGAAAAAATCATTCAAACCAGTCCATCCGTTTAGGAGGAGTTCAGTGACATACACACGTACAGTAGAATGATATATTTAAAGGTAGTGATGTAAACTAGTAGGACATCTTGAACAAATTAAATCCCACTAGCATTTTTTATGGTATATCTAAAAGACGTCATCTAAAAATCCCATGTAAAAATACTTAATGACGCATGTAGACACTTACCTCACATACTTAAACAGAAGCAAAAACAACGCTAATAGAAAATCCTACGTAAGGTTTTATAAGGTTTGGGTACTTATTAATTATATTATAATAATTATAAAAAAATGTTAGGACTAAAGCCTTTTCTTAGAATCAGTAGGAATTATACGCTATGTTCAAGTGATATACAGGCCTAGACATTTTAGACGCACATTTTTGTCACAGAGCGATGGTACATGTCAATCTATACATCTATATTGATAAATAAAATTGAAGTGTCTGTGTGTTTTTCCAAAATAACAAGCCTGCTTGACTGGACCGACAGACAGAAGAACATTTTTACCGGATTTTCATTGGTTATCAAACAACATTATCCCAAGATACTTCTTGTAACATTAGCCATCGGCTAATGTTAGGATAATTATGTTTAAAAAACATTAGGGTTCCGCGGGTCATCCATGCAATAAAGTCTACGCGGGTGAAGCCGCAGGGCAAAGATTGTTTAATAATAAAATAAAAAGTTCCGTTTACGGAACGTTTTCGGCTTTATACATACAATTTTTTGGCTACTAAAGGTCATTGGGGTTTGAGCAGTCGCCTGCTACGCAAGCGACGCAAGTTCGAATCCCAGCGGGGCCTGTACCAATGAGTTTTTCTAAAAAAAACTTATTTGCAGTTATTTCGCACCACGTGCTTAACGGTGAAGGAAAACATCGTGAGGAAACCTGCATATGTCTGAGAAGTAATTCAAAGACGTAAGTATAGTGCACTTAATCATATTCGGTGATGTTGTTACAACATCTGCTGCTTCGGGGACCCTTCTGAGATGGCATAAGCATATTTATTTATTTTATTTTACGTCTTTCTGCCTATTTATTAATTTCTCCTCCATGTCCACATCCAAATGAAGAGCGTAAACCAATTAAGTAATTAATTTGCAACTTATCATAAATCTTCACGCGTTTGCAATTAATTTCTAATTGATCTTTCTACGTCCAGAGCATATCCATTACATTCAGATCATATCGCGAGCTGAGGCCAGTGTACAATTACGTACTCACCAACAGCTAGCTTTTACCAAATCTATTTATCCCTACACTGCCCCTCTGGTCTATGAGTCGCAAACGCTACTGCGGAAACCGATGTTCTGGGTTCGCTCCCCGGGTCGGGCAAATTGCGTTTTCTATTTGAATTTCCCAGTAACAAATAGTCTGGATTGGCCCAGTTAATGGTAGGTATTTAATAGGCATTCCCCCTTTTGCATGGGACTTATTTTACCCCTTATTACTGGAGAAATATGGGTTAACTATTATAAGGGAACACAGGCGTGACCGCGATCTATTTGAGTATTTACTAATAAATACAATAATTTCTAAATCGCTTGTACACATTTAGAAATTCAAGTAGATATATCTTCTCGCTCCGAATGCGCTCTATAAAATCAATACCACGTTTTAACAGAATTTGAATTTTACACATTTCTTAATAACATGTTATTTGTATTGTGGTGTTAGTGACCGTATTTCATCTATTAGTAAACATGACCCTTGTTATCAGCAGCATGAAGCCAATCGGACAATGATTCATTGCGCTTACTTTACCTATAAAAATATCGCTGTCATTTCCAATTACCGTCTCAATTTCTGCTAATTCATTATGGAAATCCTAAGATCAAACCCCAAGACCCCATGGTTGTCAGGTCCTACAAATCGTATTTGACCCCTTCACGAAATTGAACTGGAATGTATGATACGTTTCGTCGAGGGGCTGTTGGTACTGGACCGCGGTCTCCAACGTCATCTTGGAGTTGATAATTATTTCTGAGTGGGAAATTGGCCATGACCGTCCCATGCTCATGTCAATAATAATTAAATATTATGAATATAATTAATCATATGTTCAATCTTATATAATTAAAACCATGGTCCCTACTCGTTCTATCTATCATTGCCATAAAGCTGAGCTGGAATCCCGCAAACCCAGATCTATTTATTTTTCAAACTAATAAATGGGTGACCGCCCGAGGTCTCTCCGTGCCTCGGAGAGCACGTTAAGCCGTCGGTTCCGGTTGCCAATTTATTTATCGTTACAGGTCGGTTGGATGCCTAAAACAGTCTGACAACTGGTTTAACCCAGATCTCAGATTTTCCTCGTTAAAGGGGTTTCGAAGGTCACATGGCAGTCGCTTCGTATAAAAATTTGGTGATCAGCCACATCGGGTTGATTCAAGTGCCGACCCCAACAATGTATGGGATAAGGCCAGGGATGACTTACGCAGTGATCTCAAATATGAATAATTCATTCCCCGAAGGGGTAGGCTAAGGTGTACTTGTAGTAGGTATTACATCCACATTTCGCCATTTATATCCCATGTAATAAGGGGCGAGTCTACTTTCATTAACCGGGCACTAATCCAGATGGAAAAACTTTGATTGAATACTCTCATCTTTCAGCACCATTGAAGGGAGGTCGTGACCTCCAACAACGAAGTTCCTTCTCCCAGCGTCACGGCATATCGTGATACATTTCACAAAACGAACAAAGTCTTCGTTGAAATTAAGAAATTAATTATCCATGGAATTAGGACCAGCGCGCATCGTGCTCGCTTCCGAAACAATGTGGTAACTGTCATTGTTGTCACCGCAAGCAATGAAGGAGTGCGAATAAACATTTTGACGAAGAATAAATTAATTTTAGATACGCTTGCAACAGTTCTAAATGGTTATCTATGTTTCTTCTCAACTTAGTTTAATAACCACGTATTTTTATATTAAGTATAATAACCATAATATTAACCATTTTAGTACGTTTTGATAACACTTAATCCTCATATTTTACTAGTCGATACGTAAATACATACATACATATATGCAGATAATTAAAATTAAAGTGTCTGTTGACTAAATGCTTATGAAGCTATATGCTACATGTTTATTATCAAAATATCACCGTTGAATGTTGTTAATTTATTTACATGCAGCTAAACATGTTCCTGTATATATGTGTAACGTTTTACCATGATGATCAAATAATATAAAGAATATGAACTATTTTTAAATGCCATCCGAAGTCTAGTACTCCATATCCGAACAATCTACAGGAGGGGACTTATCTGTTTTATAATGATTAAATTAAAATAAAATATATAAAAAAACAAATATTTCTTAACAACAAACCATATATTAAAATGTGTATAAATTATAAAAAATACTAATACTGGTACAAAATACTCTAATTTTGTTCAATAATGAGCGAACATGTTTTGCGTCAGTTTTGTGTATGACCCATAAAAAAAATCAGTTTTTAATTTTTTTCTCTGTCTGTTGGTTCCGGGTAATATCTGAAACAGCAGGACCTTAACGGGATTTTAACTTACGCTACTTTTGTTACAAAAATATTTAGGGTTCCACGGGAACAAATTAAATCTACGCAGGTGAAACCGCAGGACAGCTAGTCTACAATAATATTACAAGGAGGTAAAGTTTGTAAGGTTATAGGGGTAATCTCTGGGTATAGGGGTACTCAACCGATTTAGATAATTCTTTTACCAATATAAATAGGCTTTTATTCTTTTATGTAACGAACTCCATCCATGACAATTTGATTAGTGGACGAGTTTACCAATGTAGGTTAAAAGATCAACATCCAATAGCCATTGGTCGCAGACAGACAGACGGGAAGGACCAATTTAGAGATCGCGCCGGGTCAACTCGACGTGAGTGACGTGACAAAATCACTGACGGAGATCACTCTAGATTTAAGACCAATTTTTAGAGTTCCGTACATCAATAGGAAACGAAACAAAAGCCCCCTTATAGTATTCATTCGTTGCCCGTCTGTGTGTCTGACATTTTTCTCATAACCGCGTGAAAATATCAGGTTAAAATGAATATCTTGCAAGTCAGTAATTCCGTGAGACTGTGGAAATACCTACTTTTAAGATACTATGACTTCTGTGTAGGATTAATATACAATACTAGCTAGTGCCCGCAACTTTGTCTACGCAAAACTTGTCTTTATTTATTGGAAAATTCACACAACATCTTTATAAATTATAGCCTGTGTGTTATTCTACTGCATAAATAATATTATTGTAAAGTTTAAATGAATCTGTTGAATACTTTTTGCGTGAAAGATAAACATACAAACATTCACATTTATAATATTAGTAGAATTAAAATGGTATAAATGACAGAATACAAAACGTTTCTTTAGGTATTGTGTTTCGTGGTATAAATAAACTGGAGGGTAACGGCGAAAATATTCTATTCATTCCACTCCACTGAAGTTTATCAAAGTTGACACATCTTGAGCCGTGGTGGCCTCGGGGTTAGAGCAGTCGCCTGCTACTCAAGCGACGCAAGTTCGAATCCCAGCGGGGCCTGTACCAATGAGTTTTTCTAAAAAACTTATGTACAGTGATTTCACACCACGTGCTTTACGGTGAAGGAAAACATCGTGAGGAAGCCTGCATATTTCTGAGAAGTAATTCAATGACGTATGTAAAGTGTCTGAGACGGCGATGGACTCACCATCTGTCACGTTGGCACTTAATCATCTTCGGTGAAAAGTGGGTGTTGTGATTACAACACCTCTGCCTACCCCTTCGGGGAATACAGGCGAGAGCATATGTATGTATGTTGACACATCTAAAACAGTATGCAAATTTATTACTATCCATATTACACTGGCTGGAATTTGCTCACAAATATTTTAGTTTATTTTTGACAATTAAGCATCGGAACTGTGTCCATAGGATATGAATGCAGTAACCATTAATATTGTATAATATTTTTTAAAGTGATTTTTTTAATTGAGTCTTCTGCCTGGGTTCTTCTCTACAAGAGCAACCGTCCGAGCCTGGTGGTAACATTTATAATCCTGTATGATGTATTTATGTTTCCTTCTGACAATTTGAAGGTAGTGATCAAATAAAGATATTTTGAATTTGACGCTCCAAACTCCTATTTGTTACGATAGATAGAATTCACAAGGCATCCTTGAGTGTTTTAGCTAATATAACCAGTTGAAAAGGTCACTTGGATCTTGCAACTAATAACAACTCACGCCGCAGTTTTACTTACTATTTTATGAATGCTTCTTATATGTTTAGATACTTTGCAAAAACAACATCACATCATTTCAAATATTGGAGAATGGTATACTCCTAGCCAGGAATCACGTTGACACTTAATTAACTACGGGAAAAAGAGTGTCGTTATTACAACACCTCTGCCTACCCCATCGGGGAATACAGGCGTGAGTATATGTATGTTTAACATTCGATTATGATGTTACGAAGGACCTATAAAATTTTGGAAAGTAATGACATAATTATGTCAAAAATATTACATTTTTGGCGTACGAATTTTTTTGCTTACTCTTAATAACGGAATCGGTCGATTGCACAAACAAAGCATTTTAATCGCCGTTTAAGTTTAGTGTCAGTCAAGACGTGAGGAACGGTTAAACTCGACACTTCCCAGTAGACCTCGTACGTTTTTGGGTTAATCAGTCTTTTAACAACCCATCACTGTCTTGAGTACATTCAGTCGTGACATGAGAATAAGCCACTGTGCATTCTAATTTTGTTTCCATGTTTAAAATTCCTTTTTGTTATGTTGTAAAAAAGATTCCTACTGTGTTAAAGTTAAATCAAGTCTCATGTTGAGTAGACTCAGTAATCAATTTGTAATATGATAAACGTAAGTGTCTGGTTCCAAATGTAATATAATTATAATATATACAGATAAATAAAATTGAAATATCTGTTAGTAATTTCAAATTAAAAGCTTTTCACTAAATGCATATGAAATATAAACGGTACTCACATAAAAAACATTTTTTTTTCTGTCTCTCCGGCTAATCTCCGAAGGTGCTTTCACTGGCAAATAGCTGACGTTATAAGGAGTAACTAATATTATTTAAAAAACATTAGATTTTCGAGGGCCTTCCATGAAATTGAAACACGCGGGAAAAACCGCGGGGCAAGGCTAACTTCAATTAAAATTATATAAAAAACCTCTCTATAAGAGAACACATTGTATAAATTATTGTGATGTCAGAAAATATTGATCTTATAAATAGCAATATACATTGCTTAAACTGTTTGTTTAACTTAAATTGTATGTATTCATTAACACTGTGACTCCACAGTATATAGAGAACGATATGATAAAAAGTGGTTGTAGCACAACTATCCTGCAAGACAAGATCTTAAAAATGTAAGTCATGTACTTAATGTAAAACTAGTTCCATAAACACAACGATGACCCAATAGGAATATTCGTGTAAGGTCAGGTTCAATTATAGAAAATTGATGCATAACACATACACCATGAAGTTCAATTTCGTATGACCGACCCTTGACGATGAATTCGTTGCAGCTGCTATTATAGTATATGTTATATCTTAAATAATTATTATGTAGTTGTAATCAGTAAATGGACACAGTCTAAAATATGCCATAATTCTAATATCCCGCCGTGCGACAAAATATGCAACATAAATCAAAGTGTGCGTCCATGCTAGAGGTGCAACCATACATATTATAACCTCTTTAACACGTGTCCGTCTAAACGTTCCCATTATTCATTCATAACGAGAAAAACACAAGTACTCGTTAACAATTAACATTACGCAACTATATGAGGCCGCACGTTACATACTGGATACGAATGAACTAAAATGATGCTATCTTTAATTTATATGTAGTTTATTCAGCAAGTCTTTCCAAATAATCTTTAAATCTTATATGCATAAGTAGCAAAATGGATTAGATGTTAATTACCCACATATATTGAAAGAATACTTCTCCTGCGATCGTTTTTCCGACACAAATCACATTTTTTAAGATATTTTCGCAAATGTACATATAAAGTACAATATATTCTGACTGCCTATTTTACAGACCAACCTAACCTAATGCTTTATTTCCACATGAACTATAATATAAAATATATCGTAAAAATTCCATTAAACCACGGCATTATGGATATGATTCACCACAGTTAATTATCTTTTCTGTGTGATTCACGATTCATTGTGATTATGTGTGCTAGTGTTTGCCGAATTGAAATATTTGGAAATAAAATAATTAATCCTTAATTAAGGATGAAAGAACGAGTTCAAATTTCTGTATTGCTGGGTTGCACCATTAAACTTTAGCCAGATATAAACAAATCGTTATAGTAACGTAAAAGAAAAATATTTTTTCAACCATGTTAAAATGGTCAAACTTTAGCCGTTCATGCTTATTTGGTTTAAGCAATGCCTAAAGTATTGCGTTTTTTTGGTTTTGCGACTTTTAACATACCTGGCTATAATATAAATAATTAAAATTACAATCACAGCCCATTTTGCAACGCATTTCGCCGTCAAGCAAGTCGTCATAGCTACTGAGGCTCCTATACTCCTATATCGTTGGCCACTTAGGTCAACGAGCTTTAAATTTATTTTTTAACTAGCTGTGCCCCGCGGTTTCACCCGCGTAAGCTTCATTTTATGGGTGGCTCGTGGAGCCCTAATTTTTATTTTAATTAATAGTAACCTAAGTTACTCCTTGTAACATGAGTCATCCAGACAGATAGAGAAACATTTTATAAATTGGTTTTTCTATGTCAGTATCGTGTATACTTTCATTATGTATTGTATCAAAGAGTGTAATTTTGGAATTACAAACAGACACTTCAATTTTATATATCTGTATAGATGTATAGATATAAAAATTGAAATCGTAAAAGAATACGAAAAATGTATAATATGTCAGTTAGAGTTAGGATCAGAGTCAAAACTGAGATAGAAAAAAATGTAAATAAAAGTGAAAAATATTTAAATGGTTTATTTTATGGTTATAGTTAGCGGCCCACGTTGGGGTCACTACACTGCTGTCATCGTCCGATTTGACTGAAGCTTTAATGGTGTAACCAATATCACATTAACAATATCCATTGTTATTCAAAAAATATTGGTGTGATCAGCTGTGTCCTACATCGATAATGTATTGTGACAGCCTTTCATGGATCCAATTTGTGGTTTAGTTTTGGATTAACGGTAATTCAGGATTGAGACAGATTTTGCATTTGATTAAATTGGTTTCATCAAATTATTTGTACCACTAGATTTCTAAATCAAACTATTTGTTTAGTCCTAGATTATTTGTCTTGTGACAGATTTCGCGCTAAATTTGATTGGTTCATCAAATTTAAATTTATTTAGTAACTATATTTTTAGCACTGAGCCAATAATAGTTGAACATTTATGCAGCACATTTTTTGTGAATGTCTCATTGTTTGATTGATACTTTAAACGGAATTTCGTTGTAACGTTGCAATTACCTACTTACTTGAAATTACAATATTCTGCAATAGTGAATTTCCAAAAACATAAATATTTTTCTCTAAAATTGTATTCACATTCCCACCTTTTTTTTTTTTAATGTTCCGTCCGTTATGAGTACACCAACCGCCGCGGGGGCAGCGGAAGGGTTATGTCGGACTCACACCGATTAAACTCCACGGTGTTCCTCCAAGTGGCTAACTGGAGAGGTGCACGTGATACGTCTTCACAAGCTTCGCCGTGACCCCCCCAGAATTCACATTCCCACCTACATCCTACTAACCTTTTTTTCCTTCCTCTATTTCGTGCATTGTAAGATGGATATATCCCATCCTAAGGCGTTAATAAAATGTATAAGCTGATTAATATGTCCCAAGAATATGGATGGATGCTTAAATGCTGGATGCATAATGTCCCTATGCTGCGCAATTTTGTGTTTTATTGTCAGTAATCACCGGTTACTTCAGACCGGAACGCAGTAATGATCTACTTAGTACCTTCGATAATGTGACCAACTCATCATATAAGCAGTACCGGATCTGATAAAAAGTGTTCGCTAAAATTTTTGTGTGATCAATGTTCATGCTAGATACCTATTTCTAAATATATCCACATAAAATCTGGAAGCGGTATTTTACGCGATATAACTGGCTAGGAACCCCTGATATTTGTTAGAAACTGCCATCTTGAGGTCCGTAATATCAGTGTGAGGTTTCTCAGCGTCGAGTGTCGGTTTTAAAGATACGGAATTGAATCTATCGTCTATTTACATTATGTATAAATTTTCTGTTTGGAACCGATGCTCGACGTCGAATTCGACGCTGATATACTTTAAAGAATAACGCGACAGGCTCTAATCAGTTATAGAACACCTGTACCCTTATTACGAGTTTTGCAACGTTATTTTACTCGCTAGAGTCAATCGCAATATTTGTATGAGATATTTTAGTTCTTCACGTCACCGCTGGGGGGCGCTGCACCATTTCTCATACTTATATTCGGCGGAGACGATAGATTACGAAAACGGTTGCAAACCCGTGATAGGGGTACTGATTATATTCCTGGACTACAATCTGTTCAAAGTTAGATAAAACCTTATAAGCAAGTGTTCGATCAACCTGGCACAGTTATATCACAAAAGAGGTTAAAAAACGTGTGTCGTGTTCGTAATCACAAAACACTATTATGTGTACGGGCCTTGTATGCTCACTGAATGTTAAATAGAGAACTTATATACCACAGGTTTGTGTGAAGAATAATGTGGATTGAATCGACGTGAGCACAGTTAATGCCAAATATATAATTTCAAAATATAATTTGTTATTACAAATGAATTACTGACATATTTAACTATCGAATCTAATATTAGTATTATACCTAGCTGTGCCCCGCGGCTTTACCTGCGTAGACTATATTGTGTTCTACCTACCATTTTTTACGTCATTCTACGGGAACGGTATAAAAAGTATCCTTCTTCCCGTTATGGTTACACCAACCACCGCGGGGGCAGCGAAAGGGTTATGTCGAACTCGCACCGACCAAATTCCACGGTGTTTCTCTTGGTCGCTAAGTGGGGGGTGCACGTGTTATGTCTACTCCTGGTCCTCCCCACCAATGTTCAGCCAAATCGGTTCAATCGTTCTTGAGTTATAAATAGTGTAACTAACATGACTTCCTTTTATATTATATTATATCGGTTTAAAATTGACAAAGTTTCATACAAACTTTCATCCCCTATTTTATTCCCTTGGGGGTAAAATTAATCAAAATTCTTTCTTAGCAGATGCCTACGTCATAACATCTACCTGCATGCCAAATTTCAGCCCGATTCGTCCAGTGGTTTGGGCTGTGCGTTGTTAGATCACTATATCAATCAGTCAGTCATACAGAGGAAAAAATGCTTGTAACGAATAGGCCCTGAAATTTGAAAAAATATTACTTTCATAGATTGCTGCATTAAAGCTGAGTACCTAACAGTACTTAAAACTAATTACAAGTACAAATCTGGACAAGATTTGTACTTGCCAGCCTTCTTGGCACGACCCCGAGAGACATCTCGGGGTCGTGCCAAGAAGGCTGGCAGCATTGCCACGTTGAATAGCAATGCTGATTCTCTGAGCGAGAAGAGCCCCAGCCCGCTTGTCACGAGATACTTATTAGGCAATAATATTATAAAACTTAGGTACTTATTATGTATATGTCCCACAATACACACACAATGATTTCAATCTACCTATCCACCTGTTTTGTTACGACCTTGCCCATATATTTCGCTTCTTCTGTCTGGTTGTCCATCAGTCCGACAGTGAAAGGTGCTGTCCTTGAAACATATGTTTTATTACATGAAGATGGATGCATACCCGTCTTTTATTACATTTTTTTTTACTTACTTAAATAAATACATTATTAAAAAAAACACTTTGTTCCGATCAGTGATAACAGTGCTTCATAAATATACATATATATATATAATTTTCACTATTGTGAATAATTTTATATGAGTTTATAATAATTAATCTTTATTTACTATGTAATAATATACAAGGAACAGTACTACAAACTAATTACAAGTAGAAAACTTGGCCCAAATCGGTGTGTCTCGGGATCGTGCCAAGAAGGCTGGCACCATTACCACGTTTAATAGCAATGCTAATTCTCTGAGCAAGAAAAGCCCCAGCCCGCTTGTCACGAGAAGCTTCTACCAGACGACGTGCAACGTCTGTCTCTGTATGATATGTATATATATATATATATATATATATATATATATATATATATATATATATATATATATATATATATACCTCATAAAACTTCTGCGCAATTTTTCATACTAAGTACATTATAGTCATAAGGTACTTAGTATGAAAAATTGTATATATAATTTGCTTTTCCAATTAACTAATGTATTTTATGTGTTACAATTGTGATAATCTATACTAGTATTATAAAGAGGAAACATTTGTATGTAAGTTGGTATTGAATAGGCTTCGAAACAACTGTCTTGTGTGTGTGTCAAATTCTTTCAGCAATGGATAGCTACATTATCAGCGAGTAAAATAGGCTATATTTTATCCCCGTACTCCCACGGGATCGAGATCTACGCAGGTGAAACCGCGTGACGTCCGATAGTGTTTTATAGTTCAGTACTTAGAGTTAGTCGTGTAATGCATACTTACGTCTCAACATTCATAAGCAGACATTTCTAAGGCTAAGTATTATGAATCGATTTCCTGTAGGTAATTGAAACCAACGCTCGTCGTCGAGTTCGACGCTGAGAAACCTTAGTGAATACCGCGGATGTACTGCTTGTTTAAACCCAAACAATATTGCACCGTAAAACTGTAATTTCTTGTAGACATGTATAGATTTCTGAGAAGTAATTCAATGACGTATGTAAAGTGTCTGAGACGGCGATGGACTCACCATCTATCACGTTGGCACTTAATCATCTTCGGTGAAAAGTGGGTGTTGTGATTACAACACCTCTACCTACCCCTTCGGGGAATACAGGCGTGAGCATATGTATGTATGTATAGATATTTTGCAAATGTTAAATATGTTTCCATCTTAACTATTACGTATGACGCGTGCTCCATTTGTTATGTCAAGTTTATTGTAACATTAGTTGCATGCTATATGTGACGTGTGACACGCTTTTGTTATCTTCGTGATGACAAACGGTTACCATACATGTTGGCCCAGCGATTCCAGCTTCTACAGAACAAGGGCAACAACGCAAGCGACGCAAGTTTGTATCTACAACGGGGCCTGTACCAATGAGTTTTTCTAATAACTTATGTGCAGTGATTTCGAGACTGTGGGAAAATATGTCTAAGAATTAATTCATAGACGTATGTGTAGTGCCTGAGACGGTACTAGATAGAGTAACCATCTGTCAAAATGGGCGTTGTTATAGAATACCTCACCTACCCCTTCGGGAAATACAAGCGTGAGCATATATGTAGTAAGGGATTTCTGAAATTTTAACCCTACCCTGGTGTTGGTCTCGTTCATAGGCTGCAGTAGTCGCTTACCATCAGGCGGACTGAATGGGAGTATATAAGAGAAGTATACTTGCGTTAGTGCAAATTGGAACGGTGAATCCCGAGGGAATAGCGTGAGTTTTTCCCTGCCACCGTCAAAAGTCAACGCGGTGACTAGTGACGGTGATTTTCAGAAAACTCAAAGCAGTTGTCTGGGTCTTCTCACAGCCCCTGTAGGGGGACTGGGGATACCGTTTAGGGACCTCTGACGGAGATGTCCATCGCCGCGCGGGGCGTTGGGTTGGTGCGCCTGCACCCGGAGGAGTGCTGGCCGATGACGTCGCCTTGACACTGGGAAAACTCAAAGGCACTCCTATTTTTCTTTTTATTCATTTTGAGCTATATATTTGAGTCACCACACCACAACGGTTTGTGGTGTGGTGACTCAAATATATAGCTAGCAATAAAAATCCGTACAACAAATTATAGTGAGTTGATAATTGAGTGCATCATTATCGTCATTATTGTGTGGCATTCACGTTTTTTATTGCATCTTTGCTTATAAAGATATTAATAGAATATGTATGTGTAAGTGAATGAATGAATTAAGTAATATTATGTATGATAAATACATAACGTGGTGTACTATCATTAAAGTTCACTTAATTTATCAATTCACTTGCAGTAACGACACTGTTAATAAGATATTTAAATCGACAAGCGCGTGCCGCATAAAATAGGGTTCCATGCCCCAAATTTAATCAGAATATAGATTTTTTAAGTTTTTAAATGTTACAGAAAAGAGCGATTTAATTACGATTAGAATCTAAAAATAAGGTAAGTAGGGTTGAATCACTCTAAATTTATACATTTAATAATACCTGTTTAGTATTATCGGAGATAAAAAATGAGTGTATTGTCTGTATAAGACAAGACAGATTTCGGCTAAGTCAAGTCAAAGCTTACCAGAATACTAATTAAACATGTACTTTATTTTAAGACAGTTGATAACCTTGTTACTAATAAAATAATAAATGTTAACTATGAAACACAAAAACATGATTGCGTTTTTGTAAAGTTGCCACGGAATGCTGAAGACAATTGCAAAAGCGTGACCTGAATGATTCAGGACCAGGAAAATCAAATTAGCCTCTTCTTCTCAAAGCCAAGGTCACCATATTATATATCTAACTATATATAGTTTCGACTTCGCGTGGAATAAATAACAATTCTGAAAGAGTAGTAGAACCTACTTTTGAAACTGTTTGAAAAAGTCAATTTAATATTCCTCTGTAGGTATAGTATCGCTGTGACATTTTTAATTGCTCAGTAAAAATTGACAGCGATATTTTATAACTCCCCTCTTTCGGTTACTGACATCTTACTTAACAAATAAGTAATAATTGATTTCTACACATACATATTATGTTCACGCCTGTATTGCCCGAAGGAAATGCCTACCATTTCGTCAGATAATATGTTTAATGAGAGAGCGAGCTTATTACCAGCAGCCGGGCACTCATCCAAGTTCCGGGCTGTTACTTTTTTTGCTTGGATGCAATCCCTTGGGGGTCGAACCCAGGACCTCGCGTGCCAAAGTGGCGTTCGCGACCAACAAGGCAGACAATAATTAATGCAAGTAATTATATATTTCATGTAATCACCACATTTCCGGGATTCATGATTATACAATATATATTAGGATATTATTTGCGATCACGTTTGACATTTGATATTAAACACGTTTTGATATAATTCAAATGATAAATATTTATTACATATGTCAAGGCCGCATGTGTTTTCGTGGTTTAAATATCCATTTAATTGTTATACTGCATTTTTTCTTATTTAACATTCAATATATATATTCCCCGAAGGGGTAGGCAGAGGTGTTGTAATAACAACACCCACTTTTCACCGAGCCGTGATGGAATTGAGGTTTGAGCAGTCGCCTGCTACGCAAGCGAAACAAGTTCGAATCCCAGCGGGGCCTGTAACAATAAGTTTTTCTAAAAAAACTTATGTACAGTGATTTCACACCACGTGCTTTACGGTGAAGAAAACCTGCATATTTCTGAGCAGTAATTCAATGACGTAAAGTGTCTGAGACGGCATTGGACTCACCATCTGTCACGTTGTCACTTAATCATCTTAATTTTTTTAAGGTTTTAGTTATAAATAGGTATGTTCAAAAAACTTCAAGTTGCGTAACATTTTTTTTAAAACACCGCGAATTTTTTACTTGAGATAGCTGTGCCCCGCGGTTTCATTCGCGTAGATTTAGTCTCGTAGGTGACTTTATTTTGCAGAACCCATTTTTTTAAAGCTTTAAGGTCTTTATAATATCAGCTATCTGCCAGTGAAAGGTCAGTTAAATCGCTCCAGCCGTTCCAGAGATTAGGCGGAATAAACATACAGCCAGACAGAGAGATTTTTGTTTTATGTTATGTCATGTAGCGAATAATATTAAAATATCACTTATTTTTTTATTTATTTTTATATACCTAGACTTATTGCTTATTTTCGGTTCAGTGTTTATTGGATAATAAGTACGGGGAATATTAATAAATTCGTAAATAGGCTGATGACAAGAGATTGAGTAAAATTTTCTTTTTAATGTATGGAATCGTAAAACAGTCATACTATATACTACATCAAAATACCTATAATTATTGTTTTTTTTAATCCGTGAATTATCGATAAGGTCAATACGAGGAAAACCCGGTGAGTTTCGTCTTCGCGAAACCAAGGTTATAATACTTACAATATTCATCACAAATTATTAATCTGTGTCGAATTACCACGAATATTACCACGCAAATATTATTATGATAAATAATAATGATTTATTAATGTTGCCGTTTTGAAGAATTCTTATTCGCATTATATTTGTACAATTATTATACATACATACATACATATGCTCACGCCTGTATTCCCCGAAGGGGTAGGCAGAAGTGTTGTAATCACAACACCCACTTTTCATTTGAGTCATTTCATGGTGAGTCTATCGCCGTCTCAGGCACTATACATACGTCTTTGAATTACTTCTCAGAAAATGCAGGTTTCCTCACGATGTTTTCCTTCACCGTAAAGCACGTTGTGTGAAATCACTGTACATAAGTTTATTAGAAAAACTCATTGGTACAGGCCCCGTTGGGATTCGAACTTGCGCCGCTTGCGTAGCAGGCGACTGCTCTAACCCCGAGGCCACCACGGCTCTGCTATGATAAATAAAATTTAACACTTTAATTATAATTATATCAAATAATAGCAACACTTTTAAATATGATTATGAACGTATATTAGGGTCAATTCCAGCTTGTCTCAAGACTATATCACAGAAACTTTCTATAAGTAAGAAATATTATAAAGAGGAAATCATATCAGATTGTGTGGTAATTTGTTACGAATAGGCAACTTAGGATTCTATAGTTTGTTATATTTTCGCTTATTAACATAGGCTATTTTGTTAATCGAGTTAAATTGGTGGTTCGTCCTAAAAGTCGCACACTTTATGTACTAAAACGATTTTTTTTCCTGACACAAAATTTTGTATTGTGGGAATTTACAGTGTCAAACTCTTGCACAGTTTACGGCGTAATTTTTAACAATTTTAAGATCGTTTTGAAACGCAAATTTCGCACACATGAATTAACAATTTAATTAGACGTTGCCACTATAAAATACTCTTAATTATGAGAATTGATGCGATAGTTCCCATCATGCGTTTTACCTAATTAAATAAAAGTGAAACATCTTAATGTTCTCTCATTCATCATAAATGTTACTTTCTTTCACACATTTTATTTTAAATCAAGCTGTGCCCCACGGTTTCACCTGCGTAGGCAAAATTTTGGGGTTTGAGCAGTTCCCTGCAATGCAAGTGACGCAAGTTCGAATCCCGGGGCCTGTACCAATGAGTTTCACTAAAAACTTATGTGCAGTGATTTCAAACCACGTGCTTTACGGTGAAGGAAAACATCGTGAGGAAACCTGCATATATCTGAGAAGAAATTCAATGGCGTATGTATAGTGCCTGAGAAGGCACTTAATCATATTCGGTGAAATGTGGGTGTTATAACAACAACACCTCTGCTTAACCCTACGGGGACCCTTCTGGGATGCTGTGAGCATATTTATTTATTCATTATTATTATTCTTAAATAAATATTTAATTTCCATAAAAAGGTTATATCTAATTTATAAACAGTACGTGAGCGACACAATAAATAAACATTACAGTAAATAAGTTAACGCACGTTTTGCAAACTTAGCGCGACCTTGCCTCGACGCCTCACCTTGGCTACTGTATCGATCAGTTTCACAATACAACATCATGATTACCTGTTGCTTAGATTTAACTTGAAAACCTCAACAAATAATTTATCATCTATTGTTGCTAAACAAGTAGGTAATGTGCACAAATTACATGCACTAGTGCACAATTCATCCGATCGAGTTCAAACTTTCCATCAACTTGCTAAAGGTAAATAAGAACAAAAAATCTTGAAACGAAGCTACATCATTTAACTAGCATTGTAGTAATACCTGTACCTCCTTTTATATTGGACACCAAATTTAAAAATAAAGCAAATCGGTGTCTCTCAGGATCGTGCTAAGAAGGCTGGCAGAATTGTCACGTTTAATAGCAATGATTCTCTTTTCGAGAACAGCCCCACCCTGCTTGAACTAAGAGCCTATATACATAGGAGGTCGTGGCACAGTTGCTATTGCAAGCCAGTCCTTGGATGGATGACCGCCCGAGTTCCCTCTGTGCCTCAGAGAGCACGTTAAGCCGTCGGTCTCCGTAAACAATTGAACATCTTTGGTAATCGTTACAGGTCAGTCAGGGGCCTAAGATAGTCGGACAACTGGATTAACCCATTACCGATTTCCCTCGTAACAGGGGTCTTAAGAAGCGACAGCCATCTGACCTCCTTCGTAAAAAAATTCGGGGTGAATCAAGTGCCGACCCCAGCAATGTACGAGAAAATGCCAGGGAGATGATGATGATGATAAGGTCTAAAAAGTATTTACAATTGATCACAGTTGAAATATCTAGAATCACATGTAAGGAATCATTTATTTTAAATACCGACAAACAGTGCTAAAACTTATCTTCATTATTGTTTAGAAATAATTAGTGCTTAGCTTGCTGTGCTTACCCACGAGTTGTTCACAGTTGCAAAACTTTGAGGTTGGACAACTAGTTGTATTTATTTCTACACTATGACCCAATTCTACTATCACATTTGTATTACAACTTCTAAGTATAAAACTGTATAAAAGACTAGCGGACGTCACGCGGATTCGAGTAGTTCTCGTTCCCGTGGGAGTACGGGGTTGAAATATAGCCTATGTTACTCGCTGATAATGTAGCTATCCATTGCTGAATGATTTTTTCTAATCGGTCCAGTAGTTAAGGAGCATATTCAACACAAACATTCTGACATAAAAATCTTTCCTATTTATAATATTAATATAGACAACTTATAACAAAACTTCAACGTAGAAAATACATAATGATTTGTTTCAAAACATATAAATTCTACAAAACGGTAATCAAAATATAATTGTGTTTATTATTGTGTTTACTTTTAAAAATTTATGTAAGCGATTATCAAAAATATTAACAACTAGCGGACCTCACGTGGCTTCACCCGCGTAGTTCCCGTTCCCGTGGGAGTACGGGGATAAAATAAAGCCTATGTTACTCGCTCATGATGTAGCTTACCAATAGTGAATGAATTTTTGAAATCGGCTGAATAGTTTTGAGTTTATTCACTACAAACATACACACAAAAATATATTTTTTTTCCTCTTTATAATAGTAGTGTAGATAGAGACAGCCTCATAAAAATTACTACTGCGCATTCGAGGTCAACGCTCACACCTCATGGCGGTACTTGCACTCGTGCCTGTCGTGTCATGAAGAAGTACATGAGTCAATTTTTTCCTTTATTTCTGAATTGAGGACCCACAACAATCAAATAATAAAAAAAAATCTCTTCTTATGGCTTTCAACCGAAATCAGGTTTATAGGGGTCGGAACTTTATAGGCGCACATTTCTGGCAAAATTAACAAAAATACCGTAACTATTTGAAATTGTTTCATCGGTATTCTTACGTACTCTTATTTTTGGTGTAAAATCTAGTTGTTAGAGGGTCCTAAAGATTCAATGCTTACTGGATGATGTGTGGAACAATAGACAATGTTTTTTTTGTTGAAAAATGAAATTCTAAAATCTAAAATGATTCAAATTCTAGTGACAAAATAAACAACAAGAATTTAAAAAAAAGTGTGAGCACTTTTTATATATTTTTTAAATTGATATATAATTAGCGCCTAAAAATCCCGAGCACGTATATTCATGCAGATATTCGCCGCCGACAGTGCATTGGACCGCGAGTCAATGGGTTCGATTTCGTGCTGTCCTTTCACTATCACGCTGCTTGCCCAATGTTTTGGCACCGAGGGTATTGCCACCACAATGTTTATTACAACAACCGCTAGATTATATAAACACACTGCTCTAATACTTTTATAATGTCGTTTATTGCAATCAAAAGGGATAAGAGACACTTTTTATACAAATTATTAGCTATATACAAACAAAAAAAATCTGATTCAAATACATTTCTTTCAAATTATTTTTAAAGTATAGGTACCTATAACATTTGTTACTTATAAAAAAAAGTAATATAATTTATTTATATGCTTATATATCTTATTTTATAAGGAAAAAAAAACAATGACCCAATAAAATTATAGAATAATAAAGTAGAACTTCTCTCAGACAGCAAAACTAGTAAAATAAAAATTATCAAATTACAATTTGTAAATCAAACGCGGAATTTAAATTTGTGTCTGCAGGAATGGTGCCCAGCAGGCTGGCTACGTTACTTAGATCTATTACTAGTTTTGTTATTTATAAAACTTAACAAATAAGTAATCGCTTGAATCCGCGGCCACTGCATCTAAACCTAGGAATCATTGATATGTTATACCACTGAACAGTGGTGATTACTTGTAACTAACTTTTTAGCGTCTACCCGCAATTACGTCCAAAACAATATCGATAATGATAATATAGTAATCCCATAGATTTCAAAGACTAATTTAGCTTACTATTATTTACTGACTCTGTACTCCATATTTACGAGTATTTGCACATTTTTGCTCGATTTTTTTTTATTTTTAATCGTTCAGGGGATGATTTTTAAATCAGAATCGACACATTTCATGGAAATGTAAGTTATTTCTTAT
Source organism: Watsonalla binaria (assembly GCA_929442735.1). Lineage (NCBI taxonomy): Eukaryota > Metazoa > Arthropoda > Insecta > Lepidoptera > Drepanidae > Watsonalla > Watsonalla binaria. Next base: position 3,161,408 of record OV838938.1, read on the forward strand.
ATTATGATATTTACAATCCATCTATATTGACAAAGATTCAAACATACTCTCCCTCCTTTTCTAACATTAATTAAGTTATTCATAAAGCTTGTTCCTGTACACCTAGAAATGTGCATACGTAATTTGCAATAATGTATGGCTGATTTAACAGTACCTCGTTAAGTACGTATCAACATGTTATTTTACTGTCATAGTTTATGTTTCCTGATACGTAATGGAGCAAATATACCATTACAAAGGTGACCTTCGTCTAATATCTATAATAAACCAGTTGGAGTCCACTTTTGGGTATTAGGCCTCTCCCATTCCCGTGGGGGTCACGGTGAAGCATAAGAAGACAAAACACGTGCACCCCCCACTAAGCGACCGGAGTGCCTAGTGCGAGATCTTTTAAATCACCGTCACAAGTCATCGCGTTGACGTAAACGCAGATTAGTATGGGCTCACAATAGTGTCATCTTTAAACCGACAGGTGGCGCTGTTTCGATCCTATACAAATTCGTGACGGCGGCAGTGAAAAACTTGCCCTATGCACTCAGGAGGAACTCCGTGGAGTTTAATCGATGCGAGTCTGGTATAACCCGTCCGGTGCCCCCGAAGTGGTTGGTGTATCTATAGAGAACGAGCTTGAGTTGTCATGCTCACTAAAATGCTTTTGCTTGTTGCGGCGTCAGGATGACGGGTCGCTCACTTCCCTCTATAATGGTTGAGGAGGGCGATGGCTGGCATTCTCGTCATACTTGTGAACAGGTGCTGCTAGTGGGGGCTGGTCATATCAAGCTACACAATTATTCGTAGTGTTTATTTTTAGTTTCAAAATTTTTTAATATCGAATTTTGTGTATATATTTTTTATGATTTGTATTGTATTACTCAAAGCTGTAAAATTATTTTTTTAAAAGAGTAATTACTGAGGTTCTTGCCAGGTTCTTCTCAGTAATAGCAACCTTCCGAACCTAGCGGTAGCATGTATAATCCTATGTAATCGTGTCTTTCTGACGATTTGAAAGTACTTTGTAAAAAGTCTAATCGAATAAAGATATTTTTGAATTGAATTGAATTGTTCACGTAAAATAAGAATATCTCATCCCACGTAGTTATAAGTATTCGAGTCCACCTTCTCTAGATCTTCGGTCCAAAAAGGCTTTAGAGCACCCTACAAACACCATTTACGTTTCCCTAGACGTGACTATCTATTATGCAGATTGCTGCTGCCTGATTATGCAGAGCAGGATTGTCCAAAGGTTGTCCAAACATCCAAAGGTTTTTTTCACTGGATAGAACTGGGCTAAAAATATTTTTTTAACCTGAAAATGTCTTCAGATAAGAATTTATTATCTAGTATAAAACGTGAAGAGATGGTTACACGTCAAACTCGTTTCTTTTCCAAAAAAGTTTGGAGTCAAAATCGTGAGGGCTCAACTTCTCCCGTCATAGTTTCAACGCACTCAAATGCTCTTATATTAAAAACCGATTTGTTAACACGTCTGTTTGTTTAGTTCCAAGGTGAGAATTGATAGTATTTGCACGAGACCAACAAAGGAAGTGAACTGAGTATTTGAAAATGTTTTATGCAAATATACCTTAGGTGCAGTATAACTTAACGATGGGTTTTGTAATATTGCTTTGCAGTTCACGCTAACCCGCTAAATTGTCAACTTGCAAAGTACACCAATACTATAATAGGAATCCATTAATAACCTTAAACAAAAACAGAAATTTTATAATTAAATAAATAAAAATATAGGTATAGTAAGTAACGATATAATATAATAATATAAAATGTAAATATAATATACTTAGTTTAAGCCCTCTCTCGAAAAGTACCCAATAGGGTCCATATTGATAAGTTAAAGTTTTACTGTTCAGTACTTGTAAGTGCTAGATTAAGAGTATGTTAAAACAAATAATTGAAATTAAAATTGGAATAACGATTTGAAATTGAAATGAGAAAAATAAATTAAATAAAAATTCATAATAAATACGACGGTCAACTATGATTGTTTAAGCGCTGTATTAAGAACTTCTTGACGACAAAGCGCTTAATTTCACGGTTGGTACCAAAATGAAACGTCAAAACTCGGAAGTTCTTAATAACAGCCCCGGAGCCTCCACAATGATATATACATTGTGGAGGCTCCGGGACTAATAAATACGTCGAAAAAAAATTTAAATTACTAATTTGAAGAAATGCACCCAATGGTGGCGAATATATTTTTACTTTACCGCACAAAATGAGGAAAATAACCAAACACGTTAAAACCTATGCTTAGGGTAGGTACTGTACCCCTATCACGGGTTTGCCACCGTTTTCGTAAACTATACTCGCTAGCGTCACTCTCAATATTTGTATGAGATATTTTAGTTCTTCACGTCACCGCTGGGAGTCGCTGCATAATTTCTCATACTAATATTCGGCGGAGAGGTTAGCGAGTATAGATTACGAAAACGATGGCAGCCCCGTGTTAGGGGTACAGATTGCGCATACTTCGAAGAGTTAGAACTGGAAATATAGATGAATAGATGCAATATCATTCAGAAGTGCAAGGATAACGCATCTAATAAATTCTAAATGTTATTAGTATTTTATTCATTGATTTTATGATGCTTCAACATTATATTTAACTGTGAATAATCTAATAGCTGCGAAGTTAAAACAAAATAAAAAAACAACGTTGTATACTAATTAAAGTAATTAGAAATAATATTAATCGTTATAATAATAAAATTTTGAGCCATATTCATACATTAATTTAACACACTTCCCTATCAAAGTATATATGATATAAACCTAGGTAGGTAGATTCATGTACACGTAGAATCTATTTAGAGTAACTGTATAATATAAGTAGCGAATTATATTAAGTATAGCTGTGCCCCACGGTTTCACCCGCGTAGATTGAGTTTTATATAATACTCAACCTCTTCATCCCTGTTTTTCGCAATAAAAGGTATGGTATGTCCTTTCTCAGGGTCAAAATATTGTCTGTGCCAAATTTCATCAAACTCGGTTGAGAGGTTTAAGCGGGAAAGCGTAACAGACAAAGTTACTTTCGCATTTAAAATATTAGTAGGGATAATTGAGATCGGGAAAGTTATGTGTATACCGGAAAATAGCAAATTTAAAATCCAAAAATTTTCCACTAACACCATAGCAAGGCAGGTTTACATTGTATACGAAATAGGTTGTGACTGCGTATAATTATAATACAAATGTCATGACCACTCAAATGGAAGGAACTTGCTACAATAGATAGCATGTACACACTACATAGTTGACTGTATGCGTCAGTAAGACAGTAGCCAAACATAGTTCAAAATACACACATAATATATCTAATACACGTTAGGGGTAAAGTTTGAGAGCTTGTGAGATTGTAGAGGATAATCTCTGGATCTACTAAACCGATAATTTTCTTTAAAAATACGTTACGTTTTTTCAATAAAAATACGTTATATGTTGTAGTGTCATATAACCCAAAAAATAAAAAAAAGCGGTTAAATTATACGCAGGGCTCTAATAAGTATTTTTTTCCACACATTCCTATTTACTATACCTATCCTTCTTATATTCATTAGGCATGCGTAATGGTAGAAGTAGAGTATATAATATATGTTATCTTTTGGGAATACTGTTTAGTATTCGTAAACGTCACTTTCAAACTTTAAAAGAAAAAAAAATACGATGAACTTATCTATATATACATATAAGCATTGCAAAATATCAAATTAAATAACAAATTTGTCACTTTCTATTACCTATGTGTTACATAAAAACATTGCAAGAGATTTAATTAAAATACCTAACTAACAGATAATCAAACAACTTACCACGTACCGCACCTGAATAATTATAATTACTATAATATAATCGCAAGTGATACAACATTAACCTACTGTTCTCAAATTGACTATGTTGGTACCAGTTTCTATAGGCGCACGCGCACGCTTATACAATCGTGCGCATGACCGGTAAAGGTCATCTTTGTTCGCGATGATATTTAGTTCGGATCTATATTTCAGTAACTGAGATTAACATCTCGAATTCAAAATTTTATGTGTAACAGATTTTTGTACATGACTGTACTATCTAAGATCGTGATTTTGCAATGGAACTCTATCGGTTTTAAAGAAACTGATATATTTTAAAAATAGTTTTTACGTGCGACTTTGTCCGTGTGACGATTTTTTTAAACTATAATTATCTCTTCCCAAGTGGTCTCAGAGAATTAACCGTGAAAAGGTGACAGACAACTTATTTACATACAAGATGGCGCCATACGTCAGTTAGATTGCACCTTAGATTCCATTTCTATTATATACAAGTTTTTATTTCAATTACAATGTTTGTATGTTTGTCTGAGTGGAAAATGAATTCTACTAAATTTTAAATCAGTCATCTTTAACCGATTGATCTGAAAGGTAAACACGCTTATTTTGGATGATATTACATGATTGAGCTATGTGACGATATTCCAATATGGCGGATCATCCAAGATGGCGGACTAGTTATTTTTTCTGCACAGCACACCAAAGTATGGGAATCAAATGAAAGGGCTTTCTGAGAAAAACACGAAAGCTTTTAAAAGGTTTTTTTTTACCGTTAATATATAACATCAGAGTACCTAGACCTCTTTTGAAGTTTCCAAATATGTCCTTCTGCACGTTGCAAACGTATTAATATAAATATATAATAGAAAAGTTAATACATTATTAATTACTTAAGTATAAACGAGTCTTGACACGAATACTCGACCATGAATCTTAAAACATACAAATAAAAAATACAAATTGAAATCGATTATCAAGGGTCGTAATTAATTATGTAGGTATTAGTAGATTTTTATCGCACTAAAACCCCCCCTCCTCCGTGCTTAGGGGAGCCTCTGATAGATCGCACCGGTGTCCCCCACACTTAGCCAGGGCACATCCCCGGGGCAGCTGTGTCGTCGCCCCTAGAGACCTCGCATCACGCTGCCACTGTCCCGGGCACGCGGCTCAATGGTCAAAATTCCTACCCCGACCACTGCCAGCAGGCCGGGGATACCAGACAGGCAGGGGATACCATAGCCAAATTCTTAGACCCTGGCTATTGGGTGGAACGTGCGGCTATCTCAGTTCCTACATGTCAAGACCTCCAGCACTCGAATGTATGCTCAGATTGTGACAAGACCTGTCGATCCCGAATCGGCATTTTCAGCCACTGTAAGATGAGCCGCCAAAACTTTCCTGACCAATGATGCTGTTTAAATCATCTTTCATAGATGTGAGGTACCAAAAAATATGGTCACCGTCTTCCTTCCCCACAAGGGATAGGCTCCTGCCCCAATGAGTTTTCTGAAAACTTTTTAAAATAAAAGTAGTTACACTATGTTACTCCTATACATGTACTATGTAACATCAGCTATCTGCCAGTGAAAGAAGCGTCGAAAAATCGGCCGAGCCGCTTCAGAGATTAGCCGGAACAAATAGAGAGAAAGACAGACAGACTGACAGAAAAAAATGCATTTTTTTATATGAGTACCGTATATAATTTCATATGCATTTATTGAAAAGCTATTAATTTTAAATTACAGACACTTCAATTTTATTTATTTGTATAGATTTGTAAGGTTATGTATAGGAGGACCTTGAAATTATAGAGATTCCAAATGTATTTTGTTGTGGTAACCCTGACCACCAGTTTGACCGTAAAAGTTCACGTTTCGTAACTTCTTTGACATTGATTTTAAACATGGTATTATTATAACGTAACTATCCAATCACTATACTAGATGTTTTATTTAAATTAATATTTATATTTTATGATAAAATGATGTTTTTCAAAATGAATGTGCATTAAATTATAATTTCACAATCTTTTCGAATATGTGAAATTAGAGTATTTTGACATTTGAATAAGCCTTAATTTAAATACACTTATGTAGGCGTACGTTCGCCATATCTATACATCTATACATACTACACACATATAAATAAAATGGAAGTGTCTGTTTTTAACTCCAAAACAACAGCTTTTCACTAAATATCATATTTTCACTGATATGAAAGTACTTACATTGATTTAAAATACCACATTTTCAAAATTTCTTCAAGGGACTTTCACCGGATGATAGCTAATGTTACAAGGAATTACTTAAGATTTTTTAAGCGGGAATGAAATTAAACCTACGCGGATGAAACCACAGGGAACTGCTAGTCTATGTATATAAAAGAAAATCGTGTTTATAACTCAACTATACAATATTTTCTGCGTTTGCGGTTGAAACTCTGGGGCCTTGGGGTCCAAATGCTCAGCAACTTTTCAAAGAGGTTGCACGTCGTCTGGTAGAAGCTTCTCGTGACAAGCGGGCTGGGGCTTTTCTCGCTCAGAGAATCAGCATTGCTATTCAACGTGGCAATGTTGCCAGCCTTCTTGGCACGATCCCGAGAGACACCGATTTGGGTCAAGTTTTCTACTTGTAATTAGTTTTTAGTACTCTTCCTTGTAATATAAAATAAATAAAAACTATTAAAAAAAAATTATAACTCAAGAACGGCTGAACCGATTTGATTGAAAATTGGTGGGAGGTAGCTTAGAGCCAAGAAAATGATACTTTTTACCCTAATAAAGTCTACACGGGTAAAACCGCGGGGCACATCTTGTTAGTTTTAACTTAAATATCTTCTCTAAGCTAGGTAGGCACACGGTTATAAATATGAAATCATATAAATAATAAAACGGTAATTAAAAATAAATGCTTAATTTATTCACACACAATTCTTATAATAAATGTATATTCAAATTTTGCAAATTATTTTGTACGTTACTTTTTATTTTACGGGTTTTTTAAGATATACTTTATAATAATACTTTATTATTTTGTTGCATAATAATTAACGACATGATAATGTATTAAGTCTCCCCGTACACTGCCAATTAATTAATTCAATTACATATGCTCACGCCTGTATTCCCCGAAGGGGCAGGCAGAGGAGTTGTAATAACTACACTCACTTTTCACCGAAGATGATTAAGTGCCAACGTGACACATGGTGAGTCCATCGCCGTCTCAGAAACTTTACATACGTCATTGAATTACTTCTCAGAAATATGCATGTTTCCTCACGATGTTTTCCTTCACCGTAAAGCACGTGGTGTGAAATCACTGTACATAAGTTTTTTAGAAAACGCTGGCTCGCTGGGTTTCGAACTTGCGTCGCTTGCGTAGCAGGCGACTGCTCAAACCTCAAGGCCACCACGGCTCTTTATAAATTCAAGTGTCGCTTGATATCGAGTTTGATGCTTACATTTGTCACCAACTTCAAAAGTAAATACGTAATTAGTTCCACATAATTTTATTTTTCTGCTAAGCAGCTGTACTCAGTGGTTTCACCGTAGATTTAATTTAATTCCCACGGAACCCTAAATGTTTTTTTTTTCAATAAAAGTAGCGTAAGTCATTCTTGGTAATATTAGCTATATAGCGATCCAGCCAGTGATTACCCGGAACAAACAGACAGACGGAGAAACATTTAGAAAATTTGTTTTTTAATTCAGTACCGTATATACTTTCATTTAGCGACAAGCTGTTATCTTGGAATAACAAACAGACATTTACATTTTATTAATCTGTATACATTATGAACGAGGGTTTGCTTTTTAAAAAGTCATACCTTACAAGTCAAACTCAAAATATCTTTATTCGATTAGAATTTTTACAAAGCACTTTCAAATCGTCAGAATGACATAATTTACAAGATTATATATGCTACCGCCAGGTTTGAAAGGTTGCTTTTACAGTTGTTTATTACACGGACAGACTTACAGATACTAAAAAAAGAATATTTACTTATCAAAATCACCCGCCAGACGGTGTATAAGATATGTGTATTGCATATCAAGCGAGCTGTATGCTAAACCAACCACACAATGGTCACCACAGACCGCTGTACGCAGACCTAATTATAAGGCCGGTAACTAGAACTTGAAGGTTTGGCGAAAGCCCTATATCAAGTCTTAATTACATTATAATCTATACAGATAAATAAAATGTAAGTGTCTGTGTGTAATTCCAAAATTACACCTTTTGATTAAATGCATTTGAAAGTATTTACGGTACTGACATAGAAAAACCATTTTTTGTCTGTGTCTCTGTTTGTTCCGAGACCGAAAAAAATCGAAACGACTGGTCCGATTTCAATGGGACTTTACACTAGAAGCTAATGTTACAAGGAGTAACATACGCTACTATGAAGTAAAAAAAATATTAGGGTTTCACGGACCGCCTATAAAATTAAGTCTACGCAGGTGAAAACGCGGGGCATAGCTAGTCTATATATATATATATATATATATAAAAGAAAGTCGTTTTAGTTACACTATTTATAACCCAAAAACTCAAAAGCTTAGAATCAGGAGAAGGACATGATATTTATTTATCCGTGGCATAAAATGTTACACAACGAAAAAAATCGTCAGGAAACCTGCATAATTCTGATAAGTAATTCAAAGACAATAATGTGGGACGGCGATGGACTCACCGTCTGTCACGTTGGCACTTAATCATATTCGGTGAAATGTGGGTGTTCTTGTTACACCTTCTTACCCCTTCGGAGACCCTTCTGGGATGATAGCGTGAGCACATTTTATTTTATCACTGGAGGTAATGATTTATTATCCATAGCAAAGGTCACGCCATCAGTAAACGTCGCAGTAAAGCGTATGGTCATCCATTACTTGCAGTTATTTACGAGCCTGTCATTACAATGCAGATGAACTGCATAATCACTCGTGGAAGATGCGCTTGCGCAACTTTCGAACGAAAAATATTCGATATTGACCGAGACATTCTCGTGGCTGAACGAGATATAAATGTCGGATATAAATTGAGAAATGTGACGTTAACGAAAAAATATCTGCAGATTATTCCACTACAACCCAGTCGCTTATAATATTATGTGAATAAGGCTCTATTTAAATAACTGTTACTGTACATAATATTATAATTTTACTAGCGACGTTTCCACTCGCTTACACTAATTTTATGGGTGGCCTGTAGAACCCTTATGTTTTGTTTAGTAGCCTAGTAGAATGTTACAAGGAGAATTCATGTCCGCGTAACATTAAGGTATTTACCAGTGTCATATTTACCAGGGGCCTTACCATAACTTCTTATTGTCATGATAGTTTTACTCTTATTATGAGACAGATGTATTTGACGTGTATACATCTGTCACTGTCGCCCTGCTGCACTAACATTGCAATAAGAGCTCATGGTTGGGCCCCAGGTCCCGTTAAAATTAATCCTGCCGTTTTGGAAATATACTGACCGACGAACAGAGAAAAAAAAATAGTTTCTTTATGCGAGTAATTATATAGTTTCATTTGCATTTTAGTTTGATTAAATACATACGAAAGTATAAACGGTACTGACATAGAAAAACCAATTTTCAAATGTTTTCTGTCGGTCTGTTTGTTCCGGGTAATCTCCGAAACGGCTGGACTGATTTTAACGGGAATTTCACTGGCGGATAACTAATGTTACGAGGAGTAACACAGATTATTAAAAAAAATATATTAGGGTCTACGAGGGTGAAACCGCGGGCCACAGCTAGTAATAGTATAAAAAAATATTCCTAGTATTTATTTTAATAAAATAAACTGTATATACAAAAACAGAGCAAAAATAAAAAGGACCTTTGAGGTAGTGTGACGATATTATAAATACCTCTACACTAATATTACGATCTGCATAGTGTCTCTGGCCGTCTGTCTGTTACATATTTATAAACGTCGCAAAGTGGGTAAGTATGTCTTAGGAACCTGTTCTTATGTAAGTAATTGACATTGAAATTATATCTTACATTAACATAATTTTTTCATGTATTCGTTACTCTTTGTTGGCATTTTCTTCAAGAATTACTTATATTTTATTCCTTCTTTGCTGCCAATGATTTTTCTTAGGTTGAGGTTTTTTTAAGATTGAGTCGAGGTAAATCTTAACTCAAAATCCCAACAAAGATACCCAAACAACTTATAAATCTGTAAAACCCAATGAATAAGTTGGTACAAACTGTAAACTGTTGCTTTAAATCTTTTGGCATAATTTAAATATAAGATTATTTGAAAAATGCCACGACGTGACACTGTCATTACGCCTATTTCGCCTAATAGATGCGCGTCTGTATGAGTGTCATTTCGAACGATTTGTTCATAGATTCCTTAGTGCTTGTAAAGTATTTATTTATACTGTGTCAAAACAGACGTCACATTGCTTACGACGTCACGTTGCGCCTGCGCATATAGGTTAGTGTTTGTTATCATTAGCACGAAGTTTCCAACTTCAGGTCACCTGTTTTATAAACAATCGCTAATGGATCTCAATTTTACTTTCCCGTGGGAAGAGTATTTCCGTTCCTTTCTATCAGCCTTCATATCGCACCCTCAGAACAATAAGGGATCAATTCAAAACTATTTATTTTTTAAATTGCTATCGGCTATTTTGAATTAATAACTTAGGCAGTAATAATTTTACCAGTTTAAAAAAAATATTAATAAAAAGCATATTTTTTTAAAACTACGTCTAGAAATACATTATGAGATCTGTCTAATTAATGTCATAATTATTTCTGCAATTTTTTTTGTTGAGTCCCAGTCGTTCTCAGGGTGCGATATATGTATTCAATCCCACTCTATCCATATCATCTTTCGCACAATTCATATATCATTACTTAGATCTTACTTTTACCCATCCACATTATAAGAAAAACTTAAATATGGCTATTGAAACTCTGGGGCCTTGGGGTCCAAATGCTCATTAACTTTTCAAAGAGATTGTACGTCGTCTGGTATAAGCTTCTCGTGACAAGCGGGCTGGGGCTTTTCTCGCTCAGAGAATCAGCATTGCTATTCAATGTGGCAATGCTGCCAGCCTTCTTGGCACGATCCCGAGAGACGCCGATTTGGGCCAAGTTTTCTACTTGTAATTAGTTTTTAGCTACTTATTAGTTACTGTATGTATATTAAATGTATATAATATATTCATAAACATTTTGCCCTATTAACCAAGAGATCTGACATTTCGCACACAAGGTTGTCCTAATGTGCGTCGTCGTAATCGGTCGATCCGTCGATCGATTCACAATCACCATAACGATACGGGTACCATCTAACACCCAAACAAAAGTATTCGATCATTTCACACGCGTTGGCTAATGTTTGTGAATGCGAACTGTATGAGTTATGTATGTTGTATGCAACCTCATACAATGTACTTGGTACTTGAGTACTGAGAATGTAGGATGCGTTTGTTTTAATGCTTGGATACATATCGCACCCTCAGAACGTTAGGGGCTCAATTCGAAAATATATATTGTTTGAACTCGCAATCTATGATCGGCATTTTTTAATGTATAACTTAGGCAGTAATTACTTTACCAATTTTGAGTACAATTTATTTTATATTTTTAAAGTATAGTTTCAATCAAAATAAACATTATTAACAATTTTTATTTTAATTATTTGTTGAAATACATTTTGAAGTCATAACATAATTAATAAGTCTCATGACATCATTATATGGGTGCGATATGGTCATAATTCTAAGTAATATAAACTGACAATGTTCATAGCGCAATACAACTATCTTATCAGTGCTCTAAGTATAAGTTTTAACAGATTCTGACGACCTACAACTCCCATCACGCGCCGCTTGGGGCGCTTTTTAACATTCCCATACAAAGGAAAATACGCAGGCGATATCGTCAACGTATACTTAGGTAATAATCCTGTACAGGTGCGTCACGAATTACCAGCGCGCAGTGAAAATAGTAAGGATACTGCGCATGTTTTTTTTCACCCCTTGCCATACATATAGACAAAGACAGATTCATAAAAATTACTACTGTATATTCAAATTACGCGCTCATTCTGACGTTTAGAGTGTAGTACTTCGTTAAGTCAAAGCAAATAAATGTTTTTTTTTATTTATTTCAATTTGTAACATTACTGAAACAATTTTTCAGAAAGAATCCTGTTTCGTGTTTTGTATGAAGTTTTTGATATAGATTATCAAACTTTATATCAGTACCTATAGATAATATAATTATATATTAAATATTCTATATAAACACCTGCATGCAGGAAACTGTTGTGAGTCACCGCACACTTCGGGACTTTGAATTATCCTTTCGTATTACTTCCTGTCCGGTTATTGCACTACTTATCTGGCGCAAATTTTGACCAGAAGAAGAAAGCAAAACCAGTAGACTAATTCTCATGGTGAGAACCGTTAGGATATCGTAGCGGCTTGGCCGCTGAAAGCGTTTTCGTATTCTCATCCGTCAATCGGTGTCGATTCTAAAGTCGTTCGATCGAATTTACCTTTGATTCCAGATTAATTAGTTGTTAATTGACGACATTCGTCAGACTTTATTATTGTGTAAAACCAGTATTTTTGAGTAAGTATAGGATATTTTAAAAATATGTTTTTCTTGATATTCCATATTTAGTCAGATGCGTCATATTCATATTTGCTTCGCCAACTCCCTCGAGCGTTTAATAATCTATTTACATACTATTACCTTGTTATTTCCATATTCATTTAGCTTGTGCTATATGTGGGTAGGGCTGTCACCTGTCCCGGTTATCCGGATTTGTGCAACTTTGAAACGTTAGATATTTCTAGCTTTCTTTCTTAGCATAAGTAAGATGACATGATACCTACATTCATACGCTCACGCCTGTATTCCCCGAAGGGGTAGGCAGAGGTGTTGTAATCACAACATCCACTTTTCACCGAATTTGATTAAGCGCCAACGTGACAGATGGTGAGTCTATCGCCGTCTCAGGCACTATACATACGTCTTTGAATTACTTCTCAGATATATGCAGGTTTCCTCACGATGTTTTCCTTCACCGTAAAGCACGTGGTGTGAAATCACTGTACATAAGTTTTTTAGAAAAACTCATTGGTACGGGCCCCGTTCGGATTCGAACTTGCGTCGTTTGCGTAACAGGCGACTGCTCAAACACCGAGGCCACCACGGCTCTTTGATACCTATGTATAGATTCCGTCAGGAATTATATGCGTTTTGAATACGCAATAGTATTTTTTTGCATTAAACAAATACATGCATTTTCGTTCCTTACCTACTTTCCATTTCCCTCAAGTTATGACCCATAAACGGAGTTCTATACATAGAGTCTTCCTTCGTAGTTCATTTTACAACAAATTTTGGTTCTAAGCCAACTTCCTTGTGTATGTATATTAATAAGTCCCACGCACTATTGTGCATTCACACAATAGAGCCATTTTGAGTTGTCCCAAATAGGGAGCAATGAATTACGAACGAAACGTCAAGTCCCGGATAATGAAGTAAGCCGTATGCGCAAGATTTCTCTCAGTGCTGAAATCACACATGCCCAAAACGGGATAACCAAAGCCGTTTTGGTGACCAATATTGGCCCAACACTACCCAATAAACTACACAGCCTATCTGAAGATGAAGAAAAGTAATGAGGGTATAATTTTGATCAGCTTGGTCGGTAATCGAAATATCGTAGCCTTAATCCTTATAACTTAAATTTTGGTATATCTGAAGCTGAACTACTCACTCGGAACGGAACCCACTTTTATAATTTTTGACCAAAACTAAATTTAAAGTGTTACAGCACCCACTATGCACCGAAGATGATTATTAGGTGCCAACGTGCCAGCCGATGATTCCCCGCCAACTCAAGCACACGTCTTTGAATTTCTTCTCATATGTACTCAAGCTTCACGATGTTCTCCTTCAGCTCAAAGCTATTGTGTGACATGAACTTTTTTAGAACACAAAACTGAAATTACTATGGTAACCGGACAGAAATGAGATTTGAACTTGCGTCGTAGAAGGCGACTACTCGGTCACCAGGGCACTTAAAATTCATTAATGTCCTTATCAAATTGCATGAGCGAGGATGAAATAGATACGGTTGAATAATTTCCATCCAGTGTCGTATACGGTAGCAATTAGCGTGCTTTCGATACAGTTATGGTGTTTATAACTGGTGCAGTAGCGTGAGAGCGACACGTGGAATGTAATTGTACGCCAGTCTACCTCTCCACGATGGTTGCAATCCATGTTATCATTGCAAAATGCTCTTATTGTTAGCTGTTTTTTTTTATGAACCGATGTAAGATACAATATGTTAAAACAATTGATCGGCTGACGATGACGTGAATGAATTGAAAGAGATATGTCAGGAAGTTCCATTACGTTCCATTCTCTTACCGTAAAAGAGATGTGTGTATATGTATACATAATTATGCTCACGCCAGTATTCTCTGGAAAGGTGGGTAAAGGTGTACATATATATATAGCACACCTACATGTCGTCAATTTTGTTTGAATCCGTGGTGATTGAAACCCAGCGGGGCCTGTACCAATGACATTTTCTAAAAAAAAAAAACTTATGTACATTTATTTCACACCACGTGCTTTACGGTGAAGGAAAACATCGTGAAGAAACCTGCATATTTCTGAGAAGTAATTCAATGAAGTATGTATAGTGTCTGGGACGGCGATTGACTCACCATCTGTCACGTTGGCAATTAATCATCTTCGGTGAAAAGTGGGTGATGTGATTACAACACCTCTGCCTACCCCTTCGGGGAATACAGGCGTGAGCATATGTATGTATGTCCAATGTAATAGGGGGCGGGCCATTAACTGGGCACTTATCCATACTCCGTGCTGTTACTAGGATATTATTCCAATAAAACTTTACGAACCAAGGACCTCGTGCTCTACAACTGAGCTTGCGACCACAAGACCAACGAGGCTGTGATCCGTGAGGGACTTGAAGTAATATTTCTGATTTACCTAGTTAGATAATTGTGAACCAGGAAACCCAAAACCTAATATGGATGTAGTATTCATATTCGACCAATTTATTTGTAAGTTTGTTATTCGTAGGCTCAGGCTTACCCGGTAAGGTGCATTTAGTACATTTCAACGAAGATATGAATCAAAGAAGATAAGGAATCATTATTAGATAGGTTGCTAGTGTCTATAGAGTTTGGAGAGTCAATCGCCGTCACAGACACTAAAGATAATTCTAAATATTATGTTCTTCTCATCTTCATCTTCATTTGCGGAATCACTCACTATGCTTTCTTTCACTTTAGCTCTTGGCTTGATTTAACTTTTAACTTTAAGGTCTGTAGTTACTACAAACCGATACAGTAAAACTAACGTAATTCTTGAGTTAGCTTGCGCAGCGGGCGATATCTCAAACCACTCGGTCAAAACAGAAAAGATCTCCAAGCTCTATCAAACAGTTTACCAAACTACAAGTCATAATGTTTTCACACATTGGTACTGAGAGTCATCAAGCAAGCGTTGTTACTTTAAAACCCAACTCAGGACCCTTCATCAGGCAAGTTTCACTGCAAATAGATTCGAGACAACGATCTCAGTGACTAATACAGGTGTCGTTTTAATTATCAGTTCCTAGGAATCAGAACCATAAAGTCGTTGAGCAGGATTATGAGTCAGATAACCAGTATTTCCACCTAATAGGTGATTGACATTGTAATTATCTCGCTAGGGTTTTATGTAAAACAATTAAATCATCCATGTATAGCTTATACACGTACCTTTGGAGAGAAAACACTTTTTGTTTTAATAGTGACTTTAAAATGGAAATGAATGTATGAAAATTTCAATTAGCTACAACTTAGCAACGGTAATTTCAATGTGTTATTCAATTAGCTGTTGGCGATAAGCCGTGAGTGAGCCATTTAAATAGAACCTTTTCTAAGTAGAACTTTACAATGGCGTATCACTGTAACTTCCACGTGCAAGATTCTACTAGGAAAGCACTGCAGTGTTACTGCCTCCTGCGGATCTAGTCAAGAATTTGGCTTTGGACTTTTTATGGACAAATTCCGTCTCATTGTACCTAAGTCTTTGTGTAATTGTTTTAATTGAAATTGGTCGAGATTGTAATTTGGAAATAGGCGCGTACATTCTTCAAGGTCCTCAAGAAGTGAGACAATAGCTAGAAGCGGATATCCTAGCAAATTGCGTGTCACAAAATGTCACAACCGACAATCTAACATTTTGTTAATAGGCCAGCCATAGAAGCGGTATTTATATTACCTTTGAAGATAGCAGTGTTTACATTGAATCCAATTACGAGTCAAATGCCAACACCTCAAATCCGGTAGGTGAACTTGATGTAGCATCGACAAAACAATAATTTAATATTATTAACCCATTTGTATGTAAACCTACATATCTTAGTGATGCTGGAACTTATGGTTTGGGACATTAGACCCACGGCAATTCATCAAATTATTGTTTCTTGTTTAACGATGGACTGGTTTGAATGAAGATGACTTGATGGAGTGAAGGTGTGAAGCATGCTAAATCTCAGTCATGTGATACTGCCATGCATGTTAGCTGTATCGTGATGGAAATACATTTTAGAAAGTTTTTATATTATATACAAACAAATACCCAAATAATATACGGAATAGAAAAGACATTTTATATCTGTGGGCCCTTTGTTAATTATTACTGATTGAATACTTACATCAAAAGATCGTTATCTATTATAAAGAAAACTTTGTCTGAAATCTTTCAATAAATGCCGTTCTTTCTTCAATTATTACGTCGATGTTACATAGTCGTCGTATCTTTTGAACGATCAAATTACTTTAGTTACGTCTGCGTAGTACGTCAAGTTATAAAACATATTTAGCAAGGTCAGAGATTTTGTAAGTAATATTCAGACAAGGTTACATAGAAACAGGAACCTGCTATTTTGTTTGATGATTCAATAATTCAAAAACAACAGCCAAGAATGCTATTCTATTTCAATGTTATACCTATTTTATAACATATTCACCGTCCAGGTGAATATGTTATATTATATGAATACATTTTAGGTATTAAGTACCTTTTGCTTCAATTAAGAGCTATGAATGCAGCTGTTGAAGCTCACTCTACTTGTCCCAGTGCTTCTGCTTTGACCTGCTTATGCGACGTGACAGTTATTTTATCCTTCAATTATTTGCTTATCATTGGATTATTTAGACCAGCTTAGGTGATATCTTTAATAATGCTAAACAAATTGAAAAATCCAAAATACTATTATTTTTACTTTATGTTTCCGTTACTTGCTATCCCTACACAGATGCGTTGCGCACGAGTGGCGTTTGTTGTCGTATCTATAAATAATACACCACCCGGCGCAAGAATGCAAATGTGTTCACATTTTGTACAGGGATGATGATTCTATATTTAATGCTTCGGTTTGATTTATCTTATGAGAGATCTGTAATTGGCCTTCGACACTCTCTTTGGTGAAAATTTGTAAGTGAGTTCGATTACTTTTAACTTTGTGTTAAATAAATATATTAATGAGCAGCTCACACGTAAGATTAAATAGTAATTCAAACTAATCAAATACTTGACGCATAGGAATTTCGATAGGCCCGTAGGGTAATATTCTAGGACCATTATGCTTCAAAATTGTATTCAGAACAGACGGTTTGAAATGTATGAAAAAATATATATATTTAGCTGAATACAAATACCTAATTACTTCTTAAAAATTGCTTCACTATTGTTTATTTTCGTGATGTGAGGATAATATGCAATATTCTTATTTGCAGCATACAGTTATGGATAATTATAAATAACGCTGGCTACTAATTAATAATGGAGTTGCAATCGTCTTAATGTGCTCCAAGTAATGTATGTCTGAATTGTTTGATGTTCACATTGCAACATAATCTGCGATTCGAGTACAGTTCGAGAGGTCCTTGAGAATTATTAAGGTTAATAACAGTATTAAAAGTTTCATTGCAGTTTTAGTGTTGCTATTATTTGATTTTCTAATCGTGCTTCATTAGTTACCGTAATTGTCTGATAAGGAATATTGCTTTTGTTCGCTATGTTTATATTCGTTTGTTTTCGTACGATTCTTGAATTCTACTAAAAGTAATAAAAATAACAAATACTACTTTATTTATACACTGTCAATTTTTCACATACATATCGCTATTTTGAATTGCTTACCTACTCTCACCTTTTATTTATTTATTTAAAAACTTCCTGTATTACAATAAATGCACAGGCGGACTTAGTGCCATAGGCATTCTCTACCAGTCAACCTTTGGGTGATGCAGAGACAGACATGGCACGTGTAAATATGAAGAAAAAAAATAAAAATAAAAAGAATATGTAAATATAAATTTTTCATAAAAAAGATGATAATACAAATACTATATAAATAAAAAATAAACTTAGTTTAAAGCACCTAAATACTTATATATTGCCTACATAGAATAAATAATATATGATAGATAAAGTCATAACTTTTATAGTCCCTATAACTTACTACAACAAACATAAGCAGGTTCTTATTTAGTAGACTGCTTCAAATTGCTTTTGATATACATTTGAGGAGGATCAATGTCAATTAACGTTTGGTAGCTTATTAATTTCAGTTTTAGGCAACCGATGATTTATAACGGCTTTATCAAAACCTATGTAATATTTATCATCAGATTAATATAAAATTATAAGGCATTTTATTTGTATTTCTCCTAACTTTCAACTTTTATGAATCATAGAGTGGCATTATCTAAGTAATTGCAACGTGCACGCGGGTCCTGCATATAATATAATATGTCCTGGCTGCTTTAAACATCGCAGAATAAGCAGTTGAGGAATGATTTTTATTTAATCAATCAACGAATAAGTGAAGTAAGGTGGCCATCATTAGTACAGCATAACAACTTTTAATAACATCTCGAAGACGAGGTTCGAATCGAATTATTTGAAAAATTGTGATTTATATTATTTTATTACCCATTGTAATTTACTAACTAGACCGCACTAGCGAATAAAATAGCAATCGTAAAATTGTTGGTCCTATTACTTACTCTTGTTCTATTATACTTTATACTAGCTGTGCCCTGTGGTTTCACCCGGGTAGATTTAATTTGATTCCCGCGGAATCAGAAATGTTTGTATTATCTATCTGCCAGTGAAAGTCCCGTTAAAATCGCTCCAGCCCTTACATAGATTACCCGGAACAAACACACAGCAAGAAAAAAAATTAAAAGTTGGCAATTTTATGTCAGCTCCTTATATGCTTTCATATGCAAAGCTGCTGATATAGAGAATATATTCACATTACAGAAAAGGGCTATACGATCAATTTATAATTTGGGACCCCGAGATTCGTTAAGGGAAAAATTTAAATCAATTGGAATTTTGACAGTGGCCTCACAGTATATTTTAGCTAACTTATTATTTGTGCATCAAAACATTGGATCGTTTCAAAAGAAATGTGATGTGCATAACATAAACACAAGGCACAAAAACAAAATTGTAGTGCCTGCGCATCGCTTACAGAAAGTACATGGCTCATTTTTAGGACAGTGCACACGCTTCTATAATAAATTACCAACAGAAATTGTAAACTTGCCCTTCAATAAATTTAAAGAGACCATCAAAGCAGTTTTGCTCAAAAAAGGATATTATACTGTAAGTGATTATATTTGTGATAAGGAACCCTGGGATGTATCTTTGTCGAAAAATTATTGTAAATAATCCCATTGGCACTGTACTTTTGCTACAATTAATTAATCTTAGTTTGATCTTTGCTTTGACTGGCTGGAATTTGCCATGCTCACAAATATTTGTAATATTTTAGTTATTATATTTGACAATTGAGCATTTGTGCTGTGTCCATGGGCTTATATTTATGAGATATAAATACTGTAACCAAAAACATTGTATAATATATATTTTTTTAAAAGAGTAATTGTTGAGTTTCTTGCCGGGTTCTTCTCAACAAAAGCTACCTTCCGAACCCGGTGGTAACATTTATAATCATGTATAATGTATTTTGTGTCCTTCTGACGATTTGAAAGTACTTTGTAAGAAGTCTAATCAAATAAAGATATTTTTGATTTGATTTGATTTGATATGTATTTAGTGAAAAGCTTTTATTTTAGAATTACAAACTGAAACTTCAAATTTATTTATCTGTATAGATAGATATAGATGTGATACAATAGAAGCTTACACTATGCTATACAACACAATGCTTCATTCATATCAACTTGATTGAATAAGATAGCATGTGGCTCTCAAATATCAATGGACCCTAATAATGAGGTGAGATAGATAGTTGCAATTTGCATTGACCGTGATATAAACAGGGCAAGTATGGGTCAAGGTTAAGTTCCTATATCAAGAAAATCATTCTAAATGCATTTCATTTGGTTAGATATTTGTCAAGACATTTAAGAATAAGTGGTGTGGGTTAATGTAAAATTTGAAGGATTTAGGCAATTTTTTTTTATTTTATATTAGAATTGATAAGTCACCATGAATGATAAAGACGTATGGAATTAAAACTCTGCACAAGTAGCTCCTGGCAATGACATGGTATGCAAACATGGTATGTAAATCATTTGGTTATGTTTTTACTTTTTTAATTATTATTTTTACACATGCATGCCGATTTAATTCTCACTTTTGTGAATAATTTTTGATGTAAACTCATCAAAAATATAATGAAATTTACATGATGCCTGGCTGAGTTTCCTGCCGGTTCTTCTCAGAAGGCTAGTTTCCGAACCGGTGGTGAATTCCTCGACATTCATAAATGCCTAACCAGAGCCTAAACTGAATAAATCATTTTCATTTTCATTTTCACCTCCACAACCTCGTCTGCTACCCGATACTCGGGGTTTTACGTTCCTACCTTTAATTTTAATAATTAGTTTCGTATGATATGTAACTGTTTAATTCTATACTCATTCAATATGCTTGCTAGATATGACACCTGACTATTTTTTTTTATGCGTAATTTTTTTGGAAACTGTGACTATTATATAATTATTTAAGTGCCCTACTGTAGTATTTCACTTATCAAGGAAATTTTATATCAACACTAAGTTTTTGAAAAGATATATATTTTTGAAAAGAGTAATTACCTACCTACTGGGTTTCTTGCTAGGTTCTTCTCAGTAAAAGCAACCTTTCGAACCTGCCGGTAGTATGTATATCATCTTCATCCTCCTGCCCTTATACCATGTTATTTGTGGTCGGCGAAATGTGCTCCTCCCATCTATTCCTCTCTATCAGCCGTCATATCTGTATTCACTCCTATTTAAGCCATATCATCTTTCACACAATCCATCCATCGTTTCTTAGGTCTTCCTTTCCCCTTGTAACCATCCACATTCATAAACAAAACTTTTTTGGCGGTAGAATGTATAATCCTTATGTCATTCTGACAGTTGGAAAGTACTTTGTAAAAAGTCTAATTGAATTAAGATATTTTTGGGGTTGAATTTCAGTTTGAGTAATTTTTGCTTTGACTTAGGTATGCTATGTGTTAGTACTAAATTGATAGTAATCGTGTTAATTAATGCAATCTCCTTTAATAAAATGAATTTTAGCACAAAATAAGCGTTTCGTGCTTAGTATTATCACGACATCCTTTGACCATTCGCAGGCAAATGCAATTTCTTGAACGCAATTGGTATAATTTAACCGTTTCTACAGGGAATGTGGGTCAAGGATCGCTTAAGATTCTCTCTAGATGTTCGTTTAAGATGTGAATCGAGTATTATTTACTGAACATTTTAATCTACTTATAGTAGGAGAATTTAAATAGATTAACTTTGTTTTTTATACTTATAAAAGAGCCGTGGTGGCCTCGGGGTTTGATCAGTCGCCTGCTACGCAAGCGACGCAAGCTCGTTCGAAGCCCAGCGGGGCCTGTACTAATGAGTTTTTCTAAAAAACTTATGTACAGTGATTGGGATGGGAAAAGGGCAGGAGGATGATGACGGTGTTTTCACACCACGTGCTTTACGGTGAAGGAAAACATCGTGAGGAAACCTACATATTTCTGAGAAGTAATTCAAAGACGTATGTATAGTGCCTGAGACGGCGATAGACTCACCATCTTATCACGTTGGCACTTAATCAAATTCGGTGAAAAGTGGGTGTTGTGATAACAACACCTCTGCCTACCCCTTCGGGGAATACAGGCGTGAGCATATGTACTTATAACATGAAATTTATCCAATGTTGAAGAACTTAAATCTTAATCTCACGTGCCTTACCAGGGCCTTAACTGAATAAATCCTTTTCATTTTCAATATATCCATCTATACAGATAAATAAGATTGAAGAAAATGTAAGTCCTGCAGTGACGTAAAAATCGGTTTAACCGACAGACAGAAAAAAACATAAAATTGGCATTTTGTGTGAGTACCATCAGAAAGTATATGCGTTAAGTTAGGAACTATTAATTTGGAATTACAAATAGACACTTAATTTTTTTTATCTGTATGTATAAATTTATCGATCCGGGTATCCGGTCGTCAACCTGTAGAATACCGATCACTCCCCCTTATTACAAAACATGGTTTAAACCAAGACTAGACTAAACTCGGAATAATACCTATGGCCTTCCCTTTTGAAATCCGTATCACAAAAAGAGATGGAACTTATTTTGAAATAAGGGGGTTAGTTTGATTTCTTGTTTTAAAGAACTAGTTGCGCCATCTATTGTAAAATTTAGAAACTACGTCTAAAAAACTGCACGAACGCAGTCAAAAATTGGTACGTTCTACGTTAATTGTTTTCGTTAGTGGATAGATTTTATTGAAAAGATAAGTAAATTTGTATGTATTTTATTATGAATAAAAACAGCCAACGTCTGCATTGTAAATAAAATTTTATAAATATTACTGCTAGCCTTCCTGTTCGTCTACTTTAAATGCAAATATAAGTGATTGCAACACAGTAACGGACATCGTGATATGCCAGTCTCAATAAAACTTTATCTTTAAAAAAATAGGTATAACATTTTATCAAAAATAAGACAACGTGTGTTGTAGGTATAAATTCCATTAAGGCATTACAACGCCATCTATCGTAATTGTTTAGAATTAAATTGCTGTAGAACATGTACGCGTATTTCGCCACTAAGCGTATGTGTCAGGATGGCCGAGCGGTCTAAGGCGCCAGACTCAAGGTTTCCTTGCCTGTATAACAGGTCCGAGTTGTTCTGGTCCTCTCTGAGGGCGTGGGTTCGAATCCCACTTCTGACAAATTATTTTTTCGTATGAAATATTTTCCTCATTATTATTACTGACTTGTTTGTTAAATATTTCTACACTCAAAGCAGAATATTTTTAGTTACATTCTATTATTATGAGATTTAACAAGTGATCCAAAATAATGCAGAATAAAATTGTCTCGAAGTAGAAGGAAGCCTGTACCAATGAGTTTTTCTAAAATACTTATGTACAGTGATTTCACACCACGTGCTTTACGGTGAAGGAAAACATCGTGAGGAAACCTGCATATTTCTGAGAAGTAATTCAATGATGTATGTAAAGTGTCTGAGACGGCGATGGACTCACCATCTGTCACGTTGGCTCTTAATCATCTTCGGTGATAAGTGGGTGTTGTGATTACAACACCTCTGCCTACCCCTTCGGGGAATACAGGCGTGAGTATATGTATGTATGTTATAATAATAGTGTTGTACGTGTGTGTGCAGGTAGACAGTGTCGGTGTGATGGTGAAGGTGCACACAGTGCTGCTGCTGGCGGTAGCTCTGTGCCGCGCCGCGACCACACTCGACTCGGAGCTCGGGGTCGGCAAAGCTATCAACATCTTCATGAGGTAACACAGTCATATTACCTACCATACTGACCTCTACTACACTAGGTAGTAATGGGCTGGCTATAATTCCATACACCTCGTAGTGACGATTTGAATTTAGATATTGTCGGGATTTTTTTAATGTTCGTATTAACTCTCGATATACTTAGAGACCAAAATAAAATTTTACGAATCCAGCCAGATCAGTTTAGGGACCTGTCACTTAACTTACCAGATACGTGCTTGGATTTTATCGTCGTCTATGTTGGTATGATCCGCCATTTTTGAAAGTGAACCTATTCATACATAACCATCAAGTTTTGTTGACTCTTATCACAAATCTACCATAGGCTCGCGTGGTCTATCCAGACCAACTTTTTACCGGCTAGTGCGAGTTTTTCACTGCCGCCGTCATAAGTCACCGCGTCGACGTAAACGCAGATTTGTTTAGGATCGAAACAGCGACATCTGTCGGCCTAAAGCTGACACTATTGTGAGCCCATACAAAACTGCGGTTACGTCGACGCGCTGCCTTGTGACGGCGTTTTTTGATAGAAACGACAGCGAGGAATCCAATGGGTTCCTCCACATATTTTTAACAATTTACAATATATTTTTCTCAACAATCACTTGACATTGGCGGAATAGATTTACTTAAGCTCATCGCCATTAAATAAATAAAGGAAAGGAAGGACTTGTGACGGCGATTTTAAGAAAACTCGCACTAGGTCCTCAGAGTGACATTTGACGTGTGTAATATACTTAGCTTCCAAACGAATCTGATTATGTTTTTTCTCTTCCAGATATGGCTACCTCAGCATATGCATGCGTGTGGTGCCTCGCAACGACACGGAAGGCTGGGTGTTCCGAGAGCCCACGGTGTCCGTGTTCAGGGACGTGGAGCGGCTGGCCGTGGCGCCGCGCCCGCGTCAACCCAAGACGCTGTTCGACGGAGACTTCCACATGGAATTCTGCGATAACCTGAAGCAACTACTTCAGGCTTACTTTAGGGATTTTACTTTTGAGAGGTGTGGCTTTATTCTTTACTTATACTCTAGTGGGTGGAGGGAAAATCTAGTAGGTAGATGACTATCCAAGCGTGTCTCTACACCCACCTTTGCTTGAATATACTCTCTTGAAGAACCTGTTTCTGGACAAAATATTCGGACTTGTCCAAACTGACGCTTTTTAATTTAAACATCTCACTGATTTCTCACATTAGATAGTGCCTACCTAGAACAAACATACTGTCTAAAGGCAGGACCAGTTTCTCATTTAGTACATAGGTATAATAACCTACCTTACCCATCCATCTTAATATATATAACTCAAAGGTGACTGACTGACTGGGCATAGTGATCTATCAACGCACTGCCCAAACCACTGGACGGATCGGGCTGACATTTGGCATGCATGTAGATGTTATGACGTAGGCATCCGCTAAGAAAAGATTTTGATTAATTCTACCCCCAAGGGGACAAAGTAGGGGATGAAAGTTTGTATGAAACTTTGTCAATTTTAAACCGATATATTAAAAAAAAACTAAATCTACGCGGGTGAAACCGCGGGGCACAGCTAGTGCCTTATAAGTAGCCAGTATTAAACTTATCGTAAGTAAACCTATGTAAGATAAGTATGTCCCTATGTTAGGGGTGATAAAGGTTAGCGTGGTTAATTACAGGTTGGAGCGTCCATGGCGAGCGTTCACAGCTGGCTGGCCGACTGACATAATGGCGCGCAACCTGGGCATCAACTCCTCATTCATCAACGGGGACCACTGCTACGTGCTCGTCCGCGTCTCCAGGTAGCTAGTCTTATTATAAGACTACTAAAGAAAATAGAGTAGTCACTCTATGCTGCAACAACTTTACACGTAACTTGTTAGCGCCATCTACTTACATATAGTAAGCATTTTGTTATCATTACAGAGGGTCTATTGCGAGTTTTTCACTGCCGCCGTCTCAAGTCATCGCGTTGACCGAACTAAACGAGATTATGTAAGAATTATATATGGTCAAAACAGCGCCATCTGTCGGCCCTCAGTTGGCACTATTATGATGCTATATAAATTTGCGCTTACGTCAACGCGGTGATTGTGACGGATTTTAAGAAACCTCGCACTAGGCACTTTGGGTGATCATTAGGTGAACGTTTATTAATGAAGTGCTAACAAATTTACCACTGTAAGGAAGCGTGTCGAACGTACGTATATTCACAGTCGTAGCGGGTAAGTAGAAATCTCACGCCAATGGTCGGGGGCTCACTAATATTATAAATGCGAAAGTAACTCTGTATGTCTGTTACGCTTTCCCGCTTAAACCTCTCAACTGATTTTGATGAAATTTGTCACAGACAATCTTTAGACCCTGAGAAAGGACATAGGCTACCTACCGAAAAAAAGTATTATATAAAACTTAATCTACGCGGGTGAAACCGCGGGGCACAGCTAGTACATAGATAAGTGCGAAGTTCACTGCGTGTCGCGTGCGCCCCCTAACGTTGAATAGACGAACTTATGCTTCGACAGAGGGCATTCTACCACACACAGCTACTACCCACCTACTTACATCATTGTAATAAAATTAAAGATTTCTAATTATTATGGAATGTTCTGTGCCCATATAAATAAATCAACTTACACAGACATACTTGTATCGAAATTATCATTATAAATCTGCCTTGAGCATTGTGCAATCGCCTGCTACGCAAGCGACGCAAGTTCGAATGCCAGCGGGGCCTGCACCAATGAGTTTATCTAAAAAACTTATGTACAGTGATTTCACACCGTGCTTTACGGTGAAGGAAAACATCGTGAGGAAACCTGCATATTTCTGAGAAGTAATTCAATGACGTATGTAGAGTGTCTGAGACGGCGATGGACTCACCATCTGTCACGTTGGCGCTTGATCATCTTCGATGAAAAGTGGGTGTTGTGATTACAATACCTCTGCCTATCCCCTTCGGGGAATACAGGCGTGAGCACATGTAATGTATGTATCAACGCCACCTGTTCCAGATTCCGCGAAACAGCCAAGTTGAGCGACTTACCGACAAACATTGGAGTGGAAGATGTGGTCTTTGAAGCTATCCAAGAGTCCCCCATCGGCGACACTGCGTCCATCGCCGATTTTATAAGGAAATACGGATCGCACTACATCGCGTCCTATATCACTGGGAATTCGCTTTATCAGGTGAGATGTGACTTTAGTGCCAACTTAATAAGGTTTAATATATTAAAATAGGGATTATGTGGACAGACGAGGTTAAATTAGTGACATTTATTATAGAACCCTTAATGTTATTTTTACTAAAAGTAGCCTAAGTTACTCCTTGTAACATTAGCTATTTGCTAGTAAAAGTCCCGTTAAAATCAGTGCAGCCGTTTCAGATATTACCCGGAACAAACAGATAGACAGGGAGTGAATTTTTTTGATAATTAGTGTCTTTAGTCAGTAGCTTTCAGTATATACTTTCATATGCATTTAGTGAGAAGCTGTTATTTTAGAATTACAAACAGACACTTGAATTTCATTAATCTGTATAGATTTAGATTCAGCCAAAAATGGGAAACCACAAACCCCTTATTACAAAACACAGACTAAGATAGTTTTAAGTTTAAATTTACCTTTACGAGAAGCTCGTGGCACAGTTGCTATTGCGCATTTCATTCGATCAGCGACGACAAGCAACCCTAACCCTAGCCAGTAATTTGATGGGTGACCGCCCGAGCTCCCTCCGTGCCTCGGAGAGCACGTTAAGCCGTCGGTCCCGGTTGCCAATTTATCATCTTTGGCAATCGTTACAGGTGGTCAATCAAAGGCCTTAAAATAAATAAATCTGACAATTGGTTCAACCCAGATCACAGATTTTCCTCGTTAAAGGGGTTGCGAAAGTCAGATGGCAATCGCTTCGTATAAAAATCAGATGATCAGCCGCATCGGGTTGAATCAAGTGCCGACCCCAACAATGTACGGGATAATGCCAGGGAGATGACGAAGTTTAAATTTACCTTCTATTAAGCCAAAAGGATACAAAAATGGATGAACTGGTCTTCGTTTTAAACATGTTTTATAATAAGGGGCAAAGGGTCTGTAGTGCTAGCAACGAGATAGATTCTGTCGTCTCATGCATACACGCCACACGCTATGATGTGACGTCATGGGGGTGTGGTACGCATCCCCACCCGTTCCCTCACTGGAGCAGGGGCATGCATTCCATATAAGCAGATAAGCAGTGCTTACCATTTGTGGTGACAAAATGCACTAGTGTCGTGCGTGTGTCTATACCTAATCCTATGTAATTAATCTATCTACCTATCATACATACATATGCTCACGCCTGTATTCCCCGAAGGGGTAGGCAGAGGTGTTATAATCACAACACCCACTTTTCACCGAATTTGATTAAGTGCCAACGTGACAGATGGTGAGTGTATCGCCGTCTCAGGCACTATACATACGTCTTTGAATTACTTCTCAGACATATGCAGGTTTCCTCACGATGTTTTCCTTCACCGTAAAGCACGTGGTGTGAAATCACTGTACGTAAGTTTTTTAGAAAAACTCATTGGTACAGGTCCCGCTGGGAATCGAACTTGCGTCGCTTGCGTAGCAGGCGACTGCTCTAACCCCGAGGCCACCACAGCTCTCATCTCTATCTACCTATCATACTTATTGTTTATGCCTACCCCTCTGAAAATCCAATGCACGCCCCTGCATTGGAGGCAGAGGATGGCGGGCGTGGTGGCGTGTATGGCAGCCGATATATTTTAAGGAAGGGTTAGGTAAGAGAAGGATGTTTCCTTCAGTGCAGGGTCCATACCTGTCCTTTGTTTGGCCTCGTTTTCTGCCGTCTCCATTTGTCTATGCAATGAGGGGACTTTTATACCTACATTGTCTCACTTAACTTCGCTTTAATCTATAGGTATTCGTGTTCAGCCGTAACGTGTACTCGCGGATTAAAGAGCGAGTGAAGTCGCGTGGGGTGTCCGAAATGCCCCCCTCTGAGATGAACAACTTCTTTTCACCCTTCATTGCCGAACATGTCGGCGCTATCAAGGTTTGGACTGTTCGAAATGTTGGCCTGATTTTGATAAAAATTAAAAAAATATTTGCATATTCGCATTAACGTTTAAAGTTGAAAACCTATTTTTGGTTTTAAAATAGGCAAAAATGGCATAATTTAAGATATGAGATAATATTATTTTTGTATAGTTTTTAATCGAAATCAGGCCAATTAGCGTATGAATCATCATAAATCATGGCTAATTCATATGCATATCATTAAAAACTTCTTTTCTAAACATCTTTGCATCAATATAACCAAGCATACATAATTTCTGAAGCATTTTACATTTTTCATCCATATCATATTTAACATGTCATCAAAAAATAATCATCGAATCGAACTCACTACGCGAACCTAAACAGCGCCATCTCGTGGACTATCTATGCAACTTCGGTTTCCGTAAAATCGGTCATCGAGCGTAAAAGTGGAAAATATAAGAGGTCAAATAAAAATATCGGACTACCGACAAGACGGAGTAAATCAATTATCAGAATCACGACAATGAAATGCTGTGTGTTAACAAAATGTTGAAAAGAAGTTTTTGACAGTCTAAACTTTCGCGCTCTGTCAAACTCTAGTACACGCTCGGATATGTTGCCCAAACGCGAAATGTAAAAAAATTACAAAATGGTGAACCTTGTCTCTGCTCTCACTCCAGGTATTTGTGTTCTCTAGAACTGCATACTCAATGATCAAAGAGAGACTTAAAAGTAAGGGCGTAGCTGACATTACTGCCAAGGAGTTGGAAGGTTACTTTTCTCCATGGCATGCCAAACACATAGGCCAGATTAAGGTAATATGTAGTATATTTTGTTGAAAAAAGAATTGAAATTGAGTGAAGTAAGTGAAAAATCAAAACAGTAATAAAATAAACAAATATTCTAAATTCAAATCCATGTCATCGTGATTGTCATATTTCATTCATTCACGTTCTCATTTTACTTATTCGTTCATTCATTGTCCATTAACATTTTAATGCACATATTTTTTTTTTAAACATATTTCTTTTTTCTCAGGTGGCAAGTGGCAATAAAACAGTAGAAAACTGGGCAATGAAGCGGCTCAGGGTTCATTATTACATATTCTCATACCCAAGTCTCCTTAAACTACACGGAGAACCAACGCTACTTAGAAATCTAGATACTTTACTAGGAAATGAAGCCTTATTACAATTAGAATTAAAGACATTAGCGCCTGCCTTCAAAGATCCTAAGAAGAAAAAATGGTTCGAAGAAGTTATAGATAATTATTTAAAACTATGGGAAAGTAATATGTGATGGTAGTAAATTGGCTTTAGTTTTTAAAACTGTATTATTAAGGTGCAACCTGATGTAAGCCGCTCGACGCTCGTTTCCAGGGACAAATGTGGTCACGTGATATGTAGCGACAAAGCTGAAAATGTTGAGCTTTATCGCTGGGAAGTATCAAGAGTGTAAGAAGTCTGTTAATTAGTATGCCCCGTCACCAACTACCACATATGATGAAGCATTTCCATCAACCGTAAGCTTTTCTGGATCGGGTACACTCATTTCTCTCTACTTGAACTTTTGCACCATCTTTGAATCACGAAAAATGCCAACAACACCAAACGAGCGACGAGCGGCTGCATGACGTAGTTCCTTTTTGAGTCGCGGGAAATAAATAAAAGAATGGGGTCACGTGACCATATTTGTCGCTGGAAACGAGCGTCGAGCGGCTGCATGAGGCCGCACCTTTAAGGTAAATCTGTGCCCCCGACTTTGTCTGCACAAAGGTCACAGGGTTGTTGAATCTATTTAATAATAGGTCAAAATAAAAAAAACTGTTAAAAACATTTTAATGCATCGAATGAAGCGAAGTCTTATCTTATATAGTAATTAATTTCATCACATGTCTAGTATTTTTTTAAAGTTTGCTGCAGCGCCATCTAGCGTCCATCGGATGTACCTAACCTAGCGAAATTTATCTATAGCAACATGCGTCACGTAAAGATGGCGCTGTAGTTCACGACACTAGAAAAAAGCTGCGACCCTTGACGTTCTTTTCTCGGATTGCTTCGCGCTAATGACGCAAAAAAGCTTACCTTCTAGGCTTTTAATTTAGTACTGACCTCCACAATGTGCGCTAAACTATTTAATACAAAACCACTATTACTAGCAAACGTATCTGAAATAGCCAGTCAAGTGTACCTACTAGTATAGAAGAGGTCAGTTGTTTAATTCCAATGAATACTACATGGCAGCCGAGTTTGACAGTTGTACGACCAATAAGAGCTAATCTGGTAGCCAGATTAATTTACGAAAAACAATCAAGGCTTTTTATTTTTCATGTCACATTGTCGAAGTTGTTTTGAGAATTGAGACAATGAACAAATAGATTCTCAGAAAATCGTACTTCCGCATTTATATTTAGGAATTAATAACAGCAAATGGATAATAGTCAACTAAGCATAGTTAGATATTATTTTAGAGAAGACTTTGGCAGGTATTTTGAGCCTTACCTACTTTGACAAAGGCGATGTTATTATTAGCTTTATTAAAAGCCATGCGTTTTGACTATTTATACAAAATGAACCCTAATTTTGATAGGTTTAAGTACAATTACCTTCAGACATTAGCTCAAAATGATTCGTGACAGAACAAAACAAACATAATTCAGGGACAGCGAAAGATCTACTTATTAGAAAAGCATTTAAATATATGAATATTTTTGTAATTTGTTATTATAGAGTGCCTTATAATTAGGAAACAATAAAATTGTTCAATCAACAGTTAGTTTTTATTTGTATGAGGTATATCTCTTTCAAAATGTTATTTTCAATTAAACCGCAAAAATCAGAGCCATCTAGCGTAAGTACCTTGCAACTTTTGTAATGTTGTCGGACAGACGATAGTGCAATATTTATTTATTTTATTAAGAATGTCATATAGCTAGTGACGGTCAAAATATGAATATGCAGCCCTTAAAGTATGATAAAACTAATGTTATACAGTGTGTAAGGATGAACACAGGACAAGACAGGAGAAGGACACAGGAGAGTACTATTATCACTATTATCACTATCCGTTCATGTCATAAATATATAAAAAAATATATACTCTTATTTTTTGATGAAATTGTCCAATACGTAAGTCATAAGCCCCTCATTTAATTAATAGGTACTTCTTGTAAGAAATGCCTTTATAAACAGAGCAGGAAACATGTCGTGTCCAGTCAATATAGCCCCTTCCTTTTGTATTCTCGCCACCAATCGGGCCGCGGTTTCATCGGTCCTATAATAATGAGGATTTTTGTCCGTCGCGGATAAGTCTCTCGTTCTAACACAGTGTACAAGTGCCTTAACACCAAATCACAAGATTGGTCACTTGCCAACACAAAGGTCGCATCATTGCGAGATCAAACGTGAAAATACATATACGTATCTAATAAATAAATATGATTGTAAAAACATTTACATTACCAATTTACAAAAAATAATGATCATTGAAATAAAAAAACCTTTGGGACGCATTTTTATTAAAAATTCAATATTTTTTTAAAGTTTGTGTGATTTGAAATGATTTATACTAATAATATACTTAATGAAGAATTGTCCATAATGTTCACAAATTTTATTGTAATACGATTTTAATTTTTAATTTATAGTTAGGTTAATTAAATAAGCCTGGATATTAGCCCTGCATAGTGAAGTATAGGTGAAGAAAGGAGGATGTAAATATTTTGTTAATTATGTATTTACAATGAAATAAAATTGATTTATGACTGAAACAAGCATGATTGTTATTTTTACATTATTGACATGATATATTTTTAAAGTGACCAGTAGGTTTAATAAGGCCACTTTGGGAGAATCACGAATGATTACAATAATTGTAGATGTTAGTCTCTAACTAACTTTGTATGATGCTATTTGTCACAAAATCAATTCATATTTTGTTGACCATTTTAGGAATCGTCATAGGAAAGTGTGAAACAGGTGAATTGCGAAACATTAAGCATTTGTGAATCATATGATTCACACATGATTAATATTATTATGTTCTTATCTGGCACTCATTCCTTTCAACAAGAGATTAGTAACTGAATTATATGCAGTATGTGGATTCTATTACTGTATTATTATATTATCTGTAGGTCTAAAAAGGCCTCTTTGGGACAATCATAATGTGATCCGAATATGATTCATCATCGAAACGATCATTCACTTGGGTGGAATTCATAATATGAATTGCAGGTAATATTACTGTTAGCAGAACACCTCTTAAGAGGTTAAAATATCTCTCAGAAAAATTAATACAGTAGAACAGAGAACAGAGAGCAACATCTTTACTATAAGTATAAAAATAAAATTCTAGCTCAAATGTCAATTAGAGTGCCATTAACACCATCTAGCGAAGAATGTAGGCAACTCTGATTCCGTTAAGTTTAATTTCAATAATGTTGTTGTATAAACTTCATATCATTTTCGAGATTACCATCTCGTGAATGGATTCATATGATACGATTGATTTGTTATCCAAAATTGTATTAACACCAATACATACACGAAAGAATCTGTATGATATCTGTTTAGTATTTCATACACAATATGCTAACGCCTGTATTCCCTCAAGGACTAGACAGAGGTGTAGGCACTTATCTTATAGTACATCTAATTCGTCAGTTACATTTAAAGCCCATCTAATCGGGGTTAGACTTCGTGCTGCTGGGAATAACCAATAAAATCGAACACAGGACATAGTTATCTGTAGTTTGCAACCACTGAACGTGGCTGTCAATGGGCAGCTCTTGGAGACCTTGATTTTTGTTCTCAGTTTTTATTTAAATTAGATCAATCGTATCTATAGAAACATAAACATATCTATTGAAACGTGACTAGTAGTAATAGTGGACTTATGCAGTACCAAACTGACTTCAATATATAAAGATACCTACCAACTTAATGTACATGATGCCAGCGAGTTTCTTGCCGGTTCTTCTCAGAAGGCTCGTTCAGAAGTGCCTTACCAGGGCCTAAACTGAATAAATCATTTTTAATTTTATTTTTTTTTAATTTACGTTTATTACGTTACGTTTATCGTTTAATAAATGTAATTGAATTGAGTTTTAATCGTGTCTTACGTGAGTACTGTAAACGTCGGGTCTCTTAGCTCCAAATTCTTATCTCCGTGAATTGAGGACGCTAGAATCAGCCAAGTTATTTTATCTCATAAATATGATACAGTGTCATTCAACTTTCCATACAATTTTCCTCATTCCTGGGAAAAGTGCAAAGACCTCGGCAAGCACAATCGATCTTACGTGTCACTTTTGGCAAACAATTAAGGTAAATCTTAACGTTATTAATATAAGGTTCAAAATGGTTTTGGCTGTTAAATTAGGTTTAGTTACTTAGTGTGTGTATTTGAACTTCTAATATTCGTGGGAAAAAAGTATTGAGTCATTATCCAAATGATATTGCTCTAGATATTACGTAGACCTATCGTATATTAATGCTGATTCCAGAATAAGGTATGAGTCATGTTAATAATGGCTACCAGTAGCGCCATCTTTTGTTTTAGTATGTACTTTTTACCCACACGAATTTGGATATCATGGATTACCAAATTCGTATACATACATACATACAGACCCGGTATACATACAAACTCAGTATACATACGACCCGGAGTTCAACTTCTATCCCAAAAAAATTAGCAGTGGGATTAAACTCAAGCTTTGATTGCCGTCGCCAAGTTCGAATCCCAGCGTCCCGTATCAATGACTTTACCTAAAATCCTGAGTGCAGTGATTTCACACGAGTTTAACGGTGAAGGAAAATATCGTGAGGAAGCCTGCATATGACGAGACGGCGATGGACTTGCTCTCTGTCACGTTGATATGGCCCTCAATCATCTTTGGTTAAAAGAGGGTGTTGTTTTGACAACACTACAGCTTACCCCTTTGGAGACCCTTCTGGGGCGTGAGTCTACATAAACGTCACCGCAGGGAATTGTGAGCTGTAGTTAGTAAGAAATAATTCGTCGAAACTAAAATGATTAGCAAATACTAGCAGTGTCAGTCAACATTAGAACAGATAATATTCACACACAGAGTCATAGGTTATCTATGAACGTGGCTGTCAATGGGCAGCACATAGAGACCTTGATTTTTGTTCAGAGTCTTTATTTAAATTAGATCAATCGTATCTTAACTCTTATGACATATTTATTTAAACGTGACTAGTAGTGATAGTGGACTTATGTGGTACCAAACTGACATCAAATATGATACCTTCTAACTTATTGTGCATGGTGTCAGCTGAGTTTCTTACCGCTTCTCAGAAGGCTAGTTTCCGAACCGGTGGTAAATTCTTCGACATTCACAAGTGCGTTACCAGGACCTAAACTCAATTAATCATTTTCATTTTCAATTGTGATAAAATAAAATATCTGTATAACCATTGATAGACTCACCTGTCACGTTGGCACTTAATCATCTTCGGTGAAAAGTGGGTGTTGTTACTACAACACCTGTGCCTACCCCTTCGAGGAATACAGGCGTGAGCATGTGCGTGTGCTGTGCTGTATAACCAAAACGAACACATACATAAGGCAAGGTGGAAAGATTAAATAACTTTCGCACCGTGATAATTAGGCGTAGGTAATAAATATTTTAGCCTAATTTAAGACTAAGTTTCTCAAGTTTTATTGGCGTCTGTTTAACTTTCGTTTCCCATTGTCATTGAATTCATACAGCACTTATAGCGTATTCAGGCGACAGGGGATTAGGCCGGCCCCCCATCACAACCGGTTCACCACGTAGCTTTGGAATGGTCTTATAATGAAACGTCACTCAAAGATTAAAGGACTTCTTAACAATTACCCATACAACTTATAGGTACAACCAAATTCTAGGTGTACTTAATATAAGAAAACGAAAATAAGAGGTACCTAGGTAGTTTCTGCGTCTTTGAATTTCTTCTCGGAAGCATTATGTAGGCGTCTTCACGATGTTTGCCTTCACCGATCTCGTTGTGTGAAATCACTACACTTAAGCTTAAAAAAAACATTGATAGAACTTGCTGGGATTCGAACATTCATCCACTCGACCATCACAGGGCCTCAATTCTTCTCTGTAACAATTCATCTGCATAATGAAATTCAAACAAACAATATGTACTATTTCCAGCCACAAACCCGAATAAGATTGGAGCAACGATAAATACCTACATAATAATCTGTTAGGTCAAGTTCACAGCCGCTTAACATTAGCAAAATGTTAAAAAATCTCAGTCCACGCGTCGCGTCCATGCAGCATACTTTACAAATAATGTTGTAAAAAGTTTTAAAATGTTTTTGTTATTTTTCACTGTGCTATTATGTTTTAATCTGTGCAACACGGAGGACGGCGATTTGGGCTACGGCTTAAATATAGGGAACGCGATAGATGTGTTCGCAAAGTAAGTTATAATTCATACATAATACGTATAATTTTGCGATAAACAGCGGGGTCCCTGGCGGGATAATGTTTTGCTTTGTGTATGAAGATAAATTGTCTAACTTGTAATACATTGTATTAGTAATTACTTAGATATTAATACTGGTATTTAATTCACACGTGTTATATTAGTCTATAAACTAATAGTAACGCTCGCTGGCATACAGTTGCATAGAGTTGTTAATCGACAAAATCTAGTTGAAAAGTGATATAATATTTTTAGCACAGTAGGTCTAAAAAGGCCACTTTGGGAGAATCATAATGTGATCCGAATATGATTCATCACCGAAATGACAAAATGGTCATTTAGATGCAATTCCTATTATGATTCACAAATGATTACAATAATTGTATGTTAGTCCGTAACTAACTTTTTATGATGCTATTTGTCACAAAAGCAATTCATGTTTTGTGAACCTTAAAAATTTTAGATATCTTCATACGAAAGTGAATTGCGAAATATTAATCAATCGTGAATGATTATTATGAATTGCACCCAAGTGACCATTTTGTCATTTCGAAGATGAATCATATTCGGATCACATTATGTAGTGGCCTTTTTAGACCTACAGATCATCGGTGGATTATACATATTAAATTAAAAATAAAATAAAAATCTCTTAACTTTTGAATTTTTTCGTATATTGACTGACTATTTATTTTTGTTTATAAGTATAGTGTAGTTGTTAGAGGTCACTAATGGTTCAATGCTGATTGGGAACACAAGACAATGCATATTTCTGTTGTAAAATTACATTTTTAAAACTATAATGCCTTAAATATTTAATAAAATAAGCAATGAAAAATTAAAGAGGCAACATTTATTATATCCTACTAAGTAAGGGGTAATCTACAAAACGTTTTCAAATACCTTGTCATCACGAAGGTACTAGTTTGTCAGATTAATTGCTTTATTTTATGCTAGCTGTGCAAAAGGTAGCCTATGTCCTTTCTCAGGGTCTAAAGATTGTCTGTGCCAAATTACATCAAAATCGGTTGAGAGGTTTAAGCGAGAAAGCGTAACAGACAGACAGTGTTACTTTCGCATTTATAATATTAATAAGGATTAGTTCGTGGTGTTAGCTTATTTCCCTTAATAGATAATAGACGAAATCATTTCCTAATCCCTATAGCTACGGCGACCTCTCGCAAGTAACCCAGGTGGTATCAGCAGATTACGAGGATGACCGCGAATCCATAGTCCCGTTCAGTGAGAAAAATATACGGGTGTTCGTGAACGTCACCAGTCAGCTGCACTATGGCGAAGGCATCACAGATATGGATGTGTTGCTCTGTGAAACCTTCGACGATCTTTTGAACGCGTACTTCCAGAATTTCAGAATTGAAGGGTGAGTATATTTGAACAGTGTCCTAGCATCATCATCATCATATTAAAAGTATAGATAAGTTAAGCTCTCACAAAACGAACAAAAAATATTCTGCACGCAGTTTGTAACTTGTCGAATAAGTAGTGTAAAAACTTAAGAGCAACTGAGGACAGAGGCTAGAGTTCTGACAACTTGGACGCCTCATTTTCTGCACGATAGTGGCATATCTACCTAATTAAAATATGTTATATGATTATGACTGGACCGCTGAAACAGTAACCCTCGAGCAACATTTTATAATCCTGTATAATCACGATTTGAGATTAGGTACTTAATGTAGACGATGAAGTATTGATAAATACAATTTACGTCAGTCGTTCATATTTAAATAAAATATTAAAAAAATAAGAAAAAAAAGAAATAGTACCAATGTAAAGATTCGCGTACCAGGGGTAGAGTACCTTTACACAATGAATGTATTTTTTCAAAACCAATCATCATTAGCCATCGATTTATTTTCTTAAATCAAACCAGCCATCGATTTTCTTAAATCTAATTTCTCATAAGCATATATAAGACTCGGAAGACGTCTCCGTAACCATAGACATAAGATAACCATTGTTTTCAGAGCAGACAATCCATGGAAAGCGTTCATGGGAGATTGGATAAACGACGAAATAATGCGCACGTTCGGAATCCAATACGACATGAGACCCGACAACTGCTGTTATGTCCTTGTAAAGTTGACGAAGAAAAACAAAACGGTTGTGTTAAATGACCTGGATGGTGTGGCCGTGAAGGACTACGTTACCAGAGCCATCGAGGACCTGAATGTTAGCGATACCAGTGAAGTAAGGCGGTTTATGAAGAGCTACGGCACTCATTATATAGACTCGTATGTTACTGGAAATTTTATCTATCAGGTTAGTTTTATTTAAAAAAATATGTATAACGGTTGCAAACAAGGGTACAGTCCGCCTGATGGTAAGCGGTTACTGAAGCCTATCACACCTCGAGTGTTATTCGCAGTTTTCGTATAGTAGTCTATGCATAACACAGCGCTTCCTTTGGGAAGCCCCAAGACCACGGGCAACTTTCTCACAGCAGGAACATAATACTACTCAAAGGTAAGGATGGCTGTGGAAGAATCTTCCGGAAGGTTGTTCTCTACTTCAGAGTTGGTGGACCCGTTGTTTCCTATCTCTTACGCGCTTAATTTTTTATTGGGTTCCATTACTCACAAACATTACACGATCACGTCATTGACCGTCTGTATGTCCAGACTTGTAAGGAATTGAAAACCTTTATTGAGCTCCCCTTTGATTTGTCATGAAATTTGACAAGAAGCAGTCTTGAATTCAAATTGAACGAGAGATGGCGCCACATGTAGTATATACGGACGGAAAAGCGTTTGCAAATGTGGGATTGAATTAAAAATAAGTTAAAAGGTTTGACTAAATCTTCTTTACTCCGTCTTTAACACATCTTAAAATAAATACGTCTTAAAACAATAAAATAATCAATACGTCTTCCGTCTTTCACGTCGTCCACCATCGTTCTGTCATCTGTCATATCTTACTTCCTCGTCTATTCTTACCTATCATGCTTACATAAAACCTCTTTCCACACAAATAACATTTTAAATTTAAGATCATTATTTTCAACAGGTATTCAAGTACAAAAGGACAGGATACAACATGCTAAGGTCGTACATAAGAGTTCGCAACACGCGAAAAACAACGCCAGACAACTTGCGATTCTACTTCTCTTCGTACTTCCTCAAACAAGTTGGTGAGATCAGGGTAAGATTACCAATAAGTATCCCAAGTAATTACTGCATACGATTCAATATAAGTCTTTTGAAGTTATCTATAAATGTACCCCTATTACGAGTATTGCAGTTTTCGTCATAAATATTAGAATAATGAGCGCTGAGCGAAAATAGTGGGGGTAACTGCGCATGTATTTATTCGCGTCATACAAAAAGAGACAAAACTCAAATAAATACTACTGCGCATTCAAGGTGAGCGCTCATATTTCGCGTCGGCACCAATATTTCATACGTTACCGCTGGGAGGCACAATATCTCATACTAATACTCCGCGATGATGATAATGAATAAGTATAGAGTTAGGATTTTTATCAAATTACACTTCTTAGTTATTAATCACTTCGGCTTAATATTCATACATATGCTCACGCCTGTATTCCTCGAAGGGGTAGGCAGAGGTGTTGTAATCACAACACCCACTTTTCACCGAAGATGATTAAGTGCCAACGTGACAGATGGTGAGTCCATCGCCGTCTCAGACACTTTACATACGTCATTGAATTACTTTTCAGAAATATGCAGGTTTCCTCACGATGTTTTCCTTCGCCGTAAAGCACGTGGTGTGAAATCACTGTTCATAAGTTTCTTAGAAAAACTCATTGGTACAGGCCCCGCTGGGATTCGAATATGTGTCGCTTGCGTAGCAGGCGACTGTTCAAACGTCAAGGCCACCACAGCTCTTCATATTCACTTCCAAAATAATAACTGCTAAGATCACCTGATCTTTTATGATATGTTATTTACTTAGATATGATGAGGAGGACATCTTGAAAGTCATTATTCATTTAAAAAATCATTATATCCACTGTATCAAAAACTTACAGTCCCAAAAGACAAGTATCCAAATTCCCATTAAAAAAAACAACAATTCCTTTTTCAATTTCAGATCGCGAGCGGCAACAAGACCGTTGAAACGTGGGCTAAACGTAACCTTCGAGACAGCCAGTACTTATACTCGCGGCCCAGCCTACTCCGATTACACTACAACCCTATACTAGTATACAAACTCAATGATTTGTTAGACAACGGTGC
Source organism: Watsonalla binaria (assembly GCA_929442735.1). Classification (NCBI taxonomy): domain Eukaryota; kingdom Metazoa; phylum Arthropoda; class Insecta; order Lepidoptera; family Drepanidae; genus Watsonalla; species Watsonalla binaria. The sequence continues at coordinate 3,201,805 of OV838938.1, forward strand.
CCTATTAGGGTTGAACCTCAAAACTCTAAGGCCTTTATTTAGAGAAAGGTCCAAGGGAGACGTGTTTGCTGAAATTGTCGAAAATGACCTTAAGCTTTGGGAGGTAAATGCGTAGTTACATGTGCCGTCACGAGCTATGAGCGTTCTAAGATCATGATGATAAAGTTAAGTTTACAAATATAGATAAATATGCACACGCCATCCCAGAAGGGTCCCCGGAGGGGTAAGCAGAGGTGTTGTAACAAGTGCCAACGTGACAGAGGGTGAGTCCATCGCCGTCTCAGGCACTATACATACGTCTTTGAATTACTTCTCAGACATATGCAGGGTTCCTCACGATGTGTTCCTTGGACGTAAAACATAGTAATAAGTTTTAGAAACTCATTGGTACAGGCCCCGCTGGGATTCAAACTTGCGTCGCGTACGTAGCAGGCGACTGCTCAAACCGCAAGGCCACCACGGCTTGTTACAAATAAAACCATTAAATAATACAATTTGTCGAGTTTTATTAATTTATTTTAAATCGCTTCGTACAAAATCTTATGGGCGATTCTATAGCTATGACTTAGCACCGAAATGTTAGCCGTATTAGTTTCTAAGCAGTTTTTATTGTTTTGTATGAGAATAAGCCTTATAGCATCTTTGACTGATTTCACCAGTGCTATTTCTATCAAATTTACAATCACGCAAAATATTTAAAAAAAGATATGCTCACACCATCCCAGAAGGGTCCGCGAAGGGGTAGACTTAAGCAAGGTGTTATGTAAGTCATATAAATAACCAATTTTCAAACACGGTGAGGCCATCGCCGTCTCAGGCACTATACAGTCTTTGAATTACTTCTCAGACATATGCAGGTTTGCTCATGATTTCCTTCACCGTAAAGCACGTGGTGTGACATCACTGGACATAAATTTTAATAAAAACCCATTGGTACCATTGGACTACGTAAATCCAACGGCCAAAATATCCATAACGACTTTTCGGTTCAGAATATAATTTAACCCTGTCCCTAACAATGTATGAGATAATGCCAGGGAGATGATATAGTAAGATTATAAATTACATCTAAACAGATAAATAAAATTTAAGTGTCTGTTTGTAATTCCAAAACCGCCTTTTACTAAATGCATATGAAAATATTACTAATGGTACTGACATAAAAAAATACATTTTAAGAATCTTTCTCTATTTGTCTGTCTGTTTGTTCCGGGTAATCTCTGAAACGACTGGGCCGATTACGAGACTTCCACTGGCAGAGAGCTAATGTTACAAGAAGTAACATAAGCAACATTTATTTCAAAAAAACAGTAAGGGTCCGCGGGAATTAAATTAAATTCACACGGGTGAAACAGAAGGGCACAGCTAGCATTCAATAAAAATGCTCTCGTAGTAATGAGATAGGTACATGGTGAATGTTTAGCAACATTACCGCAAGAGCAACGTAGAAGTTCTAATGTCAGTCACAGACGCTATAAGGTATATTTATTAATTAATTGGCATTAATTAGACAAAGCTACAAATAATTAAATTAATTTACATCCTATCATGATTAAAATATAATACTTTTATTTAAACAATTTGTGAGACCATGTTTATAAAAAAAATTCGCTCTTATTACTTCCAGTATAGAGACCAATATACACTGCCATACATACTGATACCAATAAATCTAGTTCTCAGTCATATGCATGTTTCCTTAAGATTTCCTTTTTTCCGTGTTAATATTTAATTGCGTACCAATTATAATTAATATTAAAATTTCAAATTACACGATAATACGTGGCTTAAAGTAGTTCTATCTCTTTTTGTCACATGGATTTAAAAAGGAATGGACATAGTTTTAGACCGTGCTCGGTCCGGACTTTGATTAAACATAAAATGTTTTGTGATAAGGAGTTAAGGTTTATTTTCAAATGTATCGCTTCGAATGTTATCGTCGGTCGTTGTTTGTGACTGCGCATACAAAGATTGCCCATACAATACACTATGTAAGGATTAACGAAGGACATTTTCAAGCAGTCGATACATCATAATCACAATAAAAACAATAAATAAATATGCTCATGCATGTTACTCTTCTGAAAAATGTCATTCGTTTATCCTTACATATTGTATATATAAGCTTACTAAGGAGTATTGAAACTAGGCATCATTTTTTGCAATGAGACTGTTTGCTCCATTCGAACACGCCATCCCAGAATGGTCCTCAAAGGGGTGAGCAGAGGTTTTGTAACAACAACACCCACATTTCAGCGAATTTAATTAAGTGCCAGTGATTATGGGCTTATATATATATATATATATATATATATATATATATATATATATATATATATATATATATATATATATATATATATATATATATATATTATTTGAATTTGAGTTTCCATACTGCTTGTAGTAAGCTTATATGTATACTGTGGTATTAGTGTACAACGCATACTCACAAACATTCTACAAACGTCAGTGTATCTCGTAGGTACTGGTCACGCGTGTCGAAGCGATCTGGTTGCGTCCCACACGCTTGCCGTTGATCAGTAGCAGCATTGGATTGTTCACGCGTATCGATTTGAAGTCGTATTTCTGTACAATTAAAGGTGATTTTTCAATGACCACGATATAAGTCTGCTTATAGAAGATATCAGTCAAATTATACTGTAGGCGATGCGAATAACCTTTTTATGCATACTTTATTTTACATGTATATTAACTAATTAAGATACATTATTAATAATTTAATTTTAACATAAATGACACGTCATGCTCACGTCTGTATTCCCCGAAGGGGTAGACAGAGGAGTGTCAACGTGACACATTTTGAGTCTATCGCCGTCTCAGGCACTATACTATACATACGTCTTTCAATTACTTCTCAGACATATGCAGATTTCCTCGCAATTATATCAGCCACCGTGAAGCACGTGGTGTGAAATCTCTGAACCTCCAAGTATGAAATAGGTGTTGCATTGAAAAGACACATCGGATTAAATTTTTACCGCGGTTTTTGCATACATACATACATACATACATATGCTCACGCCTGTATTCCCCGAAGGGGTAGGCAGAGGTGTTGTAATCACAACACCCACTTTTCACCGAAGATGATTAAGTGCCAACGTGACGTGATGGTGAGTCCATCGCCGTCTCAGACACTTTACATACGTCATTGAATTACTTCTCAGAAATATGCAGGTTTCCTCACGATGTTTTCCTTCACCGTAAAGCACGTGGTGTGAAATCACTGTACATAAGTTTTTAGAAAAACTCATTGGTACAGGCCCCCCTGGGATTCGAACTTGCGTCGCTTACGTAGCAGGCGACTGCTCAAACCCCGAGGTCACCACGGCTCTGTCATGTCAATGTCAATGTTAATTATTGTAATTGGCATGTCCGTAATAATTAACTTTAAATAAATCACGACAGTATAGTGTTTGATACTTACAGCTAGGCTAGAGTCGAGGCTATGTCCCCTGAGCTGCGGCTCGGGCAGCGCGACCCAGTCGCCGATGATGGCGCCGCGCCCATCCGCCCAGTTGTACACCGTCACGCACACGCACTGCACGCTCTCGTCCACCAACGCGAACGTACTGCACGCAATTACATTACGGTGTGATACACTCACAAAAGATAATTCCAATTCAATTTCAAAAATATATTCATTTGATTAGCCTTTAAACAAAGTACTTTCAAATCGTCAGAACATGATTTTATAGGCCTAGACTTTAGAGATTACTTTCGAACAACTTTGTCGCAGGGCATCGAAAGTTCTGCCGGGTTCAGACGGTTGCTTTTACTGAGATCTAGATTCGCCTAAATACTTAAAAAGACCATGTTTTTGGGAACTTTTCTAAAATTTACATTAGACAATGCCAGTTCATAGTTCACACATCTCATCACATGGATGAAACATTTTGGGGATATAACATTCGGCTGCACACAGTGCTGGCATTAATTGAAAAAAAAAATATATTTTATACATGTACCATAGGCATATTCATTGTTTTTCAAGCAGGTAAAATATCTATCTATATTATAATTATTATCATTGTATTAACTAAAAAACTCAGCAACCCATTGATTCTCTCACTGCTAAAAAGCTACATCTTCAGCGACTAACACAAACTATATCGAGTATAATTAGGGATCCGCAATAACGCAGGCAAAGTCGCGAACGGCAGCTAGTTGCTATATAGAATTATTGTACTCAAATACTCACAATGGTACAGCGTTATCATTGTGTATGGATCCGACGACCCTGCCTAAGAGAAGTTTCCCCTCATTAGCTCCCTCGACGAGGCAGTCAATCCTCGTCAGCTCCAAGGACACGTCGCGCCGGTTACCGAACGTGTGCATATTCTCCGGTGCGTATACTCCTAACATTTTCTTGTCTATTGCCTGGAGATAGCCATAATTAGCATATGAGGGGTAGGGCATAACGGGAACATTTGTGAATATTTATACCTAACAACAAGTTTGATTATTGGATAAGTAAGTGTACCAATACATAATATTTGTTATATTGTATTCAGTTTCTTTCCAGTTCTTCTCAGAAGGCTATTTTCCGAACCGGTGATAAATTTCAAACATTCACAAGTGCCTTACCGGGGCCCAAACTGAATGAATATTTTTTATTTTCAAACGTTCAATGTTTGGAGATGCCCGACTGCAGCCTGTACCTTACAGAAGACAGGCGGACTGTTCGCTTGTCGTTGTTGAAGATCCCAACATAATTAATATTATTTTAAAAAGCTATTATTTATTATACGAACCTGCACCATCTGCGCAAGTTTCTTAGTCTTTATCTTCCCGCGCGTGCGCACTAATTCGTCAGTACTAGCGAGGTACTGTTTAAGTCGAGCCAGCTCACTATGTGGTGGTTCCCACGGCGGGTCCAGTCGACATGCGTACGAGAACTTCTCTAACGCTTCGGAATAATACTCTTCGTATTTCAACGCCTGGTGAAACATGTTCCATGATAATATAGAATAGGAAATGGTATTTGATTGAAACCCATTGGGAACTTATGATGACATTCGAGAATTCAAATTATCTGTATGCTATCTCTCTTCCTATACTTTCCATACTAAACAATCCTTACAAAAATGGAAAAGTTATAATGAGAGAGAATAAGAGCCGTGGTAGCTGTGGTGTTCGAGCAGTCACCTGCTACGCAAGCGACGCTAGTTCTAATACCAACAATGAGTTTTTCTAAAAACTAAATTCACCTCATGTGCATTGCATGCATGTTACTGCCAACTAAAACATCGCAAGAAAACCTGAATATATCTAAGAAGTAATTCAAAGACATATGTATAGTGCCTGAGACTACTCCTCACGCTCGTATGCCTCATGTTCACACCAAGGTTAGTAGATTCTGATGTGAATATGATAGAAGGCCCAAAATGGTCTGTCATTATTGAATAAGCATCCTTATGCAATGACAACCAACCTAACAAATAAAATAAAACACTTACAATTCCTTCATTATAATACAAATCAGGCTGTCCTCTTGCTATGGGGTCCAGCCACGCTTGCTTATAAGCACTCATACACAACTTCAAAGTAGCAGGGTCCTGAGCTACCATGAAGAACTGACAAAGGTATGCATTTCCCAACACCGTCCATGAAACTCCATCTTTAATATCCTGTGCAACTGCTTCCTTAGCTAGTTCTACGCTTTTCAGTATGGCTGGAGTGGCATCTCCACGTTTCTTAGAACCACTCTCCTGTCTCAATATTATTGATAGACAACGGAGGGATAGGCAATTCCTTTCCTGTTAAAAATAGTGGGCCATACATTCTACTTTTTGTGGAATAATGGGGAAAATTACGGTATTGCAATATTTTTTACCACTCATCCAGATGAAAGGGTGACAAGCGGGTTGAGAATAAGGTAAGAAATCCCAGCAGCCAGATTTTCTTAAAACTCAAATACAGTGATATCAAGCGAATATTGAGTTACTAGCGGTTGTCACACAGTTTCACTCGCGTAGTTCTCGTTCCCGTGGGAGTATGGGGATAAAATATAGCCTATGTTACTCGCTGAATAATATAGCATTCAAATCGGTCTGGTACTTTTCGATCCAATTCATTACAAACATACTTACATGCAAATCTTTACTCTTTATAATATTAGTATAGATGAAGGCTCGGCAAAAATAGTGGGGATACTGCACATATATTGTATTCGCCTTGCACCATACAGACAGACTCATAAAGTAACTACTGCGCATTTAAAGTCAGCGCTCATAACTCGTGACTCGTGGCACTTATAATAACTATTCAAAATTAAATACTTACATGTTTCAGAGCCCCTTCAAAGCTAGCCTTTGCATCTTTTACATTCATATTCTTCCAGTAACATTCACCAAGTTCATTCCATGCATCAACTAAGTGTGGATTCAACTTGACTGCTTTACTAAGGCACTGGGTGGCCCGTGCATCGTAAGTAGGACTTATGTTGTAGCACCGGCCCTTCATGTAGAGAAACTGGGCTCGGAGGGCAAATGGTATTTGTGTGTCCACTGGAAAAGGAAAATAAAATTTATACTTATTACGTCATTGTTACCACATTTAGAAGCAAGAAAAATTATGATTTTAAAGAAAAAAAACATAGATGGTGTTTTTTAAAAGATCTATAACTGGCCGTCAAGTTATATTCAGGTTTTTTTTATTTTATCATGTGTACTACATAAAGCTTGAGCACATCTTGAACAGTGACGAACTGGGGAATTCATTAAACATAGTCAATGCTACTCAAATATCTATACTTTTATTTGGTGTGCATCTTTTTTTGGCATAAGTATGGAACAGAAGTAGATTTCACTCAAGACTATTTAAACTGCAATAGTATATAATTTCAAAATCAGTTCTGGAGATTACTTCTGACATCCAACATCATACCTCTTTACAATTTTTTTTTTGTATTTGTTATCGTTCGTCAGACCATAATCAAATGTGTCGTGCGGGTTATTGTCGTGTCGGGAATTGAGACCATTGTCTCAAGTCCATCATAGGACATTGCCTCGCTTCAGTCTCCTGGCCGCATTCGCAGTGCCACATAATACTGATACGAGGGGGTTAGGGTGAAATTCAAGTAGTTCTCGGTAAGAGAACTTACAATATAAATATAATTTTATCATACCATCAATGGATTCAAATTTTGTGACTAGAGCATTTTTCTGTTCTTCAACAAACTTATTCTTCTCAGTAGCCATTTCAATTGGATGATTCTCGAAGAACAGATCCCTAAATGAATATAATTTGATGAGATCTCTCTGTAAAGGAACAATTAAGACATTTTAAGTATATTATTTGTTTGATATTGTAGTTATTTAATTGTACAGTTTCGACAAACTTTGCTTATACGTGACATTCGCCTTAGAAATTGCACCTATCCGGTTCGGTTGGTAAAGCAATAGCGGAGGTTTGTTTATTGGCAGTCGCAATGGGTATAAAGCCAATGCAATGAAAATAATTTGTAATTACCGAGAGATTATCCATAACTTCGGCAACATCTTCCAATAAATCCGGCTCAATATCGGAGTCTGCCGACATGATTAGCTGGATTTTTCTTTAAGCAAAGGTTTGCAGGTCTTCTGTAACGTAACAATTTTCCCAGAACTGGGCACATGGAAAATTTACAACTTTACGCTGTTAGTGATGGTAAACACCTCTATCTATTAGAACGAATCAAAACAAAATTTTTCGTTTCCGGCAGGTTGTTTTTTTTGACGTTTTTGACTTACCTCTACAGTATCTTGTATAGTTAAGGTCAGTACCGAAACTTCAACTTATTGACCGACTGCATATATTTTCTTCTGTGTATTTTGACATTATTTACAACTTTTCGGAACAGTTCAATAATTTCATTCAAATTTTGCCTCATTTTTCATTTCAATCAATTTATTTTTTTTATTTGTTTCGTTAACTTTACTTCTTTACCTACTGCCTGCCTGTTCTGTAAAAGTAGTATGTATGTCGGAAATAACAAGCAATGATCTTTAAAATAAGTTAGCATTAAAAATTATAAGCGAGCATTTGGTTGGTACTACTTTCATTCAACTTTCAGTGATAATATTGTCATCAGGAAACCAGGAATTTACTGAGGAAATTTTATTAAATTGAAAAATACTCACTTAAGATGTCGAGTGTGCAAGTGTAGAAAACATCCTATTTATAATACTGCTGTGTGCCGGGTTCAGGTTTTCTTCTGGTTTATCAATAATGGCTCATTACGAAGATATCATAATAGATGAAAAGGGTAAGACGAGTTGTATCTTATGCAATGTTCATATCCCAGACAACATGAGAATAGTTGAAAACCACATAAATGAAAGCAACCACAAAAGTCTTTTTGTTAAGAGACTCATGATTCAAAATGGGATTACAATTAAGCAAATTGGACTCTACTGTAATGTGTGTAAAGATGCAATTCAAAATATGGATGATTTACTGGAACACATTCAAAGTTCCTTACATAAAAACATAATCAATGCTATTAAAGAAAAAATTGAAAATGATGGTTCTGTAATTGTGTCACAGGAAACTGATGCAGAGACAGCACAGTGTTTGATATGTAACTGTGCCATACATTTTGACTTGGAATCACTCAACACACATATAAATTCAAAAAAGCATAAAAGGGCCCGCTCAATTGTTGTTCAACCCTTAAATGGGATATTCTCAGTGGAAGGCAGTGATGATCACCTGTGGTGTAAGATATGCCAAGTTTACTTTGAGAACTACGTGGAGCTTATCTTGGAACATGTAGATAGTAACTCTGGCCATAAGAAGAGCCTGGGGAAAATACTCAGGCTGATTAACGGGCAGAATATAACAATTGATAAGTATTTAACAGATCCAAAGGAGGACAAGGCTTCATGTCTCAAATGTTGTACAGGAGTTGGCTGCAATGTTGATAATCTGGAGAGGCATATCAAAGGGAAACGGCATAATAAATAAGTTAATGTGGATGTGTATTATGATTATTTACTATATTACATTGAATCATCTATATTTAGTTAAGTTTAAATTTTTAAGTAATGTATAAGTTAAGGAAAAGGTGTCTCTCATGTTGTATAGGGAGGACCTCCCATGGTCAAAAAGATGGCACTGGATAGAGATGAATGGAAGACATTGCATTGGTTACACCTGGCAAATTAATATAATGTCGCAAAATACTTATATTAAATAAAATTACACTTTTAACTTTACTTTTACTTAAACCATAATATTATGTGGGAAAAAATTATTGCCAGTAGGTACTATATACTTACCTACTTATCTCATGATTCTTCAAGAAGTGTACATAGTACATATTACATATATCATAGAGTAGGCACTCTGGCATGTTAGCGAAAAGCTTGGGATAATTTTATAACTTCCAGCGAGATAAGTTGCATCATCAATAGTCTTCTATGAGATGCACTGTTTATTGACAGACAGCGTGGCTTAGGGCATAAGCAGAACTTCATTCAATGAAAACCGAATCATGGTTTTTCCCAAACAAAAGAAAATGTTTAAAGTGTTGCCAACACCACTTCATAATATATAGGACAATGATATTATGATTGATGTGGGAAGTTATCGGAAATTAACACTACAGAAAAAAAGACTGCGTTAATGACTTATCTGCACTTTTAGTTATATAAAATTATATTGATATCATAGAAACATTTCATTTAAGAGTTTATATAATGTAATAAATATTTTAATTGTTTTAGTTTTTGTTGATTATGGTAGTTTTCCAATTACAGAGCATAGTGCGACTCAGTGGCGCACAATGCCGAATTATGCTGAAGCTTAATTGGTACGTGAATTAGTTTTCAAATGCACCAATAGAGTGAAAGCTTTAATTTTTTTACAATAATGAATAATATTACTAAAGGTAATATAAATAAAACATTTCGATCAATTTCAACAAGCAATACTTTTGAGAGTGCTCGATTGTGCGAAGCGTTGCTGTAGTTGAAACATTCAACGTTAAGCATTATGCCGCATAATGCGCTCTAGTGCTGTAATTGGAAAACTACCTTTGTAGGTATTTTTGACAAGTTTTTCGGACGAGGTTGCATTAATACTGTCTGTGGTCATACCATAGACAAAATACTGCTATAATCAAATAGCAACACAGGGAGGTTGGGAGAGTGTTGTTGTAGTTAAAAAAGCGATCGATTGTTTGCTTGTATAAATAAAAATAACAAAACAACACTTGTCAAAAGAAATTGTCAATCCATCAATCAAACCAATCGTCAGAAATTTTCGCGAAATTTCAAGTAATTTTGATCAATAGTCAATTTCTAGTTCCGGCTTTAACTATAAAACAGACGATACCATGAAAACTGGGCTACTGTACGGGATAGTTGCAAACTCGAAAACACGGGTTCGTTGCGTGTTTTGCGGAGTGTACATACCGAAAGCGAACAAATGTATAGAGCAGCACACAAACGGGACGAAACACAAGGAGAATATAGAACTGATGAGCGAGAATGGGATTAGTTTCAACAACGAGGCTTTATACTGCAAGCCTTGCAACAGACACTTACCTGAAGAGGAGTCAGTATTGCATCACATCGATGCGGAAGATCATGCGAACTGGATGGCGGCTCTGGACGACCTGATCGACGGTGAGTTCATTACCCTTGACGGATACTTGTCCTCTGAGAACGATGATGTCCTCTGCGAGGTCTGCGGCTGTAGCATTAACTGCTCACTACAGAGTATAGAGGCACACGTCAATGGGACTAACCATAGAGCGAAGATAACCGAAAGGTTAAAACCTGTTAATGGAATATTCAATGTAGACAATGACGATGAACTCTGGTGCAAGATCTGCGACATATATATTGAGAATACTTCCCAGGGCATTCTAGACCACATTGATGATGACGAGCAGCACATGGAGTGGTTCACAGAAATAGAAGACTTGATTGAAAACCAAGATATGTCTCTCCAGGCCTTCTTAGCCAATGAACATGAGACAAACGTCTACTGCAATAAGTGCCACACTTCCGTTACTTGCACAGCGCAGAGTATTGAGGAGCATGTCAACAGCATTTCGCATCTAAATCAGTTTAGTTTATAGGAGCACGCCCAACGGTATTATGGTTAAGTTTTATTTGCCAACCCTACACAATGTACACAAACAAAGGGCACTTTTTCCTGTTATTTCAAGTTGGCACAAACACTACATTATTTAAAAAAAAAAAACATTCAAACCACATGTTTAAATCTTGTATAATTGAAGGGTTGTAAATTATTGAAGTTGTTTATTTGATCAAATTATTTCTTGGTCAATTTTCATTTTGGTGTTGCATGATATAATAATTAATTGAAACAGAATTGCCACAAGTAAAATGACTATCAAATAATAGTGGCCTAAATTTTATATAAAACTAACATATTTGAAAAGGTATCAATGTTAAAATGTATAATGTAATAGACATTAGCCTCTTTAATTATTAAAATGAACTAATAAATTTAAATGTATGAATTGAATTAATAAAACAATATTTAAACAGTGTATCCAAAGTATGTAATAATTATCAAATGCATAAATGTGTAGTCTCATAAAAAATATCCTAATTGATTTTTATTTAAAAAAAATCTATGTAAAACAATTGTAAAGGTAATTTTATCTATCACTGTATGTAAAAATGTTACTATTTATTTTACTATTCATTAAATAGTTGAGGAATCCAATTCTGATAAAGACATATCCCTTATTTATGGATTACTATTAATTTATTTCCTAGTGATCCTAACTCACAATTACAGAATCTCAAACACTAACATATTATTTTTAAAAGTTATCTCAGAATTGGATCAATTGTTGTATCAGCTGCTTGTGATATTGTTATTATAATGGTTAGTTATTTAGTTTAGTTTCCAAAATAAACATTTATCTAAAAACATTAATATTTTTTATATCTTTATTTTTTATTTATTTGTTTTACTATCTAACATAGGCATAGAGGAGCTCGTGGCACAGTTGCTACTGCGCATATCATTCGATCAGCGAAGTTAAGCAACCCTAGCCCTGTCCAATAATTGGATGGGTGACAGCCCGAGTTCCCTCCGTGCCTCGGAGAGCACGTTAAGCCCTCGGTCCCGGTTGCCAATTTATCATCTTTGGCAATCGTTACAGGTCAGTCGGAGGCCTAAAATAGTCTGACAACTGGCTTAACCCAGATCACAGATTTTCCTCGTAAAAAGGGGTTACGAAAGTCAGATGGCAGTCGCTTTGTATAAAAATCAAGTGATCAGCCACATCGGGCTGAATCAAGTGCCGACCCCAACAATGTATGGGATAAGGCCAGGGAGATGATGGTTTTACTATCTAACATAGCAGGTATAATAATAATAATCTAAGTCCTGACTCACACAGAAAACCCCTAAACAGCCTCGTTATTCCATAAGGTTTGCCAGTGTCGAGCTCGACGTCGAACGACAATTTCAATCGTAAGAAACTGATACATATTACAAGAACGATAAAGTTCAATTTAGTATGTTTGAAACTGGCACTCGACGACGACTGACAACGCTGACAAGTTTATAGAATAACGCGGCAGGTCAACGAGAGTAACTATGAGGTTGAAATATTTTATGTGAAACCTTACTGCCACGCAAGCGAAGCTGTGAGCGCAAGCTGGTCTCATACAAATATTGCTCGGGATGCTAGCGAATAAGGACAGAGCCTGTAGACAAAGTAATATTATCAGGCACATGACATAATTAGGTCATTTCCATACATTTTGTGTCTCTTCTATTAGCGCAAGTGCGAGAGAATGTTATTTTGTCTAGGCCTTTAGGAAAGATTAGGTATCCCACCTATTCAACCTTCCATTAGGTATCTCCAAAGATTATTTTCACATTTTAATCAAATAAATCGCCAGAAATTTCTATCAATTGTCGAAAGGGTAGTCATCTTCGTCTTCCTCCAGGATGCAGGTAAGAGGCACCTCTGTTCTCTGTGGTTGTTCTTGCATCGCAGCGGCTACTTGCGTGTCCACCCCCACTTCGGTGGATACCATTCCCACCTCCTCTCCCATACGTGTCCTTATCCTCTGGTTGTCAAGCTTTATAACTCTAGTGATGTCTTCCATGTAGCAAGTCAGCTGTGCTATAGATTTTGATAGGTCACTCTGTAGAGAACTGAAAAGGATGACCATTTATTATGCATTAGCAGACCTAAAGGAGGTTCTCAAAACAACTGAGCCGATGCGGACGATTTAACTGGTATTCTAATCGGTAGGTAATTATGTGCCAATGCGGCCATGTCAGAAACTTACGGTATTTGAAAAAATTACTGTTTAAAAAAATCCATTTCATTAACCAAATACTTACCTAAGTACCTACTAAGTTAAAAATATAAGGTTGGTAAAAAGCACTTTACATTTTGAAGTTGGTTATACCTAGTGTCGGAGGCATAGTAGCAACTACATAATATGTAGAGTAATTAATTTGTAGGACAGAAGCAGTAGAGGTCTGGATAATCGGTACGTATATTACATCTTGTACTTGGAAATACCTAAATTCAATGGCGTATCTAGTACTAGGTACATATGAAACTGACGGTGGTTACCTACACCTCTGCCTACATTAACACTATGTGTCGACCTGAACGTGTTATACCCACAGTATCCTGTCGTGGTTGTTCCTCAGTTGCTTGCAGAAGCACCTCTGCCTGGCAAGCTCTTCTCTTAGTTTCCTATCCACGTCATCTCTGGTCAGCTCACCCTGCGGTCTAAATGTACGGTCTGCGAGCCTGGCCTCTACGATCCGCTGCTGTTCCAACGTCTCCATTATATTCATCTCTGTGGTCGTTAATTCATCTTGTAGAGATTTAAAATCCCGCATTGCCTGTTGTACAGATATATCACTTTAGTGTTGCCTACATACATCAATATAAGACACCTGTGAGGAAATGGATTTCTTAGTGTTTTCAGTTTTCTTCTTTGTTGTAACTACATATCTACATTGAGGCAGGTTCCGTCTCGAGTTCCGAGCGCGAATATTGAATGCTTAATACCTACCTAACCATTTTAAGCTCACTAAAATGCCTTTGCTTGCGGCGGCGTCTGGATGACGGGTTGTCCACTTCCCTCTATGATGGTTGAGGAGGTCAATGGCTGGCATTCACGTCATACTTGTGAACAGGTGCTGCTTGTGGGGGCTGGTCATCTCAAGCTACGCATTTAGTTATAAGTAGATGTACTAGATTTTTAGATATGTTAATTTTTACCGACATTTGTGCATTGGAACATTGTCCATGAGCTCACGGTTTTTTCAAATTATTTATTTTGTATTCTTTAAATTGTATAATATTTTTGAAAAGAGTAATTACTGAGTTTCTTGCCAGGTTCTTCTCAGTAAAAACAACCTTCCGAACCTGGCGGTAGCATGTATAATCCTGTATAATTATGTCATTCTGACGATTTGAAAGTACTTTGTAAAAAGTCTAATCGAATAAAGATACTTTTGACTTTGACTTTGACTTTATGAGCGTCTCTTTCTATATGTATGGGTGAATAAAAACATGTGCAGTATCCCCCATTTTGCTGCGCGCTCTTAACAAGTGACGGCACCTGTACCTCTTGCTAGTCACTTCTAAAATAATTTATTAATTAAGAATGAAATTTGGTATCTACCTAAGTTGATACGATAAGATTGTAAGATATAAGCAATATAAAATAGTGTGTTAATTTCAGTCAAAGTAAATACCATCTAGGTATTAAAGAACCTTCTGAAACTAAATTTCACCAGACATGCTTCCACGAGATATGAGCACTCAACGAAAATAGCCGGGATAATTTTACTGCGAGTGTAGGTATTTTATAGCGCTCGCTCCATACCAAATTAAAAAATTGCTGAAAATTCAAGGCCAACACTCAGACCTCGTGACGGCACTTTTCATATCTCTTATATACATATGCTCACGCCTGTATTCCCCGAAGGGGTAGGCAGAGGTGTTGTAATAACAACACCCACTTTTCACCAAAGATGATTAAGTGCCAACGTGACAGATGGCGAGTCCATCGCCGTCTCAGGCACTATACATACGTCATTGAATTACTTCTCAGACATATGCAGGCTTCCTCACGATGTTTTCCTTCACCGTTCATACCTCTTCTTTCTGCCAACTTAGGTCTTGCAGCTTAACTTTGTTTGAATGAGCTCTGCGCCGGAGAGCAGCATCCACTCGTGCTGCATAAGCCTGTGCTGCTATTGAAAGGTGAACCCTAGCGCCTCTAACCTAAGAAACAGTATTCAAGAAACATTATTCTTGTTCGATGTCGTAGAGACAATTTATCACACATGTGCAGTCTAAATTAGACCTTGTTGCATGAGGTACAGATGATATTCGATATTAAGGTGTTAAAGGCATAACCAACGTAGGTGTGATGATATCAAGAGGTGTTTGTCTAACCTGTTGTCTAGTAATTACAGCATTGCTCAAGGCCTTTAACCCAATCCTTTTCAATGACAAACACCGGTTCTCCCATTTAGAAATGGGCGCTAGTCTGAAAAAGGAGTTTTATTTATTTATTTTTTTATTATTTATTTATTAAGGTATTCTTAAGAGTCTAGCCATTCATAATACCTATCATTCCCATTCCTGGCGGTTTCTTATAAATCCCTCCAAACTTTAGAACAATGCATATCAACAAAACCTATATCTGTAAAATTCAAAGTAGTGACTTACATATATGAACGCACAGCCTAAACCGCTGGTCCTAGAGACATGAAATTCGAAGCCTGTGTTTTTAGTAGCAGGTTTAGGTACGTACTTACCTATACATACATTAAGAAAGAATTTAACCGCTAATTAATCAAAGATTACCTAGTTTCTTATAGATCACCTTTTTTTCTTCTTTTTCCCAACTTCCACTTGACTCAACGAATTCAAAGTTATATTGGCACAAGCCTCTTCTATAGACAACGTGTGTTGCTTGTTCAGAACGTCTGAGCTTATTTTTTTATTGGTCTTCTGTATTATCTCTATCTGCTTATCCAGTTCAACGATCATGTTTTCAAATTTCTTTTTCTGTTCTCGTAAGAAGTTTAACTCCTGCAAAAATATTACTTTTGTTTTGAGGGTACTTAATTAACTATAGTTTTTGCTTAGATACCTACTTCATTCGTCATATATGATCGTTTTTGTTACGAATTCTGCTGTAATACACCCTTACATTACATTGTTGTTCCTTGTGAAATAAGTATATATTGATGATGAATAGTAATAGTATTGGTTTTATGCAGCACAAATACTTACCTATATAATTGCTATATTGTATAGTTATAATCCTGTATAATATCAGTTTTAGTACCTTACAGAGGACGTAAAAAATTTTGTCAAAAAAAAATATTTTATTAATTTAAATTTGACATATGAACATATTTTTGTTAGTGTAGGCGTTAACTTCACACCAAATAACTTCGCACCTAACAAGACAAGGTTCCATCATCGAATTCTTCGAAATGCTTTCTCATGATGTTCTCCTGCACCGTTAGTAATTTTGTAGGTACCTGAATGATAGCATCTTCAACGCTGTCAGTCATAGGGCAAAGCGCTCCAGGCTTGGTGGCATCTTGGGAATGTACGTGTATCTCCTCTTGAACCCTTTGGATCACGACCCTAAGGGCGTTGTGCTCATAACGGAGGGATTCGATGCCCGCCTCCAAACGCTTCGAAAGGTCCTCCAATACCCATCGCCAGGATGCTATATCTGACATTCTAGATACATACATACATATGCTCATGCCTGTCAGGTTACAGAGACACTTTCCCATTATAAACTATTTAATATGGATACCCGTAATTTTTCGAGAATTTTACTTCTTAATCATATTCTTTCGCATGGTCTTGTGAAGTCACCTAGGTAAGTGTATTATTATGAAGTGTAGCTGTGTGAGTGAAAATCGTTAAGTGGAAAGTCAGGAAAAAAGTTTAGCACATCATTGTAAAAATAATGAAATGTACGTCTGTCTGAGTTTAATGACAGTTCCTCTCAAATGACAATTCCCGAACGAATGGGCAGGGCGTAAGCTAAATAAATATTTTTCATTTTCATCCATTTTTGTGGAACTCCGGTCTGAACAAAAACAACGAATATAAAATTGTGCTGACCGACTGCTATCAACACACTAAGCCTAAACTGCTGCTCCTAGAGACATAAAATTTGGTGGACGTGTTCTGGATGAGGTAATCTTTCTATATCTTTATAGGTACACTATGAAAGGGTCTTTCAAAATTCAACCCCTATGGGGTTGAAATGGGGGTTGCAACCTTATGTATGAATTTTAAGCGCTAGTGGGCAGGCACAGAAACTGCGGTGGGAAGCTACAATAATTGTAGAGTTCTAAGTGTGTATATCTTATCTATCAGAATAATATTTGAAAATTAACCTGTCCTGCAAGCTCTTTCTGAACTGATACTCATTTACCTCATGAGCAAAGTTGTTCATCATCACCAACTCCTGGGTGTTATTGACCTGTTCCACCACCTGTACATTCAGCCTGTCATTAATCGACCTTAGGGTATCCAGCCCGCAGGGGCATCCCAGGAACTCGTTGGTCATGGCCGCCTTAAAATTTAAGTGTAAATCTTTATCTAAAGTTTGTTGTTTGTTGCTTGGATGTTTGACTGCGTCTAGTGTGACTTGACGTATCGTGAATATTGTTAAGTTGCATTATCTGTAAAATTTGTAAGGAGATTAAAGAGTGCGAGGTTGGTTATGAGATCCATTCGATACCTCCTTATTGATAAAAAGATATTCGCTACTATTAAACTTTTGCCACCCCTACCTCAATATAAATATAAGCTTATATTTAGCCAGTACCTCTAGTAACGTCTACAATTTTATAATCTAGAATCAGGATCATACTATTTGTAATAGTGCACACACTTAGCGTATGACTGCATGGTTCCTGTTGCTAAATTGGTGAGGTTGTATTGCCACAAAACGCAGGCACCGTAAATAAATACATAAGAAAATTATATGCTCACGCCTGTATTACATGAGGGTAGGCAGAGACTACTGTTAGCCACGTACTATAGTTATTTAAGTACACCGTAAATAATATTTAGCTCCAATGCTATATTGACAACCAGGGGACCAACTGTGCTCGGTTAAGCAGCGCGTATTAAAAACATAGGTTTAATCTTATATACAGGGGGATACCTTGTACCCGGATAAGTACCTCCAACAAACATGAGGCCCATATTAATGCCGCCCGTGAAGGATGCTGGATCAGATTAGTAAAAAAAAATTACCATCAGAAATTCTAGGTCGGGTGAGTTAATTACATCCTAAAAAGTGTATATTCCACAAATCTGACAATTTGAGAGTGACGTAAAGAAAGGTAAATCCCCATTTAGCATTGTGGGCTCCCCTTCTATTACGTTTGCTTGAACGGATGATGGTAGGCCCCCAGCGCAGTAGAAATATTAATCACTTTAAAATAAAAAATATCTTCGGGTTTGTACGCCTGGAGTTTTAAAAACAGTCCGAAATAAGTTTATTTGTTGTGCATTATTTATTAACGGTATGATTGCAATAAGATAATTGAATCTGTTATCTACGCATAGTTAATTTTAAACACATAGGTAAATGTTTAAATAGTTAGTTCATGTATATAACGAACTATAAAAGAGGCTAAATATTTTTTTAAGTGTAAGCTGTAATTTATGAGTTAGATAGGCCGTAAGCTTCTTTCAAAACATTATATCCGGGTCGAAGGACCACGAAGTAGACAAACTCAGCCACACTGATGATGCTGAAGCCGAGGAATAGGCTGAGCAGCCCGCCGATTGCACCTGTAGGAAATATTAAGCCATTAGATGAAACGCTCTTCAAAGGATTCTATCACACTTGACTGTTTTACGAAGGCCTGAACTTAAAGCATTTTTTCCAATGTAATTAGTATAAAGGTCCTTCTTACCAACAAAATAATAGTCATCATATTGCGCGTGCCGATGTTGACCCAGGAATATGTCATCGTAAAAGTGGACGTTGATTTGGGTCACTTCTTCACTGCAAAAGTAACAACTGCGTGTTTATATAATGTAGATACATTACATCAGTGTTCGGAACCTGAAGTGGACTGATTATCGTACCAGGGGCTGGCAGGGGCGTGAAATTATCGTACTTTTTAGGATAATGTCTATTAAAGATAAAGAAATCATATAAAATGTAATATTGATATGCATGCAAGTACTAATCAAAATTTTGCTGCTCTAGAAAATGACCTTTATTTTTGGAAATAGACATAATATTTATTCACATGAAATATGGTACAATGGGTAGGTGTTATTTTACAAGAATCACATATCTTCTTCATTTAATCAAAAAAATCATGCTACTGCGATTTAGACTATCAGCGCATGAGTGAAATAATATAAATTCTCAAATTTTGCATCATGATAGAAATTATCGTACAATCTGCGTACGATAATAATATGCTATCGTACATCGTACGTAGGCACAAAATTATCGTATGTGTACGATAATTATCGTACGGTTCCGAACACTGCATTACATACGGGGCATTAAGAACTGAGACACATTTTTTTTTAATTCGCTCGTACTCAGGACCACCAACTTTCTGCTTTCAGGGCGCGAAGGTAAATAATATTTTTTAACGCTACTTACGGTCGCAAATTTCCCGAATGCCTTCCATTACCGAATTCTTTAGTAAAGTCAGAGTAAAACACCTGACTGACGTATGTGATGTCATTGCACGCAGTATGGCAGGACCTCGTCTCCCCTGAATACTTGCTTTGTTCATCACACTCGGCGTAATATGCGTATATAAGCTGCTCTTCAACTTTTTCTGAGGAATCAAAGAAATTAACCTATTGCATTATCGAAAGAAGAAAAATAAGCCAATGGTAAATAAGCTTGACCGAGTCCTTTGTGTTGCGTCGCAAGTCCATACCAATGAGGTTTTCTATAAAGCTATGATCTCTGACATATTCGAAGAAATTCAGTCGTTTGTGTGTATGTATAGTGCCTGAGTCGGCAAAAGACCTACCTGCAGGTAGACCAACGATCTTCTTCGTTGAAAAATATATGTGTGTGAAAATGGGTGCGCTTCTGAGAAGGCGTGAGCTTATGGATGTGGGTAGCTACGTTCGTTCAATCTTACCTTTAACATTTTTGATACATTGAAAATCCTTTGCTGTAGTGCATACTGGGTCCGATCTGTGTTTTCCTGCAACGGATTGACGATAAGGGAGGTCAGAGTTGTCTAGTGAAAATCTCACTCTCATCTCATCTCATCTCAGGACCAAAACTACCAAAAGATTTATTCTAGTACTACCTTCTCTGGAATACGGTGCTCTAGTATTGCGTATTTACCTCATTTTGTAGTAAGGGACGCTTTTACATCCTCATACAAAATGAGATAAATACTCAATCGATATAGTCGACGTTAAAACATGTTAACCTATACTTGTGGTACTGTAAAGATGCTTATTCATTTTACCGGTTTGTTGAGGCCCTTTACCTTCAGAAAACCACTTTTAATTATACTTATGTTAAAAAGAATAAACTTACTCGGCCAATTAAAATGTACGCAGTCACACACCCGCCTAGCCTCTTTAACAAAGAGGTCGTACTTGCAGTTGCTATCAGTGTAGAACTCATAGAAATCCAGTCTCTTCTCATTCTGGAAGAAACACTGCCTCTGGATAGGCCTCAACATCCGTAAAGATGTGTCTGTCTTGTACGTTATCGGAGACACTTCGATCGTCGTCATCTTGTTCATGGGGAGGCGGAGTACCGTGCTAGTGTACACGTGGTCTGATGGGGAGCTGATTAGGACCTGGAAATTATAGATTTTTTAAAAATCGCTGCGAAACTTCTAAATATTACGTTGACACAGTTGGTCTAGTGGTTAGTATACCTGACTGCTAATCTTAATCTCGCGGGTTCGAATTCCGCGTCACGGAAAAATGTTTGTCTTGTGTCTGGATGTGTGTATTATAAGTATAATTTTACAAAAAAACTATGTTATCTACTCTCTGTTACCCATAGTACAGTCCTTGCTTAATTTGGCACTAGATGTCGCTGCGTGGTAATGTCCAAATATTTATTTGATTTGTATATTTCATATTAAAATCACCTTTTAGCCAGACTGCATGATTTAGATTCTTCTGTCTGTTTTATGGTTATGATGGTGATGGTTATATGACGGTGATCAGTGGATGTTCCAGCTACCACGCGGGCAAGGCTACCGGAATGATATGGCTGATGCAGCCGGTTTCTATTAAGGAAAATACTAACACCGATGCGTTCTTAAAGTTCCCTTCAAATGCACAACCAGACTATTTCCCTGGAACGTTGTGATACGTTCATATTGAATTCCCAGTCTTGAAAAGACGCGAGCGAAGAATGGCACACAGAGGCAACAAAGAGAAAATAAAGTTAAGAAGGCTTACAACGCAGAACCTAAAACCACGTCCAGGCAGGTGCTTTTGCAAATTTGGGACAAGTTTACTATATTGTAAGTTATCCTTAAGTAAAGCATTATACCAGACTTGCTACTGATCCAACTATTTTGAAGTTAAACGCAAAAATATTTACAAGTTATAAACGACTGAAAAAATACCATAAAATTGTACAAATCAAACACTTACAGTAAACCCCAAGCTGTTCCCATCACAAGCATATTGATGCTCAGTGGTGTTCAGGTACAGTTCGACCCCCAGGCCATTGACCTCTCCAGAAGCCATGACCCTGAGCGGCTTCATATTCAGGTCTGGAGGGAACACCTTGGGGTACCCGATGTCTAATCCCCATGCAAGGGAATCTGGGGCTGAGCGGGGGTTGAAAGACTTTTGCCAGGATAACGTGTCGTTGGTCCTGTTGAATATGTTTAGGTATCTTCATATTCTATAAAGGGTGGAAAAAGAGGGTTCGAAAAGGGTTTAGACAGGTCTCATATTTAAATAAAATTCTATGCTCACGAAAATAATACATCTCAGAAAAACAAGACGCAAGGCCGCAAACACAAGGAAAGGAAAAATTCGACACATGAGGAGAGATTACGAGTAGCTCAGTGAATGAAAAATGATTTTTCAGTTTAGGCCCTGTTAAGGCACTTATGAACGTCGAAGAATCGACCCCTGGTTTGGAAACTAGCCTTCTAGAGTCGGCAACAAACTCGGCTGGCTCATCTACATTACATTAGGCAGTAAATAATTATTGTTTACAATACAGTTAAAGTCAGCTAGCAGACCTACAAGTGCACGGTTGCAGAAGTCGTGGGTGCTTGAATTTCTTCAGATATTATCAAGGATTCCGCACGATGTTTTCCTACACCATCAAGCTCGTGATATGCCACCACTGCACTTAAGTTTTTAGAACAACTTATAGACCTCTGGGATTTTAGCTTTCTCTTTACTAGTAGCTTAAATGTTAGCATACTCACATCCCGTTCAATGGTAAGCTGTTGAATGCGAAACACAATCCGTAGTTGGTGAATATAGGTTGAAAGAGCTCACAGCAAGTCACTCCAGTTTGCCATCTGCTGTCGTGCATCACTGGCCAGTTGCATGACTTCACCACATCCTGGCACTTCAACGAGCCCTACATATATTTCATACATACATACATATGCTCACGCCTGTATTCCTCGAAGAGGTAGGCAGAGGTGTTGTATTCACAACACCCACTTTTCATCGAAGACGATTAAGTGCCAACGTGACAGATGGTGAGTCCATCGCCGTCTCAGACACTTTACATACGTCAAGCCACCACGGCTCCATATATTTTATAGAAATTATGAAATAAACAAATCAATAATTTTTCAATTAACAATTTTTTTGTTGTGGTGGGCATGGAGTTTGAGCAGTCGCCTGCTACGCAAGCTACGCTACCACTGAGTTTTTCATTTCACACCACGTGCTTTACGGTGAAGGAAATCATCGTGAGGAAACCTGCATGCATATGTCTAAGAAGTCATTCAAATACGTATGTATAGTGCCTGAGACGGTGATAGACTCACCGCCTGTCACGTTGTTATTACAACACCACTGCCTTCCCTTCGGAGAATAGAGGCGTGAGCATATGTAAACAAATTTTATAGCAAACGGCCTGTGAGCTTTGAAACTGTTATTTACACCCTCGTCAGCATTAGCGATAAACACAAATAAAAATGATTGCCTGATGTGGCAATTGAACCCGCTATACCTGGAGTAGTAGAGCAGTCAAATACTAACCAATAAACGGTTTCTAAGTACTCACATTAATAATAAATTGTTGCAGCAAAGTAATTTGATCGTCATCCAGTCTGTGGCTCATCGTTTTGTTTTTATTGAACAAGCTCGGACACACTAATGATGCAAAGAACTGTCGCATTCTAGAAATTCATAAGTAATATCCATCATCATCACTACATCTTGACAGGTAATTGTTGCAATGCAATATATTTATTAATTTTACGATACAAACATTTTATGTTGAAGAAGTTCTTGATATGCTCTGCTTTAACCAATTATGTTAAGGCGCAATTTCTTTATACTTAAAATTTGCAGTGTAGCAAGCAGTTTGTCCAATAACAATACCAACATTTTCTCTTAGAAGGAATTTAATTTATTTTCCTAGTATAACTAATTTCAAAAATCAGAAAAATAATGCGATCAGCCACATTGGTTTGGCCTAAGTGCAGACCTCAACAATGTTCCATACATTGTTGAGTTCTCCAGGTAAGCCGGCGAAATGCGTGTATATTACAAGTATATCTTTGCCAATATAGGGTATCTTAATGTAGAATAAGATGATTATTAAATGATACTCACTCATCCAACTTAGAAACATTAGCAAATGACAGTTTCAGATGCAGATGCGGGCATAACACGACGGTTGGGAAGGGCACTGCCCATATAGGTGTTGAAGCTGAGTCAATGACGTTTACGAATGGAGTGGAGGCTGACTTGGAGACCAGCTGGATGATTTTTGAGGCGCAAATAGCGATGCTGACCAACACTATGATAATCCATGTCGCCTTTTCCTTCCTGCCGAAACTGGGTTCGAAGATGTACCTTAAATTTAAAAGCTATTGGCAGATGATTGTATCGGGTATTGTCAAAATATCAGAGACTTTTTTAAACTTTCGACGTTTCGATCGAGTTGCACCAATCATGGTCGCGAGCCGACTGAGTCAAAAATGTTATAAACACTTACAATATTATCACCACTATAAAGGTTGCCTCACGATATTTTCCTTCACTTTCAAGCTCATGGTGTGCAATCATTGCACACAGAAAAACAGACCGCTGGGACTAGAACTTACGTCACTTACATATGAGCCCACTGGGCAAAAACGGCTCATAAATAAATATGATATACCCACTTGACTCCATGCAAAGATCCCTCATAGAAGAACTGCTTTAGACCCCTCATCAGCTCCCGACCCCAACGTTCTAGCAAATCGCAAGATGTCCGCTTTTTTACAACATTCCTTTTAGTTACTTTTAACGTTCTTGGACTGAGGTATTCAAAGTCTTTGATGTAATAATCTCTCAGGTAATTCTCAGCTATGTTTTCATCAATAGATAGGTTTCTTGGTAAGTCTGTCTGGTGCACCTTGTTCCTCGATGGGACGAACATTTCGAGAGGAATACGTGAGTCAAATGACATTGGATCGATTAGTTGCTAATTGTATTGTAATTGAACACTTGTGTTAATTGCAGTTACTATGTGATGTTGGTTCTACGGTTTGTCTGTTCGGTTTAAAGCTTTATTAACTTAGTGGTTTGGTCTCCATTGTGAGCAAATTCTAGCTTAACACATTCACTGCTAACACTTCAATTTCTTCGTAAATTCTCTAACAGTTAGACGCACATACGTGTCGTTAGCAGTGAACGCGTTAAAGCAGATATGATAGGAAATACCTCAGGATTACCAATCTCGTGCTTCTTTGGATGCATCGTAATTAAAAAACCGGTGCACTTTTCACATTTGGATAAATATTTACTAGAAAAGGTGTTCAGATAATTTTGCGCTGTCTTAAAAATACATCATGCATAGCCAGCCAATAATATTAGAAACAGACAAGTCAATAATTAAATATATATATAGGTTAAACTCTGCCTTTAACGTTTCGAGAAGCTATACTTCAGAATTAACACAACTAAAGTCTGGGATGCAAACTAGTGTTCAAAGAGTCAGTGGTAAAGTTATACCGATCGCTAGGTAATGCCGTTGGATGCACTTAGCTGTATTGCCAGTATTTTACTGATGGGCGATGGCAATTATTAATGGAGTGTTTACTTTGCAGCGGCTAATCGAGTAATTAGATTATGGCTAACTGTTAATATTTCAATTGATGAACAAAATGTTCAGTTACATTACAATTTAGCGATTCGACGTTTTATTTTTTTGAAGACGGTTACAAATTATGACTAGATTCCATACTAAGTACTGTGGTTTAGTTCAGCTTTAGGTTGTGCGTTCATTTTAGTTACTGAGTACAATACTTGGGGTATTGTTAATTTTCAAAGACCGCGACTCCTAGAGAATGACCCTACATGACGGTACTATCACACACGACAGAACCTAGCTTGGGGTATTGGCTGTCAAACGTACTCAAAGGCTATCCCTCGAATCAAAGTCAAAGTCAAAGTCAAACTATCTTTATTCGATTAGACTTTTACAAAGTACTTTCAAATCGTCAGAATGACAATACAGGATTATACATGCTACCGCCAGGTGCCGCCAAAACTCAACCAAACAATGCTGTTTATATCAAATTTCATGTTGAATAGGTCTGTATGTAATAATAATAATAATATTTTCCAACTTTAAATGAAATTATTATATTATATTTTCAAACGTCTTCTCTTCTACCTTTTGTTTATGTGTGGCCCAAAATGTGCTATAGTCGTATTTAAGAACGGCTTATTCCCAAACATCCATAGCACATAGATTTTGAAAAATTAACTTTTTTGACAGTTAAATTTCTTATATGTCGTGAAAATTCATTTGTATACCAAAACTTTGCAGATGGTGGTAATAGAATCATGGATGTCTGGGAATAAGCCTTAAAGACCACATATATAAATGGGGATTTAAGGCTTATTCGGCTCTACTTAAAGTTTAAAATCCAACTTCAATTGCAAGCCAAAAGTAACAAAAAGAAATAAAAGAAAGAAAAAAAAATTCTACAAAAATACAGAGATAGTTTCCAATGAAAACTATAACTGCCTTGTTTTTCATCGGAATAGATATGCGAAAAGTTACCGCTTTCCGATCAAGTAAGTTATTGCTGATATATTGTTGCGGCTCGCTTGCTATTCATATTTGTGTTCTTTGAGAAAAAACATTATACTTTTTTCGCCAAACTTGCCTTTTTGGATCTTTGTATATTTTTGTTGAATGTTGCTTTAGTATATTTTTCTACCAAGAAGTTCCACTAGACTAATCTTTAATAATAGGTGAATTATTACTAATATAGTTATAACTTAAGAACGGCTGGACCAAGAAGTTGACATGCAGTTTTTTAATAACTAACCTTTTTTTTTCTTCATTTGTTTTTGACTTCTGTCAAATTCCATTGAATACAGTCCACTAATAAATATTAAAAAACTATGTAAATGACTCATTGAACCTTGTATCGTCTATTCATCTACTTTTTAAACCTTCCGTGAACCTTCACAAATATACCACGATCAAAGTACCAAAATGAGTCCAGCAATTCTCGAGTTTCTTCCGATGTTAACGTGACTTTCACTGGCTGACCGTGAAATAAAGCGGGGCTCAGCAATAATTTTATATATATGGAATATAAGTAGGTACTTCTTAACAATCTTTTATAAGAAATATTTTTCAGTTTGATGGCAGTATTTAGACCGGATGGTTGGAAAACGCAAAAGTATCAAGAATGAAAATCCTGTCCTGAAGCCGCATAACTTAAAGGATCGCATTACATTGCTAAAGGATTGTGGAGGTGTGTTACTTACTATAGACTTTATAACATTCAATAATGTGGGTGCATCGAGCAATGACCTCCCTAGCTAAGGTACACGTACCGATGAATCTAAACTTAAATAGTGATTTGTCACACCCACGAGTTAAGGTAAAGAAAACATCGTCACAGTATACTTAAATATAAAATTACCAAGCAGTAAGGAAAATAGGCCTATTTTTTTTTAACAAAAGTAGCATAAGTTAATCCTTGTAAAATTTGCTATATCCCAGTGAAAGTCCCGTTAAAATCGGTCCAGCCGTTACTCCCGTTTAACAGACTGACGGAGAAAAAAAATGTTTGTTAAAATCAGATTTTCAACTGCCGACGTGACAGCTGGTGAGTCTATCGCCGTCTACGGTAGTAGTACTGTCAAAATGTCAGTAAAACACATAAATGTTGTATATGCGATCGGACACAACATTACATCACTTATTGACGCCATTCTGCTTATAATCTCTTAGTACATGAGTATAATTTTGACCAATTTATTCCAAGATTCCTTACTGCTTTGTAGTTATATTATATTTTATACTGTGACATCGTGGTGAAACCTGATTACGTCAGAGAGGAAATTTAAAGACTGAGGCGGAATCCACGGCTCCCATACAATACTGTTGCAAACATACAATTATTTTGATTCGTTTCTTACGATTATTATGTGTCAGGGGTCAATAGATAGTTCATTGGGCACACCGAATGAGGGGCATTTAACAATAGCTGATAACGATGCGATATCTCTAAGTTCCTACTTAGACTCATAGAAGTATGATACTTTACTTCAAGCTAGCGGACGTCACGCGGTTTCACCCGCATGGTTCCCGTCCCTGTGTGAGTACGGAGATAAAATATAGCCTATGTTACTTGCTGATGATGAAGCTATCCATTGCTGAAAGAATTTTCAAGATCAGTCC
Organism: Watsonalla binaria; assembly: GCA_929442735.1. Lineage (NCBI taxonomy): Eukaryota > Metazoa > Arthropoda > Insecta > Lepidoptera > Drepanidae > Watsonalla > Watsonalla binaria. The sequence continues at coordinate 3,229,698 of OV838938.1, forward strand.
AGTACTTTTTGAGCCAATTCGTTACAAACTTACTAACATATAAATCTTTCCTCTTTATAATATTGGTAGAGACAAACTTTTGGAGGGCTCTCTATATAGAGATAGAAATAATCTCTATATAGAGATGGAATTAAAAGTTCAAGATAATGATTTAATTTTTTTTATATAAAGTTGTTTTTATTTTTATAAAATTGAATAATAAATTATATTGCCACTTAAAAAAACCAACTCCGGCAAACCCTTTTTATGTTGATAGCTAACTTTATAAATAAATAACATTTCTCTCTATCTATTACTAACAGCATTTACAACTTCCATTATATTGTTCTATGTGAATTAATTTACATAGGTATATTTTAAGAGCTGCTGAAATTATCCACTTCAATTTGTTATTTGGCGGTTCATTAGAAGAACATTATGTCCTAGCTAAAAAAAAATCTCTAAGATTACTCTGTTGGCACTTGATCATATTCGGTGAAATGTGGGTGTTGTTATCACCTCTGCTCACCCCTCCGGGGACCCTTCTGGGATGGCGTGAGCATTTGTTTTTTTTTTCAAGATTATTCGTAACTTAAAAAAATATATTATTTTTTGAATCGACCAAGACTGTTTAATCCAACTGAACGCATAACACTACCTCTTCGTTGTCAATAGAACACAATGACTCCAGTTATCAACAGTTCAAAGTAAAGAGCGGTTGTTTTAATTGCTAATTAGTGTTAGTTAAATCAATTTTATCACACTTGCAAAACTACCCGTAATAACGGCAGTGACGAATATTATAGGTAATCGATTTGCTGCTATTCGATACTTAATCGATATTTATAGGAAAGTAAGTTGATCATTGCTGTTTTTTACAATACTTGCTACGAATTAGTTTTATTGAAAACTAGCTATGCCCTGCGGTTTTATATGCGTCGACTTAATTTTAAGGGTTGTCTGCGGAATCCTATTATATTTTTAAATTAATAATAACCAAGTTACTTTTTGTAACGTCTGCCAGAGAAAGACCAGTTAAAATCGGTCGGAGATTAATCTTAAAGAAAAAATTGTTTTTCTATGGTAATATCGTGTATAATTTCATATGCATTTAGTCAAAAGGTTTAATTTTGGATTTACAAACATTCGAGATCCGAGACATGATATTAACTCTACGCGAGTAAAACCGAGGGGCAAACCTAGTGTTGAATAAAAATCATTATCTGAGGCCATGCTCTTGAATCCTCCGACAATGACTTATCATTATGATGGAATATTGAACCATGTTCATTGAAGTCCTGTACGAGGAGCTCGTGGCACAGTTGCTATTGCGCATATCATTCGATCAGCGAAATTAAGCAACCCTAGCCCTAGCCAGTAATTGGATGGGTGACCGCCTGAATTCCCTCCGTGCATCGGAGAGCACGTTAAGCCGTCGGTCCCGGTTGCCAATTTATCATCTTTGGCAATCGTTACAGGTCAGTTCGAGGCCTAAAATAGTCTGACAACTGGTTTAACCCTGATGACAAATTTTCCTCGTAAAAGAGGTTGCCAAGGTCAGGTGTCAGTCGCTTCGTATAAAAATCAGGTGATCAGCCACATCGGGTTGAATCAAGTGCCGACCGAACAATGTATGGGATAAGGCCAGGGAGATGAAGATGTTCATTGAAGCCCTATATTTATCCAAAATCACTTTGATTGAATCATCATTCATTTTAGCACAGCTTAAAATAAACACGTGCTTTTTTTAAGCCTGTGAAGGCGTAGATACAATGGTTGGCACCATTACTAAAGATACGTAACATCCGTTTATTTCAATTTATTTTTTGTATCTAATGACTTTGTATTGAAAGCAACCTTTAACAATAACTTAAGCAAGGAATAAAGAGGGAAAAATAATCCTTTATTATATATTGTTAGGTCACTTTCTATTGAGGTTAGCTGAAAGTGCTTAATGATTGAGTTTAGTGTCTAAATTATTTAGCCACGATGAGCCCAACCACCGAAGTATTATAAAATATATATGTTCACACTCTCTCCGAAGGGGTAAGTCCATCGCCATCTCAGCCTCTATTATTCAAAGACGTGTGTAAAGTGCCTGTAATAGCGATAGACTCATCATCTGTCACGTTGGCACTAAATCATCTTCGGCGAAAAGTGGCCCTATACTCTGCCCACCCCTTCAAAAAATACAGAATATACACAGCATATGTATGTATGTTATTTGCAGGGGCGTGCATTGGATTTTCAGAGGGGTAAGCATAAATAATAAGTAGGGTAGGTAGGTTAATTACATACGATTAGGTATAGACACACACACACGACACTAGTGTATTCTGTCATCACAAATGATAAGCACCGCTTATCTGCTTATATGGATCGCACGCCCCAGGTTATTTGGTACAGACAACTTGGATTCGAACTTTCGAGCTTGCGTTGCAGTACGGCCACTACGCCTCTGTCGCTTATAATATTTAACGATTTTCACAAGTGTTGTGTGGCCCAATGTTCCTTAATATACTAAATACATATGCTCACGCCTGAATTCCCCGAAGGGGTAGGCAGAGGTGTTGTAATCACAACACCCACTTTTCACCCAAGATGATTAAGTGCCAACGTGACAGATGGTGAGTCCATCGCCGTCTCAGACACTTTACATACGTCATTGAATTACTTCTCAGAAATATGCAGGTTTCCTCACGATGTTTTCCTTCACCGTAAAGCACGTGGTGTGAAATCACTGTACATAAGTTTTTTTAGAAAAACTCATTGGCCCCGCTGGGATTCGAACTTGCGTCGCTTTCGTAGCAGGCGACTGCTCAAACCTCAAGGCCACCACAACTCTTAATATACTATGAAGGGTAATAGATATATTAGCATGTTAGCGTATGTACGCACGTCTTAGCAGACGGTCCCCTAAGGGTAGATTGAGGTAACACGCTCTTTTCACTGAATATGTCAACGTCACAGATTGTAATTCCACTACGAGAGTAAGGGAATAAAGAGTGCACCTGTGTTTGGGCACACACTTGTGTATCTCCTGCGTACATGGCTAATCCTCGTGGAGATTAATTCAATTCAAAAATATCATTATTCGATTAGACTTTTTGCCAAGTACTTTCAAATCGTCAGAAAGACACGATTATATAGGATTATATATGCTACCGCCAGGTTCCGGAAGGTTGCTTTTACTGAGAAGAACATGGCACTCAAGTACTCAGTAATTATTATTTAAAAAAAATATTTTTACAGCTTTGAGTAATACAATATAAATCATAAAAAATATATATACGCCCATGGACACAGCCGCCGTGACCGACATTTGGTAGGATATCATTATTAAAATATTGAAAACGGCCGTACGTTTGGACCTTTGTGCAGGGTCATATCGAATTCCTCTTATGTACTTAAGGTATGCTTACTATATCTAATACATGTATTTTCTTGGTTCCAGGGATCATGACCCCGTCCAGCAGATTATTATTCGCGGCAACGATATTTTTATCGCTAATTTATAAATGTAAGATTACCAATATGTTACTATACGTTAGACAAATACCTAATTCTAATTATGACCCTCATCATTCATATAACACATACCTACATATGATCACGCATTTATTTCCTGTGGAGTGAAATCACTCAATCAAACATGTATGTATAGTGCCTGAGACGGCGATGGACTCATGCTCTGTCACGTTGGCACTTGATCATATTCGGTGAAATGTGGGTGTTGTTGTTACAACAACTCTGCTTGCCCCCGCGGGATGGCGTGAGCATATTTTTTTTAATTGTCCAGCCTCAGCAATCAACTGTTTCTACTGCAACAGTGCCAACGACACGGCGTGTTTGGACCTGAAGTTGTATAACAATGAGATGCCCGGACGTATGGTGCCGGTAGTGCACTGCGAGACTGCCATACCTAGCCCAGTGGCTGTCAACTTCTTCTGCAGGAAGATCATACAAACTAGTGAGTTGTTACATATTAAGAGTAATGGTCTACGCGTGTGAAACCGTAGGGCACAACTAGTACAAAATAAATGACACAAATATATAATCACCTTCGATGAAAAGTGGGTGTTGTTATTACAATACCTCTACCCAACCCTTCGGAGAATACAAACGCGAGCATAATATGCATGTACAAAAAATAGAACGAGGTAAAAAGATATCCGAATGCCATTATGAAAAAAAAGTAAGTTTACTATACAGGTTGTACTTGCTGTAAATCTTCCTATCTATACATCTATATACACACAAATAAATAAAAATTCAGTTTCTGTTCGTAAGCTTTTCATTAAATGCATATGAAAGTATACACGGTATTCACAAACAAAAACCAATATTTTAAAAAATCTCTGGCTGTTTGTCTGTTTGTTCCGGCTAATCTCCGTAATGGCTGGAACGATTTTAACGGGATTTTCACTGGCAGATAGCTAATATTATTTAAATTTAATTTAAAAAGTCAGGGTTCCGCAGGCTACCCATGAAATTAAGCCTACGCTGGTGAAACCGCAGGGCACAGTAAGTCAAAAATAAAATGAAAAAATTACTTAAACCGAAAAGTATTACGCAGACTTACAACGTAACACGGACTTAAAAAGTATGAATGATTGAGTACCAAACAAGCTACAGCAGACAGGGAATTAATCGCTACTTCCCCACTGCTTAACTCAAATCGCTCAACTGCAGCAAGTTGAACAGGGCTCAACCTTCTGCTCAATTAGTCGAGTAATTTTGATGAGCAGTGGTGCAGAAGGTGAATTTGTATAATAGTTATTTTAAATTCTTCTAAAACTACAAAACGTCTTTACGGGTTTAAAAAGCACATTTTTCTTATTCATAACATTAATTATGGGAGCCTAGAACCTAAGTAAAGTATTTATTCCGTATATATTATGCAGTGAACCTTTTTGAGCTGAGTACTGTTAAGCGAATGGACCTGGGTGTCTTTTACAAAAATCGGAAGTTCTATAGACTAGTTTTATTTATCGAATTATATTGCAAGGTGGCACACACATTCGGACTTCAAAATTCACGGACGTGCCGGGGGCTAAAACGGAGTTGCATTACGAGACCAGTTTGCTTTCAAACTACTTATCAACGGAATATAATAATTTGAAGTAATTTGAACAAAAATAAATTGCTGTTAAACTAAGAACATTTTGAATTATACTATTTAGTCGGCAATCAATCAATTTTGATATGAATTCAATTTATTTTTTGGATAGACAAAGTATATCAATTTGTGTATACTACCTTATTAACAGGATTAATGTACTTAATTATGATTTCCAAATATTTATAAGTTATTTGTGTTACAGTCTACCACCCTGATCGCGAATCCGAAGTAAGAGTAACCCGTGGCTGCGGTTGGGTGCGTCATGAGAAGGAATGCTACCGAGCTGATAATCGCGACCATTTGGAAACCGTCTGCCAGTGCTTTGAAGACCACTGTAATAGTTCTGATAATGTAAGCCCTGCGACTGCTACTGGCTTGTTCCTAGTTCTCTCTGCCGTCTTGTACTTTTACAGATAGTTTTAAATACGTTAGAGATATCTGTAGTGCCCCAAGTTAGATTTTGTCTTTTTAACTACTTTTGCTTTGTGGCACGAAATAAATACTAATTATAAATGTGTTCGGACATTATCACACAGTGCCATCCAGTCCCAAACTAACTAAAGCTTGTATTTATGGGTGACCATTTATAGGATATAACACCTATAAGCAAACACGCAACACCTAAATAGTCTTAGTTATCGTATTCAAATTCGAATACAAAAATATCTTCATAAAACAAATCAAATCAAAAAGTTTTATTGAACATAAGGGACACTTGTGACACTTATTGAACGTCATATGATTAGGATTTCAACAAAGTACTTTCATATTGTCCAAACGACATGATTAGGATTATTCATGCTGCCGGTTCGAAAGGTTGCTTTACATAGAACGTTGCCAACCCTGAACGCGATCTGTTTGCTGACGAATGGAACAAAATAGTATCAGAGTGTCTGGAGTTTTGTGAGGATCTGTTTGCGAGGCTGTCCACTATTTCATAATGATTTTAACTCCGCATTTTATAATCTTTTCTAGTTGTTTTGTATACCTGTATGTATCTAGGTGTTTTGTATATCATGTTAATTATTTTAATTGGTGCAACCGTTATAGTTAACAATAAATAAATAAATAAATTTACTGAATGTATTGACATTTTTATGGTGACTGGTATGTTCGTAAAACACACGTAGCGAAATTCGTCAACGTTGAAACATGTCCAAACCTATACTCAGAGTATAGGCTATGGTTACAATTAATGTTTTTATAAACTAGGGTTATCTGTCATGTTACATCACATGCTTGTATGAATAGGAATGTATCAATTAAACATGCTGATAACAAATACATTTTATGATGAAGATTTATCACAACTGTACTTGTAGTTTTATTTATATTACTAGCTCTTCCACGCGGTTTCACCCGCGTATACTTAGTTTCTTGATTTATATCGGGGAACACATTTTTTTTTTCAAATATAAAAATTTCTAAAAAAAGAAATGAGTCCAGCCGATCTCAAATCTTGGGCTTTTGAAGTAATTATCATACCTACTTTCATATTATAATTTTTTTTTTTATTTGATTTAAATTTATCAAATTATATTTTGATATAAAACGACGTTCAATCGATGATGAGCAAATACCAATGTGTCAAAATGGTAGGCCATAACGGGAATTTCTGTTTGACATCTGGAGATGCCCTATTGGGGACTGTACCTCCACCTTACAGAAGGTCGCAGCTAAGCAACGCTATCTTTCTATCCCAGCGGGGCCTGTACCAATGAGTTTTTAAAAAAACGTATGTGCAGTGATTTCAAAGTAATCACGGTGTACCGTGAGGAAACCTGCATATGTCTGAGAAGTATTTCAAAAATGTATGTATAGTGCCTGAGACGGCGATGAACTCACCCTCTGTCACATTGGTACTTAATCATATTCGGTGAAATGTGCGTGTTGTTGTTACAACACCTCTGCTTACCTCTTCGGGGACTACTCTGGGATGGCTTGAACATATTTAGGATGGCACTTCATTATTTATAAGGTTGGCAACGCACGAGTGACGCTTGCCTACACGGATATCATAGGGCTCTGATGGATACAATATACTGACGACTAGGTACTGTGACGCACCATGAAAGTCCTATGTCCAGCGATAGCCGCTGTAGCACAGATTTACAAATACGAAAACATACCGTGTTTGTTCGAAGAATAATCCTAACAATACGCCCTTTGGTCAAAACGGCATGCTCGGTTCATAAACCAGCGCTAATAGAATCGGCCCTATCGACAGAGCAGGTGCAAATCCTGATGAATGAGCCGTGCACACGGCGCAATGTTTGATCGTTACTTATGATTGTAGCTCGCTGTGTGGTCCCAGTGCTAGCGAGAGAGCGGTGCCACGAGTGGAGCGGTTCAAAGTATCTTATCAATATTAGATTGGAACTGTGTGAAATGAGACAGAGCCCCAAGCTTTGGTAATGTAATGTGTAATTTCCTCATTTTGTATGGGAATGTTAAAAAGCGGCCCTAACGACGAGTGTAGGAAATGTTACGTCTCCATACAAAAAATTGTTCCAAAGAGTAAATGCTATGCCTTGTTAAACAAATAAAAATATGGTCTTTTCCAATGTTTTTCAATCTTAAATTTGGTGATGTCACACCACCTTTATCTACTTTAAAAGAACGTCGCGAGGAAACCTGTATATTTTATGCAAGAAGAAATCCAAGGACGCGTGCCTGATACAGTGGTGAACTTACCCTGTCACATTGGCATCAGGCCATCTTCAATGGTTGGTTTGGTTAGTGTTACACTTCTGCCTACCCCTTCAGAGACCCTCTGTCTACTCGTGAGCTTACATATCACTACCATAAGCTTTTTCAGCCCGCTATGAATGTGACCCCGTATCTGACTACAGTTAATAAAGCTGTGTACATAGTTGACACGGGATGTTTAAATGTCATCATTATTGACAATACCCTGTTTAACTAATTAGTTGTATTTTAAAACTGTGTCGTTGGTCTAGTGGTAATCAAGTTTGCCTCCCAATCAGGTCCCGGGTTCGATTCCTAGGTCGGGTCAAAAATAGATATTGGGTTTTTCTGTCAAGGAATTCACAATAAATGCCCGGTGTTTGGAAGTTGGCGGTGTTTCCACCCCCGTGCCTCGAAAAGCACGTTAAGCCGTTGGTCCTACGCCTGATCTCTCTCCGGTCGTGTCGGATTGCCACCCATCGGACTATGAGAGTGAGGGAATAAAGAGTGCACCTGTGTTTGCGCACACACTTGTGCACTACAATATTTTCTGCGCAGATGATCTGTTCCTCGTTGAGATTGGCCGCCGTAACAGAAATTCGGTAGGCGATCATTATTATTATTAATTTAAAATGTTTTCGGAAATTCTGATACAAACGTGCGTTATGTCTTTATTTCTGTTTTAATAATATTTACTTTTTTATAATTTAAATACCTACAGCAGACAGCAAAGGGTCAGCACTTCAGTCGTACGTCTTCTGAGAATACTGTCGTGATTGTATGTAAGACTAGCTGTGCCCCGCGGTATCACCGGCGTAAACTTAATATCACGGATGGCCCACGGAACCATAATGTCTTTTTTAAAAAATAGATGAGGTTACTCCTTGAAAATCGGTTATGTGAAAGTTCCGCTAAGATCGGTAGCCGTTCCGGAGATTAGCCTAAACAAACAGACAGACAGAGAAAAATAATTAAAAATTGTTTTTTTTACGTCATCTTTCATATGCATTTAGCTGTTATATTGGAATAACAGACAGTAGTAGATAAACAGACACTTCAATTTTATTTATCTGTCTATACACTTTGTATGATAAATCTTATTGCCACGCAAGCGAGGTTGCAGGCGGAAGAGAGACTTAGTTTTAAATGAAAAAAATGTTCAAGGCAATGGTACTCCTCCAGGAACAATAATATCAAATAATTCATCCTAATGGAATCGTAAAACAGGCTCAGTGTACATTGTACCCAAATCAATTAAAATATCCAATTTGCGTTCGAATCGAAATAATTTGTATTTGCACAGTTGCTATTAACCGAGCGGCCAAGTTAAGCAACCTTGCTCTTGGCTGAGTCTAGGATGATGTGGCTGATCAACTGATTTTTATACGAAGTGACCGTTGTCTGGCCTTCGTAACCCTTATTACGAGAAAAATCTACCTGTCTGTCTTATCTGTCTGTGAAAGTCCCGTTAAAATCGATCCAGCCGTTTCGGAGATGACCCGGAATAAATAGACAGATAGATAAAAATAATTTTTTTTCTGTATCTGTATCGTGTATACCTACTTTCATATACATTTAGTGCTATTATTTTGGAATAACAAACAGACAGTTTAATTTAATTTATCTGTATAGATATAGAAGTATAGATATGTATAAATTGCAACAGTACGTTGAGATCTACGTGTGGGCCGCAGTGGAGGTTACTAATTTAATTTGCGACCAAGCCCGCGGCGGGATCATCTAGCGGGCGAAATAGTGATGTAACAACAGGGCGGACACACTACCTTCTTCTTACATTAGACGATAATATCACACAAGCCTTATAACAGGAACTTTAACGAGGATTTAGACAAAAAAATTTTCAGCCATAGAAATTGTATGCTATTATTTTAGAATTAGAGTAGATGTCACTTTCTGTAATTAAAATCTATAAATAAAAAAATCAGTCTAGCCGTTTCAGAGATAACCCGGACAGAAAGAGATTTTTTTTTATTTTTTTTTATATTAGTCCTGTCCATATTTACATATGAATTTAGTTAAAAACTGTTATTTTGGAAACACAAACAGACACTTAATTTTATTCATCTGTATCTAGATGTAATATAATTCACCTTCTTTTTTGAATACTATGTTATAATAAAAAAATATAAAAAATTATATGATTCTGAAAAATTTTTTATTGACTAGCGTAGCCCTGCAGTTTCACCCACTCAAATAATACATACTTTACTTATGCTAATCTCAGGAACAACTGGTTCAATTAGATCATTTATCTCATTTATCTCATTGGGGATCTACCGTGCTAGGGCACGTGGTAGATCCCCAATGAGATGAACCGACCAGATTAAAGCTGTGATTGGAGATCCTATCAATGAATGGTCTCGTAAAGCAGCAGTACGAAGTGAATGGCGCCGTATTGTTCAGCAAACCACCAATTCTGACATCACAAGCATGACCGCTCTGCCAAGAGTGTAACGATTGAGAAGAAAGACCAATCGCGGGTTATAGTTAGCGTTAGCCCAAAGCAACAATTCCACGCGGGTGAAGTCGCGGGCAGTAGTGTAATTTAGCGGGCTAGTAATGCACTAATGTAGAGCCGTGGTGGCATTGGTGATTCAGCAGTCGCCTGCTACGCAAGGGACGCAAGGGACGCAAGTTCGAATCCCAGCCGGGTATGTTTGAGCAATGAGTTTTTCTAAAAACTTATGTGCAGTGATTTCAAACCACGTGCTTTACGGGGAACCAAAACATCGGGAGGAAACCAGCATATGTCTGAGAAGTAATTCAAAGACGTATGTATAGTGTCTGAGATGGCGATAGACTCACCATCTGACACGTTGGTATTTAATCATCTTCGGTGAAATGTGGGTGCTGTTGTAATAACACCTCTGCTTTCCCTTCCTGGGATGGCGTGAATATATATATATATATATTTTTCTTAATGTAGCCATACTACTACGATCAAACCAAAACAAACATGTGTACAATTCTTTGCCTGCGTCCGTTTGTTGCCAGCATCGTGCTACAACTGACCTTCGGTATCATTTTATTTTGTGTCTAGCCGACTCTCAATATTCTGTTTATGAAACCAAATCCTCAGTGATTATATATTGAATTCTCGTTTCGTTAGTTGGCTGGATAATGACGTCTGTATTGGTGTGATGTTTACACAAATTACTTTGTTTAGCAGACTAAATATAAGATTAAGGACAATTACAAGGTCCCGCATCTAGCAGTAACAATGATAAATGAGTAACCAGTAAGAGACGGATAAGGTAAACACTTTAATTATATAAACGCGAAAGTCCTTTTTAAGGATCTCTCAAAACGCCTGGTTGTATCTGGTGACCCTCGAGCTGGTTCTTACCGCGGTCAGAGGATTAGTCTAGCAATCCAGCGAGGTAACGCAGCTTACTGGACTTTAATTATTAAAAATATAATTTATTCATTTTCTTTCCGATAATCCCAAAATTTTGTTAAGCGATGACTAGACTATGGTACAGCATGGCAGGGTGGATCAGAGCGGCATAGTAAATAATTATTAATTAAAATTGATCCCCAGGTGGATCTTAAATGGGGATCAGAATGGCATAGCTCGCTTACTGGGCACCATTCCCGCAGACACAATTTTTAATTCGTGGTTCTATTTATTATTTTTATTTTATTTTTCTTTGTTGCTTAGTTTATTGTATTAGATTTCAGTTAAATACAAAAAACTTATAATTATTCATTTAAGCCTTTATAATAAAAATATATTTGAGAAAAAAATTTGGTATAAACGTATTTTTTTTTAAATATATTTAGGTACAGCGAGACTGGAACATGCATTGCTTGCGTGGCAGGCATGTATTCGAACGACTCAGTCACCACTATAATAAGACAACATCGCATCAAATTCGCATCTTTGTTAAAATTTTCATAACCTCAATGAATTTATTTTCAAAGCAGTTTGTAGACATAAAAATTATGTAGATTTCCCGGTATTTGGAAAGAATAATATAATTCGCTAACGGTATAATTAAAATCAAACACGCAATAATTCATGTGTGAATTTATTTTAGCAATTAAGAACTTTATAAACAACTATGTAATACAGTTAACTAACAATATTGTGCCACGCTTAGTTCATGGATTGCACGGAATCCACCCAGCCTAGAAATAATCATGGCATAATACACTTAACTTTATGAATTAACAATTTAAATTACAGCGATAATATTATAGGAAAGAGTCTAGGGGCCTACTCGAGTTCTCCGAAAACGAAACCTCGGCCGAAAGTTTGCAAAGCTCCTAATTAAAAGCTTATTCACAACCCATAGATTTTGAAAAATAAACGTTACTACTTCAGTTCCCTCGACCTCCACGACAATTCAATTTCTTGGATATCTCTTCTTCTAGTTAAATTATTTTGACAATGAACATTAGTTTAATTTTCGTGCGTTTGAGTTTCGTCTTTGGAGAATGAGAGTAGACCCCTGAAATGATTTCATTTACAAATTTGCCGTCACAGAACTCAACTTAGATAATGGAAAATACAACTTACTAACGCACCGGTGTAACTAGGTACATACAGTCACAAACACCAATGTGAGATAATGTTATACAAATATTTCAGTACCGGATTAATCCTATATTTAACACAATGTTCAGATCACACTTGTGTGAGTATAGTAGATTTAGTCTCAAACCAAGTAAAGCTTGTACTATGGGTACCAGGCAACGGATATAACACCCATCTAGACACAAGACTAAAACATCACATAAAATGTTTTATCTGACGTGGGAATTCAACCAGCGACACTTGGTGTAGCAGTCAGGTATACCACTAGGTCAACCATTTTATGGAATCGTTAAAGTAGGTTAAGTAGGAAATGCTATGAACATACAAAGCGTTAGTATAATCAAAGAGCTAGTTATTTCGTGTTTTAATCATCCTTATTAGGCCTTATCCTTATTAGGTGAGGCCCCGCAATTAGCTGCCTATGTTTTTGCAAAACCGTGGATACTAATCACAAAATGTTTGTGATTGTACATAATTTCTATTCTAATCTTAAAGTATTTTCAACTCTACGTACATGTCCTTAGGTGTAATTTTGGTATGGTTAGTTATTGCAGAGCATGGGTATGGTGTTAATTATACAGACTGAGTTTGCCTTTTCTTCCTGTTGTCTGGGACCGGCTCCATTAGTTCAGGCTCACTGCGTTCCACGTTGGAGTTTTCCATGGGAAGTTCTAGAAGGAAATACAGTAACTTCTTAAGACACATGGCTACGATAAACATAAATCATATATAAAACAATCGATTGACCACATTCGCACTGACAAATTTAATATCACCTGCTATCACAACTTTCAGCATAATGGTAGCGTTCAAGCCATCCTGTATTCTATATCATACAGGACTCACCATACTTTTCAGCTTTAGTTCAATGACTGCAAGTATTGTCGAAGGCAAATTGTCTTCATATTTCTAAAAGTTTATGAGTAACAATGCTTTGATTAAAAATTCTTAAAAAGTTCGAACACCAGCTGAACATATAGTACGTCCCCATTACGCCGGTTGTGTAAGTTCCATATAATACGAGCGGGCGAAATCCAGACTGCTACTGAGAAATTGCAGATGGAAAAAACCAATACTTACTTTGCACGAGCAGGGTATCAAACCCATAACTTCGTGTTCCGCAGTAGCGTTTGCGACCACTAAACCTTGCGTCGGGCTTACCGTCTTCATCAAGTTTGAGAGATCGTCCGAGGCGAGGTCCGAACCACATGCCGGGGCTGTCAGTGCGGCGGATGGCCAGCGGGCCCTCGGGACGCTCCTGGAACGGCTCCCCGCGTCCAACACGTGGGAACGCGTACAGTTGCCGCTTCACTGCTGGCTCGTAATCTACAAATACGTCACAGGGTCTCTGGAGAGGGTACGCACAGGTGTTATAACAAACACGAGGATGTGTGATTGTTGAATGAGTGGCTAGCGATAGTTCTTAAAATCGCCGTCACAAGTCATCGCGTTGACGTAAACACATATATGTATAGGATCACAATAGTGCCATCTTTGGGCCGCCAGATGTCGCTGTTTCGATCCTATACAAGTATGTGTTTACCTCGACGCGGTGACAGGTGACGGCTACAATGAACACTAGGTCCTCTGATTATAAAGTGAACTTTAGAAGAACTCTATGGTACAGATCGATGGGAATCTCTAGAGGTCACAACTCACTTAAAAGGTTATGTGAAATTACGAATCAGCAATCAGCTAGTCACGATCAATTATGGTATATTATAGAGGACATAGCTTTGCTAATGTACTCGATTTGATATTATATCTTTCGCTAAGCTCGCACTCTATAATAGATAGTTGTTCAAACATTTCATGATAAGTATGATAAAATGCCATAAAACATTAGGACACTCATAATAAAAATACGCTCACGTAATCCCAGGGTAACCGAAGGGGTAAGTAGAGGTGTTACGATAACCGCATTTCACCGAAGATGATTAAGCGCTAATGTTGAAGACAGTGAGCGTCTTTGAATCGCATCTCAGACATATCGCACCGTCAGAACGATAGAGCCTCAATTCAAAAATAATTGTTTTTTGGACATTATAAGAAGAAAAAAATACCAATTTTGAATACGTTGTGCATTGTCGATAAACGTTAAAAAATATTTCTAATATATATTTTTTTTTAATATTTTTTTTCTAATATTTCTAATATTTTTTTTAATTACGCGGAGAAATACATTTTGAGGTATCTTCATTATTTTCGCAAATTTTTGAGTTGAGCCCCTATCGTTCTGAGGGTGCGAATGCGCGTCGTGTAAAAATCACTTCACTTAAGTTTATAGAAGAGCTTGTTATATATGTATTAGCTATTATAGGGAAGAATATATGACAAGCTTATAGAGAACCTTGTGTTACAGGCGCTCTTAAAAGCACATGTCCACCTCGGCTCTTGCCACTAATCTATACACAAATAGAAATAAAATTGAAGTGTCTGTTTGTATTTCCTTACTAACAAAGCTATAGTAAGTACATACATTAAGAAAACAATGTTTAATATTAACATTTTCTCTCTCTACGTCTGTCTGTTGCTCAGGCCAATGTCAAAAACAGCTGTAACGATTTGAACGGGATTTTCATTGATGTTACAAGGAGTAACAGAGGATGCATTAATAAAAAAATTATATATAGTCGAATTGATAAACTCCACCTTTTTCTGAAGTCGGTTAAAGAATAGTATTAGTATAGTAGTAGTAAAAAGCCACACATGAAATTAAAACTACGCAGGTGGAATGGTGGGCCACAGTTAGTACTTACTTAATAATGTTTTTGTAAAAATGTTGTAAAAATGCTTGTAAAAATGGTGTTACAATTGCTGTAAATAGAATTGTGACGACGAAAGCTTTACTCGATCCAATTTAAATTAAAATGAAATGCGCAGCACATCTTTCGTCTCAAGATTTATTTATAGTACAGGAGTCGTGGTGACCGAGTGGTTTAAACAATAGCTACGTGAGCGACGTAGCTATTGTTTACGTCAGTAAGATCAAATCTCAGCTATCTGTAGCTGTGAAGGTTTTATAAAGAGTTAATTGCAGCGATATCCATGATGTGTGCTTGATGCTTGGCAGAGTTTCTTGCCGGTTCTTCTTAGAAGGCTAATTTCCGAACCGGTGGTAAATTTTCGGCGTTCAAAAGTGCCTTACCAAGGCCAAAACTGAATTAATAATTTTCTAAATTCTTAAAGAAAAATACGAACACGAGGCGGGATTCGACTCCACGACCTCTGCAAACCGTGCAGTTGCTATTCGTGATCCTACCCCGTCACTATTTTCACTCAGCGCTCGAAAATCGTGACGGGTGATTTGTATTATTATGTAAAAAAAATATATATAAAAAGCAACAGAATGGTGACCACTTACCAAAATAGACATCGTTGACAGGCACTTGCCACGTGCGGTGTGAGGCTCGTCCCACTCGCGGGAAGGGGTACAGGTTCAGAACCCCGTCACGGCGTAACTTGGCACTGCTGTCTGTTGACAAACACTTACTGTTCAGTAACACTAGGATATAGAGGTATGTTAGAACTGTGTCCGGTAACCGATGCATTGCCATCTATCGCACACTCAAAACGATAGGGGCTCAACTCCAAATTTTGCGAAAACGAATTAAGATCATGGACAGACCTAAAAATTTGATTTTTTAATAGTGTCCTTATTGTTCAGTGTCATTGTATGTATATGTATAGTGAATGAGACGGCGATAGACTCATCCTATGTTACGTTGGTTCTTAATCATATTCGGTGGAATGTGGGTGTTGTTGTTACAACACCTCTGCTTACCCCTACTTGTTAAAACTCATTCAGTAGTTTTTGCGTCTATACATCCAGACAAATACACCATACCATCAATAAAGTGAATGTATGGCACTAACTCGCGCTAAACAACACTAAAGTGCAATTAGAAATCAGCATTTAATCTGAAAATTAATTGATTGTAGTTGTGAGAACATACTTCAACATCAAAAGAAGCTTTACTTAAGTAAGATTAACTTAACTTAATCATTGTAAGTTGACCAACAGTATGTTCAATGATACTTAAACTCTTTCAAACCAGGACTCAACGTATAAAAGGAGAAAAAAATTATAAAAGTACACATTATTTTATCTGTAACTTCTAGGAATTGTACCCAAAAAGCTCGTTGGATAAATAGAAAAATAATAATTATATAACACAGTTGAAGAAAAAGTTTAGTACGAAAATAATTAAAAATTGATTCTCAAATACCTTTTTAAATGTACTCTACAAATATTAACCCGTCCTTTGTCAACATCCATAATAAGGTGGACATTGTGACAAGCGAAGTTAAGGTTTCGCAAATTGCGTAACAGATGGGCTTCGGTAGCACTATAAATAAAGACAGAGCCACCTCTATCGATTTCAATCTAAGTTATTCACCGTTAAGCAATGCTTACGTCACTAGTGTAATACCTTTTTGGCATGATCCCGAGAATAACCTTTTTGCGTCAAGTTTTTATTTTTTATTTAGCACCAATGATTTTCATGAAATTTTATGTGTAGGGGGTTTCAGGGGCAAAAAAATTATCTAGCTAGGTTTCATTTTTGGAAAACGATTGGAAAACTTTCTGACCATGTTTTTAGGCACTGAAAAACTCATACAATAACATTACAATACGACGGTAAATTTCGCCGACATCCGTCAAGTTTATGGTGAGGATTCCAGCTATAACAAAACTAGAGTACCTACCTCGGTTCGAGACTGACGTTCATCGGTAATTTTTTTTTTCAGGTTATTTTTTTTTATACAATATGTATGTTAAGTAAACTCTACATTTAATAACTAAAAATATAATTTAATTATCCTAAGTTAAAAATAACCAACCCTGTTAGCGCACAGCAATATGAGAGGCACTACTTGTCACTTCCTGACAATATGACCATTACATAATTAATTGCTTCAATAAAACTTAAGATACAGGTAACAGTTGTCGGTAAAATTATATTTTTTCCACAAAGCCATCTTGAAAATAAGGAAAATAATTAAGTCTGAAGCAAACACTTGTTGCGGAAAATAAAAAAAATATTTTATTCCGGCTTTTCTGATTGCTTTTCCGGTTAATTTTGAAGTCAGTAAATTATGTACAACACAGATAGATTGTATCTGCGGCAACGTCCGGTTTTTATGTTTCGTTTACCACGGATTAATTTCTTATTCGGATACTTATTTTTTCGTGAACATGAATTCAAATTCCAATGATACTTTTTCTTAACAGCACACGTAGAAGCAAATAAAAATCCCTGGTAACTAATGAGGTATTCCTCATAATAACCAAATATTTTCCCGGCTATAATGTATACTATGTGTTAATCCCGGTAATAAACTATGTACTAAATAATCCATATTCAACCGTTTTTGCGTGAGTTACAAACGTCCAAACTTTAAATTATAATATTAGTAACATACTTAATTGAATATGTAAGTTTGTCCGTATCAAGTTACAGACAAAGCGAAAGTTAAGTAACAATTAAGTTACATTAGTTAAAACTATTCCTTGTATACAAGTATAAGCCACAAATAGCTCGCGTTTAATATAATTAATTATATTGAGAAACTTTATCGATTTTGAATATAAGTTCATATTACATTAATCTAACTATTTGCTGTCATTATTATTGAAATATCTTACAAACAATACTCATATAATAGCAATTTCATCGTGACTCACGAGTGTATATAATCATATATATTATATCAATTTACATATCTATATATTTCATATTTATACTGATAAAAAAATGTGTGAAATTTACAGCTTTTCACTAAGTACATATGAAAGTATTTGTATTGTACGTATTTTTTTTTTTACTGTCTATCTCTCCGTCTGTCTATTTATTCCGTCTAATCTCTGAAGCGGCTGGTCTGATTCTTCTCAGTAAAAGCTACCTTTTGAACCTGGCAGTAGCATGTATAATCCTGTATAATCATGTCGATTTGACGATTTAAAAGTACTGTGTTAAAAGTCTAATCAAAATTATGAGGATACTTTGAATTGAATTGTTTTTTTTTATTTAATTTAAATAAACAATACAATAATATTTATTACAAAAAACAAAACGTTACATAAACGCCAAACGGGTTTTTCTGCACGCTGTATATAACATGATTTTAACACCTTTCGCTTCACCTGCACATAGACAGAACGGCTTATCTAATATTCATATTCATATTCATATATTTATTGCCAGTTAGTATCATATCACACACAATATTAACATAGTTATAGTGGTAATAACATATAGCTAACAACCCTGTTAGGGCACAGCAATTTGAGAGGCACTTCTTAATTAATATATATATACAATTTATCTTATATTTGCCTACATAATAAATTTACCATTCCGTGAGGGTGAAACCGCGGAGGAATACTAGTTCTAAATAATGGTTAGCTTGTTTGATAGGTAATATACAGAAGTGCATATAAAGCTACTTAGTTTACCTTTCAATGCAAGGAACTCCTATACAATGACCTTATTTATACCTCACACACTCAGGGAACGTGAGCGCGCACACATACAAATGTTTCAAACTCTAAGCTAGGTATTAAAATGTTATATAATGTTAATTAGTAATATAATGTTATAGTTTGCGTACGCAGAATCGCCTACGTGGTAGATCTCTGAACTTTCAACCCTCATCTGACTCCCTTGGGAACTACGGAATCCATCCTTAGTAAATTCGTCATAAATATATTTCACCAAGAATACTATTCAAATTTAATGTGTGCGACCCTTCCTTCATTCAGGGTTACGATTTTTAAAGACAAAACCTTGACTATTTCCTTCTTTCTAGAAATATAGCATATTTTTTAGCATTAATCCGTATTAACCCACCGAAGTTCCGGTCCCTACATACCTATAAGTAAAAGTCTTATCTAGATCTGCCGCGTTATTCACTAAGGTTTCTTAGCGTCGAACTCTTCGACGAGCGTTGGTTTCAATCATAGGAAATTGATAAATAATACATAAAGGATAAGGTTCAATTTCGTTGTTTTATAACCGACACTCGACGACGAGAGCAACGCTGTAAAGTTTAGAAGAGCGATGCTTTCAACCATCAATTACGCAGTGTACGCAATTGTACATCAATTACGCAATTGTATTTTTTCAATCGTCTTCAACTTGAAGTGAAAAAAAGAAAGTACATACATATGCTCACGCCTGTATGCTCCGAAGGGGTAGGCAGAGGTGTTGTTATCACAACACCCGCTTTTCACCGAAGATGAGACAGATGGTGAGTCCATCTCCGTTTCAGACACTTTACATACGTCATTGAATTACTTCTCAGAAATATGCAGGTTTCCACACGATGTTTTCCTTCACCGTAAAGCACGTGGTGTGAAATCACTCTACATAAGTCTTTTAGAAAAACTCATTGGTACAGGCCTCGCTGGGATTCTAACTTGCTCAAACCTCAAGGCCACCACAGCTCTTGAGAAAGTAATTTTATTTATAGTTAATTATTATGGACATACCAATTACAATAATTAACATTGACATTTTAGAACGGTGATCTTATGCCTTGTAAAATACACACTTATAAAATTGTGGCTACTCTCGCATACTTAACCTCACAGAATCTCAAACATTCAGACAATGTAATGTAATAATTGACAGTCCTAACAAAGGAGTCTCGTCTTTGGTTATAGAGCAAGAGCCCACTATGGCCACAGGTAAGAACCACAGTCGAAACTCCAGAGTCGCGGGTCGTTCTTACCAGTGTTGGACACATACACAGAGAAACTTTTGGGTGTATTAACGTTGTTTTATAAAATGACGGCCAGACTATTAGGAAAACCACGAACACAAGGTGCTAATCATATTACATTTTCTTCCTAATTTTCTAACAATTTTAAGAATTCAGAGGCATCAATGTGTTTCATGCATTATTATTAATATAATGGCACCTCGTAACAGATTGGAGTATCATCTACCTATCTACCTAATAGCATTAACTCCCGCTTAAACAAAAATACCGAAAAATTTGGACGATTTTTGCATTGGACATTAATATTTCACGTGTGGATCATGTCGGATTACTTATATATAAGACAAGCTTAGATCCTTTCTAAGCGGTTTAAAAGATTAGATGTAGCGAATGCTTAAGGCATGATTATATGTTATTAATTATGAAATATGTATTTCATAAAACTCGTTGGATCCGAGTTGGACTTCCTTCGACGATTTCTTCTCAGTAAAAGCAACCTTCCGAACCTGACGGTAGCATGTACAATCCTGTATAATTATGTCATTCTGACGATTTGAAAGTACTTTGTAAAAAGTCTAATCGAATAAAGATATTTTTGACTTTGACTTTGATTCCGCCATTACAGATCAACACCATCTCTCTGGCCTTATCACGTACATTGTTGGGGTCGGCACTTGATTCAACCCGATGTGGCTCTATCTGTCTGATTGTTCCGGCTAATCGGCTAATTGTGTCGGACTTTCACTGGCAGAGAGCCGATGTTACTAGGAGTAGCTCCTTTTTTTTATTTAGCCACCCATGAAATTAAGTCTACGCAGGAGAAGACGCGGGGCACAGCTAGTATAACATTAGAATATTACTTACGGTATGAATTTCCCAGGACCAATGTGAGCAGGCATAATGAAGCGAACATTCTCGTAACGGGTTGCATTGTGCCTGTGACAAGGAAAACAACATTATTATATATATGAACTCTCCTACCGAATTTCGGCTACGGCGGCTAATCTCAACGAGGATCAGCCATGTGCGCAGGAGATATTATAGTGCACAAGTGTGTGCGCAAACACAGGTGCACTCTTTATTGTCTCACTCTCATAGTCCGATGGGACGGTAATCCGACACGACCGGAGCGAGATCAGGCGTAGGACCAACGGCTTAACGTGCTTTCCGAGGCACGGCGGTGGAAACACCGCCAACTTCCAAACTCCGGGCATTTTTATTGTGAATTTCTTGACAGAAAAACCCATTATACATTTTTGACCCGACCCGGGAATCGAACCCGGGACCTCGTGATCGGCAGGCGAACGTACTAACCATTAGACCAACGAGGCAGTTGATTATATATATATACAGGGTGTAAAAGGAACAGTTGTCTTCTAGAAGTTGTAGAGTTTTATGAATAGATCACTATGTTCAAGTCGTAAAATCTTCTTCCAACGATAACGTAATTATAGGCTATGGTTGCTAAGGGCCGAAGAATGGGATTAAATGAATGCGCGGCCGCATTTAGCTACATTACGTAATTAAACTTGTTAAATTAAGAAGGTTAATGGTATCGAAAAATGGTTTTATGGGATTAGTTTTAGAACTATTAGTGGGGGAAAAAAAATAAAAACGGAAGAAGATATTTTTGTCATAATAATTTTATTTGTCTCCTAAAATTATACCCTATCACATATTTTAACAGCTGTCCTATTTTCCCTGACATCCTGTATATATACTACACACAGATGGCCAGTGATAGCTACTAGGACCCTACCATGACATCTTATTTCCGTTATGGATTGAGAATTATTATGATGTTGTAATGATGTTTAGCGACTAAATCGTTGTCAGTGTATTTATTATATCATAGAATAAAAACCAATCGGTCGTTGTCGCGAAAACGCCCTATTGAGTTAAAGCCTCATCGAAGTACAACATCTGATCGCGTGAATACATTGGGAGCGGATATCGATCGAGTAACTTAAATCGTTCAACGATTGGATTGTTTGTTTTGCGTCAATCGTGACATAGTACTTTATCGAGTGTAGTATGACAAGTCGCCATTCATAAAGTACTACCGACCGCTCGAGGCAGTTGCGAGCCAAATATGTGTATGTAGAAGCCAGTTTGAACCCACTACGATCACAAGCAAACCAACTGCCTGAAGGCTACCCTGATAGCGGTTGCTTCTGACGAGATATTACGTGTAATTTACTGTATATTCGTAAATCATTTTTTGTAGCCTTAGTGGCTTGAGCAGTCACCTGCTACGCAAGCGACGCAAGTTCGAATCCCGGGGCCTGTTCCAGTGAGTTTTTCTAAAAATTTATGTGCAGTGATTTTGCACCACGTACTTTACGGTGAAAGAAAACATCGTGAAGAAACCTGCATATGTCTGAGAAGTAATTCAAAGACATATGTATAGTGTCTGAGACGGCGATAGACTCACCATCTGATACGTTAGCACTTAATCATATTCGGTTAAATATGGGTGTTATATGTATGCTCACGCCATCTCAGAAGGGTCCCCGAAGGGGTAAGTAGAGGTGTTATATCAACACCCACATTTCACCGACTATGATCAAGTGCCAACGTGACAGAGGGTGTGAGTCCATCGCCATCTCAGGCACTATACTAATGTGGGTGTTGTTTTAACAATTCCTTTGCCTACCCCTTGGGGGAATACAGACGTGAGCATATGTATGTATGTTTCTTCAATAACCCTTCAATGACCCTTCTGGGATGACGTGATACATTGTTTGTTAGTCTGAACTAATGCAATAAGAAAGTTAAAAAAAATTAGACTAACTCGTAATTGATATTATTTATCAACCTTGAAATAAAGTTCATTATTTCTCAAAGTACTTAGTCGTCGGTAACAGGCGTATCTTCACGTTCAACTTCGTAGGATTATCAGACTCATAACTTATTCCGTTACATGTTGTTGTACGGGCCTCAAGTTAAATTGTTAAGTTAAAGATGTACGCGCGATTCCACCAAAATTCTATTTATTTGGGATTAACTTTGAATGAATAACTTAAACTCTTCATATAGAACGCTTATCATGATATACATCGCAAACAAGGTTATAAATATCCAATGTGTTTGTTGTGGTGTGTGCTCTGACAACTGTAGCGAATTTAAGTACTATTTTATTTTTATAAATAAGAGCCGTGGTGGCCTTGAGGTTTGAGCAGTCGCCTGCTACGCAAGCGGCGCAAGTTCGAATCCCAGCGGGGCCTGCACCAATGAGTTTTTCTAAAAAACTTATGTACAGTGATTTCACACCACGTGCTTTACGGTGAAGGAAAACATCGTGAGGAAACCTGCATATTTCTGAGAAGTAATTCATTGACGTATGTAAAGTGTCTGAGACGGCGATGGACTCACCATCTGTCACGTTGGCACTTAATCATCTTCTGTGAAAAGTGGGTGTTGTGATTACAACACCTCTGCCTACCCCTTCGGGGAATAAAGGTGTGAGCGTATGTATGTATTATTTTTATAAGATGAATTCACCTCATACTTCTTTCCCATTTAATTTCATGGGAGGCCTGTGGAACCCTTTTTTTATAATTATAAGTTACAGAAAGCAAGTTAATCAAAGAAAAAATAAGGATTCCGCGAAATAACTACGCGGGTGAAGTCGCGGGGAACAGGTACTTTCATAAATAAATATTTTTTTAATCTGTCAGTCTTATTGTTCAGGCTAATCTCGTAATAAGGGGCAGTCTCTGGATCTCCTGAACCGTTTGTGATAAATAAAATAGAAAGCCACGTTATTAATGAGTGTTACTGGCTGGAATTAAAAAAGTAAGTAGTTAGGTGGTATGTGGGTGAAACCGCGGGGCTTGGCTAGTGGTAAGAAACGAAATATTTCGCAGATTTTCATACATGTGAAAAAAATTTCGCAACTTAATAACGAAAAAAGACTTTTAATTCACTAATTTTGATATACCTGCAGCTAATATAAAATGCAGAGCGTTAAGTGAAAGAGCGGGCAAATTGCGGGAGTATTTACTTAGGGAATTATGAAGAACTTTTCACATTGGCATGTTTGATTCCTGTGGGAAGGGGTCCGCGACGAGTCTCTTATATGATTAAAACTTTCATTTCAATATTTGCTTCATTTTACTTTATTTTACTTAATATGTATCGTAAAGTACACTGCATATACTTAGTATAATAAGTAAGGTTTTTAGTCATAAGATTGTATTTTTTAAGGATTTTAGTTATACATAAAATATTCTTTAAGATTTGTATTTTTGTGTGTATGTTTGTAATGAATTGGCTCAAAAAGTACTGGATCGATCTTGGAAATTCTTTCCACAATGAAAATCTACATTATCAGCGAGCAACATAGACTATATTTTATACCCGTATTCCCACGGAAACGAGAACTACGCGGGTGAAACCGCGTGACATTCTCTAGTAAATCTTTATTGTATACGAGTTCAATATTCTTTTGTGTAAAGTAGCTTCTGCCCGTGACTTGGTGCGCGTGGAATACTTACCTACTTACTTAGATCTAATGCTAACTTTAACCCGCAATTTCGTTCAATTAACGTGATGACACAGCCTCTTCCTTGATAAATGGGTTATCCAACACTAAACGAATTAAAATTCTATATTATTCACGTTGTATCTGATCGTGTATACGTCATTCACGTGTTTTACCGACATTCTTCAAATACTTCTAAACAACAAATCTACATAATTTTGTCAGTAAATAAGAGAGTAAATATTTACATCTATAAGATTGACAAACACGCTCAATGGAGCAAAAGCTTTAATTTAAAAAAATGCGTAGATTCCTTACTGCTTGTAAAGTTTATATTTATACTGTGGCACTACTCTAAGCTTTCCCCATTATGGCTACGAAACATTCGTAGCTACTTGCTACGCTCGTAGCAAACAGCTACAGCACGTAGAAGAGCTACGATGAAAAGTTACTATAATTACTGCAAAGATTAGCCCAGTAGTAGCAGTACCCTGTATTTACGCGAATGTACTATAGAAAAACGATTTTAAATAAACCTAGATTTAAATTTATGACCGAATTCATAAAACTTACATCAAGAGCCGTGGTAGCCTCAAATACTGAGAGCAGTCCCCCGCAGGACCGGGACAGCAGGGACCCTTATTTAAAAATGCTAAAAAGTAGCTTATGTTACTCCTACTAACATCAGCTATCCGCCAATTAAAGTTCCGTAAAATTCGGTCCAGCAGTTTCAGCAATAGAAACACTTTATTTATATAACGTTGCAATTACAAACAGACACTTCAAATGTATTTATCTGTAATATTTTAACAATAATTTATTTAATTTATCACGGTATTGACGTACGTATTTTCACTAACTCATACCCTACTATCGCACATTTAATTAACATTATGGTTTAACTAGTATTTTATAGAGAGCCTTGGTGGCCTTGAGGTTTGAGCAGTCGCCAGCTACGCAAGCGACGCAAGTTCGAATCCCAGCGGGGCCTGTACCAATGAGTTTTTCTACCAAACTTATGTACAGTGATTTTACACCACGTGCTTTACGGTGAAGGAAAACGTCTCACCATCTGTCACGTTGGCACTTAATCATCTTCTGTGAAAAGTGGGTGTTGCGATTACAACACCTCTGCCTACCCCTTCGAGGAATACAGGCGTGAGCATATGTATGTATGTAGTATTATTTGATACACATCTGTGTTCTTCACTGTACTAGTTTACTCAGCAATTTCCCGAAGGATATGTGAAGATTACAGATGATTAATAGGCACTAATGAGTTGATTGGAGGAACACATCTCTATATCTACTAGAAATAGCGCATGAAGGTATTTAAGAGATTGAAGAGAAAGGGATTGAGAGTCAAGTAAGTAGGTTAAATGGTAATTGTTTCTCTCTGCCTACCCTGTGAAGTTGATTGAGCAAAGTTTTATAGATATTAAACATTGCATAAAATATATATTTTTTTTCATTTGTGTTTTTGTGTGTATGTTTGTAACGAATAAACTCAAAAACTACTGTACCGATTTCAAAAATTATTTCACCATAGGAAAGCTACATCATCAGCAAGTAACATAGGCTTTATTTTATCCCCGTACTCCCACGGGAACGGGAACACGTGACGTCCGTTAGTTATAATCTAAAATAATTAATCTAACTAGGAATTCAATTTTCAGCGTATATCTATATTTTGTGAAGATTAGTCTGATTTCAAAACGTAAATATTTTTTTTTTTTCGCAAATTGGAAACAATATTAAAAATTATCTATTGAAAGGCTCTTGCTTAGGTTTTTTTTATAAAAAACAAACTCTATAAAAAAGGACATTATTACTAATACGAATTTATTTTTGGAGATATATTCAATTCAAGAAGAAGAATTCAGGATAATCTCGGTACGAGAAGAACACGAAATATCTATATTATACACTCACCTTTGCTCAACACCTGTTGCACGAATGCTGTGATCCGGTGTCTGCTCGACCTTATATAGGGCGGGCGGTCTCGTTCGCAGAGGATCTCAAACTGTTTCATCCAGGGCATTTTGTTGCAAGTTTTATGAGTAAACGGCACCGTTGATCTAGCTGGTAAAAAAAAGTCTCCGTGTTGTGTTCCGTGGTTTAGCTTATGGTATGTAAAAAGATCTGCCTACTACGCTAGGTTTCACAGGTTAAACATAAAATGTACGCCACATTTTATGTTTGGCGGCCGGTGCTGCTGCTGTTCAGCAGGAGTGCCTCAAGCGCCGGAAATATGCTTGCATTGGTCAAGGATACATATTTTCTGCGTTTGCGGTTGAAACTTGGGGTCCGGATGCTCATCAACTCTTCAAAGTTCAAGCTCTTCTTTGACTGGCTGGAATTTGCCATGCTCACAAATATTTGTAATATTTCAGTTATTATATTTGACAATTGAGCATTTGAACTGTGTCCATGGGGTTATATTCATGAGATATAAATACTGTAACCAAAAACATTGTATTATATATTTTTTTTTTAAAAGAGTAATTGTTGAGTTTCTTGCCGGGTTCTTCGCAACAAAAGCTACCTTCCGAACCCGGTGGTAACATTTATAATCATATATAATGTATTTTTTGAAAGAAAAGTAAACATTTATCAAAGCTTTGGTTGGGCTTGCACTGGATGGGTGTTGTATGACATTTGGGTAGCGACGGACTGATCGAAACGAACTGCCCTTAGAGAATTCTACTAATATTATAAATGTAAAAGTATGAATGTAAGTATGGATGTTTGCTTCTTTCAGGTAAATGTAATTAAATATACTTAATGGATACACAGACACAGGCTATAATTTATATTTTGTGAAAATATGTAGATAAGTAAAATCCTTGTTATTCATACTATTCAGGTATTGTAGAATGATAGAGAAGCTTGTAGTTTTTTACGGTTGTATTTGATATCATCACCATCATCTCCCTGGCACTTGATTCAACCCGATGTGGCTGATCACCTGATTTTTATACGAAGCGACTGCCATCTGACCTTCGCAACCCCTTAAACGAGGAAAATCTGGGTTTAACCAGTTGTCAGACTTTCTTAGGCCTCCGACCGACCTGTAACGATTGCCAAAGATGATAAATTGACAACCGACGGTTTAACGTGCTCTCCGAGGCACGGAGAGAACTCGGGCGGTCACCCATCCAATTACTGGCTAAGGTAATAGCAACTGTGCCACGAGCTCCTCATTTGACATATAAAAAAAATTCTTTTTAAAATTTTGTTTTTAATCTACATTAGTTCGACTCTACGCCAGTTATTGACACTAGGTTGAACGAAACTAATGTCATTTTTTCCGAAGAACATGTACGTCACGTAGTTCTAAAGTTTGAGCACCACTGCGGAGCGTGGTAGAGGAATCACGTCCGCTGTTTAAAGATAATTCATTTACTATTCACCCTTAACTCCCACCTTCCCGCGGAGTTAGTACGTCGAAAAGAATTTTGTTGAAAATATCGATGCTTAACGTGTATCTTACTTTTCCTTATAGTAATTAAATTGATTATCATATCTATTAAGTGTACTATTTACTGAACTAATTATCTATACTCCATACTCACAGATTATTAAAATTGGACTGTTTTTGATTCCAAATTAACAGCTTATCACTTGATGCAAATGAAAATATATAGGTACGGTACCTACCTATTTATATAAAAAAAAATTATAACGTTTTACTGTCTGTTTGTTCCAGCTAATCTCGACTGATTATAGCTTCACTGGCAGATAGCTTATGTTAGAAAAGAGTAACGTGGGCTATTTTATTATGAAACATAAGATTTCCGCGATAAAAGCCACCTGTAATATTAAGTTTACGCAGGCAGAACCGCAAGGCCCAGCTCGATTTGAATAAAATTATTTGAATTCCATAATGACGATTCCATGAACAATGAATTCATAAGGGATGTTCCTTTCCTTTCCTTTATTTATTTAATGGCGATGAGCTTAAGCAAAACTATTCCGCCAATGTCAAGTGATTGTATACAAAAATATCTCGTAAATTGTTAAAAATATATGGAGGAACCCATTGGATTCCTCGCTGTCAAAAATCCTTCCAATATTTTCTCTTATTTCATAAAACTTTCATAAGGGACGTTACATTACCTTTCGTTGCAACAGTTTACGTGCCAACATGACGGATCGTAAATCAGATGCCGTCTGTCAGGCAATTCGCATACGTCATTTAATTTCGCCTCAGACGTATGCATATATCCTCAATCTATTTGCCTTCACCGTAAAGCTAGTGGTGATCGATGAGACGGCACATAAGGTCACGACAAGCGCGTAAATATAGTGCGCCGATTCACGTAAATCGAAATATCGATGAACGATTAAAGTCATTTGATCGTAATCTTCTCCTTTCCCACTGCTACGATATCGTCCGCCGTTACTTGTCAACGATACAGTGTGAAATCGTTCAGTAGTCATTGTAATCAAGCTACTACTCCGACGATATCGTGTCGTTATCGTTATCGTCCAATGTGAAACACATTATGAGCTAAGGTAAAGGCACCTATATTGGACGTGGACTAATCATGGATATTTTTTGTTTTTCTTCCAATATTAGGGATACGCGCAGTATTTTTTTTTCAAATGTCAATACCGAGCTGTTGTGCCAGTAGGTATTATAGCTGTCATAACTGATTCAGAAAAGATCTGTCTGATTAAGAAAAGAGCTTTTAATTTACCCCCAAATCCTTTAGAATGTATGTTGTAAAATAAAGAAATAACAGAGCAAATATGAAAAAAATTCGCTTATTCTGTCCATGGTGGTCCACCGGTGTCTTTACCTTACACTTAAACCCAAAGTCAAGTGACGACAGAGCAAGTAATTAACATGTTTATACGTTGACGGTATCGCCTGCGTATTATCCTCATTTTGTATGGGAACGTTAAAAAGCTCCAAGCGGCGAGTGTAGGAAGTTTAACGTCTCCATACAAAAAAGTGCAAATCGCAAAGTCAAGTCAAGTGACGACGTTCCAAAATGTCAAAAACTATACTTGGGGCACAGATCGGTGTATTTTCATTCAGGTTATAGTTACATGTGTACACGATACTAGTTACAGGTAAAATTGAATTAAAACCTTCCGCTGCGTCCATTAGTGGAACTAAACAAAGTGACTGAGAGCTCAGTACTGGTTATAATACGGCTCTTCCTGTTACTTCCTGTATAAACAAAATTTTTATAATGCAATATCGTCTGCCTGTGATTTTGTCTCCTCTATATAGTCATGTCAAAATAAGGGCTTGATAATAGGACAATGTAATTACAAACAGACACTATGTATGTATTTATCTATACATAAATAAGTAACTAAAAACTAATTACAAGTAGAAAAC
Organism: Watsonalla binaria; assembly: GCA_929442735.1. Lineage (NCBI taxonomy): Eukaryota > Metazoa > Arthropoda > Insecta > Lepidoptera > Drepanidae > Watsonalla > Watsonalla binaria. Next base: position 3,259,618 of record OV838938.1, read on the forward strand.
TTGGCCCAAATCGGTGTCTCTCGGGATCGTGCCAAGAAGGCTGGCAGCATTGCCACGTTGAATAGCTATGCTGATTCTCTGAGGGCTTGATAATTTAAGCTATAGATACAATTGATTTCACTTCTATCTATACTAATATTAAACAGTTTGTGTGTTTGTTTGCTTGAACCCGATTATCTCAGAAACGACTAGGGTACCATCATCGGTTTAAGCAGAGTGTTGAGCTTTGACTTTTCAGTTTTGTATCGTAAAATTAAACGTCAAAGCTAAGAAGTTCTTAATATACGCTTCTTAAGCGATCATAGTTAGCCCCCTGGTCAGATTAGAAGATTTTTTCAAGATCAATCACCGGTTAAAGTTAGCGTTAGCCTACACCGCGGGCATAAGCTAGTTATCTATACTTGAGTATTATTATCTTATACTTGAATGTTAAAAAACCTTATTTAATTTCGAAGTTAAGTTTCGTGATGGGAATATTTAAAGGCTGTTTCAATTATGCTAACTCAATTTTGGGACATCAAAGTTTCCTTAATCTGCAGTTTCGAGGATTGCTTATATTTTTTTTCCTTCTTTTGTGTCAATTAAGGAGTTTAATTTCACAAGATACATGCGAGACGTAATTTTTTTGGGTTATTAGATTGATCGTGAAGAAACCTGCATAAAATGTCTGAGTAGTAATTCAAAGACGTATGTATAGTGCCTGAGACGGCGATGGACGCATCCTCTGTCTCATTGGCACATATTCGGTGAAATGTGGGTGTTGTTATTACAACACCTCTGTTTACCCCTTCGGGGAGGGCGTGAGCATATTTATTTTTTTAAGTTTATACTAGCTGTGCCCGCGGATTTCCTCGTAAATTCATAAGTAGTCCGCGGAACTCAAATGTTTATTTAAATAAAATTATCCTAATTTACTTGCAGCAATAGCTATCTGCCAATGAAAGTCACGTTAACGAAACAAACAGACAGACAGAGAAAGGGTTTTTTTTAACGAGAAACGTATGTACTTTCATATTCATCTGTATAGATGTATATAGATTAGCTAATGTGTTTCTGCCCTCCAAATACTTAGGTACGAAAATCGTGTGCTTACAATAAAAGATTAACAATTCCTTCAAGGGAGTCCATTATAAGAGTGAGAGCGATACTTAGTTATCCTCAGGATTACTCTGTCAATAAATTATTTAGTAGTCGTGTTCAGCTTGTCTCAAATTGAGACTGAGTGCAGGATGTAACCGAGATCATATTAAGTAGGAATTTGTGTGCCACTCGCACACTTTTGATACTTGACGGCGATTTATGTATTTTGTAATATGTTTGCTAATTCTTACATACACACTTTAGCTCCTGTCCGCGGCTTCATCCGCATAGAATAGTTAATTTGGATTAGTTTAACCCGTGATTGGACATAGCGTGATGATATTTAACTTATAGCCTTCCTCGATAAATGGGCTATCTAATACGCCTGCTTCACAAGCGACGCAGGCTCGAATCCCAGCGGGGCCTGCACCAATTAGTTTGTCTAAAAATTATGTGGAGGGATTTCATGCCACGTGCTTTACGGCAAAGGATTTATCAAAACATTGGATCGTTTCAAAAAAAATGTGATGTGCATAACATAAACACAAGGCACAAAAACAAAATTGTAGTGCCTGCGCATCGCTTACAGAAAGTACATGGCTCATTTTTAGGACAGTGCACACGCTTCTATAATAAATTACCAACAGAAATTGTAAACTTGCCCTTCAATAAATTTAAAGAGACCATCAAAGGAGTTTTGCTCAAAAAAGGATATTATACTGTAAGTGATTATATTTGTGATAAGGAACCCTGGGATGTATCTTTGTCGAAAAAATATTGTAAATAATCCCATTGGCACTGTACTTTTGCTACAATTAATTAATCTTAGTTTGATCTTTGCTTTGACTGGCTGGAATTTGCCATGCTCACAAATATTTGTAATATTTTAGTTATTATATTTGACAATTGAGCATTTGTGCTGTGTCCCATGGGCTTATATTCATGAGATATAAATACTGTAACCAAAAACATTGTATAATATATATTTTTTTAATAGAGTAATTGTTGAGTTTCTTGCCGGGTTCTTCTCAACAAAAGCTACCTTCCGAACCCGGTGGTAACATTTATAATCATGTATAATGTATTTTGTGTCCTTCTGACGATTTGAAAGTACTTTGTAAGAAGTCTAATCAAATAAAGATATTTTGAGTTTGAGTTTGAGGAAAACATCGCGAGGAAACCTGCATATGTCTGAGAAGTAATTCCAAGACGTATATAACCGTGCGGTTCCCACAAATGCCCCGAATATAAGTTTTGTCCTGCTAAAACGTTTACCAATTTTACCTGTGCTTACCCTTTTGAGGCCCTTCTGGGGTGGCGTGAGCATATTTATTTTTTAATTTTAAGTATCAAATCTCCTCGGCGCCACTACACCACATTGGTTCTTTGGAGACATTTTTGTAAAGAAACGAAGATTCATACGTGACCTACGCACATGTTGTATTACAATATTATATGTTAAAGAATATGGTCAGGTTTTTCTGAGTACGGAAACACATTTGCAATTATGGAAAAATGGCGCGTATCCAAAGTCAGCGAGAATATATTTATTTATAACTAGCTGTGCCCTGCGGTTTTACCCGCGTAGATTTAATTTGATTCCCGTGGAACCCTAGATGTTTTTTTTAAATAAAAGAAGCCTAAGCTACTCCTTGTAACATTAGTTACCTGCCGGTGAAAGTCCCGTCAAAATCTGTCCAGCCGTTTCAGAGACTACCCGGAACAAACGGACAGACAGACAGATAGACGGGAAGATTTTTTATGTCAATACCGTATACACTTACTTTCATATGAATTTAGTGAAAAGCTGTTATTTTGGACAACAATTCCAGACAGATTAAATTTTATTTATCCGTATAGATACATTAGCCCACGACTCTTCATATTTTGGACAATTTACACGTAACATTAGTGGGATACATACGTAGGGTAAGCAGAGGTGTAAGTTCTCCCGCATTTCACCAGATAGATTTCGATAGACAAACCATTACCCCTATCACAAGTTTGCCACCGTTTTCGTTAACTATACTCGTTAGCGTCACTCGTAATATTTATATGAGATATTTTAGTTCTTCGCGTCAGCGCTGGGAGTCGCTGCACAATTTCTCATACAAATTTTCGGCGGAGACGCTAGCGAGTATAGATTACGACATACATCTGTCACGTTGACACTCAATCATATTCTGCGAAAAGTGCTGACCCCAACAATGTATGGGGTCCAGGGAGAAGACGTTATTGTTGTTTAATATACATTACTATTTGAGAGCCGTTGTGACCTTGACGTTTGAGTAGTCGCCTGCGACGCAAGTTCGAATCCCAGCGGGGCTTGTACGAATGAGGTTTTCTAAAAAACTTATGTGCAGTGATTTCACACCACGTGCTTTACGGTGAAGGAAAACATCGTGAGGAAACCTGCATATTTCTGAGAAGTAATTCAATGACGTATGTAATACTGTCTGAGACGGCGATGGACTCACCATCTGTTACGTTGGCACTTACTCATCTTCGGTAAAAAGTGGGTGTTGTGATTACAACACCTCTGCCTACCCCTTCGGGGAATACAGGCGTGAGCATATGTATGAATGTACATTACTATTTAATGGCTTAGTTAATAAGTTCCTATATCAGTAAAATTCAAGGTCAATTTTCTTTTACGTCCAATTAATATAAATTAATTAACGACCTTTAATAACATATTACGCAGACACCCCGTCGATAAAACTGCTCTATTTGCATACAAAAGCGCTATGGAATAATAATTAGGTTATTTAGTTAACTTTCCTAGATTCAATTAAGTTGCCATGTTACGTCACGGTTTCAGGGCTCCATGCGTCTGATGCAAAAACGAAATTCTGAAGGGTAGTGTAACTTTAGTAGGTGGAAAATGTACTTAGTTCCTTACACAAGTGTGGTTCTGTATCTTGTAATGACCTATTTCATTTACATCTAATGGTTCTTTTTTAATAAATAAAGCAATTTTGTTTATTTGTTTGTTTAAACACGCTTATATCAGAAACAAATAGAACGATTCTAAAAATTAATTCAGTATTTATTACCCACGCTACGTAAATGAAGTCGCAGGTAAAAGTTAGCGTTAGCCCCAAAACTATACTAACTATTCAACGAACTTAAGTTATATAGTTGAAATTTAAAAAAAAAATTATACCCTTATTTAACAAAATACGGCCGGACTCAAGGCTTCAGTATAACTGAACTACAAATTATAACATTATCTCCGTGTTACTAGAGCCGTGGTGGACTTGGAGTTTGAGCAGTTGCCTGCTACGCAAACGAAGAAAGTTCGAATACCTGAGGGGCCTGTACCAATGAGTTTTCTAAAAACTTATGTTCAGTGATTTCACACCACGTGTTTTACGGCGAAGGATAACATCGTGAGGAGATCTGCATATGTCTGAGAAGTACTTCAAAGACGTATTTATAGTGCTTGAGACGGCGATAGACTCACCATCTGTCACGTCGGCCCTTCATCATATTCGGTGAAAAGTGTTGTTATTACAACACCTCTGCCTTCGAGGAATACAGGCGTGAGCATATGTATGCCCGTGTTACAATTGAGTATCCATAAGCAACATCACGAAATTATAAAATAAATTGTATCCATTTAGCGACATCTATCAAAACGTGCGTGAACTGATTTGTTTATCAAAATACAAACTTATTAATAAAAGTGTCTAGTGCTGCCATCTATCAAAACGTATCCAAACTTCTAAAATGCGTTGAAGTCTATAGCGACACCAAGAGAGGAATTGTGAAATATGTTTTGCGTAATGTAGGTCACAGATGGCAGCTGTGTAGATTTATTTCAGGAACAATCTACTACATATATATATAGATTAATAAAATTGAAGTGTCTGTTTGTAATTGAAGTAGATAAGATACATAAATAAATAAAAACAATTTTCATTTTTTTTTCTCTGTCTATCTATTTGTTTGTTCTGGGTAATCTCTGAAACTGCTGGACCGATTTTAACGGGACATTTACTGACAAATACTTTTATTACAAAAATTTAAGATTCCGGGAGTCATCCTTGAAATTAAGGTGAAAGCACAGGACACAGCTGGTACCTACAACATTAATACCGGCCAAACTGCGTGTCGTAGCTAATGCGACTAAGGCCGACAAATCCCCTATATATTTATCAACACTTCGTTTAGTGTCACTTAGTCCACCATAAACTTAGTAATAGGTATTAGCTTTAAATGACAATATAATAAATTGGCGTTATGTCGTGCTGGCCACCTTAATCTCAAATATTTCCTCTTTGGTTAGGAAACCCAATTTAAAAAAATTACAGCTATTTATAGATACATAATTTTTTTCGAAAACGTAATCCGTTTTTTCCAACTTTGATTTTATCTTTGCGTCACTCAGTTTACAAAATAAAAAACTTAAAATATCACGTTATTTACTAGTAAGAGTTCCGCCGTGGCACCAATGCTGCAGAAACGGCTCGAAGGATTAAGGACCTAATATTATAGAACATTATGGGTCTTGAATGAAGCGACTGCCATCTGACCGGGCGGTCTCCCATCCAATTACTGGCTGGGGTTAGGGTTGCTTAACTTCGCTGATCGAATTATATGCGCAATAGCAACTGTGCCACGAGCTCCTCAAAAAACTATACATCTATATCTATGCAGTTAAATGAATTTGAAGTGTCTATTTGTAATTCCAAAATTACATAGAAAGAACATATATTTTTTTATCTGTCTGTCTTTTTGTTCCGGCTTAACTCAGAAACCGCTGGACCTATTTTAGCGAGTTTCACTGGCAGGTAGCTAATGTCATAAAGAGTGATTTAGGCAACGTTTATTTAAAAATAAATTGCCTTCCCGGGTCACCCGTGAAACTGCTGGGTACAGAGAGGAGCGTGCATTCCATATAAGCAGATAAGCAGTGCTTACCGTTTGTGATAACAGAGTACACCCGTCGCGTGTATGTGTGTGTGCCAAAACGTCAAAAAACCTAAGCGCCACATTGCTATGTAATTTACCTACTTAAATACCTTACTTATTGTGTATGCTTACGTTAATCTTATGCACGCCCCTGGGTACAGATATTACATCAATTAAATTGAAAATGTCTACCTGTATGTGATTTCAAAATATCAGCTTTTCAATCTAAATATATATAACTAACTGACTGACATAGTGATCTATCAACGCACAGCCCAAACCACTGGACGGATCGGGCTGAAATTTGGCATGCAAGTAGATGTTATGACGTTGGCATCCGCTAAGAAAGGATCTTGGTTAGTTCTACCCCCAAAGGGATAAAATAGGGGATGAAAGTTTAGGCTACTTTTAATAAACAAACTTGTATGCTAACCGCGTGCATAATTATGAAAGTACTTACTTTATTCAAATAAAAAAAATATATTTAAAAGCAAATATGCTCACCCAAAACCCATTCACATTGTTGCGGTACGAGAGTCATTAGTGGTCGCATCAGTCCCTCGTCACTTAAGCGTCATAATAGGTTTACATTCAAACCCTTTGTCCCAAACATCGGTAATTACTGTATCGCTGCTCTAATACTGTCTGTGGGGACTCCAGCGGCTTGTAACCATTTAATGACGTCACAACTTTAACATTTACTAAGGTACATACATACATATACAGGATATAAACATTTTAGGTGAACTTTTTCGCACAGATCATTACATATCTATACATCTATATCTATCATCATCATCATCATATCAGCCATAGGACGTCCACTGCTGAACATAGGCCTCTCCCAATGATTTCCACCTCACCCGGTTGGAAGCGGCCTGCATCCAGCGGGTCCCCGCGGACTTGACCAGGTCGTCCGTCCATCTCGCGGGGGGGCGACTTACGCTGCGCTTGCCGGTACGTGGTCTCCACTCGAGAACTCTACTGCCCCAGCGGCCATCAGTCCTTCGAGCAATGTCTATATCTATATCAAAAGAGCAAAATCTATATCTATATCTATAGCTTTTCGCTAAATACATATGAAAGTATATACGGTGACTGTCTGTTTGTTTCTGGTAATCCCTGAAACAACTGGACTGATTTTAACTGGCAGATAGCTAATGTTACAAGGAATAACATAATCTACTTTATTATAGAAAAAGCGGGAGTGAAATTAAATCTACACGAGTAAAACCGCTGGACTCTGCTAGTATGCAATAAATACTTACATATAAAAGAAACATTGCAAATTGTATACAGTACATATATAGGTTAGATACGTATAAATAAAGTACTGATATGTACAGGCTGCATTGAACGTTAGCCTCGAGGCAACGGGTGAACTTCCTGTACACGAGCCACTGCGATTGTTATGCAAATCTCGGGCGAGATAAAACTGCGTATAAATATTTTTATTCAAGTTGAAACACTTAACGTTGTAAGGCATTCGATCAACACACTTAGATCCTCAATATAAATAAATTAAAAAAATATGCTCTAAGGGTCCCTGAAGGGGAAAGCAGAGTTGTTGTAATATTAACACGCACATTTCACCAAATATGATTACGTGGCAACGTGACAGATAGTGAGTCCATCGCCGTCTCAGGCACTTTACGACGAAAGTCTTTCGTCCTGCATAGCATGATTCGAAATGTATTGATACCCACATTTTAGGAAGCGAGTTGTGACTGATTTCCAAAGATGAGCCACGCTAATACACAATTTGGTAAGCTTTTGTGGGACCTACTGATGGTAAGCAGTTGGTTGAAACATACAAAGATGACCAACAGCAGATTATGTATATGTAAATATGAGCAGGGAGTGTGTTGCGTGTCGGATGTAAAGCCCGGTTTGCGGCGCGACCGGAGCTCTATTGATGTGCATCGCACACTACGCCGCCCACAGGCTAGCTTACTATGGATACCTTGTCGAATTTATAGAAGAAATAATATAAAATATGCTCACGCCATCCCAGAAGGGTCCCCGAAGGGGTAAGCAGAGTTGTAAAAACAACCACATTTCACCGAATATGATCAAGTGCCAACGTGACAGAGGGTGAGTCCATCGCCGCTTTATAGAAGAAATTAACAATTTATTCAACAAGAGCCTTCGTGACCGAGTGGTTGGAGTAGACGTACTCTCTTTCTTCGAAAACGAAATTTGTTTAAATCAAACTCAAATTTACGTTCGTTTAATAATTTGAAGAATTTTAAAGAATTTTATTGGGTACTACTTTTCGGACGTAATTTTAGAACGAATGTGAATCGTGGTAGGGATTTAAAGAACTTTCATTTAAATTCTTCGAATAAGAACACAATTGAAGCAAGATCAAAACTCAGCAGAGTTAAACAGAGATGACAAGCTTTATTGTGAATACAAGCTTTTCACCGAGCATGATGAAGTGCCAATAAGCTTAAGCAGGCTTAAGCATAAGCTCACGCCTGTGTTCCCCGAAGGGGTAGGCAGAGGTGTTGTAGTCACAACACCCACTTTTCACCGAAGATGATAATGTGCCAACGTGACAGATGGTTAGTCCATCGACGTCTCAGACACTTTACATACGTCTTTGAATTACTTCTTAGATATATGCAGGTTTCCTCATGATGTTATCTTTCACCGTAAAGCACGAGGTGTGAAATCACTGCACATAAGGTTTTAGAAAAGTCATTGGTACAGGCCCCATTGGGATTCTAACTCCTCAAGCCCCAAGGCCACCACGGCTCGAAGTTAGTATCAAATTAGTCACGGTACTTTCTACATATTAATAAAAAATGGTACTTCTATTTGTCGCCAATAACTATCTATATAGAGATACTGGAGCTCGTGGCACAGTTGCTATTGCGCATATCATTCGATCAGCGAAGTTAAGCATCCTTACCTCTAGCCAGTAATTGGAGTTCCCTCCATGCCTCGGAGAGCACGTTAAGCCGTCGGTTGCCAATTTATCATCTTTGGCAATCGTTACAGGTCAGTCGGAGGCCTAAAATAGTCTGACAACTGGTTTAACCCAGATCACAGATTTTCCTCGTTAAAGGGGTTGCGAAGGTCAGATGGCAGTCGCTTCGTTTAAAAATCAGGTGTCAGCCACATCGGGTTGAATCAAGTGCCGACCCCAACAATGTATGGGATAAGGCCAGGGACGATTATAATAGAGATACTGGAGACATGGCAACAGATACTCTTTACTTCATCTCGTGTTTCTGCTAATCAGTGGCAAAAGAAATAAAGTTAAAAATAAATATACTGATGAAATCCACCTCCACCTTAGCGAACACTTCTTAGTGATACTTCGTCAAATTGAGCGAGCGCCTAAGGACGCTTAAGTAACCATTGATGCTCGTGGACACAGAATTTGTGTTAAAATTACACAACAGGTTAATTTATTTAACACATTTAACGTTACGTGAAGTGAACGTATCTAAAACACCAAATTACAGACGAGTTATGCGCAAAGGGTGAAATACCCACGAATCATAATTAATATGCATATTCATTATTAAAATTGTTGATATTTTTTATCTGTGTTGAAAAAAATTATGATTGTTCCGACCGATTTCGGCAATGGCGACCACTTTGACCCCTAGTCGGATAAATTCTGTGTTGCATAAAGATTTTTTGAGAAGGTCACAACGTAACCAAGAATTCGGGACTTATTTTAGCGGGCCAGAGTGTAAAATACCTCTATTTAGTACTGATAGACAAATAAAAATCAAATATATAAAGCTATTATAATATTTGAAAATAGAAACAATAGAAAATTCAAACGCAAAAACGCGCGAAACTCAAAAGGTGTATCATTGATTGGCCGAAAAAACTGCCAGATACGTACCATTGGTCAACGATAATGTTTGTGTGACTAACAACTTTGTGCGGGGGAGATAAACCGAAACTCGACCGCAAAAAATTGACAAAAGCTCATACGAAACTGCACATTCCAAAAACAACCCAACGTCACTTAACATAGAGTACAAATTGTTTACCATTAAACAGGCAGCCCAACCACAGGTTCTAGCGCTATTATGACGAGAGTATGAGGAAACGAGACAGGAATATGATGTAAAGTCCTTATCGTACTATGAGAGAACAGGAGAGGAATAGCCCATAAAGGGTTGCAGTTTAAAAAGCTTAAAAATTGCAGCATATATTATTTCTTTGATATTTCATTAAACGGAATAAAATTACCCAAGTCTTTGGTTTTTTTTTTATCATCGATAGTGCTGTACTTATTGAACTCGATTTATAACACAAAATATATTAAATACCTACTTAAAATTTAATGGGTGTGGTAAAATATGAAGTTAATGTGGGTTTAATGTCTAAAAAATATTATTTTACTATGGATATAGTAGTCATGATGTAAATAATATATGTTTAAGTCTTTATTTATTTAAGTATGCAGAAATTAAGCATAAAATAAAAAAAAATATCAATTTCAAAGTTTTAATTTAATATGTAATATTTACTAAAAATCTAATATTTACTTGCTTAATAAGCGAGTGTGCCAAAGTTCATTTACCTTTATATTGCCACTCCAAACATTCAAACAATATAAGATAAGAGTTATCGACATAAATTAAACACATCATTACCACAACCAACCCCTTATTTTGCGAAATAATTTTATTATAATAGATAATTTAAAACTGGCCAAGTTCACCCCACCACTGTGGGGGTTAAATGAGGGGTGGGCGGGGCGAGAATAGAACAAGCACAATAAAAATATATGCGTCTCGCTTCCACAAATGAGCAGTCCTAAATGCCGTAAGCGGCTTACAATGGGTGTTGACACTACTGTTGTCTCCTTCCCGCCAAGGTACGTACGTACATCTGTCTCGCCATCCAGCCCTTCGTAGTTATAAAAGTATAGATCAGCAAAGTCCACGTGAAGTTGTATTTTGTAATCAGTGAAGTGGCGCCTTTATTCAGTATCAGAAGAGGCGCAATGTTCGCGCGTTTGACGTTTTGACGTTTAGTTTGGCGGGAATTTTTTTTTCATCGCGTAAAAGTACAAACCTGTACAGCCAGTTAGAGTGGACTATTTTTAATAATTAAAATAATATTTTAGTGATGTCCGAAGCGGCCAGTTGAAGACTGTTTCAGTTATTGCTTTGGCAATAACTTGGATTTTTTTTCTAGACAGCTAGTTTAAGGTAAGTTAGTTTCAAATGTACGTATTGCATATATTAGTTAGTAAATTATGCTAAATTTTAATTGATAGGTACGCCGTTTTATATTTACATACATATGCTCACGCCTGTATTCTCCGAAGGGGTAGGCAGAGGTGTTGTTATGACAACACCCACTTTTCACCGAATTTGATTAAGTGCCAACGTGACAGATGGTGAGTCTATCGCCGTCTCAGGCACTATACATACGTCTTTGAATTACTTCTCAGAAATATGCAGGTTTCCTCACGATGTTTTCCTTCACCCTAAAGCACGTGGTGTGAAATCACTGTACATAAGTTTTTTTTAAAAAAACTCATTGGTACAGGCCCCGCTGGGATTCGAACTTGCGTCGCTTGCGTGGCAGGCGACTACTCTAACCCCGAGGCCACCACGGCTTGTGTTTTATATTTATATCAAATATTGTACCAATCAAAATATGTATAAATCATAAATATTTTATTAATTCAATTATGTACATACCATAGAGCATACAACAAAAACACAAACCAAAAAAATATTGATATCACCGTTCTAGGACATTAACAGCTTACTTAATTAGCCCATGAATACAAGCGGCTTCTGAAAAAAAAATATGAATAATGAATGGTGTAAATTAATAAGTGGTGGCCTTGTGGTTCGAGCAGTCGCCTGCTACGCAAGCGACGCAAGTTCGAATCCCAGCGGGGCCTGTACCAATGAGTTTTTCTAAAAAACTTATGTACAGTGATTTCACACCACGTGCTTTAAGGTGAAGGAAAACATCGTGAGGAAATCTGCATATTGAGAGTAATTCAAAGACATGTATAGTGTCTGAGATGGCGATGGATTAAATTTGGTATGCAGGTAGATGTTATGACGTAGGCATTCATTAAGAAAGAATTTTGATTAATTTTACCCCCAAGGGGTTAGAATAGGGGATGAAAGTTTAGGCTACCTTTAATAAAAAAAAAATTGGGTATGCTAACGCGGGTTACAGGCACAGCTTGTTATATTTTTTTAAAACTACGTGTAGAAATACATTTTGAGATCAGTCTTATAATATTTACAAAATTAATTTCAAAAATTTTTGAGTTGACACTTATCATCCTGAGGGTGCGATATGTATGTGAATAATTAATGTTCGACTCTAAATACAATTTTGAATTTAACCATCTAATACATATAAAGTGGTTCAGAGCGAGGACCTGACGCAGTAAGGTGCTAAAATACGTTTTATTAATTCCTAGCGAGCCCTCAATTCACTTCTGGTTTCGATTTGTTAAGACTATTACATTGACGTTTCTCTTTCATTATAATATCTAATATGGATTTTTGTAACAAACCCAAGCTACATATCAGTTACAACCATAACAAGATCTGTTACGTAGATTGCGTTCAAACGGACATAATATTTTTGTATGAAAATAAGAATCAAAATTTTCAACTACTAAAAATGTTATTCAAGTGATAGTTAAGTATGATACAACGGCAAAAAGCCAATCAACCAAAACCGGTAGGTACTAACATAAAATATTAATTATCAAATTTTGCAAGAACACATCAAGTATCCCTAGTTGATCTTGTGGTAGCAAACTACTGTTAAACACGGGGTCCTGAGTTTGATCCCAGATCGGGCACTGAGGTTTTCCAGTTTTATTGAGGTGTTCCAATTTACCAGTAGTCTGGATTAGTGCCCCATTAATAACAATAGATTCACGAAATTAGGGTATAATTACACCTCTGCCTACCATTTCTGGGAATATCATCTTTTACCATCAGTACCATCACTTCTTATTTGGATATTAGCTCACTCAATATAAGGGACACGGTATATGACGTGCATACATCTGTCACTGTCTTACCGTCGAATAGCTCTTAATGCGTAGATCCTTGAATCTGATTCATATTTTATGAAAAATCCAAGTACTTAATTTACTGAAACACTCAATATAAGGGACAAATGTGGACAAATGTATATGACGTGCATACATCTGTCACTGTCTTACCGTCGAATAGCTCTTAATGCGTCGATCCTTGAATCTGATCCATATTTTATGAAAAATCCAAGTACTTAATTTACTTAAACACTCAATATAAGGGACAAATGTATATGACGTGCATACATCTATCACTGTCTTACCGTCGAATAGCTCTTAATGCGTAGATCCTTGAATCTGATCCATATTTTATGAAAAATCCAAGTACTTAATTTACTTAAAAGCTTTTTTTTTTAATCTAGAAATCATAACATTAAATGAAACTTACTCCATACGTTGACCTCCTAAGCCTAGTTGGTTTAGTATCTTTCACTGTACTGGAAACTTCTGTTCTAGAAATGTCGTCTTCTGTTACAGTACTGGTGTCTTCTATTCTACTAGAAGGGTGCTGTGTAATAGTGGTATCGACTATTGTTGTAGAAGATTTGTCTTCTACTACAGAATCGTGGTCTCTTACAGTAGTAGTGATTTCTTTTACAAGAGCAGTGACTTCCATTAACGTCATAGTTTCTTTCGTTAAGCTGCTAGTGTTGTTTTTCAATGTCATATTGTCAGTTGTTATACTACTAAGTTTGACAGCTTCTTCTTTAATAGAGACTTGAGGAGTAATCGGTTTTGTTGTAACATTTGATGTAGCTTTTCCTTTAGCACTAGCAAGTTTAAGTCTGCCAACCGGAGTAGTATTATGATGAGTTGCAGTAGATTTTATATTTTTTTCTCTGTGTACCCTTAGAATATTTTTCGTGGTTGCGACACTGGCTGGTTTTTGTTTAACTGTAGATTGAGATTCTTCAGGCAACTTTGATCTAGAAACTCTATTCACTTCACCAGCTTTAGAACTGGTTATATTTGTCTCTTTATGAGCAGAAGTTTTTGGTATAGATGTTTCACTTACAGTTTCTTTTTCGTCTATGGTTTTAGTAGTCCTTTTAGGGATTTTGAATACTTTTTTACTTAGTTTAGTACCTTTACTTTTTTCAAACTCCGTCCTTTGCCTTTGAACCTTTTCTTCAAGGAACTCCTTAAATTCTCTGGGACTCAAGTATGCATGGGGAAGACGGGATTCCACTGGATTGTTTATGTAGATGATCGGTTTCGACAAATCAATTTGTTTGATTAACAAGTTGTGGTGTTTGAACCCGTTCACTTCCTTCAGTTTTCTTACGTGTAAACTGAACTCTCTGTTATTTTTCAGTACACGCCGTGATATCATTGGACTATCTAGAGAAATTCAAACAATTCATCAAAAGTTTTAAAATAATAAACTAAACATATTTTTATGAGAACCAGTAAACAATTTTATTTATTTTTTTAATTTGAAAATCTACTTTTAATATTCAACTATTATTTTTACACATGCATGCTGATACAATAAAAAAGAAAAATATAATAAAAATAAAAATAAAAATTATAAATAAAACACGGAATTTAAATTAGAATAGGTTTGTTGCCTAAGCGAGATTGATTGCTAATTACTATACCTACCTTTGTATCCATTATACATGGAAAAATATATATCGATTTTCAATTTGAATTTCGCATTTAAAAAAATGACATTGAATTTCCCCCGAAAATCCTCAAAACTGTCATGGCGTCGTGTGTGACGTCAAACGAATTATATTTTATTTGAAATATTGTGGTGCCCTTAGAGAGAGTCAAATATAAATTTGAACTTGAGTTTATTACGGTACCTACTTCGTTATTTCTTTTCCGTATTATGATAAATGGAAAAAAATATAAAAAAACTGAAATTTACCATTAACAACAGCTTCCTTATACATGATGTACAATTCAGAAACTACATCTTCCGGCAATTTGCCTATCCTTTTCGATTCATCACCCAAAATTGACATTAAATTAATTAATAACATATATAATAAAATCACACTGTTAAAACATTGCGAATAAACGTGCATTTTTGTGTTTGCACATGTTTCAAAACGGAGGAAGGTTGTTAAGTGGATTATCGAGGTGCGCGCATGAACGCTCCAGTTAAATTTAATTTAGCTCAAATTATTTATGAGGTAACTGTTTTATTCAAAAATAAAACGTAAACATGGGACTGTTTACGTTTTATTTTTGAATAAAACAGTTACTTGAACTTTAAAAAGATTATATTTTGTATTGTATTAAAATTCTAATTTCTACACTATGAAAAACAAAGCGGGCCGCGGCGTACCTACCTTTAAACGACTGCTAATATTCGACTGACATTTGATAACATACTGCTTTCATCATGTACCTACTTGCATGATGCATCCAATTTGGTGTACCTATTTAGTATCAATACTAAAGTAATAAGCTAAACTATGGGTAGTTTCATGGTATCAACACTCTGCTCTCCGAAGTATGAAAGTGTTTGGTCGCGGTCAAATTACAAGATACGGCGCCCGTTCTGCTTCCGACCTCCAATGTTGCTTTCCTTCAGCTGATCTATGGAATGTGATAATATTAGTTACATACACACGCCTGTATTCCCCCCGGAGTAGGTAGACGTGTTGTAATAACAACACCCACTTTTCACCGAAGATGATTAAGTGTCAACGTGACAGATGGTGAGTTTATCGCCGTCTCAGGGACTATACATAAGTCTTTGTCCTTTGTCGATGTTTTCCCTCACCGTAAAGTGCGTGGTCGGCCGAATGATTCGAACTTGCGTCGCTTGTGTTGCAGGTGACTGCTCAAACCCCGCAGCCACGGCTCTATATCTAGATAAAAAGTAATTTTAAATCAGAAGTAAGCAATCTTCGTTTACCTACTCAACACGCTTACGCAGGAATTTCTTGATATGCCAAACACTCACAACCCTACACTTGGGAGCCTTGTATCATGGATGCCTAACAAGTTACCCTCATGCTGGGCGTAGCCAGGGAGGGGTTCGGAGTGTAAACCCCTTGAAACTGATCAGATATTAAAATCGATCGTAACCCTGTCAATTCACTCCAAATGTTTACCCAATTGTTACGAACAAGTTTATCAGTTATATGGTAAGGGTTAACTGTAACTAAACCTTTAAACACCTGCAACAGTTGCAATATTAGGCCTCGAAGGAATTTTAATAGGCACTTGTCTCAATCACGTAATCAAGCACGTAACATGTAGACACGCTAATGATGTTACCTTGGCCTGTAGGCAAAGTAACACTATTCTCACACTTCTCTAGTAGACGCGATACAAAATGTACGGGAATAACATATGTCACGTGACTGATTTATGTCAAATTACAAGACAAATAATTACAAGCTTAGAACTAATTATACTAAAAGGATTCCATATATATGTATCCTCAATTATAGGAAATCACAGCATCCATTACTTAACATAACGATATTGTTTAAGCTACATATAAAATCCAATCTCAATTCTGTGGTTCAACTTGACAGTTTAGTTTATTTACATACATTTTGTATCGTTTCTATTAGCGCAAGCGTGAGAGAATGTTACTTTGTCTATGCCTACTTGTCTGCCTAATCAAAACTCTTTGGGCCTGCAGAGATGTCAAACACTGACTTTTGTATAATATGCGGATATATTATATTGTTTGGAATAACATCAGTAAAACAAAAAGCAAGATTAATATCGCACTGCCGCCATTTTATTCAAACATCGAATCATCGAACACTCTCAATCATAGACATGTAGTACAGGCATAGATCGCGTCTAATACAGATACTCAACAACTTTGAAAACGCTGTCCCAACAATAAGAACAATCACATCCCGAAATCTATACAACCAAATACAATTTAACTGTCTGTAAGTAATTTGAAATAACATCATCATCTTCTCCCTGCCCTTATACATTGTTGGGGTCAGCACTGGATTCAACCCGATGCGGCTGATCACCTGATTTTTATACGAAGTGACTGCCATCTGACTTTCACAACCCTTTAGACGAGGAAAATCTGTGATCTTGGTTAAACCAGTTGTCAGACTATTTTAGGCCTCCGACTTACCAAGGCATTCCAAAATAATAGTTATTCACTAAATGCAGAGGACAGTATACGGTCATTATTATTATTTCACGGCATTGTTCCTACTTTGCTTGTTTGAGGAGTCTCTTGCGCCATCTTTTGGCTCGTTGAACCAACACCAACTGATAACCCAATGATTTTTTTTTTGCTAAAGAGACGTCTTATGAAGATATAGTCCCATTGCAGTACCTCTCATGACGTTGCTCCAATACGCTGTATGATGTCCAGGTTGTCATCATAGAAGACTACGGGGTATACACGATGCTGCCGGCGCAGCAGCTAGCCCCCATCAGCCCCTGGCCGCCCGACGCCAACCTGCTGGATCGGATGGACGACCTGGCGCACAAAGGTAAAGGTAATGGTGGTTGCCATTTCAAATACTACCAACTCAAGATAGCAATAAAGTCCAGTTTCCTAAAACTTTTAGTTCAACTTCTCGGTAACTGATGAAGACTGAGAATTTCAAAACATGGGGGCTTACCATCATCGGTTTAAGCGACGCGTAATAACAATGTCTTTGACTTTTAATACGTGCTGCTTAAATAGATAGCCCCCTATTCGTTTTGGCGAATGTTGAAGAACACAAGACTATAGTATCTTGCTATAGTGGAGACACAGCCAGTAAATATAAGTCAAGTCAAAATTACTTAGTATTAGGACTAACGCTAGACCGTATCGAGCTCGAGCCAAGCTTCGACCGTAGCTTAGACCGTCACTCGGTGTTGTGTGTGTGTGTGTCCATACAAATTATGTATAATATTAATTGGCCGCTAAAGGGGATGCTCAGCTCGGACCCGGCTCGTGCTCAACTCGGTATAGCTGGAGTCATCCTTTATATGTTTTAAGAGACTGGACCCAATATCGAACTTATGTAAAGTCCGATTGTAAAAACCTTACTTGCTCCCTTAGTATATTATGCATTATTTAAATAAGATAAATCCGAAGTCATGTAGATAGCTACACAGAAGAGACATTAACTTCGCATGACATTATTAGACAACAATAAAGACCACCTACGGGCTGGATGATAATAGCATAATGTAAATGAAACAATTTATCATAAAGGCCTTACGCACCTGTTGCATAACCTACATAAGTCTACTACTGTTGTGAATGAAATGATTAATTGGAGTAAGAAGACTTATGGTGCGGCAGGTCACAGCGGTGTTAACCAGCTCGGCGGCGTGTTTGTAGGAGGCCGACCGCTGCCGGACTCGACGCGGCAGAAGATAGTCGAGCTGGCGCACTCCGGCGCGCGCCCCTGCGACATCAGCCGCATCCTGCAGGTCTCCAACGGCTGCGTCTCCAAGATACTCGGCAGGTCAGTTGGTTGCATAATATGCTCTACAATACACTAATGCTGCCGGACTCGACGCGGGAGAAAATAGTCAAGCTGGTGCACTACGGCGCGCGCCCCTGTGACATCAGCAACATCCTGCAGGTCTGCAAGATACCCGGCAGGTCAGTTGGTTGCATAATATGCTCTTCAACACACTAATGCTGCCGGACTCGACGCGGAAGAAGAGAGTCGAGCTGACGCTTAGAAGAAATTCTTGGTTAACTGTATATCAAAAGTTCAAGGTTCAAGTCACCCGCAAATCCCACCCATAATTTAACCCTCAGCGCCCAATCGTGGTCACACTAACCCAAATAGTTAAAGGAAAAACCGCAGTCAATTCAGTAGAAACGTAATAGACAACCGTACTGGCCAACACCACAGTTATTCCAAAAATGCAGTTGTAACGAATACGCGGTCTTACTAGCGCTGACCGCAGGATCATAGGTAGACCCTCCTTAACCACAGCGAGACTTGTTTGAAAACAACTCGGACACTTTCTAGTACCTTACCCATACATGGTGTTGAGTTAGGAGAATAGTGTAACAACATTGGGAACTAGAAGCTTCTGATAGATTGAACTATAACTAAAATTAGATGCTTCACTATCGGTTCATATGACTTCGACTTTATGAAGAATTGTATTCAAATTAATCTTTGACAACATTATTCAAATATTCATAGATTTTTTAGTTCTTTTCAACATTTCATCGTTTCATAGATTCATCCCTTTTGAAATCCGTATGATAAAAAGAGATAGGATTACTTTTAAACCAAGGATTATCATCAGTTAATAAGGAATGAATTGAAGTTAAACACAGTTGTGTATCTGCGAGGAAATTGCATATAAACCCGAAACTTAATCTTTCGCTGACTAATAATAATGGGCATATATACTTTTTATTAAATCTATACATCTACTAGCTGTGGCCCCGCGGTTTCACCCGCATAGATTTTTATATAATTTAGCAATAAATTAAAATTGCGACTATAATTGGAGATTTAAACTATCCTATCTCTCAAGTTGGATCGAACTGCACATGGTGTGCGAATTTTATTATAATCGGTTAAGTGGTTTAGGAGTCCATTGAGGACAAACATTGTGACACGAGATTTATATATATTAAGATATCAATACATCCATCCGGGGTCCGGGCTTGTATATGTGTACTAGCGGACGTCACGCGGTTTCACTCGCGTAGTTCTAGTTCCCTCGGGAGTACGGGGATAAAATATAGCATATATTAATCAGTGATAATATAGGTTAGTAGCATTCTATGGTGAAATAATTTTTCTAATTGGTTCAGTAGTTTCGGAGCCTATTCAATACAAACATACAAATCTTTCCTCTTTATAATATTAGTATAGATTAGTAATCCCAGAAGCAGTCCGTAGTCTGGATTAGGGCTCGAACATACATACATACATATGCTCACGCCTGTATTCCCCGGAGAGGTAGGCAGAGGTGTTGTAATCACAACACCCACTTTTCACCGAACATGATTAAGTGCCAACGTGACAGATGGTGAGTCCATCGCCGTCTCAGACACTTTACATACCTCATTGAATTACTTCTCAAAAGTATGCAGGTTTCCTCACGATGTTTTCCTTCACCGTAAAGCACGTGATGTGAAATTACTGTACATTAGTTTTTTAGAAAAACTCATTGGTACAGGCCCCGCTGGGACTCGAACTTGCGTCGCTTGCGTAGCAGGCGACTGCTCAAACCTCAAGTTTACCACGGCTCTTATTTGTATAGATTAGTAATCAAAGTAACAGCCCGTAGTCTAGATTAGTGCCCAGCTAGTGGTAGTGGGCTTGTCCCTATTACATTGGACTCGAACATAATTGGCAAAATAAATAGCAACACCTCTGCCTACCTCATCGGGGAACTATTTACAGCGTGATCATATGGTCATGAAATGAAATTGGTATTCAAGTATTGTAGGAAGCTGAAGATTTGGTACTAAGGTATAATATAAATGGCAACATTAATAATTCAAATATAACAGTTAAGGACAGGGTATGACCGATCTCCGCGTAATATGAGAAGGTTTTACAACTTTTTATAGATACAAGAAATGTCAATTTGTTTTTGAGCGACTATTTTGCGGTTGGCTTGAAAATATTGTGGTTGCATTAATATGTAACTAGCTCAATAGATACATTTATTAACTTCTATTGAATTATACAAAAATATTTCTGGTAATGAATAAAAAAGATATTTCCATGATTTATTTATTAGATTAAGGAAATAAAAAAATAATGCTATCATTCGATCAGCGAAGTTTAGCAACCGCAACTCAGGCCAGTAAGTTCTATGGGTGACCGCTCGAGTTCCTGGTGCTAAAGAGAGTTCGATAAGTCGTCGGTCCTGGTTGTCAAGGACATTTTTGGTAATAGTTACAGTCATTCGGAAGCCTAAGAAAGTCTAATAGCTATTTAAATTCAGATAGTATATATACACTTTCGCAAAATATTAATACATTTGAAAACTTTTTGAGCCAATGTGCTGTCCAAGATTATAACGCGTTTTTTTAAAAAAAAATTCCAAATTTATTTTATTATATTAACCAGTGTCAAAACACTAACTAAAATGAAATACGAGAACATAGTCACCACCTTAAAAACTTAAAAGGGAAGTCCGTAAAATGTTAAGTTTACCCAAAAATATTCGTACAAGTTACCGCTAAAACCTGGCGTCAGCTGTGTTATAGGTAAGGCGAGTAAAAAGTACCCACCCCGGGTGTCGAACCCGATACTATCCGCAGAGTAACCGGACACCGGCACTCGACCCCACAGGCTGACAGGCTAGTCCATACGGTTGACAGTTTGTTGGCGAACCTCAACAGCTATAGGTAGGTTAAGTTTCTTGAGGAAAATGCAATATTATAAATAGAGTATTAAAAATACTTTTCTTATCCAAATTACTGATTGCACAGCAAAGTCAAAGTCTTACAAAGTACTTTCAAATCGTCAGAATGACATAATTATACATGGCAAGAAACTCACTATTTACTCTTTTAAAAATATTATATTATCGCATCTTACAAGGAACAGTACTAAAAACTAATTAAAAGTAGAAAACTTGGCCCAAATCGGTGTATCTCGGAATTGTGCCAAGAAGGCTGGAATACTATATAGTTTTAAAAATACAAAATAAATCACTTATGAAATATAGGCCCATGGACACAGTTCCAATGCACAAATGTTGATAAAAATTAACATAAAGAAAAGTCTAGTAGTTCTACTTATATCTAAAGGTGTAGCTTGAGATGACCAGCTCTCACAAGCAACACCTGTTCAGAAGTATGACGCGAATGTCAGCCATTGAACTCCTCAACCATCATAGAGGGAAGTGGACAATCTGTCATAAACATTGACTGCACAGCAAAATTGCTATATATTTAATAAAATACGAATATTCCCGTAACTCTTCCTTTATTTCATGCTCTGGCAAAACCTGACTTGACACAGCGAATGACAGCGCCGCACAATGGCCAGATACATATTAAAAATACATTATCGCAAGGTGACCCCCTCGTGTGTTAGACGTCCCGTCATGAGGCATGAGCGCGTACCTTGAATGGGTTTATTCCCATACATCCACAGGCGATAGATTTTGTAAAATAAACTTTCATACATTAAATCCCGCAACAATTCAATTTCTTAGATGTCGTAAGAATTCATTTGTAACATAATAGCCGTGAAGGTGATGGTAATCAAATCATGGATGTCTGGGACTAAGTCTATAGTAAGTAAGAATATAGTAGGTAGGCATTTTATGAGTCTGCCTTTGTCTATATGTGCTTTTTTAACCGGTATCGTAATTTGTAATTCCAAACAGACACTTCAGTCTCATTTATCTGTATAGATAGTTGTTAACCCCATGTATCCTACAGGTACTACGAAACGGGTTCGATAAGGCCCCGAGCGATCGGCGGCTCTAAGCCCCGGGTGGCCACCGCCGAAGTAGTCAGCAAGATAGCTCAGTACAAGAGGGAGTGCCCTTCAATCTTCGCCTGGGAGATCCGAGACCGCTTGCTCACGGAAGGCGTCTGTACGTCTGATAATATACCTAGTGTAAGTGGCTTTAAAGTTCATTTTATAACCTATTTTATAGCTGTGCATGATGGTTTTTTGGGAGATATGGTAGCTGGTGTTATCCTATATAAAATCTTGTTAAGTGCGAATTGAACGCGTGTACATAGACGTCTTACACAAAAAGTTACAAGCTCTAAAACAATAGATAAATAGAAAAATAAAAATCTCCTTCCCCAACTTCTCATGGGTATGGAATTCTAAAATCTATACTAATATATAAATCTGAAGAATTTGTTTGTTTGCTTGCTTGAGCATGCTAAACTCAGGAACTTTCAACAGGAGCATATAAAGGCGTATAAGCAGGTTGGTTGATTTGAAAAATTATTTCAGTGTTAGATATCCCATTTAATATGACAGTATAGATATCATCACCCTAAGACCAATCGCGTGTTAAAGTTAGCGTAACCCCAAAGTAACTATTCCACGCGGACAAAGTCGGGGGGTATGGGATAAATTTATTTACCTACCTATTCTCAGGTAGTATCCAAAAAAATAACATTTTACACCTCACGCCTACGGAATACTTTGCAGAAGCGCCTTAAAGAGTATGAAAATACGAAAGGACTGTCGTTAAACACAATGGTGTTCTATACAGAGGTATATACAGGATGCTATAACGCCTTATCTTCCCCGGCACTATACAGGACTCCCCGGTTCTCCCTCGCCCCTCCCTTCGCGGCAAAACAATATGACGTTATAACTTTTTTCTTCATTTTTTCCCTTTTTTGAATACGGCCAGCTCCCTTTGGGACATCCTTTACGCAACGCGTCTTCCCATATAGAGGCTGATAGGAAAAGGATTCGTCATTCATAGTGTTGCTGTTTTAAAATATCGATAAATTTTGATTATAGTCCTATATTTTTCATTTGAAAAAAAATGTAATGTCCTCCAATTACTTACTTAATGGAACAAAAATAGAAATTAAGCGAATTCAGAATAGTCTACACAATATTAAGGCGTTATAGGTTCTAACTTTCGGATTATTGGTACCTTTATGAGAAGAAAATATGATACTTGTGAACAAGCCACAACTTCCATTTTTTTACACAAATAGCTTCAGCGCTTTATCTAGGTTCCTACTTAACAGAGTCACGATAGAATAAAATTTTGTCAATTTTTTTTCTTGGTTTAACTGGATGATTCATAGTAGAGTGTAAGGAAGTGTAAATATTACTTTTATATTAACATACATACATATCCTCACACCTGTATACCCTGAAGGGGTAGGCAGAGGTGCGTGATAACAACACCGAAGATGATTAAGTGCCAGCGTGACAGACAGTGAGTCTATAGCCGTCTCAGGTACTGTACATACGTCATTGAATTACTTCTCAGAAATATGCAGGTTTCCTCACGATGTTTTCCTTCACCGTAAAGCACGTGGTGTGAAATCACTGAACATAAGTTTAGGAAAAACTTTTATATTATTTGTGATTTTAATATCTTACTGGTTATATGAGATCATTCTAATGTGCAGTGTAAGTAATAGTCAAAGTCAAAATCAAAAAAATCATTATTCGATTAGACTTTTTACAAAGTACTTTCGAATCGTCAGAATGACACAATTATACGAGATTATATATGCTACCGCCAGGTTCGGAAGGTTGCTTTTATTGAGGAGAACCTGGCAAGAAACTCAGTGAGTACAAATTGAAAAATACAAAATACATCAGTTAAGAAATATAAGCCCATGAACACAGTTCCAATGCACAAATGTCGATAAAAATGTACATAAAGAAAAGTAATAGTTCTACTTATATCTAAATGCGTAGCTTGGTATGACCTGATGTCTATCGATGATGATACGAAAGCAAATATCTGTTTTTACTGTTCCTAAAATTAAACTTGCATACTTATATTGACTCAATTGATGAACAACTTAAAATAAGTTCATTAGTATCAAAAAAACACGAAATATGATAACAAACCACGAAAATGTCTCTGTAATAAGAAAGATCCTGTAAACTATGAACATTAGTGTTGTATCCAGCTCTTTAAGGCCATAAAATGAAATCGCCATTAAAGTTAACGTACCGCAAAAGATACAGTAATAACCCTTATAAGTCCAAAAATATACGTGATTTTACGAATTTTCTAGAACACCCCTTTACGGCAACTGTCACCCTCGCAAAATACTTAACATAAATTAATTAAGAAATTCGCGCCATCACCCTGTTGGTGACGGTTTGAAGAAAAAAGAAAAACGCCGCACTAAGTACTCTCAAGGAATATCGAGAAAAACATAAAAACCGAAACAGAGGGAAAGCCGTGGAGCAGGACAGAGTTATACGATTTTAATGAGCGAGAAAGAGTTGGGTGTCTATCTCTTTTTTCGGCGTCTCGAAAGGGGGAGACGGTCCGATTTTGACACGGCATGAATAAAGAAAAATATGAAGGCTTTTGTTGCCGTAAAAATTCCTGTACGGGGGATAAAGTCTTTAAGTTATCAGGGTACCGCTAAGGGGTGGTTATACATTTATACGTACCTGTAACGTTAACGTAACGTTATAGACAGCGTTTGATGTCGTATTTATCGAATATCGGGTTATATTGTGTTTACGCGGATTGTTTGAGGGCGCTTAGAATATATTAGCGTCGGGATCGACGTACACACGTCTCGTTTTATTAACTTTGATTGGTATGTGGGTGTAATACGTGGTAGATATTTGTTTAGACATTAACGTTCCATCGGGTTAGCCTATTGAAGCAAGATTTATACAAACATGTTAAGAGCGGATTAGTCTAGACTAATATTATAAAGAGGAAAGGTTTGTATGTATGTTTGTACCGAATTGGCTCAAAAACTACTGGACCGATTTTAAAAATTCTTTCACCATTTTAATGCTACATTATCACTGATTAACATAAGCTATATTTTATCATCATACTTCCACGGGAACGGGAACTACTCAGGTGAAACCGCGTGACGTCCGCTAGTTTTATATATAAAATTGCTTTATAATAAAGAGGGCTTAAAGTTTTTGTTTCGATTAGTTCGACTTGTCGTATGAGACAGATATATAGGACGTGAATAAATCTGTCACTTTCATACTGAATGCCTCGTTGCTCTCTCGAAAACGCTACTGCGGTACGCGAGGTCCTGGTGTCGATCCTCGGGTCGGGTAAAGTGTTATTGGGGTTTTCTACCTATAATTTCCCAGTTAGGGACTTACTTTAACCAGATGCTAATCCAGACTCCCGGGATTAGCATCTGGTTAAAGGCACTGACACCGCACCTTTTCACATGGGACATACGAATAACTCTTGAAAAATATATTTATTAACGAAGGCGGGTCGCTAGTAATAAAGACGTAAAGATTGTTTGTATCACCGTAAATTTGTAAGTACCGTTAGATTATAACCCATCTCGCGAGATTGTTAAATGTCGAAAGATTATACATGCATATATACATAGGTACATTGATATGCTCACGCCTATATTCTCCGAAGGGGTAGGCAGAGGTGTTTTAATAACAACACCCACTTTTCACCAAAAATTATTAAGTGCCAACGTGACAGGTGGTGAATCTATCGCCGTTTCAGGCACTACACATACCTCATTGAATTACTTCTCAGACATATGCAGGTTTCCTCTAAATATTTTCCTTCACCGTAAAGCACGTGGTCGGTAATCACTACACGGGTATTTTTTTTTAAATCAAGCCCCTTATGAGATTCAAACTTGCGGCGACTGCTCAAACCTCTCAAAGACAGAATTAAATAGTAATCAATAATTAAATAATAATAAGTCATAAAAAAACAACTTAGAAATGTACCATAATATAAATTGTAACCGAGGATAAATCAATAAAGCTATTACCAAAACTTAACTACAGTTAACAACCCTTAAATCCCAAGTATAAAAAAATACTAACGAGATCTCCTATTGATATTCAAACGGTCTTAAACGGTCCACTTGTTGAACCAATTTGAGTTCACTCAAAAAGAGTTAAAGTCTAGTTTTGATTGTTGTCAAAAAATGTGGTGATAGGTGGGTAAGAGGGTCAATTGTCGGCATAGGGTCATATCGCGTTGGAACATGGGTTCCCGTAGCAAATCACTTCCGGACCACTAAATCCAGGCTAAATTAATGCATTTAGCACGCTCCCTTGCTGGGGATGACAACTTACTTTCATTGTATTGCGATATTTTCATGTCACTTTAGCGACAGTGACGGGAGCGTTACCATTTTTTTTGCTTCATGTTATTGACTTTTGCTTCGCGTGGAGTTAAATATGTTAACGCTGTATTTATGTTTGTCAGAAAGATATTTTGAATTAAGAATTTGTTTTATAATTTGAACTATTATTATAACTAGAAGTAGACAATGCGCAAATTTTATTGTAGCACTTACATCCTTCAATTTTTTAAATGGGGAATAATGAAGAAACGTGGTATTCGTGACTGCATTTATAGAATTGATTGAGAATGTCAAGTCCCCAACTAGTTATTTCTCGGCGTTCATAAGTTCATACGGGCCCAAACCGAATACGTAATTTTCATTTATTATATTGTACCTTGGCCCACAGACACTTTGAG
Source organism: Watsonalla binaria (assembly GCA_929442735.1). Lineage (NCBI taxonomy): Eukaryota > Metazoa > Arthropoda > Insecta > Lepidoptera > Drepanidae > Watsonalla > Watsonalla binaria. The sequence goes on from OV838938.1 coordinate 3,286,751, forward strand.
ATAATCATAATAAAATAAACAGCGTCTTAAATACTAACATTATTTAACAATATTCAGCTCAATAACTCAATAAATAGCTCGTTCAAAACACTGATTTAAAATATCATTATGTCATATCTGAGATTTGGATCTCGTGGGGTCGGGATATATCGGCGCAGCAACAAATTGTAACAAAGGACTCCGCTAAAGAAGATTATCGGAGATGGCGCGTGGCTCGCACGTGACGGGCATGTGACCGATGATAGTAGCATTCACCCTACTACACTTCTGCCATTGAAAAACAAACCATCCCTCCTAATGATAGGGCACAATTTCACATGCACCAAACGTTTCATGAAAGTCATATTTGCTGACAAGCTATTATAGTTTTTATTGAAAAACTTTTCGGTTCGATTTTGCTTGGTGAATGAAAACGATAAAAGTTACTCAAAACTAAGAAGTGTTGGAGGGAAATTAATACCACAATTCTAAGGATAAAGGCTTACATTGATGTCGAGTGCGTAATCGGAAGAGTAAATAAATATATACAATTGTTGCACTGTCCGAGGGCTTCACGCTGTCAATTGCACGCATTCTGAGGGAACACGAAAAAATCTTACTGGTATGAAGTGCGCAAATTGTCCATATGTTTGTATTTTTAAACCATGTTCAGAACTTAATTAATTTATTTATTAATATTTATTTTTTAGTTTAAAGTCAAACCGTTAAAATAAAGTTTACTTACGTCACAAAGAGTATTTTCTTCGTAAAGCCTTCATTGTCCGCGGTGTTAGCATTTCGTGAATATATAAATAAATATATGTGTGTATATTAGTAGTAATTAGTAACTAATTACTTCTAGCTATCACTACACTAACCAAACTCTCATTAAACCGTTACAACTACAAATCATTCATAAGATTAGGTTAAGACAATGACAATATAAGCAAGACATTATGTTATAGACATCGACTTTTAACATCTGCTCCCATAAATGAAACAATAAAGATAGGATAAGCACGTTAGGAAAACGTCCCTGTTAGGAAGCGCGCTAATGACATAATATCTACCTCAATAAAAATAAAGAGCCGTGATAGCCGTGGGGTTTGACCAGTCGCCGGATACATAAAAAACGCTAGTTCGAATCCCAGCGAGGATGTACCAGTGTGTTTTTCTAAAAAAAATATATGTGCAGTGATTTCACAACGCATGCTTTATAGTAATGGAAAACATCACGAAGCCTGCATATTTCCGAGAAGAAATTCAGAGACCTTATAGTGCCTGAGACGCACTTAATCATCACCGGTGAAAAGTGGATGTTGTTATTACAAGACCTTTGCCTACCACTTAGGGGAATACAGGCGTGAACAAATGTATGTGGAATTTATGAAATGAGTTTGTATGCTATAATTAAAGGCAATGTTTAAAAAGTTATAAATGGAAGTTAAAAATTAAATAGAAATGAGAATGACAGATAAGAAAGACGAGGGAAGACGTGAACGACGAAAAACAGGAGTAGTATTTTATTTTTATTTTATTGTGTTGTAAAGAAGACGAAAAGACAGGGTAAAGATATTGAAACGTTTATTATACTTTTATTTAATTACTTTTATTATTGTTTGGGAAAATACGCCAAACTACATGTATGTATCTAATATATAAAATTCTCGTGTCACAGTTTTCGTTGCCATACTCCTCCGAAACGGCTTGACCGATTTTGATAAAAATTTTTGTGCTTCGAATCGGCCAACATCTATTTTTCATCCCCCTAAATGTTAGGGGTAGTCCACCCCAAAAAAAAAATGGCAATACAACGTTTGCCGGGCACAGCTAGTGTGCTTATAAAAAGGATCATTGGGATAACATAAATATCATTGGGATACTTATGACGTTTTGTGTTTCTGTCCAAGTACAGTCCGCCTCGTTATTTAGTTGCACAACCTCGAGGCACGGTACTGAGGGTGGCAAGCGAAGCGCGATAAGCATCGCCTCGCTGCCACGTGCGCGCTAAGCCGGGATATGCAATTTTTATATTATACTCTCTCATAATATCGACGATAAATACCTCATTGAGAGTTTTATTACACTTTACAGATTACACTCAGCTTTAAGCTGGGTTCTCTCTTTATTAACGTGGATAATTAAAAGTTCTTTTGTGAGCAGGTGCAGATAGTAAGTAAACCATTCATATTTTAGTTCGATAACATGTTAAAACCGATTTTTATTGTACTTTTTTAAGTTTTAAGAGAGCCGTGGTGGCCTCGGGGTCAGAGCAGTCGGCTGCTACGCAAGCGACGCAAGTTTGAATCCCAGCGGGGCCTGTACCAATGAGTTTTTCTAAAAAACTTATGTACAGTGATTTCACACCACGTGCTTTATGGTGAAGGAAAACATCGTAAGGAAACCTGCATATTTCTGAGAAGTAATTCAAAGACGTATGTAAAGTGCCTGAGACTGCCATAGACTCACCATTTGTCACGTTGGCACTTAATCAAATTCGGTGGAAATTGGGTGTTGTGATAACAACACCTCTGCCTACCCCTTAAGGGAATACAGGCGTGAGCATATGAATGTATGTTTTTTAAGTTTTTTATTATAATACTTTACATGAAAAAAAACAATGAGCGCAGCAATATTTTATTCCTCATTATAATTGTTAGAAAGTTTTAAAATTGTATAATATATATTTTTCGGAATTAGGTTCAAATTTTTAGTGTATAACATCCAATAGTAAAATTAGGCTTGCACCATTTCAGTAAGATTTCAGTGACCTGAAATATCAGCAATTGTACTCTGAATGAGATTGCATGCAGATCGTTTTTTTAAATGCTAGAAGTAGCAAAATATGGAACATCGAATTATTTGCATTTTTCTAAAAACCTTAATTATATTAACAGTTACATGTTCGAGTATTCCGTACATTTATAAAAAAACATAATAACATACCGAATTCCACACATAATATCGGAAGAACCTTACATAATGACTTTACTAGTAAATATAAGTAATAAACAGTAGGTATAGTGGTCTCCAATAACATATTGCGTATATTAACGTTAAATCCCAAAGCTCCGCGGAGCCGCCCCCGTGGAGATACCCACGGATTCACTGTATAGTTGGAACACTATGAATTATCATTATTTAGGTTCTGAAAAGTTAAAAATATTTAGTAGAACACTGAATACTCTGATAAATGCATTTGTGATACATGATAATTTATTCGCAATATTTAAGAGGTCACAAAATTAATGCTTATCTTTAACAGTAGTTGTCTAATTATGAAAACTGTCCGATATAGGTCCACCATCTTATAAAAGTTAAATAAACATAAATAAATAAACAGAATATTTTAATTAAAACTTCATGTACTCTATCTCCTATGAAAAATACAATTTCTAATTGAATGTAATAAGCACGAGTTCCTAAATAAATACTCCTTTGTTAATCATGCCTATTGTGAAAACAGTACATGTTTCCTATGCTGACTGTACCGTCCCCTCTCCCGGAACAATATGAAGTTGTGATACCATCAGATATGAGATAAGATACCCCCGGACCAAACATATGGGGTATTTGCACAATTAAATGGTTTATAAGCAGAGGGATACTTCCAGGTCAAATTCGTAAGGAACGTGGTATTTTTGCGTATATAAAAGTATTCAAATTTGTATGCATATCAGTCAAAGTCCTATCAGACTGACTTATAAAATTTCTGTACACTTTTCCATGGTTAAATCTCATTTATAAACACTTGCTGTAGTGACGTAATTAAATGTATTAAAGAATTTTCACTCGTTCAAACAAATGTATCGAATTTGTTCAAAAAAATAACACCTGATCAATTATTATAAATATATATGCTCATGTCACCCCAGAAGAGTCCCCGAAGGAGTAAGCAGAGGTGTTGTAACAACAACACCCACATTTCACCGAATAAAGTCCCAACGTGACAGTGGGTGAGTCCATTGCCGTCTCAGGCACTATACATACGTCTTTAAATTACTTCTCAGACGTATGCAGGTTTCCTCACAATGTTTTCCTTCACCGTAGTATTAGTAATATAAATTTTGCTCATTATGTCAACGCATAGCCTAAACCGCTAGTTCTAGAGTAGTGAAATAGGTTAAGGGTTATCAAAAATGTCACCCCTAAGAGGATAAAAAGGGGGAAGAATGTTAGTATGTGAAATCTTACTGTCATGCAGGTGAAGTTGCAGACGAAAGCCCATAATTCTTCTTATTCGTGAAACATTAAATATTCCTTCAACTGAACTAAATTCCAAATCTTAATCCGACCTACCCAGAGCGTAAACCTTGCCTATTCAAACTCTATCGTTAACGTAAACAATATTTAAAGTAAATTTATTTGAATGTTACCCCCACGAGGCATTCTTAAGGCCCGCACGGTTGAGTGGACTTCAAACGGCCCTCAGTCATAATCAGACGTAGGCCTTCTTTGATAACATTAACGTCTTGGAGAATTTAATTTGTTTCACTTGTCGTAACTTAACGTTGTTGCGTGCTTTGAGACTGATGAAGTTGTTATTAATGTAGGTAGTTGCTTACCAGACGTTATGTGTATGAAGAGATGCATAAATGTGGATGAAGCGAAAGAAGTATGTAAGGGTCGTAGCATGTGGCAAACGGTGGTCTCTGCCTACCCCCATGGGATACAGGCGTGAGCATATGTATGTATGGGTATTCCACTCTTAAGAGGGTGCTATCGTAAAACATATAGCTATGACGAGCATGGTTTGATTGATCATAATTTGTGTCAAACTTGGTACCAAACACCGACTTCGAAAGTAGGTCATTTATTTCACACAATTTATTTTTTTCTTTAAGAGGCGGTTTGCTATTAATGTAATTAAAAAAAAATCTTATTCGCTTTATGGTGAAGAAAAACATCGTGAGAAAGTCTAAATATGTCTGAGAAGTAATTCAAAGACGTATGTATAGAGCACTTAATCATATTAGGTGAAATGTGGGTGTTATTGTTACAACACCTCTGCCTGCTTACCCCTTCGGAAACCCTTCTGAGATTGCGTGAGCATATATATATAAATAACATGTCTCAAACTTATCAAATCAAAAAAATCATTTAAGTACCTATATTTACCACTCTAGAAGTTCAATATCGAGAAGTTCAGTTAAATATTACCCATAAACAATTGTAAAAGTATCTATATATAATGAAAACAGCCCTCACTAAAATTCAAAGTCGGTTTAAAAACGGCATTAAACCGGATTAGTACTAAACAAGCCGATGCACAAGTGTAGTTGTTTAGCTCAAATCTCATTTGGCCACGGTGGGGTGGCTCTATACAGCACATATGTTACGCGTTTGACGCACTTTAGACATCCCTTTAAATATGCGAACAATTAGGTAGATTCACACTTTCAAGTTTAGGACGAACATGAAATGAGGATATTTTTTTGTATAATTGGAAAATATTTCTTAAGCTTTCAGGTTTTAAATTCATTTTTAATGTTACTCGGAGCTTGTCACGATAATATTTTAAAAATGACATACCTCGACGTTTGTAACTTTAAATATTATAATAGGAAACTCAGCATATTTTTTTCAATATGCAAATTTCCTTCAAATTGTTGTTCAACAATTTCTATTTTTGTTCCATGCAACTCAAGAGACGCAAATAATAATGAAAAAACACTTGAAAACCTTTGGCTTGGACCTAATTATATAAATCAGTGGCTTAGACGATATCTATACATACAAATAAGATTATCTGTTTGTACGAAAGCAGTACCTATTCGACAGATACAAAAACGTTTTTTTTTAAATAAAATCGCCTATTAAATTAAGTCTATGCGAGTGAAACCGCGGTGCACAGCTGTGCATACATACATACATATGCTCACGCCTGTATTCCCCGAAGGTGTTGTAATAACTACACCCACTTTTCACCGAAGATGATTAAGTGCCAACGTGACAGATGGTGAGTCCATCGCCGTCTCAGACACTTAATATGTCTATAAGTAGGTATCATTTCATTGTAGATACAAAGTATATCATATCATATATAACAACCGATAAAATATATGTATGTAGTTACGTAAAGTGAGCAATCGCCTATTACCGTTTGCAATTACAGCCTTCCACAGCCATCCGCGGATTGCATTGCTATTCATTAGCCAATCTATGAATGTGGTCATCCGAACTAAGCCAATTATGTTCGTTTGAGGCCGTTGTTCCGCTATCATTATGATGCCTATCTATACATATAAGGTGACACCCTTGGTCTAAGTGCCGCGGGTTCGATTACCGCGTAAGGATAAATATTAAAAGTGATTAGCAATTTCTGTTGCATATCATCTTTGGCAATCGTTACAGGTCTGGCGTAAGTCAGATTATAGATTTTCCTCGTCAAAGGGGTTGCGAAGGTCAGATGGCAGTAGCTTCATATAAAAATCAGGTGATCAGCAACATCGGGTTGAATCAAGTGCCGGGGATGATGAGCATGTTGTGTTTGCCTTGTGTCTGGGAGTTTGGTATATGTATTCACACAAAAACATAAGCATTACTTAATTTGCGACTAGATGGCGCTGTGTGATAAAGTTCAAACATTATTTATTTATTTATTTATATAAGTACTGGGCTTAATACTTATTAGGCGAAAATATTCGGTTAGTTTTGGGTACAATACGTAGTTATTAGAATTTCATTAAAAATGTTAAGAGATTTTTTATATATTTTTTAAGAGTTTACCTAAAAAAACTAGACAATTCAAAATTCTGACTTACTCACTGACAATGCGAACTGGGGCCCAACCATGATCTCTTATTGCAATGATAGTTCAGCTGTGCGACAGTGACAGACTTATACACTTCATATACATACACACATACATATGCTCACGCCTGTATTCCCCAAAGGGGTAGGCAGAGGTGTTGTAGTCACAACACCCACTATTCACCGAAGATGATTAAGTGCCAACGTGAAAGATGGTAAGTTCATCGCCGTCTCAGACACTTTATATACGTCATTGAATTACTTCTCAGAAATATGCAGGTTTCCTCACGATGTTTTCCTTCACCGTAAAGCACGTGGTGTGAAATCACTGTACATAAGTTTTTTTTAAAAATATATTGGTACAGGCCCCGCTGGGATTCGAACTTGCGTCGCTTGCGTAGCAGGCGACTGCTCAAACCTCAAGGCCACCACGGCTCTTCATACATTTGTCTCATAATATGAGTCAAACCATTATGGCAATAAGAGCTCATGGTAGGGCCGTAAAATAAACCTATAGCCTTTATGAATACATTGATATGCAAATTGAATTACCAGACGCTAACTAAAATCAATTTTCTCAGTGTTTAGTGATTCGGAAAATGCAAATACATTTTCTATACCTAATATGTTAAGTAGACTATTTTGGTAGTATGACGTAAATGAACATCGGCTCGATTTAATATAAACTATAGTTAATTCGCAATGACTTAATGTCTACCGGTCTTGTCGCGTTGGTTACGCCCACTGGGTTTGCTTGCTATAAATATGTGACGAATACAAATCTATTTTAGAAAATCAGACAACACGTATGGAAAATGATTATTACGGGCATCTCATGCAGAAATGATGTTTAACTAGCTCTGCCCTGCGACTTCACCCGCGTAGATTTAATTTTATGGGTGCCTTTATTTCAATTTACCCTATTGTTAATAAAATACTCTTATGTAGTTCCGTTAAAATCACCCCAGCTGCTTCAGAGATTTGCAAAAGACAGACAAAGTATTTTTTTTTATGTTAGTACTATATATACATTCTTATCTATACAGATAAATAAAATTGAAGTGTCTGTTTGTAATGCCAAAATAACAGCTTTTCACTAAATGCACTAAATATGAAAGTATATACAGAACTTAATTGAAGAAACAAATTTTCAAAATGTTTCTTTGTCTGTCTGTTGTCTGTTGCTCATAATGAGATTTTGCCATCGATAACTACTACGCAGCTACGGCGTAGCAATCAGCTACGAGCCTACGAGTTCACATAGCACCGTTCAATGACGCGTTAATTATTCTGTCTGAGTATTTATAGCAGTAGACATGCTTAGAATGAGTCTACAACAGGCATAGTTCAAATATAAACTTTACACGCAGTTAGGAACCTAGGAATAAATCGGCGTAACGACTGTAAGAGGTATCACGTAGTGGTCGATATACGTCATTTACATTTGTGAAATGTAACAAAATTTCAAAATGACTATTTGGCTTATTCCCAAGCATGATTTTATTCCCACCATCGCCAGGGTTATTGTTAAAAAAATATGGGCTGTGGACAGAAAATAAAAGAGTAATTTTAAGACCCTCACGCTCAGTGCAGCAAAAGTTCTTAATTAAAAAATAGGCCTAGATTCCTCACTGCTTGTAAATCTTATATTCATACTGTGGCAAAGGTCGCGTGTCCCAAGTCCAAACAAACTTGAACGAGGTCTCAATCCATAAAATTTCAAGGCATTTTAAAATAATTTCACAGATGTCACAATCACCCCGCAAGCTGACAGCGCAAAATCGTCACCCATCCGGTAATAATAGGTTTCACCTAAATCAGAATTCATAGTCATTATTAAGTACCCCACTCGAGTTAACACATGAGTTATGAGTTATTACGTGGGGCACAATAGTACCCCACAGTGCGGGACATCTAATAGCCCCTGTCGGTCAAATGACGTGTCGATGTATTGTCACCTTGACGATTTACGAATGTGGTAACACTGTTATACAGGGCTGTCAGTTTGAATACAGATAATAACAATGTTAAAAAAAAAACAATTATCTATATCTTTATACAGATAAATAAAATTGAAGTGTCTATCTGAAATTCCAAAACAACAACAGCTTTTCACTAAATGCTTAACCGTAACATAGGCTACTATTATTTAAGAAAAAAACATTTAGGGTAACGCGGGTAAAACCGCATAGCACGGTTAGTTTTATGATAATTTATCAAAATTAATATTGACTTTAATTTATGATATGTATCTTCAGAAAAAGACAGACAATAATATTTATTTATATAATATATGGTTCAAAAATATATCATCAATAATCACATATTTCACCAATTGTATGGCTTGTAAGTATTAACTTGATTACGTACTTAGGTACATCAGTTATAATTAAACATACAAATATTAAATACATCTAAATACAAAACAATTTTCCTAATACGCATGCGTGAATAATAACATTATGGATAATAATCCTTTTATAATATTTCACTTTAAAATATACTTCCTATGTAAGTAAAGTACAGAATAAACGATCACGATGAACATTTTATAATTAGCTTTTAACTAACTGAAATGCATCAACCATTCTCGGACTTAATAACTTAGTACGTAATGAATGTGAACAGAACATGCATTACTTATCTTATTCGCTAAACATTAGCATACCCACCGCACCAAAGTTTATCTCGGCTTAAATCTGCCATCATATTACTCGACAACTGACAGGGAAGGCACGAGGGAAATGCAGAGTTATATTCGCGACATCCCTATGCATAACACACCGACACTGCATCGGGAATGACCTGTGCTCTCTGTCTAAACATATATCTGTCTCTCTCATTATTTATTATAATTTTATGCGGCGTCCACATGCAGCTTTTGTCTGCTAAACGATGTCCTCATGGGTTTTGTTGTCGGAGGGTGTATTAAATGTAATAACAGTGCTATCGAGACATCGGCGCGGCTCTTTTGAATACTAATGTGTTTTTTCAACGAATTTCGTAGATTTAATTCGATGGTTGTCGGGTGTCAGTTGTATGTAATTATAGTTATTATTGTACCACAAGTGCGGTCGCGAGCTCGGATTAGATTTCGGTTTAGGTTAATTGTTGCGTTTATACGGTAGTTTAAGAACCTATAGATTTAACATGTTGGGTAAATAAGTCAAAAATCAGCTGAATTTATATAAGGTGTGGCACAAGCTAAATATAAAACCCCTAAAATAATTCCAAAAAGATTTAACACAACAAAGGCAACAAAAAGAAACGTAAAAACTCCGTTGAAAAGTTGTCATTCTGAGTCATTCGAGCGTTCATCCCCGTGCCGTTTGTAATAATTCCCCATTATTAATAATAATACTTAGTATTGCCATTAAAATAAAATCATTATTATTGACGGACGGTGAAACCGGTCCAGAAACTAAACACAATTGACTTTTGCCGTTTGGGTGAGTCTCAAAGATGCTGTATTTAATTATGATGGCGCGACGCGACGTGTGTTTTACCTCCATTCATGATATATTTTTAGGTTAAAGTTCATATAATAATATTAGAAAAAGTTTATATTTACTTAAATCAATTGTTTATGTTTTGGGTACGTGGGCAGTGAGTCGTTAGTACTTAATTGCCTTAAGGCCTTTAATACAGAATAAGTATTCTACCACAGACTACAGATTAAACAAAAATTGTAAATGGCGTAATAAACTATAATAAAAAATCATAATTTTTTTTTCTTTAGATCTATTTACAAACTCTGTAACCAATACTAATGTCCACCTATAACCAATTTATGCTTTATATAGAACTCAGGTTTAAGGGATACCCGATATGTCAGTCAGAAGTGCTTCGTCACACTATTATCCCTATAAATTCTTACGATACACGTGTATAGAAATACAAAAACCCCTATCACCCAACGAATATAAATGTATAAAATAAATCAATAATCAATTTTACGCCAGCCCGTTCAGTCCAAAGTATTTTTGTCGGGATTTTATTATTCTGGCAACACATCTAGCGGAAAATGGCGTCCTGCCGCCGGATCGCGCGGGAAGGCGGGAAACTCGCACTTATTTATTTATTTAGGGACGTAACAAGGAGTTTCGTATGGTCGAGCGGATGCTTACAGAGCGTGATAGAACACTTGATAAATGTTTCTTTTTGAATTCGTTTCTTGTATATATTTTTGATCCGCTGTATAAAGTCATGAGTGACATTAATACAAGGATTGCCTGAAGGTAAACGTCAATTATGGAAAAAAAAATATTGTAAATATCTAGATTTTTGGCCTTATGGCCTTTGTCAAATTAATTATCCTACACAATGCATGATAATATATTTTTAAGTGAGAATCAAAAGCATCTAAAGGCGGTTATAATATGGGTAAATAAAAAAATAAAAATTGCAATTCTGATGTGAATATCAAACTTGATTACAATATACTTTTTATGTGACATTTGTGTCTTAGAGCCGTTTCTAATCAAAAAATAAAAAAATTTATCTTTACATCTTTATTTATACATATAATATATACAGTTAAATAAAATTCAAGTGTCTGTTTGTAATTTGAAAATAATAGCTGTTCAGTAAATGGATATGAAAGTATATGCGGTACTAACATTAAAAACGCTGCTGAATCGAATTCAACAGGACTGACAGACAGATACAGAGCTAATATAACATGAAGTGTACATGGGCTACTTTTATTTTTTTTAAACATCAGGGTTCCGTGAGTCAGCTATAAAATTAACTCTACGCTGGTAAAACCGCGGCACGGCTATTAAATATCTAATTAATAAACAATTTCTATATGTACAAAAAGATCTTCAAATCAATTGGAATGCCCGATGGGCTAAACAATGGACATTCAAATTAAATTGTTTGCCACGCAGACTTGAACATATTGATCGCATTTAATAATATCAAACAACGTATTGACACACAATACCTCGGGACCCTTATGAGAAAGCACCCAATAAATTGCATATCATTTCACTCTCAAACGAGTCCGAATAGGCTTAAACACCTTATGAAGCCTCCCGCCGTGTTCTCCAGCTCATTGTATTGACAAAACTGCCTATAAGTCAATCAAACAATACATTCATGAACTACTATTATTGACCTATTTCTTTTATTCGCACAATAGACGCGATTTAATTTAAATTTGGAATCGTGGGAATGTCTCAAATTAAGTGCAGTTTTGACTTCTGCTGTCATCACATTACCTATGGGCGGGTTTTTTTTTTTAAGAATAAGATTGGGGCGTTGCGTGGTAACCTTTATGTTAATTGTGTTCCTAACACGACGCTTTTGTTAATTGATTAATTTATTGTCGTTGTTAAGGTATTGAGATTCGTTGAATCACGATTGGAATTGGATCTTAAAATGCATACTGTGGACTGAAGTTTTTTTTTTTTGGCGACTCATATTCAAGTGGATATTAGTTTCAAACTGGATTTTAAAAAAGAACAAGTTCTATTTTTGACGTGTATTTTTTTTTATACTGGCTGGTTGCACAGTTCAATACCTAACGAATGAAAAATATGAGTTTTTTATAGGAACTGCACTACAATAGGAACTTATTTAAAAAAAAATATGCTCACGCTATCCCAGAAGGGTCCCCGAAGGGGTAGGTGTTGTAACAGCAACACCCACATTTCACCGAATATGATTACGTGCCAACGTGATAGAGGTCAACGTTCATACGTTCTTTGAATTGCTTCCAACGTAAAGCACGTGGTGTGAAATCACTGTACATAAGTTTTTGGAAAAACTCATTGGTACAGGCCCCCCTGGGATTCGAACTTGCGTCGCTTGCGTAGCAGGCGACTGCTCAAACCTACCACAAGGCTACCACAGCTATGTTATTATTTTTTTATATGAATACAAAGACTAAATCCTGCTCGCTGTCTCTCAGTTAACAATAAATCAAATATTTTTAAAATTAGAGTTTTTATTCATGACATGAAAAATACGAACACGAGACGGGATTCGAACCTAATACCTCTGCAAACCTTGCAGTTGCTCTTCCAACTGAGCTACTCGTGATCCTACCTCATGCGTCAAATTTTTCCTTCCCTTGTCTTTGCGGTATAGGAGCCGCCTTGCGACATCTGCCGGTCGGTGTATCCAAACTTTTTAAGAATGTAGAATTAAAAAAATAGTCGTTGATGATAAACGCCCGTCTGTCATACAGTGAACGTCATCAATTCGCCCTCCGAGTGCCGAACAAACATCATATTCATCTTTTCAATCAACAAGCACAAAAAGTGCAAAACAAATGTTCACATTCATTATTTGAACTCTACGTGAGGTGTGCAGTTGTGCCGGCTCCGCGGAACCGTCGCCAAAATATTGACTCGCAAAGTGGACTCAATGGACCCAGCAGGTTGCCCTTTGTTCGGGCCCTTCGCTGCGACAATGGCGGTAATGCACTGCTTTTTATCTCACTTTTACATTGAAAGAAGCGAACGACTCTTGGATAGGTAATATAGGTAATAGTTCCGCTCTAATTGACGTCAACCTTAAGTAATAATTTTTGAACATATGTCCACATTTTTTTATTCTCAAATTAAAAAAAAAATATCTTTATTTGATTAGACTTTTGACAAAGTACTTTCAAATTGTCAGAACGATATGATTAAATAGGATTATACAAGCTACCGCTGGGTTTGGAAGGTTGCTGTTACTGAGAAAAAATCAGCAAGAAACTCAATAATTTTATTACTCTTTTCAAAAATATTATTCAATTAATACAATACTACGGCTTATTCCCAGACGTCCACAATCCATAGATTTTGTAAAATAAACTTTCATAAATTATTAACAGACAAACATTTGTGTGTTCTAAAATTAAAATTGCTATGATCGTTACGGATTCCTTTAACCTACTTTATTTACGTTTACCCACATTTGAATAATCTTCTTAAGATTTAGAATATGTCACAATATCATCATTGTATGCAAAATGAGCCGTTAGAAATATGGACCATTTTACTGTTAATAAACTCTATAAAATCGCGGAAATCGAAGCGATCAATTGGCGAGTCCCCTCTATTTGCGCGTTTTACAACGCTCGGCGCTTTGCAAGATGGGTCGAAATAAAAAAAATCGCTCTCCAAGCTTATTGAAAAGTATTCTCGCCCTACGTTCACGGCGTCTGAACAAATATAAGATAATTTTTGCGCTTCACCTCACTCGGTATTTAGGGGGCACCTTTCATACTTCTACGGACCCGTTTGACTGTAGGTACATGTTGCGAAAACGGTCTAATGTAATTTATTTTGTATTCAAAACGCACCCCGCTGTACTTTAGCTAAAACTGAACGATACTCGCGTAATTGGCGTCAAGCGATGTTAAAAGAACCGTTAGCATACCTGTATTGTCTATGGTAGGCTCACAGATACACATCATACGTATTTTTTTTTATTTGGAAGCGCTTACGGTAGGGATTTTTTATATCCATATTCGTATTATAAATGGGAAAACTCTGTTAAAATATTACAGACTGACGACATCATAATCGCCGATGGCTTAGAAGATATTCCTAAAAGTCTGTCTGTTATATTTTCACATCTGAACCGCTAAACCAGTATTGCCCTGGAAGTATTAAAATAATCAATTATTTAGGAGCCGTGGTGGCCTTGGGGTTTGAGCAGTCGCCTGCTACGCAAGCGACGCAAGTTCGAATCCCAGCGGGGCCTGTACCAATGAGTTTTTCTAAAAAACTTATGTATAGTGATTTCACACCACGTGCTTTACGGTGAAGGAAAACATCGTGAGGAAACCTGCATATTTCTGAGAAGTAATTCAATGACGTATGTAAAGTGTCTGAGACGGCGATGGACTCACCATCTGTCACGTTTACACTTAATGATCTACGGTGAAAAGTGGGTGTTGTTATTACAACACCTCTGCCTACCCCTTCGGGGAATACAGGCGTGAGCATATGTATGTATGTAATTATTTAGGACGAAGTCACATGTAAGAACTCGTTTTAGAAGCTGTATGTATGTATTCATTAGCAACAAAACATGTCAAGGAGAATTAAAATTTTTTTTTTACCTATAAGTAATCTGTGCAAAAAGCGATTACTCAAAGACATCCCAGCTACTGGATGAGACTGAATCGAATAACAATCGAAATTAATTCGCCGTAAACAGAAAGGTAATAACCACAAAAAAATGCATTTGAGTGTAATCGTATGAGAGACGAGTATTGTTGATCGAATATTGTCCAAGTGCATTCCATATAAAACACACGTAAATATAATCAAGCAAAGGGTTTTTATTAATTGAAGTATTAGTGGTATACAACTGTGGGAGCAGTCATTCGGTCTGTGAAATTCGAATTAAAGGACTGTTTACAGGTCTGTACTTTGCGCGGAGTTTGTTTTTTATAAATGGACAGAGCCACGGACGGTTTTCACACATGGCCACACTCGTCGGGACATTTATGTATGCTTATGGTAATGGATTATTGCGTTATGTGGTAACTCAGGGATGTTTTCAATTTACCTAAGCGCCTAAGTACATATTTAAAATTATAGTATCGCGGTTTCACCCGCGTAGACGTCGGTGACCTGCGAAACCATAGTTTATTTTCATATAAAAGTAGCATAAGTTACTCCTTGTAAAATTAGCTATCTACCAGTGAATGTCCCGTTAAAATCAGTCCAGCCGTTTCGGAGATTGTCAGAGTGACAGCAAAAGTTTTTTTTCTAAAATATTTTTTTTTAAGTCAGTATATTCTTTCATAT
Source organism: Watsonalla binaria (assembly GCA_929442735.1). Lineage (NCBI taxonomy): Eukaryota > Metazoa > Arthropoda > Insecta > Lepidoptera > Drepanidae > Watsonalla > Watsonalla binaria. The sequence continues at coordinate 3,302,242 of OV838938.1, forward strand.
GCATTTAGTGAAAAGCTGTTGTTTTGAAATGACAAACAGACACTTCAATTTTATTTATCTGTATAGATGTATAGATTGAGTTAAGTACTTTAAGTAAATAATAAGGTTAGTCCAAATATTACCCAAAACCAGTGTCTCAGATGTTTTTGGTACCCATCCTTTCATAGACTCAAAAGAGCCGACGTGCTTCGTGGATTGGGGACATTTATTCTACCTTGCCGTAAGATAAATGATTCCATTACAGACCATTATAGTGCCAGCGACTGGTACCAGATATAAAAAAGAAAAAAATTCAAACTAGAAGAAGATTATATATAACGTAATTACAATATTTTGTATAGCAGTCGCGTCAATTTTTTGGGATAAAAAATACCAATGGTCGTTCATATTTTTCTTATCATTACATAAAACTGCAGTTCATGCTCCGTTATAACTGAAAAAGATGGTCACACACAGATAGTTATCATTTTGGTAGTATATAAATAAATGTGATAATTTTATTTCTAAACCACTTTAAGTCATTGTTAGCCATTTATAAACACTGAATAGATAACAGAAGAAAACAAACAGTTAATTAAAGAATAATAACAAAGAAATATTTAACTGACGCGAGCCATTGATTCCCGACGGCTTGTTAAAAATTTCCATTTCATTTGTATCAAACTTCAACCCTTTCTAAGTATTTGAAATTTTTTCTCTCATTTCAATTCGTTGACGTGAATCGCCTGACTTTTAATTGTACGTCTTGTTATAATTTTCTGATTGAATAAATCACTGTTACGAAAGTTTGCAATTCGTACTTTAAGTTTAAGTTTTCGAGTCAGAATTAAAATGCTCATCAATCATTAAACATTATCTTAATGTGAATATTTACATATACTAAATATTTAGTACATAATTACGTATAATCTTAAGGTTTCTGCATATTAACCTTAAATAAACAAAAACATTAAAGAAGATTTCATCAAAATATCGAATTTAAACCTCAAACTGTCAACACTCGAACATAGACAAGATTTAAAAAATATTTTTTTCTGCGTTCGAATTTCGAACGTGGCGCGCTTTCGCGGTCCATCGGGCATTCCGACACATGCCAGTCAGCGGGCGAGGCGGACCACCGCGTGCGCGCGGATCGCGTTACGTCCTCGTCTTACCTCCTGTCCTACGTCTAACGTCCGACGCGATGTCATACGCCACTATGACAGTTGCATTACTTAGCACTTAAATAACTATGTGGACAGTTGCTACGAACCATCGCCAACGGTGTTGGATTGACCTTCTTTGGGTGGCCTCTTATTTGATGCTACTATTAAAAATAAATTTTTTATTTCCCCACTATTGGGCACCAGTTCTATTCAGATACGAGGTGTAAGAAAACACACTGATCGGGACTTACATTCAGTTTTCTTAGTAAATAGGTTTTTTAAATAAAACATATTAAACATGTAACAGTCCGCCCTTATTTCAGAACGTCGCCTAAGACAATCCTTGGTTTAAAAGTGGCTCTATCCCTTATTGTTATACGGATTTCGAAAGGGATGGACATTTTCATTCGAGTTTTGTCTAGTCTTAGATTACGCCATGTTTTGTAATAAGGTGGATATAGTTTAAGATAAGCGTTTATTGGTACCACACCTTCAGGCTAACTTTATCACAAGAGCTATCTGTCAAAATATCATTGCATTGCGAAAGAGGCATAGTGGCCAGCCGCCTGTTACGCAAGCGACGCACGTTTGAATCCCAGCGGTCTTCACCAATGAGTTTTCCATGCATTTATGTGCAGTGATTTCACACCACGTGCTTTACGGTGATGGAAAACATCGTCTGTCACGTTGACTATACTTAATATCTTCGGTGAAAAGTTACAATAACAACACTTTTGCCTACCCCTTACAATACAGGTGTTACAGGCTTTAGCATATGTATGTATCATTTGGCATCAATATTCAATAGTTATCACAATGAAGCCGCGATGTCTTTAAAGCGAACCCGGTAGAGGTACCTTACTACAATAGAGAGGTACCTTACTGCAATAGAGAGGTACCTTACTACAGTCGGTGGATAACTTCACTATTATAAACTTTTCAGTAAGGTAGCACAGGCACGGCACTTCAATCACGTTTGTATACTTCAACCTAGATATGTTACGATGTTTTAATGAAGGGCACTCGAGCGACCGGTGAAGCGAGAAAATAGCTTGTTTTTATTAAACCGTGTGTTACTTTGTGGACATATAGATTACGTTTTAACATAAATAACATGGAAATTGATTAGAGATGTAATAACCTTTAATAGGGAGCTAGGAATCACTAACAAAAGAAATCAACGTTATAGCTATCATTTATTTATTTTAGCTTAAGTTGCAGTTATAACATATTTAACAAACCTACCGCCAGATTCTTTTACTGAGAAGAATCCGGCAGTAATTACTCTTTTGAACGATAATAAAGATCATGCAATCATAACAATTAATCATCATCAATAATTTAAGAGTAATAACACTTGTCGGTGTAACCGATGCAACTCTTTCCATTTGTCTCTGTCCAGTGCCATCTCTTTGACCTCCTTATACGTCATGACAGACACCTTTTCCTTAACTTGTCTCATGTTTGTTAGCCTTGGTCTTCCTCTCTTCCCTTCTACCGTTCCTTCTATTATGTTTTTAAAGGTATGATGTCGCACAAGGTGCCCAATCATCTTTCCCCTTCGATTTTGGTAATTAACAATAACGGTTTACTAACCTCAAAACGTCCTCCAATGAAGACTAATTCACTATTCATGTTTCTCGGATAAAAATGGCAGACTACGCTGAAGTTCGTTTGCAACACATGTGGCAGTGACATTTAGTACGATATATTTCAGTTAATGCTTCCACAGATGAAAAGATCGTTACACTTTCTTTGGCCCATAATTTAATTTATACTATATTAGGGATTTTACACAGTTCAGTGGATTACGGGCTATTCAAATTGTTATATTTGGGTCGAGGGGAAAGTTCCTGCACTTAGGTGAAGCAACTGCATCATTCGCTTTGAAATTTCAAAACTGAGTATTATTGAATAAACTGTGCTTATGGAAAATCTTGTGAATCCAATTAAATACATATAAATGTGCTCACGTCACTGTCCAAAAGGTCCCCTGCCTACCTTTTATACCCTCTTTTCTCCAGTTATTGTTAAGACCCATATAAAGAGAGAGCCCATTGCCATAATAAGCGGACACTATTGTGCCAGTACTTTATTATTATTTCCAGAAGAAAAAACAGATGGAAGGACTCAATGCAAAAGTGTCCGACTCGGAGATTGAACTCAAGACCTCGGTGGTCTCCAATGACACCTACGACGTCAAGCCTTAGCTTTGACGGAACTCTCGTTGGAAATGCGAAACGGCCCGATTAATGACTTTATCATATAAGCTATACTTCACATACGCGAGCAACAGACTTATATTGCAAGCGTTAGGCTCCACGAAGCTGCTCACTGAGCTAAGCAGTCAATACGCGGACTCACTACGAAACAGCTGTCTTTTAATTCCAACCACTCCCGATCTCTACGTCGCAACCTACTGGTTGACACTGTCTGCTACTCTGTTCTAAAAAAATATTTGTTTATATCGAGCTTATAATTTTTTTATCTACATCGACGTTTCGTCGTGACGTCACGTCACAAAACCGTATAAAGCAAGTGTTATTGCCCAAATTCAAAAGAGGTCTATTCCTGCAGGTTTCATCAATAAACAGAGTGCTTCGTAACCTGGCCGCGCAGAAAGAGAAGTCAAGCACACAGCAACCCCAGTCAGAGTGTAACACGCCGGTGTACGAGCGTCTAAGACTGCTCGGTACCCCGGGCTCCGCCCCCGCCTGGCCCAGAGCCCCGTGGCCCACGCAAATGGACACCAGGAGTCCGCCTTACCAACTCCACAGTCTAAGCCCAGGACCACAGGCGATAGGCTGTAATGGTGTTGAGATGACGATGAAGAAATGTGAGTCTAGTCTTTACCCTTACCATAAAGTATACATACTTTATTTTGCTTATAGTTTATGTTTATTACGTAGGAGCAAACAACGACAACGTTTATTTATAGATTTTTACATATTTACATCTGGTCTACATATTAATTAGAATAACAGTCATGACATAACGTATATATAATTCCATTTCGTCTACATACACATACTTAACTGTGTACGAAACCATTTAAAAACGAACAACGATTTTTATGTACGTACCATAACTATGATACATTTTTTTAAATTAAAAGTTCAATTTAAGCGCCGAAAAAACAACTGCACAACCAAAAACAAAAAGAAATAAAAAAGCATAGACAACAAAACCACACCAGCCGGTCACACTGTTGCCAACATCGCAGCAAAACTTTTTTCACCAGCATTTTGATAGTCGATTTGCGGGCGCCCCCTCCCGCCGCTGGGGGCCGCCTCGGGTACCGTCAAAAACATTACTCTGCCCATCCGCGTGGAAGATTTAATTTTCATTTTTATCTCAAACATCCCCCTTTGTAGTGGTCTGTATCCAATTAGGTGGCTTTGAGGATTTTTCTGTTGTATATAGGTACATGCCTACACAGGAGCACGGAGATATGGAATTTTTAATTTTGATCCGTTCTTGTGTTCATAAGACTTCAGATGAATTGTTATTTATCAATTTCATAAAGGGCACGACAAAGGAAGAGATCGGGATAAGAAAATCTTCTACATAATAACACTGCCTACTTTTGGTATATGAAGCACTGAAATTATTTTTAGATTATTAGGTGTATCGATGGAAATTTTGGAAACACAGTACAGCACTTTACAATACAGTTTAGGGATGGGTCCGAATATTCAAAGTCTTGACATTATGAGTAAAGGTGGGCTGGAATGACAATGCTACGAACCTCGGCGCAATTTTGGAAAATATACCAATTCAATCATAAGCAGTAAAATTAAGTAGGTTGGAAAAAGTTTGAAAATGAAGTCACCCAGGAATCGAGTAGTACTCGATACTTTTAAGATTGACTTCCAAATGATTCGGAGAGGTGTGCCCGTCACGATGAGTCGGTATCATATCGCCGCGGCCACACGGAGCGTGAAAGTGCCGGCAAATCTGTAAGGCGAGCCGACCGGTTCACTGGCCACCGACTATTTAGTCGATTATTCAATACGACGCGCGTAGCATTGACTCGACTCGATACGACACTATCTATGCATATAAATAAAATTTAAGTGTCTGTTTATAATTCCAAATAAACAACTTGTCACTGAATGATTACGAAAGTATACACGGTACTAATGTAAACTGTCTGTCTGTTAATTCTGGCTAATCTCTGAAATGGCTGGACGATTATAACGGAACATTCACTAGCAGATAGTTGATATTTCAAGGAGTAAAATAGTCTAATTCTTTTCAAATAGGGTTCCGCTAATTAAAGCCACCATTACACACAATTAAAGCTACATAGCGACTACTAAGTAATTAATATTCGATTTTTTTATGCATGCCACATGTTTACATTCTGAATTCTGAAAAAGACGGCCCCTAAATCTGCAAAACAAAAATTCGACGCATGAGGTAGAACCACGAGCAGTTCAGATAGAAGAGCAACTGCACGGTTTGCAGAGGTCTTGGGTTCCAATTCCGCCTCGTGTTTGTATTTTTTCTGACCATTTTTAAGAATACATTCATATGCTCACGCCTGTATTCTCCGAAGGGGTAGGCAGAGGTGTTGTTATCACAACACCCACTTTTCATCGAATTTGATTAAGTGCCAACGTGACAGATGGTGAGTCTATTGCCGTCTCAGATACTATACATACGTCTTTGAATTACTTCTCAGAAATACGCAAGTTTCCTTCACCATAAAGCACGTGGTGTAAAATCACTTTACACAAGTTTTAAAAAAAAACTCATTGGTACAGGCCCCGCTGGGGTTCAAACTTGCGTCGATTGCGTAGCAGGCGACTGCTTAAACCTCGAGGCCACCACGGCTCTCTTTTTAAGCATATAGTAAATAATAATTACTTACATTATTTTTCATATGGCATCTAATGATTCGATTTTCATCTCTATCTAATTTACAAGGGCAGGTATTCTCGGTAGCTGCACAAAGTCAAATAATTGGTTAACGAGATACAGTTAACAGTAACAAAGTGCGCCCCGCGGCAACAACGGTTTTGACACTAACGCTTATTGTAAACAAGCCAGTGTTTATCCAAGTGCTTTGTGATTCAGATCACGAATCACGATGCCAGCATCGCTGGCAACCACCTAGATATCCACGAAATATTATATATCCATAAATTATTGAATTTATAACTTGCAGTTGGCGTAAATTTAATGTAACGCAAAATTTATTTTACGAAGGTGCTCCGATATAAATGAAGTATTATCATCATCCCCCTGCCCTTATCCCATGTTTTTTCGGCACAATGTGTTCTTCTCTTCCATTTCTCTCTATCAGCCGTCATATCTGTATTCATTCCCATTCAAGCCATATAATTTTTCAGACAATCCATCCATCGTTTCTTAGGTCTTCCTTTCCCCTTGTATCGACATCCATACACAAAACTTCCTGGCAACATTGTCCTCAACCCTCCGCGTAACAGGTCTATATACCACGACAAATGTTTTTTCTTCAACTTCTTAGTCACTTGTGCTAAAGAAATTAAATTAACAAAAAAATCAATAAAACTTATCACAGCGCCTCCAGTGAGTCCTGATCAGCCTGAACAAACAAACAGACACAGTTTTTAATAGGTATTTGTTTTTGTCAATGCCGTATATTAAACAGCCACTTCAATTTTATTTATCTGTATGAATACAACACTTATTTCATCCTGATAAAAATAAATTGTAAGTCCTTGATCGATATACAATTTTCTAAGGATTAATCGAAATCAAAATAAATAGACTAACAAGATCTCCTAACAAGGAGTAAGCAAAACAAATTCGCGAATAGTATCGAGTTAGGGGTCCGTAACGGATCAGTTAAGCAATAAGAACCCTGCACGGTGATAAGCAGTGTAACTAATTTTATTTTCACTTCCCCTCGGCTGGGGTGGACTTATTTATGGCGCGATATGTGGTGGTATAATGACCAGTGATGCTTTTCTTTATGACCACCATAAATGACAAGAAATACTAAATTAATTAATTTCAAAGACAAAAATGAAATATTTTTTTTTAGTCTATGAAAGTTTCTATATAAAATACGCTGTTTACATCAATAAAACATAATATCGAGTTCAATAACATATCTACGGCAATAGGCTCGCCCAATACATGATACTTAAAAATAATTGTAATAACGGTTAAAGCCTAAACAAAATAGCTCGCGAAGAACTTATCTACAAATGTGTATGTAAAATCAGTACAAAATTAATATGAATCCTCAATTCCAAGTACATTACAAAACCCGAATAAAACCATGATTCGACCAAACGGATTTAAATAATGAAACTAAGTCCCTTTTGGAATCCGTATCGCATAGAGAGATAGAACTTTTAAACCAAAGATTATCTTAACTCATTCACTGCTAACGTTTCACCTTCGTAAATTCTCTAACACTTGGACGCACATACGCGTCATTAGCAGTGAACGCGTTAAGGCATGTTATGTATAGGAGGATAGTCTGGGCTCAAATATCTTACAATCCGAAATGTACCTTAACTCTTGACCATATAAAACATAGTTAGTCATAAATCTAACAGAACAACCGTTAACCTATTTTATCCTCAATATCACTTGATATCTATCGAGAGTCGAGGTCAAAAACGACATAAAACCTGAAGAATCACTCTAAGAAAAGCAAGGTCAAAGAACGCTGAATAAATCCATTAAGGGGTGAAAACTAAATAAAACGTACTGAATAAAAGAGAGGGGGGATGTGATAAATGCTGGGGGAAAGAGACATGTATATACAACATTGTATAGGTTAGAATGAGACGGTGAGGCGTCTGGGCTCTCAAGATAAGGCGTAGAAAAATGTCGCCAGATATTTATTCGCGGGGATCTTGGATAAATGGTTATTATGGGTGAGGTTGTAAATTAGTGAGATGTATGGCGTACGCGTTGAATATTTATTTATAGGCCCGTGACTTATGGTCGCTTTAGTCCCTTGGGGTATTGTCTCAAGAATTTGTGGGAAAACAATGTGTTTTTCCCAGTCGGAATTGGACATTAGTTTAAATCTTGAATATTTATACATACATATATACATATGCTCACGCCTATATTCCCCGAACACCCACTTTGGACCGAATTTGATTAAGTGCCAACGTGACAAATGGTGAGTCTATCGCCGTCTCAGGCACTATACATACGACTTTGAATTACTTCTCAGAAATATGCAGGTTTCCTCACGATGTTTCACCGTAAAGTACGTGGTGTGAAATCACTGTACATAAGTTTTTTAGAAAAACTCATTGGCCAACATCAGGCCCCGCTGGGATTCGAACTTGCGTCGCTTGCGTGGCAGGCGACTGCTCAAACCCCGAGGCCACCACGGCTTGAATATTTATATTTGTAGTTAATATATTACGTATACACTATGATGCATTCGCGCAGAAGTAACGTCAACTTTTTCATACAATTATTTAACATGAAAGTATGCATATGAAATTTCATACGGCACATAATAAATTTAAATATTTATTTTCTCTATGTGTCTTTGAGTTCCAGCTAGCCTATGCCTGGTACTAAAAAATTAATATTTACTCATCGGGGATCGAACTCGGAATGGATTCGTAATAGTTATCTTAGCTCATTTCCACTAAGCCCGCACTTTACAAACATTATTTGCTTTTAGGATCTCTTAGAAAGAAAATAAATCAATAAGTACAAAATACATTAATGAATCTATCTGTATATGTAAGCTATCCCTTAAATGTATGTAGGGATGTTATATACAATTTAAACCAGATTCCAACCCAAAGACGGCACCAAAATAGAAGGGCTTTAGGTACAGACTGTATCTAAGCGTATGAGCGGTAGATCAAAGGGTTCCAGCCGCGCCCGCCGCGCTTTGAACATGCCGACATACCACGCTCGTGTCTAGATGTGGGTAGTTATAGATACATATGTGTCGCGTTTGTTTCAATGCTTTATTTGGTGGATATATACTGACTACCTATACTAATATATAAACCTGAAGAGTTTGTTTGCTTGAACGGATTAATCTTAGTAAATACTGGCCTTATTGAAAAAATATTTTAGAGTTAAATAGCATATTTATTCAGGAAGGCTATATATCATCACGCTAAACCATTGGCGGGTTAACTATTGACTGCACTAATGTCAGGATCTAGCCTAATCCATCTATTGAGGAAGGCTAAGTATAGGATATAAGTATATCTTCACGCTAAATCAATCGCGGGTTATAGTTAGCGTTAGCCCAAAGTAACTATTCCGAGCAGAAGAAATCACGGGTAGAAGCTAGTATATTATATAATGTTAAAAATATATACTTTTCCCTGGCTTGTACAGTTTATACAAGCTTACGAAATTTTAGCTTATAACCTGATAAGCAATCATTTCATACGAGCTTTGTATTTGCAAATGTCAGTAGTTCTTCTCTGTTTCAGTTTTGATAAACTGATATAAATTATTATAAACCGGTTGCATGTGTAATATCTTTCGTTGGTTATAGTCCCCTTTATAATACTTTTACTTAAGAGGTGAAATCTAGGACCTAACTTATCTATTCAGTCTATACAGATAAATAAAATTGAAGTGTCTGTTAGTAATTCCAAAATAACAGCTTTTCACTTAATGCATTTGAAGGAAAATATGGCACTGACTTAAAAAAACTAATATTCATAATTTTTCATCGATTTTAACGGTACTTTCACTGGCAGATAGCTAATGTTACAAGGAGTAACATAGGCTACTTTTTTAATTAACATTACGGTAACGCGGGTTAACAATTAAAATCTACGCAGTCATCTATACTAAAATATAATTTCACTGTAGAACTGTGACATTATTGGAAGTAACTGTATACAAGAATTACAGAATTTCCTTTTTACCTCGTATTGAGGCATAAATACAACACAGAACGCCCAAGAGAACAACCTACTTTTAAGTAACGTTTCAGCCTCATAAACATATTTATTAAGTGTTGCCCTAAGTCCTCATTATAACGTCACCCTTCCAAAAGCATCACTCAAGCATATTTGTATTTAAGTGTACATATTCACAAACATGCGAACACCAATTGCTTCCCGAAAATGTCCCGCAATGGCATCAAAGGTACTAATTACGTGAGCGCAGTGTTTTGCGATGCCCTCACAAAGGGTTTAGAGGGCCAATAACGCATGAAACACGATTATAAAACATGAAAACGCCCTTTAGGGCCCTCTATCCCCTCGTTTACATGAAACCGTAGATGTTAATTCGTTCTGCTGTTTAGTTAACGGTACCCATCCGTGTTTCACTTTTAAGTTGAGGAAAGATTTGCGTAAAGGTTTTCTACTTTTTTTAATGGAGAATGTTGTTTTGTGAACTACTTAAATTGTAATATCATTCATTTATTGTGTGTGAAATTGTGGTTCGAATTTATTTTTATTTTACATCATAGTGCTTGAAAAACTCTTGGAATATTCGTTAGAAATAATAATGTTTTTAGGAGTGACAATATTTTTGCAATGTCAAAACAAATCGTGAAAAATTTACCCGCCTCTACTTTAAATTAAACGAATGTCCACTTTAGAGAAAAAAAAACAAACCTGTGTTACCAACAATACCGAAGAAAAACAGGCAAAATGGGAAAAAATAAACGAAAAAAGGTAAAAAGCGGTAGTGTTGTGGCATGGGCGGGGCGCGTCGCGTTAGTGCCGCCCCAATGCTCCTCCCACGCAAACATAACATATAATTATTGTATGGGATGTGTGTCGTACAGACGGATGACGCATATGTTAAGCTGGGTATTGCATACATGCATACATACATACGCATAAACCGTTCGTGTAATAGGACGTGCAGCTCAAACACGCAGAGCTCTAACTATATTGTCCTTCCGAAATGTAATTATCTTACTAATGTAATACCATATAAGTATCTACTGTTATGTATAATTATGCCCTATATCTTTTTGAAGTCAACCATGTAGGTACATTGAGAATGTAATGAGAGTCAGATTCTGACTGAAAACAAGATTTCCAATCAGAATTCCTACACGTACTTGACACGCTCCCCTTTTCCATTTGGAATTTTATCTCATTCCAAAACCTAGAGACATTAAGGAAACATAATATACTTAAAGCTAATTAATTAATTCAATCAAAAATCTATTTCTAATACCTGAGTTCGTATTCTTGTTTATGTAATTTCTATTGATCTCAATCATGACATAAAAAAAAATCATTATTAAGAACCTAAGCGGCAAATATAGATGATCCTTCCAATTCGATGTTGCTTGAAGATCATTGAAATAATTTAAAGCCGTGGTAGCCTTGGAGTTTGAGCAGTCGCCTGCTACGCGAGCAACGCAAGTTTGAATCCCAGCGGGGCCTGGGGCCTTACCATGAGCTCTTATTGCCATGATAATTTTACTCTTATTATGAGACAGATGTATTTGACGTGTATACGTCTGTCACTTTCACACAACTGTAATAACATTGCAATAAGAGCTCATGGTTGGGCCCCAGTACCAAAGATTTTTTTCTAAAAACGTATACTTAGGTAAGTAAGATAGCCCTATATGCCGATATGTGTATAAAACCAAGTCATACTTGGTTTTATGTGTATGATGAAGCAGAGTGTAAGTTCGTTTGCCACATTTGTAGAAGTGCTTATAAGATTTCACCTTAAGAAGATCTTACCTTCTTATTTCAATGAAACAAAAATCCAAATGTATCCAAATATTAATATTGTATTCGTGTCGCGTCGGTATCTGTAACACCTGTGAGCGCTCGAGCGACGCGGGCCCTTTCCCGCCGTTTTATACAAAATGGCCGACGCGTGACTAGACTTGCCAACACTCATTATTCATAATACACGTAATTCTCTTATAAATGTCTAATGATTTCTTAAGATTTACACACGTTTTGTTTTATTTAATTAAACACGTTCATCATCCACACTTGTCTTAATGGGCACAAATGTTAGCGAAATCAAACAAAATTCTATTCCCATACTTTTTGCTGGTTTCAATTACCTGCTATAAAAATAAATAAAATATAATAATGTGACGTCATAGTCCTATACACAGAATTGTATCTAGGAAAAAAACTTGCCAAATTGCCAAATGTCAAACTCTTCTCAACGGGAAAACCAGTGACGTTATTTCAAGCCTAAACCACAGATTATACATTTTTCGTTTAGATGTAGGTAACTAAATCGGATCACAATTAAATATTTTGAAAACAAATTCAACTTTAGAGCAAAAAGTCGGATAACAAATGAGAAAAAAAAATCGTTGATTTGTCGAATCTATATAGTTAACTAAATGTTTTTTTTTAAACTATCTATATCGATTCTGTCAAAACGATATCTCATGTGGTGTGAATAGCATTTATAAATACTACTTGACACGTTAATTCATGATTTGAATTATATTGATATCGTCAAAAAATTTATGAATCTATATGCACTTACCTCCTACTATTAAAAACTGGGTTTTTTAGAAAATCTCTTTTAGGATCTGTCATTTAGGCTTTGCTCCGACGATTCCCATCAAATAATACACAAGTTAACAAAAACCACACTCAAATACAAAAGTACATGGATAACGTTACCAAAAATCCCGAAAAGCGCCAGCAACCGTAAGCAAAAAACATCCTAAATTTTTATATTCATTCTACCTAATACACTCACCCACATAATGTTTCCACAATGCAAGGTAAATACGCAAGTACCTACATATAAACAAAATGATCTAGATAGGTATCCCGGGGAACAAAACAGCAACTCCCCTCGAGGCACTGGGGAATCGCGGAATGGAATACATGTCACAGATGACATTTTTGCGATAAGCAACACCGTCGCGTTTTGTTTATGGCTACACCGCCATCTTGCCGGGAAAATGGCAACGGAAATAGACGGGGCATAATGATATCGTTATTTGCCATTATTATTATAGGTACTATTTTTAGATATTGTATTAGAGGAGACAAGGTTGGGCAAAATCGATGTGCTATTAATTGTTGCAATTATTTTCGAACATCAATTTCCTTCTTTACCTTAAAGATATAATTAGGTGACACAAACAGTAACAGTAAGGAGTAAGGTCTAGTAAAAAATCGATCACACAGACGCGCACATCTACGAGATTATAAGCGAAATAGCAGTAGCTAATAGGTGTCATGTCGAATCCCATAGTGTATAGGTTCCTAAGTACATCATTTACATGTTATATACCATTTTTTATCAATAATACATAACGTTTATTTATAATATTTTAAACTAAAAAAATATTTTAGTTTGACAACTCTCACGCTTAATAGAACAAACATTCTTGTTTAAAAAAAAATGGCCTATATTCCTTACTGTTTATAAAGCTTATATTTATACTGTGACGGTAAATATAGACGTCTATTATCTGATACGGATCTTCATGAAACATTAATGTACTCGTTGACAGATGAGCTTCTGATACCAAATCACATTTGGCCGTCAACACAACGAGTCCCGTTCGATTTTCGTCCTTATTCAATTGTGATTTGTACTAGATTGGTTGTCGGCTGTCGAATGCTATCGTATCGTGTTCGCCACTATTTTGATGTGTCGAATTTTGTTGCGATCGTGTTTTCTTTTGGCGGATACTTAACTTTTTTTAAATCTATACATATAGATAAATAAAATTAAAGTGCCTGTTCGTATTTCCCAAATAACAGCTTTTCACCAAATGCATATGAAAGTATACACGATACTGACATAGACCATTTTTTTCTTTGTCTGTATGTCTGTCTGTTTGTTCCGGCTAATCTCTGAAACGGCTAGACAGATTTTAACGCCACTTTTTTTGGCAGATAGATAATACAAGGAGTAACGTAGGCTACTTTCATTAAATAAAAAAATATTAGTGTTTCGCGGGTCACCCATGAAATTAACTAGTAATAAATATATCTACACTCTTAGTGCTCACGCTTATATTCTCCAAAGGGGTATACTCCTTACATAGCACCTTCATTTCACCAGTTATGTTTAAGTCTCATGTAATAGGGGTTAGACTAATTGGCAATCTAGTGTCATTAACTGGGCACTGATCCAGACTAAGGCTGCTACTGGAAAATCAGTGATAGAAAAACCCAGTAATTTGGCCGACCCGGAAATCGAACCCAGTTTCCACAATAGCGTTTTGTAACCACTACACCAACAAGGCAGTATAAATGTATTTTTCAGTTCCATCTATTACTTTCAGTTAAATAAATATGAAATAGCCACAAAACACCTCTGCTTACCCCTTCGGGGACCCTTCTGGGATGGCAGAAGGAGCGTATTTATAAATAACCACAATTTTATAGTACCTACCTACTTAGATCTGCAAGCCAATCCAAGTGAAGGCTTATTGATGCAACGATTATATGATTTAAATCCTTAAGCACAGAGTATTTCAATGTTTAATCACCGGATATTAAATAGGAAAAATCTGTTATGAATGATCGTTTGACCAATAAATTAATAATCTTAGAACCGGGGGCCTGACCATGAGCTCTTATTGCAATGATAGTTCAGCTATGCGACAGTGACAGATGTATACACGTCAAATACATCTGTCTCATAATAAGAGTACAATAATCATGGCAATAAGAGCTCATGGTAAGGCCCCGACACTTTTAATAGTATCTGTAAATCCCATTTCTTATTAAGTAAGTATTTATAAAGTCCTAGAGCCAACACTACACCTCCTGACAAAGTGTCTCTTATAATCGTGCAAATGTTAAAAAAACAAAGCAAACAGATAGACGGACACGCTTTTGCTTCTTGTATTTGATGCTAGAAAAATCAACACTACATTGGGGCGTAGTAGGATCCTACTCAATTAGGTACTAAACTATTTTCAAAACTGTCAGCTAAATCAGCAGTAAGGAAATAAAATTAATAAGAGTGGAAAATTCACTTCCTACAACTAAAACTAACTTAAACACTGTTAACTGAACTTTACCCCCCTATCACCTCTCGAACCCGACTAAATTAAAACGTACCTCGGCAAAACCGCTTCTCTATTATTGGCCATACATTTTTAAGGCCGCGATAACGGTATCACACTCGGCAGGGTTACGTGGTAGGCCGACGTTATCGTCAGTTTCTGCATGAACGCGTCCGTTACGGGCCCTCCTCCCCCCTCTATGCCCTCCCTCCCTCTCCCCGTACCGGCGGAGACATCGACTGCGGCGTTTTGACACTTGAGTATAATTTATTCAGTGTTTGTACAGTATACCTAGGTCTATGGTGGATAAATATTATCTTTCGGCTGACGCTTCTTAAAGTCGTGTTCAGACTGTTTAAGTTACAAATTGTTAGGTTTATTTATATGAAGACATAATTCAAGAACATTTTAGATTAGTTTAACCGGTTCAATAATGGAATAGTGAAGGAAATACATTTTTTTTGATCGGATTTTTGCCAGCCCTTCTGAGTAGGTATTCATGTTTTTTTGCAAGTATACAGTTATACCTAAGGTGCTAAGGACTAGGGGACAACTATGATCGTTTAAGCAGTACGTATTAAGATGTCGTTTTATTTTACAGTACAAACATTAAATGTCAAAGTTCGGAAGTTTTTAATAAATACGCTCTGCTTAAACCGATGGTCTGTTATTGTGTCTTATCAAACATTTGTCCTTTTAACAATTCAGACAATTTTCCAATAAGTATGAATCGAGAAATTTTTAGATAATACGAAATATTATTATTATATTATCAACATTATAAGGTCGGTGTTTATTGTCGAGAGCAGCGCGACTCGGGGCGGTCCGCGAGGATCTCCTAACAAATTACTGAATGGCTACCGAGACCCGCTAGTTACATAATATCTAAATATCGAGCTATAACTACTTTAATATTTTACTTATCAAACAATAAATAAATAAGTTCTAGGTTTTTGTCAAACGATTTTTTTGGAGTCTGGATTATTAAACATTTTTGGTCAACCTAACCTATAATTGGCCATTAAAGTAATTTATCAGTTCTGTGTTCCGAGTATAGTTTAGAGGTGGTCACATGACCTTGAGTTTTACGCTTATTTTGTTCCTATACAAAATGAGGATACGCAGGCGATATCGTCATCGTAAAAACATGTTAAAACCTATAATGCTGGTGATGAGACTTAATTAAGTAATATTTGAATTCGCTACTTACTGGATACGCTTTTAAAGTTCAAATATCAGCGATAATTATCACATTAAATATAGAACCGATAACAGACTATAGCCTACTCTATGAGGTGCTAATAGGAGGTTCTTATCCGATCTATTGGTCGACTTTTATGTGTCGTCGGTATCTGTTATTCAACATTTAATGCCCTGCTCGCCTGGGTATTTTAAGTGCCGTGACTTTCCTCCATCTTACTATGAAATAGTTTAATTAAACTAATCACATCCCGTATCACGGGTTTTCCACCGTTTTCGTAATCTATACTCGCTAGCGTCTCCGCCGTCTTAGTATGAGAAATTGTGCAGCGACTCCCAGCGGTGACGTGAAGAACTAAAATATCTCATACAAATATTGCAAGTGACGCTAGCGAGTATAGATTACGAAAACGGTGGTAAACTCGTGATAGGGGTACATGTCCATAAACGAAGAATACACAATTGGTATTATGTATAAGAACCAGTTTAACCGTTTTCTTATGTAAGTATAGTGACAAAAAAAGGAAAAAATTACTGAATGGGTGAACGTCAGTCTCGAACCGGGGTACTCTAGTTTCGTTATCGCCCTGTAAACTGGAAGCCTCACCTTTGAGCTACCATAACTTGACAGATGTCGGCGAAATTTGTTATCGTATTGCAATTATATTTTATGAAGTTTTCAGCGCCTGAAAACATGGTCAAAACGATGTTTTCCAGAAAAGAAACCTAGCTAGATAAATTTTTACCCCTGAAACCCTTTTGGAGCCGTTTCCGAGATTCAGATTCTATATATATATACGTAACTAGCTGTGCCCGGCAAACGTTGTATTGCCATATATTTTTTGGGGTGGGGTGGACTACCCCTAACATTTAGGGGGATGAAAAATTGATGTTGGCCGATTCTCATAGATACCGGATAAGCACAAAAAATTTCATCAAAATCGGTCAAGCCGTTTCGGAGGAGTATGGCAACGAAAACTGTGACACGAGAATTTTATATATTAGATATACAAGAATTGCTCATTTAAAGGTATAAGAAAACATAGGCATCTACTTAGGTATTTATTTAATAGGAAGCCCATATATGTATCCATAGCTTTACCTAACTGTTATATAAACCTACTGCTTATTATTACGTAAGTCTTGGTAAGACGTAGACCAGACGTCGGCGACAATTAATTACAATCAAGTCTAAATACACACAGTAACTCGCGTACCAAAACATTAGTCCAATAATTCACACAGAAATTTAAACGAAGAGTTGATAATTGAATCCTGCCTAAGTCAGCGTGGGGATAACGCGAATCCGCACCGCTTCGGGAAAGGGGAACTGAAGATTAAAATCGGAAACTCGAATAAATTCACCGCTATCGAGACTGTTTGGAGAATTAATTGTAGCCGTGCTCACTTCGCGGCGGGAACTCCAAACTTATACCAAACCAAGAATATTCTAAGTCAAACTCCTTTACAAGTTGGAACCGCATACCGCCAAGTGTTTAATGGATTTACGGCATTTAAAGCTTTAGCACGCTATAAATATCCTCAGATTCCTTCACACCTTCCGTGTGTGGAATGTATACATGGTGTACAGATGCCGTCACGAGCTAGGAGTGCTCAGCAAAAATAGTGGTGATAATTCCACATGTATTACACTCGCGTCACGCCATACAGTATAAAGAACTATAAAAATTACTACGGCGCATTCAAGGTCAGTCCTCATAACTCGTGACAATACCTGTAACAACACCCACTTTCAGGTGCCAATGTGCCGATAGCTATGTCTTTGTAGTTTCAAGCACATTTCTTCACATAGGCACGTCGTTAAATAATTTCTTGAACGTATCCAGTTTCTCTGATTTTACAATACCGTTAAAACTAAAGTTTCGAAAACTAGTTGGAAGATACAAGCCACAGTTTATCCTACCTTGCAAGCGTGGGGTACACCGCCCTAATGTATATATTTCTTTCTTTTTTCTATACATACATATGCGCCTATACGCCTGTATTCCCAGAAGGGGTAAGCAGAGGTGTTGTAATCACAACACCCACTTTTCACCGAAGATGATTAACGTGACAGATGGTGAGTCCATCGCTGTTTCAGACACTTTACATACGTCATTGAATTACTTCTCAGAAATATGCAGGTTTCCTTACGATGTTATTTTCTATATATTAATTAGCTAATTAAGTTAATATTTACATGCCCTAAAATTGGGTGAAATATGTGATTCTTGTAACCTTTAATAACACCTACCCTTTGTACCATATTTCATGTGAATAAATATTATTTCTATTTCTATTTCTATTTCTATTTCTATGGTATTATTACCAGGGACTCGGAGTCTCTGACTTTATGTTTCTGATTTCTGTTTTTTCCTTTTTCTCTCTCCGGCTTCTTTTTTATGCATTATTTTGAAGTTATATATACTTAATTGTTATGGTATATCTTTTGTTTTCTTCTTTATTAATTATATTGACTTTTTATTTTTGTTTATTTCTATAGATTTAATATATTCTTTGTTGTTTTCTTGTTTTTATTTTATTTTCTATTCTGTTTTCCCTTTTTCGTTAGTTTGATTAAATTTACATTTTCACTTGTTTTTCTAGTCATGTTTTCTCATGGATGCCCTGATGTATATTAGAATTAGAACTTGAACTAAGGTACTGAGGTACCATTATTGATTTAAGTTTTCTTAAAGGTTGGATGTTTTTATAGGTGGCAAACAAAGTAGGTACCTAAAATCCCCCTAATGGAAAGTAGTTATAAAAAAGATGTGTGCATGTTGCACCATAAATCTGCCTATATTTATTAGCTTTTTGGTTCCATATTATACTTTTTATTCTTATTATAAAAGACATCAAATTATTTTTTTTGTTACTCCTACGTATATTTTATTTCTCTCAATTTCTTCCTCCTCTTTACGTATCCTAAGATAGTCTGGAAGAGATCGATTTGAAGATAAGGTCGCCTTTTGCAGGGACCTTTAAGTTTTAAGATCTGTATTAATCTCTGTATGTTACTATATGGTGTGCAATAAAGTATAATTGTATTGTACCGTTAGGCGAGGAGCCTCTAGAAGGGCTAGAAGCTCTCCACTCCGACGAGACTGGTTCGGGCGACAATTCCAACGCGGGTTCGAGCGGCGCCGATGAAGACGCGGCGAGACTCCGGCTCAAGCGCAAGCTGCAGCGAAATAGGACCAGCTTCACCAATGAGCAGATTGATAGTTTGGAGAGAGGTACCTATGGCTTATTGATTCAAAATATTGAATTTGAAAATTTTAAACCGGGCAGTATTGCTGTGCCGACTCAGCTACGTCAAAGGTGGCAGAGTAACTGCACGGTTTGCAGACGTCATGGGTTCGAGTCCCGCCTCGTGTTCGTATTTTTCCAGACTATTTTAAGAATTTAGAATATACATGTGAGTCATACATAAAAATCTAATTCTAATCCAGTAAGAGGACTCAGAGATTCGACCCGTGATTTCAAAATCACGATTGTGCACGTTTGAAATTATGCACTGGTCGTCGGGTCATTTGTACGTCATGTTGAAGGTATCATGTTTTTCCTAATTTTTCCTAATGAGGCGTGAGCCTACCTAATGTAGTACTGTAGTACTTACTACTTAACAGAACAGTTGGGCATAGAGGGTCTGGTCTTAAAGCGTTTTGGTCTTTATATACACATAAACAATTAAACTGTAGACATATTTTCATGCACATCAATTATTGTTTCAATAATAGAATTCGAGAGGACCCACTACCCAGACGTGTTCGCCCGGGAGAGACTCGCAGCGAAGATAGGGCTGCCAGAGGCTCGAATACAGGTGAGTCTCTAAGCTGCTCTTATACTTTTAGTGATGATCGTGTTCACAGCCGCTTACCATCAGGCGGACTATAAACTAGTGTGCCACTATTGTAGGTAGTATTAGAATCACTCGCTGTCTGACATTAAGACTCCTTGGAACTTATCTAACTGCTAGACTCCGAACAATTTCCTGTATCACCCAAATCGCTGAATCGTACCTATGTGACACCTTCTACCCAACACGCTGGCACCTAAGTAATGAATTGTGGGTTTAATTAAAGTTTAGATTTCGGGAAATTGTAGTGTGTAGTGTAGTGGGTAGAGCGCAGCTTCCGCGCTTTGTGTTAACTCAACCCGACGCGAAGGTATGGTTCTCGAATCGTCGCGCGAAGTGGCGGCGGGAGGAGAAGATCCGCGCGCAGAGACGCAGCCCCGACTGCGCCTTCGCAGCCGCGCCGCAGCCCCCGCCGCACGCCGCGCATCCACCGCTCACAGCGCACGCGCCGCACCAACCGTACCAACCTCCGCTCAACGTTGACACATACAGGTGAGCAGACCACTATGTTATATCTTCGAAATACCGACCTATAGGTATGGTGAACCAATCAGGTGGAATATATTCAGTATTTCTATAACATTTGAAAGTAACTCAAACAAACAGTCGGGGACCCAAAATATCTCCCTCAGGCACACCTTTTTTTTTTTTTTTTTTTTTTTACATGGGGAATCCATTTCGGATACACACTCCCTGCGGGGGCAGGGAATGGTTATGCCGGACTCTCACCGGCTAAACCCCATGGTGTTTCTCCAACTCGCTTTTTGGGGGGGACACGTGATACGTTTTCACATGCTTGCCGTGAACCCCCCCTGCGTCCAGCCGCCCAAAGGCAGCCCCTTCTAAAGGGGAGAGATTAGCTCCCCCTTTGGCCTATAGGCTATCTCCGTGCAAGGCTCGCCGAAACACATAAGGCGAGCCTTGACACACGACCTCCATGAGTGCAATGGCAGCCAACTCCCCCGAGCCGGCTGCCTGGAGGCCCCCTTACGGCAGTCTGGTGACCACCTTTGGCCGCAGGATAGGGAAGGGACAAACGCCCCCACTCCCCCAGCCCGCAGCCCCTCCTTTACCGCACTATCTGAGCGGCCGGGCACGCGGAGGATCGGGAGAGTGGTAAAATACCACCACGCCACTTCCGCCGCGTCCCCATATCCAAGCTACGCGGGACGGGAGGGGCAACTGCCCCCACTCCCTTCGCCCTGTAGCCTCGCCTTTACCACAACAGCGGTGTGGCCCCGCCGGGTCGCGGCGGATAGGGAGAGTGGCGCATCGCCATACCAGCACGCCTCTCCCGCCGCGACCCTCGGCTGCGGTGGGTAGGGAGAGCAAGAGCGGTGTTCCTGCACTCCACCCGACCACTACCCCTCGCAGCCCCGCCCGCGCGTCACCGACCCTTCCGGTCGGTCGGCGACGCTGTCGCTTGCGCGACCCTCCACCAGGGCCGGCCTGCACCAGTGGCCCAGACCGCCCTGCACGACGCCGCCACTTCCCAGACGACGCCGCCGTCGCACCCTAGGTGAACCTGCCGGGCTGCAGATCTCGCTAGGGGCGACCCCCACAAGCCAGCTTGCACCAAAGTGCCCGAGCCGCCTGCACGTCGCCCGCCACTTCCCAGACTACGACGTCGTCGCTCAAAGGGGGCCTGCCGATGACTCAAAGCAGGCACCACTTACAGGAGCGACCCTCCTGGGGCAGCCCGCACTAAGGTGTCGGGGCCGCCGGGTTCCTCTTAGCTTCATCGTGGGGTGCCACCACGACTACTAGAGCCCCCCCACCACGGCAAGGTGGGAACCCCCGGGGGGGCCCTCAGGCACACCTTGATGAACCTTTCAATGGATTCAAGCAACTCCAACCTTTTTTAGTTGACTATCTATATCTATATCTTATCTACTACTACTACTATTATCAATCTCAATCACAGTCATATTTTACATGGCATTGCAACAAAAACCTGCTAGCAAGTCAATCACAAGCTACATCTAAATCTTAAATGTTCCAGTTCGCTCACGCCGATGGGTTACGGAGGAGGCATGGTGCCGGAGTCTCCAGTTTGTGAGAGCACTGACTCTGAGCTGTGCAAGACGGGATTCCTAGGGTACCCTCGCTACGAGCTGGGCTACAGGCAGCACCCGCACCCCTATGTGAACCATCACGGATACCAACACGAACCTGCCTCACCGCCACCTGGTAAGTTCTGAACACTACACTATTATTGGATATCATATTATAGGTAACATTTATCAGAATTGGTGAAAAGTGGGGGTGGTAACGCTTCTGTCTACCCCTGCGAGGAGCCATACGTAAGTAATCTTATACTAACTGAATTACATCGAATAAAATCATGAGGCTGGTATATATTGTTGGTCCTGTGCCACCAATAGGATTTTTCAATTCCTCTTCGTACCAAATCGAAATGACATTAGCGAATACACTTGTTGGTAGGACTGATCTCCGACAGTGACCAAATTAGATGGAAAATCTATAGTGGTCTATTTTTATAGGTTTTATATTTATATAATTGTATATCGAATGATGTGACGGTTAAAAAACACTGCAATAAAATATAAATACTTTTCCTACAGAACTAGGCGGTCTGCTGGGCGCGGGAGTATCCGTGCCGTTGGCGGTGCCCGGGCAGGACTCGCAGCAATACTGGTCTCGGCTGCAGTGACCCTGGTGGAACTAGCCGCGCTAAACAATACTGATTTTACAATACATACCATACTTCACCGACACTCCTTATCTTTATGACAGGCCGCAAAGGATTGTTTATAGGCTACAGGCTTTGCATGGTCAGATATTTCAGCTCTATTTAAGTTAATAGATGAAAACTTTATCCTTTTGCGAGAAATAGTATACCTACTTAATTAAAATGATGGCGAAAATTGCATCAAAAGCCACATGCAGTTCTTTCAAACCAAAACTTTATAAATGCATGAATGTACACACGGATATACCTACAAACTTCCTTTATTAAATATTCCTATTTAAATGCCTGACTTTGGTGTTAATCAATGTGAAAAAAAAAGCTTTGTTTAACACTTAACTTGTAACGCCATCTAGCGGAAGCTTTATGAAACTTCAATGTTATCGACTATCAAGTATGAAGATTTCACTAACGCCTACAAAACTAGCAGAACAAATAGTAAGGGTTATTTGTATTATTTTTGTTTTAGGTAAAGAAACTGTTTTTATATGTTTAGAACAATTCGTAATAAGACACGTATAGTATAAAGAATTAACATATCCAGTAGCTGCCACAAAACAGGAATATGAGCACAAAATTAGGCTCAAACTTGTATAAACGTAAGTATTACAATATTTAATTCAACATTTATATAAATGTCCTTTGAAACCTCTAGATGCACATATAATGATGTATTGTCGGGAGGTTTGAATGAAAATAATTTAATCTATACATCTACACAGACAAATAAAATTGAAGTGTCTGTTTGTAATTCCAAAATAACACCTTTTCACCAAATGCATATGAAAGCATATTACGGCACTGAATTAAAAAAAAAACAAATTTTCAAAGTTTTTCTATGTCTGTCTATCTGTCTGTCCGTTTAAGCCGGGTGATCCGGGAATTAAATTAAAATTACGCGGGTGAAACCGCAGGGCACAGCTAGCGTATTCATAAAATAAGCGTTAAATTTATTTTACTGGTGTAGACATGCGCAGTTAATTAGCATAGTTTGATTAGTCTACTGTATGTAATTATTGTAAATGTTTATTGTAAGAAAAAATTCGACGTGTTGAATACACGATCAATGTATTAAAATAGTGCTTTTGTTGAAGCTCGTCATATAAGGCAGCTTCAAGTTATTTTAGTTCGTTCGTAAGAAGAAATATTTTCTTTTTCATGAAACAAAGATGTGACGCAGCATTAATTAAAATTAGATAAGGTACTAAATTTATGGTTATTTTAATTAACATTATAACGTCACGGATATACATTAACACTTGAACAAAAACACTATTGCTCTCTCTGTTGCTTATCAATTGTATGTCTGTGGGCCAGTTGCTTGTGTTATATTCCGAACATTACCTACACAAATGCATTGAAAATCTACTGTATTTTGCTGTGTTCAGTTCCCTTTGTAGCATAATATAATTGAATACTTAATTATTGTAATATAGGAGTGAATCGTTTTTTCACGAGTTTTTTTCGACAATTAATATTTTGGTTTGAACCTTATTTATGATACGACAAGGTGCATTTATGTTACGACCGAGATCGGAAGCTCCTATATTTTAACAAAACAGAGCCTTAATGGCAACACATGTAGATTTTTTTATTGCTCTTGTAAACCACTTTTAATGTAAATGTAATCTATGCAGATAAATAAAATTTAAGTGTTTGTTTGTAATTCCAAAATTATTAATTTTCACTAAATGCATATGAAAGTATATAGGGTACAGACATTACAACACCAATTTTATTTCTCTATCTGTCTTTTCGTACCGGCTAATATTCGAAACGGCTTAACAGATGTTAACGGGACTTTCTCTGGCAGACAGCTAATGTTACAAGGGGTAACTTAGGCTACTTTTATGTAAAAAAACAAATTAGGGATCCGCGAGGCTATGTGCGGATGAAACCTCGTGGCACAGCTAGCGTCAATATAAAAAGAACAATAATAATTATTAAAATCTATCCAAGATAGATCGAGTTGGTTCAATCAAAATTTCTCCGTTCATACGAGGAGTTCATTTTATTAGCTGATATGTATTCCTTTCTAAACAGACACTCTGTATCAAATACGTTTATATTATCATGGTTTAAATAATGTCGATCGAAAATGCCTGTATAATGTTCACTTTAAATGCTCTTCATAATTAAGAAATGTATAAAAATGTTCTAGTGTGACCCACCCTCAATAGAGGTATTTATTTCGAATTTATGATTAGATTTAACGTGTATAGTAATTTTAATAAAGACATTGTGAATAACCGTGTGATGTCGATAAAACGTTTTAATAACAGCATAATATAAATACACTTTTGGATCAAAGTATTACATGTTTCATTTACTTGTTACGACAGTAAAGCTATCTATACTATTTATTATAAAGAGTAAATATTAAGAAGTATATTTGTAACGAATTGGCTCAAAAAGTACTGGACCGATTTTAAATATTTTTTTACCGTTTGAATGCTACATTATTACTGATTAATATAGGCTATATTTATCCCCATATTCCCACGGGAACGGTAACTACGCGGGTGAAACCGCCTGGTGTCTGCTAGCCTACACTACTATTATAAAGAGGAAATAATTGTATTTTTGTGTGTATGTCTGTAATGAATAAACTCAAAAACTAATTTGCAGATTTCAAAAATTATCTCACCGTTGAAAAGCTACATCATCAGCGTGTAACATAGGCTTTATTTTATCCCCGTACTCCCACGGGAACGGGAACTAATAGGGTGAAACCGCGTGTCCGCTAGTATACTAATAAAACAATAGTTCATGTCATTTTCAAGTTATTTTTGAATTAAAGCTTTCACCATTCTTAAGTAATGCGCCAAGAATGATCAACAAGTCCATTTAACCAATATAATAACACGACACTTAAATATAAAAACTACAACAATGTAGCTTGCTTCCAATCCTAACACAAAACCACACAACACCTAATGTAAATATATGTGAACAATCTCAATAATAATTAAATTCTAATTTCACAGATATTCACTTTGTACGTTACATTCGCTTATAACAAAGCGAACATCTAAATCATAAATCGTCATCCAAAATAGCATCAATATCACAAATTATACTCTTGTCAGAGTTGTCAGATTTGCTAGGGTTCTTCTGACAACTAGCCACTACGTCTGGTACGTTCTTGCCTAAGTCTACATCGACGTCTGATATGGTTATATCTTCACTATCCTCTATCTCATCACTAAGATCTACAACGTCAACAGGCTCACCGATCCTAGTCGACTCTACGTCTATTATTTCATTATCTGGTATGTTATCTAAATCTACGTGTTGCTTAATTTCTACACTTACAATTTGTACTTCACAATCTGAATCGTTGTCTGTTTTATTGCTACAATCAAAGTCTAAATCATTAGATTCACAACTCACATTACTAATACTCTGTCTATTCCTAATGAGTCTAGGTTTACACGTTTGCGCGGCAATTTTGATTCTTTTGAACTCAAAACAGTTATCAACAAGCTCGTCCTCTTGCATTTCATACACATCACTTTGTTCCGACAGAGTGCGTTTCCTACTATCATTGTCATTATGTTTTGGCTCGTGTTTAGTATGAGCGGGTGCAGCAGGCGCATTCTGGTCTAACTTCTTATACACAATAGAGTTACTCCTAACAACTTTAAGAAGTTTATTGCCAGTAGTAGTAATGGTCTCGTGTGTGGACAGCTTCCTCTTCCTGCTCAGGTTGATGGTGATCGGTGCGGTGTGTATGATGGTCTCGGATTTCTTCCTCGCTCGTATCTCATCCAAGGAGAGTACTTTGAAGTCTAAGGAGCTCCTCCTGTCGGCGGGCAGTTGCGCCTTACCTGCGATCTCGTCGAGGGACAGCCGGTCGTACTTGTTGTTGAGGTTGGTGCGGGTGCTGCGCTCGTCGGGCGGCGGCAGAGCGTCGTAACTGTAGAAGGCGGCCGCCTCCGCCTGTATCCTCTCGAGCAGCATCAACTCCTGCGACTTGCGGTCGTCGGGCGATTGTTTAGTGGGCGTGGAAGAGGGAGCGCTTTCATTATCCGACTCTGCAAGAACACCGGAGCAATCGCTTAGTCGAGCGCGACAATCGAAACTTGCATCTCATGATTTTCGTAATTAATTTTGATACGACCCGTCACGATTACTCGCGGTGTTCTTGTCTCGATCTGAAAGCGACTCACTCGGGGTGGGCGGTCAAAAATAATTACAAAAATCATATTACGAAACATTTTTATTTACTCGTTGGTATATTAAACACAATTTGATTAAACAAAGCCAAAGTATAATTTCAGTTCCAATACGAGTTCCTATATCAGTTTGAATGTTAATTAGCTTAAATGAAAGGTCTTAAACACACGCTTCACAAATATAATAAACATATTTTGAAATTCTTATCGTAAAATAAATCTAAGTTTAACATAACAACAACCCCGTTTTATTTCAAACAATAAACTAGCGTCGCTAGCACGCCATTACATGGTAGTGTGTCACAGTGTGTGGTGGTGCGAGTGCCAGCTCCGCGTATAAAACTCCAACTATGTATATATACCGCTAGTATAATTACGATATTAATCACCCTACGTACCTCGCAGTGTACACCAGTGATGGGATACAAAGTGTAATTATCAAAAGTGTTGCATTTTCAACTCTATCGCCATTACAAAACATTATAAAAAGCACGCCGATTCCCGATCGATTCATTGGACGCGTTACATGTAGCCGCCTACTAGTTAGTTCAATAAGAAATGTTAGAGAAAAGATAAAAAATGGTGCGCATCTCAACAATCGATAGGGAAACCTCAATCAGGGTGGCAGTAAATCTGCGAATATACATTCGGTAGATTGAAATAAAACTCAAGGACTTAGACATACACCGAGTGGCTTTTATACAGAAAGATTTGCACAGCGCCATCAGGCGACAGTGCTAACAGAAAACTTGAACATTCCAACAACTAGAGATAAATAAATAGTATTTCTAGAAAGAAAAGGTTACATTATTAGTCTATGTATATGTATTGGTAGTCAACAAAACCAATTCGCTAGTTGCCTTTCTAGACGCTATGTTCGTTTGTACTGATTCACATCCAGTTAGGTATAATGCCATGTTGACAGTACACTTTTCCGCTAATTTCCGACAATAAATAACATAATATAGGTTTTAAAGTGAGCATTACAAATAAAACCACATTCACCTTACTTCTAAATCCCACCAATCGAGACTATTCTGTCTATTTAACATATTGTTAATTAGTTTTATACATAAATAATGACTAGGCGTACCATGGACCATAGACAATTTTATTTCTTTTTGCTTCCGCGTTACGTTTATTTGCTGATGTTTGTAATAAATATAGGAACTTTTCAGTGCAGAGATATTTAGCGATTATTAGTGAATTTATCGTCCTATAATTTCGATTGTCAAATATCAGTTCTATTGTTGTATTGGGAAGCATGATCGATTGAAACGAAAACAAAGCAACTCGATGCTCGTTTGTTAACTTATCATTTCTAAACTTGGTAATAATAACCTTAAGCACTTTTTTTTTTAATAGTAAGCACAGTAATACGGCTAAGAATAAAATTAGAAGTACCACTGTGTTTACCATAAGACGTCGCTCATATACCACGTCACAATATGGCAAGGGGAAGTGGGAGGCAATTAAATGCATACCTGTACCCCTATCGCGGGTTCGCCACCGTTTTCGTAAACTGTACTCGCTAGCGTCACTCGCAATATTTGTATGAGATATTTTAGTTGAAGATTTCAGAACAATTTCTCATACAAGTATTCGACGGAGAAGCTTGCGAGTATAGATAACGAAAACGGTGTCAAACCCGTGTTAGGGGTACTGTGTAACAGTCATTCGATGGCTTACTTCGAAAGTAGCAAAATCTATAACTAACATCGTTTTCAGCTCAGAAAGTACTTTTTACTCTCTCAAAAATACTCACCTACTTAGTAATTATGTGACAAATTCATGGTTAAAACAAGGACTTTTAAGTTTTTATTAACTTATATTAATAAAAATGTAATTATAAAGTTGATTCACTGTCCTTCATCATTTGCATTAAACTCAAAAAAAAGTAAATAAGATTACTTTAAAAATACTTCTTTACAGTAATCACTCTCTTCCAAAATGTACCTAGTGCCTTCTAGAATAGGACCATCGTGATAAATTCATGGCTACAAGACTTTTATGTTCTTATCAACTAATGTTAATAATGAGTTTCTTGCCAGGTGCTTCTCAGTAAAAGCAACCTTCCGAACCTGCCGGTAGCATATATAAACCTGTTATTTTTGACTTTGACTTTGAATGTAATTAAGTTCATTCACTGTCCTTCATTATTTGGATTTAACTCAAAAAAATTAAACAATATTAATTAAGTAGGTAAGTAGGTATACAAAAAAAAACCTTTTTATAGAATTCACTCTTTCAAAATGTACATAGTGCTAGAAAACGACCATCGATTTTGAGTCAACTCAGTAACACGTCAGTAAAAATGGAAGTATAAAGCGTGACGTGTTTTATGAGCGACGCCTTGTCTATGATACTTTTTTTTTCATTTTATTAGCTCTATCTAATTCTCACGGTGCGATATAAAGTATATTGACGGGCCCTACACGGTGGGTACCTTTATAAACCGTCAGAGCCCTAAAACAACCTACATACTAACATACAAACAATTTAAAGGCATAAAGCATTTTTTTTTTCTTTTTTTTTCACCTATATTTAATGAGTTACAATATCTGTGTATATATATTTTTATTTGTATTTTATATGTTATTAACCTATTTATTATGTACTTCTCTATCATAGACAAAGATTATATCGACATCTATTCAAAAACAAGCTATGAACGCGATAACATGAACTTAAACAGAAATGTAAATTGTTAACTTTTCAAAAAGGTTGTTACGCTAGTGAATAACAAAAGTATTTTTATTTAACACAACCAAATTATTACTTACATTGAAGTATTATAATTCACACGTAAACGATACAATGTTTTGTCCACGTTACAACGTCCATAGCGTTACATGACCAGCCATCATCACTACGATTCTGTCTACATAAGGGACTCATTACGACTAGGCTATTGCCATGCTCCTCTGAGTATATACCTTACGAGATTGCAATAGAGTCCACTATCATTTGCTTATAACTTCCATCTACCCTATTTGGAGCTAAGGTAAAGGTCACCATCATTCTCGTAAGGACACATTTTAAAACAACTACGTAACCATTTTAACCTGTTTAGTTACGAACAAATTACCAGTCAACACGCGTTACCATGGTTACACACTTGTATGACCCTTCAAGAATGAGCCCAAGTCGTAACAGCCACGTGAACCGCGACCGTGTCATGTGATTATAAACAACCGTAAATGAACAAGCGAGATATTCACGAATCTAATGAGCTAAGATATGATGGAGATTAATGATTAGTCTCAAATTTATTGCACATATAAAAATACCAACGTCATCTCCATAATACATTTAGTTTTATGTCCGGACAAGAGAGCCGAGCGACGGTGGATCCCCGTCACTCTAATCTGTGTCTATGGTATGATAAAAAAGGCTAACATTGTCTATGCTCTTCACAATCAACTAAACCGCCACTTCTCCTGGCATTTACCGAAAACATTAATCTAAATAAAAACACATATTTTTAAATAAGTATTCAGTTTCGTACGAACAGTTCTATTGAGTCACCAAATATACTCAGTCCATACGCCTCGCGAGGCAACATGGCGAAACTGAATACAATTACACCGCTACACAATAAATACTATATTAATTGACTATGGACAAAAACAAAAAAAAACAAAAATCTATACTTCCACCTCCAATAAACAGGCGTTCTAATTTGTCTAGTCGCAAACTGGGAAAATAAAATCAAATGTATTTTCTTTATAAAAAACAAACATTTTTAAACTAAATCAAATATTAAAACGGCGACGAGAAATAAAAATATAAAGTATAAAAAAGTATTCCCAGTCCGCTAACGACGACAAAGTGTAAGTAAAACACTATTAATTAATAATAACACGTAAATAAAATAAATACTTTGTTTAAAACTAATACATCATCTTTTAAATGACACTCCGAAGCATTGTCTCATCGGTTGGCACCAAACTATGACCACATTCTGCCTACCAAACCGCTACATGGTAAACAAACATTTCAATTTACTAAACTTTCTTGCTTGATTCATGACAGCTATCAACGATATCGCAATATACATCGAAGATTATAAATGCTTAGTGTACATTGCTCGTTGGATTATTTCAAGAATTTACTGTATTTGTATTCAAAAACGGCAATGTATAGTGCCGCAGATATCAAGCTATATTTCCGTAGAATGCAACCGTTAGGTGATACATAGTTCTACAAGCGCAGTTATACATAACAAATCGGTGTGAGCGTTCCAATTGTATTTATATTCGTTATATCTTACTCTATGCACGTCATCGTCGGAATTTAAGAGTTTTCAACGCACTACGCAAGCTGACTCCTCAATAGCAGTTATAACGCCAAAGAGATATTGATATAATACTATCAATAAATATATTACGTGCTAAACTAACATCTGCAGTCGTACCACCAACTCTTAATGCGACGGTTCTCGTAAGTAAAGGACAGATGTATGTGATATGTATACACCTCTCGCTCTCCGATAACCGCCCAAGACTTGGTGGTAAGACCTCAGCATTGAAAACTCTGTTACCATTCGTAGTGTTATCGACGAGCTCGATATTCGCTAATCGTTTTTAGGAATCTTTGAAAATATTATTCCGTATCAAAACCGCCGTTTTATTATTTTCAGCGTGACATTAAACTGGAATGTTTATTTTCAATGAATTCTAAAATTTTTAAAGCGAATCGAGCCTAAGCCCCAGCCATACGATCCGAGAACCGTTTCACTACACAATCGCTTTATAATACCAGCAATTACTAGTGTCGAGTTCGTACCCCTTGACAATTTAAATGCTAAACGACATGACTAACACATTATTTATATTTATAACAACAAAGATAACACACATATTTGGTTTACATTTAACTTAATTTGGAGTACAACTTTCATATTTAGAGGTCCTAGTAAAATAAGATTTTATACAATAGAATAAGAAACAAAATTGCGACAATTGTACAGCGTCATATCATGCTACAGCTACGACGTAATAACAACCTTAACCGAGGACTTGAAGGTCCAAATTATGATAAACCTTGTGAGTGCCTATAAAAGTAACACCTCTAAACCCGTTGAGATTTTTAACGCAATGACACAATATAGTATAGTACATTCAAAACGTAGATGCAATGAGCATCCCAGAAACTGTAGAAACTAAGCCATACGTTTTTTAAAGAAACCATTGTAACTCCTTTGTATAACAATACCCGTTTCATACGCGACACTGACACGTAAGTATTCATGCTTCTTATAAGCGGCGCGTAGTACACTCACACACACTCACCGACGCGTACACACACGCTCTGACAGAGTACAAACTATAGGGTCGAGAGTACGCGGGGGAACGTTGCAGCGCGTAGGTGTGAGTACACTTGCAGCGCGCCGCTTATATGAAGCTAACTCTCTGCTGGAATATTTATTACGTGACATACAGCCTTGATAATGTCATAATTATTCTAAACAACAAAAGGGACTTCTATCTTATATCTGTCACTATCACTCATTGGAACAATTATGTCAATATGGTTATGCTCTGTCCTGCTCTTTCACACATGTTGTATATACTCTTTAGCTTGGCTTAAAATTACACACCAATGTATTACAATACAATATAATGATATAAATAAAGGTAAGTATCATTATTAGTTAAATATCATGTCGTTTAGCAAGGCCCACTTAAAAATATACTCGGACTAACTTTCAAACTATGTTCGAACAAGTTCATCTTGCACCAAAACAACTAAAACATAATGCTAGATGAACTTAGACTGTACTTGAATCAACTCGTTCACTTTAGTCATGACGGATCTAGAGCAAAATATTAATATAACAATTAAAAACAGTAAGGAATCTACGAAAAAATCGTTTAAAACACACAGATAGACTCGCACATCTACATTAGATTATAAGCTGTCAATAAGAAGTCCGATCGCGTATACGTCATTTAAGTGTTTTACCGACTTTTTTGACAGTAAATTTGAACAATCATCACGCTCAATGGAGCAGGCGTTCTTATTACAAAAAATAGGCCTACATTCCTTACTGCTTGTGAATCATATATTTATACTGTGCTTACCTCAAACCTAAGTTCGTCTTGCACTAGCGTAAAGCTATTATCAACTAATGCTAGAGGACATTCGTAATGTGTATTGTAACGTACATTGTAAGTGATCTGATAACAATCAGTTGCACTGTTATACTTTACATGTTAGACCTTATCAAACGTTATAAATTTATTGACAAAGTGAAATAGGACGTGGTCGATGATCGATTCATTAACCACACAGTGCTCCGTTATGAAATCACGTGCACAAAGCCTTAGTTGACAATAGTAAAAAAAAAATATTCAGTGCAAGAGTTACCTAACATGTAAAGCTTACGCCAAACTTCCGGTAACCTTCGAAATTCGGCGAATCGCATTCTACACTTCTGCACTATGACATGACATGTATTTAATTGTATTATACGAAGGCTACTTCATGACGTGTAAGTTTGGCGCAATTTTACCTCACAATAAAATCCCATATTCAATCGGACAAAATATTCTCGTAACTTGTTCGTTTTACTATCGGTTCACCATTCCATGTATCAAAATTGATGCACAAACGCAGTTCTAATCAGCGACACGTCCGTGAATCATATAGGACGCATTACATACATTTTGCGTGTACATGAATCACATGTGATACATTGCACGGCGAACGTAAAGTTAGCACTGAGCGGGGCCTATTGTATGTTTAGGGGGTGTGTGGCGGGGGCTTAGTACATGTAGTTTCAGTAGAGGCGCATACCTTCCTCGAAGTTGACGACGAGCGGGTCCACGGGCAGCGGGTACGGAGAGCCCTCGGCCACCACGCGCCTGCCTACCAGCTCGCTGCCCGGCAACACTCCCAGGATGGCAGAGTCCAGGACAACTGCACACAATTATAAGCGAATTATAAATTTATTCACAAATCGTGGTGGCCAAATAATTATCTGCGACTCAAGTTCCAAACCCAGTTGTACTAATGATTTGATAAAAACTTTATTGCAGTGATTTCACACCACAAGCTTTCCGGTCACGGAAAGCATCGGGGAGACCTACAAGTCTCAGAAATCCAAAAATATGTATATAATACCTGAGATAGCAATGTACCATGTGTCACACCTCGTCATCCCCGGTGATAAGGTATGACGTTGGTGTTATAACACCTCTGCTGTCGGGATCCTATTGGCGTAGCGTGAACGTATTTAATTAAACAGATTGGAAAGGGAAGAACAATGCTTACACGTGAGTGACGTCGACACAATGAATGTAAGTATGATAGTAAGCATACCCTGTCGCTGTTGTTGCCAGAGCAGCGGCACAGGCGCGGGAGCGGGCGCGGGCGGCACGCCGGGCACCATGGGCGCCACGCCCGCCACCAGCGGCGACACGCCCGCCACCAGCCCCGCCTCCGGCCCCAGGCCCTCGCCCACACCTCCGGGGCCGCCCGCCTGCACACGCACACACACACTACATACAACAATTGAACTTTGCATCACATATGATACATGGGATAAAGTACAACTGTTTATAGCTGATACACCGCTGTGGACGTAAAATAATATATTATAATAAATCTAATTTACCAAACGATCTATGTATCATATATGATACATAAGATAAGTACGCCAGTTTATGGGTATGTTAAACATAAGATCTAAAGTCTAATTTAACAATCGACCCGTGTATAACAAACGATACATGGGATAAACACGCCTGTTTAAGATTTATACGCCGATTAATTCTATTAAAAAGCCTATAATTTGAAAAATAAAGAAGAGGTATTTTTATATTCTTGTGTTAAATTAATAGATATCTGAAACATATTAAAAGTCATAATTGGCTTAGCGTACCATCCGGTTATGCTTCAGCTGCAGAAACATCCTGTGTATGAATATTCTACTGTCAATCATGCCGATTGTTACATTATCATTCGTTTGGTTTTTACAGTAAATAAAATTATTATCAATTCGTTATCACGCAACTCACGTAAGACCCAAATAAATGCAATCAATATGAACTGATAAAAATAATTAAGTATTTATTTTCAGTCTAGTAACATAAAAAAACTTATATAATCAATATCGCACATTAATTGTTGTGCAATGTGCGAATATCAGAAGTACTTGCAATTTTATTCTCATTTTAATTTTGCAAATAGATCGTAACAAGACAATATTAGTTTTGAATGGTAATAATAGTTGGAATTGGAATGAAATAAGTACCTCTATCACGAGTTTGCCATCATTTTCGTAAACTATACTCTCTACCGCCACTCGCAATATTTGTATGAGATATTTTAGTTCTGCACGTCACCGCTGGGAGTCGCTGCACAATAATATTCTATAATAATATAATAATATTCGGTGGAGACGCTAGGAAGCATATATTACGAAAACGGTTGGGAACCCGTGATAGGGGTACAGAGCTGCATTCTGAACGAAATTTTTATATCTGAAAGAAATCTGAGTGAAAAGTGGGCGTGGTTATTACAACACCTCCGTCTACCCCTTCGGGGAATACAGGCGTGAATATATGTAATGTAAGTGTGTATGTAAAATGACATAACCGCAAAATTAAATAATTTACCCACAGCAGTCAATGTCACTATGCACCAAACACAGAAATGACAGGTTAGTAATTCCCCTATTCAAAGCAAAATGATATTCTACAGAAACACGGTTTTTCCTTACGTATTTCACGCCTGAGTCATGTTGTAGTGCAATTAAAATGTTATCAGAATGTGTACAATTTAGGTCATGTCACTTATACTGTACTTGTGACTGATAACCAGATTTGAACATAAATCAACTGCTATCTGACTTTAACCCACCAAAACCGTTGAACTAAGTTGGGGTCAAGTTAAAGGCAGTGAAATTGACATCTATTCTCAATTTTCAGCAATCAGAATCAGACAGTCTGAAATGTCAAGTAACTATTGATCGCAAGTCAACAACTTAGTCAAGGAAAATATGCAAGAATTACTTGAGATACAATTCATCATCATAAAACATTAACATATAAATAGGAATACCTGTTTGTTTGATTGTATATATATCACAATGCTTTTGTTTAAGTGAAATGGGCAAAGAACCAGTGGTAATTTTAATAAACTACTATTTATTTGGCTTAAAATCCATCGGAGTTCAACTCCTTCATACATTACTCCATTTAAAACAATTATGCGTTCAAACAGACAAAATGAGTTTGTATGGAAATTTGGAAATATACTATTCAAAGTTATAGTATTTCTAAAATGAAAATGATAAATATTTATTCAGTTTGGGCACTGGTAAAGGCACTTATGTCGAAAATTTACCACTTTTCGTATGCTAGGGGTATTTTCTAGAACTATTGAAATATTTTCAAGAGTTATTTGATTGATAATAAGGTACATTACTCACGGGTAGTGGTGGCGCAGGCTGGCTAGGCGCGATGCCGTCGGTGCGAGCATCGGGGTTCTTGTGCATGAAAGGGCAGTGCATCTTGCGGCACCCGCCGGGCTGGTTCTCCCAGTAGCACGGGATTTGCTTGCGGTTTTTCTGCAATTAAATATTTTGTAATCCATATAAAGATGTACTGCCACAAAGACATTTATCTAGGAATCCTACTTTCAAACTTTTTTATAATGTTTCTTGGTTCTGAATATAATTTTAGGAGAATGGTGGGGATAACTGCACATGTATTTTTTTGCACTAGCTGCTAACAAGACCCAAAAAATAAACTCAGTATTCAAGGTTCATAACTTGTGAAGACACAATAGACAATCTAGTTCCAGACAATTCCAATACCAATGCCTCTAAGAGCATGTTACAAACACTATTGCTTGGAGTGTCATTCATATGGGTAAGTTCTGTAAGGGTTCTTGATATGCCTATAATTATGTCACTCTGATGATTTAAAAGTACTTAGTTAAAAGTCTAATTGAATAAATATATTTTTGATTTTGAGTTTGAATATGGTATTTAGTGTTTACCCTGAGCTCCATGTGTCTGAGGTTGCAGCGCCTGTCGAGGCACTTCCCCTGCTGCCAGGCGGCGCACATCGTCTCGCAGCCCAGCGCCGACGGCTCGTGGCGGAACACACAGTTGTCGCCCTGAAACATTACATAACTATTTTGTATCTACACTCCTTCACATCAAGCCTTTAAGACAAGGTGCAAAAGGTCCAGCAACCACCGCCATAATTTCTTGCCAGGTTCTTCTCAGTAAAAGCAACCTTCCGAACCTGGCGGTAGCATGTATAATCCTGTATAATTATGTCATTCTGACGATTTGAAAGTACTTTGTAAAAAGTCTAATCAACTAAAGATATTTTTAACTTTGACTTTGACTTGAGTTCAATGATACTCATCCCTTATTATAAAACATAGACTACCTGTTATACGGATTTTAAAAGGGATAGTTTTAGTCCGAGTTTAGTATAGCATTTAATGTTTTATAATATGAAGGATATGACTGTGTATGGCCTTGTGAAAAAGCTCATGAACTGCTTGTCACTGACGACAGATGTCTGTGGTTGGTCTCACATTTGCCACTTCATGTAGAATTATTGGGACTGATTGAATTTAAACATTATCACCATAAAAAAATATAAATAATAGTAAATTGTAAAAAACAATACCAAATTACTTGAGCATATTTTAATACCATATGTTTATAGTAAAATGTACATGGAGTAATGCCATTGAAAATTGTGTAAGCATACAGTTATGTATGTATATAACAAACTAGTAATATTTCTACAAGGCTGATAAGAATGCCATTTCAACAATAAAATTGATTGTGTTTTCAAATTAAAATTGCATGTTCTTGTTTAAAACTCATTGCCTTATCATTGTTGTGGATGGTGGCAAATCAAAATATGTAAAAAATGAGTCTCAATTTGCACAATTTTCAAAAGTAACTGTGATAGTTGTCTTTACACATAATGAAAGATTATGGAGAGTTATATACAATTATAGGTCTCAAATTATATTATAAGTCGAAATAAATAGTTTTTCTTTCAAAATGAACATTTGTTTAAGAGATTGGAAATCAAAAAAATACAGATTACCATTCTTTTAGCGGCATGGACACCTTAGGATCTACTGGCAGGTAGAAGCAGGGGCATGCATTCCATATAAGCAGAGCTTACCATTTGTGATGACTAAATACACTCATGTTGTACATGTGTTTACATGTGTTTGTGCCTATACCTAAACATATGCACTATATTGGTATTTAATTAACCTACCTACCTACCCTACTTACTGTTTATGCTTCCCCTCTGAAAATTACGCCCCTGAGGAGAAGGATGTGTTTACATGTATTTGCATCCTCTGTCTATAGTTGCTAGATAAATTATTATGTTATAAGCAACTGAGCAGGCAACTTCTTCTAATAAACCATATTTTTTAAATGTGTAGTTAAACTATAAATGACTTGTAACTTTGTTTCGATGGGAGCTTGAAGTTATAATCAGATTCTCAAATTCATTCACTAATAAGAAGGTACAATATATTTTTACAATGTTATATCTGATGGAAGTCATAAGCAGAAGCTAGTATTAAATATAAAAACAAATACCTGAAGTTTGTTTTGTTATTATGTAATATTTTATTTACCTTGTAAAATGATTACATTTATGGTTAATGTTATGATTACATGACACTTCCAGCGACATTGAAGTAGGTGTACCTATGCATTTGTTCTAAATTCACTTGTATTTGTATATACACATACATTTATGATATACAATGACCTGTGTATGTGTGTTACAAGTGGGAATTTATATTTAAGCTCACAGGAATATGGATACTAGAGGTTATGTAATAAGTGTTAATTTCAATCAACGTAAAACTGAATACTAATAAATATGTAAGGCTGTGGAAAGAGCCCTTTCAGAATGTATGAATGAGTGAAGTGTATGGTTGTATGCTTTATTTGGCATCAGCAAACAAATGTCAAAATATGTTAATAGAAATATGCTAACAACTGTAATTTTTAGCTATTATGTAGCCACGAGATGTAAAATACATGAATACCTGTTGTTGGTTAAATTAATGGATGGAAGGTAACAATATTGCAATGCTCATGTTGGATATGATAAAATTTTCGCAACAGCCAACATCCATATATCACTATTACGATTTAAAATGAAGATTTACAGTAATGTTACAGTTTTAGACATTATTTACCCGAATCTCTGAAGATAAACATGATAATTTAGCCTAAAATATGTTTGATCTTTAAATTTTTTATAAGAACCCACATGCTTTATAAGTCGAGTAAATTTAACGTTTCTTACCTTAGTACATGTGGAGTAGTAGTAAAAATAGCAGTCGTTAAATTTTCGCGGGGACTCCATGGTGTTAGCCGCCGTCCAGGGTCTGCGAAATATTGGAACACCGTGTAGGTACGAAAGCCGACACAAACAGTCGATGCGTACTCAAGAAAATGTTGCGAAACACGTCACAAGTTACTACATGAATTTGACTAGAATTTACACATCTACGACCTGAAATATTTCAAAAACTAAGATTTTTCCATTTTGACAATACGTAAAGCACGGCGCGGCCAAACAAGTTCCAAATTAAAAAACTATCAATATGTCAAAGGATTTTATGCACTTTACTCACCGTATCCTAGATAAACTAAAAATTAATTAAATTATACAACAAATATCTACACAACAGCGCTATCTAACACAAAATAATACGAACGTCACTGTTAGAAAGAAGATGTAGTAGATATGGCGGACATGTGGCGGACTTTCATTTCATTCCGTCTTCCCAACAGTTTGATTGGTTGATAAGAAAGTGAGGTTGTCTATTTTCACCATAGACTAAAAGCATAGAAAACGAAAACAAACGAGAAAATTAAACAAAACTTCCTTCGGATGGAATATAAAGTATACGCCACACCAATAGAGAAACTAGCAGTACTTCTTTTCGCATTTCTGTATATATTTCTCGCACGATGAAAACAAAATACAACGCTCTGAGTTGATAGCGAATTCGCAAATATTTGTAACTAGCTAATGCTAGGCACAATTTACTTAGTTGTCAGTGTGAGCAGCACTTTACAACTCAACTCGTAATTCGACCTCAGTATTTGGTTATACCATGAATTTGATTGACAAATTGAAAAAAAATACGCAAAATGTTTTAGTTTGTTTACTTTATGCTCGCTGATAGTATATATGTCCCTAGTTTTATAAAACACCATTGGTGGTACGTATTCAAATTTAAATCAGAATTTCAATAGCTTAGTTCAGTAAGTTCGCTTAGCTTAGCTAATAGTGTGGTGTGGCTTGATTCGCGCCACGAGGGACCCGGAAGTAGATATTGTTTTTTTTATTTGTTTGCGAATGTTATAATTTTTTGAGACACGAATATGAGCCTTTTCATTCCATTAGTTTAACACAAATAACCTCGGATAAGTGCTTTGTATCGCACACTATATGACGGCTACAGACAGTCCAACATAAATAAATAAATTCATACCATCTTGTGTGCAAGATCTTGGGCTCAAGGATCAAGCTTGGGTTTTGGTTTTTAACCAGTTAACGGAGTAAACAGATTAATCAAAAATACTTTTCAATTATAATGCCGATCCCAGAGATTAATTAGACGAGATTGCCATTAAAACTTCAACTTCAGGTTACCAGGTAAGCGCATTGCCATCGCACTCTCTTCTATTTTACTCCTATAATAATAATCTGGTAAATCAAGGAATTTAATGAAAACGACACATATTCTAAAGTATAATATTTGAAAAAAAATAACAGAAAATTCAGTGTTGTATGAACTTTATTATTATCATTAATATTATTACATCATGATTTTAAACATTAATTTACATATAAAATAAATAAATGCTCACAATTACTATATAATGAAGTCATGTAATGTAAAAAGCAAAATTAAGAGAGATAATAATATTAACCTACAGCGAAACATGAATTGATTGAGAACACAAATTAAATTAAAAATTCGAAAAATAACAGCGTATAAATGAAGTGTTATTAGAGGGCACCCAATTAGCATAAAAGTTTATTTATGACGACACTGGGCAAACAAACCATCCATCAGCTTTGCTAATAATGTCATCATATATTAAAATAAATGTATTCTATCAATCAACAAACCAATTCGTTTCAACATAAA
The DNA here is from genome assembly GCA_929442735.1 of Watsonalla binaria. NCBI lineage: Eukaryota > Metazoa > Arthropoda > Insecta > Lepidoptera > Drepanidae > Watsonalla > Watsonalla binaria. The sequence continues at coordinate 3,343,460 of OV838938.1, forward strand.
AACAAATTTTACAGCTTTCAACTAATCAACTCATATAAATATAATAAGTATCAAACGAAGAACATAAGAACATTTCATACAATTAAAATCAAAATTCCGGTTATTAGTTATATCACCTGGGGTCTTACCATAATCTCTTATTGCCATAATAGTTCCACTGTGTGACAGTGACAGACTTAAACACGTTACATACATGTGTCTCATAATAGGTGTTAAACTATCATAGAAATAAAAGGTGGTGGTAAGGTCCCTGAACTGAAAATATGCAAAGGAGAAATAATGTGAATGCAAAACTAATATTTTAAATTCAATCCCTCATCTGATATAATATTTTAGTAATATTGTATACTTATCGGACTTTTAAATATAATGGGAAATACGAATGGCGTCATGACATATCTAATGTAATAAATAAGTTAAGGGAATGAACTTGATACGATGAAATAAGCTGGGCCTTTAGTATTGCCAGTTTATGGGCCATTTCTCCGGGCATTACAGTCTGTTTTGCTTTTTTCTGGAAGTCTGTGAATCTGTTTTCCTTGGAACCGATACTCGCTGCAACTCAATACCGGTACTTCTTTAGTAACGATTTATAAATACCGGTAAATCATCTGGTAACGTCGGTATTGAAAGTAATAAAATACCACTACAGACAGATTTTTGTAAGAGCGATATAGTGAGTTTAGCAATGTGGCAAAGCGGCTGAATAATCAGTTAAATTACGAAATCGGAATGGATTCTCAAATACCGGTAAGGTCCAAATGGTGTGGGTATCGAGCCGTGGCTAGTCTTATGACGTATAAATATGATGTCATCGAGACTACTTGTATTACAACTTCAAGGCTTGTACAAGGAATGTATGTTTATGGAAACGGTAAAAATAACACAACTGGCCTCATCTCAGCTTAAAAAGTTTTCTAACAAACCTACTGGATGACTTCTACTCCGAACATTTACAAAGACATGGTAAAGGTCTCTTTAGTCTTAAAACTCACTCAATGGAAACAAATACACAATGCAAACGTAACACCAACATCAATGGTAGTTTTCAAATGTATTGAAATCTGCATTGACTGCCAACAGATAAATAACTACAACATTCACTACGTGTCTATATCATGCACCGCATATAAATTGGACTCGAGTTACCTAAATACAATTACACACATTGTTAAACATTTCTATTCTATAACAATTTCAAATTAACACTGCGAGATTATTATTTGCGAGATAATATCATAAAATGTCAAACGCATTAAATATTCACAAGTTCTATGACAATACCTGAATTAATTAACCATTCGTTATGCTGTAATGGGTTTTAACCTCTTGTACGCTTGGGTGCGTGTCCTAAAATATTGCCTCTTACGTCTATCGGGAACTAAATGATGGGGCAGGATGCTTACGATACAAAAATATGTCCTCAAACGTGCAATCTAGTGCTATTATATAATTTACGAGAATTACTAATATTACAATGCCGATAATAACTTATCAGATCACTTTTGCCTGATGGTTTTCGTAACGCGTTTAGTTTTTGATCTTTTGTAAAAAAATCCATAGTGAGGTTAGAGAAAGGACAGCTACTGTGGATTAAATTTAAGGTTACTTAGTACTAAATCGAATTCTAGAAATAACTGTTTGAAGGGTACATACGACAGCAAGCCAACCATTTCTAGTGTGAGCTGAACTCGAATTAATTAGGCTTTTCGTGCAATCAGCTTACACTGGAAATTATACGACGTGCATACAGTTAACAATAAAACGTTTTTACACAAGTTACATGACAAGTATACATGTCGGCGATAAACCGGTAATTTTCAAAATCACAATTATTTTGCCATCGACAGTACATTGAATTTCATTCCACCATGTACTTCTATGTTTACACATCACATTTCATTCATGAAGACGTTCATATTACAATCATCATAATGCGACTGTGAATCTCGAAGGGTTGACGTCTTTATAAAATGTAATTAATCGTGTTCCCCTACTAAGACACAATTCGCAAGCTTCTCGAAGCGTTTTTACCCTGTGCAAGGCGATACTGATAGCTGTATTGTCACGTTAACTCTTAGTAAGGGACACTGTTGGACACTACACCAATTTCTCATAATTAGGCCATCGCATTAAGGGAATACAGTTTTCATATTAACAAATAGCCTAGGAACTAAAGGGTACGCGAAATGGACTTCAGAGCAGACTTTCCGAATAAATCACAGTGGTTTGTAAGATGGTCAACTCTACACCGCACGAATGACAATTAATAAATTAGTAATGTTTAGTTCGCGAATTGGAATGTTTTTGCTAAACAAAGACCACCTTACAAGTCACTAACTTCAAAATAATTTGTCATAATTTTTAAAACAAAATCACAATCAATAGGCTAATGCGGTAAACTTGTCGTCACCGCGTTGAAGTAGGCGTGATGTGTGGGAGTGAGAGAGCTACCAAATCCGTGGGGAGTGCGACTGAGACGGCCTTATCTCTTAGAGGAGCTCTTGATCTGTTGTAGCTTCAGGCGGAGTGTTTCGACGGCCGCTTCGTTCTTTTGTGACATTGCCTGGCTCGTGTGTAGCTGGAATTTACATATACATTTTAGATTTAAAATCGAAACTTCATGCACACATGGTGACACACAGGTGCTACCTTACTAACTGCACCCCGCGGTTTCACCCACGTAGCCTATGTTAGTCCTTGTAACATTAGCCATCTGCCACTGCAAGTTCCGTTAAAAACAGTCCAGCCGTTTCGGAGATTAGCCGGAACAAACAAACAGACAGTCAGAGAGGGAAAATTAAAAAAAAATGGTTTTTTTCATATGTATTTAGTGAAAAGCTGTTATTTTAGAATTATAAATACACACTTCAATTTTATTTATCTGTATAGTTTGCATTTTCCACAAATCAATTACTACTATAGTTTTTAAATATAAGTATAGTTTTTTCTGCATTAAAATACAGTTTCCCATATCACAACCCTCATAACAAAACATGCCCTAAGATAATCCTTGGTTTATGGGTAGTCCCATCTCTTTTTATGATATGGATTTCAAAAGGGATCCGATTTAATCTGTGCTTTTCTAACTAGTTTTTGTAACAATGGGGAATAAGTACATACTTGTAGTTGTGGGTCGATACTATGCGGGCGAGGTAGGGCGGCGTCGTGTATAGAATCGGCCAACGCCTTGTTGTCTGCCGGCGAACGCGGTTGGGACACTGACGACTCTGTTTTCAAACCAGCTTTGGCCTGTAAATTAAAAAATATATATATTTGCCTGCTTGCTTCCGACAGCGTTGATTTCAGATTTTGACCTTATCTATATACTACTATTATAAAGAGAAAATTTTGTTTTTTTGTGTGTGTTAGTAATGAATAAACTCAAAAACTAGTGTGACGATTTTTAAAATTATTTCACCATTGAAAAGCTACATCATCAGCGAGTAACATAGGCAGTAACATATTTTATTCCCGTACGTCCGCTAGTAGATGATAAACTTAAAAAAAATCTGGTATAAGAAGTACCCTATTTGTCAATCCAAGGTCCAGGTAACTAAGGTTAAGCTATCTGTGTACCAAATTGGAAAAACGAAACAAACATTCAAACTTTCACATTTATACGTAGGATAAACAAATTCGGTACATACAAATTTCAAAACACGTCGTACTTTTTTTGCAAATTATTTGTATTTCATGGGCAGGATTTTTATTTGAGAGAAATTTATTATATTTCGATGATGAAAATACAAACGAATCACTTACCTGTAAAGCGCGTAGCCTTTCCAAGAACATAACATGTGATTTCTCATCGCTTTCGTTGCTTATGTCTGCAAATTTACATAAAAACTATCAGATATCGAACGATTTACGTGAGTCAGACATAATCCAGATAACAAACAACATTTTGAAAACTCTTAGTAATTCCTGCGGTAGTCAAATTTTAGCTCAATTCTCAGCGGGCGAGTATATGAAGCAGTCGGTGTATTCGTAGTTCACAAGTAATGTATCATACCAATATTATCAGCCTTGAAGTCATGTTTATATATGGGCATGGAGGCCAGTTTCCTCTGCTCGGCCACCTCCCTCAGGCCGCGCTCCACGTAGTTGCGGAAATAGAACGACGATCCTTGCATGAACGTCCAGATATCCACTTCTGGGTGACGCTCCTGTATTCAAATTATTACATCATTTAATTTTATGTGTTTTTAGTTGAATCGCATAATATACCACACACATAATACTTAGATAATTTTGATAAGACGTAGATGACTTTAGTTCGATACACATATAGAGGCACAAAAAAAATTGTTCCATCTTATTATATCCGTTGTCCAAGCTTCGCTTAGTTTGCCACTAGATGACGCTATATGATAATGTCCGAAATTTATATATTATCGAAAAAATATATATATTTTGGTGCTGCATTTGGTGTCATTTTCAGCATTCTGTTGGCTGATACATTATAGTCTGAAATGATTACCCGCAGGTCATAGAGCTGCGCGAGCGCATCCTTATTATGTTCCTTGCTGCCGATCCGTTTGAGTATAAGCGCCAAGTCTTCGTGCACGCCGCGAGGCAGGCGGCCGGCAGCTAAGGCGTGGTTGGTGTTCAGTGACGTCACTACTGAACTGCCGTTCACTTCGCACGTGTTCTCTTTCTTCTCGTCGAGCTTCAGTTGCTGGGAACAAATGTCATAAAAGTAAGGCTAGTCACGTAATTGTAACATGGTGACGTCACCGGGGTTCAGTTCTAGATGGTATGGGAATTGTTCACATTAAGGTGACGTTATCTGTAACGCATATTTTTCGAACTCGTTTTTTTCGTCCAACGCAATCGTGACGTCATCGTGAGGGATGAGAATACGAAGTATCATCTAAAATCCAGGGACATCTGACAGGATGAAAGCTGCTTACGCATTTTGTCTAATATATATTTCGATAGGGTTCAAGTTGAGGTGCATTGGGGGTAAGCAACTTGTTGGTATTTTATAAACCATCAAATTAACAAGATGTTTCGTAAAGTATTTTTGATCTGTTATTTAAGAGACGAGCTTACCTTCAATACTTTCAATAAGTAAGGGTAGAGATCAGATTCGTTGACGTCGGGTATCTGCGTGAGGTGGTTGGTGATCGACGCGCCCTTCATCTTGACCAGAGTGTGCACCAATGTCTTTACGGTTCTGAAATAGTAAGTAATTATAATTTTGAGAACGATACATTGGTATACGTAGTTAGTGTAATTTTATGTATGGTTTATTTGTTAAATTTATATTAATTTAACTATATATGATGAAAGGTGAAATTCAGAGTAAGTACGGACAGAGGTATATAAGGATCGTAGCATGTGGTAAACGGTGGCCTCTGCCTACCGCCATGGGATACAAGCGTGAGCGTATGTATGTATGTAATTTTACCCCAGAGTGTGTACTCTACTTTCCGAATCGTGGCTGCGACGGCGATGGAATCACCCTCTGTCACGTTAGCATTTAATCATATTCAAATGTGGGTGTTACGCGGTCAAGATGAACGGTCACGTTGACGTTCGAATGTTTGAATTTTGGCATAGGAATAGAAATAAATACATTATAGCTACATTAAAATTTGAAATTAAGTTTTTTTAAAGAATTTATTTCCATAATAATATGACTAACCTGTAAGGAGTATCACTAATATCTGGGTTTTTCTTCCAATAGCTGTTAGGGTAAGCCTTGTAGAAGAGATGTATCTTGTACAGCACCGCATCGTAGTCAATGGAGTTGACGTCCCAATTGGCGATCATCTTGAGCGTCTTCCAGAAACATTTGAGGAGCAGGTCTTGGTATCGAGGGAATGCTGGGTCTGATACGCCGATTGACTCGTGGAGAAGGGATACTATTGAACTGGAAGGGGAATTTTTGGTTAATTATAAAAATGTAACTGATGAGTTTCTTGACGGTTTCTTCTCAACAAAAGCAATCTTCCGAACCCGGTGGTAACTTTTATAATACTGTATAATGTATTTTTGTGTCCTGCTGACGATATGAAAGTATTTTGCAAGAATCTAATCAAATAAAGATATTTTGAATATTTATATTCTTGGTTTTATCATATTCCAAACGGTTAATACCCGTACTGAAACAAAAACACAATTCCACCAGCGATTGTAGTTTCGTGTTTTCAAGAAACCTAACCTTTTCATTTATTACAAAACAAAGGTGACACGAAATTGGTTTTTTTTTTCATACTAGCCATCGACAGTTTGAGCATGCGCACGCACACGTTGTTCAGTATGGCCAATGTCATAGATACATACCACAGCAGCGGCGTCCTGGGGGACCGCTCGAGCACGCGCACGCACACGTTGTTCAGTATGGCCAATGTCATAGATACATACCACAGCAGCGGCGTCCTGGGGGACCGCTCGAGCACGCGCACGCACACGTTGTTCAGTATGGCCAATGTCATAGATACATACCACAGCAGCGGCGTCCTGGGGGACCGCTCGAGCACGCGCACGCACACGTTGTTCAGTATGGCCAATGTCATAGATACATACCACAGCAGCGGCGTCCTGGGGGACCGCTCGAGCACGCGCACGCACACGTTGTTCAGTATGGCCAATGTCATAGATACATACCACAGCAGCGGCGTCCTGGGGGACCGCTCGAGCACGCGCACGCACACGTTGTTCAGTATGCGCACGAGCCGCTCGGCCTCGGGCCCGGGCTCGGGCGCGCCGCCGCAGAGCACGCGCAGCAGCTCGCCCACCACCGTGCACAGCGCCTCCTCGCCCACCTGCCCGCCGCACCCCGCCGTCTCGTAGAACTGCGCACGGTACACTCCTTACTATAGCCGATCATCAGAAGATCATCATAAGGGTATGATGACGCGCTGGCGACGCAAACATGTTTTTAACATGACATTTCGTATTCAGCACAAATAACTATAGGTGCGGTTGAAAAAAAAATCTGATACAGTTGGTGCAGTGATATTTGGACATGGACTCAAATAACAAAACAAAGCAATGAACCTTGTTTTATGAAGCTACTTAAAAACACAAGAGAATAAAGCACAGCACTAACCGTAACGAGTGCGGAGGCGAGATGTTTGTAGGCAGGCAGGGCGTGATGAGGCGCCGCAGTGGAGCGCAGTCGGCGGAGCTGGGCCGCGATAGCCAGCACCAGGCGCTGCTCGTGCGCTCCCAGCGCCGCGCCGCGACCCGACACCAGCGCGCCCGACACCAGCGACAACGCGCGGATGGCCGCCTGACACACACCACATACACATTATGTCGATGGCGACCAGACACGCATACACACAGACACACTTGTCTTTGGACACTATTATATCCATGGACATACTTACGTTCAAGTCTGGGCTCGCGATGGAGTGTATGGTATCGGCGAGCTGAGCATCATCCAACGAGGACGACGGCGGCGCTCCCAAAGTTGGCGGCGGCATGTGACGCGGCGGAGACATGGCCGCCACACTACTAAACAAATGAATACAATAATCAGTAACGGCAGTCATAATTACACAACGCGTGTCGAGGAAGCGCAGGTCAAGTTGTGCCAGCTGGGCACGGCCGCATCCAGCTGTGTATAGACAACTGGAGGCAGTGGTATAGTGTATGTCAGTGTTCACCTGTGCGTGTGCCTAGGGATAGGCTCGTCGAGGAAGCGCAGGTCGAGCTCGGGCAGCGCGGGCTGGGCCAGCACGGGTACGGCCGCGTCCAGCTGCGCGATCAGACCCGGGTCCAGTCCGAACGGACCGCTCACCAACCGCGGCTCCACAGGAGCTCTAAAGAAACAAAACATGAATAAGATAAAGGCGAAAAACAAATTAAAAATACTAGTTATAGTTATAACCAAGACTACAAAAGACTACAAGAAGACAAAATTGTACTAAAACTACGTCCTTTACTTACTGGAACGCCATCTTCGCAAACAACAACTATTACACAATTTAGCTAATGTACTGAATGACACACTATCTGTCGAATCGTAATGTTATTCGTATCAATAACAATGGATTACTGTATCAATTATAAAACAAGTAAAGATTATGAGAATAATAGATATCTCTAGATAACGAGGTGAAAACCTCAATAGAAATATTTACAAGCTGAATACTAGTGTATATGACGACTTCATATAAATGACGAAACGTATACCATACATAAAGTCAAAGTCAAAAATATCTTTATTCGATTAGACTTTTACAAAGTATTTTCAAATCGTCAGAATGACATAATTATACAGGATTATACATGCTACCGCCAGGTTCGGAAGGTTGCTTTTACTGAGAAGAAGCTGGCAAGAAACTCAGTTATTACTCTTTTCAAAAATATTATACAATTTAAAGAATACAAAATAAATAATTTAAGAAACGTAAGCGCGCGGACAAAGTTCAAATGCACAAATGTCGATAAACATGCTACGATCCTTGCATACTTCTTTCGCTTCGTACACATTTATACATCCTTTCATACACTGCTTTCGAATTTGACTTTTTTTAAATAGATTATTTATCTGGTCATGGTAGTTTATTCTTGGACGCCCTCAACCAACACTTCTGATCGCATTCGCTCAATAAATGTAATTCATAATACCCTACCATATCATGAGATCTATCAGCATTAACAATGTTACTCACTAGCATGAAAACCCAGAGCTTCCCTAAATCAAAGGTCAAGATGTTTATATATTTTTTTTGTATCTCAAAATGAACCTTAAGTCATATATACTTACGGTTTAACTGGCGGAGGCGCCGGCTCCGGTTCTTCTTCCTCCTCTTCCTCATACTCTGCAGGCGCCGTGTCCACTGATATTACCCGGCGTGGTGGCTCATGCTCCTAATAACATAATTATACCAACATATCGTCAAATTTAATGAGCCGCCTGCTATTGCAATGGCCTGTACTAATGAGTTTTTTCATAAAACCTTAGTCCAGTGATTTCACACCAAGAGCTTCACGGTAAAGGAAACATTGTTAGGAAACCTGTTTATGTCTGAGAAGTCACCATCGTTAGATTCACCATCAGTCATGTTGACACATGTGTCATGTATAAAAATCCTACTAATATTATAAATTTTAAAGTGTATTTGTTCCGCTTTCACGAGAATATTACAGAGCCAATCATCGTGAAACTTTGTACACATATTCTTAGAGGTATTAAAAGTAACATAGAATAGTCAACTTAACATAATAATAAAAATATTTTTCAATGACAATGCAGCCGCGGGTTAAATTGGATATTATGTAAGTTGGATAATTTTCTTCCATAAATTTTTAAATTATAATTCGAAATTCAAAGTTGCAAAAACTATAACTTTTCCGCAACTTTGGCCTTTATTACGGACACAGAAATTTTCGTTATAAGTCAGTCAAGCTTCTATCATAAATGTATGTATACATATAATATAAAAGTGATAATTACCTCAGGCGGGGGCTGCAACGGTCGTCCTGAGGCGGACAGCGGCACTAGCATGGATCGCCTGACTTCTGCACTACGAGTCTTGCCCGCACGCTTTATACGCTCTTCCAGCAGGGAAAGGTCTTTGTCCGAGATCTGTGGTAGAATACACAGTTTTAAGAGATAATTATTCAAGCCATATTTGTGTTAGGCACGCAGGCGACGTATGCAGTTCGATATTCAATGTTTTACAAAGTCTACTATGCTCTATGCGCTACGCGACTTGTATGTCAGTGTCGTAGTGTTATAAACTTACTATAAATACAGTTATGCGAGAACATAAAATGTTATGAAGTGTCGTAAGCAGGTCTATTACGACACCAACCCATCAATTACCAAATATTTAATTGAATCCGATGTTGAGTTTATCGTGCGCGTGACATAATGGACGTATGTAAACATTGTAAACAAACAAACAATCCTAATATGGACTGAACAGGGATAAACTAGAATAGTTCGCGCCAAAAATAGAGACGCTGTAAAATTGCCACCCTCCCGCGCCTTATACAAAACATGGACTTGGATAAAGACCATGGCCATCCTGAAATCTGTATCACAAAAAGATATGGAGCAACATAAAAAATAAGGATTTTATTCAGAGATGATTTGCCATCGTGGGTAGCTGATTGCAGACTACCAACCTGTCCAATCATCTTGTAGACCTTCTCTCCCTCCAGGAAGTATGCGCCGGCGATGCAGTTGAGTGCAGCGGAGCGCACGGCATTATCGCGGTCCCCGATGTGCCGCGCCAGCTCCTTGAGCGCGCCGCCCGCCAGCACTGCGCTGCCGTAGCTCTCCACCAAGTGGCCGATGCACTCCAGGCACTCTACATACATTACATTACTGATCAATGACCATGTATTTAAAAAAAACTACTGCCATTCAAGATCAGCGCTCAAAACTCGTGACATCCATAATTAAATGGCTTTCAAAATTCCGTATAGTATTACTTTTTGTGGTACATCTGTTAACCAATGGTTCGAATTACGATCCTAGGAAATTTATGATTTATGATGAATTTCGACACTCTTGAGTATACTGTCTTACCTGCCCTCTGCCTGGCATTCTTTGACTTCAATCCCTCCATTAGATATCCAAAGAGTTTGGTGACAGAATAAACGACACAAATCTGCTTGAACAAAGCTTTCACGCCATTCCTCACAGTATCCTTCGGGTCTCCAACCTAAAAAATCATGCATATTTTACTCCTATATACTGGAAAAGTAGATTTCAATTTGGGAGACACGTGTCAGTGCTTATTTTTTGGGTTCTTCATAGAAAAATCAACCGGCCTAACCCAACGGTAACATTTATAATTATATCATATAAATTATAATCGAATACATACAATTGAAAAAGGGCATAAGTATTGTTAATTCGTAACACAACAGTATCGCAATTTTTTTGATGTAAGTCTTGAATTTGGTGATTGAGTACATACATACATACATATGCTCACGCCTGTATTCCCCGAAGGGGTAGGCAGAGGTGTTGTAATCACAACACCCACTTTTCACCGAAGATGATTAAGTGCCAACGTGACAGATGGTGAGTCCATCGCCGTCTCAGACACTTTACATACATCATTGAATTACTTCTCAGACATATGCAGGTTTCCTCACGATGTTTTCCTTCACCGTAAAGCACGTGGTGTGAAATCACTTTACATAAAGTTTATTAGCAAAACTCATTGGTACAGGCCCCTCTGGGATGCGAACTTGTGTCGCTTGCGTAGCAGGCGACTGCTCAAACCTCAAAGCCACGGCTCTTTCACGGTGTTTGAGTATGTTTGTGAATATCTTTATTAAAAGTGTATTAAGTATTTAAACCCGTTTTTTGCTTAGTTTAGGACTAGATAGCTGGTGTGTGTTTAAATATAAAAAATAAAATTCGGATAATGTTACCTTCAACACAAGGTACGGTATGAAACAATTGGCTTCATACTCGGCCATGGTATAGTCACTCTCAGTGAGGTATTGGAACACGATGGACAAGTACTCCAGTCCTTTCAGAATCACCGATGGGTTGGTGTCAAAGAACCTGAGCGTCAACCATTTGAGGACTAGGTCCAAATTGGCCATCAACGCTGAGCCGTTCTCCTGGAGGTCTTCGGATAACGCCTCAATTGCTTTTAAGTGGTATCTGAAGAAAATCATACACACATACATCCTACTAATACTATAAATGTGAAAGTTTGTGAGTATGAATGTACGTTTGTTCTCTTTCACGCAAAACTTACTATTAATGAAACTTACAAAAGTATAACTAACTACATACAATAGTATAACTAGAGGAGCTCGTGGCACAGTTGCTATTGCGCATATCATTCATAACCCTAGCCAGTAATTGGATGGGTGACCGCCCGAGTTTCCTCCGTGCCTCGGAGAGCACGTTAAGCCGTCGGTCCCGGTTGCCAATTTATCATCTTTGGCAATCGTTACAGGTCAGTCGGAGGCCTAAAAATAGTCTGACAACTGGTTTAACCCAGATCACAGATTTTCCTCGTAAAAGAGGTTGCGAAGGTCAGATGGCAGTCGCTTCGTATAAAAATCAGGTGATCAGCCACATCGGGTTGAATCAAGTGCCGACCCCAACAATGTATGGGATAAGGCCAGGGACGATGATGAATGAAACTTACAATAGTATAACTAACAATCAGAAAGCATCCGAATAACACATAGACTATAATTTATAAAGATATTGGGTGAATTGTTCAAAATATAAACATTCAAATCCTGCGTAGACGGTGTCGCGAGCACAAGCTCTCTTTTTAATAATATTTTTGTATGTATCAAAACAATGAGGGTTTCTTAAGATGCATTATAAAAGGATATATAACGAAGCCTTTAGATCAATTGATATATTATAGATAGAGTATTAGTAGATAATTATGTACCTGAAATCACTGTGGAACATATTAGCGACAAGCTGTTTGTTAAGACCGGCTGTCCCCATTTGATCTTTTAGTAGTTCGAAGAATTCCTCGCGAGGGACTGTGAAGTTCCATTTGAGCACTGCAAGCAAATATATTAATTTAATAAATGACAAACATATGTTTAATAAAACATACATTAATGCTGGCCGTGGTTGGAAACATAATATTAATGAAAGTAATAACATATCTATACAATATTATGGTGAGCTATATAGGACATAAACGTATTATGTGCATTATTTCACATCACTATAGTATAGTACTTAGTAGTAGTAGTAGACATAAGTATAATACCTAAGACAGCGATGGACTCACCATCAGTATTTTTTCATGATTTTTTTTTATAATATCACGTGAACGTCTGAATGTCACGATTTACATTCCAGAGTGCCTAGTGCGAGTATTTTTGAAATCCCAGTCACAAGTGTGGCGGCCATGAAAAACTCGCACAAGGCCCCCTGGCCTGGGTCAACAATCTACATAGTGAGAAAAGACACCCATAACATTGATTCAATGAATCGTAACGGGTTTGAGCACTGGCCTTCAATTCCCAGTTGTAATTTTTTGAGTTTATTTGGTGCGATATATTATATACACTATTTAGCTCAGCGCTCAAAATTCGTGACGACACCGGTATACAATAAAATATGCAAACCTTTAAGTTTCTGATCGTCGATAATACGCTGGTTTTTGGCGTTGTTATTAGGAAGCAGAGGGGAACAATCTTCATCGTCCTTCTTGCCACGGCTAGTCGCTGATGACGGTTTCACGGGACCCTAAAAATAACAATATAAATAAAAGAAGAAAGGGGAGGAGTGGAGGCGCTGTGCTAGCTATAGTGGGATTCTTTATTTCTTACAATGTTGACAGTGTTTTTATAAGGCAACTGACCCCTGGTGCCAGTTACAGTTGCCGCTTACCATCAGGTGGCTGCATGATTATTTCTGTAGGCAGCTTAGGTATAATCTTCTTACCTGAGCTGTCCACCTGTTACCATTACTAGAGAGCGCTAAAATAATGAGCTCGCGGTCTGGATTAGTATTATATAAAAAAGATGTCTTAACAATATCTTTTCATGGTAATACTCGTGAGCATTATGTACCTTTATTATTTTATAGTTATTATTAGTATTATGTACCTTTCCTTTGACGGCGACTCCTTTCTTCTCCGCTTCCTTTTTGACAGCTCCAGCGGATTTGACTCCTCTGGGCTCCTCTTTCTTCGCCTTACTGGTCGGCAAGGGTTGCACGGGCAAGTTAGGACGAGCTTTGTCCAACGCTGCTTGTATTACTGACTTGGATGCGGGCTAAGAAAAAAAATATATCTGTATATTTATCGTCACAGTTATAAGTCAACAGTTATAAGCGCTCAGCAAAAAGGATAACTGTTTTATTCGCATCGCGACATGCAGACAGAGACAGGCGTATAAAATCACGACTCCTGTAGATGCCTATTTTTTACACAAAAAACTATGACGCAACAACAGCGGAGCTACGTTCTATTATTGGATGATTTCTTACGATTATATCGTTGTTGATTATTCTGTTGTAGCTATTAATTAAACTTACATGTTAAAAATATGTTGCAAAAATTTTGCGTCCTTTCTTTTGATTTCAATGTTATTGGTTTGACAAAGAGCTTGTATAATACTGTAGTGTACAAAAGAAAAGTTGCAATTTAATACACGCACCTTTATTTTGTCCAGCAATTTGTGCATGGATTCGTATCCGAGGTGTAACATGAAAGGCAGCACGCAGTCACCGGCCGCCTTACGAACATCTGCGGCGCGGTCTTCGATGCACGCGAACAGTGTCGGCACGCACACAGACAGCTCTTCACGCGGGAATGATTTTAGTGGCACTGTTGAGAATACAACCATTTATTAATATCACAATATGGATGGAATAACACTAACCTGAAAATGATTACTCATGCCGTTTCTGCTTCATAAGTAAAAAAAAGTTAATAAATACAGCGGTAATATTTAGTACAGGCCAGCCACTACAGCAAGGTGGCCTCGACCACTATCTCCGTACTGACCGTTGGGCAAATGTTCAGCCAACCACTGCAGCAAGGTGGCCCTCAGCACGGGAGAGCCGGCCTTCAGCGCGTCGAACACCATCTCTCCGTCGAACACCACGTGAGGTCCGGCCGATCGACACCAAGTCTGGACGCACGAAGTAGCTGCCGTGCGGATCCATTGCTTGCTGTCGCCAAATGCTGCAAAAAAAATGCCCATTTTCTTGACCTTTCTATAATAACTCTAAGCATATTAACTGTCAAAAATACAACACAGTAAAGAAATTTCTGGATATACCTGGATTTCCTAAAGGCTACTATTCCAAGGAATTCACCCCAGTAACTTCTCCGGCACATAGCTAAATAGAAAATAAAGCAAATGGCAGGAAATCCTACCTTGGAAAAACGCTGGGAAGAAAGTCCTGACATGTGACTTGGATTTAGTCCCCATAGCTGTGGCAAGCATTTCACAAATCTGAAGTGCACTCTGAGCTAACTTCGAGTTAGAGTCCAGCAGTCTTGCAGCCAACGCGGCGGGTAGTTCCCCTAAAGACGGCTTTATTGGTGAAGAATTTGTTATTATCGCCTTCACTTTGTCCAATGCTTCGTTGCGGACCTAAGGACAAAAACGATTACATACAAACATCGGAAAGTCAAAAACCACTTTTCACTGAAGGTGATTTAATGCCAACATGACAGCTGGATAGTGAAGTTGCGCATTAATTCGTTCCAGAAGAGTTGGATAATAATTTATTTATAACGCGGTTGAGGTGCCGCACTAGTTTTAAGCGCTCAGCGAAAATAGAGGGGTATCTGCGCATGTGATTGTTCGAGTCATAAAATGACAACTGTGCATTCAAGGTCAACGCTCATAACTATTATTTCCTAGCTCCATATTTACCTTCCAATTCTTATCATTAATCTCAGCGATCAGCGCTTCCGTGATGAGGGGAGTGATATCTGTGCGCGGCCTGTTGTCATCCACGACCGCTGGTTCATCATCGGCCGCGTCTTCGTACTCTTCTACGTCATCGCCCATTGACGCTTTGCTTGCAGACTGACGAATTTAAACACTTTAATACTAAGACACAGATACTGTCATGGCTTCCTATTGTTGATGAAATTTAGATCATAATCAGCCTCAGCAAATATTCAAAAAGGTATAAATGCCTTAAGAGCAGCGGCACAAGTTAGAATGTACTAGTTAGTATCTTGTATATGTGAACTCAAGAGCGCTCGAAAACTCTCATGGCGTGATTTATATAGTCGTCTCTTTTATCACATTTTTTCACTTGTGACTGTTAGCGAATAGTGCCAACTATATAGCGAGCGGAGAAGCGCTACACTATTATATTGTCTCTTCTCTTGGGGGAGGACAACAGAAAGTCTAGCATACATAAATAAATACATACAAAAGCAACCTTCCAAACCCGATTGTAACGTTCATACCTGTCTTATTCATATGAAAGTAATCAAATAAAGCTTATTAGAATCATAAATTCAGACTGCATTAAAACATTACCTTGCTAACACTCCCAAGTTGTCTGGTAGGCGTGGGCGGCGTATCATTGGCATGTTTGTCGAGTTCCAAGCTGATCAGCTGTTTGGTGGCCGGCTTCTCTCCGTCGAAGTGGTTTATCAGCGATGGACCCACGTAAAGGGAGAGGATTCCAAGGAAATTCACCGTTGACGTACGCACGTTCGGGTTCGTAGCCGAGAGTGCTTTCTTCGAGTGCGCGATTATAGTTTTTATGTTCATACTGGAAAGGGTCAAATTTTATTCCGTGGAAGTTCTTTAAGTGATTGCAATGTCGAAATTATCATAAATATTAAATCATAGCTACGACATTTCATAACATTTAAGAAAATTATTTTTCAATTTAGTTCGAAGCTTAATTTGTTACAAACACATTTTCTGTAAGTGTTTTTTTTTTGTATAATTGTAGCGCTCTGCTTATTTACATAATTTTTACATCATAATTTACATTGACTCATGATTTGTTTGGTTCGATTAACAAGAAAAAAATAAACTTACTTAAAGCCAAACTCCTTAACGGAAATGGCCATCCAATTGAACATTTCAGACTGAACCTTCGGGTTCTTCTGCGAGTCCATAGCGAAGGTAAGTCCCTCGTTCAACACGTGTTCCAGGCCGCACGCCTCGGCGAGGGATGTGAGGCATTCCGCCGATATTGCCAGGCAGGAGGTCTCGCCCAGTTTTGTTACTACATCTTGGAGGACGAAATCTGCTGCTGTTCTGTTTGTGGAGAATTACAATAGATACATTAATGGTCACTCCTGTATACCCCGAAGGGGTAGGCAGAGGTTTTCTTATAATATACCTACATACCACCAGTTATGTTTAAGACCCATGTAATAAGGGCCGATTTACAATTATTTTTAAACTTTTAATTTCAATACTAACTCTCATGTTGCCAGTCAGCTAAAATTAAATAAAAAAAAAACAATCTTACGTGGAAATGGGGAAGTTCTCTGTGATATATTTGCAAGCTTCCAGTCTGGTCTTCAGGACCTGAACATTGGTGTCTTTCAAACCGGGCTTCTTATTGAGAGTACGATATAGCACTTGTGCCGTCGCGTCGTTGCTCGACAGACCTTGCACCGTGTTCTGGAAGCTTTGCACTGACACCAGACGGGTCTTCCAGTTCCCGTCACCAAGACCTGGAACATAATAGTTCTGTTATATACATTTGCCGGGAGAGTGTGATCATGCTCATCCCCTTCCAGTCAGGCAGGGGTTATGCCAGAGGAAACGCAGGCCTAATTTTTCTGGAAACTTGAATTACATACTAGGTGTGCCCCGCGGCTTCACACGCGTAGAATTTCGCGGGGCCCTCATTTAATTTTAAAATAAATGTTGCCTAAGTTACTCTTTGATAATATATCAGCTATCTGCCAATTCCCATTGACATCGGTCTAGCCTTTCAAATATTAGTACTTTCATATGATTTTAGTGAAAAGCTGTACATTTGGAATTACAAAAAGACACATTACAATTATCTGAATAGATAAAAAGTGTCAAAAGTAACGAAAACTCTAATAGCATGCTTTATCTTTTGGTAGCACCATCTATGTAGCGAGCCATGAATTCTACATGTCCAATGTTGAATAAAAATAAAAATATATTAAGAAGCGGTTACATAATGGTGAGAACGAAAAAAATGTGCAACCTGCAAGTACATCCGGCGGGAACAATCCCTCAGCGCGTGCATCTACTTCTTCCTGCGTCAGTTCCATTTCCCGCGGCGGACTGGCCGGGACACGTGCTGCCGGCGCTTTTTTAACACCCGCCTTCTTCACTGTAGCTGCAACAAAACATTACACACTTCAAAGGTGCGGCCGCGTGCAGCCGCTCGCATGTGGTTGCACCTTAATAGTGATATGGACATATATAATAGCCATGGTAGCCTTGGGCTCGAATCCCAACGGGGTCTGTACCAATGAGTTTTCTAAAAAACCTTATGTACAGCGATTTCACACCACGAGCTTTAGGACACTTGCATTTGTCTGAGAAGTAATTTAAAGATGTATGTTTAGTGCCTGAAACGACGATAGATTCTCCATCTGTCACGCTGACACTCAATCATCTTCGGTGAAAAGTGTGTGTTGTTATAACAGCTCTGCCTACCCCTTCGGGGAAGTCAGGCGTGAGCATTTGTATGTATGTACGTAATAGTAACATAATATTTATACTTTTTAGTAGGCTAGTTTCCGAACAGGTGATAAATTTCGACTAAACTGAATAAACCATTTTCATTTTCATACACGTATAGGTGACATCACGAGTTACGAGCGCTGAGCTTGATTGCGCAATAGTATGTATGTCCGTATGGCGCGACGCGAATAAATTATATGCGTAGTTTCTCAGACCCAAAGAACAATTGGACATCCAACCATATGGCTCTGATGTCGAGAAATGTAAGTGAGTTAGTATACAGGTTATTTATGTTCTACTGTATTTATGACTACCGTAAATATGACCCGAATGCAAAACCACACCCTGTTTTGCTTTAGTCTTTTGGTAAATATAAATTTCCCCAAGGTGTACCTGTTGGAAACAGTTCAATGAAGACATTTTTTTTATTATTTAACACCAACCAACTACCATCTGTTGAACCTACATCAATATCGACAGAGCTTAAAGCACATTAACCTATTTGCCGTTGAAATAACCAGCCAATAGCAAGTAGGACACGCGTAGTGAGGTTCTGTACTCTTCTCATCACATTAAACTTGATACCTCTCACCATTACTGAGGAAAGATAATGAGCCGATTACTACAGGTATCGTAACGAGTTAAGAGCGCTCACTCCCCACAATTTTACTTATAGTGGAGGATACTGTGCATTGTTTTAATTCGCCTCGGGCCATACATATAGACGGAGACAGACTTATAAAATAACTACCGTGTATTCAAGGTACGCGCTCATAGCTCGTGACGGGACCTATAATGTTTATCACGTCCTGCGGGATGATTTCCAATCTCTTATTTGGAAATACTACTACTCTGTAACTTGATAACATTATATGAGTGAATGAAGGATTGGTCTGTTTTAAACACCATATTTCCGAAGATTTGAAAATATTTTTTCTCTAAAGTAGAATATAATCCTAAACAAAATAATATAATATAAAATCGTCGGGCTTGAGCAATCCCAGCGGGATGTACCAATGAGTTAATTTGTTTTTTGGGTCCTGTATGCCGCGAGCCCAAACAAATACATGCGCCGTTATCCCAACTATATCTGCAGAGCGCTCATGACTCATGACTGTCCTGTAGTAAGTTACCTGTCCCCGGTCGTTTCACAGGCTTGGGTTGAGTGGAGCCGGCTGTGGGTCTAGTGTCGCCCTTGCCGGCGGTAGCCGCGGGACCTTTCCCTTTGCCTTCCTTCTTCGGGGCCGCTACTTTCACATGGATTACAACCTATAGAACAAAATACACAATTAGTTTAGAGGATACAAAGTTGAAAGTGTTGCAAATATAAATCAAACTATGTAGTGCAAGCGTCTAGAAGCTACATAATATAAAGCTTGTTCGTTTTATTATTAAAACTAAGTTCTGGGAACACAATTTTTTTTTTTTAATAAAGCCATGTGCCAGTGAAATTTCCATTAAGATCTGTCCAGATGTTTCAGTGATTAGCCGAAAATGTTTTTTTTTACTGTGTATGCAAACAATCAATGAGAAATGGTTGATATACCTTATCTGCGAATTCCTTGATCTTCTGCTCCTTCAAGTTGTCCAACTTGCCGATGTGCGGAGCGATGTTCTTCTCACCCACTAACTTAGTCGCCGTGCCTAAGGCTTCAGCTGCCGCGTCTCTTACCGTTGGATCTGAGGTATAATACTAATTAATAAATATACTCACGCCATGCCAGAAAGGTATCCCAAGCCAAGGGGTATGCAGAGGTATGTGAGAGGGTGACAATACCCATTTTTCACCGAAAATGATTTAGTACCCACGTGACAGATGGTGAGTCACCATCTCAGGCATAATACGTTGTTGACTTCTTTTTCAGACTTAATATTATCCTTGAGTCTTATCCAAATGTAGTTTTCACGTGTCCCAAAATCGTGGTTCGATAGAAATTCAATCACCACTCAATAACAACTAAGTAGAGTAACGTTTATTCTTCGCCGACAGTTTCAAAAAACAACGACTCAGTCACTACGATATCTTTACGGTTTTCACTAGTTGAATCGGGCTACTGAACATCACTTTACTAACCACCTTCAAAAAAGGTTCTATCTTCGAAGGTCATTTTTATCATAAAAGTACAAAGAGATCAAATCTCAACATTATTAGACAAATATTTTATAAATTCTTATCTAATAGCTAACCTGCACTCTCAAGTAACTTTAATAGTCCAGCCACATAAGCCTTGATGAGTTTCTTGTTGAAGGCGGCCGGTTGTGTGTGGCAAAGAGCGCGGGCGAGGAATAATGAACTCTCTGCCTTTATCGAAGGGTTCTTATTGTCAAATGCGGCCAGCATGTCTTCCATTATCGCTTCTAGATTTGTCTGTGGATTTGTAAAGAGTTCTTATATACATTTTTCAAACATGGTTATTTACGACTCTCCACAAGGCTGTGCAAAGGGGTCTGTTCCAATACCCACTTTTAAATCAATTCATTCAGTAGTAAAGCTACAGATTGGCGTCATTATTACGAGCTGATTTCTTGCCAGAAGTCCAGTAATTCTATTCTGTAAAATATCTCGAAGACAAGTTGTCGGTTTCAAGAAGTCGTGATACTTTACAGAATAACGGAGCAGTTTTCATCACAATTTTTCGATCACCACTGCAAACATATTATTAACCAAACATAGTATACTCACACAAGGATAAATAACATCAATGGAGTCTCTCAAAGCTGCCACAACATTGGTTTTCTTCTCCTTGAACTTCTCCAGTATAGCTTGTACACAGGCTGTGGCGTAGGGCTGGAACTTGTTTCTTAGTCCACTGGCCACTAAGCCGAGTAGGCGACCGCTAAGCGCTACTAGCATCACGTTTGAATCTTTCGATATCACCTGAGGAGAAGATAATGCAGGTCCTTAGGAGAGATACGTCATAACGGGATCTTCCATTCAATATTTGGAGCTGCCCGACAGAGTTATGTACCTCCCACCTTACAGAGGTGAAGATCGCTGCCAAATAATGCTACCTTTGAGTAGTGTTGTGTTCCTGTTGCGGTTAGTAAGGCCGCCAATGCTCGAAGTAGGACGAAAAATAAAAAAATTGTTAAGGACCTTCTTATTTTTTATTGATACCACTAGACGATGCTCTGGGCAAAAAAAGTGCGCTTAAAAATGCCCGATTCTGTATACAAAATCAGTTTATTAGCGATAGAGTAGCAGACAGATAAGCTTTCATAATAACCCATTACGTACTAACAAAGACAGATGCTCACCTTTTTCAAAGCCCTGACTAAATCAGCATAGTCTCCGGGCTCAAGTCTGGGAGCAGTTTTGAGTAGATTGTCCAAAGCGTCTAGGGCCTCCTTGCGTTCCTGCCATTTCTTGGCGTCGAGTTTATCGTAGAAGTCTTTGGGCAGTTTGGATAAGATCTCCACTGGGTCGAGGAGGTCGTAAGGGTCCATATCGCCTGAGTCCCCGCCAGCTGTTTCGGCGTCATCGTCATCCGCACATCCTGAAAAGAGATTTTTCAGTGTAATAAATAAAAATAATCAAATCCAGACATCCTACACAAACGGCTGCACAGCAATTTCAGGACAAGATTGGTATGAAAGAAAATATCTCAAACATCGCGAGTGTGGAATGCAAGAGGCCTCTATGAAAATCTAAGGATGCTTGGGGATTCTCTAATACTTAGCGTGGTCTGAGCCCCGATGGTTATAATAGTCCTTAGGTTTAAGAAAATAAAGATCTACATCATACACTTAAAACACTTTGTGGGTGATTATTACGTCGCACATAATAACATCGATCTAGAACAGTGGTCGTCAAACTGTGGCTCGCGGGTCACTTGCGGCCCGCGGACTATATATCTGTGGCCCGCGACACAGCAAGAAATTTGATTAGATAATGGCCTCAACTCCCAACAAAAACACCCTAAAGCTAAGTTTAAGTTGTCTGTCACATTCATTCATGCAATAAAAAGCATAGAAAGTAATCGGTAATCAATTATTATGTCAATTAACTGATGGTCAACTAAATGATCCAAGAATGCGACCCGAATGATACCTCACATTGTCCTAAGTGGCCCTGGACCAGAGTATGACGACCACTGATCTAGAACTATCAATAGCTTTTATAAGGTATCAATTAACAAAAGGGTAGTCAATAGTTACCATCAGCAGCGTCAGCGGCAGGGCTGTCACGCACCCGATGTTGTTGCGAGCGTAAGTATCGCGATGGTTGTGCCGCGCCGCCGCTGCTGAACGACTCGCGAAGCTCTTGCTGAACTACTGCTTGCAAAGTCGCTATGTGAGGCTCGATGGCAGCGCCGATCCACCTGGAAAAAAATGATGACAATAAAAAAAAATCCGCGCGTTGTTTTAAACGTCATTACAGTGCTGACAATGTATTTGTTCGCGCTCGGCCATACAAGACCCAAAAATTACTACTCGTGCTAGCTCATAGCCCGTGACGATACACCGAGAGATACCCATGACATCACATTATGAGAGAGCTTGCGTATCTTTGAAAACAAAGTCTTGCTTGAGCTTGAGAGTACTCTTGTTCTCGTATATTAAATTTTAAAATAATGGGTGTTGTAGCAGCACCTTTGTCAGCGAACCTATGCTGAAGGGCATAAGGCCTACCATATTATTCACCATGGGAACCAGTCTAACACTAAAGAAAATCATGAAGAAAAGTATTCAGAGTTCGTTTACCTAGACCTACATCCAAATCAAGATAACATCTAACATATTGCTGAACCAACCCAATGCTTTTATGACTTTTATCACGGAAATAATTTTAATGTATTAGTGTAATTTAGTAAAAGATTTCCAACGAATGCAAACCCAAAATAACGTCCAATGGTTACTATAAACTGTTCTAGGACATGAATAAATGTGAATGGTTCAGAGGTCTTTGAATTGGAACTTGTCTTAGGGCTATCAAATATTTTTCATAGCCATTTAGTAAGTAATTTAAAATATACATCAACTCAATGTGTCGTTTAAGATATCAACCAACATTTAACTATAAACCTAAATAACAGAGTCATCAATATCATCTTACACAAATGCTGATTTCATGTAGATTATCACAACTTTTTTTCGTTTTCCTTAACCATCCTCAATTATGCTAAGTCCCATGTATTAATGGGCGAGCTTATTGCTATTAAGCGGCCACACATACAGACGGATACTGAGAAATTTGTATACATTTTATATGATAATATGATGATGCTTCTTGCAATTTACCTCCAGTTTAGTTTTGAAGATCTTCACTAGAGATAAAAAATAAGAATCAATTTTGTATGAACAGTTAAAGGAATCGCTCATCGTATATACTTTCTTAATTATGTATTTAGTGAAAAGCTGTTTTGATTTGGAATTACAAACAGACACTTCAATGTTATTTATTTGTATAGTTATAGATTGATAACAATTTAATAACTTATTAACGTCCTTACCTGTGCATTTCAACAACAAGTGCCTTCATCTCATCTCTGACAGTCTTGTCTCTGTCTGCAAGCAGGACCGGTATTTTCTTCACCATAGGTTTGATGGCTATCACTTTGTTGCCGAACTGCTTCAGGGATGTGTTCAGGGCTGCAACACATGCTGCTACCACTTTAGGATTCTTTTGGTCCATGCCTTTGAGTAATTCCTCTTCCACTATGTCATGTTTCTCTATCTCTATATACATTAGTGTTATCTGTTGAAGAAAAAAAAAACATTTTGCATCAACTGTGGAAACATATTGATATTTATGTCTTGACATTATTTATGTCTTATTTTTATGTGTGAGAGTAAAAATGAAATTCATTTCGACAATTTTTAAATTTCATAATTATTGAGGAAATTTTAAATGTTTTTTATAAATGTAAAAATAACACCATAATTAGTAACAATATTATGGAAATTGCTTCAACATGTAAAATATGTCAAAGAAGCGATGTTGGCAGGAAACAAGCTCTCGTTTAGACGCCTATAAATATCTAAACGCTGTAAGTACTTGTGCGTTCTCTTGCCAATAATAATTTTATTGCATTCGCACTTATCTGCGTAGAAGCATAAATTAAGTCGCGTATCGTACGTGAGTCATTAGTAAATAGTACTGTGTAAAAACATACGGTTGCTAAATCGGTCTGATATCGATCAATGACCGCGCGGAGAATGCAAAATAAATAACTGCAAGTTTCTTCATTCACCACAGACTCTTAATCCTAATGCATACACCCAGATAAAAGTGGCGCAAGATACAGATCAAACACCGCTTACTCACAAAACCATTATGTCGTGGATAAGATAATCACTAATCATGCTGATATTATGTGGTAAATTGATAAATGTGGGTGTAGTGTAAGTAGGTACACCACTGTCTACACCTTCGGGGAATACAGGAGTGAGCATTTATTGTCTCTCTCCGTCTGTATCGCGCCAGACAGAGACAAACTCATAAAATGACGGAATGAAACAAATGTACCGTGTTCTTTACTTGTGACGGGGCCTGCATGAATGTATGCTGTTGGTGGTGATATTATGAATATGAGTGGGTCTTTCATTCACACAGCACCGGAGCGATAGATCGTTTGCGAACCGTTGGTAAGGTCACCTATGAAAGTGCTTTACCAAATGTAACAAAACAAAGAAAATACTAGGAGTCCAGTTTGGAATATGCTGAGCCGTAACAATTGTCAACTGAAACTGCCAACGAGAATTGACCTTGGTATCCCATGAAGTGCAAATGAGGTGGTATCTTCAAATCTTAAGGTTAAGGTGAAGGACTTTTATGGCAGACTATACACAAACACTTTCAGAAAGACTATTCTATATCCCTGAAAATTAGACAGTTTCGGAGATAGCTCAACGTGGATGAATCGTTATCATTCATTGCGTAAATATAGAGTAAAAGAAAACAGCCCAATGTTTCGAAACACAAAACCCGCGCATTCAAACTTTCTACATTACACGGTCCAGATGTCTGATTGCCGTGAACACAATCAATACTCGAAAGACAATGAAATAATACCAAAATTAATCACAGACATTCAACATTCAATAACGCAACAAAAACACCTAGTTAAGAAAACTATTTCATATTTATCATTTTGGAGGTGTTTGAGCAGTCGGCTGCCGCGCTAGTAACACAAGTTCGAATTCCAGGTGACATATCGAACGGGAGATGTTCTACATCTTTTGAGTCTACAAAAGCTTGTACGAAAATTTGTTGTGACAAATCCTTTCAGTCCTTACCTGTAAAGCTAAATCTTTAGTCTTGGTCCTGGGCGCGGCGATGCATTTGGCGACAATGCCAGACATCACCTCCCCAGTCGTCTTGCCGGCATGACCGCAGTTCTCAACAAATACTAGGGCAGCTTCCAAACCTACAAATAAAAAAGAAGTTCATAATCTGAATGAATTAGGATGAACATTGAACTATCTTCATACACTGCCAATCCATTAAGACCACCAGAGTGGCATAAATGCGCGACCTGTAAGCTACTAAACTATGCTCACGTCATCCCAGAAGGATCCCCGAAGTGGTAAGCAGAGGTGTTGTTACAACAACACCCACATTTCACCGAATATGATTAAGTGCCAACGTGATAAAGGGTGAGTCCATCGTCGTCTCAGACACTATAAGTACATACGTCTTTGAATTATTTCTCAGACCTATGCAGGTTTCCTCACGATGTTTTTATTCACCGTAAAACACATGGTGTGAAATCACTGCACATAAGATTCTAACTTGTGTCGCTTGCGTAGGCAACTGCCTTGGGGTTTGAGCCAGGGCCACCACAGCTCTCACAAAATGAGTTTTGAAAAAAGTTTGTAGAAATAATGGGGGCTCTATTTGATGACGTCAGGAACAAGGAATGTCAGATTAACAAATCCCGCACATCGTCCAAAATGCTGCCACCGTGAGAATTTTAATAACAGAATCCAGGCTCCGCAACATATAGCAATGTTTATCATTCACACGGGAAATATCGCGGTCAGACGCATTTTGATACACTCTTAATAGTCTAGACGCAAACTTATCGATCATCATGCTTTTACAAAAAGTAATTCATTAAAATCAAGGAAGGCGAACTAAATCAAATTAGCACTAACTAATATCTCTAGGTATTCTTATATTAATAGGATTACCTGTTTGAAACCGGACCGAATAAGCTGGAACAATATTTGGTGACCAAATATGTACCTAAGTTAATCTAATTATGGACATTGATGTACGCAACACTACAATTCGACTCGTAGGTCAGTCAACTATGTAACTACATTGATACTAATGTACGGCATCCTAAAAACGTGATTTGATGTCATAGAAACGTGTTAAAGAAGGCTATTCACTAATTCAATAAATTCTATTATAACTAGACATGCAAATCAATTAGTTCCAGAGGTAAAGCATTATGTTTAAAAATTTATAAATGACTAGTTTCATACAATGCTAGATAAAATACAAATTTCAATAGTTTGAACTAGATCCCTGTATTAAATATATGTAACTAAATGCCTCATTATAGCTATTCATTATATAATAAGCATAACATACCGCCTAATGGCTACAGTTTTAGGAATGATGCTTTTTCTCAACATAGCATGAACTCGGACATGAACTATGTCCATCCCTTTTTAAATCTGTATCACAGAGAGAGACGACCTACTTTGAACCAAGGACCATCTTTGTCTTGATTTTGTCATAAGGGGAAGAAGACTTGAAAAGGAATCGTTTTCTGATGGTCCCTCAATGTGATAATAATAAATTCAAACTGAAGAATGTCAAAATGAAGATAGCTATAGCTGACACACTCAATTGAGTGTCATAGTCATTAATTAGAGCAGCAATCTTTATTACTGGTATATTTTATTGTGGACTAGCTTACTGTACGCGTCATTGAACGCGGAAAATAAGTAGCTTTTGTCTTTTCATGACAATACAACTTCATTGAGAACTAGCTTGCATCCCTCAGCTACATCTGCGTGGCAGTAAGATTTCAATACAAACTTCCAACCTCTATCACTAAGTATGCACAATAACAATTCCATTTTGCTTTGTCTATTGCTTCCTACTTAACATTCAAAAGCATTTATTAGAAATCCTTACAATTGTCCGAACAATTGAAGAATAAAAAGCAATCTAGAATATAACGATGTCAAAAGAAAAGCAGCACTGGACTGGGACAAGCGAGCTTCATCACCTACATTGACAAGAGTATAACTCTTGAAGAAGTACTTACAGCGTGGATCAGACTGGTGTAACAGAGAAACTAAGCTTAACAACACAAATTTGCACAAACCTTTCTCCTGTGCTACGGCATTGCTGTCGGTTACAAACTTCTTTATCAGCCCCAAGTATTTGCTCCACTCGGGTGATTTTTCATCGTCAATCTGATTGAAAAGCTTCATGGCCTCCTCGTAGCCCACGAGGCGCGCCTTCCACAGTTTGTGTACACATTTCTCTTCCGTCGGTAACTTCTTATACTCATTCTCATCCTCCATTTTGTTGTACAATCAGTTTGCTTGCTTTGTCAAATTTTGATTCTGTAACAATAATGTGCCTTTTATATATGTATAGATAGCTAATGGCAGGATTTGCATAAGGACATATTCTCAAAAGACAGAAATGGTATAGCTGATATGTAACATGCTTGAAAAATATTACAGGTATTTTCCTAAATCTACTTACATGTTCTATGGTCTGTCATGATAGGACATAACTATGTAGGTAGCTACTTAATACTTATAACAAAAATTATGAGTTATGATTATGATTATGAGAATTATGACTTCAGTTGTGTACTGTATAACATCATTTCTTTTTTATTTATACCCAAGCTAACCTATCTTTACCCTTGTAATCTGAAATATGTCTGTCTATTGGCTCAAATATCAAGCTAACCTATCTTTACCCTTGTAATCTGAAATATGTCTGTCTATTGGCTCAAATATCAATGAATAAGACCAATACAATTATATTATGATCAGCTTTAGTTTTTCAATTAAATTTATTGCAAGTATCATACTGAGCTACGAAGATAGTATGGTCATCATTGTGAGTACACAACAATATATATATAGGTTTACCTGTTATTAATTTGCTAAATAAGTGTACCAATTTTTACCCAAATGATTTACATTTGAGATATCTGTCATTATAATGATTGGGAGTGGCACTTGGATTGTTTTAGATTATTTTGGACCAAAACCGGATTAGTCATGTTACGGTCTCTAGGTAGTGCAGTTATGAGAGCCCCGTAGCTAAAACCTATTAATAAACAATTATCTAGTTTAACAACATTCACCCAAAACTACAAATTATAATACAGGGAATTTTGATGAATGAACATATCAAGTAAGTTATTCAGGTAGATTATGTATGATTAACATTATTTTCCAGAAAAGTATATCCCAAGCTTGTGTTTTAAAATATCAGCATTAACTGTTGAATTGACTCATTTAATTGATCAACCTCTGAGTAATGCATTATTTTGACAAATTTTCATATTTCACACACATGGTTGACTGTGCCTAACTGTTGTTAGGGTGACTGCCATGTAGTCCCCTCTATGCCTCGGAAAGTAAATTAATAAATAATGTTCAAACATTATCAGTGCCATCTAATCCCAAGCTAAGAATTTTGTAATGCAATAAATTCAAATTTCTAAAAGTTTTATTCAACGTAACGGATACTTGGAACTCATTGAATGTCATTTCTCTTACGCTAACTTAGCTTAATTTACTACTGTTTCCAAATGTAAACCTGTCAGGAGAAGAAACGGGGAAACAAACTCCACTGCATTTTTTTTTACTTGATAACAGATACAATACATATATTACTTATTATCTAATATACTTACATATAATACATACTAAACACCCAAACACAAGGCAGACCATACATGCCCATCATAAATTATTTTTAGTCTAACATGGGAATCGAACCACTACACCAATAGTGTTTTGAATATACATTTTGTTGGTGAATATAAATTTAGAAAAGAACTTAGAAGCATTTGACCCAGATAAACAAATTTTATGGAGTGTAAACAAGTAGGCTTAATTAATGTAATCTTTATGAAGATGTGGGATAATATTAACATTTGGGAAAGATCAAGGTAATGAATATTGTAACCGTAATGGAATTCATTTGCACTCAAACGGACAAGACGATAATCTGTAGTAATCGAGTTTGAGTGCTTATAGATGTAAAAGTTGTATATTACAATCTTTGAATATGTAAACAGTAATCACGCTGCAACCACAACCTTATAAGTATGTAATTCTGCATCAACCTAAAAAAGGATTCTGGTTGACCCTGACTGTAAATTGTAGGTGCATAATTTATCATGTGTATTTGACCTTCTCACCACAAAGGTTTAACATCCCTTTAAGAATTGCATGTATAAACAACTTAATTAGGTACTTACATGTCAATGATTGAATGTTTCTAATAAGTCAATGTACCTTCTTCACAAACCTTAATGAGGCATGGACTGAGTCAACTGAAGGAAGTAAATAATTTACCCACCAGACAGATAAACTAACAAGTTAAGCAAACTTTCTTTGTGTAGGCGTAGGTTTAGTGCATTGAAAAATAGTAACACGATTGCTAAAATACGTTAGAACGTTAAATAAATAGCGAACCAACGGTAGACGACATACGATAAATGGCCACCTGATATAGCGGAACAAGCTTAATCAGGTGGGTCATTTATAGACACCGTCCAAAACTGAGAAGTGAAACTGGATCACACATCTGCATCAAATACGAATGCCCGACAACGGCCACTTTCCTACTTTACAAACAAATCTAACACCGTCAAATGTCACAACTTACCGTTAAAGACGTCGATCCTTGCGTATCCAGCTGATTAGTTAAATTAATTTAATCACGACAATATTTACTGTAATCACTCACATTATCTGGCGACAATAAAATATTTCAACCGACAAAAAGAAATGTCTTTTTCTTTTTCGTCGTCGTTTTTTTGAGTTTACGAAATGAAATGAAAATGGACGGATGGATAGTGTTACAATGGTGAAAAAATAATATTTGTATTTTTTTGGTAATAGAATAATAAACATTCAGTTAACAAATAACGGATTACATACAAACCTATTTAAATACAAACCCGTAGTCATTTAATTAATTAAAAATATATGCAATGTTTAATATCATTTACAACAATTAAAAGTAATTTACAAAAACTGAATAAAACTATGACACGATCTGTGAAAAAAAAAGATATTCGTCTGGCAATAATAGACTCACTTAATATACTCTTTAACAGTTTCCAATTCGGCTGTCTACATAACATTTGAGCCATCCCATTTTAAGTAGAAAAAAATGTAACCATTAACAAAAACTATATTTTGATTCGTTCCTTGACTTTAGACGGTTGATTAAATTACGCTCTTTTTCGTCCTAATTAGCCTGAACTTTCTGAAATATATTAATAGCAAAATTCGCGGTCAAAGTATATTTTGTCGATGGTTTGACGCGATGTCATTCAATCAAACAACATAGGTATTATTTTTATTCCGTCCGTTCATCGTTCTCTTCTAATCGTCATACGACTCACTCAGCTCATTCTATTTTCAGTTCGTTTGTTTCGTTCAGTCTTGAATCAAAATAACAGCGAATGAGACGTGTGTCGTTTTAATGTCGTCACAAAAGTGCGTTCGCAGTTTTATTGAAATAAACTCATATTTCTAATCCTATCAACGCTTCTTTTTACTTGTCATTTTATTAATCTGTGCGTGTTAAACATGCATAATGATGCACTGAATAGAGAAAGCGTTTATTTATGAAATAGACAAACAATACAGTGTTGTGTTTTCATTCGGCGTCGAATAATAGATTGGGCGAGAGAAGGAACTTAAACAGCTGTTCAAGCGTAGTATGCTTCATATTGTGAGTATGTTATATTTTTCTTTATTTTATTTCATTCGTAACATACATAGGTATCCCTAGGAGAGGTGTAGTATTTAAATTAAAAATTACAAATCGGTAGGTACTTCCCATCCAATGCAACCAAGACCGTTGCTTTACGCCGCTCCTTTGTCCTTACGTTGGTATTGTAATATAATTCTCATTATTGCTTTACAGCTTAAAATTGTGTTGATATGCATTATTCGATTAGATAAGCTTTTAAGTAGGTGCATTGCTGTTATAAATGATTATGGCTCGATGTAGGTAGGTATGTAACAGATAATGCATATACACCTATGCAATATTAGATTATCTTCATATCTCCCTAAGTACCTACGTAAGTATTAATTATTATAATCGAAATATAATCTCCCAAGTAATTAATGTAATTATTTATAATTATACGCTTGCCTAAATTAAATCATTCTGGGTAGGGTAGGCAAAGACTAGTTCCCAAATAAGTCTGTAGATACTTAGGTAGTTTTTATTAACTTCGCACAGTATTCTTGCTTCATGTATGGACCTAACAGATCTACCCACCAAGAAGATCTACTCTCTAAAGGTGCCTACCTACCTTCCTTGTTATCTATCTACCCACATTCATTAAAGATTTTTCTGCAGCGTCAGTCAGACGAACCTTGCTTCTCCTTCGTGCCATAGAGTAAACAGGGTTACTTTTTTTTTATTAGGAATTAATCTGCGACAGCATTTCAGTTAATAAGCTAAACATTAACAAATGTAAATTCCTTTTAATTTCCGATCAAATGTATGGGCAATCGGAGTGTTAGTAGGTAGACCAGTAGGTAAAATAAAACGACGCATTACAGATATGTAAAACTACCTGCTAACGTACCTATATAGAAATTAAATAGTATCGGTTTAAATACCTACCTACCAACAATTGCCATTTTATAGTGCACATCTTTTAGAGAAAACCTTGTCATCGGGTTGTTTAGACTGGTTTTTGCAAACAGTGGCCTCGAATAAAACTATCAGCTGCTAAATAAGTGTCTAGACATTAAATAGCTACGCAATTCTACCGTAATCTACTTTTAATTATACTTAAATACCTACTGTCCTAAATGTAGTAAACTATGATCGTAATTGTTCATCAATGAAAGGTCCCTGGAGATGATTGCGTAAAATCCTTTGAAAAGCTCTGAATAGCTGGAAAATGGCAAGAAAACAGGACACCCATAATTAGCGGATGATAGAGAAAAATGGAAAAGAAGAACACATTGCGCCGACCACATTACACGGGAACGGAAACACTCATAACAATAATGGATAACTAACAAGTCGTGGTTGATATTTGGAAATGAATTAGTCAAGGTACCAATTGATGAGTACAGAATTCTAAATAGTTACAACTTAACAAGTAACTGAGTGCAAATTAGCCAATGCAATTTCATTACAAGATCAAACAGTAGTGTCCATGGACACTTCCGCGTATCCAATCTTTTTAACGATTTCAGCGTCGATTGAAATTCGATTAACTTTTTGTCACTGTACTGTACCTAGGTAGTTGACTGAAAGGTCATTGAGACTAAGGTATTTGCCCTTAGAAATGACCGAATATCCTAGAAACAATGTTTGTGTTTGCCGTCGAGAGCAAAACAATTCCGCCCTATTTTCACATCTAAAAGATTGATGTCAAACACATTTAATAACTTACCTACTTTTCCTATCATGAACATTAAATTAAATATCAATATGAAATGCCTAATAAACTGGTTTAAGTGAATCCCTGTTAAACTGAATATCCCGTCTTTTGTAATTTGGTCGGAGTCCTTAAAATATTAAGATTGCTAAATTTCAAGATTCATAAATTTGCAAACATATTATGTACGTATATCTAGCTAGATGTGCTTATTGGGAATCAATAGAGAAGTGTAGATTGTAGATTTTGCTAGTTTTTTTTTCATTCCTGATTATTTAAAGCTATTATTCTTTCTACTAAGTTTCAGTTGATCGAATCGAATATCGTCGAACACGAAAGTATCATTTCTCTAGAGGGGTGGAAGAGAAGAGAATTTGGAAGAGCGAAAAATATCGTATTTTAGTAAACATTATTAATTATCTTAACTTTTCCATCAGGTGGATATCTTACATATTAAGAAAAGCTAAACATGTTTCTTGTCACGTAGCCCGGCGCACCCAACTCTCGGTTATGGCTAATGCATTGCCTACTGGTGGCAGCCATATTTGCTAACCGCCATCTTTATCGTGAATCATGCTTATGATTACTGGACTCTTTTATTTGCAGATGTATCATTTCAAATATTAAGGAAGTATAATTTTTTTCGCAATTAATGTGAATGGGGTCGTAGCTTGTAGCCGTAGGCAAGTTTCGATATCTATATATTCGTTTCGATGGTGAGTAATGCAGCTATCGTAATCGTAAGTATTATTATTTGCGCACTCACAGTTTGTACTACTTGACAAACAATTGAAGGTAGCCTATTTTTTGTGTAAACTTTAACTAGAGTACGATGTAGGTGTTCAAAGACAATAGCTCTGATCTACATATGTATCAATGCAGTCTTAACATTTACTTTGATTGTGGTTTAATGCTTAAAGTTCAGACAGTCTTAATCCGTATTCGACTCACTATGAACATAGAAATTTTGAATGTATAATAACTGTCTCGCCGTGTTTAAGCCCAAACAAAACGGGACGTCTCTGTTGTTAGAGACATTTGTCTCGTAAGTGCTGTCAACAAAATAAATTGGGATTCATTCTTCAAGTTCTTATAGGAACTTGAAACGAATGCAGGTGAAAGTCCACAAGTAAGTAGATGTGCTTTGGAATTGAAGAATAGAATCAACTTTTTGTTCAAACACCATTGGTGATGACGTGAGAGAAAGGCGTACCTATCTATAAGTCGTATAATGAGATTTAGTTATTGTCTGTCGTCGGGAACAAATGCGATTCTGCACTGATGCGGATTCCACGTGCTCATTTGATTAGAGCTGCGACCCGCGCAAATCACAGAGGCTCGATAATTAATGCATATATAATTTCTTATAAAATTAATTAATAGTTCGCTCCTTACTCACATTAAATTATATATATTTTGTATTTTCGTCTCTGCTTTATCGGTGGTAAATTCTTCCACATTCATAAATGCCTTAGCAGGGCATAAACTTGTAAATAATTTTCATTTTCAACATGATACATTCAATGGAAAACTTTACTTCATGAATATCGAAGAGATTATTATCTCATAATCATTAAGGTAGTTTTCGCCTTTGTGGCTCACTGGGAATGTTTGGCTTGAGAGTGAGACGTCGAAGTTCTGATTTCAATCTCCATTACATTCATCGCCCTTATACGCAGATAAATACAGTAATTAATTAATCGGAACTGGAAATAAGTCTGAGAGACCATACGGAAAGGTTTGAAGATATAACTATTGATAAGTTGTAAGGAAACGACTAACTACTGTGTATATATTAACATTAGTCACGACTAACGATAGCGTATAACCTTCTGTAATCTTATTTATCTATATCCAAATTGCAAAGGTTAACTGGTCTATATACGGCAGCCGGCAGGTGGGTAATTGATACTGATTCGTGTTATGGTCGTTATTGTAGTTACAGCGTTGTTCTGGTATCATCCGTCATAGAATTGTGATTTGTTAATACACTTTAAACTGGAATCACAGCTTAGTTCATAAAAGCTTCTGCCCCTGTCTCTACTTTGACCCGACTTGACTTTAGAATTGGGTTTTCTGACAATACTACAGGATCCTTATATTTTCTCGCAAAATATAGTTCTCGCTTTGCATTTATCCATGTTATAAACTTTCTTGTACCAAATTTCATCAAAATCCGTTCAACTATTTTTCCCTTGATCAGATACTTTCATAGAATAATCGTAAAATATTATTCGTTGAAAGATTTCGTTAATATTTCCCAAGATTGTGTAATTGGAGGTTGTTCTTAGCTCGTAGCTACCAATGGAGTTTAATGGTAGGTAGATAACGCGGTTAAAAACTGGCTCGAACCCAGTTTTCAATTTATCTCGTATACGGGTCAATGATTTCGATATATCCGAATGAGTTGAACGACACCGGATCGTTCTAAATTTACGTTGACCGAAATTTGTTTGAGTGTTTATGTTACAAAATTGTGCATCGTTTTCATCGGGGTTATATTCACACTTATTAAAAATTGTTTACCGTTTGCGGTATGACCTACACACATCATACGAGTTTTCACTATAAAATTTAACTCGAACATCTCAATTCATTATTGAAATACATAGACTTTTATGACGATATAACACCATTTTCTATAGATTGCTCTCTTTTCATTTACCTATGTCTTAAGTCACTGACGTTGGTTGAGGACCTATTGGATGCTACGGTTGCGGTCAAAACTCCTCGCCTGAATGAGTCAAGTGTGAATGAACCTAAGAAATATACGAAATAGCATTGAAATGAACGCTCTCATGGAATCCACAACTTTGAAAAAAGTTTAATTCTGCAACATCGACCGTCGGTTCGTTGAACTATCGATTTTAGCCACAGGCCAACAGGGTTGCAGTTTGTTTAAAAGCCAACCACAGGAAGTGTTGCCACAGGGAAAAGGTTCCGTTTGGTCGCGCACGGAATAAGATTAAGAAACTCGTATTGTGAACTTCCTGCGATGAACAGCCTATAAATAAACTAATATGGCCGCCGGAAGTAGTGCGACCTCGATGACGACGAGTACTTTTGTTGGAGGAATAATAAACACAGGTGTTGCCGTGATTTCAAATTAGTTAATTATGACCTGTTATCAGGGTTGGGTGCGTTGGCTACTTGCCAAAAACCAAAACCTATGCGTTTCAATGCTCGTTCACGTACATAGTGTCAGTACTTGGAGATAATAAACCTCGCATCCAATCAGAAAACATAATTTACTGCGTTTTTTGTATGCTATGCAGCTTATATTGGCTTGCAACATCTTTGTCTTGTTAGGACTTTAAGTCACAGGTGAATGGAATTTCTGTGACGAATTAGGAGTAATTGGCACAGATCCTACTTAAGAAGCTCTGACTATTGGAAATAGAGCGTGTTTGAATAATACTGACGGCTCATAGGCACTAGGTAGTAATGCCTCGTTCGGTATCCATGCTTATTCTTGGAGTGAGAATTGTTCCAAAGTTAGAGTATTTTAGACCAAGGCACGCATAAATCCAAAAAGATACCACTGAGGTGTCAGGGTGATGAGAGTTAATATTAAATCCCAATGGAGCTCTCACACATGTTATGTTTTACGAGGTAATTATTTCCAAATGCAAGGGTTAATTGGAAACATAAGCTATTTGGAAACGCTGCGTGGGGTACAGTTTAACGCTTCGGTAAACGACAGCTGTTAGCTATTGCCGTTAGCGTACTCTGTGTTGGTCACCCCACTATTTATGGCATGCACGATGTTGCCATATGGTTAATTAATTTTATTTCGGTCGGTGTTGTGGCATACATATATGTCATATTATACGTGTTTATTAGGTCTTGAGGTCAATCCCGGCTTTAACAAATATTATTCCCTTTACTTTAAATAAAATTATTATATTAAGTACCTAATTAGTCAAATTTTTTTTCACTTATTTTAATAATAAATAAATTACGAGTAAAACAAGTACATATTGGATTAGTAGAAAAGATCTATAGATCGTTATTTATGTTCTGTCCTGTTTCCACACGTGACATTATCTTTAAGTGGGTACAGAACGAAGCATTTTGAAACCTTTTTAAGTAAAGGAGCAAATGAGCTATTACATTAAAACGAACACAGATAATATGAAAAACATGTAATTAGCTTAGTTTCATTTATTTTGGAATATCCTCCATTTTAAAATAGATCCTCCCCACATCTAGTTGTTAACTTTCGTCTTTATATCTGTAGTGATAAATACTTCAATCAAATGAAGTTAGTCTTTCTAAATTTTGAGTTTACTTGCATACCGGCTGATGCTGATTTAAAATTTTCCTATCGAATGAAATCTTTCAGTCATAATTTGGTACTGCGACGATGCTACACTCCAGACATTAAAACGGTTTTGAGAATATAATTTTTACTTTTCGTATTTTGTTTACTTCAAATATTTCCTACTTATTTCATCAGTGGATTCAGACACAAATATAAATTGGACTTTTGAAATTGTTTATTTTTAATTTATTTGGCAAAGGATCCAAAACGTTACAGATTTTTACCGCCAAGGCTAATAGTTCCATAGTCATTACCGATTTTCATCAAATGTCATCGGACAAATCAAGGTTTCAAAACAATATTTCCGAAAATATCGAGCGTATATATCGCGTACACACTTATGAAGTTTTTTTTGTTTTTCTTTTGTTTTGTTCATTATACAAGCAATCGTAGGCTGCAGTAGCCGCTATCCAACAGGCGGGTAGTACGCTTTTGCTTTTTAGTCGGTAGTAGATAAAAAAACTGTAAATAAGAAATTATTCTCATATTCAACACAGAGAGACATTTCTATCTTGTGTTCTGTTATGTTCAACTTCTGCGCCAGTGGTGGGAAAACGATTGTCTTTCGAAGAAGCTTTGCTTTATTGAGTTTATGCAAATAATTATCTTCCTATTCTACTGCGTTGAAGAGGTAATTATTATTTTTATCAATTAAACATACATTAGGAACAGTCTTATTTCGATACTAATTTATTATCTCTTTATATTCAACCAACCACTTTTGAACCGACTTCAAAATATCAGGTTTCTCAATTCGACCGACCTGAATTTTTAATAAATTATGGGTAATCTTATAGGAGATAAAGCACGGCCCATTTAACTGCACCTCATCACTACAAACTGCAATTAGCTGTAATCTGAAACATTTTAAACTGAATAGAGCTGTGCCTATTAGTATTTTAGAGAATTAACTTGTATATTTCTGGACACAGTTTTAGTTCAAACCACAGCAACCGCAATGTCTAAACGCCTATCCATTCGCAAAGTATTCATAACGCAACTTCTAGTGATAGTCTGACTCACACTGGCCCACTGTTTTATTCCATCGGTAACAACAATTACATTGAAATTCAGTATGTTTCCTTTCATCGATCTTTGACCTTTATAAATTAGTTCAGTGACTACGAGCGTATCTTTACCACGTTATAAACAATGGCAGGTGGAGGCTAACTTCTATGACTTACAAAGCTGTATTTTTATACCTCTGTCCGTAAAGAAAGGTTTCATATGTTTGAAATTGTTTTCCATGTCTGTCTGTATGTATGCGAGGTTCCAATAGCAGACCATATGCATAATAGTAACAAAGTTGATATATTTCACAATCTATACAGAAAAATAAAAGTTGAAGTGTCTGTTTGTAATTTCAAATAACAGCTTTTTACTAAACGTATATGAAAGTATATACGGTACTCACATAAAAAAACAATTATTTTTCTCTCTGTTTGTCTGTTTGTTTGGTTAATCTTTGAAACGACTGGACTGATTTTAACGGGACTTTCACTGGCAGATAGCTGCAAGGAGTAACTAAGGCTACTTATATTTGAAAGAAAAAACTTCAAGTTCTGCGGACCACTCTACGCAGGTGAAACCGCCGGGCACAGTTAGTAAGTAATAATTTAAAAAAAAACAATTGTACCTTGGATATATTAAATTCTTAAGTAAGAAATATCATGTATCAAAGTAAGTTCATCAAACTACCCTCGAAATAAAGAAGTTAACGTATAATACCGCATTAGATTTTCTCTTTTAAAATATCAACGGCTACCAACGGCCGTTGGTGATCACTATCGAATAGTAACAAACGTGTTAAATTTACAAAGCCTCAGTTATTGCGTAACTTCCTATATTATACCGGAGAATAATATCGAATCATGATACGTGCCTGAGTTATGTTATTGTAAAAACAACCTTATTCGACCTCCAATATTCGATTGTGATGTGAACTTGAGGGAGTGGGCTTTAACCTCGGCTTGGGTCAGCGAGAACCTTGTCATGTCCGGGTTGAAGAAAGCTACCTAAATGAGGGACATGGATGGATGTTCATGGAAACAAGTTCAACTTTCGGCTATTGCTTGCATTTCTGCAGGCTGTGATTACACACCCTTTATTACTTTTTCGAATGCTCTAAACTATAGAGTAGTGCCTTCCCTTGTCGTGATACGGATTTAAAATGAGATGGACTTAGCTTTAGTTTAGTTTAAAATAGGTTTGTATAATGTGAGTAGCAGTTTAATGGTTTAAATGTGAATAGTTTTGTCATTATAATTTTGCAGCTTGCTCTTGGATTTTTTTTCACATCTTTAATAAGTATTATATAATTTTACTGTACGTGTGTATGTCGCTGAACTCCTCCTAAACGGTTGGACCGATTAGAATGTTTTTTTTGTATGCGTTTGAGTGGCGCCCTGGATGTTTTAGATTCACAAATCAGCCCGGCAGATGGCGCTGTAGTCGGTATGCAGGACAACGTCTGTCGGGTCCGCTAGTTATTAATATAATGCTTCAATTTGTTGCATTAGTTAAATTAAACGAATTCTAGAAGACACTTGAAATACCTATTATACAACATTAGTTGTGTAATAGTTGCCGAGCTGTATAATAAGTACACACTTCATAACAAATTAACAAATGAGTAATTACCATACAGTCACTCAATTTTAAGTGTTCTATACTCTCAAGTCGTGTCAGTCGTGTTCAGTAATATAAGACTTTTGATAATGAAACATGAACATTCCAGGTTATATTGATTTTCCGCGGATATTGTACAAATATATCAGAAGCTAATTTC
This sequence comes from Watsonalla binaria, assembly GCA_929442735.1. Classification (NCBI taxonomy): domain Eukaryota; kingdom Metazoa; phylum Arthropoda; class Insecta; order Lepidoptera; family Drepanidae; genus Watsonalla; species Watsonalla binaria. Next base: position 3,383,244 of record OV838938.1, read on the forward strand.
TGACACCACAAATTCTGTTTTAAAATATTTGCGTCATAAAACTTAAATGAAGGTAAATAAATAAATACTCTTTACGGAAGAAATCACGCGAAGCACTAAACCTTGACCGAATTTCATGAAATACTTTCATTACAATTTTAATTAACTAACTGTTATTGTTGTTGATTTGAGGTTGAATAATGATTTCGTTAGTACTTAGCCTTTCAAATTAATAACAGTGTTGTTTCATTTAATTCACGGATTAATAGTTTCCCGAAAATTCACGAAGCAAATTAGTGGTCAGTCTGGGCGCTCTCGCAAATAAGCAATAGTATATATTATCTAGTATATCTTTGTGTGCATTTTTTTTATATAGATCTGCTTTTCTTTCATACTGACTTCGTGTAAGGACGATTAAGAAGACTAATGTTTTTTATTACCATCAATTTTATGGATGTTTGTATAAATAATTGAATATGAATTAAAATATTTGTCTTTAGCGTAAGCATCGTTACGTCGTTCCGAGATCAATGTAATATTCTGTCAATACAGCAGTCTGATATCGTAAACTCAACAGCCGCTATCATCTCTAGAGCCAATTGCAGCAATCTCGACCATTTAGTAATATTAGTCGTTGCACAAATTGCGATAACTAGTTAGTTACGTAATACCGTTCCTACTTGGCGATTAGGCACATTGTGTTCGTGCACTTTAAGTGTCGATGAACACAATTAGATAATTGGAGACGTGGTGATGTTAAAACTTACTTCGCTTCATTAAAGCGTGGGAGCAAGGAATTTGACAGAAGTGACTGGATGAATCGAAAAGATCACAAAATTGTCATTACCTAGATGCGAGACAGTCTAATTGTATTTAAAAATAATATTATCTATATCTCTATCTATACAGATAAATACAAATGAAGTGTCTGTTTGTAATTCCAAAATAACAGCTTTTCACTAAATGCATATGAAAGTATACACGTTAGGAAAGTGTATACTTTCATGTCATGTCAGTACCGTGACGGTACTGCCATAGAAAAACCATTTTTTTTCTGTCTGTCTGTCTGTTTGTTCAAGCTAATCTCCGAAACGGCTAGACCGATTTTAACGGGACTTTCACTGGCAGGTAGCTAATATTACAAAGAGTAACTTAGGTTAAAAAAAATAACAGGGCTACCGCAGGCCACGAATGAAATTCAGTCTACGCTAGTTATAATATATAATTATAAATTGATTTGTCTTCTAAAGGGACTATTTTGTACTGTCGCAATGTTTAAGTAGTTGCCCAAATTAAGGTCAGGTTAGACGCGTTACAATGTACCCATTTCATCACAAACTACCCATATGAGTAAACGAATACGAATGTGTTTTGTTGTTTTAAAATTATCATATAAACTACACGATAACATTTACATAGTAAACACGAACTAAGTACCTGACTGCATTCATCTTTGTACCTCTCGGATGTAACATTTTGTACCTTGAAAATTTATGGCGTCGCGCGCAAGCTGTTTTCTCCCGTACCTGTATTGATGTAAAGGTTACTTTATCCTGCCTGAATTTACATTACAAGTATACTTAGTACCAATATAAATTGCATGTGTTTTATTTCGAAACCTTTATAAACTATATTTTCTCACTTCCCCGTGTAGTCAAGGATCTTCCTTGAAGTATTGCAATATCGGTGTTTAAATGATTCATGGTGTTTACGCATTATCAGAGCCATGATTATACGTTGCGTTTTCGATTATCGAGGACTGATTGTGATTAAGCAGGTCAGTTTTTATTTGACATAATAATAATGTTCGGACTAATTTTTGTATATATATAAAATCTGAATCTCGGAAACTGCTCCAACGATTTTCATGAAATTTTGTGTGTACGGCATTTCAGGGACATGAAATAGAAAATTCATTACTGGAAAACATCGTTTCAACCATGTTTTCGGGCACTGAAAAACTCATACAATATCATTACAACACGACATTAACTTTCGAAGACATCTGTCAAGTTATGGTAGCACAAACGTGAGTCTTCCAGCTTACGGGGCGACAACGAAACTAGACTACTTACCCCGGTTCGAGACTGACGTTCATTGGTTAATTTTTTTCTTCTTTTTTTTTCTTTCAGCTCGGTCAACCAGGTTCTCATTCTTCCATTCAACTAAAACGCTGCTATAGATGTCTACTAATGGTAACAGGCAACGGCTGTAACTCTATGATTCTATTATCGTTTTCGATAGTATTGTACAAGCATGTGAAAGTTGAACTGCATTTAGAAATGAGCCGGTGCGGCGTGCTTGTTCTATCTGATCCCATGTACCATTTGTGCTCTCGTAGATTGAAGAAATCGGACCTTGTCATCAATTCTTGTGATTAGTCGTATGCGTTGTTCAATATCTTATGTTTTGTTCAAACATTCCCGATTTTTCCTGTAATCCCTTTCAACACATCTTCGCAAAAAAATAACTATGTTACCATGTACGTGCTTATTTATAATAGGTACTTTCCACTTACACATTTGGAAACTGCTTTAATTAACTTAAACTAACTTTACCCGTATTTAAATAAAATTATTCGACTGTGAGTAATAAATAAGGTAAATCAATTAAATTTGTAACATGACTCACGTTGTTTGCTTGGAAGTTGAAACGATTGAAGAAGTTAGTTAGCAGGCTTGGCTATTCACATATATATAATATAAGGAAAATAATATAGACGAACTCGTTGGTCCTTCATTTATAATATGTCCTTATAATTAGATGGAAGATCACATGGCCAAATAAAAGCTAAGTAACATAAGTACCTACGGATTCCAGACAGGAGCTCAATGATGGGTGAAAAAAGACAGATAACCTTTTGTAACGAAACTTATCCAACGCGGGTGGAATATGAGGTACAAAGGACGTCGTTTTCATAAAAGACATGATATTGTTCTACCCACAGTGTTTTTCTGAATGAGCGATAATATGCATTGTTCCTACTTTGTTCATAGAGAGACAGTTTGTAATACTACACTTCATGGAACAATAGTGTATTTAGTTACCATGATAATGACTCAAATGCAGGCATGAGCAGGGCAATAGAACATATAAGGACATTCACTACGTTAATTCCTTTGTTTCCCTACGTTTTTCCTCCAAACTGAAATATTGTGTCTGCATCATTAGTAGACAAATACTTCAATTTGTCAAGAAGATGTTATTGCACTTGTTTGCCGCATTGTCCGTTGCTAACATTTTTTCCACCTTGTATTTATGAATGCACATCCAAATGTATTGATATTGCCTGTAGTAGAACAGAGTAGGGTTTCGGAGAAACTCTCGACTTAGGTCACTTAAGTGCCTACTTATGTACGGTGAGTGAGTGCTTGAAAATCGAAAGAGGTCGGTAATTTGTAGCCATGGAATAAGCGTGCTCTCCATTCAGAAAGGGACCGGCAATTCACTAAAATCCTTGTTCAGAGAAACAGCCGTGGTGGCCGTGGAGTTTGAGCAGTCGCCAGCTATGCAAGCGACGCAAATTCGAATCCCAGCGGCCTGCACTAATGAGTTTTTCTAAAAACTTAAGTACAGTAATTTTGACCCCACGGGCTTTAGGTACGGTGAAGGAAAACATCTACGGTGGAGGAAACCTGCATATGTCTGAGAAGTATTTCAAAGATATGTATAGTGCTTGAGAGAGCGATGGACTTACCCTTTGTCACGTAGGCATTTAACCATATTCGGTGAAATGTGGGTGTTGTTGTTCCAACACCTCTGCGTGCTCCTTCGGGGATATGTCTATGAGCATGTTTTTAAATCCTTCTTCCGTAGTGTTTCATCAAAATATGTTTGTAGGCCCACGTACTGTAATAGATAGGTATACTATAAACCGTTACAAGTTCCCAAAAGTAGTGAAACCCGTTTATTTCCTAGCAAAAGCATCAACGTAACGCAACAAACGCAGTATTAAAAAACTGTTCTTGTGTGATATATTAACTTGTTTGAAGACCTGTACCTATATCCCGTTTCAAATACCAATAAGTAGGTACCCACATAGGCAGGTAGGTGATTATTTAATTTGTGCTCGTGGTTTTATATTTAAAATTCGCACGCAGTAGGTGTGTATGTACTAAACCTAAATTTGAACAAGAATTTTACCAAATATGATTTGCTAAATTCTGTACCTATTTACAACAGAAATTTCGGACTGGAAACTGTCGAATTGGGCCCGTAGGCATCCGATGGTTTGAACGCATCACGCATTCAAAAGGTACGAAACAATATTAGCTCGGTTTTTCGTCGTATACATTAACTATGTACCAAACTCTCACGACAAGACCCGCTGGCGCTGAATCAATAATTTAACGTTTGTTCGTTCTTTCGTTTCAAATTCAGATTGCCTTTTATATTCAGTGCGCACTACAATATAAATATCAAACACTTGACAACATTCGACCGTACTATAGAATTTGTTTGCATTGCAATATACCTACTACGAAATCTATATCACTCAGTTATTACCTAATTTCGGGATACGTAATTTTATTGTTTATTTCTAAGTAAGTAATAGTTAATAAAAGTATGTTTCTATACATTCCTATGAGAAAAAAAATAAAGATAGAGAAGGCTAAACAGTTCGACTGTTCTGAAACACAACTGTAGTACCTCAAGTATAGGTTAAAACATATTTTACGTTGATGATATCGCATTTTTATTTTTTTTGGATATGGTCTCTAGCAGTTGGTAGGGGGGAGTTACCTTCACTGCTTAACCGGACTAAAAGGGCGAGACCCAAGGGCCTCTGATGATATCGCCTGCGTATTTTTCTCATTTTGTATGGGAACGCTAAAAAGCGCTCCAAGCGGCGAGGGATCCATACGTAAAAGCCCGACGAAAACACAAGAAGCGACGAAATTCGAACGTTTCAAAACCTATATCTGTACCCCTATCATGGGTATGCAACCGTTTTCGTAATCTATACTTGCTAGTTTCTCCGCCTAATATTAGTATGAGAAATTGTGCAGCGACTTCCAGCGGTGACGTGCAGAACTAAAATATCTCATACAAATATTGCGAGTGACGCTAGCGAGTACAGTTAACGAAAACGGTGGCAAACTTGTGATAGGGGTACGAGGATAATGGATAGTAGAATATGGTGAAATAAGTCTTATTCCGGAGACTTGCAAGTCTTTGATACGTCCTAAATTTATTTAATTGTGCGTGTGCGCTGCATGGCGACTTGTGATTTTTTTGCTTTTTCATAACGATAGCCCAGGCTAATGTCCTAGATTAATTTGAAACATGATAATTACATTGTATTAATTGTGCTGTGGCCTCCTATTCTTCCATGACATGACATCGCGTGACGATTGTGTTATGAAAATACAATATTAATAACATTAATCCTTGGCTGTGTGGTTTCCTATAGTAGGCAGGTCTACCTTCTTAACTAGATGCATGCAACGGATCAGTTAAGTAATATTATAATATTACAGGATATGATTATTGCAATGTTTGAATTAGTTCCTTCCTGCATTATTAAAGTTAAGTTGTAGGTAATAGCGTAATCGAAAGATTGCTCTTATTTTATCTAGAATCCGTCGAGACCGAATCTTTGTAATTATCAATTTCAAAAAAGCGTTAGTTGGTACACCACGGGTTTGTATACAAGAATAGAATATTTTAGATATGGATTACCAACGTTGACAACAATTACTCAACACTTTGTTACGTTGAAGATCGACTGAATATGAATTTGAGTGTTTGGTAATACTAAGCAAGATCAGCTGCGTTATTCTCTAAGATACATATCTTAGCATATGTTTAGCCATCGAGCACATGCTCGATGGCGAACTCGACGCTGTATTGTTGGTTTGAATCATAGAAATCTATCATCATGTAAATTAATAAAGTGTCTGTTTGTAATTCCAAATAAATAGCTCTTCACTAAACACATATGAAAGTAAGTATATAAGTACGGTAGTCGGTACTTATATAAAAAAATCTAGGTAAAATGTTTTTCTCTGTCTGTCTATACGGCTTGACTGATTTAGGGTAGTAACTTAGGCTACTTATGTATTTTTTTTTAAATAGGTCTTCGCTAAATAAATTCACGAAGTGAAACCGCGGGACATAGCTAGTACATAGTATATATACAATAGAGTTCAATACCGTATGTTGGAAACTTTAAATATTCTGTAAGAGTATTAAATGTTACAGAATACGCAGCAGTTGGTTTTGTCACCTTCAAGGTACGTTACTCGACATTAATTTTCAAAGACGAGGCGATACAAATGGCTCCGATTGTGTGACTGTTAGTGTAGAATATAACGCTCGTGTCTTAAAATATTAATTATTCTTAGTGATGTTGCATAATGAAAGTATTATATCCACCATTGGCTCGTGAGACAAATGCCACTTTAACATAAAAGTATTTGGAAATGTCAAATTAGTGATAGTGACAAGTGACTATGATCAATTAAGTACCCCGTAAGTAAGTATATAGATTATGATACATTCAAATGTCCTCGCTTAACCTTGCGTTTAGGTAAGCGTAGCTCAAAATACGTTGATCCGCTACTGTGGCATTCAACAACAACCCGCTCCCGAAAAAGACGTTTGAAAATTTACAAAGCTATGCTTGGGGTACAGTACCTGAGTACTCGGCGATATATACATATAATATACACATATATCGCGCATCCACCTATATGCATCACCCAGACCTGTACCAGTATAGGGTGGGTTTGTCCAGTCAGCTGGGACGTGAAACTTAATTTTAGTGTAACGACTTTCGCTTTTATTATAGTACGTAGCCAGATTTATTTATGAGCATTTATTATACTGCTTCGTTGGTTTTGTGGTTGCAAACACTACTGTACCGAATTTTCCCAGTAGTAGCCCGGAGTCTGGATTTATATAATAATAATAATAATAATATATTTGCGAAAATTTAAAAATTATAACTAAGTAAGTTATTAGTAATAAGTCATTACTAATATCATGCAATTACAGAATGTCTCTGATTTCGGTGTTCCTTACGGCAAAGGCCTCCTCCAACTCTTTCCACTTTCCCATCCCCTGCCACTCTAATCCAATGAGCTCCTACAGTGAGTGTCATATCATCCTCCCATCGTCTTACTTCTCGTCCTCTTCTCCTGACACTGTCCCTTGGGTACCAGACTGTCACCTGTTTGCTCCATTTGTCCTTATTGCATCGAAGCATATGCCCTGTCCACCTCCATTTGAGTTGATCAATGCATGTTAGTATGTCTGTTAATTTGGTTTTATTTCTTATGTCGACATTTCTGACTCTATCTTTTAATTTTAAGTGTAGCATGCTTCTTTCCATACCTTTCTGACATCTTTCTAGTTTGTCCCTATGCTGTTTCGTTAGGGCCCAGGTTTTGCAGCCATAAGTTATGCAGGGTAGGATACATGTGTCGAAAGTCTTCTTTTTGGTCTCTCATGCTCAATTCCTTGCTCTTCATCATAAGCCCAGTACTTTTTCCATCCGGTCGCAATTCTTTTGTCTAATTCCATTGACATTTGATCGTGTGGCGATATTATCTGGCCTAGATATACATATTCAACGAACTCGAACTTTTGTTCTTTGTTTCTTGGAGTCTGGATTTAATGCCTGGTTAATAGCAATAGTCTTGCCGCCAAACCTATTGCTATTACCTACATGGGACAATGTAGGTGTATTTTAAGTATTCCTCCGTCTACGCATCGGGGGAATACAAGCGTGAGCATATGTATATTTAAAGTAGTAATGTATGTCTTAGAATGATTGCACCAGCACCCATGTACTTGTCTTACAGGAAAGTGGCGTGCGACTAATGATGACACCACGTCATTCACCAATATGACATCTCGTCCTGCCATTGTTGTCTCGTCATAGTAGTCTAGTCGAGCCTGTCGAGCTGGTGGCTCTTACGCCGTGTTTTCTGAAACGTTATAACTTTCAGTAGAGACTGTGAAAGTGTTCATTCAGTTAAAGCCCGTGTGACATTTATGATCCCAGTTGTCTGTGGTATTACATAGTGAAGTGTATATTTTGAATATAAGGCCGAACGTATCTAATAATTAACTGACTTAAGAAAGAATAAATTTACTTTATTGTCACAAAATAGAAAGGTACATAACAGACGGGCGATTTACAATTTTTTTGTCATCAAACGAGTACCACGTGAACTCGGGACCGACAATATCTCTGGGGCCTTACCAAGAGCACTAATTGTTATGATAGTTTAACTCATAAGACTAGTGTACATGAAGTGTTTGTATCTATCACTATCACATAGCTAAATTATCATAGCATTAAGAGCATGTAGTTAAGCCCCTGTTCCTCCCATTAGTAATTTTTATAGTGGACTCGTACGTAAGTGTTACACTTATATTTGTCAAATATTTGATACCCGCCTTTCTCTACATTTATGAGAGACCATAGTAATTTTTAGGTCTATGACATGTATTTATAAATGTATTTTAATATTATGTTAATATTATTATAAAAATATTCTTATATTTTTTACGAAATGAACCTCAAAAAGAATAAGACGATGTGTTTGATATTGCTTATGTAATAATTGACAGCTTACGAACCAAAGACACGTTTATTATCCGGTTGCATAATAATGTTATCATACCGGTATGTTTATATTGCTATGGGTAGGCATCTAGGTATATGAGGATCTTGCTAAACTCGTTCTATGTCCTCTTGCTGTTTGGGTGCGATATAACCTATTCGCCTTTCATACTTAAATTGTTTTACCCTTTACCTGAAAGCTACCTAGATATTAAATTGTTTGTATTTCATTAATGTAACACAGGGGGCCTACGACCGTTTAAGCACCAACTACTTATTAAGAATTCTTGGCTTTGACGATTCATTTTACGGTTTTAAAATAAAACGTGAAAGCACAGAAGTTCTTAATATGCTCTGCTTAACCAAATTATGGTAGGCCCCCAGGTGATGTCGCGAGTTTTGATCACTCAGCGACAATGGTGTAGATAACTGCTCATGTATTTTATACATATAAGCTTAACCTTATTTATATGTACGTAAGTACTGTGCATAAAACCTGAGTAATTATTGACAATACATTACATGTACATAATTACTTAATGATACTTATAATATCAGTTGACCTTCTTGCTTTAATTATCCAGAGCTTAGTCAATCTATTGACCTTTTGCCACAGTGCTACAACGCCAGTTTGCTCTGCAATCAACATTACATTGATGCTTCGTACCAGGGGCGTTATCATAAGCTCTTATTGCCATCATAGCTCCACTGTGTGACAGTGACAGACTTATACACGTCATATACGTCATGTCACGTCACGTCAATAAGAAGTCATGGTAGGGCCCTAGGTTGTGCACTAATTATTTGCCTCTATGAGTCCGTCTGCGAATAAAATACATGCTCAATTACCCCCACTATTTTCGCTGAGCGGTCATAAATCGTGACGGGACCTGCCGCGTTATTTTACAAGGTTTCTCAGCTTCGCGATCGACTACTAGCGTCGATAAGGAAACTAATATATATTACAAACGAGTTCATTTACGTACGTTCAAAACTGACACTCGACGTCGAGTGCGGCGCTGACAAACCTTACAGAATATCGCGGCTGTAGGTAGGTACGTCACACATCTTCCGGGCCTTATCCCATACATTGTTGGGGTCGGCACTTGATTGATGAACAACCCGATGTCGCTGATCACCAGATTTTTATACGAGCCATCTGACCTTCGCAACCCCTTTAACGAGGAAAATCTGTGATCTGGGTTAAACCAGTTGTCAGACAATTTTAGGCCTCCGACTGACCTGTAACGATTGCTAAAAATGATAAATTGGCAACCGGGACCGACGGCTTATCGTGCTCTTCGAGGCAAAGATTGAACTTGGGCGGTCACCCATCCAATTACTGGCTAGGGTAAGGTTTGATGATATGCGCAATAAGAACAGTGCCACGAGCTCCTCTAGTGGGTACCTGCTAATCAGTATTTTTATTATTTCCGTCCTAAATTAGGCCAGGGTTGCAAATCCCTCACCACTTTATATAATCTCTCGTAAGATTATAATAGCTACGTGTGTGGGAGATTTGATTTGATTCGAAATTTGACATAGTACAGCCCTTTGTAAACGAAGTATTACTTAAATCTAAGGAGTATCTAATTAATCAATGTTGTACATTAGAAGCCGGTAATTAATAACACGATGCAATTAAATCTGCGTAAACACTTGATTAGTGCAATTAACCCTCATTGCATAACAAATCATTGTTTTAACTTTTTCCTGGCAACAATTATTATATTTTTCATCGTTTTATATTATCACGGGACTGTTCAACATGACGTTCACGACAATAATTACATAACATGTGTACATATTCAACTTCGTGTTTAATATTCACACTATGTATTTGCGTGAAATAGGTGTTTTTAATTTTTATAATGTCCCTGTAAAATAAATAGTATACTAACAGTATGTGTAAAAAAGATAGTCACAGTATCTAAGTATTACAATATTCATGTTGGTCAACGCTTCTACGCATTGATTTTATTTGATTGTGCGTCAATAATTCAATTAGATAGCAGTGCAGTTGTGACGTCGCAACGGCCACTTCAGCAGCTGTTTATGTAGAGGTTAAGTGTATAACGTGACGGGGCTGCCATATAATACATCTGTAGGTTAATACGGTGCCCCAAGAATAGGTTTTGATACGTACGTCATCACTTAAACTTGCGTTTTAGTGTGGTTCGAAATGAGTTGATACATGTTCGTAGACGGGTTGTGGTTGAATGCCAAGGATCAACACATTTTGAGCCACGCGTAAACGCAATGTCACGCGACGAACGTTTGATCATTTCATAACTACAATGGTCACCGATGCCTCGTCCATCCAAATTTCTTTGGTCCGCAGCAACCTCAGTTAGTTTAGCAATGTCATTAAATTAACTGTTGATGTCGGCCAAAGATAGGACGGTCTACCGCGCCTCGTGTGATCTATGGGGAGTTCACCTTACATCAGATGTGCAGCCAAGTAATAATATGTATAATATTCAAAATTGCGTTCCTTCGTTGAGTAAGATCGACAGTAATCAATGGAAGGGAGGAATAAGAGTGCAGTCGCTGTGTAAGCAATAGGTGTCATTATGTTGGCAGTGCTATTTTATTTTTCGTAAGGTTGGCACTAAGCAAGTGCCACTGAGTGATGTTGCTTGAAGCATTCATAGATTGTTGTAGCCACTTTTGAACGAGACTTCCACTTGTATGCCTTCTATAATATGTACCGAACTGATTTTAAATATTACCTGACCATATATTTGTTAAGCATCAGTATTTTTTTTCTTACATGAGTACGTGACTAAAATCATATCCAGATTCCATACAGTTGAAAACTATTATTTATTCCAGCTTAAACCCTGACCCCACACACAATAAGCAATAACTTAGCTGCTAAATTCGAGGTCAATGTATTTGCAAGTTTTACAATAAATTCACTAACTATAACACCCTTGAGATGTCGACTGGGCAACAAGAATTCCTTCATGCTTGTCATGTGATGAAATTTTACACAATAAATGACAACGAAGAAAATAAAAATCAACCATTTTTTGTGCGGAAATATGTTTTATCCCTAGTACGGTAAAAACTAAAGTTACCTTACTTACCTATTTTATATAGCCTACCATTTAAAAGTTGATACCATCTTCATAAATTACTCGAACGAAATCATCACAGGATCACCAAAAAGTAGCTATATGTATATGCATACTGTTAAATATTTTCATCATTCAAATTATATTCGTCTATGGGCTGTATCATATTTTCTATTCCTCATTTGAAAGTTAGTTTTTAAAAGTCTTTACATGGGATTAAAATATCAAGAGTCGAATTTTATAAATATTAAATTAAATATTAAATAATGGGTAAGTTATCCGAGTGTAAACTCTTTTCTTATCGACATAAGGAAGTCAGTCCTCAATAGTAACAAAAAGTGATCAATTAACGGTGATCTGCTCCATTTCGTCGGTTGATTGATTGACACAAAAACGTACCATCAGGAAGTCTCGTTCTGAACGACTGATGGAAGAAATTATGGGAAAATTGCCAATTTGTTATCGGTTCTTACCTACTGCGGTTTTGTAATTAAGATTAACTGGATGGTTTGACTGAACAGAGATAGTTAGACTGACTTAGAAGAAATAAAGAGCTGGTAAGAGTACGAGGTTTTATTGCCATGATAATTTGACTTCTAATAAGGGACAGATGTATATGACGTGTATACATCTGTCACCGTCACACAGCTGCGCTATCATTGCAATAAGAGCTCTTAGTTGGGCCCCAGGTAGGTAGGCAATATGATTAAGATAGAAGCATATCATATAAAGAGGTAAAATCACAGTCACATACAATTGACTACAGGCATAGTTGTATATCTGTGGAATAAGATAGCGTTTCACAGACAAATTGAAACATATAATACTAACCTATCTATATCTATAGCCGTATTTCTGAATGGGAAACGTCACCCAAACAACCGGCAACGCCAAACAAGCGGTTCCTCGGTGCGATAAAATAAATGCTACCCTGAAATTGACCTCGGTCGGTCGTCTGAACCTTGGCAGTGGGGTAGTGCAAGTTCAGGCCAACCTTCATGCGAGCGCTTATTCAAGGAGGCACGCGATGGGGGGAATAATCGACCCTTCGCTAGTGATGGGGCTGCTCCATCCATATCGATAGAAAAAATCTACGCATTTAAAACTTGACCTACTTCGTCGTCATATTGTAGGTATAATTTCAGAATTAACGCGGTATATAATAGTATTAGTGTTTTTTTTACAATTATTGCCAGTTTTATATCATAAAACTGATAAGACCTACAATTGCATCGAATCTGGGTTATTCAGTGGCCTACAAAGCTTGATAACTTTGTCACCAGTCAAGAGACCGTGATTAGATCATTATCGTTCATGCTACAAAATGAAAAGACACCTAGGCACCAAACTCATTTTACAAAAACTTTTTGAACCGTAAATCACTGAGACATGACATGACATAAGTTTACTTAGCGAGAAACATTGTATTATCTCGTATCACTTATATGAGTAAATTACACAAACAATAAAGAGTTGAAAGTTATCTAGTCACAAAAAAATATAATCAAAATACACAGATCAATACTTTATATGTACACTAGCTATGCCCTGCGGTATACTTAATTTCATGGGTAGCCCGCGGAACTCAATTTTTTTAATTTTATGACGAGCCTTAGTTACTCCTTGTAACACTGGATATCTGCCAGTGATAGTCCCGTTCTATCGGTCACCGTTTAGGAGGTTCTACCGTTTAGGAGGTTAGGTTACCTGGAACAAACAGACAGACAGACAGACAGATAGAAAAAAAAATCAAAATTGTTTTTTCTATGTTAGTACCGTGTATATGGATTTAGTGAATAGCTGTAATTTTGGAATTACAAACAGACACTTCAATATATTTATCTGTATAGATATAGTTGTATAGATTAGATTGTTCGAGAAAATTCAAACACAATTATTTTATTTTAAATTGCTGAACACAAAAAAAAATGTAATATACCTACTTCTGAAGAAATACATTCTTAATAAAGACATAACATAAGATAATAATGTTTTGCGAATTTCCCTCTTGTTTGCGCATCTCATATCATCTGCTTGTCACCGGCTGTTTATATGTTTTTAATTTATCGTCAGTTACTTGATTATTCTTAGTTCCTGGATTTGTAATTCATAACATGACCTCATCATAGCTCGTTTATATAATATCCAAGAAAGAAGGTGATGCAAAGGATTCTCCGACTTCAAATTAGGCTACTATTTCATTCCACATTTAGCGAAGCGACGTCGCGACTTGCACATATCTTGATAGAGTTTATATAGGGAGTTGGCTGGCAATCGTTTGTGGATTGGAATAGCTGCTTCCCATCCGGCGGGCTGTAGGTACCTCTGGTTTACCACTTCTAGCATAAAAAAGCAACACACCCATTTAAATATTTATCGACATATGAAGAGTAACACTCCGTACCTAACGTCAAACGTCTATGATAAAGGATAGCACAGTCATGGCCCAACCGACCTTGCTGGCTAGGCCTTGCTATCACTATTCTTGGCCTTCAGTTGGTGACTTGTTTGTATTTCACGCCCTAATAGGGTAACTGGTGATATACTTACTTTAAACAAAAGGCAATGTTAGGGAAATTCTAGGTACCTATATACCTAGTTAATCGTACCGTGTCTCATGAATCAGGGGCCCTACCGTGACCTCTTATTGCCATGATAGTTTGACTCGTATTCTGAAACAGATGTATAAGACGTGTATACATCTATCACTGTCACACAGCTGAAGTATCAATGCAATATAAAAAGAAAAAAAATAAAAGAGCTCATGGTTTGGCTGCAGCAGAGGTCATAAAAAAACAGGCATTATTTCAAGTATAATTCCCGTCCAGATCCTGGAATTTCGTTGATAACTCTGCAAATCAAATGAAGTCTCAAAACCAGATTTACTACTACAGTTGGGTAGGATCGGTCAACACCATCACGTTATTATATTCATGCAACGTCCAACTTGATCGATCACCCACTCACCCTTGGGAGTCTCGAGGGATGACGCAGTGCCCTGCAAGTAGGTACCTAGAGCGCTGTTTTGACTCCCAATCAACGTTTAAAGTATCAGTACCCCAAGTACTTTGTAGTTTTGAACATGTTTAAGGGATCTTTGATTAGACGTTAAGGTTTCAAATGCGTTCAAATCGTCAGAATGACATGATTACGTATAATTATTATATCCGACATGTTCTAAAATAATAATTATTAAGGATTATCATTAAGTACGACCGGGTTTGGAAGCTTGTTTTACTGAAAAGAACCCATGTCGATTTCGTATTTGATGAAATTTGTGTGACTTTAATTTACCACAGCGCGTCTCCGAAAAAGTCAATACTTTCATAATGTATTTTGTAAAGTAATATATTTTACTGGCGATTGATATATTTAATATTAGAAGAATAATTGATTTAATGTTATGGATGATAATATTAATAAATATGGCCTTCCAATAATTAGTAGGTATATATTTTCCGTGCCCTTGTATGGCCCTTACCTTGAGTTCCGATCCAAATGGCGTGTGCCACTGAAGGACGTACCCATGGCCGAAGCGATCCAACACTATTAATGATTGTTTGTGGGAAATACGGAAATACCTACCGATCAACCGCTTAGCAGAAACCTTCGGAGAATTTGCTCTATCAAAATGAAAATGCCAGCAATACAAGTCAGTGATAATGTCACTGCCACACCCGTCCCCTTCTTTGATCATCTTACTTGTCGGAAATAAGTGTACATTTCTAAATGCTGTGTAAACTTTCATACCACACCGGCAGTAGTAAGTACCGAAAAAGAAATATTTATGCTCTAGCCATCCCAGAAGGGTCCCTGAAGGGGTAAGGCGATGTGATGTAACATCAACACCCACACCGAATATAATTAAGTGCCAACGTGCCAGAGGGTAAGCTCATCGCATTGCATATATGCGTCTTTGAGTTACTTCTCATATATATATGTAAGCAGGTTTCCTCGCGATGTTTTCCTTCACCGTAAAGCACGTGTGGTGAAATTAATGGACATAATTTTTTAGAAAAACTCATTGGTGCAGGCCGCTGAGATTCGAACTTGCGTCGCTAGCGTATCAAGCGAAAAATATCATGTTATTTATTTTTTCTTTATCACAATGGAAATGCCAGCCCAGCCAGTAATAATGTCAGTGCCCCGCCCGGCCCGTCTCGTGTTTCATCATCATTCTTTACTTGTCGGAAGAAAGTTTGTTTTTATAAACCTACCTACTTACTATGAATATTAGCTTTCTCACCGACACAATTAGCGAAAAATACATACTATTTTCTCAGATAATAGAAAAGTAGAAAAAATAATCGTGATTTTTCTGGGTATGTATAAAACCTATTATAATAACGATATTAAGCACGGGCTTTATTGGATTCTTTTCAATTACCAAGGTAATTGATAGTAAAATCTCAGTAACGTAGTAAAAGTCATGGAAAAAATATTGAAATTGCTTCTGGTTTATAAATAAGTAGGGAAATTAATCACTTTACGGAGATAAAGGTCATTAACACTCATCGATGTCGTTCACCTAATGACGCAGGAGTCGTTAAACTTAATATAAACAATAATGACACACTTTCTGAAGGTTGTGGGATAGAATGTGTTATTTATATTTAATTTCGAAATATTTTTGTAATCGGCAACACTGGAAAGTGAACTCCACAGAATAAAATTGGTCTTTGTTTTTTTTTTTATGGCTTCATATACAAGTTTTGCTCAGTGCCTCAAGTATAGTTTTACATATCTAGATTTATCATTTCATTGATTAAGATTTATTATCTGATAGATTTGAGTCCCGCCTCGTGTCCATATTTTTTCTAACCATTTTTAAGAATTTTGAATGTGTGTGATGCATGATAAACAACCAATAGGAACTCTAGTTTTACATTACCTACGTTTAATTAGTGAATCACGTTGCATTTTACAGATACTTTCACATAATATTTTTTTTACTAATAGCCACGTAAAAAAATCTGTCAATTAAAACGTCCGGTGTGGTCGTATTCGAATCTAATGCATAGGATTTACTATAAGGATCTAAATAATTAAATACCTGTATTAAATAAACTGACTTGTTATTCAACTTTGCGGAAAATATCTAATCTAATAAGACTCATTAAATATTTGTCCTAAGTATTCATTACATGAAAGAAGGCGACATATTTCGCAGCTCATAAGCCTGTCAGTACAAAGGACATATTTGTTTTATAAACTAAATTAAATAAAAAAAAGTTGTGTACTTATTGCTTATATCACATTTCGTAATAGTTTGGCATAAGGAAGTATGTACATAGTTACATGACATTGGGATTTAATAACCAGAAATTATATTTAAATCTCATATAATCCGTACCATTACACAAAATTAACGAAACGTTTCCTTTATTTATAACTTTTCATAATGTGATATACAACTGCATTTAGGTAAACTCATATAGATAAAAGATATTGGAAATAATTGGGAGAAGGCAGCCACGTAGCGGTAATGTAAGTTTTAAAACGTTGTCGAATTTCGTTGCGTATTTTCGTGGCTCGAAATGGGATATTGGAGTGCCGCGTTTTTATATGTTATTTCTATGTTATATATATGTTAGTTCCAGATTTTAGATTAGGTTCCTATTACATTTTTTACCCGGCATTTGCCGCATGTGTCCCAATTATAGGCTTAAACAGCGTGGGATTAGCGTGGCTTGAAATGTGTTGATACTTTTCGGAGACGGGTTGTGGTTGAATGACAAAGATGGCGGATCAACTCATTTTGAGCCACGCTGAAACGCAAGGTCAAGCGTATATTTGCAAACATATACTTGGGGTAATCTGTACTAAGTACTCGTGCATTGACGTCGATCGATATACCAAATACCTACACCGTATGTACCAATGACCGGGCAATGAACGAATTATTCACGCAGACGAAAATTCAATAGCATTCTACAAACTGTTTTCATAAAAACATATACAAATTATTGCATAAAAATTTTCTTAATATCATTCGTTTCACTCGTGTTCAACTATGTTTATTTTATTATGTCACTAACTAATGTAACTACTTACTCAATGACACAAACTTTTACCATCGCTGAAACAAATAGTTTCAGCGAAGCATGAGACATTTTAGGTATTTTTTTATTTGTTTCCAAATTATCTTATCGTCCTAATTGTTTTCACATTCGTTACAATGTCTAGATATGATCGTAATTTTCATTAATCGGTCATGTTGTAACTATGCCCTATGTCAATATTGGATTGGTGAAAATTACATTTGGAAAACGTTGATCCCGCTAATCTCATACCATATAAGACTTGTTCGGATTCTGGGTCAAAGTGGTTCGAATTTTATGTACTTCATCATGTACTCCAAGTATAGCTTTAAACATGTTTTGACGTTGACGATATCGATTGCTTTTTTCCTTATTTTGTATGGACAAGTCAAGCTTCCTACACTCGCCGCTAGAGGCGCTTTTACGATAGGCAATCGTTATCTTCAACATTAAAAAAACTTATTATTTCTGTCTTAAAAATTCAACGCTAAAAGCTATACGTGGGGAATTTGTTGCTATTAGATGTTACTTCCACTCTATTCGAGAGTACACAGTTAATCTTGAAGCACTATAACACCAATTTTCATTGGCCCTTACGCCCTAATGTCAGTAAGTACTAAGTCAAAATCTTATATATATAGATAGGTATTACTATTTTAGTCCGTGCGTAGGCAAGTATTAGTCGGCGGAGGGCGCCGTCACAGACATATCGACAAAACGCACACGTTGACGAACTGAGTTAGGTTGGCGTTTGTCTACTCCCGCCGTCATAATCAGGCGGTGACGCACTTGCGTGCCGTCTAATCTATACAAATATGTAAACAAAATAAAAGTGTATGTTTGTAGTTCCAAATTAACAGCTTCTTACAAAATTCATTAGTAGTATATACAGTACCTAATTAAAAAAAATTAATATGTGTGTTTGTTCCGACCGGCTAATCTCAGAAACCGCTTAACGCAGCTTCGATTGAAATCTCTGTACCGTGATTACACCAGTAAATAAAAGTAGATCTCACTTGGGTGTTCAGTCGAACCCGATGCCCGCGAATCGCTACACCATAAACACGGCAAATGAAGTGAATGAAGGCATTGGTATCTCACAGTGTGTGAACGACCTCGGGTCATCGCCCTGTCCCACTTTGTTGTCCTATACCTAAACAAACATACGTACCTGCATTATCAACTTCTTATCTCTAATCCGTGATTTTGATACTTTATCAATGTTATTTTTATGTTCTTTTTTCAATCCTTATCCTTTGACATGTATGCAGACAGACCACACGCAAATTGTTTGAACAAGATTATGTCTTGGTTAAATTTGTGGGATATTGTTCAAAGTAGGTCAGGTTTTTTTTGCAAATGATGCAGATTATTATAAGCTGTGGAATTTACCAAAAAAAAATGTGCGGTATCAGCAAATTACAGGGTCTTTAGAATTAACATTATCTTCACGCTTCGCTTATAGAAACCATACAAAATGTACGGGTATGACATATGTATCACGTGCTTTAATAATTTTTTGTCGCTTTTATTATTTTAATCTATTGGCTCAAGTGCGAGAGAAGCGAAGTGAAAACAGTGAGATAACTTGCATATTAAGTATATTAAGTTCTAAGACGAAATAAAAACAAATTTGTACCTAAATGACACCCTAAATACTTCAGTGAGAAGTGCCCCTTCAAGGACCATTTTTATTGGTAGTCGTGAATGTATTATAAATTAATTACCTATTGTTATATAATCTCTGTAATTATAAATACTCGTACTAACAAACGCACACACACACATGATCATGCTCGATAAGATGATGATTTTAATACGTTACCTTAGTGTGAGGTAAGCATGTATAAGTAGTAAAGTTATTAAAATACATTATCTTCATATCAAACACAGATAATGACAAATGAGTAATTAAGTAGGTGCTCTTTTGCACGCAATAATTATTATTTCAACCATTTAGGCACAGTATAAATAACTCTTATATTCAGAAAGGAATCTAGGCCTATTAATTGAAATAAGCACGTTTGCTCCATTGAGCGTACGGGCTGTAAATTTTAGAGATTTTAAAATTTACTCTTTTCATTACTGCCAAGATAATATAATTAAAAATTGTCGCTAAAACTCGTGAATGACGTATACACTATCGGCTGCGATGTGACACCTAATTACTTACTCTCATACATTTATTTCGTTTATTTTCTAGTTGATGCTCGCGTTTGTCATTCCGATCGATTTGTTTTGTGTTTCTAAGTAAATACCTAGCAGGGCCTTTAGACAAAGTAACATTACATTATGTATGGGAATGACATATGTCATTTCCATACATATTTTATCGTTACTATTAGCGCTAGTGCGAGATAATGTTACTTTGTCTAGGCCTACTGTTCGTAAAACATATTTAAACTATGGTTTTTCTGTGTTGCGACTAGGAAACACGTCTCCCTAGAAGACATAGGCATAGGTGTTACAACACCCACTTTTCACTGAAGATGATTAGGTACTATGTGTGTGGAATTGAAAACAGCCCAAGGTTACAGTGGTCAAAAGATCTGTTTTTCCACTTTGTCGTAATAAAAGCTCTTTATTTGCCTAACAATAGCTGGTAATGGTATAAGTGTGAATATTCTGTAGGTCTGTGGCACTATTATGGTTTTGTGTCTATGTTAATTTCATATGCTCAACCATAGACGACATTCTGTTTTTCTTTTGCCGCTAAATAATGATGTAAGGTTTAGTTCTAAAAATTTTGATCTTATGTAATAATGTGGTAACATTGCGGAAAATTGCGATTTTTCAGAGTTTTCCCCGCATGTTCAACCATGCGTTCTCTTATGTATAGCAAAATATTTTTTAACGTCCATATCGTTCCAGCAAATTGGAGACGAGTTTTACATGTTAGGTATACTTATAGATAAGTTTAAGGAGTTTCGCAATGCGTCTTCAAAACCTATTAGATGTGTTAGCTATAGCGACAATCACTTTTGCAATAACCCGTCACGAGCTATGAGCGCGTACTTTGAATGCGCAGTAGTAATTTTATGAGTCAGCACCCTCAGGATAGGTGCTTAATTAAAAAAATTTTTTTTTTTTGAAATCAAGTACTGGCAATAATTATTTTACCAGGTATGAATACAATGAATTTTATATTTTTAAAGTAGCTATAATTTAGGTTGTGCATTGTCGATAAATGTTAAAAATAAATATTGTTATATATTTCTTTAAAACTACGTGTAGAAAGAAATACATTTTGTGGTCTGTATTTTACCTTATCATAATTATTTTCACAAATTTTTGAGTTGAGCCCCCATCTTTCGGAAGGCGCGAGTCGAATAAAAAGATGCAGGATACTGCATGTTTGGGGTATACCCCACAATTTTCGGCACATGTGTCTCAAGTATAGGTTTTAACATGTTTCTACGTTCACGATATAGTCTGCGTATTTTCCTCATTTTGTATTACGTTAAAAAGCGCCCCAAGCGGCGAATATTGGTAGTTTTACGACTCCATACAAAAAAAGCTCAAAACGCGAGGTCAAGCGACATTGTTCGAACGTGTCAAACCTTTACTTGAGGCACTGTACATCGATTGTATGTGAGACGTCACATAACTCACATGCAGACGTAGAGTACTTACCTGTCTACGTATTATACCGTTTATACATACTACATAGTACACACTACGCATGTAGGCACTAGGTAGGTACCTCAAGAATACCTAGATAGTGCACGGCGCACCTTTATATCAATGATTAATTATTATATGCCTACGTGACTTTAAGTTCAATCACTATATTTTCTGATGTCACTCCTCTATTGTTACAGGTGCCCGCTGCTGTGAAGTTCCTCGACGGTTATGGGTGCGCGGTGGACTATCTAATTAAAACTATAAGCCGTAATATACAGATACAAAAGACTGCTTCAATATCATGACCATAGCCTAATCAGATTTTCAAAATCGAATGTAGAACGCAGCAATCGAGTCAAGAGCACCAGAGTTCGTCAAAGAAGCTAGTGTTGTGCAAATAACTAGCGAATGATAACGATAACGTATCGCCGCAAAATTCGTAGCGTCTGTTTTCGCTAACCGATAGCAGAGTTGATAAAGTCGTGTCGAAATATAATTTTATCGTCATAAAGCGGGAGCGCGCGTGCCGCGGAGACGTGTTAGAAAATTGTGCTATCGTTTCGTCCGCCAATGTTTAAAAACATTACGGCCGTCCAAGCGTGTACTTACATATACGGAACTGTGCGGGGCTACATTGTGTAGTGTTGTTTTATTATCGAATGTGATTTTTTTTTAAAATGCTTGCGACTGAAATGTGGTCTGGTTTGGCGGCATTGGGGTGGGTGATGAACCTGGTGGCGGCCCATGCGCCGGGCAGTGAACTGGAGTCTGTGCGCTACGGGCCCACTACTACAGAGGAGCGGTTCGTAGCCGACACCTACACCGTGGCTAACATCAACATCACCTATCAAGATGAACACGGGGAACAGTACACGGAGACTTCTGAGGTCAGTACATTTTATAGTTCGCCGCCTCCGGACGATTGGGGTTTAACTCCAAATTTTTCGAAAAGTAGTTAAGATCACAGACAGACTTAAAAATTGTATTAAGTTAAATATTTTTTACTTTATCGTCTACATCAAGTAATTAATCCAAACTTGCCGATCTATGACTGCAAATTCAATACATGTTTTTTAATTGAGACCTAGAACGAAAGTTTCTGGGGCGATTTGTAATTCCTATGGAGAAGATTTTTAGGATATTATTACTGCATAGACATCACAATAAATTACATTATTTCATCATTTTACTATGAACTCAACTCACCTTAGCTCACCTTGGTTAGGTATATTTGAATAAAATCGTGTCAAAATAATAATGGTACCAAAACGTTAAAAAAATCAAGAAATAGCAGTTACCAACTATTTAACATAATTCACCGTAATCGGACAACTTGTGAGGCAAACGGCACATTTTGTAAATAATTAATCTATTAATTGACGGAATCTACTTTTTTTAATATAATCAATCTTCTCAGAAGACTAGTTTCCGAAACGGTGGTCAGCTCTTCCACATTCATTATTGCCTTGCCTAAAAATAGGGCTTTAGAAAATAGGGCTTAATACTTAAATAATTTTTATTAAAAAAAATTCAGTTAAGTATTCTAACATAGCTTTAAGTTTTTGGCTTAATGAAACGGCAATAGGCAAATTCCCATATATTATGCTCTATGTACCTTCCTTAGTTTAACAGGTATCTACATGTATATCTAAATATATCTTAAGCTCAATAACAGAGCTTAGATATAAAGTGGGTGTCCAATAACTGATATGGAATAGATAGTATCAATTCTCAGACGATTCTAGAAAACTGCGAATAATATCATTTTATCAAAACACGACTGACCGATAGTGATACCTATATCGTAGATAATTGAGATTCACTAGATTCAATTATTTAAAATGTTTGCTGCACGATAAAGTAATAAAAAATAATTTTAGTTCACTATAAAACTGCCAGTTGTAATAACTATGAGGTCAACATGCACATTGCATTTTTTTGAAGCAATGACTTTAAAAACATTTATAATAAATGGTGATGGATCTTTTGTATCTAGATTTTGTGTGCTTGAATCCTTTTCGATGACACTTCCGCGGGTGAACGACCTAAGTTGTTACTTAAGATTATTATTCGGGCCCACAGATTAAATAATCATTTAATAAATGTATTTTTATACGAATAACAGTAAGAAAATAAACTTATATGAATACAGGCTATATAACAAAAAAATTGCAAATTTCTAAGATACGTATGGTAAATGCGTAGTTATTATAAATAAATAATAAATATTGATGTTTGCTGAAACATATCAGACTAGGCTAGGCGGGCATTAAAAATAATTTAATCAAAAGATTTATGTTCAAACAATCATAATTATATTAATTTAAAGATATTATCGAACTGATGCCATTATCAATTATTAAACCTGATTAATTACTGGAATTTAACGAAAACTCAAATTTACCTGCTTTGTTTGTGCTTAGATTTTAATTGATAAGGTTGTGCTAGTAAGTACTTGTTAATCATTTAAAAAATAATGAAATAGTTATAAACTTTTTCTCAAACTCAACTTTCTTGTGCGTTGCTAAATACCAAACATACTTTTAAATAAAGGGAATACTTTTTTAATAGGTACGTATGTACTATGGGCGCAATTACTTTTACCTACTAATATTTTCACCTAGTACTGTTGGTGTGTAGATACGTAACTAGGCGCCGAAAATGCCCTCACAAAAAAGCAGTGATTTTTTTTCATGTTGTATTTTAATTTTAGATCGTTTTTATGGCTTGTTATTTTTAACCGTTACATTTTTTATTTCGTTCGTTAACAAAGAAATAATACCGTCCACTTTTCATTCCATAGGCTTGATTAAAAACAAATATGTCCTAAAGACTTGGCAATTAGAACTAGGTCATAGAATGTCATCTAGGTCCTTTAATGAAAGGCTTTAAGCTGAGAGACCTAAATAGCCTAACTTCATTGCTCTGAGTTGTACACCTTGAAGTATAGTTTTATAACATTTCATGCTTTATGTCGTAGACATTAAGGTAAATAATAGATTGATATGCATTAGGACCTGTACAACAGTACCGTTGAATTTATTATGATCTGAAAAGTATCTATCTGGATGGAAAAATATATAATATTAAAGCTTTGACTGAAATGGCTTACGATTTATGATTAACTAATGATAATGACAAGGAAATATAATCAAAAATATGTTTTTAAAAGTAACCGAAAGTCATACATTCTTTGAAGATCATCGACTCCTCTTTTTTTATAAAATAATAAAATGTTTTTGAAGAAAAAATATATTACGTGTTTACTATTTCTGCAAAAAAAATTACAGAGCTTATTTATATTCATTTATTCGAGAATAATGGAGACGAGAGATTCGAACGACTTAAAAATTGACAAAAATAAACAATTTATTGTATTTCAATACAATGACGGTGAACTAATAAATTTACCTACACGGAAATCAGCTGGCGTGCATTTTTTTGTTCGACTCTATTTACGTTATCGCAAGGAAGTTCAATGATTACGCATGCGTGTGGGCAGCGTGGCGCAACTCATTGTCTTAGACTTAGTTGCGACAACGCAACGCGTCTGACTCAATACGAACGCGCATTGTCTTATCATTCCTACCATTAGCTCATACCTAATATTAGCTTAAACCTACAATACTGAAACGTAAAAAAATATTTGCCTTTAATTGGGACCCTGTTTCTATGGATACGGTCTCTTGCAGTTGGAGTTGCCTCCGCTGCTTAACTGGTCACAAGGGCGAGACCCAAGGGCCTCCAGCCGAGTTTAAGCATAAAAAACTAAGCAGCACAGCTAAGGGCGCGTGCGCGGATCGGATCTCTGCTTAGGGCGTAGCTGGGAATGAGTTAAGAGCTGTATCTGCATATGATACTACTCAGGGACATATTTAAGACTAAGGCATCGGCGCGCGCCGGCTCAAGCAAGGGCAATAATTGGGAGCCGTAGTTCTTTGCGAGTTTATAGGTATCGTAATATTGCGTTCACTGCTAACTTTGCATCTTCTTCGTAAATTCGCCTACTGTGGGAGCACATATGCGTCGTTAGCAGTGAATGCGATATTGCGACCGTCAGAACGCGCAGCGAAATTATTGGGGATACTGGAGCATGGTTTTATTCGCCATACATATAGACAGAGGCAGACTTATAAAGAAACTACTGCGCATTCAAGGTCTGATTCAATGGATATACGCATTGTCGTGTCTCAAAACCTGTCCACTAGTAGTATCTTCGAGATTTAAAACTCCAAAAGATCTTGAAAGATCTTTTGCATCAGCAACAAGTTTAGATAATTCCACAGAAACAGATTCTCATATAGTTACGGGGATTTCTGCTGCGGCTGTGTGATGAGCTCATCGAAAATTTGTTAGTGGGTTTTATGATATCTTATCGTTTCAATACGCAAGAATAATATGTAAATAATTCTGTAAATTTTAATATAATAACAAATAACTGTAATTAGGTATTATTAATTACCAAAGCATTTCACATCAGGTCAAGTATATGCTAGTTTGGATATAATAAAATATATTTTTCTTACGTTGAAGAACTAAACGACTCTCTCTACTTGATGCTATTTTTAAACTCTTATTGGTAATAAAATGAAATTAATAGTATTTAATACACAAATATCAAAAACCATGCGCTGAGACAGTATGATCAAGGACCGGAATTTTAAAATTAGAACATTATAAAACATTTCTGAGTTTGCGCAATTAGCCAATTATATTTCTAAATTTAAAAAAAATGCTTAGTCGGATTTTTAGCGATTTAAAGAGAGATTTAGTTGGAAATGTGTAGATCCGCCAACTTGTGAATACTATCCGCCTCCCAAAAAGTATCAAAACATTTCACACCAGCTAATAATATCGATCACCGTGGATATGTCTAAACTCGGGGTAAGCGACAACCATTGGAAACCTTTGTACGAAAGACATAATCGAACTACTAGCCGCGGTTTCACTGGCGTACATATAATTTCATGTTTCGTAGATCATCATATGACAGACAGACAAAGAAAAAACTGAAAAATTGTTTTTATGTAAGTATCAAATATCATGCGAATTTTGTTGCAAGTTTTTTGGAATCATAACACACAATAAAATTTTCTTTATCTGTATAGGCATAGATGTATTGATTGACACTTTACTAACTTAGGTATTGTAACGAAATTGTAATATTTATTTAATATTATTCATATACTGGTTTCGCCTGCGTATGTATTAACCAAGAAATTGTTTTGATTATACACCGCGAACCATCATTATAATCATAATTGATTGCCTTCGTATAACTATTCTATACTCATGAGCCGACTGGGGATTTATTGCAAGTTGTTCAAATATTCCCTATTCCACTTACTTACTAGATGGCAATCTGGCGCCCAACAAAGATCGAATTTCTAAACGAAAAACGTTAGTACTTTTGCCTGGCCGTAAGAAAAATATTATCAAATTATTAGAAACGGGCGGATCTTACTGAAATATCTTATAACGTAATTAGTTTCAACCCACTTGTTAATAATACGTAGGCACCTCATCAACTCCGAGTTGGCAATGCGTAGGAGAATACATCTATGATCGTGTTATCCAGGACTACTTAATATAACGATATTACTTTGCCAGTAAATAAAATACTAAGTAAGTTTTGAAAACTTTAAGAGTGGCAACCCTCACGCTCGATGGAGCAAACCTTTTTATTTCAAATGCTTGGTCTTGAATTTTTAATATTGTGTCTGTAATTCGCTGGTTCACTCCATTGGACGGTCTTCAACAAGTAGGCAATAAAATCTATAAAAGCAAATAATTCTATGACACTAATGACCGCCCATAAATTAGGCTGTGTTTATTAGAAGCAGATAGTTACTATTGTTGCTTAATAGCTTATAATTTGGTGTTAAGTGCCATAGTTATTAGTTCGCTAATTAAATCTTTCGTGCACGAAAACAGCTGAGTTCCACCTCCTTACGCAATGGAAAATATAGTGTATAGTGTTAAAAGGGTTATATTAGACTCGGTTTCATTAATAACTTTGGCACTACAATGCTGAATAGCAATATAACTTGTTGATATATTTCCTTTCCCTTGGTAACGATCCTCGTCTAAAAACGGCTGGGGTAAATTGGCTATTCATTTATTTCGTTTTATCTCATGAATTTAATTAGTTATTTTAACGAGAGCGGAAGTGTCGGTAGCGAATGTCCCAGAAAGAACTGCCATGACCAAATTAATGATCGTTTCTAGGAATGTCTTATTCAGAGCAGTAGTAACTGAAGGATAATGTATGGAGATACTGGTGCCTGCGACACCGTCTGCGCAGGATTTGGCTTATCATTATATTTTGTCCGATTCATATAATGCCTTTATTAGTTATAGCCTATGTGTTAGAGAGTCTCTTGTCTGTCTAATCCAGTGGGATACAGACGAGAGCATTATGTATAGAGTTAATTTGCATTATAATATTCGTAAGAAGGCAACGTATGAAGGGGAATGACGCTCTTTCATCTTTGTCTACTGCGTGAGGAATTATTAGTGGAACATATTCGGCATAGGACATCTTTAGAAGAGACATAAAAAAATATTTATATTTTTGGTCGTTATACATACTATTTATTTTTGAGTACACTACGAAGTTATAAGAATTTCATTAAAAATATTAAGGAATTTGTTTATATATTTTTAAATACCATATGTATTTATTGATCTTGTATATATTGTGTAAATTTTTAATGTATCTTTTATTTTTGTCTTCTTTCTGGTGTGGAATAAAGAGTTTTTATTATTATTATTATATTATGCACCACCAACCGATGTTCCATGCCAAACATATTCGCCTTAAAAGTCTAGACAGTATATCAATAAATCCATTTGAACCTCTGGCCTTCTCTATAGAACATAATCAAATTATTGCTGCGTGATATAAAGCACCAAAAATGAACCTATTTTGGCCTTTTATTAGTAGGGCAGTAGGGGTAAGGCCAAACATGCAGTAACCTCAGACCTCAGAATAATAATGAATAATATACAGCCGAACTTTTGTGATCGTTTTGTGGTTTACAATGAAACGATTCGTTCAATTGTCAAATGTGGGTTAGTGGTACGCACATGCATAATATTGGTGCTAATTTGATGTCATTATAACGCTATGAAATTATCTGTAATGCAACTCGAAGCCGACTATAATATTTATCTTGCGGTGACCGGCGCCTAGTCTATTTATAATTCCGTTGTTGGCTCAATTGCACTTGGCTGCAGATATATCAATCTTGACAAAGCTGAGGACATCGTTGTATAAGGAAAATTATATACGTTCTTAAAATAAATATAGTCCATCCGATTATTATGTATTCTTAGAGCTGGGTATAGGCTTTCCGTTCAATAGGACCTACACAATAGGGTTGGCACTACACAAAAAAATACTGTAGTTTTCAAGGACTTTCCATCCTCTTCATCAAGACTATTAACTTAATTGAAGTGTAAAGTAATATTATAGTGATTTTGCTTAAGTTTTTTGTTTGAGGTGTAGAGTCTTATACATATATATGGCTGGAATTGGACTATGGGCTAACATACATAAGTTTAGGGCCCTTGAATTGTGTGGTCTATTAATTTGTTTCTTGATATCAATACTCGATTTGATCGATGTGTCGATATCGATACAGTCAACTCATTCACAACACTAATTATACTACCGAAGGGAAGCATTGCCAACAACGTCCAAAAATATGGCCGGCTACTGTTTTAATTTGTATTGTTTTCGTTTACTTCACAACAAAACGTCCGCCATTTGTGGCGCACCCAATATAAACAACTCAATAACGTTTTATTGCAATGTAAACTCTGCACGGTTTGTATAAAGATTACAATGGTTAGACCAATTAAAAGTTAGTCTTGGCGATGATGGCTGTACCTATATGACTCATGACAAAGCCAACAATCCGGATTGACCTGTACCAGTCATTGTTTAAAGTCGAACAATCACAGTACAATACGTAAGTACATATGATTCTGTCGTATTCTGTGAACAGACAAACAAGTAGTAGATTTTTTTTTAATTATTAAAGAACCACAGTCATCAAACATTTTAAAAGTTATTTCAAAGAAATTATTTTTAACCGCCTTCAAAAAAAGGAGGAGGATATCAATACTACCTTACCTATTTGATATACCTGCTTAGTTGAAAATAACGGCCGAGACAACTTCAAATATTTGTTTGAATTAAGTACCTACGTATGATACAATAGAAAATCAGACAGTCACGTTACTCATGCTCAAAAGCATTCAAAAACAGAAATATTTGAGTGCTTTCAAAATGAGTATCTATCAGTAACTAATACACATTGTTATTATTGAATGTATTATTCAATAAACAACTAACCTTTTTTAACCCCTTACAACTAGATTATACCACAAATAAAATAGCATTATAGAACGACGAAATGATAAAAAAAAGTATAGTGATTTTTACATACATATGCTCACGCCTGTATTCTCCGAAGGGGTAGGCAGAGGTGTTGTAATCACAACACCCACTTTTCACCGAAGATTTTTAAGTGCCAACGTGACAGATGGTGAGTTCATCGCCATCTCAGACACTTTACATACGTCATTGAATTACTTCTCAGAAATATGCAGGTTTCCTCACGATGTTTTCCTTCACCGTAAAGCACGTGGTGTGAAATCACTGGACATAAGTTTTTTAGAAAAACTCATTGGTACAGGCCCCGCTGGGATTTGAACTTGCGTCGCTTGCGTAACAGGCGACTGCTCAAACCTCAAGGCCACCACGGCTCTGATTTTTCATATATTTTTAATGTGTTATTTACCACCAGCCAGCCGATTTTATGCGTCCTGATTTTTAGTGAACGTAGTGTATATTTTACTATGTTATAATATGCAATTCAAAGATCTTATAGATTGATTTGTATAGTTGGTGTTGCGTTTAAAAGGAAGCGGAAGATGGTAAGCAGTACCTAAACTGTTTGTCGTTATTCTGAACACGACTGTACCGACTCACTACGAGCACGAGACAATCATACCGAATAACTCCGAATAGACACAGTTAAAATATAAGGTTTACAAGCAGTTAGGAATCTTTGAACAAATCGTTCGAAATGACACACACACGCGCGCGCATCTACAAGTGGAATTATAGGCGTAATGACCGTAAGAGGTATCATGTCGTGGTGGATCGCGTACTATCGATATTTTTCAAAACGTCAATATCTACATGTTATATATATATTATTTTGGTAATACATAAAAGAGTAAATTTTAAGATCTTTAACATCGACGAC
This sequence comes from Watsonalla binaria, assembly GCA_929442735.1. NCBI lineage: Eukaryota > Metazoa > Arthropoda > Insecta > Lepidoptera > Drepanidae > Watsonalla > Watsonalla binaria. The sequence continues at coordinate 3,413,824 of OV838938.1, forward strand.
CTCTCGCTTTATGGAATAAAGGTGTTTTTTTCTAAAAATAGACCAAAGTTCCTTACTACTTGTATATCTCAAATTTATTGTGTAGTAAAGACGTTTCACAAAATTAAATGCGGTTTAATATTTTTTGCATACTTTAGGCTGGGACTATCGTGGAACTAATCGGGAGCTTTCATTTTAATTCGTTCCATTCTTCCGGCATCGTTGACAAGGTCACAGTTTGTTTACTGGCTCTAAGCTACTTTGTGCTGATATATTTTGATCCCAGATTTTATCAGAACACTTAAATCAAACACGTATGAGACACAGCTAAGGTGCGCTAATAGACGATCCGTTTAAATACATTATTTATTTAAAATTTTATTGTATACTATGTTTATTTAGCAGAAAATTGATTAATTATTTATAGATAATATGCGATATAATATAAAAAATCTGTTAACTGAAACACTTAAAAAAAACCAACTACCTTCACTGATCAACAGTACTATATTTCCAATTTCACTACCTTTACATGATATAAAATTCAAACTCCTCACGGACTGACATATTTATTTATACATAGGGACTCAACTCAAAAATTTGCGAAAATAATTATGTTAAGATAGACAGACCTCAAAAAGTGTATATTTATACATACTACACGTACGACCACTACCTAAACTATACTTTAATATAAAATACATTGTATTCAAAATTGGTCAAATAATTACTGCCTATGTTATAAATTCAAACTTGCTGATTGCGATACCCAAAAAAAATGTTTTTGATTTAAGCCTCTATCGATCTGAGGGTGCGATATGCCAGTTACACCCGCGTAGACATAATAAGTGGCCCGGGGAATCGTAATAATGTTTTTTAATTACCTAAGTAACCCCTTACAACATTAGCTATCCGCCAGTGAAAGTCCCGTTCAAATCGGTCCAGCCGTTCCGCAGATTAGCTAGAACAAACAGACAGACAGACATATTTTTAAAATGAAATTTGGTTTTTCTATGTCAGAACCGTGTATACTTTCATATGCATACACTTCAAATTTATTTATCTGTCTATACAGATAAAACATCAATCTATATCTATATATAGATTGATGTATATCGTAAACCGATAGCACAAGAGTCAGAGGGTGAGGTGAAAACTCCGAAAATCCACCCCTTAGTGTGGTGAAACTTAAATGAGGGTCTCAAGTCTCTCATACAACACACTCGATGAATGTATTCATTTATTTACTCAATTTGTTGTTAATATGATTCTAAGTTAAACAAACCATACACTGGCCTTATCTTGAGCAACAAGTAATTACCTACATTTTTATCGCTATTGTAAATATTATAATGACCACAACTCACAACGCAGCTCAGATTATCTTAAAACATAACAAATACATAAAAATTATGACGCGTAGCTGGGTAGGTATATTGAATCACATAATATCGGAAATCCCCTGCTTGCTGATATAATTTAGAAAAACTATCATAACAATTTAATTAAAGACGGAATAACAAAATACAGGAGGCCCACCATCATATCGGTTTTAGCATAACGTATTTAGAACTTTGACGTTTCATTTTTGTACCGTAAAATTAAACGTCAAAGTTAAGAAGCTCTTAATACGCACTGCCACTGCTGCTTAAACGATCATAGCTGGATTTTATTTCGCAATGTTCAGTTTTTAACCGACTTCAAAATGGAGAAGATGGGTATCACTGGTGTAGGTGCCCTTTGAAACAATCACTGAAAAGAGCGAAAAAAAATTTTAAATAAGAAAGTAATACCGTAATAAAAATAAAATTATGTGAAGTATTTGGTGTTTGACACTTTTTAATCGTTCTTTTTTACAATAGTAACAAACATTTCCAAGTATTTTTATAAACTTGGTACCTATTAATCCATAAAATATGTATATGGAAGCCAAGCTCTACTCTTTTGTTATATTTAAGTATTCGTATCTTATCACCAAGTGCGTTAACATAAGTTGAATACCTCAGACCAAGTGCGTTAACATAAGTTGAATATCACAGTGCTTGTTGAATAAACATGAGCCTTACAAACACATACATATGATACATACAGCTGTCAAGGTCTTCGGCACGTATTCCTACGTACAGACAAAGGATGCTATACAGCATGGCATATAACGTGATCGAGAAGTATTGTATGACGACAAAAAGGAAAAAATATTAAGTTAACGCTTTCTGCATCGTATATACGTAGTTTCCCCATTTATTATCTTACATGGTAAGTACCTTAAGTGGTTCGAAAACACCATCTAAATTCATTTTTTCATTGTTTTTGTATATCAAGGTATTGTGTGAACTACCTACCTAAACTAGTGATTTATTCCTCGACCGTCCCACTAAAATAATTCCTAGTTCGTCCCAGTTTTTTATGCCTTGTTTGTCGCAAACATTTTTTGTACCTAATCATTTTATTATTTGATCGTCCCAATTTATTTGTGACCTTCGAAGAACCAATATTTTAAATAAAATTTTCAGTATTATACATAATTTCAAGCTGAAATTTTGCTAGCGAGGAAAATGTTTTTCGATATCGATGTGATTTAAATACTGAAGTATTATAAACAATTTTTATTCTGACGAAACACTGGAAATACTTTTTGGTTGTTACAACTTCGTAGTCCTAAGTTTACATCTCTGTATTTACCTAATATAAATAGCAAAAATCACACATTGAGTCTGGCACAAAATTCAGTATGTATGCTTATTTTTGTGGATGGATTTTTTTGAAAAGTGGAACAAAAGGTCGTTACGAACCAGGCATAAATCCTTACAGTTCCACTGAGGACGTTCGTTGAAAACAACTTAGAGTCACGAGAGATTTAAACACCATTAATTATTATTGCTTACACTTCCTTCCGCTAACAGTCAACATCAATTATCACCACCAATACAGATTCACGGTGACACGCAAATAGTATGGAATTTGTAAAACAAAGTAGGGCAGTGAACGGCGAACGCGAGTTCACGATGATGACGTTTTACTAGTGTAACTATGTATTCTTACAAGTTTTGGGAGTATTGGATACACCATAGACTTTATACATAAAATAATACACGATACACAATTTCCACGAAAACCATCGAGTGGCCAAACTGATGCGGTTCTATTTTTAATGCTTATAGACACTCAAGTTTTTTTTTTTGAAAATATGAAATAAACACCTGTGATTGGCCGTTGGATAATATTTATTTGTGACGGTAGCTGTCATAATTTTGTTTTGATACCACGTCAGTTTGGCGGGTTTAATTGGAGTGTAGTGTATTGTATGTCGCACCTCAATCCAATTAATTTTAAATCGTCAAAAGTATTAGTCAAGAAACAGCTCTTAACCCGAACAGTCATTAAATACCGTTTCTGGTCACCACCTCACAGGAGAATGGTTATGGAATCGAACCCTGTAATAAAACTGTCGGAATGTCTATTTTCTGTTTCCCAAAGGTAATTTTTCAGGTGAAATATCCTGGTCTTTGGGTACAATATAACCTATCGAGCGCTCAACACGTTGTTGGTTGGCTAGCCAAGTTTTAACCATTAGTTAGATCTAACAATTTGGCGTTTAATAATGAGCTACCGCTGGTTTAACTGCCTAGCCACAGCCCCTAGCCTGCAGGGACACAATATATACATATAAGCTTACTCTATTATACACTATATTACGATGAACGACGTTTTCAACCTGTCGATAAATCACAATTACTAGTAATCAATAAAAATCCATAGAAAAATCCTTATTAATTAAGGGGCGAGAAAATTATGTCTCCGACGAATTCGGCGCGATAAAGGGAAGTGACGGAGTTTGATCGGCTGGACATCACGTATTCCGTGCTCTGTGCAATGTAGGCATTTCTTACTAGAGGTACCTATTAATAAAATGAAGGATAAATGACTTACGAATTTTTTTGAACAATTTTATCATAATCACGTACTCATTACTCTCCTGAAAAATGTCATTCGTTCATCTATAATGTGAATTGAATTTGATATGTTACAAATATTTCCAAAAGTATATTGAAATATAATTTGATTTAGTTTGTTGGTAATTAAGAACAGGTTATTTTCCATGCATCCACATGTTGCAGCCATCAACCTTGAAGTATTTTGAGACGATACATATTAGCTCTTATATTATGTATATTTGTGCGTTTCCGTAAGACTACATTCACATAAAATATGTGTGTTTTGTTAGTTGATGCATAAGAGAAGAATTATCAATATTTTATCGCAATTGAAAGAATGATACAGGTGCCGTCGCAAGTAATGAGCGCTGGCCTTCAATGTGCAGTGGTCATATTTGGAGTGATTGCGAACGAATACAAGCGCAGTCATTCCCACTATACCTTACTAATTTGAAATTGAAACAAGAATGATTGTACTATTGCCGCTAACAAATTGATTTAATCGCTCCGTTTTATAGCTATATGCGTAATTGTGGCAACTCATTGTTACATTTCACCAAGAAATCAACATAACCTACCTACTGTTATTTGATTACCGAACGTTCCACTAATTGAGAATGCGAATTGATTGTATAATACTCAATTTATAATCGTACCTCGATTGGTGAGTTCACGAATTAGCTGTACTAAAGTGGAATAGGTAATAACATAAGATGTATTTGTTAGCTGCACGTTTTGTTCATATCTATTCATCTATACCTACTCTATATAGATAAATATAATTACATACATACATATGCTCACGTCTGTATTCCCCGAAGGGGTAGGCAGAGGTGTTGTTATCACAACACCCACTTTTCACCGAATTTGATTAAGCGCCAACGTGACAGATAGTGAGTCTATCGCCGTCTCAGGCACTATACATACGTCTTTGAATTACTTCTCAGAAATATGCAGGTTTCCTCACGATGTTTTCCTTTACCGTAAAGCACGTGGTGTGAAATCACTGTACATAAGTTTTTAGAAAAACTCATCTCATCATCAGAAAAACTCACTCTAAAATGCAGCTTTTTACTAAATGCTTATGAAAATATATACGGTACTGACATAAAAGAACCAATTAAATTTTTTTTCTTTCTATCTGTCTGTTGGTCTGTTTGTTCCGGCCGGATTATCTCGGAAACAGCTGCCCTGATTGTGAATAGAACTTTCATTGGCAGATAGCTGATTTACAAGGAGTAAATTACCCACCCATTAAATTAAGTTAACGCAGGTGAAACCGCAGGGCACAGGTAGTCTAACACATAAAGATTCAACGTAAGCTTGGCCTTATAGAGCTAGCCCCACTTTTTCGTTGATGGTGAGTGGCTCGCCGTATCAGACATTGCTATGTCTTTGAATTTCTTGTCGAACTATGTAAGGTTCGTCACCATGTTTTCCTTCAATGTATAAGTATTAAATTTGCACATACAGTCGACCTAGCGGTCGCAGCATATTTTTCATAACGCGAGTGACACCCCTAGGACCTAGACAGGGTTGTAAACTGTCTGGGATATGCACGTTAGCCATATTTTTTAATTGTAAGTAAACCTGATGTAACTTTGTAATGGTTTCACCAGCATTGTTTACAAAGTAATAGATTAGATAGCGCCTTGTTCTAGAATTTCCGATATCGCAGGCCATTGACAGAACATGATGTATGTATATTAATAACTGCTTTTATAATCCTCATTTACAAGTGTTTTGTTTTGTCCCAAATGACTGAATTTTTGCGAAGAAATAGACTATTTTCACCATGTTGATGATCATTTTACTCCAATACTTACCATATTATCACTAGTAGCAACATCTAAATTCAGGTCATCTTCATCTCCCTGGCCTTACTCCGTACATTATCTGGTGTTTTTTTTGATTAGTCAGTTTATTGAAGTATAAATAATTGTTACATGGTAGTCGGATGCCTAACAGTCTGATAACTGGTTTAAAACAGAATACCGATTTTCCCCGGGAAGAAGATGCGAAGGTCAGATGACAGTCACTTCAAGTGACTCACTGCGAATAAAAATCAGGTGATCAGCCACATCAGGTTGAATCAAGTGCCGGCTGACCCCAACAATGTTTGGCATAAGGCCAGGGAGATGATGATTTTTGCGTTTCAACTACTCAAACTGACCAGAAATGTATTATCTGCCTGATGCCATTGAAAATGATGGAAGGAGGTAGCTACATAGTAAAAACTCTAAATTAATTTGTACGCATCAGGTTGCTGGCGTACTATAGAGTAAAAACTGATTCCTTATCAGCTTTCGTTATATAAATACCACAAAGCACACAGTTGAGTCAAATATTTAAAGAGTGTTCTGCATAGTGATAGCCTAGATGAATAGAATTTACGTATGTGGACTCCACGCTCTATGATGTAAAATGAAGCGTGGCAAGGATAAAATGACCTTCAAAGTTGAAGGTTTTATTTATAAATGTGGATGGTTACAAGGGGAAAGGAAGACCTAAGAAACGATGGATGGATTGTGTGAAAGATGATATGGCTAGAATGGGAGTGAATACAGATATGACGGCTGATAGAGAGGAATGGAAGAGGAGCACATTGCGCCGACCCCAAATAACATGGGGTAAGGCAGGGGGATCATGATGAGTTGAAGGTAATATATTAATTTTGGCAATAGTCTCAAAATTATTAATAAATATTACTAGGGAGATAAATTAGTATAAATATGAAATAGCTGAAGAAAAATAACCAATTAATTGGTCGTCTTCTTAGAATAATAAGGCGCATTTCTAGATTATATTGGTTAAAGGCAGTGCTTGATTCCGCTAATTGCGACTTCAGCGTTTTAATTGTGAGGGCCGAGTATTATAATAAAAATCATAGTGACACATGTGTCTACCGTAGATCTGGAGAATAAATAAAAGTATAAGTGCCTGAAAATCCAATGTTGATTAAAGTTCTCCTTTCTACTTATGTAGGAATCCTGAAAATTTATACGTTTTTAGTATTCAATTTTTCAATGATGTATTAGTTTTGTATAGTATTCGAGGGATTTAATCAATCTAACCAAATTGTGTTGTCCAACAGTCGGGCAAGTATGGTGAAGGGTACATCGGCTCAACTCGCGGCATGGCGGTCCATATCAGGGCAAAGGGCCCGGGCGGTGAGCGCGACCACACGGGGTGCACCTGGCCGCTGCTGTCCGTCGCAGCGCCTAACGACCCTCTGCCTGACGAGCCCTGGATAGCTGTTATACGTCGGGGCAGCTGCAACTTTGAGATTAAGGTATAGTTTCGAGTTGTTGTGGTCGAGTAGTTTGAGCAGTCGTCTGCTGCGCAAGCGACGCAAGTTCAAACCCCAGCAGTCTACGCCAATGAGCTATTCTTAAAACTGTGCTGTGATTTCACATCATCAGCATTACGGTGAAAGAAAACATCGTGAGGAAACCTGCAAATATCTGAGAAGTAATTCAAAGAGTATATATAGGGCCTAAGATAGCGATGAACTTACCATCACTCACGTTGGTATTTACCTAAAAAAAAACTTCGGTGAAAAGTTTTATATTGGCAAAACTCGCAACAGCACTGACGTGAAACTGACTCACATCCGGCAGAAATATATTTAATTTGCAGTTGTTATTATGACTGCACAGTCATTTATATATGTATCATACAAGCACTTGTACATAAGTACTATAGGGAGGTGCAGTGTCGCTGGTGTGAACTGTGAATCATTTGCTTTGTCATATAACTTTATTAGACCGAGGCGGGCCCAGATAGTAGATATAGATTAGACACAGACATAATTAAACACGGTAATTATTATAATTATTTATAATCTGTGTGGATCTCGTACTTTCTATTCAAAAACTGAATCCCGCGGTTTTTCTGCCTTCAGTAAAGTTTAAGGACCTTTATTTTTTCGCAATAAGTAAGTGCTCTAATCGTTTAACTCATAGGTAATAGTGCTTATATCTTAATAAGTATATTTTTACAAATAATATATAGATTGTTCCCTTTTCTGTGAAGACACACACGGTGGCATGAGCTAGGGAAATACGCGTTTCTTATTAGTTCTAAAATTACATCCGAACTTGATCGACAAGAAAATTCTATGACGTTTATATAATATTCTTAACCTACTTTGATCAAATTATGTAACGAAATAAATTTTGAGTAATGTAAAAACCAAGCAATACTTACCGAAGAACGTTTGTAAAGGTTCGTTTTAGGAGATATAGAGTAGAGTAAAAAGAACTCATTTAGTAAATAATATTCCGCATTCATCCATCATTAAGATAATGAAGCTTAATCGTTGGATAACGTACGCATTACTGAAACAATAAACCTGGAAGTAAGCCTGGAAGGATATACTTATCAGTTCATTATGAACTATCGTATAGTTATCACAGAGAGGGACATACATGAATGTACTTATATTATTAATATCTGGGTGACCGAGTTTTGCAAGGCACATGTACCATATGAGTAAATATTCCACCTGAAAGCAAACCTCGAATAAGCGGCGCGCTCACAGACATAGATAGGTAATCTATATCTGTGGGCACGTTACAACAAACTCACACCTAGGCTCTCACTGACGGATTCACGCACGCTCAGACAGTAGTACAAACTATGGCGCGTGAGTACGCGGGGTGCGTTGCAGCTTGCAGCGCATGTATGTGTGAATAGACTTGTATGAAAATGGTATCTGGTGGAATATTTTCTCATGTGCAAGTATGTACCACAAAAATATAATACGAGATGTCACTAGAAGGCGGATAAATAGTATATTTTGTATAAAATTGCGTTTTATAAAAATGATTTTGTTCCAGGTTGAGAACGCTTGGCGGTCCAACGCAACCGCAGTCCTTATCTACAACGATAGGGACACCACACTTCTGGAGAAGATGAAACTGTCCACAGACAATGGACGTGAGTGCATTTTTTTTACAACTTAAATGATAATTGGTGAAATGAAGTTAGTATATTACATTTCAACTTATTTTCTAAAGTAAATTATTAATATTTCTTAACGTTAATGGCGGTCTTATCGCTGACGGCAGTATCTTCAAGAAAACCATTGGATGGATTTGCAGAAAAGAAATAAATTATAATAAATTTGATTGACAACTGAGTAAATATTACGGGTACATTTACCTAACTATTTGATTATGCATGTAATACGTAATGGGTTTGTATTATTTTACATATTCATCATTCACTTGGATATAGTTAAGTAGTTGTTATGCAAAAATATGCTTATTTTTGTGAAAATAAAATGTTCATCGCTGCTTTAGCAATGGCTATGACTTCATGACTGCAGGGGCTTTACCATGAGCTCTTATTGCCATGATAGTTTTACTCTTATTATGAGACAGATGTATTTGACGTGCATACATCTGTCACTGTCACACAGCTCAACTATCATTGCTATAAGAGGTCATGGTCAGACCCCAGGAGTGTTTTTACGTTGACGATAAATATCGCCTGCGTATTTTCCAAATTTTTTACGGGAACATTAAAGAGCGCCCCAAGCTGCGAGTGTAGGAAGTTATACGTCTCCATACAAAAAAGCGCAAAACGCGAGGTCAAGCGACGACGTTCGAACGTGTATTGTATACCATACTTGAGCTACTGTACCCCAAGCTATATATAGGATTTGATACTGTGAAGTTGAATTTATCAAACAAAGGTGACTGTTTTCCCGGCCATTATGGATGTCTGCTTTCTTTAAATTAGCTGGACCTACTTTAGTATCAATCTATAAATTTAGGATCAATCACAACGATATCCAAAAGGATATCGTTGCGATTGATATAACGTTTGTTTAAAGAAACACATATATATATAAAAAACATAGTCAAATCGTACATAAATATCAAAGGAGTTTAACTTTAAACTAAAAAAGATAATGAGACAATTATCTGCATCTATACTACTATCATAAGGAGGAAAGATTTGTATTTTTGTGTGTATGTTTGTAATGAATAAACTCTGAAAAACTTCTGTGCCGATTTCAAAAATTATTTCACGTTTGGATAGCTACATCATCAGCGAGTAACATAGACTTTGTTTTATACCCGTACTCCCACGGGAAAGGGAACTACGCGGGTGAAACCGCGTGATGTACGCTAGTCAGAAATAAAATGGAAATTACGATAGGTAGTTTTGGAGTTGTGAGGGAACAGATGCACATATACATTACAGACATACATACTCACATAAATATATGTACCGGTCAAAATAGACCTCCTTTTAGCGACACCGAAGTTGGGTAAAAAATAAATTATTTGAAGCTTAGAATCAAAGCGTTTTAGTACCTACTTATATTAGTAACTTTGGATTTTATTTAGATTCTTCTCGTAATATATTTTTATTTATTAACTCAAGTGTCTGCATGTTATTAACTTTTATCATTAGGTACAATAGCACAGGCAATGACCGCCTATAAATGATCCTTAGGAGTGCTAGCGGTTCGCAAGGACGATTGCTGCTCAAACAATCGATAACATTCTGCCATTGTAGGTACTGTTCGTATGAATTTTATTATAATAAATGTAAATAACATTGTTATTTATTACGGCGACGATTATTTATTATATCTAGACTTTTGTTATTTCGATGACATCACAATGATAGCTTTTGTACAGATTTTGACGGAAAGGAGAAAGAAAGAAAAAAGTTCACGTTCTTCTCTTACGTCAAAATATACATACCTTATGTACGTACTTATCGTATTATGCATGGTTAAGTTTAATGTCACGGATCGCGTGCAGCCTTGGCAATGAAACCCTGGTATAAGGCGAGGGTAGCTCGGTGAAACCTGACCGCGGTGATCGCATTAGACACGTGTGACTATAAGCTTCGATCACGTGCTCATTCCAATAATCGGATGACATCTCCAATGTTACAATACAATAAAGTGGATTAAAGAAACATTATCACGCGTGAATGACATGGCAACACCATTTTTTTGAAAACACGCAACGGTATCTGATCCTTTCACACTGATGCGAATCCTACTATCTCATCTCCATCGTCCTGCGGCTTTACCATTAGTAGTTATTGCCATCTTGATTTCACAGACTTATACATCATAATAAGAGTTACTATCATGGCAATAAGAGCTCATGGTAAGGCCTGTATCAGATGTTGCAGAAGGAAGAATAGAGATAAATATTTTTAAATTCCTTTGAAAATCGCTGAACACGTGAAGAAAGTAAATTAATGTACATATTACTTAATTGTTACCTACGTGCCGTATCAGTGGTATTTGAGCAAACAGTGAATTATTTTTCTAGTGATAGTGTCATCTCGCTATCAGCAGATAGCTGTGGCCTCGGCACGTGCTGGTCTCAACCTATTTGTAACAATTTGGTAATACTGCTAGTAAGGTTGTCGTAACTGCAGCACTAGCACTGATCAGGGGCCCAACCATGAGCTCTTATTGCAATGTTAGTGCAGCTGTGCGACAGTGACAGACTTATAAACGTCATATATATCTGTCTCATAATAAGAGTTAAATAGACGGAGGAGCTCGTGGCACAGTTGCTATTGCGCATATCATTCGATCAACGAGGTTGAGCGACCTTACCTCTAGCCAGTAATTGGATGGGTGACCGCCCGAGTTCCCTCCGTGCCTCGGAGAGCACGTTAAGCTGTCGGTACCGGTTGCGAATTTATCAACTTTGGCAGTCGTTTCAGGTCAGTCGGAGGCCTAAAATAGTCTGACAACTGGTTTAACCCAGAACACAGATTTCCTCTTTAAAGGGGCTCCGAAGGTCAGATGGCAGTCGCTTCGTATAAAAATCAATTGATCAACCACATCGGGTTGAATCAAGTGCCGACCCCAACAGTGTATGGGATAAGGCCAGGGAGATGATGAATAAGAGTAAAACTATAATGGCAATAAGAGGTTATGGTAAGGCCCCAGCTCCCTAGGTAGCTCTAACGTTGTTTCTTAGCCAAGCCTTTTGACGTGGCCCTTTACGAAATTGTAACGTTAGTTCAATAAAGTAAAGTTTTACAGAAATCATGATCCACAAACTCAGAACATCAAAAAAAACATTAAACATTATATTTATTCTTTGGCTTCTGTATAAATTATTGTTTGACCTTTTGCATAAAACCCTGATATATGAAATGTTTCAGGTAACATAAGCGCGGTGTTCACGTACAAGTGGAAGGGCGAAGAGATCACCCGGCTACTGGACAACAACACGCGAGTCATGATCGGCATCATCCGAGGACGGACATTCGCGCACGTTGCCAATAATATTAACAAGTGAGTAAATTATATTACCTACTTTCGTTTCACATCAAATTAATTTTGTAGATACAAGTCCACCCGCGAAAGATCCCTGAAGGGGCAGATTAAAGTGTTGCAACAGGTCAGACCATCGCCGTCTTAAATAACACGTCTTTGCACATTTTTAAATGGCCACCCGCGGAATCGTAATTATTTAGTTTTCTATTAATTTCCCAGGAATATTATTTTTCGGTGCAAGAAAGCTCTTTGACGTTTATGTATTCCAAATAATCTATTTTAAATAAATTACTTATCTAACAAAATTTGAGTATAAACGAAACGATAGAGTAGACCCCCCGTGTGTCATCTAAATCCGTAGAGCTTTATATCTAAGCTTTGACATTTTGAATATTTGTGGGGTAAGTTTTATATGTATACAAAATTTATACAAAATGTGTTGTTGTATCTCAGGACATCGGTGTTGTTCGTGTCGATATCGTTCATCGTGCTGATGGTGATATCTCTCGCGTGGCTCGTATTCTACTACATACAGCGCTTCCGGTACATACACGCCAAGGACAGACTCTCTGTAAGTATACTGACCACTATGTCTATCTTTAAGTATATCTATGACTGTGTTACTGACCGATCATCGCATTTGTACAAGAAATCGACATTACTATGAATTTGGTCGTTGGAAGATTTCAGTCACATAATGGTTGATTGGACATTGGTCTACCGGTATGAATCTATACATCTATTCAGATAAAGATAAGTTAAATGTCTGTTTTGAAGTCATCTGTTCACTAAATACACTATTATGTGTAGGCTTCAATAAAGTTTCAATTCCAACCCAATTCTACAATAAATCCTCCTTACCATTTTAAATGTAAATGTAAGTGTGTTAGTTACGCTTTCGCGCGAAAACCACTTAACCAATCATCATTAACGCGTTCACTGCTAACGACGCGTATGTGCGTCCAACTGTTAGAGAATTTACGAAGAAGTTGAAATGTTAGCAGTGAATGTGTTAAACTTTGTACTCAAATTCTTTGATGTATTAGAAGTTACATAGAATACTTTTTATAAAAAAAATTGTCAGTGGGATCGAAGCCGCAGATAAGAGCAGTATTCAAGTAAACATGCATATTATTTGAACTAAGTGTAGGTACTTAAGAGCAGAGTAAAGTCCTGAGAGAATAATACAAAGACATGAATATTTATATTTCCCGCTTCGCACGGTCAGTGACTATCGCTTTGATTTAAATATTAAGATATCGAAATTTTATCTTATGCAATATGATGCAAAATAATACTTTTAAATTTATATTAATTAAACAATTCATAATCAATTAAGCAAGAATATTTAACAAAGAGCTTCAGAGATTTTATACTTAAGTATTTAAGTCACTTAGTGATATATGGTGTGGATACTATATTATTACTGCCATCGCGCTACCGCGGACCACGAGGTCCTAAGTTCGATCCCCAATTGGGTTTTTTATCTGTAATTTCCCAGTCTAAGTCTGGATTAGAATCCCGTTATTGGCAATAGGCTCGCCCCTTTATTACATGAGACTTTAAACACACACTGAAGACATATTTAACTACAATTAATTAAGTGTAATAATTATATTAATCTTGACAGAAACGCCTGTGCTGCGCCGCTAAGAAAGCGCTGTCTAAAATACCAGTTAAGAGTTTGAAGACTGAGGACCGTGTAAGTACTAGAATTAATTACTGAAATTTATTTATTTATTTATAGTATGGTAACATTTTATTGCGATGCTGCGGAAACTGTAGTAGAGTATTTTATGCTTACATCGACATTTAATAATATCTAAGGGTGTCAGGAAAATAGGACAGCTGTTAAAATATGTTATAGGGTTAAATTTTAGGAAGCAAATAAAATTATTATGACAAAAATATTTTCTTCCGTTTTCGAGTAATTGACATTCAAAGTTGACTATATGAAGATATATCGCATAAAAATCAGCGGTAACGTAGAGTTATTCACGTGAAATCTAACTACGCTTTTATTTTTTCACCCACTAATCCTGAAATAATACATAAAACCATTTTTCGAAACCATTTACCTTCTACTTAAATGTAGGTAAACGCGGCCGCGCTTTCATTCAATCGCTTAAGGCCGTGAGCTGTTCGGCCCTTAGCAACCATAACCTATAACTACGTTATCGTTAGAGCTAGATATTTTACGACTTCAACATAGTGATATATTCATAAAACCCTACAACTTCTAGAAGACAACTGTTCCTTTTTCTTCGACACCCTGTATTTACGAAAACTGATATCAATAATGAATACTTTTCAGGAATATTCGTATAATTAATCGTTTTATCCACTCTATCCGTACTTTCAGGAGGTACAAGGCGATGGCGAGTGCTGTGCCATCTGCATAGAACCCTACAAAGTGTCGGAGACACTCAGATCTCTTCCTTGTAGGTGAGTCATTAAAACTCCTCTACTTATCAATATTCAATGTTGTTTATTAATGTGGCGTAAGTATGTAGGTAGTATGTCGTCGAGGTGCATGCATTATTGATAACTGGTTATAGCTTTTGTATACCTACTTATGATGAATCAGTAATCTGTTGTATAATGTTGTATAAGTGCTTTGCTCTGAAGCAAGTTATTTATTATATTTTATCATTATTCCTTCTCTCGATAAAAAAAAATATTTAATTAATTATGGTGAGGAAGATAGTAGACCCCCAGGGGGTCTACTATCTTCCTCCGAAAAACGAATCTTCGCAAACTAACGAAAATCAAACGTAGTTTGTTCGATGAATACTTATTCATAAAAATCATTTGCATTGGTTATATTTAATTTATTATTTTCGTGTAAGGTGTCTACGTCATCACGTTACATAGTATTGTTTTTTGTAGATATCGTGACAATCTAAGTGATCCATTACTATCGATATTATAATATTGAGTCGTAGTTTATAATGAAAGCATCGCAAAAGTTGGTTGTGAGCCAAAATTATTGCGAACATTTCTATACTTCTTTGGTGTTGCGAATGTATACAGTGAAACAATGTAGTTTTATCATTAACAAATAAGTACGGACGGGTGGAAACTTAGAATGTGATATTTCGTCACAGCTAATAGAATAAGAATAAGAATAATGTATTTACATGAAATATGGTTACAAAAGATGTTGTTCAAAATAAAAGGTACATAGCATATTTTGGGTATGTAAATATTAATAAAATGTTAAAGATTTTATCTGCAAACAACATGGCTCTAACCAAGCATATTATTTTATTTATATAAGACTATATTATCATTGGGAGAGGCCTATATTCAGCAGTGGACGTCCTATGGCTGATATGATGATGATGATGATGATATTATAATAACATATTTATTTAATAGTGGGTGCCATTTTCGTTGAGTTGTACATCTATTCTAAGATTTAATTAATATTTGTGGCAACATTAACTATTGACACTTTCAAATGACAGTAGTATTGAAATCGATTTTGAAAATACTTTATAAGTTTACTGTTTCATTTATGAGAAACACGATTGCGGTTATGAGTATTATCCTTACTGATATTAAGTATCGTGAAGCCTTCAGACTGATATGAATTTAATTGTTAGCGTGACATAGTCTTCTCGTGTCATGAGAGTGTTACAAATGTCACACAATGTGTGCTAAAAAAATAATAAAAGTTGACCACGATTCACAGTTTAGAATCTCCATGTAGATATGATTAAATCTTCCAGTTTTCATTTGTCTTCTCTATGGTTGTAAATAACCTTGTGGCCTTGCAATAAGCTCTTATTGCCCATAAATGGTCTGTGTGACAGTGACAGGCTTATACACGTCATATACATCTGTCTCATAACAAGAGTTAAACTATCATGGCAATTAGAGGTAGGTATGGTAATGGTAGGGCCCGTGTTCAAATCAATATGTAACGCGGTCGTAATTGATTTCAGACACGACTTCCACAAGAACTGCATAGATCCGTGGCTGTTGGAGCATCGTACGTGTCCCATGTGCAAGATGGATATTCTGAAATATTACGGGTTTGTGGTGGGTACCTTGACATATTATTATTATATTATAAAAACTTCCTAACCTCATTGCTAAACAGATATTATATAGTACTATGTAATTATTTATTACGTGGCTCGTGAATTAATATAATATATATTTAAAAATAGTAGAAAGTTGGTCTATTTTTGGAACTTTCATAAATTTTTGGTGCTTATCTGATGAAATATGTATCGCGAGCGAGTTCCTCCGGTGCTGTTAATATTCATAGGTATGGTGACATTTAGCACCATATGCCAATTAATACTCTATGCATGCATTCGATCCCGTATTTTCTGTAATTTGTGTGCCTCGGAATGGGTTGATCTGCCATCTTTCGAATTCAACACATATCGAGCCACACCAACATGCAAACGAAATGGTTACGTTAATATTTTTTTAGATCTATAAGTACTTGGGGTACAATTTAATTTGTCACCATTGTTAAAATGTTGTGGTGTGAGTAGTGTCTCTTAATATTAGTTTTGTTCACAATTTCCAGTTCACGGGCAGCCAGGAGAGCATCCTGCAGTTGGAGGCCGACGAGCCCCGAGGCCGCGCACTGAGCCCGCGACACCCGCGCACTCTGGTACACTATCGCCCATTGTACACCTATTTATATTTTTACTTAGAACATAAACATTGTACAGATAACTTTTTATAAGTAAAATGGTGACACTGGCTATTTCTTAAAATTACACCTACGCTTTATGTTGATTGAAATTAACCCTTGTGGGAATGTCACAACAAAATTTTTTTGCTATCGTTTTTGCGCTGACGACTGTAGCCAGTTTAGCGCATATACGACTATTAAGTCTACAAATAGACGGTGCTGTAATATACAATTATATGTCGTTTTATATTCATATGTTGGTTATGGGTCTGTTGTGGATATTAAAGGTTTAGCATTGGAGGTCAATTACGGAAGCTAATAATTTTAAAAGGATTTTATTGAAATGTATCAAGCATAAGCTACATTATGATCACTTATTGCGCTTTGCATTAAACAAATTTGTTATTCGCATAATGATTGTGTTATTGTATGTGATCAGCTGACGAGCGATAACTCGTACTCGGCGACGGGCAGCGCGCGCAGCAGCCGCGCCTCGTCGCCCGACGAGCTGGTGCCCTCGCTCACACCCTGCCGCCCGCACGCTCACCACAACAGGTACTAATACACCTAAAACCTCCTCGGTGGTCTCCGTACTTTACCACCCACTCGCACTTTACCCCGGGTGGCAAAGGCGGCACTTTTCCCGGTCACATCCCTGGAAAGCTCGCCGTACCAGCAATCTTAATTTAATCTTTCTTTGTAAAATGTTATCCGCATATTTAGCTTTGGAGATTCTTACAGATTAGCACTGCCCAACAATGCCTTCATCATGTATTTTTTTCCCATTTAACCCGAGACGCACCAAATACGGTATGTTTATAAGTTTGACGACTGTCATCGTCATCATGATGACGAGTTTTGTTTGAAAGGCAACTCGAAAGTGTTCTTAATAATGTATCCATCTTCCTCCTGCAACTCATTTTTAAATGTTAATGATAATAAAATAAAACTTTTGTTACTTCCAGGTCTTGCAATTCAACGCCATCCGGCTCGCCTCGCGCCGAGAGCTCGCGGCGAGACACAGCGTCAGTCAGCTCGGCGAGTATCTCCCGCGAGTGAACATTGGTCTGCCTACCGCCTACTGTGCCAAACTAACATAGCCTGGGACTACGTGCCGACGGCCACGGACGAACTAATGAGTGAAACAACTTCATCGTTAAAAAATAACCGCCAATAGTGCAGTGAGACAGTGATGTGTTCATACGAAATAAGTAAAAAATACTCAAAAAATATGGTACGAAATAAAAGTTCCAGTGATCGTGACATTTCGATTTGGTGGATGACAAGTGATATTTTTGTAATAGTAATAAGGACACACTAGTTAGTACGAATACCGCAGCTCCGCCTAGTCAACGAAATAGTGTTCCGATTTGTCCATACATTTTTGTCCCTTTCCGACTCGAGTCTAATTTGTACTTAACTTAATATTGCATTGGCTTGATCTCATAATATGTTAATATTTTTATTACACCTTCGTGACAGTTGTGACGTTGCGTTGGCCCTTGTACTTTGTGAATTATAATTAAGGATGTCCGTCCATTATTATTGTTATATCTTTCAACTATTACATCTCAAGTTTGATTGTCAACTGTCGATAATAAGCTAAAATTTTATTAACTAAGGGCCGATTTTTCAATGCTCCGATAAAACGGCAGATAGCTAATGAACGAGATTTAACTGACAATCTTGCAATTAACATTTTATTTCACACATAGCTCGGAGTGCAGTAACTTCGGCAGGTGAAACAAATATATTGAACCCACTAATCTTAGAACAGGACAAGAAAACTGTCATCATGCAAATGGCATTTAGGTATATTGACATACATTTTATAGTTATTTGTTGTTTGGCAGCCACGCAATTCGTAGCTATCTGATCGTTGAACAAATTGTATCCCTCAGTTATGAGTTATATTTAGTGTAAGCTTAACACTTGATTGAAAAAAAATTTTTTGTGCTATTCATCGAATGTTCGCTATCTAACTGGTTATATCAGTATTGAAAAAACAGTCCTAAACCTACTCTGATTATTATCGCACATAAAATTTGTCGTTTTTACTGTTACCAATCAGTTATGCAATTTTCTTAACATTATTACATGAGACTGAGTCTTTGCGAAAATTTCGAAATCGACTTTCAAATTTTATATTTTCGCAAGGACTCCGTGCATTAATACAATGCTTATAAAATCATGTGTCTATATTTGTATCTTGTCAAATATCTAACTACTGAGTGAAAATGAGTCACTAAAGCATTAGGTATCGACCGATACGTTTTATACATTTTGCTTGTAGAATATATTAATATGTATATAAGGGGCCAGAATATCGCAACCGAATTGATATATGTATCTGAATTCTGAACATAAGTGTATGTATGTGTCGTAGATTTTATGTACGAATAGGTACTTGTGTAAGTACCTTGAATTGTTGTTTAATAATAACGACCAATATTATAATAACACTAATTTCGTGACTCTGAGAATACGGTAATTAATAAAATCTAGTCCGAAGTTGCGTTGCTTTTAAGTTCAATTTAGATTGTAAATTAATATGTAAATATAGGGCATGAGATTTATGTACTGAAATAAAATTCTAGAATCCCGCCTTAAAATTAACATAACAAGTTGTATTTAAAAGCTACATAATTCGTTCAAACTTAACTCTTATGAAAGTGGTTATATTGTAATTTTAAGATTTACTTTTTAAGAGAGCATTTAAGTTATTTCATACGCAAATACCATGTAACGGTACTTAAATACATCAAATTGCATGTAAAACAAGGGAGACTGGTATGTACTTTTTAATACAATTACAGTAAATGTGTAAAATAAATAATAAAATACATTCCCTTGAAAGTGTTCTTTACTCCATGTGCACACGAGGTGAGGTGTTGAAATAAAAACCAATACAGTATTTACATTTGCGTTTCATTTCAGACATTAATTAAAAATTAATAAACCCAGAATGGTTGAAGTTATTTAATTGCATCTGTCAAGTTAATTACGATTATTGAAAAGTCATAGACAAAATTAATCTTGATGAAAATTTAGCCCCCTTTAGGAAACGCCAACGCACCACCGGGCCTACCTAATTTTGACCTATCGTGACCTCAGGAGGAGCAAGATGATTGGAGACCAATTACGATATGACGCTTTCATTACAAACACCATAGTCAAAGGTCAAAAAGTCAAAGATTCGATTCGACTTTTTACAAAGTACTTTCAAATCGTCAGAATGATATAATTATACAGGATTATGCAGCTACCGCCAGGTTCGGAAGGTTGCTTTTACTGAGAAGAACCTGGCAAGAAACTCAGTAATTACTCTTTTCAAAAATATTTTTCAATTTAAAGAATACAAAATAAATAAATTAAGAAACGTAAGCATGGACAAAGTTCCAATGCACAAATGTCGATAGAAACATAGAATTGAAGATAGAAGGAAAGCGAAGAAGAGGGACCAAGGAATAGTTACATACAGCAACTGAAGGAAAAAGTTAGCGTCATGTCGTGCAAGGAAGTCAAAGTGTTAGCGGACAATAGAGGGTTGGCGATTGATTCACTGACAAGAGCCTAACTCTTAAATAAATGATGATTATGTGACCCAGTCCACAATCTGACGCTCGTAACGAGTATAGGTTGAGTGTGATTATTTTTCTGAAAAATCGCATTATCTCGGAAACGGTGCGTCCTACCCCAAAATTCATGAAAATTTAGGAAACCCCCACCTATGAAATGCCAACACCACAAGGTTTACCAAATTTTGACCTACCTTTGATTTTCACGTCGGACCAAAATCTGGCGCTATTGACGAGTATAGGTACGGATTTTTTTTTTTAGAAACACTCCAACCCAAGTTTGACCTCTGTTTTCGCTAAGAATAGAAACCTTTATGTACAAAACACATACGGTCTGATCCGTGCAGACATTTTATCTGAACACTAGTGAAACAAGTGCTTAGTTGAAAATTCATTTAATTACTATTATAAAATTTGAGATACAATAGAAATTCAATTTATGTGCATGCGCGTGTAATATAAATATGGTTTTCTTAGTACGAAATGGTTATTTTTTTAAACAATTAATCATTTTTTAAAACAACATAATTTTATCAAAATGTTTGAATTCACGCATCACACCTGTCCAATGTGTTGCGATTACTGTGTCCTACAAACGCTTATTCCAAACTATGCATTTTGAGTACCTCTACTACGAGTTTTGCTAGCGTCACCGACGATAATTTGTATGATATTTTAGTTATTAAAGTCATCTAGGAGGCACTGCACAATTTCTCACACTAATATTCGGCGGAGACATCTATAATAGGCATGCATTGTTATTTAAATGATACGTAACTCGAACGAAATTTGATTTTACGATAGGAAAAAGCGTATGAATATTTACAATTTTAAGTTATATCTAGAGACCAGATTATGCTTTAGTAAAAAAAAATGGGCAAATTGATTATGGAATCGCTTTCGATAAACAATAAGCAAATAACAATAATAATACGCAAATCCGGTCCCTAGTAAAATAACAGTTAAATTTGTTAAATATAAATTGTAACATTCTAACACACAACATTCCCTACACTGTCCAGAACACACTCACAACCAACATACATACAGAAGAATATTTTCTAATAAACTTATTCTGGTCAGGATTCAAACCCAAGACTATAACTAGGCTGAGTAGTTTGAGGCTTAAGCTAGTCCAGCCATAATATCACCCGGAAAAAAAGTAAAAAAGCTAACTAGACCATTCAAAATTGCTATAATTATTTTAACAAAATAATACGAGACCATTTAGAAGTCTTAAAAATATTCAAATTCATTGCATTCCACATTTACGTAACTCCTAAAATTGATAACACAGTGACAATAAATAGTTCGTTGTTAGAACAATAAGAAGTAATCATGTTCTATATTGTAACATACAAATGGAGAAAAAAATATATTGTTAACCCAAAACCGATTAACAACGAACACACTTTCAAGTTCACGACGAGAACGGAGAGATCACACTAATGTTTCTAATCTTCATATCGTCAAATCAATATTACTGTAACAGTAAATAAAATTTAAAAACTTTAAAGCTAGCCGCACACACTCAAAGATATTGTCAATAATATTGTGTGTGCCGGCCCGTATTATGGTATTTTTCAATATTGTGAATATTGACAGTAATATTGTGTGAGTGTGCGACTAGCCTAAAAGTGACAACCCTCACGCTACATAGAGCAAACTTTATTATTCCACAATAGCCAAAATTCCATACTGATTTGAAAGCTTATTCATTATTTATACTGTGGCGGTAGTGAATGACGCTCTGGATTGAATAAGCCAATTAAAAATATTTTTTTTAAGCAACAATTAAATATAATATATAAAATTCTCGTGCCCGTGTGTTCTTCTGAAACGGCTGGACCGATTTGTTTAAAATTTTGCGTGCATGCCCCCTAAATGATAAGGATGATCCACCTCAATAAATATATGGCAATACACAGCTAGTAATAAATAAAAGATCGCTATCATGTTCCAGGCTTTGGTACATAGACAAATGTAGACGCGAACTCGTTGACGAAGAACACGTCGAAGTTGAACCCCGATCATTTGTCCCATAAGCCGACCTCTTTCATCTTTGTTTGAAAGTACTTCTCGAGAGAGTTTGCACATCTGTGGACAAATTAATAATTTTAATTTATTCCAACTAGCTGTGCCCCGCGGTTTCACCAACGTAGACTTAATTTATTGAGTGGCAAGCAGAACACTGAACTTCTATATATATAAAAATCAATTGTTGTTCGTTAGTCTCGCTAAAACTCTAGAATGGCTGCCTTAATTGCTCCTTATAACATTAGCTTAGCCGTAACAAACAGACAGACAGACG
This sequence comes from Watsonalla binaria, assembly GCA_929442735.1. Lineage (NCBI taxonomy): Eukaryota > Metazoa > Arthropoda > Insecta > Lepidoptera > Drepanidae > Watsonalla > Watsonalla binaria. Next base: position 3,436,562 of record OV838938.1, read on the forward strand.
GAGACTTTCTTTTAATATTTGTTACTACCGGTGCCCCGCGGTTTCACCCGCGTAGATTTAGTTTTATATAATATCTTCCCCCCTTTTTCCCTTCGCAATAAAAAGTAGCCTATGTCCGTTTTAGGGTCTAAAGATTGTCTGTTCCAAATTTCGGATAGCGTAACAGACAGACAGAGTTATTATATATATAGAGCATTTATAATATTAGTAGGGATGTGAGTACTGTATATACTTTCTTATGCATTTAGTGAAAAGATGTTAATTTGGAATTGGATGTTGGTTGATTTGGAAATAGTTGTTAAATAGGAAAGTGCACTCTGCTTCAAACTGCAGAACCAATTTTTCTGATATTTGGTACAGTGATAGTTTTGACCCCAAGCCAGAACCCGTATTTAATACAGTATTTAAGAAAGCATATTACGGGCAAAATGGTGTGTGTAAGCTTTTTAGCTTATCTTAACCTGTAATAGTCAGTGTCTGGAGAGTTGTATATCCGACAGTTGGTACATATCCGCGTCATATCGGCGATGAACAGCCGTTTGGACACGTAGTAGCGGGATTTGAGACGCTCGCTCATTGTGCGCAGATCTGGAATACAAGCAATTGGTTCTTAAGTCTAGAACTACTAGATTTTTAATTATGTTAATTTTATCGACATTTGTGCATTGGAACTGTGTCCATGAGCTTATGTTTCTTAAGCGATATTTAGTACTCTTAAAATTGTATAATTTTTTTTGAAAGAGTAATTACTGAGTTTCTTGCCAGGTTCTTCTCAGTAAAAGCAACCTTCCGAACTTGGCGGTAGCATGTATAATCTTGTAAATTATGTAATTCTGACGATTTGAAAGTGCTTTGTAAAAAGTCTAATCGAATAAAGATATTTTTGACTTTGACTTTGACTTTGAAACGAAACGAATCCGAAACGAGAGGACTACAAGCTCTTCCATGGGCAGGATCTGCCGGCTTGTTCAGGGAGTAATTGAGGAGTCAGGTACGTAGAGCAAAAGGGCAAGGGCGGCACAAAAGGTCCCAAGGGTCGAACAAGATAAATCAAACGAATTTGTGTCTTTCAAAAACCGGTTAAGTGTCATTTTCGTATTATCTGTAAAAACGGACGAAAAAGATCAGTTTGTTGTTTGGAAGCCCCTTAAATGATTATTCTGTTTTCCAGTATTTGTTGTTATAGCGGGAATAGTGTCATCTGTGAAAATGTAGGTCTCGGTTCATGAGATACAGCCTGGTGACAGACGGATAAACAAACTGGCAGCGAAGTCTTAGTAAAAGGGGCCCGTTTTTTACTCTTGGGTAGGGAACCATAAAAAACGGAGAGATCATAAAATAAAAAAATAATTTGAGCAGTCAAGCAATATTCCATAATTGAATTAAATAATTGATTCTACAATTTAACATGTCTGACGCAAGTTCAAATCTTGTATCAGTATCAATGAGTTTTTCAAAAACTTATGTAAAGTGATTTCAAAAGACGTGTTTACGGTGAAGGAAAACATCTTGAGGAAACCTGCCTACGTCTGAGAAATAATTCAAAGATGTATGTATAGTGCCTGAGACAGCAATAGACACGATGGCACATAATCATCTTCGGTAAGAAGTGGGTGTTGGTTTTACAACACCTCTGCCTACCCCTTGGGGAAAACAGGCGTGAGGGAGAAAACAGGGTACAAATTATCTTGGACTTACCCATGGGGAATCTGATGTGGTCGTAGTAGTCAGGCACTTCTGCTTTGTCCACCGGCTTGAGGAAAGGCCAGGCCGCTGCATGGTTTTTCACCTGGAATATTTCAATAATTCACCTTAAGCACTCATTAAATCGTATTAAAACTGTGCTTAAGAACATTAAAAACGGATTTTCAATTATTCTACATCAGTTTCATTTTCAAAAAGTCCAATAGTATTGCTGCAATGTCTCCCCGCGTACTTTTACGCCGTAGTTTGTACTCTGACGCAGCGTGTGTGAACCAGTAGGTGAGAGCCCAAGTGTGTGTGTACTGTAGCACACATGAAAGAGGCTTGGTGTCTGGTGGGTATTCATTGAAGCAATGACATAATGAATATAGTTTGATCAGTTTGGGCCTCGGTAAGGCATTTATGAACGTCGAGAATTACCAAATTTAAAAAGTAAAGAAAATTTACATTTCGAGCCGTGGTGGCCTTGGGGTTAGAGGAGTCGCCTGCTACGCAAGCGACGCAAATTCGAATCCCAGCGGGGACTGTACCAATGAGTTTTTCTAAAAACTTATGTGCAGTTATTTCACACCATGTGCTTTACGGCGAAGGAAAACATTGTGAGGAAAGGTGCATATGTCTGAGAAGTAATTCGAAGACGTATGTATAGTGCCTGAGACAGCGATGGATTCACCCTCTGTCACGTTGGTACTTGATTATATTCGGTGAAATGTGGGTGTTGTTGTTACAACAACTCTGCTTACCCCTTTGGGGACCCTTCTGGGATGGCGTGAGCATATTTTTTTTAAAGAAAATGTACACTAGTATACATACCGCGTGTAGAACGCTCCTCAGCAACATAGGGTCGACGTCTACTTCGGGCTCCACGGGCAGATGGCGAGGAGCGCGCCAGCCTGTCTCCCGCAGGCCCGGCGTGCACTCCACGGGGATACTGCGCACCTATACACACACACACACACACACTTAAACAAGACCGAATGATATACGCAATAGCATAGTTGCTATTTCGTATATCATTCGATCAGCGAAGTTAAGCAACCCTAACCGTAGCCAGTAATTGGATGGGTGCCTCGTTAACGTGCCTCTGAGAGCACGTTACGCCATCGGTCCCGGTTGACAATTTAATATCTTTGGCAATCGTTACAGGTCAGTCCGAGGCCTAAAACAGTCTGACAACTGGTTTAACCCAAATCACAGATTTTCCTTGTTAAAGGGGTTGCGAAGGTCAGATGGCAGCCGGTTCGTATAAAAATCAGGTGATCAGCCACATCGGGTTTGAATCAATTGCCGACCCCAACAATGTATGGGATATATATATCATCATCTCCCTGGCCTTCGAGAATCTGAATCTGATATATACATTCAGATGTTGCTCGTTTTGAGGTAAAAGAGAACTAACTATTGTGTTTTACTACACCTATACTAAATCTAATGCACTCTAATCCACTCTTCCATTGAAATGTACTTAAGCAACCCTATGTATATAGAAGGGACACATGTAAAAAAAAAAAAACCGGGGAGTTTGTTTCGCCGTTTCTTCTCCTGACAGGCTTACTTTTGGAAACGGTAGTAAATTTACTTAAGTTAACGTAAGAAAAATGACGTTCAATAAGTGTTCCAAGTGTCCCTTATATTGAATAAAACTTTTTGATTTGATTTGATTTGATTTGAATGAAAATACACTTACGCCTTCCTTGAAGCACGTGAGTCCAGGGTGAATTTTCCTAATTTCTTTTTGTCGCATGTCGATAAGCTTTTTGACGATCTGCAAACAAACAAAATGATTAATTATCAAAAAAAAAAAATTAGGAGAATTCGTGATGGACTTCAGCCTAAAAATCTATGTTGTTAATAAGAGATTAATACATATGTAATACCTCCTTCTGTGTGCGTATGACAAGCGTGAACTGCGTGTAAACGATGCGTGGGTTTAGCTCGCAGTGCATGAGCGTGGCTCCCTCGTAATCCTTTATGTATCCCTGGTACATGGCGCGCGGCAACTTTATGTCTTTACTGAATCCTTGCTTCTTGAAGTACCCTGTACATATTAATATTTAGTTACGGAGGATTTTCTGGCAATGGATTGCGTCACCAGGCAAGTGTTAGATGGTTGCGACATTGGTGCAGCGCCTATTGTCTATGGCGGTTCAAATTCTGAAAAGTGAGCTCCGAATGTTCTTATCACGTTCTTAAAAAAGGTCGCACAGCTGAAATTGACAGTTCAGCTGTGCGACTGTGATAGATAGAGACACACGTACTTTGTTATATATAACGTCACGTAATTTTTTAATTTCTTTTCTATTACCAATACATTTTTTTTTATGTTTACTGTACACCTCCTTGGCAAAGGAGATAAAAATATGATCTAGCGACGTTCGATTGCGAGATATTAAAATAATCGGTCAAATTTTCCATCGAGTAAACCATCGACTCGCCCTGGCGTTGAAATACTCCAGAGGTTTTTTCGATTGTTTGATACAAGCGAAGCCAATACATCGCGCCGTGTTCGAAGAGTGGCGACTACACGCGAATCGGACTCGCTGCCATCGACTGCGATTGAAAACAATCGCGATTCATCGATATGTTTCGACAATCGAATTAATCGCGATTAACCTCCAGTAACCTCCGATTAACATCAGTGTAGCGCTTTACGGCTGTTTTCTCATAAATGGGACATGAATTTTTAGTGTTACAGAACAGTACGTACCGATGGCGAATTCGTCAGCGAACGTGAGGAAGTGCAGTATATTGTTCCTGATGTGGTAGTCCTTGAGGTGGTTCATGAGGTGAGTGCCGTAGCCCTTCACCTGTTCGTTGGACGTCACCGCGCAGAACACTATCTCGCTGAAACCCTAACAACAAGACGCTATATTCACATAAAACAATACATTTATAATGTTATGATCTTCTGGAATTAAATTTCCTTAAATTTTTGCCTGAAGCAAAATATAATGATTTCATTAGAATTTTTGCTGTAACCGTAAAAAGCGTGTTACACAACGTCACGCGGTATCACCCGCGTAGTGCCCGTTCCCGTGGGAGTGCGGGGATAAAAAATAGCCTATGTTAATCAGTGTTAATGTAGCATTCAAATGATGAAAGAATTTTTAATTTATTACGAACATACTTGCATACGAATCTTTGCTCTTTATAATAATAGTATAGATGTACAGATTATTTAAAATACATACCTGTGAAGGAAATGTTCTGAAGCAAATGCCGCCGATCGGTCTGCCTTCCTTTATAAGGGCTAAAGTCTTGTGCTTACTGCAACATACAATAAGGCATTAAGCACCTTTAAATACGAAATGGGATAATGAACCTTATTTTCAGATACTTACGGATCAAATACTAATTGCGATATGTATTCCTTTGTCATTTCAGGTAATTGGTGTGAGAAAACGTTGTGGAGACCTGGGAAATAAAAATAAAATTATGGCAAGGCTTGAGTTTACAAATATAAAACTTTTACGCCCTAAATTTGGGGGCAGCAAAAAGAATGGTGATTTTAAACTTTACATTGCATAAAATGAAGTAGGTTCTGCATTTTTCAGCAATAGGTAGAGTTATTTAAGAGGTAGGTTTATGTATATAAAATTGCCCCAAATTAGCACCTACATTGCATCTGCGAAGTCAGGGCGCTAGAATACATATGCAAAATATAAAACATTTCCGTGATATAAAAAGAGCCGTGGTGACATTGGGGTTTGAGCAGTCGCCAGCTACGCAAACGACGCAAGTTCGAATCCCAGCAGGGCTTGTACCAATGAGTTAAAAAAAAAACTAATGTGCAATTATTTCACACCACGTGCTTTACGATGACGGAAATCATCGTGAGGTAACTCACCCTCTGTCACGTTGGCACTTAATCATATTCGGTGAAATGTAGGTGTTGTTGCTACAACACCTCTGCTTACCACTTCGGGGACCCTACTGAGATCATATTTATTTTATTTTATAAAACATTTCTTCTCTGTAGCTGTTTTTTAATCACGTTTTGTTTATCTCAAACCCACATGTGGGGACAGCAAAATAGCAAAATGTAGGTGATTTGAATGTACCTATAAGCCACAGCATAGTTTGTTTGTTAACGGGCCCAGTCAGTGAGTTGCCGATGACGTGGAACTCTATCAGTTTGCGTTGCTCCTCCAACTTGGCTGCTTCGTCGCGAGGCGCTTGCATCTTGAATAATGCCTGAACATATATATTATAACGTTTATATCATCATCTCCCTGGCCTTATCTCATACATTGATAGGGTCGGCACTTGATTCCACCCGATGCGGCTGATCACCTGATTTTATACGAATTGACTGCCATTTGACCTTCGCAACCCCCTTAACGAGGAAAATCTGTTATCTGGGTTAAACCAGTACCCCTATCACGGGTTGGCCGTTTTGTAATTTACGCTCGCTAGCGCTCTGTCGAATATTAGTATGAGAAATTGTGCAGCGATTGTGAAGAACTAAAATATCTCATACAAATATTGCGAGGGACGCTAGCGGGTATAGATTACGAAAACAGGGGCAAACCCGTGATAGGGGTACAGTTGTCAGACTATTTAAGGCCTCCGATTGCCAAAGATGATAAATTGGCAACCGGGACCGACGGCTTAACGTGCTCTCCGAGGCACGGAGGGAACTCGGGCGGTCACTTAGAATTAAAATATCTCATACAAATATTGCGACTGACGCTAGCGAGTATAGATAACGAAAACTGTGACAAACCAGTGATCCTCTATCACAGGTTTGCCAGTTACAGTACTACGCGAGTAAGACCGCTGGGCACAGATAGATAAATAGGTATGTGTGACTCACATCAGGTCCACACATGTAGTTAGGGTCGGAGATGGTGGCGACGATCTCGGCCACGGTCCTCTCGCTGACGTCATCCTGTCCGTCCTCGGCCACCCGCCGCCGCTTGGCGCCCGCCGCGGCCGCCGGCTCGCCCGCGCGCTTCACGCCCTCCTGCTTCACTGCACCTGCCACTGTCGCATGCTGACTCTGGCGCCGGTTACCACTCGCCTTCGGACATTGCTCGGACAACGTACATTCACTTTCCAGTAGATAGGATATTTGGTGCGAAAGTAAATAACGTGACGGGCTTTATACCTCCACAATACAGAAGATTCTTTTAATTTTGGTATAATAAGTACCTGAATGACCGGCCTTTGCTCGTGCTTTATTTCAACGTTTTCCTAGCGTAGGTTTCACGCTTTAGTTAAATAAATGTATCGCTCCCAAAACCCCTTGCATACCACATTTCATGAAAATAATTTTAGAATATATAGACATATAATATATAACGGACCCGACAGACATTGTCCTGCATAGAAAATAACCTAGATAGCGTCTGCAGCGCCATCTGTTGGGCTGATTTGTGATCTAGGACGCCACCCAAACGCATATAAAAAAAAATTCACTTCCAACCGTTTAGGAGTTCACTGACATACACACGTACAGTAGGATTTTATACATGAAGAAACAAGCATTGCTCGTATTAGATAAGGCACATACCCGATGACAGTGACACAGTGGTGAATCCATCCTTGCTATCTCCTGATGTGGTCACACGTTCAAACTCGCCGCGACGGCTTGCTGCGCCTACAATAATTGTATTATCATTATATGCTCACGCCATCCCAGAAGGGTCCCCGAAGGGGTAGGCAAAGGTGTTGGAACAACACTTACATTTCACCGAATATGATCAAGTGCCAACGTGCCAGAGGGTGAGTCCATCGTCGTCTCAGGCACTATACATAAATGCTTTTCGGGAATCGAACCCACGACACCTAGTGTGGCGCCATCTGGTGGGTTAAGTTGGCTGTTTGTCTGTTTAACTTTGATTTAAATAATATTAATTATATGTAAAGATACGCGAGAGAAGTTCGAATCCAAGCGTGACGGGGCCTGTAACAATGAGTTTTTCTAAAAAAACCTATGGACGGTGATTTCACACCACGTGCTTTACGGTGAAGGAAAACATCGTGAAGATACCTGCATATGTCTGAGAAGTTATTCCAAAACATTTCTAAGACGAGCCTGTGACGGCGGTAGACTCAATATCTGCCACGTTGATACTTAATCATCGCTGAAATGTGGGTGTTGTTATTACAACACCTCTGCCAACCCCTTCGGGAACACAGGCGTGAGCATATGTGTACGTAAAGATACAAAACTGTTATTCAAAAATGCAACTTACACTCCCTCGACTTATTGTCCAACATAGCTTGCAGGTGGTTCGGCGGCACTTGCTTGTAGTCCGGGTCCCATATCGGGGAGTTGGGGCTGAATATCTCCTCCTCCAACAGAGCCAGGAAACGGGGGAAGTGGGTCAATACTAGTACCTGCCAATAATAACAATACTGCTTATCTATACACGGATAGATTACATTGGGAGTGTCTGCAAATCCAAAAATATCTTTTCACTTAATGCAAATGATACGCCAATATACGGTATTTATATTAAAGAAAAAACATAAATAAAATATATCTGACTGTCTGCGTTTTTTAAGAAACGGCTAGGTTTTAACAGCTGATGTTACAGAGAGAAACAGGAGAGGAGCTCGTGGCACAGTTGCTATTGCGCATATCATTCGATCAGCGAAGTTAAGCAACCCTAACCCTAGCCAGTAATTGGATGGGTGACCGCCCGAGTTCCCTCCGTGCCTCGTAGAGCACGTTAAGCCGTCGGTCCCGGTTGCCAATTTATCATCTTTGGCAATCGTTACAGGTCATTCGGAAGCCTAAAATTAGTCCGACAACTGGTTAAGCCCAGATCACCGATTTTCCTCGTTAAAGGGGTTGCGAAGGTCAGATGGCAGTCGCTTCGTATAAAAATCAGGTGATCAGCCACATCGGGTTGAATCAAGTGCCGACCCCAACAAAGTATGGGATAAGGCCAGGGAGATGTTACAAAGAGAAACATATGTTACATTTATTTAAAAAAAAGTTTCAAAGTTGAATCCACATATGAAAATAAGTCCACGCGAGCGAAACCGCGGGACACAGCTAGTATGTAAACAACAAAAGTCTATACAACTTTGCTGAAGCATGGAATGACCAATGATGGCTATGACCCTAACGACGAATACTCAAGAAAATTGGAGTAATGTATTATGTTAAAGTAAAAGTACCCTTTTCTCCGGCGGCATACGGTCGCGTTCCGAATGGCATTTGTCCATAAGCTGTCGGCACACTGACTTGAAGACGGCTCGTAGCAGTGTGCGTCCGAACACTAGTGACGTGTCGTAGTGAGGTAATGAGTCACAAAAGGCCGGCACGTGGCAGAACACCAACCATCTGTCATAATAACATAAATAAATAAATAAACACTCTTGATGTATGTATGTACCCCTTTCTTACCAAGTAGTATATTCTTTAAGTATTCGAAATTTAATTCGTTTATACAGTATGATTCTGTCTGTTTGAACGCATTGTTTGTCTAAACTATAATACGAGTCTAGGTTTTTACTGTAATGTACATTTATAAGAAATTTTAATTGGTTCATCTTAAGAACCGATCAGCTTAAAAACCACATTAAATTAGTAGAGAAAAGTCAAAGTTTTGTAATAGTCTTAAAAATCGTTATCTGGAGCGAAGTGAGGACGGGTCGATAGTTTAATCATAAAAAAAATATCGCAGCATGACAGTACCTTAGTACAGTAGCGTTGTGCTCTAGTGAATAAGATCGCCTATGCTCCATTGAGTTGATTCATAGTTTCATTTGGACACACAGATTTTATTATTATTATATAAAGACAATATAGTGTGAATAAACTGTTTTACAGAATAGTTGAGGGCAAAAGATGATTAAGGCAAGGAAAAGTAGCACACCTTGTATAATTAATTTGATAAGCTGAGATGTCCTCCGCATTGGATACTTGCTGTAACAAATGGAAATTGGAATAAGAAAAATGACATACAACCATTATAGGACAAACAAAATATTATAGAAACTTAAACCTTACTGTATTACAAAACATAGGACAAGATAATCTTTGGTTCAATAGTAGTTCCATCTCTTTTTGTCACACGGATTACAAAAGGGATGTGGCTTTAGTCTGAATTTGGCCTAGTCTTTGTGTAAACATAATCTGTAATAAGGGGGCATAACTTTTACCTTTCGTAATCTTCAATTAAAGGTTTCGAACAAAAAGTTGTCAATTAAAAAAAAAAGGTATGGCTTAAAAAGTGTAGCGTTTTTCCGCTAGCTACTTACTTTAAAATACCCACCAATATTTCCAGGCAGGGCGTGCATTGGATTTTCAGATGGGTAAGCATAAACAATAAGTAGGGTAGGTAGGTAGGTTAATTATATACCAATGTGGCGCGTAGATACCTCTTGGTATAGACACACACACATACGACACGAGTGTATTCAGTCATCAAAAATGGTAAGCACTGCTTATCTGCTTATATGGAATGCACGCCCCTGTTCCCAGGGATATGGTGGGGTTGAAATGATATGACGCTACATGCTAACGAAAGCAAGTCTACTCACCAACTTCCTGACGCTGGGTGTCTCAAAGTTCCAGTGGTTGAAGCAGTGTAGGAACATCTTGGCGAGGTCGTACATGGTCTGCCACTCCCGCTGGGGCAGCGTGTTGAACTTGTATAACACGAAGTTGGTGATAGCTTTTGCTATAGAGGGACGTTCGAAGGGCGGCTGGCCGAGGGGACCCTCGATGCGCGGTGACGTACGAGATAGAATACACTTGCGAAGAATCTGATAAAAAAATGGTGATCTGACACTTGGTACTGTCATTGATGGTCTTTGTTTATGTGGACTCTCGATACGCGGTGGCGTACGAGATAAAAATTATCTGACCAAAAAACTTGCAAATCTGACATTAACAAAAAAAAAATTGGCAGAGTTATAATTGATATGCGAAATATCTACAAAACATTTGCAACTGTGTTTTCTATAGACCCTCGAAAAATATAATACATATTAAAAAAATAACAAGAAATCAGAAAATAAACATACCTTAAACAGAAAATAGTAGACCCGCTTGGTATCATGGTCATCTTCACGATGCATGGACATAAATATGTTCTCTACATCCACTACGGCACCCAACAGTCTGTTAACTTCGGTCACTGGCAACCCTTGTAACTGAGTGACATGGCTCTCTGGAAAATAATCAACACATTCAAAAATGATCTGTCTCACGTAGACGTTAAGACATGTAGTTGTGTGTGGATGAGGATCATGTTACTATCTTAACTAGGTTTTTTAACGTCATGCTTATCAAAGTGCGTGTTGACAACACCTCTGCTTAACCCTTCAGGGATCCCATTTTTACTAGTATTATAAACATTTCTGCTCATTTTTAGTGTAGATTAAGTTGTTCAAGTAAATATTAGTTAGGTAAGTAGTAATAGTAGTAAGTAGTTTTCTGATAAACTTATGATTTTAAATTCAATTTAATTATAAAACTACTAAGCAGAAATTGTAGCAGATTCATATAGAATTCCCCCTGTGAATGTGATGTATGGATGAATGGCAGAGGATAATGTCAACATGCCAGGAGTATTGTGAGGGGAGTAAATTAATGTGTTTTAGTTTACATTCATAATTATACTACTCTTAATTGATATAATTGGCTTTCAGACGAACTAATTAATACATTTATAAATAAATAAATATATAATAGTCTGGATATATGAGTAGAAATACCTTCAGTTTGGTCTTTGGTGGAATGGTGGTAGGCTATTCGGCCAATGTCGCATGGAGGAGCATGATAAACAGACCAAACAACAACAATGAGACTCACAAGTGGATTAGTGCTTCGGTCCATCATCATAAACCCATATTTATACAGCAGGTATGATAGGTTACACACACATAGACAAGATATACTGTACCCGTGTCACGAGGTTTCATTTTCTCAATACATACTGTCACCGCACAAGAAGCGTCTACTCTCTTTGCAGTTGCTCTCTAGTTTTTATACACTCATTTGACATGATACAAACTGCGTACACTTTTTCGTTCAAATAATATCATTGGTATTTTAATTTTGATATGTTGTTGTTTAAATGAAACCAAAGTACATACCTAGCATGTGATTACAGTTCCTGCAAGGATCATTGAAGCTGGCTAGCGGCTGGGCATCGGCACGAGTGCCCTTCCCTGGTTGGACGGGGAGAGGGGCTTTCCAACCATTGCATGTACAGTCTGCACTCTAAAAATAAAGATATAAAATATTTACCTCTTATCTGTGTACAACTGGAGTTGACAGCACTTAAGAGTTGACAGATTCATGCCATCTGTGTATTTGCAATTCCCCTCAAATTTAACTACTCCCAAGTTATGTTAATTTTCATCACATTTTGCATTTTCAACACATCACACACACACACAACACATCACACAAATTGTCATCACAAGTAATGAGCATAGAATCTTGATCGCAAAATGTTTCATTTTATCAGACTGAGACTGTCGGCATGCCATGACAAAAATAAAAAATGTGCAGTTCCCCGCAAAATTTTTGCTGAGCCCTTATAACTTGTGACGGCAATTGTACAATACAGTGGCCTTAGCGTTGTACTATCACACAACGAAGCCACCTCTTTCACAGAAATACTTTTTAATACCAAGGACTATCTCAGGACGATGGACAATAGACTCACCATCTGTTACATTGGCACTTAATCAACTTCGGTGAAAAGTGGGTGTTGTGATTACAACATCTCTGCCTACCCCTTCGGGGAATACAGGCGTGAGTGTATGTATGATTATCTCAGGCTCTTTTGTAATCAGGCGGAAATACTTCAATTGTCAAATAAGTAATGCAGGAGGTTGTTCCTTTGAATTCCACTTTATATTTAAATTTAACTTAACCATTTTGAGATGTAGAATAGTAGAATACCAAGCGAAGTTCTGTTTCTATTGAAACATGCTTTGCAAGAAAGACAGTTTACCTGACAAGAGGAATAAATGGCAAGTTTGAGCAGTTTCTTGTTATGTGGCCAGTTGTAGACTTGCTGCTTGCGTTGCTGAATCCGCTGCAGGTTGGACTGTCGGGATGCATGACCGTCACTTGCGGTAGATGGTGCCACATTGCTTGACGATGTCTCTTCGCCTGAAGTACTTGATGTACCTGCAAAATTATATAAGCTAGTCTTGACTTTTTGCGTGTTGTAGTACCATATGCAGCCAATGCAGGCAATCACTTTCAACATGTAAGTTTTCTATGGTGTTACAGAATAAGACATACACTGAGAGAATCTCAGTGGTAAATTCCTCGACATTCATAAGTGCCTTACTGGGGTCTATCTAAATCATTTTCATATTTTTATCATTTTTTTAGAGTGGATTCTGCCTTATCATGAACCAAATAATGTTATATTAGATGTTATGTACTTGAAGACTGCAGGCATTTTTTTTACTTGCTAAAAACCTATACCTTTGGTCTTTCCCTACATTGGCATCCAAATCAATTCTCAACTATTCAGCAACAATTTTACTGCTCTCTAGGAAAAAATAATTGAATAAGAAGTGCCTTCACTGCACTTCTTATTCAATTATTTTGCAATGTTACTTACATTGCTGAGCTTTTTGGGGCTAATTGCATATCTGCTACTAAATTGATACCAAAATGATTGCAAAGCATGATAGGAAGATACAACAATAATTAGTATAAATGAGATTGAATAAGTAAACGTAAGGTTATAGTGGTTATTTGTTTATTTACCTTCGGTTCCGTGAGCTTGGGAAGCATCAGTCTCCACACTATTAGGCATTGCTATGTCGCCAATATCATCCGCGTTTTGCGACGACATAGTTTGGTCGATTCCAACAATGTCGTGGCCTACGTCCGAAACATAGATCGCATCAATAATATGGGCTTAATTCCATCCAACTAAACATTAAATAACACCACGTACGTAAGAAACAAACAACACGCCTAATTTGTACACTCGTAAAATCAATTATTTCACGTCGAAAACTATTTCTGACAGATATGTCAGAAACGTCAGACCATGCGTCAGGTGGAATTGTTTGATTGACATTAGTTCAGACTTGGGTCATACCATAGACAACGGAAAATATTTATCTTTGAGTCAGACCAAGATTTATAAGCAACGTTTTTTCTTTTACTATTTTTCTTTATTCTAAAATTGCGCAGTACATTCATAAATAATATAAATATTGTAGGCGGCGTCACGAGTTTTCAGCGCTGGCCTTGAAGTTTTTTGTTTTGTGTTGGTGCGAGCGTGAGTAGAAGCTATTTTCGCTGATCGCTATAAATTCATGACGTACCCATGTATGACAGTACCCATATACATTTAATAAGCAGACCAGACGAAAGGGCTAGGCTGCTAATTGTATTTAGATAAAAAAAAAGCGAAAATTCGATGCAAATGGATTTTTAAAGTGAAATTTATTAAATCTGTGGCTAGATGTGGCGGCATTTTAACTCCGTCATCTTCAACAACTTAGCAAATGTTCTCTTAACTAGTGAATAGGGAGAAAGAGAACCCAATTAACAAACATACTTTTAACACCTATGTAGGTACGTTGCAGCACCAAGGGTGTCACTCACACGTTTTCCACGCTATAAAGAATTAAATCACTGTGCCAATATAAAGAAAGACAAAAGACATCTGAAGTCCAATACTCTTTCTCTATTAGGGCACGTGCAACCTAACTCACCTCGGTGAAGAATAAATAAATGAAACCATTTTTACTTCAGTCTTTCGCATTTCCTTGTCAAACATAGACTAGTTTCTAACTAGAACGGTTGCAGCCGCGGTTCCTCAGGCATGACAACCATTTGGTTGAAATATCTTCCCTTTGAGGGGGACTGCTCTCTCCACAACATATCAATCACTCTGATGTAGCATTATTTGGTGACGATTTTAGATCGTCTATGAGGTGGGTCTCCAGTCGGGCAGATTTAGTAGGAACAATACCCGAGTACTTAGATTTTCCTTGTAATTAGCTTTCGTATCAAATTCAGTTCATTAATAGGAATTACAGAATAGAATACAGTCCACAAATTACGGTCGATAACATCAAATTTAACTGCGGTACTAGGTACCTATCATTCGTATAGATAGAAAATAAACAAGAAACCACAGGTAGGTATGCTATCAAATAGAACACCACAATACATTGCTGAATAGTAAATTAATAATAGATTCATGTTTAATTAGGTATACCTTCTAAACGCAAATATTGGTTTGGAAATAGGTACTGAGCTGAAACTCGGTTATTAGTTAGATGTAGTCGAGGACATACACTACTTATAAGCATCTAAGGGCTTACAATGCTCTTGAAGGAAAACGATAATCAAAAAACAGGTTTAAGAGGATAAAAGGCAAGAAAGTAATGAATTCTAATAACAAGACAGTGAAGTTATACAACAATTTAAATACAGTTCTGCATTTAGCCGGAATGCCAGGCTTCTGGGTGCAAAGCGTCAACTTACCACCTGCTTTTGTCCTAATATACGGCATATTTGTAAAGATACTTGATAAAATCCTGGGCATATTTGCTGTAATGATTTTTCTAGCTCTATTTACTCATAACGACGTGAGTCTGAACCAGAGATTTACCAAACAAATTGATTCCTTCACCATTCCTGCCTCTTACGCCTATTATGTTGTTTTAATAAGAGCACGTGATGTGATCAATGTTATACTGTACCAGCTGGAAGTTCTCTCAAAGGAAATCCATATTAACAAAGCTGTAGAAAAGCGGATGATCCTAAGCATAATCATTAGTACTTTGACGTACACATCGGCTGGTGTATTTATTTTATTACGAGATGGAATTAGTATGATTCGGAATTATCTCTCAGGTATCTGTATTCTGCACGTTTTTCTATATATTTAATATCAAGTAAGATCCTAATGACGTAGATAATAAATATAATAGACTCAATATTATGTACGTAAAGACAAATCACGATTTCTGATAACAAATTTGTATGAATTACCTTAAAAAATGTTGCACCGCATTGCGAAATACTTCATAGCAAATACAGCTTCACCTCACGGAGAGCACATTCTTCCAAAGTAGTGTATCTGATGTATTACCAGTAGCTACGCCGTGAGTTAATATATCAGCCAGACAGTCATAAGTTTGAATTTTATGTCTGAAAACGTCTGAAATTACCAACATAATTAGCATTTTAATTCTACGTTTTACAGGCTATCCAGCACTTAGTGTCATTACGGTATGGCCGGATATATACGATGGGTCACAACTCGCGCAGTCTGCAAGGCTAATCATATTCGTGCTCTGGATTCTTCTCTCGTATCGTATGGTTGCATGTCATATGCTCATCTACACAATCCTCAGTGGTCTCAGCCAGGAGTTCAAATACCTACAGAATTACTTCTACAGCTTGGATAACATATTCAAGAGAAATATAAGCCAGGATGAGAAAGATCACGAATATTTACATGCTTTTAAAAGAGGAATCAAGCTACATATTGAAACTTTAAGGCTAGTAATGCTACACTTTATTACTGTGGCCTTTGACTGCACAAATCATATTGTTGTTATTCGAGGAACTAAGATAAATAAGCTCAGTCTATCCCAGAGAGGTCCCTGAAGGAGTAAGCAGAAATGACATTACACCGAGTATGATTAAGTGCCAAAGTGACAGAGGGTGCGTCCATCGCCGTCTCAGGCATAGATACCTACGTCTTTGAATTACCTCTCAGACATATGCATTTTTCCTCACGATGATTTCTTTCACCGTACAGCACGTAAAATCAGTGCAAAAAAGTTTTTACAAAATCTCATTGGTGCAGGCCCCACTGTGATTAGAACTTGTGTCGCTTGCGTAGCAGGCCACTACTCAAACCCCAAGGCCACCACGGTTCCTATTTATAAGCAAATCTACAAAATCGTCCTTGAAAACTGCTAATGTTCTAAATTCCAGTAGTATTACTTGAATCAGTAGTGGTCCAAGGCTCTATTCTAGGTCCATTTCCTATTTTTGATTTTTACAGATGCACAAGATCTTGCCAGTCTGTATGTGGAATTATATTTAACAATGAAGTTCTCGCAGTAACTCAACTTATGGTTCCTGTGATCTATAATATAATAGTAAGCACTACATAGATAATCTTGACTTAAGGCACTGGTCTAGAGTGTCTGAGTATTACGATGCACGGTAAAAAGTACAAGTTTTTGTGACCTATAGCCGTTCTCCTCCCGACGTTCTCCTTGACCCTGACGACGATATCACATTGCTTCAGCAAGCAATGTCTCAAAATCACACACCCAACCGACCATTGTTTCGTCCTCGCCGAGGTCCGAGCCCCGCACCGGGGCGCCGTTAGCTGAGTTGCTTAGTTTTTAAGTTTAAGCTCGGCTGGAGGCCCTTGGGTCTCGGCCCAATAAAAATAATACATATATAGCCGTACAGTCGCTCAGGCCTGGTCGTCGGTCCAGCTTGCTCTAATATATATAAGTAAAAGTGTAGGTAATCACATCCAAATTCGGTTCGAAGATGCTAAGTCTCTCTCTCACACACACACATTCACACTCATACAGACTTTACCGACGGCAAACTATTTTCACTTTATTAATATTATTATTAGTTTTCTTTGAGAAAAGCATGCTTCATTTTAAATACTCTTGATTACTGTAAACTTATTTTCTGTTATTATGTAGATATGGAAGCGGGGCACCCTGGCATAAGTAAATAATTACTTAAAACGGTGGCCCAAAGACAAAGTTTATATGAAACTCTGATAAGATAAATATTTTTTTTGAAATGGTTCTAGAGAGTGTTAACGTAACGGATTGCTTCGACGGCTCGCTGGCATATTCATTT
The DNA here is from genome assembly GCA_929442735.1 of Watsonalla binaria. Taxonomy (NCBI): domain Eukaryota; kingdom Metazoa; phylum Arthropoda; class Insecta; order Lepidoptera; family Drepanidae; genus Watsonalla; species Watsonalla binaria. Next base: position 3,454,074 of record OV838938.1, read on the forward strand.
TAACCCAAGTGCATATATACTCGTACATGTAAATATTCATTATTCCCTCACCATCGATCTTCTGTCCTTGTCCCATGCTATTTGCGGTCAACGCAATGTGTTTTCTGATATTCCTCACTACAGGCGTCTTATCTACATACCCTCCCTTTCTAGCTATATCATCTTACTTCACCGTGCGAAGAAGTAGGCATTTTAGTAGTAGGTAGAAGTAGGTAGGTATCTCTGAAGCTTAACATAACTTATTAAACGACTTCTTTTCTGAGAAGTAGCTCTTGGAAACTCGCTCGGGGAAACATTTGTATGTATGTATGTTTGTAACGAATTGGCTCAACAAGTACTGGACCGGTTTGAAAAAGTCTTTTATCAATGGATAGCTACATTATCAGTGAGACATATAGGCTATATTTTATTCCCTTACTCCCAAGGGAACGGGAACTACGCGGGTCCGCGTGCGTCCGCTAGACTTAAATCATAAGTCAAAAACGTCCCCTTTTCGAAGGATATACCGTTGTTATGACTTGCTGCTACGATTATTATTCCTAATTTATTTACTGTTTATAAATACTATGCAGCTATCAAAAAGCAACAACATGGAAAATATACCAGTATCCATTGGCTATTTGGCTATCTGCTCAGTGTTCTGGTGCTTGGCTGGTGATATCAAAGTGGAGGTTAGTAGCATGCATTTTTAATCGAAGTTGTTTATTTCATTACATTGATGTACGTTCATTGTATTCTAGGCTTATAAAGTATCAACCGCGATGTATTGCTCGGGATGGAACCATTGCTCGACGAAGCAAACTGCGTCACTACGGAAGATGTTCGTTATATCCATGATGCAAGCCCAGGTGATATTAAAAGACAATGCCCATGGCATTAAGTCCGCCTATATACTTTGTGCATATGAAGTTTTAATAAATAATAATGCTAATAAGACATTTTCGAGCATTATACTATGAGATAATTATTCACAAAGGGGAACATACTGATGATCGTAGTTACTATTTCTACATTGGGCTCTATAAAGGATAACCTTAGTTACTATTGATATGGTGACTGCTACGATCGTAGTCACTAATGCTACGGTGTTTGCAACAAACAATATTTACTATTGCTATGGTGGGTGCTACGAACATAGGTAATATTGCTACGGACATAGGTAATATTGCTACGAACATAGGTAATATTGCTATGGTTGGTGCTACGAACATAGGTAATATTGCTATGGTCGTTGCTATGAACATAGGTACTATTGCTACGATAGGTGCAACGATCGTAGTTACTATTGCTACGGTAGTTGCTACGATCATAGTTACGTACTTTTGCTACGAACATAGGTAATATTGCTATGGTGGTTGCTACGAACAAAGGTACCATTGCTACGATAGTTGCTATGATCGTAGCAAATTCTATTTATGTTTTTTTTATGAATGTATTAATACAAGTTTCTCTACACATTTCAGCAACCTGTGGTGTTGCTAGCATTTAGGCACATCGAATTAACCTACGAAACGTTTGTCAATGTAAGTTATTAAATGAGATTTCTAACCTCTACCAGCTACCTCGGTCAAAGAATTAGTCTTGCCATCCAAAGGGGGAATGCTGCCAGTATCTTCGGAACCTTGCCTACAGGGATTCCTTTTAATAATATATTTTAGTTATAAGATTATATTTTTTAAGGTTTTTAGTTATTAGATTATATTTTTAAGATTTAATTATATAATATTATATTTATGGTCAAATCAGCGGTTGGCGGGCCGGTGCACCAATGCTCAAGGATGGCGGCCGATAGAGATAGATGGCGAGCTATTGTAAAACAAGTAGCTGCTGCTCCTGGCAGTATATAAACAATGAATTGGAAATAATGTTACCATTAGGTATAAGTAAACAGTTATTACGAGTTTTTAATTGGATCTCATCGTTATTTTTTCAGATCGTCAGGTCAGCGTATGTGGCGTTTATATTATTGAATTAGTAAGAAGCATATTATACACAATAAGAAGAAAATTTCACAGAGTTTATTTTGCACCAGGATTTATACTGTGATTTTTTACACATTTCATTGTATTAAATGGTATAATTAATTGATATTATTGAATAGCTTTTATTCAGTAACTATTTTCAGAGAAAAGTACTTAAGTAATAAAAGTAACATATCTAACTAGAATACCAATTTCAATGTTTTATTAAATAAAAACTGATCATGTGACAATCGGATTCGCACAAAATTATTCTGAGCTGTTGTTGATGTTGTATATTATACGGATTTCTTAAATCTCTTGATCACAACGCTTAAAAACCACAATAAATTTTCAAACAGAAGATTGCTATTAGCAGAAAAGTAATATATCTTCGAGCATCAAACAAGAATTACTTTCAAATTGAGAAAACTTATTATTAATAATTTCAAAGTCGGCAGGACGCTACGTGGACAGAAACCTAGTCATATGCGTACCACATAATACTTAAAGCGTACTACTGCAGTAATTTTAAAACCAAATTTGATTAGATTTACCACTATAATATGTGTCCAACACTTGTACTGTGACATGATATTCTCTCGTTGGTGGGACTCAGTGCGCGGAGGCTGCGAGATCGTACGGACATGTTTCGAGTTGCGTCGCGGTTACGACAAATATTGCTAATGTTATAATAAACTTTCTGATATCGACACAGAATACAGATTTCCACAACTGAATGCTAATGCTAAATAGTACTTAATTGTGCAAACATTGTTAAGTATAAAATTATCTTTAAATAAAACTTAATTGCTAATTTTAAAACTTCTAATCCGTATGTAGGACTTACACTGTTAGTGTTGAATTGGAACTAAGGAGATACATTTATATTTCTCTATCAATAGTGTTTGCAAATATAGAATATTAAAACTTTGAAGAAAGTTTCTGTAAAGAAAAATGTTACGCTAAATTAATATTACCAACTACTAAAAATCTTAAAGATGGATTCATCATTTTTCCTTCGCGGCAACGAAAGTGTCGATCAGTTTTACGAACGCTGTAACAATATATCTCAGTTTGACTGTTCTGAAGATGAAATGCTCTGGTGGTTGATGGGGTCAAAGCGGCTTCCTCTCAACGAGATAGTGCCTCTAAGTATAATGCTGGTGGTGATATTCCTTACGGGAGTGATCGGCAATGTGTGCGTGTGTGTAGTTATTGTGAAACAGCCTGGCCTGCACACAGCTACGAACTATTATCTGTTCAGTTTGGCTGTTAGTGATCTGCTCTTGTTATTGTTTGGTAAGTACAACCTTTGCCGTGTAAGTATGCCTCGGAAAGCACGTTAAGCCGTTGGTCCTACGCCTCACCTCTCCCTTCGTGTCAGATTCCCGTCTCATCGGACTATGAGAGTGAGGGAATAAAGAGTGCACCTGTGTTTGCGCACACACTTGTGCGCTATAATATCTCCTGCGGCTAATTCCAGTTGAGATTAACATCCGTAACCGGAATTCGTTGGGAGATCATTATACAGTATACTAATATAAGCCGTGGTGGCCTTGGGGTTAGAGCAGTCGCCTGCTACGCAAGCGACGCAAGTTCGAATCCCAGCGGGGCCTGTAACAAATAGTTTTTCTAAAAAACTTATATGCAGTTATTTCACACCACGTGCTTTACGGTGAAGGAAAACATCGTGAGGAAACCTGCATATGTCAGAGAAGTAATTCAAAGACGTATGTATAGTGTTCGAGACGGCGATGGACTCACCCTCTGTCACGTTGGCACTTGATCCTATTCGGTTAAATTCGGTGAAATACAGCACCTCTGCTTACCCCTTCGGGGACCCTTCTGGGATGACGTGAGCGTATATATATCATTATACTAAAAAAAATTATAACGGCATCGCAGAAGGGGTTATTCACACTCTCATTTCACCGAAGAGTAAGTGCTTTTCACTAAATGCATAATTATGAAAGTATATACAATACTCACATAAAAAAACCTATCCCTAAAATTTGTTTGTATCTATCTATTCGTTCCGGCTAATCTCTGAAACAGCTGAGCTGATTTTAACGGGTCTTCACTGGCAGATAGATGATGTCACAAGGTGTAAATTAAGCTTTTAAAAAATAGAGTTCAATAAAGTCTTAGTTATTAAATTAAGTTTACGCGGGGCACAGTTAGTTAACCGTAAAGCTTGTGGTGTGTCTTCATCGCACTTATTTCTAAAGTATTGCTCAAAAGCTGCATTTTGAACTATTTTCCTACATTATAAACATATTTCAGTATTACTTGTTATCGTCTCTGAGAGTTAAATTAATTAAAATTTATACATTTTGGCCCCTAGTAAGCACTTTCAGTTACCATACACTTTTAGCTAGCAAGATGCGTTACCACAGCTTTGGAATTAGCCGGAGCATGAAACTCAGGCAGGTATCTCAGTAGTCTATCCATCGATAAGCTCTGTGCACAAAATGCTTATCTTTTGAATCCAATAATAAATCACATTCAATCAACGCCCTACGGCATATGAAGGTCAAATATCAACCCACAACTTAGATAACCAATAGTCAGTCTAATGGTAATAAAAACTTATCTTTCGCAGCTTGCCAATTTATTACTTATTAGCTGTGCCCCGCGGTTTCACCCGCATAGACTCTGCTTTATTTTACGGAACCCATTTTTTTTGTAAATAAAAGCATACGACGTTGAAATGAAACGTCAACACCCTACCAGTGGAAGTCCAGTTAAGTTCAGTTCAGCCGTTTTCCAGACTTACCGGTACAAACGGACAGAGAGACAGGAGATTTGTTTGTTTAAATTTAAGTAAGTAAGTACCTTGATATGCTTTCATATGCACTTAGTGAAAAGCAGTTAATTTCGAATTGAAACAGATACTTTAATTTTATTTATCTGTATATATTGATATCTAATTTTGCTTTTCATTACTATGGCTATTGAATATGAAGGCCAACGGCATTGAGTTTTATATAAAGTATTGTACCTACCAACGGCCTAGTTGACTACCATGTCTAGACTTTCATATTTTACTTTGGACTAACGCAAACTTAAACCCGCGACTTTGCTTACGCACCGTGATGAATAATTACCTCGATATTTATCGATAAGTTCATCTTATGACGATTTTATCCCGTAATGACCTGTTAGAGCCCCTAACCGTGAGTTGCCTAAGCTGACATCTATTCAAATATAACAACTTCTGTTTTGGCTCTCACCCCAGATGCCTATGTAGCAAGCTTGTCATATGTTACAAGCTTACAATGCATGGAAGCTCACCAAAGCTTTGAAATAGGAACGTTTGGTTCATCGAGTGTGAGGGCTGTCACACATAAAGATTTTAAAATTTACTAACATGAAGATGACATAAATGATTGACAATTGACATAACTCAACTGACAGAGTACATTCGTTTTTAGTTATATACTTACTTAACTGAAGATAATGTATAACTAAAAACTAACATAACTAAAAACCTTAAAAATATAATCTAATACCTAAAATATATTATTAAAAGGAGCCCCTGTAGGCAAGGTTCCGAAGATTCACTACGGCAGCATTCCCCCTTTGAATGGCAAGACTAATTCTTTGACCGAGGTAGCTGTCAGCTCTTCGGTCTCCTGTGATGTCGACTAACCTTTTAGTTATTTATTTTAAAAGCCTAATAGCGCTAGGACCCCACGGACCAAGGGTCTCGACTCCGAATGGGACAAAATCATAGTTTAGCAAGTTTAGCAAGCTTTGGCTTTTTCAGCCGCTTCACATGCCGCACCAATTCTGTTGTTGGTTCCATGTAGATGGGAAGGGGCCAGCGTGTCTGAACAGGTTGCATTGCATCCCATACCAGCACCCGCCTCATCTTCCATGGAATCAAGCTCATACCGTCCGGTCTCTTGCGATACCAGTTACTTCTCAATATACCTACTGTTAAAGTATTTGTCGATTTGAAGTTAAGAAAAATGTGTGTAAAACACGTAAATTTCGTACACGATCGTCCACGACGTGACTCACCTTACTCACATTACGCCAATTCCGCTAATTATCTCGTATATACGCGTGTCTGTGTTAGAGTGTAGTTTCAAACGATTTGTTTCTAGATTCCATACTGCTTGTAATATACTGTGACTCAGGTTATACCTATTCGGATTTTATCATGAAACGAGGTTTTAACAATGTCAAATCGGAACGTGCTTGCGTAATAGTTGAGGAACTTAGCCGTTGTCAGTCCAAGTAGGTAAGTATGCCACCCTGGCTGTTTCGATAAACAGATTTACGAGGTTAGTCTGTGCCGTTACGTTCATTAATTAACCAACTTATGTTGTTGCCGACGACGCCGCGTCCTCGGTTATATCTATATATTAATATTATTATAATTTGAAGTTACCCGAAACATAATAATATATCACTCCGACCCATATAACACGAGACAAAGGCACAAAGATGATGACAGCTGTCGACGTTTTGATACTGTTACCTTTTTGGCTGACATGTGTTGTATTGTGAGTAAAAGTTCCCTTCTTTCTCTCTATGATGACCATGCTGACGTCATTCCGTGATCATATTTTCTTTATTTCATTACGAAAATACACATCATCTGGGGCCTTACCATAACTGCTTATTGCCATTGTTTCACACGATGTACATCAAATTGGAATTTTAAAATATAATATTTTATATAATACTATCTGAGTAAGTGTGTATTAAGGGGAGGTAAAATATACATTAATTGCAGATTAGAACAATAAATTGAATAAAGTCTTAATTATACATACAAGGGACAGTACTTAAAACGAATTACCAGTAGAAAACTTGGCCCGAATCGGTGTCTCTCGGGATCGTGCCAAGAAGGCTGGCAGCATTGCCACGTTGAATAGCAATGATGATTCTCTGAGCGTGAAAAGCCTCAGCCCGCTTGGCACGAGAAGCTTCTACTAGGCCATAGTGTCCGAAGATGTCCACACAATCTCCACAGTGACACCGATGAGGGACAATACATTTAGCGCTAAAACGCTTGTAGATTATTTGAATTTTGAATAATAATACGTGAGTAAAATACGAAAAAAAGACTTTTTATAAGTCTACAATGGGGCAGGGGCTTTACGATAAACTCTTATTGCCATCATAGTTCCAAGTGTGACAGTGACAGACTTATACACGTCGCATACATCTGTCTCATAATAAGATTTAAACTATCATGTATTATAAGTATCTAGCGTCTTGTTGTGTAATTTTTCTTATTAACGAACGGAATTTAATGCTTGGAATAGAGCTGTTTTAACACATAAGCTGTTTTTACCCTTAAACGGGGGCGTAGCTTGTTGACAATATTGAGAACCGATACTAAAAATAGCTTGTTACATATTAGAACATCATGACTTTCTGAAATGTATGACAATATTTGAATAATAGACTATGTGCCGTCGCGAATACAAACTCGGTCGCTTTATTACTTTATACCTTTAAAATTTTGCCTCTAAAATTATTTCAATCTGTAAGTATCCTATACGAGTAATAGTAATACGAATTTTGCACCGTTTACGGACTACCACCGTTTACGATTACTTACTAGCGTCACCCACAATATTTGTACGAGATATTTTTATTATTATGTCACCGCTAGAAGAGGCTGTACAATTTCATATACAAATATTTGCGGAGACAATAGCGAGTATAGATCATGAAAACCTTTCAAACCATAATAGTTACTGATTACTGTACCCCTATCACGAGTTTGCCACCGTTTTCGTAATCTATACTCGCTAGCGTCACTCGCAATATTTGTATGAGATATTTTAGTTCTTCACGTCACCGCTGGGAGTCGCTGCACAATTTCTCATGCTAATATTCGGTTGAATGTACAACACTTACTACACATCATACCTACTAGTATGTTTAAGGTGCATATCTATTCTTGTCCTTGCCGTCCCGGCGTCTTCGATAGCCAAAGGCACAGGCAAATGATTTTCTAAATATATCCCAACCCCTGACCACTTAACTACCTAGTTTGTTTTTATAGGACACTTTGGGTCTATGTGCCAAAGGTCTGTAGTTCAGTATATAATATAAGCTTGCCAAGCAGTAGGTATAAATAAAAATGAAGTGTTTGTGATTCCAAATTAACAGCTATTCACTAAATGCATGTACGGAAAGATGTACGGTACTCACAGAATAAAAGCGATTTTTTTTCCATCTGTCTGTCTGTTTGTTCCGGCGTATCTCCGAAACAGCTGGGCCGATTGTCAAACGGTAGTTTCACCGACTGATAGCTAATGTTACAAGGAGTAACTTAAGATACTTTTCTTAATAAACATGTGAGCGCAGGCCACGTATGCAATTTAGTCTACTTGTTTTTGAAAAAGAAGTTCGAATTTTTTTTATTTATTTAGACTTATCACAACGTACTTACTAACCTACTTTTCAGATCGTAAGAAGACAAAGGAATGAGCTTTCACGACACGAGGTACAGTATAGAATAACAAAACACAGTTATAAAAAAAATTTTAACCAATTTGGTTCAGCCATTCTACTGTGTTATTCTGTAAGATGTCATAATAAAATCACCGTTCAATTTCGTCTGCTTGGACCGACAACGTGTCGTCGAATTCGCCGTCGAGATCTTTTAGGATAATGCAGCTGTATTAATGCGCGAACATAAATTTCACAATTATACATATTTATATTATAATTTAGCAATACCTATTAGTACCTACCTACTTATAACTGTATTTCCTCTTTCTTGCATTAAACCTTAAATTCTTTTATAATATGATTTTAGTTGGATGAGTATAATCTAAATATAAATAGGGTAAGCATCTAATAATATATATATAGCTCCAAGGTAACACAGTTCAAACCGCTGGAAGGATCGGGCTGAAATTTGGCATGCAGGTAGATGCTATGACGCAGGCATCCGCTTAGAAAGGATTTTAATTAATTGTAGCCCCAAGGGGATAAAATAGGGGATGAAAGTTTGTATGAAACTGTGTCAATTTTAAACTATATAATGAAGATATATAAAACTAAATCTACGCGTCTCAATTTAAAAACTGATTTTTAAGCTCTTTAATAGCTCTTATATCTATAACTTTAAGCTCTTTGAACGTTCATTTATAAAAATTGTCAACGTCTTCGATGTATTTCAGCCAAGTCCAATTAATCTCCCAATATCGTCGGGACGTGAGTCGACAGAATTCGAGCATATCGTTGCTCAGTCGCGCGAAATATCCCTTCTTGTGGTAACTCTATTAAGCATAAGTCAAGGACAAAAAACATTACGAAGTTCAACATTTTGAATGAAATATTTTTATGAGTTATTCGTTTCCACGTAACATGTGTCAAATATTACCCTGAATTTGAAGATGTCGGGACTTTGCCGTAGGGAATCGTTAAAGTCAGAAGACACGGCTCAATGTCAGTAAAAAAAGAGAAAGTGATCATTATTACTACAAAGAAATATTTTTCGTGTCTGTCTTAGTTAACGGATGTCACAGTGCATTAAGCAGATTCCTTCTTGATACAGTGAGTCCATTTTGATGATCGTGAACATTTGACTATCATCGTAATAGCAGTGACGTTTCACTAACTTCTTAACTTTGACGTTTAATTTATATATCACATACTGAAACGTCAAAGCCAATAAGTTCTTAATAGGCTCTGCTAAACCTAACACCTAGCACGAGTTTGCCGTTTTCCTAATGTATACTCGTTAGCGTTTCCGCTGAATATTTGTATAAGAAATTGTGCAGCGTCCCCTAGCGGTGACGTGAAGAAATATGACATACCAATATTGTTGGTGACGCTAACGAGTATAGTTATAATATATAATTTACGAAAATGGTGAAAAAATCGTGATAATGGTACAGGACACGGAACTCCCTTCCTTCCCAAGAATTCCCCCTTCTTTACAACCTAGAATCGTTTAAGCGAGGCGGTGAGAAGGTATCTCAGTAGACCGACATAGTGTTGAATGGTTCCGCTCTCAGTGAGTGCATCCATCGACCAGCTCACTTCTCAAGGACGATATTTTGACTTCCCATCTGGTGAAGTGTGGTCACGAGTCGAGCAAATATAAGAAATCTATTATTTTTGGCGAATTGTCCCGAATACAAGACAGATGATAGATTATGAATTATTGATAATGAAAGTGTTTTTTTTTTCACTTCGTGTCCTGGTAAGGCACTTATGAACGTCGAAAAATGTTACCCTATACCAACAAATTGAATGGTACAGTACTTATCTACCCCGTACCAGTGTATTTTATCCCCCTACTCCTACGGGAACGGGAACTACGTAGGTAAAACCGCGTGCCGTTCACTAGTCTAAGGATAAATTTGGACTATGACCCGAATAATTTTTTTGTACCCAAGGGGTAAGAGGGCACTCTTTACTTTTACCTCCTTAGTAAAAAATGATGTTATCAAGAGATAAAAATGCAATAAGCAATTCCGTACGATGACTCCAATGTTCTCTGTTGATATTGAATCTGATAAAAACAATAAGTAAATACATGACATGGCAAAACTCTCTTCTTAATACTCTCTATATTGGTTTTCGGATCATCTGTTTTCATATAAAGTTTATTAACCCCACATTTTATATCTAGTTCTTTTGTATGTAGATATCTGCCGAAAAACAATAAATTACGTTAAGATTAATAGTATACTAAAATGTTCATAATGTACATAAAAAAATCTTATGTGCAGCGATTTCACACCACGTGCTTTACGGAGAAGGAAAACATCATGATGAAACCTGTCTGATATGTCTGAGAAGTAATTCGAAGTAGCATGCATAGTATAGTGCCTAATAGACTCACCCTCTATCACATTTGGCACTTAATCATATTCGGTGAAATGTGGGTGTTGTTGTTACAACACCTCTTGCCCCTTCGTGGACCCTACTGGGGTAGCGTGAGCGTATATGTATTTCTTGGTATGAAGTTAATCGAATTTCAAACTTTCTACACCATTAAAACAGATCGATTTTTTTACCAGACCTTTGAAATAAATGTTTAGTTGTTATAGATAGAGATTTTATATACAATATACTGTATATTATATTACAATACAATATACTATATAATAACTAGCCGTGCCCTGTGGTTTTACCCGCGTAGATATAATTTCATCAGGGGTATAAATTTGCGGTACAATATTTTTTTAAATAAGTTAGCCCAAATTAGTCAAAAGCTGTTATCGTAGGGGAGCCCAAGCGGGAATTTCGGGATTTACTAAAGCGCGGCAGATTAATATACAGGGGGATACCTTGTACCCGGTTAAGTACCTCCACCAAACATGGGGTCCATATCTAAGGCCACCCGTGAAGGATACAGGATAAGATTAGTAAAAAAAAATTGACCATCAGAAATTCTCGAGCGCGTCAGATTAAGGTAGGGTGAGTTAATTACATCCTAAAAAGTGTAATTAATAATGTGGAATTACAAACAGACACTTCCTCTTTATGTAAGTGTATAGATTATAATATAAATAACACATGTTTCCTAGCTACGTACAAATTTTACCAACTATTTTAAAACATCATGCTGAAATATAAAATCTTTATGACACTTATAGTGCAGCCTGTAGTGACAGGATGCTTAATTATCACACAGCGAATTGGAGGCGAATTAAAAAAATTAAAACACAAAACCTTCACATAGACTAACGAAACATAAAATGTACATAGAAAAGTAATGTTGCAAAATTCTTAACAAGCAATAAACCTTAAAAAATATAATCTTATAACTAAAATATATTATAAAAAAAAGTCCCTGTAGGCAAGGTTCCGAAGATACTGGCAGCATTCCCCCTTTGGATGGCAAGACTAATTCTTTGACCGAGGTAGCTGCCAGCTCTAAAGTAAAAGAGAAAAGTAATTACATTTAACTTCCTATTAAATTTGGTCGGATAGGGAATCATATTCTAATCCCGACAAGTCAAGGGCTTACTGGCGTGTCCTTCAACTGTGTGAATTTGAGTCTTAGGCTAGTGTATTTTGAGTGTAATATTGCTAACTAGCGGTTTTACCCGCTTAGAGTTAATTTCATGGGTGACCCGCGAAACCCTAATGTTTTTTAAACAAAAGTAACATAACACACATACATATGCTCACGGCTGTATTCCCCGAAGGGGTGCCTACCCCTCTGCCTAGAGGTGTTGTAATCACAACACCTACTTTTCACCGAAGATGATTAAGTGCCAACGTGACAGATGGTGAGTCTATCGCCTTCTCTGACATTTTACATACGTCATTGAATTACTTTTCAGAAATATGCAGGTTTCCTCACGATGTTTTCCTACACCGTAAAGCACGTAGTGTGAAATCACTGCACATAAGTTTTTTAGAAAAACTCATTGGTACAGGCCCCGCTGGGATTCGAACTTGCGTCGCTTGCATAGCAGGCGACTCCTCAAACCTCAAGGCCACCACGGCTCTAACTGGTAACTTAAGTTATTCCATGTAAAATTAGCTATCTGCCAGACAGAGCTTTGTTATTAAATTGTTTTTTTTAATGTCAGTCATATGCTATCATATGTATTTGGTGAAAAGCGGTTATTTTGGAATTACAAACAGACACGTAATTTTTTTTTTAATGTAATAGTCTAAATGTATATTGTTTCAGGCCTACCCAACGACCTCTCTGTCTACTGGCATCAGTATCCCTACAGCTTGGGACTCGTATTCTGCAAGTTACGGGCTCTTATATCTGAAGCGTGAGTACTTATTTTCATTAATAGCTATGTCCTATTTAGATAGGTCCTTTGTTACACTAAATGACACTTTTGGGTACAATACTCACTTTGAATACACATGAAATTCATCATACAGTTGAAAGAGCCGTGGTGGCCTTGGGGGTTGAGCAATAGCCTGATACGCTGAAAAGTGCCAGCGAGGCCTGTAACAATGAGTTTTCTAAAAACTTATGTGTAGTGATTTCACACCACGTGCTTTACGGCGAAGGAAAACATCGTGAGGAAACCTACATATGTGTCAGAATTCAAAGTCGGATGTATAGTGCTGAGACGGCGATGGACCTACCATCTGTTCACCTTTCCGGTCACTTAATCATATCGGTGAAATTATAAAAGTCGTATTTTAATCTTTTTTTTGAACTAAATATATAATAAGATATTCATACAAGGAGTAGGTAGAGGTGTAGTACACCCACGTTTCGCCGGTTATGTTTGAGTCTCATGTAATAGGAGGCGAGCCTATTGCCATTAACCGAGCACTTATCCAGACTCCGGGCTGCTATGGGGATGTGTTATAGATGGAAAAATCCAATATTACTTAGCCCGACCCGGGGATAATATTATTAAGTACAAATTACCGGGACCCGGGAAAATAAATGCTTATAATTGTAACAAATTGGTTCAAAAAGTAGAGACCCACCTAGATTTCTTTCAGCAATGAATAGCTACATCACCAGCGAGTAATATATATTTTGTCTCTGAACTCCCACCGTACGGGAACTACGCCGGTAGAACCGCGTGACGTCCGCTAGTTATATAGCTCTAAAATTATTTCTAATCGGACGATCGGATTAGTTTCTGAGTATTTTTTGTATTTAATATATTTTTTTTAGTTAGTTTATATTTTTGTATAAGTTGTTCAATGTGTTAATATCATTTTCCCTGCATGATATCTATATTAGGTAGGTACTTTAAAAAGTCGCATCCTTCAGTTACTATTAGACGCGATCTGTACGGCATAAGTCAACTAAGTTTAGACTTTAGATCCTTAAGTCCTGGTTAAGTTTGTTTTTGTTGGACCTAAACTTAGACGAGACGGGCGATACATATAAACTTTATGCCGTCCGTCTGCAACCTTTAAATACTTATGAGTTTCAAAACGGTCTTATGAGTTTCAAAGCTAGAAATACATAAGTTTGTTCATCTTGGGCCCCGATCTTGCTATGACTTTCCAAACTAATTTTCAGTAAATATTGTGTCAGCTAAATCTACGCTACACATAAAGCACCTTGTGTGTTGAGCTTCTTTGTACAACGTAAAGTTATAAAGTAGATCAAAACTTGTCACTTTCTACCTAATTACACTTAAGAGCCGTGGTGACCTTGGGGTTTGAGCAGTCACCTGCTACGCAAGCGATGCAAGTTCGAATCTCATCGGGGCCTGTGAGTTTTTATGAAAAACTTATGTGCAGTGATTTCACACCACGTACTTTACGATGAAGGAAAACATCGTGCGAAACCTGCATATGTCTCAGAATTCAAAGACGTATGTATAGTGCCTGAGTACATCAATCAGAAATTCATAAAAGGTATTTTTATAAGAGAAAACTAATAGGACGCATTAAGCCTGTAGTAAAAAGCAAGCCATTATCATATTAATCAATAGTAAGCCGGTGTTATGCCTCTTAATGAACGTACCTAAGTGGTAAAGACCTCTTAATACCAAGAGATTATTAGGTAGGTAATTACTACTGGCGCCGAACTGAAGCGTGTATAAACGTAAACTTTCGCGTTATCCGTTGTGGCTTGGAGGTCATTGTATAGTGAATTACGATCATAACCACCCTAACTGGCTAATTAGCTGATGTTTCGACTCTAGCACTATTATTCCATTGGTGGAATGACGCATACATATATATACCTACTTACGAGCTACGCGCTCTTGAGACCCTGGTATAATTAGCCCAATATCCTCATAGCAAAGAATTGTTCTGAGCCAATATCAATGTGGATGAAGCGAAAGAAGTATGTAAGGATCGTAGCATGTGGCAAACAGTGGTCTCTGCCTACCCCCATGGGATATAGGCGTGAGCATATGTATGTATGTATGTATGTTCTGAGCTAATATTCTTATCAATATCAATATTTATGTTCGCACATTTTTGTATGTATGCGGCAATTATTAACCATCGTTGGTAACAGTGTATTTACACATTCAAATGTTATTATTTTGTCTGCGTATTCGAAGCAACTTTAAACTTTATTAGACAACATTTAAAAATGTACAGGGGGGCAACGTTTGACGTTTAAATTTCTGGTACCGAAAATGAAACGACAAAGCTCAGAAGTTCCTAATACGCTATGCTTAATCCGATGATAGGCCCCCAGGTGCCGTCACGAGTTATGAACGCTGAGCGAAAATACTGAGGATAGTTCCTGTGTTTGTATTTATTCGGGTTCGCACCATACATGACCCAAAAATTACAACTTCGCATTCATGGTCATGACACCAAATGAATATCTGTGAGGTAAAAATTACTACGCCACAATTCTAACGAGAAAATCCCGTTATATGCATTACTTAATTTAACTGTAAATTACTGTTTTCTAATGAATACTGTTTAAATTTAGACATCAATGAACGGCATTTCTTGAATATTTAAAAGGTATAATGTCATTATTCCTTCCAACTTTTTTGAAGGGTGCTTTGATCTTCTTTTAATTAAAAGAGTATTTTTATAGCGACTCAAGGATTCACATTCCTTTAATTTCGTAAAATCGACTCTGAGACCTTGGCGTACTCATTCCTGTAAAACGAGAATTGACACCTACCCTACAGAAATTCCATTTGACTCCCTACCAAATTGTGCAATGCGGAATTATGAGAGGAAAGTGGGAAAAATGTAGTAACATTGTTAAGGTTTTATTTTATCAATTGACCTTGATTACAAGCGTTTATTACTCAGTAATTATGTAGCATTCTATTGGTGTATTGCTATAGGTTATAGGTATATCATTACGCTCAGACCAATCGAGGTTTAGAATTAGCTTTAGCCCAGTCAATTGATAACAAATAGATCTGGGTACGAGTAGAATCTACAAAAAATTAAGGGGACTAGTGTTAATCTTAAAAAATCGGAACAATGTGTGTAACAAATTGATTATTTGACAACGACAATGATAAATCGCTTTTGACCCTTGCAGGGGACGTACATAACTACGGACATACGAATTATCAAGTACATATTAATAGACCTCGACCCTGTCTCTAACAGCCTTTTCTTGCGATAGATGGACCAAGGACACTACTTATATGTCAACTTATAAAGGATGTGGGTTTACATTCGGGCTATATTCACGGATGTTGATATATAAATCGAATTAACATAAATCAACCATCAAATAAAGAATGTTATACTTATTATGAGACTTAAACTTCGCGTTACTCATGTCAAGTTAAGACAGAGACCGACTCATCACCATTGGGTGATGACTCAATAGCCGGGGTCTAAGAATGGGGAGGACCTGCCTCTCCCAGGGCGGTTCTTTTAAAATTCCACTCTCGTCAATAACAAAAAGAAAATTGCAATGACTCTTAAAATTACTAATGGGCATTCAAGGTTAGCACTCACAACTCGTGACGACACCGAGGGCCGGATTAACTTCATCGTGGCCCCTAGGCAGTGCAGATCTCTAGAAGTCTTTCCTTTTACCTTTTTCTTACTTTTTAAAATACAGTCGGTAGCCTAATCCACCTTATGAATAATCCGTCCCTGACTGCACCTGTATATCTTATCCTTTATTCCAGGGCCACATACGTATCGGTGATGACGATCTCGGCGTTCTCTCTGGAGCGCTACTTAGCCATCTGCCACCCGCTGCACCTGTACGCGATGGCTGGCCTCACGAGAGCATCGAGGATCATTCTTATTCTCTGGATCATATCCGTCGTCTGCGCATCGCCCTTCGCCGTCTACTCTGATATCACGTACAGGGACTACCCGCCAAGTAAGTTTTAAATTGATAACTGGGAGCCTACCATCATCGGATTAAGCAGAGTGTATTAAGAGCTTCTTAAAACGCACTGTTTAACCGATCTTTGTTGGCCTTCAACTATTTAATAGTTAAGACATAGGTAAGGAGTTAAAACGAAAAAAATAATATTAAGTATGTCCTTATACAGAATGTTGTTTTGCATTGATGCCATTCTTATGAGGTTGAAATAATTTATGAAAACATAATTTTATCTTAATTATCAACATTCGTATATTTGGCAGCAATGTTTATCTAATTTGTTCAATAAGATTATATCTTGTATCTCTCTACCTTAACGAGTCATTGTGAATGTACATCCTCAAAAAACATTACCTACTTAAAACTTCGAATTACGAAAGTCTATGAAAAAAGAATGTTCTCAATTGAACTGTATATATTGTTTAACACAATATAATTCAATATTTTTATAGACAGTCTATACATACTTATAGATAGATCATGTGAGTACAATAACCAGGTATTAGTATAAAAATTTTGCTTTTGAATATTCGAGTAAAAACCCAATAAGGACCTAAGTACTGAACGTGAGATTTAATAAATATTGTAGGTATTTCTTAAAATTGGCTAAAAATTCTCTCGGTGTCCCTACATAATATGGAATTGTATATTTTCGTAGAAAATCCCAATTGACTCAATTCAAGGTATGCGCCGCAGGTAATTTGCCATTCATACATTTAGCGGATTTGTTCTTATTCTGCGTGTAATTTACATATTCCCGAAGGAGGTAAGCTTTGTGACTCAAATTAATATTTGTTGAACTAAAGTTATACTTTTATTTTCTTACAATTTCATTGTCTCTAGGTAGAATAACAGAAGGTATAGTTTGTTCGTTTGAAAAAGAATGGGTATGTATGTGTATGATAAATAAAAAAATATTAATCACACATTAAAATACAATAATATTTTTCCTTTATAATAATAATAATAATAATAATAATAATAATAATAATAATAATAAAACGTTTATTGATTTCAATAAGCAGCAACAAAACAAATAAAACTCATACAAAAAATATATACAAAAAAGAATACACAAAAGAAATAAGAAATGTTTTTATGGTGCAAAGTGGTTCGCACCTGTACATCGGGTGTTGCCGCACATTGTCATCAAAGGGCCACAACTCAACTATACCCGCAGACCTAACTGGAGTCCAGTTCAATCTAGCGGAGCTGATTTTCAGTGTGACCCACTGAGTGGCGCACGACGTCGGCCAAAAAATAAAAATAAAAAGATACTTATATAATAAAAGTATATATACTTGTACGTGTGATGGTTACTATATGTGAAAAAAAAAATAAATATTAATGTAAAAGAATAATTTGCAATGTATTATGTTATAATTATAAGTACCTACACTGATATAAAAGTAAAGTAAACTAAAATGATATAAAAGCAAAATACATATTTATGTGTATGGAAGAACGAGCGAGCAAACACCACTCGACTTAATTCGCTGCGGCGCGAGGCCAATAGCGGTCGTGTGCGAATGCTGACTTTGGCGAAGCAGTGATCTTGATGAACATTTTACTGACATTCCTTATTGAAAATACATCGAAGACGACAAAAATAAAATCAAAATTATGAAATTGGCGTGTTTAAAATGAAGCAAACATAATGAATGTGGTGTTGTGTTTCACAAATTATAACGGGTGGGAGTGATCGAGTACATCAAAAGCCGCGCTCGCAGATTAAACCAGCCACCAAGCGCTGGCGATCTTTCTGTTTCCAATGCTATGTGTCTGCAACTCGAAGGTATGTACAGTCCTGCTCTAAATTGGTCATTAAAGAAATAGATAAATAAATAAATACTTACAAAGGTACCTAAATCATTTTGATAAAAGGAAATAAAATATAGTGCTAAAATATAATACTCAATATAGAATGATACAACAATTCAATAACATTACCATATATTATTTAATATAATGGTAACTTCATTGAGTTATTGTGTATGTTAGGGTTTAATTTATGTATGCTTTTGTGAATTTAACAATAGAATTTTATAGCGTGTTTTAAATATGTGTTTTGATTGCAGACAACGCAGCGGAGGAGGCAGATCGTTCCAGCACTTGGTGGCGGCGAACTTGAGACTGCCGCGGAAGGCGGCGGAGTGATGACGGGGACACATGAGCACATTCCTCGTCGCTCGGACTGCGTGCGCGGTGACGTCACTCACCCACTGTAGCCGGTCAAATATGTAACGCGGGGATTTGTTTTTAACTACCCCGAACAACAAGGTGGCAAGGTGAAGTTTTCTGCGGGCTTCCATTTTTAAGCTATTGGCACTATTCAGGTATGGGGTGACGTGTGTACGAGGTGGTATTTTGTAGCAGTACCTTGCGCAGGCATTTTGGACACGTTGTATAATCTTTTTCGTACGAACTAGAAGGCGCGGGCCATACACTGCATCGGCATAATTAAATTTAGACAGGACTAACGATTCGCACAACTTAATCCTAACACTAGTGCTGATGTAATCTCTTATTTTGTACAAAACCTTTAACCTATAGAAACAATTTCTTACTATTTTAAGAATATATTTTTCAAAACGCAGCTCTTCATCCAAAACTACGCCAAGGTTACGAGCTTCTGTTACACGCTCAAGTGGTTGGCCATCAATTAACAGACAAGGATTGGCTTGAGCTATTTTATTTACCTGCGTTTTTGACCCTAATAGCATAAATTTAGATTTGTTCCCATTTAATACTAAATTATTTTTCTCTGACCAGCTTGATACACGGCTTAGGTCTTCATTTATCAGATGAACGGCAGTTGCGGTCTCATCAGGCTTAAAAGATATATATAACTGGAGATCGTCAGCGTAAATATGAAACTTGCAATGTTTAATACTCTCGACTATATCAGCACTATAAATAATAAAGAGTAGGGGTCCAAGAATTGATCCTTGAGGCACACCACGAGAAACAGCCCTAACAGTGGAATGGGTTGTTGTACCGCATTCAGATTTTAATTCTACTTGTTGAAAACGATTATTAAAATAGCTATAGAACCACCACAAGGCTGAATTATCAAAACCGTAGTATGATAGCTTTGATAGCAGTAGTGGTACATTAATGCAATCAAAAGCACGGGAAAAATCAAGCAGCACAAGCAGCGAACCCATTCCATTATCCCGTGCAGATAATACATTGTCCACGACATCAAGCAGCGCCGTGGTAGTACTATAGTTCTTTCTGAAACCTGATTGAACTGCTGGCAATATATTATTACTTTCTATAAAATCCAAAACTTGCTTGCCTATTATTTTTTCTAATATTTTGGACATGCAAGCTAGAATGCTAATAGGTCGCAAATCTTTATAGGCCTCAGGGCTAGATATTTTAGGTAAAGGTTTTACGATTGCAAATTTCCAAATGTCAGGATACTTATTCGTTATTATTGAATTGTTTATTATGTTTGTTATAGCACAAAGTGTAGTAGGTAATGTTAGATTAATCATGTCAAGAGAAATACCATCCACCCCTATGGCATTAGACTTCAAAGATTTAATTGTTTTGTATACATCTTCCTGTGTGACTGTCTGAAGTCTAAAGTTTAAATCTTGGCCGAAACGATTGAATTCATAAAAAGTCAAGTTGGATAATGAGATAAAGCTTGTGCTAGGCAATGTCAGAAAATGGTCATTTATTTTATCTGCGTCATTAATAATGCTGGGTAAATCAATTGAAGCGTGGTTACTTTTAATTTTAACTGTATTTTTAATATGCTTCCATAGTGTACTAGAGTGATTCTCGTTATTTATCGAAAATTCAAAATACGCGGTCTTTTCCCTGTACAAAGCACCTTTTACATAATTCTTAAGATCTTTATAATATTTGACTGTAGTGTCTGAACAATCGGAGCGACTCTTTTGATATGCTTCGTCCCGTCGTTTCATAATCTGCTTAATGTTGTATGTTATCCATGGACATGTGTGTTCGGTAATACGTATTGTTTTTAAAGGTGCGTGAATATCATACAAGCACATGATATATTTATTAAATAAAGTTAGCATTTTATTGACGTCACTCAACAGTTTGATGTCGTCCCACGGTGTCAGTAATAGATGGTTGTGAAACAAACTGTGATCAATGGCTTGAAGCGACCTACATGTTATCATACGGGGTGCAGATACTTTGCTTTTAGTAACATCCAGTTCGCAAGTAATGAACGCATGTCTGCTCAGGTCAATAATTGTATCAACATTTATGTTCCTAATGTCACAGTCGGCACACACGATATCTATTAAGGACTCGCTATGCTCTGTGAAATGTGTTGGTTTTTTGACGTGTTGCTTCAAGTTATATGTCAGAAGAAACGCATTTAATTTTTGAAGGTTAATATCATTGCTACCTAGTATATTAATATTGAAGTCACCCAGTATGACTATATTATCACACCAAGTCATGGAACTCACAGTTTCAGCCAAGGCATCAATGAATATATCCACGTTTAGCCATGGAGGACGATACGCTGTACCGATGACTATCTTTTTCCCCGCTACTGTAAGGCCTAACCACATTTGCTCAACTTGTTCAGCGGGAGGATGCGCAAGTGTTTTAGTGCTCACTCCTCGCTTGACATAGAAGCCGATCCCACCGCCACGCGCGCGTACGCTCGGCGGTCGGGGGATGTGGCGGAGGCGGTAGCCGGGCACTGAGGGCGCGCGACCCTCCTCGCCCTGTCTCAGCCAGGTCTCGTTGATAGCCATCACATGTACATCGTGTCGCTCCATGGCTACTAAGAACTCATCGTGCCGGTTCCCAAGTGAGCCGGGGTTAAGGAGACCAACTTTAAAACGCTTGAGGTTCTTAGAGAGGGGGAATTACAGTGTTGCTCGTGCATGACTTGTCCGTGTGAAACTTATAAACATTACAATACATTATCCCAAATATACATAAATTACTATTTAAAAAATATGTGTTGTATATACTTAGTAATTGTGATATGAATATGTTGAAATGTATAGATATCTGCAGTGTATGAGTAAAATGAGTGGTGTTTATTATATTTAAATACATAAAGTATATGAGATGTACAATTTTTTTTTTGGCCGTAAGTTGCGCTAATGCATCGGTAATCCCGATGCAGCAGTTCTCCCCACCTGCACCATACACCACTGCCACAAGAAAACAACACAACAAGTAACCAAACAATAACAAAGCTAAACTCAGTATAAGATAAGAGATTATACATTCACAAACATAAACGCAACAATCAGTGTTGATCTTAATATACGTTTCCTTATTTGGACTGTTCTGAGCCAACCGATGGGATACTAAAAAACCCGTAGGATGTCAGGCTCACTGCGGATGCGAGACGCAGGAGATCCATGTTCCTTCCTAGCCCATATTTTACCGCTGCGGGTCCAGACATACTTCCACCCCAACTGGCCAGCGGCTGAACGAGCCCGATAAAATAACTGTCGATTCACCTTGGTGAGCCTTTCATTAATATATACTTTGTGTGGCTCGGCTCGCAGTCCAAAGTCCGCGGTGGAGAGATTCCTGCGCACACGCACCTCCCTCAGCAGTTGGTCGCGAGCCGCCCGGCGAGCCAGTCGCACGGCGATAGGACGCGGCCTCGCTATTCCGCCAGCAACATCGCGTACTCCCCCGACCCGCGATACAGAAACAATGTCCCGATCCTCTAGCGCAACCCCTAACTTGGACGCGACCAGCACAGCTAGGTGCGCCGTGTTCTCACCCGGCTCCTCCGGCACCCCCGCGATCTCAACGTCATTGAGCAGGAGCTCTTGATCCCGCTCGTTGAGTTCCGCGCGGAGCTCGGCGACTACGGCCTCGACCGAGCCCGATGACTCGGCGGGGCGCTCCGCGGCGCTGCGCTCCAGAGCTGCCACCCTTTCGTCGAGCCGGTCCACTCGCACGACACAAGCACCCAAGTTGGAGTTGAGGTCCGATAGTTCCTTACGGAAGCATCGGATTTCCGCCGTCATCGTCTGCATCTCCTGCCTCAACATACGAAGCTCCAATGCCATCTTGCCTACCTGGGTCTGATCTTCGTCAATACCACTACATGCGTGGCCCCCAGGAAGTGCATTGTCCGCGGAGACTGCAAAACCCTCGTTCAGCCCCCTGACAGGAGTACTGGGGTCCCTGTTCTTGGGCTCCTTTATTTTGCAGTCCGGGCAGACCCAAGTTAGGGCCACTTTCACACCCTCCGGCAGACTAACGCAGGCCCGATGATTGTACTGCGAACACTTTGGGCACTTCACACCCTCGGTGGAAGACATAAATTTGCCGCAAGCTGTGCACTTTGCCATCTTATATCTGTGTTTGCGTATAGTTACCCTCCGTTACAAAAAGTGTTACTCGTGTAGTGTTAAGCTTTAGACGTATTTTAAAGTTATTTGTAGCTTGAATTTTCGCTCACCAACACTTGTACACCAATGTTTTCACGAAATGTAAGTATTAAACCAATAAATTTTGATTATTAATGGTTAATTCTTTTTATTTTTGAAATAATCACGGACACGTAGGGCAACTTGACAGACGTCGTGACGTCACACTTTATAATAAAATTATATTGAATAAAGTATGAATGCACTAAATTTTCAACTTAATTACTACCTACAAAAAAACATGACCCGAATCGGTATCCCTCGAGATTGTGCCAATCTTTATAAATATCAATTTACATCGTTCAAGGCGGCAAAGCCATCTGACAGGTCGTCTCTTATTTTTTATCAAGGCGGCACAAGTATTAATATATAAATCTACTATACACATAAATACAATATAAGTGTCCGTTTGTAACTAAACAAAATAACAGCTTTACACTAAATGCATATGCAAATAAATACCCTATATACTTACCTGTGTGAAGTTGGCAACTGAAGTGAAGGAAAAAATTTTTTTCGTCATGTGTTCGATTGTACCCGGTATGTACCGGATTGTACCGCTTTTTAAATCGTTTGTACCCCTAGGGGGTAAAAGTTATAGGGGGGTAAATATTTTGGCAACTAAGTATAAAATATTGAAAGTTTGTAAATGCCATTCGATAGTACCCAGCACGTAGAGGATTGTACCGTTTTTTATTTCGTTTGTACCCCAAGGGGACAAAAGTTACGGGGGGTTAAACATTTTGAAATCGAAATATTGTAAATTTGTACATGCCATTCGATTGTACCCAGCACGTAGAGGATTGTACCGTTTTTTGTTTCGTTTGTATCTCAAAGGGCCCCGAGATATGGGGGTTGAAAGTTTCAAACTTTCCACTGTCATATCTCGGGGCCCTTGGAGGTACAAACGAAATAAAAAGCGGTACAATCCTCCACGTATATGGTACTACCCAATGCAAAAATAAAAAACGTTTGTACCTCAAAACATTCTGAATTAGCCCGAGTTGCCAGTTGTCCCCACGGATATCTCTGGACCCCATGGGGTACAAACGATATTTATACGCATACCGGATTGTGCCGAGTACGGAGAGGATTGTACCGCTTTTTGTTTTGTTTGTATCTCAAAGAGCCCCGAGATATGGGGGTTGAAAGTTTCAAACTTTCCACTGTCATATCTCGGGGCCCTTGGAGGTACAAACGAAATAAAAAGCGGTACAATCCTCCACGTATATGGTACTACCCAATGCAAAAATAAAAAACGTTGGTACCTCAAAACATTCCGAATTAGCCTGAGTTGCCAGTTGTCCCCACGGATATCTCTGGACCCCATGAGGTACAAACGATATTTATACGCATACCGGATTGTGCCGAGTACGGAGAGGATTGTACCGCTTTTTGTTTCGTTTGTACCTCAAAGGGCCCCGAGATATGGGGGTTGAAAGTTTCAAACTTTCCACTGTCATATCTCGGGGCCCTTGGGGGTACAAACGAAATAAAAAGCGGTACAATCCTCCACGTATATGGTACTACCCAATGCAAAAATAAAAAACGTTGGTACCTCAAAACATTCCGAATTAGCCCGAGTTGCCAGTTGTCCCCACGGATATCACTGGACCCCATGAGGTACAAACGATATTTATACGCATACCGGATTGTGCCGAGTACGGAGAGGATTGTACCGCTTTTTGTTTCGTTTGTACCTCAAAGGGCCCCGAGATATGGGGGTTGAAAGTTTCAAACTTTCCACTGTCATATCTCGGGGCCCTTGGGGGTACAAACGAAATAAAAAGCGGTACAATCCTCCACGTATATGGTACTACCCAATGCAAAAATAAAAAACGTTGGTACCTCAAAACATTCCGAATTAGCCCGAGTTGCCAGTTGTCCCCACGGATATCTCTGGACCCCATGAGGTACAAACGATATTTATACGCATACCGGATTGTGCCGAGTACGGAGAGGATTGTACCGCTTTTTGTTTCGTTTGTACCTCAAAGGGCCCCGAGATATGGGGGTTGAAAGTTTCAAACTTTCCACTGTCATATCTCGGGGCCCTTGGGGGTACAAACGAAATAAAAAGCGGTACAATCCTCCACGTATATGGTACTACCCAATGCAAAAATAAAAAACGTTGGTACCTCAAAACATTCCGAATTAGCCTGAGTTGCCACTTGTCCCCACGGATATCTCTGGACCCCATGAGGTACAAACGATATTTATACGCATACCGTTTGTACCTCATGGGGTCCAGTGATATCCGTGGGGACAACTGGCAACTCGGGTTAATTCGGAATGTTTTGAGGTACCAACGTTTTTTAATTTTGCATTGGGTAGTACCATATACGTGGAGGATTGTACCGCTTTTTATTTCGTTTGTGCCCCCAAGGGCCCCGAGATATGACAGTGGAAAGTTTGAAACTTTCAACCCCCATATCTCGGGGCCATTTGAGGTACAAACGAAACAAAAAGCGGTACAATCCTCTCCGTACTCGGCACAATCCGGTATGCGTATAAATATCGTTTGTACCTCATGGGGTCCAGTGATATCCGTGGGGACAACTGGCAACTCGGGCTAATTCGGAATGTTTTGAGGTACCAACGTTTTTATTTTTGCATTGGGTAGTACCATATACGTGGAGGATTGTACCGCTTTTTATTTCGTTTGTACCCCCAAGGGCCCCGAGATATGACAGTGGAAAGTTTGAAACTTTCAACCCCCATATCTCGGGGCTCTTTGAGGTACAAACGAAACAAAAAGCGGTACAATCCTCTCCGTACTCGGCACAATCCGGTATGCGTATAAATATCGTTTGTACCTCATGGGGTCCAGAGATATCCGTGGGGACAACTGGCAACTCAGGCTAATTCGGAATGTTTTGAGGTACCTACGTTTTTTATTTTTGCATTGGGTAGTACCATATACGTGGAGGATTGTACCGCTTTTTATTTCGTTTGTACCTCCAAGGGCCCCGAGATATGACAGTGGAAAGTTTGAAACTTTCAACCCCCATATCTCGGGGCCCTTTGAGGTACAAACGAAACAAAAAGCGGTACAATCCTCTCCGTACTCGGCACAATCCGGTATGCGTATAAATATCGTTTGTACCCCATGGGGTCCAGAGATATCCGTGGGGACAACTGGCAACTCGGGCTAATTCGGAATGTTTTGAGGTACCAACGTTTTTTATTTTTGCATTGGGTAGTACCATATACGTGGAGGATTGTACCGCTTTTTATTTCGTTTGTACCTTCAAGGGCCCCGAGATATGACAGTGGAAAGTTTGAAACTTTCAACCCCCATATCTCGGGGCCCTTTGAGGTACAAACGAAACAAAAAGCGGTACAATCCTCTCCGTACTCGGCACAATCCGGTATGCGTATAAATATCGTTTGTACCTCATGGGGTCCAGTGATATCCGTGGGGACAACTGGCAACTCGGGCTAATTCGGAATGTTTTGAGGTACCAACGTTTTTTATTTTTGCATTGGGTAGTACCATATACGTGGAGGATTGTACCGCTTTTTATTTCGTTTGTACCCCCAAGGGCCCCGAGATATGACAGTGGAAAGTTTGAAACTTTCAACCCCCATATCTCGGGGCCCTTTGAGGTACAAACGAAACAAAAAGCGGTACAATCCTCTCCGTACTCGGCACAATCCGGTATGCGTATAAATATCGTTTGTACCTCATGGGGTCCAGTGATATCCGTGGGGACAACTGGCAACTCGGGCTAATTCGGAATGTTTTGAGGTACCAACGTTTTTTATTTTTGCATTGGGTAGTACCATATACGTGGAGGATTGTACCGCTTTTTATTTCGTTTGTACCCCCAAGGGCCCCGAGATATGACAGTGGAAAGTTTGAAACTTTCAACCCCCATATCTCGGGGCCCTTTGAGGTACAAACGAAACAAAAAGCGGTACAATCCTCTCCGTACTCGGCACAATCCGGTATGCGTATAAATATCGTTTGTACCTCATGGGGTCCAGAGATATCCGTGGGGACAAGTGGCAACTCAGGCTAATTCGGAATGTTTTGAGGTACCAACGTTTTTTATTTTTGCATTGGGTAGTACCATATACGTGGAGGATTGTACCGCTTTTTATTTCGTTTGTACCTCCAAGGGCCCCGAGATATGACAGCGGAAAGTTTGAAACTTTCAACCCCCATATCTCGGGGCCCTTTGAGGTACAAACGAAACAAAAAGCGGTACAATCCTCTCCGTACTCGGCACAATCCGGTATGCGTATAAATATCGTTTGTACCCCATGGGGTCCAGAGATATCCGTGGGGACAACTGGCAACTCGGGCTAATTCGGAATGTTTTGAGGTACCAACGTTTTCTATTTTTGCATTGGGTAGTACCATATACGTGGAGGATTGTACCGCTTTTTATTTCGTTTGTACCTCCAAGGGCCCCGAGATATGACAGTGGAAAGTTTGAAACTTTCAACCCCCATATCTCGGGGCCCTTTGAAGTACAAACGAAACAAAAAACGGTACAATCCTCTACGTGCTGGGTACAATCCAATGGCATGTACAAATTTACAATATTTCGATTTCAAAATGTTTAACCCCCCGTAACTTTTGTCCCCTTGGGGTACAAACGAAATAAAAAACGGTACAATCCTCTACGTGCTGGGTACTATCGAATGGCATTTACAAACTTTCAATATTTTATACTTAGTTGCCAAAATATTTACCCCCTTATAACTTTTACCCCCTAGGGGTACAAACGATTTAAAAAGCGGTACAATCCGGTACATACCGGGTACAATCGAACACATGACGAAAAAAATTTTTTCCTTCACTTCAGTTGCCAACTTCACACAGGTTATATACTTTCTTACAAATGTACATGATGCCTGGCTGAATTTCTTGCCGGTTTTTCTCAGAAGGCTCGTTTCCGAATCGGTGGTAAATTTTCGACTTTCATAGTACCAGGGCCCAAACTGAATAAATATTTTTTATTTTCACTCATTATCATTATCATTTGACATAAAAGACAACTTTTAAAAAATTATTAGAGGTTGGGTATAATGGGATCTCCCGTTCGATATTTGGAGAACAGTAGATCGCAGCCAAATAATGCTTCCTTTGTGTAGAATTGTGTTCCTGCGGTAAGTAAGGTCGCCAGGGGGGGAATGGACGAGGGAGTATTTCCACAGATACTACTGCTGTACATTGATCAATTGACATTTATATTGATCCACAGACATCCTATGGCATATCAGCAAATAAACACAAACATTCTGTGTTATATACTCTATGTAACACTAGCAATAGTTGACATTGTGTTAGTCCAGAGATTTCATTGTTTATAAGGCAACGCGCGAGTGACACTTGGTGCTGCAAGCATTTGCAAGACGCTTGTTTGTCGCCTCAGTAAAAAAACAATGTTGTAGTAGGATTTGATTTTTGGAGACATATTTCGTCGAATTCCTTAGCTATTATATTGCGCACAATATAAAATCTGATTGCAAATATCTTTCGGATGATGTCGTCAGCTGAAAGATATTTGCTGCCGCCGCTCCCTGTGACGATTACATATCTAATTTCCTACTCATTCGCACAAAAATTCCTCTCTCCCTTTATGCTGCCGCTACCTCGTTTCACTATAAACTTAAGAGCTTTACATATTTTGCATTCCATTTAGATTTTGCTTGTACCATCCGAGTTTCGTCATCGCCTGTCCTTTGACTTCGTCAGAGTATTATTTATATTTTGAAATGAGGCTTTATTTATATGATCCTTGGTCCCTAATTACCTCCTAATGATTGATTATCGATCTTTGACACTTATGTCAGGTTGGTAAAGTTGCATTTGAAAGTTGAATTGGCGTTGGCACTTAATCGTCATCGGTGAGAAGTGGGTGTTGTCATTACAACACCTCTGCCTACCACTTCGGGGAATACAGGCGTGAGTATATGGATGGATCATAGGAGAAAAAAACGTAGTTAGTATATGTATATACTAGTTACAGCAGCAAAGCGAAAATAAGGTCTCAATCGTCCGAGCCTCAACAAAAATGAAAAATAATTGATAAAGGCCACAGTGTAAATGGAACTCATTTTTCGGGACACAGCGTACCTAAAGCACCCCTGAATTGGGACACATAAAACGCAATAAGGTTTCTGTTATTCTATTTTTATTTGCTTTCTAGTATGTCCTATCAGATATTTGAACGGCGGTTCCATATTTTCAGGTCACCCAGTATAAAGAAACACATTAATCTTAACTACGATATATACGAATAGCTAGAAAATGGAGCCTCCAATATATTTATTTTAGTAGCTGCTCGTTCAGTAATTTCAATAAATAAATTTCGCACGAACAAGACAAAGCATTCCACCACTCTTGCCGTAAATCAGACGTTTAATTTGAGAATCCGAATCCTAGTAATGTGAAATCATATTATAATGGAGGGCGAGGGCGTCCAAGGAAGAACTAATATGACCAAAACAATAGTATTTTAAAAAAATGTCAAATTTGGAGCACTCGTAACCGAAGAAAGTGTATGAAGAGATGCATGAATGTGGATGAAGCGAAAGAAGTATGTAAGGATCGTATCATGTGGCAAACGGTGGTCTCTACCCCCATGGGATACAGGCGTGAGCATATGTATGTATGTATTATAATGGAGTAAAAAACCAATTTTTTTTCAATAAATAAAATTGAAATGTCTGTCTGTAATTCCAAATTAACAGCTTTTCACTGAATGAATATGATAGGTATAAACGGTACTTCTTCCTCTTCGTCTTAGCGTTTTCCCGGCATGGTGCTGGGGTCCGCTTTTCTGCTCTCTCTCCTCCACTTTGCTCGGTCTTTGGCATCCTCCTCTGTGAGGTCGTTCTCTCTCATGTCGGCTTTAACGACGTCAAGCCAGCGCTTCTTGGGTCTGCCACGGGATCTAGGTCCTTGTATTACGAGGTTGAGACATCGGTGCCCGACGTAATCTGGTGGCCTGCGGCTTACGTGGCCAAACCAACGGAGTTGACTTTCTTGCAGCTTGTCCGCAACGTCACGTACACCCAGGCTGCCACGGATGTATTCGTTGCGAATACGGTCAAGTCGCGTAACGCCACACATCCATCGCAACATCTTCATTTCCGCAACGCGAAGCTGTTGGATGTGCCTTCCGAGGGTTGGCCACGTTTCGCTGCCATACAAAAGGACCGGTCGGATGATGCTCTTGTATACAAGACCTTTTAACCTCACCGGTATCCTGCGATCACAGATTACGCCTGTGACTTCTCGCCATTTCACCCACGCTGCGCTTATCCGGGCTTGAACGTCGTGATCAATTTCACCAGACTCGTGCAGAACAGAACCAAGGTATCGAAACTTGTCCGTCTTTTCGATGCATTCATCGGCTACCTTGATGGGATCAGGATCCGTACTGCCGAAGGCCATGTACTCAGTCTTCGCAACATTGAGTTTCAGACCGCCGTTCTCCAGCGCACCTTTCCATCTGTTCACCTTTTGCTCCAATATCTGTTTGCTCCCGTCTGCCAGTACAATGTCGTCGGCATACATCATGAGCCAGGGAGATGACTCCTGGACTTCCGCCGTGACTACATCGAGCACTACATTAAACAGAAAAGGGCTCAGAGCCGAGCCTTGGTGAACGCCAACTGTGATGGGTAGTGGGCGAGTATCACCAACCGCGGTCCTCACTACAGAAGTCGAGTCGAGGTACATATCTCGGATCACATCAATATAGATTTCTGGTACATTCTTCACCTTCAAAGCCCACCATATTACCTGACGTGGGACGCAATCGAAGGCCTTTTGCAGGTCGAGGAACGCCATATATAGTGGTTCCTTCTTTTCCCTATATGCTTGTGCCAGTATTCTTAGGGCGAAAATGGGATCTATGGTACCACAACCAGGTCGAAATGCATATTGTGTTTCCGAGATACTGCACTCTTGCTGGAGTCTTGAGTCGATTACGCGCTCGAAAAGCTTCATAGTGTGACACATGACTTTAATACCTCGGTAGCTTCCACAGTCTTGTACACTACCTTTGCCCTTGTATATTGGAGAAATGATGCTCGTTCTCCACGAGTTGGGCATCTTCTGGGTGTCAATTATTCTGTTGAACAGATCTGCAAGTATGTTCACACCGTGAGCGCCCATCGCTTTCCACGCTTCAATCGGTATGTTGTCAGGGCCCACAGCTTTTCGATTCTTCATTGTGCAAAGACATTTGAGTACCTCGTCAGGTGTTATAGGGGCAACAAGTCCAAGATTAGGAGGCAGTTCTGGAGGAGTCACATTAGAATGTTGCTTATTAAGCAACTCGTTAAAGTAGCCTCGCCATCTCTCCTTTACCTTTCCTGCGTCACAGACCAGAGTGCCGTTTTGGTCTTTAACACATAGGCATTTGGTTATGTCTTGTGTTGCCTTCTCCCGAACTTTTGCCAAACGATAGATGGTCTTTTGGCCCTCTTTGGTGTTCAGTGTGTCATACAGAGGTGACAACTGTTCATGCCGGGCTTTAGCAACAGCTCGCTTGGCGGCACATTTGGCTGTTTTGTACGCTTGATGGTCTTCAGGGGATTTGGATGCTTGCCACGTTTTAAAATGCGTTTTCTTCTCCCTAACTGCCGCCTGTACAGTGTCATTCCACCACCACGTCTCCTTGTCAATAGCGCGGCCTCCTTTAGAAGTGCCAAGCACTCGTTTTCCTAGGCTGTTGACTGCTGATAGGATCCTGGTCCAATGACTATCCGCGGATTCTTTTTCGCTTCCTTTAAGATCAAGGCTAACTGCGCCCTCACGGAATTCGTCTACCTTTAATCCATTCAACAGCCACCATCGGGTTTTGGGTCTGCGTCGTTCGAGAACCTTCTTCTTCGGTACTACAATTATGTCCATGACAAGAATGCGATGTTGTGATGTAAGACTTTCTCCAGGAATGACCTTACAGTTGGTTACTTTGCTTATATGGCATCTCCTTATTAGCTAGTAGTCTATTTGTGTGGAGTGCGGCCCGCTCTTATAGGTAATGAGGTGTTCTGGTTTCTTCTGAAAGAAAGTATTCACGACGGCTAAGTCCGACACAAGACAGGTTCTAAGAATTGAATCCCCTTCTGTGTTGGCACGGCCGTGACCAAATCCGCCGTGAACACGTTCACAGCCACGTGAATCCTCACCAACATGACCATTCAGATCGCCTCCAACAACTATGCTCTCGAGGCTAGGAATGCGGCGTAGAACGTCGTCGAAATCATTCCAAAAGGCCTGTTTTTCAGACTCCAAGCATCCAACCTGGGGAGCGTAAGCGCTGATGAGATGAGTGATTACACCTTCTATCAGTATTTTCACCCGAATGAGTCGGTCACTGGGTCTTTCAACTTCTAGGAGGCCATTTTGGAGTTCTTCAGATAGTACCACCGCAACACCATTTTTCCCTGTGAGAGAGCCAGAATATATAAGCTTGTAACCCGGTGTGATGTTTCGAGACTTGTTACCCCTCCAGCGAGTTTCCTGTAGAAATGCAGCATGCACTCTTCGTTTTGCCATTACGTCGACTAATTCTCGACAGCGTCCAGTGAGAGAGCCTATGTTCCAAGTGGCAAAGCGGAGCTTTCTCTTGGATACTAGCGTCTTCAGCCGTGCCCGTACTTGACACGGTAGCCCTAGCCCAGGTGTAGGGCGATGTGCCTGCGCGTCGTTATGCGGCGACGCCCTAGCCATCGTACCCAAATTTCTTGTACTTTCCATTATTAGGTGGCGGGTACTGGTATTACATGGAGCGACTGCCGTCTGACCTCCAAACCCCGAGGGGAACCAGTTTCGCCAGAGCCTCGTTTGTATTTCAGCAGGGTGCACCACGAGCAGGTGAGGTTGGCTTAGGTCCAGAAGGTGTTAGGTAGGACCATTTACACCCCCCAGGTATAAACGGTACTATAATAAACAATTTTTTTCTATTTCCGTCTGTTTGTTTGATGTTATCTGGTGGTAGATATAGTTCCCAATCATGCAACAATCATTTCACTATGTAATAATTTTGCCATTTTACTCTTTTGGCCCTCTTTGGTGTTCAGTGTGTCATACAGAGGTGACAACTGTTCATGCCGGGCTTTAGCAACAGCTCGCTTGGCGGCACATTTGGCTGTTTTGTACGCTTGATGGTCTTCAGGGGATTTGGATGCTTGCCACGTTTTAAAATGCGTTTTCTTCTCCCTAACTGCCGCCTGTACAGTGTCATTCCACCACCACGTCTCCTTGTCAATAGCGCGGCCTCCTTTAGAAGTGCCAAGCACTCGTTTTCCTAGGCTGTTGACTGCTGATAGGATCCTGGTCCAATGACTATCCGCGGATTCTTTTTCGCTTCCTTTAAGATCAAGGCTAACTGCGCCCTCACGGAATTCGTCTACCTTTAATCCATTCAACAGCCACCATCGGGTTTTGGGTCTGCGTCGTTCGAGAACCTTCTTCTTCGGTACTACAATTATGTCCATGACAAGAATGCGATGTTGTGATGTAAGACTTTCTCCAGGAATGACCTTACAGTTGGTTACTTTGCTTATATGGCATCTCCTTATTAGCTAGTAGTCTATTTGTGTGGAGTGCGGCCCGCTCTTATAGGTAATGAGGTGTTCTGGTTTCTTCTGAAAGAAAGTATTCACGACGGCTAAGTCCGACACAAGACAGGTTCTAAGAATTGAATCCCCTTCTGTGTTGGCACGGCCGTGACCAAATCCGCCGTGAACACGTTCACAGCCACGTGAATCCTCACCAACATGACCATTCAGATCGCCTCCAACAACTATGCTCTCGAGGCTAGGAATGCGGCGTAGAACGTCGTCGAAATCATTCCAAAAGGCCTGTTTTTCAGACTCCAAGCATCCAACCTGGGGAGCGTAAGCGCTGATGAGATGAGTGATTACACCTTCTATCAGTATTTTCACCCGAATGAGTCGGTCACTGGGTCTTTCAACTTCTAGGAGGCCATTTTGGAGTTCTTCAGATAGTACCACCGCAACACCATTTTTCCCTGTGAGAGAGCCAGAATATATAAGCTTGTAACCCGGTGTGATGTTTCGAGACTTGTTACCCCTCCAGCGAGTTTCCTGTAGAAATGCAGCATGCACTCTTCGTTTTGCCATTACGTCGACTAATTCTCGACAGCGTCCAGTGAGAGAGCCTATGTTCCAAGTGGCAAAGCGGAGCTTTCTCTTGGATACTAGCGTCTTCAGCCGTGCCCGTACTTGACACGGTAGCCCTAGCCCAGGTGTAGGGCGATGTGCCTGCGCGTCGTTATGCGGCGACGCCCTAGCCATCGTACCCAAATTTCTTGTACTTTCCATTATTAGGTGGCGGGTACTGGTATTACATGGAGCGACTGCCGTCTGACCTCCAAACCCCGAGGGGAACCAGTTTCGCCAGAGCCTCGTTTGTATTTCAGCAGGGTGCACCACGAGCAGGTGAGGTTGGCTTAGGTCCAGAAGGTGTTAGGTAGGACCATTTACACCCCCCAGGTATAAACGGTACTATAATAAACAATTTTTTTCTATTTCCGTCTGTTTGTTTGATGTTATCTGGTGGTAGATATAGTTCCCAATCATGCAACAATCATTTCACTATGTAATAATTTTGCCATTTTACTCTAACTGTCGCGTTATTCACTAAGGTTTCTCAGCGTCGCACTCGTCGTAGAGTGTCGGTTTCAAAGAAACGAAATTGAACCTTATCCTCTATGTATCAATTTCCTATGATTAAAACCAATGCTTGTCGTCGAGTTCGACGTTGAGAAACCTTACAGAATAACGCACCTGACCTATTTAGCTTCACCGCATTAATTAATCACTCAATTAACTCAATTAAAGCACATTAAGATCCGCTGGTTTTGACTACTATTAATACAATTCGACCCGTAATTGAGCAATCAAATTATTTGATAACTATTTGGTGCCTGCGACTCCGGCTGCGCAGAATTTGAGTAATCTTTATATTTTGAATTCACACAATATTATTATAAATACGTGTTACTCTGATGTATAATATGTATAAGTATTAAGTTTCATTAAAATACATTCAATAGTTTTGCGTGAAAGTGTAACTAACATACATCCATACATACATTATTACAAACTTTCACGCTTATATTTATATTTATTAATTATATAAAGTTTGCCAACGCTTCTGATACAAACAATATACAGAAACGTAAATACTAAGCTATATGTAGAATATGTTACAGGCAAACATGACATGCATTATTTATATTAGTAGGAAGTAGGACAATAATTAATTTCTCCTGCGGGATTATTATAGTACCCGTGATGTGATATAATTATAAGCTAAGGCGTGACAAATATGCTAAACTTCAATAGGGTTTTATTCCTTGTACAATAAACAACCTGTCGGTGCAAGTCCTATTAAAATCGGTCCATCCGTTTCTGATATTTGCCAAACTGAAAAACAGACAGACAGACAAAAAATTTAGAGAGAAATTAAGATCTTTCAAATTTACTTTCATACTACAGTAGTTAGAAACGGACACTTCAATTTTGTTTATTTGTATCGATACTTAATGCTAGGGTTCAATTACTTTAAGGCATGAGCCAGGTCTAACTAGTTCAGGACAGCTAATTAGTTCCTTGTAATTAAGTAAATAATTACTAGTCTAACAGACGTCTCGCTAAGATATTATGGACTACCTACATACAGAATTCTCAATAATTGTGGACTCTTTGTGCCTAAATTGATATATAAAAAAATATATGAGATTGAAAGTTGGTAGGCAAATTTTAATACAACCACCAACTTCTGCCGCCTCTTTGGTCTAGTCGCAATAACTCTACGGTGGAAAACGACGGGATCCCGGAGTCGGTTAAGGTGTTAATTGGTGTTTCCATCTTCCCAGTAGCAGTCTGGAGTCTAGTTTAGCCAAGTTAATGGTAATAGGCTCGCCCCTATTACATGGGACTTAAACATAACTGGCGAAATCCGAGTCTGCTTTCCCTTCGGGGAATACAGGTGTGAGCATTGATATTTACCACCTCCTAGAGACCACTCGATGTAATAAACTAGCGGACCGACAGACGTTGTCCTGCAATAAAAAACCTAGATACCGACTGCAGCTCCATCTACCGGGCTGATTTGTGAAACTAAACCATCCAAGGCGCCACCCAAATTCATACAAAAAAAATCATCCAAGTCTAGCCGTTAAGCAGGAGTTCAGTGACATACATACGTACAGTAAAATTATATAATATAAAGATGAGTAAGATCCTGGTGGTATTAGCACCAAACCGACCATTGCTCCATCCTTGCTCGTCGCGAACTCTACGGCATCGTCCCCGCCGTCCCTTGCTAGAGCCGGCGCGCGAGCCACTAGCCTCAAACATGTCCCTAAATAATACCACTCAGATCCAGCTCCCTAGCTCATTCCCCAACGCCATAATTCGAGGCTCGAGCCCCAGGGGCGCCCTTAGCTGTGTTGCTTAGTTTTTAACTTTATGCTCGGCTAGAGGCCCTTGGGTTTCGTCCTTTTGTCCGGTTAAGCAGTAGAGGTAACTCCCCCCTACCAAATGCGAGAGACCATATCGTTAAAAAAAACTGGAGGTATTAACCGGTTGCGAGCTCCATTTATGCACAGCTCCGTCAAAATCTGGATCTAATTGAATCCGGCATGAACTTTTTGAGCTTGGAAAGTAATTTTCCTACGCCATCGCCCGTTCAAAAGTTTATGAAAGTAGTCTAAACGGTTTTTGCGGTTTCGTATTTTTTATGAGGCTTTCATATTAATTGGGTGTTTTGTGTCATACAGCAGTTGAACAAATAATCAATCTTATTTCAAGCTGTTACTTACGTCAAGATACACACATGCTTACGCCTGTATTCCCCGAGGGGGTAGGCAGAGGTATTGTAATAACAACATCTTAATCAACATCAAATCCGTTAAGCCCTTTTTGCGTGATTGAATAACTATAATCCAAATAGAGTATAAATAGGTTACACGAATTAAAATGATGAATATGTACCGTAAAGCACGTGGTGTGAAATCACTGTACATAAGTTTTTTAGAAAAACTAATGAGTTTTTGGGGCCTGTACCAATGGGTACAGGCCCCATTGGGACTCGAACTTGCGTAGCAGGCGACTGCTCAAACCTCAAGGCCACCACGATGAGTTTATATCTTTAAAATCCATGTTACATGTATTTCTAGATTGTAGATAAAAGTCGAAGCGAGAGGGCGGTTCATTAGTGTATAGTAAAATTGATTAAAATCAAGTCGTTAATTCCTATCCGAATATGGCAATTAAAAGTAAACGAGTATGCTTAAATATGTTACTTCTTTTTGCAAACAGTTTACATTCAAAATTGGAAAAGTTTGAAACAAACACAATCTCCGCAGCCATACCTATTATTTAGCAAACCCAATTATTTATTGGCATGCTTGTTCACGTTCCTCTTAGTTATTAATTAATGACTTCATCTCGTCAAATCATTAATTAATTGTTAAACTTCTGTTAGACACAATCCGTCTCAAATTGCTTAATTGGTTATTGAAAACCATCGAGGCAAAAGTGTTTAAATGAAATATTACTATAAAGGGTTTCATTTTAGTTGTAGAGTTACCGATGTTTTTGAACCTTAACTACTTTACATATCTGGGCCTATACATAACTACTATAACAGCGTATATACTTTCATAAGCATTTTCTTCTTCTTTCATATGGAAAGTATATGCAGCACTCACTTAATAAAAACAATTTAAACAAATATCTCTATCGGTCTGTCTGTCCGCCTGTCTGTCTGTATATTTAATAACGGTACCGTTCTTAAGTA
Organism: Watsonalla binaria; assembly: GCA_929442735.1. NCBI lineage: Eukaryota > Metazoa > Arthropoda > Insecta > Lepidoptera > Drepanidae > Watsonalla > Watsonalla binaria. Next base: position 3,491,964 of record OV838938.1, read on the forward strand.
CAGAAGAGATACAGTTATGCAAGTGGCGAATTTACTTTTTCAACTCAACTCCACAAACCGCACCTTGCAAACTGCAAACTATGCTAAACTAAGCTATGTGAGTGTGGAAAACTGCGTCAGCTATGCGAGCTTAGAGCTATTTGTTTTGATTTTGAAAGGAGAGGAAGACGTATAGTGCCTGAGACGGCGATATACTCACAATCTGTCACGTTGACACTTAATCAACTCTGGTGAAAAGTATATATGCGCAAGCATGCTGAGTTACCCCGCTGAATATCACTAAACTAATCCACTGACCGGAGTAGGAACCCGGTCGACGGTCACCTGAGATGTCGACCAGGCGTTTTAAGTGCTCCTTAAAAAGGGCTTTCGCATTTGGCCACAAAGTTTCAACCCCAAACTACAGGAATATATAATTGTCTATATAATACTACTTCATGTCATTTGTACTAATTATATGTATTTAATATGTGAACACGTGCAATTCGTGAACGTATGAGGATTGAAATATTCCGAATATTTGTCATACATAAGCTCTTGTCATAAATTATAAGGGTTGATCCAGCTTCACGAATATTTAATGATTGCACAAAACCTTCTTTGTGATTAATTGTAATGTTTATTGCAGTACTAAGAGTCGAGTTTGGTCATTTAAATTCCAGTATTTTATTAACTTATGCCTCGTTAAGATAATAATGAAATTATTCCGGTTTTATATGTCCGACAAATTTGATGGTTGGTTACCATCAAATGTTTTTTTTTCGTTAGCTCGGCTTCCCAGAAGGCCCCGAGGCAGATCGAGTCAGAGATCCACATCCGCTTTGTGCTTAAGAATCGGTGGCAATGGTCAAGTTTATTCCATGCAGTAGACATACTTCGAATTCGAATTGTTCTTTGAATTTCTTGCAAGGTAATTTTTCCTAGTTTTCATTATTATAAAGCTCGGGCTGCGAATACCGAACTTAAATTTTAAGGAAAGCTCATTGGTTAAGTTCACGAAAACCAAACAATCGAAACATCGTTGAACGATTAAAGTCATTCGATCGAATTCATCTCTCAATTTGGTATTCACGTGAATTGTAGTTCGATAAGACTTCAACTCAATAGGACGTGTTCGCGTCGACGACTGAGCTATTCCGCTTTTTCTGTGATATAATGAATACGAAAACTTTCGCTACGACATCGTTACTTTAACTACATGAGTCGGGCTACAGACTGTTGAGAACTTGTGTCACTTGCGTATCAAACCAACGAACTTCTACGACTTATTCCTCGGTAATCAAAATTACGTAAAAAAAGTAAAATAAATAAATAAATATGCTCACGCCATCTCAGAAGGGTCCCCGAAGGGGTAAGCGGAGGTGTTGTAACAGCACCCACATTTCACCGAATATGATCATGTGCCAACGTGACAGAGGGTGAGTCCATCGCCGTCTCAAGCACATACGCCTTTGAATTAATTCTCAGACGTATGCAGGTTTCCTCACGATGTTTTCCTTCACCGTAAAGCACTTGGTGTGAAATAACTGCACATAAGTTTATTAGAAAAACTCATTGGTACAGGCCCCGCTGGGATTCGAACTTGCGTCACTTGCGTAGCAGGCGACTGCTCTAACCCCAAGGCCACCACGGCTAGCAAAAAAAGTAATTAGCTATATTATGTTCCAGATATAATGTAGAAATAATCTAAGCCAATCGCAGCGATATCGAAGTTTCCAGTCCAACCCCGCCACCTAAGTTTTCTCCGAGATATGAATTTTCTAAGTTTTCTGATAGAAGTAATGGAAACTTCACTAGTACCAAGATTAAAGTGTATCCAGTAATTTGTCTGTTTAGTTAGTTTTCTTATTAAACTTGTACGTAGCGTCGTACATCCGAGAATCAAGACGGATTGGTTTATAGATCAGTCCGTTGACCCAATCGACCGGGATCACATGCCATTTAACTATACAGATAAATAAAATTGAAGTGTCCGTTTGTAATTCCAAATGAACAGCTTTTAACTATATATATATATGAAAGTACGATATACTTACCTAAAACATGAAAATACGGTATTTACCTACAAAAAGAGAGTATAAGTTTTTCTAAAAATGTATGTACAGTGATTTCACATCACGTGCTTTACGGTGAAGGAAAACATCGTGAGGAAACCTGATTATGACTGAGATGTAATTCAAAGACGTATGTATGGTGCCTGAGACGGCGATGAACTCACCCTCTGTCACGTTGGCACTTGATCATATTCGGTGAAATGTGGGTGTTGTTGTTACAACACCTCTTCTTACCCCTTCGGGGATCGTTCTGGTATGACTAGAGCATATTTCACCGACAAAAAAGATATTTTATTTTTTTTCCGTTACCGTCTATATTTTCGGCTTATCTCGCTCGCTACATTCTTTTACTGGTCTCTCAGATAGCTGATGTTACGAGGAGTAACTAATGCTGCTATTAAAACCGACTTCAAGAAAATTTGGTACTCCATCCGCGTAGACTTAATTTTCTGGGTGGCTGTTCCGTGGTACCCTAATTATTTTAATAAGTACCCTTGTAACATCAATGAAAGTCTGGGAAAATCGACCCACAGATTAGCCGGAGCAAACAGGCGGAGAAATATTCTAGTGAAAAGATGTTTGGAATTACAAACAGACACCTCCATTTAATTTGTCTGTTTTTATAGATATTGATAAGTAAGCCGACAACCAATCAATTGTACGACGGCTATAATCAAATCATTGGACTTCCCGGTCTATCTAGATCCGGATATAGTCTACAAATTTGTAGTGGCAGAAATGGCCGTAAATAAATGAATCCCAACTTGCAACGCAACTAGAGGAAAACGTCCAACGCCGCCCAAACGTCTATTTAGCGATAAATCTAACAAGGAAATTCTGACGGCACAGAATGTGGGAGTACAAATCCAATCAAGATACGGGAAACTGTCCTAGGAACCATTAGGAAACTGTTTTTTGGGGAAAGCAATAAATGTTTCCATCTACGGTGAAAAGTGGGGTTTATTACTACAACACCTCTGCTTACCCCTTCGAGGACCCTTCTGGAATGGCGAGAGCATATGTATTGTTTTATTTTATAAAATATTAAAATTTTATACTACAAAATGCATACGATGATAAGTGGTCACCGAGTCTATTGCTATTTGTAGTACCCAGTAAATATCTCTTCTTGAAAAATCTGAAAAATATAAAAAACATATAATTAGAACATCCGTTCCTCGAAGTTGGTTAAGATGGACAAAATACTTTAAAACGGTTGTCAGTTTGTTTGGAATCGTCCAACTAGGGTCTAAGTCCAACTAGTACAAAAGGCTCTGAGTATTGAAAATTCCTGTGCAGACAGTTACGTAGGTCTAAATTAAAACCAGTGTAATATAATCCTACGCATATCAAATTAGGTGTAAAATATCTTCGCGTAATTGCTTTTTCAGGTTTTCATGGGCTAAGTCTAGATTAAAACTAACCTAGACTTTTATTAAATTAGATTTGTGGGTCGAGCGAGCCCAAAGCCGCATTTTGTTTATTGGGAATTATTTGATATTCATCATCCTCCTGCCCTTATTCCACATTATTTTTGGTCGGAGCAATGTATTCTTCCCTTTCCCCTTTTCTATCCCCATTTCCCTATATCAACATATCTGTATTCAGTGGGAGTGAATACAGCCATATCATCTTTCACACAATCCATTCATCGTTTCTTAGGTCTTCCTTTCCCCTTGAAACAATCCACATTCATAAAAAAAACTTTATATATAATATAAAAATACTTTATATACGGAGGAATCAGGATATGTTGCTAACATATCCTGATTCCTCCGCATCACTTTTGGAAGTGATTAAAATTAATTCTTTGAGGTCCCCTTTTTTTAGAGTTACACTAATCACTAACTCTAAGTTTACTGGAATTAGTGGCTCGTTTCAATAATAGTGCTAACTAAAGTGTACCTATTGATTTTAATTTTGTATTTAACAGTGTGCGGTTTTTTCTAGAGAAGTACGTAAGCACACTAAATAAATTATAAATTGTAAATTACGAGGATGAAACAAGAACTTAATATATTTTCTTATTTTTAACTGAATCTTTTTTCGTAAAAATGTCCTTAATATGTTTACCTAAGTACTTACATTGTACATCTAGTTTAAGATCTAGAGGTGGAAAACTGAAATTATAAAAAAATCTCTTCCAGAGTTCTTACTAAATTGAGTTTACAGATATAATGTAATTTATGTTTCCCTTATAAAGGCTGTCTAAAGGAATATAAAATGAAGTAAATGGTAAACATTTCAAATATTTTGCTTATTTTAAAAATATTTTATAAAAAAAATCTTTGTTTTACAATTTTTTTTCTACTAAATGCAAACTAATTCAATATATATTTTTTAAGAATGCATATGTATCGTATCTTTACATATCCTTTACTTCTGTATGGAAATACATTATAACAATTCTACTCAATTACAAGGGTCTGTGTATTTATCTGTCAAAATATTCGAAATAAAAGTAAATGTTACTAAAATGTTACTTTATCTACTTTGTACTTTTTAGAAATATATAAATATTTCAACAACTATTTGACTGCGATTCAGTTGGTCTTAGTTTTGTGATTGTCTTTCCAAATTTCAAGGGACAAGATTTCAAGTAAACTACGTCGAGGGTGAATTTTTGCAATATGCATTACTTATATAGAGTATATAAAACTGAACGAATTTTTGTCTTTGTGTTTATCTATGGATATGCCATTCGAACTCAGTGTGTCAATATCAATTGATCGATATAGAGTAGCAGTATCTGCGGAAATACTCTACATTTTAAGAAATATTGTTTGCCTTGAGATACAAACATTACGAGGTCCATGGTCCAGCCGTTTAGGAAGACTTCAGTGACATGCACACGTACAGTAGAATTATATATATAAAGATATAGAATATATATACTATATTATTAATGTGCTATGCATACCCCAGTGATCAACCATCACAGAAATTCAACCAACAACCCGTCTCCGAAAAGTATCAACATATTTCGTGACACGCCATTTGTATACAAAAACTAACGCCGTGGAGGTGGTGGTCATAATATTATGGATGTCTGGGAAAAAGACCATGCGTTGATACTATATTTGGGCCACTGTTAGCCTTCCAAGACGAGTTTCAAATAAGTTGGGTGAAGGAAAACAATATCAAGGATTAATTTGAATTTGATTTTGGGATGCTTGTTTTAACTTGTACTTAAACAAAACCACAGAGTAAATTTTCTCATACTTTTTGCTTACGGAACTCATAATTACTTACAACATGGCCTAAGGAAATACTTGGCTTAGAAGTAACTCTGTCTCTTTTTGTGATACGGATTTTAATAGAGATGGAAATAGGTTTAGTCCGAATTTAGTCGGACCAAACCAATACGCTTGTAATAAGGGGGTTATATCACATCAGCGAAGGTTAAGGGAAACAACGTAAACAAACTTGTATAAGACGGTGACATCTGTAATGTTAGCACATAATAAAATTATACTGTGACGATGGGGACAGCGAGGAATCCAATGGGTTCCTTCACATATTTTTAACAATTTACAAGATATTTTTCTCAACAATCACTTGACATTGGCGGAATAGCTTTACTTAAGCTCATCGCCATTGAATAAATAAAGGAAAGGAAAGGAAATTATCATGGCTGAAAAATAGGTGTAAGTACTAACCCCTTAATTAACCTATTCCTATCGAACCAAAGTCATTCAAAATATTATAGTTTCGAGATTTATCCGTACGAAACTGTCAAGCGGATATATTTAATTGTTAGCCAACTCCAATTAGATAGGTCGGATAATTGTTGCCATTAATCTTCACGAATCAAATGGAATTATACCCCCCCAGCTCTTGTTTTGGGTTTGAGGTTCAATGTTATCTGATGAGGGAACTTCGTAATCTTGTGGCATTGTTTGTTACAAAATTCCTCCGAAACGGCTGGACAGATTTGTATAATTTTTTTGTGCATTAAGGGTAGGTCTGAGACACGGCTAACATATATTTTTCATACCCTAAATGAAAAGGGTGATCCTCTCCAAAAAATAGGCAATACAACGTTTGCTGGACACAGCTTGTATCACGTTGCCACCATTGTATAAAAAAAAAATATTTTACCCACAAGCACTAATGTACATATTATGCCTAAGAAATTAGAATACATGTGAAAAACTCTATACATATATAGAGTTATATAAAATTGAAGTGTCTGTTTGTAATTCCAAAGTATCAGCTTTTCACTAAATGCATCAAAGTACTTATATACGTTAATAACATAAAAAAATCCGTTGAATTTGTTCTGTGGCTGTCCCGGCTAATGTCCGCAACGGCTGGCCACCTATGAGATTAAGTCAGCAAGTAAGCATATCTAGTCATTTTATAAATCAGGTTGATTACTACTTGCGATTACCTATCTTTCTAGTATTTTCTGGTACAGAATAATGTTTGGAAGTACTGGAACGAATATTGCAAATTAGTAGCTAATCAATACTAAACGTCTGCATAAATAAGTAGACATTTGGATAAGTTGTACTAAAATATGCGTTTGTGATTTTATTAAAATAAATTACGCTCAAACGGCGGGACGGATACGGAATAAATTTGGAATGGAGATAGGTTAGGTATACCCTGGTTTTTTCACGGAAATAGGAACATCAAAACTAAAATAAAATAGCCGTGTAACACGATTACAGAAAACCCTTGTGACTGAAATTCCTACATCATAGATCAGCAGATCGTATTTAGAATTTTTGAGCTTGGTCGTTAAATTTGTGCATCAAATGAAATGTCAAAGTTAAGAAGTTCTTAATACGCTCTGCTTAAACAGATGATGGTAGGCCCTCTTCTACATCTACATCTTCTCTACTATGTGTATGTTTGTAATAAAAAAACCAAAAAATTATTGTGCCGATTTAAAAAAATATTTCATCATTGAAAAGCGACATCATCAGCAAGTATCATAAGGCTTTATTTTATCCTCGTATTCCCACGGGAACGGGCACTACGCGGGCGAAACCGCGTGACGCGTGATCTTATAACTTTTTAACGTAACTTTCGCGTCAAAAGTAGCTTTAGCTAATATATAATATATATCATAATAGTATCCTAATGAAGCTCGTACAAGTACCAAAAGTCCCCGGAGACGTAAGTCTGATTAATAATACAATAATGGAATGTTACATATTCAAATATCACCTCCACGCCTGCTTGACTGTAAACGTTGAGCGCATACATTATTATCTGTCAGAAATGTAGGTATGTACCGAATACCTATATGAAAAGTTCTTCACATGAATATGAAGTCGTTTCATTTAGTCGCTCACGTTGGCATTCACTCTTCTCTCTTCTGTTCATTCTTCACTGAAATGTCCAGGTTAATTCTAGGTTTGCTTATTTGTGGAAAAAATTGCAAGACTGCGAATCCTATAAAAGTGTACCCAAGCCAGCCGGTGTAGTCCGCTTGTATTCAATGATAAACTGGACAAAGACATGCAAAACTAAAAATATTCATAGTTTTTGCAAACGAATAACAATATTATATAGATAGGTGTTTACTTTAAACCATCATACATTCCTCGCGTTTCGCTAACTGAAACAATTTAGCCTATCATTATTCGCTAACTCCCATACGGTACGTATCGCAAAATTTCTCTCTAACCGCGGAACTTCATACAGAACCCGGGTGAATACCGCACAATATTTGCCTCTATCCACAGAGGCTTGACGCTCCTATCTAAATACACCCTTATTTAGAAATCATTGTATTACTATACGAAAGTGGATCACACATTATTTTAAAAGAAAATTCCTCGTAATTAAAATATTGAATATTATTTATAGAGCGAGGGAGCCCAGTCGCTTTGTTTGAGAGTTCAAGAACGGCTTAATTTTTTTTTCGAATTTTCTATTTCTGCCCACCGTTTATGAATGGAAGATCAATGGCCTTTAGTATACCTATAAGTACGCTGACTGGACAGACACCTAGTTATATTTTGTCGATTAAAATGCGCCTCTATTGAGGGTCTGTAAAACTACATTTGGTAACAGTGCTGAATAGATTCGTGTTCCAATACTCCTTCTTTACATACATATGCTCACGCCGGTATTCCTCAAAGGGGCAGAAGCGTGAGGCAGAGGTTATTATATAACAAATTCGGTGAAACTTTCACCGAAGATATTTAAGTGCCAACGTGGCAGATGGTGATTATATCGCAGTCTCAGGCACTACACATATCATACGTCTTTAAATTACTTCTCAGACATATGGAGGTTTTCTCACGATGTTTCCCTTGAGGTTATCCTACACCTTGATCAGGGGAAATAATATCGGAATTTATACGTCGATACAAGGTTTTTTTGAGGCAAAAATTGTGTATATTACAAATAAAAAACGTGATCCAAATTCGAGATTGTGCCAAGAAGGCTGGTGCATTTGATGAATATATTTGTTCCAGATTCGGGCAACATGTCGCTAGAGTCAGCGTTCTGTACGTTGATGGCTCCCTCCCCACTTCTGGAGCTGAGCAGCATCTTCTTCTTCTTCGTGCCGGCTGTTCTCATCCTGTGCCTGTATGTCAGGATGGGCCTGCATATCAGGTGCGTCATCAAATTGTATGTATATTCAATTTATATTTATTTTCTTATTGTACTAATTTGCGGTCGAGCTATGACGTTGTTCAAAGTCAAAGTCAAAAATATCTTTATTCGATTAGACTTTTTACAAAGTACTTTCAAATCGTCAGAATGACATAATTATACATGCTACCGCCAGGTTCGGAAGGTTGCTTTTACTGAAAATAACCTGGCAAGAAACTCAGTAATTACTCTTTTCAAAAATATTATACAATTTTAAGAATACAAAATAAATCATTAACATAAGCTCTTGGACACAGTTCCAATGCAAAAATGTCGATAAAAATTTACATAATTAAAAATCTAGTAGATCTACTTATAACTAAATGCGTAGCTTGAGATGCCCAGCCCCCACAAGCAGCACTTATTCACAAGTATGACGTGAATGCCAGCCATTGACCTCCTCAACCATCATATGGGGAAGTGGACAACCCGTCATCCAGACGCCGCCGCAAGCAAAGGCATTTTAGTGAGTGTTGCCAAGACAGCAGGCCTAGACAAAGTAACAAACGTTTTGAAAGAATCTCTAATCTATCACGATTCATCGTTCGTCAAGTCAACAATCAAACGCATAGAATAAATACTGCTCTTTACTGTCAACTGTCATAGGTGCATGTTGTATAAGAAATTGTATCGGGAAAACAACCGATCAAATAGATTCACAATTGTTTCGTTTAACGAATGTCAAACCAAGCAACATTGTCTACCAATTTTCTATTCATCGAGCGTGTGTCACGTGATAAGCACGTGATTTATGTGATGCCCTTAAATTTTGTATCGTTCTTACTAACAAGCATAATGTTACTTTCTTTGGGCCTGGTACTGATCAGCAATGCTACAAACTCTTCGCGATAAGAGACACCACTAACAAATAGGCTATATATGCAGCCAAAATAGCATACTCTGCTACTTGTTTAGCGTACTCTTATATAATTGCTATAGACCCCGCACTGGTTTTATCAGGCAGTGCCGAAAACAGAGTAAACTACATTAGCGAGAACATTTGTACCACAACGTGTACTATAGCGGCTGGTCCACCTCACGTCCGTGACCCCAACAGCATTGTTCTGGCCGCGGATTTGAGTACAAAAAATACACTTTCCCTTATTATATGTCTGTGTTGTCTACACGTTGTTCTTGCCGTTTTCCCAGTTTTTACTCGAGGTCCAACTGAATCGATTTCGGTCGGAGTTGGACAAACGAATAAATGTAATATTGCAATACTAGACATTAGTAGTAGGTAACGAAGTCAGTCAGGACGGTAGCAATAAAAACTCATAGTACGGCCGCTTTTTCTTGGCTTTGTACGTGTGATTATATTGTACATACGAACATAGTTTCCTATACATTTAATTATATATATTATTGTAAAATCATTAAGATAAAAGATCCTCGATAAAGTTGTTAAATGTTGGTAAATATTACGTTCAGAACCCTTTATGACTTATGATCATCAGATCATATCATAAAACCAAACGATTTTATCAGTTTGTCAGAATTTTCTAAATCTTCAAACTTGGCTACTTACTTTTGATGTTAGTACTAGAATGAAAGTTTTTCCCAACTTTCATGGCGACCTTGACCGAAATATCCATGGAAGTAATAAAAGTAAGTACCTACTGCGTAGTAAATATGGACGCGGGGTGTCTAAAACTTTCTTGTTACTTTCATGGTGGGAGTATTTATCTGAATGAGAAAACACAACCTTCTGAAGACTCGACCATAAACGTAATATGCTAGTGCATATTACGTGAAACTAAGGATACGATACATCACTACGGTGACCACGGGTATCAAACAAGCATACAGGTACCAACTATGATCGTTCAAGCAGCGCGTATTAAGAACTTCTTAGCTTCTACGTTTAATTTTACGGAACAAAAATGAAACGTCAAGCTCAGAAGTTCTTAATGCGCTCTGTTTAAACGATCATAGTCGGCCCCGAGTTCTATATTTGAAACTTATGCTACTCCTACACGTTTTGAAAACAAATAGGGGTCCTAAGCATTGTTCGCGTAGCCCGATTTATCTTCAGACGAATCCGCTGATGTTGTGAGTGTTGTGTGTCGGGACTCGTTTATAAAAACTCAAGAGTCAACACAACAACAAGCAGTCAGTCAGCTCGTGACCACGGCCAATGCAACTTGTTGAAACGTCGAGATAAATAAAAAATAATCAACGCGTTTAAGACCCCTGTGTTTTCATAAGAAACCTACAGTTCGCCTGTTGGCTGTTTGTGGTTATTGCATTCTGTAGCTTATTAACGCTTGCAAGCGTCACAGAGAAAAACAAATTCCCTCATTACAGTTAGTCGGTTAAATATTCATGAAAAAATAATAATTTTACGCCTTTTGAAAACTTTACCGAACAATAGGTGGTGATGATGGTTCGGGTGAGCTCCCCCTCGTGCCCCCTACTCCTGCACGATTTCTCTGTCTAGACGGCTTCGTTAATCTATTGTGTGTCGTTAAATTGTGCAGAGGTGTCATAAGCGCGTTGCCAAATATTACGCGATATTTATATGTTTCGGCACTCACTCATACACATTCACGGATATCACAGCCGTGGCGAATGCGTGACTTGGCTCCCTTTGCGCATAAATACCGCAAAGAAAAATTATTTGATATTCGAAGTTTGTATGTAATTCACTACAGCATCCTCCAAGATTTTTGGTATAGCTTGCAGTTTTTACCTATTCTTGAGTAGATATAGATACTCCATGCAAAATTCCTATAAGCAATTTATATAATTAAGTAACTTAAATTAGCCTGACTTTCCATCGTACTCACCATATCATCTTGCTCTTCTCCTCACCCGCGTATTCCACACTACCCTAGGTACATAAAACTACTTTTCAACTGGCGCCCAATGTGGGGCCTCACTCCTCTTCACAAAATTATAATTAAATATTTAATTCTTTCATTATAACGAATTTATTATATTTAGTTTAATTACTATTCCTGATATAGTTATGTGGTTAACATTTATTGTACATAGGCAAACACTAAGCATCACAGAAAAAGAGTTGAACTAACTGGTAATTGATTTTTTTATTATTCATTGGCGTATGTATTCCATTAACGTGTGTGTTTGTATACATGTATCAAAACATTGTCTTTTTTATCTTAATAGATGTCAAATAAAAGAGAGCACACACACTATTTTTTTTAAAGTAACATTTTACTCGCAGAAAAAATATTACCTCCTTTGAATTTTATATATATTTTATATCACTAAGTACCCAGTCAAGTCTCACAATATTACAATTTCTTAAATCATATTACTTACAGAAATCGTTGCCAAGTCAAATGACTACGGCGAAATATAATATTTTTAGAAATCTCATTCCATTCCACGAGTAGGTAATTTCATCTTTTTCTGAATAACAAAATTGATGAAAGTCGTATTTAAATATGATGTTTTTATGGGTACGTTTTATTATAGGTACTTACAATTATAAGATGTCGCAAATAATCTTATAGCGTACGTATTCTACTTGATTGAGCACATCCGGATATTAATTCATTTATTTGCTTTTCATCCAGCTTAATAACATGTCATATTTTTTTATTTATCTTAATCCTAGTCTGAATGTTTGTTTGTACACATCCTTTGTCAAGGGTACGGAAAAGGACATAGGGGATTGCGGGAGAAAGCTGGAACCACAGATATATCTATGTCAGTGGCTGGAACACCTTGGTTAAACCATACGTTACTTAGTTGAGTTAAAAATGATCTAAAGACAAGTAAAATTAATAAATTAAAACAGATGGTGAGTCTATCGCCGTCTCTGGCACTATATACGTCCTTGAATTACTTCTCTGACATATGCAGCCTTCCTCACGATGTACTCCTTCACCGTAAAGCACGTCGGGTGAAATCACTGCATGTAAGTTTTTAGAATAAATTATTCGTACAGACTCCGCTGGGATTCGAACTTATGTCGCTTCGCTTGCGTAACAGGCGTCTGCACAAACCGCTCAGTCACGGCTCGTAAATAAACATAGCATAAGATAATGAAGAGTTATTTGACAATGAAATTATGTAGGTAACCTAAAATATAAGTTAGTAAAAAATATAAATAATGCTTTTATACTTAATTGAAAATGTAATAATGGGCGGTGCTTTAACTGTAACAATTATGGTAATAAAAACAATTCACGTAAATTAAGAAATTAATTAAAGAAACGATTTGATTACAGTAATTAACGAGACTGTTGTTCGTAATGCTTTCAGGCCATTTCAGACAGGCTTTAACAGGTTGTATCTCGATGAAGATGAACACAAAACACTGCATTGTCTGTTAAGTTAAACTTTTGTTCAAATACCTACACATTTCTTTTAGACACATGCAAGGGCCCTGGGGTTGGCAAGTGACGTAAGTTCGAATCCCAGCGGAGTCTGTACCAATGTGTTTTTCTAAAAACTTATGTGTAGTGATTTCACACCATGTGCTTTACGGTGAATGAAAACATCGTGAGGAAACCTGTATAAGTCTGAGAATTAATTCAAAGACGTATGCATAGTGCCTGAAACGGCCACCATTTGTCACGTTGGCACACAATTATCATAGATTTTTTTGAATGTTTGTACATTCATACATATGCTTATTCTTATACACATGGTGGTAGGCAGGGACTACTGTACGCCACATCCACGTCACGTCATGATACTTGCATACTTCTTTCGCTTCGTCTACAGTCATACATCTCTTCATACACTTTCTTCGGTTATGAGTGCTCCGAATTTGACCTTTTGGAGAAGATATTTAAATTCTAACACTGTTCTAACTGGAAACTAAAATTAAAAAAGTACTTGAATTCTAAGTCCTAATTGACTAACTGATATTTCAACGTGCATATATCTACCGCCGTTATATACATACTAACTTAATTTCATGAGTGGCCCGCGGAACACTAATGTTTTTTTTCATATTGGTGTTTTAATGTCAATCCTATAAGTATACTTTCATATGCAGGGAGTGAAAAAGCAGACACTCCCATTTTATTTATCTGTATTGACAAATATTAGGGTTCCGTGGGCCAAAGGGTACTTAATATTGTAGCTACACTATCGCCTCAGGTGCATCGGCCGAGTTATTCTGTGAGGTTTCATTCATTGAAAATTTATACATAATACATAAATGATAAAGTCCACTTTCGTATCACTGAAACCGACACTCGATGTCAAGTGCGACGCTGAGAAACCTTAGATAACAGCGCGGTTAAGAGACTTGAATGTATATTCATAAATAAATAAATAAAAATAATTATCATTGTTACAGATCAACGAAGGTGACAGAGAAAACCAAAATAGGTCTGCTGAATGGACACGTTCATGGGGAGACGCGGCAAGCTAAGTCCAGGAAAGCGATCATAAGGATGCTGGGTCAGAAAATACTATAATTCATTTACTAGCTTTAGCTCGTCTAGAATAGTTACATTGGACTAACACTAACTTCAAACCAGAGACTTCATTTCCTTAGCGTCATGATACATCCTTGGCATTCAGCCACAAACCGCCTTTGAAAAAGTATCAACACATTTTGAGCAACGACGTTTAAAAGTGTCAAAACCTTTCCTGGGGGCACAGTACTTGCCGTAATCGTTTGATGTTGTCCGAACGCATTGAATTTCTTCTTACTTACATGCTCAAGCCTATATTCCCCGAAGGGGTAGGCAGAGGTGTTGTAATCACAACACCCACTTTTCACCGAACATGATTAAGTGCCAACGTGACAGATGGGGAGTCCATCGCCGTCTCAGACACTTTACATACCCCATTGAATTACTTCTCAGAAATATGCAGGTTTCCTCACGATGTTTTTCTTTACCGTAAAGCACGTGGTGTGAAATCACAGTCCTTAATTATTTTTTTTTAGAATACCTCATTGGTACAGGCCCCGCTGGGATTCCAACTTGCGTCGCTTGCGTAGCAGGCGACTGCTCAAACCTCAAGGCCACCACGGCTCTAAAATTTATATATAGAATTTCTTCTTCTCAATCGTTACACTATTGGCAGGGAGGTCGTGGTCGTAATGTCAGGACTGCTGCATTACGAGACCATTCGTTGATAGGATCACCCACCACAGCTTTAATCTGGTAGATCCATCTCATTGGTGATCTGCCACGTGCCCTAGTACCCTCAAATTTACCTTGTGCCACCAAACGCACTGAATTTACTGCTTATAAAATCACACTTCTTCCGTTGTCTTGTGTTGTTTGTGGTGGTACAGTTATCAAGATGCTTCAGATTAACAGGGGTCCCTTAGCGACAATAAAGTCCAAAGGGCTAACAAAACTTTTAGTACCTAATAAAACTAATATGTACGATAATATACAAAACCCAAGTTCATTCCGTGATAATAGGTTGGTTCAATATCCGTCCATTGACGCGACAAATTGATCCTTGACATTGAATTGTTCAGTTCGCCCAAGTACAAGGTCAACACTGACATGTAAAAGCCATTTTGTCCATTACCCGCTATGTAAAGAAATATGACATTGAGTAATAGGTGCCACTTACCTAGTTTTCTAGAAACGATTTTCGTATTTCGCGTGCTTTATGTGTGTGTGAGTAAACTACAAGTATTATTCATCGACAAAAAGGCTCAAACAAAAATGAATGTTGGTTGAGAAGACGTTGTCGTAGCTTCTACCAAAGCATCAAATTGAATTTAGAACGTACCGTAGGATTTTTAACAATGTAAAGCTATTAGTATACAGGCACCGTCACGAGGTATGAGCGTAGACCTTGAATGCGTAGTAATTGTTGTATGAGTCTATCGCTGTCTGTACACAGTTCAATCTGGTATCCTTCTATGGGCATGTGTCGCGACGTGGAGACGCATTCATAGAGCGTTTTGTCGTACAAGGTAAATTTGAGGGTTCTAGGTAGTGATAGCAAAGACTCGAGCCTTTCAGCCCTTTTTTTAAAACTCGCCGCCTTATTGCGATGGCTCGGAGGCTAAAAGGCTTAATAGCTCGCAAGCCCTCGAAGCTAGCTCTAATTATGGCTTCTGACTCGAGAAGCGTATAGCCTAAAAATTTTAGTGCTTTTTAATAAAGCTTGTAGTTTCTTTTATTTCAAGGCAATTTTTTTTTATTAATTAGGTGTTTAGTTGTTTTAAGAAGTAGTGCTCTAAAATTAGCGTAAAATGCATTTGTTGGTATTTATTATTTTAACATGTGGCAACAACTACATAAGAAAGATCTTATTTAGTTAGACATACATGTATTTAGTATCCCAGATATTTTGCATTCTTCCATCAAAGATAGATTAAATCAATGCTTAAAAGAAATAAAAAGATTTGCTAAGGTTTCAACCCTTAGTCTCCTGAAAATATCGAAATAAATTCTTAAGTACGTACAGAGAGGATAAATAAACAAAATGAGAATTCCTTTTGAGACGGGTATCAAATTATTCTTTGTGCGATTTCTCATAGCTTTTAGGGAACGTATCGGGTAGGCGGGCGTAGGATTTGCTTTTAAGAATACTAAAGCTAATTAAATTGTCTTTCCAAGTTGTCATGTAAAGGTAAGTAGGCACTGCTACACATCGGTATACATTTCCAGTCCTAATGAAAATATACATACATATTCATACATATTCTCACGCCTGTATTCCCCGAAGGGGTAGGCAGAGGTGTTGTAATCACAACACCCACTTTTCACCGAAGATGATTAAGTGCCAACGTGACAGATGGTGAGTCCATCGCCGTCTCAGACACTTTACATACGTCATTGAATTACTTCCCCGACATATGCAGGTTTCCTCACGATGTTTTCTTTCACCGTAAAGCACGTGGTGTGAAATCACTGTACATAATTTTTGTAGAAAAACTCATTGGTACAGGCTCCGCTGGGATTCAAACTTGCGTCTGCTCAAACCTCAAGGCCACCACGGCTCTTTAATGAGAATATATGTAATGAAAATATCTAACGAAAATTTGTCCGTAAAGCATATACAATGTGAGGTCAGCTTTATACTTGTACTAGAAATCTTCAGCTAGAAGTATTAAATGTGTACATGAATGGGACTCAACCATTGGGAAAAATTGTGTGACTGAACCATTTGCGGTAAATAGCATGGTTCAAAATTGTACTCCAAGATGTAAGCGAATTATTAGAAAAGCCTTATACTTAATCGGCGTTCATATTTAACGCCTTTTACTGTCTCAGACGTCGTTAACGACACTCGTCGTAACTCTTCGTCGCATTAGCGGAATTGCGCCCACGATCGTTGCCATTAAAATAATAGGAAGTGAAAAACGTCGACAAACTTAACTATATACAACAGATGTAAATAAAGTCACTGCTTCGTTGGTCTAGTGGTAGTAAGTTTGATCGCCGATCACGAGAAATAGGGTTTTTCTGTCAAGAAATTCACAATAATCGTCCGCAGTTTGAAAGTTGGTGTTTCCACCCCCGCGCCTCGGATAGCACGTTAAGCCCTTGGTCCTACGCCTGATCTCTCTCCGGTCGTGTCGGAATGCCGTCCCATCGGACTATGATAGAGAAATAATGTTTATATTTGCGCACACACTTTTGCAAATCAAATCAAATCAAATCAAATCAAAAAGTTTTATTCAATATAAGGGACACTTGGAACACTTATTGAACGTCATTTTTCTTACGTTAACTTAAGTAAATTTACTACCGTTTCCAAAAGTAAGCCTGTCAGGAGAAGAAACGGCGAAACAAACTCCCCGGTTTTTTTTTTTTTATATGTGTCCCTTCTATATACATAGGGTTGCTTAAGTACATTTCAATGGAAGAGTGAGCAACTCATTGCCATACTTGGCTATCATCAATATACTCAGTTACACTATAATATGCTTTTTCACAAAGTTTCTGTTTGATGCTTGCCTTAAAACTTAAAAATGGTAGTTCACACATTTTTAATGGTAGTTTATTGAAAAGGCGTATACTTTGCCCCACAAAAGAGTTACTAGTTTTGTGCAGTCTAGTCACAGGGACACGGAGTTTATCCCTCTTGCGTGTATTTATATTGTGCATATCACTATTTTTCTTAAAACTATCTATATTCTTTCTTACATATATCAAATTTTCAAATATGTATTGACATGCCACAGTCATTATCCCTATTTCTTTAAACTTCTCTCTGAGAGAATCTCTAGATTTGAGTTTATAGATTGCACGAACAGCCCGTTTCTGCAGCACAAAGATAGAACTGATGTCTGTAGCATTTCCCCATAAAAGGATGCCATAAGACATAACACTATGGAAATAACTAAAATAGACCAACCGAGCTGTGTTTATATCAGTTAGGTGTCTAATTTTCCTTACTGCGAATGCTGCAGAACTGAGTCTTTTCGACAATCCAGCATGCACCATAATAACTCCTGCCCTGACCGAAATTCTGAAGGAGATCGTTATTTCTTAGGTGTTCCTTCACAATCCTATCAATTTACTCGCAAATCTTTGATAAAAATTGAGAATCCTAAGATCACTGTAATATTTCCTGCGTAGATAGCTAATCCCCGTTGAGATTTCCCGCTATGACCGAAATTCGGTTTGGAAATCATCAAACACTGGACCATAGTATACGTATAAGTTTACTAGAAGCAGTATTTAAGAACTAATAAGCAGTCTAACAGTAGTGTCAATAAGGGGGAATTATTTCTTTATACATGTCTAGAGGACGTCACGCAGTTTCACCCCCGTACTCTTTCCCGTGAGAGTACGGGGATAAAATATAGCTTCAGTTACTAGTTGATAATGTAGCTATGCTGAAAGATTTTTTCTAATCGGTCTATTACTTTCGGAGCCTATTTGAATAGGCTTCGATACAAACATACTTACATACAAATGTTTCCTCTCTATAGATACTAATATTTAGTATCTATAGAAGTATAAATAAGGGGTGTTTCGTCGTGGCAGATCGCGTGTACATAATTTTCTTTTTTTATCGACAAATCTGCATTACTTTGACAGTAAAAAGGAATACATTTTTAAAATCCTCAAATATACCAATCGTTTTCATTTCATACATAAATTACATAAAATCACTTCTGAGAAGAAAAAACTTAATCTTTGTATACAATAATTTCCTTTGATGTAGCGACGAGGCCTTTATTTATTCAGGAATGAAGTAAAGGACAAAGACAATAGAACTAAGGAATGGCTGTAATAAAACGCGTCACTTTTAACGAATTCAATTCGTCTTATTGTTTTATAATCTTCGCTGAAGAACTTCTGGAATAGGGCTGCCAACTGTTTTTTTTTACTAAGAAACTATTTAATTAAAATCAATACCTATGCTCACGCCATCGCTGAAAGGTTAAGCAGAGCTGTAACAATAACACTAATACGGAATGTGATTCAGTGCCAACGTGACAGAAAGTAAGTCCATCGCCGTGGCAGGCACTATACATACGTCTTTTCTATACATACTCACTATAATTACTTCTCAGACATATGCAGGAAAGATTCTATATATTAGACTGTATCCTCAATGGATAAGGCATTTAACAAAGAGCCTGAAGGGGTAGGCAGATGTGTAACAATACCCATTTTTCACCTAAAATGATTAGGGGCCAACATGACAGATGGTGAGTTCAACGCCTTTACAGACTAGGTACTTGCGTTTTTACAATGCTCAATGTATGTTTTCAATATTCTATCCATCTGTCATTTAAGTTACTAAAGATAAAGAAATCTAACATTATGTCCATACATTAATTTGAACAACTTATCGCTGGTTAAGATTATTATGAAGTTTGTGCAAAAGAAAACGGCTGTAAGTTTACAGAAAAAACTTATTATTATATGTTAGTATAAGGGTTGATTGAAAGCTGCTTCGCTTGCGTGGCTAGATCACTTGGCCACCATGACATCTAAGTACATAATATTATCGTAATACTCGTATCTCGTATTCACTGCAGCGATCCGTTTCAAGCTTGTTGTATTGAATAAATATGAAACTCGTTACATTTCAATTCAATGCTCACATTTTAACACCGCTTGAATGCGAAATAGAAAACTTCTATATCAAGTACTTAATATCGCCACTGAGCGGTATATTCTATTCCCGAGAACTATTAATAAAATGTCGAAAACCTACGCAAATCTGTGAATAGAAATCGGGTACAATGCCCTTTCATCTCGAAATGTTGTTTTGTTGTAACTTTTTATATATTTCCAGCTATTGAAATAAAAGCTTTTCCAAGAGTGACAAGTAGATATGTATAGAGAAAACGAGTGTGAGATTACAGGCACAGTTCTACGTATAATACTTTCGAATTCTGCCAGTGTAAGTCCTTTTAAAATCGGTCCAACCTTTTCAGAGATAGCCCGTAACAAAACAAAGTAACTTTTTTGAAACTTTTTTTTAATTTAATGGCCGTATTTACATTCATTGATAAGCTTTTGTTTTCATGGACACTTGTTTTATTTATCTGTATAGATTAAACTAAGACAAGATAGAGGCTTTTACATCTCGTCTAAAAAAATATATCTAGCAAAAGCATCTCGTTTTACCTCAATCGCTCAAACGTTGTGAACACAGACGAAGATATCGTTTTGCGAGCGTTTTAAAGCGCATTTGCTCTCGACCATTGTGTGACGATAACAAAGCGAGCCAATGCGCGAAATGAGTTTTGATCGAAAAATAAAAGATTTCATATTAAAATCGTCGATGCGATTCGTCGAAGGGAATGTCAGAAATGTATTTTACACTATCTATGCTCATGCTTTTCTCCTGCGTAGACTAAATTCCAGGGTGCCTTCTATCCCACAATTTTTTTATGTATTTTTTATATTTAACTCACTTCTCTCTATAATTTTGCTAACGATTTCGGGAGCAAATTATCTGAGAATTAATCTGGTTCAATATTTATGAACATCTGCTTTAATATTAAGGTTTTGCAAGTAAGTTTACTTGCCAGTTGGCAACACCTATTAAGCAAAGTTTTTCATAGAGACATTTCTCATAACACCCACCCATCACATAACAACCTCTCAGTTTCAAATCTGTGACCAGCGGCTTAGGTTCGGTCTGGATGAAATAGTCATTCAGGACAGTTGAATTGTATTGTATCGGTTTTTTGCCCTGAGTTAGCATGTCCTTACAATGTGGGTAAATATATCGGTAATTATCTTTAGAAATTATTTCTTTTGTTAATGAAGGCAAGCAGATAATACATAAAACTTGCGCCACATCGGCAGATGCGAAGTAAAGCTAACTTTGCGTGATAGCTCACGTTATAGCGGCGGTTTCAACGTCAACGAATTTTTTTGCCTTCCGCGCGTGGTTCAAAGTGCATTCATAAGTACCCTTGCCGGGGTGGGCTGTATGTGGTTGAATTCTAAAGATGGCGGACGGCGGAACACGTCAAAACGTCAAAGGATAGATCACACAACGAAATAAACTAAGCCAACTATTTGAAGTTAGTTAAACAGCAATCTCGTCGATGCCAACTAGGGTAGGTTGCATTGCTTGCGTGGGGTTGCTGGGAAAACTTCACTTCTTTGCGGCCCGATCCACGTAATGAAAAACAAAAACGAAACGATGTGGTAGCTACTTAGTCTTTCCGTATTCGTTATGTCAAAGAAAAAACGGAATAGCTCAGTCTTTGTCGCGAAAAACGTATTGACATTTAGTTCTATCGAACTATTTCTTTTCTATTCGGATCACGTGAATACCACTTTGACAGAGGACGTCAATCGAATGCCTTTAATCTCTCAACCATATTTCGATCGATTGTCACGGGGCACAGATAGCTCGCGTGGGTCGACTTAGCTTAGCTAGCAGTGTGGTCTGTCTTGAATTAGGACCTTCCCTCCCCTTCAACAACTCTAGCTCAGTATAATTTATGTCTATCTTGTTTATATTTTAGCCAATACCTACCGAGCTTTAAGGTTACTAAGCCCATTAGCTTCAAGTTTCATATGGTACTCATTAAATAAAACGCAAGCACTTAGATACTCATTTATGTAGGTGATAATAACCACAATAATATGATTTTATTTTTGTCTGAAGAAGAGATGAAATATTATACAATATTTTTTGTCTTTTTATTCATAAAAGGTTGACTTTTAAAATAATAGGCATTGCGGTAGGGACTGGGAAAAAGGGAGATAGATCATTACCCATTTTTCAAGATACAACGTGTTAGATTCGTTTTGACAATTAAGCATTGGAACTGTGTCCATTAGCATAGATATATATACAATACTTGCAAGTATGTAAGACTGAAAGATCTATACAGATAAATAAAATTGAAGTGTCTGTTTGTAATTCCAAAATAACAGCTTTTTACTAAACGCATCAAAGTATACACGGTTCTGACAAAGAAAATATCAATATTTTTTTTTTCTCTGTCTGTCTGTTTATTCCAGCTAATCTCCGAAACAGTTGGACTGGTTTTAACGGGACTTTAACTGGCGGATAGCTTATGTTTCAAGTAATAACTTAGGCAACGGGCCACCCATGAAATTTAGTCTACATGGGTGAAACCGCGGGGCACAGCAGGTATTAAATACGATGGTAGTGGCAAACATGTTGCCAAAACCTAATTGTCGTATATATGTATATTTAAATATAATATACCAAAATATGGGTTTCATTAACGTCTAATTGACTTTCAGGGGACTCTTCTGGGAAGGCATGTAATTAAACTCAATGAAAAAATGATCTTTATTTAATCAAATAAAGATGGACTTTTTACGAAGTACTTTGATCGTCAGAAGGACTCAGAAAAAAATACAACAATTAGCTCACACCGTCCCAAAGGGCCCCCGAAGGGGAAAGCAGAGGTGTTAGAAAAATCATATATACGGTCGAATTGAGTAACCGTCTCCTTTTTTGAAGTCGGTTAAAACACACACTTTAAACTAAAAAGGCTTAAGTGCCATCGTAACAGATGCTTAGTCCATCGCTGTCTCAGTTACTATACGCCTTTGAAATATTTCTCAGACACACGCAGGTTTCTTTAGGATGTTAGGATTTGAAAACTCGCTGTGTGAAACCACAAGACTGCAAGCAGGTTTTTTTTCGGAAATCTTTACCGCTGTTATTCGAACTTGCTTCGCTCGCTTACAACTGCACAAACCCCAGTAAATTAACCTATACAAGATTATAAATTCTACCATCAGGTTCGGAAGGTTGCATTCACAGTGAAGAATCCGAATTAATATAGTGTTATGCTTCCAGCGGCAGTGGTGATAGCATTCTTCGTGTGCTGGACCCCGTTTCACGTCCAACGCTTGTTCTACATCTACGGCGATAGCCTGCCCAAGTTCCATGTCATCAATGAACACCTATTCAACGTCGCCGGAGCTCTCTACTACGTCTCGGCTACTGTCAACCCTATTCTCTACAATGTTATGAGTGGGCGGTAAGTACAATTTTTTTGTTAATATTAGACCAAATTCTCAAAATCTAAACGTTTGAGTCGAGCGTGAGTTGTCTTAAAGTGTTTAAAATTTACTTCTTTATTTGCTGCCATAGTAATGTCGATTTGAAGTTTAGAACAAATGTCAGTAATATGACGTTACACCCCTCGCCGACATTATGCCTGAGCCACTTATTATATTATCACGTAGATTCGCGTGTCTGTGCGAGTGTGACATTTCGAACGATTTGTTCCTAGGTTCTGTGCTGCTTGTAGAAAGCTTAATTTATTTCTGTGACAAAAGGTTCCAATTACAGCGGTTCTAAGTTGGGGAAGGTTCATTTGGGTGTGATCTTCAGTAAGGTAGAAGTTCTGATTTCATGGGGTAGCTTCCAATTTCGCATTGGATCCCGGAAAGTCTTTGAGTTAGGGGTGACCATTGAAGAAACGCGTGTCGTTATACGTACGAAAGTAACTGCAAATTCCATATCGATTGGTTATGTAGTTCCCCAAATTAAGGAGCTGATATCGAAACGAATGTAAGTAAGGAATCCGTTTCTTCATTTTTTGTAGGTAAGTTGGAACCCAACTACACATATACATCCTCTTTTTATATATGTTATATCTTAGGTTTACATGCAATAAGGCGTAAAGTAAAAATGTCCTCGGAATTTCTAATTTTATAAACGTTCGCATTCGTTCCCAATATAGGGAAAAAATTTCGTCTTGATGATTTTACCCACCTTAAATTTTTGGTGAGTATAGACACCTTGGGAATTGGGAACTTCAACTCTTGATGGATGCTTTGAAGTCTCGGTTAACATATTTTAGACTGTGATTTTAGAGAAGTAACTGGGTACCATCAATAGTCCATTAAACTTGACTTATCATTCAAGAATTAGTTTACGTGTTTATTTAGTCTGCCGTCCGCCTAGATCTACACAACGCTTTGAAGTTTCTAATAAATTTACATCCGAGACCTTTTTGAGTTATCGAAATAACGTCGAATTTATTTTAGTTATTGTATTCTATAAATAAGCCCTATAGACACAGGCGACTGATTTGAAACTTTTCGCAGCTTGAATTAATACGGTTGCTTACAGTCATAAGTCGTCATAAGTCATTTAAATTCATTTGCTTTGTAAGTGTCTTATCTATACATATATACAGATAAATAGAATTGAAGTGTCTGTGTGTAATTCCAAAATTACACCTTCTGACTAAATGCATATGAAAGTATATACGGTACTTACATAGAAAAACGATTTTTTTTAAATTATCTCTCTGTCCGACAGTCTGTTTGTTAGTTCCGGCTAATCTCCGAAGCGGCTGAGCCGATTTTAACGGGTCTTTCATTGGCTGATAGCTAATGTTACAAGGAGTAACTTAGGCGACTATGAATTAAAAAATATATTCGGGCTCCGCGGGCCACGCGGGTGCAACCGCGGGGCACAGCTAGTATAAATAAAATTTAATTGTCAGTTTTTAATTCCTAAATAACAATAATATTTATTTACCCGTATATCTGTTCGTTCTGGCTAATCTCCGAAGACTGATTTTAACGCGACTGTCACTGGCAGATAGCTAACGTTACAAGGAGTAAATTAGGAGTATACATATTTAAAGAGAAATTAATGTTCCGCGGATCACCCTGTTAATTAACTCTACTCGCGTAAAACCGCGGAGCATTAGCTAGTATGCAATTTATCCGAAACAAAACCTAGGAACGTTCTTATGTAATTTGCATGCTTTCATAAATTTTCCTAAATATTTGATCTTTAAAAGTATTATATAGTCTCATCTCATATTTCACTGAAATAAATTATTTTTGTAAAGCGTGATTTCCGAGTTGCTTACCGGGTTCTTCTCAAGAAAAACAACCTTCCAACCCGGCGGTAACATTTTATAATACAGCATAATAATGGCATTCTGGCGATGAAAGAACTTAATTAAATATAAAGATACCTTGAATTAAGAATAACAAAAAAGTAAGCTAAACCAACTCTTTAATCTGATGAAACTTTTCACTTTTCAATTTAATTACAACATAAGAAGGTAGGTCAAATGTTTGTTGAGGATTTCGAGTTACTTTGTAGTAACCACTGATCAGGTTTATTACAATTTAATTAAGACGTCGAACTTTCCTGATGTTGGTAACTCCACAATACAACAAGGAAACGCAATAAAACTTTTAAGGTTACAACATTGTTTCGGTATACCGCCAAGCCGCATGCCAAGAAGAGTTTGTAGAGGCACTTAAACATTACAAGAACTTTCGTACTTAGAAAATAAATAGAGCCGTCGTGGCCTTGGGGCTTGAGCAGTCGCCTGCAACGCAAGTTCGAATCCCAGCGCGGCATTGAGACAGCTCAATGAGTTTTTCTAAAAAAAGCTAACGTGCAGAGATTTCACACCACATGCTTTACGGTGGAGGAAAACATCGTGATGAAACCTGCGTATATCTAAGTGGTAATTCAGAGACGTATGTTCACTTGGTCATCACGTTGGCACTTGGTCATCTTCGATGAAAAGTGGGTGTTGTTATTGCAACACCTCTGTCTACCCCTTCGGGGAATACAGGCGTGAGCATATGTAAGTATTATATATAATAAATAAGTACCCGACTGGGAACTGTAACTAAATAAGATCGCAATCAAATAACGCTTATCATCATATTTAATGCATTAAGTCAGTTAGATGATTGATACAATTAAAAAATATATAAAAATAAATAAATATGCTCACGCCATCCCAGAAGGCTCTCCGAAGGGGTAAACAGACGTGTTGTAACAACAACCCCCACATTTTACCGAATATGATTAAGTGCCAACGTGACAGAGGGTGAGTCCATTGCCGTCTAAGGCAATATACGTGTCTTTGAATTACTTCTCAGATGTATGCAAGTTTCCCGATGTTTCATACTGTGAATTTCGCCCTTGATGTAATGGAACGAGGAGCCCCTGTGGGTTTTAACTGGTTTATTGAAGCCAGCATAACCCTTCCTGGTTGTCGTATCCGTGACGGATATCCCATGGAAAATAAAGGCGTTGTCTAAAATGGGGGTCAGGGAAAAGCCTCTATTAGTAGATGAGCATCTGGAAAAGAAACTTCCATTTAGTTTAGTCATTAGTTAGCCGTCAATGACTTCAAGTTTCTCTGCAAAGACAATTTTTTTTATTAGTCGTACTTTTATAAATACACTCAAATGTTCAAGTAAAGGCCTTTATTTTCTTAACATCTATGTATTTTGAATATAATATCTTTAATTGTTTTAGGATCGAGTATAAAAAATCCTACATTATTAGAAGTATTTTAATGTATGATCTCTCCTACCGAATTTCGGTTACGGCGGCTAATCTCAACGAGGATCAGCCATGTGCGCAAACACAGGTGCACTATTTATTCCCTCACTCTCATAGTCCGATGGGAGGCAATCCGACACGACCGGAGAGGGATCAGGCGTAGGACCAACGGCTTAACGTGCTTTCCGAGGCACGGGGGTGTAAACACCGCCAACTTCCAAACTCCGGTCATTTATTGTGAATTTCTTGACAGAAAAACCCAATATAAGAGTTTGACCCGGCCTGGGAATTGAACCCGGGACCTCGTGATCAGCAGGCGAACGTACTAATCACTAGACCAACGAGGCAGTTACTTTAATGTAAATAACGTAGGTACTTATAATAGGTGATCCGCCACGACGTGCACCCCTTACTGACGCACGCCTGGGTTGCTTATACATATATAGGTCGCATACAAGTGCGTGTCTGTGTGTGTGTGTCATTCCGTACTGCTTGTTTTTGTACTGTGTTGCAGAACTTGACACTTCGGCGCTGTAAAGACAACACAGGTTGTTGATTTTATAGTTGAAGTGTCCTATAAAGACGAACTGTTTCCTTACTCAAGTATATATGTATACACTAGCCAAGCCCCGCGTTTTCACTCGCGTAGACTTAATTTCATGGATGACACTAATGTTTTTTTTAAAATAAAATTATAGTAGTAAGTTACCCCTTGTAACATTAGCTATCTACCTGTGAAAGTCCCGTTAAAAACAGTCGAGCCGTTTCGGAGATTAGCTAGAACAAACAGAAAGACAGACATCGAAAAATTTTTAAAATGTTTTTTGATTTCAGTACCTTATATACTTTCTTATACATTTAGTGAAAAGCTATTATGTTGGAATAACAAACAGACACTAAAATTTTATTTATTTAGTATGTATGTATGTATATGTATAGAGTATATAGAGTATAGATACTGAGCCATTACCTTCAATAACATAACATTTAGATACAGTAGGTAGGTATAACGTTTCCGACAAAAAATACGCAGAATGTTTACTTTGATGGACACCGACCTTTGTATACCCCTGCATACCTGTGTGACAAAGCTCACCTCTGAGAGACAGCAGTTAAAGCTTTGGACATACATGGTAGGTAGATTTTACATATAAGATATTGTTTTACACGAAGAAGGTTTGCGTTCATTTGTGTAGTTGTACATGCACACACCTGTGTGCGTCGCGTAGCCCGGATACCAATCACTCTCACACAGAAGCAATATGCCGGTTAACTATTATATTCCAAAATCTTTATATTACTAGCAGGCAGCATTTTTTCAGAGGGGTAAGCATAAACAAAAAGTAGGTAGTTAGGCCCCGGGTTCGATTCCCGGGTGGGGTCAAAAATTTATATTGGGTTTTTCTGTCAAGAAATTTACAATAAAAATACCCGGAGTTTGGAAGTTGGCGGTGTTTCCACCCCCGTGCCTCGGAAAGCACGTTAAGCCGTTGGTCCTACGCCTGATCTCTCTACGGTCGTGTCGGATTGCCGTCCCATCGGACTTTGAGATTGAGGGAATAAAGAGTGCATCTGTGTTTGCTCACACACTTGGGCACTATAATATCTCCTGCGCACATGGCTGATCCTCGTTGAGATTAGCCGCCGTAGCCGAAATTCGGTAGGAGATCATCACATCACATCACATACCAATGTGGCACGACGTAAGTACATACGTTTTGGTATAGACAGACACGCAAACACGACACGGGTGTATACAGTCATCACAAAAGGGTAAACACTGCTCATCTGCTTATTAAGAATGCGCGCACCTGGATACAAGTTGAATGCTAGTATGAAAAACTCTGAATACTGTATGTAAGAGATTTAGATGGCAAATTGATAGAAGGTCTGTCTTTCACACTTTTTTTAATGATAATGTTCTCTCGCAGTTGGTAGGGGGGAGTTACCTCCTCTGCTTAACAGGACTAAAGGGCGAGACCCAAGGGCCTCCAGCCGAGCTTAATCTTACTAAGCATCACAGCTAAGCATAAAGCCGGTGCGGGGTTGTCTATCACTTTTCAAACAATATATATATACTAAAGGTGCCAGTAATTTTGTGAATCTGTCTGTCTTTCTGTAGAGACTTGTTAGAGGTTGTGAGATCACGAAAGTGCGCACAGAGGCAATTCATCAACAAAAAGGTCCAAATACTATAACTGAGGGAAATAAAATCATTATAAACCTCTTCGTTAGTTGAACTCGACAGAGGTAGTTGTAATCGAGTTGTGGAATGAATAAGTAGTCAAGTATATAAGTGGTTCAAGAACATGAAAGCTACAAAATAAATAAATGTCTTTGTAAGGAGAAAACTGCGAGGTCACGATGTTATACAACAATATTA
This sequence comes from Watsonalla binaria, assembly GCA_929442735.1. Taxonomy (NCBI): domain Eukaryota; kingdom Metazoa; phylum Arthropoda; class Insecta; order Lepidoptera; family Drepanidae; genus Watsonalla; species Watsonalla binaria. Next base: position 3,520,674 of record OV838938.1, read on the forward strand.
TTGAAATTAATTATTTACGTGTGTCGATACGTTGGCTCCGTCCCATCTCCCCGGCACTGCTGTGGCGGCCGGTGCTGCTGCTGTTCAGCAGCTCATCAACTTTTCAAAGAGGTTGCACGTCGTCTAGTAAAAGCTTCTCGTGACAAGAGGGCTGGGGCTTTCTTGCTCAAAGAATCAGCATTGCTATTCAACGTGGCCATGCTGCCAGCCTTCTTGGCACGATCCCGAGAGCCACCGATTTGGGCCAAGTTTTCTACTTGTACTTAGTTTTTATAAAATTATATTATAATATTACAATTAAAAAAAAATACTATGTAATGGAATGTACCTGATGCTAGCTGAGTTTCTTGCCAGTTCTTCTGAGGAGGCTAGTTTCCGAGTCAATTGTTCGACGGTCATTATTTCATTACACTGATTGCATTTGCAGTGCTATGGTAGACGAGTTGTTTGAATACTCCCCAGCAATACAAACGACGCAAGTTATGGTAACTTGATGACTCAACAGTGATGATACAATAGACACAACACGAGCTTAACACATCATTTCTTTTCCGTTATTTTAATTATTATTAGCTAACGTAAAGCTCTTGGAGCAAATTGCCTGGTGTTGTTTATTTCGTTATGCTAATTTGTTGGTGAGGTATGTTTAACTTGTTGCCCACACAATACGAAAGTTTTGCTGAAAGGTTTGTTCACCAACACAGTTTATATTAACGTGTATCTAGAAACTTAGCAAGCCAATACATATACTCAAAGTGCTTAGATTTATTTCAGTACCAAACTAGATTCATCGCCTTGGCCTTATCCCATACATTGTTGGGGTCGGCACTTGATTCAACCCGATGTGGCTGATCACCTGATTTTTATAAGAAGCGAATGCCATTAGACCTTCGCAACCTCTATAACGAGGAAAATCTGTGATCTGGGATAAACCAGATGTCTGACTATTTTAGGCCTTCGACTGACCTGTAACGATTGCCAAAGATGATAAATTGGCAACCGGGACCGACGGATTAACGTGCTCTCCGAGGCACAGAGGGAACTCGGGCGGTCACCCATTCAATTACTGGCTAGGCTTAGGGTTGCTTAACTTCGCTGATCGAATGATATGCGCAATAGCAACTGTGCCAGGAGCTCCTCTAACTAGATAACTAGAAACTAGATTAGGAGTATAATTTCACATATTAGACTGTTTTATACTTCAATTTACAATTTTGCATAGTAAAGACTTACTTAATGTGATAGACATTCTCTATCAGTCAACCTTTGGGTAGATAATGTAGAGATCGAAACCATTTACAGGATTTACATCCATATATACATACCTACATAGCTCACGCCTGTATTCCCAGAAGGGGTAGGCAGTGGTGATGTAATAACAACACCCACTTTTCACCGAATATGATTGAGTGCCAACGTGACAGATGGTGAGTCTATAGCCGTCTCACATATATACACGCCTTTGAATTACTTCTCATATGCAGGTGTCCTCATGATGTTTTCCTTCACCGTAAAGCACGTGTTGTGAAATCACTGTACATATTTTTTTACAGAAACTCATTGGTACAGGCCCCGCTGGGATTCGAACATGCGTTTCTTGTCACCGCGGCTCTTACTGGATTTATTTCAAAAATGTAAACAGTCGAATGGTTTCGTAGAAGGCCTAAGAGTCTTTGATCGCAATCGGTTACGTACCCTGCCGAATGCGATCCGCAAGTCAGTTGAAATGAAATAATAATAGAAATAATATTTATTCACATGAAATATGGTACAAAGGGTAGGTGTTATTAAGGTCACAAGAATCACATATTTCACCCAATTTTAAGGCATGTAAATATCAACTTAATTATCGACTTAAGTACTGCAGTTACATTTTAACCACATATTAAACATACCAGCATTTATTTTCCATTATATACATCTTTCTTTATTGCACACTTCAAAATATACTATAAAAAATATTAAAAAAGTAAAACGTTTTCGCATCATCATGATGCACACTAATGCATAGGCGAGCCTATTACATTAATCGGGCACTAATCAAGACTCCATATTACAGATGGAAAAACTCAGTAACTCTTTGCCCGGGCATCGAATCAAGGACCTCGTGCTCCGCATTTCAAATTCAAATTCAAAATATCTTTATATGATTAGCCTGGTTACAAAGTGCTTTCAAATGGTCAGAAGGACATACATATAAAAATATATTTGCAGGATTATAAATGTTGCCACCGGGTTTGGAAGGTTGCTTTTGTTGAGAAGAACCCGGTAAGAAACTCTACAACTACTCTTTAAAAAAATTATTATACAATGTTTATTGGTTACAGTATTTATATCTCATGATATGATCTCATTAATATATTCTTTATTTAGAGACTAGCGTCACGCGGTGTCACCCGCGTAGTTCCCTTTTCCCTGTTCATCGGTCCAGTACTTACCTACTTGAGCCAATTAGTTACAAACGTACATACAAATCATTCCTCTGTATAATATTAGAAGAAACTACACAATTACTGTACTTAAAAGAAAGGTTTGCCGCATTAAAACCTATCTTCGCCGAAGCAAAATTCAATGAACTTTATTCAATTGTTAATATACATTTATTTACACTACACTTCTAACCGGATATAAACATCCGGGTATACATATGTTATAGGTATATGCTCGGATTCGTACGGATTTATCCAGATGAAGCCGGATAAAACCGGATGCAGGAAAAACGCTACAAACAAAATGTAAGGGATCACCTAATGGGTTTTGCTACATATCGTATTGCGAAAATGCTTAATTACAGTGTTGTAGTGAAACCAGCTCCAATGTACAATGTCGAAAAAATATACCATCTGCGAGCTATTCTGGCGTGCATTAAATATCTGTAGCTTTAACGCTTTTGGCAAGCGTTAAAGCTACAGATATTTAATGTATGATGAAAATGTTTATCATAAATAATCCTACAAAAAAGTCCGCCACAGTATATATCTATATCTTAAGCCATTATAGCCAAAATAGTGAACCATAACTACAATAAAAAATTATAATTTATTTCAAATACACATTTGGTGGTAATAAATTGATTCCTAAATGAAAATAGATACTTTTATATATTAACTTTTATATACTAGCTGTTTAAACTTAGCTATTTAAACCAAAGTAGTTCAAGTTATTCCTTTTAAAATAAGCTATCAGCCAGTAAAGTCCCGCTAAAATCGGTCGATTCGTTTCGGAGATTTGCCTGAACAAACAAGCGGACAGAGAACAATCTTAAAATTTGTTTAATTTCTGTACCGTATATACTTTCATATGCATTTAGTGAAAAGCTGTTATTTTGTAATTACAAACAGACACTTCAATTTTATTTATCTGTATAGATGTATAGATAAAGAAGTAAAAAACTGATTTTGTAAATTCTTTTACCAAAAGAAAGGAGCGTTAGTTGTGAGTAACATAGACTATATTATATACTAGCGGTTTCACCTGCGTAGTTCCCGTTGCCGTGGGAGTACGGGGATAAAATAAAGCTTATGTTACTCGCTGATGATGTAGCTACCTAATGGTGAAAGAATTTTTGAAATCGGTCCAGTAGTTTTTGAGCCTATTCATTACAACCAAACAAACAAAGTTTTTCTCTTTATAATATTAGTGTAGATATGTATGCTATTTACTAACCCGAAAACTTAAAGGACCTTTTCGTGGTAGTTAATTATACGCGGGTGAAATCGCGGGGCTCAGCTAGTCCTACATACTCATTCACGTCATACTTGTGAACAGGTGCTGCTTGTGGGGGCTGATCATCTCAAGCTACGCATTTAGTAATAAGTAGATGTACTATATTTTTAGTTATGTTAATTTTGATCGACATTTGTGCATTGGAACTTTGTCCATGTGCTTACGTTTCTTAAATTATTTATTTTGTATTCTTTAAATTGTGTAATATTTTTGAAAAGAGTAATTACTGAGTTTCTTGCCAGGTTCTTCTCAGTAAAAGCAACCTTCCGAACCTGGCGGTAGCATGTATAATCCTGTATAATTATGTCATTCTGACGATTTGAAAGTACTTCGTAAAAAGTCCTTTCCTTTCCTTTATTTATTTAATGGCGATGAGCTTAAGTAAAACTATTCCGCCAATGTCAAGTGATCGTTGCGAAAAATATCTTGTAAATTGTTTAAAAATATGTGGAGGAACGCATTGGAGTCCTCGCTGTCAATAAAAATATCGTAAAAAGTCTAATCGAATATTTTTGACTTTGACTTTGACATTGACTTACTATACTACTATGTAGGTACATAAAATCCTGGCTAAGTCAGTCAACGGAGCATAGCTCGCTTGTAGTCCTTGTCGCTTGTCTTTTACCACAAAAGGGGTAAATCGCGTTTTCCCTAAAATATAGCTTTACAGAAAGCGCGAGTGACACTTTGGAATGAAATTGGTAAACGAACATGACGGAGGATAAAAGGTCCCAATGTAGCTGTCACTGTCACATCCTCTTTTCTACCACAGGAACACAACACTATTTTCTTAGATAGGTGTATAATCTAAACGTACATATAGATAAATTGTTCTTCTCCGTAAAAGCAATTTTCCGAACCTAGCGGTAGCATGTATAATCATGTCATTGTGACGATTTAAAAGTACTTTGTAAATATTCTAATCGAATAAAGATATTTTCTACTTTGACTTTAAATACAATATAAAGTGTCCGTTTGTAATTTTAAGTATGGAGATATGGAGATATATACGTTACTTACATAGCTTAATATATAAGCTATTTTTAAATTCACTCTGTATGTCTATCCGTCTGTCTGTCCGTCTGTATGTCCGGGCTAATCTATAAAACGGCTGGACCGATTTTAGCGGTTCTTTCATTAGCAGATAGAGTAAGGCCAATGTTATTTAAAAAAAAAAATAACCAAATACCTACATACTTCACATAGTTTTGTTAACCTCAATCCGCACAGCTTGTATGTAATAAATTTGATACTTAGTTTAAAAAAATATAATACTTATATTGTGGCCATCATATTTTTCCAGGTCAATTCAATAAAGTCAGGCTAGGTCACGTGCCGTTTACGCATTTAGGCCATCAGATCACAATCTATGTAGAGGGGTCAATCCAATAACTTAATTATTGCTGGTCTTATGTTTCAACAACGCACGGAAAGAAAAATACGACTCATGGGACACCGATATTAGCCGATTGTCCCTTAATCCCAGATATCCCATACATTGGTGAGGTCGGCACTTGGTTCAACCCGATGTGGCTGATAACCTGATTATAACGAAGCGACTGCCATCTGACCTTCGTAATCCTTTTAAGGAGGAAAATCTGTGATCTGGCAACCGGGACCGACGGCTTAACGTGCTCTCCGAGGCACCGAGGGAACTCGGGCGGTCACCCATCCAATTACTGGCTAGGGTAAGGGTTGCTTAAGTTCGTTGATCGAATGATAACTATGCGCAATAGCAACTGTGCCACGAGCTCCTCTTAAGAATACAGAAAGTACAAACAAGGGATGTTGTGCATTCAAAGTATTAAAAGGTTTTTAATAGAACTATATTTTTTCATAGTATACAACTACCTATCTGCTCTCTTGGTTCGCGAAGTTTTTTTAACCGACTTCAAAAAAGGAAGAGTTTTTTACAAAACAAAATAAAACCGCCTTCAAGAAGAGAAAAATAAAATTATGTGAAATAAATTACTTACTTTTGAAGTTGGTGCCAAATATAGCGTCTAACTCGGTGTCATATACCAACTTAAAGTTAGTAAGTAAATTATTTCATATAATATTTTTTTTCTCTTTATGAAGGCATATTTACTTTTTTGTAAAAAAAAAATTGCAAAGTGCAAAGCAATCTGTTTTTCTATAAAAGCTTGTAAACAACATTTTAATTAGCACATAAGTACTGAACGATTTTCATCCGAGTCTGTTTCTCATCAAACGTCTCTTTTAATTACAATTTCAGTGATTTTGAAATAAAATAAACAGTATTCAGTGCGTATTTGAAGAATTAAGGAAGGTTGTGTTTATAAAACGTCCGTCTAATTGGACGCAAAGCATTATTTATCTTATGATTAAGTGCCAACATGACAGGTGGTATATACACACATTTTGAATTACACAGAGATATGCAGTTTTCCTTACGCTGTTTACCTTCACCGTGGAGTGAAATCACTGCAGATATGTTTTTAGAAAAACTCATTGGTACAGGCCCCGCTAGGATTCAACTTGCATCGCCTGTCGTGCGAAATCACTGCACATACGTTTTTATAAAAACGCATTGGTACAGACCCTGCTGGGATTCGAATTTGCATCGCTTGCGTAGCAGGCGACTGCTCAAACCCCACGGTCACCACAAACAAAAAAACAGTTCGATCATAAGTTTTGAGCGCTCAGCGAAAGTCTTAAGTGTGTATGTATTTGTATGCGCTCCCTCCAAACAAACCCCATATATCCCGTCTAAGTGTATATCGGGTTCGTGCACGAAAGGTCCGTACCATTATGTATAAAAACGAGCAAATAAATTACTTTTGTTAAATATTTATTTTAATCAGTTTTTTTAGTATTTGTTGTCATAGCCATAACTGTCACGGTTCAGCTCGGCTCAGCAGCAGTTCAGTAGCTGGCGGTGTTACCTTTAATGATATAGAGTTTGAAAGCAAAGGAGTGTAAATAAAAAAGAAATCGCCAACATCAAAAACTAAAACATATTCTATAAAAAACAATTTTAGAAATATTATTCAAAAACATATCCATATTGAAAATTTATATTTCAGCTTTTTCTGACAAATCAGAGAACATAAGCACAAATACAAAAAACACCTTATTTTTATGTTTACCTATAAAATAATCAAGAGGACTTATTTGTGTGAAATAAGAGTTATAATAATAGTGTTCAAACTCTTTAAAGATAGCGTATAATAAACTAGACACGGAGGGGTGTTATACTGGTAGTAAACCTCGACAGAAGTACAATATTATACGATACTAATTCAGTTTTTATTAGCAAACAAAAAGTACTAAATAACAATAAATCGCTAAGTTATCGGGATTTTATTCGCGAAAAGCACATTCGGTTTTAATAGAGGCAGGGATCATAATGGGATCTCACGTTCATAATTCAGAGCTATCAGGAGGCCTAGATAAAGTAACATTCTCTCGCGCTTGCGTTAATAGTCGGAGGCCTAAAATACTCTACGACAGCTGGTTTAACCCAAATCACAGATTTTCTTCGTTAATGAGGTTGCGAAGGTCAAGTGGCAGTGGCTTCGTATGAAAATCAGGTGATCAGCCACATCGGGTTGACTGTATCGGATGCATTATAACAATGTATGGGATAAGGCCAGGGAGATGATAACATACTCACGCAAGTAACACGATACCAAGATAGGTAATGAACGGATAAGCTTTGTTACACACGAGCAGACTTAACCAATTCCTCTTCTCTACTGAAACGTTTCCTCACGATGGTGTGAAGTCACTGCACATAAGTTTTTTAAAAACTCATTTGTACAGGCTCGGCTGGGATTCGAACTTGCGTCGCTTGCGTAGTAGGCGACTGCTCCAACCCCAAGGCAACACGATACTTAATCATTATATTAGTACCTATAGATAATATTTTATTGTTTCAGATACCGCATAGCGTTTCAAGAAACACTCCTCTGTCGCAAAGTGGCGAGGCGTGGTTCGCGAACCATAAACTTCGACACCGTTTGCCGTGACGTCACACAAATACCAACAGTCGCAAGTGCGAATGGCAATTCGAATAATTCGAATAATCGCAACCCTAGAATATCGTTCTTGAATCGAATCGATTTTGTAAAAGACCCCCCGCCGTTTTGCGTCGGCGACGAATCCGAAAATGGAGTTTGTCAAACTTTTTCTATTGTATAAGTAAATTTTATTAATTATTCCTCTTTTACTCAAATTACTTCGAAAGTTATTTTAACTTTTTCAATCTCAGGGTAATTACGGTAAGTCGTTGTAAAGTGTCTCGTAAAATGTTGTCTTTCAAATAGGTACATGGTATTTGAATTTTACGTGTTCGCTTGTAACAATGGATACAATGTTAAGTGTATATAGTTTTAAGTATAATAATGTTAAAAGTAACTAACTGTAAATATAGTTACAGTAAGTTTAATTTAGAGTATTCTTTCTTGATATTTTAGTGTAAAGGGTGTTTTTTAAAAGAGATTCTGAGATATGTCACTAACGTGCCGAAAACGCAGTACCCTAGGTTATTCGTTGCCTCTGTTGTAGCTTGTAGGTTCTTCCGGTTAATGTTTGGATTATATAATGATTGCTGAGTTGTGATGTGCGAGCTCAATGGGGCTGACATTGTCTATGACAAAAGGAAAAAAATAAATTAAAAAATATAAAAAAGACTCGCAATCTGTTAGTTAGATGTTGGAGACTTCCACAAAACTTTAAATGTCAAAGACAATTCTCATTTCAGGAAATTATTTCCTAATTAAATTTTTTTTGATATAAAATATATCATCATTCACTCATAAATTACTGGGGTTGGCACTTGATTCAAACCGATGTTGCTGATCACCTAATTTTTATACGCAGCGATTGCCATCTCACTTTCGCAACCCCTTTTACGAGGAATATTGGTAATCTGCAAAATCTATACATCTATACAGATAAATGAAATTGAAGTGTCTGTTTGTAATTCCAAAATAACAACTTTTCACTAAATGCATATGAAAGTATATACGGAACTGACATAGTAAAACCATTTTTTTAAATTATTCTCTGTCCGTCTGTCTTTCTTTGAAATTGATATCTCTGAAACGGCTGGACAGATTTCAACGGGTCTTTTACTGGCAGCTAGCTGATGTTGTAACACAGGCTACTTTTATTTATAAAAATATTAGGTTTCCGCGAAATTAAGCATGAAACTAAATCTACGCGGGCGAAGCCGCGGGGCACAGCTGGTATATAATATAGTTATCTTATCTTATCTTACCTTATCTCGTCCCTTGGGACCTTATGTGCCGCCCTTGCCCTTTTGCTTTACGTACCTGACTCCTCAAATACTCCCTGAATTAGCCGGCAGATCTTGCCCATGGGGAAGAGCTTGTAGTCCTCTGGTTTCTGATACGCCTTACCCAGTAGGACCATTCGCCATCTGACCAGTGTGTCGCAATTGCATATTAGGTGACTCATGGTTTCGGCTTCTGATTGACAGTACCTACAAACCACATCGTTAGATAAGTTCATCTTATGAAGATGTTCTTTAGTCCTATAATGACCTGTTAGTGCTCCCGTGAGCTGCCTAAGCTGACATCTATTCAACTGTAATAGCTTTCTGCTTTGTCTCTCACCCCAAATGCCTATGAACTGCTTAGAATGTCTTAGTCCATTAATTAATATAATAAAGTTAAGTATGGATCATACAACGATACAGTTGTGTATGATTAAATTAATTTATTAGATAATATTATAAGCATGTAACACTATGCTGACTTTGGTACTGACGGCGATAGCGCCGTTGACGAAAACTACAAACGTCTAGTTTTATCAAAAGGAAAAGATCAAAAAGAAATCGGTTTCTTTTGTTCGTATCGATACCACAGGACAGATAAAATATATATACATTTACTATACCGACAGACTATCATCTGTCACCGAATCAATCTTTGATTCTCTCTCTGTCGCCTTTTCTCTTCAAGAACCCTTTATAGGTGAGCACATATTATAGTGCTATTATTTAAATAAAATTCTAACATCCCAGGGATCTCTCACCCTAATTAATGGCACTTCCCGATACGCCCAGTCACGTTCAGGAACAACGAACCGCATCTAATGGGGGAGTTTTACTAGTCATTCTCAACGGTGTGGTTTTGATAACATTGTATTTGGAATTATTGAATAGCTTTCAATCACTTTACGTAACTCGGAATAAATATTCTCGGTTAGATATATTATCTAACTGACCTTTTTGTACAAAACGTAGAATAGAAATTCGCGGTAACATATCTACTTAGCGGTTTTAAATCTACGTACATTCTAAGTAATAGTACCAACGCACGATCTAAGATATATAATTTTTGCCGTCATGATGGTGCTTAGGATCAATGTCACAATGTTCACAAATGATCCAGGAAATCATTTTGCTGTAAATACCTAAGAAAGAAAGGGTTATCTGCTAAGCAGAGTGCAAAGTGGCTATTTTCTTTAAAAATCCGATAGTATTTTTTATAGCTCTGTTTTATGAACCAAAAACATTACATTAACAGTAATTTCAACAAATTATGGGTATTTCATCATTGATTTATGTTTATCCAATGAATCCATCTACCTCCTTAAATATGGCACGAAACCAAAACCGCAGCCTGTATAAGCTATTTATAAATATATATTTTAACGTAAGTACCTACAACATCGATAAGTATGAATTATTTCATGTATCTAATTACTATTATTATATCTTAGTACTACATTAAGACAAATTACCTCAAAGTTGACGACTAAGTAAAGTCAATGTAGATATAAGTGGTACTTAAGTGTTTTATAAATCTTCTTCTACGCTAGGTATATAGTTTACTTATTATTAACTAGTTATCTCGTTGATCTAGGGTTCGATTCCAGGGTCGGGTCAAAACTGGATATAGCTGTTTTGTAAATATTAGAGTTTTTATTCATGACATACAAGTTTAAATTCTAAAGGGTAAAGAAAAATACGAGGCGGGATTCAAACGCACGACCTGTGCAAACCTCAGAGTAGCGCAGTTGGAAGAGCAACTGCACGGTTTACGAATCCCGCCTCGTGTGCGTATTTTTCTTTACCATATTTAAGAGATTGGAGTTTGGAGTTTCTGTCAAGAAACAGACGGCGTTTCCACCGCTACTGCGCCACTACTCAACTAAATTTCTCAACTAGTTGAGCATTTGAGCAGTGGAACATAGTTTGTATTACTGAACATTTTATGCCCCATAGCTCAACTATTTTTTGCTGAAGTTTGCCGTGCCTTGAAAAGCACATTAAGCCGTTGGTCCTTCGCTTGGTCTATCTCTTTTCGGGTCGGATTACCGTCCCATCGGACTATGAGAGTGAGGGAATAAAGGGTGCAACTGTGTTAGGGCACACAGTTGTGCACTATAATATCTCCTGCGCAGATGGTTAATCCCAGTTTAAATTAGCTGCCGAGACCGAAATTCGGTTAGAAGATCATCAACTTTTATTAAATTGTAATAAAGATTTGGATTGTAAATAATTTGCAGGTAAATGTTGCTATAATATAGTGTGTAGGTGTAGCTGACATCAAATGTCAGATTTATTGAAAAAATAAAGCAATTCCTTCTCATCACGGGAAACCTGGACCGACTAAATGTTTGCGCCACTTTGTGAACAGAATCGCAATTCGCAAGTAAAATCTGTTGCATTGTATAATCTTTTGTACATTTTAATTATTCTTCGCTGTGTACAAAATGTGTATTTGCGATTAAAAAAAAAAAACAATCAGCTTGTAAAATTGAGTACTGCCGCGTTATTCTGTAAGATTTCTCAGCGTCGAACTCGACGTCGTGCGTCAGCTTCAGTCATAGGAAATTGATACACAATACATAGACAATATCGTTCAATTTCGTATCTTTGAAAACGGCATTCGACGTCGAGTCGTCGAGAATAACGTTGCAGAAGTATTTCTTGTGTAGAACATTGTATTTTAATTTTAAATAAAAGTTAAAATCTCGCATTTTCTTTAATTAGCGATATTTTCAGTACCACGTTATTATTATTACACCTGCCAGCCATCTCTGCATAACCCATACGTTGGCCGGCAGAGAATGCCTAAGGCATTACGTAAGTCCGTCTGTGCATATTTACATTGCAGGAAATATTAAATAATTTATTACTATGTTGCAGTCCAGTATCTGAAATAAAAAATGGAAATTAAATGTATAATATGAATGTCGAAACCAGCCTTTTGAGAAGAACCGGCAAGAAACTCAGCCAGGCATCATGTACATTTCATCAAAGCAATGTAAATCATTTCAATCAATCATTATATTGATGATTCAATCGTATTTTTTATACTACAAAGGTAGAAAATAACTTTATAATATTGTCGGGTGGCAATACAGCTATGAAAGTCATTTTACGCAACTGGCAACATCATTTTTTTAATAAAAAACATATAACACCGTGAAACAACCGTTGGTTTTGTATTCCTTATACGCTATCAAATGGCATGGCAAGTAACGAATTTGAATTCCGTTCAACTGCTGGCTAGAAATATTTTTTCGAAATAATGGATGCAGTTTTAGTTTTTATCAAATTTGAGTCCGAGACTCTCTTGAGTACTTCTCACAATTTTTCTATCATTCACTAGTAAAATTCACTTTGTTAAACTATTATAGCCTGGGCACGTACTTCCTGAAAGTCTATTCTGAATAACAATGACAGGGTATTTGGAATCGAATTAGAAAGTTTGGAAAATACTTCCCTCACCTTCTAACTCTTGTATCTACCTACTTACAAACTCACTATGAACACTTACAATGAACTTTTTATCAGACTTCAAAAAAGGCGGGTCTCAATTCGACTGTATATTTTTTATGTTTGTTACGTCAGAGCTTTCAAGTGGGTGAACCGAATTTAGATGATTATTTTTTTTCTTTGAATTATGGTGTTTTCCGCGTGGTGCCATTACAATTGTGGTGTTGGCATGAGAAATCGAGGGGACCTTCGAGATTTTGTTAGAGTTTGTTAATTTTTGCATTCAATATTCAAAGCACTTCTATCAAATGAATTATAACTAATTTATTTCACTGGATTATTTTTTTTTTATTTTATTTTTATTTGATTTTTTTTTTCATTTGTACAATCATTAAATCTATATATATAAAAGAAAGTCGTGTCGTCTATTTATAACTCAAGAGCGGCTGAACCGATTTGGCTGAAAATTGGTGGGGAGGTAGTTTAGAACCAGGAGGAGGACATAGGATATATCCTGAAAATCTTTACATACACATAAATAAAAATTAAGTGTCCGTTTGTTTCAAAGTAACAGATTTCCACTTAGTGCATATGAAAGTATATAAGTAAGGTAAATACATACAAACAAATTTGAAACATTTTCTCTGTCATCTGTCTGTCTGTTTGCTCCACGGAACACAAGGAGTAATATAGGGTTTTTTTTTTAAGTTAGGATTCCGTGAAAAAATTCACCCATCAAATTTGGTCTACGCGGGTGAAGCCGCGGGGCATAGCTAGTTCTTTTATACATCATTATTAACTTAAATCTAATTAATTTTCAATACAACTTTCTCATTTTGTATTATTCTCAATTTATAATATTTTACGTTTAATTTTTGTATTATTTAACACGTCAAAGCTAACAAATCTAGATACAATAGTTACAAATTACAAATATTTGCATATGCCTGCGACTTGGTCTGTTTGGAATTGGTAAAAGATCTACACGTTGTGTCTTATACTCAGCGACGCACGTGGGCAAGAAGGAAAACAAACAATGGGAGAATAATATTTCAGAGGCAAAACAAATACATTTGGCGATGTTACATTTAAGGGTAATACATGCCGTGCCTCGGAGAGAACGTTAAGCCGTCGGTCCCGGTTGCCAATTTATCATCTTTGGCAATCGTTACAGGTCAGTCGGAGGCTTAAAATAGTCTGACAACTGGTTTAACCTAAATCACAGATTTTCCTCGTTAAAGGGGTTGCGAAGGTCAGATGGCAGTCGTTTCGTATAAAAATCAGGTGATCAGCCACATCGGGTTGAATCAAGTGCCGACCCCAACAATGTATGGGATAAGGCCAGGGCGATGATGACAATTAAGGGGAATACATACAATTATCGTTACATTAGCAAAGTTCTCCTTGTTTTCTACTCCTAGTGGCTTACCAATTCAACGAAATTATTACTAATGGATTTGTAATATGACATGATATTAAACTAATTTCAAAGTTTATTGCGGCTGGTAAACTTATATCCAAAATGATGCTCTCTGATTCACTTTGAATTTGACCTCTAAGATACACAAATTTAGAATACAAATTACACTGGCTCACATGTGTATTATAATTTATTACATTATACCTATGTCTTTGAATGGGGCTGATTTCATTATATGTTTTGAATAAAATCAGTTGTTACTTCGTAAATGTTTTTGGTTAATAAATCCATGTATATAGATAAAAACTTTGTATGTCTATTATTATATACATATATAATTTTATTTGTTTATACACATATCTTTAAACTAGCAATTCTTGTAAATCGGAATCTCGGAAACGGCTCCAACGATTTTGATGAAATTTAGCATGTAGGGGGTTACATGGGCAAAAAATATATCTAGCTAGGTTTCATTTATGGAAAACAGAGTTTTGACCATGATTTCAGGCATTGAAAAACTCATAAAATATAATTACAATACAACAGCAAATTTCGCCGACATCTGTCAAGTTATGGTAGCTCAAAGGTGAGGCTTCCAGTTTACAGGGCGATAACGAAACTAGAGTACCACGGTTCGAGACTGACGTTCACCGGAATTTTTTTTCTTTTTTTTTTACCTTCTTTGTGTGAAGAAGAAAGCGAGCACAGCTCGATCAACCAGATATTTTTCATTAAGATACCAACCTACAATATATTATATAGGTACATATTTTATGCAATGCACAACCAATTGAAGTTAGCCTTTGTGTTTTGCGAGGAAGAGATTGAGCTCTTACATTAAACCACTACTTTATTTTGGATGCAGTGATAGATAGCAATAGAACCTGGATTGAATCCAGGCTGTTGAAGAAGATGTACATGTCCCATTGTACAAAGTCACAAAATGCTAGTACCCAATCCTGTCACAGTTCGCTAAGCTGCCAAATTGAGGAATAGCTGGAGATAACTGTCAAATGGAAACACATAAAGAGCTCTACCTTCGTTACTCTTTTGGTAGAGTGAAACGGATCTCCCTTTCGAAAGATAATGTAGGAGATCCAGCAAAATAACTTCTATATCTCTAAGATATGGCTATGCTCTAATGGGCTTAACCAAAAACAATTTAAAAAACGCCGATGGTCATAAATCATGATATAATTAGTGCACGCGATAACGTCGCCTTAATTATGTTTCTTTCTGTGTTAATGGGCCAGAAACATCCTGAAGGCCTTGCCATTGTAACTTGATCAAATCGATCGATCACCGATCATGTGCCCCGTGTGGGTTTTGCTTCACTTAGCGAGAAAATAAACAATGCTATAATGTACTAAACATTATTGTAAGGTAGTGTAGCGGCAGTGAACCTCTTTCGTTTATAATGTTTTTTTATTTATATTGCATTTAAAATATTGTTTAAAAAGGGATTTGACAAAAGATGAGAACTTTGATGAAATTCTAAATGAGAAATAGCTTCAACCTAGATACAGGGAACCTACTTAGTAATCATGATGCGCACGTAAGCGACTAAGGGGCAAATTCACCGATCGCTATCAAATCTTAGCTTAATAAAGCTAAGTTTTCGTTAAACTGTGTTAATATCGTTTAACGTCAAACTGATTTCACCAGCACCATTTAAAACGAATTTAAACAAACATTTCGCTTGGCGAGAGCCCTAAAATCTACGATACGTATAACACGTATTTCATGTATAGAAGTAATAACGAAACGTGTTTGATCGTTCATAGTGTTATAAGCTCTGAAAATGTTCTTCATTAAATAGGTAATACGATAAAAAAAAATAGGGTTAGGTATATATTTCATTTGATGAAAAATGTATAAGATATTATTCCAAAAAATACTGTTTTTCCTTTACTGTAATGTAATAAATTATGAAATATAGTTATTTTGGACGAATTTTTTTTCACTGTTGGCAATATTGTGTTTCTTCTTAGTATGACAATTTTTACATCTTTCTTTATATGTTTTAATTTTTAGCGTGTGAAATTTTTTTTTCCATGATATTATTTAATCTTCATAAAGAATGAATGCATCAATAATATACAAAGCAATTTTATGTTAGTTATTATTGTGACATTTATAACAAGTGACAGCGGCTAAAAGCGTTTAAAGCAGCTAACTGGTCAAAATGAATCGTCGTTTAGAATGAAAACTAAGCTTAGCTTGATCTAAGTTCTTTTTGTACTGGTGAAATGCAAAATGTAGCTCTAATCCAGATTAAGCTCTAAAACTGAGTTTCGTTGGTAAAAAAAGCCCGTAGTCCGTTTACGTGTGAGTCTACGCGTGTGAGCGACTAATCCTGGCTACAAAAACCTTGCGATTATTACTTTTTAGTGCTCACGTTGCTCCACTGCTAAATAAAAATGGGCAAAAGACCTAACACACTTCCACACTTATGAACGCGGTATAAAAATATAGTACCCACCTAAGCTGTAAAGAAAATACAAATATTTTTACTGACCTCACATTCCACAAAAAACCTATACAGCGCAAGGTCAGCTTATACTGGATGCTTATAATCTATATCTATACAGATAAATGATATGGAAATGTCTATTTGTTATTCCAAATTTCAGCTTTTCACTTAATACATATCAAAATGGTACTAGCATAATAAAACCAATTAAAAATCGTCTCATCTCCGAAACGGCTGAACCCATATTAGTGGGACTTTCACTGGCAGATATCTAATGTTACAATGAGTAACGTAGGCATCTTTAAAAAAAGCATAAAGAGTCCTGGAATTAAGTCAACGCGGGTAAAATCACAGGGTACAGCTAGTATAAAATATTTATCTGTGTTTGTTTCAGATAATCTCCGAAACAGCTGGATCCAGTTTAGCGGGAATTTCACTGGCAGATAGTTAATGTTACAAGATTAATTTAACAAATTTTATTTAAAAAAACCATTAAGATCCGCGGGCCATCTATGACATTAACTCTAGGTGCAGCCAAGGGGCAGCTAGTGTAAAATAAAGTTCGCACATTATCACACAGCCTCATTCAGTCACCTAACTCAACAACTATTGTAGAATTCATTTCACAGAGCTATCTTCAATTCAATCAAAGTGATCTGTCTCTAAACAATATATTCAAATTATTTCTGCGAAGTTCTCATCGTATAGCATCTCTTTGAAAACTAAAAAGTTCATTTGCTAATATTTGAAACAACTGTCTGATCTGCTTAAATGAATATTTCATTTTCTTAATCATTTTGTTTATGAGAAAGGGAGCCGTGGTGGCTGAGGGGTTTAAGCAGTCTTCTGCTACGCAAATTCGAATCCAGCGGGGCCTGTACCAAGGAGTTTTTCTAAAAACTGAGGTTCAGTGACTTCACACCATGTGTTTTACGGTGAAGGAAAACATCGTGAGGAAACCTGCATATGTCTGAGAAGTAATTTAAAGACGTATATGTGCCTGAAACGTAATAATTAATTCTAACAAATAATTCTAACTTAGTAAAGTTTAACCTTAGTTAGATTAAGTACAGTGCCTTCTCTATAACGTTTGAAGAGTGCATGTTTTTCTGAATCATCGATCTACTAACCCATAGTAAACGCTTATTAGTAGGTATGTTTGTAATACTAAGGATGTCCCTCGCGTGTTCGTGACATGACAACTAATTTACCTACATCACGTCTATGAAAATAACCGTATTCAAATAATCTCAGAACTTCATCTCAGATAAGAAATGATTTGTGTGTATTCGTTTAACATATTATATATCTTTTTGAGAATGAGCCTGTTGCGAATAAATTCTGGTGTAATCCACCAGTATCACCCGCGTTATTGTCGACGTCGACAATCGACGCTCCGAGTCGAGTTCGACTCTGGGAATCCTTAAAGATACGCGGCTAAATTATTTTTAAAATATTTACCTATTCGCTGAACCACGAGCTGTCAGATCTATTCCTATTATTACCCAATTAGAGTCTGACAGAACTACTTGCAGTCATTTATTCCAGGAAGGTATTATAGAGCTCCACCACGGTCAGATATAATCCCAGCACATTCTTATATTTCATGTGGCAGCCCGGCAATTTTGGTGAACGCTTAACATTATTTATCGTGTGGCTAAACCGCTTGGATTATTTCTGGTATTCTCTAGTTTTCTCGTGATGATTTAGTAAGTCATACCCAAATCTCATATTAAGCTGATAGGTCACTTTGTGAATCTATTGATAATACATTTTAGATCTATTATATCCTTTCCCTATTACAACATATAAGAGCCGTGGTGGCCTCGGGGTTTCAGCAGTCGCCTGCTACGCAAGCGACGCAAGTAAGAATCCCTGCGGGGCCAGTGCCAATGACTTTTTCTAAAAACTTATGTGCAGTGATTACACACCACGTGCTTTACGGTGAAGGAAAAATCGTGAGGAAACCTTCATATGCCTGAGAAGTAATTCAATGACGTATGTATAGTGTCCGAGTCGGCGATGTACTCACCCTCTGTCACGTTGGCACTTAATCATATTCGGTGAAATGTGGGTGTTGTTACAACACCTCTGGTTACCCTTTCGGGGACACTTCTGGGATGGCATGAGCATATATATCTATTAAAACATATTTGAGTAGATATATAACCACCCCAGAATATATACATGCATAAAGAGGCAGGGTAGGCAGAGGTATTCTTATTCAGTACACCCTCATTTCGTCAGTTATGTAGAAGCCCCCACTTCCAGCTGCTACTGGGAACATACAAAAAAAAAAACTCAATAACTCTTTGCCCGACCCGGGAATCGATAGTCGAACCTCGTGTACCGCAGCTGCGTTGGCAAAAGTCCTAAATAACCTTCAGAATATACCAACCAAGCGTCAGAATCGCTCCACTCAATTTCGAGCTTTTAATTATTCCGTGATGTTTGAGGTATTCTCCCTCTCTATACACTCCAGTTGAAAGAGAAGAAGAGAGAGTTTCTTAGAGAGGAGGATTGGAAGTGGGCTATAGCAACGTATTACACCTTTCTTCAATTAAAATAGTATTTTTCATGCTAAAAAATTTAGTGTAATCTTATGGCGCTCCCATTCTCTATGCGAGGGTTCCTGTCAGTGTGTGTAGGTGTGAAGGTAAGTATGTATGCAGATGTTTGTGCGTAGGTCTGAAATAACTTTCAAATATGTACTACCCCAGTATCAACAACAAAGGACCGCCTACGAATGACCGCGATTCTCTGTAATGTTTCCAATGATAGGGATCAACCGAAATATTTGTGGATGTTTTGGCAAAGTTAGCAAACGAATGATGTTTAAAAATTATTATTTGTTAGCCGACTTCAAAAAAAGAAGAGGTTCTCAATTCTACTGTGTTTT
This sequence comes from Watsonalla binaria, assembly GCA_929442735.1. NCBI lineage: Eukaryota > Metazoa > Arthropoda > Insecta > Lepidoptera > Drepanidae > Watsonalla > Watsonalla binaria. Next base: position 3,539,911 of record OV838938.1, read on the forward strand.
TTATTTATTGTGTCAAAGTTCAGCGTTGGCTGAGGGGTTTGAGTAGTCGCATGTCGCATAAGCGACGCAAGTTCAAATCGCAGCGGTCTGTATTAATAAGCAATGAGTTTTTTAAATAACCATGTTAGCTGATTTCACACACGAACTTTGAAAATGAAAAGACTACCTGTATAAGTCTGAAGAATTTGGAAAGAGTGTATGAGAAAGTTCCAAAGTCTTCTCAGACTTATGCAGGTATTCTTCACGCTGGTTAATGTATAACTGACGTCTCCGGACGTCGATGGACTCACCCATCTGTCAAGTTCGGTGAAAAGTGGGAGTTTGTAGCACGTCTGGTCACCCCTTCGGGGATCCTTCTGGGTGAGACCATATTTATTTTAATGTGAGTATTTTTGGAGCTGTATTTCTAAGACACTGTAACAAAAGGATAAAAAGTATGTAAGTATTTTTTTGGACCTAAGTGAGTCTAAATGCGTGACATTCCACCTACTTCTCTTCAGTAGGTAATTATGATTATAATTTCCTTAATTTTTTTATTAAGTGTTGAATAGTGTGATTAAACGTTTTTGTAAATATCATAGGAAAATTAAACAAATATAAGATAACGCAACGTTTAGACGTTTTTAGGTAATTTGTTGGAAACGTTTCCCAAAGTATACCTAATATTATAGGAACGGATTGTGTAAAAGGGTATGAAACTCTTACCTGCTTGACGGCTGTCTTAAAACTCGCATATTCAAGGCTCTGCGTAAAATTACGTGCTTTGCACAATGAATATTTTCTATGATTTATTATTGCAATGATCAACATTGTAAGCACGTTCTTTGTGAGTTACACCTGATTGCGGAATATGTTTCCGGACCAATTTCCGTAAAAAATCAACACTCCGAATCTGTCTGCAGGTATATTACTTTCTTAGACTGTTTTAAATTTATCTCGTATAAGTGCTGCATAAGGACGGCAATTTTTTCATACAGTGGGTAACTTTACCTTGGGGTACTTACCACAAGTATGAAAATGAATATGATTTTTATTCAGTTTATGCACTTATAAACGTCAAAGACCCGATTACACCGGTTCGGAAACTAGCCTAGGTCAGATGGCAGTCGCTTCGTATAAAAATCAGGTGATCAGCCGCATCGGGTTGAATCTAATACCGACCCCACAATGTATATGGGATAAAGCCAGAGAGATGATTTTTGAAACAACGTACCTTTCACACAGGGTACTTTTATTTTAGAAAATTACAATAGTCAAAGTCAAAGTCAAAGTCAAAAGTATCTTTATTCGATTAGACTTTTACAAAGCACTTTCAAATCGTCAGAATGACACAATTATACAGGATTATACATGCTACCGCCAGGTTCGGAAGGTTGCTTTTACTGAGAAGAACCTGGCAAGAAACTCAGTAATTACTCTTTTCAAAAATATTATACAATTTAAAGAATACAAAATAAATAATTTAAAAAACGTAAGCTCATGTACAATGTTCCAATGCACAAATGTCGATAAAAATTAACATAACTAAAAATCTAGTACATCTACTTATAACTAAATGCGTAGCTTGAGATGACCAGCCCCCACAAGCAGCACCTGTTCACAAGTATGACGTGAATGCCAGCCATTGACCTCCTCAACCATCATAGAGGGAAGTGGACAACCCGTCATCCAGACGCCGCCGCAAGCAAAGGCATTTTAGTGAGCCTGACAACTCAAGCCAGTCAAACAAAGATCAAAACTAATAAATATTAAGAATTGTAACATAAGTACAGTGTCCATGAGACTACTTACAATATTTATCTGGTAATACATTATTCCAAGTTTCTTTATCACATATATAATCACTAACTGTATAATAACCCTTTTTAAGTAATACAGATTTTACAGTCTCTTTAAATTTATCAAAGGGTAAATTTACAATACATGTAGGTAACTTATTATAAAAGCGTATACATTGCCCTAAAAATGATCCCTGGACTTTCTGTAAGCGGTGTGTAGGTACTACTATTTTATTTTTGTGCCTTGTGTTGACATTATGTACATCACACTTCTTTTGAAAAGAATTAATATTTTTATGTACAAGTAATAAATTTGCTAAAATATACTGCGAAGCCACTGTTAAAATTCCTATTTCTTTAAATTTTTCCTTCAAAGATGCTCTAGATCCTAAGTTATAGATTGATCTTACAGCCCTTTTCTGTAAAATAAATATGGCTTCTATATCGGCAGCTTTGCCCCAAAGCAGGATGGCATACGACATAACGCTATGAAAGTAACTAAAATAAACTAAGCGTGCCGTGTCTACATCAGTGAATTGCTTTACTTTCCTAACTGCATATGCTGCTGAGCTGAGTTTCCCCGCTAGACTAGATATATGTGGGCCCCATTGAAGTTTATTATCGAGTGTTACACCTAGAAAAACTACTGACTCCACAATATCCAGTTCTTCACCATTGATCATAATTTTGGTCGGAACAGGTTTGACGTTAGGTAAAGTAAATTTTAAGCATTTTGTTTTTTTTGCGTTCAAAACTAAGTTATTTACAGTGAACCATTTCAATACTTTGTCAAGGGCACTGTTTACATCATCATAATCCGTTTTAGCTCTGTTAACTTCAAACAGGAGTGATGTATCATCAGCGAACAGTACAATATCACAAGTATTCTGAACAAAATGCGGTAAATCATTAATGTATATCAGAAACAGAAAAGGCCCTAATATTGATCCCTGCGGAACGCCCATTAGAACCGGGGACCCGGAAGACTTAACGCCATTTACCTCTACTTTCTGTACCCTCTGACTTAAATATGAATTAATTAAATCGAGTGCAGTACCTTTGACTCCATAGTGTTTTAATTTGAGCAATAATGTCTCATGATGTACGCAATCAAACGCTTTAGATAGGTCACAGAATACACCTATCATATCATGTGATTTCTCCCAAGCCCTATATACATGTCGAAGAAGTGCAACACCGGCATCAGTAGTCGACCGACCTTTGGTGAAGCCATACTGCTCATTGTGTAAAATCTTATTCATGTTGAAATGTAAAACTAACTGATTTAACATGATTTTCTCAAAAATTTTGCTAAGAGCAGGTAAAATTGAAATTGGTCTGTAGTTATTGGGATCATTAATATCACCAGCTTTAAACAATGGTATAACTTTACTGTATTTCATCAAATCGGGAAATTTACCTAATTTAATACAATTGTTAAAAATTTCAGCTAGACTTGGAGCTATTATATCTATTATATCTTGTAATACTTTTAGTGATATATCCCACAGGTCACCCGTTTTCTTTAAATTTAAACTTTTAAATGTCTTAATCACTTCTAATGGGGTAACGGAACAAAAACAAAAGCCGGCGTCGCATTCTGACACACTTGACTTAAGAAGAGATTCGGCGTCTGAAGAAGATGAATGCAAGGAACAAGTTGTAACTACAGGAATGTTAATAAAAAAGTTATTAAACGTTTCTGCAATTTGAATATTATCGCGGATTAGATTATTATTAATATTTAAGGCTATTCGAGTATCGCGACTTTTTACCTTCCCTGTCTCCGCATTGATCATATTCCATGTAGCCTTAATCTTGTTATCAGCATTTTTAATTTTGCACGAGAGATATAGAGCTTTAGCTTTTATACAAGCTTTTTTAAAGGTTTTTGAATAAGCCCGTACATAAGTTAGAAGTTCATTCAGGGTTATGATTACATTGTTTCAACCCATATAGCTCATACAACCTATTTCTACTAATGCATATACCTGGAGTTGCCCATTCATTAAATTTTGCTTTAATGTTCTTATGGACCGGTTTAAGTTTAAAGGTACTGTTAAACTCATTTTTTATAAGGTGAAATAGGCTTTTAAAACGTTTATCGGGATCAGTTTGTGAACATCGCAAATATGGAATTTTACTTTCTATATTAGATTTAAAATTATTTAACCGTTTCTTTGTGATAGGTCTACATGTTACTTTTTGTATATCTGATTGACATTTATATAAAACAGTCATCTTTTGACCACAGTGGTCAGATGTGATATCACTAATAATAGCACTATCTATGGCTTCGCAGTCGCAAAATATATTATCTAAACATGTGGCTGTAGTTGCTGTGATTCTAGTAGGCTCAGAGAATAAATGCTTTAAATTAAATGAATTAAAAAGACTAACTAACCTAACCGTTAATGGCCCACTGTCTAGCAGATTAACGTTAAAGTCGCCACAAACTATTATATTTTTATTAAGTACACTAACACGCTTAATAGCATCTTCTAACAGAGATTCAAATAAACAAAAGTTCCCTGAAGGGGGACGGTACACGCAAATAATAACAAATTTGTCGAGTTCGATGCACGATAACTCAGCTGTGCGCTCAACGGAAATATTAACTATGTCTTTACGTTCCTTAAATTTTACTTCATTTGAAACAATAATCAATGAGCCTCCATGTATTGCTGAACGTCTGACAAATGCACTCGCAAGTCTATACTTAGTATTAGTGAGCAAAAGCTCATGCTTCTTTAGCCAATGTTCAGTTAAACATAAAATGTGAACATTGTGATATTCTAAAAACAAGTCTATCTCTAATTCTTTGCCAGCTAAGCCCTGTATGTTCTGATGAACTACATTTAAGCGACAACGCTGAGAGACACTGGGCTCAGCTATTGTCTCTTGTACTAGTTTAAAACACCAATAGGAGTGTTAACAGTACTGTTATGCTCAGATACATTCCTTAACCTATGTTTTGTTATATTTGCTATAACGTCGTTAATATTGTAAGCTACCAAGGTAGCAATCAGTTTGAGACATGATTTAGGGATATAAAACGAATCCCTAGTTACTCTAAGTCCACTAATAAATTTATTAGTGTCAAAAAATATAAAATCGTCACTATGACGGGACGTCGTGTACAGTAGGTTATTTAACCTACTTATGTATTGGTTCTGCCTATCTGTGTAACATTCAGAATATGGGAAAGCACATAACATTATTTTCCCACAGTTTAATTGGGAGAAAAGCTCCAAGCTACTTAATAGATATTTTTTGTTAATACCTAGACCATTTCCTATTAATATTACAATATTTACATGGGCACCAAGTGAGAAGCTTTTAATTTTATGAACTATTTGGTTGTATGTGGCCCCGGGCATGCAATAATTAATTACTTCGCCTGTTATATGGGTGTACAATAATTGACCTAGGTTTTTCCCCATACAGTCTGAGAATACCACAGTTTGTGTCGTTGTGTTATGCTGAGCTTGGGGCAGGTTGTTGCTACTATTATGAAGCGCCTCACACAAACTGTCATTAACCTGTGATGTGGTGGTGGAGCATGGGGATATTGGAGCACACTGACATGAATGTTTGTTTACTAACGAATCAAATCTATCCTCATTGTACTTACTAAGCTCCAATAAGTGTGAGGTTGCTAAAATCTGTTCATTGATAGTCTTTTGAGACATATCATATTTGGCAATAAGATTTTTTATGTACAGTTCTTTCTGTTGTAGTTCAAAGTGCAGGTGCTCCATATCATTGTCGTGCATTATTAAAGTGTCTTTTAATTGCTTCTTACAAGAATATAATGATTCTATAAGCTTGACACGTTCTACTCTATTCTTATTCAATTTAATATTCTTATGCTGTAATTTCATTAATCTCCTAGTTCTGGCTATTGTTTTATTAATCTTAATATATTTCTTAAGTTTATTATGACTGCCCATTATAACAGGCTTCCCACAGGACATAGTACTATCATCAGTTAAATCTATGGTGTCCATGCACTTTGGAGACGGCGCTGCATCGGTTCCCAGCAGTTCATCGTATAGACTATGTACGCTAACCTCCTGTCGGCAGTGCTTCTCTTGCTCTAGCTGGATAACAAGGTGGTGGGCCTGGCACAGACTCACTTCAAGTTCTGAGATGCGGGAGAGGGCCCTCTCATGTGTGTCACTGCACTCGCTGAACCCGTCCACCACCTGTTGTAGGTGATCCCGCTGTTCTTGGATGTCCACATAGCTCTGGTGGAGTGTAGCCAGCTCCTTTTTCAATAGACTGTTGCGGTCCACAATACTCTTGACTTCCTCTTCGCTGTCATCTCGCTCCTGCAGCAGCTTAGCACAGAGGTCTTTACATGTCTTGAGTTCAGCAAGGGATGTCCTTAGCTTATTCTCCAAGTCCTTAGTTGTGGCCTTGCGGGTCATCATTGACATGTTGGCGGTGTGGGTCTCTGAGGCAGAAAACAACTAATGTGAGTAGCAGTCCGTCAAGGAAGTAAAACTACACAGATAATAATGAATTTTATCATAAATAAAACTATAATATTATGAGAGGATCTCTTCAAACTATTTCCCAAATATATTTTAGTAATTTAAGCTAAAAAGTTAATGATTTGAAACATAAAATATTTTTATTTTATTGTGGAGGTAGGTGGGTAAGCTTATTGATTTCTTGAACGTGAAATGCGTTACACAGAGTAATTAACTGAGATAAGTTGGCTATAATGCCTATAAATTGTTGTCAATAGTCCTCAGTATACAATTATTAACAAATATAAACAATTATAGAAATAAATCGAGTCTAACAAAAGTAGTTAGATTGTGTCAATATTTGTGCATTTGTGCAATGAAGAACAAATGCAATGTAGTTTAGGTGATAATGATAAACCTATCTAGTGTTTTCTAAACTATAATAATATAATAAAAGTTCAGAATACTAATAAGACATGTACCTACCTATTTGAGTCTAAGCAAGCGAAACCGCGATTCCTAGACAGTTACAAACAAATTTCCAGATAATTACTCCTTATGGATTTAGCTGTCAAAACTCACGATGCTTTTGCCAGATGTGTTCTTGCAAGTTGTTAATCTATGAGTACTTACCGATAAATAAAATTTAAATATCTGTACATAATTCCAAATTAACACTATGCATCTATGAAAATAAGTAAGAACTTAGATAAAAAATCTCCTGTTCGTTCCGGCTAATTCTCAAAAAGGCTGGACCGATTCTAACGGTACTTTCGCTGGCAGATAGCTGAATTCACAAGGAGTAGCTTAGGATACATTTCACTTAGGCAAGCTACTTTTTTAGGCTTCGCAAAATAAAGCCATCCATGAAATTAAATACGCGGGTGAAACCGCGGGGCTATAGCTAGTGGTATAATTAACGTCCAATTAGCAATCTGAGTCTAAGATGCTGTTTGAGACACGTTTCATTAATTAAATACTAACTAACGCTTTTCACTCAGACAATATAATACTGATAACATAAAACAAGCCTTTATCTAGACTAAAACTGTAAATATTTTATTTATTTGAATTTTGTATTTACTTATTTCAACAGTTTTAATTGGCCTTGAGTGCCATCTCAAAGATGAGACTTAGTACCTTCGTGGTTAATAAACTTAAGTAAATATGCTTACCCCAGACCAAATAATTTGGTCTATGTAGTAGGAGGTATGAAATGGTAAACCAAAGCAACGGTTTCTGTGGTTCCCATGTCTTTCAAAGTCACCTCATAGACTTTATATAATTTTAACTATTATCGACATTTGTGCATTGGAAATGTGTCCATGAGCTAACAGTGCTCATGTGATTTATTTCGTACAAAAATTACTGAGTTTTTGCCAGGTTCTTCTCAGTAAAAGCAATCTTCCGAACCTGGCGGTAGTATATATAATCCTGCCGCGTTATTCACTAAGGTTTCTCAGCATCGAACTCGACGACGAGCGTTGGTTTTAATCATAGTAAATTGATACATAGAGATCTTTAAAGCTGACACTCGACGACGAGTGCGATGCTGAGAAAATTTAGGGAAGCTAAATCGAGCAATAAGAGTTTTTAAACGCATTGTAGTATATATACAAGTTTCCAACTAGAACAGTTTGGAGCCGCGATTCCCCACACCACCAGTGCCAGACATGGCACACCTGGCTGGAAGATCTTCCCTATTCTGGGGTGAGCATGATCACTCGCTCTCCCCACAAGCCATGTTATTATATACAATATCGTTTTATCTTAAGGTTAAAACACGGTGAAAGGTTTCATCGTAAAGCACACTCCGTATTACCAGTGAACGTTAGAAACTCATTTAGTACTTTTCGAAGTCAAGCAATTGAGAAAGTTATTTCCTTGTATAATCATTTCTTGAAGGATTTTCCCGATAAGTAGGATTTCTTAGACGTTTATTTTATCAATTTACGACTTCTTTCATCCTTTTATCACATAAATTGCAGAGAGGGAGACAATTTCATTCGCATCTTGCGCGACTTGCGACCGAAATATAAAAATGATTTTTCCCTCCCGGCAAGGAGAGACATACATTTATCATTATTTCTGTTTTAAGCGACATTTAATGTGTTTTCCAATATTATATTTTAGGGAACCCTATCAATATAAATCAATGGTTAATGGTGTAACATTCTCGTATTCGGGACTAGCTGTGAACCTTGAATTTTTTATTTTATATCGGTGGCCCGGGGCCACAACTTAGTGTTTTTTTAAATAGCAGTAAGTAACAATGCTCCTTGTAACAAGCTATATATGTCAATGAAAGTCCGGAAACAATCAGATAGACAGAGAAAAAAATTATGGTTTTTTTTAAATGTGAATACCGTATAATATTCTTTAGTTATGATGCGGATAGAGGCAGTTAATTTGGAATTACTGACAGACACTTCAATTTTATTTAACAGTAAGTATAAATGTATAGATATAGATATTGCAACCATGCTTTTAGCGACTCTATTTGAACAAAATAATGAGTAAATGAATTTCCATAAAGTTTCGTAACTTAAGATTGAACTAAGGTACTTATTATAATATTTTGGTCACGTACCTACTACCAAGGCCGCAGATTCATTCATCCCTATCCATCCTTATTTAAGGATCAGGATGGATAAAGTCGGATGAATCTACACTAAGTATGTATTAAGCTGACAAGTTTGTTGGTAAATTTTTATCATTATTTTATTTGTCTCACTTAGAAGGCTGCTTTTCAATCTTTTCAGTGGTTTTTTGTAAACTCCTATCTAGGTGTAAAGTTCTCATAAATACAAATTAATCTAATCCAAACACCAGGCAATTGATCTAAATCGTTGAGGATTTCCCTCGACTTTCATTCGGTTCCATCATCAGATCAACTCTAGACCTTTTTTTAATAGTACTGCTCTCAAAGACTTTATAAAAAAGTTAACAATTGCACTAGCCGTCACCGTCGCTACGAATTTTGAAAGTTCCCATCGATTTCTCTGAGATGCCATCATCAGATCCTGGTTTCCTTATCATGGTAATTATTACACTTGAAATATCTCTTTTCTAAGAAAAAAATAATTATAAAAACCTGTTCATAAACGACGAAGTTATCCGAATACCTTGAAATCGGTTAAAAATAAGGAGACCACGTTAATTAACAGGTGTGTAGACACAAAGGTAATGTTTTGGTCTTTAATTGGTCTGCCTAAAGGCCATCAAACTACATCAGGGCGATAAACTCTTGATCCATCACGCATACCCAGTAAGTGCTTTGAAGAAGGTGTTGCAAATACATCTAATTCCCAAGATGTTTTATTAAGCTTATAATTCTAGTTATATTCTTAGACTATTCTTCTTAAACTATAATGCCAATAGGAGGTCATGGTACCCCTGTACTTATGTACAAAACTACGAACTCAAATAACCCTCATATTTCCTCCTATTTACGACACACCCCTTCGTAGGTACCTAATTCAACTTAAGATATAAAAACACCAAGTAACGTTAAATAACAAGGCGTATATTATAGAGCTATTCGGACACAAACTCGCAAAAGGTTCTAAATAAAGAGAAGAAACATTGGCAATAGTGACAATAAATGTTAGGAGCTCATTATGTTCGCGAGTGAAATATTGGGTACCTAATGTCACATTAGTTACCTTGGAATGCTTGGGAAGTATTGTTTGTGAAAACATTAAATTTTATATTTATTATAAGTGTTGTCTCAGAGTTGGACATGTTTAAATCAGTAATTTACCACGTGCTTTACGGTGAAGGAAAACATCGTTAGGAAGCCTGCATTTTTCTGAGAAGTAATTCAATGACGTATATGTAAAGTGTCTGAGACGGCGATGGACTCACCATCTGTCACGTTGGCACTTAATCATCTTCAGTGAAAAGTGGGTGTTGTGATTACAACACCTCTGCCTACCCCTTCGGGGAATACAGGCGTGAGCATATGTATGTATGTATTTATCAGGACTATACCTTTTTTTTTTCATTTTTTCTATTTTCTTTTTATCGTGGAGAATCCGTTATGGATACACCAACCGCTGCGGGGGCAGTGGGAGGGTTATGTCGGATTCGCACCGACTAAACTCCACGGTGTTCCTCCTGGTCGCTAAGTGGGGGGGTGCACGTGATATGTTTTCACATGCTTCGCCGTGACCCCACCGGCGACTGGCCTGTCAGGCCCCTCCTTCTGACACCAGGCTGTGCCCAGCTTTTACACTATGGGAGGGTGCGCCGGAACACGGACGCACCCTTCAACCGCGAGGGCCATGCGTCGGCGCCAAGACCCCCGTCCCAGCGCCCGCGGCCCTCTCTGTCGGCCGGTCCTCCTACGACGGATTGGATCAGACAGAGGATCTTCCTCTCGGACCCGCTGCGCCGTTTCTTTGGCCGACATTACGTCGTCACAAAAGGACACGGCCGCATCCCATGCCTGAGAGCTGCCGACCATGGCCCGAACCAGGGTCGGCAGCGAAATGTCCCTTTCGGTATGAGCGACGAGAACACCGCGCTGGATAGTCCAAGCTGGACATTCTTCCAGAGTATGCTGGGCGGTGTCCACGTCTCAGCCGCACTCGTGGCACCTTGGGGTCGCTTCCCTCTGCGCCACCCCATGCAGGTACTTTCCGAAACAGCCGTGTCCGGACAGTACCTGCACGAGGCGATAGGTGAGAGCGACCCGTGCCGGCGGCTTAACCATTCCTTAAGGACCGGGCGAATGGCCTCCGGCTCCGGCCGCGAGCCGCTCCTGCCATCTGCCCAATGCCGGCTCGTGTGCATTCTGCCGCTCACGCCTCAATTCTTCGGGCGCGGCAGCACCGCCGCCATCAGGACTATATCGAGGTTTACGCCGCTGCTCTATAATCAGGCTTATTCTCGAGTAAGGTAGAAACCTGACGAGCTTTGCAAACTTACGTCCAAAACTTCGTATGAAAATAAAAATGAAAATTATTTATTCAGTTTAAGCCCTGGTAAGACGCTTACCAACTTCAAATTCAAATTCAAATTAAAAATATCTTTATTTGATTAGACTTCTTACAAAGTACTTTCAACTCGTCAGAAGGACCCAAAATACATTATACATGATTATAAATGTTACCACCGGGTTCGGAATGTAGCTTTTGTTGAGCAGAACCCGGCAAGAAACTCAACAATAACTCTTTTAAAAAAATATATATTATACAATGTTTTTGGTTACAGTATTTATATCTCATGAATATAAGCTCATGGACACAGTTCAAATGCTCAATTGTCAAATATAATAACTAAAATATTACAAATATTTGTGAGCATGGCAAATTCCAGCCAGTCAAAGCAAAGATCAAACTAAGATTAATTAATTGTAGCAAAAGTACAGTGCCAATGGGATTATTTACAATAATTATCCGACAAAGATACATCCCAGGCTTCCTTATCACAAATATAATCAATTACAGTATAATATCCTTTTTTGAGCAAAACTGTTTTGATGGTCTCTTTAAATTAATCGAAGAATTCACCACTGGTACGTAAACTAGCCTTCTGAGGAAAAAAGTTAAATAAGGGTCGGCCCCCAGAGGCAATGACCGATCAGTAAGACATCACAGCTGTTTGAAATGCTAAAACGTACGATCATAAAAAATACGAGACATAAGTAAGTGAATTTGAAAGAAAAATATACTTACCAAGTTTAAAGGGATGCACGTTTCACTTAACTAAGAAACAGAACCTTAACTTGTCTGGAACTTCTTAATTTTACTTTGTGCAATAAAGTCTAGCCTTTAAAGCTAAGTAAGTTCACAGCTTCCTTGCGTGTTTTTCAACATTCCAACGGCCATGATTATGAGTACTAATTAGGGCAACCATATTTGGACCGGCTGGACCGATTGTATTTGCATTTCACGGGCAAATAGCTGATGTTTCAAGGAGCAGAATACTTTTTTTAATAGGGTTCAGGGAGATAGATTCTGTTATAGGTCTTATATCTTTATTTGATTAGGCGGTATCATGTATAATCTTGTTATTCTAACGAATTGAAAGTACTTTGTCGATCTACCATTAGATATATATAATTATAGATATTGATATTTTTGAGTTTCAGTTTGATAACACTGCTTGAAAGTATTTTCGTATCGTAAAGACACAGAAAAAAATTGGATTATAAATATTACCACCGAGTTCGGAAGGTTGCTTTTGCTCAGAAGAACCCGACAAGAAACTCAGGAATACTCGTTGAAAAATTTGTAGTGGTTATATTATTTCATGATTATCATGAACACATTTCTGAACATAGTTAACGGAAGGATATGAATGATACTTACATGAATCTATACGAAACTAAGCGGTCCAATAAATCATGAGACTTTCCTAATGTAGTCCATTTGGACCGAATGGAGTTGTGATAACGTATTCGTGAGACGAATACGGGCTTTGAGTGAACATTAGGTATCGAAGATTGCTTACTGTACCTAATGGTTGACGATATTTTTTTCTCTAATCATCTAATATTAGAGAACAGGTGCCGTCACGAACTTTGAGCGCTGGCTTTGAATGCGTAGTTTTACTTTTTGTTTTTGATTGACGCGAACGCGAGAGTACACACATGCGCAAGCATCCCCACAATATTAATATTCATAGTTATATTTATTGCATTTTAGTTAGTTACATGACAGATACAAAACAAACAATATTATAATGGAATCCTAAGATAAACTAATATAAACCCTGTTAGGGCACTACTCGAACTTCTCTATAAGGCTGCAACCTCATGCAGCCGCCCGACGCTCGTTTCGAGCGACAAATATGGTCACAATAAATTTCCCGCGACTCAAAAAGGAACTACGTCATGCAGACGCTCCTATCACGTATCGCTACATATCACATGACCACATTTGTCGTTGGAAACGAGCGTCGAGCGGCTAACATCAGGCTACACCTTTAACTGTTTTAGTTGAGCGCTCAATACTCCTTAGTAAGTATGCCTGCAAATGCGTACGACAGCTTGTTGTCAATTTCTATTTTATGTCAGTCTAGTAACTCTAGTAGGTAATATCATATATATCCCAGAAGTGTTAAGTAGAGGTGTTGTAACAACACCCACATTTCACCGAAAATGATTAAGTGCCAACGTGACGGAGGTTGAATCCATCGCCGTTTCAGGCACTATACATACGTCTTTGAATTGCTTATGTATAACATATGCAAGGTTTCTCACGTTGTTTTCCTTCACCGTACAGATGTATATGACGTGTATAAGTCTGTCACTGTCACTAAGTGCAACTATCATAGCAATAAGAGCTTATAAGACTCAATTTACGATTAAAAAATTTATTTTAACAATTTACAAGTTATTTTTCTCAACAATCACTTGACATTGGCGGAATAGCTTTACTTAAGCTCATCGCCATTAAATAAATAAAGGAAAATTTTAGCAATTCACAAAATACCTATTATTATTTACAAATTACGATATTTCAAAATATGGGTTGTTCACCCCCATTGTAAATCCCCGTCGAAAATAAAACAACCCAGTTTGGTATTTTACATTTTATTGCATAAAAGTTCAAAATATAAGTTTAACTTATTTCCTTATTGTATCCGTTACACTTCAAACGCCATTCCTTGATCATATCAATTCTCTCAGACGATCCTATGGATCGAATTTTATAACAAACCCTAATTTTAGTTTATTGAATACAGACACTTATAACATTAGAACTTACAGACTATTGAAGAAAACGCACACTAATACCTGATTATAAATACTTGCCTGAATAAAATATGGAAACATACATAATCTTATACTATATACTATAGTGAGTACTATATATTATAGAATTTAAAGCAATTAAACTTTATGAATGTGAATATATTTATATCGTGTATTTCATCTGTTACTGAATCGTGAGAACAGGTGCCCTACCATGACCTCTTATTGACATGATAATTCAACTCTTATCATAAGACAGATGTGTATGGTGTGTATAAGTCTGTCACTGTCACACAGTGAAATAAAGATGGCAATAAGAGCTTTTGGTAAAGCCCCAGGTACTATGACTTTACACATCACATCCAACTTTCAATATATTAAAATCCCTTTGAAAAAGTTATATTTGAAAATTTGAAGCTACAAGGTGGGTGATAACATTTTGGCTAGAATGGGAGGGAATACAGATATGACGGATGATAGAGAGGAATGGAAGCGAAGAACACATTGCGCTACTACAAATAACATGGGATAAGGGCAGGAGGATAATGATAATGATTATAATTTGCTTATTTAAATACTTTTCCAATGTGATATGAAACGTTGTCAATAATGTATGAAATATAAAATATTTTACAGTACACTTAAGACGGTATAATAAATGGAGTATGGATACTTAGTACAAATTATTATTTCATACAGTTGTATTGTAAATACCTCTCATAAGAGTACTCGTCTGACCCAACCGCAACAGGAAGCCTACCATCATCGGTTGAAGCAGAGCGTAATAATTTTGACGTTTCATTTTCTTAACACGAAGTTTTCTAAGAAGTTCTTAACACGCGCTGCTTAAACGATCATAGTTGGCCCCAGGTAGTGTTACAAAGCTTTAAAACTAAGTTTGATTTCAAAAACTTAAACTACAATACATTAATTACTTGGTAATCTTAAAATTATTTGCCTCATTCATACTTAACATTCAATACTTCCATCCCTCTCTAACAGCCTTCGCCACTCATTTCTCTCTTTCTAACTTCAACAGTCACTCAATTCGGTTCTGACAATAGGACTTCTTTTGAACAATATGACCATGATATAGTTTATAACTCCCTTACATTAACATAATAATTATTAATAACGAATAGTATAGAAAAATACAGAAACAATAGCATTTTTTTTAATGAAAACCAAACTTATTTATCCGACGTATAACTTTCCATAAGGTTTTAAGACGATTAAATACAAGTGAAGGAACCAAAATCGAATACCAATTTGTACTAAAATTGAATCGATACTGTGTATAATCGATTCGATACGGCATTGGGCACTACATTGGATCTGTCATAGAGCAACATATTTGTTGGACAAGGTATACAAGTAAAAACAATATTAAATTACATAATTTTTTTTAAGATTATTTCGAATATTTATTAACCTTATATAACACCCAATTTAAATAAAAGAAATATTTAATTTATTTGTATCGGCAAATATTGCATAATAAAGATAAAATATGAAACCATTATTTCAAAGAAAAATCTAAATAATGACAACTAATTTACCTAAGAGATATTGCAATAGATATACTCAAGCTAGAGTGCACAAAGAAAAATATGACAGACGAAAAGCTTTGCACTGTCTACTATAGTAATAATCTACATCTTACCAATGTATGTATTAAATTCTTATTTCTCTTAATTATTCCCGGTCTTGTCACCATAGACTTAAATTTAAGCCTTAATTAATTACGAACTAGAGTCTAAAATCTAATTTATATCTAATTGAGGTGGTTTCCCATTTGGTTGTATGTAGTATTTTTTTATGTGCAAATTACGTCATGTTGACGTAATTGCGTAAAGATGTTAACTTGCACACACATACGATGTTAATCCGTGCAGTTTTTTGAATAGGGAACATGTATATTGGATTAATTATAATAGATGTAAAAAAGTTAAAGAAAATATATAATATTCAAATTGATTTTTTTATGTGTTTCATTTTCTTTTGTTGTTGAAAGGAACAAAAAATACATGTTCCCTATTTGTTGGTTCTGTTGGCATACGGCCTGCCTGATGGTAAACAGTTACCGTGCGATGCTCGTGACACCAGCGGCATCACTTGCAGGCCAACCTTTCATTAAGAAGAATCACTGTGCTAGCAGCATGAAGAGCAATCGCCCCTACTGCCAGCACAGCATCTTCTCATAGAGCTCTGGAAACCTTACTCACCGCAGGAACATAACACCACAATAAAGCAGTAATTTGTCTGCGATCTTCTGTAAGGTGGAGGTACTGCCCCAGACGGGCGGCTCCAATATCGAACGGCAGATCCCGTTGTGCCCTACCTCTCTTACTAGGTTTGAAACCTAACAATCCTATAATTTAATCAAAAAAATCACTTGAACATAACCCCCCTTATTACAAAACATGGTTTAAACGAAGGCTAGACTAAACTCGGATTAAAAAGTACGCCCATCCCTTTTTAAACCTGTATCATAGAAAGAGATATAACTACTTTTTAACCAAGGTCTTTTTTAGCCTATGTTTTATAATATGGGGGAATATCTTTTTAAAAAAAGGTTGCATTATACCTAAATATTTAATTGTATTAATTCAAGAAATTTATATATTTTTCCTTTCAGAACAAATTATCACTAGTGTTAAAAAATAATGAAACAGCGAAGCATCTAAAAGTTGTATATACTATGAAACAACTTTCTATTCAACTAAATAAGCAATGGCATATTTCCTAGATATAGGCGCACTTAGCACACAAGATTATTGATCCACGGTTTCAAGTTTACACAAAAACTAAATGATTTATATTTTTACATGCTTCCTAGTATTGTGTCTTATAAATTTATATATCAGAGTTCTGCTGTTCCATTTTTTTGGTCTTTTAATGTAATATTTATACTTGTAACTGCACATCTTAACTAAATTAATAATCTAATTGTTAGCTCTTGACTCAAATATTTAAATTTCCTGAACGGTAAGTTACTGATATGTGAATATTTATACCTGTTTATATTGTATATGTTTCAATGAAATGTACATGATGCCTGGCTGAGTTTCTTGTCGGTTCTTCTCAGAAGGCTAGTTTCCGAACCGGTGGTCAATTTTCGACTTTCATAAGTGCCTTACCAGGGCCTAAACTGAATAAATATTTTTCATTTTCATAAACTATATTTACGTTGGATCAAAACAAAATGTATGTAAAAAAAAATATTTTTTTTTCAAGTTATGAGTGGTACTTAAATTTGTGAATTAGTGTTTGTTGAAATAGCCATGGACAAATAAGCCTGTGTTACAAAAGCCTGAGAAAACAATAACTAAGGCGGACAACGACATATTACATAATTATATCAAATGTATTGCATTTTACACGATCATAACAAGTAACAGACTTCAATCCGAACTTGTGTTATTAACTAATATTATAATGATTATAAGCTACTGTTATCCTAGTTGATAGCGTAAACAAGTATAATTATAATATAATTGGCCGCAATATTTTTACATAATTGGCACAAATTAATTGCATTTAAATAAAATTGCAGATAGGTACATTTCTAATGGTTTATACATATTCAGCAAAAGCATAATAATATGATTATTAATACCTACTTAAAATAATCCGTCTATAAGACAAATTGTCTATACGGAGGTGAATACAACTTATTTTGGATACGATATATTTTTTTAATACATGGGGGTAGACAGAGACGACCGATTGCCACATGCTACGATCCTTACATACTTCTTTCGCTTCATCCACATTCATGCATCTCTTCATACACTTTCTTCGGTTACGAGTGCTCGGAATATGACAGATTTTTTTTTAATGGATTTTAAAAATATCATTGCACTGTTCAGTATCCAAAATATAATATTCTTTTGTTCAAAAGTCTCCTCCAAAATGGCATGACGGAATTTTTTGTGAATATTGTATTTTGTGAGCTAAGAATAAGGCTTAGTGATGAATATGGTCGACCTCAAAAATATGGCAAAAGAACATTGGCCGGACACAGCTACTTAGTTAACATTTTTGTACAGGCCAATTATATTAAAAAAATACTTGTTAGTTACTAAAAGAAATAAAAAGCTAAATTATAAGACTATGTAGTCACACGAAATCATAATCATAAACTAAAAATTAATTAAACTAATAATTGAACGCAGGAGTTTATCGCAAATCATTGTTAATTGTTAAACAATAAAATTTAAGAATGCCTATTGTGGCAATATACTAACATACGTCGCTCAGTCACACAACATCTAATACTACAATTTTATCGCACAGTTGACGAGTGTAAATTATCTTAGATGGAGTAATAATTAATTATTTATTATCGTACGGACGTTATGATTCTGCCTGAAAATTAAACCGAAATAGGTTTCAAACAATACACCTTTATAATTAAAGCACATAACAATGTTTTAAAGTAACAAATCGTTTTAGTATTTACCGTGTAAGGAGAACGTGTGATAATGGTCATCCCAGGTACCGGGGAGATCTTCCAGCCAGGCGGGTGTCATGCCTGGAGAACCGCGGCTCCAACTGTTCCTTTTTTTTTTACGATATGGTCTCCACTGCTTAACCGGACTAAAGGGCGAGACCCAAGGGCCTCCAGCCGAGCTTAAATTTAAAAACTAAGCACCACAGCTAAGGGCGCCCCGTTGCGGGGCTCGGACCTCGGCTAAGGGCGTTGCTGGGGGGTGAGCTAGGGAGCTGGATCTGAGTGGTATTATTCAGGGACATGTTTAAGGCTAGTGACTCGGCGCGCGCCGGCCCTAGCAGAGTACGTTCTGAACTAGTTGGAAATTTGTATATATACTCTAATGCGCTCGAACTTATTGCGCGATTTAGATTCTCGCGTATTTGTACACTCAAACTTGCAGTTGTTAGCGAGTAGCGCCATCTGTGTAGCGAGCGGAGAAAATCTGCTACAAGTGTTATTTATTTTTATTTATTTTTTAATGCATGACACATTTTTATGAGTTCAAGTGATTCCACACACAACCATTTTAAGAATGTATTGGATTATGTCAATAATCAGGCAACGTCCATACGTGAACAAATCATTATGATTAAGAGTAATTACTTAGAATTTAATAAAAGTGTTGCTATACAAAATAATGCTTAAATAATCTGGTGAAACCATTAAACCAAAGCTAATTCGACTTAACTAACAATAAAACTAATGGTGTTAGAATACAGTGAAAACTACTTCAATCAATAAACATAGAAAAATATCCCCACCTTGATTGTTAAAATTATATCATTATCATATATTAAACTAATTTACGTGTCTTACATGTATCATCCATCATGTCACAATGTTATATTATTATAAATCTATGTGTAAGTTATATATAAACAATAAATATTTATATTTTTTTATTCCAATTATTTGGTATAATATGACTCGTTCGCATAAAATATATAACAATATGTCTGATGGTCGACGTAGTTCCGTTTCATTCAGAACAGTCAAAATACCCTAAATAGCGCAAAACACGTGTGAGGTATTGTATATTCATGATTTATATCAGAAAAACGTTATTTTAGGATTTTTTGTTTGTTTTGAAAGACACTATTCATTTTCATTTTTGTATTATATTTATGTGCGACAAGTCACTTATAATAATAATATTTATAATATAAAATATATAGTTTCATATTTAATAAAAAAATATCTGAATTATAATTTTACAATATTTTAAAAATCATTCATTCATATAAGCATCTTATGCCCGACACTTAATCTTAAGCGAATATACTTAATTAACGCTGTGTTTTAAAAACTCAAACAAATTAAAAACGTTAGTTGTTAATATTTTGGTATTGGTAAGCTTTAAATTATTTTTATCATATAATTAGACATTTTTCTTTGCGCAATTATATATTGTTAAGAACAAAATATTAATAATTCAATGTTTCCGTATAAATTCTAAACAAACAAAAAACAACGAAATACAAGGTGTTCAAAACATCAATATTTTTCTTTTTCACCTTTCTCTCGATAATCGCCTACGATAGTTCCACATAATTTCTCTCATATTTCCACCTTAAACACATTAAATAAATAGTCAAAAAACAAAAATAAGATTTATAATGTATGTGGCAAGATTCTAGATCTTATTGAAACATATATAACAATCTTTAAAAGATATATATAGATACTTGTAACAAATTTTGAAAATGTTACGTTGATCGAAGATCCGAACGTCAGTGGTGAAAACAAAATCAACAAAAAAGGTATTATTCTTAAAAAAATAAAAAATTAAAATGGTTTGGCATCCTCTTGTTTGACAACTCCCATCTCCTGAAGCATTGCATCTAAGCCCTCGGGGACAAGCCCTTGGTCCAATTCGAGATTCCATTTGTAATACTGGAAAATAAATAGTATCATTCATACATATGGTCACGCCTGTATTCCCCGAAGGGGTGGGCAGAGGTGTTGTTATCACAACACCCACTTTTCATCGAATTTGATTAAGTGCCAACGTGACAGATGGCGAGTCCATCGCCGTCTCAGACACTATACATACGTCTTTGGATTACTTCTCAGGCATGTGCAGGTTTCCTCACGATGTTTTCCTTCACCGTAAAGCATGTGGTGTACACTGTACATAAGTTTTTTAGAAAAGCTCATTGGTACAGGCCCCGCTGAGATTCGAACTTGCGTCGCTTGCGTAGCAGGCGACTGCTCAAACCCCAAGGCCACCACGGTTCTCTATTACGGCTCTATATTATATCATTCAATAGAAAAAAATCTATAAGAGCATCCTAATGATAAAAAAAATCTATATACAGTTTTTCAAACACAAATTCAAAATAGGCCATCATCTTAACAGATTGGATTTTATTTATATATTAAAAACCTACTATAGGATTTACTGCCATAGGCATTCTCTACTAGTCAACCTTTGGGTAATGTAGACACAAACAAAGGTGTTAATTTGTCCTTTTTTTTAAAGAATCCTAAAACTATTTACAAGTAGAAATCTTGGCCCAAATCGGTGTCTCTCGGGATCGTGCCAAGAGGGCTGGCACCATTGCCACGTTGAATAGCAATGCTGATTCTCGAAGCAAGAAAAGCCGCAGCCCGCTTGTCACGAGAAGCTTCTACCAGACGACGTGCAACCTCTTTATTGTATAATATAATAATTAATTTAAAATACCTTCATACTTATATATTGAGGACTTATATACATAATATATGGCATAAATAAATAGTTTGTAAACTCATACTTGGGAATATATACAGACACATTAGACGTATGTGAAAAAAAAGCCGGGGAGTTTGTTTCGCCGTTTCTTCACTAGACAGGCTTACATTTGGCAACGGTAGTAAATTAACCCAATTCAGCGTAAGATAAATTAAGTTCAATGTGTCCCAAGTCTCCCTTATGTTGAAAAAAACTTTTGTATTTTTTAATATGGCAACCTCTATTTAGTCATATGAAGCTTGAACGGTGTAGTCGATGGACTAACCTTATCAAGTTCCTTGCGGAGGGTCATAACTGCGCGCTCTCTGTCCGCGACCAGCTCCTCCAAATACTGGTATCTGAGCTTCTTGCGCGCGCGGCACTCACGCGCCGATTGCCTACTACGCTCTGGAAATCATACACGCAATTGAATGAATACCTACATATGTACACATTCTCACGCCTATATTCCCCGAAGGGGTAGGCAGAGCTGTTGTAATAACAACACCCACTTTTCATCGAAGATGTTTAAGTGCCAACGTGACAGATGGTGAGTCTATCGCCGTCTCAGGCACTATACATACACATGTCTTTGAAAACCTTCTCAGATTTCTTCACCATGAAGCACGTGGTATGGAATCACTGTACATATGTTTTTTTTTAGAAAAACTCCTGTGTGCAAAAGCCCCACTGGGATTCGAACTTGCATTCAAACTCCAAGGCCAACCACGGCTTATACCTTCTTATAATATCTACTTAGGTATATATGAAAAATATCTATTCAGTTAAGACTCTGGGCCTGAAGACACATTTACATTATCCTCTAGCTTCGCTAGTAGAAACGTTACAAAATGTATGGGAATGGCGAATGTCACGTGTCTGATTTATGTAATTTCCAAACATATTTTGTATCGCTTCTATTAGCGCAAGCGCCAGAGAATCTTACTATCGCACTTACGTCGACGAACTAACCACCGGTCGAAAACTAGCCTTCTGATAGGAACCGGCAAGAAACTCAACTGTATATTTCATATATGAATAATTAGGTTAATATTGATTATGTACACGAGGTTTCGCGATGAAGTCTACGCGGGTGAAACCGCGGGGCCAAGCTAGTGTTTCTTGAAGAATCTTAGTTACTTGTTACCTAGTTTAGCCTTCATGTCCTGTTTGTCGAGTTGTGCCTTCCTGCCGGGCCGGCGGCCGCGCTTGCCGCTCTCGCGTCGCTCCCCGCCCTCGGGACCCGACCCCAAAGAACCGTAAACGCCGCCGCCTAGGGACTCCTGATAACAAATTTAAAACATAAATTAATACCCCTCTAGGTACGCTCCCGAGAGATACCGATTTGGGCCAAGAATACTACTTGGAATTAGTTTTAAGTATTATGATGCCCGCTAGCACCCGCGAGTCCGTCTACGTAGGATTTGACTTATGTTTATATTTTGGACAATTCACACAATATCGTTATAAATGACGTGTTATTCCGATGTACTATAAGCTATAGTAATGTAAAATTTCATCAAAATCCATTCAATCATCCACCCATACATAAATTGTAACAATCTTTCGCGTCTATAATATTAAGTAGGATTAAGTAGTTAAGAAGAAAATACCATCTACCTTCTGACTTCTGACATACAAAGTTGTCAAAGTTCACCTAATGAAAATCAAGATCTTATATTTATAACTAGGTCATAACTCGACTGCCTACCTGCCTACTTGAGCATCACGTATCTGACTCAGGGGTAACCCTATACCAAATTTCAACAAAATCGGTTCAGCTTTTTAGATGTTAAAATATTACTAGGCAGCAGGCACCGTACCTAAAGCATACATACATATGCTCACGCCTGTATCCCATGGGGGTAGGCAGAGACCACTGTTTGCCACATGCTACGATCCTTACATACTTCTTTCGCTTCATCCACATTCAAGCATCTCTTCATACACTTTCTTCGGTTACGAGTGCTCCGAATTTGACCTTTCTGAAAAATACTATTAATTTGGTCATAGTAGTTCTTCCTTGGACGCCCTCTACCGACACTTCCGCTCACATTCGCTCTATAAATTTCTTTCGTTAATCGCCTTTCACTCATCCTTTCGATATGTCCAAACCATCTCAACATACTTTTTTCAATTCTGGTCACCACATCATTCTTCAACTTGCAACTGTCTCTTATCACACTATTTTTCATACGATCTACAATGGTGACCCCACACATACTTCGTAACGACCGCATTTCCACTGCATTCACTCTACTTTCATGTTTCTTCTGCCAAACCCAACATTCACTTCCATACATCAGAGTAGGTACTAGCACCCCGTTATGAATGGCCAGGCGCGCATTTTTTGTTATTGACTGGCCACTCATCACGGCGTGCAGGGCACCATTTACCTTTTTTCCCGCAGACACTCTCCTTTCAATATCACTATCGCATTTACCATCTCTTGCAAACAATTTTTTTAATAGGTATTGAATTTTCTTCACCAAGTAGGTATTTTCGCAACCAATGCACGAGCGACTTACAAGTAGATGTCTCGGTTCGTTGACATAAAAACCTCATTGGAAATACACAGCCTGTAGGTACTTAGAATGTAGACGATCTTGACAATTTACAATCTTTAAAATTCAACCATACGTCTTTGGTAAAAAGTCTCAAATGCAGTGAACGCAAGGTGCAAGGAATGACATTCAGCGCCCAGCACCGTGAGACTGGCTTGGAATTGTTTCGATATTGCGTCGCTCTGTATTCAAATGAATTAAATAAAAGAGGAAACACATACATTTGTTACGAAAATATAAGCATCTATACAGATAAATAAAATTGAAGTGTCTGTTTGTAATTCCAAAATATCAGCTAATCACTAAATGCATATGAAAAATACGGTACTGACTTAAAAAAAATCTCTGTCTGTCTGTCTTTTTAACGGGACTTTCACTGGCAGGTAGCTTTATTTTAAAAAAAACATTTAATATTCCGCGGGAGCCAAATTAAATCTACACGGGAGAAACCACAGAGTACAGCTAGTAAAAAATAAATACACGGATCGAATAGAGAACTCCTTTTTTTCATCGGTTAAAAAATTAAGCACTAAATAACCCTGATATGTCGCAGTAGTCACTGAAAACATGTAATTTGGTATGTTTTCCAAAAAAAAAATGCAATGCCCAGTTGCATTTGCTTGCATATACATTAAATGTCGCAGTAAAGTATCGAAAGTCGATTTTTTTTAAGTTTTCTATATTTGTTAGTAGCGATTATTACACAATTTTCAAATATTATTTTTAAATAATATACTTTTTAATTTAAAAAAATGGTAAGAAAAACTTTTCTTTTGAGTAGTGTAACATAACTGCCAAATTTAAATATGGATCTAGAAGAATATTTAAATCAAAACACTGTTGGTGGTTTTGTGCATCTCTCTTATGTCATTAACTTTTTTTAGTTAATTATTTTGTCCTTTTGAACGCATCGTTTTGTTAACCACGATCCTTAAATATTGATACTGTTTTTAATAACATGTACGTGATGACCTCCGATGGGTTTATGGCTACAAAACCCACATTAGATTAAAAATATCATGAACCATCTTATATAAAATTACGAACTTGAGAATGACTGGACCTGGGTAGGTACCTAATTTTGACCTTGATATATAAGTAAAGGAAAAGGTGATACGAAATTAACCAAGTCGACTAGTTTTACAATATTTTCCATTATTTAATAAATGGTTCTATACGCGTTCAAACAATCCTTGTTGTTCAGCAAAAGTCACCTTTAAAATATTATCAGAGAGGATAACACGTGTACAGACTTAACTGTAACATACAAATGACACATGTTAAAAAAAGAATGACATGACGTCATTCTAAACTATGCGTTTTAAAATAGGCATTAAAAACTACGTAGTAGTAGTAACTGACGAACAACTCGCGCTTGGTCGCCTGCAAGCTTGCAATGCAGTCCAAATTAATGATTTTTGGTAAAACAAATATAAGAAAATTAAAGCGATTGAAATTATAGTTCGTATGGTTTCTATACTCAAATTTATTAGTACTGTTATGTTACAAATGGCGCAAGTGAAAGCGGATCATATATCATGTAGGGTAACTACAGATTAGAGGTACGGTATGTTTCTAATAGGTCTAATAGGTCTGCCTATTAGAAGAAAAATACAATAGAAAATAAGATCTTTCTTACCAAAACAAAGCAAATCACATGTTGATATCAGTTTTGATAAGGAAAGCAAATTTAAGCTTTCAGAGAAATTAGACTTAATTTTTTATTTTCGACACTGATCACCAAATTTTATTCCTGTCTTTATCTCATGTTATTTGGGGTTAGATGCATTATGTTTACACTCTCTTTGAAGCCATGTTTTTTTTACACAATTCCACTGTGTCTATGATCTCCCCCACTTTTACACCCATCCAAATTAATAACTCCACGAAAAAGCTGTCAATGTTGGCCAGACCTTTTTAATGAAATTCAGTTACCTAGTTAATCTTCCGGCGCCATTACTCTGACTCAATATTTTCACTTATGTCGCCTCATATCGATACATTACACTATTTTGTATTATAATCACAAAGATTAGAACACTAATCGACGCGTGTAATTACACAAGGTCAGTGAAAACTGTTTTAGTGGCAGAAAGAGGTCATTCAGATTTTGGAAGTACACTAAAGAGCAACAGCCGGCAGTTAACGCGCAAAATTTGACCGAAGCCAAACCAATTTCGATACTGATATCTATTTAAAATGTCATTACTAATATGATAGATGTTAAAATATAATAATATGAAGCGCAATATGTTTCATTAATTAGAATGAGATTAGCTAATTTGTATAAACGCATAAGCTTAAGGTGTAACAAGGACTGCGCAGTTAATATTATTCGAGAACCAATTAACAATGAAAGGGTACCTAGTCGTAGGTGAGTATGAAAATACATTTACCTTGCAGTTTTGAGTGCATGGCCTGCCATGACCTATCACATTGCACAATGTATGTCTCTTGAATACAATGACTCGTCTGTACTGATAATAAATACACAATAATATTTATCTACAACAATGTTGCAGTGGTATATTCTTTATAACCATAACAAACAGCGCAGATCGTTACTCGGTTAGCAACAAAAGGCAGGCCGATACAAACCAAACTGCGTCGTTCGTTCGCGTCGAGCGATGCTCATTTTGTGCGGCGTAGTAACTGTCATTTCATAACCTAAAATAAATCACCTTCGCACATAGATAACACTGCAGGCTCTCAAATAACAACACCGGTCTACAAATGTGAAGATTCTATGCGTTTTTTCTCACAAGAATTCAATAAGAAATATGAAATGACTTACGATCAAAGTTGGTGTAGACGAGCCGTGACCGCCCTAGCGACTGCCTCAACGCACACTGACTGCGCCGAATCGAGTTGCGCAGTGGGAACGACCGCGTTCACTCTTTCCTTTCTTTATTTACTTTTTAAATCGACTTTCTTTATGTAGACGGACTTAGTAGAGATAATTTTATAGTATTCAACGCACATACATTAAGAAGAACTTGTAAGAATACAATGAAGGGACAGTAATAAAATTAGTATTAATAAGCCGGCCAGAAAGACGTGTCGCTAGTTGCGTGCCGACGGTATTGTGGCCCTTCTCCCACCGTTTCCAAAGTGACCTTATCGTTTCGCTGCACTCAGTAACGGTGAGTGCATTATAAGACGCATAAAGACAGAGTTGCAGAAATAATATGCAAAATAACTATATTGATAGGTATTATCTAAAACGCCTAGTTATTATAATGACCAAAACCTAATAAATATCCTATTTACTGAATCTTCCACTCCATTATATATTTAACTCTATAGATGAAGCTGTGAGGCAAAAGCTAGCCATGCATTAGACAAATTAAATATGTATGTATAAATAATAAAATTTTCGAATTTCAGACTAGAATTGATTTTAAATTAGCCATGCAAAGGACTGTTAATTGTTGGTATTCTTTTGGTTTATCGTGTTTAAAGGATAAATTATTTAAAAGCCCATTTTGTGTAACGTAAAATTCAGCGTAACGTTAGACAAAAATAAATAAGTATTTCAAGCTTGCAGTTTCTGAAAGTAGAGGTGCCTACATATGAAAACTATCTAAATATATATGAGCAAAGCAAAACAGTCCCATGACTATAGGACACGTCTACATTACTTGCATAGGTAAGTATATTACTAATTACTTGACACCAAATTAATTAGCCAAGAAACTCATACCAGAAAGAAAGATCTTTTATGGAAGGTCCGCTTTTAGTGCTATACCGCAACACATGTGTTTGGTGGATTATTAATGCGCAATAATTTTGCACTACGTGCATACCTTTGGATGACCTGTGACTGCGCAAATACTGTCCTAGGTCAGTTTTATACACACGTACATCTTGTTTATAATATTAGTATGTGGTACGGTGGCTTCATTCATACTACAGTTGTAGGTTTTGTCAAGTTATGATTGCGCAGCGAAAATAGTGAGGATACTGTTCATGTTTTTATTCACTTCAAAAAATACATATAGTCAGAGGCAGAGTCATAAAATTACTTCTACGCCTTTTAGTTAAGCGCTCATAGCTCATGACGGAACCCGTAAATTACGTAATCGACGACGAGCGTTGGTTTCAATCATTACAAATTGATACATAACACATAGAGGATAAGGTTAATTTTCGTTTCTTTAAAACCGACACTCGACGACGAGTGCGACGCTGTGAAACCTCAGTGAATAACGCGGCATATGGGCCTATACACCTGTCGCGGTCACAGATTGTAGGTATGGTGGTATGTTGAACAATTACCTGCACCATCCACCCAGCAGCCGGCACAGATTGTTCGTTCAGCCGACCTGCCGTACTGTAGCCAGGGCCCAGTCTCCGGTGTGCCATACCCTGACCATGCTCAATGTCCTTTTAGATGCCAACCCTGAATGTGATTTGTTTGCGGATGCATGGAACTATATTTTGTCTGAATGTTTGAGATTCTGTGAGGTTACGTATACGAGAGTATCCACGATTTTATAAGGCATAAGATCCCTGTTCTAAAATGTCAATGTTAATTATTGTAATTGGTATGTCCGTAATAACAAACTATAAATAAAATAAATAAAAATCTTTGAAAATTATGTACTAAAACAACACAATAGTATTTTTTTTGGTTAGCTAATTAGGTTAAGAACATAAAATAACGTGAGTAACTG
This sequence comes from Watsonalla binaria, assembly GCA_929442735.1. Taxonomy (NCBI): domain Eukaryota; kingdom Metazoa; phylum Arthropoda; class Insecta; order Lepidoptera; family Drepanidae; genus Watsonalla; species Watsonalla binaria. The sequence continues at coordinate 3,568,323 of OV838938.1, forward strand.
CCTGTTAGGTACTTAAATAATCTTATCTTCAAGCGCAAGTGTTACCTTACAGCCTTACCTTTCTGAACAACACAGTCATAGAATCATTTATTGTTGACTCCATAATTTGAACATGAGATAACTAAAGGATATCTCTAACACTAGGACTTATACGAGACAGGTACATTTCCTTAAGTACAAAATACTAGGTGAAAGATCAGGATCAGGAGGAAATGCAGATAGTACCTCCACTAATATTCGTCTCCAAGAATAAAAGTTGTGAATTCGGCAACTATAAAGATACAGTTGGTCCCCCGATAGGAGGACCGTCAATTATTAATTATTTTTAGGTAAGTACCCATTCGTCTCCTGGTGTAAAAGTTACGGTGAGATATGGAGGTACAGTCGAAAATCATTGAAAGCTACCTAGGTAAATATAAATAGATACACCTTTAAACTTCTGACGCCCTAGTACTTCAGGTTATCGTTTTCTAGGATAAGTATTGCTTATTATTTGAAACTACATTACATACTTTGTACATCTGTGATTTTACCTTTCATTTGTTTTTATTGTCAACTTTTTTTACGCCAGTGTACGACAACAACAGGTACTGAAAAGAGATATCCCAATATGTAGAGTGGCTACGAATCGTACGTGGCTATTGTTAAATAAGAGACGTGTGTACTGTACAACCGTATCTATTTAATGCCAGCCCTCTCGGGCGAACCACTTAACTACAAAACTACCTGCTATATACTCACTAATATAACAGCTATAAATTGTTAATGAAAATACATCAAGCGCCGAGAGGAACCCTCAAAAATTTAACGGGACCAGTGGGTACATATCGACATCAACTAAAAAAAAATGAAGAATTTCGACAAATGAGAGAGATTTAGATCGATGATTAATTTCATTACACTAGGCTTAGGATATGGTTCATGGTAGGAATTTGCGAACTTTCGACCGAACTTCGTATTTCGTTAAATGAGAGTAGGCCCGGCCCACGCGACCCCTCAATGTTTGGTTACATTGATGGTTGTATTCTGAAAGTTACAGGCAGAAATAGATAAACAACACATCAACGTGATTTTATTAAGATAATAGACTGCATTAGCATTAGACATACTATTTATTTACATAGATACCTAATCAGTTATTAATTAGTTACCTACCTACTTCCTTTACACTTAACTGGACCGCAGATATCTTTACAAAAAGTTGTGATGCAAAATAATTATTAAACTAATTATGAATCTTATCTACCGTATATCTACCAAAGGTTACATAAACAAATAACACCATTTTATTAATTTCACGATGGGAAATAAACAAACACGATTATTTTGATCAATACAAAAAGTATAGTAGGTAGGTACCGTAAGGCCTCAGCCTTATAAGCAGCTTAAAACCTTGCTCTTTGAAAATGTAAGCTTTATGAAAGATATTTCATTAGCCGTAAAAAATAATTCGAATTGGGAATAAAACTATATCAATTGCCAGAGAGAGATTTTGATATAGTACAATGATGGAAGAGTAAAATAATAAAAGTGGAAAAGATTCTATTGATTTATTGAATAGATCCCGGGTAGCCAGTGGCCCAAGTTGAGGTCGCTCGCTACAATATCTACTACATGCAAGGTAGGTACAATGTATAGCTAAATAAAAATAATTAGGTAATTATTTATTGAACTGTTAGGTTACATATCACTTGTTATTGAAGTCAGTTATCACTGATAAGAAACAACTGGGAATAATATTCTCTATCTAATGTTATTGTGGCGCCATCTGTGAGTTAAGCAATGAACTAGTACAAGTAGTAGTGAACAAATACAATAAAATATTTTTTTGAGCTTGAACCGAGAGCATTGTTTTTGGTTTTACGTAATTCTACAATAGATGGCAGTACATGTCACCAAAAGAGTAAGACTAAACAAATTTTTTCTTCGCAATTTTTGGAGCAATTTGCATGAAAATATTTAAATTACAAAGGGGAATACAAACACTAATGATTTTTTAGCAAACTGCAATTTTCCCAAGTTTATAATCTTCATGAACGATCATTTTGTTCCATAATTTTAGGACACAAAATAAAAAACAATAAAATTGGCATTTATAAATTTGGACTTTGTTGTTCATTGTATCTTATATGCATATTATTGAAATAATTGATCATACAAATAACAAACAATTTACCTAACATTGAACTAGACATTGAGAGCAGAAATATTGGTATTTACTGATTTTATTGACTTGAAGTCTATAAAACATGTGTGTGTGTGTGTACTTATGGGAATGTTACTTATCAGATTTCTACATTGCTTCTGTATTTAGAGCAGCTGATAAGCACCACACTATCATATACAAACAGTCAAGGTTAAATGTAAACAGCATAATATTTATAATAATGTACAAAATGTGACTATTTAAACAATTGCACTATAGTTTTTGTTAAATTTTCAACCTTGTCGTCTTTTAATAGGCAAAATAAGCAAAATTTACCTAATATTTCATAGTTATTTCAAATAATAAATTGAAATTAATTTATACCTGCATAAGTTTCACTCAGTTACATTATCTAACATGCTTTCTTTGTTTCGAAATATATCACATGTCACATGCTGTAACAGCTGACATGATTGCAAAAAACATGGTCATCAAAATTATATACTGCCAAGATGGTACTTACATAGTAGTATTGGTATTTATCAGATAAAATTACATAGTTGACACTATCCAACTGGATATAATAAGAATGCAACACAATTTATGTCTGTCGGATAATAATCATGACGAAATCTCCGCATGTTGTTGTGCAATTCAATAAAATCATGTCAAGCTATGTAGCTACACCATAACAAAACCACGAGCCATATAAGGAAATAGAAATATCTCATACTTTCATTGATTTTATCTAATTCATTAAGCTGCAGTTATAGTATTAGAACGATACATAAATAGACCATCATGTCCCAGTAAACAACCACAACAAAGAAAAGTAATCAGACTCACGTTTTGAGACTCCTCTTCCAAAACTGCCATTGCCTCAAAATCGATATTCATTTTGATTTCACGCACTTTGTGTGCTACACTGTAATGTGCAAATAACAAAGAACGATACGGAACACCAGATTAATCAGAATATTCGATAATTTGCATCTAAAGCAAATTCTCAAGGTATTGTTTACAAACTCGCAAGGTCATTTGACATATTTTGGTAAATAAATCAGATGCGTTCATTTTTAATAATACTCTTTCACTCACTCACACATTGCTACAAACGATTTATGATTTCTAATGAAACGTCAAAAGTATTAGTCGAGTTTCAATATATTTGTTGCAAATCTGTAATCATAGACAAGACACGTACATTTTCAATGCTGCCAACCTGGCGATATAAACATATTTCCCGCTGAAAATCCGCTGTCAACGTAGATAATAAAGAGAAAAAAATCGCATAATCTTTGGCTGACAACACATACTTACAATGTCACGTCAAACGTAAAGTCAGACGTCAAAAATTTTCGACCTCGCTGGATTCCCTTTCTGTCTGTGATATAAAATTCGTAGTTTAGTGTGTTTTTGATTGAACTTGTGATGAGGCCTTTTAAACAGCAAGCAATATAAGTAGTCTATTAATTTATAATGAGTATTGTGTGCGAAGTGCGAGCAGTGGTATTGTATTATTGTGTGCGGTTTATGTGTTAGTGTCATTGAGAGATCACGATGCGTATCGGTATCGCATTATATTGGTGCATATTTGTTCTTCAACTGTGTAAAGGAGAAGATGTAGAGAGGACAGAGCCCAGGGAGGGGCCCCGGCGAGCTCAATGGGGACCGGTGGTTAGGAGTAATTCGTTTGCAAGCGAAGGCTCATCTAACGAACACAGTAAGTTTTCATGATTCCGTCTCATGATTTTTTTTCTAGACACCTGTTGGCGTCCTTCATGCAATTTATAACTGAAACGACTGCTAATTACAAGAAATTGTTCTAATTTCTGCTCTTTCAATGAGCTGTTTATGAGGTATGATGTTGGTTTTTATTATTATAAACATCCTTCACACAGTATTGGTAAATATGAGTTGAATTTTAATGATATCATCAGTCAAATTCCAAGTAATAACAAAATATCTTATACAGATAATGAACTGGGCGTGATTTATATTTTATTATAGTCATGAGCTCTTCCTAAAATGGTTATTGAAGTCGAATCAGAAGTGTCACACACAACACCCACATATTATCAGCAAATCTAACAATACTATTATTATAATCAGGTTCTCGGTGTATCAGTAGCTTTCAATCATAGTGTTTTTATTTATTCTTAAACACTTTTTTAATACACAAAAGCCAGCAAATATTTTCCTAGGGGATTGAGTCTAAGACCTATATCTCTCCTATATTTACTTGAATGATTAGTCCTTCTAAATCATGCATGACACTTGAATACTGACCTTTTTAACACTGGATATAAAGTCCAACTTTCAATGCTGTTATACTGACAAGGGAACATGATTACAGCAGATGTTACTTGCATCAACTAGCTAGATGTGGCTTAGTTTCATATGACCATATGTTTACAATATGAGATGAACTGATGGAAACAATAAAACAATTAAGATTAATAAATTGTGTTACTGTGGAACTGAGGTGAATGAACTATAACTATAAAGAAATTATTTAAAAATGTACTAAATTGATTAAAAGCTTAGGACAGTTTTGAATTTGAGAATCTTCTTTTTTCTATTCATTCAAAGTTCACATTCAATAAATGAAGATTGAAAATCTGTAACCGAGTCGTTGGGGCACCCTTTTTTGACAACTTATTTCAGAATAAGTGTTTCATGACACCCTCCCAAGTCATAATAGATTCATCTGCAACAAATTGGTTAGTGCTCATCTTTTCAAAAATGTTATTTGTTTATACTAATCATCTAAAGTTTGTCACTAGAGCATGTGGACATGTATATTAGAATATGGAACATAAATAAATTATGTAAACAGAAAAATTATATATTTTCCATCACACCTTTCCAGTATTCTAATTCTCCCTCTAAAGTTGTTTTCATACAATAACAAAGATGGTTTAGTTGTAGTGACTTATCTCAGAGTAATCATATCACTTGAGGCCTTGCCATAAGTTCTTCTTGCCTTTATAGTTCCATTGTGTGCCAGTGACAGACTTATACATGTCATATATATCTGTCTCATAATATAAGTTAAACTATCTTGGCATTAAGAGGTCATTGTAGGCCCCTTTTTCATAAAATAATTGTAATTTTGCTTAATTATAACCAGCAGCTATTTCCAAATAATATAGTTGACTTGATGCTTGACATTCAACCTGACATATATTGTATGGAATGGATGCTGTAGTAGGTACTTATATAATACATTTTATTAATATATGAATATGAAATTATCCTCAAATCTAAATAAATAACTGTATGAGTGATTTAACAGGAAAGTTCTTGTTATATCATATTATGCCTATGGCCTTTCACATCATATCAAATGTTATAATATATTAAGTACTATATAATGCATAGAACTTATGCTAATAACTTCATGTGCAGCATATAACAATTATTTTTTCAAAATGATAAATATTTCGCTTTTAATTTAGTTTGAAATTCTGTTTACTAAATGAAAATTCATAGATAGATATCTTTTGAGCGAAATAATCAATATTTTTATCCGATTAAAAAAAAATTTTCAAGAAATATGCCATAGTAATGATAAATAAATATTTTATGAAATACAGTCACCTAGACAGCTCGTCAATTATTCGTCATTATTTTGTAAAAAAAAAGTATAGCTTTGATTGCCTTTATTAGAACGAATACCATAACCTCACTTACATATCGAAAATTTATCACAAAATATTTGCAAATCATTCTGTGATTCAAGAACGTGATAGGTAATCTATAAAACATGTTATACTAAGTGGTCATCGATTAAACTGTAACAAAATATAAACTTACATATAAGTTCGGCTCCCATACATTGTAGGGAAGGCGCATGCACAAATAGCTGCATACCTAAGAACGTCTCGCTCTAGTCAGCTCTACCGTCGCGAGCGATTCGCGCTTTGATTCTATGGAGTGATCGTGAAAAATCGTTGCCGTTCTTTGAGGCGGTAATATAACTGACTGCGATCGAGGAATGTCGCGATAAAACAAACGAGCATTATCTCATATTCCTTCGTAGCATATTTCACTTGCTTTTTAAGCTGACACTAAAAGCGACGATAAACAGGAATGAGTATACCATAATCGTAGAACAATGGTTCATACGTGGTTCACAGACAATCGCGACGCGTATTCGAACCCTGATGTTACCTACTACTAGAAGCTCGAGATATTTGACATAAAAACACACATAGATCTGCGCGTGTGCGGCGATCCTCGACTAATCTGGGAAGCCAACCTTCAGCTATTTCTCTGTTTTGTGATTAGATAGTTTTTGCGACAGCAGACGGGTAGTGACTCATCAAAATACTCTGATATCAATGGCAGACATTCGAAACTGAGCGAGGTGTGTTTCCATCTTATTTTAGAACGTGCACAGTGGCATCGACATTACAAGGCGGCATTTACACCGCGATCATTTATCCATGTCGACATAAGTGGTGATACACCAAATGAATGACATATATATTTATCTTGACCATGGTTTAATCACCGGGCCATTGGAAAGTAGTCTGTAATTGTTTAGGTTCGAACGGACCGCGGATCATTCAATTTAGGCCGATCAGGCGTAGGTTTGTACTTATCTAAAAATGTCCGTCATGATCAGCAGAATTACTGAATGAATTCTTTAAACAGATGATGACACATGATCGTTCTTTATAATCGTTTTAAAAAAATATATATTTTGATCTCTTTTACGCGATTGAATATTCCAACTGCGAAATTTTTTTTAGTCCAATAAAAACTGAATAGTACTACTACACAATTGTAATGGTGCCATGCTCAGTAAACACAAAACAAATAATAAATTCTAATGCGGATAGCAGATCATCTTAATAATGGGTCCCCTCGTTGCACGGATTAAAGTGAAAAATAGGCCGGAACAGACGGACAAGTAGTGAAGAAAGAGATTTTTTCCGTGCTTCTGGCTTCTCTTTATTCTTCCTCTTTGCCCCTTTTCAAAAATGTCAAGATGTCGCAACAAAGTACAGTACTTTTACTATTTTTAATTCTTCTACTGTAAAGTTCCGTGCCTCTATTAGGAAATGCAAAGTGAATTCACTGTGAGACTAGTAGCGATTGCTCACAAACGTCGTCCACGTTTTGTTGGCACGCGACTACCGATTGCTTGATTAATTCTACGGCTAAATTAGTAACAAGTGTCGTTGGATCATGCTCACGTGCTCTATCTACTGTACAATACAGACGTTTTGTTTTGTAACAATACAAGATAACATAGCTAGCTAGTACAATTATACAGTACTGATCTAAGGTAGGCATTGTGTTCTATGCTAAGAGTTACCTATGACCGATCATTCTCTGCGAAATTTAATATTCAGCCCACTACCCAGATAACCATCTGGGTAGTGGGCTAGGGTAGCTACTATTTGGAGCACTAAGAATTCCACTGGCACCATAAACTACGTAAGTAATTGATTCTAAGACGGTAACCAAGAATATTGAATGCAAAAATATTCTTGTCGAAATTAATTAGATAACAGAACACAGAAAGACGAGTTAAATGTTGTTTTTTTGCATTAATATATACGTGGCAGTTTGAAATTGGCCTAAAACTTCTAGTTTTGTAAGCTATTAACTATGGTACTATTCGTTTTCCGAAGTAACGTACACTTTCGTACAAGAACACAATTCTACATTCGTCGCGAATGGTTGCACGCAAGCTTACACACATATGCTAACGCCTATATCCCATGTGTGTAGGCAGATACCACCGTTCGCCACATGCTACGATCCTTACATGCTTCTTTCATTTCATCCACATTCATGCATCTCATACACTTCCTGTGGTTACGAGTACTCCGTATTTGACCTTTCTGAAAAATATTATTTAATTGGTCATTGTTGTTCTTCCTCAAGCATAAATAAATAAATATGCTCATTGATTAAGTCATCCCAGAAGGGTCCCCGAAGGGATAAGAAGAGGTGTAAGAGAGGTTGGCCTTTATGCACACAAGCATACTTATTGCATAGATGAACCCTCTGTCGAGTCCCTTTACGTCGAGCCGAGTACCTTCTCTCTTTCTATTACCTCTATGTTTCTACTCCGTTGATTTCTTAATTCTTCAATTAATTTTACGTCGAGTGTGCATAAGCATCTCCGATAATGTCAGGCTAATTCCGGGACAAACTTGAGAACAAGATGCTTAGTGAGGTGTTTATTACCTATAATTTGTCGTGGTGTGCCATGCGCCTAGGCAACCTGATAGCAACTAGCAACTAGCAGTCAACCTTGTTAATAGAATTACTGAGTTGTAACATCCGATGGGGACAGCATTAGAATCCAACAAGCGAATTGAATCCGGCAATAAATTGAAGGCCGTGTCACCAGGATTTCAGTTTTACATCCTCATTCATTTCGTACCAAAACATTTACCCGTCCTAATAACGATGTTTTCGTGGCTATTGCAATTGTTACCAACAACAAAATCATTATAGACAGTTTGAGGGGTTTTTACGTTGCTGGACGCTAAGTAGATTTTGACGTCATATTTATTTTTAAGGCTTCACGAATCAAACTGATTTTTGTTACCATCCTTCCATGCTGTGGGTTGGAAATCTCCTTGAAGGGTGTGTTGATAAAAGGTACCTTGGAGTTTGATTACATCCTCTACTCTCACAATTTTATTTTCTTGATCTATTCATTCCCTTATGCTTTCTCATAAGGGTTAAGACCAGCGCCCAGATTCATGTAAAACAAGCAATCGAAATATTGTTAAACGATTAAATTCATTCGATTGAAATCCTTGCCCAATTTGGTATTCACGTGATCCGAAATCGTAGTTCGGTAGAACTTCTACTCAATAGGACGTTTTTTGACGACAACTGAGCTATTTCGTTTTTTTCTTTGAAATACTAATAAGTCGCTTCGACATCGTTACGGTTGTCATTACGTGAGTCGGGCCATTTAAGGGCATAGTTTTAACACGTTAACGTTAGACTTTTTTTAACGTTGTTTTGATTAATCAATGTTTTGATAATGTTAGTTCGTAGGGCTTTGTTTAGAGTTGACCAATCATTAGTAATCGTTTCTGGCATGCGATAGCTGTTATCCATTACATAATGCCGGTAGCGGTGGCTGTGAATGATCATTCTATAACATTGTTTGTTTATAATAAACAGTTTTATGATTTATGTGCTATCAACTCTATAGAGATAATTAGTGCAATGTTGCCATTGTTTGATACTGGTTTATCTAACTACGTTCCACGGATTCAGCAATTATTTTTTTTTATGTTTGACCAACTGGTGCTCGCGACTGCGCCTGCTTTATCTTTATATTTTGAACAATGCACAAAATCTCGTCTATGCGTATTTTGATTTGTCAGCTATATTACTGTTCAGTTTCATCAAAATCCATACAGTAGTTTTTGCGTGAAAGAGTAACAAACATACATTCTTACAAACATTCGCGTTTATAATAGGTATTAGTAGGACTAGAAGGCTTTGCAATTTAATTGTTTAAATGGTTACCAAAACACCTAACTACTACTTTAACTGGAATGTGGTTTGAATGCTGTGAAGTACATAATATTATTATTAACGTCATGACATTTGGTTTTCATAGTTGTTCATTCGTTCATTGTATGAGTCTGTCTCTGTCTCACTGTATGGCGTTGACAGAGTAACAGTAACAGAGACAAACTTATGAAATGACCGACTGAAACGCGAATAAACTCGAACCTTTAATTAGCCTCAATGGATGATGAAATTTTCCTAACAACCTTAGTTTTTATCTTCCATAATATCTTCTAATATATACACACAAATGCTCTCTGCAATCTTATTGACTGGGAAAACCGGACGCTAAGTCCAGATAAACGTCTACCATGGATGTCTAAAGAGGAACCGGATTCGATTACACTGCTAAACTTGTTCCAGCGATGCACCTGAGGGTTTATTTACAGGGTTAAAGGACTTAACATCTGTCTGACTGTATTTAAACAGGACATTGTGCCCTCAAAAGGACAATGGCCGAAAATATATAAATATGGTGGACATTAAACCTCGATTAGGATACCTATGTTAGGGAATGGACCACTGGAAATTATACACAAATATTTATTGATTGAGTGTATAAGTTTCAGAGACCTCTTATTGGTATGATAGTTTAACTGTTATCATGAGACAGATGTATACGACGGGTATATGTGTGTCACTGTCAGTGGAATGATAGCAATAAGAGCTTATAGGACAAATATCCTGAATGTGAATTGTTTGCGAATTAATGGTAGGATATCATGTCCGAATGCTTGGAGTACTTCGAAAAGACTGAGTAAAAATGGGTACCTATGGCTTATAGCCGTTATTTATGGCTTCAAATAAATAAATGCAAGGCTCCGGTTCTAATAAGGAAACAAATAGACGCAGTTGTTATTACAATTTGTATGAAAACTAAAATTTAAACGCATACATTTTGTTCAAATTGTCTGTTTTGTGGTGTGTCAATAAGTGTATTTTGACGTTTAATCTAACCAGAAAATAAAATTTATTTGAACATTGGCTTAGCACATACGTAGCTAGCTTGAAGTAAATAATGTGAATGTACTGACTGTAATTGTGTTCTTGTGTGTGATGTGTGTATGTATTGTGACTGTTGCTACATCGTAATCTTATCGAGATAATTAGTATACTCGTTGTAATATTGCTTTGAAATTTAGCCGTGCCCCGCGGCTTTACCCGTTACAGTTGATTTCATGAGTGAACCGCGGAACAATAATGGCTTAATTAATATAGGCTTACTATATTACTCCTTCTAACATTAGCTATTTGGCGATAAAATCGGTCGAGCCATTTTGGAGATTAGCCGGAACAAACAGACAGATTTTTAATTTCTTTGTTTAAGTCAAAAGCTTTTATTTTGGAATTACACTTCAATTTTATTTATCTGTATATATGTGGATGTATACTTAGATTATATTCAGTTTGCAAGTTTGAACCAATTTGAGCTTTAGCTCTACCATAACAATATCTTAATTAAACGTAGAAACAATAGTAACTGACGGGATAAACTACATGATTTTATAGGTCACGGCGAAGCATGTGAAGACGTATCACGTGCACCCCCCACTTAGCGACTTGGAGGAACACCGTGGAGATTAGTTGGTGTGAGTCCGACATAACCCTTCCGCTGCCCCCGCGGCGGTTGGTGTATCCATAACGGATCCTCCACGTTAAAAAAAAAAAATGTCCCCATCCAATCAGTTTCGAGCGGCGCAGATCTAAAGATAAATTAATCAGAAATGTATTTGTGTCTTCTTTTTACATGTTCGATGTTTCCAGTCGTGTCACGATCATTCACGAAACTCTTATTTAAATAAAGCCGGTGTCAATCTCAGTTATATGATATGTATCTATAGTTTATGGTCTTCCCCTAACCTCTATGAATATGGACGAAGCGAAAGAAGTATGTAAGGATGCATGTGGCCAACGGTGATCTCTACCCGCCCTTATGAGATCCAGGCATGATTATACGTACGTATGGTCTTCCCATACAAGATGCCTGGCTGCGTTTCATGCTAGTTTGTCTCAATAATCGAATTTTATCGATGTTTATATGCGCCTTCTTAACTGAATAAATCATTGTCATTTTCAACACGGATTATTGTCTACTTCCTTCCTCCAGTTGACTCCGGGTGACTCTTCTGTCAGTTAAACTTCTTGTTTATCTAATCATGCCACTTGACGAATTACATTTACGCAAGATGCATTCTGTGAAAGGACAAGTTCAACAGACCACAAATCTCAGCTCCTAGAAACTGAATACTTTGTCCATGACCCAATTACAAGTCAACGTGGAAATTGTAGTGTTCATATTAGGGTTGTCAGGCGTCCAGATAAAGCCGGACATACTTAGGGTTTTGGTTGCGTGTCCGGCCAAAATTTTCGGATTATCCGATTTTTGTTAGTTCTCACATTTTTCAGATGAGCCAGTACTTATCGTGACCGAGCTGATGACTTCTGTGGTTTGATAATAAAGTACTTGTACTGATATATTTTGTCTGTCCGGACTTTTTGCCTAATATCCGCCCAAGCTAGCTGGTATGCCCGGCTATTTCGTTTGGCGTCCTGGCAAACCCATTCATAATTATAATTACTAATGGAATAATATGTGCACGCGCCGAACAAGGCCCTCCATCGTCCTCCAAGTCCTAGATAGCAGTGTGACGGTGACTCACAGAGTGTCCATTCTGGTATTGTTTGTTGTAAAGGCACTCACCTTCATTCTTATTACGGTATTATCGTTGCAATAACATGCGTTGTTGATTGTACTTTAATGCAGTCTTTAGTGTTCTAGAAGATTCAAACGAGTGTTTTCAGGCATAGCAGTTTGGACTCTATATTTGTAAAGAAAAGTTTATATATATATTGCAAGACGCAAATAATATGCCAAAGCAAAATCCTTTGAAAATATGGAATATATGATCTGACTATATGTACGTACTCCGTAATATTGCTGATTTGGTTTCTATAATGAGGACATTTACATGAATATCTCATATATTTGTGTTATCCTTCTCAGGCTGACAAAATTTTCCTTCGTCTTATTGTTTACGATCTCATTACTGAATTGTAATAGATATTATCTCGCTGTCAAGTTTCATGGGAAACTTAACCTCGTATCCACATTGTCAAATACTCATACATATGCTTACGCATGTATCCAATAGGAGTTAGCAGAAACCACATGCAACGATCCATTAATTCTTTCGCTTTGTACACATTCATGTATCTTTTCATACACCGGAGTGTCACCTTTCTGAAACAATCACTATTAATCTGGCTATGGTATAGATCACGAGATAAGAACGAGTACCTTTGCGCCGCAGTCATTTTATGAGTCTATCTCTGTCTATACGTATGGCGCGAGGTGAATGAAAACATGCGCAGTATCTCCACAAATTTTCCGCTGTGCGTTCTTTACTTGTGACGGGCCTTGTAGGTTTCTCAATGCTTCACGAAATCTAATCATACAAAATATGAATTGCAGCAGGACAATACACATTTGGGTCAACATTCTTTAGCGTGTCGAAACAAATTAATTCAGAGCCATTACTCCAGACGAGTAGTTGCCCACATATCGTTCTAAACAAACTTCAATTGCTCTTAATGGAGGGGGAGTTGAAGTTAAATGGCTGGACCTGTCGCCTCGTAGGATTTGTTCCGTTGATTGATTCATTCATATCTTCTAACGTCGAGTGACGTTCAATATGTATTGTGCCAATTTAGGAACACGTAGATGATCGATTGTTGTATATTTAGAATAATATTACTATTACTTTTTAAGACACATGCGATTCTTCACCATGATCTTGGCATTACGAGACATCAAAAATATATTAGATGATTCAACAAACGTTTAACGTTTTCCACTTCAATCAATGACATCAAAAGTAAAGATACATTATCCGCTCACAAAACGTACGAAAATATGTTCCGAATGCTGGTCACATGTCAAATAAGTAGTATAAAATCTTGAGACCAAGACAATAGCTAGGTACTACAGTTCTGAAAACTTGAACGTCTCAATTTCGGCACGCTAGTGACATATGTATCGTACCTATTCTAATAAAAGTCTTATATCATTGGCTTTAGTGACAATATACATTAAGTTGTAGTAGATTCAGCAATATCTTGCGCAATGACCCTTTCTTTAAAGGGGTATTAAGTAAACCTTCGGTGAATACTATGTCCCCAATATTGTATGATTCAACTCCACAGTTGATAATGTGTATGCATTGCAGCAGTATGGAATTAAGAACAATTTTTTGAAATAAAAACGCGTGCTCCATCGTTGTCACTTTAATCACTTTAAAGTAATAACCCCGTGAGGTTGTCAATATTAAAGTTTTTAAAAATTTCTCCTTTATTTACTGTCGAAGTAATACGTCTATTATTATCGCGTAGATCGCGTGTCTGTGTGAGTGTCATTTCGAAAGATTTGTTCTTAGATTCCGTACCGCTCATATGTATACTGTGATATACTTAACGTCCATCCGGAGGCCAATCATGATCCGCTCTTGAACTCCAATGGCATCGTGACACGCAAATGGATGCAGATAAGCAATAATGTGTCAACCCGCATAAACTTGGTTTTGAGAAAATGGCGTCTTAAGATGATTGTATACGTGATTTAAGATTTGTTTTATGACATAAATCCATTTTTTACGTACTTTTATGTTTCAGATGACTTGAAACACTTTTTTAGAATGTTAAATACGTGATGCATTATCAAAATATATCAAAACCTTTGAATTTGACTTTTTGTGGGTTGACACATTATTGCTTATCTGCATCCAAATGTTTTCTCTACGTGGCAATGATTATACAACTTTCCTAGTGATTCGCTTTTGGGTTTATTTTCCATGTTTCGGTTTTTTTGTTAACATTTTTAACACGTTTTGGTGGAGGTAATCGCCGGAGCTAAGACACCTCAGAAATAAGTACATAGAGGATTGCATATTTGAAAATTAATTTGGACCTAGATAATTTAGATTTCATAAGTTTTACTTTTTTATTTTATTAGGATATGCTAGGAGAAGATTGGGAAATATATATTTTTTAAAGTTGTCGATACTCATTAAGTTTTAACATTTTGGAATGTTTTTTTATATATTAACATTTATATAGTAGTATCTGTTTATTACTCCTAATTAACTGCTTCTCATTAAATGCATATGAAAATATTATATGCAGTACTCACATAAATAACAAATATTTTTTTCTCTCAGTGTCTGTTTCTTCCGCCTAATCTCTGAAACGACTGGACCGATTTAAGCGGGACTTTCACTGGCATTCAGCTGGTAATACAAAGAGTAATTAACTAAATATTTTGATTAAAAAATATTTAAATGAAAACTTATAATATCTGTTTCACACGCGGGGCACAGCTAGTATAAACATATAAATATATAGTAAAGATATAATTTATTTTAGTTTATTAATTGATCTACCTGCGTACCTTTTACGGCTCATACTAAGCCACGAGAATATTAGCAGCACCTATAGAAAGCCAGTAATGTTTTACGCAGTGGCATATAATATGGCAAACAATACATGGTTTACACCACGGAACACGCCGAAACGTTTTCCTCGTGTTTATTACATCCGTTCTTTGCATACTTACTAAATTATTGGTCAACATAGCTCATTATACACCCATTGCTTCATTTAAGAAGCAAAACGGTAAAATTATTTTAAAAGCTTAAAATATCAGATACATTTTAGTTACAAATATTTTCTATTTTTTTTTAGTTTTCCTCTTTTTAACCTTTTGACGTGACATAATTAAGGAATATGATTATAACACCTCTGCCTACCCCTTCGGGGAATACAGGCGTGAGCATATGTATGTATGTATGTATGATTATCTCCTTTTATTCATGGTTCTTGTACTGTGATTTTAAGATACATTATCGTAAGAAAATTTTCGGTGAGTAGTTTTTCCTTGTTCTTTGTTACTCTACATGCGTCTTAGAGTGAAGCGATTTTCCTTCCGATAACAACCTTGAGTTATGTTTTACCTATGTATGTATGTACTGAAGTAGTCGAAATGAGTCTGATAAGAAATAAGTTGAACCGTTGAACTGTGTGAAGTTATTAACGATTAAATATTATTATGTGCATGTCTATTTTGCAAAGAACGTAAGTTTAATCATATCAACTAGCACTTCTGAAAAATGTTTTTGTAAAATGTATTTTTCTAGTTAACTATCGTACAAATTAGATCAGTTTAAACAAAATGGCAGATCGAGGTGCAAATGGAAAATTAGTGTCTTTATTTTGAAGGAATGACTCTTGCTTCAGTCAATCCAATCAGTTTGAAAGTAGGGTAGTACGAGCGCAATATATGCGAGAGGGATTAAAAGTTTTGATAGGATCATATGTTCAGGATTCTTTGTTCATTTCTCCCCCGAGATGACAATCCTTTATATGCAGTACAAATTAATATGTGTAATGTATTTGGCAAGTGGCCAGTAAAGAGCAAAAACATGGAAATGTATTTTTATTATACCTGGGTTGTGTCTCGTCCGACTGGTGTTACTAGGAGGAACTAATCGTGTAACTTACAATTCTGGTGTCTATGCTCACGCCCTCTCAGAAGGTCCCAAGGGATCCCTTAAGCGGTAGCTAATGGTTATATAGGTCCCGCCACGAGCTATGATCGCTCAGTGAAAATAGAGGGGGCAACTACGACTGTATTTTATTCGCAGTGCACCAAAACAGACGGACTCATAACAGTATTACTGCGCGTTCAAGGTCATAATCTCTTGCCACCGAAGATGCCAACGACAAATGTAAAGAATTTGTACATTGTGATGCCTATTACTGAGCAAATAATTACGCAACCTATTGCTCGGTTGCTGTGTGAAAGAAGGACAAATGAAGATTCGCACTTTTGTTAGAATTTCGTCACTTTTATAAGAGATTTGGCCTTTAAAGATCATTCAAAATATTCCCTTGTTTGGGGTCTATTGTGGCACTGCGCACGACTAGATTTAGAAGTCACAAAGACATTACTTACGAGCGAGCCTACTTATTACAATTTTAAATTCGTTTTATCAGCACCACAATATAAATGGATGTAGAGACACTAACTTTACCAACATATTATCTGGCGCGTTATTCTGTAAGGCAGCGTCGATCTCGATCATCGAGCGTCGGTTTCAAGCATAGGAAAATGATATACTTATAATACATAGACGATAAATTTCAATTTCGTATTTATGAACTAACTCTCGACGTCGAGTGCGACGCTGAAAAACCTCACATTAATGGTGTGAGATATCTTAGATTAGAAAGAAACAATTTCTTTCTAATCTGAGATGCCTCTATATTGCTTGTTAGATTTAAATGTCGTAAAGTAAATATGCACGATACTAACGATGCGAGAAATTGTCGTACTGTGAAAATAAAATTATTCAGTCAGTTTCTGTAAAGCATTTATGGACGTCGATGTACTGACCACCGTTTCGACTGACATCTTGTACATTTCATCACAGACATTACTTACATTGAAAGTCTGTCAGTAGATAAATTCTTAAATTTTATTACCAACAAATAGAAATCCACGGCTTGCCGAGGCCTCTCACATTTTCTCACATATATTTTGTATCTTTCTTTAATGATTAAGTAAGTTCATAAATAAATTCTGTATTTGTCAGCGGCGTAATATGTTTAGCGTATTAAACGAAGCATTTAATCAAGTGGTATGCCTGTATACCTCACCTCCACGGTCTATCTGCCAGACGATAAAGTTTATTGACATGTCTGATAATAAAGTATTGTATTTCTGATAATCCACAAATTTATTTAAGGCAACTTTTTACTGCGTTAGACCATTTAATCTGTTAAGATATCTTATTTAAATGGAACATCTGGAACATTCGTGAAACCTTTAAAATACGTCTAAAGCATTTGTTAAATTAAAAGAAAAGTCTATTAGCAGTAACTTTATTGTAGAAAAGTTATTTGTTAAGGAACTTTTCCCATGCAATAGATAAAAAAACATATTGGGCCCTACCATATTGGGCTCTTATTCCCATGGTAGTTTGACTCTGTTTATCATACAAGTGTATATGACATGTATACATCTGTCACTGTCGCACAGCCGAACCATCATTGCAATATTATAGGATCCAAATTAAGAGGTAAAACCAAGAATGCATTTGTCTGCCTATAGTTATTCCCCTTGCTTCCATCCGCGTACATTCGATCACACATGGATTTTATTTTCATTTTGTGAATGTAATAGAGAAATATAATTTTCTAAAATAAAATCTCCAATGAAAGTCCCGTCAAAAATGCTCCAGACATATCGTAGTTGCAACGAAAAATCGTTGTAAAATTGTACAATAGTATTTTTTTTTGTGATAGGAACTTATCGTATAGGTACTTGTTATTTTCCATACCTATTATTTACCTAATTATGATTGTATAATGGATTATTGAAAGTAGATAAAAAAGGGTTAATGTATAAACAATTAAGCTGTTCTCATAGTCGTTAATGTTTTATTATATTAACCTAAATCATTAATGTCGATCAGATAAAGGACATAATATAGTATTAATAGGCTTGCCTCTTTCTTACAAAGGTTCTATTACTACACCCACACAGGGTAAATGCCAACTATTGCTATCCGAGGGAAGTGATATTTGACGAATGAGTATAAAAAGGTTGTTTATAGCTAAATCATTAACTATACCTAATATTATTTAAAGCTGAAAAGTCTACCTATTTTGACCAATAGGACTAAAGCTTCAATGGAAAGAAAATATCAATTAAGACATTGTTTTTATTGTTAATCATACGCGGGTTATACCGCGAGGCACAGCTGGTATGGATATAAAGGGATTGAATATGTACTAATGACGGCTGATAGAGAGTAATGAAAGAGAAAACCACATTGCCCCGACCCTAACTTTATTGTTGCGGTCGGGTTTGCGCTCATCCCACATTTGCGCTCGTCAACTGGAACTGGCTTTTTTATCGAGGTCCAGGAGTGTGTCCCCTACGATTTTTGATGTTGAGCACTATCAACAGTCCAGTAGTTTTATTTGCTACAAAGGTGGCAGATAACAGTACAGTCCGCCTGATGGTAAGCGACCAATGCATCCTTACTGACCCCCGAGTGTCATGCACGGATTGCCACAGAGTAACCTAGTAAATGATACAAGAGTCTCACTATATGCTAGCACTGCGCCTTGCCTCCCCCCCTCCCCCCCCCATGGAGCATTGGCTACCTAACTCACCCCAGGAAGATAATACTACTCTGAAGTAGTATTATTTGGCTGCGATCTTCTGTAAGGTACAAGCCCCAGTCGGCGGCAACTTTGAATTTCGAACGGGTAACCCCGTCATGCCCTAGGTACATCTCTTAACTTAATTAGAATATAATCAGGGTCATGATGTTGAAGACGAAAGAAGGTTGATATATTGTTTAACGTTTCAGTATTGGTGGAGGCGTGTCACAACGACGCGTCGTGCCTCCAAGACCGCGCTGGACTGGAGGCGATCACTCAACTTCACAGGCAGCTCGATGACGACGCCAACGGGAATGTCGACCTAAGCGAGAGTGATGATGTTAGTACTACAACACTTTAATTACTATCGCGCCTGTATTCCTTGAAGTACTCAGAGTACCTTGAGTAGGCAGAGGTGTACTTATAGTATACCCAAATATCGCCGGTCATAATTAAGTCCCATGTAATGTGGGGCGAGCCTATTGCCATTGACTAGGCAGTAATGCAGACTCCGGGCTGCTACTAAGAAATTCAATTCGTTTATTAAACAAACATTACAACATTCATAATACCAATTCCCACGTTTAGATGGCGACGTGAGACTCGCAAAGTTCTGTATGCGGCCTCTGAATCGCCGGAACACCTTTCGACTATATTTTCTCCAGTGTGAAGGTCAAAATAAAATAATAGATATAACCCAATATCAATTTGCCGACCCGACCCAGAACCCCATATGCAGCAGTAGCGTTTGCGACCACTGGAGCAACGAGGCAGTCATCCTAAATATAACCAGCTTATAGAGTTCTTATTCAAATGGCGAAATTTTGTATTTATTGCTTTTGGCAAGGAAAGATCTAGAAGTGCACTCAATACTCGCTATTAATTACTATTCGAGGAAATGTCTAAATGTGATGGCCGTTTAATCTTTATTATGTGATTTTAGTTAATTTTATCGTTTACTGAGTATGAAGAAAATGTTCTATTTTAGTTTTAAGAGCAAGTTAGCTATGTTGTGCAATTACTTTGTCTAATATGACTCATTCTAAAAGGTTTCCGTAAAGTTAATTTTAGTGTGCCAAATTGTTCCTCCTTTTGGATATTTAATAATATCTAATTATATATCATTCATTCATTAATATCTTCACCTGAAGGGTGAGGTGGGTGCAACACCCACTGTTTCGAAGCTGATTAGGTGCCAACGTGACAAATGTCTAATCCATCCAACTCTTAGTATTGACTACTGGGTTTGGAATTGGCGTCACTTGCGTACCATGTGATTACTCAAACCACTTGGTCGCCGCGGAGCAGAATTGTTATTCCTATATATTAATGTTTTTATTCAGTTATCAAGGGACAGGTCCTTTCACCCTTGAATGTGCAGTAGTCATTTTATGAGTCTATCTCGATCTATTTGTATGGCTCGAGGCGAAAAAACGCGCTCATAACTCTTGATGGTACGCGGGTATTGTGAAATGGACACGTAATTTGGCAATTGGCATAAACTTTTGGATAAGGTGTCTACAATCTTACAATGCAATGAAGCTCCTACGATTTGTTTACGTTGTAATTATACGAATAATAATAAACTATGGTTTCGACGGTATAGAGGCTTCGCAAATGTTTTGACTGGGGTTTATTTGGTAGCGTTATCAGTCAGACAACTCCAAAACCCGTTACATCTACCTATTTCGATTATAAGATAATAACTGACCTGATTTGCATCTGATTGCAGTTCCTTCGCGAGGAGTTGCAGTACGACAGCGGGTATGAGAAGCGACAACGCGCCTTCCACCATAATGACGACATGCACATTTCAGTCAAGGAGCTCTGGGATGCGTGGCTTAGATCAGAAGTATGTACAATCATTGTTTTGCGGATGATAAGTAGATAGATTTGACAGTTACTGTCGAACTTATCATTCGATGAGTGACGTTAAAGACACCCAAGCAAGCCAGTAGCTGGGTAGGTGACCGGCCAACTTGCCTCAGTAAAGCCGTTGGCTGCTATATTGACTTTCTTTGGCAGTAGTTACAGCCGCGTTATTCTCTATGGTTTCTCAGCGTCGCACTCGTCGTCGAGTGTCGGTTTAAAAGAAACGAAATTGAACCTCTATGGTATCAATATCCTATGATTGAAAGTAACGCTCGTCGTCGAGATCGACGCTGAGAAATCTTACAGAATAACGCACCAGGTCGGAAGCCAAATAGTTACGTTAAGGTTTGCTAAGATCAGATGGTAGTTGCTTTGTTTAAAACAGTCAAATGTTGCGTCTGGTATTAACCCTAACAATATGGGTTGGGGTCAGTGCAGAGTTATAATGCTCAATATTTGCCTCTTTCTTAAGTCTTATAGTAATAATTACATTAATTACTCATGTCTCTATATCCATACATACAAGGAATTACTAGTGAAGTTCATTCAGTAAAAAGATCAAGGTAGGTCTAATTGTATTCATATAATAGAATACTATTTCACTCAGCACTCGGTTGTCGGTAATTGACACTATCAATTAACTTATTATTTGTGTATAATATTTAAATATAGTTTTATGGATGTTTATGGACAGAAATGGTAGAATAATGAGGTACTTTGAAGATAAAAACCAATGTTATGTGCTTTGCTTATCTGTATTTGCGCTTATATTGTTAGCAGAGGATAACACAGATAGCCTAAATTGCATTGTGATACATTTACACTTGATTTAATAGCATGGTGGTAATATAGTGTTTATTTTTAACTTTACTTAGGTACTTCAATTTCATGTGTACGTAGCACATGAAATTACGAAAAACATACTTGCGTCCGTTTCGCCGGGGTGCTATCAGGAGTCCCTAATGAAACTCGATTAACTAAATAGCCTATGTTAGTAATAAGATTTTATTCGGTACAGTAGTTTTTTGCGTTAATTAATTACACACAAAATTCAAAAATACTTATTTTATTTATAATTATGTACATTAGTATATCCAGATGGGCTCTCCATCTGTCACGTAGGTCCAGCCCAGCCACAGATAATTCAGCGTACTTGTATTAAAGGTGGAGGTGGCCCGAAGTAGGTCAAGTTTCAAACTATGTAGGAAGCCGACCTTCTGATATATTTGCCGTATGATTCAATAATACATAATTAGTTTTTACTATTAGATTATTAAAATACAAGCGATGTAATTCGTTATATTAATGAATTTATTCGATTTCAAAGAAAAACTATGACCATGGGAGTTTAAAAATTTATTCATATTATAATGATTGATAGTAGTCTCCTTTAAAAAATTGCGAAAGCAAAATTGTGTAACAGTGTATTTTAAATGCCTCCGCCTGTATGTTACCGCGTATTCACACTTGCCTTAACCGCTGAATCCATTCCTTTGATATTTTATAGAGGTAGTTTAAACCTTAAGGTATCTTTAATCAGAAAAACTAACCCAGTAGTTAGATGGATGACCGCCCGAGTTCCTTCCGTACCCCGGAGAGCACGTTAAGCCGTCGGTCCCGATCTCGAATTGGAACCTCATTGGCAATCGTTGATAGGTCTTTCAGAAGCTTAAGAAAATTGGACAACAGGTTAAAGCCAGTAACCGATTTATATTTTCTAGTAAATATAAAATATAAATGTTGTGAGAAAACTCTGTTACTTATCGGTATTTTTTGATACATCTATGTGACTCGTATGTTGCTGAATGGAAATACAAAGTGGGCCCCTTTTGCGTGCTATAGACCTTTGAATTACGTAACCGTTACCGTATTATATAACCAGCTGCTGTATAAAAGACGTAACTGCGACCACTATGAGACAAACTTTTCCTAGTTGGGATAGTCATTGGCTCCTCTAGCTTCATCTCTTTCTGTAATACGGATTTAAATGGGATGGACAAAGTTTTGTCTAGTTTTTGCTTTAACCATGTTTTATAATACGTGGGATAATGTACAAGCAACCGTCCACGGCTTCGCCAGCGTATTATTCGGGATCTTCAATTTAAGTTCATTAATAATATAGCCGTAATATATATTACGCTCTCTCTTACCACGGCTCTCTTATATAAGAGAGCCGTGGTGGCCTCGGGGCTTGAGCAGTCGCCTGCTACGCAAGCGACGCAAGTTCGAATCCCAGCGAGGCCTGTACCAATGAGTTTTTCTAAAAAACTTATGTACAGTGATTTCACACCACGTGCTTTTCGGTGAAAGAAAACATCGTGAGGAAACCTGCATATTTCTGAGAAGTAATTCAAAGACGTATGTATAGTGCCTGAGACGGCGATAGACTCACCATCTGTCACGTTGGCTCTTAATCCTATTCGGTGAAAAGTGGGTGTTGTGTTTATAACACTTCTGCCTACCCCTTCTGGGAATGCAGGCGTGAGCGTATGAATGTAATAATATAGAGTACCTATGTTATTCAGTCATAATGTAATTACTATAATACGATTAAATTGTAAACGCGTGTGATCCCCAGGTCCACAACTGGACAGTGGAGCAGACGGTGGAATGGTTGTCCCAGTCGGTGGACCTGCCGCAGTACAAGACTCTCTTCCTGCAGCACAAAGTCACCGGCGCTACCCTACCCAGGTACACTACCGTATAATATATCCCTCATCAACTATCCTACTTCATCAAATTGTATATTGACGTCACTATTTCGAAAAAATATTGTTTCTGTTTGAATGTATCGTTCTTCCGACACTTATTACGGTTTTTACTAACACGAGTTGAGCATCGATATATTTAAAGTTAAAAAAACTAATTATATTTATAGATGAGCGAAAAGTCAACTTTTTGTAATATCTATACTAATATTATAAAGCTGTAGTGTGTATGAAGAGATACCTGAATGTGGATGCAGCGAAAGAAGTATGTAAGGATCGTAGCCTGCGGCAAACGGTGGTCTCTGCCTACCCCCATGGGATACAGGCGTGAGCATATGTATGTATGTATGTATTATAAAACTGCAGAGTTTGTTTGTTTGAACGGGCTAATCTCAGGAACCCAAGGTGTAAAATGGACAACCTATTTATAAATAAATAATAGATGAATTAGAGCACATATCTAACTATTATAGTTTACTCACAATAGCCGCTTTTATGTTCATAAAGTATATTAAATCGTCTGAAGAAAGAAACTACGTTAAATGTATATCGTAACATTCATATTATATAAAACTAAATCTACGCGGGTGAAACCGTGAGGCACAGCTACTTAATTAATATAACCGCTTGTATCTAATAGATTGGCGGTGAACAACATGCAGTACCTGAGCAACGTGCTCGGTATCAAAGACCCCATTCACAAACAGAAACTAGCCCTCAAAGCGATGGACGTCGTGCTCTTTGGACCACCTAAAGGTAAGTGCTTTTTCAACCTACAATATTTACATAGTGGGTAAGAACAATTTATGTATAATTATGAACAATAAATAATTCAAGCATTTTCCTCGACTCGCCGCTAGATGCGATTTTATCTTCCAAAAAAAAGAACGAATATTCGTAATCGATTCAACGGTAAAACCTATACTCGGGATACAGAACTCTTACTCATTATCAGTTTGTATCCGTTTTCTTATTCTATACTCGCTAGCGTTTCCGCCGAAAAATTGTGTGAGAAATTGTGCAGCGCCTCCCAGCGGTGACGAAGATCTGAAATATCTTATAATAATTGTATAACATATTTTAGTTCTATTATAGCTGGTGACGCTAGCGAATATAGATTACAAAAACGGGGCAAAACTCGTAATACGGATAGGATATTCATAATGAAACTTACGTTTGTAAGAAAGATATGAAGAGATAGATAGATCTACGAGGGGTAAATATTTATTTCTTCTTAGCCACTACTAATATTACGGGTGACGCTAGAGAGTATAGACTGTACGAAACAACGGAGCAAAACTCGTGTTATAAAGGTACTGATCCATTAGATTCATAGTCAAAATCAAAGATCCTTAGTCAAATAGTGAGGTAGTAAGTAATTACTTCATTCATCAGAATCATAGATAGCAAATTACTTTCCAAACAGTATACAACGACGTCATCACGGTGTCAAATCAATATATATTACAGGCCCTCCTAGTTTAGCATCTGCGTCAATACCAAATTAATTCAATATGATTGTAATAATTACCCATTGTAACATCTATCTAAATATATATAATTCAAAGGGGACTGACTGACTGACATAGTGATCTATCAACGCACAGCCCAAACCACTGGATGTAACGGGCTGAAATTTGGCATGCAGGTAGATGTTATGACGTAGACATCCGCTAAGAAAGGATTTTGATTAATTCTACCCCCAAGGGGATAAAATTGAGCTTGTATGAAACTGACAATTTTAAACGGATATGTCATATAAAATTAAATCTACGCGGGTGAAATCGCGGGGCACAGCTACTTTAGCTATATGACTATGTGTATAAAAAATAATATTATTATCATATCTATTTGATTTAAATTCGGCGTTGTATTGACATGTGGCGCCATCTATCGTAACAAGTAACCAAACTGTCAACTCAAACGATTAGGTGACAGCGTGTCGATATCGAATGCACAATATTTTTTGCTTTCCCTTTACTTATGAACGTTGCTCAAACATTGAGTTCAAAGCCATACTTGACATTAAAACTCAGTCAATGGAAAAAAATGTTTAGTGAAGCAGCAAGGAAGTACTAACAATAATAAAATATTCTATGTTGTAATAACATAGCCTATGCACAAATGGTATGGGTTCGTAGCTAAATAGCTCTTTGTCATACATCACAGTTGTCCGGAGCGAAGGTTACGTCATGTGCTTATGAATAAAAAATATTGATGTTTTAACAGGACATCTTCTTAAATTGTTCTGCAGGACTCATTAAATATAAACATAACATAAAAAGTTAAGTTCCTTATTTGTTAAGTTGATGATTAATCAATCAAAAACAATTGTATCACAAGATTTTAAGAACTACGAATTTTTTTCCGTTTCAACGTGGTTTCAGCACTTCTTAGATCTGTGTGAAACTAGTAACTATGCCTATTCAGTAGGTTTCAATGAAAAAAATGCCTACAAAAATAAATTAATCATGAAAATTAGAATTCAAGTTGTAGAAATATCAAAGAATATTTTTAAAATGAACAATCAATGACGCTCCTCCCGGAAAATCTGAAATAAAATGTCTGACAAACAGTACGAATAAAGGTCTATTTTTGGATGTTGTCAAATTTTTGTTATATTCCATACGATGGTGGGTTATTTTATTAGTTCATAGAATCTATACAGATAAATAAAATTGAAGAGTCTATTTGTAATTCCAAACCAACAATTTTTCAATAAATACTGTAAAACTAAATATATATTAAGAAAGTAGGTATATACAGTAGATAAACGAAAAAAAAATTGTTTTCTCTGTCTATTTGTTCCGGCTTTTCTTTGAATTGCAGGACCGACTTTATCGAGACTCACTGGTAGATAGCTTATATTACAAGAAGTAACAAAGGCTTTTATTTAAAAATAATAAACATAAAATTCGCGAAATAAACCTACCAGTGAAATTAAGTTTACGTGGATGAAACCGCGGGGCACAGCTAGTCTTATATAACATAGCAGCCATGAATACATGATTCTAAAAAGGTTTGACAAATAACATGAGTAATACTTTACGTAGCTATGTGAAGTCATAATAATTATCAAGTGTTTACTAGCGATTTGGTCTCCATGGTAATTTAACAATGTGGCGCCATCAATTATTAAATATCTTTATTAACCTAAAATAAAATTGGATGTTTTACTCGCTTTTTTAAGTCGAAATAAAATATACTTAGTTGTTATTAAACAGAATATTTTGTATAAACAGTGACCCGCGATTTTATTTCTAAAATAGTGGCTAAAGTTGATCGTAGCTATCAGATATCTGCTTGTAAAATCGCTGTTTAGCTGTTTCAGAGATTAACCGTAAAAAATGAGAGAAAAAATGTTAGGAAAAGTACTCTCAAATCGTGAGAGCGACAAAAACACATTGTACATATAATATTACTTGCTGCACCCGGCGAACGTTGCATTGCCATATATTTTTAGGGGTGGGTCACCCATGAAAAAATATTTGTTTGTCCGGTCCGCACAAAAATCGCTTCAATCAATTTGGACAAGTTTGGTAACAAACATCGCGACACGAGAATTGTATATATACGTTACCGATAAGATACACACCACTTCAGTTATAGTATTTATACTCATATTATGTTTGTTGCGTTAAAAACTACTGGACAAAAAAATATTTCACCGTTAGAAAGCTACATCGTCAGTGAGTAACGTAGGCTATATTGTTAATCGAAGTTAATGAAGGATCTTTAATAAACCACGGACAAAGCCGCGCACAGAACCTAGTACTGATAAAACATTACAATGGAATGGTCTGTCAATGTGCTATAAAAACGGTGCGCGCGAGTCGAGGATGATTTGTATAACAATGTCAAACCACAGGTTATTACCAACACGATATTAATTCTCACTGTAACGATAGAGTGACGCTACGTTTTGTATTATTTAAGACCACACTACGAGTAAAAAAAGTATCAGATTAACTGATATTAAAAATACTCTTATTTTGTATGTATCCAGTATAAATATTAACTCTCTTATTACAAACATTATTTAAACCAAGACTTATCCAAACTCGGACTAAAACTATTGGCATCCCTTTCAAAACCCGTATCACAGAAAGGGATGGAGCTACTTTTAACTCCACTAAGGGGAATTAAGGGGTAAATGTCAACTGACGTCCTGTCGTTCAAAGACAAGTTTGAACAATTTCTTTATTTAGTTAGACTTCTTACAAAGTACTTTCAAATCGCCAGAAGGACACAAAAATATATGATTATAAATGTTACCAAGGGGTTCGGAAGGTTGGTTTTGTCGAGAAGAACCCGGTAAAAAACTCAACATTTACTCTTTCAAAAAAAAATCAAAAATTCACGCCCATATCCTCGAAGGGGTAGGCACTGGGCAGAAGTGTACTTACATGTCACCAGTTATGCTTTAAAAGTCCCATGTAATAGGGGGGAGTCTATTGCCATTATATTGACTTACAAAAACTAATTATAATATTCAAAGTGTTATTGTAACAAGCGTAACGATATGTGTCTCCTTGGCTAATCTGTTCGACACGGCCACTTGCTGTCTGTGAACATAGAGGCTTCCAAATACATTTGACCGACTAATATGTAACAGTTTAAACTTAAGTTTAGCAATTTGTATTTTTTTATACATATATGACGTTTAAATTTATCCGAAATGGGATTTAAATTTTTTAGTATTTTTATTTGACGTGATTGTTGATATTTCACAGGTAAATATTATTTTTACGCTTCATCCCTCGGGATCAGGCCTACCATGAGCTCTTACTGCCATGATAGTTTGACTCATGTTATAAGACAGATGTATATGACGTGTATACGCCTGTCACTGTTGTACAGCTGAACTATAATTGCAATAATAGTTGACAATTTTGTCTTTTAGTTGCTCGGTATCTCATACTGATAATGAACCACGTGGTGGAATTTTAATATAACCTACGCACGATGACATGAATAAACACACCTACGCCTTTTTTGAGCCGTGGTGGCCTCGGGGTTTGAGCAGTCGCCTGCTACGCAAGCGCCTGTACCAATGAGTTTATCTATGTACAGTGATTTCACACCACGTGCTTTACAGTGAAGGAAAACATCGTGAGGAAACCTGCATATTTCTGAGAAGTAATTCAAAGACGTATGTATAGTGCCTGAGACGGCGATAGACTCACCATCTGTCACGTTGGCACTTAATCAAATTCGGTGAAAAGTGGGTGTTGTGATAACAACACCTCTGCCCACCCCTTCGGGGAATACAGGCGTGAGCATATGTATGCATATGTACGCCTTTTTTGTTTGATTTAAATAAAAACTGTGACATCATCAGCTCACTATAATTAGCAGAGGTAGTCGCGAAATAAGCCTAAAAACAAGTGCGAGGTCTTCTAGAGCACTGAGGACTCCGTATCTATACAGATAAATAAAATTGAAGTGTCTGTTTGTCATTCCAAAATAACAGCTTTTCACTAAATACATCTGAAAGCATATACGATTACGGACTTAATAAACACATTGTCGAAAATTTTATCAGTCTGTCTGTTTGTTCCGGGTAATCCCTGAAACGGCTTAACCGATTTTAACGGGACTTTCACTGGCGGCTAGCTATTATTACAAGGATTATCTTAGGCTACTTTTATTTAAAAAAACATGTAAGGTTCCGCGGGAATCTAATTCAACTACGCGGGTGAAACCGCAGGGCACAGCTAGGCTAGCTATGATTTTGTTTTTTAGTGTAATTGCTGATTGCTGCTGTAATAACATACATACATACATATGCTCACGCCTGTATTCCCCGAAGGGGTAGGCAGAACTTACTCAATTCTGTTAACAGAATAAAAGAACGCTAATTGTAACTCATTCATATTATAAAACGTTCAATGTACTGATATTCGATATAACAGGTTGTTGTAAAGACACAGCTGTTTAGCTTTCACGCTCTAACCTGTCCAACGAAATGATGAAGGCATGGTGTCACTATTGTTACGTCACTAGTCCATAATACAGTGTGATTTAGCCACATTCAACTTGTAGTTTATCCGTGCGGCGCGCGTGATTCTGTACTGTTTTAAATAATTTAAGTATTCCGATACACCGAATACATGTGTGTGTGTTCCGAAAATGAACTTATAAATGGTTTTTGAGACTTGGATCGCAGTGGTGGCTTCGTATTTTGTTTTTATCATATTCAGTGGCCGTTATGTGGATTTAACTGATGATGGTAATTGCATTTTTTGTGATGAGTTCGAGTCGATGAGCTCGACCTTGAGCTGTGGGTGTCGTTATGAACTATAGCTTCAGCTGGATTGGTTAGTTCATTAAGAGTATCGTTAGTATACCATTTATGTTTTAACATACTAGATTTAATTTATATAAGACTAGTTGTAGCCCGCTGTTGCACCCGCGCTTAATTTCATAGGTGGCTTTATTAATGTATCAGCTATCTGTCAGTGTAAGTCCCGTTAAAATCTGCGAGCCGTATCAGAGATTAGCCAGAATAAACAAACCGACAGACAAACAAATATATTTTTTTTAATTCTATTTTTTATATGTATGTACAGTACCATAATATACTTTCATAGTTCAAATGAATTGCGTAAATGGCATTTTTTATTCATTTAATATTACATACAGACACTTGAATGTTATTTACCCGTATAGATATAGTTGATATAGAATCTTCTGTTGGAAATTCAGAGCTACCCGACTGGGACCGAGTTCCTTACAAACGATTTTAGTAGCGTTAACCAGGAACAGGGGAAGAAGACTTGCCGGTCTTGCTTAGATTTTCTTGCCGGTTCTTCTCAGAAGGCTAGTTTCCAATCGGTGTTCAGTTCTTCGACGTTCATAATTGCCTGAATAAATCGTTTTAATTTCCATTTCATAACGGTTATTTATAGGAAAGATTACCTTCGATGAAATTCGGTATAGAGATATTTTTGACTCCAAGGAAAGACTGGATTCGTAACGTGGATGTCTGTAGGTTCATTAAATCTAGGGGTTGGAGATTATTCATTTGTCGCATAAAAACATAGATAATAAAATATGATGACAAATCTCTTGACACGATCTCTATCACGGAAATAAATTTTCATTGTTTGCAGAGCAATTTGAAACCATTTTGAAATTATTTAGCAGGAAAATGCGAATATAATAATACTTTTGATATAATGACATATATATTTATGACTAACACAGTGCTTAATGATGTATCTGTAGAATTATGATGATGCTCGCATATTATACTGAATACTGAAGCGATAATGCCTACTTGTGAATTATGTTTTTACTTATGTTAGTACAGGATAATTTGGCTTATTGTATTTCAAACATTGAAAGTAGGTTTTGATTATAGTACAAAATGTATAATGTTTAACGAATATTTTAGTATCTTATCTAACGACACTGAAATTGCCGGTCCTTCGATTATCCCAAATTCAAAAATAGCTTTAAAGCTGTATACATGTTCTTACCTACATTAAGCACTATATTAAAACTACTTAGCTTTTACCCGCAGCTTCAGTCGTATTGGATTTTTTTTAGTAAAATATTAGAATACATCTACTTCTAATACCTCCAAGAATATGTGTACAAAGTTTCACGATGGTCGCTTAAGTAGTTTTCGCTTGAAAGTAAACAGACTTACATAATTATTATATTAGTAGTATGCGATATTTATATAAAAATGCTAAAGATTATGTCTGTCTATTAGGTGCTAAATAAGCCACTGAACCAATTTGATTGAACTTTAAAACACAGATAGTTTCGACTCCAGGGGCCAACATAGGATTTAGCATTTACTTAATTATTATAAAAAGATGTTAACGAAGTCTAGCCAATAAATGGCTGTTTATATTTTCCGGTTTTTAGGAATAGTAAATATCTTAATTTCGGTGCAGTTAAAATTGTATGTCAGCACCGGTTTGTTAATTTATGTAAATTTATTCTCGCATATGTCGCGACGTAACTTTAATATTCCGTTTAAACGTAATGAGACATGCTTCGTGGAACAAGTGACGAATTATTGTATACCAATTTTTCTTAAAATTATATAAGCGTATTCTGTCTATTGTGTATCCGATAGATCGCAGTGTTCCACGGAATCTATGCAATATTCAACTCTTCGTCTAAATATTTAGTATTGTTTGTGGATTAGCTTTGGTTACACTCCCAATGTGGTATTGATGCGTGCGTACAACTTTGAAGAGTTTTGACAGGTTGGACAAAAAAATATATTTTACGATACAATAGGTATGTAAATAACAATTAACGATTATATTGATGGAGTAGGTATAGGTACCGTCACAAGTTATAAGCTCTGGCCTTGAATTCGCAGTTGTTTTTTTTTTGGCGCAAGCCCGAGTATACACATACATAAGTCTCCCCGCTATATTCGCCAAGCAAGACCTTAAAGCCCAGGCGGGTAACACCCATTTTTGACTGATGCTGCATAAACGATGTACCTACGATATAATGACGATAAATCCTAAGGATGCGACCTTCAACCTACAATGGAAAGTTGTTATTTTATTGCTATGTATTTTCTTCGTAATGACACAGATGCGAGCTAATTGGCATCGCGCTCCACGCGCGGTCAACCGTTGAGTGTTTACTTATAGGTACCACAAAATATACAGGGTTATTTAATGGCAATCTTTCATGGGGATGTAGAGGAGGTCATTTGCAACCAGATGACCCCTCATATTATAACACCTTGATGCATGTCAACCATTTTCAGGTTATTTGACATTTAATATCTCAAGATTGTAACGATTTGCAGTGTGAATATATTTAACATTGCCTGAGGGTTTCAAGGGGTAAGTTGGATGCAAATGACGAGAGATCATGATCGAGAGTCATCGCACGCTTCAGAAGATCTTTGCTTTCATCCAATATCGTAATCGCGTGACTATTTGTATAAGCCTTATGACTTAGTGGTTATACTACCAGTAGATTGTGTTGTGTCAGAAGGCAGTAGATGGAAGGACTGGTTGCTGGCGTCCCTGTTGCTGGGCGCGGTGGTGGGCGGTTGGGCGGCGTTGCGCGCCGGCCGCGCCTCGCGATCTCAGGTGCAGCGTATGTTGCGCGACATGGAGCAGCTGAGGAAGGCCGAGCTGGCCCTCGATGACATGCAGAAGGAACTGGAGAAGGCGCGCTTGGAACAGGTCTCTTATTTATTAATATTAATTCATTGATTTATTATAAGCTGCCAAAATATCCATCCCTTTTGAAATCGGTGTCACAAAAAGTTTTTTTTACCAAACAAGAAGCATACGGTGAAGAAGAGTGTTCTTCAAAACATTCATAAGTCTGACAATAAACTCTCTCTCTCTCTCAATATGTTTTAAAATATTATTTGTAATTCCAGGAAAGCGCGACTACTGAGAAGAGAAACTTAGAAAAGAAACTCCGGGAAGCCGGTGATACACCCTTCCTGAACTCAACGTCGTCAGATTTGGAGGTGACCCAGCTCAAAGCTGAAATAGAGGTACATAGCTATCACGGCTTAAATTTTCCTTTAGTTATATTGCGCGCGTAAGAAATGTTCATTTAAATAATAATTACTGGTCTTGTAAGAGAACGGTCGTGAAATGAGATAGATGCAGAGTTACTTTGTTTTGCTTGGCTATGAACAGAACATTTTTGAATTTTCCGTCTGATTGCTTGTTCCTGTTAATCTTGGAAACGAGTGGACCGATTTTCACGGGACTTCCAGGTAGGTAGCTGATGTTTATGTTATAAGAAATAACTAAAATTAAATTGTACTAAAAAACGAGAGAAATCGCGGGGCACAGCTAGTTAGTAAATAAAACTCCATGAAAATATTAGAACAACCCAGATTTAAACCAATCTCTGCCGATTGGTTTCAATGTGGGAATCAACATAAAGTTTGTACACTTTTAAGCATAAAACATTGTGTTCATTGCTTAAGACAAAAGGTAAATCAGCAACTAATTCCAAACAAACTTAGAGTATGACAATCGGTTAAATTTTTTTTTTTTCAAATTTCAAATTTACCATTAATGAGGTACAAAGGTGAACTTGATGCTAGCAAAGCAATGTATCCATCATCGGCCCATCTGCGACTTACAACTATGATAGTTTATGAGTGCTCCGAGTTTGAAATTATTGAATATATATTTAATTATTCACATTTCTGTATCATTACAGATGTTACGTGGGGAACTTCGGCGCGCAGAAGGCGAATTAGAGGACAGGTATGTTCATTGTTTCCTTTCACTAATGATTGGGGCAGATGGGAGCCTCGAGCTCGTATTATATACTTACTACTGTTTACCCTGTTAAACTAAATCCGTTAATATCTTATATACTCCTGGCCTTATTACATGCATTGTCGGTCAATCGCGTTAACAGATTTTTATACGAAGCGATTGCCATCTGACCTTCGCAACCTTTTTCGTGGTAAATCGGTAATCTGGGTAAAGCCAATTATCAGACTTTCTTAGGCCTCCGACTGACCTGTAACGTTTGCCAATGATGTTAAATTGGCTACTGGGACCGACTGCCTAACGTGCTCTTCGAGGCACAGAGGTAACTCTGTTGCTCACCTATCAAACTACTGGTTTGGGTTGCTTAACTTCGCTGATCGAATGATATGCGCAACAGCAACTGCCACGAGTTCCTCAGATCAGAACTCACTATGATTTTGATCTGTCAAATAGGACAATCTACTCAGCTCTTTAGCTCATCCCCCACTAACCCCGGGCGTTGCTGGGGTGTGACATAAGGTTGCTTTTAGTGTGTTGCTTTTTTAGTTTGTTGTAGTTTTTAAGGTCTACTTACTGCTGGACTGGACGTTGTCAACAATGGAGGTTCTTGTCCATGTTGTAACGAGCTGACAGGACACTTCGACATTTATAATCTGTATCGTAATAAATTTTCCAGGTGTTGGGCTCCTCCACCGGGCTTACAGCAATGGCTGCAGTTAACACACGAGGTGGAGAACAGATCGTACCTTCGTAAGAAGCAGCAGGCTGACATGCAACTGCAATCGGCACGGGATGCGGTGAGCTTAATGACAACTCTTGCCCTTAATATATACCGATAAATTTAATTTAATTGTCCGTTTTTAATACGAATTTAACAACCATTAAAAAAATAAAATGTCATTGTCTGTCTGTATGTTCTATCCTCATAATATAAGCTATCTGCCAGTGAAAGTTACTCTTGAAACTTAGGCTACATCTGTTTTAGAAAAATAAATACTTTGTGTTACGTAGCATGTATAATCCT
Source organism: Watsonalla binaria (assembly GCA_929442735.1). Classification (NCBI taxonomy): domain Eukaryota; kingdom Metazoa; phylum Arthropoda; class Insecta; order Lepidoptera; family Drepanidae; genus Watsonalla; species Watsonalla binaria. Next base: position 3,603,102 of record OV838938.1, read on the forward strand.
GTGTAATCGTGTCGTTCTAACGGTTTGAAAGTACTTTACTAAAAGTCAAATCAAATAAAGATATTTTGAATAGTCTTATTGTTAATCCCATGCGGGAAAATCACAGCTAGTTGAAATAAAAAAATATATGATTTACGAGAGATATTACTTGTGTGTTTCAGTGCGAGAAACTGCGCAAGAAGCGATCCAGCTTAGTGGGAGCGTTTGTGTCGACCCACGGCAAGTCGATCGACGACGTCGACAGATCTATAGTCGAAGCACGCACAGCACTCAACGAAGTCACTCAAGAGTTACAGGTAACGTCATATCGATATAAATTATCAAAATAAATATGGGATGAACGAATAATCAAGATCTGTCCGCAAAATAATGATGTTCCTGGCGGCTGTTATTTATGGGGTACTGCGGCTTCAACAATCCTGAATTCTTAAAAGCTTTGGGAAAATTCGACGCATGCAATGAAATGATGAGTATAATTCGGTTGGGAGAACAGCTGCACGGTTTGCAGGGGTCGTGGGTTCGAGTCCCGCCTCGCGTTCGTGTTTTTCTTAACCATTTTAAATTTAAAAAAAAATTGGATTATCAATTTTTTTTTAAATTGTATATTCCTATAATTCTAGTTTGATCAAACTTGAGTATTAACTAGATACATTTTACAATTAGTGAATTGATGGTTAAAAATGGCTTGCTTTCACGTGGATGAAGCGAAAGAAGTATGTAAGGATCGTAGCATGTGGCAAACGATGGTTTCTGCCTACCCCCATATGATACAGGCGTGAGCATATGTATGTATGTATGCTTTCACGTGGTACTTGAAAACAGGTGCTGCTTGGGCAGGCTGGTCATCTCGAGCCACACAATTTCTTGACATTTAAGTAATTGGTCATTAGAACAGTGTCAATATTACAAAATGTTTTCAAATGTATTTTTGGAACTCAATTGCTGAATTTCTTACCGGATTATTCTCAGTAGGCACAAGCAGCCTTCAGAAACCTACGATCGCATTTATGTTCATGTATCGTGTTATTTGAACTAATTCGAAGTACATTGTCGATCAAAAATTTTAATTTGTAAAAAAAATACTAACTTGTTACTGTTTGTTGTTGTGTTAGGAGCGAATGCACAGATGGAAGCAGATCGAGCGTCTGTGCGGCTTCAATATAATCAACAACAACGGACTGCAGTACTTGGAGACTGCCTTGTACAGGAACGGGAATGGCCGACCGGCTGGACGAGGTCTGCTCCAATCATATAACACTCAAAAAAAGAGAACGATAAAATTATGTGACATAAATTAGTAGCTAACTTTTAAAGTTGGTGTATGACACCGAGTTTGACGCTATATTTGTTAATTGAAGTATAATTACTAGATTGCTCTTGCAACTACGTTAGTTACAAGCTGTCTCTATATGCATAAATTTTCTGATTTTAGAAATATGTATTTGTTTGGAAAAGTATTGTCATGTCTTGGTTCGTATGAAAAAAAAATTGAGTCCAATATCAACATAGTAGAGTGATTGACACATAATTGCTGGGCTATGGCTTATGTAATATATTGTTTCTGTTACAGTGCGTATAAGCAGCTCGCAAGACGACCTGAGTATCGGCGACGACGCGTCCATCTGCGGCTCAGGTAAGATTACAGACGATGGCGCTCTACATGAACATGTCGAATAAACCATACCTGTTCACGGTGTAATATTTGTACTATTCGGGGGTCTACTCTCTTTCCCAGGAAACGAAACTTCGCAACCGCACGAAAATAAATCGTATACGTTCAGTATCGCTTTGCTTTTATCAAGCTTAAATTTTCGAACGTTTAATAATTTAATTTAAAGAATTTTCTAGCAAAGCACGTATGAAGGTAATGTTAGAACCAATAAGCATCGTGGTAGGAAATTTGCGAACTTTCGGCCGAAGGTTTGTTTTTCAGAAAATGCGAGTAGGTCCTCAAATACGATATGTATTCTCACGTATTAATCACGGGTTGTGCCGGATGACACTATTTATACCGAAGGCTATGTAAATGTAATACTGAACTTACTGCATTATGTGTCTATAAAACTTATAGCTTTCGGTATAAATGTGGCATTCAAGGTCACCCTGATGTATGGCCTTTAAAAGTAAATTTTTTTTCAGATGCACATTTTTAAATGTTATTGATTGATGTCTTTACTGCAACAGCATAAGAATAATTTTCATACTGCACATACTATTGTTTATAAAAATAGTATAATCCAACATAATGATTACACCGTGTATAAATGACTACATAAGCAAGTTATAGTACCTAAGCTTGAAAATGTCAATAACACGACGATAGCGTTTACATTTTAGATGAAAACTACGATAATTATTAAAAGCACAAGCATACAATTTTCTCTTTGAAACTGTTTGCAATGTAAAATCCTTATTAATAAAAAAGTTTAATCTGGGTATGTAACTATGTCCATCTCAATTTTATTCCCCAGAAAAAGAGAAAGAGTGTTTGTGACTGTGTAATAATTAAAATATGCAATAAGGCCAGGGGGCTTACTCTTATTCACCGAAATACGAAATGTCGGTCGAAATCTCGCAAGTATCTACCACGGTTCTTATCCGTTATAAAATCACGTCATGAGTTAAAGTTACTTTTATTTCATGATTGGGTGAACGAAATTTTGAGTTTCTAAAAAACGATACTAAAAATCCGTTTAAATTTTCGTTTGTTTCGGAAAGAGGGAGTAGACCCCACGGCGTTAATACGTTAGACGCCTCCGCCCTAGAACTTGCTTATGAATACATATTACATTATACATATTTGAGGCTTGGAGTTTATGCATTAATTTGTTTATTGTTACGGCTTTCTTGACAACTAGTTCATAAATACGCTAGGAACGGAACTTGTGTGAATCGTGTGCATATTCATATTTTGGAATTAAATAAAACTATAAGCGGATGGTGTTGATTTTTATGGATTAATATGTAGGCATTATTTTTTAATTAGATTGCAATGGAATAGCATAAACAAGTACTTAATATTGGCAGCTCTGCAAATTACACTTGTTATATAAAATGGATGCATTTGCTTATAGTTTTGTTTTCAGCTCAGTTAAAAAAGACATTAGACGCATTGTAGATTATTTACGATATAATATTGTAGGTTTCTTTTTAGTATTGTTTTACAAAATGTATGTTTATTCCTTAGTTGATAAGGGATATTTTTCAATGTCGTAATCGTATAAAATTCGTCAATTAATTTATATTAATGATCTGATTGTGTAAAATCACAAAATAACAGTATGAAGCGAGATAATAAAGACCCGCCTTTCAGGTACAAATAACATTATAAAATGACGTCGTCATCTTATATAAAGCTTTCTAGAATCCATTTCAGAATATCCGAGACAGACAGTACAAATTTTTTTTTCGGATTATATCACTGTTTAATTTGGCCATAAGCACAGTATATTGGTAAGGTTAATAAGCTTATATCGCTTACCTAACAATATAATCCACATCTGCAGTATAATATACATAATGTACTGCAAATTTGACATTATATTGCATACTAGCTGTGCCCCGAGGTTATACTCGCATAGAGTTAATTGGGTGTGCCGCAGAACCCTAACAAAAAAAGTACCCTAAGTTACTCCTTGCAACATTAGCTATGTGCAAGTGAAAGTCCCGTTAAAATCAGTCCAGCCGTTTCGGAGTTTAGCTGGAACAAACTAACAGAAAAAAAAATGGTTTTTCTATGTCAATATCGTGTATACTTTAAAATTTATAATAAATTGCAATAAATAAGAGGGTTTTAAAAGTCTACCGTTTAATGTACAGTTATGGCTAAAGGGACTTAAAACTGAGCGTCTGAACTTGCCATAAAAGTGTCAGACATGCCAAAAGTTTTGGTTCTGATTATTTATATCAACCTGATGGTCTTGTGAAGACTTCGAGTAGTTAGGCTTAGAGCAGCTATGTTAACATATTTATAAATCACGTCTTAAAGTGATCTAAATGTTACCATTAGTTAAGGCAAAGTTATATAAATAGAGCATTTAAATTATCCTTATGAATCGAAGAAATAATTACCTTAATAAAAATAATAATTAGTATTATAACGTTATTTAGTTTTACAGTGCTCAAAACAAATGTCTATAATATTTTTCTAAAATACATTTCAAATAAAAGTGAATAACTGTAATATACAGGTTTGTACTTAATTTATTTTCGAAGATAAATTTTGATTTTATTATGCATCGATCGTTTTTTTACAATTTTGAAAATATATATCTTTTTTTAAATTTATTTTTTGTCTATAAGTACTCAAAAGAATATTGACGCTATTAAGAATGCGCAACAAGCCCATTTCATTAGTATGACATGACGTAACAAATACAGGTTATTCCGTATATACAGAAGGGTGATAGTCAAAAGCTTTAAAAATATTCGGTCTCGTTGACAGGTCGTAAAGGTCCGCTTGTATGGACAAATAAATTTATCAATTTAGGATCACTCCTGTTGGTGTCACGTGTATTTATGACCAACATATTATTATTGGTCACCCATTGGAATCACTCAAAATAGCTCAATTAAATTGCCCACGTAGGTGCACCTTAAGTACCTCTTATATTTTGCAAGCAAAGGTTTCTACATTATTCATAACTTTCGGTATAAATGGTCAGCCTGTATAGAGCGATATTTAGTTAGTATCGGAATGCGATAAAAGTATCTTATACAATATTCATAACATCGAGTTCCTGTAATAGATCTAATCGTTGTAGACTACTTTAAATACGAACACCCATAGTTATAAACGTTGCTCAAACATTGGTCAATTGAATTTTTTTTGTCTTTTTCTCACGATTTTCATTTTCTGTATGAGAAAACAAGACAGAATATAATTGATCAACGTTGGTGTAACTTTTGTAAGTGTAGTGCCAATGTTAAGTTATAACAGTTCTCTATTTATTTAGATAATTATTAGTATTGACATACATGTAACGTTTAGATTTTATTATTGGTTTTAATAAATAATATTTTTGCATATTGTGTGCTCACAATCGGTAGGAAGCTTTCAGGCTACGTTAATATGTTTCGTTATTATCTAAAGCATGTATGAAATAATAATTTATATGTTTACGCTATGTTAACGGATGGTGTTGGTTTGGTATCCTTGTGCATGTTTTGTGATGGAATTTCACCTTTTTTCCCCTTGAGTTAGAATATATTTTAGTTTAATGCACGCTCAATGAAGTTTCATACTCAGGCTTTGGAGAAATATAACTTAATAAATAAGTAGATAAAGAAAATACAATCTCGCTTTATTCATTTTTAAAATAATATAACTGCAAAAAATTACGGGAATTTCTAAAGGTTGGTAACTGTACATATATTATGACGGTATACAGTCAAAATATCCTTTGCACGTTTGAAAGCTTTTGACGATTGTGATTTTGTTTTATTTTGCCGTCCCTCCCAGTGTTGCAAGTTTTAAATATTTGCTTTTTACCTGTGATTTTTCACATGGCAATATTATCACATCGCACGTACGAATTTAAAGGTAAGAGTATAATTTGTAAATGAAATACGCTTTCTTGCTTATTTTCATTTATATTATTGTATGACTTTATTATTTCATACATGCTTTACATATCATTACGATTAAGTTTTAATTTAGAATAATAGTTTTGTGGCGTATATAAATACTTAATTATAAAATTATGTACTTATGTAATTTAAAGTTTGGTATAATATAGGATCTAGCATTTTTAAGTTTCGGTTTTTGGTCTTTGTACAATTGTTTACGAGGTGAATAAAAGTATGATGTGAATACAGTGGCCGAGAACTTCGGGTGGCGCGAAGACTCATCGGGCAGTGAAGAGCCCGACACACCCCATTATCCTCTTGATTTGAGACTTGCAGAAGCCAGGTACATTTTATTTAATATTGGCAATATAAAAAAATCCACTAGCTATAACTTTATTCACTCATGAAAATCGTAGCAATATCGTAGTGATTTTGTCGTTGACAGAGTTTTCGTACATACATACATATGCTCACGCCTGTATTCCCCGAAGGGGTAGGCAGAGGTGTTGTAATCACAACACCCACTTTTCACCGAATATAATCAAGTGCCAACGTGACAGAGGGTGATTCCATCGCCGTCTCAGGCACTATACATACGTCTTCGAATTAATTCTCAGAAATATGCAGGTTTCTTTACGAAGCACGTGATGTGAAATAACAGCCCTTAAGTTTTTAGAAAAACTCATTGGTACAGGCCCCGCTGGGATTCGAACTTGCGTTGCTTGCGTAGCAGGCGACTGCTCTAACCCCAAGGCCACCACGGTTCTCTATTACGGCTCTATATTATATTATTCTTATGTACAATTGAATGTCAGATTGCAACTAGAAGAGCGTCTAGCCCAAGAAGCCCGCGAGAGGCGTATCGACGACCGTCGCGATGACAAGAGAACGGTGGATGAGATCCGAGGCTCCCACGGGGACGTGCGCCGCAGTCCGGGCGACGAGCGGCGCCGCGAGCAGGTGCACTTCGTGCTCGGGGGAGACAAGTCAGTGCCGTCCTTCACTAGTAGCATGCACCCGCTCACACTCACATCACTCTACCAAGACAAATTGTATGCCTCTGGGACTAAGGTAAACGGCATGCCAACCGCTCTAAATTAACATTTAACCCACGAGATGTGTGCACGGATGCGTAGGGATGTGTTTGTTAAGGGCTGATAGAAACTGCGCTGACCAAAGCTAGGTAAATAAAAAATATTCATATAGTCTGGTAAGGCACGTCTAAGAACTGAATATCGACTCTGAGAAGAACCGGCAAGAAACTTGGCTGACATCTTGTACATTTCATCACAGCATAAAACATAACTTACGCTAATGTTCGTATGAAGTATTCACATAAATTATGTCATAATACTTTTAAAACTCGAACAAATTAGTTCTTCAAAACACATCCCTCGCTGCGCATCCTACATCTATAGTGAAAACGCACGTTTATACTTCTATGATAATGTCTGACTTAAATTTTAGTCTTATGAATTTATATTGATTCCTGACTTGAAATTTATAGTAATTACAACCAACCTTAAAGGGTCGTGTTATAGCAACAACGTGTGTCTATAGTAATGTTTGCGAGATATTGAATAATCTAAATCACAGTTTTAATAGTTTCACTCCATTTGTATTTAGTTGCATGTTGTCAATAACCGAAGAGTGGTTAGACCATAATATAAATAAATAATAATTAAAAAGTGTTAATTTGAGTTGGATAAATGCTGTATCTCTTATCATTTATTGCATGAAAGCGATACAAAGGTAATAATGCTGAAGGTCATTTCTCGTATCAACACGTAGTTATTCATCCTATGTTGAGTACGTCCGTGTTACATAATACCACTTGCATATATTAGTCCTTTACTCCGAGTATAGATTTTAATGTTGACTATCAATAACATATTTATCTCATTTTATATGGGAGCGTAAAAGCGCCCCTAGCGACAAGTAAAAGAAGTTTTAGGTTCCAATACAAAATGAGGGAAATACGCAGTCGATATCGTCAACGTTAACCTTGGTATTTATATTAAAACTTGGTACTGTTTGGTAAAATACTTAATAATTATTGGTACTACATATATTTCCTTCCCTCGTGTTTGCGTGTTCAGGAGACGCAGAAGTTTTACTCACTTATCATTAACTTACGAGAAATGACCGTCATCCCATTTGCATATTGAACGCGCTCAGTACGGTTTGGTCATTTAGAATCAAACTATTTGTATGAATAACTCTGGGTTTTATTTTGTAAGTACGTAAGTCATTTGTTTCCTAATACGTGGTAATTAACTGGGGTATTATACTTTTGGGTTTTGCATGCTGTATCATAGAGTAAATAATTATGTAGGTACATTGGAATTTAAGGTAATGTTAACTTGTGATTATTATTACGTTATACATTTAATTAGGGTGTGTGCTGCTCGGTGTATCATGGCAAATTATATGCTTGTTAAAAGCTGCCATGTCTCCCCTTTATATGTATGTTGTGAATGTCATTTTATTTTTTTACTTAATTAGATACGTAGCAACACTATTTGTAATTTTGTTTAATCCATACTAATATTATAAAGAGGAAAGATTTTTTTGTAGCGAATTGACTCCGAAACTACTGAACGGTTTTATAATATATTTCACTAATAGAATGCTAAAATCTCACTGAGTAGCATGGGCTAAGTAGATATATTGTTAATCGAGTTAAATTCGGGATCCCTAATAAAAGGAGGGGGAAGCCGTAGTCAGAATTTAGTCAAATATAAGTAGAGGCGAGGTAGATTCGTTCAAAATTGTTTGTGAAAAATTTAAACGTAAAGCAATTGTCACTTGTGAAAAAAAAACACATTTGATTAATATCCAAGAAGCTTAAGTCTAGTGAATGATGTATAAAATGCGATGTCAGTGTGAACTGGACGGGCGAGGAGTTGACCCGCGGCGGCTCCGCGCACGCGCAGTCGCAGTCGCAGCCGCAGCTGCGCGCTTCAGGACGCATCGCCGCGCCGCACCCGCCGCCGCGGCGACCGCTCTCAGAGGGACAGGTAACCACTACCCTCTTTTGCTACCTCTTCTAGCTTCCGCAGACTTTCATTTATACACTTTGGGATTCAATCTCCTTTCTTCAGGGGCGTCCAATAGTATTATTGTGTGAGGCCATTTTGGCGATTTTTCACAGTCGACTTAAGGTGCAACCTGATGTAAGCGCCTCGATATGTAGCAATACGTGGTAGGAGCGGCCGTATGACGTAGTTCCTTTTTGAGTCGCGGGAAATTTAAAATGGACACATTTGTCGCTTCAAACGAGCGTCGAGCGGCTTACATCAGGTTTCACCTTAACGTAACGTGCTAGTAGCTAAAGCACTATCCCAAGGTGAAGAATATATATATTTTAAATGACAATAAATTTAAAATATATAGGTACCACCTTATCGTTTTGTTTTGACATCGGCTCGTCGAGCGACATGTATATATAAGTAATATAACCATTAAAACGCATGTAAATGATGTTTGCAGATCATGCGCTCCCGCAGCACGGATATAGTAGCAATAAATACGACCGATGACCCCCGCCCTCCGCCCAGGAACCTATTCACCAGACAGAGACCGCTTGTTGAAGGTAATTTCCAAAGTATTAATTATTATTATTGAATATTTGTTTTCTTAAGTATATTCAACGACCAAAATCACACGGTAACCTATACTTGATAGTACATACTATAACTTTTTTTTTTATATAATAACAAAACACGGTTTAAACTAAGACTGGTGGTGGACGAGAATGTATGGAAGTAATTTTAGTCGCTTCGATAACTCAAACAAAAATAACGTCCATCCCTTTCGGAATCTGAATCACAAAAAGAGATGGAACTTCTTTTAAACCTTTCATATTCTAAATCCGGGAACATAATTTGCACACGTGACCGAGTAAAACAATATCAAATCGACGACGAAAAATAGGTAGTTATTTATATTTTATATCTCATTACTAGAATTGTCTCGAGTATTTTATCATCTGTGTTAATATTTGTTTTGATTATAACTATCGTATTGTCTAATTAGCGTAATTGATGATATGACGTGCTGATTTGTGAATAAATAAAAAAACAAATAAAGTAGTAGTAGGGTAGCACATACATACATATGCTCACGCCTGTATTCCCCGAAGGGGTAGGCAGAGGTGTTGTTATCACAACACCCACTTTTCACCGAATTTTGATTAAGTTCCAACGTGACAGATGGTGAGTCTATCGCCGTCTCAGGCACTATACATACGTCTTTGAATTACTTCTCAGAAATATGCAGGTTTCCTCACGATGCTTTCCTTCACCGTAAAGCACGTGGTGTGAAATCACTGTACATAAGATTTTACTATTTCATTTTTTATAAAATTTTTACATAGTAGCACATAATATTTGATCATTGCACATCACAATAAATCATACAGTGACGTAATGTCAAGGTATAATAACCAATTGATCGATTGTACAGATGTACCGACGCCGTCAAGCAACACCCCACCAGAAGAAGAATCAACAGACTCTTCTCTGATGGACGACGAGGGCCTTCCCAAACCGAGGAAGAGACGTATTCATCTGCCCTTCGGTAAAAAGGCGAAGACACCGGCGTGACACGTGACGCAACGCCTCCCACGGCCGCATCACGAGGGACGGGCGCGAGGGCAGTAGGCAATGAAGTTCAAAGGGACTATTTATATATGTTGTCGCTTCGGAAACACCGGTCTAATTCACCGAATAGTATCAAATGTTTTTTTATTGGTCTATGGTCTACGATATACTTTCCTCATGGTCAACTTGTACGAACGGTCGATTCGACCGAATTTTTGTGTTATGATTAAATCGTTAGTTTTAAAATGTGTTATAGTTTGTCCAACGAATACCTACTTAAGTAGCGCTATGGCTTTGGCATTTTCGACAGATCGAAGATAAATGAATAACCTAAAAATCTAAACATGTAGAAGACAGAAAGGATATGAATACAGTTTTGTAGAAGAATTGAATGAAAAGCCGTGGTGGCCTCGGGGTTTGAGCAGTCGCCTGCTACGCAAGTTCGAATCCCAACGGGGCCTGTACCAATCAGTTTTTCTAAAAACTTATGTACTCTGATTACACCACGTGCTTTACGGTGAAGGAAAACATCGTGAGGAAACCTGCATATTTCTGAGAAGTAATTCAAAGACGTATGTATAGTGCCTGAGACGGCAATAGACTCACCATCTGTCACGTTGGCACTTAATCAAATTCGGTGAAAAGTGGGTGTTGTGATAGCAACAGCTCTGCCTACCCCTTCGGGGAATACAGGCGTGAGCATATGTATGTTGAATCGATACTCACTGTATAATCGATTCGGTACGGCGTAGATCATCCTTTTTGTTAGCTGTCATGGGAAAATTTAGTAATCGTTGGACAAGGTGTTTGTAGTTATACAAATCCGAAACAGATCGATCGGAAAATAGACCAAAATTTCAGATAGACAAAAAAAAAAGGTTCCAAACCTTTGAAATAAATGCGTAGTGACAATAGATCGATGATTCCGAAGGTATCGTATTGAGATATACGTAGTTTTTGGTTGTTTTATGAAATATTAGACCGGCACAGTTGACAGACTTAATATCTAGATAATTCTTACAACGAGGTAAAACCTCATTTTGACTATAAAATAGTGCTCCTATCGCTTGCCATACAATGAAATGTTCACATCTATACAGATAAATAAAATGTATGTGTCTGCTTGTAATTCCAAATTAACAGCTTTCATTGAAATTCATATGAAAGTATAAAAAAACTCTGTTTGCCCGTATGTTTGTCTGTCTGTTCCAACTAATCTCCGAAACGGCAGGACCGATTTGAAAGAGACTTTTATTTGAAAAAATCATTGGGTTTCCGCGGGCCCCTCATGAAATTAGGTCTTTCGCGGGACATAGCTAGTAATTTATATATTTATAAACCATTTATCGACAATCCTGTCTCAAGTCTTCCTTATTTACATACTCCAACTAAACATTCTATCAGTACCATTTTGCTGTATATATATAAAGCCACTGCTATCCTCCGAAAATTACTGGTTTCATACATTTGAGCGTGATTTTTCAGTAGAAGGGTTTTGTATACCACTGAGGTGGCAACAAAGCGTACGGCCCGATGGTAAGCGGTCACCACAGCCTATAGACGCCTGCAACACAAAGAGCATTTTTATCTTTGCCCTGTCAAAAGTAATTTCCACAAAATAATATATTTATTGGATCATCAAAAAAATTGTCATTTGCATATCGAAATCTTTACTTCTTAAAAGGAAAATAATTATACTTAATAATATAATAAGTATCATCAATAAACTTCCCTTATTAGCATTAACATTGATCAAACTATATTTGTCCTACTCTCTCGCATAACGTTTACTATGAGTGTAAAAAAGACAAAACATTATCACTTCTTTTTGTCTGTCGTCTGCGTTGGACATTATAAAAATGGCTGTTTTAAATGGTTGTGACAACTATACGAATCTTAACTTTGTTTATTATCATAATATCCAACAGGATTAACTAAAATACATAAATTAAAAATCCTATTGAAATAAGATTTGTGTTGAATTAAATTTATAGTAAAGTCCTTGGAAACCGATATGGTCATTTTAATAATGTGTTAATACAAAACGAAAATATTAGAAATAATATCTAGACTTTTTCGACGCATATTTTTCTAACAGAGCATCAGATAGTGGTAGGTTTTTTAAAAATAAAATAAATTATCCCTTAAAATTTTTTTTTTGTTTTCGTTATTCGTACTAATTATAATTATGGTAAAATGTTGTTGTAAGAGATTACTAAATGTTCTATGCTTATTGGATGCTAAGTGGAACACGACAATGCTTATATTTTATTTTAAATGGAATTCTAAAAACTTACATATTTATAAAATATAGGAAGAAGTATGTAACTGATTCTTCATGGCACCTTCAACCGATGGTCTGTGACAAGAATGTTCGACTAAAAAGTGCTCGGTCTAGACTCTAGACTCTATAAAGTATGTACTGGTTTCAAAGCGACACAAGTTTTTTTTAAATCAATAGATAATAGACTTTTGTAATTATATAATGGTTATAAAACAGAACCATTAATGTCATTAGATTTCTTAATTATTAACAGTTTTGCCTCACGGAAATATATATCGTAATGAAAACATAAATATAACATAATCACAAGTTCTATTATGTAATGATAAGCGGTTATTATTGACAACATTTATCTTATGCGAATAATAAGTACGATTGACCCTATTTTAAAAACAGTTTCAAATGTATATAAATTAATATTGACTATTTGGTAAAATCTAATATCATTAACATCTTAAACTATGACTGCCTCGTGGGTCTAGTAATAGCAAAAGGCTACTGCTTAACACGAGGTCCATGGGTTCTATCCCCGGGTCCGGTAGTTTGAGTGTTTCCATCTGTAATTTTGCAATAGCAGCCCGGAGTTTGGATTAGTGCCAAAAGGCTCGCCCTTACATGGGGTATAAATATAACTGACGAAATCTGGAACCCACTAGAGGAATATAGGCTTGATATCACTATGATGAAAGGAACAAGTACTTCTTTACACACCTTGGAACTAAAATGATCTGGCTCTACGCTTCCTCTGCCGGACGGTAAGGATGACACAGAATGGGGTTCTTCAAGGGTGTGAAGAAATATTTCAAGTGTATGCAACGAGTGATATACCTGGTATTCCAAGCGATCATAGGCCGCGGTAACCATTTACCATCACGTAGGCTTTATGCTTTTTTCTATGATCTGATATATGGTGTGATAGTTCAAAATTTGTCAGTTGATTTCGCTCAATAGATGCGTGAGCGCTTGCGACTGCCCTACGTAGATGTTTAAGGTCAAAAGGTTAACAATATATTTTGCTAAGCAATTAAATTAATAATTTTATTCCCTCAGCACACTCTGTTTATGTTTGATGTCACACGTGTATTATGTAATAATATATTTCAAAATCGTATAGCGTGTAACTTGTGAATCTCTATATTGTCATGTCAATTACATCATTGTATTAAATTTCACACCAAGTGTCCTATTATAGCGTATTGATACTTGACTGCGCTTGTGTGCTTTTTTGTTTACCACTACAATCCGAATCTACTTACGCGTCGCGGCCCAATATTTTTATGGAGGACTTTTTCTGGCTTTTTGCCTATGAAATGACTCTTGAATCACAGTATAAATATCTAACAGCAAGGAATCTAGGCCTACATTCCTGTTTGTTCCATTGAGAGTGAGGATTGTCAATCCTAAAGAAATTAAATATTTCTGTTAAAATAATTCCGATTTGTCGTTATGAGGTTTTGAAATTGCCGATAAACAACGTTAATGAATGACGTATCGGCCAGTGACACCTCGTACTGTCATTACGTCTGTTCCGTTTATTTTCTCGTATCTAGGACTTGTTCATAGAGATCAACTGCTTGTAAAGCTTATATTTAAACTGTGCTTGAATGTACTCCTTTAGTACTTTATGCGGCCGCAACACGCGCTGTCCATTATTTCATTCAGAACGCCGAGTGCAAAGCCGAAAAAACTATGACTTTGAATCGGAGCGAAGACGTTTTGAGTGTCACATGTGCAGTGTGACATTTCATGCAAAGCTATCGTTTAAATATTGTAAAATAATTTGTAAATTTTTGGAATGTTCTATTTATACCATCCAATTCCCTTATTTGAATAAGTAAATATTATTAAATATTAGAAAATCTTAATTATTGAAATTTATTTTTATACTTTATTTATATTTTAATATTCGCTGTTTGTTTTAGATTCGACTGCCTGTGTGTCCCTCGCTTTTATTTATATTTATTTATTATTGTTCATAGTTTTTCGAGATCTTAGTATATAGTTACCACACGACGATAATATTATGATAACAATAAGATGCTTAGGCTATGAATATAGAACCGCTTAAATTCAATTAAGAATGAATCAAAAGTATATTAATATATTCATAAGCAGTACGGTCCACAAAGTACTTGTAAAAAAACGTTAGATATAATATTTCTTTACCGGCTAGAAACAGGGCCAGTAGATAAACTAACATAATCCTCACGCTTTGCTAATTAGAAACCATAGAGAATGTACGGGAATGATATTTGTCACGTGACTGGTTTATGTAATTTCCATAATTTTTTCATCGTTTCTATTAGCCCAAGAGCAGGAGAATGATACCTTGTCTAGGCGTGATGGGGATATTATCAAATTCAAAATTTTATTATATATAAAAAAACCACTTTTGGAACACTTTGAACGCCTCAATATTTAAAGTACCAACTTAATCCTCTCCACGCGATTTCAGGTTGGCATAATGTTTGGTTTTGATTAAATTAAAACTACCAACGCCGGTTCGAAATAGGTTGGAATATATTGGTATTTGTTTTCATCACAAATTATGACATCATCAGCTGTTTCTATTTTCAATATCATGTCAATATGTTTGCGTCCAGTATTGAGCTATCAACAAAACGTAATGATATCGCGTCATTCCCTCTTGTGTGCGTTAGTTATGATAGCGATATTGTTTATATTTGTCCCGTATTTGTTATTGTGTATAATCCGTTTCAAATGAATTTAAATATAAAGTGAACATGATAATCTTGATATTTAAAAGTATGAATTTTTCAACATAAGGCATCTAGTTTGTAGACGTTTATGAAAGTTCATTTGAATAGGATCTTAGATTTAATGTTTAAGGCCTATTGGTGCTAATAACTATGGACACAGACTGAACCATGCCTGGCTCAAATTTTTGTATAAATAAAACGATTCTCTGGTAAATATTGCGCGTTTTTTGTGACTTCCGATTATCAACCTTATACGAGTATTACGTTCGAGAATTAAGTGTTAACATAAGCGGGTAATTGTTACACTGCATTCATTGCAATATTAAAGTAAAGTGTATTATGAAAGTCAAGGTCACAGTTGTCTTATTAGCTTCCGAAATAATTACAGTACTTAAATTAAGTAGTATAATTCAGTAGAGTACAAAAAAAATTCTTTAAAGTGTGAAAATCTCACACATGTTTGTTAGCAATGTGTTTGTTATTTTAATATGTTTAATGTATTAGTGAATTCATGTTCCCGCTGGGTCTACTCGTAGGTTATGTTAAGTACAATACGACGCACATATATCGCCAAACAAATTGTGATTTTGTGTCGTATTCAGTATCTAGATAATTTTAGTAGACCTATTGTAATGATAATGTACTTCATATAGGTATATGCAGACCCCAAGATCTGATAATGTAAAAGACATCCTGATAAATACATTGTTACATCATTGAAAGTTAATTAAATAATCTTACCTTATTAGGTTTCTTTATTTCACACGCACAGTACTCCCCAATTCTCAGAAGTCACAAATAAAAAGCGACATTCAAAAACGCAAAGTACGTTATATTATACTTCGCGCCTCGTCCTCGAGATTAGTACACAACTTGTAGTAACGCGTAAGTGTAACCACTCCAGCACTTATTTGAGAGATATTTAATACCTCCTTTTGGTATTTTTTTTTTTTTTGTTTTGTCGGGTAGTACGCATATTCCTCTTTACCTCTGCGTCGTCCTCAGTTTGTTACTCATTCGCATTTTAGTGCTCAACCACTCTACACGTCTTCGTGATCTCACACTTTGAACGTTATAATTCGTAACCAAAGTTAAAAAACAATTAAGTTTTACGTGCTTATTTACACAAGGCATACAAAATCAAGTGATATAATTCTACATAGGTTATGAAAACCACTTGGAGAAAGTAATCATGTGGCTCATAAAAGGACACTGTCAGCAGGTATTTACAACCATTTTATACACTAGTAAATGTATATCAATGTGTTATTCTTATTAGATAAGTTGCAAGGCCGTTCTCAAAGAAAACGTGCCTTATATACTTTATTGCTTACCGGTCGTTCCCGAATCGGCCGACAATTTGAGCCACTGATGATTAAATCATCTTTCATATCTAGATGTAAAGGCCAATATACAATACTTATATGCATCACGTAATGTGTTTTTTCCTTGTGTATTACATACGTTATAAAATTACCTGAATTATAAAATCAGATGTAGGTACCTTAATTTTTTTCTCACGAAAAAAGTTTACCTACCTACTTTTCATGCATACGAACTGCAATATGTAATCTGTGTGTAATGGTGGATCTTTTACCACCGTATCGTATCTCACCACGTGTTAACGTGTACCTAATCATGGAACGACGTACAAACAAGGTGAACAGCTGCTTACGATCATGGACCTGGGTCTGCCGTTGGAGTCATTCACCGGTTTTACATATAACCCACCAGGGTCAAAACTAGATCAATCCTTTTCTCTTTCATGTACATCAATGTCACGTATGGCCATTCATACGGATCTGCTTTGGGCTCTCTCATCGCATCGTGACTCAACACGTGAGGACATTCACCTGCCGGCATCTACTAGATCTACACGTATGGCCATGCTCACGGGTCTGCCTTTGAGATTCCCTTGCATAGTGCTTTAATACGTGTGTACATGTATACGGGTCTGCCTTTGGGATTCCCATGCATTGTACCTACCGGCCTAGATCTACACGTATGGCCATGCTCACGGGTCTGCCTTTGAGATTCCCTTGCATAGTGCCTTAATACGTGTGTACATGTATACGGGTCTGCCTTTGGGATTCCCATGCATTGTACCTACCGGCCTAGATCTACACGTATGGCCATGCTCACGGGTCTGCCTTTGGGATTCCCTTGCATTGTACCTAATTGCCGACATCCGCTCATATGGCCATGGATACGGGTCTGCCCTGGAGGCCTTCTGCATCCTACGAGGACATACCCGGCAACCAGCCTGCAACTACAAGCAACACTGCCGGTGGCACGTTACAACAAATATGCAGCAACATAATGATACAACCGGGAAAGCTTTCCGGCTGATGTGGATTCTAACCTGGAAAGATCTAGGTAATTGAAAATATTCATGTAAGTGAACATAATTTATTTAGCTATTAGCTATATAAATATGCCTGTCCTACTATATGTACACGGAAAGGTAGACAGCCATTAAGGCTGTTTCAATACAATTACTTACTAGATGTAAATCTATGCAGGTAGCATTCATTTTTTACAGTTGCCTTAGTTATCTGAGGCGTTCATCTCAATACATTATTTACCCGTTTGTTCAAAACACGTTAAAAAGGTAACTTAATTGAATAAGTTGGAATGTACATCGTACTACCTAAGTATGTTGTACCCTGTTTTTTAAATATATCTTATTGGTTGAAAAATATCATGCAAAACAATGATCACCAAGAATAATATTATAAACCTAATTGGCATTTGCCTATCATCATGGTGATGATGACCATTATAGATAAAAACTGCTTATCAATAGGAAATAAGAATACCGTAGGAGTTCAATCTACCTACTAAGTTCAAAATATAAAAATTAAGCTCTTAAAAATCTATCGAGCATTTCAGTAATTAACATGATCAGGTAGCAACAGGTTTTTTCCTGTTTTATTTAATACCCGAATCAAACAAGCACCTTATAACAATAATATGATGGTTTAAGTACCTATCTTTTTACCGTACCTATTACATTACATTAATCACTTTCATTAATATTAGGGCTACAAGAATTGTATGTTACTATACTTCGCTTCGCGTTCACATACATAGCTAACCATTAAAAATGTTCTTGGTAAAATATCTGAGTACATTTTTCAATCTCTATTCCAGACAGAAGTAGTTACAAATTCTTAACGACTAAAGAAGTCTTAGATACTTAATAAAAAGGAAATCACCCCTGCTATAGCAGGTAAAAAATACCTATATTTACTAAATTAGTTTCGTTGGCCGTGGGTTAGCAAGTTCTCTTGCCGGTTACGGGGTCCCGGGTTCGTTTCCCGGGTCGGGTCAAAATATTATATTTTGAGTTTTTACTGTCAATAAATTCACAGTAAATGCCCGAAGTTGGCAGTGCTTACACCCCCGTGCCTTGGAAAGCAAGATAAGCCGCTGGTTCTACGCCTGATCTCTTCGATCGTATAGTTTTGTCGTCCAATGGGACTATGAGAATTAAGGAATAAAGATTGCACCTGCGTTTACGCACACGCTTGTACACTATGACATATCCTGTGCAGATTGCTAATCCCCGTTAAGATTAGCCGCCGTAACCGAAAATTGTTAAGAAACGACTATTATTATTATTATAAGTAACTTGTTTAAGATTATGTGCGCATATGAATTCATTGAGAGTATAAAACCAACCGAAAAATCAGAGTCCCTACATGTCTGTTGCACCTATCAAACTTAGTAAGAAACGAGTATGAAATTATAGGCAATATTGCAAATCAAAATAAATCAACCCAGGGTACATATAAACGACTTGCTACATAGGCACCTATTTTGACCTAACACAAAAAATATTTGTTCTGAGAAATCTGATACATTGTTTTAAAGTAACAGCTTAAAACAACAGTAGCTTCAATCGCGTCAACATTCTCTCAACAATCGGGGGACATTAGCGAGGATACCTACCTAAGCACAGATAATATCATAAATAAATACTCAATTATCTTGTCATAAACACTGAAGCGCTTATTAGCTCATTAGGTTTATGATTTATTTTCATTCCGTGTAACGAAAACGGATGCAATATAGAAGCTCAAGCAAATTATATTGAACGCAAATTAAATTGATAACGTAGTTATCAGTCGTTCTAAAATATCCATGTATACATAATAATATACTTAAAGTATTCATAACATGCAATGGAATTTTCTCATGAAATTACAAAGAACGAGTATAATTTTTAAATGTTGTATAGGATAGGTTCAAATTGACAAGTCCTTAGCTTTTGGGTCGGCTGGTCAAAGATAATACCATTACTCAATATGGGTACCTAATAATATTGTTACCTACTGATACTATTATGTAAACAAACTCACCCAAATAGGATGATCACATAAGTAGATATGTAGGTAGGTGGTAGACGCACCTACCTAAAAATCCGAATCCTCAGTCCTCAAGTACAATACTTAGTAACAATACTTTATGTAATTATTGTGCTAGAGGAAGTATCACATACCTAAGTACCGTAGGCTATACTTACAAAAATTGTTGGCTGAAAACCAAAAGCAGTAGAAATAGGAAGGTAATACACGAGGATCTAGTGAACGCTATCTTTGAGCACATTGCTCATTTAAATATAACTGTCAATAACAACTAACAACGTTTCTATATCTATCTTTCTATCAAGTTCAATTTGGTAACTGTAGTAAAATTCAAAACAAATTATCATGACATTGGAAATACACAGCCCCTAAGTAAAGTCTACATATTTTCCAATTTTCTTACCGAGTAAGAATAACTTAGACACCATAGATTTTTGTTCAAATGTTACTGCACATGTAATATATAAAATTCTCGTGTCACAGTTTTCGTTGCCATACTCCTCCGAAACGGCTTGACCGATTTTTGTGCTTATCCGGTATCTATGAGAATCGGCCAACATCTATTTTTCATCCCCCTAAATGTTAGGGGTAGTCAACCACAAAAAAAAAAAAAATATATATGGCAATACAACGTTTGCCGGGCACAGCTAGTATATATATACAACATTTTAAAACAGGTTCCAATAAACCCATGTATCCAGATTGATTATTAAATGATTCCTATTATTTTTAAAATTAGGCCTTACATTTTGTGAAGACATTCAGATTAAATTTAATTATTGTACGTTTCAGGACACTAATAATTATATTTACGATTGTTCTTATAAATAATACTTTGCTTTAAGTGATTCATTTTAAATTTGCAAATAGGTTTATGTACCTAACTTATTGATGTTATTCCCATTTAAGCTCTAAATATCTACAAGTTGTGTACTAATCTCGAGGACGAGGCGCGAAGTATAATTAATGATTAAACGAACTTACCTGTATGTGAAGTTCTATCATAATTATACGAGCGCCTCGTCCGAAGAGATTAGTAACCCACCCTCCCGGTGCTGTACACTCCTCCCGTCTTTTCTTTTTTTCCATACTAAAATGGTAAATGCAAAAAAAAAAAAAAATTGGAATAAATTACTTAAAGCAAAGCTCTTCTGTGTATAATGTGTGCTTACAGTTTCAGTTTCCAGGCTCTAAACTAAATGAGTAACAAACTGAGGACGACGCAGAGGTAAAGAGGAATATGCGTACTACCCGACAAAACAAAAAAAAAAAAAAAAATACCAATAGGAGGTATTAAATATCTCTCAAATAAGTGCTGGAGTGGTTACACTTACGCGTTACTACAAGTTGTGTACTAATCTCTTCGGACGAGGCGCTCGTATAATTATGATAGAACTTCACATACAGGTAAGTTCGTTTAATCATTAATTTTGTAAGCGCTTGAGTGGAACGAACTACCCTTTTTATAATTATAAAAACATCCATAGACAACTGACCAAGCGACATTTTGCAGTGACAGTTGACAGACAAAATTTAAATCATAGAAGTCTGATCTGAAATCGTGCTGCTATGATTATGATAAAAATAAATAATCAGACAAAAGTTTAGTACCTAGTATATAATCATTATTAAACATAAATTCTCGGCACCCTTAAAGATAAACTACATACAATTTCATCACTAATTGTACCTAAATACTCTGCTAATTCTTCCATTGTCACTTCATCTTCTCCACTTTTCCCGACTAAAACCACTGGTGTACCAACTGGATATTCTTTTGGTAAACGGATCATGCATTGGTCCATACAAATCCGTCCAATTAATTCACATCGATGTCCATCAACCAAAACAGTTTGACCTTGTAAATTTCTACGCCATCCATCCGCGTAGCCAATGGGAATTGTTCCTACCCATTCTGAAGTAGTGGCCTTATATGTTGCCCCATAGCTAATGTTATCACCAGGTTGTATTTCTTTAACATGTACTAATTCGCTTATTAATTCCATTGCAGGTTGCAAAAAAGTTACAGATTTCGAAGTATTCCCAGTGGGACCTAAACCATGCAAAGCAACTCCGTAACGAATCGAATTCGTTCGAACTTCTTCATGCTCTATTACTGTTGCGCTATTATGAACACGAACGAGTCTAGGTTTATTTCTTAAGCCGTTAACTAACTCATTATATTTCTCCAATTGTTCATTGAAGTGAGTTCTATCATCAGCATCCGCTGTAGCGAAAAGTGTAAATATACCTTCGTATTCAAAAACATCGGAATCATTTAAAATAAATTCAATACTTGCCAATTCAGATGTTCTGAGGCCAATCTTGCCCATACTAGTGTCCAAAACTATGTGAACTTTTAACCTATTTTGTTGTGATATCATTTTCTCTTTAGCTCGTTTAATCCAATCCAAGCTGCTCACTGTTACACTGAACTGCTGAGCTGCTATTATGGGAACAAACTGTACGTCGACTATTCCTAAAATGATGATTGGTTCAGTAATACCAGCATGTCTTAACTCTAGTGCTTCATCTAATAATGCAACACAAAACCCCTTCACTCCATTATCTCTTGCTATTTTAGCAATTTCAACTGCACCATGTCCGTAACCATTTGCTTTAACAACAGCAAATATTTCACAATCATCACCCAACGTAGCTTGTGCACTCTTGATATTGTGTGCAATTGCTTTCTTGCTAATTCTGGCATGTGTATTGCGGTGCTTTCCTAAAATTAAACAAAATCACGTTTAGGTATCTAGGTATTTATTACCAATCATCAAGAGCGGCATATTTTTAATTTAGTAACAAAAAATATAAAATTCATCAAGCTTATCTGTATACATAGGTAGCATTTCTGTTAAAATATCAAATACTTTTCCGTCGGTATTTAACCTAAATTCTGAATATTTTAGTCCGTTTTAACATTGACTATCGCAGACTGACAGGTCCCAGAGGTTAGGTTACTCACCTTCTTTAGAAATCTTTAGAACACTACTCCACACATATTCCTTAGCGTTAATCTCGAGGTTTTTGCAACACGGCTTCTCTTTCAAGTTTCGTAACTTTGCTTCGATAATTGGCAGGACTGCGTCATCTCTTCGCTGGAAGTCGGAGACAACGACTTTAATCCGCTGAAGTAGGTCTTGTAAAGCTGAGAGATCCATCCTGATGTAGCCAAAAAATCGAAAAATATTTTGTAAGATAACCGTAGTCCTAATTGAAATAAAAACAATGAATAACAGTTTCAGACCCCAGTTGGGTATCTAACTGGTACCCATTTAATAAAAGGTGCCATCTCAAGTTATTTTGTTCGCATCACTCCATACAAGACTAATAAAATGGCTACTGCGCATTCAAGATCACCGCTCATAACACGTGACGACACATATGGGTCTCTAGGACTTTGTATGAAAATGAGCTTATTAGGGAAATCAAACATAACTACCTTACAATTCTCAGGAATTCATCCCGTAACCTTTAGCTTCGTACAAACCAATGCTGAACCAAAGCTGTCAAAAAAGAAAACATACCTAACCTACTTGTAAAGAGTAGCAAAGTTTTTTTGGATTGATTTACCTTGCCAGTACTTATAAGGTATCATAGAAAAAACACAGTAGGTAGTAAGTACACTTTACATAAAAATAAGTTCAATCAACGTTTAGATACCTACCCTCTCGCATTCCTTGGTCTTTCGTTCTGTCCAGTACGCCAGTTGAGACGGAGTGTACCTAAAATATTTTATCTCAGCATGCATTTATATACTCCCCGTCATCTGGCCTTTAGAGTTATTAAATATCCAGAACAATTTGTAGATAAACTGTCTTGTTATTATTCTTTTGGTATTTTATTTACATAAAATGCCAAATACAACGGGTCATCGGTCGCCTAGGAAGATATCGTCGTATTGACCAGTGATTCCATCTTTTTTTCATAATCTTGTCCTATCAGTTAAAGTTACAAACTTAGTCCAGTTTTTACAATTAAGAATAACAAAACTCAAAGGTGCATATTCAATATTCGGCCAAATATGATTTACTTTACGTATAGGTAGTAGAGGTACCTAAGAGATTCTGACCAAATATTTTAGACTGAATATTAATTCCTTTACAATTTTGAATATTAATACAACATATCAAGTTTATTTCATTCTTATTGTTGTGTGAACTGTATCTGAAGGTTATTATAGTTTCCAAAAAAGTTATGTTACTCATACTTTTGTAAAAAAAAATATCAGTTAGGTAGGTAGACTGAAACACAAGTTGAAGTTTAAGACTGACTTTATTATTAGGTATGCAAGTTCTTATGGACAATCATAATTAGGAGGTACATATTTACCTATAAAAATATTTAAATTCCATAGGCAACTTACAACTCTCAGAGCACCGACATTACAGTAAACATGCGGCATATGTAGTGAATGTTGACAGTTGAAAATATTAACCATAAATGGCTCACTGTTATTGCCAACAATCCTTACAGGATATAATAATAAATATATCAAACATAAATTCTTGGCACCCTTAAAGATAAGCCACAGGTAATTTCATAATTAATTGTACCTAAATGCTCTGCCACTTCGTCCATTGTCACTTCATCTTCTCCACTTTTCCCGACTAATACCACTGGCGTTCCAACTGGATATTCTTTTGGTAAACGGATCATGCATTGGTCCATACAAATCCGTCCAATTAATTCACATCGATGTCCATCAACCAAAACAGTTTGACCTTGTAAATTGCTACGCCATCCATCCGCATAGCCAATGGGAATGGTTCCTACCCATTCAGGAGTAGTGGCTTCATAAGCAAATCCAATTCTGGGTGTATTAGGCTGCATTTCTTCAACATGTACTAATTCGCTTATAATTTCCATTACAGGTTCCAAAGAAACCAGAGATTTCAAAGTATTTCCAGCAGGGTTTAAACCATACAAAGCGATTCCGTAACGAATCAAATTAGTTCGAACTTCTTTATGCCATATTGCAGTTGCGCTGTTGGCAACATGAACGAGTCTAGGTTTATTTTTTAAGCCGCCCACTAACTCATTGAATGTCTTCAATTGTTTATTGAAATAAGTCTTGTCTTCTGTATCTGCTGTAGCGAAATGTGTAAAGATACCTTCGAATACAAATACATCTGAATCATTTAAAATCCTTTCAACATCTGCCAATTCGGAAGATGTTCTGAGGCCAATTCTTCCCATACCGGTGTCCAACGCTATGTGAACTTTTAACCTATTTTGTTGTGATATCATTTTCTCTTTAGCTCGTTTAATCCAATCCAAGCTGCTCACTGTTACACTGAACTGCTGAGCTGCTATTATGGGAACAAACTGTACGTCGACTATTCCTAAAATGATGATTGGTTCAGTAATACCAGCATGTCTTAACTCTAGTGCTTCATCTAATAATGCAACACAAAACCCCTTCACTCCATTATCTCTTGCTATTTTAGCGATCTCAACTGCACCATGTCCGTAGCCATTTGCTTTAACAACTGCAAATAGTTCACAATCATCACCCAACGTAGCTTGTACGCTCTTTATATTGTGTGCAATTGCTTTCTTGCTAATTCGGGCATATGTGTTGCGGTGCTTTCCTAAAACAAAACAATATCCACGTTTCGAATTGAAAACCACACTTTTACATTATATCACCCAACAACAAATGCCTTACCGTTATTCTCCCAGGTTTTGCGACACGACTTCTCGTTCGATTTCAGTGTGTCGACAAAGGGCAGGGCAACGTCATCTCTTTGCCGAAAGTCTGAGACGGTGTTTTTAATCCGCTGAAGTAGTTCTTCTAATGCTGATAGATCCATCCTGATGCAAATAAGGCGTAATAAAATTCATAAGTTTCAGGCCGTCTAATGAGAGTTAAAAGTATCACAATATCTGTGACCCCTAGCGAGTACTGCTGAGCGGAAGCTCCACGAATTATAATAAATTGCAATTCATAATAATTGAGCTAATTTTTATCACAGTGCGATTTTATACTTCCCACCTTGGCCTTTAGTCTAAATAAGTCTAGAACAGTTTGATAAACACAATCTTGTTATATTTTTTTGCATTTTATCTAATAATTTGCAAGGGTCATCGGTCACACAGGAAGATAAGGGTTATCTAATGGACCATCAATAACATGCAAAAATTAACAGATAACTACGTACTTAGGTGAGGAGAGCTGCCAACTGTGTAGACAAAAATTAAGCTAACATATTTTTTACCAACGAATAAAATAACGTATCTAAAGGAATAATTTTAAACTGTAGGTGAAGCTAAGCTGTATCTTTTAGATTTGAATTGTTTATGTTCGAGTGAGCATGCTGACATAATATACTCCATTAGGATATAGCAGGCTTGTTTCGTGACATGTAGACTAATCTACAATTTAAACATATTTTCAGTCTGGAAGAAATGACGGGAATAAAATACTTAAAATTTTAATTATTAAATTTATTTAAAAAAAAAGTTTGTGTGTACAAATATCCTATAGCTTTTGTATGCAATGCAGTGTTCACCTAACACCAATGTTATTGATAAAGAACACTGGCACCACCGTAGCTTTAGCTCGGGGTACAAACGACTTCATGGCGTTTGAAGCATTTCAATATAACACGCAAGTAGGCGTTAACGCCAACTGCTGTACACTTATAATTAATAATAATCAATGTCGATTATTCAAACCGCCTTACAGACAGTTAAATTGGTTATCAGTGCCTGTATTACGAGTTAGCCACCACATTCGCAATTTAGAAGCGTAGCCAATGTTTTGTTAAGACATATTTTTTTTAAAACTTCATAACGACTAATCTACAACACTTTGACAATTAATAAAAGAGTAAATTATAAAATATTTAAGATTGACAACCTCACATGATTATTAAAAAATTGGCCAAGTCTCCTTATATTTATGCTGTGGCCTCTTCTAATGATGAACTCTTGAACAGAGGCGGTAACAATCCTTCACACAGTTGACGTCTGCTATAACGTTAATGCGCAGTGACGCTATTATTACGAAAGCGGTGGTAAACTCGTAACAGCAGTACCAGGCAGCTTTAATTACATCACATAGGTAAGTCTCTAAACTTCCTAGCAGCCATGAGCGTGCTTCAGCACCTTCATTTTATAATACAACACTGAACATAACTTCTAACGACGGTGAATAAGGCGGAAATAACTTAGCATTCCATTTAATAACAAAATAAGGAATGTGGAATTAGCATTTAAGAGCTTCTGCGAGGTTCAGTCTAACAAATAGTAAGTTATGATTTATGAACTTGTTTTTTTTTACCTTAATAATTAAAAAATAGATTAGTATACTACTTTATTTGTAATTCTGTCAATATTTACGTACTCAATTGATCGTTACACTGAGTTTACTCGAAGTAAATTCACACAATACATGAAAGAACTTACTTCGATTTACTTTACACTCGCTGTACATAAAGATGCTGTTATATGCAAATACAAAATAGGATTATACTATATTACATTGCAGTTGTATCAAACTGTTAATAATCGCATACTGGCTATTTATTACATTCTTGTTGTGTGAACCATATTACTTTTCAGCACCTTTCCCCGAATAGATTTGGAATAATTGTTTCTTATGCCAGCAACATACTTGATCTATCCCATCCTACGCCACGCCACTCGACGTGTGTTAAACACTTCATATATTCAGTACATGTGTTGAAACTGTTCTTTAGAATGTACAGTATATTTTTTGATAACTAACCTCAGTGTTCGAATAAGGGCTACATACAAAAACAGTTAACATTTTGTATAAGATTACATCCTTAGTTTACAAGGAATTTACTGGAGTTCTCCACCGGCGTGCAAAGATTCGTAGCGTGTTTCAAAGAACCAATAGAATCACTTCATTGACCTAGCCTCGGTCAATGCAGTGATTCTATTGGCGAACACATCCCTCGCTACGCATCTTGGCACATCACCGATGGTAGCGCACCTTTATTGGCGACCCAAATTCATACCACGAATGTGTGTGACACAACTGTCAACTTTAGGATGCACATGTTAACGCACATGTTTGAATAACCAGAGTGCCAAGTGTGTGTTTTCTTAAAATCGCTGGTCACAAGTCATCGCGTCGATGTAGCCGCAAATTTGTATGGGCTCACAATAGTGTCATCTTTAGGCCGACAGACGGCGCTGTTTCGATCCTATACAAATCTGCGTTTACGTCGACACAATGAAAAACTCGCACTAGGCCATCTGTAGTGTTGTCACGTGTGGTCGTGTGTTAGGAGCATTACTGATGCTATTGCTGTTTGCACTCGGCGGGGTTTTCCTGTCCCTTTGGTGGTTTCTTCCCGCGGCGGCGCGGCGCCGGCTCCTCATCCTCGCTCTCCTCCGACGAGCATTCTTCCTCCTCCTGGCAACGTATCAACATAACATCTCAAACTATTTCTCCGCTATTGGCGCCACCGTGCTCTCAAAATGTATTGGACCTAATTACCATATTATAATAATAAAATGGTAATTTTTGATGCCTATAGAGATACGATAGCGTTAAAACATTACATTATGGGCTTAAGATATTATATGAATATGAATGGTGGGGGTATTGTGCAAGGGTTTCATCCAAGTTTTAATCGTCCAGTGGAAAGACATGTTTTTTAATACATATTTTAATAGATCCCTGTCCACCGATAACAGGATTGAAACACCTTACATAATCGGGGCCAGGTAACATTATCCTGGCGCTTCGCTAATAGAAACAATATAAAATGTATGGGAATGACATGTCTCGAGCCTGATTAGTCATTTCCATACATTTGGTATCTTTACTATTAGTGCAAGCGCGGTAGAATGTCACTTTATCTAAGCCTTCAGGCTGCTTGATGGTAAGCTGGGAGATAATTAAATACAATCAGATACGTTTAGACAGGTGGCGCCATCTGGAGTGCAATAATTGAGATACCACAATTCCGTCGCTTTCGTCTGAACACAACATCGCTCGTGAATTCTGCAACCATCCGCATTCTCCTCAACTTGCCATAGCATGCAAATAAGGATAAAACTCAAAATGAAACACTCGGGTAAAAAGCATACAATTTTAATGTCATCATAACGACATCATGCCAAAACATAAAAGCCATTACCAGTATGTAAACTACTTGACGAGCTGCTATACATTGAACGTTATTATGCTAACTTCAATAGAAAAGTTACATAAATAAAAAATATACATCTATCCACCGACCTAGCTATTGTCAAGAACTTTAATCATACATATTATATGGTAGATCACAGACGCGATAGTTTAATTAGTGATATCAAATGCTTTTTGGCACTAATAGAGATTCGTACACCGCTCCGACCGCCGCCGGAGAGACTACATCAACAATTTCAGTAGGAAACAAACGAATAGCCTTACAGAATAATAATATCACATGAAAATTTTCAAAGTACACAAACGAACATGTAAAATTCGTAAACAAAAATACACACTTCATATAATTATTACTGTATAATAAATAAAAACGAGAAATTGTATAACTATACTAGAAATGCAATATAGGTAATTGTAACAGACATCTAACAAGTTAACATGCATTATCTTCACGTAAGAAGGCACCTTAACACTTCTCGCTTTAAAGTCTAAAATAAAATAAGCTCTTCGAGAGCGGTGTTTATTAAGAAAATAACTGTCTAAAACATATTTATCTAGCGAGAGGATAAATCATGCATAGAGCGAGCGCGAGAAGTCACCGAAAATATAATAACATCTAGCGCAAAATACTACCAATTTGCGGGGAGATCCCCAGGGCTGGTAAGGCGAGCGAGTGGGGACGCGATGCACTCGCGGGAGTTACATACGGGCAGATATGTCGCGGAAAGACTTCTTCACATATACGCGGTATCCGCTACCACCTATAGGCTACACAATATAATGCCGCGACCGACAGCTTTAACGGATAACACGATGAACAGGTCTTGAGACCTGCGTAGGAGCTAAACCCATAGAAATCTGAGCTAAACCCATAGAAATCTTATCCCGGTACAATTTTGTAATTTAAGCAAATTACCACCATGTTTCTAATGAAATAGTTTTTGGTCCATAATAGAATTTTTTTTGAAAGTGCAAAATTTCATTACTTTTTATTTATTAAGAAAATATAACTGGGGACATGTGGACACACTAGAAATGTGCTGAAATTACATTTGATTTCCGAATGATGTTAGTGTGGGCAACAACTAATACGCAGGCGCCTTAAGTGCGGTGTGAACGCGCCGCTAGTTAGTACTAAGGGACGAAGAACGGGCCGTGGCATCAATCCTCCGCGTCAGACACTTCCTCCGTTCCCGAGTCTTCGTCAGAGTACGAATCCTCCTGAAACCAAACACACCGCTGTTCACCCCCAGACGGAGATACTGATACCCGGGGATGCACCGTCTCCAATACCAACAAACACTATATATTTATTTGTACAATTTTATTGACCTGTTCTTTGTGTATGTATTCAGCTCATGAAACATCATTAATAGGAAAAACTGGGCTTTCTTCAGTAAAAATAATCTTCTGGACCCGGCGCTAACATTTATTCATTGTCCGTCTATTTGACTTACAGCAAGACTTGACAGAAAGCTTTTATATATCCTAACCCAAACATTTATTTTACCTTATGGTCCTACCTAACTGGGACTATCCCTTGAGCGAAGTTATGATAGTTGGAACAGATTTGTTACAGTCACTATGCATCATCACACAATGCTTAAATCTTCGTATACCATGATCTGAATACATGCACCGCAGGAACAAGCCAATAAAACTTCACCAAGCATGTGGTACCTTCGTCTGACAGGGATTAAGGGAAGGCAAAATCATAAGAACGAACATACTAACTAAACAAGCATAACTACCATGCAAAAGATAAAGCACAACCTAATATACTTCGATGGCTGTAGAATTCACTTCAATGCGGAAAGGCAAGCGTGTACGACTTAGATGTGTGGAGATGATATCGACGTATCTCTAAATACAGCACCCAACTATAGGTTTTGATGTTAAAACGTAGACGAATTAGCCTCGAATTATATATAATTTCGTCGCCGTTGAAACATATAGCCTTATATTTGGGGAACAGATGGCATTACTATGCTATATAGACTTATTGTGGAGCTAGAAAACACGTAGTTTTGGATTCAAGCAGCGAGCATTGTCAGTTGCATACATTATCCAATAGTTCCTGAATATTTCGCGACTTACAGTGCTTAAGCTTTTACTTAGAAGAAGGCAGATATTGCAGAATATATAATTCACAAACATAATATTCTCTAAAACAAATTTGTTAGTATGTAGCTTTTATTGCACTCATTGATTAGGAATTTTTCCTAGTTTGATTTTTCGAAGCATAATTTTTCTAGATCCACAAAATTGATAGAAATATTAACTACTAGAAGTGTACACCAAAGAATTGACAATGAAAAACTGATCCTTTAAAATGTTATTAACAGTGTAATTAATGCTACTTCTATGAATACACCTGTTTACAATCAAAGATCCAATGCCTGAGTAGCTACCAAGTGCCTTTTGACTGACCTCAAGAGAAAAGAAAGATGTTATTTGAGAAGTTATGGACTTCAGCCTATTATTTGACAAAATAGAAACCTTATTGGAGTTAATAACCGCAGCGTCCTTTGTATGAGAGTTGGTGTAACTTCTAGTAGTAATAAGATGGTATAGTGTACTGACCTCCTCCTCGTAGTCGTCATCGTCGTCGTCGTCGAGTCCCTCGCCAGTGTACAGCAACACGGCGCGCGACACCACTCGCTCGCGGATATAGTGGCCGATCTCGAAGTCAGCAGTTAGCAACGCCTGAACAAAACCACAAAACATTGCTATAACTATATTTTCAAAGTAAGTGACAGTTTAATCTATAAAAAATAAAATTAACATGCTCACGCCATCCCAGAAGGGTCCCCGAAGGGGTAAGCAAAGGTGTTATAACACATTCACTGCTAACATTTCATATTTGGACGCACCGACGCGTCGTTAGCAGTGAATGTGTCAACACCTACATTTCACCGAGTATGATTAAGTGACAACGTGACAAAGGGCGAGTCCATCGCCGTCACAGGTACTATACATACATCTTTGAATTACTTCTCAGACATATGCAGGTTTCCTCACGATGTTTTCCTTCAACGTAAATCAACGTGAAATCACTGCATATAAATAAAATTTAACTGTCTATATATAATTACATATTAATAGATTTTCATTAAATGCATATGAAAGTATATTCGGTATTTACATTAAATTACCGACTAATAATAAAAAATCTTTCGGTTTGCTCAGGAAAATCTCTGAAACTGTTAGCAGCTTGACTTTAAAGAGACTTTCACTGTCAGAGAGAGTATACAAGGAACAAATAAGGCTACTATAAAAAAAAAAACCTTTTCTGCGAAAAAAAGAAACCCTTGAATTAAGTCGAACGCGAAGAAAAGGACACAGCGAGTAAAAAAGCCTACCTGTATATCAGAGGCGAGCGTGGAGTTAGGGTCCTCGGGCATGGCTGGCGGCGAGAAGAAATTAAAGAACGAGTCGGCCTGCACCGACTTGGTGACGGTGCGCACAGAGCCGCGCGACTTGTGTTTCTGTTTCTTCTTTATTGTCTTCACCGTCACGTTCTTGCCCTTTTTCCAATTAATTTCACAACCCTATGCAAAAAAAAAAGTTACATATTACATACATATACTCACGCCTGTAATCCTCGAAGCGGTAAGCATAGGTGTTGTTATTACAACACCCACTTTTCACCGCAGATGATTGAGTGCCAACGTGACAGATGGTGAGTCTATCACCGACTCAGGTACTATACATACGTCTTTCAATTATTTTTCACACATTCGCAGGTTTCCTCACGATGTTTTCCTTCACAGTTAAGCACGTGGTGTAAAATAATTGCACATAAGTTTATAGAAAAATACATTGCTACAGGCCCCGTTGGGATTTGAACTTGCGTCGCGTAGCTGCTCGCGACTGCTTGAACCCCACGGCTCTTCACTTACATTGTGCTACACATATTGATACACAATAATATACTAGGTAAGTTTATCATTTTAACTTTAAATAGTAAAAATTTAAGTTGTGATTTGTTTGAACACATTGTTCTTCAAATAAACTGTTTCGTCTTGGAATTACTGATTCACGAAATGACTACAGAGTCTATAAATCGACCAATTCTTGGAATGTATAATTCTATTAATATTTTTTTATTATTGCTAAACTGGTTTCTTTATATTTTTTAATGATTAATGAATTAAACATAGAGTTCCAAAAAATAAAGCCACCCCATAAGATAAAGTTTACGCTATAACATTAAGTACTTTACTACTCAAGTATCTCACCTTGCACGAATAGATCTCAGGTCCTTCAAACTCTAGAGGATTCTCCTCGTCGGGCTTGCACTTCATAGAATATTCCTTAGTCAGCACCGTATTCGTGAAGTAGTCATTGGGAGCGAAATGGAACTCCAATGTGAAGCCAATCGGGTCCTCGTGCATTTGCACTGTCAAAGGAATACGGTTCAAAATACACGACGATAAACACTTTTGAGGGGTTACAGAGGGGTTCAGTGTTGCCTCAGTTGGTGATGCATGTTAAAACAAATCAATCATGATTGTTCAGTTGATAGGTGTAAAGTGTCATCATATAACATTATTTCATTTGAATGGGCTTTAACAAAGTACATTGCAAACCAAATATAAAGTTAAAGCATTTATTGTGATTTTAAACGAAACAATTATGTCGTATCAATTCTTTCTCAAATATTGTGCTTATTTATTTACGCGACTGCAACGTGATATTAGGTTTGCTAATGTTTTATTTACCAAATAAAAAATAATCTCAGTTGAGTATACATTTTTGTCATCATAATCATTGTAAATAATTAAAATATATTTTTCAAAAACATACCTTTGATGTCCTGCAAGCATTTAAGGATAGGCTCGTCATGTTCTTGCATCATTTCGCACAGCATGGATACATTTCTGAAGATGGTGTACCAGAAGTCTGGAATTCCCTTTACATTTGGGTCCATCGGGGGCCTGTGAAGTGTATAGAGTTCTGTATTTGTTATATAAAGGGTGGTCGAGTTGTGGGTGTGAGGTAGCCTCAGTTGGTGATGCATGTTTGATCAATCATCGATCTTCAGATCTTGGTGTGTAAAAAGTCATCATGAACAATATTTTTGTACATATTCTCTTGACCAATCTAAAAGTAGGTAGACAAGCACTCCTACATTTTCTTGTATGCAATAGCGACCCATATTTCTATAGACAGTGAGACGTGAAATTGAATTGATGCTTGTGTAAGACAGACTCTCTTATTGAGTGAACTTTTGATTTGCTCAAGTCTTATTTGTTTGGTTCAAACGACCCATCATCTATGGGAACCGGTGGCCAGAGAAAATAAATTCACACCCTTCTACACGAGTAGCGAGTTGCTTGCATAGTTGCTACAGAATGCATGAATAATAATATGTAACTTGATTGCTGGCCACTGGTGGCTGTACTTAGTGATTTGTTTAGGCCAGTCCAAGTGCTCTGACCTTAACTGAAACAGTAGTAATTTATTGGGTCATGTATAGCGCGATGCGAATAAATAATTGCGCGCTCATAAATCATGATTGCAAGTCTAAGAGCTAAAATAGAGATGTGACATGTACTGACTCGGCAGGTTTAGTTTCAGCAGTCTTATCGCCGTCGGTGAGCGCTGCGGCCTGCACGGCGCGCGCCAGCTCATCCTCCTCGGCCTCGTCGCGCCACGCGTTGACGCATTCCTCCTCTGTCGGCTCGTAACTGCCCGTCACTATTTGACCGCGCTATAATACAAATTTACTTGTTAAGGCCCTCAATCTCTTGGCAATTTACCCTCATTAGGTACTACAAATCGGGGACAGGCGTTTCAAATAAATATTTTGGAATAAGTCATTATCCAAGGCAATACTTCAAGGTTTCTTTGTAACGTTTTCCTTCACCTCAAAGCGAAAAGGTGATTCAGTACAGATGAACATTTTAATAAATTTTATGCATTTTGTGTAAGTGTGTCTCAACCAAAATTGCTCTTCTTTAGCTTTTTTACCATTCTAAATACCAATTTATATGTTTTACAGCACTTAATCATCTTCAGTGAAAAGTGGGTGTTGCAAACTACTACCTAATCCTTCGAGAACTCTTCTGGGAGGATGTGACACGCTGAAGACAGTGGGTATCGTGGGAGATATCTACCTTTTCAAACAGCGGCTTGTATAGCTTCTCGTATTTGCACTCGAGCGCGTGCACTTCGCTGTAGAACTTTGCCTCGATGTCCACGAACTCCTTCTGCAGTGATCTGAGCGCGCGGATGCGCCGGCGCACGTTGGGGGGCAGTGACGCCATCGCCTCCGCGTGGATGCGGTTCGTGATCGCCGCTAGCATCTCGTTGCGGGTTATGCCACTGTAAACAATTATAACGATTATTTTGTTATAATGATACCGGATTTTTAAATTATATTTGCAATGATTAACTACTTGCGTTAAAAGTTTTTAACAAAGGCTTTTCAACACTGTGATGTTTTTTTTTCACTTGTTTTGTGAGCTCAGCGATAATTATTAATTATGTATTTGTACTCGCTTGCAGCATACAAGACCCAAGAAAATTCTACTGAACATTCATGTTCAGCCCTCAAAATTCGTGACGTCACCTATGAACCATAAAATCTAATGCTTTTGTTGAACAAACTAAACATATACTTAGAAGCAATTTTTCAAGCATTTTATAGAATTTTTGTTTTATATCCAGAGTATTTTTTATTTAGTTTAATTCAACACACCAATTCCAGTATTCAAACAATTAATAATGTAGCATGTTAAAGCTATACTTATAGAGAACCATAAAAACCAAATGGACCTTGATACGAAAATCACGATCGCCAATTTGCAAGCGAAATTATAAGCCACTGAACTAAAAAAGGCTCAATGACTAGGCTGTTTCATACAACTATACGCAGCAGACAGCCAGAGTTATTAAAAAAAAAAACAATTTAAAAACACAAAAAAGCGATACTGTGGTGCTGGTTCAAAGGCGTGACATTTGTGATTATGATAGTAAAAACGAAACCAAAATTGAACTGGGACTGTCACAAGTCAATTTGCAGATTAAAATCTGTATAAAAAAGCAACAACCGAGAATGTTCTCCCATTATGCGAAACCATTTGCAGTGCAAATATCAAAAACTCAATAACATATTCAAACCCAATGTGTTTCGAGTTCAAAATCCATTTCCATAAAAGTGCTTAAATATTCTGCCTTTGGATTTGGGCGCATCATGTATTACCATGACGTCATCAAACCGTGGCCCATATAACTAAGTGCTGCAGAGATTTACAGGTGTCCTAATTTCCAGTGTTAAAGCACACTTGCGCAACGGAATACATAAACAGTGACCAATTTGTAGGCACGGATCGTTCCAGAAACGTGTAAGGAATAAATATTAAGACTGCGCAAGAATATTTAACGAGAGTTTGTGTGTATAGTTTACGCCCTAACTCTTTTTATACCTTATATTAAGGTGGATTCAGATTCTAGACGATATAGCTATGACCACAGACCAATAGCTACATGTAAGTATAGAGCGATTGTAGACAGAGTCTTACAAAGAGATATAAAGTCCTATAAAAAGCGCTTGGAACAATGTTGCATGTGAATAATTTATGCGTTCTACTTTTGAACCAAAAACATTTCCACATACAGAATTCCAAGAAAAACGGGTATCTTGGATCATTTACAATTGTAATAATGATTTATAGCGTAGATACATTTTTGTGTATCATTTATTAACTCTTCCATTATTAAGAAAATCGTTTTTTGTGTTTACAAGCGCGTGAATTCAGTTGTTGAAAAGATAGTATCATTAATCTTGTTGCTACGTAGCAGAATACGGTCGTAAATGTAATTTCAACATCAAGGTTCTTTTAAAACATACATTGAAAAAACCAAACAAAAGCTGAACGGCTTACATACGCTTCTTGCTAGAAGTTGTAACGTCTTGACGGGTGTGTGCCCCACATATGGATTACGAACAGCGTTGGATACATGATTCCTGTCTGTTGGAGGTAAAAACACAGGTAGGTAGGTATGATACGCGCCTATAGTAACCAGAATCTAAAATGGCGACCCTGACCATAATATCTTGGTCTCACAATAACAAGTAACGATAAAAATCTGCCTTGATTTACGATTTCTTATTTGAATACAATTTTTTAGTTTCTTCTACACTAATATTATAAAGAGGAAAACTTTGTTTGTTTGGTTGTAATGAATAGGCTCAAAAACTACTGGTCCGATTTCGAAAATTCTTTCACCATTGTATAGCTACATCATCAGCGAGTAACATTATTTTATCCCCGTACTCCCACGGGAACGGGAACTACGCGGGTGAAACCGCGTGAGGTCCGCTAGTTAGTGATATAGTTGCTTATTTGAATAAAGCTAGTATAATAGCGGAAAGGCATTTAGAAGGAAAAATTAGCTTATTGATTTAATTATAATTGAGGAACAGATCAACGAGGAAAGAAAATCAATATTGCCTCGCTAACCAACCAATTTTAGAACTGTCAAAGTGTAAAAGTACATTGTATAAAAAGTGATCCTATTGAAACTGGCCCATTTCATGATGTATTGCGATGATCTCATAAAATTTCATAGCAATTTACATTGCGCGCCGTATCGCATACGAGCAATTAAACTTCGGCAGTCTCCGTTTCCTCTGGTTGATCGTCTAATGGTGAGTAGGTTTAACGTTTATAACGTCGCTCCATTCATATAACTCATATATTGACTACTGTGCACTCAAGGTACGCTGATCATAACTTGTGACGGAACCTGTACCTAGACCTACTAGGTGACAACTGGTTTAATCCAGATTTTCCTCGTTAAAGGTGTTGCGAAGGTCAGATGGCAGTTCGTATAAAAATCAGGTGATCGGCCCGCATCGGGTTGAAACAAGTGCCGACCCCAACAATGTATGGGATAAGGTCAGCGAGATGATGATGATACTGTCTTAAGTTTTTAGGCGGAAATTTTTAACGTGGAGCATCAGCAATAACGACGAATAATGAAAAGAAATGTTAAGGGATTTTTATTTAATTTAAAAATAATTATATTTTTAAACAAGCTTTGCTCTGCTGTTTCATCCGCGTAGATTAAATAAATAGTAGTATTTTTTTTTTAAATAAAAGTAGCATAAGATATTCTTGTAACATTAACTATCAGCCATTGAAAGTCCCGTTAAAATCGGTTCAGCCGTTTCAGTGAATTACCCGGAATATACAGCGAGACAGAAAAAGGGAACATTTTAGAAAATTTGTTTTTTTATTCAGTGCCAGTATATACTTTCAAGCATTTAGTGAAAAGCTGTTATTTTGGGATTACCAACAGACACTTAAATTGTATTTATCTGTATAGATATATGTATACTATATATAAATTGATATGTAACGCCAGTCGATACGAGACGAAATCGCGGGTGAAATCTAGTTACCTTAGGAGAGCACGTTTTAAACTTGCGAGCCACAAAGCATTATTGATCAAGTCGAGCGTGAATTGACTCATCGGTTCAACGACCCGTACCTTATAACTAGACGTGATTTTCTTATCGAGTATCATATCTTCTGATGGTAGATAGGTATTTTTTGTCCATAAGAAAAACAGCGCTCTATTTAGATAGAAGGGTAACCTCGTGTATGGAATTAAGGTTCTTGATCATTAGTTTTTTATGAGTGTCTGTATGGCGTGATGCGAATAAAATATTAACTCCCATGTTTACCCCCACTATTTTAGCTTAGCGAACTCGTGACGACATCTATGCCAGCCCGTATGCCAACGGCCAAAATATTGGGGATACTTACTTATGTATTTGTTCGCGCTTGCATCATAAGTACAAGACCCAATGGGCGCTTTCACATTGGACGATAACGGTAACGACACGATATCGTTGGATACAATTACTACAAAACGATTTCACTGGGAACTCTCTGTGAACTTTCAGTGGGAAAGCGTCCAATAATTACTGCGTATTCAAGGCTCGCTCAAAACTCGTGACGGCAGCTGTAACTCATGACGAAATCTCTGGCTAGTTTCAGTAAATATTGGCCTAAAAGCATACATTCATATTATGCGGAAGTGGCGGTTACAATCAAGAATAGTGCCTTTATAAAAATTTATGAGTCATCAGTCAGTACTAATAAAAAAATCACAAATAAACGTGCAGGGAACTGAAACGGGAATATACCAAATATCTACATACCTAATATATACAGAGTAGATACCCACTACAAATAATTGGACATTGGCATTGGGCAACTCAAAATGTATCAACTATCCAGGTAGGTAAGGTATGAGAAATTATAAGGTATATTATATCTGCATATATGAAGTGGAAGAGTTCTCACCTACAAAGTCTATTTAATGCCCCAGCAGTAATTTATCAGTGCTACTATTCCTTACTATGTATAGTCTCTGATGCTTATAAAATCCACCTAAGTACAGGACTACAGGACCCATTACAACACACCTTGAATGCATAGTAGTCATTTCATGAGGCTATCTTTGCCTATATGTATGGCATGAGGCAAATAAAAGCATGTGGACTATCCCAACTATTTTCACTATGAGGTCATAACTTATGGCGGCACCTGGATAATGTCTATATTTTACTAACCATTTATGTTTGCTAATTCGGCCAAACCAGTTGATTGATTTAGTTGTTGAAAAGTGGTGACGAATATTAAACGCAAATAGACAGATTCAGGTGCCGTCAGCAGGTATATCTACACATGTATTCATTCGCACTCACTCCAAGAGCAAAAAAATACTGTTCAAGGACAGCGCTTACAATGTGTGATACTTGCAGTACATATATACTAGGTAGGACACCACATATTTAAAGTTAGAGGTCAGGAATTGTGGGAGTACTGCACAAATTTTTATTTGCATCGCACCATACAAATAGACAGAGATGGACTCATAAAATTTCTAATGCTACCTGTTGCAAATCATTACCGGTTGATATTACAATGATAACAGATATTTTAATTGATACATATCTGTAGCAACACTTCTCTGCTTGCTATTACAATGGAAATATGGATTTTATTGCAACCTTACTTGTACTCATTAATTATAAATTTTACTTGTTTGATTTAAAGATATTCTTTTTTGCCTGTGATTAATTTTTAAACTTATTTATTGAAACAGCCATTGTTTGTGCTATTTAGAATGATAATACAAGCCGACTAATAAGTATAGTCATGTTAGTATAAATACAATTAAGAACTTGATC
Organism: Watsonalla binaria; assembly: GCA_929442735.1. NCBI lineage: Eukaryota > Metazoa > Arthropoda > Insecta > Lepidoptera > Drepanidae > Watsonalla > Watsonalla binaria. Next base: position 3,643,002 of record OV838938.1, read on the forward strand.
AAACACATGTTCAGTAACTACATAACCAAAGAAAATTGTATGTATTTCTTAACCTAACTTTCAATTTTAAATATAACTTTATTTAAAAATACTTTTCAATGCCTGTACCCTGAATTCAGGACGGTAAGAAAGATAGCTTGAGGCAATGTGACCTTCAACCTGTTAAGCACACTAGGGAAATCTAAGAGACAATAGAGAAAAGAGGCACGACAGATAAGTATCACAGGCTACCTTTTCATGAGATGTTGGGCCAGTTCACCTCCTCCAACAATCTCCTCCTCCTCGCCGGATTCCACCTCTGAGGTGTGGTCATCGCCAGCTCGCTCCACAGTGCCCATTTTGTTATCTACAACAGATAGAATACGTTAATATACCGCATTCGCGCCACGTTGGTTATCACGCCCGGCTTACCAAAATTAAATTTAGAAAACTAATTACCAACAGTCTAATAATTCACAGAATAAACGTAAACAAATTAAGCTGATAAATTAAGACACGCTTCGCAATTTTTCACGTAAAATTTAATGCGTAGTTAAATGAAAATTCCATTTGGCCGACCACATGGCCGCGATCCCTATCTGACAAACTACGCAATTAATAGAACTTACGGTTATTTAATCCAATTTACAAGTAATCCCAGTCGCAAGTAAAATAAACCAATTTCACAAATTAATGGTAGTTCTGGCGAAATGTGAAAAATTACAACGTACCTCACCGCCGACAAAAGTAGTGAAAAGAAAGATGGCGACGAATAAGGCGAATGAACGACCGTGCAGTTTTCTGACTAACGAATGAATGAAATGAGCATCGTAAGGTATTTTATAATGGCAATTTTTTGTATATAGGTGAGGTTAAGACAAAAGCTCAATATTGGCACAGCACTATACCGGAAGCTCAGTATCATTCATTGAACACTGTATTGCTAGGATTAAAATATCAGAAATTTAACAGATCTTTATGCTTCTGCGACACGACTGTCTGTCACTGTCAGTCAAGCTAGAGTCAAGTCAATTTCATTTTTGTTTGTATGATGTATTGCTTCCAAGTGATGGCGTTTGTTTTTCTCGAATAAAATTGATTGAAGCATTAAAATTATTGAACTTGATGGCTATATAAGTAGGAAACAAGATACAATGCCGCCTACAGTGCAAACAAATGAGCCGGAGCGTGAGAAACGTCCTCAGCGGACAGGCGAAAGAAGGTTAGTTTTCGACGATCAGCAGTCGTTGATATATATGTTGTAGACTTATTACTGGCAATCACAGCATTAATCGTAATAACTTTGAAATTCCAGATCCGATTTAGTAACCCGAGTGAAATACTGTAACACCCTCCCTGATATCCCATTTGACTTAAAATTTATTACATACCCTTTTCCATCGACGCGTTTTATACAATACAATCCAACTTCGCTAGAGAAGAATTACCGATATGAAGTGTTGACAGAGCACGACTTAGGTGTGCACATAGACTTGATAAACAGAGACATATATCAAGGGGATGGTAATGCAGTGCTGGATCCCGCTGATGAGAAATTATTGGAGGATGACGTGCTAACACCCCAGGATTCTAAAAGGTCGCGTCATCATGCCAAAAATGTGTCCTGGTTGCGTCGTTCCGAGTATATCTCCACAGAACAAACTAGATTCCAGCCTCAGTCTATGGAAAAGGTGAGGCTTCAACTTTTACTGTGGATTTATGACACAATTTTGATCAAATCTCCTTTCATAATGAATGCATACTTTCTGGACAAAATTTACCACTTAATGGACTAAATACACTCCGTAGAAAGTAATGTTATATTTCAACTGCTTATATTATGAATGGAAAAGTCTTTGCTGTATGTTTGTCTGTCATAGTTTTTAAGGCTTAGGCTTAAAAAATCATTTTGCAGGTAAAGTCACAGGTAAAACCAAGTTAAATATAAGAATAAATAAAAAATAGTTGTAAAATCCCTGACTTATTAGCTGCCTAATAATTCAAAATCTATTCTATGGCTGCTTAAAATATTGTTATTCTATTGTCACTTTGGTTACTTCCAGGTTGAAGCTAAAGTTGGTTACAATGTCAAGAAGATATTCAGTGAAGAGACACTGTACATGGACCGTGACAGTCAAATCAAGGCCATTGAGAAGACATTTGAGGATAACATGAAACCAATTGAGAAACACTACAGCAAACCGGGAGTGACACCCGTGGAAGTCATGCCCATGTTCCCAGATTTCGAGATGTGGAAGTACCCATGTGCCCAGGTCATATTTGACACAGACCCAGCTCCTGCAGACAAGAACATAGCTGGACAGATTGAAGCCATGTCGCAAGCTATGATTCGGTAAGTACTTTATTAAGTTAAGGGATAGAATAACTTATAACACATTTATAAGGTAAAGGATTTAATAATTATTTATTGAACTTACACCCTGGTAAGGCACTTATGTTGAGTAAATTACCACCAGTTCGGAAACTAGCTTTCTGAGAAGAACAAGATTTCTAGTGACTTGGACTCATGAGATTTAGACCTCAATATTAAAAAAAATATTTCATCTTTATTTGATTAAGACATCAACAAAGAACTTTAAAATTGTCAGTATACCTCCATCCACAAATGAACATATAACATAATTATATATATATGCTCACCCCATCCGAGAAGGGTCCCTGAAGGGGTTAGCAGAGGTGTTGTAACAACACCCACATTTTACCGAATATGATCAAGTGCCAATGTGAGAGAGGGTGAGTCTATTGCCATCCCAGGCACTATACGTCTATATGTCTTTGAATTACTTCTCAGACATATGCAGGTTTCCTCACGATGTTTTCCTTCACCATAAAGCATGTGGTGTGAAATAAGTGTACATAAGTTTTTTTTAGAAAAACTCATTGGTACTGGCCCCTCTGGGATTCGAACTTCTAATTAATATTAATATATTTAATTAACAAATAAAACTCTTAAACTCAAACCCATTATTACAAAAGGTAGACTTAGATAGTCCTTGGTTTAAAAGTAATTCTGAGATGGTTTCAGTCTGAGTTTTTTCTAGTCTTGGATTAAGTCATGTTTAGTAATAAAGGGGATAAATTTGTTGAAGTGACATATATTAAAACTCTCCTAAAATCCTTTCCAGTGGTGTGATGGATGAAAGTGGGGAACAGTTTGTTGCTTACTGTCTTCCCACCGAGGAGACAATACAGAAGAGGAGGCGGGACATTGCCGAAAATATACCGTACATGGACGAAGACACATATGAGTACAAGATGGCCAGGGAATATAATTGGAACGTCAAGAGTAAAGCTTCTAAGGGCTATGAAGAGAATTACTTTTTGGTTAGTCTTGTTGGTTTAGAGAAGAAAATAATTTATTTCATTTATGACTGTGTTCAGAATTTTACAACTCATTGGCTTTGTCAAATAATAGTTTCTTGTTGCTTTAATAAAATTTACAATTTGTCAAAACAACAAACTAAAAAATGTCTTACCTTAGTAGGCAAATGTGAATTCATTGCTGATAATATTATTGACATTAACATAAATATTTTATCTTTAAAATATACCGATATTTACTTCCATGAAATTAGGCCTACGCGAGTGAAATCGCGAGGCACAGCAAGTGCTATGTATATATATGGAACTTAATTATAATAGTTATAAGTAACATTCACTCAAATTTATATTTAAATGGTGCTCATTACAGGTTGTCCGTAACCACTGCGTGTATTACAACGAGTTGGAGACCCGTGTGCGTCTGTCGAAGAGACGAGCTCGCCTCGGGGCTCCTGCCGGCGCGCTTACCAGACTGGTGGTCACCCATCGCCCGCTTTCAGGACCTGAACATCGCATGCTGCGTCTAAGGGAGAAACAACTGGAACCGGCACAGGTCTGCAATGATTTTGAAATATGTAACAGTGTTTCTCGACCCGCTACATAGATGGCGCTACTCGCAAAGAATTGCAAGTTTGAAGACAATTCCATGATAGCCGAAATCGCCCAATAACTTATTACAAAACCTAGTTCTAACGAAGACTAGACCAAATACGGTCTAAAACTGTGTCCATCCTTTTGAAATCCGTATGTCAGACAGAGATGGAGCTACTTTTAACCCAAGGACTTCAGAGTTTTCAAGAGATAAGAATAAGTCCCACTCTAATTTATTATTATTTGCCAGTAATCATCTTCGGATTGGATCTAAAGAGACATAACTATATTAAATTATATTACAGAATTGATTTTAAATATTTTTTGTTTATAGGAGGAGGAAGAAGAAGAAGATGATGATGATGACGAGGAAGAGGATAAACAAGAACAGAGTGGAGAAAAGGAGAGGTATTTATTACATGCTTACATACATATGCTCACGCCTGCATTCCTCGAATGGGTAGGCAGAGGTGTTAAAACAACACCCACTTTCCACCGAAGATGGTTGAGTGCCAACGTGACAGATGGTGTGTCGATCGCCGTCTCAGGCACTAAACATACGTTTTTGAATTACTTCTCAGACATGCAGGTTTCCTCACAATGTTTTCCTTCACCATTAGCGCGCGATAGCGAGGGTTGAATCGCGAATCATTCGATAGTTCAAACATGCAGCGATACTCATATGGTAATTATTTCTCAGGTCGCGATCACGTTCGAAGTCAGCATCAAAGTCGCCAGGGTCAGAAAAGTCGAAGTCAAGGTCAAAGTCAAGGTCAGGGTCGCGCGAGCCCTCGAGGTCCAAGTCCAAGTCGAGGAGTCGGTCGCGGTCTGGATCCGGGTCAAGAAAGTCGCGGTCGCGATCTGGCTCAGCACGTTCCCGATCTGCAAGGTTTGTTCTAATTCCTTAAAATTTGAGGGACAATATTTTTAGTTTTTCAGCTCGTGGCGCAGTTGCTATTGCGCATATCATTCGATCAGCGAAGTTAAGCCAACCTTACCACTAGCCAGTAATTGGATGGGTGACCGCGCGAGTTGCCTCCGTGCCTCGGAGAGCACGTTAAGCCGTCGGTCCCGGTTGCCAATTTATCATCTTTGGCAGTCGTTATAGGTCAGTCGGAGGCTTAAAATAGTCTGATAAAATAGTCCAGATCACAGATTTTCCTCGTTAAATGGGTTGCGAAGTTCAGATGGCAATCGCTTCGTATAAAAATCAGGTGATCAGCCACATCGGGTTGAATCAAGTGCCGCCCCAACAGTGTATGGGATAAGGCCAGGGAGATGATGATTTCATTTTACACCAAAAATAAGTATTGTCTTTTTTTCCGCATATCATCTAATAAACATCGAACCTTTAGTAACCATTTACCGTAAGAATATTTTTTTTATAACTAGCTTTTCCCCGCGGTTTTACCCGCGTGGACAATGCGAGGAAAGCAGCCTAAGTTACTCCTTGTAACATCAGCTGTGTCAGTGAAATTAATTAATCGCTCCAGTCAATTCAGAGATTAACCAGAATAAACAGAGAAAAAGATTTTAAAAATTATTACCGATTACCTATATGCATTTAGTGAAAAGCTACTATATTTGGAATAACAAACAGACACTTATTTTTTTATTCGTATAGATTGATATGTACCACCAGCCGATGCTGTGCCAAATATGTCCTCCTAAAAATGTAGACCCTATATATTGAATAATAATATAAAATAAAATAGTTTATTCGGTAACTTACATGTGTACGATACAGGGTTACCATTCGCCTTGTCCTAGTACATACGTACAATCAATCATAAGTATTTTTGTATTGTATTTTTATAGATCCAGATCAGGGTCGGCGTCGTCCCGCGCGTCCTCCCGCAGCGGGCGCGGCTCCAGAGCCAGCTCGGCCAGCGGGAAGGGATCCAGGGCTAGCTCCAAAGCCAGTGGCAAGGTGGGTTGATGGATATAACTTTCCCTCATCACGGAATTAGACAAAGTAACGTTCTCTCGCGCTTGCGCCAATAGAAACGATGAATCATAAATAATAATTTGGCAGTCGCTTCGTATAAAAATCAGGTGATCAGCCACATCGGGTTGAATCAAGTGCCGACCCCAACAGTGTATGGGATAAGGCCAGGGATATGATTTGATGATACGTTTATATTCGATTCAATGTATACATCAACCTCCGCATATATAACACCAATGGAAAACCACACCTGTGTATATTTCTTCACTAAACTAATAAAAAATAAATTAAATTAATATGCTCACGCCATCCCAGAAGGGTCCCCGAAGGGGTAAGCAGAGGTGTTGTAAGAACACCCACATTTCACCGAATATGATTAAGTGCCAACGTGATAGAGGGTGAGTCCATCGCCGTCTCAGGCACTATACATACGTCTTTGAATTACTTCTCAGACATATGCAGGTTTCCTCACGATGTTTTCCTTCACCGTAAAGCACGTGATGTGTGAAATAACTGCACATAAGTTCTTAGAAAAACTCATTGGTACAGGCCCCGCTGGGATTCGAACTTGCGTCGCTTGCGTAGCAGCCGACTGCTCTAACCCCAGGGCCACCACGGCTTTTCTCTAAACTAAGTAAAATTTCAATCACAGGGCTCCAAAGCCAGTTCGCGTGCGTCGTCCCGCAGTAAGCGGTCATCGCGGGCGTCGTCTCGCGCCTCGGGCTCCAAGGCATCGTCTCGCGCTAGTTCTCGCAGAAATTCCGGGTCCGGCACCGGATCTGAGCGATCTCGAAGTAGATCCGGCAGTGGATCCAGAAAGGTTAGTTTTGAATACCTATTAGGGTAAACATATTAATAATATTTAATATTTGTACATTATTTGTCATACGCATTGTTTCTTTCTCATCTGCCTTGTGTAATGTAATCTAGTTTTATACTTATTTTAACGCATTCACATAGCTCTAGCAGCTAAATAAAAAGTCATTACCGTGTGCTACACAATCGGACCTTACACCAGTGCGTCAAACGCATATCGTTGTACAAATACGCTTTCGCTCTGTGCTAAAACCTCAACATAGCGTAAACGTAACATATTCCCCAGTGCTATTCGGCGCTTCTGCGTGTTTGAGTATTGTTATGGCAGGTCATAAAACACTCGCTTGTTTACGACAGGCAATCAAAACATGCGAAAAGGAAAAGGGTCGGTATATATCCACCTAACTACCTAAGCTCTACCTGTGTTGCAGGTGGTGAGTCCATCGACGTCTGAGACGCTTTAGATACGTCATTGAATCACTTCTCAAAAATATGCAGGTTTCCTCACGTTTTCTTTCACCGTAAAGCACGTGGTGTGAAATCACTGTACATAAGTTTTTTTTAGAAAAACTCATTGGTACAGGCACCGCTGGGATTCGAACTTGCGTCGCTTGCGTAGCAGGCCACTGGTCAAACCTCAAAGCCACCACGGCTCTTTGTTTGCCTTTACCATAAAGCACGTGGTCTAAAATCACTGCACATAATTTTTTTAATTTATTTGCTTCTTTCAGAAAAACGTAATATAATTTATGTTTCAGGGTTCCCGCAGTAGGTCTGGCTCAAGTGCATCGTCTCGACACAGCGGTTCTGATTGATATTAATGTTACTATTATAGTTTGGCAAACATAATGCTATATAATTACACAAAACGACATTGTACGATTGGTATTTGAATAAATAATTTAAGTAAATATTTTTTATCTTTTGTATCCTTACCGTATGTTTTCTGATAGGTGAAAAGGAAATTACATTTTCAATTAGCTATGTATAGTTACTTAAGTTTCTGCTATGCCCCGCAATTTCATCCACATTTAATAAATTTTTTTCTAATTAAAATAACCTATGTTACTCCTTGTAACATCAGCTATAGATAACATCATAATATCTAAAGATTAGGCGGAACAAACAGACAGAAAAAAATACATATGCTCACGCCTGAATTCCCAAAGAGGTAGGCAGAGAGGTGTTGTAATAACCACACTCGCTTTTCACCGAAGATTGTCAAGTGCCAACGTGACAGAGGATGAGTCAATCGCCGTCTCAGGCACTATACATACGTCTTTGAATTCTCAGACATATGCAGGTTTTCTGAGGATGTTTTCATTAACTGTAAAGCACGTGGTGTGAAATAAAGAATATCTTAATAAATTGTTTTATTTTTCGCCAAAACGTGGTACGTCGATACAAGTTTCTTTATATTAATGGTTTATAAACGTGGTCGGCGACGAACTGACTAACAAAAAAAAAAATAAGTACTAAATTTAGAGTGCATTAAACTTTAAATTACAAAACCTGCATATGTCTGAGAAGTAATTCAAAGACATATGTATAGTGCCTGGGACGGCGATGGATTCGCCCTGTGTCACGTTGTCACATAATCAAAGTCGGTGAAATGTGGGTGTTGTTGTTACAACACCTCTGCTTACCCCTTCGGAGACCCCTCTGGGATGGCGTGAGCATATGTATATGCTTTTTAATATTGGGGCAGTTTAACAGCTTAGAAATAAAAGTATAGTTTCACTTAACAACAAACCGCTTTTATTAGTACACTTGATTACATACAATAACAAATATTACAAAGAAATTTCAAACAAAATAATTGTTCCCTTTTTTAGACAGTCTAATACAAAATGCACACACACATATATATTTCTATACGTATGATGTAATTTTTTTAATTGTAATATTTTATAATTTCATTTCGATATATATCACAACATTAGATCATTATTGCATACTTTAAAATATATTTAAATGGACATTTGTTAGGTATTAAAAAATAAGTCGTAATAATAATGTAAAAATTATAATCTATTGAATTCATAATTTTGAGTATCGTCATAAAAATTTCTGGTTATTTATATTTCCCATTATTCAATAAGTAGTTAAAAGAGTGAGAACGGAATATTTCAAGCTACAAATTTATATCATAATCAATTATAATTATTTAGAGTGTCGTAAATCTCACATATTTTGACACAGCCTTTATCAAAGAACAATATGGTAATGATAACTTCTTGGCTATAAACTGCACTTAAAAACTTTGCTTGGCAGACGCTCTGTCTCCTTTACCCTAACAGTAATAGTTGGGCGTGAGAACAAGACAGACACATAGTAACTGACCAATCCACAGTAATATTGAAAATTAGATATTTGATTAAAATATGAAAGAACCAAATAATACTGTCATATCCTTTAATATGTAATTTTCTTAGTCACCGGCTCTTCGAACTCAAAGCTAAATTTTATATATAATGGGGTATTAGAGTACCACCTTCGAATTTATCTCTGACGTGGTCGGCCATTGATAGTTCGAATTCCATTCAAGTATTTTTTATGGCAATTGTTGTTAAAAACACCATTATATTGACTAGGCAACACTGAATTTAAACGGACTTCCTTTTTGGAAGTCAGTTAAAATAGTTTTGACTTCAAATCACATACTATTATATAAATTTGTTCTAGATGCAATACAAAACTAAAATTTAAGTTAATGTTAATTATTTGTGAATTGGAATTTTATAGAAAAGATTGAATCTATACTAATATTATAAATGCGTTATAAATGTCTGTATGCTGCGACGTCTAAAGCGATTAAGCTAATATTATGTACGTATGGAGACTTGACATTCTAGGACGGACAATACAATGCTAAGAACTGGTTATTAAAGTAATAATTTTCGTTATTAATGTAAAAATAATCGCATATTTCGTTATTAATGGATGCTTTACATACTAGTATTAGAAGGTTGAAATTGTTTAACGCTGTTTGTGCCCCAACTGTAATAGGTTTTGCGCTTTTTTGTATGGAGACGTAAAACTTCCCACACTCATCGCTCGGGGACCATTTTAACGTTCCCATACAAAATGAAGAAAATACGCAGCGATATCGTCAACGTAAAAACTTTTTAAAACCATGGGACACAGATTAGAACTATTAGATAACCCGTTTATTAGGGAAGCTTTAACATTTCGTTATTAAGACAACGTTAAATACGCGTCAACGAAGGGCTTAGATATATCTTAATTTCTCCATACATATGCTCACGCCTGTATTCCCCGAAGGGGTTGGCCACTTTTCACCGAAGATGATTAAGTGCCAACGTGACAGATGGTGAGTCCATCGCCGTCTCGGACACTTAATTTCTCCAATTAGAGTAAAAATACCTTATATTCAAGAAATATAATAAAAAATTGTTTATAGTGTCAATGTTATTAAATGTTGGTTATGGAATACATATTGTATGTGGAGCTGGTTATATTCATCCTATTGTATTATCAATGTCATTGGGTTAATGGGGTACGTCTGTGTTTTCGAAGCCCAATGTTGGTTCAACACCAATTAAAATATAATATAATTATGACTTTCACCAACAATAGGAATGTTCCTAGATCTTGGATTAACAGAATTTACTTCCGAAAATAGTTACTGTTTTCTTTATTTATCGCTACCTTTGTCAAATAAACGTATAACAAGTCATAATACGACCCCTGATTAGTTTTAAAACTATAAATATAGAGGGAATTGTATTCAAATTATCACTTAAACTATACTCAATTCGCGTTCAACTATATCCATGTAGTGCTTGGTGAAGACCGCCTTGTTGTGCATTACGTAGCGGAGCAGTGTACCTGGTTAACAAAATCATAAGAATATTCTCATAACTATAATTGTTTAATTATAATATGCCTCATGGTAAGTGGTTGTTGCAACCCCTATCACGCGTTTGCCATAGTTTTCGTAAACTATACTCGATAGCGTCACTCGCAATATTTTAGTTCTTCACGTCACCGCTGGGGGGGGTTTAGTGAGGTAAAAATCCCACATATCCACACAATCCCACATCTCCCAGGGCGGTCGAGGACCTTTTGATGGTTTCCCCAACGCCAATAATAAAAAACAAAGTACCTTGTCGTGTAGCTTCTAATTACCAGTCCCCTTCGAAGTCCCATTGTATCCTAGCTCTTTTCATTAATAATGTAATAGCTTAAGTATGTATATGGTACTATACCTGATACAGAAGTCAGTTCTCGCGACACAGCTGACAGACCAACTGGGATCTGTCGCGACCCCCCAGCGCATACTAGGATGACTTTGAGAAATTCCAACACGCGTTGGCCTGAAATACAATGAGTTATTTAAATGAAGACCGTGAATTGGGTGTATGTACATTAAACTAGGTAGATTTAAAATTTACACAAGTTTGTAACTGCATTTTTTCCGAATTTAGTAGCTCCGTACGGGTATTTGTTTATGCAATATATTTATTACGTCGCGATTTTATTGCGATTGGAACTCATAACCTAGATAAAGGAACTACTCGAACACATGGGCAACTTCAAATTAAAATATCTTTAAATTTAATTATAACTAACAGACGTCACGTGGTTTAACCATGAATAAAATGTGGATAAAATATAGTGTGTAATACTTATGCTAATCTCTGATGATGAAGCTATACATTGCTGAATGAATTTAAAAGATCGCTCCAGTACTTTTTGAACTAATTCTTTACATACAAATCTTTCCTCTTTATAATATTAGCAGAGATAGTAATTAAATTTTTAACCATACTCCAATTACCAATCTCTATTTATTTTGGCGTGAATAACGGACAGGGCAAAATATGCTCTTATATAATTTCAAAAAGGATATCTATACTCACGGACAATCTCTCTGACTCTATGGTCAGGATCGCCAATAGACAATATTTGCGTTCTTATCAGCTCCTTCGTGTCAGCGGCCAGGGGCGGTTGGTTCATGTTCTCCAAATATTGATCAGTCACTTGTATTACTTCCTCGGCCACAGACGGCAGCTCTGATTTCAACTCACTGTAATTAATTGTTATTATTTACTAGCCGTGCCCTGCGGTTTCACCTGCGTACATTTAATTGAATTCGGTCCAGCTGTTTCAAAGATTAGATAATAATAATAATGATCTCCTATCGAATTTCGGTTACGGCGGCTAATCTCAACGAGGATCAGTCATGTGCGCAGGAGATATTACAGTGCACAAGTGTGTGCGCAAACACAGGTGCACTCTTTATTCCCTCACTCTCATAGTCCGATGGGACGGCAATCAGACACGACCGGAGAGAGATCAGGCGTAAGGACCAACGGGTTAACGTGCTTTCCGAGGCACGGGGGTGGAAACACCGCCAACTTCCAAACTCCGGTCATTTTTTATTGAAATAAAACAACGGAGATAAAGTTTAATTTAAAGTAAAATATATTGTGAGAACAGATCGAACGTTAAGACAAAAAAGGTAAGGAATAAGTAATAATAATATATACGCCGCGCGAGTACACAATGAGAGCGGGTTGTATTCGAAGACAACTAGATGGCGCTAGTTGACTTATGTTCATTTATTTACTACATCCTCCCTTGAACATAAGCCCATTTTTTTGGAGAAGTAGTCGAGCTTGACCTGTGGAGTTGCCTTGGTGAGAACATCGGCAACCATCTCTCCAGTGTTGACATATTTCACCTCAATCTCCTTTTTACATATATTCTGCCTCACGAAATGGTGCCGGACATCTATATGCTTGGTTCTGGAATTATATACATCATTCCCTGAAAGTTTAATACAACTTTGATTATCGCAATAAATACATATAGTATGATGCTTTAGATGTGGCCAAAACTGTTCTTGCAGCTGTTTTAGCCACAGTGCTTCTTGTGTGCATGCCGATAAAGACATGTACTCGGCCTCTGTTGTCGACAGTGCAACAGTAGGTTGACGCTTCGAGCTCCAACATATAGATCCTCCCTGAAATATAAAAGTATATCCTGTGCAGGACCTTCTGTCTTCTTCACAATTAGCCCAATCGGCATCACAATAAGCATGTACAATTTCTTCCTCCGCACATTGTTTGTAACATAAAGTGTAGTTCTCTGTACCTCTTAGATATCTCAATACTCGTTTCAGAGTCACCCAATGTTTCATTTCCGGCTTATTGTTATATTTACTTAGGTAATTAACTGCATAACTGATATCTGGTCTTGTCCCTTGCGATAGATATAACAGACATCCAATTACCTCTTGGTAAGGAATATTTCTTAATATTGCATTTTCTTCACCAGTTGAATGTAGCTTTGTAAGTGGATCTATTGGTGTCTTGACAGGTTTACAGTCTGACATACCATATTTTTGTAATACTTCCTGTATGTACTTCTTTTGATTAATATACATGATACCATTCTTCCTGTCTCTCATCACATGAAGTCCAATACAGTAATTTAATTCTCCCATGTCTTTCATGCAAAATTTCGCACATAACTTTTGTTTTACATGGTCTTTTGTAGATTCACAGTTTGTAAACAAAATCAAATCATCAACATAGATTGCTAGAAATAAAATATCTTTCTCACTAGTTATTTTATAATATATGCATGGGTCGATACATGAACGATGCAGTCCTATTTCTGTGAGTGCGGCATCTAGCTTTTTATTCCAATTACGACTGGCTTGTTTCAGTCCATATAAAGATTTTTTTAATAAACAGACATCTGTGTCATTTCCATTTTCGTACATAGGCGCCTGTACCATAAATAACTCTTCTTCAACGTCGCCTTGTAGGAATGCTGAAACGGCGTCCATTTGATCTATGTCCATGTCATATTTCGTAGCCAGTGCCAGTAGGTAACGGAGCGAGGTATACCTTATAACAGGTGAATAAACTTCATCATAGTCAATGCCTTTCTTCTGAGCACATCCTTTCACAACTAATCGTGCTTTGTACTTAGCTATGTTTCCCTTCTCATCTCTCTTAGTCTTGTACACCCATTTACATGGTATTGCTTTCTTGCCAGGTGGCAGTTTGGTGAGTATCCAAGTTTGGTTTTCAATTAAAGACTTATATTCTTCATCCATGGCTTTTAACCATTGCTGTGAATATGCACATGATAAAGCTTCTTCTAGGCTTATCGGATCATTGCAAATAGCTAGATTTGCATAACATACATTATCATCAGATTTAATGTTCATTCTGCTTCTTTGTAAACGCTTCTGATTGCGTGTTCTGACAGTGACATTAGAAACACTTTGATTGTATGTACTGTCATCGGCTATCTCTTCACTGCTAGGTATATAAGTAGAGTCATTTGCATCTGAATAGGATAAACTATCCTCTGAAGTAGGATTTTCAGAGTCTTGTATAAGAGTTTGATGAAATGTTTCATCTTCCAAATTAGATTCATCCGGAGGTGGTTTATGTAACTCAGTACTTTGCGTACTTACTCCCAACGTCAATGAAATTGGTTCCTTTTTCTGTTCTGTTGTAGAAGTCGTTGAACTTAAGTTCTCTTGACTTTCTTCTATGAATACAACATCTCTACTCTTCACAATTATCTTTTTTTTCATGTCTAATAATCGGTAACCTTTTGTGTTTTCACAATATCCAACAAACCTCATTTCAGTAGATTTAGAGTCCCATTTACGTCTCTGTTGTTTCGGTATATGAACCATGGCTTTGCATCCAAATATTTTCATATGGCTAATATTGGGTTTCTTTCCTGACCACTTCTCTTCAGGTGTCATATCATTAATAACTCGAGACGGGGATCTATTTAAGATGTAAGCTGCTGTTGACACAGCCTCGGCCCAATAGGTTTTTGGCAACTTTGCATCACTGAGCATACACTTGGCACGTTCTACCAGCGATCGGTTCTTTCTCTCGCTTAAACCATTCTGTTCAGGTGTGTACGGCGTCGTAGTTTGATGCTTGATGCCAGCGTCTGAAAGGTACTTCAAAAAAACTTTATTGCAGTATTCAGTGCCGTTATCTGTACGGATAATTTTAATCTTCTGATTCAACTCATTTTCCACTTCACATTTAAAGCTGTGGAAAGCTGAAGTTATATTCAACTTGTCCTTTAAAAAGTATACAAATACTTTTCTAGATAGATCATCTATAAACGTTATAAAATATTTGGCCCCTCCCATAGATGGACATTCCATAGGGCCGCAGAGATCAGAGTGAATGACCTCAAGAAGTGATGTTGCCCTTGAACCTTCATTTTTAAATGGCAATCTAGTTTGTTTACCTTCCATACAGGGAATGCATGACTTACTGTCATTTTTTGTAATTTTTACCCCTTCAGTACAAGTTTCTAACTTTTTTACATCAACATAATTGAGGTGTCCCATTCTGCGGTGCCATACATCTAAACTCTCAATGCTATCGGTGGCAATAAGGTATGCACCTCCTCCAACAGTATTCAGTTTATACATGTTGTTGATGAGTCTCGCCGTTGCTACTAATTGTTTCTCTTTATTGAAAATATTACAACCACAACTATGGAAATAAACTTGACATCCATTTTTTACTAACTGGCTAACTGACAATAAGTTAGCGCTCAGTTCGGGAATAAACAAAATGTCTTTTACCTGGACTTGGTTTACTTTACCATCACTACAGCAAAGATTGAGATCCAAATTTCCCATCTTCTGTACGGTAACTGAAGAATTATTGGCCACCTTTATACTTTGTATCGGAGGTGTCTTTGTCTCGTATAACCAATCAGATCTTCTCGTCATGTGCATAGATGCACCAGAATCCACATACCAATCACAATCGTCCATTGCTGGGCAGGCTGAAAAAACTGCAGCATAATTTTTATTAGTATTTGCACTTTCCCTTTTATTTGCAAAACAGTTCTTACTCAGGTGTCCATGTCTATTACAATTGTAGCAACGGGGACCACGGGGCTTATTCTGATTATACTGGGGATTATATATTTTCTTTTGTGGGTATCTATGCTTTGTGTACAATGCGGTAGTATCAGATTCCTTTTTTACCTCTTGTAACAACTTAGTTTTGATAGAATCTGCACTAATAATGACACCGGAGCTTTCTATACCCATAATCATTGGTTTGTACTGGTCTGGCAAACCTGCTAACATCAATGTTCCTAGCCATTCATCATCTATTTTAAAACTTATATTTCTCAGCTTATGAGCAGTGGTTACTAATTTATTTACATATTCCTCAATATCGGTACAACTATCTAGGTTTGTATTTATGAGATCACGTAATAAAGCCACTTTCCTGCTCAATCCGGAGTCTTCGAACGCAGACTTAAGCTTGGCCCACACGTCCCGCGCACTGAGGGCTTGTTCTATGTGGTGGTAGTTAGTCGGATCTACCAGGAGGATAATCTTGCTTTTAGCCTTTATATCCTTCGTAGTATCAACGGATTCCTTGTTGTCAGGATCCACACACGACCACAAATCCTCGTGCTCCAAGTAGGCTTTTACAGCGAATTTCCACGTATTGTAATTGTCCCTTCCGGTCAGTTTATCAATATGCACGGTGTTTATAGACATTGCTTCGGAAACTGATTGGTATTATTTGTAAAATTCGCTGAAAGAGAATTGCCGGCGACCTAACCTCACTTTTCTTTTTACAACGCGGTCGTTACTTTTCGGAACTAAACTTTAACTTTTACGAAAATCTAAAACTTTCCGATTATGAGATAGGCCCATAACCTATTGAAATAAAACAACGGAGATAAAGTTTAATTTAAAGTAAAATATATTGTGAGAACAGATCGAACGTTAAGACAAAAAAGGTAAGGAATAAGTAATAATAATATATACGCCGCGCGAGTACACAATGAGAGCGGGTTGTATTCGAAGACAACTAGATGGCGCTAGTTGACTTATGTTCATTTATTTACTACATTTTTATTGTGAATTTCTTGACAGAAAAACCCAATATAAATGTTTGACCCGACCCGGGAATCAAACCCGGAACCTCGTGATCGGCAGGTGAACGTACTAACCATTAGACCAACGAGGCAGTCAGAAGATTAGATAGAACTAACAGACAGACAAACAGAAAATTAATGTAAAAAGTGGTTTTTCGTTATCAGTACCGTGTATACTTTCATGAGCATTTAATGAAAAGCTGTTATTTTGGAATTACAAACAGACACTTCAATTTTATTTACCTGTATAGATGTATACATATATACAATGCCAAGCAAACTAATTAGAAAAAAAGCGAAATACTCCACGGTCACTCATCCCTTCTAGCAGAACGTCGAGCGTTCTAATGACAGGGAAACACTTTCGTATTTATAATACATAACTCACATATCATTAGAGGCATTGTCGATAATTATGACAATTTTGTCTTTGAGCGTCTGTTTGTGTTGCGCGGCCGCAGTGTCAGTGCCGCAGGACGGGCTGATCAGTAGCAGCGAGGCCACACAAACTAGCTGGTACACCCGAGTGCCCAGCTCAGCGAACCGAGGCGCGTCGAGGTTTACCGTCTGTAATATTAACATATATGTATTTAGATGTGAAGCAATTGCAGTACCGAACACTCATAATTCCGACCTGAAAGATGAAGTAGCTCGAATATGGACACAGGATAAAGTTTATATCGTACCAATAGTTTTATCCACGACTGGTGTCATCCCAAATCATCTACATCATTCACTAAAGCTACTGGATCTCCCACCATCATCATACATAAACATGCAATAGGCAGCTATCTTAAATACATGCAGGATTGTCAGTAAGTTCATGGATTTAACAGAAATAGAAGACCCAATTAATACCAGACACAATCCATCTCAATGATACTCACTTGGTCTTGACCCGTGAGTATCATTTATTATCAGCCTCGGCTGAGAAAAAATAAACTAAAATATAAATAATAATTATATGTGTGTTTTTCTAAAAAACTTATGTGCAGTGATTTCACACCACGTGCTTTACAGGCGTGAGCATATGTATGTTTTTTCAAACTGCTTTTTTAAGTGAAAATGTCAAATTTCTTTCTTTTGTGGAAAGAAGTTTAGTTATTTTGGGAAAAAAAAAAAATTATTACCCCCCTTGCCATTCCACAAGGGGGGTCCCCGAAGGGGTAAGCAGAGCCACTTTCTACCGAGGCACTTTACACACGTCTTTGAATTACTTCTCCGACTAGGTATGTAGGTTTCCTCAACTTTTATCAATTGAATAAAAATATTTTTTTATGTGACTATAGATGGTACTCTCTATAGACTATACTCATACTGATAATGACTGAAAGAAATGTTGAGTATAAATCCGTTTTTTTTTCAGTTAAGGTCTTGGTAAGGCTTTAAAGATGTCAATAAAATTACCACTGGTTCGGAAGCCAACTTATTAAGAAGAAACCCACCTCAGGATATTGTTTGGACGGATCCCACTCAAGCAGTTCAAGGTACGCCTTGGCCAGCGTCTGCGCAGTGACATTCCTTATGATGTTGACATCTGTCACGGGCAGGACGAGGTCTGTCTTGTCTATATGACGCTGGAGCCACTCTCTGGTGTATTTTAGACCATCTAGACAGAAACATTTCAAAATATGTAGCTTTATTTACAAAGAAAAAAATTTAAATTTGTTTTATTTATGTGAGTACCATATACACACATGTGCATTGAGTGAAAAGCTATTTTATTTTCTATATACATATATATTGTTACCTTCAGCGACTGCAAGCACCTCATCAAACTTGGCCCTCTCATACTGCACACTCTCCTGCTGCACGTGGGGTCGTATCATCGCGATCAGCGTGTTGGCCAAGTCCAGCTTTAACACTTCCAATGTCTCCAAAATTGCTCGGAAGATCTCTACCTAATAAACAAGTTTCACTTAATGGTCTGTTTCTGATCGATTTTGGTTCAATATGTTTGGTTTAAACAAGCTGTGTTGCGCGGTTTGAGCCTCGTAGATTTATTTGGAGAATCCCTATTTTTTATAAATAAAATTAGCCTTTCCTTGTACCGCTATATAGACAGACAGATAGGCAGTGTAATATTTAAAATTCATTGTTTGATGCAAGTACCAAATACTTTCTAAAAAATAAAATATATGCATTTAGTCTAAAAAAATAAAATATATGCATTTAGTAAAAGCTTTCAATTTGGAATTACAAACAGACACATCAATTTTATTTATCTTAATAGATAGATATTCTACCATACCTCGGTTTACACAAATTAAATTAATTTTATGAAGCAAGTGTTCTCGGGATGTGTTTATAGCGGGTTAGAACGCAAAAAGAACTTAATAAACTACAAACTTAGTTTCAATCTGTCTCGTTAGAGGCGCTTCAACTGTACACTATGTATGTGTAATTTTGTATGGAATACCTGACTATTATGCAAGCATACTTGTGTGGTAGAGAGTGAGGATAGACTAGTAAGACAATAGGTTTCCCACGAGTAAATATTCCACCAGAGACCAAGATGGTACGGTGCGAAAGGACGCGCTGCATTCTCACCCCGCGTCCTTTCGCACCGTAGTATGTACTCTGTCGGAGCGTGTGAACATGTAGGTGACAGTCTATGTGTGAGTGCGGCTTGCGAACTCATTTTTGTGCTTTTAAAACAACAACTCACAGTATCTGTAAGTGTAGTAATATTCTGTATCATCTCATCCCTGGCCGGTGCGGCGAGCTTCGCCATCAGATCAATCACAAACTTGGCGTACTTGTGGAAGTCCAGGCTGTTGTTCTCGGCCTGTTGCTGGATGAACTCAGAGTCGAGCACTTCTTGTATCATTTCGTGTATGCGCGTGTGTCGGGGGAGAAGGATCGAGAAGAGACCCTGGAAATTTAAAATATACAATGGGTTATACATTGCCTTGTCTATGGTTCATTATGGTTAAGTTGTTATTGTATATGGATGTTATTGTTATTACTAAAATTTACAGAATGAGCTGTTAATTCAGGCATTACCTATTAAGGTACTTAAGACACCAAAAAGGATGTCAAACATATTCTCTGAAGATAGGGTGATCAGCAAAGCAAAAGAATGATTTGAGGTTTGAATCGAGTTTTTCTAAAAAACTTATGTACAGTGATTTCACACCACGTGCTTTACGGCGAAGGAAAACATCGTGAGGAAACCTATTTCTGAGAAGTAATTCAATGACGTATGTAAGGTGTCTGAGACGGCGATCATGTTCGGTGAAAAGTGGGTGTTGTGATTACAACACCTCTACCTACTACTAACTACCTACCCCTTCGGGCAATACAGGCGTGAGCATATGTTGTATTTCTTGGTGATACAAATATTCTGCACCAGATTGTGCTGAGTTTTTGAAGCTTAACCGAGTACCTACCTGCTTAACATCCTCCAGTAAAACAAGAGCCTGCTTGTATTCCGGCGGGTCGGCATTCAGCTGTTCTCGCAGTATGTCGAAGTATGCTTTGTGTAAAGTCTCTTTGACTAGCTTCTGGTAACTGTAAAAATACTTTTATTGTTAGTTAAGGTATTTTCTTGTAATATGGAATTATAGAGGCACACAACTTTAGTAATAGCTACATATAGGTGCAATAATGAGTTACTAACTTGAATGTATATATAGTAGTTTCTTATTAGTCTGTATGCCAGACGCGAATGAAAAACATACGTAGCCCTACTATTTTCGCTTAACGCTTATAGCTAGTGATAGCACCATGCATTTTTATATGCCAATAAGGACCTAAATCATCAGCAACCCCCACAGGTGATTAGTACTGATGCAGGGCAGTTATCAAGTAATAGAGGGCTTTGTGCTTGTGTGAATATGCTTCATAATGTATTTAAAATATATTTAGTTATACTCTTAATATAATTTTAGTTTTGTTCATTGGTCTAGCAAAATTATTCACAATTCGAGTATAGCGGGTGTCGATATGTTCGGTGATATTTATCTTTGACCGAACATAAATGTGCTCAAGCAATCTGAACCTTATATCCACGGCATTAAGTTAGACTTATAAAGCAATTTCTGATGAATAAATTAATGAATCAACCACTTAGGTAGGAAATAAAATAAGGTTATTTGTGAAGGTTGAGGCTAAGGTCAAACAAAGGACTGGTTAGGAAATTAAACACAAAAGACTATTGCTATTATTATAAACATATTGATTGAAAAAATAAAAATTTAGCAAAAAATGTTACTTCAAAACTTTATTAACAGCTAAAAATATTCATTATTACTTTATATAATTAGCCATACCATAAGTACATCTGAATTCACAACACTTATTTAAAGGAGAACAAAAAAATAATTTCTGTGTAGAAATTGAGCTTGCATTTAATCAACAACTACCTGATATCTAGCATCTCTCGTCTGTTTGTAATTTTTTTATATGTTGGACAATTCATACAGTATGTTTTAAATTGCCTATATGTTATTCTGATATATTTCTCTCTCTGTATTGCAAAGTTCCCTCAATTCCATTCAGTTGTTTTTGCATGAAAGAGTAACAAACATACATCCATACATGCATTCTTACAAACTTTCACATAATATAAATATATAATTTAATATAAGAAGTATAGTAGGATTAAGTTTTTACTGTACTTACAAATCATATCTCAACATTAATTGTAAGATAAAACCAACCTACCTATTATCTGGGGGCTCAAAAGGTTCCAACTTAAAGTCCTTATCCACAGCAATCTCATGTGCCAGAGCCATGTTTTGCATTCCATGAGCTGCTTTCATGATATCCTCCAGAGTAACGAACTTGGGTGGAGATGCACCTGTTATTGTCGAGCCTCTCACCCTAAACTGAATGGGATCATTTGCATAGTAGCTGGAGCCGCTGGAAGAAGAAAACATTCATAAAAAATATTTATTAAGTTTGGTTAAAATATTTATAAAATTTACCCACAGTTTAGAAACTAGCTTTCTGAAAAGAACTGTCAAGAAACTCAGCCAAGCATCATGTACATTTCATCAATATAACACATTATTAATAATATACAATGTTGGTAGGTACAATGTTATGTATGTTGTAATATAATATATATGAAAACATGCTTAAGTGTTCACATATTCTCTCATGTGTTCTGACAAATTTATGTGATTGTGACTTTGTGTGTATACTTATAATTCTAGAAACAAAAGTAAATTATTCAATCTGTTGCCTACCAAATAGTTCAAGCTCTGCTTAGTTTCTGACTAGATGGTTCTATATGATAATTTCTGAACATAATTTGTATTTAGAGAAAGCAACAAAGCTACCATCTTAATGACACAATAAATATGAATTGAATGGTAAGTTAAGACTACCTTAATTAAATTAATGAAACTGGCAGTATTTTTATGTTTACATGAAGTTATTTTTGCTCTTATTGACCTACATACTGGTAGGATGGATCAGTATACAGTCCATTTTATGTTATGTGACTGCTGCAGATAATAGATGCTAGCAAAACTAACCAATAAAGAAATATATCATTGCTTAACCTTCATATAAACCATTAACATGACTGGAATAATAAGTAGTCATAATCTTTATTGGTATAATGTTAGCTTCTGTAAGCTTCTATAAGCTTCTGTCAGCCTTATGACGCATCCATTTTAAGAGGTTAATACACGTTTCAGTTTCATAGGCATAACATTTTCCTTAGAAACAGACCTGTTTACACCTAAGCACTGTCTTATATTGAAGACAAATTGACTGAAAATCACAAAGATCACAAGAAATTTACAACAAAATAAGAGATGGAACCCACCTTGATCCCGTAGGCATCGGTAGGGACGGATTCCTATTGGTGTTCTGGTCATTCGACTGGGAGCTGGACTCACTAGAACCACCATGATCGCTCATCTTGAACCCTTATAAAACAGCTCAATAAACACTGAACAAAAGAGAAGAAACACTACCCATATAAGGCAGATACAATTTAAAGGCGCGGCAGCAAAAAGTTCATATCATCTTATACACAATCACTTTGTTTGAGTCACGATATTACGATTACTATACCAACAGAATAACCTTAATTTTTACAACAGAATAATTAAGAACAATACTTTTTCACTGGATATATTTGTATTGAATCTATGTTTATTGTATTATGTATATATTTTTGGTGTTATGCTTAAAATTCATGAAATTTACGTGTATTTTGTAACGAAAATACACAGCTGTTTTCCTTCACTTGTCAATTTGATTGATAAAAAAATAAATAACCATAGAGTAAGTAATTTTATTTACCCGTCTACAGATAACAAATTGTGCAGATATAGACTTTGAAGACCAAACTATACATATAAAACATACTGCTTAAATTGTATCATCTATACAGATAATTGAAGTGTCTGTTTATAATTCCAAAATAACAGCTTTTCACTGTATATAATGTCATATGCATTTAGCATATTATGAAAAACTGACTTTAAAAAACAAATTTTAAATGTGTTCTTTGTCTGTCTGTCTATTTGTTCCGGGTAATATTTGAAACGGCTGGATCGATTTTAACGGCACTGGCAGATAGCTAATGTTACAAGGAGTAACGGAGGCTACTTATGTTTATAAAATACATTTAGGGTTCCGCGGGAATGTAATTAAATCTACGCTGGTGAAGCCGCTGGGCACAACTAGTAATAAAATAAAAATGCTCTTGCCATCTCACGAGGCAGGAGGGGAAGCAGATGTATTGTTATAATAATGCCCACATTTCGATGTTTCCTTCACCGTTAAGTTCGTGATATTGAATGTACATTTTTGTTACCTTCATAATTATTATTATATGTCGTACAATGAAAATATTTATTTATAGCTGAAATTAAATTTCAAGCCCCTAGGGCAACATTTTTAGTCGACTACAGCGAAGCAAAAAGGAGGGTTATGATTTAAACCGGTATGTATATTTATATGTACTTACTTATGTTAATTTGTTCCCTCAGAACTACAAAACTACTTCATAATCGCATTATATTTTTTCTAATCCTATCGAAAATACATAGTGCAAAATAATGTAAATAAAAATAAATAAACAGTTCTCTGCCGCAAAAGTCTAGAGTAAATATCGTAAGCACGTTCACCTCGGTTTGTCTACTACGATGGGAATCCCAGTCTCATAGGTTGACTTTACTTTCAAACAAACAAAACATTACATTAAATTAAATTATTCGCAATGGACGCAAAGGAGGACAGACGGCGAAATAACTTGCAGAGAAAAATTAAAGTACCCAGCGTAGAGTCAAAGGGGCAATCTAACTCGCAGACAGAACTAGACTAGCAACTAATTTACCTACGCAAACGTACTCTGGAAGGATTGCTTTTTCTCTACTCCATTTTAAACTTGAGAAAATTTACTTTGCGCTCATTGCTTTGTTTTTGAGGTATAGTGACAGTAGGTACGACGGGGAGATAATAATATGACAGGATCCTTACCTTGCGCTTTGATTGTCATGACAGTTCGGCTATATGATATGGGCGCTAACTATCATCGTATAAGCAGCACCTATTAAAAACTTCTCAGCTTCGAATTTTAATTTTATGGTACAAAATTGGAACATCTTATCTTTGAAGTCTTCATACGTACAAGTATCTGTCTCATGGTAATTATACGCCAAACTTCTGAGGCATATGCAATATTAAATACGACGAATACCGCGTGACAAATAAAAAACCAATCTAACCAAACACGAGCGAGGAATCCAATGGGTTCCTCCACATATTTTTAACAATTTACAAGATATTTTTCTCAACAATCACTTGACATTAGCGGAATAGTTTTACTTAAGCTCATCGCCATTAAATAAATAAAGGAAAGGAAAGGACGAATAACGCGACAGCCGCTTGATTCTGTAAGGTTTTATAGCGTCGCGCTCGACGTCGAGTAACGGTTTCAAAGATACGAATTTTTACTTTGTCGTGTTCGTATTAAGTATAAATTTTGTATGATATTAACCGACGCTTGATGTCGAGTTCAATGCTGAAAAACCTTACAGAATAACGCGATTGCATTGCAGTAGCTTGTTTTAAATCTCAGGTAGGTAACTTGTATTTGTTAGCAAAGTTTCGTTTTTGAAGTACTTTCTTAAAAATTTAAAAAGTGTAATTTCTACTTTCCTGATCATAAGCTTCATAATGTTTGGCTTGATCTAGTTCGGGAGCAAACCGCTGGAGACTGGAGTAATAAATAAGTACCTTCCTTCCTTTCAAGTTATTTTATACTGAAAGGAAAATATTAAAAGAAGCAATGAGAAGCCGTAAACGAGGGAAAGCCAATTTTCCAAGCGAACTTGTTGAAACTGTATTCTAAAGTAAACAGTCAGTCCCATTTAACATTTCCACAAGTCGTCTACGGTGCGGACCATAGTTTGAAATTATACTTTGAAATAGGAGCAACCTACCTAAGAACAGAGTTACCTAGAACCCTAGAACGATATCCATGACATTTATTTATCCATACAGATAGATAAAATTGAAGTGTCTATTTGTGATTCCAAATTAACAGCTTTTCATTACGAGTGCATAATATGAAAGAATATAAGGTATCGATATTAAGATTAGGCTTCATTAGAAATAGAGGGCCTACCATCATTGGTTTAAACACAGCGTATTAAGAGCTTCTAGCTTTGACATTTAGTTTTGGTACCGTAAAATTAAACGTCAAAGCCAAGAAGTTCTTAATACGCGCTGCTTACTTATATTCATTTAAATTTGTATGTAATTCTTGCTGGGCTCCCAGTTCAAATTTGTGTTTTATGAACGAAAAGAAATCATTTTAACTTCGATTTCAAAGCGGCATCTCTCAATCACACCTATATATTGTAATAAATATACAGGTGCATTAGTCACGAGTTATAAGCGCTAGTCTTGAATGCGCAGTACCTAGTCCTAGAGGAAAAGGTTCAATTTCGTTTCATTAAAACTTACACTCGTCGACGAGTGCGACGCTGAGACACCTTAGTGAATAACGCGGCAGAAATATACAGTGCATCACAGGAAAGAATATGCTGGCGCGTCACGTTATCTATGTTGACATTTTATCTTCTATGAATAGTGTGTTTGCCTCATACCGCTATATAATACACCGAATTAATTATTCTTAAATCCCCGAATTCCCTCTCATATTAGAATAGACTGATTATCTCAGAGAATGAAGCACGGATTCCCGTCTGCTTTAATACATTATCTATTAGAATTTATTAGAGCTTCGGAAACGTGGAGCGATTAGAAATTTAGATTCGCTCGTCTCGTGGCAAAAACTATGCTTGCGGGAGGCGGAGACGCGTTTAGCATACTAATTAAGAGTTTTGGGCCAAAGATTGGCCTTTGAGGGAAGAAATACGTTCTGTTCTATCTGCTCGTGACAGACGTGTGGGGTTTTTGGAATAGGATGTATGTACTTATATAAAGTAGGTACTTACCTACTTTACGTAAACCTTTGCCTTTAAAGGATAACAATCTCTTTGTATTGTGTACTATGTAGGGAACTCAAAATTATTATGTTGCAGTGTTAAGGTATCATATTCAAGCTTATATACTAATTTGGTCCTGTGGCTTAGCTCTATTGTTTTATATACATGCATACATATGCTTAGGTCTGTACTTCCCCAAGCGGCAGGCAAAGAGAACAACACCCACTTTTCAACGAAGATGGTTAAGTACTAACGTGATAGATCTCCGTAAATCACGTGGTGTGAAATCACTGCACATAAGTTTTTAGAAAAACTCATTGGTACACGCCGATTGGATTCGAACTTGCGTCGCTTGCGTGTCAGGCGACTGCTCAAACACGGCCACCACGGCTCCTTATTGTTTAATTATATTGTTTAGGTACTCACCAGCCAGACGAAGTCATGTATTACGTATGGCTGGCTATTTATATAGGATATAATAATTATTCAGTAATGCAAAGTAATTTGTCTCATAGATAAGACAGAATTCTAATTTCAAAGCGTCTGCTTATAAACTTATCTAAGTTCATAATGTATGTATTGAAAGTGCAACAGTGCAAGCAACTTAACAACACTGCAAGACTCAAAGCTTCGATTTTATATTAAGTGAGCTAAGTCGGTAAGTCAGAGTAAAGTTGGGCTTAAGTTAAGCCCGCCAATACAGAACCGTTTGCGGTGAAATTCCCTCTATTTTTAATGAACGTTCCACAACTCTACTCGGAGCTGTGAAATTGTTTCTTGAACGGTTTATTTCACTGAAAACTATTTCGTGCGAGCCAATTTAGGTGAAAGGGAGCTATTTATTTAGTGTGCCTTCATTTTGTATTAGTTTCAAATAGATTTTAGGTAAGTAGTTTTTAATTTTATTTATTTAATTATAATTTCATCATATTAACAGTCTCTTCAACTACATGCTTTACAGACATCAATCGACACACGACATCAAGGTTTTTAGTGAAATTACTTAATGTCAAAGACGTATTTGAATTTGTGACTTTTTAGGTAAGTGGGACTTTCACTAAACTCAAGGCCCAGTGTATGATTTGTAATAATGATTATGGTTCTATTAATGAAAAAAAAAACCAAATCATTGGAAAACAATTCCAACTAGCTAGCTAACTTTTTGTTTAAATAAAATTTGCAAGTGAAAGTCAGTTAGTAAATCCGCCCAGGCAGACATACTGGAAAAAAAGAGAAAACACATGTTTTTATTTTAGTACCGTTTAAACTTTCACATTAATTTACTCAAAAGCTGCTAATATGTAAATTTAAACAGACACTTAAATATTATTGATGTGTTTGTAAGTATGTATGTGTATGTATAGATTTACATAACTATGTTCTAAAAATCATAAATGATACTAAATCCACTTCTTAATATTATCTACTTCACATACAGATTCTAATTAAAAACAGTAGGTATCATCACATTGAAATTTGACAGCAATCATAAAACTAAAATACATTTGAAATAATGTTTACTAATGCCCTGGACGACAAGTTAAACACTAAAACAAGTACATACTACTAAGCTTACATTACAAATCGTTCGAGTTCACAAAATTCCATGTTTACAAGGGATACCAACATAACAAATCTCAAAAACAGGATTAAAAGTTAAATTAACATCGGACGGTGGCGGCGTCATATCATACGTTTAATCTGCTTTATATAATTTAAAGTTTTAATCCCTGTATGGAATGAACGCAATATCGTACGCGACCCATTTGTGGTAATTATTCATCTCCAAATATTGTATTGTTATAAAAATCCTTTGATAAATGCTACCGTCTGCCATTTAAAACTCAACTATTTTGGTTCGTAACGTCGATAAAATAATGAATATTTTAACATTCACTTCAGTGCCTCAAGTAAGGTTTTGACATGTCTCGACGTTAACGAATTTCGTTGAGTATTAGCGTAGCGCGAAATGTGCGGCAATCTTTGGAATTTATCCGTAACTCGCCTCCGAAAAAGTATCTGTATATTTCGTACCGCGCTAATGTCGACGGTGTTATCATACAGCTGAGGATATGGGTAACATTAGTTCACTTGTTGTAAACTTTAATTGATTGAGAGGCGAGATGAGATGGAAATCATAACATCGATAGTAGGTAATTCTTTTGTTGGTTGCAAAGAGTCTTGTAAGACGGGTTCCACCACTTCCTAAAAGATGTAATCCGTGCTTTTTCCTTCCATCGTGGATTGTTCAAGGCCTCACATAGTACACAGGCATCCAAAGGCTGAGCTCCCTTAACCACATAATAATTGTTCCATCGGAAATAATCATAATACAACGTCTTATTATTAATCGCCTCATTTACTTTTCTGGCAACGGTCTTTACGCCTAATTTTGAGCCTTGAATATAAGAATCTGGTGGTAGAAATCTGAAACGGAATAAGTAGTTAACTGATTACCATCAGTAGAGATTTCTGTTGATTGCAGGAAATATTCCACTAAAATGTGCCAAAGATGTTTTAGAGCTTCTTCCGAAAAGAGAAAGGTATGTATGAAGGTCACTCTACCATCCTCTATTACATTGCATAAAAAATACGTTTTTTTAAAGTACTATTTAATAGTAAGTTCTATTTAGGCGATTAACGAAAGAAATTTATAGAGCGAATGTGACCGGAAATGTCGGTAGAGGGCGTCCAAGGAACAACTACTATGACCAAATGAATAGTATATTCAGAAAGGTCAATTTCGGAGCACTCGTAACCGAAGAAAGTGTATGAAGAGATGCATGAATGTGAAAGAAGTATATAAGGATCGTAGCATGTGGCAAACGGTGGTCTCTGCCTACCCCCATGGGATACAGGCGTGAACATATGTATGTATGTATGTACTATTTAAAGTACTTTCAAATCGTCAGAAGGACACATAAAATACAGGATCATAAATATTACTGTGATATGTTGAAGATTGCTTTAGTGGAGGAAAACCCGGCAAGAAAATCAACAATTACTCTTTTCAAAAATATACTTTGTAAATGGAACCGTCTGTTACATGGGACTTAAACATGAATGGCTAAGTGTGCACCCCTGCCTACCCCTTTGGGGGACCCCTACAGGCGTGAGCTTATGTATGTGTTTGCCTTACTTGTGGTACTTAGCACCTCCGTAAACGATGGGCACAACACCAAGATTGTACCCATATAACACTTTGCTGGTGACGTAATCTTCTGCAATAGACTCCTCCATAGCTAGATAGAAGTGATACGAGCTGAGCATATAGAAACAAGATCTCATAGTCTTTCTCCTACAATCCAAAGCACCACATTTTCCATAGACGTCGATCGTCAAATTATATTTCCCCAGTTCATTCTGAAGGTCTTTTAAGAATACTTCTCTTTTGCTACTGGATTTGCAGTTATCCAAAAGCGTTGCGACTGCCTTGGTTTTAGTTGAGAGCAGCTTTTTTTGTTTGTCAGTAATAGGATTCATTGTTTTAATCCATTCGAAATTATTTCCCAACTTAATATCTTGTAAATTGTACACGCTGATGAATGAATATGGTATTGTTGAATCGATCCTGAAAGGGATAGAATCAATTATAAAATGTTTGTTACTTAGTCACACACATACACAAACAAGCGGCACAAGATAGCTTTCAACCCCCAGGGGTAGAATTCCGGAAAATCCTCTCTGAGAGAAGTCTTTTACCTTACAAATAATACCTACACCCTCCACATTTCATAGCAGTTTAAGCTGTGCGTTGAATTCAGTCAGTTTGAGCTTTGAATTGCTGCACAGATTTATGTCGACAATATAACTGTAAAATCATAAATATTCCCTTAAATACGTACTTGTAAGTGCAAGTCCAGTTGAAGAAGTTCTCAAAAACAGGATCACAGACGGGATATTTAGTCGCCGAGTCGTTAGCGACAAACACGTACATTTGTGACGGAGATCTAACTTCTGGTAGTTCTACACCTTTGCTCACATCTTGGACATTAAATAGAATGCTGTCAAAGAGTAGAATATTTCCAAATAAACTTCGATTCGTTGTCAAATAACAATTATAATGCTTACAATTTCTCTTTAAAAAGTACTCTTGTCCTTCCACTTCAAATTCATCTTGAACCTCGTTCCAAATTAGTATGTGCTTCATGTCAGGCAAAAATCTTTCTACTTTTGTTGTGATTAGTGTGTTTAGAGTTTTTCCATTAATGCAGTAATAAACAATAGTAAATATGCAGAAAAGATGGAATGATATCTTTCTAAATTTGGTCGTACGTGCTACCTTGGTCATTTTAGTAATCATACTGGTGAGTTTACTAATACTGGCGATCGTCTTACTTTGAGATGATTTGTGTACATTTGGTGACTTGTGTTTACGAATACTTTCTGCGTTACTACCAGAAATCATGACGTCTGTCTGAAACAATAAAACGTACTGTTTTTTTATGACTATTTTGTATGTCACGCTATATTTTCTTGGGACGTTTGGTCATCTTATATATAATTTATATGTCATCATAGTTCTATAGTTTTTCGATATTCAAATGTGACTTTTGACTTCCATTTCTTTCACACGAGAGATTAACATTTCAAATGTATTTAATTTTTTTGGGCAGTACTGAAAAACTTGTAAAAAAAAGTGACATTGGGTCATTTCAGATTTCTTTACCGTCTTTATAATCAAAGAACCTTAGATAATTTGAGACAAGAATGAATTCATGTCTCACCTTCTTGAATCACCAGTTCTATAAATGACACTGACATTATTTAATTTAGATACTAACATTAAGGTAAAGAGGAAATAATTAGTATACACAAATACATTCGATCGTATATTCAGTTAATAAACCACTTTTTACAAATAAAAACTTATTTTAAATATCTTTATGTTGATTACAAGCATTCCTGTATGACGGGTTCCACCATTTCCTAAATGTGGTGTAACTGCCTTTATACATCAGCCATGTAGGGTTATTCATAGCTTCACAAAGTGCGCAGGCGTTTAGTGTCTCGGACTTCTTGATTGTGTAATAATTCTGCCATCGGAAATAGTCGAAATAGACCGTCGTATTCCTTACCGCCTCGTTTATCTTCCCTGCTACAGCTTTCGCCCCTAAACTTATAGCGTTGAGGTACGAATTCGGTGGCAGGAACCTGAAAGATACATACAAAACATTTTCAATTCTTTTAGGCTTATCTTAGGAATAGCTTAGGTCCTGAACATTTTGAACAAGCTGAACATTCCGATTTAAAGTATCTTAATGTGATGAGACTTTAATAAGTACTTTCAAATTATCAGATTCATAATTACGTCTGATAAAGCTCAATATAAAATCAGTCTAATCACTCATCCGTTTCTTCTGTCTGAATTATCACGTCAGGGGCCCTACCGTAAGATTTGATTGCCATGATAGATTGACTCATATTATGAGACAGCTGTATATAACGTATGTCGCCTGTCACTGTCGCACAGCTGAACTAACATTGCAATAAGAGCTGTAGATAAGGAACTCACTTGTCATAGTCTGCACCGCCATAAACAATAGGCACTGCATCATTGTCGTACCCATCTAACACTCGTCTAGTGACGTAATCCACTGCCAGAAAATCCTCCATAACTAAATAGAAATGGTATACTCGCTTGAGTCTATAGTGGCAGGACTTGATTGTTCTTCTACTGCATTGAAGTGTACCACATTGGCCGTACACGTCGACAGTCATGTTAAACTTCGCTAATTCAAGCTGAAGGTCCTTTAAGAAAACCTCTTTTTTGCTACTAGACGTGCAACTGTCAAGAAATGTAGCGACAGCTTTAGTTTTGCTTAACATTTGATTATTTCGCTTCTGGTCAATGGGGGCCATGGTCCTTTTCCATTTGAAATTGATGCCCAATTCTTCGTTTTGTAAGTTGTATATGGTGATGTATGAAAATGGTATTGTTGAATCGATTCTGTTGGAGGAGGTAGATTATGAATACATCATACGTTAACTAGAAACAAATGTGTTGCTAGAAGATTTATATCAGTTTAAAATTGCAGCAAAAATCCTTCAACAGAGGGCATTGTGGTACAGTATTTGTGGTTATCTATCGGTACTGTGATACTAATATACTCTTATGTGTATTTTCATAATTTTCAAATCACTGAACAGCTCAGTGTCAAGACGAATTAAATGATAGTTGATTATTATGGAAATTGACATAAAACATTAAGGGTGGGTTGCACCAACGACACATTTTAGCTATAACAAGATTACACTGACATCAAAATTTGGCAATAAACAGTTTAATTTGGTGCAACACATTAAGGAGTCACAGCTAAAGTCATCGCCAAATTTGTCTCACGCTTACCTGTAACAACTGTTATCGTGCCACCCACCCTAAAGATACATTGAATTAGAAATAATAATAATATATACCTGTAAGTCCAAGTCCAGTTAAAGAAGTTATCATAATGAGGATCACAGACGGGGTACTCCGCGGCTGAGTCGTTAGCAACGAAGATGTACTTCTGCGACGGAGTCCTAACTTCAGGCAGGTTTATCTCTCTGCTTACGTCCCTCACGTTGAATAAAATGCTATCGTAGTACAGCACATCTCCAAACAAACTCCTGTTACTAGTCACGTAGCAGTTCGTATGTTTACATCTCCTCCTCAGAAAGTAATGTTGCCCTTCCTCTTTAAGGCCTTGGATCTCCGTCCATATCAATACGTATTTTATGTCAGGCAAAAATCTCTCGAATTCCTTCTTAACTAACTTCTTTATGGGCTTTTCATTGATACTATAATAGATAATAGTGAATATACAAATTAAGTGGAGTGCTATCTTTTTAAATTTAAACGATCGTGATACTTTGTTCATGTTAAAATTTACTACGAGATTACGTGCTCGAGCCATTGGCATGATGTGCAGTGATCTGCACTCGGAGATATGGTGTTGATAAATACTTCCAGAGTTCCAGGAAAAGTTTGTGAAATCGTTTTGCTGAATATTTTCCACTACGCATTGTATTGTAGGAGGTCGATCGAAGCTATGAAATGGATAGAATTTGCTTGACTTTTCTATGAATATTTTGGATTTTTATAGGATTATGCATTAATTTCAAATGATTTGCTAACAAGGACAAGTATAATATTTTATATATTTTAATGCAAGTGTCCATACACTGCAGAAACATGACGTTATTGTCAGGAGAAGCCTTATTGTGTTTCCTTGTGCTTTTTTTTATCGTGAACATTTTATTCACAGATGTTACTCGCAGTGTGGGCGATTTTATGAAAACCAACAAGATGAAAGACTACACTATACATATACTAGCAGGCTTTATTACAAAGATTTCATAGGAATCATAATCTGATAAATTTAAACAAATGACATACTTTACATTTTGGTTTAGGTGTCAATTAGTCATTGCCAGCTTCTTATCAGTAATCAGAAGAGATTAAAAATCATCGGAGTTTAGGATTACTAAGTAAGAATAGTCGAATTATGTGCTCTAGCTTTTTTTGACTAACGAAATAATTATTATGCTACCATTGAGTACTTTAATGAGAGGAGCTCATGGCACAGTTGCTATTGGGCATACCATTTCATTAGCGAAGTTAAGCAACCACCCGAGTTCCCTCCGTGCCTCGGAGAGCACGTGGCGATCGTTACAGGTCAGTCGGAGGCCTAAAATAGTCTGACAACTGGTTTAACCCAGATCACAGATTTTCCTCGTTAAAGGGATTGCGAAGGTCAGATGGCAGTCACTTCGTATCAAAATCAGGTGATCAGCCACATCGGGTTGAATCAAGTGCCAACCCCAACACTGTATGGGATAAGGCCAGGGAGATGATGATGAGTACTTTAGTGAGTCTGTGTGCATAAGGTCGCTATAAAAGGCAAGGTAAATCAAATTCAAACTTATAATATTTTTAATAAGGTAGGAAACGCACGAGTTACAGTTTTGGTATTATAAAGGCTGCAGTAGTCGCTTACAATCATGCAGGCTGTTTTTCTTCTGGTTTAGTCATTTTTGTAGTACAAATAAAGAAAAAATATTTCTGATTCAAAGGAACATCTGGCATTCATTAAAATTTTGCCTTAATCTAATTTCATATTACTTACAACTTATAATTTTATGAAAGTTGAGCTCAGTTTTTATGAAGCATGTTCGATATTCGTTAAAAGTTGTGTGATAACATAGTTGTTGCGAATTTAATTATGCAAAGTAACTTTGTAACTTATTACGAAGGGTTTTTCCTAACTTGATGTATATTATACAAATAACGACCAGAATCATGTTTTGTAGCAAACCTTTATTAAAATATTGAAAATATGTTTGGGCGCTGACTGCAAGTAATTTCAAAGGATGGATTCCACCATTTTCTAAAATGTTTTAAACTGACTCTCTGCATCATGCAGCTGGATTATTCACAGTTTCACACAGTACGCATGCATTTAAAGGTTCTGATTTCTTCACTGTGTTATATTTCTTCCATCGGAAATATTGAATACTTGTTGGAATACAAGGTTATATTGTCCACAGACTCATTTACAAAGTTAGCCACCAGCTTCACTCCTAATATTCGACCATTTATATAGGAATATGACGGCAGGAACTTGAAATGGTAGAATGTTTATAATATATAACTAATATTGTAAATGCGAATGTGTATATGTCTGTTAACTTTTCAAGGCTGGACCGCTTTGGCTGGAATTAAAATTTCCCTTCTGAATAAACTCAGTACTATGGCCTTCGAGTAGGTTTTTGGGATCGAAATGAAATACGATGTACCAAAGAGGAATTTCTTTTTTATTTCACAACAGACGTTTCATATATAAAAACCGTTGAGACTCTCAATAGTGTGATTTAAATATTAATGACAACAGTGTCAACTCCATCTACCGGCACTGTTATATACTACTAGTCAAACCTACATACTTGGCTTGTACATATCGCCCACCAAAGGACAAACTATATCTTGGAATCAAAACTTTGACAAATACACGAAGATGCGGTTAAAAGTTAGTTTTAATATAAATGGTTAATCTCCTCCAAGGCCTGCCACGTTGTCGTTTCCCGACCTTTATAGGATATTTAAACTATGTGATATTAAAAAAAATACCACTTTTACTTGTTTTTATTTCATTTTAAGTACATATTCGTCTGCATATAAATATTTCCTTCGTCTTATTTCTTTAGATGCGTAGGTAATGTACTTGTATAGTATTAACCGATATGATCAGAGCTTCAAACAAATCTAGAACTGAATAGCTGTGTCTATAGATTGGATTTGCCTTACCATGGTAGCTTACGTATTTGTAAACCGCTCATCAAATCTTATTGTGTCAATAACTACCTGTTAAGGTCCAGCCCTAAGTATTTTTTAACCGACTTCAATAAAAAGAGGAAGTTTTAAATTTGTGTCACGATATAACCATCTTCTATAATTCTATTCCGCGCAAAAAAAATTGTATTGCAATAATTGTTGCCAACATAAAAGTCAGTTCGGAAAAGTATTTGAAATGTCACAATAAGATTTGGCGCGTATTTTTCCAAAATGGCGACAAAGAGCTCCCGTGCTTGTATTGTGCACATGATGTGGGTCGTACATCGGACAGGCCTCGACAAAATTGTCCGCGTTTTTTGAATGGCCTCCCGATTAACGTTGTTACACGGAAATCAGTTTGATGGACGCTTTAGAAATATTTATTTTCCTTGCGAATGTGATGTATGAATGTACTGGAGGGTAAAAAAGAGAGGCGCGCGAATTGCGTTCTCAAATTAAATTCATGTCATTTCTTCAGTCATTTATTTTTAAACTATAAAAGGACAATGGCTATCCCCTTTTCATTCCATCCCGAAACTATTGATCAAAGATAATATTCAAAATAATTGTTAAATAAATACCGAACCCATACAATATTTATCTGACAATACGTTATTCCAAGTTTCTTTATCACATATATAATCGCTAACTGTATAGTAACCCTTTTTAAGTAATACAAGTTTTACATTTCTCTTTCAATGTATCAAAGGGCAAGTTTAGAAAACATGTAGGTATAAAAGCGTATACATTGCCCTAAAAATGGTCCCTGGAATTTCTGTAAGCGGTGTGTAGGTACTACTATTTTATTTTTATATGTCAGTACCTTATAAACTTTCATATGCATTATCATATATTTATCTGTATAGATATAAATTTTCGGGTATTTGAACATTAGTCATAGAAGCTATAGGATAATGATATTTTTCTGTTGATCCGAGAACAAATCACATACCTACATTTACATGATATATGGTACTCTTTCAAATAATGCGAAATTTCTGATAACAACAGCATTCCAACGGTTGACAATGTTGGTCACAGTTAGAATTTCCCAGTTGTTCAGTATGCAGTTGGCGGCAGTGATTTTCCAATGAGCGGCCTGCTACGAATGCGGAGACGCCGTGTCTGCTGTGCCGCGGACAGAGGCTGCCTATTCTGGAAGATATCTTTATTTAAAAGTTAGCG
Organism: Watsonalla binaria; assembly: GCA_929442735.1. Lineage (NCBI taxonomy): Eukaryota > Metazoa > Arthropoda > Insecta > Lepidoptera > Drepanidae > Watsonalla > Watsonalla binaria. Next base: position 3,679,531 of record OV838938.1, read on the forward strand.
ACCCGCCCTTGTCTAATTTCGCGTTACTATTTCTTAAGACTACCTATTACAAAACGGTGACTTTTCTCTAAACTAGCTTTCAATTGAATATATATTTCAGCAAGTTAATAAAAACCGCATCAAGTATATATATATATACTTGAACTATATATACAAGAATTGCTCGTACAAGAATCATGGCAATATGAACTACTGCCTAAGCTCATTCTGGCATTCATATTGCCATAATGATAGGTAAGGTAGGTAGGTTAGTCAACACATAGCGCATTGCCAAAATAGGTAATCTGTATTTCTGAATACAGATTACCTATTTTACGCTGCAAATTTATAAATACATACTTTTTTCTGTTCTTATTCTAGCTGTGACCAGCTTTATATTAACATTTACTAAATAGTAACCAGAATAACACCGCTGGCTTAGGTAAGAGGGGGTCTCGTCTCGCTAATGAGATTCTTTGGATCGCGGTTTGCATTTCAGATCAGCTGTGTCTCGTGTCTTCCTACCTATTCCTTAATAATGACGTTTCGCAGATACAAATTCTTTTATTAAAGTTATTAGATTGGCAGATTTTACTTAATTTAATCGTAAATATTACCATAAATACTGATAGTCGCGTACCAGAATCACCATGTTAGGTGTATTCCAAGAAGTATTTTTGGGGTTATTCCAATAATCCCCATAATTTTTTTATTGTTCATACTTGGGGGCCAAGCATCATCGCAGTAAGAACTTCTCAGCTTCGAAGTTAGAATTTACGGTACAAAAATGGAACGCCAAAACTCAGAATTTCTTAATACGTTCTGTTAAACCGATGATAGTAGGCACCCTGTTCAGATATTACTATTTGATTGCAACAATAAATATCTAGTATCCCTCACCTAGTAGTCGCAAACTTTACTGCGGAAACCGAGGTTGTTGGTGCTATCCCCGGGCAGCTGCCCTACTATTATTGGTTTTTTTCCATTTGTAATGTCCCAGTAGCAGCCTGAAGACGGAGGTAGGCTAGCCCCCTATTACATGAGACCTAAACAGAACTGGCGAAATGGTGGTGGTACAGACCCGTATGTGTGAATATCTTAATCTGAGAATCACTGTGAACAATTTGTACGTAAAGTTAGTTCAATTATAAAAAGGTATTCGTCCATTCAGTTCATCCCTTGTTAGATATTTAAAGTATTATTAGTGTAAAAAAGGGAATATATATGTAGTCGACGATGTTACAATATCGTCTAGCGTGTAGGAGGCGCGCAAAAAATCCTTTTATTGAAACTAGCCCGTCCGTTATCCATTATGTATTAGGCACTTGGGATCACGTGTCCATTGTATCGCGGGATTGTATGCAAAATTGAATTATATCAGTAATCTACATACTTATCTTCATGACCAAAAAAGCCGTGGAATGAGCTCCCCGAAGCCACAACTGCATGGGGTTCTTCAAGAATGGTGGGAAGTAATGTTTACAGTCAGAATCACGTGAACAGTATGCTTGTTTTATCGCTTTAGTAGTGGGTACCTGAGTTTACAAAAAATTCACAGGACTCTTTTGAGTCCAAGCTTACAGACTTCTATATCTATCTTGGAACTAACTCCTGTTGTGGGACTTTCTTTATGATCTAAGTACATCTGTAATTTCTTCAAACATAGGACAAAAACCACATAGTCTTTGTGGTCGATGTGGCTGGGGACTAGATTTATACGCAAAGCAACTTCCAATTGAGCATTGCAACACTTTTTACAGGGAAAATCGGTAACCAGGGTGATCACAGTAGTGATTCTCAAGTTACCGGCCCTTGATAATAAGGGATTGCTAATCTACGCTACTATTATAAAGTGGAAAGATTTGTATTTTAGTGTGTATGTTTTTAATGAATAAACTCTAAACTACTGTGCCGATTTTAGATTCTTTCTCCTTTGGAAAGCTACATCATCAGCGGGAACGAGAACCAGACGTCCGTCAATAAGTAATAAAATAACGTGTCATGTATGTACGGACACGTGCAGCAATAATGTGAACATATCTGCAATATTCAGTTTTTGCCCCACCTTTTCCCTCGAGGGCCACTCTCTATGACACATGCGTGGGACAGAATCCAGAATGGGCCCCTTGAATACATTTGCTCATCCGATATGAGATGTAGTTTTTGTCGCCATATTCCTCGGAAATAGTGTTTTCGCAGGTCATAAAATTGGTGATATTTGTTTTTGCGCATTTTGTAGAATATTGAGGGGTCTTATTTGTTTTTTGAAATATTGTTTTATTCTGTTTCGTCAACTTTGGTTACTATGTAAATAGTTTAATTAAATTAGCGGACATCACGCGGTTTCGCTCACGTAGTTCCCGTTCCCGTGGTACGGTAATAAAATATAGCCTATATTAATCAATGATAATGTACTTAGCATTCTAATTGTGAAAAATTTTTAAAATTGGTCAAATTGTATTTGAGCCAGTTACAAACATACATACAAACCTTTCCTCTTTATAGTATATATTACATACCTTAAATATTTTTTATAATGACGCAACTATTTTACTTATTGCGTTATTATAGCTGTAAAGCTGTCATTGCACCAAACTTATTTAACCCGTTTAGCGCGAATTATTATCTACTTCGAAATTACATTTAGTGTCTCATACAAATATCGACATAAAAATATTAAAAATTAATTATACTCACGCTATCCTAGAAGGCTCCTTGAAGGGGTGAGCAGAAGAGTTACAACACTCACTTTTCATCGAAGATCATTCAGTGACAACATGACAGATGGCAACTCCATCGTTGTCTCAGGCAGTCAGACATATTGCAGGTTTCCTTATTTTTCTTCTGGTTTAATTTTCCTTCACTGTAAATACACGGGGTGCTAAAACTCATTGGTACGGACCGCTGGGATTTAAGGACTGCTACTCGACGACTCGGCCACCACTGCTCTCATTTATTTTGCATATTATTGGGGTTAAAAAAACCTCAGCACCTTAGCATAATGTCAATATTCAATAGCCTACATTCTATTCGGTTTTGTGCCTTTCTCAAAGGTGAATAAGGTTTTATTTCACCAAGCACACATCACAATCATACCTAACAGAACAAAGTAAACACCGCCTTATTCCAATTAGACATTGATTAATAACTAACGTGAACTAAGCTAAGCAGAAAGTCAATCAAACAGGGGCATGCATCGACATGTTTCGGCTCATCGATCAGAAAGAGTAGAACTAACTTGTCAGATTGGAGCGTGATCACTCAATCCCCCCATTACACTGGGACGATCAGTCAATCCGGGGCGCGGTGCCATTGGATGACACGATACGACATTATAATAAATATCTGGTTGACCGAGCTGTGCTCGGTTTCTTATTCACACAAAAAAGTAAAAAGCAAGAAAAATAAATTTCCGCTGAACGTCAGTCTCGAACCAGGGTACTCTAGTTTCGTTATCGCCCCGTAAGCTGGAAGTCTCACCTTTGAGCTTCCATAACTTAACAGATGTCGGCGAAATTTGCTGTCGTATTTTAATGATATTTTATGAGTTTTTCGGTGCCTGAAAACCCCCTACATGAAAAAGCCGTTTCCGAGATTCCGATTATATATATACAAGAATTGCTCGTTTAAAGATATAATATTACTGCAAAGTTACTCTTAAGTCATTTATAGCGAGCGCCAAAAACTCAGTCTGCTAAATTTGCGTTATACCTAACCGAACTACAACTCAACAATTTGTCCACCTTTTTTATGCAGAGACATACATGGCAGGTGTTAAATTTAGAAACTTTTATTTGCAATAAAGCATACTTATTTTTTAATTAATATTAGACTAAAGCGACGCAAGTTCAAATCCCAGCGACCTGTAACAATGATTCATAAGACGTTGATGGACTCCCCATCTGCCATGTTGGCACTTAATCATCTTCGATGAAGAGTGCCAGCTGTTATAAAAACAACTCTGCTAACCCCTTCGGGAGACTCTTCTGCGATGGCGTAAGTATATTCATTTTATTGAAAATGTCGTTGGTCTTATTTATTGTTACATTGAAAGCCACTAAAAATCATTGTAGTCGGAGACAAGGCGGAATAAACAGACAGACTTTAAAAGCTTATTTTCTATATTCTCGCGTGACGTGAGATAGTGGAACGGAGTGCTATGCAAGCCAGTCTCAGATGAAGATAGATCGCACGGAGACGCATGGTCACCCTGTCCGCTCCCGTGCCCGCGTATCGCCTGATCGATGTCTCTACTCACATTACTTCGTAGGTACAGACAACTTCAAAAGGGATAATGGAATTATTTTTCCCTACTTTGATGGTTAAGCCTGCCACATCGGTCGCGAGTTCTCGCAGAATGCGTGTTATAGCAGGGGTAGAAGGCGCGCGGGATAATCCTGGCATTGCAAGTGAAGTGACAGATAATAGGCTGTGTTAACTACTTAAAATTCTTAATGGTATAAAAAAAACCTACATTGAAACTAGTGCCCCAACAATGCATACAATAAAGCCAGGCAGATGATGATGAAATAATGACTTTGATCAGACACGTTTTTCATTGACTGTACTTGGGTTTACTTACGAGTGTTATTTACTCTTTTCCAGTAGCTATTACGGAACTTTGTTCCAATCAGTTTCAATGGATCGTGATCATACTTTCGTAAGCGATGAGTTTTGATTACAACTGCTATGGTAGCTGTCAGATCGTAATGATAAGATGATCGCATCATCGGGCAGTAAAATGTATATATGTATGAGTGGCATTCAGTTGTAACAATAGTATACCTATTTACAATTATATAGAGTACTAGTTTCAGAGAATACCCGCAACAAACAGACTCACTATGAACATTACATTAAGACTACAATCGAAACAAGTTCGACAAACACGCAACGGGTTTCTTAACAAATACATAATAGTGCAGTATTCATTGTAAGGGAGTACCCACAAAATATGCAATAACGTGAGGGTGAGCCGTGCGTTATCCACGCTATGCCAACTACATCCAGTTATTGCCATAATATAATTTTCTCGCATAGTTCTCTTGCAATATTGCCAACTATTTAATGCTGCGTTTCGTAATTGATTTACGTACGGTACAGAGTACACTCACTAAAGAATGCGCAAATTGTTTTGATTATAAATTGTTCACACTAGCTATGTATTATCCGCAATTTTGTTCGTGCGGAATAAAACAATAGAAAAGTGCTCAATTTACTATGTGACATTTTTAACACTATGATTTTCTACAGTATATTTAGTGTACTTTCTTGTAAATCGTTCTACTTAATAGTAAAATTCGTCAAATAAGTTTCAACAATTTCTAGCAACGTATGTCTACAAACCGATAGACAAACTTATTTATGTATCATACTTAACTAACATATTTATATAATATACTCTAAATATATTGTATGTTTTAGTATCCATTTGAAAATCAAAATACAGACAGACATTTCATTTGTATTTATTATTTGGTAAGGTTTGTATTATTATTGTTTCATCGGCACTGGGTTATTGAAAAATAACTATCGGTTATGAAAATTGTTTGCGCTGAACAATACATGCACGGAACATTTTGTGTATCTTTCTTGGCACTTAGGTGGACGTACGGTTCGAATAACTTGTTGTATTTGTATTTTTGCTCGTGATTGTAATTTAATTAGATGCATTGCGTCTCGTGCACGGAATGTTTAAGATAACTACGATCCCAGCGAATTGCGGTCGCATATAGTATGGGATAACGCTATTGGAAGGATAGTTTGTGTGATGTAGAATGACGAGACTATAATAATAATAATATATATACTTTATTGCACACCATAATATAGTATAGGTATTCTAGTTAGATTAATAAAGTATTGTAACAGACTATATTACATATTGAGCAAATTGTATTTTGCCATTCTGATTTTGAAACCTGATTCAATTAAACAATTGGACTTTTAGAACGCACAATAACGTATTAATTGTGATCACGAATGTACACGAATGAAAAAATAGTAGCATTATAGTTATGAGCTTGGGTCCTACCATGACCTCTTATTGCCACGGTAGTTTAACTCTTATGTGACGTGAGCATATGATGTGTATAAGTCTGTCACTGTCACATAGTGGAACTAAGTGATGACAGTATGTGGTTATGGTAAGGCCTCTGCTATCGATATATGTATAAATGTTAAATTAAAAAAATATAGTCTAAACTTATATGATGTCTGACTTATATGATCTTACAAAAAAGGTCGAAATATTTTTGAAGTGTTAAAAAAACTACAATAACATAACATAGTAAAGAATAATATTTTAAAAGGCCATTACGGCCATCATATTAGGTATGCTGGCCACCTCATGGCCGCAATTTTTCCTCGTAAAACATAAATTCCTCTTACAACTTTGAGTGATCTTCTTGAGGTTATACCTAATTTTACGGGAAAAGTTTTGCTTTCACTGTGTTCCGATTCAGCTATGGCATCTACAACGCTGGTATTTTTATTAATATAATATTTGATTTTTTAATAAGTTTTTAGCAGAATTTTAACTGAAAGGCTTATTTTTCTTTTCCTCGTAGTTTATTGCTAAGTAACAGTATTGGTAGGTAAATAAAAATGAAGTATTCATACCAGCAATAATAAACTAACATGTACTTAATACAATTCCTAAAATTTTTTTGGAAGTAATGTTAACTGAAATGCAATATTAACTGAATTATATGTGTGGGAGGTGGATCATAAATATTTATAAAAGTATTTTTTTTCTCTCAATATTATTTACATTTTGTTCTGTGTTCAAGCTGACTGCGTTTACTCGCTCGTAATTTCCTTTATATTATAGGTAGGTACTACTAGATGTTCCAGGGCAAACGTTGTATTGCCATATGTTTTGTTGGGGTGGATCACCCTTATCATTAAAGGATATGTTGGGCAATAATCAGACTTACCTGATATGCAAAATTTCATACAAATCTGTCCAATCGTTTAGGAGGAATTTGGTAACAGACACCGCGGCACGAGAATTTTATGTATTAGCTAACGAAGAATATTGTTTTTTTTTATTAAATATAAAACACTTCTTAAATATACAATTGTATTATTATATACTTTAAGAAATCAATAATGGTGATTACAGACTAAACAATATGTACCTACTTAGATAGTAATATTCAGAACCATATTAACAATAACGGAAGCTTATGTGATAACACAGACGCAGATTATCGTCATGCAGCACAATTCACGCAGATATCGCATTCACCCAGTGGGTAATTTGAGGGGTAATCACATAGAGATGGTCATACCAGTATAAGACAACCAACTTGTATATTTGCGTCATTAACGTATATTGTATCGTACAAGTCTAACAACACAAGAAGAATATTGGGGTCCAGGGTCCTGCTATCATCGGTTTAAGTGGAGAATACTAAGGACTTTTGAGCTTTGACATTTAATTTTTTTAACGTATTCCTCTTCTTGTAGTGCCTCTCCAGCTATTGAAGCGGAAGAGTTCAGCAGCACTGCTGATGTCAGTCCACATAAACGTCATTAAAACTATTAAACGTCAAAGCTAAGAAATTCTTAACACGCGCTGCTTAAACGGTCATTGGTGGTTGGTCCATGGTCGCAAACTATTTAACGATGCTGCGGAACACAAGGTCCTGAGTTTTTGAGCAATGTGTTATCAAGTTTTTCCATCTGTTATTTTCCAGTAGCAGCCAAGAGTCTGGTTTAGGGCCCGGTTAGTGGCAATAGGCTCGCCCTGTACTACATGGGACTTAAAGATAATTTGCGAAATATAGGTCTTCAAGTGCATCTATCCCTACTCCTTAAGGGATAGCAATCGAGGACTTAAAATATGAAAAGATATATATACTATATTCTTTTACGAGACTTAGGACATAACGGGATCTCCGGTTCGAAATACCGGGGATTCGGAGTGGGGACTGTACCTTCTCGCACAACACTACTCTAGAGTAGTGTGTAGTGTTGGATGCATGTGTTAAGCCGCTTGTCATACGCGGAGAGCACTCTTGTTTGCTATTTACAGGTGCCGGCACTAGGTTATGGACGCTGACTTTGCGCAGTAGTCATTTTGTGAGTCTACCTATACCTATATGTGACGCGAATAATTTATTTTTTCCAGTAGTTCCAGTTCTAGTTAGGAGCCACCTTACTCTACTGATATATGGTATGTTCATCACCTTTCAGTGCTTAAAGAATGAAAAGTTTCCAAGTCAAAATATTGAAGGTCTTACAATGTGAACACTCCAAAAAGCCCCCCGCCTCACGTTAATACAGCATACTTATTAGGGTTCCGATGGGTTAGTTCATAACTCGTGATTTGGTTCCGTTAATGGAGTTAGTACAATGTTCGTTGATATACGGGGCCTTAAACATTAAAGACTGACGATTACGTTTTATGCAGAACTTAGGGATATAAGTTGAAAAAAATATGTTATATCAAAGTTATTTGAGTACTTCTTCTTGACAACACTGGAAGTTTACTTAAAATTGATTTTATTATTTTACATGTATAAGTACGCCTCTGCCTACCCTTTCAGGAATACTCGTTTTGAGAGCTTGAATTAGTAATAAAAAATATAATATGTATCCGTCGTTTGGTATAAGCTTCTCGTGGCTAACGGGCTGGGGCTTTTTTCGCTCAGAGAATCAGCATTGCTATCCAACGTGGCAATGCTGCCAGTCTTCTTGACACGATCCCAAGAGACACCGATTTGGGCCAAGTTTTCTACCTGTGATTAGTTTCTAGTACTGTTCCTTGTATATATAATATAACTTAAGTATCATATCTTAAATTTGTATCCATTAATACATTCATGATAATCCAACATTGGTGACGAGCTTGTAAGTAAACCAGATCGATGGTCGACAACTGTCGTACTAGAGAACAACAGAACTCATTGTGGCCTGTCTCAATAAGCGGATTATTCCGTAATTTGCATCAAACCCGGCCGACTAGATTTCCATGTCAAAACCGTCCGCCTCCCAAGTAGGTAATGTTTATTTACAAGCAGCATGGGCTATTGTTGTAAAACTTAGCTGTGCGATTTTGCCACAAGATGCATTTCTAATTATCTATCCGCCCTTAGAATGTAGGTAGTATGTAGTGAAAATTAACACTTTACATAACCAACTTTGAGACTTCAACATGAAGTCAGTAAAGTTAAACGACCTCTTAAATTTGCAAACTTTAATCTAGTTATCAAAGTATACCAATTTATAATAAAAAGCCTACGAGTAATAAGCCCTTTATGAAATAAAAACTGACTTTATAAAATGTGGTTGTCATACATTTTATTCGCATTTATGCATTTATCCACATTCATATCCGAGTTACACTAACTGTGTATGCAGAGGAGCTGTGTGCGTGGGAATCATATTTATATTTGCATTATTGTAACGATAAAAACTCTTTTCCAGGAGTAACTTTGGCTAATTAGTTTAGAAAAAAAATTAAGTTTCGCGATATAAAGCATGAAAGTATCTACGCGTGTGAAACCGCGGAGCACGGCTAGTCCTGTATAATCATGTCATTCTAACGTTTTTAAGTACTTCGTTTATGTCTAATCAAATAAGTTTTCTACTTGTAATTAGTTTTTAGTTACTTATTTATTATTAATAAATTGTATTAATAAAAATCTGTACGATAAAGGCCAATAGATATTCCTATATTTAAATAAGGATCCACTGGTAGTCTAAATCCCCATCACATTATAACTTTCGTAGAGCGATTTAAAAAGAAAATTTTAAAAATTCTAAAAGTTTTCGTTAGGATTTCAACTTGGCGCCTAAGTTCGCCGAGAGGCTTAGTTGGTAAACTCTGAGAGGAGAGCATTTTGGAAACTAAACTTTATTCAATGATCTGAGGCTTTTACGTATCCTAGGTGCATCGCACAATTGATATATTTAGTAAATTTACCGAGCTACACATTATCTTAAAAACACAAACGTGTTATCTACACGTATACTGATACAAGTTTTATTATGGTGTAACATACATATGTCCTCCGGGCTATTAATGGGAAATTTACAAATGGAAGTTCTAATAACACTTTCAGGGTTATTTAATCTTTAGAAAATACAAAGATTTAGATTATACATATAAATACATGAAAAGGTGTCTGTCATGACGTAATAAGGAGGTCAGAGAAATATGAAAAGAATTTCATCAGTTTCTACCCATAAGATAAAAATTGCCACGTGGGTGTCGTGATCGCAAGCGCTACTACGGTACACGAGGTCATAGATTCCCTTCCAGGGTGGCGCAAAGTGTTATTGGATTTCTCCATTTGTATATTTCCGAGTAATAGGCTTGTGTCCCTATTAAATGGCACTTGAACATAACTGGTTAAATGTGGGTGTACACTTATGCCTACCACTTCTAGGGTACTAAAGCCTACAATTTATTACAATTCAGCATTGCATACATTAGAAATATATTTCAAGAGCACTGTAACTCCCATGAATTCGAAGTACAAACTATTTTCCGGGGAAAAAAAACGTTGTCTGTATTTGGCTTGACAGTTTTTCCGTCGTGTTTACCCGTCGCTCCCGTGACATCACTATCTCGAACTATTCCAGTTTATTGGCACGCTTTACTTGTACCTACTTGTAATTTTGTTTATACTACCTTCTATGCCCCAAGTATAGGTTTTAAAATGTTTAACGTTGGCGATATCGCCGGCGTGTTTTCATCATCATTCTATACAAATAAATAAAATTGAAGTGTCCGTTTGTAATTCCTAAATAACAGAATATCACTAAATGCTTATAAAAGTATATACGACACTGACACCATTAAACCTTTTAAAAAAAAATTCTCTATCCGTCTGTCTGTTTGTTCCGGCTAATCTCCAAAACGGCTGGACGGATTTTTACGGAACTTTCACTGGTAGATAGCTTTTACTTTACTTATACTTTTATATATAAAAAATGGGTTCTGCGGGTCACCGATGAAATTAAGTCTACGCGGGTAAAACCGCACTGCGCAGCTAGTTTTGTATAAAGTTTTACGTCCATACAAAAGACTGTCAAGCGATATGTCTGGCACTAGGGGCCTTTTAGAACTTCTTAATGCCGTAAAATTAAACGTCAAAGCTTAGAAGTTCTCAATACGCTCTGCTTAAGCCGATGGAGGTTGACCCCCTGGTAGTTGTATTTATAGGTATAGCTAGCTATCTACTTGATAGGTATATTGTGTTTAGCATTTCGATAGGCGCGACAGGCACAATTACAATAATTCAAACGACAATGCCTGACCTATCTCTGTGAATCCATTAGCTATTCTCGATGCTAATGCCTGCGTCCGCGTGAATAACGACCGGCTTAGGTAAATATTGCCTTCATGTACCATTAATTTTACTATAATATTGATCTGTGGGGTCCCGGAAGGGGTAAGCAGAGGTGGGTGTTGTAACAACACCCATATTTCACCGAATATGATTAAGTGCCAACGTGACAGAGGGTGAGTCCATCGCCGTCTTAGGCACTATACATACGTCTTTGAATTACTTCTCAGACATATGCAGGTTTCCTCACGATGTTTTCCTTCACCGTAAAGCACGTGATGTGAAATAAGTGCACATAAGTTTTAAGAAAAACTCATTGGTACAGGCCCCGCTGGGATTCGAGCTTGTGTCGCTTGCGTAGCAGGCGACTGATCTAACCCCAAGGCTTTTTTCTTTCATTCTCTATCACTTTTATTTATCTATACTCTTACTTATCAATAAACTACGAGAAAAAGAAAAATAAAATATAAATAAAAATTATAAATAGGACACAGAATTTAAATTAGTGTCTGCGGGAATGGTGCCCAGTAAGCTGGCTGCGTTACCTCGCTGGATCGCTAAACTGATCCTCTGACCGAGGTAAGAACCAGCTTCTTTGTGAATAATAAACGTAATGTAATAGACGAAAACCAGTCAACTCCATGACTTCAATCCAATTTATAACCGTCAAGAAGATCCCTTAAAACGCGAGCGCATTGGGGCCAGCCCCCATAAGAGCGGTATGATTATGTTCCTTAAAAGCTTGTCACTCTAGCACTATTTGTCATATGCTAAGTGATTTCCCTCGTACGTGATTTACACGCGGATTTGTTGAATCATTGTTGAGTACGTGTTTTTTGTAGTATATTATTTTGAAGGAGCGTATCTTTGCAGCGGATGAAGCCGACCTATATTTTTGAGATAAATTATTTCATATTATTATAGAGAACGATCCAGTTAGCTCTCAAATATAGAAAAATTTAATTTTTTCTTTTACAAACAGTCCAATCTCTTTTATAAAGTGTGGCCTACGAATGCCACACATGCACACGTACGTTTCAAAACTCACTGTGTACAGGTAATATGACGATTGTCTGCAAGGTTGGCAACACTGTCCCTGGCGGGCAACTTTACACCTAATATTATTCAAATAGTAAGTAATTAATCGGCCAGAAACTTAATCAAATGAAGTCAGACTCCCAAACAGAGCCTTCAATAGCTTAGTTGTAAAACAAAAAGGGAGAGGATCAGCTCAGTGATCGATAGACTTAGCTGAGGTTGGAAAAGTTCGTTCATTTCCCCGTCCGCTCCTATTTGCGCCGCTGACCCCACAGATTAAGCTAAGCACACAATAAAATTCTCTAAGTATAAATATACACACGGGAAAGTCTGTCTGATACAATGAAAAAGAAAAATATAATAATAATAAAAATTATAAATAAAACACGGAATTTAAATTAGTGTCTGCGGGAATGGTGCCCACTGGATCGCTAAGCTAATCCTCTAAAGCAAATCTGTCTTGTACATGCAGGGTTAAGATGTTATGTGGTTTTTTAGCAATGTCAGATTAACACGTTTTTATAGACTGTAAATATGGAATTTTCTTGACTAATAACCGAAATTTTTCCGGCACACTATCATTTTATAAGCGTAGAAAAACCTTGTGAAAAGGTCTCTACAGATGAATTTCGATGTTAATGAAACATTTTAATACGGCGACAGCACAATATTTTGGAATATTAGCTAACGAAAGTGTGTGACGGCGCTGTAAATGCGTACCTTATCTAATAAATACAATTTCCATGTCACAAATGTTAGTTACCTCCTCCGAAACGGCTGTACCGATTTGTATGAAATTTTGTGTGCAGATCGGGTAGGTCTGAGAGTCGGCCAACATCTATTTTTCATACCTCTAAATGATAAGGGTGACGACCCCAAAAAAATATATGGCAATACAAAGTTTGCCGGGCACAGCTAGTATAAGTATTCTCACATTTTCATCTTTTCACCGTACCTACCAACTTCCATCTTATATTAATAACGTTCTCCTACTATTAGTTATAGAATATTTTTTAATGCATTGTTTTTCTAAACCTCGTTACTGATCTTGATACTTACGTGTAGAAGTTGAGCTGTGGGCATTTTTTATAGGGTGAGCTTAACAAAATCCATGTGAGATTAAAAGATAGTAGAGAAAAGTCAATGTTTTCTAATAGTCTTAAAAATTTAACGAGGATAAATTAAGGTCGGGTCACTTGTATTATATAAATAAAATATATTTATCCATCTCTTTGATACCGTTGAACGTAACAAAACTAATCAAACAATTTGCGGATGCAAACGGAATGCTTTTAAACTAATGAATAATCTTATTTCAAACAAAACTGTGTTAATTTCATCCCCACTAGCGTCGGCCACATCAAACGGTCAAACTCAAGCAATAATAGACAACTTTTAGTAGAGCAAGAGGACAAAAGAAAGTAAACAGGAATAGGCCAAGTTACCTAGTTACGGTTTTACCGGAATACGGGTCAGAACGGACGTTGTAACGAACTCCTAGCTTGTTTGTCTACTGACTTACAGTGGACTATGTCGTTACAATATATATAGTAATTACTATATAGTAATACTAACTGTGTCCCGCGGTTTCACCCTATTTTATGGGTGGCTTAATATTTTATTTTATAACAGTCGAAGTCACTCGTTGTAACATCAGCTGTCTGTCATTGAAATTCCCGATAAAATCGATTCAGCCGTTTCAGAGAGAAATAAAGAGAAAAAAAAATGAAACCTATTTTTCTTTCTCAGTAAATCTCACATACTCGTAGAGAAAGGAAATAACATGAATTCAAAACAATTAAATAACTTAAGGTTGGATGTTTTGTAGTTTGCGATACTGAAACCATTCGGTTACCGTGTCTGGCCCAAGTGTATTTTAAATGTGCATTATACCGACATACTCACATTGTTGAATAAATTTGCTTTCATCGATTAATTTCCCATTCATTTGTAAACTGTGCTACTGTGGAACACGATGTTCTGAGTTCGATCCCTGGCACACAGGGAAAATGTTATTGGTTTTTCCCAGTACCAGACCGGTGTGTGTGTGTACAGACCGCCTGCTACGCAAGCGACGCAAGTTCGAATCCCAGCGGGGCCTGAACCAATGAGATTTTCTAAAAAAACTTATGTACAGTGATTTCACACCACGTGCTTTACGGTGAAGGAAAACATCGTGAGGAAACCTGCATATTTCTGAGAAGTAATTCAAAGACGTATGTATAGTGCCTGAGACGGCGATAGACTCACCATCTGTCACGTTGGCACTTAATCAAATTCGGTGAAAAGTGGGTGTTGTGATAACAACACCTATGCCTACCCCTTCGGGGAATACAGGCATGAGCATATGTATGAGTTGCAGAAAAGCATTGCACGCACAGTCGTAACGGTAACGGCCCTTGAGATGTTCGAAAATCTCTCGTAGCATGTTTCCATAGACACTACTACTCTATATCGATAAATTGACATACAGAGTTCCAATGGCATATCCACAGGTAACCACAAATTCGTTCTATTTTATATACTCTATGTAACAATAATTAGCAATTATTAATGTTAATTTAACATTCCGCGAGATGCAGTTACTAACCTAACTTTTTTCACTTTTGACGAACTTAACGAAATTCAAAAATCAAAGCAAAGAATAAATAAAATAAAGTGATATTTTAGGTCTTTTATCATATAATTAGAATTAGGGATTGGAGAGTCCTTGAAATCTGGTATATTGTAAATATTTTTTTCTAACATAAATAAGATATAAATATTTATTATATATAATAGAATATTATTATTAATGAATAAATACTGTCTAAGTCACAATATTAATGGAAAATATACACAAGTATAAGAACTGTAAGTTGACGTTAAGTAACAATATTCCATTACAAAGCAGAAGTAATAAGATGAGAAAGGCGGAATTAAATTGTGTGATAGCTTTGAGCTCTACGCAAAGAATCGCTTTTAAGTAATTAGTTAGTTGGTCGTAAAACTAAATGAAACTGTGAAAATGTTTTCCGACATCCAGCTTTTTTTCAGAGATTTTTTATGTAATTTTTTTGATGAAAATCTGTCATTAAAGAAGTTACTCAGACTATTCCCGTAGAGTCTCGTAGAACGTCGTAGAGGTTCGTTGCTGACTGCTACGGTTTGTGTAGCCTTTTTGTAGCAGGCTCAGTGTAGCTTCTACTACTACGCCGTGTACAATTATATTGTATACTAGGGGACGTCACACGGTTTCACCCACGTAATTCCCGTTCCCGTAAACGGCGATAAAATAATGCCTATGTTACTCGTTAATAATGTAGCTTTCAAATCAAATCAAATCAAATCAAATCAAAAAGTTTTATTCAATATAAGGGACACTTGGAACACTTATTGAACGTCATTTTTCTTACGTTAACTTAAGTAAATTTACTACCGTTTCCAAAAGTAAGCCTGTCAGGAGAAGAAACGGCGAAACAAACTCCCCGGTTTTTTTTTTTTTACATGTGTCCCTTCTATATACATAGGGTTGCTTAAGTACATTTCAATGGAAGAGTGAGCAACTCATTGCCATACTTGGCTATCATCAATATACTCAGTTACACTATAATATGCTTTTTCACAAAGTTTCTGTTTGATGCTTGCCTTAAAACTTAAAAATGGTAGTTCACACATTTTTAATGGTAGTTTATTGAAAAGGCGTATACTTTGCCCCACAAAAGAGTTACTAGTTTTGTGCAGTCTAGTCACAGGGACACGGAGTTTATCCCTCTTGCGTGTATTTATATTGTGCATATCACTATTTTTCTTAAAACTATCTATATTCTTTCTTACATATATCAAATTTTCAAATATGTATTGACATGCCACAGTCATTATCCCTATTTCTTTAAACTTCTCTCTGAGAGAATCTCTAGATTTGAGTTTATAGATTGCACGAACAGCCCGTTTCTGCAGCACAAAGATAGAACTGATGTCTGTAGCATTTCCCCATAAAAGGATGCCATAAGACATAACACTATGGAAATAACTAAAATAGACCAACCGAGCTGTGTTTATATCAGTTAGGTGTCTAATTTTCCTTACTGCGAATGCTGCAGAACTGAGTCTTTTCGACAATCCAGCTATATGGGGCCCCCATTGCAATTTATGATCCAATGTAACTCCAAGGAAAACTGTTGTTTCAACAAGGTCCAACACTTCGTCGTTGATAAGTACATTGGTTTGCACTTGTTTCACATTTGGCATAGTGAACTTGACACATTTAGTTTTTTTACTATTGAGTACTAAGTTATTAGCGCTGAACCAATGTACTACGTCAGAGAGAGCATTATTCACATCGTCAAGGTTAGCTTTTTGCCGGTCTATCTTAAAAATCAGAGAAGTATCATCAGCAAATAATACAATATCGTGTTTATTGCTTACCATGTAAGGTAAATCATTAATATAAGTTAAAAAGAGAAACGGACCAAGAATTGAACCCTGTGGAACACCCATCTCTATTAGACACCCCGGAGATGTTACGCCATGTATATCGACTTTTTGTATTCTATTACTTAGATATGAAGATATAAGTTTTAGAGCCAGGTCTCTTACACCGTAGTGATCTAACTTCCTGATCAACGTTTCATTTCGAAAGGTGAAAGAATTTTTAAAAACGTTCCCGTAGTTTTTGGGCCTATTCATTACAATCAAACAAAGAAAGTTTTCCTCTTTGTAATATTAGTGTAGATAATTATGCTCACTGAATGTCTTCTCTGAGGGGGTTAGAGAGTAGCAGATGTGTACTTACAGTACACCCAGTTGTTATGTATACTGTGCCTACGGTGTAAAAGATGAATTTTATATATTCGATGATGGTGGCTATTTATAATGAAAATTTGATGATTTTTTTTAATGAATTAATTTTCTGATGGAATTTAAAATCTTTGCATTTCTCTTTATTTCTAACTTCAAAAACCGATGTAAAATTTTTAACATTTTGACGGGAATTTTACCGACAAGTTATTTAGGATAAAAATTTAAAATATAAATAGCCACGGGATACAGCTAGTAGAAACATAAGTGCCTAAGTATTTCATAATGCCAAGTAATATTGGAAGATGATTCCGCTAGGGCATTAGGCGTTGGCACTCGTCCAGTAGATACGGCGTTCGGTACACTATCAAATATTTAGACAATCCGACTAATATTATTCAATCGTGATCTTGATTACGTTTGCTTTAGTTCTGATCTGATATTAAATTCTTGACTCCAATGACAAACGCTGTGAACTTGACATTAATCACATATATTACATTTTCGAAAGTGATTAGTGAATAGCGAATGTTTGGTCCAAGTTTGCAGTGGATTTAAGCTTATTCATGTTAAAATGTTTTTCTAATTACGCTTGCTATGAGTGTATAACGTAGTTAATTCATAAGTAGTTAGCCATCTTCTCCCAAGATGGTGCTGTACTTTTATATATCTCGATGTTGAGATTATCTCTTAGTAACGTATATATGACGATGTCGAACGTCAATGTGTGGTCGTCAAGTGCTCAAATCAATACCAGTGGTCGAACCAATAAATACCAGGACTGCCAAGGTCTACTCCAATTAATTGATCCTGGCTCCCAGGCCGAATTTTGTCATTCAACGAGCTTAATTAATGGTGATGAAAACGTTGTGAGAAATACCTGTATATGTAGGTACGTAATTGTTCTGAGAATACAGGATAAGTCGAAGAAAGGACTGCTTGTGGTCGGTTTAAGCTAAGATATAGTATAGGCCATAGGTATACAGGGAAATCCTAGCTAATATTTGTAAAGTAATTGAGTCAGAGAAACATTCGAAACATTCTCGGTTTTATAAACGAGTTATGCCGGTCTGATCCCCTGTCTGATACCCAGGGGATCATTTTTATTTTCTTATTTATTTATATTCCGCTCTGATCCATCATGTTATGTCGTGATACGTAAGTCATCATCTCGATGCTCTATAATTTTGCTTCTTCACTTTGACGTTTAATGTTACGGTAAAAAAATTAAACGCCAAAGCTTAGCAGTTCTTAATACGCTCATGCTAATGCTTAAACCGATGATGGTCGCACCCTTGCGACAGAAATTGCTACAGCACAATTGAAAAGCATTCTACTACCCTTTATGGATTCGGGGGATGACTAAACTATATATATAAACGCTATCCAAAGGATATTTATGTATGCACGCTTATCGAGTACATAACACTATCTATTTTATGCGCAGTATGTTGCAGTGTTAGTGTTGTCAAAAATGAGAAGTCGTTGGCACAAAATGGGAGTAGCGATAAGATAGCTAGGTGGTAACTGGAAAATAACGCGTTGCCGTATCTGTGTTATAGCATCTCCATATTTAGGTTAACCTCTGCATTCGTTATTGAATATTAGGTAAATATCGTAACTGGTGACATCTATAATAATGCTATTAAGACATGGATAAAGAGTCCATCTCAAAATGAGTCACTTTTAAATTTTAATCAGTTGTTAGGTTCATCTACTACGATTTTTCCTCCGCTGCAGTTACTTAAAGCAACAGTTAATATTTCAAAATTAATATACATACACACAAGCAAAAGCCACAGTGTACCTATATTTTGATCAAAGCTTACAAACACTGGTTGCTTTACAAATATGATTACCGTCATTAGTAGAAATATAATATTATTCTGGGTGTAAATCCCACATAATAATGGATTCACATTGCAATTAGACGCGTGGAGCGAGCGTTTGCCAAGCTAAAGTTGTTGATGAGATTATGCGAGACTCGGTTATACAAACTTTGTGTCTTACATTTTGCATAATGCTTATTAAATATCTCTATGGCCTACTATCTATACAGACAAATTAAATTGAAGTGTCTGTTTGTAATGCCAAATTAACAGCTTTTCAGTAAATGCATATGAAAGCATACGCGGTACTTAACTAAGATATTTTTTTTTGTCTCCGTCTGTTTGTTTGTTCCGGCATAACTCTGAAACAGCCAGTCGCATGCTTCTGTTATTTAAGGGTTACCCCAAATTAAACCACCCAATATAGAGTCATTTTATCATTCCATTTATTCTGTTATGATTATTAATGAGGGTTGTGGGAAGAAAGAAAACGGAAAATGGTAGTCCTTCAAACGCTCACATTGAATTTAAAAATGGTAACTGACTGACGGATATAGTGATCTATCAACGCACAGCACAAACCACTGGACGGATCGAGCTGAAATTTGGCATGCAGGTAGATGTTATTACTTAGGCATCCGCTAAGAAAGGAATTTGGGGGATAAAATAGGGGATGAAAGTTGGTACGAAACTTTGTCAATTTTAAACCGATATATAATATAAAACTAAACCTACGCGGGTGAAACCGCGGGGCACAGCTAGTTTCACTCTTAATGTAAAGGCAAAAAAAGTCTCAAAACATGGTGTGTATTTATAATATTAAAAATCACTTTATCGAAGTACTTTTCTTACGGTCAGATCGTTCGCCAACTCAGATCAAAAATACCCTGTAACCATTGGGTGGAAGAAATCAACACTTCTCTTGGCAAAGCCATACGTTCCATTAACTACGCTTTGAGAAAGGTCCCGACTGATTCCGACGAGTCCTGTGGAGATCAAAATGTTATAGTTACTTACTTTAGTACAAAGAGCTCTTAACTGCTTTAAGGTGCCATCAAGAGCTTTGAGCGCTGACTATTTTTACTTCATTTTATTTAATATACATCAGTACATTGGGAGAAGAAGGAAGGAGAGAAAGATGAATGGAGATTGATGAAAATATTTATGATGAATTTGATTTAAAGGGTTATGATAAAATAGATGATTAGATTAATAAAAAGGGTTGATCACGTTAACCACAAGACAGCGAACAGTATACAATAGATATAAAACGAAATTCATACGTGCAAGATGCTGAGAATAAGTTCAGATTTATTTATAGATAGGAAGGTTGTATGAAATTAATATAAAGACTATAACATACTATGAAATGGATTGAGCACCGTTTGTGGAACCTGTCCCAAAAAGTAATGGGTCTGATCTGAAAAGATTGGCGTTAATAGTTTGTATTTTTTCAAAACATATATATATATATATATATATAATTCTACTATACGTCACTGAACTCGTCTTAAACGCCTGGACCGATTTGAATAATATTTTCGGCACTTTGTCCTGCAGTCAGTATGCAGGACAACGTCTGTCGGGTCCGTTAGTTTCCTATAATATACTAGTTAGACCGTATTCCAAGCCTTTGTAAGCCACAATACTATATTGTGTATGACATTAAGGGGGCAAACGATAACATGGTCTAACTTATGGTACATGGTTGCCGCAGTCTATAGACGCTTGCATTGCTTGGGTTATCACGTGCGAGGTGCCGACCATGCACCTTTTAGGTCCATCTTGAAGAACCATGTTCTATTCGTTAGGCAAAACAATCTCGGGTGACAGATGGTGAGTCTATCGCGGTCTCAGGTACTATACACATGTCATTGATATTCTTCTCAGGCATCCAGGTTTCCTCATGAGTTTTCCGTCACCGTAAAGCACGTGGTGTGAAATCATTGCACATGAGTTTTTTTTGGAAAAACTAATTGTTGCAGGCCGCTAGGATTCCAACTTGCGTCAATTGCGTAGAAGACCCCAAGGACACCATGACTCGAGTTATGCAGTTCTGATCACTATTTATGATCCACCTAGGGATCAATTTTAATTAATAATTATTTTCTATACCGCTCTCATCCAACCTGCCATGCTTTGATAGTCAAGTCGCTTAACAAAGTTTTGGGACTGTCAGCAACAACATTAATACATTATATTTTTAATAATTAAACTAAGTAGGTGTTCATATTCGCAGCACAAAATATTATTTTGGAACCAACCTCTTTCTTTTTTATCTTCTACTTTTGGTTTTGCATCAGGGATATTACTTGTTGGTTTCATAGTCGTCACTTCTTCGTTAGTTTTATTGATATGAGGATTGGGTTCCGTAGTAACATTTTCAGAGAGTAATTGTTGTTGAGATAGAGTTACCTGCATTGAGTTCAATGAAGTTACAATTTTAGTGTAAAGGAAGATCTTATTACCAGAGGCCAAAAACATTTAAGTAATACGTAAGATTGAAAACAATTTGTTGTCAAATTAATTAAAAATAAACTTGAATTATCCTTCAGGCACATCTCTCAATATTGACAACTGCAAATAAGAGACCCAAATCGAATTCCTATGTCTAATATATTATTAGAGCCGTCACCTTGGGGTTAGAGCAGTCGCCTGCTACGCAAGCGACGCAAGTTCGACTCCCAGCAGGGCCTGTACCAATGAGTTTTTCAAAAAACTTATGTGCAGTTATTTCCCACCACGTGCTTTACGGTGAAGGAAAACATCGTGAGGAAACCTGCATATGTCTGAGAAGTAATTCAAAGACGTATGTATAGTGCCTAAGACGGCGATGGACTCACCCTCTGTCATGTTGGCACTTGATCATATTTGGTGAAAATGTGGGTGTTGTTACAATACCTCTGCCTACCCCTTCGGGGACCCTTCTGGGATGGCGTGAGCATATATATAATATATTATGTTTAATATTAGCCTTACCGTAATGAGAAAAGTCAATAAAGTCACACTGTACATAATTCTAGCTGTTATGTGATACTTTTACAAAGTATAATTTCGCTCGCAATAATATTTTACAGTGTGTGAACGTTACAACAGAGCAATACTGAGGAAGGGATATTCATTTGTTTTGTTTAAGAACCAAAACCACATGCGTCACCAATCATCATGTTACACGATTTACATGTCCAATAAAATTATATTAACCAACTCTTATGTATATACTTATAATAAACTGTAATAGCTTGAATTCTGTACATTGATTAGAACTGAAAAATATTCAACTCATACAGAAACCAAATCCGTGGCTTATTAATTTATCATTTCTATCTGTCTGTCTAAGTGTTCCCATTCCATTACTCTTTTCTAGAAGGTCCTTTAGGCGTCATCTCAAGCTACGCATTTATTTATAAGTAGATGTACTAGATTTTTAGTTATGTAAATTTTTATCGACATTTGTGCATTGGAACATTGTCCATGAGCTCACGGTTTTTAAATTATTTATTTTGTATTCTTTAAATTGTATAATATTTTTGAAAAGAGTAATTACTGAGTTTCTTGCCAGGTTCTTCTCAGTAAAAGCAACCTTCCGAACCTGGCGGTAGCATGTATAATCCTGTATAATTGTGTCATTCTGACGATTTGAAAGTGCTTTGTAAAAGTCTAATTGAATAAAGATACTTTTGACTTTGACTTTGACTTTGTAGACAAAGTTACATTATGCTCATGCTTCGCTAGTAGGAACGATATAAAATGTATGGAAATGACATTAATCAGTCAAATGACATATGTCATTCCCATACATTTTGTATCATGTGAGGATAATACCTTCATAGCAAACTACTGGGTGTAAATGAATCGTACTTAGATGATATTTGATTAAAAAAATAGCATCCTTTACAGAAGTACGGAACTCTCTTGTAATAGGAAGTCGTACTAACATTGACTGGTCATTTGCTTCGCCTCGTATCGATATTTCCTCGACAAGTATGCATTCAATTGTTGATTACCTACTCTGTGATGTATGAAATTACAACGTTTTCTTTTAATACCTATTGATGGCGATAATATGTTTATCGAAATGAGGTACACTGAAAACATAACATAATTTCACTGAATTCCTCCCAGATATGGGCATTAACTAAAGATTTCAATAATTGTTCCTTGGAGCGACTTTTCACCATATAATAAGCGAATGGACTTCGAAAGGGGTAAAGTGTAAACAGAAGTATTACACCACCCAATTTTCATATTCATTTCATTGCTACAGGAGCCTTACCATGAGCTCTTATTGCCAAGATAATTTATCTCATATAATGAGACAGATGTATATGACGCGTATACATCTATCTCTGTCACACATGTGAACTATCATTGCAGTAAGAACTTATGGTTGGGCAACAGACCTGAGAATTGAAATTATGTCGCTTGCGTAGCAGGTGATGGCTCAAACCACTCGGTCGCCACGGATTTATCAGTCGAGTGGAGTCATTGTGACCCCTACTAGTAGTCATTGTCATTATGATAGAAACTATAATACTTACTTTCAGTTCGAGAATGTATTCGAAATAAAACTAGAAGAATAAACTAAACATTACTAAAATAAATATACGAGTAGTGTTGGACAAAGGGCGTGGATTGGAACAAACACATCGATTCCAAACTAATATTTTACACATTCACGTTTATACAAAAACGAATACTGCACAGAATTTGCGGTTGTCTGCAGAGAAAACCTAGTATCTGAGTGAAAATATTTATAGCATATACTTTTATATTATAAATATAAAAATAAATTAAATATAGTCCCGACATAAAATACATGAGGAAACTAATCCAGCTTGTCTTTTGCGCGGATGAAATGTTGAATGGCTAGACATTTCAAATGGAGGCGAAAAAAAACTGTAACCTAAAAATTATGGATGCTTAAAAATAATTACGTGCACATAATCAGATGCTTCTTCTAGTTAATAGAAATGATGTGCAGAACTGTCATTGTTTTTTATACTACTAAGGCGACAAACAAACCCACTTTACTGGCACAGCGACTCCACTCCTATTCCTCCCCTCCATCTAGCACTGGCGACCTGGGGCCTTACCATGAGCTCTTATTGCCATGATAGTTCATGACTCATATTACGTGACAGATGTATATGGCGAGTATACATCTGTCACTGTCACACAACTGAACTCTCATTGTAATAACAGCACATGGTTAGGGGCCTGATTGCAGTAACAAAACACTACTCTGAGATAGCATTATTTGGCCGCGATCTTCTGTAATGTGGCGGTACAATCCCCAGTCGGGCAGCTCTCAATATCGAACGGGATCTCTCGTTAGTTATGCCTTACATCCTTTCAAATTATGTTAAAAGTATTCAAACCAAAATTATATCCAATTTAAAATTAATGAATAAAGTAAAATTTATAAAATATTCATGATACCCAGTTCCAATTTCAGTCAATGCGTGTAGAGCGCGGTCGAGCGCTCAAATGTAAATTAAATGATGAATAGATACGCAGCCGAATGCGCTTTGCGGCCACACAGCAAAAAACACCAACCAACCATTAATTCGAGATGTGGCTATGTTGTTTAAATCCGATATTTTTTGTTTATTTCTCTTCGCACTTTGATTTTAGAATCAAAACTATTATCATCACTAGCTCCTTCCTCGGCTATGTCCGTCTGTAATTAAGAATCCCTAATTAACCTCGATTAACAATTATTCCTAGTCTATGGTACTCAGCGATAATGTTGCATTCTATTACTGATAATTATTTTATAACAAGCGGAGCTTATTCGTTTCAAAAAAATATTTTCTTTATAATATTATCGTATAGATATGTGAGGGAGGGAATAACTTTCGGAGAAATTCGGAGCTACCCGACTGGGGACAGTACCTCCACCTTGCGGTAGACCTACACTTTCGGAAAATACGACCCATTTGAAAATTCCCCATTTTTATGTACTTGCAGCGAATATATGTGTCATCTCCTACCATTGACAATCCGCTATATGTCATATTAATACAGCAAAGAGATTCCTCAGTTGGTTTGTTTTATTTCGATACAATAAGTTGAAACTGAGGTCTTTGGGCATCGGCGATTGTTCATGTTTCGTAAATTATACAGAAAAGAAATAAGCGTAAGTCGTATGTACGAAACAGTGTCGTACTTAAATAAATTAACGAATAGCATTTTTGGCGTGGTTTTATTATACGTGTACCGTGCTCGCACCCACATCAGTGTAAAACGTCAACTGTATGTAATCCACGGTTTACGTGTATTTATAGAACACACCTGGTGTGTGGACTTCATTTGTTGTTAAGGTAATTATTTTGAATCCCTTAAAGATTTGGATAGTGAAAAAACAAATATTTATTAATACTAAGTTGTTTCATCATCTCCCTGGCCTTAGCCCATACATAGTTGAGGTTGGCACTTGATTCAACCCGATGTGGCTGATCACTTGATTTTTATACGAAGCGACTGCCATCTGACCTTCGCAACCCCTTAAACGAGGAAAATCTGTGATCTGGGCTTAACCAGTTGTCAGACTATTTAAGGCCTCTGACCGACCTACTAGCTAATAATTACTAATAACTGTTAATTAAGCTAAGTAACTATGAATTTTTGTAAGGTGGAGGGGAGGTGCAGTTCCCAGTCGAGAGTTCTGTATTTCAAATGTTGATTCCGTTATGCCTTACCTCTGTTAAACTAGCTGGATTGAAGCAGCTCCTTATGTATGGCATTAGGGCTTGATCCTGATAACAGTGAAAAGGCAGTTAGAATAACCTTACCAATTTAGAGAACAGTTTTCGCTACTGAAGTATTAAGACAACTTACTAATTCAATTCAAATTTAATTTGGTCGCATTTTCGAGGAAGAAAAGTCAAAATAAAATGCACTTTTTGCTCTATGTACTTCGTATGGAGCCGTTATCGACGTAAAGTTAATAAAGATTCGCTTCAGAGTAGACACGGAAAAGGCGTGTCTACGACCCGATGAGTCAGGGCTCCAAATCGGTCTCATGTTAACTGATACAATAGGAAAACCGTTGAAAAATAAAGGTTGAATCAAGTTACTTTGGCTTACGATTTGTTACAAAGTATTGGTACTATTTCGTGACTTTTCTCATGGTTTCAACATGCGATCAGCTAGATAGATACCTCAACCAATGAATGTTAGAATGTTTTAATTGTTTGTTTTATAGTTAGACCTACTCATAGAAATTATATAAATGTAATAACACGTGTTGTATTATATATTTTTATGTAATCAAGCTCATCAGCATGAGTGCCAGTCTGATGGTAAGCAAACTTTTGCAATACCAAGAGTGACACTCGCGCGTTCTTTCCCTTAAACTTGGATTACCGAGCATTGCAAGGTTTCAAGGAAAAAGAAATCGGACTGGAGTCGTCTGGGCTCGAACTTGAAAAAAATGGATTAAAATTATTCAGTTCAACTCGAACCGGGGTCTTCAGGTTTCGGTACCTCCCGATCTCACACAGCTATCATCGTAGGGTACAAGCCACCATCATACAGTTTAACGAAGAAATCGTGAAACTATGTAAGGACTAAGGGGTAGGCAGAGGTGTTGTAATAACAACACGCTCTTTTCAGTGACCGATTCAGTATCAACGTGACAGATGCTGAGTCTATCGCCATCTCAGGCATCAAAAGGGGATCAAACTTGCCTCCCGAAGACTGCTTCTAACTAAAATTAAATAACACTAGGGTTCACATCCAAAGGTTTATAATGTTGCGTGAAAGAATAGGAAAACAAAATGGTAGACGTATTTATGTAACGCGATACAAACTTCAATAGCGCGATCTATTTTACTACTCACGCCATCTATTTACAAAGAACGAAACTAAAACAAACTCATGTACAATTCCTTAACAATTCCTTACTTATCTGAAATCTAGGCCGAAGCTACAAGTGTATACATTTTTAGCCAAACCTACGTGCAATGATTCAGCCGCCCACTATTTCATCGGCAAGTTAAGCGATATAACTGCTTATCTGCCAGTCCTTATCGACTCATCGCAACTCATTGCTAACTTGTTCAGCCTATAGTTTCAGTGAGTGTACACATTAGGGTATTGTGTACTTGGTTACTAGAAATTTTACTGTCATCATAAGGGTTCTGCTGAAGTCGCTCCCGTAGATTGACTACCATTTTCAAGGAACACTAAAAAATACACACACATTCAGAAAAAAATATATAAGGAAAATCTACACATTATACATAATTTTGATTCTTAACTTTAACCTTCCCATTTATTCTGTGAATCTGAAGCATAGTTCGTTTTTTTTTAAATACTTCAGATTGTAGATTTCCATACATGCATCTGAACTTTTAAAATCACTATGTGTTCGATAAACATCAACATATTTTTTATCCGTGCCGTGGCCTTGGAATTGGAGCAGTCGCCTGCTACGCAAGTGACGCTAGTTCGAATCCCAGCGGGGCTTGTAACGATTACTTTTTCTAAAAAGGTATGTGCAGTGATTTAACACTACGTGCTTAACAGTGAAAGACAATATCGTGAGGAAACGTGCATATGTCTCAAAATTATGTATAGTGCTGAGACGGCGATAGACTCACCATCTGTCACGTTGGCACTTAATCGTCATCGGTGAAAAGTGGGTGCTCTTAAAATTACAACACCTCGGCCTGCGCCTTTGGGGAATACAGACGTGAGCATGTGTATGTAAGTATGTATGTATATTTTTTCGATAATACTAATATAAGCACTGCAAAGAACCCCTTCGCAGTATAACCTACCATGTACACGCAGAAAGTAGAGGCAACGAAACTAATTAACAAGTTGAACTCCCCGCCGGAGATTTCGTTAACAGTTATTTTTGCCAAACTAACACCCACTACGCACTTTATTATGGCTATACACGCGATACTATTTACTTTACTTCGGAAATTAGCCATAACTTTACTGCTGCCTGGTATGCTGTCTTTGATAATTATACTTAGCACAGGGGCCCAACCATTAGCTCTTATTGCAATGTAGGTGCAGCTGTGCGACAGTGACAGACTTATACACGTCATATACATCTGTCTCATAATAAGAGTAAAACTATCATGGCAATAAGAGGTGCTGGTAAGGCCTCAGATCTCATAGTATGTTTCTAAGTTTGTTAGCTTCTAAGCAAATCTTCAAAAACATCTATACAGATAAATTAAATTTAAGTGTCTGTTTGTAATTCCAAAATTACACCTTTTGACTAAATGCATATGAAAGTATACGCAGTACTGACATAGAGGGCCAAAATAAAAAAAAAAAATGACATTGTTGTATATCTTTTCAGATGAATACAGGTTAACTTAAGAAAAGTATCTCGTAAAGTTTGTGGTATAGAGCAAAATAACTTATGTTTAAAAAACTCATTAGTACAGATAGCTGGGATTTGAACCTGCGTTGCTTGCGTCATAGGCTATTCAAGTCACCGGCAACCTCCGCTATTTCTACATATATTATTCTATGTGGCAATTCAATTCGCTTCTCTGAGTGGCAAGCGAACCGTGTCGTCAACTTAATCTGCTCAACGCTACGGTATGTGCAAGTGTGTGTTTAACTCAAGTTTAACTTGCGATTGGTATTTGTACCTCTCTAAAGAATTTCTACTTCATGGTAAGGACTTATGTGGATACGATTTGTATGAGACTTTAGTTTAACATATAACATATATTGCTGTTCCCTGAGGAGCTCGTGGCACGGTTACTATTGCTCATATAGCCAGTAATTGGATGAGATTACACCGTGCCTCGGAGAGTACGTAAAGCCGTCGGTCCCAGTTGCCAATTTATCATCTTTGGCAATCGCTACAGGTCAGTCGGAGGCCTAAGATAGTCTGGTTTAACCAAGATCACAGGTTTTCCTTGTCAAAGGGGTTGCGAAGGTCAGGTGGGAGTCGTTTCGTATAAAAATCAGGTGAGGTGGGTTGAATCAAGTGCCGACGCCAACAATTTATGGGATAAGGCCATTGCTCTACGATAAATTATAAGTATAAATTACCTACATATCTACAATATTTTCGTGCTGAAAGATCATCTTTATAGTAAGCTAGTTTTATGTCTGCGACGTCGCACTCGTGTTAAAAACTTGTCTAAACTAATTATTTTTATCTCAGTATCAGTAAAATTAAAAACAAGGTTATCATGAAAGTCTGTCGTAAAATTCGTTCGGGTTGCATTCGTGCCGGGTGCAAGTTTATTCCGGGACGTAAGTGTGCATTCGTGAATTTGCCTACAGTCATTAGACTTGTATAACATGTACGATATAACATCATCGTTTGCTTATTTAAATTTATATTTCAAGCACACCTCGAGATGGAAAACTTAAAATTAAGTTTCTTAGTTTGATGAAGTTTGAGAGGGTTTGCTTGGTGTGTTTATAAAGATCTCTTAAATATTTAAGATTTATTTGTAATTAACTTTCCTTTGCGGTATAATATTATAACCACACAGACTTTAAATAATTCATATCTATACACAGATAAACATACACAAATAAAAAGCAGCTGGACCGATTTTAACGGGACTTTCACTGGCAGATGATACTTTTAGCTCCAGCAATTTTAAAAGGAGTAAATTAGGCTACTTTTATTTAATAAGAATATTAGGGTTCCACAGGTCACCCATAATCATCTGTCAGATCTATCGGTCTGACATCTTTGAATGTGTTCTCATATATATGCAGACGTTTCCTCACGATATTTTCTTTCACCGAAAAGCTCGCGATGCTCATTGGTACAGATCAGTGGGTTTTGAACTGGCGGCATTTGCGTAGCAGGTGATAAATAAAACAACACACCCAAAACGCTTCTCAATAAATCATTAATGTAGTATTAAAGATGTCTGAAAAAAAGGAACACTGTGAGCGAGGGAAACCATACATTATGTTTTGTATTTTAGATAGCAGTTGCCGCTTACCATCAAACTAGCCATATGATTGTTGAATAAAACTTTTTGGTGTGAAATAAATTGTCGAAATATTTTCTAAAAGTAAGCCCCCAAACGATAACTTGACAGTTTTATAGAAATTAAAATATTTTTTCTAGTACTCAGCAGTTTTTAAATGA
Source organism: Watsonalla binaria (assembly GCA_929442735.1). Taxonomy (NCBI): domain Eukaryota; kingdom Metazoa; phylum Arthropoda; class Insecta; order Lepidoptera; family Drepanidae; genus Watsonalla; species Watsonalla binaria. The sequence continues at coordinate 3,709,560 of OV838938.1, forward strand.
TTGACCGAAATTCAATTATAATGTCTCCCTTTAGGTAGATTATGACGATTTGCGTTTAATAGGAATTTATTTCTGTGTATTTGACAGTGACTAACGAGTCCCTAGAACTGACCTAAGAGGATTCTGGTCATTTGAATGTATAATGACAATAGATGCCCTAGCTTTGAAGGCCTAAAAACAGAGGTAAATGGAATCACATTTATCCTCCTCAATAGAATAATTATGTCATGTTTTCTGTGTATTCGTGTTCATAACAAGACAAAGTAATTCACTGACATTCCTTTAATAAAACGGGGGTCGAAGTTTCAATGCATTCTGCAATCATATTGGATTAGTTTTCATAATTTTGGTATTTTAGGAGAATTTATGACAGGCAGGGCATAACGAGATATATCGTTCGAAATTCGAAGTCCCTTCCTTACATAAAATTAAAGGCAAATGAATCTTACAAGTAGTGTCTCTATAGTGAGCAAGGCTGCCAAGGTTTTATGGGGGAGGCAGGGGGAGGCGCCGTACTAGCAATAATTATTAAAAATGGTGTTTATTAAATTGTAATTTTCAAACTTTAACAAACGCGTTATGTTTACACAATGTCTTGTAGTCCGGGTTCCACCACTGCCTGAACTCCTTGACCGTAGAGTAATTCGGCTTGTTGTTCAGCATATCGCAGAGGATACACTCATCTAACACTTTTGGATTCTCCACAAATATATAGTGATTGTGCCAGCTAAAAAAAATGAAAATTCAGGCTTTCCCAAGCTGTAACCTCGTAATGGGGGCCTACCTACAGCGACTTAAGCAATGTACTTCTGAGGTTTGACGTTTCATTTTGGTCAAAGTTGACCGCAGTACTTATTTGTATGAGGAGGTTAATTTAGAAATGTGTGAAGGATTTTTTCGGTATAAATATCCTAGTGATCTGAAAAGGAAGAGAAGGACACATTGCGCCGACCCCAAATAAAATGGGATAAGGGAAGGAGGCCACACAAGGCCACCGCAGCTCTACTTTCCATAGAATATACAATGTCGTACCGAAAATACTCTTCATAGACACCAGGGTGCGAGACGGCCTCGTTAATAAGATTTGCAACTGATGTTGCGTTCAGTTCTCCTGCATTGATGTAAGATCCAGGAGGAAGGAACCTGTCGTCAATATTTAAAATACATGTTATTTAACTTATAAGGAAATCATATTACATCAATATATAAAATAAAACAATAATAAGTTGTATGAAATCTCCTGAATACCATATATACTGAAAAGTATGGAAGATATAGGGTATGATACTCAACGTATGATACTGAAAAGCTACAGCAATCTCCTATCAAAAATATTTGTCAATAATTAAAAAATGAATCATAGATTTTAGATATAAATAGTATTTAAAGGACGTTACCTTGAATAATTGGCTCCTCCAAACACAATTGGCACAGTATATTGTTGCAATGCGTATAAAAGTTTCTCAGACACATAATCTTCGCTCAGCGAATTTTCAAACGCCAGATAAAAGAAATAAGTTTGTTGGAGGCCTTCCAAACATTCCCTCATATTATCTCTTGGACACGAATGTATTCCACATCGTCCATAGACGTCTAAAGTTAACCCATAAGGTTTCAATGCCCTCGATATATTCCTAGCAACATCCTCACGCTTACTTTTAGAAATACAGTACGATGCAAACCATGCCACTGCTTTATTCTTGGATGTTAATATTTTTCTAACATCATCATTTATTGGTTCCATCGGATGTATCCATGTCATGTCCTTCTTCGGACCGACTTCATTCCCTTCCTTGTCAAATACCGTGATGAAAGACCATCGGATATCAGAATCTAACTTGTAAGTCCATGTCCAGTTGTAGTAAGAATCTGACATTGGATGGCAGATCGGTAATGCTTGAGCTGATAACGAAGCCACGAATACATACTTCTGATGAGAAGCTCTGAACAGCGGGTGCGCTTCCCAATCGTATTCCACGTCAAATAATATCGCATCGTAATGCCTCAAGTCAGGCAGGAGGTTATGGTTAAAGGTGTAATAGCAATTGTTGAACGTACAATTATTCTCCAGGAAGGAATACTGACCTTCTTTGTAGTCTGACATATGAACTATCGACGTAGACCACCTTAGAATATACTTGTAGTCCGTTGGAAGCCTTATCGATCTTTTATATGGCTTTGGAGTTAATTTATTCCCCAACCTTTTAAGCTTTTTAATGTGAAATGCACGATTTTCAGGCGTTTTGAACACGTATTCTAATTGTATAATTTCACTGTTTTCGTTTCTGAAGAACAATTTCAGGTATTGAATTAAAAGTGCAGTGTAAACGCTTAACAACAGCATTCGCCATAACTTAGACATGATGGCAGAATGAGGTCAATACTTGTTTTGTGGTTATGTTAGCTTTTATTTACAAATTCCGAGTGATTCGCCCAAGCTATTGTTTGTTTGGGAATTCAATCTCTGGAACTACTCGGATATGGCGTTAAACTCAAGCAAAGAGTAAAGCATAGCTCGTATGTAAATTTAATCAAAAACGGTGGACAGTTAAGCAAATATGCTGGCAATTATACTAAACAGAAAATTAAATATTAAAATCTCTTTGTGCGTGGACGTCCTCAGCGTGCAGCGGTCGGTATGCAAATTATAGCAAAAAGAAAAGTAGCCACTATTTGCCGTGTCCGAGAAGGGATTGCTTTACATTTTATGCTATTTATTTGGTTTTTCAGAAAGTAATTTACTTCGGAATTAATATGGATGGATTAGTTTTTCCCCAAAATATGTATGGACTAGTTGGTAAACTATTGCAACGAGAGAGTCGTGGTGGCCTTGAGGTTTGAGCAGTCGCCTGGTACGCAAGCTACGCAAGTTCGAATCCCAGCGGGGCCAGCACCAATGAATTTTCTAAAAAACTTTTGTGCAGTGATTTCACACCACGTGCTTTACGGTGAAGGAAAACATCGTGAGGAAACCTGCATATGTCTGAGAAGTAATTCAAAGACGTATGTATAGTGCCTGAGACGGCGATGGACTCACCATCTGTCACGTTGGCACTTAATCGTCTTCGGTGAAATGTGGGTGTTGTTATTACAACACCTCTGCCTACCCGTTTGGGGAATACAGGCTTGATCATATGTATGTTTTGCAACGTCGCTTTAATTTTTTATAAGGCGTTTGATTTTCATCATAAGATAAATTTCAGAATAAAATTATCATGAAAAATGGGTAATTAATACCCGTATTGAGTTTTTGCTTAACACCATTGTAAAGAACTTTCGAACAGTCGATTTCATATTTTCATAGTAAGTATTGATCAAGGTGATCAACGTGAACATATTCAATAAATAATTAAAAAACTTTTCATGTATGTAACTTAAACTTAATTTAACACAAAGTAAGCAAAGCTAAAGTGGGTCCTAAAATAAAAATCGAAAGCGTAAAATTCACGGGTTCTCAAACTTTTTTCTACGCCCCCAAAAGCGAAGCGTTGAATATTAGCAAAAAGTCATTAAAAGTAAGGACGCTGTTCATCATGGCGGTGAAACCTCAAAGTCGGTATTAAACCGCCAACTTGGTAGGGCCTTAAGTTATAAAAGTTCATTCATTTAACGGTTGCGCGCCTCCTAGCCGGCCGGCGCGACGACTGAATTTCAAATTATAACACATAAATGTTGATACTCACCTTTTATATACTTAATAATAAGCGAACCATGGTGGTTGAGTAATTTCGAAAATCTCTAACCCCTTATTACATGATTTAAAGCACGACTAGACTAAACTCGGACTAAAACTCTATCATCATAAACAGATAAAAGTGTAATATTGTGTGTAGTAGGTAATCTTCAGAACTACTTATCCATCATCCTCCTGCTCTTATCCCATGTTATTTGTGGTCGGCGCAATGTGTTCTTCTCTTCCATTTCTCTCTATCAGCCGTCATATCTGTATTCACTCCTATTTTAGCTATATCATCTTTCACACAATCCATCCAACGTTTCTTAGGTCTTCCTTTCCCCTTGTAACCATCCACATTCATAAACAAAACTTTTTTGGCAACATTATCCTCATCCCTCCGCATAACAAGTCCATACCACGACAAATGTTTATTCTTCAACTTGTCAGACAGTGGTGCTACTTTCAGACTTCCCCTTATATACTCATTCCTTACCTTGTCCAATCTCGTTACGACACACAACAAAATATTTACTAATATTTTGAATGGACCTCTAGGGTGGAGATAGATATATTCACAATGAGGTATATCACACGAGCGTAACCGCGGGCAGAAGTTAGTTCCTTATAAAGTTGAGGATTGAATTTACGTCGTCGAAATGTGGCATTATCATCTTGGATGCTTGATATTAGGTACTATTCGAAAGAGTTTATTAATTACAATCATGTCATTCTTTATATACATAATTATTAGCTTAAATCTAGTACGACAGAACTACGAGAAAAATAAAAGATTAACAAAATAAAAATAATAATTAGGACACAGAATTTCAATTTGTGTCTGCGGGACATTAGCTAAACAAAATAAATTACCCTTTGCTTTAACAATGCAATTGCCTAAACTCCAGCCAGCTCTTTGGCCAACTTTTGTTTCGGCTGGTTTCCGCGCCATAGGTCGGTTTTATCCTATTAGTGATAATTAAATCGAACTTCACTTTTGTATTCGGTTTAAATTTCATTCTCGCGTTAACCCCTCCAAAGTTTGTACCGTTTTAATTTGTACCCGATTTTGTCCGGCATAATTCCCAGTTTAACATTATACAGTATAATTGATGTTAATTTTAATAGGGATCACAATTTTATCAGAATGCGCAATGGGTGTAGGGCTAAAAATAAATACGGGCGTTAATTTGGATTAATTACTTTTTAAATAAGCATATCAAACGTCATTATGAGTAAAAAGTATATTAAAGAAAAATAAAAGAGTAATCATTTTAGCCATATCATCTTTCACACAATCCATCCATCGTTTCTAAGGTCTTCCTTTCCCCTTGTAACCATTCACATTCATAAACAAACCTTTTTTGGCAACATTATACTCATTTAAGTTAATTTGTATTTACTACTTTTTTAAATAAGTATATCAAACGTCATAATGAGAAAAAAATATATCAAACAAAAATAAAAGACTTATCATAGACTTTTTCCTAAAACAAAAGAATTGAAGCACTAAGTAATTTTTGAAAAGGTGACTGTTATATTTGAGAGATAAGAAAAAAAACCATCTCTAATTATAAAATTAATTTGATTCAAGCACCGCGCCAGTCACCCTCTGATATCTCTTGAATATAAAATTATCACCTTCCACCCTTACTCAGCAAGTTTAACTTCATTTTAATAAAAAAAAAGAAGAGGCGGGTAAAAATTACGGGCTGTGTTGCCAATGTCTACGTCGAATGCTGACAGAGTTTTCTCTGTAGCTGCAAATCTTATTCCTTTTATTGAATCGATGTCTTGTTATGAAATTGCTCGGCCGTTTTTTTGCCTTTTTATCCGATAAGCTGTGAATTTTATTCAGATTGTTCATGTTGATTTAGAACATAGCGGAATATTAGTACGACTACGAGGCTTTAATTTCCGTAAATTCTGTTTTTGAAAAAAACGCTAAATAGCCTCTTCAATATTATTGTGCCTAACTTTTAAGGTTTTTTTATTTGCAAATACTGGATATTTGAATTAAAAAGTCCGGTTACTAAGCTGCTAAAATCACCAAAAAGGTCAAAACGCCATTAAGTTATGTACTTACTCGTTACTGATGTATGATTTGGAACTTATGTATATCACCATCAGATAAGTTAAAGCACACCTTTCGTGAAATAAAAATGGTGAGAATCGCAGCGCTTCTCAAACTTTTGCTCCCAAATTTGGCGATAATCCAAAAAATTAATTGGAGACAAGCGCCGCTCGGGTGAGCACTCCAGGCGTTGTAGAGCACTTCGAGAGATTTCGTGTCGAGTGTAATTAGTGCAATCAGTATGAATCACGTTTTAGACTAGTGTAGGCTGTTGTGACGAGTAGTTTTCCCCTACTAACGATCTAACTGTGTATGAACTTGCATGACCTACTCTTGTAGCATAGAACATGTGCTAACAAATTCTTGCTTTCTTCTTGCTATATTTACAGTACTATTATAAAGAGCAAAGGTTTGTGTATATGTTTGTAATGAATAAACTCAAAAACTACTCTGCCGATTTCAATAATTCTCTCACCATTGGTAAGCTACATCAGCGGGTAACATAGGCTTTATTTTATTTCCGTCCTCCCACGGGAATGGGAACTACGCTGGTGAAACCACGTGACGTCCGCTAGTGTAACATAAAATAGTGTAAAATATAATTTTATTATCGGAGGCCAAGACTCATTTTGGGCCATTGTGCCATACCAGTAAATAAGTAAATACAATTTTAGTATACATTTTATTACCGCCCTTTGATTGCATAGAATCTAATAGTTAGTCATCATCTCCCTGGCCTTATCCCATACATCGTTGAGGTCGGCACTTGATTCAACCCGATGCGGCTGTTCACCTGATTTTTATACGAAGCAACTGCCATCTGACCTTCGCAACCCCTTTGATGAGAAAAACCTGTGATTTGGGTGAAACCAGTTGTCAGACTATTTTTCAAAAAAAGGACAAAAAATGGGTCGTTAAGGGTCTGTAACGATTGCCAAAAATTATAAATTGGCAACTGGGACCGACGGCTTAACGTGCTCTCCGAGGTACGGAGGGAATTCGGGTGGTCACCCATCCAATTACTGGCTAGGGTCAGGGTTGCTTAACTTCGCTGATAGAATGATATGCGCAATAGCGACTGAGCCATGACCTCCTCATCTCATAGTAAGTATAATGCAGTTTACAAAGAAGTTGCGATTGGAAAAATAGAACGAATGTCAAAACTTGATTTATGATTAGTTGTTGCATTTTTCAAATTAATTTCAGGAGGAGACTTAATTTCATTTAATACAATAGAAGTAAGCGAAGACTAGTAGTAAACCCGAACTAAAACTATATCCGTCACTTTCAAATGTCATATCACAGAAAGAGACAAAGAGTTTATCTTAATTGGACACGCTTTGTATGGAAGGAAACTCGAAAAGCTCACTCCGTTTTCGAGTTACGGTTTATGAGAACCAATAGTAAAGTTTTCAACATTTCACTAACTACATTAGTGAGGCTTGCACTTTTTGCATTCACATTTCAACAGTCTTCAAATAACTCTGTTTAACTTATTGTAAGAAATTATACAAAAAATAATACAGATACAATACATTCATTTTAGAAAATATAATGATGGGAATGGCTTGTTGTCTGTGGTAACATATTGTATGACTGCAAGTTAATATTATATTATCTGTGGCATTGCTCTGTGATGATATTGGTGATGTATAGTAGGTCTGTGTAATGCGTAAGTAAGGAATGCGGCTAATTTATGCTATGCACCATACTATTTTAATATATGTAAAAAAGTTTCCCGCGCACGGCGACCAATGAGTGCGTGGCATTTGAATTTGAATCCACGCGCCAGAAGAGTCGGGCCGTGGCTGTTATTGAGTAAACAAGTGAGAATAAGTGCGTTCTGACTCGCTCCCTTTTCTGCGATTTTTACCTTTTCTTGTCGTAACTTTATTTGTACCATACTGATGTTCTTTATCGTGATTGTGTGTGCTTGATTGTATATAATCCCTTCTTGTGACTGAATTTACTGTGTGTGTGTGTGAATAAACTGATTTGTATATATTGTACAAAGACTTTTAGTGCTACCATCATCTCCTCGACTGTACTGCATATTACCCTGCGCCGAATTCTTTATATTAATATTTTTCTTCCTGTCTTCTCGTTTCTCTATTAACATAAAATTCAGTTAGTTAGAAAGTTAGTTAATCTGGCTTGAATACAAAAACTTTTTTGATTTTAAATATTAAATATTTTCTTTATTCAATCAGCATAATAGAAAAACCAATATTACTTATTTTGTACCGGAATTGCACGGCCGGGCGCCACCACCAGTAAATATAAAAAAACCTAATTTGAAACATAGATAATATTAATTAAAAAAATGCTTATTATGAGACAGATGTATTTGACGTGTATACATCTGTCACTGTCACACAGCTGAACTATTATTGCAATAAGAGCTCATGGTACATTATACCTGCATTGACGACAATTTGTGGAATATTTAGAACGCCTAATCTATATTAATTAAATGTTTGCAGAATCAAACTACTATTAATTGCTAAGAATAAATACTCCAGTAGTTGTAACTAGAGTATTTATTCTAACAGTGAACAGCCTCCAATAAAAACAATAAATAGGGAACATCAATTACTTAAAAGTATGCGAAAGTATTCGTCTAAAGGTATCGAATACACTTTTGAATGTCCTAACTCTTGCAGCAGGGAAGAGAAGATCCAACACTCCCCGTTGGTAGTTCTTCTTGATGGGAATGACCTTGATGGGGAAGTCTTCAGATTCCTCGGTAGTAGAAGTAGTTGTTGTACTAATGCGGGTAACTTCTTCAGTTTCATTAGCGCCCTGGTCCAGATATGACGCGTTCAGAATAAACCTGTTGCAGAAAATTACGGAGAAGACCATATTTATTTAACAACTAGCTGTGCCCTGCGGTTTTACCCGCATAGACTTAATTTCAAGGGTGGCCCGCAGAACACATTTTTTTTTTAATAAAAGTAAAGCCTAAATTACTTCTCAAATCGGTTCATCCGTTTCGTATATTAGCCGGCACAAACAGACAGACGGACAGACAAAAAAATAATAATATTGTTTTCTTTATGTGAGAACCGTATATACTTTCATATGCATTTATTGAAAAGCTGTTAATTTGGATTTACAAACAGACACTTATATTTTATTTATCTGTATGTATGTACAGATAGATGACGTAAAGCTATAGATATAGATGTATCGATAAAAGAAGGGACGAGAAGTCAAAAAGTACCATCCTCCTCATCGTTCACACTATACATGCGCAATAATGTCATAACAGGATCGTAAAGGGTGCTTTTTATCTGCCTTGAGTGTGACGCATTTTGCAATGTATATAGCAGTGCCCCGCGATATAACTCGCGTAGAGTTTATTTCATGGGTGACCCGCGGAACCCTAAAGATTTTTTTGTACAGTACCCGTATCACGGGTTTGCCACTCGCTAGCGTCACTCGCAATATTTGTACGAGATATTTTAGTTCTACACGTCACCGCTGGGAGTCGCTTCACAATTTCTCGTACAATTCGGCTGAGACGCTAGCGAGTATAGATTACGAAAACCCGTGCATACCCGTGATAGGGGCACAGATTTGGGATAAGGGGCAGCCAGTTTAGAAAAGCTAGTAAGCAAAAATATTTGAAATACTTTGGTGGTGGCACGGTGTTTGTAGCAGGTGTCTCCGAGGCTTGTCGGAATTCAACGAACTGCGTCGGCACGGACAGATGGAAATCCTTAGGGTCCTCTTTAGATGATGCTGTTAGTATTGGGTCGTCGGCCAACATGGCGATGTGGTTGGAGTAAATATCGTTGAAGTTGAGGGTTGAGGGCGCGTAGTAGTTGTTGTACGCATAGGTCTGTTGGTCCTCGGAAGATTGTCCATTTGTACGGGAGTTTGACTGCAATATAATATGACCTTTAAATATGGTGTATAATCCATTACATGGGCATTTGAAGATATCTACATCACAGTTTCTCAATAAATATGAAAAAAAAAGCTCACGCCATCCCAGAAGGGTCTCCGAATATGACTAAGTAAATATAAATAAATCATTATTGGTAAAATCTCTCGTCTTTATAACCCTGCGGTAAAATGACTGTAACAGCATTCTCGAAATCATTATTATTCAAAAATACCTAAAAAAATGTTTAAAGTGTACTCTGTCCCCCTTTTTACAAACATGGTTTAAACCAAGACTAGACCAAACTCTGACTAAAACTATGTCCATCCCTTTTGAAATCCGTACCACAAAAAAATATGGAAGTATTTTTAAACCGACGACTATCTTCGGCGATGTTTTGTAATAATGGGGCTTAAGTTTCAGCTTCAGTTTCATACATTTCAATTCCAATAAAACTTAAAAGTGAAAAATTTCGTTAATTTACAGAACCATGGGAAAGTCTATGATTTGTGTTTATTATTTTTAATATAATACATAACTTTTGCACTCGACATGTTCTACGTTTGATTTATTTTAAAGGACATTATATAATGTCGTACCAAATATTCCCTCAAATTCACAGCTGATATTAAAAAACACTTACCAAAAAAATAACAGCTATTAAAACCACACTATTATGATACATCGCGAGTTGTTACTGTACTGGTTCCCGAATTAATACTGAGACACATTGACATTGTCCGTCTGTCCACAACTAACTGTGTGAACATCTTGTTGTATTAAATAGTACAATGCTGTTTACACGAATGCTCAGTTAAATATAAGAAACACCATTGTTATATACAATTCTTAAACACAAAGTACTATTTATATTATTCGATACAAGAGATATACGTATGTACAATCCATGCCAAACTGAGTAGTCATGTAGTATTCATGTAAGTAATTATGAAGAAACAAGTAAAAGCTTTGGTAATTACAGCCTATGTGTTATTCTGATGTATAAGCGACATTATTGTATAGTTTCATCAAAATTTATTCTGTATTTATTGCGTGAAAGAGTAATAAACATACATACATTCTTACAAACTTTAGTTTTTATAATAGCATATATGCTCACGCCATCCCAAAAGGGTCCCCGAAAGGCTAAGCAGTGGTATTGTAACAACAACACCCACATTTTACCGAATATGATTAAGTTCCAACGTGACAGAGGGTGAGTCCATCTCCGTCCCAGGCACATTAAATATACGTCTTTGAATTACTTCTCAGACATATTATAGATGTTTCCTCGCGATGTTTTCCTTCACCTTAAAGCACGAGGTGTGAAATAGTGATGCACGTAAGTTTTTAGAAAAAATAGCGTTACAGACCCCGACACTCGACGTCGAGTGCAAAACCTTATATAATAACGCGACTGCCCTTCTATACTACCGTGAACCGTACCTCCACTTCACAGATCGTAATCAAATGCTACTTATACTTGAAGATGGGTGCAAAGAATGTCGTTACTTAAAAAAAGCACTCAATGTCCCTTTTATAATGTTGAATGATTATGATCAAGCGTCCTATATTCAGAATAGCATAACCACAAGCAATGTTAGCCAAAATCGCATTTGGCTGCAAATAAAAGGAAGTCAAGAGAACTTCCGAGCACCCCACATTGCGATATGAAATGTTCGTGTGCGTTTTCACACGTTACGGTTTTTGTTTTATAATTTTCGAAATGCCTAGTTGGTCAAGTGGTGTTACTGTAGAACACAAGGTCCTGGGATCGAGTCCCGGTCTTGCAATGTGACATTGGGTTTTTCCATCTGGATTACTGCCTAGTTAAAGGCTCACCCTCTGTGACATGAACATAACTGAAGATAAGTGGGTCCTGTGCACCGCACAGGTGTATGTGAATTTTAGCAAAATCAATTAACTGATATAATCATCGAAATTAAAAGGCTTAAAAATTAAAAGCTTACAGAGGCACTAGATTTCACCAAAAGTTAATAAGATCGCACAAATTTCCATATTATAAAAATGGTTCTTTTACGAATATTAAAAATACCTTTTAAACGTGTCTTAAGGTTATTATTGGTAACGAAAGGCCTACTTTATATTTTATTCTTCCTTATTTAATCTAGTTGACCAAAGCAACACTTTTTCATTATTTACATACATACATATGCTCACGCCTGCATTTAGGCAGAGACCACCGTTCGCCACATGCTACGATCCTTAGATACTTCTTTCGCTTCTTCCACATTTCATTATTTATTTATTATTCAAAGCTTACATCTACCAATACAGGATGTATCCAATGAGGTAGTGTTACCCAATTACTCGTCATAATCTCGTTGGTGTATAAATTCCACAAGTTTACAGTATCGTATCTGTGAATGGAGCCACTCTCCTTTCCAATGCGCCTCGTAAGGATGCTCATGATGTGGTGTTGCAGTTTATTTAATTTCCTCAAAGGCATTTCGTGGAAAAAGCATGTTTTCAAGTGCTCTCGTATGCTCCGCAGGTTGTGTACGAAGCGAGACTGCGACGCCCTTTCAACTCAACTCGGTAAATTATTTGGAAGGCTTCTCTTTGATGGTTAGCAAGTTATTTTGTACGTCACTTTTTGTGTGTTCAAGGAGCCTATTCGCGTTTTTATTTGACTCAGGTCAAAATTAGATTACGCTTTGATTTGTGAGACGTAGACATTGTGAGAATGAAGTAGAATTTAAAATTGTTTTGAGGAAACGCGTTTAGATTTTAATTCTTAGAGACGTCTAAGATGCGTCGCTTATTCGGTTACGAAGCTGGCGTGTTAGTCTGTAAAAAAATTCAAATCTCTTAAAAAAATATTCGTACCTCTTGCGACGGCAAGAGATACGAGTATTTTGCCATTGTTGCCTGACAATTGGTGAAATAATAAGACTGAAAAAAACAGCACTTTTTTTATTTTATTCCCAAAGGATGTCGTGAGAATTCATTTGTATGCCAAAACAAAAGCCGTGGATGTGGTGGTAATAAAATCATGGATGTCTGGGAACAAGCTTATTAAATGAAGTAATGAAAATCCAAATATATATTTTTTTAATTTGCTTGCTATATCTTTCAATATTCATACAAATTTTGACTATGTGATAAATTTATTTTTTAATTAATAATAAATAAGTAACTAAAAACTAATAAAAATTTTGACTATTATATATATTTTAATATATGATTCAGACCATAAGGGCAAAGCAATTTTAGTCAGTCACAATGCAAACCTTTTATTTCACTCACGCAACAAATTCAATGATGCCGGTTCTTACATTACTTTCACGATTTTCCCCTCTTGGGAGAAACTTCTCTGTAGAGATTTCAAAGGTGTCATCCATAAGTACTTAAAGTACATATACGTATAATCCTTTCAGGAATATGTTAGAGTAAATTCTAGCTAGCATTCAAACCCGGTTTTTATGTAGATTACATTGACAAATTGTATGAGCAAGGAATGCTGTATCTATATATAATGAGAGATCTTTTATATCCTTAGGTTATTTTTCAAGCATGTGTATTGTTACATGCTTTTTAGTTTAGTTCGGTTGTCGTTAAATACGTAATTTTTATTTATTCGTTAACTAATGTTGATTAGATGACGCAGTCAATTCCGCTACCAATGATCTTTAAATGATGAGCCCCAGACCCTGGGATCGTAAGTTTTAATCCTAAATTTATATCTTTGACCAATGCAAGTGTGCATGAGGCTATTCCAACAGTTGGGAATCTAGGCCCATCTACGAGAAAATAAGCGGAACGGCCGTAATTACAGCAAGAGGTGACACGTTGTGAACGCGATCGCGTTTACGTCATTCACGTAGTTTACCGTCATTTTTCTCAATTTCAAAACTACAAATGTACATTATTTGGACAGTAAATAAAAAGTGTAAATTTTCAATTCCTTAAGATTGGCAACCCTTGACTTTCAATGGATCAAACGTTCTTATTTTAAAAGGACTAAGTGGCTTCCTTACTGCTTATAAGGCTTATATTTATACAGTGTCGGTACCACTTGCAATAACGATTAAGTATTAAATAAATTTGTGAGTGATTACATGCATAATTATTTTACTTCCAACCAACGCAGCGGTTACTTACGAGTGTATAGTGTGAGTTTATCTGACACTACCGTCACTAGTCATATATATCTAGAGCGAGTCGGTGTGAACACTTGCTCGTGAATAATGCAGCTGTCAATAGACAGATTGATATGCTCCGTATATCGTAGTCTTTGGAGATACCGCGGCGGCGGCACACTCACGGCAGGGTTTTGTGTCGAGCTAATTATTACTACCATGATCCTTAATTCCACTCTTAAATGCTGAATCGCTTTAAAAAGTCACGAGAAAAGTCTGTGTCAGAGGAGTAATTTCTGTACGTCGGCAGATAACTGTATTCGGGAAAAAATGTCATAACAACCATAACCAACTGTACTTTTTCCGACGTTACAGTGTCTTGATTGTTAACTTTTATTCAGTGGAAGTTAACTAAAACATACATACATACATCTCAAATACTCATGCCTGTATTCCCCGAAGGAGTAGGCAGAGGTGTTGTAATCACAACCCCCAATTTTCACCCAAGATGATTAAGTGCCAACGTGACAGATGGTGAGTCCATCGCCGTCTCGGACACTTTACATACGTCATTGAATTACTTCTCAGAAATATGCAGGTTTCCTAACGATGTTTTCCTTCACCGTAAATCACGTGGTGTGAATTCACTGTAAATAAATATTTTAGAAAAACTCATTGGTACAGGCCCCGCTGGGATTCGAACTTGCGTCGCTTGCGTAGCAGGCGACTGCTCAAACCGCAAGGCCACCACGGCTCAACTTAACTAAAACCTGCAAAATATTAAACATTTACTGCCAAACGTTGGCAGGAAGGGCATCGTGCTTTGCCTTACATATTAACTATGAAATTACTGTACTAAAATAATGATAACAATTATTGCAAGGAATACTAGCGATCTTACTCATCAGAGGTTTACAACTGAGTTATCAGTAGCGTTAATTGTAATTTGAAGGTTACAATAGCTAGCGAGCAGCTCAAAGTTCCTTCAGGAAATTCTGTTATACCCTACCTCCTCGTAGAGAAGAGATACGTAGAGATACCCCCGTATGTTCCGCCAGTAAGTCAGAAGAGCCCATGCACTATGTTTGCAAGACACCTTTGTCCCGGCAGTCACGCCCAGCACAATGGGGCAATGCATCAAACTGATAGCTTCTGACCTAATCCATATGTTTACCTACCTAGTTATCTATCTACATGGTATGTGCCTATCTTTGTATGCATTGAGGTGGTTAGCCGGCTCCTGAATTTCAATGAAGCGACTCGATATTGGGTGTGTGATACAAGAAAATTACGTTTTTACAATCGAGCTGTTTACTGACTTACTACTTTCAACAACGTACCTAAATCTTAAGCATTTATAATTCAGAAAAATTAGGATTTCCTAAAAATAATTTCAACATTAAATACAAAAGCAAGGCGGATATAGATGATAATTTTTCACAGATGTTTAAGTCATATTAATTACTGTAAAAGTAATTAACGCTTTCACGGTATTCGTTAAAAACTAGTCTCGCCGCGATGCTTGCTAGGCAGGCTTTATGCAGACATTAACCAAATACTTTAATATCTAGAAGCTTTATAGTAAACTTGACAAAAAATAGGTACTTATTTGCCTAAAATTATAGATCAAATATAAGGAAATAGATCAATTATTTTAATTATTTATTATTAATTGATCCACGAGACAAAATGTGTATGATATAAAACGAACTAAAATTGGAATAGTATTATTTGTAAAATTAATCCTCTTGCATTAGCTGATTTATTTACGACTAGCTGTGCCCCATGGTTCACCCGAGTAGATTTAACTTCATGGATGGCCAACAGAATTATATCTTTTTTTTTAAATGAGCTAATGTTATTCCGCGAAACATCAGTTATCCGCCAATTAAAGTCCCGGTCCAGTCATATTAGAGATTAGCCACTGACAGATAGCTGATGTTTGAAGGAGTAACTTAGGCTACTACTATAAAGTAAACATGTAAAGATTCCGCGAAAAGAAGTTTAAACCTAAATCTACGGATGAAAACGCGATTACAACTAGCATTAAATAAAAAAATTAAGATAAAAATAATGCTACTTAATAATAGTATTTTCTTGGTTCTCTATCTCATACGCTGGTCCCGTGAAGGCTGTGCGGCACCATCTTGTACTAATTGGTCCGCGATGCGAAGATGTTTCAACGATTTATAGCACGCCTTGCCACCTACACCTCCGCTACTGTGCACTTAATGCGCCTA
Organism: Watsonalla binaria; assembly: GCA_929442735.1. NCBI lineage: Eukaryota > Metazoa > Arthropoda > Insecta > Lepidoptera > Drepanidae > Watsonalla > Watsonalla binaria. Next base: position 3,725,539 of record OV838938.1, read on the forward strand.
TGAATTAAATACGTTTACAATTTACCTACATTATTGATTGGAATAACTATTGACACCCTAACGATACTTACATTTGGCGCTTATTATAATTTACCTTATAACTAAGAGATTTCTAAAGGTTCTCTAGTGAAAATGCCGGTACTTCTCAGAATTTTAGTTTCCAAACCCGTGGTAAATTTTCGACATTTATAAGTGCCTTACCAGGGACAAACTGAATGAATATTTTTCATTTTCATTTTAATTAAGATATTTATGATACAAAGACGAATACTTACAAGATATTAAAGGAAATACGTACATAGGATGAAATCACAAGAAGGATAAGGCAGACACTTTAACAAGCAAGTCGGCGAAGTTACAGCCAACTTGGTAACGTAAATAAATAACCTGTGCACTAACAGCGGAGTGAAATGTCCGTGTTATCTCGTGAAATATTGTATGCAATTCCGCTGAGCATTTTCTTTTTCTGTTGAAGTTATGATTGGGAGAAAACCTTACTAGTGAGATCGCCAACTTCCACGTACTAAGCCATAGTCCGTTGCTACTACGTTGTACATGCTTAATAAGTTAATGTGGATATGCCGCTATCGCTATACAGATAAATAAAATTGAAGTTTCTCTTTGTAATACCAAATTAACAGCTTTTCACTAAACCCATATGGAAGTTATATTCTGAAATAAAAAAGAACAATTTAAGAAAATGTCTTCCATTCTGTCTGGTTATCCCGGCTAAACTCTGAAACGGTTGTTACAAAGAGTACATAATAGCGAACTAAAGCTACCCATGATATTAAGTCCACGTGGGTGAAAACGCGGGGCACGCCTTATAAATTAATATCTAGAGTCGTGATAACTGAGGGGTTTGACTAGCAGCCTGCTACGCAAAGCGAACCCATCGTTCTGTACTAAAGTTATTTTTTAAACTTAAGTTCAGAGGGCCTAGTGCGAGTTTTTCATTGGATCGAGCGCCGTCTGTGAACTAAAAGGTGACACTATTGTGAGTCCATAAAAATCTGCGTTTACGTCGACCCGATGACTTGTGACGTCTATTTTAAGAAAACTCGCACTAAGTACTCAGTGCCGTCACACCACGAGCTTCTCGGCACTTAACGTTTGAATTGTACAAATACCGAATCTTTCATAAATTGTTAGTTATTCATTTTCTTCTTCTTTGTCGGTCACTCTTGGCAGAATGGTCGTGATGACGATGTTGCTACTTGATTAGCTAACACAGCCCCTGCGATGTGCCTCCACTTGTCGCGGTCGCAAGCGTCTCGGGAACTCGGGAGATCTGGACTACGGACTATTCATTTCAAGACTTCAAAATATTAATGTCCGCAATGAGTTTCAATCACTTAAGAAATCTTTGGAAATCGACCACAACCCGCCTTTGAAAACGTTTCAATACATTTCTTGCAAGCAAAAATCTTCGTCAAGTTGAAAATTTACGATACATGACGTCATACCCTACACTTGGACGCTGCGGTCCTTTGTAATGTAGCAAATGTACTGATACTTTTTTTAAGAAATCAAAATGACATGATTATAGAGAGCATGTCCATACAGTTCCCATCCCTCTCGACTTCAGCTCGTTGCCTCCCGTACTCTAGTCGCGTATGAAGGAAAATTAGACTTTTTAAACTTGCAAAACTTCGATTTTACCTCATTTCTTCCAACTTCGGAGTTATTTCAGCTTAGGTGGGCTGCATGCTCATTACCGGCATTTTGTAAAAGTACTGGGTTTTACGCTTGTCTATTATTATTTTTATTCATCCAATGGTATTTGGTGCACATTTCAACGTATTTTTTCTGTGGACTGGTTTACAGTTTTGGCATTGTTTAATTTGTTTGTCCTTAATGTGAACACCTAATTTTTTTTTATTTCTTTACTTATAGCTTAATACATTTCAGTTTTAAAAGAATAATTGAAACACTCGTTCTCTTCATAATATGGTATTACAAAATTATTATTTATTTCACGAACATTAAATTCCATTCACTGGGTTTCCAAGAAGAATTCTGAACATTAATGTCAAATTAGAAGAAAAAATAGCAATATATGTTTGTTTGCTAACAGCGTAACGAATTCCTTCTTTCTGCGTCATCATGCCATTTTGTTTATTCTGTTCAAGCCATCTCTCCATTCTCAATAGCATTTCTTGTCAGACGAACATCTCATTTGTAAGAATGTATTCCAAAAACGGTAGGGTAGTTAAATTATTTTTTATATTAACTGTAGTTGGCCTTGTAATGTATATGCTATTATCATTTGACTCCTACCGTTTCTCTCGGCAAAATTTGTATCCAACTCTCATACACAATATGGAGACGTCTGATAAAAAACTCATTCAATTTGGTCCAGAGAATTCGAGATATATATTATTTTGGACGATTAATGAAAAATATTTAATATTCGGTGAAGGACAGACTCCCTTCATAACCAACAACTGTTCAGTATCGACCTGCTATGTATCAGGACGTAAAGATGTGATAGATCATGATTATATGATGTATCACGCAATTGTCTTCAATATCAGTGAAGTTTTAAGAACACAGATTAAGCTACCAGAAAAAAGATGGCCGCATCAGAAATACGTGTTCCACAGTATGGTTCCGGCTAGCAGTTATCCGATATGCAATACGAATACTGACAATTTTTTCAACTGGACTTGGACGTATAAGTTGAATTCAGATATAGTTTCTCCATTTATTGAAGTAAATGACATGGCTGGTAACACAGTGGCTGCCAGTGAAGATGTTGAGTGGGTTGTCAATATAGATGCGGAAGGTGATGATATTTCGATGATGAAGGCCAACGCACTAGCATGGTTTATTGACGATTGCAACGCCTCTAATCCAGACAGACTTCTGTATGCAAAGCAACTAAAGAAGAAATTGGTAGAAAACAATTTGGATTTCGACATTTACGGCTGTGGAGCGAAGGAATGCACTACGTTGTGCTGCAGTGTTTTGGAACGATATTATTTTTATTTCGCATATGAAGCGCAAACCTCTGAAGATTATGTGACTGTTGAAGTGATCAAAGCCTACAATTCTAACTCAGTGCCTATAGTTTTTGGGGAAGTGGATTATGCCAAGTGAGAGATTAATATACAAAATGATCACAAACAGACATTTATTTCTTTTGATACTTTGCACTTCTATTTCTGACCTACTGTATGTAAATATACACGCATTTTATGTTTATTATCTACATCTACACTTCTACTTCTACTGCTAAAAAGATTTTTGTGTGTATGTTTGTAATGAATAAACTCAAAAACTACTATGCCGATTTCAAAAATTCTTTCACTATTGGCTACATCATCAGGGAGTAAGCGTATTCCCACGAGAGTGAGAACTACGCGGGTGAAACCGTGTGACGTCCGCTAGTTTTTTATAAGACTTATTTTAGGCTGAACCTTCATTGTATGGAAAGTTTGAGCACGATATCTTTTTATACTGTACTTGTTAAGCATGATGTGTAGCCGTGTGTACACTCTAAAATTATATTTATGACATATTATTACAGAGAATTGTGTCGCTTAATATATTTTTATAGCCAGCACCGTTACTTTTTCTTATATAGATAAAATTTTCTATTCTAGTCTAAGACGTAAAATTTATTTTACAGATTCCTTCCCAAGAAGTCCTACATTAATGCCTGGGGCTTATCTCCGGCAAGACTAGCAAAAATTATCTCCTACAGCATCAATAACGAAGCCATCTACAGAGGTTTCTTCCGCTGGAAAATGCTTTACACCATCCAGACAGCTACCCTTACAGATGGCTTGTGTCAACTCTGTGCTGATCTCAATGATGACACCAAATATCCCAGTTATAGTAACTACGAGTTCTTCAGGAAATGGTGGTACAATGCACCGTTTGATGAAAAGTGCCCTGACGCTAGTACACGCATCCTAAATCAAACTGTGGCAGTAAATAATCTTACTTCTTGGGACCTTAGTAATCTCAGTTGGATTTGATATTGCATAGCTTTGTTGATACCCAAATTGAAATCATTTATTGGATAAAATCTTAGTTATATAAGGGAAATTACTTAAAACTAATAACAAGTGAAAAAACTTGGTCCGAATCAATATCTCTCAGGATTTTGCCAAGAAAGCTGGCCTCGCTGAATAGCAATGCTGATGTTCTGAGTTAGCTCCGCATCTCAAGAGACGCTTCTATCATGCGACGATTCTTTGAAAAGTTGATATCATCAGCGTAGTGTACTTGATTTATATTTTTTATTGGCTATGTTTTGGTTTACACTTGATTGACATAAATTTTTCATTAGACACATTCTATTATGCTGATTGCATTGTATATATTGTAGCTTAAGTTAATTTATTTGAGGGAAAATATTTTAATAGGCGAGAAATTACAGCAATTAATTCATTCAAACCACAGATACAGGATGACAATTTGTTACATCGAGCGTCAACAGTTAAAAATAAAAATCGCAGCGAGATTTATGGTTGCGCTTCGGCATTTATAACTTCCTATCACTTGTTTCCGAAACAATTGCGAATGAAAAACGATGAGCGGCCTCCGGGACGTGCGGTCATAGCTGGCAATTTGCTTTTAACTATATAGGAATGGAAATTTGTATATAGAAAGCCATCGCCTGCTACACAAGTACATCCCAGCGGGGCCTGTACCAATAAGTTTCACCACGTGCTTCACCGTGAAGGAAAGCATCATGAGAAATCCTGCATATATCTGAGAAGTAGTTGAAAGACGTATGTATAGTGTCGGCGATAGACTCACCATCTATCACATTGGCACTTTATCACCTTCGGTGAAAAGTGGGTGTTGCTATTACAACACCTCTGCCTACTTCTTCGGGGAATACAGTACATATGTAGGAATGGTAATACATAATGTTTAATTAATAATTTGAAGTCACTAAAGTAACAGAGCCAGTGTAGATACCTGTGATTTATATTATACATACATACTTACATATGCTCACGCCTGTATCCCATGGGGGTAGGCAGAGACCACCGTTTGCCACATGCTACGATCCTTACATACTTCTTTCGCATTACATTTATTTTATGTTCCAAAAAATACTACTAAATGTAATTAAAATAAGCTATCACGATTTTGTAACGCGTATTATTTTTAACTCGTCCCTTACAGAAAAAAAGGTAGGAAAATTAAAAAAAAACTCTTCTCTTTTTTCACATTTGCAACACTTATTGAATGCATTTTTTGCCACGATAAATAAATAACGGGAAAAAGGCAGATTTGGTAAAAATCGGTTAATAAAACATTTGTTGACGACTTTTTATAGCGCGAATAGTTGATTCCAAGAACTTTCTTGCCGTCATTTCCAGTCAAAGCCTGAAGGGAGAAAAAAAACCTTCCATAGTAAAGAAAGTAATCTAAAATACAACAAGATTATAAAGTCTCGGAAGAATTCGAAGTGGAGGTATTCAGTGGATGGCATCTGAGATGTGCGGTGTGGCTGAGAATGCAGCATTCCTACGATCCGGCATCTCAGTGCACAGCACCGGGTCATTTACTACCAAACAGATAAAAATAGACTGAACGAATAGTATTTCCTAGAAGTGATTAGGTATAACAATCTATACAGATAAATATAATTTGAGTGCCTGTTTGTAATTCCAAAATAACAGCTTTTCACTAAAATCATTTGAAAGTATATACGGTACTGACATGAAACAATTTAAAAACTTTTTCTCTGTCTATCCGTCTGTCTGTCTAGCCAGACGTTTGTAACAAATATCAGGATCCAATTAATGTTCCGGATAATCTTTACAAAGATGGTGAAAAAGCGGGCAGTCCGCCTGTTGATAAGTAAAAGGTTTCTAATTTCGAACGGAAGCTTTCACCCGCGTAGTTCCCGTTCCCGTGAGAGTACGAGGATAAAATATAGATTATATTAATAAGTGATAATGTAGCATTCTAATAGTGAAAGAATTTTTAAAATCGGTCCTTTACCTTTTGAGCCAATTCGTTACGAACATTCATAGAAATATGGTATGCCTCTGTTATAATGTTGAGTAATGTCCAAAAAAAGCAAAACAGTATATATGTATGTAAAATGTGTACATCATATTGACACGTTTCGCCTGTCACGCGCGCAAAGGGGTATATTTTTATGGAATACGTAATTCTGTTTGACTTCATACGCGATGTCCATATTTGCCGAAGACTCCACGCTCTACATGCAAAGAGGTGGAACTGTTTTCAATGTCTTACGGCATGCGACCGCTATCAATAAACATCAACAGTCACAGAATAAATTGTTCGAATGACAAACTTACACATACGCGAGCATCTATGAGATAATAAGCGACCTTGGCTTGTCACGTTCTGACCGATCGCGTATACTTTATTTACGTGCTTTACAAATATAGTTCTAAACTTAAAATTTAACAACACTTCTGTTATCCCCTTCCTCCAGGGGACTCCTCTGGGTTGGGTTAGCGTATTTATTTTTATTTTATTTATGTGTCAACTTTCATCCAAACATCGTATTATTATTAATACTTCATCAAAATAATCTCAATAGCAAATCAGAAAAAAATTGTCGTAATTAAGGCCATTGTTTTATAATGTTATTGCATCGTGGTGTAATGGACCAAGACGCTGTCTCTAACGAAACAAGTCTTAGCAAATAGAGGGCGACATCGGCTGATAGAAAATTTTTGTTGAGAGCTTTTTGGCTGAAACTATACAAAGAGCTTTGAGCATTTAAAGAAATATATTTCGGTGTTTTTATATGTATGATAAAACTAGATTCCAGGGACTTCTTCTTAATCGTTCGCTCTTGGTAGAGAGTCATGGATGCACTGGTACCAGCTTTATTATCGATGCTCATTCACTCTTCTCAATTAAGAGCGTTTCTGGAGCACTCTGTTATGGAACTCTTCATGGTAGATTTCACAAGATCAGTCCATCTAGTTGGTGATCGACCTCAGGACCGTTTGCTCTGTATGCAAAAATATTATGCAATTTGTCTCACGATGTTACCCTTCTCCTTGAAGTACGTGGTCTGATACATGTGTTTAAATAAAACTCATTAGTATGTTCTAGACAGCTTCCTAAACTAATAAAACTAGCTAAAAATCTGTAAACAATGGAATAACGATTGGATGGAGAAATTATTGGAAATTTATATTTGAATGCATTCTAGCAAATTATGTCGTTAGAAGAACAGTGTTTGTTTGATTATCATTTAAAGAATTCATCTGTTTACCAGCGTCACCGCGCTCTACTTTGTTTGCACAGCACGAGTGATCTCATTCCTATTTGTAACTCGATCAAGACATACGCGTCTATTTCTACAATGCATTCAAAAATCAATAATGTAGCAAAATTTTTTTTCATTCTAAGTGTTGTGGGACTTATGATGTACGCGGCTTTAGGTTTTTACTCGTTCCATGTAGCGCACAAGGAATACCAACTTATAGACTCAATTCAGAACCATGTCCAAAAAGCAAGTCAGTTGGACTTTTCATCGGAAGATAGACTCAAATATATACTAGTTTGGAATGCTAAAGACGAGGATCTCTTCTCGAATTTCGGTGTAGGCCAAGCACCTTTTCTAGCCCACAGATGTCCGACCATGTCGTGCTATTTAACATCGAACAAAGGTTTACTAGGCGGTGACTACTCAAATTTCCACGCAATAGTATTTAATATGAGTGAAGTTTATATTTGGACGAAAATTAATTTACCTGGAAAAAGATGGCCGCATCAGAAATACGTGTTCCACAGTATGCTGCCGGCTAGCAGTTATCCGATATGCAATACGAATACTGACAATTTCTTCAACTGGACTTGGACATATAAGTTGAATTCAGATATAGTTTCTCCATTTATTGAAGTAAAGGATAAGGCGTTTAACACAGTGGCTCCAGATAATAATATTCAATGGATATCAGATTTGAATGGATCTGTAGAGGACGACGTTTTACTTTTGAAGTTCAATGCACTTGCATGGGTGATAGACGATTGCAATTCAACAAATCACGTCTATAGATTGCGTTATGCGAAGAGATTGAAGAAAATATTAGAAGTAGATCATTTGGTCTTTGACATTTTTGGTTGTGGAATGAAAAACTGTTCGAATTATTGTAACAAGGCCATACAAAATTACTATTTTTATTTTGTTTACGAGAATAGTTTCTCGGAAGATTATGTTACGGCAGAAGTGACAAAGGCGTACAATTCCAATGCAGTGCCTATTGTGTTTGGTGGAGCGGATTATACCAAGTAAGTAACTATGCTTACGTCACGCCTGTATTCCCCGAAGAGGTAGGCATAGGTATAGATATAATATACCCACATTTCGCCATGTATAAGTCCAATATAATAAGGGGCGAGCCTATAGCCCGCTTTTGGCGTCAGTCCTGTACACAGGGTTCAGAAGCCGCTTACCATCAGACTCTACGCTTGTTTGTCAAACAGGCACTGGTATTTTCGTTTAAAAGGGTACCATATGAGTAGCAGCAAAAATATTCCATTCTCATTCCTATACTAATTATGTCCATAACATTATGTATCGATTTTTCATCTAAGTATTTTTTCCAGATTCCTTCCCGAAAAATCATACATCAACGCCCAAGAGATGACTCCGGCAAAGTTAGCATCTCTCATCCTCTACAACATCAGAAACCAAGATATCTACAAGAACTACTTTCGTTGGAAAACGTTTTATAGTGTTCAGAAAGCAAACCTTATTCCCGGCTTATGTCAACTCTGCGCTGATCTCAACAATGACAAGAAATATTCCACTTACAGTAATTATGAGTTTTTCAGGAAATGGTGGTACAACGGTCCTTTTCGAAAAAAGTGTATACCAAAAGGATCTGATAGTATTCGAGGAGTTGTGTCCTATTTGAATACTACGAGGCTTGTTAGAAATATTAGCTTCTTTTGAAATTACTCTGTCATTGATCTTTTTTTTTATCGTTTGTGATAGATAATAAACAATGTTTTTGTATCTGTGACATTGTTGCTTACGAATAAATGCTCTGTACTTTTGAAATAAACCATGGAGATATATCGATAATGTCTTGTATTTAAGTCCGCGTTTGGCTAGTGATATAAATCTTAATGTTTGTGGTAAAATGGTATGAATAGATAGTAAATGAAAAAAATCTTAAAACTTTTTCAGACTTTAAAAATGTAATAGAGAGGACATATTTGTATGTAAGTATGTTTGTAACGAATTGCCTCAAAAAGTACTCTTGGAAATTCTTTCAGTAATTGATAGCAACATTCGTCATCAGCGAGTAACAAAGGCTATATTTTATCCCCGTACTCCAATGGGAAGGGGAACTACACGAGTGAAACGGCGGGATGTCCGCAAGTTAAAAAATTTTATCATACTATACCACTTAGACACTGAGATACCACTTAGATCCTTACAACGTGTAAGGATCATTTTCCCAATCTCACAGTAGGTCGTCTTTCTACAGTGCTCAAGTAGATGTTTATGACGAAATTCATCGTCCTATCAGTGTTCATTTTACATAGACCTATTTTACTATGTAGCTGAAAACGATAAGAATGAAATTTCACATTTCGCAAGAACAAAAGAGTCGGTGTAAAATGTCAATGTTTTCTTGTCAAAAACACAAAAAAGACGACAAAGAATAACTAAAGGCTATTTATTCTTTGTTCGACAAAAAGGGTGAAATCAATGCTTTATTTCATAAATTTGCGAGAACGTCCCTAACTTACACCTAAGCTTAATTAACCTACGCTTCAAGTACATCGACGAATGAAATTGCGTATTTGCGTGGTACGAAATGTATTGATCTAATATATGTGCGGGAATACAAATTATTTCAGTTATTATTTAATTTATTCAAACGGCAACACTGTCGTTTACACAGTTCAAATTATTCGTAACCTGTTCTCTAACTGACTCGTTACAATTATACTGTGGTAATGAGAAAGGACAGTGCTTGGTCTATGGCATAGCCTCTAAGGTGTCAAAATCAAAAACAGTCAGTTGCATCTATCAGTAGTGCGTTCACTCACTAGCCCTCGAGACTGCGCCCGCGCCGGGTGTGCGCACTGATTGATAAAAGGCAACATGGCGGACACAAATATCGAGCTCGTGGATACCAATCCAATTGGATCTCCGACATATATTTTTGGAATTCAACTAATACATTATTGATCGACTGATTTACGTAAGCTTAGAAAAATAATGAACCGTGAAAATATAACATAGTCTATAGAACAGCAAGCTAACAAAAAAATTTGTATCTTTTCTGCAGTACCGAAGTGGATAACTAAGTCAATATTTAAATACACTGAAATTGGATGAAATATTTATTTATTGAAAAACCTTTTTCACATCGACGTTAAATGTAAACATAAAAGAACTTAAATCTGATTAATATAACAAAAAACTAGAAAAATAATTCAACTTAACATACATAATATAATACTAACTATATAATTACAACTTATAGGTATATCTATTAACTAATTTAAATATGTGATACTTATAACTTTAATACGACTTGTTTTGTATCATATTTCATGTGAATAAATATTATTTCTATTTCTATTTCTATTTTCTACAAATACATTAAGTTATAATTTCATGATATTTATTTGTATAAACATAAATATATTTTTCTATCATTTATTTATTTTATTTATTTCATACGGGATAATCCATAAATTACGTCACGCGAATTTCATGATTTGATGAGCTTGTCACATTTGTGAGAGTCCCTCCTCCCTAGTGTGACAGCACGTATTTGTAAATTTACATTTAGAAATTATTGAATGAAAACAGCGGTCGGAACTCAGATTTATTTCCACTTAAAATATTATTTGATAAAATTTACAATGAACAAATTTAAAAACGTTTAATTATATTAAATAATGCGTTTGGCGCCTAGGTGGTTGGCGCACAGCAATTGGTATCTTACACAGATATAATTGTATATGTTTTTGAGGTTTTCGTAAAGTAATAGTTTAAAGTTAGTGTTTTAACACTTTGATTATAATAGTTATTTAAATGTGATGTCACGAAATTTAGAACCCCCTCCCACCCCGTTGTCACACATTGTCACACTTCGTCAACCTCCGTGTGACGTCATTTATAGATGGCCCCTACCTGTCTGGAAACATACCCATCTGAATTGACAGAAGCACAATAAATAATCCAGGGACAAGCCTATCGCTAGTCATGAAAGACAGAGCCCAGCAAAGTGGCGCCATTAGCATACTGTAGGCTAAGTAGGGACAACAAAGAGCTGTTGAATATTCCACCATGCGATCTTGGGTTATGCTAAATGTTGGACTTCGTTTCACGTCAGGATCTATACATTTTAACCCCTCAAAAGGGTAGCCTTTGTCTGAATATCTGTCGTATCTTTTGCAACATGATTATTATGAATAATTTTTTTTATGGATATCATATCTGTCATTCCTACATTTTGAAGTGAATATTTTCCGCTGATGAAGCATACATTAATTACCTCTATTCATAACTGAAAAATGTGGGTGAACTATAAGTAAACCTCTGCCTACCTGTCCGGCGAATACAAGCGTGAACATACGAATGTATGTACCAAATATCATTTCGACATTGCATGTAAACACAGTGACCTCACTCACCACAGCAACACAATGCTTTTATTGAATTGTAATATTGCTTTATTCCTATATTTAAAAATAATAATATTTTATATTTTGCTTAATCATTTATGTATAACAACTGGCATTTCACGCCTTTCTCACGCCTGTATTCCCCTAAGAGGTAGGCAGAGATGTTGTAATAACAACACTCACTTTCCACCGAAGATGATAAAGTGTCAATGTGACAAATGGTATGTCAAATGTTGCCGATTGGTGCACTATACATACGTCTTTGAATTACTTCTTAGGCATATGCAGGATTCCTCACGATGTTTTCCTTCACCGTAAAGTACGTGGTATGAAATCACTACACATAAGTTTTTTTAGAAAACCTCATTGGTACAGTCCGTTGGGATTCGAACTAGCGTCGCTTGCGTAGCAGGTCTCAAACCTCACGGCCATATTTCATGTTTTTTTTTAATATAATTTAATGTCTGTATTTACTGTCTATAAAAAGTAACTATCTTCACTATACAGCTTTTAGATACTACATGAGATGTATAAATATACATAGAAACCGAAACTCCTAACGAAGTAAGTCTGATGAATATTGGAGCAGGCTCGAAAACTGTAGTGGTGAGGTTGAGGGCGCCACTGAACTCTGCATTATGCCTGCTCAGGTCCTCGAGTAGTCACAAGAGAGCATTAGCATATAGGGTCAACGGATTACTTTGAAGCGAACGTTCGAGGGCAGCTAGATAGGAAAGGTTTTAATTGGAAAATAAAGGTACGGTAAAGGTAATTTTGAGTTGATTACGAAACTGTGTTCCGAACTATTAGTAATCGATCTTCTATTTAAATATATATAACTCACTGACTGACTGACATAGTGATCTATCAAAGCACAGCCCAAACCACTGGACGGACCGGGCTGAAATTTGGCATGCAGAAGTTATGACGTAGGCATCCGCCAAGAAAGGACTTTGGTTCATTCTACACCCAAGGGGATAAAATAGGGGATGAAAATTTACGCTACTTTTAATAAAAAAATTAGGGTATGCTAACGCGGGTGAAACCGCGGGGCACAGCTAGTGCCTAAAAAATCGACGGCTTTGCTTATAAGGTTTCCTGAACTTTTTACCATGGGTATTTATAGAATTAATAAAAGAGGCGGGGTAGCCGAGAGATTTAAGCTGTAATGTAAGCTACGAAAGCTCAATTCCCCGCGGGGTGTACCAATGAGTTTTTCTAAAACTATAAGTGCGGTGTTTTTACACAACCTTTTTAGCGAAGGAAAACATGGTGAGGTTAGTAATGTATGCCTTCAAATGTCCTAGGCATTGTGATTATAAAGGGTTTAAAGGACTTTGCTTGAGGCGGCGGTGGACTCACCATCCGACAATTTGGCACACAGTTAATTAAACTTAGGTGAAATGGGGATGTTACATATTCAGGAACCTTTCAGAGATTGTGTGAAAGTTTCAGTCTTATATATTCTTGAAGTGTAACTATAATTATGATAAGATTGATAGATGATTAGCCATAATTTCAGACATTTGACCAAATCCAGTGTAAGCTAACCATCAGACTGTGCGGGTAGGACAATTAAATCAGGTTTAACCCTGTCCGCATTGTGAACAACAATGGCTTTGTAATAGTTTTCGATCGCAGTCGGGCAATATATCGAAGTCCGTAGGTGTTAACCGACCTATATGCACCTGATGCAACATTATTTAATTCCACTATCAATGGTTCTCGAATGGGTTTCACTCCACATGTTTTTATATCACTATCTCGGACGAAGCACTTCGTATAATTATGATAGAACTTCCCTTCCAGGTAAGTTCGTTTAATCACTAATTATACTCGTGCTTCGTCTTCGGGATTATTCATTACTATGTAGTTCATACAGTGTTACTCCTTGATATGAAATATACTTTCAATAACATCACGCAACTGGGATTATGGTCACAGCAAATGTGGTAGAGGATTGTCATAGGTGAACTCATCTAGGGGATAAATGTGGTATCAATGTGTCCGTTACCATACAATTACAAAAAGCGTAGACTACTCGAAAGAACGCTTTATAGAAAAAAACGTTGGGCTATATATATCAACGTGCCAACACAGGTTATTTACATTAGACATTTTCAGGTGAATCACAAAAAGAGATAAACCGGAAAAGTGGCCCTTACTTTTCTGGTTCTTTTGGGTAGGATAAAGTGAAGGACATTAGTAGGGGATATTATGCATAGTTAGAGTTTCCTATTAACCAAGCAATGTTCGTTTTCGTGTACGCATCTGAGGCCGCTATTTTGGTTTAGATTGCCAAACGAAGCTTAGCAGTAATTTACAGTGTTTTAACAGAAATTTCGATTAAATGATTCAGTAATAGCAAATATAATAAAGAACAGTACGTCTAAAAGGTCACTTTGGGAGAATCATAATGTGGTCCGATTATGATTCAAGACTGCTTAGTATATATAATTGTAGATGTTAGTCCCTAACTAACTTTTCTATGGTGCTATTTGTCACAAAAGCAATTCATATTTTGTGGACCATTTTAGGAATCTCTTCATAGGAAAGTGAGAAAGAGGTGAATTGCGAAATATTAATCATTTTTTAATCATAATATGAATTACACCAAAGTGACCATTTTGTCATTTCGATGCTGAATCATATTCAGATCACATTATGACTCTCCCAAAGTGACCTTTTTAGACCTACTGAACGCATAATTAAGAGATTATATTGATACTATTTACTGTTTTTGTGGTTGGAACTCTGGGCCATAATATAAACATAAGCTTACTACATGCAATACGTAATCTATCAGATTGTTCAAAATGACAGACTCTCACAGATGCGCGCATCGACGAGATGATAACCATCCCAGGCGTAACGTCAGTATGGGGTTTTACGTAGTGGCCGACCGAGTTACACAGATATTTTTTAAAACTTAATTACTTTGGCAGTTAAATAAGGGAATGAAATTTAAAAGCTTTAAGATTGGCAACCCTGAACTGTCGATGAAGCAAAAGTTCTTATTCCAAAAAATATTATTCTAATATATATTAGTCTTATGTGTATATTTTGACTGGGGCCCAGATGCTCATCATCTCAATGAATTCGTTGGCATCTGGTAGAAGTGAAACTGCAATGTTGCCAGCCTTCTTGACAAGATCCTAAATATAACAAGATCCATAATAAAATACAGATTAGGTTCAGGATTATTCATTGTCATACAATTAGTCTAATTAAATTAATTACTTTAAAAGTTTAATATATTCATTTAGGTTATTTCATCTGTTTAGACAAAATTATATCAAATAAGCTCTTCTAAACTGGGTTAAAATTCGCCGTTCATTGTCGGCAAAGTGTTGACAGTATTAAATAACGGATGGTCCCTAGCGAGCAATCGGACACACATCTATAGATTATATTGTTTGAAAATCCAGTGGAGCTGCCATTTCTGATATTTGTTCGCTTGCAGACAGTAATGGATGAGCCCAGCTCAGTGTTTATTTGTTCGGGCACTAGTATTGTTTACGTGTGTGTAATATTTTTTTACAATGCAGGGAGTATTATGATTTCCATAAAAAAGGTTAGGAAAACCACGAACACGAGGTGGGGTCAAAAACCACAACTTTTGTAAACCCTCGTGAGCACACCTCATTCGTCGAATTTTTCCTTCACTTGTTTTAGCGGTTCAGGGTCTACCTTACGCTATATGTTGGTTTATAAATCCTCAACTCAATAGGGACCAACTATGATCGTTTGAGCATCGCGAATTAAGAGCTTATAGGTTTAATTTTACGGTACTGAAGTTCTTATTAGCTCTGCTTAATCCGGCTAATGTTGCTAATTAGCTACATATCAAATCGACTATATGATTTACCGTGCCTACCGTAATGTAAGGTTTGTTAAGGTTTGCTTACTTTAAAAAACATTGCTTACATCAGAAAAGGGTGCAGTGCTTTAGGGAGGGAGAATGGATGGGTTGTGATAATTATATTGGAACCCTGTCTTCAATGTTGAATTAATAATTTTTAAAAGAGTTATTGTAGAGTTTTTTGGCAGGTTCTCAGTAAATTTTGAATCCGGCGGACACATTTTGCTATCCAGTATAATTATGTCATTCTGACGCTTTGAATAGTAGTTGGTTGGTGCGCGAGTGATGCTCCTGTTGCGTTCATTTATAGGTCATGCTTACCAAATAATTTTAATATTAATTTCTCATTCGTATATATCTGTGTATAATTTTATCTCCCTTTTCTTGTTTTAGCTTACTGTAGTATTGATGTCGTGCGGCACTCAGAGTCCGTACTAAAAATGAGCTTCGCCAACCTGATCTGGGTCGGTGTCACAGTTCAGTGCTGGCCTATTGGTGAAGTACATTTCAACATCCGACGTAGAGACTAAGTAGTAGACTAAGACACCCGCCCCGGCACACCTTGTTGTTTATTACTTAAATTGGATGCTGATAAGCAATAATGTGTCAACCCACAAAAAGTCAAATTCAAAGGTTTTGATATATTTTGATAATGCATCACGTATTTAACATTCTAAAAAAGTGTTTCAAGTCATCTGAAACATAAAAGTACGTAAAAAATGGATTTATGTCATAAAACAAATCTTAAATCACGTATACAATCATCTTAAGACGCCATTTTCTCAAAACCAAGTTTATGCGGGTTGACACATTATTGCTTATCTGCATCCTTATATGCGTGTGTTCACTTCATGCCTTCTTTATTTTTAAATACCTGCTTTTTAACTATGTTTATTGCTGTATATTTTTTTATTTAATACCTATGTGTGTTGTCGTGTATTTATCACTAATGAATATGATTTATCATTATTATTATTATTATATACTTAATAAAAGAAACATTTATAGCATTCACAGTACAAATAATAAAATTTCAACACTTGTACCAGACTAGCCGTAAAAGTAAGCTTTACAAAAACTTTGGACGCCTTTTCACAACAAACATTTCAATCGAAAGAAAATGTTTATCTAAAAATTCCATTTCCCATTTACCGCACTCAGATTGATTTGAATAACAATCGCAATAGAAACAGATATAAGATGTATAAAGGAACAACATTGAATCGCAAAGAAGACGGATAGCTATCGTCACATTGTCAGAGGCAAAACGGATAGATATTTAATAATAAATCTGAGACGGGACGTCGATCACAGATGCTCCCGAGGGAGCGATCGGCTGCCCTTTTAATGCAAAATTGAAGATATCACGGAATACAGACATGGGTATGATTTATTCGTACACCAATGGAATTTGCATATCTTTTTTCTTTCAAAAGTAATCCTTATTAAGTATTAAATGATACCAAAACTGTGTCTCTTTCTTACTTTAACCTTAACGTGCCATTAAATAAATAACCTTTACTCAATGTGCAAAGTCATAGCTACAACTTCTTTGCATCATAATATTGCACTATATAATGCGACAAAAATAAAAAGTACGCATAGTGCGTTTAAGTGTTTGGAGGGATAATAAAATAGGCGTTATGCTACCAATTATATCAAAACGTAAAAGAGTCAACTAAGTGCGATAGATATATCTCTACTAAATCCTTTAAAGTAGGAGATATGATGCTATTGGTAGTATATAATGAATTGGAAAACCAGTAATATAAGAAGAATGCATTCAATGCATGCAATCAATCTAAGTTGAATCTAGATGTAATGATTAGACAGAAATTATTTATTTATTTAACGTTGGAAAGGCATTAGTAATTTCTTCTATTTCAATCAGTAAACATCTCTAGAAGTTGCATCCTCTGACACGCATCCTTGAAACCAGGATTCCACCACTCCCTAAATCTTCTGTAAGTTTTCTTACCGGAGTCACGGCGCTGGTTCAACTTATTGCATAGATTACAGATGTAAGCCCTTGGTTTGAGAGTGTAGTAGTAATGGTTCTTCCAGTCGAAGAAGTACTGGTAAATGTGAGGGTTTTTTATTAGGTAATCAATGAGTGCACCCAACTTCTTGATGTCGAAGAACTGGGCGTTGATGTATGAGCCGGGCGGTAGGAAGCTGGAAATAATGTAAATTGTGAAATTTAATTACGAAACTAAGCACCTTGATAATGTGAAAAGAAAGCTGGAAGCATTGCAAAGCTTACGGCATATGACCTTCGTTTTGATTGCCTTCTCCCCTAGAAGGCAATCATGACTATGATTTTTTAAGCAGCATCTTCTTAGCTTTGACGTTTAATTTTACGGTACAAAAATGTAAACGTCAAAGCTCAGAAGTTCTTAATACGCTCTGCTTAAACCAAAGATGGTAGGCCCCCTATACGAGGCTTACGGTAGAGAAAATCCATAAGCGAGACTCTTTGACTCATGTGAAGTTTCTGATTACCACTTCTCACCATTTAGCATGTTAGCACTTAAACGTGATAGTTGGAATTATACAGAATGATTAGTTACAGCTAAACTAACCAGTGGCAATTAGGGATCCTTCAGAGCTGTGAAGCTATTGAATTCTACATTTGAATAAAATTACTTACTTCTTATAATCTGCTCCTCCAAGAACAATAGGAATGGAAATATGCCCCATGGCATTCACCATCTTCTCCGTTACATAATCTTCGGTCAACGAATCTTCTAGAACCAGTATAAAGTGATAATGACGTTCCACCATCTCATAACACTTGTAAACGCGGCCTTTTTGGCATTTCTGTTCACCACAAGGGCCTAATGTATCCACCGTGTAGTTGTAACCTTTCAATTCTTCCTGTAACTCTTTCACAAATACCTGATGACTATTCTTCGACTTACATTTAGTTATGATCCAAGCGATGGCTTTATCTTTACCACTGATAATATCTTTATAATTATGGGTACGTTTCATGTCTTGAATCCATTCCATATTCTTTTTGGGACCAACCAGTTTATTGTTCACGCTGTAAATGTGGAAAAATGTTTCCGGAATGTCGGATTGCAGTTTGTAAGTCCAAGTCCAATTGAAGAATGCTTCGAAAGACGGATCGCAAACAGGATGCTTCTCAGCTGACGTGAAGGATTTAAAAATGTACATCTGATGCGGATGCCTTGTTAAGTTAACTGCACGTGCATCCATTCTGCTTACGTCATCGACATCGAAAACCACAGCGTCAAAATATTCGTCACTCGCCAGCAAACTTCTATTGTAAGTAATGTAGCAGTTGATGTGTTCACAGTTCTGCTTGATGAAGAGACTCTGGCCAGATATATAAGTTCCATCGTTGCTCAGGTAATAGTTTTTATTATCAATTTCCCGCGACCAAAAGAGGATATACTTCAGATCTGAAGGGAATCGCACGTGATTGTAAGAGCGTATTTTGTTTCCGATTAAATGTGGAATTGATGATAATACAATAGCTATGAAAAGTAGAATGCAATAGACTATGAGTCTAGCTACCGTCTTCCTGCAAGTGGTTACGTAAACCATTTCTTTGACGTGGTAAGTGTACATCTTTCTCTTATACGTTAGATGGTGCATAACAATTTATAGGAGCGTATCCATGGCAAGCGGTGATAGAACTGCGTCAGGTACAATCACGTTCAACGTCATTAGCTTGTTGTTTGTAATCAGAAGATTTACAAATTCGAGATGTTTCTCTGAAGAATGTTGTGATTTGCGTGCTTCAAATTAGAGATCTTTGCGATCGTAACTTGGTTTCATTGTTACTTGCAGCAACCTGACAAATAGATATCCAGCACCGTTAAGCAATTGCATATTTATATCTATTACTAATATAAAAAGCCGAAGAGTTTGTTTGCTTGGACGCGCATGCGCAACTTCTTGTCCGATTTGAAAAATTATTTCATTGTTAGATTGCCCATTTATTGAGTAAGGCCAATAAGACCAATCGTGGGTTAAAGTTAGCGTAAGCCCAAAGTTACTATACCACGCGGACGAAGTCGCGGGTAGAAGCTAGTATTATCATAATTAGACTTGGTATTAAAACCTCTGATCTTGCTGATACGCTTACCATATAGTGCAGAGTTATTCAAACTCTTTTCAGCGAAGGTGCCTGTGGTGCTGTTAAGATCTCAGATCAAATAAATCATAATAGCTAGTCACTATTTAATATTGCTCAAAATCTCCATACAAACGAATGTACGAGTGTTGACTAAAGTTTTGCGGGACGTATAACGTTTCGTTTGTAATTTATGCGTTTAATTTCGCATAATAAAGTACCTAGCCAGTTTAACCTACTGCCGTATGAAAAACTCGTTTCTGTATTCGACGCACAATTTATGGCTAAAGAATACATTCCCTAAATGTTTAATATTACTGCGTGTTGCCTTGCGCCCGCTTCGAAAGTGATTTAGCAATGTTCCTGCTTCCTGTTAATGTGCTGACATAGACCAGCCTTGAAGAGTATTTTCCGTTAGAATGGAAAGTTCCCTTCCCTCGTCCTACCCCGTAAAAGACGTCATATTGCGTGCGGTGCTTTTGTGATTTCTTTAGTAGGTATGTGACGGTGGCATTATATTAGAATTATTCAGGGGGCCTACCACTTAAAACACAGAGCGTATTATGAACTTCGAGCTTTGACGTTTCATTTTGGAATCGTAAAATAAAACGTCAAAGCGAACAAGTTTTTAATACGCGCTGCTTAAACGATCATAGTGCAGCATCACGGGCCACCCCAATCAAGCCCAGATTTGTAAATACACTTTAAATTCTCAAAATTTGATTGTAACTTATGACAGAATAGATAAGTTTACGTGTAATCAAAAAACAATAATTTAAAAAATAAAACTACATGGATATAATCTTCGTACTAAAATGCTGTTCCTAACAAAAATAAATTCAACCAATTAAACTATTTAATCTTCATAATTTGAACATCTTGTGGTTATTTTTCCTTCCCGCTTATTTCAAAATTCCCTGAATTTTAAATAAAAGCAGTTCATTACAGAAATGACAGCGTATTTATAAACGGTGTATTAAGTTAGCACAGCGCCGTTAAGCCCTTATTTCTGTTGTTGCGCCTCAAATTGTCGACACTTGAGTACAGATTAGCTTCGTTACCCCACGACCGTGCTCGTACCTGTGCCAGTGATGTCCTATCATTTTATCGATGTTTTGAATTCCGTATTTTTTGCACCCCTTGTAGGATTTGTGCGCGTAATGAAATTCAGTGTGCTTAAGAAGACAGACTAATAGTTTTTAAATTATATGAAATTATCATAATATATTTCCCCACCATACAGAAGGGTGGGAGTTGAAGTTAGAACACATACTATTAACCGAAGATTTATCAGTACCAATGAGAATCATTATTTTCAAACTTACAACATTTGTTTGTAACAAATATTTTGATAAATGTATCGACAGTTGTATGCATAAAGTCTCCTTTACTTACAAGCTTTTGTGCTAAACAAATACAATGCACATAATAAAATGTGATATTAGGTGAACAATATTTTTTTTGTTTCATATAAGTATCGATATCGATGATTGCCGATACAAAAATAACCATTATCGATATTATAGCTTACAATCCCTTTGTTTCCAAGTGGTCGCTCAAGGAAGCTCGCGGAATAATGATTTCTTTGAGTTGTGCCCCACTGTTTGAAGTGCGCCATTACAGGCCAGATACGGCTGTTCTGTACTTAATAGCGGATCTCAATGCCGACTCTAATTGTTTTCCTTACCTTTGTACCATGGAGATCATGTTTACAACGTACAAGATCTTTCAAAGATTAAAAGGTTTTAAAAGGGCAGGGGTAGTCAATTTGTTGGTGAATCTGGAATGGCATTGTTCTGCAGCCTTTTCTGTTTTGGGACTATATTATAAGTACGTGTTTATACATAAAATATTTTTCCTTATCCAATACATATGCACTGATTTAGTATTAAGTGTTTGTTTGTTTTAGATAATTGTCACTACTCCTTCATCTACACAATCTACACAATCTACACTACTACTATAAAGAGGAAAAAATTAAATTTTTGTATGTATGTTTGTAATGAATATACTCAAAAGTGCAGATTTCAAAAATTCTTTCACCATTGGAAAGCTTATTTTATCCCCGTGCTTCCACGAGAACGGGAATTACGCGGGTGAAACCACGTGACGTCCACTAGTGTATATATACAAACACTAATAATAATAATGATCTCCTACCGAATTTCGGTTACGGCGGCTGATCTCAACGAGGATCAGCCATGTGCGCAGGAGATATTATAGTGCACAAGTGTGTGCGCAAACACAGGTGCACTCTTTATTCCCTCACTCTCATAGTCCGATGGGACGGCAATCCGACACGACCGGAGAGAGATCAGGCGTAGGACCAACGGCTTAACGTGCTTTCCGAGGCACGGGGGTGGAATCACCGCCAACTTCCAAACTCCGGGCATTTTATTGTGAATTTCTTGACAGAAAAACCCAATATAAATTTTTGACACGACCCGGGAATCGAACCCGGGACCTCGTGATCGGCAGGCGAACATACTAACCATTAGACCAACGAGGCAGTTAACACAAACACTAACCACGTTATTATTAAAAATGTTTTAGCTAGCAGCGAATATATGATGTCTATTCATCACCAAAAAGATTCACCACAGTAGTATGTTTACACCTGCTTACCCATGGATGATATATATGTAATCTTACGATATTTTTTTTAACCTTAAAATTGTCTGTTATATAAAAATAATAGCAGTCACAGATTTTAACACATTTATTTAAAGTCAATGTACCAAGCTCTTTGATCGCGTCAGTCCAGAGGGAGTACTGTCAGCAAAAAAAGTGCGGATGAACTCAATCAAATCGAGACCGCGTTGAAAGCAAAAGGGTAGTCACAAACTGGATTGTCACAGTTTCAATTTCTTTTCGTGGCCGACAACCGGAGTCAATGTAGTAAGGGTGTGGTTTTAGCTTACAAGAGAAGCGGGTTCCTTATGACAAGAGTTTCGAATCAACGACGTTTTAATATAAATAAGGTATAAATCTATCAGTATACTTACTAACCTTTTGTTTTCTTTAAGCGTCATAAGATTTTAATGTAAACGAAGTCGCGAAAAACCTCTTAGAGTTAGTCTAATGACCTTTTTCTTAAGCAGCAATGTCGTGTAACAAGGTATCTTGGTGTATCCCATGTGTAAATCACGACAAACAGAGCTTACCCAGAGGTTCAGTCGTTTTAGTGATTTAACACCTAATTAGCGGCATCTGTGGCGAGGCGACGCGACGAGTTCCAAGATCTAGTGTTTAGGGGCCTTTATTTATTAGTACACTTGGGTCGTTAATTACTTTACCTCTCAACGTTTTTAAGCTTTACGTGGAGATTATAGCTTATTTTCATTAAGTTTCTATGAAAGAATTGACAATTGACAATTTGTTGGTCATGGTGACGGCTAACTAATCGCTGTTTTACAGACATTATTCCAAACTTCAAAACGAAAAATGTACATTACATACATACATACATATGCTCACGCCTGTATTCCCCGAAGGGGTAGGCAGAGGTGTTGTAATCACAACACCCACTTTTCACCGAAGATGATTAAGTGCCAACGTGACAGATGGTGAGTCCATCGCCGTCTCAGACACTTCAGAAATTTACATTACTTCGACATTATATAAAGGAGTACATTTTCAATTCAAAATGTGATAATTGAGAGCGATACTCACAATTGAAATGTAATCGCTAATCTTGAGATTACATTATTTCAGTGTCACATTTATCGAGGAAGATATAACATATAATAAGATATATCTCTTATATATCTGATACCAAACACGAGTTAAAGTCGTCGTTAGCCCAAAGTAACTACTCCACGCGGATGAAGTCGCGAGCAGAAGGTTGTCTAAAAATTTAAATAATGAATGTTATTGTTTTACCTTGGTACATTGCTGGGGAGTAAGTGAATTGTTCGCTAGTAATGAGTGTGCACGATGCATTACGCTGTCGATATTGTCGATAATGTCGTTGTCTCCCTGGTTCTGAGTAGTGTAACGACAGCAAAATAAATATCTATAGATTGTACTGCTACCTCTTTCTGGTACAATTGTATTTTGTTGTAAAACATATTTATTTATTTATTATTAATTATTAAAAGCTTACATGTACCTACCATTACAGAATGTACTCAATGCGGTAATGCTGCTCATATATAAACAATTACTTATATTATTAATAAATTTGTAAAATAGAGGAACAATAAAAAATAACTAACTATGAAAATCTAAATAAAGAAAAAAAAGAACATTAAGCATAACTGACAATATTTAGTAGTAGACTTTTATGAATTCACACAAATTGTATGAAAAATTTCAGTTCTGGAATGAAGCTCCTTTACAGTGCGTATGCTTCGGACTAGTGGTGTGTTAACTAGGAGGTTAGTCCTGGCGGTTGGCACGACTAGCAGAGGCGGGCGGCGTCGCCTCCACACGTATCGCTCCGGGACGTTGATATTGAGCCATTGCAGCACTCCTGGGTTATGTTGCTCTCCTCTCAAGAGCCTCACTACATACGCTGCTAGCGTGAAGTCTCTTCGATGACGAATCATAAGACAAGGACCTACGTCCTTGTCTAATGGAACTATCGTTGGTGTAGTAATAATAATTTGATAAACTGTAATTCCCTATTGGTGTGCATTTAAATAGATAAATGTATAGGTTAAAAATAGTAAAAAAAATACTTTAAAAATATTTTTGCTGACTCTACCACCTACCACTTAGCGAGACGCAAAGACAAAACGACGTTACCAAGGATTATTTTTAGCGTTCTGTATAGGTGCCGTCGCGAGTTATGATCGCTGTCCTTATGAGCAGTAGTGATTTTACGTCTCTCTCTGTCTATGTGTATGGAGCAACGCGTATAAAATGTACCCAGGCTAAATTGCTTTATCTACTACTAGCGGACCTCGCGCGGTTTCACCCGCGTAGTTCCCGTAGGAGTACGGGGATAAAATAAAGCCTATGTTACTCGCTGATGATGTAGCTATCCAATGGTGAAGGAATTTTTGAAATCGGACCAGTAGTTTTTGAGCCTTACAACCAAACAAACAAAGTTTTCCTCTTTATAATATTAGTGTAGAAGTGTAGCTTTCAAAACGCCTGGTTGACGTCTCTGGTGACCGTCGAGCTGGTTCTTACCTCGGTCAGAGGATTAGCTTAGCGATCCAGCGAGGTAACGCAGCCAGCTTACTGGGCACCATTCCCGCAGACACTAATTTAAATTCCGTGTTTTATTTATAATTTTTATTTTTATTATATTTTTCCTTTTTCATTGTTAGCAATAAGTTACTCAAATGTTATATTTCATGTAAATAAAATAATACACAGCCAAAAAGAAGTGTAGATAAAACTACAGAAGATAACTTGTGTAATTTTTTCGCGCACATACGGGAATTCCAACTGAGTTGTTTTTTTTCAACATAATGTCTAGTTTAAATCCTGGAGCTCACTGATTAGGGCTGATCCCAAATCGGGGAGCGCCAGTATTCAAATACTTGTTTGTATGGGTATGGTTACCACAGTATAAATATAGTGCTAAACCAAATGTTTCAAATAAGAACGTTTCCCCATAATGTTTAAGGGTTGGCAATGCTGAAAACACGTGTTAAGACGCATATGTGATATGTATAGTTACGGACACTACGTCAGGGCCTTTTACTATCTTGTAGATGCGCGTCTGTGTTTGCATTTGGAACGATCGTTTCTAGATTCCGTACTGCTTGTAGTAAGCTTATATATTTATATACAGTGACCATACATGAAATCAAATATATCTGCTATCTGATGAAGCGCCATTTAGAGAAATTTAGTGAGATTATATTATTGCACCTCAACAACTGCCTCGTTGGTCTAGTGGTTAGTATGTTCGCCTGCCGATCCCGAGGTCCCGGGTTCGATTGCAGGGTCGGGTCTAAAATTATATTGGGTTTTTCTGTCAAGAAAATCACAATAAATGCGTTTACACCCCCCGTGCCTTGGAAAGTACGTGAAGCCGTTGGTCCTACGCCTGACCTTTATTTGGTCGTGTCGGATTCCCGTCCCATCGGACTATGAGAGTGAGGGAATAAAGAGTGCACCTGTGTTTGCGCACACACTTGTGCACTATAATATCTCCTGCGCACATGGCTGATCCTCGTTGAGATTAGCCGCCGTAGCCGAAATTCGGTAGGAGATCATTATTATTATTGCACCATTTTTACAAAATCACATGTTGCATGAATTCATAGGCTGCAATAGCTCCCAGGTGAATTGTCCGATTATATGCTACCATAATGTTACATAAAAATATTTGATTTTAATAAAATTTTCACTCGGCCAAAACGACATGTCGTGTTTACACTTTTGTAGTTTGAAAATACGTTTTCAAAACCATGTTAAGTAGTTGATATGCAGTCAAGTTGCAGTGGACGGCTGCGCCGAAAGTTCGCCCGCAAACAATATGGCCCCCAGCCACTTCCGGCCGCGAAGTTAGCACACTGGACATTAATAACTTTTCAAATAGACTAAATGGGAAAATAGCCGGTTGACTCTTTTGGAACTGTCGGGGACGGAAGAGCTCACCCTGCTTTTGTTGCGAGAGTGAATTGAAAAGTTTATTTTATTATACTGACTGTAATGTGAGTTATGGTTTGAGAAAAGTTTTTTAAAGTGAATATTGTCCTTTTAAAATATATGAGTATTTTATGTTCAGTAACAAATTAAAATGTATCATAATTTGATTAGATTTTTAACTATGTTCTTTCATATCGTCAAAATTACTCTATTATATGCGATTATTATTTTTTTCTCTACTAGAAATCAATTCACTAATAGAAGAATTAGGGTAAGAATAACAGGTTAAAAAATATTTTTTTTATGTCTATACCGTTTATACTTTCATATGCATTTAGTCTAAAGGTGTAATTTTCAATTACGAACAGACGCTCCAATTTTATTTACCTGTATATATATACGAGCACAGGGATTTCATCTAATGCTTCAGTTTAATGACAACTATTGCTAGTACAGCTACCCCACTCCATCTCCTCCCCTCCACTGAGCTTAGGCCCTGGTAAGGCACTTATGAATGTCGAGAATTTACCACCGGTTCAGAAACTAGCCTACTGAGAAGCTTGGCTGCGATCTTCTGTTATTGGATGTATTGCCCAGTCGGGCAGCTCCAAATATCGAACCAGAAAAGTGGTTCCATTATCTTTCAAATTCAAATCATGTTAGCTTAAGTTAATTGTTAACTTATTAAGATTGTAATTTTATATGAACAGCCAGTTACATAAAAGAGCATAATGCAAATATTTGCAAGATACAAGAAATGAACGATACATCGCTTCATCATAGAGCGTCGTTACGGCGCACAGCCAACTACGGCGTAGCAGCCGTGGTTCCGGAGGAAACGGGGGTCGCAGACAACATGGCCGCCCGGACACATCCGGCGTCGCAACATACGCTGCGGTAATGTTTCCCCTTGTGAATGTTTTATAACTAATCTACTCCGCACTTCTTGATAACTTACTTGGGTAATAAGTTATCTTGGTGCTAGTGTGAAGTAATTCAACGACGTATGTTTTTTCTAAAAAAAACAGTTTTGCTCAAAAAAGGATATTATACTGTAAGTGATTATATTTGTGATAAGGAACCCTGGGATGTATCTTTGTCGGAAAATTATTGTTAATAATCCCATTGGCACTGTACTTTTGCTACAATTAATTAATCTTAATTTGATCTCTGCTTTGACTGGCTGGAATTTGCCATGCTCACAAATATTTGTAATATTTTAGTTATAATTTTTGACAATTGAGCATTGGAACTCTGTCCATATCCATTATATTCATGAGATATAAATACTGTAACCAATAAACTTGTATAATATATTTTTAAAAGAGTAATTGTTGAGTTTCTTGCAGGGTTCTTCTCAATAAAAGCAACCCTTCGAACCTGGTGGTAACATTTAGAATCATATATAATGTGTGTCCTTCTGACGATTTGAAAGTTATTTTTAAGAAGTCTAATCAAATAAAAATATTTTGAATATGGCATTTTTTGAACCGTTACAACGTGGCAATGCTGCCAGCCTTCTTGGCACGATCCCGAGAGACACCGATTTGGGTCAAGTTTTCTACTTGTAATTACTTTTAAGTACTGTTCCTTGTA
This sequence comes from Watsonalla binaria, assembly GCA_929442735.1. Classification (NCBI taxonomy): domain Eukaryota; kingdom Metazoa; phylum Arthropoda; class Insecta; order Lepidoptera; family Drepanidae; genus Watsonalla; species Watsonalla binaria. Next base: position 3,753,273 of record OV838938.1, read on the forward strand.
TATATAATTATGTATTTATTAAATAAATTATTATAACCGCGGGTGTTGTTTTTTTTTTAGTGTGAAGTATGATTTAGTAAATTTATCGAGGGCCATTTTATTTGGGCACCTATTAAGTCTACTTTGCACACTTTCATTTTACCGATGATTAAGTGCCAATTTTCTACTGCTAATGAAAAGGAATATTTTTGTTATATGGTATGAAAGTTATTTATTTACGGGTTTATTAGTTTTTTTAATCAACTTTAATTGTCTATGCCTTAACAGATTTCAATGCCACTGGCAATTATTTGTATTCAGTTTTGTTTTCTTGTCATTACGATTTTTTTCGACTAATTCAAATTAGACAAATTAGTTCATGAGTTTTGAGTGTTCTTATATAAATTCGAAAATGTTTATTTATTGAAGTACTTGCTAAGCTTTTATTTTTAAATCCAAATTAAAAAAAAATATATTTTAAATTCCATATACGTAATACTTCTCGCTAAGTACGACTTTCGTATGTATTTAGTGAAAAACTATAAATTGGAATTACAAAAACACTTAATTTTTATATATACATATAAAAGTAAAGTTTCGGTAATAAAAGCTATGACATTTTGATAAACACTTTATTATTTTAATCTAGGGATACAACACAGGCATCTATATACTAAGTCAAGTAATTCCTCTGGTACATTACAGTAAAGACGATTTCCGCGATAAAATATATTAACTAGAGACCGAAACGGGATATCTAAAATATATCAAACATTAAACAATGTATTTTTATTCTTAATTACAAAACATACTTTCTCCGTATTAGTTTGTATGTATAATATATATACTATTTTATTCATAATAATAACAAATAATTATATTCCTCGTAAGTAAATCTAATAAAAAGTAATACATAGAACTTTATTGCTTTCAATGTGTGTTATAAAATTGTTTGCCGAAAATCTTAAATTGTTAGTTTGTTGTTTTTAAACAATTCTCAAATATTTTAAAATAACTAGCTGTGCCCTGCAAACTTTAAATTGACGTGACGTTGGAGTTTATCACCCTCATTATTTACGGGTATGAAAAATAGATGTTGACTGATTCGCAGAACTACCTGATATAGACGCAAAATTACTTACAAATTAGTATAAAGTTCAGTAATAAACATTTATTTTAACACATATGTGAACAGGTGCTTTCATCGAAAATAGTCTGTATTACTGCACATGTTAGTTCGGAACATACAAGACCCAAAGAATTCACTACCAAGCATTCACATTACATTTTACGACTGAGATATCCCGTTACAGCCTGTAATCTTCTAAATACGAATAGCATTTGCTATATGCAGGTACGTATATTATAATAATTCTACTAATTTCAACAATTCAAAGCTTCGAATTTTTACATTCCCGGAGTTTTGATATAAATAGCATTTTAGTATATTTCTATGGTATAATCTATATTATGTTGAACATACAATGCAATTATTTATTATCTATAATACAAGTTCTGTATTTATACTTATTCTTTTCTAAGGTACAATTGAAGCTTTTTTTTAATAATTTGATGAAAGAAAAAAAACATATTATTACCAATCATTATTATAAGATGCTGTAAAACTACGTATTTATTACACAGCACGTGTATAAGTATTAAACTTTGTTATTTGCGAATATTACATATTACCAATGTTATTGAAGAAAGGCGTATGTATTTCGGACTCACCTTTCAACGTTCACTATGTATAAACTAGACACGTACAATTACTAATAAGAATTCGCGCTTATTTATCAAGAAATTGACAGGTTACAAGTTACACTAACTGATTATTATAGATTTAGGCATACTATTTTCGCAGTAAATACACCATAGTGTGGACGAATTATGATACTCTTTTTAAACATTAAATGCAGCAATACAAACGTTACACCTAAATTATTACACCTATTTACTAAAGTTAATGTTTTTAATATATGTTTTATTAAATACCTAATTTAGATTATGAAGATTTTTGAAAATATATTGTCTAGTCAATTGATGATTTAAACTTAAAATATAAAAACATATTAATTATCAACAAAAACCATATTAGTTCAAAATAAACTTATTAGTCACGTCTCAGTTGTTATTTATATAACATATTGCACTTCAGATAGGTTAAAAGATAAGTGTAGTATTTACTAAATATTGTCAAGGATTACTTAGATAGAGACGCGAAATGGTTACATTCAAAACGTTGGATTGCAAAGCCTTTTACTTACAACTTTATTTCTATTGTGTAGTTATAGCAGATTACATTTATCTTTGCGTATTAATTGACTTACATAACTATTTCTAGTTCAGCGATTTTATTTACAATTAATTTGACAGAAATGTATATTTTAACTGACATTACAATAATATTATATTTGTATTTTTCAACAATTATATCTTTGGTATCTAATTATAACATAATGATGATTCTAATGGATGTTATGTTTGTTACAAGGCTACTTTTTATTCTAATATATATACATATTGAATTACACAGTTACATTAAATTACTACGAGTATATTCATAGTATATAAGGACAAGCATTATACCCAATATATAGTCACATAATTTGTCTTTGTCAGATCATTATATTCCGAAGCTATATATTATTCTTGCTGTTTTAAGCATTTTACATAATGCTTCTATACTTATATTTCTATATTTTTTAACATAAAGTTATTATTAAATGATTCAATTTGACCCTAAAGCTAAGTCATCAACACTCCTATACCGCATGTTGTGTTCTCTTGGCCATTGGGTTGCTGTGGAGAGAAATTAAACCTTATAAGGTATGACATACGATTGAATTTTGTTAAAGCACAGAAGCGTTAACCAATATAGCGTTAACGCGCAGTAAAGCGTTAACCAATATAGTCTCATATTAAACAATATACATACTCACGCCTGTATATCCCGAAGGGGTAGGGAGAGGTGTTGTAACAGCAACACCCACTTTTCACAGAGATGATCAAGTGCCAACGTGACAGATGGTGAGTCTATCGTCTCAGGCACTATGCATTTGAGTTACTTCTCTGACTCATACAGGTTTCCTCACGATGTTTTCCTTCACCGTAAAGCACGTGGTGTAAAAGCACAGCACAAATTTTTTTAGAAAAATTCATTGGTTCATGCCCCGCTGGGATTCGAACTTGCGTTGTTTGCGTAGCAGGCGACTACTAAAAGCCACCATGGATTACAACTTTGTACCAACTAGCTACTGAAGATTATTTTCTATTGGTACATTATTTTTTAATGATTGATTCTAGAGATAACGGTAACTAACAATATTATGAAACAGCTCCATAAATAATTACTGGGTCTGAACACTTGAACTAGAAACACTAAATTACATTAAAATAATGCTGCGATAATCAGACATTGTATGCATACGAAGCAGTGCCTTTATTATCCTTTTTTAAAGTCTAAAGCTATCATAACTAACTTGCAAATAATAATTAAAAACAAAAACTACTTAGGTCATATAAAACTGCAACATTAGGGCAATACTTACACTAAGAAGCATTTTTTTACTTAACGAAAAACAGACTTTGCTACATTCTATAACAAATTGATTCAAACTGGTATAAGTACCTGGAACTTGGGGACTACCACCATTGGTTTAAGCAGAGCGTATTAAAAACTTGCGAGCTTTGACGTTCCATTTTTGTACCATAAATTCAAAGTTCAAAGCTGAGAAGTTCTGAATACGTGTTGCTTACACGATCATAGTTGACCCCATAATGAGGTATTGCCAGCCAGCACATAATTATCAAAGAGTTTTGGCGAAACTCACTCACCAAATAGTGCCGTATAGGTGCCGCGTATATTCGTGCAAAACATGCCAACTACACAGATTTCTTGTGACACTTTTTTGGAAATAGATTCCTTCTTATGCATGCAACACTTTTTTTGGAACGTGATTTGCGAGTGTAACGTGCTGAAATATACAAATTCAAATATAATATAACATAACTAAACATGCTCACGCCAACCCAGAAGGATCCCCAAAGGGCAAGACAGACAAGGGCAGCGGTGTTGTAATAACAACACCCACTTTTCTACGCTGATTAAGTGCCAACGGGACAGATGTTATCGGTTATGTTACCGGGGGTAACATTTATAATCATGTTTAATGTATTTTGTGTTCTTCTGACGATTTGAAAGTACTTTGTAAGAAGTCTAATCAAAAAAAGATATTTTAATTTTAATTTGATGGTGAGTCCATTGCCGTCTCAGGCACTATCGATACATAGTTGAATTAAGTACTTCTCTGACATATATGAGGGTTTCCTCATAATGTTTTCTTTCACCGTAATGCTTGTGGTATGAATTCACGGCAATTTTTACAAAAACTCACTGTTAAACGCCGCTGGGATTTGAACATGCGTCGTATGCGCAGCAGACGTCTACGTAAGCCCCAAAACCACCATTGTTCTCAATAAAATTATATTTAAATAAGTACAAATATTGGGTCTATGAGAACTGATTGAACAATAAGTGAAAAATAAACAGCATTCAAAAAGATCATGCCGAAATGCATTCTATGTGACATGCAAAGAACAAAATGCAAGTTTATCACATTTGAAATTGAGATGTACCATATATGATACATACTAAAACATTTGCATTGTGCTTTCTCGCTGCCCGCAGAACAGTCAGACATTACTTTTTGCTGATTAATAGTATATCTCATAGAATTTCCAGTTTTTGGTATGGCTTTAGACTGTGTTTATTATCACACGCACCCCAACACATTTCATATAAAATTTAAACATCGATAGTTTGTTAAGGAACATATAGTAAATACCTGCATAATGCATGTTGCGGTACATATCTGGACAGTTGCTGTTGGTGCTCTGAAAGAAATTTAAAGTTATTCAAAAAACAGTCCCTTAAGGTAACATTCTTAGCCCACTATTTATAATGTTGGCCAAGAATATATTATTTTTCTTAAATCCCTATTTATACTAGAGGTATATTATTAGCTGTGCCCTGCGGTTTTAACCGCGTAGATTTTATTTAATTCCCGCGGTACCCTAAATGTTTTACAAACAAACAGACAGACACAGAAAAAAATATAAATCGGTTTTCTATGTCAGTACCTTGTATACTTTCATTTGCACTTAGCATATAAGTCACTATTAGGTACCAATTCTTTGCGTTTTTATACTCTCTATAATTTCTCAACAAAATGTCCGATTGGAATAAAACAAAAAGTATTTTATTACTACACAAATGCACTTGATGCAGATAATGCTTAAATTGGATAAGGATTAATATAACATTTTTACGCAGTTTCTTTATTCAGACAACTTAATATTTTTTATGAACATAAAAGTCGTTATTGTGACTAAACTATCATAGTTAGATATGAGCTCTTGCAGACTTTTTTGTAGATCTTAATAAGACCTACAAACCCGTAGAACATCATTTTGTTCTATTGTCAATAGTGTTTGTAGCGTACGCATAAATAGGTTTTCGATTTTACACCTTGGGTTACAAAATTGCAATTTTCTTACGGATCCCAATATAAAAAAATACAATATTGCCTATAGCCTTCCCCAATAAATGGACTATCCAACTACAGCAATATTTTTTTAAATCGAACCAGTAGTTCCTGAGATTAGCGCGTTCAAACAAACAAACAATCTCTCAGCTTTATAATATTAGTATAGTTTTAATTTCTTCCTGCAATATGCATATGCGGATATAATGCCATAGGCATTCTCTACCAGTCAGCGCTTGTTTAATGCAGAGTAGGTATTATATTCGTGAATTATTTCAATAAGTCTATTTTTGTTGCCCCTCGAAGTACGTAAGTAATATAATACTGTCAATTTATAAGTTACATTCAAATACATTTCAAAACAGCTGGATAAAGACTCTTTAAAAATTCCATATTATAAAAGTAGTAATAGCTGTAAAAATGTCACAAAATAACTATGAAAGCGTAATTCAATTTCATGTCTCCGTGAAACCAGTATTTAAATTCAAACAAGATGGTTCACGAAACCGCAGTGCACCGACGATCAAATTAATTAACGTTGATGGCAGTAAATTATATTTCGCCCCGACTCGAACAAGCGTCGTCTTATAGAGGATTTGTTGACAATTTATAGTCTACTGCTATGCAGCTGAATTTACTGGTCTAACCGCAGACAACTGAACGTTCACAAGATACCTGTGCGATGCCAAAGTATTTATTACACTAAATTTAATAAAAACAGTAATTTTGTTGTTATATTCGGTTTTTTTTATATTTATTCTGTCTGTCAGGATTGCCTGACCTAAATGTGTGCCAACAAGTTATAAAATTAGTTTTTTATATGTATGTAAGTGGATCTGTGAACATTGAGAGCTCCTCGTGGATAGGACCTCTGGCTGATTTCTTTGTACTTTTCAGATAAGGTTAAGTCTACGGTGTAGTCTAGGGAGCTGATTCTACTATTGAAGTAGCAAAAGTCAAGCGGGTCAGCGAAAAGAACTTATTTGATAGGATGGATAAACTACCTACTTTCCAGTAAAGTATAACAACTATAACATATCTTCCTTCAAAATAAGGCAGGTAGGGGTGATACAATACCCACTTTTATGGAAGATCAAGGCAAAAAAATTAAGTCCATTGCCGTCTCAGAGATTAGTCATGTTTTACTTCACTTTAAAGCTCGTGATAATATCACTCCATTTAAGATTTTAGATAAACTCATTGGTGGAATTTATGGAATTACTGGAATCATTAGCACGCAGTGATTTATCATCCAAAACAAATTATGCACTTTCACTTTAAAATACATATAAATACACAAGTGCACATAATTCACCGAAACCACAAACTCTTATCTAGTTAATGAATGCTCCAAACTAGGCGAGTAAATACGACACAATAATAGTCGTTGCAGGTTCAAAGCCCGCTTTACTCTCTGTTTATTGTACCGTTAAACTTGGCTGGGTTGTGATAACGTTTTTACTGGATCTATTTGTCATCCACTTTCAGAATGTTGTGGTTATTTTGTGCGTTAAATATCATCTATTGAAGTGTTTGTCAATATGGAGAGGAGGTGTCAAGTAAAATCAGCGCATCATCTGTTTGTTTGGGATAAATCAATTATTTTCGTCATCTATACTTACATATAAAACTGAATAGTTTGATTGATTGCTCGAACGCGCTAATCTCAAGAACGACTGGTCCGATATGACAAAATATTTCAGTGTTAAAAAGCCCATTTATTGAGGAATTCTATAACCTACGTAAACGAAGTCACGGGTTATATTTAGCGCTCGCCAAAATTAACTAAGGAAAGGGGAAATCGGGCAGCAGCTAGTGTGTAGCAAGTACTTTCAGATTCTTAGTGACTGTCAGTATGCTGTTTAATATTTCCAATAATTATGGTGTAATTAATACTTATGAGGCCGTTAATTACACTTTATTTAAAGAGACTATAACTATCGTAATACCACAATTCATAACGAAATGGAGCTTCCAAACCTGAGATTTACTATAAGTATAACTTCTTTCAATTCAGAAAAAGATCTAGGAGTATCTAAATACAATGATGATGACGATACGAGACAATTCAATGTTACCTGTGATCTGTGCTTATTAAAGTTGATATTGGTCCTGATGGTTCGGTGGTGTAGAGGCTGTACGGGCCGCGCGTTGTTACCCAGAGGTGCTTTTGGTGTCACCTGCGAGCCTTGCATCAGACGACGAAGGGCGTACATCTAAATAGCATACAATCATATTTACATATGCCGAGTTCATACGGTATACATAGCAGTGAATGGAGATGCTGTTAAGTATGCACGGTATAGATACAAGATTTACAAGCAGTAAGGAATTTAGGCATATTGCTGAGGCCACGATACACCCTATAATATACTGGTCTGTGGGAGTGTGTCATTTTGAACGAATTGTTCCTATATTCCTAACATCTTGTAAGCTTTTATTTAACTGTGGCTAAAGTCGAGGTTAAATTATCTTTTTAGCATCGTTAACGCCATATTTAAAATAGAATCACAATGTTCTTCTAGCCCAAAAATTATATTTTTCGACTGTTACTTGTTTTTTATTTGCTATAAAATGATACCTGGATCAAATTAGTTTACCTCTTGTTTAGAAATATAGATAGGCTTATTGAATATGATCCAGACGGCCGTCTCCCAGCATCCAGGGTGCGTGGTGGAACCTTCGTATGTGAGGTACTGTTGAGTGGTCGGCAGGAGAGAGCTTAGAGGTAAATACTTGATGGGGTGCGAGCTGCCTGCAGAAGCAGAAGAAGTCTTTATAATAAATCGTGGATTATTGAAATTTTAAAATTTAAAAGAGATTCCTATGAGGAATGTTGATACCACATCTGATAAAACTTAAGTGCTCCATAAAATTTTTCATTAAAATTCTTCACACATAAGTTTTAAGACACTTCTTACACTTAACACTAACGTTACCAAATCACAGTATTTTAATTCAAAAAAATACAAATGTAAGATTTTTATGCATGACACACATGTTTGCATTCTAAATTCTTAATAGTTAAAAAAATACGAACACAAGGCGGGACTCGAACCTAAAACCTCTGCAAACCGTGCAGTTGCTCTGCCATCTGAGCTACTCGTCATTACACCTCATGCGTCGAATTTTTCCTTCACTTGTTTGTGCGGTAGGGGCGGCCTTGCGCCATCTGTTGGTTCACGTACCAAACTCTCATATGCCAGACAGATTAATTTTCATACCTCGAAACATAACTTTGTTGAACGCGCTTGTGATCAGCCTTAGCTCCTGGTTAGTTGGCTCGCCGATCTGAAAATAAGGGAACGTTTTACTTTAAAACGAACATAATAAGTTTAAAACCGTACATTTCTACCTAAAAATACTCCACTTATATCTATTTCTTTGCAAAACATTTGTTCATTTAAATGCTAAATACTGATGTTTCGATGAGCCTTATGTGCATTGATGTTATAGAAAGCAAAAAAAGTAATGCAGCTTCTTGTAAATGATACACTTCTGGAATACGACTAAGTATATCACAGACCTTTTAAATCAAGACATACTCTATGGAATGCTGTATTCTTGCGGTGAGTAAGGTTTCCAGTACTCTACGGAGGGGAGGAGTACGAGTGGCTTATATGCTAGCACGGAGATTTCAGTATCTATAAGGTAGGCAGCGCGTGAGTGACACTTTATATAAGAAGCATTCTTAGGCTGCAGTAGCCGCTTACCATCAGACTGTACGCCTGCCTTTTAAGTATAAAAAAAGAAAAAAGAACTATCCTTTGGATATATTTTACCTGAACCATCAATGAAATGCCGACAACACCTTGAGACTTGTGCTGCGCCTCGGACATGTTGTGGTACAGCTCTTTGTTGAACCCATACAACTGGATCTGTCGACAAAAGTATTCTAAAGTATTTGTAAAATAAGACCACAAACCCGGTGGTCAGACTATAGGCACCGTGATTTAATCTCACCTCAGCCAGTGGCTGGCAGGAATGGGTGTGATTAGAAGCCATATTAGATAGGAAGCCTAAGCAAGCAGTGAGTGAACAAGGGATCATTCGATTAATAGATTTTTTATTTGCAAAATATAATATATCATAGATATTGAAAATTAAAACCTGGCCTGTGAAAAAAGTAAATACCTATCCAATTGCATCGAGCTTCTTCATTCATATACTATTAATATGAATTGTCCATCTTATGAGTATGTCTTAGTTTCATTAGTTGTAACTAGATGGCGTGAGTTATGAAATAGATCGCGCTATTGAATGTTGTATCGCGATACGTAAATATATTTGCTGTCATTGATTTCTGTTCTCCTTTTTAATGGCACATTATCCAAAACCTTAGGGACCCTGATTGTATTTAGTTCCTGCAACCCTTGGAAGGCCAGCTTGACAACCTAAAATTTTATTCGTCTTATAATTATAGCACAATATCGTTTACAAAAAAAATATTTGAGACATAAATTATATTCATCGAATAATTACTATTTATTATCATTGAAGTGACGCAGTATTTCTTTGATAGTCCCGAACCAAAACGAAGTTTACGTGATTACATTTTCGCAATCCTTATCTTAATTGCAATGAAAACATTCGGGTCGGTTTAAAAACAAATTTAAACTGCTCTTACTTTTTGGCACTCAGTAAAAGAGTACTTTGGTAACATTAAACCCAAAAATTGGCTCGCCATTTACAGTTGCGTTAACATCAAAAAGTCATTAAGAGAAAACCGTTGAAAATAAGTTCAGGGAACAACTCCGCAAGTCGACAAGAATCGACTGATTGAAAGTTCATTCACAATTGAGGCTTAACAGCAGTACTACATCTACGCAGTAACCTTTAATTTATTAAAACTGTTAAACGATTGCAATAATCCTTTAATCTTATTTTCACATTTTATTATAACTAGCTAGCGCTAAAGAAAATTTTCACATACAGACTTACAACCCCCATATGACCCCTTTAGGGGTGAAATGCAGCAACCCTTTCTTAGTGAGCACGTCACTAAGAAGAAGACACTGCTCCGTTCAAATTTAATGTCTTAAAGCATTGATGGATTTATTTCTATTACATTTTTATTTCCAGCAACTGCGACATTATTCTTGTTACGTATGTGTGCATTGATAAAATAAAAAGTGAAGATACTGCTCACTTTATTGTGGTTCAGGGGCCGCTGGTTATACCAGTTCAAACATTTTCATCAATTAATTGGACAAAGTACGTTGGCACTTTGTTAATTGGCAGAATTATCGGCGGTCCGGGAATGTCTATCTATAGATAAATAATATATAACCGTCGTTAAATGTTCAATGTGGAATTGGGATTTGTAAGTAGATAATATAGAATTAAAATGCAAAATACTTATCTGTTACAAGATTCGATTAGATATTGGTGCCTATTGCTGCTTAGTGATAGGAATCACTTGTAGTAAGTGATTTAGTTTCAAATGCCCTATATTATGTTAAATGTATTTCATACGTATTAATTGAAGTAGTTATTTCGACATCAAATTACTGAGTATGTTTAAACGCATCGTCAACCTAAACTGCGTTACGGATTTCAATTGATTGGTTTTTATTAAGACGAAGGAGATGAATTCAGATAGGTTTATAGCTTAACAAATCTATATTCAATTTCAAAATAGTAGGGAAATGTAAACAGTTTATGAGTTTATAAGGTGAAGTTTGAAAGTAGCACCAGCGGCTGAGAAGTTGAAGAATAAACATTTGTTGTGGTTATGTTATGATGAAGAGGATAATGTTGCCAAAAAGTTCTGTTTATGAATGTGGATGGAATGGATGGAAGACCAAAGAAACGATGGATGGATGGTGTGAAAGATGATATGGCTAAAATAGGAGTGTATACAGACATGACGGCTGATAGAGAGAAATGGAAGAGAAGAACACATTGCGCCGACCACAAATAACATTGTCTAATACTCCTAAAAATAGCCGAAGGAATTGATGACTGGGCGCTAATTCGAAATAATAATAAATATGCTCACGCCATCCCAGAAGGTTCCTGAAGGAGTGAGCAGAAGTGTTGTAACAACAACACCATTACATTTCACCGAATATGATTAAGTGCCAACGTGACAGAGGGTGAGTCTATCATCGTCTTAGGCACTATACATACGTGTTTGAATTACTTCTCGGACATATGCAGGTTTCCTCACGATGTTTTCATTCACCGTAAAGCACGTGGCGGTAAAACACTGCACATAAGTTTTTAGAATTAGGGTTATTTTAGGGTCAGGACCCGCTGGGATTCGAACTTGCGTCGCTTGCGTAGCAGGCGACTGCTCAAACGGGAGGCCACCGCGGCTCTTTGAAAAAATCCTACATTTTATAATAACATTCTTGATACAGTCCGAAATGTATCATGACTCACCGACTCAGATCGGTATAAGTAATTCGCACTAAGAGTGTTGCGGTGATGGAAGAAATTCAACGAAAGAAGTGCCTGAGATGCCGATGGAGTCACCGCCAAAAATCGGTGATGTATCACTTCTCACATTACATAGAAAAACAAGTCTTAAAGTACGTGTTTGAGATAAATGTAATAATGCATAAAACAATTATTTACAAGAACAAAGAGCAATGGAACTAAGTTAAAGCGCACGAAGTTACCAAGTCGCCACCCAATAATGACTCTTCGATAACTTAGCTAACTTTGAGGTGTTAATTCGCTGAAATAACATTATTGTTTGAAGTTTAATGTATGAATCTGAATAGTGACACTTGGGAATTCATTTAACAATATTTTTATAATAAGATGAATAACTGGACATCGTGATCGAAATTCGGAGCTGTTCGAACGCTCAGGAAATTCTGGTTGGAATTGAAAAAATATATTTGTATTGGATAGTTGTTGTATGCATTGAGAAAAGCTAGGCTCTACAATATAAAGCTGTTACCAATAAGAGCAAAGATATAAATTGAAACATACATACATATGCTCACGCCTGTATTCCCCGAAGGGGTAGGCAGAGGTGTTGTAATCACAACACCCACTTTTCACCGAAGATGATTAAGTGCCAACGTGACAGATGATGAGTCCATCGCCGTCTCAGACAGTTTACATACGTCACTGAATTACTTCTCAGAAACCTGCAGGTTTCCTCATGATTTTTTCCTTCACCGTAAAGCACGTGGTGTGTCACTGTACATGTTACAGGCCCCGCTGGGATTCGAACTTGCGTCGCTTGCGTAATAGGCGACTGCTCAAACCTCAAGGCCACCACGGCTCTTAATATACAATATATATATAATACGGAAAATATTACGTAAACAGGAAACCTTATCACTAAGAAACATAGTGTTATTCTGAATCCTACGCGGGTAAAACGGCAAGACACAGCTATTTAACAAACAGACTCATAAATGGAATTTGTAATTTCTAGCTTCTCCAAATATTGAGTTTATATCTTCCAGGTATTGATAAGAGAAATACGTAGAATATTCCGCATGTAACTCCTCCTATTGTTGATAACAAAATCAATCAGAAATGCGAGTTATCGCGACAGCTCGGAGGGAAGGAATGCCGCCACATAGTTGGCATTGTGCGGTCGGACCTATTGCATAGTTCCAATCCTCGGATCACTTAATAATACACTCTAAGTAGTATGTGCTGGAGTAGTAGGATTCTGGTTATTTAAGGGGAAGCCGATTTAAATATAAGGCACATTTTATTTAATTAGTCGTTTAGTCTATATCATCTCCCTTGTTATCCCTCCCTCTATATCATTAACATTGTTGGGGTCGGCACTTGATTCAACCTGATGTGGCTGATCACTTGTTTTTTATACGAAGCGACTGCCATCTGACCTTCGCAGCCCCTTTAACGAGGAAAATTTATGATCTGAGTAAAATCAGTTGTTAGACTATTTTAGGCCTCCGACTGACCTGTAACGATTGCCAAAGAGGATAAATTGGCAACCGAGACCGACGGCTTAACGTGCTCTCCGAGGCACGGCGGGAACTCGTGCGGTCACCCACCCAATTACTGGCTCGGGTTAGGGTTGCTTAACTTTGCTGATCGAATGATATGCGCAATAGCAACTGAGCCACGAGCTCCTCGTGTCGTTTATTCTATATACAAACAGATAAATAAAATGGAAGTGTCTGTTTGTGATTCCAAATAAACAGTTTTTCACTAAATGTATATGAAAATTTAAAGGATATTAACATAAAGAAAACCATTTTAATTTATTTTTTTGTCCGTCTGTCGGTCTGTTTGATCTCGTAACACATTTAAGCTAACTTAGGTTAATTTACTAACGTTTCCAAATCTTCGCAATGAACTGTACTTACCTCCCCAGGAAATGTGTGGTGATCAATCTGATGCTCCGAGCCCCTGGAGTCTCCCATGCCATAGTGGAAGTAGATCTCCTCGAACTGATAGCGGTAGGACAGCGGGCCCCCGCTGATGTTCACTTGGTGCTTGGAGTCCTTCTCCACGCGAAACACCAGGGATTGGCCTGTGTTTTGAAGAACGCCGCTCACCTAAAAAATATAACGTTATACATTTCCATTTCATAAGACACGCTTATCTGGTAAGGCTAAAAGTAAGGCAACTATGACAGTTTTAAGAAGCGCTTGTTAAGAACTTCTAAGCTCTGACGTTTCATTTAAGATCGAGAAAAGTCTGCCTCGTTGCTCTAGTGGTCACAAACGCCACTGTGTAACACGCGGCCCTGAAATCGACTTCGGGGTCGGGCAAAGTGTTATTGGGTTGTACTGTCTGTAAGTAGTCTGGATCAGTGCCTGGTAAATGTAATAGGCTTGCACCCATCACATTGGACTCAAACACAACTGGTGAATGTGGGTGTACTATAAATAAACCTCTGCATACCCCTTCAGCGAATACAGGCAGTTGAAAAAAAAGTTTTCAATACGCGTTACCTAAAACGGTCGAATGGGTCCCGACGATTTTCACCGAAGATGATTAAGTGCCAACGTGACAGATGGTGAGTCTATCGCCGTCTCAGGCACCATACAAACGTCTTTGAATTACTTCTCAGAAATATGCTGGTTTCAACACGATGTTTTCCTTCACCGTAAAGCACGTGGTGTGAAATCACTGTAAGTTTTTTTAGAAAAACTCATTGGTATGTGCCCCGCTAAGATTCGAACTTGCGACGCTTGCGTAGCAGGCGACTGCTCAAACCCCGAGGCCACCACGGTTCTAGTGGTCATGCTAGATAAACGTTTCTTTTACCCCCGGTGGAATTTTACAAAAAAAGACTGCGAAAACCATTCCAGTAATTTTTTCAATAAGTGTTATCAAGTAACATTTTGTGTTTGGAAAGACTGGTGACTCTTCTGGGGCCTTAATATGAGCTCTTAATTGTCATGACAGTGTAACTCATGTTATGAGACAGTTCTAAATGACGTGTATATATCTATCACTGCCGCACAGCTGAACTATCGTCGTAAGGGCCCTGTACTGGTACTTAATATGCTAATTAAAGTTGACTGGTACTAATCATTGTGCATTCTAACAGCTGTGTGGCGCCATATTGCAACGATATAAAAACAGTAATAAAATAAGAAAATTATAATTCTTAGGTAGAATATGAATCAAAGTAATAACGAGTGGTTGTCGGGCCGATCCTATCAATCAATGGTCGCGCCTTGATTAAAGTCTACAACTTATGCGCTTTGAGCAGAGATGACATATTGCTTGTTGACACGCGAGCTTCGACTACATGCATCTATGTTATACTGGATGTGTCTCTTGTCTGCGGTAACCTAAAGATCACAGACAGGAATATCACCTCTGTATGTGTATGTATCTATGTATGGATGTATATATATAAATAAGAATCTGTATTGATATAGACACACACAAGGCGTCTTTCTAACGTTAATTCATTTAGTGCTATTATTTAAAAGTACAACTTCACTACTACACTCCAAACATATTCCTTTTTAATGTTTTATGTAAGTAAATTGTTTCCATAATATTAACTAAGTAATTCTAAGAAAAATAAAATGAGATGGTAACAAAAAAGTTAGACCAAGAATCATGTGGTTGTCATTATCGCCTACTTATACCCATTTGTCATCTCTTTTTGTTCTTACGTTCGCTTCCTCTCTTAGTATCGCTTCTAGTCTTACTTAAAAGCTATAGCCTTGTGTTCGAAACTAGACAAGGAGGTGTGGCTGCCCTTGCCAAGTTTCAAGCTTTGTTAGAGCTTGATATGGTAAAAATAGATCACTGGTTGATATGAATTGATCATAACCTGGTTTCATAACCTAGAAGGCTAGATGCAAATATGCAAGGTCTTATACTAGTTAAAGGTGTACATAAATTATAAAAGCTTTTGTTTTATTCTAGAACTAGCGGACGACACGCGGTTTCTCCCGTGTATGTCCGGTTCGTGTGGGGGTACGGGGATAAAATATAGCGTATGTTACTCCCTAATAATTTAGCTATCCATTGCTGAAAGAATTTTGAAGATTGGTCCAGTACTTTTTGAGCCAATTCGTTAGAAACATGCAAATATTTGCTGCTACTAGATTATATTAAAAAAGGCTTTAATGTTATTTTGTAATTAAATAAATAAAATATACGTACCTAGATTTAAGTCTACTATATTTGTTGGTAAAAAGCTTCTTTATCTTTTACAAATATTACTGAAGACAATTATAATTATATTTTATGCACGAAAGTACATGCTTTGAATTTATATTCTAGTTTACGATTTTTCCCAGCCATTAAAAAAATAGGACTGAATTTTAGAACTAAAATAATTCACGCAAGAAAAACAACACCCACATTTCACCGAAGATGATTAAGTGCCAACATGACAGATGGTGAGTCCATCGCCGTCGTGGGTAATACATAAGTCTTTGAATTATTTCTAAGACATGCAGGTTTTCTCACGATGAATTTCTTCACCGTAAAGAACGTGGGGTGAAATTCCTGTACTTAAATTATTAGAAAACCTCATTAGTAGAGGCCGCTGAGATTCGAACTTAGGTATTGCAACTGCTCGAACCCCACGGCTACTACGGCTCTTCTCCCAGATAGCTTGCACTTAATATTTCCAACTTAAGACCCAGTGTACATGCAAGTTCTAATTTTACATAAAGTCTAGCGCCTAACAATGTATGTTGCAAAAAGTAGTCCCGATTGGTCGCGCGATAAGCTATCGCTGCATACATTTGCATGCGTTACAACATGTAATTCACCCTAAATGAATAATTTTAGCATGGAGTGTGTTCGTTTACAATATTCATTAGCTTGTGTGCATACGGGTTTATTGTATACCGAATTCGATACCAAAAGTTATATCTGTGAAAATGATTAGAAGTCAATGAATATAACAGTGCGGGTTCTAGGTGTAAGTTTTTGGTAGTATTGCATGTATATTAAATTATTATCATTATAAATGTATTTATATAACCAGTAAGCATTAACTTAAAATAGTAGCTGTAACTGTAGTAAAATAAAAAGAAAAATATTTGAAGAGCCGTGGTGGCCTCGGGGTTAGAGCAGTCGGATGCTACGTAAGCGACGCAAGTTCGAATCCCAGCGGGGCCTGTACAAATTAGTTTTTCTAAAAAGCTTATGTACAGTGATTTCACACCACGTGCTTTACGGTGAAGGAAAATATCGTGAGGAAACCTGCATATTTCTGAGAAGTAATTCAAAGACGTATGTATGGTGCCTGAGACGGCGACTGAGTCTCACCATCTGTCACGTTGGTACTTAATCAAATTCGGTGGAAAGTGGGTGTTGTGATAACAACACCTTTGCCTACCCCTTCGGGGAATACAGGAGTGTGCATATGTATGTATGTAAAAATATGTGAACGAAATTTTATTGTGCCTCTAACAAACCTGTAATTATTACCTACTAGCCGTGTCCAGCGGGTTGTCATAGGGTAAAATATTAGATTGTTTTTACGTGTCAATAGGGCTATTGTATCTACTCTTATAGGCCACTTTTGCAGTATAAAATGGCATCATGGTCCAAATACAGCATAGTATTTAGAAAAACAGTAATATAATGCAACTTATTCAGCAACTAGAACTAAATACTTAAACTGTGAACAAAAAGCATACGAAACGTTGACTATCGCATTTGGCTTAACATGTTTTAGCATACGATTACTGAGCAGTGCTGTCCGCTTACTTTGTTTGTTTGGTGGTAACTTTAGAGCTTTTGGTTTTAAATTGTAACCATGAAACTAATAAAAGCAGTCATCAATTAAGTGGAGCCGTGGTGGCCTAGGTGACCGTGGGTTATGAGCAGTCGTGAATAATAAGCGAAATAGCAATCGTAGTATGAGCCGTGGTGGCCTCGGGGTTAGAGCAGTCGCTTGCTATGCAAGTACCAATGAGTTTTTCTAAAAAACTTATGTATTTCACACCACTTGCTTTACGGTGAAGGAAATACATCGTGAGGAAACCAGCATAGTTTTCTTGAGAAGTAATTCAAAGACGTATGTATAGTGACTGAGACGGCGATAGACTCACCATATGTCACGTTAGCACTTAATCAAATTCGGTAAAAATTGGGTGTTGTGATAACAACACCTCTTCCTACCCCTTCGGGGAATACAGGCGTGAGCATATGTATGTAGTAATTGTAGCACTCTCTCTTTGCATACCTTGTGTTTGTCAAACTGTATATCTCGGAGCCAAGGGTCGAAGAGTAGCTTTTCTGGCTCGATGTTAACAGGGCTCTGTCGCCGGCCCTTGTTGCACATGCTCCATTGAGGGTTGATCAGACCCCAGAAGCCAGGACCTGGGAATAAAGGTTGAAGATAACTGGTCTTAATGGGTGTAAGGTTTGTACAAGTATTTCTTCCGAGTGTATGCGCTTTCTATACATTTTATTTTTATTATTCTCTGAGGAGGGGTCTACTAAGATTTGGTTGGCCGAAATTCTTACACAAACTATTATACGCTTCAGCCCGAATGGAGTACCACGCAGTAAAGTTGCGGATCCAAGTTATTATTATATATCCACGCAGAATAATCTGAATGATTTTGTATGAAGGAGGCGATAAATCGATCTAGCTGGGTTCATTTTTGGTAAACGTCAAACCATAAAACTAAGTCTCTTCTCTCTGTCAACCAGGTATTTCTCTTTTATACAAGTTTCTTCGTCCGTTACCATTATTACAAGGTCTCACAATATTTTCTATAAAATATTTTCCAGCGCATTCGAATGTTCAGTGTTTTCAAAGGCGTCGATTACGCTCCAATAGTCAAGATGAAAATAATGATCGACACTTTGTGCACGATACTCCGCAAACTCCTCACCAACACGAAACAAGAGCTGCTACGAAAGTAGCATATAAGATACGTATTACGTATCGTATACTGTTTAAATGACGTAACCGAGAAGTAATGTTTAGTTTTCTATAAAGGTAAGCATATCGTCCAGCTGGTGGAAAGCGTCTACTGCAGCCTATGAGCTTATTCCCCTCCATGATTTGATTACCGCCGATTTAACGTTTATAACACCAAGAGTGTCACTCGCGCGTTGCCTACCCTATAAATAATAAAATCACTATGTCAAAAGAGTGAAATACGGTCTTTATCTGTACAGATAAATATAGACCCGTGGTGGCTTGAGGTTTGAGCAGTCGCCTTCTACGCAAGCTACGTAAGTTCGAATCCCAGCGGGGCCTGTACCAATGAGTTTTTCTAAATAACTTATGTACAGTTATTTCACACCACGTGCTTTACGGTGAAGGAAAACATCGTGAGGAAACCTGTATATTTCTGAGAATTAATGCAATGACGTATGTAAAGTGTCTGAAGCGGCGATGGACCCACCATCTGTCATGTTGGCACTTAATCATCATTGCTGAGAAGTGGGTGTTGTTCTGCTCAAACTCCAAAGCCACCACGGATTTGGAAAGACCTTAAAATACTATATGGGTGTTATAATTGAAAAACCATTTATTCATCAATTTAATACATTATATAAATCGATTATTCAATAAATTGGTGATCCAATCAAGGCTCTAATTACGTGTCATAACACTGAAGCATTATACGATGGTAATGACAGAGATAGCATCAAAAGTATCGTAACGACACCGACCCACTTCAATGCTGTAAATCCAAATGACGTTCATTTAAGCGGTCACTACAGTGAAATAATATAGATTTAAAAATACCGCCTCGTTGGTCTAGTGGTCGGATGTGCTACTGTTGAACACTAGATGTTCGGTTCCATCTCCGGGTCGGGAAATGTGGTATTTGGTTTTTACATCTGCAATTTTGTAATGGACATTACGTGTGGATTAGTGACCGATTAAGGAAAAATCGCCCCTGACGAAACATGAGTACACTGCATACCCTTTGAAGAATACAGGCGTGAGCATATGTATGTTACAATGCTTTTAAGCAAAATATTTTTTTAACCGCTGGCAACAACTTAGATAGGTAGTTAGTATGTTCGTAAGAGACTATCTCGGCTTGACGGATAGTCAAGCGTGTTTAAGTATTACTGACATGGATTCCATAAGGGATTTTCTAATAAGTTGTGAATTATGGTCTTGGTGTTGCTAGGTCTGTTAGAAGTATATCTTAATTTGCATGAGATTTTAGGTGACTATTTTTAATGATATACCTTACAGTTATGCTTTCAAATAAGATCAAGAAGTATTATTACCAGCAACTGTTGCTGGATATAGATCTTTTTTAAACTAATAAATATTATGAGAATTCTTAGATTAATGCCAATTTAGCAACAATGCATAGTGCAATTGGCAAATTATTGATAGTAATACTATTACCTATACGTAATAAGTATGTGTGTACAGAATATACGCCCATGTGCCCACGCATAATACATTTCCAAGGAATTAGTTTTAATACGGTGACGCACCAAAATTATACTTCATAATGTCATTGAAATGGAAAAGGGCATTTATGCCGACATAGTTGAATGGTATAACTCAATGGGCTCAGGACACCGCGTAATGTGGCCATCATAGTGTATTGAATCGTGCGTAACGACCTGTAGGGTGTACCTTCATGTGGAATAATATAGGATAACCTGATCCCCAAGTATAAGTTTTGACACTTTCAAACGTCAACGCTTAAAAAAACGCAAAACGCAAGGTCTTTTTGCGCTTTTTTGTATGGAGACGTTAAACTTCCTACACTCGCCACATGGAGGGATTTTTAACGTTCCCATACAAATTGAGGAAAATACGCAGGCGATATCGTCAACGTTAAAACCTATTCTTGGGGTACTGGATGGTGGTTATTATTAATAAATTTATCATTAATTGAGAATCATTAAGATTCAATGTATTTTGACTCTACAGTCATTAATACCTTCAAATGACGCTTGTATGTACTTATACTGCTAGGAACTCGCCCTCGGGTTAAGGCTTTTTACGAGTAGTCGGTTAGTAAAATGGCGCCACGCATCACATATATCGACGTACTCCTCATCTGACAACTGACTTCGCATTTATAAACTTTAAAAGCATGAGAAAACCGATAAAAAATCGCATTGACGCTTTTACATATGCTATTAGCTCAACACTATTCAACGCCTTCTCTCTCTCCTTTTATGAACTCTTAGGTGATACATCCGAATACAAAACGAATTCACACATGGGGTTAAAAAAGATAAGTACATCAAGTTAGGGTTCGGTGGACATTAGTTTCCAATGTAATGATACGGGTGAGCGCGCACTATCATTTAGATCATATCGGATGTCGTTACATGCCGCTATTACACCTCGTGGCAGTGGGTGGCTTTATATTATATTACTAGCTGTGGTTTGTGGTTCCACTCGCTTTTTTATACCATATAAAGTATTTTTATAAGCTCTTTAACAAGAGAAGAGAGATCGAGTTTTAACAAATTACCTACAGGGCTTATCGAGGTTTGTGATTGTGGGGCACTTTAAGAAGAACTATAAGATTTAAGAGTTTGAATACAAGGTACAATGAAACATGAGAAAGATAAATTTTATGCCTATGTATATGTAATAAAATGATTTAAGAGATATGGTTTCTTTTACTAGTATAAATACTGCTAAAAAAATTATAACTATATCCAATCTCCAGGCATTACAGGAGTCTGAAGATCTGGCAGCTACCTCGGACAAAGCATATAGGGGGAATGCTGCCAGTATCTTCGGACTCCTGTAATGCCTGGAGATTGGATATAGTTATAATTATATAGTTTTTTAATAATATATTTTAGTTTTTAGATTATATTTTTTAACGTTTTTAGTTATTAGATTAAGTATATTTTTTAAGGTTTGTTGTTATAGTCACCAGGAATTATATATAGTGAAATCTCACCTGATATGCCATCGTACGTCCACCACTCCTCCCAGCTGCCGGAGATGTCTACAAACAAGAAAATGCTTATATTTTTTTATAATATTTAAATAATAAAATCCATCCCCTTAGTGAAATTTGAGAATTAATTTTTTTGCCTCTAATCAACTAATTAAAATACATTGTCACATTTCAGATGTACAAAAAATTTATAAAGGTCGGCATCGATAACAATTATACATTTCATAAAAGTGTAATTATGGAATTCTTTTACTTTTTCGCAAACTGTATTGATTCATTAGTTAAGTGCATATTATTTTTCCTGCCCTTATCTCCATTATTCATTTTTAGTACAATTTTTGAAGTTGGCACTGATATTAAATATGTTTAAAAAGAGGGATTGGCTGGTTTCTCTTTTCCATAAAATTATCTCTATCAGCCGTCATATCTGCTTTCATTTTCTTTTAAAATGTATTTAACATATTTGAATAACATAACTTTAGACAGATAAATAGTTACCCTTGAAAGATGTATAACGCAAATAGTTACCCTTGACAGTGACGCATAGGAGGACTAGTATGAAGAACGAACATTGGTGCATCGTGACGATGCAGCTGGTCACGGTTTACTCCTCATCTGGCTGGAACCACTGAAACAATAGATTATATTCACTTAATTACTGAGGCCTGGGTGAATCCTATTGAGAGCCGTGGTAGCCGACTGGCTTGTGAGGTCTATGCCCCGATACACAAAGCAAACAACAGAAAAATTTAACGATTAAAGTCACTCGAAAACCGAAATTGTAGCTCGACCGGACTTCAAACCAATAGGAGGTTTTCGTCCGAGCTATTACGCTTTTTTTTGATAAAATTGATACGAAAAAAGGCTGTCAGTTACTAAGTCGCTTCGACATCGTTACGTTTACGAATCAGCTACTCGATATTTTAGTTAGTTAAATATTTATTTGAATTTTATTTAACAAAAGTAATAAATTTTAATTGGAAACAGTGACATGTAGAGAGGGTTAATACACGATGTTGTTATAACATTGTAATATTATATATAATGAAGTTAAGCCTTTTTCTTACTAAAAAATATACTACCTTATAGATAAAACTATCTACAAATCTAAATTCAAACGGAATAATTATTTGCACAAAAACACAAATTAATACCGCGGAATATTTTACTCAACTACATTTACATAATAGTATATAAATGTTAATAAACGGTTATCGCGTATGACAGAGTGTGTTATGACAATTTTTATCGACAAGTCTTGACATTATTACTGATAGTAAATTATAAACATACCTAAATACAATTAAATACCATATCAAATAATTGAGCAAGCAAATATCTGAAGTATTTCAAGGCAATTTCTAAGAAACCATTTACTTCATTATTCGTACTGCTATTGAAATCAACAATGTCAAATATCATCATCTTTATATCACCAACACATCACCAAATGTATTAAACATGTGTAGTTAATTAGACATACATTAAACTCAAACTTATGCTAGAAATATGCCATTTATATGCCAGTGAACGATCATAAGGAAACCTGTATATGACTGCGAAGGAATTACTATATAGATATTATCTGCTAGAGGACGTTAGACTAACCTTAAGCACCGTAAGCGTTTAATATTTTTTTTTTATCAGTAAACCAATAGGATTCTTACTTTAAATTTATAAATAAAATTCAAACTCCTGACTGGCTGACTGATATATCAACGCATCGCCTAAGCCACTGTTCCTAGAGACATAGGAGGACTAGGACTGTGTTCTTTGTAAGGCATTCACAAATTGAAGTTTTTAGGAATTCCACGTCTAACGGGGTGAAGTGGGGGGGTTGAAATTTCTGGTGAAGTCGCAGGTGGATGCTAGTATTTTATAATGTCGTATTTCTCAATCACAGACCCTAACCATTTCGAATCCGAAATGTCTGAACAAAATTGATTATTTGTTCCTTTGTTCAAGACGTGCAATTCACAGGCGTTCTTTTTTTTTTTTTTTTTTTTTTTTTTTTTTTTTTTTTTTTTTTTGTAGTGTCTCTTGCAGATTGAACTCCGGGAGTTATCTCTGCTTAACCGGTCAATGGCGAGACTAATTAAAGCCTCCAGCCAGGCGTAAAGCTTTAAGCAACACAGCTAAGGGCGCCCCATAGTGGGGCTCGGACCTCGGCTTAGGGCGTTGCTGGTTCGCGAGCTAGGGAGCTGGACTGGACTTGGTATATTAATTATGGTTTGGGGGAGGTTATAATTTAATTGCTCGGCGCGGGCCGGCGGCATAATCAAGGGTCGGGGGGAAACGTTACGACTTATTCGCGTCGAGCCTCGCCGGCGAGGACGGAACAACGGGCGTGTTTGTGGAGTGTGCTTTGATTTTAACCTGGCCTCCTGGAGGACTGTGATGTCATCATCAGGGTCATCCAGGACATGTTTGGGTCGCCTTCTCTTGACGCCAAGGAGAGGTTTGTATCGGACGGCCGATTGCACAAGGGGATTCGGATGTTTCAGAGCAGAGTCGAAGTAACGCTTTGACAGTTTTTTCATAAACTGTTTTATCGTAGGAATTTTCAGATCGACATGAAGTTGGCTGTTGCGCACATACAGTGGGGCACCCACTGCTCTACGCAAAAATCGATTCTGAAGGGTTTGGAAGGGACGGATTTTGCTTGGATCAGTGTGTGCAAAGACTACACTGGCGTATGTGAGGATAGGTCGAATGCACGTTGTGTAAATTCTTAACTTGCACTTGAGTGCCAGTTTACTACGTGCATTGACCATACAATGGAGGCGAGAGATCGCGAAAGCGGCTCGCGCGCGTACCGCTCTTGTATGTTTGCCGAATGAGAGGCGATGATCTAGGATTACTCCCAGATATTTGGCTTGGGTTGCCCAGGGTATAGGTTTGCCGAATAGAGTGATGGATCGAGTTTTAGGGTCTGAGCTGGAGCCGTCTCTGGAGAAGAGGACGGCAGCGCTTTTGTCAGGGTTAACCTCGATTCTCCATTTCGTGAGCCAATTACCCAAGGCGGTAACTGCTGTTTGAAGTCTTGCGAGGATCATATAAATATGATAGCCTGAGGTGTAGACTGCCGTGTCGTCGGCGAAGAGCGCTTTTTCCACGTTCTTAAAATTGGGAAAGTCGCTGGTGAACAGCGTAAATAGGAGAGGGGCGAGCACCGATCCTTGCGGTACGCCTGCTCGTATTGGGCGGGGGGACGAAAGTGCTCCTTCCACGCGGAAGCGGAATTGGCGATTCGACAAGTAGTCCCGCAAGATGAGTACGAGACGGTCCGGCACTCCAAGTTGGTATAGCTTATAAAGTAAGCCATTGTGCCAGACTTTGTCGAATGCTTTTGCCACATCAAAGAAGAGCACTCCAGTGGTCTTTTTGATGTGGAAGCCTGAGCTAATATGTTCTACTATACGATGGACTTGTTGGACGCAAGAGTGTTTGGCTCGGAATCCAAACTGCTCATTGGGGATTAGTTTCTTGGAGTCTGCAAAACTCTTTAATCGATTATAAATAAGTCTCTCGTATATTTTGCCTAGTACGTTAAGTAAGCTAATGGGGCGGTAGCTGGATGCCTCGGTTCTAGGTTTCCCTGGCTTAGGAATCCCTATTACCGTAGCGTTTTTCCAGGATTGGGGAAAGTAGTTGTTACTTAATGCTGCATTGAAGATGGCAGTGAGTAATACTATTAGATGGGGGGAGAATAGGTTTAGCACTCTATTGGTTATCCCATCGGGGCCTGGGGCCTTTCTGGGGTGGAGGTCCTTGATCACCTTTCGGACTTCGTCTTCGGTGATGGGAGGTAGAGGATCCTCCGGGTCCTCTTGTGGGGGGAGGGTTGCTCTGCGTTCGACTTCATTGTCCACCTTTTGTAGATGGTCCATGTCTACTGGCAGTGAGCTGGGGGTGCATTGGGCCTCGAGGCTGTCGGCGAGGCATTCCGCTTTTTCGTCGTCGTCAAAGGCCGGGCCTTGATTTGGACGTGTGAGGGGGGGCATGGACGTTACAACGTCAGATTTTAATTTGCGTTGGAGTTGCCAGAAGGCTTGATGATTGGGTTCAAGTTCACTGAGGAATTTGTCCCATCGTGCATCCCGCATATCCTTTATGCTGTACTTCAGCTTTCGCTGCAGTGACCTCAGAAAGGTGCGGTTTGCGTCTGTCGGTTGGGCCCTGAAGGCGCGGAGGGCTGCGTTCTTCTCCGTCAAAAGCTCACGCACGTCGTCAGGCAATTTCCAGCGATGTTCATCCAAAGCCGGGACTTGACGCGAACAATCGTTCACGGCCGACTGGACGTGAGCTGTGAGGGAGTCGATTGCTTTTTGGGTGTTTTCTATTGAATCTAAATTACTTGGGAATTTGTCTAAGTGGGCGGACGAGGTAGACTTGAGGTGATCTGCAAGTTTTATCCAATCCGTTGCCACTTTTGTCTCGGGAGAGAGACCTGGATCTTGGGGACCTGAACGGGGAGCTAGTTCTAGGATCACAGGCCGGTGGTCTGAGCAAAGTTCGTCTAGAGAATTCAAAGATTGCAAACGTAGGTTCACATTCTTCAAGATCACTATGTCAAGTACGTCTGGTCTGTCACCTATTTTGTGGGAGAAGTGGGTGGGGTGCATTGGAGCAATGACATCAAAATGTAGGGTGTCGCTTAACCTTTCCAACTGGCGTCCTCTCGGGTTATTGGAGTGACTGTGCCAAGAGATATTTTTGGCATTTAAGTCGCCTGCTATCATGGTAGAGGAGCTCAGATTGATTAGCGTCTCGACATCGTTTCTGATGTCGGCGCTTTGATTGGAAGGGGGCATGTATGCGGACACTATGGTGATGGGTGCGTGTCCCGTCATGCCTAGCCGACAGACCGAAGCTTCAATGTGGGTGAGGTTCGGGGTATCTATGGGAATGCAGTGCAGGGACCTTTTATAGTATATTAAAGTGCCGCCTTTGGCTGATCGAGTTCTGTCATTGCGAACTAATGCATAGTTCGCAATTCGTGGATCGCGATTGGACGGTTTTAGAAAGGTTTCCTGCACTAGGAAAATGTCTAAATTTTGATCGCGTATAAACGCCGCGACCTCCTCTCGTTGGCTGAGAATGCCGTCGGCATTAAAGTAGCCTACTTTGAGGGATCGGGGTTTTACTCTGCTCTTGGTTGTAATATCCATTATGAGGCTTTACAGAAGTTTGTGATGGCGGAGGTGACATCTGAGTAGCTACAGAGCACCGAGATAAGTGCCTTTGGGTCGCTGCGGGCGACCTTGAGGCTGTGGGCCATTTCATTTACCCTAATGATGTCAACCTGTTGGAACAGGTCCATCAGGAAGGCCATGTTTGATGCTGTTTCGGCGGGGGCCATCGAGGCTTGAACCGCTTGGGGGAAAGTAGTTGTTTGCGCGAGCCGCGGTTGGGCTACGGGGCGCGGTTGGGGTGAGGGGCGCGGCTGAGGCGCGGGACGCGATGAAGACGCGGTAGCGGGACGCTGATTGAGTCCGGTGGGGGGAGTTATATTAGCGCTGGGGAATGGGTTCAGCGACATAAGGGGTTGGGGGGGAGTTGCGGAGCGCAGTGGTGGGAAGGCACTTGGCAGAGTCTTCCACGGGGAAGGCCTCTGCGGGCTTAGGCGGGTGGGGGGTGTTGAGGGGAGGGTGTTCCTCGCCACTCTGGCGTCTGCCCTTTTAGTATGGGCGGGGTTTGGTTTGGGGGCCTTGGGGCAGCCGCGGTAGTTGGCTGGGTGGCCTGATTGGCCACACAGGACGCAACTGGGTGGGCCTTCCGCCAGGGTGCGATCCTTTGGTCGAGCGCAGTCACTCGTCCCATGGTCGCCCAGGCACTTGACGCACCTGGCCCTCGCACTACAGTTACGGGAAGCGTGACCGTAGTGCTGACAGTTGTGGCATTGGGAGGGGGGGCCTCCCTTGTGAGGGGGTTCTACCCTAATGCCCGATAAGTGGCATAGGGTTTTGATGTTGAACACGGCCTTTCCGGCGGGGGAGCATTCACAGACGGCGAGTACCATATTATATGGTTCGCCGGCGCGTCCACGGTGCATGCGATGCACCTCTAGTGCGGGGATATTTTGTGCCTTTAGGTCGGCGAGTATAGACTTAGTATCTATCTCTTTTGGAATCCCTCGGATCACAACTCGGATTTTGCGATCTTCGGGGAGGTCGTACGTGTGGTATTCGACTTTCCTTGCGGAAAGGAGACGCGTAAGACCTCTAAAGTCTGTCGAGGTGGGGACTGTTACCTTTATGCCTACTTCTGTGGCAGAGGCTCTGGTAAAGTTGATGTGGTTGGTGGTACACCAACCAGAAATGTCAGTCCACAACGCCTTGTTGTGGACATAAATTGGGGGGCAAGCGCGCTCCTTTTGAGGATGCGCGGGTTGTGACGAGGGGAGAGGGGAGACAGGGCGGCTTACTTGCGATGAAGCAGCCGGGGCAGTTTTGGCAGGAGCGGATAGCTCAACTGTCTTTGACGCTTTGGAGGGGGGGGGAGGGGGCGGCTACCTTCTTGGTGCGCTTCCTGGTGCGCTTCTTGGTGCCCTGCACCAGTGTGAAATCGTCCGAGGACGAGTCTGACGTGTTTTCCGAGGACGCGGTCACCATTTCGGTGTCCGCGATGGGTCTGGGGGGGAGGGGTCTGCTGGGTCCCGGACTGGCGGGAGAGTCAGTATCGAACGCCGCGGGAGTGCGGGTGGGGCGGGGAATGATTTTAGGCGCTGAGGGGCCATGTATGCTGGGGGTAGCGAGGGTCGCGGGGGATTCGGGGGTCGTGGGAGTTGCGGAGTATTCGGCCGCGAACGCGTCGAACTCCGCTTTGATGGTGGGGTTCGAGGCGACCAGCCGTTTCAGAAACCGCACAAAAATGGACTCGTCCATTTTTGTGCGGCTTAATTTGGATTAATTTATTGAACGCGGCTGCTTCGGGACGCGTTCACGCACCAGTGGAAGAAGCAGCGAACAAACCACTGGCGACGTGCCTACCTATTTTGAGACTCGCGGTCCCCGGGTTGGACTCGCCCAGGGGTGAGTTTTGTGTGGTTCCCACCCTGTTGGGTCGACAGGGGGGGAGTGTGTGCCTAGGGTGTGTGCCCTAAGCTTGAAAGCCCGCTGTCAATCTCAATGTACAGCGGGGCCCTAACAGCTCCGGTGAAGAGTGTGCCTAGGCCTGGGCCTGTGCACCCAAACAGTCACCGAAGAATGGGAAGTTAGGATAAGGAGGGTGGGTGGTGGGAGATGATCAGGCGCGACTAGGAGTCCCCCCAAGGCCGGAGAACCTGATCCCGTCCGTTATTGGCCGTTTCCTGAAGGGAAAAAGCCGGGCGTAACGGGTCACCGCCCCACTCAACTTGTTTCCACCGTTAGGTTTCTGTTGAGTGACCACGTAAAACTGTGGTTTTTCCCTGAAGGGGCAACGCGTAATTAAATTGTTATAAAAACAGGAAAACTGTGAGCGCGCTTGCCTTGATAAAGGCGAGCTAGCTCACTAAAGGGGGCGTGGCGGGCACGGAGTGTGCGAGCGAGATGGCAGATGCGGACAGGATGCGTGGAGACGACTGTGCGGCACGGCGGGCGAGCGAAGAGTAAGACGTGAGCCTTCACAGGCGTTCTCGACTTAACACGAGAATGATCATTTTTCAAGTCACAACTCGCGTGTCCAGCTACAATTAAAGTAAAAACCTCGGCTGGACTAATTACTGACTAAACCACATTTGTCTTTTCACCAGGCATAGTGCTTTTGTTCGGATGGAATTTAGTAAGCCGATTCAAGTGCGCTGTTTTGTTTCGGCAACGTAGTATTATTTCGTCGTAAATTTCATTCTCAAAAGGTTACATAATATATCTAATGTAGGGCTATAACTATATCCTTTTCATTATTTTTGTTTATATTACCAGTTTCAAATCTATATCTATATATAAATACAAGCATTCATATACACACACATAAATAAATTTGAAGTCTCTGTTTGTAATTTAAAAATTACGCATGAAAGTGTATACGGTACTGATATTATTATTTTTTTGTTTCTTATAAGAAGGCTAGTTTCCGAACCTGTGGTAATTTTATAATTCAAGTGTAAGGCGCTGAGGCCACCATTATCTGAACTGAATAAATAATTTTCACGTTTTCCAATTTTCAAAGATTTGTTGCTTGTTTTTGTTGCCAACACTATAGATTGTTATAAATAAAATAGAAGTATCTATTTGTAATTCAAAACGAACAGCTTTCCATTTAATGCATATTGAACTATATACCTCCGGTACAATAAAAAAAAGTCTGTCTGGTTTTTCCGACGAATCTCTGAAATGAACCGATTTTAACGGAACTTTTACTGACAGTTAGCTGAAGCTAGAAGGAGTACAAAAACTCGACTTTCGCGAAGTAAGGCTTACGCGTGTGAATCCGCGGAACAAAGCTATAATTGTCATTATCTAAATAGATTTAACTCAAAAGTCTATCAACGCACAGCCCAAACCACTGAACGGATCGGGCTCAAATTTGGCTTGCAGGTAGATGTTATGACGTGGGCATTCCACTAAGAAAGTATTTGACGAATACTACCCCCAAAGGGATAAAATAGGAGGTGAAAGATTGTATTAAACATTGTCAATTTTAAACCGATATATTTTATAATAATAAATCTACGCGGGTGAAACCGCGGGGCACAGCTAGTTCCTTTCATAAGCAAAAATCAAAGTATCAAAGGTTATGTAGCGTGCAATTTTGTAGACATTAGCCTTATCTCGCATAGATTAGGGTACCAGCTTAAGAGATAAAGGGGTAATTTCCTACTCGGGTGCTGTATCTTTTCCTTAAGTACATTTTTACATAATGAACGCTACAACCTTATTCATATGGGCTAAGGGTCATTGTTGCTTGCTCGGTTTATCTAAATGTAATCCAGTGGTTGGTTTTAAGCAGTTTTCAGTCAACTACGTGTGTGACGTTTAATTTTACGGTACCAAAATAAAACGTCAAAGCCGGTTTTTTAAAGGTCATAGTTGGCTCTAACTTAAATTATTATTATTATATATATATATATCTATCTGAAAATTAAATTATTTAAATACATACATACACAGATATCCTCACGCCTGTATTCTCCGAAAAGGTAGGCAGAGGTGTTGTAACAACAACACCCACTTTGCAAGCTTGGTAGCAACGAGAAAGATGGTAAGTCTATCGCCGTCACAGGCACTATCGATACATACGTCTTGGAATTACTTTTCAAACATATTGCAGGTTGCCTCACAATGTTTTCCTACATCGTAAAGCGCGTTGTGTAAAATCACTGTACTTAAGTTTTTAGAAAAACTCATTGGTACAGGCCCCGCTGGGATTCGAATTTGATTCGCTTGCATAGCAGGCGACT
The DNA here is from genome assembly GCA_929442735.1 of Watsonalla binaria. NCBI lineage: Eukaryota > Metazoa > Arthropoda > Insecta > Lepidoptera > Drepanidae > Watsonalla > Watsonalla binaria. Next base: position 3,784,475 of record OV838938.1, read on the forward strand.
GCTCAAACCCCACGGTCACCACGATTCTTATATATTCATCATCTCCCTGGCCTTATCCCATACACTGTTGGGGTCGGCACTTGATTCAACCCGATGTGGCTGATCACTTGATTTTTATACGAAGCGACTGCCATCTGACCTTCACAACTCCTTTAACGAGGAAAAACTGTGATCTGGGTTAAACCAGTTGTCTGACTATTTTAGACCTCCGACTGACCTCTAACGACTGCCAAAGATGATTTATTGGCAAACGGGACCGACGGCTTAACGTGCTCTCCGAGGCACGGAGAGGATTCGGGCGGTCACCCATCCAATTACTGGCTAGGGGTGGGGTTGCTTAACTTCGGTGATCGAATGATATGCGCAATAGCAACTGTGCCACGAGCTCCTCTTCGAGTCTTATATATTAAAAAAAACCTAAGCAATACAGGCAAGATTTTGCTTTTTATTTAAAATGTTTTTCTTAGGCAATACATACTTGCTCATTCATTACCATAAATTAAGGGCTCTACATACAAACGGCTGAAAGCCTGAAATTGCCGCTTTCACACCGAATATCTTTTAAGGCTGTCAGGGTGCAATCTTCAGCCGTTAGCCCCGCCCACTTCCGGTGTAACGCCGATAGCATCACTTCCGGCTTGTGGTTACCCTTTAACGAGCCAGCTATCATTTGAATTCATTTACAAAGTGTTTTCAGTGCGTTTACAGTATACTTATCGGTGATTACCAGTTTTGAGTTATGGTTTTTGGAGTCTTTACGATATAGAGCAAAGATTTAAAAAAATATACTCACGTCATCCTAGAAGGATCCCCGAAAGGGTAGGCAGAGATGTTGCAACAACTACACATTTCGCCGAATATGATTAAGTGCCAACGTCACAGAGGGTGGGTCCATCGCCGTCTCAGGCACTATACATACTTCTTTGAATTACTTTTCAGACATATGCATATGTTTTCCTTCACCGTAGGTAAAGCACGTGGTATGAAATCACTGCACATAAGGTTTTAGAAAAATTCTTTGATACAGGCCCCGCTGGGGTTCGAACTAGAGTAGCAGGCAACTGCTCAAACTCCGAGACCACCACGGCTCTTTTATGTATATTATATGTACGGTAGATAATATTATATAAATTAATATGAAACAAAGAAATCAATAAATAAGTAAATATATCCTACGAAAGTAACTCCTTATAGCATCAGTCCCGTCAAAATTCGTCCTGTCGTGACAGCGCAAACAGGCAGATATACAAACTAAAAAAATATATTTTTATAGTTATGTAACTAATACTAAGCAATTCAATTTTATTAATGAATATGTAAAGATTGTTTGCTGTATATGCCCACATGTAAATAATACCATTACCTCAAGCTACGCATTTAGTTATAAGTAGATGTACTAGATTTTTAGTTATGTTAATTTTTATCGACATTTGTGCATTGGAAAATTGTCCATGAGCTTACGTTTTTTTTTAAATTATTTATTTTGTATTCTTAAAATTGTATAATATTTTTGAAAAGAGTAATTACTGAGTTTCTTGCCAGGTTCTTCTCAGTAAAAGCAACCTTCCGAACCTGGCGGTAGCATGTATAATCCTGTATAATTATGTCATTCTGACGATTTGAAAGTACTTTGTAAAAAGTCTAATCGAATAAAGATACTTTTGACTTTTTGACCTAATGTTCCAATGTTTAAATGTTCTAATTCGGCAAAGAAAATATTATTTTTACTATCTCTGCATAGTACTCTAGAACGGGGATGATAATCAATATCAATAGACATTTGTAGCGAAGCTAGGGGTAAGTAAGGGGTCGGGGGACTCGGGGGTAGACTCCGGCGCCAGACAGTCTGGAGACGGGATGAGGGGAGAACTGATGCGTAAGGTACAGGCGGCTACGGTGTCAATATTATGTAGCTTAATGCAATATGAAACTGTAATTCTGATTACTTAAGTGCTAAACATAAGAGTTGTGAGGAAACCTGCATATTCAAATATACACGAGTATTTATACGGCCTTATAGTTCAGTCCCAAACTAAGCACGGCCTATGGATGCTATGGATAACAGACTACTGATATAAAAATGAATTGAATAAATAATTTAAAATTTAACATACAGGCTAAATATTCATACTAATTCTACATATGTTATGCATATGCCTTAGAAGTAATTCAAAGACATAAAGAGTTACTTAAGACACTAATAGACTCACCATCTGCCACGTTAGCACTCAATCATCTTCGGTGAAATGTGGGTTTTGTTGCTACAACACATCTGCTTACCCCATCGGGTACCCTTCTGGGATGGCGTGAGCATATTTGTTTTATTTTAATTCTGTTTTAATGTTTTCAATAAACGATAACACCCTATCATATTTTGTTTTATGGTAAGTAGTTATAAAATAATAATTATGGTAAAATTATTAATGATAATTATTTATTCAGATTTTTTCTGATTATTGGTTTTTTCCATTTGTAATTTCCCAGTAACAGCTCGGAGCCTGGATGATGGTATTTACTTCTTTATGATATTAATAATAATGGTCTCCTACCGAATTTCGGTTACGGCGGCTAATCTCAACGAGGATCAGCCATTTGCGCAGGAGATATTATAGTGCACAAGTGTGTGCGCAAACACCGGTGCACTCTTTATTCCCTCACTCTCATAGTCCGATGGGAGGCACCGACACGACCAAATAAAGGTCAGGCGTAGGACCAACGGCTTCACGTACTTTCCAAGGCACGGGGGTGGAGACACCGCCAACTTCCAAACTCCGGGCATTTATTGTGAATTTCTTGACAGGGGAATCGAATCCTGGGACCTCGTGATTGGCAGACAAACTTGATAATCACTAGATAAACGAGGCAGTATAATATTAAACATAACTGGCAAAATGTTGGTATAAATATAAGTAAACTTCTGCCTAACCATAGAGAGAAGAGAGAGAATTGCAAAATACTCGAAAATCATAATATTTTTATATAATAACCAAATAAGTAATATATAATATGTGATTAGATATTCTTAAATTAAAGGTTATATTAAAATTTGCGGCAGAACATTTTACACTTACTTTTAAAAAACCTACTTCTTTTGCACACGCAAAAGTATTCGAGCAAAATACATTAGCAAAAATGATAAATCTGAACTGTCTTATTTAGTTCTCAAACCAAAATAAACTTTGCCCCTAAATAAATAAAGTTGAAGTTGGAATGAGTCTGTGAAGTCGTTAAAAGTGTTTGTAGTCATAGCGGAAGTGAGCAGTCGTAGAGAAAGCCTTGCTTACAGGATGTGGGGGAAGACTGGGTCACAGTACACATATAAGCAGTCGTACAACTAAGGGAAACTATGCAGATATTATGTGCTAGGGCGATTTATTTCCCTGATATGAACTAAACAGGTATACGTGCAAAGCCGTACATTTTGTATTGTTATATAAAACTATACACACGCGACCTAAATTCTAAGTTGTAATATTATTGGCATTTAACATCGGTCGGTTTATTTGACAACCCTAACCGCCACCTTATTGACATTGACATCATTCTCTACCCACATTGAAATTAAAGTGCAGTGGTACGACAAGTAGCCGCTACAATATCTGTACAGATGAAAGTGCCTGTCTGTAATTCCAAATGAATGCTCTGCCTTTTTTCGGGCTAATCCCTGAAAGGGATTGATCGATTTTAACGGGACTTACACGGGCAGATTACCGATGTTACTAGAAGTATAGTAGGCTACTTTTATTTTGGAAAAAAAAAATCACATGGTTGGTAAGACTGCCGTGCACAGCTGGTATATATAGTAACAAAATCTTAGACTTCCTCACGTCTACTTGAACAGATAGCGAAAGAAGAAACACCAATATTTTTCTGAATTATATTTAGGTGCAAAAATTACATGGATTTTCCTGTGCATTTAAATATACTATGAAAGTATATTTAAATGCACAGGAAGAAGGCAAAAATTTATACAAGGTTTTACTCATTTTAACGGTCCTTTTAAATAAAAAAACTAACAAGTAGATAGCTAAAAATGACAGGCGCGTGTGTGTTACAGTTATTAATTTAGAAACTTGATGTGCTGTTTGTATAGTATATTGTGACGTGGTTGTTCAAACTGCACTGTTGACGTCATTACATTATTAACTGTATACGGACTATTAGCTAATTAGGTTTTGAACAATAGGATAGTTTGCCACAAAGACATATACGAACATTTAAAATGGGTTCGTTATTAAAATGTTGACACACTGTTGATTCTGAAGATCTGTTGATCACTGAAGGTTCTTGACTAAAGAGATTTGAGTAATAATAGAACGGAAAAAATATTAAGTAATAACGAATAAAAAAAAATTCCACTTGATTGCAGCAATCGCCTGATATGCAAGTGACGCAAGTTCGAAACACAACGTTTAAAAATACTCATTTGTACATGATTTTTTCTAAAAACGAAGGGGTGGGCAGAGTTGTTGTCTCAACACCCACTTTTCACCGAAGATTGTTTAGTGCCAACATGACAGATAGTGACGCCACCCCCGTCTCAACCACTATGATTACCTTTGAATTACTTCTCAGACATATTTCAGTTTCCTCACGATGTTCTCCTTCACGGTAAAGCACGTGGAGCGACATCACTGTACATAAGTCTTTTTAGAAAATGTCATTGTTTGAATTCGCTGTGTCCAACTTGCGTCACTTGCCTAGCAGGCGACTACTCAAACCTGACGGCCACCACGGCCCCCAATACAACACAATGACCTCACTCGCGTACCAATAGTCAGCATAAAGCTTATAGCTTTGGCACTTTTATAAAAACTCATAATATTGAAGTTCTCCCAATGCGGAAAGCTCTAAACTTGGCAAGTAACTCAGACGGCGCCGCTATGTCGCGCCTGGTCGTCTCCGATCCTTGCGAAGGGAGACAAAGATGAAACAATATATTGTATAATATTTTTTTGTCTCTGTCTCCCTTCTCTATTCGTTCTCTATTCTTTTGTCTGGTAATTAGGGTCCTGCGGTGAATGCTCATGCTCAGTAAAATGCATTTGCTTGCGGCGTCTGGTTGACGGGTTGTCCACTTCCCTCTATAATGTTTGAGTAGGTCAAGGACTGGTATTCTCGTCTTACTTGTGAACAGGTGCTTGTGAAGGCTGGTCATCTCAAGCTACACATGTATATATAATTAGTAATTTTACTTTATTTTAACTGTGTCCATGGGTTTACATTCATTACGTGATTTATTTTATTTTTTGATAAGAATAATAACTGAGTTTCTTGCCAGGTTCTTCTCAGTAAAAGCAACTTTTCGAACCTGGCGGCAGCATGTATATGTAATCCTGTATATGTATGTCATTATTGCAGCACTTTGTTAAAAGTTTAATCGAATAAAGATATTTTTGAAATATGGATAATTTGCTTTACTTAAAGGTGGTTGGTTTTGCAATGCCTTAAAGCTCGCAATGTGACAGATAGGGTATCACTTTTTGACTTTATCTCAATGCTACTTATGTTTTAGACAAAGGAATAAATCCCTTGGTACTTACTAGAACTGTGTAATTATTGCGATGATTTGGATTAAAAAACAATTGTCAAATTGCAAAGTAATAAATCATTTAAAATTTAATGAGCGATTACATATTTTCCACGTCCAATACTTAATTACCATTCATTATTTAGCTTATTACCAAAATCACGAACATTAATGATTGAACATATCGCCTAAATCGGGTAATTCATAATGTACCATTATGTCCTCGACTTTTTTTGAATTTGAATATTATAGAGTTTAGCTAGATAGGTGAATAAAATAAAATTATAAATGTACTCTGCGTCTGCGAAATCAATATTACGAGTATATTTACGTGTATAATTATTGTTAGGCCGTGGTGGCCTTGGGGTTAAAGTAGTCACCTGCTACGCAAGTGACGCAAGTGCGAATCCCAGCGGGGCCTGTACCAATGAGTTTTTCTAAAAACGTATGTTCAGTGATTTCACACCACGTGCTTTACGGTGAAGGAAAACATCGTGAGGAAACCTGCATATATCTGAAATGATATTCAGGCGTATGTATAGTGACTGAGACGGCGATAGACTCGGTGAAGTGGGTGTTGTTATTACAACACCTCTGCCTACCCCTTCGGGGAATACAGGCGTGAGCATATGTATAATATTGTTTTAATTAAAAAGTTTTAAATAACACAGTTTACATTATGCTTACTAAGCAGTATTAAAAGTTTAATTAATTTTTGCAATGAGAACGTCATGTTCGATTGCACCGTTAGGGTTTTCTCACCTTAATTTATTGTCAAAGTAAAGCATATTTGTACTGATGTTTTAAAAAATGATTCTTATGTGACGTATACGTGATCGCCCACGACATGACAGCAATGCCAGTGGTTTTTAGAATCTTGTAGAAGCGAGCGTCTGTATGAGTGTGCCATTTCGAACGTTAGGTACCTAGTGTCCATACTGCTTAGAAAGTTTATGTACTATGGTAATAGCTTCAAAAATGACAGCAGCAAACCAGTTAGAACCACTTTCCTGTCTATGGTTTATTCTTTCTTTATCTACATTTGAAGTTTCTAAGACATGGTAAAACAATACGAATAATACCCGGGCTAAGATGTTAAGCAAAGTCTTCGCTTATGAACGAAAATACCATTAAACGGGCGCACAAAGGATTTCACAAGCAATTTTTCCGAGCGATCCAATACCATTCGTCGGTTCATAGAGGGCCTGCGTATCGGATTCCCCCATACGAAATACAAATAAATGGACGAACTATTACACCGTCGCGAAGGTTATCTTCCTGGCATTTTTAAAAATATTGTTGGGGTCGACACCCGATTCAACCCGACATACGGCTGCTATATTTATTCAATATTTTAGTATCGCAAGTGCAAAAGTCGATAAACTGAGTTTAATCAATTTGTTTTACCTACTTAAATGAAACAAATTTCTTAAAAGTCTAATCAAAGTAATTAAAGCTAAGAAAGTAATTGACTGTATTTTGCATTGTTTCTGTAATCTTTCAAATACATACATACATTATGTAGGAATGTCTTGTAGTGTACAGTAGAAGGAATCCTATTAATTTGCTGACCAACCGCACATGAATTGTGCTCTAACAGACGCATAGACACCGACCTAGTTAGGTTGTGGTACTGTAATTTGACAAATCTGTTGGATGAGCTAGACTAAGACTGGTCCGACATGATACGAAGCAATTTATACCTTTATAAAATTTATAATACTTTAATATGACAACTTAGTACCTGAATAATAATTGTGATTGAGCACAAGACAGAAGATCTAAATATTTATATGACTCAAAGGTGACTGACTGACTGACATAGTGATCTATCAACGCACAGCCCAAACCACTGGACGGATCGGGCTGAAATTTGGCATGCAGGTAGATGTTATGACGTCCGCTAAGAAAGGATTTTGATTAATTCTACCCCCAAGGGGATAAAATAGGGGATAAAAGTTTGTATGAAACTTTGTCAATTTTAAATCGATATATTATATAAAACTAAGTCTACACGGGTGAAACCGCGGGGCCCGGCCAGTCTATTTATAAATGTAGAATTCGAAGTCCTGACTGACTTATATATCTAACCACAGCCGAAACCGCTGATGGAAGTGACATCAAATGTGGAAAGTGAGTTCTGAGCTCAATCTATTCTTCAATAATCGCAATCTCAATACTTGATATAATAATAGAGTCAGTTCGTTTCCGAATATATATCTTTACACCACGGTGTGACAGGCGCCATACATGCAACACAAAAGTACGGCCAGTGAGTTAATTTAGTTGAGTGGATTCACCAGCATTGTCGTTTGTTTATCGTCACCGTCACCCGACCAGCTAATGGTATTAAACTTGAGATATAAATGTGTTCAACTTGCTTTTTTATTTTGTTATACTCGATAAAGTTCTATACATTACACCGACTTGTTACGGACTTATGTACAATATTCTATCCATCTTTCATTCAGGTTACTAAAGATAAATAAATCTGTCCTTTTGTCCTTACTTTCATTGCACGTAAACATTAGTATGAAATTGAAGGTACGATAGATCAAATCCGACAGATAACTGGAGATAGCAATCCATCTGTAAACTACGATAGGTTATTAAAAATGGCCGTGATAATATAAACACACCTGTCTTATATTGCCAAATCGTTTTTAGAGTTTTAATTATTCTGGGATGGCGTGAGAAGGGTCTCCGAAGGGGTAAGCAGAGGTGTCGTAACAACAACATCCACATTTCACCGAATATGATTTAGTGTCAACGTGACAGATGGTCAGTCCATCGCCGTCTCAGGCTTTGAATTACTTCTCAGACATATGCAGGTTTCCTCACGATGTTAACCGTCACTGTAAAGCACGTGGTGTGAAATCACTGCACATATGTTTTTTTGTTTAATATTCATTGGCCAAGCCCCGCTGAGATTCGAACTTGCGTCGCTAGCATAGCAGGCGACTGCTCAAACCTCAAGGCAATTTTTATGATACTTAAAACCATTAACAAGTAGAAAACTTGGCCCAAATCGGTGTCTCTCGGGATCGTGCCAATGTCTGATTACTATCGATTTTATAATTCGCCATCCAACAAAGACATTCTACATACATTGACGAAATGATGGTCCAAACACACACACACACGTGAATGACAATAATACATCTAATAAGGAAATTGGTTGTATCCAAAAGCATCTACTTACACCAACCGTGTTATTACAACCTACTTTTAGGTTATTGGTTTCATATTACGCTTTTCATTTGATTACAGGGAAAATTAATATCGTAATTATCCATTGAGACAGGAACTTAATTATTCAAAGAACGATAACTGTTAAAGAAATAACAAAGCTTCAATCTGGTTTTATGCTGATTGGCCAAAGTTCATTGAACTACGAATATATGTAAAAAAAATATTTTTTTATGTTACACTGATTTCAAACAAGTGTTTTATGTACTAAAAATTAATAACCTGTGATTGAGCACACACACTTGTGCACTATAATAGTCTAGTCTAGTCGTCGTAGTAAATTCGGTAGGAGATCATTACTAGCTGTATCCCGCGGAACTATGTAGTTTATTTGTCACAACCACTACTAGATTTTTTTCTAGTTGGACATATATTGAATAAAATCTTAATTATATATACAAAGAACAGTACTCAAAACTAATTACAAGTAGAAAACTTGACTTAATCGGTGTCGGATCGTGCCAAGATGGCTGGCATTGCCACGTTGAATAGAAATGCTGATTTTCTGAGCGAGAAAAGCCTCAGCCAGTTTTCCTGTGACATAATTTCCCTTACTTAAATTAGAGTCGTAGTGGCCTCGGGATTTGAGCAGTCGCCTGCTACGTAAGCGACGCAAGTTCGAAAGTGGTGATTTCACACCACATGCTTTACGGTGAAGGAAAACATCGTGAGGAAACCTGCATATTTCTGAGAAGTAATTCAAAGACGTATGTATAGTGCCTGAGACGGCGATAGACTCACTATCTGTCACGTTGGCACTTAATCAAATTCGGTGAAAAGTGAGTGTTGTGATAACAACACCTCTGCCTACCCCTTCGGGGAACACAGGCGTGAGCATATGTATGTATGTATGTACTTAAATTAACTTAGTCATGGGCTACAACACCCACTTTTCGACAACACACAACTCTTCGGGGACCCATATTTTTTAACGATTGTAAGATGACCAAAATGCATGTTCGCATATGATTAAGTGAGTTCATTGTACTACTTAGGGAAGAGTGAAAGGTCCCTTGGGGCGCTCGAATGAGTTATGCTACCTTTGCCAATTCACTTTAAAACTAATATGTGTGGGAATTGTTATTCCTAAATATTCGTTTTGTGTGTTCACAACAATACAAAGAATGGATATTGCTGCATAATGACAAAGAATTAGGTATATAACATAGGTATATAATACTAATCAAATCTATACTGATATTATAAATTGGCTCGAAAATTTCTATACCAATTTTAAAAATTCTTTCACCATTTGAATTCTACATTATCACTGATTAATTAAGGCTATATTTTATCCCCGAACTCACACAGGAACGCGAACTACCCGGGTGAATCCGCGTGACATCCGCTAGTATACCATAAATTGGCTGGGATCGTCTTTATGGTGGAGGTACAACAGTCAGGTAGCTACAAATATCGAAGGAGATCCCGTTATGACAATTCCAAACGCAAACTCAAATACAGCTTTATTTGAGTAGACTTTTGACAAATTACTTTAATATCATCAGAATTAAATAAGGTTAAATATGCTACCGCCAGGTTCGGAAGTTTGTTTTCTTCTCCTACTGTAGTATTATTTATTTTACTGTAAAACTCATGGGCCGAAAAATTATTGCTCCAGAACGTTTTAAGCTCGCATACCCACCTACGCTACCTCGCTATCACAGTCCTTATACCTAAGAAAGTCACCTACAACTGCTTTTAGCTTAGGGCCTGTGGACGAAGTTACATTATCCTCACTGCGCTTGTAGAAACTATACAAATGTACGGTATAGATATGTCACGTGACTGATTTATGTCATCCCGATACATTTTGTTTCATTTCTATTAGCGCAAGCGCGAGAAAATGTTACTTTATCTAGGCATTTAATGGGCTAGAATTTTCTCTCACAAAGATCTCGACGCATACTTATTAGGCGGGCTGAACATTCGCTGCTTATCTGTTATTATTTATAGTACCATGATGCACATAAAATCCATAAGGCACACTCCTTATCCTTAATCTCGGAGCTAAAACAATTTGTTAAATATACAATGAAACAATCTAGCCGAGGTGTGCGCGCGGTAAATAATTAATACACACGCCCGACCCGAGTACGGTAATAACGGCAGTACGAGCCAATTGCACTGGTTAAGTTATCTTACGAATTACATCTTATGTTGCTAATACTGTTGTTCTTACATATATAATTTAATTAATCCCTAAAAACGGGACTCTATTAGTAAAGGCTTCTGTCCTTCTGTGCCATGCCCATAATCTGTGATTGTCAGACAGTAGAAATTTTCACACATGATGTATTTATGTTACCGCTATAACAACAAATACTAAAAAGAATAGTTTAAAAAAAACTACAAAACACGCTTTATATAGAAAACTAAACTAAAAAACATAAAATACATTTTAATTAATTAATATTTACATTCTTTTTTATTAATATTAAAAATTTAATAAATATAAGTTATTAATAGTTTGAATAAGAAAAAAAATCTTTTATTTAAAAAAAAGCGGGGGTGCTTTTCAAGATATTATCGAAATGATAACCCTTCTCACGTCTATCAATTAAATATTCATAACTATTGACACCATGCACCCCACGCTTTTTTTACAATATATAACGGTACCCTTCCTGCGCGAGTCTGACTCGCACTTGACCGGTTTTTATTTATAATCAGTCTTACCTCAGTAGGTCAGTCTATAAAGTGTCTTTCTTGACTCTCTTAATTTGAAAAATCAAAAAACAATATTTTTTAATAATGTACCCACTATACATACTAATTCAAGTTTAATTATGTACCCTAACCAAGACCCATGGTCTTTATTTTCTTCATTTTTTCTTCACTTCATAACTTTTTACGCGTCGCAATAAACATACAACATTTATGAAATCTCCCAAGCCACAAGAGAAGAGCATTTTCTTGGAAGACACTGTATCCATTGAATAATAGAGTCGTAGAGATGCCCCGTTAATATTGTACACGTTAATTATCCGGGATTAGATGCCGGAATCCCGGTACACCTGGCAACTTGGTACAAACTGTTCTGCACACAGATTGCCGGCTAAATAACCACTTATACGTACGTCGCACACTCAGAACGATAAGAGTTCAACTCAAAAATTGCGAGAGTTCAACTCGAAAATAATTATCTTAAGAACAGGACTCAAAATGTATTTCTACACGAAGCTCTTAAGAAAATATAAAAAAGAAATGTTTCAAAGTCAAAATGTCAATGTCAAAAGTATCTTTATTCGATTATACTTTTTACAAAGTACTTAGTAATTACTCTTTTCAAAAATATTATACATTATAAAGAATACAAAATAAATAATTTAAAAAACGTAAGCTCATGGACAATGTTCCAATGCACAAATGTCGATAAAATAAAAATCTAGTACATCTACTTATAAATAAATGCGTAGCTTGAGATGACCAGCCTCCACAAGCAGCACCTGTTCACAAGTATGACGTGAATGCCAGCAGAATTTTAACACTTATCGATAATACAAAAAATAAACTAACTTTAATCATCTATACAGATAATAAAAATTGTAGTGTCTATTTGTACTTCCAAAATAACTGCTTTTCACAAAATGCATTTGAATGCGTGCACGGTAATGACATTGAGAAAACAATTTTCTTTTTCTCTGTCTGTCTGTTTGTTCCGGTTAATGTCAGGAACCGCTGAACCAATTTAAACGGGACACTGGCACAAAGCTGTTGTTTCAAGGAGTAACATAGGGTACCTACTTACTTATATTTCGAAAACATAATAGGGTTCCATGCGGGTGAAGCCGCGGGACACAGCTAGTACCTAATATATTTTTTAGAAAAAATATGTTAAGCAATAGTTCAATTCCATAACGCACCTAGTATAAGCTGAGGATACAAGTGACTGGAACCACTATATAGAAACTTAGAGGTAATAAAATACATTTATTATTTAAGTGCAGCATATACGTAAAATAACCATTTATCGGTTTCGTAAGGAAAAGTTAAGTGACGAATTTCACACAATCACATTCACAGTACAATTACAAATCTTGAACCAGGCCTGGTATGTAAAAAAATATATCAGGATTTCTCCGATATTTACAAGAAATAGGGATTATTCTAATACACCCTGCAAACTTTAAGCTTTAGCTTAAAGTTTGACGTATTTGACACTAAAGTTGTTTGCTAGAATTATAAAGAACGAATATTAAGTTGCTTAAATAAAAGGAAATAACTGAATGTGAAATTATTTATAAATATATATAAAAAAAACCTTGCCTACAGGGACTCCTTTTAATAATATATTTAGTTATAAGATTATATTTTTTAAAGTTTACTAAAAACTTAAAAAAATTGATATAATTTTTAAGGTTTTTAGTTATGTTAGTTTTTACTTTTTCTATGAGTATCCCAATTCCTTAGAATAATTTTATATTGAATAAAATTATTTGAGTAATACTCAATAATAATATAAAACCAAACATATATGACGAAACTATTGTAAAGGAACTAACTAGCTTATCCAACACATTATAGGTCAATATTGTATTCAGAAAGGAGGAGCTCATGGCACAGTTGCTATTGCGCATATCATTCGATCAGCGAAGTTAAGCAACCCTATCCCTAGCCAGTAATTGGATGGGTGACCGCCAGAGCTCCCTCCGTGCCTCGGAGAGCACGTTAAGCCGTCAGCACGGTAAGCAATTACAGGTCAGTCAGAGCGCCTAAAATAGTCTGACAACTTGTTTAACCCAGATCACAGATTTTCCTCGTTAAAGGGGTTGCGAAGGTCAGATGGCAGTCGCATCATATAAAAATCAGGTGATCAGTCACATAGGGTTGAATCAAGTGCCGACTCCAGCAATGTATGGGATAAGGCCAGGGAGATGATTGTATTCAGAAAGATTTGAATATTGTATTTATTTAAGATAATGTGTATCTTATTTTAAGTGAGCTAATTTTTAATGTCTTATGAGAAAATAAATTCCATAAACCTAAATAAAAATCGCTCTTAAGCAAATCGGGCAAAATAGCCATTGTTACACGAATGTTGAATCCTTTTTATCAAATCTGAAAAATAAGCACACCCTACAGTTTATCTTAACGTATGACGGGTCAAAATGCTCAAATAAAAATTAATAGTACTACGATGATAAGGCAGAACCATTCGCCTTTTGTTTCAAAAAAGACCTTTAGCAGAATAATTAATACTAATTAGTGTACACCAAGGCAAATGAGATAGCGTGACTGGCGATTCACAGTAGCATGCTAATGTTATCCGTGCTAATTAGCGAGGTTGGATTTGGATATTCTGGACAGTTTGCTTTTGAAATTTTGATTTATTAACTTCTATACAGTAAGGTTTATAGTTAGCTGAATACAAGTAGTTTGATAATTGAATCTTGGAATATCGTATATACCCTCCCATTCTAATGGAATTTGAGGGTATATACGATATTCCAACATTATAACCTGTCTTAAATCTATTAAATGTCCTAAGCGCCCTTAAATTCGTATGCGATTATTATACGTAAGTAATAACTTATTGGGTTTAATAACTTCAACGACTTTTAAACAAAGCGAGGCTTTTCTTTAAACGATTGTAGTATTTTTTCCAAGGATTACTTAGAAAAATTATGCTCACACCTGTATTCCCCGAAGGGGTAGGCAGAGGTGTTGTAATCACAACACCCACTTTTCACCGAAGATGATTAAGTGCCAACGTGACAGATGAGTCCATCGCCGTCTCAGAGACTTTACATACGTCATTGAATTACTTCTCAGAAATATGCGGGTTTCCTTCACCGTAAAGCACGTGGTGTGTCACTGTACATACGTTTTTTAGAAAAACTCATTGGTACAGGCCCCGTTGGGATTCGAACTTGCGTCGCTTGCGTAGCAGGCAACTGCTCAAACCTCAAGGCCACCACGGCTCTCGTAGGACCAAATAAGTGAATATGCTATTAGGACCGAACCCAGAACGTCATTTCCATATATTTTTATCGTTTCTATTAGCGCAAGCGCTAGAGAATGTTACTTTGTCTACAGGCCCTGTCAATAAATGGGGCTTTCTATAATGTAACGCCTTATAGTGTTGTGCTGCATTGTAACAATCATTAGTCGATCAAGGTATGTATAATTCTTACTTATGTATTTGTTAACGCTAACATTTTTATACCCGCAAATGTAAGTAAGCACGCATTAGAGTTAATTACCCAGAGGCACCGTCTAATCAAGGATATGAAGCGACCCGTCGCTTCCGCAGCCCGCAAGCCTGAATGTAGCAGTTATTCACCCCACATACTGTCTGAAATAATGTGACAATGCCCGTTTTGTGGGTTTTTACGATGTGTTTTAAAATAATAACGGTTTCATTAGCGTAGAGTGATTTTTTTACATTCGAACTTGCCCTACCAAAAAGGCCCAACGGATTTACTCGCGTATACTCACTTAAAGGTGTCGAGCTATGAGCGCTCATCGAAAATAGTTGGGATAATTCATATTTTTGTATTATCTTTTTTTGGTTAAGGGGCTTGTATTTGTTGGCGCTCGCACCATATAAGACCTAAAAAATTACATTAAATAACTAATGTAAACATAGTTGGCCAGCCCACTACCACTTCAGTTTGCAGGGTATGTCATGTTATTTAAAAAAAATGTTTTATGCTCCGTACTTAGAATGTCGAGCAAAATTATCACAGTGTCATTTAACCCGTTCAGCTCCTGCACGGTACTACTAAGCCCATAAGCTATGTCAGCCAAAACTATCACAGTCTCAAACGCAGTTTCACTGACATAAGAGTACCAATTCCATTGACATGATGTGCCTCAATTGGCATCAGAATAAGAATATTTCCATTATGACGCTGTAGCTGGCATCGAATGAATTACATGAAACAATGATTTTTATGTTGCTCCTATGTATTACTTTCATGAAAATATGTTTTAATACTGATCTTCCTGCATACTTACATACCTTTTGTATTTCAAATTATATTGCAAGACAAAGTTACGGCCACACACAGAGCCCAAGTGTCAAGAAGTGGGAAATTTAATCCATGGGCACATAACTTTTGTTAAAAAGAACACTTTACAAAGCCGCCTCCTTGCCGTGACTGCGTCAAAAAGTTGATCATATCTCTCGCGTCTAAGATGATCGAAACGTATTGGATGTTACACGCAATTTACAAAGTACAAAGTGCCTTGATCTATGTAAGAAAAGCCTAAGAATAGTCAATTGTATCTTATTAAATTTCCGTGTACAGAATATTAGGTGAAAACTAAATGGAAAGTTTTTTACATTACTAAATTGGTCAAATTCTTTTCAAATTCGGTCAAATTCGGTAGCATGGTGACCAACTTGCAAACAACTTTCTACGAGGCAGAGCTTTAATCCACAGGGAAATCATATTGCCGCATCCATTATTTCGTTCGCAATTGAATCTGAGGGCATTTATAAGTTTTTTTTTTCATGAAATGGAGTGCTGCGCCCCGGTTTTTAATATAAGAACTCATCCATTCACCTCGACAGCAATATGCCAAACTTTCACACAAACACTGTCTCTGTTTGCTACAGAGTTTTTGTATAAATCGGATATTGAATTATTTCCTTTGTTGTGTTCGCTTTGGGGCTATTTAAAGAGGCTGATTGCATACGTACATACTTACGAATAAATGTTAAAATTGAGAAAAAACGCTATGAAAAAAAACATCTACCTAAAAACGTATAGACAGAAATGCAAGTTACCCCTACCTTTTACTTTACCCTGCCTGCTTGTAAAGAGAATAAGGAAATCAATTTTTCACACGAGCGTACGACGTTAGTGAACACAGATTATAATATCACAAGACAGATAATTAGACTTTTTAGAAATTACTTTAAAATCGTCAGAACGACATGATTATACAGGATTATACATGCTACCGCCGGGTTCGTAAGGTTTGCTTATACGTGAACTTTTGGCCTGAGAAAGCGTCAACTCTGGGCCTGAGAAAGTGATCTTGAGTTTTTAATTATTATAAATAGGAAAGGTTTGTATGTATGTTTTAACGAATTGACTCATAAAGTACTGGATCGATTTTAAATTAGAATGCTACATTATCACTGATTAAGATAGGCTATACTTTATCACAGTACTCCCACGGAAACGGGAACTATGCAGTGAAACCGCGTGATATCCGCTAGTAAATTTGTAGGGGGTTACAGTAGTCGATTCCTAGTGGCTTGTGCAGTGATTTCACGACACGAGCTTTTCGGTGAAGGAAACATTGTTAGAAATACCTGCATGCGTCTGAGAAGTAATTCAAAGACGTGCGTGTGACGGCGATGGACTCACCATCTCTCCCATTAGGACTTAATGATCTTCGGTGAAAAGTATAAAGATAAATTTATTATTACATAAGTCCTTACATTTTCTTTATAATTAACGAAATTAAAAAGAAGTAATTATAAACAATTAGGATTCACAAAACTTTTAATCAAGACTTTAAGATGAGTGAAATTAACACCTGAAGTGCAAATTGGGAGTTCTCGGTAACTTCACAAACTTTGGAACTGATTTAAGCAGGTGCGGTTGAAAATATGCTAATCGTTGGATTTGACTTAAAAGTTGGTTTAAATATTAAAATATTCGACACACCTTTATATTGTTTGTTTGTAGACAACTGGTAGTGACTTTTGACACCATTATTAAGTTACCGCAACCCAAGTCAGTAGTTGGATGGGTGACTCGAGCTCCCTCCGTGCCTCGGAAAGCACATTAAGCCATCAGCCCTGGCAATCGTTACCAGTCAGTCGGAAGCCTAAAAAGTCTAACCACTAGTTTAACCCAGATTCTACGTAATAGGGGTTGCCAAGGTCAGATGGCAGTTGATTTTCGAAAAATCTGGTGACCAGCCGTATCACTATAGTATAGTGCTGTTATGTACTACCACG
Organism: Watsonalla binaria; assembly: GCA_929442735.1. Lineage (NCBI taxonomy): Eukaryota > Metazoa > Arthropoda > Insecta > Lepidoptera > Drepanidae > Watsonalla > Watsonalla binaria. The sequence continues at coordinate 3,802,180 of OV838938.1, forward strand.
AGCTTTATGGTAAAATACCACATAGTGAAGTAACCTGTATTAGCTGAGAAGAAATTCATAGGTAAATGTATTGTCTGAGACGACAATGGACTCATTATCTGTCCGAGTTTGAGCTGCCAGATGGCCGGGAATTCCAGGAAAGTTACGGAATTTTGCGGTCCTTACTATTCTGAAATTCATAGAATGAACGTATGCCTGACCGATGGAATAATTCAGGTCCCACCACTGTCCTATGCGTTGTGAAATGGTATTATGTTGGATGTTCGCCGACGATAATCTATTTACGTCGCCAGAAATCGTATTATTTGCAGGATGGATTCCCGGTATGGGTATTACGTTCTGAATAATAAAGATCATCATCACCCTGGCCTTGTCCCATACACTGTTGGGATCGACACTTGATTCAATCAGATGTGGCTGATCACCTGATTTTTATACGAAGCGACTGTCATCTGACCTTCGCAATCCCTTTAACTAGGAAAATCTGTGATCTGGGTTAAACCAGTTGTCAGATTATTTTAGGCCTCCGACCGCCGTAGCGAATGCCAAAGATGATAAATTAACCGGGACCAATGGCTTAACGTGCTCTCTGAGGCACGGAGGGCGTTGCTTAACTTCGCTGATCGAATGATATGCGCAATAGCAACTGTGTCACGAGCTCCTCATATATATTCTGTATAATATAGATAAGGTGTAAAAATAGCATTATTCTCTGGTGCTTAAATATCTGTACTAATATATAAAGCTGAAGTACTAGTTCGATTCAAAATATCTTTCAGTGTTAGGAGAGGCCATTTATCGAGGGAAGCTGTAGATTATATCATCGCGCTATGTAAATGAAGTTGCGGGTTAAAGTAAGCGTCGGCCCAAAGGATGAAGTCGAGGGCAGAAACTAGTATTGATGTACTTTTGATGAGAGACGAGTGGGATGGAACTTAATGACATGGAAAGAAGATTAAAAATATATTTTTCAACTATGAAAATTATTTGACTATGGAAGAGCAGAAAGCAATGTAATTTTATTGGAAACTAACGACTCGCCCTTACTTCATTTAATTTTTTTAAGATAAAATTAATAAAAATTCTCGCAGCACTATATTGATATTTTTTTATTTTTAATAACGCTGTGACTTTTTTCAATATCAATACCAGATAAATATGATTGAAGTGACTTTTTTTAATTCTAAATCAACAGCTATTCACTAAATGCATATGAAAGTAAAAAAATATAAAACGTAATCAGCATTGCTATTCAACGTGGCAATGCTGCCAGCCTTCTTGGCACGATCCCGAGAGACACCGATTTGGGCCAAGTTTTCTACTTGTAATTAGTTTTTAGCTACTTTTCAAAATAAAAAAACATTTAAAAAAAAACCTAATCACTGTCTGTCTGCCTGTTTGTTCCGACTAAAATCTGAAACTGCTGCACCGATTTTAACGGGACTATGAATGGCAGATAGCTAACTCAGGCTATTTTTATTTGGTATCCACGAAATTACCCATGAAATGAAGCCTACACGGTGAAACCGCGGGGCACAGCTTTATATTGTATTTTATTATTGTAAGAATAAATAAAACAGAAATTATATAATTAAATATATAAAAATATAGGTACCTATAAGAAGTAGCCATATAATATAATAATATAAAATGTAAATATAATTTACCTAATTTAAGCCCTCTCTCAAAAAAATGCTGTTGGGCACAGCAATTTTTTGGGTCCATATTGTAAATATATAGTGTTACCGTTCAGTACCTGTAAGTGCTGAATTAAGAATGTGTTTTAAAGCAATAAATTGAAATTATATAAACGTGATAAAATATTTAATTACTTACGATTAATTAAACATGGTAGGTACAAACTCTGTTAAGAGAAGTCGTTATGTAGCGCAAAATTCATTCAAAAATAATAAATTTATTTCGTAACTTCTAAAAATATGCAGTAAAATATTTTTATTGGATAAACATGTAACAGAGGGTCGGGTCGGGTCTGTTTTCTAAGACAACAAAGTTAATTTATGCTCATCGTGTCAGTACAAGTGAAAATTAATTAAAATACTTGCTGACGCACCATACAATATTATTTTCCCCTTTCAATCTATCGAATTACACTTGAATTTTAGTGATAAAATGACGATCTCTTAATAAGTAATAATATTTTGCACGAAAATAAGCATTATATTTTTTCATAAACTTACCTGGTTCTGAACTGTCGTACACACAAGCTTTTCACAATAAAATGCAGTCACTTAAAATAAAATTCACCAACACATATACATAGTCGCAATCGAAAAGTTTTCCGTAATTTTCGCTAGAAAAGCGACCTACCCCTGCACGCGCCTACTCCCGCGAAAGCTCGCGGTCAACTGACTGTGTTCTCGTCTCCACTTTCATGAAATGAACTGAAAGACAGACCTCAAACTCAGAACGACATAACTGCATTTATAAAACATTTTATTTTGAGCCCTAAATAAGAGGTGTTGGAGTCAAATGTTGAATGAAGAGAAATTTGTTTTCAAAGTACTTGGCTGTTTGTTTGGGAGGGTCGCAGAGGCGGGAATGAGTGTGTCGAAAAAAAATAAGCCAACCACGTCTCAGTGAGTTAAGGCACCAGGGGCGGTCCAGAGAGTGTCTTTAATTAAAGTAAGTTCGCTTCAGTAATGAAGTGAAGTTCAAAATCTGACAGTGATTGTGCTTACTAGGCATAGAGGCAGAGCGGAACCCACACGAGAGCGGAAAATTAATTAACACTACACAGGCTCAGATGCGCTCATTGAAGTCCCATGACAAACACATGACGGTAACGCTCCTATTTTAAACATTAGCATCGCTATGTAAGCTGCTTTTATAAGCTTATTTTAGAACTGGCGGAATAATAATAAATAGTTTGTTATTTCTGACCTTTGAATAACACGAATAAATGTTAGAAACTCTTATGTATTTATTTACTTAAGCTTTTTCATCTTAGTTTTTGTGTACCCCGTACCCATACCCGTGTAGACTTAATTTCATGTGTGGCCCGAGGAACCCAATGTATTTTTTTAAAATAAAATTAGTAAGTAAGGTATTTACCTTCCTATATATATTTAGTGAACATCTGTTATTTTGGAATTACAAACAGACACTTCAATTTTGTTTATCTGTATAGATGTATACATATAGATAAGATAAAAATAGAGTGGATTAAATTGTACAAGTCAGCTGTTTTTATCATTGTCGATAAAATTTTACTTAAGCTTTTTACTAAGAACTTGGGGCCTACTATCATTAGCTTCGACGTTTCATATATTTCTTCATATTTTTTAAAATAATTAGTGTTGTAATAACAACACCCACTTTTCACCGAAGATGATTAAGTGCCAACGTGACAGAGGGGAGTCTACCGCCGTCTCAGGCAATATACATATGTCTTTGAAATACTTCTCAGACATATGCAGGTTTCCTCACGATGTTTTCCTTTACCAAAAAGCACGTGGTGTGATGAATGATTTAAGAAAAAAGAACATATTGTCTACGTAATAAATCTGTTTACTATATCCAAAACCGCTTAGCCATTTTTGCACTAACCATTTACAAAAATACAAATTTCCACATAACTTATGTTTAGAAATCAATAAACGCATTTTCCAAACGAGTGTAAATTGTATCTCAAAGGGGATGAAGTATTTGCAAAGTAGCATTGCTCGTACATTTCCTGCTAAGATGTGTTTAAATAACCAACGCGGTTAGTTAAAATATTTGCCTTTCAAAGACATCGCAACTGTGCAATCTTATGCTACTTTTAACTAACTATTGCAATATCAGCTTTCTTATTATGTAGGAGTCTCAATTAAGTTTAAATTTCTTGTGGAAAGGTACTAAAAGGTAATAAATAATGATGGTAAGTGTGATGTTTTTATTCGCGTCAAGGCGTAGAGACAGATAATGGCTGGCATTCACGTCATACTTGTGAACAGGTGCTGCTTGTGGGGGCTGGTCATCTCAAGCTACGCATTTAGTTATAAGTAGAACTACTAGATTTTTTATCATGTTAATTTTTATCGACATTTGTGCATTGGAACTGTGTCTATGAGCTTATGTTTCTTAAGTGATTTATTTTGTATTCCTAACATTGTATAATATTTTTGAAAAGAGTAATTTCTGAGTTTCTTGTCAGGTTCTTCTCAGTAAAAGCAACCTTCCGAACCTGCCGGTAGCATGTTAAATCCTGTATAATTATGTCACTTTGACGATTTGAAAGTACTTCGTAAAAAGTCGAATTAAGATATTTTTGACTTTGATATATAAAATTACTTCTTGAAGGTTATGCACCTTTTTGAATTGGTGCATCTATATAGGCGGAAAATAATGTTTTTCTTGCTAGTATTAGTAGCATTTCTCAAAATTTCTTTTTTATAAAAATGTGTCGTGGTGTCTGTGGGGTTTGAGCGGTCGTCTGCTATGCAAGTGACGAAAGAACGAATCCCAGCGAGGTGTGTACCAATGATATTTTCTAAAAACTTATGTGTAGTGATTTCACACCACGTGAAGGAAAACATCTCTCTGCCTACCTTTCGGGAAATACTAAAAACTATATTTTTTTTAAATCAGTTTTTCCAGTATACCTTTTTTAGAAGTAATGGGACTTAAATAATAAAACCGTACAGAATAGCATGGCAGGGACTGAATGCAACTTTCCACCAGATAATATGCCGTCAATGCAAATCCTAATGATTTGCATTGACGGCAAATTAATACCATCTTCCAGGCACTAAATGAAAAATTTCATTTCACACTTTCTAATCAGATTTCACGATGTTTTCCTTCACCATTAAACTCATGGTGAGAAATCACTCCTCCTTAGTTTTAAACCGACTTCAAAACAAGTGGAGGTTTCTCAACTCGAACGTATATAGAAAACTCCATTTGTCCAGAACGGTGGGATTCTATTCAAACCATTCGGCCACTACGTCACGATATATTTAGGGTTTACTGTACCTCGTTACAGAAGATCGCAACTAAATTTTACTTAAGGGATGTGTTTCGGCGGTGAGTATGATCACTAGTGCTCCATGGAGGGGAGGAGTAGAGGTGCTGTGCTAGCTACTGTAGGACCCTTTCACCTCTTACTATGCTGGCAGTGTTGGCACAGAGATTCCATCTATACATCTATAAATAAAATTTAAGTGTCTGTTTGTAACTAAATGCTTGTAAAAGTATCTACGGTCCTGTCATAAAAAAAAATAAAAATTTCTTCGTCTGTGTGTCTATTTGACAATTTTAACGGAATTTCACTGGCAGATAGCTGAAGTTATAAGGAGTAACTTTGACAAATTTTATTTAAAAAAAAGATTAGGGTTAGGCGGATCACCCATGAATTTAAATTTAATCGGGTAAAATCTCCGGGCACAGCTAGTTCTTAATGCATGGTGTTAGTTATGTTCATGTGCTTTTGTAACCGTTTACCATCATGTGGAATGAACGCTTATTTGCCACTTTTGTAATAAAATAAAATCCTTATTTTATTCGTTTCTTAATTTAAAACGGTGTAAGGAAAAGCGCCATTATCAATACAAACTGTGAACGACTAATAATTTGAAAACGATTCGGAACCTTTTATTCTGATTACCACTGAGCTTATCTGAAATCAATCTAAGATGAATCAGTTTCAGGAGACTGAAGCTGAAAATTTCAGTTATCTCTTTCTCTTCAAGGCGGGGCTTATCTCTGACGCATGCGCTTAGACAAATCTTAAGAATAAGAATGCTAAATTTTTCGCTTCGCCTTTGATAATACATTAGTTATGTACAAAAGGACGTATCTATATACGTATACATAGCACACATATACATATATTGATCATGCATTATACGATTACAGTGTACTTACATGTATAGTTGTATACATTACATTCACGGTGGTTTGGTGTACCAGTATAACTACTGGTTTCGAAGTATATTCATTTAATCTATACATTACATACGCATTAATAAAATTGGAGTGTCCGTTTGTAATTCCAAATTAACAGCCTTTCGCTAAATTCATATGAAAGTATATACGCAGTACATAAAAAACTACAGATTTACATCTAGATTTCAACAAAACTCATGAACCAATAATTTTTTGTGATCTTCTTTTTTCTTCTGCCTTTTAAAGAATGGAATCTGTACCAACACTGTAAATTAAAAAGCGTCTTATAGTAGGGTCTAGCACGTCTGTACTGCTCCTATCCGCCAAGGAGCACAAATGACCCTACTACATACATACATACATATGCTCACGCCTGTATTCCCCGAAGGGATACGCAATATGTTGTAATAACACCCACTTTTCACCGAAGATGATTATGTGCGAACTAAACTAAATTTTTCATCGATTAACCTTCAAGGAGAGAGCATCTTCCTTCCTGAAAGGTCGGCAACGCATTTGCAATCCTTCACCGCTACAGATGTTCACGGGCGGTGGTGATCACTTCCCATCAGATAAGCCTCCCGCCCATTTTCCCCCTTATTTCCATAAGTTTATATTTTTTCCCTCCGTGTTTGATTAGACTAGAAATCACAGAATGTAAAAAGAATTTTAAAATGATTTTCCTAAAACGAAAAAACCAACTTGATCATTTCGTACAGTCGTTCAAATTCGAACAAAATTCCAAGCTGACGATATTTTCTCACTGGGAACTAAACGAGTCTAAATTTACGTGTGAATGTGGCACGTCCATTTATCGGAGTCCGGTCACGAATGCGACAGCTCGCTAGACGCTAGATGGCGCTGTCATTGGTGCAAAATACTTTGGCGCCCAACAAGGGACTATTTGACGAACAAATAAGTAAATAGTCTTCGCACCAATTCAAAGTTATAATTATACATTTAATGTTTATGTCATGTCACGTCATATTTAATAAAACAAAATATTGAACACATTGAACTTGAAGGAGAATTCAATTCACTTTATTTCATAAATACTTCTATTTTGTAAGACAATTCTTTTTTTATTTTGCGATACCGCGTTTTATTTTGCGATGTTTCAAACTTCTGGGCAAAAGCCATGCCTCTTTCCATCCCTAGATAGATCTATAGCTAAAGTAAGTTTTAATATTTTTTTTCTCTCCTCAAGAACCCCTAAGACGGGTTTGCAACCGTTTTCGTAATCTATACTCGCTAGCGTCTCCGTCGAATATTAGTATGAGAGTTGTGCAGCGACTCCCAGCGGTGACGTGAAGAACTAAAATATGTCATACAAATATTGCGGGTGACGCAAGCGAGTATAGATTAATAAAACGTAGCAAAACTCGTAATATGTGTATGTGTAAGTAATACTGATCCTATTTGGTACAGATTCAACAGCAAATATGTACACAATCGTTTTTTAACTTATATTTATTTATTACTAAAATATGTACTTAAAAAAGTACATATTTTAGTCCCGAACCATTTAAACCCAAAATTGCAACAATTTACCCATCTTCTAAGCATGAAACCACAAACTCAAAGTATTCCTTTTTCCCCCTCGGGGTCGTCGGTTTCCCGCCGATTAAAGCCGAACCTATTTGATGTATTCATCCCGATGCAGGAAGCTGCGAACTGAGATAAAAGTAGGATTAATCGCAAGTACTTTAAAGAGGTTCGATTTCTAGCTGATTTGAGGGTAGGCAATTAGATTTTTTTTTATATAATATATAGTTTTACTATGAATGGTGACACAGTTGTTACATCATTAGTTAAGTAACCTAAACCTAGACAGTAATTTAATGGGTGACCACCTAAGTACATTTCCACGGTCGACCTGGTAGCCAATCGTAAGGTCAACCAATTTTGTAAACTGGTTTAACACAGGCTACCGAATTTCTCTGTTAAAGTAATTGTGAAGATCCGATGTCAATACATGTATTACGTAAGTCGCTGTATATATATGTTGTTATTTTTGTATCCCATGAAGGTAGGCAGTTTAGAGGTTTAGACAAACAGAGACACTTTCCAATACATAATAATACTCATAGTTCCTGATTCCTGTACTTATACTCTACAATAATTTCGTAAATGCATGCCGAAGCAGTTATTTCCACGTCTATTTTCAGTATAGTTGACGTAAGTTAACGAGGCCCTAGTACTCAGGCTAATTGAATTGGTGTCAGCTAAAGGTGAAAGTCTGAACGCCGCAGGCAGCCGTGTCGCCGGAAACTTTGGAAAAATTCCCCCCGCTATGTTTCACCGTAACTTAATAAAACTACGCGCCGAATGAAACTCTACGAAGTTAAAAATTAAGTTTGGAAACATTCGCGTCGAGTCTCACGTCAGACTTCACGATGTAAAAAATATTTGATGTTATTATTTCTGTTTCGTATACATACATATGCTCACGCCTGTATTCCCCGAAGGGGTTGGCAGAGGTGTTGTTATCACAACACCCAAATTTCACCGAATTTGATTAAGTGCCAACGTGACAGATGGTGAGTCTATCGCCGTCTCAGGCACTATACATACGTCTTTGAATTACTTCTCAGTCATATGCAGGTTTCCTCACGATGTTTTCCTTCACCGTAAAGCACGTGGTGTGAAATCAATGTACATAAGTTTTTTAAAAAAAACTCATTGGTACAGGCCCCGCTGGGATTCGAACTTGCGTCGCTTGTGTAGCAGGCGACTACTCTAACCCCGGGGCCACCACGGCTCTTCTGTTTCGTATCTTGCAATGTATTGTCGGTCTTAGTCTGAGAATGCCGCCGTTCTGCCATTGGTCTGCTGAGCCACAGGAGAAGATGCATGATATTGTACACATCACTGCAACAATTCAAAAACGTACATTACAGTGCCTGAGACGTCGATGGACTCACCTTTCACATTGACATTCATAATTAGTTTCGATGAAAAGTGGGTGCTATTACACCTTCAGTTACTGGGTACCGTGAATGACGTAAGCATATTATTTATTTTTTTAACCGACACTTCAAAACATGAAAGAGGTCCTCAATTCGACGGTTTTAACAAATAGAGCACAGATTAGTTAAAATATAGTCGCGAATGTTTTCTCGTACGAGGGAACAACGAAAACAATGAAACAATCTTACTTAACTGCATACTTAACGATATGTTAATGCTAAGTAAGTCCTCTCAAGTAAACAAGCAAGAGACAGGAAAAACTTGATCACAAATCTACGAGTCAAAGAGCAAACGGAACATAAAAACGCGAAATCCACTTTGACTTCATTAGACGATTTGTTCTAAGCTTTTCACTCTATATTAAACTCTAAATCCTCTTCATAAGGTTGAAAGTGTAAGGTTAGGTAAGGATTAGAGATATGTCCTTCTTGAACGGACGCCATTAATTTGGTTGAACCAGTGTGGTAAGCATTAACATTCCCACGGTAAATCTGCTTTTCGTTACTTACTGAGTAAATAAAATGGTAAACAACAAAACGTCAGATAAATCCCAACAAAAACAATTATTCGAATACCTGTAATCCTAGACAAAAGTAACATTCTCTCGCGCTTGCCCTAATTGAAACGATAACAAATGTATGGAAATGACAGAAATAAGTCACGTGACATATGTCATGAAGCGTGAGATAATATTACTTTGTCGACAGGTCCTGGTGGTCTAGCTACTACGTAATACGAGGTCCTAGGTTTGATCCACGGGTCGGGCAGTATAATTTCAGCAGCCCGGATTCTGACTTAGTTCACGGTTAAAGGCAATAAGTTTGCCACTAACCGTGAACTATAATCACATGTGCTTAATTCTTCAGGGAATACAGGCGTGAGCATATGTATGTTCACGTGGAATAATTTCAACAATCCTTGATTTTAGAAATGGTAAATATGGTAACCATTTTCCACCAGGCCGTACCTATGCCTGGTTGTCCCCACAATTATATCAATTACAACTAGCGGATAAATCCTTCCATCACCATTGTAGTTCTTCCAAAGAGAGACTGATTTTGTATCAAAAAAAAATATGAATATTTCGGAAATATTCGACCTTTAAATTTTTAATGAGCCTTAAAATTCCTTAGGTATACTAAAATTACTATTATTTTTATCCTGTGACGTGTGTGATAAATAGGTTATTTATATACATAATTTGATTATATTTTATTATATATACTATTCGCTAATATAGAATTCAGGTGGTATTCGACTCGAACATGAAAACGAAGACAGACATGGCCAAATACAATTTGAAAAAAAAAAACAAAAGACACCTCCGCCAACGGAGCGAATGAAATTCTAAATTCAAATCAGTTCGTGAGTCGAGTGCGAAGTATACGGACGTGCCACGACAACCATTTATTCCGTTACAACTCTGTTACAAATGCTAAATATATTGTCGAAAACGTGAATACTGCGGCAAGTTTGCATAATTTGCTTTTGACACTAATGTTGAGTACCACAGTCTGGCAAGATTCGTTTATAGCTCTAATTAGGTTAAGGTAATAGATACGGGAGCTTGTAATTGCTTTGAATTAAGGGGAATTCTACCTTATACAATAATAGAAATGGGTTTTAAATTCCGTTAAAAGATCCGTTACACACATTAACTGGGAAGGTTTTGGTTACAACATACACATACATGCATAAATACATAATTTGCTTTCAAGATGATGTACAACACAATTCTTAGCAGATGCACCAGTTTGCGACGACCTCCTTCGCTTCCCTTTACTCAAACACGTAACAGTATACAAGGCAACATCTAGGGGTCAACAATAAATGGTAGCATTATAAATAATGATGCCAGTGCATGGCCCGGGCTATTCGTCATGTGCCGTAAACGATTCGCTCATTACGCCTACAATTTATGTTTTATGAAAGTGTGCCTCTACCCTGAGGTTTATAAGGGATATTTAAACTGGATAGCTTATATTACGGGTACTAATATATCCCTGCTTTCGAAGTTCCTTGGACGAACTCATCGGGATATGTTTGGAAGTGAAGCAAAATTGCAGAGTTAGAGAAAAACATACTGGATGCGCCTGTAGTGAAAGTCAGGAATTTCAGGCACAGGTATTGAAGACCAGCAAACGTCTGAAGAAATTTACATGGTAAATGTGTGAAGTCTTGCGACTAAGAGACTGTGACATGAGGAGACTGGTTGCATATCCACAGATAAAATATAACACAATTAATCTTCCTATTTAGTATAGATACTGCCTGTAACAGAGACGATGACAGATTCAAATTAATTTTAAAGAAAAGGGGGATGCTGTTTGGATTAGTATCTACATTACGCTTACGCCTGAATTGGTAGAAATGGTAGGCAGAGTTGTAGTCATAATAACACCCACTTTTCACAAATTGAGTGCCAACGTCACAGAGAGTGAGTCTATCGCCGTCTAAGGCGCTATACATACGACTTTGAATTGCTTTTCAGACATAAGCGGGTATCCTCATGATGTTTTCCTTCACAGTAAATCACGTGGAGTCCCTGCACATAAGATTTTCTACAAATAGACGTACAATTACAACGTAATCTTAATACATAATACGTGTTACTTCAGACTGCCTCGTTAGTTTAGTAATCGCAAACGCTTCTGCGGAATACGAGATCCGAGGTTCAATCCCCCGGTCTGGCAGTGTTATTGGGTTTTCTCATCTGTAATTGCCCAAAGTCTGGAGCCTGGCTTAGTGCCCGATTAATGACAATAGGCTCGGTCAATATTACATGGGACTCAAACATTTCTTACGTATGTGTTGCTGCACATTAGATCATGCACTGACTGGCAGCTGTAACAAATAATATAATAACCTGAATTGGACATATTTGAATAAAAAATACCCTTCCATTATCAAAAGGTCTGTGTCCGAACCGTGTTCAATAGAATGGATCTCAACACGCGAGACATGTGACAAGTTCGGCCGCTCGTTCGAGTTCGGACTCGGATGCAGATACAATTGGATACCAGACTAACTTCCACGGACCTCGTCAATTGCTACATCTGTTAGATCCGAACATAGAAATAGTTTTGACACATCCCTTTACAAACAATAATATTAAAAGTAGAGATACGTTATGCGCTCACGAAACGAACGAAAATAACGTTTCGAACGCAGTTTGCTAGAGCTCTAATTTCAGCACACTAGTGATATATCTGCCTCTTATAATATCTATTTTAATTTCAATTTATTGCTCAAAAACATAATCTTAATCTAGTTCTTACTGTAAAACAGCACGACTTATACTTAAGAAAATAGACTCTGCGGGGCACAGCAATTTTGGAGAGAGGACTTATACTAAGTACATTATATTTACATTTTACTTTATTCTATTATATAGTTACATAACATACCTATTATCTTTATATATTTCATTACATAATATTTCATTTTATTTAAGGTTAATAATGAATTCTTATACTACTAATTAATTCCATTACCTATGTTTTATTATATTTTATTTGCAATTATGAGATCATAATTAATCTAAAATATCTCTATCTAATATCATTGTTACAATTGTCAATCATTAACGAGCAGAAGAAATCTACAGACACAACATGATTGAGAAGGAGCTATACACTTTCGCTTTTCTATTCGCCTGAGACACAGGTTACCCTAATTCAGGCACCTAATGTATGTAGTCCATAAGTAAACTTTGTGTATTATGAATTAATGTTAGCTTTAAAGTATTTTTGAATAAATATTATTTTACTAATATTTGTATCATCATTTCCCTGGCTTTATTCCATACATTGCTAGGGTCGGCACTTGGTTCAACCCGTTGTGGCTGATCACCTGATTTTTATACGAAGCGACTGCCATCTGACCTTCGCAAACCCTGGGTTAAACCAGTTGTCTGTCTGACTGACCTGTAGCGATTGCTAAAGTTAATAATTTGGCAATCGGGAACGATGGCTTAACGTGCTCTTCGAGGCACGGAGGGAACTCGGGCGGTCGCATATCCAATTACTGGCCAGGGTTAGGGTTGCTTAACTTCGCTGATCGAATGATATGCGCAATAGCAACTGTGCCACAAGCTCCTTTTTTACCTTAACTAAAATTTGCATGTTGATACAAAATTGTGTGCAGCCAATGCTTATTGCTAATATCCCAACAATGTGGAGGTATCTGTCGTTGGATCAGTAACTATTGCAAGTAATGAATAGCAGGGTGGCAGGTATCGTGGCACAAGTTTGAAACGTATAATCAAATTAGAACATTGGAACTCCTTTGAGAGCAGCCCAGACGGTACCTTCAGGTTGAAATTTAATTTACCTTCTGCATTATACTTAGTATTATGGAATTGTTGTTAATTTTAACAGCTTGTTGCCGTTGATTAGTTCACTAACAGGCAGATATATTTTTTTTAATGGATGAAGTAAAAACCGGCTAAGTGCGAGTCGGACATTATCTATATCTACGTTTTACCCTTTCCCATTTTTACTGTAAATTCTAAAAACCGCTTACCGTAGAGTAAGGAATTTTCAACAGGTTATAACGATGCTGTTGGTTAATTTTCTCTAGAATTAAGGATAAATAAATATCGTTAATCATTCCTAATGATAATGCCGAGCCCGAGCCGAGCTTCGCCCTTAGCTTCGGCCGTCACATGTTGTGTCCATACAAAGTCCATACAAATTATAATATAAGTTGACCACGCTAAGGCCGACACCCGGCTAGGACTCGGCTCGGTCTAGCGTGACTCATTCTTTATTTGAATGTGATCAACTGTATGGTAGAGGTCGGAGTTATCCGATAGTCCCCAATCGAGTATCTCCGGGTAGGAACCCGTTAGGTCATAATCTTAAAGTAGAGACGTGAAGAGATCCATTTTCATATTTACCAAAGTGACCATTTATTACAAGTTAGTAAGAAAGTAAACACGCAATCCCCAAAACATTTTCCGGATGAGAAAGTGCCGTTGTCAGCGTGACGGCGTGACTTTCATAAGGTTGCTTACAAATCCTTCTTGTGACGAATGTCGGCCACTTGTCGGCCAAGCCCGCCGATTTGTCATCGCTGAATTTTTCATGTTCTCCGTACCTTATTTCTTGCGTTATATGGAAAATATTCAGTTGGAATACTAAAAGATTAGTTGTATGACAAAGTATGTAATTGTATGTAAGTATAAGGTTAGTATAAAAAATATCTTTAAGCAGTTTAAATTCAAGTCACTATTTCCATTAAACTTGATATTAAAGTTAATATACAATTTATTTATGTAATACTATCGAACTGTAAAACCCATACTCTATTTGTTCGTTACATAGAAATAATCCATACTCCAGATATCTATCATAGATCCAGATACATACTATATTTAACTTAATGACAGAGATTTATTACGAATAATAAATAGTATAGTAACGAACCTTGATATGAAAGCTTCATAGTATGTACCCAACATACAAACATACATTCATATGCTTACGCCTGTATCCAATGGGGGTAGGTGTAGGTGTAGTGAAAATCAATAGATCAATACTTAAAATACATTGTCGGTAATAAAATAAAAGTGTATGTTTGTAGCTTAACACTAAATGTATATGAAAGTTTTATTACGGTACATAAATTAAAAAAATATTTCTTCTCTCTCTCTCTCTATCTGTCTCTTTGTCTGTATGTCTGTTTGATGCAACTGATCTCTGAAATGGCTGGAATTTTAACGAGACTCTGGCTGTCACAAGGAGTATCATAAAAATATTTTATTTGACAAAAAAATACTTAAGGTTGCGGGAAATGAAGTCTAAGCGGGGCACTGCATTTATATAAAAAGTGTGTGTTTATTAAACTACTAGTTATGGTGTCTACACCACTTCTACAGTTATCTTTATCTACAATATTATACAATTTAATTTCTATATTAATTAATTGAAACTACTTAGCATAAGTAAAGTGTACCATAAAGTTATGTAAACAGCCTCTCGATCGCTAGTTGAAAGGGAGGATAATATCGTATCAACTCGTACGAACGAATTGATGGCGCTGCACTGTCCACCGCTTTATAATTAAATCGCGAAATGAACGCCTTTTCATCCACCATGTGTGAGGATTTGTATTCGGCAATGAATGAGCAATTAAAATTGGACTTTAAGCTATATGTATAGAGTATAATATGAAGTTATGGCAAGTAAGTTATTAAAAAAAATCGATACGCTGATTACATGTAATAAAGACTAATCGTGCCCCACGGTTATACTTGCGTAGAGTAAGTTTCATAGGTGACCCGTGTTAATGTTTTTTTTATAATAGTAGCTTAAGTTACTCCTTGTTAATTTAGATATGGCAGTGAAAGTCCAGCCGTTTCGGAAATTAGACGGAACCGTAGCAGAGTAGCAAATAGCAGATAGAATGTTACAAGAAAAATTTATGTTTACCTCTTTGCATGTTTCTTTATTATAATTAAAAATGTAACTGTCAAGAATGACAACGCTTGTCGATGAATTAAATGGAGTTGTTGTAAACTGAAAACGTGTATTTAATTAAAATCGCGGGGCATAGCTAGTCTTTTAATATAATTGCATCTCTTTAGTAGCAGAGGGAACGTTACTCGGTAAACCGTAAATATATTTCCACATACAACGCCAAGACGAAGATACGGCGATATGTTTCGCACTTCACTAACGAGCGCGCGAGCACGCAATCCGAGCATCTATCTCGCCTTAATTAGCTTGTCTTGTTGCAACTGCACTCTTGGATACTCGAATACTTTAGAATATGTATATAAATAAAATTGAAATGTCTGTTTGTAATTCCAAATTAAAAGCTATTCAATATATGCATATTATGATAGGATATATGGTACTCACATTAAAAAATCAATTTAATATATTTTACCGTCTGTCCGGACACAGACGGACAGATGGAAGAAAAATTTAATTGTTTTTTGTGATAATTTTGTGGAGTTAATTTTAAATTTCAAACAGGCGCTCCAATATTATTTAGCGGTACATATATGTCTGTCTGTTTTATAAAGTTAGGATAATAATTTACACGCCCATGGTAAGTGTTCATCACAGCCGGCACTTGTTTCAACATGTCAATCTTTCTCGGTATCTTTCGTGTAGAAAAACATACATAGGTAATACATACATACGTAATACAATACATGCCATAACTTATGAATTTAAAAAAAGCCCGTTAACTTTAAAAAAAATATTTGCATTGCAAAATGTAAAATCGATAATCTGCGCTTGACAGGCGTCAGCTCGCATCGATGACTCCAACTCGACAACATGTTTTTGTCCGAATATCTACAAAAATATAAAATTTTAAAACAGAAATTAGACTACCATAATATTTCGCATCCTTTAAAAACTAACTCAAATTAAAAAAAAAATCTTTATTTGAATAGACTTTTAACAAAGTACTATCAAATCGTCAGAGCGACATGATTACACAGGATTATACATGCTACATTATATTATACATACATATACTGTAATAATGTCTGTCATCATGTCGTCTGTGAGCCCGCGAGCCGCACAGTCGCTCGGGCCCGTTCGCCTGTCCCGCGCACTCTCTCCGTATTCAACACTTTCCTGGATAATCACCCTGAATGTGATTTGTTTGCGGATGAATGGAAGAATATTTTGTCTGTATGCTTGGAGTTTTGTGAGGAGACTGCATGAAAGTGCTCCTCTTTTCCCTTTAGTTTAAGTGGCTTCAAGCCGTTCTATGAGGTTAAATAAATGAATAAATAAATCTCCCTGGCCTTCTCCTGTACATTGTTGGGTATACTTGATTCAACCCGATGTGGCTGATCACCTGTTTCACAAAGCGACTGCCACCTGACCTGCGCCACCCCAATTATGAGAAAAATCCGCGATCTGGTATGACTCTATTGTCAGACTTTTTAAAAAAAAACATTGTCACGAACAGTTGAGATTGGAACTCATCCAGCTTATTAATATTACGAAAGCGATCTTTCAATAAAGCCTTTCATAGTCCACAAACAAGTGAGTGGGTTTTATTGGAAGGCTTTTAGCGGCGTTCCGGGGAGTGACCTATCGCTTCCGACTTATCTGGCCGACTGACGTTGTGTGCGACTAATGGTTTCATGGTTTACTTGGAATATGTAATATATATTGCCATATATCCAGCCTTTTCAAAACTCTCTCCAAAACAGTAGGTAGTAAAGGGATCACTCTTATACAACGTTCGTCTACTGGTTGACGAGTTCACCTGGCGATTATGTGGGTTCGATTTCTGGGTCGAAATTTTCAATAATAACCGGAGTTTGGAAGTTGGCGGTGTTTCCACCCCCGTGCCTCGGAAAGCACGTGAAGCCGTAGGTCCTACGCCTGATCTCTCTCTGTTCGTGTCGGATTGCCGTCCCATCGGACTATGAGAGCACACACACTTGTGCACTATATATATGAATTAGCCGCAGTTTCTGAAAATTCTGTTAGGAAGATTTTTCTATATTTATATCGATTAAAAGCTCCATTTACCCTCGGCAGGAGATGCCGTGCTGCCATTTGACTGCTAAGTCACAGGAGAAGATGCATGAAAAAGAACACGATGAAATGGCTTATGATTACAATGACGATCTCGAGTGACAATAGATCCTATGTTACTCAGTGATATTGTAGAATTCTATATGAGAAATATTTTTTTAAATCGATCCAGAATATTTTGAGATTATTAATGCCAAAATAATAATGAAAATTCTCTAAATAACTTAATGAGAATAACTATCGTGCAATCTTATGTATTAAAATTCCACGAGAGTTATGACTCCATGTACAATTATATACTGTTCATCTAACTAAGCCTTCCTGGCCCGAGGCGCACCAATTACAGGATGGAACTCTAAACCGTTGCTTAGATGTTTTTCCCTTATTTGCGCGTCTACGGAACCCGAGCACAGAGGCTTCGTTACTAATTGGTCCCAGTTGCTTTTAAACAAATATTTTTGTTCAAATTGTCTTCCTAAAGGAGTTGGATTGAAATTAATACTCTTTTAAATAATAATGGCACAAAAGCTTTAGCCTATTACTTTTTTCCTCGAGGTTGAAGAAAGTTGCGGGTGATCTGTTTAGCCTGAGTTTAGTTTATTCATTCATCTAATATATATATTGATTGACATTAGCTATTTAATTCGTTAGCGTTTGGCAACCCTAATTATTTCCTTTTCTTCTCAGCCCTAACTCGTTACTACCGAAGGACTTGCTACGAAAAGCTACGAAATGCTACGAGAGGCTAGGCGATTATAGCGAGCTATTTCAATATCCGTATAACATATATACATTCTAAATGGGGACAAAAAATCAAATCTGAAATATAATAATTAAATGAATTCAAAAATAGATATAAATAATTAAACTTATCTTCTAATATAATGTTTAAAAATAATAATGTTATGTATATTTGCAACTTGTATGCTCGCAATTTTCTATATTATACATTCCATACAAGGTTGTCTGGAAGAGATCGCCATGTCCGATCATCATCCTCCTGCCCTTATCCTATGTTATTTGTGGACGGCGCAATGTGTTCTTCTCTTCCATTTCTCTCTATCAGCCGTCATATCTATATTCACTTTAGCCGTTCATTTTAGCCATGTGCGATAAGACCGCTAATTGTACGAATATATATATTATTTTATGTCCGTACAATCTAAATATAGGGTGTATAAAGTTTTGAATGAAATAAAAAATATGTATTCAATAATCTTAAGAAAAACAAAGCATTTAAGAAATCCACAGTCGCTCACGTTACCACCGTAATGGCGGTTACCCGTCATTATGGCGTCAGATTGTACCCTGTAACAGGAAGCTGGCAATTAAACCGCGGTTAAATCGACGGGCAAAATGCTCTTAATACGGGAACAAAATACTTTCCTTCCGAAAATGGGATAAAGATTTACAAGGCTGTTAAGTTCGCGGTGTGACTTATTTAATAAGAATGAAAATATCATCTCTGCATTTTCCTGGCTTATCCATAAACATATATACAGCTATATAAAATTGAATTGTCTATTTGTAATTCCAAAATAATAGCATTTCACTAAATGCAATTGATATTATATACGGTACTCACATAAAAAACCAATTTATTTTTTAGCCGACTTCAAAAATGGAGGACTTTCTCAACTCGACCGTATATTTTTTTGTGCATTCACGTTTAACTTCGTCGTTTCTGAACCGATTTTGATAATATTTTTTTTGGTGGAAAGGAGATATTCCAAGTGTACTATGATAAGAAAACCAAGATCTGATGATGGCATCCCAGAGATCGAGGGGAACTTTTGAAAAAGCGAACGCGACGGTTAGTGCGATTAACTTTTCTATAAAGTACTTGAAAGTAGGTACCACTATTTAATGAAGGTCTGGAGTTGACCTGATGATGGAGCAAAAGAAATGAGAAGAAAGAAAATAAAGTCCCCTTAATATCAGTCCAGACGTTTCAGAGATTAACTGGAACAGACAGACGGACAGAGAATTTATTTGATAATTAGTTTTTTTTCTATAACGTCACGTATATACTTTTATAAAAAGCTGTTAATTTGGAATGACAAACAGACACTTCAATTTTATTCATCTGTAGTCGTGTATGTATATACAAGGCAATTCTGTATTTACATTGAATTAAAAACTAAATATTTACCTTGTTAAATTCAACAGTAATTACACATATAATAGTATTAATAAAAATGGACGTAATAGTACAGTCGCGTGCACAAATTAATTACAGCTCGAGCACGATTATACATCATCCTTTATAAGTACTGGGTTATCTTTACGCGGCACGAACATTTTGACAGATGGTTTAAGTCTCGTTTCGGTCAACGTACAATTGTGAACGAAAGTGGATTCGACTTATTTTAAGACCGCGTTGTAATAAGTTCTAAGGAGACTTTTTAATAAAATCCTTGCTTTTTATTCACTGGGTTTTGTAATGTTGAGTTTCAGGTTGCTTATTTTAAGGCAAGCTAAACTTATCTACTACATCACATCTTTTTTTATAACATCATTATTACTATCGCAACAACATTATCCACCAAGTAATTATAATGTCACTACAGGAAACAGTCACATGAGGAACATATACAAAAGGATTCTTTTTTTAAGTTAAGACTATCATCATCATCACCTTTGTGTAAAAGCAGCTTAAACTGTGATAATATTGATGATAGTCAAACATTGTAAAGAGTTGCTCATAAAACAAGCGAAAAATACCGTGTAGTTTTTTCGCCGTTTCTCCTCCTAACAGGCTTAAACTTGGAAACGGTAGTCAACTTAAGCTATGTTAGCTTCAAAAATGACGTCAAATGAGTGTTCCTAGTGTCCCTTATGTTGAAATTCTTTTTAACAGACACGTGCATGTTTCCTAACGATGTTTTTCTTCACTGTCAAGCACGTCACTATAAGTTTTTAGAAAAACTTATTGCTTCTGGGGCCTAACAATAATATCTTATTGCCAATACAGTTTTACTCTTATTATGAAACTGATATATTTGACGTGTATACATCTGTCACTGTCATACAACTGTAATAACATTGCAATAAGAGCTCATGATTGGGCCACCACGGCTCCCTTATATCTTTTCTCAGTCTTTAATAATTGAATTGAGTTCAATTCCCAATATAGGCGGTAATTTAATTGTTTAGAGAGTTTTTCGAAGCGACTGTACACTACTCGCAGTCCACACCAATCCAGATTACTCTGCGCATCAATTACTCGTACCCGCTGTCAGTATTAAAACCAGTCGAAATGGTCTCTCGATTCAATATCCTATATTTAGCTTCTGCTAATTGCAATTAAACCTATTTTAATGACCGACGGATTATAAAACCAATGGAAAGTATT
This sequence comes from Watsonalla binaria, assembly GCA_929442735.1. Classification (NCBI taxonomy): domain Eukaryota; kingdom Metazoa; phylum Arthropoda; class Insecta; order Lepidoptera; family Drepanidae; genus Watsonalla; species Watsonalla binaria. The sequence goes on from OV838938.1 coordinate 3,822,910, forward strand.
ATTGTGTTGGTTGAGTTTATTACGATTGTTATCATAACGCTATTTTAAAGAGCCATGGTGGCCGTGGGGTTTCAGCAGTTGCCTGCTACGCAACTGACGCAAGCTCTAATCCCAGCGGGTTTCAATAAGTTTTTTTAAAAACGTGTGAGCAGTGATTTCACACCACGTGCTTTACGGTGAAGGAAAACATCGTGAGAAAACTTGCATATGTCTGAGAAGTAATTCAAAGACGTATGTATAGTGTGTCTGGGACGGCGAAAGATTCACCATCTGTCACGTTGTCACTTAATCTTCTTCGGTGAAAAGTGAGTGTTGTTATTACAACACCTCCGCCTACTCAGGGAATACAGGTATATATATATACCTGTATTGTTGTATATATATAATATATAAGTTGTATATATATATGTATGCTCACGCCATCCCAGAAGGGTCCCGAAGGAGTTAGCAGAGGTGTTGTAATAACACTCACATTTCACCGAATATGATCAAGTGCCAACGTGACAGAGGGTGAATCCATCGCCGTCTCAGGCACTATACATGCGTCTGTGAATTACTTCTCAGACATATGCAGGTTTCCTCACGATGTTTTCCTTCACCGTAAAGCACGTGGTGTGAAATAACTGCACATAAGTTTTTCAGAAAAACTCATTGGTGCAGGCCCCGCTGGGATTCGAACTTGCGTCGCTTGCGTAGCAGGCGACAGGTATATTTATGTATGTACTTATGCTATTTTAAATATTTTATTATTAAAAATTGTTCTTTCTCAAATGGGCTAAAACTATACTCTAAAGCTGAAGAGATTGTTTGTTTGCAACGTGCTAATCTCAGGTTCTACTGGTCTGATTTGAAAAAATAATTCAGTGTTAGATAACCCGTTTATCATTTTATAATTTTTTTTTGAAACTTACATATTCATGGAAGGCTATGCTGTATATCATCACGGTAAGACCAATCACGGGTTAGCGTTAGCCCAATGTAACTATTCCACGCGGAAGACGTCGCGGTGAGAAGTTAGTTCCAGATAAAAATGTTTATTCATATATCATGTTGAGTCGTGAGTAACATATTTGCGAGAAAAGAAGAAGGTTCATGAAATGGCTTCGATGCTTAGCGTTACTTTGAATAGCTACATTGAACGGCTACATTGAATAAAAAAAATTGGTTTCCACGAAATGTGGCTTTATTTCGTGGAGCCCAAGGCAGGTTTCAAGGGACACCTATATTCTTTTGAGTTTGAATCTGTTCGCGCCTTAGTTGCAATGAAACACTCGCTAAAATCTAATTGTTTTTGTATTATATTAATTTCATGATAACAGAAAGCTTTTACAACGTCGAAACATTTATATATAGCTATACCTTTATTATTTTGTCTATCGATAATGGAAGCAGGACGTACTTTTAATTAGTTTAGGTTCACTTTGTGTCGGTGTAGTAGATCCATAGTTGGCTAGCGAGGGTAGCAGCGCTTGACACTGGCTCCTCTAAGTGCACTGTAATTCACTTATTTGTTAGCGACCCATGGCAAACACACTGAGTGACTATTGTCCCCTGTAACATCCTGTAAAGGGGGGCTTATAATCTATACTAATATAGGAGCTATGGCCGTGGGGTTGGAGTAGTCGCCTGGTACACAAGCGACGCAAATTCGAATTCCAGCGGGACCAATGAGTTTTTTTAAAAACTTATGTGCAGTGATTACACACCATGTGCTTTAAGGTGAAGGAAAACATCGTGAAGAAACCTGCATATGTCTGTCATTGGTCTGATTGGTTTATCCCAGATTACCGATGCCTGATTTATCTCAGATGGCAGTTGCTTCGTATAACAATCAGGTGATCAGTCGCATCAGGTAGAATCAAGTGCCGATTCCAACAATGTATGGGATAAAGCCAAGGAGCTAGTGCCTACAAAATTGTGTAAAAACTTCATGATATAATATACACGTAAAATATTCATTAAAAAAAATATTCAGCATGCAAATGTTATTTTCATAATATTCGAGAAGAATTTTATTACGAGCTCCCATTTCCTATTGATAACAAAACTGGCAAACAACAAAGGTAGATCAGATGTCAGATGCATCGTTTTTTCCCGGTATCCCACCATTGTGCAAATGTACAGCAAATGTTATCCAGCTTTGCATGTCGTCAGCACTACGCTGTGTATGGTATTTGATAGTATATTCTTCTTAGTTTGTTAATACAATAGAGAGCCCCGCGGCATGTGTGGCCCCGCGGAACCTTGATGTTTTTGTAAATATAAGTAACCTAAGTTTCTTCTTGTAACATTAGCTAACTGTCAGTGAAAGTCCCACTGAAATCGGGACAGACAAACAGAGAATAAAAATAAAAAATGTTTATGTTTTTATGTGAGAACCGTATTAATAGAAAAGCTGTTAATTTTGAATTATAAACCATATTTGATTAGACCAGCGGTGTTGCGAAGATTGCCATCAATCCATTTTCCCAAACCCTAAAACCCACACTCATTTAAACGTTATCTACATAAAATACACGTACATTATATATTCGCTTTTTGTGTAAGCGTGCAAAATTTATAGAGTACAAGATGAGCAATTTTTAAACCAATCTAAATGGCGTGTTGCCTGTTAAAATATGAGGGGATGTGGGGCGAATTGGATGCTGTAACTTCACTAAACGGGGCTGATTAAACGTAGGGAATTATTTCACTTTCAGACACACTTTGAAAATGTACTTTAAGACTCTTTGTACCACAATGGAAAATGAACTATATAGGTATATATTGTATCTCCTTGCTCATTCAATTTGTGTCCTTCACAGAAAAAGAAATAACAGTTATATATACAGGTAAATAAAATAGAAGTGTCTATTTGTAATACCAATTTTAACAGCTTTTCACTAAATATATTATATTAAAGTGATAACAGACAGTTACAAGTTGAAGAATGATGTGGTGACCAGAATTGAAAAGAGTATGTTGAGATGGTTTGGACATATCTAAATGATGAGTGAAAGGCGATTAACGAAAGCAATTTATAGAGCGAATGTTACCGGAAGTGTCGGTAGAGGGCGTCCAAGGAACAACTACTACGACCAAATTAATAGTATTTTTCAGAAAGGTCAAATTCAGAGCACTCGTAACCGAAGAAAGTTTATGAAGAGATGCATGAATGTGGATGATGCGAAAGAAGTATGTAAGGATCGTAGCATGTGGCAAACGGTGGTCTCTGCCTACCCCCATGGGATAGAGGCGTGAGCATATGTATGTATATGAAAGTATATACGACTTTCTCTGACAGATAGCGGCGGGGCACAACTAGTGTTTAATAACCTTTTGATCAGTAATGTTAAAGCCGATTTTATTCAACAGCTTGCTATGTCCTGCGGATTCACCCGCGTCGTCTTTATTTTTCCTTAATGTGCGGCTTTATCCGAGGGCCCCAATTTTTTTTAGACAATGAACCTAGCCCATGTTTTTCCTTGTAACACCAGCTGTCTAGCCGTTTCAGAGATTACCCGGAACAAACAGACAGACAGAGCCAATTTAAGAAAAAAATTTTTTTATATTAGTTATAGTTTATACTTTTATATGCAATGATTAAACAGTTGTTAATTTGGGCCAACAAACAAACACTTCAATAATATTTTACAGAATGTATACCTGAATAACGATTATAAAAAAGCATTGACGAGTATAATACTGCAAATTAAAAATGTATTCAAACAGTATAAATCCAATTAGCACCTACTAACAGCCTCTAATCTCTCCAATATGGTCGCATAATCATATTATACGCGATTCATTGGTTGTAAGCGCGGGTACTGTCAGATGCATTATTTAAGCTAGCAAAAAATTTTTTGTTAGTAGTTTGTTTTTTAGTATTTTAAGTAGCTTACGATACTCGTTGTAACAATAGCTATCTGTCAGTGAAAGGCCCGTCATAATCAGTCCAGGCATTTCCAATATAAGCCGCAACAAATAGAAATATATTTTTAATGTGAATGTAATTTTTTTTATTATCTAAGTTCAGCAATTATTTTCATATGGATTCAGTAAAAGCTGTTAATTTGTACAGAATTACGTACATATGGTCACGCCTGTAGGCAGAGCTGTTGTAATAATAACACCCATTTTTCACCGAAGATGCTTAAGTGCAACCGTGACAAATAGTGAGTCTATCGCTGTCTGCTCTCACGCAGTCACTATACATACTTCATTGAATTAATTGTCAAAAATATGCAGGCAGCACGTTGTATGAAATCTCTCCATATTTTTAAAACAACTCATTGGTACAATTCTCGCTGGGATTCGAACTTGCGCCGCTTGCATAGCAGGCGACTGCTCAAACCGCAAAGCCACCACGGCTATGAGAATTTGATGTATGTATTATTTAAAATGTTTGTATGTAAATAAAATGCATCGGTAGTGCCTTAAAGCGACTTATCAAAGTAACAGAGTGTACGTGCGCTGGTCGATACGGTTTCCATTTCCTATCCACCACGCAGCGGATATTATGGAAATGCTCGCCGATATCACATTCAAAGATATTATTCACCATTTTGACTGTGGAGTATTTAAAACGTGCGCTCTAGGGATTCCGTTCTTCGTGGACGTTGTCAAATTAACTGGAACGCTTGGTAACTTTAATTAGTAGTACAAGGTAATGTAATTAATAAGCTTTTTTTAATATATTACAAGGAACAGTACTAAACACTAATTACAGGAAGAAAACTTGGCCCAAATGGGTGTCTCTCAGGATCGTGCCAAGAAGGCTGGCAGCATTGCCACGTTGAATAGCAATGCTGATTCTCTGAGCAAGAAAAGCCCTAGTCCGCTTGTCACGAGAAGCTTCTACCAGACGACGTGGAACCTCTTTGAAAAGTTGATGAGCATCTGGACCCCAAGGCCCCAGAGTTTCAACCGCAAACGCAGAAAATATGTATCCTTGACCAATGCAAGCATATTTCCGGCGCTTGAGGCACTTCTGCTGAACAGCAGCAGCACTGGCCGCCACAGCAGTGCCGGGGAGATGGGACGGAGCCAACACATTAGTAGTTATGTTTGGAAGTCGCCATTTCCTCGCATAATTGTTTTGTTTGTTTGAAAGCATGGTTTACTCGTATCTAGACTACGTCACGGAAACTAATACGGATTTAGATACGTTTTTATTAAGGTTTATGTTACTAAAGAGTTCAACGTAGATAGGTTTTCAGCTGATAAAAACCCATATTTTATAATCCCGTTGTGAAAGTTCTGATAAAATCCGTCGGAGATTAGCCGGAAAAACAGACTTAGAAAATTTTTTAAGCAATTGAATATCAATATCGTGTATATTTTCCGTATGCATTTAGCGAAAAGCTATTATTTTGGAATTAGAATCAGACACTTTTATTTATCTGTATGTATATGTATGTATTTATAGATAAAGAGAATAGAGAAAAGATAACTATCTTATCCTAAAAATCGTAGCCATAATTATTTGACAATTATATGTTTTACTTGAGAGGTGTAGTTATAATAAGAAAGGAATAATAGGCCAGGCTATATCATCACGTTAAGAACAATCACTTGTCAATGTTAACGTTAGATTAACTATTCCACTCGGATGAAATCGCGGGCAGAACCTAGTATCCTATAACTATAAAGAAGAGCCGTGGTGGCCTTGAAGTTTGCCGCCTGATACGCAAGCGACGTAAGTTCGAATCCCAGCTGGGCCTGTACCAATGAGTTTTTATAAAAAAACTTATATACAGTGATTTCACACCACGTGCTTTACGGTGAAGGAAAAAAGAAAAACTTTCTGAGAAGTAATTCAATGACGTATGTAAAGTGTCTGAGACGGCGATGGACTCACCACCTGTCACGTTGGCACTTAATCATCTTCCAATCCAGGACGATGCCTAAAGGCCTACCCCTTCGGGGAATACAGGCGTGAGCATATGTATAAATAAATATATATAAAAATGTAACCTTACCTTATGTCATTAACACACAGTTGGAGGTCATATTCCCCATTTTCCGATTGGATCAGCTATTCGTTGTAGCCGCAACAAATATCAATTTTAGTATAAAGAACCTGAATTCCCAATTCCCACCCAGGGTTCCTTTCATCAATAACATTCATTTATTTACCATACAAAAATATTTCAGCGATGGTTTTCATTTCCTTAGTCGCGGGCGCGGCTACATTATCGACATGGATAAATATTTTGCGGACCACCTCATAAATAACCCATAATGGATTCCCATTCCGAAACGGCTTAGGGCGAGATTTGTCCGAATGCGATACTTTAGGATAGTTCATCTTTGTCCGGACTACGAAGTCAGCTGTGGAAATTGAAAAGGAAAATTAAAAAGAATGGACGCGGAAGAGACTGTGCGGAAAATAAATAGGTTTAGAGAATTACTTGTCTTAAAACCGTGAGCCGTGTTGGTCTTAGGGCTTGAGCAGCCGCCTACTACGCAATCGACGCAAGTTCGAATCCCAGCGGGGCCTGTATCAATGGGATTTTCTAAAAAAACTTCTGTTCAGTAATTTCACACTATGTGTTTTACGGTGAAGGAAAACATCGTGAGGAAATCTGCATATGTCTCCTCTATTCAGAAAATATATTGTTGTAAATTGTCGTGCTCCGTTTTGATTGTTATCTTATAAAAAACATAATTTTTATTTTGTCATGATTATTATTGAGTATTATTGAGTTCACGTATATGAACCTCTTATTTCTCTAACTAAACACTCTCTACCACTCGAGTCTATATCTGAATAAATATGTATTGAATACTTCTTGTTATGCAAGTGAAGTTCAAATCCAGATTCTGCCAGTATAGTACCTCATCAAGAGCTCCAGGAATCCACTTAAGATGTTAAAAAAGTGCAACGCCTGAACACCATTACCCAGTGTAGTAGTTAATCAGTCAAGTCTTGCACAGACGAGATTTCTAAATCATTTATAAAGTCGTCGTGGAACGGAGCGAGGAATTTTTCTTGTCTTAAGTAAATAAAAATCCAATCAAAGGCAAATCCAATTTTCATTCCGTCGCCCGTCGGATTCACTCGGGATTTCATTGGGGTTCATTTTTTACTTTTTTTTTGTACGTTTTCACACTATTTCGTTCCGTACTGGCTTGTTCAAATCTTGTAGGCTCGAGCCTTGTCTCGTTCATTTTTTAAGTGAATGAGGTATGTCTGCATTCCCACGGAATTGGTTGAATGTATTTTTAATTCAGTTTGGTACTGCCTTGGTTCGTTCTGTATATATATATACCTAGTTGTTCTGTAACACTTTAGTTTAAATGTAATCAAATCATATTAGTGACATATTTTCTTCAGTTTCCCCTTTATTTCAAAACAAATTATTTAACTAACGGCTGCCTTTTTATTTGTAATTAAAAATATGTATAAAACATATAACTCAAAAGCTGACATAGTGATCTATCAACGTACAGCCCAAAACACGTTCTTTTTAATAAAAGTAGCCTAAGTTACTCCTTGCAACATCAGGTATCTGCTAGTGAAAGTCCCGTCAAAATCGGTCCAGACAATTCAGAGATTAGCCGGAACATACAGACAGACAGTCAGGCAGACAGATAAAAAAAAATAAAAGAAAATGTGTATGTAAGTATCGTATATCCTTTCAATATACATTTAGTTTAAAGCTGTCATTTTAGAATTACAGACACTTAAATTTATTTATCTGTATAGATGAACCATGCACCGAATTTGTCATTGAAATTGCGAACAACATTGCAAACTCCCGCTACGAATACGTAGCAGGGTCTACGAGACCGCTACGGGACTACGAGCTACGACTGCTACGAACGACTTTCTATGGCTTTAAGCATTCCGACAGCGTACAGTAATTTCATACCCTAAGGCCACAAGTTTCATTCAATTGAACACTACCAGTACGAAGTGCATCGAAGTGTCGACTCCTGGGGACGACACTTCGACCGGACTATCTCGTCCCTACTGACATTGCGCGACAAATTCAATAATTCATACATGTTTTAAAACTTAGCTTTTGAAGTTCTCTGATATAAATAAATATGCTCAAACCATATCCGAAGGGGTAAGCATAGGTGTTGTAACAACCATACCCACATTTCACCGAATATTATTAAGTGCCAACGTGACAGAGTGTCATCGCCGTCTCAGGCATTATACCTACATCTTTGAATTACTTCTCAGATATATGCAGGCTTCCTAACGATGTTTTTTTTTTCACCGTAAAGCACGTGGGTGCTTTATGAATTATTGCACTTAAAAATTGGTGGGGAGGTAGCTTAGAACCAGGAGAAAGATATAATACTGAGTCCCAAAAAATCATACAAATGTATATAAATTACGTGTCTGTTTGTAATTTCAAATTAACAGCTCTTCACTTAATGCATATGAAAGTATATAAGGTACATATATTTATATTTTTTAACATTTACTCTGTCTATCTTGTTCGGAGCTCGTGGCACAGTTGCTATTGCGCATATCATTCGATCAGCGAAGTTAAGCAACCCTAAGCCAAGCCAGGAATTGGATGGGTGACCGCCCGAGTTCCCTCCGTGCCTCGGAGAGCACGTTAAGCCGTCGGTGCCGGCCAATTTATCATCTTTGGCAATCGTTACAGGTCAGTCGAAGGCCTAAAATAGTCTGACAACGGGTTTAACTCAGATCACAGATTTTCCTCGTTAAAGGGGTTGCGAAGGTCAGATGGCAGTCGCTTCGTATACAAATCAGGTGATCAGCCGCATCGGGTTGAATCAGGTGCCGACCCCAACAATGTATGGGATAAGGCCAGGGAGATGATTTACTCTGTCTATTAGTCTGTCTGTCTGTCCCGGTAAACTTTGGAACGTTTAGACCGATTTCTACGGGACTTTCACTGACCGGTAGTGTATATTACATGAAGTAACTAAGACTTTTTTTAAGTTAAGGTTCCGTGAAAATTCTACCCATAAAATTAAGTCACAGGGCACAGCTAGTATAATATAAGAAACATCTGGCTGGTTCTTATACAGTGTACGAACAAATTAACTTAACAAACATTAACATTATTAAAAGAAATTTTACTTTACAAACTAACTTTTAAAATTCTACACGGCCCGCTCAAATTTTTACTTAAAAGTTATTTTTAAAACGCGTAAAGCCCCAAGTAATCCGTGGAGACCGTATCAATATCAGCAGATTAGCCGTGTTACGGTATTCGTCAAAAGACCGGAAAAACATGGAAGTCCGGAAAAGTCGGCGAATTTTCCGGACGAAGTTTGGAAGTCTCGCTTTATGAATACATTCGAGAAGGCGAGGCATGAATATAGGGTGAATAAAAATGAATAAAACCCAGCCCCTGGTTAATCATACTCTTTTGAATACATTTTTGCTCTGAGTAAATTACAGGTGAATTTAAAGGAGCGAATAATTTTATGGAATGTTTTGACTCGTTTCCCTTATAAATATTATGACATTATGATACAAAGAAACTGGCTTTGATTCGCAGTGTTATCCGTGTATGAATATCAATAAAAGCCTGTTAATCAATTAAGAATATGTTAATCCAGGATATTGCAATATTATATCAAACCAGGAATTCACAAATGGGTTTGGAATTTTTTAATTTATTTTTGTGAAAATAATAATATACATATTTTCTCTTCATGATATTATTATTATTAAGTTTTAATTATAATACCGCAGATAAATAAATACATCTATACAGATATATTAAATTTAAATGTCTGTTTGTATTTTGAAATTAACAGCGTTTCACTAAATACATATGAAAATATAGACGGTACGTACTCACATAAAAAAATACTATTTTAAAATGTTGTGTCCGTCTGTCAGTCTGTTTATTCCGACTAATCTGTCTTCTGTAATTTATTTACTATATACTAAGTAGTACAGTTATAGTTTGATGAATGTATGTGCGAGACGTCCGTGGTTTCTTGACTATATACTATACTAGCCTTATTATACTATACTATAATAATAATATTATACATGTATTGAAAACAAAATTATCGTCCTCGGAATTTATTCCTCCTACATTTAAACTCTATATAACGCACCCATACATCAAATTTGTAGACATGCGTAAAATAGAGCTGTTAAAAATCACGGGTAAAATGTGAAATAAAATGAAAGGAACCAAACATTGGTGATACATCACTCCAGTCATGATCATCTCGATCCATCATATATTAACACCACAATACACAGTTTTCACATTAATGCAGAGCAGAAATAATATTTTCCGCCCCAGGGCGGACTCGATAAGAATTTCATTACGCGATGGGTATTTGAAAAAATATTTATTTTTCCTATTACGACGGGAGAGGGCTAGAGTAACAGTGATAGTTGTCTAAAGCTGTATTTATTCACATATGCTCACGCCTGTATTCCCCGAAGGGGTAGGCAGAGGTGTTGTATAAACATCCACATTTCACCGAAAATGATTCAGTGCCAACGTGACAGATGGTGAGTCTATCGCCGTCTCAGGCATATATACATACGTCTTTGATGATTCCTTCACAGTAAAGCACGTGGTGTGAAATCACTGCATATAAGTTTTTAGAAAAACTCATAGGTACAGGTCCCGCTGGGATTCGGACTTGCGTCGCTTGTGTATTATATTCCCAATTCTCATAAACGAGTTTTTAGACGTATTTCTATCGACATCTTCTTTTGTAAGCCTTTCTCAACTCCCTCACATTACAGAACATGGTTTTATCGAGACTAGACGAAACATGGACTAAGACTATGTCCATCCATTTTTAAATCCGTATCACAGAAAGAGATGGAGCCACTTTTGAACTAAGGACTATCTTAGTCTACACTTTACGGACAAACGGGGTCAAAGACTTTTCTGGTTGAAAGTATCGAATATTGATTTAGTAAATCCCTCGATAAGAATGCCTGGAAGTATACCTGTTGGAACTGTTAAAAGGCTTGACTTTATCTGGATGTTCCTCAGTTCCACACAACATCTTTCCGAACCTGGTGGTAACATTTATAATCCTGTATAATATATTTTTTTGTGACCTTCTTACTATTTGAAAGTACTTTGTGAACAGGGTAATCAAATAAAGATATTTTGAATTTAAATTTGAATTTGATCAATTTGCGTCACAGCGATTCAACATAAGAAGCAAATGACGAATCGACGGAAAGTTTGCGTATTCATTAGTTTTGTGGGATAAAAACATCCTGTTACTATACCATGACCGCTAATTGCCACAATAACTTAACTCTTATTATGAGACAGATGTATAAGACTTGTATATGTCTGTCACGGTCACACAGTGAAACTATGATGGCAACAAGAGCTCATGGTAAGGCCGCTGTAGACTCGTTAATAACACGAAAATGTAAGTATATCTCAATCTCGCTTGAATACATTTGGTTAATGCAACAAGTTCGTAACAAAATTAATTCACACAAATTGAAGTGAGTATGTAAACAATGCTCCCAAGTTTGTGATGAACTGTATTTTTGTATTATTTACTAGCTATCGCCGCGGTTTCACCCACATATACTCTATTCCACGGTATTTTTTTTTAAATAAACCTAACCTAAGTTGCTTCTTGTTTATTTTTATTTATTTATTGAGGAGCTCGTGGCACGGTTATTATTGCGCATATCAGTCGATCAACGAAGCCGTGCTCCGTGCCTCGAAGAGCACGTTAAGCCGTCGGTCCCGGTTGCCAATTTATCATCTTTGGTAGTCGTTACAGGACAGTCGGAGGCCTAAAATAGTCTGACAACTGATTTAACCCAGATCACAGATTTTCCTGTTTAAAGGGGTTGCGAAGATCAGATGGCAGTATAAAAATCAAGTGATCAGCCACATCGGGTTGAATCAAATGCCGACCCCAACAGTGTATGGGATAAGGCCAGGGAGATGATGATGATATTTATAGTTAATTATTACGGATATACAATAATTAATATTAACATTGTAAAACGATGATCTTATGAAATACACACTTATAAAATCGTGGATTCCATACTTAACCTCACATAATCTCAAACATTGACACAAAATATAGTTCACATTAAGGGGTGGCATCTAGGAGGGCATTGAGCATGGTCAGGGTATGGCACACCCTGTAACATCTGTCAGTGAAAGTCCGGTTAAAATCTGTCCAGCTATTTTAGAAGTAAGTCAGAACAAACTTACAGACAGATAGACAGAAAGAAAGAAACAGAAACAAGTAAATTGCGTTTATTATAAGTACCGTGTATACTTTCGAAAAGCTGTTAATTTGGAATTACAAACAGACACTTCAATTTTATTTACCTGTATAGATTAGTAACATTTTTTTTTTATTAAAGTAGGCACTGGCGTTTTTTTTAACTTAAGAGACATCTACATCTACATATGCTCACGCCTGTATTCCCCGAAGGGGTAGGCAGAGGTGTTGTATAAACATCCACATTTCACCGAAAATGATTCAGTGCCAACGTGACAGATGGTGAGTCTATCGCCATCTCAGGCACTATACATACGTCTTTGAATTACTTCTCAGATATATGCAGGTTTCCTCACGATGTTTTCCTTCACCGTAAAGCATGTGGTGTAATCAGTGTACATAAGTTTTTTAGAAAAGACTTAAGAGAATATAATAAATTTCGATTTTTATTTTGTAATTATGTACTTAAGTAATTAAACTAAGTACTCAACATTCTCAATTTGCTAACGTTAAATCTAAATCTAACAGTGCCTTTGAATAATTTCCACAAGCTGAATTTTTTCATCTATTTTGGCTCGGAATAGCAATTTTCCGCGGGTTGCTCGCGAATATTAAAAATTAAACTTAATAAGCAAAGGCCAGTGTTGCCGCTATGTGGAATTATTTTTCTGGCTACACACAAGGGTTCGTAAAGGATGTCTGAAGTACAGTTTTCTAATTAAATAAATAACAGATTTTTCCTGCAAGGGAAATATTAATTAATATTAATATAATAAACTTACTTAAAGTTAAGTAAATTTTCGTTTAAATAATTAAATTTAGAAAAAAAACACCGTTGACCCGCTGTTTTTACTTGTTGATTTCGAGATAATGATAAATTAAGGAATCTCAAAATCTGAAGAATTGTGGAGAATATGGGTGTTTCAACGTGGACGAACTATTTCACCAAAATGGTTTGGCTACGAGGGGAATAGTATGTCTTTGTGTGCCAAAACCCACCTCAATTACCCAACTATACAGATAAATTAAAGTGTCTGTTTGTAATTCCAAAATAACTACTTTTCACTAAATGCATATGAAAGTATATACGCTATAGACATAAAAAAAACTTCTTTTTAAAAAATATCTATGTCTGCCTGTCTGTCTTTAACCAAAACAGTCCCGTACCGCTCGATTCCAAGGCAGGTATCCTCCCCAGACAGATAGAGGGTGAAGATATATTTACCTCTATATAGTATATAAAAATATCTATTTTGATTTGGGAATCAATTAATTACTACCAAATATGCATTTGGTTTGGTTATAGAACTTTTGATTTGAAACAAATTATCAATTTTTATTATAGTTATGGTTCACTATTTTGGCTATAATTTCTTATTCATAACATATGTATATACTGTGAGCTTTTCTGATAGGACTATTTAAGATAAAGATTTCTATCACATATTACATACATATGTGTAAATGGCGGTTTTGGCAGAGCACGCCAGTATAGTTCGCAGACGGTATATTTTTCCCTACTTACTTTACACTTATCGTTATATTTTGGAGAATTTTCATAATATCTTTGTGAATTGTATGTAGCCTATGTATTATTCTGAGGTATTAAGGTTTTATTAAAATCTATTCAGTAATTTTTACGTGAAACAGTAAACATGCATCCATCCATACTTACGTATATTATTAGGATCCAGTAGACATTGTATTTGTGAAGCGATTTAATATTTTCAACCTTAAGTCAAGTACCAATAACTAACACAGTAGTATCAATTCTCCGTTTGAAAAGTAAAAGGAAAGAAAGTACAGTCGCGCGCTCAAGTGGCGAGTGGCTATATATTTTCATTTTGGAGTGTCGTCGCAAGTGTGCCGCGTGCGGCTGACTGCGCGAATTATTGCTCTTGAGAACGGACGATGTCGCTATAGCCGTTTTATTGCCGGAAAAAAATGGACACTCGAGTGGTAAGGTGCTTAAGATTGTTGCGAGCGATGACGTTATTTTATTGTTTACAGCTTTAGCTATTGTTTTGACTCAATATAATTTTATTGAATAAAATGGACCGTATGTATGCAAGACAGTCGAATCTAAATATACAGTATTAATGTAGTATTATAGTATAACTGCCTCGTTAGGTCTAGTGGTTATCAAGTCTGCCATTCACGAGGTCCCGGGTTCGATTCCCAGGTCGGGTCAAAAATAGATGTTGGCGGTGTTTCCACCCCCGTGCCTCGGAAAGCACGTTAAGCCGTTGGTCCTACGCTTGATCTCTCTCCGGTCGTGTCGGATTCCCGCTCTTGGCTGATCCTCATTGAGATTAGCCGCCGTAACCGAAATTCGGTACGAAACCATTAGTATTAATGTAATATTGTTATTTTTTGTACATAAATAAATCAGTAGCACTGCTTCTGAAACATTACTGCAATACAATTTTGTTTGAATATCGTTAAAAAGCAAACACCAATATTTTCTTAAGCGCTAATAAAGTTAATTTAACAACCATTCATCATTTCCATTTAACAACAAAACATGCTTCATTTTTATCAAACAAAAACAAAAACCAATTCATTGCCCAACAAAACACTTATCATTCGGTGACATTTGAACAGAGGCGGGTTTTTCAAAGCCCGTACATTCAATAGAAAAAGTGCTTTATATAAATGAAGGAAGCGGTGGGTCTCGAGGAAACTGTCAGCTCACTGTACATTAGCGGCGAGACGATGTACAGTCGTCGTCAATATCAATATTAGAACTTGAAGACAGGCGCGTCCATATCGCTTAACGTTGTGACTGTCTTTGTACAGGTGATGAAATAAATCTTACGCTCATTTTTGGATTTCAAAGTTGCATGAAGCTAAAATAATAGTTTATACACTAACACATGAATAACTCTGGATGGAAAGAGAAAAATACAGAAGGTGCAATTAAAGAATAGCAAAATATTTTTTTGCTACATAATCAACTTAAAAAAGTCTTATTTATTTCCTTCAAATTTAAATCAAGCAAGAAAGCATATTAAAATCAAAATCACAGTTTCATCTACATTTAATCGTGTAAAATATACAATGGATATAAGTCTCGTCAATAATATTAATAATAACTATCAAATATAATATAGATCAAGAGTTAGAAACGTGTTACAATATTTTTAGTCGGTAATTTTATGAGCCTGTTTCTATCTGCCACCATACAGACAGAGAGATACAGACACATGAATGAGAGAATTGTTCTGCGCTCTTAACTCGTGACGGGTACTATACACCCATATTTTTAACATTCACAAGTGCTTTACCAGGGCCCAAACTGAGTAAATATTTTTCAATTTCATTTCCATGAAAATTATAGTTAATATTAAGTAGTTGTACCTACTATAAAAACTAATGTAATAGCACTTTTCTCTATAATTACACCCCAACCTTAGACTGCTGGAACTGTACAATAAAAAAAGTAATCTGTGATTTTTCATCTCAGTCCGCGGTCCGCCTATGTAGGCTCGCCTACTAGCGTGACTGGTTAGTTTTGATACTTGTATATATTTTATTATAGTTAAATAAAATACATTTTACTAAGTAACTAATAAGTAGCTAAAAACTAATTACAAGTAGAAAACTTGGCCAAAATCGGTGTCTCTCGGGATCGTGCCAAGAAGGCTGGCAGCATTGCCACGTGGAATAGCAATGCTGATTCTCTGAGCGAGAAAATTATATTTAAAAAAATAATATTTATAAATAAAAATTTTATTATAGTTTATTTTCAAATAGAACTCTGACTAGTACTAAAATCGTAACAAATTTAAGAGTGATAGGACACTGTTTTGTATATTTAATCACTATTAGAACTGCTTATACAGTTGGTAGGAGAGAAATCTAAGTGTCGGTAGTAATAATTTTTTACAAATAATTATTATTGAGCATTGGAACTGTGTCCATGGGCTTATATTCATGATATAAATACTGTAACCAGCAAATATTGTGACATAATTTTTTTGAAAAGAATTTCTGAGTTTCTTGCCAGGTTCTTCTCAACCAAAGCAACAAAATTTAACGTATTTTTTTGTGTCCCGAAACTGCTTTGAAAGAAGTCTAATTAAATAAAGATATTTTATGTAATAAAATTATTTTAATATTGCATTATCAAATAGTTTTATTCAATTGCTAGCTGTAAAACACGGTTTCACCCGCGTAGACTTAGTTCATGCTATATTTCGCAAAAGCAGTTTAGTTGGAGCTACAAACAGGCACTTTTAATATAATTTATCTGTGTGTATGTATAGATTTATTTTTCATGTTACTTAAACCACTCAGGACAACGTTTGTTGTTGCTGATTCACTTAAAAATCCATTACACACGAAAAGAGCAACTAATAAATATGAAGAAAGAGCGCTTTCTTGATAAAAAAACCTTCTGGGAAGCCACAACAGAATATAAACTTTATCGTCCAAAATTTAGGGTAGAGTTTTGGTTGGTGATGGAGATATTTTAACGTGTTTTAAAGTGGGTAAGAGAGATGTCAGAATCAATCCTTGGAGCCATTTCTCAATAAAGTTGCCGCGCGGAGTACACATGCAACGGGAGCTTTTAAACTTTGACATGTATCGTAGAGAGCTGAGTAGACATAAGATCTATACAGGTATACGTTAGGAAGGAGAAGTTATGAAAAGTGTTCCGGTAAAGTAAAAAATTCAGTCATATTACCGTCACATAGAGCTATGAGATCGCTTGCGGGAATTAAGAGTGCACCTATGTTATAATGATCTCCTACCGAATTTCGGTTACGGCGCTCGGTAACCTCAACGAGGATCAGTCATGTGCGCAGGAGATATTACAGTGCACAAGTGTGTGCGCAAACACAGGTGCACTCTTTATTCCCTCACTCTCATAGTCCGATGGGACAGTAATCCGACACGATCGGAGTGAGATCAGACGTAGGACCAACGGCTTTACGTACTTTCTGAGGCACGGGGGTGGAAACACCGCCAACTTCCAAACTCCGGGCATTATATTGTGAATTTCTAGACAGAAAAACCCAATATACATTTTTGACCCGACTCGGGAATCGAACCCGGGACCTCGTGATCGGCAGGCGAACGTACTAACCACTAGACCAACGAGGCAGTTTATACTACAATATATCCTGCGCAAATGGCTAATTCCCGTTGTTTAGCCGCCGTGACCAAAATTCAGATAGGATGATTTCATTTCAAAGTAAAAAAAAATGAGGGCATAAGCAGAGGTGTTGTAACAACAACACACTCATCTTACTGAAACGTGACACAGAGTGAGTCCGTCGCCGGCTCAGGCACTATACATAGTCTTTGAATTACCTCTAAGAAATAAAGAGGTTTCTTCACGATGTTTTCCTTAACTTAATTTCGGAGCACTCGTAACCGAAGAATGTGTATAAGGAGATGCATGAATGTGGATGAAGCGAAAGAAGTATGTAAGGATCGTAGCATGTGGCAAACGGTGGTCTCTGTCTACCTCCATGGGATACAGGTGAAATTACAGCACTCAAGTTTTTAGATAAACTCATTGGTACAGGCCGCTGGGATTCGAACTTGCGTCGCTTGCGTAGCACTTCTACACAAATATTATAAAGAGGAATGCGCGAATGAAAGCTACTCAGTTTTATCTTAGAAGACCCCAAATGCTTTAAGCGAAATAACAACGTATTACGAGTGTTTTTGTTATACCACCAATTATCACCACCCTGACATCTCTGCTGACAATATATTTGGGAAATCTAATGTCCAGGGACACATCCCCGAATTCTCCCAACGCTGGGCGTACCGGTTACGCCCTGGGAAAAATTACGGCTTTATACTGCCACCGCCCGGTTTTGATACTTTTATTATTTTCTGTCATTAGTTTTAATTCAAGCAGCGAATGTAAATAATATAGTTGCTGGTAAAAATGTGTAAAAATAATTTGTTCACATCGATGTCTCTGATCGAAAAATTCCCAGCCCGCTTGTCACGAGAGGCTTCTACCAGAGGCAACCTCTTTGAAAAACCTTTTAGAACCTTATTAACGCTTAGCACCTGTAAATATAGATTCATATCCTCCCAAAGTGATCCCCGAAGGAGTAAGGCAGAGGGACACATTAAACATTTTATATTAGA
Organism: Watsonalla binaria; assembly: GCA_929442735.1. Lineage (NCBI taxonomy): Eukaryota > Metazoa > Arthropoda > Insecta > Lepidoptera > Drepanidae > Watsonalla > Watsonalla binaria. The sequence goes on from OV838938.1 coordinate 3,841,198, forward strand.
ATGAAATCAATGTAACGAGCTAAGCGCGCTACGCAATATTATAATGAAGCTTGACTATACAAGATTTAAAGCTACTACATCATATGTCAGCGTGATTTAAACTGTATAGTGTGCGTGACCAATCATGACACATCAATTTGCATCTCCCGACTCACCACACCACCGAACTAAACCACAAGTACATTAAGTTGCACATGTCCCATTTGACATAGAGTGGGGACGCGTGACTCAGCTAACTTGGTGGTTTGAAAGTCATTGTGGACATTGCTACTAAATCTTCTTAGACTGTGTAATTCCGTGTGTGAAAAGCTTGTTTATTGACTTTTGAGACTGAGAATTTTCAGAACATTGTAGGTTCTTGTTTTCTGCTCGCCTGTACTACACTTTCTATAGTAAAATATTTTTAGTAAAAAAATTAAGTTCGAAATTGAATATAAGTACCTACTTAGATACTAACGTATTTTCAATAGTATTAGAGAAATATAATGTGGTTTTAGAAATGATTATCTAGTATAGGGTGCATGCAAACAGCTAACAATAAATATATTTTTGTATTTTAATCATAAAGCCCGTTCATTTGATAGCATGAAAAAAAAATTATTGTTCTCTATTTTTTCGCTTCTAGAAGGTGCTACATCCAAATTTATATTATCTTATATAGCCTGCAGACATTATCAGGATAGTTCTGGAGTTCTGAGGGAACAGTTGAACAATACATGCATATATACCGGTCAAAATCGTATAGCATTTTGCTTCACCATAGTGGGGTAAAAATGCCGTGCGCGTCCAATGCTTACCGCGATTTGTTGCAAACAAGATCGTAAATATTTTATTCGCAGTCGTATTACCGGTCATAAAACATCACTAAAATATTTACGTACCAATATTTACATTAAAGAGCTGTTAATAGTTTGCATGTGTTCGTTAACCGCTAGCACATAATCTTTACATAGAAATAAAATTGCAGTGCATTTTTTGTTAATCCGAATAAACAGGTTATTAAAGTATTGCTACGGTACTAACATGGAAATATATTTTCTAATTTCTGTCTGTGTCTCTGTCCGTCTATCTGTCTGTCCGTTCTAATCTCTGAAACAGCAGACCTTCTCAGTATTTTCACTAACAACTTATATATGTATACGTATATATGTATACGTTTAAACGTAACTTATATATTTTATCAGAATCTCGGAAACGGCTCCAACGATTTTCGTGAAATTTTGTGAATAGGGGGTTTCAGGGGCAAAACATTGATCTAGTGATTAAATTTTTGGTAAACAACGTTTTGACCATGTTTTCAGGCACTGGAAATATTGCAAAATATCATTACAATACGACAGTAAAATTCGCCGACATCTGTAAAGTTATGTTAGCTGAGACGTGAAGCTTCCAGCCTATCGGGCGATAATTAATTTAAAGTACCTCGGTTCGAGGCCGGTTCAATTCTTCATTTTTTATTTCTTTTTTTTCATCATACATATATATGAGGAAACGTCATTGAAAAGAAAGCGAGCACAGCTCGGTCAATCAAGTTTTTTATTATAAAAAGCTACCTATATTGTATTGCTTATCCTACGCAGGTAAAACATAGCATAGCTGTGTGTATGTATTTTCAATAAGAACCAAAGTAAAGCTGACAAATCCATAGTCAACACCGTACTTCTCCCAAATGACATACATAAAAGTATCATGCGTTCCCTCGAGGTTGAAATTATCTGAAAAATGTCAGCGGACCAGTTGAGTGGGTCGTTTGAGCGCAGATAAAAAATATCCTACCATGCAAAATGACAAGTAGGACTGTATGTGTTCGGAGATTAGATACTAGGTTGGGCAAACACTTATCTTACTCGAAGGGTTTCCAATATTGGCCATTCAGCAGTTTTTTTTATCTATAGACTTTCTCTCTTTTTTTTTCAAAGAGACTTCACATACCTTGTAGCGTTTTTAGAGATATTATAAGTGATATATTTTTTGTTCGTGAGATAAAGTCAAAGTCAAAAATATCTTTATTCGATTAGACTTTTAACAAAGTACTTTAAAATCGTGAATGACATATTTATACAGGATTATACATGCTACCGCCAGGTTCAGTACATGGCAAAAACTCAGTAATTACGCTTTTCAAAAATATTATACATTTTTAAAAATACTACATAAAATAAATCACTTAAGTAATGTAAGCCCATGGACTCAGTTCCAAACTATGTCGCACATATACAGCACAAAATATGTCGATAAAATTAACATAAGGGAAAAGTCTAGTAGTTTTACTTACGTATATCTAAACATGTAGCCATCATCACTAGCGACCACTAATATAATAAACAGTTCAAAATTGGAACTGCCTATGTAGTGACAAGCACACCACGTATGTTTAAATTTTATAATATAATAAATATGGTGTATTTAAAATGTGTGGAAATTGAACTTGCATCCATTAGAATACCTAACCCTACCCACTTGCCCATTAGACTTACCACATCGGAATAAAAACACAAAAGTGTCCCTCAAAATCTTTGTACTTACCACAACTATGTTTTCCAGATACAAACTTCAACCTGCGAGTATTTCAATACTTAACTCTTTCAAAAACAACTAAATCTTTTCACCCATAACACACGAACTTATGACGTCTGACTCACTCGCATTACGTTAAAAGCATAGCCAGGACTTCACCCAGGCACTAGGCTACACCTGTAACTTTTATTTTACGAAGCCAATAAAATGTCCAGCCAAGTATCAAAGAGTTTGTGCCAAACATTTGAAGGGTTGGCCCAACTTTACCGACGTTTTATGATATTACATTCGAAGTTATGTCGATAGTAAAAGTTGAAGTCCGATGGATCAAACGTAGGAAGATCAAGAAGATCCGAGGACCTGATTCTTTTGATATTTGAAAAATTTAAGAATAACAACATTTTCTATTTTCAAATTGAATTCCAAAACGTGAGAAACCGCCTCTTCCTACCCCATGGGATACAGGCGTGAGCATATGCATGTATGTGAGATGCCGTTATGTCACATGTCACATGTTAAGTTTACTAAGCAGTATGGAATCAAGAATAAACTTTTGAAATAAGAACGTTTGCTCCATCGAGCGGGAGCTTGTCACTCGTAAAGTTATAGAAAAATAATCCTTCAATTAATAAGTTTAATTTTTTTTGTGAAACACTTTTATGCAGATACGCGATCGGCCATGACGTGACACCCTTTAGTAACATTACGTCGGGGTCGTTTACTATCTCCTAGATGCGCGCGTCTGTGTTAGTGTGTATTTTCTAACGATTTGTTGCTAGATTCCGTACTGCTTGTAGTAAGGTCATATATATATACTGTGGTTATGCCGTGCCTCTCTTAAATTAAAATCGTAAACGAACATTTACGGATTTATTTATTAACTAGCTGTGCCCTGCGGTTCCACCCGCGTAGAATTAATTTCACGGATGACTTGAAGAACACTATTCTTTTACAACAGTTGTGTCATTGAAGTTCCCGTTAAAATTCGTCTAGCCGTTTCAGAGAGTCGGAACAAACTGTCATACAGACAAAAATTTGTAAATTGGTTTTTTAATGACAATACCGTATATAATGTCATGAATATTAGGGAAAGTCTGTGAATTTGGAATTACAAAAAGGCACTTAATTATAGTGCGAACTATTTCATATCAATGACTAAGCTAAATAATACTAGTAGCTAAACGTTCTTTCATGAGGACCTTTTTAGATAATTATAATGACGTCATAATGGAACAACCGTGTCACAGTTAATAATTATGTTACATTTTGGCACACAATAGAAATTCACGACTTATTCATAAGCAATTCAAACTAAATCCTATCCACAGCTATTAGGAATAAGTTCCAAAATCAATTAGCAGTTTGTTTTGAACTATGCACCACGGTTGCAATGCGTTTGTAATGACGTATGTTGAAATAGTCTTCGATGGGTTTTAGGCCTAAATACTATACGTAGAAGATTCGATTTTCCAGTGAGTGTTTTTGTAGTCATTTCACAGTAACTAGGTGTTGCTACTAGGAGTTGGGGACTATAGTTTAACGCAAGTGTTAATGGTAAACTTGGTTGAACCTAAAACTAGTTCTTTCATCCGTGTTCCCGAGCTTAAGATATAACTATTTTATGAATTGAGATGTGTTTAGCGACATTCTAACGCCTTTCTATTCGCCTTTGCTAAACCGATTTTACTGAAATTTTGTACTTAATAAAACTATGTTCTTCACGCAGATGGAATCACGGATACCTACTCATACATTCATCGTGCCCGCATTCCCCAAAAAGGTAGGCAGACTAGACCAGATCGTCCGTCCATCTCGCGGGGGGGTGCCCTACGCTGCGCTTGCCGGTACGTGGTCTCCACTCGAGAACTCTACTGACCCAGCGGCCATCAGTCCTTCGAGCAATGTGGCCTGCCCATTGCCACTTAAGCCTGCTAACCCGATTGGCTATGTCCGTTACCATAGTACGTCTAAGGATCTCCTCGTTTCTGATTCGATCTCGTAGCGAGACACCAAGCATAGCTCTTTCCATGGCATGCTGAGTGACTTTGAGCCTATTCAAGAGGCCTACAGTTAGAGACCACGTCTCGGCACCGTAGGTCATCATGTTATATGGGGTGAGTCTATTGCCAATAACCAGGCTTAACTCAAGACTCCGGGCTGCTACTGGGAATTTACAGATAGGAAACCCAATAACACTTTCCCAACCCGAAGATCAAACCCAGGATTTCGTGTTGCTCTGTCACGTTGGTACTTCCTATCATATTCGGTGAATGTGGGTGTTGTTACAACCCCTCTGCTTACAACTTCGGGGACCCTTCTGGGATGGCGTGAGCATATTTATTTATTTTATTTTGTTATTTTTTTATGTGACTACCGTATATTTAGCAACAAGCTGTAAATATTAATTTTCAAACACACACCTTAATTTTATTTATCTGTATATATATAGATTATAATATATTTGTTGCCTTGCACATAAAGTCATCGTTACAAATATTGACGTGACAAGGTACGTACCCTTAATCGCGGATCCAAGCTGTGAACTCTACGCACTTTGACACAAAATAAACTGGCAATCAGAGAGGAGTGCAATGTCGGAGGGAATCCTCATAAATCCGCCGTCGCGTCGCTCCCGACTTATTCAATCTCCGGGGAAAGGTTGCGGAGAGGGGGATAAACACTCTGGACGAGGCTCGGATCTAACGGAAGTGAAGCGTATATGAAACGGCCTTGTGAGCGTATTCGTTCGGTGTCACTATTTATTATAATCTATAAGCGCCGTGGTGGCCTCGGGGTTGGAGTAGTCGCCTACTACGTAAGCGATCCAAGTACGAATCCCAGCGGGTCCGGTACCAATGAGTTTTGTGATTTCACACCACGAGCTTTACGGTGAAGGAAAATATCCTGAGGAAACCATATGCATATGTCTGAGAAGTAATTCAAAGACGTATGTATAGTGCCTGATGGCGATCGACTCGCCCCCTGTCTCGTTGGCACTCGGTGAAATGTGAGTGTTGTTGTTACAACACCTCTGCTTACCCCTTCGGGAACCCTACTGAGACGGCGTGAGCATATTTATTTATTTAATTTTTGTATAAATCTATCTAATTTTATCATAAATATATATATATAGGACATAGTAACCACAATTTCAATGCTACTTCTGTCGGATAGATCTTAAATGGAAACAGTATTTGAATCAAGTGGTAAATTCTACGACATTCATAAGTGCCTTACCAGGGCCTAAACTGAATAAATCATTTTCATTATTCATTTTCAATAACAATACATATATTTAACGAGACGTGAAGTTTCATAGAGTGCCATACTTCTCCAGACGTACCCAGTGGTGTACATCAATGTATTCACTATCTGTGCCTCGCTAACTGTTGCCTGTTTTACGTGTAGGATTAACAATAAAAACTATGTTAGTCAGCGATATATTTCTTCTTAAATAAAAAAGCCTTAGGTACTCTATTTTAACTCCAGTGAAAGCAGAAAATCAATCCAGCCGTTTTAAGACATTAAGGGAACAATCACACAGACAAAGATTTTTTATTATCTTGTTTTCACATTGTCGTGCATTTGATGAAAAATTTTAATTACAAACAGACACTCCAATTTTATGAGTATAGATCGGAAACTCTTGACTTCTCCGTTAGAGATAAATAAGTCCAACAAGATTAGCACATCCAGTATCCACACAGCTGCGATCTGTAAGTATATTATACAGCGGGTTCGTGTACCGCAGAGTCCCGATATAAAAGTGTACTTTATAAGGCTGACCGCCGACTTTCCTGTTTGTTTGGTCGACACGCAAACTTTTAATGTGAGCTTGGGTTACAGTCTAGATGCACCCCCTTATAAAGTTTGCTTCACATGTTCGATGTTTATTCTACTCGGAATATACTTTTGACGTCTCCAAAAGTTTATTCAACAGAGTTAGTTCATCTTTATCTTGACTTCAGGATCAACTCATGCTGTTTTCGGGATAATTTTACGGCCAGGGACTGTGGATAAAGTAACAGTATCCTCACGCTTCGCTAGTAGAAACGATACGAAACGTACGATAATAATAGTCATGTGACTGATTTATGTTATTACCAAACATTTTTAACCGACTTGAAAAAGAGGAGGAGGTTATCATTTCGGCTGTGTGTTTCATATCGTTTCTATTAGCGCAAGCGCGAAAGAATGTTATTTTTTCTAGGCTACCATAACCTCTTATTGCCAAGGTAATTTTACTCTTATTATGACATACATACATATGCTCTCGCCTGTTTTCCCCGAAGGGGTAGGCAGAGGTGTTGTTATCACAACACCCACTTTTCACCGAATTTGATTAAGTGCCAACGTGACAGATGGTGAGTCTATCGCCGTCTCAGGCACTATACATACGTCTTTGAATTACTTCTCAGACATATGCAGGTTTCTTCACGATGTTTTCCTTCACCGTAAAGCACGTGGTGTGAAATCACTGTACATAAGTTTCTTTAGAAAAACTCATTGGTACAGGCCCCGCTGGGATTCGATCTTGCGTCGCTTGCGTAGCAGGCGACTGCTCAAACCCCGAGTACACCACGGTTTCTTATTATGAGACAGATGTATATGACGTATATACATCTGTCACTGTTGCACAGCTGAACTAACATTGCAATAGGGACTTCTCTGGATCTATTTTTGAGAAGTTGATATTCAAACAATCTAAGTACACGCTTTATAAGACCTAGTTGCTTTTAAATAAAGTATTTTTTCCAATACCCCTGGTGTCTATTACAAGACACGCTGACACATTTTATGAGATCCATAAAATAATATGGCGCAGGCACAGCTCGGATTGTTTCATCAAATGACCACCCTATCGCGTGTCATATTTATATGTTTTAGTGCCTTCACGAATGGTGGCATTGATATAATAAAGTTATGCGAGATTTGGATACCTATAGAAATAACAATTACATGGCCTCGCCTGTCAAAGTTAAAGTCTAAAATATCTTTATTCGACCAGACTTTTTACAATGTACTTTCAAATCGTCAGAATGATACAATTATACAGGATTATACATGCTACCGCCAGGATCGGAAGGCTACTGAAGATACAGGCTACCATAATTCCGGCACCTAATTTAGGTCCGTAAGTACAACTTTGTATGTTATGTAATGATTAGCTGGCTAAATAAAAATTACTTATTTAGCCAGTTATGCTTAATTCCCATTATTATTAATGTACATACAGTCAGTTAATTTGACTCTCATGTAATAGGGGGCAATCCTAATGCCATTAACCAAACACTAATAAGGGATATAGACTGCTACTGGAAAATTATAGTGATCCGAGGTAGCATTTGAAAAATAGGTAATAAAAAAAACTTATAAGAAAAATGGGACGGTATCTTCTTAGATTTCAAATGTTTTATAAATCTTAAAAATTAATCCTCAAGTAAGTACCAGTAAACTTAATTTGTCACCAACAATTTTGTTAATAAAACCCAGTTTAAACCGGAACATAAAACGCTTAACAAACGACTAGTCGTTTCAATTTAACAGACTTCAACCTTAGCGCCGATAAAATATAGTTTATAGTCATCCTAGGTGCCGTGGGAGATAAATCTACCAATATGCTGGGGAGTTGCCAATCTCCGTTCCTAGATGGCGCCACATGCTCGTCAAACATTTTACGGTCATTCGTGCTTCGAATGTCGAATGGTGCAGACGTGCAGTCATTGGTGTCAAAGGTTAATTGAATTAACTTTGACAATGTTAATATGGATGTTTCAAAGCCGTTGTTACTATTTAAGTTGTTGTTAAGTGTGGTGTAGCTACATTGTGGACAGGACAGCAAATTAATGTCACTATGAAATATAAGTATGTAGTTATTCTGTTAGCTTGTCTCTTTAAGTCATCAAAGCAAACAAGAAACTGATCATATTTACGAATAAATCTAAAGAGAATTTCAACGATCGTAATTATTAGAGATAGCAACACTATCGTTATCAAAATCTGTACATATACATACAGTAAAATAAAATAGAAGTGTCACTTCACTCCATGCATATGAAAGTATATAGGGTACGGACAATAAATCACCAATTTGAAAAAAAAAATATCTGTCTGTCTGTGTGTTCCGGGTATAGCTGATGTATATAGCTGATGTTTCAAGGAGTAACTTGGCACTTTATTTATAAAAAATATTAGGGTTCCGCGAAATTAAGCATGAACCTATATCGCTAGTTATGATATAAATTAAACAATGAGTGACAGGTTGATGAATTTCGCCATGTCTTTTTGTTTGTATAGTAAAAGTTCCGTGATAGTGTAGATAACGGTCTCGGACACAAACCCAATTCCCGAACAAGCGCAGCTAATAAAGTTTGTTGGTGCACCTCCCGCGTGTTCTCTTTACGAGCCGCCATTGGGAGGAAATTGAATGTGGAATGCGGGTAGAATGCAAACTGGCACCTCACTGCAACTTACACCTACTAGTTGCAACATCGCGCTTGGAACTCGATTCTCCTTTTTGTCCTACTCAAAGCCAATTATATTTCATACTAACTGTGCCACGCGGTTTTACCCGCATAGAGTTAATTTCATGGGTGACCCGCGGCACCATAGTGTATTCTTAAATAAAAATAGCCTAAGTTACTCATTGTAATATTAGCTATATGTCAGTGAAAGTCCCGCTAAAATCGGACCAGCCGTTTTCGAGATTACCCGGAACAAACAAGCAGATAGAGAAAAAAATTAAATATTGATTTTTTCACATCTGTACCGTATATACTTTCCTATGCATTTAGTGAAACGCTGTTATTTTGAAATTACAAAAAAACATTTCAATTTTATTTATCTTTATAGATATATGTATAGCTACAACCTTACTTGCTTTCGAATGGAACGCTGGAACATTTAAATTCAAATATATGCTAACGCCTGTTGCTCCCCACGGATAAGTAGGGGTAGGTAGTAGTAGGTAGGCACATGTGTTGTAATAACAACACCCACTTATCGCTGAAGATGATTAAGTGCCAACGTGAAAGATGGTGAGTCTTTCGCCGTCTCACGTGCTATACATACATCTTTAAATCACTTCTCAGACATATGTAGGTTTCCTCTCGCCTTTTTTCTTTTTCTCGCCATTTTCCTTCGCCGCAAAGCACAGTGTGAAATCACACAAGGTTTTAGAAAAACTCATTAGTACGGGGCGATGTGGATCCGAACTTGCGTCGCTTGCGCAGCAGCAAAAGCAGAATTACGTCTGGTCACCACCACGGCTTTTTTGGCTCCAAAATTAAACTGCATTAAAATATTATTTGCCCGAATAATTATGATATCGTATAACAATAAGTAGGGGATTCGTGAACCAGACGTTCTGAATACTCGATATCTGCTGCTTATAAACCGATATTCGTTTATCAGACCCTGTTTCCAAGATACCTGGTAATCAGCCTTATGGCAACTGCAGCAATGCAGATGTACTCTTTATGAACTTACTTCTTTTATTTTTATACTGTTATATCTATTGAAATTGCTCTCAATAATAAACTTTATGCTGATAACATGCAGACAATTTTCTCTACTAACAGTCTTAAATTTTGCATTTTATTTTGCGATCATAACGTGTGTCGTGGTGTAGTCGATTTTGGCGTCAAACAAATACGTATTATGGACTTCGATTGACTATAATACTGTAGTACCTATTTGATCTGAATACATCTACACACACAAGGTACCCGAATGTTACCTATAAGTCGCTAAGCCCTTTGCTTTAGCGACATATAAGTAACATCCAGCCAACTGTAGCCCACGTAATGAAAACCTTCTTTGAAGTGACTTAAAAAATCTTTTGCGGTGACCATGAGGATAACGTTATGAGCTACGACAAGGTCCTGAGTTCTATCTCCGGGTCAACATTTTATTGGATTTTTCCATCTGTAATTTCCCGGTAGCGTTTCGGAGTCTAGTGCACGTTTAACGCATTACATAGGACTTAAAGACTCACCTATGCCTACCCCTTCGGATATTTCTTCTTCTTCATACATTTGCTGGCTAGAGAAATAGTATATATTATGTATGAAAAAATCTAAATTCCCGCGTGATAAAACGCAGGGCACAACTAGTTCAGGTTATAATTCGTTTATTTAATAAAAATATAAAGCAATTGTATCGGAGTGGCGTTTTATTTGGCACATAATGGCGACTGGCCGTGTCCGCTTTACGATCGCGGCGATAACGCGGAATACGACCTTTTTATTGACGACACGCGACCAAACTATATATATTGCTGACAAATGTTATGTATGCGACTTTGTCTATTTTCATATGATTTATTGTGCATTGCGAATAGTATTAAAATAAAGTTTAACAAATCCGCGACACTACTACACTACTACCTGCTACCAATGAGTTTTTTTTTAAAAAACTTATCTACATTGATTTCACAACACGTGCATTACGGTGAAGGAAAACATCGTGAGGAAACCTGCATATTTCTGAGAAGTAATTCAATGGCGTATGTAATGTGTCTGAGACGGCGATGGACTCACCATCTGTCACGTTGGCACTTAATCATCTTCGGTGAAAAGTGGGTGTTGTTACCACAACACCTCTGCCTACCCCTTCGAGGAATACAGGCGTGAGCATATGTATGCGACACTACTAGAAATTAATTGCTGTTGGGAGCAACGCCGACATTATGTATGAGTTTCCACAACAAAGACTTACTAATAAGCAGCGTGATACAATAACGTTGAAACACGCTAAAACCCGGTATACTGGTGATGAATGTAAGATGGTCTTGTTATAATAATAATCTTTAGAGAACCGAGCTGACCAAGTGATTTAGGGAGTTTTACTTGATCATGATTTAAAGAGGGTATTAGTTGGTTTAACACAGTCATACAAGTGTGAGTATACAGGTTGAAAAACATGTAGATGCAGCCGAGTCACAAGTCGGAAGTGCTGCTCAAACACGGCCGGACATACGGACAAACAATCCGCATAACGTACGGAAATAGAACACGCTTACTGGAACCTTTTAAAATCTGGTTTGTTGAGCTTAATGGGATTGCATTTCTCTTACACATTTTAAAAACTATCTTTGCTTATCTCGCATGTATTATGGTATCGTAGTATTATGATTATTGTACAGGAACCAACTATGATTTTTTTATGCAGGGCGTATTAAGGACTTCTGAGCTTTGGCGTTTAATTTTGATACAGTCGAATTAAACGTCAAAGCTAAGAAGTTCTTAAAACGCTTCACATTTATCGGCAGTTTACAGTCTTGCGCGATAAACTTGTAACTAACTTGTTACATTCACATAATATGCATACATTCCTCAAGTATATACAGGAGTCGTACTATGACCTCTCTTTGCCATAATAATTTTATGATACGACATGGATACGACCTGTATATGTAGTCACTGTCACATAGCAGAACTTTGATGGCAATATGAGCGTTGAGTCATAAGTGCCTATTTTTCACAAGTAAGTTGAAAAAAAAATTATTTCGTTTGTATGTCAAACATTTATCACACAAAATAGGCAACTGAGCATCGTACATAACTATGCTATTGATCTTTCGGAGCCCCCAGTAAGTAGCTGGGTTAGATTTGACCCCAGGCTGCGGGCGAGGAGCGAAGTCAATATTGACTGCTCACTTTGAACAGAACTTTCTATCTCGAGTACGAAATAAGTGCACGGGTCACTCGTTTATGGACTCCACCGCTCTTATTGTCATGGAAATAAGGGTTAATATTACGTTTTTGTCTCTTAATTATGGTTGCAATACAATTAACGTATTTGCTCGAAATGTTACGCCGTAACGATATGATTTATTTGTAGGATTACAGTTACCGCAAACAATTCAAAGTTCTGGCATTCATCATGGGGAGTGTTCCAAGGTATAGTTTGGATTGAAGACGGCTGCTGAATTCCACCATAGGACATTGCAAAGACCTGGGGCCCTACCATGAGTTTTTATTGCCATGATAGTTTGACTCATATTATGAGACAGATGAATATGACGTGCAAACATCTGTCACTGTCTGACAGCTGAACTATTATTGCAATAAGAGCTCATGGTAAAGTCCTTGAAATTCCTTCCATACCACCTCGATAAGACATTTTCTGCCTTGTACAACTCTGAGGTCTATGGCGGTGCTGGGACCTGTGAAACGTCAGGAAGAGAGGCTTTCTTGCTGGAAGGCAAGCTATGCATTTGCTTATTTAGAAGGAAATATGCGAGTGACACTCTCAGTGTTGGTTACGTTAGCTACTGCAGCCTATAGGCTGCAGTAGCTTACCATAAGGCGAACAGGGGGCCAACTATGATCGTTTAAGCTGCACATATTAAGAATGCCTTAACTTTGACGTTTGAATTTACGGTAAAAAAAATGGAATATCAATGTTCTTAATACGCTCTGCTTAAAACGATGATGGTAGGCTCCCAATTATAGTTTTTACCTGTTTAACGTTGACAATTATCAATTGTCTATTTTGCTCATTTTGTATAAGAACGTAGAAGTGCCCCTAGTGGCAGGTTTAGGAAACTTCCTACACCTGCCACTAGGGGCACTTCTTGGGGCATTTTCCTATGCTTGGGGCACTGTATGCTTATTAGCTACTATTACAGATCAAAAAAATCGTATCGTCTGAAATAGGTAGCTACATAATGAAGTTTGTGTAACTAAAGTTTTTTGTTAGAAACAAACATGAAGTTCGGCAAAATATGAAGTGTTATACACACAAGCGATCATATAATATTGCGGAGGGCAATAGATGTGCCCGGGGCGAGGACTGCCCTCTGGATCTTAATATCAGCCGCCTTTTATTACTCAAAGGTTCTTTATATACTCTTACATATTTGCCAAGAATTCGATATTAGAAGAGTCTTTGAAGATAGTAAGCCAGTTTTAGCTGACTTCAAAAAAGGGGGTTCTCATTTCAACTATATTTCTTGTTCTCACAAGTTTTATTTTACTCAACTAATGTAATCATCTAATACAATAATAATGTCATTATTGTATATAGCTTATGTACAATAATGTAATTTAAAGTAAAATATTTATAAATTCAATTTCACTAAAGTATCAATCAATATAAGTTATTCTATCAGATAGTTGATAGTTTACTATAAGGTGATATAATTATAAATAGAACATAATAAATGTATTATACTAATTATTCTTATATTATAATACTAAATAATAAAAAAAAACACTTTGCAGAAAATTTCGTTCTTTTTAATATTTGGAGCTGCTGTCGAAATCCTGTTAGCTCTATCTTTCATAAAATTATTTTGTGAGATTTTCCAAAAAATGCTTTTGTATTCTGTAAAAAATAACATCATAGAGAATACATGCGTGAAGTCTTAGAATGAAATACGAAGATTTCAATAATACCTTCTTAACTTGTTAAAGAAAATACCATAAAACTCCTAAGTGCCTATACCTACATTCAATTACTCGATAGCTTTTCGATTCCGTAAAATCTATTGTGTGCTTTAGAAGAAAAATGTTCATAGTGTAGCGGTTTTCTTCAATGTGGGATACTTAACAGTGATATTATTTCTACTAACACTCTTGATTTGATAACTAGAAATTATTTATTTTTATAGCAATTTGGATAGAATCCAGATCCAAAAGTACTGATGATTACTTACATTGAAGATCACAAAAGAAAATTACCTCTGTTTGATACAATTATTAAATGCTTATTGAGACAAACAACAATACCCTTTATTAATATGTTATACTAGCTGTGACCTTTTTTTTGGGGTGGTCCACCCTTAGGGGGGTGAAAAATACACTAACAAGTGTGAAAATAAAATTTCATAAAAAACGGTTATGCCGTTTCGGTTGAGTAAGGTAACAAACAATGTGCCACGAAATATATATATATTGTGATGAATATTAGTGAGACCTTTGTAGTATAATTATCTGTTGTTGCACAAAGCAACCTGCCTCGTTGGCTCTTTGTATAATAACTATTCGAGATAGCCAAGCAAGGGTATCATATCAGCTATTCTCTGGGTATCAAAGTGCACTGACATGTCTGAAGCCATTAGCTTATTACATAGTGAGTTTAATTTGCTACAAAAGGCAATACAATATTAGAGTGTAATTAAGCTTAAGAGTAGCCGTGGTGGCCTCGGGGTTTGAGCAGTCGCCTGCTACGTAAGCGACGCTAGTTCGAATCCCAGCGGGGTCTGAACCAATGAGTTTTTCTAAAAAACTTATGTACAGTGATTTCACACCACGTGCTTTACGGTGAAGAAAAACATCATGAGGAAATCTGCATATTTCTGAGAAGTAATTCAAAGACGTATGTATAGTGCCTGAGACGGCGATAGACTCACCAACTGTCAAGTTGGCACTTAATCAAATTCGGTGAAATGTGGGTGTTGTGATAACAACACTTCTGCCTACCCCTTCGGGGAATACAGGCATATGTATATGTATGTATGTAAGCTTGAGTTTTCCGTTACTTACGTTTTTCAACGTACTAACCTTAAAAGCTATCTACGAATTTTTTTGTCGTATTGTCTTTGACTTAAGGATTCGTTATACTTTACGATCTGAGGGCCTACCATCATGGTTTAAGCAGCGCGTACTAAGAACTTCTCCGCTATGACATTTCACTTTGTCATACCAAAATTAATCGCCAAAGCTAAGAAGTTGGTAAGACGTCAGTGTTTTAACGATGATAGTAGGCCCTCTGTACCTACGTATAGTTTAATTTCTTAATTCATCCTGTAAATATACAATTCTTACGATTTAATTAACTCATTATATTACTTTTCAACACATTTCAATTACTAACATTCGCATCTTATCATCTTCGGTGAAAAATGGATGTTGTTGCCTAACCCTCCGAGGACTCGTGGGATAGCGTGATCAATATAAACACATTACCCTTAATACGAAACATGGATTAAACCAAGACTAGACCAAACTCAGACTAATACTATATCCATCCCTTTTTAAATCCGCATCACAAAAAGAGATAGAACTAGATTTAGACCAAGCATAATTTTTTTACGAAAGACACATTTTATATACACAAAAGGAACACTATCATCGTTGTAGCAGTAATGCCTTACTAACTGCTTGACTTTGACGTTTAATTTTAGTAGATGGTGGTGATGTTGGTAGCCCCCTATACTTAAAACTAATTACAAATACCCAAATCGATGTCTCTCATGATCATGCCTATAAGGCTGGAAGCATTGCCTCGTTGAATAGCAATGCTGATTCTAACCAAACATTATCTTAATCTATATTTTATATTATGGGGGATAGCAATCATTGGAAATGTCGTTGGATATCCAGTTAAGTTGAAATGTCAAACCTAGACCACAGATAAAAGCAAACAACGATCAGTAAGGCAAATAAACATTTGAATTATTGACCAAACATAGTTTGGTACTGGCAAGCAATCTCCAGATTGGATATTTATGAGCCCGTGTGTACTTCATAAATAAATCCGCGCGGGCCCTCGTGGTTATTGCCTATCGTGCAGGCCATCCTTTATACAATAAACATAAGTCTTGCTAAACAGGCTTCGGTCACTTCTGAGATTTCGTTGGTTTTAAAATAACGCTGCGGTACTGCTTGGTTGAAGGTATAATCATGTGAAATGGCACACTAATAAATATTATTTAAATAGTTACTGTTATATGAGTACCATCTTGGTATATGAGATACAAAAATCAGTAAATTTGTAAAAAAAAAAAATTATGGTGTTTTTTTCGTCTGTTTTTGGGTAGCAAAACTTTTGGATAGATTTTGATGAAATTTGGTGTGATAAATGCCTTGCAACCCACGTGAAATAATATAAAAGATATTGAAGGACCAAATATGTAGGCCGATTCAGATGGAATTTGTTTGATGCATTTTCTAGATTTTATTCTAGATTATATTTATGATTATTATCCCGTAACTGCTGGACGGATCCGCTCCTAGAGGCAATTAATAGTAACACACAGTCCGCACTTCATCAGGCTCAGAACAGAGCAGCCTGGAGAGCTCTTACAGATAGAACTACTTATGGTGGTCACGACCCTCAGCTGTGAGGAAAACGATGAAGAAGAAGAATCCCGTATGGGTATAAAAAAATCGGGTATATTTCAGAATATAATATAGGATTAACTAAAAATTCTGAAATCATGGGAATTGGTATTATATTGAAACTGTTATTGTATACCTTTAAGTGAAAAATAAAGTTTTAGGAATTCCACTCAGACAAAGACAAGAGCAGAAGATTACTATGTAGAAAATAATTTCTCAATATGATAGATTACGCAGCCTCCAAAAACTATCCGAAAACTTACAAGCAATCGCATTACGAAGCTCTATAAAAGTTTATTGTGAGACCTACATAATCACTAAAGAAATACTGGAGTGGAGTTAAAACTCCTCGAAACGTGTTTGGGGTACAGACTACTGTGTAGTAAAGTGGAGTGAACTATCTCACTTTCAACAGACCTCACCTCACGCGAAATAAAGTAGCTAACTTACCGTCCCCGAGTACGAAAGTGATGTTAAGTGAATTGTTTTCAGATGCGGCACTTTGGTTGGGAAAAGGGTCAATGTTATAGGTGCTGTTACGAATTATTTGTGCTCAGTGCCGCGTCAAGACAGACATATATTCAAATTCAAATTCAAAATATCTTTATTTGATTAGACTTCTTACAAAGTACTTTCAAATCGTCAGAAGGACACAAAATACATTGTACATGATTATAAATGTTACCACCGGGTTCGGAAGGTAGCTTTTGTTGAGAAGAACCCGGCAAGAAACTCAACAATTACTCTTTTAAAAAATATATATTATACAATGTTTTTGGTTACAGTATTTATACCTCATGAATATAAGCCCATGGACACAGTTCAATTGCTCAAGTGTCAAATATAAAATGTCTACTGCGATTTCAAGATCAGCGCTTATAACTCCTCTTTCTGTAACTAATCCTGTATGTATTTCCATTGATCATCAATAAAATTCTACTTCTTGATTTAATAAACGGTGTAGAATTCCTTCTGAAATGTTTCTTTCAACGAGAAATTATCATGTAATTGCTGGCCCCAGCCGCGTTATCCCGTACGGTTTCTCAGCATCGCATCGCAGTTCGAATCCTAGCGGGGCCTGTACCAATGAATTTTTCTAAAAATCTTATGTACATCGATTTCACACCACGTGCTTTACGGTGAAGGAATACATCATGAGGAAACCTGCATATTTCTGAGAAGCAATTCAAAGACGTATGTATAGTGCCTGAGACGGCGATAGACTCACCATCTGTCACGTTAACACTTAATCAAATTCGGTGAAAAGTGTGTGATAACAACACCTCTGCCTACCCCTTCGTGGAATACAGGCGTGAGCATATTCTCAGCATCGCACTCGACTTCAAGGGTTTTTTCAAAGACAAGTAATTGCATTTTATCGTTTATGGATTGATATGTGCATCGTGTATACTTTCATATGCATTTAGTGTATAGCTGTTATTTTGGAATAACAAACAGACACTTCAATTTTATTTATCAGTATCGATAATACTTATAGATCTGCGTTCTTTATAGTTTAAGTATTTTTAAGACCAGTAAATAGCGAGCAAAATAACACTATCTTCCACATACATCTTATTTTCTTTGATACAATTTATTCCAACATTGCCACATCCATACTTTCACATCTTCATGTATTTGTGTCCATTAGTATGCGCACCACGATCCCCAAATGCCGGACCGACTTGCAATACTTATAGCAGTTTAGTGTTGGCCCTAGCATTGTATTACAAGGCTTGCTATATCCATAGGGTTACGGACATAATCTCTCAATTTTGAATGCTGTGAACAATCCCAAAGTTTATTCATGAATAATTTCTTCGAGGGTTGTAAATAGTGCAGCTAGAGGAGCTCGTGGCACAGTTGTTATTGCGCATATCATTCGATCAGCGAAGTTAAGCAACCTTACCTCTAGCCAGTAATTGGATGGGTGACCGCCTGAGTTCCCTCCGTGCCTCGGAGAGCACGTTAAGCCGTCGGTCCCGGTGGCCAATTTATCATCTGGCAATCGTTACAGGTCAGTCGGAGGCCTAAAATAGTCTGACAACTGGTTTAACCCAGATCACAGATTTTCCTTGTTAAAGGGGTTGCGAAGGTCAGATGGCAGCCGCTTCGTATAAAAATCAAGTGATCAGCCACATCGGTTTGAATCAAGTGCCGACCCAACAGTGTATGGGATAAGGCCAGGGAGATGATGGTTGTAAATAGTGCAGCCCGTTATTAACTAACAAAAAAAATGGCTGACACGCAATATTAATATATGTATAGAATAACAATAACAACGAAACTAAATAATAATATTTTTAATATCACACATTCACTTCAATAGCAATATGAATTAATTCCAGAGTAAGGAAGGAAACATTTTCAATCTAAAATAGTGATAGTGTAAAAGGCCAGCAGTGAGAATATACATCATCACTACGCACAATTAAACAAACTTACAAACAATATTTACTTCTTTATGATATTAATAATAATGGTCTCCTACCGAATTTCGGTTAAGGCGGCTAATCTCAACGAGGATCAGCCATTTGCGTAGGAGATATTATAGTGCACAAGTGTGTGCGCAAACACAGATGCACTCTTTATTCCCTCACTCTCATAGTCCGATGGGAGGCAATCCGATACGACCAAATAAAGGTCAGGCGTAGGACCAACGGCTTCACGTACCTTCCGAGGCACGGGGGGTGTAAACTCCGGGCATTCATTGTGATTTTCTTGACAAAAAAACCTAATATCTATTTTTTTAACCCGAAAATAGATAGTGGGCGACCTCTTGAACGGCAGGCAAACTTGCTAACCACTACACCAACGAAGCAGTTATGATATTAGTATAGGCATGTTTGGATGTAGTGTACGAGTTCCAGTAAACAGAGAAGAAATGTGCTCAGCCCGCCCCGGGCAGGAGCCGGGCAAATATTTGATTACCCGCCCTCATGCGATCTAAATCTTATTAGCTAATAGCTAACTCTGCTATTTGTTTTGTATTTATTTACTCTATGATGCAATTTTTTAAATTCTTACATACACTAATAAATTGTAAAATAGTTTTGGACAGCATTGCTACTATTTATATTATTATTATTACTATTTATTTTATTTAAATAAAAGTATTAATTTTATTAGTAGTTGTAAAATTTACTATCTGCCAGTGATAGTCTGGTTGAAATACCAAGAAAGTTGAACAATCACATCAGTACCGTATATAAATTCACATGCATATAGTAAACAGCTGTTACTTTGGAATTATAAACAGACACTTAAATATTCTTTATATGTATATATAGAGTATAGATTTATAACTGTACAGTTAACCTCCGCCACGAGTTATAAGCGCTCATCCAAAATAGGGGCGGAAACTTTGTATGTATTTGTTCGCGCTCGCTTAATAAAATACCCAAGATATGACTAACTATTGCGCAAGGTCAGCGCTCATTACTCATGACAGCACATATAATTAGCATCCGTCCTTAGCATCGCTCAAGTGGTGACGGTATATCCCATCGAAACCAAATTCGGTCTTCGAAATTCAAGTCTGAACCTAAATAGGTACGAAAACCCACTCAGCTCGGAAAAGCTCAAAGAAATCCGACCTAGAGGCAATATCTTATGAGTGCAGCTCTCAGATAAGTGTACTGTTACAAACGCTCTACGATACACAGAACGGATATTGCTCTATAGTTTAGGGATAGTCTCAAAGATTTTCAGGGCATAAGGTATTATTGATATTACTAAAGATACATTGGTAACTTTTACAGTAAACCTTAAAGGTACAGGTAATAAGGTATTTGACATTGTAGCAAACAAAAATATGGGACCGTGGTACAGTTGCTACACATATCATTCAATCAGTGATGTTAAGCTCGTCAAAAGCCGTTGCCAGTAGTTGGATGGGTGACCGCTCGAGTTCCCTTCGTGCCTCGGAAAGCACGTCAAACAGTCGGTTCCGTTTGCCAATTTAACATCTTTGTCAATGGTTACAGGTCAGTCGGAGGCCTAAGAAATTGTGACAACTGAATTATCCGAGATTACCAATTTTCCTCGTAATAGGGGTTGCGAAGGTATGATAGCAGTCGCTTTATGAAAAAATCAGGTAATCAGCCACATCGGGTTGAATCAAGTGCTGGCCCCAACAATGAATGATAAACTCAAACTCAAAATATCTTTATTTGATTAGACTTCTTACAAAGTACTTTCAAATCGTCAGAAGGACACAAAATACATTATACATGATTATAAATGTTACCACCGGGTTCGGAAGGTAGCTTTTGTTGAGAAGAACCCGGCAAGAAACTCAACAATTACTCTTTTAAAAAAATATATATTATACAATGTTTTTGGTTACAGTATTTATATCTCATGAATATAAGCCCATGGGACACAGCACAAATGCTCAATTGTCAAATATAATAACTAAAATATTACAAATATTTGTGAGCATGGCAAATTCCAGCCAGTCAAAGCAAAGATCAAACTAAGATTAATTAATTGTAGCAAAAGTACAGTGCCAATGGGATTATTTACAATAATTTTTCGACAAAGATACATCCCAGGGTTCCTTATCACAAATATAATCACTTACAGTATAATATCCTTTTTTGAGCAAAACTCCTTTGATGGTCTCTTTAAATTTATTGAAGGGCAAGTTTACAATTTCTGTTGGTAATTTATTATAGAAGCGTGTGCACTGTCCTAAAAATGAGCCATGTACTTTCTGTAAGCGATGCGCAGGCACTACAATTTTGTTTTTGTGCCTTGTGTTTATGTTATGCACATCACATTTCAGCTAAACAGGGGGCAATTATGTCAATAATATCGTGAAGTACTTTCACTGATATATCCCACAAATCACCAGTCTTTTTGGAATTCAAACTTTTAAATGTCTTTATTATTTCAAAAGGCGTGATAGTACAAAAACTAAAGCTAGTGCCACACTCAGAAACATTTGATTTCAATAATAATTCGGCGTCTGTGGGAGATGAATTTAGGGAACTAGTAGTTACTAAAGGAATATTTACAAAGAAGTTGTTGAAGGCCTAAGGATAAGGTTAATGACAGATAATTCATAAATAAATATGTTCACGCCTGTATTCCCCGAAGGGGTAGGCAGAGGTGTACTTATAGTACACCCACATTTCACCAGTTATGTTTAAGGCCCACGTAATAGGAGGCAAGCCTATTGCTATTAAACGGGCACTAATACAGACTCCGGGATTCTGGGAAATCACATACGGGAAAAACTCAATAACACTTCATAATTCAATAACACGGCCCGGTGATCGAATCCAGGACCACGTTTTGCAGTAGCGTTTTTAACCACTGGACCAACGAGGCAGTCAAATACCGCTTAACAAAAACAGCCAAGTAGATTAAATGTTTACTTAAAAACGTGATCGAAGCTAACAATAGATTAGGCAATCTATACGATCTCCTTTCGTCGTATTTCGCTTTATGGGTCCATTTGTGTACAGGTCACGTGTTCAAGACCCTGGGAAGTACCTTGCGATCGTGAGTGAATAAAGTTACTGTTAAGAATATAAGGGTACCGTAGTCACGCGAGTGTTGATACTACTACGTCATTGAAGTTACGTCATCATAAAAAAACTTTGATAATTAGTTTTTTTATTTAAAAGAACACCAAGATTGAGCTTATTAGTATGATGTTTTTGGTTGACTGTTACGATATATACAGATAAATAAAATTTAAGTGTCTATTTATAATTCCAAAATTACAGCTTTTCAATAAATGCATATGAAAGTCTACACGGTACTGGCATAGAAAAACAAATTTTTTTTGTTTGTTTGTATCGGCTAATCTCTGCAACGGATGGACAATCTGTCCGTGTTAACGGAACTTTCACTGGCAGAGAGCTTATTTTACAAGGAGTAACTTAGGCTACATTTATTTAAAAAAAACACATTAGGGTTCCGCGGGTGAAACCGAGGGCACAGCTAATTCGTTATATGATATGATCTCTTACTTAAGGATTACATCTCGAGTCGAGTACAAAAGAATCGGTTGGTTAGTCGGACATCACTCGCTCACGTAATTCGTAGTTCTCGGACCGCGGTTCGTTTGGCAAATCAAACAAGCGGGGATTGTTAGCGATACGATATACCTTCTGTTTGCTAACTTTGGCCTGTTGGACCTCATCAAACGTTGGTTACGTAAGGGTTGGTCTACAACATCTCTATAATACACCATGTATACAACATTTTGTTTGTTATTAAGTCAACATTATAATGAGCGTTTCGGTAAAGTCCGACGTATTGCATTTTTATTCAAATATTTCTTACTTTGTGACCACTATACACAATCTTCATCTCCCTGGCCTTATCCCATACATTGTTGGGGTCGGCACTTGATTCAACCCGATGTGACTGATCACCTGATTTTTATACGAAGCGACTGCCATCTGACCTTTGCAACCCCTTTAACGAGCAAAAACTGTGATTTGGGTTAAACCAGTTGTCAGACAATTTTAAGTATCCGACTGACCTGTAACGATTGCCAAAGGTGATAAATTAGCAGTCGGGACTTAACGTGCTCTCCGAGGCACTGAGGGAACTCGGGCAGTCACCCACCCAATTATTGCCTAAGGTTAGGGTTGCTTAACTTCGCTGATCAAATGATATAGGCAATAGCAACTGTGCCACAAGCTCCTCCACCACTTGTTACCACTACACACGAATAATGAAAATTGAAGGAAAACTCTTTTTTTCCCTTGATTGTGTGAAAGATGATATCGCCAGAATATGAGTGCATACAGATGCGACGGCTGATAGTAAGTACAGTATAGATAATAATGATGATTAATATGAAAATTTTAAATTCGTTCCGACCATTCGATATGTATACATGGGTATGTACTTTGGTATATAAATTAGTAACATTTAATGTTTTTTTTATTATTTCTCTAAATAGCACAGATCTGCAATGATATCACACGTGATTTACGGTGAAGAAAACATCGTGAGGAAAACTGCTTATGTCTGTAAAGTAATTCAAAGCCGCATATATAGTGCTTAAGACGGCGATAGAATCACCATTTGTCACGCTGTCACTTAATCATTTTCCTACCCCTTCGGGGAATACAGGCGTGAGCATATATGTATGTTCAATCAAAGTAGTAGCAAAATATACAATACTAGAAGATCCACTCTCAAGCCTAAAATAAAATTAAGCTTTGAAAACGATATGCGAAAAGCGAAGACATAAAAATAATCGTTACTGTACGTACGGTCCGATGTGTGAACATTCCGTTTTATTAGGGTCTGCGATCACCGATCCGAAGTGGATAAGACCTTGTACTGTCGCGATTATAGCGCCACCAACTTACCCCTGATGACGGTCGAATTCGGAACTATCTTTGTGACGTAGTTATGTTGAAATTATACTGTGACGTTTGCGGATAAGAAGCATGGCGATGAAATATCTGCGCTTGGATGATATACATACATATTCTCACGCCCGTATTCCTCGAAAGAGTAGGCAGAGGGGTTGTAATAACAACACCCACTTTACACCTAACATGATTTAGTGCCAACGTGATAGAAGGTGCGGCCATCGCTGTCTCAGGCACTATACATAAGTCTTTGAATTACTTCTCATAGATATGCAGGTTTCCTCACGACGTTTTCCTTCACCGAAATGCACGTGATGGGAAATCACTGCGCATAAGATTTATTGGAAAAACAAATTTTACACACACTAATACTTTTAAACACTCTAAATAACACAAAATTTCATGAAAATCGTTGGACCCGCTTCCGAGATTCAGATTTTATATATATACAAGAATTGTTCGTTTAAAGGCATATTATTGATGTCTGTGATTTTGTTCGCGTGGAATTCTTCACGTGACATTGATGAACCTGTCGCTACACCAGGGTGCCTACCATCATCGGCTTAAGCAGAACGTATTAAGAACTGCTGAGCTCCGACACCTCATTTTGGTACCGTAAAATTAAACGTCAAAGCCAAAAAAACGCTTAATACGCGCTACTTAAACAATCATAGTTAATCCCCAGCAAATTTTTTTTAATACACATATATATATAAAATATCTTTCGTCATTTTCGTAGTACGTGTGTACACACACAACAACAAGTAAAAAGAAAAATAAAAGTCAACCCTTGCAAAGCGATCGCGAAAACAAAATACGTTCCTTCCCATCCGGTCCGGTTACAAACGTATAGCCGTCGTAACCCTTTGTCAGTGTTTATTGGGGCGCCGCGTGCTGCAGTCATTCGAGACCGTAAGGAACCCGCCGCCGATTGAACGGGTTTGATTGAAAACAACAAATGGCTGAGGTTTTGTTGTCTCGGTATATGTTACTTTATGTATAATATATATACCCTCTATGTATATATAGGTACCCTCTTCACACAAAAAAAGGGAAAAAAAATTCAGTGAACGTCAATCTCGAACCGAGGTTCGTACTCTAGTTTCATAATCGCCCCGTAAGCTGGAAGCCTCACCTTTGAGCAACCATTACTTGACAGATGTCGGCGAAATTTGCTGTCGTATTGTAATGATATTGTATGAGTTTTTCAGTGCCTGAAAATATGGTCAGAACGATGTTTTGCATAAATGAAACCTAGCTAGATCTATTTTTTGCACCTGAAACCCCCTACATGCAAAATTTCATGAAAATCATTGGAGCCGTTTCCGCCGTGACCACGCCGGCGACTGGCCTCTCAGACCCCTCCTTCTGAAACCAAGCTGTGCCCGGCTTTTACACTATGGGAGGTATATATACATACCTACACATACATCTTATATGGTAGTCGTAGGTCACTAGCTTCTGCCCGCGACTTGCATTGCGTGATTTACAATTAATGGAAATTTATAAGAGGTGTTTGGGCATTTTCTCAATTTATTGCGAATTCTACACAAGCGATTTCGCGGACTGAAGATAGTCACGAATTACGTACGCGAAGTACGCGACTTCCACACATATTTAAAACAAATACTATATATTTTTATTTCCTCTATGGACAGCCGCACAGCCGTGGTGGCCTTGGTGTTTGACCATTCGCCTGATACGCAAGCCACGCAAATTCGAGTACCCACGGGGCCCGTACCAATGAGTTTTTCTCAAAACTTATGTACAGTGATTTCACACCACGTACTTTACGGTGATGGAAAACATCGTAAGGAAACCCGCATATAACTGAGAAGTAATTCAAAAATGTACGTGTAGTACCTGAGATGGTGATGGACTCAGCCTCTTTCACGTTGGCATTATGATTCAGGGAAATGTGGGTGTGGTTGTCTGGGCTCTGCTTACCCCTTCTAGGACCCTTCTGGGATGGCATGAGCATTTTTTTGGCCACGAGTTGGGTATCAGCTTAATTGAAACCAATAAAAATCCATCTCAGCCAAGAACAAGAACAACGTTAGTAATAAAATTTAATATTTTAATGCTGATATTCTGTCTGCGACTTACAAAGCAATAGAAACAACAAAACTGGTGGGTTTTACGGGCGTTGGACTCCACGCAATTTTCAGATTGAATTTTTACGACATCCACAAACAGACAGAATAAAGTGATAAACAAATGTATAAACCCGGCAACTGTATCACTAAACTGCGTTATAAAATGGAAGTGAACGCGGATATATATACAATTATTAAATGAACCATTTACCAAGGATATCGGCGCTAGGAGGGTTAGGTTTAGTAAAAAAAATCGAAATTCAAAATATTATAACTTTTAAAATTCCAATAAACATGTCCAGCTCAAATTTATCAAAGAGATTTAGTTTTAATTTTAATTTAGAATTTAGTTATACACTACGACGAAAAAATAAAACAATGTGCCAGTAATATATTTATTGTATCTATTATCTATACATACATACAGATATACAGATAAATTAAATTGAAGAATCTGTTTGTAATTCCAAAACAGCTTTTCACTAAATGCATAAGAAAGTAACACGGGACGTTACCGACAGGAAAAAACCAATATTTAAAAATCTTCTCTGTCTGTCTGTATGTTCCGGCTGGAACGATTTTAACGGGACTTTCACTGGCGGATAGCAAATATTACAAGGAGTAACTTAAGCTACTTTTATTTAAAAAAACATTTAAGGTTCCGCGGGAATGAAATTAACTCTACGCGAGTGAAACCGCAAGGCACTGCTAGTTTTTAAATATATATGTGACGAAAATGTGCGCCTAAAAAGTCTCGACTCTGTATTTGCATGTTCTCTAGATGCTTATTTTGAGTTTGCCACCGATTTCATAAAATATTTATGAAATCGGTTTTTATTAAAATTAATAGTATTTTTCAGAAAAGTCAAATTCGGAGCACTCGTAATCGAAGAACGTGTATGAAGAGATGCATTAATGTGCATGAAGCGATAGAAGTATGTAAGGATCGTAGCATGTGGCAAACGGTGGTCTCTGCCTACCCCCATGGAATACAGGCGTGAGCATATGTATGTATTTATGAAATCGGTGGCAAACACCAAATACCCCTTAGTATTCTTATTGTATGAGAAAATTGACACCGCCTCTAGCGGTCACGTAAAGAACTAGCATTTATCAAACAAATATAGTGCGGTGACACGTCGACTACAGATAACTAAAGTTGCGGCAAACATGAAATAGAGGTACTGTGGTTATGCGACAAAGATAAGAAATAAAAATTCATAGCATTGCCGCCAAAAACGCTGTCAAATTTTATGTTCTTTTTTTCTTGGAGTTGGGGCGAAGCACAGGCATGAATGTGAAGTAATTCCACGACATTTTGCCGGCAATCTGAATAGCTGCAAAATGTCTGGAGCACCGGGACGCGCCATTGGCAATTTAATAATGCCGTCTTGTAAGCCGTTTACATCTACCCCGGGGGCGTATGAACAGATTTTTCTGTAATAAAATTACGTAGCTCATATGTTGCCTTGCAATTATGAAATATACATGCATCTTGTTAGTGTGATCTAACCCTAGCACAACGTTGATTATATAAATAGGTAGCTCTGCCCCATGGTTTCACCCACGTAGACTTAAGTTCATAATTAATTGTAATGTTTTTCGAATACTTAAAAGTAGCCTTGTTAATGCGATTCTGATAGCGAAAATCCCGTTAAAATCTGTCCAAATATTTCGGAAATTACCTGGAATTTTTTTAATCGATATCGTATATACGTTCATATGCATTTTGTGAAAGCTGTTAATTTTGAATCACAGACACTTTTATATATCTGTATAGATATAGATGTTCGGACATTATCAAAGTCAAAGTCAAAAATATCTTTATTCGATTAGACTTTTTACAAAATACTTTTATTACGTCAGAATTATATAATTATACAGGATTATGCATGCTACCGCCAGGTTTTATCACAAAGCACCATATAGTCCTAAATTAAACAGAGCTTGTACTATGGGTACGTTTTTAATTGCATGGATATCATGGCTTTTTAAAGTTAAAAAAGATCGCACTAAAATTCTTCGTCGACCTGCATGACCTAACTAGCTTGACTAATTTCCCTGGAGCATAGAGCTGTGGAATCGCAAAAATATTTTTTCTTGAAAATTGTCAAAAGTATTTTTGCATTTCTAGTTTATGAATTCGTGACTAGCGATACAAATCATATAATAATGTAGGTAGGTAAGGTTCAAATCAAACAAAGAATATTTTTCTAATATTCAAAAGCTGTGCCTGTATTCAGCATGTATAGATTTTATTGTGTTATACCATGTTTTATTTCACGTTACATAGATACTGGAATATCCAATATCCTGGATGTAAATTGTGTAACTAACAGGACTATCTTTTTTAAATATAAAGATTATTATTATTGTAAAGATTATATTATTATTAATACATATTACTAAATCGACCCTAAAACGTGCACCTTACCTTACCTTACATTTCTTACCTATTTACTTAAACTCAAAACGAGATGCCGGCCTAACCTTGTCCTTGATTTAAATAAAATTGTACACTAAATTGATGGCATAACAGACATAAAGCTAGATTTAAGCCCAAATATATTTTTGATGAGGAGTTCCGGGCACAGTTGCTATTGCGCATATGCAAGTTAAGCAACCCTTAGCCTAGCTAGTAGTTGGATGGTGGGTCCCGGTTGCCAATTTATCATCTTTGGCAATCGTGACAGGTCAGTCGGAGGCCTAAAAAAGTCGGACAACTGGCTTAACCCAGATTACCGATTTTCCTCGAAAATGGTGTTACGAAGGTCAGATGGCAATCGCTTCGTATAAAAATCAGGTGATCAGCCACATCGAATTAAATCAAGTACCGACCCCAAATTCATGGGATAAGGCCAGAGAGATGATGATATATTTGATAACCCACACAATGTAGAGATTTTTTCTTTTTTCTACGAATAGCCCTTAGAGGGTAAGCAATCGTTTACAATCAAGCGTGTAGTATTCCACTTAATCGCCATCTATATAATATACTTCTCTAAAATATATTCATAATAAACGATACAGGAATGCAGTGATTGAAAACGTACCATTTTAATATCACAGATAGAGAGGAGTGGAAGCTAGATGTTAAATATGGCGCTTAGATTATCGTGCTGCAATAGTCTGCGGTCGGATGTCGCTCGGCGCCAGATTAAACAAATATTACTCGGCGATAACATGCACTTACCAAACTGATAGAGGCGAAAACTTACATTGATATAAATAGATGATAGAAATAAGTTTAATATAGAAAAAATACTTTTTTAGTTCTAGTAGTGCCTCTTACGTTGCTGTGCCCTAACAGGGTTTATGTAAAATTACTTAGGATACTATTAAAATCAAAATTATTATCGTGCTGAGACTGCTGCGAGTGTAATGCGCTAGTCAAAGGTGTTGCTAAAACGCGAGCTGTTAAAGGAATTAATGTGCCGTTAAAGGACCAATAAGAGTTGTGTAAAAAGTGGCACGCTTGGTTAGATCGAAGGATATTCGCATTGATATCCGTTCGTACAACAGTCGGTGCTGCTCACTAGAGAGTGAGGAGAGGCATTCTATAGATAAATGCCGTGGTTGATTAAATCAACAGCAACTTTAGGAGAGTCATGCACATATCAGATCCACCATCTGTCACGTTGACACAATTTTTGGCAATTGACGATTCACAATCATCTTCAGTCAAATTTACTATTGGTACATTGTTGCGCTTTGGAAAGTCACTACGAAAGTATCCCATAAGCTTAGAGCCGACGAGTAAATATTAAAAAAAAATATACGTACTCTAAGTAAATTAAAATTCTGACACTTCTATAACATTCCTTGTGCAATGACCAATAGCAGCTTTCGGCGCGTAATACCCAGCAATATCAATACTGAAAGTAGGTCCTGAGAAATGAGCGCCTCTTCGCCTTCAGCTGTGCCAATATTATTGTACACTCACTGTAAACTCATACTAGATGCAGTATTGATGGACCATGGACCATGAGGATGAATATTTAAAACCAGCCGTGCCTCGCGGTTTCACCCGCATAGACCGCATTCAGTGGTCCGCGGAACCCTTTGTTTTTTAATACCTAAAAGTAGCCTAAGTTACTCCTTGTAACATTAGCTATATGCCAGTGAAAGTCCCACAAAATCGGTCTAGCAATTTCGGAGATTAGGAATAAGCAGACAGAAAAAAAATTAAAAATTGGTTTTTCTTCACCGTAAAGCACGTGGTGTGAAATCACTGTACATAAGTTTTTTAGAAAAAGTCATTGGTACAGGCCCCGCTAGGATTCGAACTTGCGTCGGTTGCGTAGCATGCGACTGCTCAAACCTCAAGGCCACCACGGCTCTTGGTTGTGCTATGTCAGAAATACAGCAAAAAGTCCTTGTTTGCTCGACCCTCAAGTGTGAGTGAGTATTATACCAGTTATTCCAGTGATGTAATAAATTATTTGTTGAATATTAATGTTATGCAAATTCCAATTGAACAAACCATATCATAAGATCTCAATTCTATAAACAGCACGTCACCGCGTTACTCACGGGTGGGAGTAGACAAAAATCTCATTTCCTGAGCCGGAGTGGTGTTGGCACTGATAACGATGCCACGGTTCGCTTGCTTCTTATTAACATTGCACGCGCATTTTAACCGACTCAAATAAGAAGGTAGTCAAAAGACTTACGTTCACATTTTTTTTACCCGACTGTAAAGAAAGGGTCGTGGTTTTTATATGCATGTTGTAATGTTCTTCTTCTAAATGATTTATCGCTATATCGGAAAAAAAAACGTAATGGCATATTCTTGTAAATAAATATTAATTAACCTATCGAGTAGGGACACTAATGGAATTGAAAAGCGGGTTTCAGAAATACTTTACATGCATTTTTTTTTATATTACTTGAATTAAAGTTTTTGCCTTACATGTATTATTTTTACCAACATTTTTGTTTACACTTGGATATTCTAGTTTCACTAGATGGCGTGGGTTGTGCAATCGATCGCACTATTGAAAGTGGTCTTGCATTATATGGATTGATTTCAGGGGCCTTACCATAAGCTCTTATTGCCATGGTAGTTTTACTCTTATTCTGAGACAGATGTATATTACGTGTATCTGTCTCTGTCACACAACTGAACTATCGTCGCAATAAGAGCTCATTGTTGGATCCCAGGTTGTCTAGCTCGCTGTTTCGCTAATCCCTTTAAGGTAGGTTCTTTACCTCTGATTTGAATGCCTATTTCCGATGGACTGATAATTAATTATAATATCAAACCTTTTGATATAAAACTTTGATTTTAAACATATAAAATTAAAGTATTTGCTTGTGGTATAAAAACATTAAACCTCATGCTGCTTTAAAAGCATACGACGCAAAAAAAATGTCTGCCAGTGTGTTTGTTCTGATTTATCCGAAACGACTGGACAGAAGGATAAGCCCCGCGTATATTTAATAAATAAAAGTCAGTAAACGGATGAGAGCCAGTAAGAAGTCCTCAAGAGGCCGCACAGAGCCTCAGAGCAAGACAAGTACCAAGTAATGGATATCTATTAGCCACAGACACACCGCTACACGTAGGGCTGGCACACAACACACCTTTTTACTGATGTGTAGTAAAAAAAGACTGTCATGCTCATTATACAGAATCCTCTACAAAATTTGTTTGACTTATCATTATTATTTGATTTAAAATTTATAATTAATATTACTTTTAGAGAAACATGTTCTTACACGGTATCTCCGTTCTTACATCGTATCACCATTTCTTTTACGTATTATTTATGATGTTTAAACCTTCCCTGAACTTACACAAATATATCAATATCAAAATTACACAAATAGGTCCAGCCATTCTGAAGTTTTAGCGAGACTAACGAACAGCAATACATTTTTATATATATAGATAGATAAGATTCAAAGTCATTCAATCCCAACTCAAACCCAAACTCTTATATTTTAATTTCAAGATTTATCAAGATCGAATTTTTGATTTAACATAACCATTCTGCAACAAAATGGATGATTAGAATTAAGCCAATTTTTTTTATATACTTTTTTCTGTGTTAAAAAATGTAATCGGTATCAACCCTAGAAAGTAACCCTCCATCCATTACAGTGATTTCCGACACTCATGGCTGACGCAGCGCCACGCAGCCACTTAGCCGAGATCAAAGAATCTAGTTTACTCCAAAGTTAAAGAGGCAGGTAAACTCTTAAACGGGCCTTTTTATCCGTCTTGGTTCCTTGCTTACACAATTAATTTCTCGTTTAAAAAATATCTTGGCGGTTTCAATGAAAAACTGGGATGTAACAGAACAACCGACGGTATTTTCAAGGAAAGAACTTCAATTATGAATTACTCCTACATGTTTTTAACGAAACTGTCCAGAAAAAAAATGTAATGACCATATCAAATTTAATTAAACAATTTTAACATTTAGCACACAAGCACAGAAGAGCTTAGGCAAGCTCTTGCCAGTAGTCACTGGCAATTGCAATTAATTTTAAAAATGTATTACTTCAAATAAATATTACACACATAATTATTATTGCTATTAAAAATACTTACATACATTATTAAAGTTACTGTAGGCTAGTCCTTTCCTGCTGTAATGTCTCCAGTGCTTCATGGAGGACGTGTTCTCTCGCAGTCAGTAGGGGGAGAGCTACCTTCACTGATTAACTGGACAAAAGGACGGGACGTAAGGGCCTCCAACTGAGCTTAAAATTAATAAACTAAGCAATACAGCTAAGGGCGCTCCGGTGCGAGGCTCGGACCTCAGCTTGGGGCTATGCTGGGGGATGAGCTAGGGAGCTGGATCTGAGTGGTATTATTTAGAGGCTCTTGCAAAGGGCCGCTCCCTTCCCTCTATAATGGTTGAGGAGGGCGATGGCTGGCATTCTCGTCATACTTGTGAACAGGTGCTGCTAGTGGGGGCTGGTCATCTCAAGCTACACAATTATTCGTAGTACTTATTTTTAGTTTGAAATTTTTTTATATCGACTTTTGTGCACTGGAACTGTGTCTATGGGCTTATATATATTTTTATGATTTATATTGTATTACTTTTTTTATTTTTAATTATATTTAATTGCTGAGTTTCTTGCCAGGTTCTTCTCAGTAAAAGCAACCTTCCGAACCTGGCGGTAGCATGTATAATCCTATGTAATCGTGTCTTTCTGAAGATTTGAAAGTACTTTGTAAAAAGTCTCATCGAATAAAGATATTTTTGAATTGAATTGAATTGAAAGCATGGGGTTACGATGACGTAGAGTATGAAATCATATTAAAACATCGATCCCCTTCTTTATAAGATGTGTATCTCATCCGCTTTTTTTTACTATTTTTAACACTAGGGTGGTATTTGTAAAAAAATAGTTATCGAGAGAGACAAACCATACTTCTAACAAAGTATCTAACATCGGAAACCAACACAGCTATATTTCAAGCGGCTTTCTAAAAAGGCAGAGAGCGATGCGTGGCTATGGACCGGAAATAGTAGCGGGCTGTATTTACAACTTCCGGTCGGGTCGGGGCCAATTAATAACTTTTATCGCTCTATGGTCCCGCACAATTAGCACCGCAATAAAAATCTCCACGCCTGATTGGGAATGAGTTTCCGAGACCATTTATTTTCTTCTATTACATGTAATCAATACTACATTTCAAGTCGTCCATCGAAGTCTTATAAAATCCTATGATTTAATAGTTTGAAACATACTTATGCTCGTGTCCTTACTTACCAAATAGCTAGTCAGAGGAGTACTTACATAACTAACGCTATTAAGCATACTAAATACCACATTTACGCTGATGACGTTCAATTGTATCTATCAGCTCATCCTAGAGACTTCAATGATGTGGTATGCAAAATGAACGAAGATCTTCACAATGTAGCTTTGTGGGCCTACAAAAATGGTTTATTGTTGAACCCGAATAAATCAAAGCATATGTTGCTGGGTTCAAAACGTCAAATTGCAAGTATATTGGGTAGCAATCCTACACTTATTATTGGTGATTAAAATATTGAACGCGTAAATGAGGCCAAAAATCTAGGAATCGTAATTGACAGCCAGCTACGCTTTGAAACGCACATAGCTAATCTGATTAGGTCTTGTTTCTACCGCCTAAAAGTTATTTATAATATACGTAATCTTGTCAGTGAAAAAGTCAGAGTAACCTTATGTGAGTCGCTGATTCTCTCTCGGTTAAATTATGGTGATTTGGTCTACGGGCCGCGTTTGCAGTCAAAGACCCGTAGGCTTATTCAACGTATTCAAAATGCGTGTTGCCGATTCTGTTATTATATTCCACCTAGGAGTCACATCACGCCATATTTAAATAAAGCCGCAATATTGAATATGACTTCACGCAGGCATTTGCACCTTGCTGGCTTGTTATTCGATGTTATTAAGTTTAAGAGACCAGCATACTTGTTTTCAAAAATTAAAACATCTCCGTTTCATGAGCGATATGGTACCAGGTCTACACGTCATGTTCTGACTAGTCAGCATCATAGAACTACAGCTTTCACTGGCAGTTTCCGCTACCTTGCAACTAAATGCTGGAATAATATTCCACCGCCCGTGAGAGGGCTTACATCTAAGAACTCTTTTAAAAAACAATTTAAGAATTATCTTTTAACCAAACAAATGATTGGTATTCCGCAGGGTTACTCGGTGGCGGACTTTCTTGTATAGTGTGGGGCTAATTAGCATTATTTTGTTTTCTCTGATTTGAATTTTTATTTTTTGGAAATTATTTATTTAATTCATTATTGCCTTTGCAAACAGTCTACCTGATAGCTTGTTCATATCAAACAGACACTCAGGCTCAGTCTTGATTCCTTGCACATTATTACACACACATGCACAACTTTCTCTTCCACAATATATGCATAATTTTAGTTGAATTTTGGGTGGTGGCAGAATACCAGTGTTTTGTTCGTAAGAACAAAGCGATACACTGAGCCATGGCCTATTTGCACCACTGCAGCGCACTGTCATATTACTAGACCTAAGTTCCTTGTATTCGTCTACTCATTTACTGTTAATATTTATTTTGTAGGTCTTCATAATTGTAGTTTTGTTTAACTTATTAGTGTGTGGCAAATAAACGTTTTATCTATCTATCTATCTACTTATTACATATTCGAATCGCAGCGGCCTGCACCAATGAGTTTTTCTATAAATAATTTCACGTTACTGTAAATGAAATCATCGTGAGGAAACCTGCATATGTCTGAGAAGTATTTCAAAGAAATAGGAGACTGAGACGCCAATAGACTCTCCCTCTGTCATGTTGGCACTTAATCATATTCTCCCTCTGCTTACCCCTTCGGTGACCCTTCTGGGATGGCATGAGCATATTTACTTATTTATAGTTATTGTTCGCAGTAAGAGTTTGCGATATTTGGTTTAGAGGATCTTAACCGCATATACCTCCTTTTCAAACACTATTTATTCGTATAGAATGTGAAAAAGACGGGGTAATTGAATGAAAGGCGAGCGGCACGCCACGAGGCGCGCATTTCGCGGGAGCCCCCACAAATCTACTTACAACCTCTTTGTATTGACTACAGGCGGTGTACATGGAGCTACGAAACATATAATACGCTTTACGAGTAAGCTAGGCTTCACTCCCGCCTCCCCCTCAGGACCAAACTGGGGGTCTACAAGGCCTACGTGCGGTCTCGCCTCACGTACGCAGCGCCCGCCTGGTACGCCCTGGCGAGCGAGGCAGCCAAAACCACTCTGCAGCAGCAACAGTCCGCCGCCCTGCGTACCATCGTGGGCGCGCCTCGGTACGTGAGGAACGCGACGATCGCACGGGACCTCAAGGTCGAGAGCCTGGATGACTTCATCCGCCGCCTGGCCTCCAACATGTTCGCGCGGGCAGACCGGTCGCAGCACCCGCACCTGCGGGACCTCGCGCCTCTGCACGCGCGACCACCGGAAGGCCGGCCCTACGCGCGCGAGCTCCTTCGCGCGCAAGACGACTCCTAGGACGACGACTTCCACGCGACACCGTGAGAACACCTAGTCGCCGCCTGCTCGCTGGTCGTTAGCTGGGCCTCCCCCCACGGGGTCTCACCCGGCTGGCTTGTACCGCGTTGAGGGCGGCGTGAAGAGGACCTCTCACGCGTGCCACACTCACTGGTTGCCCAGTGTCAAGGCGACGTCATCGGCCAGCACTCCTCCGGGTGCAGGCACAACAACCCAACGCCCCGCGCGGATCACCGCGCGGCGATTGAAACCTCCGTTAGGGGGCCAAAAGCCCCGAAACGGTTTCCCCAGCTCCCCTACAGGGGCTGTGAGAAGAAGAATGTGCTAGGCTTCAGCCGTTGGTCCGATTAGGGTTTATAAGCATTCTATCAAGTACCAGCTTCTCACCATGGCTTTGCTCGAGTGCTATTATGGAACCCTAATTAACCTCTATTATATAGCCAACTTGCTCTCCGAAGATGTAGCTTTCTACGGCAAGAGATTTTTTTAAAACAGTCCATTAGTTCTTTAGTTGACACAGTATGTTTACAACATACAAAAATACATATTTTTGTTGTTTGTATAATAGTTGTAATTGTTACAAATGTATAAGTATCCCAGTAGGTATGTTGATACTCATAGTTCAAACTATATGTATATAAAGTTGATGCGTAGCAAGGTGTCATGCAAATCTTCGACTCATAGTTTCTTTTACATTTCTATAGTATCTCATTTCGTTTTACCAGTTGAGTCAAGATATATACGTGTGTACAAAAAACGCAATATTTTGTTATTTTGAAATAATTTTCAATATGATCCCGTAAAACATATAAATGGAAAAGCATTCATATTTACCAAATATGCGATGGCAGAAATGGGTGGATAGGGGTTGCATTCATTGTTATTGCGCCTCTGCAAGTTTTCGTGGCTCCGAGGCAATCGCTTGCGCCGCGGGGCCCCAGTAATGACATCACTGAGCGATAGGCGCACTCGCGATGTATCCGGGAGATTTTTCTCAGAATATAGGTATCTATCTGCCAGCACAACCGCGATAAAGGACATTTATAGATATAGTATTCACTTTGTACGAAGTTTGTAGACAAATTTAATTGTGGAACAACTTCATATGCTGAGTTTCTTATCGGTTCTTCCCAGAAGGCTAGTTTCCGAACCGGTGGTCAATTCTTCGACGTTCATAAGTGCCTTACCAGGGCTTAAACTGAGTAAAACCGGCAAGAAACTCAGCAAACTATGTACAATTTATTACATAGTAAATAATTATTAATTACAATAAATTCATATAAAATTATTCACAATAGTGAAAAGTATTAAACAACAGTAAATAACAAAGTTATTCTAATAAAATATTGAGACTCAGAAAATATTTAGACAGATCGCTTCAACATCGTTTCCAAAATCCGGGATTCCACCATTTCCTGAACTCTTTATACACTGTCTTTTGTTCAACTTTCTGTTTGTCGTTCAAGGCTTGGCATACCGCACAAACATTGTCCGTCGCTGATGGATCGTGGTATGTATAGTATTTTTTCCACCTAAAAAAATTTCTATAAAGCGCCGGATTCTGCATGATATGGTACATTGTTTTGGCTAATTCGCTTTGACTTAACTTATTAGCATCTAAATATGAGCCTGGCGGAAGAAATCTGAAAAAAAAGAAAAATACATTAAATAAATAAAAGTTTCATATTCTAAATATATATATATATATATTATATTTACCGTGTCCGTTACGCTTATTGAATGTTAGTTACGGTAGAATGTTGTTCGGCCATGAAAGTGCCTTTTCCAATCAGTGGACAACAACTATATTAGGTTACCTGAAGTAACATAAAACGAATGGTTACAGTAGTTCCCGTTGGAGTACGGTGATAAAGTATAGCCTAATATTA
Source organism: Watsonalla binaria (assembly GCA_929442735.1). Lineage (NCBI taxonomy): Eukaryota > Metazoa > Arthropoda > Insecta > Lepidoptera > Drepanidae > Watsonalla > Watsonalla binaria. The sequence continues at coordinate 3,879,114 of OV838938.1, forward strand.
AATATTATACATATGCTCACGCCTGTATTCCCCGAAGGGATAGGCAGAGGTGTTATAATCACAACACCCATTTTTCACCGAATTTGATTAAGTGCCAACGTGACAGATGGTAAGTCTATCGCCGTCTCAGGCACTATACATACGTCTTTGAATTACTTCTCAGACATATGCAGGTTTCCTCACGATGTTTTCCTTCACCGTAAAGCACGTGGTGTGAAATCACTGTACGTAAGTTTTTTAGAAAAACTCATTGGTACCGGCCCCGCTGGGATTCGAACTTGCGTCGCTTGCGAAGCAGGCGACTGCTCAAACCCCGAGGCCACCACGGCTCTCCTAATATTAAATATTAATAAGTGATAATTTAGCATTCTAATGGTGAAAGAATGTTTAAAGTTTAAAGATGTTTAAATAACCTGCATTGTTTACGTAATTTCAGAACCAAATTAAAGAAATATATCTCTGACTTTCAGAAAACTCACCAGGCTCTGAAGCTTGATACCAGTGCTATTTAAGGACACATTATTACGCAATTTTCAAATTTTTTTTATTTAGTTTCTCCCTTTTTGTTGGTTTATTACTCATGAAGTCTAGTGTATTGTAAAATAGTCTAGTATAATTATGATTATATACTTAAAATTTGTATTATCCTGTGAAATATTTGTTTTTTTCTTAACTTAGTTGTATTAGTTTTTGTGAGTATCACATTGTATTCAGATTATGTTGTATTGTGGCCACTGCCAGTGTGACCGTGCTGTGACGTCACGCCTTGCTCCTAGCGGAAGATCAGTGATGGTTGTCATCACCGTGACAGCCAGATTATGCTGAGTTGGTTCCAATTCGTAACAACTATAACCTACTGTTAAGTCAAACCTTTTCGCTCCTTTACGTATGTTGTTATGAATAAATTTATTTTCTTTCTTTCTTCTTTCTAAAGTCGGTCTAATACATTTTGAGCCAATTCGTGACAAACATACATACGAACCTTTCCTAACTATATTATACATATATACTACTATACATACAAACAATGAATACTTAATAAATACATATATACAAGGTTCTTAAAAGATTTCCTCTTTATAATATTAGTATAGATAGATTAATTAGTTGCAACGCATTTCGCAGTCAAAAGTAAATTCAAAGCTACGGTAATCGTCAATTTTTTTTAATTTAAATACTATTTTAGTTCAACCAACCAAGCATATGTAAATCAATGATATATTGAATTGTCGATTGAATCGTCATAGTGGATACCAAAGCGGCAATTTCCACTTGTACAAACACCTTGTATTGAATACCTTGAAATTTTAGTCTTTCATGGCCGGATAAACTCTTCAATATCTATAGGAATCCAAGTAGAGTCATCAATCCAATCAATATAAACTGACCACATCGTTATAGCAACACTTTTCTCTGATGATGACCTACATACAAAAAATCGAATCCGCTTCCACCAACTTCACGAATCAACAAACACTTTTTATATTACTTATGCATTGGTAATATTCCCAAACCTAAAAAAACTTCAGTGAAGCAAGATTGGAGCTTACATCCTGCCTGCATCACGCTTGGTATCCAGGACTATTTATCTGAATCAGATCTTCACTCCGTCTTCAAAAACCTAGCTGTGCTTTTAACAGAATAAGGAAATTTGTTCTTAGAAGTCATCCATTTCTCTACTTTTTATGGTTGGCACCTAACTTATATATATTATGTAACTTATAACTTATATTAACACGGTCTTTATTACTTTCGGATAATCGATTCTTTTTAAAACGGCTATCAACCATAGCATATTTCTGCTATAGGTGTCTGACTCTATGTTTGGGAATACCATAGTTATAATCTATTTACTTGCTTCTTATAATAATAAGCAATATCAGTTCACAATTCATCCACAGGTTAGCATTTCGCGTGACATATAAACTAACGGCGTTAAGAATAGGTAACCACACTCCACCATAAACCACCATAGGAACCAGTTTCTAACCAGGGGCCCAACCATGAGCTTTTATTGCAATGATAGTACAGCTGTGCGACAGTGACAGACTTATACACGTCATATACATCAGTCTCATAATACGAGTAAAACTATAATGGCAATAAGAGGTTATAGTAAGGCCCCTGATCCTATAATACAAGATAATGTAATATTTACCGTGAGTAATTAGCGCCGCCTAGGGTTATGGGAATGACGTTATTCTGTAGAGCTGTAAGTAGCTTCTCAGTCACGTAGTCTTCATCAAAAGAATTCTCCAGAGACATGTAGAAGAAATAATCTCTCTGCAGCATTTCTTTACAATCAGAATCACGACGTCTCTCACACGTATGGTCGCCACAAGCACCGTACACATCCACATCTTGCTTTAAAGGTTTCAATTGTTCACGCAAACGACCTACAAGCTTACCCCTTCCACTTCTACCACCACAATTTGACACAAACCAAGCTGCAGCTTTACTTTTATTCTGCAGTTTATTAGCCAATTCTTCATCTATATCTTCCATGTTTGTCATCCATTGCATATCTTTTTTTGGTCCGACAACATCACCCTTGATATTTCGTATCATTATATACGGATATGGAATATCGGAACTGAGTCTGTATGTGGAGGTCCAATTGAAGAAGCCGTCGAAAGTACGATGACAAATAGGATAGTTATCAGCTGATTCCATATTAAAGTAGATATATTTTTGGTGTGGAGAGCGCTTGTGTGGGAGATTTTTATGGTTCAAATTGCGTCCATTGAAGGCTATAGCATCAAATTTTGTGATATCATCGTTGAAAAAGTTCCTGTCACTAGTGACGTAGCAGTTGATCGACGAACAGTTGTTGTTGAGGAACGCCCTCTGACCCTTTTCAAAGTAGTCGAAAGGAGCATAGTCGTCCCTCGTCCAGAGCAGAATGTACTTTGTATCAGACGGAAGACGACTAGTTTTTCTATAAACAGTAGAGTATTTAAGATCTCGCGCGACATTTTCAAGCGCTTCATAGCCAAGACCATCATTGGAAGAAATTTGGTTGTTGTTTATGAATTGGATCCAGATGATGGAAATGGTGAAGCTGATGCTGCTGATGAAGAAGAAAATTTTAACAGTGAATATCTGACGGATGGCCAGGGTTAGGCTCTTGGTTTGGGAGAGTAAATACACCATCTAGATCAGTAAATTTCCACGTGGGTACAGCACTACTCGAATATCCGGCTAGTATTTGAATGCATTATAGGAAGTATCTGAAACAAATTATGTATCTGTTATATTCAATGTCAAAGTCAAAGTCAAAGTCAAAAGTATCTTCATTCGATTAGACTTTTTACAAAGTACTTTCAAATCGTCAGAATGACATAATTATACAGGATTATACATGCTACCGCCAGGTTCGGAAGGTTGTTTTTACTGAGAAGAACCTGGCAAGAAACTCAGTATTGTACTTTGTCCTTTGTTTTGACAGCAATAATAAAATATCAAACATGTGACAGCTACAAACCATGATTAACTTATGTCAAGCTTCACTACGCGTGTAATTTTTAATTTGTTTTCAGTTGAAAGAATAATTATCGTCTTAAAAAATCACAAAATGTCACTTTCAAGACAACTAAATAATTTTATAAATCACTACACAGCAGTGAGCATGCGGATTTCAAGACATAGATTATTGCAACTACGTTTTGTCTTAATAGAATCGGGATATGTTCTCCTCGTAAGTCTGTTATCAAGATTCAGTCGAGATATATTTCACTGTTTTTATAATAAGTAAATACCATCAAGTTTTTTGTTAAAAGCAAATGAACTCTGAAATGAACGTATGAACTTTATGAATCATCTATTGTTAGGAAGTTAAATTTAAAACAATTTACAGTACATTGAGGTCATGTTGTGCCTGTTGTACAATATAATTCATCGAAGTAAATAAGACGGTATCGTCTGCATATCGAGTACGGTGGCCTGGCAAAAAAAATTTAAATCTGAATCCCAATATGGATTCAGATTAAGTAATGAAACAAGATATTGTGATTTTTCCTGAAAGAGTAGGCAAAGGTGTACGTTTGCGATCACTAGACCAACAGGGCAGTCCCTTAGAAGGAATTAGTCAAAACTATCACGTGTTTGTAATAGTATATACAAATTGGTGGATTCAAATTCCCACCACAAGATGGCGCTTTGCCATAATTTCAAAACTATCAAAGAGAGCGCAATGCGGGCAGCATTTTATAGTTTTTATGCTACAGAAATTAAGATTGGCTAGAATACACAATTTCCTATACGTATCGTTTTATTTTGAGAGGATCTTCGATTAGGCAAAAACACGAATACAGGTCGATCTTTACTGGATTGTTTGCAGTGAGATTTATAATTATGTACGTGTTGCTTTTGCTATCTGTACATTACAGCTATGTACAGTCTAATTTCATGACAAAAAACCATAACTCACCCATATACTGATGACAATTATCAACCACTGCACTCGATATACGCTTTATACACTACTTAACTATATGGTGAGCAATCAACTTGAAGTAGGTGACAATATTATGGCGTTCATTAGCGAAACCAAACACTCGTCCTCGCGATTAAAGATATAACTAACTACTGTATCAGTCACATCACCCGCCGGAAAGAGTTCAGTGTTGATAAAATGCTACGCCACATACAATGTAGTAGTGTAAAACACATTTAAATAAATTATCGCGTGGCGTAATACCTAGCGTTAAAAATGGCCGTGGCTGTGGTTTTCCTCAAGGATTAATAACGAATGTTCCTGTAGTTCGGCTGTATTTACTCTCTCTATCAAATGATGTGACACAATAATAATCGTACTAAAGTTAAAATAACTCAAACTCAATAATATCTTGATTCGATTAGACTTTTAACAAAGTACTTTCAAATCGTCAGAACGACACGATTACACAGGATTAAACATGCTACCGCCATGTTCGAAAGGTTTTTACTGAGATGAACCTGGCAAGAAACTCAGTAATTCCTCTTTTCAAAAATAAATACAATTTAGAGTAATAATTAATCATAAAAATATAAGCCCATGGACACAGTTGTTTCCAGTGCGTAAACTAAAAGTAGGCAGACCAGCCCGCACAAGCAGCACCTGTTCACAAGTATGACGAGAATGCCAGCCATTGCCCTCCTCAACCAAGTATGATTCAATCTTCACGTTCCTTTCCAATGGCATTGTATAATGCAGCATTATGCATTCGCCATTATTAAAATAATCTCCGGACGTCTCATAAGCATACTCTGATTTCTGTTACAATCAACATCCGTATCAATGGATAGCAGTTTGACGTTTTTATGCTCTGTGTCGATACATACAGACCAAATGTAATAAACAAGTATTATATAGAGTCACAAAATTGTTTTAGAGAAGTTTCCGAAGCAATTACACTACAATAGGGTCTAAATTTTGAAGAGATTCTTACAAGATCAATGCACATGTGATTCCACTGGCATTGCAAGCTTTTGATTCCCTTAGGGATGGAGATTTGAAGAACCCTTTCTTAGTAGGTATACATACACCTACAAACTAAATGTCTTCAAATTAAATGTCTTTAGGAACATTAGTTTAACCTGTACTTTGATATAAAAGTCAATCAATTTGGTGTAGGTACCAATTTTTACCTAAACCTATCTACATAAATAAATATCTTCACGCCATCCCAGAAGTCCCCGAACGGGTAAGCAGAGGTATTGTAACAACACCGAATATTATTAAGTGCCAACGCTGAGTCCATCGCCGTTTCAGGCGTACGTCTTTGAATTACTTCTCAGACATGTTTTCAGATAGGTTTCCTCAAGATGTTTCCTTCACCGTAAAGCATACCCACATAAATATTTTACTTTACATTTATAATACAGTTTCTTGCCGGTTTTTCTCAGAAGGTTTCTCTCTCACCTACCAGGGCCCAAAGTGAATAAATTCATTTTCGGGTCGAATTTTATAATGTATAATGACTCAATGCACATCATGCATTGTCTTGTACGAAAGTATTCTATGTGAACCTAATATAGAGCTCAAATTAGTTTGTAGGATTAGGTACTTCTAATAACAGTTTGCTAGTTAGTGAAAATGTACACGTATCTGGCGTATAGAGCTGTTCTGTGGCTGAGAGGAGAGTGGGAAACTTTTCTAATTAACTTGGCAAACTTTTTTCGTTAGCGTCGTAGGTACGGAGTGGCTTTTGTTATACTTTTAATGGTATCTACTCTTATAGTTGATCTTATATTTTCTTTTTTGATATTTATTTATGTTACACAGGTTTTCATCGCCCTTCTCTCGGCTGGGAAACTGTGGTCGAGACAAACTCGGGACCGAGAGCAATGGCGTGTCACAGGGGAGGCATATACCCAACAGTGGGTGCATGTGGGCTGTATATGATGATGAGACTAAGAGCTCAAAATAAAAATACAGGGAAACCATCAACACCGTTTATATTTATTAAGGTACAAGTTCGTACTATCAACTTTAAGTAATTATTTAACTACACTTCAACAACAATAAGGCTTTAAATTATTATCTAACTCCTTTAAAAATCTTAATATAATATATCGTATTGAAATTACCTACTATGGATTTCACGAAATCTCTAGGGGTACAGCCGCGTTATTCGAGTCGGTTTTTAAAGAAATTGAACTTTATCGTCTATGTATTATGTATCAATTTTCTGTGATTGAAACCAACGCTCGTCATCGAGTTCGGCGCTGAGAAGCCTTACAGAATAACGCGGCTGTTCGAATATGTTTTGTCTCGTTCTCTCTTACAGGAAAACAACCACTTAACACATATAAAGCATTAACAAAATATTTTAATTAAGGGTAATAATGTACTTAATATTAAACTAAGGGCACCTTATGGAAAAATTACTGGAATTAATTAATGGAATTACTTAACAACTTCATTAAGTAGCAACAGGGGGCCTACCATCATCAGTTTAAGCAGTGCATATTAAGAACTTTTGCTGCATAGCTTTGATTTTTATACCGTTAAATTAAACGTCAATGCTAAGAAGTGCTAATACGTGCTTAAACGATCAAAGTTGCCTCCCAGGTCGCGTCACGAGTAAAGATACTGCGTTTGCGCATTGCAACTTTATTCGCCTCGCGCCATACATATCGATCCCTCAGAACTATAGGAGCTCAATACAAAAATAAATTTCTTTGCAAATGACAAACATAGATCTTCTAGTTTGAATTAATATACCTTTGACATTTATTATTTTACTAGTTTCAAGCACAATACAAATTAGAAAAAACTTTGAGTAGAGCATTTTTTTTAAGTCTGTTTATGAACCTAATACATTTTCGCGAAATTGTTGTTGAGCTCTTATCCTTCTGAATGTGCGATATAGACGGAGGCAGATTCATGAAACGACGGGGGGACCTGCCGCGTTATTCACCAAGGTTTCTCAGCATCGCACTCGTTGTCGAGTGTAGGTTTTATGGAAACGAAATTGAACCTGTATGTATATTAATTTCCTATGATTGAAACTAATTAGTGAATAACGTGGCTGAATACTTATAATTAAGTACGTACAAACGAGCGGACTATCCATTAACTTATTTTATGTCATTCAGAATAAGGCCTGCCGATAGCCTGCGTTACGCTGTTTACAGGTGCCGTCTCTAGTTCTGAGCGCTCAGCGAAGAGTGAGGATACCTGCGCATGCATTTGTTTGCGTCGCTCCATATATAACCCAAAACAATATTATATGCATTAACGGTCAGCGTTCATAACTCAAACCATACGCAAACCACAAATTGATGCTACTGCCCCCCTAATCAAGTAAATTGCTCAACTAGTTGAACAGTGGGTAAATCAGAAGGTTTACTAACTGCTCAACTGAACAGTTGAGTAGTTACCAGTTGAGCAGTGAATATTACCCATAGCTCAACGTGCTGCAGTTGAGCAGTGCGGGAATAACGCAACGAAGTTAGAATGGTAGCGGCCATACGCTACTCGTGAAAACGGGTGAATTGCTTGAAAAACCACCGTTGTCTGTTGTGGCAAAATCTTTAAAAAAACCTTCCAAGTAGCTGTGGCTCGCTCTGATAACTCAGGATTTTTCCGATTGATTAATTGATGATAAAATTTTGAAATTGGTTCTAAATGTAGCATCAGACAGCAACTTCAAGACCAAATCATTTATCACACATTATTTTTATTTTTCTCTTTTTTAAATAGGTTTCATTTTTTTATCAACAATTCTGAAAATTACTTTGTGTTCTAATCCATATTCCATACTTATGTATGTATGTATGTATGTATGTATGTATGCATACGTATAATAAGTGGATATAAAGAACTTAAAAGTTAGTGGATAGACCGCAAAAACCATGTATAAATACATCTTTGGAACACGACATGTATCTAAATTGCGGAATGATCTTATTGCTAAACATTTAAAGGCAAATCAACATAGAGCTAAGGCATTTCCAGGTAACAACAATTAAGTTTGCACAAAACATAAAGCCCTTATTACAAAGCATAGACGAAAATAGTCCTTAACAGTATCTCTTTCTGTTATACGGATTTAAAAAGAGATGGAAATATTTTTGTCCGTGTCTTCGTCTGAATCATGTTTTGTAATAAGAGAGAAGTTTAAATATAAACAAAAATAATTAACGAATGTATAATCGCACCAAGGTTGCAGTCAAGTTGTACTTATTGGACTTTTGTTTTGGGAATAACAATACACAATATAAACATAAGAGTTATAAGCAGATGGGAATCTAGGAACATATCGTTCAAAATGACACACTCACACAGACATCATCTATACTAATATTATAAAGAGGGAAGATTTATACAAATCTTAAATATTAGTAAGTATGTTTGTAACGAATTGGCTCAAAAAGTACTGGACCGAACTTGAAAATTCTTTCAGCAATTGATAGCTACATCATCAACTAGTAACATAGGTTATATTTTATCCTCGTACTCCTACGGGAACAGGAACTACGCGGATGAATCCGCGTGACGTCCGCTAGTCAGAAAATATGCGGAATAGGCGTAGTTCAAGTTCAAAATATCTTTGTTTGATTAGACTTCTTACAAAGTACTTTCAATCGTCCTTACAAAGTACATTCATAATGACAGTGAGAGGTGTCACGTCGTGAAATGAATATTTTCAAAAGTACAAAACGATAAATGTACATTATTTAATATTCTAATAAAATGTACATTCAGTATGTTAAGTAAAGTACTAAATCAATGGAGATATTTAAATTTCTAAGATGACAACCCTCGCGCTTAATATAGCAAACGTTATTATTTAAAAAAATAGGCCTAGATTCCTTACTGCTTTTAAAGCTTACATTTATACTGTGATTATACAATGTTACTTACATGACAGCACCGTTGATATTGTGTAGTAGCATACCTTACTGCTAAGGTGTCTTTCGATCTCGCTTTAGGGCAAACATTAATGATGAATATTTGACTGTGCCTAGAGTCCGAGTATTTAAAATGCATATTTAGTAAACATTTTCAAAAAAAAAGTATCACGTTCACACGACGTTGAAACAAAAACCTAAATCTGGTGCACAGATCTAATAGAATCTAATTCCAGTCGTAACCAACGAGCGTAATACTTGTAAGTATGCTATGTTTATGCAGCTGGCCTTCTGTATACATACATACGTAAATATTACATTTCGATCCATGACAAACATATTCTAAAATCTTACAAATGGTCAGGAAAAATGCGAACACGAGGCGTAGACCGTGCAGTTGCTAGTTTTTGCTTATTCACAAGTACAAGGGAACGAAAAATTCAAATCATTTGATCACGAGTAGCTCAGTTGGCAAAGCAACTGCACGGTTTGCAGAGGACGCGGGATTCAAACCTCTTGTTCGAATTCCTCTTAACCATTTCAGGGATAGGCTGATGGATATCTACTGCTGTTTACCACACGCTTTAAATACACATCACGAGTTTCGAGGACTAGCCTTGAATGCGCAGTAGTATATTAGGGCTTGGTTAGAATAATACTATTTTCACACAGCGCAAAAAATCGTGACAGTGTTAAGAACCTTACCTCTTTTTTCATATTTCTGGTCTGTAAGTTTATCGTTTGTGACAAGACTAAGCTTCCCTGTATAGTGGGGCAGTACTTACATTACTTTACACATATAGATATACATTTGGTCTGGATAAGTCAACATTATTCATAACAGGAATAAATCCCAACTTAAACCATTCGTGAAGTCTTAAACTACAAAACTTCGTTCTACACAAATCTATCTTTCAAATCACTAAGTACTTTATCATTAAAATAGTTTTGGTTTAAGACACATAGGCACTCAACTTTGCACAGATCGTTTACGCACAAGCATCAACATCGTAACCAGAATTCTGGATTCCACCATTTCCTGAACTTTTTGTACACTGTCTTTTGTTCAACTTTCTGTTTGTCGTTCAAGGCTTGGCATACCGCACAAACATTGTCCGTCGCTGATGGATCGTGGTATGTATAGTATTTTTTCCACCTAAAAAAATTTCTATAAAGCGCCGGATTCTGCATGATATGGTACATTGTTTTAGCTAATTCGCTTTGACTTAACTTACTAGCATCTAAATATGAGCCTGGCGGAAGAAATCTGAAAAGAAAGGAAAGAAATAATTCATGATTATTCAAATAGATATATTCTCATTCCTAAACAGAAGACAGGCAAAGTATGAGTATTCGAGTATGAATAAATGCAAAAACTACAGATTATTATTTCTTATATTAGGCTATCTTGAGCATGAACGCGTAAATTGTACAAAAAGAGGATTTAAAAGCATCTTTGGAAATAAATCATTATAAACGTATTTCACCGGTTCCTTCCATCTCAAACAAACATTAGCATTCCAAATTCCACGCACACTAAGTCGCGCGCATTTTATACGAGATACAACATGTATGATACTGTAATGTTGATGAACGCGATTGATATAATGTGATGCCTACCTTGAATAATCAGCACCACCCAGAATTATGGGAACAACGTTATTCTGTAGAGCTGTGAGAAGTTTCTCAGTCACGTAGTCTTCATCAAAAGAATTCTCCAGAGACATGTAGAAGAAATAATCTCTCTGCAGCATTTCATTACAATCAGACTCTCGGTCCCTCTCACAGGTATGGTCGCCACAAGCACCGAAAACATCCACATCTAGCTTCAAAGGCTCCAATTTTTCCTGTAAACGAGCAACGAGCCTATCCCTGCCACTCCTACTGCCACAATTTGACACAAACCAAGCTGCAGCTTTACTTTTATTCAGCAGTTTATCAGCCAATTCTTCATCGATATCTTCCATGTTTTTTATCCATTGCATATCTTTTTTAGGTCCCACAAAATCACCTTTCATATTACGTATCAATATATACGGATAAGGAATATCTGAATCTAATCTGTAGGTGGAAGTCCAGTTAAAGAAGTCATCGAAAACCCATTTGCAAATAGGATAGTTATCAGCTGACTCCATATTAAAGTAGATATATTTTTGGTGCGAAGAGCGCTGGTCCGGAAGATCTGTGTGGTCCATATTACGGCCATTGAAAGCTATAGCATCAAATCTGGTGATATTATCGCCAAAAAAGTTCCTGTCGCTGGTAATATAGCAATTGACCGCCGAGCAGTTGTTGTCAAGAAACCCTCTCTGACCCTCCTCAAAGAAGTCGAAAGGGGAGTAGTCTTTATTCGTCCAGAGCAGAATATACTTAAGGTCTTTGGGAAGACGACTAGTTTTTCTGTACACATCGGAGTATCTGAGATCTCGAGCGACATTTTCAAGCGCTTCGTATACAAGCTCATCATTGGATGATGATATGTAGTGGGTGTTCAATAATTGGATCCAGATGATGGAGATGGTGAAGCTGATGCTGCTGATGAGGAAGAAGAGCTTGACGGTGAACATCTGACGGATGGCCAGGGCTAGGCTTTTGGCCTGGGAGAGCAAGTACGCCATTTCAGTCGCTTCATATTCAGGCTCCATACATACAGCTCTCCGGGTAGCATTTGAATTCCTTTCGTGACGACGCGATTAAACATTGAGTACCTGCAACAATTGATGCTTGGTTTATTGATGATACCGAAATAATAATCATTATGTCACGTTATGAAAATCGATTCAGAGATGTTTCAAAGACAGTTAAAAATATTGTCCAAAATTTGGCAAACAATAAAAATCTGGAATATTTTAGAAAAATTGTCGTATTTGGCAGTTGAAGAGTAGTAAATTTTAGTCACCATTCTAGTGGTGGGCGAGATAACATGATTGTGGAAGAGTGTAAAATGTAAAATTTTATTAATTACAATAATATGTTGATCATTAAATCTGTCGGACATTTGGTCAATTTAAGATTGCCACTGAATTTAGAAACAGTAGAGTATCTACACACGTTTATCATTTGTTTTCACTGAAGCAAATTCGCACTGTTCTTATACTATACGTTCCTGTATATAGTATGTCATCAAACGATACGGCTGGCTTATTTATTGATTTTGTGTCTACTCAAGGGCAAAACATTTTTGATTTGTAACCATAGTGTCGCGTAATGGACTATATGCATAATTTATGGATAGTGTCACTAGGTACATGCTAATAGTGCTTGAAGTAAACATTAACGTGGGAGAGCGCTATTTTATACGTATTGAGTGCCTATTGCACAAGTTATGAGCGCACAGCGTAAATAGTGGATATACTGCTCATGTTTGTATTCACCTCGCGCCGTACATATAGACGGAGATAGACTCATAAAATTGCGCATTCAAGGTAAGCGCTCATAACTTGCTCACTTCTGTATTCCCCAAAGGGTAGGCAGAGGTTAAATTTTATTTTAGTATACACATTTCGCCAGTTATATTTATGTCCATGTTAATAGGAGGCGAGGCTATTACCAATTACTGGACACCAATCCAGATTTCGTTTCGGGAAGTTACTGATGGAAAATCCCAACAACACTGCCTGTGGCACTTGCGACTACTTTTATTTTTTTTTTGTTGACGAGGGGGAAACCTTTAAAGGTCCCCGACCGCCCTGGGAGAGGCAGACCGGGGTATGTGGGATTCTTACCGCACTAAAACAACCCCGGTGGCCATCCTCAGTGCTCAGGGGGGACTCCGGGTACTCTGATAGAACGCACCGGTGTCCCCCCACACTTTGCCGGGGCACATCCCCGGGGCAGCTGTGACGCCGCCCCTGGAGACCTCGCTGTGCAAAGCAGCGCGAGTCACATCGCGCTGCGACACTTGCGACCACTAGACCAACGAGGCAGTCACCTCAAATATTTGCTATAAGCAATAATGCTAAGCTAGAAGCTACTGGTAATCGGTACATTATTTTTATTATATTACGCAGAAATGCACAAAATTATTGCCACCAAACATGTCAGGCCAAACGTGAGAAAACCATTTCTCAAAATAAGTAAGAACCACTTAAAACAAAAACCGGTATTCATATATTCGATACAAAAAACTTACTCGTAAAAAAGCGAGCGAGGTCAACTCGTCATCTGGTCGAGTCCTATCGAATATGACAGGGGTATTTCGCATTGTTTTAACAGGCTTCTAGGAAAGATCCCGAAAAGTAACGATTACCCGTCAGTCGCTTTTGTTTTGGGTTCCAATATAAGTAAAAATAAATAATAGTATCTACCTGCGACTATGTCGTCTATGGACAGAATATTAAAAAAAAATGGTTCTGCGTTATTCCTTACCTGTGTAAATATGTACAAACAATGCATTGAAAAACTCAATCTAATAACTTAACGTTAGGTTGAAAATTCACTGTACGAAACACAGACTGCTAATTATTTTTATTTTAGCGTAACATTGTTGTTACTGGTCCAAAGTGTGTCAGATACAACCACGAAATGAGTAACAAAATTTCGTGAGCGTTAGTCCTTGGAGCTCTAATAGGTGTGTTGTTCGTAGGGCCACCACACGGTTGAAATAGTCACGGATATATCAGGATTATGAATTTATACTGATAAAATGATACTGATTTTTTTATGCCCTCGGTGTTTTACATACATACATATGCTCACGCCTGTATTCCCCGAAGGGGTAGGCAGAGGTGTTGTTAACACAACACCCACTTATCACCGAATATGATTAAGCGCCAACGTGACAGATGGTGAGTCTATCGCCGTCTCAGGCACTATACATACGTCTTTGAATTACTTCTCAGAAATATGCAGGTTTCCTCACGATGTTTTCCTTCACCGTAAAGCACGTGATGTGAAATCACTGTACATAAGTTTTTTAGAAAAACTCATTGGTACAGGCCCCGCTGGGATTCGAACTTGCGTCGCTTGCGTAGCAGGCGACTGCTCAAACCCCGAGGCCACCACGGCTTTTTCGGTGTTTTGTGGACCCTATATCTTGGTTAATTAAAATTTCTTGTTAAATCAGTCCTAATAATAATTTCGGCGTATTAGGTGAAGCCGTTACGGCTAACACTCGACACAAACGCACAGACAAACAATTTAATATTTGTCGTAAATTGTATTATTAATACCGTATATTTATTTAATAGTTGTGTGTACAAACAGACTTGAAAATATAATTGTTTGGTATAAATGTCGTACCTTCTACAATATAAATCTGTCACTGTCACAGAAACAAACTATCATCGCAGTAAGAGAAACGGTAAGGCCCCAGTACAATACCAAAGAAATGTAAAATTAAATAACCAAAAATAACTTCTAAATAATTATGGTTACCCTAATCGCGTGACATCAAACGTGACAACTATGGAGTGATGTCCATTTTAACATATTTTTTGTTATTTTCCTTTCTCATTGATTTTTAGGTTGAAGTGGCAAATGAGGGCAACAGACTAATTATAACATTACTATATTTTAATATTAAGTCTATAGTTGATTGATGATTACGAATTGTCATTTACCTACCTATAAAAAAAAGAATAAAACTTTTTTTACTAATAAATAAAATAAATACGCTCACGAAGGGTCCCCGAAGGGGTAAGCAGAGGTGCAATATGATTAAGTTAACGTGACAGAGTGTGAGTCCATATCCGTCTCAGGCATTATACATAAATATTTGTATAACTTCCTCCACTACACACGAACATTTTTTTTTTTTAATTACCTTCACCGCAATGCTGTTGGGGTGAAATAACTGCACCCGCTGAGATTCGAGGTTGCGTAGCTCGTGTAGCAGGCGCTCAAAACGGCCACCACGTCTTCTTATTTTACTATTGTTCTTATAAGACCCCTGGGGGTCTAAGGGGTTATTGTAAATTCACCACAAGTTTGTATATTCCATAAATTTTAGCAATACGTTTATGGAATTTCACAAAAAAGTATAAGTACGTGCAAACCCACCTCATTTTGTGGAGGAGCTGGTGGCACAGTTGCTATTCGATCAGCGAAGTTAAGCAACTCCAACCCTAACCAGTAATTGGTTAGGTGACCGCCCGAGTCCCCTCTGTGCCTCGGAGAGCACGCCGCTGAGCTGTCGGTCCCGGTTGCCAATTTATCATCTTTGGCAACGGTACAGGTCAGTCGGAGGCCTTAAATTGTCTGACAACTGGTTTAACCCAGATCATAGATTTTAAGCATAAAAATCAGGTGACGAGCCACATTGGGTTGAACCAAGTGCCGACCCCAACAATGTATGGGACAAGGTCAGGGAGATAATGTGCAAATACATCACAACAAATAATCTAAAACAGAGTGTGCTAAATAGAGCTGTGGTGAATTGACGACACACAATACATGATTATTGTTGTGGTGGGCTTACAATGTGGTGAAATTTACAATAACCCATAAAATATTAGGTACTAGCGGACGTCACGCGGTTATATAAAATATAGCCTATATTAATCAGTGATAACGTAGCATTTAAGTGGTGAAAGAATTTTTAATCGGTCCAGTACCTTTTGAGCCAATTCATCATCATCATCATCCTCCTGCCCTTTTCCCATGTTTATTTGTGGTCGGCGCAATGTGTTCTTCTCTTCCATTTCTCTCTATCAGCCGTCATATCTGTATTCACTCCTATTTTAGCCATATCATCTTTCACACAATCCATCCATCGTTTCTTAGGTCTTCCTTTCCCCTTGTAACCATCCACATTCATAAGCCCTTTTGAGCCAATTCGTTATAAACATACTTACATACAAATATTTCCTCTTTATACAGAATATTAAATATAGATGTGTTAACTGTGCCCCTAAGTTTCACTCCTACCGCGTTTCACTAAGGTTTCTCAGCGTCACACTCGTCGACGAGTGTCAGTTTGAAAGAAACAAAATTGAACCTTATTCACTATGTGTTATGTATAAATTTTGTATGATCAATTTGTATTTTGTATGTATCAATTTTCCAAAATAAAAGTACCCTTATAAGTACACACTTTTTTACACAACAAGCACATTTGAAACGAAAATATCTTCAAACAACACTTGACTTCAATACGACAACACATTTTAAACGGAGTTCTTAACATTGTTAATGACCCACCACTTAGCCTTAATTTATTAAGAACTAGCGGGGCCTGTACCAATGAGTTTTTCTAAAAAACTTATGTGCAGTTATTTCACACCACGTGCTTTACGGTGAAGGAAAACATCGTGAGGAAACCTGCAAATGTCTGAGAAGTAATTCAAAGACGTATGTATAGTGCCTGAGACGGCGATGGACTCACCCTCTGTCACGTTGGCACTTGATCATATTCGGTGAAATGTGGGTGTTGTTACAACACCTCTGCTTGCCCCTTCAGGGACCCCTCTGGGATGGCGTGAGGATATATTTAACTAGCGGATGTCACACGGTTTCACCTGCGTAGTCCCCGTCCCCGTGGAAGCACGGGGATAAAATATAGCCTATGTTATTCGCTGATAATTTAGCTGTTCATTGCTGAAATAATTTTTAAGATCGATCCAGTAGTTTCGGAGCCTAATCAATATAAACAAACAAATCTTTCTTGAAATACAATAATAAGATCAAAACACCTTGCAACAAGGTCGAAATTCAAACAACTTGGATACCTATAAGTTCCTATGCGCTCGAATATAATTATCTTACAAAAAATGCTATATGAATTTAAACCTTAAAATATGATATACCTTCCATAAGCATCTCAGAATGATAAAAATAATCGCTTGGATAGCTGCGTAATCAGCATACATACATATTTAAAGAAACACCGGTACATTAATTATCCACAACACGTACCAAACAATACATCACACGCGAACACGGGAAATGTTACCAAGTAATTAACAAATTATTGTCGTCTTTAATCACACTTTCGTTAACTACATAATCACGATAAGAACAACATGAATATAAAATTATAATCTCAATATTCACCTATGTGTATTCGACTTTAGGCTTTACTCCAACGGCACACAGGTGTTCTTGCTTCGTCACTGGGTATAATCCGACCGAAAACACGAGCTATAATACGACTAGGTGTAATGGCGTGCACATGCGCACTGAGGGAGCCTACAAGCTATTCGGTGAAGTCTGGTTCGCGTACGTTTTAGGTTACAAATGCGTTCAGCACTTGCAAATAGATAACGTAGTGATAATGCAGTGCAGTAATGACGTAGCACAATAGTTTTGATAGTAATGAATGCTTGTGATTGGTAAGCGCGACGCGTAAAGATGGATTCGGGTGGGGCGCGCGCTCCCGACTGCCCAGTCCCTCGTTCGTTCACAAGGTCAACGGAATACACAGCCTGGGGTGACTCACCTTAGAAAATAGTTCAAGTTCGTTATACAATTTTCTTTTCGATTTCGATAAAGGTGTTTAGACGAACGTTTGGATGTTAGCAAATACAGGTTTCGACTGACACTGTGTATGTGTGAATAGCGGTAATGACGTCGAACATTTAGGTAGGTGATTAAATTTAACCTACATTCTGCGTTGCGTAAGTCATGCTGGTAGTGAACAACTCTAAACACCATACCATAGAGTTAATTAGTACTTACCTAATACGGTTAACTTAGCGTCAAACGCTACTTTGCAAGCTGTACCTATGTACTTAATTCCCCTCTGGGATCTTTTAGGAAAAGATTTGGGGACCCGAGAAAGCCTAAATAGCTTTCGGATACCGAAATATTTCTACTAATGTTCTATTATTCGTATATTTACTAGATGTGTGCCGCGGTTTCACCCGCGTAGATAAAGTTTTTTTAAATAAAAGTATGCCTAAGTTACTACTTGCATATCAACTACATGACAGCGAAAGTCCCGTAGAAATCAGTCCAGACGTTTCAAATTTACCAGAAACAGACAGACAGGCCTCTGCCTGTTATTAATTATGTTAAAAATTTGCTTTTAACTCTACTACCTTATAATATACTTTCACATGCGTTAAGTGAAAAGCTGTTAATTTGAAATTACAAACATACACTTAATTTTTATTCTTCTGTATGTTTAAATCCTATGTCCATCTCCTGCTTTTAAGGACGTTACGCGGTTTCACCCGCGTAGTTCCCGTTCCCGTGGGAGTACGAGGATAAAATATAGCCTATGTTACTCGCTGATGATGTAGCTATCCATTTCTGAAAGAAATTCGGTTCAAATCGGTCAAGTCAAGTAGTTTCGGGGCCTATTCAATGCCAATAAACAAACAAAAAACAAAATCTTTCTTTTTTATGATATTAATGTAGATGAAAAGTAAAAAGCGTGTCCTCCTGATGGTAAGCGGGCACCTACTACACTAAATAATTTATGGACGTTACGCTGCACTAAACATTCAATATAAGACCGACATCAATCAAAAGCCGCGTAATATCGGACGGAAGTGACGAATGGCGACAGTTATGGCCGCCGGATGTGGCCGCTGCTGCGTGCTCGCTTCCGGTGAGCGCTGTCACTACACCGGAAGCACAAGAATTGATGAACCGCAGTAATCGATGGAGGCTTTCTCAGGACAAAATAGTAAATTTACCTTATAGTTTCTTATCTATACATCTATACAGATTATGAAAAACATAACTGTTTTATAATTCCAAGTTAACAGCTTTTCACAAATTACATGTTTATTACATTATGTCAGTGCTGTTGTACTGACATAAAAAAAAAACAATTTTTTTATTGTGTCTTAGTTTGTTTCTGCAAATCTCCGAAGCGTGGACTAATTTCACTGGCAGACGCCAATGTTACAAGCCTTAAGTTACAGGCTACTTTTACGTAAAAGAAAATATGGTTCTGCGGGTCCCCCATAAAATTAATGTTTAAGAAATTCTACTCAATCAAAATATTCAATTATTACACCCTATAGAAGGCAACTACAATGAGATGTTGGTAAGGAAGAAATGTAATTTCAAACAAAAAATCAACAATATAGCAGACTGTGCACGGAAGATTGTACAAGAGTGGAGTATCACTTAAAATTTCCCAATATCGCCAGCCAAACCGGCTTTTGGTAAGTACACAAAGGCTCCTCAATGGATTCGTCATATCATCGCAACGGCACAAAGCTGCGGATTATCCCCACAAAGATTTATTGTCCTGCAGTGCCGTAGTCAGCGGTCTAGAGCCCAACTTTTGTCGACCACCCAACCCTAGTAAGTGGACTGTAATCCTATGGACGCCAATCCACGTAGACGTAGAGGGATTGAAATAGCTATGTATTTTGTAATCATCACTTCAGTTTTTAAGGTTAAAATGGATAAAATGGGACTCTATTGCTAAGACCCCGCTGTCCGCCTGTCACCAGGTAACTCAACTGTTTGAAAATGAAAATAGTTTATTCAGTTTAGGCCCTGGTAAAGCCCTTATGAATGTCGAAGAATTGACCGTGGTTAGACTGCTGAAGTTTTGTTGCCGCTATTACATTAAATAATTCTAAATATTTAATGGCACTCCCATATGAATTATCGTTTTGTATGTAGATAATGGTATCTTTCCTGCGACAGTCCAACTTGTACTTGGCTGGGTTATTTTGGAAAACTTGCGTAGCTTTACACTTGACCTTGCGTTACATCGTGACTCGAAATGCGTTGATACTTTCTCGGTCTCTCTATCTGCTGAGCGCTCATAACTGGTGATGGCAGCTTAAGTAGGTGGGTTATTTAACAGTGTTCAATGCTAATCGTGATGTCCGTCATGTTCATTACGATGCCAACATTATTACATGTATAAAACAATGATATCTAAAAACAAAGAAACCAATCAATAATTGAAAATAAGCATGAACAGAGTGTTTGCAAATAGGTATTTACCATGTACCTATGTACTTACCTACAAATATGCTAGTTTGATACATTACCTACAAAATGTAGGCACATTCTAGTCTAACTATCATAAAAACTGAAAAAACATGCATCCAAAGAAAATCAAACTAAAAAAATATATAATTTTCGATAAGTTTTGCTTTACTAGTAATCAACAGAAAATCGACGGCTTAGTATTATCATAACGTCTATAATTTCTTGATCATCATCATTAATCTTGAGGATCCTGTTCACGATCCTCGTAAGGATAATGGAACAAATTATTGCTTTGTCATCGGTTCTTGATAAGTGTGCAAAGTTTCAAATCAATTGGTCGAGTTCCGTTCGAAGATACAGGCATACATACCTACGAAGCTTATATAAGCGTGTTAAAAACACAACATCACGGGAAACCACTATAGCGATTTCAGAAATACATTTTATCTGAAATTTCGGGATTTGGGAAACCTATTAAAAAAGGTGTACCTTACTGGAAACGTCAAGCGGTCACAAAATCAGCAAGGAATCTTATTACGTCGGTCGTCTAAATTAATTCCGCGCTGAAATGACGCGTGACCATTTTATCGCATACCTACCGCCGCGGTCTCATTGATAAGGTCCACCACGAGGGTATTTGTAATTGAATACACAGATAACAGGTCACAAGTTGAATGTACCCTTTTTGAAATTTAAATATTTCTAGGTCCCAAACTATAAACATTCGGGCACCTCATAGCATATTGTTCAGACCATATGCCACATGGTTGGGCCATGGGCCACCAAGCCACCATACCGATAATTAAATTTATTGCATAATACTATACGAGGAACAGGGGGCCAACTATGATAGTTTAAGCAGCGCGTATCTAGAACTTCTTAGCTTACCCCCTTATCTTAGGTAACAAAATAAATCGTACAAGCTTAGAAGTTCTTAATATACTCTGCTTAAGCCGATGATGTACTAAGTACCTACAAGTAGAAAACTTGGCCCAAATCGGTGTCATTGCTGGCACGGCTGCCAGCCTTCGTGGCAGGATCCCGACGAAAATTATTTAGTCCTGAGTCTTGAACTATTTGGTCGTGAGGGCCTAGTACCTACTATTGATAAAAACTTATCATTGCCGCCGTCACAACCGCCTTACAAGTGTCATCTTTAGCCTGACAGACAGCGCTGTTTCGATCCTATAGACATCTGCGTTTACGTCGACGCTATGACTTGTGACGGCGATTTTAAGACAACTCGTACTAGGCACTCTGAATTTATGTTAAACACTGTTCGTGTAATTAAGTTTTTACAAATTACTTCTTACAACATCCTTTGCTACCTATCATAGATTGCTACGATATCATTGAGAAACATTGACTATATTGTTAATCCTACTCGGGTAAAACCGCGCGGCACGGCTTGTAGTTATGTAATGCATATGCTCACGCCTGTATTCCCCGAAGGGGTAGGCAGAGGTGTTGTTATCACAACACCCACTTTTCACCGAATTTGATTAAGTGCCAACGTGACAGATGGTGAGTCTATCGCCGTCTCAGGCACTATACATACGTCTTTGAATTACTTCTCAGACATATGCAGGTTTCCTCGACTGCTCAAACCCCGAGGCAACCACGGCTCTCTTAGTAGTTATGTAATAAATACTTAAATACGTATCCCTAATGTGTTCAGTATCTTGCATCGGCTGCAGATAAGGATAATTGCCTCCCGGGGCACCGCCCTTTATCTCACCGTGGAAATAATGAGAGCCTTTAAGTCTCCGGTACTTGAATTAACTTGCTCTGTGGCTTGGATGATGTGCAATGCCTCGTTGCCTTGTCCTGATTGTAACCAGAGAATACATGTACAACAGTACTGTAATACCCTTAGATGGCTGGCATTCTCGTCATACTTGTGAACAGGTGCTGCTTGTGGAGGCTGGTCATCTCAAGCTACACAATTATACGTAGTAAGTACCTACTTTTAGTTTGTATATCTTTTATTGACTTTTATGCACTGGAACTGCGTCCATGGGCTTATATATATATATATATTTTTATGATTTATATTGTATTACTCAAAATTGTAAAATTACTTTGTTTGAAATGAGTAATTACTGAGTTTCTTGCCAGGTTCTTCTCAGTAACAGCTTTGTACCTACCAAACCTGGCAGTAATATATATAATTCTGTGTAATCTTATCGTTCTGACGATTTGAAAGTACTTTGTTAAAAGTATAATCTAGACTACGCGAATATATGTATTAACTTATTTTAAAATTGAAGACAGCGCTTGCGTTTCTTCCTCATTTTGTATGGGAACGCAAAAGCGCTAAAAAGTATAGAATTTTCCTCATTTGGAAATTAGGAAAATACACAATCGACATCTTCTACTTTAAAACATTGTAAAACCTATGCATGGGTAAGCAAGTAAATATACCAACATCTATTTTTCATACCTAGGTAACCGGAAATGAGAAGGGTGATGCGCCCCAAAAATATATATGGCAATACGTTTGCCAAGCACAGCAAGTACGTTTATATTATGATGTTTTTTAGTATACATATAACCTCATTATTCTTAATTCAAAAGAAAGCGCCTGATAGTGATATGCTAGCAAATAGTTGCTTTATCAAATATTTGCATCATTCCTTAGGCAAGGAGTTTATAAACTTTTCACTGCAACTCTATATACTTTACTTTAATAATATTATAGTCGTTCGTTACAACAACAATATCCAAAATACCTCAGATATTCCCCCAACATATTAGAGCGACTCCGTCGACACAAGCAGTTTATTCACAACTTCGTACATTCTCGCAATATGTCGCCATAGCCGCCATCGGTAGGATTATCCCGCCCCATTTTATTGCAACACTTTTCAATAATTTATATCATAACTTACAGTATAAGTTTTGGTACTGTTTGTCAATGTGTTGTCTGCAAATTCACATAATTCACAATTAATTTTTTTTGCTTCAAAACCTAACAGCCTTTCGAAACTGACGGTAGCATGTATAATCCTGTGAAATCGTTCTGACGATTTGAAAGTACTTTGTTAAAAGTCTAATGAAATAAAGATATTTTCGAATTGAATTGAATAAAAATAGACAGTGTTTATGTAAAATCTGTAAAATACTTATGATAAAATGTATAAACGAGATCTCGTTACTGTTTTACCTATTAAAAGTATAGACAGATTTATGAACTGACAATATAACAGTCGTACAGCCATCGCAAAGAGGATTGCAGCCTAGGACCTACTTCTCTCACGAACCGAACGTTAAGCTGAAGCCAACAAAACTGTGAACCTAGTGGGAGCTTCCAACCACCGTGAAAGTCTAGTGCCGCACTTTACTAGATATTATAATCGTCTAAAGTCGCTATCAAATATAAATCGCAAAATAATTTGGCAGAGCGATTCCACCGTGTCTGACTATTATAACGACGGGATTACTTTCAACATAACATCAAGAACGCATGAGTTCGAAAGTTATTCTATCGCCGCCCGTCTCCAAAGAAGTATCAACACATTTCAAGCCACGCTAATTTTCTTGCGTATTGTCACAAAATTCGTGGTCATGGTCCTGCAAGAGCCCACCATCTTACATTAGACTTCAGTGTCTCATGTAGGTTTGACACGCTCGAACGTCATCGCTTTACCATGCGTTTTGCGTTTTTTTTTCTAAGGAGCCTTTTTAAACCATATCATACAAAATTAGGAATATACGCAATCGTTATAGGCAATGTTCAAACTTGCTAATTTTGAATATTCTATTGGCGACGCGTATGGTTTTATAAACTTAAATTAGCCGAGCCGAAGAGAAGTAATAACATAGCGGGATCCTTCGAGACTGTCCGGCACTGTACCTCCACCTTATAGAAGATCGCAGCCAAAAAATGCTGCCTTAGCTAGCACAGAGGAACCTTTTCGTATCACTATGTTGGCCCTGTGAATACTGTGACGCCTGATTATAATGCGATTAATGCGGCTATTGCGAATGTTCATAGACTGCAGTACCCGCTTACCACCAGGCTAACTGTGCGCTTGTTCGCCACCTTTATGGTATAATAAAAGTAAGTATCTACGCGTAGTGACGTAAATGTAATTGTTTGCGCAAGTTCATCTCGGTGGAGGCAATGAGGGACAAAGAAATGGTCCTCTCAGTGAATAATTCACAACCGCGGTATAACTCCAGGCTATGACTTGGTTGATAAGAGGAGCGGGGAGCGGGAAGAGAGCGGAGTTGCAACCAATCGTATATTCCAAGAGGTTTGACATGTAATTCGGTCTTCTATCTTCTAACAACGAACGATTTAATGAAAAGCTGTTATTTTGGAATTACAAACTGACACTTGAATTTTATTTATCTCATCGTCCCTGGCCTTATCCCATACATATCAACCCGATGTGGCTGAACACCTGATTTTTATACGAAGCAATTGCCATCTGACCTTCGGAACCCCTTTTACGAAGAAAACCTGTGATCTAGGTTAAACCAGTTGTCAGACTATTTTGGGCCTCCGACTGACCTGTAACGATTGCCAAAGATGAAAAATTAGCATCCGGGACCGACGGCTTAACGTGCTCTCCGAGGCACGGAGGGAACTCGGGCGGTCACCCATCCAATTACTGGCTCGGGTTACGGTTGCTTAACTTCACTGATCGAATGATATGCGCAGTAGCAACTGTGCCACGAGCTCCTCCAGTCCTTAAAATGTATTTATCTTTATAGATAAAATGTTTAGATTATTTTATTATTATTTATGATTATTATATATTAGCTTTGGATCGCGACTAGTGAAAACCGTTTCGCTCGCCACTCCACGCTCCGCTCATCACTAAGCCCACATCTAGTGAATTCAATCAGTTCCTTGTGAGGTGATCCCGCGTAAGGGCGCGTGCATAAATAACGTTGCGCGTCCGGCCTTGTTTCGCCCTGACTCCGGTCCGGAGAATGGAGTTATAGCCTGTCTCGGACGCACCGACTTTGATGGGGTGCTGTACCTAATGGCTACTTAACGATATTGGCGGATTTATTTATAAGAGTAACTCCGAACGTTTTTATTCTTATCGATTAGATTCTGGATGGTTAGGAAAATAAGAAAAGTATAAGGTGGGACTCGAGATAACATCTTCGAATTACCTAATGGGATATATAAATATCATAATAATCTGTTTAAATTGGTGAAATAGGTAGTGAACTTGATTGGTGAACTTGTTATCTATATATTTATTTATATTGTATTATATTGTATTTATTTATATAACGTGGTGGCCTCGGGGTTTGAGCAGTCGCCTGCTACGCAAGTTCGAATCCCAGCGGGGCCTGTACCAATGAGTTTTTCTAAAAAACGTATGTACAGTGATTTCACACCACGTGCTTCACGGTGAAGGAAAACATCGTGAGGAAAACTGCATATTTCTGAGAAGTAATTCAACGACGTATGTATAGTGCCTGAGATGGCGATAGACTCACCATCTGTCACGTTGGCACTTGATCAAATTCGGTGGAAAGTGGGTGTTGTGATAACAACACCTCTGCCTACCCTTTCGGTGAATACAGGCGTGAGCATATGTATGTATGTTATTTATATAATACTTATATATTGTATTATTTTTATTTTTTAAGTTTAGTTTTTAAGTATGTAATCAGTTTTTAATTTTATTTTTCCTAATTATATATCACACCCGCTTCTATGTTTGTCCTGTATTTAAAGGTTGACTGGCAGAAAATGCTGTAGCATTACGTCCACCTGTGTACTTTGGGTATAAAGTTTTTAAATAAATAAATAGTTCGGCCAAATTGAAACTTGTAAGTTTAATTGAGAATGATCCATTTTATTACCCACATTTTTGATGAAATAAATATGTACTTACCTACTCTATAACCATGGATCCACATAATTAGAATGCTAGTGCAGTGCAGTGACTGGAGATAGATGGAACCAGTGCCCCAAGGTTTTTACGTTGACGATATCGCCGACGACAGTCAAAACCTATAGTTGGGGCACTGGGGCAATACATTTCCAACATTTCCAATATCAGTGACAGTTGTTGTAACCTTAGTAATATAACGTTAATTGCAAACATTTTAATTACGAGTACCAACCCCACAAAGGCGTGACTTGACACCTTCAAACACAAATCAACACAAGTGATTACTATGTTGACATGATAGGTGAAGGGGTAGCGGTAGGGGAGCCACTATTATACTTTAGAGGTACCTATTCTCACGTAAGTAATAAATATATGAGTAGGTAATATGTAAGTCGCGAAGAGAGCCGTGGTGGCCTCGGGGTTAGAGCAGAGCCTGCTACGCAAGCGACGCAAGTTCGAATCCCAGCGGGGCCTGTACCAATGAGTTTTTAGTTTTACGTACAGTGATTTCACACCTCGTGCTTTACGGTGAAGGAAAACATCGTGAGGAAACCTGCATATTTCTGAGAAGTAATTCAAAGACGTATGTATAGTGCCTGAGACGGCGATAGACTCACCATCTGTCACGTTGGCACTTAATCAAATTCGGTGAATTGTGGGTGTTGTGATAACAACACCTCTGCCTACCCCTTCGGAGAATACAGGGTGAGCATATGTATGTATGTAATATGTAAGTTGAAGATTTTTACGTACAAAATATATTCGATTTAAATGTTCATGAATTAAATAAGTAATTGTAATAAATTATTATCTACATAATTCAATAATATTTTGGCGAATTATGTATAACTAGGTGATCTGGCCAGTATTTGAATTATCTTTATATTTTGGACAATACACACAATATCTTTATTAAATATAGCCTAAACTAAATATAGTATGTGTTATTCTGGTGTGTAAGCTTATATTGTTGTAAAGTTTCATTAAAAACCATTCAGTAGTTTTTTGTGTGAATGACTTACAAACATATTACAACCGTTCACGTTTATAGTATTAGTATATCGAAATATAGATACATAGATTATAATACAGTTCGTGTTAAAGTATAGACAATTCTGTTAATACCTTTGTACTTGCGCTGACTTAAAAACGAAAAAAAATTCCTACGTAAAATTACTACTAACATAAGAAACATTTCACTAGAAACCTAAGCACCTTAGAAAAACATTAGAAGGTGGTAAATCAGTGAGATCAGCTCGTATTACCCGCCCAAATTGGATGTAAGGCCAGACAAATGATAGCAACGAAACAATACACTTACCGTGATCGATGGATGGATTCTACTCCTCTCGGGTGGTTTATACCTGTACGTATGTTATGGCTGTACCTTTATGAATTACCAGAGACAAGTATTTATAGTGAAAATTAAAAATAAAACCATTCGACACGAATAAAATTACTAAAAGAGAAACATGCTGGCCAACACGCTGGTCAATGCATTGTTCGAAAATCAAAGTTTGAAATTTTGTTTTTTATGAATCTTAAACAAGGAATGGAAACCACTGCCAGTATTTTCAGCTTTCAAATCTTAGTTGAAGGAAATAGCTTTTACTTAAAAAGAACTTTGTAGAAAATAAATTCAATTAAGTACTTATTTAGCAGAATAGGAATAATTTATGAAGTATGGTAGCAATAAAATGTTGTTTAAAATTATAGGTTTACAGCTAATTTCACCCATTGTGGATGATCATATTAAATATTGTTTGAGCACTTTATCTACAAGATGGCCCTTTTTTTAACAATTGATTTGTATTTCATACTTTTATTACAAGTGAAATAAAAGCGTTCATTCAAACACATTTGACAAAATATATAAACGGTCGAACTGACAAACCTCCTCCTTTTTTCAAGTTGGTTTGATTTTAATGACACACTTACCTGCTAAAACTCCACTAAAAAACCTTTTTTTAAGGAAATTAATCTTACATTTTCAACTACGTAAGGTAAGGTGTTTCATGTACCAAAGAGGTGTCAAGTGAACCGGGTGTATTTTACGAGTGGTAAGAATAGATTTACCCCAATAAAGTGACCCTACCCACACCCCAGCACACTGGTCGCCAGGTAGACCCGTGTTTTATTAACACGGAGAATGTAACATTCCGTTATTGCCTATTGCTAATGTTATGTACATGTATCTACATAAAAGTATAGGTATACTAATGGGTCACATAATGCGAAGGGGTAATTTTAAGTCATTGGTACAGAACGCTTAGATATCTGCGGCCCGCGACACCGCAAACAATTTGATTAGATAATGGCCTCAACTCCCAACATAAACACGCTAAAGCTACGATTAAGTCGTCTTTCACATTCATTCATGCAATAAAAAGCATAGAAAGTAATCGGTATTCAATGATTATGTCAATTAACTGATGGTCAACTAAATGATCCAAGAATGCGACCCGAATTATACCTAACATTGACCTAAGTGTGCCGACCACTAGATTAGAACATTCGTCGCTTGCGTAGTAATGTGCGACGTAAGAACTCATGTTTCTTTTATTTGAAATAACGATCTAAATATTACTGAACAATGTACATACATACAACTCTCTATCTCTTACTTCATACATACATTCCTACGCTTACGTTCCGCGAAGGGGTTGCCAGAGTAACAGCCACATTTTGCCAGATATGTCTAGCTCCCATGTGCGTTACAGATGGAAAGCCTTTTGCTGACTTTTATTTTACGTGGAGAATCCTTAATGGATACACCAACCTCCACGAGGGCAGCGGAAGGTTCATGTCCGACTTGCACCAACTAAACTTCACGGGGTTCCTCCTGGTCGTGAAGTGGGGGGGTGCACGTGTTATGTCACATGCTTCGACGTGACCCCCCGGCGACTAGCCTGTCAGGCCCCTCCTTAAGATACCAGGCTGAACCCGGCTTTTACACTATGCGAGACCTAGGGAACGAATCCTAGATCTCTTGTAGCAGCTTACCGTCAATGAAACATATCCCTTAATCCCTCGTTATCAATCACAATATCAAGACAGGGCCACGAGCGCAGCAAACAGGGTGTAAGTAAGTGAGAGCTTACGTCAATGATCCATCAGCTGATCCCGCCGCCAGTGACTTGCGCACGATCTTGTTAATCACGGATTAACACACACAGCAAACAATGGCTTAGTTAAACACGAGGAGAGATGTACAGGGGGAGATGGGACGTTCAAGAATAACAAAATATATTTAATGAATGAGGTTTCGTTTTATAGTTAACTAGCCGTGCCCCGTGGTTTCACCCGCGTAGACTTAAGGCCCGCGGAAGCATACGTATTTTTTTAAATTACATGTAGCTTCAGTTACTCCTTGTAACATTAGGTATACGGTATAAAAATCCAAATATAAAATCGGACCAATAGCCGGAACAAACGGACAGAGAAAAAAAATTTTTTTGTGTTTTTTTCATATCAGTACCTTATATAATTTCATATGCATTTGTTGAAAAGCTGATAGGTATTGTGGAATTACAAACACACTTAAATTTTATTTATCTGTATAGATGTATAGATTGATATGTCCCACCAGCCGATGTGCTGTGACAAAAATGTGCGCCCAAAATTGATATTGGATGGAAAAATTATTTCTAAAAATGAGCCGTGGTGGCCACTGGGCTTGAGCAGTCACCTGCTACGCAAGTGACTCAAATTCGAATCCCAGTGGGGCCTGTACCAATGAGAATTTCTAAAAAAACTACCTAAAACTAATCATATCCGGTGAAATTTGGGTGTTGTTGTTACAACACCTCTGCTTACCCCTTCGGAGACACTTCTGGGATGGCGTGAGCCTATAAAAATAACTTCAAAACAAAATTGATCTGAATTTATCAATTAAATTTATAAACAAGCATAAAAAACAGTAAAAAAGGTTATTTTGGCAAAATGTATGATTTCAGTAAGCTTTCCAATCAATATAGTGTACGATAAATGTGTCTGTCCGTATGTGGAGTGGTACGTTTTGCTGGTTGCGCGGGCTCTGCGCGGAATACGTAATACGACTTAAGTAATGCCTCCCCTGTCGCACACTGCTGCTGGGGTGAATTGGCGCGCAGGTAACTATTAAAAATATCTCGACGTCTAGTTAATAAATGGTATAAAGAACGATTTAGATTATTTTTTCATTTGTACAACCATGTCATTCTTTTATACATAATTATTAACTTAAATGTAATAAAATAGAACTACGAGAAAAATAAAAATAAAAATTATGAACACAGAATTTAAATCTGTGTCTGCTCAAATGGTGCCCAGTAAGCTGGCTGCGTTACCTCGCAGGATTGCTAAACTAATCCTCTGACCGAAGTAAGAACCAGTTTGAGGATCACCACAGACGTCAACCAGGCGATTTGAGAGTCTTCCCCTTAACAAAAAAAAATTGTTTTAAACCAAGACACACTTTTTTTTTAGGTTTCTCAGCGTTGCACTCGATGACGTGTCGGTTTCAAAGATACGAAATTTAACTTTATACTTCAAAAGAAAATGTGTATGTGTTTCATTTATATGCAACAGACAGCACGCTAAGTCTTTACGTAAATCTTAATATATTATCAAGGTTCTCGTCTTCCCGGAGCCTGACAATAATATAAGGGACTTATGTCTATCATATGTGCTCCAAATATAGGTTTGTAAATTTTTGAATGTCATCACTTGACCATGCCCTGCTCAAAATGTGTAGATCCGCCATCTTTGATATTCAACCAGAGCCCGCTTCGGAAAAGGTATCAATATAATTAAAGCCACACCACATACATAAATACACTTACTCCTGTATTCCCGGAGGGGTAGGCAGAGGTGTTGTAATCACAACACCCACTTTTCACCGAAGATAATTAAGTGCCAACGTGACAGATGGTGAGTCCATCGCCGTATCACTCACACTGAATTGAATAAAAATCGCAGTAAATGTTTATGGTAAATAGCACCTTTTGGTTTGACCGCAGCAGTTAAGAAGCCACGTCTCGCCGTGCCCACTGCACACGGCTCCTCCAGGTACTGAGGTGTAGGAATAAGTGCATTTCGCAAGTGAATGCTGCTCACTACCCGCACTGCAAGCAAATCGCATATTTATCAATACACGTGGGATCATACATAGCCCGTCGTATCTTTGAATCTATTGCTTATTGCTAAGCAGGCTTGCAGGCAATATAATGGTAATAGGTATGCAGGTAATTTACCAATTTAACTTTGGCAATCATTACAGGACAGTCGGTCCAAAAATAGTCTGACACCTGGTTTAACCCAGATGACAGATTTTTCTCGTTAAAGGGGTTGCGAAGGTCAGGTGGCAGTCACTTCGTCTACAATTCAGGTGATCAGCCGCATCGGGTTGAATCAAGTGCCGACCCCAACAATGTGAAAAGTCAGGGAGATGATGATGAGCATGCAGGTAATGAAAATGATTTTCAAAGAAAATTTATACGTATTTAGCTAGGTATTTAATTAATGCAAATAACTATTTTTTAGTGTTAGTGTTTTTAGTATTTTTAAGTGAATAAATTCTAAACTCTTATTGAATAACTTACATATATCCCTAATAAACGAATTGTTTCGATTTTCGCTTAATTTTAGTCTGTATTTTGTATCAAAATGAGAATATACATTAATTTAACTTTAAACATAAAATAATAATAATAACGCACACGAAGAAGCCGTGGTGGCCTTGGGGTTAGAGCAGACTGCTACGCAAGCGACGCAAGTTCGAATCCCAGCGGGGCCTGTACCTATGAGTTTTTCTAAAAAACTTATATACAGTGATATCACACCACGTGCTTTACGGTGATGGAAATGATCGTGAGAAAACCTGCATATGTCTGATAAGTAATTCAAAGACGTATGTATAGTGCCTGAGACGGCGATGGACTCACCCTCTGTCACGTTGGCACTTGATCATATTCGGTGAAATGTGGGTGTTGTTACAACATCTCTGGTTGGGGTAAGCTCGGGGACCCTTCTGGGATGGCGTGAGCATATATATAATAATAACGCCAAAAATAGAGAAATATGATCTCATTCGCAATTATTTTATCACATTTTTACTGTGAACTCAAAATTTATAAAGAGTTATATACTACAAAATATTGTGAGGTTCTCGAATCTCTCGCGTGTGCAGTTTTCCATAACGATACCCCACAAAGAGCTTTACCAAGTGGTTCATATAATCCGCCATTTTTCCTAAATGAAACCCGGCTGATCCACAATCTCATTTGGCTGAGCCGCTCCTGAGAATTATTCAATTTAATGCATTAAATCCGTAATTTTTTCCCCATTATTACCAACATTAGACAAAGCCAGAAAATGTAATTATTCTCTTTGGTAAACATTTGTTTAAGGCGCTATAAGTAAATAGGTTGAAATTATTACCGAGATGCAAATTAATTAATTCTTGAATTATTACACAAAGTCACAGTACAGTGTGATATGTATTAGCTATACTGTCTAGTAAGTAGTTAGAAGATACTAGGTACTGGTATAATATATTAGCTAGGTATTCTTTCCATCAATCTCTATTCTAACATATAAAAAAATCTTATTATTGATATCAATGAACTTAGCCCTAATTACTACGTATATAGCTATACTATTACAGACGCAAATTACTCGTAAGATAATAGCGAATTTAATAGCCGACTTTATACAGTATGAACCACGAAAATCCAATCAAATTTACATATCGTAAATTGTACTTAACGAGTACAGGACCCTTAGAAAATACGCACAATCGATATTAGTATTTTCAGAAGTCACGTGGTTTCTGCTTAGTTCCCATTCCCGTGAGAGTACGAGGATCGGGATACGCCTGATACGTAGCATCCATTGCTAAAATAATATTTTAATTCGGTTCCGTAAAAAAATGATCACGCCATCCCCGACGGTGTAAGCAGAGGTGTTGTAACAACAACAGCCGTGCCTATTTCACTGAATATGATTAAGGGCTAACGTGACAGAGGGTGAGTCTATCGCCGTCTTAGACACTAAATAGGCCATTGAATTAAATCTCAGCCATATGCAGGAAATTACTGCACTTAAATGTTTCGGTCCAGTAGTTTTTAAGTTTATGCGTTACATATAAAAATACAAAACTTAGTAAATATAGATTGGAGATTTATTACGAACTAGCGATGCCCCGCGGTTTCACCCGCGTAAATTTAGTTTTATATAATATCTTCATCCCTTTTTTTCACAATAAAAGGTAGCCTATATCCTTACTCAGAGTCTAAAGGTTGCCTGTGCCAAATTTCATCAAAATCAGTTGAGAGGTTTAAGCGGGAAAGCGTTACAGACAGACAGAGTTATTTTCGCATTTATAATATTAGTAGAGATTAGTGGGGATGATGATCTGTAATTGTTTTTTTTTTAATTTCGTTCGTCATCATGTATAACAAAGTGTGTATATGAAAAAAATAACACCCAAGACCTAACCCTGGGTCATATACATAATACTTATTCCATAATGTGCATCATCAACGCATCAAGCTAATCGCTTGTAAACCTGTTATATACTTCATAATGGAATCATTAAATATATAGCGATGTTATTTACCTGCGATGTAGTAATTGGACATTCATTATTTCGATGTCAAATGTCCTAATGCCATGTTGTGTTCAAATTAATTGAGTCCATTGTTATCAAACCGCAAGCTAAATGTTACTGTGGCCCATCGCTACAATTACCTTAATTTATTGTTATTGTGAATGGCAGATTTATTAACATCAACACCAGAATGTAGGTACTCTTTTAATACGAATGGTAATGATGACGCAGAAAAAAATCGCATTCGGAACATCTAAAGTGTAGTTTAGTTATCGCTTTTATTTATTTATAACTAGCTGTGCGCAGCGGTTTCACCCGCCTAGATTTCATTTCATTCCCACGGAACCTATATTTTTTTTTTAAATAAAAGTAGCCTTTGTTGCTCCTTGTAACACCAGATTAGCCGGAACAAACAGATAGAGAAATTAAAAAAAAAATAGTTTCTCTGTGTCATTTCTGATTAACTTTCAGATAGCATTGCATTTAGTCAAAAGGTGTAATTTTGGAATTACAAACAGACACTTCAATTTTATTTATTTGTATAGATTTTAATATATAAACTTACAGCTAGTACCAATGCGATTATATATAAAAAAAGAAATCTATAATTTACAAAAATAGATTCTTAAAGTGTATTGTTGAACACTTCGTATTAAGTACATTCCGAGTGTGTTTTATTATTTACCAATAATTACTATGTTACTTAGAGTTTCTTTAAAGTAACCTTAGTAACTTCTTATATCACCTGTCAGTGAAAGTACCGTCGAAATCGGTCCAGACACTTACATTTTATATCAGGGGCCCAACCATGAGCTCTTATTGCAATGATAGTTCAGATGTGTGACAGTGACAGATGTATACATGTCATATACGTCTGTCTCATAATATGAGTCGAACTATCATGGCAATAAGAGGTCATGGTGAGGCCCCAGAACATACAGGCAGATTGTGTTAAAGCTTTTAAAAAATGTTTTCATTTTTTAGGATCCCCGAAGGGTTAAGCAGAGATGCTGTACCAACAACACTCATATTTCACCGAATATGATTAAGTTCCAACGTGACAGAGGGTGAGTCCATCGCCGTCTCAGACACTATACATACGTCTTTGAATTACTTCTCAGATATATGTAGGTTTGATGACAATGTTTTCCTTCACGATAACGCTCGTGGTGTGAAATCACTGCACATAAGTTTTTAGAAAAACTCATTGGTACAGGCCCGTGGGATACGAACTTGCTAGCAATCAAAGCAGTCAAGTAAATTCCGAGTGTGTATTAATAGCAAGGCTTACTACTAGTCTTAAGATAAATGACTTTCGTTGCGCTGCAATGGCTTACCATTATTATTATTAGAACTGCATTATTTTGAATAATATTCATACGCAAAACTACAAAAGTCGTGTCATTACCGGATCAAATTCCGCTGGATTGTATTCCGGCACATTAAACAACGGTTAACGTAAACTTCAACGCATCATTACCTCGACGCCTTTATCATTCGCCTTTACCATTGGTCCAATATTCACCTTATAGTCACTAATGGTATTGGCAACAAGTACTCGAATCTAGCAGTCTGATGTATGTGAGTTATGAAAGTAATTATAAATTTACTATGAAAAATGTGTCTACAAAATATATAAAGTAAGGTCAATGCTATATTGTGTATTTTTTTTTTTTTATTTTGTCCCCAAAAGGTTACCCACCTTCTGGGGGAATTTATTTCTGCTATTTGATACAGAATATGTGGAATACATAATAATTAAAACGGATGAATATTTATATTAAGTATGGTACATTATTGGGGATGGTACATTTTCATTATGTGCTGTTGAATTGTTTAATTGTGCTGATGATTTGTTGTATGTAGTGGATGAAGAACTGACTACGTTATAAGCAAATTATGTAAAATACAATTTCAAATTCAAAACTAACATGTTATCCCGCGGTTTCATCCGCTTAGAATCCTTAATAATATTATAAATGCAAAAGTAACTCTGTCTGTCTGTTACGCTTTCCCTCTTAAACCTCTCAACCGATTTTGATGAAATTTGGCACAGACAATCTTTAGACCCCGAGATAGGACATAGGCTACCTTTTATTGCGAAAAAAAGTATTATATAAAACTAAATCTGGTGTGAAACCGCGGGGCACAGCTAGTTATTTCATAATTTGGAATTACAAATAGACACTTCAATTTTATATATCTACTTAATTTTGTATACATTAATATGTACAGCTATAAAAAATACATTATTACGATAGTTTTATATATAGTGCCGTGGTTGGGGTTTAAGTAGTCGCCTGCTACGCAAGTGACGCAAGTTCGAATCCCAGCGGGGCCTGTGCCAATGATTTTTTCTGAAAACTTATGTACAGTGATTTTCACACCATGTGATTTACGGTGAAGGAAAACATCGTCATCAAACCTACATATATCTGAGAAGTAATTGAAAGACGTGTGTATAGTGCCTGAGACGGCGATAGACTCACCATCTGTCACGTTGGGACATAATCATCTTTGGTGAAAAGTGAGTGCTATGATTACAAGACCTTTGCCTACCCCTCCGGGAATTACAAGCGTACCTTTTTTACTACTTTCAAAAACCGTGGATCCTTTCATCTTTAGAATAATATTATTTAAGTACATATCTCGCGACTTAGCGGTCCCTAGTATGGACTACGACCGAATAATCATGTCCTAACAGCTCGAACGAGACTTTGTCATGTAAACGAGCGACTTTACGACTTCAACAACGATTTTGAACCGACTCTTGGTAATGTTACCCGCAATTTTAAGGGTCACGACTTGCTAATGCCAGATTATATTTTTATTGATCTTTTCTTTAATATCGTTTCATATAAATCCTCTAATTTAATTAAATATTCATAATCACTTCTCTTCACGTCTTGCACCAGGCTGTGTCATGACCGTGATAACAGGGTGCCGTTATACCAATAAATAAATGGTCATCTCAAGCTACACAATTATTCGTAGTACTTATTTTTAGTTTCTAAATTTTGTATATCGACTTTTGTGCTCTGGAACTGTGTCCATGGGCTTATATAGCAGTAAAATTATTTTTTCAAAAGAGTAATTACTGAGTTTCTTGCCAGGTTCTTCTCAGTAAAAGCAAGCTTGCGAACCTGGCGGTAGCATGTATAATCCTATGTAATCGTGTCTTTCTGGCGATTTGAAAGTACTTTGTAAAGTCTAATCGAATAAAGATATTTTTGAAATTGAATTTAATGAAATAAATATTTTAGGCTCCCATACTACATACGTGATTTTTTGTATTGCTTGTTTTTATAGATAGTATTTAAAATATTAAAAGAAACGGCCAAGTCCGACTTGAACTTGGCCCATTTTTTCAATACATACATACATATGCTTACGCCTGTATTTTCCGAAGGGGTAGGCAGAGGTGTTGTAATAACAAAACCCACTTTTCACCGAAGATGATTAAGTGCCAATGTGACAGATGGTGAGTTCATCGCCGTCTCAGACACTATACATACGTCTTTGAATTGCTTCTCAGACATATGCAGGTTTCCTCACGATGTTTTCTTTCACCGCATAGCATGGTATGAAATCACTGTACATAAGTTTTTTTTAGAAAAACTCATAGGTTCAGGCCCCGCTGGGATTCGAACTTGCGTCGCTTGCGTAGCAGGCGATTGTTCAAACCTCGTAGCCACCACGGCTCCTTTTTTTAATTTGCCTAAGTATCTTTAAATGCATACAAATTTGTACGGATTCCAAATTTCTTAGTCATCTATGCAAAATTGATCGCAAGGCAATGTATATTTCAGCAGAAAGCTCTTCAGACCTCATTACCATATCCCTCGGGAAATCTTTGTGATGGTAATGATCATTGAGATCTACGACTTGACGGTAATGATATCGGTAATGGTGCCCTTAATATTATATTTTCAAAGATGAACGAAATCAATAGAAAACATCTTAAAGGAGCGCTCAAACTAAGTTATATGCATGTACCTACTTGCTATCATACTAATTTACCCTTATTATGAAACTTAATCTAAGATAGTTCTTGATTTATAAGTAGTTCCATCTCTTTTAGTATTACAGATTTAAAAAGGATGAGCAATATACATTGTTTTACTTCGAGTTTGGTCTAGTCTCCTCTTTTTATAGGGAACTATATTTATATATCTACTACCTTACTATCAAGACATATTCGCATGCAGTTTTTAGGAAAATGAAAAAAATATGATTTCTTGCACAAACGGTACGATAATGTTAATGAAATTTTAGATTATGGCCTTTATTGGCAAGGATTAAAATTTTTAGTTTGAATAATTCACATTTATTAAACAAAAACTTAATAGTATCTAAATACAAGAAACAACAGGTACATAATATTATAGCTAATAACATCTACAACATTTTAAATAACCCCCACATAAAATTGCCGGTTTGAGGAAGCGTTTAGCTAAACTGCAATTAATGATGCAAATGAACACTGTACAATATTAATCGTCGGATTTCACGACCTTTAATTTGTACACCCAACAATTAGTGAAACGCATTCCAATAACTACTTAAATCCACGCAATTCATACATCATTATACGGATTTGAAACCAAATTTACTATATTGTAGTCTGATTTTATCAAATCCGCTGCCCTTTCCCCTATCATCATTGTAGGAGCATTTGTATTACCACTAGGTATCTTGGGCATGATGGAAGAGTCGGCAACTCTCAAAGCAGAAACTCCGAAGACTTTGAGTTTCTCATCCACTACTCCACCCATCCTGCAGGTCCCAACAGGGTGATACAGGGAACTCACCGTATGCTTAGCATAACATCTCCAATATCTATCTGTACCCCACTTTAAGTTATTACACGCTGTTATATTCAGTCTTACCATAAAGCCTTTCACCTTTCTGTAGTAAGATGTCTGCTCCAAACGCGACATGTACTTCAAGCCTTCAGCTGCTAAATATAAGTCTTCATGATTCCTGAAGTACCCTAATTGTATCAATGGATCGTCGAAGGGATTCTTGCTCTTTAACGTTACTTGTCCTCTCGACAATGGGTGTAACAACACCAACGCCAGGATATCAATTTCCCTCAGCAAATTTGCTTCAGCAGCGGAGAAAGCTAGGAAGTCATCGTAATGTGTCACCGTTTTAAGCCCATATGCAACTAAAGGTGATGCTGCTGCACCTATGTGCGTATTAAATACTTGGAAATGTGGCTTAGTATCACTGCCGTTAGTGTCATTTACTCTGAAAAAGCCACTTTGAATCGGTGCAGGAAACGAATCTAGCAGTGTGGTAACGAGCAAATTGTCTGCTACAGATCCCAAGCCATACTGCC
This sequence comes from Watsonalla binaria, assembly GCA_929442735.1. Taxonomy (NCBI): domain Eukaryota; kingdom Metazoa; phylum Arthropoda; class Insecta; order Lepidoptera; family Drepanidae; genus Watsonalla; species Watsonalla binaria. The sequence goes on from OV838938.1 coordinate 3,918,100, forward strand.
CTGCGAAAAACATTGGTATAAAGGAATGATCATGCAGATTTTCCCCAACTGGAAGATCAGCTACCACCTTTATTCCCAATTTTTCCAACTCTCTTTCTGGCCCAATTCCTGACAGCATCAATAGTTTTGGGCTGTCAAATACTCCTGCTGAAATAACGACTTCAATATCAGAATATACGTTAACTCGTTTGCCATTTTTCAATGCTACTTCTAAACCATACGTTCTCCTATTAAGAGGATCAATAAGGATTTTTGTTGCTCTTGCATATTTAGCTACATATATATTAGGTCTATCTTTGACAGGAGCTCGTAAATAAGCCTCAGCGGTACTGGATCTCCTTCCATTAGCAAAAGTGAAGTGTGGTCTTGAAATGCCCATATTATCTGGGCCGTTGTTTTCCAAGACTCTCTTCATTCCAATTTCTTCAAATAAATTAAGCCTTATCTCGTTGATTTCTGTAAACTGGGGATTGGTTTCAGGTCTTGAAATTTTCACTGGGCCTTTAGTGGAATGATAGTGAACATTGTAAGGGTTATTCATGACACTATAATCAGTCATACCTTCAAGCTTCTTGAAGTAGTGAAGGACGGTATTCCAGTCCCAGCCAGGTGCTACATCTGCCCATTCGTTGTAGTCCTCAGGCACGCCTCGGGAGTAAATCTCATAGTTCAAAGAAGATGACCCTCCAAGCATTTTCCCCCGACTCATGTAGATGACGCTACTGGGATGGGCCTTACCGACTCCATTATCTAACTGAGCGTTGTAATTCCAGTCGTACTCTGTATGTCCTAAGGTTGCGAATAAGCTTGGAGCCTGAAAGAGAGTAACGAAAACTTCTTATTTAGGGATTACAAATGAAATTCAATGGAGTCTCAGCTAGATGCGGCTTTACAAGGATATTAGTGTTTATTAAGTCCAGATCTGATGCCCTAAGAATCGTACTCAATAATTCCTCTGTAGCATACTGTGAAGGAGTATGGAACAAGTATGGTACAGGAGTAGTCAGCTTCTTCAAAAAACGCTGTACAAGCTTTGCAAATCTGATGATATTTCAAACGATTACACTCAAATTAATAGATCCACCATTGTAGCATCAGAAATATACCAACCACGCTGGCGGGCGGCGGGTCACCTCCAGCTTCAATCAAAAGCACCTTCCAATTGAGCACCTCGCTCAATCTGGCTGCTACCACGGCACCGGCAGACCCGGCTCCTACCACGATGAAGTCAAAACGGTCGCCATCTGTGGTATTTTCATCATTGGAATAATACATTATATCCTATAATATATATCTATTATGAGTGTCTTCTCTAACAGCTAACATTATATTCGATATTCGATATACCTACTTGTATTAAATCAGAAATTATTTCAAGCGATATGGCAAGTTTACATTAGAAACGAAACTACATGACAACTACGACTCCAATAATTTACTTACAGATAAATCAAATTGAAGTGTCTGTTTGTCATACCAAGTTAAATGTGCATGTGAAAGTTTACACGTCTGAGGTTTAGGGTTCCGCTAAAGAATGAAAATAGGTGTTACGTCTATTTTTTTATTTTATTTGATTGTTTACCATTCAGCTGATAATTGTCGGGCCACCCGGTAGGCAGTATCGCCTGTGACAGAGCTAATGTCCTCAACATCCATCGCACTAGCACTGATGATGAACAAGCTTGAAGCACACTCAGGAATTCATTGAACACTGCATTTAAGGATATCATTGCATAAGAAAATCTTTATAATATTGTCTACCTATGAATGACAAAGCTACGGTTATTTTTATTTGATTAGATTTCTTATCAAGTACTTTGTACAGGATTATAAATGTTCCCACCGGGTTCGGAAGGTTGCTTTTGGCTGAGAAGAATCTGGCAAGAATCTCGGTAATTCTCTTTCCAAAAATAGTCTTTACAATTTGTTGTTGAAAGAAAAATTGGTAACGGGGCACACGAACTGGTATTTCGGTGCCAACCCCAACTACTAATCCTGAAATTCACTAGCAAAAGTTAATAATGGTTTTCTGTCTAGATAGACAACGCTCAACATAGATATGTTGAGCGATTATATTGAGATATGTCCGAAAAAAAAACATTAAGGCATGTTATTCTGTCAACTGGTACTCGAACGAAGTTCGTTATTTGTAAAAATATCTCGGTAAAATTCTATTATGCAAGTTTCATTAATTATCTTAGTTTTATTTACAGTGGGTCAACTTTATCAATTCAATACCACAATATTTCATATTCTGGAAGTAAATAAGTAAGGATGTAAAGCTTTAAAAAATCATGTTTCCTCCAAAATGTTTGTGTAAATCAAGCAATACATGCTGGACACCAAACATTTCAAGAACTCGCATATTTCATTGAATAAGAGCAGAATTCAAACACGGATGATGACAAAACGACAGCGTAACAAATATGTCAGGCATGAGAATTAGCTAATAGTCAAACAAATATCTGCACTTGCAAACGTTAAAGTTTTAAGCAAGGTTGACAATATAATAGTCATAAGAATGGTCTATTTCACAACACCTGACAACTAAACCACAAACACCACTTAACGCAGCTCACGTCTCAAACGCGAACAACATAATACTATGAGTATCACTTGCGAATTGCTCACCAGTTCATCCTCAACTAATTATATAGAAGTAACACTAATTACCATATTATCATGGCAATGCGGATAGTAATTGCATTTGCTCGTAATATCAAATTCAAATAAGTCTCATAATATTCTATTGAATTAAAACTGAATTATATTATATAGGTACAAGGAACAGGGGGCCTACCATCATTGGTTTAAGCAGAACGTATTAAGAACTTCTGAGCTTTGACGTTCCAAAATTCGAAGCTGAGAAGTTCTGAATATGTGCTACTTAAACCGATGATGGTTGGCCCCCAGTACTTAAGACTGTCTAAAATCGGTGTCTCTCGGGATCATTGGCAGCATTGCAACGTTGAATAGCATTGCTGATTCTCTGAGCGATAAAAGCCCCAGCCCGCTTGTCACGAGAGACTTCTACCAGACGACGTGCAACCTCTTTGAAAAGTTAATGAGCATCCGGAGTCCAAGGCCCCAGAGATTCAATCGCAAACGCAGACAATATGTATCCTTGACCAATGCAAGCATATTTCCGGCGCTTGGTACACTTCTGCTGAGCAGCAGCAGCAGCACCGGCCACATCAGCAGAGCCGGGGATATGAGACGGAGCCAACGTATCGACACTCTCACCAATCTCCTCGACACCAATGACAAAAGTTAATTTGTATACTAAGGTCTAATAAGATGTACCTATACAATTAACGCACAATCTAAACCTATGATAATAAATAAATAAAATAAATATGTAATGGTAAGCAGAGGTGTTGTTACAACACCCACATTTCACCGAATATGATCAAGTGCCAACGTGACAGAGGGTAAGTCCATCGCCGTCTCAGGCACTATACATACGTCTTTGAATTACTTCTCAGACACATGCAGGTTTCCTCACGATGTTTTCCTTCACCGTAAAGCACGTGGTGTGAAATCACTGTATATAAGATTTTTTTTTAGAAAAACTCATTTGTACAGGCCCCGCTGGGATTCGAACTTGCGTCGCTTGCGTAGCAGGCGACTGCTCTAACCCCAAGGCCACCACGGCAAAACCTATGATCTTAGAGACATTAAATTTAGAGGGTGCGATTTTGGCGAAATAAAGCAACTGGGTATAGAAATCGACGTCACACAAGACTTCAAGACTCAAATCTAATGACTAGAGGAACATCGACCTTTTCAGCTGAGCAATGAGGTGACGAGCCAAGAACATGATGTTTTACTATGAAAATGTTTTGCTTGGGAAGTACTTGCTTACTTGCTGGTGTAGCGCCAATAGCGCCCTAGGTTTTGACACGTTAGAACGTTGACCGTTTTGAGCTTTTTTTGTAACGAGACGTAAAACTTTCTACACTCGCCGCTTGATGCGTTTTAAACGTTCCCATACAAAATGAGGAAAATACGCCGGTGATATTGTCAACGTAAAAACATGTTTAAACCTATACTTGGATATACATACACACACAGACAGCAGATTATATGATTCACTAGACTTTTCAATGTCTACGTAAGTTCAGCCACTTATACAATTAAAAAAATGTATGAACTACAAAACGCCGAACATAGAACTCCTCCTTTTTTTGAAGTCAGTTACTAAGGATATTCAGTTTCACTTTGTTATTAAGTCAGCATGTGGTAACACGTCAATAATTGATTGGTAATCGACCTACAAATTGTATAATGTAATGTAGGTATTTAGGTACACAATAGCACATAAAGTTTAAAATTGCTAGCTATGAGCGCTGACCTTGAATGAGCAGTAATTTTATGAGCCTATTCTTGTCTGTCTGTATGGCGCGACTTGAATATAATACATGAGCAGTATCCCCACTATTTTCACTAAGGGCTCATAACTCGTGTCAGCACCAGTATACCTATTTTTTTTTTTAAATAGTTACATAGACTTCACGCTACACGCTGCTGCCAACCTAAAGTGGAACTGGGCTGGCCACGTCTGCCGCATGTCGGATGAGCTATGGGCGAAAACCATTACAAAATGGACACCAAATGGCAGGAAACGACTACGCGGCAGGCCTCGTAGGAGATGGCGGGATGAGCTTGATGCTTTCAGAAGCGATTGGGATAGGACTGCTGAGGACAGAGAAAGTTGGAAAAGTGGAAGGGAGGCCTTTACCCAGCAGTGGGACACGACAGGCTAATAATAATAAATAATAATAATACATAGACTTCACAGTATTAAAATCAAAAAGAATTGTATAGGTAAACGTCGAGAGTACATATCCCAACGACAACAGCGTGAGGTCGGGGATAAAGTAAATACGAAAAAAAGAAAATTCACCCCTTACAGTTGCAGTCACGAGCTATGAGCGCCCATTTTGAATGCACAATAGTCACTTTATAAGTCTGTTTGTAACGGTAATAAAGTACATGCGCTGCATCTCCACTATTTTCGCTGGCCGTTCATATCTGGTGATGTCAGCATGGGCTCTGATAGTTGGACTCATCGTATCGTATGACGAGCCTACACTCGTACCTATTATACTATATTGGGGTAGTATTTTAGAGTACTCGCAAAATACAAAATAATACAGTCTGCACTATGGCGATGTTAGTTCGCAGAAGCCGCTCGTGGGCTGTTTGGTTCAAGAATTCAGTTAAATTCGAAACATGATAGATTTCATTAGGTAACGAATCCGTTGTGACATTTGCGTTCAGACGCGCCAAAATTACGTTAAATTCCAGTTTCGTATATTGCAGACGTTTTATTAAAGGGCGTCAAATAAATGACCTGTGCATTAGTCTCTGTTAATTAACCGACTACGAAAAAAAAGGAGGTTTTAAATTCGTCTGTATGTTTTTTCATCTGTTGTCTGTGGTCGAGTCCATCCCCCAACGTGATATCAAAAACGACGAGGCAAAACAGGCCTAACTTCAGACTGAAAAAATATTTAAACCAAAATTGGAACTCACTACCGACCATGAACTTCCTACCCTATTAATTTAGATATTGCAAAGATAACCTAGACCTACAGATGCAGTACCTACACACTCAAGCTCTGTTATCGAGTCAGGGTCGGCACCAAACCTAAATTTTTCATTCACCTACTAATTTACTCCTTAATTTTGTATCTTCTCAATAAAAACTATCAGCACTTCAATACCACAAATATAATCACAGTTTTTAAAAAAAATTTAAATATTATTTATTTTGCCGCACACTTCTGTACTGGTATTGCCACCTCACATATTTCCAAATTTCGTCTTAAATCCAACAATATTAGGTACTTATTGGGCCGTGGATTTGTAGTCGACTAGGCCGAGTTTGACTTATGTGGTGCATAGCAGTGTAGATGGTTAATTCAGTGACCATCAATGCTACATTTTTTGACACTGACTTAGGCAATGAAAAATTGTGTCAAGAACTTAAATTTAAATTTAAATAATTATAATCCAGTTCTTTCGTAGTGTTCTAGTTCACCTGCGGATGTTCTTTGTTCTTATCACAGAATTTAAACCAAATTTTGTAAGTAGTTTCGTCTGGAATGTGAAATTTATTATTCAAATGATATTTATAAATGAATATAAATAGTAACGAAAAATCTCAATTCGCATGCAAATAAATAATGTCTTAATTTTAATCGCATATTACATAATGTAAGTTATTCAAGATACCTACGCTCGATGTTATAATTCGTGTAGATAAATATTTTAAATACCTATATTAATTAATTTACCTACCAGGTATTTCTATAATGACACAAACCAGTTTTATTAGTACAAAAGTATGGTTATCCTACTGCTTGCTGGTTCAAGGGTAGCTGCGGTAATACATCGATATACCTAAGTATACGAATTGATTACTAGTTACGTATTAGTTAGTAGGCTAATTTAATTCAATGCTACAGCTAAATATGCAGCAATAGACAACGCGGTCGAGACTTCGACAGAGAACATCTTGAACAGCGACTTGTTGAGGATTAAAACAAAATTATTTATAAACAAGCGGTGCCCTGCGGTGTCACCCGCGTAGGTTTAATTACATTCGCGCGGAACCCTAAATGCTTTTTTTAAATAAAAGTAGCCTAAGTTACTCCTTCTAACATTAGCCAGTGAAAGTTAAAATCGGTCCGGCCCTTTCAGAGATTACCCGGAACAAACAGATGGACAGGCAGATATTTTTTTGAATATTAGTTTTTTATATCAGTACCGAATATACTTTCATATGAATTTAGTGAAAAACTGTTATGTTGGTATTACAAACAGACACTTCAATTTTATTTATCTGTATAGATGTATAGATAAGTAGAAACATTTTCTTCTGGGCATTTTTCAATTCATACCTATATACAGGGTATCTGAGAAAAAAGAACAGTTGTCTTCTAGAAGTTGTAGGGTTTTTTGAATAAGATGATGATATCACTATGTTGAGGTCGTAAAATATCGTATATATTTATCTAATGGAAATGCATCTTGATGTCGTAGTGCACGGTACCTAAGTTTCGGAATATAAACCCTCGGAATGATGTATATACTTGTATTTTGTGATTTTTTTGATTTTTAGTCTAGGAATAATGTCTTAGAAATAATTACCATACATTATATATAAAAGCGCTAGCAACTTTTTTTATATATGCATTAACAATTAGTCTGAGCGCAGAATGTAAATTTACGAACTGATTAATTATTTTATTATAGTCAAATACCTAAATGTCATGTTTACATTTTAAATTGTATAATAATCTTATCTGTTTATTCCTTAGTTCGGGTATATACATGTTTTTACAAACAATCACAGCAAATACGTACCTAGGGGAAGTAAATCTAAAGACAAGGCAGTATAATCATCGATCGTAGTCGAATTGACTTAACTATATTCTGTTCACTGTCTGACATGACATTACATAATAACAAATTTCAATATTTTCAATAGTGGCAATACCATTATTTACTAAAATTTTATTTTAGGGTTTTTAGGTTATTAATTATTATAGTATATATAGTTATTTTTATTATACTACTCTTCGCGTCGATGGCATATAAATAATGTAATAATTTTATGAAATCATTTTCTTTCTGCAGTCCTAACTTGATTGTGTGTGACATAGGTATGAGTATGCTATTTAATGGTACAAAGTTTAACGCGCGCGTTGTTTGAAAGGCGATTGAGCGCGAAGAAATGTAATCACCTCGCCCGCTCATAGCCAATACCTAAAATGAAATCCCGTATATCTACTGACTATTGAGCTTCCTAACTTCCTAATTAATAAACATAAAAATTAATGAATTGTTTATTCTCGTATTGACAATGAACTCCAACCTTTGACATGCCAAAGTGTATATTTAATAACTTTATTGTAGTTACGAATCATCATAATACAAACATACATACATATGCTCACGCCTGTATCCCATGGGGGTAGATAGAGACCACCATCATAATATAACTTGTATAACCTGTAGACAGTAGCCCTCGAATATTACAGTGGTTATTGAACATGGATCTTGCTGAAGAAACATCAAAATTATCCCTCAGGTAAGCTAATAACACGGCGATGAACCTATATACCAATTTTTTTTATGGCCTCTTGTACCTTTCCTAGAATATTGGTATGTTCTTATTTACCATAATATTACTTGATTGAAAATATTAATTACAATTTGTGAGTAGTCAATGATTAAAAGTATAGAATATGTGCTCACAGAACTAATAAAAATGTTTCAATTTGTCACTTAACCTTAAACTTAGTATAAAAACTTGAGAACAAATGAGGAAAGAATTTCACTAACTTTAAATCCTCAATTTCAGCTTACTATTGTCATATCATACCTGTGTACTTTGTGCATAAAGTTTTTAAATAAAAAACATGTAAGAAACGCAGCAAGGAATAGTGGAGATATTGTGTATGTTTTTATTCACCTTGCACTACAGATATAGACAAAGACAGACTCATGAAATTACTAGTTCAAAGATACTCATTCTTAACTCATGATGATAAAGTACATAGTCAATAGTTCACCCAGATCTGGTGCTCTATGTATTTTTAATGCATACATACATATGCTCACACCTGTATTCCCTGAAGGGGTAGGCAGAGGTGTTGTAATCACAACACCCACTTTTCACCGAAGATGAGTGCCAATGTGACAGATGGTGAGTCCATCGCTGTCTCAGACACTTTACATACATCATTGAATTACTTCTCAGAAATATGCAGGTTTCCTCATAATGTTTTCCTTCACCGTAAAGCATGTGGTGTGAAATTATTGTACATAAGTTTTTTAGAAATTTTCAGAACTATAGATAGATACATGCAATTATGATTCCAGTGATGGAAGGCAAAAGAAACGAGAAGGATACCTGGACTGGAGGGAGTACTTCATGGCCACAGCATTCCTGGCTGCTAAGCGTAGCAAGGACCCCAGCTATCAAGTGGGAGCCTGCATCGTCAACGCTGATAATAAGATTGTTGGTATTGGGTGAGTTTCAGCTTATAAAAACACTTCAAATTTCGTCCCACTTATGACAAAACGCAGTTTAAGTGAAGAGAAGACAAAATTCAAATTAAAACTGTGTACATCCCTTTTGAAATCCATATCACAAAAAGAGATGGAACTACTTTTGAACCAAGGATAATCTTGCATATTTAAATTTATCAAATAAATTATGTACCATTTTGAACCTACCATACTTTCATATTATGCATTTAGTGAAAAGCTGATAATTTGGAATTACAAACAGACATTTCAATTTTATTTATCTGTATAGATGTATGTTTTCAGGTATAATGGAATGCCGGTTGGATGCAGTGATGATGACTTTCCTTGGGGAAAGAATACTCCTTCACCTTTAGATAGCAAGTTTCTCTATGGTGAGTACTCCCCAGCTTCACATGATAGTCTAATGTCTGGGGTAGGCTGGTGTAATTAAGTTTGAAACTTCTTCTCTATCACAAAATATTAAAGAATGTAACTTTAAAGACCATGGTAATAATGTATCATTATCAAAATGCTTGTGGCACAGTTGCTATTGCACATATCATTTAATCAGCGAAGTTAAGCAACTCCAACCCAAGCCAACAGTTGGATGGGTGACCTCTAAGTTTCCTCCTAAAAAGGTTACAAAGATCAGTTGATAAGTCACATCGGGTTGATCAAGTGCCGACCGCCACAATCTATTAGGCCCAGCGCTCGCTTAGGCCTCCAACTGACCTGTAACAATTGCCAAAGATGTTAAATTGGCTACCAGGACCGACGGCTTCACGTGCTCACCGAGGTATGGAGGAATTTGGCCGGTCTCCTATCCACCTACTGGCTTGGGTTGCTTAACGTGCTCTCCGACTAACTACTACCTCTCCTAACTACTGCTACCATACTTATTGTTTATGTTTACCCTTCTGGAAATCCAATGCACGCCCCTGCTAAATGCATATGATAGTATATACGGTACCGACATTAAAACAAATTAAAAAAAAACTCTGTCTGTCTGTTTGTTCCGGGTAATCTCTGAAACGGCTGGGCCGATTTTAACGGGAGTTTCACTGAGAGATAGCTAATATTACATAGGCTACTTTTATTTAAAGAAAACATTTAGGGTTCCGCGGGAATGAAATTAAATGTACGCGGTTGAAACCGCAGGGCACAGTTAGTCTAAAATATAATTATTGTACTTATGTTTTTCTAGTGTGTCATGCAGAAATGAATGCAATTGTCAACAAGAACTCTGTAGATGTCAAAGGTTGCACAATATACGTAGGTCTGTTCCCTTGCAATGAGTGTGCTAAGATGATAATACAGTCAGGCATCACGGAGGTTGTCTACCTATCTGATAAGAACGCTCACAAACCCACATACATTGCATCCAAGAGGATGTTTGATGCTGCAAAAGTCAAATACTGGTGAGTGAGTGAGACAAATCTGCTCTGAAATATCATAATGTTCCAGAGATTCTGAAACAAAAAAAATTTGAATATTGGGTCGGAAATTGTTAAAATTTCTTCCAAAAAATCAAAATTTATTGTATCTTTTTCATTTTGAGTAGAAATCCAATAATGTATGCTCAGTTCACACTGCAATAGATCCACAATTAAATATATTATAAATATATATATATATATATGGATGCTGATAAGCAATAATGTGTCAACCCACAAAAAGTCAAATTCAAAGGTTTTGATATATTTTGATAATGCATCACGGATTTAACATTCTAAAAAAGTGTTTCAAGTCATCTGAAACATAAAAGTACGTAAAAAATGGATTTATGTCATAAAACAAATCTTAAATCACGTATACAATCATCTTAAGACGCCATTTTCTCAAAACCAAGTTTATGCGGGTTGACACATTATTGCTTATCTGCATCCATATATATATATATATATTTTTTTTTTTCAGGCAATTTATACCAAAACATAAGAAAATTGAGATAAACCTCGCCGAGGTAGACTGGGACGCAATGAGTCCTTCCAAATGACACCTACTAACTGACCTTCTGAGTATGCTTCAATCTAGTTCAAATATACCGATTGTGTTGTATATACATTGAATAATGTGATATTAAATATTATATAATATGACTAAGTTGATAACTTTAAATAAAACAGAAATAAATTTAAATTTTGTAAAATTAATTTTATTACTTTATGTACAAGATGACGCCGTCATACTCGGCTAACATAACTTGAATACAATAAAACCAACATGGCCGTACCTAAGTAACTCAATTATGTGCAAATTTATAAATAGGGACTTACATGCACTGAACATTGTTCAACTGAGAAGACCAATCCAATAATTTTGAACATCAATTTGAGCAATTCAAGGCATATATTATATCTAATATTGAAAATCACCATGATATTATATTGTTTAATTCAAATGGTCTAAATCTAAGTCAAACTTACAAACAGTGCTATGGAGGTTAATAACAGGCTTTGTTAATGGGTGTATAACAAATATGTGACATGTCCAGTGCAGACAAACCCGGATGTTAGTAGGAGTATGTGTTAGAACACAACTAGGTGCAATCATTACAATTTGGGAGTATTCAACTATATAATTATTGTCCAAACTTTACAGATATCTACACAACAAAGGTGACCAACAAAACTAACCATTATATTTAGAGTCCATGTTGAATGTTAGAACGGTTACACGATGTATTGTAGCGCCCGTCGCAGCTTACAAGTCGACGACTCGTAACAACATTATACAAGTACGAACTTAACCATAAGAATTATTTACAAAAGCGTACCTCAGTTCTGTCAAGTATTGCGTTATGTTTACAAATTTGCTACACGATATTATTTATTATTATTTTCTTTACACAGTCATTTCATTTGAAAACATCAAAGTTTATCCTAATTAAATTCTGTTAAACAATGAACACTTGAGGCCACACACTGTGAACGTTTATTCCGAAACATACGAGATTACAGAGATTTAGACGAAAATGCTTATGACGAATATTACACTAATTTTAATGATTTTATTGTACATATTGCTGTAGAATGGCCATTGACGAATGGCGCACGGATCACAGGACTAGACCATATGGTTACCGTTACATAAGACACTAACAGAAGCACTCGCCATTCATATAACCATTCCATTTGTATTGCTTTCACACCTTCCCCCGACAAACAATACAGGAATACAAGACCTCACCATATTGTTAGGTAAGTACAAATAGTTGGTAAAACATGCTAAATGCACATAAAGCGCTAAGGTCTTTGTCCAAAACAATGAAAGCTGCGTGGTAAAATGTAATAAGTATAAAAATATCATTCGGAAGTCTCAGACCAAACAAAAAGGGATAAATATCTTCACAGTGAGAAAAAGCTTAAAACTATAATAAGGAACATGTTTTCCACACTCCAAATTTATTTCAAACTAAAGGTGCAACCTCATGCAGCCGCCCGACGCTCGTTTCCAGCGACAAATGTGGTCACGTGATATGTAGCGACGAAGCTGAAAATGTTGAGCTTTATCGCTGGGAAGTATCGAGAGCGTAAGTAGGTTGTTAACTGGAATGCCCCGTCACCAACTACCACTTATGGTAAAGCCATTCCATCAATCGTTAGCTTTCCTTGATCGGGTACACAAATTTCTCTCTACTTCAACTTTGGCCCATCTTTGAATCACGAAAAATGCCACCATCACCAAACGAGCGACGAGCGATTGATTGTCGCTGAAAACGAGCGACGAGCGGCTGCATGACGTAGTTCCTTTTTGAGTCGCGGGAAATTTAAAATGGGGTCACGTGACCATATGTGTCGCTGGAAAAGACCGTCGAGCGGCTGCATGTGGTTGCATCGTAAGATCTGCAACCAACTATTGATCTATATTTCAAGGTTCTACAACGTAATTGACAGGTTTTTGACGTTGACATGAACTGTCACTGTCAGTCAGTTGAACACAGCAAAATATAGTGCTCTGAGCCAATTAAACCAACAAGCTGTAGGTCTGAAAAGACCACTCTGGGAGAATCATAATGTGATCCGAATATGTTTCATCATCGAAATGACAAAATGGTCACTTAGGTGCAATTCATATTATGATTCAAGAAAGATTAATATTTCGCAATTCACTTGTTTCACACTTTCGAATGAAGATTCCTAAAATGGTCCTCAAAATATGAATTGCTTTTGTGACAAATAGCATCATAAAAAGTTAGTTAGGGACTAACATCTACAATTATTGTAATCATTCGTGAATCATAATAATAATTACACCTAAGTGACAATTTCGTCATCTCGATGATGAATCATATTTGGATCACATTATTATTCTCCTAAAGTGGCCTTTTTAGATCTACTGTACGTGGATTGAATAAGCGAAAGAAATTTAACGTTTCCAAACTATTGCTTATTGCTATAAAACCCAGCTAGGCACTTTATCAATGGACAAGCACATGCTAATTACACTACGTATAAAAAGTAGTCAAACCACAGCAGTCAAACTCCAAATGTATCGAACAATGCACAATCCAATATAGACTATACCAAACACGTGGTAATATTCAGAGCATCACAACAACCAACCATTGAACGGCACAATAACTGATAAATTGACATGTTGTTTTAAGTTTTTAATTATTTCACCACTATTTGACGATCAAAGTAAAATGGCTCGTTACGGCTTCGGCAAGGTTGCCGTAATACGTTACGTGAATAGAAAATAAACATCGAGATTTATTAATGTTAACTAAGCTGTAATAACCTAGCCGCGTTATCCATTAAGATTTCTCAGCGTCGCACTCATCGACGAGTATCGGTTTTAAAGAAACTAAATTGAACCTTATCTTCTATGCATTATGTATCAATTTCCTATGATTGAAACCAACGCTCGTCGTAGAGTTCGACGCTGAGTAACCTTAGTGAATAACGCAGAAGCTGTAGATAGGTAGCCTACAGCCTAAATCCAAAAATTGTTACATTATGAAAAAGGGGTAAAACTTTCATAGACACAGATACATTAATCTGAGAGTTCCAAACACTATTGCGATTAGTGGATTATAATGCTTTACGATTCCTAGCATTTATCAGTCTAGACTACAGCTAGGAACTATATAAGTTGTGCCTAGTAATATAATCCTGTAACTATGCGAATGAACCATCATCGTATCGCAGACTGGCGCTGGGAAGAGAGGCACGTCCGATGCGAAACACGTAAACGAGAGAGGCGTAGTTTATACAAAAGGCGCTCTGAATATACACTGGGAATAATAAACATTTCGTGACCTTTGCATCAATGTTAATACACACTACACATTTAACATAATGTTATGTAATGCGCCAGAACGACCTTTGTGTATTAAGAGTATTGCACCGTTTTCGTAAGTCTATACTCTCTAGCGTCACTCAAAATGTATTATGAGAAATTTTAGTTATTTACGTCACACAATTTCTCATACAAATATTCGGTGGATACGCTAGCGTGTATGGAATAGGAAAACGGTGGTAAACTCGTGATAGGGGTAGCAGGAGCCTCCTTGTTATTGCTCTGCGGGCATAGACACTTTTACACTAGTATAGAGTAGAGAATGACATGTAAAATCGATATCCAAATTTATTTATCAACAGGAATTAAACGTCATGATAGTCGAGTAGTGGAGAAATATCTTAAACAATAACATTATTTAAACCAATCAAGTCTTTGTGACATCTATAACCTGATATGAGTACTCGTTCCGACCAAAACCAACAATTTCTATTACACTAGCATTAGTATAATAATGTAAAATTCAATTATAAATAAGTGCTTCATTCAGAGTACATTTTAATTAAAATTGCGTTTTGTTATTCCGTCGATTTATAATCTGAAAACAATTCGAACAATCGTACACTACTTACAAAAAACTTAAATTTATAAAACAAAACTTGTTTGCATAAGTAACCGCCAAATTATTTAGGTACCCACAAATATTTAAAAGATAATTCAACGGAATAACATCGAATCCAAATGACGAGCTGGCTCGTAATCGACACTTCGATTTGTATTGCCACGTTACAGGTGTCGACACGAGTTTTGAGCGCTGAATATAGTGAGGAGAATGCGCTTGTTCGCGTAACTCCATACAATTATTTTTATTATTACTATTAAGAGCTAGTTGTATCCCATAGCTGGGCAAAGACCTCCCCATTTTTCCACACCATACAAGACCTAAAAAATTACTGCTTCGCTTAACGCTCAAACCTCGTGACGTCAGGTATACTTGTGTTGTGTGCATTTTGGTTCATGTCCGTGTGTATGAGAATTTGTTCAGTAGTTGACGGCCATCTCTTTGGGCAGCAATGCGGAGTCGTCGGGGAGGTCGGTCTCCTCGGACGGCGGCTTGAAAGCGAGAGCGTACGGGAACTTCTCGCGACACGCCTCAATGTATTGCTCTGTCTCTTTCTCGCACGCACCGAAGTCCCCTTCTCGGAGGCTTTCTAGCACGTCCACACAACCCTGCAATTTAATGACGTCAGGTTTAGACAACAAAAAAAGCGTGTATTAAGAACTTCTTAACTTTGACGTTTAATTGTAATACGCGCTTTTTTAAACGATCATGCGATCATGGCTACGTGGATAAATAACTCCGTGGTTGGTATATTTTTAAATTATGGTAGTAAGATAAATTATAGAAGATTCGTTATATTAGTTTGTAGGTCTTCGGAAAAGTAACCGTTGCGGCCAAAAAGTGAACTAATGATACAATTTTCTTGTTGCAATTTCCAACCAATCCCTACCATTTGGGTTGACAGTATTACACACTGTCATCGTTCACATGTCGAGCTCAGCAACGCCCTCATCCCTATAACTATATGAAGAGTTCGGGACTGTGTCTCCCAGGTAACCTAAATGGAGAAGTTCCCTCGTATTCTCTACTCGCTTCATAGATGCCGCTACTCGCTATTTGACGTGATTTTTACACATAGACGTGAATCTAAATTGCGCAATAAGAGTTTTCGAGCGCATTGCAGTACCTACATATACAAATATCTAAATAGTTGGAGTTAATAGTTAGAGTCGCGGTTCCCCAGATATGATATTCGCCTGACTGGAAGACATGTGCATAATGAGGTTACTTGCAGCGTATATTGTGTAAATGGCGAGATTACCTGTATGTAGAGGTTTCTTGCAGTGTATATTGTGTATATAGCGAGACTACTTGTATGTAGAGGTCCCTTGCAGTGTAAATTGTGTACCTGTATGGAGAGGTCCTTGAAGTGGAGCGAGGTGGCCCTCCGGCGCGCCTCGTGCTCGCGCGCGGGCAGCACGCGGCGCAGGGCCCGCGCGCCCCACAGCGCGGCGGCCTGCCCCTCGCCGCCTCGCGCCACGAACTGCTCCGCTATCTGCACTGCACTGCGGCCGCGCACCATCTGTACACCACACGTCCTTACTTAACACTAAGCCCCTCGTTAAAAAACATACTTGTTTAACGCGTTCACTGCTAACGACGCGTATGTGCGTCCAACTGTTCGAGAATTTACGAAGAAGTTGAAATGTTAGCAGTGAATGTGTTAAAACCTGCCTTCTTAGACTAGAGGTCCGGGGTTCGATCCCCAAGTCGGGCACTGTTAGTGGGAATCCATCTGTACTATCCCAATTACAGTGCCGGATTTAGAAGTCTGGTGAGCTCGAGCCGAAATAATTGATTTCTTTTCAAATTATTTTCCCATTATATAGGATTTTTTTTCCAAGTATTTATTGTGGAGGGGCTTTTGTGGAGCCCCGTCCCTTAAGCCCGGACCTGCCTAAATTGTATAGCTAAGGTGCAAGAATTTGGCGATAGTGTCGCATGTCGTAAAACACGTCCGAATGAGGGATGACACGCTTGCAGGCGGTCAGTAGCAGCTCTGGCTACGTCATGCCGTATTGTTGCCCTAGGGACGTGCAAGCATTATGCTATGAAACTATTGAAGGTTTCCCCGCCAATTCAGATTACAACTTTTTGCTACCACTCCTGGTTATCAAACCTGTTTATTATTACTTGTTTACCCTGTTGCTTTATGATCGAGTGAACATTATATCTAAACCAGTCGGTCTCGTCCGAATCCCGACCAGTGCTAATACATAACAAAAACAAACTTTCGAACCTGTTGGTAACATTTATAATAAAGTGTATTTTTTTTTTGTGTCCTTATGATTTGAAAGTTCTTGGTAAGAAGTATAATCACATGAAGATATATTTGAATCGAATGGATATCATTATCTCGATGAAATGCAATGCAGTATGCGCTGGGATCCACTAGCCAGCGGAAGTCAACCTGATCTACCTGCAGCACGCCCTTGGTGCCTTCGCCAGGGTACATCATGCACTTGCACACATTATCGTTATATATGTTAACACAAGTTCGTCAATACTCACGGGTTGTGCCTCTGCAGAGATAACGGCTGCGACGCTGGGGTGAAGCTCGCGTGCTCTCTGCAACCAGTCCTGGAAGCGCACGAGGCAGTCGTGCAAGTGATGGTGCTCGCTGTCCAGCCGCCACGCACGCTTGATGCTCTGCAGCATCAGCAACGGCCGCTCTGTAACATAACACAAGCTGCTTATACAACTGACTGTCGCAACAAAACGATAGCACAACAGCGAGTCTCCGTTCATATAATAAAAAAAAGTGTTAATCTGGGAAATGATTTTATATATATTTGCCCTCATCATCTGCCTGGTCTTATCCCATACATTGTTGGGGTCGGCACTTGATTCAACCCGATGTGGCTGATCACCTGATTTTTTATACGAAGCGACTGCCATCTGGCCTTTAAAGAGGAAAATCTGTGATCTGGGTTAAACCAATTGTTAGACTATTTTAGGCCTCCGACTGACCTGTAACGATTGCCAAAGATGATTATATATTTACACTAACAGTATCGAATGAATATCATTAAAATACTCCATTGCTGATTGAGAACCTGCTTTCAAAACGTTACAATGATCATCAGTGAGCAACTGACAAGGCAAACATTTAGGAATCAACAAAAGCAAAGGTCAAATAACAAATACTTCTTAGGCTATCAAATCAATTCTTTGAGCCCGGAACTGATTGGAGAGTCTTTATCATAACTTCCTCACCAAGCCAATGCAATGTCAGAGGTTAACATGTGTGATTGAGGCGGAAGCAATACTAACCTTTTCTATAGTATATTTCGAAGGCCATTAGGTGAGTGTCTATCCTGTCCGCCGCGAGCGTCCTCAGCGGCAGCAAGAATTTGATCGCTTGCTCTAACGGGTCGTCTACCTGGAACGCAATTTTTTTTATTGTAAATCTTAAATTAAAGCTGAGTATTATTAGCTAAAGCTATGGGTAGATAATACCGAGCGGGATTCCATAGGTTTTTGTATGAAGTTCCGCGGCTAGGGTACAATTTTACGGCACGTACCAAATGCGGTAGGAAATAATGCTCACGTCAGGATAGCGACAGTTAGCTGTGACTCGTAGGTTTTCATAACCACCCCAATAGTCGTAATCCTGGGTATTTTTTCCGTATACAAAATTATTCCTCAGAACCCAGCTGCCCACAAAGCAGAGTTTTTCCTCTGTCAACGGTACCCACAACGCTGTCTCCTGACGCCTATCAATTTTTGTCTACAACACTCTAAATTATACTGAACAGACTTTTTCCTAGCGATCGAAGCGAAGTTTTTCTTTAGTTTGGAGCTATTTGAATCTCATAAGTTCACTATCGATTCATAGAATAATGTTAAATTTTTAAAGACCAAAACTACAGACTAGCATAATTTATCAATCCAAAACTTGCATATCTTGAAAGATAATATTAACACATAATAAAAAATAATGTACACATAACTTCGGTAACTCAAGGTGATACAAATCGTGAGTAACATTAGCTCACACATTCGCGCATACATTATACATTACTTCGCTATTGCCCTCGGGCGCACTAGTGACATAACGCATTGTTCAGCACATAGCTAGTTTATTTATAGCCGATTGATTGTCGCTAATAAAAAACATTAAACTATTTGATGATAAGATCAATATTATTAGTCAATGTTATATATTATGTGGTCCGGTTCCGGCTGGCAGGAAGTCTGTTAAGTCACAACTAGATTTGTTTTACGCTACACAATGTTTGTAATATAGGTTAGATGTAAATATGAATCCATCATTATGATTGTGACGCAATGTGTTCTGTTATGAAATATATTTCCAACTTTAAATTGCATTTAGACTAAATTACTTTAATATTCATGGTCATCAGGCATTCATGTAAGCTATACCTACCTAATAAGCAATCTATTTTCCAATTTCCTGAAGGTAATAAGGTCGTGATAGGGCTCTAACAATTAATTAGAAATTAATCATATTACTGTCTGTGCCAATGGTAAGCATGTATTTACGGTACAGAATTAAGTTCATTTCCTTTAGATAACTGACTAGGAAATATTCAACTTTAATACAGTATCATATAGGGCTCATAACACTTTGCATCTAATATTTGAAGTAAATAGGAAGAAATCAAGACCTCAAGAATCATTCGTACACAACTGAGCACTGGCGACATTCACTACAGTGTATAGCTGAATGAATGTAGACATACATATGCACATGCCTCTATTCCCCGAAGGGGTAGGCAGAGGTGTTATAACAACAGCACCCACTTTTCTCCGAAGATGATTAAGTGCCAACAAGACAGATTGTGAGTCTATCGCTGTCTCAGGCACTATACACATGTCTTTGAAATATTTCTCAGACATATGCAGGTATCGTCACAATGTTTTCCATAAGCACGTGGTGTAAAATCACTCTACATAAGTTTTACTCATAGGTACTGGCAACGCTGGCATTCGAACTTGCGTCGCTTGCGTAGCAGGCGACTACATAAACCTCACGGCCACCATGGCTCTTAATGAATGAAAGAAGAGCTTTAAGAATACGCTTGGCGACATCATGATGGCTATTGATTTATTCAGTTGAGGCCTTGGACATACGCTCACACCAGTATTCCCCGAAGGGGTAGTCCGAGGCGTACCTACCTACTCATAGTACAGTGTTTTGTCAGTTGTGTTTAAGTTCCATGTGATCGGTCTATGGTCTACTGCCATTAACCGGGCACTTATCGAGACTCCGGGCTGCTTCTGGGAAATGACATATGGAGAAGCCCAATAAGAGTTTGCCCAGGATCAAATTCCACAGAAGTGCTTGCAACGAACAGTAAGTCGATATCTTCAAAGAAGAAACTTCAGGGTACACTGAAAGACATCGTTAACTTTGTACTTGGAATCATAAATACAACTGCTGATGACTCTTGAGAAAGCTGTTTGTCGATGGCCTCCGGTACCTGTGGTCGGTGGCTAGTTTACGCCAAGTCTTTGTGATAACAAAATAAAATTTTCTACGCATATTGTTAACATACCCTCGCCAATTTATCAGGTACCAGTTCATCCAGCTGCGGCGCCTCAGGGTCTCCCTGCTCCTGTTGCTGGCGCGCTTTGTGATGCTGCTCGCGTTTAACCTGAAATGAACATTCGAAACACGTCTGTAAAAACTAGATTGGAATGCCGCTATTGTCTAACTCGTGAGGATCTCGGTGTAATGATTGATACATTATAAATATATGACGAAATAAAAATTTAAGAGTTATTGCGACGAACAGTTTCATAGATGTCTGCTATCTCTAAAGGATAGTAATGGCATTCTCCGCCATTCAATCATCAAAATCTAATTCTCGGAAACGTCTCAAACGATTTTCATGAAATTTTGTATGCAGGGGGTTTCGGATAGGTTTCATTAAAAAAACAAACGAGAAACTACATTAAAGTCACTTTCACATTATTAAAGGAATTCTTCACGAGGAATAATAGAATTTCAAAGTCTATAAATGCTGGGTACCTGTACTTGCGCCGCCAAAGCACTCTCTTGTTCTGCTTTTCGCTGAGCTTTTCTTTGTTTGTTTCTAAGCTTCTTCAACTCCGATGGCGCTAGGTTCTCTGTGGACAAGAGGAAACTTCATTTAAGTATGCATATGCTTGAAGCAGGTTTTACTTATTGCGATGGTCCTACGCTTGATCTCTCTCCGGTCGGATTCCCGTCCCATCGGACTATGAGAGTGAGGGAATAAAGAGAGCACCTGTGTTTGCGCACACACTTGTGCACTGTAACATCTCCTGCACAGATGGCTGGACCTCGTTAAGGTTAGCCGCCGTAACGGAAATCCGGTAGGAGATCATTATTATCATTGCGATGCTAAATTCACTCGTAATAGGTTAGCATTACCAATTACGTAAGACACATTTCGAGCGTATATTTTTTTATTGAAAAATAATCTTGCATATTAATTAGGTGTTTAATACATATAACTGACAGCTAATTCTGCATTGATAATAATCAGGATATAAAGTCATTATGAGACACTCAAATATAGTCTAGATTATCAGTTTGCTGAAATATATTACAATCGTTTTGATAGCTGATAAGAATCCAG
Organism: Watsonalla binaria; assembly: GCA_929442735.1. NCBI lineage: Eukaryota > Metazoa > Arthropoda > Insecta > Lepidoptera > Drepanidae > Watsonalla > Watsonalla binaria. Next base: position 3,939,601 of record OV838938.1, read on the forward strand.
TGTTTAGTGTCAACTTCTTTTTATTTAAGATCTTTGCCTAATATGTATGTAATAAGGGCTAATGTAATGTCAAGCCCTTACCGAAGGGACAATACATCAGTGTCAGATCAACTGATATAAGAGCGTGGGGTTGTGCGACTTGCGCGTGAGTTTACTGACACGTGGTAAGGAACTGTGGTCGTGCGCTCACGACACTCATGTCACTATCTATTAAGAGTGGTGTCCCACTGACCGCAGGTGGCAACACGTAGTGGTTGGTACCTTGTCGCTACGGCATGTTTCTTTAGATATTTTTTTATTATACAATTCATCTGATGGTGCCTATTATTGCATTTCATATGTGACAATAGGTCTGTATAAAATCATTTTAAACCTTATTTGAAGAAAACCAAGCCGTACCTACGATTCTCCTATAGAGGAGGACCTTTTAAAACAATTCATGTAATTTTTTTCCACGTTTATGATGACAAGGCTTTATTCTAATTAGATACATATATAAAATAATCAAGATTTATATTCCTCAATAAGGGCTATTGTATAGCGATTGACAACGTGTCTAAATCAAGTATGTCTTTAGTAAGACTGAACCCCGTGAGCTAAGTACATAATGGCTGACCATAACGACAGAACTGCTACAGTTTCGCAACGGTTGCGACATAGACCGCGCCGGCGCATGCCGTTTACGACCACACGATTTTTAGGGTTGATAAAAACGTTTGTGTTAACCACAATGGTAAACTCATATATCAAGATAAAAGGTCAAATAAATGAATTACCCCAAGTCACAGTATAAATATAAGCATTACAAGCAGTTAGGCAGAATGGGCGCAATGACAGTAAGATGTGTCTCGTCGTGTCCCATCGCGTGGGTGTAGGTACGTCATTCACGTGTACTTTTGAAATTTTACAAAATTTCAAAACAACAAATATTCTTTATTGTTAAATTAAAAAATCTTTAAGATCAACCCTCACGCTCAATGGGGCAAAGGTTCTGACTTACAAAATAGGCCTACATTCCTTACTGCTTGCTTATATTTACATTGTACTTAAGTGGCATTGTTTCTGTCTAAGTAAATCCCAAGCGAATGTGTCCAATTTACTTATCAATCGCCAACCTTTTCTAATTCAATCAAACATTCTTTGGACACATTAAATCAATGCCTTTCGAAGGTGTTCCTATACAATATCTCTATTACTGACATTTTGTGCACGTGCACCTAAAAACCTTTAAGCTGAACCTTAAATACCGTTCGGCTTGCTTAATTGACCGTAATGTGTCACGGTCATTGTGTGTTAATGCAGTCCTTTATCATTATATGTATATATCTTGCATCGAATTCCTGTATTATCTGATTCTGATCTGAAGGCATCATCAAACGAGACAAAGTACAGATTTAATTTATCCATGCACCACCTGAGATCGCATTGCATTACTTTGACTTGACATATCCGGCAAACCTGTCACGTCTTCAGTCTCGAAATATCACAAACGGCTAACAATAGTGTCGAGATCTTACCAGTTATAATTGACACTAATATTACAACATGTTTGTTTGTTGGTCTACAAATGTGAATCACGAATTGTTGCAATCAATAAGCTTAAATAATAATCACAATTGAAATGTATATTAGTCGTCATTGCTAGATGTTAGCACGACAACACTCTCATATATTTTTTTCAGAAGTATAGGTTTATTACACAATTTAAGGCACCAGATATTTCTTATCAAAATCTTATTCTAATTAAATTGACGCGAATGAAACCGCATGCGAAACTTGCTCGACTAAAACTACTTTCAGATACATAGACCTATTAATTTCCAGTTTGATGCGTGTCAACGAGATTTAGGTATTATGTTTCCGACAGACAGTGCCTTGGGTTAACTTTTACAAATACTATTTGCGTATTAAATATTATTAGGAACAGTTTGTGTTAGATTAATGTATACCTGCGGGCCATAATACTCGTTACGGACTCGAAGCAAGGTTGTAACAATGTAGTATTATTTAGAACGAATATTTTCTGTTTAAGTTCACAAGTTATCGTAACTAAGTACGAATGGACGAATGAATCTCAAAAATTTGGAGTCACTCGGTTTCACCCGCGTAGTAACCGTTCCCGTAGGAGTACGGGGATAAAATAAAGTCTATGTTACTCGCTGATGATGTAGCTATCCAATGGTGAGAAAGAATTTAAGAAATCAGTCCAGTAGTTTTTGAGCCTATATTCAAAACAATCAAACAAACAAAGTTTTGTGTAGAAAACATCGAACATTCAAACATCTGTTTAGGGCTTTAGGAAGTGGAAGAACATTTCGCCCGAATTTGACATATTTTCAGGGCCAGGCCAGCTTATTACAATTATCTCAATTTCATGACACAGTTGTCTAAGAAAGCTTTACTGCTAAGTAGACAACTAAAACCTTTCGGTGTCACAACCATGGGATATTTTAAAATGTACGAGCATATCAGCGGATAAGGGCCTAGACCATGTTGCAACTACATCACGAACCTCATTGAAAGGGCTCTTAGCAACGCTAAGCCGTCATTGGTTCCCCAACAATAGTTAACGGCTTACCCACCTCAACGCACGCTCTGGTATTCTCGTCGCATGGCACTCCGACGCGTAATTATGTAACATTATTGTGCTTTAATCCGTCTAGGACACGTACATACAAATTGCTGCTCTAATTCACTCGTTTCGTAAATGCTGTGAAACAGCGGCCGCGGTCACCGCCTCGACGGGTCGGGGAGGTCATGTATACGAGTACAGACAAACACACCATAGTTTACGCATTACATGTAGCTTTGTCTATGTATATTGAACATTGCCATCCGAAAAGTATTTCTTCTTAGTAAGATCAACCTTCTGAATCCTATAATATTTATAATCCTATACAATCTTATATTGAAAAAACTTCGTTAAAAGTCTAATCAAAAATAATATTTGATTTGTATTTGAACTACACATATAATAAAAATACTTTGGATTACTTAGGTGTTTGAATGTGTTTAGCAATTCAAATACTTTACCTTTTTGTATGTACGATGTGTTAACTAAGAGTAGATGAAAGGGTCGAAACCTCTCAATTTTCATTTCTAATCTTCCTTTATCTCTCCCGCTTTTACTTTATTTTTATTACACATTTATATTTACCACAATTATAATTATTTAACTTACTGATTTGCGTGATTGATACTACTCAACAATATCACGGGCGACGGATACAGGTAAAGTAAGTACTTACTACAAATAACGACATCAGAAACCGTCGTACTTATAGAAATTGCAGTCGCAGAAAGTGAAACTCGACGTAATAGCATGTTTGTTGACAATGGAAACGCTTGTTCTTATCGTTTTCTCATAGAATTTTCTAGGTTAAATGTTACTGCATAGGTAATTGAGGCAAGTAAGTACCTAGGCATTGAGAACTTGATTTATATCTAGCCAGTATAGGAATTAAATTTCTTTGTTTGGTCTAGTGAGAAAAGTAACAAAGGGTTAATAAAAATATTTTCTCCTCGTTTTAACGACGTATATTGTTTCCTGGAGCTAGACAAACATATAGGAGTCTCTCTACTGTCACTAATCAGATTATAATCTCTAACTCAGAGATTGCTTTACTTATTCGTTACTTCATAGTCGGGCGCGGTCAGCTCACTCGTAGCCGGAGCAATATAACTACTTTATTAATAGTCCGGATATACCTTGACACCGGACACTGTCGTAATCTAAAGCAAATCCGTACACAGGACGTAGAAATATTTAACCATTAATGAGAACTCGAATACGGTTTCAAATAAAATCTGTACTGTATTGTCGCAGGAGTTTATGGCGTGTTTGTTAGACTTTCTTCATCCACGAGGCCAGGCTGGTGCTGGTCGAGGAGCTGGATCTATTTGGCAGAATTAGATTTTTTTAACAAATATAAGTAAGAGTTGGTATCATATGTATAACTAATGAAATCTTCTGTGTATAATTTAACTCACGCGCAATTTCAGTTAATATTATTTAATTACTCAATATAAATAGCCGACAAGCAAATCAAAATTGACAAACTGATTAGGCGCAGAAAATAGGCGACATCATCATCAATACAGAACTGACAAAAACAAATTAACCCATCTAATTAACCAGCTATTACAGAGATTTATACTATACAAATGATCTGATCAGACACGGGCTCAGTCGCAATGGTCGACGACAATGTTGTATAACCACAACATACAATTGTAACAGAAGGGCGGTTTCCTACGTTAGTTGAGAAACGTCGCATCTCGCGTGAGTCTTAATTTTTTATCTACAATTGTTTCAAACATTATTACTGTTGTTTTGCCAGCCACCCCTGGAAAAGAAGAAACGTAGACCATGCATCAAAATCTCAATTCATGAGGGTGCACGTTTTTTTAAATTTTAATACAATTCAATTTATTTTTATTGTGTGCTGCTATTTTTCATTGATTTCATTGAGCATTATTCGGTGAATCGTGTTAAAGAATAGTATTTCTTACCTAGATGCATTAAGCACTATTCGTAAAAGTATGTATAAAGTCGGACTACCTCCAAAACTGGGGGCTGGCCTTTTGTGTGTATTTATTTTGTAGTATAACCGCCGCATTAAGCCACGGTTTGCAACGCAATTGTAGTCAAATTGATAATATTACGGAGCTTTGTTGATCAACACACGACGTACGTTATCATAATCAATCATCATCACCCGCTGTGATCACCTGTCCCACTTCCTAAGCATCGATATACTGGTCCGAATGTAACTGACGTCTTCGGATCAAAGATTAATCATCCTTTGGATGGTGATGACACATAATTGAAAATACCTACTTAATTAACTTTTAGAAATTATTTTGTATTAACAATTAGAAGGACCCTTACCCCTAATCACCATCAGGTGGGTTGAACGGTTTTACCAATTTTGTATTATAAACTACACGCGGTTTGGGAGTACGGGGATAAAATAAAGCCTATGTTACTCGCTGAAGATGTAGCTTTCCAATGGTTGAATTCGGCATAGTAGTTTTTGAGTTTATTCATTACAAACATACAAACAAAAACACAAACCTATCCTCTTTATAATAGTGGCGTGTAGATGTAGATATATATTTCGCAATACTACAGTGCCAAAATAGCAACCTCAATTAGTATGTCAACGATACCCAAAGATCTAAAAAATCTCATAAAAATTGCTGCGACAAAAACAATGCATAGAGGAGGACAACAGAATGATTTCCCTAGTTATTTCCGGTGTACAGACCACTCCACCCAGGGTCAATACGTTTGATTTATGAGAGCGACCAGCGTGAAAGGAGTGAACATTACATTAATAGAATAAACATTGCGATTCCATGAGTCACTGAGACGATAATGAGCCCTTATTATGTTGTTATAATAATAGGGTTGAAGCTACGTCTAGCCTGGTCTACTTATAAATTAATAGATTTATATCGTGATCTAACGATCTCAAGATAAATTTAATTGTAGGAATGTAATAATTCAATTACTTTTATCTTTGCTGCGTCGTTGGACTAGTGATCCTAGGCTCTATCATCAGGTCGGGCAAAGTGTTATTGGATAGTTCTGTAATTTCCCACCCAGCAGTCTGGAGTTTGGTTAGTTCCCATTGAATAGCAACGATCACACTACCTATTACATAGGACTTAAACATCACTGGCGAAATGTGTGCGTATTATAAGTACACCTCTGCGTACTCCTTGGCGGAATACAAACGTGAGTATACCTATGTTTGTATGTACTTTTATCATAACCAATTTATGCCTACTCTTATGATACAGAAGAAGGTGTAATGGCAACTACAGGCACTATTGCTAGAGAACATTTCCAGCTCAGATTTTGTACTCAATAGTAGCTTAAGCCAACTTTAGTTTGAACGTTTTAAATATCTAGATAAAACTGAACAAGGGAGGCGGCCTATTAACTTTACTAATTTCACACAAATGCTGTGTTATCAATATCCTAAACATTTGACAAAGGTTTGAATACCACTGGAATAACTTAATAATAATACCACAGTGTACACATGACAAACGTTTCGGTACGCAAATCGCCTCAGTAACCGGCGTCCTATTTCTTAATCAAAGATTAGTTAGCCATTTCACGAATTCCTCGGAACGTGCAAACAGCCGGCCCACTTGCCACTCGCTCGATTGCAGCCCATTCATTAATAACCCACTCGAGATTAATGACATTTAAGCGCAAGAACATTGTGAAAGCAGACCACCTGCTCTAACAATAGTTAGTGTTGTCGGCCATCTTATCAAAACTTCGTAAACATCTTACAATACAATTAGTCAAAAAGACCACGTATTTGATAATCATATTTGTAATAGCGTCTCGCAATATATTTCTTTGTTACCTATTAAGTACATTTCTGGTTCACAGATGTTTATTTCGCATTACGCTATTTACGCTGGCAATGTTGCTTAAGTAAATAATGGCTACGAAATGATTTCTTATTCTAGCTACATGAAAAATAAAATTGTGTTAATTTTTTTTAAATTGTAGGGCAGATCCAATGACCACGACAAAGTAAACGTAGTGTAGGCCAAATATACCGATGATCAGTGCCCCAAGTTAGTAAGTAGATGAGCAGTGCTTACCATTTGTGATGACTGAATACACTTTTTTCGTATGTGGGTGTGTCTATACTAAAACGTATTTACCTACGCGCCACATTGGTATATAATTAACCTACCTTACTTATTGTTTATGCTTACCCCTCTGAAAATAATGCAGGTCCTTGTGAGCCAATTGCGCGACCATAGTGTGAAAATGTATACTGAATACTGATGATGGGCTACCGTGGCGCACTATGGGAGAAACATTTACAGCAGATACTAAACGACCCATAAATATATCCTACTTCACATCCGGTATCGTACATAATTTTGTGAAAATACGAAGTGCTTTTTTAATCGTTGTACATTTTCCTGGTATCTCCGACTATTAAATCAACATGGCATTCATATTTATAGATGACTTCAAGTAAACTACTTAACATTGAGTATCACTCGAGGGTCTCGTGACAATACATCAGATCAGCATCTGCAGCCGGCAAGGTGAGCCACATTGCAGATATGCATCCGTTAATATCCGTACTTTATATGGTTACCTCATTAATCCAGTTATAATAACACAATGTCGTAAAGAGGAATACGGATTATCGTGAATACATGAAACATTATACTTATTAAATACTAGCGGACGTCATGCGTTTTCACCCGCGTAGCACCCGTTCCCGATGGAGTACGGGAATTACTCGCTGATAAGGTAGCTATTGAATGTAAACTAAGAAACAAACAATTAAATCTATTATCTTTATAACAAATTACTATACTATAGATAGATAGTATATAGATTAAGTGTATTGAAAGAGATATTCCTTCAAACAGGTCCATAGAAAACATGACGACTAGGTACCGCTAAAGTGGGCAATAGTGCAAATTGCGATTGCATATTGCATACATGCTAATTTCAGGACTCATCGCGCATAAATACAGACCAGAATCGGATAACAATGTATGATCACGTTGGATTTGGATTTAATTTGGTAGCAATGCTGTAATGTGAGCAGCAGCAAATATCATCCACACTTACGTTCATACAGTTTCATTTTGTCATCTTACCTTGACTAATGTCGTTCCTTATTTGTGTGGCTGGAAATCTTTTGATACATTCTCGGAGAGGGTTGTGCTTGTTTGAATTCCAAAAATGGCGGATCAATACAATATTACCGAAGGTACACTTCCTATAAAAACCTATATTTCGGGTAATCTGTTAGAAATGTAGAACCAGCTTAAGAAATACAAGCAAAAGTATTCGTGAAATAGAAATCACAACCAAACATGTTTGCAAATTCTTGTCCCCGATAATTCCCATGTCCCACATACATAATAAACATACAAACGACAATGTGCGTATCATTTATAACTTATCTAACAGCAAACCTCGCGATCATTGTATTCAAATAACACCTTGCCTCGGGAGTCATTCGTCGACCCAGTTTTCAAACTAACCATCCATTGACAAAGTGTATTTGGTTATGATACAAGTGAATAAATTATCGTATTATTCAGTGTCACTTTATATGGCAATTCTTAGGAGGGTAAACATTTACATGATACACTCTCACGGTATTGTTATAAACAAATGAAACAGAGAACAATGGCTATATTTTAATGTCAATCAGTTTGGGCAAATCCCGCTGAGCTATGCCGACTGAGTGAGTATAGTATAGTAAGGTATGAATATTATCATTTGTGTTGTGTAAGTCCTTGAGCCACTGTGACCTACCATGCAAAAACATATTTTTCTTTATGTTTTTATCGAAACAAATTTATATAAAAATAGAAATCACGACCTTCCTAGTACGTATGCAAATGAGTTGACCAATAAATGTTATGTTTTGTTTTAGACTGGTGGATTGCATAACACGATTCTTATTTATCAGTATTTAGTGCAATACTTATTTTTTTATCGTAATTGACCTTGGTTTCATGTCCCTCATATTTTTCCCGTCTGCAGGCAAATATTATGCATATGTACGAGTGTGGGGCCTCGACTATACACTGCACGTAGTCAATATACTCCAACTGTATAGTGTGTTAGGTTTACCAGAGCAAAGGAATAAGGAAGAGAATAAGAAGGATTTGTTCAAGCCAAAGGGGAGGACCGGGGAGAACGTCTTATCTATACTAATATATAAAGTTGAAAAGTTTGTTTAAATGCTTGTATCTCAAGAACTTTTTCAAATAGTTCCCGTACGATTTGAAAAAAAAATCAGTGTTAGATAGTCCATTTATCGAGGAAGACTGAAATCTATATATCATCACGGTAAGACCAATCGCAGTTTAAAGTTAGCATTAGCCCAAAGTAGCTATTTCAAGCAGACGAAGACGCGGGAAGCTAGTAGTATTAGACAGCTTAGGTTCAATATATGACTTTATATTTATAAAAACTATTATATCTATTATAGTTGTAAATAAACAACTAAGAACACTTTTCCTGTTGGCGTGGCTCCAGAGCGCCTGAGACAGTAAATTGTCGCAGTGGGTTCCTAGAAGGCCGATGGTACTGGCTGCTTTAATGAAACGGACGAGATAGTAATTGAAGTTATTATCCACTCAGGAGACAATTTCTTCTCTGTAATAGGACATCCGAGAGGAAGCTGACGTATTCACGCAAAACTTAGAAATGATCTTGTGTGTCATTATCGCCTTTTAATATAAACTTCTGTCCGTCAGGTGTCAATATACATAAAATTAAGGATACAAACATTCTTTTCCATCCTTACGAGAAATATAAAAGCTTTCTTTGTGATTCCAAAATAACAGCTTTTCACAAAATGCTTACGAAACTATACTAAATAAAACAAAAAATCTCTGTCTGTCTATATGTTTTTTTCAGCTAATCTATGAAACGGCTGGACCGATTTCAACGGGATTTCTTGGGATAGCTGATGTTAGAAGAAGAGCTTAGGGCACTATTATTTAAAAAAAAAAGTGGTACGTGAAATAAAGCCACCCACGAAATGAAGTCCGCTACATGTACAGCAATTTTTTTATATAAGAGACCTGCTGACCCGGAATGCATAACCAAAGCAGGATCAGTTGCTAACGACGAAGTTAAACATCTATAAATAAGCATTGAATGCATTGACTATCCCTAACAAACAGCATCCAGTGGCCATAACAACTACTTTAACTGTGAGAAAATGAATAACAGATCGACGGCCGATATAACCGTTTCCCGTTTGAGATTTTATTGATACTTATCGGACAATTATGTAATTGTTATGTAAGTGAAGATTGTGTTACTTACAACTAAATGGCCCTAATGTTTGTCGAATATGTCTATACTATATATTTGTTGATAGGTTTCAAGAGATGCTTTGAAACTTTGTGAGAAGTTGCTAAAGGCAAAAAAAATGGAATAAGTAGATCTTAAAAAGATTATGTATGCTGATCAACGTATTAAGTTTTGAATACAAATCTCATTAAGGTATGGAAAATATTCAAAAATGTAGTTTGCGGAATTTTAACAACACCTCAGTTATCTCTTCAAGCATCGCTGCTTCTTGCCAATTTACAACCTTTGCTGCCAATTAAAGTATTTTTTGATCAAAATAATGCAAAAATAAACTCATTTCAAGAATCTATTTTTCATATAGACTGTAGTCTCGAATGTCAATGCAGATAGGTGGATAGGATAGAAACGTTCCAGTGAAGACTAGCATACCTTACATTGATACTTGCGGTAGCATGTATAATCCTGTAAAATGATGACATTCTGACGATTTGAAAGTACTTTGTAAAAAGTCTAATCGAATAAAGATATTTTTGCCTTTGACTTTGACTGTACTTTTGCTGTAATTCATTTTTCATCTTGAACTTTGTTTTGACTGGTTGAACATTGCCATACCGACTATTACTTTTTAATACTTTAGGTTTAATTTTTGACAGAGAGCTTTGGAGTTATCCATTGACACTATTACATTCATGAAATATATTATATCCAGTCAGTTTATAAAAACCATTTATGAGTTTCTTGAAGTTTTCCTATGCAACCTTCCGAACCCGGTGATAACATTTATCATCACGTACAGTGATTTTTTTTGTGTCTTTCTGACGATTTGAAAGTGGGTACTTTGTAAGAAGTCTAATCAAAAAAAGATATATTTGAGTTTCTGCAATTCCTCATGATACATGACTACCCGAATTACACCCAAATTTCGCATTCTTGCCGTAGAGCACTCTGTAGATGCAGAGAACGCGGAGAAACAATGAAAAAACTATGAGAGGTGAAAGGTTTTCCCCTATGACTAAGACACAGATACAGCCTTTCTGAGAGTAATTACTTCATACGCTCAAGCATATTTTCCTCAGGTGCTTTCTTCCACCGTGAGATTCTTAAGTTTTCTATCACAAATCACTCTTTCTAATAAAGATTACCCTTACATTAACGTCCGGGCGGTTATACAGCTTTATTCATATTTATGTATCCTGGGACAAAATTATTTCAATCAAGATTAACTAGAGCAACCAACCACTATTTGCAAACAAGCTTCGCGATCTGGGTTAGTTGCTAGCTTTGCCAGCACATAATAAAAATATACAAAATGTCGGCTCTCGTACGTCGGCGGCAACACGAATTCACATAGATGCATACTTACAAACGTTACAAGTTACAAGCCTTGAACAAGCGGCGTGCTGTAGTACTCTCACCGAGTACAAAATATGGCGCTAGAGTACGAGGGGAGTTGCAACGAAAATTTGTGAGTGGTGGAATATTTACATGCGGGATCGTATTCTAAAACTCATAAGTTATTCTCGAGCTGGGCGACTAGATATCAGAGTGCGCATGTGAACGATCCTGGATCAATGTCGAAGCCGACCTCCTCTACCCTTTCTGTTTGGTGCTTTGTCGGTGAGTGCACTGAATACCATTGTTCCGGGTACTAACCGGCATTAGAAAACCAGCCTTGGAAGTACACGTTAGATTATCAGTAAAGCCTATCTCGCAAAGGTAAAGCAGATCCTGAATTACTTGAAACGTTAGCCGGTAAAATATGACTACCGCCACATTAACTACATATTACCACTGATTTATTGACTAAAGAGCAGGTGTATATTGAACTGGATTACTGGGCAAAGGCCTTTCTAACATTTACTACTATAATGCAGACATAGTATAAATATAAGTTTAATAAGCAGTATGGAATCTAGACTTTTTTTTAAATAAGATCATTTTCTCCATTGAGCGTGAGGGTTGCCACACATGAAGTTTGTAAAATTTGCTCCTTTATTTAGTGTCAAAGTTATGTCGATTGGAAGTTAAGAAAAGTGTCTGTCAAACACGAACCTAAATGACATACACACCCACGGACACGAATCACTGTCAGTTTCATAGGTATCCTGAACATATCTAATACCAACTATAGTATAACCGTAAAAAAAATATGTTTGTATGTAGGTGGTAAGCTCCAAAATTACTGATACTATATCAGGAATCATTTCACTGATATTTGGAGTGGACCTTTAGTGTGTGGACAGGGACTTATGCTTAAATCGCGGGTGACCCCGCGGGCGGACGTTAGTTTGCAATAGTTCAAGAGAAAACTATCTTCACTTAATATAACGATAGTACTAATGATTACCTATTATATAGTTACATCAAATCTTCTTAGTCTTTATCAGAGTCTAATTTGTTTATCCATTATCTTCAATGCAATAAGTACATTAATATGTTGCTTAGCTACATAAACCTTATTGGGATAAAAAACGGATATTAAATCTAGACATGCAGTTACTTCATTGATATAAATAAACTAAATGATTGATAATATGTTTCACAATTGCAAAACTAATGATAAATAAATAAGGCAAAGTTGTAGGCACGCATTTTTACATGCTGCATTTCGACACCCAATTATACGAAGTTAATCAGGAAAGTTACTAGGTCGTAAAGACCTAGATACGTTGATGTAATAGCCGTAAGTGTTAGAAAAATAGATTGTATGAAAGCGGAACCCATATTATACATGTGACACATTTTTATAATGAGCCCATTCAAATAAGAGATCAATATCGGAAATCCTTGATACGACGCCAGATAAAATTCCACTAAACTCAATTTAATGGTATTGGAGACAAGTTTGAGCTTTTAAATGGTTGATTAACATAATTGCTTGGGTTAATTACAGTAATATTTGTCTAATCGTTGGTGGAACTGAACAATTATCGCCGGTTTCGTGAGACCGCGAAGGGCGACAACTTTGTGGCGAAAATTACGTCAATTACGCTGCGCTGATGCCCTTTCAAAGGCCTTTAATGATGTAAATACATTACAGGCTATCTTCAGAACTATTTAAGCGGAATATTACGCACAACCTGATGATAACAAAGTATCACCGGTTGTCTTTTAATTTAACCACACTGACGTCTTCATACAATTCTAGATTAAATCGAGATATGAGTCATTGTATGCAAATAGTATAAAAGGCAGATTCCCCGATAAAAAATAATGATGTAAACAGTCAAAATGTAATATTCCAATCACGTTTGATTACTCGCGTGATTGACATAGTGTGCACGTATCGAAAACCCAGTACAGAGCGCGATGTACACGTCACTAACTCTTCAAACATCACGATTAGCACCAGCAAATCCATATACATCCGTTAAGCGTCGAATTAACAGTCGAGCGGCGTATCAGCTGCATGACGAATCCATCGTAAACACTAGTGAGAAAAACCCACGCGATTCCTGGCTCGGTCACACTCGAGTAGGGTTAAGACTTCAGATTTACTTGTAGCAGGTGACGGTGCGTGGGCGCAAAGCGCGCTGGCGCTGCCGCGCACGTGTCTTGCATCGGGACGACCTCATCGAGAGAGCGCTTTATAATCCGCAGCAGCGTAGGCGTGACGTAGGCTAAAGAAAACGTTAACCTTTGCGCCGAAACAGAGGAAGCACGCCATCTATCATCACGAACCGTTCTAGCTGTGCCTTATGATTGAATGATAAAGTGTCAAGGTTAACCCCTACTGTTTTCTATTCTGAAGTCGCATACCTCTCGCGATTGGAGATATCAATTTCTTTGTCCCGTTTAAATAGCGCAATTTATCATTTGTGAAATCGTAGCCGTGGAGACAATGCCCCCGAGTATTTCATACAATTGGAAATTTCATAGGCGTGACGTAATTAGTGTGAATGCCATAATGACGACACACCATCTTTGGACAATAATCCTGCCTTTGCAAATTATCGCCGACGAGCCCACCGACCACGATGACATCACTTCTAAGCCCTGTCATGTCACGTCATGGATGACAAATACACAAAACTTAAACATCACAGTTTGTAACACTGACTCATTGTGATGTTAATACATTTAGTTCAAGAAAAAATATTCGCTACGATATAAGAATGACTAATTTGGGATCTGACTTCCAAGATATATTTACAAATGTGACATACAATGGAACAGGATCTCATGTGGATAATTATAGAAACGGATGTAAATATCATTGCAAAGCAAGTACAGAAATCCAATTAGTAATGATAATCATCGTAGATTAAGATATGGCATACCATTATACATTGTCATATTTATTGAGATACCATATATGACCCTTAAAACTAATGATTGTCATAGATTTCTAGCGAACGATGATGATCATCTAGATAAACTGGATGACCAAACTTATAGCCATATAAATAACAGAGCACGTGTTGATGAGCGAGTATGTTGCATGACACAACTGAAGAATGCATCGACGAACAACCTACAGATGAATTAAATATTATTGAGTAATGCGAAGCAAATTGCTTTAGCAATCAATACCAAGATACAATTTGATAAACATGAATATGTCTACTCGGAATCTCCAGTGCATCTCATCAATATTAACACAGAAGACTTCATACAAATAAGTTCGAGGAAACTAATAATTGCAATAAATTGATAAGAATAGAACATTAGACACGGCCCGGCGGTTCCCGAACCATCGAGCAGCTGTGTGAATAAATAAATCTTACATCCATTGACAAGGTTGAGCTAAACATTGAATACGGTTTTTCCGAGACGATGGTAATGTTAATTGTTCATTTGCATAAAGTATAAGATTAGAATAGAAAAAAGGTAACATTAAGAGAAGGATGTTGCAGTAAAATGCGCACGTTAGTCAGTGCATGGGTGCATTGATGACCTGTTAATGATGTTGAATCATTAGCCGCTGCCATCCATATTCGGTGATGCCCGCTGCATCTTGCCCGCCCACTGCGCACCGTATTTATAAATTTATAGTGATTCTTTATTCAAGGCGAATATGGTATTATATCCAATTGTATACGTCTAGTGTCTAATGGGAGCGCCCAAAATGCTAGAAATTGATATTCCAGTGGAAACAATACAACATTTTTTAAGTCGGTCCTTCATCACTGAAATCGTATTAAACCTGGGCTTTCGACAGCAGGCCACGATTTGGCATCTGACCGCCGTTTTTTCTACCAGTGTATAGATTTTCTTCGAACATAATTCTTTGTCTGGTTCATTGAATTGGTGAACGGCCTCGTTCCTTTTGCCTTAAGATACTAAACACAGAACAAATTATGTGACATTTCCCAAAACAAGACTTTCTCCCCAATTAATTGGGGAGAAAGTCTTGTTTTGCGAATCGATTATATTTGATTATTCCAAGCTGACGCACACATATTGTACAAGGACCACTAATTTATTGAAAGCTATTCCTGTCCCATCGAGCTGTCGATGTGATCAATTGTAATGCCTTTGTTTACAAGTTTTGGAGTGACAAAGGGAGCAAATAGACGTGCCATTAATATTCAGTAACGATGTGTTTACTTCGAGGGCATTTACTTACCTACAAGTTATCGGAGTAGATAAATTTGTGACCGAACAATTATCTGGACTAGTGTATTGCCATACTTTACTGGAATCGTAGCCTCAACAACTGTGATTAATTATTACGACGCACTAATTAGGTTTCAATATATTAGGAGGGAAATTTCTTGTTCAACACAATATTGTTTTACGTGAAACGCTTACAAATACGATTAAAGCGTTTAAGTAGAATTCATATTCACTTTGTACCCACGTGAATACGGAAGAAGTAAATCTAAAACAACTTTCAATTTCCACGAGCTCTACTATGATTAAATACTAACAATTTCTAGAGCGCCTCAATCAGCACAACGTAATTATAAATTACCGGCGTACGTACAAAATGATTTTCCCAGGCGGTGCAGGTGCCATATACGGCACCCTGGTTTAATTCACGAATGCCTGTACGATCTGGTATCTCAGACTGCTACCTTACCTTTTTATAGAAATTGAATGACATCAGTATGTGGGTAAATATTTTTGAGACAGATTTATTAAGCTGAGACTGTTTTGGCTTAGGAAGGAAGTTTTCTGAAGGTTGTAAAAATCGAGTCTTTACGAGACTATAGCACTTTTTATGCAAAATATCAAGAACTTAAAACTTATTCAGGCAACAAACTGATACACTATTTGTAAAAACTTGCATTACCAACTACTAGCTGTGTCCTGCAGTATGAGACACGCATAATGAATTAAGTTTTTAAATTTTTCAGGTTATCATACAGCATATGACTCTCGCAAATATCGTTGTCTTCTATTATTCAGTACAGTAGATAAGATTACCCCCTAAATTCTCGTAAACTGTACCCTTTATAATTTAGTATATAACAGAGCAATAGGCACCTCATCTACAGTAGATGAGGTGCTGCAACTAACTATTCCAGGCGGCATTACTTATTTGTCTTTTAAGTATATTCGTAGCTTTTTGTATTTTATCATCATAGTTATTTATAAGTCTATTAGTTATAGAAAAATAGCAAATAACAATTAATATAATTCCGGAAATCAGCACTCTATTATTCTATAAATCACACCATTAAGTCGTTATGCTGTCTTAGCCTCCAATTAATCTGTGATTTATTGAAATTACAAAAATCTAATTGCAAAGTATCTGTTATCACAAAAAATACAATGTCAAATTGTCAATTTTCATTTATTTATTGAATCTCTTTTTTTTTTAAATCCAAGAAAACGCACATTTCCCTTTTGCAGTTTCATTAAAATCTAGTGACCAGTCAAATCGAGGTAAACGATGTAGTCCCTTTAACATAACCAGCTCATCAATCTGAATGCTTAATTTCGAATGTAATTTTAAAAGTGGTTTTTTCATTAGTTCTGCATAACAGCCTATACCTGTGCTGTACGTAGCGAGCTAGGAGGTAATCTTCACACCTAATGAGAGTTTCAAAAACCTTAAGGATGGACTTTAACAATGGACATACTTCAGTAATATAATTATGCATAATCCACACGGGCGAAGCTGTGGGCTAGTACTAGGCCCATAATGCTTTATGCTCACTTACTCTTTGAAATAAAGCACTCTGAGGTAAAGCAAGACTCACCATCTGTCTCTCTGACACCGAATTATATATTGACACCCTTATAGAAAGCTTGATGAACACTAAAGTCTCATTGCCTTTATGATCAAACTCCGGCAAGCATTAGGTACTATTCCGTAATATTGTTGTTAAGTCAATTTGATTTGATTAATTACCCATACGTATATTTTGATTAATGTCCGCTACAAACGCGATAAACAGACAATTATAATTAACATGTCATCGACGTACTATTTGTGTGGGATTCTATTATTGACGAGAACTAGGAATAATAAGTTCACAGGGCACTTCTTTCTGTACTAATCATGTTCGTACCAAGAAATAGAAAACCGGATGGATAAATCATAATTATAATATGCTGTTGACAGTAACATGCAAATTATATGAATAGGATCCCAAGGCAATAATTCTGAGAACTGGGAGAGCTGATGATTAGACGACGGTTAAATACACCTACTCTTATCTCTATCTTATATGACGTACAAATAAAAAAAAAACAGTATTGTGAGGTTATTTGCAACAGAACTATTTATTATATGGCCTCTTTTAAGTTTCTACTTTTATTGAACAAAAACTGGCAGCAAGATTATTGAAATGAAACGAGGATTAGTTAAAATACAACGAACGTGTCAAATTTCTTTACATTAAGAACGATGTATGGAAAAGTCTCAAATATATAGTTCCGAGACTTAATTCCCAGTCTCTGATGAATAAACTATTCAACACTAAACAAATTTAATGCCACGACGTGTAATTATATTGTTATGTTATTATTAACCCGTACGTACGGTATTCTATGGATTGGTTGGATGGTCATATCGTAAATGGATACCAATTAAACCGTAAATACCATCGGTATCGTAAACACCAAAACCAACTTTGATAATTTAACATTCATGAGTGAATAACAACTTCCTACCAACATAAAATATGCTGGTAATATACTATTGTATGGGCCGATGATGTTTCGATTGTTTGAACACGTCGATGTTGATTGATTACCTTGAACCGTATTGAACTTCTGAAGTGAAGACACGTCGAGTGGTACATTTACTACTAACTTATGAGTTACGACTGTGATGTATTTAATGTTATCTAAATGTAATCACATCTCAAACCAGAAGCATTTTTCAATAGAAATCGTTTGATTTGTAACTAATAAATACTTAGTAGAAAAAAGGGTTATGGTTATGGGAAATGTAGTGTCTGGTATTTAATCTATACAGATAAATAAAATTGAAGTGTCTAATACAAAAGTTTTTCACGAAATCCATATGTAAGTATATAGAGTACTGACATAAAAAAATCTGTCTTTCTGTCTGAAAAAGTCAAAATTCCTTCAAATACCAAATGCATTATCATCCTCACTCAAGCTTTGCAGAAGTTGTAAAAGAGTAGTCAGAAGTTACCTTGGTCGAATTTTGTAATATATATTGATTTCGTCATTAGCTAGAAATATATACCTATATACAACATTTAGATACTAACAATATACGTCGTAACAAGTCAGTCCATCAGATCAGACGATGTTGTTGTGTGATCACTTAAATACAAACAATTTTCGATTGTTGAAGCATGTCCTCTATTGGGAACCAACAATTACGAAGTCACGTGTCATAACAAACAGTTTATAATAACACTGAGTTAACAGTCGGCCTCGTCACGACCGTTATTAGAGGCTTCACAGTCAATCAGCCCAGCGGTGCCTTACCGGAGATCATTTACTCTTACTCATTGCTCATTACCATGACGAACCCACACTCGAGCACAAATCTTTACAGATAAATAAAATTGAACTGTCTGTTTGTAATTTCATATAAACAGCTTTTCACTGCATGCAATGAATAATGAATGTATAAACATAGGTACTAAAATAAAAATAAAGGTTCAGCGAAATGAAGCCACTAAAGAAATTAAGTCTACGCGGATGAAACCACTACTGAGGACACTATATTATTATGATGATGACCACAAAATGTGGGTTTTGTGGTCATCGTCATAATTCTTCTCTACTTTCATGGGAATTCTCCTTTTAATACTTCAAAATGTATATAAGGCTGCATCCCCTATTTTTTTTTTGTTCCACAAGAGACATTCTTTGCGTCCGATACCTAATAAAATGTAGACAGATGAGGTGGCAAATTATGCAGCGCTAATTGTTCATGATACCGGAACTGTGAGAAAATGACAGTCATGTAGAATATTAAAATGATGGCGTCGTATAATTTATTGTAGTATAAGTGCTGTATAAAGGTTGTATAAAAATATAAACTTGACGGAACAGGAAGCAGGAGACGAAGTAAAACTCAGTAAACAGGAATTGTATGCATCTACTCGTAACTTGATCTACGAAGAATATTAATATATGCATAGTCAGACAAGGAGGAGTATTCCGGAGAAGACTAATAGAAAGAAGAGAGCCCCATGGAACATTACAAAAAGGAGAAGGAAGATTCTGTGTATCTTACACCTTTAAACGAGTGATTCTTGTGTATGTAATATATAGAATCTGAATCTCGGAAACGGCACCAACGATTTTCTTGAAATGTTGCGTGTAGGGGGTTTCAGAGGCAAAAATAGTTGATCTAGCTAGGTTTTATTTTTGAAAAACATTGTTTTGACCATGTTTTCAGGCACTGAAAAACTTATACAATATCATTACAATGCGACAGTAAATTTCGTCGACATCTGTCAAGTTATGATTGATCAGACGGAAGGCTTCCAGCTAATCGGGCGATAACGAAACTAGAGTACCCCGATTCGAGACTGACGTTCACCAGTTCAATTTTTCTTTTTTTTTAGCACACGTATATGAGAAAACGTCATTGAAAAGAAACCGAGCGCAGTTCGGTCAACCAGATTCTGAGTAATTATGGAACTAATAATAAAAAAGGAAAAATAAAGAAACTACATGTGCATTAAACCTTGATCCAAAAGCACAACCACGAAATATTGACTTATTATGAAGATCGATTCAAGTGCATGCGATATAGCGATTTTCGAATCGATTCCTTTACTACAATTGATGCATACGACTTCAATTACGTGACACTAATTGTATATTTATTATGTCATTATCATTCATAAACATCGAATTAAATGGTTAATTCAAGACAACCAATCCGGATCTCATATGCAGTGGATAATTTAAAACTTATCATTAAGCTAACAGGATATGAAATGGACTTGACGTATAATTGATCCATAATGCTGAGTAATAATGCATATTGCAACTTACGACGCTGCAATCAGAATGTTGGTAATTGCATTTTTTCTGTAATCAGTTGATCTTGGATGTGTACATTTAAAATGCCACTGAATGTTTGATGAACAAATAACTCGCATTAACGATGTTTTGCATAATACACAAACTACCACCTACTCAACTTAATTGGTTCTTCATACAAGGATTGTTTACGCAATCCGACAATTAATTATATACACTTTAATAGTTTTATTACTTTATCATTTTCTATGATTTACCATATTAATTACCAGCTACGCCTTGCGTTGACTATGAACTCAGAAGCTACGCCTACTTTACGTTAACGTTACTTCTTACGTTTACTTAGAATAAATACAGTCAATCGAGCACTTTTGTCCCCCGATATGCCTGCTAAAAGTAATCTCTGTCTCCGTGACCTACCTATATGAAATTATGCCTTTTCTTGTTAACTTGAAGCCTTCATGCTTAGATGAAGTTAAGACCGACAGGTCACAACGACATATAATTCGGTTCGGTCTTCTGATATTCCGAAGACATGCAGGCAGGAATATTATCCATAGTTCTCGTTATGTCGTTAGTTGTCGGTATAAAATATGGCATTCAAATGGATGACAGAATGGATGACAAAACGTGAAAGACGGACGAAGACGAAGGACGTATTGATTATTTATTATTTTAAACACGAAGTAAAGAAGATCCATTCAAACCTTGATAATTATATTTTTTTCAATCCCACAAATATTTTTGATCATAAGAAGCAATCAACACATATACGGTTTAATTATATTATTATTCGAGAAAATTGTGATAATTTAAATGTATCATTTCCCATTAGCAACCGAGCGAACTAAACACTTATCCATACAGATTATCTATGTATATAGCGAACGTGTGCGCAGGCATATCAATTCAAGATCTGATCAAGTATTCCATGTATGAAAGATAAGTTGGCAAGTAAAACTGCCGTGTTTATATACGGCATATCCGGCACATATACACGCTTACATCTATACTAAGATTATAAAGAGGAAAGAATTGCAAGTATGTTTGTAAGGAATTGGCTCAAGAAGAACTGGACCGATATAAATAAATCTTTCACCATTTGAATGTTACATTATCACTGATTAATATAGGCTATATTTTATCACAGTACTCCCGTGTGAAACCGCGTGACGTCCGTTAGTATTATTTATTCTCATACGCCAATTCGACAATACATTAAATTCTCACCAAGGGTACGATGCACTATAATTATCTACAATTTAAACTATATTGCACATTAATAATAGAATAATTGCACTGGACAAGTCGAAGATAAATGCGGACTTTGACTGAATGTTATTGTGATGATAAAACATCCCCGATAGGAAATACTAAGAAAGCGTCATATTATTTCCCTCTTCACGTCTCATTAGGTAAAATAGATAGGTTATGAAAGTGATATAGAATTCCCGAAGTGTTTAGTCTTGTCTCGACTATATTGCTACATATTTTTACGCAAAATAATTCAATCTCATTGCAAACATAAAAACAACCAAAAAAATCGTGCATAAAACATGAATTGTATTCAAGACTAGCTATGCAACGCGATTTTACCCACATAGACTTAAATTCAACGCGGGGAAACCGCTTGGCACTTATTTGAAAATGAATTTTAAAAATCCCTTTACTTTTATAATTTTTACGTCGTCATACTTACTATTCATTTCAGTGGTAAAGTGTATATTATGTCAATGGTTATTAAAAATGTTCGATTATTATTGGATGGTATGTGGGGCAAAAAACAATGCTGATTGTTGTTGTAAAATTAAATACTAAATAAAAAATATAATGCTTCAAATTTGAACAAAATTAAGTAACATAAAAAAGTCCTCTATTTTTCATTAATAGTAGGCTTAAGCCTTAATGTTACTCCTTGTAACATTAGCTAACCCGCCAGTGAGTCCCGTTAAAATCGGTACAGCCGTTTCGGACATTAGCCAGATCAAACATACAGACAGACAGAGGAAAATTTTAATAATTGGTTTTTAGATTGTGTTGTATATACTTTCATTTGCATTAAGTGAATATCTGTAATTTTGGAATTACAAACAGACACTTCAATTTTATTTATCTGTATGAACAGATTGATATGCACCAACCAGCCCATGTTGTGTCAAAAATGTGTGCCTAAGGTCTCGACCCTGTTTGGATTAAATACAAAGGAGTCTTGATTATTGCCAATCATTGTGTAATGCCTAACACCTTAATAACTCCCTGTGGGTGGCAAACAGTTCGCTGTCAGCGACTGTTATCTGATCATTATAAAGACCTAAAGGTCACAAAAGTACCATAAAAAGGGTGAATAAACTGTCAGAATGACGTATGTATTCCAAGACAATTCTCAAGCATAATAAAACAATAAGAAAAAGTACGAGGCGAGAGAAAGGATGACAGGATTTTAATGGACCGGGAATGACTGTCCAGTCTTCACACAGACGTTGTTGTATAAAATTTATTGCATCGATGCTTTGTCGCATCGAAACTACCTGTGTGATGAATTATTACGAAATCTATATCTATGAACCCACAGCTTTTGATATGAGATGTACATACACATACATAAAACAAAAAATATTTACAAATTATATGTGTGTCTGCTAATCTCTGAAACGGCTGGGCCGAATGTATCTATTCGCTACTACTATATTTTATCTTTCTAACGCTATACTTGCTGTAGTTTAACTTTAAAGTCTTCGTTGTTAACTTTATTTCTTCGATAACACATGATTTATTTATCCACGTATTCTTATGTAAATTTGCAAACAAAGACATGAGAAAGAAACAGCTAGCTAAAACCACTGCGGTATAATAAGAAACAGCAGTGATCACGAACAAAATTCGTGCGCCGCCGCCGCGCCGCTGCGTCCGCGTCTGATCAGGCGGAGGGAGGGTCTATTGAAAATGCTATAATTTGAAAATTATTGAGAAAAGAAATACATCGGAATACACATCCTATGCATGGATGATAGCGCCGTGGTGGCCGTGGGATTTGAGCAGTCGCCTGCTATGCAAAGGACATAAATTCGAAAGCCAACTTTTCTCGAAAATTTGTGCATCGATTTCACACCGTGTGCCGGTTAGGAAACCCGCTTATGTCTGAGAAGTTATTCAAAGCCGTATGTATAGTGCATGGTGCACGGTGATAAACTTATCATCTATCACCATGTGAGTGTTGTTATTATAATACCTCTGCTGCCCATTCGGGGAATGCAGGCGTGAGCATATGTATGCATGGATAATGACTTGATTGTGTGAAAGATATGGCTTGAAAGGCGATATGACGGCTGATAGAGACAAACAAATTGCGCTCCTAAATAAAATGGGATACGGGCAGGAGGATGACGACTTCACGTTGCATAATTAAATACAAAATGTTTTATTCCACAGCATATAAGGCTGACTCTAGTCCTTAGTGAAGTAAACTTTCCATGTATTATTTTACTCCACTCACGTACAACATGACGAATGTTAATTAGCTATCAGGACGGCAGGTGGTGTGGAATGCGCTTTAAATAGAATTATGTAGAGCAGACCCACGCGGGCTGGTCACGATGCAGCGCCGATTTATACGGTGTATAATACAGGTAGTATAATTGTATTGTGACTATTAATTTAAATTACCTGCCATGGCGAGGCCTAGGGATATTTATTAGAATCATGAATGCAAACTCTACACTTTCACGACATGATTAATCGGGCGATAAGGTATGCGACACGCTTTTAATGCAAAGATTCTGAAAGGACAGATTCCATAGAGGGCGATGAGATGGGCAGAAAGGCCTTTGCGGAATGTTGGATACATTCCGTAGCGGTAAACATATTGCATAAGGTAAAAAACTTATATTTATATTATATTTTATGCATTGGCAGAAACAGGTGCAAACATACATAGGATACTCAGAATGTGTTGCTATTGTTAACTTGTTCATCTAAGTATTCGTGTGTGCGAAAATTTGTATGTTGTGGCAGTGTCGCTTATATGCAACATCTGACAACAAGGCGCCCTACAGCTTCAGATAAATAAAATTGAAGTGTCTGTATTGAATTCCAAACTATCAGCTTTTCACTTCAACTATCTGTATTTTTTTTTTGAATTAGTGTAGCGTAAAGTCTACGCGGGTAAAACCGCGGGGCACAGCTAGTTACTAATATGATGAGAGTTGCGCGGAATTTGGTGCCAATGGCAGCCAGCCACTAGAGGTGTAAATATTTATGCTGTTAATTTTCATAAAACTATAACCAGGATAATCTTCTAATCCAAACAGAAACCAACATTCTGTTGAATATTACTATAATCGTTAATGATAAACGAAAAAGCAGTAGTAACCATGTAACCTGAACGAAGAGTCCTCAGACATCCAGTCTTATCCATCTATCTAATCGCGAGACCGATGTCCTGTCGGGATAAAAGGCAGCTTTAATGTTATCCAGCCGATGCTACATTGTAAGCAGTAATTAATTAGACATTCACTGCGCGCTGTGTGCAGGACCGAGGAATGCGATGCCATTCGAGCAAATTAAAAATACGCTAAGTGCCTGTACAGGCTCACTGACAACCAACTATATGTGACAGATGACTGCTGCATTCCTATGGAAATTAAGTAAAAATGTAAATATTTGTTGGCAATACTATTAAACATTAAAAAGAGCGACAAAAGCACGAGTTTTGTTCTTTGTATACTTTGGAACGAGGAGAGGTATAATTGTTGAATGTTATGCTGAGCTTGTTAGCGACGTGCTCACATAAAACATATCATAAAGTTATACAATATGTTGGATCTTTTTTCGTAACTTTTTATTTTTAGGCAAATAACATGAAATTTTGTACCTAGTATTATTTGGAACGAGACGAAGTTTCCACTAGTAGAAAATAAGAATAACATTAATAATACTACGCATTCAAAACTAAACCGATTTATTAAGTTTTGACCTCGGCACTTAATGAACGCCGCAAAATACTATTTCCAAATAAATTTATTCATAAACTAGTGTCATCTAAAAATATCAAATTCGTATAAATTTACACTAGCGGAAAGTTTTATAAGCAAGCTTAAAAACAAATAATGACAATAGGCTTTGACTTTCCCTCGGCAATGGTTGACACTAGAATAGTCTATCATCATCACCAACCTCCTGCCCTTATCCCATGTTATTTGGGGACGGCGTAATGTGTTCTTCTATTCCATTTCTCTCTATCAGCCGTCATATCTGTATTCACTCCCATTCTAGCCATGTCATCTTTCACACAATCTCACTAAAATAGTCTATATGTTTAAAAGTTATATGTAAAAGGAAAAAATACGTGGCACGTTGTTTATCCCGATGGTCTAGTAAACTACTGAACCGATTCTAAATTACATTTTCACACCGTGTGTTATCCAACTTAAAAGATAGGATAGCTTACATCTCAATTTATAGTCGTAACTAGCTTCTGCCCGCAACTTGGTGCTGGTGGAATAGTTACTTTAAGCTGACGCTCACTTTAATCCGCGATACCACTGTACATTTTCCTCGATAAATAGTCTATCTAACATTGAAAGAATTGGACCAATAGTGCCTGAAATTAGCGCGTTATGGTATTATCACGCTAAGACCAATCGCAGATTAAAGTGAGCGTCAGCCCAAAGTAACCATACGATGTCGCGGGCAGACGCTAGGAGTCTATATATATAACTATGTCAATGGAAAAAATACTTGTAATCACGCATGCATGATATAAGAACAATCAACGAACACAATCATATTTATAACTAACTGTGTCTCGCGGTTTCACACGCTTACTGAATTTCATATGGAATGAAGCAATTTATTTCGAGAAGAGATTAGCTGGAACAAACGCACAGACAGACAGGCAGACAGATTTTTTTTTATGGCTTTTTATTTAAGTTCTTTCATATGCATTTAGTGAAAATCGGTTAATTTGGAATTACAAAAAAGACACTTCGATTGTTTTATAGACTATGATTGATTGCAAACAAAGAAACAATTTCCACCTCACAAAAACCCATATAAAACATGTAGATGCGTGATGTTTACAGTCCACATTAGCTACATCAATTAGGAAATTATCATGCAAATTGCAATTAAATACAAGCACTCAACGATGGGCGATTGCGACATCCCTTGCCATTGTCTGACTGTTTAATTATTCGCAGATATCATGATTATAAAGCGGTAACAATATTCAATTACGAATTAAGTGCCCTTTGCATACGTACTCGTAATTCTTTTTATTAAGTTTTGATGTAACCATCACTTTGATGGTCGTTATTACGCAGTGGCTCATCAATGTTCAGATCACAACTATCATTACAATCTTAGAATAAATAAGTAGCTATTACTATAATGCGGACTTCAAACAACTTAGTAAATGTTTCCTCTGAAAGATTTTAAGAACTAAATTCAGATACAAAACTGCCGCAGCACACCTTAAGAAGACAACAGGCATACATATGCTCACGCCTGTATTTCCCGTAGGTGTAGGAGGAGTTGTTGTAATGACAACACCCACCTTTCATCGAAGATAATCTTCATAAGTGCTATCGTGACAGATGGTGAGTCCATCACGCTCTCAATCACTATACAAACAACTTTGAAATACTTCTAGTAGTAAGCAGGTTACCTTACGCTGTTTTCCTTCACCGTAAATCGTGTGTTATGAAATCACTGCACATATGTTTTTAGAAAATCTCATTGGTACAGGCCCCGCTGGGATTCGACCTTACGTCGCTAGCGTCGCAGGCAACTGTTCAAACCCCAAGGGCACCCACGGCTCAGACAACAGAAACTGGCAATATTGAAGACAGATACAAACAATTAGGCAACGCTTTAGTATTTTCAATGGGTTTCTTCTTATTCAGTACCTGAACATTTTATTAAATAATTGATATGTCATCAATACGACACCCAACTTTACGCAGTATATCATTTGATGATACGTAATCACAATCGTAAATCTTCTGAATGAAAAGATTAACCGTATCGTTACAGCCCAATCAAATAATGAACGGCTTTCTTTCACGTTTTAATAACGTATGTAACGCTGTTAGCAACCAATTGCAACGTTACAATAATAGCATAATAATCGCTGACATCTCAAAACAAGGTTGTTGCATCAAATATTACGCGTATTTTGTGGTCCCTTATCTGGATAGACAGGTACAGTCTTCCACGTTTGTATTTAACTTAATACAATGTACTGAGAAGTACAGTGAAATTTTCCTGTAATCCACCGTATACCTCCGCTGTGCAGAATAACAAAAATTTGTGAAAAGTAGAAATATTATGATTATCATATCAAAACGCAAAATACTTCATATAGGTAGCGGACAATTTTTGACAAGTTATGTCACCTATTCTAAAGTTGCAGTTCCATTTCTGTCACCAAAAAAATTAAGCCAGTTTCAAATACCTACATTAGGTAAAACATCACTTACTATCTTTGCTTACAGGAAGGTTTCCTTAAGGTACTCTTAGATACAAAAATATAGAGTCAACCCACGTCAACACGAAGTAGTTAATTGCAGCAGAATATTTCTGTTTTTTCTCAATACCCTCATAAGTGGAGTCAACTGTACTCGGCGTACACGCTATCCAGCAACAAAACATTGCATGTTTTGTTGCGGTGAATCGTTTTTAATTGAATATTACATAACGTAACCTACATGTTTTACTTATAGTATATTGTACGCTACCATTACCTAATTCCTCTGTGACTTCCATTAGCTGAATATTTAGATCGCTATAAAATGGATCATTAAACATAGTTACACTTACAACAAACTTTGTTTCAATGAGTTTATGCTAAATTTATAATTGAGCGTGTAGACACAGGTCAGTTGAATGTAACATATTGCTCTGATGTTTTTCCTGCTATATCACAAAATTTAAACTTACCTGTCCATCATCTGCAATAAACAGCTTACTTGATAAGTGCTTACCTGCAAAGAAAAAAAGGACAAAATTTGTATTGTCCGAGAATGGTCTTATGAATAAAATTTAATAGCATTCAGTATCAGAAATCAATAGGTACATGAGTCAAGACAGATTTGACTGGAGATGACATTAACATATTTGTGATAAGGAACCCTGGGATGTATCTTTGTCGAAAAATTATTGTAAATAATCCCATTGGCACTGTACTTTTGCTACAATTAATTAATCTTAGTTTGATCTTTGCTTTGACTGGCTGGAATTTGCCATGCTCACAAATATTTGTAATATTTTAGTTATTATATTTGACAATTGAGCTTTTGTGCTGTGTCCATGGGCTTATATTCATGAGATATAAATATTGTAACCAAAAACATTGTATAATATATATTTTTTTAAAAGAGTAATTGTTGAGTTTCTTGCCGGGTTCTTCTCGACAAAAGCTACCTTCCGAACCCGGTGGTAACATTTATAATCATGTATAATGTATTTTGTGTCCTTCTGACGATTTGAAAGTACTTTGTAAGAAGTCTAATGAAATAAAGATATTTTGATTTTGATTTTATTTTCATTAGTCAAATCAAATAAAACGACACTATTACAGGGCAACGCAGCCTTGTATTAACGTATCGCAAAGGTCCATAGGTTACCACTTACCATGAGATTGGAGGCTTGTGTGCCACATTATTGTTATATATAAAAAATTAAGGTATCAATTTAAGCATAATTATTTTCGAAAACAAGCGGTGTATTGCAAAACATTAAAGTATCGCTTCTAACTGAAAGACCAATTCAATCTCAGTAAATTTATTTATTAATTAACAATAATATTGCTTTTCTATTTTTCCTCTACTCTAGCATTTATCAACCAAAATCCCTTCCCCGTTTTCATCATCTGACATTGACTGACTTAATGCAAAATACATATACATTATTGAGAAAGAATGTAACACGTCACAGATAAAGAACATTCTGTAAATAAAATAAATAACAGTACTGAACTAATGTATCATAACAGAGATGAACAATACGGTTATATCTATATTACCATATACAATGTTATACTAGTAATACAGGTACAATGTTATAATTGGGCGATGCATAACAGGTGAAACTAATGGGAAATAAGCTAACATAACGTACAAGAGAAACAGTTGCAAACTATCGTTGGCACCCAACACAAATATTAAAATTCACGGATTCGCTCACTCGAGGTTTTCGCACCATTCCGTGATGGAAATTAAAGAAAGTTTAACACACGCCGCCAACAATGCAAGCCAAAATCCTTGCTTTCAAATTCAAATGTGAAAGTGCATAATATAATCATTAGATGGGTCTTTATGGTAAGACTTTAATACCTACGGAACCGGCTCAAATGAAATTCAGACGTATTTCGAATCCTAAAAAGGAAGTGGGGCCTGTACGACATGTTTAAGGGTGACAGAAAATATCGTGAGGAAACCTGCATGTTTGAGAAGTACAAAGACGTATGTATATGTCTGAGACAGACTCTCCATCTGTCACGTTAGTT
The DNA here is from genome assembly GCA_929442735.1 of Watsonalla binaria. Classification (NCBI taxonomy): domain Eukaryota; kingdom Metazoa; phylum Arthropoda; class Insecta; order Lepidoptera; family Drepanidae; genus Watsonalla; species Watsonalla binaria. Next base: position 3,969,321 of record OV838938.1, read on the forward strand.
AATCATCTTCGGTGAAAAGTGGATGTTGTTATTATAACACCTCTGCCTACCCCTTCGAGGAATACAGGCGTGAGCATACTTATGTATGAAGAGAGAAGATAAAACGATTTACGTCATAAATTTGCATTAAAGCAGGACGTAATTTGTATACCATTAAGATAAGGTAAAGTAATTAATTTAATTCTTGCAGCAGTGTGCATTTTTACTGCTAGTTTATATATTTTCAACAAGTTTAGAAGTAGCAGAAATATACACTTTCTCCTTTAAAATATTAGTAATAGATCAACAGACCGTAGAAAATGTTACAACAATTAACATTTTGAAAGGTACGCTAGCATTAATACAGCCAAAACCATAGAAATAAAAAATATTAAATACATTTTTATCTCTGGTTGTATGATCGGATTCCAGCATCAAACTTGTTGACAACAAAGAAAGCAATTTTGAAAGTGTTATATAATTTATTTATTTCACATAGAAAAAAGTTCACGCGCATTCAATGGTCACATAATCACAATAATTATTATAATGGGAATATTTCATTGTCTAACAACATTTACGCAACGAAAATATGCTACAAAGTGCTCAATTACGGGTAAAAACAATGTAATAAAGACGTCATAACTACATTTATCGACAAATTACGTATCGAGACCTATCCCAAGTGACGCAGAAACGATTGGATGTCAGTTTCCTGCAATACAAATCGTTTTACGGACATTTTAATGAAGCTTAATTATGTGGGGTCATCACAATGAGATAACAGAAGAAAATGTTCACCTGACAACAATAATTACCAAACTTATAATCCAGCATTACCAACAATATCAAACCTAATTTTCCAAAGACAAAGGTTAATCGAAAGATTTCATATAATCGTAAGCAATAACAGTATCGACAGAACAAATTAGCAACAGCAGTATAGTTAGTATTCGATTCGAAAATAGAAAAACTTTCATCTATTACAAAATGCTTTTGACCAAATAGTTACGTATAACGTTGCACAATTTGCACACTAGCAATTAATTTTTGAATCACCAAAACAAATGGTGTTTTATTTTAACGAGCCAGTCAACCCTATCGTAACAAGCGTGTGAAAATCGACTTCCAGAATCATCCGAGTCCATTGTTTGCAATGGTTCAGACGTCGCTCATCAAAGTGCGCGTGCGCTGGTAGACGCATCAATTCACTATTTGCAACAAAAACTGCATTAGCATTAAGTGTTTCTTTTGTAACGACTATAGACTATTGATTATGCTGTCCGTCAGATACATCCTAGAGAAACTAATATAGAGAATAAGTGAAACTTGTTTGTTTGAATGGCGATGTATTTTTACAAACATTTCGGTGAAATAAGATCATAATAAAGGAGAATACAACTAGTATTCGATTATAAAGCAAGTTTGAACAGACAAAGACAAGATTAACTTGTTATTATAAAACAGTTGTTAAACTGGGTAAATTAACTATTGAAGAGGAAGAAGATATACTACATAGCTTACTAACGCTTTTGACCGCGACGACGAACGAAACCACAGGAGAAAGATAGTAGATATTATACAATCCAAACAGATAAGAACCGTATCAATTTGATCTAGTACTTAGCTTAGGTGCAACCCAAGGATATTTTTAAAGCAAAAAGATACGCACGATTGAATATTACACAGATCCATCATGTCGTAAACATGATACGTACAATCTGTCTTCAACAGAGGAACGTCGATCAACCATTACGCAACTGTCAAAAATTGTAACACATGTTCGATAGACCGGTTTAAGTTAATTCATCCATTATAATGTATGACTAAGCTACGTACCAATCACATTAAATTAGGTTAATTGATACACATAATTACTTGAATTATAGAGCTATAATATGAGTGTAATGAGTGCATATTAAAGCGTTTTGTTAAGCGTGCAGAAGCGTTTTATCCGTCTGATGGTAATTTATTACTGGAGCATGCGGTATACGGTATGTTTTAAACACTTACATCAATGACATCTCGCAGGTAGCAAAACGTATGTAGGTTCAATGCATCATAATGCATAATGCGTATGTATGTGTACGTATGTTAGTACTGTTATGAGTTACAGGATCTTGCCTTGCACATTGCAGAAACACTTTATTTGATTAGACAAAGCACTTTCAAATCGTCACATATATTTGGCCTGGATCATTTATAGATGCAGAAACCTCGACCGTCCTCATTTAATCAAAATTCCCCTTAAAACTAATCAAAGAAAGTCTCAAGGCAAAAACTCACGATATCATAATGTCGAAAGGTAATATTTACACAATGTCAAACTACCAGTAAACAATTCACAAATAATGGCTGCGCCATTACGATCTCATCACAATTTCTACCGCGTACCGAAAGCCAAATAAGTATTGTAACCGTTACGGCTTTCTTTTGGACCGCCACCAAAAGCTGGGTGCTATGACACACAAATTCAAAATTCGACTAACCACAAAACCGCAGTCGTAAATTCAAATGCGCGTGTGTATTGAAAATTGGGACGCCATTTTGTAATAATTATAATGTCGCAATATTCACGATGTAAATGTATGAAAATATCTCATATTATAAATTAAATATATTTATAGATAAATAGTACGTTCGTTCACAACGCTCTGAATTTACTCCCCGAAGTCTACCAAAATTCAAAGTTTGACTTCGATGTGTTACTTCACCGTAAATTGTTTTCAAACTTATCAGACTGCAATAACACGTTATTGATGCTTGAATATTGTATCAGTCTAACATTCATAATCATTTATCCAATATCCTTTGTAAGGCTCAAGATAATATCTAGAGTCATGAAAGGAGGTGAGTCTTAATAAAGTCTTAATATAGACAGACAAGGCTAATTAATATGCCCAAGTAGTGTTTAATTTCGCCACAAATTACTTACAAGGCGTGTTTAGTGATACAATCGCAGATTAGAGAACCGTTTTGCAATAACAATTACTTCATTTGTTCCGGCGTAGAGCGCGAACTCGAAAGATTGAATGCAACAATAAATTACTGCTGTATTGATAAATAATTTTACTTCAACAAATATGCCCAAAGCACACGTGGATGTTAAATAGGTAGAGCATAACGAGATCACCCGTTCGGAGCTGCCAGCTGCCTCACCAGGGAACTTTACCTTACAAAAGCTAGCAGTCAATTAACCTTTGACCTTGCGTAGTGTTTCTGAACTGAATAAGTTCGCTAGTTCTCCATGGAGATGGGAATGATGTCATATATTAAATAAGGTTCATCTTTGATATTGCAAGCATTCATAGGTTTCAGTAGTCGCTGCATAACCTCGTCCCTGCCCATGCGGCGATTGGTGAATCAAAAAACAAACTAAGAAGGCTGTCCTTACCATGGACTGCCACCTTTGTTGTAAAATAAATATAAGTATGGGAAAGCGCCTCAAACTTTTCGACAACGGTACTCTGAAATCAGTCCGCATTTGGCAACAAAAAGTGAAAAACATTGTTTGACGCGCGAAACACCGTTGTGCAAAGAAGTAAAGTGCATACCTTTCCCCTTATCACGTTTAGTGTTATTCAATACGACACCAAATATTGTGACAAGCATTTTAAAAGGTTGTATGGTATGTTCATTTTATAAACGGTGTATGAACGATAAGTGTCGGTTAAACTGTGTTCCTGTACATTGAAACTAACAATATGCGCGGAGTTCACGGTAATACAGCCAAGCCGTGACTTGACTACACGTTGCAGTCACTAACCACATTTTTAACGAATATAAAAAATATTCCCCCCTTATTAGTAGTACATTTCGCGTGAGATATGCAAACAATAATCTAAGAACTTTCGAAAAGGCTTTTTATGATATGATATAAGAAGTATTATCACGCTGTCAGAATTTACAAGAACTGTAAGCTGATCAATTACATATCAAAAACATGAACTACTTACAATTATGATAATAGATACTAATAAAAAAGTATAAATATACTGCAAGAATAAAATATTATAATAATTAATCATTCCAGATACGATCAGCCAAGATGTAACTGTAACGTAATAAGGCATGTCCATTTATATGGTGATTATAAATGATAACAATGCACAGGACGTTACAACAGCTAGTGCAAGCAACCCGGATGTCTTTGAGAATGCTAATAGCTGAAAATAATTACTTACAGAAGGCTAGCCCATACGCACATCATACAAGCTTACGAACGGCTGAAGTTCCTGCCCAATTAGAAAGGGTACAACGGGATCTCCTGGAGACATCCGCCTTACAGAAGACGGCAGTCGAATAACCTTACTTAGGTTCATAGGCAATAACAGCTAACCAACAACGGACTGCAAGCTTGTATGCCAACTTTGTAGGATATAAATGCCCTTCTGTTACCATTATATTTTGTGCTTAGTTCAGGAAGGAGTCTAAACACACCACCTGATTGAATATGTGTGTCTAATAATACGTAACGGACAATTGTGGGATAAGCTCTATGTAAATAACTTGTGTAGGGACATGCATTGTGTGACGGTTGCTGCTAAGGGCTCTCTCAACTCATATGTCAATAGGCGTTTTCGTATGATTATTTTATTACTGTAACTAGGTAGGTACCTTACAGTTACAGTAATAACTGTAATTTGATACTTAACGAGAAAAACTTAAGAAGCGTCTAGACTTGTTACTAAAGTCGAATGATTTCTCAAACCACGGTCTCTGCCTACCTCAATGGGATACAGGCTGACCATATGTATGTATGTATAAATAAAGTTATGAATCACACAGAATAATTCAATTCATTTAACTTTAATTATAATGATAACTTAAGCTTGTCTTATTTTAGTCACAATAATTATGCGCTCTGAAAACCATGTCCTTGCTTTACCTGGATTACCAAACAACAAAGATTTTTATCTTCATTGAGAGAGAGGCGAATCATTTTGATGATATATATTTTACTAGAGGTCAATTGAAATACTCTATTCAGATGAATTGGAAATGTTTTAGTCACTTGAGTACTTACATTATAATCGACTAGCTTCTGGCCGCGACTTCGTCCGCGTGGAATTGTTACTTTGGGCTAACGCTAACATAAAACCGCTTTAGCTTTCCTCGATTAATAGACTAGTTCCTGAGATAAGCACGTTTCATCAAACAAACAAACATAATTTTCAACTTTATATATTAGTATACATATACAGAGTATAGATAACGTAGGCTCGAAGGCGGGAATAATCTCTGATATAAACTGATTGCAATCAATCCGACCTTGATCAACGAAATTTGTTTCTACTTTTTCTTTCTTTTTTTAAACACTTCTGTTAGCTGAATACACAGATTAGATAAAGGTACTTCTACACTTATTCTGACCGAGGATCTTGAACTATAATTTTGTATTTCCAAGCTGATTGACGCGGAGCCTTTGGATTTAAATTAATATTCAATATAATTCCATCCAAGTTGATAATATTAAAATCATATAAACCGTTGTTTCTGAACACGCAAAATAAAAAGTGACATAAGGCCAGCTCAAATGTATAGGCGGTAATGACGCGACTCACAAAAATCACTCTATAGTCACTTAGCCCCACTTGATTCGTGATTGACTGTGCGATTCTCAACCAATATTGAAAGCCGGTCTTCCGTTACCTTGTTATATTGTTTGTGCCTTACGTGTACGGTGCATCACACCAGTGACCTCGCAAGGTCGACCACACGCCAATTAGGTTCCTCCATAACAAATTGATTATGCCATCGCTAAATAGTCCCCAAAGTCCAAATGTCACCGCGAAGGTGCTACACACCTCATTTTTACATAATTAAACGTATTGATATGCTGATTCGGCTACAGGTGTGCTTAAAGTTACAATTGACGTAGTCTGGCATCCTTTAAATTGAATTCATTAAGATTTTTTTACAACATCATCGTCATCGAAAGCTTGAGTGAGTTAAGACTCGGGAAATAGTAGTGCCAATAAATTCCATACTTTAAATGCAAATTAAATATCGATTTAATTACTCATCATGAAATATCTTGGATTCGTATTATGACTTACTATTTAAATATCTTATTATTTAAATTCCATTTCGTTATGACATTGGGTCATATTTTGGCATTATTTGCGAAAGTAAATGCCTTCAGTTTTCACGGCCGCTGTACAAATATATATGAAGATTTAATTTACCTTTTGTGATATAAACATTATCCTAATACAAGAATTCGCGCCTATAGACCACAGTGGTTCCTTAAGAAATGTCTTTAAGGCTTTTTTATAGCTATCAACTGATTTTATTGCATAACATGTTTAAATATTCATTAAACTTCAGGCAGTGATTATTTTCTAGTCTTTAATGATTACCGACAAAGGTCGAACTTGGTTTTATTACATTTTATGAAATCATTAGGCGTAGGTTATAATTAAACAGTTACTGCCGCACTCCGACTTGCTACATATTTCATAATTATGAGTTAAAAGAATGACGACAATTTAGTTTCAAGGTCTGCCCCAAAGCTATAATAGTCTATTATCACTGGAATAAATCGGTTTTATTATAAATTAAATATCAATCAAGCAGTCGTAAAATGTATACTTACCGGCAATCATCATAGCTTAGGAACGTTCCTTTTTAGACCTTCGATAATCCTGCTTTTACTAGGGGCCAAATAATCTAATCTTAGACCATGATCTAACCCCATTAGCACCTCTGTAATAATACCACATAATATAACGTGACAAGCCCCAATGACAGCGCACTGGTACCGTTCACAAGTCAAAGTTCATTGCCACGCAGTATGTCACGTCACATATTTCCACGGTGACGACAGTGTCATTGATCATCAGGGAAATATGTACTTATCTTCCGATTCGGAAATATAATATTCATAACGTCACTATGATGAAGTAAATAATGCTACCTACAGATGAGATAATGTAGTGATTGACGTGTTGGAAGCTGAAGAAGTGCGTACAATTGTAGGGATCCAACAAACTGACCTGATAAGTTCTGGAATGGTACCGTTTAGATCCTACAATAAAACAAAGAATTTGTAAATAAATTCATTGAAATATTTTCCAAGAGGTAACCAGTAGAATGATCTGATCCGAAAGATATTTTTCAAGCTTCACATTAGGCTACATTTATTATTCAACATCCACTAATACCAAGCTTAAAAATAGCTTACAAAAAAAGACAAAACAATTAAGGAGACGGAAGCGAAACCTTGACATTTTGCAAGAATCAGGAACGGGACCGGATAGTAAAGCGGATGAAGCCGAGTAATATAAATCAAAATACAGAACGCCTAATGCACGTCAAGTGTCACAGATTGCATCGAGTGTCCTGATTCTAAAGATATCATCGGATATCTTAATAATAATATTATTTTCCAATACGTCGGTGCACTACAATCACGACTAACTTTAAAGTAAAAATAACGTATGCAGCGCATGAGATATCTGAGTCTATCACAACTCCTCGGCCTCTATTCGAAATTAAATTGTTTAAGAACATACATACGTAAGGAAATTGTTTTGTAAAACGATAGTTAATAAAAACTATATATTTTGAGGTATATGATTAAAATCTAATAACAATTTGTATGAAGCAACAATTGAGAGCAGATAGAAACGTGAACACTAAAAACGCAAAAAGACCATTGTGCGATTTATCAAAGAGAACAATGATTGCGGAATTTCGAGCGCACCACACCCTGTACTCTATGCAAATGCAATGTGGACCGGTCACTGCACGAACAAAGAAAGTTCAAGCACTAGCAAACTACATTGTGAACATTAACAAAATTATATCAAACAAATGACGAAATTCAGTATTCTTTGTTTCATCCCAAGATTATATCGCAAAAACAACTTCTATGTTCAGTGATGTCGCATCTCGACACACCTCATGAATGCTCTGTTCTGGGGCCTTACCATGATAGTTTTACTCTTATTATGAGACAGGTGTAGATGACGTGTATACGTTTGTCACACAGCTGAACTATCATTGCAATAAGAGCTCACGGTTGGGCCCCTGGACAGAGACGCTTTCGATTGTAAGATTGGGCGAGCGTCATGTGTACATGTTATTATTGTGAATGCATTATCACTTACTAATATTATGAATGTCTGGCTGTTGCTAATGTGATCCAATTGACACCAAACCTCAGAACAATTATCTTTAGCGTCTTGCAGGCCTCCACAGTTCGGTATTGGAATTGAGCTGGCAACTTCGAACACTCACGAAGCGGCTGAATTGTTTGACCGCCAAGTTAAGTGGATGGTAAATAACAACGACAAAGAATTTAGTTTTAATTGCTAATTTTATCGTAACAGTAAACAACAAGAATAGCATAGAACAGAAACAACAAGGTATCCATCAGTAGCGGCGCCCACAAGACAAAGGCCAGGCTTTCATAACCTTGCAGACACCAACCCACGACACTATGAATCATAGTTATGTATCTACCAAACAATTTGCTCTCTGTTCTTAATTCTTTGAAACGTCTCAACGATTTGATACACATTGAAAAATACCGGGAAATAGAAAGCATCGTGTATTAAAAAAATATAGTAAATGACTATTCCGAGTAAAAGACAGTAATGTTCATCATACCATGTCACATCAACTGAGTCTTTGTCAAAGCACGGTTTCAAGAACCCATAAATTGAATGTAATCATTGTTTGTTCAATAATATTGTAATTTATTGTTTTGTTACCATTTCCTCGAAAAGACAATGATGTTTATTCAACGTTTACATACGACACAGCTGTTGCTCTCAATATAGTAATCGAATGCATGGAAGATATCTACGTACTCAATGTTGACGTGATAGAAATTAAACAATATTAAATGGACCTTGTTGCTGGATCACGTAAACCAATATATTCAGGTTAACTCTACAGTAAAGTTTATGTCCATAAAAAGTCAACTTTAAAATTAATCTTCATTAAATCCGAGTAACAAATCGAGTCATTACTGAATACCTGGCCGAGTTACCGGCCAGTGTCTAGATTTAATCCATATGCTCCAATTTCGAAACCTAGTCCCCACCCTAATCAATTTATCGCGTTGGCATTCAAAGTACATTTCTAGAACCACAAATTTATCATAATAATAACCCTTGCAGTGTGGATGTAACTTATTCTAGATTTTGACAAGTTACGCCTGTTACACGAACGCAAATTCCCTTTCAAGGGCAGTACGTTATGTGAACAATTGAACAATTTAGAGTTAACAATCAAAGCAATTATGATTCAAAACTGTTTAACACAACTCAAGTATACACATACTAATAACATAGCTACTTATCCTTCCTTTAGACAAATATTTCATGTGTTTACTAAAAGAAGACAATGCTCCCAATATGGTGGAGAAGCTTATACAGTTGATTCCACACGTATCTGCATTATCATAGCACGACAAAGAGCAGATGTAGAAACAAAAAGATAATACGACCAAAACGTAGAATATCGCAACGAAACTAAATTCACAAACCTGATCAGGTATCTGTCAAGCAGACCATTTATAGTCAAAGCACACGACTCACAATAATTACACGGCGAAATAAACAAAATACCGTAACATTCACCTGTCACGACTTTGGAAACAGCCAAATCTTTGTGGGTCGACGACAGATGGTGAACCTTCAACATGTCGGTAAGAAGCAAAAACTCAGTCACGTATGCCTTTCTGGCCTATTTCACAGGTATTTGCATCATTATATGCCTTATTAGGTGTTTGACCTTCGAGCAGATATGTGACAAGTTAGATGCAGCCAGCGTAGTGCAATTTGTTCCCGGGACCTTTACATGAATTGATCAGTGTTTACTGGCATTTACTCATCCCCGTTATTAACGAAAGTTGTGGCATTTAACTAAGATGACGACGTTTCACGTATTTATTTAAACATACCTTCGTAATTACGTTGTTTTTGGTTTGTCGAAATCTAAGACTGTAATTATTATTTTGTTGTTTGTGTATATAGACCGTAACTTAAGATGTTAAATAATGTCATCCATCATTAAAATGAAAGTAAGAAGATTGTTAACCAGACTTTAAAAAACAAACGCAATTATTGACATAGTGAAGCCTCGAGCCTGTTATGGTCATCATAAACATATCATCATCATAGAGGTCGACGACCGTAAAGTAAATCCAGTATATCATATGTACTACAGGCGTACATCGGGTGTAGATCAATTTGTAAGTGTCAGCGTCGACAGGCAACTTGTCATGTGTCGCACGGTACATTGCTCCGAGAAAATTAAACACTTCTTGCAGTAACACTTCAATCATCAATACCTATTCCAATGCTAATGGTCGCTCGGTGTCTGGGGTAGATAGTATAAATAAAGCAGTATAGTAGTTATATATACTAACTACATTCGCAATTCCGCAAATGTTGCTTTTGTGGAATGTGGTTACCACAACGTAGTGGCCACTGATAAAAAAGCTAATACCTATTTTCAATGTTAAGCGTAAAAACGTTTGATCAATAATTTGATAAGCTAAAACATCACCTTTTTCGAATAGTAAGCCTTAGTTTTCTATTGCCATAAATGGTAACATCAACATTGGTAATTGTGTAGTAAATTCAATGTTAATGGATGGAGATTGTATTTAATGTGTGTAACTTGGTAATTTCAAAGGCACATGAACCAGTAAGTGTGAACATTTCGTCAGAAGACAATCTCCACAGAAGAGGATCGACGAGTAAAGATCAAGATCATTAACGTGCCTCTCGCCAGATGGTATTTCTAAATCGGCGCCATGTTCAGAGAAGGCTGACCGCGCCGCGTGCGCATCCAATCGGTCAAGTTCAGGGCATTATACCGCGGGCTAGGAAATCATCTTTATATAAAGAGATGGAGACGTTTTCTTATATAAAACATTTTTTTTAGTATGCCTTTTTAAACAATTGTTTAAAAACTTAAATAAATGAAAACCAAACTCGCTTCTGTACTTCAATAAAAGACATATTATACAAAACAACAATAGGTTTCGACGTGAGGTCAAGCTATTAGCAAGGATTGATACTTGATTCAGGCAAAGGGTACAAGCCTACGTCATTATTATATGTTCATATAGATCATCCACCTAAATGTGATCTTAATCAGAAAATCATTACAGCAACAAACAAATCCTGACAGATGACCTAATCCAAAACTCAACTAAATCCTATTAATATCAAATGAGCTAACGTTGTTCACGATGTATTAATATATCTGGCAGAATTTGCCAAAACCTGATCAACACTGGTTTAAATTAAACTAAATCTGGCAAATGCAGCCCGAGACAACGTCGCACACGGCACATTTACGGCTCGCAATATTAATAAATTTGGCGTACTGTCGGGACCAGTCGTCATAAACACCAAAACAGAAAAAGGCGGGCAAGGTCATCAAAAGACGCATTAAATCTAAATCCAAAGGGTACGGTCTGCTGTTCCTGAATGTAAAGCTGATATTAAAAGATATTTGGAAGCAACATTTTGTAGGCTTTTTGTTAATGTTTGAGCTATTTGAATGAATTTTGAGTATTCTATTGAATTATAAAGCCAGTAAAACCACTCACCTAACTGAAATTTTGGAAACTGACGAGAATCGTGGTTGCTAATTGTAATGAGATGAAAGTAGTCGAGTTTTCTGTTCCTCATCATACGTCAGACTCACCATTAAATGATCTACAAGCTGCCCAAATAAAATATTGAAAATCCCCTGTAACCTTATCCTAAAATCCAGGCCTTTGTTCATAGATGTGTATAAATACCACGTCGGCTCGTGAAAGAAGGGCAAACCAACAAGCCCACATTCGCATTTATAATATTGGTAAGATATGTATCTTTTATTGGTAGGTGCTATTCAAACAATACACAAAACAAATACGCCTGTAGGCAATACACGTTCTTATATCGGAATTTCGTACCTTACACTCAGGGACACACAACTACTCACGGTGTGGTCAAAAATTATCACTATCATCACATTTTGACCATAATAGCGAATTATCATTCAAAACTAAGTACTTGGGGAACAAGATCTCTTGAGTTTCATCGCCATTTTCGGATCCTACAAGCTGTCGCTTACCTGCATCCTTGAATGTAAATTTTTGGTGGAAACGAGGGGTCAAGTTCACGGTTCAACATCCTCACGGTCCGGTGGGCGCATCTATTGACCCGGCCCGGTGACCCGCATACCTGGCCCGCGGACTTCGAGGGCACGATTGTTACGTAGCTATCTAGCGCTTATGAATTCATTACTCATCTTAATTTATGCGAGTTTTGGCTTTGGTCAGATTAATAAATATTTCCCGGAGTTGCAAGTTATCGTAAAGTGATTATGTACTGACAACTATACTTATAATATAAATGAGGAATTGTCTTTGTCTGTACATTACCTTTTCGCGGATAAAATAAAATTCAGGGCCCAAGCCGATGGTACTAGACACATTTGAAGGGTGTGTTCTTGGTTAGGTGTAGGTATACAATAAGCAAGGGTTTTTCAAAACAACACCCCTAATGGGGTGAATGTTTGTATACGAAATCTTAGTGCCACACGGGCGAAGGGGTGAGCCTTTTTTTAATTAAGAAGTGTATAGCGATCATATTTGGTTAATTGAAAAATTTAATTGCGTAAACTCATATTTCAGTTAAATAAAACTATACCAGCATCCCAGAAAAGATGTTTTCTCAGTCGGTCCTTTTATAAATCCACTGCCAAGAGAGTGTTTTAAGAACCCACGCGAGAGCCCAAGTACGGTTAGGTCAAGGAGCTTTTGTCCTCAAACATTGTTTTATAGACGTATTATCTTCCCGAAGCAAACATGGCTGGGCATTTTAACGCCTTCATTTTATTTTTATTGCACTTCACATACGTTTTTGGCAAGAGTCATAACACACTGACACCTTTAAAATATTCTGTTTAGCGTTTCCGACTTCAGATTCGGCTACAATACATTTACATGTAATGATAGCTTAAACGTCCAAGTTGTAGGTTTCGATATGGTGACATCTAGAACTACTGATCCGAATAGGAAAATTCCTTTTCCAACACAGAACTGCAATATAATATGGTGAATCCGACCTTACTGACATGTATTTACAAGATTTAACATGAGAGCCTATACGAATACGAGTACTTTCACGTCCCTTGATGCGACTCGTCCAATAAATGACAAAATTTGCGGCACGTGTTTGGTAATCTCCACTAGTAAAGTTATAGCACATAATCATAAACTACTGCTACTTTTTACGTAACATTTTGTGCTTTTGTATTATAGTGTCCGGTATTTTACAGCGTTAGTAGTAAGAGTGGTTTCTAATCGTCAAAGCTTTCCAAATACATTAAACACACTGGTGAACAATGAAACTTTCCCCAAACAGATCATAAAAACTAATGTCTATCTCTAACAATTAAACAAATCATAAGAAATTTTTTATTAGAGATTCGCGAGCTTCGCAGACAGAGTAGAATCAATCACCCATGTATTCATGATCACTTCCTTCACATTCAATATATTCGTAAGTAGATGTTTTAACACTTATCCAACAGTATGATTGCCTTTCGACCAGATCCGAGCTTTCTATCCACATATAGCGAAGATCGACTTCACTACTCTGAAAATATGTTTAAAATAAGTACATTTAAAACCAAACAGAGGTTCAACACTAAACATACCAAAGATATCTAAAACCTCGTGGCCGAGGTTAGACCGCGCGATTCACAGTTTATAATATAAGTATGAGTTTATCAACACAATCATGTATATTGAAAACAACTTACCTTCACATTTGTCTGACCCGTATCTCTTACTAGTGCATATTTGGCCTGACACGATAAGACTATGTCGTCCTATTATGCAAATAGCGCGATACAGAAGCTACAGAATTGGCTTCGCAATAAACATTGTGATTAAGACATGTCAAAGGGGGGATTAGGCGGTCGGTTTCTTGGTAAGAGGCATTGGTACCAAATGAAGCGTGGCGTGTGTATGAACGACTGTGTGTATTATGTATGACAATGACCTCGCGTGCACCGCCTTGTTATTAGATCATAGTGTCCACATCACAATCACCGGCCGTGAATTTCTTTAATGTACATTTAATTTAATCACACGTCTCAAATGTAGGGCTGGCGCAGGAAGTAGCAATGTTTGTATAAATAAATATATATTTTAACATAATGATGATAAGAGTTATTATGTGCTTGTGATCGGGTTTAGCTTGCGAAGCCTTCTAGTTTACTCAGTAGATACTTAATGGTCTATATATAGGTAGAATTTCTGCTTATATATTTTTTTTTAAAGTCGTTTCTCAGTTTTTCATAAAAATATATTTAGGTGCGATAGCGGTAGATGAATGACGACGCCGCTTCTCCTTTATATACATATTACACATAGTAGAGAACAAATTCACGGCCTGGTCATGCCAGGTTAATTACAGCCTCGGTGGATATAGACTAAACATAGCCTAGAAAAGTCTGAGCCCTTAAATACTGCTGTATCCAAATTAAGATTAAAACAGAGTAGTATAAGTATGGACTCAAGACGATAAAATTAAAAAAAAACAGTTACCTAGGGAAAACAATAAAATAAGGAGTTGTAAATTTAAAGCACTTATACGACGTATCAAATTCCAACGCTTGAGTCAGTCTGGTTTTACAAATATTCCGTTTTTAACCGGTTGCTTTGCTAATTAAACGGAGGTGTTAGGTAGAGGCTATAAAACTGAAAATACCATTTTTATTATTATATACAGCAAACGTTGAAATTTCATCCAAAGTTGACTAATAAAGAACTTGGGTGGTTGTTGCTAACCCATTGCAGACAAGCTATTTCTCTTGATATAAAAAAAATAATACGTGAAATGAAACTATACTAGTGATGTCATTAATATTTTTTTCTGAAACAATAATTACCGCATATAATTTATAAGAATGAATACACGAGCATTAGGGCTAGACAAAGATAGGTCTTTAAATGCGCAGCACTCATTATTTAGTCTGTCTCTGTCTGTGAGGCGCGACGCCAAAAAAATACATGCGCAGTTACCCCCACTATTTTCGCTGAGCGCTCATCGTGACTACATCTGTAACACCTTTCACTCAACAAAGATTATTAAGTGCCAGACATTTATGGCAAGGAGCAAGCATTTCAACCACAAATAAACACATGCCAGTAAAAATTAAATTTTAACGTGGCTCTATCTAAAGAAATTTTTCAGTTTTCAATATGTTAAGATCGATATTTTTAAAAGTTCTTCCAGTTTTAAACTTTTGCGGATGTCATCAACGATTTAACCGTGCCATCGTGTATACCAAATAAACAAATGCAAATTATATTATTATTTACATTCATCTGTATTGATATCACAAACCAAGCACATTTTACTGCTAAGCTTCGAAGCTAAAATAATCTGTTACTTGCTTACCCTACCAGCAATTTGGTGCATAACGATATTATGATAAATTTTCGTGTTATAGTCAATAAAAAGTTATGCAATAGCCAATTGTCCTTTACTGCAAAATTCCACAGAAACATAAATTTGTGTAGAGGTTGGAAATAGCACCTTACACGCGACCATAGCATGACACTAAGTGGACTGATCTATTAATATCGTTAATATTCACATCTATAAGGCTACGGTATTCTTAAATATCTTATTCTAATAATAAAATCGTTTTTATTTACATAAAAGCTACTTCATTATATGTAAAATTAACAAGATTGTGAACGTTTTCTTGGGATTTCTATTTTTTTTTATTACAAACCTACTGTTACTTTAGTCATCGTGAAAAAAAATCGAGTGAAATCCGGTAGAGTTTGTTCACTTTAATCAAGAATCACTCTAATTCTCTACCTTTAATATTTAACAGAAAACCCAAATGAAAATTAAAAATTGTATGACTAAGATTTTCATCATCTTCATCCTCCTGCCGTTATCCCATGTTATTTGTGGTCGGCGTAATGTGTTCTTCTCTTCCATTTCTCTCTATCAGCCGTCATATCTGTATTCACTCCTATTTCTTACAACTTTCCAACAAGCAAATGTACTTTTTCAATTGTTCAATAATGGAGTCACAAACGTCACGTTGGCACCTAATCATTATCAGTGGAAACAGGATGCCCCACCTTCCGGAGACTTTTCTAAAAGCAAGAGCGTAGGTACCTAATAAAGAACGTTCAAATTTAAGTCTGCATTATTTGTACTTTACCTATAAAATAATATGCTTATATAACGATTGGTTATTAACTGTTTAGCTAACGATGGGTTTCTCCTTAGAACAAAACAAAAAACTCATATGCATAAACTATTTAATCGGGTTGATGACCCGAACATAATATTGTTATTTATTACCGAGTACTTACACAAAATCACAGAATGATTAAACATTCGTCTACATCTATAGTAATATATAAATCTGGAGAATTTGTTTGATTGTTTGAACGCGCAATATCAGGAACTATAGTCTGATTTGGAAAATTGTTTCAGTGTTAGATAGCCCATTTATGGAGGAAGGCTATGGATTATGAAATTAGAAGCCCAAAGTAACAATTCCACGCGGACGAAGTCGCCAGCAGAAGCTAGTAAGTTATATTCTCTGTCAATTTATAATGTGATAAAGTAGAATAAATTCAAAAAGTTAGTTTTGAACGTTCGTATTTTCACGCCTGACTACCGCATTCCTGAAGGCAAAGGTATAACGTAGGACATCCAGAAGATGTTATTCCTAAATAAAATCTCTTGGGACATGTTCTATATTTGTTTGTTACAACATAACAAAAATATATGAATAAAATAAAACTTAAAAATTCTAAAACTGGCTCACTTAGGAAAACGGTTTCCTGAATGACATTTTTAAGGTCACATTTTAGTGATTTAAAAATCAAATGATAACGTAATAGTAAAATGTTTCCGTCACAAATAGATTATAATTTAAGTAATATGTTTTGCTCGATACATATGTAATTTAGTGTATGTTAATATGTGATCTAGACACTTAACTGTTTTCCTGTGTTGGTGCACGATTATTATTATTCATGACAGTAATCCCAGCATCACACCTTCCCGAATAGAAGTTAAGCGAAGTACTTTATTACGTTTGCCAATTTAACTTTACATACCTTTAGTTATCCAGAGAATCCAACGAGGGAGAAAAGAGCCCTCTGAACCCATTAAGGTTGTTGTAAGGGGTCCACAGCCTTGGAAGTAAGGTTACACAACGCTTACACCGAAATAGTGTGTTGATAATGAAAATAGAAAATTCAAACACTTAACACGACTAGTATAATAAACGATAGCTTTTTGGAAAAACAAATTGATGGTGAAACTTAATGATATCAGACTAGCCAATAGGGACTATTCATAATGCATCGTATAGACGGTCGCATAAATTGACCTAAAAGACACTTTGGCATATCAGGAATTGAACCTAAGACCGAAATAATTTTAGAGAGAGTAAGTGGATAGAATATACGAGACAAATAAGTAAAGATTTCTCGTTTAGCAGCTATCTTGTAACAATTAAGAGAGTACTAATAACTTTAAAGTTCTTAAGACATTACTCAATATTATCGACATTTTTTCGCATAAGAAACTGGCAAACAAGCAAGCAACCATATTATTACACTAGCAACACCAATTAAGATAAAGAGTTGGTGTAAGTAATTAACATAAGAGCTTTACAGCTAGTAAACTACTACTAGACCTTTGTAAACCTGACAACGCATATTAGCGGCCTTTTTCAATATTCTATCCATCTGTCATTTAGGTTACTAAAGATAAATACATTTATAATTCGGGCCTTAATTTCATTGCAATAACTTTATCGTTAGTTACACACGTTATTATGAAATTGAAGGTATGGCTAGATCAAATCTGACAGATAACTGGGGATAGCAATCCATCTGTAAACTTAGATATTATTGAAAACAGCCATAAGTAAAACACGAACACAACGGAAACGGCACAAGAGTAGCAAAGACAACTTTTACTAGAACAGTACCATTACATAGAGTTACTGCATAACGTACTATTAGTGTGTAACAACTGTGATAATGTGCATTTATCGGTGACGAAACTGGTGTTACACTTGGACCGGTCTGGTCGCAAAAAGTACAAGTATTACATGATGATGATGATGATCTAGAGTCGCGGACAATAAAAAGTTATAAAAATAAATGAAGCGAATAGCAATCACACGCATAACACAGACATTTCAAAGCCTGGAACACTACTGAGCAAACGAGCCCACGGTTGTGTGTTCGATCCCCGGTTCGGGCAGCGTTATTGGGTTATCCATCTGCAATGTTATAGTAGCCCGGAGTCTGGATGAATGCCCGATAATGGCAACAGGCTCGCCTATACATGGGACTTAAACTGGCACAACGTGGGTATACTGTCAGTACAACTCTGCCTACCACTTCGGGGAATACAGGCGTGAGCATTTGTACTATAACCCTTCCAGTCCTCACACTTTATGAATGTTTTTCTTAGTCCTGGATATAAATAAAATACACACAGAAATTAAATATAGCTACCGACTACGTTTCTACCAAAAGGTAAATTACCTTTTTCAAACAAAAACACGAATTCCAGTAGTTAAAACATAATCCAATCCTTTGGAAGCGGTAAAAAATATATACAAAAACTAATAACTTGCAAACAATTTAAATACTTACAATTAATCAAAACTATCGTAAACAGCCAAGAACAAGGATTCTTATATCCAATATTAATACTTGGAAATTCCAAATGCATGTATAATTCATGTAAGCGAGAAGTGTATGTATGTATAACGAATACTGATAAGAATTTGCTTTAAATGTTGGTATATTTTCGTGTTAAATATTTAAAAGTAGTGTCGGATTTTACGAAACATTTATTATAATAATTTTGAATATCCATCAAAACATTAAAAGTTCTGAGTTCTCTTAGCTCTCTCTGTAACCTATGACATTAGCTAGCAACCCCAGAATCGCAAAGCTACCAGCAAAGGCATAATGCACGCTACTGCTAACACTATCAACGTCTTCTGGAAAGTAAACATTAGCTTCGTTCTTCTGTACGGTAGAGACGGCAGAGATGACAAAAATCTACCCAAACCAATAATAACCCCTTGTAAACATGGCATATATTACCCATAGAAACATGCCAGCGTCGATTAGATATCCGATGTGATTATACTCGTACATACTCATAATAATTGTTTATCATCTTGCCAATTTATCATCTTTGGCAATCGTTACAGGTCAGTCGGAGGCCTAAAATAGTCTGACAACTGCTTTAACCCAGATCACAGATTATCCTCGTAAAAGGGGTTGCGAAGGTCAGATGGCAGTCGCTTCGTATAAAAATCAGGTGATCAGCCACATCGGGTTGAATCAAGTGCCGACCCCAACAATGTTTGGGACAAGGCCAGGGAGATGATGATGACGCATAATAATTGTTTGCTTGTACTAGGGCAGCACAAGGAACCCATTGATTACTTCTCTTAGCTGTCAAAACAAACCACCTGTTTTGAGAACAAATTGTATTTTCTGTATGTACATATACATGTCGGCATGTTAATGAAAGGTTGTTACTATTTTCCCTTGGGCAAGGTTCGTATCATATTGCCGCAAATTAACAGCAACAATTAGAATGAATTGAACAGCTTTTATTGATAGTTATTGTTAGCTATTTGCAAACCGTTAGACTCTTGCTTGATTGGTTATTGATTGCTGAAGAGTGACGTCACTCGTGCTATGTTAATTGTTTATCAGAAGTCAAGGCCCTGCTGTTGAATGTTCCGAGTATTTTCATTAAAATAACAATTATAATTGACGGTATAACACTTTCTCATTGTTAACAAGAAAACCAGCAAATTGGAAAGCTTAAAAGCGTATGCAAAGAACGAGATGCGAATGTAACTAATGGCACGCGACGCATGTGTACAGTTACCACAAATTTCTTGTAAAACACACCAGTATCTTACATTCTAGACTATACTTAGTGAAAACCCAGCTTTGGACTAGAAATATTTACCGTAAAAATTCTATGCGTGGGCAGTCGTATAAAAGTATAAAATAATAGGCACTCTTGGGGGACATTTAAAAACATCGTAATTAATTTGTTTATTCAAATTATGTAATATTAAAGATACCTGTTCTTCATAGCGGCTAAATATAATATCACACTTTCAAGTTATGAAGCAAACATGACTCTATTTTTGGAGAAGTTTGTCGCTGTCACGTCGAATATAGATAGCTGAAGTTTAAGTGAAGCCTTTTCATTTCTGTTACATATTTTAATGATATAGAACAATACACATATATTTTTGACGTGTATGAAAAATAGTTTACGCCCGAATACACAAAAAATGCAATATTGTTTACTGAGGTCTTTTGAATGTTTGTTAGTATATCAAAATGGTGATCACATGTGCACGCGCAGCATGAATGCTTTCCATGTGGGAAGAGGTTGGAAAGTTGAAAGTGTGGGTTACCATCCTATTGTCAGTGTCTAGGCTGAGACATTGTCTCGCCGCGTGCTCTCTTCTCGCTTCCCGTGTGAAAACTGCGAAACCATCACTCTAAACATGCATAGAAGTGACTTTAATTTCGCTACGTCTACACGTTTTATTTAATTTATTGGACATCAAATCTTTTTTGTTTTATTCTACTCCACAAGACAAAGATAAATAACATTTTAATTGAATAAAAATTTAATTATCAATGTACAAGGAACAGTACATAAAACAAATTACAGGTAGAAAACTCGGCTCAAATAGGTCTCTCAGGATAGTGTAGCCGGCACGATAGTGCCAAAAAAGCTGACAACATTGCCACTTTGAATTGCAATGTTGATTCTCTGAGCGAGTAAAAAGAAGAAAAACTAAGAACGCTACATTAGCATTGAATAGCCTAAGCTCTTCGAGTTAAACTAGGGATCTCTAACAACTCGAAGGCGAAGCCGCTGACGGAAGGTAGTTATGCATAATTTACTGCAGGAGAACAAACATTAACTAAACTATCTAATTAATAACCTTTTTAAAAGTAACTTAAGTAAGGTCGGTAGCGCGCGATTTACAACCATAGTGTTGCAAGCGCTGCAACAACTGCTCATGAAATCAAATCGAATCATATTTATATTGAAATTTCATTTTTTTTATGTAGTATCAACACACTCAGTACTGTTGATTTCTGCTATTATTCTAAAGCCAGCGGTATTTTCTGAAAATTATGCGCATGCTTACGCCTGTATTCCCCGAAGGGGTAGGCAGAGGTTGTCTATTAACAACGCCCACTTTTCACCGAATATGATTAGGTAAGTGCCAACGTGACAGATGGTGAATCCGTCGCCGTCTCAGGCACTATACACATACTTATTGTACTACTACTGTATAAACATACTCTTTGATTTACTTCGCAGACATATGTAAGTTTTGTAACGATGTTTTCTATCGCCTTAAAACCACGTGGTGTGAAATCAGTGCACATAAGTTTTTAAAACACATTTGTCAAGCAATAGGCTCCGCTGGGATTCGAACTTACGCCGCTTGCGTAGCAGGCGACTACTCAAACCCCACGGTATGGCCACCAAGGCTCTGAAAAATTGTCGATTTAACGTTTCTTTGCCAAGTGCAAAAAAGTTATTAATACAGTATCGCTTCTAGAAATGTGTCGTATAATACCAAAATAATATAAAGAAACAAAACTAGTTATAAACGAAATATATTTCGAGCAAAGGCATTTTGATGTTATCCCTCTTGGCAAAGCTAATATAACAGGTGACACGACAGATCCGTATCACTCAATGAATAGGTTCCGATACTGATCGCAATTTCAAACATCCAACTTGATTACGACTTGTATATACTATGTATGTAGGATATATCAGTTTTTTCTCACAGCACAAGTAATTAAGGCTAATTTAACGTTTCAAAAAATATTAGATCACATACCAATCGTAAAATGTATATTAAACTTTGAATGTTTATGAGGTGGGAAAACCAATGGGTTGATTTTTAGATATCACACATTTCTTCAAATCTTGTTTATCTTTATTTACAAAAAACAATCTCGGGTTTAACCTGGTATGCCTCTTCCAGCAAAGATCACAGTTAAATGACCATTTCGTGTTGCTACTTGATTATAACAAACAGATTTGCGATTCGAGATAAAATAAGTCATTACCATAACACAATGTGCGCATCGAAAGTGGATTCCCGTGGCTTACTTTATCTGTTTTTGAACACAAACACTTATTCTACACACATACATATGCTCACGCCTGTAGCCTGTATTCCCCGAAGGGAAAGACAGAGTTGTAGTAAGAACAAAACTCACTTTTCACCGAAGATGATTAAGTGTCAACGTGACAGATGGATTGTAATTCTGTTCACAAAGATCTAAGAAAATATTCAGCGGAAACCATAAGTGGCTTGAATATTATTGTAATAATATAGAACATAATATTAAAAACACTCTAGATATACGCGTGGGAGGGTGATAATGGGCTATCAATTTTAATTAATTATTTTAGTTTTATTTCTTGTGCAATCGCAAGTTCGCATACATTGAAATTTTGCAAATAAAATAGTGAACTCCATTCGGCGTCGTAACTTATAAGGTATTTACGTTAATCAATATGTTTTTTGGTAAATATCAGCGTGGAAATGCTAATACGGTAGGCGGTAGCCGGTCGCGACGAGCCATATCTAGCACATAACGACTTGTTTATAGTCGGCCAACATTAATCACGTTCACGGCCACATTATCATTTTGCCAAATCCGTAACAATGTCCCTGGCGGTCGAGATTCCGTTTTTTGTTGGCGCCAAAGACTGGTTCAGCCGAGAAAGGACTTACTGAGTGGCTGAATAAAGTTTATATTGTTTTGTGTGTTGTTATGTTGATTTCGCGCGTGGCGACAAGGTGGTGATAATTTTTGTGTATGTGTGAGAGGCATTTCTCGTGGCTGCGGGAATTCCGTCGTCGGTCGGTCGTCCTCGCGTGGAATGCGGAGATACTCGAACCATCGGCGAGGACTAGCTCATTACCATAACACCGGCGCGCTTATTACATGATGGACGCCTGACGCCAGCGATGATTAGCCACGTTCGTGAATTTGTGATCAATGTCAATGTCGACTTTTGCCTCATCAATTTATAATCACCATGCTATATTATAAACGCGAAATTGTGTTTGTTGGTATGTACTTGTTTCATGTTGCAATAAAGCAACGAATCGACGTGTAACTGTAGGTTTGTAATCGGATGAAGCCGCGGAAAGCAGCTAGTAGTGTATTTAAATTATAACGCAAAAGTTTACTCCATTAGGTTGACTAATATTCAGTGATTATTATCTTTGTTTGACTAACATAGATTAATTAAGTTTTTTTTACCAGCAATTATGTTCCTCGATCGTTTGCATTGTACGTTTATTTGACATATACTTTTCTCGTTAGTTTTATCGTGACTTGAAACGAGTAGAATCGTGACCTTATTAAACAGGATCTGTCTTATGTAAAATACAATACAACTAGAAATGTGGTCGACCCTATTCTATTTATATAATTTGTAACGATCGCAACTTCTTTTCCTTTGTTTTGCCAAACCTACTACATATCATTTGAACTTTATAAAGACCACTTGTCAAGATAGCAGCTTTCTAAGCTCGTCGTGAATTTGAATTTAATTTAGATAATCAACAGAATCGTTACTAATGTGAATATGCGATTTATACTTGACCATACCACGATATAGGTAATCAGAGTCATCAATATTATTGGGAACACAAAACATCTAGGATATAAGCAAACGTTACAACGATCTGAATTTCACTGAACTAAGTAAATAGTAACCCAGAAAAACAAACTATTTTAACATTTGTTTAAACAATTACTACTCAGAGTCTCTTACACAGTTAGCCTACATACTGACACGTCATACTAACTTTTGTTATTCATCTATTGATAAAGTGAGCTCGTTCGCCTAGTAACCCTCAATCAGTATCTCAGCACTAATTTAGACGATAAGACAATTAATTTCAACGAATCCCAATTTCCCTTGGTCACAGCATCACGCGTGAAGGACTGCTCCAATTTCGCCAATTCCTTTTTGTTGTGTTTGTTATTATCAGGATTTTATGAAATATTTTTTAAAGAAAATATAATTAATACGCGGGTTAAATCACGGGCACAGCTAGTATAAAATAATTTTCGATTTTAAATGCATATGCTCACGCCTGCATTCCCCGAAGGGCAATAACAACACCCGTTTTTTACCGAAGACGATTATTTGCCAACGTGACAGATGGTAAGTCTATCGCCATCTCAGGCACTATACATACGAATTACATCTCAAACATTTGCAAGTTTTCTCACGATGTTTTCCTTCATCGTAAATTGTGCACGTGGTGTAAATTATGCACAAAGTTTTTGAAAATAATTGGTACCCA
Organism: Watsonalla binaria; assembly: GCA_929442735.1. Taxonomy (NCBI): domain Eukaryota; kingdom Metazoa; phylum Arthropoda; class Insecta; order Lepidoptera; family Drepanidae; genus Watsonalla; species Watsonalla binaria. The sequence continues at coordinate 3,993,741 of OV838938.1, forward strand.
CAGATTCGAACTTGCGTAGCAGGCGACTGCCGGAACCCACAGCTCTCGATTTTAAACTACAACAAAATAGCTCAGAAGCGCAATGACTTAATAAAAATTATATACTCGTTATACACACATACATACATAGGTACGTCCTTGGAAACCAAACATTATCAACTCAAAAAGCACACAGAACAAACTTCACGTGACATACAATTTGCGCCAGGTCAGAAGTCAATCACGTTTACATAATTTATATTATAGTGGGCTATAGAACGCGATTCAAATCAATACATTATTATTAATTAGACGTGTATTACTACTGTTCACCTTTCAAACCACATGTATAATTAGATGATGGCGCCTCGTTATCTCAATTTATAAATTAAATTTCTGGGAATGGCGCCGCAAACAACGTAATTTGTGAATAGGAAAAATACTTTTCAGTATAAATTAAGTTTTATTTGTATTGTGAATGACAGTTAATGTTTTGTTTACGACAGTCGAAAAACAAGGCAAAACTAAGAAAATTAACGACAAATAATAAATTAGCGTTTTTGTATTTGTCTGTACCTATTGTATTGCATACCCGTGACATTGGCGAGTTAATTATCACTAAGCTGGTTGTTATTATATCAAACAATAAAATATAACACAATGTTGAAGACCTCGGATTACCAATTATTATATACTTCGGAAACATCCTTTAAACAGTTATAACAAAACAAGGTTTTACCGGCGACTAGGTCTGTGTAATATTTTTTTGGGTTAAATCTATTTTAAAAATTTCTAGCATACCAATGTATTCTCAAGTAACAAGGAAACAGTACTTATTTATAACCCCTAAGGTAAACAATGATTTCGTTTTCTACATCTGTATATGGTCATGACATCTGATTTTTAGATTTTTTTCAAAAATTCCAGGAATATGTTAATACAGCGTAAAAATTTGCTTTGTTTTCGGATGTCAGGTAACAAATAGTTAATAGCAAGTAAAGCCTTAATACAAATAATAAATATACAAAAAGAACGGAAATAAACGGAAAATTGCAATATAAGTTATCTATTATAGGTGTTATAAACTTTTCCCCAGGCGAACGCTTTACTTTCTACATCTACGGGAACCGGGGAGACACGTATCCGTTGCATAATGCCTGCTACCATGCTGCCAATTATTTCAATTAAGTACGAGTACAAGATATACCTACCTAGTTACTCAAGATTTCTAAAGTCTTAAATGTATTCCAATTATATGCTCTGCTAGTGTCAATAGTTATAGTCTAGATCAAAAACAAACTCTTGCAACTATACGATTTACTTAAGCGTTGCGTAAATCCCATTCTGTCTCAAAACATTTTGAAACATACAAACATTTAGTAATATTTTCGGTAAAATAATGCGCAAAGAAGACAACCTACATACGACACTGGAGGAATCCGTCTCGAAATTCGAGTTATTCGGCACAAATATTATTACGAATAAAAAGTGTTATGTTTCGCGTAATATGGGCAGCTTTTGGCGTCGCCATGGCGAGGAATAAAAATAAAAAAGTTGTCTGACCGAGACCGGCGCGGGCGCACGGTGCCGGTGGCGTCTTGCGGCCGGGATCCGCGTAGAACCCGCTCGTTTGCATTTTATTTGTTATAGTTCGGACGCCTCGACCCGCCCGACGCCGCCTGGCCAAATCCGCAATCTCGCCAGTACGACGACCTTGCTCTTTTATGACCCGTTATGAATAATCCGCAAGGGCAACGCTGCCTGTGAACATTGGACTCTGAAGTTTCCAGTATTCAACACATGGGAACTAGGCAACATTAAAATATAGATAATGCTATACTAGTAGTGTTATTAGATAAGAGTAAAGAGGCGTACTGCAATATCTGTCTACCTCGAACAGAACTCTGGAAAATTACCTGCGCATTATGCACAACGATGAAGCTCCACAATAATTAAGATATAAAATCTTATTAATAAACATTGTTAAATGAAATTGAAGTCAAAAAAATCAATTATACCAGTGAATATATTACAGGATTATGTATACATAAATAACAAATATTAATCATTATGCATACGTCATCATAATGAATGATATAGTTATGCCGATAAATATGGTAATGCAAATTAAAGAATATTAATGTATGCACGCAAGGAAAGTTCATTAAAGATCATTTTGCCCAGTTCATTATTATTCTAAGTGAGATTCTTATTCTCATTGGATCTATTGCATCTATGAAAATATTTATTTATGGCGAGATATTAATCAAAAAACTCACATCTAATCAAATTACCTTCAACGAACAAAGTATTAACTGAGCACAAAAGAAAATAAATACTTATAGGGCGTGAATTTGTTACCTCGAAGAAAATGGTATTCGGACCAAACGTCTGCTGCAAGGAGACATGGTTTTCATAGTCCATCCAGCCGGATTTAGGGGAATACGGGTAGAGGCTAACTATGACTTACTCAGTCTGTTCAATTTGTTCCCTAGAAAGGATGAATACTTACTGGATCAACTGCAACATCCCAACAAAAGCAGCCTTCCGAACACGACGGTAACATTTCCTTTATAATTCTGAAGTCATTCTGATATTTTCCCCCTTATTCCAAAACATAGATTAGGATAGTCATTGGATTAAAAGTATCTCCATCTCTTTCTGTGATACAGATTTAAAAAAGGATGAACACTATAGTCTAGTCATCGTTTAAGCCATGTTTTGTAATAAGGGGGCTTGAGTTTGCCATCCAAAAGCTTAACATCTAACAAGGCAGCGGCTTTAGTATACATTTACCGAACAAAGCAGTTACATGCTTGTTAAAACTAATTCACAGAACTAAACAAACTATTCACAAGTGGCCTCGGGCTAGGGGCTAGATCATTACTGATACCGTATCTGAACAACATCATTGTCAAGATTAAACCCCTCGCTTTTAGCCCCATTCATCACTTCTGACTCAAATGTCACACGACCTGATTATAATATTAGATAGATATCTCGAATCTTACAGAAATATGAGTTTATACATAAAAATAACGAATTCAAGTAAGTGTAAAAATACATTTCATAGAAGGTTAGAGACCTGTCGGTGTAGCTGGATCAATTAGGTTGTTGTTGCTTCAAACAAGTTACTATTCGAGATAGGAATGTGCTAAACACTTTTATTATGCCGGAATAGCCAATAGAGAAAATATTTCTGTGATTACGAACAACTTGGGTTTTATTGATGTCCAAACAGCCTTCAACCATCGTTAACTGGGAAATCAAGGTTATTGATCTGAGGATTCCAATCCAAAGATGGAGATCGCAATGTCAGGACCACTATATAGGGTGCAGATTTTTTAGGCGCACATATTAGCACAGATCAACAGTTGTACACATCAATTTAAAAATAAAATAAACAAATTTTTTCATCGTTATTATTTTAGTTGTAAAGTGTAGTTGTTAGAGATTACTAAAGGTAATAAACAGTAACAAAAAAAGCTATTTTAAGGGTGTTTTCATTTTATTTTACATTGATATGCACCACCAGCCGATGCTCTGTGCCAAAAAAATCTTGACCGTGTATAAACATTTTTAGAAACTTATATAACAGTTATAATACGAATATTCGAGAAACTATTGAGACGGTCATTAAAAAATATCTCTACCTACCAACTCTATTAATCCGCCTTTTAATTTTATTAGTAATTAAAATTACGTAAATGTCAACGTAGGTATGCGTTACGTAACTATAACATCTGGTGGGATATTATAAAATATAATAAGACTACAAAGAATTTTTATTATTCTAATGCTTACCCGACTGCTAAAATAAAAATTAAGAACGATGTTTGACAATAAAATAAAAAATAAAAAAATGGATGGTAATTTTGTAATAATAACGCGCGAACGTATTCTTATCTATAGCGAAAGGACTTTGTATAATCCGTGACAATCATCAAATGTAACCGCATTTAATACCGCGGGTAGTTCAAGAGTTTCAATACAAGTATTGTTGTAGAAATACAATATAATGTAGACGACGTGAATGAACTTATATTTTCACATTATTAAGCAAGAAACCAACCAAGCATTCACGCTTACAACACGAACATTTGTCGTGTTGAGTCGACAAAAATCAATTTCTCAACTACACCGGTCTAATGCCATAAATCCTGAATGCACGCTTATTGGTGACTTAAAATACTACGTTATGTTTCTTACCTAGTTAAAATAACCCTAGTTTAGTGTTAAAGTATCATCCAATAAAGTCATTGTGTTTCTGTATATACCAAAAAGGCCACGGACTTTGACTTCGAAAACGATTTATTGATTTAATTTTTTTTAAAGTAATTACTGCTTTAAATCCGTTACAGCATCAACCTTATTATGTAAATGATTACTTTCCTGATAAACTTTCAAACAGAATTGCGAAGGAAAAACCCTTGGATGTAACGATTTAGAAATAACGAATAGTTTGAATGAAATAAGATAGAAAAAACGATCTCGGAATGTTTCCACAAATGTCGAACATACTACAGCGAGCGTAGGTTCGAGTTTTTCAATCTAAAAAAAAACTGCGTAGATAGTATTTGTATATTTCCCAAGCTCGAGCAAAAAGTATAAAGTATTCCAAGCAGTCGCGTAGGGTTGCCAGTTACCATAAACTCGCAACACGCTAATAAGACTTGCATAATAAAAGAAGCATTGCTAACTAGAGATGTGCTAAAGACCTGCCGAAACTAATTAGAACAAGGCCCACGTTACAACATGCCCTGAGAACAACAGTGCATGATAACCGAACAATTGAATTAAACGTATCATAGTGCGAACACCAACTGAGCTACAATGCATTCATATTAATTGGTTGATTGGCATTCATTAACACTACATCTCCAATTATATATGGATTAGAACATACATATTTAATATGCTCATACCCCGAAGGGGTACACAGAGTAAGCTGACATTTTACCAGTTTTGTTTAAGTCTCGTGTAATAAGGGGCGCTCCTATTGCGATTAACCGGGCACTAATCTATAGATTAGAAATCTTCAGTTAACCAAACGTAAGACACAGCGTGATCTAGCATTAGATTAGCTTAGACCTGCGACGATTTTTTCGTAATATTTCTCAATTAGATCTATCACATATCTCTATTCCAACATTTCAAGTCGAGTCGTAAAAAGGCAACACATTCAGTGCTAGAACTTGAAATCCACGGGAATGCTAGAGCGTCACAAGTGAGCAAGATCCCACCGTCTGTTAATACTCTGACAACTGACACGACACCTTTCTTATTCATAATATTACTAAAATGGATTGCAATTAGCAGGTAAATGGCACGTTTTAGTAGGTTCTAGAACCCTCACGAAAGAGCAATGAAACAAGCTAATATCTGTGACACCCCTGGTGTTGCAATCTTAAAACTATAGAAACGTACCATCAAGTATGCTTGAATGCCTTAATACCTTTGTGGTAAGAATAAAAAAATGTACCAAATACATTATGTTATTTACATTTTAAACCTGGGACTATTTAAGATTATAAGATAGTGATTTGATTTATTGACGTAGGAGGAAAACTTATTGACCGTCTTTGTTGACTCGTAAAAATAGCGAACCTTACATTCGAGGAAAATATTTATCAGGTTTCTTAATGCCAAAACCTACACTTAAAAATATTTAAGCATTGAGTTGTTTTGGTAAACAAATTTGTTGGCATTATGATAATGTATCTTGAGAGTATTATTAAATTAGTAGTTTTTTGGGGATATATTCAGAGACTAATCATATCGACATAGCTTTTTTGCTAAAACTGTAAACCTCTTAAATTTACTGCACAATTTGACTATATGACCCGAGGTAAGTATTCCTCCATCGTAGTGCTACCAGAAATATCGTCACAAGAACAATTTACATAAACCCCATTTATAATACAGATAGAAAAAAGCTGTTATTAATCAAATATCTTCAAAATTCCCAAATGAATACCACTTAATACACGTCAAATTGTTGAAATTCCATCTATACCACACGCCTTAGGCGCTGAAATATGTATATATATTTATGTATTCACCAAACAGACAATATCACAATTTAAATTAATGGCATACTTCTGTGCAAAACGTCACGGAATACATTACGTTTGCCGTATTATTATCAAAATATCTAATACGGATATTATTTATTTATTTATTCACATACATACTATCTTTGCAGGTAAGGCGATAGTGTAGCTACTATATAAGTGAACAATCAGGACAAGATTCAATCACCTGCCCCATCGTTACTTATAAACTCAATATAGAATTGAGAATTTATCTCGTTCATTAGGGCATTTATAACATAAACATATTTGATTCTGGGAAGGTACAAGTAAGATAGTACCCTAAAAGTTATTAAATGTAAAGAGTCTGACGCCGGCTTTCCAGCACAAGTATTTCTCATTTTTTGCCAAATACTCAAATATTTCCATACATAGAATAACCAACAAATACTGCTGCTACAATAACAACATTAATAAGGATAAAAATCTTAAGCATCGAGACGACAACAATCTAACAGAAACACAATTAGTTACATCTTCACAATGTCCCGGAAACAATATTTCACTACCAAACATCAAAAAGGCTACGGTACAATGTAATTGGAGGTGGTGCCGCTACGAATGCAAAAGACGATTATAATATCGATAAAACCGACACAAATGCCGGCGATCGATACTAATGAAATATGTAGGAGTTTGTCTGTTTGACACATTCAGTATAGTCTATACATCCAATATTGATTAATTATTGGATACTAACATGAAAAAACTAAATCTGCTAGTATCTACTCTATCTAGCTAGGATCTATCACTGACCAAGTCGTATTTAGAGCCAGACTAAAAAGTACATGAAGAAGATAGTATTTCCAAAAGTAACAGATTCTGCCTAAATATTACGCCTAATTGTATACAAAATCCAAATATAAAAGTATGTCTTGGTAACAAATTAAATCCACGCAAATTTTGTTTTTAAAAAACGTTTAAAAATGCAGTTTCTAACTCACAAATATCACTTACGGCCAATGAAAAGCAAATCTAGTTTTGATTTACGTGCCAAATAAAAATAAAATTTGGCCCCCGCGGTTCTTTGACATAATTAGGTACCAATTTGATTATTTTGAAATGCCGTTACGTACAACTTCTGAAGAGAACCGAATTAACATGTACAGTTTCTCTACATAATAGACATCACGGTTATTACACGTCATAGACCTACGCGATTATGTTCAATCTGTCCGTACAATTGTAAACAAATAAGTCGGCAACCGATTAAATATTTCAAGATATTATCATACAGTAATTTCTCTACGAGTGCATCGAACTCTTAATCGCGTCCATCACACAATGTCACAAGTACCAGAACGGATCTACACGGGCGGAGTCACGAGTAGGGGCTTAGTGTGGGTATAAGGCTTCACGCAAACGGGCCTCCATACAAAAACCCCGGTGGCCAGTGGGAAGCAATTCACACTTTTTTCCATGTGTTTCGAGTAACCACCAGATATATGTAGCGGCGAATTTATATAAAATTCATGAAAAACAGCTTGTCGCTCGCTACCGGGCGCTGTGGTTGGTGGCTCGTTTGCACCAAGCCTTGCATGCACCCACAGGGCGTCGTGAATATTCGATTACATAATTTAAGTGGACAGACGACATCGCTTTTGTCGGCCACGGGTCGGCCGGCGCCTCGGACGTCACGCCCCTACCACTGTTACAAGAGTAGATCCTCTTCTCACTATATCTTCACTAGCCTACGCGTGAGTTGATACCGTGTACCTGAATATTTATTAATATATGCATTATTTTTATATTAAATAAGTACTTCTTCAAGTCTCTACATCGTTTAAAAATATCAATCTAATCTTCTGTTATCCATTAAAAATGAAATCAATGGAATTATTTTAGTTGAAAACAGAAATAATTCTAAATTATACTCGCTAAAATAAGTTTTGGGAGAATGTTTTGAGGTAAGTGGGATAAGCCGTGATCATCCGCATAATAACGACCAAACAAGACACTAAACATTTAAGGCACTAATAATAAAAACCTTGCGGAACACGTTTTATGTGTTTAGATAACATTATGTGTTGCCGCACTGAAAATAACCAACGAAACAAATGAAACACTATTACCTAAATTAGACATCAACGCGCTGCCTCGCAAGCGGCCAACTAATTTTTTTTTTATATAAGTAAATCTAGTTTTTATATAAGTAAATCGTATCCTCTTCCTATTCTGCAATCTCTTCTCAGGTATATATGCGCGTACCTATGAAAACACGAGTAAAATTGCGTCCGACTGCATAAAGAGCATTTTAATTCGTTCTATTCATAATAGTTTAATTAATGAAATTCTTCATATGTTCTCTTCACATTCTTCACCATGTTATAATCCCTTTTATTGAACCATATCAGCTAGTTAAGATGCAATGAAGATTTCTATATCGAAATGTAATCCTCCTCTAATATTATAAAGGACGTTTGCTCGCGAGATTTGGTAAGGTTAAGATTTACGTTCGTTCTTTACGACCATAATGCCCCTTCTTTTTTCAACAATTTTATTACATACAGCTACACACCTGTGTGAAGTTGGCAACTGAAGTGAAGGAAAAAATTTTTTTCGTCATGTGTTCGATTGTACCCGGTATGTACCGGATTGTACCGCTTTTTAAATCGTTTGTACCCCTAGGGGGTAAAAGTTATAGGGGGGTAAATATTTTGGCAACTAAGTATAAAATATTGAAAGTTTGTAAATGCCATTCGATAGTACCCAGCACGTAGAGGATTGTACCGTTTTTTATTTCGTTTGTACCCCAAGGGGACAAAAGTTACGGGGGGTTAAACATTTTGAAATCGAAATATTGTGAATTTGTACATGCCATTCGATTGTACCCAGCACGTAGAGGATTGTACCGTTTTTTGTTTCGTTTGTATCTCAAAGGGCCCCGAGATATGGGGGTTGAAAGTTTCAAACTTTCCACTGTCATATCTCGTTGCCCTTGGAGGTACAAACGAAATAAAAAGCGGTACAATCCTCCACGTATATGGTACTACCCAATGCAAAAATAAAAAACGTTTGTACCTCAAAACATTCTGAATTAGCCCGAGTTGCCAGTTGTCCCCACGGATATCTCTGGACCCCATGGGGTACAAACGATATTTATACGCATACCGGATTGTGCCGAGTACGGAGAGGATTGTACCGCTTTTTGTTTCGTTTGTACCTCAAAGGGCCCCGAGATATGGGGGTTGAAAGTTTCAAACTTTCCACTGTCATATCTCGGGGCCCTTGGGGGTACAAACGAAATAAAAAGCGGTACAATCCTCCACGTATATGGTACTACCCAATGCAAAAATAAAAAACGTTGGTACCTCAAAACATTCCGAATTAGCCCGAGTTGCCAGTTGTCCCCACGGATATCTCTGGACCCCATGGGGTACAAACGATATTTATACGCATACCGGATTGTGCCGAGTACGGAGAGGATTGTACCGCTTTTTGTTTCGTTTGTACCTCAAAGGGCCCCGAGATATGGGGGTTGAAAGTTTCAAACTTTCCACTGTCATATCTCGGGGCCCTTGGGGGTACAAACGAAATAAAAAGCGGTACAATCCTCCACGTATATGGTACTACCCAATGCAAAAATAAAAAACGTTGGTACCTCAAAAAATTCCGAATTAGCCTGAGTTGCCAGTTGTCCCCACGGATATCTCTGGACCCCATGGGGTACAAACGATATTTCTACGCATACCTGATTGTGCCGAGTACGGAGAGGATTGTACCGCTTTTTGTTTCGTTTGTACCTCAAAGGGCCCCGAGATATGGGGGTTGAAAGTTTCAAACTTTCCACTGTCATATCTCGGGGCCCTTGGAGCTACAAACGAAATAAAAAGCGGTACAATCCTCCACGTATATGGTACTACCCAATGCAAAAATAAAAAACGTTGGTACCTCAAAACATTCCGAATTAGCCTGAGTTGCCAGTTGTCCCCACGGATATCTCTGGACCCCATGGGGTACAAACGATATTTATACGCATACCGGATTGTGCCGAGTACGGAGAGGATTGTACCGCTTTTTGTTTCGTTTGTACCTCAAAGGGCCCCGAGATATGGGGGTTGAAAGTTTCAAACTTACCACTGTCATATCTCGGGGCCCTTGGAGGTACAAACGAAATAAAAAGCGGTACAATCCTCCACGTATATGGTACTACCCAATGCAAAAATAAAAAACGTTTGTACCTCAAAACATTCTGAATTAGCCCGAGTTGCCAGTTGTCCCCACGGATATCTCTGGATCCCATGGGGTACAAACGATATTTATACGCATACCGGATTGTGCCGGGTACGGAGAGGATTGTACCGCTTTTTGTTTCGTTTGTACCTCAAAGAGCCCCGAGATATGGGGGTTGAAAGTTTCAAACTTTCCACTGTCATATCTCGGGGCCCTTGGGGGTACAAACGAAATAAAAAGCGGTACAATCCTCCACGTATATGGTACTACCCAATGCAAAAATAAAAAACGTTTGTACCTCAAAACATTCTGAATTAGCCCGAGTTGCCAGTTGTCCCCACGGATATCTCTGGATCCCATGGGGTACAAACGATATTTATACGCATACCGGATTGTGCCGAGTACGGAGAGGATTGTACCGCTTTTTGTTTCGTTTGTACCTCAAAGGGCCCCGAGATATGGGGGTTGAAAGTTTCAAACTTTCCACTGTCATATCTCGGGGCCCTTGGGGGTACAAACGAAATAAAAAGCGGTACAATCCTCCACGTATATGGTACTACCCAATGCAAAAATAAAAAACGTTGGTACCTCAAAACATTCCGAATTAGCCTGAGTTGCCAGTTGTCCCCACGGATATCTCTGGACCCCATGGGGTACAAACGATATTTATACGCATACCGGATTGTGCCGAGTACGGAGAGGATTGTACCGCTTTTCGTTTCGTTTGTACCTCAAAGGGCCCCGAGCTATGGGGGTTGAAAGTTTCAAACTTTCCACTGTCATATCTCGGGGCCCTTGGAGCTACAAACGAAATAAAAAGCGGTACAATCCTCCACGTATATGGTACTACCCAATGCAAAAATAAAAAACGTTTGTACCTCAAAACATTCTGAATTAGCCCGAGTTGGCAGTTGTCCCCACGGATATCTCTGGACCCCATGGGGTACAAACGATATTTATACGCATACCGGATTGTGCCCAGTACGGAGAGGATTGTACCGCTTTTTGTTTCGTTTGTACCTCAAAGGGCCCCGAGATATGGGGGTTGAAAGTTTCAAACTTTCCACTGTCATATCTCGGGGCCCTTGAAGGTACAAACGAAATAAAAAGCGGTACAATCCTCCACGTATATGGTACTACCCAATGCAAAAATAAAAAACGTTGGTACCTCAAAACATTCCGAATTAGCCTGAGTTGCCAGTTGTCCCCACGGATATCTCTGGACCCCATGGGGTACAAACGATATTTATACGCATACCGGATTGTGCCGAGTACGGAGAGGATTGTACCGCTTTTTGTTTCGTTTGTACCCCCAAGGGCCCCGAGATATGACAGTGGAAAGTTTGAAACTTTCAACCCCCATATCTCGGGGCCCTTTGAGGTACAAACGAAACAAAAAGCGGTACAATCCTCTCCGTACTCGGCACAATCCGGTATGCGTATAAATATCGTTTGTACCCCATGGGGTCCAGAGATATCCGTGGGGACAACTGGCAACTCAGGCTAATTCGGAATGTTTTGAGGTACCAACGTTTTTTATTTTTGCATTGGGTAGTACCATATACGTGGAGGATTGTACCGCTTTTTATTTCGTTTGTACCTTCAAGGGCCCCGAGATATGACAGTGGAAAGTTTGAAACTTTCAACCCCCATATCTCGGGGCCCTTTGAGGTACAAACGAAACAAAAAGCGGTACAATCCTCTCCGTACTCGGCACAATCCGGTATGCGTATAAATATCGTTTGTACCCCATGGGGTCCAGAGATATCCGTGGGGACAACTGGCAACTCAGGCTAATTCGGAATGTTTTGAGGTACCAACGTTTTTTATTTTGCATTGGGTAGTACCATATACGTGGAGGATTGTACCGCTTTTTATTTCGTTTGTACCTTCAAGGGCCCCGAGATATGACAGTGGAAAGTTTGAAACTTTCAACCCCCATATCTCGGGGCCCTTTGAGGTACAAACGAAACAAAAAGCGGTACAATCCTCTCCGTACTCGGCACAATCCGGTATGCGTATAAATATCGTTTGTACCCCATGGGGTCCAGAGATATCCGTGGGGACAACTGGCAACTCAGGCTAATTCGGAATGTTTTGAGGTACCAACGTTTTTTATTTTTGCATTGGGTAGTACCATATACGTGGAGGATTGTACCGCTTTTTATTTCGTTTGTACCCCCAAGGGCCCCGAGATATGACAGTGGAAAGTTTGAAACTTTCAACCCCCATATCTCGGGGCCCTTTGAGGTACAAACGAAACAAAAAGCGGTACAATCCTCTCCGTACTCGGCACAATCCGGTATGCGTATAAATATCGTTTGTACCCCATGGGGTCCAGAGATATCCGTGGGGACAACTGGCAACTCGGGCTAATTCAGAATGTTTTGAGGTACAAACGTTTTTTATTTTTGCATTGGGTAGTACCATATACGTGGAGGATTGTACCGCTTTTTATTTCGTTTGTACCTCCAAGGGCCCCGAGATATGACAGTGGAAAGTTTGAAACTTTCAACCCCCATATCTCGGGGCCCTTTGAGATACAAACGAAACAAAAAACGGTACAATCCTCTACGTGCTGGGTACAATCGAATGGCATGTACAAATTTACAATATTTCGATTTCAAAATGTTTAACCCCCCGTAACTTTTGTCCCCTTGGGGTACAAACGAAATAAAAAACGGTACAATCCTCTACGTGCTGGGTACTATCGAATGGCATTTACAAACTTTCAATATTTTATACTTAGTTGCCAAAATATTTACCCCCCTATAACTTTTACCCCCTAGGGGTACAAACGATTTAAAAAGCGGTACAATCCGGTACATACCGGGTACAATCGAACACATGACGAAAAAAATTTTTTCCTTCACTTCAGTTGCCAACTTCACACAGGTCAGCTACACAACCCTCAAAAGCTAGACGGGTAATGGCAGAAAAAAATAAATACCTTTAAGCGATCAATTCTTGTATATATATATATATATATATATACATATACATATATATATATATATATTCTGAATCTCGAAAACGGCTCCAACGACTTTCATGAAATTTAGCATCCAGGGGGTTTCTATAAATCAATTTAGCTAGGTTTCATACATACATATGCTCACGCCTGTATTCCCAGAAGGGGCGTTGTAATCACAAAACCCACTTTTCACCGGAGATGATTAAGTGCTAACGTGACAGATGGTGAGTCCATCGCCGTCTCAGGCACTATACATACGACTTTGAATTACTTCTTAGAAATATGCAGGTTTCCTCACGATGTTTTCCTTCACCGTAAAGCACGTGGTGTGAAAACACTGCACATAAGTTTGTACTTCCTTTCTTACTGTATTATGTAGATAGGTTTCATTTTTAGAAAAGGAGCATAGCTGTCGTTCAAGCACTGTTTAAAATGCGCCAAAAAGTCCGATGTTAGGAGATGTGATCTCGATGTTTAAAGTGGTAAGGTCGCGGTGATTATGAAGTGGTCAAACGGTCAGAGAGGCGAGCGCCACGGTGTCGCGGAATGCGGTACGGACGCGCCGGGGACACCGCCTAAACACGATTCCGAGAAAAAAAACATAATATCATCTTAAATTGAAATGAAGGCACCCCACGACTGTTGTTGTACAAGTAGATCGAATACTACAGGATAATCGATTCATATCCTCTTGTTGTGTGTGACATTTATTGCCAGAGACATTTAGAAGATCGATCGCGCAAAAAATAAACGATTTGCATTGAAATTAACATAAAATATCGCGCTTCTTCTATTTGTCAGTTACCTTCTCGCAAGTAAATGAAAACTCCCTTTACACAAGAGATTGAAGCTTAAGGCATAGACGGAGACTCACTTTTAGCGCGAAAGTAAATTTCTGTCGTATTCAATTAGCTAGTATTAAATATTACATCAACACCTTTTCAGAAGGATACAAAGTAGAGACACACTTTCAATAAAAACAACACTTTATAATTGCCATCGTAACAGACGGTGTGTGCGCCATATTATAGTTCTCAATTTTTTTCGTAAGCATAAAGTTGCAAACATGTTTCTAGTATAACACATTGGTCATTCATTGGGCACTCTATTTGCAACTTTACGGCGAAGGAAAACTGTCAAATAGCAGTTATATAAGGTCACAAAGGGCCGTTTTTGAAATTGCGTCGCTTACGTTCCAAGCAACTATTCAAACCTCTAGGCCACCAACGAACTAAGTAAATTAATATTGGCGACAAACAAATTTTAAAGACCGAGATTATTTTTAAATACAAAGTAGCATTACTATGATATTTTGAATGTACTTACACATCACACGTAAATAAAAAATACTAGCATAGATATCTAATTGGACAACACAAATAATACGTGTTCAAGTACATCGTTACAATTTTCAGTGCAACAGTAAATATATGGCAATTATACAGTCACGTATTATAACATGGTTTAAGCAAATAAACATGCAGAATTACGCCCCCACAATATCTTGCAATATTCCTTATCATTTTTACATAGTTAATAGTGGTGAAGTATATGCAACACATGAAATAAATATGCTCACGCCATTTCAGAAGGGTCCGCGAAGGGCTAAGCAGAGGTGTTGTATTAACAACTCCCACATTTCACCGAATATGCCAACGTGACGGAGGGTGAGTCCATCGCGGTCTCAGGCACTATACATACGTCTTTGAATTACTTCTCAGACATATGCAGGTTTCCTCACGATGTTTTACTTCACCGTAAAGCACGTGGTGTGAAATCACTGCACATACGTTTTTTAGAGAAACTCATGGGCCCTACCGGGATTCGAACTTGCGTCACTTGCACAGCAGGCGACTGCACAAACCCAAACATCTTTATCACTTTTGCCTTTGCAGTAATGGTCACCTATATGTATGGAGATGGTAATAAGAAAATTGTGAAACCATTTTTTTCTTTTTTAAATTGATCACTGTCCATTAAAATATAAGCATGTTGCTATGTACCACTCTCTGATAAGAAAAAGTAAGTAAACATTCCATTTTAAACAAATATATAAAACTCCATGTAACCTAACTACCATTACCATACAAATAACAGATGACTAATGAAAACAAATAGTAGACAGGGTCACATACAATTTTCAATTTTAAGTTCAAGGTACAACGGTCAAAATCAATTGTAAAAATAGTACGAAAAACTTAAGCATAATATGAGAGGAATACTAAAATACCTGAAGTATTTTGGTATTTCCCATGAGGAGTGCAGGCAACATATTTGAGCGTTTAATTAATTCTGCATTTTGAGAAATATTTAGATCCGGGTGGTTGAATTAGAGACGATAATATATGTCGGAGCACAAAATAAAACATACAGAAGGCTAGTTCTCATACATTTGAGGTACCAGGCGCACGCGTACTAAAGCCTTACTTTTAGATAAAGTTCGACTTGAGCAGTATTTCATGTAGGATTTAATGTTTTTCAATGTCGATGAATTTTAAAGAGGGTTGATCAAAATTTATTAACGTTTTACCATGTCAAATCTATTCTCAAAGAACTCTGAAATCTTCGCTCGCGCACATCTATGCGTACTTATGAAGATTCTCGATTAATGTAGGAAGTCGCCCTTATGTAACCTTTCTATTTCATGGCCAGAGCGACCTTCCGAGGACGGTCCGAGTCGATGACTCCACGCCACTTGCGCAAGCGCGCATCATACAATTCCGTTGGTAATAGTGACGTTTCAAGATCACACTTCCTGGCTGGCTTTTTACAATTATCTATACAGATAAATAAAATTGAAGTGTCTGTTATTCCAAATTAACAGGTTTCAATAAATTCAAGAACATTATAGACCGTATATAATAACAAAAAACAATTAAAAAAAACCTCTGTCTATCTGTTCCGGGTAACCTCTGAAACGGCAGGACGGATTTCAACGGGAATTTCGCTGGCAGATAGCTGATATTACAAGGAGTAACATAGGCTAATATTATAGAAAATTAAAGGCTTTTTTAGTTGAAAACGCGGGATACAGTTGGTTAGTGAATAAATCGCGAAGATCCATTTATTAAAATAATTATATTTGCTGCTATTTATACGTTTTCAATCAACATAATAGATGATTACCAGTACTTAAAATGTCTAATTATGTGTTTACAGTGTCTCCAAGAGCCTTGAAACCCTTAAAGACCACAGGAACATAAGTCAACAATAGTAGGACCAGCCCAGCCAGTTATTTAACAGTTTAATTTGCTTTCAAAGCGTTCTTAATACATTTTTATGTTATTTTTGTAATTATCATTGTTTACTATGTATTGAAATGTACATGATGCCAGCTGAATTTCTTGCCAGTTCTTCCCAGAAGGCTAGTTTCCGAACCGGTGGTAAATTCTTCAACATTCATAAGTGCCTTACCAGGGCTTAAACTGAATAATCATTTTCATTATCTGTCTTGTAACTAGCTTCTGCCCGCGACTTCATCCGCATGGTATAATAAAAGTTTTGGTTAACGCTAACTCGCGATTGATGGTGGATTACCATGATGATCATAATCTATAACCATTCTCAATAAATAGGCTGACACTGAAGCTATCTTGAAGCGTTCAAGCAAAAAACAATCTCTTCAGCTTTGTATATTAGTATAGACTAGCTGTGCCCCGCTGTTTTACCCGCGTAGAGTTCATTTCATGGGTGACCCGCGGAACCCTGTTGTAGTGAGTAGCCTATGCTACTCCTTGTAATATTAGCTATCTACCAATGAAAGTCCCGTTAAAATCGGTTCAGCAATGTCGGAGATTAGTCGGAACAGACAGACAGACAGAGAAATGTTTTTTTTATGTTAGTAGCGTATACTTGCATACGCATTTAATGATAAGCTGTTATATTGTAATTACGAGCAGATAATTCAATTTTGTTTATCCGTATATATATAGTATATTATCCTAACTAGAGTCAAACATATAGTCTACGTATCTTTAAATATAATCGTCCAAAACATGCACATCTCTCACGAAGTAAATAACCTAATTATAACAACTGGCGCCATTCATGTTATTTATACAGAACTTAAATAGTTAAATTAGCATAAAGTTTTCATTAGGTGTGTTCATATGAATTCATTATCTAGTTAAATATCTGATCGAGATATTTAGGAATCTAATTTATTCATAAACGAGCGTGATTTAAAAATAAACGGAGCCAGTGACGATGATAAAGATGAAGCCTGGTAAACAATGTTGTATGGTGACCAAATAAATTGGGTCCGGTTCGGGAAAATTTATGATACTACAATCTGTGTAGCAAATTATCCATCATGACATGATAAATGTGTTAAAATGTATTTATTTGTTCTAATATTACATACATACGCTGACGCCTGTATCCCATGGGAGTAGGCAGAGACCACCGTGTGCCACATGCTACGATCTTTACATACTTCATTCGCTTCGTCCACATTCATGCAACTCTTCATACACTTTCTTCGGTTACGAGTGCTCCGAGTATGACCTTTCTGAAAAGTGCTATTAATTTGGTCATAGTAGTTGTTCCTTGGACACCCTCTACCGACACTTCCGCTCACATTCGCTCTGTAAATTTCTTTCGTTAATCGCCTTTCGATATGTTCAAACCATCTCATCAAAACAAAATCTTCCCACTTATACATAAATGTCCCGAACTGGGGGGCTTTCTGTGATTGGTTTAAACAGAACATATTAAGAAATTCTGAGCACGTTCAATTTGTAGCGTAAAATTAAATGCCAAAGCTAAGAAGTTCTTAACACGCACTGCTTAAACTGCACTTAACTGCAGCAGTATCTATTCAAATGTATGATTAAATTTCACTCGCGAATTTATGATACTTAGCGTGGCACCTGTGTGACAAATTTTAAACCCCTATTTCACCCCCTTAAGATTGGAATTATGGAAACCCTTTTCATAATACATACTCACACCTCACAAAGCACACACCCTCCAAATTTTGATAAAGCGTTGATATAACGTAAATTCTGATAAAATTAAACTTTGAGCAAAGGTTCATAGGGCACATTTGTCACATTCAATGCACGCGAAGTCAGAGGAAGAAGCTTTGCTTTATATAACTCATCATCTATCAAGGCCATTATAGACTTTTTCATCGCAACATCATTCTAAATACCGAGAAAGATTAGCGAAAAACTTAACTTAACCATGACACATCACCGTAGTAAATTTTTAACAAGTGAGATTAGAAACGACTAGTTAGGTTAGCGGTTAACCACAAGTTAAACAGTAAAGGCAAAATCCCGCTGACTAAGTTTAAGATGTAGAGTAAAATATTTCTAAATAAGGACGTAAAAAATTAAGTCGACTTGACTTTATATGTACTGAAATTTTCTACCTTTTTATATAGAAATACTTAATTCTTGGAATAAAGAAAAATACCCTCTGACTATGTTAAGAAAACATTATGATTAATCAATAACGAATTCTGGTAAATTTAGTTTCATATAGACACATAGAGATCAATCACACAAAGAAATCAAAAACATCTTATTACCTCAATAAAAAGATCACATAACCGTCAATAATTACGAAAAGGATGTAAACAAAAACATGACATCCGTTTGAAGGTAGTAAGTAGGGTTATCCCATCAATTTGATATCAATAGCGGTGATTATAGTATGGTGATCATGGTGCGTCAGGAGTCAATGTGTGTGCATGTTGGTAGTGTGCGTGGTCGGTGCGCACGCGGCTCGCGCCGTATTTACACCGGCGCCCCTTCCACCGCGGCCACTCATGCGCCGCGCGACCTGCCGAACACACGTGCACCCCACCACTAAAGTCGCGAACACTCCACCCCAGCTACCCAAGCTCACTCCACATCCGACCGACCACCGCGACACTACCCCCAGTATGTGCCAGTGACTACAGTGACTATACTAAAACTACAGTGAAGTGACAATACTGCGACTTCGTGTCATGTGCGACTGAACGTGCAAGATAAGTGATATCAGCCGCAGCCGCAGCCTTTACACAGAAAATGTAAGATTGTGTTTGTTTACATACGGATTTATTTAGATAGGTTATGTTAACAAGCAATGCTAGTTTTAATTTGTAATAGTACGACAATCACATGCATCCAGCCGGGCCCCGACCCAGATCCCACGGGCTAGGCGCCAACAATGGCTGCACTCCAGAAACAATGCAGGCGGTATCGCGACACGTTAATATTACGAGTTTCACAGAGCTCAGCCTTCGACGTTAAACTCAATGACGTAAAGAAACACCTGTGAGAGCGTTACAAACAAAAGCAATGTTTTAGTAATGCGACTTTTGTGTAATTATTGTTGCCAAATTATATAAAAAACGTCGCACCGTGAGCAATTTAAATATTAATTCGATTCGCCCACTTGCGGTGTAAAATGGTTGAGGCGGTTAATGAGAGCTTGCAAATATTATTCGCGGCCGCAAATCGCCCACAATGCAACGACAGAATAAAAGCTAAATTGCCCCAAGCTTATATGAGTTTAATCAATTTGTAGTGTTTGAAAATATTGCGTAGGATTGTATGAATGGATGGAGGACAGGGTTAATGTGCTTAAAAATGTGATTGATGATGTCGAAGTGAAGCTTTTCATGCGATACAAAACATCACATTTCAGTACGCATCAGTAGAAGTGTTAAGATACAAGAATATAATAAATTAAAGATTATAGGTACATTAGTCATACAATATCATAATATTGTTTAGAATTAAGCAGTAGCGCGCGGAATGTTTAACATTCGGGGAATTCCAAGGACGAACGAGTTTCAAAGGAAATAATAAGTTTTTTCGAACGATTGATTTCAATCGGTGTTCTCGAAGATTAACAGATAACGGCATCCCGAACCGGACCTATATACGTGTGCAAAATAATGTATCGTCGCCTCGTCTAAATTCTTACGTGTCTGTTTTAAATTCCAACAAACCGGCTCTCATAGTTTGACGTTATATCACGTACCGGCTGATTGGATGCCAAATATATCCTTACCAAAAGGAAAATAAGTATGACGCGAATGAATAATACAAGTTACCAGCATTTGATGCTCTCCTGGAATTCTTCTTAACTATCTAGTATTTGTTAATTGAAACGGTACCGGTTTTCGACACCTGCTTGGTGACACCTGACTTCGATATACTTGCGAATACAATGTTTTTCGAAATATTCATGTAATTCTACATATACGCAATCAATACCATTTTTATTGAATAAAAGCGAATTAAAGTCCGCGGAAGCCTTCAAAAGTCGTACGCGGCTCCACCATGCAATATGTATGACATAACTTAGGAAATACATGCACACGCAATAAACGTACGGATATTAAATATATTCGGCTCGAATTAAACGAATTACACGCTTCCATAATAGCCGTCCATAATATATCTTTCGATCTGCGATCGTGTGAAATATTCAAATTTTATGATTGAAACACGGACGTGTGCAATTAACTAATATATCTATCTAGAAATTCTATACATCCGTGAGTATTTTAACTAAATTGTTATACAAACTTGAAACCATTTATTGATTCTAACGTAATTTTTTATAATAGTCGTCACTAAACTACTGTTAGATAAATAAACCTTCAAATTTATTGTATCATATAAACTTTCTTTCAATTAAGTGTGTCAGCCTAAAAAGCTACTGAACTTAACACCTACATAAGGCGTGAAAGTCAAACGAGCATATCAACCGTTCAACTGCTTAATGCTGACATCAATAATACAAGTTCAACCACTAATTATGTAAATAAATACACTAGACATTTTGTTTTACAACTTCAAAAACAACCCCTGTAACTTTACGTAAAGATTTGAAGATAATTTAACTTATATTAATGTTATTTACGTATAAAGCATGTGCATAAGAATCGTTTAATTAAATCAATAAATTCCTTAAACAATTCTATTAATACTCATAATCTTAATTTCATCTTGACATCAAAGCAGTGAATCATAATCGTAACAGCTAAATATATCATCGCGTCATGTGCTCAGAGGAATGTATAATAATTACCATATGACATCAGTAGAAAGATGAAAACAAACTGTGATTATAAGTAAATCTGATGATCATGAGCCATCTAACGCAAACACTGCTAAGTTTTAAGGACCGTGTCATATTAACATGCTTGTAAAAATAATAGGTACAAATTTTCTTGTCAGATCTAAATGATTTACATGAGATGATAATATAAACAGAGACTTGCGTCACCTCGTCCGTTCGTCAACAAAAACCGTATCCGGCTCGTGAGAGGTTCAGTACATGAGAGCAGCAAAAAACACCAACGGAGATGAAACTTAGATAATTGCTCCGACGAGCAAGGTCTATGAAAACTTGGAGAGTAGAGAACAATGACGATTTGTTTTAGGTGTTTAGCAAGCGATTGTCGCCGGTGCGACTGTGTAAACAATAGCTCCCAACAATTAGTTGCGCCCGCGCATCACCTTCTAACTACTCCGCGGCGAATGTCACTCCACATAATAACCGGCCCAGTTCAAATAAATGCGCTAAGGCGCACGTGCAAATAAAAAAAAATCACCTTCAAATATAATTGGCGCGATTGTTAACCGTTATAGATTTACGATAGGCGGGGTAATTGCTCAAAAATTACAAAATTCGCTATTAAAAATATGCAGCTTTCCTCGCACGACTCAGAGCGAAGGACTCGGGCGCAATCTAAGGTTGCCGTTGCCTATTATCCGCCACGCTCCGAAAAACACCAAAGGTAACACAAGAACAGCGGAAAAATTTTGAAATTCATTGCACAAGAAACGCCTCATATTAAACAATACAAGACCAACTAATAGATACGATTATCTATCTTAAATCAGATAATTGATGATTACCACACAGCTAGGCGCGTGCGCCGGCCACTCAACACTTGCTGTCGATCCAAACCATCACACATTACACGCTACATAGTAAGTAATCCTACTCACCAAGATATGCAAAGCTTAATTAGGAGATAAAAGCTTACCTGCAACAAAAAACAAGAAAAAGGTTAATTGGTGCAAAAGATATTGCCAGTAACATAAACAAAATGTGCAGATAATAAGTTCAAGATATCAAAATATATCACGTTCGCTTCGCTTCATTAGGCTACAGACATAAAAGAGGTTGAGGGTGAAACGATAAAATATGCAACATTCGGTAACGTCTATTAAGAATGACATGACAAAGAAAGATCGACTATTACACGACACATAATGTACGACCGCTCTGTGAAATTACGAAACAAATACATGAAAGTTGTTAAAACAACAAAGAAAAGAAAGCGCAGCCATAACATAGGCGAATCACGTGCCGATAACTCTTCAAGTGCGTACATTTGCATTTTATAAAAGAATTAAGAATCTAAATAGCCGCAAGATTTAAACAAACGTCGCGCGCTTGCTTTATATGGCAATATGTTTTGTGACCGCTCTACTTCCTTTATCTCAGGGACTGTTTGAGATAGCTGCATATAGAGCCACGTTTAATAATAGACATTACTTCACATCTCATATGGTCACATGAACGAGCCGATTTTAAATATCCCCTCGGGGAGCCTGTAAATATATGCGGAAGTTTCGGACATTAAATTCGGTGTGAAGGCTATGTCTTGAACTCAAGGGTGGGTCCATTGTGCGAGTAAACGAGACTCAAAAATGTATCGCTATTTACGACCAAACATGAGCCGTGTTATTAGCTGGAAAGCTTACACAATGAGCTGTGGGAACCTTGGGAGTTATGAAGGTATAAATCATAAATCTGCCAACAATACAGCACATGACAGAGCGCGTAGTGGAAATAGTTTAAAATATTTCACTGCGGCCCCGAGTCGGCGCGTGCGCACTCCACAGCGCGGCCCAGTCACGACCAGAAGAATCAGATCGATTTTTTACACAGTATGACCTTAAAATAGCAGCAGTAACAAAAGAACATACGCCTGAAACTGTTACACTTTAGAATTATTTTATCAATGAATTTGTGAGAACTGTCAATCATGTAGCATTCGCGTAGGTATCACGAGTACAAAGCAATGATGGAACAATAACTGCGTCTAATGACTGTGTACATTTAACTACAATTTGTGGTGCGTACCCACGCAATAAGGCATACCGTGTTGCTTGCGAAACAATCTACACTAAAGGCGATATTTGCTCAAACTGAACTACCATTGCAATAAATTACTAAGTAAAATACTTAAATCAAATTAAAGGGAAAAAAACAAGAGCTGAAAAAGTTCCCACATTAAATCTCGAGGTCACAGTTGAAGATCATACAAATGAAGCCGACTTTTCATTACAATTATGCGAGGTGCAAATGGAATTTTCTGAGATTACGATGTAATCCTTGCGTAGTGTAGTGACATAACACCGTGCATACGATTTGAAACAGGTCTCGAGATGGCACTGCCTTGACCGCAGGGGACCTATGCTACAATAATTGCCGTGACACTATTAGCATTTATCAGCACCAATAGCAGACATGCCAATGCGCACCGTATGACATTTAAGGTAATCCGAGTAAAACTCTATTCACAGATCGATTGAATTCCTTTGTGGTAAGATCTGCATTCAACGTTTTTCTATTATCGTTACACAGTCCTATATCATTAATCATCAATTGTTGTGTAATACGGTTATATTTTAGTGTAATAATAAGTTCTAAATTGAAATGAAACTCCGCATCATTAATATAAGATACAAACAAAAGATTGGTAATTTACAAGAGGTTAGGAAGGTGATCGAGTTAGGCTCGGAATAAAGACTTGGGTAATGAGGCCGGAGATCAATCAGACGGCACGCGCCTCGTGTTTGGATACTTTCAGGGTTGCCACAGGCCTACAGTATTTTTGCTACACTTTTAAATTAAAACATGAACGCTATTGCACAATAACACGTGACAGGATGTTAAATTAAATATTTCATGTTTATCTTACGTTTGCCCTACGAAAATAATAAACTTGAATTGTACAATTAACAATGAGCTAACCCTAATGATGCGCACGCGCGAGCTGGATTAATGTAAACCATTTGGTTAATTTAACTGCAGGCTTAAACGTTGAGTATAAACCGCGGATTAACGACGCGTGTGGTACTTAATATTATAATTATTATGACTTGTCATGGGAGTATAGAGCAAGAATGGTGTAATTAGAGACAGTCGATGTTTCCAATGTCACAGTCGGTCGCAATTGGGCACGGTTTCGTAACAAGTAACAAATACGGTGCGACAAACTGGCTTAGCTATAACTGCACGCCTGCCACATGTTCTAATGTTCGCTTATTGATTGCCTTTATCGAATTTATTATTATCGATTACGCAATTTTAAAGTTAGGTACTCATGCACGCCGGACATTAAGGAGTGGCCAACAAATAGTAAATATCTAGCTTGTTACACGGTGGTCGATAATAAATAAACGCCGCCGGTGCGTGTGCCTACATTTTCCCCCGTTCCGTCAACTCAAGGCGACCAATGCATGCAATTACCGCAACGTACTAGACCTTAATTCGCTGAGGACTTATCAAGTAATTACGCGAATAAATTTCAACGCAGATATAACGTTTCATTACAAAAATTGAGGAACAATATAGAAACGTAAGGAGTACGTTATTTCTCGAAGATCAGTATAGTTACGTCAAAGCTTGTTGTTGTCAATAAAGCTTTATTGGAAAGCGTGAAGTGCAATGAAAAGGCAGCGCGCATGTCCTGGTAGAGGCGCGACAAAGGCGATGGAGAGTTGTCCGGCACAGCGCACATTGAATACTAATGTCAACAATGCATCACCCGAGTGAATTTCCCAACGCTGTCGCACTAAAACTAGAACATAGAGCTTTTTGCAGACCACTCCAAGTTCTATAAAATATAAACAATAGTTCAGTTTTTGGGGCCAGCGACACAAGGCTGGCCGGCATTGTTGAAAGCACCGGCCACCGTGACAGTTCCAACCACTAGTTGGTTAATCACTTCACGTTTTGAGCTGACCGCAAAAAAATCGGGCACCTTGTGGCGGCAAGGCCGTGCGCGCTTGTCTTAGTTAACGTCGCCCATGTCAAATAATTACAACAATATGCGCCAATTGATGCTGACATTACATTCTGTTCGGAACAATCACAACAAAAGTTTTTCGAAGGCTAACAAGCTACGCCGAACGAAAGGATGCATCCGAGATGAGTCTGCGACCAAATGTCAAGCCAATATTCGCAATGAACTTTACAGCGCATCCGACAACAGTCTGTTGCAACTACTATATTGTATTAAGAGTTAATTCGTTGGATTAATGCATTATCATTACTACTGGTAGAAGCATTACACAATGGTTGCCCAACTGCGCCAGCCGCAACGACAACAAAACGTACCCAAACGATCATAAACCAAATCAAGGTTACTCATTACGAATCACGCGTTCAATGCGCAATTTCCCACTTTCGGTACGACTACGATCTGTTAAAATTATTAAAAATACACAATTTATGTAACGACTAGAATTTAAATCGCAACACGTCTAGAGTGTCCTGCTGTGGTAATATAGTTCTTTGGTACGAACACAATCGAAACCAATTAAATTAAATGTGCAATTTCGTAGTGATCTGACCGGGCGCACCAGGCGCGCCCGTCAACCCTGTTACATTTATCTATTAGAGTTTCGGTGAGCAGTTGATCTCATTGCAGTATCGAGGGCGAGCTCGAGCGGCTAGGCGGCCTTTCACGGGCCCTAGTGGCACGCCCACCGGACACCTTCACCGTTCCTATCTAGCATTCTCTACACTCAGCTTGATATTGTTACCGTTACCCTGACCACTTTCGCCGTAATTAAAACGCGTATAACTAAATTAAGGCTACGCCTTACTATATCACTTTTCGCCCCCGATCACATGAATATTAAAATGATAATCCGAGAGATAAAAATCACCATTATAAATCAATCAAATGGTGAATTGATTCACAATTCAAATAAATATCTTAGCAAAACATTTTGCTGCTAATATGGCAAACAATTATCCGCGTCATAAGCCGCAGCGATAGAAATTTCGTGACTAGTACAAGATTACAATACGTAGCTCGTGCTGATTGAAATTGAAAAATATTTGATCATTGTTTCAAAACCTAAATGGATATCAATGTCATTAGTTGTTGTAAAGTCGGTTAAAGTTCCATTATAAAGCTGAGGTTACACTGACCCAATGCAAAAACAATGCGTCAGATGTTTACTCGAAACAATACGGTGGTGTCAAATAAGGCATGACACTTAGATTTTTTCGTATTTAGGCATCGCGGCCTTCCTGTCGCGCAGGTTGTAATTTGCCATTCAATTTCCAATTAAACGCTTGATTCTCAATGCCAGCCGAATCGGAGGTGGCCACTCGACAAAACTTGATAAAAGGCGGGAGGTGGCGCGCGGCTCGCCAGTATCCGAAACACAAGCCAACGTTTTTGTCCCCGCAGTCCTTTCACTTCTTACGCTCATGAACGTCGATCGAGCGCGTTTAAACAATAAACAAAATCCTACTTAGATAAGTGTATTGATTGTTATGTGGCAATGTGATAATAGTTGTGCAATATAACTAAGAAGTGATGTTTTCCACACTTTCAGATGGTGAGAGGGGCGGCGTTGGCGCTGCTGCTGGCGCTGGCATGGGCGTGCGAGACGCGCGCAAGTGTCTTAGTGCCGACCTACGTGCTGCCGCCCGACTCGTTCGTGCGCGACCAACGAAGCCTCGGCCGGCCCGACTCCGCCGCCGCCGAGTCGCAACGCACCATCAAGCGACTCGTCGGCGGACACATCAAGTCCAAACCAGATAAAGAATACTCTCCCACCAAGAACTCTATCTTATACGATGCTAAGAGTGAAAGTGGCAAGTTTGTCGGCGTGATCGCGCCGGACCAGTCGGGCGGCAACGTGGGCTGGAATCAGGGCATCTGGGACGATGGTATGCTCATGTCCAGCGCCGGCGAGGGGAAGGATGCTGCGAAAACCAAAGAGGACGATGAAGACAAAAAGACGCTATCCGATCAAGTGGCTGAGGGGAAATATGGTCTAATACAGAACGAGATATTCTCCAAAGCGCCTAAACGCCCGGGAATCATAAGCTATGAGCCTAATTCAGAGACAAGGTCGAAGGATAACCTCCAGAGCCTGGGAGGCCTAAAGAAAGAAGAGATATGGCTAGCGGAAGACCATTTACTGGTATTGAAAGGCGGTTCATTCCCGGAGCGTACGAAAGAGGCTGAGAATAAACCATGGCCACCGATCGACGACTACGAGGCACCCAGGAGGCAAGTAAAGCTTCCTCAGAAACCTAAAGTACCACCGCCCTTTCCGGTACAACTCACCGACAACGGACCCCTCGTATTCCTCACGCCTAACGGCAGTGTCCCTGCGTCCCTTTTCCCTTCCTTCTTTACGGGAGAAGGCGAAGGCCCACTACCTCCTCCGCCATTCCCCTTCGCGCCGGGATCGTCCTACCCCGAAGGTGACAATTCGGGAAACTCTACTGCCGGGGGAGCGCCGCAGTCAAATCCTCCGTTCCCATTCCTACCCGGGAATGCGAGCGAAGGAGCATTCCCCTTCCTCCCATCCATGAACGGCTCTTTTCCAGAAGGCTTTCCTCCGGGCGCAGCATTTCTACCACCACCCAGCAACCAGACAGACCTGTACGACGAAGACGACCCTTCGATATACTATCCGCCGCCATACAATTTTTCTTATCGCGCTGACTACAAGAATAATGTACCAGCGGGACCCCTCGTCCCTGGAATAGTACTGCCACCACCGCCAGATTTCTTTGCTCCACTCGAAGAAAAGACGACTACTGAAGCAGCTAAAACGACGTCTAGGCCAACCAGCACAAGACAAAAATCGACTAACAGGCCTACTACGATCCGGCACAAGATTAAGACACGACCTACAACCACAGAGACGCCACGGACCACTGATGTCCCGACAACAACTACCCCAACAGTAGAAGTCGTGCCCACTACAAAGACAAGGATGCCACAACGTGTGACAATGAGACACCCTGTGCGAGTACATAATCTACCACAAGACGTTACACTTAGGCCAAAAACAGAGAAACCCGTTTACAAAACAAGAACAAAGGTTACGTCAAAACCTCTATCGGTGTCCGTTGTATACGATTACCAAGAACCCATTTACGACAATAAAGCGCCAACTACTACACAAAATCCGTACATACTTTATAATGTTCCGGAAAAAACATCAACTGGTGCCCAGAAGGAAGTAACATCGTCGCCCGGTCCAGTGCGGGAGTACTATCCAGTTCAAAACGATGGTCCTACAACAAAATTACAACCAGTTTACAGTGGACAATCACAAAAGAATGCGCTGGCATCGTTCTATTTTTACGATGAACAACCAAAGGCATCACCTACTCCGACTACTTATTACGATGGAAGAAATTACTACAAAACAGTACCAGCTAGTCAAGAGGCATATCCACAACAAGCCGTGAATAATCAGCCAGGATACGGACCTGCTGTAGATGTAGCCTACGGAGCTATAGACCAAGCTGACGCACTGTTCCTTTGGCCTCAGAAGCAAGGACCGCGTACCCTTACACAGGAGTACTTCAGCATACAAAAGCAAAGACCACAACCGGTGTATGTGCAACAGCCCAACAGGCGACCTGAAGCGTTCTACCAGCAAATAGCTGACATCCAACAAACGATCGATTTGTTCACAACGAAGAGACCCAAGTCACACTCTCAACGACAACACAAACAAAAAGCTATCACAGCGAGGCCCGTGTACCAATTCAATTACCAAACAAAGCCAAGACCTGAACAGTTAACATTCCGCGCACCCAAATTAGATCCTGAGCCCTTCAGACCGATGGTTAGCTACAGCAAGCCGTTCAACGTAGCGAACGAATTCAACGCTATCACGCCATCTGTGTCTCCTGTATACCCGCAGCAATATCTAGTAGAGAACGTGCAAGTGACCACAGAGACACCGACCCCCACGAGATACTACTCCAAAACACGCGAGGAGAATTACGAAGATACAGCCAAGGAAATACGAGTGAACAACAACAGGAATCATATTCCCATACAAAAGGAAAAGCACGCGTCTGTAACAAGACACGTGACGAGGCATTCTAGCACCACACCAAATCCGATTAGCCACGGATATTACACTAAACAGGACGAGAGGTATTTTGATGATATCACAAAGAACTCTTTCGATATTTTCGGCAAAAAGTTAGAGGACCAAACGCACGACGTGAATGGATTGGCCGTCACTGCGCCCTTAGAAACGGTGAGGACACCGATAGACAACAACATAAACCTTCATTATGCGTATGAAATCGTAGAGACACAGAGCCCGAACCCGCCCTCCTTAGACAGGGACACGCTGGTGAACGAGCGATACCCGCGGCCGACGGTAAACCCGGACAGCGAGCCCATCGCGCCGGGACACGCAAACGCCGAGCTGGTGCAACACAACCCGCCCTCGCTCGCCGGCGATACGCTCGTAAACGACCGGTTCCCGCGGCCCACTATCAACCCAGACAGCGAGTTTATCCCAATACCCAACCCTAGTTATCGGACGGCGCAACACTACACTACACAGGTACAGAAGCCACAGTTTAGTGGCGAGCAATATGACTTGAATAGGCCGTCACTAGGCGGAGACACAGCTGTGAACTACCGGCGGCCGTTGCCGGCGCTGGAGCCGGAAGCGGAGTGGGTGTCGGTCGGCGATAGCCGGCCCGGTGGTTATGTTTCGAGCGGGAATACGGCAGGAGAAGGCCGGCCTGGGTCGTACGTATCGGCCGGGAATACGGCAGGAGAAGGCCGGCCCGGGTCGTACGTGTCGTACCGGCTGCCGGGCGAGGGCGCGCACGTGTACTTCCTGACGCCGGCAGCAGCGCACGCGACGCGGCAGAGGTACCGCGCCCCGTACTCTCCCTAAACCAAAGCTCTAGTCTCTGTAACGTCGTCGCGCGCGGCGGCATTGTGTAAATAAAGCGCAAATGTGATGTTTAAGTGTCCTAAGTAGTGTAAGTTCAAGACTAGCGGCCCGCCCGCATGCCATAATATTTAAACGCGAGTTTTGTTAGTCGAGGTACTCTTATGAGCTATATTGTTATCAAACAAAACGGACGCTTTTCTACTTTTGATACGTTATTTATTAAATTATTGTTAAGAAACTGTGTTGCGTGAGAAGTGAAAGTTAATTTATTCATAATGTCAGTATTGTCGATGAACTCTCAGGAATGTTGTGATAATGTGTGGCAATGATTGTAACATTGTTATCAATTGTAATTGTGACAATCGTTATTGTAATTTGTTATTTCAATAAATGTGAAAGATCATTGTGATTGTGTATTGTATTTTTAAAACAAAGAATATAAAAATAAAATATTAAAAAATGTTTATTAAAAGCTCTGTGTTTAATTCTCACCCGAAGTTAAATGGTAGCAAGTTGTAAAACTGGATGCAATAATCTTTGCATTCACGATATTGCAATAAATAGCAACCGCAGCATTTCAAAATGAATATTATAAGTGTCTTGAATATCAATTCAAGTACACGGCTAGTTTACGCAAATATCATAAATGTTCAAATTGTTTCAAGGACAAGGAAATAAATAACTATATAAAAAAACTAGTATACAACTTTCAATATGCGTCATAATCGGAATTTAAATCGTACAATAATAAAAATCAAGCTTGCAAAACCATCTGGTTTAAAAAAAGTTGGTCAACTTGATAAGCCTTATATTACGTAAAATATTGAGGAAGAGTGTATGTCTGTCTCAATTACAAAATCCACTCTCAGTAATTCACGGACCGTTGAATCAGAAACTTTGACTCGAACGAAGTCACTGGTGGATAGCTAGTTTTATAGATACTATGACAATATGACCATCAAGATATTTTTTTAAATATTTGAGTATTTTTGATTGCATGAAGGAGCTCGTGGTATAGTTGCAATTGCGCATATCATTCGATCATCGAAGTTAAGCAACCCTAACACTAGCCAGTAATTGAATAGGTGACCGCCCGAGTTCCCATCGTGCCTCGGAGAGCACGTTACTCTGTCGGTCCCGGTTGCAAATTTATCATTTTTGGCAATCGTTACAGGCCAGTCGGAGTCCTAAAATAGTCTGACAACTAGTTTAACCCAGATCACAAATTTTCCTCGTTTATGAGTTCACTGCTAACGACGCATCTGTGCGTCCAACTGTTAGAGAATTTACGAAGAAGATGAAATGTTAGCAGTGAATGTGTTAAATGGGTTGCGAAGGTAAAATCAGGTGATCAGCCGCATCGGGTGAATTAAGTGCAGACCCCAACAATGTATGGGATAAAGCAAGTGAGATGATGTACTTTATACTTCAAATTTTACACTAAAAACAGTAAGTATCAGTACACAAAATATAACCAGAGTATTTTCAAAGCAAAGAGTTTGTTTTTGCAACTCATAATGAATAGACACCTAACAAAACCATAGACTCAAGACATATAAAGGATAATATGCCCGACTTCATACAAAATACTATTATTACAAAATATATTGCTAGCAACGAGATTCCAGGCCTACGCCTTTAACATCAATTGGCTAATGGAGCCACAAAGGGCAAACTGGAAATCGGGAAGGTGTTTTTGCTCGACAAAGAGATATTATAGGCTGAATTAAATTATATTAAATCTGTAAGAATTATTCAAGCTTCATTTTGCGCCCGGTGTGAGTGATCCTCTGTAACATCGTAACCTAGTCTAAAGTTTGCCATTAAAGATCCCGTCACGAATTAAGAACCTTAAAAAGTCATTTTATGAGTCTCTGTCGATGTGTATAGCGTGAGGCGAATAAATCCTAACTATTTTCTCTGCGTGTTCTTTACTCGTGGTGGGACCTGAACTTCGCATAAATTTGATTCTGACCATCGACAACAATGCTGTCTCTTTTTTTTTAATCAATTCATCTGGTTCGATAAATATAAAAATAAGATGCAGTGTTAATCTTCATCAAAATCAACCCCGAGTCTGATTTGAGTATTTTTCACTATATTCTATCGCTATATTTTCGGATTTGGCCATGCACTCACACTTAAAAAATTCACTCACAACATGTTTACCATTCAAAGGTAAGATAGAATGTAAATAAATACCTGTGTCGGGTTCGGTGGTGGCGGGCGCGTCCTGCAGCGGATGGGTGTCGAGGCGGAGGTACACCTGCACGGCGACACGCGCACACCTGAAGTAGAAGGGGTGCGCGCGCAGCACGTCCTCGAGCCGCAGCAGGCCGACGTACGACCGTAGCGTCATCTTGCGCATACAGTACGAGTGGAAATCGAACTGGTCCTCCATTATTTCGGAGAAATGCTGGAAAAAACGTACAAACATTGTGAATTACGACATTATACATTAAGATTATTCGACTGGTAGGAGAACTTATGATGTAGAATCTGACTCGATCGTTCCAAATGACACACACTCAGACGTGGACATCTATGAGATTAAAAGCAGAAGTAGCGTGAAGAAGGGGTGTCACGTCGTGTCCGATGGCGTATACGTCATTTACGTAATTTAGTCAAGTTTTCAAAACGATAAATTACATTATTTTGACGGTAAATGAAACAGAATCATCAAGCCATCCTAAAAGGGTCCCTATTGTTGGCTAAGTAAACTACGGTCCACAATACAGTCTATTAAAAAGCTATAATTTTGATAGTAAACTAACCCTATCTACTTCGTGGGCCTTTTTCAATGCCTCCCCCCATTGTTGCTGCCGCTGGTAGGCAGCCGCGGCTTCCGTTTGGAACCACATGCATTGCATCTCGTTCAGATTCTCAGTAGCCGGCACGCCTGGAAACATTACAAACCAAATAATTAAGGCACTTAATGATATTCGGTAAAAAATGGGTGGTTATTACAACACCTCTGCTTACCCCTTCGGTGAATACAGGAGTGAGCATATGTATGTATGTATGGGAACATATATTATTTAAATAGTTATAAGTTGTCAAAGTCAAAGTCAAAAATATCTCCCAGCCCCCACAAGCAACACCTGTCACAAGTATGACGTGATGCCAGCCATCCTAGAGGGAAGTGGACAACAAAGTTGTAATTGCTAAGCACAAAAATATTGTTTGTTTCAACGCATTATTCTTCTAAACTATGTTACGGAACCTGATACGATATTAACACACATGCACGATGGGCTTACAGCTAAACACATCCTTATCTACACTAATATTATAAAGAGGAAAGATTTTATTGTTTTTTAAATGTTTGTTTGGCTCCGAAAATACTCGACCGATTTGATGAAAAATTATTTCAACAATGGATAGCCACATCATTAGCGAGTAACATGGGCTATATTTTATCACCATACTCCCACGAGAAAGGAAACTATGCGGGTGAGACCGCGTGATATACGCTAGTTAAACGTATTTATAGATAGTAAAGTCAATGTTTTGAATTAATCTTAAAAATTGTAACCAGAAGTGAAGCGAGGGCGGGTCGCTATCTACAGTAATATCGTAAACAAAAAAACATAAATACATGTGGAATTGATGAAATGAGTTTGTATGCAATAGTGAAAGGCAATGTTTAAAAAGTTAAAAATGGAAGTTGAAAATTAAAAAGAAAGGAGAATGACAGATAAGAAAGACGAGGGAAAGACGTGAACGACGAAAAACAGGAGTAGTATTTTTATAATTTTATTGTGTTGTTAAGAAACTAAAAGAAGTAAATATATTTAAACGTTTATCATACTTTTATTATTGTTTGGTAAAATACGCCAAACTACAATTTGGGGGGGGGGGGCAGTGTGGAAAGAGGTTTTATGTAAGCATGATAGGCAGCGTGTGATCGGTAAGAATAGAAGAATTAAGATATGACGGATGACAGAACGATAGTGGACGACGTGAAAGACGGACGACGAAAGACGTATTTATTATTTTATTATTTAAGATGTTTTTTAAGTTGTTATAATTAGAAGACGAAGTAAAGAAGATTCAGTCAAACCTTTTAACTTATTTTTATTTCAATCCCACATACATATTACTACTGCCTACCCCTGTGACCATTAGGGAAATTAAGATATGACATACTAGTGGACGTCACGCGGTTTTATCGACGTAGTACCTGTTCCCACGCGAGTAAGGACCCCCTTACTCGCGTATAATACAGTCTATGCTACTTGCAGATAACGTACTTACCGATTACTGAATTTTTTTTTCAAATTGGTCTAGTAGATTTTAAGTACACTCATTATAAACATAAATACAAATATTTCCATTTTATAATATTAGTGTAGGAGTATAGACATTTACCTTCCCTAGTGAACTTGGCGCACATATCTTCAGCTCGCTTGACGTGTCCAGCACGCAGCATGTACCGCGCACACTTGCTGTTCACATAACGGTCGGCAGTGTCCATCGCCTGCGCCTCCTCCAACCACTGGTAGGCAGCCACTGGGTTGCCAGCATGCTGTAAACATACAACATTAGATGTATAAATTAACAAAACACTCTCACGGGTGTCAATGTGTCAGAGAGATGAAAAGAGGGGTAGGGCATAGCGCGGCATTTATACAGATATATTAAATTGTAGTGTCTGTTTGTAATAATGCTTATGAAAGTATAAATGGTACATTGAAAAACCATTTTATTTTTTAGTCTGTTTGTTTGTTCCAGCTAATCTCCGAAACGGCTGGACCAATTCTAACGTGACTAGCAGATAGCTGATGATACAAGGAGTAAGTTAAGCTACTTTTATTTAATAAACAAGTGGCGCCAGTGACGCAAGTTCGAATCCCAGCGGGGCCTGTACCAATGAGTTCTTCTAAAAACTTATGTGCAGTATTTTCACACCATGTGCTTTACGGTGAAGTTAAACATCGTGAGGAAACCTGCATATGTCTGAGAAGTAATTCAAAGAAAGTACAGTGCCTGAGACGGCGATGGGCTCACCCTGTTGGCACTTAATCATATTCTGTGAAATGTGGGTGTTGTTGTTACAACACCTCTGCTTACCCTTCCGGGGACCCTTCTGGGATGGCGTGAGCATATTCATTTTTTTATTCAATAAAAATACTAGGTTTCCACGTGCCACATAGATCTTACAAAGCTAGCTACTATAGGTTTATAGGTAAGTGGTAAATTAGACACATATTTTTGTAAAGACTAACCTTATAAATCTTCCCTTTAACAATGAACAGTTCTATCAAGGTGGGGGTGTGTTCTATCGCCGCGTCGATATAATGCAGCGCCTTCGTCGTGTCTTGTTTGAAGTCAAAGTGCTGCGCCGCGTAGTAATACGCCCACAACAACGCACTAGCCGGCTGTTTGCTCTCATTCGGCTCGGATCCGAACGTACCAATTGTCGATAAATTATCCATATATTGCAAT
Source organism: Watsonalla binaria (assembly GCA_929442735.1). Taxonomy (NCBI): domain Eukaryota; kingdom Metazoa; phylum Arthropoda; class Insecta; order Lepidoptera; family Drepanidae; genus Watsonalla; species Watsonalla binaria. The sequence goes on from OV838938.1 coordinate 4,029,353, forward strand.
ATTAACTTCTCTATCGTTTCTGACTTGCTCGGGTCTTCGTATAATGACCTGGGATGTTGGAAACATTACAGTGAATATGTGAAGCGGCTGGTTTCAAGAATATTTAATTAAAAACGAGAACAATAAAGAAGTTTTTTTCGTATTCTCTATCCTCCTTTTTACAAAACACTAACTAAGAAAGTCATTGATTTAAAAACAGCTCCATCTCATTCTGTGTTACGGATTTAAAAAGGGCTGGATATAGTTTTAGTCCGAATTTGGTCTTAGTTTCAACCATCTTTTGTAAGAGGATATGTGTTTCGTTACAGTTCATCAATAATTTCATTGTTGTACAAATAATATGCAGGAAAAATACTGATTGAAAATTGAGCGGATCGCCGAGGGTATGTCAAAATTATGGAGAAGTACAGGTGTATATTCTTGAGATTCTAAATTTCAAATTTCATTTTCTAATTTCAAAATTAGATTCTGTCCAGAAATGCACAATAAATTCGCGGAGTTTGGAAGTTGGCGGTGTTCCTGCACCTGTGCCTCCGAAAGGACGTTAAGTCGTTGGTCCTACATCGGATCTCTCTCCAGTCGTGTCGGATTACCGTCCCATCAGACTATCTATGAGAGTGAGGGAATTAAGAGTACACATGTATTTTCGCAGACACTTGTGCATTATATCTCCTGCGCAGATGGGTAATCCCCATTAACATTAGCGAAATTCGGTAGGAGATCTTCAAAGTTTGGAATGTAATAGAGATATAAATGTTTACCTCATATCAACAAATAGTGGAGGTATTCCTTTATGCAGACCATGTCGCAGGTATTCATCTACCAGTCTCTCGAACACAGGGTGCCGTGCGTCTGTCAATTGCAGTCGTCGCGGCGCTATTGCTTTGGGGAATTCTTTCCTGGAATTACATATTTAATATTACTATCGTAATTATGATGATGCTATGGGATTAAAGATATCTCTATTTCAAATATGTATCAAAATCCGTTCGGTAATAGTGTGACAAGCAACTTATTAACACACAAGATGGCGCCACACGTCGGGTATTAAGGCCAACGAGACGAGAAAAGGAATGCACCCCTTAGCGATTGTTTAATCGATTAGGGGTTTTTGTCTCAAAGGCATTAAATTCAATTTACGTCGTCATCTGTATCACCTGTATTTATGACAAAATTATCTGTAGTTCTTATCAATCATATTGTCAATTTTGCTATAAATATATTTTTGTTTGTAATCACAATTTATAAACGCAATCCGAACAGGAATAAACTTGTTAATAAAATGGTAGTCCAAATATTGATAACTTCTGAACTGACAGCTGTCCTTAGTATGTATTACGCAACGACAATCGTTGTCGACCAACAGCTGTCAACATTATTGCGTATGAGAGAAAAAGACAGAGATAATAAAAGTTTGATATCGCAACGCAACCTAGTAGAGGTCAACTTCTTTACATTCTTTTGTCATCAAATCATAGTGGTCTTGGGATTTGAGCAGTTGCCTACACAATCCATACGAGTTCATCACAGCGGCCGGTACCATTCTTCTAAATGCTGTGATTTCCCACCACAACCTTTACGGTGAAGTAAAACATCGTGAGGAAGCAACATATGTGTGAGAAGTACTTCAAATACTTATGCATTTAAAGTGCCTGAGAAGGCGACGGACTCACCGTCTGTCACATTGACACATAATCATCTTCGATGAAAACTGAGTTTTGTTACTATTACACCTCTGCTTTCCCCCTTGGGGAACCTCCTTGAATGGTGAGTTCTTACTTTAAATTGCAATTTTTTTCTGCAAATGCTCTCCTCATTTGACAAGTGACAAGACAATTCCCATTTACAATATTGGAATGGATATTAATGTATACAGTGACAGTATCTAAATACTTCTTACTTAAGTATATAAATGGAAAACTCACTTATATACATCGAAGAAGGCCACTTTTTCATCAGGATCACTAAGTTGTTTAGCTTCTATTAACTTTTCATAATACATTACATTCTCAGGATTTCTCTTCAACAAGTCTTCATACACACCTTCAGCCTCCTTGAACCTGGAATATTACAATATTTACATGTAAAGTATAACATGGCATTGCATAAACAATCTGACAAATAGTAGCTAAGGCATCGAACAAGATGTTTCAATTGTATTTATTTGAGCCAAATATTTCTTAATAGTTGAAAGTCCTTTCTTTCTCACCATAATAATTAGAATGTGGGACACATAAAACTGAGAACTGTGGTCGTCATGCGGTTTAAGCAGTAGCCTGCTACACAAGTGACAAAAATTCATATCCCAGTGACGGAGTTTTACTAAATACTTAAGTGCAGTAATTTCCCCCCACATGCGTTATGGTGAAGAAAAAAACATTGTGAAGTAACCTGCATATGTCTGAGAAGTAATTACAGATGTATGCATTGTGCGAAACGGTGATGGACTCACCCTCTGTTACTTAATCATATATGGTACAATGTGGTTTTTGTTGTTCCAACACAACCCTTCGGGGTCCCTTCTGGGATTGGCATGGGTTAAACTATTTTTTTTAATAATATGAAACAATGCATTGTATAGGGTTCAATGTACTAGAGTAACACATACCACCAATTGTGTTCTACAAACAAACATGACTACATAATCACAAGCAAAGCAGTACATAGACTGTGTCACTATATGTATTGTTTTATAGTTGAAGAAAATTTGCACAAACAGTACAGTAATTCCAGTACTTTGAACTTCCTAACCCATTGTAATTTGCACAAAAATAAGAGCCAACCCTAAAATATACATACCTTTTCAATTTTAAGTAATATTCACCAGAGGTTTCTTTCACAGATAACTTATCAAGAATTTGAGTTTGGAACTTATGCAGGTGGAGAAGAGCCCTATCATACTGTCCCGACTCGGCCAATACCATGTTCTGGTACAGTAGCAGCTCTGAATGCTCATAATCATAAGGACCCTTCATCTGGTTAGTTCGGAACGTGTCCAAGATACTATTCGCCATCTCAAAGTCACCAAGGAGGTGGTAGCTCATCGCAAACCCAATCCATGAGGCTCTTTGTGTAGGTCTTAGCATGAATAACTGGTATCGGGTATCCTGGAATTATACTTTTATAAGCAAGTTTACAAAAAATATTAAAAAAAGGAACAATTAAACTAAATGGTATTTATGCTCACTGAAAAGGTCAAGCTTTTTTGTTAACTCTATTTCTGATATCAAGATACAAGAATGTTAATATTGCCATAAAATTTAATTAGAATGATTTAGTAAGAAGCAAATAAATTAACTGATTTCAACAAAGTAATATGGGTTTCATCACAATTTGCAGTCACAATTTTATAAGTCTCTATATATATGTATATTGCAGGGCAAATAGAAAAATGTGCAGTATCACAACAAATTATACTGCATGCAAATAACTGAATTTCTCTCTTCTGAACCTCATATCAGAAGCTTCTGAGCCAGACATAATTTTTTGACAATCATTAGTGCCTTACCAGGGGCCAACTGAATCCATAATTTTAATTTTCACTTGTGACAGCACCTTTATATATTTTTATATACACAGTTTTCTAAGGTACCTGAGCAGTTCAGTAACCAAGGTTGAAATAAATTTTGAACAAAAAAAAAATTACTAACTTTGTATCCCTCTAAATCCCGCATTTGAATTTGGAGCAAAGATAAATCCCTCAGAATTTGAATGTTCTCTTTCTCCCACTTAAGAGCATTGCGATAACATTTGATTGCTTCATCATACTTCTTGTCGGATCGCTGAAGGAGTCCATACACATGCCAGCACACAGGCGACTTCAGATCATTGCGGAGACCTCTGCGGACATACTCATAGGCCTCATCCTTGCGACCCAGACAGTTCAGTGTTAGTCCTTTCATAGCCAGGGTTTCTGTAAAATAAAGATATTCAATTTACAACACTTCTGTTAGGAGACACAATAAGTTTTGTTACTGAAAGGAATACTTACCAAAGACAACTCTTTAAATTAAATTTATATTATTTTTATAATGTATTTGCTCACCTCTGCTTAGTCCTATATATTTTTGTAACTTAAAGTCTGTTTTTGTATTTTTACATTATGTTAAGCATTGTTCAAGACAGAAGTATATGAAGAATATATAGAAGATATATAGAATATAGAAGAAGTATAGGTTCAAATAAATATGAATAAGTAATGGATTTCATTCAAACTTACCTCCATGCTCTGCAAATTTTGGATTGGATAAAATCTGCTTGGCAAACTTCAAGCCATTTTTATATTGTTTGTGTTCATAGCAGCGCTAGAATAATATGTTACTGTTAACCTCTATTTATTATTAGATGCCATCCAAATGGTGCAAGCCTCCTTTTATTTTGGTATCGAATAAAGTATATGATTTACATACTAATATTACATTCGCTTACAAACAAGGATAAATACATAACATCAGTAAAATATGCATTAGTTGAAGACTTCCAATTTGACCGAAAAGTATACATTTCAAGTAGAATCTCAAAGAATGACAAGCAACACTCGAACAAATTTTATGTTTACAATCGAACTTACCAAAATTCTTTTGAAAAGTGCATTCTCTTTAGGTGGCAAAGGATTACTAGGTGGCATTTTGTTCACGGAAAATAAAGTATCTTTTTATTATTCCACTAATAAATTGAAATATTTCTAAAAACCTCGTGGCTATAAACCAAAGAAGTCGTCGATGAAGGATTCCTATCTATGGTTTACTTTACTAGGAAGAAGAGGAAGAGCTCGAGTGACCCGATACAAAGTATTGCCATTTTACAGAAAACAAAATGAAATCGTATGTGGAAAGTACATCGTTATTTTATACTAATTCATAAAAACATATAAAAAAGATATTCTTTTCATTGAAATTAACACCACAATTAATTTCAACTAAATTAATAATTTACGAAATCTCTAGCATTTCAGCTCCTATACCATAAACGGATCATTGTCATTGATAAACATGTCAATGTCATTAATGAATTTCAATTTGTCATATAAAAAGTTGCCAATTCGGTTTTAGTATTAAAAAATAAAACACAGAAAAGGAATACACCATTTAAAAATTATATCGAGTGATTTAATTACTCTATTTTACATTAGCTAATTACCCCTCGTTGGTGGAGTGTTAATATGGGCTTAGAAAACATGCGGCGGTGGCCTATGTATATCGTATTTGCTGTGTGCATTTTGTTGTTACTTTCACTGTTCAACAGTTGGGGTATGGAAACAGAATTGCGGACGAAGGTTACAGAGCTTGGTTTACAGCTACAAGACTGTTCGAAGCAGCAAACGTCGTGTATGGAGGAATCTTTGACGTTAATGGAACAACGCGACGGCTATGTACTAAAAGTTAACGATTTGCGTAAGGAAACAACCAAACTCGGCGGCGATGTGTCTGAATATAGGACGAAGCTAGCGAAAGCTGAAATCCAAATAAACCACACTCGAGTAGACGTTGATCTTTGCACAACTGAGCTACAATCTCTGAAAAATCTCCAGGTGAGCAGGACGGCAATGTTAGAGACACTAAGATTGGATAAAGACGCTTTAACAGCGCAACTTAATGAACGTAAACAAAAGATTGACGAATTAGAGAAGGAAATAAATCATCTCAAATCACAATTAACAACAAAGAGTGGAGCTAACTCTTCAATTCCTTCTAAAGTGACTCCTGCGGGCCAACCACCCAAAATAAGCCCTGCACTGAATGCACATAATCCTATCAATGAACCCGAGCTAGAAGATAATGCAAAGGAAGAAATTGAAGACACCAATGCTATCAATGATGGAAATGACTTTGATCCCCAAATTCAATAGGATTTCATTTATTTTTATTTTTAATCATTGCGATTAGTGGCCTCTGCTGTGTGATATTTACTATAAATGAGGCTCTGGAGGGCTGACATGTTTACCATGAGAAAAAAATTCTGATACTAACCCAGTTATTGTAAAACCTAGTTTAAACAAAGACTAGACTAACTTCAGAACACATTCAATTAAACTTGCTCACTGTTTGATGCACAGATGCATTGTTAGCAGTGAATGCGACACATATGTGCGTTCAACTGTTCGAGAATTTATGAAGAAGTTGAAATGTTAGTAGTGAATGTGTTAAAACTATGTCCATCCCTTTTTAAATGTGTATCACAGAAACAGATGCAAGTTTATTTATTTAAATCAAATCATAGAGTAAGATAGTTCTATCCCAGTCTATGATTTGTAATAAGGAGGAAAGAGAGATTTGCTTGAGGTATACAAGTTAGCCCTACTGTTATGTAAAGGGTAATTATTATAACTATAAATTGTGCAATGAAACATTTTATTAAATTGTTATGAATGCAATGCAATTCTAATAAGTAGCTATATGAGCCCATGTTTTATGAGTGTTCTATTTGTTAATATTTACATTAATGATATTATGGTTTTTGGACTACATGCCACATAATTACTATACATCACATATAATATCATAAGGTTCTTTGTAGTATTTACTTATGTGAGACTATAATATCTCTGAACTATTTGTTCTTATGAATATTTATTATTCAAATTATTGATTATAATATTATCACTTCACCGACACAAGAATAAAAATATTTCTTTATTAATCAGTATTTAAATTTATTACTGTTCTGATATTACAACAAGACTGCACTTTTTTTATTCAGGAACTAAAAAGCTTTTATAGTATGTAAAAAATATATTTGTAGCTATAAATTACTTACATACCCACATTATAAACAAACTGAAACATTGATCTGAGTAAACATCTACATGTTAAAATTATCACATTTAATATTATTTTGTGCAATGTGATTTCCTGTATACAATTACTAGAATTAGTTATATTAAGTCATCCACAATCTACAGTAATTCATAGTGTCATGGACTCCAGTGCCGTCCCCAACAATGTATGGGATAAGGCCAGGGTGAAGTGTCATAGACTCTTCATTTATATGATTTTAGGATGTAATCTTTGTAAGCAATACTGCACCTTATTGATAGTTCAACTAGAATTATATTCAATTGTATTCCTATAGTTAAATCTGTAAGTTGATGTTTATTTTGTACTAGATGTAGCTTGAGTATATTCAAGCAGTTGAGGATTTCATTTGATTTTATTTATGTCCACATTTTGACAAACAAATTCGTCCTATTTCAATCAAATAAAGCCTATATTGTCCCACTGCTGGGCAACTGGGCAAATGGGCAATGGTCAATGGTTACTGGTTGAATATCTTGTGAAGTACATAATCAAGGGAATGTGGAAAAGTTCGGGGAGTGTGTTAGTTGTATAATGTACCAGTAATAGGTGAATGAGTGTTATATTGTATTGAGATGAGTTTCTAATGACATTTAAACCACTTTTGTATAAATGTTTGTACAAAATACAAAACTGGCTGAACTTTCACTTGGAAAGTTAAACAGTGAATTGGAACGGTAATCAGTGTTATTTAAGTTAATGCCATAAAGGTGCCACAATATGTTGATCTGAGTCTTCAATATTTTTAATTTGCTCAAGGATTCACTTGTTTTTGACTTGAATTAGGAACAATTGGATATTAAAGTATTTGTACGGAGTAACAATTTTTTTTATTCACATTCAGAAATATTTGAATTTCTTTGCTTGCTTATTAACCTTTCCTTATAGGTACTACCGCATTATTCTGTTAAGTTTCTCAGCGTTGAACTCGGTTTCAATAATAGGATATTGATACATAATACATGCACGATAAAGTTTTATTTCTTATCCATGTAACCAACACTCGATGACGAGAAACCTTACAGAATAAGGCTATACGCGAAGATTAAACTTCGGTCGGTAGTTCGTCCCATTCACGTTTAATCTCATTTAAAACGGATCAATCGCTTCATATTCGCCCTTAATCGAAACTAGCTGTGCTCCGGGGCTTCACCCGCATATACTGAAATTTAATGGGTGGCTTTATTTAGCGGAATTCGGAAACCAATTTATTTATAAATCAATTTAATAAATATAAACAGAGTCAGAGATAAAAGACTGCTCATTCAAGGTATGCGCTCATATCTTCTTCATCTATTGGAATGTACCTACGTTCAGGTACATACAATTCAATAGAATAATTACCACAGACGCCAAAATCGCTATATTGAGCTAAGTATATAATTGTTGATACCTATAGGACACTGCCTTGAAGTCAAAGTTTATTGAGTATTATATATTATTATCGCTCAACTTCAACATGACTAACGTTCTTATGTGATAAACTTAGTTTAGAGGTAAGTAAAACGTATTTTTTTAAATAAACAACCTTTACATAACAAAAACAAATTAAATACTCATAAACAAGTTTTATTCATCTTAAACATCTCTAGCATAATCAAAACAAAAATCTTCCCATTAACATCACTTCACAAGTAATGCTTGTTTAATAACATAAAACTTATATATAACTTTAATTAAAAGTATGTAACGGTATAACACTTCTGGAATCTCATTGAAAATCCATGAAAAATCATTTTATATAATTAAAATGTCACAAGCACTAGTGCATTACAAAAGTAGTTAAAACATACAAAGTATATAAGTACATATACACATAAGATATGTTACTAACGGAAGTAATGCATAAAATCATTTATATATTACAGGATAATGGACATAGATTATAAATTAGGTTTATGCAACCTTGCTGTTAATGTTACATTGTCTGGTAGAGAAATTGACATACATTTGCATACAGCCTGCTTACATGAAAATATAGTCTCAATTTATTTTTGCAGCTTTTCATACAATTATGTTTGCAAAATTCATGACTTTTTTACAAAATGTATTCAAGTTAAATCCTTATTAATTTTGTAAAAAACATCTGGATGCAGATAAGCAATAATGTGTCAACCCGCATAAACTTGGTTTTGAGAAAATGGCGTCTTAAGATGATTGTATACGTGATTTAAGATTTGTTTTATGACATAAATCCATTTTTTACGTACTTTTATGTTTCAGATGACTTGAAACACTTTTTTAGAATGTTAAATACGTGATGCATTATCAAAATATATCAAAACCTTTGAATTTGACTTTTTGTGGGTTGACACATTATTGCTTATCAGCATCCATCTAGGTGTGGCTCCCATAAGTTGGTATTAGAAAGCTGTTTATTTATAATTCTAATTTAGTATCAAACGCATGTTCACCAACATTGCGCCTTCTAGTTTGAAGTATTCTGAATCTTTGGAAATGTGAAGTCGAATACACACAAACATGTTTATAAAATTTGGAATGCAATCGGATCCAATGTTAGATTATGTTTTTGTATAATTTTAATTTGTTAGTAATGGATTTTAAATGTATGAAATGACATGATAACTCTAATCTATTCCTAGTAATAATTTGAGACTAAGACTATTCCTAATTTATACCTAGTGGAAATCTAAATCGGTGGTATTTAGAGAAATGGGAATATTTAGAGAATCCTATTCAAGGAAAACAAGTTATGGAATATTTGAGCTAGACACCAAAGTAAGGTTGATATATATAAAATTACGATAACATAAATATTTAATTGCATCGGATAAATATCAGCCAAATTAATTGAACCTGCATACACTAGCACGACCATCAGGCAAGGTCATAGGACCACTGGGCTGACACACCAAAAAGTTTTTTGAATAACATCACTCTGGTGTCTCTCTTAAATATATTTGGTCAAGGTAGAAAAGAAGCAAGTTATAAAATGTAAAATTTGCCACCACACAAATTCATAATACTCGAGGTACAGTTTGGTCATCAATGTAAAAACATAGTAAAAGGTACAAAAAAATAAATGCTATATCTTACAAAAATACAATATTCTCATATCACAATAATATCAAATCTTATTGTAATTGGGCCCATGACGATGAAGATTTTAAAAGAACTGTCTGTAAAATGTTCTTTGATCAAGAATTTGTTGTCTATGGCATAACATGTGAGAATGCCAAAATAAATTGGGAATGTTGCCACTATGAAAAATTTCATGCCTATAACTTGTGCATTGTGTCTATACCTTTTTCATCTCTTCATTTGCAACCTCTTCGAAAGCTGCCAGAAGATTCCTCCTACACTTACTCTCATCAGTGTAAAGTAAAGCCCATATAATGTACTCCCCAACATTAAGGGGGTCTTCAGAATAACTGATCTGTACTTTACACTTGCGTTCCCACTTCATTGTGTCCGTACTTCGGCTGTTTCTAGTTCTAGTAAATTCTACAAAACCGTTACATTCTACAGCTAGCTTTGTGAGTTGTGCATTGAGTGTATCATGGGATTTCTCAGAGTCGGTACCACTGGTGGATGGTAGGCAGTCGCCTTGACCAACCTCTATATTGGGAGGTGTGACCGACACACATTTCCGTTTGGACCTTCGTTCCGGCATGCCATCACCCTTATTGCTAATTTGGACTTCTTCGGGATAACCTCTTTTCAATGCATTGCTTTGATGTAGACTATTTCCTAAATTGGCACATTGTGTTATGTCTGTATTAATTAGTTTGCTTTCAGAACATTGAATCTCATCAGGTTGGCAGCCATCCGCCCATTCTGGACTATTACAATTAGATCTTAAAAGTTTTCTCTTCACAGATCTTTCACTTTTTATGCTAACTGCTTCAGGTGAGTGTAATGGACTAGCCAATATTGAATTGTCTTTTCTGAAAAAACAAATACTTATTTAGCTATTTATGTAAAAATATGAATTTCAAGTGTAAATTTTGGTTGGGTTGGGATGGTTTTATGTTATATTGATTTTGTTAAACTCATAATGTTATTGCAATGTTAAGAATCGATTTAATGAAATAAGGAGAGTTTGGTGAAGTAAAACCATAGACTAGAAATGCATAACTTATATTATGAAAAAAGCAATGCAACACCTAATCAAATTACGCACCGTGTCATTCGTTCACTCCTAGTTTGAATCTTATCAATGCTTTCAACTGTTGTGAAATCATGTTGAGAGCATTGCATGTCATGCTTTAGGAATGCTATAACTTTCTTCCTGGTTTTAATGGTGCGCCCAAACCATTCCAAGGTAGCATCATCAGCTAGGTATAGTGCCAGGTTCTGCCTTTCATTGTCTACCATGCGTTTGTACCATGATATGAATGTGCGTGCTTGTTGCCTTTCAGTAAACTTATAACTTGTATTGTTATTGTCTTCTGCTATGGGTTTCACTGGAATTCTTGACTGGTTACGTTTTTTGGGAGTGGTTGGTGGTGTTTCAGACATAGTGTGGTTCTGAAACAATTTAAATAGATTTTATTTTCTTATTGGAATAGATGTCACTTAGGAATGGAAAAAACCTTTATAACATGGAAATAGTTCGACTGGGAGGACAAGTGACTGTAAGTGAAATTAATTTTTTTTTTTATTTGTTCACAGTTAGTAATAACTTACATTTGTCAGACAATATTTCGACAACTTTGTGGGCACTTTTGGCTCCGTGAGCTAAATCGAGACGTAATGCAGCAAGACGTCTCTTGCTTTCTTCGATGTATGCAGTGACCGACAAATTAATTTCCAATAATTCCTTGTGCAGGGCTGTCACGTTTTGGTGGTTATCAAATATGTTTTCTGAAAATGATATTAAACAGAGTTGTCACATACAATCACACGAAAACAGTTGAACACTGACAAATTTCCAAGTTTAAAACATAACCTACTTATACACTTTGTAGCTTCCAATGCTAAAGTTAAATGATCTCGTGGTAAATCGTCAGATACTGTAGAATTCATCTTATGTGCGCTATCACATCAACATTAGCTGATGTCCACAAATTTCACTAGATTCACACAAAACACAAACAACACAGTTTAGCGTCTATTTGATAAAATCAAACCAATCAAACAAAATGGCAATTGATTGGCATTTCAATGGCATTTCTTTCTTTCATTTCATTTGGCATCCATAGATAGATAGACTACATTGCATTTCCACAGATCTACTCTTTTCTCGAAAGGCCTATGACAGCCACAGATTCGGAATTTCTAGTTCGCGTCCAGCAATCTTAGCTCGGCGTGAGGAGGGATTTTTTTTAAGTAGTTATAATAAAAATTATGATTTGAATAAAAATTTGATGGAAACCAAGTAAATTCAATGTAATATACATATTAAAATATAATTAAAAAACATAAATTCGAAAGTGTAAATTATCCATGTCGTGTCTCTCCGTTTTTGTTTTAATTGTATTGTTTCTAAACGTACAAATCATTTGGTTGGACCAAAGACAATATAGTACATTAATTACGTGAACGATTGGATAGTCGAACAAGCGGGCTTCCTTCTTCCTTGGGAGTGGTAATGTGTCGAACCAATCTACTGCGTTTCTGCGATCATTGACTTCGACCATTGGTCTATCCTTTGTCAACCAATCATTGAAAAACCAGTGAGGACCTAAATGTAAGTTTACATTTTATTCTCTCAGCGAATATTACAGATCATGGATGTACCGGCAAATAAATGTATTTGTTGTAATAGTTTACGCAGTAAACATTATTTGGAAATGATCGTCGGAGTTTCTTGAAAAGCAGCCATTTTGATTACGTTGCCTTGGCTGGTTTCGTATCAAGAAAATTAGTGACGTGTTGCATATTTTATCCGAGGTGAAGCTACGATAATACGTATTTGGTGAAACTGTACCCTTTATATACAAGTTTTCGGGATCTTACTACACTACACTGGAAAATCGAACTCTCCAGAAGAAAACTTATCTACTAATCGCTCAATTATAATATCCAGGTAAAAATAGGAAATCGTCCTTCAACCAATTAATTCACGTAAATCAGGAGTTGTAATATTCTCAGGATTGATGGAAATCTGTGCTAGTGCCAGAAAATATCTGGATGAACAGCGAATTTTTATTTGTGATGTAGCAGAGTGATGGAGCATAGCCAGATTCAAGGGTCGGAGGGCGCGCAGATGGTGACGATCAACGGGCAGCAGTTGCAGGTGCTGCAGATGAACCAGCCCTCGCACATGATCCAAGGACCCAACGGACAACAGATTGTTGTGCATGCCATACCTACTACTGCACCTACTGCTATTCAGGTGAATATTAACAAGATGATAAAGTTGAATTATTCTCATGCCATCCAGGTGTGGATTGCTCATATCGGCGCCTGTGCAATGCAAATCTGGCTGCCCTTTTACATTACCAATTATTTACTTTTTAAATTATTTTTCATGGCCCCTATGCAAATGCCTGATCCACCTTATGAATAATCCAGCCCTGGTGCCTGATGATGATGATGATGAAGTATTATGTTATGATGAAGATTTTATAATGATCCTTCAGATCTTTTTCCCTTGCCTTTAAATCAGTTTTGATTGGGTGTAGTATTCTAAAATATAATTCAATTTATTTTTGTCTATTCAATCATGCTATCAGATTGGAACACCACAAATCCAGGTAACAAGTAGTATAATATATTAGGTACAATAAATGTAATAAAGAGGCTATCTTGTTTGTGGCAGTATTGGGTCCAGTTGCGCGGAAGCACTTCAACCCTGTTAACAAATTTGATATTCACATATTTATGTACAGTTCAAGAGGAATTATTATACTTATTGAATTTGTTTGATTCTAACAGGTGGCAACACAAAATGGTCAGCAACTCCAGCAGCTACAAGTGTTGCCAATATCTAGTTTGCAAGGTGAGAAATTGAATCCTGTTTTCACGGGCGGAAACCTAGTGTTTTTTAAATAAAAGGTAGCCTAAGTTACTCCTTGTAACATTTGCTAAAGCCAGTGAAAATCCGTTAAAATTGGTCCAGCTATTTTGAAAATCAGCCAGAAAAAACATAGACAAAAACATATTTTAGAATTACAAAACTACACTTAAATTTTATAGAGATAAATATTGTTTGTGATGTGTGTCAGGAGGTGGAGGCAACATGCAACCCATGCAGTTGGTGCAGACGGCTGATGGACAGACCTTCCTCTACCAGCCCACGCCTAGCGCGCCACCCACCATCGACCAGCACCAGATTATACACCAGCCTACAGGTAATATATTCTATGAAAGGTGTTTTACCCATACATACATTAGTTTGTGGTTTAGAGCTCCAGGACATATATTGGGGGAGCTGAGCTGAGCTTGTCTTTGAAATTGAAAGTTTAAGCATTCGTCTTGAAGAAAGAAGGAAAATATTTACTCATGACACTAAGTATAAAGGTATAAAGTATATACAAGAAGTACCTATAAGCTCACAAATCTTCCCCTAGGATCATATCATGATATTGCAGTAAGGCACTTATGTCTAGACTCTACTACTAGTTTGAAGCAACACGCAGAAAATTCAGCCACTCAGCTTTCCATCATACATCATCTCCCTGGCCTTATCCCATACATTGTTGGGTTTAGCACTTGATTCAACCCAATGTGGCTGATGACCTGATATTATATGAAGCGACTGGAATATTGGTAAACTGGGTTGAACCAGTTGTCAGACTTTCTTAGGCCTCCAAATGACCTGTAACAATTGCAATGAAATGTTTATTTCGTAACTGGGACCGAAGACTTAACGTGCTCTGTGAGGCACGGAGGGAACTCGGGCGGTCACCATCCAACTACTGTCAAAGGGTTGCTTAACCTCTCTGATCGAATGATATGCGCAATGGCAACTATGCCACGAGCTCTTCAAAGAGTTTGTATTTATACAAGACCCTAAAAATTACTACTATTCAAGGTCAGCCCTCAAAAGTCATGGCGGCACCTATATTGCCTCATTTGTGTTATGCCGAAGGGAATACTAATAGATAATAATTGTATTTTCCAGTGATCAACCTAAACGGCAACCTAGTACAAGTGGCGGGTGTCAGCAATGCAGTGCAACAACAGCAGTTGGTTAGCCAGCCCAATATTGTCATGGTACTTATTCCTTCATACTTACATTACATATATGTGGAATTTATGAAATGAGTTTGTATGCGATAATGAAAGGCAATGTTTAGAAAGTTGAAAATGGAAGTTGAAATTTCAAAAGAAAGGGGAATGACATATAAGAAAGACAAGGGAAGACGTGAACGTCGAAAAACAGGCGTAGTATTTTATTTTTATTTTATTGTGTACAGAAGTAACTTTCCCCCGCATTTTTGCTTAAAATCCACATGGAATAGTTACTTTGGGCTAAACTAAACATGATGATGAAATAACTAATGGAGCGCCAATGTGACATATAGTGATCTGTCACGCTGGCGCCACATTGGCACATACTCATCTTTGGGTGAAAGTAGGTATTGTAACAGCTGCATACGCCTGCGGGGATCTACAAACGTGAGCATAGGAAAAACAGAGATAATATTAACCTTAGTGTTGTGTATAGATGGTGAATGGATCGTCCAGTTCGAGCGGTGCGAGTGGGTCGTGCGGCGCGGAGGCTGGCGGGTCCGACGAGGAGCCGCTGCTGTACGTGAACGCTCGCCAATACAAGAGGATACTCAAGCGACGGGTGGCCCGGGCGCGGCTGCACGAACAGGGGAAGATACCCAAGGAGAGGCCGGTATGCACAAGACGTTTATTTATTTAATTTTTAGAGGTTTAACCCGCATAGGAACAGCAAAAAAACTATGGTACTTAGTTACCACTAAATATCATAGTTTGGTTTTCTAAAATCTTGCCTATATCCTGAACATTTATGTCGTCAGCCTTAACAAGACAGCCTTAACGAAGAAGGCATATAGCTGATCATACAAGGACTAGCGTTACAACCATAAAATTAAGTTACGCTGGTGAAATCGCGGGGCACAGCTAGCACATGCATATACTCACGACTATCTCTTGGTATGCAGACATTAAAACAATAAAAGTGTTTTAATGTTTTAATTAAATAAACAATCAAAACAAATCACAGTTACTTTTTTAAATATGTTCTTTTAACCGTAATCCATCTATACAGGATTAATTTAAAGCAACCTTATCCTAACCAATATATTTGTATATTTTCAGAAATATCTACATGAATCGAGGCATAGGCACGCAATGAACAGAATACGGGGAGAGGGTGGTAGATTTCATTCTGGCAGCAGAAAGTAAGTTTTAGTATCATCTATATATATACAATTCAAAGTCCTGACTGACTGACTTGTATATCAACGCACAGCCTTAACCGTTGATATTAGAGACATGAAATTTGAAGGGTGTGATCTTGGTGAGGTATGATACTAAGAATGAGTTTTCCGAAATTCAATCCGTATGGTGGGCTTATATAACAATGGGAATTAGTTAAGAGAGCCATGCAGGAGAAGCTATGGCCGCATTCTAGTTTTACAAGAAAGATTTAATGAATGAATAAATACCTATAACTAGTAATCTGTGCCGTGGTGGCCTTGGTGTTTGAGCAGCCTGCTACGCAAGCAACATAAGTTCGAATCCCAGCGTGGCGTGTATCAATAAGGTTTTCAAAAAAAAAAAACTTAAGCTGTTAGTTGGAGTAAGGCAGCTATGTTATTTGAATGATCCATCCCTTTATGCCGTAGTACTCTTGTACATAATTCAATATTGTTATTTCTACAGGAATATGGACGCATCAGAAATATCGGAAACCCAGAAAATTATGGAAGATGTCAAACCAGATACGGTTTCAATCACAATTATTCAGGTAAGCTTTTGTCATTATAAAACAAATGTAAAGAACATTTACAGATTTAAGAGAAAAAAAATCAAAACTCGATCCATAATTAATCAAAAAAAATTT
Source organism: Watsonalla binaria (assembly GCA_929442735.1). Taxonomy (NCBI): domain Eukaryota; kingdom Metazoa; phylum Arthropoda; class Insecta; order Lepidoptera; family Drepanidae; genus Watsonalla; species Watsonalla binaria. Next base: position 4,046,096 of record OV838938.1, read on the forward strand.
CATAATGAGCAAGTTGCAATGTTCAAAATGATCTATACATATAGGCTTGGTCAAAATAAAGACTTACTAATAGGTTTTCTAGAACAAGAACTTTGCCCGAAATACTTTGTTTGTATAGAAACGTAAAACTTCATACACTCGCCATACAAAATGAGGAAAATACGAAGGCGATATCGTCAACGTAAGAAACATGTTAAAATCTATGCTTGGGGCACTGCTCTCCGAATTCCTTTCTGTACCCCTAAAACGGTTGCTACCGTTTTCGTAATCTATACTCGCTAGCGTCTCCGCCGAATATTTGTATGAGAAATTGTGCAGCGACTCCCAGCGGTGACGAGAAGAACTAAAATATCTCATACAAATATTGCGAGTGACGCTTGCGAATATAGTTACGAAAACGGTTGCAAACTCGTGATAGGGGTAGTGGATCTCGAAAGTATATGCAGACGAAGTCTCGAGCGGTAGCTTGTATGCAGATATTGATATTTTATTTGAATTTCAGGACGAGGAAGCAGAAGAGAGGCCTACCAACCAATGGAGGCGGTTAGCGCCGCACCAAACATTACAGTCGGCGTAGCGCACAGTGCGTAAACGACGTAAAGAGTCGGACTGTGGTATTGAAACAGCTCTTAAAGGGTAGCATACTCAAGGTGGCCGTTAAAATACTCTTTTACTTATATAAACTTAACTATTTTGCCATCAGAATAGCCAAGCCAAATTATGTTAAATGTGAGTTTTTTTTAATTGGTTTAAGAGTAAGGGGTATTTTAAACGTGGTTGCATAATAAGTATTGCCCAAAGTGACGTAGTAGACTGATAATCGTATGATGGATAATGCCAAAGTGGTGAAGAGTTCGCGTTGTATTTGAACGCGTATGCGCAACGCAATCAATAAAGTGTTATAAGGGTGTAAATACTTGTATAATATTTAGTTGTGTATTGTTGATTTCTAAAATTATGGAAGAAAAAATATATGTTAATTGATTTGAATAGGATAATGCTATTTATATTTATGAACAGTAACTGGATATGGCATTGAAATTATCATAATAAAAATCTTTAGTAAAATTCTAAACCCACATTAACACTATACTATATTTTTTTTATTTATGTTTTGATTTTAAAGTAGCGAATAGGCATTGTTATGTATTGCACTGTCCTTTGTTATGAGAACATTTTTATTAGTATCTAGCTAGGCCCTGAGGTTACACGCGGAACCTTAAATGTTTTTTTTTTTAATAAAAGTAGCTTGAGTTACTCCTTGTAACATTCGCTATCTGTCAGTGAAAGCCCCGCTAAAATCAGTGCAGCCGTTTCAGAGATTACCCGAAACAAACAGACGACAGCAAAGATATTTTTTTTGAAAACTTGTTTATTTTTTTAAGTCAGTATCTTATATACTTTCATATACATAATCGCGCCTGTATTCCCCGAAGGGGTTGGCATAGGTGATATAGTAACAATACCCTCTTTTCATTGAAGATAAATAACGTGACAGATGGTGAGTCTGTCGCCGTCTCATACACTATACATGCGTCTGAATTACTTTTCAGAAATATGCAGGTTTCATATACATTTAGTGAAAGGCTTTTATTCTGGAATTACAAAACGACACTTTAATTTATTTGTATAAATATAGATAAACATTTTCATACCTTAATTACAAATTGCAATAGTATGGAAGTGTAATATTTATAATGCTACTGAAGAATCTAAATTATCTTTTAATTTAGACTGCTAGATAAGTTAAGTGGACATTGATGTGTTGGGTTGTTTTAGATGCAATATAAGGTCACTGTATTGTTGAAGTTTGTATTGTTGAAATTGTCTGGGATTGTATTTACTTTCATAATAATTATGATTATACTCCGGTTACTATGTAAAGTCATAATTTCACGTGTATCTTCGAGTACTCTGATACCGGCATAATGTAGATACCACAATATAAATTGGTAAGATTTTGGTTTACAATAATGATTAAAGTAATATATTTTTTCAATGAAAGGTAATTATGTCTAGATTGCCGAAATTGAGGCGGTAAATTTGTCAGAACTACTAGCAAATTTCTTCATATTTGACAAGTGACAAACTTGAGTATGTAATTTTTCGCATTACATATCTACCTATACCTGCTTTTAATGAAAATGAAAATTATTTATTCAGTTTAGGCCCTGGTAAGGTACTTCGAAAAATTTAACACCGGTTCGGAAACTAGCCTTGTGAGAAAAACCGGCAAGAAACTCAACTGGCATCATGTACATTTCAATGTTTTTTACAATAGTCAATTCCTTAAAAGAAATGCGAATAATAACTGAAGTCTGACAGCTTTGATTTACAACTAAATTTTAATAATAAGTCAGTCTTCCTTTGACAAGAAAATACTTCTATGCAAGTGAAGACATAGTAGCGAATCCCTTTAATAAATATATGCTACTTAAAATCATTGTGATATGCAATTCTATGCCTTCAAAAATATGACGGGCATAATTGTTCTACTTCTGCATACTGCATACATTCTGCATCAAATAAGAGGAAAACTAGTGTTCATAAAATTATTGACGTAACTAAGTATATAAATGATGTATATGTATTGGTTAATATTAACTTTTATAACGCAATTAAGTACAAAATATAGAATCACTGTGAATATTACTTTGTTTTCCTTCAATTCAACGTTATTAATCTCCTGACGATGGACATAGAAACATTTACATCCCATTAGGAATAGTATTATAGAAATATTTCTTAGTAGACATCCTACATCTCGCAAAACTAACCAAATTTCATACCTTTCATATGCTTAGGCTGTGCACTGATATATACGTCAGTCGGGTCTTGGATTTTAAGATAGGCATGAGAAGTAGGTAGGCAATTTCATAATAAGCAACGGATTTGGAAATGCACCTAAAATTGTAACTAAATATACTGAAATAATAATAGTTTTTGCGACTTTTTGAAGTCTTAAAATTTATGTCGCTTTTTTTTATCTATTTTGTAGTCTCTTCGCGTCTCTTAGAAAGTATGACGTGATTGGTATAACAATCTGGTAAAACACAGAATGGTTTGTAAATGAATTTTTATTTCAAAAGACAGTAATATAATATTAATATTTACGGGCAATATTCAGGTAGATTAGTATGTAAGTTGTAGAAATTGGCATCAAAACTTTTACGTTGGTAGATTTAAGACTAGTCTAAATAAAAATGTTTACCTTATTCATCACAAAAAACAACTGAAAAACATTAATTAACGTGCTTTATGAACACAATACCTACGCCGCAAAATTACTTTGAAGAATTGTGTCTACACCGCTATAATATTAAATGGCAAAATAACTAACATTTAAAATGCTTACAAAGCAAAATGCCTCATATTAAAACGACTTATCAAACTCTCCACTTATTAAACTCTAATGCAAAAATTTACTTTATAGAAAAACTTCTAAACATCTTTCTTTCTATTATTTATTTAATGGCAATGACTTGAGTACAGCTATTCCGTCAATGTCAAGTGATTGTAAATTGGATTCCTCTGACGTAAATGACTATTCCTGTAAATTCTGACCCTTCTAAACATCAGCATGCCTACAAACGCAATGTTACTTTGATGCCAAAACTCTCAGAAGTAAAAAAGCTGTATGTAAAGATGCCTAGAGATGCAATATACCTCAAATACAAAACTTATCTATAGTATGGTTTTATTTCAGCTTCAATTCACAAATTAAGATAATTTAACTCAGCATCTGAAGAAAAGAACATTTAAAAGTGCTATTTTTTTATATTATATTTTTTATAACTGCTTTAAAGGTTTAATTAACTAGATTAAGCTCCAAAGTCATATGGCGTGCAATGTATTATCCTTTCAAGTCATTAAAAATTTTGAGACGTTATGCTTTCTAGACAAATAAGAATGAAGGCGTATTGCTAATTCGGCAAACCGCTTTAGTGATATTGATTTGAGGCATTTTGCTTTTACTTGTTTTAAATGTTAGTCATTTCGCCACATAGTCTTATAGCGGTGTAGATGTAATCCTATAAAGTCGACATTGTGATCATAAAGGGTTTTAAATTCGTGCCTTAATAATAGTTCAACTTATCAATTACATAAGTACAGTCATTCACACTAACTATGATCTAACTACTTAACACTTACTACACCATATTATGTTTATAAAAAAACTTAATGAATTGTAAGTATCAATCAACCAACATTATTTGCTTTCCATATTGCACGATAAAAAAAGTATTTTAGACGAAAAACATACATAAACATTTGCATTACTAAATAAAATTGCTAGCCGACCTTGTTCTTAAGTTCATTACTGCTAACGAATTCTTGGTGAGGCATCTTCGAAGGCATCAACTTCTTTCTTCATGAAGTTAGCGATAAAAAACAACTGAGTAAAATTGATTGAACCTGTATTTATATTTGTTCAAAGAATATCGACGTTACTTATATTGGGTTCACACAGTGCACACCAAATTTGAACACATTGGTGTCTCAGGTGTTGGGTTTTTTGGCATTTTCTCTGACACGTTGTATTTCGCTCTTGATGGCCGATATGAGGGGTATGGCGGGATCTTCTGGAGGCAGTCGACCTTCGGCTAGCACCATCGAGGGATTCACCACCGGCCGCCCACCTAGGGACTGTCGTTACATTATCATCGTGTTGTTGTCCCATTGTTGGCGCTTGTGAACAAAATTGCAACAAAAAAGAAATATACAGTGATGGTTTAAAATAAATAAGTAAGGGAAGAAGGTTAAGAACTTTAAAAAATATGAATTCTATAAAGCAAATGGGACTTTTTATGACATCAAACAAAGGAAACTATAATGCGAAAAGTGTTTTATGTGCCTACCTGTGGTGGGGTAGGTCCCCAAGCTTTAGCGGGAGGAGCACGTCTCTCTATCGGCCTGGTGAAGGACGTTCTAGGCCTGACGTCTGGTGAGGCATCCGTCACCCGCGCCGGACCCGCCGACCGGCCTCGTACTGTGTCCAGGGCAGTGTAGGGGGAGCCCGGGAGACGCACGTTGTCGTTACGAGCCTGGGTTACTGGCTCTGGATCTACGATAAATGTGGGTAGTTGTATATTTTCATGTAGGGTCTCTATGTAGATTGCAGCTCAAGAAATGGAACTGATAATATCACAATTTTAGTATTTTGGTATATTGTGTACGATATATTTTTTATGATTCTTACCACTTTGTTTCTCCTTGCTATCCCTTTCAGTGTCAATGGTGAAGGTATCATGTGATTGGTTGGAGGCGCTGCCGAACAGGGTGAAGGCATCGTCCATCAGCTCGTTGAACCGCTGGCGCATGCGCGACCCGCCTTCCTTGCGACCCACTCCGGACTTCGCTGGACTCGACGGCTTCGATGCTGGAACGTATATACAGCCAATTTAGAACTGATCATGGATTTTGGACATACCGGTCCCATACCGAGATACCCACCAGCTACGCAAGCTCTAATCTCAGCTGTACCAATGCTTTTGTCTCAAAACTTAAGTTCAGCGATTTCCCACCACGAGCATTACGGTGAAGGATATCGTGAGGAAACCTGCATAAGTATGAGAAGTCTCTCAGCGTGACAGAGCCATGGTCAATTCTCAAGCATGCCTTGACGTAGGGATGTCTTTGAATTTTCAAATAAGTTGTAATCAACATTTAGATTATTTAGTGGGTAGGTAAGTAGGTATTGATTAGATTGTTACCATCCTTAATCCTCTGACAATGCAAGTCCCACACCAGCGGGCCGATGACCCCAGGGTCTTTGTCGACGCTGCCCAGGCGCACCAGTTGTGATGGCATCTGCCTCCTGGGTACTACATCCTTATTGCGCTTGGGTGTGGTTACTGGGGAGTCCAGGTCCAAGTGCCTAACTGATACAGGCTCGAGGATTCTTGACAGCGGTTCTACTACGTTACCTCTGGGGAACGAGTGAGATAGTATTAACCAAGTTTCGTTTTCTTTCAAGATGTTTTTTTGTGTAATTGATATGTGCGAATCATAGAAACCTTAGACACGACTCCACGCGCTATTAGAGATTAATTTAACTCAATTAACATAGTCTATGTTATTTAGTGATAATGCAGCATTCTATAAGGATATAATAAAAAAATCGGTCTAGATGTTTCAGAGCCTATTTGTAACAAAGAAACAAATATTTCCTCTTTGTATTGTTACTATAGATATAAGTAAGTATACGTTAAGGTGGCAGACCGCAACAGACGAACGCCAAAATAGACTGAAAATTGCCGTCGATTCACAAAGTCTGGTCTTTAAGGTAAAAAATACTTTTTGATTATCCTATTTTAGGAAAGTTGGTTTACCTTGGAAAAGCATTCACAGAAGGCATGGAGAGGTACGAGGTGGGCGTTTGTGGTGCTGATGGTTGGCCGCTGTCGGAGCTGTCTAGACCAGCTGCTTCCAACAAGCTGTCTGTGGTACCCACTGGGAATGAAAAGGTGTTAAAACATATACTTTACACTTGTATATTCTGAATCTGTTACCATCTTACAGACTTCGTAATGTCTTTGAAGTAATTATGAACACAAAATAGAGTTGAAAATATCGATCAATACAAATGAGGACTTTGCAAAATTATTTGTAGCCTAGATCATCCGGTAATTTAGGCTTAGCTTAGTATTACCTCTTTTCTTCTGCGGCATTCTCAAGGCGTGTGGTTTCTTCTGCCTTCTTCGTAGAGCTGCAGCCACTTCTGATACCCCTGACGATGTAGTTGAGGAACTGCAATGGAAAAAGGACAAGTACCTGTAAGAAAGACTGATGAATATGGACAGACAAATAGAAAGTTGTGTGTAATTCTACTTTGAAATGGTGCTCTTTTCTTTCTGCATAATCAGATGGATTCCGCATTATGATAATGTAAAAATATAAGTAGCATAATGTTATTAGACGTAAATATATTATAGTACCACCTGGAAGCACTAGCTGCTCTGTAAATTGGCAATAAGGTGCTACTGGGCCTTGTTCTGCTTGGAGATACCACGCTGATCAACTGTAAACCAAGAAAAATATGTATGTTTTGTATTTCTCATGTCTCGTCTTTATTCATATTTATTAAGTTATTTTTAAATTATAATTCAAATTCTCGTTCGTCGTGCCACAACATCGTTCCAACTGGATCACTATGCATTGTTACGAGTAATAGTTATATAATTTAATACCAAAAAGAAAATTCAATATCCATTAGACCACATCGCTGTCTAGAAGTGTCTTATCACACTTATTGATGAACTAAACCGCATCTCAGTATATAGATATCGTAAAGTAATAACAAACCCTCCCGTCCTTCTCTTCATGTACTTGCTTTAGTTGATTCCTCTCCGCTTCCCTCATCAGCTCATTTCTGTATGCACGAAGTGATGCTGCTGATTTGATTGTTTTTCTCCTGAAAAGTATACATGCTTAAATAAAATCTATCGATATAGTCACTGAATCCTTAAGCTTATTAACATTTCTGTTCTTTCTTTCCATTATCGCTGGTGTGCTTGGCAATTAGGTTTTAAATTACATCATTTCTAACACCTTCATGAATATTATCAAACCCTTCATACACACCTGTGAGCAAAGCACAGTAGTATCAACAGCACGAGCAGTATGAGCACAGCAACTATAGACCCGACGGCCAGAGCCCATAGTTCAGTGGTGTGCATCCCGCCAGTGCCCGCCTCGCCTTCTAGACCTTCTGCTGCCTTTAGGTACGCTGCTGGGGACATTTTTGGATACATTTTTAGTTACATGGTTAATAGTTACTTAAACGGGCAAGTTTTATTATATATGTATATCATATTTATTGCTATTCAAAATCTTTAGAGTCTGAATATAGTGCTTCTGAGCACTAAATCCATCGTTTCTCGACCCACATCGTGAAGAAACCTTCACGCCGTAATGCTCGTGGGGAACCATAATGTATATTAAATGTTTTGATTGCAAACTCACGTTCAGCCTTAGTAGTGACAGTGGCGCCTAGTTCATTGGCCACCTCAGCATCCCTCACTAGCTTCATGTCTCTCGCGGCCACCGCGGCAGGCACAGCTCGACCCCCCACCAAAACGACATACACAATCTGAACTATGCCGGTTTCTGGGGACTAAAAGATACATTTAAAACTCCTAATCTCTATATGCTAACAAAAATTATCATCTAGCTCAAGACCCTTCGATCACCATAATATTTTTCTAGTAAACGCTTAGAATCATACTTAGTTCAGAATACTTCTTTGTAAATCAAATTTTATGCCCTTACCTCGGTAATATTCTGGATATGAACTTGTACTGGCGGTTGTTGCTCCGGTTTTATGATCTCCCTCTTGAACAACAACGTCTCATTACCACTATCGGCTTCCAACGGTATATCTATCATCTCTTCCTTAAATTCCTCCATCTCTTCTCGATCAGTGACTTCTCGTTTCCTCAAAACAACCGTAGGATCCGCAAATATCCAGGTCTCTACATCCATTACACTAGTTGCTTGTATTTTTAACACTGATGTATCATTTACTAGGTCATTGGGTGGATACATTTTTATGTTCGACGGATGGAAATCATCGTTTGAAGAATTTAATAGCTTTGTATGAAGCAAATCGTTATTTGATTTTGTCGTTACAGGATCAACGTGTGTAACCATGGAACTGTCAATCTCATGATATCTAAGGGGACTGTTTGCACTATAAGGTCCCAAAGGATTAAGATTGTCTTTGTTGACTATAAAAGAATGAACGTCGTGCTTCTTACGTGCTGTTGGGGCATCCAAAGATTTAATTATACCGAGATGACGTTCTTGTTGCCTGCAATAGAATAATTTAAGTATGCTATTAAATTGATGCTAAAATAGACCTGAATTTTAGCTTCATTCAATTTTGCTTTGTAGATTTTGTAAAATATCATTTACATAAGTATCATCATCGAAATAGGTAAACTTATGTTTTTGTTCATTATTTTATATATATATAATCTGATTTTGTATAGACATAGAGTGTGAACAGGGTAGACAACTCGTGCATGAATCATGTCACCTGATATTACAAGCGACAAAATTAGCTGCCTTATAACTAAGTTGGTCATAATGAACCAAGACAAGAATTATTTAATTTATTAGTCATTGTACCTCAAGAACGCTTTCTGGTACAGCCTGGCAAGTTTTAGCTGTAGGCCATCGGGCATGGATCCCTGTATGACAGTCAGGAGCCAGTACCGACGGTCTTCAGGGATCCCTGGCTCCAGGCTGTCGGGCATCACAGGCTCTCCGCAGTTCAACACGCATTCACCTGATGTTCGGTCTGTCACCGCCTGCAATAGTTTTGTTGCTTGAACACCTATACGTATATATTCTTACTTACATCTGGTTTAAGATACTTAGCTCTACTTAGCTAACTTTTATTCATACAAAAGATCACATAGGTATTTACACCCAATTTCACCTGAGGGTCATTAGACTAGGCACTTGGTAGGGATGAATGGAGTACCATTGCTCTCTTAGGTACATTTAATTCTGGATCGTTATCATTCAGTCCAGGATGCGTCCAGAATACGTCACTGTTCTTAGTCCTACTTAGGTACAGGTGCAGACACATGTTATGAGCGCTGAATTTTGGTAGTAGATATTTTATGAGTCTGAACCTGTCTGTAAGGAGCGATGCGAATTAAGCACATGCACAGATACTTTACCTCTACGGTACGAATCAAAAGCCAATAAAATCGCTGGTAGATTACAGGTATCCCCATTTCAAACCAAACCTAAATATTTTAGATACAATGTTTTGTTGATTCGTCACGGTGTATGTTTTATCCTTGAAGCGCATGCAATCATTGTTCAAAGTTAATTGGTAAGCCTACATATCCCCTATACCCTCATTCATGCAAATATAGCCTCAGGCTATTGAATGCTACGGCAGTTTAGGGTAACAAAATAAAGCATCAATTTATTTAGTACTTATATATTTTTTTGCCTCCCTACCCTCCCCAATCGTACCTACTCCTTCTTTCGTAACGCACACAATATTATTATAAAACTATTCGTTTGACTAGTGAATATCTGGGGCCTACTGGCTCTCTCTCTGGGGGGGAAATTTCGTCAAGTTCCTATAAAGGTTCTATTCGTTCTAAAATTACGCCTGATAGTGGTTTGCAAGAAAATTCTTTGACGTTTAAAAATTCTAAGCCGGCTTTAATTAAATTACTTAACGTATGACAACTTGAGTTTGATAAAAACATGGCGACATTGGGGGTCTACTCTCTTCATCCAAAACCTTCGCAAAGGTTCAGTTCGAACGTCATCGCTTAACCTTACGTTTTGCGCTTTTTTGTATGTAAAATACGATGACGACATCGTAGAAACATGTTAAAACCTATAGGTAGGTACTTGGGGCATAGATCAAGCTGTCCGTGTATGAAGTATGAGGTCTCTTTAAAAAACTTACCTGCGGTGGATAAGAGTCCAAGTAGACAGTAGCAAGAACAGTAGTAGTTCTGACGATGGGAGTAGCAGGCTGAGCCGGGACAGGCAGGGGAGGGTCCGGCGGGGGAGGGGGCCCATCCCCAGACCCGGTCCAGAAGAAGTCTTCCAACCGCGGCGTGCGCTGGTGCTGGTCAGGGGACACCTGCATATATACTGCAAACAATAATAAATTTGTTGTTTTGCCATAATATATTTTTGGAGTGGATCACCCTGTTCATTTCGGGGTATGATATACCTAGATGTTGACATATTCTCAGACTTACCGTATATGCTCGCAAAATTTCACAAAATCGTTCCAGCCGTTTTGGAGGAGTTTGGAAACAAACACCGCGACATGAAAAATATATATATGAATAAATTAATAAAAACGTCTTATAGTAGAAAACTTGACCAAAATGGTGCCAAGAAGGCTGGCAGCATTACCACGTTGAATAGCAATGCTGATTCTCTGAGCGAGAAAAGCCCCAGCCCGCTTGTCACGAGAAGCTTCTACCAGACGACGTGCAACCTCCTTGAAAAGTTGATGAGCATACGGACCCCAGAGTTTCAACCGCAAACGCAGAAAATATGTATCCTTGGCCAATGCAAGTATATTTCTGGCGCTTGAGGCACTTACATTTACATTACATGTGATCTACGTAGAAAGCCTTTGCCGAAGAATCCAAATCCTTGACGCCGGTGAGAATACTGTGCTTCTCAACGGTGCACTAGTTGTGGTCTTGAATACGTTTCGTATTCCAAATAATACATGGATGACATATTTTTCTTTGTTCCTAAACAATATTGTACGAGCTGTAACTAGGTATTTATTAACTTAAAAAAATAGGCTCTAATACGCTTCTAAAAGCTGAATGCTTTTGAGCTCGTTGAATCTAAGTACTATATCCTACAAGTAATTTATGTAAACAGGAACTCCTTTTAATAATATATTTTAGTCATAAGATTATATTTTTAAGGAATTTAGTTTTTAGGTGTACTTTATATTGTTTAAATTGTAAATTAAATTCTGTAAATTGTTATTTCGAATAAATGCTAATTAATGTAAATAGAGTTGTGATTATGAAACATTGAATTAGTTGAACCATAACAGATGGAGAAATAATGTTAATTTTATATCTTTACAAAACGCTATGTGTATGTTTGTACATAGAGGAGTCGATGACAGGTCGACAAACTACCCCGAGTATTATAACATCGCGTGATCCATGAAATATACCAGCTACGTGTATTGGCCCTCGCTGTAACTTTCAGCCGCTTCGGTTTTTTTTCTCCTGGTTCAATTTTAAAGCATGGAGCGGTGCTTGAACGATGTTTCAATCAATAGATATGTCTTGTGGAACTTTTGTGCATGAGTCACGAGAATTTATCGAAGTACTTACTTAGTTTATCATTCTCGGTGCATTTCGTTGCGAAGATTACGAACGAGTCGTTTTGAAAAGACTAAATATTCTAATGAAATATGAATAACATCGAATGCCCAATCAGTTCAAGAACTTTATTACTAATCAGTCAAAGGGGTTATTCCAATAATCCCTATTGAAAATCCCCATCAATAGGGAATAGTGGAAAAAAAAGTCCAAAAATCCCCATTGCGATCGAAAGCAGCTTGGAATGGGGATTTTTGGACAAATATTCCACAAATCCCCGAACGAAATCAAATCATAGTCTAATAAGCTTAATAAATAACACATTTTTATTATATATTTTATTTACATATTCGATGTATATGAAATTTTCATCGTCAATTCGGCCCAGCTCTCGCTCGTTTGCTAAAAGTAAAAAGCCGGACAAGCCTGGCAAAGCTTACTGGAGGATAGCAGACAGGATGTCTTCTACTGATCCAAATTAGATTTTGGGAGTTATGCTATTTTATTACAGTCAAGTATTTAGATAAATTGTCATGTTGTTAATTGTCTACGGCGTGGTAAGTGATCTGTTAAAACCTCTCCTCGCCACAACTTGCACCAAACTACGAAGTTACCCCGAGGATGTATCCTTGCACCGGGCGGTACCACGCGCGAGCTTTATATACTTTACAAAACGCATTTCCTAAATATTACACTACGTTGCGAAGTTGTAGTAAAAGTACAAGATATTTATCGTTTCATTGTTTGTTTTGGCGAGTTTAGCTTAGTCCCTTTTTGTTTAGATAAAGCGCAGTCGATAAGCTTTTATCTTAGACTTGACAAAATTGAAATGATTCCCGTCAAATTAGGCTACGTTTACAAGCAAGTAACAGACCTCCATATAAATAAAAGCATACGGACACTTTTTGCTTGAGTCTATCCTACTTCTAAATGAAGTTCAAAGCTAAGCATGAAGAGCAAACATTTTTCCGAACTATGTGAAGCTGAAAAGCAGGTCGCCTTGTAAACAAGCACCTATAGGTAGGAGAACAAGGGAAGCTATGTTTTTTTAATGTTCCCGAATGACGCCCGTGCATGGCACCACCTTTATTGGTACCGTCACGAGACCTCAACCACAGCTCACAACAGACAATATCGATGCATCGGTATCTATATATTATATATGTATAAAGTATTGGTATTCCAGTTAGATACCGATGCATAGATATTGTCTGTTGTTATCTGTGGTTGTGTTCTATCTACTCAACATACGATACCTTCTCTTTGCAGTGCCCCAAGTATATTTTTGACACGTTCGACTTATTTTTTTTACGATATGGTTTGTCGCAGTTGGTAGGGGGGGAGCTACCTCCACTGCTTAACCGGACTAAAGGGCGAGACCCAAGGGACTCCAGCCGAGCTTAAACTTAAAAACTAAGCAACACAGCTAAGGGCACCCCGGTGCGGGGCTTGGCTTAGGGCGTTGCTGGGGGATGAGCTAGGGAGCTGAATCTGAGTGGTGACACGTGCGTTCTTTTTTTACATGGAGACGTAAAACTTCCTACACTCGCCGTTTGGGGCGCTTTTTAGCGTTCCCATACAAAATAAGGAAAATACGCAGGCGATATCGTCAACGTTAAAATTTATACTTGAGGCAAAAACCTTCAAAGGAGACGTTTGATAAACTTACATCACTTACAACAATGACAGATGGCCACCTCAGGCTAAGATTCATACATTCTCATGATGTTATGTTTACACTTAGTTTAAAGCTCGTGATGAGACAAATGAGAAAATACCTACCTATACTTCGGTATAAAAACTGTAACTGGTAAAGGCCGAGGTTTACTCGGGCCGGAATTAACCATTACTTACCTAATATGCGGGTATTGGTGATAGTTTGTATGTCACATCATTCTCCACGCACTAAATATTGAATCTGACTGAATTGTGCACGCTGGTGTATATTATTCCCTCGGCCATCTGTATCCCTTTAAAATCTAGGTTTATAGAACCAGTCCATACATCCTGTGGCGATTCGGCGCGTCATACAATACACAAAAAGCCATATAATAGCCGACATAATGACGGTGGTTACACGCGCTGCGTATGCGGCGGATGTCCACTCAACCAACCGTACACGGCGGTCGATTACTCTTTGGGATTCACTTTTTTAAAGGACCTTTGTTTTAAGTAGGTACCTATATACCCAGCAGTTTTACCTAAATAAATAGGTACATACCTACGCACTCTGACTTAAAGCGTAGACACGATGACTAAGGCCGGTTTTTTGACCCATAGTCATAATGAAATTCACTATTTGTTACGTTGACCATGGTTAAGTATAGTATAATAGTTATGTCAATTTACGAACACTCTTTATACACAGAATTTTAACCATAGTTGAAATAAGCAATGGTCAACTATGTTGCCGCTATGATTGGGTATCCCTCCTCTCCCAAGGGAATAATAACTACATGTATTTAAGTACTGTGCAATAAGTAGGTATCTATAATTTGAGACTATCCACTCCGCCACCAGGGAAACAAGTGTAGGTACCTACTATTCGTACTCAGCACTTCTATTGGACCCTACCAAAATACTAATACCTTAATTAATTTGTTACTCAGTATTCAACGGTCTTTTAATAAGTTAACAAAAATAATGGTATAAAGTGATCTTGTTCAAGGTTGCCTTTAGAACAAATATACTTCTTAATGTGTAGGTGGTATATCTAATATTACTGGTAGGCAGGGCAGCTGTCATGTGTAGGTAGGCGCCTAAGGTAAGTTTGCTGACCTAAGAAGTTTGCGGTTAATTTAAAAAAAACAGTGCTTGTGAAATTTATTTATTATAGGTAAAACAAAACGTGTTGATAAGTGCAGAGTGAGAACTTTCTTTATGGTCACACTTACATTTCTCGTCATTATCATAATCTTCACCGAAAACGCACATAACACAGACTAGTAAATATAATAACTCTTGTTTTGAAAGAAACATGCTTTATAGATTTATTGTTGTTTTAACAACGTGTACATTTGACTGGCTATCAAGGAAATGTTCACTAACTACAAAGTGTTCGTCCGAAAGTATTTTGAATTTAAATAATGCATGGTAACATTGACTGATATACAACACTGAGCAGTTTAAATAAGTATGTATTCATGTGATTACAATGCAATGAATGCTACTCATGCAGCTATACATCGTGGGAGCGTCCAACCAGCAAAACCTCACAGATACTACTGTACCGCGTTCAACTACAATGTGCTCTAACTGTGTGTGTACGTAGTTTTCGGGCTTTGATATTATGTTGCCTAGCGACCAATTTGAATATAGCGGGCAATGGAAAGGAATCATAGACTTCAATTGGAACTTCTGTAAAGCAAAGACAGCAATTTTGGAAAATAACATTTTATAATGTTGCAAAAAGATTGCAATGTACTTATCATTTTAAACGTAAACAATTTGTAATTTTTACAGAAAATACTCATGTAAAATACTGTCGTTTCGTTCGCTCCCTGTATTATTTTTTATCTATGATAAACGACCATATATTATCTATGGTAATGCCTGACATAATGATACCATCTTTAGTAAAATACTACCACTTTGGTAGAAATAAATGCAAGGACATCAAAATAAATGTAAAAAATCAGACCCTGGTTTCCATTACAGCTGTTTTGCACATATTTTATGTTTATGGTGGTCTATATGCTCCACTGACTTAAACTTTTCTCATTTTGTTTGGGCTTTAACTAATTAGGTGGCCAGGTAAACTGATGAAGAGGCTAATAAAAGTTAAATGATCATATCGGTAACAGTCTTTCATTACTAGAGTGGCTATAAACCATATGAATTGTATGCTATTATTATTTGCGGTAAGTATATATGCATAGTTTTTCTGACGTTTATGAATATGAAGAGAAAATGGTAGAAAATATATAGATGTAACTAGTAACATTTGGTAGCACTGTCGCACTCATGTAAAGGAAATCCATTCGTGTGAGTGAGTTGCGTTGAGTTGAGTTCGTTCGTCGCTTCCGTCCGTCCGTCACGGGCTTAGTGCGGCGTAAACGGGTGTGTGGGAAAGTATGAAGTGAAATCGGACTTAAAAGTGTGTGAAATGTTTAGTGTTAGTTTTCATTGTGGTAACGAATCAAAATGAGTGTGAACGGATAAGCTTGTTTCTTCTAAACAATCAAAAAAACTCATTTTACTGCGTAACACGTAACATTTAGTAGGAACGGTTTCAAAATGGCTGTGTTTTGAAGGACCCTTTGTCCGCTTTCTTGTGCTTCTTTCAGCATGATAGTGGGATCGTACTGTCAGAAAATTAACTTCGAGAGGTGAGGAAGGCCCTTGATAAGTTGTAGTGGTTTTTGTGTTGAAATACGCAGTGGAAAACTACTGGTTACCGCCGTTGTACGGAGTCGAGTCGGTTGATTGCTTTCTACGCGAGCCAAACGATACGATCACTTGCAACGTGTGAGTTTCTAATAACCTTTTTATTTTCTTGTTTGAATTAGTGATAAATTTGAGCATGTATGCGGGCTGGCCGCAGTTGACAGTATACGGGGCGGAACTAATAATAACTGGCTGATTTCCGTGGCCAGTTACGTGTAGTAAACACGACACTGTTTATTTTTAGATTATTATCTGGTATTATATTAGAATCTTATTTATCACGTGTTCCGTTTTTCAGCTATGTATTAGCAATTGGTGACTGTATTACTGCATTGTAAATACTAATATTTTAGTTCAAAGTTACAATAATATTTACTTATGTTGAAATGTTATTAAATAGGTACTTGTATTATTAAGATAAGTCTAAGTTTACCATTTTGGTAACTTAACCATAATTGCGACACACCTATTCAGTGTAGTTAGCAGACTGTGACCAATGGATCTGGTAAAACCTTGACAACATGAAATGTCATATTATTTTGTTGTACCAGATGATTCAACTCAAATATAATTATATTAAATAGGTGGATAAGACATTATGCACCTAGTATATTTATTATACTGTAGGTTTTAAACATTTAAGCTGAAGGTTGATGATTTATAATACCACATAAAATATACTATTACTTAATACAGTATCAATAAAAATGCCAAGCTCAATCAACTAATTCCTTTAACATCTCCCTACCCGAGTACCCGAATGTACGAAGGTGAAATGTTAGCAGTGAATGTGTTTAGTAGATTAGGTACAAAATATAAAATGCAGTCCTACTTCAATTCCACACAACTTTATTATAATATAAATCTATTTTCATTATTGATTAGTAAGCAGATTATTTATATCGCTTCTCTTTAATTTTGAAGATAATAATCAACAATATTAAAGTTATATATAGTTTATTACGCTATTAAAACATTATGTGGCAGGAGAAAATGTAGAAAAATAATCACTATTTTAGACTTTAAAAAGTCATTTCCTAGAAGAAGAAAAAATCCCTAAGGAGTAATAGACCCTAAAGGCTGCAGAAGATATCTATTTAACTTAAAAAATTCTGACCAATTGATGTGGCTTTGTTATATATTATGCCAGAAAAATATTGTATAAAAAAGTATTAGTAAAGATTGATATTTATACAACAACACCATTCAACACCTTCAAAAGTTGGTTGTTAATTCCTACTGACTCTAGAGAGATTCATAATTTTCCAATTTTACCCATTTATATTCCTCATTGCTGAGGGTTGTGACCCCCTCCCAGGTTTATATTTTAAGACATGAAGTTATAGACTTTTGAGTTACAATTTTGCCTGCAACTCTATCTGCACAAGATTTGACTTACCTATATATATTGTACAATTTTCATAATATTTTTATAAATTATAGCCTATGTTTAATTTGGGCAAACACTAAGTCTGACTTCCTCAATAAATGGGCTATCTAAACACAGAAATATTTTTTCAAATCAAACCAGTAGTCCTGAGATTATTGCACTCAAGAAACAAACAACCCACTTCAGCTTTATATGAATATAGATAGGTATAAAATAACATGCTTCATGGCAATAAAGTGTACTTTATCAATTGTAAATACAGACTTAAAAAAAAAAATTTGCATTGTAATTGAAATTATATTCTGCCATATTTTGCATGTTTTTGTTATTGAAATGGAATAAAAAAAAAATACCTTATTTGTCAAGTTGTTGAGCACCTGTTTAAATTGCATAAATTATTATAGAATATTTAGTTAAATATTATTTTTTCTTTTTTTATGAACAATTTTGTCAAACAAGCATAGAATGTATGAACAACCTAGGAACGAGAAAGCCTGCAACTAAGGTGTTACTAATGCACTGACATCCTAATGTTAAGTGGAATTGTTACACTAGCAGTAGTATGAATGAGAAAGAGATCTTTTACTTTCTCTTACTAAGATTTGCTTGCTTCTATACCAATAATATAAACTGTAAAGATTATATGTGTCTACTAACAAATTAACTTAAAAACTACTTGACCAAAAAAAAACGTACCGCAATGGATAGTAAAATTATCAGCGAGTAAGATAAGCTATATTTAATCCCCATACTTTGAATCAAGCTCAACTCTCAAGCTAGGTGTTGGTACTTGGATGGCAATGCAAATTAATTTGGTCTCCCGGTTGGGTTTTGTTTATTATGTCACAGAGCTGAGCATGGTCCACCACTGGATCGAGCCGCTATTCGCGGTCGTGAAATGTCGAAGACATGACACCGTTACGTACCCTACCTATGTACTCGTATTGTCGGCTGGCACGAAAGTCGAAACGCATAACGGCAACACTATTCATTGTGTCGGTTGCGCTCACGCACGCTCTGTCGCAAACCGTCGTATTGTTACTCAAAATCACTTTGTCCGCTGAGCGGTTTCGGTACGGAGAAATCTTGCTTGTTTTCAAACGGATTGGTAACATTACTTTTCAAGGAAATCAAAACTTTCATAATGGTACCTACCTACTTACCGACCAACCCACCTTGAATTTGCGCTGAGCACCACCAAGTTCGCTGCACGCAAAAAATAATCAATTATTATTAGGTCAAATATTGATTAATTAATTATTATTAA
Source organism: Watsonalla binaria (assembly GCA_929442735.1). Classification (NCBI taxonomy): domain Eukaryota; kingdom Metazoa; phylum Arthropoda; class Insecta; order Lepidoptera; family Drepanidae; genus Watsonalla; species Watsonalla binaria. The sequence continues at coordinate 4,064,988 of OV838938.1, forward strand.
ATAGGTAAGATGCCGTCACGATTTATGTTAAGAGCTCTCAGATAGAATAGTGGAGGGAGGTAACTGCGCGTGTATATTATTATTTCTATACATGCACAGCATCAAGGTGGAGAGATGAAGAAGATAGGATAGGAAGCACTCTCCGGCCATTCAGGTCAGGTCAAACTTCTCGTAGACGACTGACAAACAAACTTTCGTATTAGATATTAAACCCCCGACCCAAGAAGGACGGATTGTTTTAATGATAGGCGGAGACAACTCAGGCGACAAATTATAGGAAGGTAACGCGAAACTTGCACGCGAATTATTTTTGCTCAGTTCTTTTTCTGTCTTAGCCTGAATGCTGCGAGTAACGCTCACCGCCCAATAATTTTACAGGTATTATTTGAAGATTATGACGAAGTGTTTAAAAATATCAATTCACATCATAATCATCGGTCTGTTTATCAGCTCCTGGACGTAGGTCCAAATGCCGTGTGAATTCTGGTAATAGTGTGTATTACATTTTGTTCTTCTGATCCGGAGGGTACCCAAATTGCAATTCGTGACCCTAGTCTCCATTAAAGGAATTGTAAGCCTACATTCCTATCCGTGGTAATCGACCCAGAGAATAAAAAGTTTCTTAGAAAATGCATCTTCCGATTTAATTTCCTTAGAAGATGGTATTTTGTAAAAACCTTTTAACAGTGGATGGAATGCTATCCAAATCCCACAACCCTAGAACCAGCGGTTTGGGCTGTGGTGTGATCTGACATTATAATTCAATATTTAGTCATGTATTAGGGAATTACAGAATAGGTTTTACATACTTTTCCTAGTTGCGAAAGTAACTTTCCACGCGCGTCAACTAATTAGCAATTAGCCGTTACGTTAATTGGTGTTAATCGCCTGAGTATTTACCATTTTAGGTTTCTCGCAGGTCCTTGTATATCTATTACTTACCTTGGAACAAGGTGGAGCTCAAGGTGGCGACGCAGCTTTTATATAACGTTAGATTTCTCTATATATTTGTTTATGTCTTAATCTTACTGCACGTGACTTTGTTGTAATAAGTCAAATCATTTGAAAATGCTTAAACTTCCTGACAAATAGTAAAATAATGGAGACGCTGTGTAAATATTACATATCTAACCAATCAGACCACTACTGTTGTTACCAACAGTAACAACACCAAGATTAAGTAAAAATTACTTATGATACTTGTTTAATCTTTTCAATATAGTTTGTTTCCCTCTGAAGGTTATCTCTGCATTTATATTTTTACCAAATATTTCGTATTCTATCATCTATCACACACTAACTTTACCAGAAGATACCTGATTAAAGGAGTCTACCTAGTTGGGAGGTATCCCATAGAACATCGTGGAGAGTCTCATTAATAAAATCTCTAGATATTTCGTAGCACTATTTGATTTATCGCGTAAACAGAGGCTTTAACGATTTTGATAAAAATATTAACATGATCGCTTTCCATTTAAAATTTTATTAATTATACTTAGCACCAACTGTTGAAATACGCACTGTGATCTGTGAATTTGATTGCAATTATGTTTTTTGGTCTGTAACGTGACGCAGTTTTGTTGCATCGTGATTGGGGGCGACTAGAGTTAATGACAAAAAAAATCTGTAATACCTATTACCGAGCAGAACAGATTGAACTACGAGTTTACGGTATTTTAAAGTTTTTGTACGGTTTTGTCACCGAATTGTGGTGAGGAGAGATCACTTCACACCGAAATATAACAGGTATATAAACATACATATCTATATAATAATACATTCTACTTTTATTCTCCCAAAATGTATTTGAATTGTTACTGCTCGGCGATCCAAGCCAAAAGAATTAAATAAAGCTACTTTAGCAAAAAAGTAAAGAGAATAATTACCTAACCAAAATGGCGAGCTGATTTCCAAACCTGTTGGGACAGTCAGGTAACTTTTTTCGAAAGTGATTTTATTGTATTTTAACGGTGTTTTAACTTGTATGGCCTGTCTTATAAGGTACCTACATATTCTGTCACGACTTATGAGCGCTGTTTTTATAGTAGTCATTTGATAAATCTGCTAACCCCCACAAGTGATGGAACCTGTACATGCTAAGAGAGGTAGGGAGTTACGGGTTAGTCGGAACTGCTTCGCTGGAGACTGTACCAACATCTTTTAGAAGATCGAAGCACAATGCAATTTAATGTTGTCGTTCCCGCGGGGAGTAGTGCCATAATGGACCTTTTGTCCTTCATTATGTATGCACAGCGGTTGGATTTACGAAAAATATGTATTAGTCGAAACTACTCTTCTGATTAAATAAAACACATGGATATTTGGGGTGGCTATTATTATTATGGCCATATAGTACCAATAGTGTATAACGTGGGCGGAGCCGTCGGCGGTTGTTATATAAGTTATTTATTACAAAGAGGAAAGATTTGTATTTTTTTGTGTATGTTTGTAATGAATAAACTCAAAAACTACCGTGTCGATTTCAAAAATTCTTTCACCATTGGAATGTTACATCATCAGCGAGTAACATAGGCTTTATTTTATCTCCGTACTACAATGCGAACGGTAACAACGCGGGTGAAACCGTGTGACGTCCGCTAGTTAGTTGTAAGGTAGGTGTATGTAATGCGCGAGTGCAGCTGTTAGCATTGTTTGCTTTCATGACTTCAGTAAACGCTTACCTTCAGGCAGTTAGTGCCTCAATTATAGCTTTTGACATGTCGCAGCATCGAATTTTGATGCGTATAAACTTGACTCGAAATGTGTTAATACTTTTCGGAGGTTGTGGTTGAAATCAAACACAACGAAATTCGTCGACGTTGACACATAATGTTTAACTCATGATCGATACTTGGGGCACTTACTGATGTGGTTATGTAGAATAAAAATAAAACACTTAGAACATGGATCGTAAAATGTTAACAGTCTAATTCAGTACTTGTATGTCCGGCGGTAGCGCCCACATACATATTTCGGTTTAGAAAGTCGATGGTACCAGCGATAATGCTAGGTTTCGGCGCCGACTGCTCTCGCATTGTTCTCTGCCCACAATAGGATTATAGGATAACACTATTATGGCCATTTTCACTTCCGCAACGCATTGCCCAAACTAAGGATTTGGAGCGATTACAAATGGACGACCGTAACGGTGTGATGGTGTGTGTGTGCCCGTGACTCCGATTCCGTTCACACAGTATCTTTATAAATACTAGCTTTGCCTAGCGGTTTCTCCCGCGTAGTCTTTATTTTGTTGTACAAAAACGGGATCTGAGTACATATTTTACGTCCTTCTCCTGGTCAGCCGTGGTGGCCTCGGGGTTTGAGCAGTCGCCTGCTACGCAAGCGACGCAAGTTGGAATCCCAGCGGGGGCCTGTACCAATGAGTTTTTCTAAAAAAGAACTTATGTACAGCGATTTCACACCACGTGCTTTACGGTGAAGTAAAACATCGTGAGGAAACCTGCATATTTCTGAGAAGTCATTCAAAGACGTATGTATAGTGCCTGAGACGGCGATAGAGTCACCATCTGTCACGTTGGCACTTAATCATCTTCGGTGAAAAGTGGGTGTTATGATAACAACACCTCTGCCTACCCCTTCGGGGAATACAGGCGTGAGGATATGTATGTTCTCCTGGTTCTAAGCTACCTCCCCACGTAGTGTGCCGTTCTTGAGTTTCCTTGAAAGAGTAACAAACATACTATACATACATTCTTACAAACTTTTGCGTTCATAATATTAGTATATTTACCTAAATGCAAATATACTTGGGATTTGCTTCGAAGCCATACACATACACACTGGTAGATTTATGTTTTAAGCAATGGTATTAGACTTTTTTAAAAAGGTTTAGATAAGTCAATATAGTCAATAGCGTGCCTAAATTGAGGCGTTAAAGTTGTCAGAACTCCAGCTTCTGCCCTCACTTGCTCTAAAGTTTTTATACTATTTATTTGACAATTGCCAAGCTGCGTACTGAACATTTTCGTTTTGTGAGCGTAATATCATTGGTTTTAAGTAGATGTGGCGTCACAATAATTATAGGATTATCAGATACCAAATGATTTGTGATAGCTAAAGGGTCCTCGGTATCGGGCAATGCATACATCAAATTAATGTTGTATTAGAGAAAAAATATTTTGGTATGGAAATGAAAATCTTTTCTGGTTGGACCCAATGCTGCTCTTTACACAATAAAGACAAACAAGTTCACGCCTGATGGTAAGCGCCTACTACGACCTTCATTCATAGTCAGCCAAGAAACGTCACGTTCACATGCATCCGCCAAGAAACGTCGCGTTCACACGCAACCGCCAAGAAACGTCGCGTTCAGACGCAACCGCCAAGAAACGTCGCGTTCAGACGCAACCGCCAAGAAACGTGACGTTCATATGCAACCAACACCCAGTGTCCCTCGCGCTCCCTGACCTTGAATGCGCAGTACTCAATCAATGAGTTTGTTTCAGTCTGTATGGCGCGACGCGAATAAAATACATGTTCAGTTTCCGCCACTATTTAGAGCGCTCATAACTCGTGAAAGCACCTGTACTATACCATATAAAGAATGCCCTATATACCTATCTTAAATGCTCATTTGACATCCTTTGCACTACAAAAAATAAAAGTATATTAGGTAATTCGCAGGACCTTAAAAAAATATCCACAGGCTGGTCGACTCCGAATTATAAATGTTAATGATTGCCGTACTTTGAGTCAGGACCTTGTTTGCAAAGTTACCTTTATATGTATAGTTCCAAATGTACAACTTTATTATTTAGTTAGGTATTGTGTCAGTAGAGCATCGCATGGCACATCAATTTGTTACAAGTTTTGAAGTGGGTAGGCTTAGTCAGACTAAACATGTTTTTTTTTTCGGATAATCGTTTTATACCAACGGTTTATGTATAACCATCTTATTTGAAGGAATTGAATTTTTTGTTATCTTATAGAAGCTATAAAAACTATGTTTTATTAATACTTGTAACTTAGACATTCCGTTGTTATTTTTTTAGGAAATAGTAGGAATGATTCCTTTCTTTCTGTAAAAAATATCCTTCCCTGATTTTTAGTAGAGTGAACTTCAATAGTATTAGATAAGATAGTGAAACCTAACAAGTTTTGTCTTAGATTTTATATTTTAATAAGCGGATTTCACGTTCGGCGGGGTCGGCCGGCTTGGCGGCTCGGCACGGTCTCGCTGGTCAAGGCGAATCAGGTTTCATTGTAAATCTAGATTGTTTTGTCCCTCTCGTATTTCCTTGGCCTATCTGTCTGCCACCAATTTTAATGTCAAATTTATTTTTTCTCCTAATTGTTTTGTTGAAATATGCGGACTTTTCATAGGGCTGACTCAAAATTGCGCTATAAAAAGATACGATAGGTACCATCACGTTTTCCATTAATAACCTTAAATGGAAAATAGTTGTCATCACTCATCAGTCTACCCATAAAGATAACCTCACAGACTGTAAAAGTCATATGTTTAAGCGATTTTAACCCAAGTTAGAAATTAATTTGGCAGTGGCCGAATGCCTTGCCTATAGGTAGAGGTACATACGGAGTAGACCATGGTTCACAACAATAACTGCTCTTAGCAAATTAAAACTATTATTTTACGAGGCTTTCTACGTAATTACTTGAGAATACAAGGGCGAAAATATTGACAAGCACCGCATTTGTTGACACACTAATATTAATTGGGTTATGTAAACTAATAATCATTTTGAAGGTGTCTCCTGCATTGATGTCACTTTCGATTAGGTCCCATATTTTTCTTGTGACATGTACCAAGTTGTTTACCACCTGCGTAGTATAAAAATAAGTCTTAACGTATAAGTTCTTTAACATATACTGTACGACATTCGAGGAGTTGAAAGGAAACTCAAAATACAATAAGGGACGAAAGGAAAATGAAAGCTTTAATAAATATACCGCAGCGGACACTTTAAGATAACAAAGGGTTTCGCATATTGATCCAATTCTGCATATAAGTTCCTGTCTACGATATTAAGTCATGAAAGGCTTGTATAATTATGGCTTTGTTTGTTTTAGGGAATGCATGTCATGTACCCGGAGCCGCCGGCGCAATATCGCAACAGTCAGCCTAGCACACAGCCTGAGTACCAGCCGGCCGTGTCGCCGGCCCTCCAGCCAGCCAAGAAACGTCGCGTGCTGAGCCCCTCGCAACTCACCACACAACACACGCATCCAGACATCACCTACAAGGTATTACAGCGTTTTATTTTAACCTTGAACGTTTTGTAAATCTTTCACTTTTCTGGTCTAAAAAGGTCATGAATCATATGAACCTAAGTGATCATTTTTTCATTTCAATGATCAATCATATTCGGATCACATTATGATTCTTCCAAAGTGACCTTTTTAGACCTACAGGTATCATTCTCCCCAAAATTTGGTTCTAAACCAGTAACATTCAACTTCCCATTGCCTCAGTTTCATCAAGTTCTGTACCATGCTTGTTGTCAATTGGTTTTGTAATTTGATGACTCTTAAAAAACATTGATATCCGGATTTTGGCCTACGTGCAGAATTAATGACTTTAATTAAATAATTTACTTGCAAATCATCGGTCTTCTTGACCTTTTCACGATGTTTTTTGTTTTGTGCGTCGAGTAGAGCGAGTAGTCTCATAGGTGCCGTGAACAAGTACTTGAATGCTTTTATCTTGAAGTTAAAGGTACCTATTTTAGTAAGATTTAGATTAGTAGGATAGTTTCTCCCATCAAGATCACCCTGTAATTCTCCTGTCAAACGTTTTGCCCAGAGCGAAGCCTTAATATACCGCTATGTTAATTTACTGCATGTATCATTAGCTATATCGGATATTGAATTTTCTAGTTTTCTAAATCGTGTTTTAATAAAGTGTTAGTTTTATCTACAAAATATACGCTTGACGCTTCTAGCTGTGCTCAGTTAAGCAAAACAATATTTTTCTGATGCGTGGCTACAATATGCGTACAATTAATAAGTTGCTGTGAAGGGCGTCCACCATTATTGCTAGGAGAAGAGCATTCTTTTAAAGCCCAAAACCTGATTGACATCCCGTAAACCAGGATGTGGACGCTTTATTCGCAATTCTTCGCAAGCCTGCTTTCATGACAGGTGCTACGCAACTTGTTTTTGCCAAATTTTCGACATCCTCAATTTCAAACTTATTATTTCCCAAGCTAAATTGAATTGTTGCCACCTCGTGTTTACTTTGTTTGCATGTTCTCTTTCATAAGTTTCTTTGTGTTCCGAGTGAAATGTAAGACCACAATGTAACGTGACGGGAAAGCGAGGTGAAATTACGTTCTGAACACTGATTTATAGTTGTTTAGTGTAAGGAAACTTTTGCAATATCAAACTATTCACCAAATTTGAATCGTGCTCTAACAATTTGCGTAACCGAGAGTGGCGTTTACAAATAGTTGAGAGTGCGAAGAATCCGAATTACACATAATATGGACTGGAACTGTAAACACGCCTCTCTATTTTAACCTTAACGTATGTTGATAAAGAACTGGTTTTCATGGTTCACCTTATCGATTGCGTCGTAATCGTAATAATAAAATGCATGAAGGTCAACTTGTTGACAGCACACATAAACATACATATGCATGCATACCCATTAAGACCGAAGCAAATAACGAAGGGACCTGTAAGCAATAGTCGCCATTCGCCGAGTGCCTGTAATAAGCTCAGAAAATTCGAACATTGCTTCATGTGTAAATTATTATGTAATATAGAGTATGTTAAGTATCTGAAAATTACATGGCCCTTAAATATTTGCTAACAATATGGAACATATTGTTACGAAACACGAACAAAGTTAATGAATCTTCGAACTACAATAATGTAGAAATATGTTAGTTTGAAACTGAACACCGAATCCATCCCTAAAAGTATGGGAGGACGAAGTTAGTCGGCTGGCCTAGGCAAAGTAACATTCTATCGCGCTTGCGCTAATAACTAAGCGATACAAAATAATGGGAAATTACATTTTGTATCGTTATATAAGCTAAGCGTGACGTTAATGTTACTTTGTCTACAGGCCCTGATCTGGAAAGCACATTGATCTAGGAGTTGGAGTATAACCAAATACAGGGACTACAGTTACAATATATTCGATTTGTATGACACTGCATTCAAAAAAGAGCTGTGATAGCTGGTATATAAAGCACACTCTTAAACATAATATTACTGGTATAATCAAACCGATTAAGAGAAACAGGTATGTCTACAACAAGCGTCCCAGTTTCGTCAGAAATAGATCAGCTGCTGTGTTCCACCACAAACAAACAGACGGATAAAACATCTTAAAATAGCGGAACGTCTTAATTATGACGACGACATGCCAGTGGCTCTCTCTTGTGTTATTCAGAATTACAATAATGCTATGTTACTTTTTTGGATATATCGTTTAGGTAATTTGAGGTCATCCTACTGTTACCACAGTGTTTTTGTAATCGGGTATTTGCATGATACTTTTGCGATATATCGAATATATAATATAGATTGTTTCAAGTCCTAGTTTGGTGTGATTTACGGTTGTACCCAAATTATGGGTTTCTTACAAAAATATATTTTGTCTAATCTCTTTCGTATTACTTTTTGAAGTCTTTTGCTATGCAAACTTGAAATTGAAACTTGCAATTTTTTTACGAATCCGACTGTTGTTGATAGTAATCCCCCTTCGCATCTAGATAATGTATGAGATCGATAAGATAACAAATCGAATGTCACTTGAAGGAGCCGTGCTTCGTATAATGTTTGACGTTTATCGATGTACATGAGATCACCTCAACCACATAATCAATACATATATGCTTACTAGTAGCAGTATGGACTCTACAAACGAATTGTTCGAAATGACACATTCACATAGACGCGCGCATTTACGTTATAATATGTGGCATCGGCGTAAGTAATGTCAGTAAGGCGTGGCACGTCGTGGTCGACCGCGTATACGTAAGTTACGTATTTCACAGATTTTTTTCTAAAACTATTACATAACGTAGACTAAGATAGTACTTGGTTTTAAAGGAGCTCCATCTCTTTTTGGGATACGGATTTAAAAAGGGATGGATATACTTTTAGTCTTGAGTTTGGTCTAGTCTTCGTAAATTTTAAAAGCTTTAAGTGTGACCACCCACACGTTCTAAGGCGCAATCGTTCTCAATTTAAAAATAATCGAGCTTCTATACTGCTTGGCAAACTTATTATGTATACTGTGCTTCTACTCTACACTCATAATGTAAGCTTGTGTGCGACCAGACGCAAGAAAAACATGTTTCATGGTAATTTATGTAGCTTATAAAGTAGGGGTTGGCTGTGATTTTCAAATCTGAATTTTCGAATTTGAGATGCTGATGTTTATTTACTTTATGGTGAAGGAAAACATCGTGAGGAAACCTGCATGTGTCTGAGAAGTAATTCAAAGGCGTATGTATAGTGCCTGAGACGGCGATGGACTCACCCTCTGTCACGTTGGCACTTGATCATATTCAATGAAATGTGGGTGTTGTTACAACACCTCTGCTTACCCTTTCGGGGACCATTCTGGGATGGCGTGAGTTTATTTGATACTAGTTGTACGGTAGACTTAATTTTATGTACGGTATCCTATTTTTTTTAATGAATAGTAGCCAAAGTTACTCCTTGTAAAATTAGCTATCAGCAAGTGAAAGTCCCGTTAAAATCGCTACAGCCGCTTTGGAGATTAAACGAATCAAGAAGACAAAAAACATTTTTTAATTGGTTTTTCAATGTCTGTCCTGTGGATACTTTCATTTTGATTGAAAGCTGTTAATTTTGCATTACGGACAATTACATTTTATTTATACTGTATACATCTAATATATAAAATTCTCGTGTCACAGTTTTCGTTGCCATACTCCTCCGAAACGGCTTGACCGATTCTATGAGATATCTATGAGAATCGGCCAACATCTATTTTTCATCCCCCTAAATGATAGGGGTAGTCCACCCCAAAAAAAATGGCAATACAACGTTTGCCGGGCACAGCTAGTGTATGTATATAAATGATTAAACATCAAGAGTAGCTTTAGTTAAAACGCGTGTTTGTTTCATGAAAGTTTGGCATACCTTTCGTCGTAATAATGTTCATAACATTCTGTTGATTTCCCATGTGGTTACAAGTTCGACAATATTGTGAGGGCTATGTTTGCCTTGTACCTTATTAAACTTAAGAAACTAGAACTATTTACCTCCCAGTATGTAACTTCGATAGATTGGCAACGTTATTAACCGTAAATGATTTCTCTCAAGCTACCTGTCAAATCGAATTAGATTGTGTGCCGATATTTTATTGGTACCTTACATTTATGTATATTATTAAGAGTTCATTTGTTAGTTTCTGATTGTAGGCTGTAGGAATAAATTCTAGATCTACTGAAACAATTTGGAAATTATTTTAGCAAAAGATATGCAATAAAATATCATATTCCTTTAAAAAAAATTACAGGTTACTTCTTACTTGACAGTCACAACCTAGTAAGGTGTAGAGTTTTCTTCAATATAAATAAATTTTCAATATCCACTTTTACAATTTTACTTCATCAATATAAAGCAGCCGTGGTGGCCTTGGTGTCGCAGTCGCATGCTACGCAAGTGACGCAAGTTCTAGTACTGACGAGTTTTTCTATAAAAACCTATGTGCAGTGATTTCACACGATGTGCTTTACGGTGAAGGAAAACATCGTGAGGAAACCTGCATATGTCTGAGAAGTAATTCGATGACGCATATTTAGTTCCTGAGACGGCGATGGACTCACCCTCTGTCTCGTAGACACTTGATCATATTCAGTGAAATGTGGGTGTTGCTGTCACAACACCTCTGCTTGCCCCTGCGGGGACCGTTCTGGGATTGCGTGAGCATATATATTAGGTTAACCCAGACACCAGGTAATTGTTGCAAATCGTTGAGGAGTTCCTTCTACTTTCTTTCGGCTCTATCTTCAGATCGACGCTCTACAGATCCTAGTTTCCTTACCATGGTACCCCTTAGAATATTTCCTTTTCCACAAGAAGGAATATAAACTACGAAGTTAATCTATCATAATGAAAAAAAAATATATGTACAGTCGAAATGAGAAACCTCAGTTTTTTTTAGTCTGTTAAAAGCGGAAGGTGTTGCTCATTTAATATCCAATGTCCTTTATCATAGCTCTCGTGCAGCTCAATGCGCCTGCGCCGCATCTGCCGTGAGATGCTCTCATACCGTTACCTTCCATCTGGGGCACTTTTGAAAGTATCGCCGGGCTCGCTCGACTAACGACACCACCGAAATTGGCTAGCAGTCCTTTATTGTGAATTTTAAACTTTCGGATATCAATTTACACTTCGAATTAAAAATGTCTAATGGATGATTTTATAAAACAACATGACTTTGAACATGTCCAGGTGCCGAAATAATAAGTGATATTAGGCTATTCATCCACTACATATGTGACATATGTGAGTTCAGAGAACCTAGTGCGAATTTTCTTAACAAAACTGCGTTTACGTCGACGCGATGACTTGTGACGGCGATTTCAAGAAAACTGGCACTAGGCCCTCAGTATCGTATGTCCAGCAGGGGCGTGCATTAGATTTTCAGAGGGGTAAACATAAAATAAGTAGGTAGTTTTATAGGTTAAGTATATACCAATGTGGCACGGCGTAGGTACATACGTTTTGGTATAGACACGACATGAGTGTATTCAGTCTTCGCAAATGGTAAGCACTGCTTATCTGCTTATATGGAATGCACGCCTCTGATGTCCAGTTGGTGAATAGCCCCTTTATACTATCTGTTAGTCTGGATCCATATAATTGAAATACAGGTATAGCACAGTTGCCAATTGGCAGTTACAGTTACAGTAATTGCCCTAGGTGATTAAGGGTTTCACACTGCACGTGAATCTTAATTAAGCCTACTGGGCGATAGAGTTCCTAATGAATCCTTTGATTTGCAAACGTGCCGTTAATTTTGTGTGAGCAATGTTTAGTTAAAAAGCAATATTATTCTCAAATTAAATATAAAATTTGAACAAAAGGAACGTGTAGCGAGAGATTGGGTCGCGAGATCCCGCAACGTGATCTGGAGACTAGTTTAACCTTCGCCGAGAATACATTGTAGGTACAAGCGAAGCGATTGGCAGAAAATGTCACATTGGAATTTTGTACCGCGTTTTGTACACTCTATATACCGTCACGTCGTCAACCCAGACTGAATTAATCAGGCTTTTAATATAAAGCAAACACCAACATAATAAGTAGTAAATATAATTTATAAAGGCTTTTATCCAAAACTATTGTACACAAATACTTCGCAATCTTATTAGGATGTACACGAGAAGTTTTTCTAAGTACACCAATGCCTACCAGCCATTAAAATGTATGTTCAAATTTAATTCATACTCCAAAAACGTGAACAACAATTTAATCGGCGCAAGAACAGTTGATTGAGTTCAAACTCTGTGTTTATGTGGTAGAGCTCAAATTTGTTCGCATGAAGCTGTGACGCAATTTCGTTTGTTTTCGTGGACCAAACTGGGTACGGGCATTTTTCTGGCTTTTGACACACCGTTGCCAAGTCGTGCTTGTGCCAAATTTGGCGTCCTGAGTACCAGCGCAAGAGCTCTCGCAAGTCTAGCACCAACGCCCGGATTTACCTCTATAATGTACCCACTCATATCGCATTCTAGACAGTTTACAGACTGGAGTAAGGACGGCTTTTGTTCAAAATATTTATGATTTATTTTTGGATTTATGACACTGCTTTTCGAATCATCAAGAACTGATTATGACTAAAGTTTATTACAAAACATCGCCTACGATAATCCGTGTTTTAAATGTATACCCTAGGTTTAGGAGTACCTCCATCTCATCCTGTGATACAGACTTAAAAAGAGGTGGACATAGTTTCAGTCCGAGTTCGCTCTGGTCGTGGTTTAATCAAACAATGTTTCATAACATTGTCTTAATATTGATCGAACTCCTAAGGCGATGAAATTTTTAATGCTGTTTGAACGACCTTAATATCAGCATGTTTGGTGTTGATTTAGCGTATTGTCGAATTAAGTAAATGTTCTCGCATATAACATTTCAATAAATAGGAAGAAGTGCAGTCTAGTCCCGGATGTGGCAACAAGTTCCACTTTATACTTGTGGCAACAAAGCAGCTTGTCTCGCGTTTCCTGCTCAGTCTCATTCAATTAGCAAAGCCAAGGTCTCGTAACGGAGATTTTCGCATAATGAACAACAACAAAAACTTGAAATGTTTAGTTTAGTCCCATTGGTGATCTTTCATTATTTCTAAATGCATGAGATTTTTACTCCGTTACTTTATGTCACGTCATGTAGTCATCCAGCTACACGGGCTTAACATATTAAGTCCGTATCCAGCTGTAGGTACTTGGAATGTCAGCTGTAGATCGTTGTTGGTCCACAAAGTTATAACGTGATGTGGTACATTCATACCTGCATTTATTTTTCCTGAGAATGATATGTACGTTGTCAGGTACTTTATCTGCCTTGACATCGTTTGCGAATCTACTGTGAAGGATCGTTTGTTTTTGTTCGCAATTCAACGTTGCACTGTGTTTGTGCAATGGAGATTTCGTGATGTGATGTGATGGGCGAATTGGCACTGGTGGACCATACAGGTCAGTAACCTGGCGGCGCGGCGCCGAGTCCCGCGCGTTATGTAACTCTCGCGCTGTTGCCACACCGACCACCGCGACATTGCCAAAGTCGATACCTCCATGTTAATCATACTTGCCTGGTCTTATCAACTCAACCGGTCCTCATCAATGTACTCGACCAACCGGCTTATCTTTAAAAACGTATTTTATTCTTGTTGTTTTTATGAACAAGTTTGCATCGTTCAATAATTTCGAAAGGTGCCAACTTTTTGGCACGGCTCTAGTTATAAAACCCACTAAAACGAACACGCTCCATGTCACATCCATTAGTCAGTGTCACAAACTTTCACCTCGGTGTTAACGTATTACTTGCAACATTATACATATTGTATGTACGGATCGTCAACTTTCACGGTTGATACAGATATTGCATTTGTATTTGGCAAATCATAGTCATAGTTACTGGCTCATGGTTGTTTCTGGAGTGGTTATTGCTAGTAGAGCCTTAAGTGTGGGCTGGGAATTCAACACGGCTTCACTTCCGATGATATCAAGCGATACATGACTAGCCCCCAAGTGGGCCGTGAGCTAGCGACTGGGCCACCTATTCTAGACTGGATGTAGTTCCCAACAAATCCACGCCTGATACGGTGTTGTAATAATTTATAATCACTGGACCCGCAGTTGCCATGTCAAGTATCTCTTACCTGGTGCTTAAGCGTTTATGTTTTTGCACTGCAATATCATTTTACTCTTGTACGTCGTGTTCAACTAAGTATGTTAAATCCAAATCGACTGGTTCGATTCTGATTTCAATGCACTTAAAATTAGAACATAACATTTTCACAATTGGATAAACAATCGGGGCATTAGGACCATTCTGAATTCTCATTTACAACCCTTCCCTTCCTGAGGTCAAGTAATTTACTGGAGGCGTAATGCAAACCATTAAACGAATAGATTGGAGATGTAATACGGCCTCACACTGAGGACATAATGGTTCCTCTTTATCTAAACCACTAGGCGAGATGTGACATGGTACATATTTCATTGGTATCTCCAAAATATAATTGTCGTTGAGGTCATGATAATTTTATGCATATCATTATATTTGAATGCTCGACTTTATGATGTAATCAATACTTGATCCAGAACACAGCAATTCGAATTCGGTGTGAATCTTATATAAACTTGCGTTGTTTATTTATATAATAACTCCTGTAGTCCGGCGCAGCTTCAACACGTGTTTGGATATCAGGTTGGATCCCTGCGGCATTCCAGGATGTTGATACCCGCACGCACACATGCACCAGTCCGTGAGATCATTTGTAAACATCGTCGTACATCTTGAACAACTCCTAGAACTAGTTATGAAACATAGAACTTCTACGTACTTGCATCAGCATTTATATCGAACTCTATTCGTTTTCAAGCTAGGTTTCCGTACCCTCAGTCAATGGCATGACGATGATGTTAAGATAAGATCTTACCATTTTACTGACCGACTATCAGAAAATTATCTCGTCAGTCAAATCTCTACATGAGCAGATATTATTCAGAAGTGATCACTTGACTTTTGGTTACAATTAAAATGTATCGTTCTAGCTTGTACAGTACAGCACTGTAAATAATAAATATGCCAACCCAGTGTCTGTGTATTCAAGTTGTATTATCGGTGGGTTGTCGCGTCGAATGGTAGGTACGTTGTCGGTGCGAATAGTCACAAGTATCGTATTGTGTTGAAGCGTGTCGCACCGTGTCTGCATAAGACCGTTTGTCATTCATTTGTATGCTGCGGGTAGACAACGCATCGTGTTATCTATTGTGTAAATGTGGACCGTAATGTCAATATATTGTACCTCTGCATAGATAGAGCCGACGTTGTTAACAGAGAAAGCTTGCTTTTTCTCCAACTAACTACTCTTTGTGGCGTAGGTGTACGCCTACCTAACAGTCACATTTATTTAATGGCAAGTAGTTTTTCAATCTTATCTTTAATTAATAACGGGATATTGTATTAAGCTTTACAGCTTTGTAATGGTGTTGTTTTAAGACTTGACCCTTATCTCTCTACAAACTGAGAATATAACCTTTCCTCATAGTTCCCTCTTACAATCGATATGACATAGAACGATAGCAATAGTTTTAACAGTTATTAGAGCACAAACGAGTCGACTATCGACCACCAAATGGAACTTTCCGTACCTTTGACCCCTCTGACCTTTCCTCATTTTGTTTAATCCTACTGTAGTTGTATTAAGTTATAAGGTTTCTCCAACCGTTCGCCCACGTTCGTCTGGCTGGTGGGAGTCGTTCTGTTATCGACCGAAGTAATATCGTCGGTAATTATAGAAGAGGTTGGACGAAAAGCACAGTTGTATTCATGGGAGTAGCTAGGTTATATGAAAATCCAGCGCCTAATAATGGCTAAAATAATTTGCAGGTTTTGAAAATATTGTAGAATTTAATGAACATTCATCTGGCTAGTCAGTTTAAAACTTACATCAGCTTTAGTGCGCTTGCTTAGAACAGCACCATTTTAAGTTCATTGCTCTCTGTTTCGCAGTCGTTTAATATCACTATTTTGGACAAACCAACTCGGTTTATTAGCTTTATGTGTACTTAATATTTATTCAGTGTTATGAAGTACGTGACGTGATGCTGAGCAAAGAGACTTGCATTTTATATTTGCACCCACCATACTCCTACGGGCTTATCACATAATGTATATGGATTCCGATAATGAGTATGACATTTCAGTCAGAATCTACATGGTTATTCTGAAAAGTTAAACATCTTTTTTGGTTATTTGTTGGGTCTATGAGAATGCTGAATGAATAAGGAGAGGTCATGGAGGTCATAAGGTCAATACGAACTTTTAACCAACATGAACCTTATAATATGGCTGCAGCAATTTGCCATGATAGTATAGTCTGATTTAAATAGAAACTAGGTGTTGATTAGAAGCCATTTCTATCATGTGGCGATTGTTACATGACGCATGTCTCCGAGGCCAATGTATGTGCATTGACGGAGTGCATTGCTCCTAGATGCGAATGTTTGCTTGTCTATTTGCCGCCTCCAAGATAACAATTGGCTACATGTTTGACTAACTCATTGGAATTGTATGTTTCCCACTAAAACAACTTGTCATATCTATTGAGACATGCATACAAATGCTCACGCCTGTATTCCTCGAAGGATAGGCAGAGGTGTTGTGATAACAACACTCACTTTTCACCGAAGATCATTGAGTGCCTATGTGATAGATGATGAGTCTATCGCCGTTTAAGGCACTATACATGAGTCTTTAAATTACATATCAGGCATATTATGCAGGTTTCCTCACGATGTTATCCTTCACCATAAAGCACGTGGTTTGAAATAGTTTACATAAGTCTCCAGAAAAACTCAATGGTACAGGCCCCGCCGGGATTCGAACTTGCGTTGCAGGCGACTGCTTAAACCTCACGGCCACCGCGGCTCTCTATTTAGAATTGTGAGCTAAGAGCAAATGCTAGGAGAAAAATGGTAGTAACATTTAAGAAACCCCCTTATTATAAAACTGGATTTAAACGAAGACGTAGACTAAACTCGGACTAAAACTACGTCCATCCCTTTTTACCAATCCTTATCGCAGAGTTGGGGCTACTATTAAACCATGGACTTACGAGGCTTGCTTAACAAGGACCCGTGCCGTCCCAAGTTATGAGCGCTCAGCGAAAATATTTGGGGGTAACTGCGCCTGTATTTTATACACGTCGCGCCAGACAGCAGAAGACAGAGGCATACTTATAGAATGACTACGGCGTGTTGAAGGTCAGCGCTCATAACTCATGATGGCACGTGTAGCAACTTAAAGATGCTTTCTCTGTTCTTACTGAACCTGTACTTGCGGTTGTGATGGATATTTAACCTTTTCAACTCTCTTTACAACTTCAAGCACTGCTGTGACTGCACTTTAAGAAACTGATCGAGTAAGAAATAGTGTAGTTATTCGACCTTTTGCTAGGTATATTTATGTTGATGTTAAGTGACGAGATACACGCATGTTATATAGGTATACTAACGGTGCAGTCCATTTTAACGATCGATTGTTTCAACAGTATCGAAACGTGTAAGTTAAGTGGCTCGGTGATCTAGTCCACAGTAACTGGTGCGCGGGAGCACAATTACCACGTCTAAATAATACACTGAATGTATTCATTGTAACAACACAATCATACTTGTAACATGATTCTCCGCGATATATACATATATATATACAGGTACTTAAATAAAATAGAAGTGTCTGTTTGCAAATCCAAATTAATAGGTTAAATTCACAAAATTCATTTAGAAAGTTTGTAATTAATTATTTTTTTATAATCTTCGGAACTTCTGTCTGTCCGTCTGTTTAAGTAGGAACCTGGGCTTTACCTTGTAACATCAACTATCTTTTAAAAATAATATTCCGCGAAATAATGTTACCTATGAAATTATTATTACATGTTACGCCGCGGGGCAGAGCAAGTCTATATTATAAATAATACTATGCAGTTTCGTACGTGTTGAAAGAAAATCTTACTTAGACAAATACACAAAATGTAAATAACAAAACAAAAGTCCATTCAACAACAAAGTTAGATATGGGAAGATACTCAAATAAACTTTTCCTCGCGATGAAATATCCTCTGTATAATATGAATTTCCACCGAATAGTACCCTCGCGTGGGTCCAGTATCGTACCTAGTTTACTCTGAGTTCGGATTTCCATCGAAACAACATTATTATGCATTGGACGAAACCCGTTCCCTACCAGTAGTGTTGTGTCAATTCGCTTAGCTCTATATTGTTGTGAATACTAAGTACCAAACATAGGCATAACTGTTATTTTGCTGTCTAAATAAGTTTGTTATTGAATAACAATAACATGCCGTAACTATAGGAAGTGACATGGTTTGAATTTTTTGCGGTAATTATTCTATGAGTCATAACCCTAAAGTCTTAACTGACTGAAAGACTAACATTACATGGCGTGCTTGGGCTTCAGTTAAGTTGCAAACCTTCATTATAAAACATCGCCTAAGATAATCCTTGGTAGGTGTCTTTTTGTGATACGGATTACAAAGGGGAACTACGTCTAATGTAGTAAGAGTTTGGTCTAATCTTGGTTTAAATTGGTTTTCCTTCCCTTCCATAATTTTGCCATTCCATTAATTACCTTTTGATATAAATTTTGCGGGCCGCATCAGTCAAAAATAAAGACAAAATAAGAATTTCAGCAAAATTTTATATAAAGAAATTTGTTATGAACGTTTAATTATACAGGCAAAGAAATTATTCATAATTACTGTACATTCAGCAAAAACTGTGAACTTTTCCGTTTGAGACCTCGAGTCGAGTTGCCATCGAGTTTGATTAGTAAAGTGCTGACCGTTCCTATTTTCCGAGGTCGACGGCCGGATCCAAGGCTCACAAATGAATTATTACCACTGTGGCTTCGCACTTGACGTGCGTTTCTACGGACCATTCAAAGCGTTTTGTCTATTCTGAAACTTTACTTGCCGAAGCATTGGCTGCTTGGTATAAAAGTGACCAAGACCGATCTCCTTAGTTAACTTGCGACCAGAAACGCTAAAGCTATATTTTTTTTTGAAATCAAGCTTTTATGAAAATATCACATATTTTTTCGCGTACTCCTCAGTAAGCTTATTCATTTGATACCAATATTATGTTAGTGTAGGAACAAGAACTAGTCCGCCATATTGGAATTATAATCTAAAATTCGGTTGCACGATTTCACCCAGTCATACATACATACGTTGCAAGTTAGTAAAAAGCTTGTAAAATACAAGTCCCGAGGAACTACAAACATGAGTATACATCGCCTAAGTTTGAAAAACATTATATCCCACCTTGCCAGGGAAACCCTCAGGAATAGTATCCAACGATGCTTGTAGCCTATTCTACATACATACATACATATGCTCACGCTTGTATCCGATGGGGGTAGGCAGAGACCACCGTCTGCCACATTCTACGATCCTTACATTCTATTCTATTTACTCAAAACCGTCATTGTAATCATTGAATCTAAAATCTCAATGTAACTTTCAATGCGCTGTGCAGTTATTACGAGTATCAATATCAGCCTTCGTTATAATTAAGGTTTTATGTTATTTACCAACTGTACGTAGTTTTTGCAGAGATAACGTTGATGGTCTTAATTATTTTTTCGTTTTATGTGAAGGCTGAAACGAGGTCTTTTTTTGTTGTGATGATATGTGCAATCATTTTATTGCGTTTATTAACGCGTTCACTGCTAATGACGCGCCTGCGCGTTTTGTCCGAACTTTCCTATATGCTAACGACGCTTATGTGAGAAATGTCTGTGCCTTCACTGTGTGCTAAAGCCGACTCTGCGCGTCTATTGTTTAAATAAGACCAAATTGTAAGGACCAAACCGAAATGGCAAGTACTGCTTATCTGATTATAAGAAATGCACGTCACTGGTCTTAACATATACCTATGTTTAGGCAATACATTATTATAAAGTAAACCAGCTGTGCCCTGCGGTTTAACCAGCATAGGATTAACAACAAAAACCTACATAATATATTAAGTCCAGCTGTTTCGGAGATTAGCTAAAACAAACAAACAGACCGACAGACAGAGGATGGTATTTTTATGCATACTTTCATATGAAAATGTGAAAAGCTGTTAATTTGGAATTACCAACGCACACTTCTATTGAATTTATCTGTATGTATGTGTAAAATATACTCAGATATAGATTCAAGTAAGGCGCACGTCCAAAGTTATCCCCACATTCATCGCTTCGGTAGCGACAGTTGGCTCACATTCTTATAAGTATACACATACGTAATTTGTATCAGTATAAATATGTGAGTAATTTCTCTTGATCACGTCTCGTCCCACGAGGACATTGAAACGATAGATTGTGATTGGCTCTTTCCCAATTCCCTTATAATTCAATTAGTTGTAGATACTCACTGAAATCAATCGTTATTCACAAATTTAATGGGTCTGTTTTCTATGTTTCAGGTAAACAAGCCTTGGGTGGCAAACAATATTTCGTTAGTACAAAATCGAGGTCAGTAAACAACTTTAACAAACAAGCTCACGGTGAAATATCGTGATATAACTACCACCTGCCTACATATGGTTTCAATTAATTTTGATTTAAAGTACTACTGTATAAGTCTTCTCGCGTTTAATGTTAGAGTTGACGCGACTTCTGTATGAAAGGAACACCCTACAAGTGTCAAAGTTTAATATAATTTTCCATACGTATTTGGCAACATAATTGTAAATTGAACGATACAATAATGTTGTAAATTGTTTATCAGATTTTTGTTTGACCCTTTCACCCCTTTTAGAACTATGGTGGGGACATTATGCTAGGGATTGGACATTATTGGGAGTAGAATACGACACTGACCGTTATAACTTCAATAATATTTTGAAGTAAAACAACATCTTCAATTTAATTCCTTCTATTAAATCCGATTATGAGACCGGATAGAAAATTATTCTTGCCATTCTCTATGCCATTGCTAAGTTTATGGTTCATTGCAATTCGGCTCGTATATCGATTGAAATAAAGTATAAAAAAAATCGTAACCCTGCTAAAGAATGTATTGTGACTGTAGAGGTTCGCGAAGATTGTTAAAAATATTCCAAAGTAAAATCAACAAAAAATGTCGAGGTCGCTTGAATAGTTTACGGATTGAAAGTTGATCCATTTAATTAATACCATAAAGATATATTTACGATGGTGACTCGGTCTCACTAAAACTCGTATCCGTGGTAATACCATTTTGTCTGTATTTCACTCTTTTATTTTAAATCCCAAGTGTAAGGTCAGGGCAACCGTATGACTTTCAATTCAATGTTACGCAATGCAGGAGTCTCGTCTAGAGGTCACATTTCGTCTCGTAGTCCTCTTCATACTCAATAACCTTCAAGTTTCAACTACGTAGGAATCTCATAATAGGTACTTTTAACTTTGAAGATACTCAATAGGTGGCTCTGTAGGTAGTCCTTGATTCGCTGGGACGAAAATAATTTTACTACATGAAAAATCTAAAAATTGCTATGTCTCTGGAACTTCTGCTATGTCCTTTGTTCGCATTGCATCATAAGTGTATAGTAACGTTGTATGTAAAATAACAGAATTTACAATAATTATTTAATTACAATTAAAGGCCTTAGCTGTATTATTGTAAGTGGCAAAAGTGTTGTAAGTGTACCAAACAATGGTCCAATTAATGCGAACACACTGTTACACAACTATTCGTTTAGGTTGCGTCGGAATATATATTTTTGGAACATTGTATACCTTCAAGTCACTTTAAACAGAACAGGAGGTCAGGTCAACTATGATCGTTTAAGCAGAGCGTATTAAGAACTATTTAGCTTTGACTTGCCTCCAGGTTGTTCTGTTTTAAACATACAGTTTTGGTTCAATTAACACGTCATCCTATTGGCAGTGTGATAATTTGTTATTTTTAATGGAGACTCAATACGCTGTGGTACAATGGATTCTTTTTTAGCCGTGGGAGCGAGTGATATTAGCTAGAGGTAAAAAAAATATTGTCATACTTGTTAGAACTTGTTGTGAAACGGGGTTTTTGGGCTCGAAGCTTGTGTTTGCGTATATTTCCCTAAATTCTCAATTAATTTATACTAATATTATAAAGATGAAGAGTTTGTTTAACTTACGCAAGAATCAAGTATGATGGAATTATTTAAATTTAAAAGTTCTAAAAAAGGCTGGTAGAATCACTATAATTTTAATCATGTGTGTTTCTTAGGCAATAAAATATTAACCTGAAATATGAAATATCCCCGGTAATTTAATAACATGCGGGTGCAAACTAATACTTCGCTCGCGTATTATTATCGTTGTACTGAGTAAAACTGGAAAATCTTAATTAGACTATTTTCGCTCGTGTAACTCAGTTGTCGACATTTCCATCGTAACCTTTAGATGAACACAACAGATAAACATCTCAATAATCACTAAGTACTTATAGCCGTCTCCCTGCTCCCATTATTACTACAAGATACTCAACTGTTTCGACATAATTTCGTGTCTTTACACCCACGCTCGTAGTATACAGAATATATAAATTTTATCTAATCATGAATAATTCGTCGGTGTATTACATTCCTCGTATATTACTGCTTACAAGGAGCCCAAATTATGGAACAAAGATACTTAAATTCGACTCCCACTAAGATAATGAGCTCGCTATTGGAACATCTCTGCAATCATAATGTAATAGCAAATAAGGGAAGCAAATAACACACGCACCAATAATCTACGCAGTGAGATGACCAAATTTTCCGTCTCAATGGCAACGAGATCAAAAAGAATATGGTTGTCTAGTCATCCACCCTAAGTAGGAATCGCTTTCATTCTGAGTTCATAGGCGGCCCGGCCCTAGGAGGGATGAGGGAGTGACGTCAGGCCCCTTCTGCGCCACCCCTGGCCCCTAAAAATAGACGCCTGAGCCCGGGAGCCGCTCAATGGAGGCCTGCCCGCCTTGTCACTCGCTACGTTGCCATATTAAATGTTTACACAAAACCAAGACCGAAGAGATACGACACTTATAATAATTATTTCTTCTCTCGAATAAATATTTGGCTCTTCGTACTCTGCATAGCACAAATGACTTCCCTTTTATTTTATTGGTCTGGTAATTATTTATACTGGTCTACATAATGTGGTGTGTGACATGGTAACTCCTTTCTTTTTCTTTGTGTTTCGTGACTCAGCGATAGTTAGAAAGCAAGACAAAACTTCCTGAGCGATAAAATTATCGGTGGATGTTAGTTTCGCTTTGGCTAACAAAACTTGGACTAGTAACTTGTAAGGCGAATAATACAATTCTTGTCACGCGTCTCGGGCTATTCATGTGGGTGAATAAAGATAATCCAGAGGACAAATCTATTCAATGGCCAATAAGAATTTATAACAGTTTACCGTGTTGTTGTGTTGAAAATAATGAATGAAAAATGTTTTACTACACAATTATTGCCTTTCTTTCATTATTATAACCTTTTATGAAAAACAAGTCCTGTTTGTACACAGTGATACTGAAAACGAGCAGTTTCAGAATATTCCGCGCGCCCACATCCACCCCGGCGAAGACTACCTTTCGCGGAATAATGAAAATTGTCTGTGGTTTGAAATAGGGAGATCTTTCCTCGGCTATTAACTTATTTCACTTGCGGAACGTATTATATATATGTTACGTGTGTAGGTCAATGGAAGGGACATTTTTTTTCTGAAAAACATTTGAGATAGAATACAAGACGTGTATCACACACACGTCTAGAGAGAATACAAAGCGTAAGCTATGCTGAAAACGCAGCTATTCTGGCCACTGGAATTATTTTTTGATGTTTATAAATGCCTTACGAGGGCCTAAACTAAATATAAAAATATTTTTTTTATTTCTCAACCAAGTCTGGACAGTGTGGACGTATAAACAAAAACTTCAATATTTTGTGTCGGACCGTGTCTCGAATTTCGAGTAGTACCGCGCAGCACGTCTCTTGAATACATTATCGCGGACTCTATATCGATTTTGCAATTTTTTAAATTGAAATCGATGTACGTTTTGTAAAGCCCGGCTCAGGCGTAAAGGCATTGAGGCAAAGGTGAAACCTGATTGCTCGGCCTCGTCTCAGCGTTGGGCAACATTTCGTGCTTCCGTTTTGAATGTTCACTTACCTCTTTGAGGGTATATCTGTATCTCCCAATCTCGTACGGCATCGTAGAACTGTCACCAAAAAAGCTGAGAAGAAAATAGCTCTTAAAAGACACGGAATCAGTTACGGTCTATGAACACGTAAGATATTTTTGGCAATAGCTCAAACAATACATCTTCGTTAGATTTCTAACATTTGGGAAAAGCATTTGGACTTTTAATGTTGGAATAATATTGGCGTCTTACCAAATATTCCAAGTCAAATTTAATTTATTCTCAATGTATTGGTCGCAACACAATATTGATGCATAAGCGACGCATAGATATTTTATTACGTTTTATTATCACGATGGTTGTTGGTAATATTGCCGTATTAATTTATTGGATTGTGTTATTGAGCAGGTGCTCGCCACAAAAAAGTTATTAACTTTCGCAGTATCACGCTCGTGGTGTTATATTCGCGTACCAAGTAAACAAAACACGTTTATCCTCTTATCTAGTCCGATACGATGAATAATAAGATACTTCACTGATAACCTTATATAACCATACTGGTAGAATAGGAAGGCATTGCCGAAAATCTCCAAATAATTCCACACTGCGGAAATTAACTCAACAAACAACAGAAACCTTAAGGCTTATAGACAATTAGCCCCCAAGCGATGCTATGGATCGGTTTTGGTGGATAAAGCTGGCGGAAAGTTATTTCTTATTACACCTACTAGCGGACGTCACGCGGTTTCACTCGCGTAGTTCCCGTTCCCAATCCCGTGGGAGTACGGGAATAATATTTCTCGCTGATAATATAGCTAGCTATCCATTGCTGAAAGTATTTTTCAAATCGGTCCCGTACTTTTTGCATATGCTATATGCATACATACAGCTTGTCTTATGATAATTTGCAAACCAAGTTGACGTTAGTTTGGTTCAACTCGACGATGGAGAATGAATCAATTATTATATTATTTTTAAATTGTCTTTTATGTTGCCTCATTGATATAAAAAACCCTTTTTTTATATCAATGTGTTGCCTGCTTGCTGTTTTACAATCTCTAGTATATAGAAATGTGGCTGTTACGTTAGTGTGTGTACTCAATGAGTGGCGTGGTATCGAAAGGGGGAGCGCGGGGAGGCGCGGGAGAGTTTAGGGTAGGGAGAGTGCGACCGACCTTGGCCGTGACTCCCGGCTCGCCTCACCCGGGGAACTGGGAGCTACGCACACACCGAAAACCAAAATTATTATGTACTGAAAGGCAGCTTCGCATATTGTACGAGAATTGCGCGCAAACATTTTACACGCTCTCGTACGATGATCTCTCGTATGTGATCAAGTCGGGCTTACGCCAATTTATACCACTGATGCCAAACAAAGCCTGATAGGAGAGGAATCGACAGTAGGACTTTAAAGTACAGGAACGCGCTTATGTGAGCGCACCTATTACTGATAGGCATACGGGTAGGCCTTTCGTATGTTTCTATTCGTGCCCAAATTGATTTTTTCGCGGCAACTATTTCATCTTACCCATTGTAGCGAAAATTCTCCCGAGTACTTGGAAAAGCTCTCGCGTGATGAGTTGGCAACCGTCATAGTACCTAACTAGTAACAACGCATCAGTTTTCATTCGTGTTAGTTCGGACTTACGATGGTTGGTAATTGGAAAATATTCGTTGGTGTAGGTATACTTTATACGTACATCTGAAAAAATTGTTCAATTACATGTGGGTGGTATAACACCTTTACCTAATCGAAGCTATTATGGAAAAGATAACGTTTCGTTTTCTGTTTACGTGTAGGTATGGTTTATTTACTATCAAACCTTGGCCTGAAGGACACCAGAGGGTGTTGGCAGAGAAATTGCGCAGTGGAATAATTGTGAGCTCCCGCAAACAGCGTACGTCCAACATAATATATACGCGACTAGTAAACCTGGAGCGGGCATAAAACTGAATATTTACTAATAGTAGCCTTCTACTAGGTTTCTCTAAATACGTGATACTACTATGTATTGGAAAGATGCTACATTGTCTCTTAAGCATTTGCTTATACTGATACAAGATGGCTTTGGATAAATAAAATACTGATAAAATCATACTATTATTTAGGTGTTCAAAGAGGTTTTGCGACTATCATAACCGTTACACCCGTTCATCGTTACACCACAGTAAAGCAAATTGTTTTGATGAAAAAATACATTTTACTCAATAGATTAAGGAGCTTACCACAACTTTGTAAGGGTACAATTTTTATTCAGTAGGTTATTGTTTTTACAGGTTCACTGTAAAAATTGCCAATGCCAAATTTTCAAATTTAGTGCGCAAGTGTATTAGTAATACTAATAACGCTCGTAACATACTATTATTTACTAGCAAACAAATTATGACGTACTTAATCAACTCCTCTAAGAGCCTTATATTGTGAAAACACTTCAACGCATCCAATAAGATTATCCTTCGGAAATTTATGATGTATATGTTATGAGCTCGACCGAAATTTTCCTTTATTTATTCAAAGATTTTCTACTGTATGGTTTCATTTAAACTAAATCCGAGATTGATTTTGAAATGAAATTTACATGGCGTATGAATCGTCTCTGAAATGCAAATCCTATCAACGTGCTTATACAGCCATAGCGTCAACTATGAACCGGTTTGCACGTTCTAGGAAAATATACCTACATGTTAGTAAATACGGTAGTCAAAAATGATACATTTAATCCCATTATTAATGATAAGATAACGCAAGTCTGTCTAATATACCGATTAGCTATAGAACACTAGGACTCTGTAAGGTTTAACAATAGCATCGAAATTAAATCCAAATTAATAATTAATTAATAAAATTCACATTGCCTAACACAAACATTAGCTTATTCGAGGAAACCACTTATTTTTGCAAACGCAAATGAGGTTACATTAACAAATAATTCAAAGATACTTCATGAATTTTTAGGTTATGTACACTTGGTTATTTTCCACCTGAAGTGTGCATGTTTTTCTAACCTGTTAGTCGTTATCTCTCTCAGTTATGTGACGCAAGGTGGCCGAACAAAAATAGATAGAGCTGTATCTTAGTTGGAGGCCGCTCAGAATACATTTTCGACTAATAATAGTTGAATGGTGCTTTGCGCCACTACACTTTGTTCACCACGTGAGGGTATGGTCTGGTCTATTTTATAATTAACCGCTGCACGTACAATTGGTACGCGTTACTTTGTTACACGGGCAATTTCATTTCTAACTTTAGCTTTTTCATCTCGCTTCATTTCTGATATACTTTTTTTAATTATACGGTTTCTATGAGTCAAGTAACCAGGTATTGTTGAATAAATTCATAATTTTATATTTTAGGTTTTCCCAGAAAATCGTAATTCCAGAATATTTCATTCGATACCTCGCCTTATGCGCTAGAATTCGCTATTATACGTAACACTCTCCATAAGTAAGGCCAGGCGCTACCTTTGGTACCAATAGTACGTACTGTGTGTTACGTTTCTTCCATCCTCCTTGGATTCCTGTTTGGACACAAAATGTTATTATCACAGTTTTATCGGAGCCTTGCTTGGTCTCTCTTGGAACCGGTTACACCGTGGTTTATCAGCACCACTGAACCGAGATCTCCTACGCCTCCCTTACGAGTACATTACTCCATACAACCAGATGAAACTGCCAGTTAACTGGAGCTCAGAGTACAGCGGTCGTGTTATGACAGCTTCGACTTGGTAACACGCATGTGCGTGTGGATTGGAAGGACAAGAGAAAAGGGACGGCATCGAAAGCTTTGAGTACACTCTTAAATATTTGATCCTTTTAACTCTCTTGGATTTTTAATATCACCTATATCCTCTTTTCATAGGTTGATTCCATTTAGAAGTCGATTTCGTGCGTGACAGACTACAATACACAATGTATAGGTATTTGTACATCGTATTTAAACAACGTAAAATATATAATTATCACACTAACGCACACGCTACACGTAACACTTATCGTGTCACCACAAAAGGATATTGACAGTTTCAGCAGTAGAGTAATGGTAACCGATATTGACTTACCACCTTGGCCTTCGATGTAACATCGTGTGACGCACGGACACAGGCATGCTGCCAGCCAACAATGGCTGACTAGCAGTCACGTTGATGATGTTAAGGCCTTGTATATTCACCGTCTAGCTAGCCCCTCTTGATTGATTCATCAGTGCAATTGTATCATATTGCAGCCAATCATATCGTTTGAATCAATTTCACACGACCGGGCGTCTATGCAGTGTACAATCTGATCTCAAAGCGCGGGTTCTTATGAATAAATAAAATGATTATTTCGTTGGAATATTGTTCTAGAAGAGTTCTTATCCATAAGCCCAAAATATACCCAAGCCCGGTACTTTAAAAAACTGTGATTAAAAGCATAAAACCAGGTTTTTGTGCCCAAGAAGTACAGATAACCTGATGGTATTGAGACTGCGTGTTTTAAAAGGGATTTTAACATTGTTGAATTTAAATTTAATCCTCAGTGCGATTGTTGCAACAGATTTGGATATTTTCTCAACATCATCACTCACGAATATTTATCGCCATCACGTTGTCTTATAACGTTCAAATTTATTGAAAATAACTTGTGGTCTTAAATATTAATGTGAATAATGTGATTATGTGACTGTTTCTTATGTATTATCTATCGTAATTACAGATTATGTAACATTATTAGTTTGTTGCAAAGCATTAGGCATTATCTGTAGTATCTCTTTGTGCATGACGGTATGTGTTATGACCAATCTATACATACATACAGATAAATAAAATTGAAGCGTCTGTGTGTAATTTTAAATTAACAGCTTCTCACTAAATGCATATAAAAGTATATACGGTACAGACAATTATAAAAAAACCAACTTCTAAAATGTTTCCGTCCGTTTGTCTGTTTGTTCCGGGTAATCCGAAACGGCTGGACTGATATGAACGGGATTTTAACTGTCAGATTGCTGATGTTACAAGGAGTAACAGTACTACTATTTTTTTTAATTAGTTTTTCGCTAATTAAAGTAAACTGCGGGGCATAACTAGTTAGGCATTATAGTGTGGTTAAATAGCACACGTACAATCGTTGTTATTGGGGGTTTCTTATCAGACTTAACTTATTATAAGACTTAACTTATCTAGGTAGAGATCGTCTGATGCAAAATAGTTCACGTTACACATACATTCATAGCTAGTATAAGTTGACCTCGCATAGTAGAAGTTGTTCCGTACGAACAAACGTGTTAAGTAACGAATAACACACAGCAATATTGAGAGGAAACTTAGCTTAGATCGAAGACCCACAGTTTGTTGTTATCATTACGATGAATTGACATTTTTCCATTTTGGGTTGATGAATTTGAAAAAATATATGCAATAGGACATTTTTGCAAATTCATCAATTTAAATGTGTTTTGGCAGCCGCGATGCTGTTTTATATAAATTGCTGATTGTAGTTAAGTATATTATAGATGCGAACTGCTTAAATGAGATCCATTTTCATAACTCACTTCAAAAATGGAAGTGGTTACCATCAGAGTATCTTTGAGTATCACTGACTGAGAGCATCTCTACGTCTTTATTGTGACACTAGCTGTGCCCCGCGGTTTCACCCGCGTAGATTTAGTTTTATATAATACTTTGTTTTCGCAATAAAAGGTAGCCTATGTCCTTTCTCAGGGTCTAAAGATTGTCTGTGCCAAATTTCATCAAAATCTGTTGAGAGGTTTAAGCGGGAAAGCGTAACAGGCAGACAGAGTTACTTTCGCATTTATAATATTAGTAGGGATTACAAAATCGTACAACCTTTGCGGAGCATAAATGCCATTTAAAATTCCTTTTTCTTTTTTGACTCTAGCAGTTATTAAAAGGTTGTGTTTTTAATCTGTAATTGAGAGTACATAGACTATATAACTATAGTTAATCAATTTACTTATCTACAGTTATATTGTTACGTAATTGGCACAGAATAAACAAGATAGAGAGAGCACACTTTGCTCTGCTCTGATATGGAATCCTTGTGTCCAGCTGCTGAGTGTTAATTAAAAATTAAATGAGAAACTTCACTAACTAGAGCAGTCAGTGTCTGTTAAATAATATTCTTCCACCAGTGTTCTAACGGCAGCGGACGTTATGTAAGGTAAAACTCCGTCTAGTCTCAAGTTTCAAAATTGAAAAGTGTACTAACATAAAAAATCCTGATTACATTCTGAGAAAGTGAAATGGTTGGATTATGCTATTCTGTGAAGGGCGTTACAGTAATTTTGATGCATAAGCTTATTCTACAGTCTAATCTCAGCGAAATTGTACTGTCGTCGTACCACTCTTCCATTTACTAGATTTTTTTACCTCCATCGCTATTAGGTATCCAAGTATTGGTTTGCATACATACACATGCTTACGCCTGTATTCCCCGAAGGGGTAGGCGCCCACTTTTCACCGAAGATGATTAAGTGCCAAAGTGAGAGATGGTGAGTCCATCGCCGTCTCAGACACTTTACATACGTCATTGAATTACTTCTCAGAAATATGCAGGTTTCCTCACGATGTTTTCCTTCTTGAGTATGTACTTTAGTACATACTCAATCAATACTCATTGTGTCCAAGTTTCTATCCTTGAAGGGTTACTCTACGTTCTACTCGCAATAAATAAGTACACCTTTCTATCAGAAAGTATGTATGTCGAACTAATGACGTTGGATTGATCGATTGCCTGTCGGTAGCCTTGGCGGGCGTGGTTTATGTGTGATATGATAAGTTCAAGGCTTGAGTTCGTGTGACGAATGTACCTTTTATAGAAAGGCTGTGTACAAAGCACAATATACTTTAAACCTATGTTGAGTTCCTTTATCGTACTGTAGTCAAAGACTCCACGGAATATAAATTCATTTGGAATGGGGTTCCGATTACATTGCTTGTGGTACTTTTGGTGTGGTGAAGGAAGAATTGAGGAAAATCTTTACTAATGGAATTTTCTACTTGTACGTAGTCGTAGAGTTTCTTAAATATTTCGTCCCAGCAAAGGCTCAACATGAAAAGGCTGAAGTATAAGTATGACTATTAAATTTTGCGTGTGACGAATTGAAAGTACTTCTATAAACGTCAGTTCTTGTGAATCTTGGTTTACAATAATGTTAGTTACTTTATTTATCTTTATATACTAACTGTGCTCTGCGGTTTCACCCGCGTTGGTTTAATTTCATTCCAGCGGCACCTTCAATGTTTTTTTTTAAATAAAAGTAGCCACAGTTACTCTTTGTAATATTAGCTATCTGCCAGTCCAAAAAGTCCAAAGTCCCGTCAAAATAGGCCCAGCCGTTTCAGAGATTAGCCGGAACAAACAGACAGACAGAGATTTTT
Source organism: Watsonalla binaria (assembly GCA_929442735.1). NCBI lineage: Eukaryota > Metazoa > Arthropoda > Insecta > Lepidoptera > Drepanidae > Watsonalla > Watsonalla binaria. The sequence continues at coordinate 4,096,734 of OV838938.1, forward strand.
TTTAAAATGGTTTTTCTATGTCAGTACTTTCATATATTTAGTCAAAAGGTGTAATTTTGGAATTACAAGCAGACACTCCAATTTGATTTATCTGTATAGATTATAGTTTGTTTGTGTGTATCATTAAGGATACGAATTAAAATCCATGTAGCGTAGGAAGTATCATAACTACTTGGTTTCTTGGAACTACCGACTTCCTGTATCACATAAAATGGGGAAATACTCTTGGCACGAGGCTTCATCGACCGTTGTCATCTGATAGATTGCAAATTTATTTTCCTACTAGCTGTGTCGCTCAGTTGCACCCGAATTGCTGTTACTGCTTAATTGGATGGGTGGCATTATGCGGCTATGAGGGCAAAATGCCCATGTATTTAATTTGCGTCACGCCTTACACACAAACAGAGAATAGTGCTCATAGCTCGTGTCGGTTCTTGTACCTGTCATACGCGGTGTTTGCTATCGTTTCCGACACTGGCATCCCATTGGGTAAACACCTATCGCTACCGACATCGTTAGCGGTTTGGTTTGAAATTCGAACAAATACATTATTCGCGTTGGTCAAACCTCCGAACAGTAATTTAACATTGACATTTAAAAAATTGGTAATCATTAACTCAAACTCAACATCAACGTCTATACGGTTCAAGAAAAACAGGTCTTAAACGGTTGATTAATTTTATTTGATTTACCTCGTATAGCCAGCTCGTCGAGGTAAATGAAATAATGTCAATCACGCATTCAAGAACAGATACGGTCTTGAACCATTTACTCGCCAGTTAAGAGCAAATCTACTAAGTTGTATATTTCGAACAAATAAACAAAGGCAATTAATGAATAAAGAGACACAACTTATTATTTACTTTAAGAGAGTCTAGCACTCTCTTAAAGTAAATAATATACCCTTTCGTCTCTTACTATGTTGGTTGACACAGATTCCATTATTTATAAGGTAGGCTAAGTTCATAGACTGCAGTAGCTGCTTACCGCACCAGGCGAAATACTTATCTGTCTATTTCCACCATACATATGTATTCCCGAAGGGGTAGTCAGAGGTGTTGTAATCACAACACCCACTTTGAACATGATTAAAGAACATCACAACGTGACAGATGGTGAGTCCATCGCCGTCTCAGACACTTTACATAGGTCATTGAATTACTTCTCAGAAATATGCAGGTTTCCTCAGGATGTTTTCCTTCACCGTAAAGCACGTGGTGTGAAATCACTGTACATAAGTTTTTTAGAAAAACTCATTGGTACAGGCCCCGCTGGGATTCGAACTTGCGTCGCATGCGTAGCAGGCGACTGCTTCCATTCATGCTTCTGCGACCATTTTAGTAAAAAAATATATTATTAGTGAAAGGTTTCAATTTATAGCAATGATTGTAAGCGTGTCGAATTGTAATAATTTGCGCGAACGTATGTATATTCGCTTTTACCGAATAAAGTTTTTATAGTACTATTCTACTTGGTAGCAACGAAACGAAAGCTTTGTTTTATAATGTCGAAGCGGTGGAACCTGAATGTACCGGTTTAAGCCTTGCATTTCTCTTTAAACAAACACAGAGCGTAACTTAAACATCTTAAAAGATTATATTGATTGATATCGCGTATATAATTTAATAATTAGTTGATTGAATCAATCTCATCAGTAATTATAGGTTTCCAGGACGTCGATTCACATTAATTACAAGTTGTAAATAGTATTTATCCGTCGTACACCTACATTGTAACTGAAGAGGATACAATTACCTTGCATTAAGTTCTATTCTCATAATTAAACACGTCATCTGTATTGGGACTTCAATTAAATTGTCATTAAGATGCTGTGTTTGCAAGTATGGGAAGGGATACGTCTGATTTTAGTCGACTAATTTGAAGTTTGATCATACTATTTATGCACTACTGGTCCCATCACGAGTATGACCGTACCATGAATGCGCAGTCATAATTTTGTGAGTAATTAATAAAAACAGGGCAGTACTTTCGCGGCGCGCTCAAAACTCGTGGCGGGACCTGTACCATAATGACATCCAGATAAGAATGTAAGAATGTGCGCGAAAAGTGTCGGTAGAGGGCGTCCAAGGAAAACCTACTATGACCAAATTAATAATATTTTTCAGAAAGGTAAAATTCGGAGCACTCGTAACTAAAAATGTGGATGAAGCGAAAGAAGTACGTAAGGATCGTTGCATATGGCGAACGATGGTATCTGCCTACCCCCATGGGATACAGGCGTGAGCATATGTATACAAGTATTTGTAAACAAGAAAACATAAGCAATATTTAAAGAAGTCGACAAATTGATATGAGATATAGACTGATTTTAACAAGTTGAAAGTCAACGGCGGTTGCCCATACCGCATGTAACATTACTATTATTAGTGCGTTATAGTTAACAACATATTATTATAGTTAAGTAGATACGTGCGGGGTACTCGAACGTTAACTGTGCCCATTAACGTAATAGAAATGACTGCCCGCATGCTGTATCCACATTCGCAATTGACTTTAACATTGTAAATCAATTTGTTCTTCCATAGCGGCTGTCTGTTCTCATCTTGTTTATCCGTGGCTTTTATAATCCGAACTATCCATATTTCTTAATATTATTTTTTAATATTATGGAAGGGAAAATGTCCCGTCAGATGTCAAACTACTCTCAAAAATATCGTTATTTGACTTGAGGTTTAACGAAGTTCTTTCAAATCGTAAACATTACATGGTTATCCTAGATTATACATGCTACCACTAGGTTGTGAAGGTTGCTTTTACTGAGAAGAACCTGGCAAGAAACTCAGTAGCTATTTACTCTAAAAAATATATAAAATGTTTGTACATACAAAATAAATCACATCCAATGAACAAATGCATATAAAAGTTAAAGGAAAATTAAGTCTAATAGTTATACTTATAAATAAATGTGTAGCTTGAGATGACCAGCTCATACACACAGCATCAGATGTCATGTCATATGAAGAGAGCCTTCAGAGAAACGGTAATCATAGCGCGGTCTTACTGTGTGATGCCATCTTGTGAGTAATTGTGTCTAATTATCTTTTCACGGTTAAACCACTGAACAGAATTTGCTGCAAAGGTGGATATAGGGTAAATTATTTAATACACTAGGCTGACAAAGTCGCGGGTAGAAGCTAGTACATAATGATATTGAACCATAATTTCTTTGTTCGCAGGTAATGAAGACTCTCCATCGTGTATTTTGAAACGAAACTGGGAATTTTATGAGAGGTAAATTTCAAAAGCGATCCATTGATCTAGCTTATTAAACCACATGTAACAGTTCTTAAATTGATAACATCAGCTAATCCGCACTAAAACTAATAGCACATTTGTGGACGGTTTTCTTTGAACGTCAATGATTAATTGCACAGAAGTTTCATAAGCCATATTAAACTGCACTAACATCAGTTACGACACCTATTAATTCGTTAAATTCATATGAATGTACCAACTCTAACACATTATTCGTTTTGAAAAGCTTTGAATTTTCATGTCTGTATGCGTGAGATACATAAAATTCGTTTGGCAGTTTTGCCAAAACTATTATTTCTATCTTCGATGAAATTGTTAAATTTATTTCATTAAACTTATTTAGAGTATATGCCTACCTAATATGCGGTCTACGTTGTTGAGTCATAGAACGTATTGTTACTTCAATTAGAGTACAGTTTCCTTTTAGTCACGAATATCGTCCTTTGTTACGCAGAAACTAAAAACTTAAGTACTAGTATTGTCTTTGTTTCGCTTACCGTTGTGCGCAATCGTAATTAAGCTTTGTTTACGAGATATAATGTAGGTCCCGTGTCGCCCCGTTCTGCAAAACACATCAAATCACACAACACGGCACATAATATTGGCACTTATGTCCACACTTACTAACTAATGATTTTATCATCCCGTTGAAAAAACAATACCAAAATAATCTAAATTTGTAACCCCATATTACAAAACAGCCAGCACATCTTTCTGTGATACGGATTTAAAAGTGATTGATATAGTTTCGGTCTAATCTTCGTTTAAACCATGTTATGTAATACTGTTTAATAAATTTGGTACGATATAGCACAATTGTTTAAATATACCTGTTATGGGACAACTTATATTCGCTACATGTATTCATAACTTTTCGTACGTGTATTGTAAGTATCTTATAATGAACGTCACTTAAGTGAATAACTAAAACGGTTATCACATATTGAACCGGAACTAACAGTAAGTTGATTGATCACCAGACAATCGCACTAATGGAAGGGACTATGAAACAAACACAGTTGTTGATACGGGGAAACTGTTCTTAACCTACAATGTCGATGGCGATAAAAACAGACAACGACCAATAGATAAATTGAATGTTATATTAATGGCACCAAAACAAGTCCACAATAGCTTCTGACTACAGAACCAATAAATTACCGATCCTATAACAAATTGCCTTGTAGTGGTTAGTTTATAATTGATCCTTTGTTATCAGGCCTCAAAATGAATCCAGATTCGATCCAAAACGTACCCAAAAGCATCAGGCGATGATTGATTTACGCACGAAGCGAACCGCTTTGATGAAATTGCTCCGAAACTTAGCGGTTTTGGATTAACTCGACCAGATGGTGCTGATCTATCGTACTTTTTGTTTTTGAGCATTTCAGTTCACCCGCTCCAAGCGTGGTTCTTAATGCTTTTATCTTCATTATCAATAAAATATAAGTATTGTTGATACTTGATATGAAGTAACTTATGACCAGTGTCAATGTATGATTACACTATCCATATTTTCGCGGTTATTTTAGTATCAAAGCAATTATGCAATACTCTACGATGCGATTTGGATCATTTGTATTTGTTTTCAGTAATCCTCGCCATCATCGTCTTCATTATCCACTCTGTTATTGATCTCACTAGCAATATATGTCACCTCTTCCGAACATGTGTATCCATCCAATTTTCTTCGTCAGCTATTCACCTTACAACATATTACAAATATCTGTCAATCAATTTTGGTTCAACTTCTCTAGGCCGTCTCGTCAATTTGTCATTTATTAGTTACCCAACCAAATGGTATTGGCCAATGTTATGTGCCGCCATTGCAGTTTGTGGTCGTTAATTAATCCAAATAGATTGAGTTGTAGTGTGCACACGTGGGCGTTGGTCACGTGGGATATTGCAGTCTGCGTAACATTCACTACGTAAGTGTTTTTAATATAGCGTATACACGTTTCTGCCAATTTCTGCCCCGTCATTGTGTGGATTATCTTACAATTATGAGGGATGAAAAGACATCTAAGATCATCGAGAACAATGCTGAAAGACAAAACTAATAATAAATTCTAGCAGACTCCTCAACTCGTAATAACTATTTGTCTCCATCAGTTTCTACCACCGTATTCCCAATTTATCACATTTAACAAAACACGCCGTTAATATCGATAGCCTTTCCTTTGATTCTATTATTTCTGAGTTGACAGCACTGTATCCTAGTGAAGTAAACTACTGTACAGGGTATTTTGAATTCGACTTACTTAAAGTGGAAAAGAGCACATTCTTTAAGCAATAGCTCATGCTTTGAATATTTTGTTTGAAATATTTGATGCATCTTTATAGATAACTTTATATATATACAAATCTGCTTTTTTCAACATACGGACAAGTAACAGGCTAATAGACGTCTATAAATTAATCCAGGGCCATTAATACCAAATCAGTTTCCCAAGACAGAGTGACCGAGACAATCTCAATACATTGTCTTAAGGGAACCAATGGTCCTCCTTGATATAGTCTCGAATCCAAAACTGATTTAATTAAAATAACATCTTACTAACCCTGTATAGAACTAAGATTGAGTTACAATCTACTTCTGATCCAATTTCTCCAAAATAACATCGTATTCACGAACTCAGACGGAGGTAAATGAATAATATTCCCTGTAGCTACTACCCGGGCCATAATAGCAGTTAGGTAAGGACCCTTATCTAAAGTATCTGCTTTGAGGCATAGCTTGCCCTCTACTGCCCTGAGGAAGATAAGATCACACTTGAAATGCATTATGCCGCTATGCATGGCAGACCTAAGTGTATTTTGGGTATACATACAGTTCATGGTCTCAGTTTAAGGATGTTTGTAGTTTGAATTGATTTATACATGTATCTTTTTAAGTTGAATTGTGTATATATTAGGTCCCTTCTTACATAATACTGGTACGGGACTTGTGCCTGGAAGTTATGCCTAATTATTACGATTGTCGGATTAGCCGTCTTATGCACAAACAACGCTTTCAATCTCAATTCCTGACTCGCATGACCTCACTCTATTTTTATTTCCAAATAATGTCTCTCGTGTATTACGAATACGTGAAACTGTTGTATAATACTATTGCGCCATTATTTCTCAACGAAGAGCTGTAGTTATTGGCAAAAACAGTTTTAGATGTAAGATAGGGCGGTTGGTTGGAAATTGAGTAAGATTGATAGGTGTGATAGCGATACAAGCGAACACTATTGTTGTCAGACAATTAGAAAATATTCTTTCTTTCACGAAGCTACGTGCTAACACATCAACTATCATTTTCGTTTTTTACGTGAAATAAGTAAGCGGGTAATCGAATATAAATAAAATAAATATCCAGCATACTCCAGCATTTTTTTTATTTTCCCGACAATCTGCCAACACTTCATTGTAATGTGAGTTCATCGGAGTCTTCACGTCAAAAGTTATCGTTACATTTTTATCCCCATGACGGCCATGGGGATAAAAATATTTACATAACAATGTTTCTTCTTGTTTTATTTATGATCGTACCATTGCCGGAGCAAGTAGGTACTTAAAACACGACGGACCCGAAGTATGTTTTTAAAAATCAAATGCAAAATTAAAAGCAAGTGTTTAATGTACGACGATAGCTTACAGACTAACAATATTAATTAAAACTAACTTAGATCATACGGGATGCTGTCTCAGCATATATCCCGGTGGTCTACAGGCGACGATATTCTAAGAAGCCAAACTGTGTGGGCGCGTATTGATAAGCACCGTATTGTCAGGTGGTCTAGCTGATATAACTCCTCCGTCCTCGAGTTCGAGATTATCCTGGGGATTATCTCGAGAAATAATATTCTTCACACAGTATGCTTTACATATCTTAAACTTAAAAATAGAGATTACAAAAATTAATATAATAAGTATCCAGAGTATAAGAGTCCCAATGTTGAAAACGTTGAAAACTTGATAATCACTAACACTATTAATTGGCCTTTCACCTTCACTCTCACTTTTCTGCAATAGGTAATTGAGGAACTGAACGTTTGCAACATCTATTCCTTTTAAGTTAACGGGTTTGCTGTCTGAAGTGTTTGCTGTGTGAATTTCTGGACAACTGCAGGAGCTCATTAATGCAATCATCTTGCAAAAGGGCTGAAAAATCATTTTCAACACACAAGAAACGGTCTTCATCGATTTCAGGGCACGCCTGGGAGAGTGATTTCGTTTTCGACCCCTTCACAAGGACATATGGGTATTTGGGAAGGATAAGAGTTGTTCGACCATTATTAATATCAGTTATCGGTAATGGAATTAACTTAAAGTAATTATAAACGTCTTCTCTAATTAACGGAACACGCATAACGAATTTTATCTGATTCTGCTTGATGTAACCTTGTACTTCTATACATTGTTCAATCTTAATTAAATTCTCAAAGTTAGCTGGAAATGGTAAATTATCATGCTTTTCTATTTCTACTAACAATAAAATAAGTTCATCTGTGTCGACAATTGATTGGTGCAGTACGTTAACCTTACTAAAAGCAACAGCGGTCTCAACTTCGTTAATTCTATTATAGAGCGTTTGAAAATTGTTGAGGAATGAATTATAAACGTGAGTAATCTGTACAATATTTTGAAAGGTTCTTGTTTCATTGAGATAGAGGTCAATTTTCTTAAGACTATTTTCGACAGTGATAAAGTTGCTTCGAGTAGAGTTCGCTATATTAGTAAGTGTACCCACCATTTCGGCGACTATAGTAATTTTATTAGCAATGGCATCCTGTCTTGATTTCAAATCGTTTATCATTTTCTCATACATAATTGCATCGTCATTGTCCAAATTACCGGTTATAGATTTAATAAGTGAACCAATAGGATTTAAGAGGCCACGTTTGACTCTAGGTGAAGGAATTAACTGCTTGTATTTTTCTATAACTGTATTCATTAAGTAATCGGTTTGCTCTTCTATGTCGCGTACACCTGATATAATAAGGTCATTATGTAACTGTTGTTTGAGTGAAGTATATCTTTTTACATTTAAATCTAATTCATTATACACTAAGTTTAAATCTAGAATCTTAATGATAGTCCATTTGGAATGGCTAATGTAGGCTTGTCCTTGCCGAACAGGCAACAACCCTGGATTCTTGTCAATCGGGTGCACTTGAAGGGCCTGGCCTTGGATCATTTGGCCGACCAGAAGCATTAACCTGCGAAGGGCGTTTAACATCTTTAATCGGTACTTTCGTAGCGCGGGTACCTACATTAACTGGCACAACATTTCTACGAATGGCTGCGGTAACGTGAGCTTTCTGATAGCGCGGTTTATCTTTGCTACGCCTAGTATTAACTCCTCTAACGTACACAGTGTCACCTTCATCTATATCAAAACTAGTCTCACCGCCTCGCCTTTCTACAACCGCTTGTTTTCTACAAGTAAGTTTGTCTGTCAAGTACTCATATAAACGTTTAGTTCGCCGTGCATGTTCTTTAACTAATTGTTGGGTATACTGTTTGTCAAAGCTTACATTAAAGGCATTGTTAGCATCTGTGTGGCCAAAAACTATTTCAAATGGTGATAAGTCTGTTGAGGAATGGATAGTATTATTATAAGACATGAGCGCATACGTCATTACGGATGAAGCGTCTGTTATTTTATGTTCATACTTTGCAATGCGATATATTTCAATAATGGTAGAGTGGAACCTTTCAATTAGTCCCATTGAGTTTGGATTATGTGGGGTTCCTATGTGCAATTCGATTTTATAGAATGATAACATTTCTCTCATTAATGTGTTATTAAATTCCGTACCGGGGTCTGCACTGATTCTACCTGGGATTCCGTACGTAGAAAAGTACTTGATTAACGCTCTTACAACTTCAGGCGTAGACCGATTATTTATTTCGATAGCCTGACCTAGCTTGCTGAAGGCGTCGATAATAGTAAGGAATGTCTTTCCTTCTATGGTAAAGGTATCAATAAACAGTTCTTGGAATGGTTTTGTTTGTGTCTGGGAGAGTTGTAACTCGGGCCTTAAGGGTCTCCGATCATATTTCATGCGCTTGCACACGTCGCATGCGTTAATAACACTACTAACGGTTTGATCCATATTATTCCAAAAGTATGTACGCTTAAGGCGCACCAACGTTTCTTTTATACCTCTATGACTGTTCTTTCCCGTGTGATAATTAAGTACTATATTACGCTGTTCATCTTCATTATCTATGTATTGTATTCTTTTGGTGCATTCATATAATTTGACTGTTCCTTTCTTAAAGAGCGCTGTAGTCGTATTCGAAAATTGAATGCGATGAATTTCGTTATCAAAGTAGAAGAAATATTTAACTTTAGGTCGAATATATTGCAATAAGAATTTTTTAACAAGGTCCATATTATCAACAGGTAAGTGAACATTCAATATTGTTTGAGATGCTCTTGATTCTTTCTTAACTGACAATTCATTTCTGTTCCAGGTATGAACGAGTATTTGATTTGGTTTGCTATCTATAGCTTCATGCAGTATAAGTATGCCTTCTGTATCTAAATCTTGAGCTGAGTGGGCGGTATCAGTATCGCTACTAGATTTCTCAGAAGCTGACGCGGTACTACTATCTGGCTCTACATCAACGGTTGGATTGGAATGCGGGGAATGTCGATCACCTAGCGAGTGAGCACTTAAAGTTTTTTCTGAGTCTGGTGACGTTGTTAGTCGGTCACGAGAATGAGCCTGATTTTGTCTAACTATTTCGTCTACAACTCCTTGTAAATCGCGTTGGAGTCTTTGTTCGCGTTCATCTACATTAACCTGCATCGATTCATCATCATCCGCAAGGGCGTTAACCTTAATACGGGACAACGCATCGGCATTTGTGTTTTGTTTGCCGTTCTTGTACACTACATCGTAGTCGAATTCAGCGAGACGTAACTTCCACCGCGTAATTTTACTGTTTGGTTCGTCCATAGATTTTAACCATGCCAACGGCCTATGATCGGTGTATATTGTGAACCTTTTACCGTACAAATAGGGTCGGAAATGCTTTACCGCCCATATTATCGCGAGCATTTCTTTTTCAATGGTACTATAGCGAGTTTCAGGTTCGTTTAGGGTCCTACTAGCGAATGCAACTGGTTTGTCGCTGCCAATTTGACCCTGTGATAATACTGCACCTATTGCGTAATTAGACGCATCGGTGGTTAGTATGAATGGCTTTGAAAAATCCGGGAACTGTAAGAGTGGAGCGTTTGTTAAAAGTTCTTTACACCTTTCAAACGCATCTATGTACTCTTGGGTTATTTCGATTTTATTACGCTTCTTTAAGCATGCTGTTAATGGCTTTGTGATTTTGGCGAAGTCCTTGATAAACTTCCTATAGTACCCAACAAGTCCTAAGAAAGATTTTATCTCGGTGGTTGTGCGGGGCAAGGGAAAGTTTAACACTGCCTTGATTTTATCATTATTGGGCTTAAGGCCTTCTTTGGTGATGGTATGGCCTAAGTACAGGACTTCCTTCCTCAGAAACTCGGACTTGTCTAAAGTAACTTTCAGATTAGTTTCACGGAGTCGATCGAAAATTTTACGGAGTTTGGAGATGTGTTCTTCAAGGCTACAGGAATAGACTATGATGTCATCAAGGTACACTAAGCAATGTATGCCTTGAAGACCTCGCAGCACGTTATCCATGGCTCTTTGGAATGTGGCTGGGGCTGTCTTTAAACCAAAAGGCATGCGTTTGAATTCAAAGTGGCCGCTTTGGGTTGTGAATGCTGTTTTTGGTACGTCTGTGGGGTTAACTTCTATTTGGTGATAGCCTGAAGCCAAATCCAGAGTACTAAAATATGTTGATTTGCCTAGCTTATCAAAGAGGTCGTTTATATTGGGCAACGGATATTTGTCGTCAACTGTAATTTCATTTAGACGGCGATAATCTATGACCATTCTGTACTTACGCTCGCCTGTCGCATCTATCTTTTTAGGGACCAAGTGGACTGGAGCACTCCAAGGGGAATGCGATTCTTGTATAACATTATTTTCTAAGAGTTTATCGACTTGATTTTTAATCTCTTCATTTTGAGAGTGTGGGTGGCGATATGGCTTGATATAAATCGGGTTTTCGTTTACTGTACGTATAACGTGCTTTACTTGGTTGGTAAATGAAAGGGGGATTTTGTCACAGTGAAATATGTCACGATATTCGTAACATAAGGCAGAAATACACTTTCGCTCTTCTTCATTCGCATGGTCTAATCGCAATTTCGACAAGTTCTCTTTCAAGGCTTCATCAATCTCAATGTCATCTGTCACTACATTCAGTTCACATTCTTCACCGTCAAATACTGTTACTTCAAATGGTTCTTTAAAAGTTATCGTAGCTTTCTCATTCGATGTATTCTGCACTACTGTTTCAGCAAAGAAGTTTTCACATTTAACTAATGCAGCTGGCATACGGACTCCATCACAAAATTCCATGAAATCAACTACAGCGTCACCATTTTGCAAGTTAGTTGGTATCTTAAAACGTGTTTCGGACCTTGGTTCGATCGATATTTCGTAAGGTGGGTCGTAAATGATAGGTATATCGACGTTAGGTGTCTGTAAGACCTGATTTCTCATATCTATATTCGCGGACAATTTTTTTAATAAGTCGGATCCAATTAGTCCGTCATACCGGCTATCGACATTGTACACGTAAAATTTATGTGGGAGGCAACTCTTAAATGTTTTTAATAAAGGTATGTATATAACTTCATTGTGAACGCTCTGTGCATGAGTACTGATAACTGTAAACGGTTCGGCTTGCTTGTAAGCTGCGAAAAATTCATCAGCTTTCGCCGGGCTAATAAAGGAGCGACTACTGCCAGTATCGATTAAAAATTTTGAATTTATCTCAGGTATGTCAATGTGAGGTAGTTTTAAGATGCTATCGCAATAATTTAAATTGATTACTTCACTGTGCTGCTGGAGGCTGTCACATGAAAATTTTCGGAAGCTTCGGCACTCTCATTAGGGGCTACATTACATTCCTCAAGATAGTTGCAATCAGTTGGTGTGTTCTCTACATATTCGGTATTTGATATATCATAGTAATTATAATCACACTCATCAGAATAGTAACAATTATCACTATTAGTTGGTTGTTGGTTGTAAAATACGTCATCCGTAATCATATTCTGTCTAACAGGTGCAGTGCGCATGGATACATCTGTGTCACGTCCAGGATTTGGCATTGGACGATGTTGGACACCAAACTTAAATTGATTCGGCTGTTGTGGGGGAACACCAAATTTATAGTTGCCATATGAGGGGTTTTGTATGCCGAACTTAAACTGATTAGGTTGCTGTGAAGGAATACCAAATTTATAATTACCCTGTGGCACCCAATGGCGCGATTGTTGGGGCATGTTAGGTATTTGGCCTCCAAATCGTGGCCCGTTGTTAGTCACTTGAGGGACAAATTTATTACTGTTTGAAATGAAGTTCGATCTCGGTGCAAAGTTTTGACCTTGTGGGATACCGAATTTAAAATTATTTGGCGGTGGCATCTGGCTAAACACTGGTCGAAAAGGGGTTGATTGCTGTAATGTCGGAGGCCTATTTTTAGTATGTCTCGCATTATATTGATTCATAAAGTTTACCTCCTCAGTCACAATTGTAAGCGCCTGTTCAATAGTAGAGCAACCCTTCAGCCTAACAATTCGTATCATTTCCTCGGGAAGATTGTATAAAAATACATTCATAGCACTATTGTTATAGATTATCATTTTAGCCGCTTTAATTCCTTCGTCCGTAAGTCTATTAACCTTTGATATCAAACAGCTCTTGACATTCTGAACTCTACTACAAAATTGGATGTAAGACTCGCCTTGTTTAATTTTTATAGTTTCTAGTTCTATAGCAATGCACTCTTCAGAGCGCGGGTCGCCAAAATGTTGTGTAAGAATATTTTTAAGATCCTGCCATGTGACTAAGTTTTGATGGTCACTAAGCAAGGATGCAGCTTTGCCTGTGAGCCTGCTAGTTATAGCGTGGTATACATATTCATTTTGTTGTGGCTTTCCTTCGACTTGGAATGCTCGGATAACATATTCGGCTTTAGAAATAAAAAGATTTAATAATTTTTCGTCTCCATCATATTTTGGGACTATACACAAAAGCTCTTTTGGAATTAGTTTGATTTGCTCCATTATACTGAACAAAATATGTTGCACAACTTATACTAAACTATAATAATAAAACTATAATAATCCTAGTAAATTGTTAATCGCAAAACTGTTACTCAAACAAGATCAGATAAAACAAAATTACAAGGCCGACGATTTTGGGTCGGAAAAATGTGGAAAAGATCGGGAAATCGGAAGTAAGTGTGAAGAGGTCTACTCACATATAACTCATTCCCGAATCCTCCGTGAGTCTGCAAGGCTGGTCGTATGGCCTCGGGTCAAGGCGCACTTAACACCTCTGTTTTCGGTGCACACACGTCGCGGGAGTAAATGTTCGTGGATACCCGGTACTGCTACTAATTCGACACTACAAACCGATTTAGTGCCTGAGAGTGTCGATCCTTGCAGCAGGATACAGCGGATATCCTACCGGCTGCGCCACTTAAAACACGACGGACCCGAAGTATGTTTTTAAAAATCAAATGCAAAATTAAAAGCAAGTGTTTAATGTACGACGATAGCTTACAGACTAACAATATTAATTAAAACTAACTTAGATCATACGGGATGCTGTCTCAGCATATATCCCGGTGGTCTACAGGCGACGATATTCTAAGAAGCCAAACTGTGTGGGCGCGTATTGATAAGCACCGTATTGTCAGGTGGTCTAGCTGATATAACTAGGTATGCGAAAATGGAAAATATTTCTGAGCAAAGAATACGTTTTTTTTAATTTTTTTACACAAATACCCTCCTAAAATTAGCCCCAGTTTGATTATGCAGGGAAAAAAAAAAACAATTTAACCAGGTGTGTGACTATGCTTGAATGCTCTTTTGTGCTATTTCAGACTTTCTATGGCTTTGGCTGGTTATTTTATTTTGGGAACTTAAACTCATTTCATGCCTGGATTTGTTTCAAGGCTAGCTTCTGTAATTTTATTTTTGGTACTGCAGAAACCTTTTGTTTTTCAGAGTTAAAAAGGTAACCCATGCTAATCCAGCCATTTTTGCTGCCAATTCTATTATCTGTGTGTCCCGGTTTCACCCACGTAGACTTAATTTCATGGATCAAAAGTAGCCCTTATTACAGATAAAATTCTCCTAGTAACATCAGCTAAGTGAGCATCAGTGAAAGTAAAATCGGTCCAGCTGTTTCTGAGATTAGCTTAACAAAAAAAACAGACGGAAAAAAACGCTTTGCTTTCATATAAGCTTTTAATGATATGCTGTTTATTTGGAATTACAAACAGACTCTTCAATTTTATTTATCTGCATAGATATTTTTTATCTTTTGATTAGATATGTACTAAGAGCGTGTCGGGTGTAACGTGACTAGGACTATGTTACATACAGTCTCATTCATATTCAACAGTGCAAAGATCAAACGCGTATGTTCTTCCAATGGCTGACTTATTGGTTTATTTGTGGCGCATCCCGTGTGGCATAGGTTAATTCTGTTTGAGCTACATTCAACATGGCGTGTGCCGTGCGCCCGTTAATAATCTTGATTACCATCTGTTTTCGTCGTATGTATATCGAGTCTAACGTTACACAGTTAAATTTAAAGGTAATATATACGCCCTTTAGATTCCATCTAATCGTCATACATAAGTACTATTGAGCTGTTCTTAAGTTACACGATCACATCAAATCATGTGCATCCCCCCACTTAGCGACCAGGAGGAACACCGTGGAGTTTAGTCGGTGTGAATCCGACTTAACCCTTCCGCTGCCCCTGTGGCGGTTGGTGTATCCATTACGTATAAAAAAACCTTACTCAATCAAATGCGATTTAGGATTCCTCAGTAGGTTTAAACCGCCAGCCGATATTACCATGCACTTGAAAAAAAGTACTGTACTTACTTGGGTTTATTATCAAAAACAATATACTTAGGTACCGGTCGCGTCACGAGTATTGGACGCGCAGCGAAAATTTGTGGGGATACTGCGCATGTTTTTCACCTCGCCCCATACATATAGACAGAGACAGTCTCATAAAATGACTGCTGCACATTCAGATGTACTCGTTATTTACTCGTGACGGGAGCAATTAACAAAAATTATTGGAAAAAAAATGGCTAACTATAAATCTAGCTCAGATATTAATATGTAAAGTAAGCGGTTACGAAACGGAAAAATGGAATTAAACTTAATTATAATTAAGTGTGGCGCCGGACGGACCGCCTTCAAATGAGTTTGGTTGCTTGAATAATTTTAGTCCAAGTTTTAAACTAGTATTTTTAAGGTTGGTTTATTTATAATTAGACTTCAACATTTCGGATACGGACTTCGTAATAGAAAGCTAGTAGATCATGTTGAACTAGCTGCGTCTATCGCAATCTCTATTTGACTGGTTCAGAAACAGAGATTACTGCGGCTAACCACTATATTCATATCAATATCCATACTAATATTATTAATTGGAAAGTGTATAAGTGTATGTTTGTTTGTCTGTTATCTGCTTTCACTGAATTGATTAGCTGTAATTTGGTATAAGGATAGTTTTGGTTCTCAAAATAGCAGACGAAGTCGCGGGTAAGGGTTGGTGCAGTAATACATTGTTGCGATAATTACTTTTAACGACTCGGTCAAATACAATACATATTATACTATTCATATAAACATTATATACGTTTTCGTCTATGTATATATGTGGGCTGTGACGTTGTCGTGAAAAATATTGGAACAGCTGAAGCTAAGTATGAAAGAAGAACTAATAAAACTTCTGCGCAAGCATTTTAATTCACATGCGTAATTGAATTATAGTAAATAGGGAAAACGCTTTATTGCGTCTTCTAATGAGTAGGTACTTATGTCAAACGTTGCATATCCTCTGTAAATAAGCATATATGTTATTAATAAGAAGGTTGTGCATATTTCTTATCCTAAATAACACGAATTACATGTTACATTGAAACAGTACAATTCAATTTTTTAAGACGACTGTCTGTGTCCAATTTTGCCCTTGCCCAGTAAGTAACCATGAGTATGGATTTGAAAAGTACATAAGATAGCAATCGATTAAATAATTATATTGTAAGTAACACCGTTTATAACTTTTTTGGGTCAGACATTCTAATTGTTCGTCTATTTTCCCTTTTCCTAAGAACACTAGTACCCATTACGGTTTTAGGTTATCCTCAATTCCAGTCGTCACCTACTGACCTATAACAATACATTATATGTTACAGTAATGGAGTTGTAAGCCATTAATTGATCTCATCATTCTCAACTAACCTATAGCTGGCGGCTGGTTTGAAGCTATTGTTTGTAGTACACGTAATCAACAGTGTGGATTACTATAAGAGAATCTTGGAGCTTCCAGATATTCGAAGACATGTGAAATGTAATGACTTATGTGTTCGGTGCCCACTTTTCATGATTGGATGTCAAAATTACTGATGGTGAGTCCATCATCATCTCAGGCATACAGACGAATTAGATTTCTTTGCTAACGTTATATGTAGGTTTCCTCACGATGTTTGCCTTTGCATATGCTCTTGTGACATCAGTGCCCTTAGTTTCTTCTTCCGGCAAACCACTCAGCAGCCGCGACTCTATCGATTCGCACGACTTTTAATCTAAATAAATTAAATGGCCTGCTACCGCCTATGTCGCCTGCTACGCAAGCAACGCAAGTTCGAATCCCAGCGGGGCCTGTACCAATGAGTATTTCTGAAAAACTTATGTACAGTGATTTCACACCACGTGCTTTACGGTGAAGGAAAACATCGTGAGGAAACCTGCACATTTTCTGAGAAGTAATTCAATGAAGTATGTAAAGTGTCTGAGACGGCGATGGACTCACCATCTGTCACGTTGGCACATAATCATCTTCGGTGAAAAGTGGGTGTTGTGATTACAACACCTCTGCCTACCCCTTCGGGGAATATAGGTTTGAGCATATGTGTGTATGTATGTAAATTAAATGGCCAGTGTTCCCCTGGAATCTTAAAAAATAATCATTTTGGGTACTCCCTTTTGACACTCAAGGGTAAAATTCTAATAAAGTATTAAAAAGACGTTGGAATAGATAATTTAAAAAGAATAGAAACAATCACTTAGCGTAGTCAACTAAAACGGCCTCACTCTAAAATTTTATGACTCCGGAACGGTTCAAGATATTAAGATAATGTAAAGTGCATGTTACTCCCAGCGACAGGCACATTAGCATACTAACATTTAAGGCGTACCAACCGAGCAGCATTGTTGACTCCATGAGAACTAAAGTACCTATCAGAGATTCCAATAAAAACGTGGCTATTGACTCGAGCGCGACCCTACTACATTAATTGCCTAACATTCTTCCTAGATATAATGTATTTCTTTAGGTATGTCTGCCTGTATTGATTCCTTCTGTGGGAAACTGGGAATGACGCAGGGACTGTATTTCCCTTCGTCCTCTCCACATAACTCAATTGGCAGGCAATCTCGCGCCGGCGCCGAGTCCCACGTAATTACCACCGGCTTTTGCAGAGCCACGCGAATGAAATTTGTTTGCCGCTCAGCGTGATGGAATCATTACCATTTTGTCCTACTTACTTGCCTTCCAATTAATTACCAGTTTCTGTTAGCTTTGACGTCTTTAACTATAATATATGCGTACTAATACTAAATGCTTTTAAACGATTAATATAAAAGTTATATATAGAAATCGAGTTAATTTGTTCGGTCCAAAGTTAAATCGTCAGCAGAGGTCACTTGTATATTGATCGACCGTTGCTTAACTTCGCCCGATCCGACGTAAAATTTTCCAACGTAGTGTGTTATGTATTACCGCGTGATGTTCCGAATAAGGAGCCTAGTTTGGTTTCTCCAAATATAATATGGAATTGATAGCAACGGTATCACGGCACGGGAGATGTAATCCACATGTGCCGCGTATTCCATCAGGGATGCAAACGTTGTTAGCCTCCAATATTCACTTTAAGCTCTGGAAACGGAATATTGCGCTTCATTAAGTTTTCATACTCCTCTCGCCCGCTGGGGGTCATTATCGCCAATGGAAATGGCGAAAACATTCGTACGTTATTTATTATAATTTACCAAATGGGATGTGTTCATCATTATTGTCCATTGTTAACGGCAAAATTTTAAAACAAAGTATCCGTTATTTAACCTTTAGAGCTCATCTTAATATTAAGCGGATGGGAATTTAAACACTGTATGATTTTGATTGGAACATACCGTAATATATTATTTTGATAAGAAACAGATCTCAGCGTGAGTCAGCGTACGATAGACAGGCAGGTTAAGTTTAGTGCAAGATATGTGGGCCGTTTCGAAAGTGCGCGAGCTGCCAAACTTTGATATGCGTTGCCAACATTGTTGGTCACAGACGCACACGTCTTGCAACCTCGCCCACTTTCACAATACAAAGTTTCATTTCGGTGCAATGGCTCGGTTATATCTATACTAAAAAAAAACATGTGTTTCACCTGAATTGGCTGCTGCTATCTATCAATTTATGAACACCGTTAACTCCTTTAGTAAAACAACACGGTGGCGGAAGAATCTTAATAACTTCCTTGTTTTTTTGTAGCAGGAAGTTTTTGTTAGTAGCTGTAAAAGTACACGAGCATAGCCTACCACAGTAAACATTTCCTCGTCGGATGCTAAAAGTTTCCCTCTTAGCTACCAACCCCGATAATTGACAGGTCTGCGGTTGTCAGGTCTCTGGCTGCGGTCAGCTGGTCACGTTTCGCTTCACACCGGTCACGAGCCGCCTTCTTCCAAAGCATTCTAACACTTGAATGGCTAGATTGGACATTTATTAACTTACATATCGATTACCAAGGGCTACCGCCTATTATATCTATACATTGTACAGTTAAAAAATAAATAAATTTAACTTCGTTCATATTTCGTCTGTGTTCAAAAGAAAGTTTACTTGATACCTGAAACGTTAGATTCATATTTGATTGTAATTTTTTTCATGGTGACGTTGATTTATTCGTCAAAATGTTTATCTTTCAACGAAATTTCCTTGTGCCTTTGAATGAATTCCTGAATTTCCTTCAATTTCCCAATAATAAAATGCAAAATACTTTTGTTCCTCTACATAACTTAGAAAACACGGAAAACTAATTCGAGGTAAAAAGTGCGTAAGACATCGTGACGGACTCTCGGGAGTAAACAAGGGTTTTTACGACGCGCTCGAGACATTTGTACCAGTGTCTGACTGAGGTGCCGCGGTGTTTTTCTGCCTGAGACGGGACCGATAGGATTTGTACCCACCAATTTAGAAGCATAATTACAAATACTCACGCAAAGGGCACTGCCACAATAAAGACTTTGAACGTACGCAAAAACCGGCTAATTTGGTTGCCAAAAATAAGAAAGCATTTTTGGCATGACGTTACCGCTTACCTCGCGTGCTAGTATTTTAGTCGTTCTAAATACAGTTTTCAGAACAAAGAAACTCCTAGTTTTTGTAATTTCACATGGCCAACCATCTCTTGACGGATCTAGAATTCGTATTTTATTTAATTACCTCAAATAGCGCATGGCCAGATGGTAGATAGTGGACGTATAGTTGTTTAACAATAGACTGACTGAACAAATGAACTTAATGGAAGAAACTCGAGAGCTCTGGCAATAGTCCCCTTTCTCACACGCTAAAAAACTCGTTAGCGCTGTTTACGATGTTCGAGATGACATTAGAAAATACGGACAGACAGATTGTTTATTCTCAGTCTTGAAAACATTATGCATTTTGCACTTATCGCTATGATCCGATTTTATCATTATGTGACCGTCAACGTTCACTGAGGAAAATATTCCAATGTAATGTATGCATGTTGTAGGTTTGTATTATAGGGTTATTGCTTTTAACTGAAGGCATCAGAATATTCAAAGCAATAGAGCAAAACCATAGAGTGTGTAATCCCAAAGGTCCAATAGCTGTCAAGTCGAATACAGAGTCAGCGTAGTAGAATATCTAAATAATGTTCATGGCGACCATTTTGGCGCTGATGCGCTAAAAATGGCTTTGTAAATAATGTCACTGTAAACAACTGTAACAATAATGTTCACCTCCGTGAACTATGTGTAAAAAAATATCTAAGGCTCGCTATACTTTATGGAAAACTGAATGCGAGTCTTATAAGTAACTGCAGTGCCCAAGTATTGTAAGTCTAACTATTCCATATGATTAATATATGAGCAATGCATTCAAACTCAAACGGTTGCAAGGTCGTCAGGGTGACGATCATAAACACGGTTGAAACCCTCTGTTATCAAGCCATTAACAATGAACTAGTTATGCCAAACAAACCACACTGCAATGCACTATTGTTGAATGTTCATAGTTCACGCTTATCAAGCTGTACTTACTGTACTGTGCCCCAAGTACACATTTTACGTTGACTTATCAGTTGACTGCGTTTTATCCTCATTTTGTATGGAGGCGAGTCTAGGAAGCTTTTCGTCTTCATACAAAAAAAAAACGCAATACGCCATTTCAAACGACGACGTTCTAACGTGTCAAAACATATACTTGGGGCACTTATAGCGTTTTTGAACTTTTACTCTTGGATTAAGTCTGGCTACCCATGGTTGCTAAATGGAAATCGAGAACTGGTGAAGTGAAGGGAAACTATTTACAGAATTATACATGGAATTTATTCAGAATTGTTACTTTCTTGTGGGCATGGTATTAATAAAAGTAATTTAAAGGTCCAATTTTCAAATGGATTTATCGATCCCACAATTTTACTCCTTCAGACGAGTTGGCGTTGCAAAGCATACAGATGGTCAAAACTAATAAAGCAATGTAGACGGCTGTATACGGAGTTTCGTATATCTACGACTGAGTTATATGATCGCCTCGTGTTGCGACCCATAAACTGGTGGCCATAACAAGAGTTGCTCTGTCCATACATCGATAAACATTGATCTTTATACGTAAATGAGAGTAGTCTGTTGTATAGTTAATACCTATTCCCCCTTATTACAAAACATTGTTTAAAGGAAGACTAGACGAAACTTTAAAACTATGCCAATATCATTTTAAATCCGTATCCACAGAAAGATATGGAGTTACTTTTAAGCCAAGGACTATCTTAGTACTACCTATTTTTGTAATAAGGTAGGGGAAATGATTCTGTAGTTATAGGGCCCGCTTTACGGTGTAGTAACGAACCGTGTAATAACATTAAGTAAGTAATTTTTCAGTCTCTTCGTAGCTGTGCATTGTCTAAAATCCAATTAGCTGGTGGTAATTATAGTGGGTAGTGTCTAGGTGAACCGTGGTACCGACATTCTAGGCAGGTATTCGCGCGGAGCGAATGCGTTACGGAAATTTCGGAATGCGACACATGTCACACGCATGTGTGGGACGGCTATATTTGCCCGCTCGGTAAATTGAGAATGTCGGCGATATTTGCCAAACACGCCCAATCTTCGCCGCACCACACTATGCAATCGGCCAATTTACCTGAGTGTGTGGTCCTTTCAATATGCTTTTGATCCAACGTCATCATTTACATGGACTGAAAAGAATACAATTATTTACGCTTCATACAAACCTATATGTTTACATTGGTTCAGACAAAAACTGTATCTGAAAATATTATGTTTCGTACAATAATAGGCGGTAGCAGGTCATAAGCATAAAATAAGTAGGTAGGTTGAGTGCATCCTTATGTGTCTCGGCGTAGGTACATACGTTTTGGTATAGACGCACGCACACGAGTGTATTCAGTCATCACAAATGGTAAGCACTGCTTATCTGCTGCGGTAGGCACAAACAGGCACGTTTATTAACATGCGGCGTATGATATATCCCAAATTATTTATGAATTAAGACTGTGTTTAGTTGTTTAGTTGTAATGGTGCTTTTTCTAAATTAATAGAATATGTAATAATTCATGGTAATTTTTCTTAAGAATTCATTTATTTTTCACAACTCATTTTTGACAGCTCATGTTTTTAATGAGTATATAGTGGACTGTATCCACTAACTTTAAAAAAGGTTGGTTATAAATATAAACTCATTAAACAGACTGATTGGCTGAATATTGACAGCTGACGCGTCTAACAATTTCGTCGACATGGGTCTTAGATACGCAAAAGAGATAAAACATCAAAGAATGGCATTATCATTAATTATACATAATTGTCGTGATAAGATCGTATGTATGTAGCAGACTGGATAGGTTAGATATGCTTAGTATCTGTCATCAAATTTACTCGAAGTTGTTGATAACACGTTACTTTGTAACGCTTTTATTACATCTAGTTTTATGAAGGTTTTCTGTCTATTTATATGCAAGTTAATTCAACATTCACGTGAGCTTGCTTGAAAATACAATTCCAACTTTATTATTTGTAGTTAAGCCAGCGAACTGCGCAGGGAACTCTGGAGTTGTTAAATGCTTTATTTGGGTATGGTTCCAAAACCTCCATTTATTATTTACAAAACTTATATCCAGCTAAAAGTAGAATTATAAAAACCCTTTTTATCTGCTGCACATTAGGGCTGAAGTAAATGAACAGCTAATAAATCTAAAGCTCGTAGCCCTCCAAGTTCAAACAGTAATTAAAGTTTAACGTTTATGTTACGCAATCAATGTCGTATAAGCTTATTATTAGGGCATTAAATAGCTTGGCGAGCTGACGTCACACGCGGGTTTCCCTTTCGAATGATTCATAGACGGTAGACGGGGGCGGGCAAAGATATTCAGTGTTTATTTTATAGCTTTACACCGAGGATTTCAGTAGCATCTGAGTTGCTGATTAAAATCTCAATGCTTATAATGGTGTAATAGCGGAGATGCTGGAAAGTAGGTTAAGGATTGCACTTAAATTCAACTGACACTTCGGTGAAGGTGACACAATGACACGAAAAACTGGGTTGAAGGATAATCCAAAGTGGTTGCTTTGAAAAGTGGCAACATTTTAGGTACTCGTGTTTGTTATACTTGTCGAAGTGTTAGATTTTGGTAGTAATGTAAGTAATGTAGTAACTTTTTGTATAAAGGGCATGAGGTGCCCCGTGGTATCACCGTATTGATTTAGTTTCATGCTTTAGTTCGTAATATTTTTTTTTGAATTAATTACTCCTTGAAACATCAGATAGCCAGTGAAAATCCCGTTAAAACGGTCCAGTCGATCACGCGTGATGGCGTGATTAAGAGAAATATGCATTAATTTATGTATATATATAAATTCGGCGGACAATTCTGTGAATAAAGGTGTATTCCAAATTAGGTTTGATCCAAGTCCAGGTTAATTATTTATGTATGCGCGGCCTACGTCGCTGACGTGAGTGCTGTCGATTTTCCAATTCTGTGTTCTGTTTCCACCAACGTACCGCCCCACCGGTGAGTCGATTTGATGAAGATATTTAAAAGATTCTTAGTTTAAATTCACACAGATTCTCCAAAGGTTATAATAGCTACCTTCATCCCCGATAGTCTTTAGCTGCCTTTAGAAACCCTGGACGGATGATAATAAAGGAGAGAGTATTGTTGCTTGTCCATACCTATACAGATTAATAAAACTTGAGCGTCTGTATATGAAAGTAGGTATATATATTATAATATACGTATGTAGCATTAAAAAAAAACATTCTCTGTCTGTCTGATTATTTACGCGTTTCAATGTATATCAAGACATCTTATCAATTGATATAATCAATGGGAGGTAGCCGTCGAATAAGATCATTACCTTCTCGTATTTCCGGCACGGTAAATCACAATGTTTTTGGACCGTTGCCCTTATATGTGGTAAGCACCTCGATGTTATGATGACTAACGCAAGTCGCGTTCAGAAATACATTTATATGTAGGTAGAGATGTACGGTAGACATTTTGCGTATTCCTAATGGCTATATGTGGCTTCAATCCAGAAATAATTTCTTATGAGTAAGCCCTTTTGAAATGCATTTAATTTTGAATAAACAAATAAGATGCTCATATTAAAATGAGGTGTTCATTAAATAAACAAATTGTATTTCAAGGGAGTTTGGAGTGCAGGGCAGTGTTAATTTGTTTGTATACGAGTAAAGTTCATGGTTCTTATAGAAATTATTAGTGTTATGTATGATGCAATGCGACATTGGCATGATTCGGGCTTGGCGTTGATAAAAAAACGGCTGATTCATCAAGGTCAGTGTAGACTACAGATATGCTTTTTATTGCTTTTTATGTTATGACATTTACGTTTAACGCCATGTGATCCAAAGTATTATTATTAAGCGTGGATTTTTTTTATTGTAAATTTGCACTACAATATACAGCTACAACTTCAAAGGCACATTGTATGCATAATTTTAGGTTAAACATTTTCAATGGCCATCCAAAAGATTTACTTATTTTGGAGCCAACGAAGTCTCATAATGTTTGTATTCATCGTGAATTTACAATGAGGAGTTAATCACTCATCTGTATATCTATATAATTATATCAATATATATATATATATATATATATATATATATATCATGTAATATCTATATTCAGTGAGATCTACTTGATGTCCTTATACGTCATGATAGAACACCTTTTCTTGAAGGAACTTTGTATTTGAGCTGCCACGTCTAGTGATCCCAAACGCTACTGCGGACGAGGGTTCTATACCCGGGTCGGACAATGTGTTATTGGGCTTTTCCATCTGTAATTTCCCAGTAACAGCCTAGAGTCTGGGCAATTGCCCGGTTATTGGCAATAGGCTCATTCCCTATCTATTATATGGAACTAAAACATAACTTGTGGAAAGTGACTACCTTTTCGGGGCATACAGGCGTGATCATATTATATATGTATGGAACCTTGTATTTTACATAATATATAGTAGGTTGTGCTAGTGTATCCACGTAACCTCAATCATCTTGTCCGTTTGTCGGTGGAAGTGGGTCGTCCCGTCCTCGTGTCGTATGCAGGCAGGCTTCTAGCGAACAATACTCAGGAGGTGGTCCCTACGTAATACAGGGCTTCGTTTCTACCTTGTTTGTGACATGTTGTTCAATTCCATTCGTTTTAACTGAAGCGTACAAATATTGTCAACGGATTTGACATACATTTTACTGAATATACAATTTACGATTATAAGGATATAATTTGAGATACGAAATTATCGAGCTTGAATAAAATTACCGTACCTACCTCATGATGATATTTTAATTGTTAAGAGTAATTCCTCTGTTTCTTGGTAACCTTTCTTTACACAAATTAAATGAATTTTAAAGACATGTCTGCCTGAGATGGCGATAGACTCACCATCTGTCACGCTGGTATTTAATCATCTTCGGTGAAAAGTGGGTGTTGTTGTTTCAAAATCTCTGCCTAACCATTCCAGGAATAAAGGAATGAGCATATGTATGTGAGTATGTAAATTAATTTTCTAAACCTTGGATTCCTGGTTGCTTGCTTTAAGCTCGTAAGCCAATTTTCATTTTAGAGGAATCCTAAATAATGCTTCACATTATGGTCTGACGATGTTGTGTTTAATCTTGATAATCCAAGTCAGCATCCACATTTGACTTCAATTTATACGCCCATTCCAAGTAGGAAATTACATGTCAGAGCAAAATTATATTTACCTCCGTCAAAACCTTTGCATCCAAGACGATAAGACTTGGAGTTGCGTAAACTGTTGTTGAATAGACGCGGGGTGGGGTTCTTATTTCCGTCGGGCGGCAGCCATTGCGTTATCTGCGCGAAGATTCGTCGTCATCCGGCCCTTGCTTGAGGTCTGCTATGTGAAACAAACAAACACTAGGTACTTGACCTGCCGTTTTACTTCATGCTCGTTTCGAATGAAGCGAATGATCAGTTATTCGATGTTGAGTTAAATACATTTCTGATAAGTTACCGTTAAAAAGGTTGGAAACCGAAAAGTGTATAGAATCATGGTAGTATACATAAATAATTGTATGGTAGTACTTTAAGTAATGACCTGAAACAACGACCATTTAGCTCTAGCCATTAATAGTGATGAAGTCGCGTGTATACTGAAGCAAGTTATGGCGCACAGAGTTGATTGAGCTCTGGCGCGGCGCGGCGTCGTCGTCGTATAGTCGTAATGTGAATATGGGGTCAGGTAGACTCCTTTAGAGTCAAGTCTTTCCAAACACGACTTTGTTGCCAAGCTAGGTGGATGGTACCCCACCGATCCTTGACATGGTTCGCTCGCGACCTGAGTTAGGAGTTCCAAGCGATTGAGCGCTATTGCAGATAATATTTTAAAACGTAATGTGGATATAGAATGAGCCTGAAATAGATGAACGTGTAGTTTAGAGTATGTATGTAGATCATACTCTAATCTTGATGAGGTTATATGTAACAAGAACACTCTTTTGCAACTCCAACTAAAACAAGTTCAGACCTATGGCGTTATAAATGACATTCGATTTGTAATGCTTTGGCTTGGACTGGTTTCAAACAGCTTTTTAATCGACTCCCAGATCTCGAGAGTTTAATAATTATCGTGATTAATTATCTTCAGCAAGAGTTAATCGCTTGCCAATCATTCCGTCGCATCGAAACAATAACGTACCTAATTTCTGACTATCGTCTGGGGCAATGAAAATAATTATCTTTGTGTTTGTTTCGATTCGAACGACTACAGTGGTTTTGCTTTGAAAATGTATACATTAAATTGTGCATTCAGCGGAACCGTTTACTTTTTGACCCATTACCAGTTTTAGGAATTTCGATATCTTGGTTTAGTCAAGCAAGCGCGCATTTATAAACTTATTTCCTTGTTCCATATTTCACAAAATCGATTTTCGTAGCGTGAGTAATTCAAATCCGCCTATCTGTCAGTTCATATGTTTCGAATGCAGTCGAATAGTACTTAGTGGTTATAGTTAGCCTATTAATATTGTGGAACTTCTCGTGACCGCTAGCGGATGTGGCCCTTGTTTCTAGTTTGACTTGTTCACGAACTAGAATGGTGAGTGTACGATATTACGATCTCTGTCTTGCCCACTCTGCGAGTTGATAAAAGACCTTCGACAAACGTTTTATAGTAATAATTGTATGGGATATTGTTCGTTATTACTTCGGTAATATTTACCACTAAGTTGTACCCACGGCTTCGTTACTATTTCGATTTGGTATGTCAACTTCAAATCAGGCCAGACATCAGCTAGATCGCAGAATGATTACGTTTTCCCAAATCTGTAGGGGCTAGGTAATGCTATCCATACGTTACAACTGACTGGGCATTTTCTCAATTTGAGTATGAGTATATAGAGTATATACAGCAAACAAATTATTTACTAACCTTTGCAAATGCTTTGTTGTCCGTAATTAGCTGGTATCATCACAAAAATAATTATTCGAAGAAGTATGATTACACGTAATGCTCGTGATATTTAACTGCAAAATGAGGACATTATTTAATGTTTTTCCTCACCGATTACAATAAGACATTTAGATGTTCATAGCGATTAATACCAAAGGATAAAAACTTTGGTTATGTTCGTCAAATGTTTTAAATCACAGGGTAAGTTTGAGAAATGGTGGCAAAAGTCTTTCTTTGTTTTGTACTGGTCATTCTTAGACGTTCTTTTCATATGTGCCTTATAATATGTATTATGTATTCTGAATTAATCCAATGCATGGTTTGAAACGTGACCTTTATCACAAGATTTTCTTATTGTAGTTAGATTGCACTTTTTTGTTTGGTGTGTGCGTTTGAATTTGCTTGGAATGATTTGCACCGATTGCGTCCATTACTAGCTGACCGCTGCGCATATCGCTACGGTGAGATTCCAAGACGCCACATTAAAACTGAAAGTCGTTGTCGTGCATCAGCGCTTTCGCTGTGCATTATTGAATTTCAGGACATGTTCATTGCATGACAACTGCTATTAAAAATACCTATGTCTTGCAATTATTAAGCTTAATCGCAAGTTGTAAACAAAAGACTAAGCCTTTATCAATTGGTTTGATTAATGTTATACATACCTATATGATTTTCTCATTTAAATCGAAATCAAAAATTGTTTTATACTTATTATTTTTCTCTGCTAATGTTGAAGAATGTATTATCTAGTCCTTTAGTATTTTTGCAAATACCATCTGCTTTTTTCACACGAAATTGTTACATCATAGGTACGTTTATTTTAAGCTTGCTCGTAGGTATCGTTCCGAAAAATAGTCCACAAAATACTAGAACGTTGCTTCGCTACTCGCCTGTATAGTGTTTATATACATTCTAGTAATCAATAACGATTTCCTTTGTCTATAAATACGATATAATGGTCATCATTATGTCTAGAAACAGGTGGGCTGGTAGCGTGCTTGTGCGTATTTCATTATGCATTTTCTTCGATCGACCTGTGCCTTTAGAAGCTAGACAATCTAGTCAATCTAAAACTACGAGGTTAGACTGACCTCTTTTTTAAACTAGTGCTGCTTTTAATTAAAGTACAATTTATTTTATTTATTTATGAGGCTACTCGAATTGAAGATAATTCACAAGATGTGGCTACAAAGGTTTTATGTTATCCTTGAGGCATTAATATCTCTTCTCCTAGATTTAATTTAATCAATCAATAGGACTAATTACAACTGTCGTCGCTTACCTTAACATAAACGATATGATGTGATTTCGAATGCGAAACAATATTGGCAAACAACGATAGAGCGATTTTTTTTGCTAATTAGCAGTTGTTTACAGGAAGAATAAGCCAAATTGTAATTGGATCAGACTATTGTAATTGGATTAAATTGTAGTGCTTGTGATCCCACTGTTGGTCCTAATTAGTGTCACTACAACCATTTAACCACAATATCAGATTACATTTATAATATTTGTATATAATTTTAAAACGATTCTTCAAAATACCCATTCATCATATTCACGCGAAATTGTTAAAATCTTCTTTGAATGCTTTCTATTTTTATCAAACTTGTCTACTTGGGGTCGGTTATGTCTGAAGTTCACAATTTAGAAATGATTTATAGATGTCACTTCGTCAAATCGATCCGTGCGACTAGAAAATGTTCCCACGTATTGAGCGCTAGCGTCTATTTACTGTAAGCATTATGGCCTGTGCTTATGACGTTGGGTTGGTCAGTGCCCCGATTCACGTGACAAACGATCGAAACCCTCTCAATGTGGTATTCACGTGCTCTGAAATGGTAAATCGAAACGATTTCAACTCAATAAGGACGTTTGACGGCGACGACTGAGCTCCGCTTTTCTTTGATAAAATGCAAAAGAAAACACTGTCAATTACCAAGTCGCTACGATATCGTTACGGTTTCCATTACGTGAATCGGGCTACAGGTCACACAGCTCGCAGGGCTGGTTATCTATATGTATGCATTTAGCTGTAGATATTGAGTGTTGGTTTACTTGTATTATAGGGGCATGTGGCTGAACCGTTATAATCGGTAGACAGAATGACGCTGTGGTAATGTGGAAAATATGTTGTTTCCCATTAGCAGGCGCCTGGTTAAATGCTTGCTCCTTACTACAGGGGATTTAAACATAACTGACGAAATTTGTGTGTATTACAATTACACCTCTGCCTACACTTTCTGGGAATACAGGCGTGAATATATCATGAGGTTTTTAGCTAGTTTGGGTGAAGCTAGATGGGAAATAATACGAAAATAATTATTTTTTCTTTATTCCAAACTGTTTTGCTATTACATGGAAGGCTAAGTAAACAACTATACTGTTGTTTCTTGTACTTACATTTAAAGGCAGGCGTCATATCTCAGTTGAAGTAATTATTACTATGTTCGTTAGCTAATTAAGGTTAATTGGTTTATTACAGACTGCAGTACAGTGGCTTCTAACCATATAACTTGTTTACTTGTGTCATACATAGATATGATATTGGTAAAATATTGAATAATAAAAGCAAAATAATTTTCGTAATTGGTAGTAATTACAAATTTAATAATGGCTAATATCGTGATCTCATACCGTACGTTATTTGCGCTCTAAAAATGTAAAAGGTTAGGTTATAAAAAGGCTTCACGATGAATGTGACTGGATCTTTTGAATAGTGAATACCTTGCTTTAATATATAGCAGTGTTGTGTTTAAATAATGAAACGTTTAAAAAGTGTGAGTTAGAGAAATAATAAATATAATGTTGTTCTAAACAAGTATCTGGTGTAATTAGAATAGTTTTTTTATTCTTGATCAACATTGGGAACTTTTATATCTTGGCTGGAGATCACCATGTGGCCGGTAGTAATCAGGTGAGTGCGTTGTGCTATTTCGTCTGTTTTTACAATATTCACGTTATTTTTATTATAAATAAAAAGGTTCTCAATTCCTAGGCGTCTTTCTTTTGTGACGATTTTACGAGGTTCGGTGGATAAAAAAAATATTTCTTTGAAAGTTATAATAATTTTAAATTTGTAATTAAACCAATATTATAAAGATTTCTGTATAACAATTTTTAGGATGGATAATATACCAGTTTATTAACACGCGGCGAAAAGTTAGTTTCCAATGTTATATATTATTAGTTTCATGCCATTGCCTACCAATATTAGTATTGGAACGCATGGAAAGAGACATCAGCAATTTTGGTTAGCTTCGTAATTTCTTTGTAAATTACGTAGTTAAAATCAACAATCATTGCTCTGAGGCAGAATGAGTTGTTGCCAAACGAGAACAACTCTTTAGTACATTCATGCATCGTATATTTTACCTTAGTCCCATGACAATACTTGAATACACTGATAACAGACGCGTTCAACTGATAAGAGCATTGTTCCCTATCATTCACATGTTTGCTATACTGGTGGCGTGGCAGCGGTTGCTATTGAATTGTTACATGTAACTAACTAGATGCTATACATATATGAATATGAATAGATACACTCCACAAAGAAGGAGATAAAAACAATTTTAATTCGTTTTACATATTAACATGTATTTTTTAAATAGTCGACTAGCATTTACCTGTGTCTATGCCCGATCTCCACTCCAATCTGCGAGAGAATTTTTGAAATCGGATAGTTTCAAACATTTTGTTCAACATACAAACTAACAAAACGAAAAAAGCCTCATTGCATCATACTTTTGACGTGTATCAAAAATCACCAATCTAGAATCACGAAACGTAAAATTGTTAAGGAAACTTGATGAGGTATCTCCTATTTTAATACTGTCCTTATGTAAAAGTCGGTGAGTTTCGATTTGTGAGGCATAGTGGACATGTGATTGTGTCTACCGCTTTTATTATAAAAACGTGACTATGCTTGCATAGCGCAATAAAATTCAGAGAAGAATGTTGAATTATTTATACGCTTCGAGAACTGTATTTGATAAAGAATCCAAGAAGATCCAAGGAATACTTATTTTGATATGTTATATGTCGCGTGCTGTAGACGACTAATGGCGTCCTAAGGATTGAACTGAATGTGAAATGTGTTCATTGGTTCTTGAATATACTGACACTGCAGGCGGTTCTCATTACATATATACACAAATACTTTCCACATACAGTTAAATAAAATTGTAGTGTGTGTTAGAAATTCAAAATTAAAGTTTTCACTAAGTGCATAATTATGAAATAGTATACGGTACTTGGACTTTCACTGGAGGGCTACATTTGTTTAAGAAAATACTAGGAACAACTGGGAGTACGGGGATAAAAATATAGCCTATATCAATCAGTGATAATGTAGCATTCAAATAATGAAAGAATTTTCAAAATCGGTCCAGTACTTTTTGAGCCAATTCGTTACAAACATACATACAAACCTTTCCTCTTTATATAATTAGTATAGATATAGAAAAACGTTAATCCTTCGCGGGTAAAACCGTCGTACACAGCTGGTTTATGAATATTTGTCAAGTTATCTGTAACATAACATGTGGTAAAGTATTTTTAAAATATTTTTTACGATTAGACCACAAAACCATAAATGATTGATAATGTGACATTGTGGAACTCGTTTATCACAGCGATTGATAAAGTCTTTGGGAAACATTTTACCACATCAATCATATCTTGGAATTGTTTTAACTACTGTGAAATGTTATGTATTGTAAATTCTGAGCTCTCTTACGAAATAGAATATGTGTTTATTTATATTTTTACACAATTTATATTTTGTTAGAGGGCTCTGAAAGGCTTAAGCTCTTTGTGCTCTATACCAGTTGGTAATACATAATATACAACAATTTATTATGATAACGTCACTCACCAAAATGTATACCGTTCGCACATTTCATATTTAGCGGCGCAAGAAATTGCTACTGGCGACTAGATGAAGCGCATGCGAGTAGCTTACAATAACAATTTTCTACCCCATTGAAGTTTTGTAATCTTCTCCAAACAAATATTGGACAAATGTGATCAGGGCTTAGATAAGACTCACTGTCGGCAGGCATTTGTTTACTGTGATATGTGATATAACTAGGCGAAATAATGTTGCTGTTTTTAGATAGCAAATAGCAGTTTTTTAATCAATAATGGAGCTTAGGATAAATTAATGCGCCATTTTGTCACGCTTGATTAGTCAAAGCCTAAGAAGTGACATTCAACCGCAAAGACTCGCTGTCGACAAGCTTTGCATTCAGGCAAAATAAAATGGATTTAGCCTGATAAGAAAATAATTTTCTATTCCATGTTAGCAGTTCAAGACAAACTTAACGCGCCAGTCTGCCAGCGTTACACGCTTGAATAATCAGAGCCTAAGTGACATCCAGCCCCGGTTAGAGTATCTGATTACCAGTAAGAGTCATCTAGAATTTCTATTAAAAATTGCAATAAACTTATTCACATTAGTCGGTTCCATTTCGCGACGTAAAACCTCGTCTTTCCATTGATTTGATAGGTGTATGATTTTTTCTCGGTTTCAAGAGATTACTGATCCGAGTACTTGTTTGTTAATATTTTCCCTATTATCACAAAATGTAATTACCGTTTCAATTTATGATATGAATTTTAAAAGGGATGGACATCGTTTTAGTTCAAGATTGGTCTAGTCTTGGACATGGTCTTAAACTATGTTTATATTAGTACGGGGAAATCGATACCGCACGTACTTGTGACAAAGGTTGACTGACAACGAAGTGATCCTTTTTTCCTTTTGGGGTACTTAGCATTAAAAATATCATCTGATTTGGAATGTAATTTATGTATTTGAATATTAGAGCTTATTTTATGATTTTGTTTGTTTATCAGAACAAGTGGTGGGGTGACGTCGGGCCGGGCAGCAGCGCTGCGCCCGCCGTGCCAAGTCGCGCGTGCGATGCGGAGCGGTCCTCGCCGGCCGCGCCGCTTGCAGCACCGACCGTGCTCTGTGCCAGACCCTGTTGCCGTGACGCCACGTCAGTATAGCATATGTACTTATTTTTTATTTTATTTTCTTTTCTTCTACTTAATAAGTACTCTAATCTATAAGTGCCGTCACGAGCTATAAGCGCTCCGTGAAAATAGTCGGGATTTCTGCGCATTGCGCTAGCACCATACAGACCCACTTAACTACTGCGCGCATTCAAGGTCATCGCTAATAACTTGTGCCAGCACTTATATCTTAAATTTCTTTTGTTTGTTCTCACATGATACATATTTTTTACCTTCATTTTGTTAACTTCTTATGCAGAAAAATGCCTTGTCTTGCATTTTATAACAATAGACGGAAGGGAAAATTGTAGGTCATTCGTCTCATCAAATTTAACATTTCCGTTTAAAAATAATACGATGATCTTTATTCTTGCAATTGTCTTAAAGGTTTTTTTTTGCTTACATATTATTTATCTTACTGTGCCCCGCAGCTTTTCCCGCGTAGAGTTCATTTCATGGGTGAACCGCGGAAATCGAATGTTTTTTAAAATTTATATTAGCCAACATTAGCTATCTGACAGAGAGAGTCTCGTATATGCTTTCATATGCAATTAGTGAAAAGCTGGTATTTTCAAATTACGAACAGACACTTCAATGTTATTTATCTGTATAGATTACTGTTTAATAAATATATATTCCGATTACGAAGTTTACTCCCACTCACTCCCAGCCTGCCGCCTAATATACTATTTACAATATTTTTAATATCAAGACTAAAAGGGCACTCTAGAGCAGTGGTCGTCACACTTTCTTCTGGTCCGGGGCCATGTAGGAAAATGTAAGGTATCATTGCGGGTCGCACATTCTTGGATCATTTGGTTGGTCATCAGTTAATTGACATAATAATTTATAACCGATAAGTTTATATGCTTTTTATTGTTGGCATGAATTAAAGTGACAGTTTTTGTTGGGAATTGAGGCCATTATCTACTAAAATAGTTTACTGTGTTGCGGGCCGCAGATATATTGTCCGCGGGCCGCAAGTGGCCCGAGAGCCGCAGTTTGACGACCACTGCTCTAGAGGATGAGAAAGTAACCTCTATCGTTCAAACTAGAATAGCTTATTAAGCGGGGAAATATCGTTCTTAGTTCTATTTGTCAATTCTTTGACATTCATAAGTGCCTTACCAGGGCCTAAACTAATTAAATCATTTTCATTTCCATAAAAATGCCAGTAAACAATGTGTTAATTGTT
This sequence comes from Watsonalla binaria, assembly GCA_929442735.1. Taxonomy (NCBI): domain Eukaryota; kingdom Metazoa; phylum Arthropoda; class Insecta; order Lepidoptera; family Drepanidae; genus Watsonalla; species Watsonalla binaria. The sequence continues at coordinate 4,131,641 of OV838938.1, forward strand.
TCATCAATGATTAACTTTAATCCAGCCCAGCCAGTGTTATTTTATCTAATCTGTGAAGAGTTAACTCGTGCGTCAGTAGCGAATACCTACCGCCTGTAGGTATACATTGCAGGAGATAACTATTTGCAATTTGAACCTACCTACAACATATTTTTTTTATTGATAGAAATGTACATGATCCCTGGCCGAGTTTCTTGCCAGTTCTTCTCAGAAGGCTAGTTTCCGAACAGATGGTAAATTTTCAACGTTCATACTTACTGAATTACAAATTGAATAAATCATTTTCATTTTCAACCGTCTTCGATAGTGTATATGAAATAGTAAATATTGTAGTTGATTCCCGTCGGCATGAAGACAGGTTAGTACAACTATCAACAAGGCAGTAACACATCTGACCAGTTCACCAAAACAATTCCGAAGCGTCAACATCTAGTATTGAAAACAAGCAAACAACTCATTCACTTTCCCACAACGCGACCACGCATACGAGTTCTTGGTCTTATTATTGAATGGAGTCTCAATACGGAGAACGTCGGGGTGTGCTCTAGTCGCACGACCCCTAGCTACCTGGCACCCCACTACGCCACCCCTCGTCACCCCTCGCCACCCCTCACCAAGCCAACCTGCCATTGCACCCCAAGTCCCTAACGATGCGCGCACGCATTCGACGGTCCAAAAGACCACACAAATGCAATGTAGTATTCAAATCAGTGATCCTAGACTGTTTATGATATCTGTGGTTACCTGTACAGTGTATTATAGTGTGTGTGCTTAGTGTTAGTTTGTTTATAATGGATCTCTCCATACCTAGGCTAAAGTTTGAGTGCGAGGATTACGAGGAATTCGACTTGGAGGAGGCGTAAGTTGCTATTCTAGTAATAGTTCAAATGTAACTATTAAAACATATCATGTTGATAATTTAGAACTCTATTCCAATACTATGATGAGACATGTCGCTTCTACTTTAATAGTTTCTACTTTACTAATAGTACAGTATATCTTCCACCTACCGCTTTTTGCTAATTGCATTCCTTTGTAATAAAACCCAATTAGTTTGAATTTACATTGTGTACATTATAATATTTCTTTACTATTCACTTACTAAGAGTGAACTAGGTACCTGTACAAAAATCCATTTATAATCTGCTGTAATAATAATACAAGCACAGGTGGGGAAGGGACCGTGGTATGCGCAGGAGCAGGCAAAAGTGTTCGGACTTTTTTCTAACGGGAACTTTTTGCAACCATACAAATTAACGTATATTTAGTTTTCTTTGAAAGTAATTAGAGTTTGACACTGCTTTTATTTTCCAAGATTATGATATCATTCCGTAATTTAGTAAAGATGAGATATGGAGCAACGTAATTATATGAATTGTCAATAATTGTAATTTTAATTTTCCTTGCCAAGTGCAAAATGTCAAAGAGATAATATTAGAGGTTAACTCAACCTGTTTATCATTATAAATAGTTTATTACATGTATTAACATTCAATTTTAATTTTACTATTTGGGTTCGCTTCATATCATTATTATCATTGTTAATTGAGTATCCGTCACGAACCAAGGTGTTTGGTTGTAGCGTGCTTATATTTTTCACTTTCACAATATAAGTATTATCGATGACTGATCGAGACAGCTCGAATTGCACCAACATATTACAGGTGAGTATGGATCTCGCAGTTACCCCCGCTATTTTCGCTGAGTGCTCATAACTAGAGACCTGTAAATTGTTCAACTAATAGGCGTGTTGTTTATGTAATCTGTTTTGCAGTACTTAGACGCTAAGCCGTATTATAATAAAGTTAAAGATAACGAGTAGAGAAATACATATTGTAATATTGGGTTTGGGCTATTAGTTGAGGTCACTCTGACCTGACGTAACAGGGTCGTTCAACTTGGATATGTAAATCGACTAACACTCCTAACCACTTTATTCTATTATAGGTCTTTATTATGTATTAACAAAATAAAAATTCATATCTTTATCCACTATTGCAGTATTAACATAATGGGATATTTTTTCTCTTCATATGAAATGTATGATGTAACGATGGAGTGATCAAAACAAGACACAATTGTGCTTTTTCCCTTGAATCACATAATATTCGATAGATCATAATTAATTTGAAAATATTTTTTCAGGCGCAATAATTAGTCACGCTCACGGTATCTGTATATTCAAGTTATATATACCACCGACTTTAATATTCAATTTATATACAAATTTCACTAGGACACGTCCACTTTTATAAATCTGTTTACATGCAAAACTATAGATTTTATTTTCTTTACCGTGTTAATTAAATACCTTCCTATTGAGATCATGTTTAAAACGAATGCAGACTGTAAAACGTGACAAATGGTGTTACCCATTTTCGTAGTGTCATTAATATGAGTGGTTTGTATTGTGCAGTGTCGGAGATAGCATCGAGCAGCGTCGCGCTGGTTGCGGCGGCGGCGGCGCGGGCGGCGCGGGGGGCGCAGCGCGGCTCCGGCCGGCGCAGGCCGTTACGACGACGGCGCACAGCAAGCAGCTGGCTGCGGGCGGGGCCAACCACCCGCCCCAGCCGCAAGGTAACCACAAACGTAATGTACCCAATTGTTGTTACCTCCTATTTAACGCACACACATACACACACGCGCCCACACGCGCACGCACACGCACACACGTGACTTAATAATTAAATTATTTCAACATTATTTTAAAATCACCATCCAAGTGAAACCGCGGTGAGCACGGATTTTAATATACATATTTGTTTGTCATTTATCACAGTTTTATGGTTTGTCCAAATGGAGGCTAATAGGACAATTTGAAATTCTGTTTATATACTTAGTAGTCTTAGTAGTTTGAATGAATTTAAACGATTCTATCATTATTAATTATATTTAAGCATTGAATAAATTATCAATTAATATTAAAATGTTAGGTTCTGCTTCACATTATAAATACCTACGCATAATTGAGTGTGTTTACCACAGACAGTGGCAACATTTAAAGTACCGTATATTATTCAAATAAAAAAATCGTTCAGTGCTTAATTGTTTTGTCCTACTTTAATATCCTTCGTGTAAAAATTGAATTAGATTTTTTTAAAAGAATGTACGAAACCACGGACAGAAAAAAGACGAATGAGTTATACTTATGTACTTGCTTTCAACCGCATGAAATCTTCTTTGCACATTTCTATACCCAGACAAGATGTGTGCAAAATTTTACATGTTATTCAGACTCGCATTCGCATTTATGATATTAGTTAGAACTAGCTTTTGGTCTATTTATTACAACGGAATACACTTTCTTTGTTCACAATTTTTATTTTACCATATATAGTTGTGGCTAGTAGCTGTGCCCCGCGGTTTCACCCGCGTAGACTTAAATATCATGGGTAGCTTAGAACCGGTGGTAACATTTATAATCCTGTATAATGTATTGTTGCGTCATTATGACAAATTTGTATAGATTTACTGCAAGTAAATGTTTTTTTTTCTGAATTTTCCTCATATAATACACCTCAATATTACACATTCATTAATAACACTAACGAAGCGTCTAATGAGAGCTTCGTTGTTGGAAGTATGTTCTCATGAGTCTCATCTATTGGACAATTGTATAAAAATTCAACCAACCAATCAGGAGGTAGCAACCTGTAGTTGTTTGAAATTTCATGCACTGTTCTATCTTTAAAATCATTCCACATACATTTTCCATCGACAAGATTAAACCGTTGTAGGGAAAATTCGTCTCTATATCTCTGGATTTATTGTCAATATTCAATCGTAACAATTATTTGTTCACTGACTAGGAATTATAAGTTATCCCTTGGAATATGTATGTTGGATTGTATGAAACCGAATAAACTTTTGTTTAAGCTAAGATAAACTATTTTAGTTCATATTTTTCAATTACATAATGAAATAGTCAATGTTGAAGTACTTTTGATTAATTACCATATTTAATAAATATATTTCAGACTTCATGATAGCGCTAAAAAATGTCAGACGACAGTTAATTCACAAAAAATAATGAGCAAACTATTGTCAACTTTGATATCAGGACTAATTAAGAATTTGATAAAAAGTATTCATAATTACATTCCAAATACACGAGGCATACAGTTAAATTTATATATGAATGAATAAACACAAAAACTTACTTTCGAACTTCTGTTAAATTAACAGATTCAAGACTTGCCTGTTGTACTACATACATTCATGAAAATATGTATTTACCATCAGTTATTTATCGATCTATGATGTTTGCAACGTGAACAGTATTGTGCAAATCATGAATACGTTTTATTAAAAGTTATCAGAACAATTTGATAATGTCATCATGATAATTTTGATTTACAAGACGTTCCATTGACGTTTCAGTCTATAATTTCATAGTGTAATGAATTTTCAATGAGTTGATAACTCGTAAAGGTTATTGGATACAAATATTATAGCATTGATAACTAAAGTAGGTCCAATGTTCGCGAACAGTTAGCAACTTGGCTGTTTATATGAACATTTACGTTGACTTCTAGTATTTTAACCGACTTCAAATAAAGAAGGGGGTTATCGATTCGACTGTATGTTTTTTTTAAGGCACCTTTATGTGCAATATACAATATACTAAATGCAATTATAGAAGGTTACTATTTATCAAACTGAGTACTTACTTTTATGATGGAATAAAAATTAGTATTGATTTCTAATTAGTCTAATTAAAGTTATCGGAACCCTCTTGGAATGAAAATAAAGTTTCTTAGTAGGTACCACATGTACTAGTCATTAGGATGTAAGATAGTTTTTATATTTATTATGTGAAATGTGTGTCTGTGGAGGTTGTCTAAGCTAAAACTACGCGCTCTTCATTCATGCCCATTCAGTGTTAGATCTGATTTCGTGGAATCTTGTTAGTAAGGCGCGCAATTTTAGCTAGGAACACCTCCCCAATATCTGTGTATAGTTGTTCAAATATAATGGTAGCTAATGTGGGTATGTGTAATCTGTGTACATGCGGTTGCTTGGTGCGCGCTTCGTGATGCATCGCGGACGTGTCACAGGCTCCGGCTGTGGTGGCGATGGAGACTACCAACTGGTGCAGCACGAGGTGCTCTACTCCTCGTCCAATAGGTACGGTGGTTACTCTTAGGGCCCTCACACACGGACTACTTGAACAAGTCAAAGTGGACTACTTGATGTTACGACTGCATGGAAAACTAGTGTTCTGTGCCCCAAGTACTTATGGGCTCAGACATGTTTTTATCAGACATTTTCTTATACTTTTACTATTCTTCAAAAAAGGTCAAAACGCAAGGTTCGAACGTGTCAATACTTGGCACTGGCCGCTCGATTAGTTGCAACTGCAATTCAATAGCAGTCGTGTTCAACGGCTTGAAGCTGTCCGTATCGAGCGGTCTATGTATGGGGGCTCTTTCATAATAAATACTAAGCTATAGGTACTTTAGGTCATGTTCTTAATTTACTGCAATGTAGATTAACGTTTGAAGGGGTTAATGACTAAGAGAAACGCCTTTATAGAAAGCTTTTCGAAAAGGTAAACGCAAGTGTAATAGGGGACACATTTTGGATATGAGCCTCACAAGTCAAGCAATTATATATGTACTTTACGTCGTCGAATTCTTCTAAGACGTATATATAAGAGGTATCCTCTCGACGTTTTCCGTCAACGCATAGCTGGTATTGCTTCGCTTCTTGTACTGGACAATTTGGCTTTTCATACAAACTTATGTATGAATCTTATTTATCTTCTATTTAGTTTTGCCCTCACTAGGTAAATTGGACTTTAATAACAAGCTATTAAAGTGTAAATGGTGTGTTCCAGGTACGAGGTGTTGGAGTTCCTCGGCCGCGGCACGTTCGGCCAGGTGGTGAAGTGCTGGAAGAAGGGCACCAACGAGATAGTTGCCATCAAGATCCTCAAGAACCACCCCAGCTATGCACGCCAGGGGCAGATTGAGGTATGTTGTGGGATTTTTTTTCCACTTATCCACACTATTCGTTTATGACAGTAGTGTGGAAATTACAAAAAAAATATTGACCTTTCTTGTCGGAACTCTGTTTTTTAATTTCCGAATCCGTGCGGTGCTATTTGTCTCGATGTTCATATTGATAAGTGTCAGGCCTTGTTAGTATTCTTAATCATTTTTGTGAAGTTTTTATTCAATAAATGTTTATATAAAATAAAGATAATTTTCACATATAATGTATTCGTACCTAGTAAGTTGAAGTCAATGAACTATTGGTGAATGTTTTTATTATTTTCATCTACGAAACATATGGCACGTGTTTTCAATTTAATTTTTATATAATAATATATTTCCATACAAATAATTAATTTTATATTATATATTTAACTACACTAAGAATGTTAGGCAATGTGTGTATTCTTAATTATTTAGTTTTTTTCGTTTAGTGTTGAATTTCCAGTATAAATTTTCCCCAAAACTTGGCTTTCCAAGAAGCACTCTCGCCCTGCGTCTATCCGCGTAGCGACTGGCAACGATCCAGCCAATCCAGGACGTTAGGGTTACCACAAAACATTTTTTTTTAAATATGCATGTTATGTACCAGTAAATAAAATTTCAAGTGACGTCACGCGCGTATACCCGCGTAGTTCCCGTGGAAGTACGGGGATAATATATAGCCTATGTTACTCGCTTATGATGTAGCTATCCATTGCTGAATTTTTTTTTCAAATCGGTGAAGTAGTTTCGGAGCCTATTAAATGCAAACAAACAAACAATCAAATAGTAGGTATTTATATATTCTTATTTTTTTTGGTGTTCAACCTAAAACAAACCGGAGCCTTACCATCTCCCAGCATTATTTAACACGTAGCAGCCCTGAGGTACGCTTGTTTTTGTTTACCCCCCGGAGTGGGGAGTGCCCGTCTCTCAATACATAGTATATGTTCTTTATACACACACGTACAAAACCTTTGATCGCAGTATAAAGTTCTCACGATTGACACTTGCTTCTATTTATGATACCGACCTCGTTAGCTAAAGGGCACTTCAATTTAGTGTCATAATAACGCACTCAAAGGTATACTTTACCGAATATGATGCAAGGGAATGTATATTTAGAGAGATTATTTCACATGCCGTTGCAAAGAGTTTAGTCATCGGAGGAATATTTTAGAGGAAATTCTCTAATTTATTTTACTAACTGTGTTACTTAAGTATAAGTCTCATCTCTAGTTTAGAGCGCTGACCTTGAATGTGCAACTATTAGGTTGGAATAATTACAAGCTTCCTATTTGTGATGATATACCATTTGTTTAAAAATTTCGTTGGCTATGCCCGCAGTTTCACTCGCGTAGACTTAAGTTCTTGGGTTTTATTTTATTTATCTACCAGCGAAAGTTCCCTGCAAAAATCGGTCCAGTCGTTTTTAAAAAAATCCCTTATATTGCAAGTACCCTGTAAACTTTCATTTGCATTTGGTGAAAAGCTGTTAATTCGGAATTACAAATTGACACTACAATTTTATTTATATGTATAGATATGCAATTGGTCGTTCTATTCTAGCCCATATTCCGACCTTTTAATCCAGAATTAACGACATGTATCGCTACTGCGTTAGTATATTCTTCGAAGCTGCCACATTTTTCCATTCAACTTTTCAACACATGTCGCGTATCGCAACATATTGTGTTGAAAAATGTGCATCACATTTTTAATGATGCAAAAACTAGATCACTTCCTATATTCTCGGCTATTGTTCTTTTAAAAAATATGCATATTATTAATGATCTTTTTTAATGACGCCTTATCTTACTTCTTTATCGATCGCTCTGACTGAGGTCTGTGCCGTCCTGCAAGTACTAGGCGTCTATATTTATTCTCTACCGACATCTTCGATATGGGACAGTTCAACATTTACCGAATTATAAATCAGATTTTCGGTCTTACAGTTTCGGTCGCTTTGGACGACGACCTTTTTGATCGATTGCCTTCTATGATTGTTTGCTTTTCTTCAGTGTGGCCAAAATACTCAAGCAGACAGAAGACAAGCGTATTTGGTTTCCGAAATTTAGCTCTTCCAATACTGATGTCTTAATTAATAACTAAAGCTATGTTTGCCCCTCTTCATCTATCTAGTTTTCATATGATTAACAATCATAGAAAATTGCGCTGCAAAGTATTTCAAGGAATCTCTGATTGTAAAGAATCTAATTAGTCTTCTTTTTTATTAAATGGCACGTGATGAAACTCGTTAAAATAGCTGATTACTGACTAGAAGAGACACGTTTGCAAAAGGTTTCGCGTAACTACGTGGGATCTTGAGCATATAATAGTCTACAGACATGATTTGGAACTCCTTTTCGAAAGGGACGTAATAATACTTTCATCCTATTATATATGTTTTCTAACTTATCCTGTGGGAATTCGATCATATAATAGTCTCTAATATCATAAATTTGCGTCTTTTGAAACTTCATCCCGACAAAGGTACAAACCCAATTTGGAACTCGACTTTCTTAAAGGACTTAATAATGCTTTCATCCTGTGAGATATTTCATTGAGCTACAAGATTTTCGGAAAATTATGAAAGGAAAATTAGGCTCTATTCATGGTATCGGATGGTAATCATTTTAATAATTTCACAAATAATTCCTTCCTTAATGTGCCACTTTTCTATTTGTGTTCACAGCTGGTGTACAGTGTGATTTATTTCAAAGTTAATTAGTGATACAAAATAATAAACTTTCTGAAATATATAGGCCATTGTAATAAAGGGAATACGAATTGTGGGATACTTCTTCGTGGCAAAGAATATTTACAGATAGCCAAGCCTCGCGGGGTGTAAACCCAAATAATTTATCTACTACTAAAATTCTTATGATTTTAAATACTCACAAATAACGTGACTTTCTACTGGTACAGAAATTGGTTCAGTAAATCCAGAGCTCTCTCCCCACGACCACACAAACTCACAAACTTTACCTCATTTTATTATTTGTATAGATAAATCCCTTCATACTTGCCCGAAGGTTAGAGCGTGATTTTGAGTTAAAATTCAACAGAAACATTACAACATAACTATTAAATTAATGAAAATGTAATTTTTTTCCAGGTGTCGATCCTATCGCGACTCTCTCAAGAGTCTGCGGACGAGTTCAACTTCGTCCGTGCGTACGAGTGCTTCCAGCACCGGTCGCACACGTGCCTCGTATTCGAGATGCTGGAACAGAACCTCTATGATTTCCTCAAACAGAACAAGTTCTCGCCCTTGCCTCTCAAGTACATTAGGCCTATATTGCAGCAGGTGCTCACGGCGCTGCTCAAGTTGAAAGTGAGTCTTGTCATATACGTTTTAAAGTTGAAAATTGTGTAATGTTGAGTGTTATTAGTTAATTGTGAAATGGGATCGACATTATCAAAGTGCAAACCACTCTTGATTGAAAATCCCATTGAAAATCTGGATTGAGAATCCCAGCGATCTGTATTAATGAGTTTCACTAAAAGTTAAGTACGGTGTGACATTAATCCACTAGCATTATGGTGAAAACAATCCTCGTGATGAAACCTGTATATGTACACACAAACATTTACTCATGCTTGTGTCCTGTAGGCAGAGTCCACCGTTAGGATTAAATATATATGAGATAAAATTCAGAGTCTTATTTACTGGTCTCGTTACGAGCTACGAGCGCGTACCTTGAATGCGCTGCAGCCGCGTTATTCACCAAGGTTTCTCAGCGCCGCACTCGACGTCGAGAATCTTATCCTGTATGTATTACATATCAATTTCCTATCGAACGCTCGTTGTCGAGTTCGCGCTGGGAAACCTTAGTGAATAACGCGGCAATATATGCATGGCGAACATGCGGTAATATGCGCACTATTTTCGCTGCGAAGTCCAGAACTCATGACGGCATCTGTATTCGTACAGGCCCTGGGGTGGTGATGAACATACATTAATTTTCGTATAAATTTATTTTACAGCAACTAGGGCTGATCCACGCGGATCTGAAGCCAGAGAACATAATGCTCGTAGAGCCGGCGCGTCAGCCCTACCGCGTGAAGGTGATAGACTTCGGCAGCGCCTCGCACGTCAGCAAGGCGGTCTGCAACACATACTTGCAGAGCAGATATTACAGGTACACTATTTTACTCACTAAAGATTATTTTCTGTAGTCCTTTATATTCACGTGCGCTTCAACGAATGTTGGAAAACCTGCTAATTTTACCATCAAGATACAGTTGCCGTCACGATTTACGAGCGCAGCCCTTGAATGCGCATCAGTATGGTATAAAATGGTTGCGCAGTTACTCCCAGTTTTTTTTTGTAATAATTGTTTGGTGTGGTACAAATACTGTTGAGCTCTTAGCTCCTGGCTATCCATACCCTTGCTTGTGGCATTCAAAGATATGTATAATAATGAATAATTCCAGAGCACCAGAAATAATTCTGGGTCTGGCGTTCTGCGAGGCGATCGACATGTGGTCGTTGGGCTGCGTGGTGGCCGAGCTGTTCCTAGGATGGCCGCTTTACCCAGGCTCCTCGGAGTATGACCAGATCCGCTACATTTCGCAGACGCAGGGGCTGCCCACCGAACACATGCTTAACAGGTCACTACCATAGTTATAACATTATTTATACTTCAGTGAGACTAGCAGCCCTGAAGAAGTGATAAATAAAACTGGAGTGTATGTCTGTCTGAATTTCAAAATTTCCCGTTATTCGATTAAATTTTTTTTATTGGTTTTTGACGTATGTACCGTATATACTTACAAATGCATTTAGTGAAAAGCTGACTATTTTCAATAATAAACATATACTAACTTCTGTATAAATTAGTATAGTCTAAATGAAGTCACAAGGTTGTGTATACACTGCGTACAGTAGTAATAATAAAGTGCATTCTTTATTGCAGCGCGAGTAAGACGGCAAAGTTCTTCTACCGCGACGTGGACAGCACGTACCCATTCTGGAGGCTTAAGACCCCCGAGGAACACGAGTTGGAGACCGGCATCAAGAGCAAGGAGGCGCGCAAATACATCTTCAACTGTCTCGACGATATCGGACAGGTAACTATCCCTTGCTTAAAAGCTGTTTCATCTCTTTTTGTGCTATAGATTTCAAAAGGGATGCATATAGTTTTAGTTCGAGCGTGAAGTAATCTTGGTTCATTTAATCTATGTTTATTAATAAGTAAGAAATGGTGCAATTTTTAATTTTCGTCGTTATACTTAGAGTGTAGTTGTTATAGGTAACAAAATATTCGATGCTTATTGGATGATATGTGGAACATAAAACAATGGTTATTTTTTTTGTTAAATGACAATCGAAACTGTGCATAAAATTATTGTACAGAATTTGACGAGAATAAAAAATGTTAAGGTATATTTTTTATTTTTTTATTTTCTGTACTTAAAATGTGCGTTTAAAAAGTGTGGTCTCTGTATATATGGCAAAAACACATACAATATAATGTATAGCCTGTATAGTAACTATTATATAGAGCACTCGCTTGCGGTCAATGCATTGCAATTACGAGTGTTAAGGAAACAAACAAACATTAATAAGGTGATTAATTATTTATTTAATAAAACATAATATAGCACAGGTATTCGTGTTAAACACCTAACACCGCCCAGTTATATATATCGTTAAAAACAATACAATACATCTAATATAGATATTGTAAATATTAAAAGCAATAATAGTGTTTCAACTATATTTTATTCTTAGGTTAATGTACCAACGGATCTTGAAGGCGGCCAACTGTTGGCAGAGAAAGCAGACAGAAGGGAGTTCATTGATCTGCTCAAGCGAATGCTTACTATGGACCAGGTATGTGATTCTTATATTATGCTAGCTTTTAGTCATGACTTTATTTGCGTAATGATTTTTTAAGATTATCCTTCCTTGGGTTCACAGCGGTTTATATTAGCCAATAAATTGTGATGGATGGACATTTCCCCATTATAATGTTGATATGCTTAGTTAATTATTTTTGCTACTCAATAATTGGATGTTATTAACTTGCTAAATGATTTCATAGAAATTTGGTCATTATTTTAAGTTACCACTCATTCAAACTATGGTATTCATTGTGGAGTCTTTATGTAGAGGAATGACGTAGATAGACAATTTTATTATATGTATAAAAAAAAATGGATTTTTCAATTGTGTATTATTCAATTCTGTAAATGCGCCTGTCTTAATTTACTTGATAATTCGAATTCTTCATATACTACCTATGTAATAACTCAATATACAAACGTGATAATTATATTGTTTGATCATACAGGAAAGAAGGATAACTCCAGGTGAGGCGTTGAATCACGCGTTCGTGACACTCGCTCACCTTGTCGACTACGCGCATTGTAACAACGTGAAGGCTTCCGTGCAAATGATGGAGGTAACTAAACATCACTACGTTACTATATGTCATCCTATATACCAGTTCAACAAGCCTCGCATAATAATCTGACCTGGCATTTTGGTGTACAGCGAAACACGAGGTCCTAGGCCCCAGGTTAGGCGTAGAGTTATTGGTTTTTTCATGTGAAATTTCCCAGTAATAGTCAGGTGTCTGGATTAGTGCCCGGTGATTGGCAGTAGGCTCGCCACAAGGGACTTAAATAATCTTAAATCTGGCGAAATGCACAGCCATGTACGAGTACACCTTTTGTTATGAATTTCATCGAAGCCAGGTCGGCAGATCATTTTATAAATTCACGGCTTTCAAAGCAATAATAAAAATAGAATAATAAGTATTCACATATGCTTTCGAGGTCTTCGACTCTGAAAGGGATCCCCGATCATCAACTCTAAAATACAATTATGATGGTCTAAATTCAATACTATTGTTATGAAACATACTAGAGCAATGTACACTCAACAGCATTGTAACGGCATCGCCTCGCCGCTCACTAGTTCGCGAACTAAGGCGAAGTGGTGACGCCATAGCTTTTGTCGAGCTCGACAACTCAAACACTATTTTTATTCAGGTGTGCCGTCGATCAGGCAGCGGTGTGGGTGGCGTGGGAGGCGTGGGCGGAGTGGGGAGTGAATACGGCGTGGGGGGAGTGGTCGGGGGGGTGGTGGGAGGGGTGGTCGGTGGAGTGGTGGGAGGCGCGGCTCCTCCCGCACACCACCTCGCCCTGACCATCAACCAGCAGAGGCTGCGGGCCGCGCCTTACGACAACTTGGTGAGTTATACTAGAGAGTATGCATGACTGTATATATGGCAACTCCCTTATTTCAAAACTCAAGCTCAAACAAAACTAGACCAAGATCTGACTAAGTTTATTACCACCCCTTTTGAAATCTGTTTCACAAAAGTTTGTGTTCGAAGGCATACTCTGAAATGGCAGTTGAATGTAAAGTCAGGATAGTGTTTAATAAATGTTCCACAAGTTTAATGTTATATAAAAAGCTTAGAAAATTTTATGGATGCACCCGATCACCGTGGTTGCGTTAGATGCATTCACTATTGAACTATACATTACCCCGTATACATATATTCCAGTGCACCAAAAATAAGAATAGTCTTAAATTTCCATGATGATTGAAATTATTGACCTATTACAGTGAAAGTATGTAAACAAATGTCCAATCTTTTAAAATGTATAATCTCCTCCAGTACCAGTTGTACGGCGGAAGGGTAGCAGTGGGCGGCGCTCGTCAGTACACTCGCGCCGCGGAGCCATTCCCGCATCAGTTCGTGTCCTCCATACTCTGCCAACCTGCCTACCAGGTAATTATTAGTCATTTTGTGATTTAGAAATTGCTTGAATTTTGTATTCGTCAGTGCTAAATATATTGCATCATAAAGGATCAAAGTGAAAAACCTACGTGTGACAGATTTTGCGTTACTCTAAATTAACTTGTAATTTATATCTATCCTCATGTAGATATGTAAAGAAAATATTCATTAAGTAAAAAAAAAATTACGACATTTTAATAAATTTAGCCCAAATTTCTATCATGTATACTTTCATATGCATTTTGTGATACGACGTTAATTTGGAATTACAAACAGACACTTCAATTTTATTTATCTGTATGAATTTCGTGCAACGGTTATACGCTACGACAATTTCGTCACGAAATGTAATCTACGTTGAAACGAAGAACCTATACTTGGGGTACAGAACTACTTGTTATACTTACACGATTCCTTTGAAATGTTCAGGTCCAGCAGCTGGCAGCGGCAGCGGCCGCAGCAGCCGCCGCCCACCACCAGCACGGCGTGGGCGGCGTGGGTGGCGTGGGCGCCGTGGGTGGCGTGGGGGACGTGGGCGAGTGGCGCGCTCCGCTCATCGTGGAGCCTGCACCCCTGCCCGAACAAGACGTGTGGGATGCATTCCATCCCCATCATCCTCAGCATCTGCATACGCATAAGAGGTATGTACTCACGGACATCTATTTATATTGAAAATTATTTATTCAGTTTCGGCACTTATGAACGTCGAAGAATTGATCACTTGACCTCTCAGAGGGTCCATGGTAGGAAACTTGTATAATACCTAGGATGTCGCAGGTAGTAATCATGAATGAGGGGTTTTTGAAATATCGATTTCGTATTTATATTATTACGATTTTTACGTATCGATAATCGGTGACTCGATATTTTAGTTATAAGCTTGATTTATTTTTCAATTGATTTAGTTAAATTCAGAAAGAAAATTATTGCGTTTTTGAGTTTTACCTCACCGATATAGTCGAGAATTAATTGAATTCGTAAGCGTTCCTATCATACCGAGTAGTCTTACTTATCTTAGAAATAATAATAAAAAAACCTTGTATGCTACAGAATTTCAATACTATAAGTAAAATTATAAGGTACAAACAAAACAAAAGGTATATATAAAGATATATAGATAAAGAGTATAAATTTAAATAGAGAGGTTGTCAACAGATCCACAAAGCAGCAGACGAGTGCAATGCCGCACTATCAGCCGCACCACCAAACGCATCAGTACAGGTGCTGAAATATAATATACCCTATTTACTATAACAATACGTCTTACATTTATATTTCTGTGTATATGTTCTAGATTTTGTTTAGTGGTCCATTCGCGTAGTTTAGGTACACTTGTATTGCCATCTATTGCTTTTTAATACTTCACGGGCATGCGTGCAATCGTTAAGTTTCATTGTGAAATGTAGCGCACACGCCTGTAGTAACATACTTATTATAGAATATACATACATACATATGCTCACGCCTCTATCCCATGGGGGTAGGCAGAGACCACCGTTTGCCACATGCTACGATCCTTACATACTCCTTTCGCTTCATCCACATTCATGCATCTCTTCATACACTTTCTTCGGTTACAAGTGCTTCGAATTTGACCTTTCTGAAAAATACTATTAATTTCTATTACCTCTCTCTCTCTCTCTCTCTACCGACACTTCCGGTCACATTCGCTCTATAAATTTATTTCGTTAATCGCCTTTCACTCATCCTTTCGATATGTCCAAACCATCTCAACATACTTTTTTCAATTCTGGTCACCACATCATTCTTCAACTCGCAACTGTATCTTATCACACTATTGGAGACAGTTGAGAGTTGATTATAGAATATGGAGACTGAATATAAGCAAAAAGTATTATAGGTAGTACCCATGGTGCTAGCTTTGCTTAGTTTGAGTCAAGATAGTGCTGAGTGATGTCCAAATATAAATATTTATTTTATGTATATTTTATACTATACCTACTCACTACTACCGCTACCACTTAAAAGTTTTCTGATCGCGTTCTCCGACTCAAATGCGGAATTTTGTCTTACATTTCAGCATGGCAAGCAGTGGCGGCAAGAAGGAGCCGACCCAGCTATCGCCGGTCAAGAAGCGGGTCAAGGAAGGCACTCCGCCATCGAGGCATAGACATCACCACCAGGAACAGACGTGAGTTGTTATTTACTATACGATTGTGTAGTTGTAGGCCGAGGGCATTTTCGTTCAACTAGCGTCACTCAGAGTGATTCTCTTGGTGATCAAACATATCCCTCGCTACCCATCCTCTCAGAGTGCCTAGTGCGAGTTTTCTTAAACACCGACGCAAGTCATCGCGTTGACGTAAACGCAGATTTGTATGGGATTCAAATAGTGCCTTTTGAGAACAGACAGATGGTGCTGTTTCGATCCTATACGACAACGCGATGATTTGTGACGGCGGCAGTGAAAAAATCGCACTGAAGGGAACAAGGCGTCGCCACGTCGATGGGGCTGAAGGGTGCCCTCGCAGCTGGAGGGTCCCCTTTCGGTTGGAGCGTGTCCTCACGGCTGGAAGTTGAAAGGTGAAGTGACGTGCTTCCCAGAGAGTAAGCGAACAGTCAAAGTCAAAGGAGGAGAAGACCGACTGCTAGCCGTTAGTGAGTCCTCCTTGCAAGAGCGAAGCGATATCAATGTTTTCCGCTGGCCTCGCGGTGGAGGAACAAAGAAATATTGCATTTAGTACAATTTAATTGACTTACGTACATTATTCCATCTAGAAGCGGTCTGGCAGCAGGCGCGTCGTGGGAGAGCGGTTGCGCGGGTCCGGCGGGGGCGCACACCATCACGATCCGCGACACGCCGTCGCCCGCCGTGTCCGTCATCACCATCTCCGACTCCGACGACGACGACCAGCCGCGCCGCAACCGACACACGCACGCCGCCCACACGCACAACAACAGAGGTACCCCACCTGATACCTTACACCTGTGCACACACACATACATGCCGCTATTGGTCCAACATCACCACCTAAGTCTACAACAATAGAAAAATATCAATTTCACTGTAGAATTACATCTACTAAGGTGCTACATAACTAGGCTTTCGGTAGTTTTTTCACATTAGGCTTGGCTACACTCTAATCGTATGTGTGCGAAAATTCTAGAGAGTGATGGTCCTGTTTGATTAATTGTGTATATTAATTATATTTTCAACCAAATTTGTGCGACACTAGTAAGAGGGTTCGACATGCTTTTATACCGAAGTTGGTGACGACACTACAGACAGTCGGACATAGATTTTTTTAAGAATTATATATTTTTTTATCTGTACCGTATATACTTTCAAATTCATCCGTGATGGCCTGGAGGTTTGAGCAGTCGCCTGCTACGCCAGCGGGGCCTGTACAATGAGTTTATCTAAAAAACTTGTGTACAGTGATTTCACACCACGTGCATATTTCTGAGAAGTCATTCAATAACGCATGCAAAGTGATGGACTCACCATCTGTTACGTTGGACCTTAATCATCTTCGGTGAAAAGTGGATGTTCATCCAATGTACGTTTGATACAGGCGGCAGTGGCGAGTGCGTACCGACGTCGGCGGTGCACGGGTCGTCTGGGAGCGGCGCCGGCGGCACGAGCGGCACGAGCGGCACCAGCGGCACCAGCGGCGGCGCGGTGGCCTCGGTCATCTGCAGCGCGCGCTCGCCGCGGGACGACAAGCACGTCAAGCACGAGCCGCACCACCAGCCCTGTCATCACCATCATTCGGTACTATACTTTTAGCTAAATAACAACAGGGTTAGGTGAGCTAGGACATGGGGAAGGTTTGCACGACAAACAGTAAGCCCAGGCAAAGATTTTCTCTCGCGCTTCCGCTAATAGAAGCGATACAAAATGTATGGAAATAACATAAACCTTTGTGTACAGGCCAATATTGGATTAGATAAAAAAAAATATCTTCAGTTTTTAAATAACCACAGTAAATTAAATATATTTTTAGAAGATAATGCTCACGCCATCCCAGAATGGTCCCGACCCCTAACCTTTTGGCACAACATTTTACCGGATATGATTGTGCCAACGTGACAGAGGGTGAGTCCATCGCCGTCTCAGGCACTATACATACGTCTTCTCAGACGTATGCAGATTTCCATACGATGTTTTCTTTCACCCAAAGGTGAAATCAGCACTCATTGATGCAGGCCGCTGGGATTCTGACTTGCGTCGCTGGAGTGGCAGGCGACTGCTCAGATCCCACGTCCACCTCGGCTCTTCGATAGTCTAATAAGTGGTATTACTTGTATAGCAGCAGCAAACAACGCAACAGCAGCAACAGCAACAGCATCAGCAACAACAACAACACCACCAACAGCAACAGCAACAACAGCAACAGCAGCAGCAACAGCAACAGGCACAGCAACAGGCGCAGCAGCAGTCGCAGCAACAAGCGTGCAACAACCGCACGTCTGGTGCGCAGGCGACGCCACAAAGCCAGAAGAAACGGCTCCTGGCGCTCGCGCAACAAGAGGCACAGGCTAAACACGACCATCATGCGCATTATGCTCCTGTGAGTAATTATAAATCTATATGCGTGGTTTATATCCGTGGCGACAGTGTGGTTTGAGCAGACGCCTGCTACGCAAGCGACGCAAGTTCGAATCCCAGCGGGCTTGAACCACTGGGATTTTCTAAAAAAATATGTTCAGTGATATCACACCACTAGGTTTACTGTAAAGGAAAACAACGTGAGGAAACTTTCATATGTCTGGGAAGTAATTCAAATGCTTACACATCTTCAGTGAAAGGTGAGTGTTGTTATTACAACACCTCTGCCTACCGCTTCGGGGAATACGGGCGTGATGTATGTATATCGTTAAAAAAATGAGATGTCAACGTGACAGATGTAACTGTCGCTATAAATCAGGCTCGATATTCGATATTAGAATAGAAGTAAATAACAGCAATTGTATTCGTGTTCATATACATTGTTAGCACAAAGTCTAAACAATATTTCTAAGCCAGTTTGAGGGCATACCACGCTGGCTTTGAAATATCGTTATATTTAAGCATTCCAATAAACGCGATAGAAGACTTGAGCTATGACGGCTCGTATTGTAATAGACTTGCTAATTGTTGCTCGTGTGTATTCCAGAGCGGGTCCACCGTGCGACAAGCAAATGACTATCAATGCAACCAGTATGCACCGGCACAACACAATAAGAGGGATAGTGTAAGTATATGACACCTAATTTATATAAATAATAAATTTTAATAAGCAAGCAAATATTATTGAATAAAAAAAACATATAGAGTGTCTAAATATATATGACAGTATATTGGGTACCAAAAAAGTTGTCTGCTGTGTGTGATTGTTACGGCTAATTTCTAAAGCGGCTAGACCGATTTTGACGGGAGTCGTACCGGCAGAGGCAGTGACGCTACGAGACATAATTAACCCTAAGCGGGTAAAACCGCGGGGCACAATATAAACTATTGAATAATAAATAATTAAAATGTAATGTTGTAGAGCGGTGGCTGTCGCGAATACTTGCCGACCGCCGTGAGCGGAGTGAGTGGTGTGAGCGGCGTGGGTGCTCTTGGTGCCGTGGGTGCGGTGGGTGCCGTGGGTGCCGTGGGTGTGCCGCCCGCCGCCCACAAGCACGCCGCGCCGCACGCCTGGCACCATCATCCACATCCACACTACAAGTAAATACAAACATTCAAAAGTACTCGTTCAATATATACGCAATTTTTCCGGCGTAGCAGCCCCCTAAGGAGTGGAATTTGGAAAACCCTTTCTTAGTGTATACCTGTATCTCATTAAGAACACACCTTTCAAGTTTCTTGTCTTTAGGATCAGCGGCTTAGGCTGAGCGTAGATATACAAGTCGCAATATTTTGTATGCGTAGATTCATATAATTGACTATTGAGGCTGCATGAGCAGTGTCATACTGCCGCCAGTTCCAACTCGAATATAAGTTGTTAGAACTTAAAATGACCACATAAAAATCTGTCGGCCTCTTTTCAGTCGCTTCATACGTATACACTGTAGCCGAATTCTTATAACCTAAGTGTGACAAAGGTTAAACGGATTTTTTTGTTTATCTTGAAAATATGTGTGTCATGCAATTTAAGCCCGTATCTATTGTGCTCCAATAACTTTCAATTCAATTCTGTGGACAGGCTAGACGGAAACTTATGATCTTGTTACAAAACTAAAGATTGCGAGATTGATAACTAATGTTGCTAGAAGAAACATTGTTTTGGTAGTGCCTTCCTACTTTAAAATGAATTGAAACTAGATTTAAAGAGCCGTGGCCTTGAGGTTTGAGCAGACTTCTGCTACCCAAGCGGCGCAAGTTCGAATCCCAGCGGGGCCTGCACCAATGAGTTTATCAAAAAAACTTATATACAGTGATTTCACACCACGTGCTTTACGGTGAAGGAAAACATCGTGAGGAAACCTGCATATTTCTGAGAAGTCATTCAATGACGTATGTAAAGTGTCTGAGACTGCGATGGACTCACCATCTGTCACGTTGGCACTTAATCATCTTTGGTGAAATGTGGGTGTTGTAATTACAACACCTCTGCCTACCCCTTCGGGGTTATACAGGCGTGAGCATATGTATGAAACTTGATTGAAACCTACACAATAGTCCCGTTGATGGCAAAATGGGTTTGCGATTGTGAAGAACAAGTTCTAAAGTAACAAATTGTAATGTGTACCCATGTGTATTCCAGGGCGGGTAGTGGCGGCGTGCTCTCCCCGGGCGGTGGAGTGTCCCCCGGCTACCTGGCTCCCCCGCTATACGTACCAACGTACCACTATCATACGTGAGTATAGTTTTTATTATACGGTCTAAATGTTGAATAATCCATAAATTGTAGTTCTAATGGATCTAAATTCAGTTCAGGGCCTGCTAAGGCTTATGAATGTCGAAAATTTAACCACCCGTTGAGATATTAAGTCTTCCTTCCTTAAGCTGATGAATCTTGCACATTCCATCAAAACCGTAAATATATTTTATTTACAAATACATACGGAGCGAAGTAAAAATCCACCAAAATTTCAGTTCGTACACAAACGTTACTGTAACCTCGCTCCACTCCAATGGACGGGCAGCCTTAGTCCGGGCTTGATCTACAACAAACTAACTTAAATCACGATTGGGATGGTCATGTTTTTGGTGACGATTTTTAAACCATATATAATCATGGGCTATCTGTCTGTTTGTTCCGGCAAATCTCCGAAATAGCTTGACCAATATTAGCGGGTCTTTCACTGGTATATAGCTAATGTTACATGGAGTAAGTTAGACGCATGGCACAGCTATGTATAATATGGTAGTTTGTTTGACGACAGGGGCGGCGTGAGTGGCGTGGGCGGTCCCCCGCCGGCGCACCACGGCGGCGGCGCGCGGCTGCCGGCCTACCTGCAGCCCTACTCGCCCACCTACCTCGTGCACCCGCCGCAGCACCCGCAGCACCACCTCTGGTACACCGACTGAACACTGCCGGCCCGGCTGAACCTTCCCCGCCCGACCATCCACCAGCGAACCGCGCTCCCACCGCCAGTACATCCTACCATCAACACTGATAACTGTACAATTCAAGAGAAACCAGTTGAACCAGCTACCTGGTGCACTAGCACCGCAAATAATATAATATTTGAACTCAAATCCTATACCGTCAAAAGATTTCCAATCGAATGATCTTCAAAGGAAACTGATCATAAAACTTGAACGAACCACCTAGTGCTGATTGAGCTCATCCCTTCCCTATATTTTGCACTAAAATATCTGCTGATAATAATTGAGTTGAATTTATAATGAAGATACAATGCTATTCAACGTAGAAAATGACATCTAAGCATTATAATTACCAACTGCTAACTACTACTACAAATTGGTAATGCAAGACAGTGAAGAATAAATTCAGCGAAATGTTGGTGTTGTAACACCGACTACTATATTTACACCTGGCACCATTTGGGCGTGAGGATGCAATACATGATGACAAGAATTATTATTCAGCTCAAGAATTAGTTTTGGTACCAAATGTGACAACTTCATACTTATGCTAGAGGTGATACCGGGGGAATAAAGTTGGTGATAACGTTTTGTGGGGTACAAATGTAATATGTTGGTGAACAAATCATCACCAACACATGGTGATGATGAAGAAATTTTGTGTACGTCGTTTGTTTCTGCTCTTATGGACAATGTCAGATATATTCTGTCTAGAATTGGAACTGATATACTTATGTATTATGATTTTAGTGGAAGCAATTATATGTTTATGTGATAAACGTATCATTATTCGTAATTACGCTTCTAATCAAAGTTAGCGGTCAGCTTTCATTATTTTAATATAGGCAGATTAATTTTTAACACATAAAAAATAATCATTAATATTGTTGGGCGTGTAGGTTACAATTGGCTGTATAGATTTATAATTTGATGGTAAGGCGTTAGTGTGTACATACATACATATTTTCACGCCCGTATCCCATGGGGGTAGGCAGAGACCACCGTTTATTACGTTGTGTATTTGTCTGGTTGCGTATTTAAGTATTAAGTTATATAAGTCGCTCAGTGTCCCTTAATGTTTCCGAGTGCAGACACTCGCTTGAACCTCTAAAGGACGTCTCCGAGTGACGCAAGGAACCCCATCCGATTTTATATCACACTGCGATTTTTTATTAAAACTATGACATGTGTGTGCGCTGTTTATACCAAGTTCCTTTTATTTGTAATCGGATTATAATCGAATGCGGTTCGATTACACTATTCTTATCGTATATTTAATCGATTCTTGTACAAATTGTGATTGATTTGTTTATAATTTACCTAAGTGTGGTACATTATAAAGTGCGGAATGTGTAATTTATTATTTGGTGACCTCTCTGGCACTTATACGTTGTAGTTTTGGATTTGTATACTACTTATTCGCTGCGAAGTGTTAGTAGACGATAGCGGCTATGGGTACTGTACGTTATGGATTGTAAATTTGGAAGTTATAATTATTTTAATCGATTTTGTTGTAAAGCGAGTAGATTGCATTTACTAATATTATATCTTAGACATTAGTGTTTGTACCAAATGTTTGTAATGGGGGATGGTGTAGTGATTACGATTATTGTATCGAGAACTGTAAATGTATCGATTGTATCGGAGCAGTGCGGTGTTAGTAGCGTTATTAAGATTTTGGTTGGTACGTGACGGTGATTTTTGTCAATTATAATTTGTCTTTTTTTAACATGCGAGTGTACTTTTTCGCTTTAGATATTGGAGATTTTTTTTATAATGTATATTTAATACGTTCCATCTCACGTAGTGTTAGCGGCGTGTATCGCACCGTCTACAATTTAACTACATAATACTATTTGTATTCATATTAACAGTTATTTCATTTCGTATTAATGTAGTGTTAAATACGTTAGGGACGCGGTGGCGGTCTATATGTGTAGGCATAGATTCAACTATTATGATTACATAACTATTACACCTATCTAAGAGTTTTTAAAACATTTAGTACACACTAAATACTTAAGATTATTGCATGTACATTATTCACGTTAGATAGAACAAACATTGTTTTTAATAAAAAGTAAATACTTATATTCATATTGATCGAAACTAAAAAAAACTAATAAAAATAATTATAAAAATAAACTTAATAATGCAATTTTTATAATGACTGCAAATTGTTTTTAAGTAATATTAGTTTTACGTAGGCTATACGGGGATGATGATAATATAATTTGCTGGATTGTTTTGTTAGTGTATTATAGCATTAAACTAACGCCGCGAGACAGGCCCTCTTTATTAAGGATCGATATTTTCATTTGCACTATAATCATTATTATATGTTATCATTTTTGCTATGTTTACTCGCACGTGCCACACTCTTCCCTGAACACTACGATCATTTTAATTACGCAAATCTTTCAAATTATACATTATTTCTTGGCTCAGACAGAAGCATAAAGTCATTTGTTCCCTTGGCACTTACTATTGTCAAATTTTAATATCTAAAAAAAACCTAATATTCAAAAATTTTTATTCAACATAAAATACACTTGGAACACTCATTGAACGTCATTTATCTTACACTAAGTTTTACTACCGTTTCCGAATGTAAGCCTGTCAGCAGAAGAAACGGCGAAACAAACTTCCCGGTATTTTTTATGTATATGTGTCCCTTCTTCATACATAGTGTTGCTATAGTACAATTTAATGGAAGAGTTATCTCTCCGTTCGTGACTGTACCTTTGATCTTGCGTGGATTAAAAGTAATATCGTGTTCAGTTAAATGATTTTGTCATATCGTACAACTCGGGTAGTCATATAACGTAGTGTGTCAAGTAAGTCTGTCTGTAGGGCGTGTGGCGCACCATTTTTTCCCTTCTTATATAATTATCAGTATAGTGTTTCTAGTTAATTAGCGTGTTAAGTGTTTATTTTATCAATCGCATAAACTCAGATATAGTTATATCACGGTTTAATCCAAAACATTTTACAACAAGACTACTAATTATAATGTTATTTTTTATCAATGTTTAGGGTACTTTTAGCTTTGCTGGCTGACAATAAATCATTATAATTTTTAATTCACATACGGTTGTCTATGGTTACGACTGTATTGTTTTTTTTTCTTTGTGTGTCATTTGATTAGCGAACTTTTTGTTGTTGATGCCAACTTTGAAATATTACCTAAATTTATTGAATCTGTGTTTCTTGTCTTGTTCAAATACTCTTACCTTTTAAGGATTTTCAATGAAAACGTTTATTAGATTAATCTTATTCTTCTTGCAAAGTAAAGTTGACCTGAACTATAAAATGTTCGCCTCAAATATTGTGTTATAGTGTAACGCGGGCCTTGGTAACATTTACGTTGCTATATTGACATTCTGTGTCGCAATTTGACAAATAATTATGATTTTGGTCACTATTATTACATACAGTTTTCGTACAGTGCGCACAATAAAACGCAAAACATACAAAATTTTTTTGAACTAAATTAAATTTAATTGAGAAAGTACCTACCGTGTATTGACACTTTGATCTTACAGTAACCGCTTACGATCACGTGGGTATGCTACATGTATTAGTGTAAAAACAATGTAAATGTTAGCCTCGGCCCGTAATTTGCACGATGGTAAACAGTACAGTCGCAGGTATTGTCTGAATGATCTCTCTCGCACACTTGGCACTAGACTCTAGTAAATATTCGTACAAGCCGTAAGTTCAGTACACTCACACACAGGCTCTCAGCGACGCGTTCATGCACGCTCCGACAGAGTACGAACTATGGCGTACGAGTGTGTATGTGCGTGTGCACCGATTGTATGAATATTTACTTATAATCTAGTGTCACGCCTCCATTTATATTATTCGCTCATATACTTATTGTGTTATTATTACGGCTTTATTGTAAGTGTATATTAACCGATGGATTGTTGACAATATCGTTTGTAATTCCTAGCCCCCTGTTAGTACGTAAACGTTGCTTACTCGATCGATTCATTTGAGCGTATTGCCTTTAATTAGTTATGTGTATATATATGGGGCATGAGTCGCGTCGCATCTCGCACACGACACCGACTACAACTGATTTATCTGTGATCTTATAACACATTATAATAATTTAGTTAAACGAAATGAAAAGGAATTCGATTAATGTAAATTTGTTTGGGTTGTTGCAATAAAAATCACTTTTTATTTGTATAAAAATGCAATTTTGCGAAGCAGCTGGATGCAATGCCCCGTGTATGTGTATATTTAGTTGTATTTGTTTGTTCGTCAGTTTCACACGGCACTACCTAGTATATGGCATGTTGTCACGGCCGATAGTATATTCTGTAAAGGATTCAATGTACAAATACTCCTAATAATGTAGAATTGGTGACGACCGACGTTTGTGTAATAATTCGCCGAGGGCTTCGTCCTATTCCAATGTGTCTGTGAAACTATAGGTTTAACGTTTGATTTTATAATTTCATTGTAACATTTGAGCCGCGCCTGCGCTGGTCTAGTGAGCTAACTATATATCTAGATGTTTTACTTCAGCGTTACAGACGCCTTTTCCTACATGGAAATCATTAACATGGATTAAAAAATACGTTATAATATGGGTATAACAATAATGAGGGGATTTAGCACTGATGTTGCTTAAGTATTTCTTCAATAATAATCATACAGTTTATTATTAGAGAGCAAATTGTAAATAAACATCCAAATATCCCTTTTTATTTTATTTTTATTTTATCCCGTACCTGAGGCCCTATTTTGGAATCATTCGAGAAAAAACTAAGAGACATCTCGCAATTGCACTTCAACTGCATTGTGATATATTTCTTAGCAAAGACATCCCTGTGGTCCCAAAATCGTGCTCATATCCCGTTTTATTTTTTAAATGTGGGTCTGTCTTGGTGTCCGCAACTAGTGTTAACCTGTGACACCGCTTGGTGTACCAACACCCACCAGCTATATAAGTAGTAGGTATATCGGTATCCCAGGCGTACTGTAGTCAATAACACGGCTATAACGCCGTAAGCTGCTGTCTAGACAATAACCCAGTGTCAGACAATAATCATTCTTATTATTTGCGAATTAGAAACGTTTTTGTTTGCCCCATTACTAGTATCGATAGATTGAGTACTTTTAATATCTCGTAGAAATAGTGTAGCATGCGCGTGCGCAACATAGGTCAATACAGGTCACGTCACGAGTTAAGAACGAGTACCTTGAATGCAGTAGTCAATTCATGAGCCTGTCTCTGTCGCGAGGCGAATAATAATATACGCAGTATCCCCACTATTTTTCACTGCGCGTTCTTTACTCGTGACGGGACCTGTACTAAGTACATTGGTAGATTTTCCATTTTAATACAGTTTTTATCGAACTAACATCGCCTATAGAAATGAATAGGTACGATAATTATTTTTGCACGTAAATGATTGTCAACGAATTTTTACAATCTAGATGTTATTATAAATAGCTAAATTATTATAGGCTACATAGTTATTCCTTAAATGTTTTATTTGATCGAGAAAAATAATTAAAAATGCTAGGAGTGGAGTAGCTTACCTTATATTCAATATGATATTTATTCAGATAAAACATACATAATTATTACAAATAAATAAATATTTGACTATATTCGAATAATAAAATTAATGAGTGCACACGAGGGACAATGGTTATGTAAGTATTTTGAATTATAATCTTATAGCCTCTGTAAAGCGGGTTAGTATAAATATTTTATTTCTTATATAAGTTTTTACCTCCATCCAAACCTTACCCATGATTGTAATATGTGTATGAAACATCTACATATAACCAAGCGGTAGGTATCTTCCTTTTATTTTATACAATTTTGTACCTATTGGATTGAACTTATATTCAATAGTAGATTGATCCAAACTATTCTAAATATACTCCATAAGTTAATAAGGTACATGTTACAAATATATTTCTATATACACATTTAATAATCCATACATTCGACTGAATCTGTTAAACCTCTAGATTGTTAGGTTAAGTACACGTTAAACGGCTTACGGATAGATCGCAGCTTTGAACTGTAGATAAGCACTAAAACAAACGTACATTAGGCGTCGACTTCAATATTTACTATTTTAAAATAATTAAATGTCTCGATGTTGCACTGTTGAATAAATATTATAATCTTTTGAACGTGTGAATTGTTGGCTTATTCCCAGACATCCATAGTCCATAGATTTTGAAAATTCTTTTGATAATTTAATTTCTTGGATGTCGCGAGAATTAATTTGTGTGTAGGTGGTGGATATACAACCGTGGATGTCTGGGAATGAGCCGAATTGTTGAGGGTAGACGTGTGCGCCTGCGCACCAGTAGAGGCAATCCTACGTTGAAACTAGTGGGAACAAGAAGCCATACTGGAGTAACTATAATAGTTTACAAAGTCCGAGGAGTCACGATGCTAGTTGACAAACAGCGCGCTGCTAGCATGCCCTACTAGATTAGTATTTAACATTTTTATAATCAATGTTTAATATCTACCTAATAGTAACTATACGTGTGATAATATCGTAAGCTTTCAACTAGATGAGTACAATGAATTCTAACTTATAGGCCAATATTTATAAATATTATTTTTACACTGTCTTTTAACATAATGAATGTGATTTTTGTCTGTAGCGTGTAATATTAGATTATTGTGCAGACCGTGCGTTTCTTACCTGTCTATAGCGAGGAATTATTATCTAGAGGTCTATTATAGGGCGTCGCGATAACTATGAAACATTTCTCAGTTACATTGACTACGCTTGGGTGCGATTGTGCCCAATCAATTTGACCGAGTGTAAACCAGCATTGTCAGGAAGACGCAGTTAAGTATGACCTAATACAGAAACGGCACTCAAAAAGCTCTTTACGATTTAGGATATCGAAAAACTACAACTTCGCATACGAAATAGAATGCGAAACTGAGATTTACGAAGGGCTCCCATGCACGGACTGCTTGTGGCTTCAGCCACTTTTTTCTGCAAGGTTTATCATCGACGAACTCGACGTCGAGTGCCGGTTTCAAACGTAGGAAATTGATACATAATTCATACAAGATAAGTTCAATTTCGGATATTTGGAATAATAAGTAAATAAAGCTACATGGAGTTCGTCGCCAAGAAACACGCCCCACTATCTTCGCAGAGCGCTCATAACGAGTGACGATACCTGTATCCGGCGATATTTATTGCACATCAACCTCAGGAAAGAGATTATCGACGATTAATTTCGGTTCTTTTAGAGCGTAATGCGTATATCATCGCCTACAGAAAGTAACATTCTACTCGCGCTTGCGAATAGATACAAACTGTATGGAGATGACATATGTCATGACAAGTGTACTTTTCGCTTCTATTAGCTAAGAGCGAAGATAATGATACTTTGTCTAAAGGCCAAGGCACAAGTTTGCTATGCGGTCCGTGTAAGGGAACCCTGACTTTTGTGTGACGTTTCTCTACATGGATGTCAGTCAGTCTGTAACTAATCATACAACTTACATAATGGCAAGCTAGCATCTTAACCAAAAAATATTTTGCCGTCCAAAATTCCGTATTCGACAGTACATAATTAACGATTTCACATATTCCATTTATAATAAACGTACTCATAATCGCATACTGTAACACCAACCGACTTATTAAATGTAACGTAACTAATAGATGTCTAATATATTTTATATTTATATAGAGCTTATAGTGTGAATAGGCTGTAGGTGTTTTGAAGAGGGCGCCCATTCAGATGGAGCACGTTGCAAAATGATAATACTGTCGAGAAATGAAGTGCTGCATCTAAATAGGTGATCTTTTGTGAATATCAGGGATGTGTATAGCTGTTAGCGATGGCTTTTAACCCTAGACAAGTTTATCAAAGATTTATACAAGCTATTAACTAGTTACCGTGTAGGTTTAGGTGTGTACGCGTTTATCGAGACGTTCAGTGTCGATCGCAATGGAGCTGGTCTTAACAAATAAAACCTAACGCTTTAAGCAATAGTCATATTATCCAAGCCTAAAATGTTTGTTTATTGATGTATCTGTCAACAAGCTGAGACTATCTACCGCGGTGTCGGAGGCTAGTTTGTTATTCGCGTCTCAATACAAACTTCTAAGCTTTGCTTAACTGAGATAAACTTAAAAGTTATGCAAGTGCAAGTGCAAGTGATCTAATATTGGTCTAGAGGTCTAAACAAAGTTGGCAAATATACCAAAAATCTAATAAATCAGGCGTTCCAGGCGAGTTATTTTATGCACCACGTGAACCTATTAGGCAAACGAAAAGCTATACAACATTTTGCGAGCTTATTTGTAATCAATGATAACATGAAAATTCAAGATAAAGATACGAAAGAGGAAATCTTTAAGTCGCTTTCCTAAGCCAACGACTAACAATTTTCTAAATTAATAATGCTTTCGTTGATGCCGCAGCTCCATTGACGACGACAATCAACCTCACCATTATCTAAAATAATGTAGACTATTTTATTTGAAAATGTGATTTCTATGTCCACAAATATTTAAGAGTTTAATGTCTTTCTTACTCAATTAGCGTCCTGCGAATTATATTCATAGATAAATTAGAAGCGTGGGTAGTCGAGTATAAGTTTTTAATAAAATCTCTTATATTTGAACGTTATAATCGTTTAATATAATGCGCTATAGACTCTCAATTGACAATTATTTGTTAAAAACTTATACTAGGTTATACGTACAAGATATTTGGTAGGATTAACGACCAAGTTAGTGTTAATAAATGGAATCCTGACAACTTAAATATGCTAGTTGTAATGTTACTA
This sequence comes from Watsonalla binaria, assembly GCA_929442735.1. Taxonomy (NCBI): domain Eukaryota; kingdom Metazoa; phylum Arthropoda; class Insecta; order Lepidoptera; family Drepanidae; genus Watsonalla; species Watsonalla binaria. The sequence continues at coordinate 4,161,698 of OV838938.1, forward strand.
GTTAGCCGACGGTCTGGGGTACAGCTCTCAGGCCGCGGCGCGGCGGGGGAAACATTAAAGTACAAATTTATCAAATACCCCCTGTCTTAAGGCTTTAAGGCTCTCTCCTTATATACGTAGGTTTATATAAGAGATAGAAGTTGCATTCAAAAATCGTTTCTATAAAATTTGGGTAAAGTACATGTTGTAGTAGAAAAATATACGGTAATTAGAATTTCTTTTCACTAAATGTTGAATTATAAGCTTTCGGTTTTGATAATACGACCTAATCCGATGTACTGTTTAGTAATCACTTGAATGTTAGCTCGTGGTAGATGTATTGTTCAATGTCGGTGACAGGATCACGTTTTCGAATTAAATAAATGGTAATTTTTATATAACAATTGATGTGCCTAAGTGTAATATTCTTATTGTACTTGTATATAACATAATTAAATAGTAATTATCGTATTTATTGTGAAACTCGGGAACGATTTTATGGTGCGGAATACCAAAGCCGTGTATTTATTACTCAATCAAAATAAAATTTTTATTATAATTGCCTATATCTCGTGGATCTTGAACTCCAAATTGTATTTTGAGACATAATTTAATTTGGCAATTTATTCATTTATATCGCAAATCACTGTACTTTGATGTAGTTAGCGTGTAACAGTTCGTCAACTTTAATTATTGATGTTAATTCTTAACTCTATATGTCCTATTTATAATATGTGGATAGTTAAATATTGTCACAAATCTATAGTCCTGTACTGACTAGTGTAATTTTGTATTCCATTAGCGTTTTTTACTTTTTCGAATCACTGAATAACTAATGCTTGTCTCACGTTGGAACAATCAAAGGAATGAACAATTAAGTATTCTTGAAAGTGCTTAAATTGTATCTAGACCTCAGTTTTTCACTTACATCAATTGTCTTCGATCATAAACCATGAAATACCATATAGGATCGAGGGTAAAACCTATGTGAACGTTAAAAAAACTAATTCAAATATCGGAACATAACGAATGACCGACCAACGGTTTGCAAAATCACAAGAATAAAAGTTTATAATATAATAGCTTTAGTCAAGTTTCACGAAACTACCCTCTTTTACTCTTGCAGTGTGTTGTCTGTGCCGTGCCGTATAAAATCAGTTTGGACATGGATAAAAAATATATTGAGCATGGAACGAAGCCTTTTGAGTCGAGTAAAAAAATTTTATTAAAAAAATCTTCTTGTGGCATCGATGACAGATGATTTAAGTAGCGTCGTTTTGAAAGTTCTGGCTCCACTTCCGCCAATGGCTAAGAAGGCCGATACAGGAGCGACAGATCCGACCACAGGCACGTTCACACGTTGTAGCGCCATACATATATTGCTATAATTTTAAATTGTAATTCTTATATCAGTGTACTTACTGTATCAGTATATTCTTATATCAGTGTACTTACTGTTGCTTTGGAAATGCACATTTTTTGTAATCATATTCAGTACTAGCATTACTTCCAAGGTGATTATTCCAACGTTAGACACACTTATCGGACACATGTACCTTACATTAGTGCGTAGAATGTTATTGAAGATATCTAGCACGCCAAAACGATTTATTGCATTTAATCCTGAAGTATAGTCACTGTTTTAATTAAAACAAAATTATTATAGTATTTATAACAAGGTAGGCTTGGTGTTCTAATTGGTAATGTGTATTTATGTGTAAAATCATCAATATTCGCCGAGGACACGATACGATGGGTTATCAATGGGTAGTTGTGTAGACTTGATTGTGATATCAATAAACATTTTCATACGAGCATCAAATTATGAGTTTCATTTATATCCAGAGCAACTTATCAATTCACACACCATCCATATTGGGAAGTGATCGATATGAGTACCGAATCTATGGTTTTCATATTTTATATCAACTTATCTATGTATTTACGACGCTAGAAGTACCCTCTAGATGGATTACCACACCCAGGAAGTAGCTGGGCAAAAACTAGTAAGATTTCTTTTATTTCATTAATTTTAAATGCAGTCAAAGGAATGAGGATCTAGTAAATTAAAAACAACAGATTAAGATTGAAAGCTTTTTTAAACTAAATTAAGTTTTATACATAGACAATATACTTAATATGGGATCGTACACTATGAAAACAAATTGTGTCGCCGAATATTTACATAATCCAGTCGTACTTTTATAGTTACATTATTACAGAAATTGCACGGATATTGCTGGTGACATTGCAATGCACAATTAGCTAGCTTCGTTGGTTTTGGCACATCAACTTGCCCTTACAGTTTTGACAGTTAAACGTACATAGATAATAAATATTATTTTTTGTGTATCCCTTAGATCAAGGACCCAGACGTATACAGAGCTCCGCATCAATAAATACACAGTCAGTGCGCTTTATATACAGTGCCGCGGAGTTTCCCCATCCCGACTTTCTGTAATGTTTGTCAATTTCCTAGGAAATAAACAAATAGAACACAAAGTCGTCTCGCAAATAACAAAACCATGATAAAAATTGGATGTATTAAATTTTTTCTCATCTTTTTCTCAGGGATACGGATTTTGAAGTGACCAATACATTGCACTCGGCAATATAACACTATTTTAAACAAAACATATTATACATGACAATTGAATATAGTAAAATTATGTTTTGAGATCATATTTAATACATCACAGGTATTAAAAACGAGAAATAATATCGAAGTGCCCCATGAGTCCACCATTTTGTAATCATTGAGCACACTTCGTAATGGCGTATGTATGTATCCAGACAAAGCAACATCTGAACAAATTATCGTTCAAACAACATAATTACTTCAATATATTTGGTGTAATCTCACAAACAGAAAGTAAAATGAGGTTAATCATTTAAGGTGCTAATATTTCGTTTGCATAGCTGTTAATTAAGCGGCGTTCTGTATTCTTTAACATTTGCAGATTTTACCATGTCAAACAATTGAGTGGTGAATTAATCTATTTACTAACACGATAACCTGCTTGAAATGTATATATTTAACATTACTCATGATTACCTTCAGTTTGTCTGTTTGAAAGACCACACATAACACAATTCATATACTCATAGAAACAACGTCAAAATTTTCTAAAATAAACAAAAGTCATAGAGAAAACGAACATCTACACAGAGTAGTCGCAATACAACATAGTATAAATAAGTCCTAAGTAAACCAATCATCTGAGTCACATTATTATAATTCATTTGTTTCATTTCATTTCGATGAAATTTAGTCGGACTTCCTGAAACTTTGGTACGCAATGTATAAAGGCATACAACAACAGTTGTAACGTAAATCTAACGCATACAGAATGTATGTCACTTAATGTACCGCAATTATCAGTTACCTTGGATATTAGGACGTCTGATAATAGCTACTAACTACGTTATGGAGTATGAATGATGATAATTCTGTCTTTTCACGACGACCGCGACTCCCGACCTAAATCCGATGAGATAATAATTTGTACTTTCATAGGATGCCGCGGCTAGCAAATACATACCAATTAGTCAAATTAATTGAGACCTTGCACAGCGCAACGAATCAATCTCAAACACCTTTTAGATAACCGATATTTAAAAAAACAATCATCAATATATGATATAATCCATTAAAATACAACAACAAAACGAATATACTACGAAATGTGAGGTGTAACACTATTCAGAAACACAAATACTCAAGTCTCGGTTGTACTACACACGACATTATTATTATATTTGTTTATTAATGGCAATATTACATTATTCTGTTACAATTAAGGTAACAAAATTGTCTTTATTGAGTATTTGTATTTATCTTATACTAAATTGCTGTTGTTGTTTTTTGCAGTTATTTCAATAGCGACGCATCTTTCGAGCCTTGTTCGACGAAAGCGTAAAAAGGCTCGAAAAATATCATCTTTTTGAATCGAAAATACATAACCACTGCGCTTAGGAAATTATATTTCCAATGCAGTGCTCAGACATTTTCAAGACATCAAACAGATTGTGACCTGTGAATTATATTTGACCAAATTTAAATCGTCGAATTAACCTTAATTATTACTTGAATCATTGACCGTACACACTAGTCTACTTAATTTAACTTAAATGAAAGAGATCATAATAATCTTAAAATTAATTGTCACATTATAAATAGGCCTCCAGGATATAGGTATGCAATTATGCATGCAGGGGGCCTACCATCATCGGTTTAAGCAGAGCGTATTAAGAACTTCTGAGCTTCAACGTTTCATTTTTGTTCCGTAAAATTAAACGTCAAAGCTAAGAAGTTCTTAATAAGCGTTGCTTAAACGATCATAGTTGGCCACCAGGTATAGTTTAGGTTACAAATGTGAGTTTAGCTTTAACTGTAACTTAGTTGTGTTCGTAGTGCGGAAAGCTTTTGAGCAAATGTTTGCTGTGATGCTTCAGTGACGCGGTCGACAGTATTATAATAATATATTAATTGTTATACGTTATTCATAAAATATATCGTACTATCTTACAAATTACTTAACATTATATTATAACCACGACTGTACGTCGAAGAATTCAAAAATAAATTAAGACAATAAAATATTAATTGGCACACGTGACACCGTTGGGCGCAACAAAATGCTGAGTCCAGGGGACCTCTGAGGATGTTGGGCCTTTAGGTGGCGTAGCTGCCGAGGGGCCCGACTGGGGCCTAGCTCGGGCGCTTGAAGTGCGCCTGCGCGAGCCTCGCCACCTTCGGCGGGCGGATGTGCGCCCCGCTGCACTCGTGCTTGTGCGCGTGCGCCGCCGGAGACTTCTTCCCGTGCCCGCTGCCTGCCAGCCGCTTGCGGGGCTTTAAGAAATCTGAAAAATAAAACTTAAGTCAGAAATAGAAATGTGATAATCAATAAAAACTAGCTATTGACGATGTAAAGAGGTTAACGACTCTTAACGTGGAAGGGTGTCGCAAGCGCACACCGATTCATAAAATCTCTCGTAAAACTTGCATCGGGGGCGGGGCTGGGTACTGAATTGTTAATATTTTCTTTGTGTTATAGAATCGTAGGCTCGTACATGGCCGCGACCTCTGGTGACAGTTTAACGATTTCATCCATGAGGACGCAGTCGTAAAAAAAGTAGTTCCAATGCACTTAATGCGCGGAGTCTTTTCTTTAAGGAAGGTCCCCGTCGTCGGCGACGCCCTTTGAGAATTTAAAATTTGGAAAAAATATGGCCTACAGACTATAAAATTTAACTACTGCTTTACAACTGTTTAATCTGCTTTGTTATAACGAGCTTAGCATGTCAATTACCGGTGAAAGAATTTATTTTGTTGATGGTAGCCCATATTGCCCAAATGTACGGTATGACAAATGGGAACGAGTTGATAATACCTGTACAATGAGATAAGATAGTAAACTGTGTACTCGGAGCTCCACAATTGGTGTATCCATTCTAAATAGCACCAACGATGAAGATTTGGGTAAAAAACTATGTTTTCAAAGTTGAGGATACACGAAAAGTACTGCATAAAGCAAGATAAAGATTGACAAATTTTCGTAATATATTGAAAAACGATAAAGCGAAACAAGATTCCGAAGAATATAAATAAGCATATAACAACCAAACGTTAATTTATGTATTTCGAAGTGTAAATGTCAAGTAAACGACACCAACATACAAAACATAATAACATCCATGAAAGAAACCAAACAGTAGACTAGATATAAATTACAATCGTCAAGCTTGAAATCAACATTAGTGTTCAACAGAAGCCTAGACCAATCCTCATCGATCATGAATCCACAAATAATAGTGTAACAAAAAATGTCATGGCAACACTTGATGCGTCCAAACTCCAAGGTTATCGTGTAGTGACTTTAGGTGATCGTTTTAAAACACGCAGAATTGACATTAGTAGTCACTCAGAGACAAGATTTGGCGGTAATGCGGTGGTGCACTATGCACATACTGGATTCAAATCTGAATTTCTTTCCAATTTCAATTTGGGTGTACCTCAAGGAGATATTATAAATATTGTAAATAACACGGGCTTATTTACAATATTTGTAACAAGGAAGTAGGAAAAGACACAGATAAAGAATAATCTGCTGAGAGCCTTATCTTGTGTTTTAAAAATGTAATTTTATCAGATATTGTTACATAACACATGCAACAAATTTAGATTACAACAACTCTAAATTAGATACTATATTTTGAAAGGTTTAAAGTATATTAAGTACTTAATACTTATGTGAGTGAGTATAGGTAAAGCAAAATAGTAATTGAAATGGCTGTCTTTGTGTTGCTAAGAGTCCATAAGGTAAGTAATAAGAATCGTCTGAATCATGGCTACGGAAAAAAAACGACCGTCGGTTTCTGCAGCCGGGAACTATGTCAGTGACGTCACGAAAGCCAAGGTCGACGGGTACCACGCCGAGGATTTCCCGCCAACATGAGACCACGTGGAAATTGTACTACTACAAACGGTTAAACTAACACCGAATACGATAACACGTGAAGTCACATTTACACATTATTCAGCTCTTGACCCTGAAAAAGCATAGTTTCAACGTTGTTACATAACCTTACGACAACGTGGTTGACATTGTTTTTGGTTAAATTAACCAAAAACATTACATTCTAACACAACTGATAGCTAATTTTACTCTGTTATTGATTACTACAAATTAATGACAACTCAGACAATGAACATACGGTGAAAATACTTTCACGTGGTTGCGCAACTGATTCCCGCCAATTGTTCAATGAAGCATTTCGCGCCATTTTTCTTCCTACTACTGGTTGACCGATTTCCGAGGTGTGTCCGAATCGAGTCCACGCGCTTAGACTGTGGGTCGTCGTGTTTTGGCCGTGTATTCATTGGCGACGCGTGATGTGTGTGTATGTGTAACAGGCGGCCTTGGGAGCTCGTCGGGCTCCGCTGTGCAAACAGCTCACTCACACATAACACACCATTATCAATCTGTTATCGTGTACGAGCCCATACTTCATATAGCGTACTACGTCTCACAATTTCACAGTGCTTCAAAGCAAGTTTAAATTTGTATATGGGCTTCTAACCTTGAACTGATAATGTGCTGTGCCTATTGGAAGATTTGTTAACTTATCTACCAGCGTACTTGTAATTCACGTGACGATTTGATTTGATCATGACACGAGTACAATACTAATGATTTGTATTGGAATGTTAAAAGCGTAGTTAGCGACAGGGCTGACTGCTGAGTCCAGGTTGGGTGGCGGAGTAGCGTGGTTATTTCTGTCGACCTAAATAACGACGCCTTCTCGACTCTCGACAGTCTTGCTCGAGGCAGCTTTAATTTTGTTGTTTACAACAGTAGCACTTTACAATACCTACGAAACCAGTATCTCAAACCGTCGTTGCTAGTAATTTAAGCAATTTGTATGGACTCTTTGCCATGTTGGTATTAACTGATTTACATATTCCAAAGGCCAGTAAGAAGCAAGTAACTTGTTGGCACTACGAAAAGTTACGAGGTGTCATGTTGATTTCATTAACGTTATTATTTTATTGTTATTATTTTACTCAGAGTCTGAGAGTTCTGTGCTTAGCAACGAAGAGTGCATCTGAATCAAAATGCAATCCACGTGCGTTAAAGGTCGCCCTTCGAGCGCGCATCCGCCGCCCGCGACTCCATGAGAATGTTTTTACATAAAAAAAATGTTTAAGGGACGAAATTGGAAAACCAGAAAAAATTGTATCCTTCCTGAGTTGCGTCAAATTAGGTTTTTTGAGTGCGCAGTAGCACGACGGGCGTGAAGTCGCGCTGGAGGGGGTGTGTGTCCTTTGATCCGCCGCGAGACAACAAAACACACCCCAAATACATTATCACGGCCGTGTCATCAAGTGAACACCAACACCACAAACAATGCCCGTGCTTACGCTTACTGACTCTAATAATATCTCCAACATTATACTTGAAGACATGCAAATTGAAGTGCCAAAATGTACGCGCTCATTTATGTTCATTATTTGAGACTGCGCATTACTAAAGGTTGTGTAGAAATTTTGTAACAGTAGAACTTTTGTCCAAATGTTAACGCTTCATGCTCGTGGGAATGTGACGAGGTCGAGGCTCACGAATCAGCACCTCGAGAGATCGTGACACCCATTATTACATCAATGTGAGGATGATGAGGATCCTTTTGTTCCCACTCTAGGGCAATAATTAGAGGAGTTAACATTTTCGTTAAAAATTATAAGCTTTGTTCGTCTTTGAAGAATGTAGGAGGATAAGTTAATTCCGTAATGAGTGGACGTCGCGCAGACGAAACTATAGACAAAACCTACGCATCATTCGACCTTGATGCTCGTAAATTTCGAGAAAACATAATTTTTACTATACATTGTTAAAAAAAAGGAAAATCGTATTACATGAACTGGCAAGCATCCATCTTTGTTTCCACTTGTTTTTCCCTTGCACTCTGACGCTGTGATGACGTTTAGTGATTTGGAACAAGTCTAAACTTGATCGAGCGGCTCGTTGGTGTACGGTACGTGATCTGTGTCCGTGTGGAGTTTATATCTGTATAGCGGGCGCGGATTTGTCAGGCGTGGGCGGCGTACGGCCAAACAGGTTGGCTCACTCGTTGCCCTAGCGCACGCTCCCGTCTTTTTATTCCGTGCATTTAACCACGCAGGGCTGCTAAACACGTCAGTAAATGGATACTTTTCCTTTTTGATAAGTTTTATTTCGTTCACAGCTGCATCGCACAGGAAATGTATTGTTGAAATAGAAATAGCAACCAGATTTTCGAGAATGGCCGCTCGCTTGCATTGTGATTACGAACCAGTTTCCAAATATCTAGGCCAAGTGAAAGGCGATTCGATGTCAAAATTGTGAGCTTGCGGGCTAACCAAGTAAACGACGTGGCTCTGCAATTGTTAAATATACTTTATGATCATAAGCAGATGGCGACAGCCCTAGAGTAACTTCTAGTACAACCGAACACTAAAGACAAAAACAACAAAAACCAATCCCGCGCGGCTGCGCATATATCTTTATACATATCGATGTATAGTCGTTTGGCTCTTGGCTTCTGGTTTTGAGACATGGCACCCTAAACAAATAAATGACATGCAGGCAGGTAGCGTTCATTGTGCTCTCATTTTAACATCTGTTAAATATTATCTAATATCGTTTATTATTGCGGTCGGTCTTGTTTTTATAACAAACAAAATTTACTCTCAACGTCGTTTTTTAAACACCTGCCAGTTACTTTAGTACTATCAGTTTTGAGCGATGTGATAATGTTTGAACTAGGAATTTTCATGCGTGGTTCGTCAACACAAACAATGTAATAGTGAAGCAGGAAATACCATAAGTCCTAGTTTATAAGTACCTGAGTCATGCTTCCACGTCAAATGATTAACCTATTTATTCTGGCCATGACGTATCTAATGCAAACCACCGTTACTTGATGCTTTCATTTTCTACAATCATGAATGAGCGCTTACACCACATCAAATGTATTCGACCAACGATCAATTCCTGCAGCTACAGTTGAACTTTACAATTGAAAGTATAAAACAAAATATGTTTTTCTACTTTGGATGTGAAGAAGACATATTTGCGACAATGTACCAAGACCAAACCTGTCGCACGTACAATGGCAATTTTATATGTAGATAATCTCTTAAAGAGGATGTCGTAAATTGGACTCTTTACCCAGCATTTAATTTGTGGGTTAACCATTGAATTAGGGACATAGTGTCACCCAAAACTGGCATGTTTAGTTCATTGGCACGCATTGAGTTTGCTTTTTTCATTACTGAATGTATTTTAGTAGTTGAAGGTTGGTTTTTACGTGGCGTTGGTGTAGCAAAATTGTGAAACGTAAGTTAACAGAGAAATGTCAATGTTTGCACTTTGCACTGTATGGGAAGAAAACGTGTTTGGATTTAAAGTAGAGGTTTACAGTGCACACATGAATAATGTCTTGACGTGGCCGATAACGGGGACAATCTGACATAAAAATATTTATTTATATAATGTGTATGTCAAGTCTGCAAAGATAACTTTCTCTGATTTTAATTGTAAGGTAAACAAATATTTCGGTTGAACTTTTAACCTGCAAGATGTATTCCATGGTTATTATCAAATAGAGTTTTATTCCAATATTAGCATTAAAACTGTACCATTCAAAGATCGAAGAATATATTAAACAGCTTGTAGTGTTCTTTAATGGGTGCAACTTACTAATGTATGTTAAATCAATTGAACTCATAACACAGTTCATAGAGAGTGTTCCTTCTATCTAGGCGACCTTCTAGTTTTAAATATTAATTCAAGTGACTGCTAGAAAATAACATTAGAGTTAAAGTGTTCGCATACAAACAAGTCTCATGTCTCGCGGCGTAGAAACACAAGCAGTAGAAACGTTAGAAACTGTTGGTGGGCGGTGCGTCGAGTATACGTAATTGAGAAAGTAAGCGAAATGGAAGGCAAGGTATTCTTGCGTGTCCGACTTAGTAAGTGGCGTGCTGTAACTTAATTGTACTTCATGCGAGTATCTTTATTCTGATGCTACTATTAGTAGTACCTACTTTAGAAATATGGACTGAATCGAATCGGAGAGTGAATGGTAGGACCCCTTACTTCTTTTACTTATATATGGTCTAATATGGTCTTTTATTTATAGCATCACTCATATTTTATGGCCTTCTACTTAATTCATTATAGACTATCATTAAGACGTCGATAGAGATGCAATATCGGATATCACGTTTACATAGAAAGGTAAAATTTAAAACCGACTTTATTTTGAAAGTCTTTACGTGAATAATGTAACTCTAGAATTGATTTAGAATGATTATAAGCCAGTGTCAGTGGTCAAGGCGATTTGTCAATATATACATTCAGAAACAATTCTTGTTCAGGAGTGCACGGACAAAGTTCAATGTACGACCACCATTTTAAAATTATTCACGCGACCCTCGGCCTGATGCATTGTGATTTGTGCCTCACCGTTTTCTGTATCTCACACAATTTGTTATTTCAAGACAAGTTCTTATCAAGTTTGGTCAGCGAATGTGAATATAAGGGCAGAGGAAGACCTAAAAAGTGATGGAAGGTTTGTGTGAAAAAAGACAAACTGAAAAGTGAATAGAGAGATGCGTCAGGGCAGGAGAACGATAATTTGTTATCAAATACTTATAATCCTATCTTAATTCCTCTTAAGACGGTGTATTTTTCCCATAAGATCAATATTCAGATGACTAAGTTTCCCCCGTTCAACTTTCTTCAGGCCAGGTATAAATTCTTACTTTCGCATGATGCACACGCAACTTACATTCGTATGAAAGAGATGCATGTTATTATTACATTTTGTTTGCAAACCAATGTATTCTCTACAAACCTAGCGGGCGAAAGAACTTTCATACAAACTCTTTTTATGATTGATCATAACTCTAAACTCTACTACAAATGATTTTCAAAAATTCGTAATTTCTTGTATGAAAATAATAAATTCTAAATTATTATTCACTGCATTGTCTTCACGAAGCATGTTGATTCCCTGAATTATTTGTATGCCAAATGATTATATGGAACGAAGTAAATTAACTGAGGTTATTATGCACTATTGACTAATTCAGTATAAACTAGTCCGAGAGCAACAGAAAATTGCTAACTGTGGAAAACCAACTGATTGCAATATAATTGCGAAGTAATGATACGTGTTGTTTACTTTCTGTCATTAAAATGTACATTTCCACCACACTCGAGGAAGTTTTCAATGTAAGTGGGAGCGTTTATGGCATATACTGATTTCTTGGTTTTTCTAGTCCATGTGTGACGCTTAGTTATTCATACGTTGAGTAACTCTTGAGAATACACAACGACATGTATAATTGATTTTAACATTCAAATGAAATTCAATTTCAAGTTCAATGTATCCCATCAAAAAATGTATAAGCATCACCTGTTATTACAAGAAATCTCTAAGGTATTATTGAATTGAAAAGATCGAAATTTCCAAAATGTATTATTGATCTCTTCGGACTACTGTATAATATAGCTTTGTACGATGCTGCTGAGCGAATAAAGGACTTTAATGAGCGGATAATAGAGCGCACCCCGCGGGTGCGGTGAAACAGAGATCAAAGGATGCGCCCGCGCGGCTCCCAGCCACAGGCGATCAAAGCGCTGCCGACAATATCGACCACTTGAACTATGCGAATGGATAGCTAGCACTCATTTACAGACACCGCTACTGAAATACGCTCCTCATTTAATAACTCCAGCCACAGACGTTACACAAAGTGTGAGTAAAAACTAAAAGTGGAATTCTACTGCAACACATTGAACTCGAAAAAAATTGTTATTAATACCGATTTGTATTAAATGGAGCGGTGAGCTGGAGAGCCAATATAAAGAAGGCAATTTCAAAACAAACAATGTGTTTGCGTAACCACCTTCATTTAAACTGAGCTGAGACTGTGCATGTGAGCTGAGATACAAGGCAATCAATCCATGCGCACGCATACCGCATCCTAACAATTTATGTCAACCATAAACGTAAATCAAAACGTCGGGTCGAGACCACATCGCTCAACCGATCCGCTACCGGAATACGCGTTCGAATTGCACAAATAATGATGAACGACTACTTGATAATTAGCTGTACTGGCCACATAAAGTACCCATCATACAATTTGTAACTGTTTTCTGAGGTATTTGTAAACACTCAACTCAGTTCCCATGATCGTTAATATTCAAATTTAAACGAGACAGGAGCCGAAACAACGTTATAAATTTGGAGATACAATGAGATCGATAATACCTGCAATAAAAGCAAGTAACGGCCGGAACGGTAGCTAAATATCTAAAAAGAACAATGATTCTTTTGTGAGAGAAGCATTGTTCCAAGATTTCTTCCATTGTTGATAAAGATCAAACTAGTCGAATGGACTTAAACATCGGTTTAACAAAGGTAAACACGATTTGAGGCATTGTGAAAATGTGACCTAAGGTCGCCTCAAATAGGCTGACCTCTGAACCCAATTCGGGAGCGCAGCTTCCCTAGCTATCCTCGCATTGTGCACGACAAGGGATAGAAAAGATGAAATCACCACGAGGGGTGATGCTGCTAAGTATTACACTAACAATGGAGACAAAGAGTGGTGTGTGTTTACCCATGAATATGTGGAATATAATACACAATAGCCGGTGCTATGCTAATAACATGCATAACAGGTTCAAAGAGTTTTTTCTCAAGATAAGACTACGTGTATAACGAATTTGCGTTTGGAGTTAAATCGTGCATGTTTGGGGTCCTATGAATCGGTGCACGTTGTAATCTCGTTCTTTAAATGGACTATTTAGATGTTTCTGCGCAGCGTAATAGTTGACCATTGTTAGGTAAATTAATGTAATTATCATGCGGAGTATTTTAGGGATTGTATGCAACGTGGTCGTTTCGACTGAGCAATAAACTAATTGGTTCCACGACTATGTGACGCTGTTGCTTACGAATTACTGCTTTACATGTTACTGTTTATATAAGTATTGGTTTAATCAACAATGTAATGTGTGCAGTGTTAAAGGTGCAAGTAGACACCATTTGGCCGATGAGCCTATTTGGGTAATTATAATCGGTGTAATGAGTTAGAAGTCCGGGTCGCCAGTTCGCCAGCTGTCTCTGCCACAGATGGGCTGGATTAGCCTCGCTCCGCCTATTGGATTACACACTCGAGTTACTAGTTGAGTTTCCTACAAGAATGTTTTTCTATGCAGTATTAAATGATGCTTAATGGACTCTTGACATTGCATTTAAATGCATAGAGTGCTAAAGATTGCGCTTTATCTAAAGTGTTTGCGGTAAAAGCTTTCGTTGCAAGTAGGACGGTATAATGTGTGCTTTATGTTTCTATTAGTTCGGGACACGATACAACCGAACGTGAACCAAAAAAATTAATGTGCCTCGATACAATCGTGTGTCAGCCATCAGACCACCCATGCACTCTGAGTGATCTATTTCCACGGCACTCGTAAAAAACGTTATCGGAACAAGTTGTATACATCACGACATACTAATTAGCTTTATTACTACTAATGATACTAAACGATTGTGAGGCGTCGCTGGAAAGGAATAAACTTCATAAATCATAACTTTTAAGGCGTCCCATAAAAATGGAAAGAAAGAGTTGAACGTCGAATGCATCTTTACGTATTAAATATGCTTTTACGACATTATTATGCAGGGTTCGATGGTAAATTTACTAACGAGCTTTTACGACTGACCGCTCGTTTAGTTTGGACAAATTCCATATTTTAAAACGTGTGAAAGTAAAACATTGAAAGGGTTTGTCACTGGCCATAAAAGCGTAATAATAGGTGACTGGCGGGGTCAGCTCATAAAAATGATTGGTCAAGCATTGATGGATCAAGTAATAATTATATTCTAAGAAATCTATGAATATGGGTCAGCGGTGGGCTTGGGAAAGGAAATGCAGAACTGGACGGTTACTTTTTATAACGTGTACAATTTAATGGGATTTAGCATTGAGCGAATCAAGTTACTTAAATTACCCAAGAATTTAATGAGCCTCAGTTCTATATACATTGATGCAGAACAAAATACTGAAATCACTGGTAATAAAAGTACTTCAATATAAATATATATGGTTAAGTATAACTGTAGATATGTAATAGCTATCAAATGAACCGTACGAACGCACCCAGTTGGTACTCGAAATGTGTTCGGTTCCTGAGTGAACTGCCAATGAGTAACGGCTCATCGATGTTGCGTGCTTACTCACATTACATGACAATTGACTAGATACAGCAATGATTATTGACACAATTGAATCACAAACAGGGTGTTGATCATTGTATTGTAAGTTCTCTAGAATTGTGCTTGTAAATGACACTTAATTGCTGATCCTCTTTTGATAAATAAATCAAAAATCTAAGGGTAGCGTTTCTGTTCAACGTCATGCAAGTTGATAACACCATCTTTTTAAACGAGTATTGATGACACCATATTTTTATACCTTAACTTGGTCGAAGTTTCGTCATTTGAATGCTTGCATGAGTTTTTCACACACCTAAATCAAGTAAGTAAATTCTTCTCACTTCGCCTTGATTTTAAAAGACGTCATTTTTAACTTAACTGAATATTCTTCCAGATCTATTTAATCCTGCTATAAAAATTACTTTGCTTTATGAATTTTCTAATAAGAAGCACCGTGTAAGCTCTCCGTGGGAATAGTGTGCCGTCAAACGGGTCCCTCCGCCGACCGCACCCCCAATATGCAAATTACATACGAAACCGATTCGGACTAGTATTAGCTGGATAAAACTGGATTTATCGAAAAAACTATTTGCATCGCGGATTTGCATTTTATAATTAATTTCAAGAGTTGCACCTCTAGTTTTGACCCCACAATATTCTATGGGATACAATCAGAATCTTCGATATCCTAAGATTATTATTGTTTTTTTTTAAATATACAAAACGCGGGATCAAATTTCACACGCGTAATACTTCACGCAGAACCGGGTAACGGGCTTTAACACCCATAAAGTACACCACATACTGTGTTCAAATTTGTAACAATCCAAACACAATACTGATCCGCTTGGATTCATTTGAACAGCAATTAAGTTACATTTTGTAATTGTTTTAGAATTTACATTTAAAAGGAAGCTTTTGGGGATTCAAGACAAAGGTATTTATGTATAATCTTTTGTTTCGTTTTAATGTTGTGAGGTGATTTTCGTTTAACAGTCGTCACAAGGTTGTTCGATAACGGTAACCAAGTGCTGATAGCGATTGTAAGTGCATAATATTTATAATCATTCGCTACTCGGATACATTGCATAATTGGTGTTTTCAAGATATTCTAACATAAAATCCTTCATTTAATGTATCATATTTACGAAAAGTTCGATCTAAGTCATTTCTTAGAGCTGCAATTTCAAATAATACGGCTGATTATATTGATTGATACCTGTCTGCGGTTATTAGAAAAATAAATCACTGAACAAAAAAAACTTCGAAAGCTAATAAATTAAACGTTAAATCAAGCGCTTTCACGCGTTAAGAAACGGTTAAAATAAACAAGCGATTAAAATCGTATTAGAAACCTATTCGTAATTGATTGCTTTTCCTAGAGACCAAATAAAACGGTCCAGTGAACTGTAAAATAAAACAAAACAAAACAATGACAAAATCAAAAACTAACGTACCATGACCTCTAGTGGTTCTCACAAATTAAATCACCGAATTCGGAGCCCTCTACGAGGAGGGTGCGGACTGTGGACTATTAATTAGAATAACACGGAATAATGGAATATAATTACGTACAGGTAATATGGGAACTGATTTCTCATTCGGCGATAACGATTTATACATGAAAATTGTCAAATTCTGTGCCAAGGAAGACATGACGAATGTAATGAAAATGAACACATTAGTAATTTGATTCTTTTCCACGATTATTTATATATTTCAAGTACATCTAGTGGGTCATAGCTAAAGTAAAAGCTATTAGTTTATTGGTAAAAGAAGGTAATTAAATACTTGATGATGATCATTATCATCATCATGAAACACTTAAACACAACAATAACAGCAAATAGGCAACGTTTAACGAATCGAGCATAGAATGCAAGCTAGCTGTTAGATGTGCTAGAAAACTAAATTATATAATAAATAGGAAAATATAGGCTATGCTTTTAGAAATTTATGACGTATCGAGAGCCCGCCCCATATAAAATTCGTCTTACATATCACTATTCTTCGGGTTAATAGCAATAACACTTTATCAATGGCATCTCATACAAAGACCTTTTTTCTGATTTCAATGTAGCCCATTCTAGTGAAACTTGCACAATCCCTATTGTTCCGCCGTTCTTATTCTTGTAGGGGTTGTCGTAATTCTGGTCTTTGACCCCTTGCCCCAATTACTTGTAGCAAAATTGCGAGATAGTGTATCAAGTGCTTGGCAGACAATGTGTCTACACTATGTTTACTTACTTGTGTATCGTTATCAGCGTTTTTTATTTGTGTTTGATTATCCTGACGCAACTTTCGTATGGTCTTCACTTTGTTGGGTAACTTTACTGTTACGCGAGTATCTTATACATTCACCCAACTCAAATTCAGTTACGTTTTTGAATTGCGTCTTTGGGCACTAATCAAAAACAGTGAAGGTAGTTATTATTCTCACCACCAAAACCGTGTCTTTGTCGGTAAAATTAACTATGCAAGCACGTGCTCATTGTTTACCAGGATCTGTCTGTATGTCGGTTTGTTTGTATGTATGGCCGTTACTCCAGGACCTACCGCACACTAATCTACTTTGGGAAACGCCGCTACACTGATCTTTGTTACAAGAATATTTCATTTTACGACACCATTTACATTTGCTTTATGATTATGAAGACAGCCGTCATTGTTTCATGTTTGATTTCCTAAAGTTTATTTAGGATTTATTATCAAAATTTCGAGATACGAATAACGTGTCAATAAAAGCGTTCTATTTGGATTTCTTCTCTGCTTTTATTTTGGTTTATGAAATTCATACCGCAGGTGTCATATTTATAACATTAATTAGTCAGCTGCCTTTTCTTCCAAATGTCCTAAATTCTTGCTGAATCACTGCAATTTTCGCGCCCATACTAACCCTCGTTTAGACCAGGGCAATATATCATCCTACCTATTATAAACTCAATTAAATCTCATTAACATAACCTTGTAGACGAAATAGGGCGCCCTATTCTCTCTTCTTAGACATGTCACCACCTTTGTCCCTTCGTAACCCACTCCCATTGAACTGGACAACTTAGGGCAACAATGGTAACATTTTGACCCTCAATGGCCATGAGACCGGCGCTATTTGTGTATTTTGAGCAATAAACAGTGCATTTTATGCGATTGTGAGCTGTTTTTTTCTTCTAAATTTGAATTTGAATGCACATTGTCCGTTGCGTGAGCTCGTGGACTGCATTTTGCAGGTACCGTTGATGCATAATCATTAGAAATTATCGAAGCGAGCGAGAGTAACGAGTCGCTCTCGCATTGCATGGGAATTATTACTCGCGGATCGTGTTTGGCGGGAAAAGTGACGTTCGACTTGACAAGTGACGGATTGAACTTTTTTGCATAAAGATGAGGCTTTGGTTTTAATTTGTATTTTTCAAGAGTTTCATGAAATCTTTAATCTGGGGATCATTCACGGGTAAAATTAAGAGCTTTTGTCATAGAATGTCCACAGTGTTTTTTATGGACCAAAACATAGGAAACGTGTCTGCATGCTGGGAACCCGAATAAGGGACAAAGCTTCTAATGTTCGAATAATACCTAATCCACTTTGAGAGTGCCCGAGCCCACATTGTGAGATTGAAAAGACGTGGGCCATAGACGGCGACATAAAGTTCGTTTAGAAACCTTTTGTTAAAGAGTTGACTGTAGTCATGTATGAGGATTCAGGCGTCGTAGAAAAAATAAACTCCAGCCTTTGATATGCCAAGCATACTTCAAGGCATGTTACGTGGAGACCAAAATTAAACAATAACAAACGCACCAGGATTTTGGATTAGACGCACACAACTACACGCCAGGACATGGTGCTTATACAAAAAAATATAACAAACAGATATACAATAATTTTCATTCCTTTTCTGTGCGTACGCGCATCCTATCTGTTGCGCTTGCGCGCGTTGTGCTGTCTCGTTCCCTCGGTCGTTGACCGCACATCTCTGACGAGATTGCATCTAGTGGCCATGCAGCTTCCCTCAGATAGATGCATCACAATTTCTGACCAATTAAAAGATAATTTTGTAATCCAGAGCTTGATTGTACCGATCAACGCATACATTCTAGCAAAGTGCCTTTCGGTTGGTACGAAAACTATTAACGTTGTAAAAATACATTTGATTAGGGCTGACCCAGTTAGCGTAGATAAGAAAAAATACAACGCAATTCTCAGCGTCACGCGTAAAACAATGTACTGGCTTATCCTGAACGACTGAAGCGTGGCACTCAATGCAACTGACCGTTGGATCAACAAATTCGAATTTCAAATAAAAAAAACAGACTAACCGTGTAGTAGTTTATTTATGACATAGTTCAAAATCTCAAATAAGAAGAGAAACGGTTTTTTTTTTCACAGCAGCGCTTCGTAAGTCGTAACGCTTGATGAAAAAACCAAAACAATTTTTTGTGCCGGTTCAGAATCGTTTTACGAGCGTCCTCGAATAGTAAAACGAGCGGGACGGCTAATCCCTGTCTCCCTCCAGTTCTGGAGTGGAAAAGGAACCTGACACTTTAGTAAATGATAATAAGCCCTTTGTAAGGATTCTAAGAACATGTTGCGTTGGCGTGATAGCCGTCTAATAAGACACCTCGATAAAGACAAGAGTAATTGCGATTCTTGGAAAAGACTAAATAAATGTTCATTTGTCGTGTCGCTCAAACCTAATTGAGTATTGTTGCATCAGTTTCTGTTTGCAGTACGTTAGTAGGCCAATGGGATTCAATAACCAATACATTATTTGAACATTTGGAACTACTTTCTAAGACAATATTGGGAAAGGTCCAGGTGGGAACACGCGAGTGTGTAATTAAATAACAAAAGACAAGCCACATTCAGGTTACGCCTGTTCAAAGATGTTTCCACTGATAATTCATAACACAGATTTCTGTTACATAACCCTACAAAATGAGCGAAGCCCTTATCGCCGTGTTTTTTCAGAAATGAGGTTAGTGGAGTAAAAAAATATTAGTGAAGGCCTTATAGTAATAGTAACCCACTTGGACGCGCCTCGATAGCCCCTGATCTGTTTATCGGGACGTTTAGGATAAGGACAAAATGTTTAGCAAAAAAACGGTTGAAGTGATTCTGTTTTGGGATTTGGATAAGCCTCTCGAGCATTGTGTATTTATATGATCTTCAGCTCAAATGACCTTAAGGTTTTACTGTCTTTTTAGTAATCTTTGTCATATCTGCAATATCATACTTTAGTATGCCTATGCATACTTTAGTAGTCAGACCAATCTCACATTTACATTGGCACATTTCGCAAGCGATTTGCGACACTCAATTCAAATCCCACTACCATAATTGTGTCAACTTTACCATTGTTATTTAACTATAGAATAACAAATAACCGATTTGTGTTTTATTTCTCTTGCTTGTGTGGTATCTATAAAAGTGATGATGAAATCTTTAGTGAGAAGCTTATGTGCTCCTATTGTTTGACTAAATAGTTTTTCCAATGCTCGTCCTTTCTCACACTCCCGTGTTTAATGTTAAACATCCGAAAACAAAAACACTCTAATTAGCCTTAAAAAATGGTATGCACATAATGTGGATTTAAATACATGTTACATTTTGAATTGGTTGCGTAAACTGTGAAATGCTTAGTAGCTATTGAGTAGAATAAAGTTTACGTAAATAAGTTGCGAGTCAATAATCGTGGTGGTCCTAACAATCCTTTTTTAGTTTCCACACCATCTAGCGCCTGTGTGAAATAAGATCGCATTCTTTATTTGAAAAATATTCCAAAATTGTTTGAATGTATATTCCATAATTATCCTTTAAAAAAAACAAAAGTTATCTATTGAATTGTTTAAATTATACAGTAAAACGATTATGTAAATTGTTTTATTGCCAGTGGTTTAACAAAATTTATAATATTACCGAGACGTGGACTGAGATTTAACGGATTACAGTTTTCGAGTCCGTATAATCTGTTCAAATTATAGATCACAGACCGTCTGATCTATGCAATAGACATTTTGAATGAAATTGGTCTCAATTTGGCTATAGATGAAAATGTCTTTCTCTGGCCCATTGAGTATTATACCATAATGAGAATTTAATTCAACAACCTTACCCAACTCCATTCATTATTCCAAATGTTAATTGAAACGTGTCGCTTACCTGCAATAAAAAATATATATTAGATGAATTGCAAATACAGAACTTAAAAGTGGATAACTAGATATTTTCCCACACCATCCTGTCTGTGAAGAGAACCACATAGCCTATTTTTTTCCAAAGTTCCATTTAAAATATCCCACGTATTGCCGGCAATTACTCGCCAGGACAAAATGACCCCGTATTAAAGTAATGGCTGCAGCGGGTTAGATGCAATCAAGTGTAGTTAGATTTCTAATCCCGAACTGGTTTGAGTGGGCAGTGGGCCACTGTAATTATTTATGAGTTTGTAGGCCTCGTCGCGTGATGCTATGTACACCTTTGTTTATAACTTAGATACGTTTGAAATGGTGTTGACAAAACCGATGTTACATTGGTTAATGTGAGCGCCATTACGCTCATGGTATACATGAAAATGATTTCGAAAAATTGATCCTATTTCGTTGCAATTTATTTAAAACGAGCTGTGCCAAACGGTTTCACCCGAGTAGATTTAATTTAATTTCCGCAGACACTAAATGTTTTTTAAATAAAAGATCCTTAATTACTCCTTGTAACAATACTGGTCTGGAAATACAAAATTGGTCGAGCCGTTTCAGAGATTACCCGGAACAAATAGACAGACGGACAGAGAAAAAAATTTACACATGGTTTTTTGAGTCAGTACCGTATATACTTTCATATGCATTTAGTGAAAAGCTGTTAATTTGGAAATTACAAACAGACACTTCAATTTTATTTATCTGTTTAGAATATAGATGTAGATACTCATCAATTTAAAGTTTTGTTTCAGCCACGTCACACCTATTGTTCTACTCCGGTAAAAGAAAATTGCAGTATGCCAATTTTATTTGGTTGTTTTTTAAATCGAGTTCATTGACTTTTGACTACGTGCGCTTACGCCGGTAGGTATCGCTTTCCTGCTCGCTCGTATGAACGTAGAGTGCGACGAACTCAATGTTTGTAAACTAATTCTATTGTGAATATTTTCGCGAGCTTTCAAGTTCGCGACATTTTTCCGGCCAATTTAGATCGCGATAAAGACTCGTAAATTACCACAGAATTTTACTTTTTTTTTGTGGCGATTTACGCAATTGTGTAAATGACTACCTACACGATTTAAAATCTATCTAACTGCCCACTAAGTTTGTCACAAGTCTTAGTCAACTGCTCAACTGCTCAGTAACAAACAAGTTCTTGGATTAATTCTAGAATTTATTATCGACTAGCTGAGCCCCGCGGTTTGTCTTAATTTCATGGATGAACATGGGACCCAATTTAAAAAAAATACTCTTTGTAACATTAACTATATACACTAGTATAATATATGTACTTGTATTAAGTCTCGTTAAAATCAGTTCAGCAATTTCGGAGATTATCCGGAACAAACAAAATTATTATGTGAGTACCGTCTAGCACTTTCATATGCATTTAGTGAAAAGTCGTTATTTTGGAATTACGAACAGACATTTCAATTTTATTTATTTGGCTTGATAAGTAAGTTGTGAAAACAAACTTTGTAGACCCTAAGGCCTTAACAGTAATTTCTTTCATACTTTATCACTACTGCAGTTAACGAAAACGTTAACAAATAACACGTGCGCCCTGCTCGATACGGGAGACTATCTATGGAACATTACTGTTTGCTTAGGTGGATATTTACATACAAATTATAATTCAGCTTAGCATAACTTTAAATATACGATTGGCGGTAAATTACATTTTTCCTGAAGACTAGGATTTTTGTGATATTCTGTATGTATGTAAGTCTAAACCTAAATTTTTTTGATGTGTCTACCACCTTTGCGATAGACACTTATATAATATTTTTTATCTCAACATCAGCTACTTTCTATGCTGACTGTAAGTAATTACTAAATACCTATATACAATTAGTTTTACGTGCTTATTGTGCATTATAACGTAGGTAAGCACACACTTGGGATACTTATCTAACAGCGGTAGGCACTTAAAAGGTCGATTACCTTCTAGCTTGGTTGTTTTGATGTAATTTAACCGTTCTATTCAGTATTTTCAGCTTAGTTTCCGGTCTTAAATTAGCAAATTTGATAACATAGGTTCGTAATATGGAACGGGTTTCGATAGTGTTACTTGAATAATTGCTTCATTAATTGAACAATAGTAAAATGTTCACAAAGTGTAAACTCTTGACCAATGTAACATTGAGGGTAGAATTATCACTATGACACGAAATTTAAACTTCGAATGCAACGTTACACAACCAAGGAAGTCGGTGAAAGGTAAACAACAATGCGCATCGACTAAAATGTTTGTTGACAGTACGCTAACACCATTTGAATTTGGAATGAGTTCGCAAGGCGTTGTCATGGTACCGTTAATTTGAGCTACCCGCGCGCGGCCGCGTCCAAACACTTTAAGAAAGCGTAAATGTTGCGTTGCGTCACTTGGGCTTGCCCGAGTCACTTGAGTTGTGCGCTCTAGAATTTCTGCGGTCGATTCTTGCTTGCGTGGCCGAAAGTGGCCTTAAGTAATTTTTTGGCAATATTTCTACCACTAATGTTTTTAAATTTATAAATTTCTCGATCTCTCTCTATACTGTCTTCATAATATACTTACGTAAATAAATAAAATTATGTTTAAGAAAAAAAATCTTTCTATTAAAGAAAAAACATATAGCCAAATTGATAACCTCCTCCTTTTTTGATGTCGGTTAAAAGAGTAGTTGAATGTATGAAACATCCAACTCGATACCCAGTTTTCATTACGTACTTATATTGATTTATGTACCTAACTATTTAAGTTAAAATTTTGTGATAATTATGGTAGGTGTGTTGTACTTGGTGCATCTCTTTGTTCTGGAATGTTAGTGCTAAGTTAAATTTAATCAGAGAAATATCTATTCATAATGTGTGTGTCACTGTGTGCGTGTTGTTATGGTACGTTCAATAACACCGGCGGCGTCGGGTCGACGAACTTGATGCGCCATGCGCGGGCGCCGCTTTGCAGACACCGGGGTTGCGGAAAGCTGTGCGAATCTCGTGTTATTGTTTTAATTTTTACTCAAATAGGGGGGATATTTTGGGAAAAAATTGGAACATTAGTAAAAAGAATTCGCGTTTGGAACGCCATATAAACAAACCCTTGGCTTGTGGAAATACACAGTGTTTACTTATTAACCGATTTAAAGAATGGGAAGCGTTCCAAAAAGGGCAGACTGTCACAACACATTTTTTTAAAATACATTTTTGATATTTATTTAGATGGAAATATAATATGACACCTACTTTCAAACGAGCTCTTATTTGCTAGAGCTGTCACTCACAAGTGGCCATAACTATTCCTGTCATGACACGCCATCATTCCTTCCTCACTTAAGGCCAATTTCTTTTGACCTGTGCCCTGTACTTACGGTCGAAATAAGGTTAAATGGCAATAACAGGCACACAGCTTTAACGCAAGGTCTAATTAGACCCCCAGCTGTCATGGTCACCGTTATTCAGGCCAAAGTTAACCCTACAGGGCCTCTAGACCTAACGGCATTCTTGCTACGATCTGTAAAGGTATATACAGTGATTTAGAGGAACTTTTTCTGTTAGAAATAGCGGTCGGTCGGTATTTAGGTATGTTATGCCTTACCGGTCTTAGCCGTACTTGCATTAGTACTTTTTTAATTATATTACATTTCAAACGTTTGAACGTGCCAATGTTCAAACTGTGAAATGCTGTTTTAAGTAATACATTTGATCTATATTCATGGCATGTTTCGGTTACTGTGAGACCTGTATTTTCAAAAAAAGAATGATATTCTCAAATTGGGTAAGATAAGATACAATGGTATATTCTCACATTATCTGTCAATCATAACTTTTCTGTATAAAGTTGAAATTCCATATAATTACCATAAATATTCATATTTGCCTCTTGAATGAGTTCGTTCACACACAATTAGCTCCATTATACATTTCTATTCACAACGCATCAAAATACAAACAAATCTAAAATTCAAATTGTAATTCTATATCGGTAATTCTTATCTACAAGAATGAATATAATTTTTTTAACAATGCATTATTTTTATTGTATGTGGCCGGCAGTATTGAAAAGTTCAAGTGAAAAGGTCTCTTTGCCCTTTAGACGCTGATTTTGTATGGGTCATTCGTTTTCTTTTTTAAATACTTACGACTTAAGCAATCAATCAAGAAGGGTTTAAAATAGTGTCACCTCGGAACGGACACTTACAAAAGCTTTGTAAAGAAAGCTCTTAGAAAATGATCTTTGATATTTTTATTTGTTTACTGACTTAAGACGTAGGCGGTGAGTATCACCAGGTTCCATTGACACACAAGACGTAAGCATTTACCTTTACTGGACTTGGACTTGAATATACCCTTATGTATGCGGTTATGTACGGTAAGCTACGTTGGAGTCTGCGGTGGCACAAGATCGAATGATGTCAAATTCTAGCGAATTATACTTATTTTGTTTTGCATGCAATATTGTTGATTGTATAATTGATTAATTACCAGTCTGGCTGAAATAATAAAGCTGTCCCACAATTTTATAGATGCCAGTCTCCATTTTGATATAACGAACAAAATTTACGTTAGCTGAATTATGCAACGCTGTAGTCTCGATTAAGTTCTCGAGATATAATAGTCAATCGTACACAATAAACAAAGGTGTGAAACTTGAAATGGACATTCATTTAAATCTTATTCAGTTCCACTCAAATCACAAATCGAATGAGAAATTAACATCACAATCTGGAATTTACATAATTTCCCATTCATAGAGATCTATCCATCATTTTAGGGTTGATGGATGCCGTCTTATGGTGCATTTGTGACAGTTGAATTGTCGCAAATAAAGAAATAGTATAATTGAATTGTGCCCAGAGGTAGAGTTCACACATGTTCTTTACCGTTGGTGTCAACATAAGGGTCGATGCTACCCCTTGACCCTGCCATGTTTGACATTTTAAGGGACATATTTACCCACCTACGCTAGTGAAATCGTTGCCTATTCAAAGTCACGACTCGTTCTGCGTCTGATGTTATGGTAGACCTTTGCTCAAATATACACGGACAAACATTTTGAAATCCAAAAGCTTGTCCGTATTTTGAAGATCTGTATTCTTTGTTTGCCAAGAAATAATGTTAGATGTCAACGATCAGACAGTTTGGATTTGTTTAAGCTAGAATTTCTCTCATGTTTAATGACTGTTGAGGTGAATTGAAGAATATGTTTGTTTAAACTGGTTGTCTTCCAAAAATTCTGACCCTTGTATTTGAAAGAATAATAATTCAATAATGTATTTGAATGTAAGAGGAATCGAGCTGTCTAATGCGGCCGCGCCTCGAGTGGTACGATTGTGCTTATTCAAATTGGACTTATCGGCGGGAATAACTAATGTGTTGATGTTGCATGATTTATTTGTACGCGGACATTTGTACGAATAATGATGCGATACATCACTTCATTCACGCCCCTCCCATGTTGGGCGACAATCAGAGATTACCATAATGATCCCGGGATTTTATGTGACGTTTCAGTTCCCACGTACTTATGGTAAGGCATCTCGAGTATGACCCATAAAATGTTATCTCACTGGCCCAAGGCGAAGCACTTATCTTTGAAATGATGCACTTAGAAATTTCAAGTTGACAGTTTACGAAGAGGTTTGAATATTAAGTATACATATATACTACTAATGTTAAGGATCTGGCTGGATGAACGGCTACTCTTAGCATTATCTCAAGTAATATAAATACTTGGACTGAGTTTTTTACCCGGGATCAAATAGCTAAGTAACGTCTTCTATGCATATGTCTGTAGTCAGACTCCAGTAAAAGAACAACAACAGTTGTTGGCATTTTCCTTTGAGACCACTAGGTTTAAGCAGTGCTACTTCTCTTAACGCGTTCACTGCTAACGACGCGTATGTGCGTCCAACTGTTAGAGAATTTACGAAGAAGTTGAAATGTTAGCAGTGAATGTGTTAATAGGCTTACGATACCTACGCAAAGCATTAAAAAAAATGGTCTCGAATAGAACCTGCAGTCAGACAGAAGCAATCTGGGAGTAAATTACTATATTGCTAAGTTCCAATTTTGCAGCATCCGTGTCACACACAACTGTCTCTGGGATAAAGTTATTTTGCAAAGCATAACTACACCCTCGATCGGAAGGTATGTCATCAAAAAGTAAATTCATATTCCGTTCATTAAGCATCCAAGGAGTCCATGGTCCATGTTTGTCACGGGTATAATTTACGATGTCGGTCTCACGAACACATTACGTCGCTTCCGTGAGTAAAATGCATTGGACTAAAGTGTATTTAAATGTATGTTTACACACGACATAGTTGTCCTGCTATCATTACACATTGTCCTGACGGTTATAAATGACATGGCTGGAAGTTGCATCTAAAACATTTACAATTTTTCATAATTTCTGACACATGAGCTGACCTTAAAAAAAATCTGTTTTAATGGATTGTACTTCCATTATTCAGCTGACAGCTGTCAGACGGCGAAAAAATTTATCCAACGCGTTCCCAAATTGAAATTGACGCGTTCCATTTAAAACAATAATGAAGCTCGACACCAAATTGAAAATAATGAAATTTGATTGACCGTCATTGTTTGTGCAATAGTAGAATCGCGTTTACATTGAGCGCGTGAAATTGATTTATCGAGTTATGTGCTTCCTTACCTCGGAGTTCAAACAATTTTAACTACTTATAAAAACACGGCATTATCTGGTCACAAAATATGTCTAAAATAAGTATGATTTTGCACATAGTTTTGGTAAGGTCACATTCACACGGGGTCATGCGCCTTAATTATTTATTGATCCGGTGCAGAATGTTAAGTAGTGTGTGTAAAAAACACCCCTTGTATTGTTTTAGAGTAGGGTCGGTCGGTCGCACATGAACTGGTAATACTATCATCAATGTAACTGAACTGAACAGATGGCCGATAGGTTTAGTTAATAGTTTGGATACAGTGCTAAGCTTGGTATTATAAAGTACTATTTATTTTATTAAAGGTTCTGTAATTTTATGTAAATATAAGTCCGCCAAGTAGTTACATTTTTACCAGGACAACAACGTCCTCCAACGAGTCGGATATGGTCGGATATACTTTAATCTTCGTACTACTTTATAATATTTCTTATTTATTTAATATCAATCTGAAGAAGTTTTTAGGTGACCGTAAAGCTATTTTTTTTATACCTAATCAATATTGTTTATTTTATTTTCATTCCCATGAAACAGGGGTGAAAATTGATAATATCAATAAAATGAATTTATCATAAGGGAAGTCTGTTCACAAATCGATACCATTCGATGTTACCGTGTTCGGGGTAGATAATTATTTCCAATGCCCCTGTTAAATGTTTTTTCCCATGGATGAGACACACGTGTTTGTTTACAGTGATAGTTATCGATAGTATAATGGACATAATTATAGTTATGATCCTGATAGTATAATTCGTAGTTAAATGGGAGGTAATACATATCAAACGTAGTACAGATGAGAAATTAGGGAACCGACAGGTGCCAACACGAATTATGAGCGCTCAGCGAATATAGTGGGGGTAACTGCGCATGTTCTATTCGCATCGAGCCATACAGACCCATAAAATTACTCCTGCGCATTTAAAGTCAGCGCTCATAAATATAAGGCGCCTATAACTGATTAACTATTAACAATTAGTTTTTATTTGCCCAGAGATTAGTTCCCCTTGCTTTCTTTCTATTCAGAAAGGAAAAGTTCCAAAAATCACTTTCACTGAATTCCACCAGGAGCGTCAGATTTCACGGTCTACGTGAGATTCCCATAGAAATACCCCTGTTACACGGTCCGGAACAGATTTATCAGTTCTGAATCGTGAAATGACCATTATTTTTCTAGAGGGTGGTAATGAGTGAGAAAGGCGGTCAGGAATTGTAGGAGTTACGGTCAAGCGCTGCAAAGATGGCGCGATAAATTGCAACGACTATAAAAAAATCGTTCTTGAAATAAAATAAAAAAATCTTAAGTTTTCTGGAGCAAGTTGATTCGTGGTTGTTTTTCGCATTCGTAATTTGATATTAACAATTCAATTATAATCTACTATCTCCTTACAGTTATAAAGATACAGTAAGATATATCGTGTATCATTTCCTTTATAGTAATATCCTGTGTGGAACATTGTATTGAATCATACATAGGATGGATCATCATATCACCGATTTCCGCAACAGTAATTTATGTTTAAATTTAGCATTGTCAGTTACGGAAGGTTATTGTTTATTTCAATATGCTTCATGTAAACTGATTATAAATGACATGAATTCCTGTCATGATTTGAATTCTCATTTTAGTAACTACTAAATAACAATTTCTTAGATTATTTACTTCGTTGGTCTAGTGGCTCCGGATATGACAGGACTGCTACTGCGCACTAGGTCCAGGATTCGATCCCCGGATCTCGCAAAGTGGTATTGAGTTATCCTATTTCTAATATCCCAGTAGCAGCCCGGAGTCTAGTGCTCGGTTAATGGCAATAAGCTCGCCCCCTATAGCATAAGACTTGAACATACTGGCGAAATGTATTTGTACATCTCTGCCTACCTCATCGGGGAATACAGCCGTGAGCTGAGCACCTATATATATGTTATAGTTTGAATTTTTGATTTATATATTTAAACTATAATTCGACAAAACTGAATATCGCTTTCAAAGAAGCTATCCTTTGAAGCAAGCGCAGCACGAAAATAAAAACTGTTTTTGTAAACATACTGAGATTGTAGCGGCCTTATTGAGGTCGCCTCGTCACATACCAAAATTACCAGCTCTCTATTCTTCTTACACTGGTCAATAGTAAGCATGTTATGGTTACCTAATGAATGGTCGAATAGATACTGTAACAAAAACATTTGAAGCGGTCATTTAGTTTTTCGTCCGTGTCCGACGTCGATTAGAAAGTACGTTGTGGTTGTAACTGTACTTTTTCGCGCAACTATTCGTGAAGTTAACGAAATTAAACGCTGCTTTGTTGAGATCTAAACAGTTTTGTTTGGCATTTTTAGTTTCTTCCTAAATCGAAATACATTATCAATTTAAGGTATCATAATATACATGTATATTGTACCAGTCAATTTACAAATAATCTACACTTATATTTTAAAGAGGAAAGATATGATAATTTTTTGTTTGCATTGTATAGGCTCCGATACTACTGGATCATTCTTAAATAATACTTCAGTAATGGATAGCTACATTATCACTGATTAACATAGGCTATATTTTATCCCCGTACTCCCACGGGAACTACGCGGGTGAAACTGCGTGTCTCCCTATAGTATATGATAGAAATACTACCGATTTATTTAATATTAATTACCCACTTCTAACTCATGTCTTACATCGACCTTATTAATCTCCTAAAATTATTTAAAAATAAAGTTTTATCTAGTTATATTCTAAACAAAAATGACCGACCTCCTTTTTTGAAGTGAGCAAAAATCATGTCTGCTGCGTGATTTGATAACAGTGTTATTGTAAGTAATATTAATGATCTAACGGTCGTAGGAGTCAAACGGAGTCTATTATTAACTGGCGACACTGTTTAGTCATTTTTGTTGCGAAAGATTAGTTTTTTTGGCCTTGCCCTATATTTAAACGTAATTAGCGAGCTTACAAGTATCTACTATTTGTTTTTCTGTGTAGACCTTGTTTCGTCTCTGGAACAAATGCTTCGCACGTGTGGCTGAAGTGCATGGGAATATCAAATGCTAATTACTTACAGAAGATATTATACATTTTTCTAATAGGAATTGAATTTTCTGGGACCTTTTTTACGGGTCTGAGTCCAATATCCAATATACTCTTGTAGAAAACTACACATTCTTGAGTTATCTACAGAGTAGGCAGACAGATCAGTAAAAAGAAAAATAGATAATTCTTAGAAGTCATAATGATATTCTATTTTAACAATGATGTATGAGTTGATTGAACAGATAGACATTTGCACTAATGCGCAGGGCCTGAGAACGACATGTAAAAAGTCAGTTGTAGACGGTTGTTGCGCAGAAATCCTGTGAAAAGTGACTTTTTATCCAGAGTTCCAACCGTCAGGCGCACTCAACCTTAACTTACACGATGTTTCCTTAGGGCACTCCGTGAGAACTGTAACGTACGCCTTCGCATTAGTCTCGTGTCGCTGGACTCGGTGGTCGACCAACGACACCCAACGTATGGCAAGTGCTCGCCAACAACACCAACATGGCCGTAATTGCGGTCAAGTGTTTCTTTAATTACTTAAAAGGTTGCCACTTGTACTGCGTGTGACTGTGTTCTACCATTTATAGATACCTGAGTATCAAGGTAGTTAGGTACTTTACCTATTTAGTGGCGCAGTCACACAAATTGTGACATAGACGGCAGGCAGTCTGCTGAAATAGCTAATTGCAAAATAAACTACAATTTTAAATTTAAAAAAAAAACGGGTTACGTTCTGCCAGACTTGTCAGTTGAGTAATTATTCAACAGATAAAATTGCATACGTTATCCCACATGTAACCGATATTGAAAAGTTTCGAAACGATAGCGTGGGCCCCGTGCCGTGGGTCATTCGACACGAACTGTAGTATTCTAGGGGGTGCAATATTGTACGCGGGGGAAGGACAGATGCCGCGAGACCGTTACGCTCCCCTATCTGACGATTTTTCAAATTTAGAACACGTGTGTTGACAACTTTTAGTTTTCTGTTCCAAAATTGAAATTGCGGTCCCATTGGCTGTTATTTTTGTTAACACCCGCATACCTATTGTGTATCGCAATTTCGGCCTCGAAACTTTCGATTGTTTTTGGAACAAAGCAATTTGGTGAATAATTAACGGTAGCTGTAAATGTATTGATATCGCTCTGTCGTTTCCGTCGCAATTCGTTTGTAGGTCAACGTTGATTAATTCCGCTTCGCCAAATACGATTTCAAAATAAGTCAGGCAGAATGTTTTTACAAGTACCTACAGGAAACAAAAAAACGCATCGTTGGTATACGACGTGACAGTTAAAAAATCAATATAGCCGTTAGAAGTCAGTGTCCGCGAGGGTGCTACACAAAGGGTGTGCGCACGCGCCGGTCGTGCCCGCCGTCATTAGGACAATCACAACACAATGCAGATTTATACCGACTGTCAGGGGTGGCAAGGCTACGACAATAAAGTTTATTAGACAAATGGGTTTTGCTTTAGCGATCGATATAACACTGAGTTTGAGGGTGTCGGTGAACGGAATAATAATTCAAAAAATATCTGAGTCGGTAATAATAATTATTGTTACCAAGTCGTATAATGCTGATATTTCTATCTAGTGGATAATTTTTGAAAATTAAATTTAGAATTATATAAAAATATTTGATCGGACGTGTGATTCTAAATTTAAATAAGAAAATAATAACAGTAGCAAACGGTTACAATTTTAATTAAAGCCCTTGACCGCATACATTTGTAAGAGTTACAATTTGCATTGCAACAATTCAGAGTGGGTAGTGAAATATGCAATTATGTATTAGAAACCCTGTGGTTCAGTCCACTTACTTTCCCATAAGTGAAAACAGAGTTCAACGACACCAGAGCTACAATTACGTATTGCAATAGAAATCTGAAGGGATCTAAGAAATTGGGTTACCGGGTTTGTTTCCTAGACCCCCCGTTTGGTCCTTACAGTTGGTCAGTTCCAAACAATGAGAACGGTGACCCTTGAAAGTATGAGGACTCTTAGAAATGCGTTTGGAACACATCTGCTGAAATCTAACTCAGTTTTGAAGGGTATCATTACATGTGCATTTGGCTGTTGAATATTTTTAACGAAATTGTAATAAAAAAAAATCTCGAGTTACGATGATATTATATTTAAAGTATTCAAATGTGTTTCGGAATCGAAAAGTACAGCAGATAGTAAAAGAGATGGCGCCCTAAAAAAAGGTTCCAATTGGGACGTTTTATAACGAGCTAATGACATATATGCCTCGTTAGTAGTATAAAATATCATTGTTGACATTTTATTAGTATTATAGATAATGATCGCAGAATTGTGTACAGCATTATAGTTTTTGTCACTATAGTGAATTAAATCAGCTTGCAGCGTGATTAAGACATCGGTAATGATAATACATTAACGATTAGCGACTGCTATTAACAAGGTTTTACAATAGTAATACGTTTGGCTACTGGTCGGACAAAAAATGCAATGAGTGAGCTAAGTAGATAGCCATTTATACGAGAGGACCATTGTGTTGAGTCTTGAGAATTGAGATCCAATACTATTGTTGAGAAAAAAAGAAGAGGTCGCATCACCAAGTGAATAGCAGGTAGGTTGGCTCAACTATTAACATTGGACAGTTTTGGCATTTACACAACTCAATAAATTTCAACTTGATCGTCTTGCCGCAGTGAATATGAAATAAGGCGACGCAAAATCAAATCATTTGCATTATAATATTCATCCTTACGACTTAGCAACAAGCAATATAAATTAACTGATGACAAAATAAGATGCTCATTTAAGATCGGATAACAGCGGCCATTTTGCAATATGCGCGTGAGTGTGTGCAACGCGTGAATAGTGAGATGACGAGACGCGCGCTGCGTCACCAGCGTAGGTGCGACAAGGACGCACTTATTACGTTACACTAATGTTGCAATTTGGTAATGCCACCGATGATAAACACTGCGTGGAGACAGGAAACAAACGAAGTTAACAAGATTAAGTAGATTTAAAAGTATTATTGATAATGAAAGTGGCGGCGGATGTTGCAAAATAAGCCGCTTCCAGAATCGCTTGGTCGGTTACACAACAAATAATATCGCAACATTACCTAATCGCAATAAAGACGCACTATTGGTTACTAATAAAATAAAGAATTCAGGCATTTTGTTTAATTTAAAATGTCTAACCTCTTAGCAGTAAGCACTTAATGCTCAACCTCCCTCAATATTGTATTCCTATTCATAGAGGTGTTGGCCGTGTGTAGCAGTAAAGTAAGTAAAAATAGTCAGTTGTATTATTGACCGTGCGGCGCGGCGTGTGCCTGCGCATCCCTAAGTACGCACCTACTACGTTTCGTATGGCTAACTTTATGTTTACCACTTTTGCCACATGTGTAGTGTAGTCTAAAATGGGACATGTGTGGGAGGCTCGTCGTAGTAGATTTTAGCGTGGAGCATTGTATCAAAACAAATGGAATATAGGTCACATACGAGTACATAACATTGTTTACCCTAACAACAACGGCATAGCGTCTATACAAAATGTTCTCTAAAAAAAAAATTCGTAGAAAGCTTCCGCTTTTTTTTGACTAGTTTTAGTAACAATCCTACTGCACCCTTGTTTTAAAAACTTAATGTTGCCATTCAAATAAGGAAATGAATAAAAAGTTTAATAAGCAGTAAAACACCTCGCTATTCATTAAATTAAGAAGGAGTCCATTAAAAATCAACTAAGAAAAGAGATTTAATTTTTAATTACGACCTCCCGAATTATTTAATAACCGCTTTGGGTCGGTTATGAACATTTTGACACCTTGATGGACAAAAAAATATTTGCACGCTGGCCATTTAAAAGGTTTGAAACTCAAATTAAAGGGGTGGCAGAGAAATAGGGTTAAAGAACTTGAGATTACTAAAAAAACTCAAGAATTATTTCTACATATATCCTCACGCCTGTATCCCTCGAAGGGGTAGGCAAAGGTCTACCGTATAGTACTCCCTTATTTCGCCATTTATAATTAAGCCCAATGTAATAGGAAACCAAGCTATTGGCATTAAACGGGCATAAATCTAGACTCTGGGCTGCTACTGGGAGAGTCCCAATTCACTAACCTTAACCCAATAACACATAATGTATTACGATTAATGTAATAGGTACGTAATATATTATCATGTAAACAGGTCCCTCATTTTGGTGACCATACTAATGTTTTTATCAAATATTTGTATAATTACATTTTTATTATGGAGACCGTTTTTATTTCTTCATTTTACCGATCTTGTATGTATCTCTATTAATTTCTAGAGTTTGACCACAAACATTTAAGTACTCTTCCTATATGTATACTAATAAGTAACGCATAACCATTTTGGTACTAAAATGACTCGTGCGTCTCGTGACTCACGTTCAAAGCACAAAATGACGAAACATAAACTAGAGTACAGCTATTAAGTTTGTATTAGTACCTATGTATACGTTTACTTATATCAGGTTGTTATCACATCCTCAGGTGGCATCGGTTTAAATATCAGGTTTTATATGTTATACGATACTCGAGACGCAGATAAGTACGTTTGGTTACTAATTGAACTCAACACGACCATTTCGTATTACATACGAATTATGATCTTTGTATTTTTGAACGGTTTCATTAGTGTTCCGGTTGGTTGATGGTATTTTCTACACTATTATATACCATATACAGATAAATAAAATGGAAATGTCTGTTTGTAACTCCAAATTAACAGCTTATCACTAAATGGGTATGAATGTTACTACGGTAATTACATTTAAAAGAAACTATGTCCGTCTATTTGTACCGGCTAATCTCAGGAAAGCGCTAGACGTTATTTTCACTGGCAGATAGCTGATGTTACAAGGAGTAACATAATGTAATTTTATATAAAAAAATATTGTGTTCCGTGAAACATATGAAAGTCTAGGGGTGAGAACGCGGAGCACAGTTAGTTTAAAATATTGATATCCATGCTGAGAATCACGGTACCCGTACTTTATGTAATACGAGATATACAATAAATATTGTATCATCGAATGCAAATTGATAGCGTTGTGCTATTCGCGCTACATAATAGCATCCGAAAAGTGACACAAAAAACCGGTGTAGGCATCATCCAAACGTAATGTAGGACGTATACTATTGTATTGTTAAATAACAAGTTGACTGGCATAGATAAAGAGAGAAAACGAGTGACATGAAATAACATTGGCAGTTAAATAATGCAGGTCAATCAAAGGATTTTGTTTACTACAGGTACCTATTTTACATAGAAATTGAAACCGAATGACAATTATAATTGAAGTAAGTAAAATTAATGAAAAATATAGTTATTTATAAACTTATTTGCTATTGCTATCATATTGAGTTAAATAATCATGAAAACTGTGACATAACACATCAGACTCTTCAGTAGGAAACTTATTTTAAGAAAAAGTCTAATGCCTTTTACTTCCTCAGCAGGTCACACATCAAGCTTTGCACTTGCAGGACCTATACGACGATCTTTCATGGAGACTACAACGCGTAGTTCAGCTTATTTATAGGAACCTACCTACTGGAAATCGATAGCTTTATGTGTGTCCATGTGTCGGCATAATGGCTCAATTATTTATCCTTATAAAAGAAAAGTAGCAGTATTTACAATTAGACCTAGACCAATCTACCTACCTACCTTTTAAATCTGGACATTTTACAAAATCTGTTTGTTTCGCGCAATAACCGTGGCATACTGACGTGACGTAAAAATTCTAGCGGTCACACAAAATCGACGATCGACTGATAGCAATTGGGTTGTTTGTAAACTGAAACTCTGGTGTCAAACCAAAGTGCCCTTGGTTTTATCGGAACATGAAAGTAATTTACAAAAATCAGCCATTCCAGTAGTAACTACATTATCTTGCTCGCAACGAACCGCAGTAAATTGCACTTTATGTACTGATAGCGATAATGAGTTGTTTACCAATATCAGAAATATCTTGCAACATTATGGTATAAGTCATACATCATATTTAATTGGTTCTCAAACAAACAAATAATACCTACTTAATGCAGTTCAAATCAAGATAAGCGGTAGAGTTCGTAAGTAATTCGCAGTAGGAGCGTTTTTGTACATGTATTTTACCTATGGATCATATTGTAATAGGTAAATATTCAAACTTCAGGATATTTATTATTGATTAAATTGTAGTGTATACTCGTATTATTAAATTTACTTATCTATCTGCTAAGATATGTCTGACAGGTGCGTCGTGACTACCTAGTCGTGACAGTGATTCATGTAGGAATACAGGAATATGCAAATTCCTTCAATAGGTAAGTAATGCAGTAGGTAGGTAGGGTAAAATATCAGAAATGCAAGGATTCATAAAGCGTGTGTTATTTGATGGCACTAACCTGTTATTCTCTTCTGTGTTTTGCTGCTTTCTGGACTCGATACCTTCGTTTCTTGTGAGGGTGCACTCGCTTTGGGCGTCGTTATTGTGATGGGAGATCTCCTTAGAGCTGCAGGGACAGAGGACGCGGGAACCAGTTGCCAGGCGAATCTTTGAGCTCCAGGCAGAGGTTGCTCCTTCGCGAAGTCAAAACCCCATCTTTGGCTATCCAATTCAAGCTGTCTTGCCAACTCTCTCTCTACGAATCTTCTGTTCTCCTCCCTGTCCGTACAGCCGAACAAGTTCCTTCTGACGCCCTCGAGGGCTGTGACGCCGCGCACGCGTAGCGACCTAGTGTCCAGCACTGTCGTGGCCTGGAGGCCCGGGGCTCTC
Source organism: Watsonalla binaria (assembly GCA_929442735.1). NCBI lineage: Eukaryota > Metazoa > Arthropoda > Insecta > Lepidoptera > Drepanidae > Watsonalla > Watsonalla binaria. The sequence continues at coordinate 4,199,135 of OV838938.1, forward strand.
ACACTCAAAGCCGACATCTCAGAGTCCGAGAGGTTAACTGCACTTCACTGATAGCATCCGCAAACGCACCTAGTGAAAACAAGGTCAGTATTTATGAGATGTTTTTCTCGTAGATATTAACAACTTGTTAAATATTTGGTTCATAACGCACTAATAAGAATATGTTTTTGTTAGTTTAGTGAGTGTAAACAAATCGTAAGTGACGCGACACGACGCGCTCGTGACGTGTGACGTCCGCACGTTCAAAGTACGTTCGCCGACTAGTAGTCGCAAGCGCAAAGCGGCGCGGCGGCGGCTTGGCGAACCTCGGCGGCGGCGCATGCGACGTAAAATAGTTCTACTTTCCGTCCCTATGTGGCGTTAGTTGCCTATTGAATGGTTTGTTAGGGTATTTAATTTTATTCCCTATTTATTTGCCCAATTTAAACTGTAAATGTTTCGTATCGTTACGAAATCTACCGAATTTAGCTACTTACATACTACCTACTATTTATTTATCACACCAATCATACTATCATATAATATATATCATACTTCCACACCAATTCATCGTTGGTATTTTATTATTCTTAAAAGTGCCTTACCGAATACTAAACTATGTAATACGATTTTAGAAATAGGTTCTAAAATGCTTTTAGCAAGTAAAAATATTATATTCTTTCTGGTTCTTGTTATTGTTTATATAGTTGTATCGTTATGTAACAAAATTTGTTATACTTGTTTGAGAACTGAGTTACATAATAAAAAAGAAAGAGTTAAATATGAAAGCTAACTAACATTATTGTATTTGCAAACACCGGTTTTAAGTGATTATTATCTACAAGACATTTTAAAAACAACAGCGGCAAATATTTATCAATTAAATACCTAGAAGTCAAAAGATTTTTTCCCGGTAAAGCAACATTTTATTTATGATGGCAACACCGCTGTACCGACTTGTTTACGAAGAACGAAGACGTGTCTAGTTACGTGTGCAGCATAATTTAACACATCTTATCAGAAGTATAGCTATCTTTTTCACACGCGGTGGCAATAGTGCTGTATAAGAAGGACAGAAGATATAATATTAATAGCACAGAGCATCGCCGCCATTTTGCCGAAACACGATTGACTGACTAGATTTTGTTGGGATTGTTTGTTAGTATAGCATAATTCAGATTAGTGGTTACATCTTTAAATGTGTTTAATATTTAGTATGAAATTATTTATAAAATTCGCACTGCCATGATTTACGTAACAAATATGTCCTAATTTTTTAGATTAGTAAATTGTCGCATTCATAGCGGCAATAAATTGTGAAATAGTTTTGATGGTATGAAAATTATGTTGTTAGAAGTAGGAAATAAAAAAAAAACTATGACAGTGGGTAAAATTATTGAAGCACACTCACCTTTGTGTATTTATTTATAATTTCACGGAAAATTTTACGATTCGCGGACGGGATTCATTCAGTGCACTGCCGCCGTACTAATTTTCGAGCTATAACAATGACGCGATGGCGAGAGCGCGGGCTCGCTCCCTATTGGTTGAAAATGGCGGCCATTTGTTTCATTGGCTTGTGATGTTTTAGGCGCCAAATTTCGGTTGGTCGAGACGCCGGATGGCGGGAAACAAACGAGACACTTTCCGGTGCGCATGAGTTTTGTTACGGAAAATCGTGTTAGCGCGTTTTGCTTCAGTTTATAGCGAATAATTTAATTACTTTTCTCTACGTTTGTCACATCATTACTCATCTATCATTGACTTTTTACACAAAACTGCGAGATAATTTTGCAGTTTATGTGTGTAATGTACTTACACGGTGTTTTTGTGTTCGTTGTTAAAAATTTGGGTTTTTCCTTCGTATTAATTTTTTAATTTATTTTTTATATAATATTTAATCAGCATTTTCGGGTAACATATCCATGACTGATTTATTATTGAAAGGAATTTTCTTAACTTAACCGAAGTCGTATTTTTTTCCAGTTTAAAGGTTATTTACTTTCTTTGCATTTTTGTTTAACCTACTGTTTCTCACTCGATAAAATTGTCTTTAGAAAATTACGATAGGTATTTTTTTAAGGTTGTTATGAACTTCAAATCAAGTGATGGTTTGGAATGTCAGTCAACAGATAAAGCAACGGATACATCATAATCTCCCTGGCCTTATCCCCTTCATTGCTGGGGTCGGCACTTGATTCAACCCGATCTGGCTGACCACTTGATTTTCATACGAAGCGATTGCCATCTGACTGACTTCGCAACCCCTTTGACGAGGAAAATCTGTGATCTGGGTTAAAACAGTTGCCAGACTATTTTAGGCCTCCGACCGACCTGTAACGATTGCCAAAGATGATACATTGGCAACCAACAAGGCAAAGGATATTGATTATTCATCATCATCATCATATCAGCCATAGGACGTGCACTGCTGAACATAGACCTCTCCCAATGATTTCCACCTCACCCGGTTGGAAGCGGCCTGCATCCATCTCGCGGGGGGTATTGATTATTAGACAAACGAAATTATTAAAAATGTAGCCAGAAATGGGAAATACAGTTGACATATTGACCTAGTTAAGGGCGGAAATCAGTGGCAAGGTTTGCGGAGCCCACAAAAAGCCCTTTCCGATCTACCTAGCAGATGTTGCGTGAAAGTGTTTTTGACTATTAGAAAAAAAGTTACTCCATTTAACGGTTTTGAATATAAACAAAACCAAAGGAAACCCGTATCCCTTCTTCATATCCTCTTTGAGGAACCTCATGTCGCTTGCGAAAACTACACAGGGAAAGGCAGCCTTGGAATCGTACAGTACGAGACATTATAATTTTCAAAGTGGTACATACAAAATCTATACTTCTAAACTAGTATAGAAGATACTAATACTATAACAAGGAAAGATTTCTATGTAAGTATGTTAAAAGTACTGGAACGGTTTGAAAAATTCTTTCAGCAATGGATAGCTACATTATCAGTGAGAAATATAGGCTATATTTTATTCCCGTACTTCCACGCGAACGGGAACTACGCGGGTGAAGCCGCGTGCGTCTGCAAAATTTTATTTACAAAAAAAAACTTATCTATGGTCTCTTCGGAGCTTTTTTATATTTTTTTTCAAATATCTTGTCATTTAACGGGCGTTATGGCTACACGGGGGCGGATGGTATTCCAACGTATAGTGTGGTTGATTGATGTTGAACACGTTTCAAAGTTCGAACCCGCCACCTGGCAACCACAGATTCGGTGCATTTCCGATTTCTGACAGGCTTTTTTCAGCGGCATGTGGTTTCAGTTATACAAGTTTATATTTAGAATGATTTTGCAAGGGGCTTGAGTTTTAAAGTTACTCAAGTTGAATATTTACTGTATGTAACATTATTTAAAAGTAATATCAGTATAAGTCTTCCTTTTCCCATTAGTTCTGTGTTATTTGAATGCGTTGGCTATTTATATACTTAATTTGTAAATTAATCAGGAATCCACTTGTCAATTCTTCTTATGAATTTGATCTTAAGGTAGAGTTTTCAAATAGTTAGTTTTTCTGAAGCCGTGGTGACTTTGGGGTTTGAGCAGTCGCCTGCTACGCGAGCGACGCAATTTCAAATCCCAGCGGGGCTTGTACCAATAAGTTTATTTAAAAACTGATATACGGTGAATTCACACCACGTGAAGGAAAACATCGTGAGGAAACCTGCATATGTCTGAGAAGTAATTCAATGACGTGTGTAAAGTGTCTGAGACTGCGATGGACTCACCCTCTTTCACGTTGGCGCTTAATCATTTTCGGTGAAAAGTGGGTATTGTTGTTACAACACCTCCGCTTTTGGAGACCCTTCGGGATGGCGTAAGCGTATTTATTTTACATATCAATTACAATAATCAATACAGAAATTGTAAAAAACACATACCTCCTTTTTTGAAGTCAGTAAAAAACTTAGGGGATACTCTCGCATACATAAGAAAACAGTTGCACATTCAGGGCCAACGCTCAAATCTCAGTACTATGTGCTTAAGAATTTCGTTTATATATAAACCTACCCCAAAATCAAGGGCACGCGTTGATAATTAATTAACCCATATCTGCATGGTGGGGTAGTAAAGGTCCTTTTACCTCCAAACAAATGTACCGTCACGTGTCACGCCAAATTTGCGTGTAATTACCTCGTGACTAGTGTACAGTCGATCACAAAATGCCTTGGATCGTTTGCGAACATCTTTATTCAATTAATAAATTGCATTATTACTAATAATGTAGCATTATTGATAATAATGTAGTTTACTGTAAAACAACTCAAAATAATGTCTTAAATTATAACCTTAATTATTTTTAAAATCTTATACACTTGTCTTATACACTTTTTGTTATATGTGTTAACGCTACAATTAGTCATAAATAAACAAATGCATCATTCCAATATTACAGATAACTCAGCTGTTTGCTGGAAAACAAACAATGACACTGACATCCGATTGTATAATTTTTATTACACCATTATCATATTACTGGATGTTGAACTCGCTGACCTAATTCAATCCGGAAATCATATTCTGATTTGTTAAATGGCTTTATCTTACTATCCGGTGTTTTATTGATAATAAAATGTATTCAGAAAAATATAGTCAATTATTCGGTTGCATATGAGACACTGCATAAGTAGAGAATTGTTTAATTAATAATGTGTATTTAGTTATTTAATTACTGTATGTATAGCACTGGCTGATCAACGTTATCTGTAATGAGACTAATAAGGTAATCTTAGTTTAGTTCAATTTTAAAATGTATTGGGTATATAAGAAACTCACAACAATGAAAGTAATTGCATTTATTAAAAAAGGTAATTAGTCATAATTATTAATATTAATAAATTCATCGGTTATAATAATTTGTTAGTATAGTCTTCACGGATATAGAACAACATTTCTACGCGACTGTACTTAGTCCTTAAGACCTAGTGATGCGTTCATGGGTTGATCGATTTACCGGAAAAGGGTTCGACCCGGGAACGACATGGACTATTTTATAAAACACGTTTTTTTATTCGTATTAGATGTATCTTCATTATATTCGAATTAACCACAAAAAATAGGAATGCTTGAAATTACACCTCGGGGGTAACTTCGGTGATTTAAGGGGTTAAGTGTGAAATTTAGTTTTTACAGGCTTTTTTAACATTTAAAGTCTTATCTTACTTTTGACTTTGCATTAAATACCTGCCCTATTGTTACAAAACATCGCCTACGACAGCAACAATCGATTTAAAAGTAGTGCAATTTTTTCTGCGATACGGATGTTTAAAGGGATAGACATGAATTTAGTCCGAGTTTGGCCTGGTCTTGGTCTAAACTATGTTTGTTTATAAGGGGGCTAGTAATTTATTTACGAAGGGTAATTTTAGGTGTAATATTTTGAAGTAACTGAGTTGTTTAAATATAACTGCGTGGAGTACAATATGAAAGAGTTGTATCTAAAGTACAAACTTTGAGTTAACACTACCTGAATGGATAAGGATATTTTACCATATCTTCCCGTCTTCTCTGAAGGGTAACTTAAGGGTTAAAAGGAAAGTACGAAATTTTCACAAGTCCACAACAATAATGCCGTGGTTGGTCGTAAGTCCGCCGCTATCACAGGTCATCATCAGATTAGACATACGTATTTGTCTTCTTCTGAAAACAATTAGTTTTCTCGTGATGTTTTCCTTCACCGTAAATCTCGAGGTCACATCACATTACATACATATGCTCACGCCTGTAGATCTCCCATGGGGGTAGGCAGAGACCACCGTTACTTCAATCAGGTGCAGACAGAATGATGATATAGGAATTTGACTCTTGAGTAATATAATATTAAAGCGACGCAAGTTCGAATCCCAGCGGGGCCCTGTACCAATGAGTTTTTCTAAAAAACTTATGTACAGTGATTTCACACCACGTGCTTTACGGTGAAGGAAAACATCGTAAGGAAATCTACATATGTCTAAGAAGCAATTCAATGACGTATGTAAAGTGTCTGAGACGGCGATGGACTCACCATCTGTCACGTTGGCACTTAATCATCTTCGGTGAAAAGTGGGTGTTGTGATTGACCTCTGCCTACCCCTTCAGGGAATACAAGCGTGAGGATATGTTAAGAAACCTGCAGGTACTAATCTATGTCGGTACTCGCAGGAGTACCAATTAGGTATTCATAGAAATATTTTCATAAATAAGGGACATTAAGTTAAGTGGAGTAAGTACGATAGGACAGTAGCAATTAAAGGTCCTTGTTCACCGGGACTTGTATATAATATATTATATAATATGTAATATGAGAGTAGGCAGGCAATAACGTGGTCGTGCGCCGTGTCCGAGGAGACAGGTGCCAATCTGATACGTGACGGCGCATGTGAGCTCGGTACACACGGGGTGATTTGGGAAGATATCCTTTTGAAATTCGAATATGCTTTTACTATGCTCACGCCATCCCAGAAGAGTGCGTGAAGGGGCAAGCAGCACCCACTTTACACCGATAATGATGAAGTTAAAACGCGTGTGAGTCCATCGCATACCGTAAAAGCGTCGAAGTTGACTAGTAGGTGTGTACGCGGTACAGAGGTATGTTGCCGATCCTATAAAAACCTCTTGTTCCTTGAATATACTGGCTGAAGTCGCTTGGAGACTTATAATGAGATGGTGAGCTCATTGCACAGGCTGAGGACGACGGTGTTACATAGAGTTGCTATTGCGTATATCATTCGATCAGTAAAGTTAAGCAACCTTAATCCAAGCTAGTAGTTGGATGGATGTCCGCCCGTGTACCCTCCGTGCCCCGGAGAGCACGTTAAGCCGTCGGTCCCGGTTGCCAATTGAGCTTTTTAGGCAATCGATACAGGTTAGACGGAGCCCTAAGAGCCTGACAACTGGTTTTATCCACATTACCGATTTTCCAGTCGCTTACAGAAAAACATGTTTCCTCATGATGTTTTCCTTCACCGTAAAGCTTGTGGTGTGAAATCACTGCACTTAAGTTTTTAATTTCAATACCAAATGTATTTAGGACATCACGTTTCGCCCCGTGTGGTGCAGTGGAGTAGGAATGGGGTCACGCGTCACAGAGTTGCAGTGATTGCGGGATGCCGCCCATTAAGGACCCCTCTACGTCGCAACCTATCCTCACCTTTCAATGAACGTTTCCTTCCCTCCTTGCCCAGACCAGTGGCAGTGAAAACGACGATGGACTGCGAGGATATTCGCCAGGACGGTCTGTGATTTCATGTGTATAATTTACCTGCGAGTAAAGTTTTTTGCAAGGAATACGAACAATTTGTTCTTCGCAAGGATACTTCTATTCTCCTAACGGCCGTTTTCAACAAAATAAATATGCTTACGTCATCCCAGAAAGGTCCCCGAAGGGGTAAACAGCGTGACAGAGGGTAGCTCCATAGCCGTTTCAGGCACTATACATAGTTTTTGAATTACTTCTCAGAAATATGCAGGTTTCCTCACGATGTTTTCTTTCACCGTAGAGCACGTGATGTGAAATAACTGCACTTAAGATTTTGTAGAAAAACTCATTGGTACAGGCCCCAGTGGGATTCGAACATGCGTAGCAGGCGACTGCTCTAACCCCGAGGCCACCACGGCTACTTTATTTCCGCGGTTTTCAATAACCTATCAAAGTTTACAGATGGATTACTATCCCCAATTATCTGTCAGATTTGATCTATCCATACCTTCAATTACATAATAATGTTAAAATGTCATCATCATCATCATCAATGTTAACTAGAGATAAGTTATTGCAATGTAAGGACAAAATAACAGATATGTATATCTCCAGTAACCTACATGACAGATGGATAGAATATTGAAAACGGCCCTAAGACAGCAAACAAGCGTACTGGGGCCATACCACGACCTCTTATTGCCATGTTAGCTTAACTCTTACTATGAGACAGATGTATATGTCGTGTATAAGTCTGTCATTGTCACACAGTGGATCTATGATGGCACTAAGAGCTTATGGTAAGGCCCCTAGTCCGTTCGAAGGTAATCGGCTATAGCCTTAGAACGCTTATAATACTGAATATTTGCAAATTAAAAAGAATGGAGGTTATTGTCTAAATTAAAAAGAATGGTGAATCGTTGTGCTAACATGATGACACAAATCTTACTCTATCTTATTATCCTCTTCTCCTCCATTTCTTTATGAAAAGTCCGATGGCTTAGTGCTCTTAATTACATTTATAAAAAAAAATTTTTATGATTTTTTTCACATTCCATATGATATTATTAATATAAAATATTAGGTTTGATTGCTTTATTCATTACAATCTGTAATAAACAGTAGGTACTTTACCCTTTTCAATTATTAATAGTCTTTAATATCAAAGCAAATAGAGTTGAAAATACATTTTTGTAACAATAAAATCGTGGAGCGGAAACCCAACAATAAGTAATTGCGATTATATTCCAAACTAATTGAAAAGCTTGTCACCGCAACGTCACATTATATGGGGATATACCGAAATTATCTTGTCATGAACAATACCGGTTCGAAATTACCCCATTATTATTGTTTTCACGTAGTTAAGTACCTATACTTGGTAAATTGCTGGCACTTTGTATTGTTTTGAAATTAGGACACGCGAGTCGGATATTGTGGTCACTTTGCGCTTTAGTACTGACTAGATTTCTGCCTGTGACTTCCTTGATTAATATGTACATAAAGAGTGTTCTATGTTCTTCTGCAAAGCTAGACAAATATAAATTACAAAAAATCAAATCAAAGATCCGTGGCTTTGAGCAGTCGCCTGGTACGCAAGCGACGCAAGCTCGAATCCCAGTGGTGCTTGTACCAATGAGTATTAAAAAAAACTGATGTGCGGTGATTTCACACCATGTGCTTTACGGTGAAAGAAAACATCGTGAGGAATCCTGCATATGCGGTTCCGTAGGCAGTCCGTCACTGTCTGTTAGGTGCCTCTATTCGGAGAGCCAATGAATTAACATTTGATTGGCATATGTCTGAGAACTATGACAACTCATTGGTCGGGTCATTGGAAATCGAACTTGCATCGCTTGCGTGGCAGGCGACAGTTCAAACTCCACGGCTACCACAGGAAGTAGGTAGTATACCATAATAGCTTAAAAATCTGGGTCTGCTGTATCTACATACAATCAAGTTATACATATATATATATATATTAAAGGCAAACGTTTCCCAGAACCGGTCAGCCCATTGTGTCTTCAATAAAGGAGTTTTTAAGGAGTTGTCACACTTGAATGAGCGGAGTAATGGCGGAGGGTTATATTGTCTACACCTCAACAAGTGCGGGATTTGAGTAAGGGGATCAAACGATGGACGGTGAACGGAGTTGAGTCACGATAACTGCTATATTTTTCCGACGCGTTAATGTCGGCTACTATAGCACGTGATATACACGTGACGTCCCCAAGTATAGGTTTTAGCATGTTTGTACATTGACAATATTGCCTGCGTATTTTCCTCATTCTCTCAAGAGTGTACGAAGTTTTACGCCTCCATACAAAAAACGCTCAATAACGTAAGTAGAAGGGACGACGTTCGAATGTGTCATAACATATACTTGGTCAACGTTGGACAGGTATAAATGAACATTAAAATGTTTTAAATTCGTTTTAATGTTCATTTGCAATTAATGGAAAAGTTAGTGGTTTAGTTACTTTTTCATTGAAAATCATAAGACAAGTATGAGGAAAGAGGCAATCGCTGCGTTGGTGCTACTCGGTAGAAATAAATGTCCTTTTTATATTATTAAGTAAGTATACCGTAAAGTAAGTTAGATTTGATTTAAATTGGAAGTTTTTATAAACAAATGTGTGATCCACTAATCTATTCCAAAAAAATAGCACTACAAAACAACTCCATACATTTTTGTGTCCATACCGTCAAAATGTACCTCCTCCCGAAATGTGAGTTTAGAACTCTAAGAAAAGATTTATTGGACAAAGATTTGGACAAAGGGCTGTTCACACGTGGGTCCACACGTGGCCTAGGGGTCGACGAACTCTAAAAACAATATGAGTTCATTAGATGCGTCTAACTATTTGATTTCTTTCAAGTGCATTTGTGCATTGATTAGAGATTTGCTTGCAGCTGTGTTTACCGGATGCTTTGAAGATTAATGGTCGAAATGGACAGGAAGTGAATTTCGTTTATTCTTTGTAACTTGGGAAGGGGTTTTGACAATCTATATATATATATATCGAAATTTTGGAATTACAAACAGACTCTTCAATTTTAATTATCTGTATTTAATAAAGAAGATACTAATATAATAAAGAATGTTGATTTGTTTGCATGTTTGTATCGAATTCTAATGGAACCCTTATAAAACTTTTTTGATAAAATGTACTTAGTAAGTAAAGACGCCAACGAATTTCTCTAATTGTTGTTGGTAGTGTTTGTTATTTTTTGTTATTTCGTAACTACACTTACGAACGCAAAAAAACATAGTATATAGTAGGTAACGAGTTTTAAAAAAAAAATTGCCCTAATTTTTCGTACATTACTAGTAAAGTACAAAGAAAAATTATTCTTCGTACAAATCCGGGTTATGTGCAAAGACATTACTAGCTCCGTTGGCAATATTAAGTCCACCTTTGTACTTTTGTGCGTTAAGTGTAAATAAAAAAAAATACATAAATAAATACAGCGGGGCCTGTACCAATTAGTTTTTCTAAAAAAAAACTTATGTACAGTGATTTCACACCACGTGCTTTACGGTGAAGGAAAACATCGTGAGGTAACCTGCATATTTCTGAGAAGTAATTCAAAGACGTATGTATAGTGCCTGAGACGGCGATAGACTCACCATCTGTCACGTTGGCACTTAATCAAATTCGGTGAAAAGTGGGTGTTGTGATAACAACACCTCTGCCTACCTCTTCGGGGAATACAGGCGTGAGCATATGTATGTATGTAAAAAATACATACGCGGGTGAAACTAAAAATTACAATTTTAATATTTTTTCAGCTTTTCTTAATATCGTACACACTCCCAAATTAAGGAAAAAATTATATAGTTACATACTCAGATGCTTCTTTGTGCATCTGAGTTAGTATACTAATTTTTTGTCAGTCATTTTTCATCATTTTCATGCAAAAGGATCGTCCTGATTCAATTAATCATTTTCTTATCGCTTCCTTAGATCCTCAGTAAACAGTCGTATCGTAACGAGAATTATATCTTTACTAATAAATAAAATTGAAGAGTCTGTTTGTAATTTCAAATTGATAATTTTTCACTAATGAATGCGATGCGTAAATGGAAAAACAATTTTTTTACTTAAACATTTTTCCTGTCTGTCTGTCTGAGCTGATCTCTGAAACAGCCTGACCGATTGTAACTGGTCTTTTATTGTCATTTGAGGAGTAATTCAGGCCAAATTTATTAAAAAAAATGACTTAGTCGACTTAAAGTCTTTGCGGGTGAAACCGCGAGACACAGATAGTTAGAAATTTAAGTGGGAGCCAAAATCAACGCATACGCTAGCCTATGTTATTATAAGACGGGCAATTATTTCAAGCAGACCTTTATTAATTAACTTTAGCTTCATAGCGGTAAAGTTTAATGGATTTACCAAAAGTAATGTGAAGGGCCGTTACTAGAAATCTCGTTAAATTGGTGCCGTTATGATAAGAATTAAAATAATTTGTACGAGTATCTTAAAACGCATTGAATGCATCTTAAAAATAAATTATTTTCTATGTTGTCTGTATTTCAGTTTTAATCTTTACATGAGTGTTGCCAACTCAGATTTTGAAAAAAGCGTAGACAGGGTTTGACAGATACGTAGAATTTATGAAAAAATCTTATGAAAAGTTAGTAGATTACGTATTTACAACAAGCTGAAGTTTGTAGTTTAGATTTTCATCAGGATGGTCGTTGCTTGGGTACCTATATATCAATTATTATGCGCGGAGGTTTTACGTGCGAGGTATTACGAGCTATTTTGTCAAATAACTTTTTTGACAAAATAAGTAGATTTTGGACTGAAGTTAGTAGCTTTGCAGGGAGACATTAGCCCGTACAAACAGAAAAAAAACTATTAAAATTGTTTTTATGTACGTAAGTACCGTATATACTTCCACAGTATAGTATTAAGTAAAATATAATGTTAATTTGGCATTAAAAACAGACACTGCAATTTTATTTACACGTATAGATATGTATATGTATGTACTCCGTCCCAGACGAAACCCCGAATGATTAGGCAGAGATGTTACAGCACCAAGTGGTCAATTCTTCGACGTCCTTAAATGCCTTAACTTATTTTCATTTTCACACCCACTTTACACCGAAAATTATCTGTTAACAAGATAGATCATGATTGTTTTAATACTTCTCACACAGTTGGTTGCCACTTCAATATACCTAAAAAAAATTGGTCACCATTATTCTTGCTACTTGTATAAACCCTAAATAATTCCAGAAAAAGTAAATCTCCCGTGAATTATAAACACTTTAATTGGCCCTTGAGGTAATATTTGTAAAATCACGATACTTTCATCACTTCCACTGTCGGTGGAATGCAGCCCTTCAAGGACCAAGGGATCAGTCATGCAAGACGCTCCTGGTACAATTCCAATTTACAAACGATCTAAAAACTACTGCACCAGATTGAAAGGGAAAGCCGGTTTTGCTTCGCGTAATGATCTTCAGAGCACTTTTTATTGAGACTGATCTGATAGCTTTTATTGTATAGCGTGAAGATTGTTGATATTAATAGCAGAGACATATTAAACTGCCCCGATGGTCTAGTGGTTGCAAACGCTACTGCCGAACTCCATGTCTTGGGGTACGATCCACGAGTCGGACTAATAAGATTCGGTTTATTCCATCATTAATTTCTCAGTAGCAGTCTGGCGTATGGATTAGTGGTTAGTAGCAAAAGACTTCCCCTATTACACGGGCTACATAATAGAATACAGGCATATATATATATATATATAGAATATAGAGAGCCGTGGTGGCCTTGAGGTTTGAGCAGACGCCTGATACGCAAGCGACGCAAGTTGGCATACCAGCGGGGCCTGTAATAATGAGCTTTTCTAAAAAACTAATGTACAGTGATTTCACACCACGTGCTTTACGGTGAAGGAAAACATAGTGAGGAAACCTGCATATTTCTGAGAAGTAACTGAAAGACGTATGTAGTGTTTGAGACGGCGATAGACTCACCTAGATACTCACTAATATACGGTGAAAAGTGGGTGTTGTTATTACAACACCTCTGCCGACCCCTTCGGGGAATGCAGGCGTATACATATGCATATATAAAATATATAAACGATGACCCTACATTTCATCCAACATGGAGTCCTGGAACCAATTGCTTTTAAATAAAGTAGTAGGTACCCTTTATGTACAGACTGCACCAAAACAAGCAAAATAACTCTATGATATGATATAATTCTTTAAGGCTTTCAAAAATATTTCATATAATTCTGAAATCATAACACTTCAATACCCAACAAACATGAGTTATATTAAATAATCTTTCATATGTTTAACTTATTTTCTTGCTGCCAGTACGTATATGCCTTACTCTTTATCCTGTGGGATTGAGGCACAGTGCGTGACTCGAAGAAAAAATATAATCATTACACTACCACATCAAGGATCGGAATAGAATAAAAAATAACTATGGAGTGCATTATTCTATGGTGTAGTGATGTGCATCCGTAGTGTGAGTGACGGATATTTGTTTGTGAAAATTAACTCTATGCGGGCGGCTATTGGGAAGTTACAGATGGAAAACAAAATACACTCTGCCTGACGGGAGCAAATCCAGAACCTCGAGCTCCGCATAGCGCTTACAACCAGACTAATATGGCAGTATATGGCAGTTTTATTTAAAATCCATAACTTTAATCTTACTAATTAATTATTTATTAAATGAAAGAATGGAGACCGTTGCCCAGCTGTGGAACACATCGGGCTCATACAAAAAATGTTTGTGAGGATGGACGTTTGTTACTATTCCACCCAAAAACTACTAAATGGAGTTTGATGAAACTTTACAATAATATAACTTATAGATCAGAATAGCATATAGGCTATCATTTACAAAGACATTATGTGAATCATCCAAAATATATACACCAGCTAGAAATAGAAATAGAAATAATATTTATTCACATGAAATATGGTACAAAATAGGTGTTATTAAGGTCACAAGAATCATACATTTCACCCAATTTTAGGACATGTAAATATTAACTTAATTATCTACTTAAGTCCTGCAGTTACATTAAGTACAGCTAATGTGGTATATATCCGCGTCCTAATTGTAACATCTCCTTCCTCTCCCAAACCCTGTTGTAAACTATGTGGAGAGCTCTCACGATGATCTCTGCTATTCGGAACACGTTTGGGGTCGGGATTTGGGATGGAGGGTCGGACGTCGGCCAATGAACCTCTGCTTCGTATTTAGAGTACTTCCCCTATGGATGTTTAGAGTACTGTGAGGAAATTGAATAGTAACAGATGCTCTTTGTAATTTGAATTTAAATGTTTGTCGGATGTTTAATAGGTTGTTCTTTAACGATTAGATTGGTTTGGATTTTCAGATCTTGTATAATGATATCTACATACGGATTAATATAATTAAAGTTTCCGTTTGTAGCAGCTTTCCACTAAATGCATATGAAAGTAAATGCGGTACGTACGAAAAAAGTATATTTTCTATTTATTTTTCTGTCCGTCTATCGTCTATTTGGCTGGACAGATTTTAACGGGACTTTCACTGGCTGATAACAGATACTGATACAAGCTGATACTGGCTGATACAAGGAGTAACTTAGACTTAAACATATTTATTTAAAAAATAATTTAAAGTTACGCGAAATAAAACTAACGCGGGTGAAACCGTGGAGAACAGTTGAAGCTGTGATAATCTACTGAACCTAAATCACCGTCTATCCCTGACCTATCTCAAAGCGATCCCAGTTAACTGGGGCAACCACAAATTGGTCTCAATCAGTGCGTCCTTGGAAGGACCCGACCGTCTTGGAGACGAAGGAGATTAGAAAATTGTTTCTCGTGTTTTGAATTGTATTACCACAAGCTATTAGGGTAACTAATGGGTATGATTTCGTTTTCGAAATAGAGTTACAGAGGATACCGATAATCGACTTTGACCTTTGGAAACCACACGAAGATAAAAAACTATGGTAAAATTTATTCAATAACATCAATGTGGAAATTAACGTATCTGAATTGAATAATATACCAATATTAGATAAGTCTCTTGCATTCCTGTAAATACGTTTTCGTTATATTTTCGCATGGCAAAAGTAGGAATAACCAAAAAAATTCACACGTGACGAACTAAAAATTGGTCGGGGAAACCACGCAATTATTAACTAAAGATTTTTTGACGAACCAGAGATATAGAAGTGTAGGGTAGCATTCTATAAAGGGTACACTTTATTACGCCTTGCAGGTGCCGTCAAGAATTAGGATAGACATAAAAAATACAGATACAGACTTATAAAATACTAGACTGATACTGCTCATCCAAGAACAGCGCTTATAACGACGACACAACACACACTCTTCACCGAAGATGATTAAGTGCCAGCGTGACAGATGGTGAGTCCATCGCCGTCTCAGACACTTTACATACTTCATTGAATTACTTCTCAGAAATATGCAGGTTTCCTCACGATGTTTTCCTTCACCGTAAAGCACGTGGTGTGAAATCACTGTACATAAGATTTTTAGAAATACTCATTGGTACAGGCCCCGCTGGGAGTCGAACTTGCGTCGCTTGCGTAGCAGGCGACTGCTCAAACCTCAAGACCACCACGGCTCTTCTTAATGTGGGTATCTAATGAGTTGTCGACAAAAGCTATAATCATCTAAATAGTCTAAAGAGTTTACTATAATTGTATCAAGCATCTACGCCATCTAAATAACTCAATTGTCGGATATTAAGAGTTTCAACCATTGAACACGCATATCAGCTGGTATCTCTGTCGGATCTTTCCAGCATCAGAGCACAGCCCTGCCATTAGTAAAACGTGCCTTACTGATGCTATCAAATATTTAAATATACTGCAATTAAACAATTCAACAGTTGCATTCTCCGTGGAAGAGTTAGATAATGTTGTTTTGCAATTAACTTGATTATGTAATCAACAAAGCTATTTACATATTTACATAATTACCACAAGAGTAGTGCGTTTATCTAAGCAAGTATCCAAGTATCCAAGGAAAATGAACCACCACTCAAGAATTCAGTCGGATTCAGTGTATTCTGATTTCTTTAGAACGATTTTTGTCCAAATTAGGATCACAAATTGCTCTTCTTAGTGATGTGAGGACGGGGAAGATAACAGAGATCTATACAGATAAATATATATAAATAAATAAAATTGAAATAAACAGCTTGTGAAATGCTTATGAAGGTATATACGACACTAACATAAAACAATGTTTTTTGATTTTTTTCTTCGTCTGTCTGTTTGTTCCAGGTAATACCTGAAACAGACCGATTTTAACTTTCACTGGCAGATCAGCGTTACAAGGGCTGGCGGGTGAAACCGCGGGGCAGAGTGTGTTAAGAAAAAAGTCAAATTTATCATGCACGTATGAAGAGGACAATGAGAATGCAACAGATATATAACAAAAGAATTACTTAAATGTATGATGACAGTCAAATTATTTATCTGGATGATAAAATTTAAGGGAAAAGAGCCATGGTGGCCGTGGGGTCCGGGCAGTCGCATGTTACGCAAGCGACCCAAGTTCTAGTCCCAGCGGTCAGTACAAATGAGTTTTCTAAAAATGTATGGACAATACCTAATTAATTTAACCCCACGTGCCTTACCATGATGGAAAACATCTTGAAGAAACCTGCATATGTCTGAGAAGTAGTTCAATGACGTATGTATAGTGCCTGAGATGGCGATGGACGCGCCCTCTGTCAGGTCTGCACATAATCATATTCGGTGTAATGTAGGCGGAACACCTTTCGGAGTCCCCCTTCTGGTATGGCGTGAGCATATATATTTATGAAATGTATGTCACCTCAGACGCTTTCTCATTTCTACGATACGATGGATGACGTCAAGCTATTTGAAGTATTGGGTATTATGTGCATAAAACATGATCCAGAATTACCTTACAATAGAAACACAGTGACCTGTAATTCATAGGGATCATGTAAGTAGTCAGGATTGTGAAGCATTGTTGTCGCGCACGCACCGTGACCAGTGCCTGTAGGACTGCGCAGGAGTGGCTCTCGTTGTTCTTGCATCGTTGAGTTTGACAAAAAATTCTGTTAGTTATATTGAAGACTAGCCTCCGTCTGCAGCTCCATTTATGTACCAGTAAGATTTCACAAACAAACTTTGAACTCCAATTTAATTCGCTTAGGGGTAGTATTTCAGGAAATCCTTTCTTAGTGGATACAAAGAGCACAACCTCTAAATGGCAGGACCAGTGGTTTAGGCGTTGATAGATCAGTCAATCATTTTTGCGTTTAATTATTGATGAATATTTTTATATTAGTTGATAAAGCCAGTCTCTAACAATCGAAGAAGTTTCGTTTCGAGTGGCAAAATAAATGTTAACAGTAATTTTGGCAATAATTTATGCAATCGTTTTAATTTATCGATTACTTGAATGAAATGCACACTAAAAATTGAATTTAAACTTCCCATAAAAAGTGGGAATAATTTTCAGAACTGCTTTCATTACATATTGCCTTTTATACGAGGATAGTAAGACAACAACTCGCAAAAATATGCACTTGAAGACATTTATATAAAAAACCTACAAAATATTAGGGATAAAAGCTAATAAGGAAAACGTAGGAATATGAAGTAGACATACTATACCATCATCATCGCCCTGGTTTTATCCCATACATTGTTGGGGTCGGCAATTGATTCAACCCGATGTGGCTGATTACCTGATTTTTATACGAAGCGATTGCCATCTGACCTTCGCAACCCTTTTAACGAGGATAATCTGTGATCTGGGTTAAACCAGTTGTCAGACTATTTTAGGCCTCCGACTGACCTGTAACGATTGCCAAAGATGATAAATTGGTTACCGGGACCGACGGCTTAACGTGCTCACCGAGGCACGGAGGGAATTCGAGCGGTCACCCATCCAATTACTGGCTAGGCTTAGGGTTGCTTAACTTCGCTGATCAAATGATATGCGCAATAGCAACTGCGCCACGAGCTCCTCCTACCAGAGTAGACATAATATACCAGATGATGGAAATGATAAAACTAACGTAAACTACTACATTCCATCACTAGAAGGCCTGTTGGCGATCTTAACAAGATATATATTGACAAGACCGCAGATGCAATAACAGAGAAAATCGATAGATATCCGCGGAACCCGACATTTGATCTATCTGGTCTTATGACCGCACTGTAATCAATAGCTATGGACTAATTTACTGCAGATATTTCTAGCCTAGCGTTATTGAGCATAACAATATTATAAGCACGTATGAAGCATGATGATACCATAGCCTTGAATTATGAAGCTTTGAAAGAATGATTATCTCTACCTAAAAATACAGCAGTGTTTTTAGAACGGTGAGGGGATCAGGGTAGTTACGGGTGAATGAGTTATGAGCGCACAGGAAAATAGTGGGGGTAGCTGCGTATGTATTTCATTCGCGTCGCGGCATATATGTAGACAGACAGAGAATGACTCCTAAAATGACTATTGCATATTCAAGCTCTCATAGCTCGTGACGCCACCTATACTAGGTTTGCACTTTATAGATTCTGTATTTTTTTATACTCTATTTTTACAGGGATACTCACGTATCCAATAGCTCTAGCTTTTAATTTCATAGTAACCTGAGTTCCTAAACTTAAGATCGATAAACGATGAAAATACCTCGGTGATCTAATTTGAGCTTTAATTAACGTAAACAAGGATACACAATAGTTTGTAGGTTAAGTTCGGGGAAACAGCTGTAGCGCGCGCGTCTGTCAGTATTGGCGCGAACGCAGCGCGCGCTCCATGCCTGCCGAGATTTCCCGCGTTGACTAGTTGTGGCGCGAAAAATTACGAAATGATGTTTTTATAAATTAAAAATATTACAATTCTATGGTGACTAGCAGTAGGATTCTCAGTGTTGACAGTAATTATTTTCTGGTAAGTGCAATATCCAAATATTTAAGTATAGTTAAATATTTTCAGGTGGCGTTCCCAAAGGGTTATATCGAGTCCCTAATTCTCGGATCTTGATAATTGATTTTAGACATCTTCCTTCAAAAGAGTCCCAGAAAGGGAAGGTGTTACATTATCTGTTACGTTTTGAAGGTTATTTTATTGACCACCAAATAAATTGAGCAGATTTTCCATGATTACTAATCCACTAATCCATAAACAGGGTTAAAATATTTCGACCATTTTACTTTTATGGAGGAAACTTTCAAGACAAAATACAATTACATACATACATATGCTCACGCCTGTATCCCATGGGGGTAGACAGAGACCACCGTTTGCCACATGCTACGATCCTTACATACTTCTTTCGCTTCATCCACATTCATGCATCTCTGCGGGCATACAATATACAATGAAGTCAAGTTAATTTCCAAGTTAAGATACAAGAATATATATAAAAAATCCTGTAAGGCGAAGCGTCGTCTGTCACAATTTTTTTAAAAATACACATACATACACTACACTAGATGTATTACCTACTGGTAAATTGGCACAAAAAAAATACCACCGTAAGTTTTGTAATTAGGGGGTAAAATGTTTAATCGCCTAAGACAATAATGGTTCAAATGAAATGAAAATGAAAAATGAAATTGATTTATTCAGTTTAGGCCCTGGTAAGGCACTTATGAATGTCAAAGAATTTATCACCGGTTCGGAAACTAGCCTTCTGAGATTGAAAACCAATGCCTTCTTGTGATACGGATTCCAAAAGGCATTCTTTTCACGGTCGGTACTTTGAACTAATTAAATTCAAAACATGTTGAACAAGTAGTCCAAAAGTTTAAGTTGACATTAACGAAGTTGGAAAAGACAAATGAAATGATATCTACTTAAAAAACCTTCATTACTTGGACTGGAAGTCGAAGCCATACCTGGAACTTCTGTAACCTCCAACTGCGTGGAGAATGGAGTCACCATGCAAACGTAGAAAGAGACGAAAGGTTACTATAAAATTCAAATCTAGAGCGATTGGATTCGTGAGTATCTCTGTAAAAAAGAGTCTGTAAAGTGCAAACCTAGTGTAGGTGCCATCACGAGCTATGAGAGCTGACCTTGAATGTGCAGTATTAATTATATACACATAATTCTGAGCCCCTCACCGTTCCATAAAGACTGCGGTATTTTTTCCTAAATTAACCTTAATTATTCGTAGAGATAGTTCTAATTATAGCTAGCACAGTGCCTTCGTCTTTTCCCCTTAGGAACTCTGGCGACTTTACTCATCGCAGGAACACAGTACAACTTCAAGGTATGTTTGGCAGCTAGCAGCTCCGAATTTCGAACGCGAGATCCCGTTATGCCCTACTTCTGTTTAGAAGCTCCGAAGCTTTAGCTGGTGTTACCAGTGTTGCATCAAAGCTGTAGTCTGTAGCTTATGTGTACGCTAAGAATTCCCATAAATTACACATTCCTACAATACCATGGGATAATGTGTTTACCGGAAATTATGGGACATATCATGACATGTGGTAACCGATGGTGGTTCAACGAACTTGTTCGGCTTAGAACATTACCGAGATGCGCTTGCGCAAGTATACAAACAAGTTTTCCTAACAGATGTCTTACGATGAGAGTTCAAGAGAATCTCTAAATGCTTTCATTATTTGACTATGCCACAGATGGTTGCGTTGGATTAATTGATAACAAAAGGTGCATACAGGCTTAGTTATGTTTATTTGAAGTGTTATTAGATTGCTCTCACCAACCAACGGTTGAACTACGAAAATACAGGTATTCTTTGTGGTTCCTGGTATTTTGATTATTAGCGTAGTTAGTTTTATATTTTTCCTACAAGTGTAATTTACATACGTAATATGCTCACGCCTTTATCGTCAGCTGTCTGCCGGTGAAACTCCCAGTACAATTGGTTCAGTCGCTTCAGAGCTTACCCGGAGCAAATAGACACCCAGAAAAAAAAATTAAACTTTTTTTGTCATGTCATAGTGTTCATATGCATTGAGTGAATTTGGAATTACAAACAGACACTTGCATTTTATTTATAAAGTAAAGATAGCCAGGTATCCTTGATAAGTTCATGCGCGTGCGCAATAAGGGTGACGTAGAGCGCTGGCGTTAAGAATTTGTTTACAAGCAATTGCATTCTGTCATAAAATATCTATGAATCAGCATAACTAGAACGTTTGACATTGAAAATACATGACAAACAATAAGCAATTTAAGAGTACGCACTGTGTAATATATAGTTATAATATGTAAGTGCTTATAATAATTTAGCGGAATGCTGATGATAAAGATGAAATAATAAATATGCTCATGCCATCCTATAAGAGTCCACGAAGCTGAGCAGAGGTGTTGTGCCAATAAAAACTATGGAATTCTCAGTAAACATTGAGTGAAGATCCTAGTTAAGATTGCTAGTATTAATGAAGACATGGCGGCACCAGAATAACATAGACAGTAATTATCTCAGCTTGCACTCGTACAAGCTCGCGTTCGAATTTAAATCATAAATGTACCATAACTAGGCACTGGCGACCCGTTATTATTCACTTCGTGACGGAACGGATGATTAGAAGTTTCACCCATTAGACCTTTTTACGACCAAAAAACACGAAAACAAAACCAGATTACCCTAAATGCGTTTCCCCGTTAAATCCCCGACTAATTTGTTCCAAAACAAAACGACTTTACGCTATTTAGATAGCGCATGTAAAACATGACGCTAATCGAGCGAGTTTGTATTGACACCAACATTCCTTTGTGTTTGATGGCTGTGAACACTTTCCATTTCAACAGGTAAGATCTGTTTTTGTTACGGCTTGGGTCGGCCTAGAAGACGTCTTACAAAAACATTAATCTAATGAGTACAATTTGTCAAAAGCAGTTGTTGAAATACGTTCCTCTGTAATGGAACGTGTTAGATATTTATTACCAAACTCCAGAAATTTTAAGGTCAAGATCTAGTCATCGATTAAGGAGCTTGTGGCACAGTTGCTATTGCGCATATCATTCGATCAGCGAAGTTAAGCAACCCTAAGCCTAGCCAGTAATTGGATGGGTGACCGTCCGAGTTCCCTCCGTGCCTCGGAGAGCACGTTAAGCCGTCGGTCCCGGTTGCCAATTTATCATCTTTGACAATCGTTACAGGTCAGTCGGAGGCCTAAAATAGTCTGACAACTGGTTTAACCCAGATCACAGAATTTCATCGTTAAAGGGGTTGCGAAGGTCAGATGGCAGTCGCTTCGTATAAAAATCAGGTGATAAGCCACATCGGGTTGAATCAAGTGCCGACCCCAACAATGTATGGGATTAGGCCAGGGCGATGATGATGATGGTGCAACAGCGATTCCCGAAATAATTTAGCCGTTTTCCATATAAATGCATTTGACGTGTTTTAAACAATTTTAAAGTGTTAAAATTAGATCGTGTGCAATATTTCAAAGAGCTCCGCACGAATGCTCGTTTTGTTTATGCAAGACGTGTGAGGCTGCCTTATCGCGGACTGCGAAGGTCGTTGCAAGTGCATGGGCGCAGGCATGTAACTAAGGCAGTCTGCAGTGCAATACATGGCTTGAAATTATAGGAAGAGTGAGTATTATTTTCGGGTTATACATATTTACTGACCGCAGCTGTCATACGGAAAAAATTTAAAAAAATGCTTTCCAATAAACACAGGTTGCATATAGCAAAATCCACCATTAAAACAAACCTCTACGCATCATGGTGTTTCAAGCTAATGGTCCACAATTATACCCCCATATTATAAAACATGGTTAAGATTAGACAAAATTCGGACCAAAATTATGTCCATACCTTGTGAAAACCTGGTCACAAAATGAGATTAAATTACTTTCGAACCGGTAATCAGTGTTTATATTAAACACTTCAAAATCTCGCGTAACTATTAATATACAACTCTGTCACATTGATTCGTTATACTGCGATTGTCATCTCTATTCGATACCCGTTTGATCGACGAATAAAGGCAAGTCGTGTGTGTGTGTCGGACCTAATCGGACTGTTTATAAGCCCGCGGCCTTGCCTATTGTTACGCTAACACACGCCGTATTATGACTAATATACCTATGCATATTTCAAACGCTTAAGTAAATGCATCGACATTTATTTGTTCCAACAGTATGCATGATTTTACGTCGCTAGCACATTGAACTAAGATTTAGTGGACGTTGGAAGGTGATTCTGGTGTTTTGCAAGCGTTTGTTTTCCTTTAGTTTTTACAGTGTTCGTGGTTTTTCCGAGATTATGTACATTTTTTAGTCTCTCTCAGTATGTGTGCAGAATTCAAGATTTCCGTTTCCCACTGAGGTTTCTCGAGGGGTAGGCATGGGCAAGGGTAGGTAGGGGTATGGTTAGTGCCACAACGCCTACTTTTCACCAATATGATAATGTATGACATATCAGATGGTAAGTCTTTGAAATTCTACACATGTACCATTCCTCAAGATGGATTCGCTCATCCTGAAAAGGTGCGGACAAACCTTCAGTCTCGAATCAGCTTAGTTATCAGTATCAAAATGATTGAATCTACAAAAATTGGTCCTGACTTCTTGAACAGTTGAAACCATTATACGAGTAACATAATATATTTGTTAAGTGTCAATGTAATTTCGTTTATTGAAATGATAATATTGTTTTGACATTGCACTATTTAATATCTAAACACGCTTTTATGTATTATGTTAATGCGTAACTATGGAATATTTTAAAGAAAACTTTTCTGAATGTTGTTTATATTATTGCAAAATTTTTGAAAAAAAAATATTCTGTTTTGTGACTATCACAGACGTAGGATACTCAATTCTAGCACAGTTAGTCAGTTAAACACCAAAATGATTCCACATAACAATAAATAACACTGCATTTCTGCCCGTTGTTTTTCACCTTGTTAATACTAACAAGCTATAAGATATTATAATAAACTTATAAATAATTTCCCCATAAAGGTGTGGGAGGTACAAGGTAGGAATGCCAACACCGCTGTCAGCATTGACCTACTCTGTAATCTATAAAATAGGGTTCCAATTTGAATAGCAGAACAATAATTTAAATAGGTTTATTACGATATGCTTTGCATTCTCCTTTAAGTACTTTCGACTGCTTAACATGAACCAAGTCCTTGATGTTCAACCTTTAGGTAAAGTTAAGTCTTTAAGGTCTTTTCATCTACTTCCTTCCAGCTACAGAGTATCAGGACCATATTTGTCTTACTAATCTCTCTCTATTAAAAAAATTCCTCTCAAATTCCAAAATTGAGAGTACCTCTACAAACATAAATAGTGCAAACATACATTTATGCTCCTGTATTCCCCGAAGGGGTAGGCAAACGTGTGCTTATAGTACACCCATATTTCGCCAGATATAATTAAGTTCATTTTATAGGGGGCGAGTCTTAACCGAGCACTAATCTTGATTCCTGGCTGATATTGGGAAATTACAGATATCAGACAGGACTTCGTATTTCGCAGTAGCGCTTGTAACTAAGAGACCAACGAGGCAGTAATAGATAGTAATAAATAGGAAACAATATTTCCAAGGTATTGAATGTAAATAGAGTGTTCCCTTATCTACCGCAACCGTGTAGGTATTGTATGCACTGATAAAGGGTCATTTACATTCGATGATAATAGAACAATGTCGCAAGAGTGGGGTCACGCGGTGTGTTGAACCCTTTTAAATTAAGGGTTTGAATATTTAGAGCTCGGAACAATTCATGACAAAGTTGGCTTTAACACTAAGCAAATCTCTGGTTCGCTCCCAGATTCACAGTTCACCACATAGGTGTATCAAGAGCTGCCGTGCTTTCTGCGGACTGAACGGACGTAAAAAAGCTATAAAAGTATACACACACCCCTGACACACTGTGATGATGAAACGAAATCCTTGGTGTCATATTACGAGCTAAGTGCATAATATGAGAAACAGACAATTTACATGACAGATGAAAAAATCCTAAGCAAGATTTTTTCGCCATCAAAGAAATATCAAATGGAAAATTGACGTCGGAGCAACGGCTTCCAAAATAAGGTATTAGGATATTCAGAAAGATCATACAAAAATAAACAGTTATTCCAAAAGACAGGAGATATATTCTATTTTTAAGGGCAATAGTTCCATATTTAGGTTGTTCTTGTTGGTAACCGGGAAACATCCTCGCCTCGGCACAATACACATATCGACCGCGCAAGTGCTAAACCACGCATGCGCACTGCACCCTCACAAATCCGAAAACGCTTTCAATTTCAGAAGGCGTCACCTTTCTCTTTCTGACACATAGAATACTCAGCTACATACCATGAATGGATGACTATTAAAATCAGTCGGGTATGATCTGCTGTCAGTTCTGGCAGCTGCCTCAGTAATTGTTTACAAGGATTTGTTTACTCCGATCTACATTGATTACTGTTTTGGATTTGCAATTTATTTTGTGGTGAGTAAAGTTAATATGTATTGCTATTAATTATTTTAATTTATGAGAAATCTTCGAAACTTGAAGTGGATCCGATTTCCTAACCCTTACGAATTATCGAAAAGTTTCATTGAACCAACCAAGGTCTGCTCCGACTGATCCTGGCTCCCAGGCCTAATTTGTCATACACTAGGCTAACTACTTTTATTTTTCTGGTAAATTCGCGGGGCACGCTAGTTCTTCATATAACCAAGCGTTGTGAATTCTAGTTCTAAAATCGTCAATTAGACAAAGCTACGAAGGCCCTTTGTGATTCGATATCGCGATTAAACTCCGAGGGATTATCTCCCATCTTCACGAACGGTTTGGGAATCAAAGGCCAAGATGACCGATTTTGTGCACTGTTAAGGTCTACCGTGACGTGAGCCAAATCGATTTTTAAATGTCTCACGACCAAGGTATTCAATTAGGGATTTTACCGTTGGATATTTCGATATGGTGGTAGTTATAGAGATTGTTGAGAACGTAGATCATTAACTCAGGAAGGTAGCCATAAATTGCTGTACTATATGTTGAAAACCTTCACAAATGGGTGCACCATGTTGCATGCATCGTGAACAAAACATTATACTATCTGATAATGGTCTTGCATAATCTCCTGCAAACATATCTGGGCAAAGCCAGGAAGTACTGAGATATCTCTGTAAATGTTTTGTTAAAGCTAATTTGGACTTAGTTTTGGGGATCCGGTGGACTAAAGAATGTTTTACGTTTTGATAACAATTGTTCTACTAGTAAACTGATACTTAAACGAAAGTTTGAAAATGCACGTAGGGTTTTCAGGAGAGATGTAGTTAGTAGAGAGGGATGTCTTTGTTTGAGAACCAATAGAATCGCTTCATTTGCCTAGATTCAGCTCAGTGCTGTATTCCTTTATTATATTGTAAATAGGTTCTTCAAACACATCCCTCGCTTCCTCGAACATTTTTGTTGGAAACGCTCCCAACGGTTTTATATTTTTATATTACTTCTAATCATCAGAGTGTTTGTTTCCAAAACAATTGGCACTGCAAAAACTGTCAGTGAACTGACTTCTCTCTCGGTACAGTTCTCTTTGCAATTGTCCACTTGAAGCAAAAGAGTTGATGGTAGCATACCATCCTATGAAGCCTCCTAAGCTTACTAAGCCTAGTGCAGGTTGAATAACCGATTAGAGAGTTTGGGATAAAAGCTATCTTAGAGCAAACTTGACGGTTTACACAAGTCATACAAAGGCGGCGACATCCGGCGCACAAGCAGTTTGTCTTACATCACAGCGTGATAATGGAGTGGCCCTTTGATTTATAGTCCTATTGACGTTAGGTGCCTGACAATCTTTTGATAAGAACCGCGATATATCATCAAGATCACTGGCAACAGATTAGTTAGTGTGTCAACAGTAATTCCTAACAAAGTTCTTTAACCTTGCTTGCTTGGAAGCTTAATTTTCCTCTTCTAGTTATATTATTGAATGTGAGGTTTTCGAGAATGATATTCAGTTTAGAGTATTAGGCCAGATTAGATTAATGTGATATATAACCAAAACAATGATAGCGGTGATGTTTACTATACTCATTATTACTTCACGTGCTCTCTTTGTTTATTGATCACCTGTCTTGTCTTCCTACTTTTCTATTTTCTACATACATATGCGCACGCCTGTTTTTCTCGACGGGGTAGGCAGATGTATACTTATGGCACACATATTGCCGCTTATGTTTCAAGTAAAAGGGCTATTGCCATTAACCGGGACTTTGGGTAGAAATTGTGGATGGTAAACCCCATTAACACTTTGCCCGACTCGGGGATCGAAACCAGGAGCTTGTGACCACTAGACCAACGAGACAGTTATATTTTTCATTAGTCAGAAGATACGAAAAGATCTTCATCCAAAGTTTAAATCACATAGTCAGTCGGTCACGATCCGTCACTGATTTATTTAGTAAGCCATGTATTGTTCAGTTATAGGCTACTCGAATTGCAAATATATTAAAGTACTTAATAAACATTCCTTGAGTAAGTAATGAAGTTGAACCTAACTATAAATATGGAAATCTGTTTAATGAGGCAGGTGTCAAGACTGCATATAATAAATAAATACAATTAAGTACGCAGGTGTATTTGTGTTGGTGAAAGTAGAACTAGCTGTGATAAACCCAAATAATTCAATGGAATGCACCTGCCAGATTAAGTATATTATAAAATTCACATCCTGAACCTGAATCCATTGTGCCCGAATTGCCCGATTGGTGGCAATAGGGCTGGAAACGTAGCAAACCCTTCGGGGAATATAGGCATGAATATGTGTTGGATTCAAATTCACACCACAAGATGGCGTTATGACATCTCTTACAAAACGGTAGCATTGCGCTCATTTGTTTATATTTAAGTAAGATGACATTTTAAAATTTGTTAAGTTTAGCGAGAATACACAATTTCCTTCGAAGAGGAAAAGTAAATATGTATGTATGTAAGTCTTGACTGACTGACTGACTGACTTATACATCAATGACAAGCTAAACAAATGATTCTAGAGGCATGAAATTTGAAGAATGTGATCTTGGTGAAGAGTAATAAGGTATCCATCCACTAAGAAAAGTATTTAGAAATTTCACCCCTAATAGGGGTTGAAAATTTATATGTGCAATCTAACTGCCACACAGGTGCAGCTGCAAGCGTAAGCTAGTAAATTATATTTTACGATTAGGTATTTTACGGCTAAATGATATGGTAATTTTAATTTATCCCTAGGTCACCTAGGCGTCGCTACGATGCAAGTATTGCAGACAGCGTTATAATGCGCTTGTACTATCCAACGTTGAATGCAATAAGCTTCTATGCATATTTGATTCGTGATTTTCAAACAAGTTGCAACTGTATTGTAGAACTAGCTGTGCATGTGCCCCACAGTTTTATCCGCGGAGGATTCAAATTCAAATTCAATAATATCTTTATCTGATAAGACTCACTAATTAGAAGTACTTTCAATATATAAATAACAATGAATAATAATAACGTTTTCTTAAAAAGTATCCCAAGAAGTATCTGCAATTAAAGTCCCGATAAAATAATTCCAGCCGTTTCAGAGATTAGCTGGAATAAAAAGATAGATTTTTTTTTTAATTCTTTTTAATGTTAGTACTGTATATGCTTACATAATGCATTTATTTATTATATATTTTTGAGAATTACAAACAGACACTTCAATTTTATTTATCTGTATAGAAAACTTATATATTGTAGCAATTTTCGCAAACAAAATATTTATTGAAACTACACTCTATATCAAAAATTGACGGACTCTAAGATATTTTTAAATAAATACATAAATACATATGCTCACGGTTGTATTCCCCAAAGGGGTAGGCAGAGGTGTTGTATATACAACACCCTCTTTTCACCAAATATGATTAAGTGCCAACGTTACAGATGGTGAGTCTATCGCCGACTCAGTTACTTTACAGACGTCTTTGAATTACTTCTCAGACATATGCAGGTTTCCTCACGATGTTTTCCGTCACCGTAAAGCACGTGGTGTGAAATCACTGCGTATAAGATTTTAGAAAAATCATTATTAAGGCCTCGCTGGGATTCGATTTCATCGCTTGCGTAGCAGGCGACTGCTCAAACCCCACGGCCACTAAGGCTCTAAGATCAATTGCCTTAAATTTGACTTATGTTAAAGTTTTTTTCATTCTATATTATGTATCACAGTCATAGAGTCTTCCATGTACCTAGTATATTGCGTAAGCGTATTGCAAATTCAGAATATAGTAACTTAGATCTTAGTCGAACGTGGTGACTGAATTACTGGTATTTACATAAAGTATTGTTCTCTAGCCTACTGCAATTATTAGCCTAAGACCTACTTAGTATTTGAACAGGCTCGGCAGTATTGTGTATCGCTGGATATTGTTATAAAAACAATTGTGTTAAGTATGGTTGAGTTTGTTGTAGTTAATTTAAATAGGCGCAGGATTTTGACTTATCTTTTTATTTTGGATAATTCACAGACACACAATATCCTTAAAAATTGTGTGTTATTCTGATGTATATGCTATGTAATATATTCATCTATTCAGTAGTTTTTGTGGGAAAATCTAACTAACATCCATACTCACAAACTTTCACTTTTATAATAATAGTAGGTAGTATTTACCAACTTCACTAGTGAATTAATATAATTTTTTTTCTAAAAATAAATTCAACATCCTTTCCTAATAATCCATCCGAGTAGGTTAAGGTGACTAACACCAAATTTAAGAGCATTCCGTATTTCATTAATTGTTATAAATTTATACTAATGTTAAACGTCCAATAACAAAATGTTCTCTAAACTTGCTGTAATAGCAACACTTGTGTTGCTACAGAAATGAGTCGTTTTAAAAGAACAGATGTGCATTCAGAACAAGGGGCGAATATCGATTAAATGATTAAGTATACATTGCTGTTTTTATGACCACTATATTTATAAATGCCAGTTCTAAAGACGCAATGGTGAGAATGCAAGTAATAAATACAGGGAGGGATTAAATCGATGCACCAGATGTGCAGCTGGGTGGGGGAGATTTAAAAACAATATCGATCTTTCAACGGTGCGCGTGCGACTATTGATTTTAGTTTTAATTTTAGCGTAGGGTTACATATGTCACCGGTCTGATTGTATTGGGGACAGAATTGTTGCTTATGTCCGGAGTCTTTCAAACTTGAAATTATTCTTACAATCATGTTTATGTTCACTCTCATAGTGAAGTTAGAGGTGGAGGAAAAGTGAGTGTTTGCACTCCCACATGATTGGGTGCCAGCGTGGTTAATGGTGAGCCCATCGCCTTAGGCACATTTAATTATGTAGGTTGTTATAGTAGGTACGCCTCTCTGTAATATAACTGAATACTACATAATAGACCCAACCGTCTCAACACTCAGTCTACCGTAAAACGGACAACGTTAAATAGATAATACAGTTAAATTATGTTTGTTCAATTTATTATGAGAGACAAGAAGGTTCAGATCTACTCATTGCTGGCCATGTAAATAAAGAAAAAGAATTAATTCAAATATTGAACAATTATTGATTGTCATTTGTTTTTTTCTGCATTATTGCTATTGAATTCATATATTGGTGTTAAAAAAATCTTCTTGTAGCTATTGTTATGTAAATATAATATAGTTATTGAAAGTTATAATTATTTTATTGGAATTGGTTACAACTACCGAAGAAAATATTCATGAAATAAACTTAAGGTTTATTCAATGTTTAAAAAAAGAGTTTGTTTTCTCCGAATCAAAACCTATAGCTCATGAAGATATGATAGCTCTCAGGTTCGTCACGCGACCTATTCCTTGCATTATATCCTTACAAAAACCGCAGTAGATGTTGCTTAACCTTCAAACGAGCCGTTCGTTTGTATTGTGATAACATAGTGCTAGTGTATTGTTGTGCTATTTAAAGTTATTTGCTATAGTTATCGGACGTAAACAATGTTATCAGCGAACTTGAAACCATAATATAATGAAAAATTAAAGTGCATTGGTTTATTTTAATTGAATGGACATGAAACCATCGTGAAGAAACCCGCAAAGAAATTCAAGGACGGCGATTGACTTAACAAATGTCACGGTCGGTAAAAAGCGGGTCTTGTATCCATCCACATTGCATAGTGCATACTCCTTCGAGAACACTTTTGGAAAAGGCGTGATCATGGAATGACTTAATTTTGATACCAAGAAAATACTTTCCGTGGATTGTTTTGTGTAATATCAGAATACTTAATTAGTAACTGCCTTAACTCCAATTTCAAAAGGAAATTTACTATTTCATCACATTCGGTCATATAGTTATCAAATCTTCGTGTAACAATCAGAAATGCAAGCGACATCTCGGTGTGTGGCTGCAGTAATGATGGTCGTTACGCGTTTGAAGACCCCACTAGACCCCACATTATAGCATTCGGCGATGGTAGATTACTTAAATGTATATATATTACTGTACTTTGATGAAACGGTACATTTGAAGCGTTTGAAGGATTCATCATTCCTTTTGTTACTTGAATTACTATTAACTTAGCTTTGGTCATTGTATTTT
Organism: Watsonalla binaria; assembly: GCA_929442735.1. Taxonomy (NCBI): domain Eukaryota; kingdom Metazoa; phylum Arthropoda; class Insecta; order Lepidoptera; family Drepanidae; genus Watsonalla; species Watsonalla binaria. Next base: position 4,230,868 of record OV838938.1, read on the forward strand.
ATAAGTACATGCTTCTTTCTATCGACAAATTTGCATCTATGATTAATTTGGTCATGGTAGTTCTTCTTTGGACGCACTCTACTGAAACTTCTAGTCACAGTCACTCAATAAATTTTGTTCCTTAGGTAATCGCCTTTCACTTATTCTTACGATATGTCCAAACCATCTCAGCTTATTATATATCAATATATAGGTACGTTTTTAACGTCGATAAACTACAATTTCGCATTCTGAATAGAAGAACAAAAAAAATTGAGAGATGGTTCAGTCTATACATATATTAATATGTATATATATATATATGTGAACATTTAGAAAAATAATTATAAATTCTAGTACTCAATTACATAGTATATTTTGAAGTGTGCAATAAAGAAAGATGAATATAATGAAAAAAAAATGCTGGTATGTTTAATATGTGGTTAAAATGTAACTGCAGTACTTAAGTCGATAATTAAGTTAATATTTACATGTCCTAAAATGGGGTGAAATGTGTGATTCTTGTGACCTTAATAACACTTATTTTGTACCATATTTCATGAAAATAAATATTATTTCTATTTCTATACTGAATTGTATAAAAAATTTTAGATTCCTAAGCCAATCCGCTTTTTCTAGTTCTCTATCTCTCTAACAATGGATATGGTACGAAATACAAAACCTGCTGGGTCTATTTTGAAATCAAAACCTTTGCTCATTTTAAACCTACCTTACGAACCTATATCTGATATCCGAACCTCCATAGTTCCAATAAGATATAAAGTATCATTTGGAACAGAGGATAGTGTATGTAATCGCCACCTCAAATTACCAATAACGCGTCCAGTGCCCACGTGCACATCCCATTAGACACTAGGGCTGTACGGTGTTATTAAATTAATTTTATCACTATATCACTTTGAAATTATATGTTCCATTTGATGTGTTCAAAAGGCGTTTGTAATTTGTATAGATTATCACTGCTATAGCAGAACTGCTAGAGAATCTCTATGAAACCAGCTTAGATACTTTGGGACTTCTTGGGCATGACTAGAAGTTTTTATTCTTCTGTTGAGCTTGTTTCCACTTCTTCGTATATTCTCACGCCTGTATTCTTTGAAGGGGTAGTATACCCACATTTCTCCTGTTATGTTTGTGTCGCATGTAATTCAGGTGGCTAACCTATGCTGTTACTGGTAAATTACAGATGGTAAACCTCACTTTGCCTGACCCGGGGATCGTCCTTCGGACCGTGTATCGCAGTAGCATTTTGCAAACACCAAGGAGGCAGTTTTAATAAATTGATTATTTAAATCTCGGAACAACCACTAACTTCCAAAGCTTTCTAAATTGAATCAGAAATGCGAGGTTACTAAGGAGGACTCCGATATATAAAAGATAAACAATTATGATAGGGTTTAATATTGCATGAAATTTTGTGTTCAATCATTCGTCCTGTTCCACATTACCCCAAAACTAATCTCCACGTCCCTCCCTACTCGTAGGAATGCGTGTGAGATCCATTTTGTCCGGTGCAGTCGCAAAGCAATTTCCGTTTCTACTCGCCCGTCGATTGCTGTTGCTTGTACGTAATACGAGTAAAATAACAATTGCATCAATGGTACGTTTTGTATCATCGTTATGCCGGCTGTAATCTAATTTAATGGCGTTAGGAAGTTAAGAATGTGGTCTGATTCTCTTTGTGGCTTTGTGAACTTCATTTGTGTTGGAGGTCCAAGAACTATGATGAATACTATGAAATTGGCATAAGCATTCAAAGAATCACTCAAGCATTCCATATTTAGTGTATTCACAAGTATTTATTTAGTTAAGTAATGCAATATACCCAAAAATGCTGATAAGGGTACAGGAGCGCTCAGCGAATATAGAGGGATATAGAGGGGATAACAGCGTATTTTATTCGTGTCGCGCCATACAGACGGCCAGAGACAAATTCATAAAATTACTCATATACAATCATAGATAGAAAAACTGAATGAATTGGGAAAATAATTTCAACTACTTATAAGAATCCAATTAGAAACTCATAAAATTTGTGCTTCAATTTTCATACTCTTACACAGTATATGGCCCCATCGCTAAACACAGTATTTTGGTTTTGTACTCGGATATTTTAATGGACCGTAAGTTACCGATTTGAAACTTTAATGACAGCAAGCAAGGAACTACGAGTATATCCACTTGGTATAATTTATCATCAATAGTCACAAATCATTATGGCTGGCACTGCTTGAGAGTTTCAAATTTGTAGTAGCAAATAATCCTGCCTTATTAGCTTTTAACTAATTTGTAACCGGAGTCAGATTAGTCGCACATGATTCCTCGCGATGGGGCATTGTTTGACACGAGCCATTGTGTCGCATCCTGTGATTGTGCGCATCTAGTCGAGCGTTAACTGAGAATTGAACCGACAATCGAACGGTCATGGGTTGCGAATGACATTGTTAATTGTTGATTTGTACCTATAGGTGATAAGGTTCACTTGACGTGATTACTTTTAGACTCGGGTGTTAGTGTGAAGGTTCCTATGTTTCTTAGTTATCCTTTAAATGCTCCAAGTTTTGCTACAGCTTTTGACAGGTTCGAACGTTGCGTTTGCGCTTTTATGTATGCAGATGTAAAAACTTCTACACTCGCCGCTTGTGCCGAATTTTAACATTCCCATACAAAATGAGGAAAATAAACAGGCGATATCGTCAGCGTAAAACATACTTAAACCTGTACTTGGAGCGCAGACCAATGATGAATCGGTAGAGATGGTTAGAACGCTATCTTAATTATTAGTTAGAATAAACCACCATAGTACAAGTCGCCAATAGAAGTTATTCTTTCCAAAAGGACTTTAGCTTTGAGTTTACCAAATAGTATACCCATGATAGCCAATTACTTTGAAGCCCTTTATTAAATTACTTTCATTAAATCGTGCGTGCCTTGTCCAATATTAATGTACGCCCAAAGACGGGAAGAGAAGATCTAATGTTGATACTTAATGATGATGATGATGACGATTACCCCGTTGAGAATGAGGTACATAGTTCCCGAGCCATTGCGTCAATCTTTACAACGTAGCTTCTACATCTAACGTATCTCATCTACGTAGCAAAGGCATTCAGTGACAAAAGGTAACCCTATAAGCCTAAGAAAGAATACATCAGTAATTTAGCTCTAAATAGTAGCAAATATAGAGTCATCTAGCTGTGCCCTGCCACGCTTCGCAGTGGCACATTGTTATTGAAAATACATTTTGAAGCGTACACAAACCAACATAACATTTATATATATATAGAAGAAAAATATAGATAAAAACAATCCTTGATGCGGATTATATATCATGCAAAAATTTCAACTCTATCGGTGCAGAACTTTTTGATTTTTTAAGCGTACATAAACCAACATATATATATATATATATATATATATATATATATAGATTAAGGTTACTTATGCGGTTAGCATGGGATCAGAATTTACTCTGACAGACTCTGATGATATTAATATGTGTTTTAAATGGTGTGATTGTTAAGTTTTCAAGACTATTACTTTGAAATGGTTTTGTCTTAATTCCGATAGTTTGAACCCAAAGAACAACAGTGTACTTTGAAATCGTAACGCAGACGACGTCACGGTTAAAAGCTAGTATATATAAAGTAATAAGTACTTAGTAAAACTCATTACCATATGATGTGGCTAGCACGGATCTCAATTCACGGGTGGTTTACGTGAAACAAAGCGCAGGATGTGGGAGACAATATGGTTTTGTCGTCCCCTTTGTCGTCTCGCTACACACACACTGCTGGATTAATTACATCCAGTAATTATATTGTTGGAGCTTTTTTCATTACTTTTTAAGCAATCTGTTATTTTAGAGCGAGTGGACAATGAGTTACAAGGACGGGCCTTTTTGATGGAAATATGACAAACAGATGACGTACACACATGATATTGCTAGAAAGGGAGTGAAACCAGAATTGACGACTGAAATGGTTGAGACAATTATACGTACGGTTATTATCGCAATTCCAGCTTTAGTACTTGGTCATGTTTGTGATAAAATTTCTACAATAATGCCACTGCTAACAATATCTATGTACGATATCTTCTTACATTCATAAGATACTAGCTGTGCCCCGCGGTTTCACCCGCGTAGACTTAATTTTATGGGTAGATTTTTTCACGGAACCCTAACATACAAAAATATCTTAAGTTGCCTGTCAGTGAAAGTCCCGTAGAAATCGTTTCAGACGATTCAGAGTTTACCCGGAACAAACAGACAGACAGAGAAATGTTAGAAATTTTTTTTTACGTATTTACCATATTATGCATTAAGTAAAAAGCTGTTAATTTGAAATTACAAACAGAAATTAAATTTTTATTTATTTGTATATGTATAATTTATACTATAGGGATATATCCTATGTCCTTCTCCTGGTTCTAAGCTACCTTTCCACAAATTTTCAGCCAAATAGGTTCAGCCGTTCTTGAGTAATAAACAGTGTAACTAACACAACTTTCTTTTATATATATAGATATTGTAACCTTAGCAAATAGTTAAAAACATTAATTTTATTTCTGAGTTTCCGCGATCTTATCCACCAAATCAACCTTCCGAACTCGGTGGTAACATTTATAATCCTGTACAGTGTAATTTTTTGCGTCCTTCTGAACGTACTCTGTAAGAAGTCTAATCAAATTAAGATATTTTTGAACTTGAGTTTAGATTTTATTGAAGCATATGAATTCATTGGAAAATTTTGCCCGAACCTTCAACGATATTGCTTGAACTATAATCAGATGGTGATTTAAGCATTCTGAAGTACTGTATGTCTAGTTGGATTTTATTCACCAGACTATTCAGCAATTCAAATTAATATTGCATGAGGTTGTCAACCCAAAGTTTATCTGGTTGAGATCACTCTAGCAATAAGATCTTTTGTTACCATTTTGTATTAGATGTCCATATGATGTCATAAACTATTAGCCCCTTATTATAAAACAAAGACCATGATAGCCCTTGGTTGAAAAGTAGCATCTCTTTCTGCGATGCGGATTAAAAAAGCGATGAATTTGGTCGAGTTTGGTCAAGGTAGTCTTAGACAAAATCTTGCTGATTAAAATTAGGGTTATCCTTATTCTAATTAATATATAATCAATTTTTAAACCTTTGTGGGATATACGTGAAGACTAAGATAGTAGGTAATAGAATTTTCAAAAGAGGAACTTAACACTCTGAAAGTTAATTTTTAACAAGTCCAATGATGAAGTGGCTTGTATTTGGTACATGGCCAATGACGGTGGAAGTGCAAAGTGTATAACAGCCTGACAGAGGGGAGCCACACCCATCCGGACACATTCCGGACGCTCTGGTCACAGCTCATCGGTTTGATATACATCCTCTCGTCTTTGGGAAGTTGGAACTGTTTATTATTTGGTGCAATTGACTTTTGACAGCTTCGAATTTGGGAAGGGTGCGAACTGATTGTAGCACAATGAGTCATTGCTCTTTCAAATGTTGCGATGAACAATTTGACTGCGGCCACTACAGTCCGATCTTTTAGACTATAGGGAATACAAAGCTTGAGTCGAAAATTCGCAAAGTTCCTACGACGGTTTTTATTCTTAAAGAAAATATTCTATATATGCGTAAATTTTGTTATTTTGCGAACGAAAGTTGGGTTTGATAAAAGCATAACGATTGAAACCTCTGCATTTTTCAGCCCCAGGAACTAAGCTTTACAACGCGTAGTATAGATGTAGATCATAATTAATTATCGCAGAACCCGTGTCACAAGTTCTTGGAATATGATCTTAAGCCACTGCACTCCTTAAGACATTACAATAGTGCACCCTAAACCTTACATCCTAGAGCCTAGATTGCAACTAATTTGCCGATTGATATGAAATCCTTGTGTGACATGAAGGCAGTATGACTAGTAGCGATGTCCTCGTGTGAACCCATTACCCCATGTCCTACGTCGTAACCGCGACCACACACTTCCGTATACGTTTGGTACAGATAGCAGGACCTCAAGTTCAGGCTTTGGTGTTTTTTTCAATATGTAACGTATTGGCATGGCTCTGTGTTTACACTTTTTCGAAGGCCGTTTGTGGTTTAAATCCCATGATGGCACAAAGTCAACAAATTCACTAAACTAACCAAACCATGCTGCCGTCATGGCCGCGATGGACAGAAGCCGATGGAAACAAATAGTTCACTCCAAGTGTGGACTTGGATGACCTCGATCCTCAGTCATGAGGGATCGACTAGAGAGAGAGAGAAAGAGTGTGAGAACCAAACCACCGAATAAAAACCAATAAAGCTAGGAAGCACATAGGACTTCATTAAATATATTTTAGTTAAAGACAAATTTTGTTCATATTTGTCAGTACGCATCAATATTATTTAGGAGTAATGTTGTGTTCTTTCTATGGAAGGGGGACGAGGAGCTGTGTCAGACAGTTGAAGTTCTTGAATTGGTGTAGCAATTTTTTATAAATATAAATATTTCTATCAAAAGTGGTCTTGGCGCTTGAGCAGTCGCCAGCTACGCAAGCGACGCAAGCTCGAATTCGAATTTTACCGAAAACTTATGTGCAGTGATTTCACACCACGTGCTGTACGGTGAAGGAAAATATTGTGAGTAAACCTGCTTATGTCTGAGAAATAATTCAAAGACGTATATTTAATGCCTGAGACGGAGACGGACTCACCCTCTGTCACGTTGGCACGTTATCATGTTCGGTGAAATGTGGGTGTTATTGTTACAACACCTCCGCTACTACCAACATGTAGAGGATGGCGTGAGCATTTTTTTTTATTTAATTTTTTTCTATAAAAATATATTTCTTTTTAATTACTCAGACTGAAGTGTCGTAGAATATAGTGGGGGACACAGTGATATCTGTGACGTCGATTTTTGTATGATTGGCAATCAATAACTTTTATGCCGACGGTAGTGATGTGACAAAGTGGAATAAAAACCAATCGCCACCGCTTCGAGTTAGTGAAGGCTATAAAATAGCATCGCCGGCGGTCACTGATCTATCCTTACTCAACGTCGAGTTCCATGGGGATAGATCACCGCGTTTTTACAATATTACTGGGAAATTACACCACTTTGTCACGAGAAGCCTTATAAGTTAGAAAATAAGTTCTTTCTCGGTGACCACATGTCTTGGTTATAGTAACTTAGACGTTTTTTCTATGATAAAATTGATAGTAATTGTACGGTGCATGTTTCCTCTCCTATTAGATTGAACAAAATGTAAAAGTTATACTGATATCATTCATACACAAGTGTCCCAAAACTCTATACATAATGTTATATATGTGTAAAGTCAATGCGCTTATACCAAAAGATGACTTTACATATTAAATCAACTATAAATATATTCGTCTATTTTAAAGAATTGCAACTTAGAAAAACCCACATCATCATCGCCCTGGCCTTATCCTATACATTGTTGAGGTCGGCACTTGATTCAACCCGATGTGGTTTTTATACGAAGCGACTGCCATCTGACCTTCGCAACCCCTTTAACGAGGAAAATCTGTGATCTGGGTTAAACCAGTTGTCAGACTATTTTAGGCCTCCGACTGACCTGTAACGATTGCCAAAGATGATAAATTGGTAACCGGGACCGACGGCTTAACGTGCTCTCCGAGGCACGGAGGGTACTCTGGCGGTCACCCATCCAATTACTGGCTAGGGTTAGGGTTGCTTAACTTCGCTGATCTGAGCAACTGTGCCACGAGCACCCACATTTTATCAATATTATCCTCATCTCCCCGATAAACGTGACGTGACAAACGCAACTTCTTATGTAGGAAGGTCTTACATGCAGCTTCGATTTCTGAAGTAGTTCGAATCATATGTATTCAGTCCAATATGCACGATCAAATTATAGTTAAAAAGCGATCTTTATAAAACTTATAATATAGGGATAAGTTTTATAAATATCCACTCGTGTGACGTCAGTATGATAGTTTTTGTCCCGTTTCCCACGAGGATGTAGGGAGTCCCATTTCACATCCACCGCTGCATCCTGCCGCCGAGGGGTGGCTGTGGTCTATTTTTGTCTATTTCTGACAAGTAATAGATAGTGCAGTAGCGTCTTTTGAATTTTCTATATACTAGCTGCGCTCAACGGTTTTACCCGCCGCAATCTATATAAATAAAGAACATACATACATATGCTCACGCCTGTATTCCTCCAAGCGGTAGGCAGAGGTGTTGTAATCACAACACCCACTCTTATTACAACACTCGATGATTAAGTGCCAACGTGACAGATGGTGAGTCCATCGCCGTCTCAGACACTTTACATACGTCATTGAATTACTTCTCAGAAATATGCAGGTTTCCTCACGATGTTTTCCTTCACCGTGAAGCACGTGGTGTGAAATCACTGTACATAAGTTTTTGAAAAACTCATTGGTACAGGCCCCGCTGGGATTCGAACTTGCGTCGCTTGCGTAGCAGGCCACTGCTCAAACCTCAGGGCGACCACGGCTCTCTAGAAAAGTGTACAATACCAAATTAACAGCACAGTTAAATGCGTATGTAAGTATGCACGGTAATTAAAAAAAAATATTCTTAATATTCTTAAAAAAATATTTGCGTTTCTCTGTTTATTAAGCGCTCGCAGAAAGCTGGCCTAACTTTATTTGAAAAATTATTAAATGCTATTAGCGAAATTAAACCAGCTATGATACTAAGTCTCTTCACAGATACAGCTAGTTTCAAATAACATATAATTTATTCATCATGCTTTGTTTATTTTTATATATCGGTATAGACTTTAGGCCTTCATTTTCTGCAAAGAGAATTGACTAGCGGTACATCAATCTATACATCTATACAGTTAAATAACATTGAAGTATTTGTTTGTAATTCCAAAATAAGAGCTTTTCTGTAAATGCATATGAAAGTATATACGGTAATAACTTAAAAATCTCTATTTGTCTATCTGTCTGTCTATCTGGCTGTTTGTTTTGGGTAAACTCTGAAACGGCTGGACCGATTTAACCGGACTTTCACTGGCAGATAGCGAATGTTACAAGATTAAACAAAAATATATTTAGTGTTCCGCGTGAATTAAATTAAATCTACGCGGAAACCGCAGGGCACAACTAGTTTAAAAATAAATTCTGATAAAGAACAAACGAAAACAAATTATTAATATTAAACATCAGTCACTTAAACGCATCCTTTAAGTTCAACCCTGAACTGTTATTAGAAGATGACCCAGCATCCCGGCCTAGCCCTTGACACACAATATGTAAATTGGAATTACCGAAGAGGGATGTTGTCTACATCGACAGACAGACATGCGGGCACTAATTCCTATCTCATATATATTTCGATTAAGTAATAGCTCTAAATTGGACACCAATTTATCCGTTAACCGATTATTTGAGGCGAATTTGCTGGGAGTCCAGTCCTTAGTGTTAATTTGTCCTTTCAACCGATGAAAGTTAATTGATGTATCGATACATCGTAATGGACGATCGATTACTCGATTACATGATCATCGGGACTTTTTGCGAGTCTTAATTATTTCTCATGATAAGTGTATAACTAAAATATCGCAGAATAGGTCGTGACTCAAGAAGTTACTTAGCAAATATTTTTTTATCGTATTAAGTAATTTGATCCCCGTCTTATATCTTCACTGCTTAAATTATAATTGAAACAGTAATTTTCAAAATTAGTAGACAAATAGGTCAGGATAAAAAAATTTTTTTTGAGGTTTTACGCTTATAACTATTCTAAATAATAATTCCATGGACGAATTTACATGATACCTGGCTGAGTCTCTTGTCGGTTCTTTTCAAAAGGCTAGCTTCCCAAACTGTGATCATTTTTTGTAATTCATAAATGAATATTTTTTTTCATTTTCAAAGCTTTTGATATGAAGTCTACGCGAGTAAAACCGCATGGCTGGGTTAGTATATATTGTAAAATACAAGAAATACTTGTATATATGCAGCTAAAATACATTTAAAATCAACGAACGGTCAGTTGTACGGTGCAGTCGATGCGCAAACGCAACAGTCTATTTTCAATAATGCCCCAGCAGAGAACATCTTTAACCTCGTCGTACTAATTTTAACAAGATGTTCTTTTGCATATTTCGAGATCTGTTCGTCTGTTTGTTTTTTCTTGTTCAACTGCAAGTGATTTGAAAGCATTATATTTGAACGACGCGTTGTTTCAGGCCAATGTCCGGTGAAAATTGAAAGTAACTACATGATCAAGAATTTTATCACAATGCATATTTACTAATTATTAATAACATTTTACACGTCACATACGTGTTAAAGTTCATTAGCGAATTTTTTTAATGAAAAATTCGGAATTTTTCTCCTAAAACACTTTCCGTATGTGTAAAAAATATTGTAAATATGTAGAAACATTACTATTGATTTTCGTAATTTTTCTAGTAGTTCGAGATCATACTTAAACGGTTTTCTGATTGATTTGGATATTTTCTTCGTTTTGTTCACTCGATTGTTTGACTCGTATTATCAGACAGACGTAATGACGTGTATATATCTGTCACTGTCACAAAGCTGAACTATCATTGTACTAACAGCTAATTATTGTGCCCATACAGGGCCTATATACAAAGTAATATTATCCTCATGCTTCGCTAGTAGAAACGAAACAAAATTTATATTTTTTATTATATTTTTTTGTTTTTATTAAAGCAAGCGCGAGAGAATGTTACTTTGTCTAGGGCTATAGGTGTGGTAACAAATTCACATAATCTATGACCACATCAATCAACACGTGGTTAACTGATAATAAAAAAAAATAAAAGCAACTTCAGCTTAATATCCAATAGTAGCACTTATTACGGAAGTTGTTAGTTGCCTGTTGGCCGCGTCCTCTGCGCGTGCGCACAATCACTAACTTGCCTCAGTACCCCCGACATTTAAATTTAGACGCAGGAAGCTCATTTGACATTGACAGGTTCGTAAACTGATTTCGAGAATATCCCCTTCTCTACAATCTTAAGCTCCAACTTATACTCGTATAATAACTGCTAAAGTATCTTCGTGGTGCACGTAAGCCCTGTAAATCGTTGAACCGTGTCATTTGGGATAGACTTAGCTTTGACCTTACTTAAAACTCAACCTTCAGGACAGATTCTCAAAAAGATATTCTCATATGGATGTTAAGTACAAAGAGTATATAAAACTGAACGAATAGACGTGTTTATCTGTGGATATGTCATTGGAACTCTGTCTGTCAATGTGAATGTCAATTGATCGATATAGTGTAGCAGTATCTATGGAAACACTACATTTGAAGAAATATTGTTTACCTAGGGCCGTGGCCGTTAAGACTGTGCGTGCAATGCGTGCTTTCTGCAACTCCCAACTTACGTGTAATATTGTACTATAATTAACGTTCTACGGGTTGACACCATTCTTCTAATTTCACTATGGACAGATTAAAAAAGACCCATAAAAAGGCAGATTCTCATATGTACAGATTCTCAATAACAGAAATACTACAATTGCCCTCACACAATTCAAGAATAGTGTAATATTAACTTCAGTACCTCTAATTAATTAGCACAGCTTATTAATCCCTCAAAACTGTCTTTAACATATCTGCTGTAAGATACAGTAGACCAGGCAGCTCCATTATTCGTTCTCTTAGTACATGAATAGCTTATTGTAAGCATAATAAAATGATCTAAGAATAGACCATCCTGGAACTAGTGCCAGATATGTTTAGATTTCCTCCCCCGTAAGTTGGGAACATTAAATCTATATTTGGTCCTTCTAAGTAAGGGATAACTCGGGTTTTCCAATAAAATTTCAACTAAGCTTCTCGACTAATATATGCCGTGTTACTTTTATGTATATTTATAGACATTAAGTAGGTAATAAAATGTTGTAGATGTATTACATTTAATAACATCATTTCTAATTGTATCTTTGGAATATAGGGTTGCCTTATAAGGATATTATTGTTTTTTGTTAGTCTGGTAATTTCTATTTCCTACGCGATAAACTTTTGCCGGCGCAATTTCTAAAATCTATACCTATACTAATATTATAAAGAGGAAAGATTTGTATGCAACTATGTTTGTAACGAACTGTCTCAAAAAGTACGGGACCGATTTGAAAATTCTTTCGGCAATGTATAGCTACATTATCAGCGAGAAATATAGGCTTTGTTGTCCACACAAAATAAAGAAGTTGACATTTAGCATGTGGTCTCTGCCTACCCCCATGGGATACAGGCGTGAGCATATGTATGAATATAGTATGTTGAAAAAAAATTAAAAATGGAAAAAAATCTGATCGGTAACATTAGGACTCGAACCGGGGTATTGCAGTTTGTTTTCGCCCCATAGACTGGAAGCTTCACGTCTGAGCTATCATAACTTGACAGATGTCGGCGAAATTTACATTCGTATTATAATGATATTGTAGGAGTTTTTCATTGCCTGAAATCATACTCAAAACGATGTTTTCTGGACCTAGCTAGATCAGTTTGTTGCCCCCGAAATCCCCTACATACGAAATTTCAAAAGAATTGCTCGTTTAAAGGATATAAGATAAGATACTGGAGGTACTGGACGGAGATCAACCCTAGATAGCCCAGTGACCGTCTCTAAGTAAGAGTAAAAGTCCGTTAAAGTACGGACGTGCGCGTAGTAAACTGGTGTTTATTGTTCCTTCACCCGACGGTTTCCCTTCGAAACCCCTAGACTGTGACGGAATCACTGTCTCGATTGTTATGTTTTTATTGCATGCCCTGGATTCCTTTTCACTGGACTGTTTTTCTACCGACTTTATAGAATAAGGTTGGTTGCCTCTGAGCTTAGATGTGTAAGCGATTTCAATTCAAAAAACTCTAATCACCAGTAGGACGCAACAAAAAATACATTATACATGATTATCCCTGTAATACTGGGTTCAGAAGGTTACTTTTATCTTGTTTCTATATATTCTTTAAGTATGTATATCTTTCAATATTTTGCATTGGGTCTAACAGAATAGTTAATGTTGTCTGCACAACAGACATGACTTAACAACACTGTCAATAAATAAATATTAATGCATTCCGAGACGGATGTGGTACGGCTCAAAACATGGGGGCTCCCGGTATGGCGAAGTGTACAAATATTGTTGTCATAACTAATGATAATAAAGGAATAGAAACGTAATTAGTTCACAAAACGTATGTCAAACATGTCCAGTACCCAGTTTGTCACTTTTGTCAAATAGTAGAAAAAAACTCGAGGATACTCCGGAACGGAGTACTCGGGGTACTCAAGGACTAAGCCATAATATATTTACTTGATAGGATCTTAAAGAAAGTACTTTCAAATCGTGAGAATTCCATGATTATATAGGATCTATATTTCTCCATGACAGTCGCATATCTACTTCTTTTAAAAATCAAATACCATTCGATTTCGTACCATTTTGCGATGATGTTTGTTTATAAATGTGGATTACACGGGGAGAGGAAGACGTAAGAAACGATGGATGGATTGTGTGCAAGATGATTTTGCTAGAAAGCGAATGAATACAGATAAGACGGCTGGTTAGAGAAATAGAAGGGAAAAAGACATTGCGCCGACCACAAATAACATGGGATAAGGGCAGGAGGATGATGATGAACTATTATAGGTTACGTTGATTATGCTAATAAATATTCAATATCAGTTGAGAAATAACCTATAAAAGTTTACAGATGGATCTCCAGTTATCTGTCAGATTTGATCTGTCGATATCTTCAATTACATAATAATGTTAACTAACGATATGTAATTGCAATGATAGTAAGTATAAAATGATTAGATTTGTTAATCTTTAGTAAGCTAAATGACAGATGGATAAAATATTTATACTTATAAACTGTGATCTGGAGCTCGAACCCCAATATGTGGTGGTATTTTCTCATATTATATTCAGAAATGAATAGATAGAGGATATTTAAAACATTACTTGCGTAAATATAAAAGTAATTATAACATTATTAATTACTTGGGTACCTTTCTCCCCGTCCAGGGATATTGTTAGCGATGGTAACAAAGCAGTCCTTACCAGCCCTACATAATAAGGATCCTTGTGCGTAAAGATGGCCGATAACTTCCCTCATCGGCCCTTCATGAATATTGATGCGCCCACGCAACACACCTATTCTGGGCCATACCATGAGCTCTTATTACCATGATAGTTTTACTCTTATTATGAGACAGATGTATTTGACGTGCATATATCTATCACTGTCACACAGCTGTAATACCATTGCAATAAGAGCTCATGGTTGGGCCCCTGGTGCTAAATAATGTTCCTGATTGCGATCTGATTGCAACGTACAGAAGAATAAAATAATTAGCAAGAACTATTGGAAGAAAGGAAATGTAAAAAAATTAACTCTTTTCAAGCACAATTATTAAATACGTTTTATGAAATTTATGATAATTACTGACACGGTATCATTACAGTGTTTTATGAATATAGATTATCTATTTCTATACATATAAATAAAAGTGAAGTGTGTGTTTGTTTTTCCAAATCAACAGCTTTTCACTTAATGTATATTGAAGTATATTCGGTTCGATGCGTCTGATCACTTGATTTTTATACGAAGTGACTGCCATCTGACCTTCGCAACCCCTTTAACGAGGAAAGTCTGTGATCTGGATTAAACCAGTTCTCAGACTATTTTTAGGCCTCCGACTGACCTGTAACGACTGCCAAAGATGATAAATTGGCAACCGGGACCGACGGCTTAAGTGTAGAATTTCGTGGGAAACCTAATGTTTTTTAAACAAAAGTAGGGTAAGTTATTTCTTGTAACATTAGCTATCTACCAGTGTAAGTCCCGTTAATATCGGGTCTGACGTTTCAGAGATTAGCCGGAACAAACAGACAGACGGATTTGGTATTACAAGCAGACACTTCAATTTTGTTTGTCTGGGTAGATAAATAAATAAAAAAAAGTTCTCATTAAATTATTGATCGCAAAGCATTGCTAGATATGGATATGAAAAGATGTGATACGAAGGTACGGATGTATGTGGAGGTATTTGGTATGGCTTTCATCTGATCATCATTTTATCAATACGTGATAATGTTTAGAGTCGATAAGATTTATTAGAATGTTAAAAATTTAGGGTATGAATGTGTATTTATTTTTAGAAGATTGTATCTTATCTTTAGCTTATTATATATACTATATATGCTAATCTTATCTAAGTCCAACTCTTTTCATTTAACATATTAAAGTGCAATTTTTTAGCTTAAGGTAATTGGGTAAGTAATGTAGGTATCTTCTACAAGCTACTTCACAATAAATGGGCGTGGTTTCCGGGAGAACGTGACTTCGATCCCATCCTGTGTTTGTATCTACTTTAAACTAGCTGTGCCCCGCGGTATCATCCGCGTGGGCTTCATATCGCGGAACCCTATTTAAAAAAATGTTACTCTTTGCAACTTCAGCTATCTGACAGTGAAAGTCCCATTGAAATCGGTCCAGCCGTTTCAGAGATTACCCGGAATAAACAGACAGAGAGAGAAAATAAAAAAATAGTTTTTCAATGTTTGTGTCATAGATGTATGGATACGAAAGATCTGTCTCATTCCCTTTGATACATAAACTTTATATGAACATTTTTCTGTTTGCCCTCGCCCTTGCCTCCTGTCGACAGCTAAATAAATACACAAAAACTAAAAAAGAAATTTACAAAATCCCATACTAGCTAAGAACACTCAATCAAGTCACTTTTCAAAAAACTAAAACTAAATCAAAATCGGTTCATCCGTTCGGGAGCTACGCTGCCACAGACAGACACGTCAAACTTATTACACCGTCGTCGGGGGTTAAAATCAAGTGAATAAAAATGACTTGCCCTTAATTCATTCGAAGCTAACAGAATAGGGCCACAGGCCGTTTCGGTGTGATTTCTATAACACAGACACGTTAAATAAATGTACTTGAGTTTCAAACAACAAAACGGAACTACGTGTAGATAATTCATTTTATAACCTGTGGCTCATTTGTCGGCCATTGTGTTTATTACTTTTGCATATTTTAACAAAACATTGAGATATTTGTTTTAATTACTGTATAAGTACCAACAGACCGTATGTATTTATTAATATGTGGTCTATTATACATGGGAATTTAGTTTACGTGTCAGATTATTACTTCACGCTTAACCAGCTGGACAGATTTGTATGAATTTGAATTCTTAGCTTAAAATCAACATCATACCACGAGGAACTTATAAAGATAAAAAATGTGGAACTTTGCGTTGTTTAAAATGAAAATATTTGCGTTAATATTTGTATGTCTGTATTTATAATATATGAGCTTTTGAGCAAATCGGAGCTTCGTTTACTGAACACTGAAGTTTTTAAAAAAATCGTTACTCATTAGCTTTAACAAAAAAGTTTCAGTTGAGAACCTAGATTAAGTCATAAGCTATCATTCAGAAACAGAGCTGGTGGTCAACTATGATCGTTTAAGCAGCGCGTATTTAGAATATCTTAGCTTTGACGTTTAATTTTACGGTTCAAGAATGAAACGTTAAAGCTCGGAAGTTCTTAATACGCTCCGCTTAAGCCGATGATGGCCTCTATTTCCGCATGAAGTTAGTTCTGCTTTGTAATTGGCATAGACTATCCTTGCAGAATTGAAAAAAGGCTTGTATTCAATACAAAAATATATCTCGAAATTATATAAAGCTGAAGTTTCTCGCGTTAAAAAATTAAGATGTGGTTTGTTCACAAGTATTATACTTATCATACCCGTACCGCCTTAACTACATATCAGGCCACACGGGGCGGGCCAAGTCAATATATTTGTATTCATTGTCTAGCCTAGGGATACACCCTGGCCCGGAACGTGTGCCTCAGATATAATGTGGCCACAATGGCTTTTTTTTTACTAACTTTCGTATCGCATCAACATTTAAAACGACTAATACACTTTTGATAGTTCAATCAAGAAATGATTTGTACGGAAATATCAAAATATTTCATAGGTACCACAGTTCCTATGTCCTACTAACAGTTGTGTCCCGACTTATATAACTGATAAATACAAATGCGCACGTTGCATCTGTCACCGAGCAACGCTAAATATAGAATCTAGGTCGTATTGTTACCGCAAATAGACGCTTAGGCGTTTAGGTAATTGCTTAATTCAGTCTCTTCAAATAGAATTGCAGTTTGAGATCATCGACAGAGATGTACGGGAATTTGTCATCGTTACCAAAACATTGTGTTTCAAATGGTTTTCATCTTCACCCGAGAACGCATGAGCTGGCTCGGCAGAATGATTTGAATAGTTGCCTATTAGTGACGTGATTTTAAATCGAATCTCAGCAGTCTCAGAGTTTCTCTAAAACCTATGTGAAACCATGACGTTGAAGGAGAAGCATTTTAAAGACGTATACATATAGTAACCTGATAGGGATGGCCTCACCATTTGTCACGTTGATACCTATGTAAGGTCACCCAAACAGGTAGGCAGAGGTGCCTTCCTATTTGGAAGCTTAATATAATAGTTTACTCACAAAATTAGATTATTAATTGGATAAGATCCCGAGTGACACCGATTTGGGACAAGTTTTGCTACTTTGGTTTATCTAAGTATAATTAAGTTTTTATTCAATAAACGTTTGGAAAATGATGAACTCGTAATCCAAGTGTCAGTTAAACTACCGTTATTACAGATTATAATGATTCCGTTATGTCAGATTGCAGATCAACTGTCAGATTGTCAGTTGCCAAGTACTCGAGTTAATGTTTGTTACGGTGTGAAGGACACTCGTTGCTAAGTGGCTATGAAATATATTACACTTCGAGATTAGGAGGAGATTCTAACTCTTCCGGGACAAAGATTCAAATTTAAGAGCTTAGATTCCAGAAAATCTGTAAAATAATTTTCTGACAGCAACTATCTATAATACTACTAGCTGTGCCCGGTAAATGTTGTTTTGCCAAATACATGTTTATATGAAATGTTGGCCGATTCTCAGACCTACCTGATATACACACAAGGTCCAGCGGTTTCGGAGGAGTTCGTTAACAAAACACCGCGACACGAACTTTTTTTTATATATTATATATTTGAAGAAAGTTATTCAACTTTTTTCGGGACAGCAACGTGGTGTCTTGAAAGCTATTACAATCGTACATTCATCTGCTGCGTTGACCACTTTCGATCACATGGGGCCGTAAGCTTGATTGCCACCATATTAAAAAATGCCTGCTGATGGGACTAAAAATCCTGCTGAGCTAACTCCTTAAAATAAGTTGAATTTCACTTACAATAAACTAAGTGACCGACTGAAGATTCGGTGCTAATAACGGCTCTGTTGAAGCCTTGCTAGTTGCTACGCAGTTAGAATCTCTCTAGCCCACGTTAGCGTAAGATTAGCATGACTTAACATGTTAGGTCACTCTCCAAACAACGAGTGCAGTTATAATGCATGTTCACTTGCATATGCTAATAGTAACTGTGTCTCAAATTGGAGGCTCTCCGAACACTACGCACTTTTGTATT
The DNA here is from genome assembly GCA_929442735.1 of Watsonalla binaria. NCBI lineage: Eukaryota > Metazoa > Arthropoda > Insecta > Lepidoptera > Drepanidae > Watsonalla > Watsonalla binaria. The sequence goes on from OV838938.1 coordinate 4,249,419, forward strand.
TGTGTACTAGGAAAGTATGAGAATCTTTCACGTAGTGTTGACTTCCAAAGTTATGCAGTTTATGTAATGCTCCATTTTATATGATACCTCATGACTTCTATCGAACTACTCGGAACTAGATGGTAAAAAAAAATCTTAGTAGTTACAAATTCGAACTACTTATCGAACCTCTTGGAATATAGGATAAATTGATATCTTTATTGAGCTAATTTAATAAAGTCCATATTTTTTGTTCTGAATGGGTATGATAAGCCATAGGATACAGCTAAGAGCCTTAATAATGTTTTCAGCACGTGCCGGAGTAAAAGTTGACTGTATAATGTTAGTAAGCCCTGTAAAGGAATGTGTATGTGTTCCAAAACGGCGGTGTTTCAACGTGTCATCAACACATAGTACTCCAACATTCCTTAGTGTTGGTCTGCGCCACATATCTAACACGTCAAGTACTTCACATGTATCAACACCTCACTATAGGCTGTTGAATTTCGTATTGATTGACCACACACCATATCGTCTTGTAGGATGTTTTTTTCACCACCCCCTACAGTTTCGCGAAATAAAATCAAACATGCTATAGCTACACAGAGAGGTAACAGAAGGACTGCTTCACTCAAGTTTCAAATCGGGAAAACTCCAGTAGGAGCTTTAGAGTACTAACTAGCTAGCAAACTGAGTCCATCTCAAAGATCGGCCTCCTATTTTGTATGTAAATTTTAGTATGACTTTTTATATTAGAGAAGGGGGCCTACTATCATCGTTATAGCAGTGACGTTTGACAAACTTATTAGTTTTGACGTTTAATGAAATTTCAAAGCAAAGAAGTCTTAATACGCCCTGGTTAAACTGATTATGGTAGGCCACAAGGTCTTAAAAAAATGGATAACGAATTGATTAAGTTCTTAAGGCTGAGGTATTATAATAGAACCGCGATCATCTATTGCTCTAGTGAATTAGGTATACGAATTAGCGATTAATCAAGCTTTGTAGAATAGATGTCCTAATTAGATATCGCGCGACGAGGTCGTGTGCCTAAGATGTTATTAATAAACTAATTGTAAACATATTCAAAACCGGTATATTTATTCGCGGATTCTTAAGACTAAAATTCGTATGTATATGAAAGGGAGCTGGTTTCCTATATGCTCTATATTTCAGCAATCGCTTTGCCAATACACTTGTATACATTCCTGGTATCGTCTATCATCGGATACGGCCATTAAGGCATATTTAACCCAAGGTTTATAAGCAGCTCACTGATGTTTTATAAACATCCTATAACGGACGATTGTTGCTGTCGATACAATACGTGTGTGAAGTTCGATTTGTCATAATAAAACGGTGGATTGTCATTCGCTTCGAGTGATTTCAGAAGTATGGAGTTTTGAGCTTGGTTATTAGTTGAGTCAACTGTTAGAGGGAATAGCAAACTAAACATATCTTCATTTGTTTAGACTTCTTATAAAGAACTCGTAACAAGCCGTGGTGGCCTTGAGGTTTGAGCAGTCGTCTGCTCCGCAAGCGACGCAAGTTCGAATCCCAGCGGGGCCTGTACCAATGAGTGTTTCTAAAAAACTTATGTACATTGATTTCACACCACGTGTTTTACGGTGAAGGAAAACATCGTGAGGAAACCTGCATATTTCTGAGAAGTAATTCAATGACGTATGTAAAGTGTCTGAGACGGCGATGGACTCACCATCTGTAACGTTAGCACTTAATCATCTTGTGTGAAAAGTGGGTGTTGTGTCTCTGCCTACCCCTTCGGGGAATACAGGCGTGAGCATATGTATGTAACTTGTAACAAGCACACACAAAATACTCTGTACAGAATCCCAAGTATAGTTTTACTTGTGTATTGCGCTTTTTGTATGGAGACGTAAAACTTTCTACACTCGCCACTTGGGGCGCTTTGCAACTAACGTTCCCATAAAAAATTAGGAAAATACGCAGGCGATATCATCAACGTAAAAACGTGTTACTTGGGGTACAGAATTATAATTGTTATCACCGGGTTTGGAAGGTTGCTTTTGCTGTGAGCTGGCAAGAAACTCAGCAATTACTTTTTTTTTTAAAAAAATATACTTTGTAATGATTGTAATTGGAGTAGAGATGTAAAAGCTTATCAGGTCAGGCAAATGTCGCAAGTTAAAAAAATGTAAACATCATGAATCTGCAGCACTATGCCTATATATCTCATCTAAACTTATCATAAAGATATTGATTAAAAATACAAAAAAGACTAATATAATTAATGTAGGATATTCATAATAATAAAAATCACCAGACGTACTTCTTTATAAAGTTGATGAGTATTCGGGCCTAAATGTTTCAACTACAAACGCAGCAAATATCCTTTAGTATCTTAAGATATAACAAATGTGTAACCAACTGTATTTCCTCTTCCACAGACAACCTCACAACCAAAGACAATGCGTCGGATATCCCACACGAATCCCGTGAGGAGATGCCTGTTCCCTCCCGAGGACGATGCAGAGCAGGCCAGAAATGATAACTTCGCCAATATCCTCCAAGAATCCATCAAAAGAGATCGAGATGAGAAGATCAAGAAATGGAACTTCGACTTCAAGAATGAAGTACCCCTAGAAGGCACCTATGAATGGTACAGAGTAGAATCTGATTGGATTGGGGTGAAATCAGACGAAGAGATGAAGTTTTTGCCTAAAATTGAAAATGAAACTACACCTAAAGGTATTAAGGTTGAAAATGCGCCGCTGATTAAGAAAAGAAGGAGAGAGACAGATGTCACGGGAGAAACAGTCAAGAGGAAGATTAGATTTGATTAGTTCTCTCAGAGGACATGTCCCTTACCATAAGCTCTTAATGCCATCATAGTTCCACTCTGTGACAGTGACAGACTTATGCACGTCTTATATATCTGTCTCATATTCAGAGCTAAAATATCATGGCAATAAGAGGTCATGGTAAGGCCTCAGATTGCTATGGTTGCCATAACTACGGTAATATAATGAAACACATGTGAATTTAAACAATTAATACAGATGGAAATCAATCACCTAAGGACAAATATGAATATAAAACAAATTTTGCTAACGCTAAGGAGATTTTTGGATGTTATTATTCGCTAGTTTACTTTTATTTAATAGAGATTTAGTTTGCAATCCTTGAATCAGTGATTATTCCTTAAGATGGATTCCTCACTGAAACCTACTGCAAATTAAACTTCAAAAATAAAGCTGACATTCTCTTCGAATAAGTAACCATGTAACACGATTTGCAAAATACGACTAAGTTCATTTCAGAGAAGCTCGTGGCACAGTTGTTAAGCAACCCTAACCCTAGCCAGTAATTGGATGGATGACCGCCCGAGTTCCCTCCGTGCCTCGGAGAGCACGTTAAGCCGTCGGTCCCGGTTGCCAATTTATCATCTTTGGCAATCGTTACAGGTCAGTCGGAAGCCTCAAATAGTCTGACAACTGGTTTAACCCAGATCACAGATTTTCCTCGTCAAAGAGGTTGCGAAGGTCAGATGGCAGTCGCTTCGTATAAAAATCACGTGATCAGCCACATCGGGTTGAATCAAGTGCCGACCCCAACAATATATGGGATAAGGCCAGGGAGATGATGACTAAGTTCATTTCACAAAAGAACTTCTGATATATGAAATCGTATATGAATTTACTACATGGTGTCAGATCACACGTTATTTGCACGAAATGTCGAATGTCATAGAGTCATTAACGCCCCAAGTACACGGGCCTGACCATGAGCTCTTATCGCAATGAAAGTTCAGCTGTGTGACAGTGACCGATGTATGCACGTCAAATACATCTGTCTCATAATAAGAGTATAACTGTCATGGCAATGAGAGCTCATGGTAAGGCCCCTGGTTTTGACATGTTTTTAAGTTAACCATATCGTATCGTATAACGTTACGTAACGTTAAAAAGCGCCTCAAGTGTAGGAGATTTTAAGTCTGTATACAAAAAAGCACAAAACGCAAGGTTCGAAGACGTACGATGTGTCAAAATCTATTTATATATGTTATATGTTGAAATCGGTAAAAAAAGAATAACGAATCGACACCATTATCACACTGTTTCAGGGACAATTTTTAAATATTTTATGAAACGCTTATAGAAGTGCCACGTTAGGCTATACACTAGTCTAAGATTTAGGTTTAAATCAAAATTACACGAGAATTTCGAGTTTATATTATATCTCAAAGTACGGATAGATTATTTTTTAAATAAATTTGTTGATATTATAATTTTAGCTAAGTATTTATTTGTATTGTATAATTTATAGTGATTTAGATTTTTATAGATATATTAATGTAAATATATTTTTACTTTTTTCCGCTACGCACATCACATTGTGTCGAAGGCATTATTTTCAATTTTGAACTCTGCTGTGTACTAATATAAGGTTTATTATTGCTGGGTGATCTGCAAACGGCGATGGCCTAGTGCCTTCATCAAGACCATTGTCTCCTATTTTTTTTATTAATAAAAGGTAGGCTTTTTTTATAATAGTTTTCAGTTTAATATATATTTATATACGGAGTGCAACACAACATTAACTGTATTCACTTATACAATACATTTCTTTGATCTACGAAACATGTGAGAGCAAATAGACATGCCGAAAATATAACATGAATCGATATTTTAAACAAGGTGATATGCAAAACAACATTTCAATCGACTGATTTTATTTCTACCAAGAGACTGAATCTAAAAAAGGTAAAATTACTATATATACTAATAAATTTAATTCAATTCTAACATTTTGATTATCTGGGGAATACTGTGAATATTCGATCGTTGAACAAATGTACCTTTACTACGTCCAAACTATACTTTCTTCAAAATTCTCAAAACGTATTTGATCTCTTTACTTCACTTGTTAGTATATTTTTTTATAAAGGACGAATGTGATCACCGATCGATATAATTATAAAAAATAGTTGGTAGTTTTAAATTGTACATTAGTGAGACTTATTTTTAGAATATTTTAATTAATTAAAATTAAACATTACAGTTAGGTTTCAGAAATTGTAAAATAACAAAAGTTCTAAGATATATCTTGCCATTTTTTGAGGATTCAATTAACTACCTTATAACTATGTACGTTAGCATTGTATTTAATTTCCCCGTCAAATATAACTATATATTCGATGCAAAGCATTGTTTACTTAGGTTGTACGTTCGCAGTAGTAAATAACTCAACTATAATAACACATCCAAGCTGTATAATATAAGAATTTGAGTGACGGATTATAATGGAGGAGTTCCAAGCAACCCTAATCTAAGCAAGTAGTTGGATGGGTGACCGCCTGAATTCCCTCCGTGCCTCGGAGAGCACGTTAAGCCGTCGGTCGCAGTTGCAAATTTAACATCCTTGGCAATCGTTACAGGTCAGTCGGAGGACTAAGAGAGTCTGATAATTGGCTTAATCCAAATTACCGATTTTCTTCGTAGAAGAGGTTACGAAGGTCAGATGGCATCGTATAAAAATCGGGCGATAGCAACATTGGGTTGAATCAAGTGCCGACCCTAACAATGTCCCATACATTGTTGGGGTCGGCACTTGATTTAATAAGGCTAGCTAGATGATGGAGTAAGGGATTATGTTTTAAGTATGCTCCACGAAGGTACAACACCTACATTAGGGACTATTTTTACGTCATCACAGAGTAAACATAATAGTATTTTTTTGTAAGCAAGTCAAGTAAAGTTAAAATTGACAGACCAGTTAGCTGTAAAACGCAATTATGAACACCTAGATGCTATTATCGTCGTGCACATTTCTTCAATCAATTTAACAGGTACATTGTTTTACGACACTAAAATATTCCTTAAAGTTAATATCAAGTTACTACTGCGAACCATTCTCCATATTTATGATATCGAAAGCAGCTGTATTCCAAAGCTCTGTAGCAATCATAGCATGTCGTTTAGTGAAATAAAGCAGAAGCCAGCGCCATCTTGGATATAAGTTGACAATCGCGTAAATTTATCGTACTTCTAACAGTTGACAGCCGGCTAAGTTAAACAAATTGCAGCAAGTTAGAGCACCAGAGCCTGTAGACGAAGTAACATTATCCTAATACTTCGCTAGTATAAATCAGTCACGTGACATAATATGTCATTCCCGTACATTTTGTATCGTTTCCACTAGCGAAGCGTGAGGATAGTGTAACTTTGTCTAAAGGCCCTGGGGCCTGACCATGAGCTCTTATTGCAATGTTAGTGCAGCTGTGCGACAGTGACAGACTTATACACGTCATATACATCTGTCTTATAATAAGAGTAAAAATATCATGGCAATAAGAGCTCATGGTAAGGCCCCTGTTACGCTAAGCACGCACCAAACATTTTCCAGTTTTCGGGATCGTTTAGATACTCATATTTAGGTATTAAAAATTGGGTGTTAAGGTGGCCTTTGCGAACTATTATCGAGGCTTAATCAAATACTTTCCAAAGATAGAAATCTATACTAATATTATAAAGAGACTAGATTTGAATGTTTGTTTGTATACATTGAATCGGCTCCGAAACTATTCTGAAAATAACGATTTGAAAAATTCTTTGAGCAATGGCTAGCTACATTTTTAGCGTGTAACATGACTATAATTTATCTGTACTTTCACGGATACTACGCGGGTGAAACCGCGTTACGTCCTATTACTAGGTAAGATAAACATCAAGCTGAAAATTGATTACGCTACATAATTTTTTTTTAAAGTTACATTGGCTCTGTCCTTTAGGAGTAAAGACCGATTGTTAACTTCTATAAAAATGGTTTGTTTGGTTTCTAATTAGTTATCCCTAGTATTAGTCCCCTATCCCTAGGATATCCCTATTTGGTACTTACGATAGTTTAATTTATTTATACATATTGAAAATCTCAAATTTTTTGTATAATTTATTTTATTTATTGTCAAACTTTGTATATAGTATTGTTTATAAACTCGTGTACCTTTGTATTCTTGAATTCGGACGTTTTAAAAATAAATAAGTTTTGTAAATAGCATTTACTTGTTTTATTTAGATCTACAATAAAAATCACTAAGTATAATATATACGGTAATTAGAAAAAAATTATTTAAATAAAAATCCTAGTCTGTTCATTCCCGCTTATCTCTGAAACGGCTGCACCGATTTTAACGGGTTTTTAAATGGAGTTTAGGCTTTAATGTATCTTAGAAAAAAAATGAGTGCTGCGAAATAAAGCCCACCACTAAATTAAGTCTACGCGGGTAAAACCACGGGGCACAGCTAGTTGACAAAAAAAAAATTATAAATTCTATAAATATAATTTCTATAAATTTTAATAAATTTAATTTCTATAAAAAAAAATTTCCTTTATTATTTAAGGGTTAATACCCTTAAATAATAAAGGATTTTTTTTTTACCATGTTGGATCCCAGAATAATCGGGGATGATTTTATTTCGAGTCATGTTATTCTATGTACTAATTCAATATAATGTAATTATATAAAACAAGATGGTGCCTTTGGGTGAATAGTCATTTTATTATGAACCCACACGACACCGCTAAGCCATTTGGGTCGTCAAAAAATTCTCAACTGTCAGAATCAACACTCAAACTACGTACGATCGTTAAAAGATACGCCGTAACTTTTAACAAGACGTAATTTTCGGCGTGAATTATAATCTAAGTTAACGGTAAGTAACGTGTAACTTAACCGTTACATGGCTTAATAGTGTTCAATGTAATTAATCTTTGTGGCGTTTCAAGGTTTGTTGCCTTTTCATTGTTAAGTAAGAATTTTACATGTTAAATTATGTTCGTGTTAAAAATCAACCATAATGTAATAGGTTGGTACTTTATTTGAGCTTTGTTTTATACATACATACATTTGCTCAGGCCTGTATTCCCCGAAGAGGTAGGCAGAGGTATTGTTATAACAACAGCCACTTTTCAACTCTAGACGTATGTCAGACGGACGCCTTCTCAGGCATCCGTCTGACATACGTCTTTGAATTACTTCTCAGAAATATGCAGGTTTCCTCACGCTGTTTCCCTTCACCGTAAAGCACGTGCTGTGAAATCACTGTACATAAGTTTTTTAGATAAACTCATTGGTACAGGCCTCGCTGGGATTCGAACTTGTGTCGCTTGCGTAGCAGGCGACTTCTCTTACTCTAAGGCCACCACGGCTATATACAAATAAATTAAACACCTACAATGCTTTATTTAGAATAGCATAGTTATCTGCAAGTTACCAGAAGGTTCAGTTGAAGGGTTCGATCCTGGGTAAGACAAAGTGTTATTGAGGTTTCCTGTCTGTAAATTCCCAATGGAAGCACAGGGTATAGATGAGTGCACTGTTAATTTCAATAGGCTCACCCCCTATTACATGGGACTTAAATATTATTTAAATAATAATAATAATAATTGAAATAAATAACTCTAATATATTTGTAAGAAAATCTCAGGAGCCTATAATTTAATTCATAATACATGCACCCTTACGTCCTGTTGTTATCCCTATCTAAATATGCAAAGATTTCAAGGAAGTGATATTTGGAGGGAACGAGCCGAATCTCCGATTATTTGCATAATACGTACATTAAAGCAAATAAAAATATATACTTCCTTCAGAAATCAAATGTTAAAAGATACGGACTCTACCGATACTGAAATAACTTAACAAGAAAGTAAAGAGTACCATCAAAACGTTAAGAAAATAATTATTTACAAGTAATTATTTTATCCAAATCAAGGACTTTTGGCCTGCTCAGGGCCCGTGAAGCAGAGATTGCATCGCATCGCGTGAGGTTCAATATAATGTTCCCATGGGAATGCCAGGATATCTTCCCTTTTTATCCTTCTTACTCTGTAAAATAGCTGTGAGTGGTTTTTCTGGTCCCGTCTAAGTTCGCAAAGGATATCATTATAAGGCTGTATTCGCTGGATGCAACGAACGTCTGCTATGTTATTACTCCTAATAGATATGTTATAGATTTTCTCACGATACAATTTCTAGATTCCAAATGATTTCTGGATTATGTTTGGATACATCGAGATAGAACTTGATTTGTTTACTATCTGATCTGGGTTAGACCAGTTTTCAGACTATTTTAGGCCTCCGACTGACCTGTACTAAGATATTATTATATAATAACTAGCTGTGACCGGCAAACGTTGTAGTGCCACATATTTTTTTGGGGTGGTCACCCTTACCATTTAGGGGTATGAAAAATAGATGTCGGCCGATCTGCACACAAAATTTCATACAAATAGGTCCAGCCGTTTCGGAGGAGTACGGTAACTAACATTGTGACATGGAAATTTTATATATTAGAAGATAAAAATACCAAATACCGAAACAAAAGTCAAACAAAGGCGCATCACATTTTTTTGCCTTGCGCGGGGATCGAACACCTAGAATATCATTCAGATTTACTAATCACTAGACCTTATAGAAGCATTATAAAGGGAGGATCTGGCCTTGAAATGTCATGATACGTTAGTAAGCAGGCTTCGTTAAAGAAGTCATACAAAACATTCCGAGACCTCTTCATCAGGGAACTTCATACATCATTACAATAAATAACCCATTGAGTAGACGGAAAATCACCATTCCTACCCAAAGACACGGTCAAATCGGTAAACCGTGTCTCCGGGACATCCTATTCATTAGTATGCATGAGATGTGCTTTTATTGTTCTCACTTTCGTTACCATCACATAAAAAGTTAACAAAAGGGCTTCCTACAGACTTACGTTGATAGAGAATTTAATAGACATCAATCCAATAGAGCTAAAGTATCATACTAAACATACAAACATATTAGTAGCTTCTGCTGGCGACTTATTTCGCGTGGAATAACTTTAAACCACGTTTCGTCTTAGCGAAATGATGTATCCTTATAGCCTTGATCTATCTAATACTGAAATATTTTTTCCGTTCGGACCAGCAGTTCCTGAGATATATGTGACCGTGCAATCAAACAAACAAACTTAATATATATATATATATATATATATGTGTGTGTGTGTCACGTGTGACTGTAATAAACCATTTATTTTGTACCTTAGGGTCTACCATCATCGCTTAATTTAAGCAAAACTTATTAACTTTTCAGGCTTAATTTTACGGTACAATAATGAAACGTCAAAACTCAGAAGTTCGTAATATGCGCTGCTTAAGTTGGCCCCCTTATTTAAATTTAATTAATACTGCGTCTCATATTGTCTTTGAAAAATAAATTTTATTTCTTTCTTCCTAACGGCCTATGTGTGGGAGCTGGCTTTATGTATGTATTTATTTAGTGTTACTACCCCTGCCGGTGGCTGAGGATCGTCGCGGATGGGTGACCATCTAGCATATACAAATATCAACACTTTTTAGGGAATTTGTACGTAATTTTGTATTCAACTCAAGACGTCGGAGTGTTTGGTGTTATTGACAAAAAAAAACAAATCTTTGGTAAAAAAAATGTATAATGCATGGAGTGTTACCAACTCGACCCAAACTTTGGTCAGATGTCACATCACTAGCTTAATTGTGAAGAAAATATCAACAATGCGAATGAATATTTATCTGTATATACAAAGCTTATTTAACCCTATCACATAGTGAAAAAGATAAATATAATAAGAATAAAAATTATAAATAAAACACGAAATTTAAATTAGTGTCTGCGGGAATGGTGCCCAGTAAGCTGTCTGCGTTACCTCGCTGGATCGCTAAACTGATCCTCTGACCGAGGTAAGAACCAGCTCAACGGTCACCAGAGACGTCAACCAGGCGTTTTGAAAGATCCTTAAAAAGGACTTTCGCATTTGGCCCCCATGGCCCCAAAGTCTCAACCCCAAACGGCAGAAATATACAATTATGACTGATATCTGCATATTTCCGCCACTTGAGGTTTTCTGCACACACTGCTGCCGCCGCGGAGTTTAAGTGGCAGCGAGCAAGTGTGTCCACGCAGGTCGCGTCCCACACAAGGGGCTTCCCGACACTCCAGGGAACTAACGTCATCCCTTCAGGTCTTTTGCCATCGTCTTGTGCAATACCGTTCGGTTCTAGAATTGCTGGCACGTTGACGGTGACAAAAGCCCTGCGAATGACGTCATTCAAAGTGGAATGTCGGGATAAGCGACCCGCACTGCGGCGACAAGAGAGGCCATGGTGACCAAATTGGTCGACGTCTTCCCCGCAGACACAGCAATGGGCTCATTAGTTTTGCAGCCAAGTCGCAGGCTGGCAGCTAAAGAAAATGAAACGTTGTCGAGCATAAGTTGTTTATTTCTGATTTGATAAGAGCCGTGGCGGTAAGGTCATGGGTTTGAGCGGGTGGCAGCTACACAAGCGACGCAAATTAGAATCCCAGCGAACTACATCAATAAGATTATTAGTCTAAAATGGTGAAGGAAAATGTCGTGAGGAAACCTGCATATGTTTGAGAAGTAATTGAAATACGTATGTATAGTGTCTGAGACGGCGATGGACTCATTCTCCGTCACGCACTTAATCATCTTCGGTGAAATGTGCTGTTTCTGTTATGACAACTCTGCTTACCCCTTTGGGGACTGTTCTGGGCGTCATCATATTTATTTATTTTATAAAATTCACGTGTGAGTCAGGGGTCATTTGGGACCGTGACCTCGGTTCCCAACACAACAACACACACATAGGTAACAGTGCACTTGCCCATATATGCTCTCACTCTCATAGTCCGATGGGACGTTAACTCGACACGACCGGCGAGAGATCAGGAGAAAAACCTAAAATATTTTTAAATACTATATTTTTGACCTGACCCGGTAATCTAACCCGGGACCTCATGATTGGCAGACGAACTAACTTTTTTTTTGTTGACGAGAGGGAAACCTTCAAAAGGTCCCGAAAAGACCCCGACCGCCCTGGGAGAGGCAGATCGGGGTATGTGGGATTTTTACCTCACTAAAACCCCCCGGTCGCTGTCCTCAGTGCTCAGGGGGGACTCCGGGTACTCTGATAGAACGCACCGGTGTCCCCTCACACTTTGCCCGGGAACATCCCCGGGGCAGCTGTTGCACCGCCCCTGGAGACCTCGCTGTGCAAGGCAGCGCGAGCCACATCGCGCTGCCACCTTCCCGGGCCCGCGTCGGTGGTCAAAGCTCCCACCCCGACCGCCCTCCGGCCCCCTTTTAGTCGCCTCTTACGACAGGCAGGGGATACCATAGCCATATTCTTAGACCCTGGCTATCGGGTGGAGAAGAACTAACTAGACCAACGAGGCAGTTAAATGTATTTTTCTGTACTCTTTGTAACCCTTTACATAATGTCGTTAATGAAACAGGTGACATCTGCCTTTAACGAAACCTTACAATGTATCGACACTTGAACTTCAGAGGAAAAAGGATATCCTGGGATCATTATTCATTTCCCTCTTATAAAGTATCAAATTCTAGGAGTATTTGACACCCCTAAAGACCATTCGAGTATTGAATTACTTTTTTGTAGTATAGTAAGACACTAGGGTTGCCTCTACAGTTTTTCTCCATTTTATTAAAATTAATCTGTGTATCTGCTTAGATTACAAATTCATCATCATCCTCCTGCCCTTTTCCCGTGTTATTTGGGGTCGGCGCAATGTGTTCTTCTCTTCCATTTCTCTCTATCAGCTGTCAAATCTGTATTCACTCCTATTTTAGCCATATCATCTTTCACAAAATCCATTCATCGTTTCTTAGGTCTTCCTTTCCCCTTGTAACCATCCACATTAATTAGATTACAAGTTATTTCCGTAATATAGCTTTTGTATAGGCAAGCAAGCAGTGTCTTCTAGATCATCCTTATTGCAGTATTGCAACTTTGCAAGTCCCACAAAATCCTCTGTCATATCAATCATCCATTAATAGTGGTAAGTGTTAAGTCATATGTATGAGCTGAATCGTTCATTCTTGAAACAATCAAGGGATTCAATCAACACTTAACCTTCAATAAGTGTGAAGACAAGTTATGTTACTTAGTTGCTTACGGTACAAAGAAATATAGCTCTAAACGTAGTACATTATTTCAAATGTAAATTAATTTAAAAGCGCCGTGGTGGCCTCGGAGTTTGAGCAGTCGCCTGCTACGCAAGTTCGAATCCCAGCGGGGCCTGTACCAATCAGATTTTCTAAAAACGTATGTGCAGTGATTTTCATATCACATGCTTTACGGTGAAGGAAAACATCGTGAGGAAACCTGCATATGTCTGAGAAGTAATTCAAAGACGTATGTTTAGTGATTGAGACGGCGCGACGGCGCATGTCATGTTGGCACTTAATCATATTCGGTGAAATGCGGGTGTTGTTACAACACCTCTGCTTACCCCTTCGGGGACCCTTCTGGGATTTTTCTGGTAATAAATCACATATGTACTTAAGTATTTTTCCGCAGATCAATAAATATTCTACTTCCTACTAGTCCCACTAATATTATAAACGCGAAAGTTTGTATGAATTTATGTAGGTTTGTTACTCTTTCACACAAAAAGTATTGAATGGATTTTGAATAAACTTCACAATAATATAGCTTACATAACATAAAAATACAAAGGCTATAATTTATCACCAGATGAGTCGTCCAAAATATAAAGATGAGTCCAATCCTGCGCAGGCGTCGTGGGCACTAGCTAGTTACATTATATTTGTTCCCTTTCTCTAATGCAAAACAGTGTTTTTGTAGATGAGGTACTGTCTAACTGTTTGATTATGTCGGAGTTAATTAAATCGCTTATGACGCGAGTTGAAGGAAACTGTCCTGTTGAGAGACATAATGATTGTTTAATTGGACTAAGGATGAGGGCCACACTATCATTGTCACTATTATGACTTGCCTGAACTTTATGTTGTAACTTGTTAATAATATGAGATGAGAGGGAATACTACTTATTTTCACGATGCTCACGCTATCACGGTGAAATGTGGGTGTTGTTATTACATCACCTCTGCCTACCTCTTTGGGGAATACAGGCGTGAGCATATGTATGTATGTGCCTTTACATACGTCATAAAACGTCCATAATGATTACTGGGTGGTCCCAGTACAAGCCTCCAAGAGCGTGAACGATCGAACCTGAGAATCATGCGATCTACGAGAAGTATGAATAAGACGTATTTGTCGGTTATTTAAACAACTTGCCGATCGACCGAACATCTATCAGTACCCCTATCACGGGTTTGCCACTGTATTCGTAATCTACACTCGTTAGAGTCACTCGCAATATTTGTGTGAGATATTTTAGTTCTTCACGTCACAGCTGGGAGTCGGTGCACAATTTCTCATACAAATATTCGGCGTAGACGCTAGCGAGTATAGATTACGAAGACGGTGGAAAGCCCGTGATAGGGGTACAGTTCACAGTACCAAAATGTGTAAAGTACGTTATATCAATTGATAGCCGAAGCTATTGCCCCACTAACCCATCCCATAACAAACCGCGATAAATGTCACTTAACCTAATCAATAATAGCCGGCCCTCATTGCCCTAATTCAATTCACTGTTTACAATACCGGGAGATAACAGAGTACCAATGAAAAAAACATAAAACTATTATTTTTATAGCACATTTCACTTGCTTTTCATCCGGGCGATCTAGTTTATGACACGGATGTTATTGATGTAAGTTCACGCCCCTTCTGAAGGGTCCCCATAGTAAGGAAGGTGTTCACCGAAAATTATGAGGTGGTGAATCTATCGCCGTCTCAGGCATTCTTACTATTCTACACGTCGTTTGTGTGTTCGTGTATGCAACTATTTAGTTGTCGTGAAGCATTGGTATAAATCAAGGCGATGTAATACAAATCTCCATTTTGCCTTCGTCGGATAAAAATATAATTAAAAAAATTACATACATATGCTCACGCCTGTATCCCATGGGGGTAGGCAGAGGCCACCGTTTGCCACGTGCTACGATACTTAAATACTTATTTCGCTTCGTTCACATTCATGTAACAATTAAAAAAATAAATTAAACACCGCAATTAAATTAGAGCCGCGGTGGCCTCGGGGTTGGAAGAGCCGTGGTGGCCTCGGGGTTGGAAGAGCCGTGGTGGCCTCGGGGTTAGAGCAGTCGCCTGCTACGCAAGCGACGCAAGTTCGAATCCCAGCGGGGCCTGTACCAATTAGTTTTTTTTAAAAACTTATGTACAGCGATTTCACACCACGTGCTTTACGGTGAAGGAAAACATCGTGAGGAAACCTGCATATTTCTGAGAAGTAATTCAAAGACGTATGTATAGTGCCTGAGACGGCGATAGACTCACCATCTGTCACGTTGGCACTTAATCAAATTCGGTGAAAAGTGTGTGTTGTGATTTCAACACCTCTGCCTACCCCTTCGGGGAATACAGGCGTGAGCATATGTATGTGTATGTAAATTAAACACTAAAGATAAATACAACCCTACGAACAACAAGTCATAGAAAAGTGAAATAAAAAAATAGAAATGAGGGTACACTCTCATTAGGTAGGTACATCAGTACACCACGATTCTGTGACCATGTCCAATCGATTTGCTTACTCTCCGCTCCACAATGGAAGGTTGCCTTAATTAACTTACAGGGTAAACGCACAATAGTCCAAGACTTATGATTAATGAAGATGAATAAAAGGTGTCTAAAGTTCTGAGATTCAATATTTTTTATGATGTCTCAGAATTTTTATATAATAATTACAATCACCTTTGTATTAACATCTAAAATAATCGTGTAGTATGAAGGAAAACATCGTGAAGAAGCCAGCATATGTCTGAAAAGTAATTAAAAGACGTATGTCTGGTGCCTGAGACAATAGTCTCACCATCTGTCACGTTGGCACTTAATCATCTTGAGCGAAAAGTGAGTGTTTTTATACAGGTATATGTTTGTATGTATGAAAGCCGTGCTGGCCTTAAGGTTTGAGCAGTCGCCTGCTACGCAAGCGACGCAAGTTCGAATCCCAGCGGGGCCTGTACCAATGAGTTTTTCTAAAAAACTTATGTACAGTGATTTCATACCACGTGCTTTACGGTGAAGGAAAACATCGTGAGGAAACCTGCATATTTCTGAGAAGTAATTCAATGACGTATGTAAAGTGTCTGAGACGGCGATGGACTCACCATCTGTCACGTTGGGATTTAATCATCTTCGGTGAAAAGTGGGTGTTGTGATTACAACACCTCTGCCTACCCCTTCGGGGAACACAGACATATGTTTGTATGTATGAAAGCAATGCGAATAGATCTGCATACATCGGGGAAGTAAGACAATGACTTGACGATGGACTCACCATCTATCACGTTGGCAACTAATCTTCAGTGAAAATTTGATAGTGTTAACACCTCCACCGTCGACCGCCTTTGCGGACTTTCAAATCAACATAATACGAGGAGCCACACTTATGGAGTAACCACAGTAAAAAAATCGGTTCTAGAGGTATAGCAATGAGTATGCCACAGATTTTCTCTTTAATACAGTTATTAGTACGGATTACTATGTACCTGTTTTTTGAAAAAAACTTGAACAACCAACAAGGTACGAAAATCAATGTCTTAAAATATAAATCTGCCTGTTGTAGACATAGCCCAGATGGCAGTAATTCGATCTTGTGGCATGAGGCACGGTTTTTGTGCAAGTTTTTGACATAAAAAAGCCAAGCCATTTGGTTTTCGCCATGATTTATGGGACCGCGGATGGAAATGGGTTTTGCGGTAATCTTTTGTTATTTATCAAAATAAATATGCCCGAAGAATATTTTATAATTGTCTTCTAAAAACGTCGTTTCAGTGATCGGAATTAATCCGTGCCTTGTAATGTAAAAGATAAAGAACAGTTCGAAACAATACAATTTGATTTTTAAATCCTTGAAATACGAAGTAATTTTTTTACATATTATCTTACAATTTTATTAATTACTAGTGGACGGCACGCGGTTTCTCGTAGAAGTACGGAGATAAAATATAATATATTACTCGCCGATGATGTAGCATTGCTGAAAGAATTTTCAAGTTCGGCACAGTAGTTTTTGAGTTTATTCATTACAAATATACACACAAAAATACAAATCTTTCCTCTTTATAATAATAATTGTAATGTAGAATACTAAATTAAATTATTATTAAAGGTATGATGACGCCATCTGTCGTCGAGTAGTGTACATAGAACACAGAAACAATGAAAAGTGGTAGACTTTATTTTTAAATAGCTTAAGAATAATAATATAGTAATATTTGATTTTTTTTCCCGTTTTTGTAACATTTTCTGATAATTTTGTGATGTTACTCACCCAATAGCCAGGGTCTAAGAATATGGCTAAGGTATCCCCTGCCTGTCGTAGGAGGCGACTAAAAGGGGGCCGGAGGGCCTGCTGGCGGTGGTCGGGGTGGGAGCTTTGACCACCGAGGCGCGGGCCCGGGCAGGTGGCAGCGCGATGTGGCTCACACTGCCTGGCACAGCGAGGTCTCCAGGGGCGGCGTCGCAGTTGCCCCGGGGATGTACCCCGGCAAAGTGTGGGGGGACACCGGTGCGTTCTATCAGAGTACCCGGAATCCCCCCTAAGCACAGAGGATGGCCACCGGGGGGGTTTTAGTGCGGTAAAAATCCCACATACCCCGACCTGCCTCTCCCAGGGCGGTCGGGGACCTTTTGAAAGTTTGCCCCTCGTCAACAAAAACAAAAAAAAGGTGACGTTACAAATATTTTTTTCAATTCAAACCAGAAGTTCCTGTAATTAGCGTATTCAAACAAACAAATAAACCCTTCATGTATTCGTATAGATCACTTCATTAGAATACTTTCTAACTGAAGTGGAACAGTAATTATGTGAAGAAGTTGAAGAAGGGCTGTAATTCATTCTTTCATTCATTTATTAGTTCACATAAACTAGCTGTTTTTTTTACATTTAGGCACTTTTTGACTTTATATCATATATATAGTCCTAAATATAGTCAATTATGTTACTATATCCTTTCACCAATTATTATTATAAATCATAACATCATGTCATTATCGACAAAACTCCGTGGTTTATTACAATGTTACTTAAATAACCATGCATTTAACAAATTGTAAGATTGTTAAAAAAAAATTACTCCTGCCACATTAAGATTTGTGATTCGAAATTGAAGTCTATGCATATTGTCTATTTTCTATGCATTATGTATCAATTTGCTATGATTGAAACCGATGGTAGATGAAACCTTACCAGAATAACGCAGCTGAGGTAGTAGGTAGGTGTAAGATTTCACGATGATAACTAACTGGTTAGTTAAGGCGTGAAAACTGCGAAGTTTCCTGAACTAAGAATTAACACTCACATTATATTGTTAAAACCAAAGTCTGGGTAGACAAACTAATTTCTTGAAAGTTTTATTACGCGGTACCCTTTTATTATTAGCATTAAAATAAATCGTAATGTATAGTGCCTGAGACGGCGATAGACTCACCATCTGTCACGTTGGCACTTAATCAAATTCGGTGAAAAGTGAGTGTTGTGATAACAACACCTCTACCCACCCCTTCGGGGAATACAGGCGTGAGCATATGTATGTATGTATGCACATGCATTAAAATAAAGAAAATTTAGGAACGTTAAAATCGGAGCAGTCTCATACGGAGATTATCTGGAACAATCAGACAGACCTTTGGACCAACGAGGCAGTGTTCTTATTCCCATACATTTTCAAAAAAAAGCTTTCATTCATTAGTTCCCGCGACCTCCACAACAATTAAATTTCTTGGATGTCATGAAATTCATTTGAGGAGCTCGTGGCACAGTTGCTATTGCGCATATCATTCGATCAGCGAAGTTACGCAACCCAAACCCTAGCCAGTAATTAGATGGGTGACCGCCCGAGTTCCCTCCGTGCCTCGGAGAGCACGTTAAGCCCCGACGGCTTAACGTGCTCCAGTAACCAGGTTGCCAATTTATCATCTTTGGCAATCGTTACAGGTCAGTCGGAGGCCTAAAATAGTCTGACAGCTGGTTTAACCCAGATCACAGATTTTCCTCCTAAAAGGGGTTGCGAAGGTCAGATGGCAGTCGCTTCGTATAAAAATCAGGTGATCAGCCATATCGGGTTGAATCAAGTGCCGACCCCTACAATGTATGGGATAAGGCCAGGCAGATGATGATGATGAAATTCATTTGTATACCAAAAACAAAACCCGTGGGAGGTGGTGGTAATAACATCATGGATGTCTGGGAATAAGCCTAAATAACATCGATTGTGAACCTATTATGTCGGTATCGTAACGGTTATAGACATTAACATACAGTTACCCCTATCCTGGTTAGAAGATATGTGCTATCATCTTTACAGTGCCGAGTGAATGTGGGTAGTTATCAATGCGCCCGTATGCTCGCAAGAGGGCGCCACTTGTGGTTAAACTCATTAACGGACAGATTTTTATTAATTTTGAAGTTGATAAAACACTCTATGAGGGTACGGCAATGATTTTTTGATTAGTAGTTGTAATTTTTATTAATAAGGCGGGTGATGTTAATAGCTATTCTTTTTCAATTAATTGTTGTTTTTTTTTAATCTGGATTGTTTATTGATTTTGTATAGCAATGGTAAATAATAATATTTATAATCTATCTATCTATATACAGATAAACCAAATAGAAGTGTCTGTTTGTAATTCCAAATTAACAGATGTATAACAAAATAACAGATTTTTGCTAAATGCTTTTGAAAGTATATTCAAACACAGATATAAAAACTATTTTTTTAAAATCTTATTATGTACTTTGTTTGTCTGATTGTTCGATTAGAATGGGACTTTTACTGGCAGATAACTGATGTTACAAGGAATATTTCTTTATTAAAAAGATATAGGGCTTCGCAAAATAAAGTAACGCGGGGCACAGCTAGTACTCTTATAAATAATGCGGTTACTGACGTAACAATACAACTAGTCTAGTCATCTCCCTGGCCTTATCCCATATATTGTCGGGGTCGGCACTTGATTCAACCCGATGTGACTGATCACCTGATTTTTATACGAAGCGACTGCTATCTGACCTTCGCAACCCCTTTTACGAGGAAAATCTGTGATCTGGGTTAAGCCAGTTGTCACGATTGCCCAAGATGATAAATTGGCAACCGGGACCGACGGCTTAACGTGCTCTCCGAGGCACGGAGGGAACTCGGGCGGTCACCTATCCAATTACTGGCTAGGGCTAGGGTTGCTTCACTTCGCTGATCGAATGATTTGCGCAATAGCAACTGTGCCACGAGCTCCTCAATACAACTAGTCTAGTGTTACAATATAATTACCATAACCAATCAAACGTAGTAGTACTTTCCAATTCATCACTGTTACTAATTGGTATTATTTATCCTTAAAATAATGATTAATCCTTCTCAAAATGATCATTAATATTGATCAGCAGATGTGAATAGTTTTTTTTAATAAAAAGTCCATTTCGTAAGTAGCGGCTGCGTGTAACGACACGCTGTGTTTAAAATGTTACAAATTGTCTTTAAATTACTCGTGAGACACACATTTACTGTTATACAGCGTTTTAATTGTATAACAGCATCATGGGACTAACCATCATCGTTTAAGCAGCACTTATTAAAAACTTCTCAGCTTCAAAGTATTTAATACGTTCTGCTTAAACCGATGATGGTAGGCCCCCATAGCAGGTTACAAAAGAGCTTACACAAGTGAAATGTTTTTATACTATACAGGTCTCAAACGACTGCCTACTCTGAATGCTTTTGTCTGGGACTAACTTTACAAGCACCAATCCGCAACTTCGTCAGCGTGGAAAAGATACTTAAGGCTAACGCTAACTCGCGATTGGTCTTACCGTGATGATTATGACTATAGCGTTCCTTGATAAATGAGCTGTCTAACACTGAGAATTTTTCGGACCAGTAGTTTCTGAGATTAACGTGTTCGATCAATCAAAGAAACTCTAGTCTAAGGCGGCAATTATTTGGCTGCAATCTTCTGTAAAGTATAGCTCCGAATCATGAAGATCCCATTATGATACAAGAGCCGTTACGAGTTTTGAGCGCTCAGCGAAAATAATGGTTGTAATTGCGCTTGTATTTTATTCGCATCGCGCGATGCAGACAGAGCCAAATAAAATTACTATTGCACATTCAAGCAATGTACCTTTGCTTATATTAAAAAAATAATAGCTAGAGCCAAACGAGCAGAGTTTTTAATGCTTGAGGTAATTTACAAAAGTACTTAAAGTTACTCGACGAATCGATTGGGTTACACTAACCGAGAACCACGATTGGTGAAGATCGAGAAATTGCGAAAGTTTAAGAAATATTTTATGAAAGTACTATTATCGAACTTCTAAAAATGTTTCACAAATGTTTTGGATGCAGTTGTAGGGCGGTCTTTGTTGATGTGTAGTGTATATAACGCGGGCGTATCCCCAAATAAAAGCTGGTTAATAAAAATTCCGTTACCATATAATTTGAATAAAATAAAACACCGATGAGGGTAGACAGATGTGCTCGCGGTAGATATAATCTGCGGCGCCTACACGCGCGACGATGGGCACGCGTCGCATTACTATCGTGTTAAGAGGAAGCTTCACGTTTTATTATATATCTATAAACAAATTGAAGTGACACAGATGAAATGTCTGTATGCATACATATGCTCACGCCTGTATTCCCCGAAGGGGTTGGCAGAGGTGTTATAATCACTACACCCACTTTTCACCGAAGATGATTAAGTGCCAACGTGACAGATGGTGATTCCATCGCCGTCTCAGACACTATACATACATCATTGAATTACTTCTCAGAAATATACAGGTTTCCTCACGATGTTTTCCTTCGCCGTAAAGCACGTACTGTGAAATCACTGTACATAAGTTTTTTAGAAAAACTCATTGGTACAGGCCCGGCTGGGATTCGAATTTGCGTCGCTTGCGTAGCAGGCGACTGCTCAAACCTCAAGGCCACCACGGCTTCTTCTTCTGTCTTCTTCTTCTTTTCTGTCTGTATGTTATTCAAAATTAACAGCTTTTCACTAAATGTATATGGAACTATATATACGGTAAGAACCGAACAGACAGACAGAAAAGATATCAAAATCTACTATCTTTTTTACTTTCTATAGAATCAAAAACTTTGTTAGAAACGCATGGCAGTTAATCCTTATAGAATATTGTTAGTAAATAACACTACTAAAGTTATACCTCCCCTTAACATAGGACGTGTCTACACAATGTTTTGACTATTGCATATTTTCTGAAGCCCCGCTGAGGTGTACTATGTGACAATATGACATTATTTATGAACTGCTACGACATTGTCCCTGGCTGATTGTGATACGGCACGTTCACCTATGACATTGGAACGAAATATTAAAAAAAGTATTTGACAGCGATCTTATGTAAGTTAGAGGTATAGTCCCCAGCGGGGCAACTCCAAATCTAGTACCAAAGATCCTCTATAGGCGCTCATCACCTGTATATTATATGCATGTAGGTACTATATAATATTATGATTACGGTGAAGGAAAACATCGCTAGGAAACCTGCATATTTCTGAGAAGTAATTCAAAGACTTATGTAAAGTGTCTGAGACGGCGATGGACTCTCCATCTGTTACGTTGGCACTTAATCATCTTCGGTGAAAATTGGGTGTTGTGATTGCAACACCTCTGCCTACCCCTTTGGGGAATACATGCGTTTGCATATGTATGTATAATATGATATATATAATATATATAGGTGATTAACGCCGACCGAAATAGTGCAGGTAACAGCGCATGTATGTACGCTTCGTGCCATACAGATAGACAGACATATAAAATGACTACTGCGTATTCAAGAACAGCGCTCATAGCTCGACTGCATGTGGATAGAAAAATGATCGCTAGTTATAGGGAGGATACAAGCAACTGGGACCACTTAGAACTGGATCCGCGGTCTCAGTCGCCTGATAGCACTTTTGAATCGGTCGACTGGAACCATATACCTAATTAGCTTAGTACTGTGCTTTAGGGAGAATGAGAGGGACATATTGTAAGTAAATAGCAACTTCAAAGACAGCAGATGATTTTCATGTCAATTACTTGTGGGTACAGACATTGTGGTATTAACCGTTTTATATACAGTAAGTACGAGTATGTAAGTTCAAAGTGCGTGAAATGCAGATGTAACTATACCTACTTAGTTCAAGTGGAGCCTTCATTTGTCGCGATCCAATAAACGTACATTGTATGTAGATGCGCGCGCGCCGTATAATTTTGTTGTTAGCCGGTTAACTTGCATAGAACATGGTAATTTTGTTTGAGCTTATGCGTTTTAATATGCATTATCATGAATATATTGTGACATAATTGGATTGTTTTGCGTCTTTTTACAGTAACATATATTCGTAATATCTCTATATATAGAGAAACTATTGAAGTGTCTGTATGCTATTCCGAATTTACAGTATTTCACCCACAATGCATATTGAAGTATACAACAATCTATATATGTCTTATCTTTAATCTAGCAATTCTTGTATATATAATTGGGATCTCGGAAACGGTGCCATCGATTTTCATGAAATTTTGCATGTAGGGGGCAAAAAATAGATTTAGCTTGGTTTCAATTATGGAAAACATCGTTTTGACCATGTCAGGCACTGATAAACTCATAAAATATCATTACAATACGACAGCAAAGTTCGCCGACATCTGTCAAGTTATGGTAGCTCAGAGGTGAAACTAGAGTACTCCGGTTCGAGACTGACGTTCACCGGATTTTTTTTTCTTTTATTTTCCTTTTTTTTTTGTTCGAAGAAGAAACCGAGCACAGATATTACATAAAAAAGGATATTATATTTTACAATATTTATATTTGTGATAAAAGAGCCTGGGATTTATCTTTTTGTCGGATAATGTTTGTAAGTAATCTTACTTTATACTTTTGCTACAATTAATTAATCTTAATTTGATCTTTGCTTTGACTGACTGGAATTTGCCATGCTCACAAATATTTGTAATAATTAGTTCTTGACAATTGAACATTGGAATAAAAAACTGTAACCAATAACATTGTATATTTTTTTAAAAGAGTAGTTCTTGAGTTCCTTGCCGGGCTCTTCTCAACAAAAGCAACCTTCCGAACCCGGTGGTAACATTTATACTTAATCTTGTTCAATGTATTTCTATGTGTCCTTCTGGCGATTTAAAAGTACTTTGTTAGATGTCTAAACAAATAAAGATATTTTGAGTGTATATACATAAAAAAAAATATTGCCTCATATGCATTTAGTGATAAGCTGTTAGGGTAAACTAAGTATGTGTATGGATTTTATAACTGCGATACACAAGCCAGGTTAAACATAATACCAATTAGTTGTTGGATTTTTTATTGTATAAGTTTCTTGAAAGTGCTTTGTAATCGACAGTTTTTATTATTAGATATCCAAAAGAGAAATTAATTATAAATAAAACAATCGTAAAAGACGGGTGTGTTACAAATGTCCACATAAATACTTATCGCGTAAGTTGATCGCCATAAGGTGCAAGCAATGTCATGCTAATTAATGAACTTACCCAGTGTAACTTGACCCTTACTTTAAAATTACAGGATCCATGTGTAACTTGAGATTTTGTGAAGTAACTAGCTCTGCTCCGCGATTTCTTAGACTTAATTGTATGGGTGGCCCGCGGATCCCTAATATTTTTGGTTAATAGTAGCCTAAGTTACTCCTTGTATCATTAGCTATCCGCCAGTCATGGTTCCGATCAAATCGGTCCAGCCGTTTCAGAGAATAGCCGGAACAAACAGAGAGACAGATAGACTAGATTTTTTTTTTAATTGGTTCTTCTATGTTAGTACCGTGTATACTTTTATGTGTATTTAGTCAAAATGTGTAATTTAGGAATTACAAACAGACACTTAAATTTTATCTCTATCTATTTTTGTATCATCAGCTATCTCCCAGTGAAAGTCCTGTTACGATCGGTCTAGCTATTTCAGAGATTATAGACAAAAATGTGTCTCTTATGTCAGTACCGTATTATGCATTTAGCGAAAAGCTATTAATTTGAAATTACAAACGAACACTATTTGATTTATCTGTGTATATGTATTTATGGATAGACAAAAAACCCGTACTTATAAATCATTACCAATTTGTTATGTTAAGAGGATAACTGTGATTATAAAATACGTCATTTTAACGTGAGTGACGCCCTTGCTGGAAATCAGCTTACCATAGTAACCTTATTAATACTATGTACTATACCAACCACAGATCCTAAATACATTATAAAAACAATGAATACATAATACGACACAACACAAGCTCTATCTAAATTGGATTGTGGAAGCGTGCGCGGGCGCGTGCCACAATTTGGTAATTAATTCAGCTATCTGCCGCCAGGTGGCGCGGCAGATGCTCCTAAATGAATTTACATTTATTCTGTCACTGCGGTCGCTATTACAATTTAATGCTTGATGACAAAACGATAGACAAGTGGTCGCTGCGTTTGTCTAAATTACCTAATTGTAGATTATTTTCATTGGGGATGAGATAGGGAGGGATGTGGAAATATATAAAAAAATATACATATGAAAATATATAGAGCAGTGATATAAAAAAACAATTTTTAGAATGTTTATCTATCTGTCTGTTTGTTCCGGTAATCTCTGAAACGACGGGATCGATTTTAAAGAGACTGCCACTGGCAGATAGCTGATGTTTCAAGGAGTAGCTTATAGCTATAATTATTTATTTCGATTTTTTAGAGCATGAAACTTAATCTCTGGTCTTATTGAGATACTAAATATATTGTACTAAATATTCTGAAAATTACAATAAATTTGGAGTTTTCTTAGAAGAATCGGCCTGTAATCATCAGAGGTACGTATGTACTTAAGGGTAACCTAATCTTAACTGAAGGAATCAATAATAAGTAAAAAAAAAATACAAATTTTCGAACACACTCATCCCTAATTACGTAATGCGACGCAAAAAATATAATTATAATAAAAGAATCAACCCTAATGATCTTTTACACGGTTCCAAAACCAACCCTGTAATTGCCCCTATCAGGTCCAATCTAAGACAAAGGGGTCGACCACACCCCCGGTCGATGTGGCCGGCTGGGCACGGATACCATATAGACGTACCAGGTGTCTTACTGCTATCCTTACATCTGGTTAGGGTTAAGAAATATAGAGGTGACCAAGTATTAGCCTATCCATACATCTATACAGATAAATAAAATTTAAGTGTCTATTTGTAATTCCAAAACCGTCCGTCTGCGAGTCTGTCTGTCTTAGCAGATAGCAAATGGTACCTTGACTTCTTTTATTTCAGAGAAAGTTTTTATTTTATTCCTAACCAGCTAAAACCGCACGACACAGCAAGTCTATACATCTATACAGATAAATAAAATTGAAATGTCCGTTTGTAATTCCAAAATTACACCTTTGACTAAATGCATATGAAAGTATACACGATTCTGAAGAGGGAAAACCATTATTTTTTAAATTTCTGTCTGTAAGTTTATTACGGCAAATCTCTGAAATTGCTGGACCAATTTTAACGGGATTTACACTGGTTGATAACTAATGTTACAGGAGTAACGTGGCTACTTTTAATTAAAATAAACATCAGCGTAGCACAGCTACTTCTCAATAAAATAAAAACTGCCTGACAGCCTTGATCTACAGTAATTCCATTCTGCACTAGGTCAATACATCCTACTTTTCGTCCTAATGCCAGTCAAGTTTCTAAAGCTCGTGGAGCCGTTTTGTGGGCTAACAGTTGTAATCCTGTCTTGAGCAGCTCGTGGCACAGTTGCTATTGCGCATATCATTCGATCAGCAAACTTAAGCAACCCTTACCCAAGCCATTAGTTGGATGAATGACCGCCCGAGTTCCCTCCGTGCCTCGGAGAGTACGTTAAGCCTTCGGTCCCGGTTACCAATTCAACATCTTTGGCAATCGTTACAGGTCAGTTGGAGCTCTAAAAAAGTCTGACAACTGACCTAACCCAGATTACCGATTTTCCCCGTAGAAGAGGTTGCGAAGGTCCGATGGCAGTAGCTTCGTATAAAAATTAGGTGATCAGTCACATCGGGTTGAATCAAGTGCCGACCCCAACAATGTATGGGATAAGGCCAGGGAGATGATAAGTGGTACTCTTGTCTTATACTTACTGAGACGGCGATTCCTTTCAACCTAAAGCAACGTCACTAGAACCAAAGACTTTAAAAAGAAAAGAAAAGAAATTAACTTACTTGTTAGATCTGAAGTTCACAGTAAACGCCTGGAGCTGCAAGGTTTTTAACAATTAAAGTTCCGTGGATGGCTATACTGGAATCCGCTTCTGAAAGCGAACATAGTTTTTTAACATTTCTTAGCCGGTGATAAAATTATTTTGTTTGGTGACATCACGAGGACTACTTTTTCATTCATCTCCTTATCGTCACTGGACAAAAGAAGGGAGTTTCTACCCTTAAATCGTAGGATCCGTTAACTTAGATCCGAACGAGGTTGCTTTCGTTGGTAATCGTGTCTTTCCACAGATATCTGAAGGTTTCTTCACGAGCTTTTCCTGCACCTTAAACCTTATGGTGTGACATCACTGCTTCAGTAGAAATTTTGTAAATACTAGTGAGTTTCTGTTGAGTGGACTACTAAATACTTTTGCCTTATTAAAAAAAGGTAACGAACATTCGCCATGAACAAAAAACCTCCTCTTTTGAAGTCGGTTAAATATTGTGAGTCTTACTTTCGATTTATAGGTCTATGGAGTATGGTGTCTTCATTAAGGCACAAGACGGCCGGTCGAGGGTTAAAATTGGCTTTTTTCCAATTTAGCGCACACCTGGGTGTGATATACCCTCAAGATGTTTTAGGCGTTGTAGGGTTCATGTAATTTATTGATTTAACGGTACTTCGATGTAGATGCATGCATACTTTTAAATTAACGGAAAGAGTTTATTTGAGATGGAAATATTGGTGTTTTATTGAATAACTAGCTGGTTTTACCCGCGTTGTAAAAATAGCCTTAGTTACCCCTTGTAACATAAGCTATCTGCCAGTGAGAGTGCCGTTAAATTCAGTCCAGCTGTTTCGGAGATTAGCCGGAACAAACAGACAGACAGACAGACAGACACACAGAATAAATCTTTGGCGTTAGTTATATTACGTAGGATACCGGACAGTCAATCAGTACCCCTATCACGAGTTAGCCACCGTTTTCGTAATCTGTACTCGCTAGCGTCACTCGCAATATTTGCATGAGATATTTTAGTTCTTCACGTCACCGCTGGGAGTCGCTGCACAATTTCTCATACTAATATTCGACGGAGACGCTAGCGAGTATAGATTACGGAAACGGTAGCAAGCCTGCGATAGGGGTACAGGATTTGGAATCTATACATCTATGCAGATAAAGAAAATTGAATTGCTGTGCCCGGCAAACGTTGTAAATTTTTTTGGGGTGGTCACCCTTATCACTTAGGGGTATAGAAAATAGATAGTAGTCGATTCTCAGAGCTACTGAATACGCATATATTAAAAATATTAACAATTTGATAAATATCGCTAAAGCCGTTTCGGAGGAGTACGGTAACTAACATTGTGACATGGAAATTGTATATATTAGATATAAACAGCATTTCATTAAATGCATATGAAAATATACTTAGAGTACTGACATAATGAACAATTAAAAAAAATCTCCGTCTGTCTGTTTATTTTTTCCGATTAATCACTGGAACAACGAGACTTTCGCTCTTTAATGATGTCTCAAGGAGTAATTAAAATTAAGGCTTACGTGAAGCAAAGCATGAAATGCAGTTGCAACTGTGGGACACAGCTAATTTTATAACATGTATAGATGAGCCAGTGAAGTTTAAAATATTAACGGAAGTGAACCCACGTACACACCGCACTGACCCCACTGCTCACTGCACTTGTGAAGCGTTAAATTTATTCCAAACGACCGCTAAATGGGACGGAGGAAATAACTTTACGATCCTTACTTGTTTGAATAATTGGTCACAATTTATTACTTGCGTGTTTCATTAAAGAATTTTGATAAGTAGGCTGCTACCTACTTACTTGTATACATACATACATGCACTGACGCCTGTATTCCGAAGGGGTAGGCAGAGGTGTTGTAATCACAACACCCACTTTTCACCGAAGATGATTGAGTGCCAACGTGACAGATGGTGAGTCCATCGCCGTCTCAGACACTTTACATACGTCATTGAATTACTTCTCAGAAATATGCAGGTTTCCTCACGATGTTTTCCTTCACCGTAAAGCACGTGGTGTGAAATCACTGTAAATAAGATGTTTTTTTATTTTATTTGAAAAACTCATTGGTACAGGCCCCGCTGGGATTCGAACTTGCGTCGCTTGCGTAGCAGGCGACTGCTCAAACCTCAAGGCCACCACGGCTCTTTACTCTCACTTACCTGTATGTAATATTATTTAAGTAAGTAAGTACATACAATTGTATTTATATACAGTACAGAGGGCCTACCATCATCGGCAGCACAACGTATTAAGAACTTCTGAGCTTTGACGTTTCTAAGCCTAAGAAGTTCTTAATACGTGCTGCATAAATTATCATAGTTGGCCCCCAGGCCCCGTCACGAGTAAAGACCGAGTATCTTTGAATGGGCAGTAGTCATTTTATGAATCTGTATGTATGGGGCGAGGCGAATAAAAACATGCGCAGTATCCCCACTATTTTTCGTTGCGCGTTCTTTACTCGTGACACAATAGTCACGGGTCTGTCACTTCTATTAATATAATACGAGAGTGGGTATTTGTAAAAATTACTGGCAACGTTGTGAAAGCGGGAAGTAGCTAGTTCCCAAGTCAAAAAAAACACGAATTTAGTGGAAGAACTACAATTAAAACTACCTACTTGAAACCTACCTATACTACCTATTATATTCTGTTTAAATTAATACTGGCACACTATACTACCTATTTATGGTAGCTTGATGACAATTTTATTAATGGAAGATCTAAAATTAAAACTCTTTTTGCAACTTTTTAATTATCTTCTTGGTTTAAAATAAAACTGGTATATTACCTACTGGGAAGCTCGATGACAATTTTATTTTAATTAAAATTAGAATGCGAGTTATTTTATGATCTCCAAAACAATTAAAGAATAAAAAAAAAAAACAAAAATATTGACGTTCAGAAAAAGGTCTGTTTTTAAATTTGGTGAGTCGTTCCATTTTCAATCTTTTGCTACGTTTAGTGACCTCTGTCGGGAAGTAGCGTTGCCTTACTTACCTTTAGTTTGTGGTTACATAGTTTTAAGTGCCAGTAGTGACCTCTTTTGGGGAATAGATGCAGTATTGTTTTATGTGTTGGATAAATAATTATTTTTATTTATTTATTATATGTTAAAAATTAGGTTAAGCTATCCCAGAAGGGTCCCCAGGTAAGTTTCACCGAATATGATTAAGTACCAACATGACAGAGGGTGAGTCTATCGCCGTCTCAGGCACTATACATACGTCATTCTCAGACATATGCAGGCTTCCTCGCGATGTTCTCCTTGTCAGTAAAGCACGTGGTGTTAAATCACTGCACGTAAGTTTTTAGATTTTGCTTAGAATTTAACTGATTTTAGTGAATTCAGCTTCCATTGTCACGGAAACTTATACCACGCAGGTGAAGTCACAGCCAGATGCTAGTTACAATGTACGTGACTCATCCCATATTAATTTACAGCGTTAATAGACGAGTAATGTAGGTAAAATCGAAAAACATCTTGTCTGCAAGCTGCACCACAGACAATAGCCAATCAAAACTCGCTCCCTCGCGCATGCGCCACGCCATCATCCGCCATCAGTCATCCACTCGCATTCCAAATTCAAAATCCAAACGGGGCAATTTACGCTCCTTGTTCGGAACAATTTTGAATAAATTTCAAAATGAGAACATAAAGTATTTTCTTCTTTACATAAAATGGACAATCGGACACTAATTTGAGAATTTGTTTGACAATAATGGCGTATTTATTTTGCAATGTAAGTATTTTGGATACATTGTAGTTTGGCACGAGTATTACATTTGTTATACTCGAGACAAGTACCTTTAAAAGGTTTGTATTGTTCGATCAAAAATATATTAACAAAACAGCCCTAATGAAAAACTTGTTGTGCAATGAGATTGTATTGAAAAGGAAAGCGGCCTAGTTTTTATTTGTTTTTGATTTATTACGGTTTAAACTTGTGATATCAAAGAAACTATGATAATTTTGTATATATTAAAGGCATGGTAAAGCGTGCATATACAATAAATGCCCAATTGGTACGTGTGTGAAATGATGTTGCCCAACACTCGAATGAAAGAATACCTTAAAGTTCGTTTTACCTAGCAAGTATTATTGTTTATCATAGATACTGCAGGCCCCCTTCCAGAGACTAGTGAATATCTATACAGATAAATAAAATTATAGCGTCTGTTTGTAATTGCAAAATAACAGCTCTTCACTAAATGCATATGAAAGTAACTATGGTACTGACTTAAAAAAAGCAATTTTTATATTTTCTATTGTCTGTCTGTCTGTCTGTCCGTCTGTTTGTTACAACCCATTAAATTAATTCTACGTGGGTAAAACCACGGGGCACAGCTAGTTAGGAACAAAACCCACGTAAGAAGTATTGCGGTAGAAAAATAGAAGGCGCTCTAAGCAACTTACGAAATAAAACATAATTATTAATTACTACTTTGGAATAGGTAGGTCGTATGTATCCTTATATGTACTTAACTAACCAACGGAATTAATGAAAGTGGCAATATTTAATTTGCTTCTATCAATAAATTACAATTAAAAAAAATATAATCTTTACTCATGGTCAGTGACGAAATCACCAGCATTACAAACAGGCTGATAAGATATCTAAATCGGCAAATCTTAGAGCTGATTCTTTTTTTATGTTTTGAATAAACCAAAAATTCATATTCAACATCATAATCATTGAAGTCCGCGACTGGTTATGGTTGTTAAAATATACCCTTTAGTAAGTAAGAAAGCGCCTTCGACTACCATCTTAGCAATTAAACATTAAGCGTCTTGCAATGAAGGAATTTAAAGGCATCTTAAATGTTACACTTTCTATTAAAATAAACGATATTAATGGTTTTGATAAAGGTTTCAAATAACGAGACTGTTTTGTTGCAATTAGATTCTCATAATTTGTAGCACCCATTGGATTTTCGGAGGGGTAAGCATAAATCAATACGTAAGGTAGGTAGGTAGGTTAATTATATACCAATGTGGCGCGTAGATACATACGTTTTGGTATAGACACACCTACACACGACACGAGTGTATTCAGCCATCACAAATGGTAGGCATTGCTTATCTGCTTATATGAAATGCACGCCCCTGGTACCGGATAGCAGAAAAAAAGACGCTGGGGCTGCCAGCACTCATCAATGAGGTTTCATATAGGTGACGGCAGCATATTACCTTAAAAGCTCCTTTTATCGTTTTGGTGCATACCGCTGACAGTTCATAAAACCCTGAATTCCTGCCACTGCGCTGTTGAAAGAATCATGCATTTAGTGAAAAGCTGTTATTTTGAAATTACAAATAGACACTTAAGTTTTTAGTTATGAAGAAGTTCATTTTAAGTCCCATTGAAAAAGTCTCTCAGTTCCCAGAACATTCCCGGAAGGAATGTAGCTCGTTAGTCAGTATGTAGTGAGATATTGGTGAGTCACTGGTGCTCCTGTGAACTGAACTCCGTCGAATCGACCATGACTCACGATTCACTCGCCCTCAATCCTCTTGGGATGCCACATCAAATTCCTGAGGTTTATTTGTTTCTGAGAGTAATTTTGTTGTTTTATGGGAGTGTTGGTTGTAATATGTAGTGTAGTTTACTGACCCTTGAAAATATTTTTGTATCTTAACTAAAAATAAAGGCTACACCCGCTTAGACTTAATTTCATGGCCGGCTTTTTATTGCGGAAGCCTATTTTTTTTTAATAATCTTAGGTACTTACAAAGTAAGTAAGTACTTACGTACTAACAATAATAATAATTTTCTCTGTCTGTCTGTATGTTTATTCCGGATAATCTCCGAAACGTCAATGTTACAAGGAGTAACTCAGGCTAATTTTATTTTAAAAGACCAGTACGGATCTGCGGGCCACCCTTGAAATTTAGTCTAAAAACCGCGGGGTATAGCTAGTTTATGATCATAATTTACATACATACATACATATGCTCACGCCTGTATTCCCCGAAGGTGTAGGCAGAGGTGTTGTTATCACAACACCCACTTTTCACCGAATTTGATTAAGTGCCAACGTGACAGATGGTGAGTCTATCGCCGTCTCAGGCACTATACATACGTCTTTGAATTACTTCTCAGAAATATATGCAGGTTTCCTCACGATGTTTTCCTTCACCGTAAAGCACGTGGTGTGAAATCACTGTACATAAGTTTCTTTAAAAAACTCATTTGTACAGGCCCCGCTGGGATTCGAACTTGCGTCGCTTGCGTAGCAGGCGACTGGTCAAACCCCGAGGCCACCATGGCTCTCACGGCTAGTTGTGTATAATCATAATTTGTCTTTACTAATTGTCGTTAAGGTATTTTTATGTTATCCTACCCTTTCGGGGTAGGTAAAGGTACTTTGCATGATTATAAAGAACATATTGACACATAAATAAAATCAATTCTTATATTTATTGACAATCTTAATCTTTTCCTTAAGTTACAAACCACTAATTTATGCATTCAAAAATAAAAGTAACCATTGACCCCTGTCCAAACATGAATATATTTAACTTCAAGTGATTTGATCGCGATAAAGAGAATTATTGTCAGTGTACGGAACCTTAGTTTAATGTGTTGTGGTCACGCTATACCTTTATTCAAATTGTGGGTACTTACTTTGTTTATTGATTATGTGATTTTTGTAAATAGTTTTTTCCAGTATGTCCTTGCCTCGATATAAAATTCAAAGTCCTATATATCATGCTACACAATTGGTCACCTCAAGCTACACAATTATTCGTAACACTTATTTTTAATTTTCAAATTTTTTATATCGACTTTTGTGCACTGGAACCGTGTCCATGGGCTTATAAATTTTTTTTATGATTTATGTTGTATTACTCAAAGCTGTAAAATTATTTTAAAAGAGTAATTACTGAGTTTCTTGCCAGGTTCTTTTCAGTAAAAGCAACCTTCCGAACCTGGCGGTAGCATGTATAATCCTATGTAATCGTGTCCTTCTGACGATTTGAAAGTACTTTGTATAAAGTCTAATCGAATAAAGATATTTTTGAATTTGAATTTGAATATCTTCGCACAGCGCTGGTCCTAGAGATATGAAGTTTGGAGGTTGTCTTCTAGGTGAAGCGTAGGTATACATTAAGAAAGGAATTTTTCATAATTCAATATTTTGAGCGTATTAAATGAGGATTGAATCCGATTACATAGTGCGTGCTTCGCCTGCGTAGGTCAGATAAATAAAATTGAAGTGTCTGTTTGCATATAAAAGTATATACTTACATACGGCACGGACATAAAATTACCAATTATTAATTTTTTTAAACTGTTGGACCGAATTTAATGGGACTTTCACTGGCAGTTAGTTAATGATGCAAGGGGTAACTAAGGCTACTTTTATTTAAAAAAACATGAGGGTTCGGCGACTCGCGAAATTACGCGGGTAAAACACAGCTAGTCTTGTATATGAAATTTTAAGCCGTATTTTAAGTTTTGTTTGAATGAACGGAAGTAAAATAAAAAATATTTTATTATATAAGTAGGCATTTTTATTTCAACATTATTATTTTAATACAAGCGTAATAGTTATTTGTGTGTTGAGTTAGGGTTAACATTCGTACAAGACTGCATTATTTCAAAACACAATGTACATATTTTACATACAAAATAATAGCTCAATATGTTTTACTGTAGATTTTTTCTAACTGTGAAAGTAATATTAAAAATAATTATTATTTAAGTTTCACGCACTGTCAAAATTTACATAACAAAATGTCTGTTCCTGTCATATATGACAGCCTTGTAAGGCTGAACGTGACTGAACAGTATAGTGTGAACTGGGGAACCTACAATGACCTTTTATTGCCATGATAATTTAACTCTTATTATGAGACAGATGTATATGATGTGTACAAGTCTGTCACTGTCACACAGTGGAACTACGAATGTAATAAAGGCTTATAGTAAGGCCCTTACACAGTTACTGGGTTTGTTTAATTCATATATATACACAATAGCTACTTAGATTCGCTTGTAAAAAAATATATATTTATTAGCTTTTAACTGACAGTTGTATGATTACTTGACAATGTAAACTACATATGTATTTATATAGTTAAATTGTATTTATATATTTAATATTAGTTATACAATTTGAGGACCTTTTATAAGTGTAACAAATCTTAAATTTAAATAATTAAATTCGTTTCATATATTAATTAAAAACGAATAAGATATATCTCGATTTTTCTTGCATGTGAAATAGCCACCTTTTTATATTCTCCTGTTATAATAATGTGGTCCACACGCAATCGAGGTTTAATTTAGTATACATTAGTAACTTTTGTCTGACGAATAAGTAGCCATAAGGAGTATCGATGCAACTATACATATTATTTAACACCAATCACAGGTTCTAACGTTGACTATACCGACAGCGTATTTTCCTCATTTTTGTGTGTATGAAGTTTTGTGTTACCATAAAAAAAATATAAAATACCCAATATTTGGGTAAGTTCGGCGGGATGAGGATAATGTTGCCAAACAAGTTTTGTTTATGAATTAATTTTACAAACATCAGGGCTACTTGTTCGTTTGACAAACTTTAATTCATAATTAGTAGGTTTATACAAAATAACTACAAATTAAGGGACAGATTAATTAGGAAGCGATCTCCATGTATCAGAGATAATAAAACATTATATTGCAGAGATCATAGACTAGATTCTACATAAAGGATTTTTAACTTAGACTTAGTATGATATTAAGTGCAATTAATTGTAACTTTATTTCTAAAATAGTTGCAGTGGATTTTAAATAAAGTAAAATTGTCATAAATCCCTATTATATATTTCATGTAGTGATGATATATATTATAAGGAGTATGAAATTTTTATTTTAAATCCGTTTGAATTCAAAATATTTAGTTTGATGAAAAAACTCTACAGTGCATTCTTAAAATAAAGATCATTACTTAACTGTTACATAATTGTAAAAAGAACAAGATCAATCAATAGACACATTGAACAGTGGGAAAATAATGGCAAAGATTATGTATTATCTAAGACAGTACCAGTGTCTCTAGATTACATAATATACTATTACAAAAACACTTATTATCTACATAAACTATTTACCTAATCTAGGTTCAGTCAAAGTCAACAGTAGATTAACAAATAGGTCTTTAAAAAGTGTCAAATTATGCTGAATGAAATTTGATTTGACTGCCTTAATTTAATAAAAAAATATGCCTGCTTTTTTTGAAGACGGTTGGTTTTATTTGACACGTATTTTATTACATCATAAATATAATACATGTCAAATAAGCTTTTAAAAAGTAACTTCGTTAACCTAGTTTCGACTTAAACTGAACTTTCTTTAATAAGATTTTTACTTAAAATTCCTAACAATACTCCTTTGGAGTAATTAAAAAAAACAAGTCATTGTTAATTTGAAATATACATAGAACGGACGATTATAGCCTCTAAAATACACATGTCCAAAATAGAATTTCGATTGAAGATTATTAATTACCGAAACATATTTTAGTAAAACCAAAACACTTGAATCATTTGTTAAATAAATTAAACACATCGCTATTAGTTATCTCTTCAATAATTTACAACAAATATTACAATAAGGGGTGCTATGTAAAATCTTTATTTATTAACTGATCCCTAGTTTCCGTGGATTCCGTATCTATACATACCTATAAAAAATATTGCTGTTCGTTAGTCTCACTAAAACTTGAGAATAGCTAGACCGATTTGGGTAATTTTGATATTGATATATTTGTAATTTCAGGCAATACGAAGTTCACCGAGTCAACTAGTTTATTATAAAATCTACAAACGCTTCATTTGGTAGACCCCTAAGCTAATAAATACCTCCTACTACGAAACTTCGGCCGAAAGTCCGCAAAGTTCCTGCCACGGGTCTTATTCGTTCTAAAATTGCGTCCAAACGTGGTCTGCTATAATTTTTTTGTTCTAACCCTACTCAAGTTAAATTATTACCGGAACGAAAACTTGAGCTTGATACAAATAAAGTTACGGAAATTACGCTTAATTTTTCGGTTTCGTTATCGGAGAAGAAGAGGTTACGAACACTTGGGGATTTTACAAATCTACAGAAAACAGGGAATAGTTTGACTAAATTAACTAAACAGTTGACTATTTTACTAATTCTCCTTGTCACTCGACGCCAAATCCGCATGTTTCCGTAAGGTCCAGTAATCTGAAACAATAAATAAAACAAAATTATAATCGTTGTTCCCGAAATGAATTCTCTGTCGACCCTATTTAGTTTTTGCCGAGGTATAAAAAACTTCCTTGGCGGCATTTTTTTACTACTCTACTATTAAGTTTAATTGTGTAATATTTTTGTAATAATGTTTTTAAACCATAGATTGAGATTATAAAATTAAAAAAATGTCTACATAATTCCACGAAAGTAACAACAATTAAAACTTTAATGCCCCAGCCCGCTGTTCCCACGACAAATTGTCCTCCTCATCGGAATTGACCATCAGCGATTTTGATTTCGATTAAAATACCGTAACTCGAGTCTTGAGTTCGCGATTCCGAAAATGTCTTGTATGGTACGTATTGGAGAATTTTACAAATATAGTTGGATTGATAGCTTTCCGATCATCGATCGATTAAAAATTTCACAAGGCTATACGTTCATGCGTTTGTATGATTAATAATAGATCGCTTATAAGCAAATTTTAAAATTATGATTATCAACTCCTATTGCATCCCCATAGGGATAGAATTTCTGAAAACCCTTTCCTACTGGATACCTAACTCACAAAGAACACACCCTCCAAATTAAATTTCTCCAGGATCAGCAGTTTAGGTTGTACGGTGTTAAATAGTCAGTCGGTCGTAAATTTTTTATAAATGTGGTTGAAAAATGTGGCAACCCTACGGGGAAAAATGCAGTAATTTATCAAGGCACAAATTACGACAGTAAAGATATGTATCACAGAAAATATTAAAATAGATAACATAGCGCGATGCTGCATTTTGCCGACGCGGTATAGGCAGTATTCTGATGCCAGTGTCGGCTTGTCGATGCTAAGAGATAAAAATCGTAAAACTATACTTTGCCGGCATAACAAAGTGGTGGAAACAAGAAAGCTGTCAGGTGCGTCGTCATTGCACGCGACAAAAATATCTATACTCTATTATAAAAGATTTGTATGTAAGTACGTTTGTATTGAACAGGCTCCGAAACTACTGGACCGATTATAAAACAATCTTTTAGGAATAGATATCTACATTATCAGCGAGTAACATAAGCTATATTTTATAAACGTACTCCCACGGGAACGAGAACTACGCGGCTGAAAACGCGTGTCGTCCTAGTGTATGATACGATAATTATTATTATATACACAATATGCTGCGAATTTAAATAGAAGCCGTGCCTTATAATGCAATGTAGCAATCGCTTGGGTGCCAAAGGAGCCAACCAGTGACAGTATGATGTTGCATTTTGGTAACTTATGATGAAACGTCAAAGCAAGTGCACCTGCGTAGACTTACTTTCATGGGAGAATTGATTTTGGGAATATATTATGTTTTAAAACAAATTAGCCTAAGCTATTCATTGTACAATCGTGGTCTAGCCATTTCAGAGATCAGCCGGAACAAACTTATTTAATGTAACAGAATATACTTACTTAGGAAATATACTAAATTAGGAATTACAAACAGACACTTACATTTTATTTACATGTATAGATAAAAAAGCAGTTTGTTCGATCGTGAACATGTCACTCCCTATCTTAAAATTTACCTGGAATTCACAGAAGTGAGTAAGAATTTTCGCAGGAGGGAGATATAATATTAGTAATCTCCCGTTCAGATTTCCTAGCTGCGTGACTAGGGACGGTAGTTAGCTCAACCTTTTAGGAAAACGCGGCCAATTTGGCATGTATGAATCATTTTTGTTTATGATTTAATCGCTCAGCTATACTCCACGCTTCCCGCTGTCACTAAGACTGTACCTTTTTCTCACCCTATTGGATTACAAAACACGTAACTAGTATTTGCCGCTCCTTCAGGTGTACTCAATTTGTACCATAGTAACACTGCTCTAAGGTTGATTGTTATTTGAATATTATAATTACAGTTTTGTGGTCATGCGTTGCGTAATAAGATATGTAAATGTACATGTTTTTATGACAATACTATGGTAACCTAGGTATATTTATTGTGGCAATATTTTACATAGCTTATCGGTTATTTTATATTTTTTCAGTACCTACATATACCAATAGTGTAGAGTAACGAGATTCGCTACTTTTGTTCGATAAAAAAACCACACACACATCATGTTATCTGTGATTTTCACTTTATGCAATGTTTTTTTTAAATAATCTTGATCGAAATAGAAAGATAAGAAAATAAAAACAAGATATAAAGGAATAAATTTAAAATTCTAACCTACCTACTTAAGTAATTTGAACATACATAAACATATATTTAAATACATAACATTTATTATTTTTTTCCAAGTGTCTATCTGTAACTGCGTTTAGGCCAAGGAATATCATTAATTTCCCGATTAGTTACATTAGGTAAGCTACCTATTGGGGGGGTCACGACGAAGCATGTGAAGACGTATCACGTGCACCCCCCCACTTAGCGACTTGGAGGAACACCGTGGAGTTTAGTCGGTGTGAGTCCGACATAACCCTTCCGCTGCCCCCGCGGCGGTTGGTGTATCCATAACGGATTCTCCAAGTTAAAAAAAAAATGGTAAGCTACCTATTTTTTTGTAGGTTAAGTAAGGTAAGTTTATATCCCGAAAAAAAATACGGTTTCTCTAGGATAATACGGGAGTAGAACCGCGTCACAGATATGACCAGATATCTTAAAGTATAAGTTCTAACTTCTAACACAAGAGAGAGCAGGCCCGCGGCGGCGCGTCGCAAATAAAAACAGGTTTCAGGTTCCAAGTGTGTCTGACACGAGGCAAAAAAACGAACGTAAAAAAAGTAACAGAGTAATACAGACTTATTTATTGAGCTTCGTCGGTCGGCTACCTGGCTTACGCGGCACTACAGACTATCTATACGTATCTACATGTAGTATACGTCGCCTCATATCCCCAAACAATGGAGATATTGTGGCTTACCGCCAGTTTTTGTTTATGGTCAAAATGGCGGCCTCGTAAAATGTAATTTTGGAGGGAAAGATTTTTGGTCAGAATATTTTGTTTTTAATTTTTTATGGTTTTTCATACAACCAGACATACTTAGTAACCATGTTTTACTTGTGTATTTTAATTGCAAATAAGTATTTGATAGATTCATTACTGTCGTATTAGTATACTTATAACTGCAGACATAATAAATACTACCTTGAGTGTCCAGTCGGTTTATCTGTATGGAATAAAATACATGCGTTTCGCATTTTCATTGAGCACTCATAACTCGTGGCAGCACCCTTTACTTATAACATATTAATGAGTTCTTTGTGAAATTGAATTAAAGTTGAGATACCAATTTATCTAATACCTTAAAACGAGCAGTTTTATAAATATATAATCTGAATGAAAGGGCTCGAACGATTTTCATGAAATTTACTATGTAGGGGATTTCGGGGGCGATATATCGATCTAGCTAGGTTTAATTTTTACAAAACGTCAACAAAAAAACGAGCAATTCTCGATCATCCAAATACTTACATAATTACTAATAGAGATGCTATTTCAAAAATCAAATAACTTCGGGTGGCATTTTAAAAATGGCGCTAATATTCAGCAAAACTTCGGTTTTAAATGTCATTCTGTATTCAGGTATAACCTGTTGCAATTGAACAGTTAGATGCACTGTTCATTTTGCTCTCTAGAACTCGACTTCCTGCCTACGAAGGATGCTTGATAGCTGATTTTTAATTGGCTTTATTATCATAGTACACGTCAATAGTACGTGTCATGAGTTACGAACGCTCAGCGAAAATGGTAGTGGTAGCTGCGTCTGTTTTATTCGCGTCACATCATACAGACGGACAGAGAGACATAAAATGACTACTGCGTATTCAAGGTCAGCGCTTATAACTCATGACGACACCTGTAGGTTTAGACTCTAAACATTAGAGTATAGGTGTAGAGACACTGTTATCTACGCTGACGCTGATGGGATCATGGTCTTCGAAATGATCTGAATTTCTTACCGGTTCTTCTCAGAAGTTCTTCCGGATCGGTTGTCAATTCTTCGACATTCATAAGTGCCTTACCAGGGCCTAAACTGTAGAAATCATTTTCATTTTTCATTCATGGGACTCAAACATTACTGGTGAAATGTGGGTGTATTAACCAGAATAAGTACACCTCTGCCTACCTAATCGTGGAATACAGGCAGGAGAATATTCAAATTCAAATTCAAAATATCTTTATTTGTTTAGACTTCTTACAAAGTACTTTCAAATCGTCAGAAGGACACAAAAATACATTATACATGATTGTAAATGTTACCACCGGGTTCGGAAGGTAGCTTTTGTTGAGAAGAACCCGGCAAGAAACTCAACAATTACTCTTTTAAAAAAAATATAAATATATTATACAATGTTTTTGGTTACAGTATTTATATCTCATAAATACAAGCCCATGGACACAGTTAAAATGTTCAATTGTCAAATATAATAACTGAAATATGTATGTATATTAGGTACCACTAAATAATATCTTGATTAATACAATCGGCATTGGAGTACCGACAGTTTCTCCGAATCAAATACAAGGATACCTTAAAGTTGGCACGACATTCTTTCCAAGAATTTTTACATGTGGCCGAGTTCGTAAATTGTTCCGATGCATTCAGGCTTATGAATCTTACGAAGTCATATAATGCAAATTGTTTTTAAATACAGGGATAAAAAGGCCACTTTGGGTATAATGTATAATGTGATCCGAATATTATTCATCATCGAAATGACAAAATGGTCACTTAGGTGCAATGCTCATTATGATTACAATAATTGTAGATGTTAGTCCCTAACTAACTTTTTATGATGCTATTTGTCACAAAAGTAATTCATATTTTGTGGACCATTTTAGGAATCTTCATAGGAAGGTGTGAATTGCTAAATATTAATCATTCGTGAATCAAAATAAGAATTGCACCTAAGTGACCGTTTTGTCATCTCGATGAGGAATCATATTCGGATCACATTATTATTCTTCCAAAGTGGCCTTTTTAGACCTACTGGACTGTAGCACAGTTTGATGTGATACGTACGCTTACTACAAGCAGTATGGGGACT
This sequence comes from Watsonalla binaria, assembly GCA_929442735.1. NCBI lineage: Eukaryota > Metazoa > Arthropoda > Insecta > Lepidoptera > Drepanidae > Watsonalla > Watsonalla binaria. Next base: position 4,291,896 of record OV838938.1, read on the forward strand.
AGGTACAAATCGTTGGGAATGACACACTCACACACCCTTGGCAGTGCTGTCATTACAGGATGTCACGCCATGGCCGATCTCGTACACATTTACGTGTTTGACCGTCATTTTCAAAACAACAAATTCACATAACTTTAACAGTTTTAAAAACTAAAATAGTTACAACCCACGCTCCAATGGAGTAAACCTTCTCATTTCAAAAAAATTACCTATATTCCATGCTCTAAGCAGCATGGAATAAACTTATATATTTGTACTGTGACTGTAGCATGTGATTTCAGGAGAGAATAATCGTTTTGGGCAGTATTTTAATATCACTAAAATTCATTTTTTATAAAAGAACGTACGTTCGAAAATCCCACTTTTGAATACTATTTTTACCCATGACCTCCGATGACGGGCAAGTTTAACAAAATGTTCCGAATTGGTCGGTCACATCCTTCTCAATGTTTTCACATGTAATTAGCATGTTACAATATGTGTGCCTAACTACTTACTGCGAAAACTATGTAACTAGACAGACTGACAAACAGGTCTTATTATGACTTATGGAGTTATTTGAATACTAGAGGAATGCCAACAAAACAACGCCATAGAAAGATGAAAAACAGGTGGAATTTCAGAAAGAAAATTCATAGATAAAAATCAGTTTTACTTTTTCTGGTTCTTTATACGGTCTGCTTAAACGATCATAGTTGGCAACCTATTCCTTGTTTATATGATTAAGTATCCTTTATATCCGTCCTCGGGGCTGAATCTTTTATTTTAATATTATAAAGAGGAAAGATTTGTATGTAAGTATGTTTATAACGAATTGGCTCAAAAAGTACTGGACCGATTTTAAAAATTATTGCGCCATTTGAATGCTACATTATCACTGATTAATATAGGCTATATTTGATCTCCGTACTCCCACGGGAACGGGAACTACGCGGGTGATACCGCGTGACGTCCGATGTAGAAGTATTGAAGATTATGGTCGCGCGCGAGTCCCGTATGTTAATACGAAGTGTTTGAATCTTTTTTCACGTTGTAAAGACAAGAATCCTCGGTTATTGAACTTCGCTAACGGGATTCGTGTATAACACACCATGTTGTTGGTAAACAAATATTTTAGGAATATATTTTATTTAAAATAAATACACAACTTGACTGCCATCTGACTTTCGCAATCCCTATCACGAGAAAAATCGGGGATCTAGCTTAAACCAGTTATCAGACGTCTTTAGGCTTCTTTCCTGGTCTGTAACGATTTTTCTCAATAAATAGTAATAATATAGATCAGAAAATACGACTTCATAACTTTGACAGTAATTATTTTACCAGTTTCGAACACAATGCACTGTATATTATTATAGGAATCTTTACGTTGTGCTTTATTGATAAGTGTTACAAAAATCATTTTATATTTTTTCAAGACTTCTGGTACACTTTGAGGTTTACCTTTTTACATTAGCTTAACTCATTTATGAAAAATTTTGTTTTGTGCCCTTATCGTTCTGATGCTGCGATATATACCACATATCAGAATAAGCATCAAACTTTTAGTGCCTCGAACAACTAGACTTTGTCACAATAATAATTTCAACGACGAAAAAATTAATTAAAATACCGGATTTTTTTTATCAAACATGAACCGATTAGACGTGTGCGCCGACAATTTTGTCGGCGTGAAATCGGCGCCACAAATTCGAATCAAATATTAGGCAAATCACTTGAGTTATGCTTACAAACGAAAAATTATACCAGCAAGGTGCTAAAAGTCGTAAAAGACGCCATAACGTGCTTCGGCACTCAGGACACTAAGGAGTCAAAGTGATATAAAAAACTATAACTTGCGCCTTTCGTGTATCACCATGGTCTGGAATTTGGCCGAAGAGAACTTCAGAAAGCTTAGTAGGAAATATTGTTCAATTTCAATATTTTTTTTTCAAAAACCATTCGAGCCGATTACACCAATAACGCCGCCGCCGCCTGTCTAAACGGCATCGTCGCACATATCAACAACAGTACCGAGTTGTTTTTAGAAAAAGTCATTGTTGCCCCGCTGGGATTCGAACTTGCGTCGCTTGCTGGGCTCAAACCACGGTTTCTTTTAGCGTTAAGTTGAATAATAATACCATTATGGGGCTACGTTGCGCGTTCGTACTCGTTTTCTCGACGCGTGCGCATTGTTATGGGATAAACTTCTAACAAGGAACCGCCAGTTATCAGGCCACTGCAGGTCGATGACCTCCCTTGCCCTTCGATAACAATAGGCATATCAATAATTCTGTTAGTTACCCTGTTACATATGAAATGCGTTGGAAATTATGGTTATTGGAACTTCAAGCTTATATTAAAAATTAAATAAAAGCTTTTATTGTCCAAAAAAACTTTTTTAGTCCTTCGAGCTTTCTTTGAACAGTCGCTATTTATTTGAAAAGGGAATACTTTATTCTCATTTGTAATTATTTAGTCGGTAACGAGTACATATCATATTGGTAATACAAGATTTCTACTTAGGTTACCATTATACCGACATAAGTAGGCCGACTTGCCTTTGAGATCAGATTTAAGTAAGGCACTTATATAACTGTTTCTATGACAGTAAAATCCATTGCAAGTCAGGGGCACGTATCTCACAAATACACCAGTCGAAAAGTCAGTGATGTATTGAACAGTGAAACTGGAACGGTTGTATTACTTTCACACTGGTCTGAGCGGCTGTATGGAATTTTAAAATACACTTAATTTGTAAGTAAATATCTACTTTATGCTTTAAAAGATAAAGATGTAAATCTGTTTCGGCATTGCGAGATGCTTGAAAAATGTGTCCTGAAATGTCTCAGAAAACAATATATTAATATCTCGCCATTTACCATTACTTAGTCAATTACAGTGTTTTATTGCAGTGAAATATCAGGCAGATGACACTCATAATGTTTTAAATCAGTTTGCACTCACTCAGTCTAGCTGGTAAAGTGTTACAAAAGATTATGTGAAAAGGGGAAATATTGGTGAGGTATCCAGCAGATATATAAAGAGATAAATATTTAAAATACATACATACACACGCCTGTATTCGTCGTTAGGATAGGCAGAGGTATAGTGCCTATACGTACATTTTGCCAGCTATGATTAAAATCTCATGAAGTAAGGGGTGAGCCTGTTGCTCATCAATCGGACAATAATCTACTCCAGGCTTATAGATGAAAAACCAATAGCACTTTGTCTTTTTTAATTCATACTTACATATGTTTTTTACCAATGATATTAACATAGATACGTTATGCGCTCATAAAACGAACGAAAAGATTTCCCACTTTTCAAATATGCAGCGCATTGCGCCGACCCCAAATAACATGGGATAAGGGCAGGAGGATGATGAGTAGGTATAAAAATTCATTTATCAAATGAAGTCTTATGTAAAATCAAGTTAGATTAAAAATGATTAGAAATCATATTTTTGTGCCAGTATTTAAAAAAAATGGGGTTCAAATAAACAGAAAAAGGAACTCAGGAACCTGAAGTATTCTAACCTACCCACTGTGCTAAAGTGGATAGCAACAAGATAAATGTAGTTAATGTACAATAGCGATGGAATTGTGGGAGGGCGTGCTTCCCATAGGCCACGGTGGCTGATTCCATGGGGCACTGCGTCACGCACTCCGCCCGTTCTGCTCTAAGGAACAGAATTCTAATTTTTACTTTTATTACATCCCACAGTGGGAACACTTTTGAATTGTAACGTATTTTTAGAGAACATAGTATTTGAACGTTCGAAATTTTGAAGTTTTAACGGACATTACTACCCGCATTGATCACTGAATGCTGGTTCTTAATAATTTTATTCCATTCGAATCATAAGAACATTATTTTCAATTTGAGTTTAAGAAAAATATTATGGGGCATATTTTACATAGTTACTATAATTATAATTGAAATTTATTACAGCTTTGAAATCTCATGTATCATTACATAACCTGACCTAGCTGTGATTTGACAACCTTTATCAGAAGCATATCGATAATGTCTGACTGATTCAACTGTATCATTAATAATGTTTTGATCACGTCTTCATATTGTTCTATTGTCCATTCTACTGCTGCACGAAAACTTAATAAAAGGTGCCAATAAACACTTCCAATTTTGTCCACTTCCTTCCATTCTATTGCTTTTTGTCTATTGTGTTTTATATTAATGTTTATTTCATTGTCGTTGTCAGTTAAATGAAAAGGAAAATAATTTGGGCATTTTCCGCTTTAGACACGGTGTTCCAGAAAGGTAAAATAAAGGGACATATTTGAACTCTGATTTAAATTTATTTCTGAATGATCTTTAATGTCGATTATGGTCACATCCAAATCTTTTTCTTTTGTATCTTTAACAAAATAAACGTATGGTCTTAATTCAGCTAAATAAGAGCATGTTCCTTTAATCTTAAACTAAGCTCATCATTCAATTTGTGACTTTTGGGTAACATCTCTGATTGATTTGGTATATTCCTGATTACTTGTTTAAACATCAGAATGGGTCACCACGTGCCTCATGGGTTAGTGATCATGACTCACGTGGAACTTGTCAAGACAGGTGTCTGTTTGTGGTGAGGTAATTGTGACGATTACGTCATAGAGGCCAGGGGCATAGGTTGGGCTTTGAGGCACCTAATTATATGGTATGCTGAGTCCCAGTCCATTTGGCAAATGGTTTGGATAACTTTTTTGGCAGTTGGGCGAAATCGCTTTGAAGCCAGCTGATGCTTTGGGCTTAAAATTGGACTAATCTATAATAAATTCGCAAATTGCTGGATTGGTTGGTTGGATTGCAAATAAAACCATTTGAAAGAAATTAGCATTACTTTTCGGTAGCTCTCAGGTTCTACATCTGAAAAAGAGCCATATTATTGCTGTTAATGTTTACATGTGCTTTTAGATAAAGCGTGGCTACACAAATATGTCGTCACAAATAACACCCTCCTTGGCATGGATACAGCAGTTTGGGAAAATTACGTAAACACGTTCATTTAGCAAGGTAATCGAGGTCAGGAGAATGGACACTCCCTACAAATACTTGAAATGTTTTTATACACTCATACACACAGAATGTAACCTACTATTCCTTATCGAAAGTCAATATTTACCCTTCAAATTGTAACAGGGAACTGAGTAGCTGGTTGTAGGGTTCCGCTGTTATTGAAAATTAGATAAAATTGTGACTTTTTTAAGGTTGAACGGTGAATCTTGGAACAAGACGTAACTTTCTAAAAAAAATATGTCTAATACAATAGCGTCTCTGATTAGATTAGAATTAGATGGGTTAGTTTTAAAATGGATTTGGAGTCCGTATGATTTCACTTAATTCGCCCATATCCACAACTACCGAAGGCATTCCAAATAAATTATAGCGTGCATATTCCGAACGAGCGCACGACTTCCTGTCACGAAAACTTTGTGCAGAAAGTTAGCCTCAGGGCAAAGCTGGATTCAAAACTAGTCTACGGAATTTGATTTAATTTATCGACATCCGGGATTTAAATTTGGGATCCTAAAATAATTTGATATAAATATTTAAGGCTGAGATCGAAATTTGATTGGCTTTCATTCAAAAGTATTTGTAAGATGTTTTTATAGTCTTTTAAAGGAGAATATGTTCGTCAATCCACTTTGGAATGTTATACAAAAACTATGAGTTAGAATATTTTACTTGAAGATCCACAACAGTCATTGAACTAAACGTAATTTGAGCAATGATGTAATACCGATCAATCATATTAAAGCGAGCTATCCATAATTATGTACAGGTCATTGCCTATTACTAGTTATAATAATTTTAGTCAACTCTGTGATCTCAGCTGAGCTTAAGTAGCTAAAGGATATTTTAGTAGAGAGCTGTTGCATGTTTTATAATTACCATGTAAACTGGTAGCGAATAAACCAAGTCGTCTTGTTTGGATAAAACAATAAATTTAAGCACACCTCTATATTCTTACTTTGTTATTAACTACAACACATTTAATACCGCTGTTGTGAAACCTGATTTGGCCCTCTATGTTCTAAAGGATAGAGTTTATATTGACGTAAAGGATTTGGAACAGACAACAGAAAAGTTTGGTTACAAGCAGCTTTAGAAGTGAAACAAAAAATGTAATGGTGTTTGGAACTTAGATGACGTAACCGGACGATGACCCCAAAACCATGAACCATTGGGTTGATCTACCATGACTTGAATTTCTGATCACAAAGTCCAGATAGGAAGCTTTTTGTGGTGCGTAGAGAATGATAAGGTCATAGACCTATAGGAACATCTATTTAATGAAGGCAGGAAGCAAATGGTAATTTTATTTTTGAATATGACGCTAGAGGAAGTTGGGAACTCGCTGCTGTTAGAGTAAGTATAATATTAGTAAGACCAATGACCCTAAATTAAAGTTTTGTTTATAAATGCTAAGAATGCTCGGTTGTAAATTGGAAACGTGTGTAAGTACCTAATTTTAAATCAATTGGATTCACATAATTATGTTTTGTTGGAGAAAAGCTTTTCTATGTTATTAATTTAAGTGTTTCGAATGCAGATCCCTGATCTAGTAATGCTTAACTCAGAAGCTTTAACTGCATCTAAATACAATCTACTGATAGCGTTGTTTGCTTCACCAATGTTTGTACAATCTGTGTGCGGTCGATAAGCTAGCTTGGCCCACATTTGGTAACTATTGTCATGCACTTGTGCAAATAATAACATAGGAGTATCGTGACCTCATAATATTAAATACAAAATGCTTGGATCTTTCTTTGCTTTGCGTACATTATGCAAGTCAACGTCTGGAATAGTAATGAGCTCAGCGAGCGTATATCGTAGACTGACACGACTGACACAGGTAATGCTTATATCTATAAATATATCTTTCAGGCGGTCTAGACGTGACTTGACCGTGTCAACCACACTTTTACGATGATCAAATCCATAGAGTACGTTACTATTATAGCATTTAGTTTTATTGCTAAGTTTTTGAGGCTTGGAATGATTTTGTAGTACTAACCTGTCATTTGCAGCTGTCTCCTGGAAGCCGGGGTGCGCGGGGTGCGGGGTGTCCGCGCTGCACGGGGTGTGCGCGGTGTGCGGGGGGTGCGGGGGGAGTTACTATTACTTCCCGTACTACGTCTGGATGGAGATCCCAACATCCTTAAGTCCGTGTTTTCAACACATGATAACGCCTCAGGCGCTGTGCGTATGGGGCTTTCTGAATTCTCCTTATCGTCCTCGCGAAATTTCACTGGTGAATCTAATTTGGCTGCTTTGTAAGCGCATTCTGTCTCGATATCAAAATTAAAACGTCTGATGAATCGTTTCCGCTCTCTGGCGTACTGTTCAGCCACAAGGCGCCTCGTCTCCTCTCTGTCTGGTGCTCCGAACAAGCACTTGCAGCTCCCGCGCCTCCTCCGGGGTGTGTTGGAGACGTTCCTCAGCGTGGCCATTCCAGCAGACATCTCGAACCTCCTCTGCTTCGGTGTGCGTCCTCCTGCGGCCATATCCAAGCAACTAACGCGTCAGGTGAGCTCCGACTGGTTCGCGAGAAACATCTGACTAATCTCCCGAGAGAAAACAGCTGTTGTCCGCAGGTAGGGCGTGTGAGAGGGAGGATAGACCGCACAGTGTGTTAGAACGGGGGCGCCGATAGCACCTGGCGGCGAGTCGCGCCAATTCTAACCTATAAGAGCAGCTCGTCGCGTCCGCGCGCACGCTCTTGCCGCCACAGACTGACGCGCCACTGTTTTCCCGCGCATCGACCGCCGCATGCGCCGATTTTGGCAGTCACTTGGCGCGCAAACTTAACAATAGCATCAAGGACGCTTTTTGTGTCCCAGGGTACAGGTGGAGTCTTGAGAAAGGGGAGTTTTGTATAGTACAACCTTGCAAAATAGTTTACTATTCACGTGCAATGCTTAGTAAGGTAGGTAGGTATTGAATGAACAGAAACGTGGACTTTATTTTTAGATTGTTTTGGCAAGGGTGACGCGTTATCTTTCGGTATGATAAACGGTTGGAGCAATTTGAACCCAACTATGCCTATTATAATAATACCTGATACTATTATTAGTCACGTGTCTAACATTGACCTTGGCCATTATAAGTAATTTATCTCCCTTGTTTTAACGCTATTACAATAATTTTTTTCTTTAAACATTATAATTATGATGTAATCGCTTAAAGTAACATGATTAAATTCGATAACTCGATTTAAATGTATAGTCAAGGTGCGTTTAAACAAAAAAGGCTCAAGTACAGGACCCGTCACAGATTTTCATTTTAAAGGGGTTGCAAAGTTCATATTGCAGTCGCTTCGTATAAAAATCAGGTGATCAGCCACATCGCGTTGAACCAAGTGCCAAACCCAACAATGTATGGGATAAGGCCAGCGAGATGATGATGATGAATGATAATAACCAATAAAAATATTCATATTATAATCATACAGTTAAAAGCAAGTTAAAATTGTTATAAATGTTAAATTAATCTAATCTTGCTCAATCTACTTGTTCTCTCAAAAATAAAAGACTCAACAAAAAGCCAACGGCACGCAGTGTTCCCAGGCGGTCACCCATCCAAGTACTGACTGCGCCCGACGTTGCTTAACTTCGGTGATCGGACGAGAACCGGTGTTTTCAACGTGGTATGGACGTTGGCAAGGCAGTTGATATAATTATTTATTAAATTTCGCACATACATAAATAAAATGTGGGTATAAGTGATAAATAAATACAGGCCATCACGAGTTGGGACTGCGTAGCGAAAATAGTGGTGATACTGGGTCTCTTCAATAAATTTAAAGAGACCATCAAAGCAGTTTTGCTCAAAAAAGGATATTATACTGTAAGTGATTATATTTGTGATAAGGAACCCTGGGATGTATCTTTGTCGAAAAATGATTGTAAATAATCCCATTGGCACTGTACTTTTGCTACAATTAATTAATCTTAGTTTGATCTTTGCTTTCACTGGCTGGAATTTGCCATGCTCACAAATATTTGTAATATTTTAGTTATTATATTTGACAATTGAGCATTTGTGCTGTGTCCCATGGGCTTATATTCATGAGATATAAATACTGTAACCAAAAACATTGTATAATATATATTTTTTTAAAAGAGTAATTGTTGAGTTTCTTGCCGGGTTCTTCTCAACAAAAGCTACCTTCCGAACCCGGTGGTAACATTTATAATCATGTATAATGTATTTTGTGTCCTTCTGACGATTTGAAAGTACTTTGTAAGAAGTCTAATCAAATAAAGATATTTTGAGTTTGAGTGAGTTTGAGTTATGTTTTATTCGCCTCATGCCATACATGTAGACGGAGACAGACTCATAAATTGAATACTGCGCATTCAAGGTCAGCGCTCATAAATCATGACTACACTTATAGTGTAGTAATACATAACGGGAATCCCATTGCTCACTTCGTAGGTTCGGGTCTTAATAACCCAGGAGCCTTACCATAAGCTCTTATTGCCATCATAGTTCCACTGCGTGATAGTGACAGACTTATATACTTCAAATACATCTGTGTCAAACTAAGAGTTGGCAATAAGAGATCATGGTAAGGCCCCAGGACCTATTTACGACTGTCATTCTCATTACTATTTCAAGTAAGTACCATAATTTACCTACCATTAAATATTATTGCGGTCGAGTGGGTGTACAAAGCGTACTGACATTTTGTATTTGATTTGTATGGAGCAAGATAACTGCTTACAGTAGCTCATTTAATTTCAAAATTATTCCTAAAGGTACCCTGTACAGTTTAGAGCCCATTGTCTCTCGAAGAAGACCTATTGTTTTGTCTTCAAATACCCTTAAATTACAACTTTGTGGTGATAAAGGTAGGTTGGTTGATGTTCTTACATATTAGCTACCTATTTTAGATAACAATTTATGATTTTCTACACGGCAACACATTCCGTCTCCTATCCACTACTGAGTTTGAGAGAAAGAAAGAAAGAAAATAAATTTATTCATAACAACATAGATAAAGGAGCGAAAAGGTTTGTCGTAACAATAGATTATAATTGTTACGAATTGGAACCAACTCAGCATAATCTGGCTGTCACGGTGATGACAACCATCACTGATCTTCCGCTAGGAGCAAGGCGTGACGTCACAGCACGGTCAAACTGGCAGTGGCCACAATACAACATAATCTGAATACAACGTGATACTAACAAAAACTAATACAAACTAAGATAAACAAACAAAAAAACAAATACTTCACAGAATAATACAACTTTTAAATATATTATTAATCATAGACACGGTTACAGAAAAATATATATATATTTCTTTAATTTGGTTCTGAAATTACGTAAACAATATAAGTTTCGGGAGCTTATTCCTATCCTCTTGAAAATTTCTTTGACATAAACTCCAAATGTTATATTTTTAAGTCAAAGTCAAAGTCAATAATATCTTTGTGCGATTAGTCTTTTAACAACCCCCCGTTGGCCATCCTCCGTGCTTAGGGGGGACTCTCTACTCTGATAGATCGCACCGGTGTCCCCCCACACTTTGCCGGGCACATCCCCGGGGCAGCTGTGACGCCGCCCCTGGAGACCTCGCTGTACAAGGCAGCGCGTCGCACAACGCGCTGCCGCTAGGTGCAAAGCTCTCACCCCGACCACCGCCAGCAGGCCCTCTGGCCTCCTTTTAGTCGCCTCTTACGACAGGCAGGGGATACCATGGCCAAATTCTTAGACCCTGGCTATTGGGTGACTTAGTATTTTAAACCTTTTTTTACCTAACCAGTGGTAATTTTTCAATATAGGTTTAGGGCCTAAACTAAAATAAAAATTCAAAGAAAATTTTTTTTCGAAAGAACTACGGTACGTGCGTGACTTGTAAATTTGCCAACTGTAATGTTATTAAACTTGTTATTATAAATAATAATTATGCGTTATGGTATTGTATCCACTGTGTGTGTGTATGTGTGTTGATTATTGGCCAGCCCCTAATTTCACGGTTGTCGGACCAAAGTATTGGCTTGCGTTTTCAATTACGACTTTTTGTTATGATTTCCGATATAAATTATAAATCAATCGGGGTTGTTATGACGTTAAAATAATTATTTTTATTTGCACGTGGCGGTTGCTGGTTGGTACTTATGATAATGTCAGTAATGAAACAGGAAAAGGTAGTATATTCATTATTGAACGGATGCAGTTTGTGGTGTAAAATAATGCTTATGTAGGACTTAGTTGAATTTAATAAACACAAATTAATGTGGTTTGTTGTGGGTGATTTGTCCCTATTTCAAGTTCAATAAATACTGATCCAAATAATTTGTGTATCCAATTATCTGTCTACTAATAGTATGAAGGCCAAGACTTTATATGTTTCGTTGAATGCACTAATCTCAGAACCGCTTTTTTTTAAATTAAAAAATATATTTGTGTTTGGCACAGGCTTAGGTGTTACATCCTCATTCTTTCGTTTCGTCTACCTTCACGCATCCCTCCATACAGTTCCATCGGTTACATTAATGCTGATGCTGATTAAAATATTCGAAAGTAAAAGGAGCCGTGGCCTTGAGTGTTTGAGCAGTCGCCTGCTACGCAAGCGACGCAAGTTCGAATCCCAGCGGGGCTTGTACCAATGAGTTTGTAAAAATGTATGTGCAGTGTTTGCATACCACGTGCTTTACGGTGAAGGAAATCAGAATAAGTCTGAGAAGTAATTCAAATACGTATGTATAGTGCCCGAGACGACGATGGATTCACCCTGTCACGTTGGCACTTAATCATATTCGGTGAAATGTGGGTGTTACAACACCTCTGCTTACCACTTCGGGGACCCTTCTGGGATGGCGTGAGCATATTTTTTTTTAAGTTAAAATATTCGTTCTAGTATACTTTGAAGTATACGTGTCATTGACATATTGTAACCAAAATTGTTTTATCTTAAAGGTGCAACATTATCTCCTAATTTATTGCAAATTTCATGGCACACATTGTCAATCGAGGCCGCTGTAAATGGGCTTAAAATATTGACCTAAAAACACTTTTGTACAATTATGTATTATTTAGCAACTCCCGGCCATTATTTCGAGTGCAAAATTTATTTCATTCATCTCATGGAGAGGGGCCGAGTATTACCGGAAACAGACACAATGCTCACACGCCGCCTTCCGGTACAGTCGGTGTAGAATATTGGACGCCGAGAGATACCTGTCGTTAGGAAAAGTCAAATTAAAAAAACATAATAAAATAGGATAATTTATTGAAAAAACACACATAACTTATATTCACGCCTGTATTCCCCGAAGGAGTAGGCAGAGATGTTGAAATAACAACACCCACTTTTCACCGAACATGATTAAGTGCCAACGTGCCAGACGGTGAGTCTATTGCCGTCTCAGGTACTTTACATACGTTTTTGAATTTCTTCTCTGACATAAGCAGGTTTCGTCACGATTTTTTCCTTCACCGTAAAGTGGTGTGAAATGTGCACATAAGTTTTTAGAAAAACTCCTTGGATCGAACTTGCGTCGCTTGCATAGCAGGCGACTACTCAAACCCCAAAGCCATTAATTACGGCTCTTATAAAATATTTGATTAAAATATTAAGTATTCGATACGTTTTCCGCAGATAGATAGACAATGAGTCCGTAGTTGCCCTGCCAAGTCTGGCGAGCTTTCAATACTTAAAAATGCTCGCTGGCATATTTTTATTTTTGATAGTTAACTTTTCTTTCACGAAATTCACAAAACTAAAATTTTCCAAACAACAGAAAGATAGACCGTTAGCCATGACATGGGCTGTATGATGGCTTACCACATCAAACAAAACGATTTTAGGACTTAATCCTACTTTCTTCTGTAATTTAGCACAGAATAGCTACACAGAGAATAGATATACAGAGAACACATAATAGGTCTTAAAATTTCAAAATATGTGTATTATTTCAGTACGACTGTACAGGAATCTACCTGTAAAATGGTCTCGGAAGTAATGGTATTGTCTCACGCCCACTGTCGCACTCTAATATTATTTTTTGTGCGTTTGTCCTTTTTGCACGTTAAAAAAACACCGGTGTCAGTAACCTTAGGCGGATGGGTGATGGGATTCCTGGGAAGTAGGGGACATTTTCAATTGTCTTGTTTAAGCGATTTCAAACTTACATACATATACGGGGCATACATGCGTACACACCAACACATACATTTCTTCAGTTACGTTTATAATCTCTCTGGCCTTATTGACATTGTTGGTGTCGGCACTTGATTCAACCCGATGCAGCTGATCTCCTGATTTGAGGAAAGTCTCTGATCTAGTTTAAACCCGTTGTGAGACTATTTTTGACATGTAACGATTGCCAAAGATGATAAATTCGCCAGTTTTGTTTATGACCCGTGTAATAGCTTGCCCAGTGAGCATCACACAACGTGAACTCGAACAGTCATCCATTCTGGCTTGCGTTAGTGTTGCTTAACTAATCAAAAGAAATGCTCCAAAACTTCTCTTCGATCGCACGCAGCGCAAATTGCTTTATTATTTTACTATACTTAATCTTATGCCTCAAAATAACGTTTAATTGAACTATAATGCGGTTAAGCTACTTTTTGCTAGGTTGGTATTAAGCGTGACAGATGCCATGACAGGGGCTTCCTTTCCAACAGGTTTCAGCGAGACCTAATTAGATTTATTGCCGGCCCGAGATACGGTCGTGTAATTCATTGTACAAAGATCTTTGGTTACTATGCGATTACAACTCGAAGTATCCCGATTATTAAGTACCTACTCAGATATCGGTATAAATTATAAGAACCTGGTTGACCGAGCTGTGATCGGTTTTTATTTCACACAAAAAAAGGAAAAAAAAAAAGAAAAAAATAACTGGTGAACGTCAGTCTCGAACCGAGAAGCCTCAAGCTACCATAACTTGACAGATGTCGGCGAAATTACTATCGTATTGTATGAGTTTTTCAGTGCCTGAAAACATACTCAAATCAATATTTTCTAAAAATAAAACCTAGTTAGATCAATTTTTTGCTAAAAAATATTTCACATACATAATTTCATGAAAATCGTTGGAGCCGTTACCGAGATTCAGATTCTAGAGATTCAGAGACAAGAATTGCTCGTTTAATGGTATAAGATGTACTGGTAACGAAAGATTTAGGTACATTTTTATATATACACAATAATTTATTAATTATAGTTTCATTCAAATCCATTCAGTTTTCGCGTGAAAGAGCAACAAATATCCAGATATTACGCGCAAACACTCGTATCTCTTGACGGCAACTGTACACACCGATGTTTTCGACTGTATTCCTCGGTAGGCAGCGGTGGGGTGCACATTGCGTCAGTTACGTTTAAGCCCTATGTATGTGAAACCTCATCATCGTCAATAATTTAAGAGTAATAACTCTTGGTGGTGTAACGTATGCATTTCTTTCCATGTGTCTCTGTCCAGTGCCATCTCTTTGACCTCCTTATACGTCATGAGTGACACCTTTTCTAGTTATGAAACCTATGTTACCTTATTCCTAGACAAATGCTTTTGTATAAAGGAATATTACTTTAACTTTAATAAACGCAATCATGTCAGGACCATTCATTCAACATCTAAATACATCTGGCCACTTGATAGATTCATCTCTTCCATCCGTTGCGTGTAACAATATTAGTTTAAACTGTTCATAATTTATGGCAGACCCTAAATACGCGAAACGTCGGCTTTGGAGCCCTCAAAGGATTATTTACAGATGGGTTTGAGCACCTTTGGTTGGAAAGGTGTTGTTTTTTCTCTATGAACAGTTTTTTTTAAGTTTAACCGAAATTATGGGTTCTTTCGGACTTGACTGTACTACCGTCTTTTTTTATTATAATAGATAAAGGTAATTTTGTTCCAAGATGTATTGCGCGTTTCATAACGTCCTTGAAGGCAGTCGTTAGAATATTTATATTTATATATAAGTTTTTATAATTAATTTTCACATGATCAATAGTAAAAAAATATTGTCTATGCTAATATTATAAAGAAGAAAGGTTTGCCCGCGAGTATGCTGGTAACGAATTGACTCAAAAAGTACTAGACCGATTATAAAAATTCTTTCACCATTCGAATGCTACATTATCACAGATATTTATAATTTCAGAATAAAATAATGTTTACTAAGGTTACATTAACAATACAAAGAATTATTTAAAGTTATCTCACGTGAGATTACACACCTAATATTGAGCATACATAATAAGATACTAATATCTCAATGCATATAAAAAAAACCATTTTGATTAAAACAATATTGGAATTAATCATTATAAAAATGGCAGCCAAATATTAATAATTTTAACAGCAATTTGTTCAGACATAAATGTGACCCAAATTCAAATTATAATGTTGCAAGACGTTAAATGTCACAAAATCAATAAATCATACAAGATGTCATCGCTGTATTGGAATTCGCGAAGAATGGCAACCCTTGCTCTTTAGACAGATGTACCAAAGAGTATTGAACATTGGTGGAGTTTTGTATCATTTGGGTTAATGTGGATAAGACAAAAATTTCGTTAAATATCTCCTTATTACAAAATATAAGGAAGTTCTTGGTTTAAAAGTAGGTAAATTTCATTCTGTAATATGGGTTTAAATAGGAATGGACATAGATTTAGTCCATGTTTAACTATATTATTATGATTTGAATCATTATTTAATACATCCGGTACTGGGACCATCATTGCTTTGACGTTTTGTGATACCAAAATGAAACGTCAAAATTAATAAGTCACAACGATAACGATGATAGTATGCCCCCTATTCAGTATAGTTAGATGTGTATTAATGTACGTGTCAATGATATTATAGTAACTCGTAAGCTTACAACTAATGAAGGTTCCTTTTAATGTTTTTTCTCAAGTTCAGTCTAGTGGAGACAATCATGAAAATTAACTTAATAAGACACATTGTTATATATATTATTGATGAACCACTTGACTTGATTCCAGTCTAACATGTTAATGTTTCAGCCAATTAATCTCTAGGTAAATGGAGTACAAACTAAAGTGTATTTAATATCAACCTAAAAAATACACAAACGCAAATAAAAACTAAGATTCGTGGGGTCCCATGGCCACATATTTGAAACCAACAATAGGACAAATATTTTATGAAGTACAAGTTACTCATTACTCGTGACGGCGCCTGTAAGTAATAAATAATAAACTACAAGCGATTCTTTACAATCATGCCGTTTTAAATCTTAAAATTTCAATTTCGATATCGGGGGCTGACCATTTTTTCATGAGGCATAACATTTTTTTTTTCAACTACAAACGGAATAATTTTCACTACAAACAATTACATACGAAAGCCTTCCTGATGGTAAAAAAAATTGGTTTTTTCAAGTTCATATAGCTGAATAATTAAGTACTTTGCTTAAAAAGTATGAATGTGATGTCTTATCCATACTATTCTTGAGTAGACAGCCGCAACAGGTGTGCACAAAGGTAGTATTTCAAAGATCAGTTCCATTATCGTCGGTTATTCATGTTAACAATAATTTTGCAACAATCATTCACGGAATTTCTTCGAAATAAGTTTATTTATCATTTCTCTAACTACACACATTATTTAGACTGCATACTTCGCAATAAATATTCGCATAAGGCACATCTAGTGTGCTTATGAAGTCTAGCTTTTGGAATCATCTCCCTGGCCTTATCCCATACATTGTTGGGGTCGGCACTTGATTCAACCCGATGTGGCTGATCACCTGATTTTTACACGAAGCGATTGCCATCTGACCTTCGCAACCCCTTTTATGAGGAAAATCTGTGATCTGGGTTAAACCAGTTGTCAGTCTATTTTAGGACCTGTAACGATTTCCAAAGATGATAAATTGGAAACCGGGACCGACGGCTTAAGGTGCTCTCCGAGGCACGCATGGAACTTGGGCGGTCACCCGTCCAATTACTGGCTAGGGTTAGGGTTGCTTAACTTCGCTGATTGAATGATACGCGCAATAGCAACTGTGCCACGAGCTCCTCAAGTCTAGCTTTTGGAATAACTTAGAATTTATTGTAATGTCGCCACACTTTTTAACGTAATTATTTAATACTGACTGTGTCCCGGGACATTACTCGCGAGGACTTATTTTCAGGGGTAGCTTTATTTCGCGGAACACAATTTTTTTTTTAATAAAAGTTGTCTATTTAACTTCAGGTATTTGCCAGCGAATGTACCGACAAACGGACACAGTCTGACATTTTTTTTTATAAGTTATTGGTTTATATTTGTAATTACCGTACGTACTTTCATAATGTATTCTGTAAAAATCTGCTTGTTTGGAATTATAAACAGAATCTTCAATTTTATTTTTATTTCTGTAAGATAGCTAAGATAGATAATATCTTCATAGAGGTAAGTAATCCTCCAAGTTCTCTGAAAAACTTATTTTCTTAAATCTGACTTTGACCCAAAACGGATAAAGGTCAGATTTCTAACATCCCTCAGCGAAAATAGTGGGAGTGTTTATTTATGTTCGCTCCATACAAAACAAAAAAAATTACTGATACACAATTAAGGTCAGCGCTCAAAACTCGTGAAGGTACCTATATGTATAATAAAACAAGTAAATATAGACAAATCTTTATTCATAATATTAATAGAGCATTTGAACATTATTAACATTGCGATAAAACACCTAGTTGGCAGACCACGAGAATTTTTTTAAGAAGATATATTTTGCTAAAATTTCAAAAGGTTTAATTTAACCAAATGATTGACATAGCGCGGATATAGTCACAAAATATTCACTAAGGTATCTCAGCGACGCATTTGTCGTCGACTGTCTGTTTTAAAGAAACGAAATTGAACCTTATCCTCTATGTATTATGTATCAATTTCCTACGATGGAAAGCAACGCTCGTCATCGACGTTAAGAAACTTTAGTGAATAACGCGGCTGTACGAAAACCATACTTCCATACAAAATATTTTTGTATGTTTGATACTGTTTTTAATAACATGTAGGATTTGAAATCTGATAGGTATGAATATACAGATAGTAGAATAAACTAAACGTTTATTAGAGATGCAGTCACGAGCTATGAGCGCTCAACTCAACGCGAGAGTCTCATAAAATGAATACTGCGCGGTCAGCGCTCAAAATTGGTGATATATGAAAAAAAATTAAAAGACCTTACTTTTAAAACCCAACTTAAACCTAGGTTTATCTTAGGCCTCGTTTACAATGGCTTAGTTTCTAGACTGCAACATGGTGTTATTTATATGTGAATAAAACTATACAATATATTATGATATCACCCAACATATATTATAGCTATACATTTATACAATATATATATTATACAGCGCCAATTTGTAAGATTGGAAGAATCAATTGGAATGCGTTTTGTATATACGTTGAACTGTTCCCGGCCTGAAAAAATGGTAAAAATGTTTAGTATAACGACAAATAAAATTTTTATAATAGTTAAGGGATATTTTTTAAATGTATTTGAACTACCAAATGATGCTGTACCAAAAGGTGCGCGTTAAAAATCTTCCATACTAATATTATAAAGAGAAACTTTGTTTGTTTGGTTGTAATGAATAGACTCAAAAACTACTGGACCGATTTCAAAAATTCTCTCACCATTGGTTAGCTACATCATCAGCGAGTAACATAGGCTTTATTTTATCCCCGTACTCCCACGGGAACGGGAACTACGCGGGTGAAACCGCGTGAGTGATCTTAATCTATAGGCTAAAAGACACCAATAATACTATAGGTGCTATCTACTATCTTATTATATTGACAGATTATGAAAAGACAATTTGCCAAGATTTTTTTTTCTGGGAAGAAAACAATATCTAAAAATTTACCTCCAAAAATATGTTAGTGGTGTAATTGTTAATTTGATCCTTATCATCATCAGGTAGAGAGTTCAATTTCTCCGTGAAGAGTGTCGCCAGCTCACTAATGTGTTTCGTTAGCACCACTGTCATTCTGTAACAATTAAAATGTCTTAAAGTACTTTATGGATAAAACAAGAGGTCGTTTGGCACAAAATAAATACGAGCGAGAAAAGTCGCACGCTCACATATAGTACAGTAATTGTAGTAGTGACTGTTAAGCGACACGCAAATATGCATCTGCGTGTACCAAATACTGCCAATTTATGGGTGTCTATTATATCTAATTTCATGGGTGACCCGCGGATTCCTAGTGATTTCTTTAAAAAACAGTGGTTCAAGTTACTCCTTGTAACATTAGACATCTACGAGTGAGTCTCATTAAAATCGGTCCAGCAGTTTTCGAAGATTAGCCGGAACAAACAGACAGATAGGCAGACTGAGAAATTGTTTTTTTTTTTCAATATCTACCTTATTTACTTAAACATACATTTAGTTAAAAGCTGTAATTTGGAATTACAAACAGACAGAAGGATATTAAAATGGTACAAAGATCATACTGCGTGAGCGCATCAGCTTCGTCAGCGGTGGACCGTCGTGGTTTGACGAGCAGCATCTCAGCGGCCTTGTGGTACACTTCCATACAGAGAGCCGTGGTCTGCGCCAGCGCACCGACTGCTCGCTTGTACACAACGCGAGCGCCACCCGAGCTTTGGGATACCCACTGGGATACATCGTCGTGTTGCCTGTATACAGTAAAGGATTTTATTCCAGATTTTCTATCACAGTGAAGAAAAACATCTGAATACTAGCTGTGCCCCGCGGTTTCGCCTAGACTTAATTTCGTGGATCTTCATTATTTTTTAGCGCAACGTTTTTATTATTAAATCAGGCCGCAGTTACTCCTCGTAGCATAGGTATATCAGCTAGCTGCCAGTGAATGTTTAAAATCTGTCCAGGAGTTCAGAGATAAGCCATAACAAACAGAAAGACCTTTTTATTTAAGGACCTAATCGCCTTTCATCACAAATATGCACCCTAATGGAAAAACGTTTCAAAGTCATTCGTCATGCCTATTTGTACCAATACAGTTACTTACTTAACCAAAGGTTGGAACTGCAATTTCAATCCCAGATCCTGTGTAGCGGTCTGCAGTCTCTCGTGGAATGCGTCACTCTTGGATGAGCCGTCTTGGGGCTCTTCATCATCATCTTCCTCTTCTGGCATTTCACATAGTTCTAAAACAGCACAATTAAATGGTCAATTGGGTACATTTCGACATAGTGCCAACGCGTTTGAGTTCTAGTTTTTATCTACATCTGTGTTTTGAAACTACGTCCTTGGACTTAAATTTTTCAGTGATATTTCGTTATTTATTTCGCACTACTAATAAAAACTGTAAAATATTTTTCAAAATACTAATTAGTGTAATTTTTTTCAGCTTGTATTTTATAAAAGCAACATTCCGATTTCAAGATACTTTGTATTTCGATAATGTCGAGTACAATTTTTAATACTTTCTGTAATTCTGTGTCTTAATTTTGTTTGTAATGACATTAACACATTCACAGCTAACATTTCAACTTCTTCGTAAATTCTCGAACAGTTGGACGCACATACGCGTCGTTAGCAGTGAACGCGTTAAAGCATAACGTGAATTTATTTGGCAGGCTGCGTACTCAGCGTCTAAACGGCTAAGTCAACAGTTACAGACATACCAGCGACTTGGTGTAAGGTCTCGTTGATATCCTGCCTCTTGGAAGGCTCTGCACCGCGGAGTCGTTCGTCGATGCGCAGCCGCACCTGACGAGATAACATCTCTAACGCTTCCAGGTGTACTAAACCTGCATTAGGAAATAATATACATACATACATATGCTCACGCCTGTATTCCCCGAAGGGGTAGGCTGAGGTGTTGTAATTACAACACCCACTTTTCACCGAAGATGATTAAGTGCCAACATGACAGATGGTGAGTCCATCGCCGTCTCAGACACTTTACATACGTCATTGAATTACTTCTCAGAAATATGCAGGTTTCCTCACGATGTTTTTCTTCACCGTAAAACACGTGGTGTGAAATCACTGTACATAAGTTTTTTAGAAATACTCATTGGTACAGGCCCCGCTGGGATTCGAACTTGCGTAGCAGGCAACTGCTCAAACCTCAAGGCCACCACGGCTCTTATATACAATATTAAAAAACACTGGCCAGTTGGTCTTGTGGTACAAAACGCTACGACCTTAACTTTGTTACCTTCAAAATCATCAAACAAATTCTCATAATGCACTTCCTTGGCCTCCCTCTTCTGTTCCCTAACATTGTCTTCTTCATCAGCCCGAGCCTTAGCTTCCCTCAGGACTTGGGACAGTACTGGCTTATCTCCAGAGTCCAGACCGAGTAGGGCTCGTTTCTTAGCTAACCCCGGGTCGCCATCCTGAAGGACTTCCATGGTCTTCTTACCGATCGTCTCTAAGGTGTCAAGGCCACCTGATATCACTTTAGTACCTGGAATTAAAGGTTTGACGTTCAATATTGATTATCTCGTGGTCTAGTGATTGCAAGCACTATTAGGGAACACGAGATCCTGGGTTCGACCTCCGGGTTTGCCCGAGTCGGGTGTTATTGGGTTTTTCTATCTGTATGTTCCTAGTAGCAGCAAAGAGTCTGGATTAGTTCCCGGCTAGTGGCAAGAGGCTCGCCATTTTCTACGTGGGACCCAAACATATCTGTTGAAACATGGGTGTACTATTAGTACACCTCAGCCTACCATTTCAGGGAATACAGGCCTAATAGCAGTGCCACATGGTTATACTCCTTGGAACAGCAGCTATCTCATAGTGAAAGTCCCGTTAAAACTGTTTCAGCCCATTCAGAGATTAGCTTGAACAGACTGATAGACAGACAGATATATTATTTTTTTAATTATTGTATGTAAAATATGCATTTGCATACATTACATACTTCTATTTTCTCTATCTATATATAGATATAGTTTAAGCATTTAATTACCCGTAGTTTCAACAAATTTAGTGACACCGGATATAAGACTCCCAAATGGAAATTGTCCTTCGCTAACATTCCCTTTGGACTCTTGGCTCTCGGTCACTTCCTTCGTAGGCTTATCTGGACTTCTACACTGAGCATCTTGACCCTCATTTTTAGCGGCTTTGGTTCTAGCCAACTCTTCGGGATCTGGTGCTCCAATACCAGTTTCTAGGACTGTTGAGATTCCCTAAAAAAAGGATTGAATATTAGTAAGCAACCTGAAATCATTCTAAGTGCATGGAGTGCTATTAAGTGGAGGGATATGGCACTGAGGGCTGGTGGTTACAACCCTCAATAAAAAGGAATCAACGAAAGTATAAATTACCTGTGACACTTGACTGGTAAGAGTGCTGATTCCAGCAGAAGCTGTGCTGATTAAAGAGTCCACACTCCAACCCCAACCCCAGTTACTGGACGCTGGCTCAGTGGACACCGCTGCCAACCTATCTGCTACTGTCTTCATGTCTTGATCTGGTTGGGATGATCTTGGTTTTGGTTGCTGGTCCTGGAAATTTTAATTCTAAATCTATTACTTAACTCAAAATGCATTAAATTTTTTGCTGGTGGTGTAAATGTAACAGAAGGCCAAGTAAAGGTTTGTACATGTTTAAACATTGTCAACATTCAAATACTATTTGGTGAAATTTGTGTGAATTTACTAATTTACAAGATCAATATATGTTTATTCCAAACGCCCCTATAAATTTAAACTCAAAGATACCCAGAAGAATTCTCAGCTGGCCTTAACACCTAAGCCATCTAAAAACTTATTTAAGTGTTTAACACTAAATAACAGCTTAGTAAGCACATCAGCTAACATCAGTGGGTACATGTCTCAATTCAATATCATTCTTGTCTCTCAAAACCTCCCCAACATGATTAATTATCCACATCAATTCACCATCCTTGGAATCAACCACAACTCGGCTATGAAAAAGTATCAACATTATGAGCCATGTTAAACATATTGTTGTATTATGGTCTTTGGTTGTTTGTTGACATTGGACAATGGCCATACTGGGGGCACTGACACTGTCCACAAAGGGGTGTATAAAAGCCTGCCTACCCTACCACTTCATATAAGAATTCAATTTACATGATAGTGCGCATACTGCAAGTCTACGAACATGACTAACACTAGAGTGTCAGTCAGCATTTGCCTACAGTATGAAGAATGGAATCACTGTGCTAACTAACACAGGAAGAGACGAAAGGGTCTCACTACAGCCAGCAGTGTATCTATCTGACATCAAAAAATAATACTATACTTCAATGTTAAGAAATCATAAGAATTGTATAAGGAAATTTTAGTATCTATTATCAATGTAACATAAATTAAAGGCAAAATTATATTAGTATAATCCTTACTTGAACTATTGCAGAGCTAGAATCCTGTCCCCAATCACCAAAGTCACCCCATCCCGTGTCTTGGCTCTGTTCCGGCTTTGGTGCAGGTTGAATTTGTGGTTTATCTTGTTCCTTGCTTAAACCTGAACTCACAACACTCTGCGAGGTTGCCAGTTCATTTTCATCTATATCAAAGTCATCCCAGCCATCTGTCTCTTGTTTCTGTAAAATGATGATTAAAAAAAACTATGATAAAATCGAGTTGTGGTGGCCGTAGGGTTTAAGCAGTTGCCTGCACCGCAAACAACGCAGGTTGAAATCCCAGCAGGGCCTGTACTAATGAATTTTTCTAAAAATATATGTGCAACCATTGTGAGGAAACCTGTATATGTCTGAGTAGTAATTCAAAGATGTATGTATAGTGGCTGAGATAACAATGGACTCGCCATCTGTCATCCTGGCATTTAATCATCTTCTGTGAAAAGTGTATGTTGTTTTTACAATCTCTGCCTACCTGTTTTGGGAATACAGGCGTGAGCATGTATATGTTATGATTTGAGCAGTAAAAAATGTTTTTGACCACTTGGTATAAACAAATCATGGTTTATACCAAGACTAGCCATAACCATATCTATATATCTCATAATATAAGGAGCTACTTTTAAACCAAAGACTATTTTAATATATTTTTAGTTATATGGGGGTTATAGATTTCACCATCCATAGACATTGGGAACAGTAAACCCTTAGATACACCATATGTTTAGTTGAGTTGCCAACTAATAAGTAAAAAATATATTTTGTTTCCTCCATGTTTGATAAAACTATTAATTTAATAATATAACAGTTTATTTAGTCCTACAATAAAAGGGTACCTACTGAACAGGAGATAGCATTAAGCCTTATTTATGGTGTTAAAGATAATTGTGAATAAATCAAGGATATCCAAAATGATGAAATTACCTCTTTTTTTTCGAGTTTCTTAACATTACTGACAGATATTGGTTTGTCATTAGGGTCTTGGTCCGTCTCCAATGCATTGTCACTGTAATTTGATGAGGATAAACGCTTTTTTCTCTCCTTTTTGTCAATACTAGAGTGGCCCTCATCTGCACTCTCAAAGTCTTCACTGTCACTAGAAGGCATTATATCTTATGATTACGTATACTTCAAGTGCACAATTTAGTATAAATTAATTTCACAAGCCCTCAAATGAACACAAAGCACTTTAATTGAATTCCACGAATCCTATTAACATTGCACTAACTTTAATACGTGTATTCGTATCGACAAAAAAAATGTGCTGTAAGTAAAGTAACTTTTTCGATTTTGACGTTTTTGACATTGACAGACTGAAGTTTGTCCCGTCAAATAAATGACAAACTTTTCTATATGGACTGTTGCCGACGATAATATTTTAATTGTAAAAAACCTAACTACATTTTTATTATTTCGATAGGATTGTGAATTATTATTTGTTTATCACGATGCGAAGAAAAAATATTGGGATTATATTACTAGGCCGTGATATTAGATTTAACATAAGTTTATGTTAGAAAATAGGTGATATTATTGTGCTAACAATTAGGTAATAGTTGAAGTTTTCCTAAACAAAATGACGCATCGCTTTATAATACCTACCATTAATATTAAATACCCCAATGTATAATACATTGGGGTATTTATTACTAAAATAATCATTGAAAAATTACAAAACGCTAATCTCGAAAATTTTTACCAAAAGCCTGTGGTTCAGTTCGGGTAAGAATATAAAAAAATGCTAAATCATTTTCATTTATGGTACAAGTTAAAAAAAAACCCCTAAATTACAAAATAAAATAATTACAGTTGTAGAAATAATTTTCCGTGGTTGCAGGTTTATTTTGTAAGTGATTTATTCATTGATAAAAACTAAATAGCATTTACAAACTTGTAAATTAGCGTTGTAAATGTTTTAGTAGGTACTTCATTTAAACCTATCAAAGCACAGACTGGTGGATTGAAAAATAGCTTTTAATATGTTAGATACCTGCATACCTACCTATTAGAATGATTTTGGAATTAGGTACCTACTTGCTCGCTGTCCCCTGTGGTCCAAAACAATCGTCAAAAACACGAAAGAGCGGATATATTTTTAATATCAGAAGGGATTAAATTGTTCCAGTACTTACCTCGTTATGCAGGTAAGGTACCTACCTACTTAAAAAAAAAGTACGTCGGGCCATACAGACAGAATCATAAAATGACATCAGCGCATTCAAGGTCAGCGCTCATATCTCGTGACGGCACTTTTTCTAACAGACATCGACGCATCATATTTAATTAATACTATGAATTGAAAATGTCGTATTTTTAGAATTTGTAAAGTGTGATCGATCGGTACCTATAGGTGCTTATTAGGTAGGTATATTAAACTGACATACTATGCGAAAGTATGTGTAATGTAAACGTGTTTTTCCTTGTTAAGTATTTAATTGAATATTTTAGGGGCTTAGATTCCGCTTGTCCTATTACCTATTGCTGTTCAGTTTCATTGCTATGCTTAGAAATGCTACTTGTTGCCTAAAACAACAGCTTTTCAATTTAATCATCACGATAAAATAACAATTGATTCATTCTCGTTTGCAGAATTTGTTTCAAAGGTAGTTATCCGAATCAAATGAAACGGCCAATGTTAAGTGTAAGTATAGAAAATGAGATTCCGATAAATTGAGAACCTATTTGTTTCGGATTACTAAAATAATCCTTTCTTAGTTCTTAGTCTTAGAGCTGTTGTGCTATGTGGCAAAAATGTGCGTCTAAATAGTCTACATCCTGTATACTGAGCGGGTGAAACCGCGAGCGCAAGCTAAATGATTTTAGTATTTTCTTCACGTAAACGTCCCTAATATAATAAGTTAACCTTTTAAACGTTATACCTAATAACATTACCCTCATAATATTTACGTGGTGCACGCGATCATATACCTAAATCAAAAGCCACTTACAAGACTGGGTAGTAAATTTAACCGATATATTATCGGTATTATATGTTTTCTGTGTTGTATAGAGTGAGGTTATTGTAACCGACTATTCCTTTGTATAGATATTTTTTTCTAATTTCCTGGTTCCGTCCGGGCGGTGTGGCAGCCGGAGGCTCGTAAGAAATTGTAGGCTTTAGTGGCGTTCTTCTCGACGGCTCGATGTTCTCCGTACAAACTATAAAGTGACTGTTTAGCTGACGATCTCTACTCTACCTGCTGACTTATTTACTCAAGGCTTTCTGAATTTGTGCCGAACAATAATTATTCGGAAGTGATTGTTCGTGGGGTAATATTTAATCATTTCACTCCGCACTCTTGCAATCTAACAATTTTGAATTAGATCTATTATGGGTAGATAATACTTACATTCGTTTCTTTTCAAATAAATTTATCAATTGCAGATTACAAGTAAAATATTTACCTACCCTATCATCCGGAATCCCTACGTTCAATGAAGGAAATTAATAATAATCACGGATACATTGTACCTATCTACAGAATGTATGTAAGCCCGTATATGTTTAAGTGTGTACATACGCTGTGGAATGCGCTTTATACATATAGTCGACGTCTATACATATTTATACAGCGGTATCGTAAATAGATTGAATGGGTAGGTACCTACTTACTTTTTGCTTACATTGCCAGTTCGTTTCGCAGAGTCCGACACACGGCATGAGGCATCACTCAGTCGGACGGTACATGCAGACCATCGGTGTGTAGCAGTGTATGTAATGTAAACATTAGGTGGCTGAGGAATGCATTTATACAGTAGGTGCTGGTGAATATTATCATGAGCGGTGATAACGTGGCGGCGACTCGGCGGGTTTCAGTCAGCGACGCGGGGTCGCGTGGTACGGTCGTGTGTATCTCTAGTGTCGACCGAGTGACGTACAGAATCGCTCCGTGTGTTCGCGCTCGCGTACGCGCCGCATTCCATCGTGGGGGCCCTTCGCTGCCATTGGCCGATCCCGCGTGACGTCACACCTCGTAATGAGGTATTCAACATGGCCGTGTAGCTAGTTCGCGAGTGTGCTTCGTTATTCGTTTGAATGGATTTAATCAGTGAAATATGCCAAGGAGACGAAACGGTGAGATACCCTTGCCCGACGGATGGGAATATGCGAGGGACTTTGACGGCAAATTGTATTTCATCGATCACAACAGTAGAAAAACGACGTGGATCGACCCGCGAGACAGGTAAGTTTTCCAAAGAGAAGTGTTAACCCGTAAGAGCCCCATGTCAAAACTTTACATTCCATTACGATTTCGAACGTTTTCTGATTGAATTTGAGTGCTGTGATCATACTTATAGATGGTGCAAACGTCATAATAAGTCGTGTTTGAGTTGCAAGTGCTAAACACAGTTCTAAAATAGACTAAATCGTGAAAAACAAAGTGTTCGCTCGCCGCGACGCCGTCGCTCTCTAGCGGAAACTATGCGCAACAACCTCGATTTCACACGACATTCCACAATTTAGTGACAACAAATGAACTAAACACAACTTATGGTTATCATTTGTTATCCTTCGGAATGCGTATTGTGGTGTTGTTTTCATTTGGCTCATGTTTGGTGAGCGGCACCGTCGATGTCGGTTCGCGACAAATGAGGCCACGGAACTGGTTCACAGCAATGTTAGTGACTGAACTGGCGCAGAAATAATTCGATGAAGCGTTTGTGTTAAATACGAATGTGGCATGTTGTGCCGATGGTGCGGTCGGTGGTTTCGTAAGGTGCGCGTGTGTGTACGGTGGCGATGCGTGGTGAGCGCGGTGGGAGATGGAATGCAATGCATAGGCAACTCGCGCGGTGTGAATGACAGGCCGTAGAATGCGGCCCGGGCCTGAGGCGATGGTCGCGCCTTTCTAAAGCGGCGCACACCCCTTGCCCCTCAGCGCGCCGTTGCCTCCCCACACCCCCCGCACCACCTTACCGAGCTGCAGGTGCTGCACACATCCCTATTAAATACCGATCATGTCTCTAGTCGTATCTATTTGCCATGCTTAATGACACCTGCATCATTGTCTTAAAAAGTAGACCATAAAAGTTCCGCACCTGCACGAGGATGCATGGTTACAGTTAAAAACGTTCAATTATCACTCTGGTGATGGTAAACAGCGTAACAATTAGCGGTGTTGTTGCTTGCCATCACGGGGCGAGAGGTCCTTATAAACTACCATTAGTGACAAAGAGGAGGAGTGTGTAATATGCAAGACATTGATATGCCTATACTCCCTAAAGTGATTGGAAGCTGAACATCGTACTTTGCAGATGGTACAGCTCCAAGCATCTTGATAATAACGAGAAGTTTGAATGTAAATTATGTTTTGGAACATGAACCAGCAAAGTGCGACACTTTAATTATTCAAATAAAATATAGTTTTGTATTTTGAATCAAGCTACAACCAGTGAATGTAGTCGTGCAAGAAAATATTTGCTATATTCGATTTTACGTTCGAATTTATCGCTGAGCTAATATTGCATAAAAATGTGAATGTGAATTAAATTGACTCAAGTTAAGTTAAGAAGGCACTGAGATTTTGGTCTGGCAGGTACATTGACACTGCAATAAAATTTGCCGTTGACACAGGAAATATAAAGTGGAATTTTTATTGAACCTTTTGGCAAGCTGCATTCCATACGGTCTGCAATCTGTATTTCACCATGATATTTGAGCTGTGCTCACTGACTTGGAAACTAAGAACACCAAAACATAACGTGACAGTATATTTCCGTTTGTTATTAGTCGTTATCATCTTTCGCACTCATATTTGTGATAGTGAAAAATTTTAGTTCCACGTTCTACTGTGCAAAATGTTGGAGCTAATTGTGCGCTCAATGAGACGGTACAGAATTACCTACATAGCGCATTGTTTTGGAAAGAATGCGAAGTGGATAGTAAAAGAGCAACGACAGTTCAAAATTGACCTAGAATTTGTTAGGAGCAGCGGTAGCACCGCGGATGTCACTTCGCCGTCGTCGGCCGACCCGCTAGTAATGCTAGTGTCCACTTGTGCAAAACGCGCACACAATAAAACGAGTCACTAAGCCAATTTATTAATGCTAAAAATAACCAGCCGTCTCGGGCGCATACGGCGCTATTAACCTTATACGTGGAACTCAAACGTTCCACTATGAAAAATGTGCCCTCCTTCACGTCAGCTATTCACTTACGAACTGGCAAGCTTCTAGCAGTAGAATGCAATTATTTACCTACCACAAGAATGTCGTCGGCTAAGTAGAACCACTTTTTACATGTAGATGTAATCGTCTCATTTTGACGTCGAGAGATCGCTCGTTAATAATAAAATATTTGCCCTTGAATTTCGATATATGGCAATTTTAACAAGACAAAGATCTTTATGGCGTCGTTTGGACAGAGGCTATACATTTACGGTATTAAGTGTCATCACATATACGCGTCACTAACGAGATGTTGCGTGCGACTGGGCATTTTGCGGTTGTCGCATATGTTGAGGCAAGTGTGATATGTGACTAGATGAGGGCGTAAAAAAATATAAGCAAAAAGCTAAATACAGAGGAGCATTCAACAGCTATGCATTGTGAACTGAGGAAAACCTATTCATTGTCGTTAAGTAAGGAAGCGGGGAAGACAATGATAGCGTCGATTAACGAGCGAATGGGAACCTATACCTGGGTTCGCTTCGACGGTGTTTATTACTTTAATTGTATCGGTTGAATGCAGCTTCACTGCGCCGCTGGTACATTGTTCGGTTCGCATACCAGAGCGTTGGGTTCCGTTGATCGTTAATGCATAATTCTATGTTACGAGTGAAATCTGCGTTATGAATCTATTCGAGCCCACATTGGTGCGGATAATAAATGTGAGAAACGCATGTATGCGATGGAATGCCTCAATGCGATTTGCATGCCCTCGGTAAGCCAATGCGTGTCGTGATGGCTAATTTAATATTATCATTGTCCGTGTACATCACGTTGGATGAATAAATGCGGCAGTTTGGAGCAAAATAGCATTCAATTTTGTAGTTTGTATGTAATCTTGAGTGGACATTTCAAATTAATGTACATTTTAAGTGTAACATTGATAGTGTGTGAAGAAGGTATCTTCACGAGATTGTGTAACCCAAGCGTATGCTTCCCACGCAGTACACGAGCTCCTTCAAGCGTAACGCCGAGGTAACGCCATAGGGGCTGGGCATTTTACTGCGTTTCTTGTATCTTAATTGAGTGGGCAGAATTCCTTCGAAGTTGCGTGATTTTAGTTCCAAGCATTTTGAAGTATACGATAACATTGCTAACACAGAGTAAAGAACGTCATTTCCTTTTTGATCTAGAGGGCTACCGGTTTCGGATCTTTCCAAGTTCTCTTCTTGTTGGCTATAGTCTTCATCGCCATTTGACACAGAAAACTTACTTTGATGCTGGACAAAATCAATTGAACCCAATGAATTGGTTGTCTTATCTGTAGTCATGGAAATGACCAAGTATAATACGAACAGATTTATAAACATCAACGTTTTATAGAAGATAGGAACGTTCTATGTACTACTGTGGGGTGCGGCGCGTGGCGAACAGACGCAAAATAACGTAGCTACAACATTGTTTGCTCTACGCATTCCTCAGAGATAAATATGTCCTTGGCGATTTTATACCACAGACATACGTCGACTCTGCGCCGCTACACAATATTCAGTTTCATTTAAATTTCAAAACTGAAGATACGAATTTGGGAATAGATTTTTCTGCAAAAAGAAAACGGAACATACGTAACTCTCTAGATGCATGCTATTCCATCACGATGTTTTGGTTTACGAAAAAGATATTTGGAGTGACAAATAATTCTGCTGGCTGTTAGAGAATGTCAGGGAATGGAGGCTCAACTGGCATATCATCTACATTTTGAAGTTGAATATAGAACTACTCGTACCGCCACCATCTCATTTACTTGTATATGTATAAAGCTGAAGTTAATTTGCTTGCTTGAACGCGATAATCTCAGGAACTTACTGGTCCCATTTGAAAAATGACATGTCGAAGTGCTGAGACCAATCACGAGTTTAAGTTAGCGTGAGACCAAAGAGCTCCACGCGGACGAAGTCGAGCGCAGAAGCTAGTAATAATAGAAAATGTATTCAAAATCACGCATGGTTCAAAATTTATCTGTATAAGTACCTATGCGATAAAGGCAGCGGTGCTCTCGTTTCTAATCAAAATAATTAGCATTCCTCTCTTATCTGTATGCCGTCATACAGCGGTTGTTTGCCTACTTGTAACGACTTTTTCATTGTTATGCACGTATGCTAGTATTTTTTAACATATACTGGGGGCCAACTAAGATCGTTTAAGCAACGCGTATTGAGAACTTCTCAACTTTGACGTTTTGCGGTACCAGAATGTAACGTCAAATACGTCAGAATTTCTTAATACGCTCTGCTCAAACCGTTGATGGTAGGCCCCACTGATCTTTAATTCTAAAGATTTTCTCTGAAAATTTCCAATCGCAAGGCAGTCTTAATATGTATTGTCAAATTCACCATTACTTAGTTTGAAAGTTAGCATAAGTAAAATGATAAGCTTGCAAAATATGGTGCGTCGACATAGTGGGTTGTGGAATGGCTCGGATGGAATTTCTGCGCGTTTGTCCGCCCATATAGGGAATGTTGATAAATCGTCAATATACTCCGGTCATAAAATTGAATAACTATTTGCATAAAGTTGTTTGATTACCGTAGGAGGACGTTTTTAGTAAAGAATGTAGCTTGTTTAAAATTCCCTCCAATGAACTTTTCGGGCCGTATTATAATGATGTCCAAAGTTTGGTTTCGTTTCGCCGGTACGACACACATCTACCGTTATCTGACTCAAAAATGTCTAATAAAAATTAATGTAGTTATTTACTGGCATATTCATTAATGGAATATCTTTTAGATGGTAAAGTAATTAACGATGCAGTTATTAAGGTGACCATCGTCAATATTTTCGTATGAGCGATGGTTCGCCTTCAAAATATTGCATACATACTATATCTCAATGTGATGATGAAGCATGACATACGACTACTGTAGTTCAATCCTGTAATTGCTTTGAACATTTAATATTTGACTGGATTAAGAGTATCCTGTGGCAAATTTAATTCTGAGAATGTTTTAATTTGTGTCCATAAACGGAGGCTCTCAGAGGCGAACTGGCACAAATCCTTGATTTTGAATAAATTGTTGGCGACCTGAGGTTTGGGTGTGGGCGAAATATGCGACATGGCACTATAATAAAACAATATCTCACGCCAATATATACCTTGTGGAGTCGTAATACTTACCGATTTGATTTAAACAATCTACAAACTGTTTGGTATGCATAATCACCTGTATTTATCTTATAACGATTAAGTGTTAGATTTTGGTACTTTTGAGTTTCATTTGTGTCAGCGAGTTCATTTGAAAGTTATTTAGGTTTCGTGGTATCATAATAATTTGCGATAATAATGAATGGCATTTAACATATTTATGAAGGTGTTTGTGAAGTGAATTTGTGTCGGGGCTTGATACTATTTAAGCAGCCAGTTATTAAAACTAACCACCATAAAGGCTGTTAGGTTTTTATGAACCGTATTTTTGTTTTAAAGCTTATTTCGAATTTTTTGTGACAGTGAACATTTTCTTTAAGAAGTACACGAAATACCCAAACGTATATCACTGTTAAAATTGCTTGCATACCTACTTGCAAGCCGGCTCCATTCGATCGGTCATTCACAAAACAATGGAGTGAGGAATTTGGTTCCTCAACAAACATTGTGAGGACGCGAGGCGCCATTCATTCGAAGTGCTTTGATATCCTCCATGTTGCACTTTCAGCTCACAGTCCAACTCTAATAATAAGCCGATGTGAATGGAGCCGCCGAAGTGCCTAATGTTTGACTTTCTACCGCTGGGAAAGTATCATTTGTGCACTCGTCAAGTTGCTGAGGTACCATTAACAACATTTCTGTCATACCTAGTTACTTCGAAGTCGATATCCGTTCGTGTAGTGTACGCTAAATTATTGCTTTCCTACACAACCACTACACAACATGTTACTTCGGCTACGCCACATATTTGCATAATGTGTCGGTTTTAATGCTAGAAGTATGGCTAATAAGTATTATTTTTCTGAACGTTCATTTGCGCAGGGAACTAAATTATTGAAATGGTTTTATTGCTTGTGTGAAATACCGGTCGCTATTTTGATTGTAGACACATAAATATTGCCGTTAACTGTACCACCATAATGTCTGGCGTAGATACGGAGAAATATTTGAATATTTAACTGGCGTGTACTTAAAATCTTGTTGAGATTAATGGCACCTAATATTCCCAGCTATTATTCAAATAAGAATGGGAGTGACTGCAGTGCAATATCAATTAGAAATACCTGAGTGGCGGCGCTATTACAAAGAAAAGTGGAGCAATCCGTCATTACTTGACGTTGTTAGACTAGGTATCGTATTATCGAATGTTTGTGAGCGGTTCGTGATACTCATGATAGTGTGTCGCACGCGCCGGCTGCCGGCGTGACGAAGGCGGCTGGTATGCAGCGTGATTCAAACGGAAACCCTATATATTCAGTGTTTATGCAATCGCTTCTGGTCCGTCCCTCACTTCGACAGACGGCGTCGTGCAACGTTCAATCTTGCGCGCACACTCAATCGCCCTAATGGATGACGATTTTATAAAGCGACGCGTCAATCGGGGCGAATATAATACAGCCTTACCAACTCGTAAGTGCAATTTAAAGTTTTCAATGTAAATAAATCGGCGAGTGAGTTTTATTATTCAACTCGGAGCACATAACTAATGTGTTTAAGTTCTCCAATCCCAAGACGAGCATGAGACCTTGGTGGCGTGACGTGACGTGCGTCTCAAATACAGTTCACATTAGGTGTTGGAATGTCGTTTGTCAATGATCGAATGACGAGTGACGTCATGGCGTCACATTTTATGCTCGAGCGAGCGTCTCTGCCATCTCGACATAATTACCACTTTCGAACGATCGCCGTAGCAATTTTGGGGATAAATACCCTGATCGATCATGACGTAACGCTCGAAGAATGTTTATATGTGGTTACTTTAATGCACGGTTCGATTCAGATACGAAATTTTATATTCAAGTATTGGATCATCCGGTCGGCATGCTTCGTCGAATCGATTGCAAGTTGTGTTTAATTTGATTATAACTGCTGTGTAGCAATGTGTCAGTCATTTGGAATGCGAGAGGAAATCACGTTGACCCTAACGCGATTCCTTTTTCGGACAACGGAAAGTGTAATCTTCCTGTCCATGAGGTTATGCTATTTGGCCTGAACATAAAAGTACATTGTATATTAAATTTTATGCTTAGCGATGTTTAAATGACTTTATAAGTTAAGAATTTTCTAGTAACTTTGTAAGGCAAAACCAAAAGCTATTCAGTTAACACTGTTATCCTTAACCGTGTCTAGTGACACAGTTAAGGAAGACAGATAAACTTGCTGCAGTTTAAACCAAAGTGGAGCAATGGCCCGCAGGGAGAACATTCAAAATTAAAAAAAATGGAGTTTATTCTGAAGCCCAAGGAATGTACATTAAACGGGCCATCCGGATTAAAATATTCCTTTGCGGTATTTATAGAGCATTAGTAGGTGTGCGTGTCTGTCTGTGGGTCGGTCGATATGTGTGAGACAGCGTGGCACCGCCTCCGTTCAGACGTACACCAAGTTTGTCGTAATCCAGGATTTGGTCATCGTGCTTGCGAAATTTTGCTAGAAAGTAAATCGTGATTCGTTGCGCGCGTACTTACCTATCATACGAAATCACTGTCGTGGGTTGTCGTTGAGTTTTCAAAATTGGAGTGTGGTTTGGGAACTCTGGTTAATTCGAAGTTTTGAAGTCCTCAAAGGAGCTGTTTTGGGACTTCTTTTTTTGACGATATTTGTGAGATTTGCAATTGGGCTTGGGGTATCAGGAGTGAAATCTGCAGTAGCATGTAACAAAATAGTCCAAAGCGGGCGGCAACCTTCGTGTTTCTATTTGCGGATGGCGTCGGACGGTACATTGGCCTTCTGCCGCGCTATTTTCCAATAAGACCGAGATGCACTGACATATCACACGACACAAACGCTTGCGGATATATTCGATCCCATTTATCGATTTTAATTAAAAACATAATTTCTACATTCACAAGTATGTAGGCCTCAGCAACATTTAAAATAAATATTTACAATTTATTTTATGTACGAAGAACTCGATAGTACAATCATCGATCAATCTATATTATCAATAAAAACAAAAGGATCATATTAAATTTATCGTCCGATTTTTTATGATGTTGATCTGTTTGACTTAAATGTTTGTTATCAAGACATATCCCAGTTAATTTTATGTAGGTTCATAATATTTTAAAGTGAGAATTTAAAATCAAAGGTTAGTGTGTCACAAAGATGTGGTTTAAGTGTGTTTGATTGTGAGTAAGCTTGTCAGCATCACGATTCAGATGATATTCGGTAGATGGCGTTGATATACCTTTACATGAATCATATTTCAATTGTAATATTTGAATAAGGCCTAAATGTTTTTGCATAAGTGTTGTTTCCAATCATAAAAAGATCTATTAGAATTCTGACGAATGCGCGAAACACCGTGTCTTGTTAAAATCGAAAGAAAGTCATGACTCTTCGCGTCCATGTCATCAGAAACACTAACCAAGAGAGGTACTCTCGATATTATTGCTTTTAGGTTTAGGGAGGTCCATTGCACATATGAAGAGTAGAATTATTTAGGTGGGACCTCAGGGTACAACCTGATTCCACTTCACATAATGACTCCTTGTTTCGGGTTGATTAAGGTTTCCCAGACCAGAAGTAGAGCGAGGTACCAGTGGGTCACGATCGAATTTGGTCGTAATCTACCTCTAACTGTGACTTGAAGTTCCATACTGTTATTACATTTTTATGGAGACATTACTGTTCTGACTTTGATAATAGTAAAGAAAATTCTGTCATAATGGGTTTGATTGCGGAGTTGTGTGTGTGTATATACGAGTCGTAGTTGTATGCGGCTAGGGATTCCGTGACACGGGTCACCGTTTCCGAGAACTCGACTCGTCTTGACGTCCCGCTGACAGGACTGGTTTTGCTGTTCCACCATGAAGCAACATTGTAAAGGCAACAGTCTCGCTCACTCATGCATGTAATGCTATGTTGTCTCTGTCTCTCGTCGATGCATTGGATGCGCACACGCACGCGCCCCGTATCCCCCTCACCTCGATAAGAGTGATCGTGTTTTGAAATGGACGCCGCATTCGGTAGCCGTGCGGAAGGGCCATCTAATTTCCATTGATTGACGATTCTTCTATCCTTTTTGTTCTTGAGCTTGTATATCAAATGTTAGGACTAGCGTTGTGGAAAAATAAAATCCAAATAATTCAGGATTATGTTTACTTTGAACTTGCGTATTTAAACGCAACCTAGATTGAGTACAATAGTGGCGAACCGCATACAAATCCGACTCTACACATGCTACCACAACTTACTGTAAAACAACATACAAACGGTAAACGACTATCACGCAAATATCAAAAAGCGTTGATTCCAAAAGCTGCACGTACGCCAAACTGGACATAAATGTGGCCAATTAACTGAGGAATCTTATTTAATAACCAACTACCGTATAAATGCCAAATTAAATGCACGAAAACCGTTAAGTGGGATGCGTATGAGACGCGGTTCATTTCGTCACCATCGGAAATCGTTGGTCGGCTTTTTGTTGCTGGACTGGTCTTGACTGTGAATCATGGTCGAAACTCGTATCAAGTGGAGCAGGCCATGGCGCCAGTGTACCACGCCCAGGCCCCGGCTCCCGGGCGCCCGCATTGCCTCTCATTAATTATTCTCTGCCACAACCACCTTTATTATCTGCACGCCTAGTACTTGCATCTACATACCACCTGCTTTTTGTTGGATTGCAATTATATTTACAATGTTTTTGGCCATTATCGTATTTGTGATGAACGACGCCTCTTGCAGGGGCATTGTAATTATGATGGGTTTGGATGATAAGTTTTGTACCCGCGCGTAATTACGTGCATATTATATTGTTCTGATAAGTAGCTCCTTCGCTGGAACGTATCGA
Source organism: Watsonalla binaria (assembly GCA_929442735.1). NCBI lineage: Eukaryota > Metazoa > Arthropoda > Insecta > Lepidoptera > Drepanidae > Watsonalla > Watsonalla binaria. Next base: position 4,329,330 of record OV838938.1, read on the forward strand.
GAACTTGACTTATTTAAGTAATTACTGTTTCGTTATATTTTCTATGATGTCTTCTTATCAATATTAATGTCGTTTCTCTTGTTTCAGATACACTAAACCTCAGACGTTCGCGGATTGTATCGGCAATGAGTTGCCACTCGGGTGGGAAGAGGCCTATGATCCTCAGATCGGCCCTTACTATATCAACCATGTCAATCGTAAGTATTGTAAACTGTATTAAATTAACAGTTCCTTCTGTGCTAGTTTTTTAAACATTATCATCTATTAGGTCTATTTTATCAAACACTGGACAAAATCGATGCAATTGTATATATAATAAAGTAATGTTTAGTATAGTAATTTATGTATGCCGTAGATTATTCAGTTTCAAGTGAAAAATCCTCGACGCGGGGGGCTTGCGAACCAACCTGGTGCTTTAACTATGCACTATGAATTATGGAATAGTTTGATTCATGTCTAGCCTCTACAATGTCTGCTATCTCACATTATAAATTTCGAATAGAATGCAGGTGGTTATCTTGTGACATATTTGCAGAATCTAAGGCGATATAACTTTAAAAATCTCTGCTCAGGATCACTGGCGTAATTATTTTATACATCATAACTAGGTAATCTATTAGTTTCAGAAATAGATCTTATAGGCATTTCTCAAACTGTATTAATTTCTAAACCTGTTATTTTTGTTTTCTTCGATAGTTATATCATAGATACACATTAATAATTATTTATTCCATTCTTGCTTCGACCGCATTGTGAATAATTTCCATAAGTCTCCGAGCTGAATGTTCATTTTCTTCCACCGTTCAAATTATTCTGAAGGTGTTTTCTAGATTGTGTCCAGTTAAATCCTAAGTACATATGGCGTATATCTAAATAAGTCGTGTTATGGATGGAATGCCTACGTATGGGTTGTTTAAGCAAATGCTTCTCCGCCGGTGTTGAATTGATTATGTCCATGCTTTCTGTCCGGTTGCTACTGTGCGTTTAGATAATCCAAAGAGGTTTTTCGAGTTTTATTGTCATTTCATCTGCGACTAATTTATAACTACTATTAACACTGGACTTGTGTAAGTATTATTTCTTAAACAATAAAGTGTTTATGTAAAAAGTTTATAGTCTGTTACAAGATTCTAAGAAATATAAGACATAATTTTCTTATGCTCTCTAACCTTTTATAGGACCGTTATTCGACTATCACCTGATGTCTGCAAGACTATCAGATCCCTGTTATAAGTTTAATTAGTCACGTTGCAGGATGTTGGGATACGATATCATAGGGACCTCTGGTTACCTAACCTGTGGGTTAGCTAGCGTCGGGGTTATGGTGGTACTATGGGATTAGGTTCCGGGTAAAGGATAGAATGGATCTTGTCAGGTTGCTTTAACGTTAGAGCTTACCAAATTTATTGATGTACTTTGACAACCATTAAAATCATTGAATAGTTCCCATAAAATTTGTATTAAAATTATAATTTAGGTTTTAAGACTAATTCGTACATATCCAGAAATGTATGTCGGATATGTAATCGTTCAGATCAATAAGAAGTTATCTAATAGGGAATATACACTGTTTTTTTTGCCATAACATGTCTATAGTAAACCTTCTCGCTCATTATGCATTTTTTGGTACGAAATAGTCGTGAATTAGTACAAAGTTCTCCTTTATCTCTAAGGCTAGATTGGATGTTGAATATTAGATCACTTTTACATTGAACACGCAATACGATATTTTAGTTAGAAGGAGAACAGATAGCAATCTTGTTAGGAAACTTCGAAAAGTGATTAATATTAAAGACCTTATCGAACAGATCTAGGTACAAAGATATCGATATACGCTGGGTGGTCTGGGGAAAAAAGCACGGAATGGCGGAAAAGCAATAGATGTACTTATAAATAATGTAAAGGTGTGCGTCGTGCGAAAACAAACGTTCGCGCACCGTTATTGTCACCATAGAACTATGAGGCCGATTGCAGTTCTTACCAAGTATTTACCAGGTGGATATTTCTTGTGTGTGCCTTCACATATTGGCGTAGAATTATTTGGTTATCCTATAGAGTCATGGCTTCGATGATGTCGATAGATACAAATAAATAAAATGACTTTACAAATAACTTTCTGTCTTTGTACCAGCAGATTAGTTTTTTTTGCTTTGTGTAAGGGTCAAAGTCAAGGTTATTTTTATTTGATAAAAATAGTTTCGTTTGTGCATAAAAATACCCATCTAATTATGATTACGCAGGAGCAGGCAAACGTGCATAGACTCAATATAATACTGATAGTCCTTAATTTTATTTTTGGGTGAATAAAAACGCATGTGACCTAAATCGCGGAAGTTCAAAACTTGAATCAGTATCTGAAAAACTTCACATTTATTTGGTTGTACCTCGTTTTAAATATCTTTAGATTCCCCGCGTAGGTAGACGGGTGTTCGTTCGACATAAAGCCCTTATTCCTTCATTGAGTTTTTGCCTTGTAAGGCATCGGATCCCAATTACAGCTGAATTATTTCGACGTTTCATATTACACGAGACAGCGCGCAGATTTAGTGTCCAACTTTTCTCAACTACTTGAATACTATGAGCTGTTTCTTAATGCGGTGAGAAATGTATGAGTTTTTATTTGTTTTGTATGAATAAATAAATATTAATAAACTAGCGACGTTACGCGGTTTCACCCGCGTAGTTCCTGTTCCTGTGGGACTACGGGGATAAAATATAGCCTATGCTACGCTGATGACGTAGCTATTCATTGCTGAAAGAATTTTTGAGATCATTTTAGTATTTTTTGAGCCAATTCGTTACAGACATACTTACACACAATTCTTTCTTTAAAAAATTTGTATAGACAGTGTTCGGACATATCACACAACGCAACGCCGTCTAGTCCTAGACCAAGCAAATCTTGTACTATAGGTACCAGATAACGGATTTAATACTTATATACTCTTTTTTTTTATTTCTTTATTTTGTAAATATATACTTGAAATACATACTAAATACCCAGACAAAAGGCAAACATAAATGCTTATCACATAAAAAGTATACCCTGACGCGGGAAGCGAGTCCATGACACCTAGGGTAGCAATCAGGTATACTTACTAACCACCAGACCAACGGTGTCGTCGTATCATTTGAGAGTAGGCCTCTGGGTGTCTGTTTAAGCTTTTCGCCACTTATAAGCTCAACGGATTGTCTTGAAATTTCACATAGAGCTTGTCAGGTAATTTATTACTCGCATAAAGTCGGAGGCCGAAGCTGGTTTCTTATCAAAATATATCTAACTAAAGCTTGCCAGAGCTTGTCTCTTTAAAATATGCATTGCAATGCATTTAATAGGATGCAATCTACATTGACAAATACACGTGCGTACATTTCAAATTACACCTATTTAAATTACAAATGTAACATCCGACTACACGTTAATTAGGTAATTACTTAGAACAACCTGTTGCTCCTTCCTACATTTGTTTCAAGCTTATATTTTTAACGCTTAAATTTCTTGTTACTTAATGCTTTATTGATGAAAAAGAGATTACGACAGATTCGAAGCATAGGTTTTTGAAGTGTGCTTATAAGATTTGCCTTTGGAGGAAAAGAAAAATCTCTATATGCAATTGCCAAACCATAGTGCTACAAGTGTTCATAAATAACAAAAAAGAATCATCGAAATCGGTCCACCCAGTCGAAAGATTTGCGGTAAAAAACATACAGTCGAATTGATGACCTCCATATTTTTTTTGAACTTTGCTAAAAACGACTTGCCATTAAGCTTACCGAATGCTTGCCACCTCTTAAATCTAAAAATAGATTTTAAACACCGTATTTGATTCGTAAAATAAGCGGACAATTAAAAGTATCAAGTTAACGGCCTGTGCAAAGCTCCTGTTAAATCATTAATACCACCATATGTATACGTACGCCGTGTCTTCACTTGCCGTAATAAAACAGGGTGCTATACACATAACTTTGCGCGCTACATGCCGAGCATGTTGCATTATTTAACTATCTTGGAAAAGGGCTGGCGAGTCATTTTAATTATTGCAACAATGTTTGAGAGAACTGAGAGGAGTGGAGACGTATTGCTTCGTTTTATTAATGTTAACAAAATGAATGCTTCAATGAGACCTATTCTACCATCATTTAAGACATTGTCTTTCGCGATTCGATGAATATTTTTTACATATATGCAGAATCAGACTGCTTCTTTTCGCTTGCGATACTTTGTAATTCGAGGCCCTAGGTTTTGTCCCCGGGTTGGGCAAAGTTTTACTAAACATTTTCAATCTGCAACTTCCCACAATAGTTCTCTCTACGATATCTTAGATACAACTGGTTTGGCAATAACTTGCGAAATGTGTACTATAAGTAAACAACTTTGCCTATCTCATCTCAAATAGAATAATGAATAAGTACAGAAAAAATACCTAATGATCTTGTGCCCTTGACGAACTCAAAGTTGGTAGCCCTAGCTTAGCCTTACAGAAGGAATGTTATATGCCCCTTAAAAGGCTATAACGCTGTGTTTTCAGGACTTACGGTACGGATTCACATGCAACTAACATTTAGAGCGTTTCTAGACGTTTATTGTAAGTTATACGATATTGGAGCGATGGACGGATTCCCTGTTAGGACCGTTTTTAAAGTCATTACTATTTTATGTTGCTATACCTACCAATATGCTATTGTTATAGAAATGTTCGCCATTGATTATAGTGAAAAGGGTTGTTTAATTTATATGGACTATACTTCCGACTTTTGTGAATCTATTTGACATTTCAAACAAAATTTAGACTGGAGTTGAAAAGAAATGGATTTCGGCGGATTTATTCTTAAAATCTCCATTAAGAAATAAACGGTAAGGATGTAAAGCCTAAAACTAATAAAATAAGCTACGTATAATAAAATAATCATAAAAATATCGCGAAGTTAAATATTTTCCTAATGGCAACATTCTAATTTTAATATCGATGTTATCATGCAGCATCCTGCTAAAGTAATAATGTTTAATATAAAATATGTGCGAAGGCGAACATTAAAAGAAAATTGCTTCAACTTACTTTGTAATGACAGCGCCATTAACTAAAGGAAATTGAATTTCTTTCCTCCTTTGAACCTCTTGTTTTCATTAAATATTCCGTCTAGTTGTTAAATGCAAAGAAATGTTGTACAAAATGTCACATTGTGCCAAAAATGAATACCTAACTGTGGTAAGGGAATATCCAACTAGAAATAAAAAAGGCTGACGAAGGACCTCGCGTTTAACCGTGACTAAAAATGTATGGATAGGTACTTTTCGCAGGCGAATTGCGGCTGAATTCCAAAGATTCGATCTATTTCATCAACACATTTCGATCTACACTAATAGCACCAAATACGCGATCGAATTTCGACAAAGATTAAACATGTACTTACCTTAGAGTGTACTTTGTTATAACAAACGGTGTAAAAGTATGGATCACTATCTGATCTTTAAGCTAAGCAGTAACTTAAAACGACTTCACGCACATCCTAAATAAGTCTGCATGAGACAGTATGCAAATGATTCCCGGTCCGTTTATGGACCTATTCTATGGTGTGTTTACGCGTGTAGATTCGAAGATAGCCACTCGTAACTCTGTACAGAAAATAACAGATATAATCTGTACTTTACTAATTAAGATTGCGTCTGTAAACCCTCTTTCATTGAAACGTAATATTGAACGCTAGGTTTTGTTTTGGAATTTTATGCTTTTATCGACACTGTAACAATGTGGTTTAACACAGTCGGACATAAGCTCACGCCGTCCCAGAAGGGTCTCCGAAGTGGTGGATGTAGGTCTTTTAACAACCACCCCACACCGAATATGTTTAGGTTGCCAAGTCTCAACTTTTCAGATGTTGAGTTTATTGCCGCCTCAACGTCTTTAAATGACTCCAATATATCATTATTCAGGTTTCTTTACTTTGTTTTCCGTCACCGTAAAACTCGGGGTTAGATAACACTGCGTTAACATTTTTAGAAAAACTTATACAGAAACCACATGGCGACATTTTTCAGTTCCACCTTAATTTCCAAATGTATCTATCTTTCAATTTTAATCTTGGTACAAGTTTAGAGTTTGACACATCATATTCGGTGAAATGTGGGTGCTTTTGTTACAACACCTCTCCCTACCCCTTCTGGGATGGCGTGAGCATATTAATAAGTTAAGAGTTACATCCCTTGAAATAATGTGCTCTATGTGTATGCTCTGCTATCTTACCAGTGTTTGTGCGCGATTGTTTGTATTTCAATAAAGGGATTGTTTGTTCATCATTTCCAAGTATTGTCATTACATCTTGATAGCACTCATTCAAATAACACGTATTTTAGTTCGCCTTATGTGCATTTAAACTGCGAAAATACTTACTAATGTTAAGATCATAAGACCTCAAAATGTATTTCTAAACTTAGTATTAAAAATTTATAAAAAAAAATATTTTTTTTAACACTAATGGACAACAAATAAAAACATATATTCACAAGTGGTATAAATAATTACAGCCTAAGTTATGAATTCAGACTTCACGATCTTTGGTAACAATTTCCATAAAAAATGATTTTTGAATTTAGCCCCTATCGTTCTGACGGTGCGATATAATTATATAAGATACTATAGTAATATTTCACGTACAAATTTTCAATCCCAATTTAACCCATGCATTTCGAAATACCACTTCTTGGTGTATCTACACCTCACAAAGAACACACCCTCAAAATTTCATGTCAATCCTAGAGATAAGTGTTTGAGTCTGTGAGTTGATACATAAGTCAGTAAATCAGTGTATAGATTGATTAAATTTAACGAATACTTTAAAGGATCATGGAATCCTTGAGTTTCTCATCCTTTTGAGTCTATTATTATAAGCCAGAATTCCTTATACTTTATACCTTCCATATCCTTTATCGTGTGAATCATGTTCATATTTTTCTCAGTTTAATACCAAGTTCTCAGCGCAGTTCAATATTGCCTCGTCTATTTAATATATTATTTTCCAGCATCCATGTCTGTTATCGGCTTGTACGATCTCCCCTTATAGGTACCTATTTTCTGCATACGCCTTTCATTTTTATACGCTTCATACAAACTGGTTTTTATTTTGAGCTTTTCTGTAGAATAATTGTTCGGGCGTTTGGTTTTGTTATGCTAGTTTTGAGAAAATAGGTTTTAACTACGACGATATCAAACGATTTCCTGTCTGTCTACTTTTGTCATTATTGTATTAGATATTAAATAATAATCATTTAATTCATTCTATGTAATTTTTTCGAGAATTATGTCTTTTAATAACATCATTGCTGTTATAACTTAAATATTGTCAATTTCTTAAAATTTGTTCTTGTTTCAGAATTGGTGGTTACGCATAACATAAGCATCTTAAATAAACGAATATAGCTACTTTACTTATAGTATCGGCCTATTCATGAATTTAAATTTCATAGTATCGTGTGTGGTAAATTTTTTATTTCAAAGGCGGCTTTGTACGTCATTGTATTTATGGTTCTGTTATGTGCCGCATGCTTACTTCCACTTTGATATTGTTTATTATTGGTTTTCTACAGTGCCCCTTTGAATGCTTAAGTGAGACGTGACTTATTATTTCTTTAGGTACTGTAGAAAGTGCTGCTTACTTATTTGGTGATGGTAACAGCTGAACTTTGATTAACATACTATAGGTCCTCGTTTTGAGGTTTTGTTTACGTTTGTTTTTGTGAGCATCAATTCCTTTATCCATCTATACCCAACATATGAGGAGTTCGTGGCACAGTTGCTATTGCGCATGTCATTCGAAGCAACCCTAACCCTAGCCAGTAAGAAGGTTAGATGGCCTAGCCTGGGTTGAATCAAGTGCCGATCCCAACCATCTATGGGATAAGGCCAGTGTGATGATGATGACCCAACCTGTATTCAAACTTAAAAAAGTAGAGCAAAGAATATGCCAATAAATTCAACAAGAACTAAATACATTCAATTTTGATAGTTAAGAGTTTTGCCTTAGCATACAAAGATCACATTCAAGATGAAGCAATAAAGCATGGAGCGTTCGTCTATTCGCACCACGAGGAATTCGCACCATGGTTCGAATTATTAAGTACATTTGAGTTGCTCCTTTACATACATATGCTCACGCCTGTATTCCCCGTAGGGGTAGGCAGAGGTGTTGTAATCACAACATCCACTTTTCACCGCAGATGATTAAGTGCCAACGTGACAGATGAGTCCATCGCCGTCTCAGACACTTTACATACGTCATTGAATTACTTCTCAGAAATATGTAGGTTTCCACACGATTTTTTCCTTCACCGTAAAGCACGTGGTGTGAAATCACTGTACATAAGTTTCTTAGAAAAACTCATTGGTACAGGCCCCGCTGGGATTCAAACTTGCGTCGCTTGCGTAGCAGACGACTGCTCAAACCTCGAGGCCACCACGGCTCTTGCTCCTTTAACAAACACCTAATTCGCAAAAGCCAATAATTTTAAAATCATCATAAATTTACCCTTTCGAAAGAACGAAAATTTTCCGACCGACAATACTACAGTAGTAGAGTACGATATTGTTTCACTAATCTGATATAAGTGAGTAACAATCATCTTGGAATCGTCGCGGCCTTGCCGCTTCAGAATTGAGTATAATAATTGAAAGATCACTGGTACTTTGGCTGTCACGCGGTCTGCGAGTGTCGGAATGCAGCTGCCGATTACTGACTCTATGATTGGTTACGTACCCAGGAATAGTGAGCTCTTAACGCGGTCAAGTTTGTTACTTACGCTCTTGTTGTATCTAGAAAAGTTCATAAAATCAGCAATAAAGAGCCGTGGTGGGGCCCAGCGGGGCCTGTAGCAATGAGAGTTTCTAAAAAAAATTGCAATTATTTCACACCACGTGTTTTACGGTGAAGGAAAACATTGTGAGGAAACCTGTGCATATGTATGAGAAGTAATTCAAAGACGAATAGATAACCTGAGACGGCGATGGACTCACCCCCTGTCATGTTAGCACTTAATAATCATATTCGGTGAAATGTGGGAGTTGTTTTTACAACAACTCTGCCTACCACTTCGGGGACCCTTCGGGGATGGCGTGGCAAATTGGATTTCATGTCTTTACTTTACGCGTACTTTTCCAATATCTGCCTCATCAGTTGCATAAAATATCATTGCTTCTATATTAAGAAGTTTCCTAATTTCTGTAATAATCAATTCTGTCAGTGACTTTGAATCGGTTTTTATGCAATTTTTTTCGGTAACTTTCGGTTTCAGTACTGTATTGTAATTATGGTTGATACTTTGTCTGTGTGATATGAGCCGTGGTGGCCGTGGGATTTGAATCTGCCAGGCAAGCGGCGCATGTTCGAACCCCTGCGGGGCCAGCACCAATGACTTCTAGAAAACTTATGTGCAGTGGTTTCACACCACGTGCTTTACATGTCTGAAAAGCAATTCTAAGACGTATGAATAATGCCTGAGATGGCGATAGACTCACCTTACCCTGCGGTGAATATATGTGTGAGCAATATGTATGTATGTACATTGTCTGTCACGCAGTCTCCAAGTGTATGCAGCCCAACTACGACTCTATGATTGGTTCTGTAGACGGGAATAGTAGAGCACTATTTAGACTAATGAGGTCAAGTTTGTTGTAATCTATTGCTTGCTACTTTGGTTGGGAATTGGAAATGAATTGATGTTCTGTAGGTACTACTGCATTTGGTATTTGAGCTGTGATATAGTACTATCTAATTTTGTTGGAGTATTCTTCTTCTTAGATTACTTTAGTACACAAATGTGTACTCAGCGAAAATATTCGAGGTATCTACGCGTGCATTTACCACCGAATAGATAGAAAGAGACAGAGCCATAAAACGATCAATCACTCATTCAAGGTCAGCGCTCATACATTGAGACGGCACTTTAATGAGCTACCTGTGGAAAAAATCGTAGATGTATTTAAGTATAGAGCAAAACATTTTGTTGCCTTTCTAATAAATGTTCACTTAATATAGTGTCGGTCAGAAACTGTTTTAATTTATTATGTTGTATGCATAATTGAAGTCCATTGCTTTATGTTGCAAAAGTTTTCTTCTTATTGATCCAACTAATGGCCTATTTTAACAAATTAGCGTTTATACTCTTTGTTCACCTCGGTAAAATTCCTCATTAATTGACCAATATCAGAAATAATTATAGCATGATCATTATCAGTGTATCGCATCACATGCCATCGGTATCGGCTCGTCGGCTGATTATCGGATAATCGCAACCGTATCGAATACTTTACCGATGACTGCATCTAGGTTTGTAGTCTACTTTATAAATTGATTGATTTATTGGGAGCTTTGACAAACCAGTACCATTTTTTATGCCGCAGTTCACACTACATAGTCTGCGTATTTCGTTTTTTAATCTCATGCCGGTTTCTATCACTATCTGCACCATCATCATCCCAATGAATATCATGAAGTAGTTATCTCCTTGACATAGGTCTCCCCAATTCCTCGTAGCGCTTCACTGACCCCGTCCTTCAGGTCTATTCATTGCGGAAACTCATCTTCTATCGATACATATCAAATTCATAGACCTGACTGAAATCAACGCACAGCACAGACTGCTAGTCCTAGAAACATACAATTTGGTACTAAATAATATTTTATTATCAGACTTATCTAATGTTCTACAATAAAAAATTCATGAAATGGTGAATTTCTCAGAAATTTACATTTTTTATCTAATATCATCAATCTGTTACGGTATCAACGTAAACAAAATATAGTAGCCATAACACTGTTGTCGTTTCCAGTAATTTATTTTGATAATTTCACATTATCATTACTTCTACAATAATACACACTTTGCAATGATTTTTATGCACTATGTACGTTTCCAATGCTTCAGAGAGACCATCCTACCTACTAGTTAACTACTTGAATCATCCCTATAAATTGGTTTGTAGGGAGAAGAGTTACATAAAGATACGATCCACGTAAGATGAATGGAATTCGCAATTTCCTTCTCACTTTTGTATTCAGCTTCGAAAACACAATAAATTTGTATTTCTCAGAAATTAAGGAGTTTCACTGGAATTTTGTATATTATTGTTGCGTTACCGAGTGATGTTTATTATCATTTTGGAGTTATCAGCACAACTAGAGGTAACGTAAACAGTGCTATTTCTGCCAGCGGAATGTAAATGTTTGTTACAAATTCAACTAAGGTCGTCTTCGTATATTTAAGTACTTACATTGTAGTTATTGCTACTAGGGTTGTTATACTAACACATTATTGTCTGCTACGCAAGCGACGCAAGTTCGAATCCCAGCGGCCTCTACCAATAAGGTTTTCTTAAAAACTTTATTACAGTAATTTCACACCACGTGCTTTACGGTAAAGGAAAACATCGTGAGGAAAATTGGCTGAGACGGCGATTGACTCACCCTCTGTCACGTTGGCACTCAATCATATTCGGTGAAATCTGGGAGTTGCTGTCCAGCACCTCTGCTTCCCCTTCGGGGATTCTTCTGGGATGGCGTAAACTTATTTATAAATTAATGTATATTTTAAAGTTTATCCAGTTTTATGACATAACTTCGTACATTATTCATTAAATTATATCGCCGTAATTTAGGTGTTCTCTAAAACTTTAAACTAAAGTATGCTTAGGCGTAACCCTTCATAATTTTGTCTTGTAACTCTGGAATTTTGTTCTTTCTTTTGCAGAGGTGACGCAGTTGGAAGACCCTCGGCTAGAATGGCTGAGCATCCAGGAGGCGATGCTGAGGGACTACCTGCATACAGCGCAGGAGGCGTTGGAGGTCAGTAACCTTATGTAGACAAACATTTGGAAACGTATACTGAGCCAGCTTCTAATGTAGCTCAAATTCCATTTTGAAAGCTAAACGATTTGATTTCCTTGCAATATTGCTTTCAGAATAATATGATACTTCTTCGTGATAGTCGTTTTGAAATCTATCCTTGTCAGAAATTTGTGGAATGAAAGTAATCGTCTGAATATGAAAAGTTTTGCGCTGCCTTCCTATCAGGGTAAGATCAGCTGTCGTAATAGATTTGACGTCATAGTTGTAACTTTTATTATAATGCCAGTAACATGGTGCACACTAAAATGATACGAAAAGTCTTTTGCAGTTTGCCCCTACGTCATAAAATCATCTAAAGAATATTACATAACCACACTAATAAAGTATTCCGAAATGCAATAGTCTTGAATAAAGTCAAGTTTGGCAGGTATAGATAGACACCACCCGGGGCCGTATATTCCGATTGTTGTCCACTTTTCACTACTCTTGCGTGACCCCGAACTAGACACTGGGCAAACTTGTCAGACAAACGAAAGTAGTTTACGCTTTTTGTATCTATTAATACGGAGACTTGAACGCGAGTTATTCGTGTAATGAAGGTGTTAAATAAATTACAGCTGTCGTTGAAAAGATTTCAGCTAAACTATTTTCGCGGTCATTCTGTAATACGTAGGTACATTAGCCTGACACTAGCAGTCCTGGCCGGAATGAGAAGTTATATCTTAGTTCTCATGTTAAGTACATACATACCGCACCCTCAGTAAAATAGGGGCTCAATACAAAATTTTTTTTTTGGATATCATAGTCAAAGATTTTACCAGTTTTAATGTATTTTATATTTTTAAAGTATAGCGTGCATTGTCAATAAGAGCAAAGAACTCGTTTTTTTTTTTATAAATTACGAGTGGAAATATATTTTGAGGACTGTCTTAAGATCTTAACATAATTATTATTGCAAATTTTTGTGTTGAGCCTATAATATGCATCCCATGGGCTAAGGCAAAAATTAATGTGCCAAATTGCACCAAACAATATCTTAGATACCTGCCTCTTTTACGACGTCTACATTCATGCATTTCTTTCGGTTATACTCCGAATTACTGTTACTTACAACTCGTATTATATCATCACCATATACGAATATCCGTTCTGAATAAATATGTAGATCGATTATGTTTTTTAAGCAAGACCTTTATTCACACTTATCGTTCAAGTCGATCAGCTTCCAAACAGTAGCGCAGTACAAAAGTTGGTATTTCAATGGTCGGTTTTATCTATCAATCTTTAAATTCGCGATACTTATTCTTATACCATTGATTCGTTTATGATCTAATGCTATAACAATTCGCCAATCGATATGCAGATAGTATCTGAATAGACTGCCAGGTTTTACGCTCCTACGATAACGTTTAGATAACAGCTCGATACAGTTATATACTGTAATGTAATTATTTTATTATAAAGGCTATATGTTAGTGTCTCTTGAAACTTTTAACAACATAAGCTAGTGGAAAGGGTTTGTTTAAAATGTTTTTAATACAAAAGTTACATACATATGCTCACGCCTGTATTTCCCCGAAGGGGTAGGCAGAGGTGTTGTTATCACAACACCCACTCTTCACCGAATTTTGATTAAGTGCCAACGTGTCAGATGGTGAGTCTATCGCCGTCTCAGGCACTATACAAACGTCTTTGAATTACTTCTCAGAAATATGCAGGTTTCCTCACGATGTTTTCCTTCACCGTAAAGCACGTGGTGTGAAATCACTGTACATAAGTTTTTTAGAAAAACTCATTGGCACAGACCCCGCTGTACATACACAAAATACACGTAAAAAACACGTAATACAAAAGTTAGTATACAAATACGGAAATTGTATGTAAAGTATCTTAGCTTTGCTCCTTTGCCTGCGTGGTTAAAGGACATTTCAACTGTACTTGTGGTACATCACTTCAATATCTGTCACATTTAAATGCCCACAAAATTATGATAACTGCTTTCCCATATAGTAAAAGCTACACAGACAGGCAAAATGATTATATAGGTAGGTTAAATAATCTTATGTGTAGGACAGGTTGTCATAGCGACAATTTTATTTTTTTTGATACTAATAAATTTATTAGTCGATTTATTATAACTGGGGACTTGTTTTACATCCCCAAAAAATGCATGAATATGATAGCTACATTGGTAGCATATAATATTAACGGTGTTATAGCAACTATAACGAAACTTAGTCTAAGTAATGAAACGGTGTTATGTAGTTCTAATAACACAGTAATTAGTTCTAGTTCTAGTTCTTTAAACTAGTAACTAAGACAACGGCCGAGTCCCTCGTCAACCGGCTCTGTCGTCTTAACGTAGTGCACCAAAATATACAAGGCTTGGCTGGCAAACAATTAGAAATTGATTTATTTTTAGAAAGCCATAATGTTCATGTGCTTTGTTTAACTGAACATTGGCTTAAAAATCATGAGCTATTGCTCAACAATAATAATTATAGACTTTGTAGTGCATTCGTCAGAAAATCAGCAATTCATGGTGGCTCTTTAATCTTGGTATCTAATAATGTTAAATGTAAAGAGCGTAGTGATATAGTAAACCTGTCTATCGAGCGTACTGCCGAACTATCGTGTATTGAACTAGAAAGACATGTAATAATATGCGTATATCGCCCCCCATCTGGCAATTTCTGTTCATTTGAATCTATCCTTGAAGATGCCATTAGACGTGTTGCGGGCCATAATAAAAGCATTGTAGTGTGTGGCGATTTTAATGTTAACTTGCTAGAAAATAATTCCCTTTCGGTGCGTTTAATTAGTCTGTTTAATTCTTTTAATTTAAAGCACTTATTCCTAGAACCCACTAGAATAACTGCCACTTCTGCCACATGTCTAGATAATGTGTTCTGCGACTGTGAGGCCCTGGAAAAATCTATTATCAGTGATCTTACGTCAGACCATTGTGGTCAAAAAATCACAATATTAAATAAAACAAATAATGTAGTAAAAAAAACCACTTATAGACCTATTACTAAGAAACTTGTAGCAAATTTCAGGTCTAACTTGGCAAGCAAAATAACCAACCTACAAGGGCCACAAGAAGATCCTGATGCTCTTTACAATAGCCTTTTTAACGTTATACAAACGGAATTCAATAGTACTTTTAAATTAAAAACTGTTCAGAAGCAAAGTAAAGTAAAATTCAATGAATGGGCAACTGTAGGTATACATATAAGTAGAAAGAAGTTGTATGATCTTTATGGTATGAAACGATATGATCATAGTCCTGAGTTCTCAGCATTCGTAACTAGATACTCTAAATGTTTTAAGAAAGTTTGTATAAAAGCTAAAGCCTTGCATCTTGCCCAGAAAATCAAATACTCTGATAATAAGATAAAGACTACCTGGAACGTTATTAATGCCGAGACGGGAAAGGCAAAGAGTCGCGACTGTCGTATTACTTTAAATATTGATAACAAAGTAATCGAAGATGATAACAAAATAGCTGAAACTTTCAACAACTTCTTTGTAAATATTCCTTTAGTAACTACTAGTTCCCTAAATTCATCTCCCACAGACGCCGAATTATTATTGAAATCAAATGTTTCTGAGTGTGGCACTAGCTTTAGTTTTTGTACTATCACGCCTTTTGAAATAATAAAGACATTTAAAAGTTTGAATTCCAAAAAGACTGGTGATTTGTGGGATATATCAGTGAAAGTACTTCACGATATTATTGACATAATTGCCCCCTGTTTAGCTGAAATTTTTAACAGTTGTATTATGAGCGGTGTATTCCCGGACCTCATGAAATATAGTAAAGTTATTCCATTATTTAAAGGTGGTGATAATAGTGATCCTACCAACTTCAGACCGATCTCTATCCTGCCAGCCCTCAGCAAAATTTTTGAAAAAATTATTTTGAATCAAATAGTCGCCTTCTTTAATCTTAATAATATTCTACATGGCGAGCAATATGGCTTCACAAAAGGTCGTTCAACTACTGATGCTGGTGTTGCACTTCTTAGACATATTTATAGAGCGTGGGAGAACGCTCATGACATCATAGGTGTATTCTGCGACCTATCCAAGGCTTTCGATTGTGTCCAACACGAAACCTTACTAGTTAAATTAAATTATTACGGTGTCAAAGGTAGGGCACTCGACCTAATCAAATCGTATCTTTGTCAGCGGATTCAAACGGTCGAAGTAAATGGCGTCAAATCTTCCGGTTCTCCAGTACTAATGGGCGTCCCACAGGGTTCAATGCTAGGACCATTTTTGTTCTTAGTGTATATTAATGATTTACCAAATTTAGTCAAGAATACGTGTGACATTGTACTGTTCGCTGATGACACATCTCTTTTGTTTGAAGTCGACAGAGCCAAAACGAATTATGCAGATGTAAACAGTGCACTTGATCAGGTATTGAAATGGTTTAATGTAAATAACTTAGTCTTAAATGCACAAAAAACTAAATGTATTAAATTCACTTTACCAAACGTCAAACCTGTTGATACAAAGGTCATGGTAAATGGTGAAACTTTGGATATCGTAGAGTCAGTAGTATTTCTAGGTATAACCCTTGATAACAAACTTCAGTGGAGCCCACATATATCCAAGTTATCAGGAAAACTCAGCTCCGCGGCTTATGCAATTCGTAAAGTTAGACAGTATACAGACATAGAAACAGCTCGACTCGTATATTTTTGTTATTTTCATAGTGTTATGTCCTATGCTATTTTAATTTGGGGCAAAGCTGCTGATATAGAGAATATATTCACATTACAGAAAAGGGCTATACGATCAATTTATAATTTGGGACCCCGAGATTCGTTAAGGGAAAAATTTAAATCAATTGGAATTTTGACAGTGGCCTCACAGTATATTTTAGCTAACTTATTATTTGTGCATCAAAACATTGGATCGTTTCAAAAAAAATGTGATGTGCATAACATAAACACAAGGCACAAAAACAAAATTGTAGTGCCTGCGCATCGCTTACAGAAAGTACATGGCTCATTTTTAGGACAGTGCACACGCTTCTATAATAAATTACCAACAGAAATTGTAAACTTGCCCTTCAATAAATTTAAAGAGACCATCAAAGGAGTTTTGCTCAAAAAAGGATATTATACTGTAAGTGATTATATTTGTGATAAGGAACCCTGGGATGTATCTTTGTCGAAAAATTATTGTAAATAATCCCATTGGCACTGTACTTTTGCTACAATTAATTAATCTTAGTTTGATCTTTGCTTTGACTGGCTGGAATTTGCCATGCTCACAAATATTTGTAATATTTTAGTTATTATATTTGACAATTGAGCATTTGTGCTGTGTCCCATGGGCTTATATTCATGAGATATAAATACTGTAACCAAAAACATTGTATAATATATATTTTTTTAAAAGAGTAATTGTTGAGTTTCTTGCCGGGTTCTTCTCAACAAAAGCTACCTTCCGAACCCGGTGGTAACATTTATAATCATGTATAATGTATTTTGTGTCCTTCTGACGATTTGAAAGTACTTTGTAAGAAGTCTAATCAAATAAAGATATTTTGAGTTTGAGTTTGAGTTTGAAAAGTTCCGCCCCGTGTACAATTAATTCCATTGATGACTCTGGTGAGCGTAATTAAAATGTGATAGAATGGAATTAAACATTCGTATTTATAATTAATGTACACAAAAGCGCATTAGTTGGACTCCTCCATGAGATAACAATGGTATGCGATGAGGCTGATATGATGATAAGCAGTAAATGGCCAGTTGTATTGTTTTGAATTGGGCACGCAAGCGAGAATACGAACGGTTATTATATGTTCGCTCGGAATTTTGAATGTAGTTAATCTATAGGAAATATAAATGGAATTTACAACTTTACTATATACACTATAGTAATCCTATATAAAATCGGTAAAAAAAAATGCGCACGCCATCTCAGAAGTGTCCCCGAAGGGGTAAGCAGAGGTGTTGTAACAACAACATCCACATTTAAATTAATATGATTAATTGCCAACGTGACGATTTATTTAACTGGTCATAATAATAATTGGACGAATTCACTTCGAGTTCCACAAGGCGTTTTGTTTTGTTGAGATGTATGAGATGCTTGGCTGATTTCTTGCTGGTTATTGAAATTTTATTGAAATTCATAAGTGTCTTACCAGGGCCTAAACAATATTGTTCACTCCTAGAGTCACCCATTATATGCCCATACAACTTGTACCCAATTTTTCAGAAAATATACGAGTGCAGTACTTATAATAATAAAAAATATTATTAGCACGTTGTGTCCTCCCACTTGTTGTCTTGGGCAAGGGCCTCCCTTCCACTTTTCCAATAGTTCCTGCCCTCGAAAGCATCAAGCTTATCCCGCCATCTCCTTCGTGGATTCCTTTTAAATATGAGTAAAATGTTGGTACATATTCTGCTAACCTGGTATAAGCTCTAAAGTTGTTGGCGAATATCTCAGTTTAACAACAAAATAGTGGGAGATCATGACCTTTGCCACGAGGCTCACGTCCACCTTTCGCACTCCGGGTGAATACCGTTACATACAGCATAATATCTGCATTCGTTTAGGTATACGTGACGGTTTATATCGAGCCTTGTCGGATGGTGTCTTCCATATGAGATCCCATCAACTATTGAATCAGTCATTGATAAACCTTAAGATTAACTTAACAAAGACTAATATCTTGTACCTTAAATTTGCGAATTTGAAGAATTTCAAAGACGTCTGAGACCGCGATAGACTCACCATTTGTCACATTGGCACTTGAAAATTTAGTGTATGTATAGTGAGCATTTTTACAGATTTTTTTGTGAGCATTTTTACAGATTTATTTGATACAGAACGGAAACTTGAATGCACTTGACACTAAGTTAAAGGAAATGGTTTTAAAATGAACATAATTTCATAAACCTTGATATTTGACGCCAATTAATATGTTCTCTACTGAGGTGGTAGTATGAATGACCCAGACATTTTGGGGTCACATATTTACTTTATTATACTTAAAGAAAATATAGGTAACATGCATTTTAAGAGATTTCTATTCCTTAACAAAAAATCGTCTAGAAGTCTAACAAACTCGCTTTTAAACTTGTTTGAATGTGATACCTCAAGTTTTCCTTCTACCAACTGACCGATTATAATTTTTAAACAACTTCTGACCTACGTTGTTAATGATTGACGTCTAGCCATCTTAGATAACCTTCGGAGTCAGCCATTGACGTCAATTAATTGATAACATAAGTAAACAAGAAGACGTATTAGCTTGATCAATTACAATCATCGAGACCTTAGTCCTGGGTCAAATAATCAGTTTTAAAGGTGTTGCATCTGACTCGGTGTTCTCAAGTATTATAGCAAAATAATTATTATGTTCTAAGGTTTTAGTCGGATTTGCCACTGCAATTAAAATATAGTTTTTCCTGTTTCTATTTTTTCATTTATTATCACGAACTGATTTAAACATTCTCCTATTCGTCCATTTTGTTTTCTCTTACAATAATTTATTATTTTGTTATAATGAGCTAATTGTCTGACAGGTAAGTTACGCCATAATTTCGCTACTTCCCCATGTCTCAACTCAAGTGCAGCAAGTTGAGCAATAGGTAATACCAACTGCTCAACTGGTAATTTCCCACTATTATGTCAATTTTTTTAAGCTTTCACTAAGATTTAGCTGTTCGCTTGTCCGTCTGTCACCAGATACAGGTAACTCTTTTGATTTATTACTATTGTCCTACGCTCCATTGAGTTGAGCTATGGAGCATAAAATGTACGGTAATACAAACTATGTCCTACTGCTCAACTGCTCAACTAGTTGAGCAGTGTGGCAGAAGCGCATAATTTAGGTTCTTCCTCATTAAAATTTTAGAAAAGTGTATCCTAACGCACTGTAATTAGTTCACATATCACTGTGGCTTCACTCTGCTTGTTACATGTAATGCATGGAATTATCAAACGTAGGTTGGTATTAGGTACCGACCGTCTAGAGTTTTCCGGTCCTAAATTATCAGCATTGTTTACAACAATTACAGGCGCATTCCTGAGCTATTAACTTGCTATTAACAATATGATATCCTTGATACATAAATAGCATGACCATATTTATGTTATCTCGGTCACAGTCATATGTATTAAAAGTGTAAACACCAAACGGTGTCATTTGTAACTCATAACGTAATATATTCCGTGTCCGGAAAGGCTTAGTACCAACATTATAAATATTCTTTACTGGCTTCTACATTTGATTTATACTACACTTGATTCGTGGTGACAGAGTGATTCGTGCTATTGCCTGTATGTAAGCGACACAAGTTAATATCCTAGCGTTTTACACCAACGAGCTTTTAAAAATCTTAAGTTAATGAACTGTCCTTGAACACATTGCATTTTTACAGCGTTCCTCTTGATTATTAGGATATACAAATCAGGTTTTAACTTTAATAAAATTTGTAGATAAAACCTGTTTATATTAAGATTTATGCGTTTTAAATAGGTTTCGTGTGTTAATTTCTACAAAAACAAAAATTATCTCAGGAATATATCCCTCAAATGCATAATATTAAATGTACAGTTACATAATATTATTTCTTCTTTATTTAATAGATACGTTACTGTTATTTGAACGGTTCATGTAAATGAATACGAACCAATGTAAATGACATTAAGAAAATGTAAGGGATTTAATAACTGCCTGCCTACCGCACAATTTATAGACATGCCCTGTGCCTTTATAATCAATTTTCTCTTAGTGATTTAGTGGGACTTCTTGACGTTTTAACATGCCACAAGAGATTGTACGAGGGTTTTATACAAGATAATTGCAAACCTTAGACTGTGTACGAGTATATAAGTTAATATTATACATAAATTCAATTAGCCTGACGTGTTTCTGTTAATGCATTTAAACTTGATTCGCAATGTTATGAGCATGATTAATTAATTTAATTAACTGTGAGTAGAAATAGAGAATGCTTCTCAGAAGGTCCTTCAACATGTGCTGTTTGAAACGATGATATTTTGTTAATACTATATCTTTACCAAGCAATTGATTACCGTGTGACAGATCAAAAAATTATATCATTTACGCTGAGCGCTCATAACTCGTGACAGCGCCTGTCCAAATATTTACAAATGAACTCATCCCCGGTGGAATGTGAGTGTTAGAACACTTCTGCCTACCCCTTCGAAGGCAGTATAACGAGAAGTATATTTCGTATTTTTTGAATTGGTGTTCGATTTGCTTGAAACAAAAGCAAATCACGCGGGGCGTGAGTCAATCAATCGATAGCTGTTAGCATTCTTAGTATCGACTGTTCTGCGAATAGACCCCGGTCTGCCCTTGTTTTCGATAAGCCTATTTCAAATTATACTATAATATGCTTTGCGGTTTAATTAATCCTATGTAGAAACAATTTCATAAGCTATATTTACGTAAGCATCTTCTTTTAGTTCACTGTCGTCCTGGTTAAGCAATATAGATTCAAGATCAAAAAACAGCACTTCTTGAATACCCATATGAAGCTTATAATTCCATGGATTCTGATAAGTCATATTTTAGCATACTTATTACCTAAATGAATTTTGCATGCACAATCACGCATGGCCTGTCTTTGCCTTCGAATGTATATTATTTGCAATATCCCACGGCAGACATACACTGGTCCATAAAGTACATACAATATTGGCTATCCGAGCTCAGGGTATGCCATAATAATTGTGTCCTCTCGTTCAATATCTACATCTGAATATTCCAAGTTTGCGTATACATAGCAATTCAATTCAAATAGTGCCGCTTAATATATGCGAGCGTCATAAAATGCTGGATAATACACATTCCGTTCGAATATGACAACTTGCAAACTTATAATCACCGCCTGATAGTAATTTGCCAAGCAATTGTACTTTCAATGATCACTAGAATCGCTTTAAGTTTAAAGACCGGTGATTTGACTGAGTTGGCCATGATAGTCTGCACAGCTTGGGAATCAAAGACATACTCGTCATAAAGCTATAATGATTCGTAAATACTTAACCCATATAAGGGTTTTACGTTTTTCTGATGATGCTGTTTTTTAAACGGACTATCTAAACCTATCAAATATTTTACTCTAGTGGAAGTGATCCTTCCTAAGAGGTATTTCCACTCTCTTCTAACTATCTCTTAAGTAGTTCAATCATAGCAGTAATTATCTATACTGTCTTTTCTAATATGATATATATTTTGTTAACGTTTCAAAGAAATAATATCTTGAATTCTGTCCACAGCGTATTTAAGAATAGATCACAATTTCCGCACATTTAAATTCATGAGGGATTCAAAAGCATTCTTCGTGGAAGCTCGAAATTTCTCGTGGTTCCAGGAATACTGCGGTTAGATAGCAGAATGTAGCCAAGTATTTTCGTTACGTGAAGGATTTTTGTTCGGAACATCGTGATTAAGGAAGATTTTGTCACGTAAGTTACATCCAAATACAAAATAGCTAAAGACTTCTTCAAAGGGAACTAAGGTTTCTCGACTCTACGTGTATTCCACGGGCAGGGAACCTAACATTTCCAATTGTTCTCTTCGTAGTATTAATAATACACAATCGATCTTGTGGATTTTATCTCAATGGATATTTCAAGATCTTAGTTAAATTTAAGTAGCGCCAGTTTGTCCTATATCTGATTAAATACTATGTGATCAGATAAAGTGACTTCATGTCGTCTCATCTCATCTATACATGTCTTTATTCTTATTCATTTGTATATTTTGTGTTTAATTTTTTTGTGTCAATGACTTTGTCTCACAAGCTAAATCCTTATTTCATATCTACACTACTATTATAAAGAGGAAAGATTTCTATTTTTGAAATGAATAAACTCAAAAACACCTGTGTTGATTTCAAAAATTCTTTCACCATTGGAAGCTACATCTCCTACGGGAACGGGAACTACGAGGGTGAAACCGCGTGATCTCCGGTAGTCTTACATAAATTCTTTTCAATTTAGTTGGAATAACTATAAATTATTCAAGTTGATAATTTATAGTCAATTCAAGTTGATAATCATTATTTTCGTTTCGTCTAGACTCTAGTTTTACGCTACACCCAACGTTTAAAAAACCTCTTATGTGCTTGCAACCGGATCGCAAAGGCATGCGATGGGCACGCGCACGATTCTCAGAACCGACACGAGATACTGGGCCCTTCCGTGAAATATTTAAGACCTTACGACCTATTATAACGATTCAGAAGGAAACTGTTACAGGGAAAGAACATTTCGATTTTGTTATTATCAACGTTACAGATAGCAGGTTCTTGTAGTTCAATTTCTATTGTG
Source organism: Watsonalla binaria (assembly GCA_929442735.1). Lineage (NCBI taxonomy): Eukaryota > Metazoa > Arthropoda > Insecta > Lepidoptera > Drepanidae > Watsonalla > Watsonalla binaria. Next base: position 4,352,511 of record OV838938.1, read on the forward strand.
GATCATTTTCAATGTGTCACAATGTTTAAGAAGATACGAGATGAAAGAAGGTGGTAAGCGGATCACAAGATACGCTTAAGAGTTGCATGATGACGCAGGCTTTTTCGATTCATTGATCAAAATATTTATATTTAATTTTAGCAAAACAAGATGTAGACACACAGACAAAGACACCTTTGCATTTATTATTAAAATTGCCTAATCTCTGAAATTGAAGTTGCGTGAAAATTGCGTGATGTTGCCAATATTATTGTCCTCGCATGTGCTACCATTTCAGTAATTCGATCACACTTTCTGACTGTTGACAAAATGATGTCACATTGTTTAGTGTAATGTTAACAATAACGCCTATATTTACTTTTTTACCGCGTCATCGTGTCTTGTCGTGTCATCAAGGTATTAAAGAATCATCATCATTTCCTGTCTCTCGTTAATCCTGCTGCTTCATGTGTAATTAGGATGTGTTTAGTTGGACATTGTGACGCAAGATGGCGTTAGCAGTCATAATCTTATATTGCTGTTGTCACTCCTAGACACAAGCCTCAGCCATCTCCCATGTTTTCCGTGCGTCACAGCTACCTGTCATCAGTTTTCCTGATCTCGTGGGAGTTCTTCAGTCAAAATTAACTTTGAAGCTATTTATTTTGAATTAATTTTATTTCTAAGTACTAATGAATTACTCATATTGTATAAGGTATCTGTGGCTATAACTCTTCGAGAAGTGTCTTCAATCAAATGTGTTTCGCTAAGAGTTGAAGGTATTCATTGTCAGCTTGTGAGTGCAAATTCTGTTTAGCATTGCATTTATTCAAATGCTGGGCCCGTAACAAACGCTAATACATATTTAATTGCCCACGCCTTGCCCGTTTTATATGCAGCCTAACAACTGGTTGTGTGCCTTACAATTTTGAAATCAAAATGTTTCGAAAAAAGCTTCGGATAAGTGACGACGTTGCTTTAAAAGTGTTCACAATTATTGATTTCTTAAACTTAAAATAAAAACATTTACTTAAAACAGAAATATTTAATAATGGTTGAAAATTGTCGATTGGCATTTTTCTTGCGAATCATCCCTATTACGAAATTCAATTTGAAAAAGTAGATATAGCAGATATAATATTATAACAGTCACTTTTAGATATACGTGTGAGTTGGCTCATTTGCGTAGAACAACAGGCAGCCAACAAATTTTCTGACCAGAATTTTACTTGATTTTTAAATACATCTAGTACCATACCGCAAACCCGCTACCGTTCCCAAGCACGGATCCCCAAAAAGGGGATACGTGTAATTTGTATTATTTTGATTGTGATGGTAGGAAATTATTGGTTATTATCCCACCAGGAGTATTCCGGGAACCTTGGACCACAGCCTCTGGCTATATGTAGGTATTATGGTTTGTTGTGAGTTTATTTTTATTTATTACACGAACGGGCAAGGTTGTTTGAAGGTTTCTTCGTTATCGAACACGAGACTAGTATATTGTTTATTGAATGCACATTGGTAAAGGTGCTGTAACGAGTTATGAGCGCTCAACGGAATTACATACGGAGAGTAACTGCGCATGTATTATATTCGCGTCGCGCCATACCGACGGATAGAGACTCGTAATATTACTACTGCGTTTTCAAATTGAGCACTCATAACTCGTGACTTATACTAGTTGGAACTAGTTTCAAAATTGTGCTTTTCTATTCTCTATTGTAAACAATTCACATCATCAGTGTGTATGTGTGCTACATAATGGAATTACAATATAATTCCAGAGATTATCTACACTCATAAGTCCCGTTTATAATGTACATACATTATTCTATATTCTTATTTAAATATACGTGTAGATGCAGTAACGATTCCGAAACGTGCGAACCAACAGTTAATTCCCAATTGTTAAACCCCAAGCTTTGTATAACCTCTGACCGGTCAAGTTGAGCAGTGTTGTTATTTCGATGTCAAACCAAACTACACTCCTAAGACATACATTTCAAATGTGAAATGCTTTATTGTTTGATATCGATCCAAGTATTCGATAGTAGTCTCTGTATAAACATGAGATAATGCTTCCATGTTTTAAATGGTGAAAGTGTTATTAGGAATTCATTTGTTCTCCTGTCATCTAAGAATCTTTCAACAAATAGGAAAGTGACTATGTCTATTTGCGCTGCTTTCTAGGTAGAATAATACTATAATTTAATTATTTATACAATTTTATCGATAACAAAACACATTCCAGTCTCAGCACTACAAATTAATTTGGAAGCTAAAAAGAAGAAAAACGACCTTTCGTTGCGGTTCGGCAAGTTTTTGTGCTTCTTCTCGGAAACAATGATTACTGTCATTATCATTACACACCGACATATGTCATTACTGAGCGACATATGTCGTGCGAGTCAAGGTCGTGGAATGACAGGACAGGATTGACCTTTCCTCGATGATTGTAGGTCATCGTGATTGGGATTTTAAAAATCTAACGCAGTTTTGTGTTATTTGTTCAAGAAGTAAATCTTACTATGATGCTGCGTTATTGTATTATTATTTTTATCATTATAAGTCTATTTTGTCCTTCTGCTGGGTAAATGCCTAGCTTTCACTTTTCCAACTATTCGTGTTCGCAATCAAGCTACAATTTATCAATTAAATATAATATTTTGAATAGTAATGTCTGTTAAGTCAAGATTTTCAATATCGCCATTTCTAACTTTAAAAAATCTTAACTAAGATCTATTTAAACTTTGTTCCGTTGAGCCGTGGTGGCCTCGGGGTTTGAGCAGTCGCCTGCTACGCAAGCGACGCAAGTTCGAATCCCAGCGGGGCCTGTACCACAATGGGTTTTTTCTAAAAAACTTATGTACAGTGATTTCACACCACGTGCTTTACGGTGAAGGAAAACATCGTGAGGAAACCTGCATATTTCTGAGAAGTAATTCAATGACGTATGTAAAGTGTCTGAGACGGCGATGGACTCACCATCTGTCACGGTAGCACTTAATCATCTTCGGTGAAAAGTGGGTGTTGTGATTACAACACCTCTGCCTACCCCTTCGGGGAATACAGTGAGCATATGTATGTACTAATAAATCTAAAGCGAAAGTTTTATTTTACACAATAAATGAGTTACTGTTTTTTTCATATTTCAAATCAACTTCTACAATCAACTAAGAGCATTAAAACTTAATACCTTAAAGTAATCAGAAACCTTAAACCGAAAAGACTCGCTTAATTTGCCTTTAAATTGTAAAGGTGGCCAGGAGTGTTCGCGGTCCGGCGGCAGTCAAGTCTCATCATTACACAAAATTTAAAACGAAACAAATCGTCCATATATAATAGTTATGCCCCTGCCACCAAGTTACGCTGCGGGCAAAAACTGGAAGCAGTAAAAAATGGTCGCGGACCATGTGTGGTGTTCGGCTGTTTGAGAAATGCCTAGGAGTTTAGGTCTTGGAGGGTGAAAAGTACTCCTATTAGATGGAAATGTTTGCTGTAATTGACAAATAACATTAAAGCGCCATAAATTTGCCAGTCTACAGTGAAATGACGGAATTTTTTTTTGCCTAAAACGCGAGTGACTAATGATATCAATTCTTTTAGGACTTTCAATTAGCGTGAAAACTGATAGCCAACGGTTATGATACACTATTTGTTACGTTTGTTTTTCATACTTCGGTCTACTGATAACCATTTAGATCCATCGAATACTATGCTGGTAAAAAAAGTTATTTTAAAGCATGTAAAATAATTGCACCGCTTAGACTTAGGCAAACGTCCAGTGTTAGTCTAGAAAGAAGTCTGGATTATTTGCGAAATCTCTTATTTCGCACTCAGCTTGCGGCGACAGATCACATTTTAACCCTAAATACTTTTTGTGATCTTCCAGCGCGGGTGATAAATGACCTCGTCTATAATTTATCAGCAGTATTGATTTCCTCCAAGGGGTTTGCAATTAGTATTTTTTGGGATAAGTAATACTTTAGTCCGAAATATGAGATGAGATTCTTTACTGCTAATGAAAACGATTTTTTATGATTTCGCTCGAAATTAATCGACTTTAAAACCTCTTTTGATGGGTTATGTCTTGTAGTAATTGCTAATTTTCTTATAAAATTATTGTGTCGTAAATTATAAAAACATTGAACAAACGAGTCCCTTAAATGTTTTAAAATCAATCGATGGAAATGTATCTACTATGTTTCGCTGGTAAGTAGTGTCCCTATGCATGCATCAAAAACTTTTTAAATTTTATGTTCAAAACGTCATAAAATTGTTTTATCATATAATATTTTTATTAAGTTGATCTTAGACAGTTCATAACAAAGCCTCACTGAATAAGGCATATGGTTTAAGAATACCTTTACAATATTTATTTATTGATGACACACTAACTTGGGTGTATTGAGATATCTAAAGAATGTACCTATTAGTTCCGTTCAAACATAATCGCGTCATTATTTTTCGTGCAAATAGCAATTGTTTGTAAACAGTTGACGCATAAGATTTGCCCGAATTTTCTAAGGCATCTAAAGGAGCTCTTAAATAACTTACATATATCTTCAGAATCAAGATGAGCAGATAGTCTTCGACCGACGATCCCACTATGCGATATTAATCTTTGGATTATGTGACGTCATTTTGTTCAGCCGAATGTGAATCGACCGCTCAGCTATTCCACTATGATACGAGCTCGTAAGCCGCTATGAAGGCCCGCGAACACTGATTAGAAAGTACCAATAACCATTAATCAAATGTCAAGTTCTAGGCTCATTGCGTAACAAATCAGACAATCATGCTATCAGGTGGTTGGAAGTTATTGTTTCTATAATTACATTTGATAAGTCGACGACTTCATACCAGTCGCTAATCTCTGGCGCCAGAGATTAACATACTGTTTATCTTAATGGTATTTATTATACATCATAAATTAAGCAATCAATAGCTTTTTACTCTGACTTGAAATTGATTACATGTATCTTTCCTTTAAAATATAGTGATTTGAAGAGTCTGTCTGTGAAATAGAATTAGTCGTTTAAACTTTTTACAAAAAACAATCAAGCTCTACAACATGTCTAACAACGCTTGTGTTCGTAACTTCAGATTTGTTTTTGTAAAACCTAAGTTTTAACTGACTGCTTATATTTTTTGTCTCATACTGAAAGTTACTCCCTATTAAGTGGACTATAAGTCAACATAGGTTTCGTTAACACATTCACTGCTAACATTTCATCTTCGTAAATTCTCTAACAGTTGGACGCACATACGCGTCGTTAGCAGTGAACGCGTTAATGGTGGACATTTGGATCTCTTTAGTTAATTCTCCTATCCGAAAAAACTTGTTTTTTCTTTAAATGTACCTATTCTCTATATCCCACTAGAATATTGAGGAAATTGAATGTTAAATTATTATCGTATTGTAGAGTAACACGTGTTTTACCGCTGATCAATATACAAGATTTTATATTTGCTACAAACGTTGCTATGGTAAGCTGAATACTTATTGATGTAACATCATTCGTACCGATGCATGATCTGACTAGATTGCTATTGAACATTGTAGATTGGTAGGTAGTAGTTATGACTTGATAGCTAATTTTAGTAACTCATCATCATCATTTATTTAATAGCCACTCTCTAGCCGGTAAAGCAATCACCAACTTTGGTCCGACATGTTGACTTCATTGTAGGACATGGCGATGCCTTTTCCCTTCAATTCATCAGAAGGCTTATCTAATTACTGATTATTATTTTTCCTCCCTTTTCTTCTGTCCCTCTTTCTATGTTTTCTTGTAATAATAGAACAGGAGCACAGTATGACCTTACTACAAGTAGTACGGAATCTAGGAAGAAATCGTTTGAAATGACACACTCACACTGTTTCTATGAGATTATAAGCGACCTTGGCGTAAAGTCACAAAGAGGTGTCATGTCGTGGTTGATCGCGTACCTATTTGTCATTTATGTTACGAATTTAAAGAGTAAATTTGACAACTCTCAGAGCAAACGTACTTATTACAAAAATTTTATCTAGACTATACCTATTAGTAGGTAAGCTTATACTGCTTACAAGAGTCCAATTATCTTGCTCCTCCTTATTAGGTGTTTGAAATAGTCCAAGGTCCGGCTGTAAATATAAAATTATTAGTAAGGATAATGAATGTTTATGCACATAAGAATGATTTTATTAAAATTCCGATTAACTGTGACGTCTTGCGACACGAAAAGCTAATTTTAGCGTTGTACGCAAATCCCATAAAATGTATCGCGCAATCAGTGTATTAGGTAATAAAGTTACACATGCATCGCACGTCCTACGATTGCCACATGCGTTTTTATAAACATTTTCTATCGATCAAATGATTGTGTGACGCGTAACTTGACGGAGGTTACTATGAAATTAAAGGTTTTATTGTTCACTAGAAGTTACCTACAAAATTCTAAGCAGTCGTGTAAAAAAAAGATGTGTTCTGCTTTTATTTTCCTCAAAACAATAATCTGTGGCAAAATCATTTACAGAAGGCGTTCGTTTACTTATAATATTTTAAATAATTTAAAACCTATATAATTTAGTCTGATTACGTATATCCGCCACGAAGTTGATTGCTAATATTATAACTATGCATTAATAGAATCTGATAACAATAATTAACAACGAATCGCATAATTTCTCGATGAATCGATTCCTTCTATCGAGATATCAGTAGCCACGTCCAGACTACAGTCCTTTAACATTCTCAAGCAGTAATTACCATGACAGTAACTGATGTACGGACTAATTGAACATGAGGCTGATTACGTATTAAGCAGATACAAGCAACCGGTTGTTAAATTCTAACAATTATTTACTGGCTGCAGGTAATTGGTATATGCCAAAGGTTCAAAAATAAACGTTTATGTATCTACATCAATTATTTAAGGTAAGTAAAGCGATGGAGATTATCATCGTTTTAGACAGATTGGAATTCTGAAAAAAGTACGGTATGACAGGATAACTTTGAGGTAACGTTTAAGTACAGTTTTTAATGCGTTTAGTCTTCGACGAAAGACATTTTTTTTCGATGGTGGGTTATAATTTAGTTCCAAAGATGGCTGACTCATTACCAGCCACAACAATTTCATGAAATACGTAAACGAACGTCGAAATTGTTTAATCATAATATACAAACTTATAGATGCTTGGAATACAGTTAATTTAACATGAATTAATAACTTAGACTTTGTCCTTGGCACTCTGTGACAGCAATTATTGCGGAATTAACAGAAATCGAAGCTGCAATTGTTGCAGACTGTCTGCAAGCTATGTAATGAACACTCCTTTCATCGTAACTATCACCAACGGAAATCATAAACTTGGTCGTATTGATATAGTATCGTAAAATTGTCACTGGTCCAGTCCGGCTGAATTGAATCACATCACAGATAGCTATCTTCGGTACGGACTTTATCGAATGACGGCTCAACATGTAACTTAGGGATAACTCGATTATAGCGAATGACAGGATCGACTCGATAATTCTAGCTCGGTAAAATAAAAACTTTGATATCGATCGAGATATTCCACTCTACATTATTTTATGCAAATACGTTCAGATATCATCTGCATGGAATGCAACTTGGATTTTCTGGAGTTTAAGATAATAAAGCTATACCAGTTGCTGTCCCGCTTTGCGAGTATAAAACTAGAAGTGTGATATTTTAAGAAAGTTACTCATACGTTTTATTATTCTTTACCTGCTTAAATATAATGGGTACATACATATACTGCTGTATTTCCGAAAGGGGTACTAATATAACATTCACATTTCGCCATATATTTTGAAGTCACATGTTATAGAGGGCGCCTATTGCTATTTACCAGGCACTTATCCAGACTCTGGGCTGCTACTAAGAAATTATAGATGGAAAAAACCCAATAATACTGCCCGATCCGGGGTTCGAAACCACAGCAACGTTTGCAACCACTAGGCCAACGTGGCTGCCTTTCTGGGTGAAACATCAAACGTAAAAATTCCTTTGTGATTTCTATGTAAGTTGTTATTATTTACAAAAAAGCTATATTTGAGATAGAAATTGAAACCCCTTAGCAATTAATCTTGTATACTGATTGGAACAAGTAGATAGTTTGTTAGCTACTGGACATCGAATTTAACGAATTTTAAGTATACACACAGGCTGTTTCTTCATCGAACTCAGTAGTTATTTTTTAATTCGAAGAATGATCAAGTTAAAAAAACGTCGCCTTATTTTAATCGTGCGACACTTTATACGTGATCGTGCCTTCCCAGAAGGGTCCTCGAAGGGGTAAGCAGAGGTCACAAAAACGCCCACTGTTCGTGAAAATTCACTACTATATTATTCTCAATGGGATGAGGAACTAAGCAAAAGAAGATATTTGCCAATTATTCACAATTTTTTTAATAATGTAATTCGTTCTGGAATATATTTGTATTAAATTCTCGTTAGTGGGCGATGTGAAGTCATAACAAGGGACAGAACGAGTCACTCTGTATACCAGCGGTACCTTAGGGTTATAAATCTAAGCGTGGGTAGTTATTATGTCAATTCTAAGCTCCAAGGAATGTGTGTTAACAAATTGCCGAGTATTGTGATTGGTTGCTTTGTTGTATAGTCGGGGAATATAATCTATACTATTAATATACAGTAGAATTTACTGTCTGTGCTGACGACTCTTTATAAAAATATTTTTTTTTCTATTTTGCCCTCTATTACGTTATTTTGTGTTTCAATAAATATTTTAATTGCAATTTGTACATGCGTTTCCTACTTCACAGAGGTCTGTATGTAAGAGCGGTGCATTATTTTTAATAATTTATATTTTAAACAGAGATATTTTTATCGACTCAAGCAGTAAGATAGTGACGAATTGAAAATGTTCTTATAAAGTGCTTAGGTAGGTACCAAAGCTAGAAGTAATCATTGCCTACTCAGTTACGCAAGTGGTATTAAATAGTAAGTACGTACAAGTACCTTGTATGTGCGTACAGTAGAATTAATTAAATGCATTTAACATATCATAGTTATAAATCTCCGCCGTCCACGCATATGTCATATATCCAGGGATATAATTCTAAATACAATATTTATGCAACTGTCCGCAGGCACATTTAAATATTTGATTATAAAATATAGTGTCGTTGAGTTTAATACGATTTGTGATGATGTTAGCTCCATTCATTATAATTTTCATTAATATTCGGTTGCGTTAATTTAGATGGATTATATTATAGCTTCTTCATTTTGCTCCATAAATTTATATTGCATTATTCATAAACCTATGGCACGACTGGACACCTAAGTAATCCACCAAAATCTCTGTTCAGGATTAAAGACTTAAGGATATGGGATCTGAAATATATTTTTACACGGGTTTTATATGTCCATGGAAAATGTATATTATTATTTTGTCAAATATTTTGCGTGATCAGTTAGAAAAACTAACACACTTTTGCATAATATACTAATAAATGGCAAAGATATTAAAAGATTAGATACTGTTGGTCACTCGTCAAAAAAGTATAAATATGCTATAATAAATATACTCACGCCAGAGGGTCCCTGAAGGGGTAAACAGAGGTGTTGTAACAACACCCACATTTCACCGAATATGATTAAGTGCCAACGTGACAGAGAGTGAGTCCATCGCCGTATCAGGCACTAAACATACGTCTTTGAATTACTTCTCAGACAGGTTTCCTCACGATGTTTTCCTTCACCGTAAAGCACGTGGTGTGAAATCACTGCACATAAGTTTTAAGAAAAACTCATTGGTGCTGGCCCCGCTGGGATTCGAACTTGCGTCGTATGAGTAGCAGGTGACTGCTCAAACCCCGAGGCCACCACGGCTCTTAAATTAAATAAGTAATATAAACATAAATAGTAGTATAAATGACAGTAACCGAAGGAATAAGCTGTTGTGACAAATTCAACGGCTCAATTTTGACACGCTAGCGACCTTTATACTTAAAGTTAAAGATGAAAACCTCAGCATTAACTAGACTTTTATCACATGATATTTCTAAGTCCTATCCATACATATTGTGGTGGTGTATTACTGCTTGATTCAGAGCACAGATTGAATGTAATAATCCCATATGAAATGTCAATGTGATCTCCTTTCATATTTAAATTTCACGTCCATCCTCGATTGTATCCATTAAACACGTGGCGTTGACATTTCTTTGAGGTTCGAACATTGGGACGAAAATTCGTATGAATAGTGCCTAAGACGGCGCGGCGATGCACCTATCTTTCACTTTGGCACATAACTATTTTCGGTGAAAGTGGGTGTAGTAAAATCTGCCTACCCCTTCGGCTTTAGGGTATTCATTACGTATATAGCTTATTCACTAGGTAGGTAGGAATACATCATGTTTTGTATTTAAAATCTTTTGATAAAGATACGAAACATATTTGACATGTTAAACATTTTCTTCTAAACTCTTAAACCAATATTCAGCCACATGAATATTCGATAATACACTCAGCAAGATAAAAATGTATCACATATTTAAATTAATTTATGAGTAAATTTGCATGAAGACAAGATAAAATATTTATTTAAAGCATTCTTTTGTTCGAAATTCAAAAGTATCATCGTCGGCTCGCGTCACGTATCAGCTATAACGGGTAAGTGAAGCCTTATCATGGCTTTCTGGGTATTTTAAAAAGTACGTCTTGTCACGATCGATGAAAATCCGGTAGCTTTTAAATAATCACCTCGTAATATCTGACGCATATTTTAAGTCAAAATTGTGGTAATGGCCTGAGAAATAAAATGTGATCGATGTACTTTTGTAAGTTTTTTTTTTTATATAGCATTTAACTTTATCATGACTATAAAGTTAAAATTTTGTGTAAAAGATTAAACAATTTGTATTAAAGTAAAGTAAAATAACTTTATTTGTACATAATAATTATTAAATGAAATAATACAATTTTGAATAATAATAAGAAGATGAAATAGCTAGGTTATTATAATATTTTACTGTGTCATGTGAATCCCTAAACTAAAAGATAATAATTTCACAATAACAGCTTAATATTTGTTTTAAATAAAACAGATGCATAGTTGACACAGAAACATGTAAAATTTATATGTTTTAGGTGTATTCATTATTAGTCCCGAGAAATTGTAATATTATCGTAAATAGATTTGATACTATCAGCTTTTATGGATAACAACTATACCCGAATTGACATTAAAATCGTATAAAATGGTGTCTATTGCAAGCTTAAAGATCGTGTTTAAAATCAGATGGTCATAATATCGAGTGTATATAGTGTAAATGTATAAAAATGTGGACAGCGTGAGGTCGGGAGGGTCACGAACGATTAACATCGCATTCCAGCCGGACAATGCACGAAATACCTACGATCATTGTACAGTCGGCATTATTAAATTAAATTGTTAAAATAATTTATTTTATATATCTACAATATGCTTGCAGTTTGCCTTATGCGAAAACATGCTTAAGTGATGTACGTAGGTTAGCAACGTTTTTGCTAAATAATATTTACCCCGATTTTAAGCTATTCCTGGATTTTAACTTAGAAACAATAATAATGATTTTGTAACAGGATTAATAATACGTTATGATTATACGTACCTAAGATTATTATTACCTGTAATAATAATAAGTACAAATAATCTAAGCGTGTAATGGGTATTATTTTTTAAGACAATGTTATGATTACTGCCATGCATGTAGACGTAATTTTTCATGTATGAAATGATAATAATGTTGCTGACTGTAAAGTAACCAGATAGCTCTACTAAATTTTTATATCTACGCACTTACAATAACCGTTGAATTTGTATTACATAAAGATAAAATAAAATTGCCTATGACACATACAAATTCGTCCGAGAAAGCCTAATAAACGTTGAGCGTTTAAATAATCAATATTTGTTGTTATGGTAACCCATTAGTGATGTAGCTTTTTGTTATGCAATGGCAATGACTAATGAAAAAAAAACAAGTGAAATTTATTTTGAAATGTCTTATTTTATACACTTCAATCATTACTTACTTGGTAGTATGATTTTACATACATTCTTTTAACCCCTCCTTAGGGGATACCTTAGGACCAGCGGGTGTGCGATGATAAACTTAACAAAGAATTTCAGTATTATGCTTTTAGGTAAATATGAGATGTATGTATGGTATGATTATTATGTACAGTATAATAAAATTAATATGTTAATATAATAAAAAAATAGGCGATACCAATTGTTTATCACTAATTCTTTTCACGGGAATTAATTGTCTGTTCGCGATGTTATAGTATCATGCAATATTTTATTACAGTTTAATAGCTGAACTAAATAATTGCCATACATTTTTACTGCTTCTAATAGAGCTATAATGTCAATACAAAAATTAAGAAGCACCATCTATCAAGCTTCATTGGAATTTTAATGACGTTTAAAAAATACCTCTGCGAGTCATTTATTAATATTTGACGTCAACAGGCAAGAGTAGTGCTTTAAATAATTAAAATAATTACATGCGCGTTCGACGCATTGCTACTGTATAGAAATTATAGTGTGGAAGCTGTATCACTAATTGTGGGGTGGGGATGTGAGCCAAATTACACGGACGCCCTGCCCTGTGCATGTGGCTGACGGCTGAGCTTAACATGCAACCAGCGGGTTTTCAACTTTGTTACTTACCATAAACACATACATACAACATCCATACATATGCCTGTGGGGGAAGGCGCAGACTGTTTGCCACATGCTACGTATTTCACATACTTCGTCCACATTCACGCATATTTGCATGCACATTTTGCCTTATGGATGATACAAATTTCTTTGTTGTTACTATGTTGCAACTCATTATGTTCAAGAGAAAATATATTATTCTTGTTAAACTGCATCATCATTGTAATTAGATATTCTTGGTTTAGGGACCAGAGAGTTGATACGGAAAAACAACTCATGTATGTCTTAAGTCTGAGTAGATTGTCTTGAAATTTAAACTGATTTATTTAGTTTGGGTCAAGAAGATCCTCTGTTTCTCCGAAAGTCAAACGTAGTTTCAGTGTCAAAATTGTCCATCGGTTCGGTAACTAGCCTTGTGAATACTACAAGATACTTAACAAGGCATCATGTACTATATTGAAAATATATTTTTAATATCGTATGAACTATCAATAAAGGTTTTATGTCAATATATAATGGCGTTGGTTTAGTAAATATAGTGTGGCACCTAACGCAACTCCTGGATATAAACACTCAGAAAACTCTTAATAATTATCATGAAAGCTAACTTCAGCCCTCAACTTTAAATCTTTTTACATTCCATTGTGAAGAATTCCGTATCGTAAACATTCCATACGTCTTATTTTAAACTGTGACATTACAATCTTTTGACCTGACGCTTCACGCCGCATTATATGCGTAGAATCGTTAAAAAATAACTTGCTGTATTTAATGATCATGTGTGTCATACGTGAAATATGAGTTAACAAATGTCAGACATACTTGAATTATTAAAATGACGTTCTTATGTGAAAGTAAGTAACTGATTGATCGCGAGCTTAAAATTGGTGAATCAAGACAAATTGGATAATCGTAGCGACTGAATTAAATGTGGTATTAAACTAAATAACACGGGATTTAAGTCAAATAATTTCAAAGCTTTTACAGCAGTAAAACCTTCCAGACACATTAACGAATGCGGTCATAAAGTTACAAAAAATTTTGAAGTTTACACAAAGGCTTATTTAACACTATCTAATCTTCAAACCGAGCGTAACTCGGGAGCGCGTCCAACAATGTCCTTTTAAATCTCTGCCATGAAAATAAAACAAGTTTTATTATACCGAGATTCTGTGGTTCATTAATATGCGGCCAAGTTTGAGTCCCTTTTCAATGTGCGTGACGGTTCTGTATATGTCTTCAGTGGGAACAATATGCAGCCCAGAATTTATGGAGTTGTGTCAGATTTTTTATTATTTATGCATTGTTAAATTTACATCAGTAGATTCAGTTATAATGATAAACACCAGTGTCATATTATGCCCAAATGTATATTAATTTAATATAAAACAATAATCTTATGTGATTGCGATACAAAGTATATACTTCATACTAAAGTATATTCTTTATATATAAATCCGCCTTACCGTGGACCCCTAAAATATGACTCGTGTGTGTTATATCGAGGAATGGAATGCGACAATCCCTTTCTCCTTCAATCACGACGAGTGACAGCCCTCTTGCTTTGTTGCATTTCAACTAAAGTTTCATCTTTCGAGAACGAGTTACAGTTTTGAAGTCTCCTGTCACGGCCTGGTATATTCGTTATGCTATTTATGTCAATAATTTTTAACAGGATTATTCATCGCCCATGCAGTTTAAAAGACTAAGTATCAGTTTTTTTATTATTCAAAATGTTTAGCTCTTATGTAAAAGGCATGCGTTGTATTTGATGGATCAGCAATAACTTTAGCTGTTCCAACATAAAAAGCAGCAAAACCCATAGTGTTGACGTTAAAGGTTTTTTGCACTCGAGAAGTGCAAACTTAAAGTAAATCTAAAACAAATACAGGTACATACGTGAAGGCCGGGGAAGGCTGCATCCCAGCGTCCTCGACCTCGGCGCGACCTCAACGCGTGCGCACCCATTGTTCCTCGCCGACTAGTGTTGCTCCTCGTAAATAACACCACGGCCGCACCATGGTGGATAGCATTTTGCATATTTTTCATAGATATTCTCGGATATAATAATATTATGTTTTGAAACTTCCAGAAACCTCGATTTGTGGGAAATAAGCACTAATTTGGATTAATTCTAACTTTACCTTTGGAGCGTCTCAACTTACTTTAAATCTGGATTTAAATAAACGTAAAGTTTCTGATTGGCTGAATCTAGATTTACATAGATCGACTGCAAGGATAGAAATGCAAGACGAGCATAACGATATTCAAGTATTTGTCTCTTAACATGAGGAAGTTTTAATGAAAAGCATTGGCTGTGGTTCAGTTACAGACTTTTGCAGGTCATTTAAATCTGTCTCATTTACATTTGTCAATGTATAAAGGCAGCAACAAACAGACAATTTTATTCATCTGTATAGATTTAGAAAAATCCAGTAAATTTGAACTTTTCCTTATTACTTATCCCGTAAAATCCCAGGCCATATGCACACGTAGGTACTCATTCCCAGTTTGTAACCCGATATTGTTTTTGCAGCGCAAGACGCGTGCCCCGACCTCCGACGTGGTCCTTGGTTGCTCACGCACTCGCAATTATTTGTACTGCTCCACTCTAACCGCACTCGTATCAGACGACATTCGAGTATGTGGGCAGGGTTTTATTGGCGTCAGGCTCGAAATTCAGATGTAAAATGCAGATCTGTTCTTTCCATATTCTCTTTTTGTATGTAGGATATTGACTCTCTCTGGCTTCGTTTATATTGGTGACTGTTATATTCTTGCTAGTATACCAAGGCTAATGTGTATATTTACTAGCTTTTTTGGGATGGATCACTCTTAGCATTTAGGGGTAAGAAAAATAGATGTTGCCCGAGACCTACGTAGGTACCCGATATGGACACAAAATTCAAACAAATCGATCCTACCGTTACGGTGGAGTTTAGTTGCAAACACCGCGACACGAGAATTTTATCTATTAGATCTAGATAAACATGGGTAACCTTTGATTTTTCAAGTTACTTCAGTGTTTATCTAGTCAAAAGTATAAATGTGGTTGATGTCTGTTGTTAATATTTCGTTGCCATGTATGTACTTGACCGTTAAATATGTATTTCTCATATTTAGCTTTGACCTATTCACATAGCTCATACAATAGTTTCCTCTCCGTGACAAGCGTATCATCGTAAATTTCAGAGCAATTAACCTTTGGTCGCCTACCATTCTTGGTGATTGCACATCGGGTATGTTAATGCAATGAATTAGACTTTCGTTGTCGAACAACTAGCTATAACCCTGTTGAGTCTACTATTATTAACGTATATTTTGAATGCAGCATCAAAATGCCCTGTCTTTGAATATTTACAGCCTCTCTAAATTCATTTCCAATTTGTGCATGTCTCTCAGGTTTTACATACAAAACAGAAGTCATTTAACAAATTTAAATTTCCTATGCATTCAAAGGCACCCATGGACGCGATTTATTTGACTGAACACTGAATACTGTGCACAAAATGTTGATCGTTAATCAATCGCAATAGACAAGCGCGTCATGGCAGTCAGTACGCCCTCATAAAGGGATCCTAACGTATTGCCGGAGGGTTCCAACATTAGCCTGTCTTCGTCCAAGCAAGCGTACTAACTTGATTTATTAGTTCCTAGCCTCTGGTGCAATTTGCCTTATCTGCTTTACTCATAAGCCGCACATTTTGTAATGAAGCCTTGAAGGGATGTATTGAAAATCTGGAAAGATTGATTGCATTCCAAATTCCAAATAGCTTTGTGGCCATAAAATAAAAAGTGTGTCCTGTTGTCTAACTAGTATAAAGCTAGTTCCTCAATTGGATTTTGTGCTACATCAGGCATGACGATGTCACGAGATTAACAACGTATATAGTGTCCTTCTATCTATTAAAAGTTGAACACAAACGTTTATTGTTTGGATGGCACGCGAATTCCAGGAATGAACGATTCCCATCGTTCACAAAGGACCCCTGTATATTTTTTCTTTCATTTCTCATAAGGGTGTTCCTTTCGTTGTTTTTTTGCCGCATTCCATGAATGTTTACGTTTTGAAGGCCGTAGTTATGAAATGGGACTGCTCAATATTATTATGTGTCCTATTCTACTATTATCTGGTGTTTGCGTATTTTGTTTTCTTCGAGCTTTGTTACGTAAATAAATGTGTGTCTTCTATACTCTAATAATTTTGACCATAGAAACGATTATTGTGTTAAAAAAAACTTCTACAACAGTCAAGTTCAGTGTTCAGACGTTAAATTTGTAAAACGAATAATAACGTTAATATTGACTTTTTATATTACACAAGGAGTGATGGATGTGATATTGTGAAGTTTAGTCCAATTATCTAGCAATGGCTGTGTCGGTCCGATTAGCGTGCCCGCTTGATGGGTTGATTGCGGTTCGAATATTTGTGGAATTGATAATAGACGTGCCCTGTGGAACTATCTTTTATAATTATTTCAAGTCCAGAGATAAAAGAATGGGAATAGAGTCGGTTTTATTTTTTATCTTTGCCATTGCAAGACTTGCAAGTATGTATCTTTGTATCGGACCACTTCTTGCGCTGTATATTATTCTTAATTGTAAATTATCTTATTCATAAATTGTATTCTGCTAATATGTAGGGCACTAAAGCGATAAACGTAATGGATACAACGAAATAATCAAAATTAAGTGCCGCATCTGCTCGCGCGCAGATCTATGGGCACATTCCTCGTCCGTAACACCGGGAGCTCCGGCTTAATAATAAGAATATGGACGTAAAAAACGACATCGTCAAACTGCGCGGTTCGAACACAAAATAAAAACTTACACAAGGCTTTCTTCCTTACAGTGGTTCTATACAGGCGAATGCACACATCATCGCATCCTTACGAGCGTCTCGCTTTGAAGACTAATTAAATTAGGCCGATTTGATAGAACTTCGCGAACGTGTTTTTATTTGTGTGCGTGCGACGATTGCCGATCAATATGGAAAGCCGCCCTGCTGTTGCATTTCTATAATGTGGTTCGAACCCGCGCACCGTCGTCGCCCGCGCCTCAGGTTTTCTGTCATATTTTTTTTGTTTTCTCTCGAAGGATAATCGTGTGTAACGCTAGAACGCACTCGAGTTTATTAATATTGCTTGCTTTGTATGAGATGATGTTTATAAGATGGTCTTGGTTGTAGAGTGATTGTTAAATGGGAAAATATTAACTAATACATACACGCTACTAGTTCTACAATTTCAGGTAATTACAGGTTTTGATGAACTTCATAATGTAAGAAAATTGTGTGTGTATCGTTAGCTAGAAAACCAATTTACGAGTATATAAGCAACTTGTAGAATTAAAATAGTATTACTTAAACATATAATGTTGCTTATTTTCGTCACTCCATATGAATCCTACGTGGCGTTTACTGTAAGTGTTCTGCTTCCGTACTCACAGTCCGAGGTTCGAAACCTAGCATGGTTCCACAGACAATGTGCTTTTATAGTTATAGTCTTCTAAGAACATGCGAAATAAATATTTGTGCCCTCTTTAAAAGGTCGATTCTTCCATAGAATCGATCTTTAGGGCATAAATTACATTTTTTATTTATCAATTCTTGATACATTTTACATCTAACTCTGCGCTGACGTAACTTGATGTGGCTATACCTAATTAGCTATCATAATTCATAAATTTGTTATTTCGGGTCTCTAGAAATTTTAGGGATATCAAAAAGGTAATTTTATTGTATTAGATATCACAGGGTAAAATTTTTGATGGGATTTATATTCACTTTTTTCCAAGTCATCGCAAATAATATATTTATAAGATTTGTTGTTGGATTCCAATGAAAAAATACTTTCCTAATGTGAAATAATATTATGTTTTAAATTACTTTTGCTTTTAAATTTTCATAAATTATTTAAT
Source organism: Watsonalla binaria (assembly GCA_929442735.1). Taxonomy (NCBI): domain Eukaryota; kingdom Metazoa; phylum Arthropoda; class Insecta; order Lepidoptera; family Drepanidae; genus Watsonalla; species Watsonalla binaria. The sequence goes on from OV838938.1 coordinate 4,371,106, forward strand.
ATTTACTAAAATCAAATGTGAAAAAAAAAACATATTTGATATTTGTATTGTTAAAAAAACATCGTCGGATGAACATCTTCGTACATACAAACAAACGTCAAAAACTATTGTACCAATAAAGCATACGTTCCTAAATGATAACAGTGTTATTTTATACTTTATAAAGTACTAGCACATTTTGGAATGGTTCAGTGGGCAAACTTTCCCTACGTTGTAATAAAGGCAGTGGATATTTCAATACAAATTTTATTATTTTAATAGCATTAAAATCTATTAGCATACAATAAATACTACCTAGTAAGCAGGCAGTGATTCAACTATGTATATAAATAAACATTGAAATAAAATTAGATGTAACGAAGAAATTTCAATACCTATAAATGTAGCGTCGCAACGCAAACAGTTGGTCTATGGGCATTGCTGCGCGGGCGCAGGCGTGAGGCATCTCTGGAATTTTAATCGCATCCAGCCTTGGCTGGCTATCCGAATGCAATAAAAAAAAAACAAAAAGCAGCCACCGCGCAGGTTGAATTTCGGATATGGCCAGACATCTAGCATGGACTCTATATACTAAATCTTTGTTTCAAACAACTACCTCCAATTTAATCGTGGTATTTTCACCTCTTAAACTCGTCCAAATACGGTGTGAACAACCTTCCGTCCACGTTTATTTTGTTGTCCAATAGAGGAAGAACATTAAAATTGTTGTTAATTTTATATCACAAGTTAAAAGTAGTTAACTGTCAAAACGTATAAATATTAAAATGTACAGTGTAATTGATTAGATCATAAAACGAAACAAATGTAAGTATACGTTTTAAAGAAAACTCCAATGCACCGGTCGTTTACAGCAGATAGGCAACGAGACGAAAAAGACGTAAAATTTGTTCCGTAGGCTGCGGGTGTGAGCGGGAAGGCTGTATCACGAAATTCGTGTAGGTGAGAAAGAGCGCGATGATGTGTAGAGGATTCGAAAAGTAACCGGTCCAAGGGAGGCAGATGCTCTAGAAACCCCCTCGGCAAACTTACAAACCAACAATAAGATAATAATTATCAAAAAACAATTCCAGTGAAGCATTTTGGACAGATTCGACGTTTCATTTGAAATTGAAATGGAATTGCTCCTCCTACCCATCAATCTCATTTCATTAAATATTTTTTTTATCAAAATGTAATTTCAACTCTGAAGACATATGACCTTTCTGTACGAATAAAAACTGAGCAAAATGTACTCGTTATAATAAGATTTAAGTAGCTCCAATATTATGATAAGCGTTTTTGCCTCTAGAGATTTAAGCACCGTTTTTGTGTGATAATAATAGTTTTTCTGTACTAAGATGATTATGTTTTTTCGACCACAATTCGTCTTCCAAGAAACCCAGTTAGTACATACTTACATTCCAGTGCGCTATTTTCGTCATTACCTGAAATTTTACTGGTATTTGTTAGCAAAAAACACATGTGCTATTAGTCGTTCATACCGCACCGTCGGAATGTAGGCAACCGGCCAAATTACCTTTCTCTTCACCATCCACTCGTTAACGTACAGTTTTATGAATTAAATTGCCTATTTGGTACATCTTGGTACATGTACCCTGCATTATTTCGTGCTTGCATGAAATCTAATATTGGATTTGTGCGCTCGAGTATCCATCAACTTGCATAGGACTTCAAATCTTCAGACAGGTTGTGAAACACCATTTTATATTATGTATATTATTATGCTTAAACTGATCTAACCAGAAAAAAATGTCTTCTATGAGGTTTTCAATAAATTCCAAGATAGTATGAGCTCAGAGAGGTAGCTGGCTTTATATTATAAAGGTAAATAATTTGAATAGATAGCACATGGCGAAGAACATGAGTCTCAGCGAGTTGCGGCTATAAAAAAATAAACATGCGTCCACACATGTGCTGCTTAGATTATGCGGTTAGTTAGCTGGATAAAAAATGCTAGTTATTCCGTCGTCCGAGTGAGTTGCGTGTGAATAGGTCTGCACAGCCCCTTACTACTAACGATTAACTTGAAAAATAACCACTTATCTCTTTCCAAATGCGTTCTTGTCCGTCGTGATGCCTAACTGTTTCGTGTCAGTTGGTTGCGTGGTACTTAACCGTCTGTAGGACCAGATTGCAAATGCATGTAAAGAAATTCCGGAACAAAAATGCGCACGTCTACCTGAACTGTTGCACCCGCCCGGCTCGCCCCGCCCCGCTCCCCGCGCATTCCTACATTAAACCGCGTAAATTGATTACGTGGAAAATCTGAGAAAATCGCGCGCAAAGCACTCGGGGAGCGTGACCGCGTCGCCACATGTGAAATTGTCGGGCTTTTTTGCATTCCGCGTCGCTGTTGTCGCCGCTGCCGGCTTCTTCACTCGGATTACAGTGATTACCACAATTGTTTATTGTCGCCTAGTTAACGAGCAACTCCAACCAACTTTATGTTAGGTTAACTGAGTTTACGAACCACGACAACTTAGGAATAAAACATACTTAGGTACTTCGTTTATGGTCCCTTGTATTTGATTTTCTAAATTTTCATTTTACGTAACTTTAAATATTTTGTTGCATACTTAACATTTACTGACAAATATTTAATTTAATGTACCTATACAATTGTTCGAATGGAGTGTTGAGCGATTTCGCGTGCGGAGGACGCGGGACGGGGTCACCTGAGGTGGCTGCGGTCCGTTACGGCGTCGGTCCGGACGGACACCTCGGGCCACGGCTCGATTCGACGAACTTATTACGACAGATGGCCGGTCCGGGAGGCGGGAGCGGGCCCTTCGGAGAGATCGACCTCCGAAATGCGCCCGAGATTGCATTCTTTCGGCGGCGCGGGCGCATTCCACCGCGCGAGCTCCGCGCCAGTCGTCGCGCGCCCTTTTGGGGGTTAAGATGTGTCCGTTGCGGCGGGCTCTTACTATGTGGTCCCAGCCGGTCGGACTCGAGTCGCGCGGGCAGCTGGCGCGCATGGTTCGGGAACCAGAGTACGGTGTCCGCGTCGACCCCTCCACCGCGCGCCCCCCAGGCCTTTGCGTACGCGACCAGCCCACTTACCAGAACCTGGACGAGCTCCGGAAGCGTCCCGAGTACGCCAATCTAGACGAAATTAGTCGCGAGTTCGGGTATCGCCTCTGCCCCGAAGGGCAGAACTTGGAGGACGAAGCTATCTATGAAAACATTCTGTCAGTGCGTCAAATCCGATCCGCGGAAGTGCGTCTAGTGCCGATGTCTGAAGTGGCTTACTACGAGGGTCAAGGTTACGTGGCGACCCAGGTGCTCAGCCGGAATGGTACCTTCCCGCAGCTCGCACCGCACACCTGGAGTCGTCTGCAGCACGCCTGCCGCCACACCGGCTCGCTTCGTCTCTTCACTGTAAATCACAATTTTTATATTATCCATACCGGCGTTCATTACTTCTGAACACAATATGTTTTCATTTGTAACTTCTTACTGAACAGGATATGAGGCGATGTATGTAGGTAGTTACTTTTTACACGCATTCCAAAGCAAAAAGTCATTGCCCAACATATAATACTGTGTTTAATGTTCATCGCAAAAAAGCCTGTGGAATTCTGCTCTAATGACTTGTTAAGTTTGGAAGCGACCGATGGTACGGCGCGGGCGCACGAGGTGACCTGCCGGCTTGTGTATTCTGACGTGTGCACACTGTTTACAAAATATCCATCACATTATTTTTATCACTTAACATAAGCATTTACATGTGAAAAATGCACAAGTATATTATGTCTTCGTGGCTGTACATCTTGACTTTATACTGAAGTAACCAAAATATTCAGTACATTTAAAAATATAGGATTGTGAAGCGTTGATGTCTAATACAAGAAAAATTAAGTTACTTATATTTTAGATATTTTTTTAAGAATAATTTTAAAATAAATGAGTTTTAAATTTTTGTATATCCAACTATTTCCCCATACAAAACATCGCATTAGATAATCCTTGTTCAAAAGTAGTGCCATCCCTTTTTGTAATAAGGGCTTCGAAAGGGATAGACTTAGTTTTCTCCGTGTTTGATCTAGTCTTGGCTAAAGCCATTTTTATAATGAGGAGGGGGGACTAATGTTTTATTTAGGGGCTTGGTGATAGGAATAAATAAAGAAAAGAATTGGAAGCTGACCGAGTAGAATATTATAACCAGTTATATTTTGTTGCCTGAGTTAAATTTACACTGTTAAAATTGTATTACAGTGAGAAATTTTCTGTTATTCGTTTTTCTGATTAACTTCGATAGCTGTGGCGTGACGGTTTCTGTAATATGTATATCTAACGACACTCTATCTATTGTTCACAGGCAAAGAAAGAGATGTACGATGTAAAAAAGCAAAGGCTGTGTCTAGCTCAGGACGAGTACAAACACCTGAACAATGCCCTGTCTACCCTTGCAGCCTCCAGGACCAGTTGTGAGTATTCAAACTATTATTTTAATTTGTCGTGCTTTGTTTTACAAATGAAAAGCACAGTATAAAAATAAACTGTATAAACAGTAAGGAACCTAAGCCAATTTTTTTTTAGATAAGAATGTTTGTTCCATTGTCGATTATCAATTTTGGATTTTAAAATTTACACTTTAATTTACTGTGAAAATGATGTACATATTATGTCGTTTTTGAGATTTGAAAAATGTCGATAAAACACGCGAATGACGTCATTACGCATATTCCGCTTATTTTCTTGTAGATGTGTCTGTGTGGGTGTGTCATTTCAAACGGTTTGTTCCGTGCAGATTCCAAGTTTCAGGGTTCATGTTCTGAAGTCGACACCGTTGGTCTAGTGGTAGTGATAGTATTCTGGACTGGTATGCTAGATCTTAGTTAGATTCTTTGCGAAAATATTATGACAATAACAGCTTATATTTATTATATTAAATTAACATACTAACTTTGCCCCGCGGTTTCACCCGCGTAGATTTATTTTCATGGAACCCTAATTTGCCTAAATAAAAATAGCCTAAGTTACTCCTTGTAACATTAGCTATCTGCCAGTGAATGTCCGGTTTTAATCAGTTATTAAAATTAATATAGTTTTTTTAAGTCTATACTTTCATATGCATTTAGTGAAAAGCTGTTTATTTAAAATTACAAAGAGACACTTCAATTTTAAATATCTGTATATAGATAGATGTATAGATGTGGGTTTTCACTATGCCTTATACATAGTTCTTCCCTTAACACATTCACTGCTAACATTTCAACTTCTTCGTAAAATCTCTAACAGTTGGACGCACATATGCGTCGTTAGCAGTGAACGCGTTAAAGGAGTATCGACACTTAAGACTTGCTAGGCGCGCTTGTACCGGTATTGCACTATTATTTTGTACAACATTCAACAATATAAATACAGTAATATATTACATCATCTTGTCCGGGTAAAAATAAATAAACTCTTGCGATAATATCACTAGGCCGCCTCATAGGTTTATCGTCCACAACACGCAACGCCAAGAAGTGTAATTAATCTCAATATTATTCCTTCTTAACGTTATTATATCAACTTATTCTTGGGAATCCCTAATATAGCACCTGTACTCGATAGAATGTATAAAATATTTGGGGGTGGGAAAAACTAAATATCGGAGTGAGTGAATATTAATCACAATATATAATACAGTAATTAAATATTGTTCGCTGATCGTGTTATCATGTACCTCATACATACGCCTGACTTTAAATTTACATCTGACTTTAAAATATCAAAAAATACGGATGGCAAGCAAGCGTTACCTATGAGCTTGGTTCGCCAAGGACGTCACTCGAGCGTTACTAATCTTGTTACAAGTGGAATCGCTGTGCCAACATTTTTGAAAACCAGAAAATATATACAAACCTTATTTGCGTTGAAAAATCTCTTGCCGAATTTATGTTGCTTCAGAGCGTCTCTATATACAGTTTTAGTGTAATTTTACCTGTTGGCTCTGATTCGCTTGCAGTGGACAGATGCCCTTAAATACCAGGCTATAATTTATAATTAACAAATTAGGTTAATTGTACAGTACTAGGAGATATGCAAATGTACTTACTCTAGCTGGATAGTGATCAGTGAGAGGTTTGTTCTCGTTGTGAATATTATGTAAAATATAATTGGATTCATTATAAACGTGCTTTAGCAATAAAAATAAATGTATTGCTTTATTTATTCCAGCTACTTTTAATGATAGGGACCTGGAGTGCACTGTTATTATAAGGAAGTTAAGACTTGTTAGACCATTGTTTTTTTATATAATACTACTAGCTCTGCCCCGCCGTTTCATCACTTTAAGGTGTATTACCAAGTTTTATGTCACGTTCCACGGGAACTATTAAAAAGTACCTATCTTATGTCCTTCTCCTAGTTCTACGCTACCTCAAACTCAAGAACGGTTGAACCGATTTTCAGGAAAATCTGTTCAGCCGTTCTTGAGTTTTATAATATGGTAGATGTTTAACAAAACATTTCAAATCCTGATTTTTAAACTAATGTATCTTATTTAATTGGTAAAAATAGGATATTCAACAAACTGTCATCTACGAACATGAAAATTATGGAATATGTATACCTTCGAAAATCGGTTCAACCGTTCTTGAGTTTTATAATATGGTAGATGTTTAACAAAACATTTCAAATCCTGATTTTTAAACTAATGTATCTTATTTAATTGGTAAAAATAGGATATTCAACAAACTGTCATCTACGAACATGAAAATTATGGAATATGTATACCTTCGTATATAGATGATGAGAAGACATCGGTACATAAACGATTCATAGCATAATCACTTTTGTTACAGTGTGTTCATCAACAACGTCTATGACGACAACGTCAACGACGTCACGTCATGACCCCGACTTGCTTCGGTCAGAAGTGACGCAAGCCAGGGGGCGAGTGGCGCAGCTTCGCAAGGAGTTGCGTCAAGCGAGAGCTGAAGTCGCCTGCGCAAGGAGAGGAGTCGATACTCTTGCTGAGTAAGTAATAAAACATAAAAAAAAATATCGATAGGTTGTTTTTTGTCATTCCCGTCTCATCTTTGCAATAAGTAAAAAATAATGTATTTTTTTACAGAGTGGAACAAAAATTAAGCGCACAACAAGGATGTTATAATATCACTGAGGCTCAAGCCATAATGACTGAGTTGAAGAACATCCAGAAATCCCTTACTTCAGGCGAGAAAGAGAGGGCAGACCTCATGCAGTCCCTTGCCAAGCTGAAAGACGACTTGACAAGGTTACAACTGGGTGAAGCGTCACCAGATCTATCAACCCTAAGTCTACCACAAGAGAAACTAAGCACTGCCTCCCAAACTGATCTTTGTGCAGATCTAGTACCAATAGGTACGAGACTAGCTGAAATGGCGCGGGTTCGCCTACAGTATGACGAGGCTAGGAAAAGGATCCAACAAATCCAGCAACAGCTAGCCGATCTAGAAGATAAAGTCCAACCTGGACAAGCGGAGTCAGATAAAGACAGACTACTCCTCTTCCAAGAGAAGGAACAGTTATTAAGAGAACTTAGAAGCATAACACCAAGAACGAGATCAAAACAGGAGATGACTGACATTCAGTTAGAGTGCAAGAGGTTAGAACAGGATTTGAAAAATGCCTTTGAGATGTCCAATAAGTGCATAGCAGACCGATTAAGGTTACACGAAGAGAAACAGCTATTATTACAACAGTTGAAAGACGCTTTGACGTCTATGACGACGTTGGAAGGTCAATTAAAGACGTTGTCAGCTTCAACCTTGTCTGTTTCAAGTAGTTCAAGTCTAGGATCCCTTTCCACGGCGAGTAGTAAAGGGTCTTTAAGTTCAGGAATTAGTTTTACGGACATCTACGGTGGACCGCAAATCGCGAGTTCACTCCAAACGGATAAACCTATTGATATGGTGGATCTTCATCGGAGAGTTGAAAGGTAAGAAATATATTTGAAAGCTTTGAAACGATAACTTAAGTTTTAATTAATGTCTACTTGAGGCATGTCGAGTTTTTTAACGGAATACACGGTTAGGATTGAGGACCTAAACTTTTTTCTTCGGTTATTAAAATAGTACTTTAGTGATAGTATTTATTTGAGCACATTGTCTATGTAGTATATTTATACATACGAAATGAACAAGTAATGGGCATGTATGTAGTAGTGATTTTATGAATGAAACACACTCATCTTTTATTCCGAATGTTGTAAATGGTTTGAAAGAATACGAACAAAATATGGAATTCGAACCTACGACCTCCTACCAACTAGTGCTTAAATCGAATCAGTTCTTTCTGATTGCAAAGAATTACGTGATAACGCTTAAATCTAAATACTACTACACAGTATTTCCAATTGTTAATACATATGTCATTGATTAGGTTACTCCGCGGCTCAACGTATAATGCGGACAGCGTTACTCCTGGAGCCAGCAGTTGTCCTTCACAACCTTCATTGTCTCCAAGGAGCAGTCTGTCTTCTGCCAGCCCACCTCCACCACCGCCTTCTTATAATCAGGTAGGTCTTTACATCTTCAAACATGGAACATACGCCATCTCCTAAGACGGGGTATGTTCTGAATCCTAATTCAGGTAGATATATGCCGTAGGTAGAGACACCGCTTAAGCCCAATAAGGATCTCATCATCTCCCTGGTGTTGTTGCTGGCCCTGGCTGGCTCTTGATTCAACCCGATGCGATCAGGTGACCAGCTTATCACCTGATTTTAATACGAAGCGACTGCCATCTAGCTTTCGTAGCCCCTTTTACGAGAAAACTCGGTAATCTTGGTTGTCGGATGCTAAAGATCTTCAATTAGTAAACGAATCCAATATGGATGATAAAATAGTGTCACTTACACCATCCCAGAAGGGTTCCCCGAAGTGATAAATAGAGGTGCTGTAATAACAACACCCACTTTTAACCGAGAATTGTTGAGTGAAACGTGAAAGATGGTGAGTTAGCCACCGTCTTAGGACTAAATTCATGTCTCGACCTTCAACCACTTGTATTACCTTCAATATTAGTTGATATATCGGATTGTATTATGCTCACTGTGGTCGTTATTCTAATCCATTAATTCGCTACGTGTTTTCTCTAAATCTTTGCTATCAACCATGACTATAAATCAAACTCTTTTTGTATTCAAGCAGTTATTATAGAAAGCTCACGTACAATCAATTACCTGCAAAAAATATTGCGTGCATTGCCTATCATTAATGTTGCTTAAAAAACTTTATCCAAATCGAGACAAACATGACGTCCACGGTAATATAGCTTGAGAATTTTTGCCCCTCAGGTTACAAACTGTCAAATTAGATATGCTTTCACTTCGAGGTTAAATATATAGATTTGAGCAGTCGCCTGCTACGCAAGCAACGCAAGTTCGAAATCCAACGGGGATTTTACCAATGAGTTTTTCTAGTGATTACACTACATGCTTAACGGTGAAGGAAAACACCGAGAGGAAACCTGCATATGTCTGTGAAACAATTCAAATACACGTGTTTAGAGCGATATTCTCACCATCTGTCACGTTAGCACTTAATCATCTTTGGTGATAAGTGGGTGTTGTTATTACAACACCTCTGCCTACCCCTTTGGGGAATATACTCACGGCATATGTATGCATATACACTTTGAGATAAACTGAGATGAATATCATGTATTTTTTGCAGGTGGAGAGGCAAAGACGACAACAGAGAGAGTTGGAGGAGAAAATAGCAGAAATGAGAATAGGTGTCGCTACTGGGCTGAATGAAGTCACAGGATTAGCAGCCAGTGAGTTTGCATTTGTTTTGTCATATAGGTTTCTCTACGCTTGTTAACCGACTTTAAAACAAGGTATTAAATCGACTTATTTTTTTATTAACAGCATATTCGAAAACAGCTGAATCGATTTCAGATTTTGCGTTCATCCAAAATATAAGTTTCAATTAGACGTTTTGTGGATTATTTTTACAATATTATTTGAACTACCTTCGAGCTCTTCCTTAAATCTTTTATAACTTTAACACTTTCTTCCATAACTTTCATCCAGGAGACACTGACTTATTGACATATATAATAATGATAGTTGTATATGTAAATCTTACAATTACGAGGCTTTGAGACAATTTCTGATGCATCTCACCAATTTATCGAGCGAGAAGAAATAATTTACCAAATATTTACCTGACTCTTGGAATAGTATACCTATACTTTAACATATTGTATGTAATTCAAAATATCTTCACTATATAAGACATTTAAGAAAGTACTTTCTAATATCAGAACGCCGGGATTATAAATGGATTATACATGCTACTGCCAAGTTATGTTTATTGAGAGTAACCCGGCAAGAGTCTCAGGACTTCCTCTCTATTTTAAAATATTTAGAAACACAATTAAGCACAGAATATTTACATCTAAGCCCATGGACACAGTAACGTTACGATAATGTGTGTTTGTAGTTCCAGTGCAACTCCAAGGCCCAGGTCGGCCGTGTGAGCCGCTCTCCCCCATTTCGGAGACTCCACCCCCGCCGCTGTCCCCCAGAACACCATCTTCAAGTGGTCAGTATGATTATACAGACGTGACTGGAGCTATTGTATCTAATAAATTAACTAAATATCTTGTAATATTGTTTACATCATGCCACATTTTAAGTCCTCATTCATCATCATCATAAATTCAAGAGTCAGAATCTTGTCGGCATAACCGAAGTAATTTCCTCCATTCGTCAATATCCCATAAGAAAAAAAATTATTAGTGTACTGAGTAGTACTGAGCAGTAGGTCATTAGGTACTTGTGATGATGTATCTTTGTTCATCAAAATAAACATTGTATTTAAAGGTACCAACACGAGATCAGTGTCGGCGGCAGTGAGCGACGAATCTGTCGCCGGCGACTCCGGTGTGTTCGAAGCGGCGCAGGCCGGCAACGATGCATCTAACGCCGGTAATTATCACCCTTATTGCTTGCAGAATAGAGGTTACATTGGCCTAATGGGATATATCCTTGATCTATATGGCATAAAAATTGAAATTACATACCTAAGTCCAAGGTAAGTTTTGGTTCAGAAGTAGTAGGCTCCCATGGTTTATACTAAGTGGGTATACGTGACTGTAAAGAAAATGTTCAATGTGGTGGAGACTTATTTTGGGTCTCTAGTGCTTCACGGTGGTGGGAAGTGAGGGGATTGGTGGTGTTGTGCTAGTTAAGGTGATAATTTAGAGAAAATATTTATAAAGCGTAAATGGGTGACGCTATGGTATTTTGTCTAGTTCAAAGGTTGCAGTACCCACCTACCAGGCTTGTGAAGAGTCCAGTGCTTCATCAATTTGTTTCCTAAAATTGCAATATTATTAATAACACCTTGTCCTACCTACTTACTAGAGAGTCTTGTTAGTTTGTAGAGATGGAGTATTCTAATACGTGTCCCTTATTTCCAGTGAATAGTGCTCAAATTGAGATCAAATTGCGCTACTGTCCGGACGAGAGTGCGTTGGAGATCGGCATCCTGAGGGCGCGGAACTTGCACGCGCTGTACATTGATGTCGGGACTGAAGTGTGAGTATATTTATACACACTCATACACGCACAAATTATCATTGGTATTTAATATGAAAAATATTACACCATTTTGTAATTTGGTAATTTTGGGGAACGTAAACTTGCCTAAAACTATAGAGATGTCTATGAAGATATATTATTTGTTTGCTTGTACACGCTAGTCTCAGGAACTACTTTCATAATTATTTCAGTGTTAGATAGCCTATTTATCGAGGAAGGCTATAATAGGCTATATATCATCACGCTAAGATCCCCATGAAATGTAGTCTACGCTGGTGTAACTACGGGGATCAGCTAGTCTTTTATAGAATCGTAAATTATGATTTTGATCATCTAATGATCTTCAGCAAAGTGTTGTGAATGAATCCACGAAGGTTTCTGGGTTAGTCCGACCAATCTTCGTCAGATGGCGGCACTATTATTGCAATTAATTTCATTATATTTCCGTGGCAGCCTCTAAGCTAACTGCGGGGCATAGCAAGTATTGAATATTTTTTTTCTTGATAGTGCGGTCCGCGGTGCGTTAGTGGTGGGCGGCGGGTGCGGCGTGGCGTTTGGTAGCGCAGCGCTGGCGTGGCGCGGCGCAACCCTAGCGTGGCGCCACTCGCAGCGGGCCGCCGTCGGCACTCGCGCGCTCAGGGCTGCCACACTTCAGGTCAACATCGTCAGTGGAGTCGAGTGCTTGGTGAGGACTAATGAAAAAATTCCATAAGGAAAAATCCCATCCCAGAAAGTTCCCCAAAGGCCTTTGGGGTGTTGTAACACCAACAAATTTCACCGAATACGATTAAGTGCCAACGTGACATAGACTCTCTATTGCCGTCTCAGGCACTATACATACAACTAGAGTAACTTATCCACTATGATGATAAAAGCCAAATTCGAGCATTCGGCTTCAAGCTTTGAGTGCCATGTGGAAGCATAAGGCGAGAGCGATTTTCCCACTGATCAATAACTAATAAATCCCAAGTCAAATACAACCTTAATTGCTTTTAATAAGGTTGATAATTGTCCACAGGGTTGTGCACAAGTGAGCCTAGCAGATTTTGATCCAGACTCAGTATCGCAAAAGTGGTATAATGTGTTGAGTTTCCGTTGCATGAGAAGAGACGAGAGCTCAGATGAGTCTACGGTTATATCCTCGCAGACATCCACTTTGACTAGAAATAGAGGTGAGTTTTGTGTTATTTAACTTGCCATATAAATGTAGTATTTTTTTTTTATTGAAATTCCTTGCAAAGAAAAATATTTTTGTCATGTCCTCAAAACCTACTATTATATACCAAGTTACTTTATTAATTATAATATTTTATTAATTGAATACTTTTGAATATTATTATTGGATTGTCTTATTTTTTTACGTCCTAAAGCAAAACATTTCATTATTAAACCCTTTGTCTTGTTTACTTTTGTTTGAGACAGTAACATTTGATACGAATTTTTTTTAGTTGTTTGTTGTTTTTAAGTATTAAATTAATATGTAATCATAGGTCCCGAGAGTATGGCGGGTGCGGAATGTAACGTGGATTGTGGGGACAATTCAGCTTCAGAAGATGAGGAGTCAAGAGAACCGCTTAACCAGGTAAATAACTACGCATACTATCTACTAGTATTTTTTTTTGTCTTTGATTTGGTATAATCTTTATGAGCAGTACAGAAATACAATTAAAATTTATATATATATTAATAATAAGAATGTAGTATAAAAAATTGTTACAAATTAAAAGATTTATAATAAAATCAAAAAACTACAAATACACAATAAATTAAATCATTGGTCTCAATTTTTAATGATTTAATTTTGCTGTCTATATTTTAATTATATCTGTATATAAGCGATTATAATTGAAAACTTTAATTGACATAAAATATATTGTCCCCTGCAGATAGTGGAAGAGGATTCGTTTGAAGACTACATTCCGGAAGATATTGTTTTAGAAGATGAATACCTACCGAACACAGCTGAGAAGGAGACCAATACCGAGTGCAATTTCTACCCAGAAGGCGCCCGCCAGTTGCATAGAAGGTTCGTACTTATTACTATTAAAATAGAGGTTAATTTTGCTTAGTAACTTCTTAGGGATGGCGCAAAATCCGGTTGTGGAAATTGGTTTAACCTTTATCGTAAGAAATGAATACTTTTTAGTATTCAGCTGTAAATAGCTATATAAGTGTGACAGTAATTAAGTTTTTTTTTATTTCATCTTGCTTATTAACTAGCGGTGGAATGGTTATAGGGTTGTTACCAAGGCGATAAAGAATGGCGTGCGGTATCATCTTATCATAGTTTTAGAATAATATTCTTGACAACCCTACAATGATGGTGATTTTGGTATATGTAACTTGATTCTGCAGAAGAATTAGGTTATATGTAAGCAAACGCTTCTAATCCAAAATATTTCTTTTTTCTACGGTGTGAGGGGCTATTTTCGGTGTGCATGTTTTAATGTAATTTTAATATAATTTGGTGATGGCAATTATTTCTCTGTCAGATATTTGAGGTGTCTTCGCCGCGTGGAAGCGGACGGACGGCCGGACTACACAGTCACCACTCAAAAATAACCCTTATATCTACCGTTCATAGTGTACATAATGTAGTTAATGTTATAAATAGGTATGTTTACATTGTGTCTCATTGTCTGACGCTTATTAATGACAATATTTACGTTTGAGCGATTCGTTTGGATTAAACTGCATGATTTTTGAAACAGGAAAGTATAGGAAATACTATTAATTTTATAATAAAGTGTTGTTTTGCATGACATTATGATAAATTTACACTTACATAATACTTAAATAGGTGACGGTGAAGTAGGTGTTCTCTCAGACTTGTAATATTACACTATCTCCCCACTGAAGTTAAGGCACAAGTTAGCATGCAGCATGAGACGTGGCACAATGTTGATGTATGGAATTTGAACGTGCACTTTAGGAATATCGATTGACTGACTCATATCCTAATGTGAAAAATACATATCCTAGTGGGTAATAATAAAAACGACTCTAGTTTGTATTTACCCCGATAATGTTATCTGTTACCCCGCCCGCATTGCAAAATTACCCCAATAATACCACTTTTCACCTCGTATATCACTAAGTCAGGTACCGCCTCAGTTTATTGTTAGATCAATGTAGTTTTTTTTTCATATTTTAAAGATGATGCCTGCAATAGTTTTCAGTTTACTAACTTACACAGATATCTATGATCAATATTGTTTTTCATTAGTTGTAACAATATTTTTATATATTAATGAACATATGGTATTTATTCATATACTAATGAACATTTGGTATTTATTATTGTATATTACATTTAAATTATTTTATTGTTTACAGGAAAAGTCAACAAGCAAGCGCAAGCGCCGACGAGCCCCTCGCTACAATAAAAAGATCTCAGACATTTTCACCTCAACCACAAGGCTTCAGTAAAGGGCAATACATTTGTAGGTATGTATCAATACTTCTCAGATTGTCTTCCATCCCTTCTTGGTTAAAAGTTAATATTTTCTTTTCCAAGTTTAGCCATTTCTTGGCCACAACATAAATTATTTTCTTTCGCTAGGTTGAACCGATCAGAGTCTGACTCGTCGATGTGGCAATGTCGTCGTGGCCCACCACCGCCCGCCGGCATACCGTTCGACCGCAGCGTACGCGAGCGCAGATCACTCAGGTATACATACATACATTCATTCATTCATTCATTCATTCTTTAGTTCCACTCAGTAAAAGTTACATTTTGAACCTGGCGGTATAATCCTGTATTAAGGTAAATTCTTTGACATTACTAAATGCCTTACATATTTTTTTCTATTTTAACTTTCCCATTTATCTTATTTGTATAAGTCAAACATATGATTTTCTTTTTTGGAAATCTGAGTTCTCCTCCGAGCAATCATTTAACGGTTTGAAAAATATGATAAGATTAATGCAAGTGGAAAAAGTTGTACTTGTGTTAATGTAAAGTGTTAATTTATAGATGGGGTCGCAGTGCCAGTTGCGCAATAGCTCCGGGTAAGCGTCGCGGGCCGCGGTCGCGCACGTCGCTGGAGCTCACCCTGGACCTGCGCGCGCACCACACTCGGCTGGCAGACTTGCGCACTGACATCGCCAACTTATCACACCTGAAGAAGAGGTACGTTTAATTAAATAATTTTTTTCTAATTATAGTGCCTGAGACGGCGATAGACTCACCATCTGTCACGTTGGCACTTAATCAAATTCGGTGAAAAGTGGGTGTTGTTATCACAACACCTCTGCCTTCCCCTTCGGGGAATACAGGCGTGAGCATATGTATGTATGTATGTAATTTTTGTAATTAAAAAGCTTTTTATTAATTCGCAATGTTCCCAACGTTTGTTCGGATGTAATCTTGAAAATGAATGTTAAATTAGATATCTTTTACCGATTGAACTGAAATAATTTTTGCTTACCAGGATAGGCTCAATTTCACGAGTAACCCACGGAAACTTATTGATTTTTTGAAATAATAGAAGGAGCCCATGCTACTTATAACATTAGCTATCTGCCGATGAAGTCCGTTGGAATCGGTTGGAAGCCGTTTCTAATCCAAACGTATTTAAAATGTTTTTTTTTAATATTTTTTTTTATTGAAATACAAATGTATTATACTTTCATATGCATTTTGTGAAAAGCTGTTAATTAATGATAACCAACAGACACTTCAAGTTTATTTATATGTATAGATGACAATACACGCTTAGCTATGTGACGTTATTCTAATTCTAATATGGCGGTCTATCCAAAATGGCGGACAGTATTGTTTGGGGCTCGCTCAAGAGGTCACCAAAGCTTGTTTTAAGTAAAATTCATAAAAGTTTTTTAATATTAATGAATGTCCTGACCAGGCTGGAGGAGGCATACAACCGTGGTACTCCAGGAGTGGCTGCGTGGGCGGCAAGTGACGAGGGTCTTCGAAGACTAGTGCCAGCTAAGGCTGAGCCGGGCGCGGCGCGCACTGCGAGACTGTTGAGTCGCACCTGCCGGGAGATATACAGGCTGCGTCGGGAGAGACAGGGCAGCCGGAAGCCTGATTTGGTTACTTTCAAGTAAGTATGCCTACTAAGTTTATTTTTTACGTTAAACAGAGTGTCCCACGAGTTAAAACGAAACCGAGTATAAACCGAGTCATAATAGTTTTAGAAAAAATAAAAATGGTAAGATGACATGAAAGTCGGCACGGTCACTGAGCCCTCATAGCTCATGACGGAATCTGTACTGAATGTTGCAATAAAAAATATTTTACCAATGAGTCTAATATAAACTTGTCATCAACAGAGAAAAGATGGCATTCTTCACACGCAGCAAGACCACCATCCCCCTCCTGCTTGGAGAAGAAGGCGAAGAGATTCTCTCCGAGGACGACTGGGAGGAGGAGCTTGAAGAACGTCGTACTCCTGATGGCCGTTCGTCCAAAACCTCGTACGAACTGAGGCGAGAACTAACCCTTAACAACCAAGAGGCGACAGGTAGTGTGGCCGAAGAAACACCCGAGGTTGTGGAATGCAAGAACCCATGTATCCCCGAGCCTTGCTACGAGAATGTACCCGCGAAGTGTGAAGATGTGACGGAGAAGAATGAAGAATCAAAGACTGACGAGGTGAGGTATGAGTTTGTTGTTGATCGAGTACTCGGTGTACAGGTTTGAATGGTGATATCAACAGTCGGCCATGACAGTGATTTACCAGTTTTGACAGCACAAATTTGAAATTCGAACCGCCTTCAAACGCAATCCAAAATGGACTTTGTTATTGATGCGGTACTGCTGGTATTCGACTTTACGTTGGTAAAGGACTTTCATGGCCGATTATACCTACTTAGGTGACTTGAATATCGAATGTGTGCAGTTTATATTGCTAGCTCATAGAATAGCTCAATCAATTAGAGTGCCAAGGAGGGATTCCTGATTCATAAAAATTTTTTTTTGTAATCTACCCTCTTATTCGTGAAACAATTTGAATCAATCCTTTTCACACCATTGGCAAAACTCTTTTAAACGTGGATAACTGTAATCGCTGTTTTTGTTCAGTCAAAGATGACGAAGTCTTTTATATAAGTATAAAATTGTTGAGTTCATGTCATGCATTCGTTATTTCAGTCGCCATAAGTCGAAGTGAGTCCAAGGATGGCTCCTGCAAATAATTTGGCACCAATAAAATTACAAATTATATTTCAACTGTGATCACTTGCCTATTGAGATTTCTGGATTAAAGACTGAAGGGAAATAAATATATAATATAATATTCGTATATGTTATTGGTAGTGAACATGATATTTATAATTATGTATCCATCAGGACTCTAAACCGCGTACGTATATGTGAACATAGAGTGCCATAAATGATAATTGAAGAGTTCAATCTTTTATAATTTAAATTTTGACAGCTTATAAAAATACTTGTACAAAACGAATAGACAGTGCCTCAGATATTTGGTGCCTTAGAATACTTAGAAAAGCCTGCGAAAGTGCCATATGAAGGCATGTGGTAAACGAGATATAAATTAGGTACAAAATAGTTGTATGGAGAGTCACAAAACAAATGCCAAACATTTTTTATTGTTATAAGAACCTTATTGCTGTGGGGATACGAGCACTTGTAAATAAATACGTAACGTCTATATAAGCGGCGACCCACCGAATAGCTGTTCTGAGGCCTTGGCCACCAACTCCTGTTGTGTCATTAGCTCCATCTACTGTTAGGGACAGATGTATAAACGTTATCGCACAGAAAACACCTTGAAAACGGATCGTCACCGCTTCGCTATAATTCACGAAAGAAGCGATTCCGTTACGAACCTGATTATTTTACGTTGCAAGCAAGTTTCACACAAATAATATGGAAAGAGACGATAAGTGTGCGTTAACCTTAACACGTGTATACTTCTGTCCCTCTCAATAGGAAAACTATCGCGATAAGAGTTGATGATAAGGCCTCTAGTCTGTAGATAAATAAAATCTCCACCGAGTATAGAAAGGCCAAAAAAGCTTTGTAAATATGGGCGTAACGTCAGTTTTTCATTGATGTAAAGTGGAGTACGTGCCCTAATGTTCATTCCTGAGTCTGTGCCTCGTTGGTTGCAGGAATTGCAGTTTTCGCGACCGTTTTGCAGTATTAAATAAAAAATAACAGTCAATATTTAATCTTAACTCAGATTACTAAGTGCAGCAAGTTTATATTTGAACTCTATTGTAAAGATCTGACATAAAAAAAATCTGCATATTTACTGCGTATTTCTGCAATTTTCTAGGCATTTTTGACAATAATTAAAACTTCAATAAAACCCGGGCACTTGATGCATATTGAGCGTGCAATAAACATTACGTACTTTTTGTAAATTTATATTCCATAATAATGTTTGTTTTGTAACGAGATCTGAAAACGTACTGATGGTATATTTGTCGCACTCGTGTGTACGTAAAATTAGTTTCAAACTAATTAATTTGTTTTCATTACTTGTAAAACGTCGTTCGTACTCGTTCTTTCAACTTAATTTGTAAGTCAAATTGTTCGAAAAGGACGAATTAAGAAGATAACCTTTACAAGTAAAGATATTTTTAGGTTAAGTCACGTTATTTGCTTTAAAATGGAACAATTTGAGTTTTGCGATTCCGCAAAATTTGAACAGGGTTCCTATTTTGATGTCGCCGTTTTTGCAGTTCTTTGCAGTTACTGTTTTTGTTGGGTCTTTAAAGCAAATGATGTGTTTGTAGATACATTATAATATAATGTAAATTGTTGTAACATATTATCATTATTTTCTAGTATTACTTTGTACATAATCTGAAAATTAATAATAAATTTTTTAAATGAATTTGCATATCTGTATTCTGACGTTCTTGACTATCGATTACAATTAATTAAAATAGCAATATTACTGGATGTTAAGTATTTTTATAACAAAATGATAGACTCGTAGTTTTACTAGTGTAATGTTACATTTTTGTAAAAAATGTATATTTTTTAATTATATTATTTACTTGGAGTTTTATACGTTGTAATTTGTTATAAAAGGTGAATTTGGTTATCCCAAATTAATATAAGCCTTTGTTTTAAATTCTTCCAATAAAAGAAGGGTTTTATTATATTTTGTAAAGATGCCAATACTGACGATAGCAGGTTGATATAAATAAAAAATGAAAATAAAAATTATAAATTAATATTTTAATTGTTTTATTTTTATTAAAGCAACCCTAATTATTTGAACTGGGATCAATGAAAGTGCCATTCTATGAACGATTTATCTATTTATGTATTTATCTGCATGAATGAATAAAATGCCCTTGGATTTAAACGTAAAGTACCTTTCAAATGTAAGACAGAGATTGCCTAGTTGGCCTAGCAGTCGCAAGCAATACTGTGATCACGAGGTCCTGGGATCAATTGTAACGCAAAGTGTTATTGAGTTTTTCCATCTGTAATTTTCCAAGAGCAGCCCGGCTCGCTCTATAATATGGGACTTAACGTAACTGGTCAAATGTACACCTCGGCCTACTATTTTAGGGAATACAGGCGTGAGTGATGATGAGTGAGTTATGTACAGTGATTTCACACCGCATGCTTTAAGGTGAAGGAAAACATCGTGAGGAAACCTGCATATTTTTGAGAAGTAATTCAATGACGTATGTAAAGTGTCTGAAACGGCGATGGACTCACCATCTGTCACGTTGGCACTTAATCATCTTCGGTGAAAAGTGGATGTAGTTATTACAACACCTCAGCCTACCCCTTCCGGGAATACAGGCGTGAGCATATTATGAATGTAGCCTGAGACTGAACACGACGATAAAGTGTGAGGGTAGGTGGTATAGCAACACATGACAATAGTCTCACCGAGGCCCACGTTTTGCGTGAGGGCCTGCGAGCCGAAGTAGGTGAAGGGGCCGGACTCGAACACCAGGTTCTATATTGTGAGATGACAAAATACATTAAAAATATACCTGCCATCGCAGAAGTATGGGAGTATGGTACTTATAACTTCCACATGTTACTGGGAAAAAAGCCTTGACAGACAGACAAACGAACTCACAGCCAAGTGGACATCGTTATGGTACCCAAAGAAAAATTTGGAGCCTAACCATAAGCTGAAAGCTCTCATTACCATCATAGTTCCACTGTGTGACAGTGACAGACTTATACGCGTCATATACATCTGTCTCATAATAAGAGTTAAACTATCAGGGCAATAAGAGGTCATGGTAGGGTCCCAGTTTTGTGTTGACTGATTGTGTTCTGAAAATCTTAACTACTCTAACCTTGCAACGTCACGATTGCAGTAGAAATTAATAAACGTATATTTAACCGACTGGGCTAACAAATAGGTGTTGTGTCAAGTACACGCGAAGGGCCAATCTCTAATCTACAGTCACAATCTAAGTAATTACACTAGTAGCTAACGATGTAACGTCCATACGACTAACTCTGGTGCGATAAAAAAAAATTCTTGTGTTTTACAAGGATATTGCTGTATGGAAATGAAAATTCTTTCGGAATTAGGTGAGTAGCCGGTTATGTAAGTTCACTGGCAGTATTTCCAACAGAATAACAAAAACAGATTGAACAGAAGCTTCTAAAGCTTTTATTTCTAAGGAAACAAACATATTTTGCGACATAAAGAAAATAAAAAAAAAACATAGATCCGTGTTGGCCTTGAGGTTTGAGCAGTCGCCTGCTACGCAAGCGACGCAAATTCGAATCCCAGCGAGGCCTGTACCAATAAGTTTTTCTAAAATACTTATGTACAGTGATTTCACACCGCATGCTTTACGGTGAAGGAAAACATCGTGAGGAAACCTGCATATTTTTGAGAAGTAATTCAATGACGTATGTAAAGTGTCTGAAACGGCGATGGACTCACCATCTGTCACGTTGGCACTTAATCATCTTCGGTGAAAAGTGGATGTAGTTATTACAACACCTCTGCCTACCCCTTCGGGGAATACAGGCGAGAGCATATGTATAAAGCAAATCAATCATTAAAAAAGATGAAGGTGAAGAAAATTATAACAATCGCTTATTGTTGTTACTGAAGTATCTAAGTATTCTAGATCAATATCAAACAATTATTGAAAAAATCATAAATAATAAAAGAATAGTAAATCATTAATTTCTCAAAAAAATAAATCACTTCTAAGCTTCGTGTACGAAAAATACGAGTAGTAAGTAACGGCACGCACGCATCCGGCTGCAGGATACGGGTATACGTAACCCAGATTGTAAATCCACCGCCTCGATGGAATTTTATACCATTCCCTACTATACGGGGTGAAACTAATTGGGAATTTTCGGCCCAAAAATTCGGCTGTCGCGGTGAACGGTAATTATTAATGGTTTTTTTAGTTAATTAGAGGGTTGACTGCTAGTCGGTGGCATGAGAACTTGTTATTTTTCTCACAATAAACTACAATGTTTAATTATTTATAATACTGATTGACTGACTGGCTCATTATGGGACGTTTCTAACGAGAGTATTTAGACTGTGGACTTGTTCTTTCAAACTGAAGCCTCGGTCGGTGCTCTAAGGTAAGATTTTTTCGCCCTCATGTCTTGTGGGATGAAAAGGAAAATTATCAAGGTGTTCTAGTACTACGCTAAGAATATCCATGGTTACTGGTGGTTACTGATGGTGGTACCTAAACTAAACTTATGATTCAAGTTCTATAAGGTTTTATGACAAAAACTGATAGGTTTTTTTCAAACTGACTCTTTGATTTAAAATATTATAAGTTGATTGACGATGACGCGATATTAATTAAGAAACAGTACAAAATTACAATCTTCAAGAATTCATTTAATTACCTACGGCATCCTTGACGGTAAGAAAGGAGGGATTCGGTTATATTAATCAACTAGCTCTTAATTGCGACTTCGTCCACGAATCGACTTTTAAATAACCTCAGTACTTGGGGTAATTTTCTACATTCCAAATATCAACAAAATCGGATCAGCTGTGAACAGTTAACATATAGACCTTACTATATTAAGTAAGTATTTAATATAGGTATAGCTAGCTCATTTCCTCACACATTATCAATAATCTTGGTAACCCTTATCAGCTGTGCTAATGATTAACTTTGTAGCATAAACTGTGAAGTAGTCTATGATTTCCTTAACGATAATGTTATTACGTACCTAGTAATTAAACAGTAATTGCCCCGGACGAGAATTAAGCTGTCGCCTGTATGCACATAATTTAGGCTGTATGTCTTTCAATTTATCTGACGTAGGCTCATGCCTCATTCGTTTCCTAAAGCTCTTGTTGCGATACGTCATATAAATCTGTCTCATAATAAGAGTTAAACTATCATAGCAATAGGTCTTGGTAAGGCCCCAGGAGTGTGGTAATAAAAGTGCTGAGGAAACCGGCCTAATCAGATATAATACAACTTTATATACTGCCGTTTGTACACATAAAATAGGGGGAAGCGTGGAGATCCTGTACTAGCTAAAGTAGGATCCTTTCATCTCCTAATATGTGGGCGCAGTGATTCCCTTCTATACCTTTGGCGCTTCGAGTGAAACTTGGTCTTGCTCGTGGGTAGCAGTAGCTGCTTGTTTACATACATATGCCCCCGCCTGTATCCCATGGGTGTATCCTTACATATTCCTTTCGCTTCCTCCACATTCATGCATGTCTTCATAGACTTCCTTCGGTTACGAGTGCTCCGAATTTGAACTTTCCGAAAAAGATTGTTAATCTGATCATAGTAGGTATCTAGTTCTTTCTTGGAATTTCTCTGCCGACACAGCCGTTCACATTCGCTGTATAAATTTCTTTCGTCAATCGATAGGTCCAAACTTCTTTCAATTCTGGTCATCACATCATCCTTCAAATTGAAACTGTCTCTGATATAGATTGAGTGTGATATCACAAATTTCATTCTATCTCCTATGGCGACCCCACATACCTGTTTAATGAAACAATATTATTGTTGAATGTTGATATCTTCTGAAAACATAATGGCAGCTATTTCGGTAGGTAGGTATTACAATATTTTTTACCACTAAAGCCTAAAATTGAGTAGGTAACAATACTGCGTCCAAGTTACATAACTTCTAAGCAGATCTCATTCGATAAGCTCACGCGTTCTAAGTAAGTTAATGACTTAAGCCTAGTGCGTGACTTCACGCGCCGCTCGCCCGGAAACTTAGGGGTTAGGGCGAGCACGGTAGGTGTAAGGGCTGTTTACCACAGCAGGTGATACTATCAAACATAATCATTCTTTCATGTTATTTGGGGTCGGAGCAATGTGGCACAATGAACGATCAAAAAAAATACATCATACGAACACGAGGCGGGACTCAAAGCCAAGACCTCTGCAAACCGTGCTCTGCCAACTGAGAGCTACTCGTGATCCTACCTCAGGCATCCAATTTTTCTTTCCCTTGTTTTGTGGTTTCAGGGACCGCTTTGCGCCATCTGTTGGTTGGTGTATCCAAATCCTCATTTCTAAGAACTTATTCATTTATTTTTCCGCGAATGAATAAAACCAAGTAATTCTTTGTACCCTGCGCATAACTACCTGCCCTCAGCAGAATCTTTAGAGAATTGAGGCTCTGGTGAAAATGCACCCTAATATTCTGCTATAATGATATTGCGGGGCTTATCTCATCCATTGTAGGTTTGGCACTAGACTCAAACTGATATTCTGAACTCCGTAGCCCTTAAGGGTAAATTGGTAAGCTGGGTCAAACCAGTCATCCGATAACCTAGATCAATATTGGAAACAAGTACTGAAGAACGGCATGGAGGGAGCTCGAGCTGCCATGTAGAATAATATACTATAATAGGCTTGGGTTGTGGTTGGTTTACTTTGCTTATAGAATGACATGTACAATAGCAACTGTGCCACGAGCCCTCCCTCACACTTTGTTCTCAGGCCATCAATTTTATAATTTTAAACAATAAATAACATCAAAGAATCAAATTTATATAGCGAATGTTAGCGGAGGTGTCGGAAGAGGGCGTCTAAAGAAGAACTACTATGACCAAATTAATAATATTTTTCAGAAAGGTAAGCACTCGAAACCGAAGAAAGTGTATGAAGAGATGCATGAATGTGGATGAAGCGAAAGAAGTATGTAAGGCTCATAGCAAGTAGAAAATTGTGGTCTCTGCCTACCCCTTCGGGGAATATAGGTGTGAGCATATGTATGATTTCCCCAAAGAGGTAGGACAAAGGTGTTGTAATAGCAACATTACCGAAGATGATTAAGTGCCAATGTGATAGATGGTAAGGCTATCGCCGTCTCACTCGGGCACTGTACATACATCATTGAATAACATCTCAGAGAGGCAGGTTTCCTCACGATGTTTTCCTTCTCCGTAAAGCACGTTACATCAATACACATAAGTTTTGATGTATTTTGCTTCGCTTCAATGTAGCATCGCGTGCGCTATGTCAAACCTTTGACAGGTGGGGGGCTGGGTGGAGGGTGAGAGGCGTCAGGCAGGCGGGGAAGGGTGCAGCCACACCAAATTAT
Organism: Watsonalla binaria; assembly: GCA_929442735.1. Lineage (NCBI taxonomy): Eukaryota > Metazoa > Arthropoda > Insecta > Lepidoptera > Drepanidae > Watsonalla > Watsonalla binaria. The sequence goes on from OV838938.1 coordinate 4,396,131, forward strand.
GGAAATTTTATAACGGTCTGCACTGACCACGTTGTATCGACGAATGATCGTTGAGGTCTCCAGGTTGATAACAAAGGCTAACGAAGATAATTTCTGGATGTCTGATAGCCCTGTAGGCTCTTTAACTTTTGTCTGATATAAGTAATATACAGATTTGCTGTACCCGTGCATATGTTTAGGGCTTACTAACTGTAATTGTCTTTTTTTTGGATTAATTACACATCACATTACAAGGTTTAATATTCCTAGTAGGTATATTTAATATTCCTAGTAGGTATATTTAATATTCCTAGTAGGTATATTTAATATTCCTAGTAGGTATATTTAATATTCCTAGTAGGTATATTTAATATTCCTAGTAGGTATATTTAATATTCCTAGTAGGTATATTTAATCGGCCTATCTGGCCATGAACCTAAAAAATACACCAAACATTTCGTGAAACAAGGTATTTTACGTACCAAATTGCTATAGAATTTCCTCGTCCGGTTAGAGACAGATTCATGTTAGGCCAGAAGCACAAAAAATAGAAAACTCATTCGGTGCAGCTAGGATTTGGACATGCTTTGCTAGCAACTCAGGTGATTACTTAAACCATTCGGTCAAGTTCCTAAAGCTAATATTGGTTTAGGTACATATCCAAACATTTGGATCGATACAACAAACACGTAACAAATACCTATTAAATTATACTGACATTTTATAGCATTCGTGTCGCGATTTAAGCGCAGCAATAACTATTATTACTGGTCTACAGTAAAATTTAATATACTTTTTAGAAACTTACTTTATCTACTGTATATACCATTTTAATTTAATGACTGACTTACTATATGACTGACTAGACGTTGAGACGTTGAACTGTTGGTCCAGATATATTATAATATTTGGAGTGTGTGTTCTTTGTGAAATTTATTTGTCATATTCGTTATTGGTGAAAAGTGGGTGTTGTTATTACTACACCCACTTTTACCCTACCCGCCTACCCCTTCGAGGAATACAGGCGTGAGCATATATATTTATGTTATAGTAAAGCTAACTGGTATGGACTCCTCAAATTACTCGGTCATAGCGTCCCTCAATCATCCAATATTCCTCTTGGTATAAAAGTAGTAATATAGTATCCTTGTATCCGATAATCGTGTTGGTTTAACAAGCGATATGAGTGGCTGACAATGGCCCAGTGCCGGCCGTCATACAATGGATGTCATGCACTCGGCACCACTGCTGCATACCGATGCGCAGGCGGCGCGGTTTGTCGGCGCCTTAGTTTGCAGTCCGTTTGATAGCGATATCAACACCACTATTAAGAAGAAAGATTTGTATTTTTGTGTGTATGTTTGTAATGAATAAACTCAAAAACTACTGTGTCGATTCCAAAAATTCTTCACCATTGGAAAGCTACATCATCAGCGAGTAGCATAGGATTTTATCCCCGTACTCCCACGGGAACGGGAACTATGCGGGTGAAACCGCGCGACGTCCGCTAGTGCAGAATAAAGGAGAGAGTAAAGAAATGTGTGAAATACACAAATTAATAAAATGTAAGTACCGTGGTATGTTGTACCGGGGGCCGTGGGATTTGATAAGTGGACGCAAGGGACACATATTTGACTACTGTGCATTAAAGGTAGGCGCTCATAATTCGTGACGGGACCAGCCCTACCATGACCTCTTATTGCCATGATAGTTTAACTCGGGTGTTGCAATGCTTATTTGCCAAAACCTAGAAGGAATTCGGTATCTATAGTAATATTATAAAACTGAACAGTTTTTTGCTTGAACATACTAATATCAGAAACTTTAGTCCGATTTGAAAAAAAAAACTATATTTGATGCCCACTTATCGAGGAAAGCTGTTAAATGTAAGCCCAAAGTAACTATTCCACGCGGACGAAGTAGGGCAGAAGCTAGTAAATAATATTTTTTTTTATTCACCGCTCGCACTGCGACCGCACACCAATAGACATTTAGTCGGAACCACACGCGAATGTAATTCTCATGCGCTCCGGTGCGCGCGCGCAACGTCCACAGTTATCGATTACGAACACTATTGTATGTTTATTTGTCGGTCTAGCGCAGTTTATGTGAGAATATTTACAAGTTCTCGGATAAATTTATGATCAATTATCCTACAAGGGCGAACATATTTAACTCTTCTTACAAATTCAAACAATTCTATACATTTCTTCGTAGATTAAAATGTAGGTAGTCTCACAATTTTTTTCTGTATGGTAAATTGCGTGTAGTAGGGAATCTACAATAAGAGTAACTTCCGTCTGATGGTAAGCTGTACAGGGCCTGTAAACAAAGTAACATTATCCACACGCTTCGCTAGTAGAAATAATACAAAATGTACGGGAAATATTATATAATAAATTCCTAATTTTTTAATCATTTCTATTACCTCAAACGCGAGAGAATGTTACTGTGAGTAGGCCTACATTACCTTAAGTGCGAGTTTTGCTATATTTTCCTAATATATACTCGCAAGCGTCAACCACACTATTTGTGTAGATATTTTGTACTTATATGTCTCCGTTAGGAGTCGTTCTATATATTATGAAATGAAACTATTGTGTATGATATACGAGAGGTTACGAAACGCTATGGGTCGATATAACAGGTGCTCTTACGCACCTGTCGTTGCGCGTGCGCCTCCCCACTGTTCATCTACGGAGGGTTGCTATACAGGGGGTCACAATGATGTATTCAGGTATTTGAGGAGCTTCAGGCACAGACGCTATTGCGCATGTCATTCGATCAGCGAATTTAATCAACCCTAACCCCAGCCAGTAATTGGATGGAAGACCGCCCGAGTTTCCAAAGGCAAATTTCTAATCATTTTAGTATGAAAATAAAGCGGTTTTAATAGCCTCAAATGAAAGTGTTCATTGTTAACTAGAACCATTGAACGAACTGGTACGCCGGTCGACACTCGTCCCCTTTACCTTACTAACATGATGTATGTTAGAACCCACAATGACTTGACGAACGTTTTACCCTCATTTGTTACAGGTTTTTACTTCCTGCTGCGCATGACGAATTATTATTAAATACCTCAATAATATTGGTCCAATAAGAGTAATTACAAAAAGTATTTTTCTCGTAAATAATTGCGTTAGAACACATTTATTGAAAGGAAACTTAATTATATAAGAAATACTCAAAACTTATTAAAAGTAGAATACTTGGCCCAAATCGGTGTCTCTTGGGATCGTGCCATGAAGGATTGCAGCATTGACACGTTGAATAACAATGTTGATTCTCTGAGCGAGAAAAGTCTCAGCTCGCTTGTCACTTCTACCAAACGAGCATCTAGACCCCAAGGCCCCGGAGTTTCAACGCAGCAAATATGTAATCCTTGACCAATGCAAGCATATTTCCGGCGCTTGAGGCATTCCTGCTGCAGCAGTGCCGGGGAGATGGGATGGAGCCATTATTATACAAATACTAGCATCAGCACACAGCTTCTCCTGTTTAAAAAATCACATGGTTCAAATGTTTATACCCTTTTGCAACCACTTAGGAGTGAAGTTTTGGGAGACGCTTTCTTAGTGGATACTCACACCTTACAAATAATGCACCCTCTAAATATCATGTCTCTAAGGCGAGCGTTTTAGGCTGTGATAAAGAAGTCGGTCAGTCAGCCAGTCAGGACTTTGGTATGTATAATATATTGAATGAGTTATAACAAGAACTTTTTTGTTATCACCGGTTATGCCAGATGCCATATATCAGATGCCTTCTGAGAAGAAACTCAGCTGGCATCTTGTGCATTTTACCACAAAATTTCATAGATTATACTTGATCAATTATTGGTCAAAAAACCCTTTTTGGGACAAATTTGTTATTATTAATTAAAAATCTAACGCATATTGTGAATAATTATTATGTGTTAATTTTATAGCTCTCGAAAGTGTTATTATGAAATCGGGGAAAAACAGAATCTTATCAGCGGGAATACAGAATTATAGTTATATATTATTATATTTATCATAAATAGTAATTACGTAGCTGGATATCAACACTGCTACTAATCAAAACCTGGAAAACACATAAATAACACGTATCCTTGAATGATAGTGAGTATAAAAGATAAGTACGTTGGCAAAGTATAAACATTCTTGAGCTCTGGAGCTGTAACGTTCGTTTGTGATTATATCTGTCATAATGTTTACTAAATTACTAACAATTTTGACAGTAACGATGACCATTAGTATCTGCAGGGCAAAGCCTTCGTATAATATGGTAAGAATTTATTTAATTAATTAATCATTGATTTTTGTATATCATTTATTTATTCTACTAGCTTCCACTCGTGGCGTCTCACGCGTTTTATCAGGGATTCCTAATTCGACTAATATAGCCTCAGTTACTCATAGCATTTCAAGTATTTACAAACTATTTTACGATTATTTCAATCACTCGCTCAATTGTTCTCTCTCTCGCTATTCAATCTAGTCACCACATGATTATTTTAAGGTACCAGAATTAATTATTAATTCGCGCTGTATAAAACAGTATTATATTTGTTACCTGGGGTCAACTATGATCGTTTAAACAGAGTGTATTAAGAACTTCTTAGTGTAGTGTAGTAGGGAAAACTCTGGTGTGGTCTGGATAACAGGGATGAACAATCAGGCGACAGCTTGACTAGTTTACGTATAATCACAGACTAAGAGCACCAGCAACGCACAATAAAAATGTTGTTATATCTGCCCCCTATTTACAAATATCACCCTTAGCTTTGACTTGAAACTGAAATTTTAAAGATGAGCTATGCTGGTCGGATCCACAGTTTTGATCCACCGATGATGGCATAGCTAAATTATTATTTTGATGAATTTGAATTGATCAGGTACATGAATTTAATGTCAATTTCTTCACAGAGCAAGGCAGATGAAATCTCATCATTACTGAATCTTGCGCATGAAGCCTGTATTACACCTGAAATAATGAAAACACAAGACCTTCTGGACTCCAACGTCTCGCTGCAAGTGGAAGCTTTGCAAAAACAGTACTTGTATTGCTGTTTTGTTGAAGCAAACTTTTTCCATGAAGATGGGCGTATCAACTCGAACTTGTTAATGCGTGTTCTAAACGAATCACCGTATTTTGAATTTTATCAAAATATTGTTAATATTTGCGCCTCGAAACATGGCCGGGATAGATTCGACACCTTTGGATTGTTTTATGACTGTGCCAAGATATTTGAGAATTGAATAAAGATTTTATTTATTATTTTAGTATTTTATAAAACGTTGACTTCTATTAAAATATAGTACGATTTGTTTAAGATATAAACCCATCTCCCATGATTATCACATTAAGATTGTTAATCTAGTTTAGGAGCACGATGTGTTCAATCAAAGTAACTTTGTATGAAAATTGCAACTTATATTTTATACTTTTTTAAGCCCCGTTTACTTAATAGGTGTTGAGCGTATTATTATTAACGCCAGTAGCACTTGTTAATAGTTCCACTGGGTAAGTACAAATAAAAATACCCAATAACACTACCCGATCCGGATATAGAACCAGAACGTCGTGAACCGTCTAAAGACGCTAGAGCTTGCGATCACTTTTTCAAATAAAAATTCTCTATGCTTTATTTGTTATTATTAATATGAATATAAAGAGTACTAAAATGTATTAATTCAAAATCATTTACTAAAGAAATGTCTACATCCTTGGGAACTTGGGTTGCCTTGGCACCCTTGGAAACCTTGAAATCATTGGCAATAATCGCAACCTTTGAAACCTTGGCATCGTCGGCATAGTTGGCATCGTTGGCATCGTCGGCATCGTTGGCATAGTTGGCATCGTTGGCATCGTCGGCATCGTCGGCATCGTTGGCATCATTGGCATCGTTGGTATGGTTGGCATCGTTGGCATCGTCGGCATCGTTGGCATCGTTGGCATCGTTGGCATCGTCGGCATCGTTGGCATCGTTGGCATCGTAGGCATAGTTGGCATCGTTGGCATCGTTGGCATCATCGGCATCCTTGGAATCGTCACCATTCGTTGGACCTGCTGGCATAGAGCGCATTAGCGGGGTGTTGAATATTAAATGATAAAAAAAATCCTCAGTCATTGGTCAGTAAGCAATTTACACTAGCAATATAATCGAGATTTGGTTTAGTATGAATTTCATGTGGCTTATGAAGCGAAAATAGGACTAGAGATCAGTCGAACTGATCGAAGTCAACTCTTCTCCAATCTCTTTCATTTTAGGGTTCCTTACCCAGAAGGTAAGAAAGCGGGATCCTATTACTAAGACTTCGCTATCCTTATGTCCTTCTGTCAGTCTGTCACTAGTCTGTATAACTAGACTAAAACAAAACCACTCAAAACGGAATAAAATAAATATTAAGCAAAAACGAGAAAAGTTTGTAGTGTGGGAGCCATACAACAAAGTTTGCTCGTGTTTATTCGATATTCATTTAAGTATCTAAGAACATACTCTATAAAATCACCTTTGACACAATAAAACGAACTCATAATTAGTTTATCCTTTGAGGAGTTACGATGCCACAGACAGACAGAAACTTTATAACATCCCATCGTTTTTGCGTTGAGGGTTAAAAACAAATAGTTGATTAATGAAATGCTTACCATATTATACGAAGGCTTTCTACTGCAGGCACCAATGGTAACGAACACGACGAAAATTGTTAAAAATTTAATAAACATTGTAATCACAGACTAACTTTACCGCTCCAGAGCTCCAGAATGTTAATACGACTTTGCTAACACATCCCTTTTATACTTACTATCACACAAGGAAATTTATTTCACTACAGTGCTTATCTACTTACTATTTTTGGAGATTTCTATGTAAAATCCCGTTGATTTGATGACGTATGTGTGTTTTCCAGTTATTCGTATATTTCCCTCCGTTGGGAATTTTTGACTCAAAATATAAACAAATACAACGCGACCTTTTCCATTAGCTTCTTCAATTTGCAAATTACGATACAATTTGGTCTAGGTTTGGTTTGGGGTAGGCAGAGCTGTACTTCCACCCAATAGCCAGTGTCTAAGAATTTGGCTATGGTATCCCCTGCCTGTCGTAAGAGGCGACTAAAAGGGGGCCAGGGCCTGCTGGCGGTGGTCGGGGTGGGAGCTTTGACCGCCGACGCGGGCCCGGGAAGGTGGCAGCGCGACGTGGCTCGCGCTGCCTTGCACAGCGAGGTCTCCAGGGCCGGCCTCACTGCTGTCCCGGGGATGTGTCCCGGCAAAGTGTGGGGGGACACCGGTGCGTTCTATCAGAGTACCCGGAGTCCCCCCTGAGCACTGAGGATGGCCACCGGGGGGGTTTTAGTGCGGTAAAAATCCCACATACCCCGATCTGCCTCTCCCAGGGCGGTCGGGGACCTTTTGAAGGTTTCCCCCTCGTCAACAAAAAAAAAAAAAAAAAGGCAGAGCTGTACTTATAGTACCTATATTTCGCCAAAGTTTCATGTAAAAGGGGGCGCCCCTATTGCCTACTCCGGGTGGCTACTGGGAAATTACAGACGGAAAACCCCATATCAGTTAACCCGACTCGGAGATCGATGCCAGGACCTTGCGTTCACTCTATCTTCTCATTATTACATATATTATCTTGCCAAAATGCTTGGTAAATGAGGTAAGGTAAATAAAGAGCCGTGGTAGCCTTGGGGTTTGAGCAGTCGCCTGCTACGCAAGCGACGCAAGTTCGATTCCCAGTGCGGCTTGTACCAATGAGTTTTTCTGAAAACATATGTACAGTGATTTCACACCACGTGCTTTACGGTGGAGGAAAACATCATGAGGAAACCTGCATATGTCTAGAAGTAATTCAAAGAGGTATGTTACAACACCTCTGCCTACCTCGGGGAATAGAGGCGTGAGCAATATGTATATATATATATATATATATATATATATATATATTATTAGGTATGTTTAGTTTTGGTCTCGACAACTAAACGACAATAGTATATTAGCCATCATAAATTTGTAAAATTATTCAGATTCATTCACTAGAATCCAACAACTCATCATAGTTTCATTGTATTCGGATGAACAATTCCCGACATTAATGGAATCGAACACACAGGCATTCTAGTAACACCAAATGCGAACGTATGCACGTGTTTGTTTGTCTACTGTAGTTACATCGTATTTAAGCAGCTGGAGAGATTTGTATGACATTTCAATATTAGTATAATGAATGGTATTTATCTATATCGCACGCTCAGAACGATAGGGGCTAAATTCAAAAATCAAAAGTTTTTGGATATCGTGATGATATATCGGCTTGCATTCATAATGACAGTAATTATTTTACTAGTTTTGAGTAGTAATGAGACGTTTTATATATTATTGTAGTAAAGTCTAGGTTTTGTTTTGTAAGCAATTAAAAAGAAAATCAGTTTTTTTAAAAACTTCGTGTATATCATATTTTTTTAGGTGTGCCTATGAGATTAATTATTTTTCGCAATATTTGGAGTTGAGGCCCATATCTTTTTGAAGGTGCGATATATAAGCTAACATTGGTGTATTTTTTATATTGTAGTTTTGAAGATTACATACTTACAAACAAACAACTTATTTTTTTTTATTTATTAGTGTTTTTTATAAGAACTATTTGATTACTTGTGCTTGATGAAAGATAGGGTGGAAAGGAAAATATTTTTGTTTAGAGAAAAATAAGGCGGTGAAACGATCTTATGTTGAAAATAAAATCTAAGTTGAAAAAACCGTGTCATGTAGAAATAATCCTTTATAGTTAGTTCACAAGAAAATCATAGAGCGATAAACATAATTATGAATAATGTGTATAGTTTATTATTAATAAAATTGTTGACGCTATTAATTTTTGTCCCTATTACCACTTGGTGAACATTCCGTTTGGTTAAATAATACAACTCACAGTTTTATTTGACCTTAGATTGGGTATAATCCGACAGATTTATGGCCTGTTTCAATATGTATTGACAATCCTGAAAGTTTTAAAATCTAAATAAATACCATCTGCATCTCAGAAAGATAACGGTCTATTTTCGTTGCCACTTTTTATATGAACATTTTTACTAGGACTTCTAACAAGAAAATGGGCTTACCTACTCAGTTCGGGCCCGTTGAAGCATTTATGAATGTTGAAAGCTTACCACCGTTTCTAAAACTAGCTTACTGAGAAGAACCGACAAGAAAGGGAAGAAGAAGCGGCTCCAGCTGGAAACTTGTATACATACTACAATGCGCTTGACAACACTTATTGCGCGATATAGGCGCTCGTATATTTGTACTCAAAATTGTCAGCAAGTAGCGTTGATATGTAGCGTGTGACAGGTGATATGGTTGACCAATTCAATTTATACTGAATGTGATGCAGCCCTTTAATCCTGCGAAATGCATGTGTAGTCACCAGGAAAATACGAGAACAAACTAAAGGAAGCAAGGTAGAACCCGAGCATCTACCTACTATATAAAGTGTGTTTGTCAAGTCATTATTAGTTCTCAAAACGAGACACGTAGTGCTCTCATTTTTTCCAAAGTAAATTTTAGTTTTCATCATGTTATTACGAATTTTTGTCCTAATTTGCTGCGTTAGTGCTTCTTTGGGGTTGAAACCCAAGTCTGCTTTTAAAGAGGTACGATAATATTTCTTTATTTGGATTAGCTTGTGACCAGAGCTGTAGGTATCAAAAACAAATTTCTGGAAAATTGAGTCAGCAGTATTTATGCATACAATTTACAGCCAAAATGTTTTTTTTGTATCTTTCCACATCAGACAACTGACAGGCACTTACACTTTTTCTTTGTATATTATATATATGGATATAGATTAGTTAATATAAAGTGGTCATGCATGTAAGCTGTTGCTGACGCTGAGAAAACGCACAGAATAATACGGCAGAAGCCGCTTTTTGTCAGTCGAGTGGATGTAAGAATAAATATTTTTATAATAACAAGCCTGGTATAATTAGGGCTATTAAAGCATGCATTATACTTCTCCAGGAATCTAGCTGCCATAGACGAAAAAATATATTCTGTTTTTAGTTCCAGGTATAATTGATCTTAAGCAAATAAAATAATTCGTCAGATTTATTATAATTTAGATATTAAACAAAACAATATTTTCTTTTGTAATATTATATGTCATGGCATATTAATATACATGTCAATAGTAGGTATATTAAAAGTTTCCTTATTATTCATCATCCTACATTATTATTTTTGCAACTCAATGATAGGTACTGAGGCTAGAAATAGTGTATAAAAGAGTGTGAAATCACTGTACATAAGTTTTTAGATAAACTCATTGGTACAGGGCCCCGCTGGGATTCGAACTTGCGTCGCTTGCGTAGCAGGCGACTGCTCAAACCTCAAGGCCACCACTCTTGAAGAATTTTAATGGAACTGCTTTTTTCCAGACCCCTGAAGCAATTAACATATTGACAAAAGTGATACAAGCTCGAGCAGCGTGTCTTACGCCGGAACTCAACGAACGAAGAAAATCCGGTCAACTTCGCAAAACTGACAAAATATACCATAAGTTTGTCTATTGTAACTATGATAAGGCTATGTTATTAGAAAAGGATGGTCGCCTTAACTTAGATATTATGTTACCATTGCTGATTGAGGAAAAGAGAGATCATATGATTGCATGTAACAGAAAAGTTGGGAAAGACAAGTATGAAACCACTTATTTGATACATAACTGTGCTATGGAAGACGCGTCCATAGAGGCCGCTGTGATGGATCGGGTCAAACGTAGAAGAAATTAAATCTTAAATGCACACAGCGCCATCTAGTTCCAAACTAAGAAAAGTTTGTACTATACAAGACGACAGTCCTAATACTTATAAGGATACTTTTTTGTAATTAAACTATATTTTTTTTACTTTTATTCTTTCAAAACGCCCACACACATAGCAAATACAAAATAATGCTGATAGCAAAAACGTTTGCCCTGATGCGGGGCAGGGGCGTGCAATGGATCTTGAGAGGAGTAAGCATAAACAATAAGTAGTTTTGGTGAGTTATTCCGGTCTGATCCACTCTTGGTTACTTTGATCCACCTTTATAGATACACACACACATGACATGAGTGTATTCAGTCATCACAAATGGTATTCTTCTTCTTATTAAAGTGCCTCTCCAATAACTGAAGGTTGTCAATCAGCTCCGAACATTTGTCTCTGTCGTTAGCGCGGCGAAACAGGTCGGCGGCACTCGCAATCCCGGTCCACTCTCTGATGTTTCGTAGCCACGACTTCTTCCTACGACCAGACTTCCTTTTGCCAGCTACTTTTCCCATCATGATAACTTGTAGCAAATTATATCGGTCATGTCGTAACACATGACATACATATGCCACTTTTCTCTTTTGGACGGTCTTTAAAAGGGCAATAACTCGCAGGACTTCTTCGTTGGTCACCTTTTGAGTCCATGATATAGCCATCATGCGCTTGCACAAATGGTAAGCACTTATCTGCTTATATGGAATGCACGCCCCTGATGCGGGGTCCACTCCTACTCCTCCCCTCCAACGACATTATTCAGCGCAGGACTACAGCATAACACTACTCAAAGGTAGCATTATGTGGCTGCGATCTTCTGTAAGGTGGAGGTATAACCAAACGGACAGCTCCAAATAACGAGCGGAAGGTCGTTTTGCCCTGCTTCTCTTGGTATCTGCCTAAAACGCAGCAAATAATTAAACAATTCGCGTCGGAAGGCCCACGGGATGCTCTGGCAATGTAAGCGTCATAGCCGTATGCTCGTTTGCAACCATAGTGAAGGGAATATCTGTCTGTTTACTGATTTTGTGAGGACCGCCAGGAAGGATATAATAATTGTTCTTTTCAAATATTATGTTAATAATTAAAATCAAATAATTTTATTTAATTCTAGCTGTGATTAGACGCTTAGACTTAATTTCATAGGTGGTTCGTGGACTATTATGTTTTTTAATAAATCTTGTATAAGTTACTCTTTGTAATATAAGTTATCCGGAAGTGAAAGTCCCGACAGACATACAGACAGAGGATTTTTTTGAATTGTTTTTTTTCAGTATGTGTACTGTATATATTTACTTTCATTTGAATTTGGTGAAAAGCTGCTAATTTACAATGATGGATGTATAGATACAGGTTCACTGAAAACCCTAATTGAATGTAATTTTTTTTAATTATCTTAGGTTAATTTTAGACCAGTATTTCACCCCTTATGAGTGGTATTACGAATACACTCCAAATTTCATATCTCCAGTCGGTTTCAGGACCAGCCATTTAGGTTATGCGTTGATTCTGTTAATAAGGACTTTGAATTTCATTTGTAGATAGATTGAATAATAGTGTGATAAGAGACAGTTGCAAGTTGAAGAATGATGAGGTGACCACAATTGAAAAAGTATGTTGAGATGGTTTGGACATATCGAAAGGATGAGTGAAAGGCGATTAACGAAAAAAAATTATAGAGCGAATGTGAGCAGAAGTGTCGGTAGAGGGCGTCCAAGGAAGAACTACTATGACCAAATTAATAATATTTTTCAGAAAGGTCAAATGCGGAGCACTCGTAACCGAAGAAAGTGTATGAAGAGATGCATGAATGTGGATGAAGCGAAAGAAGTATGTAAGGATCGTAGCTTGTGGCAAACGGTGGTCTCTGCCTGCTCCCATGGGATACAGGCGTGAGCATATGTATGTCCAAGTAAGTAATATGTAATATCTTTTTATATTTGTCTACTTAAGAAAGTAAGTTATTAGGTCCGACAAAGTATCACGTAACAATACAAGTAATAACCATTTTCTATTGATGACAAGTAATAGGAGGTAAATTACCGCCATTATCAATTTTCCCCATCCATATGGCTTTATTAAGCGTTTAAATATACATTACCCTGATTTGAGGAAATATGTTTGTGGTTAGAACCGTGGTGACCGCGTTTGAGTGCTTGCTTCTAACTAAAGCGACGTGAGTGCGAATCCTAGGTAATGCACATGACTTTAGACACATGTTGTTCACGAAAAATTATAACAACAAAGGTCAGCAGTTCTAAAAACGCCACTTTGGGAGAATCATAACGTGATCCGAATATGATTCATCATCGAAATGACAAAATGGTCACTTAGGTGCAATTCATATTATGATCACGAATGATAACAATAATTGTAGAAGTTAGTAGCTAACTAACTTTTTATGATACTATTTATAGCAAAAGTATGAATTGCATATATATTAATTGCAAATATGAATTGCATCTAAGTGACCATTTAGTCATTTCGATGTTGAATCATATTCGGATCACATCATGATTCTCCCAAAGTGGCCTTTTTAGACCTACAGGGCGTTTCCGTGATTTCATTCCTAAGGTGGTGGAAATGGGGGTTGGAAATTAATATATGAAATCTTTAAGATGCAAGTAAGGGGGCAAAAGCTATTCGAAAATAAGTTATAAGTACTGCTACAAAATCAGTGCCCGATAGAGCTAAGTAGTAACAACCTTGACCTAAATTGGTATGGCGCGGGATTGTGCCAAGAAAGCTGGACCACTGAATAACATGGCCGATCCCCTGAGGACGAACGTACGAGAGAGAACGAACTAGTCGTCTCTCGTCTGAACGAGATACTTATAGTAATTTAATTATTATTATTTATTATTTAAAAAAAGAGGAGCTCGTGGCACAGTTGCTATTGCGCATATCATTCGATCAGCAAAGTTAAGCAACTCTAACCCTTGCCAGTAATTGGATGGGTGTCCGCCCGAGTTCCCTCCGTGCCTCGGAGAGCACGCTAAGCCGTCGGTCCCGGTTGCCAATTTATCATCTTTGGCAATCGTTACAGGTCAGTCGGAGGCCTAAAATAATCTAACAACTGGTTCAACCCAGATCACAGATTTTCTTCGTTAAAGGGGTTGCGAAGGTCAGATAGCAGTCGCTTTACATAAAAATCAGGTGATCAGCCACATCGGGTTGAATCAAGTGCCGACCCCAATAATATATGGGATAAAGCCAGGGTGATGATGATATTTATTATTTAAAGCCTTATTGTTCACTAGATATACACACAAAATTCTCACATGATCTCTTGGGATAGAATAATGGTATCAAACATGCGAGCATAAAGATGTTGAAAAAAATAAATAAAAAAAATATAATAAACAATAGTGTATAATACACTTACGATATAATTTAATACTCACATTTATTTATAATCAATATATTTTAAATAGTTATAGCATAAAGAAATTAAAAGGAATTTAACTCAGTCATAAAATAATTTATAGTAAATTTGTATAATATCAAACATATATATCGCCATCACCTATAACTTATGACCTAGTCGCAGACAAATTTAATGACATAATATTAATATATTTAACAAACATATGTTATTCAGAATTATTCAAATTTTATTCATTCCTTATTAGCAGCTCTGAATTAAAATAGAAAAAAAGTTGCCTGCAACAAATTAATTCTTTTTTAAACCGTTACAGCCACTTATGTCGTGAAGGAATTAAATGCAGCTTTTTAAATTAAGGCTGCAACTGATTTGACAGTTATGTATACGACTATTTTATACAATTTGACGTCTAGATTATTACTTATGACTTTATTTAGTGTTGCTAGTGGTCATAAAGTTTAATAATATTATTTTAAATGCGTGTTAATATTACGACTGATTTTTAACGTAACAGCATTAAATCGTTTAATTTCGTAGACAAGCTTGCTAATTGGCACAAATTTGCATTTATTCCATAGAAATGCGACAAAGTTACTTATATATTACTAACAGTAATTTCTCAGTATTTCGGAGTATGGATTAATGCCCGATTAGTGGCAATACTCTTGTCCCGTATTACATGCGACTTTGAACATACGTCTTCGACGGTCTTTAGATTTGTTTCTTACTATGGACTAGCTGTGCCCTTCGGTTTCAACCGCGTAGATTTTATATGATTACCACGCAACCCAATTTTTTTTATTTATAAAAGTAGCCAAAGTTACTCATTGTAATACTAGCTATCTGCCAGTGATGGTCCCCTTAAAATCGACTGACAGACGGAGAAAAAATAAAAAAATGAGTATCTATGTATACTTTCATATGCATTTAGTACAAAGGTGTAATTTTGGTTACAAACAGACACTTCAATTTTATTTATCCGTATAGATATGATTGTTTTGCAACGGATCCCTGTAGGGCAGCGGGAAAAAATAATAAGAAAAATGTGTTGTCTTCTCTAGCACGCAGTACTCATAGTTCAATGTAATTCTACCAACCATAATATAACGAGCATTGTTTAGTCACTCACTCAACAAGGCTACCACACCAATTCATTGGACTGGTATATAATAATCTATCTACTAACCAACCCTGCGATTTCATTCGCGTAGACTCAATACAATTCATGGATTATTTTTTACATTAAAATTAGGCTAAGTTACTCCTTGAGTGATCAGCTATCTACCAGTGTAAGTCCAGCCGTTTCAGATATTAGACGGAATAGACAGACAGACAGTGAGGCATAGATTTTTGTATACTTTTTATATAGGTACCTATGGACTCTTTCACATGTATTTAGAGAAAAGCTGTTAATTTGGAATCACAAACAGATACTTAAATTTTATTTATCTGTATAAATATACGTATAAGTGCCGAATATACTTTCATATGCATTTAGTGAAAATGTTACTTAGGAATTACAAACAGACACTTCAATTTTATTTATCTGTATAGATATATACAATACATGCATCGTAACTTCTTAAGGCAATGCAATAAGTGTTTGTATTCATTCTACCATGAATGTATTGTTTGCTATTGTTTTTTAGTGGAAGGAAGACAGGTGTGAAGGCGTTGTATAGATCGCATGCGCCAGTCGCCATTCAACCTGCGCAAGAGTCGAACGCGCGCTCGTCCGTTGACCAATCACGTCGCGAATACGATCGTGGATTTAAGTGTCAGTGTTTTGATAGGAAACATTGATAGTGTTGTGATATGAATAATTTTGTTATTGTGTTTTTTGAGTGAATAATTTTGTGGATTTTTTTATCGTTACCTTATAAGGAAGTGTGGTAAGTTTTTTTTAAAGATATCGTTTCAATATGGGCGTGCTATATCGTTAGACCTGAGGCCTTACCATGAGCTCTTATTGCCATGATAGTTTTACTCTTATTATGAGACAGATGTATTTGACGTGCATACATCTGTCACTGTCACATAGCTGTAATAACATTGCAATAAGAGCTCATGGTTGGACCCCTGTAAATGTTATAATTAATTATTTACATCGTGTAAAAATCAAGGATTAATAAAGGCTTATTATTAAGTAGTCAAGGGTCAGGACCCACTCGTCCCCTAACCTATCTAAAGTACTAAGGCGTCAGAAGCTAAAAGAGGTAGCTTCAATTTTCATCGACTGTATGTCCTTATTATAACGTAACATTTATACCAGGAGACCTTAAATTATATGAATAATAGCAGACTCTTCAATTTTTTTTTGACTATATAGACTAGCTGTGTATTTCCTAAGTTACTCCTTGTAATATTAGCTACCTGACAGTGAAAAACAGACAGACAGATAGAGAAAAATTTCATATGCATAGTGTATAAAGCTGTAAATTTGGAATTAAAATCAGATACCTCAATTTTTGTCTATTCCCCCACATACAGTGGGACGTATATTGGGGGCCCGATGGGTCTTGATCCGTAGTCACAATATTACTAAAGTATTGTATATTCTAGACATGATTGTATGGTTTTTTTTGTGTTCCAGCACTTCCAACACTATAATTACAGCGGTATATAATGCTTAAGCATTTGCGTATAAAACAATAGGCGAAAGGTTTTTGACCTCAAGTTATGTGTAAAATACGAGGTAGTGTATAATTTGGATCTTATAACTCACAGTTCATACTCATATCTATACATACAGATAAATAAAATTGAAGTGTCTGTTTGTATTTCCATATAAACAGCTTTTCATTAAATGCATATGAAAGTATATAAGGTACGTACATATAAAAACCAATTTTCTCTATCTGTCCGACTGGCTGTCTGGTTGTCCCAGGTAATCTATGAACCACCCAATAGCCAGGGTCTAAGAATATGGCTATGGTATCCCCTGCCTGTTGTAAGAGGCGACTAAAAGGGCGCCGGAGGGCCTGCTGGCCGTGGTCGGGGTGGGAGCTTTGACCTCCGAGCCGCGGGCCCGGGAAGGTGGCAGCGCGATGTACGACGCGCTGCCTTGCACAGGGAGGTCTCTAGGGTCAGCCTCACAGCTGCCCCGGGGATGTGCCCTGGCAAAGTGTGGGGGGACACCGGTGCGTTCTATCAGAGTACCCGGAGTCCCTCCTGAGCACTGAGGATGGCCACCGGGGGGGTTTTAGTGCGGTAAAAATCCCACATACCCCGATCTGCCTCTCCCAGGGCGGTCGGGGACCTTTTGAAGGTTTCCCCCTCGTCAACAAACAAAAAGGAAATCTATGAAGTGACTGATATGGACCGACTTTAAAAGGGGCCCAACCATGAGATCTTATTGCAATGATAGTTCAGCTGTGTTACAGTGACAGATGTATGCACGTCACATACATCTGTCTCACAATATGAGTCAAACTATCATGGCAATAAGAGCTCATGGTAGGGCCACAGGACTTTCAAAGTCAAAGTCAAAAATATCTTTATTCGATTAGCCTTTTTACAAAGTACTTTCCAATCGTCAGAATGACATAATGATACATGCTACATTTCATGGACAGATAGCTGAAGAAGGTAGCATATTTAAAAAAAAAATATTTTTTTAGGGTTCTGTGAAAAAATATAAGTATATACGGACGAAACCGCGAGGTACAGTTAGTTCAACAGTAAAATATAACTACCCACATCTAAGTGCGTTTACCTATTTTACTACCGACCGTCTAAATATGGTGTTGCTACTTTTAAAGGTAAACATTGACTACCTTTGAAGCCAACTTCGAATTTGAACGAAATGTTCCCGAATATAATATATTATCTTCTCTCGCGGTAAATTCCTCAACATTCACAAGTGCCTTACCAGGGCCTAAACTGAATAAATCATTTTAATTTTTTTATTCCAAAACTAGCTGTACCCTGCGGTTTGACCCGTGTAGGATTAACAATAAATCCTATGTTACTAATCCCATTTGAAATTCTCGTTAAAATCGACCCAAATGTCTTTGATAAAAAAAAACATTTACCCCAAATATAATGTCTCTAGGACCAGCAGCTCAGGTTATGCGTTGATTTCAAACGGTGTTGAAAGTTATTATATTAAAAAATAATTTACTACAATACTGAAAATTTAAGACTTATAATAATACTAGCGGCCCGTTTTGGCTTCGCACGGATATTAAATATATATTTTTATGGATCCAGTACTTTTATAAATATAAACCTTCCTCTTCAATCCGTCTATCTATTAAAAAAACCGCATCAAAATCCGTTGCGTGGTTTTAAAGATTTAAGCATACATAGGGACAGAGAAGGCGACTTTCTTTTATACTGTGTAGTGATGGCTTTCTCCTGGATGCCATCTTCAGAACTGGACCGAATTACAATGGAACCACATGGGAAGCATCAGCTTTCAAGTAAAAATGAAAAATTTAAAACGGTTCTATTTGTCCAAAACTCTGAGGTAATCAACAAATAAAAATCCAGTCAAATAGAGAACCTACCTTTTTTGAAGTCAGTTTAAAACCCACGAGTAGATTTGTTTCATTTACAATTAATTTCAGGTATTATTTAGTTTTTAAACAAAACCTGTGACAGACGGGCACCTGTGACGTCACAGGTGACCTTAAATTATGAACAACACGACATACCTACCTAATTGTTGCCTATGTTCGTAATAGCATTATAATTATTGCAATTATTTTCTTGTTCAGATAATTTGGTTTTATGATGACGCTTACTGTATTTTTTTCAAAGTAATTAGGAACTCTTTAACAAGTTTTTAAGGGAGACTTAAGAAAATAAACAATACGAGGGTTAAGTTAAAGTTAATTGTACGCATAGCAATTCCTCTCACTCAGCATCTCCCTGGCTTTATCCTAAACATTGTTGGGGTCGGCACTTGATTTTACCCGATATGGCTGATTACCTGATTTTTATACGAAGCGACTGCCATCTG
The DNA here is from genome assembly GCA_929442735.1 of Watsonalla binaria. Classification (NCBI taxonomy): domain Eukaryota; kingdom Metazoa; phylum Arthropoda; class Insecta; order Lepidoptera; family Drepanidae; genus Watsonalla; species Watsonalla binaria. The sequence goes on from OV838938.1 coordinate 4,415,257, forward strand.
ACCTTCGCAACCCCTTTAACGAGGAAAATCTGTGATATGGGTTAAACCAGTGGTCAGACTATTTTCGGCCTCCGACCGAACTGTAACGGTTGCCAAAGATGCTAAATCGGCAACCAGGACCGACGGCTTAACGTGCTCTCAGGCATGGAAGGAACTTGGGCGGTCACCCATCTAATTACTGAATTTTGTTCAAATGACATGTGCAAATGTGTGCCACGAGCTCCTCCAAGTATTCATGAACTATATAAAGACATAAAATACATACATATGCTCACGCCTGTATTCCCTGAAGGGGTAGGCAGAGGTGTTGTAATCAGAACACCCACTTTCACCAAAGATGATTAAGTGCCAACGTGACAGACGGTGAGTCCATCGCCGTCTCAGGCACTATACATACTTCTTTGAATTACTTCTCGGACATATGCAGGTTTCCTCACGATGTTTTCCTTCACCGTAAAACACGTGGTGTCAAATCACTACACATAAGTTTTTAGAAAAACTCATTGGTACAGGCCCCGCTGGGATGCGAACTTGCGACTGCTCTAACCCCGAGGCCACCACGGCTCTAAGACATAAAATCGTTGTGTTTATTTGATGTTTGCAGACAATTCACCATAAATATATACAATAATATGGCTCTGCCTTGTGAATATGGTGATTACAAAGTCAAATATTCGCAGGCATGCTGGGTTTAAGTGTGACGAACTAAAAGGTATTACAAAAAATAATCCTGTTTAGAATTCACTTCCAAAATGTTTAATTCCGAATGTGATTTGTTAAATATAATATTTTGGATGCGTTTGACCAAGGGTTTGAATAGTAAATAACGTGAGAATTTAAATGTATTTATTCGCTAGCTTTCGTCCACAGCAGGAGGTAGGCAGAGGTGCAATAACAACACCCACTTTTCACCGAACATGATTAAGTGCCAACGTGACAGATGAAGAGTCTATCGGCGTCTCAGGTACTATACATATGTCTTTGAATTACTTCCCAGATATATACAGGTTTCCTCACGATGTTCTCCTTCACCGTAAAGCACGTGGTGTGAAATCACTGCACATAAGTTTTTAAGAAAAACTCATTGGTACAGGCCCCAATCTATCTCGTACATATTTCAAAATATTTTTAAATATTTACGAGATACTTGGGGCCAACTATGATTATCTAAGCAGAGCGTTTTAAGAACTTCATAGCTTTGAATTTAAATATGACGGCCTCAAAATGAAACGTCAAAGCTCAGAAGTTCTATACGCTCTGCTTATACGACCACAGTTGGCCCCAGGGGCCCAGCCATGAGTTCTTACCGCAATGTTTCAGCTGTGTGACAGTGACAGACTTATACCCGTCGTATTCATCTGTCTCATAATCAGAGTAAAACTATCAAGGTAATAAAAGGCTATGGTAAGGCCCCAGTACTTATCTCGTAGATAGTAATAGTCGTAGGCCCCCTGATGACTCAGCAGAGCCTATTATGTTATGACATTTGATATCAAATTCGAATTGAATATCATTCGAACAATTCACTCCTAAGTGCGGAGGCATTCAAAGTCGATTCAACATAAATTATGTTCTGTATTAACGTTTACGTAAGTAACGTACCTACCTATATCATCAGTACCTATCTGTATCATCTTGTAATTTTCTTGTGCATTACTTCAGATCATTGTTTGGAGATAAGCACATCATTTGGTTTTATTACAAATGGACTGTCTAGTGAAAGTTTGAAAATGGAGAGATTTTAATAAACGTAGTTCTTAAGCATACAATTGGTATTTGTAGCAAGATTTACATTAAAATTGGAAGTTAATTGTTGAGAGCCGTGGTGACCGTGGGGTTTGAGCAGGCGCCTGCTACGCAAGCGACTCAAGTTCGCATCCCAGCGGGGCTTGTACAAATTCGTAAAGCCACACCACGTACTTTCGCGAGGAAACCTGCATATGTCTGAGAAGTAATTCAAAGACGTATGTATAGTGCCTGAGACGGCGATGGACTCACCATCTGTCACGTTGGCACTTAATCATTTTTCACCTTCTGAGAAGAACCGACAAGAAACTCAGCCAGGCATCATGTACGTTTCATCGCTACAATATAAATCATATGAAATCATCATGCAAAAATCAATTCGATATCAGGTATAAATTCACAATAGTGTCAAATTCAGAGTATATTGACCTCTTGACCGTTTACAGACATTGAGTTGTATCGAAAGTGAGACTTATCACGTGCCCCATTAGTGCTAATTAAAATGAGGAACAAAGGTTCTATTGAATAAAGTTGCGATTGGAACTTGTTAGACAACATTGCAAAGTTTTTGTGCAAATGGAAAATATTCAATAAAAAATTGGGCAAAAAATTAAATAAAAAGAAGTGAGCGCGTTGATGTCTTTTGTTTGACATTTATATTGTGTTTGTTTTATTGAATTCGTGAGGCTATCATTTGTTATGTTTTTTGTATAAATAATAATGATTTTTGCATGTGAAGTCGCCTGTTACGCAAGCGACGCAAGTTCGAATCCCAGCAGGGCGTGTACCAATGAGTTTACCTAAAAAACTTATGTGCAGTAATTTCACAGCACGTGAAGTAAAGCAAAACATCGCGACAAAATCTGCTTATATCTGAGAAGTAATTCGAAGACGTATGTTTAGTGCCTGAGACGGCGATAGACTCACCATCTGTCACGTTGGCACTCAATCATATTCGGGGAAAAGTGGGTGTTGTTATTACAACACCTCTACCTACCCCTTCGGGTGTATCTTATCTTAGTTTAATTTTTGGAAAACATCGTTTTGACCATGTTTTCAGGCACTGAAAAACTCATAAAATATCATTACAATAGCTGTCATAACGACAGCAAATTTCGCCGACATCAGTCAAGTTATGGTAGCTCAAAGGTGAGGCTTCCAGCTTACGGGGCGATAACGAAACTAGAGTATTCCGGTCCAACGTTCATCGGATCAATTTTAAAAAAATTTTTTAGCATACTTGTATGAGACAACGTCATTGAAAAGAAGGTCCATCAGGTTCTATAGCAGAAGAGTCGTGTGTAAGTGTGTGCACGGATAAGAGGTCGTGGTTGGGCCACTGGGCTTAGTCCCAGCTCGTAATAACACCAACGAGTGGACAAACCTCTTACAATTTGGAAATTCCATTGTGTGCCGACACGACAGTTTATTTGACTTATTCTATGGTAAGGCTGGCGAGTAGATATAGATACGCTATAATTCCTTTTATGCATGCTATGGTGAACGATTCTTAATTTAAAATATACGTTAATTCACAAATTGCAGTACATGAACTTTTTCTGCTGCGTCAAGGGCTAAAGGGGTCTCCAGCCGTGCTTAAACTTAAATACTAAGCAACATTGGAAAGGGCACCCTGGTGCTGGGCTCAGACTTCGGCTTAAGGCGTTGCTGGGGAATGAGCTAAGGAGCATCTCCTCCCGACGCCGTCCGAGGCACGTCCTTATTGACCCTGACGACGATATCACATTGCTTCAGCAAGCAATGTCTCAAAAGCACACACCAAACCGACCATTGTTCCGTCCTCGCCGGCGAGGCTCGTCGCGAACTCTACGTCATCGTCCCCCCCGTCCTCTGCTAGGGCCTAGCTGCTAGCTGCTAGCTGGAACTGAGTGGTATTATTTAGGGACATGTTTAAGGCTAGCGGCTCTAGCACGGGACGGGGGGGGGGGGGATAAGAAAACATACCAATAGTAGACGTATTTATGTAAAGCGATACAACTTTAAATGGCGCGATCTTTTACTACTCACGCCATCTACTTACAAAGAATGAAACTACAACATACTCATGTACGATTCGTTCAACTTTAAAGCTTAGCGTAGCTCACTCTACTCTATTAACCTTAGCAAGCAAGAGTTCGTGCGCGTGCACAGCATTACAATGTACTTTAAGTACCAGCTCTACACCTATGTATCTACGTCCGTTTGTACATCATAAACTGTGATAGATTTAGATAACTTTTTATGGTCTTCTGTCTGTCTACATGTTTTTGCTACTGTAGTTTTTAAATATAATTAGGATTTTTTTCGTATTTAGTCTAATTGGATACATATGCCTGTATTCCCCGAAGGGGTACACCGAGGTGTTGTAATAACAACACCCACTTTTCACCGAAGAGATTATGTGCCAACGTGTCAGATGGTGAGTCCATCGCCCATAAATACGTCTTTGACTTACTTCTCAAACATATGCAGGTTTCCTCGCGATGTTTTCCTTCACTGTAAGTCACGTGGTGTGAAATCACTGCACATAAGTTTTTAGACAACTCATTGGTACTGGCCCCGCTGGGATTCCTACTTGGATCACTTGCGTAGCATGCGAAAGTCCACGGCCATCACGGCTCGTTTCTCTTTGACTTTTTATTTTAACGTATTTGACCTCTTATTAGTATCGTTTATTATTATTATCTGTGTTTCTCTCAATTTCCTGGGTGTCTTGTCTCACACAGAACATTTTTAAACCAAAAATAATCACCTTTTCAATCATTAATTAATTACAAAAATGGTTACTTTGGTCATAATAATAAGTCATTTTGAAATCGCATTAACACATTCACTGCTAACATTTCAACTTCTTCGTAAATTCTCTAACAGTTGGACGCACATACGCGTCGTTAGCAGTGAACGCGTTAAAATAAAATGAGTCATTTAATTCTTAACATTTTGTACATATTTTAAGCATATAAAAAACTATTTCTAAATTCTTCTAAGTGTGTTCATCAAATAATTGTAAAGCAATCAAAATTGGCGGAAAGTGATGTTACATCACAACTCCCACAAACACAGCATATTTGTAGAACTTTCTAAATTATATTCGATATTAGCTGCTCTGTTTAACATCTTTCCTATTGAGAGTAAATTAACACTGCTCTTTATTTGGCTACCAGTTCACATGTTTATACTGCATTAGGGTTCCGCATACCTTTTATCGTTTGGTCAAATAGTTTTGACTTCAACTAAACAGTTTCAACTTTAGTGATGCGCGATGGCGAGAGATTAATCGCTATTGTTTCGATTCTTCAAACATCGACATGCATCGAGATTGATTTCAACCGCAGTTGATTGTAGCGAGTCCGGCTCGGGTATAGTCGTCACACGGCGCGATGCATCGCATCGGCCGACAATCGGTCGCATTCGTCGGATCGAAACAGCGGAGTCTGTCGGCCTAAAGATGACACTATTGTGAGCCCATACAAATCTGCATTTACGTCGACGCTATGACTTGTGACGGCGATTTTAAGGACAGGCAACTGTTCAAACCACTCGAACACTAACTTCTCGGTATTTAATAAAAAAAAGCATTAATTATTTATTCGTTAACAATTTGCTTATATGCATTCATTTTAAATAATGTCAATAATATAAAATCAATTGTTGATCTTATACGCTTTAGTTACTCTATTTTAAGACGAAATCAAGTTTCTCTATTCCAGTAACACAATTGCCGCTATTTATATTAATAATACTTTACCTCTGCGGTCAGAAAAACTGTGAGGACCAAGAATAGCTAGTCGAGTTGTCTTTACTGTGATGCCATATCTGGTGACCAACATACGTGGGTAATTATAAACTAACGACTATTTTAGTATTTTATAATAGTACGTATGTACTATGTATGAGGAGCGCGGGGCACAGTTGCTTTTGCGGATTCGGTCAGCGAAGTTAAGCAACCTTAATCCTAACCAGTCATTGGTTGGGTGAACGCCCGAGTTCCCTCCGTGCCTCGGAGAGCACGTTAGGCCGTCGGCTCCGGTTGCCAATTTATCATGTTTGGAAATAGTTACAGTTCAGTCGGAGGCCTAAAACAGTCAGACAACTGGTTTAACCCAGATCACAGATTTTTCTCGTCAAAGGGGTTGCAAAGGTCAGATGGCAATCGCTTTGTATAAAAATCAGGTGATCAGCTGCATTGGGTTAAATCAAATGCTGACCTTAACGACGTATGGGATAAGGGCAGGGAGATGATAATAGTACGTAATTTGTCTAGTTACGTATGTACTCTGCATGGAGTCTAACAAAAAAACGATATCCCCCTTAAACATAGACTAAGATTTTTTTAAATAGCTCCATCTCTTTCTGCGATATGGGTTTAAAAAGGGATGGACATAGTCATAGTCCGAGTTTGGTTTAGTCTTCGATGGAGTCATGTTTTGTAATAAGCGGGGAATAGAAAGAAAAATATATTCGAAGCTGATACCATCGATTGACTGAAGTATTGAGAAGTCTATCATCATTCCAAAATGTTCAACATATTACAACAAGTGAATTTGTATTCAATATACCCATATCTTGACATTTATGTTTAATTCCCATGTTGTAGGGGCGAACCTATTGCCTTTAACCGAGCATTAATGTAGACTCCACGATACCGATGAGGATAAACTCAACCCTGCCCGATCAGAAGGTTGAGACCATGATCTCATGTTGCACTACTGCGTAACGTTGCGACCACTAGATCTAGACTTCAGACACTTACTTTAGACACTTGCGCTAATAGCGATACAAAATGTATGGAAATGACATAAACTCAGGCACGTGACATATGTCATTCCCACTCTGTATAGTTTCTATAAGCGAAGCACACTGTTACTTTGTATACAGGCCCAGGGCACGCACCTCTAGATAAAGTAATAAAGCTTTTAAAAATCTCTCCAGTCACCACAGTATCATACAGAAGGGCATACTTACAAAACTTACAATGCAACTTAGTCAAGGTACGTGCATGGTGTGGGTGTGCGTGAGTCATTGTAACTTAGTATGGTAACTTACCACGGACTTAGCAAAACGGTGAAAGTTTCGCCTCTGAGAGGTTGATTGTTCTCAAGTACTATATGTGTGTTACTGTAACTTAAACTTCTCATGTTGCTGGCGATTTACAAGTATTACAGTCACCGTACCAGGTCGCAGTGGCCGATGGTTTGAGTAGTCGCCTGCTTCCAAGTTCGAATCCTAGCGGTCAATGAGATTTTTAAATCTTAAATGTAGAAGTCACTATGAATATAATGGTGAAGGAAAACATTACGAGGAGAGCTTGATATATCTTAGAAGAAATTAAAATACGTGCATTTGTGCCTGGACGGTGATAGACTCACCATCTATCGCGTTGGCACTTAATCATATTCGGTTTTAAATGGGTGTCATAATACTCCTGCTTTGCATAGCGGCATAATTTAGCGGAGCCCATTTTTCTAAATTAATATAGTTTAAGTTACTTATGATAACATATCTCTGTCAGTGAAAGTCCCAATAAAATCGGTCCAGCAATTTCAGAGATTAAACGAACAGATGGACAAACAGTTTCTTTTTTAAATTGTTTGTTTTGAATGTACATCATCGTCATCTCCCTGGCCTTATCCCATACATTGTTGGGGTCGGCACTTGATTCAACCCGATGTGGCTGATCTTTTGATTTTTATACGAAGCGACTGCCATCTGACCTTCGCAGCCCCTTTAACGAGGAACTTCAGTGATCTGGGTTAAACCAGTTCTGAGACTATTTTAGGCCTCCGACTGACTTGTAACGATTGCCAAAGATGATAAATTGGCAATTTTTTGTTCTGAATGTACATATATATATTTATTTATGCATTTTGTGCAAAGCGATTAATTTGGAATTACAAAATAAAACTTTCTTTATTCTATCTTCACCTCAGAAGGGTCTCCGAAGGGGTATAAACTTCTCACCAGATATATGTTAACGTGACAGATTGTGAGTCCATCGAAGCCATACGCAAGTCACCCGCACTACTAAATCGAGTCTATGAATAACAATACAATATTCATATGACCTGAATACCCCACAATTTCACCATTGTGCATTTAGCAATTATCAAAACCGATCAATCTTTAAAAAACCGTACAAAGAGCCCCGGAAAACCGGCATTTAAATAGTTTGAGCGGCCCCTAAGGGTATATTCGGGCTCTTTCATCGCGACAGCTTAAACGTATGTGTTAACGATACATTTCTTTAAGAATTATTTCCATAAGATACAGGAACAGCCGCGAGCCTGTGTTGCCAAATTTTTTAATGATATATTACTGTAGAAGTTACTATAAAGAATTGGTGTTATCATAACAAAAGGCAGTATTTTTGCGCTTCTTAAAATTTAAACAATTTTTCTTATTTAATTTGTCAGAGGTGAATCTCATTTAATATTGCAGATGACGTAGAAGTTTGCTAGGATGAGAAGATGTTTCTCCATTCATACAAAATCCGAGCAGAAGCTTATATAACACTTAGCATTACCATAGCAAATACATTATTGAAGGACGTAAGTATACATTGTATTAGGTCATCATGCAACAACTTCTAATGTCAAATTTAAAAAAAAAAGACTAAAAAAATATTGTATGAATATTTCCGCAAATTTCTGTAAATTTTAGCATAGCAACTCTGCCCCAAGGGTACGCCCTCAACGAGAGATGTGTGGTCACGAAATAACAGTTGTTGTCAGTGTGACAGACGGTAAGAGAAACCGTTATATTATGAATAATTGTTTTTTAATTGTTGTTTGTGTTACGTATTTTAGTGGGCGTAACTTTATTTATTTATGGTATCATTGGCTGTATTTGTTTTCGGAGGAGCTCGTGACATAGTTGCTATTGCGCATATCATTCGATCAGCGAAGTTAACCAACCCTACCCAGTAATTGGATGGGTGACCGCCCGAGTTCCCTCCGTGTCTCGGAGAGCATGTTAAGCCGTCGGTCCCGGTTGCCAATTCATCTTTGGCAGTCGTTACAGGTCGTAAAATAGTCTGACAACTGGTTTAACCCAGATCACAGATTTTCCTCGTAAAATGGCAGTCGCTTCGTATAAAAATCAGGTGATCAGCCGCATCGGGTTGAATCAAGTGCCGACTCCAACAGTGTATAGGATGAGGCCAGGAAGATGATGATTGGCTGTAAAATTGTTTTCGATGTAATTATGGTAACCGCTGTCTATGCAGAGCATGCCAGCTATGTGAATAATATTGACACAGTTGTGTTGTTAATTTTTAAATACGGATTTCATTCAAATTCAATCCATCATCAAGTTTCAACCCATTTGAAAGGCAAAGCAAAGTAAAATCATCTTTTTCATCATATTTTTCCTTTAGAAATGGGATTGAAATATATAAATAGCTTAGCACGTCAATTTTATTATATAATATGAGCTATCGTTATAGATTCCTTAAAAAAATATTAACGTACTAGCTCTACCCTGTGGTTTCACCCGCAATTTCAATTTGATTTTCGAGTTACACTAAATGTTTTTTTTTTAAAATGAAAGTAGCCTAAGTTACTCCTTGAAACATTTACTACCTGCCAGTGAAAGTCTTGTTAAAATCGATCCAGCCTTTACAGAGATTACCCGTAACAAACAGACAGACAGAGACTTTTTTATTTTATTTTATTTTTATATCAGTACCGTACAGTACTTTTAGTGAAAAGCTGTTATTTTGACATTACAAATAGATATAGGAATTTATCTGTATAAATTTACTTTTTTCTTAAAAATATAACACACGTTATAACATAAGCGACATACAAATTTTACCTAATTTTAGATGTTAGAATAATAATGTAAGTAATTTGGTATTTTCAAATTATCATAGACGTACAAGTAAAGAATATACAATAATGAAGTAAGATAAACATACCTACATGTTGGTTTTTACCTCGCTTTACGACAGGCAGTAAAATAAACAACATTGTCACATTGAGCTATTATAACCACGCAAAGAGAAGACATTACCTACGTATAAGTGTGGGTGTCAAAAATGTGGCTGATATATTAAATTGTAAAAAGAGCCGAGGTGGTCTCGGGGTTAGAGCAGTCGCCTGCTACGCAAGCGACGCAAGTTCGAATCCCAGCGGGGCCTGACCAATGAGTTTTTCTAAAAATCTTATGTACAGTGATTTCACAGCACGTGCTTTACGTTGAAGAAAAACAACGTGAGGAAACCTGCATATGTCTGAGAAGTAATTCAAAGACGTATGTATAGTGCCTGAGACGGCGATAGACTCACCATCTGTCACGTTGGCACTTAATCAAATTCGGTGAAAAGTGGGTGTTATGATAGCAACACCTCTGCCTACCCCTTCGGGGAATACAGGCGTGAGCATATGTATGTATGTATTAAATTGTTGCTGTACAATTTTGAGAGTGGAGCTCTAGGCACACTTGCTATTGCGCATATCATTCGATCAGCGAAGTTAAGCAGCCCTAGCCCTAGCCAGTAATTGGATGGGTGACCGCCCGAGTTTCCTATGTGCTTCGGAGAGCACGTTAAGCCTTCGGTCCTGGTTGCCAATTTATCATCTTTGGCAATCGTTACAGGTGAGTCGGAGGCCTAAAATAGTCTGACAACTGGTCAACCCAAAATGGCAGTCGCTTCGTATAAAAATCAGGTGATCAGCCGCATCGGGTTGAATAAAGTGCCGACCCCAACAATGTATGGGATAAGGCCAGGGACGATGATGATGATGGTGTACAATTTTAAGAACGCATTATGAGATCACTTGTTTGAATTTCAAAGCTGCCCTACTGGGAACTACCGCCATCTTAGAGAAGATCGTATCAAAATTCTACCTTAGAGTAGTGATCTGGTCTTTCATTCTATTGGCACATCGATTCCAGACTCAATAAAGAAGTATACATATGTTTAAATAAAATTTAAGTGTCTGTTTGTAATTCTAAATTAACAGCTTATCACTAAATTCATAATTTGAAAGTATAGACGCTTCTCACAAGAAATAAACAGTAAAAATATTTTCTCTGTCTGTTTGTTCCGGCTTATCTCCAAAAAGATCAATTTTAGCCGGACTTGTTACAAGATTTAAAAAAAACAATAAGGTTCCGCAGGTCACCCATGAAATTAAATCAATGCGGGTGAAACAGCGGGGCACAGCTAGTGTTGTAATAAAACAAAGTAGATTGAAACACACAAGTTAACTATAGCTCAATGTATAGCCATAAAACATTTATGTATTAACTTATAAATCGTCAGTATATTTACTTAGCCTTGAAAACACACATACCCGCCTTATAGCTCAGTCTGCATGACGCGCAGGTCATAATTCCGTTGACCTGTGACTCATGGCTACTGTACATAAGTTACATAACTTAGCACTTAAGTCTATGCTTATGTTGTATTTATAACGGGCGTTTAATTGCTTCCTTAACTTGAGAAACCTTTTCTCGTTAAAGCACATTTGGGATAAGAGTTCAAATGGGGTATATTTTCGGATGGTTTTTGGAGATTTGCACTTAATCATATTCGGTGTAATGTGGGTGTTGTTGTGACAAAACATCTGCTTACCCTTTTGGGATCCTTTTGGGATGGCGTGAACATATTTTGTAACTAAGCGTTTAAGAAGCTGCGCGTATAAGAAGTTCTTAATACGCTCTGCTTAAAGTGATGATTTATATTATAATGATCTCCTACCGAATTTCGGTTACAGCGGCTCAACGAGGACTAGCCATGTACGCAGGAGATATTATAGTGCACAAGTGTGTGCGCAAACACAGGTGCACTCTTTATTCCCTCACTCTCATAGTCCGATGGGAGGCAATCCGACACGATCGGAGAGGGATCAGGCGTAGGACCAACGGCTTAACGTGCTTTCCGAGGCACGGGGGTGGAAACACCGCCAACTTTCAAACTCCGGGCATTTTATTGTGAATTTCTTGACAGAAAAACCCAATAGAAATTTTAGACCCGACCTGGGAATCGAAGCCGGGACCTCGTGATCGGCAGGCGAACATACTAACCACTTTTTTTTTTTTTTTTTTTTTGTTGACTAGGGGGAAACCTTCAAAAGGTCCCCGACCGCCCTGGGAGAGGCAGATCGGGGTATGTGGGATTTTTTTGCCGTCACTACGCGTGGCAGCGAGAGGTCCTGCCCGATCCTGGTGAGAACATACTAACCACTAGACCAACGAGGCAGTTATTTTTTGATTTATATTATGATATGTATGAATGTATGTCGCAAGGACTCCTACGCATAGATAAAGTATCATTCGCTAGCGCTTGCGCTAATAGAAACGATACAAAATGACATTTATCGTGAGGATATGTTACATTGTCTACAGGCCCTGGCGTTAGTTTTAAGCGGATAAAAAATAAATTTACATACATACATATGCTCACGCCTGTATTCCCCGAAGGGGTAGGCAGAGGTGTTGTTATCACAACACCCACTTATCACCGAATTTGATTAAGTGCCAACGTGACAGATGGTGAGTCTCTCGCCGTCTGAGGCACTATACATACGTCTTTGAATTACTTCTCAGACATATGCAGGTTTCCTCACTATGATTTCCTTCACCGTAAAGCACGTGGTGTGAAATCACTGTACATAAGTTTTTTTAGAAAAACCCATTGGTACAGGCCCCGCTGGGATTGGAACTTGCGTCGCTTACGTAGCAGGCAACTGCTCAAACCACGAGGCCACCACGGCTCTTAAAAATTGATATCTTTAAATAAAAAATATTTTAAGTTCATTTCTTATAAGTATCAGAATGCTTACCAATAAAAGAAATGCGGACTAGCGTCATGAACTCTCTTAATACTACGAATACGTGGGTGTATAGTCTGCCTCAAATTATATATGGTAGTTTCATTTTAGTGATTACAATGTCAATATTTAACAGGCTTTTAATTTATGAAGTTCGTAAAATTATGGAACAACAGGGCAGGACTTGGGATACTAATGAAATTGTGATATTATTATCAAAAAACTTCATCATAAATAAAAAAATAACACGCGTCGTAAAAAGTTCGAATTGGATTAAATTTCAATGAAATTCACTCCTTGTAACTTTGCCTGAATGTACAACGTTGCTTCCCACGTTTAAACGACATTCAAACTAATTCACAATAAGTTAAATGCAAATGTATTCAAGAATGACTCAATTTCTATATTTGGACTTCTTGTCTTTGCTCGTTTGCTCTGAATGTTAAATACCTGCCCAAATGGTGTTTAAATGGACACATAGCAATTTGCATGAAGTTCTAGCTTGTGTTTCACACACAACACATTACGTGATCAATGGCATTGCAGACGTCATATTTGAAATTATAATTCAGTTGTTAGAGTTTTTAGTCCTGACATTCATGTTTAAATTCTTAATAAGGGTAAAGAAAAATCCGAACACGAGGCGGGATTCGAACCCGCGACCTCTGCAAACCGTGCAGTTGCTCTTCCAACTGAGCTACTCGTGATTCTATCTCATGCGTCTAATTTTTCCTTCCCTTGTCTTTGCGGTATATGCATACAATTACTCCCTTACTAGTCATTTATTATTCCATAAAAACGATGAATGGATTGTGTTAGTCCTCCTGTCATCTAGTTATTCTTCAACTTCTCGGTCACTCGTGATAGGTACTTTCAGAGATGATCAAAATTGACTACCTCTTTTCTTTATTAGTCATTAGTTAAATTGATTAATAGACACGTCTAGTATTTTGTTTGCATAGTTAGCTCAAGCTGTTCATTATTTATGTAAACATAATTTGCATTCAATAAATGTCCGTCCATGTTAAACTTGACTATTCATTAAATAAAAGAGAAAATTTCCTTGATGTTGTATAAGGAGGTCAAAAAAGAAGCATTGGACAGATTTGTTAGTGTATGTAAAATAAATGTGGTCACGCCATCCCAGAAGGGTCCCCGTAGGGGTAAGGGGTAAGCAAAAATAACACCCACATTTCACCGAATATAATTAAGGGCCCACGTGATAGATGGTGAGTCCATCGCCGTCTCAGACACTATAAGTCTTTGAATTACTTCTCAGACATATGCAGGTTTCCTCACGATGTTTTCCTTCACTGTAAAACACGTGGTGTGAAATCACTGCACATAAGTTTATAGAAAAACTCATCGGTACAGGCCCCACTGGTATTCGAACTTGCGTCGCTTGCGAATGCTCAAACTTCATCTGTTCGTCTATATTCTGGACAAATTGCTGATATTACAAGACTACTTATATTGAAAAGACAAGCATGAAATTAAGTTTACCCGGAAGAAACCTTATTAAATATAAAATGTTGTATGGCCCACCTGTCGAATATTATTACTCTTAGTTATATCGAGTAAAGTCGGCTGCTGTGATCACTATCTACTATGCTGTGATATCTGGGAAACATAAGAAAATGGGAACAATGAAGTAAATATAAAAGATTTTAACTTGTATTTTATCCTAAGTACATCCCTGTACTAAAAGCGAGACATTATCTAAAAGTTTACTTAAATAATACGAGGCTAATCATTAATGTTCGCATTAGCATTTTTATTGGAAAACAATTTTGTGACAGTTTTAGAATAACATTCTACATTAAACAACAAATTAACATAAAATATAATAATAATAACAGATGAAATTTATAGATAAATTCATTTTGGATTTAATTTACACAGAGACACGCTCTCAAGGGTCTTGCAAGAGGTACCCATACACAATGTAACAGCAATGTAACTTTGAAGGAATTTAATATATAAGTAACATTATATTTCATCCACTTGAATCTAACCTAGAATTTCAAAAGCTCAACCAAAACGAATAACCACTGAGCAATGGAGGCGATATTTAAATTCTGAGCTGCATCGAATAACTTTAGCTATAGGAAAAAATAGGCGAATGGATTGTTGCCTCAATTGAAAATTGTCAGATGACGTCATACCTTTAACAGTACCCCTATCACGGGTTTGTCACTATTTTCGTAATCTATACTCGCTAGCGTCACCCACAATATTTGTATGAGACATTTTAGTTCTTCACGTCACCGTTAGGAGTCGCTGCACGATTCATACTAATATTCGGCGGAGACGCTAGCGAGAATAGATTACGAAAACGGTGGCAAACCCGTGATAGGGGTACTGTAAGGTTTTAACCGCCCCAGTTTAGTAGCCTTAGGTTTTAATGCTAGTAATGCTAAAAATAACAATACTATAATTACAATAATACGTTTATTTTCACTTTGTAGTTAAAATAACACTGACAGCAAAATTCGTTGATTTGTAATTTGGTGAGAGTCATACATACATAACGCTCACGACTATATTTCCCTAAGGGATAGAGGTGCTGTAACAACAAAACTCACTTTTCACCGACGATGATTAAGTGCCAACGCGACAGATGGTACATACGTATTTAAATTACTACTCAGCCATATGCAGGTTTCCTCATGATGTGTAAAGCGGTGTGAAATCACTGCCCCGTTGGGATTCGAACTTGCGTTGATTTGCGTAGCAGACGACTGCTCACACCCCAATGAGCCACATGGCTCACATTACTTTTGTAATCAAAGCTCAAGTCTCAAGTACTGCTATCGTAAAATTGGTCTTTAGCTTAACATTTTGACAGAACTGTTAATTACATGATTCGACCGAAAAAATAAACGAGAAATTTGACTTGCGCGAAATACCGTATCATACACCGTTTATTCACTTATTGTCAGAAACCCTTATTACAAGGTAGTAAGGTCCATTATCGATTACCGTGCCAACCGGCGGTCAAGACGTGATATTGTCACGAACGCTCTACAAATCTATAGAAGCTTAAGGCTAGGACACAAGGGATTCTATTATTATACCTATACCCAAAAACCACAGATTACTTAGATTATATTTGTAACCACAGCTTAAGCCGCGTGGATTTATTAGAATTAAAAAGGAAATCCTCTATATCTATCTATACATACAACATTTAAGTGTCTGTAATTTTATTTTACAGGTTAAAAGTTTTCATTCAGTTCATAGTATGAAAAAAAATACCGTAGGTAGGTAAAAACTTTTTTTTTATATATTTTTTCTCTGTCTTCGTGTTTGCTTCGGCTAAATTTTGAAACGGCTGGACCGATTATAACGGGACTTTCACTGGCAGATACTTAGCTGATGTGTTAAGGAACAAGATTTAGACAACAAAATTAAGATCGCTTTGCAACATTTTTATTGGTTTTTAGTTCACAGTTAATTACATTAACAGGGAAAAGACGTTTATTGTACCTTACATTATTTTAATGTGACATTCATAAGTCACCAGTATAACCTCGACTTAGCATAAATAGTAGTAAAATCTATGCTCCGGCGCATGACAAATGTCAGACACGTGTGTAAATACGCACTGATGTATCACTTCACATTTACTGTTACTATGTATTAAGTAGGCACTCACAAGCCGCTGGACTCATTGTACAATGTAAGTATTAGTCCAAGAACCAAGTTCATACTTATTTTGTAAAAGGTCAAGCTGGAATGTTTTCTGTATACATACATATGCTCACGCCTGTATTCCCCGAAGGGGTAGGCAGAGGTCTTGTTATCACAACACCCACTTTTCACCGAAGATGATTAAGTGCCAACGTGACAGATGGTGAGTCTATCGCCGTTTCAGGCACTTTACAAACGTCATTGAATTTGCGTCGCTTGCGTAGCAGGCGACTGGTCTAACCCCGAGACCACCACGGCTCTTCTGTATATTTCAATAAATGTTAAAACGATCCCCGAATATGAAGTCAAAAGGTCACTTTGGAAGAATCATAATGTGATCCGAATATGATTCATCATCGAAATGACAAAATGGTCACATACGTGCAATTCATATTATCTTCACGAATCAAGGAAATTATACTTCGCGCCTCGTCCTCGAGATTAGTACACAACTTGTAGTAACGCGTAAGTGTAACCACTCCAGCACTTATTTGAGAGATATTTAATACCTCCTTTTGGTATTTTTTTTTTTTTGTCGGGTAGTACGCATATTCCTCTTTACCTCTGCGTCGTCCTCAGTTTGTTACTCATTCGCATTTTAGTGCTCAACCACTCTACACGTCTTCGTGATCTCACACTTTTAATGTTATAATTCGTAACCAAAGTTAAAAAACAATTAAGTTTTACGTGCTTATAATTCTACATAGGTTATGAAAACCAATTGGAGAAAGTAATCATGTGGCTCATAAAAGGACACTGTCAGCAGGTATTTACAACCATTTTATACACTAATAAATGTATATCAATGTGTTATTCTTATTAGATAAGTTGCAAGGCCGTTCTCAAAGAAAACGTGCCTTATATACTTTATTGCTTACCGGCCGTTCCCGAATCGGCCGACAATTTGAGGCACTGATGATTAAATCATCTTTCATACCTAGATGTAAAGGCCAATATACAATACTTATATGCATTAATTAATTTGTTTTTTCCTTGTGTATTACATACGTTATAAAATTACGTGAATTATAAAATCAGATGTAGGTACCTTAAATTTTTTCTGACGAAAAAAGTTTACCTACCTACTTTTCATGCATACGAACTGCAATATGTAATCTGTGTGTAATGGTGGATCTTTTACCACCGTATCGTATCTAACCACGTGTTAACGTGTACCTATTCATGGAACGACGTACAAACAAGGTGAACAGCTGCTTACGATCATGGACCCGGGTCTGCCGTTGGAGTCATTCACCGGCTTTACATATAACCCACCAGGGTCAAAACTAGATCAATCCTTTTCTTTTTCATGTACATCAATGTCACGTATGGCCATTCATACGGATCTGCTTTGGGCTCTCTCATCGCATCGTGACTCAACACGTGAGGATATTCACCTGCCGGCATCTACTAGATCTACACGTATGGCCATGCTCACGGGTCTGCCTTTGAGATTCCCTTGCATAGTGCCTTAATACGTGTGTACATGTATACGGGTCTGCCTTTTGGATTCCCATGCATTGTACCTACCGGCCTAGATCTACACGTATGGCCATGCTCACGGGTCTGCCTTTGAAATTCCCTTGCATAGTGCCTTAATACGTGTGTACATGTATAAGGGTCTGCCTTTGGGATTCCCAGGCATTGTACCTACCGGCCTAGATCTACACGTATGGCCATGCTCACGGGTCTGCCTTTGAGATTCCCTTGCATAGTGCCTTAATACGTGTGTACATGTAAACGGGTCTGCCTTTGGGGTTCCCATGCATTGTACCTACCGGCCTAGATCTACACGTATGGCCATGCTCACGGGTCTGCCTTTGAGATTCCCTTGCATAGTGCCTTAATACGTGTGTACATGTAAACGGGTCTGCCTTTGGGATTCCCATGCATTGTACCTACCGGCCTAGATCTACACGTATGGCCATGCTCACGGGTCTGCCTTTGAGATTCCCTTGCATAGTGCCTTAATACGTGTGTACATGTAAACGGGTCTGCCTTTGGGATTCCCATGCATTGTACCTACCGGCCTAGATCTACATGTATGGCCATGCTCACGGGTCTGCCTTTGGGATTCCCTTGCATAGTGCCTTAATACTTGCGTGCATGCATACGGGTCTACCTTTGGGATTCCCTTGCATTGTACCTAATTGCCGACATCCGCTCATATGGCCATGGATACGGGTCTGCCCTGGAGGCCTTCCGCATCCTACGAGGACATTCCCGGCAACCAGCCTGCAAGCAACACTGCTGGTAGCACGTTACAACAAATATGCAGCAACATAAAGATACAACCGGGAAAGCTTTCCGGCTGATGTGGATTCTAACCTGGAAATATCTAGGTAATTTAAAATATTCATGTAAGTGAACATAATTTATTTAGCTATTAGCTATATAAATATGCCTGTCCTACTATATGTACATGGAAAGGTAGACAGCCATTAAGGCTGTTTCAATACAATTACTTACTAGATGTAAATCTATGCAGGTAGCATTCATTTTAGACAGTTGTCTTAGTTATCTGAGGCGTTCATCTCAATACATTATTTACCCGTTTGTTCAAAACACGTTCAAAAGGTAACTTAATTGAATAAGTTGGAATGTACATCGTACTACCTAAGTATGTTGTACCCTGTTTTTTTTAAATATATTTTATTGGTTGAAAAATATCATGCAAAACAATGATCACCAAGAATAATATTATAAACTTAATTAGCATTTGCCTATCATCATGGTGATGATGACCATTATAGATAAAAAATGCTTATCAATAGGAAATAAGAATACCGTAGAAGTTCAATCTACCTACTAAGTTCAAAATATATAAATTAAGCTCTTAAAAACCTATCGAGCATTTCAGTAATTAACATGATCAGGTAGCAACAGGTTTTTTCCTGTTTTATTTAATACCCGAATCAAACACGCACCTTATAACAATAATATGATGGTTTAAGTACCTATCTTTTTACCGTACCTATTACATTACATTAATCACCTTCATTCATGTTAGGGCTACAACAATTGTATGTTACAATACTTCGCTTCGCGTTCACTTACATAGGTAACCATTAAAAATGTTCTTGGTAAAATATCTGAGTACATTTTTCAATCTCTATTCCAGACAGAAGTAGTTACAAATTCTTAACGACTAAAGAAGTCTTAGATACTTAATAAAAAGGAAATCACCCCTGCTATAGCAGGTAAAAAATACCTATATTTACTAAATTAGTTTCGTTGGCCGTGGGTTAGCAAGTTCTCTTGCCGATTGCGAGGCCCCGGGTTCGTTTCCCGGGTCGGGTCAAAATATTATATTTTGAGTTTTTTCTGTCAATAAATTCACAGTAAATGCCCGAAGTTGGCAGTGCTTACACCCCCGTGCCTTGGAAAGCAAGATAAGCCGCTGGTTCTACGCCTGATCTCTTCTATCGTATATAGTTTTGTCGTCCACTGGGACTATGAGAATTAAGGAATAAATATTGCACCTGCGTTTATGCACACGCTTGTACACTATGACATATCCTGTGCAGATTGCTAATCCCCGTTAAGATTAGCCGCCGTAACCGAAAATTGTTAAGAAACTACTATTATTATTATTATAAGTAACTTGTTTAAGATTACGTGCGCATGTGTATTCATTGAGAGTATAAAACCAACCGAAAAATCAGAGTCCCTACATGTCTGTTGCACCTATCAAACTTAGTAAGAAACGAGTATGAAATTATAGGCAATATTGCAAATCAAAATAAATCAACCCAGGGTACAAATAAACGACTTGCTACATAGGCACCTATTTTGATCTAACACAAAAAATATTTGTTCTGAGAAATCTGATACATTGTTTTTAATTGTTTTAAAGTAACAGCTTAAAACAACAGTAGCTTCAATCGCGTCAACATTATCTCAACAATCGGGGGACATTAGCGAGGATACCTACCTAAGCGCAGATAATATCATAAATAAATACTCAATTATCTTGTCATAAACACTGAAGCGCTTATTAGCTCATTAGGTTTATGATTTATTTTCATTCCGTGTAACGAAAACGGATGCAATATAGAAGCTCAAGCAAATTATATTGAAAGCAAATTAAATTGATAACGTAGTTATCAGTCGTTCTAAAATATCCATGTATACATAATAATATACTTAAAGTATTCATAACATACAATGGAATTTTCTCATGAAATTACAAAGAACGAGTATAATTTTAAATGTTGTATAGGATAGGTTCAAATTGACAAGTCCTTAGTTTTTGGGTCGGCTGGTCAAAGATAATACCATTACTCAATATGGGTACCTAATAATATTGTTACCTACTGATACTATTATGTAAACAAACTCACCCAAATAGGATGATCACATAAGTAGATATGTAGGTAGGTGGTAGACGCACCTACCTAAAAATCCGAATCCTCAGTCCTCAAGTACAATACTTAGTAACAATACTTTATGTAATTATTGTGCTAGAGGAAGTATCACATACCTAAGTACCGTAGGCTATACTTACAAAAATTGTTGGCTGAAAACCAAAAGCAGTAGAAATAGGTAGGTAATACACGAGGATCTAGTGAACACAATCTTTGAGCACATTGCTCATTTAAATATAACTGTCAATAACAACTAACAAGGTTTCTATATCTATCTTTCTATCAAGTTCAATTTGGTAACTGTGGTAAAATTCAAAACAAATTATCATGACATTGGAAATACACAGCCCCTAAGTAAAGTCTATATATTTTTCAAATTTTCTTACCGTGTAAGAATAACTTAGAAACCATAGATTTTTGTTCAAATGTTACTGCACATATATATATCTAATATATAAAATTCTCGTGTCACAGTTTTTTTCGTTGCCATACTCCTCCGAAACGGCTTGACCGATTTTGATGTAATTTTTTGTGCTTATCCGGTATCTATGAGAATCGGCCAACATCTATTTTTCATCCCCCTAAAAGTTAGGGGTAGTCCACCCCAAAAAAAAAAAAAAAAATATGGCAATACAACGTTTGCCGGGCACAGCTAGTATATATATATATATATATATATATAACATTTTAAAACAGGTTCGAATAAACCCATGTATCCAGATTGATTATTAAATGATTCCTATTATTTTTATAATTAGGCCTTACATTTTGTGAAGACATTCAGATTAAAATGAATTATTGTACGTTTCAGGACACTAATAATTATATTTACAATTGTTCTTATAAATAATACTTTGCTTTAATTAGATTTAAATAGGTTTATGTACCTAACTTATTGATGTTATTCCAATTTAAGCTCTAAATATCTACAAGTTGTGTACTAATCTCGAGGACGAGGCGCGAAGTATAATTAATGATTAAACGAACTTACCTGTATGTGAAGTTCTATCATAATTATACGAGCGCCTCGTCCGAAGAGATTAGTAACCCACCCTCCCGGTGCTGTACACTCCTCCCGTCTTTTCTTTTTTTCCAAATGCAAAAAAAAAAAAAAAAATTGGAATAATTTACTTAAAGCAAAGCTCTTCTGTGTATAATGTGTGCTTACAGTTTCAGTTTCCAGGCTCTAAACTAAATGAGTAACAAACTGAAGACGACGCAGAGGTAAAGAGGAATATGCGTACTACCCGACAAAAAAAAAAAAAAATACCAAAAGGAGGTATTAAATATCTCTCAAATAAGTGCTGGAGTGGTTACACTTACGCGTTACTACAAGTTGTGTACTAATCTCGAGGACGAGGCGCTCGTATAATTATGATAGAACTTCACATACAGGTAAGTTCGTTTAATCATTAATTTTAATGAGGTTTACACTCGCTTCTGTTCTAATATTATAAAAGAAAAATTGTCTGTTTGTTACATTTTCAAAGTTAAACTTAGCTTTGACTGAAATGAAGGTAGAGATTTGATTCTATGTAACGTACAAATAAAGAAATCACTTCGCGGACGATGTCGAAGGTTAAAAGCTAGTTTTCTGAATTTTTTATGGGAAGAAATATCATAACAAACACGGGAACATTGACCCCTTATCGGACGTAGGGGTGGCCAGAATTATGATGGAATGGTCGCCTTTCCGGCAGCCACGCGCTTCCGGTCCAAATACAGCCTTCGTGAATTATTCATAGCATTCGAACCCCACGTGGTTTTAGTAATATGGGTTATATAAATTATATAAGGTGTGCTACTTAAGAATTATTTACGTTACATAACTTAAGGTTAAATAAAATGTTTTTTATTAGAAAGAAAGTAGTTACATAATTTAAAAGGTACAGGTGTCGTCAAGAGTTATGAGCACTCAGAGAAATTAGGGGGGCTAAGGGCTGCCAGATCAGGGCTTTGTTCATTTTCCTGGACATTTCTGGAATTATAAACGAAGTTGGAGTTTCAGAATCAAAATCCACCAAAAAATTTTGACTGCTGTCGGGCAGGCACTAAAAAAATACTAGTTAGGTATTCTTAAAGTAAAATGCATTGCTGATAACGGGATCATATGCAAAATGCCAGGACTTTCTTGGAATTCCCGGCTATCTGGCACCCCGGTAGCTCGATTCACGTAAAACAATCGAAATATCGATCAATGTTGCCTCGAAGGATACGTTGGTCGATATAGGACTTCAACTTTTACTTTGTAAGAAGTCTAATCAAATAAAGATATTTTGAATTTGAAACTCAATTTCATCGATAATAAACTGTTTCTCGTCGAAATGACGTCACTACGTTATCTATGATGATGATGATGATTATTATTATTATTTATATATATCTATACTAATATTATAAAGAGGTAAGAAAAAGTACGGAACCGATCTTGAAAATTCTTTCAGCTATGGATACCTACATGATCAGCGAGCACATATACTATATTTATATCCCCGTACTCCCACGGGAACGGGAACTACGCAGGTGAACGTCCACTAGTTTTTTAAAATATTGCTAACGAAAACACTGTCAATGACTCATTTTGTTTATTTTTATATATCGTTCGTTTCTCATTACGTGAATCAGGGACCCAACCATGAGCTCTTATTGCAATGTTAGTTCAACTGTGTGACAGTGACCGACTTATACACGTCATATACATCTGTCTCATAATAAGAGTTAAACTATCATGGCAATAAGAGCTTATGGTTTGGCTAAGGTACTGGATACCTACGTATATCAGCTGCAAAACCCCCTGTAGAGCATGGATAACATGAACGTCACGCGAAAATTTTGCCGATCAGTTTTATGTTTGTGAAAGAGACGGATACAGCAACCAAGACATTTCCTCGTAGCGTCTTATCATCTCCCTGGCCTTATCCCATACATTGTTGGGGTCGGCACTTGATGCTGACCTTCGCAACCCCTTTAACGAGGAAAATCTGTGATCTGGGTTAAACCAGTTGTCAGACTATTTTAGGCCTCCGACTGACCTGTAACATCTGCCAAAGATGATAAATTGGCAACCGGGACCGACGGCTTAACGTGCTCTCCGAGACACGGAGGGAACTCGGGCGTTCACCCATCCAATTACTGGCTGATCGAATGATATGCGCAATAGCAACTGTGCCACGAGCTCTCTCGTAGCGTCTTAGTGTGAAGTAATCAAAATAATATCTAGATTCCGAAGTTAGTTATTCTAAAGTGGCGTACAAACTCATCTAATTAAAACTAAGCCTTGACTTCGCAGAAACAATGGAATCAATTCGGCACACTAAAGTAAGTGCAAAAAAGTTGAAACGCATAATTATTTGGTGTTTGTGGTTTTTTCGCATTGACGCTTAACATGGCCTTGGTACCATTAGAAACAGAACTAGCATTACTTTAAAACAAAACTATTGTCGCGTTTTTTGTCCTAATTGTCTTGAATAAGATGATTTCGTGGTTTAAGGTAGGTATATGGAGCTGCCGGATTGGCGACTTTACCGCTTCAGCAAGCAAAGTCACAAAAGTACACACCAACCCGACCATTCTTCCGTCCTCGCCGGCAACTCTACGACATCGTCCCCCGTCTACTGCTAGAACCGGCACGTGCCGAGCCACTAGCCTAAAACAATTCGTTAAATAATAACACTCGGATTCAGGTGCCTTAGATCATCCCCCTAAGCAGAGGTCCGAGCCCCGGGTCGCCCTCAGCTGTGTTACTTACTTTTTAAGTTCGGTTGGTAGCCCTTGGGTCACGCCCTTTTGTCCGGTTAAGCAGTGGAGGTAACCCTTCTTACCGAATGCGAGAGACCAAAAAAAAGAAGATTACAACCTTTGAGAAGTTCGCATCTGAATTATGTTTCCGATAAGTCGTGTTCTGTTCTTGCCGTGAGTTAGGTCGCCAGAGCTCCGTGGAGGGGAGGAGTACGAGTGGAGTTGTTACTTAGGCTACTTTTTTAACCGACTTCAAAAAAGGTATTTTATATAATCGCAACTAGTTACTAATTCATATTTTATCATTGACGAATTTAATATCAATAATAAGATCATATGTGATATATCTTAGCTTCGATCCAACTTGGTCACCTTCATCCAAACATGTATTTTCATCTATCAAGTTTTGATTTATCAACAATTTATTCATTGTCATAGGTGTGTTATTTACAGACACACATTATATAAATAGTCCAAGTTTATAAATTTTGCTTTACAACTAAAGCTATTCGAATGTAGGACATTGCGTACATGCTAACGTAGAGATACCATACATTTAGCTATGGTGGGATACAATCTCGCTGCTGTGCCCCGCGGTTTCACTCGCGTAGTTTTAATATCGAGGGTGGCTCGCGGAACTGTAATGCTTTTTTGAAAATAAAGGTAGTCCGTTGAAATCGGCTCAGTCGTTTCGGAGATTAGCCGGAACAAACATCAGAGATTTTTTTTATTATGGTTTTTTTTCTATCAGTACTTCTGATTTCCAATATGGCGGATCATCCAAGATGGCGGACTAGTTATGTTTTCTGCACTACCACAGTACCTTTGGGTATTAAAAGAAAGGACTTATTAGCAGCATAATTTTTTTTAACTGATACTTTTTCTCAGTATGTATTAGTGTAATGCATACGTATAGTTTTATAAGTCTGTCTATATGGCACGACGCGAATACATGCGCAGTTAACCCCACCATTTTCTCTTAGCGCTCAAAACTTACTCGTGTAACGATATGATTTGTTAAGATATGTCATGGTTACCCTACTGTCACTTCACCTTGCTTATACTAAACATACAAAAACTAGTATTGCCCTGACACGACGTACATGTTTTGCACAACACAACATTGTAATAAAGTTGTCATTTATGAAGTGTCATATTCAATAACGATCGGTATGTCCACTTTTTGATGTTGCTAGATTTCGAGTCTTATAATTATGTCTATAAGATTGATATTCAAGTGCAGATGTGCGGAGGACAATGTTGTTTCTCTTGGATAAGTTGGATTTAAAGTGTGAAGATGATAATAATTATGGAGACGAAGTCATTTTCAATACAGTTAATTTTATGTTGGTTTCGAAAAAGCTACTTTGTAGTTGCGACCAGTTACTTAGGATTTCTTTGGATTAGTGACTTTAAACAGAATAAATTGAAAAAAGCCATTTCTGTACAAAATATTTTTGCCTGAACCCATCGTTCTTCTAAACTGATCGAACTTATCGAGCCGAACGACTTTTAACTCGATCTTGATATGAATATTATACTATTTAATAGCATGTAGGAGTTGTGCCCCAATTGATTTTTAGTTAAAAAATCCAATGATAATAATAAACTCAACGTAGTAGTAGTATACAAAAAACTGTACTTAAAACCAATTACAAGTAGAAAACTTGGCCCAAATCGGTGTCTCTCGGGATCGTGCCAAGAAGGCTGGCAGCAATGCTGTTGAATAGCAATGCTGATTGTCTGAGCGAGAAAAGCCCCAGCCCGCTTCGAGAGACTTCTACCAGACGACGAGTAGTGAAATTATAAGGCGAATCGAAGGCCGGTCTCTAGTATAGTATGATTTTATTTTATACCAAAATATTCCACTGTTTTTTTCGTGGCGTACGTCGACTGATAGACTTATATTTTTACGACTTGCAGTAATTTGTGGTGTATGCGTATTAATAAGTGCTATATCCGTAGTTATATGCACACAGACATAAAAAATATATAGTAACACTCAATCTGTCAAGACACTGGTCCTTCGAGCCATTTCGAGATGGTATGAAAATAATGACCGAAATATTATAATGCAATGTAACATAATATCAAGGAACTAGAACCTAGAAAATTACAAAGTAAAGCTTCAATGGATACTAGCGATGCGCGAGAAGTTAATAGCGATTATTTTCAATCGCAGTCGGCGACACACAGCCCGATACATCGCGTCGGCTGATGATCGGCACGACTCGGACCAATCGCTTGCATCAGAACCACGGAAACTATCGAAAATCCTCCCGATTGTTTCATCGCTGGGCGAATCGATGGTTGACTCGATGGAAAATTGTACGACTCCGAATGTTTCGATTCGCGCATCACTAATAGACACTTCAATAACGGTCAGAGTATATACCTTGTGGTGTGTTATCGTGATATTTGCATAACAAAAATATATTCTAGTTGAACGCGTCAGTGGCATATGAAACGGGTCTTAAGTGTAATAAAATGTCACATACACTGTGAAGTTAAATGCGGGTGCCGTACTGAGATTTCTGTTGGTAATGTTTTACAAGGGGTGTGTTCATATGAATATTTTTGTAGATAAGACGAACCTTACATAGAAATATAAAAAACAAGAGGAACAATTTGCATCATTGGTCGATTGATCGCAAACGCTTCTGCGGAGCACGGGAAAGTGATATTAAGTTCTTAAATTTGTAATTTCCCAATAGTTGTAGTTCGAGAAACGTTTGAAGCATATTATTGTTACAAAGAGTATTCTATGACCATACTACACTTCTTCGTATTTGCTAATTTGTTTTCTTACTAATATTTTTTTTAGTGGAGGTTCCTAAAAATAAAAGCACCCTCCAGAGATGCCCACTTCTCTCTATCCTTATACTCTATCATTGAATCAGTTACAGTCATAACGTTCTGAGAATTTTACCTCACAATTCTCGTGTGTAGTCAGGACCTAAAACAGGCCCATCTGGTTTAGTCACTAGGCAAAGTATCACATTTAAAGTAAAGAGGTATTTGTTATTACCCAGGTGGATTACAAGGAAGCCTGCTGCTTAAGTTAGGTACTAAGTTTATATTATTACTTGTTGTGGCTTTAGCCGCGTAACGATGTTACTAAGTGATTTGCTTTCTGAACTAAAAGTACTCTACCTACTCCTTAAAACATCACCTCTTTAAATTAAGCAGACAAAAAAACTGATTTTTCTTTCAATAATTGTTTTTTACACGCTTAGTGAAAAGTTGTTAATTGGGAATTAAAAACAGTCTTTTTAAAATCTATCCTTTTCGACTCCAGGGTTACTCACACTGGACCGAGCTGGGTCCGAGCCGTGTGTCGGCCTTAGAACGGTCAACTTATATTTCAATTTGTATAATCACATCCACTGAAAAGCTGAAAATATTGAATTACAAACAGACTCTTCAAATTTATTTATTTGTATAGACACGTGAATATACATTGAATCGATTGCTCTAAAATATATTATTATATAGGCTATAGGATGACATACGCTTGACCGAGCCGGGTCCGAGTCGAGCGTTTGCCCTTAACACGGTCAACTAATTTGTATTGGCACACTTTACCGAGCGGCAACTTAGTGTTTAAGAACTAAGACATTTACGACAAACATTGCAAGATGCTACAATAATTAGTTAAGACGGCCCACACAGAAGCAAAGGAAATTAGCTTACAATTTTATTAAGCAGGCCTACGGTAGAAATCGATTTGAATTAAAATTAAGCTGATTGCAACACTGTTGCTGCGTGCAGTGAGGAATAAACTGTTTACAAACATAACGGGGATTATCGTAAACATATTCCAATAGCCAATGGAAAGTAGAAGGCCACAGATAACATAATAGTAGTCCTAGTTCTGCTGCGCTATTCTGTAAGGTATCTCAACGTCGAGTGCCGACACTCGACGTTGAGATACCATACTTTTCCTCGATGCAAAATATTTGTATTCACATAACAGATAACATCATCGAAATCTATACTAATATTATAAAGAGGCAAGCGTTGTGTATAAGCATGTTTATAACGAATTGGCTCAAAAAGTATTAGACCGTTTTTAAACATTCTTTCACCATTTGAATGCTACAGTATCACTGATTAACATAGGCAATATTTTATCACCGTTCTCCTACGGGAATGGCAACTCCGCGGTTGAAACCGCCTGACATCCGCTAGTGTATTAATAAGATAAGTGCCCGCGTAGACTTAATTTTATGGGTGGATTTTTAATGGAACTCTAAGTTAAAAAAGCATCCTGAGCTAGACCTTGTAACATCAACTACCTGTCAGTGAAAGTCCCCTTAGAGATCGGTCCAGACGTTTCAGAGTTTACCCTGAACAAACAGACAGATCTGTCTGAAAATGTTATATTTTTTATGTATGTACCTTATATGCTTTCATGTGCATTAAATAAAAAGCTGTTAATTTGAAACTACAAACGGACACTTAATTTTGATTGATGTATGTATAGTTCGGGATTTAGTATCCTATGTCCTTCTCCTGGTTCTAAGCTACCTCCCCACCAATTTACAGCCAAATTGGTTCGACCGTGGTTGAGTTATAAATAGTGTAACTAACACGACTTTCTTTTATATATATAGATTACTCGCTACTCTCAGAAATCGTTTATTAAAGAGAGCATTACGGGATCTCCCGTTTGATTAGTTACCAGTCTTGGGACTGAACCTCCGCCTTACAGAAGATCGCAACCAAATAAGGTCGCCCAGTGCTCCATGGAGAACTGTGGGAGCGGAGTCTCTGTGCTAGCAATGACTGTTATTTTGTTGGAACAACGACTTAATTATTTATTAGTCTGGAAACTCGTGAGTGACATAGTGTTACTATCATTCGGCGGCATTTTTATTTTTTCTAATCATAGCCTGGCTATAGTATAGTGGACTTACCATGCGTCACTTTGGTACTAAATAAACTTCGGTGAAATATCAAAGAGAGAATGTCTTCCATATTGACAGGTCCCGTCACGACTAAAGAAAAAAGTCGGCGTATTCATCCTAAGTGCGAATCAACACCCGATCCTTAGCGGTAGAGTAAACCACATACTGAAGTCGTCTATGGACTAAAATTAGACCTTACTGTTTTACGACTTAGCATAATAAATACAATTTAGCGCATCAACGGGTCTTAAGCGCGAATTAACTTCATGAGCTAACAGACCGCAGCTTCGTGACCACAGTTGAATACTAACGTTAGTCTATAGTAATATTATAAAGGGGAAAGATGTGTGTTTGTAACGAATTGGCTAAAAAGTACCGGACCGATTTTAAAAATACTTTCACCATTTGAATGCTACATTATCACTGATTAATATAGGCCACCACGTGCTTTACAGTGAAGGAAAACATCGTGAGGAGTCCTGCATATGTCTGAGAAGTAATTCAAAGACGTATGCATAGTACCTGAGACGGCGTTAGACTCACCATCTGTCACGTCGGCACTTCATCTTCTGTGAAAAGTGGGTATTGTTATTACAACACCTGTGCCTTCGGGGAATACAGGCGTGATGTATTTACGTACTGTATTTATATACTGCTGTTAATTACACCTACGTCATAGTTCAAACAAGCAGTTATGAATCTAGGAACAAATCGGTTAGTGACACACTGTGTATCTATATATGCCGATCGCGTAAACGTCATTAACGTGTTTCATCGACATATTTCAAAACTCTCAAAAGGGGTAAAGAAAAATACGAACACGAGGCGAGACTCGTGTACAGTGATTTCAAACCACGTGCTTTACGGTGAAGGAAAACATCGTGAGGAAACCTGCATATTTCTGAGAAGTAATTCAAGGACGTATGTATAGTGCCTGAGACGGCGATAGACTCACCATCTGTCACGTTGGCACTTAATCAAATTCGGTGAATAGTGGGTGTTGTGATAACAACACCTCTGCCTACCCCTTCGGGGAATACAGGCGTGAGCATATGTATGTATTTCATGAATAAAAACCTAAATATTTTTCATAACGACAAATCTACATCATTTTAACAATAAATAAAAAGTTAACATTTTTAAATCGCTACGATTTACAACTCTCGCGCTCAAAGCAAACGTTATTATTATAAAAAAAATGCCTAGATTCCTTACTGTTTGTAATGCTTATATTTATACTGTGACCTAAACGTGTCCAACACGACTACTGACATGCGTGACTACTCACCAAATGTGTTTCAGTTGTTAGATTATATTTTATTACATTAAAACTGTGTTCACTAAAACTCTGGTTAGTGAAGAAAAACGCTTTATAGCGACCGGCGCCTATTGAAGTCACGCGAAAATATGTCCAGAGGGCCTCCTCAGTTTAGTTGCTAACTTAAATTCTAGAATAAAAATTATATTTTTTTCCTAAAAACCAACAAGTTTATGCTGACTGCAAACGCTGGTACGTGGGCCTTGATTGTATGTTTTGAAAAATACATCAAAGCTATATACTTCGCTGGTCATCTGGTCAAAAATACCACGGAACTCGAGGTCTAGGGTTCGACCTGGATCCAGGAAGTCCAGAGTCTGTATTACTGCCATGCTAATGGCAATGGGCTCGTTTCCCATGGGACTTAAGTACAACTGGCATTATATGGGTGTAATAGAAGGACACTGCCTACCTTTTCGGGGAATTCAAGTGTGAGTATATGTATATAGATTACAATTTATGGACAAGCACTATGTTATGAAAGAGCACCAGAGTTTTTTACACGTTACTTGCACGGAATATCGAATGGCACAGAAAATAGCGGCGTCAAATAGACATCTACAGACTTATATTCTTAAGATTATTAGATATTTCCGAAATTCCTGCGAACATATTAATACTGTAGTGCATATCTGTATAAAAATCGATGGGTCACGGAGCAGTGTGAGTTATAATTGTCAAGAATTAGCAATTCGTTCCCTTTTAGAAACGCTGTTGAGGGTTCAACGTAACCGAATAGTACACGCAATAGAATGGATACGGTATATAGTGATTACAATCAATTTATACTGGAATTATCAGTATTGGAAGCTTCGTATGAGTGAGTTTACATGTTTAATAATTTACCCGTATACAGGTGCCGTCACGAGGTTTGAGCACTCAGCAAAAATAGTTGAATTCCCTGCGAAAGTATTTGTTTACGTCGCTCTATTAAGAAACGACTACTGCGCTATCAAGCCCAGCGTTCATAACTCTTGGCGGCACCTATATTGTTTAATTAGTGGTATTTAACGCTTGAATGTGAGCATAAACTTGAGTCTGGCAGTAAGTTGATGTCTAATTTATTGTGAGAAGCAAGAAGGTCCAGACTTACTCTGACACCAAAACAAAAGCCGTGGAGGTGGCGGTAACGAAGAGTGGATCAAACGAGGGGATCAGACCGGAATAACTCACAAAATCATGGATGTCTGGGAATAAGCTCTCATTGCTGACCATCTTAATTTAGAATAATAAATAATTCAAATATCGAATTATTTTAGATTGTCATTTGTTTTTTTCTGCACTATAAGTATTGCTATCGAATTCAATCATATTGGTTTTGTAAATATATTGTAATAGATACTTAGGGTTTATTCAGTGGGTAATAAAAGTCATTAGCTTCACGCTCTTTATACTAGAGGAAAATTGTAAAAGTCTTCATTATAAAACTTAAAATTAAATTTTTATCATTACCACTTATTTATAATAATTATATTATTAAAATCTATGTTCCATAGTTTAAGTAAGGTACATATTATATTGAAAATTACTTTACTTTTATTTTGATAAGCGTTCGAAAAGGTTTCATGACTTGTTCACTGACTGATATGACGAAATATTTTCGTAATTACGTATTATCAAATTAATTAGGACACTACGTTAATGAAAATAATATTTATTTTAATCAATTACCATTAACTTTAGATCGCAAGGAATGGAAAGAGGAAACGGGCTAGTGAAAAAATATTAATTAATTAACAGGGAAGGTGGTTGCCAAATTTATGGAATTATTTCTAAAAATAATTAATTGTGGCCACAGTGTAAATAGAACTGAGTTTTCGGGACACAACGCCATAAATCGTAATAACCGCGAATGCGTTATCTAGGATTGTAATGGTAACAAATATATAGTTAAGCATAGATTCATTGTATCGAAGTCATTACAATGTAAATTCACCACCAGACTATTGCCATTATGGCGGCCGGGAGCGGGGTGGGGGCCGGAAGTGACGTCAGATGCGCGTGCGCCCGACCGTGGAGCCAACATGTCGATATCAATGTATCATTCCATAACGGCTCAGGCGGCAGATGTTTCGCTAGTAATTATGTAAAGTTGGTATAAATACGCAGTTACCGTCATAGTAAATACTATATTCAACTGCTTTACTATTTTGGGAGAAGAAATAAAATCTGACCAGCTTGGTCTTGTTAATTTTGGAAAAGAATTTAAGGGTTCCGTGAAACGGTTTCTTTAATTACATAGTGCCTGAGACGTTGATAGATTTAACATCTGTCACGTTGGCGCTTAATCATCTTCGGGAAAAAATTGGGTGTTATTATTACATCACCTCTGCCTACCCCTTCGGGGAATACATGAGCATAACATGTATGTATGCATGTAATTAAGTTTATACTGTGCTTAAATATAACTTATGCAGTAACATACATACTTATGCTCACGCCTGTATTCCCCGTAGGGGTAGGCAGAGGTGTTGTTATCACAGCACCCACTTTTCACCGAAGATGATTAAGCGTCTCAGGCACTATACATACGTCTTTGAATGACTTCTCAGAAAAATGCAGGTTTCCTCACGATGTTTTCCTTCACCGTAAAGCAAGTGGTGTGAAATCACTGTAAATAAGTTTTTCTTTTAGAAAAACTCATTGGTACAGGCCCCGCTGGGATTCGAACTTGCGTCGCTTGCGTAGCAGGCGACTGCTCAAACCCCGAGGCCACCACGGCTCACTAAAAACTTACGCAATAAAAATATGAATATGAAAATATCATGGGGTATTCAAAAGCGCAAAACCAGAAATGTATGGCCGCTAAACTAGGTCGGCAGAATCGCTATACATCAACAGAATTCTGTACAATTGTATCCCGAATGGGGTCCGCTTTCCCTCGAGGCCCAGGGCAGTATAATTGTTCGACCGTTGTTGCCCCGGGAATCGTCGGTGTAACAATTGACGCGAAAATTACACCTTTCGCTCCGATCCGATATAATGTGATCGTAAGATTAAAATTCGTGATTCTTTATAAGGATTGTTGAAACATCGTTGGTGTAATATCCGGTTGATTTTCTTTTTTTTTCTGGGTTTCAGCAGTCGCCTGCTACGCAGCGAGGCCTGTACCAATGAGTTGTCTAAAAACTTATATGCAGTGATTTAACACCACGTGCTTTACGGTGAAGGAAAACATCGTGAGGAAACCTGCATATTTTTTATTTTTTTTATTTTGTTACTCAAAAAAACGCAAACAGTCAATG
The DNA here is from genome assembly GCA_929442735.1 of Watsonalla binaria. Lineage (NCBI taxonomy): Eukaryota > Metazoa > Arthropoda > Insecta > Lepidoptera > Drepanidae > Watsonalla > Watsonalla binaria. The sequence continues at coordinate 4,449,052 of OV838938.1, forward strand.
AGAAACAAAATAAGGTTTTTTAAGTAGTTAATTATATGACAAACAGTGTCCAAAGATAATAACAAATTTACAAAGATACAATCTATATTAGTCATGGGTGCAAAAATATAACTGTCTGAGAAGTAATTCAAAAGACGTATGTATAGTACCTGAGACGACGATAGACTCAACATCTGTCACGTTGGCACTTAATCATCTTCGGTGAGAAGTGGGTAATGTGAATACAGGCGTGAGCATAAAGTATGTAAAAAACAACGGTCACCGTAAAAGACGTACGTCCGTCGAATAAATTAATCGATCAATCAGATATTAAAACATCCACAGAGCGGAAACAGTAACAATAAATCATAACTAGCGGACGTTATTTATAGAAACAACTAACGCAAATGTAATTAAATACTGAATTTGACCAATTAACCGTATTTTAATTGGTATTATAAAAGTAATGTAATGTCGTATTTAATTCCTTCGAAAACAGTCAGGAAATATTAATAATAACAGTGTAACGTAATTTGTTGGAAAATAAAATGTAAATTTGTTTGATAGTTAAAGAAAGAAAGAAAAAAATTAGAAAGATATAATTAATTATTTGAGTACGAGATCTTAAAATCTTTGAATGGTTTAAATAGAAGTCGGCATGTAGGAGTTGAACTCCGAAGAGTTTATTATTTTATTTTATCTAGTAAGTGCCGTGGTGGCCTTGGGGTTTGAGCAGTCGCCTGCTATGCTTGCGACACAAGTTTGAATCCCAGCGGGCCCTATACCAATGAGTTTTTCTAAAAACTTATGTGCAGTGCTTTCACACACTTGCTGTACGGTGAAGGAAAACATCGTGAGGAAACCTGTCTGAGAAGTAATTATATCCTCCCTCCGTCACGTTGGCACCTAAACACCTCTGCTTACCCCTTCGGAGACCCTTCTGGGATGGCGTGAGAATATATATAACTTAGTTTTTGTTATGTTTCTGATAACTATTCATTCAGTCATGACTTCTATTGTTCGTTGTCTTAGGCTTCGTGTGGTTTGGGACTGGATGGCGTGGTTATATGGAAAACAATAAATTTATTATTATTATTATTATCACACGGTTTCGTACATTTTAATGACTCTACAAACATCTCCTTATCCGTCATGCTTTTCTTGTTAACAAAATGTAACAATAAAACAGGCTTTTGCAACAATAGCGCACGGCAGATGCCTCGGCAATTTTATTCAAATTAGTTTTCACTCCAGCAACCCGACAAATGATCGGCTGCAGACCGCGACGAGTAGGGTTCGAGTCTAACTATGATAGTTGCTCAATTTTGGAAGGGATAAGGTAAAGAGTTCTTTAAACGTTACAAGTTCATTTACCTTGAAGAAAAAATATATTACTTTTTCGAAAATCATCATCTCCCGGGCCTTATCCCATACATTGTTGGGGTCGGCACTTGATTCAACCCGATGTGGCTGATCACGTGATTTTTATACGAAGCGACTGCCATCTGACCTTCCAACCCCTTTTACGAGGAAAATGTGTGATCTGGGTTAAACCAGTTGTCAGACTATTTTAGGCCTCCGACTGACCTATAACGATTGCCAAAGATGATAAATTGGCAACCGGGACCGACGCCTTAACGTGCTCTCCGAGGCACGGAGGGAACTCGGGCGGTCACCTATCCAATTACTGTTAAAAGTTCTAGGGTTAGGGTTGCTTTACTTCGCTGATCGAATGATATGCGCAATAGCAACTGTGCCAAGAACTTTTTCGTAAATATTCATAATTATTTACACTTCAATGACAATGGAATAAAATAATACCTAAAATATAAATGCGATGACAAATAGAGGTGAGAGATTTTGACATACGAGTATCGTCGTCCGTCGTAGTTGTCGTCTCGTTATGAAAGGTACTACTCGTATTTGTCATTTTCCGTACCCCTGAAAAAGTGACTGCAAAATGTAATCACTTTTGTATTCATAATATTTTAGGATTTAGTAAGGGAGGAATTCTAAACAGTTCGTAGGCATTTGGGGTGAGAGCCAAAGCAGAAAGCTATTACAGTTGAATAGATGTCAGCTTAGGCAACTCACGGGAGCACTAACAGGTCATTATGGGACAAAAAAACATCTTCATAAGATCAACTTATCTAACGATGTGGTGTGTAGGTACTGTCAATCAGAAGCCGAAACCATGAGTCACCTAATATGCAATTGCGACGCACTGGCCAGATGGCGAATGGACCTACTGGGTAAGGTGTATCCGAAACCAGAGGATTACAAGCTCTTCCCCATGGGCAAGATCTGCCGGCTTGTTCAGGGAGTATTTGAGGAGTCAGGTACGTAGAGCAAAAGGGCAAGGGCGGCACAAAAGATCCCAAGGGTCGACTCGCTTCCGGGCAACCGGACCCAATAATGCCACAAAAAGATAAGGGGAGGCAAATAATAATTAAGGTTCGGAAACTAGCCTTCTGAGAATAAATGACAAATCGTCATCTTATACATTGATGAAATATAATGATAATCTCGTAGTTTCTCGTGTTATCATTATATTTCATAATGCTATCTGATAGCATTCTTATTCGATTATTCGATACTCCAAGGTATGTGTAGAAATAAAGTGAAAAGTCGACTTAATCATTATTGTATGACGAAACATAATTTCAATTTGAAAACTAGTTTTTAAGTTCAAATTTTGAAATTTTACGTTTCATACTTTTCCATCTTTTGAAATTAGCATTTCGTAAAGTGGTTAATTTCGTCTACTCATATGTACCAAAAGCCATTGTTCCTTTTGCAAACAGACGAGACTGGAACCAAATCGGTGACTAATCCGTCACCATTCAATATTTTGTATGAATGTTTGTTTTCACCATTGTAGAGATTACTCGCTTGGTGCGTTTGTTCACGTTATTTGAATAATATATTAGTCTCGCTGAGTTTGGAGTTTCACTTAGTTTGAAAGTTGAGGAAATATGGTCTTCAAAATTTAAGGTTTAATATCGACATCAATTATATAAAACAAGTTTTCGTGATTATCATCATATCCATCTTCCTGGCCTTATCCCATTCATTGTTGGGGTCGGCACTTGCATCAACCCAGTGTGGCTGGTCACTTCATTTGTGAAGCGACTGCCATCTGACCATCGTAATCTTACAAGAAACCAGTTGTCAGACTATCTTACTGACTTGTAACGATTGCCTATGTTAAATTGGCAACCAGGACCGACGGCTTAACGTGCTCTCCCATCTAACTACTGGCTTGGGTTATAGTTACATAATTTCGCTGATCGAATGATATGCACACAACTGTGCCACGAGTAGTTCAAAGAAAAAAAAAAATAAAAATAAAAAGTTAGAAAAATTGTCGCAGAAGTACAGTCAAATTTTTTCATCATTATAATATAATTTGTAGACCTATAATATAAAGTAATATATATGTAGGTAACAAAATAAATTCTAAGGTGTACAATAAAGTGTTTATAAATAAATATATAATGGATTATCTGTTCCAAAAATATAAGAAGCAACTTACCTTGCAATTAGGAATGTTCATTGAATTCATCAATTACTTACTTACTAATATCATTAAGATCACTATTTTCCCCCAACAAATAACTATACTTTAGCATGCTATTACGACCATGAGCTGTTCAGTATTATGACGCCATTAGTCTACTTGGAAACAGAAAATTAGTAAGTACATGAGGGTACTTAATAGGTACTCATTCATGAGTCGTTAGCCGCACTAGAGAGGTGAATGACCCGTCGAATTGTTTGTGCGCGCGCGCAACGCTTACGGCGTATTAAGATTGAGCTTAACAATACACGGTGCCAATTTAGGAAATGTTCGAAATTTTAAAGAATTCAATTTATTATTTGACTCAAAGAAGCCCACGTATTGTTATTATGAGTGACAGTTACTCAAATAATAAGTCAATTTGTGTTTTTAAGTTCTACATTCATTTATGTACATAAAGGTTTTACTGCCTTAAGGCGAGGAATACTTTACTAAATAAAGGATGGTATCCAACAGGACTCTTCCCATACAAATGTTCGACCAATTACTGTGTTTATTCAGATTTTTCCCTCAAATAAAAAGGTATTGAAATTTTAAGCTTTATAACAAAAATACAATAAAGAACAATTTTAAGTGTCAGTCCCGAAATGTCCAACATTAAAATACAGCGGTAAGAATAAAAAACCTTTAACAATTGAATTCTCCCATCGCCACGGTCTGTGCGTCGGATGATTACGCGAACATTATGGCCTCACCGCAGAGTGGCCATGAGACATGGCGGAACCACCGGACCATCTGCCGTTTCCGTTGTCACTCTTACTACCTTAGGCTTTATGGCTTCAATGCACAAGGAAGGAATGTAATTTCCCTGTACACATGGTGTAGTTACGAAAGAGTTGGTCAGTCCAATAATGATTCCGTACCCAAAGAGTATAAAATTGGACCCTATGACTAAGACTTCGCTGACCGTCTGTCTATCTGTCACCAGACTGAAATGAATCGTGATAATGATGAATTTCTGTTGTCGCTATATCAACTGATACTAAAAAAACAGATTAAAATAAATAGTTTACAACTAGATTTTTTTTTTGCTCGTTTTTATAGAATGGTACGGAACCCTTCGTGCGCAAGTCCAACTCGCACTTAGCCCGTTCTTTTACAGTTTTTTTTTGTAAGAGGGAAAACTTTGAAGGGAAGTTGATAACCTCTATTGACTCTCAAAATCTTAGTTTAAATTGACGTCATTATTTCAACTTAAATGTTACTTAACAAGTACAGGTAAACACTGGAATCATACAAGAAACAAAAAATTACTACTGCGTATTCATGTTCAGCGCTCATTACCCATGACGCAGCCAAACTAACGTTTATTGGATACTATTAAACGTTCTATGCAACGAATTATATTTTTTTTGATCCATTATTTATAACATCAACATTTTTCGTCATAATTTGTTAAAACTACCTTTTATATAGTGGTTTAGGGTTGCCACAAAATAGAAAGGGAATAGAAAGACAGCTTCTCGTATTGGTAGCAACTGCGTATAAAAGGATCTCGGATTAATTCTGGCTATTATTCGTGTGTGAAACCTTAGAGCGAGAAGCTCGCAAATACATCCGAGTTAATTTATGAGAGCTGCCCTTAGGTAGGTATTTTTTTCGACCTGCCTCTGTCACCTGCGTTGTCACTACTAATCATTATGCAGTCACTTCTACGCTCGAGTGATTCCGAAGCAATTTATAGACTACACACTTCAATGATTAATTTAAAAAAATTTCGACCGATGAGCCGTGGTGGCCTCGGGGTTAGAGCAGTCGCCTGCTACGCAAGCGACGCAAGTTCGAATCCCAGCGGGGCCTGTACCAATGAGGTTTTCTAAAAAACTTATGTACAGTGATTTCACACCACGTGCTTTACGGTGAAGGAAAACATCGTGAGGAAACCTGCATATTTCTGAGAAGTAATTCAAAGATGTACTGATGATAGACTCACCATCTGTCACGTTGGCACTTAATCAAATTCGGTGAAAAGAGGGTGTTATGATAACAACACCTCTGCCTACCTCTTCGGGGAATACAGGCGTGAGCATATGAATGTGTATGTTTCGACCGATTGAATTTTTAAAAAGAGTAATAATTGAGTTTTCGGGTTCTTCTTAGCAAAAGCAGCCTTCTAAACCCGTTGATAGCGTTTATAATCCTGTACAGTGTAATTTCTTATGTCCTTCTGACCTTACGTCCCTCTAATCAAATAAAGATATAGTACCTGGTTTCTTTTTCACACAAGATAAACTTCTGCCTACCCATGTCTGCCTGTTCGTTGTAAAAAAAGAAAAAAGTAAAAAAATGGGACGGACATCACGAGGACTCGAACCGGGGTATTCTAGTTTTGTTATCGCCCCATAGACTGGAAGCCTCACATCTGAGCTAACATAACTTGAATTTTTATTGCCTGAATTTCATGAAAATCATTGCAGCCGTTTCCGAAATTCAGATTCTATATATTTGGTCGTTTAAAGTTATATATAAACAATCAGTAATCCTTTAGATATTTTAAAGATGAAAAAGATACATCATGGATTCACTCGCTTGGATTTTTTTCTTTCGATGTTTTTTTTTATCTAAGTAGTACTTAAAAGTCCAAGCGTTATGTTTATTATCTATGGTAATATAAATATGATAATAATCATATGTATACTTATGTCAATGTTTTTTTTTTATATTCAGGTAAAAAGTATTTACCACGTGGCAATCAATTGCCTCCTTGCGGAAGTATCTGTGGAGCAGCGGCTATTCGTAAGTACTCCTTGTATGATATTATAAATTAAATACGCAAACATTTTAACAGTATATCAAACAGTAATTAAAGTGAGCTTGGGCTATAACTCCTTAGAGGTGAGAAGGAACTTTGACCAAATGTCAATTATGTGTAAGGTGCTTCGTGGATATATCAATGCCCCTGAATTACTTGAAGAGCTGACTAAAATATTTGTGCCTGACAACTACACACGCGCTAGGAAACACAGGCTGATTTCGATATTGGCGGGTCGTACTAAGTCGCGATCATACTCTCCTGGCCCTCGCACTCTCGCTGCGCTCAACGCTCTCTTGGAGTCCAACTCTGAGTGATTTGTTTGCGGATGAATGGCAGACGATCATGTCGGCATGTGATTGTGTTTGTATTTTTATAATATGCTGTGTATATAATTCAATGTACTGTGTACTGTATATATATTGTGTAATATTGCTACGTTTTGGGTAATTGGTTACTGGCCGTTCAAAATGTAATATACAAATAAATAAATTAAAAAAAAGTTAAAGCATATTTAGACGCGATGAGAAGAGCAGCAAGAACGCGCTTATGTGGCAAGAACGCTAGAAACCTGGTGTATAACTTACATACGATGATTTGTCATGCGACGAGCGACACGTGTGTGAAATCTTATTGCTACGCAGGTGAAGTTGAAGTCATAAGCTAGTATTGGATATAATATGCTCTTCTCATCGCGTCTAAATAGAATAGAATAAAAGAGTCGTGATGGCATTGGGGTTTAAGTAGACGCCTGCCTGTACCACTTAATTTTTCTAAAAACGTATGTACAGTGATTCCACATCACGGTGAAGGAAAACATCGTGAGGAGACCTGCATATGTCCGAGAAGTAATTCAAAGGCGGCGATAGACTCACAATCTTGTTACGTTGGCACTTAATCATCTTCGGTGACGAGTGGGTGTTGTTATTACAACACCTGTGCCTAAACATTCGGGGAATTCAGGCATGGGCATAATGTATGTATGTAATACTTACATAGTTATTTTTGTATTCATCTACACAAAGTTTAATATGACAACTAATATGACAACAGTTTACGTGCGAGCTCTTAACTTAATCTCGGAGCGATAAAAGTCAAGTGGTCGTGTTATACAGACTACTTACTACTCCGGTGCTTGTAAATTTCATAGTTGATGGGAGAATTTTAAAAGCATTTCTAAGTGTTATCTTGAGATATTTGTTACTTTGTTTTAACACTTTCATCCAAGATTTTATGGGTGGGTACTTAGCATTAGTTCACTGCGTGCGCTGCTGCCTGCGACTTACTAATAGTTACGAATAGTCATTTCGGGCTAACACTAGCTTTAGCCCGCGATAAGTCTTAGCGTGATGATAATTATATAGTCTATGGTCTACCTCGGTAAATGATATCCCATTTACCGAGGTAAAACACTGAACTTTTTTTCAAATCGAACTAGTTGTTCCTGAGCGTGTTCAAGCAAACAAACAAAGAAACTCTTTAGCTTTATATATATTATAGATTTTTTATTTTTTTGGTATATATTTTTTCAAATTTTAATTAATGCAAGATTTGCAACCCATAATTGAAAATTCAGCAAACAAAAAAATCCAGCAACCAGTCAGACTGAAACACAAAAGTATCTTTATTCGATTTGACTTTTAACAAATTACTTTCAAATCGTCAGAATAACACAAAATTATACATGCTATCACCAGGGTCGGAAGGTTGCTGTTACTGAGAAGAACCTGGCAAGAAACTCAAAAATTACTCTTTTCAAAAATATTAAAAGATTCGAATTTTTAAAAATGTATAATATTTTTAAAAATTCGAATAAAATCACATAAAGAAAGTTCCAATGCACAAATATCGAAATAAATAACATAAAGAAAAAGTCTAGTAGTTCTACTTATATCTAAATGTGTAGCTTGAGATGACGCTGATGTACTAACCTATAAATCTATATAGATAAATAAAATTGAAGTGTCCAAGATAAAAGCTTTTCACTAAACTTAAAAAAACAAATTTTCATAATAACTCTGTCTGTCTGTCTGTTTGTTCCGGGTAATTTCAGAAGCGGCTAGATCGATTTCAACGAGAATTTCATTGGTTGTTAACTAATGTTACAAGGAGTAATTTAAGCTAACTATATTTGAAAAAAAAAGCAATTATAGTTTCGCGGGAATGAAATTAAATCTACGCGGGTGAAACCGCAGGGCACAACTAGTTAATAAATAATAACAAACCTTTACTTAGGGTAGTTATATTTATATGAATGTTTGACTATCCAACATTACCGTGCTCGTTCTTGTAAAACCTGTGTTTGTTTATTAATAAATGACCAAAAATGCTGGAATAACTGTAAGTGAACCACAAAAACTATACATGCAAGTTAATTATAATACAAGTTCAATCCAGAATAGGTACTCGAGTCTAGGGCTGGCAACTTTGAGATATCGACGTCAATTCCAAAAGATTACTTAGCAGTGTCGAAGTATTTATCTAAGTAATAGACACTATCTCTTAATTTTAATATTTATAATGCCTATATTTATTTATCTTTAAAGTGAAACGCAAATCATAGATCAACCTTACTTAAAATCTGAGTATTTAACGTGATTGGCAACCATGCTCTCATTGTAAGTTCCCATAAAACAGGTGTCCATAGATAATGACAGGCAACCTACAGTCAGCACGACCATAGACTAAACAATAAAAACATAGTAACGAGTTCGTTTCTCGTTCGTTCGCAGGGGAAAATACTATGGCCAGAATCTTGTGTATTTGTGTCCATTCTGATTTTGTCGTATAAAATCCATTACGAGGTTATGAGGTAAGTGGAGCCAGCAATGTTCAACAATATTGTAAATATCATTCATTGCTTTATTTTCAATTAGCGGACGTCACGCGGTTTCATCTGCGTAATTCCCGTTCCCGTGGGAGTACCGAGATAAAATATAGTCTATGTTACTCGCTGATAATTGAGCTATCCATTGCTGAACTTATTTTTAAGATTGGCCCAGTAGTTTCGGAGCCTATTCAATTCAAACAAATAAACAAATCTTTCCTCTTTTTAATATTAGTATAGGTTTTTAAACGCCCTCGATTTCATGTTATGTAGAGGTAAAGTTACTTTTTTAATGACTGATTAAAAGTTTTTTAGTGGGGTAATGAAATTCCAAAAATGCTAAGGAGTTATTAAACGGGTATAATTTATGGAAAGGATAAAATAAATGCAGGAGTATTAAAACATAATGGCTGGCAATTTTGATTTCGCCACTTAGCGGCTCTGAGGTTTCGTTCCTGATCAAAAATACTTAGGTTATGGCCTGAAGTAATAAAGTCATTTATAGCTTAAGTTATGCCTTATAACATCAGCTATCTGTGAGTGCAAGATCCATTAAAATAGGTGTAGCGTTTTAGAGATTAGGTGGAACAAACAGACATATAAAAAAGAAGTATTTCTTTTATACTGCATATACTTACTTTCGTGTGATGAATTAGATGTTATAGACACTTCAATATTTTTATTTGTAAGTACAATAACAAAGGAATATCTAATAATAACTTACCCAAGTCAGTAGTTGGATGAGCGCCCGAGTTCTCGAGTTATCGATTTTCCCCGTAAAAGAGGTTACGAAGATCAGATGGCAGTCGCTTTGTATAAAAATCAGGTGATCAGCCATATCATGTTGAATCAAGTGCCGACCGCAACAATGTATGGGATAAGGGCAGGGAGATGATGATGATGACGTACAGTCACCATCACCGTCCACACCGGCCTACCTCTTCAGGGAATTCAGGCGAGAGCGAGATTAATAAGCTACCAAAATCGAATTGATGTATCAATTCGATTTTGGTAGCTTATTAAACTCCTACACTAAATCTTGACGTATTTCATAAAATTGCGAAAACAATATTTGAGTGATTCACATTTGTCGAAGTGTCAAATACTTAACTCAGTGTTTTTTCCCATTACAAGTGAGACGTGACACTATGTCGTACGTGACATAAAATATAGGTAGCTATTGTAGCGTGTGAAGAACTTTGGGTGGCAAAAAAAGCCGCTAATAGAATTCTGACGACTGATGGTCAAGTATAATAGACTGGTTCCACGTGGAATTTACAAAAAAAAATAGACATAGTGATAGTGAATAATTGAAGGAGTCATGATAGACGCCAAGATGTTAAGTAAGTCCAATGATGTAACACCAAGAGCTTTATAGTGCGGGGAACGACATTAGGAAACGTGTCTGTGAAGAGATTCAAAAGCCTGCCTAACCCGATTTCTGGTAAACCAGTTTAGCCTAAGCCAAACTAGTCTGGATGAAGCTCGATAGGATAAACTAGATTAGCATAGGCTAAAATTGGTTTAGGGTAAACCAGTTTGACTCGGTTATTCCTAGTCATCCCCTTTGGTCACAAACGAAGGAAGAACATCCCATTCGTTAGCAGTGGTAACTAACGTTTATAATATAGTAGTAAATAATTTGTCTAATAATTGCGTCAACAAATACGTCATGTTCGCACATTAACCTACTGCGACAGTAGTATGTATACTGACTATTGTAATGTATCCTGAAGTATTTATATTCATACCAGGAGAAACAAGTTGAGCCTAGGTTAATCTAGTTTGCCCTATTGAGCTTAGGCCATAATAGTTTGGTCTAGGCGAAACCGGTTTAACTTATAGGTTAACGTCTCAGGCACTGTAATATGCTATTACAGTGCCTGACACGCAATGGACTCACCATCTATTATTTGCACACCTTATCAACTTCGGTGCTTGATACCGTATGTAGCTTATGCCCCGTAATATTACCCGCATTGACATAATTTCATGGGTGGAACGCTAATGTTTTTTTAAAATAAATGTAGCCTAAGTTACATTTGCTAACATTAGCTATCTGCCTGTAAAAATTTCGTTAAAGTCGGCCCAGCCCTTTCGGAGCTCTTTTTTATGTGAGTACGTGCTTTCGTATGCATTCAGTGAAAAGCTGTTAATTTGAAATTATATACAGTTACTTCAATTTTTTTTATATGTATGTGGATATATATTGTAATACTGCTTAATCCTGGGGTGTGAACTTATGTACGTTTGCTGGAACATATGTCTTATTAAGTACAAACATTCTAACAGCCTACCAGCTCGTATGATGTGATTTAAGCACACCATTAGCGCGCCTTCATTGAAAATGCACATGGACTTCAATGGTCCATTGTGTGGTGTATGACAAATGGTGGCCTCATTCCCATAGGCCGTGGATTGTTGCTGGTTACTATACACTTGGTTGAAGGTCATGGGGTACAATTGTGGTGGATTTTACTTGGTTTCATTAATTCACGGGTTAAAATGCGTTTCAATACTTTCGAAATCTATCAGGAGGTTAAGTTATTTTGAAACGAATTCGAAATATTTTTGGGTTCTAAAAGTTTTTTTTTATGTTTGTTTAAATACAAGGTATACTAAAAAAGATTGGTAGCCATTAAATTAATAGAAACGTCAGGCTATCGCGTAAAATTTTTGACACGGGAATAGAATACCCCCACCTCGATAACTATAGGTACTAACTGCTAGTCCAACGGTGTCCTCAATTAACACTAACAGAAGCTTCGCAAAGCAAATAATAAAATAATCTTTTTACATTCAATTGTTGTACATTCACAATAGACAATGGTACAGTCGCGTCCACACACAGCTTTTCACTTTGAATTGAAGCAATTATTAATTCGTTAAGCGCTTACCTAAGTGACATATGAATGGAAATAGAATTGCGAGAGATTTTTTACAAGATTTTTCAATTAGACAATAAAAGATGTATTCTGATGTAGCCAAGAAAAAAAATCAAGCATTGTTACTCGAGATTCGTCATGAATTAATTAGAACATTTGTTGTCTTTGGAACTAACTTACGGTTGTACTTAATGAATGCTAGCACTAGCTTGCGGTGGATTCAGGATGACGGGTTCACTTCCCTCTATAATGGTTGTGGAGGGCGATGGCTGGCATTCTCGTCATACTTGTGAACAGGTGCTGCTTGTGGGGGCTGGTCATCTCAAGATACACAATTATACGAAGTACCTACTTCTGGGTATTAATCTTTTTTTATCGATTTTTGTGCACTGGAACTATGTTTCAGTGGGCTTATATATTTTTTTTAATTTTAATTTAAAGCAACGTTCCGAACCTGGCGGTAGTATGTATAATCGCTTCGTTGTTAAAAGTCTAATCAAATCAAGATATTTTGAATTGAAATTAAATGAATGAAATTCGCAAATTATTAATAAGATGTAATTTTTAAGGAAATATCGCGAAGAAAGAAAATCAAATATGCATGCGAAGTACAGGGCCCTGACTATGAGCTCTTATTGCAATGTTATTTCAGCTGTGTGACAGTGACAGATGTATACACGTTATATACATCTGTCTCATAATAATAGTAAAACTATCATGGCAATAAGAGGTTATGGTAAGGCCCCAGACTCATCATTCATGACGAAGACACTTCTGCGTACCCCTTCGTAGAACCTTTTGGGAAGCCGTGAAGATATAAAGAATACGTATGCATGCTGGTAATATATGTAAAATAATGTAGAGCGATCGTCTAGCGTATAAATAGTAAGCACGTTATGTATTGATTCCATGAATACATTCACACCTTACCTTAGCAACCATGGACAGCGTGAGAAATGTGATAATACCAGATTGCTTACAATACTGTCATCGTAATTACATTGTCATCATTAAATAAAACATATATACAATACGCTCACGCCTGTATTCCCCGAAAAGGTAGGCAGAGGTGTTGTAATAACAACACCCACTGTTCACTGGAGAAGATTAAGATTGCAAACGCGTCGTCACCGTAAATACGTCATCGAATTACCTCTCAGACATACGCAGGATTCCTCACGATGTTTTACTTCACCGTAAAGCATGTGGTTAGGTTAGCAAGTCAAGCATTACTAAGCATTAGTACTTATATAGATATACTAGCGGACGTCAGGACGACAGCCTATATTTAAATCGGTCCAGTATATTTTGAACCAATTCGTTACAAACATACTTACATACAAATCTTGCCTCTTTATAATATTATGATATATAACAAACAGATAGAGAACAAACCCTTTTCTCTAGAAAAGTGTTATCCGTTTTGCCGGCGTGAGCTTCTCAGCATGATTCTTACAAATATTGCAAATATTAATCAATCCACTTTCGTTATCGACTGTTCTTCCCGTCACGATATCCAATAAAATCACGTGTTAAACGTAACCCTAATCTGAATCATAATCAATCGAACACTTACTCTATCACGAATTACAATTAACATGGCCCTACAAATCCCTTCCCTGAGCATCTATCTAACTGTGCTATCAGTAAATATGCACGAATGTACAAGTGACGTCGCGAGTTAAGAGCGCTGAGCGAAATGTGGGGAAGAGCAAATGTATTATATTCGCGTCGCGCCATATAGATAGAGACAGACTCGCAAATTACTGCTGCAAATACTAGGTCAGCGCTCACAAATTCACAGTTCGTGGGGGCATCTGTACCTCCTCTCTTCCCGCTGAGCGCTCATAGCTTGTGACGGCAGTTGTGATTGGAATAGATACTACCTATCATTATTAAATGGAAATCGTACATCATTGCGGGCCTTAAGAGCCCTCATTACTAGACCATATTTTGTATAAAAAAATGTAATGAATTTTTAGAGATCAGGATTGCTATTCAACGTGTCAATGCTGCCAGCCTTCCTGGCACGATCCCGAGAGACTCCCGACAGATTTGGGCCAAGTTTTCTACTTGAAAATAGTTTTAAGTGTTAATTAAGTTTACAACAATAAATAAAAAAAATGTGTGCTGAGGGGCAAATTTATTTCATACTCCCCCTAGAAACTTAAGTAAGCTGGAAAACCAAAATAGTAGGCTAATAGAAAAAATATCAACCACCTAGTATGTGCAGTGATGTCACACCACGAGCATTACGAGAAGAATTACGATAACCTCACCATCTGTCACGTTGGTACATAATAATCTTCGGTGAAAATTGGGTGTTCTCTCCAGGAACACTTCTGGGAAGGCGTGAGCATAACTAAGCTATGCTGTGACGATACTGAGATCGAACCAATAAAGCTATCACATCAGTTAACATGTATTCAATGTTTTTATAGAGATGTTCAAACTATCGATGCTTCGTTTATCGATAGTGTCGGTATACATCATAATAAGGACTTCGAGTAGGTATTCAAATTCTGTGTTTTGCGTATAAATATTTAAAGATGGCTTATTTGTCGATTCCTTCCTAAATATAGAGTAACTTCTACGATTACAGTAACCAAGTATGATCAAGCGTCAACAATGCACATGAAAAATGAAAGAAAAATTATGTTAAGCAGAAATATACGTTCTTAGGTTAAACAGCCAAGTGAGTATCGATAAAAATATCGATATTACAAGGACTTCACTATTAGTTAGTACATAATTGATTCAAACAGCGTTCCCAAGCTGGGTTTAGATGTTCCGGGGAACAGTTTTTCTCAGAAATCACTGTCAGGAGTTATTTTAAGAAGTCGCTATGGCATTCACAAACAATAGCAGGTGCGATTGATTTTATTCGTGACGCTTAAATCTTCACACGCTTTCAAATGTCACTCGACTTGAGTATAGCTACGAAATATTTATTTATCTGTGCAGATAAATACAATTTAAGTGTCTGTTTGCAATTTTATTATATAGGCTCGTCTTTAATATAGGTTCTTTCTGGTTGGTGCTTCACAAGATCCCTTTATGTAATGTTATAGAAACGGGTGTAAAATATAAAAATAAAAAGCTGGTAGAAGCTTCTCGTGACAAGCGGGCTAGGGCTTTTCTCGCTCAGGGAATCAGCATTGCTATTCAACGTGGCAATGCTGCCAGCCTTCTTGGCACGATCCCGAGAGACACCGATTTGGGCCATGTTTTCTACTTGTAATTAGTTTTTAGCTACCTATGTGAAAAAAATTAAAATCTTTTATAAATATTCTAGCTGTGCCCGCGATTTTACCCGCGTACGTACGGATAAACACTTAAAACTATGTAACTTAAAATAAAAATATATAGTGAAATGCTTTCTCTGGAGAAAAAATATTGGCGAGTAAAAAAAAATTAATTAAATCTTTCGTTAATTATTTAAAAACACATCGAATTATATGAGTTACATCACTAGGTTGAGAGTATTTTGTTGTTCTATCGAATTCTATCAAGTGATGTTTATTCAGAATCCACTTCAATGGAACGGAAAAGAAGAAAAAAGTAGGTTATTTTATAATATAAGTATAATTGAATTATAATCCGTTCGCAGAAAGGGATCATGTCTAAATATAATATTAAATCCTCGTTAGGGTTTTTATTAGAGGCATTCTTAAATCAGGAATTAATCACTTAATCCTTTGACAGATCCAATATAAAAACAGTACATTAAAATGTAATTAATATTTATGATACTAATTTTGTGTAGCGGTACTATTATAGTTGAAGTACGTAGAAGGTAGATTAACGGCATTTAATACTAGAACGTCACTTAAAACTAATTCGATCTTAAATTTGAGCCTGTAATCCCCGAAGATGATTAAGTGCTAACTTGACAGATGGTGAGTTCATCGCCGTCTCAGACACTTTACATACGTCATTGAATTACTTCTCAGAAATATGCAGGTTTCCTCACGATGTTTTCCTTCACCGTAAAGCACGTGGTGTGAAATCACTGTACATATTTTTTTAGAAAAACTTATTGGTACAGGCCCCGCTGGGATTTGAACTTGCGTCGCTTGCGTAGCAGGCGACTGCTCTAACCCCGAGGCCACCATGGTTCTCATTTTGCGAAATTGTAGTTTGACGACGTCTTACCAGTCCTTGCCCTTAGAAGGCCACCTTATAGAATCAGGCTCCTTAGGGTTAGTTCAGTAAATCCAGCCGTGTTATTCCCTGTCTCCGTACAATATTAATATTAAATAACTTAATCTATAATATATATAAAAATTAATCCCTATTTCTTATTCGATTAGAATTTTTACAAAGCACTTTCAAATCGTCAGAATGACATAATTTACAAGTTTATACATGCTACCGCCAGGTTCGGAAGGTTGCTTTTACTGAGAAGGACCTGGCTAGAAACTCAGTAATTACTTTTTCAAAAAAATATTATACTATTTTAAGAGTACAAAATAAATCGCTTAAGAAACATAAGCTCATGGACACAGTTCCAATGCCCAAATGTCGATAAAATTAACAAATTAAAAATCTAGATGTTATAACTAAATGCGTAGCTTGAGATGTCCATATATATATGCTCCCGTAAAGCAGCAGTCCGAAGTGAATGGCAAGTTCAGCAAGCCACCAATTCTGACATTACGACCACCGCTCTGCCAAGAGTGTAACGATTGAGAAGAAGAAATAAAAAAGTTATTAGGGTTCTGCGGGCCACCCATAAAATTAAATCTACGCGGGTGTGACCGCGGGGCACAGCTAGTATTTCCATATAATATTATGTAGGTACCTAGTCCCGCGCTTAATACATAATTTGCGTGTCTAACATGCAGCTTTAGTATAACATGAGCTTCGGTTTGGGACCTATCTTAACGATCTAACAGTGGGGATACATATTATATAACTTTTATAACGTACTTATATAACTTTTATAACCTCAAAACTGCCATAAACTATGAAATAGGTCAAACGTATTCCAACTATAGTTTCTGAATATTACCTAACTAAACGTAGGTTAGACTAGTATGCCTCGCAGTTTCTCCCCGTAGACTTAATTTCATGGGCGGATTTAATTAGAAATATGTTTTTACTATATATAGAGCCATGGTGGCCCTGAGGCTTGAGCAGTCGCCTGCTACGCCAGCGACGCAAGTTCGAACCCCAGCGGGGCCTGTACCAATGAGTTTTTCTAAAAACTTATGTGCAGTGATTTCACACCACGTGCTTTACGGTGAAGGAAAACATCGTGAGGAAACCAGCATATGTCCGAGAAGTAATTCAAAGACGTATGTATAGTGCCTGAGACGGCGATGGACTCACCCTCTGTCACGTTGGCACTTAATCATCTTTGGTGAAAAGTGGGTGTTCTGATTACAACACCTCTGCCTACTCCTTCGGGGAATACAGGCGTGAGCATATGTATGTATGTATTTCTAGAACTAAAAGTGAAAATCCTTATTTCCAACAAGTAACCAACGGTAATTTGAACTTTCTTCACACATTGTAAGTTGTATAAGGGTAACATTTATAGTTTCCACACAGCTACTAAAGTTTACGATTCATAATGCATAGTTTTCACATAACTTCACTGCTTTCAGAGAAAACCTTACTTACCTAAAATTTTACTGTATGTCATTTCAATATTTATATTTTCCTGTGACTGTCGGCACAGACCAGGGGCCCAACCATGAGCTTTTAGCGCAATGATAGTTCAGCTGTGTGACAGTGACAGATGTATTAATGTCATATACACCTGTCTCTTAATAAGAGTAAAACTATCATGGAAATAAGAGGTCATGGTAAGGCCCCAGAGCATTCAGTGAGTATAAATCAAGGTTATAAATTAATTATTTCATAATTACGAACAATTACATTACAAGCTACTAAAAAGTGTATTTAACGAAGAAAAAAAAACGTAAGGTAATTAGTAACTTTAACTGTTCACGTTTGGCTTAGAGAAAGGATTTTAACAAATTAAATTGTTTTATCAAATACGTTTGAATAAACCATTTTAACTAAATTTTCTATATAAAATGTGCTTGGAGAAAGCTTATTTTGGTGTTACATCAACACATTGTATCTTTTATAAAGAGGAAAAAAAATAGGCTACAAAACTGCATGGTCATTAAAAAAAAAACTATCATTGTTGAATGCATTAAGGTTCAGACTCATTATTATTGTTTTTTATTTTTCTCTTTTATTTTTCCAAAACTTCGCCAACAGTATAATAGTAAAATGATCCCAGCCATTGTTTCCCATTAGGAATTGAGCGTGATTATATTTATTTACCAAACCACAGAAACACGTTACATTTACTTACACTAACAGAATACACAGAATGTTTGTGTTTCCAGTTCGATAAGTATGAACCAACATTCGTTTTACTGAGCGTCACACACAATAGTAGCGAAACAATGATAATGGCGTAATTTTATAAATTGCAGCGTTGCGTTGCGTCACCGGCGCATACGCATGGCTGAGCCACAGCTCCACACATCTCGCGACCGCATCTCCGCTTTTCGCAATACTCACACACGGTGACTGACTGGCACTGATTCGCTATTTTGTCATCCATACAGATAAATAAAATTGAAGTGTCTGTTTGTAATTCCAAATTAAAAGAATTTCACTAAATACGCGTGAAAGTATATAAATAAGGTCAAGTCACCAGTAAACAATTTTCAGATAGGCCATTTTATGAGCCTCCGGCGCCATACAGACAACTATCTGCCCGTACGTCTGCTTGTTCCGGCTAACCGATTTTACGATAAATTGAACATGGTAAGTAAGTTTATAATGAAGATGCCATTGTTCGCATTGCAACGTGTTGGTATCATTGTTATTTGCGTGTTTGGTAAAATTGTCACGCACTCTCCGTTACCCGTCACGCAATTCCTTTCAATGCAATTACCAGCGTGTTCGAGGAAAGTGATTTGTGCCTTGTTTGCTACTGTCTATGCTTTTAACTTTAAGTAGTATATATGCTCACGCCTGTATTCCCCGAAGGGGTAGGCGTAGAGGGGTAGGGGTAGAGGTGTTGTAATAACAACACCCACTTTTCACCGAAGATGATTAAGTGCAAACGTGACGGATGATGAGCCCATCGCCTGATATACATACGTCTTTCGAATTACTTCTCAGACATATGCAATGCAGGTTTCTCCAAGATGTTTTCCTTCACGGCAAAGCACGCGGTGTATCGCTTTTGTGATAGTTCAAACCACTGTGCCACCACGGGACCCTTTGTCCTAATTTTGATTTGTCGGATGTTAAGTAACATATCAAACACTGAACACAATAAAACCCCATTAGCACTGACAATAAATGGCGACCCAAATAGTTGGGCGTTAAAATTCTATTGTTTAAAAGTCGATGCAATCGTGAAAACTGTATTGCGGAACACACACAATAGCCCGCGTTCCGTTGCAGAGAAATGGACGGAAATACGCGTTTTACTTACGCACCTTCGGAAACTGGGAAACGTGTTAAGTGGACAATAAAATGTCCTGAGTTGTGGCGTATTTTTAAAGTACCCTGGGTGCTATGGTATTTCAAAAACTGCCCGACGGATACAATAAAAATAATTACGAATAGATAATTTTATGAATTAAATAAAATATTATTACATCATACATAAAAATTTGGTACCTTAAAATTAAATAAATTTATTTGTTATTTTATTTTACTAATGTTAGTGGGTACGTTGAATTTTACGTTATTTAGACGCAGCAGTTTTTTTTTCGACTATTAGGTTTTGTTCAATAAGTTTTCTCCACACGTTAAGGTATCAGTATGATATTATATTAGATAATAATAAATAGCGAGAAGCCCGAATTTCGATTTATTCAAACATAAATTCTCGCTAAAATATTCCTCATCAAATACCTATTCTTCCTACAAAAATACTACGTCGCGTGTTAACTATGAATTTTCAGTAAAACGCGAAATATTGCCTTATGGCAGTTTCGCATGCGATACGTATAGTTTTTGCATCGGTGCATTCTTGGAAAATACTAAACGATTTTACGGAAAAATTTAAAATAAACAGAAGCGCGGGTTCCTCAATTCACATTCGTCAATTATCGAACACGAATATCATCGTTTTATGTCTAGGTAGGGTCCAATAGGTCCAGATCCAATAGGTCGCAGTCAATAAAGCTGACTTTTATGTACGTACAGCTATTGCCGTGAAAGTGTAGGAACCGACTTTCTGTGTGTATTTATTTTGTAATTTTAAGTAATAAAAGTATCTCAAAAGCATTGCACATTACATATTCACAAATCTGAGGTACCTCAATTGGTCCCGTTTGCTAATGTTTGTTTACCGATGAGCCGTGGTGGCCTCGGGGTTAGAGCAGTCGCCTGCTATGCAAGCGACGCAAATTCGAATCCCAGCGGAGCCTGTACCGATGAGTTTTTCTAAAAAACTTATGAACAGTTATTTCACACCACGTGCTTTACGGTGAAGGAAAACATCGTGAGGAAACCTGCATATTTCTGAGAAGTAATTCAAAGACGTATGTATAGCGCCTGAGACGGCGATAGACTCACCATCTGTCACGTTGGCACTTAATCAGCTTCGGTGAAAAGTGGGTGTTGTGATAACAACACTTCCTACCCCTTCGTGGAATACAGGCGTGAGCATATGTATGTACCGTTCTCAAAGAAATGTTAATATTTAATTGACATTTCTTTGAGATTGAAAGGCGCCAACTCAAAATTTATAAAAAAAATTACTTGAGACTATAAGATTCGGTATCATTTAAACGAAATAATCTATTTATGTTAATATGAGTGTGTGTGATGATAAAAGGAAGGTAAAATAATGATAAAATAATGATTACACAGTCGCTTCTGACGATCGTATGAATATCAAATTAATTCACGGACTCGTACCATAACTCATGGCCTGCTGTGAAATTATAAATATGCATTCATATTTATACATTATCGGCTGCGTCTACACCACGTGCAAGTCTCAAGTCAGACATAACTGACAACTTCCTACATGAAATCGTAGATAAAAGGCTGAATCTAGTTATTTAAGTACAAGTCGCATAAATTGTCTTTAGGCACAAAAATTTACTTTGATGTACTAGCTGTGCCCTGCGGTTTCACCCTCGTAGATTTAATTTGATTCCCATGGGACCCTGATTGGTTTTTAGCCTATGTTACTCCTTGTAACATTAACTGCCAGTGAAAGCCCCATTAAAATCGGCCCAGCATTTTCAGTGATTACCCTGAACAGTCAACTAAAGAAAAATTTTAGAAATGCCAGATTCTTCTCTGTTAAAGCAACCTTCCGAACCTGGCGGTAGCATGTTCTCCTGTATAATTGTGTCATTCTGACGATTTGAAAGTACTTTGTTAATAGTCTAATCGAATAAAGATATTTTTGACTTTGAGTTTTATCGTGAATTCTAAAAAAAAAGTTTGATTTGCAAAAAAAAATACCGATACATAAAATTACGTTATTATATTATGTTGTTTTTTTTGTCTATATTTTTATCGGCAAAACGAAACGTACTTTTCAGTTACATGAATACATCTGACAATATATAATTTCAGACAAGATAACGGGTATAAGCTAGTGTTAATAATAATAAAACCTCTTTATTGCACACCACAAAGAAAACATTAATAAAAGATACAGTAGGAAAGAAAATTATAAGAAGAGTGTATACAAAAGGCGGTCTTATCGCTAAAGCGATCTCTTGGTACAGAAAAGAGAAGAAAGAAGAAAGAGAGTGAGAGGAAAGGGTAGGTGAACTAAAATACGGTATGTAATATAAAGGGCAAAATAAATCGGAAGCTAAATCGTTATCGCGTTGTTGATTGAATTCGGTCTTGTCAATTAGCACTGACGTCTATGAATATATTCAATACGAACCAACCAAATAACACATTTATTTATTATCTTGTTACCCCAGCAGCTGTAGGCTTCTTACTGTGGCGATGGCTTACTGAAATTGATTTATATATTGTTTTTACTTATGAAATTAACAAACACATTTTGATATGAGTTGTAATGTCTGCGTCACATTGTCATTTCTATTCGTAATATTCCTATACAATAAAAAAACATATTTTTTATACGTTACTGATTCCAGTTTACAAATTTCCAGATTACATACAGTTCATCACATTAAACTACGAGATAATACGATACTTCGTGTTCCCATAAATAGAGTTCCAAAAAGAATTTTTTATTTTCTAAAAAAAATTATATCTTATAATCCTTGATTTAAAACCAAATATTATATAAAAATAATACCATAACTTATTTTTTTTTTAAATATCATAATAACTTAAAAGCAGCGTTCATAGTATGCAAACACATATTTATGAATCGGGCTAAGCAAGATTGGATAGGAAATTCATTAAAATTCATTCTGCGATTAGCATTATCTCATTAGTCCGGTCATTACTACTGGATCGAATAATCACGCGTTCACCAGTATATATCACAAAATATAATGGTTACAGTAGGGCGGCTCCCTGTATTGATAAAAAATCCTCGTACTCTTCGACGCCAAAGAGGATCTCGTACCTATGCAACGTATGCATTTTTTGCTTTGTATTTCCATGAAACAACATGCACTGTACCGGCATTTCTGAGCCAGAGATTGAAAATTCGACCGATGACGTGACAACCCATAACAATATCCTCGTCTCTTTACTCAATATTGCGAATATGTGCACAAGCGCATTGCTTTGCTACTAATACATTACCGCATACAGTGGATGGCACTTTGATGGTCCGATTCCAACGCAAATTACCCACAACTTTAGTTAGGTTAATTAAATTCCAGTAGTATCTTTAGAGTGACTTTAATATCTCCAGTGCAGATAGCTAATTCCCGATTAGCCACCGTGGCCCTAATTCGAATAAGAGACATTATTTATCATAGATTTGTGCGTGCGCCTAATCTATCTCTTATATCTGTTTCTGCGGATTGTTTAGGAGCTGACCTTCTAAGTTTATACTTTGTGTAGATATGCCTTGAAACCTGCTATATTTACAAGGCGTCATATTACTTATGGTTTTTACGGCGTATATTACACCATTTGTATTTCAGACTTCATTGTCATAAAATATTGAACGTAATTTCTGCTAATAGTCTATACAGAGCAAATTTAAAGTACTGACTGTCTGAAATCGTCGCACAGCCTAAATAAACCAGGTCGTAAGGTTTCACGTACAAACATTCATCACCATAGTAGGACCGTAGGAGTGGCATTTCAAGAAAATCCTATCTATCTTAATAGATATGTAGATATCTTCACCACTTAAAGAACACGTCCTAATTTCATATTACGAGAATCAGCGGTTTATACTGTGCGTGTTAAGTCAGTCATTCAGCTAAGACTTATTTCTATAAATAATTAGCGGACGTCACGCGGTTTCATCCGCGTAGTTCCCGTTCCCGTGGGAGTACGGGGATAAAATATAGCCTATATTAATCAGTGATAATGTAGCATTCAAATGGTGATATAATTTAAAAAATCGGTCTATTACTTTTAGAGCCAATTCGTTAGAAACTTACATACAAACCTTTCTTCTTTATGATATAGTTTTAATAGATAAAGTTTTAATTGACATGTTAATAACGTTATACATGTTTTAAAATCATATTAATCTTATCGACTTGTGTATCGAGTTGCAATAAAAAAACCATTTTACAGATGTATCTGTCTGTTTATAAATAATGAAGCTCTAAAATAATACGATAGCTAAATACGCATCATAAACGTTACATGAACAAACGGATGTCTAAGATTGTTGATATGTGGTGGTTTTATGAACTCTACAACAAAAGTAGTTAATCAAATATTTGCGAATACTCAAATGTAGGGGTCGTACCATAATACAGAGTTTATTAAGTGAGATTATTTTTTAATATAGAATTGAGTATACATGCATATTTCCGAGACGGTCAAGCAAAAATCCCGAAAAACAAGCAACCTACAAGACAAATATGTATAAATTGCGATGAGCTTACACGCAAGGTAACTTTAGCTGCCGGCCTCGTTAGTCTAGTAATCGTAAACGCTACTGCGGACCTCGAGATCCTGGGTCGATCCCCGGATCGGGCAAAGTGCTATTGCGTTTTTCCTTTTGTAATTTCCCATTAACAGTCTACAGTGTGGATTAGTGCCCTGGTAATGGGAGGCTTGCTCTAGATGGGATATAAATGTAACTAGCGAAATGTGGGTGCGTAGTAAGTACACCTCTCTGCATATGTGTGTGTGTGTAATTTTAACTTCCTTAAAGCACTTACGCATACACTTTCGCTTTACCTTAATTAAAACGAATATTTTCACGTATAGCCTTAAATAAAGTTGATTTCATGTTTTTTGCTTAAAACAAGCTTGTAAACCATTCTACGTTCGATCACCAAGCTAAGCGAATTGACATACTCGATGCAAATCGATAATTTTAATAAGAACAATTATTTAAATGCAATTAAAAAAGTTGTGGGTCGCCAGGTGCAATGCGTGTATGGAAGCTTGTATGACTAGTGTAACTTATGGGATTTAAGGCGGCGCTACATTCATAGTACGGAAAACTGATAATATATATTATGATTTATTACGCCTGCTACGCAAGCGACGCAAGTTCGAATCCCAGAGGGGCCTGTACCAATGAGATTTTCCAAAAAACTTATGTACAGTGATTTCACACCACGTGCTTTACGGTGAAGGAAAACATCGTGAGAAAACCTGCAAATTTCTGAGAAGTAATTCAATGACGTTGAAAAGTGTGTTGAGACGGCGATGGACTCACCATCTGTCACGTTGGCACTCAATCATCTTTGGTGAAAAGTGGGTGTTATAAATACAATACCTTTGCTTACCCCTTCGGGGAATACAGGTGTGAGCATACATACATACATACATTTGTATGTGTATGATATATTACCCGGTCACGGAGTATTCAAAAGGGGGTAATGATTTTGAGCGGTATGTATTTTTCTCTACTAATTCTTATTGTGGGACTAGTTAACTATAAAATAATTATCTGACATACACCACTGTCACTCGGGCGGATAATCGATGTCATGATGATAATGAATCGATTTCAAAGATGCCGAAAATTGTTGGGGAGGGATCTTAGAACCAGTAGGACATAGGATATCTCTTTATATATGTACAGCTAGTTAGATATAAAATTACGACGCATTTCAACGTGACTTGTTGACAATTGTTCCGTCCTCGCCGGCGAGGCTCGTCTCGAACTCTACGTCATCGTCCCCCCCGTCCTTTGCTAGCCTTAAAAATGCCCCTAAATAATACAACTCAGATCCAGCTACCTAGCTGAAGCCCCAGCAACGCCTTAAGCCGAGGTCTGAGCCCAGCACCGGGGCGTCCTTAGCTGTGTTGCTTAGTTTTTAAGTTTAAGCTCAGCTGGAGGCACTTGGATCTCACCCTATAGTCCGGTTAAGCAGTGGAGGTAACTCCCCCCTACTAACTGCGAGAGACCACATTAAATAACAACGTGACGTGTCGTATGATCAATATGGTCCCGTGTATATAGTGTTATCGTCACTGGTACAGTTAGATTACAAATACATCCTGCTGTTTACTTGGTACTAAACGCGCTTTACAAATGTTTCCGTTACAATCTAATACGTTCACGTGCATTTACTCGTATTTTCATTGAGGATATAATTCACACATATTTTACTAGGTATGCCCCGTGGTTTTACCTGCGTAGAGCTAATATTTCTAATGTTTTTTTAAATAAAAGTAACTTAAGTTACTCCTTGTAACATCAGCTAACTGACAGATAGTCCCGTTAAAACCAATCAGACAGACAGACAAAGAAGAAATTTTAAAGTTGTTTTTTTTTTTATTTCAGTACCATATATACCCCCACTATATTCAATTAGCGAAAGCTGCTATTTTGAAATTACAAACAGACACTTCAGGTTTAGTATAAAAGATAATTACAAGTTATTGCCAGTGACTTTGCTCGCGTAATGATTTTTTAAATACCCTATTCCGTCCTTGGAGGCAAGGAATATTCTCGAAATCCCTTAAAATACGTAATAATTAGTACTTGTAGTATAGTTTACATAATTATTAAGTTATTTGATAAGCTTTCAAATCTTCCAATGGGTGTTGAATTGTAATTGAGGCTTACTGTCCCCAAAAGTATTTTTGTTCACAGTATGAGTTAAAATATGGTACACTTATTATGGTTACATAATATTTATACATATACATAATATAATAAATTGGTACATAATATTTTTAGGAAAACTCAATTAGCGTCGCTTTTGTGGCAGGTGACTACTCAAACCATTCGGTCATCACGACTCTTTTAGAATAGTCATCTTTATAAATGTCGCTGTCTGAATAAGAATTAAATATATACATAAGTAATTACTGCACTCGACTCTATCCGATTTCTCATTGTTTATTTAAAAACTAAGAGATCAAAAGATATCCGCTCCTGAATAATTATCAGCTCTCAGCCATAGTATAAATATAAGCTTCAGAAGCAGTAAGGAATCTGGGCCTATTTTTACAAATAATAACGTTTGCTACATTGAACGTGAGGGTTATCAATCTTAGAGATTTTAAAATGTATTCCTCTACTAGCTGTGCCCCGAAGTTTCACCCGCGTTGACTTAATTTCATGAGTGACGGAGCCCCGATGTTTTTTGTATTGTAACATTCGCTATCTGCCAGTGAGAGTCCCGTTAAAATCGGTCCAGCCGTTTCAGAGATTAGCCGGAACAAACAGACAGATAGACACACAGACGGACAGACAGAGAAAAAATTTAAAATTGGTTTTTTTATTTCAATAGGTACCTTATATACTTTCATATACATTTAGTGAAAAGCCGTTATTTTGGTACCTAATTATTACTATAAACTGTAAAAAAATATATTACTGTAAAAATAGGTCGGAACAGGACGTGACACCCCTTATTGACGCTACTGCTCATAATCTCCGTCTGTGTGAGTGTGTCATTTTAAACGATTTGTTTTTGATGTCTTACTGCTTGTAAAGTTATGCTGTGTTTCAGCTCATGGTTTTTATAATACTTTGCAAAAAGTAGTAAGTGCTCTTAAATTACTTTGTAGTTACAACGTTTTTCGCTTTCGATAAACCGCCAAGATCGATATGCGATCAAAAGGATTAAAGTATCTTGATCGTGCAGTTTTTTTAATGATTAATTGACTTAAACTGCTGTAAGTGATGAGATGAATTTCTAAATAGCTAGATTTAATTATACGGAGCTTATTAAGTTAAGGATCAAAGCGGTTGATTTATAAATAATTAATTTAGCTGCTCACTGTAAATATGCAACTATTTTCTATTCATTAATTATATTATGTTAGTTGTATAAGGTGGCGTTACGACTTATGAGCGCTCACCGAAAATAGTGGGGATAACAGCGCATGGTGTTCGAGCTCGCTTCACACAATATCCAAAAAAATACTACTGCATATTCGACGTCAGCGCTCATCAACTCGTGATGGCACTTATACAAAACCATAACATCATCATCATCTCCCTGGCCTTATCCCATACATTGTTGGGGTCGAAAACGATAATATTGTAAATGTAAAAGTAACTCTGTCTGTCTGTCGGTCTCGCTATCACGCTAAAACCACTGAACCGATCCGGATGAAATTTTGTACACAGGTAGATTGGACACCGGGAAAGGACATAGAATACTTTTTATCTCGATAATCTAATGGGAATGTGAAATACGCGGGTGAAACCGTGGGCACAGCTCCCACAAAATTAAGTTAAGTTGGGAGGCATAGCTGGTGGTGAAATATGATTTGTGGAGACGATGCTGGAAGCCGATTAGAATTTTCCTAGTATAATCCCTAATAGCATGTAATAGTAAATTCCTAGTATTTGTTTATGTCTCGTGCCACTAATATGTGTCCTACGAGTTCGGTTTGCCGCATTGCGCTTTTGTCACCGACATTGTTGTGGCAACAATTTAGATCACGAACGGCTGACCTGTGCTAACTGGCAATGTTTTTAATAGTTTTGCTATACCTACTTTTAACGTGAACAATAACAAAATAATTAAATACCAATTTATACTAATATTATAAACAGGAAAGGACCTTATGTATGTTTGTTACGAATTCGCTCAAAGTGTACTGGATTGAATTAAAAAATTCTTTCACCATTTGAATTCTACATTATTATTGATTAATATAGGCTATATTTTATCTCCGTACTCCCACGGGAACGGGAACAATGTGGGTGAAACAGCGTGACGTCCGCTAGTTATCTATACTAACATTAAAAAGCTTAGGAGTTTATTTGAATTCATTAATTCAAGTTTAACAAACAATCGAAATGTCGTTGAACGACTAAAGTAATTCGATCGCCGTGGTGGCCGTGGGATTTGAGCAAACGTCTGCTATGCTGCAAGCGATACAGTTCTAATCCAAACGAGGTCTGAGTACTCCTAAAAACTTATGTGCAATTATTTCGCAACACATGCTTTACGGTAGAGGAAAACATCGCGAGGAAACCTTTCTGAGACGTAATTTAAGACGTATGTATAGTGTCTGAGACGGCGATAGACTCACCATGTCACGTTGGCACTCAATCATCTTCGGTGAAAAGTGGGTGTTGTTATTAAAACACCTCTGCCTAACCCTTCGGGTAATACAGGCGTGAGCATGTGTAATGTAACAAACAGCAATAATTATCTCCGTAAAGGGTTGTAAAGGTCAGATAGCGATTGAGAACTTCCTACTTTTCTTAAAGTCGGTTAAAATATCAGATTTGGTGACGTAATAATAATAATAATAATAAAAGCCTCTTTATTTTCTATCCCCTAATTATTACATATATTTCAACTTATAACTATTTAACGCTATTTTACAAGTTACATTACATTATTGAGATATAAAGAAGTTTAGATAGGAACCCCTATTTGTTAAAAGGCCTCCTCCAGTGCGCTCCAGCTTTCCCTATCTTTAGCTCGCTCAGTCCACTTTTTTTCCGCTGTGGCTATGATTTCGTCAGTCCATCGTTTTATAGGACTTCCCTTCCGCCTTTTCCCACTAGGTCCATTCCATTTTGTTGCTTCTTCTGTCCATCGCTTGTCGCTGTATAGTGCTACGTGCCCAGCCCATCGCCATTTCGCCCATTTCGGGTGACGTAATAGTGATTATAAACTATTTAAAGATGATACTGAGAAACACATGGTATATAATTTTGATCAAGTTACTTCGACGGTACACCCACCCGTAGACATAGAGTTAAATACAAAAACTAATTAACATGGTGTACTTAAAGTGTACGACACCTATTTTTACCGAACGCATCCAAATGTCAATCTGACAGATGACAGGTGTCAGTTGACAGCTTTTCACAAAAGCGTTGTATCATTTGATATACAATTTGTTTGAGTAAAATAAATAAGGTGTGATCAATCGATAAAAAGCATTAGAAGAGTGCTGTGTCAAGTATTCCAAGCCGGTTGATTGATGTCACAAATAACATAATGGTACAGATAAATAAAAAGTCTGTCCTGTTTGTAATTCCAAATTATCGACACGATAAGAAGAAGAATTCCAAATCGACAGTTTTTCGCTAAAAGTATAATTATGAATGTTTTAACGATAGGTACAAATGATTTGTTTTTTAAATCTTCGTTGTCTGTTTAATTGTTTTATAAGTAACATATAATTAACTTTTATATGCATTTAGTGAAAAGCTGTTATAAATACAATTAGGAATAAGTAACAGACACATATTATTCATCTGTATAGATTTATATTCCTTGGCGAACCCAGTCGAATAATTACGTAACAGCTAACGTGCGACCATAGTGACCGCAACGATAACAGACGAAATTAGATTCGGATCAATAATTTCCAACCAAATGTTCTTGAAGGTGTACAAAGTCATTCCGAAAACGCACCGGTTCGATTAGGGCAATCCCAATCAATCATTCTACACACTACATAATTAATACTTCGCGTTTAGCCGTTGGAATCACCACCGTGCACCACCCCATAGCAATTTGTCTGCCTTACCATGAATAGAACGCTTATCGCGCCATCATGGAAAATAGGGGTACCCGAAATAATCAATATTTTTGCTGCCCTACCCCTGTGTACGCATGCGTGGTGGTACCCACCTGGTGGTGGTGGTACTACCCAGTGGGATGGTGAAACCCATGTCGCCAGGCCCAAGCCCATTCTTGTGTGGCTAGCCGTGGGAAGAACACTCCTTAAGGAGACAGCGACCAAAATGTACCAGAGACTTGAAGATTCTGGACCACGGTCTAACAGGCCCCCATGTAAGTTGAATTGAACAGTCACCAGTTAAGGGTTAGGTCGGTATTTTCATTTATTTGTATGTAGTTTCATACAATGGGATACGTGCGGTCTTACCTTATAATTCAATTTTTTTCAATATTTTATTCGTAAAATCAATACTGTTTGCGCTTTCATTTTGCCTTTGCGCACAGGCAGTTTCTGCTGTATTACGAAACGACTACGCATTCAATGAGACTAGAAATTTTCTTTAATATACCCAAGAATTTAAAATTCGAAGACTTTATGTGAAATGTGATTAAAAATATTTTCTTTATAAAGTTTTTATATTTTATTTTATAGAATAAGTACTTCTTTCTTAGCGGCCAATTATTATAATTATTATTCCAATTCAAATAAAATTCATTGTAAATAATTATTTGCTAATATCTTTTTAATTAATTCCACAGTGTTCCAAGGCAGTAACATCGGCGAATGGTAAGAAGTGTGTTAGGGGTGGGTTTTATTGATGCGTATTTGCCCCTTAAAGGTCGAATTGTCAGTCAATGCTTTAGTGCACGTCACTAAAGTATTGACTGACAATTCGACCTTTCTACCACCTTACCATTCTACCACCCTAAAAGGCAAACAGTAATAAAGCTGGTACCTATTGTTTAGACTGACATTAACGTTGTACTTTTGGGAAACTTAAGTAATTAGGTATGAAATACGTATCAAATGACATCACCCCGCTTTTATTTGAGTTTTTATTGAATTACTTAAAAGCTTAATGCACAATAAAGATATAGTCAAAATAAAAAAATATTCAGTTTAATGCAGAATATAAAAATTATTGAATTTAAGAATTTGCAATGAGAGATTTTATAAACCAGAACACATTTTATATTTTGTTCACTTAAACTATTCTATACTTTTAAAATGAAAATGATACGAAAATGAAAATGAAGAGTCTGTAAATATAATAAGTTTATATTGCACGCAATGTACATTAGACTAAATAAACACGCTTCAACGAACACGCTATTTATTTGCCTCACCTATCCGTTGCGTCATTAGGGACAGGTTTTGTTACTGCGATTGTGACCTGCGACTTTTTGTCGCAGCATAATGACGCTCACCCTAAGTTTGCTTTGATCCCCTCCCATGTTATACAGAACACGCACATACTGTTTTAGATTAAAGTAATGAAAACCGTGCATATTCAATATAAATAAGGGGTCTGTTTTTACAATATCATACTGGCATATATTCAGTTTTGATTTTTTAAAGAAATCCTGTTCCATCAACGGAATTTTAAAAAAGTCATATTGCTACTAAATATTTTGTCATAAAATTTTTTTTCAACCTCATCAAAAGGTAAGCTATAATTTCTTGGTGAATTATCTTGGGAACCTTGAAATCGATGGTCCCTACAAGCAAAAAAATTTGTGTTCGTGAAAGGGAATGGGGATTTTTAGACAGCCGTATACTTTTATACTTTAACTTAGTAGCTTATTTACGTTTGATCACTTTAAACACTTATAATAGATCACCACTATTTATAAAGATGAAACTAAAATACCGATTTGTCGCGACACGCGCTATACGGTGAGAAAAATTGCCTATTTCTGAAAAGGTATTCAACCAACAACATACTACTCCTAAATAGAATAATGATCGATCAAATTAAGGTATTAATACCCATATCTACCCCTTCATGGTCCCGTAGCACGTGAAGATAAAGACGCAGTATTGAAACCGTACTTAATTAATTAGTACGAAAACGAAACCAATTTTTTAATAGATTAAAGTATGTATTTTAAATTCCATTTTAGGTAAATCGCGTGTCGATCGATGTAAATATTTAATACTAACTAACGTGGAAAATGTTCGTAAAAACAGCCTAATGAGTTTAAATATAAGCTTTATAAGCAAGTAGGTATCTAGGAACGAATCGTTCGCAATGATACACAGACGCGCGATAGGTACGAGAAAATAAGCGGAATTACTTACTGTAAGAGGTGTCACTTCTAGGCTGATCTTGTATGCGTTATTCACGTGTATTACAGACGTTTCGCATCCTCAGAATGATTAAGGATCAATTCAAAAATGTTTTTTGGAAATCGCAATAATAATTATTTTACCAGTTCTGCACCCCTATTAAGGGTTTGCAACCGTTTTCGTAATCTACACTCGCTAGTGTCTCCGCCGAATATTTGTGTGAAAATTGTGCAGAGCCTCTTCGTGGTAACGTGAAGAACTGAAATATGACTCAGATTACTAAAACATTGTAAAACTTAAAATAAAGGTACTGAATACATTGTATTTTTTTTTGTAGAAATACGTGTAGAAATAACTTTTAAGGTCTGTCTTATCACAAAATCATTTTCGCAATTTTTTGAGTTGATCGCCATCTATCGTTTTGAGGTTGCGATTTATCAAAACTTCAAATCGACTAATTTACATTATTTTGACAGTAAATAAAAGAGTAGTATATTTTTACATCTTTAAGATTGACAACCCTTATTCTGAATGAAGGAAACGTTCTTATTTCAAAATATATTCAATATAAGATTCCTTATACAAAATAAGATTCCTTACTGATCGTAGCTTATATTTATATTGTGACCTAAATTTGGGTAATTCTAAGCATATTTTGACCTATTTCTATACAAATCATTGTATACATTTGGCCGTGAAAAAGAATTGGTCGGTTAGCAAGTACGAAAACTACTTCGCTAAATTAGACAATGACATAATAAATATCGCAGTAATGCGCAATTTTGCACTCATTAAAATTTAACGACGGAATAATCGATACTTACTGCGGAATGGTTATTCGTAACTATCGATTTCACATGATACCCACGCGATCGATATAAATAACATACCACAGTGTCAAAACATCCACAGCTGGATGAATTTATCGCTACCGTAAATCATATCTGCCATATTTTGTCACATTTCATTGTTGAACATTTTATAATCTATAATCTATGACCCACATCTGTCAAATAATTTAATACGACCATTTTATATGGAGCCGTATCCTCTTTCGCATCCAATGATATTTAATGACGATATCTTTAGATGTAGAGGTCTATTTAAATTGGTCGATTTCATCGTTATGATTGTTGGCTGTCATAGAGCCAAGTAACTTGTATTTTATAATTAGTTGAAATCGCGAGTGAGATCGCGCGTGATAGCCAGTGTCAAAACCTTCGTAAAGCCTTGTAATATATTTTAATTATAAACAATTAGCAAAACATTCGTTATGAAACACAATTTCGCCACTGGTTAATTATAATTAATCCATGGTAAAAAAATAATTGATTGAATTGAACATAATTTTGTTTTACGAAATTTTCTTTTCGGTAATGATTAGCTATTTGTACGTAACAAATCGCTAATTATTATCAAGATATATCGTATAGACTGATACAATATTACATAACTAGCTGTTGATTACCGCGGAACCCTATGTTTTTTTAAGTGAAAGTAGCCTTGTAACATCAGCTACCAGTGTAGGTCAAGCCGTTTCAGATATTACCCGGAACAAACAGACAGACAAACGGAGAAAATAAAAATATGCCATTACTTTACATTAAATACTTTCATATGCATTTAATGAAAAACTGTTATTTTGGAATTACAAACAGACACTTAAATTTTACTTATCTGTATAGAATGTATAGAATAGATAGTACATTATTGATTTTTCGCAATAATCTCGAGTTTTTCATTCATTAGTTATGTTGGTTTGGATCAAAAATTACTTCATAATAATGTTTTGTATATAAAGTTATATCATTACCACCTTAAATGGGGAGGTAGCAGTCGTACCAGCTAAACGTACAGTCCCCCTGATGGTAAGCGCAGGTAAAACTCGTAAAAATTGGTGCTTTAACACCACAGAAAAACCTTTCGGCACCAATGTGGTGAGATCGCAAAAATATGTTATACCTTTTAGTCATAAGTACATCTCCATCGTGCAATCTTCCACGTTTATTTCGTAATCGATACAACTAAGTATCGATAAATGATATAAAGTCGAGTAATGAGCGATCAGCGAGCGTACTTAGTGCTTATTGCGTAATCGATATTAATTAGTTTACGATTGGAAAAAATCGTTATGGACTCGGTTCGCGGTATTTCTCGATTGCAAGACGGTTCATTGGTTACGCTACCGGCTAAAGAGTAGCGGTAGCAGAAAAATCTAAAACAGTACTAAAGTTAATATACTAAATGAGAAAGTTACTTGTCTTGTCCACTGTCTGATAAATTACCCTCTTATACTTAGAAATACTTCAATTCAATTTATATTGACTCTGATACAGGGAAATATAATTTTGTCTTCTACTTGAATATTTTTTATGTTATACGTGGAATAGGCAATCTCACTCGTGTGCTTAATCATGAGCTCATTTACTGATGTGTTATAAAGCATCACCTAAATACATCATTCAATTATAGTTTTGAAAAAATAGGAGGACAACACAAATTCGATACGGGTGTAGGTGATATTTAATTTTGAACATAGGATACAAAGGATTATAACATGTAGCATGTATAATCCTATGTAATCGTGTCTTTCTGACGATTTGAAAGTACATTGTAAAAAGTCTAATCGAATAAAGATATTTTTGATTTTGATAACTTTTGCAAACCATACTTACTGGCAGTGATTACTTAGATCCTAGTATTTAGGTTAAACTGCTTATACTCCCTACTTAGCCATGTGCCTTTGACGGATATTGCTTGACCGACTCAAAGCTAACTCCACACGTATTCAATGCACCGTTCTAATTTTGAATTTATGACCCTACGAAAAAGGGTAAATAAAATAGGTGTGAAACAGTTTACTTAAATGGAAACCTTATGAAACTATAATAAGGTGCTTTATCGAATATCGACAATAAAAAAAAATATGCTCACGCCATCCCAGAAGGGTCGCCGAAGGGGTAAGCAGAGGTGTTGTAACTACACCCACATTTCATCGAA
The DNA here is from genome assembly GCA_929442735.1 of Watsonalla binaria. NCBI lineage: Eukaryota > Metazoa > Arthropoda > Insecta > Lepidoptera > Drepanidae > Watsonalla > Watsonalla binaria. The sequence continues at coordinate 4,484,346 of OV838938.1, forward strand.
TATGATCAAGTGCCAAAGTGACAGAGGGTGAGTCTATCGCCGCCTCAGGCACTATACATACGTCTTTGAAATACTTCTCAGGCATATGCAGGTTTCCTCACAATGTTTTCCTTCACCGTAAAGCACGTGGTGTGAAATAACTGCACATAAGTTTTTTAGAAAAACTCATTGGTATAATCGACAATGGTGCTATTAAATTTATTCTTCCGTCTGTACATAATTACTTGAGAGCCATGGTGACCAAATGGTGTGAGTAGTCGCCTGCAACGTAAGCGATACGAGTTCCAATCTGCTCCAATGAGTTTTAATGATTTCATGCCACATCCAGCGGCCCTGATCTCTTATTACCATGAAAATGTAACTCTTATTATGAGACTGTATATGACGTGTATAAGTCTGTCACTGTCACACAGTGGAACTATGATAGCTATAAGAGCTTATGGTGAAGAAAAGGTGCAGATGTGTCTGAGAAGGAATTTAATGACGTTTTTATATTATCTTGACGATGACGGACTAAGCATCTGACACGTTGGCACCTTATTATGTAAGCTGAAAAGTGGGTGTTTTATAATGTAATATCTCTGCCTCTTTGGAAGTCTGCTATGAAGGAGCCTTATACAATTGTAAATACTTCATAGAACTACCGATCAAATTCTGATTTAGTCAGGTGGCTTTTGGGGCCCTAACACCACCTTGGGTTTAATAATTTTGTTTTGTGGGGAAATCGGGATCACAAACGTCACATTGTACCATTAAAAATAGTTTCAACTAAAGAGCTTTTCAGACTTTGGGGTATACAACATTAATACAATATATACTAGCAGTGCCTTGCGAATTCACCCGCGTAGATTTAATTTCATTCCCGCGGAATCCTAAATGTTTAAATAAATGTAGCCTAAGTTACTTCTTGTATCATTAAATACCTGGCATTGAAAGTCCCGTTAAAATCGGTCCAGCCGTTAAATATGCATTTAGTGAAAAGGTTTTGGAATTGCGAACAGACGCTTCAATAAAAAAAAATCTGTATAGATTAATTACTTTAATATTTGTTGTTTAAAATTCTGTCTTAAGCAGATCAAAGTTATAATTATATCTACAGTGCCTTCTACCTAAAGACAATAATATTTTCCCAACGAAACATAGTAGAATAAATCTACGTGAACCATAGCTAACTGGGATAGATAGTGAAAGTAACTATTGTGGGCCAATTAACAGAGTTCCGCTCTTAATAAGATCGCTATCATTTTATAGTGTTCATGATTTTAACATTGTTCTTTCACAATATCGAACCAGAATGAAGTTAGCATGAAGCCTAACTGACTCTTCCTATAATTTGAAATTTTAAAATACCACAGATTTGGGTATTTTGCCGGTACTTCTAAAATATATCGAATACTCAGAGCGCAGGCTCTAGCACCTTCTGTCAACAGAAGGTAAGGTATCAAAACGAAATTAATTTCTTTAAAATGGATAGGAAAAATATGAACACGAGGCGGGACTCAAACCAACGACCTCTGCAAACCGAACTTTTATTACTTTCTTTGCTGGTTACTCTGTCAGCTGAGCTACTCGTGATCTCATCTCATTTGTAAAACTTTTTCTTCCCTTGTTTTGTCTACTTAGGAGTCACCTTCCGCTTCCTGTTCTTTCTGACTGGATCCAAGTCAACTGATAAGTCTAATGTTCCAATGTTCCAACATCTATATCAATACATATTATACATTATACAGATAAATAAACTTGAAGTGTCTATTTGTAATTCAAAAGTATCAGCTTTTCACTAAATATATATGAAAGCATATGCATAATAAAAATATTTTTTTTCTCTGTCTGCCTGTTTGTCTGTTTATTGCGGGTAATTTCTGAAATGGCTGGACCGAATCAAATCAAATCAAATCAATTGATGGGATTGTAACTTGCATTGAAGGCGACTATGCAAACCATTCAGCTACACATTTTAAGAAATAATCCATTTTAATTAACATAGATAATATTTTTTTCTCAGGTCACTCTGTGCTGAACACTCGAAGATGCCTTCGTAACGCACTGGCAGAGAAGGTAAGTGAAACATCTTCGTTATTGAGGTCTTAAGTATAGTATCTTATCTATATCACATACAAAAATCTCTATCAATGTAAGGAGAGATGGAGAAATATCGTATTATGACGAAAAAGCCGACTAGGAATCAATCCTACTTGTAATTTTACGATAAGTAGCTCGATCCCATTCAAATGTGCTATTCAAGTGTTCCAAAACCATAGTTCGATGTGAATTCAACTCTATGAAACATAAATATGTTATAAAACAAAGGGCGTGGTGGCCTCGGGGCTTGAGCAGTCGCCTGCTACGCAAGCAACGCAAGTTCAAATTCCAGCGGAGCGTGTACCAATGAGTTTTCCTAAAAACTTATGTGCAGCTATTTCATACCACGTGCTTTTCGGTGAAGCGTCGTGAGGAAACCTGCATATGTCTGACAAGTAATTCAAAGGCGTATGTTTAGTGCCTGAGACGGTGACGGCGAAAACTTTATGTACAGAGTGAACATTTTTGATTAATCTATATATCTTCACTACTATTATAATGAGGAAAGATTTGTATGTTTATAATGACGTGACGTCGCTAGTTTTAAATAAATAAATATGCTCATGCCATCCCAGAAGGGTAAGCAGAGGTGTTATAACAACAACACCTACATTTCACCGAATATGATGAAGTGTCAACGTGACAGAGGTCCATCGCCGTCTCAGGCACTATACATACGTATTTGAATTACTTCTCAGGCATATGCAGGTTTCCTCACGATGTTTTCTTTGGTGAAAGCAGGTGGTGCGAAATCACTGCACATATTTTTTTATAAAAAATCATTGGTCTAGGCCCCGCTGGGATTCGAACTTACGTCGATTGCGTAGCAGGTGACTGCTGAAACACCGAGGCATATATATCAATACAGATATATATATAAAATGTATGTGTCTGTTACCAATTCAATATGAACAGCTTTGTGCTGAATGGATATGATAGTATATTATGCGGACTTAAAAAAAAATCATAAAACGCTTTCTGTTTCACCAAAATTTTTCTCTGTCTGTATGTTTGTCTGTTTGTTCCGAGTAATCTCTGAAACGGCTGGAACAATTTTAGTCGAACTTTTTTTTACTAGCACCTAGATGATGTAACGAGGAGTAAGATACGTGCTATAATTTAATAAAAATAGGAACTCTATTTTTATTATAATTAAGCCACCCAGGAAATGAAGCCTACCCTGGGCACAACTAGTAATGTAATGAAATTAAGGTTCGCAGGCTCCAAGCGCAATTCCATTAATTCCAAAAAAACTTTTCTCAAATTACAACATTATTTGGTGACTAACTTACTAAATATCAGCAAACAATACCAGATTGTTATAACATGCTGTATAGCAGTGATGCGGACGGCGGACGATCCAGTTTTTGTATGGCCTACCCCAAGCGCGCGCGCACTGTCCGATCATGACAGGCCTTTATAAATACACAGTTTTTATACACGCCTTGCTGACATACTGAACCTTGCTCTCTATATTGTGACGAGTTCTTAATGTCTTTCTTAACTACCACGAATTAAACACATACAGATTACATATAACTCTATACAGAAAAATAAAATTGAAGGGTAGTAATTAATTACGCTATGATAATTGAGTCCGCTTTATTCGGGGCATTCACTTAGCTATTTTAGTTACAACCAGAAACATAAAAATATTTTTTTTTTTTAAATTTTAAAATCGCTTTTAAACAATATTGTGATGTAAATAAAAAACTTTATAAACGAAAGAGGTTCACTACCGCTACATGTCTCTTTGTAATTCCAAATAAAAATAAAAAATCACTGTACGTTTGTCTGTCTGTAATTTTAGCGGGACTCTCACTATCAGATAGTTGATGTTACAAGTAGTAACTAGGATACTTTTAGTTAAGGTTAAAATTAGGGTTCAGCGAAATAAGGACAGTCATGAAATTAGGTCTAGGAGGATGAAACTGACCACAGGTAGTATTACATACATATGCTGATTTTGGGACTAGATGGTGCTGTGATAATATCCGAACATTATTAAAAATTAAATGAAAGATTTTTGGTGCAAAAAAAGTTAAAAATAACGCGACACCCTTTGTCTGCACTTAATTTATTGTACTTCAATATTCAATTTTTATTCACGACATACATTTTCACATTCTAAATTCTCAAAAATAGTTAAGTAAAATACGAACACGAGGCGGGGACTCGAACCCGCGACCTCTGATAACCGTGCAATTGCTCTACCAACTGAGCTACTTGCAAATTTTCCTTTCCTTGTTTTGTGGTTTTAGGGGCCGCCTTGCACCATCTGTTGGTTGGTGTATCCAAACTCATTTTTTTTTGCAGAGTTCGTGGGTTCGAATCCAGCCTCGTGTTCGTATTCTTTTTTACCATTTTTAAGTACTTAAATAATAAGCAAAATAATCCAATAGTTAATGAAACCTATTTAAACCTCCAACTAAGATGCAGCTATCTAACATCTAGTCGATTTTTGATTTTTAATGCTATTATAACGACAAAAAAAAATCTAACGATCGGTGTTTACGAATTGTCAATACCTTGAATAGTTTTTTAAATAATTCATTAAAAAGTCACATGGGTTTAATTTTTACCGTGGTTGTAGTATGTTATTCAATACAGCGGTTTTCGTGGTTAACGGCATTATATATATATATATATATATATATATATATATATATATATATCACGGCAGCATTGAAATAAGCACAAATGTTACAAATAGCATAGGAATCCAGTGGTTAGTAGAATTGAATAGGACTCGCGGTCAGAAAGGCCGTAATTATGTGAATATTTGTCGGTGTTCAGTACTAATGAGCCGCTAATTATTAGTGAGCTAAACAGGAATTTATGTAGTGAAGGTTCGACGCTCTAATGGTTAACGTCAGAAGACTTGATTTATGCTGTGTTAAAGATTCTTGATTGTTTATTGCGTTAATGGAATTATTTTTATAACTCTGGGACATAGATTGCAATGTGTTAAATAATACAAATTTTAAATCAATTCTGTGCTATCTTAGAAGGTTTAGACTAAGCTAATATTCTGACATGGACTTGAACAAAACTTATGGCAAATGTTTGCCAAACATGCCATTATTCTGACCTTCTTTTGTGGAAGGAATCCATTTTAAGGCTTGTCATATGGCCCACGTATTGGCCAAACAAGTAGCATATGACAATAACACCTGCTTTCAACTATACTTGGTATTTACCCGACTGTAGGAGTGTTACTGACAAGTGGGGTAATTGATCCTTTAGCAGATGTTTAATGAAAAAAATAAACTGTAGGGGTCAACTCTCATTCTTCGAAAACGAAACATAGCGAAAATCAAAGGAAGTTTCGGTATCGTTTCTTTTTCGCCCTTATTTTCGTTCGTTAAATAATGTAATTCAAGTAGGTTTAGAATATATAAACGTCAAGGAATTTTCTAGCGGCCCACGTTATTAATAAAACCCGTGCTGGGAACTTTGTGAACTTTACGACCTGAACTTTGTATTTCGATGAATAAGAGCAGGCCCCAGTTCCGCTACTTACATAATTATAAAAAAAATATGTCGAAGACATTGTATGAATTAAATACGGCAATAATATCCGGATGAAACGAATTATCAAGACACAAGATTAAATATTCTGATTATTGCCGTCCGGTACAAAAACCAGGGCCGGATAAGCTCATAAGCGAATATTTGAACTTTACTGTTTTAAGTACATGCTTATAAGGAGCATTAATTTAATTCCGTCGCGCATTCCGAAATAGATTTTATCTTGAACTGAGTACCAAATGATTATAAATCTGAGTAAATATTCACATAGAGCGAAGATTGAAAACATAATACTAATAATTATGTTAATGTACTGTATTTAAATAACAATTACCTTAATCGGGTCAGCACCAACTGGGCCCCCAATATTCGTACCTTAGAATAAAAGTTGTAGATTCGGCCCCTATATAGGTGCCCATTGGTCCTCCGGGAAGAGTCATATATTTTAAGTAGCCCAATCGTCTCCTGGTATAAATGGTACGTTATGATAAGACGAAAATCATTGAAGCTACCTCTTTAAACTTCTGATGTCCTAGTACTTTAGATAGATCTGCACAGGGTTCGAACTTCAGGGGACGAATGGATCCTGACCTTATTTATTAATTGTATTTGGGGTACAGCACATTTAAACGTTTGAATTCTTTATCTTAACATCTATATGTCTCTATAGATAAATCAAATTGAAAGGTCTGTCTGTGATTCAAAATTAGAGCATTTCTCTAAATGGATATAATGAAACTTTATGCGGTATTTGAATATAAAAATATAATATTTTCTTATTGTCTTTTCGCTTGTTCCGGCTGAATTGGCGGGACTGATTTAACGGAAATCTCCCTGATATTACAAGGAGTAACAAAAGCAATTTTTATTTTAAAAAAATAGGGTTCCGCGATACGCGCGGATTAAAATACGGAGCAAAGCTAATAATTATATAACTTATTTTTAGACCCGCTTAAATGACTTTAAGATTTCAGAACGTATAATCTACCTGCAATGTTGCTCAAAGCTGCTAACCCTTAATGCTTAAATAATTCAGTTGTGCGACAGTGACAGATGTATACATGTCATATACATAGGCTCATGATACGAATCAAACTATCGTGGCAATAAGATCTTATGGCAAGGCTCTAGAACTAATGGAGTACGGTAATTGCTAACATTTGAAGCGAAGTAATATTTTATTCAACTAACTAAGCAAAAATGTGACATTAATAATGACATAAATTATTATTGCAAGACCTTATTTACAATTCTTGCTTGCCGTCATTGGCGGACTTAACGATAAAGACATGAAGTGCATTTTATATTATTTATTAATACTTTGCTAAGACGTATGTTGTTTTTATCAAGGTTGAAGGGCTTTGGGTATAAATAAATTATATATAAAGAAATAAAGCATAATGGCTAAGAAAATTGGAATTATGTATTTTTATATTGCTATAAGCTAGCATAATATTTCTCGATGTTTTTAATATTATGTTAATTGTGTAGGTTTTTGAACTGCTTAGAGTTCGTTCTCTTCTAGATCTAGAAAAAATCAAATTACTGTAAAAAAGATTTAGAGATTATCCAAAAAAATGCCGAAATTAAGATTTAAGAAATAATTATAGTCAGTTGTAAGGATATACGGAACATCGTATTGTACCCTGTTCATCCTAATGTTCTGGCCCTTTACAGTTTATGGTGGTGTTATTAAATTCCCACGCATACATAAACCTCTAGAATATGACACTTTTTTTGGGCACTCGTGTTAGTAAAGAAGATATATATCATTATTAATTACACTCATAAATGTTGCATATAAAATTGTGCCCTAATATTATATGGAATCAAATATGCCTTTTTACGATGTTAAACAAACAGGTGATTTTACCTCAATTCGAATGCCGTAAAAATCATACATACGTACATAAGTTCACGCCTGTATTCCCGAAGGGGCGGGCAGACATGTTATAATAACAACACCCACTGTTTACCGACGATGTACAAGTACCAATGTGGCAGATGGTGAGCCTATCTCCGTCTCAGGTACTATATATACATACATATTTGAAGTGCTTCGCAGAGATATACAGGTTTCCTCACGATGTTTTCCTTCACAGTAAAGCGCTTGGTGTAAAATATCTGCACATAAGTTTTTTTTAAAACGCATTATATCCCATCGGAGCCTGAACATTGGTTCAGGCTGATTTGAACTTGCGTCGCTTTGCGTAACAGGCGACTACTCAAACCCCACGGCCACCATGGCTTATACAAAAACGGCTCGTAAAAATCAGAATCATAATAAATTTGCTTTGGGTCATATTTAATGTACTACATAAAATAAATACCTTTTTTTAAAAAAAGATAATACCGTGAAATATTCACTCTCGTTTAACAACCAATATTAAGCTATAATTTGCGATGGAAATAAACCACCACATTATTGCGTGATGCGATATAATTATATTGAATAAAATAAGAATACAATATCGACAAGAAACTTATTTAAATGGACTGCCAGAGCGAGTAGACTGTAATTTGTAGAGTGCATTGGCACTATATACCCTCTACCTATCGACTCGGCGTGATAATTGTATAAAAGTACAGTTTATAATACTTTTATTGTCGGGATAGACTGCTTTGTAATGAGATTTAATATAATACTTAAGTACTATAGGAATAAACAGAACACACTGTATTATAGCGCAAGTGAGACCCGTGGTGGCCGTGGGGTTTGAGCAGTCGCCTGCTACCAAAGCGACGCAAGTTCGAATCCTTGTTCTAGTTGAAGAGTTGTATATGTACTCGAATGCACCGAAAACTCTCATAGTGCGATGTAGGTTGTCGTCTATTTGCTCATAAACTAGCGATTTTTAGCGACTAGCGCCATCTATGTAATGAGCAGAGAAGCGCTGCTTCATTGTTGACAAATACGAATCTTTAAGGAAAATTATCAGTTAAAATTATTCCATAGCTAGCTATCATAGTTACAGCTTCTAAAATGATCTCGTGATAGTGAAAAAACGTCATCAAGTTCTACCTTTTGTTTTATCATATTAATAAAAAAGAAATCAAAGATTATATTCAATTTTGGACACGAGACCTTTAGGTTTTTCCTCGTAAAAACAAGTAGCCGATTATTAAGGCAGCGTCCTTCGTTTACAAGGGGTTTATTACGATCGACAGTCAACTAATAATCGGGAGGATACTAATCATCGAGAGGATATTGACTCCTTAAATGATACGCTTGTTGGACCGGTGTGCATCGTTAGGGCATTACAAGTTCTGAATGTCAGGTTGGAGATACGATTGACAACGTAACCTTATATTTGGCACTACAAGTAATTCATATTAACGATATTGTTGATCTTTTCAATACCAAAATCGTAGTTACTTTTATTACAATTAGCTTAATGTTTTTCAAATTGACCCAGCTGTTGCATCACTTTAGATGCTAAATTTCTATCATCATTATCATCATCCTCCTGCCCTTATCCCATGTTATTTGTGGTCGGCGCAATGTGTTCTTCTCTTCCATTTCTCTCTATCAGCCGTCATATCTGTATTCACTCCTATTCTAGCCATATCATCTTTCACACAATCCAACAATAGTTTCTTAGGTCTTCCTCTCCCCTTGTAACCATCCACATTCATAAACAAAACTTTTTTGGCAACATTATCCTCATCCCTCCGTATAACACGTCCATACCACGACAAATGTCTATTCCTCAACTTCTCAGTCACTGCTACTTTCAGACTTCCCCTTATAAACTCATTCCTTACCTTGTCCAATCTCGTAGATGCTAAATTTCTATAAACTATTTTATTTTTTTGTGGCAGCAGCTTATTCTCATTTTATTAAGAGACTAGCTTTAGACTTTGGGTTAACCCTAACCTAAGCCTGCGGCGTCGTTTACGTAGCGCGATGATATATATCCTATAGCCTTCCACGATAAATGGGCTATCTAATTGGACTGAAATAATGTTTCAAAACGGACCAGTAGTTCCTGAGATTAGCACCTTCGAGCAAAGAAACAAACTCCTTTGTAGGTGTAGTCGTATAGATATGATGGGACCTCTTGGTAGAAATTTGGAGCTCTGTCAACTTTCACTGAAGATCACAGAAAAAATGCTTTCCCAAAGTAGAGAACGAGTAGATGTAGTATTAATTATAATGAGACCCATTCGTCCTTCGTTATGTCAACATAGTTTTTCACCTATACATCTATACTCTATGTACTTACTCTATACAGATAAATAAGATTGAAATATCTGTTTCTAATACTAAAATAACAGCTTTTGACTAAATGCATATACATATATACGGCTAAGTATGTACTGATATAAAAAACATTTTTTTTTCTCTGTCTGTCCGTCTGTCTCTCTGTTTATCTGTATTTTTGTTCCGGCTAATCTCCGTAACGGCTTGACCGATTTCCACCGGTAGTTAGCTAATGTTACTAGAAGTAACCTAGGCCACTTTTATATAAAAAAATAACATTTCATTTCACTTTTATACCGCTTTCGTGTCTTTGCAGTTTTAATAAGGATAAAACCCCAGGAAACTAAATATACAAAGTACATATCCAACTTAGATATAAAATGTTTATTTAATCAACATACTGAGGAGCCTTAGCATAGCTGTCAATCGGCAACAGGATATGAATCACATCCTTAACGACTGGAGTAACGGACCACTCTGCACTGTTCAATTAATACAGTAATATCTGATTTAAGATTTGCCTAGTTGCGAGATGTGTGTCAATTAAAGATACATGATACATTTATATTAAATTAGTTTTTTTTAATACTGCATCAGTCTACTGCAGTAAGTGAAGTAAATAATCATCTTATTACACAAACATGTTATAAACCAAGACTGGGCTAAACTCGGATTAAAACTGTGTCTATCCCTTTTTAAATACGCATCACAGAAAGAGATGGAGCTATCTCAGTCTATGTTTTGTAATAAGGTGTCAAGTGTCTCTCGCCCACAATACCGATATGTAAGCGACTGTATGACTGCGATATGTAGGATTCGAGTGAAAAAGGGATTCCACTGGAAACGCATTGAAATTTATAGAATAACTCCGCGGATGTTAAATTTACTTTTAATATGTTCCGTACATTTTTAAACAGTCTATTAAAGTTGACATTTGTAGAAAGCCCTGCATTGGAACAAGGTGTCACCTACAAAACTTTCATCCCCTATTTTACTCCCAAAATGTCAGTAAACCCTTTGTTGGTACATACCTACACAACACCAAGAACACACCCTCCAAATGTCATGTCTCTAGTACCATCAGCGTAGGCTATGCAGTGACATATAAAGCAGTTAGTATAGAAAGAATATTATTATATCACAAAAAATATGTATGTCTGTCTACTGTCTCCGTTCTATTAAAGGCTGTACTGGCGTCTGTAATTAGCGAATTAATCACAGTATAATTGTGTACCAATTACGAGTTTATTTCAAGAAACTTTACATTCTTTAAAAGAAACATTATGAGTTATTTTTTCTTAAGAAGTATTTTTTTATTTATTTGCCTGTAATTATAGTCATGTATTTAAAACTTCAAGATCAGTTCATAGCATTTTCAATAAATAGTAAGTAGTATTATCTCTGGGATTTTATTGAAAAACTATTTCAATTATTTCTTTACATCGACTTACTATAGGCAAGTGAAAAAATGCTTACACACACAACTAACGGTGTTGTATATCCGTAAAATTTTATTAAGTTATGTTGTCTATGAAATTGCGAATTTAAGGTAAAGATTTCAAAATACAACATTAAGAGATTTCAGGCTTTTTCATACGTGACAAAAAAATAGATATACTTACTATATTATGAAAAGTGCTATGCATTCGTAAAAAAGTTATGAAAATATAATTAATTCGTTATTAATACTATTTTTAAACAACAAAAATAGCAATTATGCATGGAACCCGTAGTCACCCCTACCAAATGCTTAATTGTGTAATGGTCTCGTGATTGCTTGAGGGAGTATATTAATTAGAGGGTAGTTACCCCGCGTGGTCAGGCAGCGTGGCATGGGATAAAATAACGGACATATTTATAAATGCGTTGTAGCAATATAACTTTAGTTTCTCATGATTAGAAAGAATAAAAAAAATAAAATAAAAAAATAAGTCAACCCAAAAAGATCCCCGAAGGGGTAAGCAGAGGTGTTGTAACAATAACACCCACATTTCATCGTGACATAGGATGGGTCTATCGCCGTCTCAGGCTCTATACATACATCTTTAAATTACTTCTCAGATGTTTTCCTTCACCGTAAAGCACGTGGTGTGAAATTACTGCACATAAGTTTATAGAAAAACTCATTGGTATAATTCCCACTGGGAATCGAAATTGCGTCGCTTGCGTAGCAGGCGACTGCTCAAACACCAAGGCCACCACGCCTTTCTATTAAAATATATTAATATAGTTACTGAAGATCCCTCCAAATAAAGATATCTTAGTGTAGCTTTTCGTTCTTGTGGAGTAATGTTGTCACTGCTCAATGTGCTGGCTGTGTGATTCCATTCTTTACATAGGTAACGCACGAGTGACACTTATGGTAATCGCATCCCATCAGGCGGCTGCTTCCTGTAGCTGAAACAATAGGTGTTTAACGTTGGTGTGTTTTGTATCGGTGTCCAGGGAACTACACTGCATGAAATAAAAAAAATCACAAAGGCCATTTTCGTATCTGTGGAAGTAGAGTTATGGAGATATGCATATATTTGGGTGAAGTGAAAGAATTATGTAAGGATCATAGCATGTTGGAACAGTTGTAAGATACAAGCGTGAGCATAATATATGATTTGATTTAGAGCAGAGCATAGTAAACGGTAAAGTACCCTTGTCACGAGTGTGCCACCGATTTCGTAATCTATACTCGAGATAGATATTTTAGTTCTTCACGTTACCGCTGGGAGTCGCTGCACAATTTCTCATACTAATATTCGGCGGAGACGCTAGCGAGTATAGATTACGGAAACAGTGGCAAACTCGTGATAGGAGCACAGGTATATACAATGAACGTTTACCCCACAAGGGAGGTCACTCAAGCGATACATTTTAGTAGGTCAGGTCACCGTTCCCCGCCCTATAGAGATCATCTATTCACAAGGACATCTTGTTATCATAATAGGGACGGCTGCCCTTTATTGTATACATTTTGTATGACGTAATGACATGAAAATATCTTTAGAAATAGTCATATCACACAATTGTGGTTCTCTATCAATAAGAGTATTTTCCACCTCATCTACTCATACTGAAATCATAGATTTGAATATTCTCCTTGCATCTTATTTAGTGCACAAAGTTGTGCAGTGAATAAGTGCCTTATGATTGAACTTAAAAGTGTCGATACTTGTTATTCGATTATACAGCAAGTATCGACTCGACTATAGTGTCTCGTTGATATAGCAACCAAACGCTACTACGGAACAATTGGGTTCAGTTCGATACCCAGTTGATCAAAATGTATTGAGTTTATCCATCTGTAATTTCTTAGTAAGAGCCTGGGCTCTTACTAAGAAATGGTATACCCACATCCAGACTCTGGAGTCTGGATGTGGGTATACCATAAGCATACCGCTGCCTACCCCTTCCTTCGGAGAATACAGGTGTGAGCATATTTATGCATAAACTACAAATATCATATCAACTGTAAAAAAAAATTGTATTCTGATTCCGTTATGTTTATTGTTAATTGTATCTTAGCAATTTTAACTGTTAAAAATGACAAATTTTATGGCAAATATAAGGAATTATTAATTTAGTATTTGATTTTGATATAAGTATAAGATAAAATACATGTGTAAAATACAGTGTATAGGGCTTATTGTGTCCTATAAACCATCAACTCCCTGTCTTCAATGTTGATCATTTCCATTGTGTGACTTTTGTGATTCATAGCACGCACTATTTATGAAGGCCATGTCTGACGTAGAACTGATTAATGGATCAAATATGGCTTCAACCATTAATAATTATTAAGGAACATTTTCCCTTAGAATTTTCTTTTCACTATTACTAATCCAGTAATTTATAGCAGTATTTGTAAGGTACGGCCTAGTTTTCTTTAATGATCTTGACGTTGCCTTCCATTGACATAACGTATGAGCTCTTGACAGAGCTCTCGTGATCAACAGACCTTTAACGATCACTCTTATTTTTTTTTATGATTGCTCAAAATCTGTTCACTTTCTTGAAAGTGGACCTCGAGACCGTTCGCTGTTACTCTCTCTGTTGCTTAGTTATATGTCTGTCCTCACTCCAGTTAATACCGCACGAAGACAAAGATTACGAAAAATGACATTACCTATTAGATTATCTATGGCCATATACCACATCTTTCCATACACAAAACAAGAATACGGTTAATCTGCAGCTCGAAAACGTCTTAATATAATTATAGATGTTGCCCAAAGAGCTTTGCTCATGAATGTTCGCTATTACAGACTTTCCAGGTCTAAGAAGAAAGGCTGGTGTCAGGGTAGTGTAAATTATACGTAATGGTGTCTTCGCGTTTCGACCGCTCATCAATATTTTTGGGGATAACTGCAAGTGTATTAGTTCCCACTCGCGGCATAGAAGATCCTAAAATATTACTATGCGCATTCATAGTCAGCGCTCGAAACTCGTGACGCCATTGCGGTACCTCTAGTTGATGTATTCTTTCTATAATATTTTTTGTACGTCACGTTGGCTCTTAATCATCTTCGGTGAAAAGTGGGTGTTGTAATTGCAACACCTCTGCCTACCCCTTCGGGGAATACAGGCGTGAGCATAATATGTGTGTATGTATATTTTTAGTATAATCTAAACTACCCAAACAACGCCATTAAATGTTACCTAACAAGCAAAAATAGAACCCCCATTTACTTGATTAAAATGAAAACGCGACTTGATTTATTCTACCGTTGTTTTTTTAAACCGTTGCCATAGCAACAGTGGTAACAACAAACCCTTTTATTTAAAATATACACCTTAATGCTTTCAAATTAAGGTTGAATTCAGGTTAACGTTAGTTGCTTAGCTTTTTCTTTGAAATGATAACAATGGACGTGGAAGGTAGAACTTGGAATAATTAAGTGAATGGAAATAGACTGAGTTGTTGATGGCATACACAAATTATTATTCTGTATGGTTGAATAACAATACAATACGTCGCTAGTATACCTACTTATAGGAAGTTTGATTGATATAAGTAAGTAGATTAACAGGGAAAATATATATTAAGTTTTCCTATCAGTTAATTCGCAATTCATGCCGGAGTTTGGAAGAACCGTTGGTCCTACCCCTAATCTCTCTCCGGTGATGTCGGATTGCATTCCCATCGAACAATGAGAGTGAGGGAATATAGAGTGCACCTATTTTTGCACACACACTTGTGCACTAAAATGTCTCCTGCGCAGATGATCGGAGCAGTCTTCTGCGCAGAAGATATTATATTGATCGCGTTGACCAAAATTTGTTTAGATTTATGGATACATTATAAGTTTGATTGTTTGTCATATATGTATGTTTATAAGACAAAAGACGTTTTCTCATACATAGTTGCAACACTGAAATATTTATCATTCGTGCATTTTAAAAGAACTTAAAAAATATTGTCTACATTTTCTAACTCCATTGATACTCACTTGAAAATCGACATCAGGAATCTCATTCTGCGCTTCATTCAACATACATACACAAATCAATACGCCAAGTTGGTTATTAGTCAGGAATAATGTAAAATTGACTTCGAATACATTAAAGAACGCCATTAAAGGAATACCATTAATCAAAATCATATTGTCATTAGTTTAAAAGCACAGTGACTCAGTGAAACCTATAAATTTATTGTGCTATGCTATTTGTGTCCTTAATAATAAGTATTCGACTTTTTCAGTCCACAGTTGATGATAGAACAGCCTTGTCAATAAGGCTTTTATTTACTCTGTGGCATTAGTTAATGAAACTTTATATCCTGCCTCGTTGGTCTAGTGGTCACAAGTGCTTCTGCAGAACAAGATGTCATGGGTTTGATGTGGATGTCCGATCCTCAAGCCGGGCAAAGTGTTATTCGATTTTTACATCTGTAATATAACAGTCCAGAGTCTGGATAACTGCCCGGTTAATGAAAATAGGCTCGCCCCCTACATGGAAGTTAAACATACTTTGCGACATGCGACGAGCTTTACCTTGACGGATAACATCGTGTAAATTTCTGAGAAGATTTTGAAAAATGTAATGTAGTACAAGGGGCTTACCATCGTTGGTTTAACCATCGCTGCTTAAACGATCATAGTTGGATCCCAATGCGTAAAACGGCGATGGACTTACCATATGTCATGTTGGCACTAAATCTTCGTTGAAAAGCGAGTGTTTTAAAACATCTCAGCTTAACCTTTCGGGTACTCTTCGAGAATGGTGTTAGCATATAAGCTGTTAATTGGAGGTTAATACAATCATAATTGACCCCGGATTTCCAATTTGGTATCTAGTCGCTAGAATAGTATCGGCTTATTGAATTTATTGATCGCTCAGTGCCAGTAAGTTACACTTATCCGTGTTAACCAGTCATAAGACAGTTCTTATTCAAGTTACCTGTTGCTAATAGTATTATTTCAATATTTATACCTGCCATTCCCAGCCTACGTTTATGTAAATAATATTATTGAATACGCCATCTTGTTCCTGCGAAGTGGATAATTGGCTTGGCGATAAGATTAGCACGCTGATTGACTGGAAACACTTAATCCAGTTTATGAGGCTTAATTAATTTATGACTGTATATGATTTATACGTATGACAAACTATACATATAAAATTCAAAGCCGACTGACTAAGTTATATCTCAACGCACATTCTAAGCCACCGGTTCTAGAGACATGAAATCCATCCCCGAATGGGGTTAAATGGGGGTTGAAAGTTTTATGTGAAATCATACAGCCACGAGGACGAAGTGGCGAGTGTCAGATAGTCCTCATATATAAAATT
Organism: Watsonalla binaria; assembly: GCA_929442735.1. Classification (NCBI taxonomy): domain Eukaryota; kingdom Metazoa; phylum Arthropoda; class Insecta; order Lepidoptera; family Drepanidae; genus Watsonalla; species Watsonalla binaria. The sequence goes on from OV838938.1 coordinate 4,500,946, forward strand.
TGAACGATATATAAGGCCATGGTTGAAACTTCACGAGTGAAATCGTTTTAAGGGGTATTATTTGACTAGTTAAGGAATACGAGAGAAAACGTACATGGGGACCTACTATCATTGATTTAAGCAGAACGGCTTGAGAACTTCTGAGTTTGCCGTTTCATTTTTGTACAGTTAAACGTCAAATCTGCTTAAACGATCATAGTTCCATCTTATGTTTTTTATGGATACTTTTGTAATGATTTTCATTTTCATTTGTTTCAGATAGTCAAGCTAACCTTTATGAGGTAAGATATTTTGTTTCAATATTTAAGTGCATACAATTAAAGCCATTTATTTTACATTCTTAAAATGTTTAGATAAAATTAAATACTAGACCCACAAGCAGCATGCATATCTCGAACCCAGGAACATCCTAAGGAAAAAAATCGACATATATGGGGTGAGATTACGAGTAACTCAGCTGGCAGAGCAACCGCTTTGCAAAGGTCGTAGGTTCGACTTCTGCTGCTCTTATTTTTTTTAATATTTTAAGAATTTAGATATAAACATGTCGTCATCGATGATAATCAAACACTTATTTTCAACTAGCTGTGCCCTGCGGTTTCACCCGCGTAGACTTAATTTCGTGTAGTTGGTGCACCAGAATGTTTAAAAAAAATGTAGCCTAAGTTGTTCCTTGTAAAGTTAGTTATCACATCACTAGTCAAAGTCCGCAAAAATCGGTCCAGCCTTTTCGGAGGTTAGCCGGATTAAACAGACGGACATGTCTGTCGATAGAGATTTTTTTAATTTATTTAAATTTAAATTGGTGTAATATGCATTCAGTGAAAAAAATACACTACAATTTTATTTATCTGTATAGATATGGAAGTATAGATTGATATAAAAAAAATGAATTTAAATATTAGAATTCTCATAAGTACCGACTACCAAGTCTTAACAAGAAATCAAATGAAAATTTTGGCAGCCAGTGTTGTCAAGCGTCTAATACCAAAATCACCGTGAAAATATGGAATTAAACGGTAAAGTCGGTTGATGCGGATATTTGCGGTTTTGTCGTGGTTACGACTAACCGTAACTAAGTATCCAAAGTGTCGCGCAATTTCTTGGCATCTTTTGTGGTGCATCACAGATATCTATTGTAATGATATCTACTCTTATTATAGATGAGAGTGGTTTCGGTACAGAGGCATTACTATGAACTCTTATTGCCATGATAGTTTGATTCAAACTGTGAGACAGATGTATAATAAGTATATTAATAAATAATGAGCTCCTACCGATTTTCGGTTACGGCGGCTAATCTCAACGAGGATCAGCCATGTACGCAGGAGATATTATAGTGCTCAAGTGTGAGCGCAAACACAGGTGCACTTTTTATTCCCTCACTCTCATAGTATACCAAAACAAAAGCCGTGGAGTAGGTGGTACTAAACTCATGAATGTCTCAAAACTACTGATCTTTTTAACCGACTTCAAATAAATGAGGAGGTTCTCAATTTGAATGTTTCTTTGTAAGAATCCAATTTTGTTTTTTTAATGAATCATTATGTATTAAGTATCATGTAATCGAAAACAGAAAAAAATATATTTGGCGAAGAAGACAATATGACCATGCTGTGTCTTGGCACTGGGAGAATTCACAGGAGTTTGTACAATACCCGTGAGTTTCCTGATGCCTCAGCACAGTGTGGTCACATCAACGTGGGAATCGCATTAAGGAGAAGATCAGCTGAAGATATCAAGAAGAAATGGAAATATAAATTGAACAAAATCATATTGAAATTTTATAAGTAAATTTGTGCCCTGCGTTTTCACCCGCGTAGAACCTAAGCCTAAGTAAAGAACCGAATAGCCTAAGTTACTCTTTGTAAAATTAGCTATCTGCCAGTGAAATTCCGTTGAAATTGGTCCAGCCGTTTCAGATATTACCCGGAACAAACAGACTTAAAAAAAACGAATTTTCCAATTTTTTCTCCATCTTTCTGTCTGTCTATCCGTCTGCCTGTCTGTTTGTTCCGCCTAATTTCCTAAACGCCGGAACCGATTTTAACAGGAATTTCTCTGGCAAATAGCTAATATTACAAGGTGTAAACTAGGCTACTATTATTTGAAAAAAAATCTTTTCATGGTTCTACGGGAATCAAATTAAATCTATGCCGGTGAGTCCGCAGCTAGTTTTTTAATATAAGAAGAACGATGTGACTTTAGGTAATGAATTAAGTACGATTCTATATAAGAGTAAATAATTCATAAAGGTGATACAATCCACGTGAGAGCGATTTAATAGTGCGACTGGTGCGTATTACGGTATGTAACATAACAATGGTATGGGTAACATTAGTGGATAAAAGCTTCCTTCCTATTGTTTCGCAGAAAAAAATGGCTTAGTCTATTAGCCTATGGCCTAAGTTATAAACTAAAGAGTATGTTGGCTGGTGCTTACGTGGAAGGCTTCTTAATATTTTACATGTGAAATAATAACACAACCATTGGCTAACAAAACTGTAATTGACATTGTCATAAAATATTCGTATAAAAACATAGAGAATATTCCTAGCAAAAAGGTTGGATGGGAATCTGTCGCTAACAGAGTCATTGCTTCAAAATCCATGTGATACTAATGTTAATAAAAGTTAAGTATCTGTTTGTAATTCCAAAATAACAGCCTTTCACTAAATGCATATGAAAGTATACACGGTAGAAACATAGAAAAAACAAATTTTAAATTCTTTAGTTCCGGCTAAGCTCTAAAACGACTGGACCGATTTTGACGGTACTTTCACTGGCGAATAGCTAATGTTACAAGGAATATCTGAGGCTAAATACTTAGTCTGTATGTTAAATACTTTAACTAAGGAATGATAGAAACGATAAGAAAGGATATTGAGTAATAAAAAAAAAATATTGAACGAATTCACGGGTAAAGGCTTAGTGTAATTATAATAACATTATGTGTTAGTAACAATTATAATGATATTCTCAACTGGCAGAACACTTCCTATCTTAGTAAGATTTCACATACAAATTTTCAACCCCTAATTAGGGGTGGAATTAAAAAAACTCTTTCTTAGTACTAGCTCTCACCAAAAACCTCAAAATTTCATGTCTCTAAGACCAGCGGTTTGGGCTGTGCGTTGATATATATCTGAGTACATAGTGCGAGTTTTCTTAAAATCGCCGTCACAAGTCATCGCTATTAAGTAATCACAGTAGTGCCATAATTGGGCCGACAGATGGCGCTGTTTCGATCCTATATAAATCTGCGTTTACGGTGACTTGTGACGGCGGCAGTGAAACTCGCGCTAGGCCCTCAGTTGATACAGTCGGTCACGAAGTGTGTATATAAAATAAAAAGCCTTTTATTTCTTACAGCTTATAAAAACAGAAGCTACATTAAATTAAGTTAGTTTACTTTACTTACAGACAATTATTAGTTATGTTAGTAATCAAATTTGGTTTATTGGGTAAATTTTACTTGTGTTAGTTTTTCCTTAATCCTATATTATTAAACTATTTTTATTCATTCTGTAAGAACTCCTCTATGGGTGAAGGCCTCCTCCAAAGATAACCAGTCCTCTCTAGATTGGGCTATTTCAATCCAGTTGGAACCAGCTGTTTTTTTGATGTCGTCATCCCAACTAGCTGCAGCTCTACCTATCTTTCTTTTTCCCTGTGTGTAATATTGATTCGAAATTAGCTTCACATGTCTAAGTTAAATGGTTTGCAAACATCCAAACTTCTACTCAATAAAAATATATTTTTTATTAGACGCTGGAACTAGCGTAGCGAGTTGAAGCAAGATTAAAGTTATATTATAAAAACTGCATTTCCATTTCTAGACAAATCTTATTAGCGATTTACAAAGACAATTATCGCGTGTCTCCCTGCTTTAGACCTCACGTTAATACAGTTATGTACCAACTCCAGTCTTCGCGCACTGTTTTACAGTTAATCATTTGCAATGATCTAATCCATGGTTATTGGTACCTACTTTTAATCTGTATTTCATAGTAGGTAAATAAATATCGCGCCATCAGAACGAAAGGGGCTCAACTCCAAATTTTGCGAAAACGAATTAATATCATAGACAGACCTAAAAATGAATGTTACACTGGAAGTTTTTAAAAAATCACATTTTTTTATCGCCAAAACACAACGTAGACTTTCATATAATAGTAAATAAAAAGTCTAATTGTATTCAAAACTAGTAAAATAATTACGGTCAATATGAATCCAAATTCCAAACATGTCGGCCGATCTATGAAAAACATTTGATTGAGCCCCTATTGTTCTGAGGGTGCGATATCTATGCTCACGCCATCCCCGAAGAGTCCCCGAAGGGGTAATCAGAGGTGTTGCAGCAACAACACCCATATTTCACCGAATATGATTTAGTGCCAACGTGACAGAGGGTGAGTCCATCACCGTCTCAGGCAGTATACATAACGTCTTCGAATTACTTCTCAGACATATGCAGTTTTCCTCAAAATGTTTTTCTTCACCGTAGAGCACGAGATATAATAGAGTTAATACTACATAGGTACCTAAGTATTGTTTTGTGTCGAAAGTTCCTACTTCCCCGCTACTACAATAGGGAAGTGACAACAATATCGATGAATCAAAAAACCGGTGTCAGCGACCGTTTATCAACTTACCTCCAGACGGATGGGAGACAGACACAATGCCTTTTCCTATCTTTGTAGTTAAGTACGTCTAAGTGATGTAATAAAGTTGATAAGGGTTTGTTAATTTCATATCGATAAATCTAAACATGGTTCATAGCAAAATTGTTCGCAACCGTGCAATTTTCTTGTTATCTGTGAACAACATGAGAGAATGAAAGATTTTAGAATTTATGTGTATGATTGTTATGATTTGTTTCTACCAGTAGAACTATTTAAAGTTGTAAAACGATGTATAATCATCTCCCTGGCCTTAGCCCATACATTGTTGGGGTCGGCAAATGATTCAACTCGATGTGGCCGATCAGCTGATTTTATATGAAGCGACTGCCATCTAACCTTCGTAACGTCTTCTACGAGGAAAATCAATAATCTGGGTTAAACCAGTTGTCGGACTTTCAACGAACGCCAAGCTTTTAACTATTGCCAAAGATGTTAATTGGCAATCGGGATCGACGGCTTAACGTGCTCTCCGAGGCACGGAGGGAACTCGAGCGGTCATCCATCCAATTACTGGCTAGGGTTAGGTTAGTTAAGTTATACAACGATGTATATACCAAATAAATAGTTTGTAGGTAGCATGGCACAGGTATTAAATGTAAACTAGCTATAAATAAATTAGCCTATAATGACATAATCACAGTAAGCACATGTTCATATCCGCTACGTTTAAGTAATTTGTTTGAAGTTTAAAAAAGCTTCCCACAAAGTGTTTCGCGGCTCAATCGATCGGTTTTCTAAGAAGTAACATAATACAGCCAATTTGGCGCGTGCCGGCTAAATTATGCAATTTAACCAAACCCAACCGCTGGTTTCTGAGTAAGCTAGCAAATAATAACAGGAGTTATAACGTTATACCAGTGGACATTGACGTATTCATAAATAAAAATGTTTTATTGCTATAAGCTAACAATTATTGAATGCTTCAACTAAATCATTATTTGCTCCCTCACTAGTTTAATTCTCCGGTATTTTAGTACAATCTGGGTTAGGTATTTAATATATTATATAAATTTTAATGCCCCATGAAGAATCGACACTTAACCTTGACCAACGAATAAGTTGCTCTTTGTCAGATCAAACAATTGATGCCTTTTTTTTTTTTTTTTGTTGACGAGGGGGAAATCTTCAAAAGGTCCCCGACCACCCTGGGAGAGGCAGATCGGGGTATGTGGGATTTTTACCTCACTAAAATCCCCCCGGTGGCCATCCTCAGTGCTCAGGGGGGACTCCGGGTACTCTGATAGAACGCACCGGTGTCCCCCACACTTTGCCGGGGCACATACCCGGGGTAGCTGTAACGCCGCCCCTGGAGACCTCGCTGTGCAAGGCAGCGCGAGCCACATCGCGCTGCCACCTTCCCGGGCCCGCGTCTGTGGTCAAAGTCCCACCCCGACCACCACCAGCAGGCCCTCCGGCCTCGTTTTAGTCGCCTCTTACGACAGGCAGGGGATACCATAGCCATATTCTTAGACCCTGGCCATTGGGTGGACGGACCGGGGCGTGCGTTGCCTCCGCCCCGCCGTCGCCGTCGTCTCCGAGAGGGATCGGCTCTCTCCCGATCCCGCTCGTCTCCTTCTGGGACGTTACTGCCTCGCAGAAGGAGACAACGGCCCTCCATGCCTCTCTGTCTGCCAGCATAGCCGTCACTACGCGTGGCAAAGAGAGGTCCTGCCCGATCCTGGTGACCAGGACTCGACACTCCGAGCTCCACGCTGGGCACTGCTCCAGCGTGTTCTGTGCGGAATCCCGGTCACTGCCGCAAAGGTGGCATTGCGCCGTCGGTTCGCGACCGAAACAAGTGATACCCTATGCTATGCCGTAGGTTATCGAATCGATTACACAGAGTGTCGATTAAACTCCAGGCTCTAGTACAAATTGTTATTCGATGTTGTTTCATATTTTATTTACAGATTCTTGATGTCAAAAATGTCAGAAAAACAGTAAAAATTTACAAGTCCGTTTTAGATTCTAAAAATGAAGTCACGTCATCATCGTCCCTGGCCTTATCCCATACATTGTAGGAGTCGGCACTTGATTCAACCCGATGTGGCTGATCACCTGATTTTTATACGAAGCGACTGCCATTTGACCTTCGCAATCCCTTTAACGAGGAAAATCTGTGATGTGGGTTAAACCAGTTGTCAGACTATTTTAGGCATCCGACAAAGATGATAAATTGGTAACCGGGACCGACGGCTTAACGTGCTCTTCGAGGCAGGAGATAGCTCAGGCGGTCACCCATCCAATTACTGGCTAGGCAATGCTTAGCTTCGCTGATCGAATGATATGCGCAATAGCAACTGTGCCACGAGCTCCTCTGTTTTTTTTATCCCGTAAAATTATGTCACGTCTGTTCATATTTTGTTGAACAGTGAGACGTATTTTACATAGATATTGACTATCAATATGATTCGACTTCCTTATTAAATATATACTCGCTACTGAGATTTGACAGATTGTAGATCAATAAATTAAATTATGACAGACAACACTCAAGGATGTTTACATTTATTGTACGGATACATCTGTCTGTTCGGTAGGCACTTAACTATCTTTATCCTGTTCATGAGTGAATGAGAAACCTACATTTTCTGTATTTACAGACTTTGTTATTCTTTTTTATGGGACATACGAGACTAAGATATGACGAGCTGGGTTTTATATTCTATGCACTTATAATGAAAAATAATTATTTGCTCTAATAATAAAAAATATACTCAAGTATATATATAATAGTTTTTAAATTTTATTCAAATATTGTTTGTAATAAACAGGAGCCTTACCACGAGCTCTTATTGGCATGATAATTTGACTCATATTATGAAACAGATGTTTATAACGTATATGCATCATTACTGATTCTGTCACACATGTGAACAATCATTGCAATAATAGCCCATGGTTGGGCTTCTAGTAAGTCTTTAAAGAAAGAAGTTACTTACCTTTTAATTAACATAGGTGTCTAAATTTAGTTCTTTGAAAATTAAAATGATTTATTCAGTTTAGGTCCTGGTAAGGCACATATGAATGACCACGAATTTACCACCGGTTCGGAAACTAGCCTGCTGAGAAAAACCGGCAAGAGACTCAACTAGCATCATATACATAATAAATAATGATAATTACAAAAAATAATATCGATTAGTATGTTAAATGAGGAGGCTGGTGTCATTTGTAGAACGTTTATTGTAGTCCAATATTATATTATGCAAGTATTTACTTTGAACATGTAAGTTGGAGTTACAGAAAGGTAGGTGTTGCACGCACAGTCGTTTCGGTAACAGCCTTTGACACGTTCGAAAATCCCTCGTAATGATTGAATCTAAAAGAAAATTTTTTTTAAACGTAACGTATATACACACAAAAAATATATTCCATATCGATAAATTAATATTGATCCACAGAGTTCCAATGACATATCCACCGAAAGAAAATAAGCAGAATCGTCCTATTTAGTACACTCTACGTAACTAAATATAGGTACAGAAATAAAATTATGTTCGCCATCCGCTACAGTAGTGTGTCCGCGGTAATTCCGCACGTCCTTGCGTGCTACCAAACTCGCTCCTGCTATTACGCGGCGTCGAACAAGGGGTACCGATAATTTGCTTGTAACGCGACTAGTGATGTCATTCATCAATATCGATTTTTAGTGTTCATATTTAGTCTATAATTTGAAATTGATGTTTGTCTTATGTGGGCATGTGCTAAAGATTGATTAGCATGATTGGCATTATTACCTACCCAATACGGTGTTTGAACAATTTATTCTCCGACTAATGGATTATTGAAGCTTATTTTCAAACAAATGATGCGTAGGTAGTTATAGCTTTTAAAGGTCATAGATAAAAATATTTTATTCTTATTTGACCAGGGAATATATTTCCATAAAAGTTCATAAGTTTCTCGAAATTAGGTATGCCTGAATTTAACTTATTTATTTATTGAAATAAAGACAATCGATATATGTTTTACCAGTTTTTGCCATCCCTAAAATTGCTACCGAGCAAGCGGTAATCTGTCCGCGGGCTCATGAACACTATCTACATTAATAATTATACCGCCACCAGCTGGTTGCTCACAATTAATATAGACCACGCATTTGTTATACTACTTTGATAATATTGTGCTTTATAGTATTTTGTAGCCTTGCCGTAGTGGCATTGAGGTTTGAGCAGTCGCCTGCTACGCAAGCAACGGAAGTTTTTCTAAAAACTTATGTGCAGATTTTTTACACCATTTTAGGCTTTAACGGTGAAGGAAACCTGCATATGTCTGCGAAGTAATTCAAAGACGTATGTCACGTTGGCACTTAATCATATTCGCTGAAATGAGGGTGTTGTTATTACAACAACTCTGCTTACTCCACCTGTATTTATTCATAGTATTTTGTAGCATGTATTGTACATAATTATTTAGGATATTAATATTTTGGTTGATGGCAATAAGTAACTATGGATTAGGCAATACAATTTAAATTGTAGTCCTTCTTTCTGATAGATGTATTTTGACGAAGCTCTTGGAGGCTTTCATTATTTATGAGTTGTATAATTTACCGAGGATTATTATGTATGTATATTCGTATATACTTAATGTATGTGTAGTAGTAGGGTAGGTATGTCATACGATGTTAGATTAAAGTAAATCATAGTGTGTCCAAGCATGATTGTATCCAAGAAATGTTCTGCGCGATAGAATTGACTGTGCACAAGGTCCCGTCACGAGCTATGAGCGCTGACTTTGAATGCGTATTAGTAATTATTGAGTTTGTCTCTGTCTATCTCTATGGTGCGAAAGATAAAATTTTCACAGTATCCCCACTATTTTCTCGGCGCGCTCATTACTCGTGAAAGCACCTAGGGGCCTAACAGCATCGGTTTAAGCAGAGCGTATTATGGGCTTTGACGATTCGTTTTGGTTCTTAATACGCGCTGCTTAAACGATCATAGTTGGCCCCCTGTATATATAGATTACTCAATCGCAACGCAATGGCACCGCGGCAATCTTTATAATTTAGCAACTAAACATGTTACTGTAAATGTTTCTAAGCGAATACGGCGTGAATGGTAATGGTAAATGCTAAATTGGTGTAATTTACGCTAAGAGATCATTGAGGTACTGGTATATACATAACCTAGTTCATTATACATACTTATGCATGGTTAGGTATTAGGATAGGTACTAATGTTATACTCTTTTTATTTATAACGTGGTTTGACCCGCGTACACTTAATTTCATGAGAGGCCTGCGGTATCCTAAGCTATTTTTTTAAATAAAAGTAGCCTTAGTTACTCGTAACATTAACTATCTGTAAGTGAAAGTCTCGTTAAAATCGGTCCAGTCGTTTCGGAGATTAGCCGGAACAAACAGACAGAAAGAAAGATATTTTTTTTTAAAAAGAGATTTTTCGTGTTAGTACCGTACTTTCATATGCGTTTGGTAAAAATCTGTTACTTTGGAATTACAAACAGACACTCCTTTATTATATATCTGTATATATGTATAGATATCGCTCCACAGCTTTAACGAAGAACGTTACGATGCTGACATACGAAAACATTTGCCTAACATTTAACACAACATCAACTCCGACTATTAAAGTGACCTGCCCATTGGGGTTGCGGCATACTTACTTAGGGTTGTATAGTTTAGGGTGAAAAGGGGGAAAGCAGGGTGTGGTGATGTCGGAAATGCCTAATGGCATTCAGTCACGAGGCTATATTGCCATACGCCTATGTTAATACAGGGTTGTGTGTCAGTGTATTTTTTAAGTGTAATTTCCGCTCTTATAGATTTATTTAAATCGTCGAGTGGACATGCCATTTTGTCGTTTGTCGGGTAAATCTTTTTGTTGGTTTAATGGACATTGCCTTAAGCTTTATGATTACAGTTTGTGATAAATAATTATCTATAACCTTCACTGTGTCTAAACACAAAATTTTATTAGAATATTCACTGTCCTTACTTTGTTTTAAACGATATCTAATAACTATTTCCAAGCATTAGTGTTCTCTTTTCTATTGCTTTAGGGATGAATTTTACAAAAACCTTTTCTATATCTATCATCATCGGCTAAACAAAGCGTAACTTCTGAGCTTTGACGTTTCGTTTTGGTATGTACCGTAAAATTAAACGTCAAATCTAAGAAGTTCTTACAACGCGCTGCTTAAACGATCATTGTTGGAGCCCTGTCAAACAAACGATACTCTTTTGATAAAGGACAATTAATTTACTAATTTCAAATATCCACATCCACTACATGCGTTACCCCGTATCCGTCAGTAAGTCAGTCATATTATCTTAGTTAAATATTAATAATAATAATGATCTCCTACCGAATTTCGGTGACGGCGGCTAATCTCAACGAGGATCAGCCATGTGCTCAGGAGATATTATAGTGCACAAGTGTGTGCGCAAACACAGATACAGTCCGGAGCAATCCGACACGACCAGAGAGAGATCAGGCGTAGGACCAACGGCTTAACGTGCTTTCCGAGGCACGGGGGTGGAAACACCTCCAGCCTTCAAACTACGGGCATTTTATTGTGAATTTCTTGACAGAAAAACTCAATATATTTTTTTGACCCGACCCGGGAATCGAACCCGGGATCTCGTGATCGGCAGGTGAACGTACTAGCCACTAGACCAACGAAGCAGTTAAATATTATACTTGTATTAAAGCAAATGTTCCTGCTACAGGTAGGTAAACAGTAATCTTTACGTCCGCTTATTACCCGGTTGTAGGTGATATTATCCTGCTACAACCGGTTCAAAGCGGTAATGACTGGCGTCTGGCTCCTAGCCACCCAAGGGGTGCCAGGCGCGGTGTGGCTCGAAACTTGCAGACTTGCAACTCGCCTTTTTACTCGAGTAAACTTTGTTTATAGTCTCGCGGTGACGTACCCGAACGTACCAACTACCAAGAAATATTAAAGGCATTCGTTTTAGATCAAAGAATCGTGTTTATACCTAATGGAATAAGATCCTTTCGTTGACAGTAAGAATGCAATATCGTGGTGGGTCTTCATTAAAAAATGTTTGACATTAATGTGGTTAGTAATAGGTAGGCTAACTTATTGTTTTATAGAAAGCTGAACTGCCACAGAAATTAATCTACAGAAACACCTATCTAAAATCGCGAACCTATCTTATTCAACGGTATCGATAGGCAATCATAATCTCCCTGTGCCCTGTAGGTCTAAAAATGCCACTTTGGAAGAATCATAATGTGATCCGAATATTCATCATCGAAATGACAAAATGATTAATATTTCACAATTCACCTGTTTCACACATGCCTATGAAGATTCCTAAAATGGTTCACAAAATATGAATCGCTTTTGTGACAAATAGCATCATAAAAAGTTAGTTAGGGACTAACATCTACTATTGTAATCATTCGGGAATCATAATATGAATTGCACCTAAGTGACCATTTTGTCATTTAGATGATGAACCATATTGGGATCACATTATGATTCGCCTAAAGTGGCCTGTTTAGATCTACTGCAGTAGGAATAACGTTAGTGATATATTTGTCTTCTAAGTAAAATCTCCTTGTAAAATCAGCTATCTGCCAATGATAGTCCCGTTATAATCGGCCCAGTCGGTACTCATAATGAGGCCATAGACTAGTCTTTATAGTCTTCAGTATTGACAGATAGATACACGAAACGGGAAGGTGTCTTTAAATAATATAAATTGAAGCTGCCATTTTTGTACAAAAATATTTTGTATACTAAACTAACTACGTTTTGGATATTTTATAGTATATTTTATAGATAGCAGAAAAACGACATTATGTAATAGGTAGTCATAAAAAAGTGAAGCTAGGGCAGATAGCTATTAAAATAACCTATAATTTAATACCCGCCGTGAGCCGTGGTAGGGTTTGAGCAGTGGCCCGGTAAGCAACCGACGCAAGTTCGAACCCAGCAGCCTGCACCAATGGGTCTAAAAAATAACCTTAAGTCCAGTAATTTCACCCCACGTGCTTTACGGTGAAGGAAAACATCGTGACACGCATATGTCTTTGATGGACTCACCTTTTGTCTCGTTGACACTTAATCATATTCAGTTGAAATATGAGTGTTGTTGTTACACAACAAGTAAATTTTTAATACAAGTATTGGTAATTACTTACTACTAATAGGTTTAGTTAAATATAACCATGTAAAAATAAGTTAAATATTTAAAGTTATGTTGTAACTAAATAATAACAAATGTAAAGAAGAATTTAATATTAAATATAGTAAGTAGATAATATAAAGAAGGACATGTAGAATAGGATCTTAACTTTTTATATTGTGTTATAACAGATAAGGCAGTGTGCGTTGTCTGTTGTAATAAAGTGTAGGAAATAATAGATATTACGTTTTTGTTTATTAATAAATAATTTTATACATATTAGGTACTTGTAGATAAATATATTAATAGCTCTAGTAGTGCCTCTCACGTTGTGCCCTAACAGGGTTTATGTTAGATTTACTTGGGTTACTATTATAATTAAGATTAGTATGTATCGTACATGTAACTAACATAAATGCAATAAATAAATAAATACCTCTGCTTACCTTTCGGGGACCTTTCTCGGGTAGCGTGAGCATATTTTTAGATGATTTATATTTTTCAGCAGGTATCAGCATGGAGCCTTCGTCATCAGACTACAGTGACGAAGAGGTGGGTGTGGTGGCGAGAGGGCAGAAGCTTTGGGTGCGAGGCGTGAGGTCGCACACCACCTGCGCTGACATTGTGCGCGCGTTGCAGGACGCGCCTGAAGGTAGGGCTTACATACAATATGTTAGACACTTGGTGTATTCTTCTCAATGGTTACACTCTTGGCAGAGCGGTCGTGGTCGTAATGTCAGAATTGGTGGCTTGCTGAACAAAACGGCGCCATTCATTTCGGACTGCTGCTTTACGGGAGCAATCGTTGATAGTAGGAACACCCATCACAGCCTTAATCAGGTCCGTCCATCTCATTGGTGATCTGCAACGTACTCTAGTACCCTCGAATTTACCCTGCACAACCAGAGCTCTATGGATGCGTCTCCACGTCGCGACACATGTCCAAAGAAGTTGAGAATGCGAGACTTGGTGTATATGCCCACATGTATTCCCCAAAGGTGGGTGTAGTTACCTATTTATAATGCACCCTTATTTCGCCAATTATATTTAACCTCCATGTAATAGGGGGTGAGCCGATTGCTAAGCGGGCACTAACGAAGACTTAGAAATAGAATAGACATTACGGAAATCCCAATAATACTTTGCCCGACCCGGGGATCGAGCCCAGGATCTCGTATTCCGAAGTAGAGCTTGAGACCACTAGATAAATGAAGCAGCGGTGTTACTGGTTATTGGTGAATCCAAATCTGTCGAGCATCAAAACCAAGTAACGGTCGTATTGTACTGTCGTTAGGTAGCTACTTTTACGATTCAATATTTTGCTTACTATCGCTAAGAAATATTTTTGTTTTTTATTTTAAAAGTATGTAAGTGTCTGTAATAGCACTATAGTAGTCTAGCAGTACCTACATTTCCTGCATGTACCTACGTTCCAGCTGGCGGTCTCACCGACCCTGAGGAGTGGGTGCTAGCAGAGCGATGGCGCGGCGTGGAGCGGCCCTTACCGCCTGACGCACCTGTGCTGCATGTCCTGGCTGCCTGGGGAGACGCTAGACACGAGGCAAGTACTACACTATCACTGTTCTAGTGAAGTCACGAATAATAATCGATTGTTAAATCGACAGCAGATCTGTTGAGAAGGATGCACCTAGTAAGCTCGGACACTCATTGCACATTGCAAAACAAAGCCAAATTATAGAAAACGTGAATATAAAAACGTGCCTATGAAATCTACCGTCTATGCGACTGAAACTGCAGGGCACGACTAGTCGTGTATAAAATGCGTATAGGTCACCATATTAACTAGCTGTTGCTGAATTCAAGTGTCGTATCGTTATGAACATCTATCCAAATATCACAGAACCTTACACAAAATATACATATTAAGCAAATAAACTTAACTATAAATAGTTTACCGTGTCACTATCGTTCCAAGCCAAACTACGTAGGTATCGAATGCGTCGTAAACTACCCTCAACGTCGATCAATAAACAGTGGATTTGTAATCAAATTTATTGTTCAATCAGGTCCGGCTATCGCTACGTCGTTTGTCAAGCGGTGGGGAGGATGACTCGGGGAGAGATAGCGACGGGGGGAGTCGAGGTGGGGGGAGACGGAGGAGGAGGAAGGTGCGGGCTGCCACTCCCCCTCCCAAGGCCAAGGGTGATGACCCCGCAGCGAAGCTGGTCTCCGTCATACAGTACCAAAGCCGGACCATACATCAGCAATTGGACAAGTTGAGGTAATAGAACTAGGTATCTAGCTACTACATCAAAATTATATTCCTCAACTATTTTCCAAGTGTGTATTAGGGTGTGGGTAAGGCGATGGACACAAACTTAAAAATTGGACAACAGGAATGGTCAGCTAGGTTGCACATGACTTCATATACATGCTTGCATTTCTTCTCTGGTTTCCTAGCTCCGCCAGCTAGCTTCACCATGAGCCTGTGTTGAGACAAATAGCCAATCTTAAGTGGAGTTTGAATCATTGGAACAGGCTTGCTTCTAACTTCTAAAAATGAATTCCAAACAAATTGATCATTCATGCATTGAAACTGTAACTTATATGTCACAGGGAACAAGAGAAACTGATCGACCAACTAGAAGACCAGACACATAAAAACCGGATGGAGAAGCACGGGACCAACTACCTTTTGGAGTCGTATCTGCGAGACCTTGGCCGCAGCAGCGAAGTCAACGACAGCCAAGCTGGCAACAGCGACAGTGGCGTCGGCGTCGGAAGTGGAACCCCACCACGAAGACACACAAAACACAAGTCCCGCCGCGAACGACACCTCATGCGAGAACATTACTTCACTAAAGAACTCACCAACATCTGCCAAGTCAATTCCGACCGTCTCACACAGCCACATGACACAGATTCCGACGCTTCAGACGACCTTACCAAAATACGCGAGGAAATAGAACTGCTCGAGAAACTAGCCATCATCAATAAAAGGTTGCATCGTGAGGAGGAACTCGTGGTCAGACTCACAGCTAAGGTCAAAAGGTACATGGATGAGAACAAAGCAAACAGTTGTGAAAACGTTACCCAAGTAACGATGCTCCTGGATAAAATTGATGAAGAAATTGGAAAGACAGAAAATGATATGAGAGACAACGCAATGGAGCTAGCACGGACTGATTCTGAAATTGAAAGCAGGATGAAACTACTCGATGCCTTGACGTTAGAATTAGAAGAAGAGGAACTACAGAACGTGATATTAGAGAGGCAATTGAACGCAGCGTCAAGTAGGCAACCTATTTTGCTCCAAGACAGCTACGTACCTGTTCTCGATCAAGCGAACGTTGACTTCTACGGGCCTGGGTACGTCTTAGACACGCTTGTATGACACAGGCTCATCCGCAGTAG
Source organism: Watsonalla binaria (assembly GCA_929442735.1). NCBI lineage: Eukaryota > Metazoa > Arthropoda > Insecta > Lepidoptera > Drepanidae > Watsonalla > Watsonalla binaria. The sequence goes on from OV838938.1 coordinate 4,517,134, forward strand.
CCGTCCCAAAGAAACGAAATTACCATTAAAGTTAACTTCCAAATTGACTGAGTGATAACCCAAAACAATATAACCCCAAAATATGATACTTAATTATTTTGTATGTTAATTTAAGTTTGCAATATACCTATGTAGATAACCCTGTCTCACTAATACACAAACAATTCATCTCTTTTAACTTAATATCACAAGATGAGACAGCACTATTCCTAAATTTGCGTTAAGGTGATATGGTAGTTTTCAAACATCTGTGTAATGTACAATCAAACTATAAGAAATACTAACTAGTATTCATACTTCCATACAAGACAGGGTTTTAGATATAGTGTTTTATCAAGTGGTGCTAATTGGTGCGCATGGGCATTCATGTTTGCCAATGAAATATGGATGGAATATTAATAACTAATAATAAGTTTTAATATTAAATAATAATAAATAGTGTTATAATTTACATATTCGAATCCAATACCAAAAATGTATTACAATACCACCAATGGCAGTATGTTATAAATTAGTTAGGACTAGTCAATAACCCCTCGATAGAATTACTGTTTCATTTAAGTATTATAACTGAAGTGTCCAGCAATTTTGGTTGCTATTGTATAAGCCCATAAGGTCGGTAATAAATCAAAATTATGAATATAGATTACAAAATGACGTAATCAAATTTGATCTCTACCGTGTTCGCAATAAGTACTGTTGTAATGTATGAGTACAAATTGAGAACTAAAAGCAATAATGTTTTCATACTAAATGCAATACCTGTTATATTTTATACTATATTATGTACAGATTAAAAATATACAGTCATTTATGATGCATTATTTTATTAAAATTAAGGATATAATTAATAAATTGACTCACATAAAGTACCTTCAACAACTAAATATAAGGCAGCAATCAATATAATATCAAATTAAAATATAATCCCAGTATAATTCCCTACGATAAGTTCCTATTTTGAAACAAGACATGGTCATTTTTAACGTTATTTCTTTTTTTTCCATCAAATTTTTTGGCCAAATTTACATACATTGTACTACCGCACTGGCGTTGTGGGTAGCATTACCACGGAGGGAGAAGTCTCTCCGCTTTCATCAGTATCCATCAGTGTAGTCGTCGTACCCGGTCCGGGCTTAATGATTCTTTGGGGCAGGTCTGGCAAGTTGGCTATCAAGCCCCATTTCTGATACATCATCAACGCAAGAGTCCTTGTATGATAGGGACTGTCAGCAGGCGTGAAGTTGGGATTTGTTACAAAGGGCAATTCCACAGTCCTTCTCACTATATCTTGAGCTACGTCTTCGTCAAACACCTCGCCTCTAGTCTTCGCGTCAAACGCCGCTGATAAAAACACCGACCATCTTGGCACGTAGTAGGAGAGGAACATTTCCGCCCATTGCTTACAAGCGTAATCCGTTATCTCACCGTTTGGACCCCATAGTGTTATTTGGTAACGAGCGTTCAGACCGTACCAATACTTTTCAATGTCTGTCTTCCCTAATCTACGAGCACTTTCAAACCAATCACCGGCCGTAAAATAATCATTCGTTGACAACATATACCCCATGTCGGTCATAACCTCTAAGAACTGGTTGATTGTGGCGTTAAAGATCCACATGTTCGTGTATTGGTTGTTCTTCAGCTCAAGGTAGAACTGCTCCGCTCTGTATTGCAGTGCTTGCCTCGTGACGTCAACCAGGTCGTACTCAAATCCGTCGGAAATGCAGCCTTTGTCCATAGCCAAGACGAACCTCTTAAATGCTTCGAATAGGTCGAAGCTTTTGTACCACGCCCACGGCCGGATCTTAAGGCTAGGTCTGCGAGTGACGACGTACTTCCCTCGCATTCTGTTCAGACCGTTGAAGCTGTACACGCTTCTGATAAGGTGCTTCCAAGCGATGGATGTAGCGTTACAGCCGTACCTTCGCTCTGCATACTCCGCTGCCCACGATTCTAAATCTACGGGGGTCTTTCTCCACGCTGTTTCAAGCATCAGCTCGTAAACCACATAATTCTGATTGATGCCTTCTGGAGTAAGCCCGATGCCAATCATCGAGCTGTTCGTTCGAGATCGCGCCGAATACACCTCACTATTGATCGCGTACATGTTACCGAACATCCCGAGAGTGCCACCGAAGTTGTGCAACATGCACCAAATAAATGGCTGGCCAAAATACATCTCGTATAAGTTGTACTGCGGCCATTGTTCCGACTGCAAGTCTAGTACCAGCATTCGGCCGTTAGGCACCGATGTCAAGAAAGCCTTCACTCTCTCTTTGGGCCACATAAGAGAATCATGTATGAACATCCAGTTTTGTAGTAACCACACTGCTTGATTATCAAATTTTGTTAGTGTTGAATATACACTGTTAGCTACGTCTTGGACGAACGTTGTAGACCAATTTTGTATCTTCAATTCGTTAAATGGATCAACGGTATAAATATGGCTTAGATTGTGGCCACTGGATATTTCTTTTAAAAACATCTCCCCTATCGTTTTGAAAAGCGGATCCCTGGGATTTAGAAACAAGCCACAACAATATTCGGGGCTGAACTGATTCCATTTGTCAACGGTGTAGAAACGATTTTTTGGGAAAATTCTTGCGAAAGCTTTTGGGACGTGACCGTTGAATGCAGGGAAGACGGGAATTATGCCGAGTTCGTACATGCGTTCGAGAACACTTTCCTGTATTGAACGCTGATTTTGGCGCCATGATTCGGTTAGAGGACCGTTCCACCCGCGAACGTTGCCCATTCGGAGCCATGCAAGAAACGCGGGGCCCGTGAAATGTTGGTCGATTTCTTCGTCAGTCATGCCGAGTTGCCGATACACGCGAGTCCAGGCGTCTTCCTGGGCGAAGGGTGCCAGCGCCAAGTTGATCCCATTCAACGCCATCCACTTCACATGCCACGACCACTGTAGATCATTCCACCACACGAAGCTGTACGAAGCCGTGCATACATTTTGATAGTAGCGAAACCGGTCATTCGCAACCACTTTTTCATCGACATCTGGTAAAAGTTTCGGTATATCCACTCGAAATACCTGCCAACTAACGTGACTCTTGCAGTACTTCTTGATGTAATAATTGAATCCCCACGCCGCAGCCACTCCGGTGCTAGCGTTGATGTACAACTTTCCTTGGGACGTACGAAGCGAGAACGCGTCTTTTTTATCACTAAACAATTCTGGATTCACATCGACTACCACACGGTTAACATCCACGAAAGAACTTAGTAAATTAGTCACCGCTAATTGTTGTAAATCGGCTGGTGTCACTGTTTGTAATTTTGTCGGATCTAAATAGTTGAGATTCATCGCCTTTGAAACTATTATTCCCGAGAGGAGTATAAAAAGACTTATTCGAGCCATAGCTCTTTATTGAAGAGCACTTTACGACAACATACGGCTGACAAGACTGAATGGACAGTCAATTGTCGCATTCATATCGCGGAGCGAGTGCTAATGGATTGAACTTCGACCTCGCTTGATAAAAGGTAAACAACTCTTGGATGCTATGAGAAAATAACCGGCAAAATATGGGTTGGAGCACGCTTAGCTTCGCTAATCTAAAGTGGGTTCCAAAATCTGGATAGAGTAATAAATATTCAGGTATGTTATCAGGAAAAAAATACTGTAATTTCACCATTGTAATATTGGAAGCATTTCAAAATATTGTTTTCTACTTCACCTACATTTATTTTCCCGTGGTATAGGCAAATTTATCCCACGGCACACAGCCTATATGTTGAACCGACCACTGAGCTTCCTTCGTGCACAGATAGGTACGAATTAATGTTCAATGTTATTAAAACCTATTTACATATTTATTATCTAGGTATACATACCTATATAAAATTACCGACAGTCGCACAACTTTGATAAATAATATTTAAGGACGCTTTGACATTTTTGACAGGCTTGAATTTAGGTATCGAGCCTGCACACATGCAAACCGCTACAGTAAAAAAGTTTTCAAGTTGATAAACTTTATTGCGATAATGCGAGAAAGAGACCAATGTATGCAATGACAAGTCTGGGCTGTTTTCATGAAGCGTCAAGTGTCGCTCATGTCAATGTGGAATCTTTATATTTCATTTAGATATGAAAAAGAATCTGACGCCTAGTAATCTAAAATATCTGGGTACTATCTACCGCCCGCGGCTTCGCCTGTTTGGTGTTTCGGTCATTGATAATGCAGGATATTTTCAGGATGAAAAGTGTCTTTATAATCCAGATAATTCTGATTCTGAACCATAGATAAAGAATTCTTGTTTTTAATTAGAGATTAAAAGGAAGAAAAAATATTTTAGCTGTAAAAATAAACTCAAAAACAAAGAGACCGATTGAAGAAAACATATCAGTAGCTAGCGGACGTCACGCGTAGTTCCCGTTCCCGTAAATATAGCCTATATTAATCAGTGGTAATTTCATTCAAATGGTGAAAGAATTTTCAAAATCAGTCCAGTACTTTTTGAGCCAATTCGTTACAAACGTACTACAAATCTTTCCTCGTTATAATATTAGTATAGAAGTATAGATGTGTAATACTAGACAATCGATGAATAATATTATATATATAGATAGGTACCACGACGTCAGGCATCCGAAAAAGTTCCAATACATATTCAGCCAACCTACACAACATACTGGCTGGAGTGTCTGTGTAAAAAAACGAAATTAAGAAAAGAATACGTCTGTCATTCACAATTAGCATGTATGTATGTGTGTGTGCCATTTACATGTTTTTTTTTGAAAAAAGTTGTACAGTCGCCCGTTCTCGAGCGCAGAATGACAAGACAAGGCGGGGCCATAGGTTCGCCATTTCATCCTATGAAAAATTTAAATCTATTGGAAAGTACACCATATGGAGAAGACTATATTTGCGACTCTCACGTGATAATTTCACAAATTCACACTAAAAAGTGTTCAGATCCCATTTTTGGCTATTCTAGATAGAACCATTGTGTGACTGTGATTTCTTTATGCATAGCTGGAAAGCTGAGTATTATATAATATTATACTATTTATTCTGATAGTTGCGATCCCTGCTTCTTTAAAATGGTACCGGAAAATGACCAATATTCGTAATAGCAGCCTTAACATAGAGTAGGGTTTCTTTTTTTATTCATAGGAATTTATAAATGATTATGATTTAAAATGTATCGTTTTATTACAATAGAACTGAAGAAAATTAATAATAAAAAATAGTCATCTCTTTTTCCTGTGCCTTGGCCAGTGCTTAGAACCTCCTGAAAGACATACATTTTCGAACACAATAATTCTAGTTATAAGCATTTTCACAAACATTGGGCCAACATAGTGCGCTGAAAATGTACTGTTTTATACAAAGCACCAAACACTGGCCAAGGCCAATCTTTGACAGAGTAGGAAAGAAAAGGTAGACACAGGATGGCAGACCAGGATAAGACCAATGTTGGCGACGTTATAACACCAGATGGCGAATCAACCACGTCTGCCACGCCTTGAAGTCGGTCGACGCTTACTCCGTTTCCATTGCCACCTGGAAAAAACAATATTTTATTTCACTAGCTGTGCCTCGCGGTTCCACTTGCGTAGATTTAGTTTTATATAATATATAGGTTTAAAATTGACAAAGTTTAATCCCCTTGGGGGTAGAACTAATCAAAATCTGCGGATGCCTACGTCATAATATCTACTTGCATGCCAAATTTCAGCCCGATCCGTCCAGTGGTTTGGGCTGTGCGTTGATAGACCACTACGTCAGTCAGTCACCTTTGAGTTATATATATATTTAGATTCATTCATCGAACACCGTGGACGTGGCAGACCTACACGCAGATGGCGAGATGATCTCGATGCCTTCGACAATTCGCAAACGGAGAGCGAATTGGAATCCCATATCCCAGCGAGGCCTTTGCCCAGCACTGGGACGGCAGCTCTACTAATTAGCAATTAAGGAGAATAGTGTAGTGACCTGAGACTCCCCCGGCGCATCTGCAGAAGGCCCCGCGTCTCCCGTAGCACTAGCCCCACCGCCCCGGCGCTCCTCACCCTCCACCAGCGCCAAGAACCGTCCCAGCTCCTCCTCATCACATATACGCAACGGGGTCTTCACACCCACTATAGCTATGGACACATTCTGTAAGAAAAAATAAATGTTTGAGATCCTACTTTGTTTATTAGTTTTCTTGAACCTCCTCTGTTTAGCCTTGGTTAAAAAAGAAATCGTTATCGTTTTATCATACTTTACACATGAGAAATCCTATGCATGTATAATGGAAGAAGAAAAGGTTACACTTAGGCGATCTTACTTAAAAATATTAGTCAGTTAGCATTATATCGGACTAATTTGAACTTTGAACAGAAAAATTACCTCACATAAAAAATTTGTATCTGGATGACCGAGGTAGTTCATTGTATTTCAATGTTTTCTTAAAATGAAACCTAGCTAGATAGATGTCAGCCCCTGGAACTCCAGGAGCCGTTTCCGGAATTCAGAATATATATATATATATATATATATATATATATATACACAGAGTGTCAGGGAAACTAGGATAATTTTTAAAATATGTGTAATATTTTAGGAAGCAAATAAAATTTATAAGACATAAATATCTTCTTTCGTTTTCGAGTAATTGACGTTATATCAACTTTATTTTCGCATAAAAATCAGCAGTAACATAGTTATTCACGTGAAATTTAACTGCATTTAAATTTTTCTCCCCCTATAGTTCCTGAAATAATCTCATAAAACCATTTTTTGAAACCATTAACAATACAATTAACCATACAATTTTCATATTTATTTTTGTGTATATTTGGTATGCTGAGAATAGGATGTAAGCTATTTTTCATACCCGTAAGTGATAAGGGTTATCCACCTCAAAAATGTATATGACAAAACAACTTTCGCCAGGCACAGCTGATTAGTATAATAATTAAGTTCAGAATACCTTGTTATTCAAGTCAACTTCATTCGGCAGTGTATCCCTCAAAGCCCTCAGTCCATGGGAAACCAACTCCTGCAGGTCACAGTCCATGAATGTTGTCAAATGCTTCTCTAGGTAAGTCCTTGCAGATTGGGAGCGAGCACCAATGGCCATTGCTCGGCAATCAAAGAAGTTTGCTGATGGGCAAGTCTGGTAAATATGTGGTCCTTGGTCCTGGAATTAAGAATTTGTGATATCATTAGATATAGTGTGACTTCAATTTGAGTCCAAGATAATTTCATTTATCCATCTAACTATCATATTTGATATGTGTAATAGTTATGTTGCATTGTAAAGTTGCCCATAATGATTTATTTCCAAATAAAATAATAGAATAACGAGGTATTTCCTTTAGGACTTTTAATGCGATGATTGCAACTATGTTATTTAACAGGCAGAGTCAAATGTATTCCAATTTTGAGATAAAGCAAATTTTTTATCAACTACGATTGAACTAGCTGTTTAAGCTCTGTCTGCGCATCTAGCTATCTACAAAATATCATAAATAAATATGCTCACGCCATCCCAGAAGGGTCCCCGAAGGGGTAAGCAGAGGTATTGTAACAACACCCACATTTCACCGAATATGATCAAGTGCCGACGTGACAGAGGGTGAGTCCATCGCCGTCTCAGGCACTATATGTACGTCTTTGAATTACTTCTCAGACATATGCAGGTTTCCTCACGATGTTTTCCTTCACCGTGAAGCACGTGGTGTGAAATCACTGTACATAAGTTTTTTTTTTTAGAAAAACTCATTGGTACTGGCCCCGCTGGGATTCGAACTTGCGTTGCTTGCGTGGCAGGCGACTGCTCAAACCTCAAGGCCACCACGGCTCTTAATACCATATTGTAATTTCATCATTATACTTGTTATCCAAGCTCATCTTTAATTTATGCCTCATCCACAGCTCTTTTGTAGCCGAGCTTACGTGGTCAATTTTAGTTTTATTTGCCTAGGACTTGGTATATTCACACCTGAGTGCTTTTGCTACCAAGTAAATATGTGAAAGAATTTCGTGTGGTATTTCTATGCAATTCCATTGGTAAAGCAAAATTTTGTTATAGGTAATGGTACTAGATTGTAATGGTTTGCGTTTAATTCCTTTTCAAATGATACTCACATCATAACCAGCTACCAGCAGACCAACTCCCAAGGGTCTCTTGTCGTACCTCTGGGTACAGATCTGCATTTTGTTCCCTACCATGGAGATCAGCCTGCCCACAGGCATCGGAGCATCATGCGAGTATTTATGGTTCAAGCACTCTGTCCTCATGAAGCGGCTGGAATTCAAATCAACATACATGTACATAATAAAATATGCTCATGCCTGTATTTGCAAAGGTGAGGATGTTGAAATAACTACAATGTGACAGATAGTGAGTCTATCAATGACTGAGACAGCCATGGTATTGTAATGTCTTTGAACTACTTTTCAGGCAAATGCAGGTTTCTTCATGATGTTTTCCAGTGCAGATAATTTTTTAGAATCAACTTTACAAATAAATTGTTAACTTTCAATAACAATAATTGGACCAATCCGTTTTTTAAATGTGAAGTGATGTCCACACTGCAATCTTGGTGGTAAAAGAGTTATTTTGAGGTAGCCTCCATTAATATGTCTTGTCTTTGAAAATAAAAATTCAGTTCAGGCCCTGGATATGCACTATCCACTATATAAACTTCACAATGGACAAAAAATTACCAGTAGTTTGGAATGTAGACTTCTGAGAAGCTGTAACTTTTAAGTATCTTAAAAGTTGTCATTTCAAATGTCAGTCTCATCTGCTAATATTATAATGGTGCAACAAAATATGTTATAGCTAAAGTTATCTTGTGCATCCCACCTTTAAGAGAACTAATAAAATCCTCCTTACCTCAACATCCGAGCATCAGCAGTCAACCCAGAAATAGAAATGCCAATATGGTCATCAATAGGTATAACTTTCTTCTGATAAGCAGACAATTCGCTCACAGCTCTCTTCAGTGCAATGAGAACCGCATATTGCTTGCTCTTTAGACCTACTGTTGCAGAGCCTAACTTCACTGCTTCCATGGCATACTCCACCTGATGGAGGCGGCCTTGAGGGCTCCACACCGTGACATCACTGTCATATTGGTTTCTGAACTGTAACATACAAATAATGTAAATGTAATTATGCCTTATTTGGTCAACTTAGGTTGGACTTTAAATTGATTCCTGAAGACCGTGTTCACGTTTTTGTTGTAAGTGGGTTGTTGGCTATCCACACCAGATCTTACTGCTACATTACTTTTGTTAAGTAACTTATCTATGAAAACTTTTAAACAAAATATTTTGCAGAGGTGAAAAACATTAGCACGAATATCAAAATTAAAAGAAGAATATTAGGAGCTACATATTATCTATATTTTTATGAAGTAAGTAATATTGTAAGAGTAGCAAAGAATAAATGAAGTTTAAGGTTATGTCTTTGAAGCAAAGAACAGAATTCAATAAATAAAAAAATATTAGGATATAAATGAGTAGATACGTTACTATAAATATACTTAAAATCTTCTCATAATAATTCGGTTAATCACAGACTAGGTATATTTGTTTCATACCGGTATGACAGTGCAAATTTGAAATAGTTAGAATGGTAACAAGAATTGTTACAAAAGAAGGCATGCTCAAACTAATTTCTTCATTATTTTTACTTACCATTTTGCTAAATGTAATAAACTTGGAAACGTAAAAGCAAATTCAACAATTTTATAAAATCACTGATGATGAGACGCGAAACGAAACAATGACTTTGAAAATGAAATGTCATTTATCTATCTGACAGCTGTCAGCTTTTATTTTAAGCATCATGTTTTCTGATATATAGAGATATTATGGGCAATAGAATTGTTGCACATACAACTAAATTGTTTTCTGGTTTCTTTTTTCTAGAATAATTGCTGACTGTTTACAATTTTATTGATACAATATTAGCGGGAAGTACCTGACCTGGTTTTGATTCATTTGCGAATAGGCTCATATTTTTGTATGGTGTTTGCTTTGCCATAAAAGTAGGTAGGTATTGGACGGTATAGTACTTTAATCAGCTGTTCTCCTGTAGATTTTGATTAGGTATTTGATATTATTTCCGACTTGAAACCTCCGCCTCCGTGTAACATTACAACGATGATCCTATAAATTATGAATTCCTTTTTCCTTAAGTAAGAAACCCGGATAAATGAAGTAGGTAATTAAATTCATCCCACACACCAGCACCTGTGAGCCAGTAAATTGAATGAGCTTGTTTTAAGCTTAAAGAGCCGAAGAATCTTTTAACTTACTTTGTAAGTACTTATTATTATTTAAAGTAACTTTCATACAAATTGATAACAGGATATTTGAGACATGCAAGCTAAGTTTGAAACAAAAAGTTTGGAAGTAGATACTTAGGTACTAATAAATGAATATGGGCGTGTCGTACGGAAATAATGGAATATTTTATTTGTTTCTCAAATAGTTACGGCTAGATCCGAGGAAATTATTTACCTACCTATATAATTTTCTCGGATCTAGATCGGGGGCATATAGCCATTAACCGAGCACGAATCCAAACTTAGACTGGTACTGGGCAATTACAAATGGAACATACATACATACATATGCTCACGCCTGTATTCCCCGAAGGGGTAGGCAGAGGTGTTGTAGTCGCAACACCCACTTTTCACCGAAGATGATTAAGTGCCAACGTGACAGATGGTGAGTCCATCGTCGTCTCAGACACTTTACATACTTCATTGAATTACTTCTCAGAAATATGCAGGTTTCCTCACGATGTTTTCCTTCACCGTAAAGCAAATGGAAAATCTCAATAACACGTGACCCTCTCCCAATTTGAGCTCCTGGGTAATGGCGAGACTCAGAAAGCCTTCGGTCAGGTCGGGGAAACCAGGATCTCTCGGGTCTCGGGGTGACTTGTTTCAGGTAGCGTCTTTTTTGATTCAGACTATGGAGAGTAGGTACAGATCCAGTCAGGAGTTCGAACATATAGTAAAAAGAACGAGTACCTTTGCATGCGCAGTACCAAGACGTTTCATAAGTCTGACGCTGTCTTTAAGTATGGCGCGAGGCGAATAAAAACATGCGCAGTATCCTAACTATTTCTCGCTGCGCGTTCTTTACTCTCGACTCGCGAATAGTAAATCAACGGACGTAAATCGTAGGCTTAATTTACCCTAAAAGCTTTGGAGGTCTAGAAGATATTCGCATGAGGTAACTATTTAACTAACTATTAGGGAGCAGCGACCAAATAGAGCCTACACGCGACATAACAAAACTTTTGCGCAAATTCCCGTCTAGAGACTTCTTGATATTACGGTGAAAATTTTGGTAACTTGAATATAATACTACATTCCTGCCAGTGACATTTTAGTAAGAACGTTTGGAGACCAATCAAAGTGAAGAAAAATTAAGGTCCCCTTAATTTTTTAAGTATATAACGCAGTGGATATCAAACACAGAAACCTACATGGTACATGGCAAAAGTGAAACAGCAAATGTAGGTCAGAGATATACCTAAAGTTAAAGAGCAGAATTGCTTCTTAACCTGTATATTTTTATTTTTTGTATCAACTTTAGCACAGTGCCTATAAATATGAGTTTCCCACAAGCAGCACGGAGTCAAGGGACGAATCGTTCGAAATGACACTCACACAGGCACACGGACGCGTTCATCTACGAGATTATATTATATTGATATAAGCGGGGGATAGTATCAGTAAGGGGTGTCGCGATGTGGCAGATCGTGACATATGTCATTTACGTGTTTGTAGACATTTTTCAGAATCGACATTAAAGTACATAATTTGAAAAACTTCATAGAGTGTGTATTCTTGAATTTTTTGAAACAATTTGTTTCAAAAAATTGGTGTAGACTCCATTCTGCTCCCTATATACTTTGCTTCGGATTTAATATTATGAGAAAGCCTCCTCGGCCCCTACGTTGTTTTCTTGTCGAGAGAGACGCAGTGCATTGCGGCAGCATACGAATAAGTATAGCATTGTCAAATATCTGATGGCAATAAGTACTAGGGACGGCGATCGGAGATAATTAGATGCGCAGCACTAAATCGATTTGATGAATGGATATTTATCCGCGATACTCGAATTTCAGTGTTTTTTTACGTTTTTCGGAAAAGTATTTTACTTATATAGTACATAAAAGCATACTAGAAAATTGTAGTAGATCGGTTTAAGACCCTGTTTTTTTGTGAATCGATTCATCAGGTTAAGATTCGAATCGATTTAAAAATCTATCTCACTTGAAAGAATTGCCATCCCTACAAGAACAGAATCTGGACGCTTTTATTACTGTTGGAATAACTGTAGTTGAATTTTTTTATCATACTTGTATCACCGCTGGACTCTTAAAGGGCAATGCGTGTCTGCTCTTTATTGCCACCTAGATGCTCACATTTCCTAACGTTATCTCACGTAATATAAGTACTATATTCCACACGTAGTTTATCCCTAATAAGCTCGCTAGTGTGTTATTATCTCATACAAGCGATAAGTTTCAATAGTGCGGCGCCGGCTCGCCGCTACCAGATACCCGGCTCTTGTAACAGCATTAACTATATTCATTTAACTTACTAACGACTACTATTTAATTGGACACTTAATACGATCTTGTATTATAGGCTGTTAATTTGATTTAATATTCTACTCGTAGGTTGACAGGCACTGCAATTAAATGTGCACGAGATTATATTCTTTATTTAACGTAATTAATGTCCCACATTTATCCCATCTAATCAAATAACTGCGGGTAGTTCGTGCAATCGCCGTGTGAATGAGGTCTTACCATGAGGTTTTTGACATTATAATTTGGCTTATATTATGAGACAGATATGTATTTGTCATAATTGAGTATGTCACTCTCACATAGACAATCTATCATGACAATAAGCACAAAGAAGTTTGCATGAGTACGTTTTAATTTCGCGAAAATAACTGATTACTCAACTTGTATATATTTATTAAATCTACAAATCAAGAACCTATTCCATTTATAATTATGTCTGTTAAAAATGTTACAGGATCATCATGACGTAATGAAAAAGCAGGCAGAGTATCCGCTAAATATAAAAGGATGCTCAAAGGACTGAACCGGAATTTACAGGAAGGTAGCAAAGAATTCTAATGTGGTTCGTGCACGTTTATGAAAGTTGAACATATAGGTACCCTCTTTTGATCACACAAACCATGAACGTAACTACTGAAATACATTTTGTATTGTACCCTCGGAATATTGTGCTACAAACGGAGAACAACTCTTTCATTAAACAAAAAGCTTTGAGACTGATGCGCCAACATGCGTTTCGACACACTAATATGTGTGATTATCTGAATAAGTAGTGTGGTAGAGATAGCAACGTATAATCTTAATCCATTCAAGTCAGATTTTATTCATCAAAACAAGTGGTCATCGAATTAATCAAATTTGTTGATACAACGATGGACTCACCATCTGTCACGTTGGCACTTAATCAAACTCTGTGAAAAGTGAGTGTTGTGATAACAACACCTCTGCCTACCCCTTTGGGGAATACAGGCGTGAGCATATGTATGTTAATACAAGTATTAAAATTGTAGTATCGTTCTTTTAGTAAGTCTTTTTAAGCCATACCTATAAAAAATGTTGTCGTTTTATACATTAAAGTAGTAACACTTTTTATGTAATAGAAAATTAAGATTAAAGAGGTTTGTAAGGCTAATAAGTCCAAAGTTACGGAACATAATTATGAATACAGCGACAATAATAATCATAGTACCCAAATATATTTTTAATACGAGTCCCTTTGGTAAATGAAAAGTGAATCAATTTAATTTGAAATACGTCAATCTATAATAATATAATTCGAGTACCTGTGATTGACGTGCGGATAATATTCAATATATTTTTACGTATCAAGTCAATTAATAGCGTTTTACGAGACGAAATCATGTAACGAAAAAAATACGTAATAATTATATTTTATTAATGCCAATTCAATAAACGGTTTTATTCATCTCGCCCTGGGGATCTACCATCAGCGTCTTCAGCAGAGCGTATTAAGAACTTCTGAGCTTTGACGTTCATTTTCGTACCTTAAAATTAAACAAAGCTAAGGAGTTCTTAATATGCGCTGCTTAAACTATCATACTTTGTCCCCTGTTTATAGATGTATCTAATACCTTTAAACGAGCATATATACAGAGTGTCGGAGAAAAAGGAACAGCTGTCTTCTAGAAGTTGTAGGGTTTTATGAATATATCACTATGTTGAAGTTGTAAAATATCTAGCTCCAACGATAACGCAGTTATAGGCAATGGTTGCTAAAGGCCGAAGAGCTCGCGGCCTTAAGCGACTGAATGAACGCGCGGCCGCGTTTACCTACATTACGTACACGGTAATTCAACTTGTTAAATTAAGGAGAAGGTTAATAGTTCCGAAAAATGGTTTTATAGGATTATTTCAATAACTATTAGTGGAGAAAGGAGTTAAATTTCACCTGAATAACTCTATGTTACCGCTGATTTTTATGCGAAAATAAGGTCTTGATATGGTAAACGTTGAACGTCCATAGCTCGAAAATGGAAGGAGATATTTTTGTCATAATAATTTTATTTGCTACCTAAATGTATGCTCTATCACATATTTAAACAGCTATCCTATTTTCCCCGACACCCTGTATATAAAATCTGAATCTCGGAAACGGCTCCAATGATTTTCATGTAATGTAAGCGGTTTCGGAGGCTACAAATTGATCTAGCTAGGTTTCATTTTCAGAAAACATCGTTTTGACTATGTTTTCAGGTAATGTAAAACTCCCACAATATCATTACAATACGAACGTTATTCCTTGTAACATCTGCCAGTAAAAGTCCCATTGAAATTGGTTCAGCTGTTTCAAAGTTTAGCCGGAACAAAAAGTCAGACAGGCAGAGCTATTTTTTTTTAACTGGTCATACTGTGCTTTCATATAGGGCTGGTCATCTCAAGCTACACAATTATTCGTAGTACTTATTTTTAGTTTTTAAATTTTTTATCCGATTATTATTACATTACTCAAAGGTGTAAAATATTTTTTTTAAAAGAGTAATTACTGAGTTTCTTGTCAGGTTCTTCGCAGTAAAAGCAACCTTTCGAACCTGGCGGTAGCATGTATAATCCAATGTAATCGAGTCTTTCTGACGATTTGAAAGTACTATGTAAAAAGTATAATGGAATAAGATATTTTTGATTTTCAATTTGAATATACATTTGCATTTACTGAAAAACTTTTAATTTAGAATTACAAACAGACATATCAATTTTATTTATAAGTATAGATATGGATTGTTCCGACTGGACCCAGTGTAAAACTGTTTGTCAAGCTCACCTTTCGACTATGTTATGTGAATATTTACGTACAATATTTTTTAAAGGTTTAGGCAGAGGTGTAATAACACCCACATTTCATGTTAATGACACGGTGATGTCATAATTAAATGGCAATATATGGCTTCCCTACAATATTAGGCTTTGATATTATTACATATAACTGGATGCAGATAAGCAATAATGTGTCAACCCGCATAAACTTGGTTTTGAGAAAATGGCGTCTTAAGATGATTGTATACGTGATTTAAGATTTGTTTTATGACATAAATCCATTTTTTACGTACTTTTATGTTTCAGATGACTTGAAACACTTTTTTAGAATGTTAAATACGTGATGCATTATCAAAATATATCAAAACCTTTGAATTTGACTTTTTGTGGGTTGACACATTATTGCTTATCAGCATCCAACTGTCCTGTAGGACATTTTTTATTCGAAGCAAATTTCTTACTCCTTAGGTTTCTATCACCGGTATTGAACCGGTTAATGAATGAAATTGGTTTTCAATAATATATTTACCACCTTCATTTTCTGAAGCCTTACCATGACCTCTTATTGTCATTAAAGTTTAACTCTTATTACGAGACACATGTATATGACTTGTATAAGTCTGTCACTGTCACTATGATGGCAATAAGAGCTTATGGTAAGTCCCCTGTACATGTGAGAGATTTTCGAAAAATAAATAACCACACACATATATTTCTTTAAAGCTTCAAGAGGCCATCATTGGTTTAAGAAGCGCGTATTAACAACTTCTGAGCTTATAAGTTTAATTTTTGTACCGTAAAATTAGTTTATGCCTTACATGTAGCCCGGTTCTCGTAATGAAAAAATTAACGATATAGCTAAGTACTCAGTTCTTGACAGCGTTTTCGTATCCAATATATCAAAGGAAAAACGTCATGACTTCGAGAAACCATTAGTTCTGTGATCTTACTGAGTTAAAGTCCTATCGAACAATGATTTTGAACATGTGAATACCACATTTGGATAAGACCTCGATCGAACTATTTTAACCCTCTTATGATAATATAATAAACATGATTTAAACGTTTTATAGCCATAGTGGCCTTGGGGTTTGAGCAACAACTTACGTGTAGTTATTTCACACCCCGTCCTTTTGCGGTGAAAGAAAACATCGTGAAGAAACCTGCATATTTCTGAGAAGCACAATGTATAGTGCTTGAGATGACGATGGACTTAATCTCTGTCACGTTAGTTCGGTGAAATGTGAGTGTTGTTGTTACAAAACCTCTGCTTACCCCTTCGGGGACCGTTCAGGGATGGCGTGAGCATATTTTTTTATTTAAACGCAGACTAGAACAGACTCGGGCTAAACTATGTCCATCCATTTTTAAATCCGCATTACGGAAAGAAAGCTACTTTTAAACCAAGGATTATCGTAGTCTATGTTTACTAATAAGGGGGTAATTGATCAATTCAATTTAGATTGTTTATTTACGCGAATCTGGCTACTGTTACATCTTCATAGTGCGTAGGTAAGATATATTATATTACCTCCCACCTAACTCTGACCTTCATGTCATGTTTAAATTAGAAAAATATAATAATGTGATCGCTAAACTCAAGTGGCTTTGGGCGGGGCATGTCGCTTGTAGAACCGATGGCTGATGGGGCCTAAAGGTCCTTGAGTGGCGACCGCGTACCAGCAGGCGCAGTGTGGCTAGGCCCCCAACGAGGTGGACTGGCGACCTGGTGAAGATCGCGGGATAATAGCGTAACTTAAACCCGACTGGTCTGTCTTTAAATAATTGTATACAACTTCTACTATAATATTGTACTTGTATGGTATTGGTGAAGTAGAGACCTAAAATATGTCATACAAATATTGTCGGTGACGGTTCATGTCATCATACACGTGACCGAACTATTTCGACTAACTGATTTGGAGCGAGTAAAGATTACGAAAACGCTGCAAAACTCGTTATAAGGGTCTGGTGTAGTCACTTACACACTTTTTCGGATGTAAATTATAACTGCAACACTAAGGTCCAAATTCACCGATGAAACTTATCGCAGTTAGTTCCAACGAAGCGCAGTTTTAGAGCTTAATCTGGATTAGAGGCACATTTTGCATTTCACCAGCACAAACATAACTTGGGTCAAGCTAAGCTTAGTTTTCATTCTAAACGCCCAATTTTGGCCAGTTAGCGGCTTTAAACGCGTTTAGCCGCTGTCACTTGTTGTCAAATGTCACAATAATAACTAACATAAAAATGCTTTGTATATTATTGATGCAACCATTCTTTATAAAGAGTAAATAATAATACGAAAAAGCAAATTTACACACGCTATAAATAAAAATTATATAAAGAAAGATGTAAAAAATTTCGTACAAAGAAGAAACACAATATTGCCAATAGTGAAAAAAAATTCGTCACAAATAATTATATTTCATAAGTTTTTACATTAAGGTAAAGGTAAAAAAATATGTATGGAATAATATATTTTAAATTTTTATAAAATGAAATACATACCTCACTCTAAATATTTTTTTATCGTATTACCTATTTAATAAGAGAACATTTTCTGAGCTTGTAACACTATGAACGATCAAACACGTTTCGTTATTACTTCTATACATGAAATACGTATGAGATCGTTGATTTTGCCGTAAAATGAAACGCGGCTACGACATTTTAGGGCTCTCGCCAAGCGAAATGTTTGTTTTATCTATGGCTTTCGTAAACGCAGTTAAAATGGTGCTGGTGAAATTAGTTTGACGTTAAACGAGATCAACACTGATCTGTAAACCAGATTACCGGAAACTTAGCTTCCTTAAACTAAGATTTTATAGCGATCGGTGAATTTGCCCCTAAAGGACTTGTTAAAGTTGTGTGCTTATATTTGTATGTATGTGTGTTCGTCTGTATGTACTTCGGTATATTTTTTTTGTTTGATTGTTTGAGATATGACTTAGAGCAAATTAAGTGTATATCGTTTGATATAATATAATTCTACTTTATTATAACTCTGCAAATAAATTCTAAGTATATTAAATCTTATTTTGAAGGTATTCTAGTAAATTCATTGTACTTATTCCAAGTGGCCATACCGCAAGCGTGGGCGTTCAATGTTCATTCACCAATAGTCTTGGATCACAGCCAGAGGGGAGTGACTGATTGTTTACAACATATTTATTAGCACGCTCATCGTTGCCACTACATACATAAAATATTAATAGTCCAGTCTTGTCGTTGTAAGTTTTTAATCTTGACATTGCCCTCCATATTTCTATTTTTGGGATAAATGTCCTCGGAGTATACGAATTTCAAGTCCCTCTTAATGTATCAACAACTGTATATACAAGGTACAATATCCTCTTGGGATCATGCTATGCAGGTTGGCAGTATTGCCATGATGAACATCATTGCTGATTCTCTGATAAAAGCCCCAGCGCGCTTGTCACGAGAGACTACTAAGTCAAAAGTATCTTTATTCGATTAGACTTTTTACAAAGTACTTTCAAATCGTTAGAATGACATAATTATACAGGATTATATGCTACCGCCAGGTTCGGAAGGTTGCTTTTACTGAGAAGAAAAGTTGGTGATCATCCAGATCCAAAAGTTCCAGAGTTCTAACCGCAAAATAAACTGAACATACACATTCAAATTCAAAGTGCAGTATGTAATAAAGATTCGCTAATGGGAAAATCGTAACCCATTAACTATAACAGAAAACAAAAAAATATTCAGTTTTCACTAGGGCTTTTGAGGACGAGGTTTTGGGTTCAATCCCCGGGCAAATTTATATTAGGTATTCCATCCCAGTAACAGGCCGGAGTCTGGATTTGTGCCTGGTTGGTGGCAATAGGCTCGTCCCGTACGTACATGGAACATAGCTGGAGAAATGTGACAAGTAGTTAAAGCACACCTCTGCCTACCCCTTCGGGAATACAGGCATGAGCATATGTATTTATTTATTCAAAATACGAACGCACGAATGTGTTCCGGTGAATTTTGTCCCAAACGACCTTTGATCGCAATAAATAGGATTAACTATCAACAGTTTTGATATCTTTTGTTGAGGTCGAGTGGAGCCATTAAACTAGCGGTATTGAATAAAGTCGTTGATAATGTTTGAAAAGATTAATTGTTGAGTTTCCTGCCTGATTCTTCTCAGCGGAAGAAACCTTCCGAACCCGATGATAACATTTATTATCCTGTACCGTGTATTTTTTTGTGTTACTTTTTAAGAAGTCTAATAAATATATGTATGTGTTTCAGTTTGAATCTCGTCACGTGTTTGTCTTAGTGAGATTTTTTTTTGATAAACAGTCCCTATAATCTTTCACTCTTTACTATATTTAATTCATAGTTGAAACTTAACCATAAAAGATTCACTGAAACTCACATTTAAGACATTATATTATACTTATCGAGTAGGAATCGCAAGTAGACGAGGTCATACGATATAAACATATTTTTATAGAAATTTCAAATGTAATATTGTAAAAATATGGACTAGCTTTGCTTCGCTATTTTACTCGCATAGTATTAACAATAAAAAAAACTATAAAAATAGTGATAACGATTCCCGTTTTGTAACATTTTCCATTAAGGCTTCACTCCTATAGGTCGTAGCGTGATGCCTTACTCCATGAAAGAACGATCTAAACAAAAATATTTTTTCAATTCTAACCAATAAATAATTCCTGAGACTTAGCGCGTTCAAACACTCACGGACACACACACAAACATATATTCTTCAGCTTTATTATACTAGTATAATAATAATAATTTAATGTGTCTTCTTCACTCAGATACAAGATTTCACAGGACCTGCATTATGTTTCCTTCGCCTATTAAGATATTTTGTCACAAATGTTAGTAAAGACAAATAATATATTCACCGTGAATATAAAATAATTTCAAATTATAGTAGAACGTTCGTCTCATGGCTCTACACGCGAGTGGGCGACGTATGCGGACGACTGTATCCGCCGACACGGCGCGGTGGCGACGGCAACACTGACTCACTGCATTGAACAATATCGTCACCACATATATTTATTTATTTACTTAATTCATAACATCTATAATAAAAAGTTCTTTACCTAATCCTAGAGGGCAGTATCTAATCTATACTAGTATTTACTAATAATAATATAAAGGGGAAAGATTGTACGTAAGTATGTTTGCAACGAATTGGGTTAAAAAACCCTGGACTAATTTAAAAAATTCTTTCACCATTTGAATGCATATCACTGATGAATATAGGCTATATTTTATTTCCGTACTCCCACAGGAACGAAAATTAGTATACATATGTATTTATAACTAATTTAAAAATACAACATCAAAAATATTGTCTACAAATTATAATATAATGTATACATAAGTGTGCCCACGAATTTTCTGAAATGACAGGTGACAAGGACAAACATACAACAGTTCATACATATTACAGCGTGCACCAACAATATCCTGTGGTCACGTTTATAAAGTAAGTAGTCTGGAATTATTAAAAATTTTTCATCGAAGTGCATCTTCGTGATTTTCCACACCTTCCTAATGGATTCCTAAGGCGAAAGGCATTGGTGTAATATGTATGTAATAGTAATTATGGCTACATTTTGGGTGTATGAATCCATACAAGCAAGATTTCCATCTATGAAGTTCTATGATATGACACAACCATGCATGCCGATAGAAATATACATTATTTCTGAGTGTTGATATTTTTTCGGACACGAGTTCTAGTTATTGCCAAAGATGGCGGTTCAACAATTTTGAGCCACTATAAATCGTAAGGATTAGGATACTATTAATTTTATTCAGTACACTTGCCATTAAGATACTTCATTATTTATTCTACATGACCATGTTTGAACAAGTTCATATTTATTCATGTAAGTGTTCATCAATTCATGTAGAAGATCGTTGAAGTCTTTTGTAAGGCGCCTGTCTACCGCCCAGTGCCCTAACAAGGTCAGTACAATGTATTGGAAATGTCTATACGTTGATGTACATTCGCTTACAGAATAGTTAGGAAAACTATTCTAAGTAAATCATTTTGCGAATAAGAGTAATGCGTTCGAGGCAAATTAAAACAAAAAATATTTTGACGACATATTCATACTCACGCCTGTGATTAAGTGTCAACGTGAAAGATGGTGAGTCTATCACCGTGTCAGTCACTATACATACGTCTTTGAATTACTTGACAGACATATGCAGGAGGTAAAGCACGTGGTGTGAAATCACTGTACATAAATTATATATTACACACAATATAAATGTAATATAATTGAAACAAGCATAAAGGATACAATTAAAAATTAGGAAATAAATAAATTGCTACGGCCAAAAAGTGTGTCAATGTTCATATTTAGAATTTCTTTTCCTCTTCAATCCAGTTACTTCCACATTGCCCATAAAAATAAATTTCACGTAATATCGTTAAGATATGCTTTAAAACTTTCGTTCGCCCTTGTACTCTATGATATTATAAGCGATAATAAACAACAATGACTTATGTGTGTAATTGTACGCTCGTCCCACGTTCCATGGTTTTTGATCTGGAGCCAAGTGACGTCACAGGTGGCGTAGCAGGACCACATAAAACGCTACGCGCCGCTGCTACGCCGCCAAAACCGTAGAGCGACCGCTACGGCGTAGACGCGCTACGCACCTCTAGCGAAAGTTTGAACTTACCGGAGTTGAGAACTGACCTAGTGATTTTAGGTACGTAGTGATTATTTGATATATATTTTTTATCAATAATCGGTGCTTGATGTTGGTATGTATTTTCTATTATATCTATATTTTTACGTCCTTAACCAAAATAATAAAAAAACTAAATTATATTCTTTCATAATGTGTTCATGATGAAATTCGGTTTATTTAAATATACATATGCTCACGCCTGTATTTACCGAAGGGGTAGGCAGAGGTGTTGTAATCACAACACCCACTTATCACCGAAGATGATTAAGTGCCAACGTGACAGATGGTGAGTCCATCGCTGTCTCAGACACTTTACATACGTCATTGAATTACTTCTCAGACATATGCAGGTTTCCTGACGATGTTTTCCTTCACCGTAAATCACGTGGTGTGAAATCACTGCACATAAGTTTTTTAGAAAAACTCATTGGTACAGGCCCTGCTGGGATTCGAGTTTTAATATAATCTATAAAACGATGATTTAAAAATATTCACTCACTAGCTGTGCCCCGCGGTTTCACCCGCGTAGACTTAATTGTGTTATATCACTATGTTTGTCAGGTTCCACGGGAACGAGATAAAGTATACTATGACCTTCTCCTGGTTCAAAGCTACCTCCCCAGCAATTATTAGCCAAATCGGTTCAGGCGTTCTTGAGTTATAAATAGTGTAACTAATACGACTTTGTTTTATATAAATTAGGTATCGAAATACACAAAGTATTTAGAAGTAGTTTCTTACTTTAAAAAATATTAAGATATCCCAAAGTTACAACCCGTCAATTAAAATATCGTAAACAAATGAAACTCTTCTATGAAGAATAGCAATTTTTGCAAACACATGAACATGCAATTGCTCTAAAATGTTAAAAAAAAAATTAGTTACCCATTTATATACCACCATTTTTACTACCAAAATATAATTAAATAAATTTCACATACAAATTCATTTTAATAATGATAAATAAAAAATATCAGTGAAATGAAGATATCAAAACCATATAACGTAATTCAACTTTACTGTATACGTACCGATATATTTTCCAAATTTACTAAATCTAATCTATCTATCATTTCCTTCCCTTACCGACTCATAAATTTTATGTAAAGGGCTTTTATTAATTACTCGCTATGCCTCGCGGCTTCCCTCGAGTCGACTTAATTCCACGGGTGTATTCTACCTCATTCACTTACTCACTTTCTCTATAATTTGAAGTTTGAATTTATTTTCATAATGATATCCATTTCTCCGTAATATTTTTCAAACATTGCCTGACAATTACTAACACTGGGAATTAGACGATGCGCGTACACACTTACATACGGCAATTTATTTTAATTCTTCAATAGAATTTCTTGCCAGCATATATACATGTTACCGCCGGGTTCAGAAGTTTGCTTTTACTCTTAAAGCAACCTTCCGTTCCTGAAGGTATCATTTATAATCCTGTATAATCATGTCGTTCTGACGATTTGAAAGTACTATGTTAAATATCTAATCAAATAAAAATATTTAAAATTTTGTCGTTTCTCGCGCGGTAGAGCTTGTGGCACAGTTGTTAAATTAAGCAACCTTACCTCTAGCCAGTAATTGGATAGGTGACCGCTCGAGTTCCCTCTGTGCCTCGTAGAGCACTTTAAGCCGTCGGTCCTGGTAAGCAAATTATCATCTTTGGCAGTCATTACAGGTCGGTCGGAAGTCTAAAATAGTCAGACAACTGGTTTAACCCAGATTATAAATTTTCCTCTTAAAAGGGGTTGCGAATGTCAGATGGCAGTCGCTTCGTATAAAAATTAGGTGATCAGCCACATCGGGTTGAATCAAGTGCCGATCCCAACAATGTATGGGATAAGGCCAGGGAAGTGATGTATTTATCATTTACCGCTTACATTATATTTTACTTTATAAAAATGCTTACAAAAAATGTTTTGAGATATATAACATTAGCACTAATTGTTTTTAGACAGTATGTTTGTATGTAGGAGGTAATCTACGAAAAAAAACTCTAAATATATTTTCAAGGCAGACATTATTCTATTAATAGTCCAGACCCTTGGTTTCTTTTTCTCACAAAAAGTAAACTTTTCTCACTAAAGAAAAAACTTGACTTTTCCCATAAAAATGCAAGTTGAAATAAAAACAGAAGAAAAAATAATTTATCCTAATTTTGGGCCAAGTTTTCTACTTGTAATTAGTTTTTAGTTACCTATTTATTATTAATATAATAAATAATTATAAAAGCTCCTAATTTCGTTATTACCCGATAGCCTGGAAGCCTCCCGATTGAGCTATTGTAACTTGACAGATTTCGGCGAAATTTACCTTCCTGAAAACATGGTTAAAACGATGTTTTCTGAAGATGAATCCTAGCTACTTAAATAATGTTGCACATGAAACCCCCTACACACAAAATTTCATGAAAATCATTGGAGCCGTTTCCGAGATTACAGATAAAAAAAAATTAAAACTCGTTTGAAGGTATAAGATAATACGTGAGCAAAACCAAGGACGGCCGCTAGTATAAAATATTTTGAGTAAATTATTACACCTTCGGTCTTAAGTCGATTTATTTTAAGACAAAGCCCCTTAAGACAAGAAACAAATAAATCAAGTGCAAAATATGACTCTAAAGTGAATTACTTAAGTGCTGTTTTCCAACGTCATTATTATTATGGCAGCTTTTAGTAAAAGTATTTTTGTCTTAGCAAATGTTCCATGAAAATTGTGTCTAAGTTACAAATGAAAGTCGTGCGATGCCAAGTGAGAATGCAAAAAATAAGTGTTTTATCTAAGTGAATCGTTTGGATCAAGTCCAAATTTTGCGTGTTTTGTTTTTAAGTCTCTATTTTCTTTGTACAGTATATCTTAATATATACAAATCTCGTGTCACAATGTTTGTCCTCAATGAAATCCTAAACCACTTAACCGATTATAATAAAACTCGCACACCATGTGCAGTTCGATCCAACTTGAGAGATAGGATAGTTTAAATCTCAAATTATAGTCGCAAAGACTATATTTTATCCCATTACTCCCACGGGAACGGGAACTATGCGGGTGAAACCGCGGGACGTCCGCTAGTTATATTATACTACAAAGTATGAAAACCTTGTGCCAAATAGCAATTTTGGTAGAAAATTAACTAAACAGCTTTGCTTATTTTTTATAAGTGACTGAATTTATACTTGACAGTTTTATTTTGCCCTAATAAATTAATCTGTGGTTGAAGACAAAAGCGGGAAAAATCTGGCGGATAAGGAAAAATAGCAGTTTATTTACGGGGTTGATTGGAAAAGTGGGCATTAATAGTGAAGACAGCGAAAGGAAATCATTACGTATTCAGTGGCATCACAAATATAATTTAAGAAGACTTAATGATTTGATATAAATTTTATTGAATTATATATTTTGGGTCACTCTACCCATCTGCAATGACGTAAATATTTATAAACATTTATTTACAAGACGAACATTTATTTATTATTAAAAGCTTACATGTACCATACATACATACATATGCTCACGCCTGTATTCCCCGAAGGGGTAGGCAGAGGTGTTGTTATCACAACACCCACTTTTCACCGAATTTTGATTAAGTGCCAACGTGACAGATGGTGAGTCTATCGCCGCCTCAGGCACTATACATACGTCTTTGAATTACTTCTCAGAAATATGCAGGTTTCCTCACGATGTTTTCCTTCACCGAAAAGCACGTGGTGTGAAATCACTGTATATAAGTTTTTTAGAAAAACTCATTGGTACAGGCCCCGCTGGGATTCGAACTTGCGTCGTTTGCGTAGCAGGCGACTGCTCAAACCCCGAGGCCACCACGGCTCTCATGTACCATTACAGGATGTACCCAATGCGGTAATGCTGCTCACATATAAACAATTACTTACTTATATTATAATTAAATTAGAAAAATAGAGAAACAATAAAAAATAACAAAGTATGAAAATTTAGATAAAGTAAATAAAGAACATTAAGCATATTTGACAATATTTAGTAAGACTTTTATGAATTCACAGAACATAGAATTCATTCTCCAAGTATTAATATTCCTGTTAAACATGAACAATGATTATAGCTTAGGTCCACGGCTTGTCCCACATCGTAGGTACTATTATATAGTAATATAATCTTCAAAAATTTCATACTTAAAAGTTAATAATTACGGATTTACATCACATAATTCATCCGAAGTGGAATCAGACTGGTGTGGCAAAATGTTTAAAATTTTACATCAGTTTTAATTTACACTGTTAAAGAACCTCTATGAATTTCACCAAGGTCTTTCCCTCACTAGTGTATAGGGGCTTGATATGCCAGTGATTAAAATTAAATGTTATACCGCATCTGCCTACCACTTCAGAGACCCGTCGGAAGGCATGAACTTATGCACAATCAGAACATTTTAGGTCTTGGACAAAAGCCAACAAAATTATACAAATAGGTAATTTATATTTATTACTTATTTCAGAAATAAATTCATTTTCGGACTAAAGTGACCCTGTGATGTTGAATACAGATGGAACTCCTTTTAAACCAAGCATTTTATTTTTATTATATTTTTCTTTTTCATTGTCATTACCGTATATAATTTCATATGTAATTATTGAAAAGCTATTATTTAGGAATTACAAACAGACACTTTAATTTTATTTACCTGTATATAGATTTATGTAGTAGTCTGAGCATTTTCTTAGGTAATCTTTTATAACAACCCCCTTATTACATAGTTATATGAAACGTAATAAATCTACAAAAAGTCAGACTTATTGTATTTCTTGCATCATAACGTCATGGCATGGTCACGCCCGATGCGCATGGTGTATGTAACGACATCCCATTGTCCCCTAACGTGGATCCATATATAATGTCATTTTTTTCACATAGTTTCCAGTCCCAACTATTAGCCAGTAGCCTGCTTCAAGCAATATTAATACTAAATTAGTTCATCTATCCACAGGTACCGTCACCAGTTGTAATTTTACGGGGCCTTTCCCGTTTTAGCCTTTGTAGATTTGTCAAATCGATAAATCTACATTATTTAGACTGTAAATCTATACATCAACACAGATAATATTGAAATGTCTGTTCGTAATTCCAAAATTACACCAATTAACTAAATGCATATGCATTAAGGAAGTATTTACGGTACTGACATGGAAAAACCAATTTTTAAATAATTTATTTGTCCGTCTTTCTGTCTATCTGTCTGTTTGTTTCGGTTAATCTCCAAAACGATTGGATTAATTTTAAAGGGATTTTCACTTTTAATTTTTATAATATATTAGGCTTCCGTGGGCCTACCATGAAATTATGTCTACGCGAGTGAAACCGCTGGGCACAGCGAAGGAGTATTTTATAATCTTTAGGATTGACCAACCAACGCTCATTGTAATAATCGTTTTTATTTAAAAAGCAATGGCTTTGATTCCGCACTGTTTGTTTATATTTATACTGTATCACTACCATAACGATGATAGTAGCTTTCAGGTTCAAATTACATCGTTTCAAAAAGAACGTCGCTCGAATATTTTTCTTTAACTCAACTCATACTCAAAAATATCTTTTTATATTAGACTTTTTACAAAGTACTTTCAAATCATCAGAATGACATTTATTATACATGCTACCGCCAGGTTTAAAAACCTATTTTGTTATTGTGTCCATAGTTAATGCAATACATTATTTATTTAATATTACATTTTGATATCTTAAAAGCAAGCAGAGTAGATAGCTATATAATATAAAAAGGTAGAAATGATTATACTTCAAAAATAGAACTCTTTAATTATAAATGTTTGAAAGGAAGGGACCATTAACCATTCCTTTGCAAGGAAATGTACAAAAGGAATCTTTAAACGTAAATTTTTATATCGTAACACTTATTAAAGAAATAATATTTAATTTTACTTGAATATAATAAAGTATTCCGTAGGATTTCATTAAGTTTATTTTTATTTGGTACAGTTAGCCCCGTAAGTTACATTGATGTTACTAAAGTAACCAATTTCAAAATGAAACTACTATTTCGTAGCAGTAGGTAGGTACTTTTTTTAGTGAAGCATACAGCTTATTCCACCTACTTATTAAGTGATAGCCTATAGGATAGTCTCTCTTGGAGCCTTGTTCCAGTATAAGAGAAGCCTAAGGGCTATGAATACTGGACCACACATGGGGTGAGATCTCAGGTAGCTCAGTTGGCAGAGCAGCTGCACGTTTCGACGTCAGACATTTAACGCACCTCAGATTAACCTCGTGTGTGAATTACGGGAACATTAATTAGCTTGTTTTGTAATTTACCATGTATGTTATTTACTCTAAGTCTTGAGTAGGAACGCAGGAGCCTACTCGTAACTAATCATAGAGTCCGACCTCGAAGAGTTAATTTTCGATGTTATAAACGTAATTATTGTTATAGATGTCGTGGGTTTGAGTCTTATCTGGTGTTTTTATTTTTAATATTTGTTTTTATTTCAATATTTTAAGACTTCAAAATCAAATCATGTGTGCCATGTATAAAATCAGTCGCTTAAACGAATTTTGTAATATATCATTAGCCATCACACAAGCGACATAACTACGGTAACAATAATAATGATCTCCTACCGAATTTCGGTTACGGCGGCTAATCTCAACGAGGATCAGCCATGTGCGCAGGAGATATTATAGTGCACAAGTGTGTGCGCAAACACAGGTGCACTCTTTATTCCCTCACTCTCATAGTCCGATGGGAGGACATCCGACACGACCGGAGAGAGATCAGTCGTAGGACCAACGGGTTAACGTGCTTTCCGAGGCACGGGGGTGGAAACACCGCCAACTTCCAAACTCCGGGCATTTTATTGTGAATTCCTTTACGGAAAAACTCAATACCAATTTTTGACCCGACCGGGAATCGAACCCGGGACGTCGTGATCGGCAGGCGAACGTACTAACCACTAGACCAACGAGGCAGTTATTTTTCTATTTATTAGTTTTTTTTCTGTGCAAAAATGTTACCAACACAATAATACATACATATGTATGCTCACTCCTGTATTCCCTGAAGGGGTGGGCACAGGTATTGTGATAACAACACCCACTTTTCACCGAAGATGATAGAGTGCCAACGTGACATATGAGTCTATCACCGTCTCAGATACGTCATAACAATAGATGAGTTTCAGTTTAATCATAATTACGTGTAAGATATAATAATGTAATTATATTATAATGATGCCTTCAGGATACATGTAATTCAAAATACCAGAGCAAAACAACGTTTGGCCTCAACAGCAAATTTAGAAACAATATAGGGAGCCGTGGTGGCCTTGAGGTTTGAGCAGTCGCCTGCTACGCATCGAATCCCAGCGGGGCCTGTACCAATGAGTACTTCTAAAAAAAACTTATGTACAGTGATTTCACACCACGTGCTTTACAGTGAAGGAAAACATCGTGAGGAAACCTGCATATTTCTGAGAAGTAATTCAATGACGTATGTAAAGTGTCTGAGACGGCGATGGACTCACCATCTGTCACGTTGGCACTTAATCATCTTCGGTGAAAAGACGGTGTTGTGATTACAACACCTCTGCCTACCCCTTCGGGGAATACAGGCGTGAGCATATGTAGAAACAATATTAAATATAGAATCGGAATCTTATTTGGTGAGATAAAACGAACCTATATACTTATCTGAAAACATAACTTTTCTCGTGTTTATTGTGATAAACTTTATCTCATACCTTTATATCTTTAAACGAGCAATTCTTGTATATATTATAGAATTTGAATCTCGGAAATGGCTCCAACGAAGTTCATGAAATTTAGTTTGTAGGGGTTTTAGCTAGCTAGGTTTCATTTTCAGAAAACAGCATTTTAACCACGATTTTACGCAATAAAAAAATACTACAATATTATTACAATACGAAGGTAAATTTCGGCGACATTTGTCAAGTTGAGACATGATAACTCAGACGGGAGGCTTCGAGCCTATCGGGTGATAACGAAATTACACTATACTCCGGTTCGAGTCCAAATGACACCGGTCCGGTTAATTTTTCTGTTTTTTTTCAATTTGCTTATTTATGAGAAATCGTCAAGTGGTTTTCTTTTTTGGGAAAAAGTATAGTTTTTTGTGAAAAAAGAACCTCACTAAGGTGAGCAATCACTGCACATACGTTTCTATAAAAACTAATTAGTACAGGCCCCGCTAGGATTCAAACTTATGTCGCTTGCGTAGCAGGCGACTGCTCCAACGCCAAGGGCATCATGGCTTTTGGTATACACAATTGGTATTGTAGTTACGCGACACAGTACACCTATTACGGGTATGCAACCGTTTTCGTTATTTAGACTCGCTACCGTCGTCGCCGAACACTAGTATGAGAAGTTGTGTAGCGGTGACGTGATGAAATAAAATATCTCATACAAATATTGCGAGTGACGCTAGCGAGTATAGTTTACGAAAGCGGTGGCAAACTCGTGATAGGGGTATGTTACACGTTATTAAGACGTGTGTTTAGTAGCACCTTTGTTTCCTAATCTTGCAAGTCCTTAGAGGCTTGCTTAGCAATTGTTTGTATATTACTGGGTTAATATGAAGCTTAGCAGGAATAGAACCGGCCCACAATGCTTTTGTCCTTTTAAGTCTCATGTCACCTGTCTGTAGGTTTTAACCTACAAGCAACCGCAACCACCAGTTTGGAAACTTGTGCTGAATACTGGGAATTGTATCGTCAATATTATGGCTTTTTATCAAATAGGTACGTTCTCATGCTCATTATATTAAGATAAATATTTAAAATTGGAGTAATAATATTCAAGTTACAAAGAAACAAAAAAATTTTTTGAAGAATAACTTAAACATTATAAGATCTTTTTACACAAAGCCATTGATATCTTATGAATAATCCATGGAGATAAATTTAATGTAAGTCAGTTTGTAATTCCAAAATTTCAGTATTTCACTAAATCCATATGAAAGTATACACGTTATTGAGAGAAAACCTTTTTTTTTTTAATTTTTCTTGGTCATGCTGTCCGTCTGTCTATTTGTTCCGGCTAATCTCCGAAACAGCTGGACTATTGTTAACAGGACCGCAACGGGAAACTGCAGGGCACTAGTAATAAAATAAATACGTTCAAACAAAAAACGATAGGTAACAAAATATAGGCATTACTTCCATATCAATAACTTGATACAAAATAAGTTTATAATTGGACTTAAACATAAGCTATGGATCTATCTTTGGTAAGCCTCTTACCTCGGTAACTTTTATGTCATATTTTTCCAATACAATAAGTCGATTTATTTCGTTAACATTCGACTCGACTCGAGTTTATAATAAAATTTCCAGTTTATATAATACACAATGGAAAAGTTACCTAATTTTGGAAGCACCCGGGAAATCCAGTTTAGGATCAAAAATAACATGCTGATTCAAAATCATTTTATCTACTAGCTGTGCCCCGCGGTTTCACCCGCGTAGACTATATTGTGTTATTGTTATACCAGGATTTTTGTCAGGGCTCGGAATAAAACCCTATATTTTTCTCCTGGTTCTACGCTTTTCCACCAATTTTCATCCAAATCGGTTCAAAACACGACTTCATTTCATATACATAGATATACGAAACGAATTATTTTATTATTATGTATACTTATTATATAAAGTATAACGGTTGTATAAAAGTCGAAAAATGGTTTTTCGACTTCTCATAGTAACAAAAAAACACAAAATAGTTCGTAAAACATTAATTCTCATAGATGGTACCGTAATAGACTTCGGTGATAATTCCCACAGTAAATAACAATTACCTTTTATCTTGTGACTCGCTTAATTGAGATACAGATATGCCGCAATTGTGCGGATTTTTGCTTTGCCCTTTTCCTTAACGTAAGAGAGAATAAATGCTTAAGTAAGGTGAAATAAGATATTTCCCGTCTGTGAAAATTAATAAAAATATGTAAATAATCTGTACTTGATCCGATTTCATTTGGATTAAAGAGGATACGAATTCTTTCATCTTCGCAAATCTTATAAATTTTTACACGTCTTATTTTTTGAGGAGCTCGTGACACAGTTGGTGTGTCACACTAACCCAAGTCAGTAGTTGAATGGGTGACCGCTCGAGTTCCCTCTATCCCCCGGAGAGCACGTTAAGCCATCGATCCCGGTTGCAAATTTATCATCTTTGGCAATCGTTACATGTCAGTCGGAGGCCTAAGAGAGTCGGACTTGTTTAACCCAGATTACGAATTTTCCTCGTAAAACAGGTTCCGAAGTTCAGATAACAGTAAAATGCATACCCATAGATTTTTTTACACTTGAATACCAAGAACGCAGGCAACACACCAATTACTTGCATAGTCTGTGCTCGGAAATAAGGGTCACTCTTACTTTAGGATGCTGATAATGCAGAAGTCGATATTTTATTGCGAACATAAAATAAAAAATATAGCTAATTCCTTTTGTTTATATTTTTTCCATATGCATCTGTCTGATGATGTATTAAAGTTGACATTCCATTGATCACCTGACTTCGTAAATGCTTATCCCAGTAAGCAGTTAACCATTCGTTGGCTCACATAGTATTAGCTCAAATTACTTGCAAATAAATCACGTTTCTTGTATGGGATCTTTCAAATAGTTATTGTATGTGAACACTCCAACTGTCTTACTGGTTTATGAGATACAGCCTTGTGACAGACGGACAGTGGAGTCTTAGTAATAGGGTCCCGTTATTACCCGCTGGGTACGGAATCATAAAATACGCACCGCAGGGTTTGTCTCTAAGCTCCTTCAAACTATATAATTATCTGAAATAACCTGAATACCTATTACTTTTATCACCTATCGTTATAGAAAATTACTTTCCCGGGAATCAAACTCACGAACCTCGATTACCTGAACGTGTAGCCGTCAGGAATCATTGCACGTTAATATAAATTGGAAATGTCGGGAAGTTAAGAGGAAAGATTTGAAATAATGTCTCTGTTGGCACGACAGCATAAGAAGCTTAAGAAATCTATATTTAGAAACTTACTTTTTAGCTTTCACGTCTATCTATATACCAGAATTTGAACATAATATAAAATGCAATATTCTGACTGTCTTATATATTAACGCACAGCTTAAACCGCTGGTCAAAACGGCATGAGGCATGATTTTGAGGGTGTGTTCTGTGTGAGGTTTAAGTGTTAATCAACTAAAATAAAGTTTTCAAAAATTCTACCCTTTAGGGGGTGAAATAGGGGATTGCTTGTTTTGAAAACTTATGTGCAGTGATTTCACACAACGTGCTCCAAGGTGAAGGAAAAAATCTCGAGGGAAACCTGCATATGTCTGAGAATCAATCCAAAGACGTTTGTATAGTGCCTCAAACGGTGATAGACTCACCATCTGTCACGTTGGCACTTAATAATCTACGGTGAAAAGTGAGTGTTATTATTACTGCACCTCTGCCTACCCCTTTCGGGGAATACATGTATGAGAAAAAATTTATACACTAAATGGGAATGTGTCTTATTAAGAGTACTAGAATTATTGTCTCTTTCCTAGGTAAGAATATATTGTTCAAAGTTTTTCTTACTAAACTAAGAGAAAAATTATGTCTGGTAATATCATCTATCAGAGTTAACCAGTTAACTAGATTCTTAACGCTTCCAACTGATCTGGCGGCTGAATTCTAACTATGATCGTTTAAGCCGCGCGGTTCTGTGCTTTGACTTCTAGTTTCACGGTACCAGAATGAACGTCTGAAGAAGTTCTAAATATGCTCTGCTTACAACGGTGATAACGTTAGCCCCTGTATCGATTGCCATAAAATATTTTCTTTGACAACCAAGAATTCAAATTATTCCGGTAACTAAGAAAGTATTTTTGGGTAAATTATACTCGAGTTATAAACAGTAGATTAATGCTTATGTGGGGAGTTATAAACAGTAGATTAATGCTCCCCACATAAGCATTAATCTACTGTTTATAACTCCCCACATAAGCATTAATCTACTGTTTATAACTCGAGTATAATTTACCCAAAAATACTTTCTTAGTTACCGGAATAATTTGAATTTTGCTTGATAGATATAAATTCGCCGCCATTCAAGGTGCAGTTTTAAAATATTTTTCCCCTCAATCTATATATTATGTGTGTCTGTAAAGACCCGCATGTCAAGACCCACTGGGTACCCTTTGATCGTTCGTATTGTTTTATCGGCGATTAACCAAATTACGTTGTCATAAAATGGCTTTAATCTCTCAAAACAATGGCGATAGATTTTACTGCCTTTTATATCTGAGCACATAGAACATTATACCGAGTGTGACCTTTTCTAATTATAAAGGTTAACGCACATTTATCATACCTCAAGTAAAGTTATAATATGATTTAACGTTGGTCATTTCGTTTTGGTATTGATAGTGATGATTGGTTAGATATGTGTTGATACATTTTTTTTTGACCCGGGTTGAGATTGAAGTCCAAAAATTACGAATCAACATATTTCGAGTCTCACCAAAAACGCAATCGACAAAATTGACACCTGTCTAATCATCACCAGTAATCAACTTGTACCCCGTTCTAGTTACATACTTTACTCGTACTCGTACATAAGTCCGTTATCCTTAGTTTAAAAGTAGTTCCATCTCTTTTTGTTTTTCGGGTTTGAAAAGGGATGGACATAGTTTTAATCCGTGTTTGGTCTGATCTTAGTTTAAGCCATGTTTTGTAATAAGGCTTTTAGTAGTATTTAGTGTGAAACTTGACGGCGACGACCCAACCCACGACGGCGTTTAAACGTTAACGAGAATTATTAGTTTTAGAACTATCTTCTCTTCTCTCTTTCGTTTTTCGTGTACTGGCATGTGGAATATGAAAAAACAGTAAAAAGTTTCTAGGTTCTCTGGGAATCGTGTTCGAATGGAGTTAATTTTATGCAGTTTTAAAGTAGAACTTATGGAAAATAGCTATGAATAGAATAGAATAATAAATCAAAAGCATAGCTTGCAAAATCCAAAAATAAAGGAATCTATCTATTAATAAATCAGTTAGGAATCTAGGAATAAATCATTCGAAATGACACACTCACACAGGCGCGCGCATCTACGAGAAAATTATCGTAATAACAGTGTGGGTTGTCACGTTGTGGCAGATCGCGTATACGTCACCCAATAGCCAGGGTCTAAGAATATGGCTATGGTATCCCCTGCCTGTCGTAAGAGGCGACTAAAAGGGGGCCGGAGGGCCTGCTGGCGGTGGTCGGGGTGGGGGCTTTGACCACCGACGCGGGCCCGGGAAGGTGGCAGCGCCATGTGGCTCGCGCTGCCTTGCACAGCAAGGTCTCTAGGGGCGGCATCACAGCTGCCCCGGGGATGTGCCCCGGCAAAGTGTGGGGGGGCACCGGTGCTTTCTATCAGAGTACCCGGAGTCCCCCCTGAGCACAGAGGATGGCCACCGGGGGGGTTTTAGTGCGGTAAGAATCCCACATACCCCGATCTGCCTCTCCCAGGGCGGTCGGGGACCTTTTGAAGGTTTCCCATCGATACGTACATCACGTGTTTTACCGACATTTTTCAAAACTTAAAATGACAGATCTACATTATTTTGACAGTAAATAAAAGACAAAAAAGAGAAATTTAACATCCATAACAACCATAGGCCTAGATTTCTTACTTCTTGATAAAGCTTAATATTAATATTGTGTCAAAAGGATCCAATATGGCGACATTCTTATATGAGCTAATTTCCTCGCAAAAGTGTGACCTTTCATGCGCAAATAACAATAAAAAAACGCGAGTAAATTCAACTCTACTCTCAGTAATATAAAGCAAATACTTCGTTTAAATTCTATCTATACTCTCTAGTTACAGATAATATCTGTAAACAGTTCAGGTTTCGCTTGATATTTTATAATGTGATTCTTGTGGGAGTATTCTCTCCTATACTGCAGCTCGTTTGAATTTATTTGGTATTTTAAAACTATTAACTTTGAAATTCAAAACTAATGTCTACTTTATATTCAACTAGCGTCATTCTACAACTTCGCTTGCGTTATGTTTTGAAAGTACCTTATAGCAATCCTTGCGTGCTCAACCAGCTGCATACGAAGTTTGAGGTTCTATTACGTATACAGCTGCATTCCCAGAAGGGGTAGGCAAAGTGAATATAGTACACCCACTTTTCGCCAGTAATTTGTAAGTCCTATGTAACCAAGGCTATTGCCATCAACGAACATTTAATGGGAAATCGCAGATGGAAAAATCCCAATTTTACTTCGCCCGACCCAGGGATTGAAACCTCGTATTCCGCGTTTGCAACCACTGTACCAATGACGCAGTCTCTAGGTCTTAGGTATCTTATATTTTATTTACCTTTGCTATCAATTGCTATTGCTGATGGTTTTATGAGTGGAATAATACACTTCTTCCAAACTCTCTAAACAAAATGAAGGTTATCCAA
This sequence comes from Watsonalla binaria, assembly GCA_929442735.1. NCBI lineage: Eukaryota > Metazoa > Arthropoda > Insecta > Lepidoptera > Drepanidae > Watsonalla > Watsonalla binaria. Next base: position 4,553,650 of record OV838938.1, read on the forward strand.
ATCAATTCTTGTCTATTAAAATAAAAAATGAGGAAGTGTCTGTCCGTCTGTTCATTACCTTTTAACAATTAAACCGCTGACCAATTTCACTGAAATTTGTTAAAGAGAAGGACATACAGACATATTATGATACTTATAAAAATAAAGTTAATGGGAAAAAGTATTAGGTAATATAAAGAAAAAGCATTTACACTCTGATAAAGTCCATATTGACTGTGGAACCCTTGCGAATTATAAAGATAGAATGGTATTCTGATCACGTGTCATTTATGTGAATATGACATTTTCTTTTACTTATATATAACTTTCAACGTGACGTCATCCCTGGGGATTAACATAGTTGAGTACCTATGTGTGTATACCCTGAGGGTAGCCACTGTAGACAGTACGCATGTATGAGATAAGATAAAATTTACCTATTAAGTGGGGCCTATACCAATGACTTTTTCTAAAACCTTATGTGTAGTGATTTCACTCCAAGCGTTTACGGTGAAGGAAAACATCGTGAGGAAACCTGCATATATCTGAGAAGTAATTAAAATAGTCCCTGCGTCGATTCCGTAGCAGGCGACTGCTCGAACCATATCTAATGCCTTTATATTTTTATTATAAATTTATATATATATTTATCGCCAACTTAATTTAAATGAGTATTATGGATGATGCATGAAACGACTACAGAGAGACCAAACATTAATAAATTATCATTATTAGTAATATAATAATTTTAAATATTAATTTTATCGACACGGCCTTCGTTACCTTTTATATATATTCCACAAAAACTTCATATCATTATTAATACATACTTATCGGTAATAAGCTTAATATATTCTGGATAGCACTACGGTACCAAGAAGGAGTTTTTAGATCCGAACGACTGCTGAAAAGGGTAACCTACGCACGCACAATGATTTTATGTAATCCATATTTTTTAAACTGTTTGCGTTACATACATAATGTTTCAGTATTATACAATCTGATCTTTTCATGTCTGTTTCTACAAATACACTTTGCCTACATTTAACCACAGTTAAAATATAAGATTTATAAGCAGTTGCTGAACTAGGAAGCAATTGACTGAAAAAACCCGCTCACACAAACGCGCGCATCTATGAGAAAATAAGTGGAATAAGCGAGGTGTCACGTCGTCGTGGCCAGTTTTTCAGAATTCCAAAACGACAAATACGATAATTATGATGATAACGATTAAAATAATTAAGACTGAAAACCCTCGCGCTCAACGGAGCAAATGTTCTTATTTAAAAAAACTGGCCCAGGAGCCTACCAATTTCGGTTTCAGAGCTTTGACGTTTAATTTAAATATCGAAGCTAAGAAGTTCTCAATACGCGCTGCTTAACCGATCATAGTTAGCCCCCAGGTCACTCTACTGTTTGTAAAGTTATATTTATATTGTGATTAAACTATGGTTAGTTATGACAAGACCAAACCTACAATAGGTGGGTCACAAAGGAATACCCTATTATTTGGTATCACTGATGCTACTTAGCTATAGCTTTTGTAAGAAATGGTATCATATCCTTTAGATTGTAACATAAAGCGGAACGTTGCAATACTATCTTGAAATTTAGTTCAACAGAAGGCCAGCCTCCCATTCACAGAAACAGACGCAAGCACACGTCAATTATTACTAGCGTCCCGCTTTCAAGATTTCATCAGGAACCACTTGTAGAGGTGACACGGTTTCATCTGCATAGTACCCGTTCTTATGGGAGTACGGAGATAAAATATAGCCTATGTTACTCGCTGATAATGTAGCTATCCATTGCTAAAATAATTTCAATTCAAATCGGTCCAGCAAGATTTAATATTCGTTACATACAAAAATAAAAATCTATCGTCTTATTATATTAGTAACTTTTAACCCATATAATCATGTAGTTTAAGCGATATGAAACTCCTTATTCAGAGTCCCTTGTATGATCGCGTAAATATAATTCATGGTGCTTTACCGTTTCAAAAATCAAAACCGAAAAAACATTACATTGAAAGTAAATTAAATTAAGATGCTAATTTTGAACCTTTAAAAGTGACAAACCTCATGCTCCCAATGATCAAACGTTCTCATTTCAAAAATTACACCTAGTTACCATACTGCTCGTTGTAAGCATATATTATGTATACCAACTGTGCAACATATTTCTAAATTGTCCGCCCTTCTGGGATCTTTATATTTCCAGCCACTGTGTTCTTCCGACACCATTGTGGCTCGGTTAACATTTACATTATGCATCTCGTGTCCGTGTCTCGTATTCAATAACAATATCCGATGGATTCCGCTTTTGTGCTCGCCTGTTTCCATACTCTGCTACTTATGTATCTACTGCGATTTGTTTTCTAGTAAAAATATTGTATACAACTATTGTTAGTCAAACATTACATTATGATCATGCCATCAAGCAGAGGTATTGTAATAACAACACCCACATTCATTGAAGGAGTGTAAGTGCCAACATGACAGACAGTGAGTACATCGCCGTCTCGGCCTGAGACGTCTTGATTAGCGCCCGTATACTTTTTTGAACTATTTCTCAGACATATGCAAATTTTCGTGTGAAATTACCCCACTAAAGTCATTAGAAGAACTCAGTTGCTGATTTAAGATTTTATTTTACTAATAATTCATATTCCAATAGGACAATTAATTTAGAAGTTTTTTTTTTCAATTTGTTTTTTTTATTTATTTATTTATTTATTTATTTATTTATATTATGTTACACAAACAGATTGAGATCCGAAGAAATTACATTAACAAGAGTATTAACTTAAATATTGGAACTAGATAACAATCCAAAATATGTGTAAACAGCTAGTCTAAGTATATAAACTATAAAGAAACTATATGAAAACTATAATATTAAAAGAAGATATGATAATAAAGAAGATTATTAAAGAGTATCTAAAAATTGGATAAATTTAGGATAATCACTTAATTAGACTGTAGATTATAATTGATCAATACTTGTGGAGGTTATCCCGGCACCACCTTTTCAAGGCAGATATATTATTGTTAAATATATCAATGTTCTTGTCTTTGATGGCTATTTCATTGTACTGTCTGCACAGGCTGCAACAAGCGGATTATAATACGACGTGTTGTTATTATATGTTTTTAAAAGAAATGTCCGGGGAGCTCTGATTTTATAACGAGTATTAATGTTGATGGAGGATAAAAGGAGTGGACAATCTAGTTTGGAATTGATGATTTTGTGTAAATATAATAGGTCAAACTTTTTACGACGGGTGGCAAGAGATGTTATTTTAAAAGCAGCCAAGCGATCGTCATAACATGAAAGCTTTCTTCCGTACTTGAAACGATAAGCTAGAATTTTGAGGCATCTGTTCTGAACATTCTCTATACAGTTTATATGAGCAGCATAGAATGGTGACCAAATCGGACATGCATATTCCAGTATGCTTCTTATGAGTGTGTTAAATAAATTGAGCATACTTAGTGGTTTTTTTAAAGCCTTTAGTAGACCTGGATATGAACCCAAGTAGTTTATTTCCTCTGTTACTGATATACTCATAATGCGACCGGAATGATAATTGTTCGTCGAAGATTATTCCCAGATCTTTGGCTATAGGTCTGCGATCTAATGTTTGATTAGATATTGCATAGTCAAATAATATCTTTGTATGTTTTTTGGTGAATGTTATAACAAAACATTTGCTCGCATTCAGTTGCATCTTATTTACGTGACACCAGTTAGAAATTATATTAAGATCGTTTTGCAGAGCTATGCAGTCACCTGGCTCATTAATGTCCCTAAAAACTTTTAAATCGTCTGCGTATAGCAGCTTAGGGCTTGAAATTTGGTCAATCAGATCATTAATAAAAACAATAAATAGAAGTGGACCCAGATGCGACCCCTGTGGAACACCTGAGAGACACAGATACTGGTTGGGAAGTGCAGCCACCAATAGCAACCAATTGACATCTATTTCTAAGATACGAGCAAATCCACCTATAGAGGTTACCATGTATACCCAATGAACAGACTTTGCTACACAAAATGCTGTGGTTGACTTTGTCAAACGCCTTGCTGAAATCGGTGTAAATAGAGTCAACTTGACCACCTGAGGCAAAAGAGTTACACAAAAAGTTTTTATAGACAAGGAGATTGCTTATTGTTGATCTGTTCTCAACGAAACCGTGTTGATGTTCTGAGATATACAATTTGAAATGATTATATAAGTGTTTGTAAATCAATGATTCAAAGATTTTAGCAATACACGATAAAATACTTATGGGTCTATAGTTTTATATTTCATGTATATACAAGGAACAGTACTTATTTAAAAGAAGTAGAAAACTTTGGATACTTATTCACATATCGTTATAATCACAACACCCATTTTTCACCGAAGATGATTAAGTGCAAACGTGACAGATGGTGAGTCCATCGCCGTCTCAGACACTTTACATACATCATTGAATTACTTCTCAGAAATATGCAGGTTTCCTCACGATGTTTTCATTCACCGTAAAGCACGTGGTGTGAAATCACTGTACATAAGTTTTTTTTAGAAAAACGAACTTGCGTCGCTTACGTAGCAGGTGACTGCTCAAACCTCAAGCCCACCACCACCAGTTTTATAATGTTTTTAAATACATGTTCCATTACATTGTTGACTGTTTATAAATCGGACTTCCTGCCCGCGGCATTTTCTCTGTGTATTTTTTCACGATAAAAAGAATACGGGCTTTATTTGTTACTGGCCGCGTTATTCACTAAGGTTTCTCAACGTCGAACTCGACGACGAGTTATGGCTACAATAACAGGAAATTGATACATTTAAAACCACCACTCGACGACGAGTGAGACGCTGAGAAACCTTAGTGAATAAGGAGAGAGTGACAGAGCTTAGAGCCGTGATGGCCGACTATATCTTCCTTTTCAGAAAATATCGTGAGGAAATCTGCACAAATATGTGTCTAATCAGTAAGGCACTATACGTAAATACATAATATTTCAATAACTGGTTTGTATGCATAATGCCGGAGTAAACAGTGGTTCTTATTACACCTCTGTCTACCCCTTCAGGATTGCATCTAGGATGGTGTCATATACATACGGCAACAAACAACCCTCAGAAGCCTGCGACACGCGTAAACCAGTTACGACACATTATTACAGCAGATTGACGTTACGACACTTACGACCTTTTATGACACTATGACATGCGACATACGATATGTGACATAAGACACGTAGTCGCTTGTAGATCAATGCCTCCAACCAATGACATGATAATGATGCAAGATGATACTTCATATTGTTTTTAATATTAATAAGGACAGTGACTTCCACAAGTCAATGACTAACAAATTGAGGATGGGGTCATCAATCAATGTAAAGCTCTCTGTCGATCTAAATATTGTTCACTAGGTGGGAAAATGCATGAAAGCCAAATGGTAAGTAGTTACCATAACATAGGAGAAGAATATGAGCGAATAAATCGCTCATTTCTTTTTGGTTATAATGTTAATACTAGATGTGCCCCGCGGTTTCACCCACGTAGACTTAGTTTCATGCATGCAAATTTTTTTTTAATAACAGTAGCCTAAGTTACTCATTGAAACATCAGCTATCTGCACGTGAAAGTATCCTTAAAAATTGGTCCAGCTGTTTCAGAGATTAGCCGGAACAAACATACAAATAGACAGACAGACGGTGAAAAAAAACTTGGTTTTTTATAGTGTGTACCGTAAATATTTCCATATGCATTAAGTGAAAAGATTTGAAATTATAAACAGACACTTCAATTTTATTCTTTTGTATAGATTGCAGACATTGCGACTTTAGCACGTAACGCATAGACTTGCGTAATTTGTACCGTGAATCCTTTCAAACAGATTGATAATATTTCAACATTTTCCTACGTTCACACCAAAAGATATTTGATTATATTTTCGCGTGCGAAGGCGTGCTTCCTACCAATGATATTATAAAATCAAAAAGAGGCTTCCTTATTTATAGACATATCAGGTTTTTCGCATTGAATTACGTATTTTGTGGTTCGAAATATATTGATTAATAAATGAATACTTAAATTATAGGTTAATAAAAAAATGAAATCCCAGGGGCATCCCGAAAGCAAACGCTCCAAGGAAGTTGACACAGGACTGATTAACAGACGGTCCATCGCCTTTTCCGATAAGTTTCCACACAATATTTTCCTTTACCCTGTTATGAAAATCTCTTCTGTTAACTCTTTGGTACATACCAGACCACTGGGCTTTGTGCTTGAATCGCTTACGTAGCAGACAGCTACCTACCGCGGCTCTACAGAATACACACAAAGAATAAAATAATTATACTATGATGTTTCAATATTTTCAATCCTACAAATATTTTTGATAACATGATTTGAAATTTAAATATACAGGATATTGTTATTTGATTATACTTAATTTTCTATTTGGATAAGGAAAATAAGTCCACGCCAGGGGACACTTTCGTAGCTGTTTACAAATTCTGACACGAATCTATATATTTACACAGATAAATAAAATTTAAGTGTCTGTTTGTAATTCCAAAATAACAGATTTTCACTAAATGCATTATGAAAGTATATACGGTACTGACATAAAAATTTTTTTTTATTGTTTCTCTGTCAACCAAAACGGCTTGAGCGATTTTAACGGAACTTTTACTGGTAGATAGCTAATATTACAAGGTGTACTAAGGCTATTATTCATTTAAAAAAATATTATGGTTCCTCAGGCCACCCATAAAATTAAAACTAGGCGGGTTTAATTTTATATTTTCATAAAGCTTTAACTGTACTTAACTTCTACTAATAGGGCAACCAAGCCTAGCGTTTCTGTAAAATACTTTGTTTAAATAAAGCAACAAAATATCGGTGTGGCCTCTTGGGTGTTATTTGGAAAAGCGATTTGAGTAATACATTTTCTATCTAAAAATAGGGCATTAATGAACTAAAAGGTTGAATACTTTCAAGACCCAAAGGAACACCATCAAGATATTAATCCCCGTGATTTCTCTTAGTATCACGGAACAAGAGTATTATTAATGGGAAGAGATCCTATGTGGAGGGGAACATCTACAGATTATATCTAATATGTATCTATATATACATACATACAGATAAATAAACAGCTTTTTACTATTTTTTTATTTTGGAAACTCAATTGGTTTAAGTTTATTTTAAATATGTTTAGTTTAATTTATGTTGCAATAAACTGTATGTTTCCTTTACATAAATAAATAAATAAATAAAATAAATAATTGATTTATATTTCACAAATATATTTTCCACGCAGCTTATTGTTGAAAACAGCCACAGTAAATTCGTATGCGTTGAAAATTATAAAATCTATAGTTAAGCTAGTGTGTGGTCTCATAAATATGTGCCTGTTACTACCAATGAGAGCTGACCATCTCTATATTTCTATTTTGGGTCTTAATGAGCCTTAATAGGTAATATTTTCCTATAATCACAAGGTATAAGTAAAGACAAAAGAGTAGGTAAAAGGCGCCGTCGTGTCTGTCACGACGACCTTCCATTTCTGCCCACAGATTTATCATCCCATGAAGATGTATGGCTATCTCAGTTTACGAAATAAGTAAAAGATACGCTAGTCTTTGGGAATCCCATGGTATCAATATAAAAGGAATAAACATTTTATTTGACCAGAAAACTGTGAATATTACAATTTAATTCAGGTACACGGGACAGGTAGACGTCGAGCGTCGGTTTCAATCACAGGAAATTCATACATAAGTAATTGAAAATAAAGTTCAATTTCGTATGTTTCGAAACCGATACTCGAGGTCGAGTGCGAGGCTGAGAAATCTTACGGAATAACGCGGCTGTAATGCGCTATTGTAGCAGCAGCTGGCTAACCAAGATCGTTTAAGCAGCACGTATTAAGATCTTCTCAGCTTCGAAGTTTGAATTTATGGTACAAAATGAAACGTCAAATCTAAGAAGTTATTATGGTCTGCTTAAACTGATGGTGGTAGGTACCCTGTACTTTGTTTATTCAACAGGCGAAGTAGCGACTGGAAATCCGATTACATATAATCTTCTTACCGTATATTGAACCCTTTCCGCGCGACTCACTTTGTGAGTCCAGCATTGATTTACAGGATAAATGGCAGGCATACATCTTATCTAAAAATCTACGTTTTCAATCGCATGATCAATGTAGGTTTAATTAAGCCTTTTGCGTTTGCGGTTGAAACTCTGAGGCTTTGGGGTTGAGATACTCATCAAATTTTAAACAGGTTGCACGTCGTCTTGAAACGAAGATTATGAAAAGCGAGCTGGTGCTGTTCTGGATCAGTGAATCAGCATTGCTATTCAACGTGGCAATGCTGCCAGCCTTCTTGGCACGATCCCGAGAGGGATCCAGGATACATTTTTTTTATTATAAAACTAACATTCCCCTAATTATCTGAGAACTATTTTTTGCCCGCGACTTCTTTCGCGTTGAGTAGTTACTTTGGGCTAACGCTCACTTTAACCCGCATTTGGTGTTATATTACATCCTCAACAGGCTTCTTCGATAATTGGTTTTTCTAATCGGTTTAAGCAAAGCGTAAAAATTTCTTTTGAGCTTTGACGTTTCATTCGTACCGTAAAATTAAAAGTCAAAGCTGAGAAGTTCTTAACTCGCGCTCACTACTCAATCATAGTAGCCCCCCTGTAGTTCCTGAGGTTACATTAAGGAATGTAGGTATGTAAAGCATTGGTAATGATGTGATAACGAATTGTATGGCGTAACTAAATGAATACACACTTTTCAAGTGGAAAAAATAACCCCTAAATAAAATGTGATTCCTTAACTCAAATAAATAATATAATAAAACAGCTTTAGCACTGCAATAATACGACCGTTTGAGGTCGACGTCCAGAATTACAATCCCGTGGATTTGTCTTATGAAACCTTATGTGTCGGGCAACATTTTATTTGTCTGCATAGTAATTTGCTTGTTTGTATGGGACGGGTCACATATTATTCCGAAGGTTTCACTACTAATGACTAGGCTTTTCTTTACCCTTGGATGTAGTTATATCAATATTATTATATACGCCTGCTTCGCAAGCGACGTAAGTTCGAATCCCAGTGGCCTATTCTAATTAGTTTTTCTAAAATCTTCATCATCTCCCTGGCCTTATCCCATGTATTCTTGAGGTCGGCACTTGATTGATTCTGATGTGGCTGATCACCTGATCTGATTTTTATTATCTGACCCCGAGGAAAATCGGCAATTTGGGTTAAACTAGTTGACAGGCTTTCTTAGGCCTCTAACCAGTAACGATTGCCGAAGATGTTAAATTGGCAACCGGGACCGACGGCTTAACGTGCTCTCCGAGGCACGGAGGGAACTCGGAAAAAATCTTTAAGGCAAATATCGTGAGAAAACCTGCATATGTCTGAAAAGTGTTTCAAAAACATATAAATAGTGCCTGGGAGTCCTGGGACGGCGATAACGCGACACCCTCTGTCACGTTGGCACTAAATAATATTCAGTGAAACGTGGATATTGTTGTTACAATACGTCTGCTTACCCCTTCTTGGACCCATCTAGGATGATGTAAGTAGTAAATATTTAACCTGTGAGGAGAGCGAGTGATCATGATCTGCCCCAGCAAAGGAAAGATCTTGCAGCTTCGAGCCAATACTCTTATAGCGCGATTTAGGTTATCTTCTATTTGTTCGCAATCTTGTAATTGTTAGCCAGTAGCGGCATCTATGTAACGAGCGGAGAACTACCTAGGTACTACTACAACCTAAAATGTTTCTGTTGCAGTTTGACCATCGGGCAGCCATGAGTTACACCCGTAGCATGATCGTGATAGCGCTTTGTTTGGTGGCCGCTGCAGCGTCCCCCGTGCGCCGCTCCCCCGACCTCGAAGCCAGGCGGCGCAGTGCCATCGATCGGAGTATGATCAGGTGCTACCTTCATATCCCTTCGATTGTAGAACGCGATTGTGGTCGCGACCCCGAAAACCTCGTATTTTTTACCCCATTCTTCGACCTTGATGTCAACCAGGAGTTGTGTGGTGTCCTTCGACGTTCTCGAGATAAGTGTTATTTTCCATTTTCAAGCTCTTCACCATTATATTCATAAAAATAAAGAATGGAGATACATTACTGTTCCAGTTAGCTAGCGGTCCCAATCGCCTGTATCCTCTGATATATGCCCTCATTACATTATTTCTTATACTGACTGTCTGCGGTTATATTATTATGGCATCGTGCAGGTTACAGGAATCACAAATATTTTCAGACAACTTTAATTTCACCTATACAATCCATAGCTTTCGTATAAACAATATTATTAGGACAGCCTGTATAAACAATATAACTATATATAAATATTTATTTTTCCTTCATCTTCAAGAAAACTCTTTGTAACAAAATAAATATTTTACTAGATTCGGGAGGTCACACCCACGAAAGCCCACACAAAAAATATGCCAAGAACAACCTAATCGATTAGCAGATTGTCGTCTTAAAACATGTGACGAGTCTTCGGTATTTATCACATTCTGACGCTTTTTAGAAAAGATGCAAGACGCCGCAGAACGCTATGGCAAAAGATCCGCAAGCTTTGTACGATTCGAGCGAGATCCCATTATCAGATTAGGAAGAATGACAGACGAGGACCGAAATTCTGAGCAAAGTTCAGAGCTGGAAGTCAACGGTTACCCTCAGAGGAAAAACAGGGCACGTGATCATTTCATAAGGCTGGGTAGGGATAGCGAAGAACTCAACGATTCTGACTTTTACGAAGTAAGGAAGAAGAGATCTGCCGAATGCCAAGATTGCCAGTCGTAAAACAAATGTTTGAATTTTGACCGCATGCGATATATCTAACCGTACTCTTTTAACGTATTAAGGTTGTGCAGGTGTAAGAGAGACCTCAAGAACATTATTCCTCCACCTTTTACTCTCAGAAAACAATCGATGTTTATATGGCGAAGCTTAATACATATTTCTTTTTTATATTAAAAATAATGACACGAAAATACCTTTTATAACGCGTAATTTGTAAATTTAAGAAAGTGTAATCATTTAAATTTAGAATTATATCGTAATTTTAATCTACCATAAATTGCTATGTTATATATTTTAAAAACTCGTTTTACTGAAATATTTTGGCTGTTAACTAATTAAACCTATATAATAAAGTCGCTATTTATGTTGTTTAGTTGTAATAATGCTTGTTCTAAATTAATAAAATATGTAATAATTCATGCTAATTTTCTCAAGAATTCATTTATTTTTCTCAACTCATTTTTGACAGCTCATATTTTTAATAAGTGTATAGTGGACTGTATTTACTAACTCTAAAAAGGTCGGTTATACCTATGAACTCATTAAACATTCCGCCCACCAAGAAATAAACTGTTTCTTATAAACTCTATAACACAAAAAATAATAATATGATAAATTGGTTACAAAATGACATTCATTTTGTAATCATACACAGTTTGTTAACTGGGCGTTTAAATATACCCGTTTTACATTTGACTGATACCACGCGCGTTTTATTGTCGGGACCAGTATGCTTCTCAATTATTCTACCTAGCAACCACTTAGCGGGGGGAATGTTGTCTTCTTTAAGAACAACAATGTCTCCAATTTGAGGTTCAATACAATTAGAATTCCATTTGTATCGCTGATTTAGATTCACTAAATATTCTTTGTACCAACGTTTCCAAAAATCAATAAAAAAAAAAAAAAAAAAAAAAAAAATCTTCACAGAACTTCTCACTCTTACTCATCTCTTTCTTTATCATGTTTGGCTCATCCTCAATCTCCCAGAATTTTTTGAGTAACTCATCCTCTTTGATTTCAACATGCATGCTCATTAAATTAGGTTTCATAAATTCTTCAGATTCTCTTACCACTTTTCCCGATAATATCCAACCAAAGATAGAATTCTGCGCTATCAAACTCCCTTCAGATGATTGTTTGATTACTCCGTCCAGCAATATATCACCATAGACGTCCGCGCCTAGTAGAATGTCAATCTTGCCCGGAGTTGAGTAAGTGGGATCTGCTAAAGGTAAATGTTCAATCTCTGCCCACTTAGAAACAGTTAGTTTTGTTGCTGGAAGTAAAGAGGTTAATGAATGTAACACATATGCATTTACATGAATTGAATGTTCTGGATTATGCCGCGATTCAACACAAAACGAAACCGTGTATTTGATCCTCATACGACCATCTCCTAGCCCTGACACCCAACCACTTACTGGTTTACGTCTAAGGCCAAGTAGCTGTGCTGCAGCCTCGGTTACAAAAGAGGCTTGCGACCCTTGATCTAACAACGCTCTTATAACTAATTGACAACCAGATACATTAAGCACCTTAACTCTAGCAGTAGCTAATAATACGCTGTTAGGCTGTTAGGCCCTCTGGAAAACATTGTGGAAATATTTGTATTACCTCCATGTGATGTGCTCGCTCTCTCAATGGGTTGTGAAGTTTGGGATATGGAAGGGACCTCACTCGTTACCTGGTTCGCCTGTCGATCAAATTCTCTCTCGAAGTGGAGTAAAGTATGGTGTCGTTTTCCACACTTTCTGCAACTAAGTTGTTTTCGACATTTCATAACGGCATGTGTAGGTGACAGACAATTAAAACATAATCGATTGTTCTGTACAAAGTCTTGACGATTTTTTGACTCCATCAACTCGAATTGTTTGCAATTATAAATGAAATGGTTCTCATGGCACATCGCACATTTTATCTCACTCGTTTTTGGTTTACTCTCAATAGACATGTGAAATGTTTTCGGCTTACTTGGTTGTGATGGGCGCACAGTATTCGTATTCGTATCTACTATCTCTAATGTCCTAAATCTGTTCTCCAAATATTTTCTCAGTTGTTCCCATGTAGGTAAATCCTTGGTAACAGTATTAAGATGATGTTCCCATAACTTCATAGATTCTGGATCTAGCTTAGACACAATCAGAAACACAATGATAGCATCCCAGCTTTTCGTATCAATGCCCATGTTTTGTAGTGACTTTAAACAGGTAGATGTAGTGTCCAACAAAAGTCTAATTGAGTTTGCCGACTCGAAGTGCAGTTTCTTTAATGCAAATAAACTCCTTAACACAGCATTGCAGTTATACCGCTTGTTATCATATCGCTCTATTAATTGTTCCCACGCCTCCTTGTAGTTAGCTTCAGTAACCGAAAAATTGCGTAACAGGTTAAGTGCTTCTCCAGATAAGTTACCCTTCAAATAATGTAATTTTTGAACCGAAGTGATACTATTGTTGTTGTGTATCAAGGAAGAAAACATATCAAAAAATGTCTGCCATTCTTCGTATTTTCCACTGAAAGTTGGTAAATTGATTCTCGGTAACTTAATGTCACTGTTATTATTCCCGGTATCGCTATCAGGGTTAATCTTTTTTGTACTCTGTACTTCTCTAATGGGTGGCGCAAGCAACTCCAAAGCCTCTCGTAGCATTGTCTTGTACTGGACATAGACCTCCTCAAACTCCTCATATTTATTTTGTGTGAAATAAGACTCTTTCTTTTCTTTAGAAGCAATTGAAACTATTTGCTTATGACCTTCTTTAAACTCTATGAATTGTTGCTCTAGTATCTCTATTCTAGTTTCAATGTAAGACTTCTTAATTCTCTCCTTTGGTGTTTTTCGATAATTCCTCTCAGATTTCTTTAAATTATCTAATAACTCATCTTGCAATAAATGTAACTTCTCGACGGTTGCCATTATTATAATAGATATATGTATGGGCTTCTCTCTCTAGTAGTAGTAATGAGAAATGAATCTCAACTCAACTCAACTCATAAAACTCTTGTTAGTATGTACTCATAGTAGGACTCCAATTGAAAAAAGGTTTGCTCGCTCAGCTCTATATTAACTCGCTCTTGCTATTAATTAGCATGAATGTGGTTCTCGTAAATACTCTTTAAATACTCAAGAAATTAACACTTACGGCTTGTAACAAAATTCCATAATCTCCATCGCTCGTCAAATTATTACAGCCATTGTGTATACTCATGAATTGAAACTCTCTCATCTCCGATGCGTCGAATTATAATCCGGCTCGAAGGACCATAATGTTTAGTTGTAATAATGCTTGTTCTAAATTAATAAAATATGTAATAATTCATGCTAATTTTCTCAAGAATTCATTTATTTTTCTCAACTCATTTTTGACAGCTCATATTTTTAATAAGTGTATAGTGGACTGTATTTACTAACTCTAAAAAGGTCGGTTATACCTATGAACTCATTAAACAATGTAGTTTGATTCATAAAATTGTTTTTCGATCAAGTTAAGTGGGTTAGTAAGTTCATGGCAACAGATTATGTGAAAGTGAAGTACAAAGGAAGCTTTTCTTGGGAACGAACAATAGTCCCGTTTCACGTAATGAAATAACGTAACGATGTCGCAGCGATTAAATCATTCACAGTGTTTTCAAATATATCAAGGAACTAACGGATGTTAAGCTGTTTCACCCGCGTAGTTCCCGTTCCCGTGGGAGTACGGGGATATAAAATATAGCCTATATTAATCAATGATAATGTAGCATTCAATTGGTGAAAGAATGTTTAAAATCAGTCCAGCACAAATCGTTACAAACATACATACAAATCCAAAAAAAAACATCCTCTTTATATTACTGTAGATAAAAGGAATAGCTTAGTCGCCGTTACGAAAACGTCCTGTTGGTTTGATTTCGCAGCACGTGAATACCACTTTGGAAGAGGATTTCAGAAGAAATCGTTCGACGATGTTTTGATGTTTGTTTAACGTGAATTTGGCCACTGTTTACCACAAACAGTGGCCAAATTCAGGATAGGGAGATTCATATAACGAATTACGTATGGTTTTTGATTCTGTAGTGGTGTGACCCTCTATGTCGTTAGGGATTGTGCGCTTAAACATTGGACGATAACGGTAACGACACGATATCGTAGAGCTAGTAGTTTGATACAATTACTACTGACTGCTTTCACACTGCGTCGTTGTAGTCAAGTATCGGCGGACGATATCGTCCCGATATCGGCGAGGATATCGTGGCAGTGGCGAAGCGAAGCGACGAACGAACGAACGAACGAGTGGCGAACATGGTGATGATGAAAAACTAGGGACGGGCAAATAAAAAAAATATCGATTTATATCGTATTGATATTTTTATAATATACCTATTGATATATATATCGGAGAAAAATATTGATATTTTACCCCAAGGTATGGTAACTTAAAATTTCTGACAAAATATTCAATATTACAGTAAACATATTCAAAACATTCTATTTATTTAGAAAATGGCGGTGTGGAAGTCGTGGGTAACAAGAGATAGAAAAAGGGAATGATTCTTTAGTGTTGCTATATTTACAGTTCTTAAAAAACTTCGAATTTGATGCTTCGGAAAAAAATCGATTATCTGTATTTTAAGATTTGAAATAACCACGAAATATATCGATTTTGTAAAAAAAAAAACATATTTTGATATATCGATATTTTTTACTTAAACCTAATGACAAACCCGGTGACAAACAAGAATCGGCGACGAGATCGTGGCAGTGGGAAAGCGCCCAATAGGTACAAATAACACACTAAAATACTTAGTTATATGCATAATTTAAGTAATTTTGGACATAGATGTTGACTACGTGCCAAAAAAGCTCATCTGATAAGCGCTTACAAATAGACACTTCCACAATCATTACATTATACACGATCACTAACACCTCCCTACGTTAAAGACACTTCTTCCCAATGATAGAAATAGAAAACTAGTTTTATGTTTCTAAAGACCCTTCGCTAGTCTTCAAGACTTTTCTAACAATTGAATCCTTCACCAGATTCGGGAGGTCCTACCCACGCGAGCCATCAGCAGCGGAACTGCGAGAAATCTTCCAACGACCTTCGAGAAGAGGGGACAACTTTCTTCGCTTTGGCAAATGTGATGAATGTAAAGACAAAGAAATACAGGATTGGGATAGGCTTTACGAGCAGGACTATAAGTTAAACTTAAAACCTAAGAAATCCGCAAGCTTTGTACGATTCGGTCGAGATCCCAGCTTTATCAGATTAGGAAGAATGGCAGATGAGGACCTAAATGCTGAGCAGAGTTCAGAGCTGGAAGTCAATGGTTACCCTCAGAGGAAAAACAGGGCACGTGATCACTTCATAAGGCTGGGTAGAGATAGCGAAGAACTCAACGACTCTGACTTTTACGAAGTAAGGAAGAAGAGATCTGCCGAATGCCAAGATTGCCAGTCGTAAAATTATCGTTTGACCTTTGACCGCATGCGATATATCTAGCCGTACTCTTTTAACGTATTAAGTTTGTACAAGTGTAAAAGAGACCTTGTGAACATTATATACCGCCTCTTACTCTCACATCTAATTGTAATAACATGAGTATTGCTATTTTTAAAATGTTTGAATTTGAATTGGAAATATTGATATGTATTTAAAATTATTGTACTTACTTAAATTTTACGAAAGTTGTATTAATCGTATGTATAATTTATTATTTTCCCTTTTAATGTATCTCTAATGCTAAAATTATATATTGCCATGTTTAAATTGTTTATTTAGCCATAAAAATGTAGATTATGTTATACCTTTCAAGAACTGATTTTACTGAAGTATTTAAGCTGTTCCTATAACTAATTATACATTTTAATAAACTTAAAAAAAAGTGAATAGCAACCGGAATTTCTGCATGGCTGGGTGTCAAATTCCGGATGTTTAAAAATATTTTAAACTCTATAGTAGGTATCGACTAGAAAATATTTAATTAAAATTAAAATGTTATTAAGTCAATGTACGGGTTGTTGCAATACTTAAATAAAGAGCATTTATTGTGTCAGTTCATTTCTTACTTTAATTTATGAGTAATAAAGTCGGTATTTATTTGGAAAGTTTGATTAATTCATTACCTTAAAAATTGTTCCCAAAATTTATCCATGGACAAATAAGTTTACGATCGAGTTAAATGAGCTATTAAATGAAAACATAGATTAGATAAGAGTGAAGTATCAAAGAGGATCTTCTTTAGAATGAACACTTTATATGATAATATGGTCTACTCGTTGGTTTAGTTATCACAAAACGCTACTGCGGAACACGAGGTCCCGGGTTCGATCCCGGGCAAAGTGTCATTGAGATATTCTGTAATTTCCCAGTTGCAGTCCAGAATAGTACCCACAGTAATGGCAATAGGCTCGCCTCCTCTTACATGAATCTTACATGGATAATATATATAACTATAAATATGCAATTGCGACGCACTGGCCAGATGGTGAATGGACCTACTGAGTAAGGTGTATCCGAAACCAGAGGACTACAAGCTCTTGCCCATGGGCAAGATCTGCCGGCTTGTTCAGGGAGTATTTTAGGAGTCACGTACGTAGAGCAAAAGGGCAAGGCCGGCACAAAAGATCCCAAGGGTCTACGTGCCTCCGGGCAACCGGACCCAATAATGCCACAAAACAAGATAAGTAGATACATGGATAAACTTACGGATAAAACAGCAGGTAAGATTTAATCATTATATAAATATTTATCATAATTTGTTTTTTTTTTTATTTACATATATACAAGGAACAGTACTTAAGACAAGTAGAAAACTTGGCCCAAATCAGTGTCTCTCGGGATCGTGCCAAGTAGACTGGCAGCAATGCCACGTTGAATAGCAATGCTGATTCTCTGAGCGAGGAAAGCCCCAGCCCGCTTGTCACGAGAAGCTTATAATAATAATAATTGCAGTTCAACGACAATGAATCAATACCACAACATCAGCACACATAAACTACATCCTACATTTATTTGGCTAACGCTCATAAACGTAGGAAAAACTGGCCAAGACAAATAAATCAACTCAATAATAATAATTATTATAAAACTTTACTCTTACATAGCCTAGTTAGCTTACGGAAATTTATACCAAGTTATGTAAATTTTGTTTGTCAATTCATAGACCTTGAGACTGGAAATGTGTCGGAGAACCACCTAACTGAGGTTATTGACCTTAGCAAGTATCGATATAAAACCAATTGAAAAAGTTATAATAGCCTTAATGATCGTTTATCCCGGATGGATGGTGGCAAAGTATTAAAGCATCTATTGATTTTGCTCTACTTTGCAAGTGCTCGCTAGTCTTCCACGAAAGTTTATAACTTGACTCACAACAATTTGACGAGTCGATCTGTAACTCGTCCTAAAACAAACCACGCTACAACACAAGAACACTCTCCTGAAGGTGCAGTCTCTAGTTGGGCAACTCCATCTGTATCAATACAAATAAATAAAATTTAAGTGTCTATTTGTAATTCCAAAATAACAGATTTTAACTAAATGCATTATGAAAGTATATACGGTAATGACATTAAAAAAAACTATTTTTAATAATTTCATCTGTCTGTCTATTTGTTCCGGCTAAACTCCGAAACGGTTGGACCAATTTTTCGAGACTTTCACTGGCAGATAGCTAAAGTTACAAGGAGTAACTTAGGCATTATTTTAATAAAGAAAGAAATATTCCGAGGTTCCGCGGATCACCCATGAAATTAATTTTACGTGGGTGAAACTGGGGGGACAGTTAGTAATGTATGTTAGTAATCTATTTTGGAGATATCTACACCTACTCATATTTAATAATAGTGTGTAAATAAATAAATAATACTGTGTAAATAAATAAATAAATAAATAAATATGTGTTTTTTTAGACTACATATACTCACGCCTGTATTCCCCGAAGGGGTAGGAAAGAGACAGAGGTGTTGTAATCACAACACCCACTTTTCACCGAAGATTATTAAGTGCCAACGTGACAGATGGTGAGTCCATCGCCATCTCAGACACTTTACATACTTCATTGAATTACTTCTCAGAAATATGCAGGTTTCCTCACGATGTTTTCCTTCACCGAAAAGCACATGGTGTAAAATCACTGTACATAAGTTTTTTAAAAAAACTCATCTCGCTTGCATAGCAGGCGACTGCTCAAACCTCAAGGCGACCACGGCTCTTTACCGTGAGACTATTGGCTTGTATGCCTAGTAGAATTTTCAGTTTCATTGGCTGGGTGTTAAACACACTATTTACAAAAATGATGGTGTATGATTTTGACGTTGTCCCCCATAGTACAAGACTTGCTTAGTGCCTGTCGTAGGACGCGACTAAAAGGGGGACGGAGGGATTCTGGCGGTCGTAAGAGTGAAAGCTTTGACTACCGAGTCGCGGGCCCGGGAAGGTGGCTCGCGCTGCCTTGCACAGCGAGGTCTCTAGGGGCAGCGATACAGCTGCCCCGGGGATGTTCCCGACAAAGTGTAGGGGACACCGATGCGATCTATCAGAGTACCCAGAGTCCCCTCTGAACACTGAGGATGGCCATCGGGGAATTTCAGTGCGGTAAAAATCCCACATACCCCAACCTGCATCTCCCAGGAGGGTTGGGGACCTTTTGAAGGTTTCCCCCTCGTCAAGAAAATAAGGACCTGCTTAGTGTGGGTGACGGGTTGTGCAATTCCCTCTACATTGGTTGAGGAGGTCAAAGGCTGGCATTCGCGTCATACTAGTGAACTGGTGCTGTTTGTGGGGGCTGGTCATCTCAAGCTACACAATTAGATATAAGTAGAACTACTAGTCTTTTACTTTATTTTATTTTACTATGTCCGTGGCCATAACATTCCTGGTGTGATTTATTTTGATAGATTTAAATTTTTAAAAGAGTAATTAGTAATTACTTTCTTAACATATTCTCTTCAATAAAAGCAACTTCCCGAACCCGACAGTATATATCCTGTGAAATCATTCCATTCTGTCGCTTTTGACAGTACTCTGTTAAAAGTCTAGTCGAATATAAATATTTTGGAGTTTGAGTTTGATACTACTGTGGCGCTTAATGATTACGAACGTAAATTATTGATTATTATTTATTAATATCTTCATAAAGGTTTGCTCGGGAGTAGGAAGAGATGTTATTCCACCCATTAATTATTTATTTGTTTATTTACGTACCGACGTGTTGGTTATAACCTAGAAATCTCTCTCGCAGACACTACTGCATGAGAATTCCCTTTAAATGCTTCACTTGCCTGCCAAATCTACAAGGAATTTATTTTCATATAAATTTCAGCCCGACATTTGCGAACTACTTGTGTCAAATAAATGTGGTTTCAAAAATACGTGATAGCTACATACATTTTAATGTTTTTTAATTTAAAAATAAATCTGAGTGTGTTGCATAAATTATAATAAAGGTTATTTCATCATTTTTATACTAACATAATGTACTTTATGTATATAAGAAGATATTTGATTACCTATGTATATATCTGCACTCTCTTCCCTTTCAATAATTTTTCCTTAACCATTTAAAACAGATTAAACATTGTATATTTTCTCTTAATGATATGACTCAACAATCCTACTCTATGAGGATAAAACAAAGAAAAATGGGCCATAATCCCCATTAATAAGGTCCAATTACAAACGAGGGTTTGACGGTGATCTTCTCGCCCCTATCTTGTTTAATTGGTCAATTAGCCGTATAAAGATCACTTTCGTCTGCGCTTATCTAGCTAATAACAAGCGCGTAGCTTAACAAACGCTTCTTACTTTCTAAGTTTATTCCTGTTAAGTATTTATGATGTTCAATAAAGTTGCAATTCCAATCTTTCTTACTATCCCTTTGAGGTTCCCAAGAATCGATAGCTCCTTTGATCGACTTAGTGTAGACTATTATGTACTGCCACTGTGTAACCAGATGCAAGGTCCCTGTTCTTGGAGAAGAGTGAACACGAACAAGCTAAAGTGGTATCATTATTATATCATGTTGGCATTTTTTTAGTTTTCATAGCAATTTCAACTTTATACGGTCGAATTGAGTAACCTCTACCTTTTTTTGAAGTCGGTTGAAAGGTAGACAACTCGCAACAGCTGAGTTTCTTGCTGGTTCTTCTTAGAATTGTGCGTTCATATGTGCCTTACCTAAACTGAATAAAATATTTTTATTTTCATTTTGAAGTGGCATTCTTGGTGTATCAAGCATACTGCAACCTTTGTAGAACAAAAAAAAACATTACATTTGCCCATACACTGTCGCATTCAAAATTATCACTCAGTTTATTATATTTCACTACATTTATATATTTTGTGTCTGCTCAATGGAGAAGTTATAAATTCTTCATCAGTAATGTTAATTATTGAAATTCATGGATTAACTTCTACTTGGTTAACTAAGTTAACATCTTCTTCTGTAGGATGACACTCAACAAAACTGCCATGGTTGTAAAAATGTTCAATTTCCTGCAGCGTCCTACTCTTAGTCTCGGGAACAAACTTCCAAATGAACAGGAAACCCACAACGGCACTGATCGAGTAGACCAAATATGTTCCCCATACGTCTAAGTACTGTAGCATATCACCCGATACCTTTAGAGGAATCGAGTGTAGAATGCAAGTCACTACTAGATACACCACTCCGCCTAATCCTCGATGCTTCACCGGTATTATCTCAGCAGATATAGAGTAGGATAGTTCAAGCCATCCAGATGTAGTGGATATCATGACCCCTACCAAGCAATATAAAAACAGCATAGAATCTTCAGGTAGCACACCAACTTTTTGGCAAAACGTTACAATTGTACCAGATATTAAACAAACGATACAACTAGCACAACTTGATAATATAACTGTTTTGTTATTTAAATATTTGTTTGCAAAGCATAATATAAGAGCACCGATAATGATCGCTAAGTTAACTATAATAACGGCCAGAAAAGCGGCATCTTTATTCTTAGTGGTTTTTTCAACCAAATCGTTGGTAAACATGTATGTGACGACAGGCCCGCTCCAATAGTAGGTTGTTATGATAACAGTTACGTGAAAGCATGGCAAATAAAAATCCCTTCTGGTCACTTTCTGGAATAGCTCTTTAAGAGGCGATTTATTAATGTGAGTCATCTTTGCTTCATTGTTTATTGTGTCTCTTTGAGCATTAATGAGAGCTGCTAATTCTTTCTGTGACTGCTCATCAGACCCTCTCAACCAGTTGAAAGCTCGCTCACACTCCTCAAATTCACTTTTCTGGGCTAGCCAGAACGGTGACTCCGGCCAGAAGCAAATTATAGCCATTGCCATCATTAATGGCGCGATGCATATTAAACAAACTGTCTTCCAAGGGAAAAAACTACCTGTAATACTTGCTAGGGCCATGCCCAGTATAAGGCTTACGTTCATCAGAGGCATAGATACATTCCTGATTGATGGCGTGACCATTTCACTGAGGGCCAATAAGCCAACCATATGGAACATGTTGCTGCCTATTCCATGGAAGCATTCCCCAGCAATGACAGCTGCGACATTGTTAGCAGAGTACAAAATAATCCATCCGATTAGAACCACTACGGTGCTTAGAATAAGAGCTAATTTTCTCCCCTTGATTTGCATTATCGTTGGCATCACAATGCTAAGAGTGCCAGCCAATCCGTGAACAGATGCTGGAAGAAAAGACAAACACTGCTCAATCAATTTCTTAAGCAATATACAAAATAACATAAATGCACCTCAGACTGTCTGTAGTCCTGGGCAAAGTAACATTCTCTCGCGCTTGCGCTAATAGAAAACGATACAAAATGTATGTATAGGTATTAAATTAATCAGTCAATATTAATGTATTAATAGTACAGACGAATGTACATCTGTCTCTTAATTATTGTCAATATACGCTAGCAACAAGAGGTTATAGTAGAGGTCATAGGCTCTTGGTTTGTTGTGCCCCTTTTTTTTGAATTTAGCATATATATTAAACACTAGCTATACCCCGCAGTCTCACCTGCGTAGATTTAATTTCATTTCTAGTTTTATTTCGTGGAACACTAAAAATAAAAGAAGCCAGTTAGTTTTAATCAGCCGTTTCAAAGATTAACCGGAACAATCAGACAGACAGATAAAAATTGTTTTATTTTTGAGAGCCGTGGTGGCCTTGAGGTCTGAGCAGTCGCCTGCTACGCAAGCGACGCAAGTTCGAATCCCAGCGGGGCCTGTACCAATGAGTTTTTCTAAAAAACTTATGTGCTGTTATTTCACACCACGTGCTTTACGGTGAAGGACAACATCGTGAGGAAACCTGCATATGTCTGAGAAGTAATTCAAAGACGTATGTATAGTGCCTGAGACGGCGATGGACTCACCCTCTGTTACGTTGGCACTTGATCATATTCGGTGAAATTTGTGTGCTGTTATTACAACACCTCTGCCTACCCCTTCGGGGAATACAGGCGTGAGCATATGTATATTTTACTTATGTATATTTTCATGCTGTTAATTTGGAATTACAAACAGACACTTCAATGTTATTTAACTGTATGTATAGATATCTTTTTACGTATATTATACCAATCCACGAAGCCGTTTCTGGGTCAATTTGTATAGGTGAATCCTTGGTTTGCAGCTGGTGCAACAAAACAGCAGGGAATGGCGTAGTGGCTCCGACGGATATAGCGGCTAGTTGCGGTGCGCTCGCCACAAATATCTGAAACATAAAACGAACAACAACGCATCATATATGGTTCTTAATAGCGGCTTTGAAATGTTTCAAAAGTTATTGCCGTGAACACGTTTCGATTGTTTTCGTAATTAAATTCCAAAGATGGTTAATCAATGCAATTCGGTGACATTGAAACGTGAGAAAACAGGGGCATGGATACTGATGTTAAGACCGGGGAAGCTATGTGAACTAAGCACCCGACTTGAAAAATACAAATTTTTTTTTGCCATCTGGAAGGCTTTCGTATGTAGTTGTTTGTAGTGAACATTATTTCTATTGTAGTTGAAAAAAAAACTGTCCAGACTCATGAAAAAATGGTCAGCACCCAAAATTCGAAATTTAAAATTTTAAAACTGCACGTTTGTGGAGAATCGTTTGTAGTTGTTTTTAGTACAGGTATTTTTGTATGAAGTAAAAAGACAAAAAAGTTATGAAAGAAAAACCAAAAAAAAAAATTTTATTTTTCATGATTATGCTAAAAAGTAGCTCAAAATCGTTTATAGTGACACAGAAATGGTTGCAAAGTGTCGACGAACATTCCTAGACCACCACCTACCTTGGGGTCATCATCGGTTTGTGACGTTTCATTTTAAGTACTGTACAATTTTACGTCAAAGCTAAGTTCTTCCCAATTTTAGACAACTCAATTTGGAAAACAATATTCATAAATAGGTGTTATACACCAACAAGCTTCAAGAATCCCTACTAATATTATAAATGCGAAAGTAGCTCTGCCTGTCTGTTACGCTTTCCCGCTTAAACCTCTCAACCGATTTTGATGAAATTTGGCACAGACAATCTTTAGACCCTGAGTAAGGACATAGGCTACCTTTTATTGCGAAAAAAAGTATTATATAAAACTAAATCTACGCGGGTGAAACCGCGGGGCATAGCTAGTTTGTCTATATGATGATGAAAACCAAACTCTAGTTGACTGTTATTGAAATAACTAAGAAAGAGGACAACGATATCAATTTACAAATAATAATATGAATACAACAAAATGAAACAAAGGAGGAGCTCGTGGCACAGTTGCTATTGCGCATATCATTCGATCAGCGAAGTTAAGTAACCCTAAGCCTAGCCAGTAATTGGATGGGTGACCGCCCGAGTTCCCTCCGTGCCTCGGAGAGCACGTTAAGCCGTCGGTCCCAGTTGTCAATTTATCATCTTTGGCAATCGTTACAGGTCAGTCGGAGGCCTAAAATAGTCTGACAACTGGTTTAACCCAGATTACAGATTTTCCTCGTTAAAGGGGTTGCGAAGGTCAGATGGCAGTCGCTTCGTATAAAAATCAGGTGATCAGCCACATCGGGTTGAATCAAGTGCCCCAACAATGTATGGGATAAGGCCAGGGCGATGATGATGATGAATATGAATACAACAAAATAACTAATTTTATTTTCAGAAGTAAATATAATAGGTATAGAAAAATCAACCCTTACCTGCTTGGTTAAAGGTGAGAAATACATTATTAATATTAATTTTAATTAGTTATAAAATGTAAGGCGGTGTGCGACCACTATCGCTAAGTGCTGAACTTACAGTGGCACCAACCAATGCTTGCAGTTTAAGTTGCGCTACTTAAACAGTCAGCTTCAAAAGTTCTTAATCGATTTTATGACACATATATTTTTTTTTATTAATTTTTGATTAAAGGTATTTTTTAAAAACAGATTTTAGATCAGTGTTTGCTTAAATGGTGTCAAAATTTAAAGGGCAATTTTGGTTAATGAAGTAACTATTGAATGTCGTTTTACTGTAAGTACTTATCTATATTAAAGAGTAAGTACCTAATTTTTTTTAACTTCATAAACAGAGATTTAATCCCCTTCAGAAATGTCGGTCTAATATATTTCTACACACGTAGATGTGAATTATGTAGGTACTCATAAGACCTATTGATAAAATAAAACTAAGAAAAATGTTCAAATGAAATATATATTATATGAATAAAACATGATATAATATGTGTTTGTCGTCTGCTTGTTTTGGATTGCTGTTACAAATACCGGGTGAATCTATACTAATATTATAAAGCTGCAGAGTTTGTATGTTTGTTGAACTACTGGTTCGATTTCAAAAAATCTTTCAGTATTGGATAGTCCAATCATCGAGAAAAGCTATATTTTATTTAAAAACAAACTAGGTGTCTATTTATGCGTGCGCTGCAAAAACTATTGACAATAGAACAAAATAATGTACTTCGGGTTTGTAGATCTTATTAAGATCTACAAAAAAGTCCGCGAGAGCATGTATCTAACTATCATAGTTTAGTCACAATAACCGCTTCTATGTTCATAAAAATATTATTTCGTCTGAAGACAGAAACTACGTTAAATGTGTAACGTATTAATATTATATAAAACTAAATCTACGAGGGTGAAACCGTGGGGCACAGCTGGTTAATAATATAATAATGTACATATTCCTACTCGCGCCGGTATTAGGTTACTACCATAAGCTTATGTTTCCTCTGTATGTAAATATTTTATTATTTCACAACCAACATTTAAGAAAAAATATGATCCTAGAACTTGTATAACCGACTGTACCTATACACTGTAATGTATTAATTCTTAAGTTTTATGGTTTTTTTAATTGCGCTTAAGTATCTTGTAAAATTAATAATTAATTAAGTACATTGTTACTCGTTCTCACCAAGATAACTACTGACGCAAGTGTTATCTGATTTAATATCTCTGTATAACTTCAGTTAATGTATGTACAACAAATTATAATTTGAGTTATTTTAAATACCTAGCTGAACTGCTCATTTTTTAAAAAACTATCTGACCGCCTTGTTACGTCACAGCGAAGGTTTAGGTGATCCTCGCTCCGCTATAAATATGATACAAAATGTATGATCTATCTATATGTATGTATCGGGCACGTGACATATGACATTTCCATACATTTATAATAATAATGATCTCCTACCGAATTTCGGTTACGGTGGCTAATCTCAACGAGCATCAGCCATGTACGCAGGAGATATTATAGTGCCCAAGTGTGTGCGCAAACACAGGTGCACTCTTTATTCCCTCACTCTCATAGTCCGATGGGAGGCAATCAGACACGACCGGAGAGGGATCAGGCGTAGGACCAACGGCTTAACGTGCTTTCCGAGGCACGGGGGTGGAAACACCGCCAACTTCCAAACTCCGGGCATTTTATTGTGAATTTCTTGACAGAAAAACCGAACCACTAGACCAACGAGGCAGTTAAATCCATTTCCACCAATAGTCCATACATTTAATGTTATTCTGTCTACAGACCCAGTGGGATCAGACAAAGTACCATTCTCTCGCGCATGCGCTAATAGAAACGATGTAAAAACAGCACGGAACGTAAAATATATGTCGAAAAGACATAGATCGGGCACGTGATGTATGTCATTCCCATACATTTTGTATCGCATCTACAGCAAACTGCGAGAATAATGTTAATTTGTCTACAAGAATGGTAGCGATTTACTAACGCCTAGCTACATAGACTTAATAATAGTTAGTAATACACGAATGAATCGTATAAGACAGGGTCTTGTTTTGTATTGGTGCAATTTTTATAGTGGTTAATATATTTATTAATAAATTGAACAGAAATCAAACATTAAATGATAGCCGTACGGCATGTTCGCGGCAAGAGCGTGGTCTGAACCCATTACCATTCCATGCCCCTCAGCGCTCCAACGTGTGCGCGTGCTGTGGTCGGATCTGTCGCTCCCGTATCGGCCTTCACAGCCATGTGCGGAAGTGTCGTCAAAATTTCCTAAATGACGCTGCTTAAATCATCTGTCATAGATGCAAGAGGCCAATATATATATATGGTAGGGCCCTAGAGCAGGTAGGGTACACTTAAAAATACGACTATCAATTTGATGACTGATTTACGTTTCAATTAATGAATAATATCGACATCCATAAATTATGGCACGAATGCAAAACAACACCATTAGCCTATTAAAACCTTTATCGTCAAATTTTACGAGTTGCGTCAGTTGTCAGAAAGAAAACGCAATTTTTTTAAATACTCACACACTCTCAGAATGGCTCACGAAGTGGTAGGCAAAGTGGTGCCAGCGTGACCATTCAGTGTTCTTTTCTTCGACTTTCAATTCTTCGACGTTAAGAAGTGTCTTATCAGGGCTCAAATCAATGTGTCTTATCAACTCAATAAATCATTTTCATTTTCCATCGCTTTCCCAGTAAAATATTTGACTGTATAAATATAAAATATCGTTTGTATTTTTGAGAGACAGACAGGCTCACAGACGAGTCTATATTAGGTATGTATGTATACATGGTATTTACTTTTTTAGGTAAATATTGGTACATGGCTTCAGTTGGTGCTACATATTAATTTAGAAATAAATAAAAAAAACACAAACCGTTTTAAAAAAAGTTGCATTAATTTTATAATTTTATTGGATAGTTTTGTTTTTAGAATTTCATTCTACTACAAAAATAAGCAATGTGTTATGTTCCACATATCATCTAATAAACATCGACGCTTTAATAAGCCCTTTTAACTAGACCACAAAAAGTATGTAATAAGTATAAACAAAAAAAATTATAAGCAAAAAGAGTTTTTTTTCTATTAAATTGGTATATACCACCTAGCAATGCCCTATGCGTAAAAAGTCTAAACCGTGTATATATGTCCAATCATTTAGCATCAAAACGTCGAGTCCCAGTAAATAAATGAATTAATACTTTATCGGTAGCTTTATTAATACCCAAAGTATATCACATCATCATACGACCAAATCTGTATGTTGATCAAACGGCTACAGTAATTTGCCTGTTACAAACAGACTGAACACAAAGGTTAAGCGAAATAAAAATATATGTAATGTTTGCAACATCCTCTTCATTTCCGCCACAATATCCTCCCTTCACGTAATTGTAAAGGCTAACAATGATAGAATGTCAATATGAGAACACGATCTATGCATTGTTTTTAAATAAATTTCTTTCTTTCTTTTATTTATTTAATGGCGATTAGCTTAAGTAAAAGTATTCCGCCAATGTCAAGTGATTGTTGAGAAAAATATCATGTAAATTGTTAAAAATATGTGGAGGAACCCATCCTATAAATTATCCTTCGTTCAAAAACCATACCTAAACAAATTTTTAAGTGAGTTTAAGTGGACCTGAATACCGAAGTGAACCAAAACTGGGGCCTGTGACAGTGACAGTCTGTGACAGGCATAAGCAAGTCATACATCTTTCTCATAATTAGCTTCGCCTGTGTGACAGTAAAATTCCTAAAAACAACTTATAAATAGAATGTCTCTAGGACCAACAGTTTACGCTGTGCGTTGATTTATAAGGAGTACAATTTGTAACCTATGTGAAGTTGGCGAAATAAGCAAAAAAAATGTTTTCTTCGTGTCGATTGTACCCGGTTTGTACTTACCGCTTTTTAAATCGATTGTACCCCAAGGGGTAAAAGTTATTTTGTACTGTAGAAGAGGTCATCTAATCAAACCAGTGCCCCAAGAATAAGTCTTGACCTGTAGGTTTAAAAAGGCCACTGCCACTAAGCCAGGTGCAATTCATATTATGATTCACGAATGATTACAATAATTGTAGATGTTAGTCCTTAACTAACTTTTTATGATGCTATTTGTCACAAAAGCAATTCATATTTTGTGAACCATTTTAAGAATAGGAAAATGTGAAACAGGTGAATTGTGAAATATTAATCATTCATCTTATATGTTTAAACGAGCAGTTCTTGTATATATATAATCGGAATCTCGGAAACGGCTCCAACGATTTTCATGAAATGCCCCTGGAACCCCCTACAATAGATCTAGCTAGGTTTCATTTATGGAAAACATCGTTTTGACCATGTTTTCAGGCACTGAAAAACTCATAAGATATAACTACAATACAACAGCAAATTTCGCCGACATCTAACAAGTTATGGTAGCTCAAACGTGAGGCTTCCAGCTTACGGGGCGATAACGTAGAGTACCCCGGTTCGAGACTGACGTTCACCGGATTTTTTTTTACGCTTTATTCATAATTATGGAATCGCATAACTTTCCTACACTCGCCGCTTGGAGCGCTTTGACATAGTCAACGTAAATCATGTTAAAACCCATTTGGTGTATTGGGGTACAGAATCACCATTACCCACACAGTTTTGACGCAAGTGATCATAAAAGCCACTCATAATCAGCGGCTGTACGCTTGTTTGCAACCTTTGTGGCACAAAAAGCCTTGTATTATAACTTTGCATCCAGTACTGACGTGTCGATTGACAATAGCGGATACCAACAGCATTTGTGTGGTTTCATTCAGGATAGAATAGCGATTTGCATTAATGTACTCTCACGAAATAAATGTATTAATAAATTAAGGTTATTCCATATTTATGATATTTTGCAAAAGGCAAAAACTTGCTAGACACACATACAAACGAATGAGGCACACACTGTTAAAGTGTCAAATACGCACAAAATAATCATAATGTTATGTGTATTTCATATGCTAATTTGCTTTCTAGTCACGTTTCAACAATGGATATGTTTTTTAGCATATAAACCTAAAATGACACTCTTTCCCAAGTCTCATCCAAGGATTGTATAGTTATTGAATTGAAAATAATTTCACATGACTTCGCCTGCAGTATTTTAATATCTCCATTGTGACATGTCCATACGGCAGCTGCTGAAAGGTGAATTATGTATGATAGACTCCTACTAATATTATAAATGTGAAAGTAACTCTGTCTGTCGCTTTCCCGCTTAAACCTCTTAGCCGATTTTGATGAAATTTGGCACAGATAAACTTTAGACCCTGAGAAAGAATATAGGCTACCCTTTATTTCGAAAAAAAGTATTATATAAAACTAAATCTACGCGGGTGAAACCGCGGGGCACAGCTAGTATGTATATAAAGTAGACAACGCGCGGGTATGTACTCAGCGTGCCAACACTGCTTCGCTGCCATTTGACAGTAACGGCTTAAGAAATGTTGAACCGTGGTAATAAAGACGGTTGAAAAAATATAACAGTCACACATAATATTATTATGTGGCTAAAATGGGAATAATTATAGGTGGTCTACTCTCTTTCTCTGAAAATTAATATTTGCAAATAAACCAAAATCCAACGTAGTTTCAGCAGTGCTTTGTTTTTAAGAAACTCAAAATTTCGTTCTGTTTATTATTTAATTTATGTATATTTGGACCATACAAACGACAAAGATTTTCTAGCAGGCCACTCTCGGTCGCTTTGTACTGAACTTTAGTTTTTCGTAGAAAGCGAGTAGCCCCCCTCAAATGACGGTTGATAGAGAGAAATGGAAGAAAATAACACATTGCGCCGACCTCAAATAAGATATGGGCAGATGGATGATGAGTCCGTAACAAAAAAGAGGCTCAATTGGATTACATACAGATCAATTATTACTTAAGATCCATATCTGTGCTCTATATAATACAATATTGCATATACAGACCGCTTGAGCCTCATACTGTATCCGAACCCGAATCAAACAGGCAAAGTTGCACATTATGCCGATCCATTGGGCCTTGTTAGTGCCCGCTTATTAATGCACGCATTGACGACTGGTGGGTTATTGTTGCCTTTGAACATTTGACTACAAATCTGTACGTGACATCAGAAGTTATTTATTTACCTCACAAACATAGCATCTCTTCTGGATAATATTATGAATGTCTCTGGAGAAGGTGTCAAGGAATATCTCGTACAAAGCCGCTCTCGGCTTTGTTCGCGTGGTATAAGACTTAGAGGATGTGGTGAGGTATACGCGTAATCTCTGAAAGGGTTTTCTAATATGGGGCAAACAAAATCGTGATATTCGATGTAGAAAAAAAAAGTTCAAAGCCCATCTTTTAAATGGCTTTTTGTATGAGATCTTCGTTGAAATCTCTTCCAGACACATTCCTATTATGCAAAAGTATTTCAGTATATACAATCAGTTAGAAAGTAGGACTTTGAATTTAAAAGTAGAGTATTTTAAGTAGATTGATGAAAGTCTGATGAAAGATATAATATGAAGTAGTCACGAGATCATTCACATTTTTTGATTCAAAAACAAATATATTTTCATTCTATTTTATTTACATATTTATTATTATCATATTTTATCTATTCTTAGTTCTTCAATGAGGAGAAAAAAAAGCGAATCTCAGCTTGGCCGGGAAAAAGTAACAGGTAGATAGACAAGCACAGACACTTTCCCATTTATGATACCTATTAATGCCTTTTTACAGTGGAGCTGCTGAACTAATTTGGCTGAAATTTATTTTAGAGATAGCTTTGACTAGTACCGGATATTTAAAAAATCATTATGGTAATAAAAAAGCGAGTAAAAGATAACACAAACACTTTCCCATTTATAATACCTATTAATGCCTTTTTACAGTGGAGCTGCTGAACTAATTTGCCTGAAATTTATTTAAGAGATAGCTTTGTCTAGTCCCAGATATAAAAAAAAAACATTTTGGTAACAAAGAAGCGGGTGAAAACTAATTATTAGTATACATTTGTAATTGATGTGATCGTAAATATGGTATTGGTAAATAACTTATAACATTTTGAGACGTGAATATAGTATCTTAATCTAATATATAAAATTTCCATGTCACAATGTTAGTTACCGTACTCCTCGGAAACGGCTTTAACGATTGTTACCAAATTTTGTATGCGTATTCAGTAGGTCTGAGAATCGGCTACTATCTATTTTCCATACCCCTGAGTGATAAGAGTGACCACCCCAAAAAAAAATGGCAAAACAACGTTTGCCGGGCACAGCTTTCATATAAGATGAGGATAGTAAATACAGATTTCTTGTAAATATCATGTTTTATAAGTGAAGTAAACAATAATTTATGATACTCTTAAGCTATCCAGTTAAGGGTGGTTAGGCAAAGACAAGTTCTTAGATTTATATCCTGTTATCCTACACGTCGTTGTAATGGTTACAGGGGTTCGCTTATTACGATATCGATAAAAGTGATCGTTATTAACTTTTATTTTATGTATAAATCTCGCTGGCGAGCTAAGTCTATTCGAGTGATAAATCAAAGGATATTTTGACATTTGATATTATTATTTTTTAAACATAATAACTTGCTAATAGAGCCGTGGTGGCCTCGGGGTTAGAGCAGTCGCCTGCTACGCAAGCGACGCAAGTTCGAATCCCAGCGGGGCCTGTACCAATGAGTTTTTCTAAAAAAACTTATGTACAGTGATTTCACACCACGTGCTTTACGGTGAAGGAAAACATCGTGAGGAAACCTGCATATGTCTAAGAAGTAATTCAAAGACGTATGTATAGTGCCTAAGACGGCGATAGACTCACCATCTGTCACGTTGGCACTTAATCAAATTCGGTGAAAAGTGGGTGTTGTGATTACAACACCTCTGCCTACTCCTTCGGGGAATACAGGCGTGAGCATATGTATGTATGTACATAATAACTTCAAATGTGTGGTTCGTAGATATACTTCAGTTATTTGTTAGCCATTAGCCCAGTGAACCATAATGAATTATTAAATAATTAACGATTAATGTAATCTCCAGTGCCTACCTTCATTACTCCGTACCTCGTTAGTCTCTTTGTGACGGATTGCGAGATCAAAAACGGATGATTTATTAAAATGCCTTTAACAAGTAACAGATAGCATAAATCTCGTGCAAATGATATTGAAATCAGGAAAGACAATATACTTCACAAACATTGATAATATTTTGATATATTTATACTAAAATCATTGCATATAAAGAGATAGAAATATACAATAAACGGGGATATGACTGTAGACAAAAACTAGCTGAATGGATAAAAACCCTCTCATATGAAGAGACGGAAGCACTAATTGTTATCAAATTATAAAATCATAAAAAGAAAATAACAACACCATCTACACAAAATCCTCACACATACTTTCACATACCCGCACATACACGCGAATACACGCGCATGCACGCACACACAAATACACACACACGCGCGCACACACCCACGCACACGCACACACACACACACACAGACTCGCCTTCAAGATTTTTACTAACACATACCGCGTGTACTTTTTGGATTGTACTATATCCAGTTTTTCTATTTTGATTTGTATAAAATTGCTATGGAAGAGTTAAGTCTCCTAATACAGGCATCTACATGCTTAAAAAGAGACTTCTAACACTAACTATGTAAACAAAATACTTTTACTAATGAAATAAAGTTATAAAGTATTCAGTTATAAAGTATAAGTATATAATAAAATACTAAAATAATAAGAGCCGTGGTGGCCTCGGGGTTTGAGCATTCGCCCGCTACGCAAGCGACGCAAGTTCGAATCCCAGCGGGGCCTGTACCAATGAGTTTTTCTGAAAAAAACTCATGTACACTGATTTCACACCACGTGCTTTACGGTGAAGGAAAACATCGTGAGGAAACCTGCATATTTCTGAGAAGTTATTCAAAGACGTATGTATAGTGCCTGAGACGGCGATAGACTCACCATCTGTCACGTTGGCACTTAATCAAAAATTCGGTGAAAAGTGGGTGTTGTGATAACAACACCTCTGCCTACCCCTTCGGGGAATACAGGCGTGAGCGTATGTATGTATAAAATACAAATTTTATAAAGCTGAAGAGTTTGTTGGTTTGGTTGATGACGCTTATCACAGGAATTACTGGTTCGAAATTAAAATTCATCAAGGAAGGCTAGACTTTATAACATCACGCTACAACCAATGGGAGCGAAGCATCAATGGAGATTGTTACAAAAAAATTAAACTTAGTGACAAATATAAATATGCATAACCATATGGTATCGAGGAAAGAAAATTATCGACATATACAATTAAGACAGAATACTTTAATAATTCTAGTAGTGCCTCTCATGTTGCTGTGCCCTAACAGGGCTTATTTTAGTTTAACATAGGATACCATTATAATTAAGATTATTTTGTATATTTCATGTTTCTAACATAAATGCAATAAATATATGAATATCGAGATGCTATAGATATATACACCTTTTTTAAAAACATAATAGAAGGAAAGGTAGAAGGGAAGAGAGGGAGAGGAAGACCACGGCTAACATATATGAGACAAGTTAAGGAAAAGGTGTCTGTCATGACGTATAGGGAGGTCAAAGAGATGGCACTGGACAGATACAAGTGGAAAGAAATGCATCGGTTACACCGACAAGAGTTATTACTCTTAAATTGATGATGATGATAGATATATAGATAGAGGATTTATTAGACAACATCGAATCATAGAATAACTAACATAACTAAAAACCTTTTAATATAATCTTATAACTAAAATATATTATTAAAAGGATTCCCTGTAGGTAAGGTTCCGAAGATACTGGCAGCATTCTCCCTTTGGATGGCAAGACTAATTCTTTAACCGAGGTAGTTGCCAGCTCTTCAATATCCTGTGATGTGTATGAGATAGATATGTATCAATATCAATGTAAACAATAACAAGGTATTTATCAATCCTGGCACAGCACTGCCGCTTATATAATACTGATGTCTTCTAGGGATATGTATAAAATTTATCGGTTGACTATGTCGTGCCATCCACTAGACTTATATATAGCTATTTATATGGTTAAGTGCAGCTGAATGAAGTTTTTTTCGTGTTGTCGGTTCGTTTTACATTTCAGCTGCGTTATGCTGTGCCCCATGAATAGGTTTTGACTGGGATTCGAACTTGCATCGCTTGCGTAGCAGGCAACTGCTCAAACCTCAAGGCTACCAGGGCTCTATAATTAAATAATTTGGATGTGACGCCATCTAGAGTTAAATTATTTGTATAATTATTGTTTTAAAAAAAGATTCCGATACTTTCAATCGGTAAGATAAGGTCTTATATTAGAGATGGCAACGTGAGTTAAACAAATTGATTTGCAATAGTTATCGTAAAGTGCTAGATGTTAAATTGCCCGAGTTTTCCTTTTACAAACTCAAGGGTCGGGTCAAAAACTGACCGGGCATTTAAAAAAACATTAGTCGTCTATCAATCATTGAATACAATACGACCACTCGATGTACAGACGAACAGATTCATCTCAACTGAAAACATATTAAGATATATCTATTTTCCCACACATCGAGTGAATAAAGATGGGGTTTTTGATGATATAATATTATATTATTATATGTTAATACGAAACTTGTGAAAGCGTCTCGGTCGATTGCGGAAAAAAATGGTTAAGCAGCTGAAAATACTAGCTTGGCTAGGATTTGAACTGGCGTCTTCTATAACAGGCCACTATCAAATCACTCGGCCACACGCACCCTCAGAACGATAGAGGCTCAAATCAAAAACATTTTTTTTGGATATCGCAATCAGCAAGTTTGAATTTAACATAGGCAGTAATTATTTGACCAATTTTTAATACAATGTATTTTATATTAAAGTATAGTTTAGGTAGTGCATTGTCGTAAGTTTAGTATATATAAATATACACTTTTAGAGGTCTATCTTAACATAATTATTTTCGCAAATTTTTGAGTTGAGTCCCTATCGTTCTGAGTGTGCGATGTGACCACGGCTATTCTCTTAACAATCACTTGATTCATTTGAGAGCGTGATTTTCAATAGTTGGGTTATGTTATAATGTTTGTTCGTCTGTCGGTCTGCTTGTTCCGGCAAATCTCTGGAATGGCTGAATCGATTTTCACTCGCAGATAGCTGATCGCATTAGAAAAAAAAATATCCTACGTGGGCAAAACCGGGAGGGGACATATCGCATGAAAAGGATTGGTTTTGATAAGGACCAACTCTTTAGGTTTACGTAAAAAATCAAAAGTTATTCCTAAAACATCCGCAACTTTTATATTGAATTACCATAATATACAAGCAATCATGGGTCCATAGTTGAAAACTTAGGTCGGTTCCCGTCGAATATTGGATGGAGGATTTTCAGTTATAAGTTTGAAATAATAAGTTACAGAGATCAGGGGCCTTACCATGACCTCTTATTGCCATGATAGCTTTACTCTTATTATGAGACAGATGTATTTGACGGATCTACATCTGTCACTGTCACACAGCTGAACTATCATTGCAGTAAGAGCTCATGGTTGGGCCCCAGTTGGAACAAAGAGACAGATAGTTTTTTTTTAAATTGGTTTATTTATGTGAGTACCGTATACAATTTCATTCAGTAAGCAACTGAATTAAGCGGGTGGCGGCCGGAGGTCTCAAAAAAAACCAAAATGCTTTAACTAATTTAATTAAAGAATAAAAATTACAATAAGACTTATATTCTAACTTAAACGTGAGACCGAGTCGATGGGTGAACACGGAGTGACGCAGGTTCCCACGGAACGTGGAATCGTCCAAGGAGCTGCGTCAGCGCCTCAGGTTTCTACCGCTGCCCGTTGTTGCTGTGGTGAGTCGGGCTTGCATAGTCAGCAATATCCTTATATTAGGGGTGCGTAACACCTCCCCCCGTAGCACAGCGACTATTGAAGACTTTAGTCAGAAATGGAGCTGGAGGCTGCTCAGGATCGTCTTTAGAGCCGCTGGGGATAGCATACACTGTTCTTAGTTCGACTTGATTCTTCTCATGGTTGCTAGTAATGTTAACCCGTTTCATGCTGTATTTGCGGTACGCCAGGAACATAGCGAGTGCGCTTATGCTTAATATGATTATATATATCGGGATCGTTGTATGATAAATGCTGTAATCGATCTCTGTCTTCTTTACTTCTAGTGCCGGTTGTGTGGCTACCCTTGCGTTGACTGCATGCAATTCGTTTAGGTTTATGGTATTTAGTTTGATTACTGGAGCCTGCGACGACGTTACACGGATTTCAGGTATGTCCATAATTTTGAGTGCTTGTCCTTTTAGACGGTCATGGACGTTTGAGATGATGAAGTCCGATGTTTCTAAGTAGCAATTATGCGGAATGATGGCGAGATAGCTGCCTTGAATAACTTTATAGAGATCTTGACCGCAGGAGAGATGTACTCTGGTGAAGTTGGGGAAGCAAAGAGTGAAATGTCTGTCATCAAGTTCTTCAAGCGCCGGTTTCTGTAGCGAGATTTTGATTGGATTGCAGGTTTCTTTCCGTTGTTGGGTAGTGATCAGATGCTGGATACAATCGTCAGGTAATCTGCTTTGCATGTTTCGGTTATTATAACATAGATACCATTTATTGATCTTCGGGCATTCAGCCTCTATGTACTTGAAATCTTGTCCGTATATTGCCAGGAAGGGGAAAGGTGGCGTTAGTATTTCAAAATTATTATTTGGGACTATGGATAATTTATACATATCATATACTTGGGCAACGACAACGGGAAACTTAAATACTATAATAATTTCATTATCCACGTAGTATGATCCTACTTGGATAATGTTATAATACTCTCTAATATCTAGATCTATTATTTTATCCTTACCATATAAGTGTTGCAATTTACTAATTAAATCTTTAATTGAATTTATTTTTAAAACCGAATGATGCATGGTAGAGGTTCTAATGAAAGCCAATACGTTCTCTAATCTGTATAACTCTTGAGAAATATAATCTACATTATCTTCTAAAATTAGAAATACTTGCGCAAGGTGCGCATACTTAACCATATCATTATTTCTAGTTGATTCGCTTTTAACAATTTGATTCATAAAATATTCTATTTTATTCTGATTTTCAACTACTGTATCCAGTATTTTGGAGTAATGAGCCATCCAGTCTTTTGTAATACTAACATGGCTATTATACTCACTTATTACCTTTTTTCCAGTGTCCTGTAGATCTTTTATGGCTTGGCCGTAAGGCGTCAGTATAATCAAGGTTGCCAGTAATGCTTTTCACTACAGACCCGAGACCATCTACAAGTCCTCTCTTGACGCGGTTTAATTGAAAAGATTCTAACTGGTCAGACACACTTTGAAGCTTATTCTTTAGGTAATTCATATGTGGCTCGAATAAAACAGAAGTTTTGTCGTGAATTTCAGGGCTAGCATTGCGTAGTTGTTCCGTGATTAAATACAATTTAGTTTGTAATTCTTGAAGATTTACGGCTTGTACAAATGAATGATAATGCGATACTATGCGTGTAGGGCCTAGTTTAAAGGGAAGTATGCCAGGGCCGTTTCCAAGGTTTTCAAGTATTATCTCTTGCGACAGAGCTGGGCCCAGGAGTAGGTGAATCACGAGGAGGGTCCTGCAACAAATTTGCAGTTTTGGGTACTCTCTTTAATCTAGACTTAGCAACAGGTCCGCGTTTCTTTCTAGTGTAAATATGAATCGGAAGATCCGCCATTACTTGATCATGAGTAAAACGTGGAGCTAGTTTCCTTCGCGAAGCTAGTGGATTTCTGACAAAGATTTGTTGATCCGGGGAATATTCAGCTTCTACTTCGCGATTTGTATTACGATTGTTGGTTATTTCAGTTCGTTGAGAGATGCCTGCTTCATGAATTAAGTTATAAGTTATACTCATGCGATTTTTATGATCTGTTATGTACTGTTGCAAAAGATGAGAAGAAAGATCTACGTCAAAGGGATCACGAGGATCAAAATGCCCCGTGACTACCTCTATCGGTTTGCATCGCGTGAAGCTATGAATGGAATGATTATAGGCCAGAAGGGCGTATTGCATTAAGTTGATAGTCGGTTCATTATTGCGCTCGAGTTTCAATATGCGGAGGTGCTCTAATATCGTTGAGTGGAAACGCTCTACGATCCAATTCTCATTAGGGGTATGTGGTGCAATTTTGTGGTGCTGTATTTTGTGCAACTTTACAAATTCTGCAAATAACTGATTTGTAAATTCTGGGCCATTATCGGAAACTAGAGTTACTGGAATACCATGATGAGTGGAGAATTTAAGTAAAGCTTCAACTACGCTCACGGCAGTGCCATCTCTTAGGTAGTAAGCTTGAGCATATTTAGAAAAAGCGTCAACTATTGTCAGAAATTTTTCACTCTCGATGGTTAGCAAATCTATGTGAACTAATTCAAATGGCTTACTAGCAGGTGGAACAATGCGGAATTGTTGCCTGACTGGATTGCGGTCATACTTAGCTTGACCACAAATTGTGCAATCGTTAACAAATTTTGTTATGTGCTCTCGCATTTTAGGCCAATAATATTTGCGAGACAAAGCCAAGTAGCACTCATTTATACCCCGATGGTTAGTCTTACCATCGTGATATTTGCTTATGATTTCCTGCTGTCGTAAGTATTCTCTAACATTCTCTAGTTCGCTTTTAGCCAATGTAAGATTCATTGCCGAATTTTTAAACGTGGTTTGTATAATTGGTACTATGGAACTCATAGCAGTTAGTGGATTGATTAACAAGCCGGTCTTTATTTTAGGGTTAACAAATTCCTTTATAGCATTAATGACGTCTTCCTTAAGATTGGATTCAGATACCTGAACTACAGTACGTGTATGTGTGTCGAATGGTTTGGTAGCAACTGGCCTTCCTTTGATGTCACCTACTACTGTAAGAATGATCTGTCTGGTGAATTTATTAAGAGGATGATCTGTGATCGGAATTTCCAGAATGGGGCTCTCAGCATCAGTATGAGCTGTCATGTCTCTGGAACCGTCAACACTTTCCGTTGCTGTCAAGGTTTTAGAATCATCGGGGTCTTCTTCTGAAAGGTTAACTACAATTGAAGTTGTGGTTTCATTATTTATTTCAACGCGTGATAGGGCGTCTGCATTAGTATTGCATTTACCCTGCTTATAAATTACTGTATAGTCGTACTCTGACAATTTTAAGCGCCATCTTGTAAGTCTTGAGTTGGGTTCTTTCAAATTCATAACCCACTGTAGGGGCTTATGGTCAGTTAAAATTTTGAATTTACGGCCAAACAAATACGGTCTAAAATATTTTGTTGCCCAAACAATAGCAAGAAGTTCTTTTTCTATGGTGCTATAGTTTAGTTCACTGGAATTTAATGTTCGTGATGCGAATGCTATCGGTTTGTCGGCGCCAACGGGACCCTGTGATAAAACAGCGCCTATTGCGACATTGGAAGCGTCAGTTGTTAGCAAGAATTCTTTATTAAAATCTGGATACTGAAGTATTGGATCGTTTGTTAGTAAAGTTTTACAGTGCTCGAAACAGTTTATATAATTTTTGTCTAAAGTGATTTTATTACCCTTTTTCAGGCACTGAGTCATCGGCTTCGTTATGCGAGCGAAATCAGGGATGAACTTCCTGTAGTACCCGAGCAAACCGAGAAAACGCTTAATTTCTGTGGTAGTTTTTGGTAATGGGTATTTAGCTATGGCTTTAATTTTATTAGGATTAGGCTTTACGCCTTCTGTAGTAATGACATGCCCAAGAAATTCGGTTTCTAATTTTAAAAATTCCGATTTGTCTAGCTGAATTTTAAAATTAGAATCTCGTAACTTTTTGAATACTTTTTCTAAATTAATTATGTGTTCTTGAAGTGAAGTACTGAAGACAATTATGTCATCCAAGTAAACTAAACAAACGTCATTTTGAAGGTCTTTGAGGACATTGTCCATTACTCTCTGAAAAGTTGAAGGCGAGTTCTTAAGGCCCATTGGCATTCTTAAGAACTCGTAATGCCCATTTTCTACGTTAAATGCTGTCTTATGTATATCTGTGGGGCTCATTTCTACTTGATAGAAGCCGCTAGCCAAATCCAGCGTGCTAAAATACTGACATTTACCAAGTTTGTCAAGGACATCTGTAATATTTGGTATTGGGTATTTATCATCAACCGTTTTTTCGTTAACCTTTCGGAAATCGATGACAATGCGCCATTTAGTCTTACCGGAAGCATCAGCCTTTTTGGGCACGACCCAAATAGGAGAGCTCCACGCAGAATCTGAAGGTCGTATAATATTCTGCTCTAACATTTTGCCTATCTGATCTTTAATTTCTTGTTTATGAATGTGCGGGTATCTATAGCTCTTAGTATGGACAGGAATTTCATCCGTGGTTTTAATGCTGTGTTTTATCTTGTTAGTGAATGTGAGGGGTTCACCTTCAAGGTAAAATACATCAGCATATTGTTCACATAATGATGTTAAATTAGCAAATTCCTCCTGATTTAAATGTTCGGTTCGAAGTCGAGAAACAACTTGCTTAGCACGTTCTGACATATTACAATATTGTGTACGTTCGCATTCGACATTGAAAACTTCACATGATACTGGACGATCCATAGAAAAGATGACGTCATTAAGCGTTGGGTTTGTCACTTGTACCCAGCCCCGATTATCTTTTACGTTTGTCAAACAATCCGAAATTAAACAATTACACAAAGTCTGGTTGGGTACAAACACTTCCCCATCTTTTGAATTTATTGGCAACCGGGCTATCTTAGACGATTGAGCCGGAATAATGTCTTCGTAGAGGTTGACATTACGTGAATCATACATTTGTATTGGAACAACCGCGTTACGTGTGACTAAAGTTTTATTTTTAAGGTCAATATTCGATTCCCAATTATTCAGCAAGTCTAAGCCTATCAAACCGTCGAAATAATTATGAAATTGATAAATGAATAAAGTAATGTCAACTTCTTCGTTGAATTCTGAGAAACACGGTAAAGTGATTGAGTAATCATTTTTACTTGTGGCATGTACATTCGTTACTTCGAACGGATCATAATTTAAAGGAATGTGTCGGAAGTATTTTTCGACAGCAGAAGGGCTTATAAAAGATTGATTGGCCCCAGTATCAATTAATAGTTTTAATGAGGGGCTACTTGTCTGAATATAGACAAGTTGTCGCTGCGTATGTAAGTTCACCTCTATTTTGGCTTTTCGGATTTCGAACGTTTTTGAAAATTTTCGTTACTATCAGGCTCAGTGTTTTGGTTGATCTCCTCAACAGAAACATTTTCGGCATAATTTGGTTGGTCATAATTATAATTATAAAAAATTGGCTGTGGTTCACAGTTATAGTAGTCGTCATAATAATCATCAACATAGCCGTATTCATAGTCGGGAATGTCACATCCATAGTCAAGTTCGTTGAAATTAACTTCACGTGTTTTAAAATAGTTATTAGGCGGCGGGTTGCCAAATTTACGCCAATCATGCCCAGATGGTGGCAGAGGCTTTGTGACAAAGTGGCTCACACCGCTCATAGGACGCGGATAGTTATTAGAGGTCGATGGCTGTGGTTGTGGCCTAGGGGGTAGCCTAAATACATTGCTCTGTGGGTTATAATTTGGTGGTGGAGCTCGGAATATTTGTTGGGTCCGGCTAGGGCCACGGAACTGAGACATTAGTGTAGGCCTCCAACCTTGGTAAGGCTGGTGGTTTATGAATTGTCGCGACGGACCGGGCATATTAATATTATTTTGTAATCTTGGCACACTGAAATTTTGATGATCGACGGGTTTTGACATATGAAATTTATTCAAGGGCAAATTAAATGTACTCACAGGTGGTTGCGGTTGCCAATCTTTCTTTGAGGGTCCACCCTCGTTGCGCTGCTGTATGTAGAGGGTGTTAAGCTCCTCCTGTACGAAACACAATGCTTTTTCCAAGCTTTCCGGACGCATACAACGTATTCTAGACCCTAGTGGGTCCTTGAGACCTCGCAAGTAGCACTGAAGTGTTAGTTTTTGATAAAGGGACCGTTTCGCTTCTACAGTGGTCTGAACAGGTTCATGTAATGTAATGTACGTCATTATAGTACTAAACAAGCTCTGACACCGCTCATAAAATTCCTGTGGGCTACTAGAGCCTTGAGTCTGTAAGGAAAGGTCATTATACAACGCGGTTTCATCGCGATGGTCGGCAAAATTATTTATCAGGGCATTTCGAATCCCGATCCAGTTCTCTGGAATACCATTTGAGTTAATCAATCTAGCCGCAGGTCCCGTCACTTTATTTAATATCCCATTCAATAACGCTAAGTTTGATAATTCGTGACCTTCTCCCACCTTAAAATGTGTTATCACTAATTGATCGCACAGATTTATGAATCTGGTTAATATATGTGGATTACCATCGAATTCTGGCAATAATCGGAGGGATTTGTATATGGTATCAATCGAGTCATTAGCCATGATTTCTAAAATATCTGAATTTTCTAGACTTTCTAAACCCGATAAATTCCTATGCTTATCTATACACGCGTGCCTATTAATATTACTACTACTCCTATAACTAGCACTCATAAACTCGCGTGGGTGGAAAATCTTTGAGCTTTATATTAACACTGCAACACAAAAGAATATCCCTATCTTATCGTTTTAATTTAAATTTTAGTATATAATATGTATATAATATCGCACATATAACGTGGGCGTATAAAGGATAATGAAATGTTAGGAACTAGGAATAGCAAATACTTGAAGATTCAAGGTACTCACTGCATTTTGGTATCTCTGACGATCAAGGTCCAGATCACCTCGGCTTCCTCCCGTTCTGTATACTCGATTTCGGCTTGAAAACCGGCAGCCACGCGGGCCTCGGACCGATTTTTGGTCGGAGATCTTGACACGACGCGGCTTTCGAGTATCCTACCGACTGCGCCAATTAAGCGGGTGGCGGCCGGAGGTCTCAAAAAAAACCAAAATGCTTTAACTAATTTAATTAAAGAATAAAAATTACAATAAGACTTATATTCTAACTTAAACGTGAGACCGAGTCGATGGGTGAACACGGAGTGACGCAGGTTCCCACGGAACGTGGAATCGTCCAAGGAGCTGCGTCAGCGCCTCAGGTTTCTACCGCTGCCCGTTGTTGCTGTGGTGAGTCGGGCTTGCATAGTCAGCAATATCCTTATATTAGGGGTGCGTAACAACTGCTGCTTTGGAATTACACATCAACTTTATTTATCTGTACAGTTCGAATCCCAGCGGGGCCTGTATCAAAAAGTTTTTCTAAAAAAAACTTATGTGCAATGATTCCACACCACGTGCTTTACGGTGAAGGAAAACATCGTGAGGAAACCTGCATATGTCTGAGAAGTAATTCAAAGACGTATGTTTAGTGCCTGATACGGCGATGGACTCACCCTCTGTCACGTTGGCACTAAATCTTATTCGGTGAAATGTGGGTGTTATTCTCTGCTTACCCCTGCAGGGATGGCATGAGCATATTTATTTATTTTATTATCTGTATAGATTACAAAGTTCACTACTTAATTGCAATCTTAATAATTGTAATATATGAATCGTCATAGCTAAGAATCTTCACTTTCCTCTATATTG
This sequence comes from Watsonalla binaria, assembly GCA_929442735.1. NCBI lineage: Eukaryota > Metazoa > Arthropoda > Insecta > Lepidoptera > Drepanidae > Watsonalla > Watsonalla binaria. The sequence goes on from OV838938.1 coordinate 4,598,404, forward strand.
GTTGAAGAGGTCAACGGCTGGTAGTCGCATTTACCTTTTGTGATACCATTTGTGAACAGATGCTTGTGTTGAGATATTTTGTGCATTGGAACTGTGTCCAGGGACATTTCTTAAGTGATTTATTATGTATTTAAAAAAATATATTATATTTTTGAAATGAGTAATTACCAAACCTGTATAATTATGCTATTCTGACGATTTGTTAAAAGTCTTATCGAATAAAGATATTATTGAGTTTGAATACGCGCTGCTCAAAACGATTAACCGGAACACTATCCGGTTTGAACAAGATATTATGTCTATCATGCATTGTGTCGCTTTCTATATAGAGCGTATGTCAAGCTAATTATAACCTAGACAAGGCATGTCTAACCACAAGCCATGTTCATCTTGCGGCGATATTGCTGGTTTTGTGTATACATTGCGCGTTTAACATGACTGCCTTTTTGCGTGGGTGGGTTGAGCACGCAATGCATCGGGTAAAAAGCTACTACGACATAGCTGTGTCGTTCGTCGTCGAAAGTGCTGCGACGCTCTTGTGAACACACATAATAACACTATAGGTATCTTCTAACACTACAGCTATCTATGTATTCTTTTAAATACAAAACCTGACCGCTGACTATCATTATGACAAAAGCATTCAAAGTCTAGCTAAAATCTTATTCTACCCCAACATTAAACTTTTCTACTTTAGTCTGAACAAAGTCCAGACTGACTGAAATTTACGCACAGCCTAAACTGCTGGTCGTAGAGACGTGAAGTTTTTTTTGACCAGGAATATTCAAAATGAGTTTTTTCGAAATTCCAAGGCAGAAAAATGGGTGCAGTCAAATTTCGCCACACAGGTGAAGCTGCTGTCGTTCAGCTAATCTATTATCTTACTTATATCATAAACTTGCCATAAACATAAATACGGATGTATATATGTTTGATGCTCTTTCACGCAAAAACCGAATGGATTTTAATAAAACTTTACAATAATATAGCTTATACTTAATAACTCATGGGCTATAAATTATTAAGATATTGTATGAATTGTCCAAAATATAAAGATAACGGGCCTGTACTAATGAGTTTTTCTAGAAAACTTATGTGCAGTGATTTTACACCATGTAATTTACGGTGAAGGAATACATGTTGAGGAAGCCTGCAGATGTCTAAGAAATAATTAAAAGACGTGTGTGTAGTGCCTGAAACGGCCATCACCCTCTGTCACGATGGCGTTCATCATATTGGGATGGCATGAGCATATATATATAAAGATTAGTCAAATCCTGCTATTAATATTATAAACGAGAAGTTTCCTATCAGTCTATCTTATTCTCAATCCTATTTTCGTTCAACGTATTAAGGATTTCTCTTAATAAATCCAATGTCTGTTATCCAATATGTAATGAATAGGGCCGAGAATAAACATATTGGTTGTATTAAGACCTACTTTATGAGATAGTATATTGAGTGGGACGCGGTGACATTTGCTTTGGTAATTAAGAACATTTTTCTACGTCAATTGGAATAAGGGGATACTTTTCTCATGACGAAGTAGTCGCATCCCACATATATATAACTAGATTCTGCCCACCCCTACGATCGCGTGGAATAGTTACTTCGGACTAACGTTAACTTTAACCCACCATTGGTCTTAGCGTGACGATACATCTTGTAGCCTTCCCAAGAATGAGCTAACACTGCAACACATGTACATATACTCACGCCTGTATTCCCCGAAGGGGTAGGCCGTGGTATTGTAATCACAACACATACTTTTCACCGAAGTCGATTAAGTGCCAACGTGACAGATGGTGCGACTATTGCCGTCTCAGACACTATACATCCGCAGAATACGGCCTGTTTAAACCGATGATTACATGATCAATAATATTTGAACTTATATTCGGCCAATGGGCTCTCCAAACTTTGGTTATTACACTGTTGTTTTACCCATTTAAATGGTTGGTATTATACAGGTAAATAATTATTCACGAGGGCCACAGCTGCTCAATAGACATAACATTAATTATCTTTAGATAATCACGCATTCACAAACTCAAGCGGTCCCAAAACCGACCATCATACCAGGACGAAATATTATCTTTCCGCTCGCGTTTCAATTAGCAGTTGTTTTGAAGGGATACAATGTGATACGAACAGTTGTTTTAAGGAAGAGGATTACGTATCTCACTTTCAAGAAACATAAATGGTTATAATGTTTAAATCAAGACACTATAAATATAAGAGGTAGGGCATAATACGGACCTCAGGAGGCCAATTATGACTGTTTAAGCAGAGCGTATTAATAACTTATTATCTCGAAATTAAACATCCCCGTTTCAAAATTGGATCTGTCAAATTTGGGCACTACTCACAAGCATTATTTAAAGCTTTAAAGAAGTCTTGTATTCCTTTGGTGAGTAAGCCTGTACTCAATGGTGACGAATATTAGGAGTAACGTTGCTATGCTATCAATAGCTGTCATTATGTAGGCATAACGACTGCATTCTTAACCTCCACTAGCCGCTTACCATAAGACAGGCGGACTATGTGTTTTTATGTTCATGCCTGTATTCCCCGAAGGGGCAGGTAGAGGTGTTGTAATCACAACACCTACTGTTCACCGAAGATGATTAAGTGCCAACGTGACAGATGGTGAGTCTATCGCCGTCTCAGGTACTATACATACGTCTTAGAATTAGTTCTCAGAAAAATGCAGGTTTCCTCACGATATTTTCCTTCACCGTAAAGCACGTGGTGAGAAATCACAGTACATAAGTATTTTTAGAAAATCTCATTGGTACAGGCTCCGCTGGGATCCGATATTGCCTCGATTAAGTAGCAGGCAACTGCTCAAACCTCAAGGCCACCACGGCTCTCCTTTATAGTATAAAAAACATTACAGTTTGTGAGTATGGATGTATGGATGTCTGGTACCCTCCCAAGCAGACTAGTGAATTTATTTTAATGAAACTTTACAATAATAAAGCTCTACATCATAATAACACATTATACTGTGAATAAGCTATAATGTATACTGTGAATTGGCCAGAATAAAAAGATAAGTCAACCTGCGCACACGGCGTCGGCACCAGATAGTCTCTTTTATATATATATCTATATATATATATATAAAAGAAAGTCGTGTTAGTTACACTATTTATAACTCAACAATGGTCGAACCGATTTGGCTGAAAATTGGTGGGGAGGTAGCTTAGAACCAGGAGAAGGACATAGGATAATCCTCCTATAGGATATATCCTGAATTTTTTTTTACACACAGATAAATAAAAATGTATATATCATAAATAAGATGTTACAGTGACGATAAATGTTACTTACAACGTTACTTGAGTGCACATATAAGTACGTAGTACGAACTTAACAGAAGATTAAATATTGACTAAAATGTGATCTGATCTGAGCCTTTTCCTTTTTAGGTCAAATGCAATTCCCTTGATATTTAAAAGTTCCTTGGCAGTCATTTAAAAGTTCTACGTTTGCGATAAAAATTATCGAACCCGTCAATTCTTACGAGATAAATTCATCACTTATTTAAAGTTATGGAATACCTACGAATGTAATTTTGCTCTTTTATTTTTACTCCAAACTTGGTCATGAGCTGGAAAAAACCTGGATCCGTCCTTGGTACCTCCTGTTGTTTTTGACTGAGTTATCGATAGATAGAGAATGTTGGATGTCCCTCGAGCGCGCACCAATATATTGAAATGCGCGCCTATAACGCGGCGCTGCGTACACTCAATGCGGTCGCATCGCGGGTCGACTTGTTTTCGGGCTCATTGAACGACTTCACATGGGCCACAATACTATATTTATTTAAGTGTAGTTTAAGATTATATTTAGAATTAAGCAAAACTACAATATTATTGTGTGTATTCCATCGCATTAGGTTAAAATATCTGTAATGATGGTGTATAAATGGTAAATAAATATATAAATAAGAATAAGGAAGAAACGAAATATAAATACAGAAAATATTAAAGAAATAATCCCAATTTATTTTGTTTTCTTTATGCTAAAAGTGCCGGTAGGGCTACACAAGCGAAGCAAGTTCGAATTCCAGTGGAGCCTGTACCAATGAGTTTTTCTGAAAACCTATGCAGTAGTGATTTACAACACGTGAAGGAAAAGATCGTTAGGGAACCTGCATATATCTGAGAACCAATTTTAAGACGAATGTATTATATTCTCGCTATAACTGTATTGTTTACCGTTACCGTATCACTTACGCAAAATATAATTTGTGCAATATTTTAAGGGTGAGCACTTAACATAATTTGATAACCAAATCATCTACCATTATCAGGGACGCGCTATGCTTTTAATTTAATATAATATGTATCGATAAAATTATTTACTAAAAACTTGGTGGCGATTGCGATTCGTACAATCTAAACATATCGACGTATTGGCGAGCGATGGACTTACATTAATGGCATTAACGTGGATCGTACAATAGGGATGGGAACATATTTTTATTTTTATCGATATCTACATGATCTTTCGGTTGCTTATAAACTATCAATTTGGCATCCGAATACTGTAAGTTATTTGGTTTCATTTTATACACTTCAATATTAGACTATAGCCGCATTTTGATTATTGTATATCGCACACGTCAAATAACACGTGTTCAATAATAATAGTCAAACTATCATGCCAATAAGAGGTCATGGTAGGGACCCTGGACCGATTTTTAAAATCTCTCATTATCCCCGAGTAATATTGACTATATTGCTAATTCTATATTGTGAAACCACAAGGCACATTATAGTCAATTATAATCTCCATCGACAACGTAATATCGATACCCCGAATTCAGGTAATCCCCGTCCAGCCCTATTTAGAAATTCGATTAACGCGGTACACTTACAATATTGTATTCAGTCACTGTCCCGTAGGACTCGCCTGTCCACACACTGTTTATGTGTAACATACATTTAAAACCAACATACTTTCACCCTGGATATGCAGCCGTGGGCCCTCTAGGCCTCCGTAAGAGGTAAGTCCATAAAATGTATTTAAAAGTGCATAAACTCAAAATTTTTGCGGGTTTTGGGGACTTAATTGAAACTTAAACAAAGAACTCAAACTCGTGTCCGAGTCCAAGTTCTTTTTTCGAACTTTGATTTATTTTGTTTTTTTTTGTTCAACACGTGTTTTCCTAATACGAAAGATTAAAAAAAAATATTTAAAACTTGAAAATGTTTACTATATTATTATTGGTTGGAGATGAAGCTAGTTAGCTTCCAACCACATCCTTACCCGAATATTATATTGATATACTTCAGGGATCTCTAATTTCACTATATTAAAAATAAAATAAGTAGCCTTTAGAGAGGGTTGGCGATTGCTTCACCGACAAGAGCCTAGCTCTTAAATTAATCATGATGATGAAGTAGCTTTTGTTACACAGTAATAACGCTGTATTCTATTAGTAAAAAGAAATTTTTTTTTCATTAGTTTTGAGTTTATTTATTCCTAAAAAAAATTCAAAACTGTCTATTTATAATTTTATTATTAATAGGTATAGCATGTATAGATAAAGTACTGTTTGTTAAATCAAAATATGTCCCTAAGTACTAGCGCATCGGAGACTGAGAGGTAAATAGCATCCAAATTCACTTTTTGTCAAGATTTTCAAAAGTCTATCGCCATCAGAGGCATCAAAAAGTACTTCGAATTTCTTCTCAGACATAACAACATGCAGGTTTACTCACGATAGTTTTCTTCACCTCGCACGTAATGTAACATCACTACACTGCTTTGTTAATCTAGTGGTCGCAAGCGTAACTATGGAGCGAGGTTTTGGGTTCGATCCCCGAGTCGGGTAAAATGTTAATGGGTTTCTTCATCTGTAATTTCCCAGTAGCAGTTCGTAGTCTAGATTAGCGCCTGGTTAGTGGCTGTAACGTTTGACTTAAACACAACTGGCGAAATGAGGGTGTAATATAAGTACGCCGTGGTGGCCTCGGGGTTAGAGCAGTCGCCTGCTACGGAAGCGACGCAAGTTCGAATCCCAGCGGGGCCTGTACCAATGAGTTTTTCTAAAAAACTTATGTACAGTGATTTTCACACCACGTGCTTTACGATGAAGGAAAATATCGTGAGGAAACCTGCATATTTCTGAGAAGTAATTCAAAGACGTATGTATAGTGCCTGAGACGGCGATAGACTCACCATCTGTCACGTTGGCACTAAATCAAATTCGTTAAAAAGTGGGTGTTGTGATAACAACATCTCTGCCTACCCGTTCGGGGAATACAGGCGTGAGCATATGTGTATAAGTACGCATCTGTCTAACCATCTGGGAATAAGGCGAGAGCATTGTAAGTTTTTAGAAAATTTCAGTGTTTTTTTGACCATTGGATTTGAACTTGAGTCATATGTATGCGTAGCAACAGAAACCACTTGGGCATTATACATTTATGTTATTAATTATTATTAAAAAATAATAAGATAAATCAATTTTAATTACGCAAAAACAATCAAAAGTAGCACAGAAAATACGATACCGAGAACATTGGACTACATAGCAAATAGCAATAAATTCCTACCCCCCCGTTTATTAGACACGGAAACTACCCTATTGGGTACATTATTTGACCCAATTACGTTTATTTGGAAGCTCATTACCGATATCTGAACAATGTGTCCTTCTATCTGAACAATGTGGCTACACTAATACTGTTAAATAAAATAGATTGAGTGGTAATTATGAGACCCAATAATATTTCTACTAATACCTAATCCACGATATATCTTTCAATAAAAACGTCGCACTTATTTCTACCACCTCCCTCATTAAATTTTTCTTAGAGATTTAAATCATTATTAATACGCTCCCACCACCCCAGAAGGGTCCCCGAAGGGGTAAGCAGAGGTGTTGTAACAACAACATCCACATTTCACCGAATATGATTGAGTGCCAACGTGACTAAAGGTCAGTCCATCGCCGTCTCAGGCACTATACATACGTCTTTGAATTACTTCTCAGACATGTGCAGGTTTACTCACGATGTTTTCCTTCATGGTAAAGCACGTGGTGTGAATTCACTGTACCTACATATTTTTTTAGAAAAACTCATTGGTACAAGCTCCGCTGGGATTCCAACTGCTCAAACCCACAGCAACGGCAAGACAACGGCTTCTTTATTCTTCTATATTTCAATTATCAAATGTAATAAATAGCTTTTTATTTTACAAACACGACACTTTTAATATACTTATGAAAAACAATTTTGATATTCACCTTGTGATGCTGAAAGTACGCGGACTGTGTTCCAAACAACAACTTACTGTTCACTTCCAATAACAAGATCGTTATAACTGCATAACAGGTAGTGCAGGGTCATAACCTTATATTTATAGCAAATTTGATGTGTCATAGAGAATGGAAAACAGGATTTCTACATTAGGACTGAGGTACCTGCATCTCATAGAAAACAAATGGTGTCTAGTGGTTTTACGCGTAGAATTTAAATTTAAATTTTAAAGAGCCGTGGTGGCCTCGGGGTTAGAGCACTCGCCTGCTACGCAAGCGACGCAAGTTCGAATCCCAGCGGGGCTGTACAAATGAGTTTTTCTAAAAGACTTACGTACAGTGATTTCACACCACGTGCTTTACGGTGAAGGAAAACATCGTGAGGAAACCTGCATATGCCTGGGAAGTAATTCAAAAGACGTATGTATAGTGCCTGAGACGGCGATAGACTCACCATCTGTCACGTTGGCTCTTAATCAAATTCGGTGAAAAGTAGGTGTTGTGATTACAACACCTCTGTCTACCCCTTCGGGGAATACAGGGGTGAGCATATGTATGTATGTAATTTAAATTTTAAATATATTTGGTTTATCCTAGATTACCGGTTTTCCTCGTAAAAGGGATGTAAAAATTAGGGCCCGTAGACAAAGTAACATTATCCTCACGCTTCGCTAATAGAAATGATACCAAAAATGTATGGGAATGACATTATATCACGCGACTGCGCCTGGTCAGTCGGAGGCCTAAGCATCTGAAAATTGGTTTAACCCAGATTACCGATTTTTCTCGTAAATGGGGTTATGAAGGTCAGGTGATCAATCACATCGGGTTGACTCAAATGCCGACCCCAAAAATTTATGGGATAAGACAAATACATTTGATGTGTCTGTTTATAATTTAACATGAACAGCTTTTTACTATATTATGAAAGTTTTACTATAACATTTCTTATTTAATTTTTTTTATCTATCTTCGAAATCATACGATGAAATAAAGTCCAAGCGGGTGGAACTGCGGGGCACAGCTAGTATCTAATATTATATTCAATCAATGCCCATTAAAAATAAAGAGTATGTTTCATCAAATCACTTCATCTCCCTTATCCCATACATTGTTGGGGTCAGCACTTGATTCAACCCGAAGTGGGTGATCACCTGATTTTTAAACGAAGCGACTGCCACCTGACCTTCGCAACCCTTTAAACGAGGAAAATCTGTGATCTGGGTTAAACCAGTTGTCAGACTTTTTTAGGCCTCCGACGATTGCCATAGATGATAAATTGGCAACCGGGACCGACGACTTACCGTGCTCTCCGAGGCACGGAGGGAACTCGGGGGTCATCCATCCAATTACTGGCTAGGCTTAGGGTTGCTTAACTTCGCTGAATGAATGATGTGCGCAATAGCAACTGTGTCACGAGCTCCTCAAATCACTTAAAAACATATATTATGAGCAGTTTCATAATCCCATTTAAACAGTTTAAATCACTCTGATCTTCAATAAATAATTTCAAAGCTTCAACTATTCAACCGTTATCCGGTTTTCAAACATCATGAGCTATTTCAAATGAGTATGCTATATATATTGCACTATATAATGTTTTTGTTATATTTATAGTTGCTTTGTTCTAAGGCTTAATGTAAATAACTCCAAATAAAAAAAGCTTCATAGAACATACTGGAAATGACATCGTGGCGATTAAATCTATATACAGTTAAATAAAATTTAACTGTCGGTTCTTAATTCCAAATAAACATCTTTTCACTAAATGCATATGAGAGTATATACGGTACTCGCATAAAAATCAATGAAATAAACTTTTTCTCTGTCTGCCTGTTTGTTCCGGCTAATCTCCGAAACGGCTGGACGGATTTTTACGGGATTTCAGTGTAAGAAAGCTAAAATTAACAAGGAGTAACTGAGGCTATTTTTGTTCATACATCTTCATACAAAAAAAGGAAAAAAAATCCGGTGAACGTCAGTCTCGAACCGGGGTATTCTAGTTTTGTTATCGCCCCGTAAGCTGGAAGCCTCACCTTTGAGCTACCATAAATTGAAAGTAGTCGGCTAAATTTGCTGTCGTATTGTAATGATATTTTATGAGTTTTCCAGTGCCTGAAAAACATGGTCAAAACGATATTTTCCATAAATGAAACCTAGCTAGATCTGTTTTTTTTTGCCCCTGAAACCCCCTATATGCAAAATTTCATGAAAATCGTTGGAGCCGTTTCCGAGATACAGATTCAAGAATTGCTCGTTTAAAGATCTAAGATTAGAGTTCCGCAGGCCACCCATGAAATTAAATATACGCAGATGAAACCGCGGGCACAGGTTACTAATAAAGATGGATCTAAATCATCTCAAGCTACACAATTATTCGTAGTACTTATTTTTAGTTTTAATTTTTTTTTATATTGACTTTTGTGCACTGGAACTGTGTCCATTGGCTTATATATATTTTTTATGATTTACATTGTATTACTCAAAGCTGTAAACATTTTTTTTTTAAAAGAGTAATTTCTGAGTTTCTAGCCAGGTTCTTCTCAGTAAAAGCAACCTTCCGAACCTGGCGGTAGCATGTATAATCCTATGTAATCATGTCTTTCTGACGATTTGAAAGTACTTTGTAAAAAGTCTAATCGAATAAAGATATTTTGAATTGAATTGAATTTGAATAAATATATGCTACCAGCCGTGGTGGCCTTGAGGTTTGAGCAGTCACCTGCTACGCAAGCGACACAAGTTCGAATCCCAGCGGGGCCTGTACCAATGAGTTTTTCTAAAAATCTTATGTACAGTGAGTTCACACCACGTGCTTTACGATGAAGGAAAACATCGTGAGGAAACCTACATATTTCTGTCAATGACATATGTAAAGTGTCTGAGCGATGGACTCACCATCTGTCACGTTGGCACTTGGTCATCTTCGGTGAAAAGTGGGTGTTGTGATTACAACACTTCTGCCTACCCCTTCGAGGAATACAGGCGTAAGCATATGTATGTATGCTAACAGTAAATTGTACTTAGCATAAAAAAGTGTGCATAAAGGGAGAGCAATTTTTGATATATATAAAGGAACATATTGGACATGCGTCATCTATTTAGATGAACCAGATCTAGCTTCACTATATCTTAGTAAGTTGATCGCACACCCAGTTTAGTAGTCTTTGATCCCGACTATCCTGCTATTTGTTTACACAGCAAGAACGGATGCCGACACTACTAATTTATACACAACACTTAACACCTGATTGATAACCATTCGCTTTTACATTGATATTAGTTATTCTGAAAGTTATATCTTGAAAACAGATCGCATTTCTTACATGTCATCACATTAATCAAAATAACGCAAGGTTACTTGTAAGTGCAGATCAAATTCGAGTTTGATGGGGGAGTAATGTTTATTTTCTTAAGATTTTTAAGAGCGTGAATTAGGTTTCTGTATTTGATTTATGGTTTTTGGTTTTTCGCAATAATTCTTGGCAATCGGCCAATGATAGATGTGGTCTTTATTTTATGATAGGTCAACAATCCTTAGGATTGGTAATTTGGAACTGTGGAAATGCCATTAAAGTCAGTAATAAAACAAATCTCGCTATACGTACCAGTAACCGCCGTTATACAGTCACTCTTAATTATTATCTTAACTAGCAGGATCTAACCTTTTAAATCAATTATTTCGATTGTTAGAGTAATATCACAAAATTTCTTCCTCATATAAAAGTACAAACGAAAATCCGATAAAATCGCAACACTAATTTCCAAATACTATATCAATACGAGGATAAAATATATGAGAGTTTTGCACTCAACCCAGGCACGTTGTTGAAAAGGAAATGGCCTGAATTCCACCAGTGGCTCGGAGCACGATGGGTCAGTTTAAGAAATGAAATTTTTTGGTAATCATTAATGATCAGAATCAGAACGCAGCGTAAGAAAGTGTTCACAGGCTGCAAAGGTCAGCTATCAGTTCAATCCATTTGACCAGGTGATGTTTCGCTGACAGTAGGGGATATTATCTTATCTTATCTTTTTGTGGCGTTATTGGGTCCGGTTGCCCGGAAGCACGTCGACCCATGGGATCTTTTGTGCCGCCCTTGCCCTTTTGCTCTACGTACACTCTGCTTTACTTCTTATCTTATCTTGCCCATGGGGAAGAGCTTATAGTCCTCTGGTTTCGGATACACCTTACCCAGTAGGTCCATTCGCCATCTGGCCAGTGCGTCGCAAGTGTATATTAGGTGACTCATGGTTTCGGCTTCTGATTGACAGTACTTACACACCATATCGTTAGATAAGTTCATCTTATGTAGGGGTTATTGCTTACTGTGTGCCGGAAAATGTATAAATACTGCTTTATCGAAGTTTCTTATGAATTAGAAATGTGATTTATAAGATAAACATCAACATTGGAGGGTTTATGAACATTTTAAAAATAGCCTGTCGGCTCCTTCTTGCAGTGCGCGAGAGACGGTATTCTAATTCGACTCTGTGAAGACGTCTGTTACATAAACGGCACTAAAATGTATATGTTTACACGAATTACGCCGTAAAATCTCTTTATCTACATTTACAATGCTGGAAAGTGCAATTCTATCAAGATCAGTTGAGCGATTGATGTGATTATGATCGACTATAAATAGTCTAAAAAAATCAGGTCGCGCGCAAAGTGAAATATTTTTTTCTCGATTCTATAAAATGGTAAAAGCAACGCCATCCTGTGATAGCAAATGTGAATTTCGAAAATGTTTTCCGGACGTGCATCTAAATTAAATGAAAGTGTGATTTAATGTGTTTGTGAGTTGTTTTTCACTGTCAAAATGAAAAGGCGAAAAAAAGAGCATAAAGTGAGAGTTCGATTTAACATTTCCAATGTGGTGAGTGCTATTTTTCTTTATAAGAAAATAATAAATAGTCATGGACGAGTGTATATTTTGTATGATGAAATGTATTAGATATATGCGATAGCTAATACAGAGATAATGGAAGAGAAAACACTTTCCATGTACCACATATTATAATCATTAATGAGATAATGACTGAGACTAGGGGGGTTCTAAATGAACGTGGGTTGGAAGAATATATATAACTTATTGAACTTGAAACCTCTGAAACACACCTCATAAGACTAGCGGTTGTGGCCGTGGGCTTCGAGCAGTCGCAGACGACGCAAGTTCGAATCCCAGCGTATTGCACCAATGAGTTTTCTAAAAAACTAAAGTGCAATATTTTCCCCCCACGTGCTTTACGGTGAAGGAAAACATCGTGAGGAAACCTACATATGTTTGAGAAGTATAAATAGTGCCTGAGACGGAGATGGACTCACCCTCTGTTCCGGTGGCGCTTAATCATATATGGTGAAATGTGGGTGTTGTTGTTACAACATCTCTGCTTCCCCTTCGGGGACCCTTCTGGGATAGCGTGAGCATATATTTTTTATAACACTATCTAGCAACTATTTTTTCATAAGACTTTTAACTGGCAGAGACCTGTTCTTCTAAAATGGGTAATAAAATAAAAAACCAAGCAGCGGTAATTTACTAAACGTTTATAAAACGCTTCCAATTCTGATTATATAAAAAATATTGTACATTTAAAGAATATATACCAGCTTAACTCTTCCACACCCTGATTTCTATGAAATATATATTAAAATCCTGTTTATCTCTAAAATCCCTGCAACGTTTGAAACACGATCTTCTAAATCAGAACATTCCGCCCTCTGAAACCAGGGGCCTTACCATGAGCTCTTATTGCCATGATAGTTTTACTCTTATTATAAGACTGATGTATTTATATATCTGTCACTGTCACACAACTGTAATAATATCGCAATAAGAGCTCATGGTTGCGCCCCAGAACTTATAATGCACATCAATTTCAAATTAAACATACAGACTGGCGTCAGCCAATTGTTTCCTTATGAGTCTTTGATTATCACCTAAGGCTCTTCCCTACCTCTACCATTTCCAAACAGTATCCAGGTCACCAGTCCCTAACGGCCTTTCTGGCCATACCATCGCCCAATAGTTTCTTAGGTCATGAAGAAATCTTGTACCAAAACCTTTGACATTCAACCTCCAAAGACATATTATACTGCATCGATTTACGCGAACGAAACGACGCTCATTCGATAGTCGATACCATATCATTACGTCATAGTATCCAATTGAGCATATCGACCTATCGAATGCGTCAAAAGACATATCTTTAGCGCTTTACTATTAATAAATCACTGCCACTTACTGTTCCCGCTGCTATATTTATGTTTTCTACGCGAAAATTGGGCTGTAGGAGGGTATTATAGGTGTTCGAAACAATAGACCAACTCCACAAAGAGGAAATAACAACAATAAGGATTTCATCCGTCAAGGAGTATAAATAATTGACATTAAAAGTTGGCAAAATCAGGAAAAGTTGGAAATTTTGTATAATATCATATTTCTTATTTAACTCTCTGTGTCCTATGATTTCGCTTGCTTAGACTATCATTAGACTTGGACAGTTTCATTCGTTTAAATTTTCTTGAGCAGCACATATTTTAGCCTTTTTCAAGTTTTCCATATTTTTGGCTTTTGTTTGCGCTATAAGCACAACAGGAAAAGCAATTATATTACTATTATTATTTTGTTACCTATTTTCATCATAAAATTTGTACTCATAATAAAGCCCAGATGGCCTACTCGCTTTCTCCGAAAAACAAAGCTTCAGCCGAAAGTTAGCTAAGTTCCTACCATAGTTCTTATTCGTTCTAAAGTTATGTCCGATCGTGGTTTGCTACTAAAATCTTTGACGATTCCATGTCCTAGAAAGGGGTAAAGAGTTTTTATTTCAAAGCTGCCACGCAAGGGAAGTAGCAGACTCAAGCTAGTTAGACATTACCGTTGATAACGCCATTAATATGCATACATCCAATCACGTTTTACAGCTCATGTTTATAAATATTTAGAAAATAATACAATATCAGACTTTTCTTAATCGTACGATTTTGCAAGTTCGTTAGGATGTGAACACCATATTTGTAACTCTATCACGTTTTTCAGGATAGAAGAACCTAGGCGATATAAATTAAATCATTTATGAATCCAAACATTCAAATACGTTCAGCAGTTTGTGCGTGAGTAAGTCTTAAACCAACACACACCCACTTTCTCATTTATAATAAGGACCTAATACACAAAAATTCATCATTGTTACTTCATGTTTAATGTGATACGATACAGTTCATCCAGTAACGCTATAACGATGAATAAAAGGGCGCTTTCTCATTGAACGATAACGGTAAAGACACTGAACGTTTTCAACCTGTGTCGTTGTAGTCAAGTATCGGCGGACGATATCGTCCCGATATCGGCGAGGACATCGTAGCAGTGGAATCACGGAGCAATGTTAGTTAGCAAAACATCGTATCAACATTAATATTATGATTTCAATGACTTTAGGCGAACTATACCTACTACTGAATTATTTTAAGCTCATAACTGCTTTCAACGAAAAAGAAAAATATTTACATTTTGTCAAATTTGTTTTTTGAATTCTGTCTAGCTGTCCTGCTTGTGCTTTAGATTAATATGTTTGTCAGAAGTGTTTACTGATATATTTGTATAATGGAATTGGGGGACCGCAATCGTGGTCTCCAAAGGCTCTTTGAAATTCATAATTATTTGAATGGTACATTGGCTCTTGGTCAAAATTTCTCCCTTAAAAATAAATATTGAATCTAAGATGACGTTGGTCCCAAACCCCGAGGATTTCTGCCCGGGTACGTGGTCCCGTATATCTTACAAATATTATAAATAGGAAAGATTTTGATTGTTTGTTTGTATTGAATAGGCTCAGAAACTTGTAAATCGATCTTAAAAAATATTTAAGCAATGAATAGCTAAATTATCAGTCAGTAACGTAGGCTATATTTTATCTCCGTAACTACGCAAGTGAAACCGCGTGACGTCCGAATATTGTCTGTAGAGACTATAATTAGCCCATATTAATTTATCATGATTTATGTAATGTTATATGTACATCGTAACTTTTTACAATGAACTCCTTAATATTTTATTTGAGCTAAAAACCTTATAAATATTATCTAATAACTAAAAACCTTAAAAATATATAATCATATAACTAAAATATATTATTAAAAGAAGTCCCTGTAGGCAAAGTACCGAAGATACTGGCAGCATTCCCCCTTTGGATGGCAAGACTAATTCTTTGACCGAGGTATAATATTTATATAGACTATAATTTAAACTCATATTCGGATCACGTGACATCAAAAAACATAACTTAAGAGTTTAGGTATACAATAATAAATCACAGGGTTTCGCCGCTTATTTACGATTTCTTGATGATTTACACAGCTTAGTTGCTATTGTGGACTGTTGTCATCTCAACTGTGGCCGTAACGTTACGAAAGTAGAATTAATGGCCTTGAGACGTGATTCTAGAACTGTAACAAAAATTCAACTAAATTGTTTAATTTCATGTCATCATACTTTTTATATATTGTGCATTGTTAGTTGTTACACCTACCTCCTGCCTCTTGTAGAAAAGAAGATATTAATGTTCGGACTAAGCAAATATACTATCAACTTTTTTTTATAACAGGGTATCGGAAAAAAAGGAACAGTTGTCTTTTAGAAATTGTAGGGTTTTATGAATATATCACGATGTTGAAGTCGTAAAATACCTAGCTCCAACAATAACGTAGGCTATGGTTGCTAAGGGCCAAATCGCGGTCTTAAGCGATTGAATGAACGCGCGGCCACGTTTACCTACATTATATATAATAATTATACTTCTTCTACGAATTGACTTCCAAAGTACAACGCAATATTTTACTACGAAATAAGATTTGTGGTAAAAATATGGAAGCTATCTCCATACTGTATTTTAATTACCGTTTTAATGGCAAGACGTGAATATGTAATAAACAGACTGACAGACCTGCGTGTTTACGTTTATTACTATACTAGTTACGTGTCGCGCTTTCTTCCGGAAGCTTATTTAAAAAAAATGCATTAGCTACTCCTTGTAACATCAGCCATCTGCCTGTGAAAGTCCCGTTAAAATCAGTCCAGCCGTTTCTGTGATGAGCCAGAACAAACAGAAAGACAGATTTTTTTAATGTAAGTACCATATGAATTTAACGAATATCTGTTAATTTGGAATTGCAAACAGACACTTCAACTTTATTCATCTGTATATACATAGTACTTCTACGATTTGTCCCACCTCACCAAAAGCGCCATTTCAAGTTATTTGCAAATCATTATATCCGTTTACCTACACTATTGACCTTTCTTTCTACGAAAATGATATGGTACTTAAATAAATGGATCATAGTTCAGTATCGATATTCTTTCTGAAGCAGCCGGTTAAGTTAATTGCTGTGAAAATTAATTGCAAAATTACCTAAAATGTTTTGACAGTACCACAGGACAGTACACAGGAATAAGGAATATCCGTATGTGCAATGCTTTTACGAGTTTTGACGGCAAGTTTGAACCTCAAATTATCAATCCTTATTTAATCCTAGAACATTTTGATATCAAATAAATGTTTTTTTGTCATTATCAAAATATAAAACAAAATACTGCGCCGCGGGCGAAAGTTTTCAAAATGTTACTGAATGTTTAAAAATAAATTCTAATTAAGATTTTTTCTTAACTCCATCATACGCCTGTATCTAATGGAGGTAGGTAGGGACCACATTTTCCACATGCTACGATCCTCACATACTTCTTTCACTTGATCCACATTAATGCATCTCTTCATACACTTGCTTCGGTTATGAGTGCCTCGAATTCGACCATTCTGAAAAATATTATTAATTTATTTTTAGCCGACTATAGCGAAACTGAAAGTAAAGATGTTCAGAGAATATGGTGGTCACTTGCCACATACTCTAACAAAACATTCTGAGTGTGGCATATATGACCGTTTTTTTGTGATTTATTAGATCTATTTAGATAATAAAATAATTTCTTAGTTTCTTGCTAGGTTCTTCTCAGTAAAAGCAACCTTCCGAACCAGGCGGTAGCATGTATGATCCTGTACATATTTAGGGTTTTTTTTTGACCTCGGCTATTCTTTGAATATTACTCTTTCTTCATACCTTTTGAGAGAGTTCATTTAAAAAGTTACAGTCAATGATAAATTGAAGCCGAATTCTACGCCCTCACATTGAAACATCCAGTATTGAAATAACGCAATGTATTATAAACATCAGTTAAAACACCGTTTTCCGTCTTCCAAGGTAACAAATTAAGCGAAATAAAACATTTATATCCGTGTTGATGCGTTAAAATAATTATTGTGTGATGTGGTAATTCTCTATGTGGTACAATAATTTTGTATATAATTCGTTTTACTTCGAATCGTGCTATTGCTATTACTCGTACAATCCACCTAAATTAAGAAATGTGTGTTTGTCATCGGTTTAAGCAAATCGTATTAATAACTCTGAGTTTTGACGTTTCATTTTGTGTACCGTTAAATTAAACGTCAAAGCTCTTAATATGCACTGCTTAAGGTAGTTTTCGACAAAGACGCTCTATGCAGCTGAAATTAGCCGAATGTCTCTTTCTTGACGTGCAATATTTATCGCCTGGTAGGCTACTTGAACCTATTTGATTCGCGTCATTTTGGCGCTCTCGCGAGTATGTAGTTCTCGGAACTAAAGGTAGAGAGAGATAGAACACAACAAATTTTGCGTGTAATGTCAAAATTAGTTCCGATCCCTCTCGCTAGGAGCGTCGACATCGAAATCGACACAAAATGTAGAAAAAATTTCGTTCGGATTTGTCAGTCTAACGTATTGTAAAGTGGAGGTCAGTTATATTAATTTAATTATCAAATTGAATGTTATTTTTCTTCCCAGACCGCTATGAACCGAGGCTCCAAAGAGGAGCTGCTGGGCAGTTCCCAGGAAGCTCTCAGGAACAGCCAGCATGATCTCCGGCAGGTGTATGAAAGGCCACTCACCAGGGAGGAGAAGACATATCTTCTGCATGCTGATAGAGGCGACTATGTTACTGTAAAGAGGTAAGAATTGTGTATCGAAATAGCGATGTCAAATGATACCATTTAAAGAATTAAAAAAGTGGTTTAAGATGACCTATGATAAATCTGAGAGACTAATATCGCTTAAGCTAGATTATGAAGATAC
This sequence comes from Watsonalla binaria, assembly GCA_929442735.1. NCBI lineage: Eukaryota > Metazoa > Arthropoda > Insecta > Lepidoptera > Drepanidae > Watsonalla > Watsonalla binaria. The sequence continues at coordinate 4,616,856 of OV838938.1, forward strand.
GACTGAATATTCCATCGTAGTGTCGTAACGACTTACACATAGTCACTAAAATGTATGTATAGTGTCGCTAAGTAGCGACGATCAACGGAATCACTACAAGGGCTATAATCCTATTTATTGGGACTATTCGGGACACGTGTAGCCACGACCCAAATTACAACCGGTAGATTTATTCGTATTGCTTTGTACTCTTTCAAGGATTTTAACAGTGTTTTAAATTAGAAGCCGTAGCGGTCGTTTGGTTCTAGGTTGTCACGTCAATTTGCGGGTTCAGATCTCGATTACCAAAGTGAGTTTTGAAAACTTACTAAGCAACGAGTTTAGAAAGAAAAACGATTTCTTGTTCACGAACTAGTTCCAATTTATCTACTAGCAATTTTATATTATTTATTCGAAAAATAGAAATTTGAATTATTTCTATACGTATGACGTATGTGTACCTAGTACCTGAGACGGCGATAGACTCACCATCTGTCACATTGGCACTTAATCATCTGGTGTGAAAAGTGGGTGTTGTTATTACAAAACCTTTGCCCACCCCCTCGTGGAATACAGGCGTGAGCATACGTACATACGTATAAATATAGTCAATTAAATTCTGACAAACCCCAAATTATGATGTCACTTAGAACCAATCTCAATTCTGGAATGTTCCCCATATTATTTAGATTATAACTTTCTTTGTGATCTTCATGCGACCACAATTGGTTGTAAATTGAGACCTATTGGAATACAGTGTGCGAATTTCTATTGAAAGTCGCAGAAAAGTTCTGTACAAGATGTGATCGGTACTAGAATTTGCGATCACTAGTATTCGGATTTTGCGTTCGTTCAATCTGAATACAATTATTAAGCTGAAGAATTTCAAAATTCAAATTCATAAACGAGACACATTATCGCACGTAAGTAAAACCTTCGGCGCGAGGCAAAGCTAGTGCTAAATAAAAATAAATAAATATGCTCACGCCATCCCAGAAGGGTTCCCAAAGGGGTAAGCAGAGGTATTGTAACAACAACAACCACATTTCACCGAATAGGTATGCTTAAGTCTCAGGCACTATACATACGTCTTTGAATTACTTCTCAGACATATGCAGGTTTCCTCACGATGTTTTCCTTCACCGTAAAGCACGTGGTGTAAAATCACAGCACATACATTTTTAGAAAAACTCATTGTTACAGGCCCCGCTGGTATTCGAACTTGCGTCGCTTGCGTAACAGGCGACTGCTCGATCTCAAGGCCACCACGGCTCTTCAATATATTATATCTTTATCGGCGACAATTACCATAGAATATCGAATTACATTCGACATATTCATAATGGGTGATTTCTTTAGTATAATTTAAACCGTAGTTTTCAAATTACCGTGCAATTACTGTAGGATAACTCCTCGCATGGTATTAGTTAGAACGTTTGGAGCCAGGAGTGTGGCGTAACGAGATTGGACAAGGTAAGGAATGAGTATATAAGGGGAAGTCTGAAAGTAGCACCACTGACTGACAAATTGAAGACTAAACATTTGTCGTGGTATGGACATGTTATGCGGAGGGATGAGGATATTGTTGCCAAAAAAGTTTTGTTTATGAATGTGGATGGTTACAATGGGAAAGGAAGACCTAAGAAACGATGGATGGATTGTGTGAAAGATGATATGGCTAAAATAGGAGTGAATATAGATATGACGGTTGATAGAGAGAAATGGAAGAGAAGAACACATTGCGCCGACCCCAAATAACATGGGAAAAGAGCAGGAGGATGATGATGTTTGGAGCCAGGAGTACTACAGGAGTATTCTTAGCTTATTTAAAGACGTACTCACAAGGAAAAAAATTGCCAATTTTCAATAGCAGAATTCAAATATGTGGGCGAAATCTCCAGTAATATAATTTCTTCATTCAAATTCAATTTGATAATTTCCAAACAGAAATATATTTCTGAGTGACCGATTTATTTACTTTGATCATGCCACGTTTATGCAAATACGTATTTGGGACATTTTTTTTCAATTTTGTAATCGTAAGGACACGTCACCTGAAAGGTGGCACGCTAATTTTGTGGTTCGTATTATTACAACCTACATTAGCTTGGTTGTGTTCCAAAAAATAAAGCTGGCTCGTAATACTCTTCTCGTCTCATTATGTATGTTTATAAGTCTCGTTTCAACAAACTGGAGGCCTACAAAGCAACATTATCTTGCGCTTACGCTAATATATAAAGTAACTCTATCCTCACGCTTTCAATCAATCAAATCAAAAATATCTTTATTTGATTAGACTTCTTACAAAGTACTTTCAAATCGTCAGAAGGACACAAAATACATTATACATGATTATAAATGTTACCACCGGGTTCGGAAGGTAGCTTTTGTTGAGAAGAACCCGGCAAGAAACTCAACAATTACTCTTTTAAAAAATATATATATTATACAATGTTTTTGGTTACAGTATTTATATCTCATGAATATAAGCCAATGGACACAGCACAAATGCTCAATTGTCAAATATAATAACTAAAATATTACAAATATTTGTGAGCATGGCAAATTCCAGCCAGTCAAAGCAAAGATCAAACTAAGATTAATTAATTGTAGCAAAAGTACAGTGCCAATGGGATTATTTACAATAATTTTTCGACAAAGATACATCCCAGGCTTCCTTATCACAAATATTTGCTTTGCTAATAGAAACGATATAAAATGTATGGGAATGACATATGACATATGTCGTGATAGATTTACGTTATTTCCATACATATTGTGTCGTTTCTATTAGCGCGAGCGCGAAATGTTACTTTATATACGCCTGCTGTAACCTCTTATGTGGTATCTTGAAGAGTGAAGATATGATGATATTAATGTACTTCGTTACATACAGGTTGATTGAACAATTCAGCTCCAACCCGGAGTTGCTGGACATCAACTGCGTAGATCCCCTGAACAGGTCGGCTCTGGTTGCTGCTATCGAGAACGAAAACATCGAGCTCATCAAACTACTCCTCACTTCAGGGATTAAGGTCAAGGTGAGGAATTCATCTATATACATACCTTCATAGTGTAGTGGCATATGACTACGGCTTTCGTCTGAACACTACTAGAGCCCTAACTACTGAACATTCCTGCTCTCAAAAGTATGAAACAAGAGTGATCTTCAGAGGAGGCCTTGGTCGTATCGCTCTATTAGTTTTGTACCTTATTTATTTTTATTTTCTCAAGGGATGTAACAACACTCATTTAGCATTGAAAATTAAATATAATATACAATTACAGACTTATATATCAACGCACCGCCTGAACCGCTGAGATTAGAGGCATGAAATTTTGAGGGTGTGTACTTGGTGAGAAGTATATATAAATGCACTAAGAAAACGTTTTCCGAAATTCCACCACTAAGCTATTCAAACGGGGGTTGAAAGTGTGTATGTGAAATCTTAATGCTACACAGACGTAACTGCGGGTGGAAGCTAGTATGATCAAAATTTAGAAACGCCACCATGTTCGAATCATAACAAGTCATGATTAATTTAAGGAAATATCATATCTTAAGAATCAGAATTTGAACTGGAAAATCATAGATAATACTTTGTCCTACGACTTCGTATTCTGAAGTAGCGTTTGCGAATAAATAAATGCTTCAATCATAAAAATATGAAATCGATCATACTTTTTCGAAAATATAAGTTGTGAAACCGTAAGAAAAAAGAAATTTCACGCGAAATAGCACTTTAATTAGGTTAGGTTGGTACTTAACGCACGAAGGTCGTTTTTAATGTGTAGCTATTGATTCGATACTGAAATCGAATGTCGTCGATAAATTGATCTTAACGATTGATTAATCCGGAATATTTATGACCGCGATTCGTATGTTGGCTCATAAATAAACTGAGTGAACATCGCAGTGTTGAATTGCAATAATAAAAATACATTCTGGAGTGTTGGTTATGCTTCACTTACATAGCAAATATAAATTTAAAACAGGTGTAATGAAAAAGCATAAGTTGTACTATAAACCAAAAAGATAGGAACTATAATTTTCGATTTTGTTCGTTCTCTTGTCCATAGTCCACACAAATTTATTCGTTCACAATGGATTTAAGTGGTTAAAAGTACATTGTGTCATCATCTCCCTGGCCTTATCCCATACTCTGTTGGAGTCACCACTTGATTCAACCCGATGTGGCTGATCACTTGATTTTTATACGAAGCGGCTGCCATCTGACATTCGCAACCCCTTTAACGAGGAAAATCTGTGATCTGGGTCAAACCAGTTGTCAGACTATTTTTGGCCTCCGACTGACCTGTAACGACTGCCAAAGATGATAATTGGCAACCGGGACCGACGGCTTAACGTGCTCTCCGACGCACGGAGGGAACTCGGGCGATCACCCATCCAATTACTGGCTGGAGGTAAGGTTGCTTACCTTCGCTGATCGAATGATATGCGCAATAGCAACTGTGCCACGAGCTCCTCTAAAATTACATTGCATAAGGGAAGGATTATTATGTCTTAATTAGTGCAAGGTTAATGGCAATAAGCTCACCCCCTATTACATTGAACTTAAACATAACTGACACAATTTGGATAAAGTACACCTCTGCCTACCCCTTCGGGGAAAACAGAGGTAAGCGAATACAAATAAATAAATGTTAGATCCAAAATTGGTGCTTCAAGTGCATCACTCGCGCAATGCATACCTAATAAAGGATGAATCGCGGTGCTAACACAGTGAAAGAAGAAAGAGTCTCAGTACCTCCTCTCTTCCCTGCCCAACTTGGAGCACTGGCTACCTTACTTACTGCAGGAGTCTGAATCTTCTGTAAGGGGAAGGAACAGCCCCTAGTCGGGTCCCTCCGAATGTCAAACAAAAGAATCCCGATATGTCACACCTCTCATAATATAAGCAATACTGTGATATTCCACAATTGTTCCCGATTGTACAGGAACACGGAATGCAAACTTTCAACAGTCCTGGTTGTTAATACACAACTACATAATCGATAAATTATGTTCCGATACAACTCGATAATTTGGCAACCGTCCCTAACTAACTTTAAAATGGAAATCAGATTTTTTTATTTGGAAACATAGGTCTGTGTAGAAGATAGTAAATATTCTTAATATTGGTGTCACAATGTTTTGCCTCATTAAGCATAAAAATGTATGTCTTACATGACTATTGGAATAAGTGGTAACAAATTAATCTACACTAATATTATTAAAAGGAAATCTTTGTTTGTTTGGTTGTAATGAATAGGCTCAAAAACTACTGGACCGATTTAAAAAATTCTTTCACCATTGCAAAGCTACATCATCAGCGAGTAACATAGGCTTTATTTTATCCCCGCGCTCCCATGGGAAAGGGAACTACGCGGGTGAAACCGCGTGAGGTCCGCTAGTACGAGATAAAGATGCAATTATACTTTGACCTGAAAAACAAATATTGGAACGAATCACAATGCTGCTCACTTAAAAAAATCTTTGGTTGAAGTAAGTAGGTATCTTTAAATAGAACTGTCAAATAAATACGCACTTGAAAGAAGAGAATCTGTAGAACAGCCTTCGGGCACCCAGGGGAAATCACACCTTTGCTACTTTGCATGATCCCATCGGCGTATATTTTCATAACTTACTATTTTCTTACTGTAAATATCAATACGGCCTTTCAGATTGTGGTGACTTTTTACAATGTATAGGTGTTGTAACAAATTTTGAGCGCTCAGCGAAAATAGTGGGGATAGCTACGTGTGGGTTTACTCGCGCTTGCGCCATACAAGACCCAAACAAACTACCTACGACGTAGCAATGTCCACCTGTTCCTGAGAATATGGATGGTGGCACACGGACAGATAGACAAGAGAGTGACCTAAGGGTTCCTTTTTTAACTTTTTAGTGACGAAACTTTAAAAATCACAATTGCGCGTTCAAAGCCAGCTGTCAAAACTGGTGACGACACTTGTAGTTCTTTGAAAGCGTTGTTATCTTAATAGAAAACGAATTAAAAAAATTGCACGTCTTCTGGTGAAGGCTTTTCATGACAGGCTGTGGTATTTCTTGCTCAGAGATTAAAGCCACTAGCAAGGGTCAGACATACTGATTTGAGACGAGTATTCTATTTGCAAAAGTTGACTCATGCAGAGCTCTTGGTGTGACCTTATAGGTAATTCGTAAAACAATGCCTGACAACTGGTTTAATCCAGATTAACAATTCAAACAAAGGGATTTCAAAGAGGTTTCAAAGGTTAGCCTCATCGGGTTGAATGACGTGCCGACCTCAAAGATGTATGAGATATAGCGGGCGTCACGCGGTTTCTCCCGCGTAGTTCCCGTTCCCGTGGGAGTACGGTGATAAAATATAGCCTATATTAATCAGTGATAATGTAGCATTCTAATGATGAGAACATTTTTAAATCGGTTCAGTACTTTTTTGAGCAAATTCGTTACAAACAAACCTTTCCTCTTTATAATATTAGTATAGAAGTCAAAGAAATCCCAGCAATTTATGAGAAACATCATCAAGATCGTTATGTTAACCGTGAGAGATACTAAATTTGATAATGTAAAATAATACATGACTAAGCATACGTAATACTATATAAGTATATGTCTTATACACAACAAAGGTTTTCAATATTAAATTTGTAAGTATCATGGTAAGGTTGCTTACAGAGAACCAATAACCATTCAATTTACCATCAAAGCGCCCAATTTACTAACGTTAATATCAAAGCTAACCTTGGAATACACTTTTTACCATACATTGTTTTGGCATCTCGTCTATTACGACTTAATAGCGATTACATTATTGAAATACACATATTAGTTAAACATTATATTGCAATACAAAAGGACTTATTTCTGATCCCAATCTGTGTAATGAGCTCCTTAAAACATGGATTTCCTAGAATTTTCTTGTGTAAAAAACACGCGAGATTGAGAAATAATATTTTATAATAATAAATATACAATTTTAATCAATGGCACAAGTTGTAAATAGATTATGAATGTGGTAAAAAAGATTCTTTATTTGCTTCCTCTCGGCCCTAAACAGTTCACTCTCGACACCAAAGGGAGAGAAATACCTTAAAAACGACGGATGGATTATGTGAAAGATGATTTGGCTAGAAAGGGAAAAAATATAGATATGTTGGCTGATAGAGAGAAATGCAAGAGAAAAACGCATTGCACGGAATGATGATAAAAATGAAAATCTTTTATTTTCAATTTCACTTTAAACTTTCAACATAAAGTTTTTAGTTATTTCGCTGCAATAGCTATGTTTTAGTAAATGTATTTAGGTATGTGATACGTAGGAATCCATAGAATCTAACTAAGGTATTTTAAAGTTCCCATGCCATAGTGCAGGAGAGCTAGGTGAACTAATAACGTTAGTGATCGCTGCGTAGTTGTTTATAATTCACTTACACCAGGACACGGCATGGAGAGATAAATAAACAAGCTTCTAAATGTTATTAAATATTAATGCCTGGATGTATAGAGACGTGGCTATGCACTCGCGGTTCTGTGTATTAACGATCTATAATTTATTCAAAGATAGAAATTTAACACTCTCCGACACTGCGGAAAAATCTAAGATCTTCTGTTGCTACGCTGGAGATGGATCAGTATCAGTAACAAATTTTCGCATTGATTACCTACATTTGATTTGAAGTCTCTAAATTTATCTTTTACACATTAGTACCTGTAGTAATATTATTCGAATGGATATATTAATTTCTTCAGATCTACCGGGCGATGACATTAGGTTTTTTCTGGTGGCCTATTGTCTATTCATAATCACATTCCATCAAATTGTCAAAAAAGTAGATTATCAGACGTTTGTTCACAGGACGCATTACTACACGCAATCAAAGAAGAATACGTAGAAGCAGTAGAGTTACTATTACAATGGGAAGAAGAGAACCACGTCCCTGGAGAACCATACGTAAGTAAAGTCATCTAGCAAATCACTATAACAATCGTCCTCGGTTCCATAATAGTACAGCAAGTGAACAAGAGATGGCGCTGCTTGCAATATCTTCAGTTCGTGAAGAACCTACATCGCGCTAACATTGTGATCTACGAGTCCGTAAATTAAATGTTGAAAACTTATGGGAAAGTCTTGCTTTAGCGCGTACATAAGTAAGAAAATTTACGAATAATACCCTACTTAGCATACATTATCATGCCCAACATACATCTTAACAAACTTCTATATATAAATCACTTTTCGCGTCTTCCAATAGAGTTGGGAGTCCGTTGACGCAGCTGCAGCGACGTTCACCCCAGACATCACACCCCTTACCCTGGCAGCCCATAGGAACCACTACGAGATCTTAAAGATTCTGTTGGACCGAGGAGCCACGTTGCCTGTGCCTCACGACGTCAAGTAGGTACAGGACTTTCATTATTCGTTTTCGCTTTCACATAACAATATCATATTTGATTTAAAAATAACACGTTTGTAACTTACAGATACTTTTTTGGCCCAAAGTGCACATGTGAATGAAACACTCATGTTATTCACTTGCTAATAATTGCATTTAAGATAATAGAAAAGCCGTAAAGGTTCTTATAGACTTGCATAATTTGTATTGAAATCATTAATTTTTTTCGGAAAAGTTGAATTCGAATTGCCTTTTACCACATTCAGTCTGAATTTCAAACAAGCGCAATCTCAAAAAAATTTGGTAAAAATTAAGAGCTATTAAACCTTACCCACTAAGACTTTCTTCATCCTCAGATGCGGTTGTGACGAGTGCGTCAGGTCCTCCCAAGAGGACTCCCTACGTCACTCACAAGCCCGCATCAACGCGTACAGAGCTCTGTCCTCTCCATCCCTCATTGCTCTGTCCTCAGCTGATCCTCTGCTGACTGCCTTCCAGCTCTCCTGGGAGCTGGGCCGGCTGAGTCGTATGGAGACTGAATTCAGGGTCGAATATAAGGTCAGCTATTCTTGTCGTGCTTCAAAGCTTACATTCAAGAATTTTTTTCTAAGTTCAGTATTTAGAACTTCCCAATGTTTCTTTTTCAGATGAGCCTACAAATAGGTAAAAAAACTCAGGTCTTAAGCATTTTTTATGACACATTTCTAAAAAATGAATTTTAAAAAATCCACAATTCATGTGAAGTCTTACAATTATATTAATAAGTCATATTGCGTACTGTTTCTTGGAAGTATAATACGGAGAAAAAAACCGACAATAAAAAATGCAAATATGTTATAGGAACCTATTATTAGATAAATCAATACAGTCTTATATCAGTGGGATAATTCCATGAATTACAGAATTGACACAACTAATTTCTCAATTTTTTTCTCCATCATCAGGCGTTAAGACAACAATGTCAAGAGTTTGCAACATCATTACTGGACCACACGAGAACATCCAAAGAGTTAGAGATCATGCTCAACTTCAACCCTTGGGATGTAGACTGCTGGGAAACTGGCGAGAGGCAGACTCTGGGACGATTGAAACTGGCTATCAAGTATAAGCAGAAGATGGTGAGTACTATAGAATTTTATTCTAATATAACCTTTGACGGTACCTGTCGTCAAAGGTTATGAGCATAGACCTTGAATGTGCAGAAGTCATTTTATGAGTATGTCTGCCCCTCTATTTACGCCCAGCGCTCATATTTCGTGACGGCACATTTTTTTTATTTTTATTTTTTATTTCTCGAAGTGTCGGTAATATCATAAATTAACACTTTTATTGCCAGACTTGAAAATCACCCTAGGCGCGGGAGAAAGATTTTAGAAATCAAAAGAGTAGTTTCATATTTATAGAGGTACGAAACGTTAGCTCTTCGTAATTATTAGTGAGGGAAGGAGTCTATGACAGGTGTTAGATACGACGTAACATTAGTATTTACTTGAATTTTATTCCTGGCATATAAACTGCATATGCCAGGAATAAAATTCAAGTAAATACATTGCCATTTTTTAATTCATTATACAGTTCGTTCGTTAAAAGTCGCTGCACAAAAGATTAGAAAAATTCTGAAATATAATCAGTCACGCGCCATACATGCGAATTAGACGAATACTCCTTTATTTTATCTTACGCCTTAAATACATTTCGTCAAGTGGTATTCCTCTTGCAGAAGCAAATCAAAGGTCATTTTATAAATATGAACGCAAGTTTGTCGTTTCTGAAATTGAACCCTTGATAGAACAATATGTTCCAACTCCAAACAAGTCTAACCAACCAACCCTCAGTGTGAAGTCCAGAACGCCGTTATTTCTTGTTCCAAGACCAGATGTTATACTTAAAGTTGAGCTTGGGGTATACAGGGGTCAGTGACTTTGAGCAATACTTCTAAAGTTTTAAACTATGTGTTTGTTAGACGACATTGAAGATAAATTGATTTCAAATGTCTATTTAAAACGACTTTGTGTGTGTTCTCAATATCACTGCTTTAATATTATGGTAAAAAGCCTTGCAAGTGAAAAATAACTGTGATCTAGTAAGCTCATTTTGAACCTTAAGTGTATTGCTGGTTCTATCAATCTGATTGTATTCATGTGATTATTATGCATGTAAGCACATTTTTGTATTAAAAAGAGTGGCTGAAAACCTGCGTCTACGTCTTAGCAGAATTTCAATAAAAATGTACTTGTACTTCAATAATCACGTGCACCTGGGAGAACAATCGGTCACGATGGCAATGAATCCACATTCTTATTTCAAATAAGAAAAATGTCATATCTTTACATCAATGTATCAGAGAGAAAATCATTTTTACAGATTTAAGAAAAAAGTATTCGCTGTGCGATTTAGCTGACATGTGGCGCCATATTTTACCGTTTCACAACCGAATTATGCTTCAATCTTAATTTTGAATTGTCTTTACACCAAGGATGGAAAGATGATACTTAAAAAAAATTATAATTTTCATTCTCAACTCTCAAATAACACAGAAAAAATAAAAGGTCAAAAATATTTGAGAAAACGCTAGCCTGGTGTACTCCTTACCTAAGCATCCTGAGGGCGCATCATTTGTACATATTTGAAATGGAATGGTTAGTGATGTCGCTGTCTGCCTTGTCTAGTGTTTTCTGTTATTGTCATAGTTATATGAGAAGTAATATTTAGTGTCTAAATAAGAATGAATGAGATTCAGAAACATGTATGTTTACAATATTGCAGACCATTCAAAGTAATATGAAATGAAAATTGGTAATGTAAAATTGAACGCAATGTGAATTGCAATTGTAATTTTTAATAATTTCAATACATTAAAGAATATTTGTATAAATAATGGTAACTATTTCATTTCTTGCACACGACATGACGTGCATGTCAAGTAAAGTATGTATTGTAATGTAGTACGGATTTTAAAGGGATGAAATGAAGCACATAGTATTAGTCGGAGTTTGGTCTAGTATTTGTTGAAATCATGTTTTTTTGTAATAAAGGGATAATAGTTAACAATAAGTTACTATAGTTATTGTAAAGTTGTAATCATGAGGGTTTATTTTCCAGTTTGTTGCCCACCCTAATGTTCAGCAGCTGCTAGGAGCGATCTGGTATGAAGGCTTGCCTGGTTTCAAGAGAAAAAACATCTTTGGACAATGCGTACAAGTAAGTACTAAGATGTATTTTATTTTCACTGAGTTTAAAATATAAATAGATCACACAACGAAATACAGTGAGGGAAAACATTGTGAGGAAACCTGTGTCTGAGAAGAAATTTAAATATGAATGTATGGCGTCTGAGTCGGCGATGTATTCACCACCTGTCTCCATAATTGGTGATGTGACTTCTGCAAATTTCGTCTACAATATTCAAAAAAAATTCTTATCTCAGAACTTATATCAGAACGAACATGAATAAAATCAAGTTGACGTGAATTGGTGTCTGAGTAAATTTATATATCAGTAAGTATATTCTATTCATTCTCGTATAACTCCCCAAGGTGTAAAGTAACTCTACTAGGTAATCAGCTGAATAGATATTTGACGCTATATTCCTATGGGTCCTATACTAAGTATATTAATTAAAATAATGATTTACTTTGTTCATAGGTGGCGAAGCTAGGAATAATGTTTCCAGTATACTGCACTATTTATATGTTAGCACCGAATTCCGAGTACGGCCGCTTCATGAAGAAACCTTTCGTCAAATTTATCTGCCACAGTTCTTCATATATGCTGTTTCTAAGTAAGTTAACGAGTTACGTTCTCAAGGTGTAGGTGGTAATGTATTTTGTGTCTTTCTGACGATTTTAAAGTACTTTGTAAGAAGTCTAATCAAATAAAGATATTTTGAATTTGAATTTGAGAAAATTCTACATCGATATATACTTTAAATCGATCTTCCTAAAAATCAAATAATAACGAGCGTCCCCAATTGAAACTTATAAAAGTAAAGTAAAGAATTTGCTTTTTATTTGTATTTGTTCAGCTACTTTCAATCATAAAAATGTTTCGACGTTAATTGAAATACTTTAACCTCTTTGTGAAAATTGGCTGAAACATTCTGAAGCCCCTTCTATCTTTGTTTCAATTAGAACGAAATTATTATTATCTATCAAAGATGTAGAAAAAGTTAAAAGCTACGTCATTCGTCGACCTTAACACTACCCTCTTAACGCGATCAATCAAATTCATGATAAAGATGTAGATTAAGTTCACAGACTTGAATTATTAAGAACTACATATAAAAAATCATACGCAATTATGCGGAGAACCATAAAACAGTGCCTGTACTATGAGCCACCATTTTCGTATTCATAAATTACTCACGACGACGCTTCACCGCACACTTTCATGACAATTTTTAAACAAATATTATATTTACATATACCCGGACGGATATCAGAACGATAGAGGCTCAATTCAAAAATCATATATTTTTGATTTCTCTATAAAATATCGGTTTTGAATAAAATTTGGTTGCGCATTGGCGATAAGTGTACAAAAAATCATATTTTACACTTTTTTTAAACTAGATGTAGAAATACGTTTTGAGGCCTGTCTTACTTGACATAATTATTTTTGCATATTTTTGAGTTGAGCCCCTATCGTTCTGAGGGTGCGATATGCTTATGCCTATTTTTTCCGAAATTTCGAGAATCCCTGTGGATAAATGAACTTATAGTACCCACAATTCACCAGTTTTGTTTAGTGAGTTCCGGGTTGCTACAGGGAAATTACAGTTGGTAGAATCCAATAACACTGTAATAATCGAAAATCACGAAGATCCGCAGATTTTTTTACGACCACCAGATCACCGAAGTAGACAAAATATAATATTTGTGTGAGAAAATGTTACAACAAGCGTCTCTTAGCGGTCATGTAAATAATTATGCATTGAAGTTATCGAGTAAAGATTAGTTAAATTGAATAGACGTACATACATTATTATAAGCGTCAATTTCTTTGTGTCTAGCACTACTATCGTTAGCGTCCCAGCGAGCAGAATTTTTCCTGTTGGAATGGTCCGGGATCCGATGGCTCCACGAAATGGTGGACTACTGGAAGGAGCACGAACGAGGATCATTGCCAGGCCTCATCGAGTTCACCGTCATCATCTACATAGCAAGTAATTTGAGTTTGTTGGCATGATTTTCCTACGTTATATCAGCAATGTGCATTGCTTTAAGTATGACTTACGCTAGACTGTGCCGGGCCAAAGCAGAGCCCAAGCCGAGCCCGAGCCGAGTTACGGCCGTAGTCGTACCTATCTAAAATTTGCTTTCCGAGGACTAAACTAGCAATATCATTTTCGAAACGAAAAAATGCAGTTATCATTCCTACTAAGAAGGCTTACAAATATTTTGATTGCGCTTGCATGATTATGCGCTTTGTTGGCTGTTAATTAACTGCTTGCATACTCAACGTTTCTATGCATTCCTCGCAATAATTAATTAGAACTTACATAGCTTTTTTAGTGCGCGCTGGAATATTTTTGGATAGTAAAAGGAACGCGTTTTAAAAAAAATCCCTTAAATTTTAATTTAGTTCTGCATGAAGTTTTGGTTTTTGATCAAAAACTTGTATCTTTGTACTTAGATACTTGTTTCAATATGTTACCTTTTTTCAGGTCTTATATGGGCTGAAATACGGGCACTATGGACTGGAGGCATAACGGAATATATTAGCGATTTGTGGAACATCGTCGATTTTATTACGAATATGTTCTACATTGCCTGGATTAGCTTACGAATTTCTTCTTGGTATATAGTTCAGGTAAGTTGCGAATATTTTGGCCTTTATTACGGTAGGCAGACGAATAAAAAATAATTATGGTAATATGCAATTGAATCAATTAAATTCGATACCGAAATCGAGTCTCGAAATTAAAAAAAAAATATAAACCAATCAAGACCACAAGAAGGGGTTTTAGCTATGCCATAAGCCCTTATTGACATGATAGTTTTTCTGTGCTACAGACTTATACACGTCATATACATCGGTCTCGATCATTATTGTTAATCTATAATAGCAATTAGAGGTCATGGAAGTATGGGTAGAGCGACTGATTTGGCTCATCCTCAGCAAATGAACATATATACACTACAATACGCTCATAAACTCTTGTAGCGCGATTTAAGTTTCTCGTTTACTCAAAATTTGCATATGTTAGCGAGTAATGACATCTTTTTGGCTTTCAGCAACGTCAGGACATCTAAACTAAATATTTAATTTTCCAGCGAGATCATCAAAATGGAATGGATCCATGGTATCCTCGCGAACGCTGGGACTCCTACGATCCAATGTTGCTGTCCGAAGGCGCCTTCGCAGCTGGCATGATATTCTCTTTCCTCAAGCTGGTCCATATTTTCTCCATCAACCCTTACCTTGGACCCCTGCAGGTCTCCCTCGGGAGAATGATCCTGGATATTCTGAAGTTCTTTTTCGTTTACATGCTGGTACTTTTTGCATTTGGATGTGGTGAGTAAGCTGATAACCCATCCATATGTTTCATTATTTGATTCGGAAATAGTGGGACTTCTTGTTTTTGATACCGACTTTTTTTACTTGGCTTGCGTAAATTGTATAATGCTATTCATGTGATCTTTTGAAAATAGTTGCTGTATAAGAATCCAGATGACAAGCACAAATGAAAAAAAATGTATAAAAATATCCTTATATTAATCAGGTCTCAACCAACTGATGTGGTACTACGCTGAGCTGGAGAAAAACAAATGCTACCACAATCCAAACGGACTTCCTGACTTTGATGGACAAGAACGAGCCTGTACCATCTGGAGACGATATGCCAAGTGAGTAGCACCACCTTAGAGTTAATCAACGACATTATATCGGATGCACTATATCATTTTATCTTTTAAGCTTAGTAAATTATTTAGTAAGGAACGTAAAAGGAGATGTATTAGTGGTACTAGAAATATTTAGACTATCACTTCAAGATTCGAAACACTTATATTTTATTTAATTCTTTATCATCATTTATCATTATATTCTTTATCATCCTAGGAAACTAACAGTCAATCATCTCCCTGACCTTGTCCTATATATTATTGTTCCTTCATTCAACCCGATGCGACTAATAACCTGATTTGTGGACGAAGTGACTGCCATCTGACCTTTGCAACCCCTTTTACGACTAAAACCAGTAAACTGGGTTAGCTAGTTGTTAGACTCTCTTGGGCCTCCGACTGACCTGTTATGATTACCAAAAATTTTCAATTGGCAACTGGGACTGACGGCTTAGCATGCTCTCAAGCACGGAAGGAACTCGGACGGTCACCCATCCAACTACAGACTTGGCTTAGGGTTGGTTTACTTCGCTGATGGAATGATATGCACAATAGCAACTGTGCCACAAGCGCCTATGTAAATCTGTACAGATGATATAGATATGAGATAGATAATATGGATAAGGATATATATTTTATATCCAAAGTTCAAATGGCGTAATCACCTGGGTACTTAGGATGGTAAAGTTACATTCAAACAATCTGAAGTGCCTTTGCAAATTGAAATTGACGAACCGTAAAACAATATAGGAGCTCAAAATAATGTTATTGTATTAAGTTAAATGTATACCTCCTAAGTCAAGTCATTCACAAGTTGGCTCGTTTAATGTATTGTATCAAGTGCTGAGATTATGAGTTAAGACTAATGAACCTCTTAGAAGGGTCAATAGACGTTCCAAGATTACAGTTTATCAAAATTTAAGCACCTTTAAACACAGTAAACCCTAAGCAACTAATCATTCCCATTTTATATGGAGTCAGCGCAATCTTTAACCACAATTTTTCACTGTATTTATAGAACATTACAATTTACAATTAAAATATTTCATCATGCTAATATAATGGAAAAATAGTTAGGTTGTATAAATAATATTAATATAATATGCTTCTACATATTTATGTAATAGCCCAACGGTTATTGCCATGATAGTTTGACGATGGTAGTATATCTGTCACTGTCACACAGTGGAACTATTATGGCTAAGAATAAGGAGAATAAGAGCTTATGGAACGAACTCGGAATTAAGTTCAGTGTAAGCGTCAATCCAAGTGAGCCGTAATTCACTTAATAGTGATAAATATGACTGACTGACTGACATAGTGATCTATCAACACACAGCCCAAACCACCAGACGGATCGGGGTGAAATTTGGCATGCAGGTAGATGTTATGACGTAGACATTCGCTAAGAAGGGATTTTGATTAATTCTACCCCAAAAGGGATAAAATAGGGGATGAAAGTTTGTATGAAATTTTGTCAATTTAAAACCAATATATCATACAAAACTAAATCTACACGGGTGAAACCGCGGGGCATATCATCAATTATTAATATAATTATTAACTTATACCATTAATTTAAAACATTTTAATTAATTCAACCTTTATTTCATCCTTTGCAACAGTTTGTTCGAGACCTCTCAGTCTTTATTCTGGGCATCCTTCGGTTTGGTGGACCTGACTACTTTCGAGCTGACCGGCATCAAGAGCTTCACCAGGTTCTGGGCCCTCCTCACCTTCGGCTCTTACTCCGTCATCAATATTATCGTTCTCCTCAACATGCTCATCGCTATGATGTCCAACTCTTACCAAATTATTTCTGTAAGTATTTATTAGATTAGGTCCTTCAAGTATGCAAGCGTTGGGTTCTTAAAGGAGGTTGTGAAGAGATTCTTACAGGCAGGCGCAAATTATGTTCTGGTGGCACTATGTCCATCGGTAATCGCTTACCATCTGGTGGACTGTAAGCTTAGTTCCCACCTCAGTGGTCGGTAAATTTAAGTATGGTCGTATTTTAATAATTGTCAATTTTTGTTTACTATATCCTAAAATTGGTCGACTTTGAAAGGCCATCACATTATTGTTAAATGTTAGGTAATTTTAGATAAATAGATGCTTAATAAACTCGACCATGTTCATAATATACACCAAAACCTGTTTTCATGTCGATTACTAAGTCCATACTAATATTGTTGGTATTGGGCGTTTACTAAACTCTTTAAAGGACCTACATACATAGACTCCGAAATTCCTAGACTCGTCACACGAAGAGCCAACATCTTTTATAGAGACAAATTAGTTGTTAGAACTAGGTCAATCCTATTTTTGCCTTTTGTCTGCACTTTATAGCCAGACATGAAGACGCTACAGATCGTAAATGGAAAGTTTAGGAAACGATAGCACTGGAAATGCTATTTCAAATCTATTTATGGTATTATAAAATGTTAATGGTGTATTCAACTGTATGATCTCTCACGATGTACATGCGTCACTGCTTCCGTATTTAAATATGTTTTCAGTTTCGACTTCAACATTGTATAGCAAAAGTTATATTTTTCCTTGAATACAATCTCATTAAGGACAAAAAGTACTACGTAAGACATGTACTAAATTATAACAAACATACATACATATATGCTCACGCCTGTATTCCCCGAAGGGGTAGGTAGAGGTGTTGTAATCACAACACCCACTTTTCACCGAAGATGATTAAGTGCCAACGTGACAGATGTTGAGTCCATCGCCGTCACAGACACTTGTCACATACGTCATTAAATTACTTCTCAAAAATATGCAGGGTTCCTCACGATGTTTTCCTTCATCGTAAAGGAAATCAATGTACATAAGTTTTATAGAAAAACTCAGTGGTACAGGCCCCGCTGGGATTCGAACTTGCGTCGCTTGCGTAGCAGGCGACTGCTCAAACCTCAAGGCCACCACGGCTCTTAATTATTACATATACTTATTAATCTATATCTATCCTGTCATGAGTGTTAACAGCGTACCTTAAGTGCGCAGTCGTCATTTGATGACTCTGTCTATCTCTCTATAAGTATGGCTACTTCTTAACATTCGCTGCGCGTTCATAACTCGTGACGGGACCTGAACTTACATAATAAAGAGAGAGTCAGAGAGAATATTTTTTTACCGGATTTTTGTTAGTAGGTAATGAAGAAACTCATAACTCCTGGATTGATTTAAAAAAAATCCAAAAATTAATTGCTTAACATCGCTGAGTAACTCAGGCTATATGGTTACTCGAACAAAACAGTCGTTAACAGAAGCTGGTGAATGATAAACGTACTGGGGCAGTGACCATGAGCTCTTATTGCAATAATAGTTCAGGTGTGTGACAGCGACAGATGTATACACGTCAAATACATCTGTCTTATAATAATAGTAAAACTATCATGGCAATAAGAGCTCATGATAAAGCCCCTGTTGGCATGCTTCGAGTATTGTTAGAGGGGCCGATGAATGTGCCTTAATTGATGGCTTGTAGGCGTATTTAATTAAATAAACAAATTGAAAGTGAATTCCTTGATTTATCCAGGAACGAGCAGATACAGAATGGAAGTTTGCTCGTAGCAACCTTTGGATGTCGTATTTCGAAGATGGTGACACAGTGCCACCGCCTTTCAACATCATCCCTACACCCAAACAGATCGTCAGCTGGATCAACCATTTATTTGCCAAGATGGATCGAGACTCAATCCTTGTAATTATGAATTAACTTATAATTTAGTATAATTATGTATCGTATAGTTTATTGAGCTTTGCGGTAAAGAGGTCGCTGCTTCGAGATTAATTCAATAAAATAACCCCAAATGATACCTGATGAAACTCAGCAATTAGATTTTTATCTCACAAACAGAAAACCCGCGTCCTATATGAATAACTATAAAAAATGTAAAGTTCAAATAAATAAAACTACCTAGTATAATGAAAACATTTGAACCTCAAAATCATTCGAAATCACTATTATTTTAATACATACACATGCGTTATATGAAATAACTTAAATTAAGTATAGCGAAATTTATAAATCAATCAAGCGCTAGTTTTATTATTATAAATTATATCTTTCATTTCAAAAGCTCTTCCTAAATTACCTTAACCTTTAGAACAAATCTCGCGAGAAAGCCCGACAAGAACACGAAGCAGTGATGAGAGTGCTTGTAAGACGTTACGTCACAGCTGAACAGAGAGCACGGGATGAGGTAGGAGTGACCGAGGATGACGTCATGGAGATCAGACAAGATATATCGACGCTTAGATACGAACTCATTGACATACTCCATAACAATGGTATGAAAACACCCAGGATTAATCTTCAAGACGCTACTGGTGAGTAAGAAGTTGATAAAGCTGATATGATTCTTGAGACAACTCTCAAAGTTACGCTAAGCCCCTAAATACTTTCAAAGACTTCTCCATTGGTCTAGTGATCGCTAATACTACTACGGAATACAAGGTCCTAGGTAAAGTGTAATTGGGTTTTTGCATCGGTAATTTCCCAGAAACAGCCCATAGTCTGGATTTGTCCGCTTAATGGCAATATACCCCTCTATCTACCTTGGAGGAGTACAGGCGCAAGCATATTTTGTAAATACAGACAAATATGATTTTTAAGCTTACATTTGTTTTAGTATCTGGAAAAAAGGGTAAAGTGATGGAGAGAAGAATTTTGAAGGACTTCCAGATTGGAATAGTGGAGGGAATTATCAAAGATGTGATTTCTATGGAGGCCAAGCCCAAGGATGTCTTCAGCCAGATTGCCAAAGCTATAGTAAGAAGAGGAAGTGGTGACAGGTATTACATCGTGTCTATCCTTAAGTAGGGTATTTCATTTGATTTTTTGTTTTAATTAAGCTCACAGACAAATTTACAGATATTATAAGGACATTAAAAGTAAACAAGTTGCTAATTAAATGCTGCCATAATTTTATATATTGTCCATCTACTCCGAAGAGTTGAACAGCTTTTTACCAATCGGTATATGTTTTATCTTAATTTCACTAACAGGAAACACATTTCCTGTGAAAAGAGACCAAAACAATATATCAAATTAACAAATATGAGCGACGTTTATTGGTTAAGTGTTTATTTATAATATATGTCGAAATTCCAGTAAGAAACGCGACTGGAACGCGTTAGTTCGAACCAACACGAAGCGCCGTGATCCCATCGGGACCTCAGCTGAAGCGGAGACGAGACGAAGTCGACAGTCGCTAAGGGCACACATCCTCGAAAATGTTAGCGCAAGGACTATCGATCCACAGAAGCTATTAGGTACATTTTACTATCCTTAAAGAATTTCCCAGTATGATAGCAAATAAAGGCAGTCCAACTGACACTAAGACAAAGGTAACAGAGCTAAGAAAATTAGGCAGTAAAAACTTGACTCAAATCGATATCAATTGAAATCGTGCCAAGATAACTGACAGAGTTACCGCGCTGGATAGCAATTCTAATTCTCTGAGAGGAAATGGCCAGTCCGCTTGCATTAGATAGACTTAGCATTTGTTTATGATATTTGTATTTTAAATTTCTAGAATACAATCCAAAACTATCAACATTGACTCCAACAACCAGAGTGGCCTACGCGAAATTCATGAAGAGCAAGATCAAGACAGAATTCACAGAGAGAGAGCGCAAAAAGCGATCTGGTAGCGTGGTCAGCATAGAGGACGAGGTGTTTGAGGCACCAGAAAAAGACCCCAAGCGACCTAGTGGTAAGAACAGCTGACCATTTAATAATAAATTATGTAGCTCGAAATTTAGAAATCTTGAAATATAACAACTGCATTTTTTTATTCAGTCTCCGGTCGGAATTTCCGATCCAGAACGCCCATCCCGGAACACTCAGATGATGAAGGCTTGAAAAAAAATGAATTTCAAGTAGAAGCGGACATCGAGGATAAAGGTAACTTTCAAATCCAAAATAAAAATTTCATAACAGTGATATGTCAAATAGCCCCCGCAACACGTCTATAAATGTGGTATTTTCAAATAAAGTACTTTCATCATCAGGTTCCGAAACTGGTACGGAACAAACTCGGCCACTTAAGTCATCATCGCAAGAGCCTTCTGAACCAAGCACTCCAGCATTTGACCCAATCAGCGACCAACGCCTGCCCCCACCGACCCAGCTGCAAACAGAACACATCATACAGATCGAAGAACCAGACAATCCAACAACATTCTATATGACGCAAAAAGAAGATTGTTCCTTACAAGAACCCATAGCACCTTCCATTAAACCTCAATCTGAACAAATACTATCAGCTAGTACCTTAGAATCCCAACACAAAAGTTCCACGGATCCAGAAGACTCTAGACCACCTTCCAGAACTTCGGTTAGAGAGAGACCTAAATCAGCTTTGAGCGTGCCTCGATCAGCT
Source organism: Watsonalla binaria (assembly GCA_929442735.1). Lineage (NCBI taxonomy): Eukaryota > Metazoa > Arthropoda > Insecta > Lepidoptera > Drepanidae > Watsonalla > Watsonalla binaria. Next base: position 4,638,487 of record OV838938.1, read on the forward strand.
AAAATAACCCCATCACCGTCTCCTACTACGACTAGAGGAAAGTCAAAAGTGACTGGCAAAATGGTTACTGGATGGCTTTAGACGTAACCTTCTGTACACTTTGCGAAGAAATTATATCATAGTTATTCCATATAGCACTGGATGGACCTTGAACTATATATATTAATTAAATCAGATCAAATATAAAAAAAATATAAATATATGCTCAAGCCATCCCAGAACGGTCCCCGAAGGGGTAAGCAGAGGTGTTGTTTTAACAACACCCACATTTCACCGAATATGATTAAGTGCCAACGTGAAAGAGTGAGTCCTTTGCCGTCTCAGGCACTATCCATATTACATTTTTGAATTACTTCTCAGATATGTCTATGCAGGTTTACTCACGTTTTCTTTCACCATAAAGCACGTGGTGTGAAATCACTGCACATAAGTTTTTCAGAAAAACTCAACGAATCAAATGTATTTCATTTATTATTATTTTTAGTGTTCATTGGATTAGAAGCTCTATGCAAGAGTATTCTATTCAATGAAATGTCTACCTCTGGTAGCATTCATTTGATTTCCATGCGTTTATCACTATCTAATAGTGATAAACGCATGGAAATCAAATGAATGCTCATATTCATGTAAAAATATAAAAATTCTAAGGTAAACAAAGCAAAGTTAATTGGTCATCATGAAGTTTCAAGTCTAACAGTGCTGATAGAATAACATCTTGACGTATTAGTGAGATAATAATAACTGTCATAATTTTACTTTAGAGCAATTTACGTTTAAATAATTATATGAAGAAACAGTATTTTAGGGAATACACGCATTTGTTTACTTTTATTTAATTAATGTTACACTATATGAACAGTAGATATGTTTAGTTTTCTAGATAATTTCTTTCTATAGTTGGATAATGTACATATCAATTTCGATATCTCCATCATCAATACATGTAAACACCAAGCAGCTTCGTTTGCGCGGAATTACATAATGTTTTCAACTTCCACCCCCACTTAAACTCAAACCCGCAATTCCGAGAGACCCCTTCTTAGTCTTACCTCACCAAGAATCAGCCTACAAATTTCACGTGCCTTTGGCTGTGTGTTCATCTGTCAGTTGTGACTTTGATTTTATGCATCGAGAAACGATAGTTTTAATATAAGCGGCTCTTCGAAAGCCTTTTCACGGAATTTTTTAATTAAGTCCATTCAAGAACGATATATATGATATATTATACGCGCGCGGACGTTAGCAATAATTGTTTCAATTTTTTTTAATCATTGTCTAGTAGTTTTGTTGCCCCGAAGAAAATTACATACAATTGAAATTTGTATATGCTCTAGCAAGTTCGGAGTGCGCCTATCGCCATTTACCACGTACTTAACCAGACCCAGCTGGGCAATTCCAGGTGGAAAAATCCATTAGTACATTGCCCGACGAGGCAGTCGATTATAAGTATACCTATGCATATACGTGCCAGATCAAATTGCAATTTACATAATCATCTTGAAGTACAACCTATTACCTCTGAATAAAATATTGTTTTCATGCCATTGTCGGTATAGAAATATAATTGTAGTTATTTAATTAATAGGAAAATAAAAGCGTTTGTTTCATAATTGTAATCTTTCAATATTTTTAAATGTCCTCTTTCTAATATAATAAATACTTATTTAAAATCATTAAGCAGACGAAGTGGCAGGGTAGGCAGAGGGGTACTTATAGTATAACCACATTTCAGCAGTTTAAGTGCCATATAATAGTGGTCAAGCTTATTGCTATTAACCCGGCACGAATCCTGACTCCAACGGGCTGCCACGTTATTCTGTAAGGTTTCAATCATAGTAATTTGACACACAATTCATAGTCGATAAAGCTCTATTTCGTATATTTGAAACCGACACTCGACCTCGAGTTTGACGTTGAGAAACCTTAGAGAATATCGCGGCTCTGACTCGAACCCCGTGGTATTTTAATGATCAAAATAGAAAATAAATTAACTTAATAAATTGATGTTTGTGGTGATGGAAAATCAAATAATTACAGGCTGCCCACTCACGTCAGTGAAGAACAAAAGCATAATCTGAAGCTTTATACAAACCTTTGATAAATAAATACAGCAGTTGTTTTGTATACAGCCCCAGGATACAACGTTTGATCGGAAATAATTGCAACTTTTGTCCTTGTACGCCTTAAATATCTTCTTCTATAGGTATTTATCAAATGAGAAAAGTGTATCTTTTAGTTTTACATGCGACGTTGTCGACATTGGATTGAGCAGTTGGTGTGAAAATTACTTGATCCGTTATCTTTGGGTTTCAATCACAGCCCGCTTCCGAAAAAGCATCAATACCTTTTGAGGCACTTTAATGGTATAGGTAAGGTGGATTCATCGGCGTTTGATATTCAAGCACACGGAATAACTGTACTATCTGCGGGACCATCTTGTGGGATGCCGTCTGTGTGTATGTTCCATTTTCTACTTCGAACCGGCTTATCCAAAATACAGGAATAAGGTAACTAGGTACTTAAAAAATAATTACATGGCCCAAATCACAAACAAAAGTTAATATTACAGACAAATGCGAACGTTTGTGTGTGAGTTTTCTAGTTTGCACGATCAAGATCTTTATATTGGCAAAACTGGATCCCTGCAGATAAGAAAATCCATATTTAGTGTGAAACCAAAGGGCAAGGCACGTGAGAATTAAAGAAAATTTATCTTGCCACAATTTATTGATTGAAGTTAAAAAAAATATTGATTTCATATAACAATTTGGTACAAAACATTTCATTCCATCAAATACATTTTAAAATCGCCAAATCTTTGCCTTATTGAAAACACAATATAACTTACATAATAAAGAAACACGTACTTGCTTGTTTGTAACACAAACAATTTCAAGGCACAAAAACAATATCTATATTGCCTTAACTTATATTATACTTAAACATCGATATTCCACTTACAATTTTCTTAAAGGACCCGTGAAGCAACTGGGTGAAACATTTTCCGGAGTTACAAAGTTCTGATTTAATTTACAGCGCCGAATACCGATATCCTCATTTTAAATCTTGATTAGGATAGTTTATTTCATTCAAATTCAAATATATTATCCAAAAACAATGTTTTCTTTCTTATATATTCTTCTATATACTCTGTTATATTATTCTTCCTCTGTTTCGCTTTATCTTTTTTCCCAGATTTTATGTTTTTGCAAAAGAATATTTGAACGTCAGATAATAGTGGTTTATGAATAAGACAGTTAGCTTTTACATTAACTTTAGATATAACAAATTGTCAAAGTACTGGTTAAGCGTTAATTTTGCACCACTTAATAATTGCCAGATGACGCCATGACTTTAACTTCTAACTTTAACCGTCCATGTTTTTTTTGCTTGAAGTTGCAACCTGCAGCCGGCCGACGCTCGTTTCCAGCGACATATGTGGTCACGTGACCCTTTTAAATTTCCCGCGACTCAAAAAGGAACTACGTCATGCAGCCGCTCCTATCACGCATCGCTACATATCACGTGACCACATTTGTCGCTGGAAACGAGCGTCGAGCGGCTTACATCAGGTTGCACCTTAAAGCTAGCGTTGCAACTTTTGCATATACACTAACAACAGAAAGCTAAAATTAAAATCATAGCTATTATCATCATGCCGTTAGGTTTAGCGTCAACAAATATTACAGTGCAATTAAGCGTTAATATTTTCTTTTCCCTTTTATCTGCTAAATATTTACTGAGACACTATTAATGTATGTACCTATAAACCCGCAAGCCAACATTTGTGGTGACCGTAATACGTTTTCCTGTTGCCTGTCTCTTTTAGTCGTTATCTCTGTGATTACTTGTAAGATAATGAACCGCAAAACATACTGTGCTTAATAACTAATGAAAGGCTGTGTTATGTTTCAATTAGATCGCAATTTGCTTCAAAAGGGCCAATAATAGAGCTAAATAATGAGCTAATAGGAGTCTAATAATATATGAAGAGAATATGGAAGAACAGATATTTTTATTTGCTCAAAGTTTATTCAGAAAGTTAAGAGAAAGGAATATTTCTACCTATGTCTATTAATAAAAATAATGAAACTAATTCTATATCCAAACAGCCTCCGGCCTTCGTCATTCGGTCTTGTTTTTATACGAGAATGAAGCATTACTCTGTTAAATTGTGTAACATTTTCATACATTTTGTTATTTAAAATTTCTTTTTGTTTATTCAGAGAATACTGTAACTTCACCTTCGAACCTAGTCCATCATAAATTTGTGTAGGTATCGTTGTGTTTTACGTGAAGTTTGAAGGCTAATGGAATAGTTAAGAAGGAACATTACAGTGTTAGGCCGTTAAGTTTTTTTTAAACTGCTTTGGAACCAAAAATACGGATACTAATCGCAGGTTAAAATCACGTTTTTTTTCCAAAAACGGTATTTTTGAAATGCTGGTCACATCCATGGTGAGTGGTTACAATATTGAATCTAAATATATATGGAATTAAATGATAAATACATGTGCTAAATGACAACAGCGGTCTATCAGACATTCATATTATTCATGAATTTGACGCTCTGACACTACCACTCGCTCATATAGGACATTTTGTCTTCGTTCATTTAATTCCATGTTATTTCTAATCCAATTAAAAGATCAACTTCTGTGTCGAATAAAGATTCAGGGTCTTGACAAAAGAAAATTATTTTGGCATTGAAGCTATGAAATTGCATTGCATAAAAAATATATTAAATATAATTGGTCCTTCGAGCCCAATCAGTACTTAGGATGACGTAGTAGTAATTAAACGTAGTGAGTAAATTTACCGTCATTGTATTAGTAGTTACAAATCTGAAGAGATTTTTTGTTCGTTTGGTTAAACCTTATCTAAAGAAATCCTGGTTTGAATTGAAAAAACACAAAATATTTTCTTCATATGTTCATACATTGAGGAATGCCGGCTTTATATATAATATCACGCTGCGACCAATAGGAGCGAAGCACTCACTCAATCACTTAAGTAACACAGGTTTTATGGTTATCCTACGCGGGTAAACCCGCGAGGCACAGCAAGTTACAATATGAGAGGATATCTGTGAATATATTTAGTGAAGTATAAATCTAGAGCCAGCCGGTTTTAGGCTGACGTTTGATGGTTTTGACGTCATCCAACTTCTTGACGACACGCAAAGGCTCCGGCGATGATGGGATCAGTTGCTCGGTACTGGATGTAGAGGTAAGACGCTTCGGTGGTGAAGGTGGGGTTGAGGGAGGCTGTGGAATAAGCGTTTAGCTTAAGAAAGCCATATTTGTGCTTGACAACATCGTTATCGTTCAATTGGCTTCTTGGGGATTCCAAATTTAATAAGATGTTATACCACTTCTCAAAATTTCAATACCACTCAAACAAGTTAAGTTTAAGAATCCGTAGCTTACGCAAGTGACTGAAGTTCCCAGCGATCTGTGTCAAATTCTTCATTGCAGTGATTTCACAAAACGAGCTGCACCATGAAGGAATACTTGTACTTCGTATAGGAAACCTGTATATATTTGAGAAAGAAATTAATGGGGTTTGTATAATCTCTGAGACGGCGATGGACTCACCGACTACCACTTTGACAATCATCATCTCCCTGGCCTCATCCCATACACTGTTGGGGTCGACAATTGATTCAACTGATTTCTCTTCGACTGCCATGTTGACAATAACAGCAGATACAGTTTGAAAAATATTTTATTAATAATACTTACAATAGAAGCAGTTGCTAGTGGAGAAGCGGCCCTCGAGGGAACTTTAGGTGGTGAAGGAGGCTTGGATTTGGATGACAGAGTAGGGGATGCTGGTGCATGCACTGGTGGAGTGCTGGGAGTCACTTCCATTGTAGGTGTTGGTGTCGGTGCTGATGGAGCCTGGGATACAAAATATGTATATTCAAACAAAGGATTTGATATAGATAAAAACAACGCCTCTCCAGTATACCCGCGTCCACGGTTACATAGTGAAAACGTCGGAATTTAAGAAAGTTACTTTTGGGATTTCACGAAGACACCATCTCATGCAATAATTCTAGCAATAGTTTTCCTGAATTAGAAAAGAATCGTGCTTACTTTCAAAATAAAAATAACTACTACTGAGATAAATATAATCATGAATGGCTTCGCTCAGAGAATCAGCATTGCTATTCAACGTGGCAATGCTGCCAGCCTTCTTGGCATGATCACGAGAGACACCGATTTGGGCCAAGTTTTCTACTTGTAATTAGTTTTTAGCTACTTATTAGTTATTATGTAATTACTTCTACCCCTTGAGTATTCCATTTTAGAAAAATAAAATTATAGAGTAATCATGAAATATATTTAATTAAAACCTTTTAGTCATTTACCTGGGTTCGTCTACATCAGTTGTAATCACATTATTTACTATTAATAAGACTGACTCTTTAAACACTTACTTTAGGTTTAATCGTAGCTGGTGGAGGTGGTATAGCTCCTTCAGAGGGCTTTATTTCTGGAACTACTGGTCTTGCTATTGCTATATCCTCAGTAGGTTTGGCTTCAGCTTCGGTATCAGATGCCTATTAAAATGTATTATTTGGTTGATTTATTGAAACAGGATCAACAATGTCTTCAATTACTGACTATTTTTCAATTAATGTAGTTTGATCATGGCTTATATATAGTATTCTCCATAGAAAACAATTTCAGACCACTCATTACTGTAGGCAGTCTATGAAGAGATGCATTAATATAGACGAAGCGAAAGATTTATAGGTATACAAGAAAACTGAAGTGTCTCTCTGCCCCCATGAGATACAGGCGTGAGTTTAGTGTGTAAAATTTCTATTTTCTATTTCTATTTCTAAGTAAATTTTGCAGATCAGATATATTTTTTTACAATTCAAAGTTATGAATCAAACCTGTTCTTCAGGTTGCGCTGGTGGCCCGGACGATTTCCTTTTAATCACCTTCGGTGGTGAATCACCAGGGACACGCTTGGCCTTCAGTGGGCTGGGCTCTATAATAACAAAACAAATGAGTTCATAAGAAATTCAATAGAAATTATCTCAAATTATAGTGTATCAATTTCATATTTTAAGCAATCAGCAGCTCCCATCAAACCGCCTTCCTACCGTCTTTCGTGAGAATAGGTGCCGTCACGAGTTATATGAGCAGTTATCTCCACTAATTTCGCTGAGCACTTATAACTGGTGACAACGCCTGTATATATTATGTACTATTGAGATTCACTTTTGTTTGTCATGACAAGTGGGAAATAATATAATCTCTAATCTTCCAGATACCTGTACCTGGTTGTGGTGAAGTAGTGCCATCTCCGACAGGACTCGTCTTTCCAGAGGTTGGGCTTGGTCCTCGCGGAGTGGTTACTGGAGATGGCCCCTTTGACGTTGGCTGCACATTAAATACAATGAAACGGTACTATTCCAACAGCAGCAAGTTCTATCGAACGTTGCAGCTCAGCAATTTTTTATAATATGTACCTCAAGTGATCAAAGGTCAAACGTACATTACGTTTGACCTTTGACTAAATTTTGGCATGAAGAAATTACTGTGTTAATCCGTCATCTTTGGAATTCAAACACAACTAGCTACCGAAAAATTCCAAACTAATTAATTGGTCGTTGAAATTGTTGAAACCTAGGGGAAAAGTAGAACAAATTGACCTAAACATATTAATTCTATACTCAAATTAACCAAAACTAAAGATCATACCTTAACTGAAGCAGGTTTCGGAGACACGGGTCTGCTTCGAGCAGCATCAGCAGTTAGTAGAGCTGCTGTACCAGCTCCACCATCACCTATATTTCAAACGGTGGATTTAAGTGTTAAATTTAAGCATATTGTGTAACCAAATTTGATCTTAAGCTTACCGGGTGGTTTCCAAGGTGACTTAGGAGGTAACGCGACGTTTACAGGCTCCTCAACTTCAGTCGAGAAATCCTTGATGAGTTCCAACAGCGTGTGTCCCGGACTTACGGGCATCTCTATCGGAGATACTGCACGAGATCCTTCTAAAATGTAACATTGATCGATAGTAAGATCTATAAATCTCTCAGAAGTGAATAGACGCGTATTATTTCATATCTATTAAATCTCAAATATGTAAAACAGAATTTCGGAAAAATTACCAACTCACGAAAAAATATTAATTAAAGCATTTTGGCAATTCTCAACTGTTCCACATTGGTGACCTTAAGCCTAAACCTAAGCTCATATTTCTGAGTGTCCTACTAGTACCTACAAACTTATACACGTTAAATTGTAATATGGCTTACCCACCTGGCAATGGTGACCGTAGCACCAGCTTTCTGGCTTCTTCCATAGCTCGTTGCAAATTCAGCTGATTCTTGAAAGACTCTCGACTACGACAGCGCCCGATCTGTGATCTAACCAAAACGAAATCATTTGCTTCTTAATCAAAGAACACCCAATCATTAACGTCACTAGAATACTAGAATGTTGATTACTTACGAGATTCCAGTACTAGCCAATGTTTGATCCCACTTGGCATTGGTGGTGCTGGCCACTGCCATCTTGGCAATCCTGCGGAACCTGGACAGCCCACTTTCATCTACTGGTTTTTCCTCCTCTTCCAGACTAACTGGCGCCACTTGGAAGTCCTTCATCAGACGACGCTCCCATACCTTCATACGTTTGCCGAGCACCACTGAGTAAAGGACGTATACAATCACCATTTAGTATCAATACACGAGCACTTTAGTCATGTTAGACTTTAATCATCCTACTGTCCTTATCCTATATTTTTCGAGGTCGGCGCAATGTTTTTTTCTCCCCCATTTATCTCTATTGGCCCTTTCCAGCCCTATTATATCAAATGTTAAAGTTTATAAACCAAAAATATTAAAAGACACGGATTCAAGTACAATTTCATCGTAAGGCTGAACTTTTCGATCATTACATGATCACACATTATCTATACAACAGATCTTAGATTAGCTGAACCAAACTTACTCTTCTCCTTCCTATCTGTGAAAGACACATCCATTCCATTCCTCTCGAACACCTCAAGCAGCTCATATCTCAAGGCGGAGACGTCTCCCTTCAGCTCATTAATGTCATCTTCTGTGACTTCCTCTTCATCCATTCGTCTGTGCATCGCGGATACATAGCGCCAGACAACAGCTCGCATGACCGCTGTGTATCGAACATCGTGCTCTTTTTCTTTCTGTTCCTAGAGAGGAGGTTAGAAGAAATATCGTCAATCAAAGAACAATTTTATCAAGCTGTTTTGAGACTACAGTATAATTTAAGAAGAGAAAGTTGTCTGATAGTTAACTCTCGTGTCAAGCGGGATGGGTTCTTTCGCGCTCAGACGAACAATGCTGCATAAGCAAGCAGATTTGGGCCAAGTTTTGTACTTGTAATTAGTTTTAAGTACACTCTTGCTGCCATCATAGTTCCACTGTGTGACAGTAACAGATTGATATACGTCATATAAATCTGTCTCATAATAAAAGTTAAACTATCATGGCCATCAGAGGTCACGGTAAGGCCGCTATTCCTTGTATAGTATGTAATAAAAATAAATAAAAGATAAATAATAATTTTGAGTCGGCATCGTGCGCGTATTACTTCCAGTATTGCAATCGTCCATAGCACACACATTTATCTATAAGTATGGTCCATAAGCCAGGGTAATCACATAATATTACTCATTAGGTGAGCCGTATGTTATTTACCCATCTTAGTGAACTAATAATATATTAATTTATTCTTTGCCCATTAAGTTCTTAAGGAAAAAACTATGCTAGAACATGAAATTCCAATTCGAGACTTCGGCGGGGTTTTTGGATTTTTCTTTATAATATTAAAAACAGTTGCATTACAGGCTTAGCTTCAATTCAAGAGAGATACGAATAGTTGAACACAGTCATGTATGTTCGCGCTCACGTCATGCAAGACCTAACAAATGACTAGGGCGCATTAGGAAAACATAGAAATTGCCAGAGTTAATATAGTAACAATACGGATATTTGTGGATACATACCCGTATTTGCAGAGAAATCTTCGAAATATTCTTTGTATCTCGAATCATTAGCGGGGTCATGTGAGGATAATGTATAGTCGTACATTTGTCCTGCCCTAATTGGACGGGAGCGGGCATGAACAAACGAATTTATCTATGCACTTGGATTTGTTACGTGCAAAATGTTCGATTATTTATTTACATTATTGTGCTCTGTCTTGTTATCCAGTTTGATTGGCATTTAGTTAATGGAGTAAATTAGTGGTAGATTCTCTACATTCATAAGTGCCTTACCAGTGCCTAAACTGAATAAATATTTTTCATTTTCATTTTTCAGTGTTCAAGGAACTTGCCTCCACCGACGTTAAAAAATTACGAACGTAAAGTCACACTATATTTCAATACACTAATCTAAATATATATGGGAGCAGGCCCATAGTGTATTGAAATATCCGTCGATCCGTCCAGTGGTTTGGTCTGCACCAAACTACTGGACGGATCGGGCTGAATTTTGGCATGCTGGTAGATGTTATGACGTAGGCATCCGCTATGAAATAATTTTGATTAATTTTACCCCCAAGGGGGTAAAATAGGGGATGAAAGTTTGTATAAATCTTTGTCAATGTTAAACCGATATATAGTATAAAACTAAATATACGCGGGTGAAATCGCGGGGCACAGCTAGTTCTATAAATAATACAACAACAATTTATATTGACATTATTCTAAAATCTATGTTCCTGGAATTATATTCTGGTCTATCCAGTTCAGTGAAGTTAATAAAAAAGCACAGCCACTACATGTAATATTGAGCAAAAAAATAGATGATTAATTTTCGATTGTCTTTATGTTAGGCTTAAATCATTTGGAAATAATGACATGTGCTGATGATACTGAGAATAAGTTCACAAAATAATCACCTTTATACTTAACTCCGTAAATTTTAAAGGCAAGTATGATACACCTTTCAAATTGTGCACATATTATGCCTTCTCAAATTAAGTGTACCATGAATAAATAAGTATCTACATCACTCTTTGCCAAAGTGGGCGATAACGCCCCCTTGTGGGTGCTGGAGTCCTAGACCCCCTCTAGGTAAGGGGACCAATTTGGGCGGCGCTGATGTGATTTAAGGGTGAAAGATACTTCATATTTTAATAAAATTCACTGAAATGAAAATCGCCCTACTACACAACATCCATTTATAAATTCATATTTATACCCTATTAAATTATATAAATATAAACTAAAAATATAACTATAAAATATTTATTATATTATATGCGCTTACAACACTATTTATATCTTAAGATATTTAGTTATAGGTATTCAGAGAATTAGTTTAACGATTTAGCGAGGTAACGCAGCCAGCTCGATGGGCAAAAAAAATGAATTCAATGCAAATTTAATTTCTGAGTTTAATTTATGATTTTCTCTTTTAATTTTACGATATAATTCTTTATTATAATTTAAATTAGACGAAATTAAACAATAAAATGATAATCCTGTTGCTGAAAAAATTAATAAAGTAGGTATCAAACATAGCTACAAAATAACTAATTTTCAAAGTTTGGGAACCTCTGATCTCCATGTATGTATCAAGGGTACCTCTCTTATATGATATAAAATATAATGTCAAGTATTAAACGTAAGCCTTATATTAAAGACATCACGCTGTTAGCGGTTCATTTCATAAACAAAATACGTACAATATACTAAAGTAATATTATTACAACCACAAAATAACTTAAATGGGTACCTTCAGGTGCCATCACGAGCCATGACTGACCTTGAATCAGTAGTAATTTTATGAGTTCCTATCTATCTGTACGGCGCGACCCGAATAAATATATGCACACTTAACCCCACTATTTTCGCAGCACTCTTAACTCGTGACGGAACCTACCGCGTTATGCAGTCAGATTTCTTAGCTCAGGTCGACGAGCGTTAGTTTCAATCATAGGAAATTTATACATATTACATAGAGGATAAGGTTTAATTTCGTTTCTTTAAAACCGACACTCGACGACGAGTGTGACTCTGATAACTTAGTTAATAACGCGGCTGTACTATATACCTAGCTCATGGACACAGCAATTTCCGAAAAACAATTGGGAATCTAGGGGTGTACTATTTTTAAAGCGACTTCCCACGACCATAACGACCAATAGTGTAACATCATTGTGATTAGTTATGATCACAGTAATCGACATTAAATCTGCTCTGCTATCTGCTTCTCGGCAAAAAAATCGTCCAAATTGGAAAGTTTTCGACTTATTATGTATTAATCAATGTTGTAAAAATATTTAGAAAAGAGTAATTACTGAGTTTCTTGCGGGACTCTACTCAGTAAGACCTTCTGAACTCGGGGGTAGCATATATAATTCTATATGTCATTCTGACCATTTGAAAGTACTTTGTTAAAAGTCTAATCAAATAATTTTTTAATTTATTTGATTAGACTTAGAATCATTTCTGAATTTAATTGAACTAAATATCTAAAATTGAAGTGTAAAATAAAAAATTTTAGACTTTTCCTCAGTAGGGTACAACTAGTTATATAATAAAATATCATTGCTTGCGTCTGTGGAATGAGCTTCCAGACTTTCCACATAGCAAGGGTTTCTTAAGGATTTGTACAAATAGTTTCGTGTTGGATTCGTTCAATGCTGCAGCTACTTACTTGCAAACTACACAACCAATTTGTTTCTGCACACTTACTTTCGTCTTTATCTTCCTGATTTTGTCCTTCTTCCTTAATCCCAGCATCTTGAGCAGGAGTTTGGGAGTAGGCAGAATGTTGAATGGAGGAGGAAGCGTCGCGCTCTCCTCAAAATAGCTCATCCAAAGGCGAGTACGTGCAAACTTCCACTCTGTGTCTGAATGTTCCTGTGAGGTTTAAAGTAATCTTTAGATATTGGACACTATTAGGTTGAATTTAGATTGAGGGCTTATTCGAATGCATTTACCAAATTTGGAGCCAAAAATAGATTCAAAAATTAAAGCCGAATATATTCAATACTAAATTATATAGCACACCCGCTTCTATGTTTGTCCTGTATTTAAAGGTTGACTGGCAGAAAATGCTGTAGCATTAAGTCCACCTGTGTACAAAGGGCACAAAGTATTTAAATAAAATAAAAAAGATATATTAATGCTTACCATGCCTTTGCATAAACCTTAGATAGTAAAAAAGAACATCTATACTTAATATTATAAAGAGGAAATATTTGTATCTAGGTATGTTAACGAATTGGCTCAAAAAGTACTGGACCGATTGTACATACTATAATTATAAATTAATATCTTAACGTCTTCCCAGAAGAATTCCCGAAGAGGTAGGCAAAGTTGTAAAACTCCTTTCAAAAGTTGTAAAGTTGTAAAAAGTTTTCAAGGAAAATGTATGGTGTTTGATACAATGTATGATACAATGGATACCTTGCGTTGAAGCGTCCCAAAATGTGTTGATACTTTTTCGGAGGCGGTCTGTGGCTGAATTCCAATAATGGCGATCAGACTGATGATCGAACTGTTATAGATGCTCTATGTACCCTTTAATGCTTACTCCTACTTTCTTTCTGTCCACTCATCATTTCTCCCTTGCACTCCCGCATTCATTTCCACCCGTCCAGTCAGTCTCCTTCCATCCTCCAACCAAGACGGCTGTCTCTAATTCTAATAATTGTTTTTTTTAAAAAGCCTTTTGTGTTGAGACTCATAACATTTGGTGGCAGCGTAAAGGGATTTTGAAAGAAGTCCCCGGTTCGTCTCCTAGTACCACGCGAATTCCTATCTAAAGTGTTACCTAAGTGTAAGTGCCGACTCCAATAGTGCATACGTGAGGTAAAAGCTCGTATAGTGCACCGAGTTACGGCCCCTTAGGCCTCTTCTTCTTCAAGTCCGTCAAGGCCCGGTTACCCACTGTCACGCGCAAACCTGTGCTGTGACCGGTATACCTGAGGCCCCACGAGACATCCGTCATTCGCCGAGTCCTGCTTGTTCCGCTGAGTCCTGCTAGTCCCGCCGAGTTCTGCAAATTCCGCCGAGTCCTGCTAGTTCCCGCTGAGCCCTACAATTTCCTCCGACGCGACTACGCATCGACGCGACGACCCGTCGCTCTACATCCTGCAAGCCGAGATCCAAGAGGTGGTCCATTCAGGGAAATGATATCCCTCGTTATCACTCTGTCCGTATTGCAGTAAGTGATTTCATTCTTGTATTTGGTCATTGCGATTCATCTTTTAATTTTTGTTCGTGTATCTGTTTAGAACTTTACAATAATATAATTTTACAAAGAATCCTTTATTTTACAAATTCTTTTACTGTGCTACTATTTTTTGTGTGTTCTGTGCTATTTTTGTGTTAATTCTGTGTGTGCTCCGTCTATACTATTCGGTTGTTTCGTGTGTTTAACTTTACTAAATCGATAAAATGTCGGAAAGCCGAGCTCAAAGCCCGACATCCAAAATGGACAAGCCGGAAATCTCCGTTACTGACACGGAAGACGATGGTTGTTTCCTTCCCCCGGGACCTACTACTAGGTCCCTCTCTAAGAAAAAAATAGCAGCCAATACCAATAAATTAGTGATGGATCTTTCCACATTATTAAAATTCATTAAACCATACGATGGCTGTAGGGAAACCTTGAACGCATTCCTGGTTAACTGTAGCAATGCCTATGATTTAGCATCAGAAGGGCAACAAGATATCTTATTCAAATATATCCTTTGCCAACTGCAAGGTAAGGCGCAAACAGCCTGCTCTATCAAAGAATTCTCAAATTGGCCACAGTTAAAAGATTTCCTGAAAACTCAATTCAGTGAGCGGAAACACTACGCCCACTTACTTACAGATCTCCAAGACTGTAAGCAACTGCCTAATGAGCCTGTTAGCCAATACGCATTAAGAATAGAGACATGCTTATCACAACTCTTGACTGAGATTTCTATATCCCACGGGCATAAAAACCGTGAAATGGTGGGTCGTACCGCTGCGATGGAGGAATTAGCCCTCCATCATTTTCAAATGGGTTTAATAACCCGTATTTCTAATATTGTTAGGTGCAAATCACCCAAATCACTTAATGACGCCATTAACATTGCTAATTCAGAGGAAAAAATCCAACAATTCTTATATAAACAGAGCCCGCCTAACAATCGACCTGACAGACCTAATACCTCAAAACCAAATACCCAGTTCCGTCGTAATCAACAACCCTTCTTAAATAAAAGCTATTCCAATCCCAATCGTCCCGCTCATAACAGTCCTAGCTCTTCTGCTCCGATATGCAGATACTGCAAAGCCCCAGGACATACCCTGGAACAATGTCGCAAGCGCGAATATAATAATAATCGCTTCAACAGCTTCGACTCTAACCAATCAAGGGGCCCCCAACGAGTACATTACGTATCCGACGCCCCTGAAAACGATCCCGTCGAATCAGTAGAGGGATACGATACCGTCGATACCGACACAAAAAACGAGTAACCGTCTCGTCCCGGTATCGTACGGGACCTCACAAATTAAAAATCGATACCTCTACTGAAATTACTAAGTCCGAATCGACCCCGTTACATGGAGGTCATTCTTTAAAAAATGACAATACCTCGCAACCATCGCTACATGATGGCCAGCGAAATTCCACTGTATCCTTGCAACCACGGAATAACCCTGGATTGCAAAATTCCACTGAATCCTTGCGACCACGGAATAACCCTGGTTTGCAAAAATCCACTGAATCCTTGCGACCACGGAATAATCCTGGTTTGCAAAAACCCTCTGTATCCGCGCAGAACGAACTGCCAATACCTTCTAAATCCAATGTATTCGAAATAACGAATAATCCTGCAATCATGCTATTACCTCATGTCCTCGTTGAATCCTCTGTATCTGATATCCCATTATCCTTGCTTGTAGACTCTGGATCCTCTGTAAGCCTACTTAAATATGCATGCATGGAAAAACATCCTAAGCTCACTAAGGAAACTATCCAATTAAAAGGCATCGACTCATCTGAAGACTCTATACAAACTCGAGGTCATTTCCAACTAAAGTTCAAACTCCCTAAATCAAGTGTATCACATAAATTCCATGTAATTGATAAAATACACCTACCATACGATGGTATCATTGGTTCCGATATGCTCAATGCATTAAGTTGCAACATCGATTACACTAGTAATTTATTACATTTTGGAAAAAACGCCCTGAAATTACATTTTCACGATCCCGCATACCTAATACCGCCACGAACTGAAACTATCATTGAATGTTCAGTATCGAATCCCGAACTTAAGGAAGGCCTCATCCTAGACCAAAACATATCTAAAGACCTGCTTGTCGCAAATTGCCTCGTTCGTGTTAAACCTAATAAAAGAGTTAACCTCACAGTAATTAATATCTCCGAATCCCCTATATCATTAAAATCCGACCTTAATTTGACTCTTTTACCTACTATTTCCGACGAATTCAACGACTGTCAAAAAGATACTAAGTTTATACATTCCATTCAAAGTAAAAACTCGATCCAACGAACACGTGAAGTGTTGAATCAATTAAGAACATCACATCTAAATGACGAAGAAGCAAAAGCGCTTCTGGAACTCTGCTCCTCGTACTCTGATATCTTCCATCTCCCAGGCGAACGACTCACATGTACCCATGCTCTAAAACACGAAATAAAAACATCCTCTGATATCCCAATACATACCAAAACCTACCGATTTCCGGAGGTTCACAAAGCTGAAGTCAGCAAACAAATAAGTCAAATGGTCGAACAAGGCATAATAAAACCTTCTATATCCCCCTGGTCTTCCCCCATATGGGTCGTCCCCAAAAAGGCCGATGCGTCAGGAAAGAAAAAATGGCGTGTCGTTATTGACTACCGTAAACTCAATGACATAACGGTAGGAGACACATATCCCATTCCGCAAATAACGGAAATTCTTGACCAATTAGGGAATAGCAAATACTTCACTACCCTGGACCTGGCTTCAGGGTTCCACCAATTAAACCTCAATGAAGCCGATTCAGAGAAAACCGCATTCAACGTCCCAGAAGGCCATTTTCAATTTAACCGCATGCCGTTTGGTTTAAAAAACGCACCGTCCACTTTTCAAAGGCTGATGAACTCAGCACTTTCAGGCCTACAAGGGATGCGATGTTTCGTATATTTAGATGACATTGTAATTTACTCCTATGACCTTCAATCCCAAATATCCAATCTGACCGCCGTATTCGAAAGATTAAGAAAATTTAATTTAAAATTACAACCCGACAAATGTGAATTCCTAAGACGCGAGGTGTGTTACCTAGGTCATGTAATCACCGAACAAGGCGTCAAACCAAACCCTGACAAAATAAAATCTGTAACCGAATTTCCAATTCCACAATCCCCAAAGGATATTAAATCATTCTTAGGTCTAGTTTCCTACTACCGCCGTTTCATCCCTGATTTTTCCAAGACCGCAAAAGCCCTTACTACTCTCTTAAAGAAAGATACTATTTTCAAATGGGAAAATCAACAACAGTTAGCATTTGACTCACTAAAACAAGCGTTAACAACCGCTCCACTGCTTATCTATCCCGATTTCTCACAGCCGTTTATACTTACTTGCGACGCATCAAATTACGCCGTTGGCGCCGTACTATCGCAAGGATCCGTCGGTAAAGACCGCCCGGTAGCATTCGCGTCGCGTACCTTAAATAAAAGCGAGTCCAATTATAGCACAACTGAAAAAGAGTTGTTAGCTATCCTATACGGTTGTAAAACATTCCGTCCATATCTCTATGGCCATAAATTCAAAATCATAACCGATCACAGACCATTAAAATGGCTGTTCAATCACAGAGACCCAAGTAGCAAACTTCAACGTTGGCGTTTAAAGTTAGAAGAGTTCGAGTACGAAATCGAATATCGTAAAGGAAAAATGAACTCAGCCGCTGACGCTCTCTCTCGATACCCGGTGAATCCCATTTTACCTGATATTAACGACGAACATCCACTGGAATTACCATTTCCAGTTATTCCCCAAGAGGATTTGGAACAGCTGATAACAGTTGATTTCAGCCCTGTTGAAGAAAAAGACTTCGACTTCATCCCTCTGAATCCTCCTACTCCCGTAGATCCTTATCCTGCTATTACACAACCATGTCCTGCCCCACAGTTGGAACCTCAACCTTCCACTAGCTGGGAAAATCCTGAAACCTTACCTGCATCATATCCAAATCCGAGAACTCCCATCTCAATACCTGAAACCTTACCTGAACTTACTCATCCCAATCCGGAAACTGCTCCTGAAATCTTACCTGCATCCGACGAAACCTATAATAAATTCGTAAAATCTCCTAAATCTTACAACACTCAAATTAGTGAACACAATGAAAACCTCCTCAAAGGAAGCCAAAAACTAATAATTATACCAACCTCTATAGACATGGACGAATCCATGCCATACGTCCAAGAAATCCTCAATAATTGTCCAAGTCCCGAGCGTGAAGAATTCCTAAATCAAGAAAGATCTCTACACTCATTCTTACCGCTCACAATTGCAAATAAAACTTACCTTTTTGTATTTACCAAAGTCCATCATTTCGATGACTACTCATATCCCGATATATTCAAAGCTCTTAAGGCCGCACGCGATGACATCATCATGTCCCACTCTACGGTAAATGAAGTAGGCACCACAGATTTCAAAAATCCATTTGATACGCACTCATTTGTGAAAATATATAACATGTTTGCGTACTTGTTCGATGGAACAAACATATCTATACATATTTACCATAATAGTATCATTTATCCCTCTCTTAGCGAAATTCCTAAAATCCTAAAAGAAAATCACGACATTCCAATCGCGGGACATCTCGGGTCCGCGAGAATGCTAGGTCGCATTAAAGAGAGATTTTATTGGAAAAACATGCGTAGCGACATCGAACTGTACGTCAAAAACTGCCAATCCTGTCAAACTAACAAAGCCTTACGTAAAGTAAATAGAGCTCCAATGGTGATAACATCCACCTCTATTTCCCCATTCGAAAGGTTAGCCCTCGATGTCGTGGGCCCTCTGCCCGAATCAGGCACAGCTAAAATCAAGTACATCCTGACTCTACAGGATGACTTAACAAAATTCTCTGCAGCATATCCTATGCGCAGTACCACAGCGGAAGAGACAAGTGAATGCCTCCTCCACTTTATATCCCTGTTTGGTATCCCCAAACAAATACTTACCGATCAAGGTACTAACTTCACATCCGAACTGTTCAAATCAACTTGCCAGTTCCTTAAAATCAAACAGTTATGGTCTTCACCATACCACCCACAGACACAAGGAGCCTTAGAAAGATCACATTCTATTCTCAAAGAGTATCTTAAATCATACGTAAATCAAAACCAAGATGATTGGCCCCGTTACGTATATACTTCTATGTTAGCGTATAACTCCGCAATACATTCTACTACTCATTACTCGCCATTCGAGTTATTGTTTGGACATAAAACGTTTATACCGGATTCAATCTATAACGAAACGTCCACGATAACATATCCCGAGTATGTAAAAATGCTACAACACCGCATGAAACACGCGCGTGACAAAGCTCTAGAGTACATTCATAGGTCCAAAATAAACTCTAAGACTTACTATGACTCACGTACTCGTCCCGCCGTATACAAAGTAGGCGACTATGTCCTATTAAAAAACCATCTCAGGATGCGTAAAGCCTTATCACCTGTATGGAAAGGCCCATACAAAGTTGTCAAAGTACATGGCAACCATACCTTATCTCTATTAATAAATAGACGTCATGTGAATCACCATTATGACCAGGTGAAACACGTAGAGGTACAAGACGTACCTACTTAAAATATCTTATCATTATCTTTATATTTTACTACCTATACAATTTTATACAATTTCTATTTTTACAAATAAATAACTTAACTTAGCCAATATACCTAGTTATATTTACATAGGATAGTTAACCTTATAATAGATGGTAACCATGTCTCCTTTTCCTTACAGCGTACTGGCCGAAGGTCAACCTCAATATATTCAGCAAATCACTTCAAGTCCCGGCATTTACTTTGACCAAATTGGCGAACTCAAAATAAATATTGGCCATTTAGACATAGTAACTCCATTTGACATTTCATACATTAATCCTCATATACAAAACATTAATTCTATATTAGGAACAGTACGTTTCTTATGTAACCAAATTGAAATCGAAACCTCGAGCAATCTAGAATGTCATAACATACTAGAACCGCTCACAATTAGGTACAACGATATTGTGTCCGAGTACTCTTCCATAGCTCATCTATTGGATAACAATAGATCCAAACGAGCAGCATGGCTAGGTGGCATAGGTACCCTATCCAAAACCATCTTTGGCACTTTAGATGAGGATGACGCTATCAAATACGATACCGCCATTCAAAGTGTCCAAGATAATCAAAAAAGACTGGCTTCATTAATTAAAGATAACATATTAATAACTTCGTCTACTTTATCGAAATTCAATAACACCTTATACAAAATAAGATCTAATGAAGCTAGCCTTAATAAAGCTATCGACAACCTCTCATATCAATTAAAAAACATAACAAACATCTCAAATGTCCTAATTACAAAAGCAAACATTAATTCAATCTTAAACAGTTTAGAAGCCTCGATACTCACCTTATCTTTCCACTTGGAAGACATAACAAACGCGATAATGTTCAGTAGTCAAAACATCTTGCACCCGGCTGTATTACCACCCACGCAGTTATACCAAGAGCTTGTCGATAACTATAGACACTTACCTGTAGATTTAAAATTACCTATAAGTTTAGATTTAAGCCATATTCATTTGCTAATGAATATTTCTAATGTAATTTGTTATAGTTTAAATAATAAGATAGTATTCATATTAAGAATACCCCTAGTTTCCCATAAGGAATATACTTTATATCATAACATTGCACTACCTACTCCACATAACAATGTAAACCCTAACTCTTTTAGTTTTATAATCCCAAGTAGTAAATACATCGCAATGACCAAAGATAAATCTGAATATTGTACTCTCGATTCACTTAAGGAATGCAGAGCGATAAGCCCCCGCGACCACATATGTGACGTCACCACAGTGTTCCCTACTAGTGCGAATCCCAGCTGTGAAAGTGAGTTGATCACTAAAGTGATAAGTGTTTTACCCTTACAGTGTCGGACCGATTTTATCAACGGACATTTAGATCTATGGAAACAACTTTATAATAATAATTGGATATATGTACAAACTCAAAGCAATAAGCTATATATAGAATGTCCTAATCAAAAATCTTTACAGTTAAACATTCTTGGAACGGGAATTCTAAACATCCCGAATTCTTGTATTGCCTTCTGCAAAAGTACTAAACTGATACCTAAATTTAACAATATTCAAATAAATGCAACTGTATCTCATTCTGATTTTAGTATAATAAATGATTCCTGTTGTAACTTAGATAAATTTCAAAAGGTAAAAAGTAATGAGCCCCATGTAAACTTACAAAATATCGACTTAGATATTTTCTCCTTAGATACAAAATCAAAGTTAAAGTCAATGACAGAAAAAACTGATAGCATTCTCAATCAACATAACTTCATTAAATATGAAACTCATTTCTCAATAGTATTAATTTTAATCATTATAATAATTGTAATCTTTTGTACTTTTAAAATGTTTATGTTCATTAAATTACGCAGTCGTCTTCCTTGTAACTTTCCCAAGTTTTCCCGCTCTATTCCTATAAATTCTCCATCTTCTTCATCAGACCAAAATTCAAACCCTGAACCGGTCATTCCTATCAAAATCATAAAACGTCAACCTAAACCCGAAAGTCTGACTCCTACTATTAGATCAAACTTATGACTTCCTACTTCTTTCTATTCCTAAACTTCGAAACTTCTCCCCCGAAGTTTAGTCTACCCCGGGGAGGTGTTATAGATGCTCTATGTACCCTTTAATGCTTACTCCTACTTTCTTTCTGTCCACTCATCATTTCTCCCTTGCACTCCCGCATTCATTTCCACCCGTCCAGTCAGTCTCCTTCCATCCTCCAACCAAGACGGCTGTCTCTAATTCTAATAATTGTTTTTTTTAAAAAGCCTTTTGTGTTGAGACTCATAACAGAACGCAATCGAATGATGACGTTTAAACCTCAAAACCTATATTTTAACATTGATTTCCTCAAGGTATTTTCTTCCACTATAAAGCTCGCGATTTGATTTGCTGATTTGCGTAAAAGAAGTAAAAAAACTATCATAGTATTATGTTGTAAATATAAAAGCATAATCGGAAATAGTCCAGACGCTAGCTGACGTCAAAATACTAGCAATTCCATTGCAGAAACAACAGTGAAATTGTTCTGTTTCTCATTCAGGAATTATTCAATATTCACCTGGCATTTTCGCAGAAAGCATTATGACCATTTTATAGAATGGAATTTGTAATGTCTTCCCTATTCAATAATTAAGTATTCTTAAGAGCAGTGGTGGCCTTTGGGTTTTACGCAAGCGACGCAAGTTCGAATCCCAGCGGGGCCTGTACCGATGAGTTTTTCTACAACTTATGTACAGTGATTTCACACCTCGTGCTTTACGGGGAAGGAACACATCGTTAGTCCCTTCTGAGACATATTAGGCAGGTTTCCCTAATTTCTGAGAAGGGAATACAAGCGTGAGCATATGTATGTATGTAGTATCCTTTTATTTTACCTCAGCGGTTCAGAGATATCGATCTATTGATATTGTTTGAAGATCCAAAGCGGTCTTGGAACGTTAATAATACTTATGTTTGACTAATAAAAAAACTAGTAAGAAAAAAATATGAGCACACGAAACGCAATTGTGTGTAACTTCTTGATTGGGGTGAAATTTTAAATGGATATTTTTAGGATAAGAATTAGACACACCCTCGACTTATAAATGGTTCGTGTGAGTCCTATTGATGATGAATATTTGAATTTTAATCATTAAACTATTAAGACCATAATGCAATGTAACAATTTCATACTTACGTCAATCATAGCATAGGAGTTGGACATCATAGCGATGAGGAGGTTCAACAAGACGATGACGTTGATGACGGAATAAGAACCAAACATCAGTAGACCCCAGAATCTGGTGTAACTCTTGATGCCAGCAAGCTCAAAGTTCTCCAAGCCCACCATTCCAAAGGAGGCCCAGAATAGAGACTGTGAGGCCTCGAACACACTGATGAATTAGTAATGGAGAACGATGTAGATTAGACCAAGTTCAAACTGCTGATTAATACATATATTTTAATCCAAAAAAATGCTGACAATGATATAAAAAAACTTACAATCACAGCATTATAAACACGAATATCTAGCAATCACCAAAACATTTCACTAACAGCAAATCAACAAATAGAATATAAAAATAAACATTCGTAAAACATCATTTTCAACTATAGTATCACATGTGAAATTTGACACTATAGTTGTTAAAAACCAAATTACTTAAAAAAACACTCTAAAATAATTCTTTAAACAAAACAATTCAATATAATGTAGTTGCACCCTGTAATAAAAACAAAATGGCTAGCAATTAGCAAACATAAAAAAATGCCAAAAAATAACATGCAAATACCTACAAAAAAATCTAACTAAAATACAAATTTTCAATAAAAAAATTTTATGGTCAGTATGCGTGATAGTCCATGGTTTCTCTAAGTGTCATGCAGTCAACTTCGTCAATCTTGAGGGTGTTCATCTTAACGTTTATGTCTTCCTCGAGCTGTATCTGAATCTGCAGCAAGTATCGCAGGGAGGAGCTGGCCTCGTGCAGCATCTGCTGCAGCTGCTCCGTGCTCAGGCGCAGCATCTCGCACTCGTAGTACAACGCCTGCCCCGGCGAGTCGCGCACCAGCTCCGCGCCCACTCGTTGCGCTCGTCTTCCAAGGCGTGTGTGTGCCAACGCTATGCTACCTTCTTTGTCAGCAAGCGCTTTCTGTAACTGCAATATATTATTCTGCATATCTGCTATCTTCTGTGTGGTTTCCTTATGCATGTGTTCCAGTTTTTCTTTGGCTAATTTAGTTTCCTTAATACGCTCGTGAAATTCATGATTGCATTTATTGTAAGCCACTCGTAGGTCGTCAATTACCTGCTTGAGAAGTGTATCAATGTACATTCGGAATGGGCGTGCGCTGGTGACTTCTTTGGCTGCGTTTATAATGTTGTTAGCAGAGTAAGCGTTGTATTCATCGGCTGATATATTAGCTGGATCTAGGTTTGTGTAACCCTCGTAGACTGACAAACACAAACTAGTCGGTGTGAGAGTGAGCGAACCCTTATCTAAGTCGATAGCACCCTGTTTATACTGGAGATCGCGGTCTAGCAGGTAGCGGGTGGCACGGAGACGCCTCATTTGTTCTTGAAGTTGTTCTAAACTACGTTTTAAGAGGCTCTGTCCACCATAAAGAGTTGTGATTTCTTGTTGGAGCGCCACGTCTACTGGGTCGACTACTAAATCAATCCCAATTCGTCCATCTCGCAGCTGGAGGCATTTTTTGCACACAGCAAGTGGGTTTGCTTGTAGCGAGGCCAAACAGTCAAGAACCCTGGTCTTGTATACACCGAGAGCTTCTAATTCAATACAAATCTCTCTTCTTTTTAACTGCAGCTCATTTTTGATATATTCGATATCACCAACACGTTCCTCGATACGCCTGTCGGTAGTAGCTTTCATCACATCCGCTCTTTCGGCAGTTTCTTCGCGCACTCTTACACTCTCTCCTAGTATTCTGTCAGCTAATTCCTGTTGATCTACCGTATTCCTACAACGCATATCGTTGCTCAGTTTCCATTCGTCAATAGTGAACTTGGTTGTTCTAGGTGGTACACAAATTATAGCTTGCTCAGAAAGACGGGTGGTAGCGATAGGAGCACCGATGACATGGCGAACTCCAAACTGTTGTTCACCCATTATAAATAATATATTCAAGTGACAAAATAATTAATTAGAAAATAAATGAAACAAAAATACCCGAGACGAACGGTAAATCTACATTCCACTGATCGTTTCGTTCTAGACCTGAAGTGACAAGTAGTCATCTGCATGGGCAGTGACGTGCAACAGGATTGACAGCCTTGCAGTCAGACAAAATGGACCAAAGTTCAAAAATACGTATTTTTTTAAATGGAGTAATAATTTATTTTCCTCGTATTGAAAAGGTCCAATGACAATGGGGCCAAAATTGGCTACAAGGACTAAGTGAAATGTGTACTCTAACCACTGGCAAAAAAATTGGTAGCCCCACAGAAAACATACAGAGTAAAATACAGATAAATAATAATTTTCCGTCTTTGATTGAATCGAAGAGCGTCTGTATGTTTCCATAGCAACGCATAATTAAAATAATGTTATTTGCATAGCAACTGAATGTTTTGTCGATTTCCCAACACTTCAAGGAGTGGCAGTGTCGACATTGTTTATTATAAATTTTATTTTATTTTTAAATAGAATGGCTGAAATGCAATTTGGAGTACGTCATAAGATAGGGGCTCCCATAGCCACCACAAGGTTATCGGAGCAAGCAATTGTTTGTATGCCACCGAGAACAGCCAAGTTTACCCTCGAAGAATGGAAACTGAGCAACGATATGCGATGCAGAAACACCGAGGATCAGCAGCAACTTGCAGACAGAGTCCTCGCTGAGAGCCAGAGAGTTCGGGAGGAAACTGCGGAGAGGGCAGAAGTAATGAAAGCAACCTCCGACAGACGCATAGAGGAACGTATTGGTGATATCGAATTCAACAAGAGTGAACTCCAGGTACAACGACGAGAGATATGTATAGAGTTGGAATGTCTCAGCGTCTACAAGACCAGGCTGCAAGATTGTCTGGCTTCACTGCAGTCAAATGCACTCAACGTATGCCGGAAATGCCTCATGTTGCGTGATGGACGTCTCGGCATCGATTTAGTAGTTGATCCAGTTGAACACGCGCTCCAGCAAGAGATCACGGCAATCCTCGGCGGACAAAGTCTCCTGAGGAGAGTCTTAGAGCAACTGCAAGAACAAATGAGACGTCTCCGCTCAACTCGCTATCTTCTAGACCGCGACCTCCAATATAAGCAGGGTGCTATCGACCTTGATAAAGGATCACTTTGTCTCAAACCAACTGATTTATGTTTGTCAGTCTACGAGGGCTATGCAAACCTTGATCCAGCCAATATATCGGCCGACGAATACAACGCTTATTCTGCTAAAAATATTCAAAATGCTGCCAGAGAAGTGACCAGCGCCCGCCCAATACGAGTATATGTTGACACACTTCTCAAACAAGTCATAGATGATCTATTGGTGGCTTATAAAAAATGCAATCACGAATTTAACGAGCGTATTAAGGAAACGAAACTTGCGAAAGGAAAATTAGAAGACATGCATAGAGAAACAACACAGAAGATATCAGATATGCAGAACAACATAGTGTTGTTGAAAAAAGCGCTTGCTGATAAGGAGGGCAACACGGCGCTGGCGCACACGAGGCTGGGCCGACGAGCGCAACGTGTCGGCGCGGAGCTCGTGCGCGACCCGCCGGGGCAGGCGTTGTACTACGAGTGCGAGATGCTGCGCCTGAGCACGGAGCAGCTGCAGCAGATGCTGCAAGAGGCCAGCTCCTCGCTGCGATACTTGCTGCAGACGCAGATACAGCTTGAGGAGGACATCAACGTCAAGATGAACACCCTTAAGATTGACGAGGTCGACTGCATGACGCTCAGAGAAACCATGGACTATCACG
Organism: Watsonalla binaria; assembly: GCA_929442735.1. NCBI lineage: Eukaryota > Metazoa > Arthropoda > Insecta > Lepidoptera > Drepanidae > Watsonalla > Watsonalla binaria. The sequence continues at coordinate 4,665,284 of OV838938.1, forward strand.
CTTATTAAAGCTCTGCACACTAATCTACGTGCTAAATATTTTGCGATTTCCATCTCTTATGGTCTATAGATTTAGATATGCCAAATATGTTTTTTTTAAGTTGATGTTAGATTATTTGAATTAGCTACTTTACGAATCAAATTTTATTTTTATGAAATATTTTAATGATTTACATAGATATTAATCACAGATGACTTATTTATTAGTACATAGTTGTGATGTGACTTTATTAGTTTATTTTATAATATTTAATAAATTTCTCTAAGATGTCAATGATTTTTAATTTTGAAGGCAGATAATGTTTAAGTCACTGTGTTAAACTTCGGCAAAAAATACTGTTCTATAAACTAAGCTAAGGCTTTAGTGAAAACTTAACACGATAACAGATTCGATTATATTAATTAGGTGTGTAGGAATCATTTGAAATTCACAAGCTCGCGTTTTATTTACCTCTAGCTTCTAGGGTTGTCACACAGGGCTTACTTCCCGAAACTCCTCCATTTCATGCACGAATCCCCTGCGTTATCCCAATCCGGGAGACCTCCGGGAAGCACGTAGCACTTGCGTTTTTCCAAGTCCGCGAAATACCAGAGTAGTTGATTTAAACCTTTATTGTACAATTTATCATATAAATGAAGGCATCAGCGAGAATGATAAAGTTGTGCAATTTTTTCCAAGTCGATGATCACCCATCGACCACAAGACCTCCTGAAATCGCACAGATGCTGGGATGGAAAAGTCAAAACACGGGGTTTCCTACCGTGACCCGAGTAAGTAACTCTATTGACGGAGCAACTGCATGGTTTGTAAGAAGTCGTGATGTCGAATTCCATCTCAGTTTCGTATTATACTTGAGGCTTTTTAAATATTTTAAAATAGCCTAGAAAATCAATAGTAATGTTTTTTTTTATAATCGTACCGCAAGCAAAGGCAAAAAGAACCAAGCTGTAGATGAAGAAGAACTTGACGATGTCAATGACCATCCTGCCGAGGGAAATCTGCAACGGTCCCAGGTGAGGGTTGATGGAGAACAGGTGGACCAGCTTCAGAGCACTAGAAATTAATTATATCATATTGTTACATATACAATTCAACCAAATAATCATGTCTCGGTGACCAGCGCATCAACATTTATTATAATGATTGTTGGAGCGAAAAGGACAAATGTATGTACATGGCGCATATTTGTCACTTTCAATCAGTACAAGCAAGGCAATAAGAGTTCATGATAAACATTGTCCTTGATTTCAAAGATTAAGTTTCTCTGTAACTCCTTTAGCTCTAAACCAGTATTTAGCAAGTGAGTCTGACTGCACGCAGCAGACATGGCCCAAAAGTTTTAGGAATCCAAAACTAACATTCGAATAATTTTTCAATACTTCATTCAAGTCAACATACCTGAATATATTAGCTGCAGCAAACAGTCCTTCAGCAATTAACTGAGGGTCGAAGGGATCCCACTGCTCTCGAGGTATGAACTTAGTCTGAGGATCTCTTCTGATCTCAGCAGCCTGTTGTAGATAAGCAGCAAACCTCAAGAGAGCCACAGCAACGTATAGAGAGTTTCGTGTGAAGTCTATGAAGTTCCACATATTACGGAGGTAAGAGCGAATACCCTCGATGAAAATCTCCTGAGTCTCTTCCCATATGAAGCCTGACAAATAATTTTGAGGTTAGATACTGTAAAGCTACTATTGAACTGGGATTACTGATATAACCGCTAAGAAAAACAAAATCGAAACATTTCGGATGGCAGCTATTGGAATATCAGTGTTTCATGACACCTTATAAATGTTTCTCTTTCTAAGCCACTATTTTTAGGAACAACCACAGAGAAAAACAATACATCTAGAACTTCTGCTAGCGAACCTAACTCACCCAGTACGTAAACAACAACCACAAGTTCCAAGTATGTGGGGCCGTTGCCTCTTTGTTTCAGTAGCTCCTTCTCCAGTTCTAGCACCATCCATTCAGGACCGAAGAGCTGTATGGCCTGTACCTCCGCTCTTTGTGACACCAAGATCAAGATTACTGCAATCGTCAATTAAATTATGGCCTTAATTTCTCAATATACAAATAATATTTTATTCTTTTTTCAATACTTGAAAAAAATCAATTCAAAACACTTTTGCAGGAACTTTGTATATATCTATCAGATTTAAAAAAAAAGTGATATATACACTTTCAAGAATGTTATCTCCACGACTATAGTTAGATTGCAAATCAATAAAAAACCTAGAACTGCTAATAATTTAACACAATGTCTACCTACCTAATGAATAAGCAAAGTACTCACAAAGAAAGAACAAGTAACTAGAGGCGTGAATCAAGAACTTCATGAAGGGTTTCCTCATAAGTTTCCCGGTGGCGCAGTTAGGGGCGATCATGTACAACGTGCAGTAGAACGGGAAGAAGAGAGCTACTCGACAGATGATGTTGAACTTCTCCATAGTGGTCTTTCTTCTGAATCCGGGGACACCTTCATACCAGATGGACGCGAGTAATTGCTGGATGTTAGGATGGGCGACGAACTGGGGAAGAAATAGCTTAATGTACTAACTTGAAGAATTTATTAAAGCGAATCAAAACCGAGGCTTTAACAATATACTTTGAATTTACTTATATCGTCATCTATTCAAAAAGAAATAAGATTAGTTAGAAAGTTTAAGTTATGTGTTGATTCTGGACGACTTAATACTGCGAATGAGATTTTTTTAATATTCCATAATATTAGTGGAAAACGTAATGTGTTACGTTTTGTAACGTAATGTAATGTCGTGTGCGACACGAAGCAATATTTAATGTGTATTAAACTAAAATAAAGAACGCAAAAAATTTACAAAATGCTCATTTAATACGAATAATATATACGGCCAATCAAAGCGTCATTAAAGTACCTATGAATTATTTTTTGATCAGTAATCAAAAACACGACTTTGGATTTAACCATTTTAACAGTCTTAAATTACCTTCTTCTGCTTAAAATCAATAGCTAACTCCAGCCTGGCTAGTTTCATATGGTCTCCCTCCACAAAGGCGGGTTCATCTGGATCGTGGTTGAGGATGATGGCCAGCTCTTGAGAGCTCCGCGATTGATCCAGAAGGTCTACGGCGAATAATTGCGCTTGGCGACGCAACTCTAAGTATTCTGCTTTACTTTCCTGGTGAAATAATATGGGAATTTTACAGGAATACTCACGTTTTCCTCCTTATGATCATCACTTTTTCGAAGCAAAATATATCATATTATAATAAGTAAAATGATTAAACACGGAGAAGGCGATAGTTTAATAAGGGCAGAACGCCTTAACATTTGAGTGACGTTTCAATATTACTCCATTAGTTTTAAACCAACTACTTGTATCTCACCTGTTCAGCAAAAGCTAAGTTCCTCAACTCCCAAGAGAGCTCAAAAGCCGTGAGTATAGGGTCGGTAGAGGACAAGGCTATAAGCGACGGGGATGCTAAAGCCCTGTACTCGTTGAGACGAGCCAGTGAATGGCGCAGGGAATCCTCTGTAGAGTCTCGGATACAATCTTCACATCCACACCTTGGGGGAAAGATTTTGGTGAATTTATCAACCGAAGACTTATATATCAGAAGAATATTGTTCATGACAAAGCACGAGATGATGAGGGACAAACAGCTAGAAGCATTCGCTATGACTATTATAATACAGTACCCAAAGTTAAGGTTGAGTCATGTTAAATGTTGCATCGCTCGAAATATGTTGATACTTTTCGGAAGCAGGTGATGGTCGGAAGATGGTGTGTCAACGCGTTTCAAGACACACTAATATATAAAAAACTTTGTCGACCATGAAACATGTCAAAAGCTATACTTGGGGTAATTCTGACGTGTACAAACAACATGTGTAGGGTGATTTAGTTCGGATCAACCATCTCAAGCTATTGAAATCCTTATATCTAGTTCTTCAAAGTTAATCTCTAAAACTGTCAACAGAATCTTCAATACAATAATTACTTGACATCATGAGGGTCTGGTAGGGTGGCTCCACGGTCAAGCAAGATCTTGATGATTTCGTAGTTATTCTTGTGTGCAGCCAGCATCAGTGGTGTTATGTCTGGCGTGAACATTGCCGTGTTTGGGTCCACCTTCTGCCAACTCTGTATCGAAATACAATGTTTTGAAATCCTACTGTAACTGAGCAAAGGGTCAACTATGATTGTTGCAGCTACGCTCTAAAAGATTTCTTCTTTTACGCTTCTTCAATATCAAATAACAAAAGTGCTTTGTATCATCCAATGAAGAACTCAGCATGACAAAATTAATATTTTCCGTTGAAGCCAAATTGAGAGCACTGAGAGTTAATGGTGGTTTATCAAAAGGTGGTTGAATTTAAATTAAGGGAAAGAAGTATCACTTACGTAGGGTTCTCCATCTTTATGAATCAACTCCTCATGCTCCAGTAGAAGTTCTACAGCCTCCACGAACTCAGCATTGATGGCTTGAAGTAAAGCGTCTTTGGTCTCAACACCCATGATGACGAGGAGTTCCACCATCTCCATGTTTTCTCCGTCTATAGCTAGGGTCAATGCCCCGCGGCCGAGAGAGTCCACGCAATTGACTTCAATGTGCTTGTTCCGATGGGCTTTCTGTAGGATTCTGAAGCAAAGATTTACAAGATGAGCTCTAGTTACCCAGCGGTTTTTCTTAGCATTAAATTATATTATTAAGATTTCAAACCACGTTCGGGGAAGGAAAACATCGCGAGGATACCTGCATAATATGTTTGGGAATAAGTTTAATGGCGTCAGAAAGTATAGTATCTGGCGAACTAAATCAAATTAAAAGCAAGTGTCGTAATACCTTTGTCTGCCCTTTCGGGGACTCTTCTGGAATGTCGTGGGCATTTTTGATTGGGGACTATAAGAGAGGTAGGCCATAATGGGAATCTCTAGTTGGAAATTAGGACCTGGTCCTCTACAAGACACGAGCAGAGTACTTACTTATCATACTACCAGTTTTATTATAAAAGCAAAATATACGGACACTACTCAATCTTCTATACAGATAAATAAAACTGATGAATCTGTTTGTAATTTTAAAATATCAGCTTTTCACTAAATGCGTAATATGAAAGTATATACTGTATTGACTTAAAAATAACTCTTAAAAAAATTCTCTCTCTGTTTGTTCGTTTGTTTCGGGTAATCTCTGAAACGGCTGGACTGATTTTCACTGGCAGATAGATAATATTACAAGGAGTAACTTAGGCTACTTCTATTTTACAAATAAATTTAGGGTTCCGCGGTAATATATAAAATAGCATCTAGTTTTTCTATTTCCCCACAAACAGTGTTGTTTAGTAAGACAATAGGTAAAACACTGTTTTAAAAGACAAAATAAGTACATACATACATACATATGCTCACGCCTGTATTCCCCGAAGGGGTAGGCAGAGGTTTTGTTATCACAACACCCACTTTTCACCGAATTTGATTAAGTGCCAACGTGACAGATGGTGAGTCCATCGCCGTCTCAGGCACTATACATACGTCTTTGAATTACTTCTCAGAAATATGCAGGTTTCCTCACGATGTTTTCCTTCACCGTAAAGCACGTGGTGTGAAATCACTGTACATAAGTTTCTTAGAAAAACTCATTGGTACAGGCCCCGCTGGGATTCGAACTTGCGTCGCTTGCGTAGCAGACGACTGCTCTAACCCCGAGGCCACCACGGCTCTTTTACGACAAAATAAGATATCAAATAAAGGGATTCAATTCAATTTGTTTTGTACGCAACGTCGTAAAAACATTGTGTACAATAGAAAACAATCACAAAAGAATTAACAAGGAAGCAATCCCATTAAAGAAACAATAATTAGATTTGACTACTACGTCATATATTTTGCTATATATATACCTACATGTCTTCGTATAAGAGGTTGACGTTGAGTTAAGTATAAAATCAGCAGAGAAGATGTTTTAGGTAGAAGTTACTATACACTAATGTTATAAAGGATATATCTGTATGGCGCGACGCGAATAAAATGTATGCGCAGTTACCCCAACTATTGTTGCAGAGCGCTCATGAATCGTGACAGCACACGTACCAGTGAGTTTAAAAAACAATTAGTAGTCAAAGTAATGTCACCACGAGCTTTAGATACTTTGAAGGAATTAGTTTTCTAATATGGGTTGAAACGTGAAAGTAGGTCAGGCTAAATGGTAGATATCTCTATTTTGTTCATTACTTTGAATATTCTAAGGTACTACTACAATGTGATTTAGATTTAAATTTGAATTTATTGAATCCCGGAGATTAAAATGAAACATGGCAATGACAATGTTTACGTTGACATGACATTATTGTTAGGTAGGTACAGTCGCGTATAATAATATATTGAACAAAATTCGGGCGTTTTCAATAGAATGACATAATTTGGAGACACCGCTTTAGGATGAGATCGTCTTTCTGGGCTTAATTACGTTTCTTGTAAAGCTAGGAACATAATGGCTCAGACTGTTTTATTTTGATCTTTTTGAATGTACTTAGCACCTTTTGTTTTTTTTACGTGGAGAATCCGTCATGGATACACCAACTACCGTGGGGGCAGCGGAAGGGTTATGTCGGACTAACACCGACTAAACTCCACGTTGTTCCTCCAAGTCACTAAGTGGGGGGATGCACGTGATACGTCTTCACATGCTAGCACCTGGCCGCGACTTTTACCCACGATTGGTCAGGACCAGCAGTTCCTGAGATTAGCACTTTCAAGCTAAAAAATAAACGCTTCAGCTTTATATATAGAAGTAAGGTAAAGGCACGTATGTTGGACGCGGACCAATCATGGACATTTTTTGTTTTTTCAATACCGATCAGATGTGCCCGTAATATAGCTGTCATAACTGTTTTTGACAACTGACACCCATTTTGATTGCGGCCATAACGGTTGTTAGTTACGCGGTGTCATTTGGTGTCGGGAATCATAATTTCTTACTAGAATCGCGATGCAAGTAGGTACACTTAACTTATTTTGTATCTGGTGGTGTATCATTGTTGTTGAATTTACATTATTTAATGATTTATCAATAGAAATGCATCAATTTTATAATATACTCCATACTATAAATTATAATTTTAGCCCTAAAACACAACACTGGATTTTTACTGTCCATTAATGTTGTCTCAGTAGAAGCGTTGTTTATCATAAGCATTAAATTCTGATTAGGCAAAGAGTTTTTAATTTAATTCCAAATCCTTAAGGATGTATGTTGAAAAATAATTAAATTACAGAGCAAATATGAAAAAAATTCGCTTATACTGTCCATGACTGTGACGGTGACGTTACCTTATGTCGATTTGTTTATTATTCTCAATGACAATATAAGACCAACTCAAAAATCAGAGATTGGTTGCAATGTGCAAATCCTGACGTTTGTTCCTATTTGGTGTTCCTTATTTCTGGGGCCAGACCATGAGCTCTTATTGTAATCTTAGTTCAGTTGTGTGACAGTGACATATGTGTACACGTCATATACATCTCATAATAAGAGTTAAACTATCATGGCAATAAGAGGTAATGGTAAGGCCCCTAAACATATAATAAGTTAGTATAAAATAATAAGTCTAAAGTGTAAGCACCTAGCTAATAGTTTAGGTGTAAGCTTTCATGTCAATTATTTAGTATCTATGTTAGTAGACAACGGGGCCAAATAAAAATGGATAGCAGAATATCAACGCATAATTTAAACAAAATAATACATATTTGGTATAAAATTTATCGAGTAATATTTTTATAATAATGGAATTGAATCCGGTGGCCATAAATAATGTAGGTCCATAATAGATTATATCTGTATTGGTAAAAAGGGCTTCAAGATATTCATACGATTTCAGTCAAGTTACTCTTTGCAACATAAGCTACCTGCCAGTAAAAATCCCGTTAAAAAATCCCGTTTCAAAGATTACCCGGAACAAACAGGCAGACAGAGAATTTTTTTTTTTTTTTTTATGCCAGTACCGTATGTTGTTTCGTATACATTGAATAGTTGTTATTTTGGAATTGCAAACAGATACTTAAATTTTATTTATTTGTATAGATGTATACTTAGATAAAGATATAGCATAGATGTTTGAAACAAATAACCACATACCTTCTAACATTGGCCATGTCTCCCCTCTCGACCGCGAGGAGGTATTTCTTCTCCTCGAGAGTCAACGCCTTGGGTAGTGTGGGCAACTCCATCGGCTTACGGATGCCTTCCAGATCCGGATCACCCTGTATACAAGAATCCATAAACAAACCTCCAGCATAATTTTTATACACGAATATGAAACGTTAAAGCTAAGAAGTTCTTAATACGCACACAAGAATACGAGAGTGATACCTACCGCCTTTGCTAAATATTCGTTGACTTTAATTTTATTTTAACTTATCGAGATTACGGATTTTTTTATATCATTTGTTTTGTATTATTAAAAATTATACAATATTTCTGAAGTAATTTGCGAAGAGCAATCGCTGTGTTTCTTGCCAGGTTATTCTCAGTAAAACCAACCTCCTGAACCTGACAGTATCATGTATAATCCTGTGTAATTATGTCATTTTGACGATTTGATAGTACTCTGTTAAAGCGTATAAAGATATTTATGAGTTTGAAAAACTACTTGTTTAATATGCATCGCAGAGTTGCAAGCCCAAAATCAGCAAAACTTGTAGCACTTTGAACTTGGCAAACGAGTTGCATTGTTCAGATCCCAAAGCGATAACACGAACAGAATATTTGGATATTCTCTTCAAAATAACGTAAAAATATGATTCTTTACAAGCAAAAGGTGTTTATTCAAGAAAAGAAAATACTCAGTGTGTAATTTATTATCTAATAGATATTATAAAATTCCAATAAATTGGATACCTACATTGATCTAAATCAAAGAAATGTTTATGTATCATTATGAGAAAATCTTAATTAAAAGCAATATTAATGAACATGCCATTATTCTAAATTCTAAAAATGTTAGTAAAATACGAACTAATGCGGTAGTCGAACCCATGACCTCTGCAAACCATGCAGGTGCTCTTCCCACTGACTGCTACTCTTGATCTGACATGGGGACAACTTTGATCGTTTAAGCAGTGCGTATTTAGAACTTCTTAGCTTTGGCTTATAATTTGACGGTATCAAGATGCAACGTCAAAGCTCAGAAGTTCTTAATACGCTCTGCTTAAACCGACGATGGTAGGGCCCCTAGGTTCGTAAGTCTCATAATTTATTCATATTATAATCGTCTAGTTATAATTAGAAAAATTAAGACTCACACTCTCAAGGTCCTTCTTCTCCGACATGATGCCGGGTTGTTGGAGCGGCGATGGTCCCACCGACGTCCGTTTATCTGTTCACTAAGGAGCGTCATTAGAATCATCATCTCCCTGGCCTTATCTCATACATTGTTGGGGTCGGCACTTGATTCAAGCCGATGCGGCTGATCACCTGCTTTTGATACGAAGCGACTGACATCTGACCTTCGCACCCCTTTTGACGAGAAAAATCTGTGATATGGGCTAAACCAGTTGTCAGACTATATTTGGCCACCGACTGACCGATGCCTGTAACGATTGCCAAAAATGATAATTGGCAACCGGGACCGTGTTAACGTGCTCTCTGAGGCACGGAGGGAACTCGGGCGGTCACCCATCCAATTATTGACTAGGGCTAGGATTGCTTAACTTCGCTGATCGAATGATATGCGTAATAGCAACTGTGCCACGAGCTCCCCTGACGTCATTAGCATCATCATAATATATTGGCACATCTGCATTAATAATATACTATTGCTAAATTAGCGATGTACTCGTAATTACGCAGGTCCCAATATTCATAAATAAGAAAGCTCTGCTGGTCGAGTGGTTTGTGTTGACTGCTCCGCAAGCGCCAAGAGTTCTTATCTCAATGAGCTTTTCTAAAAAAAAATCATTGAAAACCTAATGCCACACCGCGAGATTTGTCTACTACTGAAATGCGAAAACTTCTATCGTAAATAGTCAAACTGATGAAATGTCATATAGTCTGAGATGACGATGGCCTCATTATCATATTGGCAATCTATCAACGATGGAAATTGATTATGGTAACACCTCTGCCTGAGACTCTTCTGGGAAGGTGCGAGCCTAGGGTGAGTGCACCCACGCGTAAACCCAGTCATACGTGAACAAGCCCCTGTTATGCCATCCCCGAACGCTAACGTAATATTGTATGATCAAACAATTAGTAATACTTGCAGTAAACGCGTCTATGGGTTCCTAACTAAATATTGTCGTACCTAGTCTTAAGATTTTCAACTGTTTAATTCTGCCTTAACTCGCCTCGAAAAAAATCCTATATCTAGAGCTGTGTGCACACAAGATCACTGCTTAGGAACCCTGTCTCAGCACTAAGCTTGTTGGCTTTGCTCACAATAGGTTCATCTCCAACATAATTACCACGAAGATTTACTAAAGGAACGCGATGTTGCAAAATTATATTCGATTGCAATAAAAACAACAACAACCCACGTTCGGTCAGGCTGTTAGCTGGTGAACCAACCACCCACTATAATATGTAAGTAATTAAGCGGAGAGGAGCCCCTATCTATATCTAAAGGGATAGAAAGTGCCTAAAGCTCACATTCAAACACGACCCCAATACGAGTCAATCCTCAATGCCTATTTTCTTGGACGGTCGCGAAACCTTACAACTTTCACTTAATCCGCATTGACATGACGATTACGAGGTACCGACCGTCACCTATTTACCTGACGTAACCTTACATTGGAGTAATTCAATTGCCACTGGTATTCGTCATTACCATAGCAAGTTAGAACAGCTGTGAGTACATACTTAATCCACGAAGCGTTTTGTTAAACTTCCAAATAAATTATATATATTTTTTTAACACATTAGAATATTTGGTTTTAACTGTTGCGAGACGACAGAATTTTCGAAAAAACTGTAAAATGTGTCTAATTAAATAAATTGTCTATAGCACTTGGATCACATGACTAAAACTGACCTAACTAAATTTCACATTAACTTTGATCACTTTTGTTCCAAATTAGCCGTACTTATAATTAAAAGCACAATTTATAAGTGACTGAAAAATGTCTGTAACCTAGGTACTTACTTACCTATGTTTAGGAAATACCTACATAGGTATTACTTCTTACACAATATAACTTTTTCTTACAAGTTGTTACCTGTTTGGTTTTGTGATTAATTAGCCAGCCTAGTGTCACGACTCGCGCGTTCAAATCCAACAATACCCGCCTTGTATTCTAGTGATGTTTAAATTTAAAAGTTAAGCAGGTATTAAAAATAGCAATGATGTTGTTTATAAATTACCAAAGCGATTGCACATGAGAAAAGACAACTGTAATATTAGCTTAACAAGAGCAATTAATAGGAATGTATATGAAATAATTTTAGATATTAGTGCTCGAAATTTTAATTACAAATATCGTAACTATTGAAAAAATAAGTACTTACAGCTAACAAACGCCGAGGCTGACGCTACGCCACTCATGCGCGAGAGACGACTCTCTACTTTATATACCCCTGCTGATCCAATTAGGATGGGTGACCGCGCTGGACCACATGCAGTACTTTGAGGCACTTAGGCATCTATTCTTAGGTCATTAAAGACCAGATTCGCTTTCCACAAAATAGGTATTCATTATTCCTGACTAAAAGGCAGGTTTGTATAAAGAAACGTCTCCCCGTTTTCTGTGGTATGTATATTATTATCATTTATTACACCTACAAACGAATACTTCGTCTCACAAGGTGGACAGTGAATAAGGACGCCTGCCCCAGGATCGTCCCGGTCGACCTCCCGGTCGGATTATAAATATCCTACTCATATTATAAACATGAAAGCTATGTATGGTTGTAAGTTTATTAATCTTTCATGCAAAAACTATTGAATTTTAATGAAACTTTATTAATATATAAGTAGGTAAGTACATAGATCGGATAACTCAGGCTATAAATTTGACAAAAGACATTGTGTGAATTCTCCAGAATATTAAGATAAGTCAATTCCTACGCAGAAGGAGTCGCGGACACCAGGGGCCCTACCATGAGCTCTTATTGCCATGATAGTTTTACTCTTATTTTGAGACAGATATAATTGACGTGTATACATCTGTCACTTTCACACAACTGTAATAACATTGCAATAAGAGCTCATGGTTGGACCCCTGCTAGTTGTTTCAATAAAATAAAACAAGGCACTACTGTTTAGAAGTGTTCAACTATCATTCATAATTTCGCAAACAATTTATAGTTATCCAATTTTATTGCTTTCTAGCACTTTCTAAGGTAACAAACTACATACAATGTAAGCTTAACCTGCGGCATATTAATGTCTCTCGTTTTTGCTGACCGCCAATCGTTACCACAACAGTTAAATAAGTTTATTGAGATTCATCCGAGATCGTATTTGCACCAAATATAATCATCAGAAGATCGGCTCTCATCGACTCGCACGAGTCACATGTACACATTCATATACGTACAAGGATCTCACTCTTAAACTCTTCTTAATTTGGATAAGAAGTTTACTAAGGGTAAGAGCCGTGGTGGCCTTGAGGTTTGAGCAGTCGCCTGCAACGCAAGCGACTGCTCAAGGAAGTGAAGGAAAAAATCGCGAGGAAACCTGCATATTTCTGAGAAGTAATTCAATGACGTATGTAAAGTGTCTGAGACGGCGATGGACTCACCATCTGTCACTTGTTGGCACTTAATCATCTTCGGTGAAAAGTGGGTGCTGTTATTACAACACCTCTGCCTACCCCTTCGGGGATTCCAGGCGTGAGCATATGTATATAAGTATGCAAGAAGTTTACTATTAAAATTAGCCAGACTTGATTCGAGATCTTTGCCCGTACTCCGTACGCGCACGCGCATAGGTCTGTGTAGAAATTATAAAATATTTAAAAACAGAATTTCAACACCGAGTTTTACACATGCATGAACGCCATCTTGTGGTCCAAATTTAGATCAGATTGGTGAGAACCTTTTTTTAAAGACCGATGGCGATAAGTAATGTATACATAATATTTCCTAAACCTTCGGAATTAAATTCATATTTAAAGTTACTCGGGACTTATCACGATAATGTGAAAATAACGACGTTTCACAAAGCGGTTACTTTATAAACAGTAGTCCTAGACAAAGTAACATTCTCTCACGCTTGCGCTAATAGAAAAAATACAAATGAATGTATATGACATAAGTGAGTCACGTGACATATGTCGTTCCCATTCTTTTTGTATCGTTGGATAATGCCACTTTGTCTACAGACTTAGTGCCTACTACGGTTCTCGCCCAATAAAGAAAGCCGCCCTTCTCATATGTTTCTTTTTGCGGTACCTATTTGTCAAGGTCCGATCATTTTACGAGATCAAATAAACCATGAGTGACATAAAACGCATTGCTTTTATCGTTTCTGAATTCATGAATAAAACGAATATCGTTATACGCCCACGGGTTATGGGAGTAGGAAAGCATTGAATCACACAACGTTGATAAACGTTCATCCTGAATTAAGCCTCTTAAACCAAAACCTGTTAGAATAGGTGATAGGTAAGTCCACCTAATAGCCAGGGTCTAAGAATTTGGCTATGGTATCCCTGCCTGTCGTAAGAGGCGACTAAAAGGGGCGACGACACAGTTGCCCCGGCAAAGTGTGGGGGGACACCGGTGCGATCTATCAGAGTACCCGGAGACCCCCTGAGCACGGAGGTTGGCCACCGGGGGGGTTTTAGAGCGGTAAAAATCCCACATACCCTGACCTGCCTCTCCTAGGGTAAAGTTCCACTGACGGGTCCAACGAGATTCCCAAGTCATTTCGTCGCCACACTTGCATGAATATAAATGTACAGTGCCATTAAGAGTTGTGGGTGCTCACCGAAAATATTGGGGGTAACTGCGCATGTATTTTATTCGCGTCGCGCCATACAGACAGAGATGGACTCATGATATGACTAATGCGCATTCAAGGTCAGCGCTCATAACTCGAGAAGGCACCTGGTGCGTTATTCTGTAAGGTTTCTCAGCGTCGAACTCGACGACGGGCGTTGGTTTTAAGGATAATAAATAGAGGATAAGGTTCAATTCTATTCAAAAAAATTATCTTTTCATAAAACCGACACTCAACGAGGAGTACGATGCTGAGAAACCTTAGTGAATAACGCGGCTGTACTTTTACCTAGTAACATTATAATTAACTAAAATATTGGTGTTCTATACAGGATGTCGGAGAAACAGGCACAGTAGTCTTCTAGAAGTTGTAGAGTTTTATGAATATATCACTATGCTGAAAAATATCTAGCTCCAACGATAACGTAGTTATAGGCTATGGTTGCTAAGGGCCGAAGAGCTCGCGGCCTTTAGCGATTGAAGGAATGCGCGGCTGCGTTTACCTACATCACGTACGCGGTCATTAATATTGGTAAATTAAGGGGAAGGTTAGTGGTTACGAAAAATTGTTTTATGGAACTATTTCAGGAAATATTAGTGAAAAACAAGAAAAACGTAGTTAGATTTCACGTGAATAACTCTACGTTACCGCTGATTTTTATGCGAAAATAAGGTCATGATATGTTCAACTTTGAACGTCAATCACTCGAAAACGGAAGATATGTTTGTCATAATAATTATATTTTCATCCTAAATTTATACCCTATCACATATTTTAACAGCTGTCCTATTTTTGCCGACATTCTGTATACCTAACAAGGAATTGTCCATAAGTGTCTATTCTCAGAGTGTGAATTTGTAGGTAAAATCAGAGGGTAGGTAATTGACATTAAAAATTAAACTCCGTGTAAAAATGTAAAAGTTTATTACAACGCGTCCTCTTTGTTATTGTACGCGAAGTGGGTTTGTATAATTGATAACAAAAGTTTCATAAATCAACCATTAGGTGGCGCTGTCAACGAATACGTCCAGTTTTCAAAAATCCTAAGATTTTGTTTCGTTCATAGACTGCGATGACACAAAGTAACAAAATGTTTCGCTAATGTCAGACATAACATTTCTATCGGAGAAATTAAGTATGACATATGTACTTATGTATGTATAGCTCAGCATAACATTAAAATAAAATCTCCCAATAAAACGAATCCTGCTCAAAATTAATGCAGTCTGCAAAAAATAGCCTGGTCTGTATTTCATGGATTCTGAAATTATCATTATGCAAATATCACAAACACAACGCCCACTCATGGTACTATGTACACCACACTTCGTGTTAATGACTAGTGCAATTCCGGATATGACATAATTTATATTATAATATTCCACATTTATCACTAAATTCCGTAAAATTATCATTAATTGTATTTTCATTAAAATAAAACTTTTAGTTCTAAATTATATAACAAAGCTAACATGTTATAGAAGAACTTCTATGTCCGACTTTACATAAATGCAAAAATAAATTAAACTGTTGTAAATGCTTCGTTACAAGCGAATCTCCTTGCAAGTTTATAATAATAAACGTGCATCTATTTAACAAATAATGTGGATTTGCAAAACAAAGTATTGCATCGTTTTATCTATTCGATTGATTATCCTACGGTAAAATTAATTAACTGTTGCGTGATGCAGAAACACAGAAAATATTAGTATACATTAACCGTTATCTTTTCAAAATATCTTTTTATCCATCGTTTGTTCCTGATTACCAAATAAAATATAATACAATATATAAAAACAACCTCATACAGGCTGATTCGTCAATATGGTACGGTGGCAGGTCTGAATATAAAATAAAGAGAAAGCGAAGGTTCTAAAGTGCCTGGGAGTCAAAGCGCCTTTTTTCCACTTTCTCTATAATTCAGACTTCTCCATACTTCCCAGTGAATCAACCGGTAAATATTCTTAAAATGCTTTTGAGAAGCGGACGGAAAATTTCATAAACAAATTTATCTATAAGAAAAACAATTTATAACACATTAATCGGCCCAAATCGGGTCCACTGTTTGAAATCGACCTCCAAATAGCAAAATAATTAAAATTTAAAAAAAAATAACTTTCTACCAAATTTTAGGTACCACGAAGATAGAATAAAAAACAACATACCTATATTTCGCAATTTCTATTGATAGAAATTCCTTAGACGAATGTCCAATGTTATATAATAAAAAGGAAATTTATACAATTATCTATTCGTCGGAGTAGAAATCATATAATTATTATAATTACATCTGCCATATTTCCTTGCATTCACCCTGTAAATTAATAGGAACTCAAATTTGACATAATTTTGGAGTGCAATATGAACATGTAATATTATGACAGCAATTCAGAACAACAATCATGATAATTATTATCTACCTAATTGCATTATCTTCACCTTAATGCACTAGGACAAAGTGAATGATACGGGAGCCGAATTAGGACATAGATGTTATTGCTAATATATCATTATTAATTTTAAAAAAATGTATGCCATAAAATTAATAAAATGGCCTCATTAAATATTTATGCCTTAGATTATCTCCGAGACCTATATTTATTTCACTTTAGAATTGGTTGCATGAGCAACGTTCCCTTTGTCTGTTACGCATCAGAAAGAATATTACTAAAATATTTTAGACCAATAAATATGGAGTTACAGAAAAGTAATTATTCTTAATTTGAAATGAGCTTCACATATTTGTCTTAATTAATTTAAAATCTCTTCAACCGAATTATACATCTAATTATTTTACATTAATTAACTTATGCAATTTATTTCTTTCAAAATGACTCATTTCGTAAGCGCTGTATTTCAAACATTTTTACTTATTATTTTATAATAAATCTAATATACTTAGTTCGTTATAAAAATGTATAGTAAATCATTTTGCTACAATACATTTGGATGCAGATAAGCAATAATGTGTCAACCCGCATAAACTTGGTTTTGAGAAAATGGCGTCTTAAGATGATTGTATATGTGATTTAAGATTTGTTTTATGACATAAATCCATTTTTTTACGTACTTTTATGTTTCAGATGACTTGAAACACTTTTTTAGAATGTTAAATACGTGATGCATTATCAAAATATATCAAAACCTTTGAATTTGACTTTTTGTGGGTTGACACATTATTGCTTATCAGCATCCATTTATCATAACAGCTGCATCAAATAGATATAGAACACCGATAGCATAAATTATACATTTATTTTATTCATCTACATAAAACAACAACCAATATAGGTAAAACGTAATCATTTATCAAATGAAACAAAAACTACATTTGCCTAATAATAAGTAATCTTACAAAAATACATTTATATATTGAAACCTAATTTGAAAAAGTGTCCAATTCGAATCGCACCCAAAAGAGGGTAGGTCCATGCTAATTGTTCTTTTAACAATTATCACAGGATAATAGGTAATTGACACTTTGTCTGTTGGTCAATACGCAATCTTATCAGCATATGTACAGAGGGCCTAGCGCGAGTTTCACTGCCGCCGTCACAAGTCACCGCGTCGACGTAAACGCAGATTGTGATCCCATACAAGTGCGCTTACGTCAACGTGATGACTCGTGCCAGCGATTTTAAGAAAACTCACATCAAGCACTCTGATGTTGATTTCTGTAGATGTATCATGAGTTTGCAAGTTTGTAAAACTATAATCTTTGCGTCACAGCACAATATTATTTATACGACAAATTTAAGTCCTTTACGTCACGAGTTGTAAGCGCGTACCTTGGATACGCAATAGTCATTTTATGAGCCTGTCTCAGTCTATATGTATCTAAACATTCGCAGTATACAGACTATTTTTGCTGCGCTCCCATATCTCGTGACGGGAGTTGTGCCCCAAGTACAGGGTTTAACATGGTCGTCTGCGTATTTTCTTCATTTTGTACAGGAACGTTAAAAAGCGCCCCAAGCGGCGAGTGTAGGAAGTTTTACTTCACCATACAAAAACAAACCAGTACGCAGGGTCTAGTGTGCTTGGGGAACTGTGCAAACATTGTGCATAGAGCAGGAACATTACAAAAACCATGGTAAACTCATAAACCACTAATGAATTTCATTGATAACTTGCATTGGAAATGCTCTCCACTGACATTACCAAAGTACGCAAGGATATACAAGGATACCTTGGTCTGGTCAGGAATTGGGGTACCTATTACAAAATTCTGCAGTTTTCGTTATCTATATTCGCTAGCGTCACCGCACAATATTGTTATGAGACAAGATGACATTAAGTTCTAAATTAAAAGCATTCCGCTAAATGCATAAAGTGTATAGAGTACTCTAATATATATTTTATTAAATGTATGTCTGACTTTCAGTGTCTTTTAATTTTTAATTTTTATCGACATTTGTGCATTGGAACATTGTCCATGAGCTCACGTTTTTTTTAATTATTTATTTTGTATTCTTTAAATTGTATAATATTTTTGAAAGAGTAATTACTGAGTTTCTTGCCAGGTTCTTCTCAGTAAAAGCAACCTTCCGAACCTGGCGGTAGCATGTATAATCCTGTATAATTATGTCATTCTGACGATTTGAAAGTACTTTGTAAAAAGTCTAATCGAATAAAGATACTTTTGACTTTGACTTTGTTCCGATACAAATATATACGGTTGATAATGTAACTTTTATTCATATATTTAGTTAGTTACATTATAGTTAGTTTCACAGTAGTGACGCTAACGAGTATTAAGACAACGCTGGCAAACTCATAATAGAGGTATAACTTTACCGCAATAACTTACCAAAATGGCGGATAAGTCTGTCACCCTCTCTTGTACTGCTCAAACGTCATTATAAATAAAGCTGAAAATCTCCGCTTTCTCTAAAAAAATCCCTTTTAAAACATTGCACATGACAATCACTTGTTCACTACTATATATCTATGACAACTATATACACACATTTACAAATAAATAAACACACAATCCTTTACTTCAGGTCGTCCTCTTCGTCTTCTACGTAAAGTAAGTCCTCCATTTTGGTCCTAAACTTGCTATTAAGCTCTTGATCTGTTGGTATGGGTGTTTTCTGTAATAAAATACAAAATGGACGATTTTTTTATACATACCAAAGTCAAGTGTGGCAATTAAATTTGGATCATCTGACTACCAAATTCTTAAAAAGGGTAAAGAAAAATACGAACACGAGGCGAGACTCGAACCAAGACCTCTGCAAACCATGCAGTTGTTCTTTCAACTGAGCTACTCGTGATCCTACCACATGCGCCGAATTTTTCCTTCCTTTATTGCGGTGCGCTTTTTAAGAATTTAGAATTTAAACATTTATGTCATAAATAAAAACTCTAATATCTGTCCAAATTTCTAATGTTTCTTGCCAGCAGCAAAATATAAAGATGAAAAATAAAAGAGGTCCATGCTTTCCGAATTGTTTATTTGACAAACACATCAGTGAATACACAAAAACCAAGAAAGCGGTGTTAAAATTAACTTGAGTCAAAACAACGCAGCTATTCAAAAATAACCTTAATTATTGAAGCGTTAGAGTTTACGTATTAGCGTTGTTGGCTCAGTCAACTTCATGATAGAAAAGCATTATATCTTTATAAAACCATACACAAATGACAAACACAAACAAAACAAAATATTATATATTATATGTAGGTATGTACCCTGACGTATTGTGCATGCATAAACTCATTTAAATAAGCATTTTTCATTTTATTTCTAGTAATTAAAGCATAAATAATTCAGTCAGAGCAACACACATAAGACATGCTGGGTATGAAATTAGAAGATATATGTCAAGACGCCATTTTGTATTTCCATCTTTCTCATACTGAAGTCTGGGAAGAAGATGGATATATATTGCGGTTTGACACTTAGCTTCTCATTACAAACGTACATAAATTCATGCAATACATTAAAAAACATTAACATGCACTTTGCTATGCATACATAATACAATTTACGAATATAAAAACTTTTTGAACTAATAAACGTTACATTTTTGGCTTCGATATGACAGTTAGTGTCAAGTTTTAATCATTCACAGATAATAAGCATGATTGGTAATTAATGAAAAAACTATTTAAATTAAAATAAAAAATTAAATTTGGATTTCATAGTTTTTCTGTATATATGTAAGTAATGATTGCTTACATATTTAGATTGATGCTTATTTCAACCGTTTAGCTAATTAGATAATAGCCCAGTACCTTTTATTACTTAGCACATACGTAATATACTCCTGCCCGATTTGTAAAATAATAAAGTTCAAATATAAAGCGTAATTTACCAAATAAATAAAAATTTCGATGGTTTTTTTTATCACACTTACTAAAATATACCATTTACCATGACGTCCGGTAGAACCAAATAGGTACATGCATTATTTAGATTGATCCATATTTGTTTTTAAAACATAATTAATGTTAATGTTAATGTTATACGTCCATGGCACACGTCAGTCTTAAAAAGTTGATTATATGTATATCATTATTTACTATCAATAATCATTATAATCATAATAACGATTTAAAAATATAATCTTTTGAAACACTCACAGTGATGCAGAACAGGATTCGGCATGACTTGGTTGGTAACTTCGAATTAAATTATTAAGACATATTTCTGGATTACGCAATGCGCACTTACTTCATAAACAGTTGGCCACAATTAAAGCTTCAATCTTAAAATTATAAGTTGAATTTAATCTTAATGTAATTACAAATTATAATGCATTGGTAATATGCTCATAGAATTAGTATGTGAAATGAAGAGTTTCGATAGTTTAATATGAGAGATATATACCGGGCTACTTTCGAACACCAAAGAGAATATTCTTTACGCTATTTTGGACTAAAATTGTTTTAGGGTTGAAATTGGAACGTAGTAGCCAACCAAGTGCCGAAGGGGAACACAAAACGATCACAGATGATAGAGGCACACGGGGAGTGAAGATGCGCGTTAAGTTAGGAGAACCGCCGAGACGGCGTCAGGGTCCAGTACTTGCTGGGACGCGACGTGTCCAGACATTTGAATGGAGACTGCGGGAAAGGCGGGTCACGTTTAATTATAAGGTATTTTTTTGCAATATCGGACGTGCCCTTGGGAACCTATACTATAGGATTTTTTTTATTGAAATGTTTAGAATTAACTTGTAAGGCCATTCTTTCATGCAGCAAAAAAAAAAAAAGTTAATAAAATCAGCCACATAACAGACATGCAAAATAATAATACTTAATAAAAATGAGAACAAAAATACAGAGATTCTGCCATGTTGTCGCAGCCCAGGCCGCCGGTGGCGCAGTTGGAGGCCTAATACAATGGGGGCCTACACAGGAGTGTATGTACGTACCGGCGGGTCGTGGCGCGGGAAGGGCGCGAGGCACACGAGCAGCACGGTCATGTTGTCGCAGCCCAGGCCGCCGGTGGCGCAGTTGGAGGCCTAATACAATGGGGGCCTACACAGGAGTGTATGTACGTACCGGCGGGTCGTGGCGCGGGAAGGGCGCGAGGCACACGAGCAGCACGGTCATGTTGTCGCAGCCCAGGCCGCCGGTGGCGCAGTTGGAGGCCTAATATAATGGGGGCCTACACAGGAGTGTATGTACGTACCGGCGGGTCGTGGCGCGGGAAGGGCGCGAGGCACACGAGCAGCACGGTCATGTTGTCGCAGCCCAGGCCGCCGGTGGCGCAGTTGGAGGCCTAATACAATGGGGGCCTACACAGGAGTGTATGTACGTACCGGCGGGTCGTGGCGCGGGAAGGGCGCGAGGCACACGAGCAGCACGGTCATGTTGTCGCAGCCCAGGCCGCCGGTGGCGCAGTTGGAGGCCTAATATAATGGGGGCCTACACAGGAGTGTATGTACGTACCGGCGGGTCGTGGCGCGGGAAGGGCGCGAGGCACACGAGCAGCACGGTCATGTTGTCGCAGCCCAGGCCGCCGGTGGCGCAGTTGGGAGCCAGGCAGCGCTGCATCAGGGCCTCGCACACTGCTG
Organism: Watsonalla binaria; assembly: GCA_929442735.1. Taxonomy (NCBI): domain Eukaryota; kingdom Metazoa; phylum Arthropoda; class Insecta; order Lepidoptera; family Drepanidae; genus Watsonalla; species Watsonalla binaria. Next base: position 4,687,241 of record OV838938.1, read on the forward strand.
CCGGCTCCCACCCGCTCAGCAGACGCACGCGGCAAAACGATATCACCTCCTGGATAATACCCTCACCATATTAGATACAATTGCAGTACTGGGTTTGGAAGTATAGTAAGAAATCAAAGCTCTGTTAGAACTTACCTCGTTGGACAACACTTCCCAGATGCCGTCACACGCAATCACGATGAACTCCCAGTCGTCGTTCAGTTGCCGCACTTGCACGTCTGGATAAGCTGCAAAAAAAAGTCTTATACTTAGTTTAACCATTTGACACCGTTTGACAATATACAGCCAATTTTTTATTCTATTTTACCATTTTTCATCTAAAACCAACACGTTTTTTTGACAATTCCAATACTCTAGAATAGAAAATTGTATCTTCTTAAGTTAGTACCGGTAACAATCTGATCCTGCGGCGAGAGGCGGTAGTTCCTCTTGAAGACGTAGTCTCCGAGTGCGCGAGACAAGGCAAGGTTGCCATTGACACGGTTCAGCTGCACCCAGCCGCCGCCCGCCGTGATGCGGCGTAACTCATCTTCATTGTTGGGCTTGTGATCGTATGATAACACCTCAACCTACACCAAATTTCAATTGTTGCGAAATCGATATTACACTTACACGGAAAACAAGCTATGCCGTAGAGTTCGAGTTAAATTCCAATCCAAATAATACCAAAGCTATTTTCCAAAAAAAATTAAGCAGTGAATTCATACTAATAGATTTACGGTGAAGAAACACATCAGGAGGAAAACTGCATACGTCTGAGAAGAAATTCAAAAATGCCTGAGACGTCGATGGACCTGGTCATCTTCAGTGAAAAGCAGATTTGTCCTAATAATCGTCATACGATCGGCCACGGCGTGTCACCCTTAATAATAGCACTGCCAGGGGTGCTTAGATTCTCATAGATGCGTGCGTCCCTGTGAACGTGCTATCTCGAATTATTTGTTCCTAGTTCCATACTGCTTAATAAACTTATATATTTTCTTGCAGAGTTCTTCTCAGTAAAAGCAACCCTCCAAACTTTTTATTTTAGTTCTGCACGTCACTGCTGGGAGTCGCTGCGCATACTAATATTAATCTCTCATACTAATATTCGGCGGCTACGCTAGCGAGTATGGATTACGAAAACGGTGGCAAACCCGTGATAGGGGCACTGTTTGGAGTGTATGAACCGTTACTTACCGTTCCGCGTACGCTGGCGATGGCGCGCGAGTCGCCGACGTTGGCGCAGTAGAGCGTGTTGTCCTTGACGAGCACCACCACGGCCGTGCTGCCAGCCACCTTCTCCTGCAGCATGTCCTCCTCCAGCATCGCCTGGTCCATGTCCAGGAAACCCTAACACCACACACCCTTCAATATAACATCACAATATAGAACACATTCAACAAGTTGCACTTGCAAATGGATTCTGTCCAAAAACTCTTCTTTAAAAAGTATAAAATGAAGATGCCCTTTCCAATATATACAATATTTTTTTGTCTGCTTGAACGCATCGTCCTTCAGTTGCAGAAGAGCTCGTGGAGCAGTTGCTATTGCTCATATCTTTCGACAAGCAAATATAAGCAACCCTAAACTCAAGCTAGTAGTTTGATGGGCTACCGGCCGTGTTGCCTCCGTGCCCCGGAGAGCACGATAAGCTGTTGATCCCGGTTGCCAATTTAACATCTTTAGTATTTGTTTAGTAACTGATCTAACCCAGATTGCCGATTTTCGTCGTAAAAAAATCAGGTGATTAGTCACACCGGGTTGAATCAAGTGCCGACCCCAACAATGTATGTGATAAGACCAGGGAGACGATGATGATGAACGCATCGTCCTTTTAAACTACGTTAGTGTACTATAGAAGTTGAGCTCTGATGGGCTGATAGCTAATAATATCCATATTATACTTATAATAAGAAATGTTATATTTATTATAAGAAAAAAGTTTATATATTACTGTTAAAATATTATAGAAATGACAAATAACCTTTCACTAATGCAGCGTGTCCCTGGCAATGCAACATAACATTCTCATAACATTTAATTGCAATAGCAAAAAAATATAAAATGTTTGATTATTCTATGCTCGCATAATTCTTACCATTCTTTCATGATCCAAGCCAATATGAATCGTAAACTAAAAAAATAATGTCGACATTCGCGGTAACTATATGATTTGCTAGTTATTAAGACAAAATAAACTTTGTATTATTGAGTTACGGTATACATTCGCTTGCCTATGAAATGTTTGATTAAAATTACGTATTACAAACAGTGATATCAGTATGCTTAGATGTAAACATGCAAAATATGAAGGTCACGTATGGGGCATGCAAAGTGGGACTAATAAGACCTCATTATATTCTATTTAGAGGTTATTGTTATTTAACTTTGTGAGGTCATATAAGAACTACTGGTGAATGATAAATGTCTCTAAGTAAGAGTGTTACAACAGGCACCTTTTACCAAAATATTTATTTAATTTTAATGTCGATACAGACCAAAAAATTATCTCACAAAAAGTAGAAAATTTACCTCTATTGCCATGATATTTTAACTCAAACACTTCACAGACCAGTTTCTACTTCAACCGATCAATCTCCTTCTCTAAGTTTGTTTTCAACTCTATGCATGAGAAACTGGCAAAATTGTGGCAGCCCCACAGAAGCCATAAACAAAACGTAAAGTTAAGTGGCATGTATAAGTCTGCCACCGTCACTAAGTGAAACTATGATGGAAATAAGATCTTATGGTAAGGCCCCAGTAAACTAATGCAAAATATATTTGACAAAATATTATAGTCAAGAGAGCCGTGGTGGCCTCGGGATTAGAGCTGTCGCCTGCTACGCATGCGACGCAAGTTCGAATCCCAGCGGGGCCTGTACCAATGAGTTTTTCTAAAAAAACTTATGTACAGTGATTTCAAACCACGTGCTTTACGGTGGAGGAAAACATCGTGAGGACACCTGCATATTTCTGTGCAGTAATTCAAAGACGTATGTATAGTGCCTGAGACGGCGATAGACTCACCATCTGTCACGTTGGCACTTAATAAAATTCGGTGAAAAGTGGGTGTTGTGATAACAACACCTCTGCCTACCCCTTCGGGGAATACAGGCGTGAGCATATGTATTATAGTCAGTTACCTGTTTTAATGCTTCTTCAATGTTGCCGAGATGGTACTCCGGTCTAGCTGTTATGAACTTGTGTAGATGCTTCCCCGCATACTCTGCTATGTTGGCGCCTGGAATTTACAATTACAATCAACAATATCTAAAACTATACACATAAATACAATTTAAGTGTCTGTTTGTAATTCAAATTAACGGCTTTACAATAAATGCATAAAAGTAAAAATCATTATAATTTTTTCTGTTTGTCATTCTGTCTGAATTGGTCACACAGCATACATAGAATATTATGAGTAGAAACTTATTGAAAACTGACATGTACATCATCAATCATCACTAAAAGATACTACACACTTGCAGTGGAAGTCAAAACTGACGTTTATTACCAATTATACAAGTATAATTTATATCAACACAAATCAAACAACATTAAAGATATTTATGTAGGTAGATATGGGTACAAAATAGGTACACTTTGCATACAAATTTGACCCATGAAGGTATAAAAATTTATTCACAATAGTAACATATCCCAAATTTAGCATTAAGCACAAATCCACACTTACCGCCATGTCCATCATAAACAGCAAAGTAAGCAGTGCCAGGATCATCAGGCAGCGACAGTATATGTGTGTGCGAGTCGTCCATGGAGACCCGCCAGCCCTGCATGCAGGACGAGCCCACCAGGTAACGTGCATCCTGGCATGTTGACGATTGCTTATCCGTCACTGGCTCCGATAGGGTTTGCCCCATTACTCTATAAAAGTATATTATGCATTTGGCATTGTACTTTCGTTACAATTAATGAATTCAAATCTTAAACTATACTGATACTGGCTGGAATCTGTCATGCTCATGAATATATTGAATATTCTAGTTTATACTTTAGACTAGTTGTGCCCCAAAGTTTTAGACTGAATTTTATGGGAGGCATTATTTAACAGAACCCTAAATAAAAAGCAATAGCTTTAGTTACTCATTGTAACATCAGCTATCTGCCTGCTAAAATCCGTCCAGCCTCTTCAGAGATTAGCCAGAGCAAACAAATTGACAGGCAGAGTAAATTTTATATATAGTATAGAATATAGATGTATAGTTATAGATGGAGCAACTATAATACCAGTACAGACATTAGCCATCCCACTAATACTTTGGTTTTCTTGTTAAACATTAAATTTAGAAAGGGCGCAGATAATACACACTCAGAGGGTACAGGGGCATTACCCCAAACTTATAGATATGACTAAAAAGCTGATGTCATACTGTATTTTAAAAGTCACATATTTTTTAAGAGCCTACACATATAAGCAACATGCAAAACAATTTGCTGCTTAACAAATTGTATTGATTAAGTACAAAAATGATTTTTAACACTTTTTTACCAAAATGCATAGTGATAAGTAAAAACAAATCCCCACTGCCACTGTTTACTTTCAACGTTAAAATCACTTTTACACTTTATTATATAGCTTGTGATACTCACAATGATTGCTGTACTTTTTTGGCGCACAATTTTTCACGATTTCCGATGTAAATTAATCAATCAAGGAGTATTTTAGATTATATTCTCAGAAATGCGTAGGTAAATATCCAATCTGAAGAAACGTCAATTATGACAGTTCGAAATTCACTCCCTAAATAGAGATGACCAGCCAGCAAGTACATATCGATATTAATTTTATTTAAATCTAGCCGTTTCCCACGGCGAAAGAATTAACAATAAAAACTATGCCACAAAGTGATATTTTTTTTTCTGAATAAACACTAGGTAGCCCAAGTAAGTAACCGCGAGAAGCTGTTAATTATCATTAACAAACAGAAACTTAATTTTATTCATCTGTTTAGATATAGACGTATACTAGTTTGATCCCAAATAATACATAACTAAGAAGGTGGCTTAAAGAATAAATGTTATGTCTATACAAAATATAGTACCTAGCTGACGCTCACAACTCCTTCACATGAAACATTACTAGTACTTAACTAGAGCTAAATCAGTTAACGGTCAAATACAAGAAGTATTTAATGAAATGACTTCAATTTCTTCGTTACATAAAATATACAAACTAACTAATAATTTTACCTTATGAAATGTTTAATTACAATGCAGCATATAGACATTCAATTATATTTTTCAGGTATCGAACAAAACCGTAGATACCACGGCTCACCTCTATATATCGTACTAAACCATAAAGCAAGGAAATACTTTGATGCTTTTTAAAACTCTGCCGGGATCGCTACAATCGGGCTTTCTGGGGGAATCTCTTTGGGTGTGGTTGCATTTTTTATTTTACACTTCTATATATTTATTAAGGTATGACTGCTGTGTTAAACATACAGCGTTACTGGGCTGAGACGGACTGAACTAAACAAATACCTACACCTGCTGCATGGTGATAAAAACATAATAAAGAAACCTGCCTATTCACATGGTCTAAAAACAACGATTATAAGCACCATACACGCACCGTGCCTGCACCGTGTCGTTGCTATTAAAATTCAATTACTTTCAAATAATATTTTGGCTTATAGTGCTATGCTACACACCTTATAATTTTTGCAGGAAACATAGCTAGCAAAATATATAATATAGATATATAATATTATCGAACAAACAAACTGAGCACCACATAAATTTACAAAGAACAAAAACATTTAAAATAAACTAACATGAAACTGATTGTCAATGTCGAAAAAATGTCACCATGGCGGATTTTTGTTGCTTTGTGCCAGCTCCGTTCTAATCTCTGCACATAATCTGTAATAAAACTATTTGATTTTTTTTAATAAGTAAGAAATTTCCAAATTTTTTTTATTTGCACACATATCCGTAAATTTTTTCTCATCTAATATAAATATTCATCTTGAATGAACGAATGAAACATCTAATAGAATTTTGGCTAGGACTAGTGTTTAAGAAACAATTAAAGCTTTTTTGCTACTTTAAAGTATTTTGTTCAAATGGCTCGATGCGAGTCCCGGGTTTTATTCATAACTGGTTTTTAATCAAATAAATCAATACCTACTTTTCATAATTCATATCTTTACAACTGCATTTCGAAATTTAGATGCCATCATTTAAAATCAACGTAAAAATAAGATACGGAAGTGCCAACTTACCGAATTATGTACCTACCTAAGTACCAACTTTTTAAGATCTATTTTATTGTTGTTTAGTGCGTTACGCATTGATAATTACTTTGTTTACTTTGTAACGTTTTTAAACGGCTGTCCACTATGCGTCCAGTAGTTTACAAAAAGCCCTTCTTGCTCGAATAGATTTTTTATAAATATGTTAATGACAGAGTTTTTTTGCCTTTATCAATTCCACTAAATAAAAAATTGCTGCTATTCAAGCTGTGATTACAATTATTACTTAGGTTGGTACTTATATTTGAAAAACTAGAGTGTCCCAGCGATGAACTCGACGTCTATTGTCGGTTTCAATAGGATATTGATACATAAAGCAGGCAAAATAAAGTTCAATTTAGTAGGTACCTATGTTTGAGACCGACAGTCGTCGTTTCAGGAAAACGTAGCAGAAACGAAGCGAGTATCAATATTACCGGTCTGTGTCACAGGCATAACTTGGCTATCAAGTTTTCATAGCAATTGATTACTTTTCAGCTCGAGCATTATACAAGTTGGTAGATAAGTAGGTAAAACGTAATCAAAATGCATTAGCAATTTTCAAGCAATGCAAACAACGTAGATTCTACCGCTTAATTCGACATTTGAATGGCCATGAAATGTGACCGATAAAATATGCAAATTCATCTAATTCGTCGCAAAACAAATGTGATTTTTAATCAAAGAATTATGGCATCAGATTTGGCTGAGGCGAAACAAATGCATGCGTCGTTGTTAGTGAAGCAATTGAAGACCTACTTGCGTCATCTTTCTACCCATGTTATGAACCTAGATGGTAGGTATACCTATCTCTTTATTTTTAATTTGCCTAATATATTATTATGCTTCGTCCATATTATGTCCAAGTTTCTAAGTAGGTAGTACCAGGTATATTTATTCCAATTTTTGGGTGCCACGTTAATCAGCATAATCTAAGCCCCAGGCAATCTATAATTATATTATAAAGCTTTTCTCGTTTGATTATTATTAATTCCAACATTATTTTTGTGTTGGAAGTTCATTCATCGAGGAAGGCTTGGCTTTATAGCTCACACTGTGAAGCGAATATCAATGGAACATGTTACAAAAATCGTTTCCACTGACAAATGTGGTCACGTGATATGTAGCGAGACGTGATAGGAGCGGCTGCATGGCGTAGTTCCTTTTTGAGTCGCGGGAAATTTAAAATGGTCACGTGACCACATTTGTCACTGGAAACGAGCGTCGGGCGGCTGCATGTGGTTGCACCTTCATAGTTTTTATTGTTAACCCTACTCGGGTAAAACCGCGACGCACCGCACTGGTAGTTTTGACAAGAATATGAAGGTGTTATTAAAGAGGTCTCAGTTTGGCATCTGACAGCACCTAGTGGCTCCAATCAATCACGGAACATGGTTATTTGCCTCGAGTGGCAATGCCTAAAAAAATAATTATCGTTCGGAGAATACCTACGAGTATGTCCCTAAGTAATATGTATTTTTTTCTGCACGTTTATCGACCCAAGAGCTCAAGTTTTTTCTGCAAGATCCTTCTTGCGGATTTAATATCGCTTATAATTATCCAAGTTAATTGGAGGAAAAGTGGACATTATTTTCGCTCTACTTATTTCCCGCATTCTTGAGTCTACGCGTGTTGGGCACGGATTAGCGTAGTACATTCAGAATAATTAACAGAATAAATATCGTAAAAAATAACGCTTAAAAAATACTTTTATCAGGAATGAAGGGGCGAGTGACGAAATCGACACTAGTATGCACTCAGAAGTCAGACGAAGTATCAAATCAATCAGTATCAAGTGACCGCGCGCCAAGAAAACGCGTGCCCGACTGCGCGTGAACGTTATTGAATTGGGAGCTTGGATTTTGAATTAAAACTTTTTATTATCATGGCTTGTCCAATGAGGTAAGGTTTTATGCATTTCCATTAACAACAAATGTATTTTGTTAAAAATTATTAAAAAAAAAATTATATTTAGTATTAAAAAATATTTCTGTGTGTAATAACCAATAAATTCTAGCCAATATTATGTTTATTAGGTACGATAACACCAGCTAAAACTTAGATTTAAGTATTTCATTAGATGTGATTTCTTTTAATACAAGTTGTTTGTAAATTTTAACCAAATCATAATTTCATTGGCTATTTAAATATAGTAAATGATAACAGTGATAGTGAGTTAGTACTCACATAGTTTATCTACCCTCATAACAGCATTGAACTAACTATACTGTTGATTTTAGACCATTCATAGGCCAAATGTCGGGTCATGTAACATTTCATTGAGACCATTACTACCGATGATTAATTATAATCAACAAGAATCGGCATATAATACGGGTATTGACTGCTTACAATTTCATATAGGTAGCTTTTATTAGGTATCTGCTTAGGTTTTTCTAAATTACATTATTTTTAGTTAGTGACTAAAAAAAATATGCTCACGCCATGCCAGAAGGGTCCCCGAAGGGGTAAGCAGAGGTGTTGTAACAACATCCACATTTCACCGAATATGATCAAGTGCCAACGTGACAGAGAGCGAGTCCATCGCCGTCTCAGGCACTATACATACGTCTGGGAATTACTTCTCAGACATATACAGGTTTCCTCACGATGTTTTCCTTCACCGTAAAGCACGTGGTGTGAAATAACTGCACATAAGTTTTTCTTTAGTTAGTGACTAATTTCTCCTTTGCGGCTGGTAGAAGTGATGTAGATCAATAGACAAGTTACCTTTGAGGTATCAAACTCATAAATAAATGAATTACCTCCCAATCAATTATTTTGTATCATATTAAATTTTTTTTTAACGCAGTGGCCTCTATATTTTGTGATTTTATATCTATTTGATCACGTTATTCACTTAAATTTGGGTCATAACTTTTTATAAGTATCACTCAACTAATATCCGTTGACGTAGTTGATGTGTCTATTGAATACCATTGATGAATTTTTGAATAAATTATGTATTTAATCACGTAAAATAAAATTTCGAAGTAAAAACATATCATAAAATATATATATATATATATAAGCACATGGAAACAGTTCCAATTCACAAATGTCGAAAAACGAGTACCAAGTAGGTAATTTTTGTATTATTGTGTAGCTTGAGATGACCAGCCCCCACTAACACTTGTTCACAAGTATTGCGTGAATGTCAGCTATTGTCCTTCTCAACTATTAGAGGGTACTTATGTAGGCAACCCGACTTCTGACAGTCAGCCAGACTTCTGACGAATCATCATCTCCCATCCCATACATTGTTGGGGTCGGCACTTGATTCAACCCTTTACACATTAAAAACCCTAATACACTTTAGAAAAGCTTGGGACTATAAGTAAGTAAATGGGCTTTAGATAGGTACAACTCAGCCCTTCAAGCGAAATATTTTTTCTAAGATCCTATTCCTACCCCTTTGAGAACGCTTCCGGGGAGACGTTACTGTTGACTTGCAAAATATTACTCTGTTCAAACATCAACACTTAGGTCATGAACCCTTGCATGAACTAACATCTCTACTTGTCAAGTAACTTTACAACGTTTTTAAGCAGCTGTCCAACCAGTCGAGCGACTTGTCAGTTGATGACTGTAATTACGAAATGGCTACTTACAATGTACACATGTGATTAACTTACGAATCATGGTTTTAGGGGTCCATGTAGCTCCTATTATTAATATTTAGGTACCAATTCGAGGAAAGAACTGTACGTAATACCTATTTGAATCGTAGACAAATCAGTATATATTTATTTATATTTAGGAATGTACCTTGGTAGGTACCTTGCGAATTATTTCAATAAATTTAAGAATAAATTCAAACGTAAATGAATACTTATTTAATGCATCGAAGCGGAAGGCTTCTACAAATATCCTTACATACAACTAACAAAAAGGAAGAAAAACGTCTCATAGTAATAATAATAATCTCCTACCGAATTTCGGTTACGGCGGCTAATCTCAACGAGGATTTGCCATGTACGCAGGAGATATTATAGTGCACAAGTGTGTGCGCAAACACAGGTGCACTCTTTATTCCCTCTCTCTCATAATCCGATGGGACGGCAATCCGACACGACCGGAGAGAGATCAGGCATAGGACCAACGGGTTAACGTGCTTTCCGAGGCACGGGGGTGGAAACACCGCCAACTTCCAAACTCCGGGCATTTTATTGTGAATTTCTTGACAGAAAAACCCAATATAAATTTTAGACCCGACCCGGGAATCGAACCCGGGACCTCGTGATCAGCAGGCGAACTTACTAACCACTAGACAAACGAGGCAGTCTCATAGAAATATAGTTTGAAAAAGTAGCTACGGAATCCGCAAACAAACAAAAAACATGCATACTTTTCTCGAGTTAATAACTCAACTGGAATATCGAGTTCGACGAAATCCCATCACTAGCCAAGTTTCACTTGTTACGTACCTACTTATTATCTTCTCTTTATCATCAAAAGACAAAGGGGAGTAAATATTGCAGTATCATCAGAAAGTAGAAATTACTAAGACATTTTTTTACCGGACGAGAATTTACTCGTACAGGTGCTCGGCAAAAATCAGCGTATGTATAATATACGCGACATACCTATAGACAAACAGAGAGTCAATAAATGTCTACAGCGCATTCAAGGTCAGCGCTCATAATTCGTGACGGCACATGTACAAACGATGCACACGCCACGCAGCTAACTTAGGTTTAGGAAAAAGAATGAACATATTTCCAGCGATACTATATTTGTCAACCTTAAAAATATATACACAAACCTTGGACTGCGCCCAAATCTAGGCTAAATGGTCTTGACAGAACGACCCAATACGTCTTAGTTTCCTGACTAATGTCCTTAAATTGTTCTTCTTTGTTAGGTCAGGGATGGATGATTCTTCAGGTCAGGACGGCAACGTCCTTGGCAACGAAGCAGGCATGCTGTACGGCGAATACCTGATGCTGGACAAACTGCTCAGTGCTCAGAGGATGCTCAGCGCAGAATCCTCTAAACCGGTCCACGATGAACACTTGTTTATCGTCACGCATCAAGGTAATGTAAATACAACCTTAAAGGGAATTGAACCAGATAAATATTTGTGTTGGAAATACGCTTAAATATCAGATGAGAATGGACCTTCTTGTCATCACCTACTTACTTAGGTACAGATGCTTCAGTTATATAAAGTGGTCCCTCTCCCTCCTGCCTCGTTGGCTTAGTAGTCACAAGTGCTACTAATCACGACCCTTTTGGTTCGATCCTCAAGTCGGAAAATGTGTTTTTGGGTTCTTCCATCAGCTATTTCCCAGTAGCCCAGAGGCTAGTGCTCGGATGATAGAAAACGACTTGCTCCCACGTGACTTAAACTCAATTGGCGCAATGTGGGTGTATTAAAAATACACACCTGCCTATCCTTTCGAGGAATACATAGGTATGTTATGTATGTAGATATTATATCAGGGGGCCAACTATGAACCTTTAAGCAGAGCGTATTAAGCTTTGACGTTAAATTTTACGGTACAAAATGAAACCTTAAAGCTGCTTAAATCGATGATGTTCCCCAGGCACATAACTTAATATTCCTCACGAAACAATTGCACTTAAAATTTCAGCATACGAGCTTTGGTTCAAGCAAATAATCTTCGAAGTGGACTCCGTGCGAGACCTGCTGGACGTTGAAGGGCTGGACGAATGTCACACGATGGAAATATTGAAAAGGCTCAACAGAGTTGTGCTTATATTAAAGGTAGGCACGGGTGCCGTCATGAGTTTTGATCGCTGTATGCGAATTCTGGGAATTGTAACTATTTTCGCTGAGTGCTCAAAACTTGTGATGACTCCTAGAGGGTAGTTTTAGCACCTCTAGGAACCGCATTATTCTGTAAGGTTTCTCAGCGACTAGCTTAGGTTTATATAATCTGTGATGTAAAGATGTAAATAATAGAAATCTTAACAATATATTACCCATTGTTTACTTACTTATATTTTAAGATTTATTCACGGAATTGGTTGGACATGTATCTTGCGGCGTACCTACGTCACACATCGATAAGGCAACCCTGACATTTGACACACAAGTTAATTAGGGTTCTGCATCAAAGAGGTAAACACGGATCCCATATAGTTTTCTCCAATGTCTGTCCGTCTATCACATCGTTATTCTCGGGGACATTAAACTATCGACTTGGCATTGCTGTTTACGAGTGAAAGCTCTTGGTGATAATAATAATAGTTATCCCTCCCTGAATATCTTTGAAGTTTACAAAGTGCTTACAAGTGGTTACAAGTTAAAACTAAAAGAAACTATTCGTTCTGGTGTCGACAATGGATTTGAAGAGAAATAGACGATAGTTATCTACTTAAGGATAATCTACAATTATTAGATTTTTTTATGACATTTTATTGAATGACAGCTTCGGAATTAAACATAAATTATGTTAGGGTACGGAATCCTCGGTGCGCGAGTCCTCACACTTGACCGATTATTTTTAAATATTAACTGGTTCTCACTAGCTATCTTTATGATGTTTTCATCTTCCATTCAATAATATTGCTCTTGCGTTTGAATCTAGCTATCGTCGCCTTATTCCGATCGAAGTAACGACGACCTGTGCCCCAAGTACCTATAGGTTTTCACGCGTTCGAACGTCTTCGTTTGACCGTGCGTTTTGCACTTATTTATATGGAAACGTAAATATTCCTAAGTATGGCGCTTAGAGCGATTTTTGACGTTCCTATGCAAAATGAGGAATATTCGCAGGCGATATCGTCAATGTAAGAACTTTCTTTGGACTCTTATCTTGCTCTTAATAGTTCATTATTTATTTATATAATCGAGGTAATACAAAAGTAAACATCTATTCATGATTATCCATTTTTTTCTGTGACTTTGTATAACTTGAAAAAGGTACCTAGATGATTAATTTCCTACGCTTAATGAAATCGTAATTCGCAAAAGAACGAAGAAATTGTAATACCCAATCAAGTTACTATACCTGCCAAGAAATATATAAATTAGCAGTATGCACGGACACTTCCTTAAATTTACTATATTTTACAAATTATGCTTATAATATTGGAAAAGGACATTCTTTATTAAGTAACTAATAAGTAACTAAAAACTAATTACAAGTAGAAAACTTGGCCCAAATCGGTGTCTCTCGGGATCGTGCCAAGAAGGCTGGCAGTATTGCCACGTTGAATAGCAATGCTGATTCTCTGAGCGAGAAAAGCCCCAGCCCGCTTGTCACGAGAAGCTTCTACCAGACGACGTGCAACCTCTTTGAAAAGTTGATGAGCATCTGGACCCCAAGGTCCCAGAGTTTCAACCGCAAACGCAGAAAATATGTATCCTTGACCAATGCAAGCATATTTCCGACGCTTGAGGCACTCCTGCTGAACAGCAGCAGCACCGCCGGGGAGATGGAACGGAGCCAACGTATCGACACACCAGCGGCCGGCGTAATCTCCACGGCACCAGCGACATACCATCCGGCCTCCGGCCATCGCTGCGCGCCAGACCTACTGGTTCCAGTACAGCAGGCACCCCGGCGGTGACCAGAGCCCGGCGTATTAGGTCATTGATGGAAGAATGACGACATCGTCGACCGGCGCTACTGACGCATGACAGACCATGGTGTCCGAAGATGTCCACACTATCTCCACAGTGACACCGATGAGGGACAATACATTTTGCGCCTAAACGCAAGCAAGCACACAATCTGAATGTTGTGTCATCCAGAAGCGTACCGATGTTAAAAGATGGTAAGGCCTGAAGCCAAAGACCAGACTCCCATTTAGCTACTGCCAAGAGGCGGGCACGATCAGCAGAGATTAAACTACTTTCAAGAAGTGTATTAAAATTCAGCCTGCTGATAGGCTCGTCCCATTGCCTTTGGGATTGCGGTCTTAGCGGGAAATAATTAAAACATAGGAAAGAATTACATAATTTGCGAACTTTTAACATACATAAGATATCTAATGTATGATGATATAATTATGTAATATCGTAAGGTTGGGTAATTAAATAGAGCATTATATATGCTATAGGCCTAAGTCCTAACATTAAAACTTAAAAAAATTGTTGTACTCCGTCCTCTCTCTCAAGTGTAAGTACCTACAAGTACACAAGAAATCTGACAGACATAAACAATCTCGCGGAATCCTACTCATGCTAGTCCTAAAGACAATATATGGTAGCGAGTGTACTTCGCGTCGTCAGGTGTTTAGTTGCAACGCAAAGCCTGTGACATGGCGTTTGTCACTTTCAACACGGTATCAAATATCGAGCTACTTTCCAACTGGTTCACAACAAGCACACTTTCGCAACACTTATGATAGATCAATCATTATTATTTACATTTAATTTTATACAGGCTGTTTTGTGTCAACAACTATAGATAGTAGGTTAGATGAATGTATGTTTTAAAAAATAAATATTTATAGCCCAAATCTCTCCGCCTATGTGTTTGTTCGAGCTGGACTGATCGGGATTATCACTGGAACAACGAGACATTATTTTATTTAACTGAGTATTTTTATTTAAATAATAGGATAGTCCATGAAATTAACTCCACGCGGGTAAAATCGCGGGAACTCCACGGACCTCATAAATTATGATCGTGCCAAAGTAGTAAAGTTGATGGAATGTTTTAGAAAAATCATCAAAAAACTTCAATTTATAATGTTTTGTTATAGTTGCTGGTGGACCAAGTGATGATTTTGGAGACGATGACTCCGCTGGACTTCATGGACTTCAGGAACTATCTGCGTCCAGCATCGGGCTTCCAGAGTCTGCAGTTTAGGCTCTTGGAAAATAAGGTAATATAAGTTTTTTTTTTATTGTCGAGATGGAAACCTTCAAAGGGTCCCCGACCGACCTGGGAGCAGAAGGAAATGTTGGATTTTTAAACTTTAATTTTAAAACTCCCCCGGTGGCCAATCTCAGTGCTCAGGGGGGACTCCGGTTACTCTGATAGATCGCACCGGTGTCCCCTCACACTTTGCCAGGGCATATCCCGGGGCAGCTGTGTCGCCGCCCCTGGAGACCTCGCTGTGGGCGGCAGCGCATCTAAGATTAGCGAAGATGCGCAGCGAGACACACAAAATGATTCTAATGTTTCTTAAAAAACAATGTTAAGAAACAGTAGAATCATTTTGTGCGCTGTGACTAGAGCACATTGATGCTCTTGAGTATGAGCGATGTTCATCAAACACATCCCTCGCTCATGTCTTGTGCACCCTTAAATAACATGTGACGCGTTCTTACCGTGGTTAAAATTGATTATTGAATGTCCGATATTCAGATATAATTCCCATTGCGGAGTAGATAAACAAATCATTACGGCTAGGAAATAATACCCAGGTACTGCTGAAACATAGGACCCACCAAATCAATCAAAGGAAATATTTGAATTTCTATTAAAAAATTTAAAATTTCTAAATTATATTTTCAGTTGGGCCTGAAACAAGCTCTGCGAGTCAAATACAACCAGAACTACCAGAATGTGTTTGGTGATGATCCAGAAGCCATGCAAGCATTACACAGGTAAATTTTGCTAATGTTTACCGAGATACTTACCTAGTTATTATTATTTTTTTAATACCACCTTACAGCTGCAAATCAGTAAGTAAGCAAAGAGCGAGCTAACCAGCCCTCATGAACCTCTGAACTCTAGCCTTCATGAATATCTTTCAGAATAATGGTTAAAAAATTAAAAGTAACAGTAATTTATAGAAACAAATAGTTAACGTAAAGCAATAGTAGATATGCTAAAAAAGTTTGTCAATAAATGTGTTGTTTCTTTCATTTTCTAGATCTGAGGAGGAGCCAGCTCTCCTGGCCCTGATAGAGCGGTGGTTGGAGCGCACTCCTGGACTGAACACGCACGGGTTCAACTTCTGGGGCAAGTTCGAAGCCACAGTCAACAAAGTGCTCAAGGAAGACATCGAGGTTGCATCGGTAATACTTGCGATAGTCACGTCATTCCTGACAGGCAGAACATAACAGCTGCTTTACAATTGCTGAGAAGCATTCTTTAGGGGGTGCTGCTAATATGCTGTTCGATCATCATAATAGCATACAATGTATGTTCAGTAAGTTGGAATTCAATTGTTTTTATTCCGACAAGCTAAGCAGAGGTTTAATTGTGGATGCCACATATAATCATGGTATGGCAAATACGAGGATCGTGCCAAGTATGCTACCAGCATAGACATGATTAATAGCATTGCTGCAATAGCATTTGTCCGTTTGTCAAAAATCTGCTACGGTCCACTAGACAACCTGCAACCTCTACAAAGAAATTAGGAACATCGGTGACTTAAAAACTATTATATTTGTCCTCAGAGGGAGCCGAACGAAGGGGTCCGTAAACATCGCCTGCAGGATGTGGAAAATAGACGAGAGATCTACCGCTCCATCTTCGACCCCGCAGTTCATGACGCACTCCGCTCCAGAGGCGAAAGGAGGTCAAAGCCACATCTACTAGCGTAGTTGTCATTGTACCTAATTGATAAGTCGACGCCCAGGCACAAAGTCCAGATCTCTGTTTTAATATAATAAATTACATACATATGCTCACGCCTGCATTCCCCGAAGGGGTAGGCAGAGGTGTGTAATAACAACACCCACTTTTCACCGATGATGATTAGGTGCGAACGTGACAGATGGCGAATCTATCGCCTACATACGTCATTGAATTACATCTTAAACATTTATATGCAGGTTTTTTCATTATGTTTACCTTCACCGGAAAGCACGTGCTGTGAATTCACGCTACTAATTCTTTTAGGAAAACTAATTTAGTACAGGCCTCGCTGGGATTCGAACCGGCGTAATAAATTAATACAGCAGATATATCTTCGTACCTACTTCGGAGTTCTAATAAAGAGATACTTTAGATTACTCCTAACTTTAGCGTCAGTAAGTAAAGCATCCTATGCTTGACCTAACAAGAAATTTATATATAGTAATTAATGTATTCAAAAGATTATAACTTTGGTTATCATACGAGCGTCTGATACATGATTCATTAACTTGTCGGTTGCAGGTTGTCCCACCGTGCGTTGCAAGGAGCCATCATGATCACCTTCTACCGCGACGAGCCGCGTTTCTCTCAACCTCATCAGCTTCTTACCCTGCTCATGGATATGGATAGTCTCATCACCAAATGGCGCTGTGAGTTCATACACACCTTGCAAACTCACATGTCTTCTCATTGTCTCAATTTGGTTACTTAATGATTAAAATAGTACTGAAAACTCCTTTTGGGTCGTAAACTATATAGTAGAGTGCCGTTTAACGCGTTCACTGCTAACGACGCGTATGTGCGTCCAACTGTTAGAGAATTTACGAAGAAGATGAAATGTTAGCAGTGAATGTGTTAAATCGCTTCAGTTTTTCATACCGGAATAATCTTCGTGTCTTCACCATTTTATTATGTACTCTAATTTCTATACTATAAAGACAACATTTCCTTGTGGTCCCAGATAACCACGTGATAATGGTGCAGCGCATGATAGGATCCCAGCAGCTTGGCACTGGAGGCTCTTCAGGATACCAATATTTACGTTCTACCCTCAGGTAAGAGACCTCTACTTACATCCTATAACCCAGTTACCATTACTTGGAAAATGGGATACAGCGGTATCTAAACTGAGCAATCTGGTTGACCAGTGTATGATGGGGGACTTTGTCCTTTAGTGTGGGACCAGTTTGGTCGAGCTTATGATTACAAATTTGATTTGCCCATAACTTTCCCGTCCTTGAACTATTCAACATTTCACCAAAATATCTAGGTAGGTTTTATTTCACGGAACTAAATTTTTTTTTAATTCGGTGTAGCCCTGTATCATCACCTATTTGAAGTTTCAGAGATTAGCCGGAACAAATAAGACAGACACACAGGCAGATATTTTTTTAATAATGTTTTTTTTTATGTCAGTGCCCGTACATACTTATTTTCAAATGCTTTCTAAATTTAGTTAAATGCTGCCATTTTGGTATAACAAAAAGACACTTACATTTTATTTAGTAGAGATATATAATTAACTTTCTCTGTAATGTTCCCAGTGACCGCTACAAGGTGTTCCTAGACCTATTCAACCTGTCGACGTTCTTGCTGCCCCGGTCCCTCATTCCACCTCTGGATGAGGGCATGAAGCGCAGCCTCAACCTCACTTGGGGAGACCAGATCAAGGAGAACGGTGACAATGCCAACGGCCAAAACGGCGTACAAACCACCTTATAGGGTTTACTGATGCTATCTCTAAATATAAGGTTGTAAAAGTGAGTTCTGTTTGAACTCGTTATTTAGTATTTAATTTGTCATAGTTTAAATAGATAATTTTGCTGACATGGTAAGTGAATTAAATATCGTCCGTATAGTCATAAAGAATTACACAAGTTCCACATACTAGTATGAGAGAATATATTCTCGACTAGTTAGCATGATAGTAGACTTAGACAAAGCAACATTCTGTTCTCTCGCGCTTGTGCCAATATAAACGATAAAAAATTATGTAAATGACATAAATCTGTCACATGACATATGTCAAACCCGTACATTTACTCTTTTTTATTAGCGAAGCGTGAGGATATTTTTTGTCTATAGGCCCCAGTAGCTTACACCCAGGCAAGCACACTCATAATCTGACATACAATTTTCGGTGAAAAGTTGGTATTTATTTTATGAAGTAGATCTATGATTTGATTCTGACATACCTGCACCTAGATTTGTGTTCTTGATTAAGTGAAGGTTTTATTAAGTTGCAAGATAGCTTAGACATTTAATTTACAGTGTAATTTTTTATTTAACATTTTATTTTAATTAGTATATGTACTTATATTTCCTTTTTCAACTTAGGTACTTACCTTCTAATTTGTTTTAGAGTTGTCAAGAGATCTAAGTTAAACATATAATTTGCTATGAATAAGTTAAATATAATTATAAAATAAATGTACATTTTAGGAAAATGACTTTTATTTATTATATTTACGTTTTAATATAAATAGTTATAAAACTCTCGTAACGCATGCTATATTGAAGATTGCTTTAAAAAATATGCTGGCAGCATTGCCACGTTTAATAGCAATGCTGATTCTCTGAGCGAGAAAAGCCCCAGCCCGCCATTGTATTGTTATTTATAAAATGTAGACATTATATGTTTACTATAAAAATAGAAATAACAGTAATAACTGCTTAGGACATGCTCGTACGCCTCGTCGTTACGCCGGCACAACCACAGGGCTACCAGTTTTATCGGCACCGAATTTGAAATACGTTTTGTTCCTATAAACTTCTCCAGGACTGAGAATAGCTTTAGGGAAGTTAGCGTGATGTACGGCGTCGGGAAAGTTTTGGATTTCGAGGCAGAAAGCACCTTGGCGCCTATAACCCACGCCAGATTTGCCGACTAAAGCCGGTTCGTTGGGGGATGGCAAGCCATCGCTGGTGTACAGCTGCACTCCAGGCTGGTCGCTGTAGATCTCCAACCAACGACCCGTGGGTGGGTGCACCACGCGCGATACAAAGGTAAGTTGCTGGAATTTTTTGGAATTATGTTTTAAACTAAATATTAGATACCTAAATATACAGAGTGTCGGAGAAAAAGGAACAGTTGTCTTCTAGAAGTTGTAGGGTTTTATGAATATATCACTATGTTGAAGTCGTAAAATATCTAGCTTCAACTATAATCCCTATTAAATATTTTAACAGCTGTCTTATTTTCCCCGACACCCTGTATATACACGTGCCGTCACGAGCTATGAACCCTCAGAGAAAACAGTGTACATGTATTTTATTCCCAAAATACAGACATACACAGCCGCATAAAATGACTACTACGGTATATGGCATAGTGTTCCAGGTCAGCGCTCATAGCTCATGACACCTGTTACATCAGCTATGAAAATTAAAATGATTCAGAGCTAAGTAATAGGCACTTATGAAAGTCGATTACCACCGGTTCGGGAACTCGTCTTCTGAGAATAAGCGGCAAGAAACTCAGCCAACATATTATGCCGAGTCCCGTCCCGTAAAAATGACTAGTATTTTAGAGCTTAGCAATTTACAATGAAGAGCACAAACTTACATCTTCGCCATAAGTAGTGACACAGAAATTGTCATCGAAAAGGTTGGGTTGCGTGTTGATAACATCACCCAACTTGGTAGGCACTCGCATGTCAAACGGCGTGCTAGCTACGTCAATCAACTTGCCTGTTGGGATCGAATTTGCGTCAGTCTCTGTGATCCTGAAAAATGGGGCCATCATGAGTTATGGGCGCTCAATAAAATAGCGGGGAGATTCCTTAGCTCTCTAGTTATACATATTGTCCTAATAAGTACCTGAGATTATTTATTTTTGACAATTAATTACAGAGAAACAAACACTGGATAATTACAGACACAAATCCAATTTCTAATTACAACATATTTTTTTGGCTCTTTATCTAAGTACATACCTACTTATATACTTCCTAACTTTTAGCTCTATATACTACCTACTCTTTCGTTGTACAAAGTTGGGCAGTAAATAAGTACTTACTTATGCCACCCCTAGAAAAAATCCTTACCGACATTACGCCTGGGCCCGTAGACAAAGTGAAAGTGACATTATCCTCACGTTTCGCTAATATAAACAATACAAAATGTATGGCAATGACATATGTCACGTGACTCATTTACTTCAATATATTTTGTATCGTTTCTATTAGCGCAATCGCGAGAGAATGTAACTTTGTTTAGCCCTACTGGACTGCTTATTATCTCGTTCAAGCGCTCATGTGTGTGCGAGTGTCATTTGGAACGATTCGTTCCTAAGTTCCTTACTGCTGTTAGTAAGCTCTTATATATACTGTAGTATAAGATCTCAAATATTCAAAGATGAACTCGCAAAGTAAACATACTTATCAGCATTGATGACAAAGACGTGGTTGTATAACTCCTGAGCACCGGTGTCGTGGCCAGCCAAGTTGAAGTACGAGTGGTTGGTCAAGTTGATGACGGTCTTCTTGGTGGTGGTGGCGAGGAATTCGAGGCGGAGGGAGTCTTCAGTCAATTCATAGGTGGCGTTAGTAACCAGGTCCCCTGGGTAACCCTCCTCGCGGTCTTTGGAGAGGTAACTGAGGGTCACTGCCTTGTCCTTCACCGTCCATTGCCAGTTCACCTGCAATTTATTTTGCTTACAGCTAGTGCCAATGCACTTATGTCTCCGGGTGAAGGTGAAGCGATACTTCTCAATGTATTACGGTATTACTAAGTAGGAAATGTCTGGCGTAGTCGTTCTTTTACGACTCATATGTTATAAAGCCCAGACTAACCCAGCATAAAATTGGGTATGTACCCACATCTCTTCCTAATTCCAAACCACAGGAAATGATTAAGACCTTGGTCTACGTATTTCCGATGATTGGTATCGACAACTTGACGTCAAGCTCACCGTCGAACTATCTTTTAAAATAAAGCAGAAGGTAAGTAAAAATACTCTCCACCTTATACCAAAACATGGTTTAAACCAAGACTAGACCAAATTTGGACTAAAACTATGTCCAACCCTTTTTAAATCCGTATCATAGAAAAAGATGGAACTAGTGTTAAAGCAAGGACTATAACAAAGGAGTCCGTTCTGTGGTACTTAGTTACCTTATCAAATCCGACAATCCCGCCGTGAAGATGGTTGTCTCCTATATTCTTTGCGAGGTTGTAAGTGACATCATCGATGTCGAAGGAAGCCCCCCCGATCCTGTTGGCGCACCGCCCAACCACTGCACCTAAATACGGAGTGTTCCGTTCCACGTAGCTCTTCAGGTCATCAAAGCCGAGGACCAGGTCTTTCACCAGGCCGTACCTATCGGGTACCTGGAGACAGTTTTGATGGAAATATAGGATGTGGTAGCAATGGTACCACTAATTGAAATAATAGGTAACTACCTAGGGTTTCCCATTGAAAATGTTAACTGCTTTCTCAGGGATGATAGCTTCTCCTAACGGAAGAACACGGCCAAATGATAGGTAGTACCTACTAGGTATATCATATGTATTGCACTGTGGTGTTGTACCCTTAGATACTATCCGGCGAGAGAAACGAATTTCCGTGTTCTGTTATCGTGATGTACCGAAAGAGGTTGGTAATTTATAGAACTTGATACGTAAGTAAATCAATCAAATAGAGGTCGATATAAGAGTGAGTCTATCCACACCATCGAAGATACTATCATATTTTATCAAAAACTTCTATTCATCATACAATTTCGGATAACATAATAACAACAAACCGTAAAAAATCATCATCTCCCTGGCCTTATCCCATACATTGTTGGGGTCGGCACTTGATTCAACCCGATGTGGCTGATCACCTGATTTTTATACGAAGCGACTGCCATCTGACCTTCGCAACCCCTTTTACGAGGAAAATCTGTAATCTGGGTTAAACCAGTTGTCAGACTATTTTTAGGCCTCCGACTGACCTGTAACGATTGCCAAAGATGATAAATTGGCAACCGGGACCATCGGCTTAACGTGCTCTCCGAGGCACGGAGGGAACTCGGGCGATCATCCATCCAATTACAGGGCTAGGGTTGCTTAACTTCGCTGATCGAATGATATGCGCAATAGCAACTGTGCCACGAGCTCCTCCGTAAAAAATATAATGTAACAACTAAAATATTTAGACAAACCTTGATGCTCTGTATAATAGCCCCGTAAGAGATGACCGACACAGACACGCCAGCAGTAGATCTCCAGGTGAACTTCTTCACCGTCTCGTTTTTGAACGTGCCATAGTCTTCGATCGTTAGAGTCACCATTTTAAGGTACAGGTAGTATACCCACTGAAATTAAAAAACTAAATAAAATCCGACACCGATTTGGGCCAAGTTTTCTACTTGTAATTAGTTTTTAGCTACTTATTTTTTATTAGTTATTTTATTAGTTACTTTAAAATAAAAAAAAGAACTTATAACGATCTTGAAACTAGGGACCAGTTATGACCTTTTAAGCAGTGCGTATTAGGAACTTCAAAGCTTTGATTTTTTGGTACTGTTTTATAAATAATGTTTATCTCACGAGTGTCAGGTTTCAGTGGGGATCGAGCCCGCGATCTTAATAATATTGTGTTAGTAAATCTAATATACCTATTGTATAAAATTCTCGTATCGAGGTGTTTGTTACCAATCTCCTCCAAAATGGATGAACATAATTTGTATGAAATTTTGTTTGCGTTTCGAGTTGAGAATCGGCATTTGCTTTTCATACTCCTAAATCATATATGGCAATGCAACGTAGGCTGAGCTTGTATCCTATAGAAATATAAAATATAGGTACATACAGTGCACAAAGGCTATGAAATCGTGAAAACCTCTTGTAGCATAACAATCAAATTGTTCACCGCCGTACAAATTAACCACTCATTCTTATCTGGACCAATAAATATTATCGTCGTTATTACAAGAACCTACAAAAAACTTGTCCACATGATGAACTGTTTATTGCCAAAACTTGATAATGTTTGCCTATCTGTAATAGTTTAAATTATCGAATCAAAATTAAAAACAAATAAAACTCACCGCAGCTACAAGTCGTTCATGTGACAGTTGGGTCGCAACTGATGTGAAGTTATCTCCATCCGTCACTTATATAGATGCGATATCGGAGTAACCTATAAAATGCATGCATATGCTCACGCCTGTATTCCCCAAAGGGGTAGGCAGAGGTGTTGTTATCACAACACCCACTTTTCACCGAATTTGATTGACAACGTGACAGATGGTGAGTCTATCGCCGTCTCACACTATACATACGTCTTTGAATCACTTCTCAGAAATATGCAGGTTTCCTCACGATGTTTTCCTTCACCGTAAAGCACGTGGTGTGAAATTACTGTACATAAGTTTTTTTTAGAAAAACTCATTGGTACAGGCCCCGCTGGGATTCGAACTTGCGTCGCTTGCGTAGCAGGCGGCTTCTCTAACCCCGAGGCCACCACGGCTCCTATAAAATATACAAGTAAATGTCTACGCTGTACTAGATACATACAGCCGTCGAATAAGTGTGCCTATTTTGTGTAAAAAGAGATATAACTTCTCGAAATGTCTCATCACATTCTTAATTAACACTTGCATTTCAAATAATACATATTTTTAAATAACACATTTTTTATAAATAAAAAACTGAAACATTTTAATTTGAATAAATAAATTTATGAAATATAGTCGAGGGAAAATTGCGATTTTTAATTAAATTTAATGATAAATTTAGTTTTTTTTAAATTCACCCCTTTTAGGTGCCTACTTATCATTCATCAGATTTTTTTTCATTAATATCTAGTAAAAAATAAGTAAGTCATATATAGTGAACAAAGCTTTTATGATTTATAAAAATTAAATTTACTTTCTTTTTTCTTCTTTATTTCCTTCATTATCAATATAATAAAGATTAACAATATATGTAAGTATCAAGTTATTAGGTGAGGAATGTAATGATTTGGGAACTGCAACACCTCTGCTTACCCAGGCACGGCATGGAGATCTTTAGTTTTATTTTTAACATTAAACTTCATTATATCTTCCGATATGGTAT
The DNA here is from genome assembly GCA_929442735.1 of Watsonalla binaria. Taxonomy (NCBI): domain Eukaryota; kingdom Metazoa; phylum Arthropoda; class Insecta; order Lepidoptera; family Drepanidae; genus Watsonalla; species Watsonalla binaria. Next base: position 4,712,046 of record OV838938.1, read on the forward strand.
ACTGTTATGGGGTAGCAACAAAAATGTATCAGAGCCATATGCGATGTACATCCTCTAACTTCTTGTAAGCCCCTATTTCAGACTAACAATATTCTTTCTAAATATTAAATATTATTTCTATTTCTATAAATATACTCACTTAGCAACCAGATAAGTCACAATTATGCCAACTTGCTGGTGTTTGTTACCAAATAAAATAGTGGTTGAATACCGCAGACGTATGAAAATTATCAACTTTATATAGCAAACCACATCTAGACAACCAGTTTGCGATAAGCATTGTCCTTTATCAAGGGTAAATACTTAATTAATAAAGGATACTTATGTTATAAGAGCCGTGGAGTTTGAGCAGTCGCCTGCTACGCAAGCGACGCAAGTTCGAATCCTAGCGGGTTCTATACCAAAGAGTTTTTCAAAAATGTTAAGTGTTATAATTTCACCCCACTTGCGACTGTTCAAACCCCACGGCCCTTAGAAAGTGTCTGTTAACTTTTCAACGCTCGATCTCTAAACCAATTTTGGTGAAATTGGGCTTTGCTTCGACCACAAGGGCAAACCAAGGATACTTAGAAAGCGTTACACAGACAAAGTCACTGGTAAAAACTAGTATAAATATTTACATGAATAAATATGCTCATGGCGAAGGAATATACATTGTGTACTTATTCACATGTTTGTAGCGGGTAATGTGCTAAGGGAGCGAGCCTGTTGCCATGAACCGGTCAGTAATCCAGACTCCGGGCTACTTCTGGGAAATAACAGATGGAAAACCCACTTCTTTTTTTTTGATGACGAGGGGGAAACCTTCAAAAGGTCCCCGACCGCCCTGTGATAGGCAGATCTGGGTATGTGGGGTTCTTACCGCACTAAAACCCCCCCGGTGGCCATCCTCAGTGCTCAGGGGGGACTCCGGGAACTCTGATAGAACGCACCGGTGTCCCCCCACACTTTGCCGGGGCACATCCCCGGGGCAGCTGTGTCGCCGCCCCTGAAGACCTAGCTGTGCAAGGCAGCGCGAGCCACGTTGCGCTGCCACCTTCCCGGGCCCGCAGCTCGGTGGTCAAAGCTCCCACCCCGACCACCGCCAGCAAGCCCTCAGATGGAAAACCCACTAACTCAACCCGACCCGGAGATGGCACATAGCACATGTAGGCACGGCTTGACAAAGTAACATTATCCTCACGCTTCGCTAATAAAAACGATACAAAATGTGTGGGAATGACATATGTCACGCGACTGATGTATACAAGCGAAGCGTGAGAATAATATTACTTTATCTACAGGCCTGTACACCTATCACGGGCTAGCCACCGTTTTCGTAATCTATACTCTCTAGCGTCACTCGCAATATTTGTATGAGCTATTTTAGTTCTTCACGTCACCGTTGGGAGTCGCTGCACAATTTCTCGTACTAATATTCCGCGGAGACGCTAGCGAGTATAGATTACGAAAACGGTGGCAAACCTGTGATAGTGGCACAGTTCCACAGTAGCATCTGCGTCCTCTAGACCAAAGAGGCAGTCCCTGGTTTGTCATTCATATTTATTAACTAGAATAACTAAAAAGTACCTAAGTACTTATCAATATATACTATCTTATCTTTAGATAAATTAAATTGAAGGGTCTGGTTGTCCAAATGAAAGTATAAATGGTACTCACATCGTTTTTTTTTCTGTTTGGCTTTCTGTTGCTCCGGCTAATCTGTGGAACGGCCGAACCGATTTTGACGGGACTTTCACTAGCAGATAGTTAATGTTATAAAGAGAAACTTTTAATTGAAATATAAATTGAATTCATCGAAATACAGCACGTGAAATTGAGTCTGTATTCATATTTTATTCTATGCTATCTATTTAGTCGGTCACATGATACAATATAAACTTAATTATAATTGTTACACATACGCAGCAATGTGAGAGACATTAAAATTCTATCATAATTTATTTTCTTGTACTTATTTCTATCATCTATGTATCATAATATATATCTATCAATTGAATCTCAGAGAAACCGCGGGGCACAGCTAGTGTATCTATATACACTAATCTATAGACACGTCTAAACGGGCAACTTCATCTTGGATGCCACAGACGTTATCCCCAAAAGCAATCTTCACGTAGCCATCAATACCGAAGTTGGTGCCTTCAGAGTTCCTGACTATGTAGTAAGGAGTGCCGGCTGAAAGGTCGTAACCCACGATCTGAACTGCATGGTTGAAAGAATAACCGCCACCATTCTTGCTGCGACTGAAAAATTTAATTAAAATAAGCTTATGAGCATAGTGCGAGCCGTGGTGGCCTCGGCTTTAGAGCAGTCGCCTGCTACGCAAATGATTTCACACCACGTGCTTTACAGTGAAAGAAAACATCGTGAGGAAACCTGCATATTTCTGAGAAGTAATTCAATGACGTATGTAAAGTGCCTGAGACGGCGATGGACTCACCATCTGTCACGTTGGCACTTAATCATCTTTGGTGAAAAGTGGGTGTAGTGATTACAACACCTCTGCCTACCCCTTCGGGGAATACAGGCGTGAGCATATGTATGTATGTATGCTTATGAGCATATTTTAAAAAGTAGTCCTGGGATGGTATGCCATCCCACAACCTCTTTTCACCGAAGTCGGTTAACGTGATATATGGTGAGTCCATCGCCGTCTTAGGTACTATACGTATACAATTGCAGGTTTCCTTGCGCTGTTACTGGCGTGGCTTTGATCCCGGGTCGGGCAAAGTGTTTGGTCTAGCAGCATTCTAACAGCGATGTTATGCATCCATAACACAAGCCTCGATGGATGAACCACCCGAGTTCCATCCGTGCCCGTAAAGTTACAAGTCAGTTAGAGGCCTAAGATAGTTTGACAACTGGCTTAAACCAGATTACCGATTTATCATGCAAAAAAGGTTGAAATAATCAGGTGGGCATCGGATTTAATTATTTGCCGACCCCAACAATATGGGACAAGGTCAGGGATATGACGGAAGGACCAAGGAAGGACTCACACGCAAGCTCTACGGATGATGCCATCGATGTAGTAATGAAGGGGAGCCCCGTTGATGATGACGATCAGGGGTCCATTGTGGCCGATCCAGTTCACCATGTCTTGTTCATCCATTTCACTGAAACAACCAGTCAACCAATAAGTTTCACCTGTTTTAAGTGTGACTTTTGAGACATTTGAGATGGTGTGGCTCGAAAAGCGTTGATACTTTATCGAGCCATACCATCTCATCTTCTTGACGGTTTTTCTCAGAAGGCTAGTTTCCTAACCGGTGGAAAATTCCTCGACATTCATAAGTGCCTTACCAGGGCCTGAGCTGAATAAATCATTTTCATTTTCATTTTTCGGGTTGTGATTGAATTCTATAGCTAGCAGATCAACACGTTTCGAGCCACATCAATCCAATTTCGAAAAACGTTGACACTGTCAAAATATATCTTAGACTCGTAATAATGCACTCGTCATGTATTTTTTGAGCATTTTACTATTTTCGAATATTTATGAACGCTAGAGACGCTGTGCAATTTTCTCACATTTATAAATAAATCTTCCTAACGAATTACAGTGATAGCGACTAATTTCAACGGGAGTTACTTAGCCATCTGCGCAGGAGATATTATAGTGCTCAAGCGTGTGCATAAACACAGGTGCAATCTTTATTACCTCACTCTCGTAGTCCGATGGGATGGCAATCCGACACGACCGGAGAGAGATCAGGCATAAAACCAACGGTTTTACGTGCATTTCGAGGCACGGGGGTATAAACACCTCCAACTTCCAACCTCCAGGCTTGTATTGCGAATTTCTTTGGCAGACAATCTCTATTTTTGGCCCGAGGAATCGAACAGGGAACCTCGTGATCCCCAGGCACACATGTAAATGGTGTAGTCGTGGACGTGGACCAACTTATAATACAGTAAAACGACGTACCATGTAACAGACCACGATGATATACGTATATCCTCCTTGGTCTCGGGCACTGGTCTGCAAGACTCGTCTATTAGAGTCAGCGGGTAGTTTTCTTCTAAAGTTATAGCCGAATTGTTTAAGCATAAGCCGTGGAGTGCTTCCCCTACGTTGCCCCCTTTGCAGTGATTCGAGGGCGCACAGTCAATCAGTTGCTGGAAGGAAGCAAACATATTACAACATGGAGTAACAATCCTGCTTAGGTTTAGATAGAAATAGGTATCAATTCCCCAGACCATGCGAATACGCGACAAAATTCGAAACATGTCTAAACCTAAATATTAGATTTTTATTCATGTAACTACCGAGCCGTAATGGCCGTAGGTTTGGAGCCCGACGCAGCCTGTAACAAAGAGTTTTAAAAAAAATCTCATGTGCAGTGATTCCACACCACGTGGTTTACGGTGAAGGAAAACATCGTGAGGAAACCTGTATATCTCTGAGAAGTAATTCAAAGACATAGTGCCTGAGACGGCGATGGACTCACCCTATGTCACGTTGGCACTTCATTATATTAAACAATTAACACTAACTTAATAACCCTTCTGGGATAGCGTGAGCATATATTATTCGTGACACACATGTTTACATTCGAAATACAAGGGGCCGCCTTGTATTAAAAAACAGCAAGGGAAGGAAATATTCGACGCATGAGGTACGATCACGAGTAGCTCAGTTGGCAGAGCAACTGCACGATTTGCAAATGGTTCGAGTCCCGCCTCGTGTTCGTATTTTTCTTTACCATTTTTTGGAATTTCTAAACCTATATTTAGGAAATACGAATGCGTAGGTATATTTTGTGGCCACGTATGTGATATAAAAAAATATAGCTCACCTGTACGCTAAGATTTTTAAGGCCTAACTTGTTTTTGGCTGCCATTGTTTCCATAACACCAATTATACTGAAGGCCCAGCAACCCGAGCACTTCTTCTGGTTTAAAACAGCCGTTACGTAGCCTTTGTTGCGCCTGAAAATTTAAGGATGAATTCACAATTAAATGCTATAAATCGTAAGTTATATATATTGTATACCTATGACATAAATTATTCCTAACTGCGTAGACTTCATTTCATGGGCGCAATCATTTTTTTTTTTTAATTAATAGTTTTCTAAGTTACTCCTTGTAATAATAGCTATCCACCAGTGAGTCCTTTAAAATCGGTTCAGCCGTTTGTTTCGGAGATTAGCCCGAACAAACAGACAGACAGAGAAAATAAAATATAATTGGTTTTCTATGTTAGTGTCGTGTATAATTTCATATGAATTTAGTCATTTAGGTGTAATTTTAGAATTAGAAACAGACACTACAATTTTATTTATCTTCAACATATAGATATACAGAAGACATATAGACATAATAGATGTATAGACTAAATTCAAAGTCAGACCGACTTGTATATCAACGCACAGCCTAAACTGCTGTTCCATGTATATATTAACTTCCTCACCAATCACATTTGACATCAACCTCGCTGCCACAGGTTTCATTCGAGGTACGAGGAGTTATACCGCAACTCGAAGCACCCCTATTAATGCAGGGGGACTCCGGTTCTGTTTCTCTAAACGACATCATTTTGGCGAATTCTTTCTTTGACATATCAGCATATATCGTTTCACCAAACACTTCCGCACCCTCGAATTCATTCAATATTGCGATTTCTTCGAGAGATTCCTGTAATTGAAATGGTCAAATATAATATCTTTCAGATTTTGCAAGAAATCGTCAAGCAACTATTGGTTGTGCCTTCTGCGAAGGGTCTATCAGGGGCAGTAAACTTCCTCCCGCGGAGTATACGACCCAAAGGATAAAAGTTTTACATAGAATTCTACTCCCATTTTACGCTCTAGAAGTGGAATTTCGGAAAACCCTTAAGGTGCACCTGATGTAAGCCGCTCGACGCTCGTCTCCAGCGACAAATGTGGTCACGTGGTATGTAGCGATAGGGGCGGTTGCATGACATAGTTCCTTTTTGAGTCGCGGGAAATTTAAAATGGGGTCACGTGACCACATTTGTCGCTGGAAACGAGCGTCGAGCGGCTGCATGAGGCCGCACCTTTATGTTGCTACCGACCGACTGACAACAACCTTATCCGCTTGTCCTAGAAATATTACATTTGGAGAGTGTGTTCTTGGTCGTAGTTGTGCTCTTAAAAAAGGGATTTCCGAAATTCGACCCCTAAATGGGTTAAATGAGGGTTGAAAGTATGTACATACAAAAAAAACTTACCCTATAATTGTGTAATCTTCTAAAGTATTCATCTCCACTGTAATTCTTGTTATACCTCCTCAAATATGAATTGAATTGGACATGGTGTTGTATATTGTACACTTTACTGACACCGGTCATCGTTGCACCTTCGTACACATTGTTCAAGTACCAGTGAGTCTTCAAAGTCAGCCCAAACGAGATAAAATTGCAACCAATTAGTAATTTCAACATGATTATCAACTTTAATTTGTATTTTAACATATTTTTGCTCCCAATAAACGAATCCCAAGTACGTAATTACGCTCGGGTTGTTGTAACTATATAGTTTTGTCATAATTTCATTTTCCTGTAAGCGTTAAGTAGGTACGGACATGCTTACGCTCTACTAACAATAGAGAATTTTCTTTATACGTTCTGTGTTAACGTTCCATACAAAATTATACCTTCGTGTATGATTATAGCGGGGTACCAATGAGTTTTTCTAAAAAAACTTATGTGCAGTTATTTCACACCACGTGCTTTACGGTGAAGGAAAACATCGTGAGGAAACCTGCATATTTCTGAGAAGTAATTCAAAGACATATGTATAGTGCCTGAGACGGCGATAGACTCACCATCTGTCACGTTGGCACTTAATCAAATTCGGTGAAAAGGGGGTGCTGTGATAACAACACCTCTGCCTACCCCTTCGGGGAATACAGGCGTGAGCATATGTATATTATAACTTACAGTGGGACTATTGACTTAACGAATATCGGAGGCATGGGGATGGACACACTTTTAAACTCCGGACATTAATTTCTTCTCGGGAATCGGGAATCGTGATCAGCAGGCGATCATACTAATCAACGAGGCAGTTTCAATATAGGCACATATGAGGTACTAGACATTGATATTAGTAATGTTTTCCTTAATGATACAATAACGTGGGGACTTGACATTACATAAGGTAAAATTTTAAACAAACAGACCAATGCAACAATGTTGGTAAGTTCTGAACAATTATTTGAAATAAATAGTATGAAAGTGCTGGTTATATTTTGATAGTTTACCGCAATGTAACACATAGATTAGAAATAATATTTATAAAATAGGTCTAATTAAGGTCACAAGAACCACATATTTCACCCACATTTTAGGGCGTGTAAATATTAACTTAGTTATCTACTTCAGTACTGCAGTTACATTTTAACCACATATTCATATTAAACATACCAGATTTTATTTTTTCTAATAATTCTATTTGAACAAGCATTAACAAAGTGGTATAACGTTAGATTGTCTGTATGTATCGTTACTTCCATATAATTATTTGGATGCGGTCTTCTGTTAGGTGGACAGCTTTGAAATTCAAACGGGAAATACCGTCAAATTCCCTATTATACTTGTTAATGACCAATTTGATATATATTGCATTATATTAGTTCATGCAAGTCCACTAGATGGCGCTTGTCATAATTAGATCGCGCTATGAAGTTTCTCTACGCAATATGTAAATAGGACACAGAGTTCACAATAAACGAGATCGAGTTCGAACACGAGATCGAATGCAAAGAGTTTGTGTTCAGTTCAATTCGCATTGGTTATTCAGTACCTAACCCGACGAGAACCAGTTCAATAGAGGTAACGAAATAAAAATATACCCGTATATATTCGTTATGTATGTATCGCATCGTTACTCGTTACTCCTAATACCTCATAACATGCTATGTTATGCTGAAGGAGCGAAAAAGAAAAAAAACAACGTGCGACATAAACATTTATGAAATTGTAGTCGTAAAACACTTTTTCACAAGTATATACTTTCATACACACATCAACGCAGCGTTACATTACGTCATTGAAATCGAGTAACGAAAACTTTTCGAGAGTAACGTTTCGTTACTCGGTACTAGATGGAGTACCCGTTACTCAGTAACGAATACATACGGTTTGCTACAGCTCTGCAGTTCAGTTCAACAATACTGAGCATCAATTGATCTCCTTTGTGCTCAACAGTACTTGTTGGGCGGCCAACTACCATCGTTCAAGAAGCGCGTATTATTATTAATCTTACGGTACTATAATGCAACGCTCAGAAGTTCTGAATACGCTCTGCTTAAACTAATGATAGTAGGTGATGGAAAATAAATAAGAAAACTATTAAAAAAACACGTTTATTGAATCGTTCAAAAACAAATAACAAAGTGTCAATAGAGAGCATTTTTGTTGTAATTATTTACTATTTTGTTGATTTGTATATTTTATTAAAAAACTTATATAAAAGGCAAGATATAAAATCAGTGCATAAATAAATAAAAATATTTAAAATATAGAAAGGAATGTATACTCACTTCTTATATAAATACCACTACCATATCGTGTATAATTCGAGTTATTGCACTGAAAAATAAAACTTTATTGATATTGGCGTAAGTGTTAATTTACAATACGTATCGCTGTTTAAATAACTATGTGACAAAAGAGCAACACGACAAAATAAAATATGCTTCTAAATAGTAAAATCTCAGAGTAAACATTCCAAAAATACACAAATTTCTTTAAAAAAAACTTGAATATATGCAGATAAAGTAATTTATTTATTCTGCAAAATATCTTTCAAGAATAATAAATATAAATTACTTATCATAAAGATGTCTGTAAGCTGCCCTTTGTAGTTTGTATAATCTAATTCGATCTTAATATGCTGTACTTTAAGGTTTATTTTTGTACTCATAAATAGTAGCCCACTCTGATTTTCAATCCGGAACAATGGGGAGTAGAGAAAATTACTCAAAGGAGTCGATGGGCCGATTTTGATGGGAACTTAAATTGGCTGACATAATGATAATGAGTGTCAACAATTCATGTCAATTTTACTTTAGTAACTACACCTAAGGGGCAGGCAGAGGTGTACTTATAGTACACCTACGTAGTTCAAGTTAAATACTTAAAACTTATAGCACTAATTACTTAACTAATATTGCTATAAAATTCGTAAAGGCACATATTCAGACTATGAGGTATACTTTTGCTTACTTCGTAGCACATTATATATTTTGAATTGTTCTAATATGTTTATAAAATTATCGCGTCAGCGTTTGTAACAAAACTCCTCTGAAACTACTTGACCGTAATTATTAGAATTTTTCGGTAGTTCTGTACCTTTATTACCTTAGTTTTGCACCGTTTTCGTAATCTATTCTCGTTAGCGTCACCGGCAATATTCGCATGACATATTTTAGTTCTTCACGCCACAGCAAGGAGGCGCTGTACAATGTCGAGAAGCTATGATTTAGGAATACGGTGACCAACTTGTGGGATACTGAAAATAGGACGTGAGATATTTTACCCCAAATGATAAGGGTTAAACTACCAAAAATGTATATGGCAAAACAACGTTTGCCGGGCACTTCGTAGGTAATTTCGACCGGTTAAGAATATTATTTTTATGATTCCTAGAGGGTTTTAATAACAATTGCGTCCGGTAGGTGGCGCTGCAAACAAGCGCACCGTGAGGACGAGTGTCGGGTCCCTATACAAATGACTTAACGTCAATAGAGGCTACTTCGTTGGCCAATCCGCAAATGTTGGAGCCAACAGCCAGTTTGAGGTATCCGCCAATACCAAAATCGGAACCCCACGAGTTTTTAGCCCAGTAAAATGGCACTTCGGCTGTGAGATCGTAGCCAACCAACTGGACTGCATGGTTGAGGTCTAATGGTGCTCCACTGGAAACAATACAAAGTTTTATTGACCTTTTGACTAACAATCATGCATGAGTTGTTTGAGAAGTCAGTTGCTACGCAAGCGACGCAAGTTCAAATTCAAGTGCTCTACGGTGAAGGAAAACATCGTGAGGTTACGTATAAATGCCATCATGCATGCATCTCCCTGGACTTATCCCATACATTGTTGGGATCGGCACTTTATTCAACCCGAAGCGACTGCCATCTGACCTTCGCAACCCCTTTTACGAGGAAAATCTTTGGTCTGGTAGTAACGATTGCCAAAGATGATAAATGCCAATTACCAATAAAAAATAACATATATCAAAGACGTTGCAGTAGGGGGACAGCGATCGATAGACTCACCATCTGTCACGTTGACACATAATCATCAGAGTGCGTAGTGTGAGTTTTCTTAAACATATGTTATATCATAGCCTGTGGGCCGCAAGATGGTGTTGTTTCGATCCTCTAAAAATCTGCGTTTACGTCAACGGGTTGACTTGCGACGGAGGCTGTGAAAAACTCGCACTAGCCACTCAGTTTAAATAATGCAATCGTTGTGCTAATATAATGGAGAACTAAAGAGTCGTCCCCTAAATCCGCAAAAATAAAGGGAAGGAAAACCTCGACGCGTGAGTTAGGATCACGAGTAGCTCAGTTGGCAGAGCAACTACACGGTTTGCAGAGGTCGTGGGTTCGAGTCCCGCCTCGTGTTCGTATTTTTCCTGTATATTTTTAAGAAACCGAGTCCTCACTCACCACAGGAATACAACTATACTCCAGGGTTGAATCATTTGGAGATGCGATTTTCTGTAAGGTGTGGCTGGATATCGGATGGTACATCCTCCTTTTGCATGATAAAAAGCATTATAAACACTTTAATTAACGTTCAACTACCTGCAATGGTACTGTATGACCCCGCCGAGGTAGTTCTGCCACATAAGCGCGTTCACCGCCACGGTCACCGGGCCGTGGGTAGCTATCGCTTCCAGAATGCTCTCCTCTTTGCCCACGAAACTGAAATGTACAATAGAATTTTTAAATTATAATTTGTATCACGATTGTGCCATAATGTTGTAAGTAAAAAAAGTTATTTATGAAGACTTAAGAAACGATGAATGGCTTGTGTGAAAGATGATATGGCTAGAATGGAAGTGAATACAGATGTGACAGTTGATTGAGAAAACTGGAAGAGAAAAAAACATTTATCCGACCACAAGTAAAATAGGATAAGGGCAGGAGGATGATGATGATGAATGAGTCTGGTGAACAAATACTTGGCGATAAAAACCATCAGATAAGGTTTTATTTTAGCATTTTATAAAATGCATAAATTAAAGAATCTCTCTCTCTCTCTCTCTCTCTGTCTGTGTCTGAGTTTTTTCACAACTAAGCTCCGAAATGGATGAACCAGTTAGAAAGGGATTTCCACTCATTTACTGCTGTAATAGCCAATGTTGCAAATTATAAATTAACTAAACAGAATTAGGTTCCCACATTTCACCAGTTATGTTTAAGTCCCATGTAAGAGTGGTCTACTAGTCTATTACCACGAACTGGCTGGTACTAGGAAACTATGACAAAGGAAAAATCCTATATAATTTGTCCCCGGGGATCATGAATCTGTGTCCACGCTGGAATCGTAGGACACAGCTCACCCATAATATATTATTCATGTCGAACAAGGTAAACGCTTACTCGTCGCAAGTGAAAGTGTTGACTCGCACTCCGCTGGCAGTCTTGTTAGCCTTACACACGCCGTTGGTGAGCTGCAATGGGTATTCTTTGTCCGGTTGCACTGGCGTGTTGGTGATCTGGAGCCAGTCCAGTAGAAGGCAGATGTCTCCACCCAAGCACCCGCTGTTGCCTAGACCTGCGCAGTCTATGATCTCCTGGGATCCCGACATTTGAATAAATATGAACCTGGTTATATTTTTCATGATATTTGAATAAAAGAGATGTGACGGAACTGTGTTAGTGAACTTTAATTATATATATGCTCACGCCATCCCAGAAGGGTCCCCGAAGGAGGAAGCGCAGGTTTTGAAAAAACAACACCCACATTTCACCGAATATGATTAAGTGCCAAGTGAGTGCATTGCCGTCTTAGGTACTGTACATAAATATGCAGGTTTCCTCACGATGTTTTCCTTCACCGTAAAGCACGTGGTGTGAAATAACTGCACACACGTTTTTAGAAAAATTCATTGGTACAGACCCCGCTGGGATTCGAGCTTGCGTCGCTTGCGTAGCACGCGACTGCTAAATGATATTATTCGCCGCAATAATGAAAAAAAAAAATACTGATCTAGACACAATTTAAAGTTAAAATCATTCAGAGTCAAAACATAATTATGTAAGCACAAGTTGGTAGCTTAAGATTAGTAAAATAACTGATAAATAATTCAGACACTAAAAATACCCACATCAATGCGTTGGTTTTGGAAGGTACTATTCTTTGAATAGAATAAACTGTGCCTTGCGGTTTCATAATAATATAATATAAATAATGAAAACTTTCTCCAAGGTACAAATAGCCTTAGATACTCTTAGAAACATCAGTTATCTGCCAGCAAATTCCTATTAAAATCGATCCACCCGTTTCAGATATTAAGCAGAAAACATTTTTGAAACTGGTTTTTTTATGTCATTACCGTCTATACTTTAACATGCACGAGTGCAAAAGTGGTTGATTTGGAATTGCAAACAGACTTCAATTTTATTATCTTTATGTATAGATATTATATAGATTTAAGTAGCTATATTAACACAAACATTTTTTTGGTCTGACGCGTCGTTCTTTTAATCTACGCTACAGATCTTGTACCGTTTTTGCTAGGAGTTGAACTCCGGTAGGTTTATGGCGAAAAAAAACCCACATTATATATTTATAGATATAATATATTTATAGTAGAGAGAGAAAGGTCAACGTTTTGTAATTGTAATACGAAGTGAAGCGAACGCCGGTCGCTAGCTGATCAATAAAATTGAATTGTCTGTATGTAATTTCATATATATATACAAACAGACAAAAGATATGTTTTTTTTTGTTCTAGCTTATCTCCGAAACGGACTGGACTGATTTGAACGGGACTTCCACAGGCAGATGTATATTTTTATTTTAAAAAACAGGGTTCCACTGGCCCACGAAATTAAGTTTACGCTGGTAAATCCGCGGAGCACAGCTAATAAATAAATAAATGATATACAGGTGCCGTCACGAGATATGAGCGCTCAACGAAAATAGTAAGTATACGGCGCATTATTTTATTGGCCTCGCGCCATACATATAGACATACAGAGCCGTATAATTACTACTGCGCATTCAAAGGTACCTGTTGTATAGGTATTGGTTAGATGAACAAAGAAAATCAAATCATATTCGGCGAAATGTGGGTGTTGTTGTTACAACACCTTTACATACCCCTTCGGGGACCCTTCTGGGATAGTGTGAGCATAATATGCATAAGGCTGGCAAAGCAATACAAGTGGTGTCAGTCACAATATTACCTGAACACTGAGCAACGTCAATTTGCCCGAGGTGATGGCAGCCATGGTTTCCATAACACCAACCGTGCTGAAGGCCCAGCAAGCGCCGCACAAACCCTGGTTTCTCACCGGCCCAACCACACCCTTCGTCCTCCTGGAACCATTAACAAATAAACATTGGAAAACATGACAAATTTAAGTTCAGGGATGCGCTAAATAAATAATGCGAAAATTTACATATGATTCGAGAATGCTAGTTTTAATCTAAACAGATAAATACAATTGATGTATGTATCTGTTCGTTATTCCAAACCGACAGCTGTTCACTAAATGCATATGAACATGTATACGGTACATGCATAAAAAAAGCAATTTTTTTAACTGTCTGTCGATTTTTTCCGGCTAATCTAAGAAACGGCTGGACCGATTTTAACTTGACTTTCACTGGCAGACAGTTGACGTTGTAAGGAGAAAGTTTTATTCAAAAAAATTTTGGTTCCGCAGCCACCCCTACGCGGGTGAAATAGCGAGCCACATCTAGTAAGCTATAAATACTAACCGCGAAATGCATAAATATCGTAAATTTACATACATACTATGAGTAACTAAATCTGTTGAAAGCATTGAACCAACCGGCGACGGACACCGCATTAATAATTTGACGATCATCAACCCAAGGTCCTAAGCTAGTTAATGTTGTAACAACACGTTAGTTCTGGTAATTACACGAATGAGATTATTTGGTTAGATTATTGGTTGGTTAGCATTACTTTATTTAAGCTACATGTAAAATAAATGTAATAATGTTTTATTTTTTGATAATTCTACAGAAACACTTTGCAGGAGAAACAGTAGATACAATGATTTATTTCCGTTATATCGAGTCTCATGTCGCGCCACACGCAATATATAGGTGTCGGAGAAAAAGGAACAGTTGTCTTCTAGAAGTTGTAGGGTTTTATGAATATATCACTATTTAGAAGTCGTAAAATATCTAGCTCAAACGATAACTTAGTTATAGGCTGCGGTTGCTAAAGGCGTTAAGCGATTGAATGAACGCGCGGCCGCGTTAAATTAAGAAGAAAGTTAATGCTTTCGAAAAATGGTTTCATGGGATTATTTCAGGAACTAGTGGGAGAAAAAAAAATAAAAACGTAGTTAAATTTCACGTCAATAACTCTACATTACCGCTGATTTTTATGCGATAATAAGGTAACGTCAATTACTCGAAAACGGAAGAATATATTTTTGTCATAATATAAAAATATAAAATAATTTAATTTGTTTTCTAAAATTATACCTTATCACATATTTTAACAGATGTCCTATTTTCACCGACATCCTGTATAAAAAGTACAAGTAAGTTAACTGCGCATGTACTTTATTCACGTCGCACCCTACAGACGGACAGAGACAGCCTCATAAAATGACCACTGCGCATTCAAGGAGAGCGCTCCTAGCTCGTGACGGCACCTATAAGTGTGTTTGATCATGGTATGTGATGTGTTAATCCAAGCAATTCGCCTATTTGGATGGTTTCCATGCAAATAGGCGATTTTTGCGGTGTTAAGAAACAACTACTTATCCAAACATGAAATGATGATGATGATGAAAACAAACTTTGAAATGATTAGTAATATCGTGTAAGGATTGTATGTGTACAGTTAAAGTAGAGTAATATTAATGTAATAGATGGAACACAACTTCGCCTTCCAATATTAGTGGCTAAAAATATTGCGTTGAATTATGCAACTATGTACTTTATTTATAATGTTTATTACCGTTTAAATTCGAGAAGTATATATGTAAAATACCAAGGAGTTATCTCCTTCATTAAATCATTGCCATATAAAATGTAGGCTGGAATCTATACCTATTAAAAAAAAACGAATGACGATGGAACAACTTTAAAGCTAAATACATATTCATTAACGTGTCGAATCACCAAGACTTTTTGATTCGGTTGAAAAACCTATACAACCGGTATCTTAATTATAACTGGTTCTGTCTAACACTGACCAAAGTCAAAGATTCTTTGTAAAAAATTATGTTTCGATCAAATTTTTATACTTAAACGAAGTGTACGGCCCGCCTGATGGTACGTGGTTACCGTAGGCTATGCAAGTACGCATGTTCGTAAATCAGGGTACCTACCCCGGGGGTAGGTATTGCAGGTGTGGACCCACTTGTCCCTTATATTTTTGAGTAGTCCACTCGTCCCCTGACCTATCTTAAGTACTAGGGCGTCATATGTTTCAAGAGGTAGGTCGAAAGTTTTTCGAATATATCGTATCATAACGTAACATTTATATCCGGAGACGGTACCTTAAAATATATTAATAATTGACTGTGCCCCTCCTGGGGGACCAATGGACACTTATATAGGGGTCAAATCTACAACTTCTATTCTAAGGGACGAATATTGGGGGCCCAGTGGGCCCTGACCCGGTGTAACACGTGCGTTGTAAATATTATAACATACCCCAAGGAACCCATAAACCACGTAGGTTTACCTTGGGAAAAAAGATGAGCGAAATTCATAGCTTCATCGTGAGAAGAAGCAGGCTCTTGCGTGTCCCCAAAGCTTGGGGAGGACCTCCCCAACGATGAAGAGGTACAATAGTAAAATACTGTGGGCATCTTTTCAAAGAACTCTCCATAGCCTATTGTTTTAATAATAGTGATACGTGTCTCTTTAAAAAAATTGCTTGGGTCCTAATTCTATCCACAGTATTTAAGTAGAATATAACCATTTAAATTCTTTAAATTTCGAAATACTTACTTTTATACCTTTTAAGTACCTCGCACGGATTTGACCAAACAAAATGAACGTTCGTTCGTTTTTAAGTAGCCTACTACCGCCCTCGGATTCAAAGCTATTCCTATACCAAATTTCAGCTAAATCGGTGCAGCGGTTTTACCAAGATAGTATAATAGACAAATATAAACATATATATATTTTTTTAATAATATTATTTGAATGAATAGATAAAAATCGACAATTAGTTGGAACAATTTTAAAGTGGTTTCAAAATCAAGTTTAGAATGTATAGATAACTTACATAGTGGAATGTATTTGATCATGCTAATTTATAAACATAAACAGCTATCATATATTAAGAATTTAGGACAGTTATTTGTTAAATTATAATAATTATGCAGACATTCGTACATTTTTTGCAGACTGAATCTTTTAAAATATAATCCGCTTAATTGGTAAATAATCCGCTTAAATTAATACTTGGACGCCAAGTTATTCAATATGAATGCACGTAAAAAAATAAAAATAAATATGCTCACGCCATCCCAGAAGGGTCCCCGAAGGGGTAAGCAGAGGTGTTGTAACAACATCCACATTTCACCGAATATGATCAAGTTCCAACGTGACAGAGGGTGAGTCCCTCGCCGTCTCAGGCAATATACATACGTCTTTGAATTACTTCTCAGACATATGCAGGTTTCCTCACGATGTTTTCCTTCACCGTAAAGCACGTGGTGTGAAATCACTATACATAAGTTTTTTAGAAAACTCATTGCCCCGCTGGGATTCGAACTTGCGTCGCTTGCGTAGCAGGCGACTGCTCAAACCTCAAGGCCACAAGGACAAGGAATGCACGTAGACATACCTATAACTCCAGCATTCTCGCCATTTGGAAGGATCGATAAATATTGTTGCGTCAATGAACTCAATACTCATATTATTATGTCTAGGTATTTGAAAATTTTCCGCCCTAAAATAACCACTTATAATAATAATTAATAATAATTATAAGGTATACATAGACAAAACCAGAATTGATTCTCCGATTTTATAAAAAAAAATCTTTCTGCATTTCTATCCAATCCCGAAAGGACAATCCAATCCCGAATTTAACCGCCTTTTATGTAGTTATAGTACTTATTGGATATTTCTTTACGGGACTGAGATTGCCGATAAGTTTCGACTTACAGTACGAAAAGAGGACCCAAACTATAGGTTTTAACAAGTTTTAAACTTCCTACACTCGCCGCTAGGGGCGCTTTTACGTTCCCATACAAAATTAGGTAAATACGCAATCGATATCGTCAACGTGGTAAACCGATACTTAAGCTGCAGTTGCATTCGAACAGCAAAGTTAAAAACAATATTAAAACGGTGAATATTTTCCATATTTTATTTGGAGTTCACTCTGTGATTCGAAGAGCACGTTAAGTCGTTTAGCCCGGTTGCCAAATTGAACATCATTGGAAATCATTACGGCAATGTCGACTGCCGGCCAGTGTACAGGATAACGTCAGGACGTTGATGATTTGGTATTCATTGAATCTAGTAACGTTATAATAACGATCTCCTACCGAATTTCGGTTACGGCGCATAATCTCAATGGGGATTAGCCATATGAGCAGGAGATATTATAGTGCACAAGTGTATTACACTCTGGCCCACTAAAATAAGTCCCGAATTGAAAAACACAGGTGCACTCTTTATACCCCTACTCTCATAGTCCGATGGGAAGCAATCCGACATTACCGGAGAGAGATCAGGCATACGGATAAGCGTGCTTTCCGAGGCACGGGGGTGTAAACACCGCCAGCTTTGAATCTCCGGGCATTTATTGTGAATTTCTTAACAGAAAAACCCAATATCTATTCTTGACCCGACCCGGAAATCGAGCTCGGGATCTCTTGATCGGCAAGCGAACTTACTTACCACCAGACCAATGAAGCAGTTAAATTGCAACCTTACACTTTTATTGAATGTTGAGTTTCTTTGTTTATTTATACTGTAGTTACAGAATGCTAGTAGTAAGTTACGAGTAAACTAGTGATTTTCTTGACAAACAAAAAATACCTACTATCTACTTATCTGCGCATGGGTAAATAAATCGTATTCATGCGGCCTTCATAAGTGCCTTACCAGGGTCTAAACTGAATGAATAATTTTAAGTTGCACGTTCACATAATACGTGTTTGTTTCGTAATATAAACGTGACTTCCGAAATAATAATGCTTACAAATTGGCATTGATTGATCGAAGGACCATTTGATAGCGTTATGACATATGACAATACATAGAATTATTATTACTTTTCAAATATTATAATAATTAAGGCTAATGACCTAAGAGTAAGTGAATTGTAAATAACAAACACATACATATATTTCTGGTAAGATGAGATTTGGGTCCAGGTATTGTTTTGCAACTACGCCCGCAGTTTTATATCATAGATTTAAATCTAATCTAATCCAATTCAAAAATATTACATCAGCTAAGTATCTACTGGAGAAAGTGTGTAAAATCAGTCCAGCCATTTCAGAGATTAGCCGGAACAAACAGATAGAAAGAGATTTAAAAAATTATAAGTAAGTATGTACCATATACTTTCATATGAGCTGTTTTCGGAATTACAAACAGACATTTCGATTTTGTTTATCCGTATTTATTTACCTTCCTTAAAGAGTATGATCATACTGAACCAAAGAATCTTACTAGTGTTATATTACACAATACTATTAGGAATAGTAACATTCTTAACATTAACTTAACAACAAAGTCTAATGTACTATTAATGGCCCTCAATTATATATGTATATATAGAAATGTCTATCAAGGTTACACCACAATCCCTACAAAATTTTCCTTTTGTATATCTTGTTTGATGATCATAGAATGCAGTAGCATAATTTTAAAATAAAAAATCAATCAATTTCGAAACATGAATAAAGATACTAGCTGTATCCAGGATTTTTTTTGGTGGATCACCCATATCATTTAGGGGCATAAAAATTGTTGTTGGTCAATTCTCAGACCTACCTGATAATCACAAAAAATTTCATACAAATAACTCCAGCCATTTCGGAGGAATTTGGTGATAAACACTGTACATGCCAATTTTATATACCAGATATAGCTGCAGTTTAGAAGTAAATTTATGGCATATCCAGTCTAATGACAAATTCCTTCTGCATGCAGTAAGTCAATGCCATTTTCACTAAATACATTATCTAATATATAAAATTTCCATGTCACAATGTTAGTTATCATACTCCTCCGAAACAACCAATTTGTATGAAATTTTGTGTGCAGATCGGGTAGGTCTGAGAATCGGTCAACATCTATTTTTCATAGCCCTAAATGATAAGGGTGACCACCCCAATAAATATATGGCAATGCAACATTTGCCGGGCACAGCTGGTGAAAGTATATAACAAATATATAAAGAAAACTATTTATATTTTTTTCTTTCATTGTCCGACAGTTTGTTCTGCCTTATCTGGAATGGCTGAATCCAAATAAAAGTAAGGCTGTGCAGGTGAAGCTGTAGGGCACAGCTAGTAAACAATAAAAATGTACTCACCAATCCACCTGCATAGGCAATACCGCTCGTTTCTTCCTAATTGTAGCATAGACATTATGTGGCTCATTAGCATTCAGGCTGTTCCTTTGGTGATTGTGCGATGCATCATTTTCAACATCATAGCTATTTTCATCTTGCTTTGCGTTATGTTTATTCCAAGATCTCCCATACATATGGGGGGCCTTTTTCACCTTTTCATCAGATAAATGTATCTCTTGGTATTCAGATTTGGACATGTCTGATAGTTTTGTTAAACCATATCTGGCACGATGATCCTCTGGGCCGCGGGCATCACTGTTGAGTTCTTCTATTTGTTTGACTGAGGCCTTAAATACAATATTATGTATTTTTAAATACTTAAAAATATTTTTTGTTAGTGTAGTTTTAAGGGTTTATTAAAGGTCTGATATTTATTGGTTGATATGTGGCACATAATTATATTCTAAAAACAAAACTAACTCCTCTGGGTCATGGGCTTTGCTATTGCATCACTGCAATTTTTTTTACTGAGGCCTTAAATACAATGTGATGATTAAAAAGAAAAAAATAACTATACACTATGGAATGAAGATGGACAGAATGTTCCTTTAAAGTATTTTAAATAACACATACACAAATACATATTACATATAAATCAAAACCCTGCCAACCCTACTTGAGATAAGAAAAAAAGATACACATAAATTTAAATTATATTATACCTATACTTAGCTCATGTAAGGTAAGGCTCGATTCGACGTGGGTGCTAAAGTTTTTGTAACGCAGCCTACTCTGTCTAAGAGTTCATCTCAGTAATATATACCAGTATAAATTATTACTTACCACAAAATGTTGAAACCGCGTCTCATATTCGTCAGTGTTGTTTTTATAAGTTTTGTTAAAGTTCGCAATATAATCATCAAACATTGGTTTAAGTTTCTGCTTACCACTACCGGAGTACGAGATAGGTATCGCAATGAACAATAAACAAAATAGAGCCACCGCAAGTAACCAATTCCACCATTTCTTCATATTAAATAAC
Source organism: Watsonalla binaria (assembly GCA_929442735.1). Classification (NCBI taxonomy): domain Eukaryota; kingdom Metazoa; phylum Arthropoda; class Insecta; order Lepidoptera; family Drepanidae; genus Watsonalla; species Watsonalla binaria. The sequence goes on from OV838938.1 coordinate 4,732,782, forward strand.
TTATTTAATTATTTTTATATATCACACACTTTCCACCACCAAAGTACGATCAGAAGTTTCGGAACTATTCCGAAGTTATTCAAGGCAAACTCGAACAACTTTTGTTTGACATGACATAAAACGTCTTGTGTATGACAGAGTTCTAGTGTTGCCATTGCCATTAAAAGGATGAGACTGCCATCAACAAAATTCAGGGAAGTTACAATCGATCGAGCTACTTATCAAACCTCTTGGAATAAACGCATTTAATAAATCCACAAACTTTAATTAGATTTTAAAATAGGTTCTTAATAAATAGAAACCAAACGTGTTTACATAATTTAAAACTAAAGTTCGTTTCGTGGGTAGCACACATTATGCGATTAACTTCATTCAAATAACCCATCCAATTTTCTATGGGTTTCTTTCATAGGACTAAAATTATTTATAAGGTACGAAAAAAACGATATATATTAGCTTCGGTGCATATTTATTTATTACATGAACGATTTCTTCAATGCAATCAAGTAATGTACAATACAATTTTGAACGTACATTTAATTACTGCTAGCATACATAATTAGTAATTATTAATTACAGACACAAAAAACATTCTTCTATTTACCGTGACGCTTAATGACGTCATAGGTGACAAACCCCCACCTGTGTTCAATAGTGGCACCAACCCCTGACGTGGTGCGACTGAACACGTCATCATACTTCTGCAGGATCTGCTGTACTTCCATTTGAGAGGCATGCGGCACCAGCGACCTGACGTAGGACACGAGATAGTCTAACGTGGCACCTAATGGATGGACCATGAGAAAAGCTGTCAGTATGCTGATAAGTTTGGCATCTGATGGCGGTACTGGTGGCGCGAACTTCTCCTTAGGTGGCGGCGGTTTACGATGAACTTCGGGGAAGATCGTCGGCATCGGCGGTGGAGGCAGCGGTGGGTAGGTCTGCTAAAAGAAACAAAGAAAATTATATTGTATCATTAGATATGTTACGTTAATAGTAATCGATGTTTTAAATCTGGTTTCGAGTGAAAAGTACTAAAAATTGAATAAGCATATGAGTACAAGAGTTTAGAGAATTGTTTGTCTCTTAATTTGTATAAAGATAAATTTGATGTGCATTTTATCAATAACTATAAAGACAGTTACAGTACTGCGGGTCTAAGTTCAAAGAGATAATGGTTAATTAATGCAAAAGGCAAATTATGAAAGCTATATGTTCCCAAACAACAACAAATGGTCTCATATTTGGGGCGTTATTTGGCCGATATTAAAAATGACAAGTACCTTGTTATTTTGCAAGGCTTGTTGAGCGATGAAGTGTGCCTTAAACTTCTCGAACTTTCTTTCGGCCTCGTCCTTAGCAAGGTGTGCTTCATTCCTGTACCCTTCCAGCTCCTACGTCAGATTTTCATTTTCCACCTAAAATATTAATGCTTTTAGCAAATAAAAACAAAGTACTTGTACAAAATAACTGGTAAAATATCGATAAAATAACTAGTATAACGAGTGTGCAGATAGCCTTATTCATCGCATCTTTTTAGCCTTGTTTTTCGTCCACAAAAACGTATTTATTATGATAAAGATTGATTGATTTTTTGCGTCGTCGTTCTTAGCACAAACTAGAATATTAACACAGATGGGCGAGTTTTTACACTTACTTAGTGGAGAGGAAAGGGGCTGAAGTTGGGATTATTCGAATAGGAACTTTATACTAAGACGCTCGTTCGTAACTATGTTTTTGTGGACCTGTAACCAAGTATATCTTTTAACGTTGACGATATCGACTGAATTTTAACGTCATTTCTTATGGTAACGTGAATGACTTATGGTGTAGGAAGGTTCCCGTACAAGATGAGGAATATCGTCAACGTAAAAAAAAAATAACATGGTAAAACTCTTACTTGGGATACTATACGGTGTAGGCTCTCTGTAATTTTATATTCCTAATCAGTTTATTAATTGAATTACCTTAAGCTCTTCGTATTTCTCCTGTGAGACCATGTTCGCTCCGACCTTTTCAGTTTCATCCTCGTCGAATAACGTATTGAACTCTTCCTTTATATTCTCGACCTCCTGCAAAATGTATCCAATTAGTCATCAAATAAGTATATATCATCAACCGCCGTGGAATAAATAATAAAGCCTTTTATTCCGAATTAACTTCAACTTTGGCGATACAATTTTCGGGTTATATTCATTAAAGTATGTCTCGCAAATCGGCATGCCTCAAGGCATAGACCTCCCCCAACTCTCCCCATTGGGATCTATCCTCTGCCACTCTGGTCCCAAGGTTTGGCATATACCGTCTTTCCATCGTGTTTTCGGTGCCGTGGAATAAAACAAGTACACAAAGTTGGTCCAGGATGTCGCCATGTGGAGTATATTCAGGAAGAGAACCTTCGTGGTACTGAAGAGTGGTGCTGAGATTAATTGCCTACTTTTTAACACAATAGCTCCTCTATAGTATTTGGATTACTTTAACCCTATTATAGATCTCTATGACAGTAATGCACCAACCTTGATGACAATAGTACAATAGTTCACTTTTTGACCTCGAAATTTCTCTTTCTGAACAGCAGTAAGACAAAGTAACATCCTCTCACGCTTGCGATATTTAAATCAGTCACGTGACATACTCATTCCAATATATTTTGTATCGTTTATATAGGCGATGCGCGAGGATAATGTTATTTTGTCAACAGGCCCAGGCCCTAAAATCTTGATCTCCAAATGCTGTCTGAATCCTTATAACTACATAATTGCTGTGGCTTAAGAATATTAAATATGTAGATATACAAAGTCTAGGGTTCATACAGATAAAATAAAAAAATTCAACAATAATTTTACTAGATTAACCATAAACTGTGTTTATGTACACAGATTACAATCTGTCAAATAAAAAGCTTTAAATTAGGACCGAAGGTAGCAAAAAAAATTTAATCAATTGTAAGTTGTCCATAAACCAAATCAAAATTACTCGCGCGCTCAACTACTGGCGGTAACTCCAAGATCCTTGTTAGTATCACAATGGACGCTGAGATTTCCTCGGAGACTGGAACATGATGCAAGTCGACGCTGATAAGCTTTGTGCGTATCTGGAGACCTAATTCATCAGTACATTTGCTGGATACTTAACTGTTTAATAACTCAAGGATACTGCGTTACCGACAAGCAGATGACATGGCGCATTTTCCTTAGAAATTTTAATATAGATTGACGTCATAACTGCTGATACCGGTTGTCGCCACACTGCTGCTGCATTCTACTGAAGAGTTGCAAGGCTAATTGACAACTAATTGCTGGCAATGCAACTTTAAGCTACTGTTGTTAACAATTGTTAGTACCAATATTGCCGGGAATTAGTTGTCAGTTCTTACAAATATTACGTGAACTGCCTTTTGTAAACATGTATTTTTTTAAAACAAACTAATCAGGCTGAAATAGTCGATAAGTTAGTAACGATACTAACGAAACAATTGACAGCTGACGTATTACTCGTTGATTTGGATAATGGACAACTTGACTGTGGTTATGACAGATCATAACGAACTTACTGTGTGGCTGCTAAGTTCACCAGCGTCTCCGGTCGCCCAAATATTATTATCTTACCTCATAATCTTGTTTTCTATCCAAAGCCCTTCCTAAGATGTACTCTCCCAAAGAGCACTGTTTTCATACACCGCTGTACTCACCGACCCTGAACTAAACTTACGCGAACAATTGATTCAAGCTTTCAATGGATTTATGCCTGCTCAGAGTTCCAAATTGTTGACATCCGTGAAGTAATTGGCTACCACTCAACGTATCATAAATGCAATGTTTACTGAGAAGAAATTCAAAGACGTATATTGCATAGTGTCTGAGACCATGATGAACAAATCATATTTCAAGTTGACACATTTTCAGTGAAAATATAGTGTTGTTGCATACATAATGCACATTGAATGAGCAATACCCTAAATGCTCTGTCTAAACGTATGGCGCGAGGCGAATAAAACCATGCGCCGTATGCCCCCTATCTTCGCTGTGTACTCATAACTCGCGACGCCACTGTCACCTCTGCTTACCGTTTCAGAAACCTTTCTGGTATGGCGTGAGTATATACGTTTGGTTGATGATTGTAATGTGTTCTAGAAATGACATAGGACTTCAGACAATTCGTGTTGAAATCGCGAAGGCACGTACCTCAGTCATTTTGAGCCACATCTCGATGTTCCTGCGCTGTTGTTTGCTGAAGTGATCAGACACGCGCTGGTGTTTCGCCGCCGACAGTATTTTCGCTACCTGCTCGACTGTTGTGGGAAAACATGGCTACTTTATATTACATCCAGTTATCGGTATCCTTATGGCAAGTTCACTGACGTTGAAATATGTAATCGATTGTGAATTATAGAGCAATTGAAATAAGATATAATATAAAATGCCATGTTTTAAAGTCAAAATGACAGTAGCAAATATAACAGGGGGCCTACTCGCTTTCTACGAAAAACGAAGATTCGGCCGAAAGTTCTCAAAGTTCCTACCAGGGCTCTTATTCGTTCTAGAATTAGAAGCAGCTAGAAAATCTTTGACGATTATATTCTATACATACTTTAATGAAATTGTTAACAGAAATCTTGAGTTTGATAAATACAAATCGATACTGAAACTATGTTTGATATTCGTTTCGTTTTCGAAGAAAGAGAGTAGACCCCCAGGTTAGTCAAATTGTTTAACGATGTTGGCTTCACTGCACTGGTTCTAATCCTTAGGCCGTATTCCAAATAAACGCATTGGTTGGTTACCTACAGACTGGTCTGGTCAGGTTGGTTTCGTATTATGCAAATATCTGGCTGCAGGTTGAAGCTAATCTCGAATGGACCTTATTTCCATAACTTTGGATCATTAATTCGTTTGAAATACATAGTAACAGGATCTGTAGAGCCGAAGCAGCAGCCTGCACTCTGTATATAAATCAAAACATACCAAACTTGCAGTGGTCGTCACTACGTCATTGCTGTATTTACGTCACAGCCACGTCAGCTCGAGACTAGTCACCAATCCTCGTCACCTATACGGATACTTATTGGAACTCGGATATACGCTTAGAGCGTTGCTGGGGGATGAGCTAGGGAGCTGGATCTGAGTGAGGATGAACGAAGTACATTTTTCAGGTGAGTAATCTGATTCTCTTCCAAAATATGTATACAATATACCCTTTATTTTTTGATGGAATTGTCCAATGAAATACGTAAGACATATTACCCTTTATTTAGTGTATAGGTAAGCAATGCCTACATAAACAGAGCACGCCCTCTCCCGCCGCCACTCGCGCCGATTGCGTCACGCTTCGCTGTGGCACATTGTGATTGAAAATACATTTTGAAGCGTACACAAACCAACACAACATTTATATATACATATAGACTAGTAATTCTGGAACTTGAAAACGTCCCTCGTTCATCCTAACATAGTGTTTAATGCTACTTTGGTAGACTAGGCGTCGGGGAATCTTGATCGCTTTAATTTAATCAATACTTCACACTACATCAGGCCTGTACTTAACAAGCAATTTGAATTAATTTCGTTTTAATTAGTTTTTAATTAGCAACAACAGACAGACTGTTAAAACATAACTTTATAGTCATAGAAACAATTCGCGGTACTTACGTTACTCTCCTGCATACTTACCGCCAACGCCAACACCCAAAAGTTGCTCTTTTGATATTTGTAACCATGACTATAAAGTTTATTTCAGATTGCTTGACAAGTTAAGCCCTTGATAAAAAAGCCCCGACTCCCGTACAACCTAAAAATTAATATGTTTTAATTATCTCACAGCATTTTGGTGACTCCCACGCCGATTACAGAATCGTTCCATTTCCAGAACTTCAGAAGACTCTGGAGAACTCCAGTGCACATCTTGAATTTGCTACACTCCTTCAAATGACATATATCGCACCTATTTCTCGAGCTCGACGCCATTAACCTCGTATCTCGGTACGCGCTGCAGCTCAATAGCAAACACGTTCCAGAAGTTGACAAGAACCGATCACAAGCTAAAACCTTATAAGTAAATACTTACATTGCGTCAAGACGTGTGCAAATTTGTCCCTGAACGTGGCCTTCATAGCGTGAAACTCGTCGTCAATAGCCATCTTCTCATTGAAGAGGCGCCGTATCTGGTTGTTGCTGGCTTGGATAAGTGAGTAAAATGTGCCTGCGTTCTTTTTGCTACACTCTCCGCGTTCCAGCCACACTGCCAAAGTCTGCAAGTAAGGCGAAGGGTTAATTATTGAAGAAATATTGGTATGCAGTACAGATTTGTTTAAATTCTCCTGGGTATATTTTTAAAGAAAATATTGTTTAATTTATATACTTTCACTATACAACCCTCTGTATGGGTCTCGTATGGTCTAATATTAGAGACTTCAATTCGGATTTTTATCCTGTCTGCATCGAAAAATAGGCTGATTCGCCTATTGACCGTTTACACCCTAATCGCCGAGTAAACCCTCCAAAGCCTATGTATCTACCGTAGTATGTATAAACTAGCGGACGTTACGGTTTTCACCTCAATAAATTTTTCAAATCTGTCCATTACTTTTAAGTTTATTCTATAATAAAATATAGAAATCTTTCCTCTTATAATACTAGAAATAAGAAAAGAAGTATTGATGACTTACAGGAGCAGCATCTGCAAACTCGGTGTCACTCTTGATCTTGTCCGCGATAGTGTTAAGTGCGGCGGGTGAGTAGGGCTCCACGCGCGGCGGTGTCGGCGCACGCCGCCGCTTGTTCTTCTCGTACTCATTCTGATCATCTCGGTTCTAAAATATACATACATAATTTATCTAAATTTATCCAATATATTCTACCAGAAAAAATTTATGGAGAATGAAGAAAAAAACTTTTTAATCTTGATTTCCCAAAATCTATGTTTTATGTGCTGTGACACTCTCATTGCCGATGGGCTATCACGCGATTCCCCGAAAGTGTAGGCAAAGTTGTTTACTGTATACCCACATTTCGCCACCTATGTTTAAGACACATGTAATATGGGACGAGCCCATTGCCAATAACCAGACACACCGTTCAATAACTTTGTGTAATACAGTCTGATCGGGCAATATCAACTAAGCAGTCCATAAACTCATAGCAAGCTCTAATTTCTCATCTATTCTATTATATTGTTTGAATTTCTGGGAAATATAGATATTTTAAGCTCCATTGTGCTCACACACAAGATGTGTGATGATCTTCACATCACAATTAATATAAGCTTAAACACGGCTTACTCATTTTATTGCTTGTAGTCAAGGTAGACTCACCATCTGTCACATAGGCACTTGATTATCTTCGGTGAAAAGTGGGTGTTGTAATTACAACACCTCTGCCTACTCCTTCCGGGAATACAGACGTGAGCATATGTATGTAAATTTGCTATGATCATAAAGATCATCTTGTTGACACATACAATTCAACAGAAGATTAATAATCTCCATTATTCAACCTGTGAATTATAGTCAAGCAGTGCTTACCAGTGCATAATCAATGAGCATGGTTGTAGCCTCATTCTCAGTCTGGTCATGGTATTTGAACCTATAGCCAGACAAGAAGAATGCCTGCTCAACACTCCCAGGATTCACAAACCGCACATGACACACACCTTGTCTGTGTAACTTTACATTGTCAATATCACCAAAACGCTGGAATATTTCTTTGACAGCATCCTCACTGATCCCACTTGGCAGTCCACCAATAAAGATGGTTCTACAACCATTGGGCTTTTCTCTCCGTGCCATCATAGTAACCCCAGGTACAGGTGGTAACAGCACTGCATTTGTGACGTAGATCTGCTGCATGCCCATCATAGGCATCTGTTGGTTCAACATCATCATGTTCTGGTCAATCATGTTGGGCATCATTGGCATCATGTGAGACATTGGTGTCATGTTGGGAGTCACATTTGGTGACATTTCCATTTGTTGCTGGCCCATCATGTTGTTCATTTGCCCAAACGGCTGGCCATATTGCATTCCAGTTCCTAGAAACCAATATAAAATGTACACTGATTATAAATTATAAAGGGGTTTGCTTGGGGGTTGAAATGACATGGTTTGAACCAAGACTAAACTATGTGTATCCCTTTTGAAACCTGTATAAAGACAAGAGATGGAACTAATTTTAAAACAAAGATAATCTAAAATGGTATAATGTTTACATACCTTATATACTATCATATGTATTTAGTGAAAAGCTGTTAATTTGGAATTACAAACAGACAATCCAATTTTATTTATATGTATAAATGTATAGATAGACATACACTTAGAATTTTAAAGCATGTCCTCAATCTTACCTGGCACCATCATACTCCCCATCGACATAGGAGTGGTGACCACATTGTTCTCGGCACTACTATCCCACTTGGAATGGCGGTCACGCCTGTTGCCTCTGCCTCTATCGTCCCTGCGGTTTCTATCTCTATCATTCCTGTCCCCCCTGTCGTGGCGACTGCGATCTTGGGATCTTGAACTGTGTCTCCTATCTGAAAATAAATTGTGGTAAATACCTGTCTACTTAATTATGGTTAAGGAGGATGTTAGGTCACTAAGGCACAAAAATGATTTAAAATAGGACTATAAATATATAAATAGACCTTAAACTATCCTTGTGGGAGTATTTTATGTACACACAAAAATCCCAAATAGAAAAATAATTGTTATGTTCTATTGCCCCTTACAATATGGCCCAACTGAATATCCATATTTAGATTTATCAGAAAAATCATTATTTTCTGCGTGTTCAGATAGAAAGCAAGTGATGCAATATGTCAATTGTCCATCAGCCCTTAATAAGGTCTAAGGAAAACATGGTGTATGTTATTCAGCAGTAAAATCCTGTACATTTTAAATTTCATTCAAATAAATACCTCTTTTATTATAAGTATTTTTATTTTTATTATTGTGTAAAGTGTATCAACCATTGTAATCATTTAGAAACGTGTGTACTCTAATGTAATATTCATAAAGACAGTTAAGTACCTCTGTTATTGTCTCTCCTGTCACGATTATCTCTGCTACGATTGGATTTAATATCATTCTCTGTTGTATTTTCGTCCTTGTTAACAGTAACCTGGCACAAATTATCAGGAGCCACAGGTCCTATTAGTGGCACAGTTGCGGGCTCCGGATTAGGTGGCGGATCGTTCATGTTGTATTCATGGATGGCGTTCATTGGCACTCCACCCATTTGACCTGGCATCATGTTCGGTAAAGGAGCAGGCATCATATTTTGCATGTGATTTGGAAAATTAGACACCATGGGTTGCATCGGTGGCATATTACCCATCATGTTCTGCATCATAAAATTCTCAGTTCCCCACGAACTCATTTTGATAATTTTTACGATAACAGTTGGTACATGAGGAGAAGGTGTCGTTTTAACGTTGAATTGACTTATTCTTTCTTCAGAGGCTGAGAATTTCAACACTTTTTATTTTACATACAATGAGAAAGATGTCGTACGTAAGTTTCTTGTTTATTTCTTGGTTTTTCGTTCACAGAGTAAGTGAAGGAACTAATGGAACTATCGATCGAGTAATCGAGTATCCACAGAAAATTATTAACCGGTGTTTTCTAAAGACGACATGATATTATTTTTACGTCTATTACCGATCCCTTCCCATAGACTTAATGTTTGATTTCTATGGATTCTCCAGAAATTAAAATACCATAACGTATTTATGCTCTATAGATAGTACAAAAATATAAGTTTTCTGTGCCGTAGTTAATAGTCGTCTATGGGTCGGGCTCCATCTTCAATCAAAGTAACAAAATGGATTTCGCTGAAAAAACCAAACAAAACAATACATTTTAAAGAGTTCTGAGTTTATTTCATAAAAACTGATAAATTTTACATTACATTCGAGGTCATATTCCGTGTGCAACCAAAAAAATGATGCTCGCATAAGTCTGTGTTGGTTCAGTTAGACTGATACTTTGCGTTTGACAATCTTTGTAACTTGGTGAATTTATACAATTTTGGAGAGTGAGTTTTGAAAAATGTGGTAAGTATTAAATACCTAGTAAATTCCTGAGTGAAATATTTCTACAGTGCTAAATAAAGATAAATATTTTTTTTTCCAAACTAGCTTCTAAAATATTTAAAATATTAGCTTTAGTAAATAAACATATACAATTCTTACGTAAATACATGTTGCAAAAGTCTTATTAAAATTAATTATAACTATCACTTTCTGTACTACATAAGGATTTGTTACTCATTTAGCTCAGAATTGCCAAAAGAATTTGAAAAAACAACTGAAGTTTTACCTTTTACTAAATATGGGTTATCTTCAATCAAAGAATTTAAGAAGGTAGAGGAAGATATTCAGTACTTAGAGTGGTTAAAGAGAGCAGGACTTTCATCTGAAGAGATCAAGCTGCATCAGGAAAACCAAGCTGGCCTGTTGGAACATCAGAAGAAGATTGAATGTAATGTTTTAAAGGAAAAACTTGAAACTATTTACTCCAAAATCAATGGTTACAGGGTAAAACAAAGGTATGTTTGATGTAATTTATTTGAGATTGATACTTAATGTGACCAATTAATTTACGAAGGAGATGTAAAGTTAGCAGTGATTGTCTTGACTCAATTTTTTTTTAAATATAACATAGATGTAGACACACTATCTACAGAATTACTGTAGGGTCTGCAGGATCATTCACAGAGATTCATAATTTTTTTAATACTGACAATTAAATGTGTCTAAAACAGATGCACATCTAGTTGGGAAATATTAGCATGTGACCTAATGGTATGTTGTCTCTGCAGTCTATGGTCATACCAGAGATATCATGCGCATGTTGCTAACCCTGTAAATATCTTTTCATACCCTATGATGTGGACATAAGAAGACTAATGTAATGGAAAAAAAATCTCAATAATAATAATAAACCCATCATAATTCCAAACTCAAACTTAATAATAACTCTTTCACAGTACAAAACTCCAAGATGAACCATCTACATCCAAATCTGAGATATTGGAGAAAAAACCAATAAATTTTTACCCCGACCAACATCCAATGAACAATATCAAGGAAATTGAAGAAGAGTTGTTTGGTCACTTGAGGAATGACAATTTAGTACCAATAACAAAACGAAGGAAGGTGTTGAGACATTTGGAAAGGAAGAAAGCAAGGATACAATCTCAAGAAAATCTAACAGTAGATGTAGCACCAACTAGTGCCCCTACTAAGCCGGGGAGTTTGTGGGATGTTAAAGAGTTGCCCGAGAAACAGTCAGTTGAAGTCCAAAATAAGGAGCCAATAATTGGTCCAAAGATGAGGACAATGTATACAGTTAAGGACAATAAAATTGTCCGCCTTGAGCCCGGTAACAATGAGATCAATGGTGATGATTACAGAGCAGTTGATATTGTGGTGCCCGAGAATGAAGCAGAAGCACAACTTCTAGAAGGCACGAAGATGAGCACAGATGATATAAAGAAGATAGAAAGGTTCAAAGATTATGAACCTGGAATTCCTTCAAAGGTTTGTTTTGAATTTAAACTCATTTGCCGATTTTTAAGGTTATAATGTAATGTTAATAAGGTTCTTTTCTTTCCCATTCCGTAATAGAACAGTCTAGCTTGCTTTAAGATCCTTGGATAATCATAATATGGCCTTGTTTCATTGATAGCATAGACATGAAATCATCATCTCCCTGGATAAGGCCAGGCCAGGCCATACATTGTTGGGGTTGGCACTTGATTCAACCTGATGTGGCTGATCACCTGATTTTTATATGAAGCAACTGCCATCTGACCTTCGTAGCCCCTTTGACTAGGAATGGAATAATAACATAGACATGAAAGCTGCCTGAAAAAAGGCAAAAATAAAAAAAAATATGTATCTTAATATCAACATCCATGTTACAGGTACTGTACCTGAAGAACATAAGTCCCACAGTGAGCCAGGAGCAGCTGTCCCTACTGTTCAATCAGTTTGTTCTGGATAACGGTGGACCTGTGGATGTGCGCTTGATGACTGGCCGTATGCGGGGACAAGCATTTGTTGCATTTCAAAGTGAGTTTATCAAACTGTGTATAGTTTCTACATATTTTGTTACATACTATATGAAGCAATAACTGCACAAATACGAGCCCAGTAATATAAATAATAATTATTGTCTGTTACTGTGGTGAAGTCACTGTGTTGAACTTTCTGATGTTTACCTAGAATCAGTAGGAGGAACACTGAAGTGGTTACCATAGCCTACACAGCTCTACAAAAAAATTTTTTTTTGCTCTTGGTATCATTGCAAATTTTTACGTTTTCATGTGCCCTGATTACGAATATATTTATGAAAGTTCTCAATATGCTTGTATTTAATGTATTTTGCATATCTTATATTTTGAACACTTATGGGCTTGTTAAATAGAAAGCTTGTTAAGAATAAAATGTATTTTCCAAGTCATGATGAAAAACAAATTTGGACAAATCTTACAAAATAATTGATAGTTTCGTGAAATGTGTGCATAAATAGACCCAAAATCATTTTCATATCTAAGACAACAAAACCACTGTAGACCAGTGCTATGAACACTTACAACATGAGGGGATAAAAATAATTGATTGTCTAGTAAATTACCACTGGTTTGGAAATTAGCTTTCTGAGAACGAAACTTGACATTTTGTTAATAAATATTATTAGTAAAGGTTATAAAAAAATCCTTATCCTTGATAAATGTAGTTCCGCACATGCTGTACACTCTAGGAAAAGCGATGTGGTATAAACTCACATTATTGTTCGACAGATGATGAAACTGCTATCCAAGCCTTGGAGGAGGTGAACGGCACGATACTAAGTGGGCGCCCTGTCGTCGCGCAATTTGGGAGAAATACCAATCGGATCCTTGACGAAAGATAGACAGACCACTTTACACATTTAGTAGATACATTATCCTCATAATTAGATGTTGCTATTTATCTCATCCTAGCTCAATATGCTCTCTTATTCATAATCTAAATGTCATAGGATATTTTCAATTTGTATAAAGATACATTTTTTTTTTAAATTATATTCTTATCTTCTGTTCTTATGTCCCTGTAAGGGCAATGGTAGGTATAGTCTTAGGCTACCTGACCACTGAAGTGGAGCGAGGTAAAAATCCGCCAATAGATTTGCACCATCGGGGATTTTGTGCAAGGCAATGGATGGATTTTCACGTGTTTACTATTCCTTCATCTCGCCCCGGTCCAGTGGGCAGGCAGTCTTAATGTATTAATTTTCTGTTTGGAAATAATTTGCTTGATTAGATCTCCATATGAGCTAGCCAATCTCACGACGATTTCCTTTAAATAGTGTCTGAAAGTTTATATTTTATGCTGGCTTGTGTATGTTTGCAAAGTTGAAATCTTTATCTTATTTAATTAACAGGATTCACGTCTTTTTACTGATTAGTACTTGTGTAATATTTATAAGTATGTGAACACTCATGTTTGTCTATATGTTTAGATGGAACTACACATTTTGTAGCTCAACTCAATGTCATTCCACTTTGTATATCAAGCTCATGTTATATTAAGAGTTTAAATTGCTTCTAGTCATTTACATAACAGTATTGCATTATTCAACGTAATATATTTAATTAATCACATAAGTTTCATAAAATAAAGTTACTTAATATATTTACATTCATGTATGTCATCTTTGTAATAAAATAAATATTGATGTCTGCACCGTTTGTGTGCATAATTGTACAATTTTATTGATGCTACTTAACAGAAGGGACCCTAATGTAGAAGGGTTACACACCCCATGTCTCACCGTAGATGTTTAGATGTCAATGCAACAGAAATTGGAAGTTCACCGTCGCATCACCGTTCGTTGAATTTCTTCACTGACAAAATATTTCGAATTATGCACGTATCGTCGATTCCCTCCACGCAGAGTTTTTTCACTGCCGTCGTCACAAGTCACCGCGTCGACACACGCAGATGTGTATAGGATCGAAACAGCGACATCTGTCGGCCTAAAGCTGACAATATTGTGGGCCCGTAAAAAACTGCGTTTAAGTCGACGCGATGACTTGTGACGGGGATTTTAAAAAAACTCGCACTGGCCCTCTGTCGAAATTTTTCTTCACCGTAAGATTCGTCTTGTGTCACAAGTTTCTAGGTAACCTAATTTAGTAAGTCCTCTGAAATTGTACCATGTACGTTTATCCAGCACAGCCCCCCCGGAACTTGCATTTTTGGTGTACACTGAAGGAATGTACTCACCTATAAGAGTACCGCTTTCTTTTACTTGCAGAAATAAAAAATTAAAATGCTCACGCCATCCCAGAAGGGGTAAGCAGAGGTGTTGTAACAACACCCACCCAAATGATGATCGAGTGCCAACGTGACAGAGGGTGAGTCCATCGCCGTCTCAGGCACTATACATACATCATTGAATTACTTCTCAGACATATGCAGGTTTCCTCACGATGTTTTCCTTCACCGTAAAGCACGTGGTGTGAAATAACAGCACATAAGTTTTTAGAAAAACTCATTGGTACGGCCACCCAATAGCCAGGGTCTAAGAATATGGCTATGGTATCCCCTGCCTGTCGTAAGGGGCGACTAAAAGGGGGCCGGAGGGCCTGCTGGCGGTGGTCGGGGACCTTTTGAAGGTTTCCCCCTCGTCAACAAAAAAAAAAGTTCCCAGTGGGACTCGAACTTGCGTCGCTTGCGTAGCAGGCCACTGCTCTAACCCCAAGGCCACCACGGCTTTTACTTGCAGAGTTGTTATTATTCAATCCACTAGGCCAGTGGTCGTCAAACTGAGGCTCGTGGGCCTCATTCGGTGTTCGGACAATATTTCTGCGGCCCGCGACAAGCAAACAATTTTAGTAGATAATGGCCTCAATGCCCAACAAAATCCCGCTAAAACTAAGCTTAGGTCGTCTATCACTTTAATTTATACCAGTAAGAAAAATTACTTAACACTATCAATCTTTATGGAATTTTGCATTTTGTTTATTATGATTGAAGTACATTTTGTGTCGTTTAAAATATTGTCATAAATAAAACTTGTTTACGCCTTTTTAGTTATCAATATATATTATCAAACTAAATATTACAGTATGTTAACATACCTTATAATAGAAAATGCATAAAATATTACATAAGTTACACTTTGTATAATATTGATACATTAATGAATGGTCTTAATTATAATCTTACGTGAGATAATGTCTACCTTAAGATGCAAAAGGCGTCTGAACTATTCTACTTTATAAATCGAATGCCTACTTTCACTGTACAGAGGGTTCCCACTTACAACTAGATACTAACCTTTTTTATATCCATATATAAAACTTCAGGCAAGTCTGTGTATAAATTTCACTTCACAACTAATACAATCCATTCGAAAACTAGTTCAGCTAATATGGTATTTGTTACTTCCAAAAATACTGAACGAATCGGACGAAAACTGCCCCAAAGACATTTCATTACCCGGATTTGACTAATCGGAATGCTTTTAAAAACTGAAGACGTCAAGTTTTATTTAAAACAGTTCGTGAACAAAGCCGTCACGATTTATGAGCTCTTAGAAAAGTAATCGGGATAACTGCACATGTCTTTATCCGTGCTCGAAAACAAAATCCAAAAAATTATTACTCGCAAAGGCACCTATATTGTGTGGGACACAGCACAGGAGTGATGTTCGAACCTTGTATTTTAGCCCAAATCTTATGTTCGGGTCTAGTGACGTCATTAGACGCGTTAACCCACACATATTTACATCACTATAGTACAGTTTATACGCTATCTAAAATACACTATTCTATATCTTATACATCGCACAAGTTACTAGTACAGACTCTCGTGTTGAAGAACGTAGCCTAACTGAACGTTAGATTCTAACGTTTCTATGAATAATCTTCATACTACCGAAATATATATTTAGGTAGCAACGTGACAGATAGTGAATCTGTCGCCCCAGGTATTTTACAATTAATATATATGGAGACATGAAATAACCATAATGTAACTAATGTAATCAGCCAATCAAACTACCACCATAATTCTACAACGATTCATCTAGTTATAAAATACCTAACTATGCTTAACATAAGGAAACTTTCGATTACTAAGAGCGAAGACGCACTCGTGGATTCCGACACCTGTCATGACCATATTTTCATAATCCACTTTACTTAAATATCGTTGCTTGGAAGGTGATTAGTAAAATATGTTCTGTCTTGTTTTTAATAGCAATAATATCGCGCGGGGAGTCAAGACAAAAAACATTTTGAACACATATTTCAACTGAATTTGATCAGTTGGTGGACTTCGGTCCAAGAAACATTTGCTACGGCGGAACATTTGCTCGCTACGCAGTAAAAAATATTGTGGGTAATCAGCAGGATTATACACAATAATAATGTGTGAGAAAACGATGTAAATTTGAGAATACCAAACTCGCGTTAATGTGCTTCCACAGCGAGTGTTACTAAGTAAAATGTATAATGAATTATGAGCGCGTACCTTGAAGCGCAGTAGTAATTTTATAAGTGTCTGTCTTTAGGTACAGCTTCAGTGGAATAAAATCATGCAGTATCCGCACTATTTTTGCTTCGTGCTCTTAACTCGGCACCCGTATATAGATATAAAATATTCGTAGATGTATACAGCACACGTTAACAGTCCATCATTGTGTATCCTTCGAGGAGGATTTGCGCCGTCTCTTGACGACGCGTTTAGGTGACGATCATTCACCCTCTTTCTTCGGTATAGGCTCCTCCGCTGAAATAATACATTATAACCAATATAGTTCTGGTGTATGCTTTTTCAAGCTGACAAATCTATGGACCAATGTGATTTTTACACCGAGATTGGCAGGGGCTGCATTGATATACTTAGACGCATACAGTATTATTTTTGCATAGGGCGTGAGAACTTCTCACAACAAATCTATCTCTGTTTATCAACATAACTCAATCTTTCCATACATTGATTACGATTTCAACACTTCGTTGAGGGCTACAAATATTAAGCATTGTAATATACCGTATTTTATTCGAAAAATGGTAATCCATTTAAAAAAACTATCTTAATTTTATATTTTACTAGCAGTGCCCAGCAAACGTTGTATTGCCATATTTTTGGGATGGGTCACCATTATAATTTAGGGATACGAAAATAGATGTTGACCGATTGTCAGACTACCCGATATACACACAAAATTTCATACAAATCGGGCCGGTTACGGAGGAGTTTGGCAACAAATTATACTAGGTAATATTATACTAGCGACCCACCCTCATCTCGCTTTTATGTGTATATGCCACTTACGCTTTAGTTCATGGTGTGAAGGGTGCGCTGGATGTGCTGGGTGGTGTGCGTAGGGGTCGGGCGCGGGGTAGTAGTGCGGCGGGTAGCCCGCCACCCCGGGGACCCCGGGCACCGCTCCCACCGGGCCCACGGGGCCCACTGGGCCCACTGGACCCACCGCCCCCACTGGACCCACACCGGGGAACCCGCCGCCGTACCCGCCGTAATACCGACCGTATGCTGGGCCGTAACCACCTGCAACAGCCAACACTTTTTTGTTTATCTGATTATTATTTTAACAACAAGTTGGAATAATATACATAGTATTACGCAGTTACAAAATTTAACAGAATTAATCACTATAATTAAGTGTGTATTGTGTGAAATATGAAACTAACTTGCACTAATAACGGGAGTCATGTTCATTCTGAAACTATATTGAGACGAAAATAACTCCTGTGGCAAAAAAGTGATGCATAGCATACGCATAAAACAATAAAAATGTAACACGAATAACATAATTTGATCATGTTATCGTCATTACATGTTATTTTTTTAATTTAATTTATCATTTTACTTTTATTATTGTTTAATTAATTAATTTCATCCCTCATTGATCAATAATGTACCTGTCGGCGGCGGCGGAGCGGCGTGCGGTGGTCCGGGATGGGGCCCGTTGGGGTTCGGCGCCATCATCATGGCTGGAACAACGTTCACTATTATATTAAACGTGTTTCACGCTTATTGTTTTATACCACTAGTGGCAAGAAAGCATACGGAACGGCTCGCCACTTAGCAAGCGGTTACTGTATTCTATGGACATTTGAATGACGAAAAATTAAAAAAAAAGTAAAGTATTTTTTATCTAATTTTTAAATAGATACTATCTGTGCCTCGCAGTTTAACCCGCGTAAAATTAGGTTTACAAATATGTTATTTAGTGATATTATTTTATATTGAAGTTTCCGATTTTGCGCCTTGGGTGAAACAAAGTCGCAATTTTGTTTGCAATCGGAGCAGTAGTTCCTGAGATTTGTGCGTTCAAACAAACAAACAAATTAGCATCTTTATAATATTAGTATAGATGTACCACCAACCGATGGTCTGTTCTAAAAATGTGCTTCTACAAAGTGTCGACCCTATATATAAGGTAAGTAACCTGGTGGTTGATGAGCGTGATGTTGGGGCTCGTGCGGCGCAGGGGACACGCCGGGGGCGGCGGGGGACTCCTTGCTCTCTGTCTTTTCTACTTGCTTCTCATCCTTGCGCGATCCTTATGAAAAAAAAAATTCCAAAGCTGCCGTCACGAGATATGACGCCTCAGCGATGAGCGAACAGTGGGGATAACTGCGCATGTATTTGCTCGCGCCAAGCAGACTTAAAAACGAGTAATACGTATTCAAGGTCAGCGCTCAAAACTCGTGAAGGCCTGCATGAGAGTAATATCAAGCGTCACTCACGGCCCTAATCCTTAGGATGGGCATAAATGGGTCTTTTTATTTAAATTCACACACTTGGATTTTAATTTTGTAGAAATTCTCCGCACACATATGGCCTTAGTTTGCTGTGTGTAGACGCTTTTAGAAATTAATATTCCTACCATACGTTGAAGGAAAACATCGTGATGAAACCTGTATAACTCTGAGAAGCAATCCAAAGACGAGATATATAGGTATATACTCTTTCGGGGACTCTTTTTGGTTTGGCGCTACCATATTTATTTCCAAATTCTCACCATCACCATCTTGTTGGTTAGCGTCATCAGATTCCTTATCCTTGCCGTCCGGATGGTCAGGCTTGTTCAGCTCGGTGGTGACACTGCCGTCAGGCTTCACCTCCGTCGTGGACACCTTGTCCACCTGAGTGGGAGGGTTAGGCCCGTTGCTCTCAGACTTCATCGGACTCGTCTCCTGCTCCATTGGCTAGGGAAAATAATGAAATACTTCAAACACAAGGAATGGGATCGAACATTTTGTAACTGACCTGCTTCTGCCCCACTGCTCAACTGAACAGTTAAGCAATATACCAGTTCAGCAGTAGGTATTTGCATTGCTCACTTGCTGCAGTTAGGCAATTTGAGTTGAGCAGTAGCAAATAGCGAACTGACCTGACTTCAAACGAAACCGGCCAAATGCGAGTCGGACTCGTGGACGAAGGGGTCTGTACCATAATCATACCGGCTAAACAGTCCCGTTTTATATTCGGGAGCCCTCTTGAATATAAATTTTATTTTGTTTTTAGTATGTGATGTCATAGAAGAAAAACATGATATACAGCATCTGTGAAAATTTTACATAGTTTATAAGATACAGTCTGGTGATAGATGGCCAGAGGAGTCTTAGTAATAGGGTCCCGATTTACATTTTACCAAAAATAACATAGTGAAAAAAATGCTGTTCAGAAATTGTTCCAGGTCAAACTCTTAACTTTCCTGTGCTAAATTCCGTAGTAGCATACCTCGTCCTTCCTCTCAGCTGTGTTGGGCGTGGCGAGTGAGAGCGGGTGTGTAGCGGGGTTCAAACCGCGTCTCATCTGTTCCAACGCTCGCTCCACCATTCGCTGGAACGTGTCGTCGTCCACAGCCGGCTTGCAGTGCTGGAAATACGACATTATATATTTATTGAACTTAATTCATAAATACCTTATTTATACTGCTACCTGTGCCCTGCGGATTCATCCGCGTAGGTTTAATTTCAGAAGTTTAAGTTACTCCTTGTAATATTAGCTGTCTGCCAGTGAAAGTCCCGTTAAAATCGGTCCAGCCGTTTCAGAGATTACCCGGTATTTATTCAAAATTTGTTTTTAAGTCACGACCATATATACTTTCATATACATTTAGTGAAACGCTGTTATATTGAAATTAAAAACACACTTCAATTTTATTTATCTGTAAAGAATGTATTCCCCGAAGTGGATAAATGCAGCAAGCGAAATGAAGGTGTACTTAAAGTACTGCCTACACTTAAAGTGAACTCACATTTCTCCAATTATGTTTAAATCCCATGTAATGGGGGCGAGCCTATTGCCACTAACTGGGCACTAATCTAGCCTCCGGGCTGTAATTGGGAAATTACAAATAAAACCTAATATCATTTAACCCAATCCGGGTATCAAACCTAGGATTTGCTCGATGATTCGTGGAGGTACATGCAATCTCCGTTCAACAAACTACTACAAATGATCGTGTAGGATTCTTGTACGAGCCGTTACATTACCAAGCTATATAAAGTGGTAATACCTTTTTCAGTTCTTCTTGGAAAGCATCGCTGCTCTCAATAAATTTGCGTTTCTTAGCTTCGAATTTCTCCTCGATCTGTTGTAACTCATCCTCCAGCTTCTTTTGATGCATTGTCAGAGATTGTACTTGTTTCTTTAAAATCTGAACATAGACAATATAATATTAAAAAAAAATTACTAATAGGTATATTTTACAAACCCTTTCAAATTACTATTTGTGTCTCGCTTGTATGCAAGCAAATTTTTATGGACCATAACCTCCTTTCACAAAACATGTTTTAAACGAAGACTATACTATACTCAGGCTAAAACTATGTCCATCCCTTTTTATCACATTCATTACTCACTTTCAACAACAACATCACTGCTTACTTTGCGTCTTCTTTGTAAATTTGCTGACTGTTGGACGCACAGATGCGTCGTTAGCAGTGAACGCTTTAAACCCGTATCACAAACAACAAAGGGTGGAGCTACTTTTAAACCAAGGCTAATTTTATTCTACTTTTACAATAAGGGACTAATCGTTTAAGAAATTGTAATAATAATTAAGGTATTGTAATAATAATTCTAAATCAATGGTATAAGTATGTTTGGAGTTTTATGAGGAGAGAGGAGAGAGTGTTCCATTTTTTTCGGCTTCAAGCCGTTCTATACGGTAAATAAATAAATAAGGTCATACCTGCATCCTGGCAGTGGTGACGACGGACCGGACGTCAGGCACCACAGTGTCTGAGAATATCTCGTTGATGAGCCGATGGTTACGCAGGTACCGAGCGTATGCCACGTGCTTCACTGATAAGCCTTCGTCTTGATCTATACCAACAAAAACCTATGCTTTATACAGTCACGTGTGTGTGCATAGTATAGTATAGTGCATATTTGATTATTGCGAATTAATTTTATTCGCGTTGCGCCATACAGACAGACAGGGACATACTACTACTGCGTATTGAAGGACAGCTCTCATAATTCTAGCACTAGCTGACAGAGCCCCGCGGTTTTACCCGTGTATAATTTAATAACCACGAAAAAACCCTTTATTTTTCGGGTTAATATACATAAGAGCCGTAATATACAGTGGCCTGCTACGCAAGAGACGAAAGTTCGAATCCCAGCAGGGCCTGTACCAATGAGTTTTTATAAAAAAAACTGTGTATTCTGTACAGTGATTTCACATCACGACCTTTACGGTATAAGAAAACATTGTGAGGAAACCTGCATATGTCTGAGAAGTAATTCAAAGACGTATGTATAGTGTCTAAGACGGCGATAGACTCAACATCTGTCACGTTGGCACTTAATCATCTTCGGTGAAAAGTGAGTGTTGTCTGCCCTGCCCACCCCCTCGGGAATACAGGCGTGATCATATGTATGTAATATACATAGCATACGAAACTCACAAATAATGTGGTGTCATTCTATTGGTTAATTTTTCAATATGGCATCAGTAGATCAAGATATTATGCTATATCTCGTAATATCTTGATGGCTAACCTTCCTCATCCTCAGCTGGCTGGATGTCGATCCTCCTGTCCTGCTGCTGTTCCTTCTGCGAGCTGCCCTTCTTGCTCGAACTCTCCTCCTCCAAGTTACCTACTGCCTCAACAAGAGCCACACAATAATAAATAAACTTCTTTATTTCAGATTGAAATCCCATATAAATACAAATCTTTACAATTATTCCTTGCGCACAAATATAGAATGGGAATTTATAAATGTAAATTTTATGTTTTGCTACAATGTCATGTTTAATTTTTTTTTTTTAGTGGTAATGCCTCATTAACAGGTAACTGATTTTAGTTAGCACGATTTACAACATATTTGATTGGAAAGAACATTTCAAAATAATTCAAGATTATTATAAATTTATAATTTCTTTCTAGAGGTAATATATAAAGAGTGCGTCTATTTACACCCTTATTTTAATTGTCTATAAGGGTTATTTATTTCCCAAAGCATAAAGACTTAATACAAACATGCCACCCTTACCTACGGCTTTGTTCTTCGCGGCAATATACGCGAGATAGGCCGGGGAATTATGGTAGGTCTTCAAGCTTTTCTCGTACTCCGACTATTGGGGGCGACGTGACGCGGCCGTGACGTGACGGGAACGTGACGTGACGTGCATTATTACATACATGAGGTGACGGTGCATGTGGACAAAATTAGCTTTACTCAGATGTGCGTGTTAGTCACAACTTGGATGGACGTAGAAATAAACCAAATAAGAAACTCCTCTTCTTTATGGTGACGATTTCTGACATTTGTGCATTGGAATAGTGTCCATGGGCTTACATTACCATAAAAAAATTAAAAAAATTATAATATTTTTTTAATTAGTAATTAGTGTGACTTTGGCGGAATAGCTGTACTCAAGCTCATCGCCATTAAATAAATTAAACAAAAGAAAGAGTAATTAGTGACTTTCTGGCCTGGTTCGAAGTAAAAGCAATATTGCATACCTAGCAGTAGCATGTATAATCTTGTGCAATCATTTGATTCTGACGATTTGACACTACTTTGTTAGTGTAATCATAAATATCTGACTTTGAATTTGATTTAATAATTTAATGTTAGAGTTAGACGAGATGAGAGGATGAGTTCATTAATTTCCCGTTTCAAGCTTCGTTTGTAGTGGGTAAAAGAAATTCAAGTGACATAATATATGAGCCCATTTCATGCAAATAAATGAAGAGGCATTGTTTTTTTTATTCCTACGTCCAGAGTATGGAGTCACCGTGAATAAAACATGTTCTAAAACTAGAAAATGTGCATCGTAATTGATTACTCTAAAGGAAGTTACCCACATTGCCCACCATTCAACGATTACTCGCGTTGCAAACAAGCGTTTGTTTTCGCGGTGCTGTTTGCCATGCGAGCAGAAGTTGGCAAAATAAATGTTGGGTAACAGTCCTTTATTCATTATTTATGATGGGATGGTGCATGTTTATTCCCAATGGGTATTAGAAACCTATAAAAAATGTTTATGGGAACCAATATGATTATTTATTGGTTGTTTGTGTTTATAAGTCTCCACATAATTTAATGCTTTCAAGGTAAAGTTGAAATCCACAAAAAAAGCTTGCAATATAACCCATAACAAGTCCTTCAAAACATTTACATAACAAAACGTATGAAAGGAAATGTTAATTCTTTCCAAATATTAAGTTACGAAACACAAATCAACAATAAGATATTTTAAATGAATACACCCTGAGAAAGTCCCGTGTTAACAAGCCTGTGTCATAATGGTGTGTAATACACAAAACTATCCCAATGTTTACAGGTATAGGGTTCACATTGCATTGTACCTCGAGTCTTGTGAGCCAGCCATTGCAAATACGCTGGGGACGATTGGTATGCTTTCAACAGTTCTGTGTACTGCGCCTGATTCACAAATTACATCTTATTTGCATTCAATTAACTGCATGTAAAAGCATTCATAGTAATCCATAATCCTATCAACCTATATTGTAATTTATCGCATACATTGCCAAAAAATTGCTTCAACCAGAAACTTCATTTCTAAACTCATCATCCTCCTGCCCGCATCTTATGTTAGTTACGTTATTTGTGGTTGGCGCAATGTGTTTTTCTCTTCCATTCCTCTCTATCACATTTTATTATTTGTTTGCATTGAATAGGCTCAGAAACTACGAGAACTTATGTTACTATTTTCTTTCAGATAGAATGTCGTAACATGGGCTATACTCTATCGCCATACTGCCACAGGAACGGGAACTACGCTACACACGACATTCTGCTCTATCCTTATCATCCTTCATTATTACATACATATTTCTCTCCCTTTTTAACCATCAACATGACAGACTCATTATACATACTGCTATGAAGCAATTAAAATTCCAATAAGGATACTAATAAAATCAAAGTATACCTTTTCAGCCTCATATTCATCAATATATCCTGCCTTCTCAGAATCAGGCAGGTCCCGCCACATGCTGCCGATAATGCGGCCGATCTCCCACAGTTTGAGGTCTGGGTGAGAGGCCTTCACCGTGTCCCACACGCGCCGCGAGTACCGCATGTACGGCATCAGGGGCTTCTCTGGTGGCTTCGGCGGCTTGGGCAGGCCGGCGCCCTGGGAAGTCAACATCAACTTTATGTAAGAACCTTAGTAACTTAATAACAAGTGAAATAGTACTTGTTGATCACTTTAGTGCCCAACTTACTCAGCTTTTTGGCCACCGCGATGCTTTAACTTATAATTTCTTGTACATTACTAAATTTTGCCTACTATCTAGTATTTTTAAATAGTATAAAATTTAGTCACCATTCCTATAATGTACTTCAGAACTATGTTATCTTGATAGGTTGTTTAGTATCATGTAAGAGTAAAATTCTGATGGGTTTATAGTTAAAAATATGCTTTATGTGTATAGATAGTAATTTTTTTTTATAAAACCTTAAAATCATAGGCCTAAGTAAAGTGAGGATGGGTTACTAGTAAAAGATAAATCTAAAAGATTGCTTTCAGGAAGAAGTGTCTTTTCTTCCTAAGCATTCAACGTAAGCAGGTGTGTAATGGTGACTATGGTATTGGGACTTGTACACTGCAGAATCTATGATTAAGCTTTATACTAAATTCTTTAATATACTAATAACTTCTGCAATATCTGTAGTGGTTTAGATGAAATTAATTGACAATTTAAAACCTGATACCCTTTAATAGTATTGGTAATGCAGTAGTAAACTTACCGCTCCGGCACCTTTGCCGATCTTCTGAGGCGTAAAGCCGGGGTGTGAATGCACCGTGGAGGCGAAAGGGCTGGTCTTGTCATCCTTGGCCCCGGCGGCGGGTCCGGTGGCGGCGGAGCGCCGAGCACCCTCTGCACCGAAACGCGCCTGCTGGGGGGACGGCCAACCGTAGCCCCCCGGCAGACCGCCTTGGTATTGGTGGTACTGGTATTGGTTATGGTGCGGCGGTGCATTCATACCGCCTTCAAGCCAAGCAGCGGCGGCAATACAATGAAAGAAAAAAACAAAAAGCATAAGGGAAGGGAAGGGGAGGGAAGGAAAAAAAATAATGCTTCAACTATAAATAAAAATGAAATGTTATAGGAAATTAGTGAGCGCAGTTCTAGCGGACAAGTACAGTTTAGTAGGCTGAGCTTAGTCTAGAGGCAGAAAAGATTGTTGTGATGTGGAAACTTTAAATTTTGTGCAATTCTTTCTTGTTTTATTACCCCAATAGATTACCTAAATCCCGAGATGAGAATGTGAGGACAAAATTTTGAAAAAACAATGACTTAGTAAAAGTATAATCAGATTGTGGCATTACCTTTCATCATACCGAAACTCATTGGGGGCCCCGCAATCATGTAGTCTGTTTCAACACAACAAAACATGAAACAAAACCAACATAAGAGAACAAACAACATATGTAAGTCTAATGCAGGGATTAAATAAAATAAAAGAAATAAAGTTGTTACTGATGCAAATACTTGGAGTAAAAAGCATAGATTTGAAGCCATGCTTATCAGGTACCATTCGGGGTTAGATACCAGCAATACCAAGAGAAGTTCTCTGCCCTGCTAAGCTTGCAAAGGCGTCAACTATACTTCTCACATCATACATGTTAGTATCTAACATTCAATACAAGACTGTAACATGTGATGGGTCTCGTTGGGGCTATGGTAACACTACTGTTATTGAGGTGGAATACAAACGCGGGTTGTTCTGAGGGCTTGGCATCGACATTGATGTGTTTTGTTTATAGCTGTTTTGAGTGGCCATAACACGACGTCTCCTTCCCTGAAAGCAGTTACAACTACATGGAATATAATCTCTTTCAACTCAACAGTGTGTTTGTTTTATTATTTGTATTTGTATGGTATCAATAGTGTTGCCAACACAGATTTAGAAAAAAAACATAGACGGGGTTTGACAAATACGTAGAATTTGTAAAAATTGCTTATGAGAATTTAGTAGATCTACATACTTTGATCAAGCTGCTATCTTTAGTTTAGGTTTCATCAGATTAATCGCAATAAAACCTCTTGTTGGTTGGGTACCTATAGGAAATAACTAAAAATAACTTGCAGTTAGTATTTACTTTATTGTTAGGCTAACTGAGTGTGTTTGTTATGAAAGGGAAAGTTAATCAACTTTTTGCAAGAAGGTAATAGTAATTACATAGTTTCTGAACTTGGACTGAAGTTTGTAGCTTTGCAGGAAAGGCCTAAAATACGTAGATCTACTTAAAAATACGTAGAGTTGGCAACGCTGGGTATCATCATCATCCTGCCCGAATCCCGTGTTATTTGGGGTCGGCGCAATGTGTTCTTCTCTTGTATTTCTATCTATTAGCCGTCATATCTGTATTCACTCCCATTCTAGCCTCTTTCACAAAAGTATGGTACGTGATATGTAAATAAATATTTAACCTCAAAATCTGAAAGCTAGATGTAAACTAGTAAAGCTACACCTCGAAATTTCTCATGGATAATGTTTCACCGGCCATAAAAATAACAAGGAAACGGTAACGCTTGCTAATATCGCTGGCATTCGCAATGTATTTGCTTTTAAGTCGTGTGTATCAACATTATTATGAATTCCATACCTTTTCTTACTAATTTCGATACAAGTAAATTTCTTCAAATACAAATGTGTAAAAGGGATGCTCCTTCCAATTCAAAAATAAAGCAAAATTGTAAATGTTATTCAATCACAAACGAAACGAAATGCCATGTTCCGACATTTTGTTCGCTTGCATCATAGATAACAAAAAAATTCGTTTGTCAGCAAAGATATATTTCTTCATCTATGGTACAGAACATAGAGAAAAAAACGAACAATATTAAACCTATTCCATTCGGTCACACGGCGACCTTACCGCAGGAACACAATACTTTTTTTTTATTGACTTGGGGGTATTCTTCAAAAGGTCCCCGACCACCCTTGGAGAGGCAGGTCGGGGTATATGGCATTTTTACCGCACTAAAACCCTCCGGTGACCATCCTCAGCGCTCAGGGGGGACTCCGGTTACACACTTTGCCGGGACACATCCGCGGGGCAGCTGTGTCACCGCCCCTGGAGACCTCCGCGAGCCCCATCGCGCTGCCACCTTCCCGTGCCCGCAGCTCGGTGTTCAAAGCTACCACCCCGACCACCGCCAGCAGGCCCTCCGGCCCCCTTTTAGTCGCCTTTACGACAGGCAGGGGGTACCATAGCTAAATTCTTAGACCCTGGCTATTGGGTGGAGGAACAGAACTCTAAGATACTCTACTACTCTAAGGTAGCATTATTAATAAAATTGTCTGCGATCTTTTGTATGGTGGTGGAACAATCTTCTGTCGGTCAGCTCCGAATTTCAAACGGGAATCTCTGATAACCTCTCACAATGTTGCATTTCAAATGATTTTCAATATTTTATTAAAATTTTATTTCATCTGAAAAAAATGGCATACAGGCACTATAATTAACTATAAGTATGTCTGTGTCCTACCCAGATACCTAGTTAGTTATTAGTTATTCTTCACAGTCGAACTAATACTCTGGCCTTATATTAATTACCCGTGTAATTGTAGGTTATTAGACACACTACTGGCACACAGTGATACGGAAGTTGGCGCGTGTTTTACAAGCTTTTCACCTCAACATTGATTGCGTAGGCAGTAGGTTATAAAAATATAACTATCCTTGCCGTATACTGTTTGGAAATTGAGTTTATTGAAGGAGTTTTATCTCGAATTTTTTTATTCCATTACAGGGACAGGGTGGATTGAACAAGTAGGTTTCACTAAATAAAGGTCCCGTCTTATGAATGTGGCGTAGCTACGTTTGCTACGAATTATTGTTCAGGCACTTTGCAATGACGGTGTAAAATGACAGTACCTAATCATCAAAAAATCTAATTTTATTATTAGGTCTAAATATAATATAATCATAATGATTAAAGAAACCATAGAAGTGGTTTTTTTTTTATAAGAACACTACAATGTGTGTTTTCTTTCTTCTATCATCAGAACAGTGGAAGCAACTTAATTCTGTCGCTTCTAAATTAATAATTAATTAACTACGTAGTACCTACATTTATTAGCAGTAAGTTTAGCTAGCGTCTCCGCCGAATATTTGTATGAGAAATTGTGCTGCGACTCCCAGCGGTGACGTGAAGAACTAAAATATCTCATACAAATATTGCGAGTGATGCTAACTTGTATAGATTTCGAAAACGGTGGCAAATTCGTGATAGGGGTACTGATGTACGTAGGTACCTAGCTTGAATCTGTTAACGTACGAAATCTGAAACGGACCCAATGAAAATAACCTGAATTTCATTTTATGCACGTTTTTTATTCACGTGACCGACGGCCGACGGTTTTGTGTCATAACGTAGCACATGCGATCCAAATTTAATGTTTACTCCGTATGGCTCCTATAAATCATATGTTTAATATGTCTGGAAACCATGCATATAACGACATATGCATGGTTTCCAGACAGAGATTGGCACTGAGCTGTACATTTAATATCTATCAATAAAATTTGTATTTAAATTAAGAGGTACTAAACATGTATGAGCTGAACTGAATCACTGTTTAAATATAAGGTTTACAAACAGTTACGAATCTTTTTTAGCAAAACTTTCTTGTGATATATGAGTAATGAGTCCGTACTCATCTCTCCTCTCTCTCATTTCTCCGTAGAAATAGTAAGTAGAAATTCAAAGATTTATGCGGAGTCCGGTAGCATACGCAATACATTAACCTATTTGGGTCGTCAGCAAATTAGGTAAGTGTTGATGTTGCACCTCTGCTAGACGTAATTAGTTTCTGCCCAGCAACTGTGTCCACGTGTAATTTGGTAACACACAAGGAAGAATTGCCGGACCAAGTGACCTCATAAGTACTTGGACCAGTCAGGGTGGTCCAAAGCAGCAAACATCCAACCGTGTATGTTTCACCCCTTTGAAATAAATTTTCTTGAAATTGGGGCTAGAAGTGGATAAATTGATCGAAAAACGTGGTTCCTGCTATCTATCGATATCCTAACGAGATAAATAGATATACATTGTGACAAATGCGAAATATTTTATTGAAATCTGTGAAGATGTATCATTATGCCCTGTTAACCAACTGTCAGTTACAATTTTAAAATGCATTAGTGTAGATCATTGAACGTCTCGGCCTAAAGCATGTCTACAAACAGCCTATACAAAACCGGTATTCCATTCTCTAGTTCCAAGTAATATCACTTATGTCCTCATTTTCACTTTTGTCAGTGAATGGTTCTCGTTAAATCTTATCAATTAATTGAATGGACAAATAACTGCCTGTTTGGTACAGATGTCGACAAAATAGTTCACCCACCGAGTCCATGCGTGTTCCAAGTGTGGTTGATAGGTCTAATTTATTTACTGGGCCGAACGAGTGTACTTATTCATAATTTATCTATTTAGATAATGTTTTATTACGCTCTTACCTACTTAAATTAATAGACACGATCATATCAGAATAGCGATATGATGTTGTATATCCTTGGACGAGTACCTAATTACTAACAAACTTGCTGCGCCCACATTCACTTTCAGGAGGGTTCAACCAACCAGAGCTCCCAAATTTCAAATAATATTCATAAAAAGATGATATAGGTATCAAATTACAATTCTTTTTATTTAATAAATATCATCTAAAGGTGAACTTTTTATGAAAATCCATGAGGAAGATTCGTACCTATACGAAAATTCCGTGAAGTATCATTTTATACCTAGGTAAGGTAGTGCATAGACGCAAAATTTTTGCCTGTCTCTAGACCTAGCCAGGAAGCGATTTTGCTGAAATGAACCATGAAGCAAAGCATTTTACCAGGAACATTTTGTCATGACTTTCCAAGCTCACAAAATTGCGGGTTACAAATTTATTTAATGTGTAGAAACCTTGCAGGAGAATTAAAGATCTACTTCATTTTAATACTGATCTGTCGAAGGTTGGGAACAGGAAAATGCAAGCCTCATAAAATGTTGATTAGGTTAGGTTTTCCTAATTCATGTCACCATTCACCATTCAGATCATATAAGCATTGTATCAACGTCACGGTAACATTACCACACGGTATTGTGATGGAAAGCCACAAACAGAATGGGAAATATACGCTAGACTAATCGTGCCGACGATGCATTTGGCACGCTCTTTGCAATGCCCTAACACCAACCTCGTTTCGTTTGTTTTCATGCAAGCGGGCCACTGCTAAATATAATTAATAGCTATCACAAAGTAGTCGTATACTATGCATACGTCGACGTCGCCTTCACCGCCTCTCGCTCGCCAGTTCGTACGCCGCTCTCGCCAGTCACTCCGACGAACTCGCAACGAGTGCGTGTGTGTTGAATCGAACCATGTTGGCTAAGCTATCGTTCCCAGTTCTCGCATTAGACGTGGACATGCTGAGGTGCAAGGACCACAACAATTTTGCCACGGAATGTGTGCTCCCACGGCGTCCGAAGCGGTCCCTCTCGCCGCTACCCGAGGACAAAGAATGCAGCAACACCGAGCTCAAGAAGTGCATCAAAGTGGTGCCCAGGCGGCGCAAATATAGGCGACAGTGCTTGAAACTGCCCGCACTACCCGAGGACGACGAAAATTGAGCTATTTATAAAGTTTCACTGAGTTTTCAGAAAGAGTTCTACCTGATTCACTAGCTCAGACGCTTAGAGCAGGCATAGCCGGAGTCGGTACCACTGATGGAAACGTTAACGACTAGTGATTAAGTACAATTTAGAAGTGTTTACCCTATCTAGTGCATTTGTATTGATTAAGCTAGTGTTGTGGCGATAGGAGGTCAAGATATTTGTGCGTCTAATGTATAAGTTATTAATGAGCGAGAATGATTGTATTATCAGTAATGTGTTTAATCGACCATGCTGTGATTATGAAGAGCTAGTCGCAGGTAACTGATAACATTATCTGAATAAATGAGGTTTAAATGAATGACTGAGTCATTTATATCAATGTTCCACGTATCTATAGTTATAGTAAATAGTGATTGTGTTAGTGTCGGAGTAATAACTAAGCCGTAATTGCCACGTTAGCACTAACGTTACGTTTGAGGTTACCAAACTTTTATGCAAATATATTAAAATTGTAGAGTTTCGTATTCATGCAATATAAATAATTTGTGTAGTGCCGTTGTTGTAAAGTTGTTATGTAATAGTTATTAAGGCATTCATTTGTTTGTGTATGTAATGCTATGCTATCCTTCGCTGCAAAATCGGATATCTCTACAGAAATCCTATATTTTAGTTCCTTAAGTTTTTATTCTCGGTAGTTACACGACCTGTGATATGTAAAACATGTTGTATCAGATGTTATTATAAATATGTAATACATGTTAGTTTTGTAAGTTTGTAATATAATAATTCCTATGTAACTATTTTGTTTTATTAAACCTAAACCTTACCTTCAAATATAGTCAAGAACTTGATTTACAAAAGCAGTAGGTAAGTACTCCACGAATCAAAGTTCCTTATAAATAAATAAATATGCTATCTCAGAAGGGTACTCGAAGGTGTAAGCCCACATTGCACAGAATATGATTAAGTGCCAACGTGACAGATGGTGAGTCCATCGCCGTCTCAGGCACGATACATGTCTTTGAACTACTTCTCAGACATACGCAGGCATTCGAGCACCCTGCTGGGCTTCGAACTTGCGTCGCTTGCGTACCAGACCACTGCTCAAACCCCACGGCCACCACGGCTCGAAGTTAGTTTATTAGGTAATAGATAATAATGACCCAAAGAAGTTATCAGTACATAAAAAATCCTAAGAACTGACTCACTACTGACTGATTGAATCAACGCACAGCCTAAATACTTGGTACAGTACTGATCTTAGAACACACACATGAAATTCGGAGAGATGGTGAGGTGTAAGTATACATTAAGAAAGAGTTTTTCGAAATGCCACCCTTAAGTGAGTAAAATGGGGGTTAAATTTTCAACCCCCATTTTACTCCCGTATGTGAAATTTTAATGTCACGCAGGCGAAACGGCGGACGCAAGCCACTTAGTAAAGAATAGAGTCGTAATAGTTTTTTGCTCATCATGTTGACTTTAATGTCAGATTTTTAGAGTGGTGCCTTTGGGCCTCATACTTGTTTGCAATTCCAATTATGTATATCCATTGAGATAAATACAATTGTGTCTGTTTGTCATATCAAATGAACAGCTTTTCACTAAGTATATACGGTAAAAACTTAAAAGCCCCATTTTAAAATGTATCTCTGTCTGTCCGTGTTTCTGTTTGTTCCGGCTAATCTCTGAAATGGGTGGACCGATTGTAACGGGACTTTCAATGGTAGCTAGGTAGGTGTTACAAGGAGTAGCTACATTTGTTTAAAAAACATCGGGGTTCCGCGGGTCCCCATGAAATGAAGTCTACTCGGGTGAAACCGGGATACAGTTAGAGTCGTATATACTTTCATACAGACACTTCAATTTTATTTAACTGTATGTAAACGTATGAGATACAGCGGGTAAGTAACACTTGTTCACGTCAAGTTCCGAAAACTTCCAAAGACAGCCTGAACAATTTCACTTTTAAAGGATTGAATTCAATTGAGTATATAATAAGGTAACAGTCTCACAAACTCAAAGAGCTCCTCAAAAGACCACGAAATATGCTATTAGACCTTATTATATAAATTTGTTACATTTCTAAATGAACTAGACTTTCTGATATTATTCTATTATATATTATTTCTTATACATAAGTAGACCATTTTAAATTTTTAATCTAATGGGAATTTGTTCCACAAATATTCCAAAAATTGTCCACAAATCCCCATTCAGATCTGCTTTCGATCGCAATGGGGATTTTTTTTTTCCACAAGTCGCCATTGATGGCGATTTTCAATGGGGAATATTTTATTAGAATATAGAATAATATAGAAATACATTCTTGTAAAAATGTTCCATTGCAATTAAGTTCAGAGTGTAATCAGCATGTCCTAACCCGCCCACGCCACGATACGGCCAACAACAGATTCTCGGAAAACGCGTCAGTCTGACGAGGGTGTTTTATAGGACGAATGCCACATTTTTAATCATTATTTCAAATACAAAACAATTTAGTTCAAGGTTTTAACCGATGGATACCATGTCGACCATCGACCAAATAATGTATTACAAGTATTATGTCGGGGTCGGCAACCACGTAAAAATATATGTAGTGTTTCTACAATCTTACTCTACTGTTAAATTTAATCAATTGCTTTGAAGCATATATATCTCATTTATAAACACGATCAAAAATATCTGCAGGGGAAAATTTATTACTATCTAAGTATTGTTCGAAAATTGATTACTACGAAGAAATGCCTGAGGGGTGAAAAACAGTACCCTCATGATAGGTTTCGAAATGTTTGTATACGTCGTCGCTTAACCCTGTGTATTAGCGTGGCTCAAAGTGTGTTGATGCATTCAACCACAATCATCCTTCGAAAAATGACCAATAAAACATTTTTAGCCACGTCAAAACACAAGGTCAAGTGATACCAGGGGCACAGGTTTTAATATAGTAATTTTATTTAAATAGAATTTATTGATTGTTATTTTTAATGTTATCATCACAATTTCCTACTTATTTAGTGCGCTGAATTCCTGCTCAATTCCTATAACTGAACACAATCCACGTGATCACGCTACTGTTCCTGGGGGCGCGTGACGATCTCATTAAATCCGGATGAATGCGGCTCATATGGACTGACAAAACCGTATTTTAATTCCATCATTAGTAATAACGATCCTGGGCGAGTTTTGGGCACCTACTGTTGAGTTCGTAGATAACTTATTAAGGGTTTTTACAAATCTGAAAAGGCTATTTAATTTTCCAGTTTTACCCTGGTAGCATTAACGATAGCAACTATGTTATTATATATGGAGCTGCATGAAGAGCTGTCTAGGATATTAGTTCCTAACAACATACCTACGTGGCAGGAGACAATTTATTGTGGTCAGTGGCGCGCGCTCACTCCCCAGTCCCTCGCATAATTTATTTATTATATTTATTTATTTATTTATTTAATAATGTCAGCATGTAGTGTTATGAGGGGGAAGAATGTATGTGTTTTTGTATATACATATAATATTACTCTTAATTAGTCTAATTGACTTTCAGCCGTACTAATTAATACATTTATAAATAAAAAGGTATTTAGTGATATTTCTTCCCGCTATTGTAACATTTTTCATTGATGCTTCGCTCCTATTACTCGCAGTTATAAGCTTAAAAGCATTCCTCGATGCATGAACTATCCAACTCAAAAGTATTTTTTCAATTCAAAATCAGTTACTGAGATAAGCACGTTCAATCAAACAAAGAAACTCTTCGGATTTATAATATGAACACTATATTTTACAAATTACTTACATTACTTTTTAGACCTGACCTATAAATTCCCAGACCTAACTAATCAGTTTCTTATAGCTAGTACGAACCAATAGGTATCATACATATGTGTGTGTATATTTCGCCGCTTGCACAGCAGTAGGTAAAACTGGTAATACGTCGTGTTCCGCCCACGGGATCGCTTCTCGGAACGCATCCGCGTCAATGCGTAAATTGGAACGCGTACACACACGTAATGTGTATTCGCATTCATCACATGTATATATGCATTGGTATGTAAGCAAAAACGCATTCGCTCGCCTTAACCACTTGCATTGCATTTGGTTTGTTTATTTGTGAAGATAATCAGACCGTGGGCTTACCTGCCGATGACATGCATTGTATTTATTACCTATATCCATATTTTTTTAATTTTCTAACTAGTTGTGCCCCATGGTTTCACCCGCATTGCGTAGATTCAATTTCATCGATGTCTTTATTTCGCGAGACTCTAATCTATATAGGTGTGAGATTGATGAAATGAGTTTGTATGCGATAATGAAAGGCAATGTTTAAAAGTTGAAAATTGAAGAGGAAAATAAAAAAGAAATGAGGAATGACAGATAAGAAAGACGAGGGAAGACGTGAACAACGAAAAACATCATGTAGTTATCCATTGTTGAAATAATTTTCAAGATCGGTCCAGTAATTTT
The DNA here is from genome assembly GCA_929442735.1 of Watsonalla binaria. Taxonomy (NCBI): domain Eukaryota; kingdom Metazoa; phylum Arthropoda; class Insecta; order Lepidoptera; family Drepanidae; genus Watsonalla; species Watsonalla binaria. The sequence goes on from OV838938.1 coordinate 4,768,391, forward strand.
TGAACCAATTCGTCACAAACATACCTACATACAAATCTTTCCTCTTTATAATATTAGTATAGAAGTGTAGATACAAATTGCCTACCGTATAGTTGACATTTCCACAGGTTTATTTACCACTTTGTGTATGGCGTGATATGTTTATAAATAAATACGATATCACCGATAACAATGTATGACTTCATAGGCGCCTTTTGTGCCAGATTAAAACACCTAGCATTATAAACCGATTAATATGTCGATAAATTATCGATAACTGGTTCATTTCCAGAAACTTAACTCGTGCGTTTCAAACTGAAGTATATTGACATTATAACGAGCTAGGAATAGCTTATCGATAGGTATTAAATATTCCATTGAAATGCATAGATAACTTACAGAGCATGTATTTGTAATAAAATGAAAAATATCACGCCATCCCAGAAGGGTCCTCAAAGGGGTAAAGAGAGGTGTTGTAACAACAACACCCACATTTCACCGAATATGATTAAGTAACAACGTGAAAGAGGGTGAGCCCATCGCCGTCTCAGGCACTATACATACGTCTTTGAATTACTTCTCAGACTCCTCACGTTGTATTCCTTCACCGCAAAGCACGTGGTATATCTGCACATAAGTTTTTAGAAAAACTCATATTAGTACAGGCCCCGCTGGGATTCGAACTTGCGTCCTGTGCTCTAACCCGAAGGTCATCACGGCTCTTATTTCTAATATTAATAGATTTATAATATTTTTGATACTTAGGTACAGGGGGCCTACTATCATCGTTTAAGAAGCGCGTATTAAGAACTTCTTAGCTTTGACGTTTAATTTGAATGTACGAAAATTAAACGTCAAAGCTCATTACCCATAACGGTGGCAAACCCGCGATACAGACTCAGAAGTTCTTAATTCGCTCTGCTTAAACCGATGATGGTAACCCCCAGGTGACGTCACGTCTTATGAGCGCGTACCTTGAATACGCAGTAGTCATTTTATCTATTCCTGTCTATATGTATGGCACCAGGCGAATAGAAACCATTATTTTCACTGCGCGCTCACAGCTCGTGACGGTACCTGTACAGTCATAGTTATATTGTAGTTTCAGCTGACCTGCTTTCCGGCTTCGCACGGTCGGCGATTATGACTGCACTTATCTACATTAATTTATCAATGTAGATTGTAGGTTATTGTTTATGAAATCTTTCTTAAGAAATTATTTATTTATTTAACGCTTCCTGCAATATATTTTGCACATGTGGACTTAATGTCATAGGCATTATTTACCAGTCAACCTTTGGGAGAGAAGAGCCATGGTGGCCTCGGGGTCTGAGCAGTCGCCTGCTACGCAAGCGACGTAGTACGGTGAAATGTGGGTGTTGTTGTTACAACACCTCTGCTCACCCCTTCGGGACCCTTGTTGGATGGCGTGAGCATATATATATCAACCTTTGGGTGATGCAGAGATAATCAAGCCAGGTATCGAAAGAAATGAAAATTATCTCAGCTGAGTTATTTACGATAAAAACCAATAACTTCTTTTGTGGTAGTCATGTTATCGTCGTATTTTTCTTTAACGATCCCGAGAGACCGATTGGTGCCGAGTTTTCTGCTTGTAATTAGTCTTAAGTACTGTTCCTTGTATGTATAATTATGTTTTTATTCAATAAATAGTAAGTTCTTCAATCTATTAAGCAATATTAATAATACATAGAGTGCAACTCGAAAGTCCAGTTAATTCAAGTTTATTTCAATTCAATTATTTTTTACTTGTAAATGATCCCAACACAACAACATCTATTGAAAAACCTTGACTATTTCTATAGGTACATACTGTGCGATATATTTACAGTATTTCAGGTAGCCTGTTACAAAATCCATTAGATACTACGTCATTCGCCTGAACACGTGCCGGTTGGTCTAGATAAACGTTTTATAAAAAGTTTGTTTGAAATAAAAATTTGCGTAAACAAGTTAAGGTAAACAATAATAATGAAGCAGACGTAAATATTATAAAAGTTATATTTCAGGTCAATTATAATCTCAGCACGGAGTCTATACTTACTAATATGACATAGGTAAAATATTTATGTATATATTTGTCCGTAATTAATAAACTCAAAAATTACTGGACCTGTTTCGAAAATTATTTCACTAATATAAAGCTAAGTAGGTACCGAAACATCCACTGAGTAACATAAGGAACGCGCGAGTGACGTCTCAGACAGAAGTTAGTATTAAAGTAAAGTTAGTAAAAAAGAGCGATGCGGCGAGTGATTGAGGCGTGAACCAATTAAAACGCTAACCAAACAACCTATATTCTGGTCTGGTAAACTGACTTATTTATATATGGTTTGAACAAATTATTATGGTTTGAAGCAGTGTGTACACGAATACCTGTAGGTTATTACAGTCTGTACGAACTATGCTAATTTAAGGGAACGAGTGAGTCCTGATCTCAATGACAATGCAGCGTGGCTCGAAATGTGTTGATCCGCCATCTTTGGAATACAACCACAACCAGCCTCTGAAAAAGTATCAACATATCATGTCATAACCTAAACTTGAGGCACGGGTAACGGAATAACCCCAAAGGTCAGGTCCCGTCACTCAGAATTATCGCATTATTAACTCGTGACGGGAGGACGGGGCCTAGATAGATAGAGGGTTAAGGTAGAGTGAATGACAAATGGTCTGACTAGACTCAGTAGTAGTCATGCTACGCAAACGAGACAAGTTCCAATCTCATCGGTTTGAATCAATCAATGCAATGATTGCCTGTGACGGTGAAATATCATCTTACCATAGAAAAAATTAACTAAAGAAATGTAAAATATAGATGCATTACCCATGCACTCTGCTTGACGACAGTGTTATATTCAATCAGAGCAGCAACGTGGACAATGGTATCACGTTAACACAATGGCTAGTTGGAAAACCATAATTCTCACAACACAACGTGTTTAGTAAAACAATGATACAATTTCATATACATCAGCCTGGAGTATCGCATTGCCGATGTTTTAATATTCTCAGGCACGTTTGAGCTCTATCGTCGTTTGTTTTGCTGATGACAAATCAATCGCATTAACTACAGCTTCTGCTCGTGACTTAGTTGGACAAAGATGATCTTCCTTGCGGTCAGCTATTTTCGGATTAATCCAAGAGTTCGATTATCGAACTACTTATCCAACCTCTTGGAACAACCGCTATCGCTAACCGCTAAAGGGAGAACTGCTTACCGCATTCGAGATTTAACTCTATGAGTTCTGCTTAGAGTAGGAAATGACTGCTTCGTTGATCTAGTGGTTACAAGCGCTACTGCGAAACACGAGGTCTTTATTGGGTTCGATCCGCGGGTAGAGCAAACTGATATTGTGTTTTTCTATCTTTAATTTCTCAGCAGCAGCCCGGAGACTGGTGCCTAGTTAATGGTAATGGCCTCGCCCCCTGTTAAATACTGTCGCATTACTGAATTAAAGATTACTGACGAAATGTGAGTATAAGTACCCCTTTCCCGACCCCTTCTATGAATATAGATGAATGTATATATATATGTTCTAGGAAACAAGCTAGGATAAGTATGTGACCGTCTACATAAATTGACACTATAATTGTATATATAAATATCGCACGCCTTTGGGGTCATTGGGATAAAGCTCAATGACATAAAACGACTAAATATAACATAAATATTGTTTGTGCTCGTAGAGGGCAGGCCGGTGACCTCGCATTGAGGACAATACAGGCTGTTACGGTTACAGGGATCAAACACTTGCTGAAAAAAGAAAATTGAATCTATAAATATTCAATAAAACTACAATTAGTTCTTTGATGATTGTGGAATATAATTTTCGCTTACTGAGAAAACAACCTGTCCTATCCATATAATATATTTAATATACATATTCCTAAATGATTCCTACCGAATTTTCTGAATAGCCAACTCGTAGGCAGTATAACAAACCTTTTCAGAACTTCGCTGAATCCATATAACTTTCAAGTTGAACAACTTTTTGCCGAAGTAGTTACAAATTATTTACATTTTAACCTACCTCCAATGTCATAGTACGTTTATTTATATGTATATTGTAGTTATAGGGTAAATATATAACGTACATAATCAAAAGAAGCTCACCCAGATAATACGGGAATAGCGGCAAAATTATGGTATGGTATATCACTTAGTAGAAAATTAATACAATGTTCCTATTTCTTATTGTATAGGACCCGTGGCGGCCTTCGGGTTTGAGCAGTCGCCTGCTAGCAAGCGACGCAAGTTCGAATCCCAGCGGAGCCTGAACCAATGAGTTTTTCTAAAAACGTATGAGCAGTGCTTTCACACCACGTACTTTACGGTGAAGGAAAACATGGTGAGGGCCTGCCTGTCTGAGAAGTAATTCAAAGACGATGCCTGAGACGGCGATAGACACACCGTTGGCACTTATCATCTTCGGTGAAAAGTGGGTGTTGTTTTAACAACACCTCTGCCTACCCCTTCGGGGAATACAGGCTTGAGTACTTATATGTAATGTTCTTATTGTAGTACCTGGAAATTGCACCATGGTAGATCTACAAGATTATATTTTTTAACGTTGCAAGTCGTCTGGTAGGTAGGGCTAGGGGGATTTTCTGGCTCAGAGGATCAGCATTGCTATAAAGCATGGCAATGGTGCTAGCATTCTTGGCACGAGCCCGAGCGATACAACGGTTACATAATTAAAGTTTGGTCAATAAATGTACCTAATGTCCTTGTAATAATTAAATAACCTATATAATGTAATCACAACCAATAACTTATTTATTATCGTTTCAATGTTCGTATTAGTAAATTGATTTCGCTGTGTGTCTATATACGAGTGTATGTGGTATTGTTACATAAACAATTCAAAGATGTAGGTTAACGGTATTCGTGATTGTTATTCTACTTTATTCTTGGGTTTTGTTGGTGCCAGGGTTCAATATCGAGTTATAATGGAAGTGTGTATTTAGTTCACGATGGTTATTAATTACAGAGTTTGTTCAAATTGATAGTTTGTAGAGAAATCCGTGGACAAGCGTGAATGAAGTTGTATGTTATAAGTTTATGTATATCGTTATAAATAAAATGTTGATTCTATAAATAAAAGATCCTACACTTTATTTCATTTATTAATCTTTTTTTTTAAAGTGTAAGTAAGTATGTAGGTAATTTATATTTGATAGATTAATAGCCTAAACGCATAGATTAATTTCATTCCCGCAGAACCCTTAATGTTTTTAAATAAAAGTAGCCTGAGTTATTCCTTGTAACATTATATTTGCAAGTGAAAGTACAATTAAAATCGGTTCAGCCGTTTCAGAGATTACCGGGAATCAAATAGACAGACAAACAGACAGAGATTTTTTTTTTAAAGTCAGTACCGTATATAAATACATTCATATGCATTTAGTGAAAAGCTGACACTTCAATTTTATTTATATGTATAGATGTAGATTATTCCATCAGAGGTAATTTCAAGATTGACGGCCACTGCACCTGGAGGTCTGCATCTGTCGTACATCAAGTACACCCTCGTACCATAAATTAAATGAACCAGTTAATTAAATCATTAAATCGCACCCGTTTATTTGGCAGTTGTTTTCATCAACACCCGCGTTTCAGGGACTCTGCTTTACATCTTTCCTCAACACACGTGATTCGGGATGTTGTTTGCCAATTATCTCATTATTGTATAGATGTTACATTCGCGTAGACTCAATTGCACGGATGTCTTTCGCCAAGAAGATTGTTCAAACATTTTATTTCTTTCTCGACCTTATACATATTATAATTAAATAACAGCTTCGTCTCCGTTGCTGTCAATCTCATATACTTATTTCCGACCCTTTTATCCCCCTTAGGAATGGAAATCGGAAAATCTTTGCTTAGTGTATTAATTGTATATTTCTTAGAGTACCTACACATAACCAAGATCAGCGATTTAGGCTGTGCGTTGATTTAAGGTCGTAAGGTTTTGAATTTTATATGTACATACATATGCTCGCCTGTATTCCCCGAAGGGGTAGGTAGAGGTGTTGTTATCACAACACCCACTTTTTACCGAAGATGATTGAGTGCCAACGTGACAGATGGTGAGTCTATCGCCGTCTCAGGCACTATATATACGTCTTTGAATTACTTCTCAGAAATATGCAGGTTTCCTCACGATGTTTTCCTTCACCGTAAAGCACGTGGTGTGAAATCACTGTACATAAGTTTTTTTAGAAAAACTCATTGGTACAGGCCCCACTGTGATTCGAACTTGCGTCGCTTGTGCAGCAGGCAACTGACCAACCCCGAGGCCACCACGGCTCTTTTTTATGTATAGATAGATAATAACACTTATTTCCTCCTGCGTTTAATAAACCCATTTTTAAAAACGATTTTTTCATTTAATTACATTTGTTTACATCAAAGATAAATATTTTATTTTCAATGCAAACGTTTAGAGTCCACATATTCCATACTATGCGCGTGATTATCGCCATTAAAATAATATTGAAGATCCCTATGTCTGTCTGTTGTATTCATCCAGAATAACTTCTTAATCAACTGCTGCCAGTATGAAGACGGAACCTTGCCCAAACAAACCATTTTAATAATATATTTTAATTATTAGAGTATATTTTTTAAGGTTTTCAATAATTATTTATTAAAAAATTCCCTGAAATTCGAATCATACTTATCAAAATCGAAACATACGTTTTCTTCGTAAATTTGTATGTGTTGGCATTGATAACCTCTCTAAAAGCTAAACCTATTTTGTGGGCAACTACGTGGCAACAAAAGAAAAATTTACAGACAATTATTTAAACATTTTTTTCTTTTGAGTGAAATACCGGGCTTAAATACTATATTTTGGCACCTCTAGTAATTACCTTGAATGCAAATGGATCGTGATGTATCGGTTTGAGGCAATGTCAAAGTACTTTAAAGGATCCAGTCACGAAGGTTAACTTTACAGTGAATGTATTTATTTACAAATCAGCAAGACAGAAAATCAATTGTGTTAACCAGGGAGTGCAAAACATGAAAATACGTACACACAAATGAAGTAATAAAACTCAATACAAAAATAACCATTCCAAATTGCCTGATTTACAGATTTCAATCATGTTTCAATCCAATCTCTAGAGGAACACGGAAAAACATGATTTCCAATAAGACATTAAGATAACGAAGTACTAAACTAATATCAGCAGAAAGAAAATTCTATTCAGCCATACCTTTCCATGAGCAAAGGATTGAAACCCGTGAGCTCCATAAGCTCTAATTGCAATGACAGCTCGGCTGTGTGACAATGACAGACTTGTACACGTCATGTCACCTTCATAAATAAGTTCACGAGCTGGCCACCGTTTTCCTCTCTCTATCTAATAATCTAAACTCGCTAACGTCTCCGCCGAATGTATGACCTCCTAGCGCTGACGTAAATCTATACAGATTAATTAAACTGAGGTGTCTGTTTGTAATTAAAAATAACCTCTTTTCAGTAAATTCATATGAATGTATTTACGGTGCTGACTTAAAAAAACACATTTCTCTGTCTGTCTGTTTGTTCCGGCTAATCTCCGAAACGGTTGGACCGATTTAAATTGACCGATTTGAACTAAGGCTACTTTTATTTAAAAGAAACATTTAGGGTTCCGCGGGAATTAAATTAAATCTACGCGGGTGAAACCGCAGAGCACAGTTATTACTAATATATCTCATAAGAAAATAGTGAGTTATGATACCTAGTATTAAGTATAGAGACTACGAAAACCGTGCAAATTCATAGTAAAGTTCAGTACCCGTCATTGTCAATGATTATAAGTTCTCAGTTCTCATAATAATTGTCAATCTAAGAGATAATAGAGCCCTGAGTCTAGAAAGTGTCGCAAATGAATAAACCAATAGAATATCCGAATAAAATATCCATTTTGAATGTGACCCCATTTGTAACAAACACCCAGTGAGGTCACAGGGGGACTGTTTTCTAAGAATTGGTCTCCCCTCCTCTAGCTATAGCCTACCGTCTTATCCTACTTTCAGTCTGTGTACTATTTTCCCAAACGGTGCCATAAACAGTTACCCGATTGGGGTTTATATGGTCGTAAATGTTTTATTTATGTCCGAAGCGAAGAACTTTGTAGACAGAACGTACCTAAGTATTGTAGTTGGATCTACGTATATTATTTTGTTCCATGGTCATACTTCACCGTATTATTAGCCGAAATATGTAATTTGATAATGTTTACCATTACCACTTTTGCTTGGCGGGTGCAACCGATGAATTTTCCACGGGCCTCGGACGGTATACTAACTCCACTGGGGTCTTCAGAGGGGTATATAAAGGTTCAGCAATACTTTAACACCAGAGAAAGAGAAGCCATATTGACAGAGAATCTTTTGCTGTCATAATCATTATATAAGGAGCCGTGGTGGCCTTGAGGTTTGAGCAGTCGCCTGCTACTCAAGCGACACAAGTTCGAATCCCAGCGGGGCCTGTACTAATGAGTTTTTCTAAAAAACTTATGTACAGTGATTTCACACTACGTCCTTTACGGCGAAGGAAAAAATCGTGAGGAAACCTGCATATTTCTAAGAAGTAATTCAAAGACGCGTGTATAGTGCCTGAGACGGCGATGAACTCACCATCTGTCACGTTGGCACTTAATCATCTTCGGTGAAAAGTAGGTGTTTTGATTACAACACCTCTGACTACCTCTTCTGGGAATACAGGCGTGAGCATATGTATGTATGTAAACATTCCATACAATGTACTTACGCATGTATACCCCGAAGATGTAGGCAGTTGTACCATTACTTAGTAAGTACACTCACATTTGGCATGTTATGTTAAGTCCCATTTAAGACAGCATTACCAATAACTTATCAACACTTATCTAGACTCCGGGAATATTATATTATCTAGGCTACTGGTAAAACGCAATAACATTTTGCCCGTCCGGATATAACCCAGGACTTTGTGTTCCTCAGAAGCGTTTGCAACCACTAGACCAACGAAGCAGTTCTTGCGAAGATCATTTCACGCCTTTCCTCTTGTTTTTGCTAAGAGGTAGGCAGAGGAGATACAACACTTATCACCGACGATAGGTGCTAAAGAGACAATTTTATCAGTCATGGATTTTGCAGAATGACTTTGAATGTCAGGTATAACCAGGTTTCTGACGATAATGTCCTCACTTTAATGGGCTTTTTTCCCTACATTGTTAACCGTGGTAGACTCTATCGATCGCTCTGATTGGATTCAAAACAAGGAAATGATTTATGAAAGTGTGTCAAGGTTGCAATTGTTAGGTTGATCGATACCCTATTTATATCAATCTTATAGACTATTATATTCCATGGCAAACAAAGTCAATTTAATTTAGTAAGTATATGCATGATTTTTTAGGTTTCTAAATTGTAGATATATATATGTAGTGACGAAAAAACGAAGTGAATACAGCTCATATCCTAGCGCTGGTGGTTGAGTGGTTTGAATAGTCGCCTACAAAGCAAGCGACGCGTGTTCTGATTTTAATTTCAACCATGAGCATCAGTTAAGTATTGTTACACTATGGAATTACGGTGAAGGAAAACATCGTGAGGTAGTTTGGATATATATCTATCTATATTCACTAAGGTTTCTCACTTTTTAAAGAAACGAAATTGAACTTTATCCTCTATGTATTATGTATCTAGTTCCTATGATTGAAAACAACGCTCGTCGTCAAGTTCGACGCTGAGAAACCTTAGTGAAAAACGCGGCCGAGAAGAGGTTCAAAGTCGTTTGAATAGATTGGTTGGTTTAACAAGAGATTATAGTAGATGGAATTTATTCAGAAACAATTAAAGAATATATTTTGAGTCCGTTTTTACGCAACAGTTTAAGCTTAAACAGCTAAGCTTTGGCTTTTTGCCTAAAACAACTTACACGATGAACTACTTGCTTAAAATATTCTATAAACGAAACTGTAAGTATATTGTTTTTCTAAAACGCTTTATTAAACTGTGCCAAATTCGGGGCCAGATTGTGTATCAAGCTAATAATGACGTAGTTGGATTGTTCTGTTGTTTAGAACTTCTCCGTAAGTGTTAAAGCAGTTTATTATATCCATAAATGAGGTTATACTTACTAGCGTTAAATAAGGTATCATAATTATACGTTAATTAATCTTAATATTAAATAAAACTCTTATTCGAAGCTTGATTGGAATTCATTTTGTTATTTATACACATTTCGCCACGCCGCCGCCACCACAGTATAAATATAAAGATTAATAAGCAGTAAGGAAAAAAAAATATGCTAACGCCATCCCAGAAGGGTCCCCGAAGGGGTAAGTAGAGGTGTTTTAGCAAGATCACACACATTCCATCGAATATGATTAAGTGTCAGAAGGTGAGTCCACCGCCGTCTCAGGCAGTATACGCCTTTGAATTTCTTCTCAGGCATATGCAGGTTTCCTCACGATGTTTTTCTACAGTACATACCCCGCTGTGATTCGATATTGCGTCGCTTACGTAGCAGGCGACTGCTTAAACCCGAGGCCACCACGGCAGTAAGGAATCTAAGCATATTTTTTGAAATAAGAACGTTTGCTCTATTGAGTCAAAATAATCTAGATTTGTCGTTTTGAAGTTGCTAAGAAAGTCGGGTAAACACGTAAATAACGTAACTATATGGGATCACAATAGTGTCATCTTTGCCGACAGATGGCGTTGTTCCGATCCTATGCAAATCTGCGTTAACGTCAACGCGGTGACTTGTGACGGTGGCTATGAAAAACTCGCACTAGGAGTGTACGTATTGTTGGGGGGGGGGGGGGTGGGGGGGGGTCACGACGAAGCATGTGAAGACGTATCACGTGCACCCCACTTAGCGACTTGGAGGAACACCGTGGAGTTTAGTCGGTGTGAGTTGGACCCCACGGCGGTTGGTGTATCCATAACGGATACAAAAAAAATTAATAAGGAGTGTACGTATTGTATTAGGTGTTACGTAATATGTACAGTGAAAGGTCAGCTTTTGCTTGAAATGTACCCCAAGTGCCCAAGCCGCGAAGTGCCCCAAGTATACATTTGTATCATTCGAGCCACGCTAAAACGTAAGGTCAAAAAACGTAAACATGTGGTACAGTAGATATACTTAACGTGTTTACAATCTAATGAAGATTTGTCATACTACTTTCTACTAATAATAATGATTATATATAGTACTAGCGGACGTCACGCGGTTTCACCCGCATAGATTCCGCTCCCGTGGGAGTACGGAGATAAAATATTGCCTATGTTACTCGCTGATGATGTAGCTTTCAGATGGCGAAAGAATTTTTGAAATCAGTACAGTAGTTTTTGAGTTTATTCATTAGAAAAATACACACAGAAATAAAAATCTTTCCTCTTTATAATAGAAGTGTAGATGTGTATCTGTATAGATAGTGTAGATACCACATAGTATTAAGTGACCGTCCTCCTACACATATGGCGGATAAAACATTAAATTTAAAAACAATCACAAACAATTTTATATCTTTTGATCTATACTTTATTACTAACTGGCGTGATGCTAATGACGTAACGTATTTACAGCTTTGCACCTATACGTATAATCAATTAATTATTCAGTTGTGACATTATCACAGGAAATATATAATCGGATTAATTTTCTTATTCGGATATTACAAAAGTTATACATACACACGTGTAAGTGAGTTGTTTGATTTTGCGTTTAATGTTTCAATAACTCTTACTTATGTTAAATTAAACGCAATAGACGTATCATCCCAATAATAATAGACCTCGACTTACAATGATAATATAATAGAACCTGGTTGACAGAGCTGTGCTCTGAAACCAACGCTCGACGACGAGTGCGACGCTGAGAAACCTTAGTGATTAACGCGGCAGATCACTTCTCTCTTTCTCCCATGTGCTTCTCCTATATTTTGTTTTGATTAGTTGACTAGATTTTAAACTCCGATTACTAAGAACGTAACATTTTTATCTATTGTTACAATATCATTATCGACAGACAAAAAATAGTTTAATATGATCGTTCATTCGTTACATCTAGTGATTACCGGTGCAACCAGACGGATACTAGATTCCTCTCCACTAATTGATAATGCAGATGGAACCAGATCCGTTAGTATGACAAATTTCCTGAAATTCATCGCTTGAGTCATTTGTAGAGTGGGTCATGGATTGCTTCATTTCATTGGTATTTGCTACGGTCACTTTACGCGCGATTGTCATATTCTTAATTTAAAACGGCTTGATCTAATCAAACATTATTCTTCGTAACAAATTGCTTTGAATTTGATGACCGCAAAGTCATCGGACATACTTTAATAAGCTTATTTCATATTATATTGCTGTTAATCTTTCGGTTGATTAATCCTAAAGAATTCTCCCGTTCTCCAATCAACTATGAAATTAACTGTTATAAATCAAACCAGTCAAACGACGGTAGATATTTACTTCAACTTAATCATTATTTAAAGCCTGAAATGATACGATATTAGATTAAATTTCCACCATTCAACCATTTCTAATTCAGTGACCCTTATCTAAAACTGTCTGACCGTCTGTTGACGTCACACCACGTTATTTCAGACGTGTTATTTATTGCAACTATCACTAACCAAACCCAAATTGAATTAGAACGTGACGTTTACGCACACAAATATTTGGTTATGACATGCATCACAGTGTTATATTTTTTCATTAGCGTCTTCTTAAACTTTCTGCACGGTTAATAATCTCTACGTTTCTCACCGTACTAACATGAACCTTATGAAAGATTGAACTATTCATTAAAAAGGTTTAAACTAAAGCTTCGCAACTGAACTGAATTGTACAGAGGGTATTTTAATCCGGCTGATCGGTGCTAACGACTTCATCAAAGTTAGGGATTACGCATATTACGTCACCGTTCCAGTTCAAATGAGAATAGCAGAGAGGAACGAACTCCTTTGTCCAATCAATAACGACCTTATCTGTACAACATGTATCATTATGTTTTTGTGCGTCTTCACGGTGCGACACGAATAAAACACATGCGCCACACCCACTACTTTTGCTGAGCGCTCATGACTCGTGACAGCCAAATTCTGTCCTAGCTATTGGGTTTAGGATAAGAGCCCATCAACTCTATTGCAATAGTTATTATATTGAGTGATAGAGACACATTCGAACTTTATCTCAATAAGAATGGATGGCGCAAGATCGGGAGAATAATGATGATTACCAAAATACCCTCGAGAATTATTGATTGGATGAACTGAACGCAATATAATGTTTCAATTACTACCAGTCACGCCTACAGAGTCGTTGAGCTATGAAATGATATATTTATGGTTCATCGAATACTCATTGCGTGTTACTTTATACGTTGCCTTGAGTTTATCTCAATGGAATTCACGATAAAGACATTGAAGGGCATCGCGTGAGACTTGGGATGCATTATTATTAACATTGATTTTCCCTTTTGTTCGAACTTGATATTGATCTTTCCTTACTTACGTTTTCAATACTTGCTTAATTATTTGACGAGTTTAACACTCATAAACTCATAAATAATTACTTCATTACATGTAAACAAATCTTCTTTTCGCTTTTTCATTCATCCGTGTAATTGCCTATCGGTCTTATCGATGACCTACCTATCTTACCAATATCTAGCTTGCTTAGATAGCTGAGAGAAATTCAAACTTAACAGGAATCAGTTATGCAGGACTGAGTTGGGTTGAGTAAGTAGAGTCACCGAAAGGTTTGGCAAAGGTACAAAACATACTCCTCCCGAAGATAAAGTTTAGGACCAGAGATGAATAGGTGCCAATGTGAGAGATGGTGCGTTTATACTCGTCTCAGTGGATCAGGTGAATAACCTGTATGCACAGAATAGCTAACACTATCATCGTTACAGCAGTGACATCTTACTAACTTCTGAGCATTTACGTATAATTTTACGGTACTAAGATGAAACGTCAAAGCTATGAAGTTCTTAATACGCTCTGTTTAAAGCGATGGTGATAGGCCCCCAGGTCACCGTTACATAGTGATATCATCATACTAAACATCTTCAGCAACCAACAACATTACGTAGCCACTTACGTCAGTGGCTTATTTCTGAACCCCCGTATAACCCAGATACAAGCGATAACACAAATGGTTTACGACGCAGTTCATTATGACACCTATTTCCATTATTTTATGTATATACGCGTATAAACGTAATGAGACCTCGATGTGTTGCATTGCGAAAGCCAGTCGGATATGAGTTAACCAACATTAGGATGTCGTTAAGTGTGAAAAAACGAGTATATTTTTTAGACCGATAAAATAAACTTACAGATTTTTATATTCTGACCTGTCTGTCATATTACTCTATGATTCGTGATATTATTTCAATGTGGTTATGTCAAACTTCAGTGGTTAAAAATAACCTTTTAAATAGATAACGACATTATATCAGTATTTGCATTTGACTAGAATGAATGAAGATGTGTGCACAACAAAAATAAACGTAGGAGCTGCAAGCAAACAGAGCTGTCTCGGGAATGTTTGTCGACTAAATGTAGGCATTATTTACATAACGATAGGCAACAATATGGCCGAAAGTAAAATAGGTGAGTGGGTAAGTAAACACGTACTTACTTGTGACATTAAGGTTATGGGATGTGAGAAAAGCAGACTCTTCCACGACCTCATTTAATTGGAATACCAAATTAGGTCGTAGGAGATGTCGGCTAAGTTTCTCATGTAACCGGTATCTAATTTGGGAAAATAATATCGAATGTTTGAAAGGTAGGCAATCACAATGTTTTTACGATATGGAAGAAATAATATTTATTTAACACTACGACAGCACAGTGCAGATAAGAACAAAATAATTAAAAAAGTGTAACAATATAAGAAATCGACTAGTTTAACGAACGTGACATATCGCACCCTCAGAACGCTAGGGGCTCAAATAAGAAATCAAATGTTTTTCGAAATCGCGACCATAGATCGGCCGGCAGGGGTGGATTCAATGACACTTTTTTTATTTTTTTTTATACTAAAGTCTAGGTTGTTTAATCTCGATATATAAAAAAAACTTCGAGTAGAATAAACATTTAGGTCTGTCTATGAACTTAATTCGTTTTCACTCATTAGTTGGCAGACAGAGGTTATAATAAAAAAGTGGAACTGCCTAGTGCCTACTGCTATTGAATATACACAAATTACTACTGATTACCTAGAAGATACTAATTTGGTTAACATGTTTATTTTAATTTAAACTTTAACCCCTACATCTCCAGTGCTACGGTAAGCATTGCTCGTAGGCGGTTCGTAACGGCACGTAGCGAAGCGGAATTTTAATTTCATTGCACAAATAACTAATTTTTAAAAATAGGATCGTAAACACAACAAATTATTTCTTTTAATTAATTTTTTCCTTCGCTATTACCGAAGTGCAGTGATGTCGAATCACGAACTTTTGCGGTGAAATAAAATATCCTGAGGACAACTGAAAATAAATTCAATGACGTAGTTATTGCTTCAGACGTTGATGGACTCACCATCTGTCACGTTGGTACATAATTCTTTGGTGAAAGGTCACATCCGCGTATACCTTAGTAACGAGCGCTCAGCGAAAATAGTGGGCGTAACTGCGCATGTATTCTATCCGCGTCGCGCCATACAGACAGAGACTAACTCATACAATGCGCATTCAAGGTCAACGCTCATAGCTCGTGACGGTACCTGTGTCTATCCATTTTCTTTTGTTGACGACGGGGAAACCTTCAAAAGGTCCCCGACCGCCCTGGGAGAGGCAGATCGGGGTATGTGGGATTCTTACCGCACTAAAACCCCCCCGGTGGCCGTCCTCAGTGCTCAGGGGGGACTCCGGGTACTCTAATAGAACGCACCGGTGTCCCCCCACACTTTGCCGGGGCACATCCCCGGGGCAGCTGTAGGGCCGCCCCTAGAGACCTCGCTGTGCAAGGCAGCGCGAGCCACATCGCGCTGCCACCTTCCCGGGCCCGCGCCGGTGGTCAAAGCTCCCACCCCGACCACCGCCAGCAGGCCCTCCGGCCCCCTTTTAGTCGCCTCTTACGACAGGCAGGGGATACCATAGCCATATTCTTAGACCCTGGCTATTGGGTGGACGGACCGGGGCGTGCGTTGCCTCCGCCCCGCCGTCGCCGTCGTCTCCGAGAGGGATCGGCTCTCTCCCGATCCCGCTCGGAGGTCTCCTTCTGGGATATTACCGTCTCACAGAAGGAGACTACGGCCCTCCATACCTGTGTCTATCCATAGGCTAAGGCGACTACTAATAATTAGGTAGGCCATATACTTGCTTGCTACATTAGTGTAATATTTTTTTTACATTTATTTATAAGTAAAATGCATCAATATTTAAAAGTAACGTAATTTATAAAATCTAAATCGGTATTGGTGTTAATTACTAACGTGTCCCAGTATACAGTAAGTACTTTGCATTACTCAATTTTATAAGTAATAAACAGTATTA
The DNA here is from genome assembly GCA_929442735.1 of Watsonalla binaria. Lineage (NCBI taxonomy): Eukaryota > Metazoa > Arthropoda > Insecta > Lepidoptera > Drepanidae > Watsonalla > Watsonalla binaria. Next base: position 4,784,902 of record OV838938.1, read on the forward strand.
AGGTCAGTGCTGAGAGAACGCGTATCGTGTGGTTATCAATATTTTGCGATTATGAGCGTTTTCGTATGTATAGAATCTTCGTTAAAATTTAGGACAGGTCAAATTCATTATTACTTCAAATTTGTTTCGCCTATCTAGAATAATGAGGTATCTAGAATTTACCAAGGTATCTGGAATGTACCAATGAGTTTTTCTAAAAAGCTTATGTACAGTGATTTCACACCACGTGCTTTACGGTGAAGGAAAACATCGTGAGGAAACCTGCATATTTCTGAGAAGTAATTCAAAGACGTATGTATAGTGACTGAGACGGCGATAGACTCACCATCTGTCACGTTGGCACTTAATCAAATTCGGTGAAAAGTGGGTGTTGTGATAACAATACCTCTGCCTACCCCTTCGGGGAATACAGGCGTGAGCATATGTATGGAATTTATTTTCTTTGGAATAGCAACAACATTTAAGATATTTATTTATATTATTTTAAAATAGAGTATATATAGTAAATATATAGACATGTATTATTTCCATGAAATTTTGCATCGTTGGCTTTATAAAATAACTTGATATCTTTAATGTTTTATAATCCTTCATTGGACTATTAACAATCTAAAATCTAAAGAAATGTTAATGTTTCTTCAATACTGGAACCTCCCTCTTTTTGCAAGATGTTTATTACCTTGTCAAGTATGTTTGTCTGGGTGGAATCTTGCAATTGAATTTAAAATCATTAATCTTTAACCGATTGAAATTTGGGACACACGCAATTTTTGGATGACAATGCAAGCTTAGCTGTGTGGCGTGATTGTAATCTCCAATATGGCGGATCGTCTAAGATGGCGGAATAGTATTTTTTCTGCACTACCACAATACGGGTATTAAATAAAGAGCGCTTGCTGAGGGGAAATCCAAAATAAATTTTCATAAAACTTTGTTTTAAAACAAATTTAAAGGAATAACTTATTAGATTTACTAATGGTTGTGTATAGTATATAACGCGATACAATATTATTACCGCTAAATTCTAGCAATTCGTCCATCTGAAACCAATTCAATCCACACAATTATTATCACTTGTATGAACATACGACAGTGGATACAATACTGTAGATAACAAGCCATTGTAGTGATCAAAGCCAGTTATATTCGGATTCAGGCAGGCATTTTGATTGTTAGATACAGCTCTTTGACATTGCCATGTATGTTTTGTTAACATAGATAAGTTTTATTAGATTAATAAGTATAATGAAAAGCATATCTTATACGTAACGCTACTATGTGCGTAAAAACGGTTTAATTGTAGGTATTTAACGGGTTTGTGATAAGAATTTTATATCCCGTTTTACGTAACGTGCTCGTTAACCTACGCGTAATATTTATGTAATTATTAACGACACTTTATACTTCTACCTATGGTTTGTTATAAATAATTGGTACAAGGTTATTTTTTTATGTATTATAGGAATACATTTATTGAATTAAAACTAATTACAAGTAGAAAACTTGACCCAATCGGTATCTTTCGGGATCGCGCCAAGAAGGCTGGCAGCATTGCCACGTTGAATAGCAATGTCGAATGTTGAATCGAATGTCCTCGAAAATCACATGAAATTATGTTATTTGTTAGTTTATTGAAATAATTTAAGTTTAAATGATTTATTTTACTTATGTTAGTAATACTACAAATATTTTTTTAATTCATCATAATACAATCTGTCTTTTACTTAAACTTTGTGTTTAGGCCACACTTTTTCAGAGAAAGTAAGATTTAGGCACAAAAATATAAACAAACTTTATTTATTCGTATATTTACAAAAAAACACGTCTGCAGATAGGAATACTGTAGTTCGAGTTGTAGTTGTAGTTGTTCCAGCATTATTGTAATGACTCACTATGATATTATTTACAACAGTCTAAGTAATGAATGATGCTGTATGATGTCACCACTTAGTAATTTTTTCATTCATATGTGAATTGTATGCTTTCACATTTGACGTGTTAACTTTTCAATACGATTTATAAAAAAAATAGTGCCTAGTTACTGTTTTTTATGTTACCCGCGTAGAGTTGATTTCATGAATGACCCGCGAAACAGTAATGTCTTTTCAAAATAAAAGTAGCCTAAGTTACTCCGTGTAACGTTGGCTATCTGCCAATGAAAGTGCAGTAATTAAATACGCTACCATAATTGAGTCTGCTTTATTCGGGGTATTCTCTTAGTTATTTTACTTACAACCAGAAACTTAAAATCACTTTCTAACAATATTTAAATTTAATACAAATAAGAAATATTATAGCGAAAGAAGTTCACTTCCGCTACAAAAGTCCCGTTAAAAATCGGTCCAGCCGTTTCGGAGATTACCCGGAACTGTCTGCTTGTTTCGGCTAATCTTCAAAACGGCTGGGAACATTTGGGTTCCGCGGGCCACTCATGAAATCAGATCTACGCGGTTGAAACCGCGGGCCAGCGCTAGTTTTCTAATAAAAAGTTGATCATCACAAAAACAAATGAATTTTGAACTTAGCTTAATGTTTCTTTTTTATCAAGAAAAAGCATTAGGTCTGGTCAAAACCAAGTTCTTTATTACCGTGCTTGAATGATTGATGTGCTTGATGTCATAAACATACTTTTAAGTCGTCATAACAAGTGTAACACAGTCTGTAGTCACAACATGTAAGTATCCTCCTTCTTTGCCCCTAATCGTGTTTATTAGGCAGTGTTTACCAGTTTCCGCAAACGAAACAGTCCAGAATTTTCGGGGATTACCGCATACATACAAGTTTACAAAGTTATTATATACTAGATAAGTACAATCATCACGGCTTCCTATACGGATACCTGAAGGGGCAAATGTTACAACTTGTTTAATCTTCAGATCTACAAGTATGCAGTACCATAAACCTCTTAGTGTGAGATCACTGTGCTAAGATTTTAGAAGAACTCCCAAGTACCTATAGACTGGTGAGATTGGAACTTTCATCAATCAATCAATCGATCGCCACGGTCAGTAGTAAAAGTACTTACTTACATAATTGTGCTGATGATATAAATAAATGAATTCCTTATAATGTTTTATCAAACACCTCTTAACTTATTTGTAACTGCCTAGGACGATGACTAACGAATAATTTTGCTCAAAATATTTTACACATGTTGAAATATACCCAGATTATAACACTATAAACATGAAAGCTGAGAGCGTGACTCACAGAAATGAACGAACAGATGTCACGTCACGCGATAAAACACGTGGGTACTGAAATATCAAAGAATTCGGCTTGGAGAGCATAATACACGAGTACTCATTCAAGTTTGAGGATTATAAAGCCTTCTTTACATAAGTCCCGACTGATTGACTTATATGTCAACGCAATACCTAAATCATTGGTGCTAGAAACATTAAGTTTGGAGGGTGTATTCTTTGTGACGTGGTATACACTAAGATAGCGTTTTCCGAAATTCCACCACTAAAGTGGGTGAATGGGAATTTAAAGATTACACATAATCTACACAGTCAATCCTTTAGAAAAACAAATTATAGAACATTAATCTTTCGACATTTTTGAAATGGTAAGTTTTTAACGAAATCTAAGGGATCTGATTTTAATTACTTATTTTTGTATCGTAATAATTAAACGAAGATTGGCTATCTCCTTATCCCTCATGTGAGTGCACGACCGATGACTTAATCGGAGATGAAGCGGTCGCCATGGCTGAAATTGTTGATGATCATTAAGGAATCCAGGCTACACCTCTAGATTCAGAAGTAACAGGAACCAACACGCATTCATTTGCTTAAGTAGATAACGCACGTAGATCATGTTTTTTTTTGTTACAACATACATAGACAAGGAAGTCAAAACATCCTTTTAATGTATCATTGCACGTCATTGAAACGTGTCACATTGCTAGTATAATCTCAGCTGATTCGGCTGGGACAATAGCAACACCATACCGAAATAGATATCCTGTTTTAATGGCCTCGGAAATTATAATTTTGTTCTTGATATAGCCAACACGTTTATAAATAGATTGCCACTCACAACACTATCAGTAACTAAGTACGTGCCTACATCACTTTTTTTTCTATTATCTCTATGCCCATGAGTTTTTTTTATCTGAAGTAGGTAGGTACTTATAAAGACTGGTTCAAGTGTAATGCTGGACCTGGTTATGGATCCATCCTTATAGAACTGTAGAACTCAAAGCCAAGACCAGGCTGTCTAGCATCTGCCCCCGGGAGGTTAAGGAATACTTTGGCCTCATCTCATTGTTACCGGGAAAATTTAAGGATAAGGACGCCGGTCTACTAGGCCTTACCATTATCATCATCTTCCTGCCCCTATCCCATGTTACTTGTGATCAGCGCTATGTATTTATCTCTTCCAATTCTCTCTATCTGCCGTAATATCTGTAGTGTATCCTTTTCTAGCCATTTGATCTTACATACAATCCTTCTATCGCTTCTTTGAACAGAGCTTATAGTAGGTCGCCAGATCAGCTCCGTTCTCGAGAACAAGGTCCACGAATCACTTTACATTCCCAGGAGCAAGCAGATGTCGTCAACTAATTAAAGAAAAGGTGATCTCCTAAGGGAATCACAATCCTCACTACTGTAGTAGCTAGCCTCCTTAGGGAAAGAACCTTATTTTTAAGTAACTATTGATGCCTGAGTTGAAAGTAGAAGTATTATATTGTATTTAAAGATCACAATGTTAAAATTCCTACGCTGTCGGCGCTCTAGCTGACACTCTAGTAGGTAAATAGTAATTATATTTAAACAATCTTTAAATGCCTTGAAGATCACGGTTTCCTGTGCTCTACACTCGAGACCAACTGCAGGCATTACAGTAATAAAGAACCCATTTTTTTTTACACGAAGAACTTCATAGGGAAATATTTCAAGTCGAGATGCCTGAGAGGCTGAGGGCTCATCATCTAACTAATAAGCTCTTACCTGTATTCGGTGAAATGTGGGCTCATCTATCCCATTACAGAAAGCTAAATAACAATAATTAGTAGTTAATTAATTGGCAACCACAACATCCGTCATATATAAATACATTAGCGTGACATTACGTAATCACCTGCTTTTTTATTTATAAACGGGTAACGGAAAGTTCCTAACTTTAGTAGTAGACAAAGGCAATACGAATGCAAATTAATTAACAAATTAATATATTTAGATTGCAAATAGAAACAACTCGTACGCAATTATACTCGTCCATACATTTATCGTTAAGTGATATCGTGCTAAAGCAATTACATTCGCTCATTAAATAAGAACCTTAACAATTACGTACATAAGTACTTAGTTATGAGTAATTTGAAAAAATAAACGAGTATTGACCCATTAAAATTGATTCAATTAAATAAGTACATAATAATCATTATTTATCTTTCGTTTGTCATTAAATAAAAACACTTCTAAATAACTTTTATATTCAAGAAACTGTACTTATTTTCAATAATGGAATTTCAGGAGCAATATTTATTAAATTCAGTGCCTACCGAAAAAGAAAACAATTATTTTAAACGGACGTGAATTGATATTTTGATCCCATTATCTCTACGGAAAATTTATTAATTTGTTTGTATGTAAATAAGTACACGGAGTTCAAACGTTTGAGACCCTTTGCTTACTATCTTCAATAAACATTGTTGATCATTAATGTATAATAAGGTCTCGACTGGACTGTGCTGACAGACATATCTACCCTAGTTCATTCATCAAGAACTATTCAGAAAGAATTTGAATTTTTCTAAACCTTTTTACAATTTGATTTGATTGATGGATCAAGAAACGCCATTGTTCAATGAACTAGTGTGGAGTCCCCCTTTCTAAGATTACGTCAACATTGTCTTGAATAGGTCCCATCACGAATTATGAACGCGGACCTTGAATGTACAGTGGTTATCTTATGAGGCTCTCTATCTATATTTATGGAACTCCCCGTATCCCCACTATTTTCGCTGTGCGATCATAACTCGCGACGGCAGCTGTACAAATCAATGAAAGCATTGTGATAGTAATGTATAGTCGGCCATAAAATCGGGCAATATGTGAAGTAAATTATTTTTATTGAACATAAACGTAATTTTATATACAAGATACTTAAAACTAATTACAAGTAGAAAACTTTGTACAAATCGGTGTCTCTTGGGATCGTTCCATGAAGGCTGGTAGTATTGCCACGTTGAATAGCAATGTTGATTCTCTGAGCGAGAGAAGCCCCAGCGCGCTTGTCACGAGAGGCTATTCAACATTTTATGTCTTATTGAATGCATCTTATAGAATGATAAGGTCTATTTTCGCTTGTAGAAATATCGCAAATACTGTTGCTATGACATTTAACAAGAAGTTAATCAAGTGTTTGCTAATTTGGGCCGCAGCGAAATTTTATTGGCTAGATGTTGTTGTCAAATAACTCCTAGCCAGCTAATAAAACTGGTACTTAAAGAACTTTCATGGCCAATCTTACGTAATCTTGGTCAACGTGGGAATGGATGGTATATCGAACAGAATATCATTATTATATAGTAACTATACTAACTAGCTTTATCCTCGTAGTTAAGTCTGCGCGGGTTAAACCGGAGCACGTTCATAGGTTGCTTTATTTCCCGAAAACCTAATCTAAAAAACGTATAAAAGTTACCCCTTGTAACATTGTCAATGTGAAAGTTCTAGAAATAGCGGAACAAACAGACAGGCAGAGAAAAAAAATAAACATTGTTTTTTATGTAATACTTTCATATGCATTTATTATAAAACTGGTAATTTTGAATTACTAACACACTTAAATTTTATTGATCTGTATATATATTACTATATTGTAATTGTAATTGCTGTACTTACAATAATTTATTAAAATCAGAGTGATTATGCATAAGCAAATCATTATAAATACGGTCGTTTTGAAATCACATTTGTCACCATGTGGCAATAAGTACTTAGCGAAGCTAAGTTCCTATTCAATTCAAATTTAAATAAGTTACGCTAAGTTCTTATTTAGTTGAAATTTAAATAAATCACACACTCATCAAATGACCTAAAGCAATAAACATAACATTTGGAAGACAATGGTAGGTACCTACTCCCCCTACTATTCCATTTGATATATAAAACCATGGATAATCTAAGGATTACAATTTATTTCTACTTAAGATGGAAATTAGTAAGAGGATTTTAAACATACATACTTCTACCAGTTTTTGATAATAAATGGGCGAGACTCAACGACTTCCAGCCGAGCTTGAACTTAAAAATTAAGCGACACAGCTAAGGGCACCCCGGTGCGGGGCTCTGACCTCGGCTTAGGGCGTTGCTGGGGGATGAGCTAGGGAGCTGGATCAGAGTGGTATTATTTAGGGACATGTTTAAGGCTAGTGCCTCGGCGCGCCCCGGCTCTAGCAAAGGACGGAAATATGATAAACGTGCTGGACTGATAGCGCCGGTCCTATATTAACTACATTATTTATTTATTACGCTCCCAAACTATGCATGTTAAACATAGTGCCGATCCCAACAGTGTTTGGGGAAAATGCGATGACATAATGCTATTCGCGAAAATTGCTCCACCCACAGTTATAATATTTACATACATTCCGAGAAACAAATACATATACGCCCACCATTACAATATTGAGGTTCCCAGCATTGAATGAAATAAGTGAATGAAACCAAGCCCATTTAATTAATGAAATTACGACTATGACATCAACTGGGTGTGTAGAAGTCGTACATTATTGCGTCTAACTACGAGACTGTAGCCTTGACCCACTGAAGATAAATCCTAAGCACACTGCTATAAACCTCTTTCAATTTATACTTATACGTCTACACTGTGGTTTCAGCTAATATGTGATATGTGTATTTAAAGGGCTGAAAGAATACAATGTTTGTTGTTTTAGGCGAAAGCGAAGGCCAGTGTTGACTTTATGGACTTATTTTAGGTAAATTTTATTACAATCGTTGAAGATTGTAAGAAATGTTTTGACCATCTTTATAAAAAAGATGATTTTTATTTGAAACCTAACTTATTAATTCCTCAGCCGATTTTCGCCGTGAGAAAAAATGGGAAACTTCAGTTTCATGTTTTTCTAATCTGTAGATACCTAAGTAATTATTTTATTTTTTTCACTAGTAGGTACATTATAATGATACAGATTGGCCCTTTAGAGGCACACAATTTTTTTTATAATAGAGGTTGGCTTTTTGAGAGAATCAGCAATCATTGTGGTCGTCTAGTGGTCGCTTACTCTTGATTTTACCGACGATTACTTACCAGTTTTTCAAGACTCGTCACCACGTCGCGCTACGTGTCCGAAGTATGATAGAATACGGCAAAGACATATTGTTCTTATACGAAATGTTACAATAACAATTTTTTTAAGACTAAACTTAAAATAATATTACAGAGAAAAACCAGTAAACATAACAATGAGTGAGTAGATAAAACTCAGTTATTTAGAGATTCAACGCAGCATAAAATAACTTAGGTGTTAAGGTTTATTTTATAGATAGGAAGGAAAATCTTTATTGGATTTCGTTGACCAAACAAACTAACATCACAGATTGAGTTTCCGCGTAATGTATGTAAGCAAACATGAGGAAATAACCTTCACTGTTATTTCGCGAAAATCGAAAAAACTACGTTCCATCTCTGAGAATTTTGGTGTTTGTAAATATTAAGGTACGAAAATATTTACGAAGCTATTTTTGGACGCAGATAAAGCTCGGACACAATTAGATCTGTACAAGTAGCTCATTTAGAGCTCGGTTCGTCCTCACAAAACTAGTGCGTAGGCACCTGCCGCACGCGCAGCGACATGTGACTTTACTCAACTAGCAATTTCATATCCCGAAGCGCAATATTTTGTGGATTTGCTTTCTCTTTACATGTCTCAGCAAAAGTTCTAATATACGACATCAGGCAGATGTTCTCAGTCGTCAATGCTAAATTAAATAGATTTTGTGATCCTACCTCATAGGAGTTATAGGCTACACTTTCCAGTGCCACCAGCGCCATTTATCCAAATAGGGTCAATGTGGTCTCCAATAATTATCACTCTTTCATTTTATCTTTGTTTCATTATTTTATAAACATATGAGTACCGTTAATGCAAATAAGTAATTTGGGTTTTAGCCTTATTACACACCTACCTACCAGATATTTACATGAAGTGACTGTCCATTTAGCAACTGGATTAAATTTGCAATATGTTTCAAAAATCACATGTATAGGTTAGATAAGTGGTGAGAAAAGAGCACCAATTCGTTCTCGATCTTATACTTTTTTGGGCTTTAAATATTATTTATTATTTAAGATCAAGCGTTCCGCGAACATAATAAATTCATTTACACATCGCATTTACTTACGAATTTGAGGAATCGCCGTGAGATCACCGACCCGCCGCACCGATACGATGAGCCGCTCTTGGACGCTGTCCATACCACTAAATACATCCGTGTCTGAACTGACACCAAACTAATTTAAAGATAATACTGTAGCTAATACACAGCAATTAATAGTAGCCTCATGTCTGAAAATCGTCCGATAATTTACTGTTTGGGTTGGGTTTGATACGTCAAGACCATCTTAGGATGCTCCCTCTGAAAATTTAAGAAGATAATGTAGAGATCATTTTGTCACCTAAGATTGTTTAAAAAATGTTTTAGGTTTTTCTATATTTCATGTCCCAATATTTCATTCGATTTTTTTAAGCAGCTAAGTATACATTTATGATTGTATGTGCTTAGCATGTGCGAACCCAAATTGACGTCCAGAGTGACACCTCATAGAAGGAATTAGGAATTCGTCTTTGCCAAAAAGCCAGTGTAACCTAAAGTACCTAGTAAACCGCAGATCAATCCACCTGGCCCAGTTGACAGATAAGAGGACGATGACAAATAGCATCTCAATTTGAAAAAAATCATAAACAACATTCTTGTCTGTGTGTACAAGACAAACTGGTCCAAAGCCAAATTCATAGGTGATGATAGAAGGCACGAGATATGGTGCCCAATTGTAATTAGGCGTAGCGGGTGTGGCTAAGCGTAGTAAGCGCCAATTTTTGGCTCTCATCGCTTTTCAATGTCAACAAAATATTCCATTTGTTTGTACTGTGTATTCAGTACTCATGATTACCTTTTATTTACATGAAATATAACATTTGAGTAACTTATTGCTAACAATGAAAAAGGAAAAATATAATAAAAATAAAAATTATAAATAAAACACGGAATTTAAATTAGTGTCTGCGGGAATGGTGCCCAGTAAGCTGGCTGCGTTACCTCGCTGGATCGCTAAGCTAATCCTCTGACCGAGGTAAGAACCAGCTCGACGGTCACCAGAGACGTCAACCAGGCGTTTTGAAAGATCCTTAAAAAGGACCTTCGCATTTGGCCCCCATGGCCCCAAAGTCTCAACCCCAAACGGCAGAAATATACAATTATGACTGATATCTGCATATTTCCGCCGCTTGAGGTTTTCTGCACACACTGCCGCCGCCCCTGCTTGCTTCGATGTCGAGTTTAAGTGGCAGCGAGCAAGTGTGTCCACGCAGGACGCGTCCCACACAAGGGGCTTCCCGACACTCCAGGGAACTAACGTCATCCCGTCAGGTCTTTTGCCATCGTCTCGTGCAATACCAATCGGTTCTAGAGTTGCTGGCACGTTGACGGTGACAAAAGCCCTACGAATGACGTCATTCAAAGTGGAATGTCGGGATAGGCGACCCGCACTGCGGCGACAAGAGAGGCCATGGTGACCAAATTGGTCGACGTCTTCCCCGCAGACACAGCGATGGGGCTCATTCGTTTTGCAGCCAAGTCGCAGGCTGGCAGCTAAGGAAAATGAAATGTTGTCGAGCATAGTACCGATGTTGGCAGATGGTAGTGCCTGGAGCCAGTACCCCGACTCATGTTCAGAGACGGCAAGGAGACGGGCCTTTTCTGCGCTAGCTTCACTTGTTTGGATTGAATTCAGTACTCATAGCTCGGGCGGATTAGTCCTTATTAATGTTTTGTAGCTGGGAGAAGTGGGAGATGGATAAGATTTAATATATTTAGTTCTACAGTATCTGGTTTCATACTCAATGGTTGGCATTCACGTCATACTTGTGAACAGGTGCTGCTTGTGGAGGCTGGTCATCTCAATCTCATCGCATTTATTTATAAGTAGATGTACTAGATTTTTAGTTATGTTAATTTTTATCGACATTTGTGCATTGGAACATTGTCCATGAGCTTACGTTTTTTAAATTATTTATTTTGTATTCTTATAACAATATTTATTAATAATAAATAAGTAACTAAAAACTAATTACAAGTAGAAAATTTGGCCCAAATCGGTGTCTCTCGGGATCGTGCCAAAAAGGCTGTATTCTTTAAATTGTATAATATTTTTGAAAAGAGTAATTACTGAGTTTCTTGCCAGGTTCTTCTCAGTAAAAGCAACCTTCCAAACCTGGCGGTAGCATGTATAATCCTGTATAATTATGTCATTCTGACGATTTGAAAGTACTTTGTAAAAAGTCTAATCGAATAAAGATACTTTTAACTTTGACTTTGACTTACTACAAAGGTGGCAATCAGGTTTGTATACAGCTCATCTAAATGTTATCTACTATTGATTGCAGTACTAACACACCTTAGATGTTGTGATATAAGAAAGATCGATATAGGTTTTTAGTTGAAACTATCCAAATCTTATTATGAAAATCGCACCATGAATCGTCGTTTCTCAAATTTACTTCGTAAAGATTAGGCTGTCTTGGTAGCGCCGAGTCTTTATATACTTCCACGTGATCAGAATGATCCATACTAACAATATCACTGTACACTGAGCTAATAATACATCGTATGAATGTGAACGTAGGTAGAAACGTTAATAAACACCCACTTTTCTCAAGACCACAGGGCATTACTTACGTGAAAAATTCTAGCTACGTAGTCTTGACATTCAACTTTATTCTTAGAACCACTTCACGCAAATACCTTTGGGACCTTTGGAATAATACTATGTTATGGATGAAAAATCGACGCTTACATACATTATACACCTATCTATAGAATGTTTGGCAGACAGTTCAACATACGATAGCATTTATTTAGGGACTCTTCACGTCGGTGTCGCTATCCTTGATTGGGGTTATTTCATTAAACCCTGTCTATATTTGTTTTGGCTATACCAACGATGGCTTTGAAATATTTAAGAGTGTAAGTTTAAGAACCTAAAAACACAGTATAAAATATAAGCTTTACAAACAGTTAGGAATCTAGGCCTATTTTTGAAATAATAATCTTTGCTCCATTGAGCGTGAGGATTGTCAATCTAAAAAAATTCTAATTTACTATTTTATTTACTGTTAAAATAATGTAGAAATGTCGTTTGAAGTAGGGAAATGTTGCTTTCTGAATCTCATCATCGCGAATTTGGCCAATATCCGATACTTGTGGTGGGAGATCGAAAAATTTGTTTTAATGTTAATTCACCTAGTGTAATTATTCGGAACAAGAACGTCGTTTGCTCAAGAGAATGACTAAGGAAAAGGCACTATTATGTGTCTTCCTTATGTACCGAGAGTTCACCTTCGACGACTATACATAATGATCGTTTATTTACCGTGATTTGTCATTTTCAGTGTTTTCTCGACATTGAGATAAGCCTTGTTTTGCAAATGTAAGGAAACATATTGAAAAAAAAGCAGTGAGTAATTGCTTAGAATAATAAAATTACAACGCTGTTTGAAAAATATTGTATGTAAGTTGTTGTTGGATGAAAACGATCTCTGACCTTAACATCCACATTGATTGCATTCAGACGGAGCAGGAAGCGTAATTATTGGTTCGCTTAGTAACATAACAACCCACAAGTTTATCACAAACAAAGCCGTGTGGAACAATAAGTAGAACACACTCGAAAGAAGCAATAAAGCCTGACATGATATAAACACGTGTCTGTCATGCGGTTCCTCAATGAAGCCTGGGCAATAAATAAAAAATATCAGATAACTCCATCCATATTAATAATCAAACTGTTATCTACTCAACAACAAATATATACATCTAAAAATAGCAGCATGGAAAATTTTCGACCCTGGCCATGAATAAAAAAAATCTTATTTAAAAAGAAAACTAAATGATAATTTTGTTTTTATTTCTTTTTAATTTAATAGAAATAATAAATTTAAATAGAAGCGCCATCTAGAGACTCCAGAACAAAAGATTACGGGTTTTTTGATTTATTCACAGATATCGTTTCTCAAGACAGGTTACATAATTTTTTTACTTGCCACAAAGCTTGTAGCACTTAATTTTTTTTTACTGACCCGAGTCAGAGAGAAGATAGCTTTTAGGCGCCTAAATCTTCCACCGTGGCTCAAATTTTGGATATCTTTGTGTCCGATATGGATATTATATAGGTGGATGTCAAAGAATACAATATTTTAATAAATATATACGTAGATTGTTCAAGTACTACATTAAAGTCTCTGGTTTGGAATTATAAATCATGCGTAAATATTTATACTGACTCGGAAATTTTCCAAGCCCAAGTAATGTTCCTTTGTTTCATAACTACAACACGATACTATGATCTGCAAGTAATTATAGTTTTGTTGCGATATCAGTCATAATGAACCAGGAAACGTTCCCTGCCAATAACAATATTTATACAAAGTGAAACGCATTTAAGTTATTGGGTTCGTGAAGACAGATTTCTTTCGTCTCTCGTTATAAATCAGACGAGATCAAAGATATCCTTGCGTGACGTCAGACCGAGTGACTGGGATGTGTCAGGGTGCTGGCAGATATCCACGGGCCATTCAGATGCCCGATTTAGTGCTTGTATGGTCAAATACATTTACTCTTGAGGCAATTAGTATTAAACGTATTGTAATGTTTATTTATTTTATCCTTCAGTGTAGTATGTATGTTGGTTGTATATATTTGTGGCCCGCGGTTTTACCCGCGTAGACGTAATTTCATGGATGATCCGCGGAACCCTAATGGTCTAGTTAAAATCGATTCAGCCGTTTCGGAGATTAGCCGGAACAAAGAGACAGAGAAGAAAATAAAAAAATGGTTTTTTTGTCTCTGTATCGTATCATACTTTCATATACATTTAGTGAAAAGCTGTTATTTTTGAATCACAAACAGACATATCCATTTTATTAATCCGTGTATATGTATAAATATAGATATAATTAAGTGTTTTTCGTCGTAAATAATTATATGGTCTTTGAACCGAGTATTGTCGATAATGGCAGCATTTTTCATTTCCGCGTTCGCCTCAGGCTAACAAACTCATATAATTTCATTCTTGTCTTAAGCGGGAGGCGTGTTCCCGTGGAATACTTACAAACAGACCTCAACTGTCCCATTGTAGTATCTGTACATTCATTAGTGATTTCAATAAACAATTATGGGACCTGTGCAGCGTGAAGGAAATTGTTGTTCCCGTCTCAAGTACTATAGATACGGCTTTTGAGTTACTTCTCAGACATATGCAGGTTTCCTCTCGATGTTTCCCTTCATCGTAAAGCACGTGGTGTGAAATCACTACACATTAATTGTAAGAAGAGTTTTTCAAAAAATTGTAGAGATTTATATATTAGTATATTATGTATATTGGTACAGGCCCAGCTGGGATTTGAACGGCTCTTTGAATTCTGATCTTTGCAATTCATTTTTCATATTCAATATTCATATGTATTTATACATCCTCACACTGCAAGGTCCCATTATATTTTGTAAGTATTCCACGGGAATACGTAAAGTGGTACACATACCACTTTGAATCAATACAATACTCTACGTTCGAAAAAAAATTATACGCTTGTCTTTACCGTCCTTCTTGTTTTGATCCCTTTTAAATATATCACTGACCTTGTCCTTCTTGGCAATTAAAAACAATACAATTAAACGGTCTGATACTGAATAAAGGTCACTATACCTGTTTTATATTGTAGACTCGGCGACTTTCAGTAACGAAGCAATTTACCTATTGTCTTGACTTTCGCATTCGATTGACTTTTGTTCCAGTCGCCAATGATTAGAAGGAAACCTACAATGAATAGGTTTGAGTTGTGTAACAAATTATAACAGGTATTATATTAATTAATAACAATTTATATTCATGTAAGCGGTACGGACGGATACGTAAGCTGCACGAGTGAACGTTGACAGATACAAAACAAAGAAATGAAACATGAGGAAGTATTATGTAGTACTGTAAATAACTAGTCCCTGAATTCCAAATTCAAATTAGGCCATAAACAATCCATTTACCGCTGTTAACACTTTTAATTTGCGGAAAAATTCGTGGTCCAGTTTTGCGAACTTCGTTTCTCGGTTCGCTGAATTTGTTTTCATGTGAATATTGCTATAATTAAATCCAATTTATTAAGGTTGCCGGGATTGCTGACAGTTTGAACATAATGTAATGTCATCTTAAAATAAATCTTAAGTGCTAGTATATGAGACGGCGCGGCGACTGTGCGACCTTTGGTTACTATTTTTATTTTTTTATGACGCACGTAACCCAATGTTAGTTGTCGATGGGGCTAAGACATGTATGTCATCTGTCAGTTTGGCCTAATTTATAACGACGACGAGGGTCGAGATGACAGGCGAGAAAATACGCAGTTAACTTTTGTAGGTTATCCGTCTCATTTATTATTATTAAGTAGTGTTTAAGCGTTGGAAAAACGTTTTCTCAAAAGTGCTAATTTGTGAACTACGCAGGAGTGCTGTTACATTGAAATTCAAGGAGAGGTAAACCACTAGTATACTAGTTTTAAAATTGTTCTAAAATACATACACATACATACTCATATGCTCACGCCTTTATTCCCGGGATGGGTAGGCAGAGGTGATGTAATAATAGCACCCATTTTTCACCTTATATGATTACGTACCAACGTGACGGATGGTAAGTCTATCGCTGTCTCAGGCACTATTCGTCTTTGTAATACTTTTCTGACATATGCAGGTTTCCTCACGTTTTTTTTCCTTCACCGTAAAGCAGGTGGTGTGAAGACGCTGCATGTAAGTTTTTGGACAAACTCCATTGGTAACGGTCCTGCTGGGATTCAAACTTGTACCCCAAGTACTGTATTCTTGAAATTTAGTGAAGTAACAAGAAGGCTGTCAAGCGCAGCCGCGCATACCTAAATCAATACAACACCAGACTAGACACGGTATACATGTTGCCAGACAGCCAGGCACCGCTTTGGTACTTACTTATACAATATCATAATTATTTAGCACTTTTCTCCAAGTATCTAAGTACTTGAAAGCGTATAATTTACAACTTAAGTGGTACATTACCTCACACACAATATGGTGGTTACAATCTTGACGGGTATGTATATAGGTAATCGTTTTTTACGTTGATAGATCCTATCTACAGGTTGGAAAGTATTTATTAATTTATCTACGGTCGTTATAATATTATCATTAAAATAACATAATCTATTTTGTTTTACAAAGAAAGTAAGATTGATTGATGCGTATAGGTGCCGTCTGCAGTTATTAGCGCTCAGCGAAAATCATGTGGAAAATACGGCGTATGTATTGTATTCACGTCGCGTCATACGAGAGACAGACACATAACATGACTACTGCGCATTCAAGGTCAGCGCTCATAGCTCACGACGCCACCTGTAACAATGTACCTTTGCACCTACATGTAAGAACTGGTAAATGAGATTAAATATTATTAGTGTGTAACACAAACATTGATAAATTATTAATTTAATTAAATAATAACCGATTAGTAAGTAAGTACCCAATTAATTAATTATGATAAAATGACACGTTCACGTTCGAAGTATCCAGATAGAATATCAAAACAAGAAATATACATAGATACGTAGTTACACGGCTATCGTAAATGGTTCGCATTAATCACGCGCGGGTATCGAACCCGCGGCCTCGTATTAGACACTGCCAACTGCGCCATCTGTTTAATCTCACCACAGATAATAAATAATACTTACTATTCAACTGTCAAATATCGTAAGATCATTACACTTTAAATAAGAAATGTTCATTAAGTAGTTTCCTAAGAAGAGTTTTGCGCTTTTTTTGTATGGACACGTAAAACTTCGCCGAAAAACACTGGCCTTACGGGGAGCTTTTTAACGATCCCATACAATATGATGAAAGTACGCAGGCTATATCGTCAAAGTCAAAAATATCTTAATTCGATTAGACTTTTTACGAAGTACTTTCAAATCGTCAGAATTACATAATTGTACAGGATTTTACATGCTACCGCCAGGTTCGGAAAGTTACTTTTAATAATATTATGCAACTTTAAAAACAAAATAAATCACTTAAGACATATGTATAAGTCCATGGACACAGTTCTAATGCACAAATATCGATAAAAAAACATCTTAATACCTAGGTATACTTGGATTACACTAAATACTATTCGGCAAGAAATCATAGATGTTATTTTATTAACACCTACCACTGTTTACGAAGGGAATTTAATTTAATTTAATGAAAATCAAACGGATGTCCATGAACTGGGTGATTTTAAAATAATACGACACACGACCGTGTTTTAGGTCAAGAACGACTTCGAATTCTGAGAAGACGAGGAACGATTTTTCTCAGTTTCCCAATAGATCATGATGTCATTGCTTTCGGAAATAATAATTTATATTATTATGCTAAAAAATATTATATTCCATCTCTTTCTGTGACACGTATTTAAAAAGGGATGGACACAGTTTTAATCCGACATTGGTCGATATTGGTTGGAAATCTGAATCTCGGAAACGGCTCCAACGATTTTCACGAAATTTCTCTTTCATGGCGTTGTCTCTCAACGGTTCGAGACGAACGTTCACAAATATTTTTTTTTCTTTTTTTTCCTTTTTTTAGCATACATATTGAAAAGAAACCGAGCACAGCTCGTTCGCAACCAGGTTCTTTTAATTAAGCTGACAAAATGTTTCGCTCAAAATTAAAATATATTCCATCTTAATTGGTTGTTCTAATTTCAAGATCATGCAACTAAAAGAAAAAGGTCAAGTATTTTAAAAGTAGAATGACGTCAACGGATATTGTTAGGTTCTAATTAAATTTTTTTTGATCGTTACTTGTTGCTGTAAATTATCTATGTAATTCGAGCATAATTTTGCAAACATTTTACTTACAAATATTCGATTTTTTTTACCAAAGACACGACATCAACCGTACTGGAACCATCGTTTATGTTTCTCCCGTATTTTAAAATTAATTTAATATAAACAATACTGTGTGCATATTTTTTATGATTATTATTTACTTTTTATGATAATAATTTTCAGTACATTTAAATTGAATATTAATAAAATATTAAGTCTAAATAAAATGGATGCCTTATTTTTTGTACGTGTTAAATAGTTTTCGTACGTACATTTATGTTCGACCATAGATACAAACTACTTCATAGACTTCTTAGAGGTATTCTCTGAAGGTTATGGTTTTATTAGTTTTCTTCTTGTATTGACAGTCTTTCAAGTATCGTGTTACTTATTCCAAAGTAACTGTTGAATCAGTGTCATATGGTAATGTATAAGTGATGTAAACGGTTTAGTAATTTAGCAATTCAATGAGCTATACCCGTTATCCCTAAATAGTCGATGTTCGATAATAAATTCGTTTCAGTTCGACAAACAACGGTATTGTACCGTATTGTATAACTTACGTAGCTAAACATACATTATTAAGCCGAATATAATGCTTACTAGAGAATACATTTAGGGCGATTATTGTGCGATTATAACTCGATACGGCGACTGAAGCAATTCAAATGTGTCAAAGTCGTCACAGTGACAGAATTATAATAATTGTGATTGTCATTTATTACGTAACCATTGAGGAAAATCTATTTCCTTCCAGCCAATCAAAACCTTACATACCATTTCCAACGAATGGATTGCCCAAGGTGGAGTCAAAAAGTAATGCCCTTATGCCGTCCCAAAGCCTGATTCGATTATACAATTGTATCGATATTGTTTCGTTATTTACATAATTAGATGCTTCCATCAGAAAGGTAAATAACGTACCTTCACTGTCCTTATTATAATCCCACAAATTTTTACGTAATTAAAACTAATGAATATTACATAAATATCGCAAGTAAGTAAAATAATGTGTCATTTTAGTATTAATAATGAGAGCGATATGTAATGAGGATGTTGTTTACACGAACACCTATTTGTTATTGG
The DNA here is from genome assembly GCA_929442735.1 of Watsonalla binaria. Lineage (NCBI taxonomy): Eukaryota > Metazoa > Arthropoda > Insecta > Lepidoptera > Drepanidae > Watsonalla > Watsonalla binaria. The sequence continues at coordinate 4,804,136 of OV838938.1, forward strand.
ATTCTCAATCATGCTGTTTTGACGTGGTCCACTGTTGCCTGAAAAACAATAAAAACAACTCACCGCCTTTGTTGTTGTTTAATTAAACATGCAATATGTGAGTAGCTAAGTATATTGGATAACAAAACAATAATATACGATGTTTTTTTTAATTAGTCGAGTAATTGCCATGCATCATCGCAGTACGCATATATTTTAAGGTCTGTCAAGGTCTCGCTTGCAATCTTTACCCTAATTCCCTTCAGAAGATTTTGATAAGGTGTTAGTTCTGTGTGATGAAATTTGCATTTTCAACCACTGCTACAGACATAGAATATAAATACAATACACTTTATATTAAATAAAGAAAATATAAATCACAGAAGTGTGAATGTTCAAAGTATGCATAAGTACTCTATCATTCGTATATGCGTCCACCGTAACCTGCCTGAATCAGGTCAGACTTTTTTGTCACTTATATAAGACCGTACCTAGTTATCTGCACAAATGTTTAGTAAGGTCGTATATTTATTACGGCCAACCTCTTACATCGGTATAGAAAATTCCAGCTCTAATTTGAATACCTATATATTAAAGTTACAATGGAAAATATATAGTTTATTTTACATAATTGATCCATCTTCACCTGCCATGCCCCTTTATGGTCAAGAATGTCATTGCTACTGTGAGTTCTTTAGAGATTCTAAAATTAACATCAGAATAAATATAATACCAAATAACATAAAGTGGATAATTGAGGGCCGATAAAACGTCGACTTTACCATCTTGACCTCGTTTTGTCAACACCCAGCTCAGTGCAATCGATGTGGAGTTAAATATTACCTACTGGAATACTTGGGCGCAGTAAAATTTATGATTATAAGCTTGCAAATTACTTAGTATGAACTATAGAACAACTTTTTTAATTAAAAAGGTTTATTATTTCAAAAATTGTTGGGGACAACCTCTCCTGTTTTCATCCCTTGCGATCTTGGGATTGCTCAGTTCAGTTTTTCAGGTAAGCGATTTTAAATTTATCCTTATTAATAAAAGGCAAAACAATTTTGCTCAAGTTTATCTACCCTGGATTGACAAATCCATCACTTTATATATCGCATAATTATTCTTTGATCCGGGTGATTGCTAATAATAAATGCACATATTTTTTTGTATTGAGAGGCAAAGGACGTAAATTAGACGTTACTAAGAATTTCCCCCTTCACGACATGCAGGTATTTGAGTCCGGTTTTTATCCGCGCCCCGAGTGTTTTCCTCTGCGAGTCGGTTCCAATACTTCCTCTTCCTTATGAACTCGATGCAACAATCGACATTGTTGCTTATCTACTTTACATCAACTAGATATATCACAGACACTTTATTATTTTTTATGTCAATAAAAAATATTGCGAATATTTCCCTCTACTTATCAAGATTTTTTTCGTATACCCTCCCAACCCGGATTTAAATGAAATTTATAGTACGTAATCGGCGATTTAATACAGCAGGTAGGCTTTTAAAACATTCAAAGAAGTTGTGACGGATGAATAAATATGCTTTACTTAAGACATTATAATATGATGTCAGATGATAGAGTTTCAAGATTAATTTATAAATAGTATAGTATATTAGGTACTACACCCACATTTCGCCAGCTATGTCTAAGTTCTCTGAAAGGGGCGAGCGATTACTATTAACCGGACAGTAATCTAGACACCGGGCCGCTACTGGGAAATTACAGACCTTAAGTTATCATGTAATCTACTAACTTAATATGATATCATCTCAAGCTACGCATTTAGTTATAAGTAGATGTACTAGATTTTTAGTTATGTTAATTTTTATCGACATTTGTGCATTGGAACATTGTCCATGAGCTCACGGTTTTTTCAAATTATTTATTTTGTATTCTTTAAATTGTATAATATTTGTGAAAAGAGTAATTACTGAGTTTCTTGCCAGGTTCTTCTCAGTAAAAGCAACCTTCCGAACCTGGCGGTAGCATGTATAATCCTGTATAATTATGTCATTCTGACGATTTGAAAGTACTTTGTAAAAAGTCTAATCGAATAAAGATACTTTTGACTTTGACTTTGACTTTGATATGAATCAAGAATACCTACACCAAATTCCACTATAATAAAATGCTATTTACATAATTGACTAAAAAACGATTATTCATTCAAGTTTTTCTAATGATCTCTAGTAAATTTTTTTTACGATATGGTCTTTCAGTTGGTAGGGGGGAGTTACCTCCACTGCTTAACCGGACTAAAGGGCGAGACTCAAGGGCCTCCAGCCGAGCTTAAACTTAAAAACTAAGCAACACAGCTAAGGGCACCCCGGTGCGGGGATCTCTAGTATGATAGTATATTGTGTCATAGTCATACGTCTATGTATAAGGTACGTAAATCTTTCTTCTGCTGTTTTACGATTCACGTGCCCACTTCACCCACTCGTGGAAAATTTTTGCAATTAAGCTACGGATGAAAATTTTACGGGCTTCTAAATGAAAATATTTTATTGTTCTCAGGCGAATTTCTCATTTGTTATCTTTTGTGGTTTTTATGGCAGTCTCACGCGCCCGAGGTTAAGTACCTGATCGCTTTCTTTCATAAGGTTGTTTTGCAGTTGAGTGACCCTTGGTAAATGGAAAAGAAAATTTTAATGGATTAGGTATTTTATATCTTCTTTGATTTCATACTCTTAAGAATTAGACATAATTTGAGAGAAAGATTACACCTGCGTTTAAATTTTTCGCACAAAGTGAAATCCTATTTGTATGAATGATTAGAAAAATCACACATTTCTTAAGGCGTTACTCAACGACCTTACAGAATTTTGTAATTTGACGCCAATGAGAAGCATTTAAGTTATAGTTACGAAACGAATCGATGCAGTATCGTTAAAATTAATGTGTTGTAGGCGCCACGCATAAATTACAAACAGCGAACCCAAATAGAGATTATATTATTAAAATTGTGTAACTATCTTTCCAAGGACTGGGGCCTTACTATAACATCTTATTGCCATGACAGTTTTACTCTTATTATGAGACAGATTTATTTGACGTGTATACATCTGTCACTGTCACACAACTGATCCAGCATTGCAATAAGAGCTCAGGGGCCCGCTGTACTATTGGGATGGGTCTACAACAAATTAAAACAAAAAAATTCTAAAGTCACATTATTTTTAATTTAATTGTAACCTTGATACCAATGTTAATAAAATGTAAATTATTTTAACCAGCTGACCCGATCATCGGCTACGTGCAGGCGGCCATATTTTGTGTAATATCACCGCCCTGGTCATATCGTATCTATTTGTTGGCGTGGTCACTTGATTTAATCCTATTGATAGCCTGATTTTTATACAAATGTATAATTATCCATATTTTGTTAAAAATAAATTATTTAATTAAACAACTTGTTTAAAATTTCGACGCGCCAATGATTGTAATATACTATCTAATCTTGAAGAACCCCAAAGTTGACAACTGTTTACTAAATTGTAAGCCTTCCCCGAAATAATAATGAAAACGTTAGAGAAGAAATAGATAGATGTAAAAAGCCTGTCATGCATTCAAAAATTGATTGCGTATGCACTTATTAATTAATGTCAGATAATTTAAAAGTTGATATAGTGTATCAAATTCTGATCCACTGGAATTTGGATACACAGTGTCGAAATAAAGGTATTTAAAGAATCCGGACTGTCGTGTCAGTTGAAATGTCCGAGCTGATTTTTTATTCTGTGAATCATAAGTTTATCTTTATAGAGTGTTGTGTGTTTGATATTGATACAATTTAAATGTTTGGAAAAACCGGTAATGTCGAGTGCAAACAAAGAAAAAATTTTTTTTACCGACTATTCATTTATATTCGTACACAAATAATATGTTTATTTGTATATTTATTGGATTCAAACCAAATAAAAAGGGATACTTAAATGTCGAGACTCGCACCTGACCTTATGATTCTTTATAAGGACAAAATACTTAGGTATTGGTTCTTCTAAAGTATTTACAGACAAAGCTCTCGTATAAAAGAGAAGTACCTACTTAATCTAAAAACAGTAAAACCTAAAGATTTTAAATTTGCTACAAAATATACAAAAATAAATTTCCTTCCTGTCCTATATTTAGCTGAAGTATCCCGATACAATTTTTTTAAAGTATTGATATCACATTATTATCGATCAGAGAACTTTCAACAAACTTTAAACGTTTCTTTAAATTAATTAATCGAGAGCTGAACCGATTTAGTCACGACACGACTTACTTAAATAGTATTAAGAGAGTTACATATAGTTCTTTCGTATATCTAAGTTCTTAAAATAATAACTATGACTAAAGTCTCGAGCAGTATGAATAATGCGACAGCGATTTATTACGAAAGCTTTTCATCTTTATTATATTTTATTTTATCGCGCTTTAAAGAAATCATCGCAAATAATGAAATATAACGATATTCTGCTACAAACAAAATCGTCGTCAGGTAGCTATATCGTGGTCGCAGCTAACAGATAAAATATGGCTGGCTTAGCCATATTTTATCAATTAAAAAAGCACTATATTAAGTAGAATTTATACATATAAATGGGACTTACCCATTTCAATTTATATTCGTTGCCCAGCCAAAATCCCCAATTATTTCATTAAAATGTATTGATAACTCAATAGTATTTATTGTTATGTTATCAACAGTTGGTAGTAATAAATGACCTTGAGACCACATATACAAGCAATCTTGTTGAGGAAAATTTGAGGAAAAACCAAATATATTGCTTAATGAGTGTAATCTACAATTTTATTCGATCCGGGGCATACCATGAATATATGGGGATTTAAGCTATAGAACTTTCGACTAGAGCAATAATACTCATAAATTAAATTACACCTGTTAAATAAGAAATAGAACAGATTAATACAACATCATATGCTGTATTAATCTGTTGTACGGTCTACCAGGGATATGTCCGACGCCGGACCAAGCTAAAGTGGAGATAGGCGGAACCAAAGAGGTAAGCGAATGGTATAATTAACGGTATAGTGGTAAATAACGGGCAGAGACCATCCTCCCGGTGGGCCGACGATATCGCGCAGACGGCTGGAAAACTGTGGTGGAGACTCACTCGGAACCGGCGTGATGTGTCACAGGGGAGGCCTATACCCAACGGTGGGTGACTGTGGGCTGAATATGATGATGATGAAGTTACTCATCATCGGGTCGGGCAAAGTGTTATTTATTTTTTTCAACTGTAACTTCCCAGTAGCAGATCAAAGTCTGGATTAGTGCCCGGTTATTTCACGGACTGGATTTTGGGGAATACAGACGTGTGCGTATTATGTGTGTTCATCTTACTGTTTATCAAACAATTCAATCCATTCCAAAATGCCTTTATTTGATTTGCCTTATACCAAAGTAAGTACTTTCAAATCGACAGAACGACATGATTATAGATCACAGGATTATAAATTTTCAAACAGGCTCCAGAAAGTTGATTTTACTGAGAAGAGCCTGGCAACTCAGTACTGAGTAATTTACTATTCAGAAATATCTTTAAAATTTTGAGTAGGTAGTGCAAATTATAAGCCCAGAGTCAAATAGTTCGTAAAGGTAGAGAGCCAAATGTCTAGACCAACCGACCGTTTCACTTTGCCCTAATTCATCTCATCAACCTCTTCACTTCAAGTTTTGAGTACTCTTAACTGTTATTACTGCCATTACTGGTACATAGCGAGCTACAGTCTAAATATTTTGGGTTGTCGGACGGCATTAATTCCATATAAGTTTGTAACTGTTCGACGAAACTGTGACCAAAGCGAGTTATCATCGGAATGCAAACCCTGTCGCCTGATTTCTTTAAGGAATTAATCAGCGGTAGTCATCTGAAATATTGTGATACATAATACTAATTTTAAACAATACTATGAAGTAAACACCGCACTTAGAACTCAGAGATACCAAACTAAACAAATATATTTATAACGACTTTATTACTCGTAGATATGAATTACAACTATTAGTAATTATATTTACTTAGCTACGTGGAAGTTTACATGCCATTTTTTCGAACTTTTACTACGAATATCCTTATAGCTCAGAAAATTTTACATAGTCATTAATAGAATTAGAAATGTAATGCCCATAGCCGGTGATGAAAACTTATAAAATAAACAATTATATGCTCACGCCATCTCAGAAGGTTCCCCGAGTGGGTGTTGTAACAACAACACTCACATTTCACCGAATATGATTAAGGTCCAAATTCACCGATGAAACTAATCGCGATTAGATCCAACGAAACGCAGTTTTAGAGCTTAATCTGGATTAGAGGCACATTTTGCATTTCACCAGCACAAACATAACTTGGATCAAGCTAAGCTTAGTTTTCATTCTAAACGCCCAATTTTGGCCAGTTAACGGCTTTAAACGCGATTAGCCGCTGTCACTTGTTGTAAATGTCACAATAATAACTAACATAAAAATGCTTTGTATATTATTGATGCAACCATTCTTTATAAAGAGTAAATAATTATACGAAAAAACTAATTTACACACGCTATAAATAAAAATTATATAAAGAAAGATGTAAAAATTTTCGTACAAAAAAGAAGCACAATATTGCCAATAGTAAAAAAAAATTCGTCACAAATAATTACATTTCATAAGTTTTTACATTAAAGTAAATGTAAAACAATATGTATGGAATAATATCTTTAAAATTTTTATAAAATGAAATATATACCTCACTCTAAATATTTTTTTATCGTATTTCCTATTTAATAAGAGAACATTTTCTGAGCTTGTAACACTATGAACGATCAAACACGTTTCGTTATTACATACATATTATTATTCTATACATGAAATACGTATGAGATCGTAGATTTTGACGTAAAATGAAACGCGGCTACGACATTTTAGGGCTCTCGCCAAGCGAAATGTTTGTTTTATCTATGGCTTTCGTAAACGCAGTTAAAATGGTGCTGGTGAAATCAGTTTGACGTTAAACGAGATCAACACTGATCTGTAAACCAGATTACCGGAAACTTAGCTTCATTAAACTAAGATTTTATAGCGATCGGTGAATTTGCCCCTTAGTGTCAACGTGACAGAGGTGAGTCCTTCACCGTCTCAGGCAATATACATACTTTGAATTACTTCTCAGATATGCATGTTTCCTAGCGATGTTTTTATTCCCCATATAGCAAGTGCTGTGAAATCACTGAACATAAGTTTTTTTTCGAACTTGCGCCGCTTGCGTAGCAGGCGACTGCTCAAACCTCGAGGTCACCACAGGTTATTGCTGAAAGAATTAGTTTTGAAAAAATCGGTGGAAAATAGCATACAGACTCTGTTTGAATAGGCAATGTTATCGGTACATGATTGATTCACTTACAATGACGGCTAGCGTTGATAAAGGTGGAGATATCATGCGTTGTTCCAACCAATATAAAGTGTTTGATAACAAAGCAAATAACTGTTACAGGTGGCAACAGCCACTTCCTACATATTAAACATACTGTTAATAATACGGGCTAGTACTACTAGTACAGACTTTTGCGATAACCCATATAAAAGACTATTAATCATACTTAATTTAATCCCAATAGAAATCCCATTAAAATTATATTTAACCGACTTCAAGAAAAAATTGAGTTTCAATTTGTTGTTTCGATATTTATAATTTAAAAATGCATGTCCTTGTCCCACTGAAAAACATATTTCACCCCTTTTTGTGACAATTTTAAGGATGTCACCAATCAATCACCGCGCTTCAATGTCATGTTAATTATGTCACCAAACACAACTGGCTATAAATAAACAAATGAGAGTCACGAGAAAATCTAAAGCCGATACATTATGTATCGAAGTAAACGCAGCATTATTTTTGGTGGTCACGCGGCGACGACGAATTCCCCCCACAACTTTACTATTTACACTCTAATGAACACAACGTCTGCTAAATATAAACTTTAAGGCGTATACATTAAGAGTCATCCGTCGACAGCAGCGGTAATTGTCCACTGAATTGGGAATGTTGTCCAGGAAATGCTGCCAAGAGCCCGTCAAAACATTTTTGATGGCGATGGAACCTTGGCCCGCAGATTTCAAGAATACGTGGGCCGACACTTAAGAAATTATTATTTTAACCTAACTCGTACTTGTTCACAAAATCACTTTCCTCGTCGATATTGTGGCGGACTTCTTTGGCAATATCTTCGGATTATCCCGCTAGAGCAGCGGGATCCGCTTTTTATAACGTCATAATCCTCGTTATTTATGCGCATCTTTCTTTTAAGCTGGGATTTAAATGTAATATCTTCTGGACTAATAACGTTGAAAGTAGACTAACGATTAATAATGTGAGTGAATAACGATAAATACTAATCTGTTGATAGATCTCCTCTAAGATATACATACTGTAGACTTAGTAATTCTATTGATAGAACAGAGACCATAGAGGCATTAAGTAAACGTAGTGAGGGTAACCTTTGGTTGGATCGATGACCTAAAATCCGTCTAATTCGCTCTATACATACTTTATGTCAGTGATCTTCTTGTGCTCAGACCTGAGATAAGACGTTTTATAAAAAATAGAGAGTTATAAGATTAAGGAAAAAAATATTACATTCTCACAGACACACATTTTCTTGTAAATTCCTAGTAATTTCTCGTGTGACATTTTTATCACTACAAACAATCGAGAATCAGCCTCGTATATGCAATCACGAGTTATATCACCAGACATGATCATGCAATAGGTATTGATGCATATGATCATCAATGTATTGCATGATCTTAATATTGTAGGCACTTACCATCAATATTTAAAATGAGACCGACGGAACATTATGTACCTTAAAATAAAGGCATTAGAGATTGATGTGATACGAAGCAGCTGTACACAAAGAAAACATCTTGCATCATCTCTGCTGGCGATTGATAGAATATGATACGAATTGTAGATTTATCAGTACCAACCTCCAAGGTTGTCGTCAATTCAAGATTTACAGCTAGAGTTCTTATTTTTTGAAGCATCTGTGGATTTGCATCAATCATTCAGCATTGCCATGTAGTCGCTTTATCGTTTGTTGTAGGGGTAAGTAAGGTATACATTCCATTTTAAAATTTCCTGAATCCATCAAATGATGATGGTCTTCAAGATTAGTAAATTCAAATTCATTCAAAATACGCAAGTATCGTCAACATCCGAAATAAATCCGGCCGTTATTTAGACAATGTCCAATGTCTGGACCATATAAACATGTCTCATTTGCTCTTACTTTAAACGTTGGTCTGACATGGAATTGATAGATCTGATATGTACCTAAATACATGTTTCAACCTTTGTCTGTGACAGATTCGTGTGGTGTATTTCCCATCCCTTGTCAGATTACAATATCGAACGCTAATCGTGCCAGTTATTCCACGATCAAATTACTTTGCTTTTTAGTTTGAAGCACTTAGCTAGGCACAAAATAGAAACTTTGACTTCACTCAAACTGATACAATCACTTGACCGTATTGTACCGTAATAGAATAGCGCTTTCCATGTAACATTCGTTTTTCGTACGATTTCAAAGGACCTTAAATTTAGAAATTTAAAAAAATATATTTGGACGGTATACCTACAAAGAGATACAGAGTCATTCATTGCACATACCCTCGAGAACTCTCTCATGGTAGCGGTCTCGGGTACACTCTCGACCATCCATATTGTATAGAAAAGTTTCACAAAAATGGCCATTTAACATTAAAATAAAACAGACAAGAGGCACATCGGCGAGAGTTTTACATAACACGTGTAACGATAATGTGATGCCATTAAACTGTGTAGCTGTTTTGTTTTACTCAGAGTTGGTACAATAAACATATCGAGGATGAGAGACTCATCATCTAACGCGTTGTCAACTGTGGCAAGTATATTGTTAGCACTTTTGTCTATCCCTTCGATTTGGGAAGGGTATATTTAAAACATGCTCCAAACTTATATAAAATCGAAGTTTCATGTAATCTTCGAAACTCATCCGAGACCAAAAATTAGTTTTTTTTAGTATGGAATTTCAGGGTGGACTTAGGCTATACAGGGGGCCAACCACAATCGGTTTGCGCAGCGTGTATTAAGAACTTCTTAGCTTTGACGTAAGATAAGAAATTGTGGTAGGCCCCCAGTTATACCTACATACCACGCGGGCGAAAGCAGTTGATTGTAAAACTGAATAAACAACATTCTATTTCAATTCCCAATGATTATTTCGGACCCAACAGTCGTCAACAGGTTGTTGATAACGCTCATCGTTAAAGCATATATCACAGCTCGCAATTTGGGTGTCGGTCAGTGTCAACTGCGCAGTCCAAAATAACCACAGGATGTGGCCGTAGGCGGTGATGATAGTTTAGGGGTGTGACTGGGAATCGGTGCAAAATACACAAATAATCATGCATTGCATTTCAATAATCGTGTACGATGTGTGGCCTTGCTGTCTTAACACATATGCGGACATTGTTTTTTTCTCGTTTTTATATTCTAGGCTCTCAAAAATTACAACCAAGTCTATCACTTATTCTGACAAGTCTCGTATTTTTGACAAGCTTTGAAATCGCTTACTTCAAAAGCCTTACTTTTTCTTTATTGAAATTTATTGAATGGTCTTTGTAAAAGGATTGTATTTTCTATACTTATATTGTTAAACCTTCTGTAACACTCATTACTAGCAGTTTCAAAAACTGCAAAGTAATTCTGTTTCTACCGTTTTCAACCGCCCAGATATCTCTAAAGAAATCCTTTCAAATACTTATTTGTTGTTTATTTTTCGTACTTTCCCATCCCCGTAGACGAGATTTCAGAATGGAAGCAATCAATTGTTTGTATTTCCTTTTCAGTGAGGTCGTGACCCGCAAGGAGGTCATGTCGATGGTCTCAAGTTAGGAATTTATCGCGCCAAATAATCAAGGGTCAATGACCAGAGACCTCTTGTTGAAAAATACGAGGTAGGAAGGCTAAAACTTTAAACGAAAGAAATCATGATTGAAAGCTAAGATGATTTTCCTAGAATATTTTTGCTAGCAAACTAGATTCATGTGCAAATTTATAAAAATATTGATGTAGTAAGCAGTATGAAAAGAGACTCATATCTAAGCTACTGAGACTGTATTTTGCTGTGGCTTTAGTTTCCGCCTAAGTATGTAACGCCTACATCATCAAATTCATTTATGCAATAGTCTCTTCATGCTGATGCTACGATTATCCCATAGGCCTTGGCCTTGGCCCATAAGCCCACTTTTGCTCAGAGAGTAAAACAATTCACCACGATATTTTTTTGCCCCAACATATTCTGAAGCAAATACAAAAACATGAGTGTCACCTTTGATTTGTTATTCAATTCAAAAGTAAGGCTTTAAAGACATTAAAATGCATGAGGAGCCAAGGTCTCGCTGATGCTGTAAATTGACTTTGAATCGACCAGTAAGATCGTGACTGATGCATAAGCATCTATAAGTATGTTCTAAATACTGTTACCATTTGAAAGTCAAAACTTCTTTGCGTCAAATACTTATTTAAATTCATGGAGAATGTTCTACACTATAATTTATGTTAAATTCGACGATAAGATTGAAGATCGTGAATTTAGTAAACATTGATGTAGTGGACGCGTCCATGAGTAAAGGAAGACAGCGTATACGCAAGTAAACATAGTGTGGGAACCCTGCCAGACAAATCGACTGATTATGACGCAAAGAGGGTGTGTGAGATGTCTGGATGCGAAACACCGCTGAGTCTTGACCGCTTGTTTTGGTGCACATGGGATAATGTTAACTAAGATGGACTGATTTGGGTTGAATGAAATTACTCCTAAAAAGATACAATCTGATAGTATGAACAAGTAGGAAAATTAACTTCTTTACTTACGATCCTGCCTCGTGTTACAGATCCAGATTTAGAGCAAACATTATTTTGTACATTCATTAACTTCTGTTTTAATCTGATGAACTCAATCGCCATCCCTAACACGCAAATACTCCGTTCTATTTTAAGGCATCTATTCTCGTAACAATTGAATGATTGTTGAAATTATTCTTTTAGCTGTGACGTCATTCAACTTCCTGAGAGGAAACAACATCTTATCAAGAGACAATCACAGATTTGATATGAGATTGTTTTCATTTGGAATTTGCACGTGATGTCCTGGTGAATCACAGGTCACTTGGGTACAGACGCCTGATTACTGTATTACTGGAATTGTGAAATATATTAGCAATCATTTACGGCAAATAACATAAATGTAATAAAGTTTGGTCTCTTGGATATTTCGGTCCTAGTTGATCTTGATTGACTGTTGAAAGGTATTTGAGCCTGTATTTTTTTTATAGCTTTATTTTCCTCTTACACTTAACTATATTTACAATTTAATATTTCTAATTTGATAAATATATTTTTTTCTATTAGTCTGTATATTCCTCGTATAATTAATATATCTGAATCGATCACACCAAAGGCAAGTTAAAGTACTTTCCTACATTAACAGTACAAAACCCAACACATTAAATACAAAACATGGTTTAAACCAAGTCTAGACCACTCGGACTAAAACTATGACCATCACATTTGAAACCCGTATCACAAAAAGAGCTGGACCTACTTTTAAACCAAAGATTATCTTAGGAGACGTTTCGTAATAAAGGGGTATGAGTTTGTTCTTGAATCGAGATAATATTAAGCACATTTTACATTATTTTGCTTGGAACAAAAATAATAATAATACATTATTTAATGTAATTAGTGCAATCAAAAAACTGTCAGTTAGTTTAAACGCTACTTAGGTGGGCATAACTCCAATGTAAATGAGCGCTATTGTCAATATTTCCGTCCAATCGTAACCAAACGAAGTGTGCGGACAATGCATTGAATACTATCACGCAACACCTCTGGGAGTTCACAATACTCTCTGTTAACCGTTACCGTTTCAATAACAACATGGCCTTTGTATTCTTCACTTGGATGATAATTATTATCGACATTATTATAAAACGAATATAGTTAATTATATTTATTAATTTTATCTGTATAGATTACTAACTATTTGTTTACAAGAAGTTGTCGGGGCCGATTCTATCTTTGGCAATGTTTAGAGAAGTGGTCTGAAATCGAAGGGGAAAGGTCACCTTGTGCGACATGACAGCATCTTTAAAAACATAAAAGAAGAAAGGTAAAGAAGAAAGAAGGTCAAGGTTTTTATTATTCCATACATGAGCCAAGATAAAGAAACGGTGTCTGTCATGACTGATAGGAAGGTCAAAGAGATGGTACTGGTTAGAGACCATTGGAAAGAGTTGCATCAGTTACACCGACAAGAGTTATTACTCTTAAATTCAGAATGATGATGAGCCTGACTCTGATCTAAATAACCGAATTTTGAACTCCTTCTCGTGTTTATCTAAATTTGAATATAACAATGTCTAGTTTTCTTGGAATATTTTCAAATGATCACCATGCCTTGCTTCCCAATAACGAAAAGTGATAACCATAATATATTTTTCTATGGATACCTATAGATATTTATTAAACAAACTCATTACATAAATCAAATTAACGCGCCAACAATTACGAGACTATTAAGGTGTTTACTTGTTATATAACTTATCGTTTCTAAAACTTGAATGCTCAAATGTAAATAAGTATTGATTGCTGACGTACAAATTACATCATACAATGATTTTATGTCTACTTGGTATTATTTTGATTGAGTTTGCTTTGATATTGTATATCTACTTCATCATCTGTCTGCACGAATCTCATTACATTACTCTTCAGTTTCTTTCTATCAGCCGTCGTATCTGTATCCACTCTCTACCTAGACGAGATATGCCGTTCTGATCCCCACATTTAATCCACTCTTGGTTACTCCTTTGTTTTATGATCCACTTTACATTTTGTCATAAAATAAATAAATGTGCCCATGCCATCCCAGAAGGGTCCCAAAGGGACCATTTCACCGAGTTGACAAGTACCAACGTGGTAGAGGGTGAGTCTATCGCCGTCTCAGGCACTAAACATACCTTCTCAGACATATGCAGGTATCCTTACGATGTTTTCCTTCACTGTAAAGCACGTGGGGTATAATTACTGCACTTCTTAGAAGGACTCTTTGGTACAGGTCGAAAGCGTCGCTTGCGTAGCAGGCAATCCATCCATTGTTTCTTAGGCATTCGAAGGTAAATATAATATAATATAAATACAATATAAGGATAAATTCGTATTTGATATATTATTATCTTATTCATATCGAAGTCATAAAGAACATTTATGAATAGTTTTTATCCATCGGGATACGGCTTAGGCTGTAATTGTTGGACTTTATAATAAGTTCCCACGACTGCACTTAATTAATGCTTAAGAACTGTACATACTCGTTTTGTACTTTAATTATAACACTTTACATAGCCGTCTCTTACAAAAAACTTGCTTCGAACATCGCACAATGCGGTACGAGCCGAATGGTCACATTGATATGTAATCGCTGTTGACTAGACATATCAAGATGTCCAAGTAAAGCCTTATTGCCACTATGAAGGTCTACAATAATTAATCTATTGGAAAAACAATTTTATTTGATAGACTAGCTGTGCCCTGCAGTTTCACCCGCGTAAATGTTTTTTAGCTAAAAGTAGCCTAAGGTACTCCTTGTAACATTAGATACCTGCCAGTGAAAGCCCCGTTAAAATCGATCCAGCCGTTTCACAGATTACCCCGAACAAACAGACAAAATAAATACAAATAGATAAAAAAAAAATGTTTTTTCATGTCGGCACCGTTTATCCTTTCATATGCATTTAGTGAAAAACTGTTATTTTGTACTTACAAACAGACATTTACATTTTATTTTTCTGTATAGATTCAAGGTGCATATAGATAATTCGCTACCACCTAAGGTACGACAAAATTGTCTCTAGCCGTGGAACTTCGTACAAAATCTTTAACCACAGCGGATAGCGAATACGCTCAGGGGCCTACTCGCCTTTTCCGAATAATGAAGCTTCGGGTGAAGGTTGACAAAATGCGCTAACATTACGACAAGTCGTATATTCTAAGCTTACTTAAAATAAATTATTAGACACACAAAAACTTGAGTTTCATTTAAACAAAGCGATATTAAGGGTTGGCAACTCGACCAAAGTACTGATTTTCGTTCGTTTGCGAAGTTTATTTTCCGGAAAAAGAGAGTAGACCCTCAGGTATGAATAGATCTTAGTATTGACCCATAGCCTTAATCAGAGCAACCGACAAGGCATGAAGTAATGATGAATGAAAATCACATACTTATGGCCTAAGGGCGAGCCAATTGCGGCAATTACTGCTAAAGATCAATCGCGACCGATTTCTTTAGGTTATAAATCAGTTAAGTTCAGATTTAGAAATAGGTATGCAATTGCTTAGCTATTAGCTATAGCTATCTGTATAAGCTGACCCTTACATACGATAGCAAACATCAAATAACATTTCTCTAAACATTTTTTGTTATTGTTCTTGCATTTGTTTAAACTTAAGATTGTTTTTATCGTTCTCTAAAAACAATGCCAGGGGAAAACAATATTGTTTTTGATTAATTAATTTTTCTACCAAAGTTTATTTTAAAAATATCTTGTAAACAAACATCGCAAAAGTATGAAACAATATACAAAATAACAAACGAAATGTGTTCTTACTTTCAAGTTGTTTCGGGATAAAGTGTGCCCCAATTGAAATAAATTTAGCAGTTAAGTGTTGGTTTGCGTCAATGATAGTCGTCTGGTAAAGAAAGTACGATGCAGATGACGTCATACGTCTGACCTACGCAAAGAAAGGATTTACTGTAACTTGAAACTAACTCCAAAAAGGCCTTCGACAGCCTCATGTCAATATCATGACAAGGAGGAGGCGTCTTGATATAGGATCACAAAAGCTTATAAAGGGGACGAATCGTTATAAGTACATACTTATGCTCACGCCTATATTTGTAGGTTGTTGTAATAACTGGTGATTAAATGGTAAGGTGATTAAATGCCAACGTGACAGATGGAGATTCTATTGCCGTTCCAGGCACTATACATACGTCTTTGAATTCCTTCTCAGACATATGCAGATTTCCTCAAGCACGTGGTGAAATCACTGCGCATAAGTTTTTTTTTAGTGTACTCCTTGGACCAGGCCCAGCTGAGATTCGAACTTGCGTCGCTTGCGTTGCGGATTGTTCAGTTCGGACCCTTGTAAGGCATTTATTTACGCCGATAAAATCACCACAGGTTCGGAAAATGCCTTCAGAGATATTCAGGGAGTACTTATGTATTTCTTGATGAGGTGAAAAAATCTTGTAAGAATCTCTGTTTACGCAGACGTTAGTTACTCGTACATAGAAAAGCTATATTTCATTTAGTATATCGACCGGAATATGGTATACAATTCCCAACTCGCTATTACAGAGGTAACTACAATTAATAACCACATAAAGTAACTAATCTTTCGAGGGCAGGTGTGCAGTTTACCTATTTCTCTCAAACACTTTGTGTAACGAGAACAAAGTACCTTACCTACCCTAATTTCACCGAACTGCAGGTTGTAGACCTCCGTTGAAGTCCCAAGGTCCCTCGTACAAAAGGATGTCGACCTTCCCGCTGAGAATTCAATAACGGAGCGTAGACCTCATCCCGAGTCTAGGCGTTTGAACTCGATGTTTTCGACGAAATTTAAATGTAAGAGACTTTGAAATATTTGTTTCTGATTTGTACCGTGCGTTGTTTGAGTAGACATTGACATGTAGGTTTGTTTTATTTTAACTACGACTATCGATTCGCCCTCGTTTCACAAGTTCGGGTCTCGCTTTCTTAAGACTAAGGTATTTGCAAAACGTTCACTTGTCTCTGCTATCTATAAATGTAAATAGGTTTTTTTTATTTCTATACTAATATAATAAAGAGAAAAGTTTTGTATGTTTGTAACGAATTGGCTCAAAAAGTACTAGATAGATACCGATCTTGAAAATTATTTCATCAATTTATAGCTACATCACCAGCAAATAACATTTTATCCCGTAATCGAAC
Organism: Watsonalla binaria; assembly: GCA_929442735.1. Lineage (NCBI taxonomy): Eukaryota > Metazoa > Arthropoda > Insecta > Lepidoptera > Drepanidae > Watsonalla > Watsonalla binaria. The sequence goes on from OV838938.1 coordinate 4,821,199, forward strand.
GGGAACGGGAACTAAGCGGCTGAAACCGTGTGACATCCGCTAGTTTGGCTGTAAACCCGTCGTATTTCAACTCCTACAATGTTAGTAAAAACTGGAGTTTAGAAGAACTAGGCGTTCAAACTTTAAACAGACAAAATAATTTTGTATGAAATAGCGAATTCAATTTATACTATTAAGAAATAGTGGGAAACAAAACAATAATAAATTCCTATTTATGGCTAGCGGCTAGTGCAGCCAATGAATGTGGCCGACACAGAGTTTTGCTGTTGAGATACACCCTTCATTTGAGCAGCTCAGAATTTCTAACAGGAGATCCCGCTGTGCCAGTACTCCTCTTCAAACGTACCTTGTGCAGTCTTGCATGCAAAGATAATCTTGTAGAGCCGACGAAATACTGGCCATATGTCATGCTCGGCACCTCGGTGACAAATGGTGTGCCAACGTGACGGGTGATTAGTTTTAGTCATACCTAAGTATCCAGACCTTCTCAAAAAAATTCTTCTGAGCCGTAAGTACGCTTGCAGTCCCAATGATACAGTTTGGTTCCCTAAGTTTCGACACATTGACGGGCACCCGATCTCAAGCTAACCCTGACAGTGAAGCTATACATATCGCACAAGACCACCATAAAAGGCCAAAATAACAAGAATATTGTCCAACGCGAACTGCTGACCTGACCCTGCCATAAATGGTGTCGCGTCTGGTTATACCACTTTTATTTGATAAATTTCATGAATTATGCGTGAAAACATTAAGTAATATTATTATTATTCAACGGCAATTACTAGTCATTAAATTTATGCATTGAAGTGTTGTGATAATGTAAATAAATTGCCTTGTATGGAGCTTGGGAAATGATAAATGAAAACGTGACGACATGTTTTACAACGATGCGGTAAAACTGGTAATGTAAGAAATATATGACTCAACATCAAAACTACCTTTTGGTTTACAGATCTATGAGAATTCTGCCGTGGTGGCCTCGGTGTTAAAGCAGTCGCCTGCTACGCAAGCGACGCAAGTTCGAATCCCAGCGGGGCCTGTACCAATGAGATTTTCTAAAAAAAACTTATGTACAGTGATTTCACACCACGTGCTTTACGGTGAAGGAAAACATCGCGAGGAAACCTGCATATTTATGAGAAGTAATTCAATGACGTATGTATAGTGCCTGAGACGGCGATGGACTCACCATCTGTCACGTTGGCGCTTAATCAAATTCGGTGAAAAGTGGGTGTTGTGATAACAACACCTCTGCCTACCCCTTCGGAGAATACAGGGGTGAGCATATGTATGTATGTATGTATCTATGAGAAAAAGAAGATGGAAAACATTACATCTTGCACGATTTTGCTGACTTTTTTGGCAAAAAAAGTAATTTTATTATGGAAATGGTGACTTTAATTGGAATCGGGTTTCAGTCGCGTTTCACAAATTTTCTATCACTACCAAAACGGAATTTTATTTCATAAAATAACAGACACGTGTAAGTATCAATCACATCGATTACACAGACAAGCAAACAATTCAAAAACATATTTTATAAACGATTCAGTTGCTAATATAAGCTACTTTGACTTTGACTTAAATACAGGGTTATTTTAGACGTATATTCCACACAATAGCATTTGTGAAGAGCACGTGTCGGACACCTGTGTTTGGTTGTGACGACTACACATGCATGGATAATAATGAGTACATTAATCCATGTGTATTGTAAAGCAGAACAATTGACATTACAAGGTACGAGTGGTGCAATAGTAAAGACGAAGAAAGTCATGCTTCGTTGATTTAACAGAGCGAAAGAGTAGAGATACACCACGTGGGTTGATGTCTAAGTCCACGCTATGATTCATCACAGTACTTACCTAATAAAATTGTTCAAACAATCGGCGGCGGTATAAGGCATGGGTGGTGTGGGCCACCGCCCACGGCCATAGAGCCTAGCGTTTCACAACTGAAAATAAATTTGAAAAGAATTGAAATTGAAAATTCTTAACATTAATTTCCACCATTCCGCGCAGAGAAAGTAGGTACTTATAAGTCAAAATTTGGTATGAATGAAAATGCTTTTTTTATTTGGCTTATTTCTAGACATCAATTTTCCATCATCTGATCTATTCATTGATTTATTACAGTCTCACCAAATGTACCTTGCCCACGTTAAGTTTAAATCTTGCGCCGCGACTGCAAACAATCAAGGATATCTTAGAAAAACAGTAGGTGGGAATGAAGAAATTGAATCTAGCATAAAATAATGTCAAGTCAAGTCAAGTCAAAAGTATCTTTATTCGATTAGACTTTTACAAAGCACTTTCAAATCGTCAGAATGACACAATTATACAGGATTATACATGCTACCGCCAGGTTCGGAAGGTTGCTTTTACTGAGAAGAACCTGGCAAGAAACTCAGTAATTACTCTTTTCAAAAATATTATACAATTTAAAGAATACAAAATAAATAATTTAAAAAACGTAAGCTCATGGACAATGTTCCAATGCACAAATGTCGATAAAAATTAACATAACAAAGAATCCGTGGTATAACAAACGGTAGAGAACAAATTAACGATAAGATTATGAATCCTAAGGCAATATAGAGCAAGTGATTTTATTATTCTATATACCTTGTCATTCTGACGATTTGGAAGTACTTTGTTAAAGTTTAATCAATTGAAGATATTACTCTGAGTTTTGACATAAAAATATTTCTTTTAATAGTTAATTGTATGCTAATCTCCTATTCTAAATTCGGAGACGTAATAATGTAGAGTCGCAGTCGTTATCAAGACATAATGAGTTCTCGAACAACTATCTCCCCTGTAAATGTCACATTCGCCGGTTACACCTGGCTCCATGACTATAAAACAATATTTATTATAGTAGAACCGAAATAATAAATATTTATGATATCGACCTTTGCGTTGAGTTTTACCTACAATCTCGTTTTTTATTAAATGCAATGACGTACTGTCGCAGAAAAGTATTGGAGTAAGTGAATTATTTTAATCTATGTTCTACTGAGAGAACCTTATTAGGTACGTATAAAAAATTGCTATTTAAAAAGGTTGAAATATCTTATGGGTGGGGTAACTTAAAACATGTGCATAAAAAAGTGGTCGTTGAAAGGTCAATAAAAGGTGAGAATCTAGATGTTATCTTTACCTAGAATTTTTTTTTTAACAGATTAAAGGTTATTCTACTGAACATTATACCTTTCTTATTTTTTTTTGCCAAATGTAACAGACGGGTTTTTTGTATATTTAAATGTATATTTCTCAGAGTGCACTGTCGTGTTCGGCGGTGCGCTTTTGTAGACGGGTAAAATTACATTTAGGTATTAACTAGTCTCATATCTCTCATGGATAGGTATGTTTAGTGAAATATAATTTATAATCATACCCATAAAGACAGTAAGAGAGTCAAAATGAAATGTTTCTCGATGCTGCGTGCGCGGTGTGCTCGAGCCGTCTGTTTCAAAAACATAGCACACACAACACCACATACAACATAGAATTTATTTACTAATTTATATTTCTTTATATTATTTTGTGATATCACTTAATTTATAATAGGGATCTCTACTACGCCGTACCCCAGATTATTAAGATATTAGTAGATACCTACTACGTCGCAGCTCCACAAAATATATATTTTATCTATAATTAATAATATAATGTGTCGCAACAGCCAAGTGTCTTTGTTCATCTGCTACCTTGGCAATACGATTAACAGAGCTCATTAAAATACTAAAACCTACATTATCCTACTGCCCTGGTAGTTGCCTACTATAAAAGTTATAAAAAAACTGACTAACTCTCTGTTGGAAAATAATATACTAACCTTTGTTACCCCATTACTTAGGACTTAAACATAACTGACGAAATGTATGTATGTATTTACTTTACCTTTGCTTACAAGGGTACCCTGTTTTATTTAAAAAAAATAGGTAAGTATGTGCCAATCAATAGTTCTTTTTCAACCGCTCTCTAAAGTTGTTATACATACATATGCTATGCACAACACCCACTTTTCACCGAATTTGATTAAGTGCCAACGTGACAGATGGTGAGTCTATCGCCGTCTCAGGCACTATACATACGTCTTTGAATTACTTCTCAGAAATATGCAGGTTTCTTCACGATGTTTTCCTTCACCGTAAAGCACGTGGTGTGAAATCACTGTACATAAGTTTTTTTTTTTAGAAAAACTCATTGTTACAGGCCCCGCTGGGATTCGAACTTGCGTCGCTTGCGTAGCAGGCGACTGCTCTAACCCCGAGGCCACCACAGCTCTTTCTTTTCTCGGCAAAGTTGTTATGTGAGCGATAATTGCGCAGGAACAATAGTGTATCCTAGAGAGTTGTGTACACAAATACCAATCTGAGTACAAATACCTAATGATAACATTAAATTACAATGAACTGTTGATAAACTTGCTCTTGAACTTATCGGGTAGGTCTAGTGCAATACAATACTAGTACTCTCTGTGGCCCTGGTATAATTAAGTAGGTATATGGAAGAAACACGCCCCCTGTTATTAAAAGCAACCTTCCAAACCCAGCGTTAACATTATCAATGCCATATAATATATTATTTGCTTAGGACATCCTACTGAAACTTATGAGAGTATTTTGTAAGAAGTCTGATCAAAAAATAATTGGGTTTTATTAAAACAAGGCACTTTCAGTCGACATTTGGAGCTGTCTGAAGTCCTGAGGAGCGTTCCTTTCAGAAGATTTCAGCCAAACAATGCTACATTAGAATCATTTCGTGTTCCTGATGTGAGTAGCCTGTGTTTCTTAGGGAGGAAGATGTGTTAATTACATATAAGAACCTGGTTGACCGAACTATGCTCGGTTTCCTTTCAATGACGTTTTCTCATATATGCATGCTGAAAAAACAGGAAAAAAAAAAAGACAAAATTGAATCTGTGAACGTCAGTCTCGCGAACCGGGGTACTCTAATATCATTATTGCCCTAAAGGCTGGAAGCCTCATGTCTGACCTTTTTTTTTTTTTCTTTGACGAGGGGGAAACCTTCAAAAGGTCCCCGACCGCCCTGGGAGAGGCAGATCGGGGTATGTGGGATTTTTACCTCACTAAAACCCCCCCGGTGGCCATCCTCAGTGCTCAGGGGGGGCTCCGGGTACTCTGATAGAACGCACCGGTGTCCCCCCACACTTTGCCGGGGCACATCCCCGGGGCAGCTGTGAGGCCGCCCCTGGAGACCTCGCTGTGCTCGCAGCGCGAGCCACATCGCGCTGCCACCTTCCCGGGCCCGCGCAGGTGGTCAAAGCTCCCACCCCGACCACCGCCAGCGGGCCCTCCGGCCCCCTTTTAGTCGCCTCTTACGACAGGCAGGGGATACCATAGCCATATTCTTAGACCCTGGCTGACCTTTTTTTTTTTGATACACACTCCCTGCGGGGGCAGGGAATGGTTATGCCGGATATGCCCCATGGTGTTTCTCCAACTCGCTTTTTGGGGGGGACACGTGATACGTTTTCACATGCTTTGCCGTGAACCCCCCCTGCGACCAGCCGCCCAAAGGCAGCCCCTTCTAAAGGGGAGAGATTAGCTCCCCCTTTGGCCTATAGGCTATCTCCGTGCAAGGCTCGCCGAAACACATAAGGCGAGCCTTGACACACGACCTCCATGAGTGCAATGGCAGCCAACTCCCCCGAGCCGGCTGCCTGGAGGCCCCCTTACGGCAGTCTGGTGACCACCTTTAGCCGCAGGATAGGGAAGGGACAAACGCCCCCACTCCCCCAGCCCGCAGCCCCTCCTTTACCGCACTATCTGAGCGGCCGGGCACGCGGAGGATCGGGAGAGTGGTAAAATACCACCACGCCACTTCCGCCGCGTCCCCATATCCAAGCTACGCGGGACGGGAGGGGCAACTGCCCCCACTCCCTTCGCCCTGTAGCCTCGCCTTTACCACAACAGCGGTGTGGCCCCGCCGGGTCGCGGCGGATAGGGAGAGTGGCGCATCGCCATACCAGCACGCCTCTCCCGCCGCGACCCTCGGCTGCGGTGGGTAGGGAGAGCAAGAGCGGTGTTCCTGCACTCCACCCGACCACTACCCCTCGCAGCCCCGCCCGCGCGTCACCGACCCTTCCGGTCGGTCGGCGACGCTGTCGCTTGCGCGACCCTCCACCAGGGCCGGCCTGCACCAGTGGCCCAGACCGCCCTGCACGACGCCGCCACTTCCCAGACGACGCCGCCGTCGCACCCTAGGTGAACCTGCCGGGCTGCAGATCTCGCTAGGGGCGACCCCCACAAGCCAGCTTGCACCAAAGTGCCCGAGCCGCCTGCACGTCGCCCGCCACTTCCCAGACTACGACGTCGTCGCTCAAAGGGGGCCTGCCGATGACTCAAAGCAGGCACCACTTACAGGAGCGACCCTCCTGGGGCAGCCCGCACTAAGGTGTCGGGGCCGCCGGGTTCCTCTTAGCTTCATCGTGGGGTGCCACCACGACTACTAGAGCCCCCCCACCACGGCAAGGTGGGAACCCCCGGGGGACCTACAATAACTTGACAGATGTCGGAGAAATTTGCACTCGTATTGTAAAGAGTTTGTATGAGTTTTTCAGTGCCTGAAAACATGGTCAAAAGGATGTTTTCCAAAAAATTTACCTTAATAAATCAATTAATTGTCCCCAAAACCCCCTACATACTAAATTTCATGTATACTTATATAGGTATATATAAGAATTGCTAGTTTAGAGGTATAAGATGGTATCCTTCCCGTCTGCCCTTATATTGGCACACCAATCAATTCTCTACATATAATTAAGTAATGCAAGATACGCCCTCCGTGCTATTTTTGCTTCAATCTATGCAACGTATTTCCAAAGTTTATTTCTTGGCTCATCATCTAGTCTCACTAATTAAATGAGGCTAATTGCGGTTTATATCATAATGAACAGTTTTCACAAGCGGTGGCGCATGGGAATATTTATTTGGGTAAAAAAAATTACACTCAAATCCCAAACAAGTACCCGTAAGATATTATTGTTTTAAGCAATTTGTATATTTAAGAAATATAATCCTACCGGGCATCATTCTCAAAGAAGGTATAAAATTTTTGGTGGCTTCACCATATATTGCGATGGGTTAATAGTGGGATATTTTCTTTTTAATGTTGTCAACACGCAAGTGAATCCCTTGTTATTGACGACCTTATTCACGGCAGTAACACAATGCTTCTCTTAGGTAGCATTATTTGGCTGCGATCTTCTCTCAGGTAAAGGTGCAATCCCCGGTCGGACAGCTCCGAATGAACGGGAAATCCCGCTATGCCCTACCTCTCTAAGGCCCTTAATTGCTACCTTTGTAGTACGATAAAAGGGAGAAAATTTCACCCAGAACAATTTAATGAGCCGTTTAAACGTAGAGCTATCTGTAGTTGCTAAATATGATAGTAGCCACGTAAGTTTCATCATTACCAACGTATCTTAACTTGAATCAGTTCACAATATGCGCATTAGCAGAGAATAAAACCTCAAAATGACCGCGTTCGTGTTCACATGACCTTAAAGCTACTATATAATTACAAACCATTGCTATGTGAGTGTACATTTGATTTTCAATTAACGCAGATATTTCTGACCCTCTTAAACATTCTGAATATTAAATATACAAGTTATAAAATCCATCGTTCCCGAAACACGGCAGGGGCTCTGTGTTGACTTACTATTATTCGGAAAAAGTACGTATGGGCCAGAAGGATTTATTTATAATGTACTGTTCTTGTTCCTCACTAATCGTTTGAGTTATCTCGTATTTGCAAATTAGTTCATTTAATTTTTTTTCTCTATGCTGCTATTCATATAACCACAACAAAATCATATAAGGTAACAATATTTCCCCTATTTGGTAATAGCTAACACATGACCACAATACATCTTCCCTATACAACCCATCAAAATACGCCCAAACATACATACATACAGTCAGCAACATTGTTGGATCGGCATCCAGTTGAAAATATCTACGGTAAATGTCAAGTATGCGGTCAGATATAGAGACGATGTAATAACGTTATCTTTGCAATATGAATTATTGCTCATTATGCGGTCCCTGGCCGATGTAACATCTGCTATTTAGATACTAACATAGTAACATTATTAACTAAATACCAACATTATCTATTAGTCTACACACTAAGTTGCAAAAGCAATCAGAACCAGATAATAAGTAACAATCTAGTGAAAACGATATTAGTCTTACCAGCTAATTTAAGTCGGTTACGCAAAAGATTATTTGAGAAGGCCACAACGTAACACCAAGAATTCGGGACTTATTTTAGCGGGCCAGAGTGTAATACACCCTTACACAAGGGAGTGGATATGACGGCTGACGGAAAGAAATGAAAGGAACACAAGATGATGTTGATGATGATGCACTTAATGTATACACACCATGCGCTTAGTTCAAAAATATGGTGACCAGCCATTTTGCAATGAATCAAGTCCCATCCGACCTTAACAATCTGTGGGATATGGCTGACCATAATGATGAGACACATGATTTTATCGCATTGATACTTGGGTATGCAATATCAATAAATTACGAACTCAAATATATACACATATCATCATCATCCTCCTGCTCTTATCCCATGTTTATTTGTGGTCGGCGCAATGTGTTCTTCTCTTCCATTTCTCTCTATCAGCCGTCATATCTGTCTTCCCTCCCATTTTAGCCAAATCATCTTTCACACAATCCATCCATAGTTTCTTAGGTCTTCCTTTCCCCTTGTAACCACATTCATAAACAAAACATTTTTGGCAACATTATCCTCATCATTACAAGTATATACACATATAATACCTGAATTTAAAATTATTTTGTCCTCGTTAACAATAGCAAGCAAGTTCATTCCAATGCCAACATCAAATATTTTAGAGCTACATAATCTTGCTAAACTGACAAGAAATATTAATATTTATGAATATTAAATAATGGTAGTTTTCCACTAAGCTTTTGTTCATTTTGTAATAAAAACAAAACAGACGAGTCCCAACTAAACAATCATACAAAGTCACAACGAATTGGGGTCATGAGTTGTGTTGTTACAAAAATATTCTCACATTATCTTTTGTAGCTTGAGAATTGTCAGTGAATTTCTATTAGGAAAGCTAAAATAATTTAAAAAGGCAAAACCACTATAATCAGCTATGGGAAAATCTGGAATGTCCAACCATTGAAGCAATTTAATTATTAATACGGTACAGTGGCGCTTGGTCACAGGGTTTCTAAGTTTTACACAATATTTGACATTCTGACAGTGGTATTGTGTTCCGCGGTTTCCAGGGTATCCGACAGCACTCTGCTGGCTGGCAATAAACGAGACCGTTTGTCAAATTTTATTGGGACATTTAATCTTCCATGAACGTCAGATATTCCGTTTAAAAGCAAACAAAATAACAAATGATATTGAATAGAAATTGTTAACTTACATATCTTACAGAAGTTACAGAATATCGCTAATGTTTGCGAACAATGTTAATATTATTAATCAATAATAAATAAGTCAACGATCCTTGCTTTATTATAATATTTGCCATCAACCTCGACGTTATGAAAAATGGTTGGTTCATATATGTATGTAGGTAAACGTCAAGTTTATCATTCAGTAAACAAGTGAGAATTAATGGGAACGAGGTCAACGCACCTAACTGTCGGCCTATTGTGGAACTGGACTTCTTCATGGCCTGAAATATCATTGACTGCTAGGTATATTTTATCTTCAACTGTTATACGTTTCAACAATAGCAGTCCGAAATTATTCCTTCCCAAGTATATAGCCTCTGGGCTGTAGTTCAAGCTTATTCACTTCCTCGCACCTAAATTCAATCACGAAAACTTTAATAATTCAACAGTTCCTTAGACCGAAATATAAATACATTGGATACAAATGTCTTCTTAATGTTTCCTATACGATTACATTTTGAAGTTTTTGATCAATGCCTGATTAAATCAAAATTCCATGTCGTAGGCGCAGGAGTATCCAATGTTTACTTATATAGTGTAGAGGTGACGTCATTTATCTAAAAACCATCAATGATAAAAGTACTATTCCATAGAACGTAATCAATCTGTTGTTTAATTATGTAGTCTGTATCCAACCAAGCCATCAAAATATTCCGCTCAGTTATCCACTTTACACAGGAGTGATTTCAAATTTAATGCGGGAAACATAACAGACAATTACTTATTTTAAGTGTTTACAATGATAAGGTAAGAACTGCTTCTAAGAAATCTCGGTTCTAGAATTACAGATTCGTAAAATGTCCTAGAATATTTGATTTATCAGACATGTTTTGAATGATAATATCCTTGTTGATACCACTAACTTAACCATGAACAAGTATTTACGCCTCTGTGTAACCGAAGTGTTATCGCCAGTCGGAAACACAGGCACACTTAATAGCGCAATTGAATTGCAAAGTTATTTTGTCGTCGAGTCGGAAGTCTGTCTGGAGGAAGCCATCACAATGGATGAGACGAATGCAGTAGGAATTTGGAAACGGTTATTTTTGGACCTTTTTCCGTTATGCATTGTTTACGTTTGTTTATGTACGACAGACCTTGATCAGGACAGTCGGAATAACATAGTTGCAATGAGTAAATTAATAGGTAATATTAAAATGTAATTATTAACAATATCATTATAGCATTTGAAATTATCTATCCGTTTATACTCGAGACTATCTTTAACACTGTATTTGTAGTAACTACGTACATATACTTATGTTGTAGCCATCCCATCGGAGTCATCCGACCCGACACGACTCTATGTTACATTTATCTATTGAATTTCAACAAGATTCTGAAATACGAGGAGAATTTCAAATGCGATGTCTGCGTTCGTGAAGTAAACAACGTTACATATTATGAACAAAGTATCGTAAGAACGATCGCTAATCAACGTATTTCAAGCTGAAAATTTACAAAAGAAACTGATTTAGTACAGTGCGATTATTTCTACATTATGGGCGATACTTACATAGCATCCATAATTTACATTTAGCTGGTGATAAATTGGGAGAATATTACAATTTTTTGTCAGTTTTCAGTTGTTGATATTGATCTTCCTGTGTCTGTAGATATCTGAGCTCAAAGTAAAATTATATGTATTGGATGAAATTCAGTATAAGTATAAGTGCTTAGACCAAACACAATAACGTTACATCTGCCGTCTATAGTAGGTTTCACCCTCCCTCCTTCCCCGTCGCAACTCTTATTTATTGATCTGCCGTACTGCAAAGGGATGGGACCCCCGTTCCCCTCGTATCCTTATACAGTGCATAAAAAATGCAACGTGCATTTATTTGCAAGAGACCAAGCCTCACTTTTGTTAGAATGAAAAGATTCTTATTGAAAGTGAATCTCAATTCTTCATCGCAAGTTTCGGTGATCTTCCGGCATCTGCTGCTACAACAAAGCATTGAACGAGACCCGTGCAACATTATTTATAGGCACTGCTAAAGTTTACAATTATTGTTCATCTATCTGTGCAATAAGGTTGTAGTTTAACTCATGATATCGCTCAGACTGCCTGCAATGTACAAATGAACAAGACTGATTGAATGTAGGCCTTGGTGGAACACTGATGATGATGAATTAATTCTTATGCATAATATGAACTAATATATAATATTACTTCGAATGATTCCAATAATAATAAAACGAAATAAAATTATATTTTTTATAATTTTTGCAAGCTAATGCATAGATAAGAAAATCGCCACATGCGAACTTTAATTCTATCAACGTTCGCGTGTGGCGATTTTATATATATTTAGTTTATGTTAATAAAACAGATACCAAATTAAAGCCGGGATACTTTTCAAAATAAATTCGTACAATAATAATGACATAATCATCAAAAAACACCTATGTTTATAATTATCCACGGTAATAAAAAATCAAGGCCTAAGCTTATTCTTGTAATTGCAATACAAATAAACATATTTTGGAATGATGCTCAGCTCATACCCAAATACAAGACTCAAGGTGCTATGCATAATCACATCACGTAATAATTGCGTCACAAACAACCAACATGTTCAATGGTACAAAAGTTGAACCAATAGATCACGATATTTTTTATGAATTCTACCAAGCGCTTAGTCACGAGCTGAATGAATGCGTAGGACTATAAGTACGGCCGTTTTGTGTAACTACATTGTTGCAAAACAAAGCATAGCCGGAACAAACACACCTGAATAGGCATTGGGGAAAACCGTTGGTAATTTTTCAAGGGAATAGACAGATCCTGGATCTCAAAATCTATAATAAACGTGTTAAAATATTGATTAAACTTTTCATTATATTGATATTGGCCTCCATGCTTCTGCAATCTTGCTGTACTATGGATTATTTTCCGAAACTAACTTTCTTTTTCATTCGACTGTTACTATTAGATAGATTAATTTACGAGAAGGTATGTGTAAAAAATATGAATCATCCTCCTGCCCTTACCCATGTTATTTGTGGTCGGCGTGTTTTCTTAAATTTTTCTTAATCACTTCTATTAGCCGACCACAGCAGCCGTCCAGCCTATATAAAAATCCATGATTTTTTGTTAATTGACTGTAAGTATTAAATTATGTTGCTTGTGTGTAAAGCAGAAAAACGCGCCGCAATAAGAAACATACGCATGCATAACCACAATAAATATTGCAAAAAATAATAGCATTGACATAATGAACTTCAAAACCAATGCTTAAATATTACAAAATCATCCAAATATAACCCAAGTTCTTGCGCCGCCCGCGACAACACATCACGCGTGGGCCACGTCTCGGTCAATAAACGAGTATTATTATCATCATGCATAGATACATTCAACTACAAGTGGGTTAAGAACAAAACAAACAGACAGATCGTTAAAGGACGATCACTCTCCCTTTGTGTGTACAACTGCATTATAACCGTGACTTGTGACTTTTCGTGAGTCATGAGATGAATTTTACTGCGTAGAGGAGGTATTGCGGATCTCAGGTTTTACCTGTTATCCAACCACGAATGAAATCGTCCAAATTTAATGTTTAGAACTTAATTTTTCAGATACTAAACACTGAATGAAACCGTTCAAAAGTACTTAAGTGTTCTTTAGATTGGTACTTTCTATATTTCAACCGACTTATGCAACATCACGTCTGTGGCATTTCTCGACCTTTAAATCCACTTTTTACTTTTAGTGATTGAAGGCTCCAAGTTGTTCGATTAAATTATATTTATTATATTGCACCAAATTTAGCTCATTGAGATGCAACATTTTATCTAATTTTACCAAAGTCTATTCACAAAGTCTTATTCGTCACCAAATTTTCTTCTTCCATGACCTGTTTTCGACAAACTTGCAGGCCATGGTTTGCTTGCGTTATTGATTGCTTATCATCGAAAGAAATTATCTATTACTCATTTGTTTTTTTGATGATTGATGATAAACACCGATAACTGTGGCTTAATTCGACCGGTATTGATAGCTTATTACCGCTCGTTAGTAATAGACTCGTCTTAAGCAGTAACGTAGCGTTGCAACTTGTAATGTTTGTTATTGAATATCCACTACAATACCTACTGAGTCATCTGAAGACAATCGATTAATGTCATGAAAGGCACACTTTGCTGTTCGAGTTACTAATATCGCTTATGCACACCTCAAGACTCTTCACTCTTGCATTAGTATTTCGGAAATATTATAAAATCATGTATCAATTCCTGAGTATGTTCTCACTCTTCTCAATAGTTGACCCTTAACTATCTTCTAATTATCACTTCAGAAAGCAGAAATCGAACGTTTGATAAGAATCTTGTTATAAGATTATGTCAGATTGGATCCGACTTATGTATAATGGACTTTTCTATTACATATTGTTAGATGTATGATATCTTTATGTTTAGTAACACAGTGACCCAGTGGCACAGTGAATTTGTTATAAACATATTTTGTTGTTAACATTCAATGCTATGTATGTGTTAACCCGACGAATGGTGCAATATTATGCAAAAGGTTGTTGATGCCTCGAATGTTTTCAATGCTCTTGTTGTGGTTTTGTGAAATGATAATGAACTGGGCAGAAACTCTAACAAATTATTGTTTGGAAACTCCATTATTGCATTTCCTAGAATGCAATTCAGCTTTTGCATCGTGTCTCGTTTGCTAAGTTGTTGAAATAGCCAATGAAAAAGCCTTGAGAGTCTGTTTAGGTGGTTAGTTAACATAAGATTTATTTGGTACTTACACATAAGAGATGAAAAGTAAAAACGGAAATGTATAAACACATCAATTTATTTATAATTCTTTACATTGGTTACAATACTCTTAACACCTATTGTCATTGGCATAACGTTTTGGCTTGTAACTTAGTTTCACTTCACAAACAATCAGCCATTGTTCCGTCACTTGTTCCGATGTATGGTCCGCACGTCCAGGTGGCGGTTAGCTCATACCACTGGAGCGATGACTCCTCGGGTACTGCCCGAGGCCTCGTTGAAGCCAACTGCCAGCTTCATAACTTCATCCCGAAATGTGGTAGTGAGGCGATCAAGGCTCTTCGTCCTCGGAGAGAGAAGGCAGGGCCAGCTGGCGGCGCAGCTTCTCGCGTCGCTGAGGTGAGATAGACTTCTGTCTCCTCAGCCCTTCAGTGTGCAGAATGTAGGAGCGCTTCTCCTCGAACACCTCCTCGGTCTCGTCCTCCACGAGGGCGGGCAAGGAGGTCTGGCGCACCTTCTGCCGGCGCGAGCAGTCCACGTCGCGCGCCCGCGACTTGGGCAAGGTTGGGTAAACGTCAGCGTACAACGCGGCAACAGTTTCCATTTTCACAACCATTGTAGATGAATTGAAAGGTTATCTTTTGATAAGGTAGATAAATGTGTTCTGTACGAAAGATCGTTGCAGAGTGCGGGGGACCGGTTTGGCACGGGTATTTATAGTCTCTGGGGCCGTGATAAACGGTGGGTGTGTGCTGTGTGTGTACTTGTATTTGTGTTGGTAGTGCGGCGCGGCGGCGCGACGCGCGTCACTCGCTTGTCTGTGTGCTAGGATTTGCACCCATTTAGGTTGAGACGGTAAACCCAATTTGCTCATCACACCATCTGATTTCCAGGGCTATTTTATGCTTTCGGGGAAATTAGAATGCAATTAAATATTTTCTGAGATCTGCAATATGATAATATTTTGACTTACTTCAGTCTACTCATTATGGTTGTTGCAGCGATAAGCCTATATACATTCGACAATTTTTTTTAGTTTTGATTGATTGAGACTGAATTCATAAAAAGCTAAATAAAATCACTGAAGAAATAAATTAATAACAATTCTAGTAAGTACTTAGTGGAAGTGAACTAGAACTACTAGTGGAAATATACTATCACGCTAGCACGCGCCGAACGCAACAAATAACGATAGCGTAGCACGACGTCGTAAATTCTATGTTTTAATTATGACAATACGAAGTAAGTTACGCAAATAACACCTGACTATATCTAATCGTCACTGGAAATTTTTTAGAAAAACATATTGAGAAAGAACAGAAATAGAGAATATTATCCAGAAAAATTTGCTCTTGTTAGCTTTTTAGCTCTTAGGCTCTTTAGTTTATAAAACTGAAATACGTACTCATGTAGGACATGCCCTCCAAAAGAGTCTTTCGAAGGGATAGACGCCTATTTTTTACCGAAGTGGGACCATCTACGTCTTAATTAAAATATATACCAACGTCTTAATTGAAGTTTACAATCAGTTGTTTTCCTAAATGGACAATCCATTTGAATGTTCCCGGAAATAGTCACCGAAATTACAGCCACAGATCATGAATATTCACTAACTAGTTGACAGACAAACAGACAGTAATAAACAGTTTTTTTTTTATTTCTGTATCGTTCATATGCATTTAGTGAAAAGCTGTTATTTTGGAATTACAAACAGACACTTCAATTTTATTTTTCTGTAAACATGTATTGACATGTATAGATAGTTATAGATAATGCTACTGCATTTATGTGTAGAAGAGGTTACCATAGGCAAAATTTCTAATCTGTGTTTTTGCAATCTTGAGTGTAAAAAATCAGTTTATATTAATTCGCCAGGCACATATCCAGTCCATGGCAAACGCCTGCTTCATGAGAACTGTCTACATTTCTGGGGTTTTAATTTTACTATATAGTACCTGTGTTGCTCTCTACGGCCCTATATCTATGCATATACATTATCACTTGATAGCTGCGGCAAGAAGGACAAGGTTTTTCACATTCAAAATAGATATAAAATTATGATGAATGCTACTGGAAACGTAACATATTCTACCGATGTGACACTTATTGACCAAACTTTTCTCAATAGATACAAATAGATCCCGATGATGTATTCATAGAAATGGTAATGATTGTTGCATGCTGCGCTTGACCTGCTTAGGGAAGCCGACCAAAGACTACGCATTGCATTGCAATGGCTTTGCGGCCTTACTCGATACTTATGCCAGTTTTTCTTTTGCGCCTTATTTGGTAAATATACTTATTTATAATTACGTAAGGATAATATATTGCCTATATACACTAGCACTTATTTTTGAGTCATAAGAAAACGCCCAGGAATACGTCTTAAGTATGACTTTGCCTCGTTTACTAAGGGTTAAAGGTTGATGTTGATGGGCTATGGGTGGCATTGGAGAGATGCCAATAAGAGACGATCCGAGCATGAACCGCATGCTTATGTCGCAATAGCAACCAATACTCATTTTTCTAAACTGACTAGGAAGATCCTTAAAGGATAAATTAAAGGCGTGCTTTTACAATACGATTATTGCCTTACATGCAAATGGTTTCTTTTTAAAAAAATGTTTATTCGTTCACAGTGAATATTATACCAAGTTTGAACTTCATCATTGTTGTGCTCCTGCAGTGAATCATTTCGAAATCTCCCAAAAAGTTACTGCACCTTACAAGAAAGGAGGCAAAGAAATACAAAGTGTTCTAGAATTATGGAAAGAAGCGCTAAATTATCCTTGTTCGCTATATTACCACAATTACATCACCAAACTGCCCAATACTATGAAACAATAATCTGACCATATTTGTATGTAAACTCTACATTGTTAGTAATGATTTGTCGATGCGTAGCCAATGTATTAGGTAGACTACAGCTTACTCATCGCTAGAAATGTGTACAAAAGATACCTTATAAAAACACTAAAAAGTGATTCCTATAGGATCCATATCTCATAAGACTAAGTGATGAGAACATCAATATTAATCGATTCGGCCCATACATTTTATTTATAATCTATCTTCTAACAGCGGCTTCACCTGCGTAGTATTCGACCCAGATAATAAAAAGTTTCACCCCTTTGGGTAGCATTTCGGAATTAATATCAGCGGTATTCAGAGGCTTATTATCATGACAGTCGAGCTGTGTTACAGTGACAGACTTATACACGTCATATACATCTGTAACATAATAATGAAGATAACCCATACTCCTATTTCAAAACTTGTCATTTATAGTTGTGACGCGACAAATACCTTCCTTTACCTCACTTAAAAGTCTCGAAAAGATTTGTTAAAAAGGAAGGAAAATATTTAATTAATCTTAACCATTTTCCTTGTGGTAAACTTTTCCTCTTAATTATGAAATGTCAACAACATAGTCGTACATACATATGCTCACCCCTGTATTCTCCGAAGGGGAAAGCAGACTTTTCACCGATGATTACTAAGTGCCAACGTGACAAATGGTGAGTCTATCGCAATATCAGGCACTATACGGACGTTTTGGAGTTTATTGTCAGACAAATACAAGTTTCCTCACGATGTTTTCTTTTACCGTAAAACACGTGGTGTGAAATCACTGTACAAGCTTTTAGAAAAACTCATTGATTCAGCTGGGATTCGAACTTGCGTTGCTTGCTTAGTAGGCGACTGCTCCAACCCCCACTCTTAATAAATTATTACATTTTCATAATATCGGTCACTACATTGACGACAAGATAAGGCTACAATAATGCTTAGGTTTGATAAACGAAGCAGTGTCACTAAAAATAATTAGTGCACATGACGTAAGTTATTGCCCGTCCATTTTATTGTGTTAATAAGCAAAACCATGCGAGGATTGATTCGTGGAAGTCATATAGTATCAGGTGTCAAACCAATCGTGTCATGACCTCTTTATGATGGTTTTATTAAAGGGCCGAGCCGTATAAAGTTGTAATTACCAACGAATGCTTGGATATTCACTTTATCTATCAAAATGGGCAGCAATTTGTGTTAAACTTATCAGGGGCCCAACCATGAGCTCTTATTGCAATGTTAGTTCAGCTGTGCGACAGTGACAGACTTATACACGTCATATACATCTTTCTCATAAGAAGAGTCAAACTATCATGGCAATAAGAGGTTACGGTAAGGCCCCAGATCATGTCTTATTAGAACTTACAATTGAGTTTGATTGGCAAATTAGTGTCCTCCAGTTCCTGACAGTATTTTAAATACTTAATTAAAATGTATATTTTCTAAGTGACTGTTAATGTCCCGTAATAGATAATTTGTAGGTAAATCAAGAATTGTAGTGAGTTCTGGATGCATGCCCAGTGACCGCAAAGTAGCTTTTCGGTGTAAAATACATTAGCATTATTTAGATTATGCAGGTTAATTTGGGCTTATCCGGACCGCTTTTTTATTTTGGTCAGACTATATGGGTTGCTGGTCTGATAGTACAAGTTTTATTTCACGAGTATTACGAAACAAATCAGTATTTATAACGATTACCTTCTTTTAAACTCGCAAATTAGATATACCTATGAGAGTTTCACTTAACTTTTTATATTTTATCGGCTATCAAGAAGGCTCCCCAAAGCGTTAGGGTAATGGTAGGTGTTGCAACTTGCTTCACCGAATTTTCATCGAAGATTATTTAGGTGCCAACGTAACTGGCCATGTCCGCACTGTGTTGTATATCGATAAATTATTATCAATGGTGGGGGCAATTACGACCGGTAAATCCTGTACGGGTTTATAGTTTCAGGCCTACTTCAGGCACCATTCTCTCACAAAAATTGCTGATTAAGTTACCACTGCCATCTATACCGTGCTAAGAACCGTGGTGAGCAACCGCCTGCTACGCAAGCGACGTAAGGTTCAAATCGTAGCGGGGCCTATACCAATAAGTATTTCTAAAAAACTTATGTACAGTGATTTCACACCACGTTTTTTTACGGTGACTGAAAACATAGTGAGGCAACCTGCATATTTCTGAGAAGTAATTCAATGAAGTACGTAAAGTGTCTGAGACGGCGATGGACTCACCATCTGTCACGTTGGCACTTAATCGTCTTCGGTGAAAAGTGGGTTTTGTGATTACAACACCTCTGCCTACCTCTTCGGGGAATACAGGCGTGAGCAATTGTATGCCATCTATACAGAAGAGCTTTGTGAAGAGGCAGCTTATACGATTCATATTCATATGTTGAGGGTAGTGCTAAGTGAAGGATTTATTGTGAAGGCTGATGATCCCCCTGGTGTGATGAAGGTAACCGCGTACCACGGTGGTATTAAAAATATAATATGATACGTTACGGTAGTGAATAGAACGATCCAGACATCATTGATATCAATATTAGCCGCACGAGCCGGTCGTTGTTATTTGGCCTCTTGATCTGCGCCGATAGATACCACTGGCTGAATGACGAATATTTAAAACAGTACGACTTGTCTTTGACCCTTGTTGCCTACTTGCTAAATTAATCTTATGTATAGTTGTTCAGATATTGTGCTTAATTATGTTGACACGATGCGCTTCACAGATTATTCGCGACTTGTTAATGATGACTATTAATCGCATAATATTACTAGTATTGCGCCGCGGTTTTACCCGCGTAGTACTGGCTACTACGATTGATGTACATTCTGTAATAAAAGTAGTCTGCTCCTTATAACGTCAGCTATCTGCCAGTGAAACTCTCCTGTTAAAATCGATCCAGCTGTTTCAAAGCGGATTAGCCAGAAAGATGCAGAAAAAATTAAAAATAAAAATGATGCTCGTAGTAGCTCGCATAGATGAAGTATTGTCTATCGTAAATACCTACATTTAATGAAAAACTGTTAATTCGAAATAACAAACAAACACTTCAAATTATTTTATCTGTATAAATGTATAGATCAAGATATCGAAGAAGGTAGTCATAACTCATATTTAATCGTCAACTTATCTCGATACAAAAATTTCCGCGTAAAAGTTACATTTATTTTCAATGAACTAACGCACTCTCGATTAACTTCTTATTAGGTTAGTTCCCTAAAGGGATAAATACTATACTATACTAATACTTATTAATGTTGTGCTCACACACAGCTAACTTAATCATTGACATTATGACAGTGCACATAACCTAGCTTTTGCATTGATTGCTAAGCATTTAATTTAAAAAATCTATTATTTCAATTGCTTACCAAGCAATCCTTAATTAAAAATACAAAGTTAAAAGTGAGTACGAGTACCTATTTATTTATCGGTTTTTACGCTAATTACAGTTATCAGCGCATGCTTGCGGACAGTTAATGGAAAAATACAAAACTGAATATTTATTGCGCATTACGTAGAGCACACTGATACCTCCTACCAAATTTTATAGTTTATTGGTAGCAATTCGATATAATTACGTGTCATCTTTTTGCTTATTGCGTACTTATCGTATTCAAGCCATCGATGCAATCGCTTCAAGTATTTTTCATACACCATTCTTTCAATCAGCTGCCAAATAATGTTCTCGATCAGATGATTTCCACCTTTGTAGTAACAAGAATATATCAATATCTCGAATAAATTTTTATGATTCATCTTAAACGCATGCTCGAATGCTCATACCTATATTCCTTGAAGGGGTAGGCTAAGATCCCGTGGGATAGGGGGCGAGCATATTAACATTAACCGTGCATTAATCCAGACTCCGGGCTGTTACTGGGAAATTATTAAATGGAAAACTCAATAGCCTCCTGCCCTCGGTATTTGCAGCAGCGCATTTGCGACCAATGCTTTCTGCGAAATAAGATAATACAACACGGAAAACCCATAGGATAAAATGTTTCTCGGAATATTCATAGCTCTCTTGTCTTTAGTTCCGTAGTCATGTTTTATTATATTGCCGAAACAGAAAAACATCCATCTTTCAAAATACTCACTCAAGCCGAACAGATTTACTCGGAAAACGTGATTTCAAGGAAAACACCAGTTCTTAGTAAAATCTCGCCGCTTGGATCCCGGCCAAGATGGCGTCTACTCACCTGAAACGGCTACTACAATGCACCGTCACATCTTAATTTAAATACAGTCATATTTAGTGCATCCTTCATATTTGCGTAGGCGGTCTAAATATTGATTCTTCCAAAAATACAGGTGCCATACAAGACCCAAAAACGACTACACTTTACTGTTTTTACATTAGCTTACTTACCTTAGCTATATACTACTATACTGTATACTATATACTACTATATATATACTGTATACCACTATATACTCCTACGTTTATCTGACTTCATTGACGTAATACACAACCGAATCGACAACGAAAGTTGCAATATTTTTACCAACATTTGCGAATACAATATTCTTATGTATTTTCTAGTATAAATTCAAATCAATTGAAGATAGGTACTGTATGTAAATGTAATCTAGAGGTACTGCTATTGCAGCATTGATTGGTTTGTCTGTTACCACAGAGATACTTAGCATAGCATGACTTGCGAGATGAGTTGATGCAGTCGAATTGATAACCTCGTCCTTTTTTCAGTCGATTAAAACTGTTTAAGGCATTTTATGAAAGGCAAACATTGTTGAACCCTATTTTTACCTTTCAATTACCACTCCATATAAAAACTTAACAGTAAAAAGTACTTGTAAGTTCATAAGTGCACGACTCAGTTTTTTCCCCCTTAGTGCTCAGAATAGTAAACGAATTGAATAAATTATTCAATTACCAAACTACATTGTTGTGGTGTCAAAACGCGATTTACCTAAAACTCTACTGTGAATACAATCCGATCCTTTTATTAGCACAAGGCATTTAATTATAAATTAATATAAGCGATTGTTTCGAGAGCGTTGATTAAGCAAGTCCTTGACAAACAGAAAATAGTCCTTAATTAATTAATTTCTATAATGACATCGGCTTCACGTGATTCCCAACCCGTGCACGATGCACACGTGATGACACAGAAGACTTAATACATACATATACATACATATGCTCACGCCTGTATTCCCCGAAGGGGTAGGCAGAGATGTTGTTATCACAACACCCACTTTTCACCGAATTTGATTAAGTACCAACGTGACAGATGGTGAGTCTATCGCCGTCTCAGGCACTATACATACGTCTTTGAATTACTTCTCAGAAATATGCAGGTTTCCTCACGATGTTTCCCTTCACTGTAAAGCACGTGGTGTGAAATCACTGTACATAAGCTTTTTAGAAAAACTCATTGGTACAGGCCCCGCTGGGATTCGAACTTGCGTCGCTTGCGTAGCAGGCGACTGCTCTAACCCCTAGGCCACCACGGCTCTCCTCTCAGGACTTAATAGTTAATGACAATTCCATTGTATTATCAGGTGACAAAAAAAAGAAAAAAGCTGCTATTTAGAATATCAAGATTAAATAACTCTACTGGGAGATCGCCTTCTTACAATGTTCGAGGCACTGTTGTTTTGATTGAAACTACTTACAAAATTATAGTTTAATGGTGATCAGTGATGGCCTGATTGGGAGAAAATCTCCATTTGTTTGAATTATTTTGTAATTAACACGAGTATTTCTACCTTAGTCATGGTACTCTATGCATTGAGATTAGACCAAGTGGTCTACATCCCAGTACTTCATCATGCCTTTTCCATTTTATCTGTATGCTTAGGAACCTTGTGGAGAATGTTAAATAAATTATATTATTAAAACATCATATATCTACTTTGTTTTCTGACTCAGCTTTGAGGCCTACAATCATCGCTTTAAGCTGGGCGTAGGTATTGAACTTTGGTAATAAAGTACTTAATACGCGCTGCTTAAACGATCATGGATGGCCTCCTGTATAGTCTAACTTTCAAATATATTCTGTGTCAATGTGTGCGTTTTTATCCTAAAAAAATATAGCTGCTGTATATTGTGGATAGTAAAAAATTGCCGCTTGGGGCAAATAATAAAATAAAGGTATTTATTTCCGTTGCCAACAAATTACTTTGTCCAATTACAAAGCTATACAATTAATGATTCAATTATTGGTAACCTTTATAAGTTAATGCGCAGTTAAGACTAGCGCAATTCATTTAACTTTTTAAGCTAAGTAATTACTGATGGTGAGACGACCTTTAGAAGGTTAAGTATTCTCGAGGCGGCTGGCGCAGTGAAGGCGATTAGAATTGAAGGGCAGTTTAGAGATATATAAATCGAAGGGCAGATACTGAGGCATATGTAAACTGAAGAGCAGATCATCAGATAATCAGCAAAGTCACTTAAAAACTGCGATGTAGACGAATTGAGTACATGATGCTCCGAATTCTCCAACTGAAGCATTTTTTTCAAACTATATAATAAAACAAGTACTAAGTATCTACTACTGCATAATGTAGCGTCACATAATGTCCATCTGAATTTGGGCCTCCTTTTATTTTGTCAGCAAACTTGTATTTATTAAGACCCTAAATGTGTGTGACGTTTCTGTATTGGGCCATTTAAATGTTGGTTAGGTTCAAACATACATTTATTTTTAGAATATCACAGAACGCAGAGAGACGTTTCTTCAATTAGCTTAGTAAATATCAACATTAGCGTAATAAAGTCTCCAGCATTGTTTTACTATCTTCGAGTTTTCCTATTTACATAATATCTGTTAATAAGTACTATCAAAATGTTTATATTGTATCAGATTGGTATTCCACAGCAACTGTCAAATGTGATTCTAAAGATTAGATTAGACGCAGTTGGGTATAGGCACTTCAAATGTTTGTACTCAGTGGTAAATAAAACATCAACTAATTCAGCAAATTGAATATTTTACTTTAATTATTAGGAATTACTTAATTATGGCTCTTGAAGTAAGTAGGAACTATTGTTACTTGTTTAAACGACTAATTACGACAACAGAAAACGTTGACATAACGTTTAAAGGCGAAATAAAATGATTTAAGAAATAGGTATTAGCCATTAAACAAAAAGTCTTGCGGAAACTTGCATAAAATGTCAGAGAAGAAATTTAATGATGAATGTTTAGTCGTGTATAAGACGGATTATTTTTCTGTCCTAGTGGGTGTTGTTACACCTATTCTTCTAAGTTGCTTCTCAATTGGTCAAAATGAAACAAGTACAATTTTATTCAATCGCATTGTATGTACGAATAAAGTGGTTTCCGTGACATATTTATCGTACCATTTCAATTGTTTTTTATAAGTATACACGCTGATAAGCCTGTATCAGAGTGGAAAGAGCCATGACGTGTTATGTTTTGCTCACTTTTTTCAATAGTTATCGCTTTTATCGCGTTCGTGACCATGTAAACCGCATTTAAATAAAAGTATTTAATGTTAAGCGTATTTTTCCTGGCGCCACTGCATTCGCGTTACACAGTATAAATATGTAATATTTTATGTGAGGTCCTAGCTTTAGATCTGTTCTTCTTGTTTGGAAACAAAACAGTATTCAACAAACAGACTTGTGTAATTTTGTATGTATGTAATAATATGAGAATCCGAGATGGCCGAGTGGTTTGAAAAATGGCCTGCTACGCTAGACACAAGTTGAAAGATACGCATGTAGAAATGTTAACAGTAGGTATGTAGTACCAATGGGGGTTTTCTAAAAGCTCAATTACAATTTACTAAATGGTTATTTTTTATTCAGATGAATTTGGCTTGCCGAGGTCATGTTTTTTTTCTGATGTCAGTTCTAAGCATTTATTTTAATCACGCAATAAATACATGAAAATTACCTAGTAAAGTTATACGATGATTTTCATAATTTTGGACGTATAGATTATTATCATTGCAATGCCCATAGTAATACATTATTTAGCCTTACTTAGTTTGTTAAATATCTATTGTAAGTGGTTTTTCCTCATGAGAAAACGGTATGGTTAAACGAAGAATACTCTTCACCAAGTTAGTGTAACTATTTCTCACAAGATGGCGTTATATATTTTTAGATCGCACTGACGAAAGTCTCTTTTCATAACGTATATAGCACACACATTTCCTTACGTAATTGTGAAATCAATAAATACCGGGACTGCCCAAGTTACGGTGTTTCATTCAGCCAACCAAGGTCTGCCCCGACTGATCCTGGCTCCCAGGCCTAATTTGTCATACATTAAACTTAAAGGAACTTAAATTTTACATATTATAGAACTCACGCTTTATACCCCTTAAACAAACTACATGTGCAACATATGCACCTGTGTATAGTTCAATGGAAAATATATTCTAGTTTCACCTAATTCCTCTTCACCTTAAGATTCTATTTCTATTTCTTAGTTTCATCTAAAACCAACGGCTTTAGCATGTCAGGTGACGTAAGTAGGTACATCACGAATATTTTTTAGCATTCGACGTCATTCCTCAACGCAACGAGCATCAAATTATTTTATCAACAAAGCCGATAAATACATATTTGACGTGGAAACAGGCGAATTACACGCTACTAGCGTACGTATTGTTTTACGTAAAGCTACGTAACTTTTGCGTGATTCAATGACGGTAATCATTGGCAATTCCGTCACGAGAATGGTGAGTTTATAAAAAAAACTTTTTATAGTTCAACCTAAGTACATCTGAATACATCATCGATACTTGTAAAATTCAAAGTCGTGACATACTGACTGCCTTATGTAACGCACAGGCACAGGTTATTGAAATGGCTTTGGGAACTCTTCTGGGATGGCGTGAGTATTTTTTTTATGGAGTACGGTATAACGTGGATACTGTATCACTTCTATCCACGGCCTCTACCATGGACTGAGAGCCTAGTGCGAGTTTTTCACGGCCGCCGTCACAAGTCACCGCGTCGACGTAAACGTAGATTTGTATAGCATAGAAACAGCGCCGTCTGTCGGCCTAAAAATTACACTATTGTGAGGGCATACACATTTGCGTTTACGTCGACGCCATGACTTGTGACGGCGATTTTAAGAAAACTCGCACTAGGCACTCCGTTGTGGGAGGGCTTGAAGATATGGGTAGGTATCGGCACTAGTCATTAGGCATGCTTTATTCGCCTCGCGCCATACATATAGACAGAGTACGGACGGACTCACTCATGATTCATAACTCGTGATATAATCAAAAATCAATCGCCACCCTCATCTTTAGATTACCTAAAAATTGTGCAAAAACGGAAAATACCGTATCACCTCAGTAAGCAAAAAAAGTCGTCCTTAATCGCGGAATTAGTCGTATCTTATTTCCGTTATGAAAACTCATGCTTGTCAATATTGCGTTGTCAGAATAATTACTCTACTATAAACTAGTATTTTCGTACCTCCAGCTCCGTCATCATCAGTGCGTCGGTATTTTTAACGAAACCAGATTATTCGCACGAGTAATATACTGATAGACATTTTACGTCAACAATAGCAGGATTTAAAATTAGACTACAAAGATGCTTGCTTAGATTTAATTCGATTTTTATTTTCAGTTTAGGTTCGTTCATGCGTTTCCGTTACGTTAGTATACAAATATATAAATGTTATTAGACAGAAGTAGTAGCTATTTTAGGTATTGGATTTTTAAAAAGGAAATAGTTTCATAAATAATTAAAACAAAACATGTAACTGAATTACCACAGCTCATAAGCTTTGTTCTGTGCGGGAATCGAACCTGATATCTCATAGAATAAGCTTTTATCTTAAATTAAAGAAAAACAATGTTAGGAGAAGATCATAATAAAATTCTGGCTCCCAAACTATACATACGGAGTGATTCCTGCCTCATAATGTAGGGCATGAACATTTTCCAGTTAAACGTTTATCAACGCCACTATTAATTATATAAAGTAGCACGAGAATGTTTTTTTCCCGTTGTAATACTAGACTGCTTGGCAGTACCACAGAAAGAAATGTTTGCTCTAGCACCACGGGCACAGGAGCTACACTAGCTACTCATAGTTGACTTAACATTCATCTACTTTACTAGACTCTACTGCATTGTAAGCTCGTAGGTACATAAGGTAGATTACATGAGCCGTTTGACTGATATTTTGCAAGCATTTTTAATAACACCTATCTATACTATTCATAGACAGCGCTGTAGGCACTAACCATGTAATTAAATCCAGGAGAATGTAAAGATTAAAAATGTAACAACTGCTATTGTACACCCAGACATCGTGAAATATTTCACATACTTATTATAATAAATGGATATGAATTAATAGATACAATACATATTCAAGAGACTTATCCTAGACTGCGCAAAACCGTATTTTAATTTCCAATATTATATGCATGGTTTTCAGTTAATTGCTGCGAATATAAACACGATGTCTGAAATTCAAGGTCCACTGTGTTATTACGCAGCACCTATTTTTGGTAGCCTGGTCTGAAATTAATAATCTTAATTTCACAATTGCTTCTTTCAGGTCCCTGGAAAACGCATGGAAATACTTTGCTACGAAAATCTAAAAGTGCATACGCGTTTGAAGTTTACATACACGCTGAACATGCTGATGATGGTGATAAATCATGCTTTTTGCGCACCTAGTTGGTCTATTGGCTAAGCAAACAGGATGCCGATCCCAAAGTTGAAGAGAAAATTTCTCGCAATTTATGAAAGTATTCGCTTCAGCCCGCGGCTTTGTCCGCGTGGAATAGTTACTTTGGGCTAACTTCAATCCGCGATATGTCTTAGCGTGATAATATAACCTGCCTTCCTCGATAAACAGGCTGTCTAACACTGACATTATTTTTCAAATCGGACCTCTAGATCCTGAGTTAGGCGCGTTCAAGCAAACAAACAAATTCTTCCGCTGTAGATACACACATATATAATATAGATTTATAAATTTATGACCAAATTAAAAACGAGGATGGTGTGTACAAATTTTTATTTTTCACTAAGTTGTAATTTTGTAACACACTTAACAAAACGGACGTAATTAAATAACACCTGTGAATATTTTGGACAAAACAGTTTATTTTAAGCTCTGACAATAATAACAAAATAATAATATTTTGGAAATTGTCGACGTCATTTGCTCGGTTTTCATTGTATTTGGAACACAAAGCAAGTACATTTGGTGAATGTTATTTGTTTGGCGATGACGCGGCCCGCTGCATTAGGTAACTATTTAGCATCACATTAAACGTCGTGCGTCAAATGAAATCGATAGAGATGAACCGTAGGACTTGCCTGCGTTATCTATTTTCATTAAAAACAGAGGAATAAGTATTTTTCCTTCACGAAATCGCTAGATTTACTAGCGCTTTCGGGTTCTAGCGATTTCGGGACGGTATAAATGTGACAGAACAAATTAAATTCACTTTACGCATTATATCTAGGTATTTAGTTATTATGATTTTATCATAGTAAATACTAACTTAATAGTATTAAGTGCAATTCCTTACAGATTTTTATAACATCACTAACTGTACCTGCGGTCTCAACAATAACTTGGCGTTAAAAACGGCGATAAAAAAAATATGCTCACGCCATCGCAGAAGGGTCCACGAAGGGGTAAGCACAGGAATATGATTAAGTGCCAACGTGACAGAGGGTGGGTCCATCGCCGTCACAGGAACTATACCTACATACGTCTTTTTGATTTACTTCTCAGATATTTGCAGGTTGTTTTCCATCACGATGTTTTCCTTCACCGTAAAGGCTTATTCCCAGACATCCATGATTTTATTACCACCACCTCCACGGCTTTTGTTTTGGTATACGAATTAATTCTCACGACATCCAAGAAATTGAATTGTCGTGGAGGTCGCGCGAATGGCTGGGAATAAGCCACCGTAAAGCACGTGGTATAAAATCGATGATAAAATAAATTGCTAGGCCACACTAACCGTGATGAACATAAACTTTCGCCAAATACCAAAGACGTACTTAATTCAAATACGTATCGCCACAAGTAGTGAATGATGTAGAGTGGTACGCAATTATTTGAATGAATAGAACATTCATGGACAAAGATCGCACTAATTCGAAGATTAACCTTGACCGGTACCTACATGTTTCGAAGCCAGAATCTATGTAAGTATTCATGTTTTTTATTTACCTAGAGTTAGACTAGGCTAACACATTGTAACGTCTCGCCTTGCAGCCGACAATAAACAGTCTAGCATGAAATATAATGTTTGGTTAGCTGTTCCAATATATCCTTCACAAGGTGATCACACTATATTTTGGGTTAGGTAAGTACGCTAACAGAAGCCCTACCATGACCTCTTATTGCCATGATAGTTAAACTTTTATTATGAGACAGATGTATATGACGTGTATAAGTCTGTCACTGTCACACAGTGGAACTATGATGGCAATAAGAGATGATACACCACCACAGTTATCTGCCAATTTTCTATTTCTATTTGATTTCTACTGGAGGTTATTTCTTCTGCTGAATAGATATCTCATCCGTTAAAAATGAGCAGCATACGGATATTGTAAACACGAAAGTGTATCCGTGCTTTGCCCTTCTTTCACGCATCAGTGGATCGACAATTTTTTTGCGTGAAGCTTAGAAAAACTTAAGTATAGGCATGTACCTATTGCCTAATTAAAATATTTTTTTATACTACAAAAGTGGCATCACATCAAGTATACAATCTGTTTGACGGTAAGAGGCTTTACTATGCCTATCTTCATCTGCAACACCAAGGACGTCCCTCACACCCTAGTTGTGGCAACATTGAAAACGAACGGGCGCCGTTGTGCCACCATTGCTGGCACAGTGGCTCCCCTATGGAACAATGGAATTTTGACGATAGACGACGATCGTACCTAAGGTAAATTAATTAATAGGTCAATAATGTTCGGACATTATCGCACAGCGAGATTATCTATGGGTACCAGACAAAGGCCAATTTTTTTTTTGAAAATTCATACGTATAATACACAGCAAACACCCAGACATGAGGTTAACATGCTTGTGTGTGCTCATCCCATAAAATGTTTGTTTTGACGCGGAATTAAAACCCGAAACCTCTAGTGCAACGGTGTAGTTGCTATGCACGGACAGTTTGGAATTGTGGGTGTTGTTATTATAACACCTCTGCCTACCCCCTCGGGGAATACAGGTGTGAACATTATGTCTGTTAACAAATGAATCGAATTCAACTGAATGATGTCTAGTGAATTGATAATCAAATTCCCGTACCACCCTAACACAGCGTGTAAAATACAGTCTAGACTTGGTCTAGACTACATACAAAAAACATGATTTCTTTAGTAACGTCTAGCCTTCAAAACTGCTGTTCTGTAATGTAAATTCCCCATGCTGGCATCTGTCTGTCTGTACGTAACTAGTGATTTTCCCATTGACTTGTAAACAATGAGCGGTGTCCTTCTTTTTTACGATCTATTTGGCGATGGTTACCGCTGTTGTGTCATATAAAAAGATAATTAAAATCATATGTTTTTGCGATTAATGATGATTAGCGTGGGTTTTATGACATTATTTACAGTTTGTCATTACTTGTGGTTATATCAATTGTTAATAAAGAATTGTATTGCTTTAAGCAATATGATACAATTGAGCGGAATGTTGATATCTATCAAAATGACGTAAGAAAATATGATAGCTAAAAAAATTATAATTGTTTTTTTATGTTAGTACCGTAAGTATATACTTTCATATGCATTTAGTGAATAGTTGTTAAATTGAAATTACAAATAGACACTTCAATTGTATTTATATGTATAGATTTTCATCCATACCCAACCACTTTCAGACTAAACAATATTCATCCAGTGTAATTTAATTCAAAACGACGACCTAGATTAAAAAGCAAGTTATTTATATATCATCAGTTGTCGATCTGTCGTCGTCTATACTAATAATAATTAATATCTACTAAATAAATCATATATACCTTAGCGTAAAAAAATTTTTGTCATCCCAATTCTATAGGAATTAAACTTAGAAATATAATATGTTTGATCTCGACAGAAACGTGCCAAATGCAAGATCGTGAACTCTACACTTTTAAAATTCAGGAAAACATATATTTTAAGTCTAATGTCATTAGAAAAGATGTGATTTCAAACTGTAAATTGACACTGCACGAGCTACAGATATTAAGTAGGATCTACACGAGTGACTCATAAGTTTTAGAACGCTGTAACACGCGTAAAATATTAGTAAGGCTTTCCCCCATGTGGTGGGACAGAAGTTACATTATCCACTTTTTATCACCACTCTATTCTCTGTAGGTCACTTTGGGAGAATCATAATGTGATCCGAATATGATAAGATTCCTAAAATGGTCCACAAAATATGATTTGCTTTTGTGACAAATGGCATCATAAAAAGTTAGTTAGGGACTAAACATCTACAATTATTGTAATAATTCGTGAATCATAATATGAATTGCATCAAAGTGACCATTTTGTCATTTCGATAATGAATCATATTCGGATCACATGTGTGGCCTTTTTGGACCTACTGAACATCAGTATGAATTAATGTATAAAATATTTTCAAATAATATTACGTGTAAGTTGTTTAAATATTCCTCAATGAAAAAATTATGAATATTATCGGTAGGGATTTCATCTCTTATGCCGTTATAAATTTTATAGTAAACGGGTTTTAATTTTTTTATCACCGTAGATGATTGACTCCTAATGTGACAGACGGTGAGTTCATTGCCGTCCCAGGCAATAAGTAAAGTTTTTTCACAAGTAGGCAGTATAATTTCTTGCCTACACGTGCCTAGTTTACGAAGTAAATTGACTGGCGAGAACGTCAAACAATTGGAACCAGCTTAATCCGGTTCTCAGCCAGCCATACCCGAACCACATGATATTATTTATTGACACAATAAAATGTTCATGAAATTAAAACGTAACTAAGGTATGGGTACCTTACTATGACGCGATTACATAGGCTAGTTGCGTCATTGTGCTTTAACAAGGGCATTAATGAAATAAGTCGGTATACACAGCTTCACGTGTGTTTTGAATGGGAACATAGGTTTGAAGGTAACATTAGTAAGTGTGTAAATATCAAAGTGACACATAAATCGAATTAAATTGTTGTTATTCATAGAACCTTTCAAAATAATTTATCATTGAGCACAGCTATTTGCCAGTTTTTGCTAATTATTTTATTTTTGTTTTATTTAAAATTTCTGACAAAGGACTGGATCTGAAGAATTTTCGCCGTTTTGTAAGCAGTTGCGCCATCTAGGGGCCACCTTATCGCACTACTCATGTTCAAATAACTACATAATTTCTATTGGTTGCGGTATTTCCTTCCTTTAAATAGCCAGTTAATCATTTAATATGTAACTTAATAAGAAATATTAAGTTATTAAATTAACTATGGATGAATGAGTTCTAGAAATCACCGTTTTCCCATTTACGTGTACTTAGATAGGTACTCATAGTAATAAAGTGTATAGGCCTTTTTTTGAATATAATTATGATCTATAGCGTTAACTATATTATACCCTGTATATTTTTAACCCCTTCTTTCTTCGTTAACCTCAATACTATGACTCAATATTGATATTCTACGCGAGTCTGATGCGCCAGTTCCCTAGGGGTTGAGACTATTGAGATCATGGGCTGTGTATATATTTACCTCAGCCTGCAGATATAAATCTTTATGTCTTTCGACTCGTCTACATTCCATAGAATATTTTGTTAATACTACGGTGGCTAATATATTTGCATGTACAAGTACCCTACTAGTTTCAACCGTATATAATTTAAGTACGATGAAAGTCTTAATTTTTCGAGTTAATATTGTAATATATTAAGTCTACACAGCTGAAACTGCGGAGCACTCATGTCCTTTCTGAGGCTCCATCTCTGTACCACATTTCATTTAAATCGGTGTTGTTTTGGCCTGATTTTGTACAGAAAATTCCGACTTTCATAATCCAGTAAGTATTCCAATTTCCTTGTAACAACAAGACTCAATCGTATGCTACGCGAATCTGATGTGAATTCCCTCCTCTCAGTGTGAACGAGTGTTGTAACGAGCTGTTTATTGTAGAAAAATATAAATATCCGGCATAGATGAAATTTTGCTCTTGGAACATTTTACGCGGTGTGTAGTAGTAAGTTTTGTGTTTATTATATTAGTGATATATTTAGATTGTAATAAGGAAATAGGTAGGTAAGTAGTTCTTATTGAAAGATGTAGGTATAGTTTTAATTTACAGATACCCTTAAAGTACTTTCATCCTAGCATAATCAAGTGCCTTATCAATACTAATAGATAAAACTGTAGAGTTTATTTGTTTGTCTGTTTGCTTGCTTAAACACGCTAATCTCAGGAACTATTTGAAAAAAGGCTAAAAGGCTATATATCATCACGCTAAGGCCCAACGCGGGCTAAAATTAGCGCTAACCCAAAGTAAC
The DNA here is from genome assembly GCA_929442735.1 of Watsonalla binaria. Classification (NCBI taxonomy): domain Eukaryota; kingdom Metazoa; phylum Arthropoda; class Insecta; order Lepidoptera; family Drepanidae; genus Watsonalla; species Watsonalla binaria. The sequence continues at coordinate 4,854,780 of OV838938.1, forward strand.
TATTCCACGCGGACAAAGTCGCGGGCAGAAGCTAGTTCTCCATAACAGGTATTGCTTAGAAATTATGTGACGAGTGAGCGAGGTCCATTTTTTTGCGACGTCACCGCTCTACGATTAGCAGCCAATCTCGTCGGCACTTTCACTTTTTAGTCTTGAGACTCTTTTGATTGGTACCTGATGTGATGTCCTTCTTTTTGCGCTTCACAAAAACCATTAACATGGCTCGTTTATACTTCACTTTTATCTTCAAACTAACCTTTTGCTGGTGACTATAGCCTTCCTCAATAAATGGACTACTTATCTTATACTGAAATATTTTTCAATATATTCAAATCGGACCTCATTCCCGAGTTTAAGCAAACAGGCAAACTTCAGCAATATTAAAAAAGTTCGGGTAGGTGACTCAAGTTTTTACGTGCGGCCATAGGCTGCACTTACATAGGCACCAATAGACGGACCTTATGCTTATTTGCCATCTTAGTGGCAAAAAGGTGTAATGAGTAAAATACGTGTTAGTAATATAAAAGTGTATTAGTAATAAATGCATAATATTAGTTTTAGCACATCGGGTCTTGGTGGCGGTAGGATGGGGTGCGCCCGCGCGTCGGACGCCGCTTCTGTATCAACGGCGGATGCTGCATGCTGATGACTTCGCGCGCTGGATTTTCTTCAGAAGGATCTGCAGTTTAACATTACGATTTCCTATGAATAGTGATGACTTATGTAATCTTAATCATCTCGTAACCTATACTTATTTAAGCTTGGAAAAATGCGAGAATCCAAGTTACTTAATGTACAGGTATAAAGGCCCTACCATACATACACAAATACATATGCTCATGCCTGTATTCTCCGAAGCGGTAGGCAGAAGTGTTGTAGTAACAACACCCACTTTTCACCGAAGATGATTAAGTGCCAACGTAACAGATGGTGAGTCTATCGCCGTCTCAGGCACTATATCTCTTTGAATTACCTCTCAGAAAGACTTTCCTCACGATGTTTTCCTTCGCCGTAAAGCACGTGGTGTCAAATCACTACATAAGTTTTTAGAAAAACCCATTGTCGTCGCTTTCGCAGCAGACGTCTGCTCAAACCCCAAGGCCACCACGGCTCTACCAAGACCTCTTAATGCCTTGATTGATTGATTGACAATTTATTATGAAATATATGTATATGACGTTTGCCTATGTCTATCACTGTCACTAGATATATAGATGGCTATCTACTAGAGAGGACCAGTATCGAAGACGAAGATGTTGAGACTTAAAAATGTCATGTTAAATTAGCAACAACACTGAACGGCGTAAATTCATGTGGTTTATTAAATAGCTGCCGATGGGTTTGCCACTACCTATGAGCATAAGGCCAATTATTAAATATACTTTGAATGTGTAATGCTCACCATATTATCGTGGTCAATCTGCTTCTGTTGGTTCTTGCGTATGAGCGCCGCAGAGGGCACCGGCTTCCTCAACGACTGCTCTCGGCCGGGGATGGAGCACTTCCTACTATTCCTGGCGCTCAAGATCTTCGTCAATAGGATGTGGTTGTGGCGTTCGATCTCACGCAATCGCTCGTTCGTGAATGACATATTCACTCGGCGGGTTTGAGGGACTGATACTGAGCTGGGGAAATGTGGTTAATTCACTTAATTGTTTTAACATGATTAAAAATAGGGTTGAAAGATATTATCTTATTAACACCGGCCAATAGATGGATGGATGACAGAGTACGTTAAGCCGTCGGTCCCGCCTAAGCGAGCCTGACAACTGGTTTAACCCAGATTACCGATTCTCCGCATTAAAGGGGCTACGAAGGTCAGCTGCAGCTGCAGTCGCTACGTATTTATAAAAATCAGGTGATCAGTCACTTGGCTTGAATCAAGTGCCGACAATGTATGGGATAAGGCCAGGAAGATGGTAGGTACCGATTAAATATTTACAGACACATAAGCTACCACGGCTATTGATGAATATAATATAACATACTTTATTTAACTACCTATGGTAATCAATAGATGGACATGTAGCTCAAATAGGTACTTCGCGTAAAAAATTCTGACGACCTGATGGGGTCAGCTCAGTAGCCATAGGCGATAACGACCAATGAATCGTTTACGGACTGCTACGGACTCAACGACAGTGATGTAGCTTCACAGACGAGTCCGTAGCCGCCAAAGAAGTCTGTAGGCCGTTAATCAAAGAAACCTAAAATAGTGCCTATATACCATGAAATATGTTACCCAAAACTTGTAGACCTCCCAGACACAGACGCGGGCGGCTTAAAGCTTGACACACAAGACTGGCTTTTAGACATTTTCACAGTAGACGGGTTCGCTTCACGAGTTAAATTATTCTTCACCGATTTGGAACCACTCTTGATCGAGACTTCGCCCTCACTCTTATCATCTTCAAACTCGTCTGAGTATTCATCTTCCTCGTTGTGTTCTGTGCCAGACTTCTCAGACTCTGATTCGTAGACACAAGTCTCTACGCAGATGTTAGGGGGCCTTTTGACTGCGTCTACGATACATCCCATCTCCGAGAGCTCTTTGGACAGTTCATTGATCTCGTTGTTGTTTTCCTCCTGGCAATGTTTGGATTTCATATTGTTAGAGTCGCCGGAGGAGAACTCCGTGTCTATATACTGTTCTACCTTGCTCTCTCTGCGTGACATTGGTACAACGTGCTTCAAGCGTGCGATTTGACTGCTAAAAAGGTAAACAAATTATAATGTATAACTACTTACGTCTTTTAGTAGGATTCGATTGTGTATCCGACCATTTAGGACCTTCTTACCTACTATTCGATCCGGAACCGCCTTTCTTCGAATAAAATTTAAAATATACAAAAAAAATAATTATTAGGTAGTTAATAAATAGGCGAGTTATTTCGTAAATATTAATATATCGGATCGGATATACATCGATTCCTAAAATAGGTATGTGGGGAATACAGAGATATATTCAATCCAATACCTAATGCTCAATGAGAATCATTTTTTATATTATACAAATGTATGTCTAATAATATTAATAACAAAGAAAAGACGACCTAAAACCTAAATTTTTCAAAGATTCAAAACATAAGTAGGTAAACCAGTAGGTACAGGTGCCGCCACGAGTTATAAGTGCTCAGCGAAAATAGTGGGGGTAGGCTGCACATGTATATTATTCACTTCGCAACATACAGACAGATTACAGGCTCATAAAATGACTAAGTACGGCGCGTTCAAGCATAGCATTAATAACTTATGACGGTACCCGTTGCATGATAAAATTAGACTATTTTTGGCCAAGCATACGTCATCATTATCTACAGTAAGTATTAAACTCGGGTTTACTTTTCAAATAATAATCGGTTATAGCAAGGTACTTAATGCTAACTAAGTAGGAACCCACAAGACAAATTAGATCATTAATATACATTACTTATCTAAGTAAATACTTAATTACAATAAATACAAAGGAAAAGGTGCCAAGATTATACATTTTATGTGTTCAAAATAGGAAAATGTAAAACTGAACTTACAGTGAACGCCTAAAAGTAAATATGTCAAAAATACGTCCACAGGAGTATTTTTGCTTTTCGATTAATGGCAGTAAATTGTTTAAAAATATTTTACAAGACACGTTATTACGATAAATCTCCACTATATATTGTAAAACGGACTCATCACTCTAGCCTTTTCCAAAATTTCACAACAATCCATTGAATTAATGTCAAACGTGATTTGTTTTTCCAAAATTTGATTTTATAGAATTCATATGCTGCCAGCTATCCAACAAAAACTAGATGTTACACTTTCATATTCTGAAACTCGATTTACTAGATAGAAATGAAGTACTTTGCTTCTAGACTATTTTCTATTAGAAATTCGGTGATAAATCAATAGCACTCTTGACAACAACCAAACAATAAAATTATCGCATCGTTGTTTGGACCGTGAAAAGGTACCTAGTCTGTTTGTATTTCGTTTCCATGCCAAAATAAATTTTCTGTCAGTAAGTAGCATCAGCAATTGCTTTAATACTGTATAATTTATGAACAAATTGATCTTACTAAATACTGTTTAGTTGTTTCAAATATCATGAATTAAAATATTTCATAAGTTTTAAAATTTTATAACGAGAATGTCTAAATTTTGTTTCATCGTCTGTCCCTTAAAATATGTCTGTGATTAAATAGACTATACGGAAGTCATGAAGTTATTATTTTTTTATCTATGACTGAAGTTTGACGTTTTATAAAGCTGTCATTTATTCATTCAATATCACTCATTCGAATTGTACATGAAAAATAATGTAAAATATCTTGTTCGGGGAATTTGTGGTGTGATAATGATTTTTTGATAGAATTCATGTTAAATTAGCTAGATACAACAAATTAAGCATCAAAAATGGTCACTATAATAAAAAACCAATTATTAAAACATCTTTCAAGGTAAGCTTATCGTTTAATTTGAATCAGAAAAAGGAATCTATCTAAATTTGTGATTATTCATTTCTCTAATTAGATTACTATGATTAATCTATCCCCCATATTCAGTACAACATCTACCAAGTAATCTCACCTTACTCTTTTATAGTGTAAAATGTGAATTGATATTTAGGTAAATGTAAATATCTCCTATTTACCTGAAGTTCCTTCTTTGTTTCATTGAAGCAAGAGGTTTGTTTATATACTAGTGTATATTAAAAATTGTAAATAATTATTTAAAAACATCAAAATCTTCCAATAAGGTATACTGCTAAGAAATAAAAAAAATTATGTTTTTATGCATATTTAAAACTGTACCACATAATTTAAATTAAATTAGTACCCAATATAATTATGAACTTAAGTAGTTCTTTATTTAATAAGTAACTAAAAACTAATTACAAGTAGAAAACTTGGCCCAAATCTGTGTCTCTCGGGATCGTGCCAAGAAGGCTGGCAGTTGAATAGCAATGCTTAATCTCTGAGCGAGAAAAGCCCCAGCCCGCTTGTCACGAGAAGCTTCTACCAGACGACGTGCAACCTCTTTGAAAAGTTGATGAGCATCTGGACCCCAATATATAAAATGCACAAGAAGTCTAATATTTCCACCTGACAGGTTCACAAAGAATCTGTCACCAGAACAGATCTCCCTCTCAGCATTGCGAGGGTCAGGAGAACTCCAGGACCTAACATTAGATGAGGAGCTGCTGACAGATTTATTAGAGCTACCAGGTTGGGTGCGCCTCACATCTGCCAAATGCAACAGGGCTACATTCAGGATACAATGGACAAAGCTGAAGACTGTTCCTATAGTGCTGGTAAGGCTGATCATTATTATTATTACAATTTAATTATAGTTTTGTTTATGAATGTGATGGTTACAAGGAACAGGAAGACCTTAGAAAATACCTAATCTAAGATTGGTGGATTGTGTGATTGTGTGAAAGATAATATGGTTAGAATTGGAGAGAATACAGATATTTCAGAATGATAGAGAGAAATGGAAGAGAAGAACACATTGTGCCAATAACCAATAGTATAGGATACAGGCAGGATGATAATGAATTTAACTTTCTTCTTAGTAAATCTATGTGTATTTATTAAATATGTTTGTTTCTTTATTAATAACATTCATTTACCAAATATGGAATAATAACTTCATGATATAGGAAACAAAAATGATTTTGTTATTAACCCTTGCAAGTGAGAGTAAATACTTAAACATTTCAATACTAGACTCTCTTTCTGATTTTCAACTTTTCTGCAAGATGCTTATTAGTAGTTACATTCATAGCATCCATGCTGTTTATCATCTAAACTTAACTACCTAATACTTACTACAACTTAATATCTTAAAAACATTTTAAATGTTTAAAAGACATCTTAAATGTTTAAAAGACATCTCATACAGAGTGAAACTTAAATGGACTTACTACCAAATATACAATATACAATATTGTCAATATGACACAATTTCAAATGGTATTAATCTCATTAAAAGTCAAAATACCTAGTAAGTATTAGGTGTTTGGGAGGATCAAACCGTCTTATGAAGATTCCAGGAACTAAATAAAACTAGGGTTCACATCCAAAGGTTTCTTATAATGTTATGTTAAAGAAGAAGAAATCAAATAATGGTAGACATATTTATGTAATGCGATACAACTTTCAATGGCGCGATCCATTTTACTACTTAAAAAAATACTTGTGTATGATTCGTGTGCACAAAAGCCATATTTCATAATAGTTTAACATGAAACTTAAAGTCCCATTAAATTTAATACCAGTTTCTGATTGTTGTCCCATTATAAATACTTACTAACACATAACAATTGTTAGTTGCAATATACAATCTCATTTGTAAATAATTGATATAGCTACAGGTCCTTATCAATTGCTAACTGTTTGATAAGAGTATGATTCAGGCTGTAGAGATTTCAGAATTTTCTAAACTATTTTTATTATTTAGGTATGTAACAACAAAATGTTCTTTCTGTCCAACTGTCAATGGTCTAGTTCAGGAGCCGTCCCGAGTTATGAGCGCTGGCATTGAACCTATATCTAAACTCTATACATATTAATACATACAGATAAATAAAATGGAAGTGTCTGTTTGTAATTCTAAATAAACAGTTTTTTTTTGTCATAGAAAAACTACATTTTTTATTTTTCTCTCTCTGTCTGTCTGTCAGGAGTAACTTAGTCTACTTTTAATTAAGCAAATAATTCTTTTCATCTACACTAATATGATAAATAGGAAATATTTGTTTTTTGGCATTGAATAGGCTCCGAAACTTCTTGACAGATTTGAAAATTTCTTTCAGAAATGGATAGCTACATCATCAGCGAGTAACATAGGCTATATTTTATCCTCGTGCTTCCACGGGTACAATCGCTGACAACTGCTACCTACTACTTTATACAAAGTTCTAAGATATTATATGTTCAGAGGCGAAATTAGCACACTTCTAAGCACGTACCTACGAGTGACGTGTTTTGTACCTATTTGTTTCTATTTTACTCTCGTGTTCGTCCCACTTTAAATCTATACAGATAAATAGAATTGAAGCGTCTGTTTGTAAATCCAAATTTACACCTTTTGACTGAATACACATTAAATATACACGGTACTGACACAGAATAACCAATTACTAAAAAAAATCTCTGTCTGTTCTGTTTGTTCCGGCTTATCTCCGAAACGGCTGAACCGATTTGAACGGGACTTTCACTGGCGGATAGCAAATGTTACAAGGAGTAAATTAGGCGACTATTAATTTAAAAAAAATTAGGGTTCGCGGGCCTCCCATAATATTTAGCCTACGCGGGAGAAACCGCATAGTCATAAGCTATAATAAACTAAGCATTCATTGTTCGTGCTTTATTACGTACATATATGAAATATACGGACGAGGATCGTGATCTAAAAGTCAATGCCAAATGTAGGTACTTAACTACCTAATTGTTTATTGATACAATGTTTTACATCTGCTCAATTTGTATTCACACACGTGTAACTTCGGACCAATGTATCATCCTAATATAATAATAGTGGGCATGCTTTAATAATTTTTACCCGCGGTTTCGTCTGGATTGAAAATGAATAAATACATACTTTACCTGTACCCCTATCACGAGTTTGCTACCGTTTTCGTAAACTATACTCGCTAGCGTCACTCGCAGTATTTGTATGAGATATTTTAATTCTTCACGTCACCGCTGGAGTCACTGCACAATTTCTCATACAAATGTTCGGCGGAGACGCTAGCAAGTATAGATTACGAAAAAGGTGGCAAACCCGTGATAGGGTACTGATGTAATTAATTAACATTGTGAGGCACAAATTGATGTATAGACCCGCATATCCATCCGTTTAACTATCGTGATTCGTGAATAATGCAACGCGAATGATACGGCTGGCCGGGCACAGACGTCCTTGATCTTAAGTTTCAATGATAGCATTGTTTCCTAAGGTGCAGTCAAATTACCGTTGGAACCCTTCCTTTTCCTCTATTCACAATAAAGATATTCCGTGTTTACCGTAAAATTAATATAGGCAAGAGGTAAATGCCAGCTGCTTCGTGAGTCCAGTGGTCGGAAAGCGCTATTGTGGAACATGAGCAGCCTTTGGGTTCGATCCGAGTGTCGAGCAAATTGTTTTTAATTGGGTTTTTCCAAAATTGTAGCAGCCCGGAGTCTGCATTTGTACCCGATTAATGGCAATAGTCTCTAAAATATAACAAACGAAACGTGGGTGCGCTATAAGCATACCTCTGATTTCCCCTTCGGGGAACGCATTCGTGAGCACAACGCAATATCCCATTTAGATAACGGAGATACCCGATTCGGAACGGTATTGTCTACCTTAGAGCAGTTTTGTGTGCACAATCGTTGATCTCATAAAAATATAAATAATCATCATCATCTCCCTGGCCTTATCCCATACACTGATGAGGTCGGCACTTGATTCAACCCGATGTGGCTGATCACTTGATTTTTATACGAAGCGACTGCCATCTGACCTTCGCAACCCCTTTAACGGGGAAAATCTGTGATCTGGGTTAAGCCAGTTGTCAGACTATTTTAGGCCTCCGACTGACCTGTAACAACTGCCAAAGATGATAAATTGGCAACCGGGACCGACGGCTTCACGTGCTCTCCGAGGCACGGAGGAAACTCGGGCGGTCACCCATCCAATTACTGGCTAGGGGTAGGGTTGCTTAACTTCGCTGATCGAATGATATGCGCAATAGCAACTGTACCACGAGCTCATCCTTAATAAATTATAAATAATCATGAATCATATTCTTCTACGATTGTACCGCATACAAAACATTGTTTTTCACAATGTTTTCTATTGAGAGGAATGAGGAAAAAGAACCAATAAATCCTTGCCTAACCGCTTAAGTATGAATGTCTAATATAATGTCGAGTAGAGACCGCTATCTATATATATAGAGTCTCTTGATTATGAATGTGGTGTGATGAATTATACATTATACGTTTGTGCCGGAAATTGATGTATTGTCGTCCATTTTCGTTTTGTTTTCTGTATCAGTGGTTTTGTGTGCCGAATATTTCATATTTATAATGAGTACCTACATTTTTAAGTTTAAATGTCTGATGTTACTATCTGAGGCCAATACTTTCTGAACTCCGATTAACCTCTTCCTCCTAATCTACGAAACGTCATACCCACATAGTACATACTCTTTATACTTGTGTCAAACGTACTTGTGTAGTATTCTTATTTTCACCAGTTTAAATATATGTATACTGGCGCCTATTATGTTTCTGACATTCCTTTGGTGTTTAGATTATTCCATAACAACTTCTACTATGTCATCAACATGGACTGATGCTTAGGAAAATAAACATACCGTCTAGCATCCCTAATGATCTACTAACCCGCTATCCTCAAGTCAGATAGACTAACAAACAAGGTGCCTTCTATGGCGTGCAATGATGACTGACGCAGCTCACGATGGAAAGACCAAGATGGATTATGTCCAACGGGCTCATTGGTTAATGAATAATATTTTTTGTCGACAGAATTTAGACGAAGTCCACATAGCACTAGAAGTATGTTCGGAGCCGCGAGTGATGAACCCCACCGCGGCGGGCGCCATGCCTATACCTGGGAAATACAGCTATATACATAAGGTATACATATCAGCACTTTATTAAATAGGGTCTCCGGGTCGGATTTTAGAACCGACTGTACCTCTAGCTTGCATAAGGCACTCCAAGGCTCCTTGGAGGCGACGAGGAATAGTGAAGTACGCTACCAAATTGTTTTTGTTATTATGTTGGTGCAATGCGATGAAATGCTTTATGGAGTAGGTAGGTACAGGTGCCCTCACGAGTTTTAAGCGGCCAGTGAAAGTAGTGGGGAGACTTACGCACGAGTTTATTGATGCTCGTGCCAAATAAACTCAAAATGATAAATTCATATTTAGCGCCCAGCACATGTTACTTTCTTTGATTTTCAATCGTTCATAGGCTGCAGTAACCGCTAACCATCAAACGTGCTAAAACATGTTTTTTATTGGTTTTAAGGTATTTTTTTTTGTAATACGCATTTATATTATCAAATTATTGTAAAAAAAAAATTCCAGGTGATAGATGGAATCTCAGTGGCTGTGAACCAAGTGCAAGTAGATTTCAGTTGTGATGCATTCACCAGCAGTGTTCAGGTAAATATGAATGCAGTACTTTATGAGCTAGGAAAATATTCTTTGGAAACCTGCACCTTCATAGACAGAGAAAGATATCTCTTCACACCCGTCTTGAAGAACCCCATGCTGTATTCTTTGGGAAAAGCTTGTTGGGGAGTTCTTTCCACAACTTCAGTGTCCGGGGAAGGTAATTCCTTTGGAAACGAGCATTGTTAGACCAGTCTACTATCTGTTCATTACCTTCGGTTAGCCATGGTGGCCTTGGAGTTTCAGTAGTCGCCTGTTACCAGTGACTTTTTCTAAAAAAACTTATGTGCAGTGATTTCACACATCGCGAGGAAACCCGCATATATCAGAAGAAGATAGTGATGATGAGTAAAGTGCCTGAGACGGCGATAGATTCACCATCTGTCACGTTTGGCCTTAATCGTCTTTGTTGAAAATAGGGTGTTGTCATTACAATACCTCTGCCTACCCCTTCGGGGAATAAAGGCGTGAGAGCATATGTATATGTGTATTGTATGTGTGTCGTGACACGTATTTGTACATTGCACAGATCTCAAGAGTGACGGTGGAGTCGCGGACGCCTGAAGGTCGCAAGGGTGACCTTCGACTGACTAGGATCAAATCACCAGACACGGGACAACTACTCATATTTAAGGTAACACTATCAACATGTAAAAAGGGGCACTCGTAACCGAAGGAAGTGTATGAAGAGATGCATGAATGTGGATGAAGCGAATGAAGTATGCAAGGATCGTAGGATGAGGCAAACGGTGGTCTCTGCTTACCCCCTATCCCTTTTGTTTCGCTTTTATAAGCAAAGCGAAAGGATAATGCTACTTTGTCTAGGCTTACAGGACAGCATATTAGGCGACAATGGTCTTTAACATACATCAACATATTTTGGGCTGAACTCATATAAGCACTTAGTGAGCGCTGATCTTGAATGCGCAGTAGTCATAATTCGTGACGGCACTTGTATCACGTGTATAGTGTGTCCAATAAATTTGAGAGATTTATTCCTATAGAAAGCAGGCTTTACATTATAGGTAACTCTTATTACATTAATCTGTTATAATACTTATAGTTATTAAAATAAAGTATGTTTTGCAGGAGCTCGAATGGCAGAGTGCTCGGATAGAGGCGAAGGCACACGGCGTGGCGGCAGCTAACTTACCTCCCCTGCGATTGTTGTTAGGGAACACGCATTGTCGTATCGTTATCAAGAAGAGATTATCAGGTATGCAGCATTTTAGGAATTAAGAACATATTCTAACTATAGGTAGTGGAAGCTGTTTATACACGCTTTCTTGGGACACACACACTACATAAATAAGCACATGCCGCCCATACTTTTGAAAAATACTGGCCATCTGCCCGGAGCCAGTCTATGCCAGTGTTAATGTAGGATGGTGTGTGTCTGTTGTGGGTCAGACTGCGCGGTGGTGGGGTCGCGGCTGGCCATCTGCCCGGAGCCAGTCTATGCCAGTGTTAATGTAGGATGGTGTGTGTCTGTTGTGGGTCAGACTGCGCGGTGGTGGGGTCGCGGCTGGCCATCTGCCCGGAGCCAGTCTATGCCAGTGTTAATGTAGGATGGTGTGTGTCTGTTGTGGGTCAGACTGCGCGGTGGTGGGGTCGCGGCTGGCCATCTGCCCGGAGCCGGTCTATGCCAGTGTTAATGTAGGATGGTGTGTGTCTGTTGTGGGTCAGACTGCGCGGTGGTGGGGTCGCGGCTGGCCATCTGCCCGGAGCCAGTCTATGCCAGTGTTAATGTAGGATGGTGTGTGTCTGTTGTGGGTCAGACTGCGCGGTGGTGGGGTCGCGGCTGGCCATCTGCCCGGAGCCAGTCTATGCCAGTGTTAATGTAGGATGGTGTGTGTCTGTTGTGGGTCAGACTGCGCGGTGGTGGGGTCGCGGCTGGCCATCTGCCCGGAGCCGCTGGCGTGGGCGCTGACGGACGGCCAGCTGCGCGCAGCGCTGGCCTGCGCAGCCGCCCTCGCGCAGCCCGTGCGCCGCGCCACTGCTGCCGCTACTAGAGCCAAGGCGCTCAGGAAGGTAACCAACAATAATCGAATCTTACCCTAATATTATAAACGTGAAAGTTTGCAACAATATATTTATTGATGGATATATGTTTGTTACTCTTTCAAGCAAAAACGTCTGAATTGATTTTAATAAAACTTTACAATAATATAGCTTATGCATGGTAATAAGACATATACTGTAATTTATAATGATATTGTGTGAATTGTACAAAATATAAAGTTAAGTCAAGTACTCCTAAGATGGAGTAGCGGGCACCAGCTAGTATCATAATGTATATAGGTCGCCAAACACTATTTTTACTCTCAATTCGAATCTCTCCTTGTATTCGCATTTTTCACAACAATTTTATGTATTTAATTTCATTATATTTCATTCGAAAATGTTTTGAAAGATAGAACACTACCTCAGCCCGAAATTACATGATCATATCTTCCGAACTATAATATCTGTCTTTAAATAAAATTCTAGCTTAGGTGGACAATATAGAAATAAAAGTTTTCATAGAACCCTCTAAACAGACCCAGCGACGATCTACGAACTGATCTGTACCGGCATCAAATAATTGAGGAGAACTGAGAGCTAAACTGTATCGCCAGCTTTATAATAAACATATTTCCATAGACTTCGATATACTTGTGCTGAATTACTTTCAGATAGAAGAGCCTCGCGAACAAATTCAAAGTCGAGCGCCTTCGGGTGACAAAGATGTATTAGCGCGTATGTTCGCCAAACACGACGTGCGAGAGACCTCCTACCACTTACTGGCGCCGAGGATAGACTTGCATCTGTGCGATGATCCTGGCTGTGAGTAACCCAAAAAAAAAAACTCTGCTGCATTGTAATTTGAACTTTATGGCAAAGTGTATAAGGTACATAACGGAAGGGCGTCGTAGAAAGACATTTTAAATGTTTGTGGAATGTTATCTTCCCAATGTCATGAAAACTTTTTCTCGTAAACAAAACATAGTCATTATTGTTTGGGAACTGCAGAACATGAATCGGCCGTGATTCAGCCCGCTGACAGGTATCGGTTAGTTCCCTTTAGAAAACCTCACGGCTTGCTACACTCACGTAATATATTGCCAATAAAGTGCATAATGATGTGTGGGTGCGGCCAGTATTGCAATTTTTTTCCATAATATTGTGAATATTGACAATATTGTGTGTGCGGCTAGCCTAAAAACTAACAGAAAAGCAAATTCATATCTTTACCCAAAATATTTCTCTCGCAGTGGGTAGATCAGAAAAGCCTTCTCTATCAAACGGCGGTGCGCTCCAAGTGACTCTAGTGAGCATGCAGGCCGACCTGTTCCCCTACCACAAGGCTTCCAACGACAGGCGGCACTGGAGAGGATACAGGTATTATCGTGTTACTATATCCACATCGCCAACATTATTATATCATCATCAATTTAAATCTGTATACAAAACTATTTAGAAGCAAACTTCCGAACCTGGTGGTGCCCCGTATAATGTATTTTTTTCTATGTCCTTCTGACAAAGCGCCGTGGTGACCGTGAGGTTTGAGCATTCGCCTGCTATGCAAGTGACGCAAGTTGCAATCCCAGCGCGGCCTGTACTAATGAGTTTTTCTAAAAACTTATGTGCAGTGATTTCATACCACGTTACGATGAAGAAAAACGTCCTGAGGAAACCTGCATGTGTCTGAGAAGTGATTCAAAGACGTATGGACGATGGACTCGCCATCTGTCACGTTGGCACATATCATCATCGGTGAAAAGTAGGTTACTTTTCTTGCCTTAGCCCTTGCCTACCCCATTTGGGAAACGTGAGCATATGCATCCTTCTGAATATAAAGATATTTTAATTTGATTTGAGGCCCTGAGTTCGATCCCGGGTCGGGCAAAATGTTATTGGGGTTTTCCCTGCTGAATGCCCTGTTGGCAATAGGTTCGCTCGCTAACTATACGTGTGACTGATACGTTACTAGCGAAATGTGGGTTTACACTGCCTACCTTTGGTGAATACAGCCATGGGCATATGTACTAAATGTGACGTGTTATGCTCCAGGGAAGCAGCGACTCCCCACAGTCAGTGGTTGTCGCAAGCTTTGTCATCGTTTTGTGCGACCCTGCTCGAGTCGTTGGACCCTCGACCTTTAACACCAAGCACTAAGGTACTATATTGTAAAGCTATTACTTAGTAAACACTTAATTAATTTTTGTGAAAAGTGTGTGTTGTTATTACAACACACGCTTTGGGACCCCGGATGATGAGTGCATTTATTTTTATTTTTACTACTATTCTTTCTACTCTTGAAATTAATTTAATGCTTTGTCCTGTAACGGATTAGTTATAGTGTCCGAAAATCAATGTCATAAATTGAATGTTAGAATGGGAAGCTCAATTGGCATATCTCCTGACTGACATAGTTATCTATCAACGCACAGCCCAAACCACTGGACGGATCCGGCTGATTTTTGGCATGCAGGTAGATGTTATGACGTAGGCATCCGCTAAGGGTTTTGATTAATTCTACCGCCAAGGGGATGAATGTTTGTATGAGACTGTCAATTTTAAACCGATATATTACAGTACAGTTAGTCACAATATAAATGGGACGTAGCATACACTGAATGTTTTTCATTCTTCTTGTTCCCTCTTAAAGGATTGGCGTACGAAACGGTGATAACAACTATTTAGCACTAGATGTGCCCCGCAGTTTCTCCTTGAAGCACCTGCCAGACGGAAGTACCGACTTAATCGGTTTAGCAGTTTCCTAGAACAAACAGATAGGCAGACAGACGGACAGCCAGAGATTTTTTTTTTTTTACAATTAGTGATAAGCTGTTATTTTACAATTACAAACAGACACTCCCATTTTATTTATCTGTATAGATGTACATGAGTCTTATTTGTTCCTTAGCTGAACAAATTTAATAATACTTCTATTACAGACACATCATGAAAAGACCGAAGAGCCAGTCTCAAATGGCATCACGCACAAACCGCCGTCCGCCACCCAGAACACTTCCAATAATCCGTCCACGACTACAACCTCACAAGGTGATTTGGACTCTATTTGTACTGCGACAGAGTATATAATTGGCGTATTATGTGAATTGGGTGTTACATGTAATTAAGGTTCATTTTGTTTCAGCATCACCAACTCGAACGAGAATTCTTCAGCAGCTTGGCAAGTTGATGACCACGTGTCTAGTGCTTAGGATAGATGACTTCACCGTATATAAGGTAAGTTAACTGGATTACTGAAATTTGATCGTTTTTTTTAAGTTAAACCTAACTATATCGATTTATCGCCCGTATAACCTCCTGTATACAAAATTTCATGAAAGTCATTGGAACCTTTTGACCAGATTCAGTGTATTATTATCTGTATACATAAAACATGTACAAGAATTGGGCGTTTAAAGTATGAGACAGTATAGATGTTTGACTTTCCAGAAAACCTTTGCATATGACTTTGTACACGTAGGCATGCCTTTAAAAGTGTTATTTCTAAAAGTAACAATTTAATATTCGAAAATCGGATATTCAAATAGATTAATGTTGCCTGCATCGATTGTAAGATACTCGAGATATCGACCTTAAAAACATTTTAGCCGATTATAAAAAAAGTATTTCACAAATAGAGTTCTTCATTATCTTTGAATAACATCAGAATGTAGTGTTAATAATTCCTAAAATAAATAGCTAAAATAATTCCATGTCATTTATCCCCAAATCAATAATAGCGATTATTGACTTGGGTTACGATTATTTCTTTTTAACTATTAAAAAACTTTGACTTAAATGACATGGAATTATTGTAGCTATTACTATCGCAGTTCAACTCATAAATGTGAGTTAAAAACTGTATCAAGATACGTCACATACCTTAGAAGAACAACGCGTTCAAACAGGCAAAATAATTTTGTATGGAAATAACGACTTTAATGTATACTTTTTAAAGAACAGAATAATAAATACCTTACTAACTTGTCCAGGTGTCAACTGGATCTAAAGCGCGAGAAGCGCCTCGACCGCTAGTGAGTGCTGAGAAAGCTACGCTTCCCGGAGACGCCGGCCTCTTACACGCTGAGATAACATTCTTCTATTATCCTGGAGACGTCTACTTTCCTGGTAAGACATACTACATGACATTATACACACATACCTTAGCTCACGCCTGTATTCCCCGAAGAAGTAGACAGAAGTGTTGTAATAACAACACCCACTTTTCACCGAAGATGATTAAGTGCCAACGTGACAGATGATGACTCTATCGCCGTGTCAGTCACAATACATGAGCCTTTCATTCTCTTCTCAGATATATGCAGGTTTCCTCGCTATGTTTTCCTTCACCATAAAGCATGTGGTATGAAATCACTGCACATTAGTTTTTTAAGAAACTCCCTTGGTACAGGCCCCGCTGGGATTCGAACTTGCGTCGCTTGCGTAGCAGGAGACTGCTCAAATCCCAAGACCACCATAGCTATACGACTCTATCCATATTGTCAGTTGACAGGTGTCTTTGCTATAATTAAGTGTCACAATTGTCATTAAGTGACATTAAGTGTCATCACTCATATTCCCAAGTAAAAAGCGACCGTTGTATATCCAGTGCCAGCACCGAAGATGTACGTCCAGTTGAGTCCAGTGCGAGTGTCAGTGGATGTGAACAGCGTGGTGTGGCTGGGAGCATTCTTACCGCACGTGGCTGATGCCTTGAAACAACCGGCCGTGGCCGACCAGCCGCCGCCTTACATGGACGTGCGGATGGAGGCTATTATGCCCAAGGTAGGATTTTATTTCAATGCAAAGCAGTTATGGCAGCCTATGAATGCCTGTAACACCGACCGAGGGTTATTCGTGCGATTCTTAAATAATTAAATCCCTGTACCAATGTAATGACTGTTGCTAGAACAGCGACTCCACTGCTACTCCTCTCCTCCACAGAGCACGGGCAACCTTATTCGGCTTATATCCTAGTAAGGCACTTATAAATGTCGATAAACTATCAATATTATCATAAATTGCATTCAGCTGCTTCTTCTCAGTAGGCTAGTTTCCGCAGCGGTGGCCAATTCTATCGAGTTTCATAAGTACCTTACCAGGGCCTAAACCGAATAAATAATTTTCAGCTGACTACTAGTGTTTGTTCATTTAACAACTACAAATACCGTCACGAGTTTTAAGCGGTCGTTAAAATAGTGGGGAGAACTGCGTATTTTTATTTGTTGAAGTATTTGTTGCGCTCACGCCAAACAAACCTAAAAAAGATCACTGCGCATTCAAAATCAGCGCTCAAAACTAGTGACGCCGGGTATATCAGCTGGGTATCGTAAGGAGGGACCCAATTAGCTAGTCGTCGGGGGATCACGGTGAAGCATGTAAAGACATAACACGTACAAGCGACCTGCACGCTTAGAAGCTATATTAGTTGAACAATAACCTCTAACCGCGAAGGAATTTCTGAAAAATTTTAATTCTTTGACCTGTCTGTACTACACAAGGAGATCTGAAATGAATATTGGGTACACGTGTTAAAGAAATATGTGAAGTTGTGTATAACATTGCAGATAGTTCTAGAGGCGGGCTCCGAGCATGTGTCCCAGCAGCGCGACCGTCCCAAGGAACTGCACGTCTGCACCGCGCGCGCCACCTTCACCAACGTGCGGGACTCGCCCAGAGCCAGTGAGACTCATTATTTTATACCACTAAGGTGACAAACTAACAGCCCATCTGATGGTAAGTGGTCACCGTAGCCTATGATCGCTTACAATAACCCCAGGAATTCCAAGCGACCACAGGCTGCGGTAACTACGCGCGCGTTGCCGATTCTGTTAATATCATTACATTCTTCATGAATTGGGTTCAGAATGGGATTCATTCGGTACGGCGTCGGGAAGTTCGTTGTACGTTGTACGTCGTTCTATGTTCAACCTACCAACCCTTCGGGCTAATTTTGCGGTGCTGTTATTTTGGTTAGTTAAAAAAACCCCAAGCATGAAATTTATATAATTGCAATCTATATAGTGTAGAGGGCGACCAAGGAAGAACTACTATGACCAAATTAATAGTATTTTTCAGAAAGGTCAAATTCGGAGCACTCGTAACCGAATAAAGTGTATGAAGAGATGCATTAATGTGGATGAAGCGAAAGAAGTATGTAAGGATCGTAGCATGTGGCAAACGGTGGTCTCTGCCTACCCCCATGGGGCGTGAGCATATGTATGTATGTATAGTGTAATGTTACAATACAATTTTTTATTTATACAGACACGGCAGGCACCCGGGCAGACTTGGCCTCAATTCTATCAGCTTTGCGAAGATCCGCGCCTCTGAGAGGACAGTTCCCCTGCTCCGCCGAGGATATCGATCCTATACACGAACAATTCATACTACACGCTAACAGTAAGTAGCTGCTCTCATTTGCTCTATAAATATCTTTCGTGAGTCGCATTACACTCATTCTTTCGATAATATATCCAAACCAGTTCAACATACGTCTTTCAATTCTGGCCATCACATCATTATTCAACTTGCAACTGAATATATCAATCAATGTATCTATGGCACTTATATACTTTCAAAACATTTTTAGATTCACACACTAAACATCCAGACACAAGTCTATCACATAAAATGCTTGCACTGATAAGGCCAGTAAGTATGTATATATATATCGACCCGCCTTTCGTAGATTTGGACGACATAGAGCGCGGGTCGGGCGTGGCGCCGGAGATGTTGTGGCGCGAGAACAGAGCCATTTGGTGCGCGCGCGTCGAGCCGCTGTGGGCGGACTTCTGCGGCGCGCGCGCCACTAACTATAAACCCGCGCCGCTACTCGACGCCACGCCGCTCACTGCTTGGGTGAGTACCTTCATTTAAGGTGTGCCCGAGGTATTTTTCTTTAGCGTGGCAATTATAAGTTCGCTCGTTCAATATTGGAATAACGTTGTACTTATAGAAAAACATACAGTCGAATTGAGAACCCTTTTTGAAGTCTGTTAAAAAGACGTAGCCTACCTCTCATCGGTTGCTGTGCGTTTAGTACCAAAGATAACAGAAGGCAATACCAGTGATCGCAAACAGCAATCATTGCTTCTGTCCTTCGAGAGCCACGAGAAATCAGAGAAATATCTCTCGATTCCCATTGGTCTAGTGGTTGCAAACACTACTGCAGAACAAGAAGACCAGGTTGCGATACCCTTAATTGGGCTAAGTGGTATTAGGTGTCATCTGTGATTTTCCAGTAAAAGACCGCAGTCCAATAGGCTCGCCCCCAATTACACGGGACCTAAGCATATCTGGCGAAACGTGGACGTACATTTTTACAATTTTAAATAATTAATTTGCTATGCTACAGCTATGCTTCGACGAGGGTTTCTCTCGTATATACGTGGTGGGTCGCACGTGTGGTCTGGCTGGGCTGCAGCTCAACCACTACCAGCTGCTGTTCCTGCTGAGACAGATGGAGCGTCTCTCAGAGGCCGCCGCCTGGTTTGCTCATCATCAAGCGTTGATGCCCAATGCTGATGAAGGGTGAGTTATATAAAAATACTAGCGGACCCGACAGATTGTCCTGCATAACGACTGCAGTTCCATCTGCCGGGCTGATTTGTGAATTTTCCAGGGCGCCACCCAAACACATACAAAAAAAAAATACAATTCGGTCCAGCCGCTTAGGAGTTCAGTGATATACACACGTACAGTAGAATTAAGATATGTAATACATTATGTTCGGACAGTACCTTCTAGACCCAAACTAAGGAAAACTTACACTATGAGTACCAGATATTGGATATTATACGTGTAATACAGGGTGTGATATTGCATTGGTTCCATAATAATTAGCCATATTTATATTATTTCACCATGTATTTTGTAATTCCGTTTCATTATTAAATGTAAAATTATTATTCTTAACGAATGTTAGCGCGAAAAAAATCCTTTATAAGAAAAACTGTTAGAAGTAGCTTAGAGTAGGTGCTCGGGTTACTGTTCTGAGCCTAGCACGCATAAGCTCTTCAAATAATTACGTTTATTATTTGATGATTAATTTATGTTCTTGTAATGCATACCACCAAATATAAATGTTCATCATATAAAATTGGTGCCCTGACTCGACTTCGATACCTCATTACCCGATCCTAAGATTGTGAAGAGGTTGTTTGCTTGTAGATCAATAGTACTGGGTATAGTGGTACCCGCCGTGGAGTTGACCCTGGTCCTGCCTACCAACTGTCCCGGCCAGGAGTCCTCCAGGGACTTGGATAGTGTGCCTCTCGACTCATCCAGTCTGCAAGACTTGAAATTGGGTAAGTAGCTTTGGATGCGGTCTCGAGTCACAAAAGCACAGCGAAAGTAGTGGTGATAATGTGCGTCTAATTATTCGCGTCGCACCATATAAGGATCAAAAATTACTACTGCTCAGTCAAGATCAACGCTCATAACTTTGATGGACACCGTATATAGCTGGAATGTCACCGTAACTTGATAGTCACTGAAGAGATTCGAGATCGCTATAGTGCGGACTTCGCAATGCACAACAATTATAAGTGCATTAGGATTGTCAGTGTAAGTCCAATGTATCTACTAATGGCATGGCTGCGTCCTCTTGGCAGTTCCCTTTAACTTCCTAACGATGTAAACCTCTTTTACAAAATTTGTTTTTTTTTGTTAGGTTCGGAGGCGACAATGGCGCCGTCGATGCAGGACAGAGACAGCGGAGTGTTGGCGCACGCGATGTCTATGGAAGTTCCATTGGCACTGCCCCATGAAGAGCTGCCCATGCCTCCGCCTAGTCCTGGGTTGGGATTCGGAGGTAACCATTGCTCTGCAATATATTCAGCTGTTTGCAAAATATTTACATCGCTAAAGTACTGGTTTTTATGCCATTTAAGCATGCGACCATCCTTTTTTCTTAAAATCGCCGTCACTAGTCACCGCGTTGATATAACCGCAGATGTGTATTGGATCGGAAAAATCCGATCATATACAAATCTACGTTTACCGTCAACGCTGTAAAACTCGCACTAAGCCCTCGGAATATAAGTGGTCCCGCAGCCATGGACGCATGCAATACCAGATGCATCATGCACGCTGTGTACAAGCTAGTAATGAACTTTGGAAAATTATTGACCCCAAGGTAGACGACCTTCAATGGGTCCTGGAAACTGGAAAAAATAGATACCCACATCAGTGAATCACAGTTGTGATTTCATACACTTCACTAAATATATAAATTTAAATATTTCAATGGGAGCACTATTCTAGTCGTCAAAAACTTTTGATGTACTAATAACAATGTATTTTCAGGTATAGGGCGGTATACCCCAACTCTAAAAACGTGCCAAGTGGTGAACAAGATAAAAAAAACTGGAAGAATTAATTATTTTTGTATTTTCTAGGTTTTTCGTCAATGCGGCGAGGTCTGACGTCGCTAGTGACGTCTATAGACAGCGCATTGACACGCGACGACACGCGCAGTGACGCCGCTTCTACCGCTAGCTCTGACAGCGATCGATACGTCGTCGTCGGACTGGCCGCCGAGTCGCCTGATGACGCTGACGTTGCATTCAGGTATGCTCTGCACAATATAAAATAACACAATAGTTTTTAGCACAAATTAGGAATTAATCATGGATGAAAAAAGAATACATCGTAAAGAAATCTGCACAATGTCTGAGAAGTAATTCACAGACGTATGTGTAGTGCTTGAGACGGTGATGGACTCACGCTCTGTCACGTTGGCACTTAAGCATGTTCGGTGGAAAGTGGGTGTTGTTATTACAACCCCTCCGCCTACCCCGCAATACAGACGTGAGCATATGTATGTATGTAAGCCATTCCCTAATTACATGAGGCTTGACATAACCAGTGAAATGTAAGGGGGGATTACAGGCGTGAGCATATGTGTTACATGAAAGAAGACTTTTTCGTGATGTTTGCCTTAGCTAATAGGAAAGAACAGATAAAATACGTTAATGTAATAAGTAATTGTTTAATGTATTCAGAGAGTTCGAGCACGGTCGAGCGTCAAGCGGCGTGGAGGTAGCCGCTGAAGTTGTTGAGAGATCGTCCTCGCCCAGCGACCACTCCGTCACCAGCTCCTGTAGGAGACGAGATGTGGTACGACTTTATATATCTATTGTTAAAACAATAATGTACTGATGTATGAAGCAGAACCCTAAGCCTCAGTTGCCAGGTTCACGGATAAACAAAATGTTTAAGTAAAATTGAGATGTTTTTTATTATTCTGAATATAAGAGTTAATTTTATGCAATATTAATGATATCAATAATCATTTTATAGTAAGTTTATTGGTGTCGTATTTTTTGTTAGAAAGCTGTCGCATCGTGGTTGAAAAATGTACAAAATTCGCTACAATTTCAATCTTCAACCTAGTTGGTTGGATGGTGCTTAAAAGTTTACAAACCTAACTTAGATCGGAATATACTACAACACTGATAGAGTTAAGGCAGATGTATCAAACACATTTTAAACTGGCTGATGATAAGCAAGTTTGTCTTCAGATATCAACGTGCACGTTCCGTCTATACAACATCCACGTAGTCCACCAGAGCGGCGCGGGCAAGTCGTGTTTGCGACTCGTGGCGGACGATCTCAAGACGGACGAGTGCGCCGCCATACCATGGGATGAGTTCCAGGTATTTATCACATACTAACTACTCATACATAGTTTCCGAATGGTGATTATTTTATTCGTGTTTTGGATTATAGCTGGAACTTTACTTGCAATGAACCTGCAAATGAGGAAAATACGCAGGCGATATCGTCAACATGTTTAAACCTATATTTGGGGCACTGGTCGCACGAGAGAACGGCAACTCGAGTCTGGGATCTATCAATATTTGTAAATGAATATACACTTCTTAAAACATGTTTATGCCTATTTAACCTCCGTGGAATAATAAAATTGGGCTATATCTTCTCAGACTGTCAAGTTAGGGAATCGAATGCTATATTTGTAAAAGCCTAGAGCATTTTATATGATAATATCCAAATCACGAATAATTTAATCTCCCTGAGTCCCTGAAGTTAGGAATTGTGCTAATAAATATCATTGTGATGAAATTTTAAATAAATGTGATTATATTCATAAACATTTTGTAAAGTAAATTTTAACACCGGTACGAAGTTTGATCGATTAATGTTATTTATTAAGACAATTCAATAACTGTTAATTCTCTTAAATCATTATTTTAATACTATTCATCCACATTTGCCTCTGCGTTCATCAGCTCAATTTTTTTAAAAATTGAATCTATATCTTCTCCATATAAATTCTTTGGTAAAAAATAATAACACCTAAATTATATTTTCAATTGTCTACAGCATGTTTAATTTTGATAAAGCTCTGTATACCTATTTGTTTTCAATATACAGTAATTATTGGTCATAGACAGGTCCCAGCCTTTATCATTGCGAGAAAATTTATACCGGTTACGAAGGGTGTTTGCGGTTATTAAGTTTGATGATGTCCGCAAAAAATTGCAGGATACTTTCCATTATAACATTTATAACTTACGAAGGGTTAAGCAGAGGTGCTGTAACAACAACACCCACTTTTCACTGAATATTATTCAAGTGACAACGCGACAGAGGGTGAGTCCCTCACCGCCTCAGGCACTATACATACGTCTTTGATTTACAGTACTTAAGTTTTTAGGAAAACTTACATTAAAGTATATGATATAATCTTGTATCATTAGATTATGTCATTCTCGTTGCAGTAGTCCCTCTCAGACAGTATTCCATACACATTATCTTTAAAATAACTTAACAATGTTATCTTATGTGATATATCCTATAGATATAAAGTAATATTTCATATTACGACATTTATGAAAATAATGTTAAAGGCATTGCAATATAGAAAGCGTAATATTGGGTACTTTATTGCTGACATCATAAAACTGAAATTAGTTTGACCGTTGAATTCCAGAAACAATAGAACCAATGATAGAGGCTCTCTTTGCATGATCACAATCCCCGTAACATCGAAACATAATAAACGAACAATGAATGTAATGCATCCGTTTTTCTAACTTCCCGAACATTTAAAGACACGATTGAAGTAACCGCCAGCTCACTCTCACGCTCATATAATATGGGCGTGAGTAAATGAGGTGTGACGTAATTTTGTATCGTATTCTTTATGTGTTGTGGTGGTTTAAGTGTATGTGTGTTCTCTCCGCAATGCCCGCTCGGCTCGCGAACGACAGACCCGTCTCAAGGTATTCCACGATCGCAGATCGTTTCAAGATGTAGTGGTTTGTTTACAACTAGATGTAGAGGTTATGTGTCGTAGCCAAGGGGGTCTGTATGTGTACGAATGGATGTGAACGAACGGTGTTTTTGTCACGAAATATGTTTGTCACGCGAGTCTGTGGCGTCTCTGTCTATGTGTGTGGCGCGAGGCGAATAAAAACATGCGCCGTATCCCCACCATATTTGACGGCACCTGTATTCCTCCAAGGGGTAGGCAGAAGAGGACTCTGGGCTGCTATTGGGAAATAACAAATGGAAAAACACAATACCAATCTAAAGATACTTTGCTGTAGAAGTATGTGACGAAAACACCCTTCAAATATGCTTTTAATACTATTGTACCGGGCTTCATAGACACCGCCGTCTGGGGGCCACACAGGTATGACACTCACGCTTCACACTTAACCTCAAAGGTTGCATGACATTCCAATTTAAACCTTGCATCCTAGTACACTAAATTACTTTTAGTAATTTCTTGCTGTAAATAGATATGATACATTTACACTACAGTAGTGCAACGTCGTTTGGTCTGATCCTAACACTCATCAATACCCTCCTGTAAGATTCCATACATCATATACAGTTAAATACTAATTATGTGTATTTCCAAATTGTGTAATTCTAAATGAATAACTTTTTACTGAATACATTTATATAAGTATATGCGGTACTTAAATTAAATACATTTAAGTCCTATTTCCCATTCCTGTCTGTCTATTTGTTTGTTCCGTCTAATCTCTGAAACGGGTACACCGATTATAACTGGACTTTCACTGCTGATGTTACAAGAAGAAAATTAGGCTACTCTTATTCAAAAAAAAATATTCAATTTAATATTCCGATATATACCTTCCGATATATAACTTTCAATTTAATATTCCGATATATACGTATGGGAAATGTTTACGCTCGCTTTTACGATGTTGCATGCTTACACCAAATCATACTCATATCATTATATCGTATGTGTGGCTGTTTAAATGTATAGTTTTATGGAATTTGCCTGTCACTTGTTATGCATGAGCTTTTGCTAATGTGAAAACATTTTGCGTTTAAAGAAGCTGTTTAGCAAACATGTATTGGTAATATGATTTAGTTTAGCGTACTATTTTAAATTTCTATGAATGGGCCCGGATTTATTGAAGAATTTAAGCTGAGCTGCTTCAAGCTACGACTATGGTCTTCTACGTACACACGTATTTTGCCCGCTCGAGCATTTGAAACTGCTTCGGACTGACGGCATTTTATCAACAGCAGCGTCTTGAACAAGGGCGGATTTAAAGGCCCCGTCTTAGACGGTATTTTGAGCCCCTCTTAGAAAAAAATCCTGGGTCGGCCCTTGGTCTTGAAGCTGCCCGTGCCGGGAAGTTTACGAATAAAGGACCTCGCTGCCAATAGCTTCTGCGTTTGTTTACATTCTTAACGCTTGTAGCGCTATTTTGTTTTCAACACAGTGCAAAGTAGTTTGATAAAATGTTGCAAGTTTGTATTGAGGGAATGAGGTGTATAGATTGTTTAAACGAATGAGAATAGCTCAACGCATAAATGTTCAAGTACCTATCTAATATTCATTAGTACATAGTCTTAGAAATATAGTTTATATACCTAGTAGTAATTACCACAAAAATTATAAAATTAAAGAAATACTGTGTGATATTAGGCAGACACCGTACACACTTTATGCTTTCTGAAATCTTTGTGGTTTGTGACCCAAATATTACCTAACTTCCCAGAAACTAACTCAAGTTTGACTGGAATTTTAGTAAGTACATTGATTATTTGCCTTAGAATAAGTTCTCGATGCGTGCGCGCGCGTGGTCGGAGCCGGCGGCGAGTGAATGCGATGATCTGCAGCCGAGGGAGTCGCCGCGAGTGGCCGCCAAACTCATACGTACTGAACTGCCCAGATTGCTTGATGAAAAGGTACTTTATATATTATAATTATTAAGGATGACTTGTATATTAATTTCATTGAATCCATAATGGTGTAGCTTTCACTCAAACTACTCGGCGGTTTCGAATGAAGAGTAAGGTTTCCGCTGATCATACGATTCTGAGGCATATCTTCAAGGTCCACTACACTAGGTAGATGGCCACCACAGGTCATTATTAATATACATTCAATCGTGACCAATTTTTTTAGGGTTCCATCCCAAAAGAGTAAATTCCTATTATTATTATTATTACTAAGACTCCAGGCTGTTACTGGAAAATTACAGATGAAAAAACCCAATAACACTTTCCCCGACCGCGTTTACGAGCACTAGACTTACAAGGCAGTTTGTTTTTTAAACTTTGTATGTTAACACTTATTAATTGATAGGGTGAGCCTACTGGCCTGGCACCTTTCGACGAGCTTCTAGAAGTCCGCATCAGGGATTTGAGCATAGCTCTCAATATGAGCACTGCGCTGGCGCTGGCCGAACTCATTGAGGATGAGGTAGTCGCTCCACCAATGCCATTCGAGGTAACATTTATTTTATACATTCACTTTGATTCCAGCATAATTTTAGGTATATGCTGTCGTCACGAGCTATAAGTGAAAATAATGGGGGTAACTGCGCATGTATTTTATTCGCATCCCGCCATACAGAGAGACAGGCTTATACAATTATTACTGAACATTTATGGTCAGTGCTTATGATGACACTTTAATGGACGTATTTTTTTTTAATTTCTAGGTACCAAGTTTCTTAAACTATGCATAAGATATTATGCTGAGATTAATGTGGCTGGCTAGTTTCTGAATTTTTCAATATTCATGAGTGCCTTAACCAGGAGTTTATTTATTGCATCTTTTATTGTTATCGTAGCGTAGTTCGTTCAACACATGCATCGCTCTAAGATTCACAGGCGGGCAGAAAAACGAGTATCTAGTTTTCCACAATACATCTTTCAGGTGTTGATAGAGAACATGAAACTGCATCTCATAGAAGACCGGCAGACCCGTTCGATATCAGCGCCGCCGCCGCAGCCGCTAGACATAGACCTATCATGTCTGCGCATGACGCGGGACACATTAGGCGTCCTCTGCCTCGGTCCCCCGGCCACCACGCCTTCCACGGTCGCCTCGCCGGCCACACCACAGCCGCAACCAGAGTTGGATGTGGCTCACGACCAAATCGACCGGCTTAGTAAGGAAAACGAAGAGTTGAGGAAAAGGCTGCACACGCTCTCGAGGATCGCCGAGGATAACAGGGAGTTGAGGGCGTGAGTATTTGCTATAGTTTAATATTTGCCAAAACAGGAACGGCTAGAAAATCATCAGACTTTGAGATTTTCATGGTCTTTCAAATACAACTAAAGGTACGTTGTAGAATTTCAGTTCTCATAATGTATACTCGCTAGCGTCACTCGCTCGGAGGCTTCTCTATAAATATATTACATTTGATTATGTTTTCAGTAAGGTAGAGGAGGCGTCAGTGCTGCGTCAATGCGTTCATGCAGCGCAGCAGGAGGCGGCTGGCCTGCTCGCAGACAAGCAGCAACTGCTCGACAACTTACGCATACTGCAGGTAACGTGACACATTGCTTGGACGTCCCATTGTCAATATCACCTTTGAAAGTATGGAAAGTTGAAGCTCTCCCAATGAGATTTCATTACCTTCAGACCAAGACAATGTAAAATTCGATACAAAATGTATGGAGATGACATAAATCAGTCACGTGATAAATATGTCATTCCCATATTTTGTATCATTTCTATTAGCGAAGCGCAAGAATAATATTACTTATGCCCCAGACCCTGGTAGTAAGCAATACAGCTTAACCTTACCACCAACCAAATGTTATGAATATATATATATATATAAGGACTTGAACATAGTTCCGATAAACCATGCAATGCGATATACAATGCATATACATTTGAACTGCAGCTTAGTCGTGCAACGACAGCTTGCACATTACAAGATTTGCACGTTTTACGACTTAGACTCGTGCTCATTTTGCGACTTGCACATAATATTATCGTTCCCATATATCATGTAAAGAGATTATTAGCGCCCATAGGTATCCGTTTACTATAAGGCTGCAACCTCATGCAGCCGCTCGACTCTCGTTTTCAGCGACAATCTGATCGAGATGGTGGTATTTTTCGTTATTCAAAGATGGGCCAAAAGTTAAGGAAGACAGAAATGAGTGTACCCGATCTAGAAATGCTAACGGTTGATGGAATGGCTTTATCATATGTGCTAATTGGTGGCGAGGCATTCCAATTAACACTTTCGATACTTCCCAGCGACAAAACTCAACATTTTCAGCTTTGTCGCTACATTTACTGCGACTACATTTGTCGCTAGAAACAAGCGTCGAGCGGCTTACATCAGGTTGCACCTTAAGACCAAAAATGCAATTGCATTTGTTTTCGACTCTTCCCTGATTACAAATAATGTTGTCCAATATTACAGGAGCAACTAGGATGTCGCGGAAAGAGGTAGCGATCGACCAGCTCGCCGCACGGGTGCCTCGACTGCACCGCTTGTTGCGGCGACCACTCCTAATTGATCTGCTCGATCGAACATTGGCCACACGACACCGAGTGTCAGGTAGATTGGACACGGCGTATATCATCCAATATTGTGCCCAAAAGACGCGTGAGTGCTGGATTATAATCTTAAAAACGCAGTGATGTGTGTATTCAGATTTTTCTTTTTATTTGATTTCGAATTGGTGTCGCTGTATCAAGATGGAGGACGGTGGAATGAGTTGAAATCACCGACGCACTATGCGACCTGTATCCTGATTCACGTAAAACAAACAATTAAAATACAGTTGAACGATTAAAATCACTCGATCGAGGTTGTATCCAAACGTGGTATTCACGCGTTCCATAATCGAAGTTCGATAGGACTTCAACTCAATAGGATCGAAGATTGATAATTTCGTGACGACTATCAGTGATTTTTTTTAACTCCAACCAAAGTTAGAAAAGATGGAATGAATTTTCAAACGCCGTACTGTTTCCATTATCTTCGAATGGGACATGGATATAAATCGTTTATATTTATTAGCGATGCGCGATGGCGAGAATTTAATCGTGATTGTTTCGATTGTTCAAACATCTCGAATTCGATGAATCGCAATTGTGTTCAATCGCAGTCGATGGTAGCGAATTGGATTCGTTAGTTGTCGCCACTCATCGAACATGACGCAAAGCATTGCGAAGGATGGCTCGAGTCGATGGTAAATTTGATCGACTCCGATTGTTGAAACATTTCGCAATCGGCCATCACCACTACTATTTCTAATTGTATGATATTATTACAATATTTTAATGGCACAGTTTATATAAACGGAGTCGCCAGATCGCCTTAAACAAAACGTATCTCAACATAGTGCTTAGACGATTATTGAAAATCGATATAATATAGTAGTGATGGCTATAGAAGTACACATGACTACATATCAAGCTATACATTTCGTTACCTTAACAAAGTCCCAAGTGACAAACAGGACGCGAGCCCATGGCATTGAACCGGCACTAATCCAGACTCCAGGCAACTGAATAAAATAACAGATGGAAAACACACTTTGATTGTTTATGGAATCCAGGACTTAGCGCTGGCGACCATTAAACCAACGTGGCTGTCGCAGCTGCAGATGCTTCAGTATAAATATTTAATTTTAAAATCACAACCGGACACTACATTTTACATGCTTGTATAGCTTGATTTTTGGCCAAGTGTACAAATATGAATTATTACAGATATGTTCTATACATGTACGAATCCAAATTGAAATGGATTGAACGCCGAAAGAGTAACGTTGGGAAAAATGAGGGCTTAGAGGTATGATGTTGTAAGATCGATTGTATTGGCATTTTTTGGTATCAAGGAGTTTTTCAAGTGTTGCTATCGGCTTCCTGTGTTGTGTGTAAATGTGGACTTTGATACTTTAGTATAGGATTGATAATGGCTTGATGACGGTTTAAAAAATATAAGTACCAAATAGATGTATGAATTGCTCATTGTATTGATGTATATTGAAATTTGTAAAACGCCACAACATAAGTGATAATGCGAACATGAATAATGTTGCAATAAAGAGTTTTGTTTTTATAGATAGCGGTTTCGATTAGTCGTTTCTTTACAATATACTTTACTTTACAACAATATTTTTTGCTCTCTTATCACGGGTTTGCCACCGTTTTCGTTATCTATACTCGCTAGCGTCTCCGCCAAACATTTGTATTAAAAATTGTGCAGCGACACCTAGCGGTGACGCGAAGAACTAAAATAAATGTGAGTAACGCTAGCGAGTATAGTTTACGAAAATGGTGGCAAACTCATGATAGGGATACTGATCTAAGCGTAACGTGAGGGAGTTAGAAAATATTTTAAATACATCAATGTTTAATGTGATAAAATATCTTACAATCTTAATATTACTGTGGTATATGCATAATTATTTACGTGCATATATATAATTAATATTGTCCCAAATGTTATGAAAAATATATACTATTATTTAATTTGAACTTCTAAAACTAAGTAAGTCCAAATACCAAAAATTTTATCATTTGTCTCGGTCATACAAATATTCGTTTCATTATGTCAGATTAGGATTGAAACTATTACACCCTTTCGTATGCCTGTTACTTGGACACTAAATAATAAATGATTACAAAACATTTATTTTAACCAATACATTTTTATCAACGCGTTCACTACTAACGACGCGTCTGTGCGTTCAACTGTTAGAGAATTTACGTAGACGTGAAATATTAGCAGTGAATGTGTTAAGGAATCTATTTATATGCAACAGGTTGGAATATTTTACTTAAAATATTACACTTTAATACATAAGCTCTATATGTATAAGTAAACATATCGCGATTGACCTATTTGGATATTTGATATGGGATATCAATTTGTCAAAGCGCAATGCCAAGAGTTTAAAATTCTACTTCGCTATTGTGAAGGTGTAATCTGAGTACTTATAACGTGCATTTATTATACGATATTTTTTTTAAATAAATAAACAAAAATGTTGGGAAAGTAGACTGTTTAAGTATGCGGATTAAGGTTTAAAATTGTATAATTCAAACTGAGATGAGTGCAACATGTGGTTTTCGAAGTATAGTGTGTACTTGTAATGAGGTTATTATAGGATGAGCTTTGAAACTATACAGAAATCATTATAGTCATCCGTCTGCCGTTATGCCATATTATTTGGGGTCTGCGCATGTTTTGAGATTATTCTTAAAATAATAATATCAATTTCATTTTGATTTACATACAAAATCCCATGTATCAGTACCCAAAAATTTTTAAAACGTAGGTTCTGTACTCCTATCACGAGTTTGCCACCGTTTTCTTAATCTATACTCGTTAGCGTCACTCGAGCAATATTTGCACGAGATATTTTAGTTCTTCACGTCACCGAGTCGCTGCACAATTTCTCATACTAATATACGGCGGAGACGCTAGCGAGTATATAGATTAAGAAAACGGTTGCAAACCGGGGTACTGTTAGAGCTCATCCCATAGTAACCAAAGTTCTACAAAACACTTACACCTAAAACCGCTAAAAGTATGACACTCCATACATTGCGCGTCGAAGTATTTTGGTCTTCCTTTTAAATTTACTTACAAATTATTTAGCTTTAGAGAAATAAGAATCAAGAATTAAATTTATTTAATTTTTAAGGCGCTTTGCATACGGGTACAGATACAGACAGAATAATAAGCTCAGACCCGTTTCGCCGTTGTTGTTTAAGAAAGAAAATATAGGACAAAGGGAATCTTATCCTGCCAATGCACACGGTAATCAAAGAGACCGCACCGTCAATGACCGTTAGGTAACCTTCTAATGGCTTTGCGGGCAAACAATCTGTATTGATCTGTAAAGCGCCTCATCCAGTGAATTGTGATGTGTAAATTTAAGCTATGTACGAGTGATTCCGTCACGAGTTAAGAACGAGTACCTTATAATACACAGTAGTCATTTTATGAGCCTGTCTCAGTCTATAAGTATGGCGCGAGGCGAATAAAAACATTCTCAGTTGTCCTTACTTTTTATCGCTGTATGTTCTTTACTCGTGAAGGGACCTGTAGTAATTAATAAACATTTATTTACCAAATGTTTCCTAAGAAACGTGTTTATATGATATTGTTCCAACTCTTTTTATTTCACACTTTGTAGACATAAGATTTCTTAAGGATGTGAAACTATTAACATTTTCTAAGCATTATAGTGTATCAGATACAAATGACGACGTTATAGTAGTCTCAAACATATTCTATGTTATAGTTATTGATACCTATAATGAGGGATTTACTTTGTATTGACTTGTAAAACCATTGTCAAATGTACTAAGAGTAAATATACAACCATAATCAACTTGGGTAAAGGATATTCCACGCCAAACTAAATGATGTTGGAGCCAAATGTACAGAAAGCGTTGTATACATAATTTTTCAAAAGGGTTTTTTTATTATGTGGGCATTTGTTCATGTTATAAAGTCTTACGTCGCTTTCAATTGTGAACCTTATTGGTACAAGACACTGAGCAATGAAGCTATTGTTGAGAATGCCATTGAAATGATTCGTGTAGTGAGATTTTTAGAAGTATTTTTTGATACAAAATTACACGACAAATTATTTTTAGAAGATATAATTGACTGTGTAACATTGACGTTGTGAATTCATGTGTTTTGTGTTACATTCTCATATTCTCACTGTAAAGAATATTTTTTTGATCTGGCAACATTATCTCCCATGGGTAAATGGAGTTAGGCACACGTACTAAAATGTGCAATCTTTGATAACTCGTAATATATTCATTAATCATTATAATAATATGTATACATTTTGGTGGCTATCATAGATTTAATATTGTATTATGAATATCCATCTTTTTAATAATATATGTGTTAGAATAAAAAAATGTGCCTGTATTTAAATTAGGTACATACTATATATAGCTTGAGAAATTGTTGTTGTATCCTTTCATGCCTTCAACTATTTAATCATGTATGTATAGGGTTATTCAAAACTATTTTGTTATATTATTTTTATTTACGTCGACAGTATTTAAAAGGGAATTTATTCTAAATCCACTGTGTTACATTTCGTTGTTAGATCATAATGACGCTATCGTCTTATCATGTGTCATATTGTCGTTGCATATTTGTTTAGTTACAAAGGAATTGTTAATATTAAAGTTCGATATTCTATACATTATTATTTTTTTCATTCCCTCTAGTCTAAATCTAAACGCATCATATATTCTGCTTTAATGCCTACTATATATGGCTATAATATAGTGGAAAGTATAATTTTCACCAAACGTCATCGCGTGTTCCATCCTTGAAAATTATACCCTCGAACCTGCTTGAATAAATTAAAAAGTAGCTTTTAATGCACTGGAAATGTTATTTCCTTCATAGATACAAGAACCAAAAATGTTCAAGTGTTGAAAGTGGTTATTATGGAGAACGAAGTTTTAAGAAGGTTTTTAAGTCGATTGAACTCAAACGTGATTCACTTCTAGCAAGTATCTACGCCTGCTAAGTCTGTAACAGCTCGAATCTCATCTCAGACAACACAACATAAAGAAAAAAATCCTGTGGCAACTCGCAAGTAGGACATTTAAAAAATTAAGACATTACCAGGTTTGATATTGTTAAAAACAAAAGTAAACAATGAAGCGAAGACACAGTTTTTGTACAAAGCCGTCTTGACAGTTTCAAGTGCCGTCACGAGTTATGAGTACTCACCGAAAGTAGTGGGGATAACCTACCTATCTCTGCAATAATTATTTTAATTTTAGCAATGTATCCGAATAAAATATTTGACTTTTACGAACAGTGTTGCCCGTTCATTGAAATTCCCCAGGGTTAGTTCATTCAATATTCTTTCAGTCTCTTCATAATATTTAACAATAAATAGGCGCACGGCAGGCAGTAAGCACTTAATATAAAGAAAAGCCCCGCACCGGGGCGCCCTTAGCTGCGTTGCTTATTTTTAAGTTTAAGCTCCGCTGGAGGCCTTTGGGTCTCGCCCTATAGTCCGGTTAATCAGTGGAGGTAACTCCCCCCTACCAACTGCGAGAGACCATATGTGTAGATATAGATGTTTTACTTTTCTTGTTCAGATTCCTTATTTTGTATAGATTAACATAGTCTAAGCGCAAATAAAAAATCATGCATCCTTGGTTGGAAGCATCTATTTCATTACTTATAACTTTCAAGGGCCTTTTTTATTTCTTTATTTTGCTTTTATGCATTAAAATATACAACAAGTTTAGTTCACGTTCATCGATTATAAAATATTCGGTAAATCTATGTCTGAACTATGGCAACAAAAACACACGTGAGCTTGAAAGGGGGAGCTGCGTGACACTCGTTCCATTGATATTGTGGCAACATTTTTAGTGATGGCCGATGATTCAGGTTGAATGGGATGATTTAACGAATATTGCCGAATTTTTGTGTTGAAATAAAACAAGTTTCTCAGAATTCGGTGTTTCGATGTGAATTATGTTAAATCTTTAAACATTCTTTGTGAACTTGTGCATTTTTTGTGACTAAATTGAAGTGTTGTTCGGTATTGAATGTTTGTTGTGTCCTTTATTAGGATCAGTGGTTATTATAAATCTATTGGATTACCGTTGGTTGTTTATTCTGTTACGAACTAGGTGAGTTACGAACTTCTAAAAAGTTTCATGTACCAAGTAATTGATGTGTATTATGCGCCGAGATTTTTTCTGCCACGAATGCTCAGGTGTAGTGCGGTGAGCAAGCGACCGGCCGAGATAACGGCAGATTACTGCAGATTGCCAAGATTCTGATAAGATTTAGAGCTCCGAGACATTCCATAATACTAATACTCTTGTAAACTTCTTACATCCTTATACCTACATCTAAAACAAACTTTGAAATCGTTGGGTTGTGTCTTGTGTATGTCATGCTCCATTTATTACTGAAAGCTTTATATAAATTGAGAAATCCAAGTGAGAGGTATTTATGTAGCATTACTCATTACGTTAAACCACACCACTTGTTTCTACTCCATAAAGTTGTGCATAAAATTATGTTTTGTTTGTTTGATGCATAGGTTAGAAACATGAGCTTCTTGACTCAAAAATGACTTCAATTAATCTGGAAGCCTATACATGTAAAGAGTTCCTCTTATTCCATGAGCTACTTTCTCTAATTGTTTATCAGAAGGTAGATGTAATAAAAAATAATAAATCAGGTGGGTATTATGTCTATTTTATTTTATATGAGAATCACCTGCTTCAATCACTTGATAGTTGTATCAATGTTTAGACTCATAATATTTACAAAACATTATATTAAAATGGTCTACACCTATACAAATAAATGAAATTGAAGTGTCTGTTTGTAATTCTAAAATAATAGCTTTTCACTACATGCACATGAAAGTATACACGGTACTAACTATTTTTTTTATTTTTTCTCGGTCTGTCTGGCTCTTTGTTCTGGGTAATCTCTTAAACAGCTAGACCGATTTTAATGGAACTTTCACTGGCAAATAGCTAATGTTACAAGGAGTAAATTAGGCTACATTTTTTTTTAAAATTAGGTTTCTGCGGGTATGAAATTAAATCTATGCAGGGCATAGCTAATTTTCAATAATCTATCAAAGTTTACAGATGGATTGCTATCCCCAGTGATCTGTTAGATTTGATCTATGCATACCATACAAGTTATTGCAATGAAAGTAGGACAAAATGATAGATTTTTTTATGTTTAGTAACCTAAATGACAGATGGATAGAATATTGAAAATGAGTGTTAACAAATACCTGTCTATTTCCTCCTTTCAATGCTTAACCCACCACACTTATCACCACACTTATCTAGCATTATATGATCCTAGAAAAGTATTTTATGTTGCAACATAGTAGTATTTTATGACTCTATACTATGCCTAGTTTAGAGTCGACTAGCTGTGCCCTGCTGTTTCACCCGCGTTACCATACCATATCAATACCAATCCCTAAAAGTAGCCTAAACTTTCATAGGGTTTTTCATTTAGATAAAATAGGGGATCAAATTCCTGTCCAGTGGTTTTGACTGTGTGTTGATAGATCACTATGTCAGTAAGTCAGTCACCTTTGAGTTATATGTATTTAGATAATAACAATACATAATATTATATAGTAGTAATATTGTATATATAGGACAACTCAGGATCAGTTTGTCTCTACTGTTTTAACTGATTTTTAAAAAAGGACTGTGTTTCCCAATTAGACCATAAATATTATGTTTCTCTTTCTTTTTTATTTAATTTCAATTTCAATTTCAATTTATTGCTTTAAAACATATTCTATTTAAATTCATGAAGTATTTTCTCACTCTTTTCTATTACATTTAAACACTTAACATCTAGAAATGTTATGCCTATCATTATTTATCTGCCCATCCTCAC
The DNA here is from genome assembly GCA_929442735.1 of Watsonalla binaria. Classification (NCBI taxonomy): domain Eukaryota; kingdom Metazoa; phylum Arthropoda; class Insecta; order Lepidoptera; family Drepanidae; genus Watsonalla; species Watsonalla binaria. The sequence goes on from OV838938.1 coordinate 4,891,644, forward strand.
AATTGACAAGTATTTTTTGCATACCAACATACAGTTTTTTATTGTAACTTGATATGTATTCAAGCAGTTGTGTCATGCATGCCATCCTCACAAGGTCATAATGCTGCTTTGATTATTTTTACAAAGTATACTTGTCCATGCTTTAAGTAGAATTATTTGCATAGTTGCACATATATTATAAAATCTATTTTTTTTAAAATAAAATTTGCCTAAATTATTTCTTGTAATATTTCCTGTTACAGAGATAAAATATATTATAAAGCCTATGTTACTTGCTGATGATGTAGCTTTCTATCTATTGCTGAAAGAATTTGTCAAATGATTCAAGTAGTCTCGGAGCCTATTCAATGCATACAAACAAATATCTTTCCTCTTTATAATATTAGTGTAGATCCTAATGTACATTAGTGTAGATTATTCCAAATTTTATTCATATCCATTATGATATTTGAATGACACGCAACATTTTACAAATGTCAAGTAGGTAATTGCTCCACTAGTAAACTCTTTCAAGAGAAGGAGTTGACTCGCAGGTAAATGTAGTTATTATTAGATAATAGATAGACATTGATGACTAAACTGTACTCGTGTGACGTGCCTGTGTTCGCCCACTTGGCTTGTTTGGCCATGTTTACGACCGTCATTATACGGCACATTTCCTATCTTTCTCTATGAAATTTGCAACTTCTTGTGAGAGATTACTGAATTATGTTTATACCCATTTGGTTGAGAGTCATAATTAAAATATATTTTATTATATAAAAACTTTAAAGAGCCGTGGTGGCCTCGGGCTTTGAGCAGTCGCCTGTTACGCAAGCGACGCAAGTTCGAATTCTAGCGAGACCTCAACCAATGGTTTTTCCAAAAACTTATGTATCATGCTTTACGATGAAGGAAAACATGCATGCAAACAATGATAAACTGCATATGTCTGAGAAGTAATTTAAAGACGTATCTGTAGTGCCTGAGAAGGCGATGGACTTCATCCTCTGTCACGTTGGCACTTAATCATCTTCGGTGAAAAGTGGTTATTGTTATTACAGCACCTCTGCGTATCCCTTCGGGGAATACAGGCGTGAGCATATGTATGTATGTAACTTTAACAGTGCAACCCTCACGCTAGATAGCATATGATATGAGAGAGATATGAGTACGCTGCTTTGTGTATGTAATGTGTTTAGTATTCCATATTATGAGATCCACATCCATAGAAATAATGTTTAGTTGCTATCTCCGATAGGGCACTAACTGACGGGAGGGCTGGCAATATATGTAACTATATTAAACTTACTTCGCTCAAACGTTGTAATATTCCTACCTATAAGACCTCGGGGCATTAATCTCCGTCCCACGAGAGGTATTAGTGGAATTTAGGAATTGGATAACGGACCGGCCGGAGCGAAGGTCGTTACGCCTGTCACTTGTTTACCTATACCTATAGCTAGCCTATGTACCTACCTAATAACTAAACACTCGGTAGACACAAAACCAGCCACACTAGGACTTATTTTTTCGCATATTGTAGGTTATAAAATATATATATACGCCATCCCCGAAGAGGTAAGCAGAGGTGTTGTGACAATAACACCCACATTTCACCGAATATGATTGATCGTGCGTACATACGTCTTTGAATTACATTTCAGACATTTGCAGGTTTCCTCACGATTTTTGCGTTCACTGTAAAGCACGTGGGGTGACATAATTACTGGCATAGATTTTAAAATAACTCACCGGCCGCTGGGATTTGAACTTGAATCGCTTGCGTTTAAGGCGACTGCTCAAACCACCACAGCTCATATATTTATTTACATCTTATTTGTGGGTATATTTCAATAAACTTTAGACTTTAAATCTCAAATAATTGCCTAACAAAAAGCTAAAACTAATTGAGCAATAATAGCTCAATGATAACTATGTGACTTTAAAGTAACATCAAGTAGACTTTACCCCAGAACAATGCAATGCTCGTCTAATCATTTTGCTTGTAGCGAATGCTCGCATTGTGAACTGTAACTTATTGCTAACACTGACTCATTATTAAGCGCTTATTGACCAATGGAAACAAGAAACCAGTTGCGCACATTTTATTTACTGCATCATATCATAATCGTCCTGCCCGTATCACGTGCTAGTAATACGTACCTTGGTCAATACTTATCACTGGCTGTAGTAAGAATTGTGTGCATAAAGTTGTATATATATTGTATCAATGCTCTCCTTTATATTCACTTCACGAAAGTCGGTTCAAGCCCGAGATCACATTTATAATAATTATAATTACCTTGAATTAACTGGACTAGAGAACTACTTAGAAGGCTGATATAGAAAAAAACCGGCCTGAAAATTACCAAATACATCCTAAAAAGTGAATTAAATTCAAGTTACAGATCGGTAAAAAAACATTAGTTAACCTAACCGAAGTATTTTAGTTTAGATTAAAATGTTACTTAAATAATTGATGATTTTATCAGAAACATGTTAACTTATCCGACTGAATAACATGATAGTGTAAATAATTATTTATTTACACTACGTGCCTGCTAAGTAGCCTTTACGGCGACCGATTAGTAAGATAAATACGACCATGATCTGTTGATGCGCGTAATATGAGTTGTATGACCTTTCAATAACAATTTTAAACGTTTCTCATATTTTCCCTCGTCATTAAGTGCGCCATGTAATCGTAATTTTACGTACTTATTCTAACGTTTACCTGCCAGACGCGGGCTCATTACACTTGATAAGGCTGTAATTTCAAGCTCAAGTATTAATTCGCTGCTCTCATTCATCATAATCCGCGACATGTGTCTACAACTGGGCTCAAGGCGACTGAGGCGTGCTCTTAACCTCCTAATTAGTTATCTCTAGAGAGTTTACCAGCTATTTTACATTGCCTTACACTCACAAAAAATACTTTCTCTGCTGCCATTTTATTTGCGCTAATTTATAGAATAATAAAGTGCCCAATTTACACTCACAGTGTCGATCAAGTGAAATGGAAACTCAGTACATTCAAGAATCTTTGAATATATTTAAGCGACTTCCACACAAAAAACAATTTGTGTGTGTTTGACGCAACTTCGTTACGGATGTTGATACGATTTCTCTATTAAATTTAGTTGATTCAACCTTTTCTACTCAATAGTTTGGAAAATCGTAAAGCGAAGCGAAGTGAGGGCGGATCGCTAGTACTCTATACATCTAAGTTGCGGCTATACATAATATTATGTTAGATCTTTATATTCCTAAGTTTTTGAGGCCGACTTTGTTTTATATCCAATAAAATATTGTAGGCAGAGCTTCCGAGCCGCTCTGTCTGCGGAAACAGCGAAATGGATAAAAATAGAACCTCGGACTTCGAAGTCTTGTTTCTTTCTTGCATCGTTCCGTCTAGAATTTGTACGTCTCATTCGTAGGCTGTCGCTCTATATTTCCTGTATTTTATTCCGCAAAGCTAAATGTAATGCGTTTAGTTTAATAATATGTAATTAGATTACCGTTTCCTACTTTCGCATACCATTTCAAATCTTGAGCAAGTAGATATGTGCAGGCGTAATCTTTAATAGCGACGTTGTGATGTTGTTTGCATTCTAATTTGCATTGTAGTGCCCGAGGTTGTGTCTGTAGCTTGCCAATTATAAAAATTCGACACGCATTTTTAATTTGGTATTTGAAGGCGATTTTATAATGTTAATACAAGATATTTGGTATGTTACATTACATCGACCTCGGTGGAAATTAGGCAATTTTGAATGTGATTCTCCAACGTACGTGGTGAAGTGGAAGCACGGTCCACCGCCCGCCGTGTTACTGTTGCAATCGCCAACTACCCCGGTTATTTCCGGAAACGTTTAGAAATTGGGTCGCGGCTCATCCGTCCGATCTATTGCGGCAATAGACCTTGTCGGCCGATTTCTGAACGTTTGTTAACATTCGCTTCCCGGGGTGAGACCCCGGAGGAGCGATTTCTTGCCGGATGTTGTGTTTACAAATATTGCCCTAAATTACGAGACACCTCAATGTTGCCGTAATTGCTTACCGGCTTCACCTGTGTTGGAATAAGTCGGCAGTGTTTACCGATCAGAAAAAGGATTTGTAACAAAAACACACTTCCTATCTGTTAGGACATTAATACACATTGTTTTTTAGAGCCGTTACTGCTGAAGTGACCATAATACTTAATTGCGCTTACTCCATACTGTTATATGACTGTCAAGATGATTTTTGATATAGAGCTGGGAGCCAACTATGATCGTTTAAGCAGCGCGTATTAACTTATTGGCTTTGTCGTCTAATTTTAAGGTACCAAAATGAATCGCCAAAGCTCAGAGGTTCTTAATACGCTCGGCTTAAACTGATGTTCGTAGGCCCTCTGAATAGAATACGCTCTGAAACTACTTGGGCAATTAAATACTAGTCTTGAGGAACACGGATATTCACTGGTACTTAAATACAACGTTGAATATTTTGATTTCTCGTTTGTGAATAATCGCGTACCTGTCTCTTAAGACGCAGACGCCATTATTTCTGCGGCGTATCAATAAAATACGATTGCTTGCACATAACAAGCCAACGGTACTTCCAAATCGGTTCTTAACTACCTTAAACTGGATCACAATACTACAAATAAATCCGAAGTGTTGTCGAGCGAAAGTAATAGCATCTGATTGCTATTGTTAAATTATAACGAGTTGGAAATTGATGTACTAAAGGATCCTTGTGTTTTAATATCAAGTCAATGTTTTGTTGTTAAGTCATGATCAATGCAGAATTGCCTGTTTATCTACAGTTCTGCTAGGTGATAATTTACATAACTCAAACTTTGGAATAATTTTCTCATTTCCCATCTATCATAAATATTATTTTTATTTTATAATCATTATTTCCAGAATGATTTCGTAGATATACCAAATTAGGCAAAAAGATTTTTTATAGAACAATGCAAGACTCTTGTATGGCATTGCGGAATGTTATAAACGGTAGCATATTCATTAATTAAGATTAATTTCACGTGAGTCATAGGCCACAAACTGATCATGAGGTAGGATCGTTATGGCGAAGTATGTATCGTTGGTATTTGTATGTTCAAACACATATCCCGGATCTGAGATCACCTGACGAGGCCTGATGAGATCGTCGATGTGATCGTCACGACAAGGTCCTATTTATATGGTAAAGAAGATAATTATCATTCTAACAAGGAGTCAATAAAAAAAAACAGCTATGGACATGTAATTCTGGTACACGCTAGATTCACAGACTAACAGTACTCTTAGGCTGAAAAGGCCGACTTCAAGGTCTTTTATACCATCAAAATACGTAGCTTAAACCGTAAAACCGTTTTTTATCGATAATATTCATACCTGTTACCGGTATCGGTTATGGTCTACGATCGCGAAGCAGCTCGTATTGTTGTTGCAATGAAATTTATACTTTGTATCTATGGCGAGAGTAACTAAATTTGGTCGTATAGGAGATGTAGGCTCAATATGCGTGGGCATAAGGTATGTTAATGGCAGTGCGGCTGGTCTGTACTGCGGACACGGTATTTTAGTGCTAGGCCCATTGGTTTTGTGAGCTGTGAAAAAATATTAATAGAGTTCATTGTAAAATAGACTTTATACTAATGACTTTTAAGTCTTAAAGCTGAATGAGCTGATTGAATGAGATGAACAGAAATTGTTGGTACACTCACGGTTTTTTTTAAAGATATAGTAGAAACTCGTACCACATAATCAGTACTTTTTAGTTCAGAAATTATAGTAGTTAGGCTGGTTCAAATGTTAGCCCAATAGATAAAGCAAAAAAAGTTATTCTGTAAGGTTTCTCAGCGTCGAACTCGACGTCGGGTTTAAAGATATGAAATTGAGCTTATAGAATAACGCAGCTGGTGTCTGAAGAATGCGGCATAGTAAACACGTTCATTCGTACGAACCGACCGTGGTAACTCGAGAAAGCTCTTGTCGGTCAACAAGTAATCTTTACTCAAGTTCCTATTATTTGTCCCTATCCGATGGACTTCTCAGATTTCTTCGGATTTGGAATCCACAAACATCTCGAAAGTTAATGTAAACCAATATTTTTTTTGTTGATACGTAATTAAAGTTCCTATTGCGCATATAATTTGATCAGCGAAGTTAAGGAACCCCAACCCATGCCAGTAGTTCGATGGGTGTCCGCCCGAGTTCCCACCGTGCCTTGGAGAGCACGTGAAGCCGTTGGTCCCGGTTGCTAATTTAACATCTTTGGCATTCGTTACAGGTCAGTCGGAAGCCTAAGAAAGTCTGACAGCTGGTTTTACCCAGATCACCAATTTTCCACGTAATAGGGGTTGCGAAGGTCGGATGACAGTCGATTAGTGTAAAAATTTGGTGATCAGTCGCATCGGGTTGAATCAAATGCCGACCCCAACAATTTATGGGATAAGGCCAGGGAGATGATGGTACGCAATTAAAGCATATACTTCATTAACAAACTTTACCATCATTTCTTCTAATGTATTATTATGAAGTATCGTTTCTTTCAAATTTATGTTTTCCCGGTGCCGTGATATATCATGTGATGCTTATTAGCATTTATGAATAATCATTTAATTGGAATCTAATGTAAAATGTTATTGCTTTTATTGGTTTTATATGTTTACACATGGGCAGACCTTGTATTAAATTAAGGCCGTAATTACTTGAAGAGCCAAATTAATGGAACCACTTTATAATTAAAAATAACATGTTTGAATCAACCATGGTACGTAATACGTAGTACAGGTGCCGGCATGAGTTATGAGCGCTTAGCTAAAATAGTAGTGGCTAACTAACCTACCAACACACACGGTGACGAGTCAGAAAATATGTCTAATCTATTTATATATAATTATACTGTACGTGTGTACGTCACTGAACAGCTCCTAAACGGCTGGGCCGATTTGAATATTTGTATGCGTTTGGGTGGCGCCCTGGATGGTTTAGATTCACAAATCAGCCCGGCAGATGGCACTGTAGTCGGTTTACCGGACAACTTTCTGTCGGGTCCCCTAGTTGAATATATTATTTACTAGCTTTTAGGTTCAGTTTTGGATCCCAATACGATAGATTCCATTGTCATTCTAAATATGTAAATGTTATGCTCCTTAGATCTGAATCGTTCTCCAAAATTGAACAATCCGGTAGCAGATAGGGCATGCGACCGTTCGCAGCGGACCTTTTACCAACATTCCATGGACTAACGAGATACGCATCTGGTCTTGGCTCTAGTTGCCCTTTTTCCGCAAGGTCAATCGGACCCCTCGCTGTGACTGATGTTGATTGTTAACTGTCCTAAGAAAATATACTGTTTCAATCACGAGGTCGGCCGTATCAATAAATCCTTCCAAAGGAACTAATTATAACAATTCATTATTACTGCGGCTCGAATTTCATCCGGAAGTACAGACACCTTTCAATAGTAATTACGGCGGTGTTAGGTGGACCAGAAATAGATCTTACGAGAAAAATATTCAGAATACTCTCTCTTACGCAACCTTATAGCACAGAATAGCTTACAGCAAGCAGTACGGAATCTAGGATTTTTTTTTCGAAATGACATACACATACACATCTATCTATAGATAAAAAAATGAAGTATCTGTTTGTAATTCCAAAATAGCAGCTTTTCACTAAATTCATATGAAAGTATATACGGTGCTTACTTAAAAAAACAAATTTCCATTATTTTTTCTGTCTGACTGTCTCTGTTTGTTCCTGGTAATCTCTGAAACAGCTGAACCGATTTTAACAGGACTTTCACTGGCAGATAGCTAATGTTACAAGGAGTAAATTAGACTACTTGTATTCAAAAAACATTTCGGGTTCCACGGGAATTAAATTAAATGTACAAGGCACAGCTAAAAGATAATAAGCGGCGTTATGTCAATTAGGTGTGTCACGTCGTGGCCGATCGCGTATATGTCACATTTACCTGTTTTACAGACATTTATCTGAACTTCAAATATTAAATTTTACTTTGACAGTAAATAAAGGAGTAAGTTTTTAATAACTTAAAAAGTGACAACCCTCACGCGTGTTGTAATTAACGTTCTTATTTCAGAAATTTGGTCTAGATTGCATACTGGTTCGTAAGTTTATATTTATACTGTGCCTACAGTCTCTTCATTTTATGACTGAAATTATGTACTCAGATTATTAATCGTTTGTGTTTTATAACATCATAATTGTTCTAGGAGTCATGGTAGTAGCTGCAAGCTAATCAATACTTAAGATTGCTTGTCATATTCTCAATTCAATTTAAATTGTAAATATAAAGGGTTTGATTGGCAGCCGTATTTTTCTTTCAAACCTTTAACATTGATTGTCAATCAAGATAAGCATATTAAATATTACCTCTGGGGATTAAGTTATGGGTGATATTGAAGGTTTTGACCTCCATATGTGCAAATTGAAATTAGAACCTTCTTTAAAACCACAATTAAAGTATTACGTCTAAGAGCCGTGATGGCCTTAGGGTTTGAGCAGTCGCCTGCTACGCAAACGAAGCAAGTTCGAATCCCAGCGGGGCCGATGCCAATGAGTTTTCTCAAAAACTTATTTACATTGATTTCACACCACGTGCTTTACGGTGAAGGAAAACACCGTGAGGAAACCTACATATGTCTGAGATGTAATTCAAAGACGTGTGTATCGTGCCTGAGACGGCGATAGACGCACCATCTGTCACATTGACACTTCTTCATATTCGGTGAAAAGTGGGAGTTGTTATTATTACAACACCTCTGCCTACATACAGGCGTGAACATATGTATGTATGTACGTCTCATAGTATTTATTTATCTATTATAGGGTCTCCCAAAAGAGGCATTGCATAATTATCTGGATTGCTTGATGATGAATGGCGTTCTCTTCCGTCCAGTTACTATGAATTATTTAGAAGGTAATTGTCTTGACCCAGTCACCGTAGAAATGGTCATTGCATCTACTCACGCGATTCTGCTTTATTTAAGAATTATCTCCCAAGTATTGTGAGAAACAGTGCACCTAGCAGGGGCGTGCATTGGATTTTCAGAGGGGTTAGCATAAACAATAAGTAGGTTAGATAGGTAGGTTAATTACATAGCAATGTGGCGCGTAGTGTGACACACACACACACATAAAACAAGTGTATTCAGTCATCACAAATGGTAAGCACTGGTTATCTGCTAATATGGAATGCAAGCCCTTGCCACCTAGTATTAGGTTTTGGCGCTTTAAAACGTCGACCTAGCATTTTAGCGTGGCTTAAAATGTGTTGATACTTTTTCGGAGGCGGGCTGTGGTTGAATTCTAGAGTTGGCGGATCAACTAATTTCAATCCTCACCAATTTCACCAAATATGTCGATAATGCTTAACCCTATAATTAGTTGAAGTATAGATGTCTGCTTGAGTTTCAAGGAATTTATAATGTCTCTTCTATAACTATTCACGCTGCTTAGTCTATAGTAAGTGATCAGATAATCACACATACCATTGACGCAACATGAACATCTAAAGATTTATTACATTAATTCAAGTATTGCGAGCAAATTGGTGCTTTTATATAAAAGCCAGTAACAGCGTTAGCGAACCAGGTGGATCTCTCACATTTGTAACAGTTCCCCTTTCGATTTCTAAAGTTATTCATTGCTCGTTAATTGAGTTATGATCGAAAGCTTTACGCGTTGAGTTGCTGTAAGAATGTTTGTTATGTTCATTTACTTAGAAATTGATTTATTCATTGATTAAGACCAAGTGTTCGTTTCGAATGTTACGATAAACTTTGTGAACCAGCGTTGTTAAATTCTTTCCAAAGTATTTTGCGAAATTAATTATTTCATGCTGTTATTGAATAAATTTGTTTAGCATGGATACCCGATAAAGCACCTAGTGATAAATCTTATGTCATTTACAACTCTCCGACTCCAATAAGTGCCCTGTATCCAGTTGTTCATAAATATTATTTAGATTTCGCACCAAGTACAACGCCAACAACGGATATTTTTGTCCGTCATTTTATATTGGAAAATGGAAATTATTAATTTGGCTCATTCATAATCAACTTACCTACTCTTATAAAGTACTGAGAGTCGTTTATTGCAAAAACGTTTGAAATGTAAATACCCTGATCAAGGCTTGAAACCCGTCCGATACCTGGCCGTCGTCCACACGGTTACACTAATACAATTTGCGGGATTGCGGTCGACGAAGGATTAGCCTCTTGGTCGGCATTCTAATGGAAAATGTCCCCTCGACGCTGCAAACGTTGCAAATTACCAATAAGCGTCGGGCAAATATGTTGACGAGCGAGTTTTTTTGCTACAATTTGGCTTATATTTACGTTTTTGTCCTATCATGTTTCAATCGGATTAAGGCTAATTAGATTCCTTATCCGAAAACGGTGAAGTACCTGTCAACTCTGTTTTAAGCACACTATAAAAGTCTATGATCGCCCATCAAACATTTCAGAATGTTACGTTCTGAAACAAAAACGGTTTCTTTATTAACAATACAAACTATTTTTTATTTTCCGCAATACAATTTATAAAAGTTAAATTGCTCCTTAACACAGCAGCTATCAGCCAGTGAAAGGCCAGAACAAACAGACAGACAATCAGGGAGACAGTCGCCCCATAATAAAGCTGTAAAATAATAATATACCTTTCATGACCTTAATGGTTGCAAATGATTCATGGAAAAATATACATAGCCATGATTATCATAATACGATCCTTTTATGCAATAGAACTTTTTATTTATTTTTATTGTGGTATCCTTGCTTTTTATTTGTTGAACTAAGTTAAGTGTTCTTGATTATAATTCCACTGTTAAAACCCTGTACCTATTTTAATGAATAAACTGATGTTTGAAGTCTTCTTCAAACATCAGTTTATTCATTAAAATAGGCAAGCAAGAATCTCCCAATTTTGATCTTGTAACTAGCTATAGAAAATCTGACTAGCAATGAAGCACCAGCTCTCCCCAATGATTACTCGCGCTGAGTTCCACTTCAAAACATCTTATTCCCACAGAAGGGACATTAAAAACCGGAGCGTGCTCCCTGAATTTAAAGTAGCATGTTGTCTGACCGGGATAGAAGACGAGGGGAGGGTAGCTCAAGGTCGCCCATTGTGGAGATCCGGCCTTGGTTGAGCTGTACACACATCATGTACAGATTATACTCAGACAAAAGGCGCTTATACACTGCCTAATTTCATAGCTATGTATCATACTAATTATGATGATGCGTGTGATGACCAAGGAATCTATCTGGTGTGTCCTTGGCCACTTCCTTAATAATGCTTCTATTTTAGGGGTCGTGTGGAGGCGCCTTAATACGTATCTGGTCCTCGGTATTCGCTCAATGCTGCCCGCAAATTTGGAATAGTCTTAACTTGGAATTTGGGAGCTATATTAACGTCAGGGGTGCGAGCGAAATTTTCGTAATTATGAGTACGCTAATGAACACGTATTAATTAAAAAAGTCAATGTTTGTTTAAAGGGGAGTGCGCTAAATTCCTTTCATATCTATTTGAATATAAATGCACTTATTATAAGTCGTTATTCTATGGAATCCTTCTTATTCCACCGGGTACCTTATTTAACTAACTTGCATAGAAGAAAAACTTAATAATATTTCATCAAACAAAGAATTCATATTATCTGATTGCTACTGTAAAGCTATAAAGACCATATAACAATGATATTTAAATAACACTTCCATTTAGTTACCTGTTCTGAGAGGTAAACTATAGTTTGCTGAGCCTTAAACTTGTTTCATATTCCAGAAAAAACTGGAAACAGATCTCCTTTATAGTTAAAATTGTTGGGTAATCTATTTTGTCATAAGCAGAAAACAAATACATACTGAAAGAGAACCATTCTTTTATTTTGTAAAAGAAAATCTGTGACTCTCACGAGTCTCTTACAATTCTGTGTAAATATTGTTTAATATCAATCTAATCGGTAGTATAGCCTCAAAAGATATCCCAGAAATGTAATTCCCAAAAAACGAATGGTCATGCTTTGCTGGTTACCCCTATTAATGAAGCCCTTGTATTTGACTGGCATATATAATCCGTTGCTTGTCCGCAGGGCCAGGTGTTCGAAGTGCGTACATCGATGACACGGCGGTAGCTTACCGACGAGGAAGGGAGTCGCCACACTGCTCGGTTTACTAACTTGTAAGTACGCATTGAATCAATGAAACTGATTTCATTGTGGAGTACTGCCTGATTTGAAAGACGACATGTTTTAATACTTCAAATTTGACAATGAAGCATGCAGCCCGCCTAATGGTAAGCGGCTATTAGCGTGTGATCCCGTTGTGCCCCACCTTCCTTGAAGTTTATGTCGTTTAACGCCGCCTTGGGGTCACGCACATGTAAGGTATCGCTGATAAAACCACAGTATTACAATGGATTTTAAAGTGTGGTAATACCTACGGTCTCGATCGGAAAAGAATTATGCTTGACACTGGGCCCTTTGAGATATCTATCCACGTACAAATTTCTTGTTATAGTTCGACAAGTTACATGATGACATATTTATTAAATGTAACTTCCATTTACATAAGTGTTTCCGTCTGGAAGCAGTCTGTCCTTAATTTAAACAGGTACCCAAACTGCGCATCACATTAGAACCACCTTGATCTTAACCTTGACATTCAAACCGGCTGCGTCTCTAAGGCCCAAGAAATACTTAGCTTTGAGTCAGACTGTATATTTGTAAAGCCTGCTACCGACAGTAAAGCAGTGACACGAGTTTTTTTATATTGAACTCTTCATTAAAATCTCATCAGTGTGCTATGTTAATGGTATTATAATAATGAATTGAGCGCGGATGAGAAAACGCTCGTCACGAGAACGCCTCGAGCTAACATTTCTACTGTTATGTTTTGAAATGTTCCGAATAGATCTCAAGAAATAAAATGTATCAAAAAAATATTATTTTTATATTAAGTAGCGGCGATGCCATTCATAATCATGCCTATAAGATTATAGCAGGCATTTTCTGCTGGGCGAAATCAGTTTTTTTATTTAATAACCCGATGTAATTTTGGACAAAATTGTGTTTACTTCGAAATATACTAAGTCATCTGCTTCTGGTACTTTATGCCGAGGGGCATGATATTTCAAATAATGGATAGCATAAAAATAAGCTTAGATGATTATTATGTGTGCACTCTCAATTACGAAAACTTAATCAAATTAAATGTATCCATTATCCAAACGACAAAATGGACGTCGCCAATTCAAGAATCCCCAATCATGTGATATAATACGGTCGTTGCACTCCGCCTTGCCTTCGTATAGTGTCCAACATAAACACGTGATGTAGACGATAATATGTAGGTATGACAAATTTAGGCTGGGTCGTTTTGTACGTCCGCTACGCTTGGACGAAGATGCATTGAGCGACGGAAGTTGACCTCGTTAGGGCTGTATATATCATGATGATACCATATAAAAATATCAGCCTTTAGGATTTTATCGTGGCTATCATCTACAATATGTATTTTATGGTAGGGCACATTTTGATATAATTATTTGCCGGGTGCAAAGGGTTCTATTCTCAGCCCCATATTTTATCTTTTAATAAACTGTGCCTGCACTAAATACTGCGGATTATGCTTAAATTGACAAAAACATGCATCATTTTGTATTGATAAGATGAATAATTGTGAATAGACGGAAATTGTGGCTGTTTTGTTATTCACATATCACAATTTATAAATAATTTTATCACGTCGTTTATCCACGTGTAGAGTGCCATGCAGAATTGAATAGCAAAATAAAGCCGAATAGTTTCCATACTTCGTTGTTACGGTCAATTAGTATGCAAAAGCCATACCACAGTTGCCTGCATCAAATCGTGGAGTGACCGCACGACGCGCTCGCAACACGGATTCCACCTTGTTACAACTGAGACTAGTTTATATGAGATAATCTCTTGGAATTCCTGCTGCCAAATGCAGCCAAAGAATTTATATTTGGCATTGGTTGTTATAAATTCTGTATGCTATCGCGTTCACTATTGTCTTGTATTTAGAAGACAACCATAAATAGGTAAGTAGGTAACACCTTTCCGGACCTTAGATGAGGGCCTTAGATTTTCATTCAATGATTTTCGCTATTGCAATTTACCACGAAATGGTAGGGTATATTAACCTGATTATAACAATTTGTTTACATTACCTTGTTGCGTGACTACCCTAATTAAACTTAAGTACTTACTAAATCGTTCGACAATTTACTGTTTTACTTAACTAGCTTAGAATTTGTGTAAAATATTTTGGTTCATTGATCATGCTTAAACTCAGTCTAACGTAAATTAAACATTTTTGCAGTGGGACGGCTTGTGAACGTTATATTGATTGTACAGTGAGTTACTATAAATTGTGGGTTTATTTGTTTGAACAAGATGGCTCGTTGGGGTCTTTTTAGCTGTAGGTTTAGCTAGCGTCACCTGATGTCGCCGGAGTAAGACCATAGAATCTCTCATTTACGATTCTCCATGTAGAAAAGTATATAACATTACTAACCTACGTTGTTATTAACTAAAATGATACCGCCCGCCACTCGGATCCAGAACAGACAATCACGGACAACTTCAAGCTATCGAGATTTCTTTCTCAGTACGTGCGTAGTATTAATTTAAATCAATTGATTGATGAAGAGTTGTTACACAATCTAGTCCACTATGGTTGCGAGCAACATTAGCTAGATCGCGATTAATTTGTCGCCTTTGTTTGGAACAGTTTTACTTATGAGGATGCCTAGAATTATTAATGCTTATGCAGTTTCGATCATTCATCTAATATTTCAACATTACCCAAGCAGACCTACTGCTTCGCTCCAAATCAACATCTCTGCACAGACTAAGTGATAGAAATACTTAAGTCTTGACAGCACCAGAATGTTTACCACTTTAAAGTATGTGTTAACCCTTTGTATCGATTGTTATGCATCCGTGACGATTACATGTCAGCCGGCGCCTCAAGCTCACTCCTCCAGCCATTGTATCAGCGTATACTACACAATGCTGTTTTCATTAACATTGTGAGCTAGAATGGACCATTTGTTTTGCTTTTCATTCAAATGTAAGGGATATGCACTGCGGGTGCTTCCCGGTCATAGCTTGATGAAAGTCCTTCTTTATTGCACCCTGGTTTTCGAGGGATGTTCTCTCCTTATTTGTAACAGCTGGACAGCCAATGACAGATTCGTCACATTGGAGAAACATTCACTGAACATTTTATTACTAGAGACATTCTCCTAGACGAAGAAATCCACTGACACAACGTGAAACGTACATCAGTTTCTGGTCCTGAGCTAGTAAATTTAATCCAGTGCCCTACACTTTGCGTTTCGCTGTTCTAGTGAAGATCTAGATCTTCGTTCTGTCTAAGTATCTCCTCAGATCAATAAATGTCGTTCTTGTTTGCTGGAAGCTCTCTTCCAAAAGATTTAACACATCAGTAATGTTGTTCGTGAGAATTGCGCATTACGTTGCTTTGGCGGCATGCGTGATAATGATAGCCAAATACTATATATAATACATAATAATGTACATACATAGAAAGTTTGTGAAAATCCCGCTGTTTTAGTTGTAATAACAAACCTCAATTATACAGAACTTTGAGTTTCTTTAATTAAGAAAACTAACCTGAAGTATGTAATCTCGTATAAGAGAACAAATAGGGGTCGATTAAAAAACCTTTCACAATTCGTTTTCGTGAGTCAAGTTACAATGAGTAAGTAGCGAATAATAAATTATCGACAGCTCGGTCCTATCGACTCGATGATTGATTATATTGTATCACATCCAACCACACGTAACTCCCCCAGCGTTGTTATTGACAGTACACACTTAATTAAGGCTACGTCAGTGCCTTGTTACATTATTATTCGTCTATTTTTTTACTGGATTACTAAAATTTTCTGCACGTTCCACTTCTTTTGACAGCAATTTCAAATTTCTTTATCATATTTATTAGGACATAATGTCTACATAACCATAATTTTTTGTAATGTTGAAGTATCAGGTTCTTTTGTGTTCCATCCAGGATTTTAGCGTTTCTCTGTATTTTATTTCCAAATGTTGTCTTCTCGCTTCTCAGTTTCTGTAGATATTGCGCATATCATCATCGAAGTTAAGGAACGATCAGCGAAGTTAACAGGCACGAAAGGAACTCCTTTCGTGCCAATTTAACATCTTCGGCAAGCATAACAGGGCAGTCGCAGGCCTAAGAAAGTCTGACAAAATGATCACGAAACGTAGTCAGATGGCAGTCGCTTGATATAAAATCAGGTGATCAGCCACATGGTCAGGGAGATGATGATGTAGTCTGTTCGCTTAACTTCACATCAGAATCAGCTCTCATAATAATTAATTGCAAGTGTGTATGTGCCGTAAAGAGCACGTTACACTCAACTCTTTCGATTTCACTCTCAATCGAATATGTAATTTTATTAGTGTTCACGTAATGATAGTGAATCATTGCACGCTATATCGGCAAGGTAAAAGTGGATTCCTAAGTAAATATGTGACTAATGTATTGAAGTAGATGTAACAGACTATCACACAGCTGGCCGATTATATGACATCATTGCAATTATTTTTTTAGATTCTTGATAATTTATAACTGTTTACTTTGAAAACAACATAATTTTTAGGATTTTGTCACTAATTCTATTACAAAAATGTTATTATGTTTTTCTTTTTAACAGTGCTTTTATTCATAAAATTCCCTACTTCAGTTGTAAATACTAGAGCAGTTGATGCATTACATAATGTGTAGTACGCCAAGTGTCGCTCACTAATTAGATTAAATGCAAACAAACTACTGTAGTGATTGAGACACAGACACTTCTGCAGCAGTTATATTAGTACAATTTGTATGGATGTTATCTGTTAATACCACTTCAAACCCACTTTGCTTCCGACTACTTCAGGTATGCGTGTCCACTTCACATGCGTGTACTATGTTTACGTGTGTGTGTTTCACAAGGTTCCCGGCACGATCCCGCTAAATATATTTAAGTATAAAGCTGACTAACTTGAGCAAACAGGTTTATGTAAATTTCACCCTTAAATATACACTGCGCTCGTGTGGTAGAGAGAGCACCTAAGTAAATAACCAAGTAACTCATTGCAAGTAACGGTTATATGGTATGGAAGGTTTATTCCTACCTAACGTATAATATTCTGTTGGGTTAAATCTCTTAGGATACCTTTATTGATCGAGTTATTAAGGTTGAAAAGTGATCTATAAAACTAGAGATAACCGGCGCTGTTTGCGGTCTGTCCAATCCCTATCCCTAACCGAAACCCTTCTGTGTATTTTTGTAAGTATGGGTATCAGAATACTCTCTCTGACAGGGAATCGACATGATGAGTGGCAGAATACATCTGTCGAGATGCAAGGTTGCAACTAGTGGCTGACACATGCATAGAGGCTGTCGTCTGACCTACGCAACCTCGCCTATCTACTCGCTCTCCGATATCGGGATTCACAGACTGGTTAAACCAGTTAACTCAATACCTTCTTTTTATCTGTTTTTTTCTTGTTTTCAAAATCAAGTTAGCTGTAGCAGTCGTCATTGAGTACATTGTTATTGACTGGAGAATAGCACTGCAGCCCAGGGGAAATGTTTAACAATCCTTATTTGTTAATGCAATATTTAATGGTCGAGCACAGTGCATGTTATTGATTATTCCTAGAAAATAAAGAGCTAAAGTTGCACCCATTTTGTTTTAGTCAGGAAGAATGAGTTCCTGTAAGAAAATAGTCAGCTCAGGTGAACCAGCGAGGCGGATCTAGTAACTAGTTAACTAGTATTACTTGTAGTAAACGGGATAGTTACCATCTCGTTTGTGAGACGAAAGCCTCGGTAAGGTTATAATCTCATTAGGGCGAAGGTAATACTTTTAGCGGCACATTTAGACGGGCCCTGTTACTGGGGTGTGGTACAAGGTCGGAGCGTTATGGATATTATACGCATTATGGCCCGTCCATGCCCGCAATTTTGATGATGGCTCTGATGGCTACCAAATTACAGGCCTTTGTACAGATGTCATGTTCTGGTGGCATCATTTTGTCTTTAAATCATTATATTATAGGTAATCATGCTAAATTGCAAGAGTTAAGAAAAAGTCGAGGTCGTGTGTTGCACTTAAATTCCATCAAATTGCACTGAATCGACACAGAGTGGCGAATATGAGTAACATGACCCTTTCGCTTTCATATAATTATTTCTAAACTCTTACCTCAGAATAATAAAATGTTAATGATCATGCTATGGAACTATACAGCTTCACAGTAACTCGCGTAATACAATTGCCACCTAACATAATCTTATAACCATCATATTACTATCTATCTAGCAGCAATAAATGTGAACTCGATAAAATACATCAGCTAACCTAGAGTGGAAATGTGTTTGTATGCTGGCTCCCTAATATTCCACTACCGTGTATCACTGAAGTTATTAATTAATTAATTCGAAAACGTCTTTTAATCACCGGGCCATTGAAATGGTAGTCGGTTTTCGTCTAGGTTCGAATGTCCCAAGAGATACGACTATATGTGTACCTATAGATAATGACTGTGGCATGTCAATACATATTTGAAAATTTGATATATGTAAGAAAGAATATAGATAGTTTTAAGAAAAATAGTGATATGCACAATATAAATACACGCAAGAGGGATAAACTCCGTGTCCCTGTGACTAGACTGCACAAAACTAGTAACTCTTTTGTGGGGCAAAGTATACGCCTTTTCAATAAACTACCATTAAAAATGTGTGAACTACCATTTTTAAGTTTTAAGGCAAGCATCAAACAGAAACTTTGTGAAAAAGCATATTATAGTGTAACTGAGTATATTGATGATAGCCAAACAGGGCAATGAGTTGCTCACTCTTCCATTGAAATGTACTTAAGCAACCCTATGTATATAGAAGGGACACATGTAAAAAAAAAAAAAAAACCTGGGAGTTTGTTTCGCCGTTTCTTCTCCTGACAGGCTTACTTTTGGAAACGGTAGTAAATTTACTTAAGTTAACGTAAGAAAAATGACGTTCAATAAGTGTTCCAAGTGTCCCTTATATTGAATAAAACTTTTTGATTTGATTTGATTTGATTTGATTATAGTGAAATAGTATTGTTGTATGTGTGAGAATGGATAAGTTTCCTACATAAATTTTTAGTTCGCAAATCGTAGAGCATGTTTCCATATTATAAAGCACTCGCTACTATTCCACCACTTGAACCGTTTATAAAGCATCATAGACAATAGCCACGTCGTGCGCACGCGCAGTCGTTTGTTTCACCAATAACAAACAATGCAACAGCTTATGTTAACACATTAGTATTTTTATTGAACTGTCACGGATTTGGGACTTTTCACATTTCTAAAGGTCTTGTGAATGACGAAGTTCCGACTCATCGGTGAGTGTGTTCATGAATTATTTATGTTTGGGTAAAGGCATTGCGCACGAGTGCTTTACTTGGAAATTTTATCACAGGAGATGTGATCGTTAATTGTAGGAATGATTTAATCAAACATTTTGCTTTGTTGGACTCAAATATTTCAAATTCGAATTCACATATATATTTTTATTTAGATTAAGATTTTTTAAAAGTACTTTCAAATCGTCAGAACGAGATGATTATAATTATAATCGATACAGTCCAGCTAGTCCACATGCTTGACTATCAGATAGTGTGAACACGACTATGGCCCTCTTTTCTTCACGACTAATCTGATTCTCTAAGTTACCAGTAGTATGCTTCTTGATCAACACGTGCAGGTCACTATAAAATTACTAATATAAACTATTAAAATAATATTCATAAATAATGTACTTAAGTAACTGATAAAATATAACGGCTCGTTTAACCTTAATAAGTCGCGTAGAGAATATAATTATATTTGATGTTACTTTTAGCTTTGGGTCAGTAATAAGTCAGTTTAATAAATATTAACAAACTGTTTATTAATCAAACTAATTATGTGAAAGCAATCAACTAATCACAGGTCGTTTAGAATATAATACACTAACGAAATATTTAATTAAACTAAGATGGGAATACACGATAACGAATCAGTAAATAATTAATCTTTGGGAAGAGCTCAAATTATTTTTCGATCGGGTCAATATTATCCAACAGTCGACTTTAAAAGTTGCAGCTGATCGAAAGTCAGCAAGAATGTCACAGAAATATTGATGAGTTATCTCTTAGTAAGCAATGCGACTGTGGACCGAGTGAGTGAATATGCTCAACCCCAGCAAAAGGAAGATCTTCCAGCCTGGGTTGTTATGTCTGAGGAAACGCGGCTTTAACTGTTCCAGTTTGAAACTTATGCATTATGCATTCAAAGGTGCGGAAAATTATCATAGCGCAATTTAGGTCCTCTAGATGCTCACAAACTTGAGATTTTAAGGAATAATAGCCCGTTAACTTTAAGGTACCCTAAAATCCATATCCAATGTAACGGGCGGAGAAGAGGGTGCTGTCGCTGAACAGGTGCCGTCCCAAGCTATCGCATTCACTGCTAACGACGCGTATGTGCGTCCAACTGTTAGAGAATTTACGAAGAAGAAAAAAGCTAAAACAGTAGGGATAACTGGGCATGTATTTGTTCGCGTCGCATATATTTAACATAACTCGTGACGGCACATATACAACCATTATTTTTAACTAATTTCGTAGTAGCACTCTTTTGTATACTCGATTTTTTAGCACGCTACTTTGATGCTGACCGTACCAATGTGTTCAAATACTGGTTTGTGCAGCCATTATTAAATTCTAGGGTGTTCAATTTTTCTCTCCTATTAACAATGATAGAAATTCAATATTAATTACAAAATTATTTACTGGTTATGGCTGTGGAAAGGCATTAGTGTAATTTGCGCGAAATTATTAATACTGATATGGCAAGCGCAAGGAACATTAAACCTTAGTTAAAATAAATTTAATCCATGCCATTTAGCTGTCGTTAATATTTTATACATTAGCAGAATAGTTAAAAGCTATCAGATTAAAGAACCCACATGCTATTACGGCTTAGATTAACTTGGTAGTTAAAAGTCCGTCGCCTTGTCAAGCACCTTACGTCTTTAAATTTCTTCTAAGCTTATGTCGGTTTCCTCACGATGTTTTCCTTTGGTGCAAATAAAGCGGAGAGATTGGAACTAAGCTTTGCTTACGTCTCACGTGACTCGAACCACTCACCCACCACAGGTTAAATTAAAATTCTTTGAACATTAAATTTAGTTTTTAAAAAAACTACGTAGTATAAAACAAAGTCGCTTTCCGCTGTCTGGCGGTCCCTATGGTATATATATATTTTTTTAATAGATATAGTGATTTAAGAGGAAGATATATATGTATTAATATAGTAGAAATACTTATACTTTTTGATGTTTCTAATGTGATGTCGTAAATAAACATATTTTTTGCGGTTACATTGCAAACGCTGGTTGAACCAATATATGTCAACATCAAAGATCTTAAAAAAAGTTCGCAATGGTATATGTATATATCTTAGGGATAGCCCACAATAACCCCGTGAGAAGCCGGGGCGGGTCGCTAGTAAATAAATAAGCGCCAGGTTATCAGATTCGAATCGCGTTTTACTCAAAATTAGCATAAGAATTCAAACATTGTATTAACTGTAGAAGTAAGTACTTAAGCCTGAACGCTTAGTTATATATGTCGCAGTAAGTGAACAGTTAATAATTTAATTACATTGCCTAAAGTGATAGCCTCGTAAATTATTAACCTTCATAATAATTATTTTTTCATAAAAATTGGTGTCAGTCGTATAGTCAAGTGTACAAGGTTGGTAATGGGGAAACATTGAACTTTGTATTTTAATTTTAAATATTACTTACAATGAATGTAATGATTAAATGTTACATTTTATATTTTAATTAATGTAATGATTAAAATATAAAATGTAATGATAAAACGTAATGATTTTCTTCTTGTAACATCAAAATTAACCACAAAAAGCAGTCAGGTATCACCGTAACCATTAAAAGAATTGTTAATACAAAGACGGCCCAACAAGAGAATTGGCTAAGCTTCTTATAAATAGACGCGCGTGTATAAGGATCTCGGTCCCCCAATTATAGGTTTGAATAAGTTATACTAATACGAAACGAAATTTGTTAACGTTTAAATATATCAAACTTAAGGTCATAATTGGGGTCCTGAATACAGTGCTCCAAGTATACGAACGTCGTCGTTTGACCATGCGTTTCGCGCTTGTTTTGTATGGAGATGTTATGTGGGCTATGCCTGTTATTTTCGACAAGTGTATCGGAGCCGACCTTCTGTAAGTTTGTATGCGTGCCGCAGACGTCGTATAGCAATAAATTACACCGTGGTGCGCCGGCGCACTATTACTCGTGTCCAGCTTACATTACATTACAACCTGACCGTCCCTTCCTTGAGGCAGGTCCGAGCGGCATTCCACTCTGTCACAGATTAATATAACAGATACGACGCTTAATCCGCACACTCGCTGACAGAGATTGATAAATTAAAAGGAAGCAATACAGATATGTGCGATAAAATCAAAATGTCTCTGTATACTTTCTGAGAAGAGACAACAACGCAGGTTTATTAATAAAATGGAATTGAATTACTTGTATTGTATTTTTTCAGATTATTTACCTTTTTCAATAATCCAATTATGTATTGACAGTTTTTATGAGTTTTGATCAATTCGTACCGCAGGCATCGTATGAATAGAGGTAGCTTTTTATTCTTTTGCTAACTTTAAAGAGGTTTTTATCTGTTAGTTTTTTAGCATTTACCATTCGTTATTCTGACTCTGCATTTAGAATTTTTTTAATAGTATTAATTCCACAAACAAGCGTACGGTCCGCTTGATGGTAAGTGGCTACTGCAGCCTACGAATGCTTGTAACACCAACTGTCATTCGCGCCTACCCTGTAAAGATTGAAACCCCTGTGCTGCAGGATAAAAAATATTACTTACCTGTTTATAGACTGTATCAACAAAATAATTGTGACTTAACTTAACGGTGGTCGATTCATCGACTTTCATTATTGCTTTACCTAGGTCTAAACTGAATAAATCATTTTAATTTTCATGTTCATTTTACATTCACTTACTCTCGAGCACTATCGATCGAGACAATGTCCTATATATATATATATATATATATATATATATATATATATATACGTATTATTACACTCCTAAGAAAAAAAGATTATATGTTACCATACTAGGATACAAGGTTTAAAAAGTATGTCGGCTGTACGTCAATCTCCTCTACGAAATTATCCTTTAATCTTTATACCCACAGCTACAAAGTTGTAAATAACAGGAATGCATTATTTTGGATCGAGGAATGTATTGGAAATGTATAGTGACCGTTGCCTGCAACTCGCTTTTTATTTCTATTAAATATCCAACAATCCTACGGTCTCTGGGCCCTCTAATGTTGGGACTTATAATGCTGCGACGTTAATGATCGATAAGTACAGCACTGGTACTCTGCTTACTTAAATATATGCGAATTTATAAATCTATTGTCATCTTAAAGCATCAATCAAATAAGCAATAAAGAGTGCTGTTTATTTTTATGTTAATTATTGGAATATGCAAGAAGATTTCGCGTCACCCAAGCAAATAATTACATGCCATAGAAATGAAAATAAAATAGATTTAAACATCCGCGCATAATTTGCAATGTAACATCCTGGCGATTGTATAATTAGAGTGATTGTTGTTCGCTAATTGTACTGGTTACCCTGATTACATGGAATTAAAAACATAATGCTTAGAGCATTATATTAATTGAACCACATCGAATTGTTGCCTTAAGTAAGTAACAAGTGAAAGGTCACATCGAAGGACCAAATAAAACTCCCAATTTGCAATTCGTATTCTTATGCTCGTTATATTTATTTAGCTACGTTTGAACTTGTTAAGTATTTATTTGTCACACTTGATGCATTTGACTGATGTGAACAATCTTAAAACAGTGATAAGAGAGCAAAATGATGTTTTTACGTTGTTATTTTTGTGAACGTTCTGTATTCTTCTACCCAATGTGAATATCAATAAAAACTCATCTCTCGCAAGCATTGGATGTAATCACACATGTGCCTATTGCTTCCAATTCGTTGGTGTTTTCTGTTAGGAAATCGTATTAGTGCTCACGTCGGCGTGTCC
This sequence comes from Watsonalla binaria, assembly GCA_929442735.1. NCBI lineage: Eukaryota > Metazoa > Arthropoda > Insecta > Lepidoptera > Drepanidae > Watsonalla > Watsonalla binaria. Next base: position 4,915,875 of record OV838938.1, read on the forward strand.
GTTACGATCTCTGCTTCCAATTGTAACGACACCTTTGATATTTCCAATCCATTAGTTCTGTTTGTAGTTTTCCGCAGAAAATACAAAAATCCTCCGGGTGTATTAAAATAACGTGCTTACAAAGAGAATGGATGCATATGTCAAGTTAAAAGTATTTTGGGAATGGTTGAAAATTGTTACTGCTATTCGAAGTTAATTAAGACCTGCACACATTATCATCAAGTCGGTGACACTTCAATAAACAAGTCAAGTTTTAGTAAGGAAATAGCAGTGCCTACTTGTCTGGTATACTTTTACTATTTGCCATTGAAGTGCAAAACTGGTAATATTACAAGTGCCTTTTATAAAGATCTCTGGAGTCACATCTTGCTTTTAACCGTAAAAATGGGACTTACTTAATTTCATTAACATATTCTTACTTATAATGTTCTTGTTTGCGAGAATGGATGGTAATTAATATTGAACAGAACTCAAGAAACGATGGTTAGATTATGTCAAAGATTAGCTAGAAAGGGAGTGAATACAGAGATGACTATTTAAAGAGAGAAAATTATATTGCATCGGCCCCAAATATGATGGTGAATATATTGTGATCTAAAACCGCTCTGAAAAGTTACTTTTATATACCCATAATTTGTGCCAATGTTTGCGGTTGAAAGTGCACGTAGTGGTGGTTCACTGCATTAACCGCAAAGTGCCACACGCAATGAAATACACCCTTTCCGACATATAACTTTATTTTCCCGGTGTTATGTTATTCGTGATTGAACTCGCATTTCCATGCGATCGCGAGAGTGGTCTACGATCAACGATCAGCGATCCTATCACTGTTTTTTTAACAAGCTTGCTAATATACGTGATACATAAACCTGAATTGAAGCTGTATTGTATCTTTTGTCGAATTTATATTCGGCCAAATCGATCAAGTGGAAACAAACCATTACATAAGCGTTGGTTACTTGTATTTGTAGGTGAGGTTCATTGCTCTCCATTGTCTTCTCTATGCCGGCTATCTGAGTATTTGTTAAGATACCACGCCTACATTAAATAAATGTAAGTACAGTTTCTTAAAATATATTATTGAATGCTTCCGTTATCGAACAATTTATTTTGTAATAAATCGAATAATTTCTGTAAAATTTGAATATATCTTCTCTACAAGACCTTTGTAGAAAAATTTAAGCAAAACAAGGGATTAAGGGATACAGGCGTGAGCATATGTATGTATATTAAGCAACACTTGTACAACTCCCAAATCCTCCTAACACAACACATACCTAATGTTCCATCCGTTTAGATGGCTCAGATGCTACAATAAACGCTTAACAGCTAACGGACTAGGAGATTATCTAGTCCGCTTGCTGTTAAACGTTTAATGTCTCGTTTTAAAACACATTTTAGTACGAAATAATAAGAAAAACCGTATCGCGTCGTTACCACCGAACTGTCGCAGACAAAAACATCGTCTATATAGGCTACACGCGACACTTGTCACACATTCAAACACAGACAGACTACACACCCACAGGTTACCCTTGTCGCCACTCCGTCTGGAAAAATAAACTATCCACTTAGTTTGGGATGCTGAGTACCAATAACATTTGCTTACAACTCACTGGCTGGATTGTTTGATATTTGATAAAATGCTTTAAATGAGTCAATCCATACTCAGGCTTACCTTCTAATTTGGCTCATATTGAATCTGCTTTCCACTTAATTATCCAAATAAATAATGTTATAATGTACTCTCTAACGCCTCAGTCACTTCAATTTATTATTATTTTCAACGATATCACTTAAACAAACATTATCGCGTACAACTTACGTGCGGCATACGTAAGGCGCGTACGATTTTGCGTGCTTCGATCAATCCCAGTGATTACTGATAAAAACGACCTCTCTACTGGAATTGCATAATTAAGTTCATCATTCTATGATGAAATAGCTAGACCATGTAAACAATCGACTGATTTCACCCATTGTCGGCGATGACGTCAACCGCCACGCTTGAATCATCAGATGCTAAAAATCTAATCATTTTACTTCCACTTGCGTATGCGCTGAAATTTTAATTCTGCTCCAAGGACGTAGCTAGTGATTCAGCTTTCTGATCATGGATATCGACTGTGTAATTCCTAAAATTTCATATATATGTCATATATGCGTGTAAGTATTGTACGTGTTGAAGAATATTTATCGATATAAAATATCTTTGAATATTATTTAATTAATACACGTCTGCAATAACTGAAACGAGACACATCAAAATAAAACTATAAGTTATTTAAAATCTCCATCCAAAACGATTCTTATCGTGAGAAATGGTTCAAGTCCAACATGTGGTTCCACTGAGCATGATGTAATGAAGACTTCAGCTGTACAAATAGTCACTATGTACATGCTTGGCATGCTTGACTTTTACGATCAATATGGGTTATGAGTCTGACGTTTCATTTAACAGGAATAAAAAAGCGAAAGTGCGAAATAAATCTGTTTCACGTGGTAAACTATAATATAGTGTCGTTAATTATTGACGCTGTGAATAATAATATCTTGGCGACAACCGAACTCATATATGCTATCGTGATGGCATAATTTCAAGAATTCTAGATTTATTTTTACATAGCAATAATTAACGGTTTGAAAGAACTTGATCTTCTGGAACCATTGTTTACTAATCTTGAAGTCTCTTAGTGTTCATTAATATGTATTCATACATATTCCGAGTTATCTCACGCATAACACATACTCGTACATAGATCGTATCTGTCTGTACACATCTCAGTCAGGGCACAACTACGACAATTGTATTTTGCCCATTCTTCTGAGCTCGCAATTAGGTAACAACGCTTTCCGTGTGAAACGCTCAATAATATTAACTTGTTTGAATGAATCAACTCCATACATGCAAGGTCGTTTTGTTTGTTGTATACCTCGACAACCCGTTTTTCATCTGAAAATTTATAATTATCTTCTAATTACAAGTAAATAGAGTTCACAATCCGAAAAATCTTTGTTTTAACCGTAAATGTTGTTTGGTTTCTCATTATTCTAGACCGTAGGAGATATCATTCGCTGTCTGTCGAGTTCCGAGATCGGATTTCTCAAGAATATTCGTAAAAGTGCTTGTGTTATTTTTATTTGTGCTCAAAATTCGATAAGTTTGGTTTTCCTCTGTTTTGTTGAGCTCGATTGGTCAATTAGTTGATTTTACACGACTTATGAAATTCTTTATCTTCATCCTAAAAATATTCAACTCAACTTAATTATGTATCTTCTATCTTATTGGTTCGAGTGATGTCATTATTCGTCTTATCTTAGCAACAGCCTTGTTAGACCTAAGTTATCTAGCCTCGTCCACGCTCAGTTTTTGGATTAGATCGTAAATATTTAAGATAACGTCATAAAGCAGTGTTAATCCGAGAAGTGTATTTCACAAGACGTGTAACCTTCACTCTTGTAGTAGTGTATGGGTTACGGACTGACAGACTGACATTAAACTGATCAAATACTCGTTTGCCAATCCAATACATTTTACTATCTAAATTAATAATAGTGCTTATGCAAAACTGCGATCGTTTTGGTCAAATAGCTTCCATAAAAAAGCTGTCTGTACATATCGTTAACTTCCAATCATCCTATCGATTTATAGAAGAGCTTCAACTGTTTACTTGATACATTAGGTTGTGGGAGGAACAATCTCAGTTTGTAAGTGATTCACGACACTTCTGCACGACGCGTAGTGATGGTTATATTATTAGTTAACAAGTGAAAAAAAAGTGGTCAGTGATGACAATGAAATATAGACGACGTGCTCGGTGCAGGGGAAAAATGCATCACATTTTTCAATATTTTAGGTAATTCTTTTTAAATACTATCTTTATTTTTTGTTCATTCATCCATTGATATACTGTCTTTAGAAATACTATTATAACTTAATAGTATTATAATTATAGTCTCCCTATAGTCAGATAACTTTATTCGTCGATCTTAATTGTTGTCTAATAACAAAATAGATATCGTCTATAATTAAATATATAATTTGGATAAAAACGAAACGACTCGAGGGAATGATTTTTTTTTTATCAATAATTAGTTAGGGGTCACTGAACAAAAATGTTAGATATCGAATAGGTTCATCAAAGTATATGTTTAATAACAATTTAATGGTAATTAGGCTTCCGTATCTAAAGTGATAATTAATTGTCTATGTCATAACAACTTTGCTTGTGCCTATGGAATGACTTATTAGAAATATAATTTACTTTATTTCAGGTTCAATTCTTTATTAGTTATCTAGTAATGTATTAATTAAAACTTCTTGCAAGAATATGAAAGTGTCACATGTAATTGAATACGCAATACCATTCAAGGTCAAATGTTTAGCAGTAAAAGGGTTAGCATTAAGTAACCTGCACTTATCTATTGATTCCGTTCAAAGTCTATCACTGCGATCTACTAGAAGTAACCATTTAGTTGATATCCATCTCTAAAATAGTGTCTTTACCAAGACTATAGTATCACCTATTACAGTGATTGAGATTTCTTAACGAGATCGTAGATTTCATTCTACCATTTAAATCAATCACTAACGATAAAGTGACTCAGAGACTCATTTTGCGTGCTGACCCCAACGACCTAAGATATGTCTCAAAATAAACTGTTTGTTTCTAGAGCTAATATGAAAACTGTTACATCCTTACATGTTTGTATAACTAACGTATTACCACATGTATAAGTATAACCTATAAATAGACAGACTAGTCTATTGCATGCTTCTTCTAGGTGTATAATTATCGTGGAGATAAATATGCATATGAATGTTGATTGGCTTACTCACATCTATTTAAAACACGAAGAAGTTGTGTGAGGCATCACTAAAGTAATGTCATTCCGTCCTTGGCATTTGATAATAGTCAATAATAATGCGGTTCACATATGAGCACTTTATTAGATGGTTTATTAATATTTAAATCTATTTGATTCGTTTCGGTGCGGTGGAATGTAGCATCGGCTCCGTGGAATTTCTTTCCAATTTATACTCAATTACCTTAATTTGCTGGTTCATAAACATTTCAAATTCGGTGTACTGTCTGGTTAAAGATCGAAGTTGAATATATATTGTTGTGTTTCAGACAGTTAATGATTTCGATCCAGTTTTTTTCCAATATAGACCCTACGTGGTTAGTCTTAATTAACTTGGGATGAAATGCCAAGTTCCTGGATTCATGATATTTGTAAAGATTTGGATTGGAGACAAAAGAGATTATTAGAATTCACCAACGTGTGTCCAAGTACTTTTCAAGTACTTTGCTTATAACATACTTTGACGGTAATTACAACTACAAAGCAACATTTTTACACAATGATGCATGATGCTAAATATGAACATTACGTATGGTAGCATCTTGCGTGACGTGATACGACTAAAGGTGGTAAAGATTCACTGATGTTTTCTGGTATCTTTAGAACTATTAATCCACTCTTCTTCCTTACATTCATCTAGTTTTCTACCAGTGACTTCGTCCCGATATACTTATTTTTACATAGAACTTATAAAATAGACCAGTAGTTCCAGAGGTTGCTTCCTGCATACAAACTCAGAAATAAACATGTGTTATTAGAGTAACTTGTGGAAGCCTTAATATTGCGCGATTTGCCAGATGCTCAAATATCTGAGATAGATTGCTGAAATTGTTGATGAATAGAATTAGTAAACCGATTAGAATTATTCATGCACATTCCTTTTACTAAATATTGTTTCTTTTGCTATGCTACTTAATTGTTTTACACAATGTTAAATTTAACTGTCAAATTAGTGAATGCACGATACAAATTAGTTGGCGGCTTTGGTCGGCTCTTCATCTAAAAGGGAAATTATATTCCACAGTTTACACTTCCAAGGGATTATTGAGGCCCATTGTAGCCATGATGGATTACCGGCCACTTAACAATGAAACTAATTACTACTGTAGCCCCACATCTTCTGTATGAATAGTGTTAAGTACGTGAACAGTAGCTAGAACATTAGTTTTGACTACTATTGTCCCTAAATCGATCCCATCAGCTACTGTTTCTGCTTAAACTTTGGCTCCATCATTAACATGATTAGGTACTTTAAATATTTTGGGTTGATAGTCAATCTTAATAGTAAATTCTCAATAAAAGTTGTGGGAATATATTCAGCTAATCTCTGATTTTGTCCGTCTTAAAGTCGTTAAAAATAAAAGAGTTCTTGCTCTATATATGCTGATAAAAGTGTTGTGTTGTTACAGAGGGGCGGTGTGTGAGTGCCGCACCGCCATGTCGCACCACAGCGACGAACAGGCGCTGCTCACAGTGACCTCTGACTCTTTCTGGGAGCCTGGGAACTATAAACGGACCACGAGACGGGTCGACGACGGACACAGACTATGCAGCGAATTACAAACCTTAGTACAAGAACGAGCAGATATTGAAAAAACATACGCCAAGAGCTTAAGAGGCTGGGCAAAGAAATGGAACGACTTGATCGAGAAAGGTGAGTGTGATTCTTAATTGGTAACTTTGACTAATAACATGAGACTCTAGTTCAACCAGCATAGTTTTTCACTCCGAAATGAGAATCGCTATTAAAAGTTTTGGAATTCTACTTTCCCAACAGGAAACCTTTCACAAGTTATTAAAAGCACTTTGCATACGCACCAGCCCAGTCCGTGTATTTACCGTCTCATTTCTACACCCGCATTATCATGACGGAGCATTATACAACCCGCACACAAATTATAAAAAGCAAACAAGTCTTTGATGTCTCTGTTTAGGACCGGATATTTATTCATACGTCTTAAATTTTATTCATACATGTCTTCATTGGTCGAATGAAAAGGCTTTCATCCGTCTTAGATAAACACAATGGTGCATATTCAATCCATGAACATTTGTCCATATCTCCTCGCAACCTCACTTCACTAGTGATCAGTTACTGCCTATAATAATTCAAATACCATTTCCATTACGTTATACAACACCATTACAACGCAGTGAAAATATGCTTTGTTGTATAATTTAGGGACTTAATTGTGCAATTTGCACTTTGACTTTTTGGCGTCAATCATTCATGAGAAGTCAAGATTTAATGAATCGCTAATAATTTTGCGTAGACTGGGGTTCATTAGAATTTATACAATGGGCTAGTTTTACAACACCGTACTTTTAAAGTTACATTGGATATTGCAGTCATTTTCGAGGGCGTAATAAAACTCTCGGTTTTGTTGGATGGGTCTCATCTTTAGCTAAATTGCTTGGTCGTTAGCTGGCAGACTCCGGTGAATTAACTGACTAGACAATGCTGTGAAATAAATCGTTATATTTATACGTAATGTGTTGTAAGCGTTCGTCAATATGGTAAGCCTGTTTATTTATTACACAGTGGAATTACTATGATGCAATGGTCGATGTCCAGAGACGAGATTTTACAACCGGTTGTATTTTGCAAGTGTATTGTCTACTATTAATACTAATAGTTGCTGAAGCTTTACTATAGAGCTCTCTCTCTTTCATCTCACGGCCAAGGCATTTTGTCAGAACTGTTACTTGGGTATTGGGTGCGCAAGTCTGAGCAGTATCATCACGATTTTACCGCAATATTTAGTCGGATTAAATTACCTCTCCCGTCTCTTATTATAAGTCTGTATTCATCACCTTTTTCACAAAATGGTTTTTGCCTCGACTCTCATTAGCGTAAACAAAACTCTTTTATAATTTAACTGTCCGTTCCCTCTTCCCATTTAGCCAATTTAGCTTTTATATTGGAGTATTCCAATATGAAGACGTAGTCGAAATAATCCATGATAACGTGGTAATTAAATTGTCAACACCAGAAGCAAGAGAATTGCGGATCGTGCAATACTGATACTATTCACTCTGATATGCGCAGGAATAAGCGATAATCTATCAATTGCCTCATTTCATCATGTCTGCCTTAGGCTTAAGTACTTACATCACCTTGTTATCGTAAGATCCACTATCGATTGTAAATATTTCTGTTTGCCGCTTCGCCGCTTGTAAATACGATGCGGTAAGATAAATATTTTTCGTGTTTTCTTATCGTTGTGCAACGAACAAAATGCATCCAGAATTTGTAATTCAAACGAAACGGAAAGTTGATCAAGTATGCGAAGAATCGAATGTGATTCGATAACGGGTGATAGAGCATGCAAATCACGGTCGAGAATTTGGGGTTGCGGCGCGGGCGCAACCTCACGTACCGACTGAAAGCGTGAGCCCGCGTTTAACATATATCTCATTGGTCTATTTGAGAAATGGAAAGTGTCGCGATGCCGTGATTGATTTTAGAATGGTATGCGAATCGGCCATTGAGTGCTGCACCTCGTTACGTCACAACAAGTGTGTAAATCGGTTGTTATGAAACTGGTACCTACTTGCGAAAACGGCAAGCCTTCGGTCTGTCTGATGGTACTGGTTTGTTTATGATGTGTACGTTTAATTGTGTCGCGTTTTTTATTAATGACTCGCACACGTAACGTAACACATAATTACAATCCGTAATCGTGATTAAATAATATTATATGATTAATGGACCATGGCTGAATGCAACGTTGATAATGAGTCTATTGGCTATTTCATTGTGATTCGGTTGATAGAGTGCACATTTTTTTTTTCTTAACCAGCTTTTGTTAATAATACTTACGGTCACATCATGATTCAACATCTTGTTTTATGCCAACAGTTGTTGTTTTACAAGCGTTTCACGATAGAAGTTGGAAGAATTTTGGCGTAGTATTTTCATGGTGCAAACTATTTTTACTCAGTGTGAACTAATTATTGTAAATCACTTTTCCGGCACATTCTCCGTAGATGTACGAATACAATGGACATTCATTCGATTGTCCTCAAACCGCCGAACACATTCAAAATGTTATTACGCCAATACACTGGATGTGAGCTTGAGAACAAGTTCCGTCGATTATGCTGCTCTTGCTTGCAATTCCGCAGCAAGTGTAATGAAAGTTATACCGAAAAGGAAACATACTGTATTTTACTTGTTACATGATAATTGTTGAACTTTCTATATCACAGCGGCTAATTGAGTACTGATTTGGCTTTGAGGGAGTTTTTGAATCGACTTCAAAAATGTTCAGATTTAGTAACTCGTGTGAGGTGTGGGGTATGACATAGCTTCACTATTACAGTGTCCCTGAATTTGGAACCACGCTTTGGTCCGTTCAAATAAGTTCCGTATTCTTGGTGTGAAGTTGTGGTCCCTTTAAAAACCATTTGTACACTGTGTCCACAATCCCGAAGTACTTACGATGTGAACAATAATGAGGATAGATGCCAGAGCTTATGGCACCTGTGCAGGCAATGGTACTAGTTTGTTATGCGAACATGATGCTTATTATCCCAATTAGTGAGATAAAATAAAAAAATCTAAATATAAAGCTTATGGTACTCAATGTGCGATTACTTACCAAGCAATTTATACTATTTGTTCTACATTTGTCCATACATAATTATGAAATTGCGACGTATGGCAATCTGTGGAAAAACCTGATAAACTAATGAGTATATAGGTAGCTGTGTAGGATAAACTAACAAACACACAAGAGGTAAACATAGTGATATTGAAACAGGTAAGCAACCTTGGTTATATTTGAGGCCAGGCCAATGATTAAAGGTAATTGTTATTGATTCAATCTCGAATAAGTAAAGATTCATACCTTATTCTCACCACACTACATTTATATTCTACTGAACTAAAACAAATGACTCGACAGAGATCGGGCCTCCCTGCTCTTAACGACTATCATTTCAAAATAATCCGTATATGAGAAGTAACATGATACAAATTCCAATGTTTTATAAAACTGGTGAGTAATTTAAACGATGGTAATCATCATACCGTTACAGTTTAGAGTGGAGGCAGTTTAGTGTGTGTTAATTAAATCTTACACTTAATGACATAATTACACCTTCTCGCTCGGAGGTCTATCTTCCCGTAACATGAGCGGAGTCCGTAATTCCGAATATTTACTAGAGTAGCAATTAAATGCTAATTGGATGCAACTATACAAGTGGCATCCCGTATGTTGTATGATGCACTGAATAACAAAATAATATTAGTTGACGTCTTGTTTTGAAAAATTACTTCAGTAAGTCATATTGAACTTAAAATGTATAATTTTATAACACTTCGTGACCATTATTCACACGTGCTGTGATAGTTTTTTTATGATAATTTGAACCATAAATATTTAATATAAAATACTTTAAATTTACTATACATACATCATGCTTAATTACTGTTAGATCCTCAAGAAAATATGTCCTTAATAGCCTTCATAATAACAAGTACGACAGTGCGATAATCTAAATACCTGTTCTGTTCCCCAGGGCCAGAGTACGGGACGATGGAAGCGGCGTGGAAGGGTGGCATGGTGGAAGCAGAACGTCTCTCCGACCTACACCTTAGCGTGCGGGACAGACTCGTCAATGACGTCATGGCACAGATCAAGAACTGGCAGAAAGATACCTACCATAAGGTTAGTACATAATTATAGTTAAGTATACTCTAGGTCACTATAATGGCCGTCTGAGAGTCGTCTTGTGCCCCAAGTATAGGTCATCTTAAGCTACGCTAAAACGCAAGTTCAAGCAAAGACGTTTCAAAATTTACAAACCTATACTTGGGGTACGCTTCTGTATTCAACTTTATTGTTGTACTAAAGTATGTAGCTGGTTAGCCGCAACGTAGCCCCTAGCGATTGATACCAATCGGTTTTGATAATATCTACCTACAAGGTGTTAATAATGACATGTTTCATATTTATTTCATCATAAGCCCGTAATCAGCTTACAGCATTACCTGTAAGCTGACCTGTATCTCATGTACCTATCTAACTGTAAGATTCTTGAAAGAAGTCTCTTGACTCAATTAAAAAAAAAAGAAAATTACAATTAATTCGTAATTGCTTTCCTTTCATTATATTATAAATAATATATTTAAAAGTCACAAGCATGGTGCATACCGAATCGGCGTTTGCGCAACAGCTCTCCCTAACATATCGAATCTTCACCTAGCTCTCTAGTATTAATTAATTATGTAAACCCTGACACGCTCCCCTGGTATCGAATACGAATCTAAATAGAAAATAACATTTCCAAAGTGCACATTACAATTGTTAAATACATTTTAACATAGTGATTTGCATTTACATAACCTGATGTACCTCTTCCGTTTGCACATCACGATGTTTCAACGCTTTCAAAAACATTTTGCCTATTCGTGATGACTGAATGATCGATGGGGAATAATGTCTACATATTTTCTGAGTTCATACATTAAATATTAGTAATAAAATTGGTTTTCTTTATTGTTATTTAAATAAAACATTTGTCGTGGTATGGACATCTTATGCAGAGGCATGAGAAAAATGTTGCCAAAGTTTTGTTTATGAACATGGATGGTTACAAGGGAAAAGGAAGACCTAGGAAACGATGGATGGATTCTGTGAAAGGTGATATGGCTAGAATGGGGGTGAATACAGTTATTACGGCTGATAGACAGAAATAGAAGAGAAAAAAACATTGCGCCGACCGCAAAACAGGGCAGGAAATCTTCCTGCCCTGTTTTGCGGTTCAATTTCAAGATTCAAGATTCAAATTCAAGATTATTATAGAAGATATTAAATTTAAGAAAAATGTTGATGTTGTATTTATTGAAATAATAATGGACATTTGTTTGTTTTGTCTGGATACTGTCGATCTTCGTATATTTATGTATGTCAATCTTGCTTAGATTATACCAAATATTGTTCTCGTTTGATGTTGTTATACTTTTCTTTGCCGAGCATAACTCCCTACGAACCGCCCTCTAGTACGTTGATATCGACAGCGGCAACTTTTTTCACGTACAAGAAGTCGCGAACATAAAACTAGTTATTTTATATAACCCTCGCATCGAAGTTATCGAACCCACTTCACGTCTCACTATACTAAACTTAGTCGTAGGCACCGTGGCACGCGTTCGGAATGCTATGGGTGGCTGTGGTCTCATGAATTATACACGCCGCTACCGACTCCTTTAAAGGAGTCCAGTCTCGTCACAAGTCCGTGACAGACCGACAGAAGGATGGAAATGTATGTATAAATAAGAAGATAAAGATTTAAGTAGATGTGGAAAAATATAAATTGTCGTGGATATATTGGTTTAGTGTACGTTGCCGATGTTGGTAATGGGGAAAGTTATTCTAGATTAAATAATATATTTTATTTTTCCGCAGTAACTGATAATTATTGCAATTTGCTGGAAATCCGTTCCACTTGCTGTAATATTTTTTAATAAATGTTATTGTAGTGCCTGAAAAGTGATACTACCTTTGCCCGCTACTTATTACTAACGCCCTGAGGGTGCACCATAAGTATAGCTCTGCCTTCCCCTTTGGGGAATACAGACGTAAACATTTATTATGTTAATGTAGATAGAGCAAAATGTTTTCAAACATGAAAATAGCAATGTTCAGTCAAATGTAAAACTAGCACCAATCTATAATGAAAACAATAAGCAGAGAACAATATGTAGTTAGTGGTTCCAACTAACGTTTGCGTTTGTAATTAACATAAAGTTGATGTCAGCGGTGATGCCAAGGGTAAGACATTATATTCATATCAAAGACCTTGTATTAAAGGCTTCTGCACAACCGAATTGTTAGAAACATTAAAAAAATATTAACTTAGCTAAGTGCGACTTGTTAATTGTTCCTAAAACAAAGACTAAAGCGGTTTATTGTGATCATGGGGTGTGGGACTACGTTCGCAGCCAACACACCCGTTAGTGCAAACAATTCTGGCAGACATCAAACATTTATGTTACAGAACAACTGACCTTTAAACAATTGAGATTTTTAGTAGTTTTATATATTAAACTTTAAAAAAGTACATTAAATATGCTCTCCGAAGTGGTAACCAGAGGTGTAGTCACAACAAGACTCACTTTTCACCGAAGAATATAAAGTGCCAACGTGACAGATGGTGAGTCAATCGCCGTCTCAGGCATTAGGTATACAGCATACGTCTTTGAATTACTTCTCAGACCCGCTTGGAAACGAACTTGCGTCGCTTGCGTAGCGGGCGACTGCTCAACCACAAGGCCACCACAGCTCGTTTTTTGAACATCCACCTATGCCACTAGAAATCGAATCCCTATATATACAAGCCTTAACTAGCCCCGGGCTATTCCGACTAAGCAAGAGCAATTAACTAGCCAGTACCAGTTCTTATCAAGCAATTAAAGTCAGTATCTTTCTAAACTCGTGCTAAGCTTGATTGTAAGTATGTACCTTAATTGTAATCACCAGCCCCATCTGCACCTGACCTAAGGAAGATGATTCACGGTCGTCCATTGTTCGCTAAACAATCGTGGCCGGTTCGATGACAACGACCGTTTTATATAATGAGTTTCATTTTCATTACGTACATTTACATTACATTCATTCTATTACTGATAGAAAACGAACACGAAATAATTTGAATTATTTTACAATCATTTTCATATCGTAATCGTAAGGTCATGTACAAGCAAATTTTAATGAAATGGCTAAGTCTAATAAAATTCTGTTCGTTATACCATTTATGTATAAATATATTAATATCTGAAGGATGTAATAATACGCGAAACGTTACGTCCGTTTCCCATAATAACCGTTCTCAAAACAACCGGCTAAAATATACCTACCTTCCCAAAAATACAAACTTTCACAATAATATAGCAAGTATCAGTAAGATTATTGTAAACAACGGATGTGCTGCTTACAACTACGATACTTACAGATTAATTCCGGTATATTCATTTCAGTCTCATATAAATAGAGTCCCGTCTATCCAATCCGCTGACCGCGAAGAACTGTTTGTCCCATGTAAACACTCGCGTCCGGGAATCGATATTTCCTCCCACAATATCAAATAAATGTTATATTTAACTGAAATATTAATTCCGTTTGAGTATAGTAAGTTTTGATAATAAGGTTCTACTTTGTAAGCCCGCTTAATATTCCGCTGCAATATTTATTATGAATTCCAAAGGCCTTTTTGGTATACGCTCGCGGTCCCATTTAATCCAAGGCGTGGCGTTGGAAAGCGCGGTCCTGGTCACAAAAGCTTCCTGAATTTTTTAAATAATTGCTTTCTTATAAAATCAACTATCTGTGCCCCGTGGTTTCACACGCGTAGGCTTAATTTCATGAATGTCTTTATTTATATATGAACAAACAGGTATATGAAAAAAAATGTAATTGGTGTTTTTATACTGTATACACTTTCATATGTATCTAGTGTTATTTTGTAGTTACAAAGAGATGCTTAAATTTTATTCATCTGTAATAGACACACATATAAATAATATTCAGTCGATCGTTCTGCAATCCGAAAACATACTCCACAAGATTGTATTTCCCTTTACCAAATCCCGAGACTAACAGGATCCTCCTACGTACAGCCAAAAATATAGAGGCTCGAAGCACGTACTATCCAACCATTTTTGTTATTTGTAACGAACTCGCGTAGAATACCGAGCAGAATATTCAATAACGTATATTGTCATAATTGGAAGATTTTAGGCTTACTTTCCTAAGATGGGCAGTGCCTGAGCGTTGAAAAGGAAATATTACCGTTGGCACTTAAAAAGGTATCACTTGATATCAGAAATTCAACCGGTCCGAAAGCATATTTAACTTGTTTGATCTTCCTTGTGTTGCGGAAAATTAAAACTTACAGTTTAGTTGCATTTACTTCACTATTTAGTTAGCTCAGGTTTTTACTTAATCCATTGGCGGCCGAATAAAAAATAGTCGGATATGTCTATTTTCATTGAGATATGCTTGCATTCCACTAAAGTAAATCAAATTTATTCATTATCAGTGTAGCGTCCATCGTAGTATTTACGCTTATGTCAGTCACGAAGCTTATGAGTGTCTCTTTAAATACACGTGTGCTTCATAAAACAGTCATGCGTTTAATTTGAATTACGTATATGTTTAGATCGGTTACTTACAATATTATTATCATTGTTTTGGCGTTCTGCTTCATTGCATTGTTGTTGTTATCTAAATATTTTATTTTTCTGTTTAATGATAATGGTTTGAATCAACTTGAGTTGATATGGCATCTTCTTTTACTCTGTAAATAGTATTATATTTCACAACCCAACACCCTCCCTGTAAATTTCTTTCTTAGAAACTGTGTATTATCAAGTGTTGAAGCTTATCGCTTCTTCTACTGTAATTACTTCATATCAAAATAACACTGTAGCCAAACGTTTTCTAATGGTACCTAAGCGTTTAACGCGTTCACTGCTAACGATGCGTATGTGCGTCCAACTATTAGAGAATTTACGAAGAAGTTGAAATGTGAGCAGTGAATGTGTTAAAGATACCGAATACTGTGTTATGTACACACCTAAATATACACATTGATATTGAAACTCGTCACTAAATGGGCCAAACTGCATTATTTTTAGCTAATCATGCCAAAAATGTTTACATGAATTTAGCCTCTGTGTCATGGTGTTAAGCACCCTAATTTGTGGCTAGTTTTGGATGACTGCCAACCTTGATACTTTGATGTTCATGAACGCGTCATGAAATTGTGTATTGTAAAAGTGACACTCTTTATAGCGTGTTTACGTTTCTTTATGGTAATGAGGGTAATTTCCCAGTCACACACATATTAAATTGTTAAAAGTTTAAAAATAGACTAATGATGGAACTTACTGATAAGGTAACGTAACTTGTGTACCTGACCGATGACCGATGACGTGGTATTTAAATAAACATACGTACTTACTGACAAATTAACATTTTTATGCTCAAACATTTTGAGGTAGGTATATACTATATCCTTTAGTGAAGAGAGCGAAAACGGCAATTAAAAGCAATTTACGTTCAAGAAAATCTATTTCCATCGTGAAAATTTAACCAGTTAATCAAGTGTCACGCTTTGATCGTTCGGAAACTTGAATTTTCCCAAACCGGTTCTTTATCAATACTGTTTAATATTCACTTGGAGCCGTCCTTCGAAGTTAATGACTTCATATTAAACATCAATTTGGGCCACGACACTAACCGCAGTGCACGAATTACAACTGTGATCAAGTTTAGAAACATCTAAATACTCTTATAACTCAATTACGGCAAATTTTGTATTAATGTATTATTTATTTCGAATGGGTATATCGTTAGTTCCTTGAGAGGAAAACGATATTTTTAGATGTAATAGAGGTGACAGATATTTATAAGTTTTGTAAAGCTTACTATAATCATGTCTGCCTCGTTGGTCTAGTGGTCGCAGGCGCTACTACGAAACACAAGGAACTGGGCTCGATCCCCGGGTCGAGTAGAGTGATTTGGAGTTTTTCCATTAGCAATTTCCCAGTAGCAGAGACTAAATTAGTGGCCTGTTAGTGAAAACAGGCTCGCCCCCTATTATATGGAACTTAAGCATATCTGGCGTTAATGTGGTTGTGTTATACGTTCATCACTGCCTACCCCTTCGGGGCATAGAAGCATGGTTATATATGTATTTATATGTGTTACAAATGAGTTACAGTGGTAATTCTTCGACGTTTAAGTGTCTTGCCAAGGCCCAAACTGAATAAATAAATTCTATTATCACTGTATGTATATTAAAAAAATGTATCAATGATGATCACAATGCACAAAAAATGCAATCATTGCTTGAACATATCTGGTTCATGGACTTCATATAATGTCTTAGTTCCCCATTCTATGAAGACGATTGCGTCAACAAACATTAATAAAATATTTTTAATGCAACACAAGGCTGGAATTCAGCTTAATCAGCAGTTAATTTCGGGGTCAAGCGTTTGAATGATGTTTTGCAATAAACAAGATTAACAAAGGCAACATCGGTTTTCATAATTAATGAGGTATTCAATTAATTATTGAACAAAATGATGTGATAATAAATTGATATATACTACGATTTAAATATTATTTAAAACGTTTATATGAAATGAGTTTTCTGTGATATAGTTTACCGGAAAATGAGATCATTGATTTCACGAGCCTCGCTGTCGTGCAAAAAATTTATTTGGAAATTCTACAATAACAACTCCATATTTTTTTTAATGAATATTATATACCTTAATTCGGTCGTGGTACACAACTTTCGTATTAAATGTTCAAAGCAATATAGCAATTCCATTTAAATGTTATGCCATTCCTAACGACAATTTTAGAATTTATAAATATAACCTTAAATTGTCAACCTTTAGATATACGGCCGTTGACCTTTAAAATAAACAGATAAACAAACTGTATTCTCCCAGCTTTGTAATTTGTTTTATCCGCAATTTTATCACCAAACCAGACTGCATTGGCATCGCGCCAGATTTTTTGTCAGAACCGTGGAAATATCCCAATGACTTTGAATGTTACTGTCACCTTTGTGCTGAGTTTGAGAGAACTTTATGAACACAGGAATTGTATTGTTTAACATTGGGGAGAAATATTTAGAGAGTTATATCACAGGATGTAGTTGGGTTAGGGGGTATGAAAAGCAAGGATGGTCATATTTGCTACATATTAGAGGTCTCTTTCCTTCGTTATTATGTAATCTTATCATTATGTGTGCTTTTCAGTATGAATAAGGTTGAGGATTTAATTCCGGTGCTACGCTCACTTTATACAGACTCTTTATGAAGAAGGACTATGAGAGATGTCTATACACGTATTTAATTTTTAGATTAATATAAACTCTACGTTACAGTTGAATTTTTATGCGAGGATAGTATTTCAATTGGGATTACTTTGAAAGTCAATTACGCGGAATCGGTGGATATTTTTATTATATAATTTTATTCGTTCCCTAGTTTTATATCCTATCAGCACATATTTCAACAGGTGTTCCATATTTTATGATTATGAAGAATCTGAAGATTTTCTTAAATTCATGATGATGAGTCTCTCATATTTAACGAGATTGTATGATTTTTAACGCGTTTTCTCCTTGAATTCTAATTCGGGGAGAGGCTCGCGTAGAATGGTAACCTCTGTTATAGAAACGCGTTATTTTAATGGAATTGTGTCACCAATCGATGTTGTGACAGCAGACTGGTCACACAAGGTGTTATCTACTAATATTTCAAACAAATATCCAGATGCAACACGGCCTTGGCGTATTTATATACCACCGTTGTTTGATTTTAAAGTAGTTTTCATTTAAATTTATACATTTTTATTGAGTAATTCTTAATAATGTTTGACGTTTCGATTTCGGTATCAATAGAAATCCTATTATTTATATGTTTTGTGATAGAATAACATATTAAAGTTTAGAGTCTAAATTTCGCTCTCATATGTATCAAACACTTTCAAGGTATTAACTCTGCTTTGTTGTTAGTATCTAGTCTTCAACAACACACATACTCAGCGTAGTATAGTAGGGTTGTCAGATTACTATATATATTAATATTTGGTCAAATAAAACTGTATTAATTGACATTTCAAATATTGTCTTGAAATTTTGAACGTACAGATAAATAAAATTGAAGTGTCTGTTTGTAATTCCAAAATAACAGCTTTTCACAAATGCAAATAAAAGTATATACGGCACTGACTTTAAAAATCATTTTTCCGGGTAATTTCGGTAACGCCTGCACTGATTTTAACGGGACTTCCACTGGTAGATAGCGAAAATTACAAGGAGTAAGTAACATAATTTATTTAGAAAAACGTTTCGGGTATCGCGGGAATTAAATTAAATCTCGCGGATGAATCCGCAGGGCACAGCTAGTTAGTATATAAAAAACATAGGTAGATATCTAATCGCTAAACATAACTTGCTGCTGTGTGTGCAATTAGCAAGATGCTTAATTTATGAAGGAGCTGCTGCTGAAATTTGCATACTTGTAACACCATACTGTTACAATTATGCAAATGTCTAGGGTGGTGTCGGTAGAACGTTGCCAAGTCATCATACGGCTGAATGCTGTCTGCTCTTCCCAATTTTCCTTAATTTAAATCTCCAGACGTCTTACAACCCTACAGTGTAATGCGAATAAACCACGTACCAACAAGTCTGTATGTACAATTTTGTGCGTATTTTGCGATAACAGAGCACAATTATGCGGAAACCAGTACATGTGCAAACAGTGCTAAGTCTGCTAAATAAAAAATGACGCACCTCAGATTATCTCGTGTGTGAATTACGGGAATATTTATTAGTTTATTTTGTAATTTACCATGTCTGTAATGTACTCATACTCTGACTCTTGAGTAAGAACCTAAGAGTCTACTCGTAAGTAATAACACAGCCTCCAACCTCGAGAACTAGTGAGTGTTGTAAAATGCTTAAAAATATCTTGGGTACATAATTACAGTAGTATGCTCTTACTTTTAAAATATTATTAATAAAGACAGTTAAACACAGTTAATTACTTATGACGAGGGTTGGCAAGAACAGCTTTCGTTTCTAGTAAGTAAGTACATTCGTCAATACAAATTTTACTAGAATTATATTAGTATCACAATCATCGGCTATCAGTAGATACGTTATCATTCGTTATGCGCCACCGGCATTGACACGATTTGTATGAGCCCTACATTTCTAATTACTTATACTTGGTGGCACATTTATCTCATTCATAAGGTCGGTAGTACGTAAATGGTTTTACTATAGGTAAAACTGGCGTTTAACCGCTACTTCGTCGACGTAATGTATTGAAAGAAACTCAGTCAGGCATCTTTTACATTACATGCGTCAGTAGATGGCCGAATGCTTGTTTGCCACACTTCTGGTACTTTGTGCAATGCGTAATAAAGCAAGGCCTTATACTCAGTAACTTATACTTGAATTTTAATAGCGTCCCAATGTATCTCCGACTGACCTCTGATACCCTTTTCATTCCTGTGTTAATTCCGCTTGCGCATTACTTTTAACTTTAATTTTTGTGAGCTCATGAATAGAGTGAAAATGTATGCACGGGATACATTACTATCTATTAGTATAATTACTAACACATATACGATAACATAAATCCACATTAGTTACATACTACCTTATCAACGCTACACGTTTCCACTTATAATGCTCATTACCTAACAGGATTTAGAATATCGGAATTCCATTCGCATGTTGTAATTCTGTTGGAATTTTATAACTGTATGATGACCCAATTAGTCTGGTGGTCAAGTGATGCCCAGAGACTTTAGGGTTGCGGGTTCTTAAGATAATGAATCATGTGTAGGTTACAGGTATTTATTATTTACTCTCGAGTCTTTGGCTAGGTACTGGATTTGTAAGGGCTTGGTAGTAGGTGTTCCATTCCATCAGCGTATGAACTATTAACACCATCAGCGTTTGTTTTGTAGTGCCTGATAATCTTAAAAATGCCATTATAAAGGCTTATTACAATATAGTATTTAATTCAACGCAAAGGAAGATGAATGCACAATCATTAACACTTGTAAACAAATACATCAAAACAAGGATGAACTAATGCAGCACCCAGGAAAGGCAATATAACCCGACCGACAGCGATGTTCCGTTTCATCTAACACACGGTGACGCCTCGGGGTGACATCGATATTTGTCATTATAACAATACATCTCTCACGCGAATATACAATACACTGAATGAATATAATATGCTAATACCAATACCGTCACAGTGCATTCTTTGGATCGTGTCTGTTCCCACTGACAAGTCGTCTACGTCTCTTTACAGCATCATTTGGATTCAATGACAAAGCCAATTTGAGAATTCGATGCTATGATAGATATTAATTATAAGAACTAAACGAAACACACATAAAGCGAAGGACGCAGACCAAGGGTTGAATTATAAGAATAACACATGATTTAGAATTCCTTGGTCTGAAGGCAGAGGGTAGCTACTAAGTACTATTACTCCATTGAATTGCATTGGCATACTATAATTAAATGTACATATGTAGTAGTATCTGCACCGCCTCTTATAAATGTCGTGACGGCTGTGTAAATGGACCCAGTTGTGTTATGCAATGGTGCATAATTCCGAGCAGATGCCTCGAGTCAAGCGGGCGTGACAAGTCATACATCATACATCTCACGCCATCAAATACAATTTGTATGATAATTCGCCTCTACCAGCATCTATAAAATCATTATACAATGTAATTACCATTTTTGCTTTAGTTTTATCAATGCAGGATTGCAGGTGCGCGATGAAACGGACTATCTAATCTATACTCAATATCATAAATCTGATGAGTTTGTCTCTGGAACCACTTGTGTATACTTATTTTGGTGATGGATAGTTCATTAATATATGTTTTTTTTAGTCTATAAAACATCACGCTACGACCAATAGGAGCGAAGCTTCAATGGAAAATGTTACAAAATCGGGAAAAATGTCACTTACATATTTTTTAACTGTTAACCAGGTAATTAGATCTCAATACCCAGGTATATACCTGTACCTGTCACAACTTTCGTAACTTACTCTTAAAATTTAAGCTTTGACCGATGTAAGTGCTCGAAAAGTGTTTAAAGTTTAGACGCTCAAGACAAGAACTTCAAACAACGTACACTTACCCGATTACGGTAAACGGCGCACCTAAGAAGTCTATGAACTAAGTAACTGCGTTGTGATGTCGGGACGTGTTCCCGCATCGCGTGCGTTTGTTTATGCTGTACGATGATGTAGAGAAAGTTATTGAGTTAAGCTCAATAACTTGTGAAATTACTTTTCGCGTATTAAATCTAGCCCATAAATACTTTCACACTATGAGGATAAACGATGTTGGATGAAGGATGGTATATGAGCGAATCTTTAAAACGTACTACAAATACCATATCCCAATTCCAACCACATGGACGTCCTGAGTATACGTGGAAGTATTTAGTTATAAAAGCTGTGAAGTTGACCAGTTTGTCAAATAGTTAACATTACCTGCATCGTTTTAAACATGTTTATAGTTTTATAGTGATCACATAATCAATTTTGACTATCCAAAAAAAATATTTTAAAAGCGATTCAGGTGGTATTTGTTTGCCTACAAATCATTTTGCAGTCACCCGTAACATATTACTTATATGCGACCTTGTAAAGCGATAAAACAGTGATAAAGTGGCGCGATTGTACCGACTGATATGTCAGTGTTATAGCTGAAATATGAAATATTCACTATAATTTAGCATTGACATGAGACTACATGGAAATGGTTTTAAATTAAAAACATGCACACCATCCATTGACGTCTGATGATAATGTATCGAAGAATTATTGCCCGATTGAAATTCTTTAGACGTTTTCACAACAAGTTTCTTTGGAGATGAATGGAGAACAATTTTGCAACATAATCACGTATAAACTCAATAAAACTGGGTTATTTGATATTGACGATGTAATTTCATCCTTCCTTGTTGGTACAGTCAGAGAACTTGGCTTTTCCGATTTTTAATGGTTTTTAACCTAATGCCATCAATCTTGTCCACAGTCAATGATCCAGCTAAAAGAGCGCAAAGAAATGGACGAGGCGTTCAAGAAGGCGCAGAAACCTTGGGCTAAATTCCTACAGAAAGTAGAGCGCACCAGACTAGAGTACCACACGGCATGCAAACAGGAGAGAACGGCGCAGAACCAGGAGAGGAACGCGAGCGGAGACAGCTCGCTAAGTCCTGATCAGGTAAGATTTCAAATCACACTATTAAAACATATTCGGGGCTGTCATTATTGATGCTGTTAAATGGTGAGAAATTTAATATGCTGGGAAATTAAACATCAGCTCTCTAAATCGGTTTTTGGTCATGTTTTATGCATCCCATCATTAAACATCCTGTGCAAGTTTGTATGAAATGTACTCAGTAGTCCACTAGAAAATATTGTCTTATCGAGTGGTGATCTACAAACCCGGTTCGATTAAGTACAAGGGGAGATAGCATAGAAAATGCAGCAAATTATTGTTTACATTCAATTTGACTCATATCCTTTAGCTTTGGAAAATCAGTACATGCCGAGTTCAATCTAAATTCAATATTTTTTATATACTAGTGGTACCCTCTAGTATATAACAGCAAGCAAGCTTCCGAGCGAAAGAATCGTTTTTTTTTTGCATCATGACTTGCATGCGATCTCACTTGATATGGTCACATTTCAGTTGTAACCTTATGAGATGTGAAATGAATAACTTCCCATGGATGTAATTTTTATATTTATAGCAATTATTGAGAGAGAGTAGAAAAACAGGTCCCACGAAAACAAAGATTGCAATTCAATTAATTTAACATCAATTTTAATGCAAGTTGTTATGGAAAAAACATTAATTATTAGCTATCGTGTCGAAGATAACATTAAAATAGTTATTTATTACCCATAATTGTGGACTTTTTAGAACTGTTTTATTTTGTCTATTCATAAATTATGTTACTGTCCTCAAAAGCCGTCTAACTTGAGTATTAGTTATCATAAACACCGGAAAACAAACGTTGTATTCAATCATACATATGCACATGTTCGAACGATACTTATTAACTTCAACGAAGTATGTATGTCAATCAATTAAAGTTTTCCACTTAACCAAGAAAATTGCTGAGTTTAGAAGACCCACGAGTGTCATACATTTTAAATGTGAGTGTGTATAATGACGGGGCTCCAATCTGGGTCACGATACGTGTAATAATGTGTGTTCCTACGGTTATTAGTGATTCATCTACCCTTTCTCAACTTTCAGTTTCATTTACTGCAGGTTGAATTCATGAATCGTTTTGTATGTCGTATCCTGTTTACTAAAATATTAATACCAATGACGGATTATTATGTCTGGGGGAGATAAATTCAACACTTGATATCCTACTTTCTG
Source organism: Watsonalla binaria (assembly GCA_929442735.1). Lineage (NCBI taxonomy): Eukaryota > Metazoa > Arthropoda > Insecta > Lepidoptera > Drepanidae > Watsonalla > Watsonalla binaria. The sequence continues at coordinate 4,939,730 of OV838938.1, forward strand.
GCACTCGAGTAATTGACTTATCATTTTTAGTAACAAATTCTTATTTATCAATTTATTTCGGACAATAGATACAAATTTAGTCCAATTTAGCGAAAATTGTCTCAGCGAAGCAAATTGAAAGCCGTCTGTCCCAAAATTTATGAGGACAACGGTATCAGCTCGTATATTTTCATTGTTCCTTCTGGACGGAGACAAATTACTATTGTGTGTGGTGTGCTCCGTTGTTTGCAAGACGCCTTATTTGTGTTGGGGCGATGAAGATAAAACGAATACTATTTTAGGAATATAAAATATAATTTTACTATGAACTCATGTTCCATTAAAAAAGTTAAAATTCCTAAACGTCCAACTAGAATACTGGGACTATAATTTTTGGAGAACCTAAGAATTAATCACAAATGTTTTGAAACATTTAAATTCGATTGCATTGATTTTAAAGTGGTCTACGGCCATTGGCAAATTGTAACTTGTATACATATATGAAGTAGGTTTTCGTTGCTAGGTAGCTTTACCTTTGTATTGTCCTAAGTCTGGATCGATCAGGCCTTTGACCAGCATGAACTCCTATCGAGCGGTAAATTATTTACATATTGCCGTCAGATAGAGCAACTTACGTGAATTTTCTTCAAACTGGTTTTTCACATTTTTCCACCTCATTTAGTTTTATTGTTTTGCGAAGTTGTTTGAATACCAGTAGATAAGGAAACTGTAAGTGTTTTTGCGGTTAGATCACCTATACATATTTTGCACACTTTTATGTATAGCCGTATTTAATTTGTAATGCTCAATTTTCTGTTTTGTGAAGATCTAACCTCGAAATGGTTGTGGATGGGGAAATTTGCGAGCGCTCGAGTGTAATGTAAATATAATAAATTGTATAAGGTTTACATCATTAAAGAGTAAGTTTGTAATTAGCTCTTTCGGAGTAATTAAATAGTATTTACATCACTCTCTTATACCATATTAATGAACATGTACATATCCCAATATGTACGGCGGTGCAATGTAGCCGAATGATGTATGATGTAATAGTTCGAAGAAAATGTTACCGTTATCTGATAAGTACACCTCACTTACGTCACCTAGTTGCCACCCGTCCTATAGGTATGTGTGATCAGTTGATCATGCGGGGCTTATAAAAGGCCCTATCAATCCTTGCTAAGACACCTCAAAGGGGGCGCTTCATCCTTTACTGAGCACTAGCAAACAAGAGTACAACCTGGTAGTGAGGGGCAACTGCAATATATAAACGTTATTACCTTGATATACTTGCGTTATCTAACATATAAGTATCAATTATTGTTTCAAACAGTTTGGATTTATTTATATCTTATACAATTTGGACCACTACTGGATCAATCTTGAGTGTTCCACGCAAGTATGGTTTAACCGAACGGTGTGATATAATATTGTGAGTTGTAAGCGATGTTATGATGTGTGCAACATGCACAACCATTAAATAAGATGATGCAATGACGGCGGTAATAGGCTGAGTTATTTATCAAATGAACGATCACAATGAGTGCAATGAATGTTTGCAACACGACAATCAAGTGTTTTATGCATAAGTTTTCATCATAAAATACTTCATTCGAAGTACAGGAGCCGTAGACACATACAATATTTCCCCGAGATTAAACTTTACTTAAAAGAATACGTTTTCTTGTGGTACTACTAAAGGAGTAGTTATTTGTAGAATTAACCTATATTGCTACTAAGATAGTGGTGCGGACTTATTTCATTCATACTTTTATATAGACTCTGTTCGCCAATAAACTTACCACATTCCAGTATAGTAAGTATCTAAATAAAAGCCAAAGTTTTTAAACAGTCTTGTAAATATCGTTTCATCGATACATATCGGGTAAATAAATAAACCGCTCTGGTGGATGCCCGAAATAAAACTTCGAGAGCTAAATCAGTCGAACGAAAGTGGGGTGACGTCAAACACCCACATGATGTGTACGAGATTCAGACACTCGAAACATCTACCATTGTCCATTTTTAAACGATAGCATCAATATTTCTGATAAATTGAGAACTAGCTTCTCCTCGCGATTTTAGAGCGCGTCTTTATAACTTAGTACTATGTTTTAGAAGTCTCTATGTCCCCCAAAATGAAAGACAACTTCGTACCAAATATTGGCAAGACCGGTACAGCAGGTACTTCAAAAAAAGATAACTTAAAATCGGACATAATGTTTGTTCATGATTGCAAGTCAAACCAATTTTACCTTGGATCATACAACTACATAAATAATAGAAACGTTTTAATACTTGAATTACCTATGCCAATCAAATTAAACGGAACGCAAACACGAGAAACCCATAGCCCTGACATGATCACAACAGAGATTGCTGCCTTACGTTAGGGCCATTTTGGCTTGTTTAAAATGTCGAACGTCTCAATCATTGTTAGGGTTTACATGAACCAATGTCACAGGAAAATGGTCATTAGTATACAATGGGCAGAAGCCGTGACATACAATGAGGATTGTGACCGGTCTTCGAAGTAGCGAGTTCATTTAGCTCGAGACCGATACTAATTGGTCAATGGCAGCTGTCAAAATAAACTTAACGCGCCTTCGCCGCATCTTAATGTGTTGGTTTAACTATTTGAAACGGTTAAATGTCGATTAGACTAACTACTATTGCAATTAGTCTTCAAAATCCAAAAAGTCTTCATGTTTGAAACCTGGTCTTTACCCACTTTTTGTATTCCCTTATAATCGCTTTGAAATAAGAATTCGCCTTTTGGAGGCTTCGCTACACAATATAACTAGGAATTAGTTAAAAGACTGTGAATGTTTGCTGTCAAAGGGTCTTTGTGCTCCACCCGACCGTACAGATTGTCTTTGAACACCCCTCTTCCACTCCAGTTCAGGGTGAACGTATTTAACTTTGTAAGACATTTTTACAAATCCAAAAGGGTATTTTAAGTAAAATGTTGGATCACTTTTAGGCTTAATATGAGGGCTCTTCTTGGGCTTAAAAGATGAATAGATTAGGGTACAATATATGGTTGGATGTTTTCCCGTTAATATCTTTATTTGATATGGTGGGCATGGTCATCATGTAGACTCGGTCTATTTCCAAATTTACAGATAATATATAACAAATATTCAAAAACATTGATAAACAAATATAGCCCTCGGACGGCAAGAAAGAGATTGAAGAAATGTTCTCAATATGATTTAGCTAAAGTTTAACTTTAGGAAGTTACGACAGTCTTTTTCGTCTCTTCGCGTCTTTATTCAAGTCGTTAACATAATTTCTAACTATCATCCTAATCTCACGTAGCATATAAACCACCCTACTAACTTACACTCACTATAGTGATAATAAGCCTATGAGATACGGCTATATTGTAGTTATTTGTAGACATCAAATGAATATTTGAAAAAGCTCGTAACTGTATTCTGCTAACAATTGCGAATAAAATTACTACCAGAACCCCGACACCAATAGTGTCAATAGTTTACCACGTTCTCGCTATATTTTGTAACTCTTAGGAATGCTCTGAGAAAATATTTGGTCACAATTGAGGCGTCGTGTCAAGGTCATTGCCATAATTGTTGTATTACTATCATGCTGTTTAGCGTTCCTTTTTTGTGATACTAGTTTCACTTATTAACTTCGTATAGCGGCAACGTGGGTTGCAAAGTTCCAGTGATTTTTTTTGCTTCACGCACGGATGTTAAAATTGGGTTTTGGTATTATTGGGATATTGGGTAGCATACCCAGAAATATCCCGAAAGATACCTATGACAAACATTCTTGGCTTTATTAAAAAAAAAAATATCACTACATACAAGATTGTAGCTCCACAATGATGGCTTGCTTGCCAAGACCTTTCCCCTATACGACCTATTGTTTGCTGACAAATGGTAATTTATGTAAAATTAATTACATGTGAGCCCACTATCTAATTATGTCTGAGATTGGGATCATTGTCAATGATATTGCTATGGTGTTTGTTTCAAATATATCAAGTAGTGGCGAATGTATTCGCCGCACTGAACACTATATTCACTATTCTTTGACATGAGACTGTTGGCAGTGCAGTTCAACAATGGGCTAATTTATGGAAGCGGGTTAGTTTAGTGCATTATTTATGGACATTGTAACAGCGTCTATGTGGATAATTCAGCATGTAGAACAGGCACTGTCATCAACAGATGTTTGCTAGATTAGATTTGTAATTCGCTATCAACATCCGGGGATTATCGAGTATCGACATTCATACTGTAGCAAAATTGGTAACATTAGTCCCAATTATTCTTTAAATGATTTTTGAGTTTTTACATCTGCCAGTTTGTTAGGAGCAGTCGTCGCAAACTTTTTGTGTCAAATCATTAAATTGCAGTTCTATAAACTTTAGAGTTAAGAGTAAACTTTAGAATTTATTCAACGGGAGGTTTGAATTTGAAAACTGGCTTTACGTTGTTATGGACGCAACTTGTCAGAAACCAGAGACTTCGTGGTAATAAAAGGAATTTCAAGTTCAAGTTTTCCAGTCTATACACTGATGGTTTTGACGAAATGCAAGCTCCGCATGTTAAAATCTCGGAACTCATGGAATGTAATGACAGTTATGTCGTTACAGTAACGCTGTAAGTCGCATTTCTAGAAGGCTTTAAGATGCCGAGTCGCGATGTCCATCAGAGATATGATAAGCATGTCTGATGTCACGGCACAATCCTCTCTGATAACGTATCAACGGGCACATCAACCGTTCCACGATGCAAATACTTTTATTATCATCGAGACATTTCGTACAGATAGCGTGTGGTTTGTTGGTTCTTCAACGAGTCTTAACATATAAGTGGTCGGTCCTAGTGTATCGATATCGATAAATAATTGATAGTCTTCGGTTTATAATTTGGTTTGGCCTTTGTGCACGTCTGATCATCTTGACCTTATGGATGGGAATACCACGCTGATAATTAATAATAAATCAACTCTTTTCAACCAATGTAGTTACTAAATAGTCAGCTTGGAAATGGGTTCCATAAATACTTTTCAGTTAAAACTCATAAAGAGCGTCGCACGTATCTAGTTAGCGCCTACAACCAAAGAGCAGCACGCTCAAAGAGACTCGATGCGTTATGTAACGTTCATATCTATCTGGGCTGGCCTACATTGCCACCTGTGATATCCCACCGGTGTTATTACGTGGAATTGCTTGTGTTTTTATATTAATTGCTTTTCGAGCCCGGAGGTCGAAGCGAACATTCAAAACCTCCCAAGTGTTTCTAAACTTTACAAGACGTGTTCTGGCGAATAGATGAAGAATGGCACTTCCATGCGTCCTTATGTGAATTGAGTTCTTTCTGATTAATGACAATACATCTACTTGTTCATCTATCAAATAGGAACGGTAATCGATTGTTTCTATTTATCGATATCTCGAAATGGATTGGCTGTCGTGAAGTTTATCATTTCTCGAGACATTCCATCGCGAGTTCCCATGGCATTGTACCAATAACATAGTTTTCTTGCCACCAGACTTTCTTTCACCACGTTTGTCGCAGCGTCGTGTTTAGGCTCTTCACCTTTGCGGCTTTGACGAAATGCTATAATAATAGGAATCTGGTTGGTTTAGAAACGTCGTCTTTACTAGTCACTTTAAATCTTGTTTTCAACGTTATATTTATGATTGGCAATTTGATGATCAAATCCAATAGCTTCATCAAAATGAAAATTAGTAGTTCGTTTCGCAATTAAAGTTATACCCCTTTAAAATAAATGTTGTGTGTTTGTCATCATCATCAAAACGGGTTCAAGCTGCTTAATATACATTATAAAGCAGTTTAATGTAATCTCATTCTGGAGGCCTCGTTATAAGCTTTCAGTGGTCTCGGTTACTTTATTGGCGGAATTATCTTTTCCTTAATCTTCTTCGCTCGCGGCATTACCACTTACGAGTTGTTAGAGTAATGTGTTATTTCATTGAAGGAGTGAGTCAACAAGTTTTCTTGTTTTTCACCATGTTACTTCATCATATTTTTGCATAATTAAATGTAATGTAAGGCTTATTCAATTAGATTCTTACTAGCTTCTACCTAGGACTTCGTCAGAATTGTTACTTTGGGCTACCGCTAACTTGAACCCGCGACGCGATAAATGGACATAACACTAAAATAATTGTTCAAAGCGGACTAGTATGATCAGAAGTTCCAGAAATTAGCGCAAACAAACCTCTTCACCTTTATATATTAGTATAGATTGCTGCTTATCTACAAGTTGCAGACGACTATTACCACGTACAACGCTATTTTACGCAGAAAATTCGATATGATTACTCTACGTGACTGTATTATCAGAAATCAACAGCTTATCACGGATCGTCTTTATCAAGTGATGACTGCTCTCACCTCGAAACCTAGGCGTTTATCGGAATTGAATCTTCTTGCAATGTAACGTTAACGTATCTGAGTTGCTATTGCGACGCCGCCGTCAATATGGCGATACCGTAAATAAATGTATTTTCTTATTGGATTTGTAACTACCCTGTATTAAATTGATCCGCGAGCATTTCTCCGATGAAAATTTAAGTCTGTAAATAAAACGATGTAATCTCGCCTGATTTGATTTGATCTTTATTTCAACCTCTATGAAAATGTGATCCTTTTACGGTATGTCTCTGATAAGCCCGTACAGACAGACACTAACATTTTAGTTAATTGTACAGATATTCACAACAAACTCGTGTATCCCTAACATCATTTAAATTGAAAAAGGCACACTACCTTCTCAAGTCACCCTATAAATCCTTAATGTAATTACTATTGATTGGCTCCAGTAGCAGGAACAGTTCCACAATCTGTTTAGCGCGCGCCGGGATGCCATAGGAAGTAGCCAATCCGCTAAATCGTCCGTGATGGCATTCTAATTGATCGAATTACACCCGGTCTGGTACTCGTTGCTGCACTCCACGATTATATGGAGGGAAATTAAGTAATTTCAATAAATTAAGCTATTTACACGTTACCAGCTGTACGAAGACCGTTAGGATTTTACATAACCGTTGTAGAAAAAGATCCCTACGCACTTCGTGCAACTTTTTACATCACTATCGATAGCAAACTGATTGAACTGAAAAGGTGTTATCGTCACGCACGATCTACGAAAATCTTGTAGAACCCTCTTACGCAGGTAATTTATCAAATTTGACACTAGTGACGTGACACGGTGACAATAATGAGAGAGGTTTTGCCTCACATTGACCTAGAAACTGCGAGCTGACAGCCGGCCGGCCAGGAAATTGAATGTCGACTGTCTTCCCATGTTCTACCGGAATTGCGCTTGTGTCCTTTACATCATCCGTCATTAGTATTAACATACTGTGTATTGCAGGGTTCTATGCACGGCTTATGTCAAGTTTAATACTTTTACGTGACTTGCTAATAAATAGTTCACCTAGGCAGAGGTGTCTGTGAGATGCGGTTATCAAATAAAATTATGGGGTTTTTCGGACATGGTCTAAATCATTCAGTTTTCAGTGATGTCCCTGAGGTTTTTCCCAGAATAATAGAGGTAAATTGCTGGTAGTATGAGTATCAACTGAAATAATTAATTATTGACAGCAAAACGTGTTTTTTTAAATATAATAATATAATGTTACATATTTTGTGACACTCATAGCTAATTTGCAAAGAACGCGCGTGTCGCGTGTCTGTCGCCACGTAATCCGGCCTTAACGAAGTGACGGCGACACTTTCGTCGTGTGATTGAATTCCGCCCGCCCTGTCACACCAAAGTGGGCTCCACATAGGGCTGACACATGCCATAACATTTAAATTGCCTTGCATTATCAGTATACTCCCAGAAGTAATGTTAACGCTTATTGAAATATAGAATTGACATGCTCATCCCACTATGCTCCCGATAAAAACACTATTTTCTAAGTACTTATTTCGATGTTAAAACATAATACCGTAAAAGGTAATTATATATTTATGCGCAATGTTTAATGGATGTTTCGTGTTCTCGCTCAAAATATAACAGATAACAGAATGGAGGAATGACTTTGTACATAGCACCAGAAAGTCATTAGTTATTTTACCATACAAAATATATGTTGCGGCGAATGACGCCGACTCCCACCTTTAGTATAATAAGATTCGTAACTTCACGCCATCCTAGAAGGGTCCATAGACGGTACACACACACACACCACTCAATGATATCTTCATTCAAAAGTTGTTGTTGATGTGATGAGGGGCGAATCTGTCGCCGTCTTTCCAACACTGACATACGTCACTGAATTTCTTCTAAAACATAATGTGCTGATTTCTTCATGATGATTTCCGTTTCCGACCCCAAAAGCTTGTGACGTGTACATGACTGCACATGCGTATCATTAGGAATGAATGTAATCCTTAAGATTATTATGTTTTCATATTATTTCGATCACTCTCCGATTTCTTTCTCTCGCATTTCTTTATTAAATAGTATAAATTGAAGTCGCCATTTCCATACAACATAAATTGCATTATGGATCTTGATTGGGTTTTTACTAACATGTAATAATATAATATTAGTCTTCATAATAGTAGGAGAAAGTGAACGTTTTGTGTAATCTTTATATATATAAATCTCGTGTCACAATGTTTGTCCTCAATGGACTCCTAAACCACTTAACCGATTATAATAAAATTCACACACCATGTGCAGTTCGATCCAACTTGAGAGATAGGATAGTTTAAATCTCAAATTATTGTCGCAAAGACTATATTTTATCCCATTACTCCCACGGGAACGGGAACTACGCGGGTGAAACCGCGGGACGTCCGCTAGTAGTCTATAAAATCGTAGCTCGAAGTGAAGCGAGGGCGAGTCGCAAGTATAGTATAAATTAAGGGTCCCTCGCCGCAGCCCTAGGTGTCAGCTGAACCAGCACTTTGATTGATGACACTTGAGTTGATCTTGCAACCTTCATTGTTACCCAAGGCTCACGCTAGGATCCCAAGTGGGTGTCTAAGACAATCGCATCTTGAGAGGGGTATAAATACAGAGTGACCTTTAACTGTAATAAACGTGTAACTGTTGCCAGTTATATTTATTTTATTTCATTATTTTGTTTCTAAAATATATTTTTCTTTTTTCCCCGCAACCTAGCGAGGTCTATCGGTAAGCTATTTATTATTTTTGTTTTTCTTTTGTTCTTTATAATCTTTTGTTTGCATTACTTAAAAAATAATTAAAATTATTACATATTAACCACTATTAATCATGCTTCGAGCTTCACTTCTACTACACGCATGACTATATTAAGAACTAAAATAAATACGCGAATAGCTGAGTTATATACGTACATCATCTCCCGATGTCTACTAGAAGCTTTTTCTAGAGCAGTATTTCCATCATATGTAATTGCAACCCAATATCAACTAGAAAGTAAATTCACCAGTTTCTTACTATATTGTCTATGGTTGTCTGTATATAGCATGCATAGCTGTATAATTTGACGTGAGACGGAGCGGCGCCGCCGGATGTAACAATTTGCGACGGCCCTCTTCCCTCCCTTCTAGAATTTTGTCTCACGTAGTTTGCATGCGATTCTTTGTACTAATTTTAAAGCAATATACCAGGGGTTGCCAGACTTATTTTGTCTAACGCCCCACTTTGAGAATTTATTTCGTAGCGCAAAACCTTTTCACCTTTAAAACGTCTATAACATATTAGCGTTTGATACATATTACTAAATATCTTATATTTTTACAATGTAATAACACCAACGCCCCCCATATTTTCTGATTCCTTACCGCCCCCTCTAGGCCACCAGCGCCCACAAAGAGGCGTTTACGTCCACTTTGGGGAACACTGCACGGTACCCTAGTATGTTAATGGTCACGCTTAAATTTACTTTTGCTCTGTAAACTCGTTGATTAGGTAGGTTTAATTAAGGCATGATAAGCACGATTAACATCTAACTCGCTTTTGTACAAATGTAGACCACCAGGAAAATTTTATGGGGTTCATTAGAGTCACTTATTTCCACCCAATGTTTAATAATTGTAATTGGAAAAGTTCATCGTTATAACATGAAGTCGTGAATTGTGATTATTATTTATATTAGAGGGTTGATTATAATAAAATTGGCGTTGACAGCCAGAGACGTAAAACACGCATTGTCAAACTTTACCCCTTATTGATTTCACCAGTTCGATTTGAAACATCACACATAGAACAAAAAGATTGGGATTCTAATAGCATATTCATATAATTTTTGTACCTTGATCTAAACCTAAAAGCAATTAATATAGCACCTCAATGTTTCCAGGTGAAAAAAATGGCGGAACGTGTATCAAAGTGCCGCGACGAAGTGGCGAAAAACAGGGAGAAGTACCAAGCGGCGCTGGCTGAGATCACGGCGTACAACCCGCGCTACATCGAGGACATGACGGGCGTGTTCGAACGCTGCCAGCAGATGGAGGCGCAGCGGCTCACATTCTTCAAGGACGTGCTCTTCAGCTTCCACAAGTGCCTCAATATTAGTCAGGAACCCACGTGAGTACCTAAGCAATTGCCGATCTTACTTTATTACTGTTAAAGTTCAATGTCGCAACGACTCTGCGATGCTGCAACGCTTAATATCAGACTGGATAGGTAGGTTTGCCACCAGAACCCATATGTATATGAGTCCCCGATTATCACATTAGCATTAGAGGTGACAGCCCTGGTTTTCAATAACCAATAAAAAACATCAGCTGGACAGCATTATTCAGTTATCTGTCATATATGTTCTATCCATACCTTCAATTTCGTAATAATGTTAACTAACGAAAAGTTATTGGAATGAAAGTGATATACAAAATGATAGATTTTTTTATCTTCAGTTACCAAAATAACAGATGGATAGAATATCGAGGGCGGCGTTAGCCACTTAGAAGGACTGTAGCCCGATTCACGTACCAAAGCCTTTAACGATATCGTAGCGACTTCGACGTAGTCGTTGGGTGATGACAGCGTTTTTGAATTCAATCAAAGATAAGACGTAATGACTTAAACTCGCCGAAAAACCGTTTAGTCGGTACAGTTTAAAATTTCGAATAGGACTTCCATAGAACGAATTTATACATTAAACGATATGTTGATTGTTAGTTTACTGGCTACAGGGGGCCTACCATCATCAGTTTAAGCAGAACGTATTAAGAACTTCTGAGCTTTGACGTTCCATTTTTGTACCGTAAATTCATACTTCGATGCTGAGAATTCTTAATACGAGCTGCTTAAACGATGGTGGTTGGTCCTCAGGACATATTACTGACTGACATGAATGGAGTCGACCGACAACCAATTTAATTTAAGCACCTGATCTTCGAAATCCCATTTAAGTAAATGTATTGCATGTTTCCAAGCAATTGACACATCCATAACTTTTGTCAGATTAGAAAATCTATGTGATATAATATTATATTGACTGACCATTGTAATTGTAAACTTGATTATCCAATATGGCAACCCAGCGAACAAACCAATGGTATAAATTACGTAATAATAAAAACGAGAAGACCTTTTGAGCAACTGCTTTCTCATAAATGTACACCTTAAAGAACTGCAGCTGATAATCAAACACTGGTAACAGATATTAATAGCCCTAATACATTATTCGGTTGTCCAATAGTTATGGATCGATAACCTATATAGTAGGCGCGTGTGGATTACTCACGAATTGGAGTCTACCCTCGGGCGCACGAGCATTGACCTCACGCAGGTTCAGCTTGATGAATGATTTATGACTTGTACCAATTAGCTAAGATTGCCACTTATCAATTAGTGAGCGAAGGCGTGAGAAGTACGAATGCTTGGCTTAAATGAGTTCACTTAAATAAACTAAGTTGGTCGACTTGTTACATAGAGCCATTCGCGCACCGTACACTACAGTTGTAGTGCTCAAATTGTATTGAATTGTCTGAATGTATATTTTTACGTTTCTGAAGGTTTCCCGAAGGCCCACATCCAAATTTCATCGAAGATGTATTTTATGAATTGTTTGGATGTATTTTCTTGTCCCTAACAGGGCACCATGAAGGTGTGGCCACACCCAGATTTCTTTAAAGATAATTTAAGGGCATCGTAGGTTTTGTAAGTTCAATGTAACTCGGACTTCGATCGATTTTTTCCACAATCATATGAAGGTTCTTTCATTTCTTCATATTTACTCGTGATAACTATCTAAATACACAGTAGACAACATACAGCTTATACGTATCTGATGAAAGAATTAAAATTTCAGATTACCACAGATATACGAAGAATTCCACCATACGATAAACAACGCAGACCACCAGAAGGACTTGAAGTGGTGGGCGAACAACCACGGCGTCAATATGGCGATGGCGTGGCCGCAGTTTGAGGTAACCTCATGACGACTTCTAATATCATTGTCGCCTGACGCAACTACAATACTGCATCGCATACTACTTACATACTATGCATAGACTAATGCATCTAGTAGACCCTTAGGATTATATCATTGAAATTTAGACGAGTAGATTAGGGTACCAATAGTTAGTTTTGACTATTAGCTTTAAAGAAAGCTTTACCCTAATAGGAATATTTATTTCGGCTTGCTATTTGATATAAGGATAGATTGAAATTCGATCAAGAAATAAATTCGCAGTTTTGTGTTCAACCTAACTAAACTGAATGTGTATAAAATTCAAACACCTTTAACTGTTTCGACATGAAATTTAATTCAAAAAGTACCTACAATATGTTTTGTACCCGAGACCTTCCAACTTACTAAATAAACTAAAATTCTATTCAAATATCGCCATGTTTGTCCGAGATTAGATATCGCAATGTGTTTGTTCACTGTACGCGCTCACTTCGTATAAAGTGCTTCAAAATTATTTCAATGCAAATAGACGCTCTAATTGCCAATTAAACACAAAATGTATTCGGCGGTTCCTGTTTATAACTTTACTTCGGCTCTAGTTTGAGGAACGAGGTTTGGTGTTTGTTCAACAACAGTTGGCAGAGAACATTTTGTGTAGTTGACAACGACTTTTGTATTTCAGTTGTACTAAAACTAAAGTACATTATTTCATCAACTCGACACTCAAAAATATCTTCTATCTATTTGATTAGACTTGTAACAAAGTACTTTCAAATCCTCAAAATGATACAATTATACATGCTACCGCCAGGTTCGGAAGGCTGCTTTTACTGAGAAGAATCTGGCATGAAACGCAGTAATTACTCTATTCAAAAATATTATACGTTTTTTATAAATACAAAATCAAAAACTGATATGACAATCACACAATTGCTTCAATAAAAATCTATACAATACCAAACCAAAATGGTACTGAATAAAATATTTGATAAAGGACGTTACGGAAGAGTCGGATTCGATCCGTATGAAGTACGTGGCGGAAGCTACAGCTGTGATGTCACGCGCGTGGAGTAGTGTGCGGCGGCCGATCCCTTGGTCGCAGGTGTCGGTGGCCTGGGCCGGTACCTTACAGCGGCTGCACCGCGCGCTGCCCTTCTGCTTCTCTGATGAGAACGCCAGCCGCGTGGCGCCTTCCGAGGCGAGCCTCCGCGGGACCAGCCGGTTCTATAGCAACCCGCTCATGGTACGCCCCGTCACGGTGTAGGATCGGACACGTCGGCGCACACCGCACTTGATACACAATCACATCGAATTTTACAACCATCCATCAATTGAGCCTTTGCCCACTCCGCAACCAGCTCTCTTTTGGGCAACAGATCCTGCGTATCACTATTCGATTCGGATATATTGGAGAGAATTCCACTGCAGTATGAAGACTCAAAACTGGAATGGTGCTTACAGTGAAAAATTCTAAGCGTCTATTCAGCCTTTACAGGCTTGTCAAAAGCGTTCACGCAATTGTTCCAGGGTTCAACTGCACTTCAAATAGTGTGCAAGTGTTTATATACGTTTACGGTGCTTCAAATTTTATTTGAGGCTTTTATAATATTTGCATAATCATGCATGTAGCATTGATCACGATCGGATTCACGAGGAGCACAAAAGAGAAATAGTTTTAAGTGAGCACAGAAATAATTATTTTCAGCTGAGGAGCACGGCTAGGATTTTGTGTGCAAGTCAATAGCGTGTCGCACTCGAATTTACACCGTGACGGCTGGGCGGCAAGGTTCACAATCGACCAAATAGTTGCATAATTAGATGGTGCACCCATTACCACTCATCCGACACCGAAGTGAAGGTGAAGGTGCAGAGCAAAGTGCTATAGGCACGCAATATAATACGCTAATTAAAGGTGTTTTATCGGAATCCTTTTCAAAAACAAAAATCTTTGAATCTTTTTAAACGGTACAAACATATTAAAAGGAAACATGCTCGCCGACATCTGATAATTTAGAAAATATTATAATTTATTGAAAATATTGGACTCGAATGTCAAATTTTAAAATTTTCGTTATCTTTTGCTTATTTTGATTGCGACTATTTCTTTTTTTATTTAACTTGGAACTATTTAAGTACCTATGGATATAACCTTCTAAATAATTAGAGTTGATATGGATGTAGTTTCCTGTGATAATCGCATGGTCCTGAGTTCCTGACTAGTGGTCGCCACGGCGATGCTTCTTTAACGTCTCACAAGCTTTGAATGTCGTCTATTGTTACTGTTTATTTTTAAGTTAATTTGAGATTGCATGCTCGCGGCGAGACGTTGGGACACTTTTTTTATAAATATTTTTTATTACTTAAAACTTGGAAGCAAAAAAAATTGGCTTGTTTGTTTGTTTTTCGTTAGTTTTTTGTTGCTTATTCTTTTTTTTAACATCATCAAGAGTTACCTAACATTTTCTTTTGATAACAATAAAAAAAGCAATTCGTACTTCAAAATTGAGTATAACACCGCGGTGGAAATGCAACCGTATTCTTGTACACATAACGTCGTAAGTCCCAACGTGTCGGCCGAGGGCGCTTGTGACCGGTGTGTCGGTGCACCCAGGAATACACGGAGGAGTTCCGCGACATCGCCAAGGGCAAGTCCAAGGAGAGCCTGCCCACCGGGCCCATCACGCTGCTCAACCAGCGGCCAGTCAGCGAAGACGTACGTTACACATTACACCCCCGTCACATAGTATAAATATAACCTTTACAGGCAGTACCAGCAGCCTAAATTTTTTTTTAATATACTGTCAAAAAAAATTGTCGATTTGAAGTTTTGAAAAATGTTGGTATACACGCGTCTGTGTTAGTATATCATTCCGAACAATTTGGTCTTAGTTTCCTAACTGCTTGTAAAGCTTATATTTAAACTGTGCCTGTCCAGACACAATACTTGTGACGTCATACCTCTTAACCCATTGCCCGAAGTACCAGTTTATATCGATAAAGAAGACACTGATTGATTGATAGATCGACTAATAAAACGTCCGTAACGTATTTTGCGACAAATGTATTCCTTCCGCTCTTACTTTTCGCTATGATAGCGACATGCAATGACATATTATAGTTTGTTTGGAGTATTACTAAATTTTCATATTTTTTGAACAATTATATTATTCAGTCCCTTTGTGACTGCTCCCGCCTCACCCTCATATGCCATTACCAACAAGTACAAGTCTCGTAATGACGTCACACGTTCCCAATGAACCAGTAAGTTCCAACGGCGTCGATAGATGCCGCTACACGTGAGTCGACACAGTGCTGCGCTTAGTTGCAACACGCGCCCCCCCTAAACACAATTTGTACGGCAAACGATTTTGAATCTTATTTTCATGAGACATGCAGTTCAAATTTGATTATTTCGTGATACAAGGCTGTGATCATTCTCGTTATTCGAATTGAGGTATAACAAGACCCGACGCTCCTTTAACAAACATGAGAGACAGATTATCTCATGTCATTGTATTCATTTCTTCGTCTCACTCTTCTCAATCGTAAGTCTCAACAAATAGTATTTTCAAAAGAGGCGAAGATACAGCAACATAAATGAAAGTGAATGTAATCACAATCTTATTACTTAGACAATAAGACTCATCGTAAGTACAAACTGTGAGTAGGCCCCAAAGGGATAAAAATGAGAATGAACATGGTATCAAAAACAAGCGTTTGTCAAAATTTTATATGGCTTTTTATATTTATAATTTGATTTTATAGCATGTATGACTGTGAGACGTCTAGTAGTAGTAGATAAAGGGATTAAGGTCATTCTCATTTCGATCTATTTCTAGATATAAGGATGCTTTTAATGTATTTATTTTATTTTTTTCATATATGTCGCATGCGTTGAATGTCGCTTTAGACTATATTGCCTGCATATTGGCATGACTTTAACATATATATTATTAGAATTACAATACGTACTTCTTTATTATATGCAGTTATATTTCGGAATTTTATATATTATGTCTTAAATATAATAATATTATGATCCATACATAATTAAGTATATATTTCTAAATAAATATGACAATTAAATATGTATCCATATATTTTGTGTAATAATCTAAATAAAAAAAAATTTAATCTATGATGACCATGAATTAAGACTGTATTTTATCTGTGCGCGTAGGAGTTGCCACCAATAACAGCAAACAACAAAACAACCAAGGCTGCCAACCACACGGAGCCGCCGCCGGCCCCCATTGTGGCCAACAACACAAATTCAAACAATACCAATTCTAACAACACTATAGACAAGAAGAGTATCAGCGCACCTATTGCTGTCACGTAAGTATTTGACTCTTATCTTGAAGTATTATTATAATTATTTTTAAGCGATAAGATTTTTGGCTGAGAACTTCGATTTGTGGTATATAATATCATTTAAAAATTTATGAGAAGCCCCTGACGTTTTTTTTAAATAGTCGTTTATATTATAATTATTTTTGAGCCTTTTAGTTTTTAGAATTTGAATTCACAATTTAAATAAGCATTATTTTATGTTCCATATTATTTAGTAACCTATAACAACCACAGAAATAAATAGACGAAAAATGAAAAAAAAAGTTAAAGATATTATTTACGTAAATGCTCGGTGACAAACATGTTCGCCAAAAAAGTCTAGACCTATGTATATTTTGGACTAGCGGACGTCACGCGGCTTCAGCCACGTAGTTCCCGTTCCGACGGGAGTACGGGGATAAAATCTAGTCTTCAATATTAATCAGCGACGATGTAGTATTCAAATGGTGAAATAATTTTTAAAATCGGACCAGTAGTTTTTGAGCTAATTCGTTACAAACATACATACAAACCTTTCCTCTTTATATAGTATAGATGACAATGTACTTTTGGCTATGTGACGTCATTCTGCTTCGAATCAAATAAATTGCTGAGGAAAACATGATTTTTTTTTCTTTAATTGGAATGAAATTTTTAAGAAAGCTTTTAATTATTTTTAAATACTGTTTTTTGATAAACAAATTTATAAATACAGTAATAATAAAATGTCTAGCTCTACTTTTCATAGTCAAATTGTGATAGGCATGTGTCACTCCGCGCAATTAGGGATCTCCTCCTTACAAACCTGTTTATTCCGTTCCTTTCATACCATTCCATTAACCACCCCAAATATTCCTTACTGAGAAATGTAGACTCCCGTGTACATACTAGCGTCCCGCCCTTGCTTCACTTCGGGTCACGATTTTTTAAGACTATTAGAGTACACTCGTAATATTTGTATGATATATTCTTCACGTCAGCAGCGCTGGGAATCGGTGCACAATTTTTCATACTAATATTCGGCGCAGACGCTAGCGAGAATAGATTACGTAAACGATGGCAAACTCGTGATAGGGGTACTGTACAGAGACTTCTATAGGTAAAGGTAGTATAAAATGGCTTGTTATTAGCTATAAACCCATCGGATTTCAACTCCGACATGTAAATAAAACCGTATCAAGATCCGTAATGTAGTTTAAAAACGATGCCTTGAAACACATCAAATATAGTTTTATGGAAATGGTGAATTGACAACCTTACTAACATTCCGCAATCCCACCTCAATCTCTCCCCACGTTCCTGTTAGCATCGAGCACCTGGCGATATTTGCGTGCGAAGGTCGTTGCCCCCTGCCCGCGGAGCTGGGCGGCCGACTGCCACTGGCGCTGCGCCCCGACCCCGGACACCACTCGCGATACACCATCACCCATATGACCGATCGGATATTACAAGAGTTAGACCATTACCACCTCTACGTACCCTGTTACAGCTTATACGCTCTGACGTTAGCAAGGAACCATGAAACGCCTCTGGCGCGACGTGAATTGACATGTTTTCAAAGTAATACAAATATGATTCCCCTATGAGGGACGTGTGATATTTGGGGAAAATCTTTTCATAATTTCCTTATTTCTGTGTTAGTATAACAAAGCAACAACTCTTGTAATTCAGATGTTTTAATTTGATTATATTGATACAGCAACGGCACGGCGCCAGCGCCGAAGTCAGCAAAGACGTCGCCGGCGAAGGACAGCGGCACGAAGGGACAAGACAACCCCTTCGAGGAGGAGGAGTGGGACTCGGAGACCGGCGCCCTCACCGACACCGGCGAGCCCGGCCTCCCGGTGCGCGCGCTCTACGACTACACCGGCGCCGAGAGCGACGAACTGTCCTTCCGCCAGGGTGAGCCACTCTATACCTCTACACTACACCGGCGAGCCCGGCGGCACTGTCCTTGCAGTGTATTTATTTTCAACAAGCATTTAGTATATTGTCATTATGTCCATTATTCCAGGTGACTTGTTCGAGAAGCTGGAGGACGAAGACGAGCAAGGCTGGTGCAAGGGGCGCAAGGACGGCCGCGTGGGGCTCTATCCGGCCAACTACGTGGAACCCGTAGGGCACTAACACACCACCTCACCCCACACACTCATACACTCATGGAAATTTGTTGTATTCAACATATAACACCAATTGATATATATTACAATTTTAACACTGCTTGATTAACTCCCTGTATAGTGTATTAGGTCAGCTCGAAAGTGAGATAAGGGCTAAATAGGTAGTGATCACATGCAGTTGGTTGTACAATGAAATGCCGCCGTGCATATTTATGTACAAATCGTGAATTATTCTAGAGATATTAAAACGACCAAAAATATAGACAAGAGAAGCGTATATGAAAATTAGTTATCTTAAAAGTGATAATATAAATTTAGTGTGTTGATTAACTGAACATATATATTTAACAGTAACGAATATACGTTATTTTTACCACTAAAAGTTGAATGTAACTTATTTCCACTGTGTTCAAGGGTGCAACAATAACATACACACATATAGTAATCCACTCTAATATACCAAACTCCATAGGTTCACATTATTGTAAATTGTACCTTATTCCATTGTGATGAAGTCTGAAGTTTTATGACAAGTATTTTATGGACGTAGAACTCATTGTATTTTAGGCAACAACATTAACGTTTTTATTTTTTTTATACAAATTGTAAATATAGATTAGAATTCGGTTCCATTAATGGCAAATATCGGTTAATTTGTACGGCAACATTTTTATAAAGCATTTTATGTTTTTATTCCCTTTATTTTTTGAGCAAACAATTTTAATATCTACGTCCATAATGCACTATGTTATGTTATAAATTATGTGTGACGCATATTCGTTAAGCATCAATTGAATCGTGTTGTTATACTGTATGTCACATGATAGTCGAATACACCATAGTAAATAAAGTAAATATTAGTTTACACGTCCCGTCACGAGAAAAGAACGCGCAGCGGAAAATAGTGGGGAGAGTGCGCATTTCTTTTATTCGCCTTACGCCATAGATATAGGCAGAGTTAGACTCATAAAATAACTACTGGGTATACAAAGGTTCTTAACTCGTGACGGGACTTGTGCCCTAAGTAACATGTTTTTACGTTGATGATATCGCCTGTGTATATTTTGTATGGGAACGTTAACATGTAGGTAGTTTTACGTCTCCATACAAAAAAAGCACAAAACGCAAGGTCAAGCGACAACGTTCACACTTATACTAGAAGTACTGTATCAATAATAATGAATACGTGTGTTTACACCGTATCCGATGAGGGAGTACTCGCATTTGTCAGCCTACGTTCAGTTATACGCTGATTCCGCGGACAAATGTGCAGGATCCCACCTGGTGAGCTCATAGGCTTACTATCACCTTCAAACGGCAGACATCGATCAAACAAAGCTCTTTTTGAAGAATTTAACAAACAATTTCGAACCTAAATGATTGTACCTTATTTTGAGCAATAATTCAGTTTGCGACGAGTATTTGTTTAGTGGTATTTGTATGGATATTTTTGGATGAAATTATTCGTTAGGTGCAACACGCAAACCAAAAATGTTTATTATTGTTAGTGACGTTTACATTATATAAACGAATTCGAACTTTTTACTGTTTTTACGAAACTTTTCGATCAAAATCGAAAAGGAATGTAAATGCTTTGTTGGGCTTAGTCGAATTATGTCGCACTAAGTCTATGTGCACTGCATTATAAATAAAGCAATTTTATTCGTTCGCGTGGTAGTTTATTCGTAAAAATGGGGAGAAAGGCTTTTGGAATTATAGCTGGTTGACAAAAAAATCTAAAGAGAACTTAGCTAAGCCAAAAAGTGTACGCCAATATATTTTATCTGTAGGCAAACCAATATTTTATTTCGATCGGTAATGGACGCTATCAAATAAAAAACGTATTTGAGAAAACATTAAACATGTTGCGTTGCGTCCGATCGACGTGTCCTTAGGTGTCAATGGGATTTCTAATTTGTGATATAATCTTCGGTAACTGGCGCCCGAGTGGGCGTGCTCTGTATATACACGATTACCATAACTCGTGCGCATATATTTATTTCCCATTGTATATATTGTATAATTATTCATTTATGTGGAGTGAGTGTTATGTTATAATGGGGACGGGCGTTCAGTCATATTATCGGGCCTAATGTTGATATCGTAGAGACATAGACACTGCGTGCATTGTGTGTGTTGATATTAAATTATAAAAGTAGCTTAATATTCAGCATTGCAGTACATTGCGTTTAGGCATAGAAAATATACGAATATACAGATAAAGAGATGTATAGCGTAGGTACCCGCTTATCCACGTAATCAGAGGTGCTATTCACGCGTCTGCGACACTGGCGCCCCCTCCGCGTGTGTAGGATAAATAAATAATAACATTAATATATTATGAACATATTTACAGTATGCTTTATTTCCTTTCTTACCTCGTTTAATATTGTTGTATTATAATGTTATTATAATCGCGGGTAGTCATTACTCTAGTGGAGGCTGCGTTTTAACACTTGACTTGTGGCTGTAGATGTTAGTTCACATTTTAGTCGTAACTCCTTGTTTTCATTGTTATGGGTTCGTCGACCACTTGTGAAGTAAATTTTTGTATTATATTAGTATTATTATTAGAGAGAAGGTGGTCTGGACCACATATGTTAATATATTATTAATATTGGTAAAATAAAATTGTTACATATGATACGTGCGTTTTATTTTTATTTTTGAGGAAAGTGATCTGCAATTTAATCAAGTTTCAAGTTATCGCTCTAGTGCTTATTATCATGCAAGAGCCTAATTATCTCGGAAACAGGACGTTCTTGCCGAAAATGTATAAAATATTGACCCCCCTTTAGGAAACCTCCTCCAGAAAACTGCCCAACACCACAAGGTGTACTCAAGTTTGACCTTTGACCCCTAAATTCCAAAGCCATCCGTGGGTTACAGCAACTGTGTTCTAAATTCATTAGTAAGAATTCAATAGGATTGTGTGAATATTTTCGAAAAATTCTGATTATCGCGGATACAGCGCGTCCCCGAGCCCAAAATGGATGAAATTTCGACCCCCTTCTAGGAAAATGCCCCGCACTACAGGGTCTACTCAAATGTGATCCTTGAACTTTGCTCTTTAATTAACCGGTATGGTATAAGCCAGGTTCTGGGTGCTGGCGTTTTATATCGTGCGAGTGGTCGAAATAATGCCATTCGAAAAAGGCTTGATGTTTGAAACTTGTCTATGGTTTAAATATTTTTTGACACAGTATCTATTCGTTTTCTTCGTACCTTATAATTTTGGCTACTTTAATGCTTTTGATGTTTTCTTTTCCTCTCGATTCTCTGATTAGTAAACAAGAGGAGATAAATTAATCTAGCGATCATTTTTAGTTAAGAATGCCGAGTAAAATTGATGAGGTAATAAAATGACACAAAAAATAATGTTGAAAATCTCTTTATTTTGGTGACGCAGTGCGCTGTTCTCAGGTAATCGTCAGCCTATTGCCGTACATCGCAAACAGAACCAAACAGTACACTAGTTTATTTAATATTTGCAGCCAAGTACGTACAACAATAGGCTTCATCTGTCAATACTAATCCAAGACTAATTTCCATTACATTTAGGCTCAATATCGAGTAAATGGTATTATTACGGACATCTTTGCAAAATCTCATTACATTTGTATTATAACGTAAATGTTCCCGAGAACATGTAAGCACATGAAGCGGGCTTCACATCGAGCGGCAAGGCCAACATATTGCTAACATTATGTTATCACTTTTATAAACATGAAAAAGCTGATGACTGCGTTGTATCCATTTTGTATGAAATGTGAGCAAATGCGTTCTCCGTGCACCCAGTGCTTTTGGCACAAATAATCTCTGCGCATTACTACACTTACGACATCGAGATCACGTTACTGTGTGCACGCATTGTACAGAAGTTAACTGGTCGGAGTGTAATCCAAGCAAGCTCTACCCAATATTTTTCTTTATTTTTCTATTTATTATTCTTTATCCAATATTTTTAAATAATTGCCAATTAGGGTAATTTTGTAAAAAAAAATTTACTTTCATAAATTTTGCTAGAGTGCATTATTACGAAAATAAAGAAATCATTCGAGTATACAAAATTCGTACAATACGTAAACACAGAACGTGATATTTTAAATGTTATTACGCCAAGAGTAAAAATAAACATTATTTACATAACAACTAGCTGAATAGGTACACAATATAACACAATATTTAAATAGTATGCCGCCGCTCGTGATAGTTGCAGCCGGCGGCTACACCGTGATATGTCAACATAAAATGTACTTTATTTACACTGAACCATGAGTATGTAACGAACAAGGGGACGCCCCGCTACCAACCAACATATCCTCATACATCATGTTATACCATTTAAACTAATAATATCAGTGTACAATTAACACTATAATGTGTGTGCTGACAATTCCCGAGTAAATTTCACAAAATTAAAAAACTTTGATTTTGACAACACTTGTATTGTCAACTGAAATAACATTTTACATGAAACTAAACTTCAGCACACACACACATATAAATACTGCATATAAATAACACACACAAATGGCGTAACTATGGAATTCAGATATAACGCGCTTACACAGTTACAAAAACGATACAAAAATATCTAAATAATATATAAATAATGAACAGAACTAAAAATAATGGAACGCAAGTCTTTACACAACAATAATATTGATACATTTAAATTATTTACAAGTATCCAACGTAACAAGTTTATTATATATTTAGACTACTCTAAGTTGTAAATAATAGAGTTATCTGTGGTTTAACTTTTTAAATCCTGGTTTGAGATTGGAATTCTGACATCATTACATGCTTTGTGTTCTAGATAATACAGGACCATCAATATTGTTACCACCAAAGCTTGATGCAATATTTTGTGACCAATATTTTGTCATGAATCAAAAATATTCCTCATCCGTGATTACTTTAGCCTACAATTTGAGGTTCTCCCAAAGAAGGAATCTTCCCATTTCTATGTGTGTATTCAGCCTAATTTTTGTGACACTATGTTATAAAAACATTTGTATAAATCAATCACATTTTATTTCTCTCCGTTTCTTTATTACGAAATAATGTCAATTACAATAAAATTGTAAAATTACCTCTAAACAGGTACGCAAATAACACTCGAAAATTGGCCCATTATTTTATTTAGTGCTAAAAGTTCCAAACTTAAAACGATGTTCGATACATATATTTTGATTGGAGAATAGTCCTCTGTTCCATCCAAGCTGATATTCCATTTACAAAATAAAGCAAAATCTCTTTGTATTTCCCTACATTGGACCAAGTTGGTATATTTGGCCAACGCTTGAGCGCATGTTGTGTATGATGTCGGCCAAAGTTTGTATAGTGGGCCAATATTTGTCCAGGTCTACGCACCAATAGGTTCCAGCGTGTCAATATTGTGTGAGCCGTGTGTTGTAGTGTATATCTTACTGCAAACAGGCTTGTAGCTTTTCGATCCACTCCTGCGCAGCATTCGCGTCGCTCGCACAAAAGTTGTATGTCCGGCGACTCGTGCGCAACTAAAAATGATGTTATAACACATCTTATACATTGTCAATAAATCGTGGTGGCCTTGGGATTAGAGCAGTCGCCTGCTACGCAAGCGACGCAATTTCGAATCCCAGCGGGGCCTGTACCAATGAGTATTTCTAAAAAAACTTATGTGCAGTTATTTCACACCACGTGCTTTACGGTGAAGGAAAACATTGTGAGGAAACCTGCATATGTCTGAGAAGTAATTCAAAGACGTATGTATAGTGCCTGAGACGGCGATGGACTTACCCTCTGTCACGTTGGCACTTGATCATATTCGGTGAAATGTGGGTGTTACAACACCTCTGATCACCCCTTCGGGGACCCTTCTGGCATGGCGTGAGCATTGTCAATAAATAATAGTAGCCATTTTTATTTTCGTAAATTGTTGTTAATCAGGCTACAATGGCAGTTGCTTAGTTGAAACCAAAGTAAACAGAAATAGATAAATATATCAGGTATCAACAATGGTTGTATGGTATACTCACGTCAAAGAAGGACCTGTCGTCGCATTTCTTGGGCGGGCCGGGGGCGGGCGGCGCCTGCGTCACTGTTATTACCTCCGCTAAGTCTGTACATTTATAAATATATTATGAATTGAATTTCTCTGTGTATTTTGTATTAGGAGTTAGTTTTATCAAGCTCCGCAGAATCTGATTGAAAATAAAATATTAATAGCTTGCTATTGATAAGCTGTAAAAAGCATTAACTTGAGAAAATACCACAAATCGTGGAGGAAAATTTATCTCCAGAATAATCTTAAAACGGAATATATTTCGATAGTTCAAGAAAAGATATGGCCGATGAGATATGGGCTCCGTAGCCAATGGAATAATTGAATATAATGTTCGTTACCTATAAATCCTTTGCAATGAGAGTCCTCCATAGCGTCATAGTACCGTAGCTGATGCTTTATTGAATCCAACACGAACCAACTGGAACATTCACATCACACAATATAGTTGTGAGCAGAAAATAAATCTGTTTTTAATAAAATAAGTCGGATTTACATTAATATATTTTCAATAAAAAAACTAGCTTTGCCCGGCAAATGCTTCGTCGTATATTCACTTAGCGGAATGAAAAATGGTTTACGTCCTATTTTCCCATAACCACCGAATATAAATAAAAAAAGGATAAAAATCGGTTTCGGACGAGATTCGATACAAATAATGTGACATGAGAACTTTTAGATTAGATGTGGGTAGTTCTACATTAATTAGGTGATTACATTATCAATGGAACTTTTGTGTAAATTGACTGTAAAAAAATAATTAGTAGTTTATTTTTCATTTATTTAAAATCGTACTGCGATACATATTTGCATAGGCGGCTTTAATGCCATAGGCATTTTCTACCAGTCAACCTTTGGGTGAGGCAGAAAGAGACATGGCAGGCATAATTGATTTTGGGACATATTTTGTGGCCTATTTCGATAGCTAACAGGTACATGTGTGGTGTCAAAGTGTAGTGTATATGTACCGTTGTTTCCACCCTTTGAGCAGCGCGCCGCGCTTGTAGAGGTGTCCCTCGTGCGTCCTGTTCTCGGCCACGTTGGACGAGAACTGCTCGTAGTACTGCTGCGACGACGACTGTAGAGTCGCTACACCTGCACCACAATTACTATTGTCCAATCTTTCAAGGCCCGGAATGCCTTGTGCGAGTTTTCTAAAAATCGCCGTCACAAGTCGTCAGAGCCGTGGTGGCCTTGGGGTTTGAGCAGTCGCCTGCTACGCAAGCGACGCAAGTTCGAATCCCAGTGGGGCCTGTACCAATGAGTTTTTCTAAAAAACTTATGTACAGTGATTTCACACCACGTGCTTTACGGTGAAGGAAAACATCGTGAGGAAACCTGCATATGTCTGAGAAGTAATTAAAAAGACGTATGTATAGTGCCTGAGACGGCGATGGACTTACCCTCTGTCACGTTGGCACTTGATCATATTCGGTGAAATGTGGGTGTTACAACACCTCTGATCACCCCTTCAGGGAATACAGGCGTGAGCATATGCATGTAAGTCGTCATTTGTATGGGATCGAAACAGCGCCATCTGTTGGCCCACATATGGCACTCCATTGATGGCGTGTGACGGTGGCAGTGAAATACTCGCACTAGCCCTCTGGTTAACCTGCGTAGGACTAACAATAAAAACTATTAAATTTTTCGATATATTTTTTTGATAAAAGAAGGTTATGTTACTCTTTATAACATCAGCTGGCATTGAAAATTCTGTTCAAATGTTCCAAAAAAATTTCGGAACAAACAGACATCAGACAAATTTAAAATAGATTTTACGTAAGTACTTTCATAATAATAAGCAATTAGTATAGAGCTGGCAATTTACAATTTAAATCAAATCTTATTTTATTGATGTGTACAGAATAGATATATTATTTAGAATGAGAGGGCAATAAAAGGTAATGTATATGTGTGTACTGACTGTTGGAGAGCGCGGGCCGATGGTCCCGGTCGCGGTCCTGCGGCGGCGCCTTGTACTTGGTGCAGGGCGGCGCGAACGTGTCCGCGCACCGCTCGTGGCACGCCGCGCCGCAGTCCACGCAGCGCACGCCCGTCTGCATCGCACACACACTATACTACACGGACATACACTGCCGCGCGCTGCATACGGCTGGTGGGAGGATACAGTGCAATACATATGCCGGGCGGCCGGGGCCAGTACAGTATTTGGGACGCGCGAGTACCTTGAGTGGCCCCCAGAGCAGGTCCTGGCAGTGGTCGCAGCGCGCCGGCGCGGTCTGGGCGGCCGGGGCCCAGCGGTGGGCCGGGGTGGGCGCGGGCGCGGCGGCCAGTCGTCCCCTCACGAGCACCTCCAGCGTGCTCCTCTTGTGCGCGCACGCACTCGCCACGCGCACCACGCCCGACGACATCGATGAGTTGCGCTGCGCAAAATATGCAAATAAAATCAGGTGACGAAACAACATTATTTCAAAAAAATTTTTAAGTATTTACCTGCAGTTCGAGTGTGTTGGGCAGCTCTAGTTGGTCCCATCGCACGCGCCACTTCTGCGGCAAGTGGCCCAGCTCTAGTTCCAGCTGACGGATCCGCTCCAGCAGACCCGAGAATGCGTCCGGCATACTGCGCCACGTGCAGTCGTACCTGTAAGACCACACTCTGTACTACTCTATAATTACTGACACACACACACTACATCCACCAAAGCGCAGTACAGCATATGTGTAATGAACATATTTTTTTCATTTCCATGAAGTCCGCCCCGGGCAGCTCCAAATGGGAGGGGGGACTCACCCGGCGGTGAGGACGCGGCGCGGGGGCGGGCGGGGGTCGGGCTCGGCCCCGGGCAACTCCAGGTCGTAAGGCGCGCCGTGGGACAGCTCCTCGCTCGTGTAGTACTGCCACACCTCCAGCGCGCACACCGATGATACAGGCCGCAATACCTAGTACAAACTCTCATTGTCACAAACCATCTCACGACGGGAGAGGTTATCTCTGATCGGTCATTTTTCAGCCCCCAAACTAGTTATTTTAGTACTAGTTTTGGATGGAGGCGTACTGGTTATATTAAACATTTCATTCTTTTAACTCACACTGACACAATACAATATCTGCAAGAAAGTTATGTAAGCTCGTGTGTATACTAACAGGGTTGTCGAGATCGGGTGTGTAGAGGAAGTTATAGAAGATCGGCGCCTTCTGATGCTGCTTATCGATGTAGTCGAAGAGTGACAGCCCTAACGCGGGCGGCCGCGCTGCACCCAGTGGACCGCCAGCGCCTTCTTCTTCAGATCCAGCACCCGTTTCCACTCCCTGTAACATGAAAATATATTTTTTCTTAAGGATTGATATAATAAGTATCTTATGTATCTATCGTATGGACAAAACAACGCTCTGTACGTCATAAAACTCTCCTAAGAAGCTACTGGAATCGACAAGAAAGTTAATCAATAAATTTGAACTGTAAAAAATTACTCACATTTTTGGACAGTGAAGATTTTCAAATAAAAGAAAATCTTTATTTTGAATGAAACAAGCATTTAGTTTCTGCTTTTTAGAATGCCTTCAAAAAAAGAAGTGGTTATTAATTCTGAGACTTTGAAAGAACTAACCAGTCTATTAGTATCAGGCCGCTTGTCGTCAGCAGCAGTGATGCCAAGGTCGACGCGTTGCGCCTCGTTGTCTAACAGGAAGGTGCGAAACCGACACGATACGCTGTGATACGCCACGAAGCGTAGGTAGTACTCGTTGAACTCGAACGCCAGTGGGAATTGTTTTTGTAACTAGAAAATAATACAAAGATAAATAAATGGTATGTAGTGTGACGTAATTTACCCATATTTTGACATGACATGACTGTCCAAAGAAAATAATTGATTAGATATGTTTTAGGGTTCATGTTATGTATGATGGTAACAGTTTATTTATCTCACGGTTAATTTAAAATTCGTGAGGCTAACGAAGCCTAGTCAAAGTAACATTCTCCCGCGAAAAATCCATAAAGCAGGCACGTGACATATGTAATTTCCATACATTTTGTATCGCTTTTTGATAATGTAACTTTGTCTACAGACCCTGGACACATATGGTAAGGGGCATCTTTAGAATCCTGACATTAAATTCCTGATATAATTTTTTTCAATATTGTATTTGCATTTCGTGATTTTTTTAAATACATAACATCGAAGTTTAACCTGATGCACAGCGTCAAGGAACATGAGGAAAGTGGGTGTGAACCCTTGCTGCGGCGTGGCGGCGATGTTCAGCCGCTGTTGGAACTTATGCCCAAGGGCCAGCCACTCCTTCTCCACCAGGATCCTGAATCCTTCCAGGGTGCGGTAATACGGGTCCAGGCAGATCTGGGCTAGTGATGATATCTGTGGGGTGTCGATTTGTCTTGGGTAAATTATATAAAATGAAAAGAATATTACGAATATTGATAGGTTGATATACTAGAGGACGATGGAGTCACCATTTTACAATGTTTGTTAAGAATTTAAATGAATTTGGTTTCTTTATTTATTTCTTAGTAATGTGTCTCACCTGCGCAGTAACGTCCCACCCATCCTCTAGCGATAGAAGAACAGAGGATCCTTGCAAGTCGAGCAGATCAACTACCGCCCCGGAAAGCTGGAATAGCTGCCGTAACTGCCACAACCATCCTGACTCTTCTATTAACCTGGAAGAATTACTTCAGTTTAATATGGGAAGGTGCCTAGCGACTTCTAGCAGACCGACACCGACATTTTAATGCTCATTGATGTGGTCACAAGTTATAAAACTGTAATAATATCGCAGCCATAATCTGGTTCTATGCAGCAAAATGGAGCACAGTAGCTTCTCGAAGGCGTGTTTGTTAGCCGGTGGGGTACCTGAGGAAGCCTGGCTCCTGCGGCTCGCCGACGGCGGAGGGCACGGCGGCGCGCAGCAGCTTCTTGAAGGCGTGCTTGGTGGCGCGCTGGTCGGGGTACTCCACGGGCACGGGCTCCAGGCCGCCCAGCGCCGCGCCGCCCTGCCCCTTGTCGCCCACCACGTACAGCGCCGCGCGCCGCGCCCAGCCCGCGCCGCCCGCGCCGCCCTCGCCCGACACTGCCACCAAACATTACTTATTATTAACTTCTACATTAATTATTCAGGTCCTTATTAGGCGCTTATGAAGAAATGACCACCGGTTTGGATACTATGCTTTTCAACTGAGAAGATTCGGCAAGAAACTCAGCTGACAATTGTATATTACACTTCCACGCATAGCGCACATACATTATTCAATCTATTTAATTTATTGAATTATAACAAGTCGTCAAGCTGTCGTCATTCAAGCTCTTCACATATTCGGTTTTTTTTTTCCGATATAATAAATATAATTAGGTTTCTACATACATACATACATATGCTCACACCTGTATTCCCCAAAGGGGTAGGCAGAGGTGTTGTTATCACAACACCCACTTTTCACCGAATTTGATTAAGTGTGACAGATGGTGAGTCTATCGCCGTCTCAGGCACTATACATACGTCTTTGAATTACTTCTCAGAAATATGCAGGTTTCCTCACGATGTTTTCCTTCACCGTAAAGCACGTGGTGTGAAATCACTGTACATAAGTTTTTTTTAGAAAAACTCATTGGTACAGGCCCCGCTGGGATTCGAACTTGCGTCGCTTGCGTAGCAGGCGACTGCTCCAACCCCGAGGCCACCACGGCTTAGGCAATTAGGTTTCTCCAAGATATTTCCCTTTACAGCAGAATGCATGTTGAGATATCACTGTAATTAAATTAAGAAAATCTCGCAGGACTCACCGTCTTTCTAATAAAGAATTTATGCACCCAATGTAAAGTTTTCAGAGCTTCTTTGAAAAAAAATCAATATCTTCGACTTCTAACCCAACGATATCGTTGTCAATTGTTTTTGGTTTGAAGGTAATAATAATGTTACCAGAGTCGACATCGGCAGTGGAGAGTCGTTGGCGAGGTACGTAGAGGTCGAGATGCGAGGTCTGCCGGCGGTCCTTGAGCGACCCCCAGCGGCCGAAGTGCCTGGCGTTGGTGCCCGCCGCCGCCGACCCGCCACCTTTACCCCCACTGTTGCGCCCCAACACACTACACAATGTAGGTACAAGCCTCATACACTTACTTTGCTATTTGTTATTTCTATAAGACATATGTTTATCCGAACAAAGGTAATCTAATGATTAGAGCGCTTAAGTTTTAATAAAAGCTGGTAAACTCTAACAGCTTTTACCCGCGATTCGCTCACCTCTAAATATCTTGAAGAGTAAGCAAGGCTTACTTGTAATATACCCACATTTCACCAACTATGTTTGAGTCCTTCGTAATAGTGGGATAGCCTACTTTACTGCCGTTATTATTATCCGGGCACTAATCCAGATTCCGGGCTGCTGCTACAATAACGCTTTGCCTGACCCGGGGATCACATTCAGAACCTGGTGTGTGGAAGTGAAGGCGCTTCGTATAGAATTCAGGCGATAAACCACACCGGGTTGAATCAAGTGTCGACCCCAACAATGTATGGGATGAGGCCAGGGAGGTGATAACATGTAAGGAATATGTATGTTATGAAGCCTCACCCGAGAGTGCCGGCCGCTTTAGTCAACAATGGTGTATGTGTCGCCTGCTGGTCTTCACAGTACATCAGCAATGAATCCAGACTCAAACTGGAGTCTTCGAGGTCACCTCGTGAAGCCGGCGTGCAAGCCACTAATGTTGCTAAGTATCTTTCCTGAGAAAAAGCAATATTCATACTAACATTTTATGACAAAATTAGTTGTCATAATGAAAATGATTAATTAATTATCAAGGCTGGGCCTTGTTAAGGCACTTATGAACGTCGAAAGTTTACGTCGAATTACAATATAAGACTAGGTTAGCCATTACTATTACTCGAGCTATTACTCACATAAAATGTTAAGTAATCCTGTAGCAGTTTTTCCGTTGGATTACTCAACAAAAACACTCGGCGCTATTAATCCTATATATATTTTTTTTTTATTACTAAATTTTCAATAATTCATGACGAAAAATACAAAATTTTTCGAGCTTAGTGCGACTGCAACGAACAGCAGGAGCAAGTTGGTGACATGATCTGTGCAAATATATTAAATTAAATTGATTAGATAGGCTTTAGGTTGTGCAATCAATAGAAATAAAACAATAGGAAAATTTTAGTTCATCATATTACCTGTTCTAAGCTGGAGGTAGTTTCGGTGCCACTTTGCGTAGCTCCAGGTGTTTGGTGGTTCCCTTTCAGCATTCCCATCACGCCCTTGTGATGTGACGCCGCTGACCTGATGATGTAAACAAAAAGTAGAGTGGTTAATCCCAAAAAGTATATTTAACTAAAAAAATATCCGTAATCGCTTCCGAAAAAATTTTAATTCGGAAAATAAAAAATTGTGTAGAGGGATTGATCCTGATAATCATTTGCAAACGTGGGCAAATTAAGATTTATGAACTAATCGAAAAGATTATGATTCTTTTTTCCTGATTTTGGTTGCTATAATTGCTTTCTCTTAAACCACTCCTGTGTTCGAACAATCGTAACAATTTAGATAAATTGCGCCGTAAACAGCTCCAATAACTCAAAATGCTTTGACCTTTAAGTCAAACCATTTTGAGTTATAGCAGATACGCATTGTTTAGTATGACGTCCGACACTGATAGCGGTGGAGTGTGAACTCAATAATCATCAAATTAAGAATGAAGCAAGTGTATATAGGCTATGGAGCTAAATTGACGCCGCAAGTGAACTTAATGTATAGACATATGGTTATAATAGTGTCTGTAACCTGGCAAGTAATGCATGTGTTCTGGGATGCCTCCACGTGAGCACCGGCAGCCTGGACTGTCGGTAACACCGCGCTATCCTCCTTAAGGATTCGTCGCCAATACTCTCCGGCACCGGGATCACTGCTGGGTAACTGTGGACATTCAAGTAGCTGAGCAAGGTTTCACCCGCTTAGATGCAAAAGAACTTTTTGGGTGCGGTCCTTTTTATAACCTAATTATATAATTCATGATAAAACTGATATTATGATATACAAATAATCAAGACAGGGGGTCCGAGTTTGTGGGACAATGACTCTACATTCAGTATTGGGGGTCTATATTTGAGGTAAGTGTATAATTTGTAAGTGTGTGTACGTACCTTCTACATAGCGTGTAGACAGCATTAGCGTGCGCTAATCTGAAGGGCGAAGTGGCTAGTCCCAGTCGCGCCCAGTCCCTGGCGTACATGCGCTCGCGCACCCTCTCCAGCGTGCGCGCTGCCGGCGGAGATCCTGGCTCCACACATCCCAGGTCTAACTCCTCCACTGGGGAGAAAAAAAAACATACCAGATAGGTCCCCGAAGGGGTCAGCAGAGGTATTGTTACATCAACACCAACTTTTCACTGAAGATGATGAAGTACCAATGAATGAGTGTACCGCAGTCTTAAGCACTATACATATGTGTATAATCCTCATGATGTTTTCCTTGACCATAAAGATCGGATCATAGGTGACTGCTCAATCCTCACGGCCACCACGGCTCCCTCATTATTAGGTACTTATTATTATATGTAGTATGAGAATAAAATTATACTTCAGAAAGAAAAGGTTACATGTGAGTAGAGGGAATAGAAACTGATTGATGAGGGAACATGGGGTGGACGAGTAGAAGATAATTAGTCATTTTGAGATTATTAAGACAAAAACGAGTAAAGATATTGTTAAACAAATCGTTATTTAATTTATACGCCTAATCAACACATATTTATATTTCGAATGTGTGTCTCAGTAAATTAAAGTAAAATTAAGTTTGTTATGTAAGGGTGTGTGTACTTGAAATGTTTACTCACGTGACAAAGTGTCGGCTGACAGTGAGGACATGAGTGGCGGCGAGGTGAGTGACCTCGCGTCCGCGGACGGAAGGACATATTTCTGTCGTTTGGATGGCTTCGGCTTCAAGCCCGCTTTGCGCGCCGTCTTTAGAAGGGTCTTTTTGGCGAAACCCCTGAAATAAGTCATTAATTATAATGCTTATAACCTCACAGGTAAGATTCATAATGGAACGTTAAATACTCGCAGTGTAGTTTTCATTATCATTTTCTACTATTAACTTGTTTGTATGGCATACAAGGTTTACATATTCACTGCTAACATTTCAACTTCTTCGTAAATTCTCTAACAGTTGGACGCACATACGCGTCGTTAGCAGTGAACGCGCTAATATACTTTTTTAAGAGGTATATAGGTCACTAGTGTGCTGAAGTTTTTAGGTATACTACTTATTTGACAAGTGAATAAACGAGTAAAGAACAATTTTTTCATTCATTTTGTGAGCGCATAACGGATCTATATCTATGCAAATAAATAAAATGTATAAGTCTGTTTGTAATTCCAAATCAATAGCTTTATATTAAAAGCATGTGAAAGAATATAAGTTAAACAATAAAAGTATATATATATAAAAGTTTCAGACATTAGACGAAACAGACAGACGGAGAAGTTTTTGACATATTGTTTTTTTATGTTATTAGTATTGTTATATTTCGTATGTGTTTAGTGAAAAGCTGTTAATAAACAGATGGAATTATAAACAGAGATTTAAAATTGTATTAATTGGGTTAGATAAAGATGAAGTTTTTGTTTATACTGAATCTCGGAAACAGCTCCAATGTTTTAAAAATGTTGTATGTTTGGGGGTTTCAGGGGCAAAAACTGATCTAGTCAGGTTTCATCTTCAAAAAACATTGTTTTAATCATGTTTTCAGGTAATGAAAAATTGTTACAATGACAACGGTCCGGTTTTTTTTTCAACTTGCTTTTTCTACGAGAAAATATCAAGTTTTATCTTTTGGGGGAAAAACATTAGTTTTTTGGGGGAAAAAGAAATTGAGCTGTGTTCGGTCAAGCAGGTAGTGAATGTTTAATTGCCGAGGCGGTAGTAGGAGTGGAGTGGGGTACTTGAGCGTGTGGTGCTTGGGCGCGTGCAGCTGCGGCGGCGGCGCGGGGCGCGGCGCGAGCGCGAAGTGCAGCGCGGGGTGCTCGGGGTGCCGCAGCCGCGCCGCCGCCTTGCGGAACCCCTCCGCCACCTCGCTCGACACCTCCTCGTCCAGCGCCACCTGACACACCCACAACTGCTCGAGCCAATTCCAAATATCTTTGTGTACTACACTTTTAACAAAGTACTTTCAAATCGTCGGAACGACACCATTATACAGGATTATACATGGTCCCGCCAGGTTCGGAAGGTTACTTTTACTGTGAACAATTCTTACTACCTGCATACTCCGTTGAACGCTAATATCCTTCCTCCTTATATTATAAACGTGAAAGTTTATAATATAAATAGGACTTTTTTAATTAAACGCGATAGCCTCACCATCTATCACATTGGCACTTAATCATCTTCGGAGAAAAATCGACGTTGTATTACAACACCTCTGCCTACCCCTTCGGGGACTACAGGCGTGAGCATATGTATGCATGCGAAAGTTGATAAGTATCCCTATTTCACACAGACACTATTGGATGAATGAGTTTTAATTAAACTTTACAATAATATATTAATTGAAGGTATAATTAAAAATATTTCTGAATAGCACCTAGGCTTTATAAAGATAAAAAAAACCTGCTCAGACAAAGTCGCGGACTCCATCTAGTTATGAATAAATGCATGCTGTAGACGACACCACTAAAGCACGCAGTGTGCCGGTAGTGAGAGCGATATACGATATAAAACTCTTCGCACACTTCGTTAACGGCTAATTATAATCATAATGGAGTTATTTTAAATAGTTAGTAATATTTCGCTGCTGGCTAAAGCTAGTAATAAATGAAGTGGCAAGCTATTACACCGGTGTCATGGTAAGTAATAACACGTAGCCTATAGACAATGCAATATCAGAGGAATTGGGCGCGTATTACCGTCTTTGTAATAAATAAAAATCTTCGTATACTGACTTTCTGAATACACAACTCTTTTGGAATCGTATAGTAGACACAGGTGCGATAAGAATTTTCCTCAGACCACTGGTCGTTGCTTGTCCAGGCGGTAGAACATCCCACACCTATCATTAGCAAGGTCAAACCCCTTTACCTTAATAAGTTGAAAGGTAGCAGATCTGAGCTGCAACCCTTCCTGCAGCGACTGTTCCAAATGTGGCAAGTAGTGGGTTCGGACCACCTTTTCTCGCGTCAGGGAGCACAGCGGGAACGAACGGACTACCGTCTGCTCGCATGCTGGGAACAATCATTGTACCACTTTAATACAAGTTCGATACCAATGAGGTTTGATACTATGAAAAAAATGTGCAGTGATTTCACACCACGAACATAACGGTGAAGGAAAACATCGGGAGTAAACCTGCCATGTCTGATAAGGCGCCTGAGACGCCGATGTATTCAACATATGTCACGGTGACATTTTATCATCTTCGATAAGAAGTAGGTGTTATTGATACAGCACCTCTGCTTACACCATCGCGGGCCCCCCTGGGATGGCGTGAGAATTATGTATTGTGTAGTTACCGTAAGGATCGGTGGGGACGCCTTTGAAGATGATCCGGTAATTGGTGAGGAAGAGCGCTCCCTCGGCGGGCAGCAGCGGCGACGGCCGGCCGTCCGCCACGAGGTACGCGCGCAGCGCCGGAGCAGACACCGCCTCGCCCGCCACTAGAGCTGGTGCCACTATACGAGGCTATAACACACAATTTAAGGCTTTATCATTTACATTCCGTCCGCCACGAGGTACCGGCGCAGACACCGCCTCGACCGATACTAGAGCTGGCCCCAATCATCATCTCTCTGGCTTTATCCCATACATTGTTGGGGTCGCTACTTGATTCACCCCGATGTAGCTGATCACCTGATTTTCATACGAAGCGACTGCCATCTTACCTTTAACAAGTAAAATCTGTGATCTGGGTTAAACCAGGTGTCAGAATATTTTAGGTCTCCGACCGACCTGTAACGATTGCCAAAGATGATAATTTGGTAATCAGGACCTACGGCTTAACGTACTCTCCGAGGCACGGAGGAAACTTGGGCGGTCACCCATCCAATTACTGGCTGGAATTAGGGTCGTTAACTTCGCTGATCGAATGATATGCGCAATAGCCTTTATCATTATATTCCGTCCGCCAAGAGCGACTAAGCGTTTAAGCACACTTGAACGAAAACGATACCTTCTGCACGGGGGGCAGTCTCCGACTCTCCCTGGCCACGGCGTCCAAGGTCTCCAAGTGCATGTGAACTACTCCGGGTATCATTTGGTGAAGGCATCGTATATGCTCCGCTGTCACGCCGCCTTCTGTGCACACCTATATTATACTTTATATTAATTAAGTGTATACAAGAACAATTCAAAGTTCTGATTGTCGGAATCAGTGCTCTATCGTCTCTGCTCAGTGGTCCTAGAGACCTGCAATATGGAGGGAGTGTTTTTAGTAAGAAAATATCAGCTAAAACAGGTTTTCTGAAAATGAATCCCCCATTGCGTGTCATTTTCTAAGATTTTCACCACTAACTAGTAAGTACTCTATAAGATTTATAAAAAGTTTAGTTTGCAGTTTTGATTCGGCTTTATCAAGATACTATTTAACATAAACTTCTATCAATTGTTATGAATACTTAACCATACAATTTCAAATCAGTCAGATAGATCATCTGTGAATTGCAATTGATAGTTTTCGTCACCCAATGTGAACTGTAAAGTGTAATCATCGGATACGAATGAATTATATTTATTTTACTCAAACAAAACGCAGAATCATTACATTTTTTAATCATACAAATTGCTTACCTTATCTACAAATCTGGAGACCATCTTGATGACATTATTACCAGCTTCGCCGGGGTCTGCTTCCTCAAAACCAGACTCAGCATCCACGCTGTCTGATTCCGCCACACTGTTACATAATACACGTTTTTCATTGAGACTAGACTCGTTCTATTGTTTAGTTCCTAGCTTGTGAGGCATAAAAAAACATGGTAAATATCAAAGTGTAATTGATAACTTACACTTATTACAAAGTACAACGAAGCAGCACATTGTGGCGTTATTTTAAATAGTTATTTAGATTCATCACGGATCCAGGGTTCTTAATCGTAAAACTTCTACAGAAGTTTTCACATTTAAGCATAGGGCTCAACTTTTATATTATGCTCGGTATTTTTTTAATGAATCTCGGTGTAAATAAAAATATATTATATTTCTTATTTGCACAATGTTTGTTTATAAAATGTTTTATACACATTGTACTAAAAACATATTACTTAGGTTTTAAGATTATTGTTTCTAAATTTCATGCAAACTTATTGAAAATTTTGTCTAAAAATGGAGCTGATCCATATGAAATTTGCTTTGAAATCTGAGGAAATAAAAATATAGTAGAATATAATTAAATAATAATGGTCTCCTACCGAATTTCGGTTACGGCGGCTAATCTCAACGAGGATCAGCCATGTGCGCAGGAGATATTATAGTGCACAAGTGTGTGCGCAAACACAGGTGCACTCTTTATTCCCTCACTCTCATAGTCCGATGGGAGGCAATCCGACACGACCGGAGAGAGATCAGTCGTAGGACCAACGGCTTAACGTGCTTTCCGAGGCACGGGGGTGTAAACACCGCCAACTCCGTGCATGTATTGTGAATGTCTTGACAGAAAAACTGAATATATATTTTTGACCCGACCCGGGAATCGAACCCGGGACCAACGAGGCAGTTATTGTAGAATATAAGCCAGTATCGTACCTGTTAGTAATACTATTGCTAGCTCGGTCAGCGTCGTCAACCCTTGTCTCAGCTCGCCTGCCCGCGCCCTCCAGCGGCAGGAGTAGGTAAACCATTCTGTTCGCGTAGTGGATCGCCTGGCTGTACAACGTTGACTCCTCACTTGCTATTAGTTCACGCTGTTTTTCTGTTAATAGACAAGGTTTAGGGTGATTATTCAGCAGAGGAATATTCTATTAATTGTCAATATCCAACAGTCAAGAGCCGTGGTGGCCTTGAGGTATGAGCAGTCGCCTGCTATGCCTGCGATGCAAGTTCGAATCCCAACGGTGTTTTACCAATGAGTTTTTCTAAAAAAACTTATGTACAGTGATTTCACACCACGTGCTTTACGGTGAAGGAAAACATCGTGAGTAAACCTGCATATTTCTGAGAAGTAATTCAATGACGTATGTAAAGTGTCTGAGACGACGATGGACTCACCATCTGCCACGTTGGCCCTTAATCATCTTCGGTGAAAAGTGGGTGTTGTGATTACAACACCTCTGCCTACCCCTTCGGGGAATACAGGCGTGAGCATATGTATGTATGTATGTATGTATAAAAAACTCAAACTTTAAAATTAAGCATCACCTAACATTACCCTTACAAATATGCCCATTCTGCCAATTATCTTAATAGTATAAAATTATTGATGGGTTTCTGCACAGTAGTATACGTGCGTTCTATCGGGCAGGGTTTCGCAACCTTTTACTAGTACAGACAGATATACCCCTTGTACACATAACTATGTGTGTAATATGATACTAATTTGCAATAAATATATAAATATGAATATGACTACAGGATCCCCTACAAATAATAAAAATCGCTGTCATAATTTGATTTCCACCGTTAAACATGAATAATGTAATATTTTTGAATACCTTAGTGCCGTACAGTTATAGGCGTTAATTTGAATGATAGGCTCAACGATGAAGACTGCACGTGTTGTCTTGACGATTCTCTCTTGAAGAATGAATTGATCGTTCACTTCCGCCGTAGCTTGCGGGCCCGAACGGAGTGAATGAGATTTGAACGGGTGCGTTCGGGATTATTTATCGGCGTAAACAAATAATATTAGTTTATTCTACCTTAAACCTTAGGGAAAGCGCTAAGTACTACATGTCATACCTGGCGAGAGTGTGGGCCACAGTCGCATTTGTTCCGCTGCGATCTCCAGCGCACTAGGCTCTTGAGCCTTCATCAACGATATATATTCTTCGTCTTCCCTGAAAATAAGTCTCGCTCTGTCATACATACATTATCATAATGAAGTCAATTCATTGTCAATATTTTCATCAGTAATAATTTTTTTTACTGACATTGCCAACACCAAGTGTCATTTGCGCACTGCCTACATTAAGGCAGGCATAACAGATAGATGTTGAAATGGAAAAACTTATAAAGAATGCGCGAACATCGTAAAGACGAAAAAGTCCCACTATTGGCAGCATAGCGCCTCCCCTTGAGCAGTGGCACCTTACTAATAACTTTATAAGTCAGAAAGAAATAAAACAAAAATACTATCGGCAATGAAGTCAGGCATTAGTCATACACGTAAATTATACCCATTCCTGTATCTCAAGGGAGTAGACAGGATTGTTGTTCGAAAACGAGCGTTTTATGATTTCGACAAAGTAATAAAATTAGAAATACCTGGGACTCGGTACTCGCTGGTGATGGGTAGGACTTGGAAGGTATAGTGCCTTGATGTCCCTTTGAACATCCTGGTAGAACGCTGCCTCCCAGAACTGTTGGCTCGTCCACACTTGGTGTTCCTTTGTGAGATAAAAAAAATATGGTCAATTACTAGCCAACTAACTATGGAAGGTCCATATTTCTCATGAAAAACCTAGTCCTTAAAGGGCAAAATAAATAATTACTTTAGCACATGTATTTTACACCATATATATAGGAGATTTAAAAATCCAATTCATAATTACATTACAAACTTGTTTTTAATTAAATTATTTTTATAAGTACATGTTCAAGTACCTAGCGGAGAGTGGTACATCTTTCAACGCTCACAAATGCACCAGGGCCTGTGACAATGTTGCATTATCCTCGCGCTTCGCTTACAGAAGCAATACAAAATTTATGAGAATGACATATGTCGCGTGCCTGATTTATGTCGTACCTATCCATAGATTTTGTCTTCCTTCTATTAGCACAAGCGCGAGAGAATGTTACTTTGTTTGCCAGCAGGCCCTAAACTGATTTCTTTCTCCGACTATCCTTACTTTGCCTCAACTAACCTGTATACACATATAGGCGTACTGTATGACGCCAGTACATAGCTTCCTGCAGTAGGCGGTGGCCAGGGGCAGCATCGCGGCCGCTATCGAGTGCTCGTCGATCGCCGTTGCTGACTGGAGGCAGCAGTTCATTAACCTGTACAATTTTTATTTATTTATTTATTTATTTATTTATTTAACCTCATAGAACGGCTTGAAGCCACTTAAACTAAAGGGAAAAAAGGAGCACTTTCATGCAGTCTCCTCACAAAACTCCAAACATACACACAAAATATTCTTCCATTCATCCGCAAACAAATCACATTCAGGGTGATTATCCAGGAAAGCGTTGAATACGGAGAGAGTGCGCGGGACAGGCGAACGGGCCCGAGCGACTGTGCGACTCGTGGGCACACAGAATAACTTGTGCTTCCTGCCGCGCAAGTAATTATTTGGCACGTAGAAGCGGCACAACTCTTCATGAAGAGAAGGAGCATCAATGTGACCACGTATTGTCTTAAGACCAAGATCATTTGCAATTTACAATGTACGATTAACGCTTATTCATATTATAATAAACCTTATACACTTAATCTCCGGAACCACTGATTTCCCAGATTTTTTTGGGTTCGTTTCCACCAGAGTAACAGAGGATGCAAGGGTACGTGTTTTTATTCGCGCCATACATATATACAGATACAGACTCATAAAACGACTACGCTCAATCTATTGAATGCGCTCAAGGTATCCGCTTAAAACCTGTACCTGATTTGATTGCTCAAATTTGTAGAAATAATTTGATACTATGAACGGACATACTGTATTTAAACAATAACGCGGACGAAGTTGAGGATAAGAGTTAGTGTTACATCAATGTGTG
Source organism: Watsonalla binaria (assembly GCA_929442735.1). Taxonomy (NCBI): domain Eukaryota; kingdom Metazoa; phylum Arthropoda; class Insecta; order Lepidoptera; family Drepanidae; genus Watsonalla; species Watsonalla binaria. Next base: position 4,981,436 of record OV838938.1, read on the forward strand.
TGTACTTGCAATAAGTATCTACCCACCACGTTAAGATCGTTATCACATGTAACCGTCATCACGCCACGCGATACCATCTTGATTGACGTTGAACATGCCACGATATTTAATAAATAATTTGATCAACTATTATTTATAGATCTACTTAATAATTCAAGTTCACAGTTAAACTATTCATCGCACATGCAACAGTTAATATGAACGTGTTTACTGTGCTGTTTGGATTCCTTGCTTGCATGACCATTTGCGCTGTCAATGGGGATATAGTAAGACTTATTTCAATATTTAAAAAAAATATATGACTAAGTGCGAGTCGGATTCCAGGGCCCCGTGGAAAATTGAATTGAGATAAACCTTGCCCTTGGAAAACAAAAGACATGGGGAAGACGTTTTGTCGCATAATTTGGCGTTCGCAAGGGAATCTAAACCTATAGGGTACTTCTCGCTGACCTAGAACAGGCCAGCTCCTGTCCGCAAAAGCATTTAATTCGGCCCGCCGACTGTCTTTCTACATGAACAATGTAGGGTTAAGCATATTTTGACGGTAGTTTCAATATAAAATGTATTTGGTCTTCCCATAATCCTCTCAAATGTATTTAACTTTCTGGCCCCTCATTGAGAAAGATAGCCCACCACTGAACTAGAGTGATAAAATATTGCAAGAAGTAATGTTACTCAAGAAAATGAAATAGCTGAAAACCGTAAGTCGCGCACAAGCCTAAAAATCTAGTTTAAAACTGTAACGAAGTTTATTGCTATTTTTAAGTCTTGAGTGTCATGTTGTATGTTTCTAGGGCCCGGGAATGTGGCGAGTGCTGTACATCAAGGCTATAGAAGACGAAAGCTATATGGTACAGCTCAACGTGTCACAGCACAAGTACAACCGCACGCATGAGGTCTTCGACGGTCATATCAATTGCATGGAATCTATCGATGATACGTTTGGTGTAAGTTATAATAATTTAATAAAAAAAAAATATTTAAGCTATTTAAGGACAAAGTATGTAAAGCCGTAGCATTGCCACATTAGTATTTACTGATTCTAGTAAATGTTACTATGCTGATGTTTGAAGCTCGTAGCACAGTTGCTATATCATCAGCGAAGTTAAACAGCCCTAACCAAAGCCAGTAGTTGAATGGGTGACCGCCGGAGTTCCCTCCGTGCTTCAGAGAGCACGATAAGCCGTCGGTACCAGTTGCCAATTTAACATCTATGGCAATCGTTACACGTCAATCGGAGGCCTAATGAAGACTGACAACTGGTTTGACCCAGATTACCGTTTTCTTCGTAAAAGGGGTTACGAAGGTCAGATGGCAGTCACTTTGTATAAAAATCAGGTGACCAGCCATATCGGGCTGAATCAAGTACTGACCCTAACAAATTATGGGATAAGGCCAGGGAGATGATGATGCTGATGTTTGAAATCTAGATTCGAATCGACATCTGCATGCAACTGGACGGCGGCTGCAAGCCCTACCAAGTGCTCACAGATGACAGCGTCATCAAGTTCATGACTAAGTATGCCGAGAACAATGTCAAGGATTGCCTCGCTTTGGCCAATGTCGACCCACCGGAGCTACCTCTACCCGTGGCGAGTATACTTACTAAAATACGTAAAATAAATATGCACACGCCATTCCCGAAGGGGTAAGCAGAGGTGTTGTAACAACAACCCCCCATATCACCGAATATGATTAAGTGCCAACATAACAGAGGCTGAGTCCATCGCCCTCTCAGGCACTATACATACGCCTTTGAATTACTTCTCAGACATATGCAGGTTTCCTCACGATACTACCTAATTAGTTTTTAGAAAAACTCATTAGTACAGGCCCGCTGATATTCGAACTTGCGTCGCTTGCTAAGCAGGCGACTGCTCAAACCCCTGCTTAAACTAAAATACATATAATTATTACTAGCTGTGCCTGGCAAGTGTTGTATTGTCATATATTTTTTAGGGGTCTGAAAAATATATGTTGGCCTATTCTCAGACCTATCCGATATGCCCAAAAAATTTCATAAAAATCGTACATGCCGTTTCGGAAGAGTTTGTTAACAAACACCACGATGCGAAAATTGTATATATTAGATGCATGCGGCTATAATCAGCAAGCTTAATAAAGCAGAGAGCACCATTTTTATTATGATACCAAGGATATTATGTACAACTTATTCATTAATATGTATGTTGATAGTTGCAAGTATAGTGTAGTCACAAAATCATCCCATCTTTTTTTCGCGCAACTAGTTTTTCAACCTGGATTACTATGAACATTATATTGTGTTATGAACATTATAGTGTTGCAAATGTTCAGATCATTGGATGATCTACATAGATAGATAAAGAAAAGTGAGTTTCCGTTTGTAATTCCAAATTATCAACTTTTCACATGACGAATATGAAAATATATACAGTACTGATAAAAAAAATAGTGAAAAAATCTATTTGTTTGTTTGATCCAGGTAATCTTTGAAACGACTGGACCTCTTTTAACGATACTTTCACTGTTAGTTGGATGATGTTACAAGGAGTAACTTAAGCTATTTATAGTTTCGCGATATGAAGTCTCGCGGATGAAACTGCGACACACACACAGCTAATACCTAATAATATTGTACATTCACAGGGCCAATACTTCATAGAGAGCTACATGTTTGACTACAGTGAGCTGCCTCCACGGAGCCCCTACGGCACATACTTCGCCAAGACATGTCTGCTGCAAGGCACTACGGAAGTATCCTGTGTTGAGTCAGCGGTCGAGTTCTACGAACAAGATTTGGATTCCGATGAAGAACGCTAATTAGTTTCAATTAAATTATCTTATTCATGAGAACAAGTTGTTGATGATTTTCGTTGTATTATGCCCTTATTACAAAACATGGTTTAAACCAAAACTACACCAAACTCGGACTAAAACTACATCCATCACATTTGAAATCCGTATCACAAAACCAACGATAAACTTAGGTTAGAAGAGTAATTACTGAGTTTCTTGCCCGGTTCTTCTCAATTTAAACAATGTATAATCCTGTATAATCGTGTCGTTCTGACGATTTGACAGTACTTTGTTAGAAGTCTAATCAAATAAAGATACTTTTTAATTTGAATTTAAGTTTGTTATAAGGGAAATACTTATCATCACACACCAGTGATTAATTACTTGTTATTTTGTTTACGGCCGTGTTATGATAAACAAATCTATCATTTTGTCGTTAGTTTCATTCCAGTAACTTATCGTTAGTTAGCGTTAGTGAAATTGAAGGTATGGATGGATATATCAAATCTGACAGATGACTGGAGATAGTTATTAATCTGTAAACTTTGATAGGTTATTGAAAACAAGCGCTAATAAATAGCAGATAGAGCAAAGAGCCGTGTTCGCTGAGTGATTTGAAAAGTCGCCTGCTACTCAAGTGATCAAAGTTCGATTCCCCGCGGTGTGTACCATTAAGTTTCGCTTAAAACTTAGGTCTAATGATTATCACACCTCAAGCCTTACAGTGAAGAATAATATCGTGAGGAAATCTACATATATCAGTACCGCTAACACGAGTTTTGCACCGTTTTCGTAATCTATACTCGTTAGCGTCAACCACAATAATTGTATGAGATATTTTAGTTATTTACGTCACCGCTAGGAGGCGCTGTACAACTTCTCATACAAATATTCGGTAGAGTCCGAAAACAGTTCAATACTCGTAATAAGGGTAGGTACTGAGAAGAAATGTAACGACGTGTGTTATAGTGCCTGAGTCGGCGATTGATTCACACCATCTGACACGTTGGCACTTATTCATCTTCGGTGAAATGTAGGTATGAGCACCTCTTGCTTATCGCTTCGGGGATTCTTCTGAGATGGCGTGCAAGATCGTAGACGTTTTGAACATGCGAATCTAGAGCTGTTAGAGAGGCCTATAAATAAAGATTATAATAATGTATTACTTCTAAAACAAGCTTCCATGTAATGCTCTAAAATTCTCTAAAATAACGGTTATTCACAGTATGTACATACATATATCACTCACTTCTATATCCCCATTGACAGCTGTGTACTAATAGTACACCCATATTTTGCCAGTTATATTTTAGTACCATGTAATAGGAGCCTATTGCCTTTAACCGAGCTCTTACTCAGCCAGACTCCAGGTTGCTACTGAGAAATTACAGATTGCACATACTGCAGTAGCGCTTTCGACCACTAGACCACCGGGGCAGTTGCTTGCAATATGTATACAATTTATATGATGAAAATCCTTTTCGAATTAAGTAAAACTGTATTTAACTAAACAAACATTTAAGCTCTATTATCTAGCACTAACTAGTAAAGCTAAATTATGTCATAAACATATACAGTTACAGTGGGTTTGTAAAATGATCACTCTTCTTGATGGAGTAGAAATATAAGTAGAATTCAAAGAAAATCATAATTGATGGAAAGCGGCTGCCGTGATGAGGTAAAATATCTCCACACCTCTTTTGAAACAGCATTTTAAGACTTTACATAAGGTACGATACCTTATTTGAATTGGAATATTTAAATGATATAAGGCATGAATGCATTGCAATGCATGCACAGCGGGTGATAACGTATATACATACATACATACATATGCTCACGCCTGTATCCCATGGGGGTAGGCAGAGACCACCGTTTGCCACATGCTACGATCCTTACATACTACTTTCGCTTCATCCACATTCATGCATCTCTTCATACACTTCCTTCGGTTACGAGTGCTCCGAATTTGACCTTTCTGAAAAATACTATTAATGATAACGGGTGATCACGCTCATCACAAAGTGAAGATCCTCCAGTCAAGCGACATGCCTGACCTTGGGAATCGCGGGTCCAACTCTTCCAATAGGAAATTGAGCAAGAAACCTGATTATCAATCGTTTTTGTTGAAAATCGTGCGTAAAGGCGATCATCTTCCGTGGAAAGCGAGGGACTCTTCGCAGAAGGGTCTGGAAAGGCGTGAGAATATATATTTTCATATAATTTTGTCTAAATGTATAATTTTGTTTCCTTGTATTATGTTGTAAATACAACGCTGCTAAAATGCTGTGAGTACAACGAGTATACCTTCGTAGATTTCCGTTGATCCTTGGAGTAAAATTTTAACCTGCGACCTTTGTTATTCCCGTAATTTTTGACCGAAGTTCTCCATTTTGCATTCTTCATAGCCGTCATTACATCGATCACAATCACACTATAAACTTCCTAATTCCTGACATTTCTCACCCGTGTAAAAATATTCACAATAACAGAAACTATCATAAAATTATAGCATAAATTATATAAATGCAATAACATAACAATGTAAGGCACACGGTGTAATTGTGCCGTGTCACGCCAGGGTACGTTTCTATAGACAAAAGTTTATATAAGTTGACCGTGTTGGATGTGATACCGAAGACAACGGACCTTTGACGATGGAACATATACTTATCATTTGCTTACTTGTTTCGTGGTTTGTCTACGTAATGAGTTTTGGTGGTGCTATTGTTGTAAGTTAACAATTAATTAATAAAATATAGAGCGCTTTATTATAAAGGATCCTGAAGCAATTCAACACACCCCTGTCTACTAAAGATGTGAGAGCGTGTTAACGTGACAGATTAAACAGCACTACACATACCGCTTCGAATTGCTTCACATACGTAATCAGAGTGCCTAATGCAAGTTTCCTTAAAATCACGCCCTACACAAGAGATTGCTAGACTTGAAATTTACTTAACTTATGATTGGTAAAGCGCATTTGTCAACTCTAGAGTTGCACGAATGCATGGGCTCCAGTTTACCTCGTCTACTGCTACGCATGCATCGCATGTTCACTATACGCATGCATCATATGCCATTAGTCTGTATCAAAGAGTTTTTCTAAAAAATTTACTGCATTGATATCACACCACGAAGGGTCAAGAAAAACATTGTAAGGAAACACTGTCTGAGAAGAAGTTCAAACACGAAATAATTTACCTCGTTGGTACCATATAATTTCCCCTGGGGGTACTTCAAACTCAGATACCTCCGGGAAAGCGGCCGAAACTGGTAGCTTATAAATACCACGTAAAAACTTTAAAATACGTAAAGTTGTTACGTAGGTATGATTATATTTAAAACAAATGTGAGTTTGCGTATTGATTTTCTCAGGCCTCCGGTCAATGGAAAGTGTTGAACATGAAGGAATGTCCGAACAAAGACCAGTATCCAATAAAGCTGGACGTTAAGCGCAGGAAAGTAAATCGCACGCACGACGGCTTCGACATGCACCTGGAGCTTGATCAACCCATTGACTCCGAACACGCGGTTCGAATTTTTATTATTGCTATCTGTAGGCGGTAGAAGGAGGGCCTTCTTCTGATACAATTAATGGCGATAGGCGACAAACTTGAGTGTAGCAAATCAGTCAATATCAGCTGGTTTGGGCGTTTTCTCAGCATATGTACATGTTAAATAGTACCCGGAGTACCCCCAAAACATGGAGGATGGCCACCGGGAAGTTTTTAGTGCGGTAAGAATCCCACATACACCGATCAGCCTCTCCCAGGGAGGTCGTGTACCTCTTGAAGGTTACCCCTCGTCAATAAAAAAAGGGTACATGTTAAATATCTATAAATAGTATTCATTAATCGATGTATGCAGTTGGCGTGTTGTCGATAGGTGTGGCGTACTTCTTAACAAGGGTACCGACCTGGACACGGTTGTACTAATATACGAAAGAAGGCAGGTCACTATTTTTAAAACATACTAATTTATACAGGTGCGTTTGGACATCTGCAAGCATGTCGACGGAGGCTGCAAGCCGTATCAAGTGATGACAGATGACAGTTTCGAGCATTTTATCAAAGAATACGCCCTCGAAAATACGATAAAGATATTTACTTTACTTGGACTGGACCCGCCCGAATTCCCCATGCCAGCGGTAATTGACATTCAAATACATTTATTTAATATAATTTTGTACTTATCTTTACTAATACTACATTCCTATTAATTAAAACAAAATATTATGTTCGCCAACAACAAGAGCAATACTCCAAATAATCCAAGCTAACCCTTGAATAACCCAACATGTTTTTATCAATAAGAGGCATAATAAGGTGGTGTTCATTTCGAAACTTTGCAAGGTGGGCATACACGACAATATTACAATGTTATATTACACCACAAATTACACTTTCATGTAAACTGACTTGATACGGTCTTTACTAACATATAGGATGGGTTTATAGCTAAAAATATTGAACACCTAGAGAAAAGTCAAAGATTTGTGTAGTCATTAAAGTATCAGCCTGTAGACAAAGTAACATTATCGTCACGCTTCGCTAATGGAAACGATACACAATGTAATGACATATGTCACATGCCTGATTTCTGTCACCTCCATACATTTTATATCTTATAACTTTAAACGAGCAATTCTTGTATATACCTACATATTCATCATATACATAGATTCTGAACCGCGGAAACGACTTAAAACGATTTTCATTAAATTTTGTGTGCACGGGGTTTCAGGGACAAAAAAAATATTTAGCTAGGTTTCATCTTCAGAACTGGGGGGGTCACGGCGAAGCATGTGAAGACGTATCACGTGCACCCCCCCACTCAGCGACTTAGAGGAACACCGTGGAGTTTAGTCTGTGTGAGTCCGACATAACCCTTCCGCTGCCCCCGCGGCGGTTGGTGTATCCATAACGGATTCTCCACGATAAAAAAAAAAGGTTTCATCTTCAGAAAACATCGTTTTCAAGAACAACTATGTTTTCAGGCAAAAAACATTACTACAATTACAATTTACGAATGGCACCGGTTCTGTTTTTATTTTCTCTTATTTCTCTTTATCAGTAGAAACGAATAAGCTTAAAAAATCGTAACCGTAAGTGAAGCGAAGGCGGATCGCTGGTAATATACAAAACATCATCTATTCTGACATACGTGCATTATCAATTGAAAACGCATTCTTTTCCAGGGACAGCACGACTTATCCGGATACATTTTTGACTACACCGAGCTACCAGACGAAGGATTGCTTGGTACATTCGGCATTCTCGGATACCTGCTCAAAGACAACAGGGAGCAGGCCTGTCTAGAAATCGAAATTGAGTTCATACCTGATGATAATCATTAAAATATAATTAATACTAGCTGTGCCCCGCGGTTTCACCCGCGTACATTTAGTTTTATGTAATATACTTATCGGTTTAAAATTTACAAAGTTTCATACAAACGTTCATCCCCTATTTTATCCCCTTAGGGATAGATTTAATCACAATCCTTTCTTAGCGGATGCCTACGTATAACATGTATCTGCATGCCAAATGTCAGTCCGATCTGTCCAGTGGTTTGGGCTGTGCGTTTATAGATCACTATGTCAGTCATTCAGTCAGTCACATCATATTTCCACCCACCATTTAAACCTTCTCTGAACTTCAACAAATTTATCAATACCAAAATCACCCGAATCAATTCATTCTCAAGTTTTAGCGAGACTAACGAACAGCAATTCATTTTGATATATATAGAGTTAGTATATAATGTTTTTAAAAACGCGTCCGGTTTCTGTAGTATAATATGTACGACAAATTTTAACCATTAATTTATCGGAAATAAACTAAGTCATTAATTTGAAAATTATTTTTGACTATTATTGGTAACATGTATCATGTAAAAATGTATTATAAAAATGCCGTGTGTAACAAATACGATGCAGTCCATTTTCTTATACCTATTAATATTGTAACTAATAACAAACCCTTTATTATTGAGAATTGAAGTAGGTACTATATAATATGGTTAACAAGCATAAAGCTGCTAGTTAATAGTTGTACTCCGCGGTTTCACCCGCATACACTTAATTCCATGGGTGGTCCGCGGAACCCTAATTATTGTTTTAAATTAACAGTAGCCTAAGTTACTCCTTGTAAATTTGCTACCTGCCAGAGAAAGTTCCGTTAAAATCGGGCTAGCCATTTCGGAGATTAGCCAGAACAAACAGACAGACAGATAGACAGACAGAATTGTTTTTCTTATAATTGGTTTTTCCATGTCAGTACCGTGTATACTTTCATATGGATTTAGTGAAAAGCTGTAATTTTGGAATTACAAACAGACCCTTCAATTTTATTTATCTGTATAGATGTAAGGATATAGATTAAAATCAGTATGAGAAAGAATTATATGTGTTATTGTTTTAAAACACTTATTTGCAATAAGGTCGAAGTGCAACTGAAATTTTCAGCTAGACCACAGAGTTTGGACTACGAGCCAGAGAGAGATAAAATGTACGCTGGAAATGCATTCTATGAACAGCCGCAGTTTGTAGTATCACTTATATTACTAGTCTTAAGTTGTCTGGCTGTCTATTACCTTACAGCTGAGCCAATTTTGCTCATATTTGGAACAGCTTTAATCTCAAACGACTGATATATCGCACAAAATCATTAAGCGGCCAAAACTACAAGTAAAAACTAAATAAATCACACATGCATCACCTCATCTACTCCCAGGTGTTTTAGATATGCATCATACGTGTTTTAAACACATTAATATGTCAATGGCATGTTACTCACAATAACGAACGAGATAACGCTATAATGAAGTGGTAACAATGTCTAATTGGTCCGCATCACGTTATATGTTACACACTTGCTGTGCCCTGCGGTTTCACCTGCATAGATTTAGTATCTTTCCCGCGGAACTCTAAATGTTTTTTTAATTAAAGTAGCCTAAGTTATTCCTTGTAACATTAGCTATCTGCCAATGAAAGTTAAAATCTGTCCAACCGTTTCAGAGATTACCCGGAACAAACATACAGACAGACAGAGAATAAATTTGAACCTGGGGATCGGCCCTGGTAAAGTCAATAAATAAATAACGTTTGGACTTTGTCACCGTGCCATCTAGTCCCAAACTAAACAAATCTTGTACTATGGGTACCAGACAACAGATATGATACTTATATACATTTTTTTAAAGTAAATATTTGGAAGACTCTGGTATCGAACCCGTGACACCTAGAATAGCAGTCGGGTATAGTAACACTAGACCAACGGTCCACCTTATAGCAATGTTATATCTCGCTCCAAGACATGAAGCTGCAATGAAGTAAAGTACCTGACTACAAGGTCGAACTGGTGATGGTGCAGCAGATGTTTGTGGGTAGGCAGCCGCTGCGCCAGGTGCGCGGCCAGCGCCGCGCGCGCCGCCGGCGCCCGCAGCGCGCGCACCACGCCCGCCAGCGACTTGCGCGCGTCCGCGTACCGGCACTCGAAGATCGCCTGCACACACGCCCCTACCACCTGCCGGTTACAATACCATACACTCGCCATTCAAACACTCTCACTCTAACATCACGTAATTATATGTGCAACAGATTTGGAAGCTATGACTTATAAACATATTGCTTAAACTGAGACTTGGCGATAGATGGCTGTAACTTTTCAAAAATATTATAGTTTTTTAACCAAACATATCAGCATAATAAATATATAGACACAACTCCAATGCGCAAATGTCGATAAAATTAAATAAAATCTAATAGTTCTACTCATACAAAAATTTGATTGGGGTGACCAGCCCCCTCAAGTAGATAAGCGCTAGCAAAAAAAAAAAGTAAAATACAGCGAGTGTTAACAATGACAGCTGTCAGTATCAGTAACGAGATATTTTTTTTCAACCAAAATTGTCTCTGCATATACGCAGACAAATCAATCTAATAACACATTACTTACCTCTAATCTCCTCGCGGAATTGGTAAGTATCAACTGTCCTGAGTATTCGGTGGCTCCGGTGGGTGGAGCGGCTGGGGGCACGATACGAGGTTGTGGCGGCCTTAGTGCTGTTAATCTGGGGGAAGTTCCGGAGATTTTTTTTATGTGCAAAATTGCTGCTAAATTAGGAATCCTAATTCTACTAGAAAATAAAATATTCTGCCTTACTTGCATTACTAGGGCACTTGCGCTGCCAAAACTTTTTAATGCGTAATGCTTAAATATGAAGATACACATAAATCAATTGGCAGGGTTTGCAACGGAGTTAGAATCCCGCCTTGAATTCGTATTTTAAAAACAGCAACTTTTTTTTTTTATATAGATAAAAGCACTGTCTTTTGGTCTAGTGGGCGCAAGCGCTACAGCGGAACTCGAGGTCCTGTGATCGATACCCGGGTCGGGTAAAATTATATTGAGTATTTCCTAGTAACTCAGCATCAACCCGGAGTTAGGATTAGTGGCAACACGCTAGCCCCTATTAGATGGGACTTAAACATAACTGCGATAATGTGGGTGTACAATTATCTCAGTTATGCATACACCTTTGCCTGACCCTTATGTATGTATATAGAAAAAAAAAATGATTGTCGTACTTAGGATTGGTGGCCGTTCTGGCAGAGACCTCCTCGATGACCTCCCTGACCTTGGCGGCGTCGAGCGGAGGGAGGGGCGGCTGGTGGATGCGCGACGACGCTCCCTCCGGCGGCCGCAGTATCCTCTGTTGGTACGGCTGGCCACAACAATCCTTATTATATTAACAACACGTTATCAATACGACGATGTAATCTTTACTAATTTACAAGGAGGAATGATTTCTTTGTTACATCATCATCATCTCTTTGGCCTTATCCCATATATTGTTAGGGTCGGCACTTGATTCAAGCCGATGTGGCCGATCACCTGAATTTTATACGAGGCGACTGCCTTCTGACCTTCTTTACCCCTTTTATGAGGAAAATCGTAAAACTGGATTAAACCAGTTGTCATACAATCTCAGGCCTCCGACTGACCTGTTAGGATTGCCAAAGATGTAAAATTAAATTAGCAACCGGAATCGACGGCTTAACTCTCCGAGACACGGAGGGAATGCGCCAACTACTGGTTTGGGTTAGGGGAGCGAAAAGCCAGGAATTGCAAGATATCTGGCGTGACTGGGGGGGCCTCGGCACCGTGCTAAAACGGTTCTTCACCTCCAACAAAAGTGACGGCATTGTAAAGCCAAGTTCAGCCAGGTACCAGAGAAGGGGTCGAAAAGGCCAGTCGCTGGAGGGGGCTACGGTGCGTGTAATTGGGGTCTCGCGCCCCCTCCCTATACAGGCGATGTGGAGGAATACCATAATTTTTTTGTGTTTTCTTTATATTATCAGATATTTTTTTTTATATGGTTTGGACTAATAATGGTAAATAAAAACCTGTGGAATAGGATTTTCATTGAGGTGTAGTTGCATCGCCAAGTCTTGTATGTGTTGCAGTTCTAGCTCTGGATTGAGTGATTCTAACCTAAGTTGCTCCGGCAGGTTTCTGAAATTAAAAGTTTAACTTTATTACCTAAGCTAAAAGTGGTGGTAAAGTGTCCACGTATCATCAAGGTAACTCGCTAATATATCCCTGCAGTTTCACTCACATAATTAATTGCTTGTAAGAACATCATTAACCGTCACCGTTCTATTAGCAAGTTATATATAATATAACTCTGAACTAAAGCCTCTTTTTAATGTTAGCGACCATCACTATTTTAGGAACGTGAAAGGTTTTGCTAGATGGAGCATAATTTGTCCAATCTACATATTTAATGTACGAGCTCGATCCAAATTTCGGTGATGCTATAATTACTGAGCTTAAATCCCTCGCCATAATTACATCTTTGAGCCACTCAGCCGACTAGTATTATTAAAAGCTAAAGCATATTTAAGATATTTCCCTTGTTTTTCATAATCAATACTTAAATAATAAGCGGGGCTACAATTGTTATACTGACTGTACAAGCTCGTCCCAAATATCGGTGGGTCGCCATGGCGGGCCTCTCTCAGCGACGAGGCCATTGAAGAACATAGAGTCGAGCAGTCGCAGGGCGAACTGACATTGAGACAGGCCGCGACCGCCCAGGAAGCCCATTTTGTGGAACGTCAGCACCGGGGACGGGTGGATACGGATTATTGTTAGACAGTGTCTGAAAAAATAAATTGCCAAATGTTATGTACTGTTCATATTAGGTTATTTTTGCGGGCGAGGCGGGCAGCGGCGCGGGCAGGAAGGCTATAGGACAGTCACCTGTAGCCCTGCAGCAGGGTGGCGAGGGTGCGCATGAAGACAGCGCGGATCTCCTTGTCCTGCAGGTGCGGCGGCGAGGCGGGCAGCGGCGCGGGCAGGAAGGCTATAGGACAGTCACCTGTAGTCCTGCAGCAGGGTGGCGAGGGTGCGCATGAAGACAGCGCGGATCTCCTTGTCCTGCAGGTGCGGCGGCGAGGCGGGCAGCGGCGCGGGCAGGAAGGCTATAGGACAGTCACCTGTAGCCCTGCAGCAGGGTGGCGAGGGTGCGCATGAAGACAGCGCGGATCTCCTTGTCCTGCAGGTGCGACGGCGAGGCGGGCAGCAGCGCGGGCAGGAAGGCTATAGGACAGTCACCTGTAGCCCTGCAGCAGGGTGGCGAGGGTGCGCATGAAGACAGCGCGGATCTCCTTGTCCTGCAGGTGCGGCGGCGAGGCGGGCAGCGGCGCAGGTAGGAAGGCGCGGTCGGCGGCTCGCAGCGAGGGCTGCAGCACGAGCGCCAGCCCCGCCTGCAGCGCGCCCAGCAGCGCGCCGTCCGGCCGCGGCACGCACACGCCGCCCGGCACGTGCAGCGAGCCCACGTCCAGGTCCGCCACTATCACGTCCAGCTGACCAAAACACACACACACACACACACATTTACTAACTAAGCAGAATCTAAAAATTTCATAATAGTGTGAAACTATTTTTTTTAATTGTTTAAAAATCAATATTACAGTTCCAAATCTTAAGTGCACCAGGGAAGATAGAGCAGAATCCAAAAACCAAAGGCACTATAAGGACGTGGGTACATACCAGCTCCGAAACCTCTTCTTTGAGACTGGAATGTACACCGATGAGGAATGGTGTGGGCGTCGCTAGTACTTCGGCCAACCCCGCGGGCAGCAGCGGAATATATACATGCGCATACCTGAAACACGTTAACAAATGATCAATGACAAAAAAAAATATCATGAGGAAATTTGTCTGAAAGAAATTCAAGGACAATGTGAAGTAAAGAGACGGCGGAAGACATGTAAGGTTTGCAATAAAATGGAAATATTTTTGAGATTCTAAAGACATTTTAGAGATTAAACATAATCTATGGTTGGATATTTCTAGAACAAAAAGATAAATAAATAAAGCGTTGGTGGCAAGACCCGGCCCACTATTACGTAAACGTTGTAAGGCTGACCTGAAGGGGAACATAAGTGCAGCTAAAGCTCGACACGCCGCAGCCAGCCTCGCCGCCGCCAGGGAGACCAGCAACACTTTGTGCTCGCTCATCACCGCACACCATAGCGTTACTGAGTTGTGGATACCTGAAGACAGAAAATTAAGCATGACAAAATATATTTAACAACAACTCTCTTTAAAGTGAAGAAAGAGGAACAGTTTTACTGCAGACAATTAATTATACTGTAGAGTTGTACTGAAAGTTGAATGAGTTGCTTACTCTTACCAGATTTTTTATTTTCAGTACCGTTTTTCATTACTTGCAACAGCAGAACTCCTTCACGACTTATTATTGCCCGATTACAATAGTTCAAACAGAAGCAAGTCATGTTCCACTATGTATACACACTATGTTAGGATAATCGAAGGACATTTTCAAGCAGTCGATAAATCATAAATTCTAGCAATAAATAAAAATGCAACGATTGGTCCTCATTTATATCTCATCTGCAAGCTGTTTCCGACACAATCGGCGGGAATGCAAATGGAAGGGTCGGGGCTAGATCGGCAGGACACCACGTGTTCCGTGCTCTTTGCAGTGTAGGCATTTTTACGAGAGGTACATATTAATCAAATGAGGACTTTACGAGTTACGTATTTCATAAAAAAATACGAGTATATTTTTTACACATATAGGTTGAGAATCAGATACTGATTCCTCTCCTGGAAAATGTCATTCGTTCATCCTTACATAATGTATATGTTTTTTGAGCGTCATTATAAAATCTTGGTAGTCATCAAACCGTCATTACACGACATCTGTAAATGAAATGCAGCGAATGCTAACCATTATCTTCCGGCATTATCCTTGATGTGTTAAATGTGAACGATTGATGTATAGACTGACCAAGCAACCTGAGCAGCATGTGCACAGCGGTCTGTGTGACAGGCATGGGCGGCGCGGCGGGCGGCTGCAACGCTTGGCGGTCGCCCGCGCCGATGCTGAACCGCACCTGCGGGCCCCCCGACGGCGGCACCAGCACCCCGCCCACTAGGTTACCCACCAAAGTCTCCAGAGGCACCCCAAGGTTCTCTACCCACACTGTGTAAATTATGCCCAGGCAGTTCTGCAAGGATAAATATTAAGCTGATCAATTATCAAGTTGCAATTTATTATTTGTACATGTTTATTGATTGTACATGTAAGATAAAAAATATTTAAAACATTTTCTCTATTGTTGAGTTACGGGCACAGGATGAAATTTAAACTCATTAAAAGTGTTGTTTTCCACGAACAATTCCTCCTTATAATTTGCATCTGGACAAATAATTTAATTCGGTATCGAGTCAGTCTGGAATGGTCCCCATTCTTTGCACTAGCACCTAAAAGACTGTATTGCTTATTATAATGTATTGCTATATATGCTTAACAACCAGCCTTGATACAAAGGCTGAATACGGCAGCGGTATACTGCATCTGCATACGCAAACTCGGCGACGTCTTGTTTGTAAGATAATGAATACACGATATTCATGAAGGTACCTAGTTAACAATTGAGCTAACAGATGTGTTTCACTCCACTACAATGCAAACTGACATTAACGGTTCTCTTTACGGGACGTATTTCAAACAATTGGTTATGTTAACGCATATTACAGTTTTGAGGACAGGACGATACACAGCCCATTCATCAAATATTGTTATGACATTTAAGGCCATATTTGAATTCGTGCCTGACAGTCAGCTAAAGTCTCAGCATCAGTCACGTTGGCAAGTGTTAACAGATTATATTGAGTGAAAAGTGGTACCTATCACTTCGAGAACCCTTGGAGGGACACTTGATTAATTATCACAACGTATCATAGTAAATAGGCACTTATAAGATAACTAGATTTATCTATATTTGCTATCTAGAATGGCTGACAGGAGAATAATGAGGGTAGTCTAAGTTTTACGGTTACGCCCAAGCTAAAATATATTTAGATTCAAAAATTCTGGTAATCCGGCAGCACGCAAAGATAGATAACCTGCTCTATACTAATAATATGAATGGGAAAGTGTCTCTGTCTATCTGTACCGATTAGGCTGATATTTTGACTGACTTGAAGAACGAATCTAGAGTACGTTGAAGAAATCACGAGAAAAAGTAATGTTGTATAAATTAACCGGATAAAACAAAACTCACCCTGAATGTGTCTATGTAATCCTGTCTTGAGACGATGACGAGACACTTGGGCGCGTACATTATGCTGTGGTGGGTGATGTTTGATACAGGTCTCGATGACTCTAGTGATTCTTCGTCCTGAAAATAAAACAAGTAGTTAAGAATCGACTTTTCACCCCAAAAGAATCCACGTGAACATTTTCGAAAGGGATATTCTGCATCGCCCTTATCAAGGCAACAACGATTGCATTAAAAAGGCATAACTCCTTATCTCGGTGTTTAACGACCGTTCGCGGGGGAAGTATAGCAGATCGATTATGGCCGCTATGGCCACGGTTATACGACGCTATATTAAATATCAAGTGTTCTCTGATGACGATGCGGTCAAACTTTCACTACAAACATTAAAAACAAGTTAACATGTGGTGGAAGATAACAAGAGTATATACAAAGAAATGCTATATTAATGAAGTTAGAATCTTTATTTTCCATACTTGACAGAGTCATGTCGAGAAAAAGCGCTAAGACTATAATTAATATTAGAAATTGGAAGAGCCTTATCAGTTATCAGATCAGTAGAATTTACCTACAAAAGCTGGTTTAAACCAAGACTGGGCCAAACTCAGGCTAAAGTGATGGAACCATCACTTTTGAAATTCGAATAACAAAAGGAGATGGAACTACTCTTAAACCAAGGATTATCATAGGCGGTGTTTCGTAATATGGGGATGAGACTTTTAAGAAAATGTAATCACTATATGAGGACGTGTGGTGTCATATAAGGAAATCAGTTACCCAACTGTCTGATACCTTTTTACGACTGTATCGCTGAACTGAATATTACACTAGAGTTAGTTTTAAGGCTGACATTGGGTATAGTATAGCCAAAGTAACAAATAGCGTAAGTACCTCCAATCAACAAGTACTCCATGGCAAAGTACTAACGTTAATTTATAGTTATCGTGTTCCTATCGACTTTGAACTTGGACAAATAAATAATGTGTTCAAAGTCGAGGTTTAGATAAACACGTGTCATATCAGAGCTATCAGTAATAATGTAGGGAAATAAAGTATTAACTTTCGAAAGGCAAATATCAACATCCGTACAGACACTAGTCAAGGGAGGCTCATCGTTATTCATAATTGCATCACCGCCGACGCCGGCGGAAATCGCCTCACGGTTAACCTTCTCTATAGCCTGTGTATAAGTAGGTGTATATGCCCTAAGAAAATGTTTTCTGAAACATTTACACCTCAGATTAACATCTTCTGGTTTTTTACAAAACATCCCAAATAAATTGCAGTTCGCTTAAACGGCATCCACATATTGTAAGAGCTGTTACAGATGGCAAGATAATCGAAGGATTCATTTTTGTCTTTCATTAAAAGAGACAATAAAAAAGCGTCTATCCGAGTTAGTTGCAAAAACAATTATGATAAATATACAATAAATCACATCACTCGAAGCAGAAGAGGCGTCTAGCGTGGGATCCAGAAGGCTGACAAAAACGACCAACTATTAAGACCGTTTTATGGATCATCTACTTAAGTACTGCCACTATCGAATGAAAGGCAAAGGAAATAAACAAAGGGAGGGAACAGGAAAATATCTTTAGATCGCCGCGTCTCGTACCCATTGCTGACAATGAGTGCAATAAATTGGACATAAAAGAAATATAATTATGCGAAAATACTATGCTAATAACTACGCTTCTTAAAATTTATACTTAGAAATTGATCAAACTCGGAAATAGAAATAAGACTACGATCCTATTTTGGATTTTTACATCGAATACATAAATAAACCCAGTTACGACAACAAACTCTTTTTCGTAGACAAATAAACTGTGGACCACACGTGCTGTATTTGCAGAGCTAATGTACAACTGTTTGAACACGTGTGTCATTGCAAATACTCTTAATTACACGGCTGCCAAACATTGCCTCACATCTCATCACCAAATCATGTACTTGATTGAGGGCATTGGATTAAAGAACATTTTATATATAAACATACATATTGAATTGCGATGCGTAGAAGGACAGTTTTGAAATTATGTGTTGAAATATTTCGTGACATCAAAAATATTAGTCCGAATTAAATCATTAGATATACACCATATTAGACTTACTGTTATGAAAACGGGGTATTGACAATCTAAGTCCGAGTCTGACGTATATAAAAGAGTAAGCTCGTCGTAATAAGAAACATCAACTAAGGTATTGGCAATCAGCCTCTCAAGAATATGTTTCAATGAGGTATATAGACATACGCAATCAGGTGACATTAAATTTGCCCGCAAATGCATGCCATGCATTTGTCTAGAGGTCTGGAGCCCTGAGGGCAACAAATGAACGGGGGCCTCCCTTCATTTGTTGCCCCGAGGGCTCTAGAGTATATTTTTTTACCTGGCCCCAAACTATTTTCTTTTGTGGAGGCCCCGGTGCTGTGGCCCCGGTTGCCCTAAATCCGGTCCTGATTATAATATGACGCATGCAATGCATTCATTTTCTTTTATTTCACACCCGTATGCTAAACTTTCAAGGTTCATATGAGTAAAAATTGCAAGTGAAACTTGAGTTTACGGCCCGGAGTACAACCAAGTGTTGCAATGCTTTTCATCTAACATGGACTTTTTTTATTTTATCTGAAATAAATATTTTTTTTTTCATTTATTTACATCTATGTACCAGCCCATATTAATCCACCAAATAAACTAATCGTTCAATTTCACATGTCGATTTGTCGAATCTAAATTGACGATAATTGATCGTAGATATTTGTTTTACTAAGCAATGCTCAATACAATCCATCATAAATTCTACACCTGTGTATTTAGTTATATGTTCGATTATCTTCGACTATAATCTTTAATCTAGTAATGACGGATTGATTAGACGTAAATGAAACAACTACAAATACTTCTATGTATTCGCATGCGGTTAGTGATTCAATAGATAAAGAGTGATAGACAACTATTAAGATATATATATCGCTTGTGTTTAGAATCCGGTACTTTTTTGCGAAATAACCTCGATAATTTAGATTAAAAGGCACTGACAGCCTCTTAAGGAAGATTCTCCTCCCGAGGCATATTCCCATTACACAGCTTAAATCTCTGCTGAAACGAGATATAGAAATGTACGAGCACATTTTAATCTCGAAAGCAATCATGTATCGTGTTCCCTCGCACCAAACCTAGTGGTGTTTTTGAATTATCAAAATGTACATCTATTTCAAGGGTGTAAGGTTGAAATTTGGTTGTGGCGTAATGTTTATATGTTGGCGCTATTACTGGGAGGTTCTTCCTGCCATCAATGCACAGTTTACTCGAAACTGTGTTTACAAAGTGACTCATGTCGATATAGGACTTTGTTTGTATACATTTATCAATGGTTAGACACCTAAAACTGACCGGAACCTTATATTAGATTGCAGACAGATAATGACTGATTTCATCGCATAAGAGAAAATTGCTTAAACGAGTAAATCAAGAAGATTCCGTTCACTAAACGACAAAACTTAACAATTAGCTTATAACATGTGGTACTTACTAAATTCCATGAAATGCAAAAACAAAATTTCTAACCATTAACTTTCCCAATATTATTTTTCTCAATTCATCCATGTCATCAATAAAGTATAATCCATATACTTATCCGAGATGTTGAATCTCGGATAGTATGTATGTGTAGGGCTGTCGACCTCGTACAAAACATTAACAGCTCACCATATGTGGATGCTGATAAGCAATAATGTGTCAACCCACAAAAAGTCAAATTCAAAGGTTTTGATATATTTTGATAATGCATCACGTATTTAACATTCTAAAAAAGTGTTTCAAGTCATCTGAAACATAAAAGTACGTAAAAAATGGATTTATGTCATAAAACAAATCTTAAATCACGTATACAATCATCTTAAGACGCCATTTTCTCAAAACCAAGTTTATGCGGGTTGACACATTATTGCTTATCTGCATCCATGTGTGGATGTATTTATTGCTGTACATACTTATCTACCGCATACTGTGTAGGGAATGTGGGAATAACCCTTTCTGATGTACACATCCTGACTGCATCCTGATGTTACTCATTATAAACAACAGTATGCATCTGATTCGCGTTTCGGGAGAACAATACCATGAAAAGATTTCCACCTTTGAATCTTGATATTATATTATATTATACATCTTTGAATATTGAGCAAAATTATATTCATTTTTGCAACTTATGTATGATTTAGCCCAATTTGCTTTACATCTCTCTCTCTCTCTCTCTCTTTGTCTAGAATAGTTATATTAATTGCCAATATACCTACAATAGGCGTGCAAAAACATTGGAAGTTGACTTTATTGAGACTTTCATTAAATCAAGAACTAAGTAACTAAATTTAGAAAAACATACACAAACAGAGAGTCATGTATAATTTCGAAAAACAACAATACTTTATAGGTACATGTCGTTTGAATGAAGCTACCACAGAAATGTAAATATTTTATAGGGTTTTTATTCATGTGGTTCATTATAGTGGTTAGTAGCATAAATTCATGTATATTTACGAAGAAGCGGAGACACGCACCGGCAACCCCGGTGATTCAGACATATTTGAAAAGACATCGTACGGAATAGAATTAGTCCCGTCGGTTCGAAGCCCGCATTATTTTGTTAGCAATCGCCTGCCAACTCAATTGCAGGTAGGCAAGTACAATCTACGTACAACGCGTCTGGGACGTTATGAATCATCAAAATGTTGGAGACAGCAAATCGCAATGATTTACAAAATAGGTATGACCTACTGAACATAGAAATTTCAAGAAACGTGTCTCACCGCGTTTTGTGGCGTGACCCATACGTTGCTTTTATCCCGCATTGTTGACTGTTTGTTATAGGATACAATATAGAAATATCTCAAGCCAAATATCTGCCCTTCTACTAGCAAACAGT
Source organism: Watsonalla binaria (assembly GCA_929442735.1). Classification (NCBI taxonomy): domain Eukaryota; kingdom Metazoa; phylum Arthropoda; class Insecta; order Lepidoptera; family Drepanidae; genus Watsonalla; species Watsonalla binaria. Next base: position 5,002,749 of record OV838938.1, read on the forward strand.
CTAGTAGTATTATAGAAAAAAATACCCGTTGTTATATTAAAATACTAATATTTTTTTAGGTATTTTAATCCTTTATTTGCCTTAGTTTGCTCGCAGTCCCCCTCATCATCCCATCAACGGTAAAACAAACCAAAGGTAGGTCTAACTAATTTCATATTCTGTGACAGAACGTTATGACGACGCATGTTAAATATTCAAAACTCCTAAACATGCACCAAATTATTCTCAAAACAGTTATAATGTATGCACCTGCCGTATAACTTCCGCCCCTTCGCAAGGTTTATTAAACAAAAAATATCATCCCCTATGCACGGAGCGTGACCAGTAATGATGAACCGGGATAATGTGAGAGTGGGATACATACAAGTAGGGGCGTCTATAGATACAGGAGATGAATAATAAATAGCTTCAGATGAGCGGATCGAGTGCCAATCGATGGATAATCTAGTGCAAATGAGCATTATATTAGCTTTATATCCGGAACGAAAATGTATTTTTCAAAATCAATTGACTCTGGATTTCTGGAAATAAGTCCTTGGAATCCGTGTATTAATAAACATTTTCCTGAGCTCTGTTTTTCCGGGATATTAAATCTATCGAATAAACACCCCATCTTCGCATAATATACAACAATCGAAACACAATCCCATTATAGGTAATTTAGCACTCTCAAAATGAACGAAAAACATTTTTCGTTCGAAAATTTTGCCACTTATCAATACTTGGTATAAAAATCCAACTTGAGAAAAGGCTAGAATTAAGTATGATAACTTGAACACCTCAGTTATATATAGTACCTCTTTTAAAAAAGTTAATAATATCTCTAGCTAATATCGTTGATTTTAGGGTTCATTTCCGTATCAAAAGGGGTTCCTCGCTCGGTGCCCGTTTGTCTGTCTGATACGTTCTAACGAACAATAATAAGACCAGGTTTTAGCCAAACTAATAATGGTTTTATAATTATGCTTAAATTACGAACGAAGCGAATTGGAGTCTTCACGCTTCCTCCAAGGTCACCTGTAGGGCAAACAAACTAGAATGTCAAGCAATGCCAATTAATCAAAACGGTACTGAACGACGTCATAGATTCCCCAAAACAGCCTCGCCTTTGTTTTGCTAATTTGCTAGTAGGAATGGTGACGTAATTGAGGTTCACTGGTCAAACTGTTCATCTAAAGGAATTTGAACATAAGATGTTTCAAATCGATACGGATAAATTGAAATGTATATTTGTTAATTAAAATTAAAAGTTTTCACTAAATACATATGAAAGTATAAATTATGTGTATTACTGTCATGAAAAAGCCCATTTTTTTTTCTTCGTTTGTTTGTTTGGTAATCTCTGACACGGCTGGACCAATTTTAACGGGACTTTGCTGGCATTTAAATATCAATAGTTTTCAGCTAAATAAAGCGATCCACGAACTTGAACCCACACAGGCACAGCTAGTACAAAATAAAAGAAAAACATTGAACAACAATTGACCACAGGAAAGTGCTAGGCAAATTTTCCTTAAGCCAATTAAAATTCTTTAATACATTACGTTAGTTGCCTAGTTAGGCACGCAAATCATTAAGCTATATACAATTCATCCGCAAAACGATCCTAAGCTAAAACTATTATTAATTAATATTGCAAAAACCTGCTACGGCTACAATACTTCAAGCGACACAAATGCGAAGTCCACACAATTTAATAGCAATTCCGATAAAAGGGAACAGTTTTGACGATCATTAAATGGTTTCCTAGGAGAAACGTATTATTTATAGGTCATTTTAACGATGCCAGAGCGGACGTGTGGTTCATGGAATTAAGTTCAGTGTGATGTATTCCTGACGGTATAGCTTTACCTAGGGTTGCGTAAAGAATGAATTCAGAACCGAAATGTAAGCCCAACAACAGTTACCTACTTTGAAGGTCATGCAAATCAGTTAGGACATAAATTAATTCTAATTTAAATATGGTTCTAGAAGTCATTTCAAATAGCCAAATATTGTAAGAAACATTGTTATCTAAGACAAACGAAATACATTTCAACTGACTGACAAACAGACTTAACAATAACTGCTGGACATCAAAAGCAGAAATCGCTAATTATGGAATTACAAAATTGATAATATTTACATTATATATTAATCAATTGTGGTCAATTTTTGACACTGAGGGTATTAAAGCCAGACTGAATATAAGCGCCCAAATTATGAAAGGCAGAAACAATTATTCCAAAATAGTCTGAATTGTTTCACAGCTAACTAAAATATTACAATATAAAATTAGAATGTTCAGCTATACCATTTTGAAACCATACGGAGTAAGACTTTCCCGCTCGACGAACGAAATTAGGAATTGTCACGACACACCTAGACAATGCAAAGTGAATTATATTAATTTCACTTCACAATCACATGTATTATCTACATTAACAATTAGATACTTATATCAGTATTCATTAAGGATATGTTTATGTGGCGCGTACTAGTTAATTACGAATACAATACCAATGAAATAACGATACAGTTTTCTTCTCAAAAATCGTTTGTTTATTTCACAAATAAGAATCATGTACTTGATCACTGATCATCTATTATTATATAAAGCTGCACCAGTAGTTCCTGATTAGAAAAATTACTTCAGTGTTTGCCCATTAATCGAGGAAGGCTATATATATCATCACGCTAAGAGCAATCGTGGGTTAAAGTTAGCCTAAAGTAACTATTCCAGGCGGGCGAAGTCGCGGGCAGAAGCTAGTTAACATTACAAAAGTCTCAGAACAAAACTCGTCTTCACAGTAGGCAAGTTCTGAATGACTCATAACTCCATAGTCATTTGCCAAATGACCGCGTCGCCTAACAAGAACCAACTCATCACCATGAAGACTAGACTATGTTATACTTCATATCTTACACAAATATAAACAGGATTGTTTTGTGTTGTAATATAAATTTACATTCGAAGAGATTCGATACCAATTGGGGTCAATGAAACTCCATATTTATTAAGGAAGTAGCGAGCTTTAGAATCGTGTACACATGCGGTTCAAAATATTTACATCTACAAATAGTAATAAACATGTCTATTCTAAAGAAGTGGTAGAAAAAAGCTAAACTAAACGTAGCCGTAAAAGATAAAAGTGATCTCGCGACGAGACAGTTTTTAGCTTCGTGTTTTTTTTTGTCAGTAAAGCCTGCAGCCAAATTACAACGGAGGGATCTGTTAGGAAGCCGGGCCTTGGAAAAGTAAAGCACATGCTTCATTAAAAAGCTGCGCTCTACAGCATCTTTAGGATTTGTTTTCTACCTTAGCAGAAAGCAGCCACGTACATTGTAATGTAAACCATACATACAAAGCTCTTACAGACAGAACCGTAGGCCGGTTTTATCATCCAAATGTTTTTTTATGATTACATGTGCCCTCACGATTTATGAACTGTCAGCGAAACTATAGGGGGTAACTGCACGTGTATTTTATTCGCGTCACGCCATACAGACCGAGACGGACTCATAAATGACTACAGCGCATTCAAAGTCAGTACTCGTGCTGTAGCCATCTACAATATAGGTATGACAATAATTTATCCCCTAGATATTTATATCCTTGGATCCTAGACTGCTAGTTGACTTTCCGTAAGACAATTAACCCACAATCTCCAGATGTTAGAGCTTGTTATTCTCCGCTCAGGAATTTGATAACAGTACGGCAGTGATGCGTGCAAGTGTACCCACTAGTTAATAGATACAACGAGCTGAACATGAATGTGTACGCCCGTGGCTAACCAATGCGTCTAATGTAATTCTATACTTATCAAGTGTATCCGTTCACATATCACATATCTTCCAACTACATGTACGTAGTTTAAATGTATTTCATTCCAGTCTTTGGCTTCTGTTCTTATAACAAGAATTTACTTAATCTGGGTTATTATCAGTTTTTTTATCAGGCGATTGAGATCCAGGTAAAGTATCGTATTCCATTCACATAAACCATATTGGCACATAAACCATCTTAAGAATAGGCTGTATTTAGCTATAACAGTAGTGGCCGCCACATCACCTTACGTGGAACGCATCATACAAACACAGGAAACGAGCCATAAAAGTAAACATAGCACACATTCAAAGAAAGCTTACCAAAGGAAGACGCGTGCCGACATTGTATAAGGCTACAATGATGCAGATATTTAACAATAGAGTTGAGATTAGAAAGGAATCTTGAAAAAGTCCATTAACATTGAGACGTTTAAACAATATCCAATTCAAAATAAGCGATCTAACGGCATCGAGATAAGATGAATGGGTATTGACCTGGGGCCTAACCATTAGCTCTTTTTGCAATGATAGTTCAGCTGTGCGACAGTGACAGATGTATACACGTCATATACCTACATCTGTCTCATAATAACACTAAAACCTGTGAGTAAAACTATCATGCCAATAAGAGAGAAATGGAAGAGAAGAACACATTGCGCCGATCCCAAAAAACATGGGATAAATGCAAGAGCCTGATGATATCATGTCAATAAGAGCTCATTGTAAGGCCCCTGAAGAGATCATTCTATCTCAAGCTCTTTGCTTGTCTCATACGAGACTGCGGCGACATAATATTTGTATGTATAGCATGTCGTCCTAAGTAGGGTCTAGAAGACAATTGGTCACGGCTTTTGGAAATACATAAGTAAACCAAAAACAATCAAATCAGTAATCAGAGCATACGTCCTTGGCAACAATATGCGACATCCAGTTATCGCAACGGATACGTGGTGCGTTGGCGTGGACACTGGTATACTCATTCACTGGGTCTATTCATTATAGGTCAATGCTGGGATGAGAGTACATACATGTCAGGGTCATTACAGTTTTACCTAATTGTGGTTGACTGAATACAATTCGAAATAGAAATCAAAGTAGGCAGTCATCCTATTTAAGAAAGTTATGGTATGGTCTCTTTGATGTAGTGGTCGTAAACGCTACTGCAGAACACGACATCCTAGGTTCGATATCCAGGTTGGGCAATGAGTTAATTGGGTTTTTCTATATACGCGGAGTCTGGATTAGTCCCCGATCATTGCAAGAAGCTCACCCCCTACTACATGGAACTTAAATATAACTGGCGAAAATGGGTGTGCTATAAATACACTTCTGCCAACCCCTTCGGAAAATACAGACGAGAGCGTGTACAAAAATATGGCGCAGAAGCCTAAAATAACTTGAAAGCCTTTTGGCGATAGAGCATAATTAACAACGGCTTGATCTGATCTGACTAACCTCGTCGGCGGGTTTGGTGGGAGTGATGGCAACAGTCTCGTTGAAGCAGAGACAGGCGCAATAGTGCCGGTTGGCATCCACGTCTGTCAGTACGGATACATAGAACCGAGGTTCCGACCGCTCCGTTGACAACGCCCATCCTTGTGGTTGACAGAACTGCAAGAAAAATCCTTTGTTAACATACGGGTCGCCTATTTATCACGTCAGGGTTTAGGTTAGTAACCCAAGTATTAGGTTTTGAAACGTTCGAACGCTAGCATTTTGAGCTTTTTTCGTATGCAGACGTAAAGTATTCTAGACTCGCCGCTTATGGCGCTTTTTAACGTTCCCATACAAAATGAGGAAAATACGCAGGCGATATCGTCCGGATAAAAACATGTTAAAACCTATATTCGGGGCACAATTCCTTTCGCTCCAAAGAATCCAAAAATGTCATCGCAAGTCAAGATCCTTAATAAAAGATGAGTAATAATAGAAACATTCCTAGAAGCACATTTCGACGTTGCTCAATTACATTAGACGGTCGGTCTAATTTAAGTTACGATGAATGAATTAAAATGAATGCGGGGACTGACACCCGACCATCGGCCTTGGACCAATAAAAGGATATTACTTCAACAAAGAAATTGACAATTATTTCGATTGGATAATACCGTTCCGGATCCCTTTAGAACTAACAATAAATATAATGTTACAAACGTGATTTGCAATTTGTAGATTAGATTTCCTTAAGGCCGTGGTACTACACACGCAATCCCGTTCAAATGTTACACGAAGGAAGCAAGGCATATGGCGAACTGAATAATTCATGTTTGTCCTGTCTGTGTAATATTAATAACCGTGTAGATGGATGCCACGACGGCTACAAGCGCTACAAGACTCAAACGAGCTGAATCTTTTCCTACACATTAAATGATTTATGTCTTGTTGATGTAATTTCTTGACTTTAATTCAACGAACATATATAGGTATTATAAATTGAGAAACCAAGTGGAACATGTAGTTTGAGTCGTAGCAAAGTATGAGTATCCTACCTTCTAAAACTAGTCTGTCTGTCTGTACCAAATATTTCCTTAACTTTAGTTTTCTGTCATGCCAAGAGCTTCACAGTAAACAGGGGTATGTTCCAGTAGCAGCCCAAAGCTATTATGCTTTGACGTTTCCTTTTGGTACTAAAAAATTAAAAGTTCAAACTAAGAAGTTCTTAATACGCGGTGCTTAAACACTTACCCATCCTATTCCGTCGTGGAAAGGTGTGTCGTCCCAGTTGGCCTCCGGGAATCGCTGTAGGACTACGCCGCTGTTCAGCCCGCCCCCTGTAACAATTGACAACCATAAGGATTCGCTCGCAAACACCACACATACATAAAAGACCTGCTGCACATTAAACAAATTACTGAGGTTTTGTAATTTTTCATCTATAAATAGAAATGAATCACGATACGAAATCGAATACCTATCAATTTGTGCTGGATTTGAATTGATATTCACTATGACACTTGACTCTATCTCAGTGCTACTTATTAGTTGGACAAGTAGCACTGAAGCTATACAAGTTCGTAAGCACGAGCTGCTTACAAACCTAAAGATCTTAAGCTGTAAGCCAACCTCCACCTCAAAAGCGTTATATTTGTCGTCTTCCTTTGGTGCTCAAGCTAACATTGTATTGAATATCAGAATACAAACGGTGATCGAACGAATTGTTATTCATAATTACAGAACCATTTTTACAAATAGACGAGATATTCTTTCTTCTAGCAGTGTTTACGCATTTCCGAATATTTTTCTTTATTATGCAAACTCAAAACTTTACGCCTTTCATTTACGTTGTATGGGGATTCCACCCTCAACGTTATTTTGAACAAAAAGTTCTAAGTATACAAGGTATGTAGTAAATATTTGGACTTTAACTGGAGCGTAACTTAAGACAAAGTGGCTGGCGAAAAGCAAGAAACGACATTTTGTTTTTGCTAACAAATGGAAGCCCATCGCCATTCACAAAAACAACTAATTTGGTACGGAATGCAGAAACATGCAAATAGATCAGGGATAATTTTTTAGAAGTTACGTAAATAACTACCGTAAGCGCTAACCGATAAAAATGTTTACACGGATTTTCCGCAGTCAGTACCATGACTAATCCATCGGTCATCATATACAACCGGTATATGTTAATCGCATTAATTAAATGGGCATATATGTAGGTATTTAGTTTACTTCCCTGTAAATCCCAAGTGGCCTTGACCACGAGAGTTGACCTCGGACTCTTAATGAGTACCGTGAAAATACTACAGCAGTTACCAATGTTTTTTGTTAATTGTTATTGTGAAGCAAACACCATTACATGGTAAATGTGAGTGCTCGTTACAGTGTAGCTCGTGCGTACAGATCAACATCACGATTGTGCACCGGCAATGAGTATAGGATGACACAAATCAACGAAATACGAAGTTTCGCAAAGTTAATAATAAGATTTTTTCTCTAAAATTATGCTCAACGTGGTCCGCAAGATCATTCTTTGACGTTAATATTTTCAAAACCAAGTTTAATTAAATGATTTTTTGATTGAAATTTTGAGTTCGTTGAAAACAAACCGATACTGAAACTTTCCCCGCAAATTTCAGACCGGGATACGATTGCTTAGAGTGTGATGACAACAGTCATTTGCGGTAAAAGTACAAGAAGAGAAGACGATTATAATGCGAATTGCGAATGACATAATAACAATAATTTCATGCAATGCTTTTCAGATTGTTTATGTAAGAAAGTACATTTCAGATTTTTTATTATAAAAAATTTTTTTTTCATAAGCCTTTAGTGAAAAGCTGTTACAAGGGGAAAGGAAGACCTAAGAAACGATGGATGGATTGTGTGAAAGATGATATGGCTAGAATAGGAGTGAATACAGATATGACGGTTGATAGAGGGAAATGGAAGAGAAGAACACATTGCGCCGACCCAAAATAACATGGGATAACGGCAGGAGGATGATGATGATTAGTGAAAAGCTGTTAATTTGGGATTACAAACAGACACTTCAATTTTATATATGTGATATCTAATAATCTAATAATCTGATGCTTCATTAAATGCTGAAGACATTAAATTTCTTCTTCAAAAAGGACTACTGTAAATGCCCAAATGCTACTTTTATTCCGGCCAAATTACGTCTGGTGAAAACGGCGCCTCAGTGGCCTTTTTTGTGTTGCCCTCGCTTAAAATTAGAATTTTATTCTTTCCCGAGCATCCTTGCAAATAGGTCGAGAATGTTTGCATTGTTGGCAAATAATGAATTAATTAAAACTTGCACAGCGGTTTGAGGCAAAGGGCAGTGGATGGAATATGCTTCCGCATTTCTAGAATCAAATAAATCTATTAGGATTAAGATGGATTCCTATGGAATCATAACGAAATAAATTACCGATGCAATAGAATATCTAGGTAGAAGAGTGAACGTTTCACTCTTCTCGTTGTTCGCAGGTGATGTTGCGGTGTAAAAATATACACATGATAAGTATTATGATTCACGCGAAATATTTCACTTGCGCGGTCCAAAACTATTGAAAGAAGCAAGTACATATTTTAAGAACTACGTCAGCATCCGATATGGATAGCAAAGACCAAAATGTGGTAAACTACATATTTCAATCGATACGTCTACATAATTTTACTCATCACTAGCTGTGTCCCGAGGTTTCAACCGTGTAGAGTTGATTTCATGGATGGCTAACGTAACCGTTCTTATTTTTCTTTAAATTAAGAGTAGCCTGAATTACCCCAGGCAAAATTACCTATCCGCCAGTGAAAGTCCCTTTAAAATCGGTCCAGCCGTTTCGGAGATTAGTCGGAACAAACAGACAGACAGACAGATATATTTATTGTTTTTTTTATGTCTGTACCATTTATACTTTCATATGCGTTTAGTGAAAAGCTGTTATTTTGGAATTACAGACACTTCAAATTTATTTATCTGTATATGTATATAGATATAGAAACGTACTTTCATAAATCATTGTATTTGTTCAAGCATCAACCAAGTGAGCGAGTAATGGCCTTTATTTATGTAGATGATGCGTGTAGTTTACGCTTTGTTATCAATTTGTACGGCAACGGCACCATGTTGTTGGTGACATTATGTTCCTAGGAGTCCTCTCAGTTGTTTAGAAGTAGAAGAAAGATGCCGTGGTGGCCTTGGTAGTTAAGCAGTCGCCTGCTACGCAAACGACGCAAGTTCGAATCCCAGAGGGGCCTGTACCAATGTTTTTCTAAAAAACTTATGTGCAGTGATGTCACACCACGTGCTTTATGTTAAAGGAAAACATCGTGAGGAAAACTGGATATGTCTGAGGAGTAATTCAAAGACTAAAAATGTGTATAGTTCCTGAGACGGCGATGGACTCACCTTCTGTCACGTTGGCACTTAATCATATTCGGTGAAATGTGGATGTTGTTGTTACAACACCTCTGCTTACCTGGGGACCCTTCCGGAACGGCGTGAGCATATTTATTTTAAAAACGATAGTCCGAAACGTCTTGGTACATATTACCATGATATGACGAATGGAATGTTATTCAAGCAATATAAACAAAAACAAACAGATAGGTGCCGTCACGAGTTACGAGCGAGCAAAGATAATAGTGGGGATACTGTGCATGTTTTTATTCGCCTCGCGCCATACATATAGACAGAGAAAGACTCATAAAATAACTACTGCGCATTCAAGGTACGCGCTCTTACTCGTCGGGACCTACAAGCTAATACAATTTTGTCACTATTGTGAACATTTACATAAAATTAGATTTAGACATCTACTTGCATCCGATTCTGTGTACATATTTTGTACCAATATTTAATATTTTTAATTATGTACATGATTCCTGGCTGAGTTTCTTGCCGGTTCTTCTCAGAAGGTTAGTTTCCAAACCAGTGGTAAATTTTCGACATTCATAAGTGGCTTACCAAGGCCCACACTGAATGAATATTTTTCATTTTCTTTTCCATTTTCAATCCAATGAAATAGGAGAGTTGGATATAAATAAAATGTGGTACAATTTTACCGGAATGCTGAATAAAGCCGTATCTAAAATAATAAGTACATATTGTAAATGTCCGTCCATGTTAAAGTTGGGAAAAGTTTTCTGTCAGTTGTCAGCTGAGAAAACTTGGAAAATAAGTTGTCCTTCTGTTACATTTTCAAGCTGGACAAGTGAACAAACTTTGCTGATACTTGGTAAAGTCATAAGACCCCAAAGACAGACATAGGGATACTTAAAATCATTACCCGGACGAATCACGTATAAAAACATGCATTATTAGTCTCCAAAAACGAAGGATTTTTCAGTAATCCTTGCATCGTGTTTTAGGATATCCTAAATCCTTTTTGTTTTACTTTTATACGAGAATATAACAGGTAGTAAAATCCAGCTCAAAATGTTCGACACACGCTATTTGATATTCATTAGAAAACAGATTTGGAGGACGGCACAGGTCGGCACGCATATTCCGGTCACGTGCCCGGCGACGAATTTCCAATTATTTGAACCACTTTTATGCAGTGTTGTTTTGTATCACTGAATTTATTTTAAATTGTCACAACCTAAACTCTGGTACAGTTGCCGTTATGAGCAAGCAGTGAAAATAGTGAGGGTATCCTCACTATTTTGCGCATGTTTTTATTCGCCTTGTGACATACATTTAGACAGAGACAGACTCATAAAATTGCTTCTGCTTATTTAAGGTACGCACTCCTAGCTCGTGACGAGACCTGCTAAATCTTCTAAAGTATATTTTGGGACATAACATAATGTGACCATTTTCTCTCAAGCATCTCAAGGATGTGGTATAAATAATGAATGTGCAATTTTTGGACTTAGCATAGCTATCTTATGTTATTGTATACATAACATACACGATCGAGTATCAGGGACGAAGAGAAAATGTAATCAAGGAGTCAGCCTTGACACAGACTAAAGGTTATATCAGTTACGAATAAATTATCCAAGACGGTATTCGCAAATTTTGGCGCTGCACGTCTACACGGAACACAGAGGGATGGGGTTCCCTCCATGAGTTCTTATTGCCATGACAGTTGGGCTGTGTGAAAGTGACAGATTTATGCACGTCACATACAGCTGTCTCTTACGAACTATGATGATCAACAATTCATGCTGTTTTTATGGAAACTACAGGCATCTCCACCCGCGCGTAAATCGTTATGGCAGTTCAGTTTACGAGCGGTATTCATTTTGTGAATGACAGCCTGGTAATGAAATGACTTCTATTCCGAGACTGAATTTGAACAAGTTATTCTGTCGATTCGATTAAATTCTATCGAGCTGCATAATTTATGTTAGGACCGCTTACGCAATCTATTTTTAGGTGTTCGGCTTCGATAACTATGGTGCCGATAGCTTTGTTTATGATAGAGGTTTCGTTTAAATACATTAATTTTAATATTTGAACAAAGATTCAAACATTTCTTATTGAATACATCCTTCTTTTGTATATTTTGGCGACCTGCGGGGTCGGAGATCTATACACAAAATTATGTTTGAGATTCCGTCATCGACAGTCTTGAAGACATTATCTAAACGTAAATCAATTAGATAAGCTTAATTGAGACGTTTTTTAAGGATCTTCAATTCGTTAAGAAACAAATTAATCGTAACAAGTAGTCACGTCACTCGATAGCACAGACTGAACGTTAAGAGGTACGTTGAAACGAGAAGCTACTGGTACAGGTAGATCTAGTTTCACTGCATAACTGGAAGGTTAACTACTATCAGGTTTAGAGACCATTTTATGTACACGTGTCATTGCCCGTCCTTACAGTCAGGTACGTTACTTAATAGGTCAGTCTAAATGTTATTGATTCTGAGAGGACTAGAATTTTCAAGAAGAATTTAGATAGAGAGATAATAGACAATAACACTAGATTATATGCTTTTTACTTCCACTCAATAGATAAAAACATATCTGAATCAAACGAGGTCTAATCACTCTAATTACGTATCTTTCGTAATCGTTTCTGACGAAATTATAATGTTTCTGTAAATGTTATGCTCAGTCACTTTTGCTAATGACGTCATCGAATGATGTGAGTATCCAAAAAAGCTATAGTTCACTTTATGAAGACGTTTTACGAGATCAATTAAATAAATAGTATTGAGTACTAGCGGCATACGACTTAGAATCCCTTAAGACTAAAGATATACGCAGGGGGAAAATGCAACAGAAAATTATTTAATCAGTTAAGGCCCTGGTCAGGCACTCTTGAATCTCGTAGAACTGGCTTCCGGTTGGGAAGCTAACCCTCTGAGAAGAAACGGCAAGAAACTCAGCTGGCATCTTGTACATTTCAGAGAACAGAACCCCATTACACCTAACCATGGTTCAAATATCTGCTCTCTCCATCAGTGAAGATCAGGAAAGTTTGGTTAGTGATGTGGTATATTCTGTTTGTAGCCCGTACAAATGGAATAAACTGACCGGACTTAGGTAGGTTGCAGTAGTTAGCTACATAGACACTGCACTTATTTCTCGTTTAGGTAATTATGAATGGAATGTATCCAAAAATAGGCAATGTAACGAGCGGGTCGGGTGATTGACCTATTTCACGATCTTTGGCACCCAAACTGGGACCAAGATTTTTAAATACTATAACCGTGTGACAACTACAGTCACTTTAGATTAATTACGAGTTGTTTATGTGAGTATTAGATATAACAACACAATTGTAGCAGGAAGTGTATGACTAAAATACACTACATAAAACATTTGAAAATGTAACTATGTATGATTATTCCACTATAATTGTATATATGTAATAAATTTGTACATCATATTATTATAATTTAGATACAATGTATTCTCTACATCAGACCTATAGGGTCAGATGTCCATTTGATAACAATTGGACATGCAACCATATATGTCTACATTACCAAAAAGCCTATGCAGATTTAATTGCAATAAGTAATTATAGAAAAAAGAAGGGCTTTCACATTTGGGAGAATTTTTATGATGGTCTAACTATATAAAATTTTTAACTTTAGTACATTGTTAAATAAACATACCTATGCCTGTATCCCAGATTGTGCAACATTTCATAAGTTTATTTGAATGGGGATAATTTCTTCAGCCCAGATAAGTTATTTATGAACATCAAAGAACTGACCAGACCACTGGTTCACAAACTAGCATTCTGAGAAGAATTGGTAAAAAAACTAGGATTTAATTAGTTTAGACAAACATATTTTATGTCATGTCAATTGTTGTGCATGACAGGATAAATTAATCATTGTGAAACTATAAAAAATTTGCAAACTACCATACATGATCTCACATAATTCGTAGCTATTAATAAATTCATTGAAATGTTAACCAAAAACTAAATCCACTTCAGTCTGAATGAATAAATCATTTGAATGAGATCAGACTAGATTGTTTAATGTGTGTAGTGGGCTCAAGGCTGTTAGAAATATTATTTGTGTGCTTTAACGCTATGGTATACTATGTGATAACTTAGGATTAAGCATATATATTAATTAAATTATTGAAAAGATGGATTGGCTGGGTTAAATGTGACTTGTCTATATTTATTTATTTATTAAAACAACATACATACATATGCTCACACCTGTATTCCCCTAAGGGGTGGGTGTTGTTATCACAACACCCACTTTTCACCGAATTTGATTAAGTGCCAAGGTGACAGATGGTGAGTCTATCGCCGACTCAGGCACTATACATACGTCTTTGAATTACTTCTCAGAAATATGCAGGTTTCCTCATGATGTTTTCCGATTGAAAACTTCCAAGCATTACTTCTATCCATTCTCACAGATAGAAGTAATGGGGTAGTATACTGACAATGATGACATTGATAAAGATATGGAAGAGAAAAAGAACACATTGTGGCAACCCCAAATAACATGGGATAAGGGCTGAAAGATGATGACGAGTAATACTCTATCCTAAGGCTAGCCTCACACTCTGAATAAAATTGGCAATAATATTGTATGTGTGTTGTATTTTTCAATAATAAAATTTAGCATAGTTTATTTATAGTAGTTAGCCATCTTCTCACAAGATGGCGTTGTATTGTTTTACATCTCGATGTTAAGATTCTCTTTTAGATACATTTAAAAAGTCAATGTGTGGTCAAATCAATATTGTATGATCAAGTTGTAGATCTTGAGTAAATAATGAAATACTAGGACTGCCCAAATTGTGGACTACCAACCAAGGTCTGCTCCAATTGATCCTGGCTCCCAGACCTAATTTTTCATACAAGTTTGGTCCTTCGAGCCAAACAAATACTGTATTATATACATTGAACAATGATATTGTGTGTGTGAGGCTAGCCTAAGACATTTTATAGCTCAAACCAAATACATTAAACACACACATACACACAGCTGATGTCATGTAATAACACTAATATTGATGTTATATCAGTCCAGTTATCAGACCCTGCGCTAGTAATGTCAATGAACTTGATGAGTCAACTATTTATTATGAATTTACATGTCGCCTTCATACAGTTTATACTGAGGGTTTCAATTTAATGCAAAGAAAATATTTCACTTTTTTATATTTTATTATGATAGCTTGAATTTATGAACTCCTATGGCTGACTGGTAATGCAAAAACTAAACCAATAGACAACAATTTACAAAACATTTTTTTTTGTTTGGAATGATTTAAAGTTCATACTAAAGGAGTTTGAATTTGAGTTTGGAAGCCTTTTATTTTAAAAATATATACTGTCAACTGCTTCTGTATAAGTATTCCAATGTGTAATTCCAACATCAAGTAGTTTGTTACAAATTTTCATAACATTATCAAGAAAAAATATTAACAGATTTAGTATCCTTACATCCCAGGTCTCACCTACCTTTAGACTGCTGATATTTATGTGATCAATTAAATTAAGCTTATAAAGTGTGTGAGTATGAATTTGATTGATCACACAAATGTCAAACAGAGTGATTCGCGCCACAATTCTGATAAGAATAATAGTACTATGTTTACATCGAATAGGTACTCACTTTCTTTCTCGTGGTCAAATCCCACTACAACAAAGTAGTCCACGAGTCTGGACATGGCAATCCTACGGCAACATCCGATAGTTAACACCACAAAAACAAACTGTAATTTGATTACACGCACTTATACACATTTTATACACAAAGCAAATAGCTTCCACATAGTTATCGACTTTCACGCACTCGCAGCGGTAACAACACTACGCGTTAAATATCGCACACCATACACTTCATGGAATGTAAACAACACTTTCAATAATCGCGAACTAAAGAATTATAGATACATTTACAAGTTAGATTATAGGTTGCCCACTTCACCCAGTGAATGACTGAGGTTATTTTCTGTTCTACAAAAAAGAACCGGTTTTTGATAACTGTTAGATCACGGCCGTGTCCGACTTCAGCATTTAATGTAAGCTTGACTATCAATTTCAGATATTTTGGAATTACATACAATAGTCGCAAAGCTCTCAACGATCGAGCAGCTCAACAAGACAAGACAGATCATCCGCCCGACCAAACGACCGACCGACCGTCCGTCCGTCCAATCCGATCCGTCGTCCATACATTTCTAAAAAAAATTTTTTACCTGCCAGTGTAAGCTGAAAAAAATCTACCAAAAGTTTTTCATATATTTAATTCCTATTAAGTTTTTTTTATTACTTTCATGTAATCATCACAAGTTCTAAATCCTGACTAATATATATATATCCACGCACAGCCTAAATCACTATTCTTAAAGTAGAGAGATGAAATCAGAAGGGTGTGTTCTTAGTTAGGTCTAGGTCTTCATTAGGAAAGGATTTCTGAAATTTCAAGCCTAAGGGCGACGATAGCGTAGGTCTCTACGCTATCGTTGCTATCCTTGCCAGCACTGATGGTAGCATGTGTACATAATAACAGAAACAGTAGTACTAATAAAGAATCATGCTCACGCACGCCTATCCAGGAAGGCTCGCGGCAGGGTTGTTTCAACACCCATTTTTCACCGCAGGTTACATATAGTGAGTTCATCGCTAACTCAGGCATTAATAGATGTGTCTTTCAGTATCTTATGCAGATTGCCTTCACTGTATAACAATGAGGTATTTTGAAAAGAGTGTCAATTACTCAAGATACAAGGCTACCTATTTAGTAGAAATTTGTAGAATAATTGCTAATGCTGGTATCCCGTACATTTGGTAAGGATTCTGTTCTGAAATTCGGTATTTTCGAACGATTTACGAGATATATGTCAAACACAAAATCCAAAAAAATAAGCAAACTATAAATATTAGTACCATATATATATAAATAGTTCATTACTTGCTATTGTTTCGAAATACTATAATTGTTACGTTGTTGTCGATCTTTTGCAGGATTCGGCATGATTAAAGAATAAGGGTTTTATTTTTGAACGAAACACATAATGTCTTTTAGTTTTCTGTCATTGTAGAGAAAATTTTGTTGCACTATGCATTTTCCTTGCTCATGCTCATTGGCTGTTAGTATTTCTCCATTCTCATTGGGCTGTCATTTGTCGTTTTTAACCAATGAGAAAAGAAAAAGGTACTTTGTCATTGGTATCTGTATCTCTTATGTCAAAAATCTTGATGACTTTGATTGACGTAAACAAATTTGAATGGAAGACGACAAAACAAAATAAACAATACTAAGAATATTTTGTTGGTTCGTTCCAGGAATTTAGTGGTCCATGTGGAATGTGCCTTCAGTAATTCTGTTCAGCACACAATGCCAGAAATAAATACCCAACAAATACCAGGCCTAACGCAAAAGAAAGTATTTAAAATTATTGTTTTAGGTGATTCTGGTGTTGGAAAGACCTGTTTAACTTATCGATTTTGTGAGGGTCAATTTTTAGATAAATCTGAGGCTACGATTGGTGTCGATTTCCGGGAAAGGAATGTTAAGATCTCAAATGAGGATATTAAGGTAGTAACCGCTTGGTAATCTGTCAATAGCTGTTAGCAAAATAATTTGAATTATTAAGCACTCATTAAAAATATTATGGCTAATATATCTAAAGGTAACTGGGAATATTGATCATGATAGGAGTAACATCTTTTTAGTTTTCATAGATAATCTCAATTGTATGTGGTTATCGAGAATGTCCTTCTGTTTATACAAATTAAGGTGCTTACATTAATGACTTGTTTGGGACAAGTAATTCTGCGTTTACTATCTGCACTTTAGCACGTAAATATATCTTTTGCCTAGAACTGACTAAACGCGGCACAACAGAGTTTCCACTTACCTAAAAATATTATTTCTAATGGATGTGTATCACATGTGTAAAGCTCATCTAACCAACCTTGTAATAATTTACATTACAGCTTCAATTGTGGGACACAGCAGGGCAGGAGCGGTTCCGCAAGTCCATGGTGCAGCATTACTACAGGAATGTGCATGCTGTGGTCATTGTTTATGATGTCACAAAACCAGAGACATTTCATGTAAGGCACTGAACAATCACTAACACTAACCTTATACCTTAAATGAGCAATTCTTGTGTGTATATATAACATCAATCAACAATCAAAAACATATGCCTATTGCCTTTGTCGGTGATGGACTCACCCTGTGTAACATTGACACATAATAATAGTGTAGGTGAAATGTGGGTTGGGGATGCAATTGTGTGACCATATTTATTTTATTTATTTAATGTAATATTTGTATGTTAAGTCAATAGCAAGTTGGATGCAAGAGGTGGAGTCCCACGGGTTGATGGCAGCCCCACGAGTGCTGGTTGGCAATAAGTGTGACTGTGGTACTCCTGAGTCCCGGCTGGCCACTACATATGCACAGAGGTTGGCTGACAAGTATGGAATGCCGGTTAGTGTCATTGTGTAAGAAAACCTCATAGACAACATGATAGTAATGGTAAACGAGTAGATCTACTAGAGTTGAAGCTTCATACGAGCGGTGCATTGCATTACAAATTCACATAGGATGAGTTTGGATACTAGTACAAACAAAGGCGCGTGAGGCGCGGATTTTTCAGCACACATTTGTGTGCTTTTAGATAATATTTTGTATAAATAAATAAATTTATTAAAATATGAGTGATAAGGTTGTCACTTTTGAATGAAATAAAGCAAGAATATTTTTATACTTTCTTTTGATATGTCTAATTATTAAAACCAAAAATTATACAACTACCTGTAGCTGTATAATTTTTTTTGCCAAACCCTTCTTTTGATAAGTAAACAATGAAGAACGACTGCAGACTGACTTAGATACCTAAGTCATTCTGTATCTACATAATTTGGGAATAGCATACATATTTTCATAGTCTAGAAATTTTCACTTCAAAATAAGTGTTTTATGTTTCCAGTTGTTTGAAACATCAGCCCTACTGGACTCAGAGTGTGATAATGTGGAGTCTATATTCATGACACTGGCTCACAAACTGTACTCCAAGCAACCACTGAGGGTGATCAGTGTTGCGGTGAGTTAAATTTAAACATTACCAAACCACCAAACCTATATTTACAGTTCCTAGTTATTATTTTGAGTTTAATCGCGAATAATGAGTTGAGTTTAATCGCGAATAATGAGTTGAGTTTAATCGCGAAAGTTTTAGATATTTTATTACCAAACCTAATTTATTATAATAATCATTGTAATATTGGTGCAAATAGAAATTCCATGATGGGTGATTCCATCCATACCTATTTAATTATCAGTTAATTAACCACAAACAATGTTTATGCAAAAATACTAAACAGCGATCGTGCAATACAAAAAAAATACTACTTCTATTCAAGGCCATCGTTCTAAACTCCTGACGGCACCTGTAGGCATGAATTTTTAATCCAGTTTTTTTACCCATAGTAATAGATAATTTGTGATCCAGGGCGAACACAGTAGAGGGTTGGTGACACTGCCGAGACAAAAACGACAGATCATCGGTAACAACGACAGCTGCTTGTGTAGCTAGGTCTCTATGACCTTCGTGAAGTACATCTATAATGATAATGAAAAATATCTAATCAGTTTGGGCCTTGGTAAGGCAACTAGCCTGCTGAGAAGAATGGGTAGGATCAAAGCCAGGCATCATCTACATAAAACTTAAATCCTATCTACTAGACAAGTACATTGTATTGGCCATAAATGAGTGTATATTCGATTCGCGCCACTATGGCCCTGCTGTCAATAGTTATTACTAGTGGATAGTAGATGTACATTTCAAGTACTGATCACAATGAAACTCCAATTTAGTGCCGGGGATGGTCGTTAGGGTTGACGCACACTTACCATCTCGGCAACAGAACAGAATGGCCTCAACTCAAGGCGATTATTTATAATCCTTGGACAGGTCTAAGGAGAGGAAGTGACCCATCCCTTTCCGAGTTGACATGTGTGCGATTTATTAAGAACGTATGGAAAAGTCAGTCCAGCCTCTTGTATAGTAAAGGTGAATGTTTAAATCCTTACTCATGACAGTTGCACAGACAATAGTCAGTTGGAATGTGCTTCAAAAAACGTTAATGAGAGAAAATATAAATACCACTGAACTGTCTCAATAACTTGTATGAGGCGTGTGTCTGTTTAAGGCTCTTAATTGTGGATAACGATTGTACAAACACATGAATTGATAATGTAAAATATTCCAAAGTTAACGGAACTTTGTATAGAGTAATTAAGTAAAATGCTTGTGTGCTGATTTTGAATTTGCTCTCTGATCATGTATTAAAATATGTAAGTAACTTATCTAATAAGTAACACTCTGAACACATCCTGCTCGTTAAAATATAGTGATTGCCTTTGGAAAGTAATACCATTATACGCTGCAACAGAAATATTACTGTACTTTAGCTTTAGCATTAAGTCTACCCGTGTACTTTGGGCATAAAGTTATTAATAAATAAATTTGTTATTGACAAATGACTTGTGCCAAAGGATAATAACACCCCAACAAGAAAATATATTTAATGGCAGCTAAAATATTGATAGATGTTAATATAGAATCTATATAAAGTAAATCTAAGGCCTCTAATGCGAGCAGGGTTGGATTGGCAACTCCATAGGCTCGAGAATAAAGGTGGAAAAATATATATTTTATTAAGTAAGAAAAGCATAAATGAACAGGGCTAATCCAGTCCTGCTACTAATACACAGACTGCTCAAACAGTCAAGTTCTATTGCTTGTAGCTGCCTTGATAGTGATGCAGACTATTTGCTATGCATTCGCTGCGTGAAGCAGTCCTTAGTTTCCGTCAAATTAGACTGGTTTACCTTGATTTACATTGACAAGCAATAGAACTGCAAGTGAAAATAACTATTGGTATTATTTCAAACTAGTAATAATATGTAATTTATTTTTATATACTTTTTAGTGGAATAATAAGAGGTAAAATATTTTAATAATCATAAATAATAAAATATTGTTGTTATTAACTTATGCTTTATTTTAATATTATCCTACCTTAGCTTATTTGTAGTTAATTTAACTAATAAACGCATACTTAACCCATATAATTCAAATTACATGGGCATGCAGTTACCACTATAACATATTTTTCTTTAGTTCAATATCTAACTTTGCATTTTCGATCAATAATTTCTTCAGTTCTATTTCAGCATCTAGTAGAATGTTTGTTTTGTTTAATTTCATTTGCTCGTGTTGTTTCTGTATCTCTAATATTTCCAATCTCTTTGTAACGATTCTATCATTGGTATTGAGTTTGAATCTTCTCCTTAATTTTCGTGTGTCTGTGAGTCGCATCCGCCTAGTGTTCTCATGGTCAGTTGGTGGGGGATCATTCCTCGCGTATCCATTGCTCTGCTCGGGAGAGCCGCAGTCCTCCTCAGCTCCAGACTCCGCTTCCTGCTTACACTGTAGGCCGTTTACCTCATACTCTGTAAATTATTTTATAATTGTACCTATGGATACAATAAAAGTTCAAACTATAATGCAATCCATATATAAATCATCATCATCTCCCTGGCCTTATCCCATACATTGTTGGTCGGCACTTGATTCAACCCGATATGTCTGATCAATGATTACCTGATTTTTATACGAAGCGACTGCCGTCTGACCTTCGTAACTCCTTTTACGAGGAGAATCGTTAATCTGGGTTAACGCATTCACTGCTAGAGCTAAATAAAAAGTCATTACCGTGTGCTACACAATCGGACCTTACACCAGTGCGTCAAACGCATATCGTTGTACAAATACGCTTTCGCTCTGTGCTAAAACCTCAACATAGCGTCGACGTAACATATTCCCCAGTGCTATTCGGCGCTTCTGCGCGTTTGAGTATTGTTATGGCAGCTCATAAAACACTCGCTTGTTTACGACAGCCAATAAAACATGCGAAAAGGAAAAGGGTCGGTACATATCCACCTACCTACCTAAGCTCTACAGCTCTAAATTTCATGTAGGCAAATTCCGTATCTGTTCTATATAGCAAGGTGGGTAAGGGCCCTTACAATTTGGTCTTATTTAAACAATAGACGCGCAGACTCTGCTTTAGCACACAGTAAAGGCACAGAAATTTGTATGGACTCACAAAAGCGTCGTTAGCATATAGGAAAGTTCGGATAAACGCGCAGGCGCGTCTTCAGCAGTGAACGTGTTAAACCAATTTGCAGTCGGCAAACCATATACATATAGCAAAAAAATATAGCAATAAGAATATGAAAAATACTTTAGCGACCAAGCCGTTTTTTTGTGACAAACACTGTGAGAATTTAATATATACCATTTACTGGCTTGTGTCCTTCATCAGCGTTATTATTTTTTGAGTTCCCAACTAATATTATTATCGCGAATTTTTTTATGTATGGATGTATGTTTGTTGCTCTTTCACGCAAAAACTACTGTACCCCTATCACGGGTTTGCCATCGTTTTCGTTGTCTATACAGCGTCTTCGCCGAAAATTTGTATTAGAAATTGTGCAGCGACACCTAACGGTGACGTGAAGAACTAAAATATATGATACAAATATTGCGAGTGACGATAGAGAGTATAGTTTACGAAAACGGTGGCAAACTCGTGATAAGGATGCAGAATTGTTTTTGATGAAACCTTACACATTAGAATAACACATAGGCTATAAGTAATAAATTTACGTGGTTAAATTACATTCAGCTAGATCTGTATAATACAAAAATGTTCTGTAAACTTACGTAATCTATCGTGCGCGGTACTGTTGACGTAATTATCAGGTGGATTCATTACTGGCGTGCCGTTTATGTCAACGACGGTTATCTTCGGACAATATCCATCTTCATAGTGAGTGGTCAAGTTATAAACCTCCAACTGAAATTTTATTTTTTATACAACACTGGAGAAAACACTAGATTATGTTATTGTGCAGATACCGTCACGAGTTATGAGCGCTCAGCGAAAATAGTAGGGATACTGCACATGTTTTTATTCAGCTCGCGCCATACATATCGACAGAGACAAACTCATAAAATTACTACTGTGCATTCAAAGGTCACTCGTTCTTAACTCGTTACGGGACCTTTACCTACATATATATAATATCTGGTTGACCGAGCTGTGCTCAGTTTCTTCTTCACACAAAAAAAGGAAAAAAAAATACGGTAAGTGTCGGTGACGAACCGGGGTACTCTAGTTTCGTTATCGCCCCGTAAGCTGGAAGCCTCACCTTTGAGCTACCATAACTTGACAGATGTCGGCAAAATTTGCTGTCGTATGGTAATACGACTTATTTAATATGTTTAATTTGTTTTTATACGAATATATTTAATGTGTTTTTCAGTGCCTGAAAACATGGTGAAAACGATGTTTTCCACAAATTAAACCTAGTTAGATCTATTTTTTGCCCCTGAAACCCCCTACATGCAAAATTTGATAAAATTCGTTGGAGCTGTTTCCGAGACACCGATTATATATATACAAGAATTGCTCGTTTAAAGATATAAGATGAAGGGTTATACCTGGGTTCTTTGTGAATGTGGCGACGAGTTTAACGCGTTGGTTTCTGGACCTGTACAAACAAGCGCTGCTTATAAACCACCTGTAGCTGTAGCCCGATTCATGTCATGAAAACCGTAACGATATCATACCGACTTCATGATTGATAGAGTTTTGTTATTTATATTCCAATAGCGGACCTTACGCGGTTTCACCCGCGTAGTTCCCTTTCCCGTGGGAGTAAGGGGATAAAATAAAGCTTATGTTACTCACTGATGATGTAACTATCCAATGGCGAAAGAATTTTTGAAATCGGTCCAGTAGTTTTTGAGCCTATTCATTACAACCAAACAAACAAAGTTTTCCTCTTTATAATATTAGTGTAGATTTAAAATCTATATCTCAGAAAGAGGGCTAATTTTAAACCAGGGACTATCTAAATCTAATAAATAACAGAAAGAAAGAAGGGGTATTCTATCAACAACACCCACCGAATATGATCAAGTGCCAAAGTGACAGAGGGCGAGTCCATCGCCGTCTCAAGCACTATACATACGTCTTTAAATTACTTCGCCAAACATATGCAGGTTTCCTCATGATGTTTTCTTTCACCATAAAGCACGTGGTGTGAAATAACTGCACATAACTTTTTAGAAACTTTACATGAGTTTTTCTGATACGAACGAATTTTAACCATAAAAATTTGATGGATACCTGATTGATTGATAATTTCCTGCTCTGACAATGGTTCAACAAACAGTTCCAATATGCCATTAGACTCCTCGGTGACTGCTGGTGACATCCTCGTGTTACACTGAGAGTCCTGCAATGCTACCTGGAAGACAGATTAAATTGGGATTGTCAGTCCCATGAAAAATCGGTCTAGCCATTTAAATTTTAAAAAAATTAGCTGTAAATAACAGACTGCATTTTTTTTTATGTACTGTATACTCTTTCATTTACATTTGGTGAAAAGCTGTTGATTTAGAATTACCAACAGACACTTAAATTTTATTTATCTGCATAGATTCTCTAGCAGGTAAAACAAATGTATTCCATGGTTCCATCTTTCCTTAACATAGTAAATGGAGGCAAGCTGACCTCACCACCTTCTTCAACGGCCCCAATAAGATCCATTACATCGGACAGCCCCATGATGGCGAGGACACGCTTCTCCAGAGATGTCAGGATGCGCCTATTCCCTCGTGCTGCAACCGTATCTCGTTTTATTATAAAGAGTTTTTTTTTTGTCTTTGTTTTCCAATCTGCCCACACCTGAAAGTAAATAAATAATATAATTTGTTTAACCTTGAGAGAATCCTAGAGGAGTGTAGGATTGATTGATTTTATGTTACTAATGATTTCACCCAAAACACCCAAATTGTGGGCATTCTTGGTGTCAGAAAAATAATAAAAATAATAATAATTAAGGCTAGTTACTCATAATATATTTCATAATCGAACATAGTACAATCATAGGCATGGGTGCACTTTATAGTATAGTACACACATTATTAGTACACACGTATAATATAAGTCTAGTTAAGAGTACTGCAAAATAGTACTCACTTCGGAGCTCTGTAAAACCTTAACTATTGACTTAATGAAAAAATGTTGCTTATAAAAGTTGTTCCACAAAAAACGATCTAAAAAAATGGTCTGATATATTTTTTTCGTAAAATGATAAAAAAGAAAGTTATATCGAAAAATATACATTTTTTTCTCGAATTTCTAAATATTTTCGCTTATAACTTTTTTATTTATAGTTCTACGACAAAAAGTTACTCAACCAAAGTTGTAGAGAATTTAATTTGCAACAAAAAATGTTAATAACTTTTTTTTATCAGATAAATAGTTTAAGAGATATATCGTAAAAACCATTTCAACCCCTTTTTTCAAGATGGCGGCCGTGGGACAAGGGTGGCGACCCCACAAACTTGGTTTTAGCTTTACACTGACCCCCCCCTACACATCAAAAAAATAAAATTGCGTCCTCTAAAAAACGCAAGGTTAGACCTAAAAAATGTAACATTTCAATGGACTATATACCCCAAAGAAATTTTAAGTATAGATATGTTATATGCTCATAAAACAAATGAAAAAAAAATTTTCAAATAATTTTTCATTTTTCTGAAATGAACTAGGCAGAAGGCACCAGTGTTTTGAGTTTATTACTTTTAACTAACAAAGATTGTTAATGCCAATATTGGTATACAAGTGTGAGCAGATGGTATGTATGTAAGTACGAGTAATAAAAGAAAGAAAATATTCAAATGTCCAATATACAAACTTTTTTCCATTTATCCAGTGACTTTTCTACACCCCCTGGTACGGAATTCAACATAGTCTCAACCTCGCGCCACAGACGGTCACTTCTCACTCTACCTTCGATCCCATGCTGTGGCCGCCCAAGGTCACCATGTCTGAAATTAACACAAATATGTGGTCAACATAATTGTCTCCTTTACATATGAAATTTAATGCCCTGACTTATGTACAGCCTAAGCAATCTAAAATTTGTAGGGTAAGTTTCTTGGTAAGTTGTAGGTGTACACCGAGGACTTCCCGTAATTCCATCCCTAAGGGGGTTGAATGGGAAAGTGAGTAAAAACTTTTCTAATAGTTATAATCTACTATGAAACTAAGCAATGTTTAGCTAATTATTTGAATACTCATAAGTGCAGCATTATAATAATACATAATTTATATGGGAAGGAATCATTGTTTGCTCAGATATAAAATACCACTGTAACTGTTTACATAAGTTTCATGAGTATGATACTCATGAGAGCCGAAGTTGCCTTGGGGATAGAGCAGTTACCTGGTAAGCAAGCGAAGCAAGCTCAAATCCCTGTAGAGCATGTACTAATGAGTTTTATATGAAACAAACTTATATGCAGTGATTTCACACCTTGTGTTTTACAGTGAATTTAAACATTGTGAGGAAATCTGCATATGTCTGAGAAGAAATTCAAACAGGAAGAGATAGCGATAAACTACCCATCTGTCATGTTGGAACTTAATCATCTGGTCAAAGTTGGCAGTGTTATTATAATATGTCCACAGGGGATGCAGGCGTGAGCATATGAATGTATGAATATATGACACTCTTAAACAAATCTCAAGTAAACAGTTTGATGTATTTGCCAAGAACTTCACTCATCAGATTCCAATCTCTTACAAAGAGTATTGTTTTAACTAAAAAGTGGCTAAAAATTTGTTTTTTCACCTTTCCATGAATTCTATCATTGCTGCAAATTGTTCATGACTGGCGCGTAATCTCTGTTCCATCTGAAAAGCATGATTATTTTAAGCCTTCATTTTGATCACATATTAATTAAACAATAATTTCATGGATTCCTGTCCTGATGAAACGATACATGCGTTCATAGTCTCTGTTTACATTGTAAGATACATCTTGCTACTAGTTGCTGTGACTAACAATAAGTAAATACGAAACAAATGTACATTGCATTACATAGCACGCACTAACGAAGAGGAAACAATAATATTGATTGTTTAATACCAGATACAATATTCATTAGTTTTATTTGTCCTTAAGTTATTTAAGTATAATATGTATTGTGACTTGTTTATACGCCATACCATAATCATTTATATATTTCCTTTGAACACGAAGAATTACTTAAGCAAATTGTAAATAATCAAATTTTTGTTTGATTTTAGTACTGGATTGTTTCTGTATGGAGACGAGTTAACAACAGGTGACAGTTGACTTGACACTGACAGCTATAATATAATTAGATAAAGAAAAAAATCGCTTTGTCAAAATCATACTTTTAATTTCATTCGATTATTTTGCAGCTAAAGTAATAAAGCATACGGTGGCGTTTTTAGTGAGCTTCTCTTTTGAATCTTGAAAAATCGGGATGAGGCTAGGCAGGCAGTAAGGAATGAAGTTACACCAAAGCATTACTCGATAGCTAAGATACATTACTTATATAATAAGACGTATAAGATTAACTTTTATGTAGAGCACGGAACAGACAACATGTAGAACACGGAACAGAAAACATGTAGAGCACTAAAGAGCGAGCGTTGACAACATTTTTGATAATTTCTGTGTTGACAGTCGCCCGCGACACTTGCACCCACCCAGTAATAGCAGCAGCTTTGTCTTTCTGTATTTCAGCAATAAACTATATACTAGAAATGTTTAAAATAAAACAAACGTAAATTTTAATAACCATTTATTAATTATGAATCAATAGAACGTGAGACGAGAGCGATATCGCGTCGGAACAATCATTGTGGAACCTGCAGCGTTCACGCTACCTACATACAATAATATCTACAGCTCGGACCAACTTTATACTCGCAAAAAAAAGTAGTAATCATTTCTGAGCTATGCTCTTAAATCGGCTGATATAAAATAGATTAGTGAGGATTATTTTTGCTTTTTTCATGTTTGCTGTAAGTATAATCAAGTATCAAGTTGGTCAATCGTAATCAAAATATTTTAAGCACACAACTCGCACACATGTGACCTAACACAAAAAAAAACATAGATATAATAATATATAAGTGTATAAATAAATACTACAAAATATAATTTCATTTAAATTTCTAATGATCTCTAAGTATTCCGTCCTGAATAAGAAAGTACATACATATTACAATACATAATAGCTATAAATATACAAAACACAGAGATAATAAATGAAAAAAATCAATTTGTTAATGTAAAACTAAATTATAATCGGCTGCTTGTAGAACTCGGTACATACAATGTATTCGAATAAATATTATTTGAGCGATAAATGTCAAACATTATCCATTCATTCAAACATATTCTAGAAAACTATTTTAATACGTCTACAGCATCGAGGCATGGCTCCAGTGTAATAACACCCAGAGATATATACAACAGCTGGCAAGGGGTCTATTGTCGTGAAGACTCTTATTACTAAAGGCGTAAGGTTTATTATTCGGCAAACCTATCTGGAAATCACAATAACGATTACAGTTTTACGAAATATTAATATTTTTGGTTTATTAGTGTTTTAATAGTTAATATCTAGTGTGTTAGTAGCGCTTTAATATAATTCATAGCATGTTCAGATGTAGGATTGTGAGCAGCGGCGGCCTTATCCATTGCGAGGTTTCGGGCGGCCGGTCTTTGCGAGGCCCTTTGTCCTACGGAAAAGTACTTATGTGATACGAAAACAGGTCTTGTTATTTGTTCTGTAGATTTAAAGAAAACTTGTTAAAATAATCTTTATTTTTTTTAAGTCGCGAGGTCTCTGCAAGAGCGAGGCCGCCGCTGATTGTGAGAAAGTGAATTTTTAATGGATACGCCAAATAATCACATAAATATTATAAAAGAGCCAAAATTTTTATATTATTTAAAAAGTTACCCACTTGTCACAAGCCTACCTCCTTTACTTTAAAAACTAGCCTATCTATGTTATTAGATAAAACACGCGATCAAACGATATTTACTTTGTAATTGCACAAACATATAACACAGGGTTTCAACATTAGACGAACTACAAATCTAAA
This sequence comes from Watsonalla binaria, assembly GCA_929442735.1. Lineage (NCBI taxonomy): Eukaryota > Metazoa > Arthropoda > Insecta > Lepidoptera > Drepanidae > Watsonalla > Watsonalla binaria. Next base: position 5,031,482 of record OV838938.1, read on the forward strand.
TGTTACCATGTATGTATGATGTAATACACAAAGAGAACGAATTTGGCAAGTTTAGTTAATACAAGGAAGTTTCCAAAGAGTGGATAAATATAAACAAAAAACCAAAATTTTAAACTTTAAACACAATATGCTTTAAGCATAATGCGCCTGTATGCCCCGAAGGGGTAGGCAGGGGTGTTGTAATAACAAAACCCACTTTTCACCAATGACGACTAAGTTCCAATGTGACAGATGGTAAGTCTATCGTAAAACAATAAAAAAGAACTATTAGGCATTGTATTTTTATCAATTATACAGCGAATGATACAATAATTCAATGGATATCATACATACATAGTACTGCTATTCCTACCTATACGAGAAACAATAATTTGAGTTATAACACAGCCATTTCTCGCCAACTCCTACATTGAGATTGAAAACTAAACATTAATACATAGCGCCATTGTGTTTCGGCTACTTTACTATATTGAAATATTGCAATTATTTTGAACACCTAATTATATAAGTTAGGTAACTTACGAATTTGAATGATAGTGTTAAAAACTTCAATTTCAACTCATTGGCAATAATTTTATCACACAGTTAATTGTCGACCTGCCTTTTTTGGGTCTGGTAAGACAATCCGAGTCGTTACTTTCTACGAAACATCTACATTTTTATACCCCGTCCACGTCTCAGTAGAAACATGTATATAACTATTTGTAATTGTGCATAAGCTATTTTGTTTGAGATAATATAAGGCGCGGTACATTAGAGTTTATTGTCTATGTACGATGGAGACGTGTAAAAATGTGAAACTTTGAGGACTTTGTCGAATGAAGTCCATGTTATAAAGGTTAACGTTTTGTTCAAAATATGATATCGCCAAAACCCATTGGTTTTTACTGTTAAGATTATCCAGTATATCATTTAAAGTTTATTTCAGTGTATTGGCAACACTGAACGTAGGTGTGATTATACACGTGATGCGAACTAATAAGTCGGTAGTTTTGTATATGTTGGCGTATATTGCAACATTTGTATATTCAATATAGTGGTGGTGTATGTGCGGCCATCACCACGTATATGCTCAGTATACGTTGGTGTGCGGTGATAACAGCGGGCGTGTCAATCATGTGTAATAGTGTGTCTAGTGTCTGTGTGTGTTGACGATGACGACCCCGCGCGTGCGCCGCACGGGCGGCCATCACAAGTTCTGCCACGTGGTGGTGGCCAGCATGTTGGTGTCCAGCGCGCGCGCGATCCTCTCGTACAGCCCGTGCGCGAGCCACTCGCGCCGCAGCTGGCCGTAGCGCGTCGCACACAGCATTAGCGGGTTGCCGCGACGCAGACCCTGTACAGAACACGTCACGACGTTCAAACAACATCACGCGAGGGTAACGAATGACATGGTCTACAACGATGAAGTGGTACTTAGTACTTCTCATTACCAAATCATCTTATAAAATGAGACGAGACTAAGGAGGCAAACATTTTTGGTGTTCTAGGAGTCTGGATTAAAGAGAGACACAGGAACACGCCTGCGCGGGCACCGCACCGGTAGCTACGCGTGTGATACCTGGTCGGTCTCGCCGTATGAGTCGAGGTAGGGCGCGGGCAGCTTGGCGCCGCGCGCGGGGGCGGCCAGTAGGAGCAGCTCGCAGTCGCGCACGCGCAGGAACACGCCGGCGCCCGCGCCGCACCGGTAGCTGTGCGCCACCACGGCTCCCACGCGCTCCGTGCCGCTACGGGGCCACTGTACACAACGACATGTTAAACAATCATTTAAGCGCAGTAATCTCGCTGCAGGCTAACACCCAGCTCTTGACCAGAGTATAAATAACAATGTCAAAATCGATATCGTATTCTCGATTTGACTTATGACCATGATTATGATTAAATTGTTTGCAATATTTGAAGTACATACCTTCGGAATCTCAGCTTGGCAGCAGTAGCTCTGCGAGCACAAAATCTGTCCACACACCAGACACATTGTGGGGTTCTTGCTGTCTTCGCGCTCGGAGTTCGGGCAAGAAAACTCGGAAACGATGTTCATCAATTCGGAGAAGTCATCTGGCAAGGGTATGAGATTCGGCGGTTCACTCGGCTCAATGACTAAGGCTGGCGCGATCCCCCCTTGGAACCATTCCGTCGATAAAGCGGACCACTCCAAAGCCTTCTTCCTTCCTAAGGGCGTATCTAGAATATCTTTGAAAGTGCTCGGAAGGTCCAAGTAGCCGCACATGACTTCCCAAGTGTCTCCTCCGACCACAGTCAATTCAGTGGGGGGACTAATGTCACTCAAGAAGTGGAAGAACAAGCAACAGCATCTAAGGAAGCTATGGCACTGACTTCTGACCATCTCCCAAACTTGATTAGCGTTTACAGAGTCAATGTCCAAGTCCCCTCTCCTCAGTTCCTTCATTAGTGCGAGGAGGTTCTCCAAATCTGGTTTAGTTTCGGTCTTGTAATCTTCCTGTCCTTCCATCGGTTCATTCTTGCAGGAGTTGACGTCCATGACGATGAGGGCTCTGGTAATGATAGCGCGGAACACTTGTATAGTGATCTGTCGTGCCAAGTGCGTGGGTCGCGCCGGCCCGGCTACTTTACAGAACAGGGAAGGGGCGGTGAGGACTAACGCTACTACCACGCTGAAAGGGTCATAGGTTGTTGGTGAGGTGCATTCTAGGGTGTTTAGGGTGCTGAGGGCGTGGTGGGCTAGGTGTTTGGGTGATGACCAGGCGGATGGAAGGGCGGCTGCGAGTCGTATGAGAGCTTGTAACGCGTCGCGATGGCGGGAGGGTAGGTCGCCTAGCAAGGCTCGGTCTTCAGACTGCAGCACCGCGTTGGTGCCGATTATGGTGTACGCCGTCGATCGGTACAGAGCTGAGCTCGATACCATGCCACCAGAGGATTCCGTCATTGGCAGGATCTGGTGACAATATAATGGTATCATTTACTTATCTAAGAAAAAAAAGTGAATGAACTGATGACGCGTTTTCCGGGCGCAACGTCTTTTGCTTTGTAACACAAAATGTACAATACAAATTATCAGATTTACAGCTTCTGCCCGCGACCTCGTCCGTGGAATAGTTACTTTGAGTTAACGCTTACCTGCGATTGCACTTAGATGGGCTATCTAACACAAAGAATGTTTCTAATCGGACTAGTAGTTCCTGAGATTAGTGTGTTCAAGCAAACAAACAACCAAACTCTTTAGCTTAATATATTAGTATAGATTAACTTGGAGGTAAAAAGGTATTATATAGATGAAATACATGAATTACTGTGCCCGTATAACTCGCAGCGAAGCCAGGGGGAAATGCAATTATATTATATATCCTAATTCCACATCGAAATTACATTCAAGATATTGTTAAATATGTGATATAATCTAATCACTCATTTCCATAATTCCAGGTGCCGTCACGAGCTATGAGCGCTGACCTTGAATGCGCAGTAGTCATTATATGAGTCCGCCTGCTTGAATGGTGCGACGCTAGTAAAACACATGCGCAGTTACCCCCACTATGATCGCTAAACGCTCGTAATTCGTGGCAGCACCTATATACTTCATGTATGTAAACATGGATACTCACGTTAGCAAACTCCTCAATGGCAGTTTTAGTGGCGTCCGCATAAGTGGGCAAGTCTCCCTCGAAGTGCTGGAGGAACTCTGGAGGCAGCAGGTTCTCGGCGTGCGTGGAGACGTAGACCTCGGTCTCGTCCCAAGGCTCGCCCTCCTCCATGTCGGAGGACATTGCCCCCACGCTGCGCGCGCGCGCCTGGCAGTGCATCTCCTCGCAGAACTCCGTGCAAATGTGCAGCGACTCCGAACACACCTGCCGACCGATGGGATTGCTTACCTACACGGATTACTGAGGTTCTCGCCGGGTTCTCAGTAAAAGCAACCTTCCGAACCTGATGTTAAAAGTCTAATCAATGAAGAGATAAATTTTGATTTTGTTTGCTCGTTAACTCACAAGGTGGCGCTATAGTAACGTTTACTTGAATTTGTAAAAACATTAAACTTCTCTGACATCTGTGTGTGCCGATTCAGTTCAGAGCTCAGATAGTAGTTAAATATACGTCAAACGTCAGTATCCGCTCCTCGCTTTCCAGTTTAATGGGATCAAATAAAACATGACTTATAATCCACCAGATACGCACTGCATGTGCACTCACACACGCGTTGCATCGCCCATAGTCTACTCACGCGTCATACTTTGTACCCTGTCGTTGCGAGCGTGAACTCGGAGAGAGTGTACGTGCGCGCCGCTTGTACTTTGGTCTATTAAGGTATAGGTTTGTAACAATGCCGAAAAAAGAGACGAAAAATATTGTAACAAACCGCAATGATGTAGATATAATGAGTGCCTACCTGATGTTTAAGTTTAAGTATGAGATTGACAGATTCAGCGTATGTATCTTCGTTGAGCGGCGGCGGGGCGCCACTAGGCAGCGCGGGGGCTGCCAGCAGCGGCAACGCCGTGTTGCACAGCCGCTCGCACAGAGGGCACAGGTACTCCTTCTTGTCCACGTCGAACGCCGCCGGTTGGCGCATGCGGTACGGTCTGAATAACATTAATCTTATGATAAGGCACGAACATGGAACGTTTTAAACTTCTGTTCAATGTGGAAAACTGATGATCCGATGCTGTAGCGTATCATGGAAGACGCCATAATACGGTGATTGGCAAACCAATAAATCATAACATAGTCTTGTGCGATAAGGCTGCCTATTTTCTATGTTTGTTTGTATTTCTATAAGTTGTAGCGGATATAATAAAATTGTCATATATTTAAAAAGCACATTAGAAATAAAATATCTTTTCGCGAATTGGCTACCGCATTTACCGCCAGAGTATAGCGCACTCCTCAGTTCTTCTTTGAGAAATCGTATGAGCTCTATGGTATTTAATACTCAAATTAAGTGTGTCACTTAAGCGAGTAATCATGCTCATTCATAGCAAAGGGCATAGCATTCTTCCAGTCAGCCTGGGGAACACCGGCTCCAACTGTACTATTTTTAGTTTGGCATTCATACTCGCGAGGGTTAGGTTGTCAACTAGTTATTCCTAAACTTGGGATTGTGAGGAATAGCGCCATCAATGTGGCGAGCGGTGAAGCGTTGCTCCAGATTTGAGTTACTCGCCTCCTGTTCTCCTTGTCGATGACGTTGTCGACGTACTTGCGCCAGCAGCGCGGGTGCAGCGCGTGGCCGCAGCTGGACACGTGCGGCTGCGTGCGCAGGCCGGCCGGCAGCCAGGCGCACGGCGCGGGCACGCACGTGGCCGCGCCGCCGCTGCGGTCCAATACTCGCGACTGCTGCGCGAACGCCACCAGCACCAGTGTCTCTGTCTTGTTTTCCACTCGAGCCTGTTTCACATATGGGATTGTAATGTGAATGTTTTTTTCTCACTTGGATATTACAAGTATATAGATCAATCAAACTGTAAGTTGGCCCGAAGCATAGCTGAGGCATATCTAGGGGGCTACAAGCTTTTCCCCACGAATAATAACTGTCAGTCAATATGCTCAGAAAGTATTCTAAGAGTCAAATATTTAAAACAGTAAGGCTAGGGTGCCACAATCGATGCCAAGGGTGGATGCACTTATACCACAATTTAAGATAAGAATATATGTAAGCGAACCTCCTCTTGGCACATGATGCAGACGCGAGGTTCGTCTATGACGCCGCCGCCCCACACTCCAAGCGCCGCGCCACAGTACAATGGACGAATGTCTTCTTCCTCCGCTGTCACCTACAATACATTCAACAAAATATTTAGATCGGGGTTGCGTCAAACTTATCAGTTGACTTAAATAATCCAGCTAAAAGGGAAAACAATCGGCACTTGAGGTGAAATCTCAAGTAACGCAGTTAGCAGAGGAACTGCACGGTTTGCAGTGGGTTTGAATGCCACCTCATGTTTTTCAATCGCATACGCTCTTGTCATAAAGCTACCTATTTGGATCAGGTATAGCAATATTTTGAAGAAAATATAGGCTCTTGGACGAACGTGTGAAAAATACAAACTTTTTAAAAATCGGCTATTCGCAATGCCCACTGATATGTAATTGGAAATCCATTTAGATCTTGAACTTGAACTGTGCATTACCTCAGTATTGGTCTCCTCGAACAAGGTAGCATTGTTCGATATGAAGTTGTTCATTTGAGTCTTCATTTGCGCCATCACCTTGGCGCGCCGTTCCGCTGCTAACTTCGCGCGACGTTTCTTCTCTAATTCTGTAATTAAAATAGATTTTAATATCAAATTTAACTTAAAGATAAGTGGCGAGATGTGGGCTTACTCTAAATACACCTCTGCCTACCCCTTCGGAAAAAAGGCTTGGGCATTTAATTAAAAAAAAAATAACATTCTGAGTGTCCTCGCGCAGATGTCTCTGAGTGAAGTTAATTGCTTAACAATGTAACACTCAATACAGCCTAACTAACTAACTATTATGAATGGGAAAGCTTTTTTGAAATTTGGCGTAGGGTTAGCTTTGAACCTTTGAACGTAGGATACTTAAAGCGGATTAACTAGTTTCATTTAACTTTTCAATGACAATGTAGTACTGACCAGCTGCGGCCAATGATGCGGGCTTCTCCTCTTGATCCGTGTCCATGCTTTCACCGTCACCCACGTGTTCGTCCGTCTGGCCCAACAACGACCTAAAAACAACATTTACATATTATATCATTTTGTCTGTGTATCCTTTGGCACTTCACCGGTCTTTATGGAAATATATGGTAAGGATTATATCAACAATTGATAAAATTCCCATAATTATATCTATGTATACCATCTGAAGAAAATCATCTTTGATATGGTGTAATACGGCATTTAAAAGCTTTTTTTTAGAATCCTTCAACATTTGAACGCGACTCTCGATATTTTGGAATCACGAAAGAAAACGAAATTGTAGAAAATAATGATTTTAAAAGTTAGCGGCCATGAGCAGTTCTGGATGAAGAATTTTCACTCTTAACTACACTTCTTCGTTTCTACCAAGTAGCGAGGAATGTGTTGCACCGAACAATAGAATCAGTTCCTTTACATAACAAACATCTCTCGCTTATTCGGCCATATCTGATGGTACCTTATGATAAGGGTTGTACATACTTGATGTTAGTGAGCAGCCATTTAGCCAGCTGTCGATGCGCGTCGACCCTGGGGCTGGCCACCAGTCTCTGTAGCAAGGTCACCAGACCACCGCGGGCCGCACTCTCAGCGAACGCCAGGAACTCGTAGTGACCACTTTGCTCGTCTCGGATAGCGTAGCCCATGAGGTGGAGTGCCTGGTTCAAACATTTAAAAAAATTATAATGGAATTTTTAGCTCTTAATATTCGGTCGGGTTTTGTATGATGTCCCGCGGCTAGAGAAAAGCTATTTAAAACTGAAAAGTGTTTACCACTTTTGCCTACCGTCGAGATCCCTTGTGGGAATCCTAATCTATATCTATACATCTACACACATAAATAAAATTACAGTTTATCATCTAAATGCATATGATAGTAGATACGACACTAAGAAGAAAATAAACCATTTTCAAAAAAAATCTCTGTCTGTCCGTCTGTTTGTTTCGTCTACTCTCCGAAACGGCTGGACCGATTTTAACGGGACTTTCACTGGCAGATAGCTAATTTAGAAAGGAGTAACTTAGGCTACTTTTATTTTAAAAAACATTAGTGTTCCGCGGGTCACCCATGAAATGAACTCTACGCGAGTAAAACCTCAGGGCACAGGTAGTGATAAATAAAATAACATACCTTATGCACTTGAGTTTCCGAGAAGGATCTTGCCCTCAAATCCAATGCACGTTCGAGTACGGTTCGCAAGACATGCAGAGCCGCGTCACTCTGCAGTAAACTGGCCAGCAGACGGAATGGCGCTGTTAACTTTGGTAGGGGCGGCGGAGGGCAGCATTCTGGTAATCCTACCAAATTAAAAACACGATTGAGTATTGATAACAGAATTAAAATGGCATTTGGTTGCAAATCCCAAGTTGAAACACTTATTTGGGAAACTTAAGGGTCAATACAGTAAAAGAGAGGTCTTGTGTTCAACAGAAATATAAGTATAACAACTACAACTATGGGCTGGTTTTCTTAAATCATGATCGTTATCTGAATTCAAATGTTTCCAAAAAATGAAAAAAAATTAAAATCTAATTTAAAATAAACTTTTTGACCAGTTATGCCGGTTTTTTTTTTATTATTACCGCTCTACACATTAATTGCAGAAGTATGACATTTTATATTTGCATCATATTCAACAGTAAATCAAGTATGGCAACATTAAATCTGTACGCCATTCTTAAAGGGATACAAGCTAGAAAATCTGAGCCAACTGGCTTCCTAGAAAGTTTTAGGTACCATCGTGTATATGTTAAGTATATTTAACTATTTTTAACTAACCAGCAGCCTTCCTCCTATTCCTCTGCTCCTCTTCACTCCTGGAGAGTTCCTCTCGGGTGTAGTGGTAAAAGAACGTGTCGTACTCATCGTATAAGTGGGGCTTTAGTTTGTACACCCCGCGGTTGTTCCCACTAGTGGGCTTTATGAAGTCCGCCACTTCGTGGATCACCGCTTCTAGACCAGTCTCGTGAAGTTGGTCCTCTGGTAACGACCTGGAATTTGAATTTTAAAGCTTCTTTTATAATTCAAAAGTGTATATTTGTCAGTCTCCATCGACGAATACAAACGCAATGTGGTATTCGATCCCTGCAACTCCTGGAAACCGTGCAGATGCTCTGCCAATTGACGTGTGACCTTTGTCAGGTTTACAGAGGACTCAAGACGGCTGGACTTTTACCGAAGGGGTGTTCTACTAGTACACCCACATTCCCTAGTTATGTTTAAGTTCCTAGTAATGAGCTTGCTACCAGGAAATTGCAGATGAAAAAAACCCAATATCACTTTGTCCGACCCGGCAATTTAACCCAGGATCTCGTGATCCGCGAACCACCACTAGGCCAGCGAGACAGTTCACATTCAGATAGTTAGTCATAAGAATACCGAGAAGCATACCTGTTAAGTTCAGAATGCGGCATAGGCTTGACGCAGAGCATCTGAATGATCTCCTTCTTGGTCCTGTCTTCATTGGAGACCTCCCCCACGCCGGGCATATGGCGGGACCCCACCACTGCTCGCCAAAACATACTCATATTACATCTGGAGGTATCAAGTGTTTTCCATACTTTAAAAAAAAACGTGTCAAGCTGTTTTACCAAATTAGCACTTCAAATGGCAACTGATTAGATGCTTTGGAGGTTTGACCTTTTGACATTTGACGGTTTTTCGGTTAGACGAAATACACGCCTACCTAAAAAACTGACCTGAGCAAGTCCTAGTTAACAAGAGGTGGTAAGGGGGAAAGGAGGCCTGCGCCCAGCAGTGACGCGTCGGGATTGTATTAAAAATAAAAAAATTATTACGTTAGGACCGGTAGGTTGACATTATTATAAATTTTCTAGGGATTATATAATGCTAGACTACAAATTATAGATCATCATTTTAAATCCCCGGTCTTTTGGAGTTGAATTATTTTAAATGCATGATTAAACTTTTTTCAGCAATGTTGGTTTTTCCCGATTAATAATTGTTACGTTTATATTATTTCCAAGCACCGAACCTAAAATAATTTATGGCTAATTAATTCTTACGTGTAATAAGAAGTCCTAGGAACTCCTCGACCATGCTGATGGTGTGCCTGAGTGTGTCGTCCTCAATGCTACGCTGTTCGAAGTAAGCCGCGGCCCACTCCAGCAAGTTGAATTTGTTCAACACGTGGATTATGAACTCGTTTGATTCTATTAGAGATGCACCGATCTGTGGACAGTTTGATTTACTATAACAAAGGTAACAAATATAATGCAGATGGGTATGCGGCTATGGGAGCTTATTAACTAGCAATATAAAGTAGCGCCATTCTCTTTATGTATGTTGGTTTACTAGTAATGCCACTGGGGTTTGCCATGGGAGTTTTTAGATGTATACAGGAACCGTCACGAGTTATGAGCGCTGACCTTGAATGCGCAGTAGTAATTTTATGGGTCTATCTCTGTCTATATGTACGGCGCGACGGGAATAAAATACATGGGCATTGATATTAACTAAATAAATACGTTTTGTGCGGTCTCGTGGCGGCACCTCACAACATCCACATACCAATTCAATGTTACGATAATGAAGTTAGATTTCATAGGGACACTGGTATTTATCGTGACAAGTAAGGTGTAGCGATCTGTTTGTGTAGTATAATGTTTGGTGTTCACCTGCAGCATGACCACATCGCGGTCGAGCATCTCAGCGCGGCACTTGACGTTGTGGTAGAAGTACAGTTGGTTGAGCAACGCAAACCCGTTGCGTCGCCACATGCCCGCGTGCACTTGGGCTATCATCGCCGTCGTCTGCAGGACGGGCTCTGAAAATAATCATATATGTATCGTAATCGAGGAGCTCGTGGCACAGTTGCAATTGCGCATATTATTCGATCAGCGAAGTTAAGCAACCCTAACCCTAGCCAGTAATTGGATGGGTGACCGCCCGAGTTATCTCCGTGCCTCGGAGAGCAAGCTAAGCCGTCGGTCTCGGTTGCCAATTTATCATCTATGGCAATCGTTACACGTCGGTCGGAGGCCTAAAAAAGTCTGACAACTGGTTTAACCCAGATCACAGATTTTCCTCGTTAAAGGAGTTGCGAAGGTCAGATGGCAGTCGCTTCGTATAATAATCAAGTGATCAGCCACATCGGGTTGAATCAAGTGCCGACCCCAACAGTGTATGGGATAAGGCCAGGGAGATGATGAATGGATATTCGAAGATATGAACACAAAATTTGAGGTAACAAGCGCAAGGACACAATACACGCTCATTTGCGAGCGATACTTGCAGTTCGCGCGTTGCCCACTCTTTTAGACCAAGCTGAGCGTCAGCCTCAGCACGGACCACAAATCTACACGAATATTATGTAGCTGAGAGTTAGTTTGTTTAGGTAAATGTTCAGGAAACTGGTTTGAAATATTTGTGTTGGACAAATCATTCATCAAAGAAAGCTTCAATGAAAAATATTACAAAATCGGGAAAAAATATCTATGAAAACTTTTTTATTAAGCGGGTAAAACCGCGATACACAGCTAGTATTACATATATTATGAATAGAGACATTATTTCATACCGACCGGCAACCGAGTAACGGCCGAGCAAAGACTACAACCAAATCTCGGCTCGGGCCCCACACGATCTAGCGTGAGTCATGTTTTAGTCTAATCCATTATGATATGAGTTTGACTTCGAGGCGGTGCGCGGTGTGGCGAGTTTTAAGTAAAAATCCTAATTTTATTACGTAACGCTTAGTAAATATGTTAAAATATAAAATGACAGGTACCAATAAGTTCCTCGGGCGTGGGTTTAGGTTTGTCCTGTCTGTCAAACTCCCGGCTGTGGTACGAGAGGCCGTGACGATGCAACTGAAGCTGCAGACCAGCCAGGAAGCGGGACAGCGGCCGGTGGATCGACACTGGCTCCACCGACACGTCGTATGGAATCACTGATGCACTCTGGTTGCCCAACTCTATTGAACAAATTAACAATGATAATTAGTGATCAATCTTTGTGCGATGTGTGACGCCATTTTATGTAAAAATAAGTTGCATCTGTTTCTTTATCATGGCTGAAATTGTTAAAATTTAGAATAATAATAGCGTTAACTTCTGAGCACGGGTGTGTGTGTGTGAATGTGTGTATGATACCTCTAAGCACGGGTGGTGGGTGCGTGTATGTGTCCGCGTGTCTCCTGAGCGCCATGCGGTAGGCAGCGGCGGCCAGCGCCCGCTCGCCCGCGCACCACTCCAGACTGAGTGTAAGGCTGTGCGCCAACTTCACGTGCAAGTTGAACGCCGACTCCCACTCCGGTTCGTACTCCATGTGTTGACCAACCTATAAAATATATTATCACGATCATTTTTCACTCACTGATATTAATTTCCGAAACAAAGGAGGAGCTTATAGATAGTTTTAAAATAATATGAAGGCGAGTGGTCCGAATTCGAAAATTATTTTTGTATTGCATAGGAATGGGTGGATTTTGTATAGTTATGCTTCGAAATTTCTATAGTAACGATTGTGAAGATCTGATGTCATAAAAACGGCACTCGTTTTAAAAAGAAAATTAAGCTTTACTACCATAATCGATCGATTAGTTTAGTAAAAAAAATATACAACTGAGTTCTCATTCCCATTAAAATATTTTTTGTTGCCTTTATGAGGTTCTGAATTTATAATAAAAAAATATTTATGTAATTAATACCTGTCTGACGACAGTGTCCATTCCCTGCATCATGACTAGCAGGTTGAGCAGCAGCGAGAGGCCGTGCAGGAATCCCTTGCGGAGGTCATCGTCGAAGGTAGTCGGCACCGAGCCGAGGAGGTACTTCACGTCGTACAAGATCACCTGAGCTCGTTTGAACGCTGCCGACACGTGGTTGCGGTCGAACTCTAGACGACCCTGGGTATCGAATAAAAAAAAAGTCTTTCTATCACCTCGTCTTTTAAGTAGCTTAAAGAAAATTGATACCCTTTGCGTTACAGATTTGTTAGTAAATTGAGTATCGATTCAACTCTAGTACAATGGAATATCAATTCGATTCTATTTTTATTTAATTGTCAATTATTACATACATATGCTCACGCCTGTATTCCCCGAAGGCGTAGGCAGAGGTGTTGTAATCACAACACCCACTTTTCACCGAAGATGATTAAGTGCCAACGTGACAGATGGTGAGTCCATCGCCGTCTCAGACACTATACATACTTCATTGAATTACTTCTCAGAAATATGCAGGTTTCCTCACGATGTTTTCCTTCACCGTAAAGCACGTGCTGTGAAATCACTGTACATAAGTTTTTTTTTAGAATAAATCATTGGTACAGGCCCCGCTGGGATTCGAACTTGCGTCGGTTGCGTAGCAGGCGGCTGCTCTAACCCCGAGGCCATCACGGCTTGTCAATTATTATTACACCAAACTTCAGGGCTATATTCGTTGGACAAGGTAAGGGTATTAACAGAAGAAAGCGTGGGATGGTAAACGCCATTCCTTGCGTTAGAAGACTGATGTTCTTCCAATATATAAAACAGCGCGCACTAAAATAACAAGCTATAAATTTTACAGTTTTGATGACCCTCAAAGTACTACTAGCAGAGTAACCCAACCAGACTATAGAATGGATACCTATAGTCTGAAAATTACTGTCAACTACCATAATCAAAAATAGAGTTAGTTAAATTTTCAACGGTTGGTCTCTTTAAAAATGAATATTCTATCATAGATACCTCTGTTAGATGTCTTAAATATTTGATAACCCACCTTATTATTACATCTCCTATTACACTCGCTGACGAATGTATTCATGACCACGAATAGAGCGTCGTGCTTCGCAATGAGATGGTGAGCTAACGTAGGCGTCGTGTACAGCTGGACGGCGAGCGACGATATCGAGAACGAGTGGTCGTGGTCGTCGCGGATGAAGTCCTTTAGTATCGAACCTGGAAGGAAAGCCGTTGCTTAACATTTACATACTACCCACAAAAGTACAGATCGGCCCAAGACAGAGTAACTAATTGTAAAAAAAATTGTAGTCATTGGGGACGCATTATACGCTACACATTGCTCACAAAAATCTTTTGAAAAATTTTACTGATTTTCAGCTTGTTGGGATATTGTGCACCTTCAAATGTCTGAATTGACCGGACTACGATGGATCTTCAGGAATGGGTTGTCAAACAAATTCTATATGAGTGGAATGTTAGTGCTAGAGCGATCCCTAAATAGTCTGCTCGAACATAATACATAGATATGAATAATCGGATTTATGAAGTGAGTAAGTGAATGAGCTCCCCATAGCTTTCCTAAGTGCATGGAGTTCTTCAAGAATGATGTTAACATTTTTTTACAGGGTAGAGAAAGCCCACGTGAACACCTGGCATACGATCAGGTATACCAGGTGTACACGTGGGCTTTCTCTGGCCAGGACTGTATGCAACCATAGCTTTTAGATCAGAGAAAAGTATATTTATTTGAGGTGGTTGGCTACATACCATAGTTCTTAGTGAAGAGGATAGCCATGGCCCTCTTGGTGCTATAGTCCATGAGTGTAGTGGCTATGAGGAGTCGATGCCACGCTGTCCTTGCCGCCTTCCACATGCGGAAGTCGTTCTGCATAACACCGGCCGCCACGCCGCCGCCGCATAGAGCCGAACTTGATCCCCAACACTCTTCGCCCAGAGCCACTTGGCTCACAGCCAGCCGGAGGGTTGGCTCTTGGCTTACGAAGTTTTGGAGCCTGTATCGTGTTTGTTACATGCGTAGTGTTATAGTAACTCATTCTGATTCATTGTCTTATTATGAATGCTAAAGTACATCGGACTAACTTACTTTTCTTTTGAAGGAGTATTTTACATAACATTACTTTTATTGTTTCCAACACATGCACGTAATTTTTTACCAGTTATAAACAATTTTCTCAACGTCAGAGTTATATGGTCGAATGCCTAATTATATATAAAAAAAGTGACTGTAAATGTAAATATGGTAGTAACATGATGACTTCTTCCAATCGAACAAATTAGCGGGTACAGGTAAATTTATAAATACAAAGGGCTCTCAGTGTCCAAAATGGTAAAGATGAATTTCGAAGTGAAATCTCTTAAATTAATAGTTTTGAATTTTGACGTATAGCCAGTAAACGTAGAGAGGTAGTACGAATCGGAATCTATCATACGAAATTAACCGTCTGGACTCTACCTTACAAAAGACCGCAGTTAATTAACCTCAAGTGTTGCTAGCTTGTGGTAAGGTCGCTAGTGCTTTCGTCTCCTACTATACTGTCACAGAGCCTTCATTATTTACGTTAGGCGATGCGCGAGTGACACTCAGGTGTTGGTCACGTTAAAAGGCTGCAGTAACCGTTGCTGATAGTAATCAAGCGGACTCCACTGCACCTTGTTTGTTATAGGTGCACGTCACGAGTTATATAAGTTGACTTTGAATGCTCGGTAGTCATTATAAGAGTCTATATCTGTAAGTCTGTATGGCGCGACGCGAATAAAATAAATTAACCCCAACTATTTTCGCTGAACGCTCATAACTCGAGACGGCACATGCAGCCCTAGAGAAAGTAACATTCTCACGCGCTTGCGCTACTATAAGAGATACAAATTCTATGGGGATAACATAAATCAGTCACGTGACATATGTCATTCCAATACATTTTGTTTAGTGTCTATAAGCGTGAGGATAATGTTACAATGTCTACGGGCCCTGAAAGTTTGTCGACATAGATAAGTAGAGGGTGTACTCACCAGGTGAGCAGCTTCATGGCGAACGTTTGGTGCGCGATGACGTGCGCGTGCATGACGAGCACCTTCAGACTGGGCCCGTGGCGCGACGTGAACCTTTCGAACATCGCCGTGCAGCTGAGCGTCAATACACACACGTCACCCCCCGCACACACCCCCACACCCGCACACCCGCCCACATACCACTACCTAATCCACCATATTACATGGGGCAACTTCGGATATTGTTTCTTCTACGAATACAGATAAATAAAATTTAAGTGTCTGTTTGTAATTCCTAATTAACAGCTTTACATTAAATGCTTATGAAAGTAAACAAGGTATTTACATTAAAAGAAAAATCTGTGACTGTCTGTACGTCTGTATGTTACGGCTAGTCTCGGAAACGGCCGATTTTGACAGGATTTTTTCTGACAGCTTTACAAATTAGGCGTAAATAAAGTCTTCGCGGGTGAAAACGCGAGGGCACAGCTTGTATTGGTTAAATATCCGAAGTCACCTCATAACGATCGATTCTGAACCCAGTACCATGTTAAGTTAAAACTGAGAATTATTTTCAATAGTTTTCTTCTGATAGTTAAATGTTTATAGGATATCATGAATTCTGAATCGAACTCAGAGTAAAGTACATGCTTAGACAAATACAATAATGTGCAAATTCAATAAAGCTAATATCGCTATGACAGGGAGAAAGATGGATGGCTTTTGAAGTTATTTGGCGGGCTTATAGAAATTCGTAAGAATTTCTGCTGATTTATAATTTTGGTATTACGCGAGTAACCGCTTACCATCTGGCAGACTACTGGGCAAAAGCAGAGCATGTATCCTGCTTTTTAAATTTCAACTTTATGACTGTTGCAATAAAACACAGTGGTTTACAATTACATACATTAAATAAGAGGAAAAGCCACGCTGTGATATGAAGTGAAGTATGCATAATGTTTTTTGTTAATTGCGTAGTAGGTATATGAAAGCAAAAATTACATGGAATCAGATTATATTTAAAGCACCCAGCAGGTCATAATATTAGTAAATGTTAGTTAACCATAATCTAATTTCCAGTATATAACATTTTATGACGCATTTTCAACTTTATAATAGAGCTAATAAAGTACGAAATATAACTTACACCTCGATATCCGCTTTGAGCTTGTCACAGACTTGGAAAGAGTTGCATTTGACCAGCGCCCGACCCTCGCGGTCTATGAGGCTGACCAGTTCTACAGAGTCGCGGTGGTTGCACTTCATCACGCGGATTAACGTCGTTATTACCTGTGCAATAAGGTTTAGAATTTTTACATCAACAGGGCCTGTAGACAAAGTAACATTCTGATTCTGTCGCGCTTGCTCTAGTAGAAGCGATACAAAATATAAGGAAATGCCATAAAACAGTCACGTGACATATGTCATTTCCATATATTTGTATCGTTTGTATAAGCTCATCTGCGAGAGAATGTTATTTTGTCCAGACCTAGAGACTAAACGTTTGTTTAAGAACTAGCTTTGTGTGATATAAACCGTGCTTGAAAAATTCTGTACAATTATGCAATTTTAGTGATATCATATGATCATACCTGTTCGAATGTGTGTGTTTCGTCGTTATACAGAACGGTACAGTAGCAATCCGGCTGGTCCAATATTTGCAACAGGTCCCTCTCGGTATCCTTTAGCCTGCAAATGAAAACCATGCAATAACGCCACTTATTTACGGTGGCAAGTTAGCCTACATTGTGTGTATCGTGTAGCTGTTGATTTATGATTTATTATTATGAAAATGCTTTTGCTCGGAAGCGATTTGAACGATTTTTTAATTCTGCAAAACTATATATTGTGTCGGGATAGTTTATTCATCAAGGAAGGTTTCATATACCATCAGAAGCATCAATGGAAAATATTACAAAATCGGGAAAAAATATCACTAAGTAACATAGTTTTTATTGTTAATCCTACGCGGATGAAACGCGAGATACAGCTTCTATTATATATTTGTATTCATTTAGTTTACCTAAGGTCGTTGGGCAGCCCTGGGGCATGGTCGTGTGTGAGTAGCCGCAGGCAGTACGACAAACACACGGACGCCACTATCTTCATGCGCTCCACTACATCTGGCTTTATATGAGACTCTGTTTGCTCCTCATCCTTAGATGCCTGCAAAAGTAAAACGATTATTTATATATTTGGAGATTTAAGATGAATGTAAGAACTGCTCTCGACGCTCGATCTGTAGAGAGATAGGTAGCTCTTTTTGAATATATCGAGATAGCATACTAGGGACAGTACATACATCTTACAGAAGATTAATGAATATAAGAGGTGGCTTGAAATTAATGATCCAGCATTTCATAAACAGTGTACATGCAGCATTTCATAAACAGTGTATCATAAGCCCTGAGTTGTTTACCCGCTGTAGTGCTTGCTAAATACTATCGTCCAAGCTTATCTGTTTTAGCAGAAGAACTGCATAGTTTGTAGTAGATCGTGGCGTTAGAATAGTGTAGTAGATCGTTACGTTAAAATATAAACGTGATTAGTAATATGTAAAGGTGCTAACCGCATGTAATTCGCAGAAGGGATCCCTCTTCCAGGCCTCAGTGTCGCCGCAGTCGCAGCAGCCGCCACCACCCGA
This sequence comes from Watsonalla binaria, assembly GCA_929442735.1. NCBI lineage: Eukaryota > Metazoa > Arthropoda > Insecta > Lepidoptera > Drepanidae > Watsonalla > Watsonalla binaria. The sequence continues at coordinate 5,049,457 of OV838938.1, forward strand.
CTGGCCCATCTTGTACTTGTGGTGTCTGTGCGCTGACACTTTGAAACACTCCACGCACAGCACGCATGTGTTATCCATACCTGACACAAACACACACATTACACCTTGCATTTGTATTCAGATACACTTCTACTACAATGTGCTTTACATAACTCTCTTTCTATTACAACTTAATGGTTATGGAAAATATTATGAGGAAGCCGGCAAACGTCTGAGAACTACTGTGAAATCTTACGCCCGATGAAGAGATCGTGACATCTGACACGATAGCTGATATGGTGTCCGATGCTAACGCTAAATATGTTATGTTTTCGGTGAAATGGGTAACTGGCAAAGCTTGGCGTAGCTAGTATTTTTTTTTTTTATTCTTAAGTAGTCTGCGATTGACCAAATTCTCACCTGGTGGAAAATAATGTGGTGGAAGGTGAAGCTTGCTTTCCCGTTACTAGGCTATGTACAATTTTTTTCTAGATCTAGTAGAGTATAAAAAAGCAATGTACCACACTCCCTGCAGCTGTAGGCCGGCTCTCCCTGCTTGAAGACCCGGCCGCAGAGCGTGGAGCGGCGCGGGGGCGCTGGCTGTGTCCCGTCGCTGGAGCCCCACACGAACTGCTCCAGAGGCTCAATAAGAAGCTTTGCTGCTAATTCCTCGTCGAAAGACCAGTCTACAATATACATTTAATGTTAAATACTTGTCATGAATAAATATTACATTTGACAACAAGCTTCATACAAGCACCGTGCTGTAATAAATACACTTATTATGTACGTGTGAACACTCACTGATGGGTCCACGCACGCTACGAATGAGTACAAATTGGTTTGCACGGGCTCAGGCTATGTAAAAGCGAGAGGGCAAAAACATCTCCTATTTTATCTTGTGTAATGTTGGTCTCTGTTCCATGTATTGGGCTCTGGTGGAACGCGTATTTACTTGTGTGAATATAGCATCAAGTCGACTCTCAATAGTAAACGAGTCACCGGCAATTAGGAATACTTTACTACGTTTTAGTTGTACTTTGTCTCACCTAGACAGGTCCTATTAGGTTGCGGAGAGTATATCCTCGGGACGGTGAACCGCCAGTGGTCCTGGAAGTATGCTGGGGAGAGGACTCCCTCGGCCATCTTGGTCCTCCATAGCTCGACAAGGGCGTCTGCGTGCGCTGGGAGTGCAAACCTGTCGGCCATCGTCTCCTCACTTAATTATTGCACTTCACTTTATAAATTAAACATAGTAAAGTTTAATGTCAGAGATTTTAGACCTTTTCTTGAGCGACATGAACTGTTTGGTTTCACAGGTCGTTCTTGTTATTGGTTCTGTCTATTAATTTAAGAAGTTTAAGAAATATTTTTGTCTTGAGAAGTTTAGTTAAATATTGAATCCTGGACATTCACTGCTCAGTTTCCAATCTCAATATAAGTTTCCAAGCCACATTAAGGCTAAACGTCGAAAACTAGATTAAGAGTTACCAGGAACAGGAAAGTGTTATTTTATAGAATGTGCATAATTCCTAGGGAATTATATTAAATGCTGGTGGATTTTTGCATTACATTCGGAGACCCGGTTGGTCAGATAACTATCACGACAGAATCGATGGTCCGACTACCGCCAGTGCTAACTAGCTTTCAGATAATATTCAGTTCGAGTTTTATCACTAGGCTTCTAAAAAGTATTTTATGTTATGGTATTTATGGAATCACATGGAAAATATCCTTTTCCTATAACTAAATATACTTCAACTCTGAAATGTTACGATTGTTCGTTAACGCGTTCACTGCTAACGACGCGTATGTGCGTCCAACTGTTATGAATTTACGAACAAGTTGAAATGTTAGCAGTGAATGTGTTAAGGGACTATATCGAACGATCAAAACATTATCTACTATCGTACAAAATATTCGTTTGCTAGTACTACGTACGATTGTGGTAAATGCTACGTCTAATTCTTTGTTTGTTGTCGCTAATTAAATGAATGGATTACAGATTATTAAATTATCTTTTCTATGATAGATCTTATGACCAATGTATTGTAAATTAATGACCATAGATATCGTATCAAAATTATAAATAATAAAAAGGGAATGTTTTTATAGAGCAATAAAAGCTTATCATGCTGATAAGAGCCATAGCAACAAACAAAATATGAAAAACATATAATTATTAGGGATTGAAGTTAGAAATACGATATACCTAGCACGTGGGCATGTTTATATACCATAAATTATTCTTATCAATATACAAGTGGATTTTCTGCGCCGCTTGTCTGTTATACCATAGCGGTTTACTTTCCATCTACGCAGACGCGTGTGTATTCGCAGTAAGTAGACAATCGTAAATAGACCTTTATTATTCAACCAAACCATCTGGTGTAAACCGATGAAAATAAGGAGTACATACGACGGGCATCAAGTTATAATCTTTAGCAAAATAATAAAGCTCCGGGCATATGCCTCGGACTTGAATTCAAAAAAAAATTTAGGCTTTATAATATCTCACTGCGACCAATAAGAGCGATCAATGGAAAATACTATAAATAAGGGGAAAAAATCACTTAATAACAAAGTTTTGTTTATCCTTCTCGCGTAAAACTGCTAGTCACAGTAGCTAGTTTTTGATATGTAGGTCTATAGGTACGTAGCATTATGGATATATAATAGATTATAGTCTATTGATACATTTAGCTTCCTGAAAATAATGCCAAGACTGATTGATTACGTGTATGTATCGTACCGAACTTGCTCTAGGTATTTCAATAATGGAATATATCCTCGTTAAGGCTTTCTCATGTCTTTAAAGACAATAAGAATTGAAACGAAACACAAATAATTTAATGAGATATAATTGAGCAGTGAACGCCAACATTTGTATCAATTAACATTGCAATCGAATAAACACGCTCATTTTTTGTCGTTCGATTTATTTGGCATTGATTCTATTCCTATAACAAGGGTCACGACTCTCGATTATTTTATTACTATAATTAAATACCATTATTAAATTCACAATTAATTAAAGGTCTATTACATGATCAGCACTTTTAACACATTTTAGCGCACTACTGACACACATTAAATAAATAGTAACGTCGATTGATCACGGATCATCACTACGACGTGTCCACAGTTCCACGCTAAGATAAACAATAAACTGGCTGCTGGCACAGCGCCATTGTGGTGTCTATTTATTAAAAAAAAACGGACGTAAATTCGGAAAGGTTCGATCAATTGAGTTTATTGCTGGAGAATTAAGTGTTCATATTAACGTGCTTCCTTTATGGATTTTCCAGAACTCATATTATTTTTAAGTATTTATTCAGAGTAAAATATTTTACAATAATTTGGTGATGATCAAGCCTCTTTTACCATTTGACAATGCATGCTTTCTCATCTGATCTGGAATCGATCCAAATTAACATATTCAAAGGCATTGAAGCCCGGAACTCCTAAGGAGACACCGGTGCCCTCCAGCATTTAATTTGTTTTAACACGTCCTAGGGAAAGCATTCACGCCCTTGATACATTGGCAGCTCTAGCCACATTGAGCCGGTCAGGCCAACATCAGGCTGCGTCTCTACCAGAGATGAGCGAGGATGCGTAGCGAGGGATATGTATGTTAATAACCAATAGCATCACTGCGATGAGCGAGGCTAGATACGTGTACCGATCACGCCGATGCTACGCAAGAGACGAAAGTTCGAATCCCAGCGGGGCCTGTACCAATGAGTTTTTCTAAAATACTTACGTACAGTGATTTCACACCACGTGCTTTACGGTGAAGGAAAACATCGTGAGGAAACCTGCATATGTCTGAGAAGTATTTCAAAGACGTATGTATAGTGCCTGAGACGGCGATAGACTCACCATCTGTCACGTTGGCACTTAATCAAATTCGGTTAAAAGTGGGTGTTGTGATTACACCTCTGCCTACCCCTTCGGGGAATACAGGCGTGAGCATATGTATGTATAATACATAAATGGTACGTGAGCACATACATACATACTTTTAAAATCATAGGTGCAATAATTTCAGGCGTAAATAGTTTCGCATATTACAACCCAGATACTAAATTAACTTTGTAGTCTACTTAAACTTGCACGTGAAAAAATAGATTTCAAGGTTCATTCAAAAAACCACATTGAAAAATATATCTTACTGCATATATTTAGGCTTTAATTTGGAATACTAGTGCCTTGGAGGTTATTTTTAAATGACGTCACATATATCTCAGCGTGAGTGTCACTTAGGCGCCGGTCGACCCCAAATATAATTGGGATGCGGTAAATAGGACGCGGTCGTTTGGAGGTATTTAGAACAAAACATAACCCATTTTCCGAATTAGATTGGCATGTTGAACACTTTTACGAATACTAGTTTAAGCTAGATTGATATTCAATTAGACACTCCCAGATTAGAGTATGTTTTGGAACGTAATGTATTTATTTTTATGTGAACTGTATCTTGTAGTGAAATATTACATGCTTTGAATAATGACAATTAGTAGTTTTCTCTTTGAAAATGAAAAGTCCAGTGTATATAATCGTATAGCATTTGAATATTAATGGCCGCCTATGCAAATTAAGTCAATTCCAGTGTGAGGAGTAGAAAATACAAAAGTTGCCTACTATAATTAATGTTTATGCTGTTGAAACGGTTGTAAAAGTTTCATAATCCACTCTCTCTTCCTAGAGATGCCTAGAGGCGAAGGGTTATGTAAATATACGGAGGTTAACTTCATTGTTCTGTTTTAGGACAATAAAATTTTTTGAAAGCTAGTGGTTTGAATAAAAATATTGTATTAACTATATTTTTTTTAATTAATGTATACCTACGCTTGTGTAAATACATACCTAGGGGTATAGCGATCAGAACGTTGAACTAAAATTACCTGCGATTCGGAAATCTCTAAGACCTTCTCAAACGACTTTAAAAATGAACGACGCTGTGTTTACTCAAAGAAATAAGTATCAGCCTGTTTTAAACACACACAAAATGTGAAGAAGTCCAAGAAGTGAAATTTCTAAAAACAAGAAAAAATTAAATCAAAACCCGCCTAAACCTGTTGAAATACGGTGCAAAATGGAGTGACATTAATAATTCTGGCAAATTCCCAGTCGTCCACGGAGACCAAATATGTTTGTCGTTAACATTACATTAACACTACCTGCTCCCTAAGACCTTGGGAATGATGACATTGAACTCTGTATCACTCCGTATATTAAGTCGCCACTCACACCGAACCGAACCGAAAATTATACGAACCGAATATTAATGAAAATTATTATTCAGTTTAGGCCCTGTTAAGGCACTTATGAATGTCGAAGAATTTACCACCGGTTCGGAAACTAGCTGAGAATAACCGTATTGTTGCAAATTTATTATAATTTCACATGGAAAGGAAGTAACGGTTCAAAGTTATCGAATTTTTAATAATCGAAAATTAAAAATTTTCATTTTGCATAGATAAGTTGAACGAAATAAGTGAAAAATTTATTTAAAGGGAACTAATCTAACAGCTTGGTGCAGCTGGTATATATTTTTTTCTTTATTGATGTGAATCAGGTGCTAGGATTATTTGGAACCTCTTTACGCTGTGGTTTTATGAGTTAGCTACGCACGGTGGACCTAAAACAAAATTTTTCTAGACCTTATTTCTTGAAAGCCCTAACGTACAGTTACGCTACGGTGTGACATACACTCGTATTGTTTGCCAATACATACAGTGTCGCAATTACATTTAGTTTCAACACATCACATTTATCGATATACTTCTTTTAATTGTTATAACTATATGTATATATGTATATAATTTCTAGGTATTACCCGAAGCTTCGTCGGCGTAATTATTTTTTTTATTACAACGCTGTCCTTATTGTTAAAACGAAATCTCTAAAATCTTCTAAATCAGTTCAGGGGTTCAACTGTGGAGAGGTCGCAGACAGACAAGTTATTTAGACACAAGATGGCGCCACAACAGAGTTGGAATTACCGTTTACTTAACTTGTAAATACCCTCCGTTGATAACAGACAGGACAGTTTTTAAATTTAGAATTTTAATATGGATTTGGATTTCATTCAATACAACTTACAACTGAACACTTTTCTTTTTTATGACGGGTACTAGTATGTATTCATAACATAATAATAATATTATATGTTTACCTAATGCAGTACCTACTTGGAGAAATTACGCAGTTGAGATTAGTAATCCGGGAAACCGAGATATAATTTGTTTTGTATGAGATCGTGGTAAAGCAACGCCATTTGGATAACATTCAATGAATTCCATAATGTATTTATTGCTGAATAAAACACTTGCACAGATCGATTTATTGCGATTGCATGCCCCTTTGTAAAAGCGACGAGGAGGAACACCCATGGGTTTTAGCTGGAATGAGTCCGACATAACCGATCCGTTGCCCTCGTGGCGGTTGGCGTATCCATGAAGGATTTCGCAAGGAAAAAAAATGCACAGACCGATTTGAGTCAACTCGAGATGCGACTAGAGTCAATCAACGTGAGTGATTCAAATCAAAAGCAATCAGCTCGCTCGCAGCATCGCTTACTTCTCAATATAAACTCATTACAATAATAGTGTTCCATATAAAGTTACAAATTACTATTTAGTACTATATTAGGAACAATGTTATTATGCCGCTTATTAAACTAAACTACAAATGTCATTCAAATGGTGATCACTAATATAATTAATATCATATTAATCTAGATGAGTATGCTATCAAATATATCATTAGTATCTGAAACAATAACCAAAGCCAAGTTCCGCAATCAAATCGTCAATCTGTTTGGTCGATCGACTCGTTATATTTATACAAATAAATATTATTACTTCTTTCCTGCGCTGCATCAACCGCACATTACACACGAGGTTCTTTTGGAATTTCAATAAAGCCCTCATATTTAGTGGACCCTCCGATAAATTATAATTTTAATATTTTTACCTTAAGGCTTAGGATATATTTTTACGACTTAAAATATAGTCTTACTTTTTTATTTCATCCAGGCTAAATCTGCTAACGTTTTTGTTCAGATTCTCTTCACGGTCGCAACAAAATATCTTCATAAGCTCTTTGAGAAACATTTAAATGAGATTCACATTACTTTAACAATACACATGCACTACCTCTTAAATCACTTCGTTAATCTTAAATTATTTTTAAAATCCATTAAAAACTATTATAAACTTCTTAATATTAGAAAAAAAAAAAAAGAATTTCTTTTATATCGCTTGACTTCACAATAATGACTGACTATATTGTTTATCCATCCACCCTACGATATAGATAGGCAGGGAAATGTTTTCACAATCAACTTTATTATTTACACATAATACAATCTATACTCTACGCAGTGTAATATTGCCCACTATCGGAAGTTTTCGTATTAGATACATCTAATATCGAAGATAAGATTGCTTTGTTTTATTAGAATATAACAAAGAAAGTTTTTCAGTATCGCATCGTCGCGTCAAACAGAGCCTTAAGTTACGCCTAGCCTAGTTTGTATCGAGAATGCCAGCCATCGCCCTCCTCAACCATTATAGAGGGAAGTGAGCGACCCGTCATCCTGACGCCGCCGCAAGCGAAGGCATTTTTGTGAGCATGACAACTCAACATTTACGAACACCTTCTAAATACGACAGACATATAAAACGAAATCGAACAGCTCTACCATGAAGGACTGTAGTGCAATAATACTTGTATTGTACCCAGTCAATTGCATATGTACGCAAACAGAGTCGCAATGATTTATCGATCCAATAATGTTTAGTTTACAGCCAGACGTTATAATGCGACTAGACAATCACAGCCACTTACATAGTAAGATATGGAGCACGTTGACCGCAAAGAAAAATTTGTTGTTATTGACGTCATAGGTGTATTCTATACTTACATCATCGATTGCTCTATGTATTTCATAAATATATCTCATAATTACGTGACAAACGTCGTGTCTGAGATATTGATATGTTAGATAGATAGCACCGGAGGATAACACTCACTGGTTCAACTAACTGCTAAATCACCTGTTTTTGTATCAATATTTTTGTACACCTATACATAAATAAAAAGTAATTAATCTTTAAATGGTAAAATATTTTATCACCATACCAATTATGTCTATTTTATTGAACGCATCGTTGTTCTTAACTATGCAACTGATCTTGATACCGTTTTTACTAGGAGTTGAACTCCGATGGGTTTATAGCAAAAATAATTCCACAGTATACACATATATTTATAGAATGCAGAGAAAAGACAACGTTTTTTGATAGTTAACTTAACAAATCACGATATGAATCGAGAGTGGGTCGCTAGTAAATAAAAAAAATACTCTTCTGGCAGAATTTCAAGCCCTTTGTTCTAAAACGGATAGTTTCCGAAGCGGAGGTAACTTTGCGACCTTAAATAGTACCTCATCAGGTCCTAAACTAGACTGACTTGAGATTATTGTCTCGCCTCATATATGTTATTGTATATAAACAGGCCGCATAATTCTATAAGTGAGGCTATAAGCGATAGCCTCGACCTCGAAAGCAGCATTTTTTCCGGTCACGCTTTACAGGACGATATGTTTGCGAAATGTTATAGTTTGTGGTTAGCAAAATTTGCCGTAACTATTACGAGGAACCAGTGCTGTTTTTGGGCCTCGCAAAATGTGTGTCACCTACAGGATATGTTGGTATGACTAGCTGTGCCTTGCGGTTTCAACCGCATAGACTTAATTTTACAGGTGAACCGCGGAACCCTAATATTTTTTTTAATTAATGATAGCTTTATTTAGTCCTGTAACATTAGCTATCCCCCAGTGAAAGTCCCGTTCAAATCGGTCCAGCCGTTTTGGAGATTAGCCGGAACAAACAGACAGACAGACAAACAGACAGGCAGACAAAAGTTTAAAAAATTGTTTTTTCTTTATTAGGACCGTGTATACTTTCATATGCATTTAGTCAAGAGGTGTAATTTTGGGATTACAAACAGACACTTAAATTTTATTTATCCGTATAGATATAGATGATATATGAGCTATTTGTTATTCTTTAGAATTTAGAATTTAAACCTGTGTAACAACTTAAGAATATCCTGTATGACTTTACGCACCTGTCAGCCGGCAACATGTCTGCTGGGTCGACGGGGTCGTCCTCCATGGACTCGTCCTCGACCTCCACCTCGAGTTGGACCGGCGGCGGAGAGCTCATCTCCAATCAACACCCTGGGGACAAACCACTATTTAATATTCAACCTACAATTAATTTGCTATGTTAAGTATAGCATATGCCAGGCCTCGAGTTCAAAGTTATCCATCCAGATACCAAAACGGTTTATAGGTGAAAAGCACCAGAAAGCCTAGTGAGAGTTTTGTTGCAATCGCCGTCACGTAAACGCAGATCTAAGTGCCGACAGATTGCTCTGTTTCTATCCTATACAAATCTGCGTTTAAGTCAACGTGATGACTTATAACGGCAGCAGTGAAAAACTCACACTAGACACACAGTACCCTTATTACTTGTTCTGCATCGTTTTGTAATCTTTACTCGCTAGCGTCACCTACAATATTTTTACGTCACCGCTAAGGCGCTGCACAATTTCACATACAAATATTAAGGGGAGACGCTAGCGAGTATGGATTATGAAAACGGTGGCAAACTCCTTATAACTGACACCAATTTTTTTAATCACAAAACGCGCTACACTTTAGCTGAGACACGCCATAGTATCCGATTAACTCACGATTATTACTTTTTTTATATCTGTCATGATTTGAAATTACACTCTGAAAGACATTGCGGGTAACTAACAACTAGCTAAATATGTTAAGGTATATGAAAGCAGTCTTCTAGGTAGTCGGTCTTTTATTAGGTATCAATATACCTAACAGGGACAGTAGTATATTATGTAAGGCACTGCAAAACTCCAGGTAATAAGCGCAACTATATTCCTAGCTATAAGTACTACTAAGTGACTAAGTTTTACTTAAGAACTAAGCGTAGGAAGTATACCTTCTTAATTACGACTCCAATGATTATATCAAATAGGATCCTTAAATATTATAGTGTAATAATTTATGTAGTTATTCACCGCAAGAGCTCATTGAAAATAATTTAAATCAACGACAAAAAAAATGTTTAATTATTAACGTATTATGTAAATAAGGGAACGATAGTGGTTTATCAATATATTCTCAATATTCTAAATTATATAATTCTAACCAACTGGGCTATTAAGTACTCAGGAAAGTTTTTTACTTAGTTCAACTTTGATATTTAATCCTTTTTTTGTCGCAAAATATTCTCAACTTTTTGTCTGATTATGTCAGTTTTTTTTCGTTAGCAATTGGCAATCGTTACAGGTCAGTAGGAGGCTTAAAATAGCCTGACAACTAGTTTAACCCAGATCACAGTTTTCCTCGTAAAAGGGGTTGCGAAGGTCAGATGGCAGTCGCTTCGCATAAAAATCAGGTGATCAGTCACATCGGGTTGAATCAAGTGCCGACCCCAACAATGTATGAGGTAAGGCCAAGGACGATATGTAAGTTTTTTTAATTCGGTAATCTATTATATTTGGGTATTTGTCACCGAAATATTGGTGACAAATAGGCAAATATTATTTATTAGCATTAATCCATCGCCTATCAGTGACTGTCCAGTAATGTCTGAAATTACACATGAATAAACGGAATATATTATTTGTATAATACCTATAAAGTAAATGCAAGTATATAGTCATATACCATATTATATTATCATATGCATTTAAAAGAAGCTTTATAACGACACGCGCGCTTTAATATTTTTAGATATAAATAAGTTGCCGATGGTGCACCAATAACGACATAGCCTAGCTTAGGTGAATAATCTTCATGTTTTTTTCTTAATAGTGTCGATACTTTGTAATTTGGTCGCATTATCTTAGGCTAATGTTTTTTTTCTAAAATGTATTCGGCAAAATATAGGTAGTTTGATTGTCTTATCATTCCGATAACTTGCTTAAGGTTAACATCTTAAGATACGTGACTACATCTGTCCATGATCCGTTGACCCGCGGCACATTGATAACAAGACAACACTAGGTCACAAAGTCAACGCCCTTTATTGAGCTATAAAATAGAAATCGCAGCCTCCTTCATTAGGAATTTGAATAAATTGACACATTTTTTTGAACGGTCACTTGCGTCATCGCTATTAATAACAAGTGCGAATGTTCGAAGTGTAGACGTGATTGAATTGTATAGATACCGTCACGAGTTATGAGCGCTGACCATGGATACGCAGTAGTCTTTTTTTAGAGTCTGTCTCTGTCTGTATGTACGGTGCGACACGAATAAAATACATGAGCAATAACCATAACTCGGGACGGCACCTATGTATAAGATTTTTACTCTGGAATAAATAAGCAGGTGAATATACGGACGAAACAAGTCATTGTCATAATGTTTTGAAGTTTCTATCTTAAATGAGGTCAACAACTTGCATAAATAATAAAATACGTTTTATTCTTTTGTCATAGACCGTCAACCTGTTCATTCATGTGTATAAATAGAGGTGATATTTGTATAGATGCTTTTCTTGGCAGTGTATGTATGCATCATGCTATACTTTTGAGCATAAGGTCTCTCTTTGTATGGAAAACTCACGATGGCCCAGAAGCCGTGGATATGGGGAAGAGTAGTGGGATTATTAGGATTAAATTCTAGTCTGAATTGAATAAGAATAACATCTTTCAAGCAAATTCCTGATTAATATACTCTTACAAAAATATGCAATACTGAAAGAAATTCATGGGAACAATGTCTGCAACAACACAATTGATAGTCCTGGGGCCTTACCATGACCTCTTATTGCCATGATAGTTTTACTCTTATTATGAGACAGATGTATTTGACGTGTATACATCTGTCACTGTCACACATCTGAACTATAATTGCAATAAGAGCTCATAGTCAGGCCCCTGAACTAACAACTCTCTGACTACAGCAGTTTAGGGTCCCAAAAAAGCATACCAGACATACACCCCTTTTTGATGATACTCTCGGCCACATTAATTATGCTCAGAATTTGGTCATTTCTTGTATACTACATAGCTACAACCAGGATTTTGCTTCAATAGATTATTTCCAAAATAATAAATATGCAAAGATAAAATGATAATAAAGAAGCAAATCACCTCAATTATCACTAGTGAACAAAAAGTTAAGCACTATTGTTAATAAAGGTCACAATAAAACATCAAAGTTAAATGACCTTAAAAAATATGTAATAATCTAATACTTATTGCATATAATCTCTTTTCTATCTAAAATTAGAAAATTTTTGTTGATAAAAACTGGGGTCAAAAACCTACCAGCTCCAGTAATACAATCTTATCAGAAATACTAGAATGGTATGTGAAATAAAAAAACTCATTGCTATAACGTCATTGTTAGAAGATTAGCATTATCAACCTGATTAAAATTGTATTGGGTACATTTTTAATTGATCCTTGGTCATCAAATAATAAAAAAAAATATTTAAATAAATTTTAAAAATTTGGACAACACTTCCAAAAATTGTAATTCAATTGAATTTATAAACATAGAATTTTCAGTGCTAATTTACACCAAACATTACATACAATAGCAGAATTACAGAAATGTGTGTAAAAAAATTAATGTATATAAATTTTTTTTTTGTTTTGGTTTGTTATTAATTTTAATGGAAGTATTTAAAATTTGTAGTTTAAAAATATATTTTTTTTATAAAAATGGAAATCATGGTGCATGAAATTTTATTTTCTACTCTTAGAGGCAAATAAACAGTATAGAACCCTGGCTATTAAACTCATAGTCTTATGATTACTAATAAACTAAGTAACTGCATTATCAATTGTTTTAAATTATAAGGAATGAGTACACTATAAAACTATATTTCCATAATAATTTACAAAATTCAACACAAGATACATTAGGGGGCGTCCATAAATTACGTGAGGTGTTTAAAGGGGGGAGGGGGTCGAGTCAAATCTCATCTAATCTTACGTTGGAGAGAGGGGGGGTCTCGGCAAATATCACGCAATTTTTTTTCTGATTGAAACAAAAAAAAAATTATAATATTTTGGTCCATTTAATCCAGATTGTACGATTGTACAGACGGAAAGTCATTTGCTCCATTTCTAATACGCCGCTGCCTACCGATTCAACCGCTAAATGCCTTCATCAGCACGCCTTATGATCTCTATTGCCCAAGTGTACGTGATGATTTAGAGAAAAGATGCTGCAGTACATGCGGTATTTACTTTGCATCTAGCACAAGAGCTGCAGAGCACAGACGATCAGCCCACATTGCACCAGCTAAGCAAGCGCGTATGTTCCGAAAAGTGCGACCCACACGGATTGTTACAAGACGAGCTAATGAATTACTTTGTGCAAGTGCCAATGGCTTAGAGTGGCTAGATCAGAACGAAGTTGAAGGATCAGATGATTTTACTGAAAATCATATGGACATGTTGGTTCCAATAGTCTCTCTTGAGACCGTGCATGATTCTCCATGGACTGAATTAGAGTAGATACTCTTTTTTAATCTAAGTAGTTACGATTTAAGTATTCTATTGTTAAATTTTTATTACACTTATAATTAAACTGTCAGCAACATTGATTACTAGTCATAACTAGTCGTAAATAAAAGCACGAAGCAAATTTGTTTTTTTTTTTACAATAACAATCCAACACGTTTACTTAAGAAACTCACATTTTGAAAAATCTCACGTGAGATTGGGAGATGGGGGAGGGGGTTGAATAAAATCTCACGACATCTCACCAGGGGGGGAGGGAGGGGCAGAAAATTAAAAAAAACACCTCACGTAATTTATGGACGCCCCCTTAGCTGTTCACCAATATTTATTTGAGACAGACATATAATATTAATATTAAGCAATGTTAATTTATTTACCTGTAACATATAAGACAAATATATTTTTAAATCCTTGAAAATGTATGCAGTATCTTGATTTAAAAAAACCTTGCAGATAATGTCTGTATTGTTGTCTTTTAACAACAACAATATTATAAATGCTATTATTTTATATTATAATAGGATAATAATAATAACAAATGCTGTGTCTGCTACCTCTTGAGGGCTAAATTGTTTTGAAACCAAGAAAGGGCTAAGGGTATCTTAACAAAAGTTGTAGTCACAGATATATGGTGATAATTTTTTTATAGATTCAAATCCCTATTCAAACTCCTCTCAATATTTTCCCACAGAACATTAAGATTCTGTCAAAAAAGGTCTTGCATACTCATTACTCTCTAAAATAATAAATTTTTATACCCCTTAAAGTGTCAAAAGCAGACACTTCTATACTGTGTAACATAGATCGGAACGGAAATTACCTTAGGGATTTCCTTTTTAACCCCTTCAACAATCTACATGAACCAATGGGCAGGTCGCCAAACCAATGCTGGATGAACCAGCCAGTTTCGCTGAGCATTTGGGGAAAAAGACCAGACAGAGAGAGACAGACTACATTAGAAGATTTTTTCTCTATAATATTCATGACAGAAAACATTATATAAAATAAAGTGTTTTTGATTAGTACCATGTCTTACCAATCTTGTTAAATTCCAATAACAAATCAGTTCAAGTACTTTTTTACTAATCAGAGTTATCAGCTTGTCTACACTCAGTGCTAGCTCGTTTGCTCATTCAACCTAACCATGCTGGACAAGCAGTTCACTGTTTATATTGCCAGGAAAGCAATCAAAAAGTCTAACCATGACCTGCTTTATCTGGACACCTGGTGACAAATGCACTCTGAGGTTATGTACAATTGATTGAGAACCACCGGTATCTGAGTTACATAACAGAATGAAACTGAACTGTAGGCACTTAAGTACATACTTGGGGTTCTTCTTTACAACTGATTTGTTTAGTGTACCAAGTATATTTTTATAGTACAACTAGCTGTGCCCGGCAAACATTGTATTGCCATATATTTTTTTGGGGTGGACTACCCCTAACATTTAGGGGGATGAAAAATAGATGTTGGCCGATTCTCATAGATACCGGATAAGCACAAAAAATTTCATCAAAATTCGTCAAGCCATTTCGGAGGAGTATGGCAACGAAAACTGTGACACGAGAATTTTATATATTAGATATAGACTTAATTATGATTAATCCACTATACCCTGCGAGTTGTGAATAAAATGAATGAGAGAAACAGAAAAAATATGTTTTGTCTACTAAACTTAAAACAAAGATCATATCATTCAATTAGTAATGATGTCATGTCACAGCTTAACTTATAGTATATACACATGTGTGTGTTATGAACCTAGGCTGATAATCATCGTAAATTTACTGTATTCATTGTTTTCTATTAGTATGCAATAACAATTTAATAAAATAATCAAATAAAATTACCTATGCTTATTAAAAAAGCTGTTGAGAAAAAATGCTTTCTGATTAGAATGTAGGAAGTATTAAATTTAATGTTATTGGGTTACAGATAGAGATAAACATTGCTAACAATAGATATGTGTGCGCCAACGTGACTCTCACGCTTCGATGTAACACAGAAGTAGACAATATGCGCACATTTCTCTTACTCGTGTTCAGTTCAATAGAAACGTGATACAAAGGATATATTTTATAACGTCATAGAAAATTCACAACATGACGCGATTACACCACGCGCAGTGAAAATTCACAAGTCACAACAAAAGAAACAAATCATACCTTCACTTTCTTGAAATTTGTTAAATCATGCAATGATTTTCACAAGCACAGCTCCAAAGGATCCACAACAAAAAACACTGAACACAATATTAGTCTGTTCGAGTACTAAAACAACCTTCAATTAATAAATATCACAGATTTTCACTGTAAACTAAATTTTCTCGATCATTGAAGGAATGAATTCACGAAAATTTTGACATTTCATCACAACGATAAAATGAATCAATTTCTCGAAAAATAAATCTGTTTGACGAATGAAAATAACATCAAACAAGCTCTCAGGTGTTGTTTAATGTATAAGAGTGAGGTTTGATCATTGATTATTCAATTAATTGGAAAAACTTACGATTTTTAACAATAACAAAAATATCCAAGTTTCCTATCTATTGGGATGATCGACTCGAAACGAAAACTAGAGATGACCATAAATTACCGATTACAAACGTAAACCGGAAATTAGAGAGACAGGCAGGTATTTACATAATTTGGGATAGATAAAAAATTTAATTATATTGCAATTTACCTATATTTAATATAAACGAGTTTCAGACGAGAATCAAACAGAATTAATATTTTTTTTAGGTTTCCAAACAGTTACGCAAGTTCTAAGCGAACTATTAGGTTATTTATGTACGCTACGAGATAATTTTCTCGTTCACTCTAAAGTACGCCGACAACATTTTTTCGTAGCGTATATATAACATTAGTTTTCTGTGGATTCATCAAACGTTACTTTACTTAACGAAAAACATGTCTATGGTTATCCACAATGAGAAAGAATATGTTTTCTTCAATAACATCATACAAAAGGAAAATGAAACATGAAAATTGCTACTTGGTAGTCAAGTCTAAAAACTTCTTACTATTTCAATTGCCACGACCACGAACCTTAACGTAGTCACGACCACGACCAAAGTTTTGGAAAACCTTACATAAATTTAAACAGCAAATATAAATAGAATCAATTTAATTAATTATACTTCAATAAAATTAACAACACTTTACCTAAAATCATAACAAAATAATTTAGTTTAGTTATTTTCTTCGCTGGCTATTTTAGGGTTTGTAAAGCCTAGTGGTGGATGGTTATTTAAAATTTCCGCCATTGAAGATGGATAAAACGCCATAAATTTAAATCTATCTCCCATTTTGTTTGGTTCTACAAGCATGTTATATGCACTCTGTAGTTTTTCTTTTGCCTCTTCGGATTTGGCATTTTCCATTAAGACCTGAAAAAATTATAAGACATTTTTTTGTAACTTTTAAAAATAACATGAGAATATTGTCCTTTATATTACAGGTTGAGATGAGATGTCTACGATAAAATATTACCATACATATGTAATATAATGAGTGATTTGCTACATGGATACTTATATCCATGATTTGAATCAGGCAATGATCAAGGAAATGTGATTTAAAAATTCATTCATTTTCATAAAATGGGTGCATTTTGCTGTGTTACTACTTACTTTTAACCTAACTTCAGCCTGTGATCTTTCTAGAAATTCTTTCTGTTTAACAGGGCCCAATACTACGGCATAATGTTCGTTTCCTGGCGTTTTTGATGCTGCTATCCTGAGCTGAGAGAAGTCCACATCGGCTGTGAGGTCACTATTACCAGGGTTCTCAAGTGGATCCACAACTGTGTGCTTGTGGAATGCCTGCAAACAATTGGAACATCAGAATAAAAATATAATTATCAGTGAAATATTGAGATCAATTTGTTCGCTAATCAATAAAGGCCAGTTCAGAACTTTAGAGTAAATGTACAAACATACCCTAAATGTGTCCCCTTTTTCGCCTTCATGGCCATAATCAGCTATTAATGCTATGCCACCAAACTCGTCCACCCTCTGTGCCAGCTGCCTGGCTATCCCCAGACCCCGAGCACTGATCTCCAGCTCGGTCCTATCACCAGAATCTAATGGTGGCCGAATAAGCATCTGCACTGGCTTAGTCTCATTGGCTGCTATTCGGTAGTAAAATTTTCCGGTTTCATCAAGATCTATGAGTAATTCACGCCAACCATTTTCAGTTTTCTAGAAAAAAAATTTTGTTAAAGCAAAATGAAAGCGGGCTGAAATTTGGCATGGAGGTACATGTTATGACACTAAGAAAGGATTTTTATTAATTCTACCCCCAATGGGATAAAATAGGGGATGAAAGTTTGTGTGAAACTTTGTCAATTTTAAACCGACATATTATATAAAACTAAATCTATGTAGGTGAAACTGCAGGCACAGCTAATATAGTATAAGAAGGGGTAAGCAGAGGCATTGTGATAACAAAACCCTATATTAATTGTAAATAATTGCCAGAAAGCTCAGTTCATTTACATTATTTTAGATACTCACTTCAAATTTATGAATAGGCAGCACATCAAAGAATTCATGAGCAATGTACCATGAGAAGTTGTTTGGTACTTTCTTGAGGTCATTGTACCAGTACACTTTGATACCACTCACTGTCTCTCCCTGAAAGTAAGTATAAAAGTGTTTTAGAATATCAATACAAAATTTATTCTCAAACATATGTGCTTGAGAATAAATTTGGTTTTAATAAGTTTAATAATGTAGAGAGCTAGTTAGTAAATGATACCATAAAAAAAAATTATAAAACCAAAACAGCACCCATTTCCATATATTAATTTAAATACTGCACTCATTCAAATGGGGACAACCGAAAACAAGATGGAAAGACAATCTATGCCAAACCTTGGGACCATACTGGACCAGAGTGGCAGAGGATAGATCCCAATGGGCAGAGTTGGAGGAGGCCTATGCCTTGAGGCACACCGATTTTCGAGACATACTTTAATGAATATAACCCAAAAAAAATATCGCCAAATTTGTAGTGAATTCAGAAAAGGCTTTATTACTCATTAAAATGCTTCACCTCATAATTATGAGGCGAGTCAAGGTCCATAGCTCTGTGAGAGACACATAGTCTGTTGGCCTGCATATTTTGCATGGTTTCTGAGATTTCCACCAGATGTAGTGAAATATCAGATGATTCATAGCTTAGGCGATTAAGAACCTGCAAGATTAAAAAAACTTTAAGACACACAAACATACAGTCATTAAAATAACAATGTATTTACTAAAATTGTAATAAAACCAACTGTTGATTTAAAAAAATACATCTATTTGATTGGTTTATTGATGTTGTTGATGTATGTAGATACAAGTCACTGAGTTCTAGATTAAATTTACATAAATATGAAAACAATAATAACTTACTCTCAAAATATCAATCATTAAAGTGCCCTTCCCAGGGCCAAGTTCAACAATTTGCAAAGGTTTCCCCGTGCACATTTTTTGAGTTTCAACATAAAACCATATTCCCATAATTTCACCAAATAGCTGGCTGATCTCTGGTGAAGTTATGAAGTCTCCACTCTCGCCTATGACTTCTTTCTTCATATAGTATCCTTCGGTGGGATTTGTAGCTACGATGTGCATGTATTCAGCAACAGTCAAAGGTCCATTTAGTCTAATTTTCTCTTTTAATATCACCATCAAACTCGGTGCCGACGATGGTGAAGGCACCTTCAAAGTATTAAGATCAGGACGCTTCACAACTTTGTAACCGTATCCTCTTGATACTGTTTTCGGTAGTAATAATTTATTGCACATTCTAAATAAATTGCGAGTATTCATGTTCAACGTTTATTTATTCTAGAGTAACCTTAAACCAATATTTTATTTACAAATATTTTGTGTCATTTATTGACTGACTGATATTCATTAATGTGTCATTGACTGACTGACTGACATTTATTAGTCTGGTTTCTAAAGTAAAGATAAGCATTTGTTATATTTATCGTTTTAACTGACAGTTAAGAGGTTTTGGAGAGGAATCGAATGGGTTCCTCCACATATTTTTACAATTTACATGATTTATTTTCTCAACACGCACTTGACATTAGCGGAATAGCTGTACTCAAGCTCGTCGCCAATAAATAAAAGAAAGAAAGAAAAGATTTTGACAGTGACTTGTTTGACATTTGACAAACTTTAATCAAGTAACTGTCAATAAATCAACAAATAAACACACGGAGACCACGGTGTTGGTGTTCGATCGATTGATTTTGTAGAGTGGATTTCCGATATAAAATTTTGTGATTTCTCAAACATTATTGTAATTCCTTTCCTACCCTTTGAGTAAGTGTTTGATTTAACTGCCCCTGTTTCTTGTACTCGGTTAGCAACGAGTGGTAAACTTGCAAATATTTAGGGTTATGTTTTGGTGTAACACGTGAAGTCACTGATCTCATATTTAAGAATAATCAATTAAAATCTTGAAACATGGGTCTCCCGGACGTTGAAGAGAATACAGGCAACGATAACTCAAAATTCAAGGATGGCGTGAATCGCAATGCGAGGTTAATAGTCAGAAATATCTCGTTCAAAGCGACCGAAGAGGACTTAAAGAAACATTTCTCGCCTTATGGTACAGTCGAAGAGGTCAAACTGCTGAGAAAGCCTGATGGACGACTTGTCGGGTGTGGATTTGTGCATTTTACTCATGTGCCAATGGCCAACGCGGCGCTGGCAGCTACTAACAAGAAACCATTCCTGGGTAATGTATTTTTCCTGAAATATATGGAAATTGGAAGTCAATGTAGATTAATAAATATAGTAATACATAAAATGAGATATTGTTCCTATTATCCATTACTGCTTGTGATTCCAATGTTGTATATTTTGCAGAGCGCCCCATTAATGTGGCATGGGCAGTAGCCAAAAATAAGTACACTGAACAAATCCAAGTCAAGGATGCTGCCAGGAAGGGGACAGAGAATATCCCTTCTAAGGATGATAAACCAGTTGTTAAAAGTATGTACAATCATTTTCTATACATTTTATAAGTCATATTTTTATTTCTATATTTGCAATTTGATTAATAGCTAAAGTGAGTATGTGTTGTGAACCAAACAAATGAGGAGTCATTCACATTATTCCTCAGTACTACATGAGAAATAAAAATGGTACCATTTATTTAGTCACCTTAACAATAAGAGCTGTGGTGGCCGTGGGGTGTAAGGAGTTCAAATCCCAGCGGCCTGTACCAATGAGTTTAATTTAAAACATATGTGCATTGTGATTTACACCACATACTTAATTGTGAAGGAAAACATAGTGAGCAAACCTGCATGTGTCCGAGAAGTAATTCAAAGACGTATGTATAGTACCTGAAATGACGATAGACTCACCATCTGTGAGATATGAATGAATGAGTGATGAAATGATGATATATTATAATAATAAATCATTGCATTGTAAATTTTTTCAGAAGAGAAACCAGAGGTGAGTGACGTTGCTAAAGAAGACAAGAACAAAGTGAGAGTCAACCGCAATGCTCGTCTCATTATACGTAATGTGTCCTTCAAGTCCACTGAGGAATCACTCAAAGAGCATTTTCAACCCTATGGTGAAATATTAGAAGTCAAATTGCTGAAGAAACCTGATGGGAAATTGGTGGGCTGTGCCTTTGTGCACTTTAAAAATGTACCCATGGCAAAGAAGGCACTTTTGAACACTAATATGAAACCATTCTTAGGTAAGTCACACTGCTCTTGTAGTTATTATTATTAAAATTTTATAATAGCTAATATTACAACTGGTTTAGTGATATAGGTCCCATCAAGAGTAAAGATCCGAAAAATAGGTTTACTGTGCATGTTTTTATTCGCCTCGCGCCATACATATGGACAGAGATGGACTTATAAAAAAAATTCTTGTGAAAAGTTCTTATCTCTTGAGGGGACCTGTATGTTCTATTATAACATGATTGTGCTTTAGAAGAGAATTTAGGTAATTCCCATCACATGAGGTAACCATATAAAATCATAAATTCTTTGTTATTACAAACAAATTATATAGTGCCCTTACAGTATGATTGCATTAAGTAGCTACAAACCCTCTTAAAATTAATAATTTTAACTTACATTTGAATATTTCCAAGGTCGTCCAATCTCAGTGGACTGGGCCGTGGCTAAAGACAAGTACATGCAGCATGTCGTCAATCAACAACTTGAAATGCAGGAGAAGGTGAAGAAAGAAGAATCTGACAGTGATGATGATGACATCCCCATTAACACCAGTGAAGAACTTAAGACAGAAGTTAAAAGTAAGTTTCCTTCTGACACTTTTTAAGTCAAATTACTACTGACCATTTTCAATACCAGCATTCAATACTCGTGACGCTAAACATTAATAATTGTTATGAATTTACAAGGTGAGTCAGAAGATTCTGATGATAATAGTGAAGCAGAAAGTGGAGGCAGTGAACAGGAGGATGAGGAAGATGGAGAAGACGAGGAGGATGTTGAAGACGAGGAATCCGGAGATGAGCAAGATGAAGACATGGATGATCAGCTCAGTCAAACCAGTGGACCACCAGAAAGGCAACGGTAAGATTACATACTAATTAATAATACTTTCATTAATGTATTACCATAGGCTCAGCTCAAATAGATTCCCCTAGTGCGAGTTGTCATACTAGTTTACGACTTAAACCCCATAGAGCCCTATTTTAGGAAAAAATACGAGAGTAACTCGTATTGTAACAATATTGTAGGAATTTTTCAATGCCTAAAAACATAGTCAAAAGAATGTTTTCTGAAAATAAAACCTAGCTATTGTTTGAATTGGAAAGTAAAAGCAAATAGTAATAAAGATTCCACTGTATTTTATGAGTGACACAAAGAGAAGAAACAAAAGAGTAGAGTAAAGAGTACATATCAACCAGAAATATTAAACTGTTATTTAAATATTAGAGGAAACTCTATGCTGGGTTTAGCCCAACAGCTGTATCAATAAGTTGCCTCCGAATCCTACATACGAAATTTCATGAAAATCTGCAGAGTCGTTTCCGAGATTCAGATACAAGAATTATATCATAAATTAATATTTTAATTTGTCAGGATAAAACTGAATGATGCCGAGGATGGGTGTACAGTGTTCATAACCAACATACCATTCACTATTGACAATGATTTGCTGAAGGAGTTTGCTGAGAGGACGGGCCCAGTCAAATATGCGCTCGTATGTGTGGACAAAATGACTGAGCACTCCAAGGGATCTGGTTTTGTTAAGTTTGTGGTGAGTTTATAAATACAACATGTTAAGTCGGATAATACTTTGGGCCTAGTCTGTAAGTATGTCTATGTAAATAAATTAATTTGAATACTATTTTTCCCTTTGTTCTTCTCCGGAGTCAAAGCTATCTCGTTTTCAAATATCAACCAAATCAGTTTGGTGGTTTAACCGTGAAAATTTAAATAATTATGGCCAAATGTTTAGAAAATGAGATCTCCATATTGTTTATGTTCTCCTAATTTCTTTGTATGTAGTTTCTATTTTTAGATTTCGAGAATTTTTTTTATAGGCATGTATTTACATAGTCGTGTATTTACCAAATAATATTAATAATATGTATGTCAGAACAAGGAAGACGCCGACAAACTGATGGCCCTTCCAGCGGACCAGCTGCGGCTTGACGGTCAGGTGTTGGTGGTGAAACCGGCGCTCAAGAGGGAGAGCCTACAGAACAACTCCAAGAAAGACGCCAAGGACAACAGGAACTTGTACTTGGTCAAGGAAGGAGGTATGAAAATTACGTAAATAGCTTGTTTCTACGTAAGATAGGCGATAACCTATGTACAGTAATTATATATTTGCGTAATTTTGTAATCTGACAGATTCGGTGCCATATTTTATATATATAGATATATACACAAATAATTTATGTATATATGTAATGATAAAATATAATTGCAAACAATTGCCAAAATAATTGAAATGTAGACATATAACATTCAAAGTACTAACTGGCTGAAATCAATGCCTCAACCTAAGACATTAAATTTGGCGTGATCTTGGTGAGTTGTGGCTAAACAGTAAACAAAGGTTTTTTGGAATTCCACCCCTAAAAGGGTTGAAAGTTTGTATGTGAAACCATACTGCCTCGCAAGTGGACCCAGTAAAATTAAATCTGTTGAATGAGAGTAACCATATAGAGGTCAGATCAGACCAACAGATCCATTGAATGCGGTCGAAGAGTAAAAGAATAGACCAGTATATAAAAAGTATAAAATAGATAAATATGCTCACACATCATCAGCATCATCACACACATCGGCATACATAGTAAACAATGATAATTACAAAAAAAATACATAAAATTATTTACAACGGTGAAAATTGTATCAGCATTATATGTATAGTTATGTATGTGGTTGGGCAAAAAGGCGATTGGGAGAGGACTGCTGAGGACAAAGAAAGTTGGAAAAGTGGAAGGGAGGCCTTTGCCCAGCAGTGGGACACGACAGGCTAAAAATAATAATAATAATGTATGTGGTGTGTGTGTAGTCATAGTGGCGGGCACGAAGGCGGCGGTGGGTGTCTCCGCCTCGGACATGGCCAAGCGACTAGCACTCGAGCGCAGCAAGACGCAGATGCTCAAGAATTTGAACAGGTATTACATACGTTGTTATAACGTTACACCGCCTGAAGTTAATAATGTTTTTTAAACTTTCGCCATTTGTGCTCATTCTCGGGACCTATCACCCATTGTGAATACTTTATAACACAATTGGCACGCGACCACTATTGGTGCAACCCAATTGATACGTCGATGTATCTTTTTAAATACTCACAACATAATCGTGATAAGTCTAGGGAATATATGACTATGCGTGGAGTTATCTGTGCCAAGCAAATAACCTATTATATATCTCATGATATATTTTGAATGTTTAAATATGAATTTAAATCGCGAATGTTTAAGAAACAGTTTGAAGCCATACAAAACACTTTAGCCCACTTTTTCTTATACTAAAAACAAGCATATTATATATTCTTCTTGTATATGTTTTTATTATTTATATATAACTCTATCAACCTCCTGTCTTTATCCCACTCATCCATTTTCTCTATCAGCCGTCATATCTTACAATCCATGTTATTAGAACCTATATCGTGTGCAAGGTTCGTGTCTCGATACCGTCTGGTGGTGTCGAACCTGCCCCCCGGGTGTGACGACGGCCGACTGCGCCATGTGTGCCGCTCGGCCGTGGGGCGGCGCGCTGTGATCACCGAGGCGCGCGTCATGAGGGACCTGCGAGCGCCGCCTGCCCACGACGGGAAGCAACCGTCAGTATAATAATACCCTCAATATTTTTAACATGGTATTTATATGCGTGAACCGTAACTGATTCTGAATTCTTTAAATAGTTAGAAAAATGCAAACAAAGAACAAGATTCGAATCCCCGACCTCTTGCAAACCGTTCGTAGTCCAATGAATGAGATTAGGTAACTCTTCATACAGTTTCGGAAAAAAATTAATTGTTCCATGTTCATTCTGATTTCTAGAGAATCATAGCCTTTTCGGTTATTTAAGAACATTAATTACTAAGAGGTAAGAGGAGGCCAAGATCAGTGACCACACATTTAAAGAAAAAGTGTTTTTATGACGTATCACAGGAACGTTATTTTTTCCAGTTCGAAGGGTTACGGTTTCGTGATGTTCATGGCCCATGAGGACGCGCTGGCGTGCCTTCGGAAATTGAACAACAACCCGGACATTTTCGATAAGAATAACGTGAGTGTATGAATCTTACTACCTACTCATATAACTTGCTGTGCCCTGCGGTTTCACCCGCATTTAAATAAAATCTACGCTAAGTTACTCCTTGGCACATTAGCTATCTGCCAGTGAAAGTCCCGTTAAAACTGGTCCAGCCGTTTCAGAGATTACCCGGAACAAAAAGATAGACAGAGAAGATTTTTGAAAAATTGTATGTGTACCTTAGTCAGTGCCATATATACTTCCATATGCATTTAGTGAAAAGATGTTATTTTGGAATTACAAACAGACACTTAAAGTTTATTTATCTGTATAGATACAAAAACCAGCGCCTAATAACATAATCATAGGGTTCTTCAAAGTTGTGATGAGATTCAGGCAAATGCGCACGTCATGCCCCTGATATTACAAGCGTCCATAGTCTGCGGTAACCACTTACCACGAAGTACAATACGGTTTGTATTGTAGTTCCAATTGAGAAAATGTAATATCTCAATAATCAATCTTTTTTTCACAGAGACCCATAGTATCATTCTCAATAGAAGACCGGACAGCTCTAAACGCGCGGAAGAAACGTCTAGAAAAGTCGATAGCTAACAATCCGATGGCGAACAAAGAAGAGAACACAAACGCTAACAAGAAAAACAGGAAACGTAAGATGAAAACTGCTCCAGACGAGAGTTACGTAAAGAAGGGTAGATTTGAAAATCAGAAGAATACAAAGAGAGATAACGAACCGGGGAAGTTTGTCAAGAGACCAGAAGAGACAGGGGAGTTTACAGGATTGACGGCGAAAGAAGGTAGTCAGCATAAAATGAGGAACAGCCATAAATTGAGGACACAGGCTGACTTGCACAGACAGAACGTGAAACTTGAGAAGAAGACCAGCAAACGATCGATGAGACTCAAGAGGGCCGCCAAGGAGAGGGTCAAGCAACCCAAACAGAAGGTCAATAAGAATACTAACGGGAAGAAAAAGAGGATGAGGAAACCTAGAGATATATTCTAAAATATTCTGGGTGAAAATGTATAAGTTATATTTTTTCTTATGTATACTAATGATCTAGTCGTAAGCTGATGCAAATATATGTAAATAAAATAACTTGAACTGTATAAAATGGGAATAACATTCATAGAGGTAAAAAATAGCGAAATATCCCGACTTGCTGAAATTTTATTTAGTTTGCCTCATACTTCCAGGGTAGTGAACGATTTTGTAAGACAGTTTTAATTTGATTCGGATCCAAATATTTTTTTATCTACTCTATATCTTATGATACCATTTCTGAGTATACTTAATTATAACCTTATATTTGATTAAAAAACGTTATATTTTATACTTTTTATTCAATAACTCAATTACATATTACTTAAATATAAAACCTACAGTATAAAAACTTACATGTAAATATTCTAAGTAATAAGAATTTTCAGTTCAAGATTTCCGTCCGAACTATTATTTATTTCTTGCATTCAGTACACACATAAATTATAAAGATAAAAGTGACGTTATATCTATTGTTACAAAGTCGTACAGGTGCCGTCGCGAGTTATGAGCGCTAAGCTGAAATAGTTGGAGTAAGTGCGCATGTATTGGCAGACTCATGAAATGACTACTTCGCATTCAAGGTTATAATTCGCGCTCATAACTCGTGACGGCATCTATAGCAGCGTGGAGCGGGGAGGCTATGTCTGGTGGGTGTTATCATAAACTTTATCATCTCTGTTACGGTGACACATGCTATCCCGCTTACACAGTTATCCTGTAGTCAGACAATTTAATATTACTACGTTTTATCTTGCATCATTATAATGAAAATTACATAACAATCCAGCATGGGCTAAAATCGATATACGATATTTATACTGCCATATGATATTTGGACTGCCATTTTACATTCGCAATAAATTTACGGGGAAATCTTAAATAATACTACTTATTTAAATAGATGCAAATATAATCCATGAGAATTTATGATCTCTTTCCTGTACATTTTGTTAACCTCTAACGGATACAAATATGTTGAATTAATTTTCACACTTTACAAATTTAATTGTGTTGCAGTTTACCATGGGTTGGTGATCGAACATATTATGATGTTTCGAGCATTACCATCGAGCTACGAAGGCGAACATTTGAATAACATTTTATCCTACTCATGAAAGTCGAATAGCGGACGTCACGCGGCCTCACCAGCGTAGTTCCCGTTCTCGTGGGAATACAGTGACAAAATAAAGCCTATGTTACTCGCTAATGATGTAGCTTTCCAATGGTGTAAGAATAATTGAAATCAGCACAGTTGTTTTTGAGTTTTTTCATTATAAACATACACACACAAATATTTCCTCTTTATAATAGAAGTGTAGATGTCCAGCGTGAAAGAGACAAAATTATTAGGTTAACAAATTAAGTGCTTCAAATTTACTTAGAAGCCCAAAGATTTTTAAAATTTAAAAACTGCTAGTAAAAATAAGATACACGAAATTTATTTAACGAATTTCATTTCAAACTTTTAGAAGTCTAAAAGAAAAATAGATATGGTCGAGGAACATTATATTACTAGCCTTAACTTAATTAATTCCCTTTGTATATAAATAACTTTATTTTAGGATCGGGGTGTACAAACCTAGGGTAGTTTCACATTATCTCACTAAATGCTAACCATACTAAAATTCAAATTTCGAGTGTTATCTTTGGCAAGATATTGTGAAGCGCACCCCTTAACATTATAAACCCTATATTCATTTAGCTTAATTAAAATACTATTATAACAATCAAGGTATGGACATACATGTTATCAATCCTTCACTTTTACAACACCCAAGCATATTGATATGATTTAATATTTCAACAGGCAACATTACATTGGCGAAATTTAAGAATTAAGACATCTAACCAGTGTTTCCACTTTTCATTTTGGTATTGCCCTAAAATTATTGAAAAATTACCAAAAGTGCCTCGATTACTGAAAAATACTTTTCTAATTAAAACATTTATTTAATGTTTTTCGATATTTATTACTGGACTGTATAATTTTATAGATTTGACAGAAGTAATTAAAAACAAAAGGACAACAAAAAACTTTGCATGAATACTTATATAATTAAAACAAGATTATACATTTAAAATTTTGCAACATGAGGGGGTCAACTATGATCAATTTAAGAAACAGATGTAAATAAAATTATCTTAGTCGGCAACCAGGGTTGTCTACCTTTCCTCACATACAGTGGAATTTACTTGTATGTCCATACCTTAGTTCACACTAGTCCTAATCTTATTAGTCCGTACAGTGGTATTATAACCGCATGCGCATCTTGTCAGGCTGTGAGACGAGTCCGTGGGCGTCGAGGTGTGCGTAGAGAGCGGCGAGGTACTCGCTGCGGTGGTGGGAGAAGTGTTGCACGTGCGGAGACTTCTCCCAACACTTCCATGTACACTGTTGGCAAAATAACGTGTATGAAGGGTGGTAATATCTATGATATAAGTGCCTTCACGAGTTTTGAGCGCTCTGGGATAATAGTAAAGATGCTCGTAAACTAAAGAAGCCATTCTGTTTGTTCCGGCTAATCTCTGAAACTGCTGGGTCGAATTGAACTGGACTTTCACTGGCAGATAATAAATGGCGAAATAAACATCATAGAATTAGGTCTAGACGGGTGAAGCCGCGGGGCACGCTAAATAATTAGTATGATATCACCGTCAACAACTAAGTTGCTACGGTTCCCATTACATTGAATCGGGCTGCAGGCCATGATGATGACGATGAGATGGTATGGATGGGAAGATGTTACCTTGATCCCCATGCTGGTCCAGGAGTCGTGCACGGCTCGGTTGCTGGTGTGGGAGCCGACGGGATCGCTCCTGGAGAGCAGGAACAAGGCGGGCGCGCGGCACAGCGGCGAGTGGAACAGCTGCGACGACCTGATGTAGTGGGCTGTGGCCGCCTCGTGGAACGTCTTCATGTGGTACCTGGGGATACACACATTGGTAAGGCTAGTTTTTCATTCAAAATTTAGGTACCAATTTCTAAATTTTATAATGTACTGAAACGGCAGCCAGCAATGGAATGGTGGGGTATGAAATTACCAGCTTCAGTGCCTATCGATCTCGATGCACGTAATCAAAATACTAAACATATATCGTAGGGAACACGTGAATACCACATTTGGATAGGAATTTCATCGAACGAGGTCGTTTTCAAAATTCTATCCATCTATCATTTAGGTTACTGAAGTTAAGATGGCTGGCATTTTCGTCATACATGTAAACAGGGGCTGGTCATCTCAAGCTACACAATTATACGTATTTTAGTTTTATATTTTTTTTATTGACTTTTGTGCTCTGGAACTGTGTCCATGGGCGTATATATATTTTTTATGATTTGTATTGTATTTACTCTAAACTGTAAAATTACTTTTTTTTAAAAAAAGTAATTTCTGAGTTTCTTGCCAGGTTCTTCTCAGTAAAAGCAACATTCTGAATCTAGCGATAGTATGTATAATCCTGTGTAATCTTGTCGTTCTGACGATTTGAAAGTACTTTATTAAGTCTAATCAAATAAAGATATTTTGAATTCGAATGAACATATTGCTAATTATGTCCTTACATCCATTCCAATAACTTATCGTTAGTTAACATTATTATGAAATTAAAGGTATGGATATAGATTAAACAGATAACTGGTGATAGCAATCTATCTGTATACTTTTATAGGTTATTGAAATTTGCCGTTAATCTAACAAAAATATTTCGACTGTCTTATTTTACGCGAATCACGCCGCTGGCCTCGTGTAAACCTAACTATTACCATTGCAGTTTTTTTTAATTATGTGAAATAGTGTAAATCCGCTTGTAGTTTTATAGCATATGGTAAGCCAGGATAGTATATCGAGGGTCCAGCTTACTATTCCTAGATTTAAGAAACTTGCCAGGTCATTGTCGTTTGTATTCCCATTGATTTGCGTTATGAAGGTCAAAATACTGTAATTTGTAATTTGTGTGTGAATTATTGTCACTGGAACTAAACAAATATTTATGAACAAACATTATGTATAATGCATGAATATTTACTATAATATTATGTATTACTTTGTAAATAGACTGACATGTATAAATACTATTATTTTATTGAAGCTATTGGCGTCAGTAGTTATTGTTAACTCTTGTAAATATTTGCACAGCAAAGTCAATTTAAAATTGATTATCATTACCATTGATTTTAATAATACAACAAAGGGCCAAGTGTACAGTCCACCTACGCCATAAGGCTACGGTAAATTAACTTATTGTATTTAATGGTAGAACTAGCTTCCGCCCGCGGTTTTTACTTGCGTGTTATTTAAGGTGAAATCTCGGAAGATGATTAAGTGCTCACTCCCCAGTCCCCCGCACTCTCTCCGCTCTCAACGCTCTCTTGGTCTCCAACCCTGATTGTGATGTGTTCGCGGATGAATGGCAGACGATAATGTCAGTATGTCTGGAGTATTGTGAGGGAACGAATGAATGAATATTACTCTTAATTAGTATAATTGGCTTTTAGCCGTTCTAATTAATACATGTATAAAATAAAAAAATAAATAAATAAGTGACAGATGGTGAGTCCTTCGCCGTCTTAGACACTATATATACGTCTTTGAATTACTTCTTAGACATATGCAGATTTCCTCGCGATGTTTTCCTTCACCGTAAAGCACATGGTGTGAAATCACTGCACATAAGTTTTTTTTAGAAAAACTTATTGGTACAGCCCCCGCTGGGATTCGAACTAGCGTCGCTTGCGTAGCAGGCGACTGTTCAAACCTCAAGGCCACCACGGCTCCTTATTTAGGGTGGATTTAATATTGGGCTGAACCCTAATATTGGTGTCTGTTTGTAATTTCAAATTCCTTTAATTTGAATCAAAAATCTTTTCACTAAAATGCATATGAAAATATATATGACACTTACATAAAAATACCAATTTACTGACCAATTGGACTGATTTTAACGGGTCTTTCTATAGCTTTAGATGGCTTAATTATGCTAACTGGAGTAACTAAGCCTACTTTTATTTAAAAAATATTATGGGTAAATACTGCGAAATAGATCCTGCCATAAAATTAAGTCTACGCGGGCTAAGCCGCGCGGCACATCTAGTTTGTAATAGAGATGAATGTGTAACTTAAATTGCGGGTAAAAGCTATCAAGGAACTAAATAAAAAAAGAATATACAATACTGACTCCATATAAGCGCGTAGAGTCTTCTGCATGATCTGGTTCTTGGGGAAGACGGCGGCGGGCACTCCGATGGTGATCTCACTGATGTCCGCCGCGGAGTCCCATACCTGGGCCGCAATTCGGTCCATCACCGGTTGGTACCTGGAACATACAACGTACATTATAACGGTTATTAAGGGTAACAACGGGTTTAAATCTATACAGTACCCCTATTATGAGTTTGCCACCATTTTCGTAATCCATACTCGCTAGCGTTTCCGGCTGAATTTTTGTGTGGGAAATTTTACACCGCCCCTAGCGATGACGTGAAGGAGTAAAATATCTCATACAAGTGTCGGTTATTCTAGCAAAACTCGTGATAGGGATACAGATAAATGAAATTTAAGTGTCTGTTTATAATTTCAAATAAGCAACTTTTCACTATGAGAGTATAGAAGTATAAAAAAAAACAATTTTTTTCTGTCTGTCTGCTTGTTCCGGCTAATCTACGAAATGGCTGGATCGTTTTAACGGGACTTTTACAGACAGATGATATAACACACACAAACAAATGATATAATGGGTAATTTTAAATAAAGTTTTTTTTTATTAATTCTGCGCGGGCATAACCGCGGGGCACAGCTAAATATGTGGGTAGGTAATAAATGGGTTCTTTTATAAACAAAATAATATGAGTACTTACAATTCCTTGTTATTAGTAACGTGCGCCATCACCTCGCCCCACATGTATCCACCGACGGAAAACCCATGCAGCACTAAAGGAGACGCATTTTCATTAGCAGCCATGAACTTCAGAACATCGCTGGCTACCAGCTGGATAGAAAATAAACCTTTTATTGATTTAGATAAAGCACAGTTTCAATCGATATCACCTTTTACCTTTTACCAACTTGAAAATAAGTTGAAATCGGACAGTATTAAAGAAAATATATACACGAAATATTAAAGAAAATAGACCCACATCTGTACCCCTATCACGGGTTTGCCAACGTTTACGTAATCTGTACTCGCTAGCGTCACTCGCAATATTTATGTGGCAAACCCATGGTAGGGGTACTGCTCGCTTGAAGTGTAGGTGAGTAGGGTTCCCTGAATTTTGAATGCTGACACGACTGAACTGATAGGCGGTTCCTTCTTGTCCTTTCATTTCCACCTAGCAAAAGATTGCAGCCAAATTATGCTATTTTTGAGTGTTGTTCTTCGCCGGTGTTCCATTGAGGGGATGTGCTGTGCTAGCAATAGTTATTATGCTATAGCAGGGATTCTTTATAAGGTAGGCAACGTGAGAGTGACACATGGCGTTATAGGCATTCATTGGCTTCAGTAGCCGATTAACGTCAGATGGATTACCCGCTATATAAGATAAAAGTTATTTCGTATGAGTAGTTGGTGAGTTTCAGGTCCTCACCTGTGAACCTTTGAGCGGCCACATGAGCTGCCAGGGCGTGCAAGCCACGGAGAGCACGTCGAACCCTTGCTCCAGGTACAAGTTGGCGTACTTCATCACGTGCTTCTGACGCGCCAGCAGCCAGTTTATCATAACACATAGCGGCCTATCAGTCGACTTGTCCAATCTGGATCAGAAATTATGCATGTCCAATAGCGTTATTTTCTACAGTCTTCGGGACGAACAACAAAATTTGCAACTTGTTAATTTGTGAATAATTCAACTCTGTCCACATAGCAAATAACGCTTATCAGGCCTTTAAACTGGCAGACGAGACATGCAAAACTACAAGCTAATTCAACTCAAAAACTACTCTCCGTGATCAAACTTTGATCTTTACCAGTTTGTTTCGCTAGTTATGTCATCATCACCCTGGCCTTATCACATACATTGTTGGGGTCGGCACTTGATTCAACCCGATGTGACTGATCACCTGATTATTATACGAAACGACTGCCATCTGACCTTCGCAACCCCTTTAGCGAGGAAAATCTTTGATCTGGGTTAAACCAGTTGTCAGATTATTTTAGGCCTCCGACAGACCTCTAACGATTGCCAAAGGTTATAAATTGTTTCGCCAGTTAAGTGCAGCATAAACTATCGCGAACTTTACGGTGTAATGTGCCTGAGAGATTGCGACAATATCGCAAGCGTTTACGTTCGTACTCTTCGGTATAAATTGGGAGCGAAAACTTATGTAGATTTATTTATTTATTTATTTATGTGCACAAACCTATGTTTGTAAATGTTTAACTGGTGTCGCTTGATCTAGTGTTTCATCGTGGCTCAAAGCCCGCCTCCGAAAAAGTATCGACATAAATATTGAGCCACTTTGGTCAAGCGACGACCTTTGAACGAGTCAAAACATAAGTACTTGGGGCATTGAACATTACACATATGAAAGTTTAGGTCTGTTTTGGGATTCTGATGGGAAATTGACATGATTGAAGTTAATTCTTATTGATTCTATAATTTTAATCTGAATGTACGAAATACTAACAAGTAAATTACTGTTAACACAGCTACCGACCAGGTCGACTCTTAGCAAATTGCACACTTAAAAGTACCGCTATTTCACGTCGCTGCAGTTTTTGCTCCGCGTATACATTAAAGTGATCATTGAAGCTTGTTGCCCTCTCGCCTGGACACGAGCGTCAAAGTCATATTCATTTATTTCAATGTTTCTGGTATCTCAAAGCTATTTAAATAAATGTTACTCTCGCCAATTAAGCTTATCAGTGAGGACACGTGCCATCATATTGCTAGAATCTAATCTTACTATTTAGGAAACAAGCGTTAGAGAAAAAATAAACGTTATCTTGATAAATGGCATCAGTTGTAAATCTGATTTTGGAACAACTTCACACATTGACCTAGTCCCAATCTAAGTAAATCTTATGGGAACAAGAACTTTGCTAAATAATTAACCTCATTATCAAAAGCTACAAGGTTTATATTACTATAGTATTGTTAAACATAAATTTTAGCTGTCAGACTCGGTCGGTAGTATATTTGGCACTTACTTCAAAGTATTGGGGTCAGCTTTCAGCTTGACCTTGTCATTGGTGATGAGCTGCAGGTTCTTGGTGATGTCCTGGGAGTGGGCGCCTCGGTCAAAGGTCACCATCGCCACCGGCGCGCACGACAACAGGGGACGGAAGGGGGACTGCAGACCAACACATATCAAGACGAGATCTTAAAGGAGTCCTCAATCTTTGGCGATTACGATATATTCTGATTATGGCGAGACTAGAAAAAGCCTCCAGAAGGCAAAAGATTTTGAGCAACATATAGGGTCCACGGCACGAGCTGTTAACCAGTGATCAGCATACACGGACTGCTTTATTTTAGCAGTCAACTCCAGTCATGTAGAGAGTTCACGTTTCAAGTTCCCTTGATTGTGCAATCGATGAAACTTTGACGGTTACTATACAATATGCTGCATTACGCTCCTGCTGCGTACAAGATAATGGACCAAACTCTTATCTTTCAGGCAGTCATACGTTTGGTGAGTATACGTAAATGCTGGCGACGGTAAAATGAAATCAGATTCACTACATTACATTGTAATTATTGTCACTACCGCACATATATAAAAAAACATTGACCTTGAGCAGCACTGGGCAATGTAGTGCGGATTTATTAATACCAAGTGCAAGAAATCAAGTTCACGATCAGTGTCAAGGCTAGTCTATGTCTCGGCTGGCCGGCCACAATATTGTTGTTAAAATCTTACATAACATTGCAAGTACTGCAACGGAAACATTAGAGAAATTGGATAGGCAATTGGTGACTACAACGGAATATTATTGGAGGCAGAATAGTTATCACGCGGCGATTGAATGAACATTGACGTAAGGAAGAAATACCTACGATGTTTTAAGCAATCAAAGCTTTCGAGATAAACACATGTTGCATAGTTGGCTTGACTCTTATTGCACCCACGTACCTACGTGCGTGGATCAGTATTAGAGCAAGACAATCATGATTTGCCTGGCATTACCCCATGCATGGTTGGGGCCGGCACTTGATTCAACCCGGTGTGGCTAATCACCTGATTTTAATACTACATATAAACATTATTATTGTCTGAATACGCCTGCCTAGCCCTGATGATAGCGCAAAGGAGTACAGTCAAACGAAACTTAATACCGACGTGTGGAATAATTAATTTTGCACCATGAACAATGGGGTTTTAGTGATGAGCCCAAATTGCATAATACCGCATTACAATTAATAGGCCACTAGGCATAACTCCGAGATTACAGTCATAAGGCTTCTTTTGAACAGTTAGCCAATCGAACACAATGTTAAAGTTCATACAATTTGGCTTGACGAAGTTAGGTGCATTTTGACAAAATCGCTGGACGTTTCTATATTTTTATTTATTTTTGGGGTAGGGTTTTAATTCACGAATTTAAAGCAACCAGTGTTTATTACCGTCATGTAATTTTGATTAGGGTACATCTTTTATACCCAATCATGGCTCAGCACCGAAAATAATTCAAGACGACGCATCCAGACTCGTCCACAGTAATTGGTAGCTCGTAACAATGAGTGCTAGCAGCATCTGCCTGTGGTCCGTGTGCATAAAGTGTATGAGTGACGTTTAAAATAAATTAAGATTTCGTCATTATAATTTATGTATTTGGCTGTACCTCTTCTTGAGAAGTCTAGCTTTAGAAGCGCACATGGCGCTACACACGTGCGTAGGTACTTTCATAATCTAATTCTACGCGCTACCACAACATAATACAATGAAGTATGTCCACGTGCATTCTATGACGCAAACGAGCGCAGACTGCCAAGTAGTTACGTTATCTAGTTATTATACGTGTGAACGATCTCTATTGGGCTTCATTATCGCATGGGACTTCTATTTGTCCTCAATGGAACGGACATTACCTAGTATCATTTGAGTTGAGTGGAAATAGATTTCTGGATATGTCGATATCAACTTCTTACAGTTTTCATGAACGATCATTCGATTGTAATACGAATCATAAAGTACTAATAAATGACTTTATACCTACGTCAAAACATACGCGTGTAGTCATCACAATTCGTATCGTATCATATCGAATTCCAACAGTGGATAATAGTTCAGTAGGTATATCACAATGATATTCTAGTCAGATAATGCAGATTATGACAATCAGATCACGTTTTAGAGCTATGATCTTGACACACGCCTTCAAAGCTTAGACCATATTAATTTTATGCACTAATCGGATGTTCAGCGTCTTTAAGACTATTCTGACTTCTGACCCTGAGAAAAGAGGAAGACGTAACATGGGTGGATTGTGTGAATGATGAATTGGCTAGAAATTGGTGTGAAAATATAAATAAATGATAGCTATCTAATATTAAAGAAAGAGGAAAACAGATTAAACCAACTCTAAACGTGGCATACGGATAGGAGGATGATAATATGTACGACCTGACTCTTAGCAAATCAATCATATAATCACTAACACTGTGTCCGAAAGAGGTAATTTTTATTTAGTTCACTAAAAACATCACTAAACTTTTACTCGGGTTTTGGGTTTGTTTGGGTACACGATTAAATTAAACCCATGGTCGAACGATATTTACACTTCAAGCAACAGCATCTGTCTATTGTCAGTAAATTAATCTTTCTCAAGCTTCTGATAATTGCCATATTTGAATAGGAAAACGGCTGATGGCATAACGAATACTTTAAGAGATGAATGGACAGGATGGTATGATATTTTACGACAGTGCACACGCTTCTATAATAAATTACCAACAGAAATTGTAAACTTGCCCTTCAATAAATTTAAAGAGATCATCAAAGCAGTTTTGCTCAAAAAAGGATATTATACTGTAAGTGATTATATTTGTGATAAGGAACCCTGGGATGTATCTTTGTCGAAAAATTATTGTAAATAATCCCATTGGCACTGTACTTTTGCTACAATTAATTAATATTAGTTTGATCTTTGCTTTGACTGGCAATTTGCCATGCTCACAAATATTTGTAATATTTTAGTTATTATATTTGACAATTGAGCATTTCTGCTGTGTCCCATGGGCTTATATTCATGAGATATAAATACTGTAACCAAAAACATTGTATAATATATATTTTTTTAAAAGAGTAATTGTTGAGTTTCTTGCCGGGTTCTTCTCAACAAAAGCTACCTTCCGAACCCGGTGGTAACATTTATAATCATGTATAATGTATTTTGTGTCCTTCTGACGATTTGAAAGTACTTTGTAAGAAGTCTAATCAAATAAAGATATTTTGAGTTTGAGTTTGAGTTTGATATTTTTCTGGAACAATTGATGGAACACAAATACATAATTACATAGTAGACATAAAGGGTAGGGGCCATACATATAAATCCATCGTTCTCATTTGATCACGGAAATAAATATAAAAGCCTACACTTATGATCACGCTCTAATGTTTATGCTGTTATCAGTCATTATCATCAGTTAGATAGCTAAGTATTTTGATCTGATTGTGGTGTCAATTACTGTGGTAATAATGTCGACCTCATAATTATATGCCAGGCAAGGCAAGATACCTCTTCATGTAATTCTATCACTTCTACTACTGTCACCATATGCCATCGCACTTCATGCCCTCACTAAGGATCCAAAATTCTGTTACACTGTGTAGGTACTTCAGTAACCCAAATATAGGTTTGAAATAATAAGGTCATATGTCACTAGCGAAAACTAACTAGCTAGCCGCTGCTAGGCAATACCTTTTTATTGACACTGACTTGACAACTGGTGAAAAATTGTGTCTGTCAGGAAAATATACTAATCTAATTGAATGTTTTAAATCCTGCATTAAAGTGTTTCAACAACTGCGCTTATTCTTCGACCTTATCATGAAAATCGTAAACGTAATAAGTTGATCTGCCATCTTCTC
This sequence comes from Watsonalla binaria, assembly GCA_929442735.1. Classification (NCBI taxonomy): domain Eukaryota; kingdom Metazoa; phylum Arthropoda; class Insecta; order Lepidoptera; family Drepanidae; genus Watsonalla; species Watsonalla binaria. The sequence continues at coordinate 5,087,860 of OV838938.1, forward strand.
ATCTAGGCGCTAAACACAACCGGCCAAGCACCCTATATTTGGGGCTTACGACACTCAGGTTGTGGAATCAGCAGAATTGTTTTCCACCATAGTTGCCGTATACCACCATATTTTCTTTATTAAAACTAACAGATTTGAGCGACTCTTGTTAGAAAATGCAGACATATCATTCATCCCACTTTATAAGTTGGTCAAATTGTATGCATAGTATGAGAACAGAGAGTCCAAAAGGTAAATAGCCGCAACACTACGTTACCGCGTGTTCTATCGAGCTCTTTTTATCGACAATGAGTAATGATTGCCGGGCAAACCCGTTCAAGGTTTTGCTATCACAGAGTATCACCTTAGAAATAGAACTTTAAGCAATGGAGATAAAGCTCAAAATAAAATATATTTGAATTTAACTATCAATAATGCTATTGAAGGATTAGAGGTAATAATTATCTCATACAATAAAGTGTCATTTACATTGCCATTATTACATAATTTGTCAATAATTGAGATATTTTTTTTAACTGATTATTAATGCCAATTGAATAGATTGAGGATTATGAAATACAAATTAATTCATAAAATGGACTTTTTTTGCTTGGAGAGGCATTGATCAACATCACTGAAATGTTAAGAATCCCTGGTAGAATACTAAAAGACATTGAGATTATTATAACTTACGAATTTGCTGCTACTCTTCAAGCCAACCTTCCCATGGTTGGCTAATGTTACTGCAGTCCTGAATGCACCCATTTTTAACCTGGCTTTGTACCTGGAAATGGCAAAACTAGGGTCAATAATCTGGGTAGCAAAACAAAAATTCGAGAGAAATTGAGTAGTTAAGTGGTGAAAGCATAATATGGGAAATCTAAATCCTATTTATAACATATAAGCTAAAATTTAAATTTCTTAGTTTTAAACAACTTATTGATGTCAAGGCTGCTGGCACACAACCACAAATTATAAGCTTACTACGAGAGGTATGGAATCTAGTTACAAATTTTTCGAAATTACACACTCACACGCGCGTATTTCGAGATTATGAGCGACATTGGCGTAATGTTAGTAAGAGTGTCACATTGTACGTGGTCGATCACATATACTTTATTTACATACATACAGACATTGTTTATAACTTGAAATCCACAAATCTACATTACTTTGCCAGTAAATTAAGATGTAAATTTTAAAAAGGGTCAAACATTCTTATTTCAAATGTTTAGTCTAGATTCCACACTGGTTATACGTGTAGACTGTGACAAAAATTTAAAATTACCTTGATAATAAAATTAAATTTCACTGATACTGCCTGCTTTATTTTAAATTAGTGGATGTCACGCGGTTTCACCTGCATAGTACGAATATGGGGATAAAATAAAGCCTATGTTACTTGCTGATGATGTAGCTTTCCAATGGTGAAAGAATTTTTGAAATTTGTGCATTAGTTTTTGAGTTTATTCATTACAAACATACACACAAAAATACAAATCCGTCCTCTTTATAATAGTAGTGTAGATATATCAATACCAAATATTCAACACCCAAGAATATTAAACAGCTAAATAGTTTACTCAACAATATAAGTGTTAGAGCCATTTTGATCTTTGACCCTTTTGTTCTAAATGTTTGTGTTCAGTGCCATAAATGTTTTATATTTTCACACTGATTATGTTGTATTTGATTTGTCCTTATCCTGTATACAATATACCAAAGATTTTAATAATTCTACAATATTATACACCAAGTGAAAAAAAAAGCTATGGAAATCATAAAACATATGTGAAAGTTTAAAATTCCAGGCATATGTGGTAGTATTTATTACTTTAAAAACATTATATATTTACCTGTTTACTTTATCATTATTAATATTATATTTGACTTCAATAATAACTAATTTACTAAAAATACACACAAGTTGTCATAAACAAATTTACACAATCCTAGACTGAGTTTGAGACCACAACTGGAGATAAGTTAATGGAAATCAAAATAATTCTTCCACATAAGAATGTAGACGTCCAGCCAAATTATAAAAGACATTCTTGAAAAGATTTACTTTTTTTAATTTTATCTTTCATAAATAATTCAGGTCAAACTTCAAGCGTATTTTTATTTAATATCGATGTATTTATTAATTTTAATAGAAAATGTATGTAAGGAAATATTAATAAAGTTTAAATATAGATCATTATGTCTATAATTTGTTGTGTAATCAAATTTATGAAAAGTTGCATTAAATAAAGCGGAGATACCAAAATAATACTACTAACTGGTTCAAGCTTCATAACACATGTTCTTCACAAATATTTCTACGCAAGTAAGGTATGGTATGGTTTCTAATATCGACTGTGCTATGATTTACTTATTACTTACCCGTTTTATTTAACCCAAGCAGCAAAATCAAAAGGTTCGTTTGGAATAATTACCACGATTCCTAGATAACGTTTAGCGATATGAAGTGTATACACATTAATACTTAGAGACTTTTATTGAGAAAATGAGTGAAATGAACACAACAAAATTTTAACACGCACAGCTCGCATGATCGGCTGATCGCGGGCGACCGGGCGACGGAGCGGGCGGGCGGGCGGACGGACGGAGGGAAGCGCATACGCATAGACAGGACGATTGACCATAGACGACTATTAATTAATTCTCAAGGCGAAATGTAAAATGATCAAACTGTCAAATAGATAACCGTTTTCATAGATATAGAAAAAAATTCGCTTGCCGTTTTGGGATCCCACCCCACCCAACGTCAATATCGGTGTTCAACTAAAATTTACGTCACGATCGTGCTCTTTGCCAGGAGTTTACGTATCTAAAAATATTAAATTACGATTTTGTGCAGTCATGAACTATGAGCGTTGACCTTGAATGCGCAGTCATATTATGAGTCTGTCTCTATCTGACTGTATAGCGCGATCGCGGATAGAATACATACGCAGCTATCCCCACTATTTTCGCTGAGCTTTCATATACATTTATGTTAATTACTCGTAACAGCACCTCTTTTGTGTATAGAATGAATTTAAAATGAAATATATTTTGACACTGACAGACAGATGATGAAAAATATGTCAATAAGTGTCATAACATTAGTCAGTCAAACTCATGCATGTAGTCGTGCGTGGAGAGGTTATATTTATTAAAAATAAGTTGGATTGGAAGAAAATAAATAAAGTACTGTTGGATGGATACTTATTAAGATCTCAGACTAAGGATAAGGCCGGAGGTAGACCTGGTTGAATGTGAAAAGAAGCACAGAACTATAAAGTACTCACAAGGAACTTGGTAGGGAAGTCAAAGAGGAAAGATATTCCAAGTTCATAAGTATCATCCTCTATACCTTCAATAATTGTAATAGTTAGTTCAGAAGAACATCGCGTTAGTCTAACGCAAATTTAAATATAGTTGATGATGGATGAAAATGATGGAAAAGAATTTAAGGAGCTGGGTGTAAAGTCCTGGCTGATAAAACAGCTCTTTAGCCTTGGTAAGTACTAATAATTATGTATAAATAGTCAATTTACACTATTTTGTATTATATCTATACAAATATTCTTATGACATTTGTTAGTGTTTTAAATGTTTGTAAGTTATTCTTGAGGAGATAATATTTTTAACTACTAATCCAATTTAAAAAATCTTTCACATAAATTACATCTAAGTAATGAAACAAAAAATATACTTTTACTAAGTATACTCAGATCCATCTGAACCATTACCTTGTCTATTCTCTGATCCCATATATTCTGAATCTTCCAGGCATAAGGAAACCAACACCTATTCAGAAAGAGTGCATATCCCATATATTGGCTGGTGATGACTGCATTGGTGCTGCTAAGACCGGTTCAGGCAAGACATTTGCGTTTGCTTTGCCCATTCTGCAGCATTTGGCTGAAGATCCATATGGAATATTTGCTCTGGTCCTCACTCCAACACATGAGTTGGCCTACCAGGTACTATTTATACTACTCACTTACAAGCAAGCTTTTAGAAGAAAATGTAAATGTTTTTTTTATCTTTTATTTTTAGACAAACATTGACCAATACATATCATCCAAACATTATGTCGATGATTACTTTCATATTTGATAAATGTTATTATAACAAGACATTGTAAGACAAGTGACATCTGTGATGAATAATGCCACATGATGACCATGACCGCTTGCTCAAGAGTGTAACAAACAAGAGGAGAGATAACAAAAATTTCAGATTGACACATCTCATTGTCACTATACTAGTTCCTCAGCACTGTACCACAGTTTAATTATAAGCTTAACAAATTTACACACTCACACAGATGCTACAAGAAATTCAAAATCACATTATTTTGGCAGTAAATAAAATAGTAAATTTTGATCTTTAACATTGACAGACCTAAAGCCTAATGGAGCAAACATTCTTATTTCAAGAAATAGGTTTGGATTCCTTACTTACTAAGCTTGGATTTATACTGTGACTGTACATTGGTTCTATAACTTATTCCAAAGCCTGTTTAACTTACAGATTGCAGACCAATTTAGTATCTTAGGGCAGCCATTAAACTTGAGAGTATGCATAGTAACAGGAGGTTCAGACCAACTGGAAGAGTCATTGAAACTGGCGAAGAGACCACACATAGTAGTGGCAATGCCGGGGAGGTTGGCCGATCATATCAATGGCTGTGATACATTCACTTTGAAGAAAATCAAATATCTTGTTCTGGATGAAGCTGACAGGTATTAAATAAAAAACTTAAATCCAACGACTGAAGTTGGATTTAAGATGTTGAAGTATAGATATATTTATTCCTGCATTTTGCCTTGCCATAGTAAGGTAAAAAGTAATGTTTTGTTTTTAGTGATCATGGTTATTTGACTGAAAGCTGTAAAATATTGAACAACATTACAAGCTGTATTACGGTTGGTCGCACACACTCAATAATATTGTAAATAAAGTACATATTGACACTGATGTTATGTGTGTGCGGTGAGTCTGAGAATACTTATAATTAAACATAGATGTCAAATAACATGGCAAATATTTTATACCACTGGGGATGTAAAATACACAAATCTCTTGCCAATTCTTTGAAATACTCCTAAGCATAATTCTGGCACCACTATTATATTAGCAGTTCAAATTGAGCAGATTGTATGTTCATAAATCATGCTGGTAATTAAATAAAAAAATCATTTATTTTTTAATTTGCAGATTGTTCAGCGAATCATTCAATGATGACTTGCAGACTATATTTGATGCATTACCCGCTAAAAGACAAAACTTGTTGTTCTCTGCAACCATCACGGAGGATGTAAGGGAGTCCAAGATATTGCCTCTGAATAAGGACGTAAGTAAAGTTTACCCTATCAATATGAACAGAAGCCATACCATAAGTTCTTATTGTTGCCATAGCTGGCTCCACTGTATGGAACACATTATATCAAAATAAGAGGAATAGAGGAAACCTGCATATGTGTGAGATGTAATTCAAAGATGTGTGTATTGTGCCTGAGACAGCGGTGGACTCACCCTCTGTCACGTTGGCACTTAATTGTATTTGGTGAAAATGTTCTTACCTTTCTGCTTACCCTTTCGGGGACCCTTCTGGGATGGCGTGAGCATATGTATTTTTTTAACCGATGATATTGTTTATTTTCCACATAGAAACTGCAAATATGGACTGAATCTGACCCCCAACTGACAGTATCCACTCTAGACCAGCGATATGTGGTGTGTCCGGCTTATGCAAGGGACGTGTACTTGGTGCAGACGCTGCGTAAATACAGGGAGGCCAAACCGAGCTCCCATGTTATTGTCTTCACTGATACTAAAAAGTGAGTACATATTACAATGAGAATAAAGCCGTCATAGCCGACTGCTCAAACCCTACGGTTTGAGCAGTCGCCTGCTACGCAAGCGACGCATGTTCGATCCGAGCAACCTGCACCAATGAGCTTTTCTAAAAAACCGTAAGTGCAGCAACCAAGGAAAACGTCACGCAAAACGTGCATATGTCTGAGAAGTAATTCAAAGACAGATGTAACGAAATAACTGAGCTCTGCAGCATTTGCAATTAGAAAAATTTGACGAGTGTCAACCCAGCTCGATTGGCATATATAGTTATTTCCATAGTCTTCCATAGTTTCCATTCTCTATGGAGTAATGCTTCAGAAGTCGGCTCTATCTTTGTGCTGCAGAAACGGGGTGTTCTTGCAATCTATATTCAAAAAACCCCAGATTCTCTCAGGGAAAAGTTCTAAGATATAATATTGATATATGTATAAATATTACAGGGAATGCCAAGTGCTGTCAATGATGCTGAACGCAATATCCATGGACAATGTGTGCCTGCACGGGTTCATGCGTCAAAGGGAGAGAATGGCCGCGTTGACGCAGTTCCGCAGCAACTTGAAGTGCACCCTCGTGGCGACCAATGTGGCGGCCAGGGGGCTCGACATTCCCACCGTGGATCTAGTTGTCAATCACAAACTGCCGCTCGAGCCCAAGGAATATGTACACAGGTATACAACCTCTCACGGGGTGCAAACTGCTCTATTATCAATAGAGGATAATACAATTCTTAATATCTTTATTTTATTAGACTATATCAAAGTACTTTCAAACCGAAGAGTCGTGGTGGCCTTGAGGCTTGAGCAGTCGCCTGTTACGCAAACGATGCAATCCTAGCGGGGCCCTGTACCAATGAGTTTATCTAAAAAACTTATGTACAGTGATTTCACACCACATGCTTTACGGTGAAGGAAAACGTCGTGAGGAAACCTGCATATTTCTGAGAAGTAATTCAATGACGTATGTAGAGTGTCTAAGACGGCGATGGACTCACCATCTATCACGTTGGCACTTAATCATCTTCGGTGAAAAGTGGGTGCTGTGATTTCAACACCTCTGCCTACCCCTTCGGGGAATACAGGCGTGAGTATATGTATGTATGTACTTTCAAACCGCCAGAACGACATGTTTATGCAGGAAACAGCTTCTGCAAGCGTGGAATAAGTAGTTGAGCTAATGCTAGCTTTAACCCACTAGATGAATATAGCCTATAGCCGTCCTCGATAAATAGGCAATCTAACACTGAAATAATTTTTTAATCGGACCAGTAATTCCTAAGATTATAGAATATTACTTCATATAAAGAATAAGTATAAAATATGTTGCCGCCGGCTTCGGAAAGTTGCTTTTACTGAAAAGAACCTACGTAAGGAAAAAGTAATTGTGCGTAAGTCCAACCATAGTTCATAGCTATAGGGAATTATAATGGTACCAGAATGTCTATGTGACAACCAAGGAATATATCTAGTGTGCTCTTCTCAACATCCCTTAGAGTCTAGCTAGGATCTCTAAAGAACTTTTCGCTTTGACAGTAAAACTACCCTCAAATAAAAGACTTCTGTAATATAGTCTTATTTTGATTAACAGATTTCGTTGCATAATTCAATTAATTTCTTTCTTCATTTCATATGACTTAACTTAAAGTGATTTATACAGAACAGCTGCGTTATCCTGTAAAGTTTCTCAGAGTCGCACTCGACGTAAATTTTACTTTATAGATTTGGCTTATGTATCAATTTCCTATGAATACAACCGGCTCTTGACGTCCAGTTTGAGCTAGACGACACTGAGAAACCTTACAGAATAACGCGGCAGAATCTTTAGCAAACGGCTTCAAAATTCAAAATATGTGAAATGTAACTGTTCGTAGGGTCGGTCGCACGGCTCGCGCGGGAAGGACCGGGATGGCGATATCTCTGATCACTCCGTACGACATCTTGCGGTTGGGTGAGATTGAGGACACGATAAATACCAAACTTACCGAGTACAAAATTGATGGTGAGTTGCATTACTGTCGCTTCAATACTTTTTATTTCTTATTACTAGCTTACCTGCGCGATTGTGTGAAAGATGATATGGCTAGAAAGGGAGTGAATACAGATATGACTGTTGGTAGAGAGGAATTGAATGTGATGCGGGCAGGAGGATGAAGAATAGTTAATCAACCCTAACCCAAGCCAGTAATTGGATAGGTGACCACCTGAGTTCCCTCTGTGCCCCAGAGAGCACGTCAAGCCGTCGGTCCCGGTTGCCATTTTAACATCTTTGGCTATCGTTACCGGTCAGTTGGAAGCCTAAGATAGTCTGACAACTAAAAAGGCGTTACGAATCGGTCAGATGGCTGTCGCTTCATTTAAAAATCAGCCACGTCAATGCCGATCTCAACAATGTATGGGATAAGATTAAAGAGACGATTGATATAAGATACGCGAAAAAAGTTGCGGTTAAAGATTGGTTTCTTACATAATAATGTGACTTGCAGATGACGAAGCAGTGAAGGTATTCACAACGGTAAGCGTAACGCGTCGCGAGCAAGAGGCGCAGTTAGACAACGAGGAGTTTGAGCAGCGCAAGCGCAACTATCGCTTGAAGCGGTGGCTGCAGGCGGGGGTGGATCCTGAGGTCATGGAGGAGGGGTGAGGATTGTTTTTAATATCATTTACATACAATAAAAGTATGGCTAGGCATGACGATATTGATGAATGTTGATGACTCTCATTTGTAAACAAATACGGGTCTTAATCGCGTTGATTGCATTATTATTTAAAAAAAAATGTGGATGAAGAGAATGAGTTGCAGACTCTCCACACATACCTCATGAGATAGCTAATCAATTACACTTTTTTCAATACAAGAGTCACTTCGTCGGTTTATCATATACACATTCAATAGGCATAAAACGAAAGTATATATCTATCTGTCTGCTACCTTTTCACGTAATTGTTGTAACTTTGTGTAGGGAGCTTTGGATCCAACGGCGGACGAGGTTGCGGTTGAAAGCTAGAATGTTACATATACTTTTATTTTACCACAGCTCTATACCAAAATGCTGAAGTTATATCGAAAGAAAAAACTTATGTGTATTGTTTTCACACCACGTGTTTTACGGTGAAGGAAAACATCGTGAGGAAACCGATATATGTCTGAGAAGTTATTCAAAGACGTATGTATTCTTCAGACGGCGATGGACTCACCCTCTGTCACGTTGGCACTTAAACATTTTCGGTGAAATGTAGGTGTTGTTGTTGCAAAACCTCTGCCCTTCGAGGACCCTTCTGATGAGTCATTACGATATTGTGACTAATTTCAGCCTTGAAGAAATGCGGCGCAAACGTATAAAGGCAGCCAAGAAAGCAAAGTTGGAGAAAATAAAGGAAATACAATCGCAAATCAAGAGTGAAGATAACACACACCGTTTACACGAGACTGCGGACATTGACTCCAGTATAAAAGATAGCTTGAAAAAAGTCAACAAAACTCTGATGAAGAAAGATGACAGGTTTAAAAACGTTATCGGCAAGTTGACCAAGATTAAACGGAAGGCAGACAATGTCAAAGCAAACAATATAGCCGACGAACAAGGCAAGCGTAATAAAAAGAAAAAAAATATTACGAATAAATAATATTTTGTGACATCCTCGTTTGAAACCCTTGCGCAGTTGTCATATTATGAATCATGTCGCTGTCTGGTGTATGACGTAACTAAATCATGCGCAGTTACCCCACTTTTTTCTGAGCGCTCATAACTCATGCCGGCACCTGTACCTACCTACATACCCTTAGACATTACAATTTTCTATCCCTTAAAAGCCGAAGGGGTACAAGTCAAAACTAAGAAAATCAATCCACTTTTGATCAACATCAATATGACTCAATTATTATTTCTTATTCTTAGACCATAGATAAAAAAATCGCTGCCGACTAAAAAAGTGCAGTGAATTTTATTTCTAGGGTAGTCAATAAGTAAGAATGTGAAAAATAACGGAATCTTCAGAGTATTTTTTTGTATTTTTATTGTCATCAATTATATTTATGATTAAACTTAAAAAAAAAAACTATATTATGTTATAAAATATGGATCTCAAACTATTAACTGAAAATTTGTGGAATTAAAACACGTGTAAATAGTAAACAATAATTTATTTTACACATTGTATGCATAATTAAAATAAATACAACGACAACATAAACCGTCCATGGCAAAATTATTTGGCACAAGAAATCTGCGAATATAGCTATGCTTATTGAGAATAAGAAAAAAATTGTGCTGAAGGAGGTTGATATAAAACTTGCGATATAACCTTAATAACTTACAAATAAGGTCTATAATCGAGTGCTGCATAATACAAATTTCAAATTTACTTAATAATCGATCCTATTTAATTGGTGTGTAAGGTTTTAATTACCATGCCAGTAATAATACGAATGATAATGTTTGATAGACGACACTTAAAAAACATTGTATATTTAATAAATATTTTTGTTACATTTATCATAATACCGACCGAGGGCAGTTTTTATAAACCCATTACTTTAAATTGAGTGAACGTACATTGTCTACTTGCCTCCAAACTAGATTTCTAATAAGCTTACAATATAATCTGCGACGTCACGACTTTAGAGCGCTCAGTGAAAGTAGCGGGGAGACTCGCACATGTTTTCTCCCCACAAACCCAAAACATTATTTTTACTACTTTTTTAGGTGAAAAAATGGGTGTTATTGAAACACCTCTGCCCCCCTTCGGGGAGTGCGGGCGGGAGCATATGTATGTACTTTTTATTTTGCTTATTTACAAATTATTTATCGAATAATTCCCTTGTCGTCGATTCCCTCCACGCCGATGTCTTTGTTATTCTTCTAATAACAGGCTTAATGGTTTTATTTTGAAGTCTATTATCTTAACATCATAAATCTTGAGGATCCTGGTTAGGATAATGAGACGAACTATACAAATTATTGTATTCGTCAGTGTAAGTGTGCAAAGTTTCAAATCAATTCAACGAATCTAAGATTCTATTATATAGATACAAATGTACAAACAAAACTAATTTAAGCTCAAAACTCGTGACAGCGCCTGTTTGATCAAAAAAAGTCTACTTATACATACATATATTGGAATAAAGTCGTCTTAATATAAATTAAGTTATTTAATATTTTAGTAAATTTTCGATTGAAACTATATTGATTGAAATTATCCAAATTATCAAAAATATGAAGTCATGATTCCAATTACTTTAAAAAAATTGAGCACGAACAAAATTAACTGTAGATTAAATATAATAGATAAATTAAAAGAATTATATTTAATTAAACTATGATAATGCATTAAAACTTATATAACTATTATAAAAATGCGAATATATTTAGAGACATTATTTAAATAAGTAGTCACCTATATTATAATGCATTAAAATTGGGTTAAATATTAATTTAATGATTTTAAAGCAACCCCATTATACCTTGCATTATAATGTTTTTAAAAAATCCTCATTTTCCTCACAGCCAGTTAATTTCATCCAAAGTTCGAATAAATCAAACTGAATTTTTGCTATATTTTCAAGAGCATTTTTGTAATTAGTAAGCAGAGATACTAAATATGAATTTTAAAGTACATAATACGTATGATAATACCTTGTTAATTCTAATTGATATACAATCAATTTTATAAGCAGATCCCAAAGTCTTGGACTGAAAAGCGTCCAGCACCCTAAGAACCGTAAGTATTAGGTTTCAAATATTTTAACGTGAACGATATCGATTGCATATTTCACACATTTTGAGACTGATGCCCGCGACTTTGTATGCGCAGAATTTTACTAATCCTTATATTATGGACTATACACACAATATCATTATATATTATAGTCTACTAGCGGACGTCACGCAGTTTCACCCGCGTAGTTCCCGTGGGAGTACGGGAATAAAATACGGGAATAGCCTATATTTCTCGCTGATAACGTAGCTATCCATAGAAGAGTTTGAGCCAGTTCGTTACAAACATACTTACATACAAATCTTTCCTCTTTATAATATTAGTATACATGTGTTATTCCAATGTATAAGCTGCATTATTGTTAAGTTTCATTAAAATCTATTCAGTAGTTTTTGTGTGAAGGAGTAACAAACATGTGAGTTTATAATATTTGTAGGATTACACTTACCGCTAGGGGCGCTTTTATGTTCCCATACAAAGTGAAGCATATACGCAATCGTTATATTCTACGTTAACAAAACACGATAAAACCTATAATTGAGGTAACTCACCTATTATCACTAGGTTTGTGAAGTGTGCTAGAGTGCTTAGTGCGAGTTTTCTTAAAATCGCGTATGTGCTATGTGCTCACAATAGTGTCGTCTTTAGGCCGACAGACGGCGCTGTTTCGATCCAATACAAATCTGCTTTTACGTCGACGCGATGACTAGTGACAGCGGCAGTGAAAAACTCGCACTAGACACTCAGTTGTACAATAAACAACAAAGGCAGGTGACCAAAAAAAGATTTTCCCCTGATTTTTTTAAATCGCCTGAGATCGTTGGTATAAGAGTAGTTCCATCTCTTTTTGTGATACAGATTTCAAAAGGGATTGACATAGTTCTAGTCCCAGTTTGGTCTAGTGTTGGTTTAAACTGTTTTGTTATAATGAGTTTACATTCCACAAGTACATATTAGATTAAATCTCCAATATCTCCAATAAAAATAAGATGTTATTTACTATAAGGCCTTTCATGATCATATTACTACTAAACAAACACAATAATTTTTATGTATACTTACAAATAAAGTACAACACGAATTTAGCTGGAGGTATTTTGGCCTTAGACTTTGGCCGTTTGCATGAATGGTTACTTTAGAGATCTTCCACTTGATCAGCCCATTGACCCTAGAATCCAAGCTCCTGAAATGCTTTTACATAATTTTATGACATGAAACCAACGTTTATTTTCGACTGTGAAGAATACAGAATAATACCAGATGCTTACATGCATGTATTGTAAGTCTATACTCTATAATATAAATACAGAGAAAATAATTGTATTTTCGTCTATAATGAAGATATTCATAAACATGGATTTCACAAATATATATCGAACTAGCGGACGTCACCCGGTTTCACCAGCGTAGTTCCCGTTCGCGTGGAGGTACGGGGATAAAATAAAGCCTATGTTACTCGCTGATGATGTAGTTTTCAGATGGTGAAAGAATTTTTGAAATCGGCACTGTAGTTTTTTAGTTTTTTCTTTACAAACATACACACAAAATTACAAATCTTTCCTCTTTATAATAGTATTTTAGATGTAGATAAGTTAGCTATCTTCCAGTAACAACATATATTTCTTCACAGCCGCAAGTATACGTGGCGCATATTTATAATATCAGCAAGGTATCCCACCTGGTGGTAAGCGGTGACCGTAGCTTGTAGCATTGGGGATGTCGAGGGTATAAACTATAATGTATTAAAAAGTTTATTCGGATATTTGTAGCAGCGAATTAATGGTCGCATCTTTGTTTCCGCGGTTTGCTTCCAGCACTGACTTGATCACCTCCTTGTCCATACTTGGGAACATCTCTTCGATCTGTATTTGATAAAATTTAATATAATTAACTGGAATTATTGCATTAATGCCATATTAACAGAGATTTATATATTTAATAGAACATAAATCAATCATAATAAATTGACATTTTTTTTAGTTTTCAATGAAAAAAATATCGTACGTTTATTTTTAAATAAACCCGTTTGTATGCGAGATGCATATGCCTTTGCACATAATCAAAACAAAACAATCTTTGAGTAGCGCGCTATTTACGGTCGTACCAAACTCCATTTGATGATTAATTAATGTCATATTCAATTAATATATCGACCTCCGTAAATATGGCACGAATGCCAAACCACGTCAAGAATTGTTGCAATATTTTATACGTGTTTGTTTAGCTATATACAAGTCGGATAGCTCTGAATTGTGAACGGAAAATCCCCTATATACTACCTTTACTGATATGTGGGCTAAACTAAATTGTAAATAAGTACGACGGTTAAATTAACAATTTTTTTCTCGAAACTTTTAATGGCATCATAAGAAGTTAAGATTAAAATGGGAATGAATACCTGTTGCAGTTGTTCAGCGGTGATGGGTTGTGGTTGAGGTTGGGGTTGGGGCTGGGGCTGGGGCTGGGGCTGGGGCTGGGCCGGGGGGTAGGCGTGCATGGCGGGCTGCGCGGGGTACACCGACATGGCGGCGTAGCCCATGCCCGTGCTCGGCACCACCACCATGGGGGGGAAAGCGGCCACCGCGGCCGGACCAACCTGTTAAGGAAAAATTATGTGATGAGGTTATGCGTTTTGAATTGATCTGGTACCAGAGTGCAGATCAAATAATAATATAACTGGAAAATTTTTGAAGTTGCCACGAAAAAATAATTTTGAATTTCACACCACGTGCTTTACAGTGAATGAAAACATCGTGTATGGTTATTTATATATATATTAGGAGCCGTGGTGGCCTTGAGGTTTGAGCAGTCGCCTGCTACGCAAGCTGAAATGAGATTTCTAAAACACTTATGTACAGTGATTTCACACCACGTGCTTTACGGTGAAGGAAAACATCGTGAGGAAACCTGCATATTTCTGAGAAGTAATCTGTCACATTGGCACTTAATCATCTTCGGTGAAAAGTGGATGTTGTGATTACAACACCTCTGCCTACCCCTACGGGGAATACAGGCGTGAGGATATGCATGTATTATGTGATGTACTTACCGAGTGGCTCATAACCAGATTGATCATCCCTTCCACGCCGTCCCCCTGCTTGCCGTTCAAGGGGAACCAATCCTCGTTTGTTTCTCCCTTAACAAATATAAAATACATATTTATAGTACAAACTCTAATCTACATTGTAGACGATACCGCATCATCTTTCAATTTCGGTACTTAATGAGAAAGACTACTTGAAGACTTGTGCGAAATTCTCAAAATAGGAAAAATACGATCACGAGGCGGGAGTCGAACCCACGACGTCTCCAAACCGTGCAGTAGCTCTGCCACCTGAGCTACTAGTGATCTCACCTCATGCTTCGAATTTTTCTTTCCCTTGATTATTGCGATTTAAGGAGCCGCCTTGAATTAAGAATATAAATATGCTATCACAGCATACCAATATAACGGACTGTAAGCTACCAGATCAACAGAAATATTATGATAAAGTTATTTACATTAAGGACAGCTTGCGGTATGTTGATGTGAGTCCAGGCGATAAGCTCGTCCATGGTGAAGGAGCACTCGTCGAAGATTTCCAGGTAGATGGAGTTCACTCCGGGAGGCAGCAAGCTACCAAATATTATAATTACAATAATATAGACAATTTACTTTGTCTGCATTCTTTATACAGACAATTAAAATTGAAGTGTCTATTTTAATTCCAAATCAACAGTTTTCACTAAGTGCAAACGAAAGTACATATATACTGTGCTGATATATAAAAAAAACTATTTTTAATCCTACATGTGTCATCACGAGTTTAGAGCGCTCAGAGAAAAAATTGGGAGAACTGCACAGGTATTCGTTCGCACTCGTACACATACAAGTAATAAAATTAAAAATTGTATCTCCCTGACATCAAGAAATTTGTAAAAGAACTAATGTATGATAATTTATTTTTCAAAATCTAGGGGCTGTGGATGTCAGGGAATAAGTCAGACGAAAGACAACCAACTTCAAATTCAAGGCTAGCACTCAAAACTCGTGACGACACCTGTACCCGGTAAGATACTTAGTTTCACAGTGTGACAAAAAAATCTAACGCTTTAGCGCGAGTAGCGAGTGGTCGCCAAATTTTTTTTTATTCGTAGTAAACTTGACTAATCTAATTTGGTGTAATAAAAATGCAATGTTACCAGTGTATAACTTTGTTCCATCTGGGAGTCTTCCCGCCACTGGGGTCCGTGTGGGTCTCGTATATACAGTGGCCGACGCGCATACGCACGTAAGGGTCCATGCGAGTGAGGCCTACAATAATACAGGCGTAAAATACCATGAATATCACGAATGTTACATCAATATGGGTATATGGGGTGATATTGCTTAAACACAAACTTTCGTTATAATGATCACATATCTAAGTGAAAAATAACTCACCATAGTTTTTGACCAGTTTAGCCTGAGCTATTGTGATGCTGAGCCGCGCCGTTAGAGGTGGTCCAGCTGTCGGGACCTTGGAACAATAATTTTCGTATTTGATATATAATTACTACTTATCATAACTTTGCACTTCTATATTTTTATTGGATGAAATAAAAAGATACTTAATAGACAATAACTATCATGTTATTATGTGGCAGTGTGGATAAGGCCCATTTCAAAATAGCACAACTTTAAATACATCATAGAGATTGATGTCCCTAATTTGCAATATTGCAATGAAAAAATAAACTGTATTGAATATTATAGAAAGTAACTAACAGTAGCACCACACAGCTGCTGCTGTAAGGCCAATGCTGCTTGGTAGTCAGCATCGAGGGTGTCAGTGGCTCCATCAGCACGGAGGAACCCTGCTGGCAGTGGACCCAATAGCACCTGTAGGAAGAAGCATTTATACATAAAGGTCACGAGTTACTACATACTTTGAATATAGTATTATGAGACTGTATTTGTTTATACGTATGACGCGAGGCGAACAAAAACATGCATCCGCCAACAGTAGGTACTGGCATGTCTTTTTTACAAAATCACTCACAAATTCCATAATGATTCCAAACGAACAAATATCTGTAATAAACTATAATTTGACTGTACACAAAGTCCACTCAGGTCAACCTTCCTTGTAAGAAATCTTTGGTGGCATCGACTGAACAAAACGGAATTTAAAGATGAGATCTAAATTAAACTTTTGCTTCTGGATAAGGGGAAACAGATCTTATATTAAGTTTTAGTTGTAGAGCATCAAAGTACTTTTCTTTCTCTTCAACCTTATCAACACTACTGGTGAAAAATTTCTAGTGAAAAAAATTACATACAGGTAGCAAAATGTGGTTCATGTTAATTATGCCACTTTTGTACATTATTACAGCCATATTAGCATATAATGAGGTCAAATTCTAGCAACAAAATACTTTCATACTATTTAAATATGTATACAATTTCTAGTTAATTGGTTGGGCTGTCAACCTATACCAACAGTGTAAAAACCATGATAAGTTGGAAAATAAATGTTTTCTTTCCGGTGTAGTAAAAATGCATGTTTAATATGATGTAGACATTTTACATTCTTGGCAGAGGGCTTCGGTTGGTACTACTTATCAATGTAAAAAAAATCCATTAATATAAAAATAAAAAAAATAATTTTGTTGTCATAATTCCATTTTGCAACAATAATAAGCATTGTCTTATGTTTATAAACACCTAACCTTTAATAAGCCATTACATCTAGGTGCACTTAACCACCAATTAAAGGTATTTTTTAAATTTATTTTCACCTAAAAAGTCTACCGCCTGTATCATCATTCTCCCGCCTTTATCCAATATTTTGTTTTCACTTCCATTGTTCCTTATCAGGCATCAGTCACTCCCTTAGTCGCCATATTCATATATCTCATCCATTGTTTCTTGGTTATACATTTATCTAAATATGTTATCTATATATATAGCCAAGATAATCTTGTTTGTTTATTTATTTGTGTCTATAAGATTTTTGCAAGTAGATTACCACATTGGAGTCTGCACACCATTTAAGCAGCTTGTAAGTTGGCAGCCAATTGTGTTGGATTGCCGCCCCTTGGACCATCAGGGTGAGGGAACAAAGAGTGTACCTGTGTTTGAGTACAGTCTTGTGCTATAATATCTCTTGCACAGATGGCCAATTCCCGTGGAGATAAGCCACCATAACCGAAATTCAGTTGGAGACCATTATTATTATTGCACAATATTTACCAACAGCTATTTATGATTTCAAAAATTAAAAACTAATAAGATAACTTATTTATGAAAATAATAAATATTTTTGGGAATCCATACATTCTTTTCAATTAATTGTTTTGTTTTAGATAATATAAGCAAAATAAATGATGCACCTTGGATATGGAACAAAAATGTATCATGGTGAATTCTAAAAGATTGCAATAACATCATTGATGTTCTGTTCAATTAAATTCAATTAACGATTACTTTCCAATTCTTATCTATTAAAAAGATTGTAACGAAACAATCAGACAGACAGTTTTTACTGAGCTAGCAAGGAAAAAGCTTATATCTCAAGGAAGAACAGAGGATACTGAAAATATTTTACAATAATGGATAAATGTTGGATTTACATTTAATTGATTTTCATTTGCTATTTAATTGATTTTCATGCATACCTTAATAATTTATGAAATAATAGACTATAGACAGGAAAAAATATTAAGGTAATTCGTCCGTAAATAAGTTAATATAACATAGTTCGATGACCTGATTTCGTAAATAAAAACACAACAACAATCTCTAGAAAATTCTTACGAACAATCAATACACGGAAAAGGATATTCAAAATGTTGTTCTACAAGTTTATAGTGTTCAAGACCTCGTGGAACATGACAAACACATACGCATACACATTACCATGTTTATACCTTAAGATAAAATTAATTAACGTTGATGAATCATTGATATGCTTTGTTCGAACCAATTAAATTACATAAACATTACGAACCCGACGACGGCGCTCTTCGTTTCTCTCGTTAGGCATCGTAGAAGTCATTCTTTGTAGAATAAACAGCCTTTCAACGCTATTTTCACAATAGTATTTGTTAATACGAATAAATCTTATACAGTTCACGACACAACAACCAAGTACGACGAGTAAATTATTTGAGACAATTATTGACAGACGAGCGATATGACAGCAAGTTGACATTTCGATAGTACATAGATAAAGAAAAAAGTAGCTTATTTTGATGGATTGAATCATAGATAAAGAACAAAATCACTTAGGTAATAATACATTAAGTCATCCATATATAAAAAAACCCCGAGTAAAGAAAAATGATAGGTACAACTTCAAATTCATAGGAAAAAATAATTTTAGAGCGAAGGACTCTGTAAATACTCTTTGATTAGGTTTAATATGGAAGTCGTACTAGGCCGACTCGATGAGGCGGGGTCGGCAGAGAGTTTTTTTTATAATTTGGAACGTAATTTGGAAATATTTTCGAAAATATCTTGATCATAACGATATCTGTTCATAGACGTAGTAAATTTTTTGAGACAATGGAACACAAATGTCAATTTGATAAGACAAAACGTCAATCAACAAAAGTACTGTCTCCCTCTTTCTCTTTCTCTCTCTCAACAATATACAATACAAGTTTGATTTGGATTTTGTTTATATTTCTACTGCTGGATAAAGTGTATTTTAGAGTTTTCAATTCCAATTCTGCTTTTCTCAGTGATTAGTGATGTTTTTGTAAGCTTAAATATTTGTAATTTCGTTAAATCAAGACATATGTTGTCTCGAAAGTAATTGGTTATTTTATCGATTTTCTTCTATTTTTACAATGGATATCATCAAAACACCAAAGGTAAGTGTATTATTTATATGCTGTCTATATTTGTGTCATTTTATCAGGTACAAATTACGTATTTAATGTAAAGAAATTATATATATTTTTTGCCAACGAGTACTGTTTTTAACCGACTTCAAAAAAATATCCTTTTTCTTCCTGTCCCATTTTTGTCAATTTGAATTTTTTATTCACTTTTATGCTATAAAATCTAGGTATCCTTAATGCCACATTAATTTTAAACAAATAAAGTGTGTGTCTTATGTTTGTCTTGATGATTTTGAAAATAATCTAAACCTTAGTGATTATTGGCGGAATAATTAAAACCAAGTTGTTGTACTATTGATTTTTCTGTTCGTTAATTTGTCCCTACTTAACATGAAAGCAGGCTATTTGATATGGTCAGAAATTTAATGGGAAGTTGGAGGTATGTTTGCATAAAACTTTGGTTAATTAAAACTTGATCAACCTTTAACCTTTACCTTGCAAGTTTAAAAGTTTTTGATGAAGGTGAATGTAGTGATGGAGGTGAAAAGCCTATATCTAAAACAAAGCTTATTACTTGTAAGTATTGACATACTTACCATCTGTCAATTCTGAAAGTCATTATATCAATAGAAGTAATCATACATTTAGGATTCAAGTTAATATGTTATAATAGGACTAAGCATTTAATATTCAGGGCCATATTCTTAGAGAACATTATTGTTGTCTATGATACATTTTTACTAATTCACAGCATTATTGAATTATTACACTGATCAGTGAATATTATCATTTGTATATTTTGAAGAGGGTTATTTATTGCTTTACTGATAAGAGCCTAGCTCTTGAATAAATTATGGTATGTTTGAACTAGCTGATCAAACTCGTGTCTCAGCTTAATTTGATCATATGATATATATGAACCACTGAATGAATCACAGTCAACATCTAGTATAGATCTAGTATAGTACCAAATTTTACATAATCAAGACAAATTAAAAACTAAAATGTGGTAAATTTTTTGCCCTTTTCTGCTTTAGTGTAATCCAATTGAGAATAAAAAAGCAAATAAATTATTATTAATTTTATGAGCTTGATGAGTCCCACTGCTGGGCAAGGCCTCCCTTCCCCGTTTCCATCCCTTACGATCAAGGGCTTGCTGAAGCCCTATAAAAATATTTTAAATATACATTAATTCCATCCTCCTTGGCTCACATGTAAAAGAAGTACAAAATAACAGCAATAATGTCTTCCCCCTGTATTGTATTTTATTTCCATTTAATTACATAGTAAGATTTTAGTAAGTGAACAAACTTATGGCTAATGAAACTCAAAATAGTGAGGAACTCACAATGTCTGAGATCCCAAGTTGCTGCAATGGTCTTACCCTTTGTCACATTGGCACTTAATCATCTTCAGAGGTATGTGGTTGTTGTTATTACAACACCTCTGCTTACCCAATGATATTTTTAAACATAATCCTTCGGGGGAACCTCCAGAGATGGCATAAGCATATTAAATTTATTTAATTTTTACAAACTTACACAATTTGCTATGGGTTATTTAATTATTATCTAAATTACTCTGTTACCTATCTAATTACCAATAACCTTAATTGAGCGAGAACAAATTTTACCCTAAAATATAGATGAGTACTACTATTATCAAAAAGCAATGGTTATTATCATCGTCGCACGTGTATTAAATTAAAAAATGAGAAGGAAATAAGGAAAATTATACTGTCTCTGTTTGATGTTACGTAAAATCGTATCCACCTCGCTTTTCCGCGCGCATGCTCCTTGCCCAAGAAACTTCACCCTTTGGCAATTGAAAATGTACTCTATTGGAACACAATAGAGAGGAGCATAGTCTGTTGAGACGGATCCCGATTCGAAATTGCGAATATTTTACACAGAACCCTGTTTATCAGTTGGCATCTGACCGTCGCGAAGGGTAGTCGTATTTTTAATAAGCACCTATCTGGGAAAATACGGTTACGTTTATATAGAATTCGGGTAGATTGAGATCTATTTCTTTAACAATTTAAATATTTGCTTTTCAATTTATAAATATTGGAGAAAAAAATTGTTTTTAATTATATTGTCTCTGTTTAATTACAGTAAGTAAAACTTTTCCAAATAGAACTTCTTTTTGCGTACTGAGAATGTGAACGAAACAGTTAACGTAATTTTTTTAAAACTTATAAGAACTTTTTTATATTTTGATAAGCGATTGTTAATGATCGATGGAATAAGATTAAAGATAATATAAAGAAAGGAAGAAACTAAAAAATGGCGCTCAGTTCCCTGACTGCGTCGAACATGCTCGGAGAGCTGGGCCGGCTAGCAAATTGGCTAAAGGGAGATTGCCTCGCACCTGAAGAATACGCAGGGTTTGCTGTTACGGAAAAGGTGAGCTCTGGGGTTTGGCGAGGGTAGGTACATAAATAAATAAAGGTTTCAGGTCAAGGGCCCGTGGTCTCTTATTGCAATGATATTTAAGCTGTGTGACGGTGACAGATTTATACACGTCATATACATCTGTCTCACAATATAGTCAAACTGTCATGGCAGTAACAGCTCCTGGTAGGGCCCCTGACATTACGGATTTATATCAGTACATCCCATCGAGACTGCGTTCTTCGAAAATGCTGAATAAATTTTAGTAGGGCTTAATAAATGTGTTTATATTTATGAACAAACAGATTATCCATTCCGTAGATATTGTAATACAGCCCAGGGAAGTTACGGTTTGACCCGGACATATTTCTAAAAGGCAATTTTTTTTCAGTATATTACTTAAGTACTAGCTGTGCCAAACGGTATCGCCCGCGTAGGTTTTTAACAATGAAAACCATGTTACTTAGTGATAGCTTTTTCTGTTTTTAGGGTTCCGTAGCGAAATGGCAAAAAACGGAATCCTTATGGATGAGTCATGTCAGTCTGTCCGTCCGTATATCATAGTCTATACTATTGAAACTTGGTAAGCAGATGTATTTTGCGAACCGCATTAAGTTTTCACACAAAAATACTGAAACTCAATGTTTTCCATCTAATTCGTGTTAGTTATCTATGGATAGGTCTTCAAAAATTATATTGAGGTTAATGTATATTTTTTTCTATTTACTCGCACTTGGCCGATTTATCTTCTTGAAATATGGTTTAGAAACGAGATTAATGCCCAAGAAAGTATTATTCCGTAATACCGATTTGAACTGTAGTTCAAATTGCAATTAACTTCACAAAATTACCTACACAAACAGCACCACACTCAATTAAGCTATTCAATTCAAGTGACTAGTATATAGAGATAAGGGGTCCATCGAACTGCAATGGTTATCATTGTCACTGGCATGTACCATATGAAACATAGATATAAGTAGTGCATTTATTCGTTTACGTATTATGTCTTGTGGTTTAATTATTTTGATCTAAACAAAATTATCATCTGGCTAGAACATTACATTATAACATCAAAGACATGTATAATAGCGCCCGCGACGGTGATATTAGGCAGGCGGTCCTTAAAACCGCAAAACAAGGGAAGGCAAAATTCGACGCATGACGTATGATCACTTGTAGCTCAGTTGGAAGAGCAACTGCACAGTTTTCAGGGGTCGTGGGTTCGAGTTTCGCCTTGTGTTCGATTTTTTCCAGACCATCTCTCTCGTCTATCATAAAGTCTGTAAATGTATATGAGTATTTATTGTATACTTCTATACTACCTTTGGAGGATTTTTCTGGGAAGGTGTAAAAATACGTCCGTCGCTGTGATAATTTTATTTTCCATTATTGGTCTCAACTTTGCATTAAACGTAACTACCGACATAAGACCTACTCTCGACATTAGAATACTCGCTATATTTGCGGTCAATTTAATACCGATTTCATACAAACGGCGAAAGACTCAACATCGGTCACGTTACCACTTAATCATCTTCGATGAAAAGTGGGTGTTGTTATTACAACACCTCTGTCTACTCCTTCGGGGAGTACAGGCGTGAGCATGTGATTTGTGAGCAAATTGTAAAATTGTTCGGCCAAATATCGCAGATAAGATATAATCAGAAACTTTGAATCGTCGCAGACAGTAATGTTATTGCAAATCGTTTCGATGTTCACAGTTTCCACAAAACCTAATTAATTCACGGACGCTCGTGCCCGGAGGCTATGACAAACAATGTTTTAAACGAATACTTTTGCTGCTTTGAGCTTTCAGCACGTTTTATTTATCAGGAGCGCTTCAAAAATTCCGACACAATAATAAAATAGGGTAGATATTCACAATATTATACTACATAAAATATATATCTATACATACAGATCAATAACATTGAAGTGTCAGTTTGTAATTGAAAATTAATTGCTTTTATCTAGGTACATATGAATGTATATGGGGTACTGACATAAAACACAAATTAATTTTTTTTTCGCTCTGTCTGTTTGTTCCGGCTTATCTCCGAAACGAAATCAATTTTAACGGGTCTGTCATTGGCAGGTAGCTGATGTCTCAAGGAGTATCTTGGGCTACGTTTATTTCAAAAAGTATAATAGGTTTCCGTGAAATTAAGCATGAAACTAAATCTACGCGGGTGAAACCGCAGGCCACAGCTAGTATTAAATAACTGTGTTCAATTTTAAAGATACTACTTGGAAAGCTTCTCTTCTCTGCATCTTCATCTGCAAAATACCTCCATAGGTAGTAGGTTGAGCAGGAACCTGTTTGCAGTTTCGCGACGACAGTATTTCAAGAGCTTACGTCACGTAGAGCCGTACTTTTTTCTTTTTTTTTTTCTATGTTTCTCTTTTTCCCAGGGACTCGAAGTCTCTGACCTTGCCTATTTGTGTTGCGTTCAGTATTCTTTTAATGTATTTCCCTTCTGTTGCTGTAGCCCAGGAACTGGCCGCGTATAGTATTATTGGTTCTATTACCGCTTTGTATATTGTTTTAATGATCTCGGAGTTCAGTGAGATTTTTGCTTGCTTTTTTAAGTTGTCTATATATGATGCTCACTTTTTTGCATATGTTAATTACGTGACTTCTGAATTTAATTTTGTCGTCTATAGTGAGGCCCAGTATTTTTATTTCTTTTGTGTATCCCATTTTTGTGTTATTCATGTGAATTGACGGTCTCTCGTATTTAATTTTATTGGTTACGATCATGATTTTGGTTTTTGGTGTCATGTATTTGGTCTAGTGCGTCATTTGTTATTTTTTCCAAGACTGCCGTCTTCTTGCCAGATATTACTAATACTATATCATCGGCAAATGCCTGACATTACACTTCTTTTTCCTGAAGGTTGTACAGAAGCGGATCTATAAGAATATTCCAAAATGTTGGTCCGCTTGCAGAACCTTGGACGCAGCCTTTCTCTGTTTTCTTCTTGATTTCTTTGTTAGCATATTTCACATTTACGCTGTTATTTAGGTAATCACTTACCATTTTTCTCAAGTTCTGTGGTACTTGTTTTTCTGCTACTTGTACTTTTATTGCTGCGCCCTCTATATCTAGTGATATTACTATATGTATCATTTTATTTTTAGTTTTTTCCTGTATGTGGGTTACTAAGTCGAATAGAGCGTCCTCTGTACTGCACTCGGGCTTAAATCTGTATTGTTTGGGGTTGAGTTTAGGGAGAATATGCTTACGTATTCTGTCTATTAGTAATTTTTCAAGTATATTTCCCACCACTGATTGTAGGCCTATCGGCCTGTGTGCTTTCGTTTGTGTGTAGTCCGGTCAGTCCGGTTTTTTTAGTACAAGTATTGTAACTTCTTTCCAGATTTTTGAAAAGCATCCTAGTTCTAGGCATTTGTTTGCTTTCCTAGGTATAGGTCTTCATTGGCTCCAATTTCTGTCGCACATATATATGTGCGACAGTGGATATCCACTGTGAATCCGTCTGATCCAGGTGCTAGTTCGTCTTTGGTGAATTTGGGGTCTTCAGTTTGCTCTGTAGGTGATTTTGTACTCTCTTGCCTGGTTTCTTATTGTTTCATGTTCTGTGTTGTCTTCTTCCGCATTGTCTTTTGTAAAGAACGAGTCTGCTATTAGTTGAGTCAATTCATCCGGTTCCAGTTGGATTCCGTTATTAATTAGAAGTTTGTCTTCTTGTCTTTCTTCCGTTTTCCTTAACACTCTATAAATTCCTACCCTATAAAGAGAGTATGTCTCTCTTTCTCTTGTTTTGTACAAGGTGTTTCCAGTTTCGTGTTTGCGCTTTTTTTGATTCTCGTTCATAATTTTCTTTGGCTTTTAGATATTCTGCTATTGCCATAGGCTGTCTTGTAGGTGTAGTGCGTGTGATTTTTCTTCTCTTGGTCATCATGTCCTT
The DNA here is from genome assembly GCA_929442735.1 of Watsonalla binaria. NCBI lineage: Eukaryota > Metazoa > Arthropoda > Insecta > Lepidoptera > Drepanidae > Watsonalla > Watsonalla binaria. The sequence continues at coordinate 5,113,547 of OV838938.1, forward strand.
TTTCTTGTGATCCAGTTCCACACTCCACAAAGGTAAGTTATTTTTATTGGTTTTTGTTTCATAGATGTCTCCGGGTTCAGATGAACTCGATATTCTTTGAAAAATATCCAGTATTTTTCAGAACACATCCCAGAGTAATACTTTTCCCGTAAGCTTAATAAGTAACGGAGCCGTTGTCCTTGACAAGGGATCTTGCGAGGAGACAGTATTTTCCTGATCTTTGCATTATTATTAAATGTTTATGTAGCTCCTTAAGGTCACTTCACGATTATATCATAGCAAATACCAATAACAAACAAGGTCCTGTGTTTTATGTGTTGTGACAAGTTAACTGAGACCTACATATTTGCAGTAGACTTTAATGGTTTCAATATAAATTCATTAGTGGTGTAATCCAACTAGAAGGTAGTCCTTCCGTGACTCAGCAGTAATATACTTGACTTGAAGTCGAGTGGGATGTCAAGGCTCTTAGCTCGATCCCTGCGCTAGCAAATATATCTTCAATACTTACATGGCTTTTCATGTAGTTCGAGAGTTTGAAGTCTACTAATCTTATGATAGTTATGATCTAATGTGTGGGATAAGAAATATGTTTGTGTCTTTATAGCTTCTTGATTGAGCCTTGAACATTTTATTTAAAAAAATCGAGTATGTATAGCATGCAATAAAGACGAGCCGTAAAACCGCTTTTCAGCAGAGACTATTAAAACTTGGGGTCAGTAGGTAGTGGTACGAAATAAATAGCTTGGCACTTATTAAAGATTTTGAGAAAACTAACACAATACGACGATTACCAACAGTAGAGATTTGAATCAACTCTTGATTGATTGACCTTTAAACCTGTAACTGAGGTTGACTTGTTTCCGTTTCGTGCCCAGTGAAAAGTCTCATTAGTCCAGTTGTATTGCATCACCGAACTACAGGAACGGAAAAGTTTTACCGGTCCCGGCGCTGAACCAATATCAGATTTCCAATAACAGGAAACACCCAACTGAAATGGTCATTAGCCTGCTTGTGTTGCTTCAGCTAACTGCAGAATCGAATTCTCGACAGTTAGACCACCGAATAAACGGATTTTGCTACATATAGATCTACAGACAAAGCTAGTCTAAATTTGTGTTTGATTTCAAGGTGACCTATAAGTGTATGGTGTAGTATAAGTAATGATGTAAGCAGATATGTAATACATCATTTAAAATTAAGCATAAGAAAAAATGGATTCGAAAAGAACCACTTAGATTAAATGCGAGACAGAAAATGTCGAATAAAGCAAAGGATCCAACTTTTCATTCGGATAATTTTTATTGGTAATAAAAACTGTCGGAAATTATATTAACCAAAATATTTCAGATAATAAAGTTTTGAAACGAGTTCAGTCAGCATGATAATGCTTGAGTTTGATAACGGAGATGGTATAAGAATTATTATGAAAGTTGGTTCTTTACCAACTTATCTAGTTTGAATTGCTTAATCGATTCAACAATATGGAAATATTAAACTTCTCCCCTTCGAGAATAACTACGAACATATAACATAACGCGTTTTGCGTAGAAAATTATTTGCTTGAGTTGGCGATTAATGCTTTTGTACAAATAACATTCAAACCTATATTCTAACACAATGGCGATAATTACCAGCCAGGTCATGAGCCCATTGTGATGCTCTGTTAGACGATCAGCCCCAATTGTCGGATTGTTGACGATAATTTATTTGGCAAACATTATATTCCTTAAATTTCCTAAATTTTGATATTTAGCTTCCGGACTTGTTTGGTTTAACACGTATTTCTCCAGTAGTAAATATGTATGCCTAAGTAAATAAGCGCTAGCTGACAAGTATTATGTTCTGAAACCCAGCGACAAACCATAAAAAGCGACTGTCGAGATGCTTACCATAATCAGAATAGCCGAAGTGTCTGTTGTGCGCTAGCTCGGAAAAGGCACGCCGCCGCCATTATTTATTACCTGACATGTTTACTCAGTTCATCGGGTCGGAATAACCTCTCAGTTCATCTATAATAGAATATGGTAACCTGCGAATTAATTAGTGGCTCAAAGATAAGGCGGTGACAAAGGGCAAAGGTTGCTTTTGTTCTATATTAGATATTATAGAGTCCTCAGAACGTACGGTACGAACCTGCACCTAAATTACATATTATAAATATGATCATGGCATTTTGTGGGCGTGTAGTAATGAATTTTATTTTATAAATAATAAGTTCCCTTTATAACTTTTACTATTCGCTATACTTCTAGGAGTTTCGATCTCACTTTTTAAGTGAATTGATGACATTCCAAGAAAGGGAATTATTCGGCGATGGAACGTGAGTTGTGTATCTAAAGCAGGGGACCGTCTGACGAGGTTGTACAAGAGGCAAAGATTATATTGCTATTTGTGGAAGCACTCCAAGAATATTAATCTAGTTTGATGCTTGGAAAATGGAGCTTCAATAAAATTCAAGGACTGGGACGCGCTTTTATAATGTCTTTGCTGCAGTCCTTTACTTAGGTATCTACATAATGTAGTTTTTAGCAATCAGTATTGTCGTTCGAATCTTTTTTTGAATATACCTTTGAAATGAATGAATGAATATACCTGAGTTTGAGGTTCGCTGATCGAAGAGGCGTCTCTAAATCTATCTGGTATTTGAATGTAAGACAAGCGCGTATCTCACATCTTTTAATTAACAGCTTTAACACACACCTATACATCCTAGACTCTTGGATAACAAATCACTACTTGGCTCTCTATCAATCTCTTTACAAATTGTCACAGTGTACAGTCGAACCAACCTACATGCTACTAGTAGCATTACGATATTTGATGTAACCTGAAAATGTCTTCCCATCGCTAGTAGTCTCTTTCTAGCCCCATGGGATTCAGGCGTGAGCTTATGTATCTATCTATGACTTTTCGGTGTCACGATTCAAACCCTAATCATTCTTCATGGATGCTCATTTGTGTCCTTCTCTTTATGTGTCACTAACCCCGTTTATTATGACGTAGCTTTCTTAGCCTTCGTTTTCGGAGCACAGTCAATTGCTTTGAATTTATCAAGCGAGATATTTTATTCTTCTTCTGTTATCTCAGAATGAAAGTGCTTCAAATACTGTTTCATAAAGTTATGTGCTTTAATTTAAGCTCCTTCGATTCTAGTAAATTTTTATGAATAGGGGAATATCTAAATCTTTTGCCAATTAAGTTACAAAGTTACTACTTTATAAAATTAATTTTGAAATTGAAATTCAAACCCTTTAATTGTTGGTCTGGTTCTTAATAGCTTACGTACTTTAAGTAAATTGTAATTGCTTGTAACTTTATAGCCCTTATTTCGCTATTTATTAAAACAAAAGCAGCTTTTATCCTACAGCAAGAATTATTCATTTGTGAACAGTGCAAAGGTAATTCCAGCGCCGGAAGCTTTATTTAGAAAACATCGGAATGAATTTGAATGTTAATTGGCTCTCTTACTACAGTCGAAGAAACATCGCGGCTTACTAAAAAAATAATAGTATCCTAAATTACGGATAACGGTTTTCAACTGGCATATTTTTTTACTTATTTCATTTATTAACTGAAAAGCTATTAAGCTTTCTTCCAAAGCTGGTGGAGTTTGATGGATCGTCGTGGAAATTTATTGTGGTGGTCTATGTTCAGTATTCCACATGGGTTATCAATAAACACAAAATTGATTTAATGGACCAGGACCCTGGTCCCCAACTTACCTTGGTACCTTGGATTTGATGATTATTTTTGAGGGGTAGATGGGCCCACGTCCTTGGAGCGTCCGCGATCGTGGGGGGGACCAACGCAATCATAATAGTAGTAATCTGTTGTGTACTTACAACAAAGAAGTATCTGGTACTGGATGGATGATACCTAATTTTCATTCCACGCAAGATGTGATATCTGGCTGTCGTACGTCACTGTAATTTCTACTTTTGTCTCAACAAAACAGTCGCTCTTTGAATTCAGACTCAAAGAAGTGGCTGGGCTCTTATGCTACTGAGTAGACAATGTCTTGAAGCTTTCAAAGACTGTAGGTACAAAGTTTAAAATCAGCTTTACAAGCAGTTAGGATTCTAGGCACCAAATCGTTCGAAATGTCACTCACACAGACGCCACCGGCCAATCACTACATCCACCGATCAATCTCCGTCGTTTGTTTTCTACTCTATCCACGTGACTTTGGCGAAATTGTGGCAGCCCCGCAGAAACCATAAACAAGAAGTGAAGTGAAGTGATCCGTCATTCATGTGCTTTACCGACCTTTTTCAAAGCCATAAATCCATTACGTATTTTGACAGTAAATAAAGAGTAAAATATAAAATCTTAACAATTTACGACCCTCACGCTCAATAAAACAACGTTATTATTTCAAAAATAGGCCTAGATTAATAACTGCTTCCTAAAGCTTATAATATTTAAGCTGTGGTAAGTAGTTCGTCTTAGTGCGTAAAATTTGTCACACCCATTTTATTTATATCCTTGACCTCTTTTTCCCATGTTGCCAATGTAAAAAAATATAATTTACATGGAAATGGACGTTAAGAAAAATTATAGGGGTTCATATTAGCTCGGATGTAGCTGGAACGGCATAATAAATTATGAGGTTTTTCGGAATGGCCTCTTATTTTACAGTTATAATGTAGTATTTATGGCGTTTGTATTATATCATTTCACCGTTAATTGTTTAATGTGTATATACTTTCATATGTATTAAGTGAAAAACTGTTAATGTAGAATTACCTGTACAGAAAAGATGATAATAAATTAGGTACTTTTTGACTAGTGTGCCCATTTTTACAATCAATGTGTTAACTGTTAAATGTTATATATATCTTCTATCGTGTCCAGCTAATCTTCGAAACGACTGGACCGATTTTAACGGGACTTTCACTGGCAGATAGCAAATATTACAAGGAGTAGCTTCCTTTCTTTTATTAAAAATCATTTGGGTTCCAGCGGGTATATATCAACTCTACGCTCGTAAAACCGCGGGGCACAGCTAGTCTGTAAATGTAATCTACATTTAGTCCATATGAAATATGAGAGACAATTTAGTAAAGGGTTTCTAAAGTTACGGATTTAATTACTTGCGGTGCACGATGTAACTACACTAACGACTCGTATATTCCAGTTCAAAGTTATAATTTATATTAACTCGGCTCATTAAAATACTCATCATTTATGATACCACTGGCTTCTTGCTTCTTTCAGCTTCACCCCTGAGTATACCCATACCCTTGGGCTTTAATTTTAGAATAACATTTGACCGGCTGTATCATTACGTACTAATCTTTGTAATTTTCAGTTTGATTTTACAACCATTTTAAAATGAAAAACTCCGAGTAAAAAAAAAGGAATGCGAGTATCATTTCTGGAAATGCTCCATTAATATTATTTTTCATCCATTACATTGTCATCATTCAGTATCAATCATAAATGCGTATATTTTTCGACCTGCGATCGGAACAGAATATTCTTTTAGAGATCCTCGATTCACACGATGAACATCAAAATGGTGGATGGAAATCATTTTCATTTTCACATAACGTCTCTCCAGCAGTGTAAATATAATATACAATTTTGGATATAAGTTTCAATACAGTCCAATCCATTTCCAAGCGATCTGTAAAGATATGCAATATCTATTTGCGGTCATTACGACCGATGACTGTCCGTGACTTATGACCCGTGTGAGAGGCACAGGTGCCGTCAAGGGTTATGAGCGCTGACCTTGAAAGTGCAGTAGTAATTACATGAATAGGTCTCTGTCTGACTGTCTGTATGACGGGACACGAATAAAGAACATGCGCAATAAGGAAATAAATTACTATCGAGTACATAATCCGGGATATTGTCTTCTATTAGTTCTGTTATTTATTCGGTCGGTGTTTCTATGAAGTATGAGGTACGTGTTCAAATCAAAACATCATTACTCTTATTCCGATCCTTGTCACTACTTATGTACACAATCTGACACAGAAAATGGATTATTATGTGGATATAGGAGCGCCATAAGGCCACATATTTATAACCCAACACGCGTGCCGCCTACTCCTACCGAATAGGACCCCCATGTATCCGAGACGTCCTCATACTTTTTTAGCAATGAAATTTGAAGATTTTTATTTGATTACAACCTTATTTATCTGTCCCTTTACGATAATAATATCCAGTTAATTTTAGTCATATTCAACATTAAACTTGCACGATAATAGTTGGCAAAGACAAAATTAGTTTTGTAACGTTAGCTTTAAGCACATTCCCAGACATCCATAATTTTATTATACCCCAACCCCACAGCTTATTTTTTGGTGTACAAATGAATTCTCACGACATCCAAGACTTTTTTACAAAATCAATGAGCTCCGGATGCCTGGGAATGCCATCTATCAATTTAATCGCGTAATCAGTGATTTAACAATGCTTAATAGCTAAAGTCAAGTGATACAACCCAAGCTACGATATTATGCGAAAACCTCCTTGACTTAAGAAAGTTAAGTGAGGCGAAATGAATGAGTCTGCTCTGAGTCAATTAAACTTGAGCTTAGTAATAAGAATTGCCTCAGAAACTGAAACTCATCGTCCAGCTAATCATATAATCACTATAGCATTTGGCTTGGTGTTCCAGAATAAGTGGACTTACTTGGCATTTTTCGTCCTTACCGGGATCACATTCATCAGATTATTGTCTCTTTGAGACCAAATGAATGGATCAAAGGTGCACGTCCTGTGTACGTGTAGTGTAGTCAATATCCTGCCTGCACGGAGAGTACGTGTTTCGTAATTTTGCAGCAAATCTTAAGATCACCCTTCTTTAACCCTTGAATCGTACGCACGGCTACTCATCAAACAATTTTTTTCTGATAATGATACATTTTGATATCAACTTATACTGGAAAAAATATTAGCTTAATGTGTAATCGTGTGAGTATTACGGCTATTAGATAGCGTTCTTTATATGTTCTACATAACATCTCTTTAAAAGCCACAACCAGGAAGAGTTTAAATCTACGGTTCAATGCTATTTAATTATATTCAGTTTAAATCTGAACTCTAGTTCCAACTAAGCCATTGTGATTCCGGCGGAAGTCCGCAAATCCCAGATTGATGAGAAATCCGAAGGTAAAGAAAGTTAATCGAATATCGATTAATGCCATCTATAAGCCTTGATTGTTCCATTGTCATGATAGCCAGGCTCAATCCTAGCCGTCGAGCCTTTGAATCGAAAGCGATCACTTGGAACCTTAGCACACTTTAATTAAAGTGAATACTTCATATAAATACCTCTACGTATATCTATGTAGTTCGGAAATCTAATTATTACCTAACTAAGCAACATGAAATCCTTAGCATATTGTTTAATATCAAAATTAATTGAATGGATTCCAGCACTTTGATCCTTAATCATTTCAGTAAAGCGATATATGGCTTACTCCCTTGGCACCTGTTATTTAATTGTTGCCGGTATAGGTACCACAAATTCATCAAGATCATAATATTATATTGCCTTCTTCGATAAATAGGCTATCAAACACTGTTCAAATGCAAGCAAACAAACAAAAATACTCTTCAGTTTATATATTATTAGATTGGAATTGGATTAGAATTAACATTACTTTTCTTGTAGTCATTAATGTAATATTTTGTTGATAAGTCAAAGTAAAGTTATGATAGTGTTGATACGTTATTTAATAAAGAGAGGGCTCATAACGTAATTCTTCGACCGTAATTAAGATCAAAGAAGGGTTTATTTGATAATATGATGTGTGTAATCATTTTCCCTATTGGAAACGGTAGTAAATTTACTTAAGTTAACGTAAGAAAAATGACGTTCAATAAGTGTTCCAAGTGTCCCTTATATTGAATAAAACTTTTTGATTTGATTTGATTTGATATGTTCTGGCCGACGGCTATCCGGTTCAATAAATCTTCGTTGGGCACTATTGGTTTGTGTGGAAGAACGTGATGTCGATGTACCGATATTAGTGTGTTACGTAAAGTCTGTATAGATAAGGCCGTATGTATAGACTTATTTGTAGGTGGTACCTTTAGTTAGGTGTTGTTAATTAACAGTTACATCTTTGATGCATATTTATCTGAGATTAGCTGTGCTATGTAATATTTTTCTCCGTTTCGGCAACATTTACGATTGATGCTTCGCTCCTATTGGTCGTAGTGTGATGTTATATGTGTGTGGCAAAGCCTAAATCCAGCCTTGATAAATGAACAATCCAACACAAAAATATTTTTGTTTCCAAACCAAATACTTACGTCCTGAGATTAACGCACTCAATCAAATAAACAAATTCTTCAGTTTTATTATATGAATTAAAGATAACATTTCAGCACCGTACAGTAGGAAACCTACCGTAAGAGCATTTTCACTGTAAAATACATGCTTTATATATTGGGTTTTATTTAAAAAACAAAATTTCGGGTAAGTACCTATACTTTAAAACACATTTTGTTTGTGACGTAACACACACAGCAGCTCTCGCTCTTAGGCACAGAGCTGTGTCACGTCGGGTTACATTACATTTTAAATTGGAGAGTTAGATAAACATGAGTGGAACAGACTTTGAACATTTTCAACATAATGTTATTATATTCGGTTATAAATTATACGTTTGAATGTAAAATGTAATGTATTCTTGTGGCTACGCTACTGTTTTAAAAGATTGGGAATCTTCACGATCGTAACTCGTAAGCGACTTAATAGGTAATGTCTGTCTTGGTGTATGAAATTTCAGGTTCATCTCATGTAATCGCGAAGTAGCATCTTCCTTTGTCATCGTCCTTGCCTGTTATCTATTTTCAACTTTGGAAAAAATGCTCACTTCGATGTTGAGAGAACCGCCGACGATTTCCTTAATTTATATTCCCAGATTTTTTTGTAATGATCTATCCATAAAATCAGTAATGATTTCTAATTATATTTTACATGTAAAATATGTAATAAATAAAAGAAAAAATATCGTTATTATGTCTGCATTCGGAGTAATTTGGATCTCCGGTGGACGACACAGCTTTATAATAAAAATTTTTCGTCTTACATCGACATGACCGAATGAACAATATGATATCATGTGATAATTTTACTAACATAAAATTATTCTCAGCAATCTTTAATAACTTACATAGGTATATGTAACTACACTCTTATCAATTTCATTCACAATGCCTATCATATTGTTGCAGGTAAGTCACCGGGTACTAGCGTGGGTCGGGAAGCGGTTTATTGCCCAATGAAATATTCATGCTCGTATAACTTTATTTTGCTCCACACTCTACCTGATTTCAGTAGAAGGTCATCCGTATTCTTGGGTGATAAGCATATCCTGTCTAATGTATTATTAAATTCATAGATTAAAAACCGCTACGCTCCCTATGGTTTAAGTATAGGTATTAATATCTGTTCACACTCCCGTTTACAATTTTCACAGTTTAATCAATAATAATACTAGCTTGTCTAAGTACTGTTTTTCCATTTTATTTTTCTACACATACTTTCTCCAATTAAATTTCTAGATTGCCGACTAGATATATTAAAAATTCTAGTCGTCGTTAAGTCTATAGCATCAGCTATAGACTTAACGACGACTTTTGCGTAGTTGATACGTATTTCAAACTCTGACATGATTAAATTTACCTATTTGTTCAGTATAATTTGATCGTGCTCCAAGTTTGTCGGTTGTAACTTGTGTTATGTAAATCAGACGGGGTGTTGTTTTTAATGGTTCGCTACATTAGAAAATTCGCTAAAGGCTTGTTGAAATCAACTTTCTTAATATTCTTAGCAGCATCTGGAGCGTTGAACTGGACTGAACTTTATTTGAAATTAGGTTATACGAATGATTTTGTAAGTACCCTACGTCCGTCCTTGAAGTAGAAGCAATATATCAAATTTCAGTCAAGCCGGATCGGACACTTTCCCATTTTATAATATTAATTTGTATGTTATATTATTGTAATGAGTAAGTGCCAAAGCTCACATTTTCCCCGAAGCTGTAGGAAGAGGTGTTACACTTACTTTCCAATGAAGATGATTAGGAGCGTGTCAGGTGAGTCCATCGCCGTCTCTGGGGGTTTTTGAATTCTTTTTAGATATATACAGGCAGAGCATTTTGGCACTGTATGTGCAGATGTCCACCCCTAACATATAGGTATTAAATATTTAAATAGGATTCCCTCTTGTATGGATAATAGCCGTGGGAGTACCAGGCCGTTTGAAATGGAGTATTTACGGAATACAAAGCATTTATAATACGGCAAACACTCCATCCTGTTGCTTGTTATTCAGAATTATATACCAAGCGGAACCTCTTATTGAACTTGTCATTCATCCGTTCCATTTCTCCTGAAATTAAATTGTAAATAAGAACCGCGGTGTGGGCGTATTCTGACGAATTATTACCGTTTTGGAACCGCATTATTTAAGCTACTTAACGATTTAGATTGATACGTATCGAATTCAATTCAGTGGCTTGGAAATATTCTGAAGCTTCATACTCGATAAGAACTGTTCCTTGTTATGTTATTTAAAAGTATCGGGGACATAGATGCGCCTCGATGCAATTTATCACACGAATGCATTTTTTCCAGTTATAATAATCCGAACACTAATCTATCCAATGTTGTGGGAAAACACAATCGGAACTATTTGAGTGGAGGCTATACGTACATATCTCACAGAATTTTCCAACCTAATTCATTGAAATACTTATAATAGTGTTGTGTTCCTGCAGGGCTAAGGTCATCAGTGCTTCTTAGGTAGTTAGTTGGAGTGGAGGTGCAGTGCTACCAACAGTTGCCATTATGTTGGCACACCAATTTCAGTCCTTGCCTTTACTCATACAAGTAAGCAGCAGGCAATGGACTAGTGACATCTTGTCGCTAGCATTCATATGCTAGTAGCCGCTTATAATTTGAGACCGTTGCTCGATGGCTTGCTACCTGTGTAGGTCGCAGTGATTTTTATATTCTAATCTTAGGATTGATAGCAAAAGTTTACCTATATAGACATTTCCTTTGTTTAAATCAAAATAAAAGGTGTGTAACTAGAGAGAGCAGATGTGCGTGATCCAATCATCACAGTAGTAAACTTTGTTTCAAGGTGCTGTTGGTGTAGTAATGGATAAATCCGATCACGTCTTCACGGAGAAAGTTTCAGGAGTTCTGCCAATTCGGCCAAGGTATTTTTTTGTTACATAGCAAATAAATGCGGCATTGTATACACTACCTTCAACTTAAGCTAACTTCGATCTGGTTTGACCAGTCAGCTACTACTTCTATGATACGTCATCCACGAAACAAATCGTAAACTTACGGCATTTCACTGTATACTTGCATACTTGTTGGGAAAATACATTCCATTCAAGTAATAAAAGTAGAAAATGCTCTCTCCGTATATATTCCGAAATTGTCCCGTAATATCAATAAGGAGGTTTTTATTTATTTCTGACAGCTTGAGTAATACAAAAATGTTTTGTCAAAGCCAAAACAATTACATTTATGTCAATATAATACACGTATTTTTGTATTTGTATTGTAGTTTTTATCACTGAGTAATTTCAGTCCATATACATTTTGAACTATTGCAAATATTTCTTAAGAATGACTAAATATGACAGAAGGTCTCGTGACAAAGTAAATAAAGAATTGCAAAAGTGTGATTGTAGGGGAAAAAAGTCGAAGAGGGGAACGCCTGCTTACTGTTGTGATGACGATGCTGACGTCGCCGCTCTGCCAGATAACTGGATTCCTCGACATGCAGGTTCAATACTCACAAAATATTTGCAAGAAAGAGAACAAAACCATGAGAAGGTTATCAAAGAAATTATGGATTGTGCTATTGCTATTAACAAGCGAATTGAATTCAAAATACGGACGCTAGCCGAATTGCTTTTAACACATATCAAGCAAAATCAAACAGATATTGACTGCGTGGTTCAAGAGAAAGATACTGGAGAAGGAAATGTATCCAGAGATTCTCGACTTGAAGCGCTTAAACGAATAAATGAACTTCATTCTCAACGAATTGATGATATGGAGTTATTCAAAAGCGAAGCCATGGCCTTAGAAAAAGAGCGGGTTGATGAACTTCGACTACTTTTACGTGATCAGTTTCAAAAACAAATTTCTGTTGGTCACCTACCTCCCAGAGAATTGTTACATGATTTTGACGAACGTAGCTATGAAATCAATCAGCAGCTTTTAAGCAATTGTAGGGCCTATAGTGATCTGGTAGCCCAATTGCACGCTCAAGCAGACGAGAATGTTGTGCGTGCACGCTCTTCTCTCAATCAACTTTGCCTTGATGTTGGAATAAGTCGTCGGGGACGCAGTGCCTTACCAACAGGTAAAAGAGAAAGATCTTCTCAAAAACGATCTTTGAGTGCTATTATCGACAGAACTGACAGAAGATGTGAGGCTCCAGAAATGTCGTACAAATATTTTATGGACGATGTAGGTGAATTTGATGAATGTGTCACACGGTTGGTTCAGGCGTACCGTAATGCTGTTGTGAAAGTTTTCTCTGGCTTTTTTGGAAAATTAGTTGATTTAGAGAAGGATCTTTGCAAGCACAATGTCTTAGAAAAAGAAAAGGGTATAGATGAAATATACGATCTGCAACGACTTATCGAAAGAACATTAGCAAATCTATCAAACAACGTGCCGAAAAAGAATTCTGACGGTTTTATTATCGACATTCCCGGTACTGATACATTGTGCATGCATAAAAGTTTATGGGCCTTAGGGGAGAGCCTTAGAGATACCTATATGATTCTTCATGACGCTGGTCACCTTTGGGACGCACATATTTTGCGATCCGCTCTTGCACAGAAACTAACAATAGCGGCCGTAGAAGATTTATTAACTAATCATGATATTCTTGAACTAGCCAATGAAATAACGTTCAATATTGCACTAGAACAATTGAGGACCTCTTCTGATGCCGACAAACTTCAACAACAACATGATGCACTAGTTGTCATGCTTGACCGGACAGTTGATATGTATAAACAACATTGTCAAGCAGAACTAGAGCGGTTAGAAGAATTTATGAATTTGCCAACTGCCATGGCCAATACATTACTTGCAGAGTTTGACTGTTTCTTAGACAAATATCCTAGGACTAAAGTACCCACAATGGGCAGTATATCTAACCCATCTGCTATTGGATCACCAGTCATAAAAACTGCTGCACACCTGAAATCGCTACTACCCCGAGCAATTCTCCAGACAGAACTACAAGAGTTAGCTTTAAAGAACTGGAGAAACGGGTTCTTGGAATCTTTCGAGAGCAATGTTTCGCTTGTACCTGATGAACTTCGTCGTCAATGCCGGTTGTGGGTAGACGAAAGAGCTGCCGCGCTGCACATGCGATACTCTTTGAAATTGATATCACATAGCATTCGAGCAGAACGTGTGAAGGCCGCCCATGCAGCGCGCCTAGCAGAGCTACAATACCACGAAAAACGACTTGATTCACACTTAGATGCAGTGTACGATCTCGTTGAAGCGTTGCCTTTTGATGCATCAGAATTCCTGTCATATGAAGCTCCTCAATTGTACCCTCTTCATAAATGGCTTAACAAAATTCAGGATGATATGAATTTGGTACTTAGTCGAGAACCTTGTGACCCAGAATTCAAAAGATTGAAAATGATAAGTTACGCCCCTCGTTTGAGAAAACATCGTCGACTTTTTGAAGAATCTCTTGATGAAGCGTTGGAGTCTTACAAAAAGCAAATCGAATACCGTGTTCACGGTGCACGGATATCAAACGTGCGGTTCATGGCCCAAATTAAGTTGATGAATGAAGGGGGTCAATATTCGGCGCTTGAAGCAACACGGGCTTGTGGATCACTTATCAGAGGAGCTGACGCCCTTGAGTCTTGTATGACTAAAGCTTTAGAGGCACTGTACCATCGTCGTTCTCAAATACTTGCTTATGCGGATCAACAATTGTTGCCTCTTCAACGTACGGTAGACGATGTACTAAAAATTGTTGGCAAAGCTGCTCAGGACAAAAGAAAGCCTCCAGTGGGCAAGAAAAAGTAAAATTAAACAATATTATGATGTATATCCACTGGTTTTTCTGGTACAAGCAGGACTGCTTAGATACGTACACGTTCAATCTCAACTCAATAGTAATCAGTAGGTGGCAGCAAATAAATTTGTTCACTCTGCCCCGTAGGGTGCATTTATTGCTCTGAGAGAGTTGATTAAACTGTAAGCGGTAAGATGTACAGTCTCTTTAGACTGTACATCTTACCGTACATACTAGTAGGTGCATCACTGGTATGGGTTATGTTTATAAGCTGAAATCTTATCTTGAAATATTTTGTAAATGTTGGCAAAGAAATCTACTTGCGATTTGACTTCGGTCAAGGCACACAGACGAGACGTTACGAAGTAAACTTAATTTTCTAAAAATAAATGAAAAAATAATTGTGACTCAGGTAAACTCCGTAAATAACGCGTTTCTTGCAAGCCCCTCGCTGTGTCACGTATAAATCGTACGTTTCAAGGAAATTCGAGACTTCTCTTTATATTATGCAGAAGAATGTATCGATACAATATGAATAATTTAGCAAATTTTCCACCATATGTGGACAAAGAATATGTTTATTGCGGCAGTAATACTTGTATTAGTGCAAATAGAAGCCCTCCACGAAGGTATTCCCTTGTGTTCTGAATACGAATGAGACTTGGCCCGAATATTACATGAAATCTGCTCGGAGAAAGGCTTGGTTGGATTCTTTGAGAACTATATTACGCATTATATAGTGGAATAACTTGTATAGCATTTGTCATCTATATTTGAAGATGTTAGTTTCTATCAACAACGAATATGATTACAATCGCGATCGAAATCCTTCTCGAATCCTACCTTCGGATGCAGTTAGACTACTAAAGCGGAATGTAAATCGAAACGAACCTCAAGGCAAGTTCATGCTCATGCTAATACTTACTAATATTACGTATTTCCTGGAATACGAATTAAATTTCAAACCATTTTTGCTTGATAGTTACGTCAAGTCAGATGGTAATCGCTATGTTACGCCTTATTTTTCACTACCGCAAAAAATATGGTAGCAGTTTCCAAACCAATTGAATTCATCTTCAACACAGAACAATAGCTGTATTTGATAAAGATCCTTCACTTCTTTATTGATAAGCAAGGGAACGGTTGTCATAACAAAGTAACTAGAACCTTTACTAATATTACAAAGAGGAAAATTTTGTGAGTTTGTGTGTGAGGTTGTATCTTCGAGTCCTATGAAACGATTTTGAAAATTATTTCACCAATAGAAAGCAACCTTATTTGTACGTCACATAGGCTATATTAGCCCAAAATCAAAACACTTTCGTGGAAGCTAATTTTAGATTTCATACTATATAATATGCGGGATAAATCGAAGCTCAGTTAGTTTGGTATCAAAAGATTAAAGTTGAGGGTTAGTCTATAAGCGTGTGGAGTGTGTGGACTTACATCTTGTTATATATAGCTCGAGCAATCTGAAAAGCATTTCTCATTGTCCCTCACTGATATCACTAGGGACTAAACTGAATGGCAACTGTCTGGTAACTCTTAACTAACTAGCTGTCTAACTAGCTGGTTTATTATCATCTAACTTTGCAAGGAGGGTTAGATCTTATGTGAATGTTTATAGCGGAGTCATGACGAGAAGGTTATGCTCTACATAGATCTGAAATACTTCAATGAATTTTCCTTACATTATTTAGATTTTTGCAAGTTGCTACTTATTGGAAATATTTTAAGGCTCTGAATAATTAATTGTATAAGTTCGTTTTAGTACCAACTCCAGGAAAGTGTACTTACATAACTTTCTCAATTTGTCCGACCCATAAAAGAGCAGCGAAGTAAAAGGCCGTTGCTGCAATCTAGGGTTACGGGTAATCCAACCTCTCGGCAGACAATTTATGTTCGTCCTTCAGCTGAGATCCTGAAGAAAATAAGGGTTAATATTTGAATCAGATGGTATAAAAGTCATAAACATATCGTTACTCAGGTTTTGTGGGTTACGTCAGTCTGTTTATCAATTCTATGTTCCGTCACTCGAACTTTCAAAGTTAAGTGATGCATCTGATCAATTTTAATGCACGAGACTCTGAACTATTACGTAGCCCAATTCACCATAACGATGTCGTAGTGACCTAGTCGTTGACAATGTTTTCACATTAATTATATAAAAGGAAAAACGGAATAGTTCAGCTGGCGTCGTCGCGAAACGTCTTATGAGTTGAAGCCTATACTAGAACTATGATTTCGGATCACGCGAATACTATCGGATCTCCCGATTGCGTTCGACTTACTTTAATCGGCCAACGATGTTTCCATCGTTTATTTTACGTGAATCGAGGCACGTGATATTGTTTAATATTTGTGCGTATAATATTGGGCGTGGGATAGTAATGGGATCTCTTGGGTTGGGTATTTAAACATACTTTACAGGATTTACTCGAGTTTCAGGGACTTTGTAATTTGGGAGTCATGTAAAATTAAATAGAGAGCGCGGTCAGGGATCTGCTTAATGATACTGGTCCCGGATTTAGGACTGAACGTGTGTGGGTGGATCTTACGGGATTAATAAGCGAACACAGCGTGGTCTGTGTGGTTGGGTTGCACATTAAGGAGATTGTAGGACACGTCAAAGAAGCTTTCATTTTCATTATAAGCAACAACCAACAAGTAATCAACTTCAGAATAGTCTTGTGTTTCAGCGTTTAAAGCGACTGCTCCATGCAGGGATAAAGGAGCAGTGCAGAAGCTGTACTTACTACCTTGCTTTAATTCGGACACAACATATTCACAGAGAAAAAAAAACATTTACGTAACTTCGTGATTGTATTCATCGAGTACTCTCGCTCGACATCTCGAAGAATTCGTGTCATTAATTGTACCCCTTTTTCTTGGGAAAAACATGAAAGTAAAATCACCAGTCCAGTCACATGACAATAAATTGGCGTAAAATATCGACATTTGGATGACTATATTTTCGACTTCGATAACGAATGAGGTTAAATGAATTGTGACTTGCTTCATGGCAGGATTATTTCTGCCGCCTACACATACAATCTATGTAATGTAAATCCATCTTATTTAAAATAATTGTATCACTTACTTAATCAAGGTCTTCTCAACACGATTTTTATAATTAACTAGGTGTGCCCCGCTGTTTCACCCGCGTAGACTTAATTTCATGGGTGGAACGCGAAACCCAATTTTTTTTAAATTTTAAAACTAACGTAAGTTACTCCTTGAAACATCAGCTATCCGCAAGTGAAAGTTCCGTTCAATTCCGTCTAGCTGTTATACCTATAGCATATAGACTAGCCGGAACAAACAAACAGACATATAAAAGAAAAAAAAATGGTTTGTCTATCTATGTCAGTACCATATATACTTTCATATACATTTAGTGAAAAACTGTTATTTTAGAGTTATAAACAGATATTCAATTTTATTTATCTGTATATAGTTTTGGCATGCATTTATGTTAATGCTATCTCCATATATGTGATGCGCTCATCAGCCTTTGTATGAATTCACATCGAGTCTTAATTATTTACGAAACTTTATCCTCTTCGATCTATGGGGGTGCAAGTAGGAGTAAATCGAAAAACTCGACGGAAAGAGCCTTTCTGATTCTGTGTAAAATATAGTAAGTAGTTTTTTGTTGTCCTTTTCTAGATACCATGCAGGATAGAGAACTAATTAATTAATTGGTGTTTTAGCTTTAATATTTTGTTAATATACGAGTACAATCTAGAAAATGCGAGCGAAGCTTTGACAAGCGGACTAGCTACGGTTACAGACTATACCTTAAGGAACTTGTAGTTTCTTAGCACTTTAATTCAATGACTTGCACTTAAACAATGCGCTTTACATAAATCAAATGCGCTCTCAATGCAAATTCCTAAACTTTAGAGCATACAGCTCGAATTTCCAATCTCAATTATAGTTGTACTGAAGGTTACACGCTGCTTCTAAGCCAACATAATATAAGACTAGGTACACGGTACAAACTTGCCCAAATTAATTATAGTATGATACTTAGAAGTTTTCGTTTGTTATTGAATGGCAAATTGTTGATTTAATAACTAAAACACTGAGTCCTTACCGATTCGAATATTTATCTTTCATTAAATTTGATATTGTAGAATGTTTGTATTAATAACTTAATGGGATGAATAGGGTGTAGTTTGAAAGCAAAAGATACGACTTACCTTTTATAACATTGTAATAACATCACGAGAGCTTTATTTAACTTGAAGAAGGTTCTTTGATAAGAAAATTCTGTGTACAATTTCTTCAACCTTACGTAAGCCATTTCACTGCGAGTAATAAACGTTGAGTTAGGCAATGAGTGTTGGGTTTATTTACTTTTCAGAACACACTTGTAAAGGGCTTGTTAGGATCCATTTTCTCACATGGCTAAGCTTTTCGTTGTTATGTGGCACCTGAAAATAGGATACATTATCCCATTATGTTTGTTCCTTTGTTGGCCTTTGAGAAGGGTCAAAGTTATGAACTTACAGTAGAATATAAATGCAAGTAGTATATCAATAATATATACATTATTAGAAGCCGGAGAGTCTACATGGCGTACGCCAATGTTTTTGAATCCTATCCATCTGACTTTTAGGGTACTAAAGAAAAACCAATTTTATAATTTTGTCGTTACTTTCATTCCAATAAATTAAAATAAATGAATTTGAAGGTATGGATAGATCAAATTTGACGGATAACTGGGGGATAGCAATCTAACTTTGTTATTGAAAACGATTGTTAAAGTGACTAGACGTTGATTTGATTTGATTTGAGAGACTCAACGTCCGGTGCATAATTGAAGTTTAGACCCACAACTAAGTAAGTGATATGCCGTGTTATTCTGTCGCACTCGATGTCGAGTGTCGGTTTCAAAGATACGAAATTGAATGTTATCGTCTATGTCTTATGTATCAGTTTTGTATGATTTGCAGAGTGCTTAGTGCGAGCTATCTTAAAATCGCGTCGACGGAAACGCAGATTTGTATGGGCTAACAATAGTGTCATATTTAGGCCGACAGATGGCGCTGTTTTGACCCTATACAAATCTGCGTTTACGTCGACGCGATGATTTGTGTCGGCGGCAGTGAAAAACGCACACTAGGCGCTCTGTTCGACGCTGAGAAACCTTACAGAATAACGCAGATAGTGCGAGTTGTTTCGTTTCATGTTTGAGCTTTGAGTTGACTCAATCTTAAAGTCAGGAAAGATTGGTGTTTTCACAAAATTACTTAACTCCCATAAAACCGCTACAGCCTTCATCAATCAAGCACTATGTATATATCCTTCGTTGCCGATTCACGGATAATTTTGCTAATTCCCATTGTTGCCGGACAATAGGAATTCTCAAGGTGATGCGAGGAAGATACTTTGTATGACATCAATGGGATATCGAGTGTCCCGATACTTAGTCTGATGTTTGTTGTGCTTATCACTGGGGTGGATGCCTGAACAAACGAACTTAATGAAGATTCGATATAGTGCTTGGGTTTCTTTTGTTTGTGTATTGTAAGGAAAATGTGTTGTTGTTTGTATAAGACTTTATCGGGGGATTGGCCAGTCTTTGAACTTTGAACTCTCCGAAACGTGGTCTCCTAGAGATTAATTGTTTCAATAAGAGATGATGATCAATCATCAATTATTATGAATGATCATTCCTATTAGCGACATTGGCTATCTATTCAGAATTTAAAAGCAGGGACTAATTTGTCATTGTGTATAATTTTACATTAGTTCATTTCGTGTACGTCCCTATATTTACACTCTCCCACTGTAGATTTGATTTTCATCAATTTATCTTCTCATGAAGTTTATGACCCACATTTACGATTTATAGCTTTGGACTGGAAATGATCTTGCGAAATGGCGACAGACGCGCTTGTGTGTAATGATGTCTTCTATTTATTGTTATACTTAACGTACGTATCGATATGTGACTGTTGTAAGGTACGCCATTTAGAATGCTCAACGTTAGCCATGAGCTCTTAAATAAAAATAAATATGGGCACGCCACCCCAGAAGGGTCCCCTAAGGGGTAAACAGAGTTGCTGTAACAACAATTTTTCATATTTCACCGAAAATGATCACAAGTGCCAACGTGACAGAGGGTGAGTCCATCGCCGAATCAGGCGCTATACATAAGTCTTTGAATTACTTCTCAGACATATGCAGGCTTCTTCACGATGTTTTCCTTCGCCGTATAACACGTGGTGTGAAATAACTGCACATAAGTTGTTTAGAAAAACTCATTGGTATAAGCCCCGCTGAGATTCGAACTTGCGTCGCTTGCGTAGAAGGTGACTGCTCTAACCCCAAGGCCACCACGGCTCTTGAGCTCTTATTCCCTTAATTGTCTATCTTATACGATGCGTCGGACTTTCTTGCCAATAAGATATGGTAAGGCTCTTAACACCTTAAAAATTGCAAGAACTTGAAATTGCCTAAACATTTAAATAACCTATTTATTTCTTTTCATCTTTATTATCCTCTTCTTTGAATCCTTAATTATGCAAATAAACAAGTCTGCCAAAGGGATTAAAAGGCGTGATAATGGAAATGATGAACAAATTTAGAAACGAATTTGAAAACTTAATTAAGGTGGCATTTGTTTGGTAACGTTTTGTGTTTAGCGATGATTGTTGTCGTGGGAAAAATAATTGAGCGGCTTTATAGCCTTTGTAGCTGACTCTCCCTTTACGCGTTTGAATCCTTGAAGTTATTGTGGTGCAAAATTAAGCAAAACAAGGTCTTTCCATTATTCATTTGTTCTACTTATATTTCGATGGTACCGTGAAGAGTCAAAAAGAATCGGGTGGCATGTGATAAGAGATTCATGAACGTGGACTGGGTTTAAACGACTTCAGCATGGCTCGTCGATGTGATGATAACTATGTAGGTGTGCTAGTTAACTAATTACATTTCTGTCTGCAACTAAGCCGAGTGGCAGCGAGACGCAATGAAGAATGGAATGGAATTTCTGTGCTGTCCCAAAGATTGCTAAACTGGCAGCTCCAACTGAAATTAGATCCTCGGGAGATCCTGTATGCTCTACCTCCATCTATTTAAATGTGGCGTAAACAGGCGAGCGGAGACATTTGTCAGCGAAGTATTTGGAATTAGTCTTAGGAACATTTGAGTGCTTTCAACAGTTCCAACTTTATCTTACTTACCTAGTAAGTACCTCACACTACGAATTGATAATACTAGCTGAAAATTAATTAAGATAAGGCAATAGAAAAAGAGCTTATATTATTAATATTATAAATCTCTATAGCTTGTCTTCACGTGGTCATCATCACCAAGTAGGTCATCGATACAAGACGAATGAAGTCGTGTGTGGTATGATTATACTCTAGTTGAAAGGATTCTGGTTCGCAAAGCCGCATTAAAATAATCGCTCGGCCATTTTATATTTGTTTGTTGTTCACCTCCGACATCCAAACACACAAATGCCTCTTTATAAAAATAATAATTTACAACCGTCGCCCGCTACGCAAGCGACGCAAGTTCGAATCCCAGCGGGGTCTGTACTAATGAGTTTTTCTAAAAAACTTATGTACAGTGATTTCACACCACGTGCTTTACGGCGAAAGAAAACATCGTGAGGAAACCTACATATTTCTGAGAAGTTTTTAGAATTCAATGACGTATGTAAAGATTCTGAGACGGCGATGGACTCACCATCTGTCACGTTGGCACTTCGTTGAAAAGAGGGTGTTGTGATTACAACACCTCCGCCTATCCCTTAGCTTGTACAGGCGTGAGCATATGTATGTAATAATTTATAACTTAATATTCTATCCAAATAAACTGTCCATTTGGCTAAAGGCCATTCCACCTGACGAGTTCCATAAAACAAACATCTCTCTTATAGCAAACATTTTGTAAATAAATAAAGATGTCACAGAGTATTAGCACAAACCTCTTTCCGTGTCAGAGAGCTCGGGTAGCAAAATAAACAAGCTGGTGAGGGTTCGTTTTGCGTTTAATTAAAGTACAGGGTAAACAGTCGGGTTTCGCGGAAAAAGGCACGAGCGGAGAAAAGTTTCATGTTTTTTTTTCTCTTATTTCCAAATTACTCAAATTAGCTATATCTACGAGAAGGTTATATAACACTAGTTAGTGTAAAAGGGTCGTGAACAAATATTATTTATTTATTTTAAAACGTTATGCACTAATTACACAGGTAGACATACTATGATATAAATATCTTTGAAACTGATCGCTGTTAACTGCTCTCACTATTAGGTATTCCTTTAAACAATCACAATACACACATATTTTAGTTGATAACTAGCTGTGCCCCGCGATTTCACCCGGGTAGACTTTATGTCATGGATGGCCCGCGGAACCCTTGTTTTTTAAAATGAAATACAGGCAGACAGACGGACAGTCAGACAGAGATTTTTTAAATTGTTTTTTTTTATGGTAATAATTGGTGACTATCGTTTGTACTTTCACAGGTTTCAATTTAGTGAAAAGCTGTTAATTTGGACATACGAACAGGCACTTTCATTTTATGTAACTGTATAGATATAGATTTCTTATCATTTAGCTTACTAGCACCGACAAAACAAACTAAGTAATATTATTTCTCTTTTATTCGTTTATTCCCTCGGTATCCAATACCCACTACTTTACGGTATTACCAATGATTGTTTATTCAGAGCCCAATTAATTAACTTCAGACCTCCATAAATTGATTATCCTTTGGCATTAATTATTCATTTATTTATTACTATTTCCAACAGATAAGCTAGGTAACTATATAACCTCAATTTTTCTACATCAGTGACGTGGTGGCCGTGGGGATTGAGTTTTTCTAGAAACTTGTGTGCAGTGATTTCACACCACGTGTTTAACGGTATAGGAAATTATCGTGAAGGACACTGCATATGTCTTAGAAGTAATTCAAATTTAGGTACGCCACCTATGTTACCTGAGACGGCCATAGACTCACCATCCGTCACGTTGGCACTAAATCGTCTTTCATGAAAAGTGGGTGTTGTTAATACAATATCTCTCCCTACCAGTACCTAAACCAGGCGTTATATATGTATGTTCCAAACAACCGTGTGGCTGACCTCATGGTCAGTGTGTTTATATTTGCCTAAATTTCGATGCTCGTTTCTTGGAGAATGACTATGACTTGAATATGGTAGATATTATACCAAAGTATCACTATCCTCACGCTTCGCTAGTAGAAACGAATAAACGATACAAAAAGTACGGGAATGACATATGTCACGTGACTGATATATGTTATTTCCATTAATATTTTATCGTTACTATAAGAGCAAGCGCGACAAAATGTTACTTTCAGGACTTAAATTATTTAGTAATTTTCGGTGTACTTTAGTAAATTGGACCATACAGGAATGTAGAGAAGTCGAGTTACTAAGCGAAAATTAAGCAGAAATTAGATAATGCCGCCCTCAGGTAATAAGTACACAACTTGTTGTGAAAGAGCCGTTTGTAATGAGAGTAGGTAATATTAACGAGGTTCACTGGTTGGGAAAAAACATAAATTATATTTTCTAACCCCTTATGGTTTAATGCGACATTACTATATATGCTGATATAATTTGGAATTTAAGAACACTTCGTTCTCAGACCTCAGGATTGTCTATTCACTTGCTTCAGAGTACAGATATCTATCTATAGAGATAAATAAAATTGAATTGTCTGTCTGTAATTCCAAAATAATAGCTTTTCACTAAATGCATATTATTCAAAGTAAGTGTACATTATTCAAAGAAAATGTGTAGTATGTATATTTTTTTGTTACAGTTGGAAAATGTTCAACTACAGGACAAATACAACCTGCGGAACCCTTCAAAGGGTACGCTGTATTTTGCGACGACACATCTCATATTCGTCGACCATGAGATGAGGAAGGAGACATGGGTATGTTGCTTAATTTATCTACATATATCTATACATCTATACAGGTAAATAAACTTGAAGTGTCTGTTTGTAATTCCTAACAGCTTTTCACTAAATCCACATGAAAGTTTACACAGTATTGACATAGAAAAACCAATTGATATTTTTTTTCTCTGTCTGTCTGTTTGTTCCGGGTAATCTTCGAAACGGCTTAACTTTAACGTGTAACTGGTAGATAGCTCATGTTACAAGGAGTAGCACGGGAATGAAATTAAACCTACGCGGGTGATACCGCAGGACACAGCTAGTTGTGACATAAATAGAAATGTCTACCGTTCCACTCGTACAAGAGCGACTTCAAAGCAAAACTGCTTTGTATGATTGGTTAGCTCGCGAAGGGATGAACGTTCTTTGTACCAAAATGTTCATATTGAAAAACTTACTTTCTAACGAAACAAAGGAACAAATACCTACCTTTTTAGGTTCACTTCAAACACAGCACACTTCAAAAGATCCACGGCTCAATTTAGTACAGCGAGTAGGTAAAATGGTTTGTTCAGGGGCGTGCATTGGACTTTTAGAGGGCTAAGCATATATGGATGCTGATAAGCAATAATGTGTCAACCCACAAAAAGTCAAATTCAAAGGTTTTGATATATTTTGATAATGCATCACGTATTTAACATTCTAAAAAAGTGTTTCAAGTCATCTGAAACATAAAAGTACGTAAAAAATGGATTTATGTCATAAAACAAATCTTAAATCACGTATACAATCATCTTAAGACGCCATTTTCTCAAAACCAAGTTTATGCGGGTTGACACATTATTGCTTATCTGCATCCATATATCGCGTCCTCAGAACGATAGGGGCTCAACTCCAAATTTTGCGAAAAATAATTAAGATCATATAGACACACCTAAACATTTATGTTCCACTCGAAGTTTTAAAAAAAACAGTAAGATACTTTATTATAAAAATATAAAAAAAAGTCTCATTGTACCCAAAACTAGTAAAATAATTACTGTCAATATAAATCCAAACTTGCCGGCCGATCTATGATCGCGTTTTCCTAAAAAAATCGACCTTTGAATTGAGCTCCTATCGTTCTGAGGGTGCGATATGCTCACGCCTGTATCCCATGGAGGTAGGCAGAGACCACCGTTTGCCACATGCTACGATTCTTACATACTTCTTTCACTTCATCCACATTCATGCATCTCTTCATACACTTTCTTCGGGTACGAGTGCTCCGAATTTGACCTTTCAGAAAAATATTATTAATTTGGTCATAGTAGTTCTTCCTTGGACGCCCTCTAACGGTCACATTCGCTCTATAAATTTCTTTCGTTAATCACCTTTTACTCATCCTTTCGATATGTCCCAACCATCTCAACATACTTTTTTCAATTCTGGTCACCACATCATTCTTCAACTTGCAACTGTCTCTTATCACACTATTTTTCATTCGACCTACAATGGTGACCCCACACATACTTCGTAACGAACGTATTTCCACTGCATTCACTGTATTTTCATGTTTCTTCTGCCAAATCCAACATTAATTCTAGAGGGTTAAGTATAAAAAATAAGAAGGGAAGGTAGGTAAGTAGGCAGGTTAATTAATACTAATGTGGCGCATAGGTACATATGATTTGGTATAGACACACGTAAGTACCAACACACACACGACATGAGTGAATTCAGTCATCACAAATGGTAAGCACTGCTTATCTGCTTATATGGAATGTACGTCCCTGGGTTTGTTTACGTATGTATGACTAACTGTGCCCTGCGGTTTCACCCGCGTTCCCGCGGAACCATAATTGTTTTTTTTTAATAAAAGTAGACTAAGTTACTCCCTGTAATATTAGCTATCTACCAGAGAAAGTCCCGTTATAATTGGTTCAGATTTTTCAGAGATTACCGGGAACATACACAAAGAAAAAAAATTAAATTTGTAATAAAATGAGTACCGTATATATTGTTATATGCATAGCTGCTACAGACACTTCAATGTTATTAATCTGTATGTATAGATGTATAGATAGATAGATTGTATTTTGGTAGTTACACAGAAACAGCCAATTACAGAAATAAACGTTTAAAAGTTTTAATTGCGGGATTACAGTAAAGTAACAATTTTCAGCAACATGAACATCTACTTGTTTTTGCTAACAATGAAACTTGGGCTCGGCACTGTTATATCCAATAACATGGTTCTGTAATTATATGAACATAGTTGTTTCGATGTGAACAATGAACAAGAACGTGAAGCATAATTTTTACTCCCTATTAAATACTAGCGGACGTCACGCGATTTCACCCGTTCTCAGTTCTCGTTTCCGTGGGAGTACGGGGATAAAATATAGCCTGTGTAACGAGCTGATTATGTAGCTGCTGAAAGATTATTTTTAATCGGTGCAGTAGTTTCAAATCCTATTCATACAAACATACTTATATACAAATCTTTCCTCTTTATAATATTAGTATTCATGACCTTGAACAAAAGGACATCGTAAAGAGAGGTTGGACTCCGTATAAAAAAAATTAAGAGCTTGAATGTGGGTGGAGGGAGACACGTAAACGTGTTAGTTACTTATACTTAGCGTTAAGTAATTGTTCCTGGTGTGAGACAATGTACCTACAGGCCCGTCACGAGTAAAGAACGTGAAGCGAAGAATAGTGGGGATAGTGCGCATGTTTCTATTCGCCTCTCGCCATAAATATAGACAGAGACAGGTTCTTAACTCGTGACGGGAATTATACTTAAGTATGGATTTTTTTGAGAACATATTTATACAGAGCGCCGTGGTAGCCTTAAGGTTTGAGCTGTCGCCTGCTACGCAAGCGACGCAAGTTCATATCCCAGCGGGGTCTGTACCAATGAGATTTTCTAAAAACTTATGTACATTGATTTCACACCACGTGCTTTACGGTGAAGGAAAACATCGTGAGGAAACCTGCATATTTCTGAGAAGTAATTCAATGACGTATGTAAAGTGTCTGAGACGGCGATGGACTCACCATTTGTCACGTTGGCACTTAATCATCTTCGGTGAAAAGTGGGTGTTGTGATTACAACACCTCTGCCTACCCCTTCGGGGAATACAGACGTGAGCATATGTATGTATGTATATTTATACATAGACTTTGGTTCAACCCGCATTACCTCACATCGTGCTACGAAAGTGTGTTTCTATTGGATGGATCAGTATGATGACCAAACCTGACCGCACAACCATTCTATCATCCTACTAGTGGCCGAATGACGATTTAATCATGAAATATGTTATGCCGTTCTGATGATTTAATCATAACACAACACAAAATCTATTGTCTTAGATACTGTTGATGCACATATCGACAGTGGAACGGCTGCCAATCACGACGACGGGCTCACCTCTCCTAGTGAGGACGAAAACCTTTCAGTCAGTGTTCTTCGTGATACCCAGGGAAAGGGACTGCCATGAGATGCATCAAACACTGCTTAGATTGAGTCAACCAGGTCAGTAAATACATACCAAGTACCCTTATTACCAGATTTGCACAGTTTTCGTAATCTATAATACTCGCTAGCATCACCTGCAATACTTTCATGAGATATTTTAGTTCTTCAGGTCATCACTGCTAGAAGAGGCTGTACACTTTCTCATACATACGTGGTATTATTAAATGAATTTAGTGATTTATCATTTAAGTTAAGAGATATAATATCATGTAATCTGCAACTACTGTAGAAATGAATAATGATGAATGCTATCGTGAAAAATGTTATGCACAAGCAAACTAAAAAAATAGGGTGACGGCAGGACGACGACTTAAAGCACTTTGTAATTTGGTAAACTTTTTCAACGTTTAAAGTCCTTAATCTTTAGAAGCTTTTCTGTGAAATGGGTCTGACGGGAATCCTCAAGTGGTTATGATAAGCGTAATAATTCATTCTAGTAACCTACCTACAAGTGCTATCATTTTGTGCGCAGTTCACATCGACGAGTTGTACTGTTTCCACTACAAGTCGACTCCCGATGACCTCCCCAAGTCGGCCGGGTGGAACTTCTTCGACATCCAGACAGAGTACCAAAGAATGAATGTTCCTAACGAACAGTGGGTGCTATGCACCGCTAACAAAGATTATGAGGTGAGTTTAAGAATACAGCCGACAAGTGTCTAGGGCCCTCTATTATACGAACTACTTAAAAGCAGGTACCTTCTGCTTCATAGGGAAAACGACTGCGACTGCACACTATACGCGTTCACTGCTAAACGACGCATCTAGCGCGTTTAGCAGTGAACGCGTTAAGCAGTATGTTTAGGAAACTTATATATGTATACTAAGATCGGGCTCGCATATAAATCCAAAGAAATGCGCGTCTGAGTTAGTGTGTCATTCCGGCTGACTGCTTGAAGCAAGCTTATATGTATGTATATTGTGTAGAGTTTTCTACGTTCAAACATACACGGACGCACTGTAAATATATAGCAGCTTCAAGCAGGGGAGCTTGATTCAATTATACGATGCAAATCACTCGATAGCGTGACATCACTACCTATAAGGTAATAGATCCCCGCAAATACACGCACCATACCTCAACGCTATTATGTTCTACAATATAACACTGTCTGGTGATATCAGAAGTAATTTTGATTAAACTCCACTTTCTTACTTTCATTTTCATTCCACGTATTTTTTTAAGAATGAATATTCTAATTGTTAAAAGCCGTGTATAAACCACCGCTATTATATAAAAAGGTAGTCGTAATCTTTTTAGGTATCAGAAAAATACATCTATTTTCATGGCCCCCATGAAATAAGTCTATGCGGGTACTAGTATAATATAAAAATTATATTAGAATTTTATGCATGACGCACATACTTACATTCTTAAACATGGCTAGGAAATATTAATAATATAAAAGGTCGGGGGTTCCAGTCCCACCTCGTGTTCATATTTAAGAATATAAAAATGTTAATGTTATTTCCCAGCTGTGCGACACATATCCCAGTGAAATATACGTGCCAGCTCGAGCGTCGACTGCGGTCTTGCTGGGCAGCGCGAGCTTCAGGTCCCGTGGTCGGCTGCCGGCGCTGGCCTACCTCCACCACAACAAGGCGGCTATAGCTCGCTGCAGCCAGCCTCTTAGTGGCTTCTCCGCTAGGTAACTTTCACTTGACTTAATTAATCTATAACAATACAAATAAATATGAAAGTTTACACGGTAATGACATAGAAATATTTTTTTTTTTTATTTGTCTATGTGTGTTTGTTCCAGCTAATGTCTGAAACGTCTGGACCAATTTTAACGGGACTTTCTTTGATAGATAGCTAATATTATGAGGAGTAACATAGGCTACTTTTATTTTAAAAAATCATTAGGGTTCCGCGGGTCATCCATGAAATTAAGTCTACGCGGTTGCAACCACGGGCCACAGCTAGTTAATAAATTATTTTAAGCCATAATCTATAACTACATCTAGCTTCAACCTAGGAAAAGAACACCCCGTTAGTAAAATACTTACTTGTCGTAAAATAATACTTCATTAGTATTGATTTTATTTAATAACTCAAACTAGACGAAAACAGCTGGTTTTCGTGTAGTTTGAGTTCACACAGATGTTTTTTATGATGCGGGGACTCCGCATATATTGACGCTGCTAACCAGTAGAGTAGACGATATATTATGAACATTGGTTAGTTGTATCACTCGCTTCTGCATAGCTCCCGGACGCCAAGCGTCATTGCTCTTTATTGCATTGTGTAGCAATGAGCGAGTGAAATCCCGGGATATGCGAGAGATCTTTTAGTTAATAAATTAAACCATTTATCTATTTCCTCCAGATGCATGGAAGACGAACAAATGCTGGACCTGATCAGGCGGGCGAATCCAAACTGCGGCTATATGTATGTGGTCGACACTCGCCCCAGGGTGAGTAGTTCTGAACTAAAGTCTTAATGAGTGAATCGTGAACCTCGAGCCGATGATATGAATATTGTGGCCAATAACTAGACAACTACCAACATATTTATTTATTATATTACATCAGAACGGTAACAAAATATCACTTAAACTAATAAGTTACAATTTAATTGAGTCTTCTCCCATACTTCCATTCATCCGCAAACAAATCACATTCAGGATATGCATCCAGCAGAGCCTATATGCTTGATTGTCTTTGTAGTAACTTAGATTTTAAATTAAATACCTACCCCTTACAAAACATCAATTCAGTTCAAAAATATTTTTATTCGATTAGACTTTTTTACAAAGTACTTTCAAATCGTCAGAAAGACACGATTACACAGGATTATACATGCTACCGCCAGGTTCGGAAGGTTGCTTTTACTGAGAAGAACCTCACCTTGTTAATACTTGGTTTAAAAGTAGTTTCATCCCTTTTTGTGATACGGATTTAAAAAGAGATGGAGATAGTGTTCTGAGTTTTGTTTAAAGCAAGTTATGCAATAAGGTGTCATATGTTTGTAGATAAACGCGATGGTGAACCGCGCAGCGGGCAAGGGCTACGAGAACGAGGCGTTCTACGAAAACATCAAGTTCCAGTTCAGCGGCATCGGCAACATTCACGTCATGAGGAAGAGTCTGCAGAAACTGGTTGAGAGTTAGTGCACTCATATACTAAACCGTTAATTGTAGGTAATACAAACCTTACGCAATTTAAGTCACTCACACGTAGGTGGTTGAAATTTATCCAATTTATTTATTTCTTTACTGACTTAATTGTTCATCGTTGCAGCTTGCGAACAAAACAGCCCAACAATGTCGTCATTCCTAAACGGATTGGAGTCGTCCGGGTGGCTCAAACACATCAAGTAAGTGTTCCATTTGGTGTTTATTTATTTATATTACCAATTACAATAATTAACATTGACATTTTAGAACAGGGATCTTATGCCTTATAAAATATACACTTATAAAATCGTGGATACTCTCGCATACTTAACCTCACAGAATCTCAAACATTCAGACAAAATATAGTTCCATGCAGTGTTGGTCACGTTCATGCAGGGTTGGCAATGCGCGCGTATTGCCAGCGCCCTTAGTAAAAAAAAAATGCCACTAACCATTATGCGGACTGATAAGTATACCGTTACGAGTTTTGAGCGCTGGCCTTGAATGCGTTATTGTTCTATTTTGGGTTTGCTTAGCGCGAGGGCGACTTCATGCGCAGTTCTCCCCACTATTTTCGCTGAGCGCTTAAAACTCGTGACTGCACGTGTACATGTGTGTATGTTGTCAGATCGATCCTGGACACGTCGTGGTGGATCGCGTGCGCCATAGAGGGCGGCGTGAGCGTGTGCGTGCACTGCAGCGACGGCTGGGACCGCACGGCGCAGGTGTGCTCGCTGGCCGCGCTCTGCCTCGAGCCCCACTACCGCACCATCAACGGGTACCAGGTCAGTGGTGGATAGCGTGCCCATAGAGGGCGGCGTGAGCGTGTGCGTGCACTGCAGCGACGGCTGGGACCGCACGGCGCAGGTGTGCTCGCTGGCCGCGCTCTGCCTCGAGCCCCACTACCGCACCATCAACGGGTACCAGGTCAGTGGTGGATAGCGTGCCCATAGAGGGCGGCGTGAGCGTGTGCGTGCACTGCAGCGACGGCTGGGACCGCACGGCGCAGGTGTGCTCGCTGGCCGCACTACCGCACCATCAACGGGTACCAGGTCTGACTTATATATATGCATATACATACACATCTTCCAAGTACAACACCCACTTTGCAAGAGATCTTATCCATTTTCCTTTAAGCTTGATTGTCAAATACATTACAAGAATGTATGACTAAGTGTATCTCACTGAAAATTATTAGGTGATAGTTCTAAAAATTTTTTCTCAGACCTGTACATAGTATATAACCGGCCATATATGGGTTCCGCACGATATTTTCATCCACCGTACCTCATGCTCGTAGTGTGACAGCAATGCACTTACAAAACGCTGATACGGTCCGGTGAATCTGGAACTAGTCAGCCACCACAGCTCCCAGTGAACGATTTACCAATAAATGTGTGTACTTGTGCATATTAACAATGTGTAACATCTGTGTACAGGCGTTGATAGAGAAGGATTGGCTATCGTTCGGTCACAAGTTCACGGCTCGTTGTGGACACATAGCGTGCGACGGCCGCGAGAGGTCGCCGGTGTTCACACAGCTGCTCGACTGCACCTGGCAACTGCTGCGACAGAGGCCTGAGGTACTATACAAATATACTACCAAACACCACAGTCTAGTTGATAGTATACCTGACTGCTACACTATTTGTCGCTGGCTTGACTCCCGGGTCAAGACAAATATAAATGTCACCTATGACCCTGTGTAATAAAAATGTATGTATGTCATTTTCATACATCTTGTATCGCTTCTAGCGCAAGCACGAGAGAATGTTACTTTGTCTATGGTTACAATATGTTGCCATAGACAAATAACATTTGTAAAATATAAATTTGTCAATGGATCAAGGTATAATTTATTTGTTGTCTTCTTCTGCCGAATGGTCATGGCTGACCTGATATTACTGTATTTAATAGAGAGATTCAACTTTAGGGACGGTCAAAGATTATTTTAAACAATCTCGGTCGAGGCGGGCCTTAAAGCTAGTAAAATTATAATGTTAAAAGAATATAGGTTCTCTTCTCTCACGCATATCGTTTGATGTATTCCAGGCGTTCCAATTCAACGAGCGATTCCTATTAACGCTGCACGACCACGCGCATGCGTGCCAATATGGCACGTTTATTGGCAATTGCGAGAAGGATCGACGAGATCTAAGGTATACATACATTTTATGTATTTTATACAAACACGCCGTCACATCGCATCGACAATGTGATGTGACTTCCAAAATATGAACAGATGACAACATTTGACCTTATCATATCAGGTACAATAAATATACTCACAACGTTCTAGAAGGGTCCCCGAAAGGGTAAGCAGAGGTGTTGCAATAACAACACTCACATTCACCGAAGTTGATTAAGTGCCAATGTGATAGATGGTGAGTGCATCGCTGTCTCAGGTATTAAATATACATATTTTAATTTCTTCTCAGACATATACAGGTTTCCTTACGATATTTTCCTTCACCGTAAAGCTCGTGGTGTTCAATCACTGCACATGTATAAGCGAGCGGGGCCTGTACCAATCCGTTTTTCTAAAAACAGTGATTTGACCCACGGTGGAGGAAACCTGCATATGACTGAGAAGTTATTCAAAGACATATGTATAGTGCCTGAGACGGCGATAGACTCACCCTCTGGCACGTTGGCACTAGATCATATTCGGTGAAATGTGGACAACATGACCTCTGCTTATACCCATTCGGGGAAAACAGGCAAGAGCATAATGTATGTATGTAAATACTACAAGTTTTTCTCAGTTATAAGACATTAGTGAACTATATTGTTGCAGGCTATCGGAGCGTACATTTTCACTATGGGGATACATGGCGAGCCACCTTAACGAGTACAAGAACCCCCTATACAACCCCAAGGCTCATCCTGATGTGTTGAAACCGGATTTGGGTGCCCAGAGTATTAGGTATGTACTCCTTCCATACTATACTTATGTAGCTTAGAGCTGCCCGTCTAGGCTCTGTACCTCCACCTTACAGAACCCGAACCCTTAATTCAACCCAATGTGACTGATCACCTGATTTTTATACAAAGCGACTGTCATCTGAGTGCCTAGTGCGTTTTCTTAAAATCGCCGTCATGAGTCAGCATCGCGTTGAAGTAAACGCAGATTTGTATCAAAACAGCACTATCCGTGAGCCGACAGATGGCGCTGTTTCGATTCTATACAAATCTGCGTATACGGCAACGCGATAACCCATGACGGCGGCAGTAAAAAACTACCAGGCCCTCTGGATGTGGTAAGGTAAAAATTTTCCAAGTTCAAGTCGAAATAGGGTACCGAAGGTCGCGTACAGAATTGTATTGAGTATTATCAAACTGTCCCTCTTGATCTAGAGAACATTATGATATGTATGTGTAAGGTTCTGGCGCGGCATGTACTGCCGCCACGAGAGCGGCGTGCACCCTCGCGAGCCGCTCGCCGACCTGCTGCCCGCCGCCGTCGAACACTGCTCCGCGCTAGAACACCACATCAACTACCTCGCTAAGGTCATTCTAATATTTATGTTTATTAGTACATTGACCTCAGAAGGCCTAGTGTGAGTTTTTCACTGCCGCCATAGTTCACCACGTGGAATAAAACGTAGATTTGTAATATTGCCATCAGTGGACCGACAAATGGCGCTGTTTCGATCCTTCCATTTTCCAAATGGCCTTTTTTTTATTAACGATGGGGAAACCTACAAAAGGTCCCCGACCGCCCTGGGAGAGGCAGGTCGGGGTATGTGGGATTTTTACCGCACTAAAACCCCCACGGTGGCCATCCTCAGTGCTCAGGGGGCAAGGGGGACTCCGGGTACTATGATAGATCGCACCGGTGTCCCCGGGCAGCTGTATGGCCGCCCCTGGAGACCTCGCTGTGTACGTCACACATCGCTTGGCCACCTTCCCGGGCCCGCGGCGGTCAAAGCTCCCACCCCGACCACCGCCAGCACCCCCGCCTAGTCGCCTCTTACGACAGTTTCCAGACGACCTATTGCGAGTTTTCTTAAAATTACGAGTTACGAGTCACCGCGTGCACTTAAAGGCAGATTTGTATAAGATCGACACAGCGGCCATCTGTCGGTCCATTGATCGCAATATTTTGATCCCATACAAATCTGCGTTTACGTCAATACGGCAAATTTAAGAAAACTCGCAGTAAGCCGTCAGGTAATAGTGTCGTTTTGCAATTCCAGAGAATAACGACGTTCAAGAACCTCCTGTCTGGCAGGAAGACCGAGCGCGCCAAGGACTCGAACACCACCATAGTCAACTACCAGAATGGGAACACGGACTCTGTTGAAATCGAGACCAAGACTGAAGCGCTGCAGATTGATAACAAGTACACATACCTTACGTCACTTGTTTTGAGCGCAGACCTTGAATGCGCTGTTGCCAACTAACACATGCGCAGTATCCCCCACAAATTTAGCTAAACGCTCAAAACACGTGACAGCACTTGTATTTATTAATAAATATGTTCACGCTATCTCAGAACAACTCCCTGAGTCAGGTAAGGTCCCTAAGGAGTAAGCAAAGGTGTTACAGCATCCACTTTAAACTGAAGATGAGCAAGTCATAACGCAATTGGGGAGTCCATCGCCGCCTTAGTCACTTTATAAACGTCCTTGAATTTCTTATTATGCATATACAGTTGTCCTTACAATGTTTTCCTTCACCGATAGCCTTAAAAACACAAATTAACACAGATCACAGAAGCAGAATCATCAACAGTAAATAAAAAATCTAAGTGTCGAAAGTTAATTAAAATTCGAACCCCCAGGCTGCTCTACGAGTCCGGAGCCAGTCTATCAGAGCTGGAGAGCGCCAACCACGACCATCCTTTGAAGGAGAACTTGCCGAGTCAGCCGGCCAAGCCTACCACTATACCACTTATTACCGAAGTAAGTGATTATTATGTCTTCATGGAAGTCTACAAAAGAGTAAGTAGGAGTGTAACGACACCCATGATTCGGTGAAAATGATTAGGTGCCGATTTGCCAAATGCCATCAGGCACATTCGAATTTCTACTCAAATAAAAGAAAGAGTAAAAAAAAAATATATTTGTCGACGTTTATTTTATTTATTAAATCTTGAGGGCATTATAATTCTTAGAATTTATTTTTATATAAAAAAAGCAGCAATAAGCATGGAACCCTGAGTGAAAGTGAACAAAATGAAATAGTAACTATAACGACGAAAAAGTTAAGGGATATTTATAATAAATAAATATTATTAAATTGTAATTTACACCAACCGATGCTCTGCTCTAAGGGTGCGCGTTAAAAGTCTAGGTGTATATGTGGTTTTCTATCGATATTTTAATTGAAATATACAAGTGCCCCTACAATGACCCTGCCTATGTTTACACTGTTATTTAAATATGTAACCCTGTCATTTTCAGAGGGGAGATGAAATCATACCAGCGACGATGTCCGCCCTGGAGCAAGAAGTGAACACGGTGGCTCTCGACTGGAAGAGCATCAAGAATGTCACTGAATGTAGCTGTTCTACTCCGCTCGACCATTTCAGCAGGAAGGTAAGTCCCCAATGAGTCATGTGACGCCTTGTCCAATTCCCACCCAACATCTTCTCGTTATGTTCATATCTTCACGTCTTCTCAGATTGGAGTAGCCATAAATGATTACTATATTAACTTTTCTTCAATGTTTATTTTGGCTGATGGTGATTATATTGTCGTGACGGTAGAATGTTCATCGAACTGTATGTGTGGCATGTTCACTGCCGACTTCAGTGACCGTTTCCAAGTCTATGTATGTTTCCAGCACCACTGCTGGGGGTGCGGTAGGTGCGTGTGCACCCGGTGCGTGGTGTCGCGCGGCCCCCTGGCGGGCCTGGCCTCGCCGCGCGCCGCGCCCCTCTGCGCCGCCTGCGCGCCCTCCGCGCCCTCCACGCCGCAACCAGGTCACACATGCACACTCACCCTGCACCACCTGACACACACACACCCCCACTGCACCATCTCACACACACACACACCCCCACTGCACCATCTCACACACACACACACCCACTGCACCATCTCACACACACACACACACCCCCACTGCACCACCTCACACACCCCCACTGCACCACCTCACACACCCCCCCACTGCACCAGATAATAGATAATTAAAGAATCAATTATTTTTATTTCACAGATGTGGTGGTCACTCCTAGCAACTAGGTCGACGTGAAATGGTTAACAACGTATATCAAAATGAAATTGGTTTAGTTTTCTGTATATAATGTGTCAAATAATAATGAGGACTCTCTTATATAAGTTATAGTGCTGTTTCTTGTTAGGAAGAGTACGCAATCTATTCCAGTGTTATTGATGGTTTAAAACCATTTTATCTCACAATATGTAAAGTGAAGGTAACATTTTGATTATGCACTTTTAATTATATCTATCAAGGTCCAACGATGTTGACGCATAAGGGCAACATTGAAATAATCTGGACAAGAGTATTACTGATAAATAAAAATAATACAAAATGCTATAGGTACCTCTCGAATAAAATACGTCATCGTGTCATTTGCATTGATAGATAAACACAAATAGGATTTCTAAAGTCGTTCCATTCAGTTAATGCATTTAAATATTTTATAAGTAGAGAGACACCAAGTAAATGTAAATAATTAATTGTGTAATGTGAAAATGTGCGCATCAAATTCTCAATGTATTAGTGTAAATGGTGCATTCTATTTTAAAATATATGCAAAAATGTAAATTAGTAAAACTCCTAAGTTTTTAATCCAATTCTACCTGAGATTTTAACATAGTCGGAAGTTTATTTTTGTTCTAACAGGGTTATTGAATGTAAGCTAGATAACGACGGCGACTTCTGCGTGGAATTCGAAGGATGCATTGTTTTGGAAACAAAAATGCTGATCTGCTGTTATATTTATTTCCATAAAAACCCCACTGAATGTCTCTTAAACGTACTTTAAATGGTCGCTTGCAATACCAGTAGGCCTAGACAACGTAATATCCTATCATAAAAAAATAGGGAAATTACAAAAATCAGTCACGTGACATATGTCATTCCTGTACATTTTGTATCGTTTCTACTAGAACGTAGGGATAATGTTACTGTAGTTACAGGCCCAGGGGCATCATTGGTTGCCGACCCTGTAAATATCTCTTATCACCCTACTTGAAGAACCCCACGCTGTACTCGTTTGGAAAAACTGTTTAAAATATCCCGATGACGGCGGTAACGCCTCACGCTTCATTTGTGTTACTTCTGTCATTAGCGGCAGGCGACAGAAACTGCTTCTGTCGGTTATTATATAATATATTGGTCCATAGATAAAAATAATCGGACCAAAGGTTCGCTGACAGCTTTATCAAATTGTATTTATAATGTGCATAATATATGTATACCACTTAAAATAAATCATGTGTTTAACGAAGCTGAGTTATTAATTGAATTGACATTTATTTTGATTTTATACTTCAGTGAGTCAATGGCTGCAAGCAAGGTGACATGCTTCTTCGCATATTTGCGCACATCTCCAGCTCCTACACATCACCCTAACCATAAATTATACTCGAGGAGTATATTGTTTTGTTCTATAGCGTGTCGATTTGGAACAGTGAGAAGGATCGTCATTAAATTTGACGATTACAAAAATTGCACACAACTGCAAAGTTAATGACGCACGGACTCACGATGATTTTGCCATTTCCGTTAAGCTCCAGTGGGAACGTATATGTGAAAGCATTTATATCATAGATAAAGAAAACAATTTGCGTACTCAATATATAGATTTCCCTACGAATCTCCACCCTACATGTGTTCAAATGCGCGTGTCGCCATTTTTGTTTGTTTGCCAACCAAGAGGCGTACAATTCGAAATACGAGGAGTACATTCAATATCAGTTAATGAACTAATTTTATAACCAAAATAGCTAACTAGTAGCTAATAAACTGAAAAACTGAAACAAATTGCATAAACTTTATTGAGGACCACTAGACCACACATTAAAACAAGTTTGAAGCAAATATATTTTAATAAAAATCCACTTTATTGTTTAAATTTTGACAAAAAATTTACAATCATCTTCAATTTTCAACTCTCCTGGCAGCTTCCCTGCATAGCTCCAGAGCTCCTATAGCTCCTGCGGCGTTGCTCGTCCGAACTTGAAAGACAAAAACAAAATTAGTACAACAGAGTTAGAGTAATCGATCAAAACATACATCAAAAAACCTAACCAAAAAATTCTAAGATCTTTAAGTGAATAAAACCTAACAAGTGGTGCAGCGATTGTGCTTTTCACAGCCGATTCAACGTTTTTATATACATACTTACCTATCAAGACAATTAAAACGTAATACCGAGCCTTCAGCAAAAAGTATGCTCTGAAATATTTTTACGTAATTAAAAATTTTAATTTTTAATTTGTCCAAATTCGCCCAAATTTTCACGCAGATCTCTTCAGGAGACTCCACAATTAACATCTAGCGAGTTTCAGGTCGATCACCTGAAAACGCGCGAAAAAAACAGCATCCGCTCCACCACCACCTGAAACAGAAATAAATATTAGTACACCCAATGAAGACATAATAAAAACGATACAATTAAGAGTTACAGAAAGTCAAAAACACACTAGTGAAATAAAACAAATCAACTCATCCACTTCCACACCCATCCCCACTCTACCCTTCCTCACCAAATCATATGCAGCAGCGGCGGCTCAAAGCAGGAGCTTCTCAACGCCCACCAGCAAGCCTGCATTATTAGTATCAGCCAAAAACGAAACAGCTACGCGGGAGGTGGTATCGCTTTGGAGGAGCAGTCTTTCCTTCAAAGAACTCAGCTATGCCCCAGCGAAAGTGCAACCCGTGTCGAACAATAAGTTGCGCGTCGAGTTCGATAGTGTGGCCCAGCGACACGAGACGCTGAATAAATTGGAGAATTCGTTCCAAGTCAGTGCCGAGGCGGCCCGCAAGCTCCGCCCGATGCTTACACTTAAGGGACTAAGTAAGGGCATTTTTTCTGAAGATCTCGTGCGTGTCGTCACCAACCTAAATGAACCTCTTAAAGCGGTCACCAAATCTGACGACGACATTCAGCTACGTTTCATCAGAAGTAATAGAAACGAGAGGCTATATAACGCCGTGCTGACAGTCACCCCTCTGTTGTGGCGATTCGCCGCAGACCTGGGCCGCGTCAATGTCGACCACCAGAGGGTGCATGTCGGCGATTTCAGCCTTCCTCCAGTGTTACAAGTGTTTGCAATTTGGACACACTCAGAACAAATGCCAGTCTCCCAAGGGGGCGTGCTCGCATTGTACCTCGGACTTGCACAGACAAAAACTGCCCACACGCAAGCTATGTGAACTTAGCACCCGACTTGAAAAAAACCAAATTTTTTTTTTGCCATCTGGAAGGCTTTCGTATGTAGTTGTTTGTAGTGAAAATTATTTCGTTTGTAGTTGAAAAAAAAAAAAGTTAAGCCTCATGAAAAAATGGTCAGCACCCGACATTCGAAATTTAAAATTTTAAAACGGCACGTTTCTAGAGAATCGTTTGTAGTTGTTTGTAGTACAATTATTTTTGATTGTAGTAAAAAGACAAAAAAGTTATGGGAGAAAAACAAAAAAAAAAAAATTTATTTTTATTTTTCATGATTATGCTAGAAAGTACCTTAAAATCGTTTGTAGTAAGCTAAAACTGGTAGTAAAGTGTCGACGAACATTCCTAGACGTTTGTAGTAACTTTCATTCGTTTGTAGTAGCTTCCAATCGTTTGTAGTAAGCCACGAAAGGTTGTAAAGTGTCGACTAACATTCCTAGACGTTTGTAGTAACTTTCGTTTGTTTGTAGTAGCTTCCAATCGTTTGTAGTAAACCACGAATGGTTCTAAAATGTCGACGAACATTCCTAGATGATTGTAGTAACTTTCATTTGTTTGTAGTAGCTTCCAATCGTTTGTAGTAAACCACGAATGACTCTAAAATGTCGACGAACATTCCTAAATGATTGTAGTAACTTTCATTCGTTTGTAGTAGCTTCCAATCGTTTGTAGTAAGCAACGAATGGTTGTAAAGTGTCGACGAACATTCCTAGACGTTTGTAGTAACTTTCATTCGTTTGTAGTAGCTTCCAATCGTTTGTAGTAAGCCACGAATGGTTGTAAAGTGTCGACGA
This sequence comes from Watsonalla binaria, assembly GCA_929442735.1. Classification (NCBI taxonomy): domain Eukaryota; kingdom Metazoa; phylum Arthropoda; class Insecta; order Lepidoptera; family Drepanidae; genus Watsonalla; species Watsonalla binaria. The sequence continues at coordinate 5,154,318 of OV838938.1, forward strand.
ACATTCCTAGACGTTTGTAGTAATTTTCATTCGTTTGTAGTAGCTTCCAATCGTTTGTAGTAAACCACGAATGATTCTAAAATGTCGACGAACATTCTGAGATGTTTGTAGTAACTTTCATTTGTTTGTAGTAGCTTCCAATCGTTTGTAGTAAACCACGAATGGTTCTAAAATGTCGATGAACATTCCTAGATGATTGTAGTAACTTTCATTTGTTTGTAGTAGCTTCCAATCGTTTGTAGTAAACCACGAATGGTTCTAAAATGTCGACGAACATTCCGAGATGTTTGTAGTAACTTTCATTTGTTTGTAGTAGCTTCCAATCGTTTGTAGTAAACCACGAATGGTTCTAAAATGTCGACGAACATTCCTAGATGATTGTAGTAACTTTCATTTGTTTGTAGTAGCTTCCAATCGTTTGTAGTAAACCACGAATGGTTCTAAAATGTCGACGAACATTCCTAGATGATTGTAGTAACTTTCATTCGTTTGTAGTAGCTTCCAATCGTTTGTAGTAAACCACGAATGGTTCTAAAATGTCGACGAACATTCCTAGATGATTGTAGTAACTTTCATTCGTTTGTAGTAGCTTCCAATCGTTTGTAGTAAGCAACGAATGGTTGTAAAGTGTCGACGAACATTCCAGGATGTTTGTAGTAACTTTCATTCGTTTGTAGTAGCTTCCAATCGTTTGTAGTAAACCACGAATGACTCTAAAATGTCGACGAACATTCCTAAATGATTGTAGTAACTTTCATTCGTTTGTAGTAGCTTCCAATCGTTTGTAGTAAGCAACGAATGGTTGTAAAGTGTCGACGAACATTCCGAGATGTTTGTAGTAACTTTCATTTGTTTGTAGTAGCTTCCAATCGTTTGTAGTAAGCCACGAATGGTTGTAAAGTGTCGACGAACATTCCTAGACGTTTGTAGTAACTTTCATTGGTTTGTAGTAGCTTCCAATCGTTTGTAGTAAACCACGAATGGTTCCAAAATGTCGACGAACATTCCGAGAAGTTTGTTGTAACTTTCATTCGTTTGTAGTAGCTTCCAATCGTTTGTAGTAAACCACGATTGGTTCTAAAATGTCGACGAACATTCCTAGATGTTTGTAGTAACTTTCATTCGTTTGTAGTAGCTTCCAATCGTTTGTAGTAAGCCACGAATGGTTGTAAAGTGTCGACGAACATTCCGAGATGTTTGTAGTAACTTTCATTTGTTTGTAGTAGCTTCCAATCGTTTGTAGTAAGCCAGCGATGGTTGTAAAGTGTCGACGAACATTCCTAGACGTTTGTAGTAACTTTCATTCGTTTGTAGTAGCTTCCAATCGTTTGTAGTAAACCACGAATGGTTCTAAAATGTCGACGAACATTCCTAGATGATTGTAGTAACTTTCATTCGTTTGTAGTAGCTTCCAATCGTTTGTAGTAAACCACGAATGGTTCTAAAATGTCGACGAACATTCCTAGATGATTGTAGTAACTTTCATTCGTTTGTAGTAGCTTCCAATCGTTTGTAGTAAGCAACGAATGGTTGTAAAGTGTCGACGAACATTCCAGGATGTTTGTAGTAACTTTCATTCGTTTGTAGTAGCTTCCAATCGTTTGTAGTAAACCACGAATGACTCTAAAATGTCGACGAACATTCCTAAATGATTGTAGTAACTTTCATTCGTTTGTAGTAGCTTCCAATCGTTTGTAGTAAGCAACGAATGGTTGTAAAGTGTCGACGATCATTCCTAGACGTTTGTAGTAACTTTCATTGGTTTGTAGTAGCTTCCAATCGTTTGTAGTAAACCACGAATGGTTCCAAAATGTCGACGAACATTCCGAGATGTTTGTTGTAACTTTCATTCGTTTGTAGTAGCTTCCAATCGTTTGTAGTAAACCACGATTGGTTCTAAAATGTCGACGAACATTCCTAGATGTTTGTAGTAACTTTCATTCGTTTGTAGTAGCTTCCAATCGTTTGTAGTAAGCCACGAATGGTTGTAAAGTGTCGACGAACATTCCGAGATGTTTGTAGTAACTTTCATTTGTTTGTAGTAGCTTCCAATCGTTTGTAGTAAGCCAGCGATGGTTGTAAAGTGTCGACGAACATTCCTAGACGTTTGTAGTAACTTTCATTCGTTTGTAGTAGCTTCCAATCGTTTGTAGTAAGCCAGCGATGGTAGTAAAGTGTCGACGAACATTCCTAGACGTTTGTAGTAACTTTCATTCGTTTGTAGTAGCTTCCAATCGTTTGTAGTAAACCACGAATGGTTCTAAAATGTCGACGAACATTCCTAGATGATTGTAGTAACTTTCATTCGTTTGTAGTAGCTTTCAATCGTTTGTAGTAAGCCACGAATGGTAGTAAAGTGTCGACAAACATTCCGAGATGTTTGTAGTAACTTTCATTCGTTTGTAGTAGCTTCCAATCGTTTGTAGTAAGCCACGAATGGTTGTAAAGTGTCGACTAACATTCCTAGACGTTTGTAGTAACTTTCATTCGTTTGTAGTAGCTTCCAATCGTTTGTAGTAAACCACGAATGGTTCTAAAATGTCGACGAACATTCCTAGATGATTGTAGTAACTTTCATTCGTTTGTAGTAGCTTCCAATCGTTTGTAGTAAGCCACGAATGGTTGTAAAGTGTCGACGAACATTCCTAGACGTTTGTAGTAACTTTCATTCGTTTGTAGTAGCTTCCAATCGTTTGTAGTAAACCACGAATGATTCTAAAATGTCGACGAACATTCCGAGATGTTTGTAGTAACTTTCATTTGTTTGTAGTAGCTTCCAATCGTTTGTAGTAAACCACGAATGGTTCTAAAATGTCGACGAACATTCCTAGATGATTGTAGTAACTTTCATTCGTTTGTAGTAGCTTCCAATCGTTTGTAGTAAACCACGAATGGTTCTAAAATGTCGACGAACATTCCTAGATGATTGTAGTAACTTTCATTCGTTTGTAGTAGCTTCCAATCGTTTGTAGTAAGCAACGAATGGTTGTAAAGTGTCGACGAACATTCCAGGATGTTTGTAGTAACTTTCATTCGTTTGTAGTAGCTTCCAATCGTTTGTAGTAAACCACGAATGACTCTAAAATGTCGACGAACATTCCTAAATGATTGTAGTAACTTTCATTCGTTTGTAGTAGCTTCCAATCGTTTGTAGTAAGCAACGAATGGTTGTAAAGTGTCGACGAACATTCCGAGATGTTTGTAGTAACTTTCATTTGTTTGTAGTAGCTTCCAATCGTTTGTAGTAAGCCACGAATGGTTGTAAAGTGTCGACGAACATTCCTAGACGTTTGTAGTAACTTTCATTGGTTTGTAGTAGCTTCCAATCGTTTGTAGTAAACCACGAATGGTTCCAAAATGTCGACGAACATTCCGAGATGTTTGTTGTAACTTTCATTCGTTTGTAGTAGCTTCCAATCGTTTGTAGTAAACCACGAATGGTTCTAAAATGTCGACGAACATTCCTAGATGTTTGTAGTAACTTTCATTCGTTTGTAGTAGCTTCCAATCGTTTGTAGTAAGCCACGAATGGTTGTAAAGTGTCGACGAACATTCCGAGATGTTTGTAGTAACTTTCATTCGTTTGTAGTAGCTTCCAATCGTTTGTAGTAAGCCAGCGATGGTTGTAAAGTGTCGACGAACATTCCTAGACGTTTGTAGTAACTTTCATTCGTTTGTAGTAGCTTCCAATCGTTTGTAGTAAGCCAGCGATGGTAGTAAAGTGTCGACGAACATTCCTAGACGTTTGTAGTAACTTTCATTCGTTTGTAGTAGCTTCCAATCGTTTGTAGTAAACCACGAATGGTTCTAAAATGTCGACGAACATTCCTAGACGTTTGTAGTAACTTTCATTCGTTTGTAGTAGCTTCCAATCGTTTGTAGTAAACCACGAATGGTTCTAAAATGTCGACGAACATTCCGAGATGTTTGTAGTAACTTTCATTTGTTTGTAGTAGCTTCCAATCGTTTGTAGTAAACCACGAATGGTTCTAAAATGTCGACGAACATTCCTAGATGATTGTAGTAACTTTCATTTGTTTGTAGTAGCTTCCAATCGTTTGTAGTAAACCACGAATGACTCTTAAAATGTCGACGAACATTCCTAAATGATTGTAGTAAGTTTCATTCGTTTGTAGTAGCTTCCAATCGTTTGTAGTAAGCCAGCGATGGTTGTAAAGTGTCGACGAACATTCCTAGACGTTTGTAGTAACTTTCATTCGTTTGTAGTAGCTTCCAATCGTTTGTAGTAAGCCAGCGATGGTAGTAAAGTGTCGACGAACATTCCGAGATGTTTGTTGTAACTTTCATTCGTTTGTAGTAGCTTCCAATCGTTTGTAGTAAACCACGATTGGTTCTAAAATGTCGACGAACATTCCTAGATGATTGTAGTAACTTTCATTCGTTTGTAGTAGCTTCCAATCGTTTGTAGTAAGCCAGCGATGGTAGTAAAGTGTCGACGAACATTCCGAGATGTTTGTTGTAACTTTCATTCGTTTGTAGTAGCTTCCAATCGTTTGTAGTAAACCACGATTGGTTCTAAAATGTCGACGAACATTCCTAGATGATTGTAGTAACTTTCATTCGTTTGTAGTAGCTTTCAATCGTTTGTAGTAAGCCACGAATGGTAGTAAAGTGTCGACGAACATTCCGAGATGATTGTAGTAACTTTCATTTGTTTGTAGTAGCTTCCAATCGTTTGTAGTAAACCACGAATGACTCTAAAATGTCAACGAACATTCCTAAATGATTGTAGTAAGTTTCATTCGTTTGTAGTAGCTTCCAATCGTTTGTAGTAAGCAACGAATGGTTGTAAAGTGTCGACGAACATTCCTAGACGTTTGTAGTAACTTTCATTCGTTTGTAGTAGCTTCCAATCGTTAGTAGTAAGCCACGAATGGTTGTAAAGTGTCGACGAACATTCCTAGACGTTTGTAGTAACTTTCATTCGTTTGTAGTAGCTTCCAATCGTTTGTAGTAAGCCACGAATGGTAGTAAAGTGTCGACGAACATTCCTAGATGATTGTAGTAACTTTCATTTGTTTGTAGTAGCTTCCAATCGTTTGTAGTAAGCCACGAATGGTTGTAAAGTGTCGACGATCATTCCTAGACGTTTGTAGTAACTTTCATTTGTTTGTAGTAGCTTCCAATCGTTTGTAGTAAACCACGAATGATTCTAAAATGTCGACGAACATTCCGAGATGTTTGTAGTAACTTTCATTTGTTTGTAGTAGCTTCCAATCGTTTGTAGTAAACCACGAATGGTTCTAAAATGTCGACGAACATTCCTAGATGATTGTAGTAACTTTCATTTGTTTGTTGTAGCTTCCAATCGTTTGTAGTAAACCACGAATGACTCTAAAATGTCGACGAACATTCCTAAATGATTGTAGTAAGTTTCATTCGTTTGTAGTAGCTTCCAATCGTTTGTAGTAAGCAACGAATGGTTGTAAAGTGTCGACGAACATTCCTAGACGTTTGTAGTAACTTTCATTCGTTTGTAGTAGCTTCCAATCGTTTGTAGTAAGCCACGAATGGTTGTAAAGTGTCGACGAACATTCCAGGATGTTTGTAGTAACTTTCATTCGTTTGTAGTAGCTTCTATTCGTTTGTAGTAAGCCACGAATGAATGTTGAGTGTCGACGAACATTCCTAGACTATAAAAAGCTGCTTTATTTTTACTGTGTCTCCACTTTATGTATGATTACAGCCTTCTAACCCTAATTTAGAATGGTATTGGAGTGTATAGAAATTTGCCATTATAGACAATTATTTATATTATATTGCTAAGACGAAGATAGAGCGAATGTGAGCGAAAGTGTACAAGGTAGAGCTACCATGACTAAAGTAAATATATTTTTCAGAAAGTCGAATTCGGAGCTCTCGTAACTGAAGGAAATGTATGAAGTGATGCATGAATGTGGATGAAGCGAAGGTTGTAAGGTGTCGACGAACATTCCTAGACTATAATAAGCTGCTTTATTTTTACTGTGTCTCCACTTTATGTATGATTACAGCCTTCTAACCCTAATTTAGAGTGGTATTGGAGTGTATAGAAATTTGCCATTATAGACAATTATTTCTATTATATTGCTATGATTTATTATCAGCTAGGCGCGGCTACTCAAATTCCAAATGCCAGTTTTCACTCAAAGAAATTCCGGACAAATTGCTATGTTGCTACAAGTTTATAAAATTAGTGTCTGCTGTGGTCTATTCCGATGGCCACTACATTACTTTTGTAAAACGGGTAACTGGCAGGTGGGAGGAACACAACGACTTGAAACTAAAAGTAGCAGCAATAACTGATCGAGCTCTATTGCAGACTCGAAGAATCCACATCCTGTTTTATGTACAAGTATAAGCATACATAAATACATATGCTCACGCCAGTATACAATAGATGTAGGCAGATACCATCGTTTGCCACATGCTACGATCCTTAAATACTTCTTTCGCTTCATCCACATTCATGCATTTCCTTCAATTCGACTTTTCTGAAAAATATATTTACTTTAGTCATGGTAGCTCTACCTTGTACACTTTCGCTCACATTCACTCTATCTTAGTCTTAGCAATAAAATATAAATAATTATCTATAATGGCAAATTTCTATACACTCCAATACCACTCTAAATTAGGGTTAGAAGGCTGTAATCATACATAAAGTGGAGACACAGTAAAAATAAAGCAGCTTATTATAGTCTAGGAATGTTCGTCGACACTTAACATTCATTCGTGGCTTACTACAAACGAATAGAAGCTACTACAAACGAATGAAAGTTACTCCAAACGTCTAGGAATGTTCGTCGACACTTTACTACCATCGCTGGCTTACTACAAACGATTGGAAGCTACTACAAACGAATGAAAGTTACTACAAACGTCTAGGAATGTTCGTCGACACTTTACTACCATCGCTGGCTTACTACAAACGATTGGAAGCTACTACAAACGAATGAAAGTTACTACAAACGTCTAGGAATGTTAGTCGACACTTTACTACCATTCGTGGCTTACTACAAACGATTGGAAGCTACTACAAACGAATGAAAGTTACTACAAACGTCTTGGAATGTTCGTCGACACTTTACAACCATTCGTGGCTTACTACAAACGATTGGAAGCTACTACAAACGAATGAAAGTTACTACAATCATCTAGGAATGTTAGTCGACACTTTACAACCATTCGTGGCTTACTACAAACGATTGGAAGCTACTACAAACGAATGAAAGTTACTACAATCATCTAGGAATGTTAGTCGACATTTTACAACCATTCGTGGCTTACTACAAACGATTGGAAGCTACTACAAACAAATGAAAGTTACTACAAACATCTAGGAATGTTTGTCGACATTTTAGAACCATTCGTGGTTTACTACAAACGATTGGAAGCTACTACAAACGAATGAAAGTTACTACAAACGTCTAGGAATGTTTGTCGACATTTTAGAACCATTCGTGGTTTACTACAAACGAATGAAAGTTACTACTAACGTCTAGGAATGTTCGTCGACATTTTAGAACCATTCGTGGTTTACTACAAACGATTGGAAGCTACTACAAACGAATGAAAGTTACTACAAACGTCTTGGAATGTTCGTCGACACTTTACAACCATTCGTGGCTTACTACAAACGATTGGAAGCTACTACAAACGAATGAAAGTTACTACAAACGTCTAGGAATGTTCGTCGACACTTTACTACAGTTTTAGCTTACTACAAACGATTTTAAGGTACTTTCTAGCATAATCATGAAAAATAAAAATAATTTTTTTTTTTTTTGTTTTTCTCCCATAACTTTTTTGTCTTTTTACTACAATCAAAAATAATTGTACTACAAACAACTACAAACGATTCTCTACAAACGTGCCGTTTTAAAATTTTAAATTTCGAATGTCGGGTGCTGACCATTTTTTCATGAGGCATAACTTTTTTTTTTTTCAACTACAAACGAAATAATTTTCACTACAAACAACTACATACGAAAGCCTTCCAGATGGCAAAAAAAAAAATTTGGTTTTTTTCAAGTCGGGTGCTAAGTTCACATAGCTCCACACGCAGCAGATCTGTCGAAGACAAAGTGCCACAACTGCTCGGCCATCAATCAGAAATACAAGTCTAAAACGGACACCTCGGACTCATGCCCGGCTATTAAATCCATGAACAGACGCTTAACATTCAAAATCGACTATGGATTATAAAGCCCCACGTGCTTGGGAGCAACTGTTGATATTTCCCTATTCAGTGCTCCATGTTGATAAATCCTCAACATTATCTCTCACGGACAAAATAAAAAAAAATTGTTGTAAACCTCCCGACCCAACCGTTCTAAATTATCCAAATTACGTCCTGAGAGATAATAAATATCAACATGTGGAGTCAAAATTGAGTGACGGTGACATTAAGGGGGCCGCCCGCCTTCTATTCTCCAGCGATACACTTGCTGCTAATGATGCAGATACATTAAATGCTTTGCGCAGTAAGCACCCTCTCCCGGCATCCACCTCCAACTTCCCCGACCCGCCTCGGCCTTCCGATGTGCCCCTGCGGGTGTCACCGAGTGACGCCCTCGCTGTTGTTTTGTCCTTCCGCAGTGGCTCGGCTGGTGGTTTAGATGCTTTATCGCCACAACACCTGAAGGACTTGCTTGCTGGCTCAGCAGGTGAGTCCTCCGAGGCACTGTTGAAGGCCTTGACGGACCTGATCAACTTAATGTTAGCAGGTAAAGTTCCCGGGGGCGTTCTCGATGTGCTCTATGGAGCTAATCTATGTGCTCTGGCTAAGAAGGACAGTGGTATCAGACCCATCGCGATTGGCACAACTTACCGCAGGCTTGCAGCAAAGTTGTGTTGCAAGTCTGCGGTGGTTGATCTAGCACCCTACTTCCAAGGCCAAGGCAGATGGGTTTCGGTTCAAAGGGGGGTTGTGAGGCGGCGGTTCATTCCCTAAGGACTCTCCTTTACCACCAAGGAGCAGAGGTGGTGTTGAAGGTGGATGTTAAGAACGCTTTCAACAGTGTTGACAGGGGCACTCTGTTGACACAGGTAAAGGAAAAGATCCCTTCCGCTTTTAATTTCTTGTGGCAGTGCACCAACCAAATTGTTATACCAAAATAACCTCATCAGCTCTGCCGAGGGCTGTCAACAGGGTGACCCTCTTGGGCCAGCCATATTTAGCCTAGCAATACACCCTCTAATTTCTAAGCTTAATTCTAAATTCAATGTTTGGTATTTAGATGATGGCACCCTTGGAGGTGACGTGAACAAAGTCCTTTCAGACCTTAAATTAATGATTTCCGAATTCAAGTCCATCGGACTTGATTTAAATTTTACTAAATGCGAACTTTTTATCTCCGACCACACGCTGGAGAGTAAACGTTCCATAATCTCGAAATTCAATTCATTGGCCCCAAACATTTGTATCAAAGAAAAGAGTTCACTTCGCCTCTTGGGATCTCCCATATTTGAAGAGGCTTTCCCGGCTTTTGCGGAAGACCATTTAGAAAAATTTAGAAGTTCTTCAGAACATCTATCCAAAATTAAAACACATATGGCTTATTTTATAATAAGGCATTGTCTTTTCGTACCTAAATTTACCTACGTCTTGCGCAGCAGCCCTTTGTGGAAAGACTCCCAAATTTTAAAGAGTTTAGATATTCAAGTTCGATCAACTTTATCCACAATTTGCAATATTGATTTGGACGACCGATCGTGGTCCCAGGCTACCCTGCCTATTAGGTTTGGTGGGTCGGGAATACGCAAAATTTCGGATGTGGCCCTGCCGGCTTTTCTGGCTTCTGTTCACAGTGTGCACGACCTCACTGGCAATATTCTGTTTCCGTCACTCAGTGACTGTGAGGTTTCGTTCCTAACTGAGGCCAGAAATACTTGGCTTATGGCTTGCCCCAACACTGACTTGCCGCCAAGACCGCAATCTCAAAGGCAATGGGACGAGCCTATCAGCAGGCTGAATTATAATACACTTCTTGAAAGTAGTTTAATCTCTGCTGATCGTGCCCGCCTCTTGGCAGTAGCTAAATGGGAGTCTGGTCTTTGGCTTCAGGCGTTTAGGCGCAAAATGTATTGTCCCTCATCAGTGTCACTGTGGAGATAGTGTGGACATCTTCGGACACCATGGTCAGTAACCGGTCGACGTTGTCGTCATTCTTCCATCAATGACCTAATACGCCGGGCTCTGGTCACCGCCGGGGTGCCTGCTGTACTGGAACCAGTAGGTTTGGCGCGAAGCGATGGCCGGAGGCCGGATGGTATGTCACTGGTGCCGTGGAGATTGGGTTGGCCGCTGGTGTGGGATGCCACGTGTGTCGATACGTTGGCTCCGTCCCATCTCCCCGGTGCTGCTGCTGCTCAGCAGGAGTGCCTCAAGCGCCGGAAATAGCGCCGGAAATATGCTTGCATTGGTCAAGGATACATATTTTCTGCGTTTGCGGTTGAAACTCTGGGACCTTGGGGTCCAGATGCTCATCAACTTTTCAAAGAGGTTGCACGTCGTCTGGTAGAAGCTTCTCGTGACAAGCGGGCTGGGGCTTTTCTCGCTCAGAGAATCAGCATTGCTATTCAACGTGGCAATGCTGCCAGCCTTCTTGGCACGATCCCGAGAGACACCGATTTGGGCCAAGTTTTCTACTTGTAATTAGTTTTTAGTTACTTATTTATTATTTGTTCAGTCTTTATTCAAGCCCCTAATCAAATCCGAGAAACACCATCAAAATTTTACAAGTTAATTTGGATAGAAGCCGAAATTCCATACATGAGACATATGTTTGCAACAATAGTTAAGTTAAAAATTCACCAGGTATCCACCATATTTCAATTCCCCAACAATAACGATCACGAGAAGGCATGCATCATGATTAAAAGCGCATGTTTCTTCGCGAGTTCTGCTCTAGGAATGACGCAGTTCTCATCGCCCAACCTGGGAGTGATGCAGCTAAAAATCGGCCCTCAGGCCAATTTGTGGAGTCTGCATACGTGGAGCCCGAGTGGGATGCCAACGCTACCTACAACCCTAGAAAAAATCGACCACTTTCTGAAGTGTACCTCTAGCTCTAGCCAGATTCTTGGGGAGGACCTCAATGGGCACTCCTTGTGGGACAGTCATCATGGCCAATGTTATGTACATCTGCAATACCGGCAACCAGCCCACGTTCGAAGCTGTCACCCACGGAATACTCTGCGCGTCCATTGTGGACCTTACCATGGTGTCACAGAGCCTGTACGACAGAGTGGCGGATTGGAATGTAAATCTGGCGGCATGCCCTTCCTCCCAACACATTGCCCTGGAATTGGTCATTGGCCTGGTCACACAAACGATACAGATATATAAAATTTAAGTGTCTGTTTGTAATTTCATAATAATAGGTTTTCACATGCATATGAAAGTTTATACGGTACGGAATAAAAAGAACAATTATTCAAGAAAGTAATTCCCCGTGGTCGTGCCCAGTACACCTAGTGCCTAAGAAAATCGATGCCACCGGAGTACAAAAGTAAAGGCTAGTAATAGACTATAGAAAACTCAACGAAAAAACAATAGAAGATAAATACCCATTACAAAAAATAGACGATATCCTAGATAAACTAAAACGTGCACAATACTTCTTAACAATAGATTTAGCATCAGGCTATCACCAAGTAGAAATGGCTAAAGAAGATGTCGAAAAAACAGCATTTACAATAGATCGCGGACATTACGAATTTCTTCGAATGCCTTTCGGTCTGAAAAACGCGCCAAGCACATTCCAGAGACTAATGGACTCAGTGCTACGTGGCCTCGACACTGTACTTACGTACCTTGATGACGTCATAATCTATACAACCTCGCTACAGGAACACCTCGAAAAATGTAAGCTAGTTTTCGACAAATTCGGAGCACATAACCTTAAAATACAGCTGAATAAATCAGATTTTTTGCAAAAACAGGTCAAATTCCTTCAGGACTTCGCAAAACTTACAAAACCATTGACTAAATGCCTAAAAAAGGGTAGTAAAATCGAATTGACGAAAGAATACATAGATGCTTTCGAAAAATGCAAACAAGTACTTATTAATGCACCAATTTTACAATATCCAGATTAAGAAAAACCTTTCATCTTAACATCAGATGCTTCAGACGTAGCAATAGGAGCAGTCTTATCCCAAGGACAAATAGGCTCAGATAGACCAATAGCATACGCTTCACGTACGCTATCCGACACAGAACAAAGATATTCAACCATAGAAAAAGAGTTACTGAGTATAGTATGGGCTATAAAATACTTGAGACCTTATTTGTACGGCAAACGATTCACAATCTATGCAGATCACCGTCCACTTACGTGGATTATGTCCATTAATGACCCGAATTCCAAACTCACACGCTGGCGTCTCAGACTAGCAGAATATAACTTCGGTGTGCAGTACAAAAAAGGAAAATCTAACACAGACGCTCTATCTAGAGTACAACTTCTAAATAATAACAAAAAAATAACTACCCCTAGCACAAGCGAACCGCAACCAAGCACGTCAACGACAAATCCAGAGGGAGATTTTCCGGACATTAGGACACTTTTAGATATGCCTATAACACCAGACGCAATAGAACAAGACCATCTTGCAGACACTCAAACAACGCAGGTAGACATGTCTATGACACCCGTTGTGACCGATTCACAACCTGTGGCACCGGAAGTCGAATCAAATTCAGAAAAATACCTCAAATAGATGACCCAATTGATAGGCAGCTTAAACAGTTTCACATCAGAAAAACACCCGGCGATACTTACAGAATAGATGACAGATCAAAAGGAAAATACGTAATAAAAGACGTTTGGATACCTAAAAATAATACAACAGAGCAAATAATCGAATTTTTGACAGAACATACAATTCCCAGTAGATTTTTCCATTGTTATTTTCACCATGAAGAGTTCTACTCATTATTTTGTGAAGTTTACAAAAACGTATTTAATAATCGTGGCCCAAAATTAATTAGATGCATGACTAGAGTAACACTAATTGACAGTATTTCGTAGTAAGTACAAAATCATCGTAAACTTAATCTATTGTACTTCATTTACACTATTTTATGTTTTTTCTCTATTCCTAGTTTACTTATTTATTTATGATCTTGAAATGAAATATAATTTTATATAGATATACCTCTGTGGTATAAAAATTACTACAATCTATATGGAGTACCTACTTTACTTACAGTTATTGTTTGTTGTCACCTATTTACCTAAGCGCCAATTATCTACCTCTATTTAGTCTGTGGTTGATACTGAGTAAAGTTAAAAAGGGAGGTTATGAAAAATTACTGTTTTATTGTAATGTAGCAATAAAACCAAGTGTTTATTCATATTAATGTATTTTATATCTAGTTACATAGAAACAGTTTAGTGCCAAAATATGTCTTCTTCGACCAATTCTTCCATTGTATTTTAAAAAAGTTGAAACAAGAAGTGTTTCCTGCAACTTATGCGGGAAAAGTTATGAGAGCAGCGGAAATACAACTAATTTAGCAACCCACTTAAAAAGCAAACACCATCATGCATATGCACAACTAACCATAAAAAAAAAGACAAATATTAAAACAGCCACCACTAATAATGCAGAAGAAAACAATAATAATATGTCATTAGCTTTGCCAACATCGTCAAAATCAAATACTACACTTACTGACAGTAATAGTTTCTCTGACAACCATGATGACACTGATCTGTAAACCAGATTACCGGAAACTTAGCTTCATTAAACTAAGATTTTATAGCGATCGGTGAATTTGCCCCTTAGTCAATACCGATTTACAACGAGAAAATTAATATGACCATGGAAGTTTAGCAACAATTATCATGAACAATGAACCATTACTGACAGCAGAACAAAAAAATATTTATGATCGGATTATGCTGGCTGTTGCTGCTGAACAAGGCGGTTTTTTTTTCTTGGATGCACCCGGTGGAACCGGTAAGACATTCTTAATATCGTTGATTCTTGCCAAAATACGGTCGCAACAAAAAATAGCATTAGCAGTAGCATCGTCAGGCATTGCGGCTACTTTACTGGATGGTGGGCGAACAGCACATTCAACATTCAAGCTGCCATTGGACGTTCATAATAAACCAGATGCAATGTGTAACATCAAAAAGAATAGTGGAATAGCTGCATTGTTGCGGAAGAGTTCTATAATAATGTGGGATGAGTGCACAATGGCACACAAATATTCACTTGAAGCATTAAACAGAACTATGCAAGATTTAAACAGCAATAATAAACTTTTCGGTGGTGCTATCTTACTTTTGTCTGGTGACTTCCGGCAGACCTTACCGGTTATACCTCGCTCTACTTTCGCGGATGAGATTAATGCATGTTTGAAACAATCATTCTTATGGCGAAGTGTTGAAACACTTCGATTGACCATAAATATGCGAGTACAATTGCAAAATGATCCATCAGCACAAATATTTTCCGAACAACTACTAGATATTGGGAACGGTAAAATAGAACTGCAATCAAATACGCAATGCATTAAACTATGTACCAGACAATTTTTGCACTGTTGTTCAGGATAAAAATTAATTGATTCAGAGTATTTTCCCGGATATACAGAATAATTATTTGAATCATGAATGGCTTAGTCAACGGGCGATTTTGGCAGTCAAAAACGTTGATGTTGACGAAATTAACTTCCAGATACAACAGTTGTTACCAGGCGATCTGATGTCTTTTAAATCAATCGATACTGTTGTTGATGAAAATGAAAGCTATAGCGAAGTATCTCGGATGGGTAGGTGCTACCGTGAGGCACTGAGCCTACGCGACCTGATCGAGCGTCGCCTTCCCCTGCACATACCGAACACTCCCGAGCAAACCGCCTAAAACCGGCCTATGCCGCGACGCGGACGAGCGAGTGACACGGCGTCCTCCCCCCGCATGCCGCCCGCGCCATTTTTTAGTTGGCTTCCACCGGTCTTACGGATAACTTTGAGTTCCCATATTTATTGTGTTAATCGCCGATAAATAGAATAGAGACATTATCTGTGTGTGTATTGTGTATATTGTGTTTATTGTAAATAAATAGATTTACAATATTATAAAGTGTAAATTTTCCGATTGAATTTTTAAATTCATTAGATATCGCTGGAATGCCACCACATAATCTTCGATTAAAGATTGGTTCCCCTATTATTCTCCTCCGTAATTTGAATCCACCTCAATTATGTAACGGTACGCGTTTGGTCATCAAAAAGATCACCGGAAACATTCTTGAAGCAACCATTTTGGCTGGAAAGTTTAAAGGAAAAGTGGTCCTGCTGCCACGTATTCCGATGATACCATCAGATTATACCATACCCTTCAAAAGGCTACAGTTTCCAATTCGTTTAGCTTTCGCCATGTCTATAAATAAATCTCAAGGTCAAACAATGTCCATTTGTGGTTTAGATTTGGAAAATCCATGTTTTTCTCATAGGCAACTATATGTTGCGTGTTCACGTGTTGGGAAACCGTCGAATCTATTTGTGTTAGCTAAAGACAGGTTAACCAAAAACATTGTGCACCGATTGGTGTTAAATTAAATTGAAATTGAAAGTATTTATAATTAAAAAAAATTGATATTAATGTTTAAAAGTTTAAGACTGTCTGCCTTGCCTACCTCATTCATGAGTTTAAGCGTCACATGTTATTTACTGTAATATACTTATATTTGTTATAAAATTAAATGGAAATAATAAATCTGATAAATTTTTATTTTGTACCTATTGATTTCTGCTTAATATCAAGTGTAAGAACATGTTAATTAATTGTGTTCAACGTACTTCCCCTTCAAGTCTCAATCCAGTGAATTTGTATACCAACATCAACATTTTCGTCTTTGTTCGTAAATAATTTCATTGTACTAAAGGGTTATAGTAGTAGAAAGTCAAATAAGGAGATCACCATATTTTTTTACAAATACCATCTGTGTGAAAAAGCATAGTGGACTCCGTGACTGATGTTCTCTTATTGTTCCTCTTAGATTGTTTACTATAATGAAATATAACAAAAACTTTAGCCACAGCAACGCGTGGCCGGGTCAGTTAGTTAATTAATATTTACTTGAGGCATTGTTTGGTTAGTATAATAAGCATAGTTTTAGTTGTGGTTTATTGGCTAAGTTTCCACTTAATATTGTAGTTATTTGCTGTCATATAAAACGTCAGTTGTAAAAAGACTGATATATGTAATTCATTTATCTATTCAAAATATTTTTTTTTATTGAAATCGTTTCAATATAAAATAACCTGAACATAAATATATATTTTTTAATATGATATTAAAATATGAATAGTGAATTACTTAACTCAAAAACTACTTGGCCGATTGCAAAAATTCGAATCGAAACCATTGAAAAGTGTAGCTTTTCTTCTTAGTGTAGCTTCACGCTATATTTAATGTTAATGCCAGAAAACATTAGGGATCCTTCCTTATTATAAATATTTCTAAGGAATAAACTCCTTTTATTTTTATTTTTTGCAATATAAGTTGGACATTTGATTTTGAAAGTTATTTACAAAAATATATAGAAAGGTTTTCTGGTGTTTTAAAATGTCCTCACTTGTTAATTACTTTTAAGTAAATAGTTTTTTATAACGAAAATTTTTATTCGTTTGTGTATTTTTTAGATAAAGATACCACTCCTCTGCAAGAAGCAAAGAAACAACTTTCATTAGTGGTTCTAAAAGAAAAGAAGTGGGACGTCAATAATTTAAATTCTAAAAAAATTGATAAACTCATTGGAGAAATGATAGCACTTCAAAAAATTTACCGTTTAATTTTGTTGAAGGGCTAGGTTTTCGTAGACTGATGCAAGAATTAGCACCAAGATATAACTTTAGGGGACGCAATTTTTTTACAGATTTTGTATGCAAGGAATTATATAGCAAAGTGGCTCAAAAAGTTAAAGAATTAATCGAAAATTTTGATAACATGTCGTTTACGTCTGACATTTGGTCGGATCCTAGCTCAAAAGCTTCTTTGCTTAGCCTGACTTGCCATGGAATTGCAGAAAACTTTGATAGATCATCGATAATATTGAAATGTGAGACATTTGACGGCCGTCACACTGGTGAAATAATTGCTGAAAAATTCAGTAACATGCTTTCTGAATGGAATATTAAAAAAGAACAACTGCATTGCCTAATCAGTGATGAAGGGTCTAATATGAAACGAGCCGGGCGATTAGCAGCATTAAATGATAGAGACTGTACTGTTCACAAGATACAACTAGCTATCCGTAGTTGTTTTAGGTTCTCAAGAAAACATAAAAATACTAAAACAAAAATGTAAGAGAATTTCGACAAATTTTAATCACTCTACCATTGCCCAGAAACAACTGCAATCAATTCAGGACAGACTGAATCAACCGCACCTGAAAGTGTTTCAAGATTGTGTAACGCGATGGAACAGTACATTCTACATGTTCGAGCGTTTTTCAAAGGTAAAGGATGCTCTGATTCGTCAGGCTGTTACGACTTTGAAAAACGAACTTTCAACAAAGTTTTCTAGCTTGGGAGAAAACAATTTATATACCATCGCTACCTACTTAGATCCTCGCTATAAGCACAAATTATTCACACCGGTGACTGAAGAAAAGATTAAAGATGACATTTAAAAAATGTAAAATACTGAGAATGACAATTTTGAATCTCTTAAAACCAATGCCAAAGGGGCTAAAATAATTAAAATAACTGATTGCATGGAAAATTATACGGAACAACTAGGACCAGGGACTTCAGGTTTCAACAAAAAGCCATGCTTACAAAACGACCGGGCTATGATGTTAGATTCGTCGAGTGAAGACGAGAGTCAAGATGAGCCAGAAAATTGTAGCATTGAAGCTGTATTCAAAAAAGAGTTACTTGCTTACCGTACTAAAAAAAGAATAAATGTGAATGAAAAAGGCAGCAGCCTTCAGTGCACCTCCATCTTAAGGGGGGAGGAGTTATGTCCGCGTAAACGTGACATTACACAATGCCACCCATTGTAATTAGGCAATATAGATAAGAGCCATGTAACGTCAAAGGAAGCTTAATGCTTCCTACCACCTACCTACTACTACCTACTTCCTACCTACTATTAAGATTATTAGTATAAGTAATTCTTTGTCTCACGTATCAATGTTTTAGATATAGTTTGAAATAAACACCAGTCTTGACCAGCTCTTCAAGCGGTTAACACCACAATTTGTCTTTTTTAAAAGCCTGTTGCCCTCGCCCACCTAACTCACGGCGTCTTTGTTTTGGAGAGCTAATATCTGTGTTGAGTGATGAAGTCCATGTCTGCGGACTGTCGCACGTTGGTATTTAGAATTCCAGCGTGGACATAATAGTGCTAGTGACAAATCTCGCGAAGGACGCCAAAAATCCGCCTTCACTGAAGATAACATCATTGCTGTGAGACAACCAATTCTCGAAGATCGTCATTTGACGTATCGAGAGGGAGAGGTAGACATCTCAGAGACAACCATTCAGAATCTCTTGCATGAAGCGCTTGGTGTGGGAAAGCTAGTTTGTCGTTGGATACCGCATCTGCTTTCCGACGATCACAAGGAGGCCCGCGTCAGATGGTGTAAGAAAACTCTGCAAATGTTCAACCGAGGAGAGTCAAATCGCGTCTACAACATCGTCAGTGGTGACTAATTTTGGATCTATGCCTACGATCCTGATTCAAAACAACAATCTACAATTTGGGTCTTTCAAGACGAGCCAAAGCCGACTAAAGTTGTTCGTTCTTGAAGCACTTCGAAGAAGATGGTGGCCACGTTCGTTGGATAAACCGGCCATGTTGCGACTGTTGCGCTTGAAGGTCGTAGAACGGTTAACGCAGAGTGGTATACCGCAGTTTGTTTACCACAAGTCGTCGCCGAACTTCGCAAATCTAACTCAAAGCGACGCATCATCCTGCACCACGACAACGCAAGCTCACATAGCGCTCGTCAAACGATTGAGTATTTGAAGTAGGAAAAGATAGAAATTCTTGTCCATCCTCCATACAGTCCCGACCTAAGCCCTAAGGATTTCTTTACATTTCCAAAGGTTCCAGTCCGGTGAAGAAGCAGTCGACGCTTTCAAGTCAGCCATTTTGAACACCCCCAGGTGTAGAGTGGAATAAATGTTATAATAACTGGTTTGAGCGAATTGAAAAGTGTATTTAGCTACATGGTGAATACTTTGAAAAACAATAAACAGTACTATAAGGTTCTAGTTGTGTTTTTTTCTACAAACGACCAAAATTTAAAAGGCATGCCTCGTATAACAAATTAACAGCATAGGAACTTAGATAAGTGGAATGCTGTGTATTTTTGTATTAAATATTTTGTTATCAATTGCTTTTTTTGATTAAAAGTACAATATTTCCTATATACACCCATGTTTTAGATGGCTCCAAGAAGAAAATGTTGTTCGAGGCAGTTGGAACTTTTAGTAGAGTTCTGCTAAAAAAATACTGACCTCGCATTGGACCGCTTCTCTGGCGGGCCGCAAGGTATCCAGGCGTCTAAGCGCGCCTGCGGCCTGAATTCAATCGGAGAAGGTGCAATGAAAACTCCAGAACAATGGCGCCGAGTGAGTTTACCGTTTTATTTCTCTCAGTTCAAACATTTACTTAATGTAAATAGCAAATAATTGTTTCCTAATTTTTTATGTTTTTCATTTAACTAACACTGTCTTTTCTTAATTATTTTTGCTTTTATATAATACCAAAATAAATGCATCCCTTTTACTCCATAAAGTTGAACCTGCATGAGGATAGATGCTTAAGATTGTTTGTTTTGCCCTAGTATTGGATAGAGTTAAAGGCCAAAGTGAAAGGCAAAGCGGCAGACTCTAGGCGCAATGCTAGTGCCACTGGAGGTGGGCCCAGCAAAATAATGCCACTCACTGAAATAGATATGAGGATTTTGGCTCTGATTGGACCGGTTGCGGTGGAGGGATTGCCTGGTGTGCGCATACCAATAAATGTTAGTTCCCAATGAAACTTCACATTTTTAATATAAATATTCTCCTTGTCCTTCGTAATGTTACAACCCTACACTATAAGAGTCAAAAGCAACATCAGCATTTCCATTATTCTATGGAATGTTCCAAGTCCAAATTAGCTGAGTTGCATTTTTTCATAGCTTTATAATATTTTATTCATTTATTGTGAGTAGCTGTCTGGTCCCCGCGAAGAGCGGTTCTGTTCCATTAACAATCCGCTCACCGGAAAAATCCGAATCATCGTCGAAAAAAAGTCCAAATCAAATGACTTAAATAAACTGAGTGAAACTAAGTAGTTTTTTAAAAAGACACCCAGGCCCGGTCGCCTAACAGTACGTAACCAAGTTACCTAACTAGTGATGTATAAAGAAAAAATATTCTGCGTACGTAACCGGGTTATGTAGGAAGAAATTTTCATTCTTATTACATAACCAAAGAGGTTCCTCAAGCGAGCAGTGTAACTAACTTCTTAAGTGAGTTCATATTTTACTTTTTGAATATCCATGCATACGTGTCAATAATTAGTAATGTGATATGTGGATGAAATATTATCGTTATTTATCGCTGTTTTTTGCTGTTGTAGAATTAAATTAAAGTGCTCTTTTGCTTATATAAACGTCTTTATGGTAATTGGTTTACGTTTGAAGTAATCATTTTAACAGATACGCCTAGCAGCTCTACAAAAGAGCTAGTGTTTATAACATCTAGAAGAGGTAGGCAAGTATACGAAGGCCACAAAAAAAACAATACGGAAATCGTTCATAGTTCTGGGCATGTGCGAATTACAAGACATGTAGGGGCAGTATAAGAGTTCTGGATAACTTGATTTTGTGTTTAGAGTATTTCATTTAAAACTCAAGAAAATTATAGACCTATTAACGAAGAAAAATATATTTGGGCCATAGAGAGCCTTCGTTTACAGCGTGGAATGGCAAAGAAGAGGTTTACCTCAGGCCCACATTTTATTGTGGCTGGCTAACAAAGTGCAACCAGATTCCATAGATGCAATAATATCGGCTGAAATACCTGACAAACAAGATCCAAAGCTTCATAATGTTGTCTTTAAAATATGATACATGGTCCTTGCGGATTTTACAATCCTGCGTCACCATGTATGAAAGAAAACATTTGTTCTAAAAAGTACCCTAGGCAATTTATTTCTGAAACACAAACCGGGGATGACGGCTACCCAACTTATAAGCGCAGATCACTATATATGTAATATATAATTGTAATATATAATTGTAATATATAATGTAATATGTAATATATAAATGTAGTAGATAATGGTGGAAACGCAATAATTCGTGTTATAGGCACAGAAATGAGAGTGGATAATAGGTAGGTAATGCACACATTAACGTAGTTTTGCCAATCGATCAAAGCTATTAAGTATATCTGCAAGTGTATTCATGATGAATTTCCAATTTCCGATTCATTAACGTTTTCCGGCAATAGTACATTTAGAATTTTTTCTAATAACGAAAATCTTCAAGATCGCGTCAACAATCCTTCATCAAAGACCCTTATAGCATTCTTTGATCTTCGCAAGAGACGATTTTGCAAAATTCCTTTTATATCACGAACTATCCCAGTATTTTCGAGACATTATTGCTCAAATCAAAACCCGATAGATTCAATAGTACTGCACTCGATTTAATTTATTCATATTTAAGCCAAAGGGGACAGAAAGTAGAGGTAAATGGCGTTAAGTCTTCCGGGTCCCCGGTGCTGATGGGCGTTCCGCAGGGGTCAATCTTAGGGCCTTTTCTATTTCTGATCTATATATATAAAAATGAATTGCTGTTCGTTAGTCTCGCTAAAACTCGAGAACGGCTGAACGGATTTATCTTATCTTGGTCTTGAATTATTCGTGAAGGTCTAGGGAAGGTTTAAAAGGTGAGAAAAATTCGAATAATTGCCGGGAAAATCCTCAAAACAGCATTTTTCTATTTCCCATACAAACGTTTTTTAAATAAAATGGAGAGTCAATTTGTAATTTATTACCGCTGAATAAAGTTCAAATTCGCGTGCGCGTTGGAGGACCTAATATCGCGTTCTGAAACTCAACAAAAGTGAAAGTGAATCGCGAACGCGACAAAATTGCATAGTCTCAAAATACATAGTACATAAATAAACACAATTTTAGCTAACTTCAGTTGTTACTCTGTCCGATTATTTTTTTATTTTAGCTAACTTAAGTTGTTACTCTGTCCGATTATTTTTTTAATAAGACTATATAGAAATCGAAAGATAAATCAATAATAATAAAGACAAATAAAATTATAAATCTTAAGTTAAATTCTGAACGCAATCTCAATATGTATTTGACATTAGATTTGACAACCAACTGATATGTCATTCCATCCTGTCGCATTTCAGAGCACGGAAAAAATTATATTATCGTTATATCTATCTTTGTGGCTACGTGCGCGAGAACTTTCTTTACTTTGGTGATCCTTTGTGATAGTGACATTCCAAGTAATGTGTTCTTTTTTGTGATAGTGACACTTTACTGCTAAATGAGCGGGAAATTTTCTCACTTTGATTAATTACAATTTACGATGCCGAGGAGAAGACGACCTAACTTAGGTCGTCGTAGTCAATCAAATGTGCGAAGAGCTACCTCACGTGCTAACCGCACTGATGACCAGAGACAGACAGATCAAGAAAATAGTCGTATTGCTATGTCAGAATTGCGTTCTTTGGTGAGTGACAATGTAGGAGATAGGCTTAGAATGCAACGAGTTCGTGCACATCAAACAAAACAACAGCAAGCTAGACATAATGAAATTGAGCGAATCCGCAGACGCAGTGCTCCTGTGATTCTTGAACGAGCTGCATTCCACTATGATCCGGCAATTGATTATTGTGCCGACAAATCGGTAACAATTGGGGAAATGAAAACAATTTGTAAATATTGTAAGGCGTTAAAATACACTGGTGAATCTACTGGATTATGTTGTGCTGAAGGCAAAGTAAAATTGCCACAATTGGTCCCACCACCAGATCCTTTACGCTCTTTGGTTTCTGGGATTGGAAATGATTCTAAGCACTTCTTGACCAACATTCAGAAATATAACAACTGTTTCCAGATGACATCATTCGGTGCTACACATATTATACAAGACAATTTCATGCCGACTTTCAAGGTATTATATAAGAATATTTTTTTATATTATTCAAGTTTGTACTAAAATATATATATCGGAAATTATTAATGGACAAATTTTTAAAAATTACAGATTCAAGGACAAATTTATCACTTACTGGGAACTCTGTTACCACTAACTGATGCAGATCATCAATTTTTACAAATTTATTTTATGGGCAATTCAGATGCGGACATTAATAATCGTTGTGCTCACAATCCAACAGTGAAGAGAACCATTGTCCAACAATTACAAATATTTCTTCATCAGAATAACAATTTAGTAAACATGTTCAAAATAGCATTGGATCGGATGCCAT
Organism: Watsonalla binaria; assembly: GCA_929442735.1. Taxonomy (NCBI): domain Eukaryota; kingdom Metazoa; phylum Arthropoda; class Insecta; order Lepidoptera; family Drepanidae; genus Watsonalla; species Watsonalla binaria. The sequence goes on from OV838938.1 coordinate 5,177,813, forward strand.
CTGATAGCCATAATATTATTATTCGAGCTGACAAAACACCTGCCGGTGAACACACAAGGAGGTTCAATTCACCTACCATTGATGAAGTGGCTGTTGTCATTGTGGGCGAAAATTTACAATCTAGAGATATTGTGCTTCATCGTCGGAATAGTGAGTTAAAACGTGTATCTGAAACACACAGGAGTTATGATGCACTACAATATCCTTTGATCTTCTGGCAAGGGGAAGATGGATACCATTTTAATATCAAAATGGTAAATCAAGTAACAGGTAAATGAATTGAACAAGATTAAATAATATTTTTAAATTCAATACATCTAAGTAACAATTTAAACATTTATCATTTTTGATCGCAGGTGCTGAAACCAACAAAAAAGTTAGTGCTATGAATTTCTATTCATACAGACTCATGATCCGTCAAGGTGAAGTAAATCATATTTTGATGTGTCAACGACTTTTTCATCAGTTTGCAGTTGACATGTATGTCAAAATTGAGACTGAACGATTGACATACATCCGTTTGAACCAACGACGGCTACGGTCAGAGGAATACATCCATCTCCGCGATGCTATAAATGCTGATGGCAATGTGAATAATGTAGGAAGAATGACAATTTTGCCAGCTACTTATATAGGAAGCCCACGTCACATGCATGAATATGCTCAGGATGCTATGTCATATGTTAGGCATTATGGCCGCCCAGATTTATTTGTTACATTCACATGTAACCCAAAATGGTCCGAAATCGAGAAGGAATTACTACATAGCCAAACACCAGTTGATAGACATGACATAACTGCCAGAGTTTTTAAACAAAAATTAAAATCTCTCATGAATTTTTTAATAAAGCATTGTGTGTATGGCCGAGTCCGTTGTTGGATGTACTCTGTAGAATGGCAAAAGCGTGGATTGCCACATGCGCACATTTTAGTCTGGTTAGTGGACAAAATAAGGCCAGATGAGATTGATTCTATAATTTCAGCTGAAATTCCAGATGAAATAGTTGACCCAAAATTGCATGCAGTAGTAACCAAACACATGATACATGGACCTTGCGGACATTTCAACTACAATTCACCCTGTATGGTCGACGGTAGGTGTTCCAAACGATACCCAAGAGACCTGCTTGCTGAAACCATAACGGGAAATGATGGATACCCATTGTATCGTCGGCGATCAGTTGCGGACAGTGGGCGATCGGTAGTTGTGAAGGTAAGAGGACAAAATGTTGATGTAGACAATCGTTGGATTGTGCCATACTCGCCAATATTGTCCAAAGCTTTTGAGACTCACATCAATGTGGAATATTGTAATTCTGTGAAGTCGATAAAGTACATATGTAAATATGTTAATAAAGGTAGTGATATGGCTGTATTCGGTGTAACCAATGCAAATTATGAAATATCACAGTACCAGATGGGTCGCTATGTAAGTAGCAACGAAGCTATTTGGCGTATCTTTTCATTTGCGATCCATGAAAGACACCCTACAGTAGTCCATTTGGCAGTCCATTTAGAAAATGGTCAACGAGTTTATTTTAATGAATCTAACGCGGCAGACAGGGCGGCACATCCACCGTCGACAACATTAACAAGTTTCTTCACAGTTTGTCAAACTGATGATTTTGCTCGCACTTTGCTGTATGCTGACATGCCACGCTATTACACATGGAACGCATCATCGAAATCGTTTCAGCGTCGAAAACAAGGAACACCAGTTGAAGGACATCCAAATGTATTTGCTTCAGATGCTCTGGGTCGCATCTACACAGTACATCCAAATAACGATGAATGTTATTATTTGCGGTTGTTGTTGGTGAATGTTCGTGGTCCGACATCGTTTAAACAACTGAGAACAGTTAATGGACAGCTGTGTGCGACTTACCGTGAGGCATGTCAACTATTACATTTACTTGAGAACGATTCGCACTGGGATGATACGCTCAAGGATTCCGTAATATCTTCGTCGCCGCATCAAATTCGTACATTGTTTGCGATTATCATATCGACATGTTTCCCCTCGAATCCAAAAGATTTGTGGGTTAAGTATAGAAATGACATGTCTGAGGATGTTTTGTATCGTGTGCGCCGTCAAACTTTGAATCCTACACTACAAATGACTGAAGAAATTTACAATGACACATTGATCATGATAGAAGATATGTGTTTATTGATGGCAAATAAAGTATTGTCGTGTTTGGGAATGACAGCACCCAATCGTCATATGCACGATGCATTAAACCACGAGTTGCAAAGAGAACATCAGTACGACATTGAAGCATTGGCCGAAACAGTTCGTACAAATGTTCCACAATTAAATCAACAACAAAGAATTGCGTACGACACTTTGATAGAAGCTGTGAACAGTGGATCTGGTGGAATTTATTTCCTTGATGCTCCCGGAGGAACCGGAAAAACGTTTTTAATTTCATTGCTTTTGGCGAGGATCAGATCGCGAAATGATGTTGCTCTAGCGTTGGCTTCATCTGGAATAGCTGCAACTCTGCTCGAAGGCGGGCGAACTGCACATTCTGCCTTGAAATTACCACTAAACATGCAAATCACCGAAACACCAATTTGCAACATCGCCAAAAATAGCGCAATGGCCAAGATCCTACAGGTATGCAAATTAATTGTTTGGGATGAATGCACAATGGCCCATAAGAGGTCACTGGAGGCACTGGACAGAACGTTGAAAGATCTTCGTGACAACCAAAATATTTTCGGTGGGGCCATGATTCTGTTGTCAGGTGATTTTCGTCAGACTCTTCCAGTTATTCCCCGATCAACTGTTGCTGATGAACTAAATGCATGCCTAAAATCATCAAATTTGTGGCAGTACGTAAAGACACTCCACTTAACAACTAACATGCGAGTATTTTTGCAACAAGATGAAACTGCTAATGTGTTTGCGAAGCAGTTGTTAGACATTGGAAATAATAAAGTTGCAGTGGACACCTCGACCGGATTCATCACATTACCTACAGATTTCTGTCACATCACAGACTCAAAAGTGGAGCTTATTCAGCGAGTTTTCCCAGATATAGCGCAAAAGTTCAATAACCATAATTGGCTGGGTGAACGACCAAAATAATGATGGAGAGGATCTTAATGCGACCATTTAGAATTTTCTTCCAGGACAGTTGGTTTCCTTCAAATCAGTCGACACCGTAATGAACCAGGATGACGTAATCAACTATCCCACTGAGTTTTTAAATTCACTGGAATTGCCTGGATTACCACCTCACAATTTGCAGTTAAAAGTAGGATCAGTTGTCATCATGCTGCGTAACATTAATCAACCTCGACTATGCAATGGAACAAGACTGGCTGTGAAAAGACTGATGAATAACGTCATTGAGGCGACAATCATAAAAGGAAAATACAAAGGAGAGGATGTCTTGATCCCGCGGATACCGATGATTCCAACGGACTTACCATTCGATTTTAAACGCTTACAATTTCCAGTACGTCTGGCCTTTGCGATGACCATAAATAAATCGCAAGGACAGTCTTTAGAAGTTTTTGGAATCAACTTGGAGTTTCCCTGTTTCGCGCATGGACAATTATACGTCGCGTGTTCGCGCGTCGGAAAACCGTCTTCTTTGTTTATTTACGCACCACAAAACAAAACAAAAAATATAGTTTATGAGAAAGCTTTAAATTAATTAACAGACTGTATTTTCACAGTGTGTGTCTGTGAATATCAAATTTAAACCTTATAAATAGCCAGTATTTCAGGAAAACTCTGATTTCTAAGTAAGCAACATGATGTATCGAAAATAATAATAAAACTTCATGCTTTATTCAATAAATGCTTTTTCATTAATAATTATTTTGTTTGTTTTAAAATCATTTTATACAAAAGATTAGGTCTTTTATTTATCGATGAGGCAGTACGAAGTCTGCCGGGTCAGCTAGTATGTAATATATAAATGTAGTAGATAATGGTGGAAACGCAATAATTCGTGTTATAGGCACAGAAATGAGAGTGGATAATAGGTAGGTAATGCACACATTAACGTAGTTTTGCCAATCGATCAAAGCTATTAAGTATATCTGCAAGTGTATTCATGATGAATTTCCAATTTCCGAGTCATTAACGTTTTCCGGCAATAGTACATTTAGAATTTTTTCTAATAACGAAAACTTCAAGATCGCGTCAACAATCCTTCATCAAAGACCCTTATAGCATTCTTTGATCTTCGCAAGAGACGATTTTGCAAAATTCCTTTTATATCACGAACTATCCCAGTATTTTCGAGACATTATTGCTCAAATCAAAACCCGATAGATTCAATAGTACTGCACTCGATTTAATTTATTCATATTTAAGCCAAAGGGGACAGAAAGTAGAGGTAAATGGCGTTAAGTCTTCCGGGTCCCCGGTGCTGATGGGCGTTCCGCAGGGGTCAATCTTAGGGCCTTTTCTATTTCTGATAATATATATATATATAACAATGATTTACCGCTATTATATATATATATATAATATTTGTGATATTGTACTTTTCACTGATGATACATCATACTTGTTCGAAGTTAGCAGAGCTAAAACGGATTATGACGATGTAAACTGTGCCCTTGACAAAGTGTTGAAATTGTTCACTGCAAATAATTTAGTTATGAACGCGAAACACAAAATGCTTAAAATTTACTTTACCTAACGTCAAACATGAGTTAACACTCTTGAACGGAATCGAGATTGAGATTAGAATCGAGTGCATGTTCAAGTACACTGACTGCCATGGGGTTGCCATTCACTCAAAACATATCCTACCAAATCTATAAAATACTTAATAACTCGTTAAATCTTTAATTAAATTTCTTTTTCACATAGAATTATACATTGTGTATCATAAACTCATATTTTATTTGCATTCATGAGTATTTTAACGCTTATAACAAAGGAACAAAGGCGCCTGTGGATGTCAGTGCCCCGTCAGTACGCAGTCTGCCGGGTCAGCTAGTTCAAATAAATATATATTCAAAAATTGTAATATATTATAAGAAAATTATTATTTTCAGGACCTAATATTCCGCAGCAATCCCCTGTTCCTTTACAACATGTCTCTCGTGAGAGATCTCGTCGTCAATGTGAGTTTCAAAACAGTTTTTAGTTGTTTGTTTGTAGCAGACTTAATTGTAGATGAGCCCAATATTTATATCATAAATAGTTGTTTATTATTACTGAAACATTAATGTTTTTGTAAATTTCAGTTCGACAGCATGACGCAGTACCTGGATGGACCCTTGACCTCGAAGAGAGGCGAATAGCCATAGAAGAGAGGCAAATAGTGGTGGACAAGCGGCGTATTGCAGTCGAAGAACGCATGGTCACCGCTATTGAAGAGCTTGTAAAATTAGCTAGAGACATAAGGAGTACTTATAATAATCCTCATACATGTGTTTAAAATTTACAAAAGAAGAAAAAATTCAGTTCGACAGCATGACGCAGTACCTGGATGGGCCCTTGACCTCGAAGAGAGGCGAATAGCCATAGAAGAGAGGCAAATAGTGGTGGACGAGCAGCGTATTGCAGTCGAAGAACGCATGGTCACCGCTATTGAAGAGCTTGTAAAATTAGCTAGAGACATAAGGAGTACTTATAATCCTCATACTAATGTTTAAAATTTAAAAAAGAAGAAAATAGTCTTTGTTCAACTTATTTATATTATTCTACTTATTGTAAATTAGTATCTCAAATTCTCTTGGAAAGCCAAACTATTTCATAAAGCTGCAAAAAAAGAAGAGGTTCCTACTAACTATATTTCATTTTTTTTGCAAAATTATTTGACCTATGATTTATTGTGACATACTTACTTCCTCTTAAAGTTATGGAATATTAAAAAGAATGCGTAATGAGAATCAGGATATGACATAAGCATATTATAAAGATGATAAATACAATGATGGACTTATCATAATTGAAGATAAGATTGATGACATTTGCGATAAATGTTAAAGAGATTTTGGGCTTCCCGCAACAAAATAGGACGGACGCAAACACATTATAATTTGGATCCTTTAGAATGCATCCGATACAAAGCGAGTTATATCGACATTCTAGTCTTCCATAGAAAAATAATCGGCGATGTTAAAGACACGTTTAACGAACTATGTTAACTGCTATGTCTGGAATGAAACAATGAAAAGGATGCCAGGCAATGTTTTGAGAAATCTTCAAGACATAGACTAGGGTCTCCCATAGAAAAATAATCAAAGGCGATGTTAACGACACGTTTAACGAACTATGTTAACTGCTATGTCTGGAATGAAACAATGAAAAGGATGCCAGGCAACGTTTTGAGAACTCGTCAAGACAGAGACTAGAGTCTCCCATTGAAAAATAATCAAAGGCGATGTTAATGACACGTTTAACGAACTATGTTAACTGCTATGTCTGGAATGAAACCGATGCAAAGCGAGGTATTTAGACACTCTCTAGTCTTCCATAGAAAAATATTCAATGGCAATGTCAACGACACGTTTAACGAACTATGTTAACTGCTATGTCTGGAATGAAACAATGAAAAGGATGCCAGGCAAAGTTTTGAGAACTCGTCAAGACAGAGACTAGGGCCTCCCATAGAAGAATAATCAAAGGCGATGTTAAAGACAAATAGTGGCAAATGGTGGTGGACAAGCGGCGTATTGCAGTCGAAGAACGCATGGTCACCGTTATTGAAGAGCTTGTAAAATTAGCTAGAGACATAAGGAGTACTTATAATAATCCTCATACATGTGTTTAAAATTTAAAAAAGAAGAAAAATTTCAGTTCGACAGCATGACGCAGTACCTGGATGGGCCCTTGACCTCGAAGAAAGGCGAATAGCCATAGAAGAGAGGCAAATAGTGGTGGACGAGCAGCGTATTGCAGTCGAAGAACGCATGGTCACCGCTATTGAAGAGCTTGTAAAATTAGCTAGAGACATAAGGAGTACTTATAATCCTCATACTAATGTTTAAAATTTAAAAAAGAAGAAAATAGTCTTTGTTCAACTTATTTATATTATTCTACTTATTGTAAATTAGTATCTCAAATTCTCTTGGAAAGCCAAACTTTTTCATAAAGCTGCAAAAAAAGAAGAGGTTCCTACTAACTATATTTCATTTTTTTTGCAAAATTATTTGACCTATGATTTATTGTGACATACTTACTTCCTCTTAAAGTTATGGAATATTAAAAAGAATGCGTAATGAGAATCAGGATATGACATTAGCATATTATAAAGATGATAAATACAATGATGGACTTATCATAATTGAAGATAAGATTGATGACATTTGCGATAAATGTTAAAGAGATTTTGGGCTTCCCGCAACAAAATAGGACGGACGCAAACACATTATAATTTGGATCCTTTAGAATGCATCCGATACAAAGCGAGTTATATCGACATTCTAGTCTTCCATAGAAAAATAATCGGCGATGTTAAAGACACGTTTAACGAACTATGTTAACTGCTATGTCTGGAATGAAACAATGAAAAGGATGCCAGGCAATGTTTTGAGAAATCTTCAAGACATAGACTAGGGTCTCCCATAGAAAAATAATCAAAGGCGATGTTAACGACACGTTTAACGAACTATGTTAACTGCTATGTCTGGAATGAAACAATGAAAAGGATGCCAGGCAACGTTTTGAGAACTCGTCAAGACAGAGACTAGAGTCTCCCATTGAAAAATAATCAAAGGCGATGTTAATGACACGTTTAACGAACTATGTTAACTGCTATGTCTGGAATGAAACCGATGCAAAGCGAGGTATTTAGACACTCTCTAGTCTTCCATAGAAAAATATTCAATGGCAATGTCAACGACACGTTTAACGAACTATGTTAACTGCTATGTCTGGAATGAAACAATGAAAAGGATGCCAGGCAAAGTTTTGAGAACTCGTCAAGACAGAGACTAGGGCCTCCCATAGAAGAATAATCAAAGGCGATGTTAAAGACAAATAGTGGCAAATGGTGGTGGACAAGCGGCGTATTGCAGTCGAAGAACGCATGGTCACCGTTATTGAAGAGCTTGTAAAATTAGCTAGAGACATAAGGAGTACTTATAATAATCCTCATACATGTGTTTAAAATTTAAAAAAGAAGAAAAATTTCAGTTCGACAGCATGACGCAGTACCTGGATGGGCCCTTGACCTCGAAGAAAGGCGAATAGCCATAGAAGAGAGGCAAATAGTGGTGGACGAGCAGCGTATTGCAGTCGAAGAACGCATGGTCACCGCTATTGAAGAGCTTGTAAAATTAGCTAGAGACATAAGGAGTACTTATAATCCTCATACTAATGTTTAAAATTTAAAAAAGAAGAAAATAGTCTTTGTTCAACTTATTTATATTATTCTACTTATTGTAAATTAGTATCTCAAATTCTCTTGGAAAGCCAAACTTTTTCATAAAGCTGCAAAAAAAGAAGAGGTTCCTACTAACTATATTTCATTTTTTTTGCAAAATTATTTGACCTATGATTTATTGTGACATACTTACTTCCTCTTAAAGTTATGGAATATTAAAAAGAATGCGTAATGAGAATCAGGATATGACATTAGCATATTATAAAGATGATAAATACAATGATGGACTTATCATAATTGAAGATAAGATTGATGACATTTGCGATAAATGTTAAAGAGATTTTGGGCTTCCCGCAACAAAATAGGACGGACGCAAACACATTATAATTTGGATCCTTTAGAATGCATCCGATACAAAGCTAGTTATATCGACATTCTAGTCTTCCATAGAAAAATAATCGGCGATGTTAAAGACACGTTTAACGAACTATGTTAACTGCTATGTCTGGGATGAAACAATGAAAAGGATGCCAGGCAAAGTTTTGAGAACTCGTCAAGACAGAGACTAGAGTCTCCCATTGAAAAATAATCAAAGGCGATGTTAATGACACGTTTAACGAACTATGTTAACTGCTATGTCTGGAATGAAACCGATGCAAAGCGAGGTATTTAGACACTCTCTAGTCTTCCATAGAAAAATATTCAATGGCAATGTCAACGACACGTTTAACGAACTATGTTAACTGCTATGTCTGGAATGAAACAATGAAAAGGATGCCAGGCAAAGTTTTGAGAACTCGTCAAGACAGAGACTAGAGTCTCCCATAGAAAAATAATCAAAGGCGATGTTAACGACACGTTTAACGAACTATGTTAACTGCTATGTCTGGAATGAAACAATGAAAAGGATGCCAGGCAAAGTTTTGAGAACTCGTCAAGACAGAGACTAGAGTCTCCCATTGAAAAATAATCAAAGGCGATGTTAATGACACGTTTAACGAACTATGTTAACTGCTATGTCTGGAATGAAACCGATGCAAAGCGAGGTATTTAGACACTCTCTAGTCTTCCATAGAAAAATATTCAATGGCAATGTCAACGACACGTTTAACGAACTATGTTAACTGCTATGTCTGGAATGAAACAATGAAAAGGATGCCAGGCAACGTTTTGAGAACTCGTCAAGACAGAGACTTGAGTCTCCCATTGAAAAATAATCAAAGGCGATGTTAATGACACGTTTAACGAACTATGTTAACTGCTATGTCTGGAATGAAACCGATGCAAAGCGAGGTATTTAGACACTCTCTAGTCTTCCATAGAAAAATATTCAATGGCAATGTTAACGACACGTTTAACGAACTATGTTAACTGCTATGTCTGGAATGAAACAATGAGAAGGATACCAGGCAAAGTTTTGAGAACTCGTCAAGACAGAGACTAGGGCCTCCCATAGAAAAATAATCAAAGGCGATGTTAAAGACACGTTTAACGAACTATGTTAACTGCTATGTCTGGAATGAAACCGATGCAAAGCGAGGTATTTAGACACTCTCTAGTCTTCCATAGAAAAATATTCAATGGCAATGTCAACGACACGTTTAACGAACTATGTTAACTGCTATGTCTGGAATGAAACAATGAAAAGGATGCCAGGCAACGTTTTGAGAACTCGTCAAGACAGAGACTAGGGCCTCCCATAGAAAAATAATCAAAGGCGATGTTAAAGACACGTTTAACGAACTATGTTAACTGCTATGTCTGGAATGAAACAATGAAAAGGATGCCAGGCAAAGTTTTGAGAACTCGTCAAGACAGAGACTAGAGTCTCCCATTGAAAAATAATCAAAGGCGATGTTAAAGACACGTTTAACGAACTATGTTAACTGCTATGTCTGGAATGAAACAATGAAAAGGATGCCAGGCAAAGTTTTGAGAACTCGTCAAGACAGAGACTAGGGCCTCCCATAGAAAAATAATCAAAGGCGATGTTAAAGACACGTTTAACGAACTATGTTAACTGCTATGTCTGGAATGAAACAATGAAAAGGATGCCAGGCAAAGTTTTGAGAACTCGTCAAGACAGAGACTAGGGCCTCCCATAGAAGAATAATCAAAGGCGATGTTAAAGACAAATAGTGGCAAATAGTGGTGGACAAGCGGCGTATTGCAGACGAAGAACGCATGGTCACCGTTATTGAAGAGCTTGTAAAATTAGCTAGAGACATAAGGAGTACTTATAATAATCCTCATACATGTTTTTAAAATTTAAAAAAGAAGAAAAATTTCAGTTCGACAGCATGACGCAGTACCTGGATGGGCCCTTGACCTCGAAGAGAGGCGAATAGCCATAGAAGAGAGGCAAATAGTGGTGGACGAGCAGCGTATTGCAGTCGAAGAACGCATGGTCACCGCTATTGAAGAGCTTGTAAAATTAGCTAGAGACATAAGGAGTACTTATAATCCTCATACAAATGTTTAAAATTTAAAAAAGAAGAACATAGTCTTTATTCAACTTATTTATATTATTCTACTTATTGTAAATTAGTATCTCAAATTCTCTTGGAAAGCCAAACTTTTTCATAAAGCTGCAAAAAAAGAAGAGGTTCCTACTAACTATATTTCATTTTTATTGCAAAATTATTTGACCTATGATTTATTGTGACATACTTACTTCCTCTTAAAGTTATGGAATATTAAAAGAATGCGTAATGAGAATCAGGATATGACATAAGCATATTACAATGATGATAAATATAATGATGGACTTATCATAATTGAAGATAAGATTGATGACATTTGCGATAAATGTTAAAGAGATTTTGGGCTTCCCGCAACAAAATAGGACGGACGCAAACACATTATAATTTGGATCCTTTAGAATGCATCCGATACAAAGCGTGTTATATCGACATTCTAGTCTTCCATAGAAAAATAATCGGCGATGTTAAAGACACGTTTAACGAACTATGTTAACTGCTATGTCTGGAATGAAACAATGAAAAGGATGCCAGGCAATGTTTTGAGAAATCTTCAAGACATAGACTAGGGTCTCCCATAGAAAAATAATCAAAGGCGATATTAACGACACGTTTAACGAACTATGTTAACTGCTATGTCTGGAATGAAACAATGAAAAGGATGCCAGGCAACGTTTTGAGAACTCGTCAAGACAGAGACTAGAGTCTCCCATTGAAAAATAATCAAAGGCGATGTTAATGACACGTTTAACGAACTATGTTAACTGCTATGTCTGGAATGAAACCGATGCAAAGCGAGGTATTTAGACACTCTCTAGTCTTCCATAGAAAAATATTCAATGGCAATGTCAACGACACGTTTAACGGACTATGTTAACTGCTATGTCTGGAATGAAACAATGAAAAGGATGCCAGGCAACGTTTTGAGAACTCGTCAAGACAGAGACTAGGGCCTCCCATAGAAAAATTATCAAAGGCGATGTTAAAGACACGTTTAACGAACTATGTTAACTGCTATGTCTGGAATGAAACAATGAAAAGGATGCCAGGCAAAGTTTTGAGAACTCGTCAAGACAGAGACTAGGGCCTCCCATAGAAAAATAATCAAAGGCGATGTTAAAGACACGTTTAACGAACTATGTTAACTGCTATGTCTGGAATGAAACAATGAAAAGGATGCCAGGCAAAGTTTTGAGAACTCGTCAAGACAGAGACTAGGGCCTCCCATAGAAAAATAATCAAAGGCGATGTTAAAGACACGTTTAACGAACTATGTTAACTGCTATGTCTGGAATGAAACAATGAAAAGGATGTCAGGCAAAGTTTTGAGAACTCGTCAAGACAGAGACTAGAGTCTCCCATTGAAAAATAATCAAAGGCGATGTTAATGACACGTTTAACGAACTATGTTAACTGCTATGTCTGGAATGAAACCGATGCAAAGCGAGGTATTTAGACACTCTCTAGTATTCCATAGAAAAATATTCAATGGCAATGTCAACGACACGTTTAACGAACTATGTTAACTGCTATGTCTGGAATGAAACAATGAAAAGGATGCCAGGCAATGTTTTGAGAAATCTTCAAGACATAGACTAGGGTCTCCCATAGAAAAATAATCAAAGGCGATATTAACGACACGTTTAACGAACTATGTTAACTGCTATGTCTGGAATGAAACAATGAAAAGGATGCCAGGCAACGTTTTGAGAACTCGTCAAGACAGAGACTTGAGTCTCCCATTGAAAAATAATCAAAGGCGATGTTAATGACACGTTTAACGAACTATGTTAACTGCTATGTCTGGAATGAAACCGATGCAAAGCGAGGTATTTAGACACTCTCTAGTCTTCCATAGAAAAATATTCAATGGCAATGTCAACGACACGTTTAACGGACTATGTTAACTGCTATGTCTGGAATGAAACAATGAAAAGGATGCCAGGCAACGTTTTGAGAACTCGTCAAGACAGAGACTAGGGCCTCCCATAGAAAAATTATCAAAGACGATGTTAAAGACACGTTTAACGAACTATGTTAACTGCTATGTCTGGAATGAAACAATGAAAAGGATGCCAGGCAAAGTTTTGAGAACTCGTCAAGACAGAGACTAGGGCCTCCCATAGAAAAATAATCAACGGCGATGTTAAAGACACGTTTAACGAACTATGTTAACTGCTATGTCTGGAATGAAACAATGAAAAGGATGCCAGGCAATGTTTTGAGAAATCTTCAAGACATAGACTAGGGTCTCCCATAGAAAAATAATCAAAGGCGATATTAACGACACGTTTAACGAACTATGTTAACTGCTATGTCTGGAATGAAACAATGAAAAGGATGCCAGGCAACGTTTTGAGAACTCGTCAAGACAGAGACTAGGGCCTCCCATAGAAAAATTATCAAAGGCGATGTTAAAGACACGTTTAACGAACTATGTTAACTGCTATGTCTGGAATGAAACAATGAAAAGGATGCCAGGCAAAGTTTTGAGAACTCGTCAAGACAGAGACTAGGGCCTCCCATAGAAAAATAATCAAAGGCGATGTTAAAGACACGTTTAACGAACTATGTTAACTGCTATGTCTGGAATGAAACAATGAAAAGGATGCCAGGCAAAGTTTTGAGAACTCGTCAAGACAGAGACTAGGGCCTCCCATAGAAAAATAATCAAAGGCGATGTTAAAGACACGTTTAACGAACTATGTTAACTGCTATGTCTGGAATGAAACAATGAAAAGGATGTCAGGCAAAGTTTTGAGAACTCGTCAAGACAGAGACTAGAGTCTCCCATTGAAAAATAATCAAAGGCGATGTTAATGACACGTTTAACGAACTATGTTAACTGCTATGTCTGGAATGAAACCGATGCAAAGCGAGGTATTTAGACACTCTCTAGTATTCCATAGAAAAATATTCAATGGCAATGTCAACGACACGTTTAACGAACTATGTTAACTGCTATGTCTGGAATGAAACAATGAAAAGGATGCCAGGCAAAGTTTTTAGAAACTCGTCAAGACAGAGACTAGAGTCTCCCATAGAAAAATAATCAAAGGCAATATTAACGACACGTTTAACGAACTATGTTAACTGCTATGTCTGGAATGAAACAATGAAAAGGATGCCAGGCAACGTTTTGAGAACTCGTCAAGACAGAGACTTGAGTCTCCCATTGAAAAATAATCAAAGGCGATGTTAACGACACGTTTAACGAACTATGTTAACTGCTATGTCTGGAATGAAACAATGAAAAGGATGCCAGGCAAAGTTTTGAGAACTCGTCAAGACAGAGACTAGAGTCTCCCATTGAAAAATAATCAAAGGCGATGTTAATGACACGTTTAACGAACTATGTTAACTGCTATGTCTGGAATGAAACCGATGCAAAGCGAGGTATTTAGACACTCTCTAGTCTTCCATAGAAAAATATTCAATGGCAATGTCAACGACACGTTTAACGAACTATGTTAACTGCTATGTCTGGAATGAAACAATGAAAAGGATGCCAGGCAATGTTTTGAGAAATCTTCAAGACATAGACTAGGGTCTCCCATAGAAAAATAATCAAAGGCAATATTAACGACACGTTTAACGAACTATGTTAACTGCTATGTCTGGAATGAAACAATGAAAAGGATGCCAGGCAACGTTTTGAGAACTCGTCAAGACAGAGACTAGAGTCTCCCATTGAAAAATAATCAAAGGCGATGTTAATGACACGTTTAACGAACTATGTTAACTGCTATGTCTGGAATGAAACCGATGCAAAGCGAGGTATTTAGACACTCTCTAGTCTTCCATAGAAAAATATTCAATGGCAATGTCAACGACACGTTTAACGAACTATGTTAACTGCTATGTCTGGAATGAAACAATGAAAAGGATGCCAGGCAAAGTTTTTAGAAACTCGTCAAGACAGAGACTAGAGTCTCCCATAGAAAAATAATCAAAGGCAATATTAACGACACGTTTAACGAACTATGTTAACTGCTATGTCTGGAATGAAACAATGAAAAGGATGCCAGGCAACGTTTTGAGAACTCGTCAAGACAGAGACTTGAGTCTCCCATTGAAAAATAATCAAAGGCGATGTTAATGATACGTTTAACGAACTATGTTAACTGCTATGTCTGGAATGAAACCGATGCAAAGCGAGGTATTTAGACACTCTCTAGTCTTCCATAGAAAAATATTCAATGGCAATGTTAACGACACGTTTAACGAACTATGTTAACTGCTATGTCTGGAATGAAACAATGAGAAGGATACCAGGCAAAGTTTTGAGAACTCGTCAAGACAGAGACTAGGGCCTCCCATAGAAAAATAATCAAAGGCGATGTTAAAGACACGTTTAACGAACTATGTTAACTGCTATGTCTGGAATGAAACCGATGCAAAGCGAGGTATTTAGACACTCTCTAGTCTTCCATAGAAAAATATTCAATGGCAATGTCAACGACACGTTTAACGAACTATGTTAACTGCTATGTCTGGAATGAAACAATGAAAAGGATGCCAGGCAACGTTTTGAGAACTCGTCAAGACAGAGACTAGGGCCTCCCATAGAAAAATAATCAAAGGCGATGTTAAAGACACGTTTAACGAACTATGTTAACTGCTATGTCTGGAATGAAACAATGAAAAGGATGCCAGGCAAAGTTTTGAGAACTCGTCAAGACAGAGACTAGAGTCTCCCATTGAAAAATAATCAAAGGCGATGTTAAAGACACGTTTAACGAACTATGTTAACTGCTATGTCTGGAATGAAACAATGAAAAGGATGCCAGGCAAAGTTTTGAGAACTCGTCAAGACAGAGACTAGGGCCTCCCATAGAAAAATAATCAAAGGCGATGTTAAAGACACGTTTAACGAACTATGTTAACTGCTATGTCTGGAATGAAACAATGAAAAGGATGCCAGGCAAAGTTTTGAGAACTCGTCAAGACAGAGACTAGGGCCTCCCATAGAAGAATAATCAAAGGCGATGTTAAAGACAAATAGTGGCAAATAGTGGTGGACAAGCGGCGTATTGCAGACGAAGAACGCATGGTCACCGTTATTGAAGAGCTTGTAAAATTAGCTAGAGACATAAGGAGTGCTTATAATAATCCTCATACATGTTTTTAAAATTTAAAAAAGAAGAAAAATTTCAGTTCGACAGCATGACGCAGTACCTGGATGGGCCCTTGACCTCGAAGAGAGGCGAATAGCCATAGAAGAGAGGCAAATAGTGGTGGACGAGCAGCGTATTGCAGTCGAAGAACGCATGGTCACCGCTATTGAAGAGCTTGTAAAATTAGCTAGAGACATAAGGAGTACTTATAATCCTCATACAAATGTTTAAAATTTAAAAAAGAAGAAAATAGTCTTTATTCAACTTATTTATATTATTCTACTTATTGTAAATTAGTATCTCAAATTCTCTTGGAAAGCCAAACTTTTTCATAAAGCTGCAAAAAAAGAAGAGGTTCCTACTAACTATATTTCATTTTTATTGCAAAATTATTTGACCTATGATTTATTGTGACATACTTACTTCCTCTTAAAGTTATGGAATATTAAAAGAATGCGTAATGAGAATCAGGATATGACATAAGCATATTACAATGATGATAAATATAATGATGGACTTATCATAATTGAAGATAAGATTGATGACATTTGCGATAAATGTTAAAGAGATTTTGGGCTTCCCGCAACAAAATAGGACGGACGCAAACACATTATAATTTGGATCCTTTAGAATGCATCCGATACAAAGCGTGTTATATCGACATTCTAGTCTTCCATAGAAAAATAATCGGCGATGTTAAAGACACGTTTAACGAACTATGTTAACTGCTATGTCTGGAATGAAACAATGAAAAGGATGCCAGGCAATGTTTTGAGAAATCTTCAAGACATAGACTAGGGTCTCCCATAGAAAAATAATCAAAGGCGATATTAACGACACGTTTAACGAACTATGTTAACTGCTATGTCTGGAATGAAACAATGAAAAGGATGCCAGGCAACGTTTTGAGAACTCGTCAAGACAGAGACTAGAGTCTCCCATTGAAAAATAATCAAAGGCGATGTTAATGACACGTTTAACGAACTATGTTAACTGCTATGTCTGGAATGAAACCGATGCAAAGCGAGGTATTTAGACACTCTCTAGTCTTCCATAGAAAAATATTCAATGGCAATGTCAACGACACGTTTAACGGACTATGTTAACTGCTATGTCTGGAATGAAACAATGAAAAGGATGCCAGGCAACGTTTTGAGAACTCGTCAAGACAGAGACTAGGGCCTCCCATAGAAAAATTATCAAGGGCGATGTTAAAGACACGTTTAACGAACTATGTTAACTGCTATGTCTGGAATGAAACAATGAAAAGGATGCCAGGCAAAGTTTTGAGAACTCGTCAAGACAGAGACTAGGGCCTCCCATAGAAAAATAATCAAAGGCGATGTTAAAGACACGTTTAACGAACTATGTTAACTGCTATGTCTGGAATGAAACAATGAAAAGGATGCCAGGCAAAGTTTTGAGAACTCGTCAAGACAGAGACTAGGGCCTCCCATAGAAAAATAATCAAAGGCGATGTTAAAGACACGTTTAACGAACTATGTTAACTGCTATGTCTGGAATGAAACAATGAAAAGGATGTCAGGCAAAGTTTTGAGAACTCGTCAAGACAGAGACTAGAGTCTCCCATTGAAAAATAATCAAAGGCGATGTTAATGACACGTTTAACGAACTATGTTAACTGCTATGTCTGGAATGAAACCGATGCAAAGCGAGGTATTTAGACACTCTCTAGTATTCCATAGAAAAATATTCAATGGCAATGTCAACGACACGTTTAACGAACTATGTTAACTGCTATGTCTGGAATGAAACAATGAAAAGGATGCCAGGCAATGTTTTGAGAAATCTTCAAGACATAGACTAGGGTCTCCCATAGAAAAATAATCAAAGGCGATATTAACGACACGTTTAACGAACTATGTTAACTGCTATGTCTGGAATGAAACAATGAAAAGGATGCCAGGCAACGTTTTGAGAACTCGTCAAGACAGAGACTTGAGTCTCCCATTGAAAAATAATCAAAGGCGATGTTAATGACACGTTTAACGAACTATGTTAACTGCTATGTCTGGAATGAAACCGATGCAAAGCGAGGTATTTAGACACTCTCTAGTCTTCCATAGAAAAATATTCAATGGCAATGTCAACGACACGTTTAACGGACTATGTTAACTGCTATGTCTGGAATGAAACAATGAAAAGGATGCCAGGCAACGTTTTGAGAACTCGTCAAGACAGAGACTAGGGCCTCCCATAGAAAAATTATCAAAGACGATGTTAAAGACACGTTTAACGAACTATGTTAACTGCTATGTCTGGAATGAAACAATGAAAAGGATGCCAGGCAAAGTTTTGAGAACTCGTCAAGACAGAGACTAGGGCCTCCCATAGAAAAATAATCAACGGCGATGTTAAAGACACGTTTAACGAACTATGTTAACTGCTATGTCTGGAATGAAACAATGAAAAGGATGCCAGGCAATGTTTTGAGAAATCTTCAAGACATAGACTAGGGTCTCCCATAGAAAAATAATCAAAGGCGATATTAACGACACGTTTAACGAACTATGTTAACTGCTATGTCTGGAATGAAACAATGAAAAGGATGCCAGGCAACGTTTTGAGAACTCGTCAAGACAGAGACTAGGGCCTCCCATAGAAAAATTATCAAAGGCGATGTTAAAGACACGTTTAACGAACTATGTTAACTGCTATGTCTGGAATGAAACAATGAAAAGGATGCCAGGCAAAGTTTTGAGAACTCGTCAAGACAGAGACTAGGGCCTCCCATAGAAAAATAATCAAAGGCGATGTTAAAGACACGTTTAACGAACTATGTTAACTGCTATGTCTGGAATGAAACAATGAAAAGGATGCCAGGCAAAGTTTTGAGAACTCGTCAAGACAGAGACTAGGGCCTCCCATAGAAAAATAATCAAAGGCGATGTTAAAGACACGTTTAACGAACTATGTTAACTGCTATGTCTGGAATGAAACAATGAAAAGGATGTCAGGCAAAGTTTTGAGAACTCGTCAAGACAGAGACTAGAGTCTCCCATTGAAAAATAATCAAAGGCGATGTTAATGACACGTTTAACGAACTATGTTAACTGCTATGTCTGGAATGAAACCGATGCAAAGCGAGGTATTTAGACACTCTCTAGTATTCCATAGAAAAATATTCAATGGCAATGTCAACGACACGTTTAACGAACTATGTTAACTGCTATGTCTGGAATGAAACAATGAAAAGGATGCCAGGCAATGTTTTGAGAAATCTTCAAGACATAGACTAGGGTCTCCCATAGAAAAATAATCAAAGGCGATATTAACGACACGTTTAACGAACTATGTTAACTGCTATGTCTGGAATGAAACAATGAAAAGGATGCCAGGCAACGTTTTGAGAACTCGTCAAGACAGAGACTTGAGTCTCCCATTGAAAAATAATCAAAGGCGATGTTAATGACACGTTTAACGAACTATGTTAACTGCTATGTCTGGAATGAAACCGATGCAAAGCGAGGTATTTAGACACTCTCTAGTCTTCCATAGAAAAATATTCAATGGCAATGTCAACGACACGTTTAACGGACTATGTTAACTGCTATGTCTGGAATGAAACAATGAAAAGGATGCCAGGCAACGTTTTGAGAACTCGTCAAGACAGAGACTAGGGCCTCCCATAGAAAAATTATCAAAGACGATGTTAAAGACACGTTTAACGAACTATGTTAACTGCTATGTCTGGAATGAAACAATGAAAAGGATGCCAGGCAAAGTTTTGAGAACTCGTCAAGACAGAGACTAGGGCCTCCCATAGAAAAATAATCAACGGCGATGTTAAAGACACGTTTAACGAACTATGTTAACTGCTATGTCTGGAATGAAACAATGAAAAGGATGCCAGGCAATGTTTTGAGAAATCTTCAAGACATAGACTAGGGTCTCCCATAGAAAAATAATCAAAGGCGATATTAACGACACGTTTAACGAACTATGTTAACTGCTATGTCTGGAATGAAACAATGAAAAGGATGCCAGGCAACGTTTTGAGAACTCGTCAAGACAGAGACTAGGGCCTCCCATAGAAAAATTATCAAAGGCGATGTTAAAGACACGTTTAACGAACTATGTTAACTGCTATGTCTGGAATGAAACGATGAAAAGGATGCCAGGCAAAGTTTTGAGAACTCGTCAAGACAGAGACTAGGGCCTCCCATAGAAAAATAATCAAAGGCGATGTTAAAGACACGTTTAACGAACTATGTTAACTGCTATGTCTGGAATGAAACAATGAAAAGGATGCCAGGCAAAGTTTTGAGAACTCGTCAAGACAGAGACTAGGGCCTCCCATAGAAAAATAATCAAAGGCGATGTTAAAGACACGTTTAACGAACTATGTTAACTGCTATGTCTGGAATGAAACAATGAAAAGGATGTCAGGCAAAGTTTTGAGAACTCGTCAAGACAGAGACTAGAGTCTCCCATTGAAAAATAATCAAAGGCGATGTTAATGACACGTTTAACGAACTATGTTAACTGCTATGTCTGGAATGAAACCGATGCAAAGCGAGGTATTTAGACACTCTCTAGTATTCCATAGAAAAATATTCAATGGCAATGTCAACGACACGTTTAACGAACTATGTTAACTGCTATGTCTGGAATGAAACAATGAAAAGGATGCCAGGCAAAGTTTTTAGAAACTCGTCAAGACAGAGACTAGAGTCTCCCATAGAAAAATAATCAAAGGCAATATTAACGACACGTTTAACGAACTATGTTAACTGCTATGTCTGGAATGAAACAATGAAAAGGATGCCAGGCAACGTTTTGAGAACTCGTCAAGACAGAGACTTGAGTCTCCCATTGAAAAATAATCAAAGGCGATGTTAACGACACGTTTAACGAACTATGTTAACTGCTATGTCTGGAATGAAACAATGAAAAGGATGCCAGGCAAAGTTTTGAGAACTCGTCAAGACAGAGACTAGAGTCTCCCATTGAAAAATAATCAAAGGCGATGTTAATGACACGTTTAACGAACTATGTTAACTGCTATGTCTGGAATGAAACCGATGCAAAGCGAGGTATTTAGACACTCTCTAGTCTTCCATAGAAAAATATTCAATGGCAATGTCAACGACACGTTTAACGAACTATGTTAACTGCTATGTCTGGAATGAAACAATGAAAAGGATGCCAGGCAATGTTTTGAGAAATCTTCAAGACATAGACTAGGGTCTCCCATAGAAAAATAATCAAAGGCAATATTAACGACACGTTTAACGAACTATGTTAACTGCTATGTCTGGAATGAAACAATGAAAAGGATGCCAGGCAACGTTTTGAGAACTCGTCAAGACAGAGACTAGAGTCTCCCATTGAAAAATAATCAAAGGCGATGTTAATGACACGTTTAACGAACTATGTTAACTGCTATGTCTGGAATGAAACCGATGCAAAGCGAGGTATTTAGACACTCTCTAGTCTTCCATAGAAAAATATTCAATGGCAATGTCAACGACACGTTTAACGAACTATGTTAACTGCTATGTCTGGAATGAAACAATGAAAAGGATGCCAGGCAATGTTTTGAGAAATCTTCAAGACATAGACTAGGGTCTCCCATAGAAAAATAATCAAAGGCAATATTAACGACACGTTTAACGAACTATGTTAACTGCTATGTCTGGAATGAAACAATGAAAAGGATGCCAGGCAACGTTTTGAGAACTCGTCAAGACAGAGACTAGAGTCTCCCATAGAAAAATAATCAAAGGCGATGTTAATGACACGTTTAACGAACTATGTTAACTGCTATGTCTGGAATGAAACCGATGCAAAGCGAGGTATTTAGACACTCTCTAGTCTTCCATAGAAAAATATTCAATGGCAATGTCAACGACACGTTTAACGAACTATGTTAACTGCTATGTCTGGAATGAAACAATGAAAAGGATGCCAGGCAAAGTTTTTAGAAACTCGTCAAGACAGAGACTAGAGTCTCCCATAGAAAAATAATCAAAGGCAATATTAACGACACGTTTAACGAACTATGTTAACTGCTATGTCTGGAATGAAACAATGAAAAGGATGCCAGGCAACGTTTTGAGAACTCGTCAAGACAGAGACTTGAGTCTCCCATTGAAAAATAATCAAAGGCGATGTTAATGACACGTTTAACGAACTATGTTAACTGCTATGTCTGGAATGAAACCGATGCAAAGCGAGGTATTTAGACACTCTCTAGTCTTCCATAGAAAAATATTCAATGGCAATGTTAACGACACGTTTAACGAACTATGTTAACTGCTATGTCTGGAATGAAACAATGAGAAGGATACCAGGCAAAGTTTTGAGAACTCGTCAAGACAGAGACTAGGGCCTCCCATAGAAAAATAATCAAAGGCGATGTTAAAGACACGTTTAACGAACTATGTTAACTGCTATGTCTGGAATGAAACCGATGCAAAGCGAGGTATTTAGACACTCTCTAGTCTTCCATAGAAAAATATTCAATGGCAATGTCAACGACACGTTTAACGAACTATGTTAACTGCTATGTCTGGAATGAAACAATGAAAAGGATGCCAGGCAACGTTTTGAGAACTCGTCAAGACAGAGACTAGGGCCTCCCATAGAAAAATAATCAAAGGCGATGTTAAAGACACGTTTAACGAACTATGTTAACTGCTATGTCTGGAATGAAACAATGAAAAGGATGCCAGGCAAAGTTTTGAGAACTCGTCAAGACAGAGACTAGAGTCTCCCATTGAAAAATAATCAAAGGCGATGTTAAAGACACGTTTAACGAACTATGTTAACTGCTATGTCTGGAATGAAACAATGAAAAGGATGCCAGGCAAAGTTTTGAGAACTCGTCAAGACAGAGACTAGGGCCTCCCATAGAAAAATAATCAAAGGCGATGTTAAAGACACGTTTAACGAACTATGTTAACTGCTATGTCTGGAATGAAACAATGAAAAGGATGCCAGGCAAAGTTTTGAGAACTCGTCAAGACAGAGACTAGGGCCTCCCATAGAAGAATAATCAAAGGCGATGTTAAAGACAAATAGTGGCAAATAGTGGTGGACAAGCGGCGTATTGCAGACGAAGAACGCATGGTCACCGTTATTGAAGAGCTTGTAAAATTAGCTAGAGACATAAGGAGTACTTATAATAATCCTCATACATGTTTTTAAAATTTAAAAAAGAAGAAAAATTTCAGTTCGACAGCATGACGCAGTACCTGGATGGGCCCTTGACCTCGAAGAGAGGCGAATAGCCATAGAAGAGAGGCAAATAGTGGTGGACGAGCAGCGTATTGCAGTCGAAGAACGCATGGTCACCGCTATTGAAGAGCTTGTAAAATTAGCTAGAGACATAAGGAGTACTTATAATCCTCATACAAATGTTTAAAATTTAAAAAAGAAGAAAATAGTCTTTATTCAACTTATTTATATTATTCTACTTATTGTAAATTAGTATCTCAAATTCTCTTGGAAAGCCAAACTTTTTCATAAAGCTGCAAAAAAAGAAGAGGTTCCTACTAACTATATTTCATTTTTATTGCAAAATTATTTGACCTATGATTTATTGTGACATACTTACTTCCTCTTAAAGTTATGGAATATTAAAAGAATGCGTAATGAGAATCAGGATATGACATAAGCATATTACAATGATGATAAATATAATGATGGACTTATCATAATTGAAGATAAGATTGATGACATTTGCGATAAATGTTAAAGAGATTTTGGGCTTCCCGCAACAAAATAGGACGGACGCAAACACATTATAATTTGGATCCTTTAGAATGCATCCGATACAAAGCGTGTTATATCGACATTCTAGTCTTCCATAGAAAAATAATCGGCGATGTTAAAGACACGTTTAACGAACTATGTTAACTGCTATGTCTGGAATGAAACAATGAAAAGGATGCCAGGCAATGTTTTGAGAAATCTTCAAGACATAGACTAGGGTCTCCCATAGAAAAATAATCAAAGGCGATATTAACGACACGTTTAACGAACTATGTTAACTGCTATGTCTGGAATGAAACCGATGCAAAGCGAGGTATTTAGACACTCTCTAGTCTTCCATAGAAAAATATTCAATGGCAATGTCAACGACACGTTTAACGGACTATGTTAACTGCTATGTCTGGAATGAAACAATGAAAAGGATGCCAGGCAACGTTTTGAGAACTCGTCAAGACAGAGACTAGGGCCTCCCATAGAAAAATTATCAAAGGCGATGTTAAAGACACGTTTAACGAACTATGTTAACTGCTATGTCTGGAATGAAACAATGAAAAGGATGCCAGGCAAAGTTTTGAGAACTCGTCAAGACAGAGACTAGGGCCTCCCATAGAAAAATAATCAATGGCGATGTTAAAGACACGTTTAACGAACTATGTTAACTGCTATGTCTGGAATGAAACAATGAAAAGGATGCCAGGCAAAGTTTTGAGAACTCGTCAAGACAGAGACTAGGGCCTCCCATAGAAAAATAATCAAAGGCGATGTTAAAGACACGTTTAACGAACTATGTTAACTGCTATGTCTGGAATGAAACAATGAAAAGGATGTCAGGCAAAGTTTTGAGAACTCGTCAAGACAGAGACTAGAGTCTCCCATTGAAAAATAATCAAAGGCGATGTTAATGACACGTTTAACGAACTATGTTAACTGCTATGTCTGGAATGAAACCGATGCAAAGCGAGGTATTTAGACACTCTCTAGTATTCCATAGAAAAATATTCAATGGCAATGTCAACGACACGTTTAACGAACTATGTTAACTGCTATGTCTGGAATGAAACAATGAAAAGGATGCCAGGCAATGTTTTGAGAAATCTTCAAGACATAGACTAGGGTCTCCCATAGAAAAATAATCAAAGGCGATATTAACGACACGTTTAACGAACTATGTTAACTGCTATGTCTGGAATGAAACAATGAAAAGGATGCCAGGCAACGTTTTGAGAACTCGTCAAGACAGAGACTTGAGTCTCCCATTGAAAAATAATCAAAGGCGATGTTAATGACACGTTTAACGAACTATGTTAACTGCTATGTCTGGAATGAAACCGATGCAAAGCGAGGTATTTAGACACTCTCTAGTCTTCCATAGAAAAATATTCAATGGCAATGTCAACGACACGTTTAACGGACTATGTTAACTGCTATGTCTGGAATGAAACAATGAAAAGGATGCCAGGCAACGTTTTGAGAACTCGTCAAGACAGAGACTAGGGCCTCCCATAGAAAAATTATCAAAGACGATGTTAAAGACACGTTTAACGAACTATGTTAACTGCTATGTCTGGAATGAAACAATGAAAAGGATGCCAGGCAAAGTTTTGAGAACTCGTCAAGACAGAGACTAGGGCCTCCCATAGAAAAATAATCAACGGCGATGTTAAAGACACGTTTAACGAACTATGTTAACTGCTATGTCTGGAATGAAACAATGAAAAGGATGCCAGGCAATGTTTTGAGAAATCTTCAAGACATAGACTAGGGTCTCCCATAGAAAAATAATCAAAGGCGATATTAACGACACGTTTAACGAACTATGTTAACTGCTATGTCTGGAATGAAACAATGAAAAGGATGCCAGGCAACGTTTTGAGAACTCGTCAAGACAGAGACTAGGGCCTCCCATAGAAAAATTATCAAAGGCGATGTTAAAGACACGTTTAACGAACTATGTTAACTGCTATGTCTGGAATGAAACAATGAAAAGGATGCCAGGCAAAGTTTTGAGAACTCGTCAAGACAGAGACTAGGGCCTCCCATAGAAAAATAATCAAAGGCGATGTTAAAGACACGTTTAACGAACTATGTTAACTGCTATGTCTGGAATGAAACAATGAAAAGGATGCCAGGCAAAGTTTTGAGAACTCGTCAAGACAGAGACTAGGGCCTCCCATAGAAAAATAATCAAAGGCGATGTTAAAGACACGTTTAACGAACTATGTTAACTGCTATGTCTGGAATGAAACAATGAAAAGGATGTCAGGCAAAGTTTTGAGAACTCGTCAAGACAGAGACTAGAGTCTCCCATTGAAAAATAATCAAAGGCGATGTTAATGACACGTTTAACGAACTATGTTAACTGCTATGTCTGGAATGAAACCGATGCAAAGCGAGGTATTTAGACACTCTCTAGTATTCCATAGAAAAATATTCAATGGCAATGTCAACGACACGTTTAACGAACTATGTTAACTGCTATGTCTGGAATGAAACAATGAAAAGGATGCCAGGCAAAGTTTTTAGAAACTCGTCAAGACAGAGACTAGAGTCTCCCATAGAAAAATAATCAAAGGCAATATTAACGACACGTTTAACGAACTATGTTAACTGCTATGTCTGGAATGAAACAATGAAAAGGATGCCAGGCAACGTTTTGAGAACTCGTCAAGACAGAGACTTGAGTCTCCCATTGAAAAATAATCAAAGGCGATGTTAATGACACGTTTAACGAACTATGTTAACTGCTATGTCTGGAATGAAACCGATGCAAAGCGAGGTATTTAGACACTCTCTAGTCTTCCATAGAAAAATATTCAATGGCAATGTTAACGACACGTTTAACGAACTATGTTAACTGCTATGTCTGGAATGAAACAATGAGAAGGATACCAGGCAAAGTTTTGAGAACTCGTCAAGACAGAGACTAGGGCCTCCCATAGAAAAATAATCAAAGGCGATGTTAAAGACACGTTTAACGAACTATGTTAACTGCTATGTCTGGAATGAAACCGATGCAAAGCGAGGTATTTAGACACTCTCTAGTCTTCCATAGAAAAATATTCAATGGCAATGTCAACGACACGTTTAACGAACTATGTTAACTGCTATGTCTGGAATGAAACAATGAAAAGGATGCCAGGCAACGTTTTGAGAACTCGTCAAGACAGAGACTAGGGCCTCCCATAGAAAAATAATCAAAGGCGATGTTAAAGACACGTTTAACGAACTATGTTAACTGCTATGTCTGGAATGAAACAATGAAAAGGATGTCAGGCAAAGTTTTGAGAACTCGTCAAGACAGAGACTAGAGTCTCCCATTGAAAAATAATCAAAGGCGATGTTAAAGACAGGTTCAACGAACTATGTTAACTGCTATGTCTGGAATGAAACAATGAAAAGGATGTCAGGCAAAGTTTTGAGAACTCGTCAAGACAGAGACTAGAGTCTCCCATTGAAAAATAATCAAAGGCGATGTTAAAGACAGGTTCAACGAACTATGTTAACTGCTATGTCTGGAATGAAACAACGAAAAGGATGCCAGGCAAAGTTTTGAGAACTCGTCAAGACAGAGACTAGAGTCTCCCATTGAAAAATAATCAAAGGCGATGTTAAAGACACGTTTAACGAACTATGTTAACTGCTATGTCTGGAATGAAACAATGAGAAGGATACCAGGCAAAGTTTTGAGAACTCGTCAAGACAGAGACTAGAGTCTCCCATAGAAAAATAATCAAAGGCGATGTTAAAGACACGTTTAACGAACTATGTTAACTGCTATGTCTGGAATGAAACCGATGCAAAGCGAGGTATTTAGACACTCTCTAGTCTTCCATAGAAAAATATTCAATGGCAATGTCAACGACACGTTTAACGAACTATGTTAACTGCTATGTCTGGAATGAAACAATGAAAAGGATGCCAGGCAAAGTTTTGAGAACTCGTCAAGACAGAGACTAGGGCCTCCCATAGAAAAATAATCAAAGGCGATGTTAAAGACACGTTTAACGAACTATGTTAACTGCTATGTCTGGAATGAAACAATGAAAAGGATGCCAGGCAAAGTTTTGAGAACTCGTCAAGACAGAGACTAGAGTCTCCCATAGAAAAATAATCAAAGGCGATGTTAAAGACACGTTTAACGAACTATGTTAACTGCTATGTCTGGAATGAAACAATGAAAAGGATGCCAGGCAAAGTTTTGAGAACTCGTCAAGACAGAGACTAGAGTCTCCCATAGAAAAATAATCAAAGGCGATGTTAAAGACACGTTCAACGAACAATGTTCACTGCCATGTCTGGAATGAAAGCGATGCAAAGCGAGGTATTTAGACACTCTCTAGTCTTCCATGGATATAGAATCAAAGGCCATGTTTTAGATACGTTTCACGAACGATGTTCACTACTATATCTGGAAGCCATATTCAGGACACGTTTAACGAACGATGTCCACTGCCATGCGCGGAATGAAACAATGAAAAGCTTGCAGGAAAAAAATTGTTGGCAATGTTAAAGACACGTTTAACGAACGATGTCCACTCTGTGCAATGAAAAGGATGTCAAGCATACACCAGCA
Source organism: Watsonalla binaria (assembly GCA_929442735.1). Taxonomy (NCBI): domain Eukaryota; kingdom Metazoa; phylum Arthropoda; class Insecta; order Lepidoptera; family Drepanidae; genus Watsonalla; species Watsonalla binaria. The sequence goes on from OV838938.1 coordinate 5,206,029, forward strand.
AAAACAAATATGACGGCTGGGTGTATTCCTGAAATTTTTAAACCTTTACCAAAGACTCAACCAAGATTTCTTGTGTCTATGAAACGCATAAGGAAGATGCCAGAAAAACAGATAAAGGAGAAACTTCAATTATATTTGAAAATCGGAAACTCCAACCCCGATTTCCTTAGTATCCTACTTCGAGAGAGTTTGCGGCTCCAATACAATAAGATTTATTTTTGCCTTTAAGGGAAATGTTTAATATTTTTTTTAGAAAAGTTCTTAATTTTTTTGCAATTAAAAACTGACTGACATTAGATAAAATATATCTTGGTAATTCAGTAGATGCAAATTTGTCTGGAATATAAAAATAGACGAGAATATACATTAAGTGAACTAGGAAATATTTTTAAAATTTTGTTGGTTAACTATTAGTACCTTATTAATGACAGCGATAATAAAATAACAATATGTGTTTTATAACCTAATAAAGAGTAGTCAACTTTGAAAAGTTATTTGTGACTATGTGTTTTACCAAAAGTAACCTATAAAACGATTTAAACTACAAGTGGTACAAATAAGGGTAAGTGGTACAAGTAAGTGGTAAAAAAAGGGGTGCAAGTGAGCGACCCTTGAATTAAAAGCTGTTTACCAACTATCGACAAGTACTCACGATACTTAATGGATACAATTTGGCTGAAGAACTCCAAACCGAAATGACTCATACGGTGATCCAAGATCATAAAGTTACCAAAAAGTATCACAGCAGCAAATGGATAAAACGATTTAGACCGCTTGATAATTTTGAAGCTACAATTTCATCAGCGCGTCAAGTTAATGACATCGAAAATGGGAAAGGATCTACCCGTAGAAGAAGATGAGTTTCTTGCCGGTTCTTCTCAGAAGGCTAGTTGCCGAACCGGTAGTCAATTCTTAGATAAAGATTTATATGCATGATGTCGTCATCCAGAGTATGTTTTTCCTTTGTAATTGGGTTATAAATGCATGCTGTCAGCTGATCACAGTGAACAGCAGAAGATTGAGTTATTATTTCGAGAAAATCATTGCTATGATCTTCACGTAGTTATTGAATTTTCGACTATCCGCGAACCAACTCCGAAAATACAAACTCATTTGGAAAAATATTCAACGAATTGTTTGTCTACTGTGTAATCTAACGACTCAAAATTTGAGCAATAACTGCAGGTTGCGGTGCAGTTTTTAAAATATGCTTTTGCAAAACATCTGAGATTATCTGTCAGAGCTGAACCTTTAATAGATTCTGTCTTTGTCAGATTCTATTAAAGGTTTTTTTAGAGATTTGTGGGTGGTTATACTGTTCATCAAGAAAATGAGAGTTTGGTTGCATGTATCATCTAGAAATGTTACAAATGTTCAAGAACTTTACAAGTTCATCGAGACGAAAGAAACGCTTTGAAGCACAGATGAGATATAGAAGCTTATTTCGACGATATACACCAAGTTTTATAAAATATTCGAAAAGAGATTTTTTGCAACTGTCTTTACCATATAACATAGAGTAATATCAAGTTCCACGATAGAAGTGTCCACCGAACCAGAAAATTTAAGGAATTTTTATTCTATTTTAATACGAACCACCAGCCGATGCTTATGTACCAAAAATCTGCGTCTAATAAGTCTCGAGCCTGTATATGTATCAGGCGCAAATTTGTCTCAGGAGTAATTGTTAGTCTGTAAGAAGGTTTTAACCTGTCAGAGGAATGTATTTTTCTTTTGCTTTCTCCTGTACTAGCTCACTCTTGAGTCTGTCACTGTGACTGTTAGTTCTTATAAACCTATACAATTAAATCCTAGATTCATCCGGCAAATCACGACTTCATTTACTTCAAATCCCAACAGGTTATGGGCCCAGGAAACGCAACCACGCTCTGCTACCACACACACCACAGCAGAATGGAGTAGCAGAACGAGCTAACAGAACTGTGATGGAGACGGCAAGGTGCATGCTGAAGGATGCAAGCCTGCCGAACGAGTACTGGGCAGAAGCTGTCAACACTGCCGTCTACATTAAGAATCGCTGTCCAACTAAGGCTGTTCTTGGCAGCACTCCAGAAGAAAAGTGGAGTGATAAAAAGGTATCAGTTGGTCACTTACGTATTTTTGGTTCTACAGCCTATGCACTGAATATACAGAGAAAGTCTAAATTAGATTCAAAGTGCAAGAGGTATATTTTTGTTGGTTATTGTGAAGAGTCGAAGGGTTATCGACTGATTGATTCCTCAAACCCAACAAAATGCGTAAAAGCTCGTGATGTCAGTTTCTTGGAAAATGAAATGATAAATATAGTGTCACATGATGATAACTGTCTAGAGTCAACACAGCATTCGGTAACAGATAATTATAATGCTGTGAGCATTGAGACTCTGTCTGACCCGCCTACTCTACCAACAGAAGTGTCTAATGTGGAAAGTAATATATCTGATGACATTATCACATCACAGAGATATAGTACAGCCACAATAGATGACTCTGAGAGCTCAGAGGCCAGTGATCCTGCCGATCCAACGTACATTCCAGATGAAGAGGATGAGACATCCTCTGGATCATCAGAATACAATGACAGCATGACTGCGGCGACTGTTGCGGTGCGAGAGACTGACTCCGACACTCCGCAAACAGTAAAGGAAGCATTGGGAGGGCCAGATGCAGCACTATGGAAAGAAGCCATGAACAGTGAGTACAGTTCATTCATTAAAAATAAATGCTGGACACTCACTGATAGACAAGATACACAGAAGCCTGTCAAGTGTAAATGGGTGTTTAAAATCAAACGAGGTTTGAACAATGAGATATTGAGATACAAGGCACGCTTGGTGGCGAAGGTTTTTACTCAGAAGTATGGTATAGACTATGAGGAAACCTTCTCACCAGTTGTTAGGTATTCAACAATTCGTTCTTTGCTGGCTATAGCAATTGAGTATGACATGATGGTTGAACACTTAGATGTCAAAACTGCCTTTTTAAATGGTGACCTCAAAGAGACTGTGTTTATGGAACAACCGGAAGGTTTCATGATTAAGGGCCAGAAGAACAAGGTATACAAGTTACATAAAGTCATCTATGGTTTAAAGCAAGCTTCCAAAGCTTGGTATGAAAAAATAGATAAAGTGTTATGTGAAAAACTTGAGTTTAAAAGATCGTCAGCGGAACCATGTGTGTACTACAAGTCAGACAAAGATACATTTTCATTTATAGCACTATATGTTGACGATATTATTTTATTCACTATGAAAAATTCTCACCAAAGACTACAAATAAAGGAGAGACTGATGAAAGTATTCGATATAACAGATTTAGGCGAAGCTCATCACATATTGGGGATGAGGCTACGTAGACAAGATAATAAACTTACTCTTGATCAATCTGCTTATATAAAAAGGACATTAGAGAAATATAAAATGGAGGACTGTAAGCATGCATTCACTCCCATGGAGACGGGGCTGAAACTACCAAGAGGCGGTCAAAAGGATATAAAATATGACTATAGAGGTTTGGTTGGTTCGCTCATGCACATAGCAGTATGTACTCGGCCAGACATTGCCAATACTGTCAGTCAACTTAGCCAATTTAATGAATCATTTTCAGAAATACATTGGAAAGCGGCTAAGAGAGTTCTACGCTACTTGAAGGGTACATCAGACCTATGTTTAACCTTTCAGAAGAGTGGTCTAGACGTGACTGGATACGCAGATGCTGATTGGGCCAATGATGGCCTAGATCGGAAGTCCTACACAGGGTATGTCTTTAAAATTGGTAACAGTGTTGTGTCATGGGAAAGCCGTAAACAAAAAACCATTGCGTTGTCAAGTACTGAAGCTGAATATATGTCCTTGTCGGATGCATGTAAGGAAGGGCTGTTTATTCGCAAGCTCTTAAAGCAATTACTACAATGCAATACAATGATTGTTACAATTTACAACGACAATCAATCTGCATTGAAATTATGTAAAAACAATCTTTTCCATGCACGTACTAAGCACATTGATGTGCGACATCACTTTATCAGACAGCTGGTAAATGATGGAATAATTTTAGTTAAATATTTATGTACAAATGAGATGTTAGCTGACATATTGACAAAGTCATTGAGCAGAGAAAAATGTAAAAGGTTTTAACCTCAATTAATGTTGTTGTAGGTAACTTTGTACTTTGTTTAATTATTTTATTTATTGTATTGGTTTAAGGGCCAGTGTTAGTATGTAAGAAGGTTTTAACCTGTCAGAGGAATGTATTTTTCTTTTGCTTTCTCCTGTACTAGCTCACTCTTGAGTCTGTCACTGTGACTGTTAGTTCTTATAAACCTATACAATTAAATCCTAGATTCATCCGGCAAATCACGACTTCATTTACTTCAAATCCCAACAGTAATAAGTGTTGTGTTTTATCATAGTATATTCTTTAATTTACTCTAAATATTGTGCTGTTTCTGGCTGATTTTTTGAAGAAAAACAATTTGGTAAGAATTATCCAAAACAGAGAGAAAATACCATCCAATCGTATCATCCTGATACTCATATAAAATTCAGAAAAATTCCATAAAAAACCGGAATGAATAACTTCACGAAGAGGCAGATACGAGGATTATTTTAATGAAGCCCCTGATACCGATGTTTCGATTATTTTGTTAAGAAATATACCCAGTAGATATAAACAATATTTCTGAATCAGGAATTTGGTTTACCAATATATTGATTGCATTCATTACACCGATTTGGAATTTGGGACAAACCAGTTGGGAGCGAAATTATATCAGTCTTCACGCCTTCCATTCATTTACAGGATGCGATTACATTTGCTTCATTGACAGGTGAAGCCGATATTTTTATTGACGATACAAATAGATAAAGAATCTACTGCTGGTATGTATGGCGTCAAGACAGCTCCAAGGTGAAATGACACAAATTACGAGATATGTAATTTTTCTTTAAAAAATATTTTGTTAAAGAAGACAGCGAGCAATTTATTATAAAAAAAGACTGACCGAAATTATACCATCAACAAGGATATCATTGACACAAAAAAATATATGAACTTTTTTCGTAAATTCGAGTAGGTTCTTATGAGAATATTTTAAATCGCTATATCATTGGGGATTAAACACTATCAAGGACAGAAGACATTGGGAAAACTGAAACAGCAAGCGATAACGCCTGCCTAAAAATTGATAATGAATTACGACTTTGTCCTATTTGACCAATTACGATAACTTTAATAGTTTCGCAGATTTTTTTCAACCAACCCATAGACTCAAAAAACAACACATACCACACGAAGAAAATTTCAAAACATGGATAGATTTTTAGTCGTCTTGGTAATTTCACCGTGGAAAATAATTTAGGAGTTGTAAGATTCAGCGACACATAAATATAACAAAAATACTATTCTCGTAAAAAATGTTGACGTCGAGAATTTGTCAAAATTTTTTTTACGCTACAAATGGAAACGAATTATGCAATTATTAGACGATTTTGAACTTTACAATACAGAGCGCCCAGAAACGAGAAAACCATACTCTAACCAAAAACATGAAGAAAAAAACCACCCTAGACTAATATCAAAGTGGTCACAATTTTAAAATGTGAATAACTAACTGCATTTAGGAATGATGCAACCTATTTTTTTTTAACATTTTGACAATAAGATCAATACATGTTATTGAAACATTTTGACTTCAAAAAAAAAATATTTCCTACTTAACAATGTTTGAGCAAAACATCAAAAAATTTAACTGGAAAGGTAGCTTAGTCACTTAATTATGAAAACAAAGCTTTGATATTGTTTATTTTCATAAAATACAATATATGTTGTAATGGAAAATACCACGGTGTTTGCCTTTCAAGCAGAATATAAGATTAATACATACCGCGTGGGGTAGATAAGTTGTTTTCAAGAAACGTTGACTTTCTCAACATTTAAGGATATTCTTTGCTAAAAACCCACCGGACGTTCATAAAACCACATCCTATCACGGGTTTGCAACCGTTTTCGTTATCTATACTCGCTAGCGTCTCCGCCGAACATTTGAATTAAAAATTGTGCAGCGACACCTAGCGGTAACGCGAAGAAGTAAAATATCTCATGCAAATATTGCGAGTGACGCTAGCGAGTTTACGAAAACGGTGGCAAACTCGTAGTGAGGTACTGGATCCGTGAAGTTGTGTATCAAAATATTTGTTTGGAAATGGAGAATTGAATTTATACTACTTATATATTAAAAGTTTTAAACTTTTCGGCACACATAACAAACAATAGAAAAATAATAAATTTAATAAAAATACGATTAACATTACCTTAACATTACAATTATTTGGAGTGTTTGCAATTGCATGCTTGAAATGTGTAATTATATGGAAATACATATATAGAATATACAGTGTGTAGCCTCAATCACTGACAAACGACATTAAAAAGAGGTGTATATAGTATATGTTCTTGCCATCTATGTATGAATTATTATTATTGAATATTTGTAAAGCGCACGAGTTCAACGTCCGCCAGCTGATTACAATTGTGATTGCATTCAAATACGTAATGCATGTTTCGGTGATAACCTAAGGTACTATCTATAGGTTAGGTTAGGTTATTATGGTCTGATACACGATACACCTCCTTGACCAGTGTCAGTGATTGTGGCATACATAATTTATACATCATGTCAGTTTTTCCAATTCAAATAAAAATAACTCAGATATCTGTGATCAAAAATCATGACATACTTGATAGTCTACATCGGGATTCAACCATCTCCGTGCTAAGTTTCAGCAACATTTTATCTGAAGCGCCAAAGTACATATGTTCTATATATTATTTTTATATATTTAATTATTATGTTTATACATTACTTTCGTAGAGCTATTAAAAAAACACAAATTAAATAGAATCAATTACACTTTATAAAACGACCTCAAAGCTTGCGAATTGTCTTATCTAGGGCCGTAAATATAAGGCTCATGATATTTAATTCATTTTGTTGCAAAGAAAATGTTGGTCTAGTAGTTAGGAGCACCCGACTGCTACGCAAGTATCAAAATGATATCGCGGATTGATTCATATGGCAAACATTTTTAATGACAATTTGTGTTTGATAAAGGTGTGGCATGTACAGGCATGTATTAATTTTTTTTTACAAAAAAATATATTAAATCAGTTTTCTGGTACTCACAGTACCAGCTCTGCTTAGTTTTTAATGTCCGAATATTATTAAAAAATAATCTATAATTATTGTATTAATCACTATACAGGGAGTGGTAATTGCTGCCATATTAACGGAGGTCAACAACATTGAAAATAATATAAATAAATCACCAAACGATAGATGCAATTTTTTTAAAGTTTGCTACGAGTATAAATAGCGTCCCGGGCTATATGACTCGTGAGAATGTCGAATTCTGTGACCCGAGCGCTTACTCTAAGCTTTTTTACCTTTTGGTCTTCAGATTACTATTAACAAAGTACTTTCAAATCGTCACAACTACACGATTATACATGCTATCGCCAGCTACGGAAGGTTGCTTTTACCGAGAAGACCCTGTAAGGGGCTATGCATGAACACGGGTTTTTTTAACTTGATCTGCGCTCTATTCAATGAATCAACCGAATCAACAGAAAAACCACGCCCCCTGTATTAACAAATACACAAGCAACCTTCCGGATACTGTACATTGCTTCAATTAACGACACAGTTCTTCACGTGACATGGTCGTTTCAAACAAATTCGTTCTTAAATCGTACCTAACTCCAATATGTACAAATTTTGCAAATTTAACCCTAATGTAGAATCGACTGCTGTGCTAAATCAGCACTTCATCAGTGTTCCATAAGGTTTGAATTGCAAAATTAACGCCAATATCACTGTTTCCCGCGCTTGCCGGGAGGTTTTTGAAGCTGGAAGGTGTTCGTTTCAGTTGACGGAGCGGCACCGAAGCTGCTTATGTTCAACGAAGTATTGAAGTTGGGTTGAACTTGCGGCTGCCAATTTGGACCTTGAAACAAAAGACGGAGGGTTAATTTACAAATGCTAACAGTTTGACTGTTGATCAGTTGAGAGAGATGGGACCTAATGGGATCCCTGGGCACTGTTTCTCCAGAAGATCGCACACAAATAAGGCCATGTTATTATTTTTAAGATTGTTTTCTGGACGATTACGAAGAAAGTGTATGAAGAGATGCATGAATGTGGATGAAGCGAAAGAAGTATGTAAGGATCGTAGCATGTGGCAAACGGTGGTCTCTGCCTACCGCCATGGGATACAGGCGTGAGCATATGTATGTCATACAGTGAATCCATTATTTATCAGGTGGTAGGCAATGCGTGAATGACACTCTGGTTTTGGTCACGTTCTTAGGCTGCAGTGATCGCTTACCATTCCGATTATCAGGCGAACCGCACGCTTTTATGCCAACCCATAAGCATAAAAAAGAAGATGTGAATTAGATTTATAAAGGGGGTGAGAATTAGGGTTACTAAAGAGGTGATAAGATTAAGGGTACTTACCACTAGTATCCGTGGTGGGGAATGGCGATAGCGAACTGGCAACATATGAAAATGGCGTTGGACCAGCCAATTGTTGAATATTACCTGAAATACATAAGTAGTTTATATAAAAAAAAATTTAATACCACATCAAGATCCTTGAACGTGCGTACACTACAGAAAAAATATAACAAATTTTACAGTATCAGGAAATAATTTTATGATAGCTGCGTCTAAAATGTTGTATCCTAAATACATTACATTCATAATATAATGTGTATTCCAGTTTTGAAAAAAATCGATATGATTCTATACACCATACCAAATTGATATTGATGATGAATAAATCCAACGATTTGTTGTCCAATGCGTAATCGAATTGATTAAAACAGTCTATTGATCACCGTTTTAGTATCGATATGTTTCTTTGCTTCAAAATTATTTAGTGCTTACCTAGCACAGCCCTAGGGTCAGTTAGCACGGCACTGCTTTGGCTCAGGTCCAGAGTATTGGATTTCATTCTTTTCCTTGGATCATCCACGTCACGGAGTATTTGGTCCAAGCTTGTGTTAGCTGTGAAATTAAACATTTACTTGAGTACTAAATCCAAGTGATTTGTATTGTTTCCAGAAAATAACATGGGAATCTTTATTGCGAGGTATTGTGATGAGACTAAAAGAGGCTCAGGCATCATATACGAATCACCTGATGGTAAGCGTATACCATAGCTTATTAATGAAATGCTAGATTCCTGGGGCCAGATTCCATGCAACAAACGCGCATAATGTTAAATATGTTTTCAGAACATAATGCATTTATACATTTTAATTGTATTTGTTATTACAAACGAGCGAGAAACTAACAGCTCTTTCCAGATTTCTGGCTATCGTGAAAACAAGTTATAAAAATACCTTTACGGCCTTGGTAAAACGCTCGTGAGTTCTTACTCACGAGCGCTGTTTAAATTAAGTGATACAATAAAAAAAAAACTTACGATGAGGCGTGTCGAAAACATTGGTGGGATCCTTGAGTATGTACTTCCGTAGATTCAGGTACTGTTCCTTCTGCCCTTCAACTTGTGAGTGCACGGCCTGCAGCCGACCAGCCAGGGCTACCAGAGACTCGTACATACGACGGATGCCCAGGGTTAGCTCTGTAATATAAAGCATAAGATGACTCTTTCCAAAATTTTGGGGTCAAAATCATTAAAAGATTTAAAAGAATGCCGGGGTATGGGGAGAGGAGAGGGATTTTTAGGTATTAATGGTCTGTGTGAACTTAGGTTAATATCAATGTCGTAGTTTTTAGAAATCTTCTAATACAAAATAACGACGTCTCACACAACACATACCCCCCAACATGGTTCAAACGAAGACTAAACCAAAACTAGGTCCGTCTCCTTTGAAATTAGTATCACAAAACGAGATGAAACTACTTTTAAACCAACGAATATTTTAAGCGATATTTTATAATAAGGGCGCATGTCTTGTGTTAAGTCATCACTAACCAAGGGCTGAAAAGGCATTCAGAATTATTACTATAAAATATCCTTGTTTTAAAAATCTGTTTATTGTACAAAAAAACTTGTTATAAAAAAATACTCATTCGTGACATTAGAAAATGTAATATAATACAAGAGCATAAGGTTGACCATACCTTGTTCAGTAAGCAGCTTAGGTGCGGACTGCAGTTGTTTATCAGCGACGTCCATCTGCCGCCTGAATGTGATCAGCTGCTGTTCTAACTCCGCAATTAAGTCCTTTACGTACGGCGGAGGCGGACTGCCTTCTAGTTCTGAACCTGGGATATTAGAAAAAAATTTACAATGTAATTGAATTTTTCTATCTGCATTTTCTACATGGGACTTAAAAATAGCTTGCGAGTGCCAAAATCTGGGTGTACTATAAGTACACCACCGTGTACCCCTTCGGGGAATACAGGTGTGAGCATAATAATCAGGTCGATGATAGATTTTACGATACGTGTATGAGGTCCTCGCGAGACAGATGGTGAGTCGCCGTTTCAGACACTAATACATCTTAGAGTTTTCCTCACACATGCAGGTTTTCAAACGATGCTATTTTTCATTGTAAAGCTCGTGGTGTGACATCACAACACTAACATTCTTAGAATAACTCATTGGTACATGCCGCTGGGTCTTGAATTTGCGTAACAGGCCCGCAGGCGGCGCGACTGGGCCCAGGTGTGATAGTAGATAGTACATACCAGGTAGGGCAGCGTCCCTATTGACGGCGTCAGCGGCGGCGAGCGCGGCGGCGGCGCAGGCCCGCAGGCGGCGCGACTGGGCCCAGGTTTGATAGTAGATAGTACATACCAGGTAGGGCAGCGTCCCTATTGACGGCGTCAGCGGCGGCGAGCGCGGCGGCGGCGCAGGCCCGCAGGCGGCGCGACTGGGCCCAGGTTTGATAGTAGATAGTACATACCAGGTAGGGCAGCGTCCCTATTGACGGCGTCAGCGGCGGCGAGCGCGGCGGCGGCGCAGGCCCGCAGGCGGCGCGACTGGGCCCGTGCGCGGCCCACGGCGCCGCTGGCCGTCACGGCCTGCCGCAACATAGCCTCCGCGTCGCGGGACACCTGCCAATATACACATTGCGCATTACTTTACAACCATTGCAACTCAGATGTACTACGATGATCAATTGAATCACTGGGTTGAAAGAAGCAGAAGAGATTAATTTGCCTCGCTAGATTGATTCTTAAAAGAGCACAAAGCTACGCACGCGCGCCCATCTTGGATACAGTAAGAACTAAAATATAAGACACGTCGACAATCTTCGTGAGCGCAGACACGAACATCCGGCCGAGGCAATACATATTTTAAAATAAATTTCCAGTCTTATTAGAATTGCAAAGGCAAATGCATTAAAATTCAAGGTTCAGAATTTGTTGAAAGCACACACTTTTTTATCTAACTCCAGGATCTCTGAATACTTTGTGTAATCGTCTATTCTTCGTGTAATAAAGTCTCTGCAGAGGAACGAATGCTCTCTGGTGACTTGTTATTTCATTAATTAGCACGGTTCACGAATAGAATTACGTCAAGTCTGTTACAAGCTTACGGCGTGCTGCCTGATCACCGTTATCAAACGCTATGGCTAGGCTACACGCACGTAATATTGTTAATATTCACAATATTATTGAAAAACTAGCTGTGCCCAACGGCTTCAGCCGCGTAGATTTAATTTGATTCCGTTCAACGCCAAAATTTTTACTTTCATATGTATTTAGAGAAAAGCTGTTTATTTGGAATTACAGACAACTTCAATTTTATTTATCTATATAGATGTATAGGTATTAAAATAAAACCAATGGACTTTATTGAAATATTATCGAGTGTGTGCGGCTAGACTTAACAGAAGCCTATAAACACACTTACTGCTAATATTATTTTGAATGAAATCGAGCTAAGGTAACCTACACGCTATAATAGAACATTGTCTTTTGGCTCCGATACAATTAAACAGTACCTAAGGATTTCAATCACCTATCCAAGTACTAGCACCAAGCAAGTTTGCATCATTCAGCAAATCAATAGATATTAGTATAAGTATTATAATTTACCTTGTCCATACGATATGGCCTGGTTTTTAGGCGTGCTTGGTGCGCCAACCTCTGTTGTAGCTGGTAGGTTTTTCCGGTTAATGTTTGGATTGTTTAACGATTGCTGAGTTGTGATGTGCGAGCTCAATGGAGCCGACATTGTCTATGTTAGACAAAAGTTCCAAATAAATTAAAGAATAAAAAACTTGCCTTGTGCAAAGGTTTCACGGAAATGCGCATGACCTCCGAACTCATTGCCTTTTGTTTCTTGACAAACTCCTTGAAGGATTCCACCGTCGTGGATATTTCGTTGGGGAGCTTCGCCTGTTTAGGTGGTTCACCTGAAAAGTTCATTACAATTAATTATTCAATATATTAGCAAAAATAGATAAAGAGAGCCGTGGTAGCCTCGGGGTTTGAGCAGTGGCCTGCTACGCAAACGACGCAAGTTCGAATCCCAGCGGGGCCTGTACCAATGAGTTTTTCTAAAAACTTATGTGTAGTGATTTCACACCAAGTGTTTTACGGTGGAGGAAAAACATCGCGAGGAAACCAGCGTATGTCTGAGAGACGTATGTATAGTGCTTGAGACGGCGATGGACTCACTATCTGTCACTTTGGCACTTAATCATTTTCGGTGAAATGTGGGTGAAAGATGTTGTTTAACAACACCTCTGCTTACCCCTTCGGGTACCCTTCTGGTGCGAGTATCATATATATATATATATATATATATATATATATATGACTTATGGTTAAGAACTTCAGCAGCATTTTTAAAAAGGACGTTATCTCCATGATTACTCATATCTAACCTTCAAAGAAAACTTCACTGGTAACACAAAGTATATTTTTATTAATCGTAATACAACTCACCGGAGGTCCGCACTGTTCAAAGGCTCGAGCGAGAATGCTTTAATGCGCTCAGTGCGGCCGTATTTATAGGGTGCGTCCCACGTGCACAACACGTGCAACAACACGTACAATGGAAGATACAGAATTTACTTGAAAAACAATCTTGTTATCAATACTAGAGTAATTTTTACATTAAAATTATCTTCTATTAATTAAAGTGCATGAACTAATTAAAGTAAACTGATTATCATAATAATTATTGTAGTTGCGCCGATATATATTTATATATATATGCAACTAGCTGTGCTCATCAAAAGTTGCATTGGATTTTTTGTAAGGTGGCCGATTCACATGCCTACCCGATATCCACACAAAATATCATACAAATCGGTCTAGACGTTTCATAGGTGTTTACTAACAAACACCGCGACACGACAATTTTATATATTTGATGTAACTAATATATTCCTAAAAATATCTGTGGTTAAGGAGTCGCTGTTACCCAAATGACGCTTGCTCAAAACTCAGCAGTCCAAACCAGTGATTTAAAAAACAAATTTGGTACAATGATTTCGGTGAAGATAAACAACGTGAGCAATTGAATAAATTTAAATACGTGACGCACATACGTCAATATATACCGGAGGGTCTAGTGTGAGTTTTATACTGCCGCCGTCACAAGTCATCGAGTTGACCTAAACGCAGATTTTTATGGGATCAAAATAGATATTTCATGAAAACTTGCACTAGTACTTAATAATCTTCGGTGACAAGAGGATACTATGAATTTTTGGTTACTCCATTATTTTTTTTAATTAACAACTTACTTTTTGAATCAACTGCACCTCCAGTCACTCCGCTGGTTGGAGCGAGACCTCCCAGTCCAAGACTTGGAGTTGCTATGGGAGAAAAAGAGACAGCCATAGTTAGTAATTTGTACAATATTGAACATACTTTGTGGAACACATGACTACAAATTGTATATGCTCTCTGTAACATGAGCTGTTATTACTGGGAATGGCTTTTTTGCATAACCAAGTGTAACATTACTCTATGGTATTCGTTTTCAATAAGTAGACTGTTACTGATACATAGAACCATAGACAGTAAAATTACAATTAAAAACATACAGAGCAAGCCGGCAGACACATATTGTACTTCTACATATATAAAAACTCAATAAGATCTGCACCGATCGAGCTGAAATTTTAGCATGATATATAATCCGCATCAAGGATTCTTTTTATAAATTTTTTCTCATTTATATGTTTAAAAATGTTATGTTGGTTTGTGCATACTTCAAAATGTATTTTCATAATGTGTCACAGCGAAGCCTGCAGGGTACCAGCTAGTAAGATTATATAAAACTGTCAATAAATGAGTTCTTCATTGAGCAGTTGAATAATGTTTAACACACAAGAGTATATGCATCAAATACATTAATATTTGTATTCCTCTAAAAGATGACACAACATTCCCCACCTGAAGTTGACAGCTGAGTGCCAGTTACAGAGGTTGTTCCTATTTTATTACCTGTAAGAAACATAAACAAAATTAAAAAAAAAATACAAACATATAATACTAATATATTGAATATGGGAGGCAAGGAAAGACAAAGGAATTAAATTAAAATAACTAAAGCACAAAACACTTTTTATCGCAGCTATACCAGGAGTCCTACACTGAGCTATTATTGTCATGATAGTTTAGACTCATACAATGAGACAAATTTGATATATTCTAGGTTTTTCCAATCATCATACTCTCTCCCTCAACATAATAATACAGTTTGCTATTCAGATACTATATGAGGCTATAAGATAAAATGACCTTTCTATTTATACTACAAAAGTGGGAAATATGCATGCCTAAAGGTAAGCAACTATTTCAATTTCAATTTATTGCTTTAAAACATATTCTTAATTTAGCACTTTAGGTACTGAACGGTAACACTATAAATTAGCGATATGGACCCTGTTGGGCACAGCAATTTTTTCAGAGAGGGCTTAAATTAGGTATATTATATTTACATTTTATATTATTATATTATATGGCTACCTATATTTTAATATATTTAATTATATAATATTTGTTTTATTTATTCTTACAATACTAATAAATTCTATTACTTATGTTTTACTATATTTTATTTGCAAACCATCACCTATTTAATATGTTGTATTTGAGATCTACTACTGCAGCCTATGAAAGTATGTTGCTTACCTTAGAAAATTACTTAGTTTAGTTATTGTTGTGCCGTAATAATGAAACTACTGGTATCTATGCACAGCAACTCCATTCCTCCCCTTCATTGAGCACTAATTTTACTCACTGCACCATCCCTACACTACACTGAGGGCCGTTTTCAATAACCTATCAAAGTTTAAAGATGGATTGCTATCCACAGAAATGTCAATTTGATCTGTCCGTACAAAAAACTACATAATAATTTTAACTAGCTATAAGCTATGGGATGAAAATAAGAACAAAAGAATAGATCCTCAGTAACCTAAATGACAGATATATAAAATAATGAAAATTACAGTAAATATATGTAGTTGTAAAACTAAAATACATGACAAACTAACAAAAATACAAACATTTCTCACCACAAGTGGCTGTAATTGTATTATAGCAATCCCTTTTAGCACTTTTAAATGTGTATCTGCAACCTGTCTCACACTTTATAGGGCTCAGTTCGAAGTTAGGTGACATCTCCGTCATAGTAGGCATCATTTGGAAGGTCTGGGTTATTGGGATGTAAGGACTGGCGTATGGGGAGCTTTGGTGAGGATACATGCTTCTGGAATAGGATGGCTAATAAATATAATAGCTGGTGAAGTGGAAGCTCAGGTCTACTTCACTTAAGGGATAGACTGAGGTGTTGTAGCGCCCACTAAACACAAAAGATTAGGTGTCAACATAACCGTGAAAGTATCTCAGTCTCAGGCACCATACATATATGATTATTTCTCAATCAAATGCAGGTTTCTTCACAATATTTTCCATCTTCATTAAGTTTAGGGTGTGATTCTATTGCACTGAAGTATTAAAAGCCGCATCAAGCAGCGTAGTGCTTGTTCTAAAGTGTAAAGTATTTCAGTTTGTATAGAAAACAGTACAGTGTAAAACACAGAAAACGCATTCATGCGCATACGTCGCAATGTGAAAATGCCGTCATGAGTTTCCAGCTCATAGCAAAAATAGTGAGAAGAACTACGCATGTATTTGTTCGCGCTCGCGTCAAGCAAACCCTAAACAACCACTGCGCATTCTAGGCCCGCGCTATAAAGTCGTTAATATTATTAAAAACTTACCAAAAAGACTTGTAGTGGTAGTTGAGGTTCCAGATGCTCCAAATGGAGCGAACCCGGTGCTTTGTGCTGATGTGGCACCGCCAAAACTGAACGAAGATAGACCACCGAGTCCTGTGCTCGTTGTAGTTGTAGCACCAAATGATAAACCTACAATATGAAACCACATCTAACATCTGACAACGTAGTTACCATGTTGTCAGAGATTTAAAATGAGAATAGATTAAAATAGTTTATTTGTGTGTGCTCAGACAAATAATTCTAATGTATTCTATCTATTCTATTCTCAGTAATGATGGCGTAAGGTTCCGGTGCATACAAATGATGAGGTTAGAAGGTATGTAACAAGGTCTTTCTATGCTTACAAGTAAATGATATTTTTAACTCTTTAGAAATAATTTATTTTATAATAAAAAATTCAGCTAGATAAGGTCTAGACTTTTTAGAGAGTTTCTGTTGGTGGTAAGTACATTAAAATATATAAAAAAACTAGCTGTGCCCGACAAACGTTGTATTGTCATTTTCTTTTTGGGGTGGACTACCCCTAACATTTAGGGGGATGAAAAATAGATGTTGGCCGATTCTTAGACCTACCCGATCTGCACACAAAATTTCATACAAATCGGTCCAGTCATTTCAGAGGAGTATGGCAACGAAAACTGTGTCACAAGAATTTTATATATTAGATAAAAATTGTCTTATGATAAACGTAAATAATTAAGGGTTGTTTGTTATTTAAGTACTTAAAACTATTTACAAGTAGAAAACTTGTCCCAAATCGGTGTCTCTCGGGATCATGCCAAGAAGGCTGGCAGCATTGCCATGAATAGCAATGCTGATTCACTGACCATGAAAATCCCCAGGCCGCTTGTCGTAAGAAACTTCTACCAGACGACTTGCAACCTCTTTGAAGTTGATGAGCATCTGGATCCCAACGCCCCAGAGTATCAACCACAAACACAGAAAATATGTATACTTGACCAATGCAAGCATATTTCCGGTGCTTGAGGCACTCCTGCTGAACAGCAGCAGCACCGGCCGCCACAGCAGTGCCGGGGAGATGGGACGGAGCCAGCGTATCAACACACGTGGCATCCCACACCAGCGGCCGGCCCAATCTCCACGGCACAAGCAACATACCATCCGGCCTCCGGCCATCGCCGCGCGCTAACCTAATGGTTCCAGTACAGCAGGCACCCCGGCGGTGACCAGAGCCCGACGTATTAGGTCATTGATGGAAGAATGACGACATCGTGGCGCTGCTGACGCATGACAGGCCATGAGGGATACGTAATTTAAGTGGTGACAAAGATGACGTAGCAAACATACCTGTAGCCGCTGTGGAGGTGCTTGTGCCAGCTCCAAAGTTGAGTCCTGTTCCAAGGCCAGTGGAGCCAAAGGTAGGGGCAGTTGTGGCACCAAATGCTGGAGCGGCTGATGCCCCAAAAGCAGGAGTTGTAGTAGCCCCTTAAATCATACATCAATAATAGAATTTTTATGATTTACTTTTATTTGATAATATATATGCCCACGCCATTCCAGAAGGGTCCCCGAGTCCATTGCCATCTCAGGTACTATACATACGTCTTTGAATTACTTTTCAGACAAATACAGGTTTCCTTGCAATATTTTCCTTCATAGTAAAGCATTTGGGGTGAAAATACTGTACTTAAGTTTTTAGAAAATCTCAATGATACAGGCTGCTGAAACGAGCTTGCGGCGCTAGCATAGCAGGCAACTGCTCGAACCCCATGGTCAACTTAATAAATATAGTGTAATATGTAGAATATCATAAAATACATACCAAAAGCAGGTGTGGTGCCGAATGCAGGGGCGGCAGAAGCTGCACCAAAAGCTGGGGTACTAGTTGCTCCAAAAGTTGGGGTTGTTGTAGCTCCAAAGGCCGGTGTTGTTGTTGCCCCAAAGGCTGGGGTTGTTGTTGCCCCAAAGGCAGGGGTAGCTGTAGCTCCAAAGGCTGGGGTAGTTGTCGCTCCAAACGCTGGAGTTTGAGCTGCTCCAAATGCTGGCGTTGCAGCTGCTCCGAAGGCTGGGGTTGTTGTGGCTCCAAAGGCAGGGGTAGTTGTAGCCCCAAAAGCAGGTGTCGCTGTAGCCCCAAAGGCTGGGGTACTTGCTGCTCCAAACGCTGGAGTACTGGCAGCCCCAAAGGCCGAGGTTTGAGCCGCCCCAAAGGCAGGGGTAGTGGATGTTGCGCCAAACGCTGGGGTCGTACTTCCAAAGGCGCCGCCACCAAAACTAGGCGTAGATGTAGCTGGTGTACTCCCGAACAAACCAGTAGAAGGTTGTGACGTCGCTGTCAGACCGAATCCAGGTGTCGCTGGTCTAAAAACATCATGTTTTATAGTCAAACAATTATCATGGCTAAAATTTGAGGTTAGGTAGTTTGAATGATTTCATATTTTATTAAATATTCAACCTAGAAAAAGACAACTGCATTTTTTTTAATTTCTTTAATTATAATACTAAGAATGAACCAAAAAGGTTTAGCAATCCAAGGAAGATGACTTACTTGTTAGCACCAAAACTGAATCCCGTGAGCCCCGAGGACGCCGGAGCACTTGAAGGAGCACCAAAAGAAAAAGACATCGTATGCTATATAATATATATGCAATAAACGGTAAATCAGACAATGATATTAAATGGAAATGTCTTTTTTGATTTATACACAACAACGGCGGTTACAAATACGCATCCTGCCACTGTCAAGTTTAGTTGGAAAAGAACGCGACGACAAATAATTTTGACTACAGAATGACAAAATTGACAAATGTCAATGCCAAACCCAAAGTAAAAAATTTGTTCTTAAACCCAAAGATAAAGCGAAATTTTTTTTTTATCTATGTTCAAACCTACGGGAACTTCTCTTTATCTAACTTTATAATAAAGAACGAGATGTCCGATTGCGTTCCGTTTCAAGCAAAGTTATTCTTAGACATCATTTTGATTGCCAGTGCTAAAAAAATGCATGCGTCTTTAGCCTGTGCGTTCAGCTTACGGTCAAAATAATGTAATTTTACAATTCATTTTAAGCTAAGTTTTTAATAAAATATTTATTATATGTATAAGTGAAATTCATTATTATTGTTAGATATTAGAAAAGGATGTTCTCTTAATATGAAAAACTCAGACTTTTTAAAAGATTATAAATTCGTTCGTTATTATTTTGATTTGACTTTGACTGACGCATTGTCTGTCACAAAAATAGTATCTGTAGTCATTCAAAACATCACATAATTTTGTTTTATTGATTGAGACACGGGTTGTAGTGCACTATAAACAACGGTTAAAAATGAATTACCTAGCCACCGGGGGAGAGCTATTACATTCATGTCGAGCAGTTTTCCGCGCGACACCGGTAAACGCTGGGATTCCATTCGTGGCACGAAAGTATCCAAAGCCCGTGGAAAAGTACACACGTCCTACTCTTTCCTGCCCTGAGGACCAGTACAATAAAATGATTACTTCGAACCTCAAGATTGAAGCCGGCATGACAAAACCGGCAGGCGTAGATGTATTTACGACTTTTTAAATTTAAATAAAAATTTCTTACCAAAATTTTTTTTTCAGAAATGTGTATGATATTTCGTGGAATTCATGCAGCATACAACTCGCGTCACTTGCCTGTAAGCCTAGACAAAGCAACATTCTCTTACGCTTGCGCTAATAGATAAATGAGTCACGTGCTTGATTTTTGTCATTTCCACACGTTTTGTATCGCTTCTATTAACGCAAGCGCAAGAGAATGTTACCCTATAGATGTACGATAGAAATAGTTTTTCCTATAGTTTTTGGTATATGATGTATTTGGGATACAATTAAAAGATTATCATTAATATTAAGGTTTATGTAATGTAATATGTAAATTTTATATTTACCGCTCTACATTTTCTTACTGTCTAAAATCTAGTTGGCTTTTTTACAATCCTCCTGTCATGAATATTTGACAGATGAGTTGTCATTTGTGAGACGCCACAAGTTTACTTATTACCTATAGTTTTTGAACTCACCGATTTTAGTTTGTATACGATTTTATTAAAATACCTACTATGTGTATATGTAATAATGGCTTAAGAAATGGTTAAGTGAACACAAAAGAAACTTAGTTCGTTCTTGTGGACTTAAAGATTGAAATATTAACTTTTCCTTAGGCATACCTAGTCATTTTATGAGTTGGTCGTATGGGGTGAAAATACATGCGCAGTAATCCCCATTATTTTCCATTGAGCGATCGTAACTCGTGACGACCTTTAATTTCTAGGTTTATTATCAAATCGATGTGAGTATCAAGAATTTCAAATTCACAATAACAGTTTTTTTTGTCACAGTGCATCAGCTGGTGGTACATATCAATTTAGAAATAAAATAGAAAATCAATATAAAAATTATTTACCGTCGTTTATTTTATAAGTATTACAAATATAGTTCTTAAAATTTTATTTGCAACAAAAATAAACTTAGGTTCCACATATCATCCAATAAGCGTCGAACTTTTAGTAACCATGTGCTCTTATTGCCATGATAGTTTGACTCGTATTATGAGACAGATGTATATGACGTGTATACATGTGTCATTGTTACACAGCTGTAAGCTCATCGCCATTAAATAAATAAAGGTAAGGAATAACATCGTAATAAGAGCATATGGTTGGGCCCCTGAACTTTTAGTAAAATGGCAAGCATTTTGACGAAAAAACTAAAAAGTTTTTTATCAACAGAGATTTTTATTTTATATTTAAATTTATATGTACCACCAGCCGATGCTCTGAAAAATGTGCGCATAAAAATCTAGATGAAAACGAATTGATATTAATAAAGAGAAGAATAAAAAAGTTGCCCCCCTTTTCGATCCGGCCCTGTATCCACCCATGGCCGACGGTGTATCTTTTCTTGAGAGTTTCTAATTAAAAATCTTGAAAGTCAATTAAACTTCGTCGGGCTTCGCCTGTTTGTTCTCGGATTGAAATCGTAATGAATAGTGGAAAATCAAAGTTCAATATTAAAGAAAGATCGTTGGCTGGAACCGCAGCCCTCTTTCATAAATTCGCCTTGAGTTCACGTTCGTTGAACGCGGTGGAAGGTTTTCGTAGTTAAAAGCCGTCTATGGTCAAAGTCAATGACATTTCAATCAGTGTTAAGAAGAAAATTAAAATGAAATTGAAAATGATTTATTCTGTTTAGGCCCTTGGTAAGGCAATATGAAAAATTCTCTTAACATTTGTGGTACGAGTTGGTGTTGATGAATTTTACCATTTTTGACACTTAAATACAAGTGAAGCTCCTAAACACCTAAACAATTTACGAAACAAAATCGAATATAAAATGTTAGTAGAGTTAAATAGATACTCACTGTATTTAATCGAATCAGGGACGGCGTAGGTCATCAGTACCCCTATCACGAGTTTGCCACCGTTTTCGCTAGCGTCACTCGCAATATTTGTATGAGATAGTTCTTCACGTACCCGCTAGGTGTCGCTGCACAATTCCTTCTACAAATGTTCGGAGAAGACGCTAGCGATTATAGATAACCAAAACGGTGGCAAACTCGTGATAGGGGTACAGTTTTTGTTTATTCGTTGGACTAGGATATACTAAGTATGTCTGATCGTTCCACTATAGCTGCAACAGTGTTTCATTAAATATCTAGCTTATATCCGTGACTTATCCATTGTTGTTATTTTTTTAAGGACCAATGCAAATCTATATACTTATATATAAACTAGCTGAGCCCGGCAAACGTTGTATTACCATATACATTTTTTGGGGTGGTCACCCTTATGATTTAGTGGTATGAAAAATTTATGTTGGCCGATTCTCAGAGTTGGCAGATTTCATACAAATCGGTCCAGCCGTTTCAGAGGAGTATGGTAACTAACATTGTGACATGGAAATTGTATATATTCATCGTTCATAGGATTCATCTAAATCCTTATTTACCTTGATCATGCCATCACGAGTGGACGGCTGGACCGGTTTAATGGGACTACCACTACCGGCAGATAGCTGATGTTTCAAGGTGTAACTTGGGCTAATTTTATTTAGAAAAATATTTGGGTTCCGCCAAGTAAAGCATGAACATAATCTACGCGGCTGTAACCGCGAGATACAGTTCTCTATAAATTTCAGCAACTCTATAGCAAAAGGTATCTGATTAACTCACAAGATGGCGCCACAGTTTAGTTTTCATACATACTGGTAAATCCCATGTAATTGGGGTTAGCTCACTGTCATTAACTGGGCACTAATCCAGACTCCGGGATGCTACTGGGAAATTACTGATGGAAAAATCCAATTATACTTTACCGACCTGGAGATCGAAACCAGGACTATATACAGGAGAATATACTTAAAAATATATAACACTAATAAAATATACTACAAAATAGCACCTTTGACCGTTGACTTCCTCCGCTTCCTAGTTTTGACGATATACAGCTTATGTCTCAGTATACGAGTAAAATCTGTACCTAATTAAAAAAAATAAAAGGTTTTTCATAGGCCTCGGCTCAGTAAGACTCCCTGTTGGGGAAAAAATATCTACGTAGAAGGTAAAGAATATTCAATAGATTTTTTTTTCAAATCATCACCTGCCATGTTTGTTTCTGCATCACCCAAAGGTTGACTAGTAGAGAATGCCTATGGCATTAAGTAAATAAAAAAAAAGAATGTAAATATAAGTGTGCAGATATTTATGCACCTACCTTGAAGTAGTCCCGACGAATAAATAAGAACAGACTAATAGAGATAAAGCTGGGAACAGAGGCAAAGATGCAAAGAAATGCACACAATTCCATAAAGCATACACAAAATAACGGTAGCAAAAAAAAATGAAAACTAGTGTGCTTTATAATAGTAACATAGTATAAGTATAATTTATTTAATTTTAACATCAAAGGATGTATTGAAGCTGGGACACAGTTTTATAAAGAAACCTTCAAGAGGCACTAATGATTAATTATATTAGTTAGTACTAAGTTATTAATAAACAAACTATACGTAGTAACGCTTTTAAATAAAAATAATTAAAGATTTATGCTCAAAGCGTAGCCATTTCTACCGTAAAATCTGTAAACGCAATTATGTCTAAACTTCACTTAACACATAGCTTCCTGGTCTGTGCAACAATAATTTTGCTCTCATTTCTACTCTATTGGTATGGGAATTGAGGTGATTTTCCAATGTTAAGTGCAGGCTTATGGTTGTGAGACCACCCTTTGTTGTCTACCGACGAGACTGTACGGGGTGCGGGATGCATTTTGTTTTATTTGCTCTGTCGCGACGGGAATTATGTGCGAGTGTGCGTGCCACGTCTGTGTGTGTACGATCGATGCGTGACCAGGATGCACTTAGAAGAATATTCAACGAACCTTTTGATTAGTTAGACCGTTCATTATATTTCCAATTATTCCTCGTACAAGTATGATTGTAATGTAAGGGAGAAAACCCGCAAGCTTGTAATAAACTATACCTACATAAAGTCTTGTGTCTGAAAGTGAAATATTTAACATTTGATAGCATATACATATAAGTAATATGTATATCAAAAGATTTGCAAATCAAAATGAATGTTGTTACGTAGGTATACATCTTTTACCCGAGGAATATTCAAATTGGTTTCGGCATTGAAAATAATTTTATGCATGAGACGGGGATAGAGCATCTGTCATGTTGGTACTTATTGTTAGTTGCCTGCTGGCAAACGTTAGTCGAGGGCCTCAAAGTAGTCTGACATGGTTTAACCCAGATCACAGGTCCTCGTTAAAGGCGTTGCGAAGATCAGATGGCAGTCTCTTTGTATAAAAATCAGGTGATCAGCCACATCGGGTTGAATCAAGTGCCGACCCCAACAAGGCCAGGGAGATGATGATTTTGGTACTTGTTGCTAGCTTACGTCCGCAGATTTGCCCGTGTATATAAATAACTAGCAATTCTTCATCAGCAACCTTTATATTGTAATGTACCCTCTTATTTTACCTGGTGTTATTAATATTCTGAGTATACTTGCATACAATTTTAAATACATACAAATAAAAAAAAATCATCGTTCATTAAAAACCTTTCATACCCAGTACTCCTACGACAAAAAAAAAAACTACCGCCAATTTTCAAGTTACGCACCTATAGGTATTATATTGGGAATGAATACCAAATTGTCTTCATCTAGTCATAAAAAGTCGTTATTTTATTAAATAACTTCCTCAAAGTACCTACAACATAATTCAAATTGAGAAGCGCTACCATGTAAATAGATACGTACGAGTGTGTCTATGGCGTGGAACAAGGGTGATTGGTGAGTATCGATGGCAACATTGTGTGACCCGTCGTTTGGCGGGGGTCGTCTCGTCGCATCGATCGCACCTGTAGCCAGGGTAGGTAGCCAACGTTACGGACTTCCCTGTACGACATAGAACGTAGCAATAACACGATTCACTTAAAAATCATACAGGTTTTTTAACTATATCTGACGTCACGAGTTTTGAGTGCTGGCCTTGATGGTATAAGCAATTTTTGGGTCCGTTTGGCACGCGCGCGAACTAATTACGTGAACTAATACACGTGCAGTTATCAGCTTTCGCTGAGCGCTCAAAACTCGTGACCTGTATGATTGTAGTTCTCGTTACCGTGGGAATACGGGGATAAAATATAGCCTATGTTACTCGCAGATAATGGTGAAAGAATGTTTCTAATCGGTCCAGAAGTTTCGGAGCCTATTCAATACAAACATTATCTCTTTATAATATAAGTATAGAAGTATAGATGATAAAGATAGAGAAAGCCGAAAAAGAAAACTTGTGGCGGCAAATTAAGGGAACTGACCGGTTGTGACGCAAGTCACTGCATTAATTCTAATAAAATCTTCTCACAGAGAACTAAGTAGGTAGTCATTATAGAAAACGCTGAGAATCGCTTGTTGATAAGCGTTCTATTAAAAACTAACAAATCGAATGGTGTCAATCTCTCGACCGCTAAGTACCAACCTTATAATATAAGTAATACTATTAATTAGCTAGCGCCTCCACTACGTTAACTAGAACTTCCAACTTGAATTGGACATTTACATGCATTTCAAATTATTAAAACATTGTATTCATATACTTCGAAACGTAACATTTACGCCCTCTGTCCGTCTGTCTGCATTTTATTGCATTACTGATCCCCCAACAAAGCGCTCGGGATTGGTGAAATTTCTCAGACACATAAATTACAACCGGGTTGCACTTCTACGAGTAAATTGTGATTAATCTGTGCTTCTGCGGAGACGTTTAGGTAACTTTCACTGAAATTTCCTTCAGACATTAAAGGCACAGGTGTCTCGTCTCAAGTTATGAGTTCTGACCTTGAATGACGAATCTGGCGCGATGCGAATAAAACACTTGAATGCGCAGTTACGCCCACTATTTCGCTCAGCGCCCACTACTACTGACTGCACCTATTGACGTACGAACGTAATAGGTCGTAAATTCGTCTCTGATTGGACGGTACCTGTCTACACTGCATTGTGATTGTAAAATGACATTTATTTTAACTTCACACCCATCATAAGAGTTCTTAAAGACGAGTGTGTAGAGAATCTAAGGGCTCATTCAAACTGAGCGTTTATTGCCGAACTGCTGCGGCACCGCAGCGGTACCTATATCGTGATGTGCACGGACTGCTGGTTTTTCGTCGCACTGCGGTGTCAACCATACATGCATATGCTCACACCTGTATTCCACGAAGGGGTAAGCAGAATAACAACACTCACTTTTTCCCGAAGATGATTAAGTGCAAAGTTTTACCACCGTCTCAGGCACTACACAAACATCTTTTATTTATTTATCTATGGTTCTTCAACATTGAATACATTTACATTACTTACAATAGCACTTTTAGAATCTTAATAAAATGTTTCAACAATTACAGAAGAACACTGCATACACGATTACAAACTACTGACCCTGTTAGTCTAAAACAATAATATAGCGACTAAGATCATTCACACTTAAGATTTTAAAGATTATACTAACGATTTACAGAATATTACAAAATGAAACTAAATATGTAAGTGAAGTATAACTTAAAAACTATCGATTAGCAGCCGCTTAAACTTGTGCAGGGACATGCTGAAGTCGATATCCTTAATTTTCGACACTGTGTTGTGCATTTTAATTTTTGAATTACTTCTCACACACATGCTCCTCAAGATGTTTTCCTTCATATTAAAGCACGTAGCGTGAAAGCACTGCACATACGTTTTTAGAAAAACTCACTGGTACAGGCCCCGTTGGGATTCGAACTTGGCCCCATGGCCACCCCTGATCTTTGTCGCCCCGTTGATGTCAACCAGAATGGAAAGAAGCAACGGTTAGACTTAATTTGAAAGGGCCCTTACAGGGTCTTTAACAAGCACGTGATGCCGCTGGCATTGCAAGCGTCCATAGGCTGCGGTAACCACATACCATCAAATGAAATTTATTTAAATTCTCAAATATGAAATTATGTTTATACCCAACAATAGGAGTTCGTTATACCTCGCCTGAACTCCATGTCTAGTAAAAACATAATGAAGAAAAAAAAGTATTTATTGAAATACTCAATTTATTTCAAGTTCTTTGTAAAAAGCATTTTTGCAATGAAAAATGAAACATTTTATAAATATTAACTTTGATAGATTTCGTAGTTTAATTTAAATAAGTGTTAAAGTTTTTTCAAATAGTTACTGATTGAGCTTCTACGGCTCCCGCCAATTATTTTTGTTTGTTGAAAATAAAATAAATATTGGACGTTCTTTCAAACGTTTCCATCGAAGTTCGTACGTAAATAACCATGATCGGATGGCAAAAGAATTTAAATTGAAAACTTGATTGTTATTTCAAATCGAAATCGAATTCTTTAATCATTAAAGCATATACATTTAAGGGAAATACACCAAGTACTATGTATTTAATAGAAAATTCTAAAATGAAACAATAACGAAAGCCATGTAATCTATACAGATAAATAAAATTTAAGTGTCTGTTTGTTATTCCAAACTAACAGTTTTCACTAAATGCAAATCAAAATACTTATATACCTACGATATGGAAATAAAAAAAAATACAATTTAAAAAAAAATCTCTGCCTTACTGTTTGTTCCGGGTGATCTCAGAAACGGCGTGTAGCTTTTGCAAGGAGTAAGTTACTTTTATTAAAAACACTTATCAAATTAAATCTACGCGGGTGAAACTTTAGAGCACAGCTAGATTGCAATAAATTCAATTAAACTTCCTTATTTAAATAAACTGCATTATTTTGTCAATCTGTTTTATTTGTGTAGGTATTTTTTTTCTTTTAATGAATGGACTCACTTTATATAATTATACAGCATGATGTTTTATAACGCGCTTTAGCAAAAATCTTAATCTTCGCTCATTAATAATTTAAGCTTAAGGCTCAAGAGCTTTTCATGAGAAATTACACAGGTTGTTAAATAATATAAAAAATACAGGTTTATTTAGGTACAAATAGTGATGAATTTAAAGATTACATACATATGCTCACGCCTGTATTCCCCGAAGGGGCCTACCCCTTCGGGGAATACAGAGGTGTTGTAATCACAACACCCACTTTTCACCGAAGATGATTATGTGCCAACGTGACAGATGGTGAGTCAATGTCGTCTCAGACACTATACATACGTCTTTGAATTACTTCTCAGACATATGCAGGTTTCCTCACGATGTTTTCCTTCACCGTAAAGCACATGGTGTGAAAATCACTGTACATAAGTTTTTTAGAAAAACTCATTAGTACAGGCCCCGCTGTTCTCGTGGGAGTACAATAGGGAGGATAAAACATGTTACTCGCTGATGATGTGGCTATCCATTGCTGAAAGAATTTTGAAGATCGATCCAGTAATTTTTGAGCCAATTCGTTACAAAGATACTTACATAAAAATCTTTCCTATTTGTAATATAAGCATAGAATTAGATATAGATCTACGATTATTTTTGCTACATAACCAATCAGGCACGAGTAATTTTGATACGTATACCAAACAGCCGGACTAAAAATCAATAAGGCTTTTCTTGGCCCTTTATAAGGGTAAATAGGGTCATAAATATATGTGGCGACATATCGCTTGTTTCATTGGCTGTTCAGCTCTAGTCTCACTGATAATAAAAGTTAAGTGTCCTTAATAAGAGTCACACTAGTTTTGCTAGTCTTAGTCAATATTTTATCTGAATCCGTTTTTTCCCACAAGAGAAATTGTTTTTATAATCTATAGGTACAGATAAATAAAATTAAAGTGTCTGTTTGTAATTCCAAACCAAAATAACAGCTTTTCCTTAAATGTATCTGAAAGACAAGATACTGAAATAAAAATACCAATTTAAAATCTCTGTCTGTCTGTTTGTTCCAGATAATCTTCGAAACGGCTGTACCGATTAACGGGACTTTCACAGGTAGATATCTAATGTTACAAGGAGTAACATAGGCTACTTGATGATATTAAGTCTACGCGGGTGAAACCGCAGGGCACAGCTAGTTTTTTATATATTACTTGAGGCCCATTTTAAGACTTTTCTTTAGCTATTCAACATGTCAGTATCCCTATCACAAGTTTGCCACCGTTTTCGTAATCTATACTCGCTAGCGTCTCCTAATATTTGTATGAAAAATTGTGCAGCGACTCCCAGCGGTGACGTGAAGAACTAAAATATCTCATACAAATATTGCGAGTGACGCTAGCTTAGCAGTGTATGTGTTAATAAATGCATTTAGAATTTGGACCCCTTAGGGGGTGAAAATAAGAGGAGGGGATATTTCGACCAAAAACAAAAATATTGTGTATATCAAGCTGAATCAGTGGTAGTTATTAGAAGTGCTAATAAGTAGATTGTACGTACATACATATATATGCTCACGCCTGTGTCCCATGGGGGTAGGCAGAGACCACCGTTTGCCACATGCTACGATCCTTACATACTTCTTCCGCTTCATCCACATTCATGCATCTCTTCATACACTTTCTTTGGTTACTAGTGCTCCGAATTTGACCTTCCTGAAAAATACTATTATATACTAAAAATACTATTTGGTCATAGTAGTTCTTCCTTGGACGCCCTCTATCGACACTTCCGGTCACATTCGCTTTAAAAATTTGTTTCTATAATCGCCTTTCACTCATCCTTTCGATATGTCCAAACCATCTCAACATACTTTTTTCAATTCTGGTCACCACATCATTCTTCAACTTGCACTTCACACTATTTTTGATTCGATCTACAATGGTGACCCCACACATACTTCGTAACGAACGCATTTCCACTGCATAAGTAGATTGTCTACACTACTTCTCTTCCTTCTAAAAAGATCAGCACAATAACGAAATCCACACAAACGAAGTCGCCGGCTACAGTTAGTAAGCTATATGAAAGTAAACACATTAACGTTTCAAGACTTTGTTAAATAAAGTTCGTTGCAAAGTCAAATAGTGACTGAGGCGAGTTCAACTACCACATGGACAAAATGTGACTGTATTGTCACAGTTAATATAAGCTTGCTACTAGCAGTACACTAGGAACAAATCATTCAAATGACACACTCACATAGACACACGCATATACGGGATAAAAAGCTAGAGTGCCTAGTGCGAGTTATTATAAAATCGCCGACACAAGTCATCACGTTGACGTACGACGTAAACACAGATTTGTATGGGATTAAAATAGGGCTTCAGATGGCGCTGTTTTGATCCCATACAAATATGCGTTAACATCAACGCGATGACTTGTGTGGCAGTGAAAAACACTCACTAGGCCCTCCTTGATGACGTACCTAGCGTAATGTCAGTAAGGAGTGTCACGTCGCGGCCGATCACGTATACGTCAATTACGTGATTGACAGATTTTTTCTAAGCTTGAAATCGATATTACTTTAACAGTAAATCAAAAAAATATCTTAAAAAGTGACAACCCTCACACTTTATTACATTCAAATTTCAAAAATTTGGTCTAGATTTAATATTATTAAACAGCTTAGTAAGCCTACCTATAAGTATACTGTGGTATTGTGTATATAGTACACTGTACCGTGAAATACGAATGTTACAAGTCAACTTACATATTATATAAACGTTTGAGCTATGTATGTTCCTGTAAATATTGGACCAAAATAAATATGGCTCATGGTTATTTTGACCGAAGTTCCTAGCTCAGGAATAGTATGTAAGTAAATAAAGTCGTGCCTTCAGGAGTTTTGGGCCTGGAGTATTAATTTGGGTCTTGTACGGCGTGACAACAACACACACAAAACAAATACATGTACATCCATTTTTTCGCTGAGCGCTCAAAACTCGTGGCCTATACTTATATGAAGGACTTGTACAAACAGACCAACAGACGCAGGGACATTCATGAAATTATGATAAGCTCCGCGTAGACTTTATGTCACGGATGGCCCGCAAACCGTAATGTTTTTTTAAATAAAAGTAGCCTAAGTTATTCCTTCAAGCATCAGCTATCTGCCAGCGAAAGTATCGTTTAAATTTGTGTAACCGTTTCCTAGAAAATTAACCGCAACAAACAAACACTTCAATTTTATTTATCTGTATAGATAAGACAATACCAATAGATCTAGCGAGGGATGAGTAATCTAAATAACAAAAGGATACTTTTGTTATTTAGATTAGATGTTTTTTCCTTGCAGAGTTAGTCGCGGGCAGAAGCTAGTCATACTAACATTAAATAAAGTGTTCGGAGGTTTAAACTTATAAGTATGTAAGTTTGTAGGTAGGTAATAATCCTGAAACTCTCCTGGTTAAAAAAATGTGGTGGCTAGCAAAGTTATAGTCGGACGCTAGTGTATAAATATAAGTACATGCATCAATAAGGGGCCAAGAGGGTCAAGGGCGTTAAGAGCAGTCCCAATTCCTGGAATATGTACATCGCCCTTTTCTGGAGAGTTGGGAAAATAGACAGACATTTGCCCCGAAGGAATGGTCTACTTAGGCAGTGTAGGGCTATGAAATGAAAACTACGACCAAAATTAAATATGTGGATGCTTAGAATATTGATGGCTAACTTACGTAGGAATCTTGAAGGCCGTCCATAGCAGACCTGAGGCCCAACCATGAGCTCTTATTGCAATGTTAGTTCAGCTGTGTGACAGTGACAGACTTATACACGTCATATACATATGTCTCATAATAAGTGTAAAACTATCATAGCAATAAGAGGTTATGGTAAGCCACCTGTATTCCCCGAGGGGGTAGGCAGTGGTGAACGTACAATATATGTATGGAAAGAAAATTAATGACATATGTAACTATAGTTCCTGAAAAGGCGGTGTATTCACCATCTGTCACGTTGCCACTTAATCAGCATCTTCGATGGAAAGTGTGTGCTGTGGCAGTTGTACCTAGCGTATTTTTACCCGACTACAGCGAAGCAAATAGCTCTGTTCTCTCAGAACTCCAAAACTACTTATTATAATTTGATAAATGACGTATCGTTGGATGCGTCATGATTGACCGCTGGCATATGTGTGCATAGTGGCATGTGATCATGGCTATCCTCTGAATATCACTCTTGTTTCTTACTTTTGTGAGCGAGAATTTTCAGTAGCTATATTTTTTAAACTAATTTTTTTTTACAACCTCTAACCGTTTCTCATTTGAGAAGACCAGTCGCTAGTTCTATGGCCCAACTAGTAGATACAGTTCAATAACGGAGATAATGGTATCGTGGATGTATTTAATCACCGCGGGAGGCCATAATGCTTTATTTTATTTGTTCTTATCTCGTTCAGCCTGGCAGGTACTTTGATCCAGTTCGATGATTTTTATTGTTATTTTATGAGGCTATTCTCAATATCATGATACTTTTTCAAAGTAATATTTTAAAACTTACGTGTTCGTAATATGAACGTTGAAATCACAGATTAAGAAGTTGAAACTGTTAAGGGGAAAATATGGATGCAAGAGTAAATCCCTGTACTACCTAAATCATAATAAATCGAACATAAGACTCATGATAAAATAACTATTAAGTAGTTGTTCGAAAATAATCTTCACATCCAATTCAAATTCAAATTCAAAATATCTTTATTTGATTAAACTCGTTACAAAGTACTTTCAAATCGCTTTTTTTTGAGAAGTTTTTGTTGAGAAAAATATCTATACATACGAAAGTCAGTCTTGCTGACTGGCTGACTTATATGATAGAGACAAGACTAGAGACATATAACTTGGGTGTGTTGTTGGTGAAGTATAGGTATATACATTAAGGACGGGTTTTCCGAAATTCTACCCCTAAGGAAGTGAAATGGGGGTTAAATGTTTGTGTATGAAATCTGACTGATTCGCAGGCGGAGCTGCGGGAGTAAGCTAGATAAATAAAAAATATGGTGGCCTGTGTCGATGAGTTCTTTTAAAAACTGATACATAATTATTTCACACCACGTGCTTTACGGCGAAGGAAAACATCGTGAGGAAACCAACATATGTCTGAGAAGTAATTCAAACACGTATATATAGTGCCTGAGGCGTCGATAGACTCATCATTATTACAAAACCTCTGCCTACCCGAAAAGTAAACGAATTAAATGAATTAATTTTTATTATACATGTTTCATATGAATAATTGAATTTAATGTGTTTAGTATAAGTTTCTACGTAACCTCAGAGAGCATCGTAGGTTAGAAACGTAGTCAATTGAAAATAGATGAATCCTTTTGAAACAGTTTATCAATCCAATGCTAATTTGCGGAGAACTATTATTTATTCTGTTTGTACTTAATTGGCTTTGATTCAAACGTTTCGATTGAATATCTCCAATAAATTCAGAATGAGTTACTGGAATAATGGGAATATAATCGAAATTAGATAATTGATTGATATAATTACGAACCCGTTGGATTAAATGATCAAATTCGTTAATAGGCTTCATGCTTTTATAATTTACTGATTGTATTTAATACCAGATGTGCCCGCGGTTTCACCCACGTAGAATTTCACGTGTGGCTTT
Organism: Watsonalla binaria; assembly: GCA_929442735.1. NCBI lineage: Eukaryota > Metazoa > Arthropoda > Insecta > Lepidoptera > Drepanidae > Watsonalla > Watsonalla binaria. Next base: position 5,239,256 of record OV838938.1, read on the forward strand.
ATTTTACAGTAAATAAAATCTAATATAGCACCAAACTCGGTATCAAACATCAACATCAAAAGTAAGTAAGTAAGTAATTTATTTAACATTATCTTATTTTTCTTTTCTTGAACGCGGTATCCATTAAAAAAAATCTAAATTTTCAGTGGCTTTAAAAAAAAACTTATCTAGGTATGTAAAGTGCTCATCAATGCATATTAATCAAAGTCTGGCGACCGAGCAAATGGCGGTATAACCATACACCTAGCTGGGCAACCAGTCAGAAGAGGCTACAGCGAGCCTTGGGACCTAAATAACCCCTAAAATGCCTGTTATAAGAGGATACCGTCCTAACAGACCTAACAAGTCTGTTCTTGTTGGTGGTGCAAATGACCCCAATAACCCGGTCCTTGTGGTCATGTTTTACAAGACTGGGGGTTTTGGCTTAGCCGCCTAAACCGCGAGGAAGAAAACCTCAACAATAAATTACCCTAATCCTAAGGTGAGGACTGCGCCGACAGGATGGATGACTGGAGGGTGTCCAGCCGCTAGCACCAACCTCGATGTGACAGGCCAACATCGTTGCATTGTGCCCTCTCACAGGAATGGGCGTCACCCTGTGAGCGACCGTCTATATCGTCCCCACTCGTGGGATTAACTATGAATGAACCTACCGACACAAATTCTACCACAGCAAAAAGTGCATCACAGGAAAATATCCGCAGAGTATTTACTCAGCAAATCTTTCACAAGAGTCTGTTTGTAAGCAGACCAAGATCCTCGTCTTTCTCTGGCACTACCACCATGGAATCAGATGATTGCCACAACAACCCTCAACGCACTCAGCCACCAAATATTCCATCACAACCGCCACAATGGCAAAAAATTCCTACAACGAAAAAACGGAAGATCACAGAGGACTCTCCCCCACCAACTGTGAACCCAAGTACCAGTAACAGTTTCGATGGTCTTACCTTAGATGCCACAGAATCAAGTGTGAAAAAACTCCATCATCCTAACAAACCTCCTCCCATTATGCTCTATGGAGTCGAGGACTTAAATGAATTAACAAATCTACTGGACGCAGTGATCAGCAGTAGCAACTATCGCTTTAAAGTAGTCAACAGAAATCTTCTCCGTATTATGGTAGACACGAGTGAGAACTACAAAAAAGTTATTGAACTAATACGTCTCAAGGGATTAATTGGTCACACTTTCACCCAGAAAAGCACAAAATGCTATCGCATTGTGATAAAGAACCTCCACCACACCACTCCTCATGATGCCATCATAGAGGCAATTGAGCGGACTGGAAACAAAGTTCGCGGTGAAATAATCAACTCTCGCTATGGCCCAGAAAAAACGCCGTCCTCAACATTTTTTGTAAATATGGAACCAGATCCGAATAATAAAGCGGTCAAACAAATTCAGCAAATCTTCCATCAAAGAGTTAAAATAGAGGACCCAAAAAGGACCAAGACAATACCACAATGTCAAAGGTGTCAGCAATACGGTCACACCAAAAACAACTGCACCAGACCCTTCAGATGTGTCAAATGCGGAGAAAATCATAAGACCTCGGAATGTCCAAGGAAAGACAGAAACCTGCCTGCCAAGTGCGCCCTTTGTTCATGCGACCACCCTGCAAATTACAAAGGCTGCAAGGTATATCAGGAAATTTACGCCAGAAAGTCACACCGACTCGCGCTAAAGAGAAACAAATCAAACGGATATAGTGACACCACCCACTTACCGACAAATATTACCCCCCCCGTAGCACAAAACCAAACTCAGAGCGACAATAAGCTGCCTGCTGATACTCATCCGGTAGTGGAAACTGGTCGCAGTAGCAATATACCAACAAACCGCAAATGCAAGCCTCTATTCTCTGAGGTTGCTAGAAGATCGCCTGAACCATCACTAACTAATGACAATCACAACAAAAACCACTCTCAACAAGTTCCTAATTGGGAAAAGATACTTATCAATCAGAGCCAAAAAATGGATTCTTTACTACAACAAATCAGCAATCTCATAAATCTCTTGACGATTGTTATTAGCAAGCTTTCCTCAATATGACCATATTGCGCGTCGCTACCTGGAATATAAACGGGCTAGCGAGCAATATACTTGAACTCGAAACCATCATGCATAACAACAACTTGGACATAGTGCTCATATCGGAGTCCCATGCTACAGTCAAGAGTTCATTCCGTTTAAAAGGATTTAACATCTACCTTACTCCTCACCCAGATGGTGGTGCGCACGCAGGCACGGCCTTGGTGATCAAGTCGTCTCTAAAACACTATCCTATGCCTCCTTATTCTACTGCTCACATTCAAGCGACAACTATTCGCTTGGATGATCGAACAGGCTCCACCTACTTTTCAGCTATTTACTGCCCACCCAGGCACAAAATAACAGAAAACCTATTTGCTCACTACTTTAGCACGCTGGAGGGTCGGCTTGTGGCCGGAGGCGATTGGAACGCCAAGAACACGTTCTGGGGTTCTCGCTGCACAGTATCAAGAGGACGAGAACTAAAACGCTGCATTGAAAATTGCCACATGCATCCTCTGTCTTCCGGAAGTCCAACATATTGGCCATCTGACCCAAAGAGATTGCCTGATCTGCTGGACTTTTTTGTGACTCGTGGACTCAATCATTCGTATGCTGCTATTGAATCAAACCTGGACGGATCATCTGATCACACTTCGGTCATCCTTCATGAGCCACCCTTACGTCTCCATAACCAAAAAACTGATTGGGAAGGTTTTAGAGAATATCTGGACACAAGAATCAACCTTAAGGTCTCTCTCAAAACACCGGACGAGGTGGATGACGCCTGTCTCCATATTACTAATTTGATCCAATCCGCTGCTTGGTCCAATACACCAGTATTGCACCCTGCACCAGATAACCACACACCCTCTCTTGAAATTAGAGATCAAATTAGGGAAAAACGTCGATTAAGAAGAATATGGCACGTTTCTCGAAATCCATTGGACAAAGCAAGGTTCAACAGAGCCGCAAAAACACTTAAATGCACACTGAAAGAGAGTGTTAACGCGGAATTCAAAAAAGCACTGGAATCACTATCCCCAAATGGCCAACGCGAACACTCACTATGGAAAGCCACCAAAAATCTGAACAACCCCCAAATCTCTTATCCCCCACTAAGATCTCTGACCCATGGCTGGGCGAGGACAGATACCGACAAAGCCGAAGCATTTGCCACCCACTTGGCGTCTGTGTTTAAGCCGAATGGGAGCCAATGTGCAGAAACTGATATAGACGATGTTCTGGGACAAGATCTACAGTTGTGCTTACCAATCAGACCCATTTCTCCCAAAGAAATCTTAAGAGAAATAAGAACTCTTGATCCCAAAAAATCACCCGGCTTTGACCTAATATCACCACGGGTTCTAAAGGAATTGCCACGTAAATGCCATACATTTCTAGCCGTGCTTTTCAATGCCATTCTCAGAACATCGCATTTCCCAACTCTATGGAAAATATCAGAGATCATAATGATCCTCAAACCGGGAAAACCTGCACACTTGGTCTCATCCTACCGACCCATTAGCCTCACGCCTGTTCTATCAAAGTTGTGGGAGAGACTATTGCTGGCTCGCCTCAACCCGTTGTTGGAAGAATCTCGTGTCATCCCAGCACATCAGTTTGGATTTCGCAAATCACACTCTACAACTGAGCAAGTTCACAGAGTCCATAACTCCATTCGACAAGCCTTTGAACAAAAGAAATATTGCTCCGCCGCCTTCCTCGATGTCCAACAAGCTTTTGACCGAGTCTGGCATAAAGGCCTTCTGTGCAAAATAAAATTGACACTGCCTCACTCCATGTATCTGATATTAGCTTCCTACCTCTCAGACAGATCGTTTCTAGTTAAACAAGGTGAAGCCAGATCTGCTCTTCAGACAATAGAAGCTGGCGTGCCTCAGGGCTCTGTACTTGGACCAGTCTTATACAATCTTCACCTCAGATCTACCAACTCGGGATGAGGTGACAACGGCGACATACGCTGATGACATCGCATTCGTTGCCTCTGATAAAGACCCACAAATGGCTAGTTCTAAGCTACAGATGGTTTTAAATGACACGGAATCATGGCTACACAAGTGGCGTATTCGCGCTAGCGCCCAAAAATCAAATCACATCACATTTGCCTTAAGGAGGGGAAATTGTCCACCAGTCAAAATTGGAAACGATACACTGCCTCACGTGGACCATGTAAATTACCTTGGGTTCTGTTTGGATAGGCACCTCACGTGGAAACAACACATAAAGCAAAAGAGAGACGCCATCAACAACAAGTTCAAAAATCTATACTGGCTCATAGGCAGAAACTCGGTGCTGTCTGTAGACAACAAGCTACTAATCTACAATGCACTACTAAAACCTATCTGGACCTATGGTATTCAGCTGTGGAGCACAGCTAGCAAGAGCAATGTAATGTGCCTCCAACGCGCACAAAACAATATTCTCCGAGCCGTAACAAATGCACCCTGGTTTGCAAGAACTGATGAAATTCACACTTACCTCAATGTACCCACAGTCTACAATGAGATGACCTGCTTAGTTTTGTAACGTCATACTAATTCCAATATGGCGGATCATCCAAGATGGCGGACTGGTTCATTTTACGTCATGCAAAAAATATATTTTTCTTTAATTGAAAAGACTTTTCATGAAATCTTGTTCTTAATTTATTTTTCGATAAACATATTTATAAATAATAACCTGGATCTCTCCTCTATTATACTAAGACTCACCTACTCTATTATTCTTCCAGTTTAATCTAAGTTATTGGAACTGTTCTCTCGGCTTCTTCAGACACATTGCTCTGTACTGTTATGAATGCATAATGAACTTATTACTGAATAATTCAGAGTAGTGCAGAAGCAATTTAAAATGACCACGAGTTGTTGCCTGATGAGATGAGTTGTTCAAGAAACTTTCTTGAGAATTTAGTTGTGCTCGCGCGGTAACTTAGACTTGTAATTAGTTTTTTATTGAATTTCAAAGCTATTGTAAGACTTTGTTTGTCTGACAGCTGGTTTAGCCCAGATTTCAGATTTTCATCGTAAATGGTGTTACGGTGGTCAAATGGCAGTCTCTTCATATACCTGGTGATCACCACCATCGATTAAAAAAATAGTTTTGTATCACTACCGTATATCCAGAGGTTCCCAAACTTATTTCGTCTAACGCCCACTTTGAAACCCATTATTTTTTTGCGTCCGTTGAGAATAATAAACAAATTGGAGTTCCGCTACTTAAAGCATGACACTATGTCTACGCGGGTGAAGACACGGGGCACGGCTAGTAATATATGAAAATGAACTAACAAATAGATGTTTTGTAGAAGGATATTATTAATTTCAGTTATTTTTAAAATATTAAGTTTCTAAATAACATCAGAACCCCCAATTTTTTATTGGCTCCCTAACGCCCGGCAATATCCAGCGACCACAAGGGGGCGTTATCGCCCACTTTGGGAAACAGTGGTATATACTGTCATATGCATTTAGTGAAAAGCTGTTAATTTGGTATTTTAAACAGACACTTCAATTTCATCTATCTGTATAGATTATTAGATAATGAATATGGATCAATGTACCTTTCAATGACAAATACCAATTAAATTATTTGAGCCCCAGCTCGGGGCCACGTCGAACATTAACCTCAACGCCTCTTTGTCACGTGCATTGATAGGTATTCGTAGCTGAATTTATTGTTCCCTGAAATATGTTTTCTGTGCAAATAATATTGACAAAATATAATGGAAAATACCATAACAAAAGAGCCGCTTGCTTGGCCGCATCCTTCAATACTTACGCGAAGCAGATTCAAACCAGCATAACCCTTTGCCTACCTTTTTAGAAACTCGTGAGTCTACAAGATATTGTTATTATAAGTCCATAGATAAGTATATTGTCTGGAGCTCGTGGCACAGTTGCTAGTAACCCTAACCCTAGCCAGTAAATGGAAGGGTGACCGCCCGAGTTTCCTTCGTGCGAAGAGCACGTTATCATTTGGCTATCGTGACAGATCAGACGATGGCCAAAAATAGTCTGACAGCTGGTTTAACCCAGATCACAGATGTTCCTCGTCAGAGGGGTCGCGAAGGTCTTATAAAAATCAGGTGATAAGCCGCATCGGGTTGAATTAAGTGCAAACTCCAAAAATATATGGGATAAGGCCAGGGAGGTGATGATATAATATGTTACCAGAAGTATAGAGAACTTAATATAAATACTTTTTTAATATCGTTGATTGAGAAGGACTGCCACGTTGGTCTAGTGGTCGTAAAGTGCTAATGAGGAACATGAGTTCCTTGGTTCGATCCCTCGGTCTATGTCCGGTTCATGGCAATTGTCTCGTTCTCTATTACATTACTGGGGAAATGTGGGCGTACTATACGTACACCTCTGACTACCCGCTCGGGGAATACATAAGCATAGGATTTTTCAAGTGTTATAAAATGCTTAAAATGTCATCAAGAAGTGTCAGCGATAATTATTATTGTATCGAAGGTACATAATATACTCGTAAAATATAACTTGTTTATTTCAGATAAACCTCAAGCATTTTCGCAGAGCAGAGCAAAATGATGGACATTTACAATAATTCCCGACCTGTTCCAAATATAGTTCAGTCCACTCCCGCCCGTGAAACTTGTACACCCTACACGGCCAATGACCTGCCCTTAACATTAAGAGAAACAGTGGAAGCTATCTCAGAGATTCTCAGACCAACATCCGTCTCCGCTATCGTGGCTCGCACTATATTTTCCGTCTAATGACTGCAGGCGAGGCGACGAAGCGACACAAAATAAAATATACAGAACCCCAGCTCTTATACGTTGGCGACCCTTTAATGACTTAACGTAACATAATTTAGTGCTACATTATCATTGTTTTTCACCATGCTTGCGAACATCTTACTTTAAAGTTTTAAGAATTACAATAGCAGTATTTGATCTGAAGACGTGTTCTAAAAGCCGCAATTACGTGTGCATTCGATTCTCGGCGAATGCAGGGAGCTGTCCTTCTCTTACTATTATACTTTGTGTAAGCAAGATAGCATCTATCTACGGCGTTAATTCGTTTACTTCAGATGGATTTTTCTCGTTTACTTAAATAGTTTAACTTTGAGACTCGTTCTGTTAGTACTAGAATTTAAAGCTAAGTGACTAGCAGATTCCCGTGGTCCATATATATATATCTATACAGATAAATAAAATTGTAGTGTCTATTTGTAATTTAAAATAAACAGCTGTTCACTCAATTCCTATGAAAGTACATAAGGTACATACTCCGTCAGATTACCCAGTAATCTCTGAAACGGCTGGACCGATTTTAACGGTATTTCACTGACAGATAAAAAAAAATGACAGATAAAAAAATTGAGTTCCGTGACAAAAACCCACCCATGAAATTAAGCCTATGCGGGTGAAATCGCGGGGCACAGCTATAAACAAACAAGTATGTTTGTTAGTTTTAAAATTCGGTAGAAAATACTTGATATAATCCTTATCACTTAAGTAACTGCTAACATAGTGGTAAATAAAAAACTTACCAAACTTTTTGAATGGTAATAATAAATAAACAAGATTATTTTTGTTGTAAAATCAAATTCTAAAAACTGTTTTTTCATATATTTCTTACGTAGCACCAAGCGAAGCTCTCTGCTAAAAAATGTACTTGCCTGAAAAGTCGACACCCCGTTTACGTTTGAGACTTAAGCCCATAAAGCAAAGTCTGGCGTGTTAATTAAACCCTTTGAACACGCTTAGTAATACGTCGTAGGATGAAATCAATTTCCTCAACGTTGTATCTAGAAAGTTGGTAACAACTGGCGAACATAAATTCTTCCGATAAGACCCAATAAATTAGTTGCCGGGACTTTTGATAGAAATTAAGTGGGAATGCCAGGTATATAAGACGTTAGCTAAAATTTGCATACAAATAGCTACTTACTTTTGACAATGATATACGGGAATTGGTGATTCAATAATATAGGTAAATTCAGGCACGAAATTCCTTAACGTTAAGATCGCATATCATTTGCATCTCATAGGATAACTAGGTTTATTTTCATCTGCATATTTAATACTAAGTGTAACCCGCGGCTTGACTCGCACAGACTTCATTTCAGGGGTCACTCTAGTTTTTATTTGTATAAAAGTAAGTGTTCCATTAAAATTGTCCAGTCGTTTCAGAGATTAGACGGAACAAACATAGAGACAGACAGTTTTTTCTTATATTCAAATACCGTACATAATTTAATATGCATGTAGGGAGAAGCTTATAATTTTAAATTACAAACAAACACTTCAGTTTTATTTATCTGTATGGATAGAATAACCAGCACTACGCAATATACGTACATGCGTTTATGAATCTCTTTCCATATATAAACAGTGTTAAACTCAGTTACAATCACGTGCAAAATACAATCCAGACTTTTATAAATCGATAACACACACACACAGCACTCGTCAACTCGTCATAGAAAGTGACAGATATGTAGGTACACGATGCGTTCATAATATAACACCCTACGGGTGGGCTCGGTGCGTGGTTGCAATTCGGGTGATTCAAATGCAGATATTCGACGCGGATGCAGGAGGGCACAATTTAGGAGGGCTGCCACCCTCTCAGACAGACGTATTGATTTTTGTGTTCCCTGCTCACCCTACAGGGGTCGTTTCGTTATTATTAAATATAAATGGCGACGAAATGTCGGCGGTGTAAACGACAGACTAGTTCGAAAAATCTATAGTTGTGTTTATCTTCAATGATTCGTTGGTTATATTTACACAACCTTTATTCGTTGAGTGAAGCCTGCCATACACAATTCGTATTGTATTTACAAAAATAGTGAAACATAAAGTTCAATTTAGCTTGCAGACAAAGAACTTTTCATAAGATATAACGCGCAAGTGACACCCTTGGAGTTGCAAGTATTATAATTTACGCTAAAAAAACTTATGCTCAACTAGATTAACGATAAAATTGTGTAACTTAGCGCATGCTTCTCTTAAATAAAAGGAGCGTAAGTATATATTATAACGTCAGCTATCTGCCAGAGAAAGTCCCGTGAAATTCGTCGAGCCGTTTCAGGGATAACCGACGGATACACATTTTTTTTTAAATTGTTTTTTTGTTTTAGTACCGTATACACTTTCATATGCATTTAGAAAGCTGTTGACACTCAGATCTTCGAATCCCAGCGCGCCCTGTACTAATGAGTTTTCTGAAAACTAATGTCCAGTGATTTCACACCACGCGCTTTACGGTGAAGGAAAACATCGTGAGGAAATCTGCATGTCTGAGAAGTAATTCAAAGACTATTGTGTGCTGAGATGTGAGCTGTATGTCTGAGAAGTATTGTGTCTAAGACGGCAATAGACTCACCATCTATAAGTGCCTCCTGCTTACCATATCTGGGCGGGCGTGTGTGTGTTAGTACAAATTTGATTACCAAAATAACCACACAACTAGCGCAGTCTCTTATACTCATTTATTTATCTTCACTCCCTGCGCCGAAGTAGGAAACTGAATTTCCAGCAACTAATTTTCTTTTGATTAAGTTGTAAGTTTGAAGACAACGAAGCCTCAGGAAGTTCATTACTAACTCATTTGTGAGACGGCTACTGCAGGCGGGTCTCGTACGTTATCTGATGTGTTGTGGTTTAAATATAGTAAAGATGCAAGCCGAAAAGCTTTGCAAAATGTGTTCTATGTCGCTTAATTTAGAGATGAATTTAGGAACTTTGAAAACACATTTCATATTAGAAAAAAATAAGATTGATAGAGAGAAATGGTATAGATTTGCGCCGACCCCAAATAAAATGGTATAATGGCAGGAGGATGATGATTGTTAGAAAAAAAATGCGTCGTAAAGTGCATTGCTTTTGCGAATTTCATTAGCTTTTAGTTAAAATACGTACCGTAAAGCTCTGCAAAATGTGTTCTATGTAATTAGATTTTAGAGTTGAACTTAGAAACTTTAAATTAAATTTGTATATTTTGGGATTATATCTCCTAAAGAAGACTTACGTTAAAACGCTATTTTAGATACAATCATATTGTATCTCATTACGTACTTGTACGTTATTGTAATGTAAAACGCACGAGTTTATTTTTAATATGGTGAAACGCACGGTTCATTAACATGCTCCGTCAAAAGCGAATGGTGCCTTTTTAAATCTTAGCAAAAAGTTTTTATGTCAAAAAAGTGGTTAGCATTTTACGAATTAAATTAATAGTACATTGTGTAAAAAAAAATGCTCCCACCCTACCAGAAGGGTCCCCGAAGAGGTAAGCAGTGGTGTTCTAACAACAACACCCACGTATTACCGAATATGATTAAGTGCCAACGAAACAGAGGGTGAGTCCATCGCCGTCTCAAGCACTATACATACGCCTTTGAATTTCTTCTCGTACATATGCAGCTTTCCTCACGATGATTTCCTTCACCGTAAAGTACGTGGTGTTAAATCACTGCACATAGGTTTTTAGAAAAACTCATTGGTACAGGCCCTGCTGGGATTCGAACTTGCGTCCCTTGCGTAGCAGGCACTGCTCAAACCCCGAGGCCACCAGGGCTCTCAGTACATTGTGTATTTTCATTAATTAATAGTCAAGGTACTGGAAAAACTAAAAGTCGCTCTATAGGGAATTCTATATAGAAGAGAAGGATACCTGGAGTCGCGGGCTGAACACCTACCTTCACTACCCTTTGCAGTTTAAAACAAATAAACATTCTGTAAGTATTAGCATGCATATGACTCACTGTATACCAGATTATTATCCCGTCACAATCAGTAATAAGCAAATGAGGCGTGAATATGAATTCTTTAAAGCGCCATTGCAAAACCACCCTTCGCAATCAAACAATAAAGTCTTACTTCAGCGTGAAACATTATCGAAACGACTGTAAAATACATGTTTGTATAGACGTTTATCGACGTAGAGAGCTGAAATACCAATTTGGGAATGCGGTGTCGGTTACGGAAAGCAATTGAAATTGGTTCTTAAATCTTAGTGTTTAAGGTGGCTATGTATTTTTAAGGGTTAACGGTTATGTTTGTGGATATTATGCGTCCGTCGGTATTACTACAGACCACTCGTCCATCCAATTACGAAATCAAGAGGAATGAATATTCACTTGGCATCGTGAATACAGATTCGATTATGCAATCATTCTCTGTGTTAATGTCGATGATTTCTCTTGTTCAACTAAAACTGAAGCAATTCCACTGAAGAGAACTGCTACCACATAATATAATGCGATTGTTAAAAAACTTTATCAGATACTAGCGGACGTCACGCGGTTTCACTCGCGTAGTTCCCGTTCCCGTTGAAGTACGGAGATAAAATATAGCCTATTTTACTCGCTGAAGATGTAGCTATCCATTTCTAAAAGAATTTTTCAAATCGGTCAAGTAGTTTCGGAGCCTATTCAATACAAACATATAATACTTACATACAAATCTTTCCTCTATATAATATTGATATAGATTGATATAGACTAGCTTCTATCCGCGGCTGGGCCTACGTGTTATTACGGATCTCTTATTAAACTCGCGGAGTTAAACTTTAAGTAACCTAAGTTACTCCTTGTAAGAACAGCTATCTGACGGTAAGCCCCGTTATAATCGGCCCAGACAAATAGACAGACGGACAAAAGAGATTTCTTATTAATTATCGGTTGTTTTAAATCAGTACCGTATAATTTATACTTTCATATCCATTTTATGAAAATCTGTTAATTTGGAATTACAAACAGACACTTTATCTGACAATTTATCTGTATAGATAAAGATTAGACTTTGAGGTCATTTAGCCTCAAATGCGAAAGTCCACTGAGCCCGCTTGACCTCTGGTGAACGGTGAGTTGGTTACTTCGGTCAGACGATTAGCGATGAAGACACTGCTACGCCGTAGCAACTTATACTAATTAGTGAGCTACAAGATTTCCACTCACTGTCTACTAAGTACGTAAGTGCTTGATAGAATATGCTACACTATTCTATCTAGTGCTCTATCTGTTCCTATTAACGAGTAGTTATATGATACTTAAAACTATTTACAAGTAGAAAACTTGGCCCAAATCGGTGTCTCTCACGATCGTGCCAAGAAGGCTGGCAGTATTGCCACGTTGAATAGCAATGCTGATTCTCTGAGCGAGAAAAGCCCCAGCCCCGTCATCACGAGTAGTTATGAGAAAAAAATATTTGGTGTAATAACAAAGTACATAAAAAAAAAATCTGTTTGTCTGTTTGTTCCGGCTATACCCCAAAAAATCTCACCGAATTTCACGCAACTTTCACTAACAAATGGCTAATGACAAGAGGCAGCTTTTAATTTTAAAAAAAATATGTTTCCTGGGCCATCCATGAAAATAAGTCTACGCGGGTAAAACCGTGGGTCACAGCTAGTCATAAATGTATACAAACAGACAGAACCTCATCACGAATCAGAATTTCTGGCGGAAAGGCAACTGAGCTACTAGGAAATCCATCTGTCTAATTTCAACTGTTGAATATTTATAAGCGTAGCTTACTGCATCAAAATGTTATAGCAAGATATATCTACAATGCGCTGCATTGCTCTGATATTACACTTTTAGCTCGGCTTGCAAATTAAATTCTGCCACACACTTACTTACTTTGTTTTAATTAAGCATGGGTCTTATTAAGATGTGAGATTGAAATTAACCAAAGAAATTTTCATACGTCGGGGAAAATAGGACAACTGTTAAAATATGTGTTAGGGTATAACTTTAGGATGCAAATAAAATTATTATGACAAAAATATCTTCTTCCGTTATTTGACGTTCAAAGTTGACCATATCAAGACCTTAATTTTGCATAAAAGTCACGTGAAATTTCTCCTACTAATAGTTCCTGAAATAATTGTAGTTGTTAAATTTGTAGGTTTCTTTTTGATTATAAAAAACACAAGATACAACGCGTTCTATAACTAGGGGTAGAAACTAATTCATCAATCAAGTGTTCCCATTTCTATGAAGCATAAATCCAGCTCTATTATTCCACACAATCAATCCACTATCTAGTGAGAGACTAAATTGGAAGCAAAATATGCAAGGTAATCAAAAGTCGAGGAACGGGCCGGCATTAATTAGCCTGGATATTAAGATGACTACTATTTTACAGTTAATTGCCTCGCTCGTGAGCTAGTCAGGTAATTTACGAGGAAATATTATATTATTCATTTTCATACTACCATTCAAGTTGGCAAACAAGTATAAAGAAAGTGTAATGATAAGCTGTGTCCCAAGTAAGTATAGGTTTACGTAATGTATGGAGACGAAAAACTTCGTTCACTCGCCGCTTGAGGAGCTTTTTAACTTTCCCATAGAAAATGAGGGAAATGCGCAATCGATACCATCAACGTTGAAACGTATCAGAACCTATATTTCGGGTACTGTGTCCCAAGTATAAGTTTAGACAAGTTATTTATTTAGTATATGTCATACCAGCAATACACAAACAAAATAATATAGTTTAGGAGTACTATAGTTTAGGACACTTATAGGTACATCATTGTTAGTAAAATATCTACACAAGCACAGTTTTAAAATTATCCAGTACTTTTTACAAATATTATAATAAACCATGGTCTTCAGTCTACTGGATCTATTTTACTGAATGGAAATATGATCTGGAGTACAGACACACATAAAATACAGGAAGGTTTTTTTTATTATTGTTCAAACAAGTTGAAACGAAGTCGCTTAACCTTGGGTTAAAAGACATCGCACCCTCAGAACGAGAGGGTACAATTCGAAAATGTTGTTTTTTTTTATATCGCAATCGGCAAGTGTAAAATTTATAACTTAGGGCGTAATTATTTTAAGTAATTTAAATGTATAGTTTAGGATGTGCATTGTCGATAAAAGTTAAAAAAGAATTATTTTATATTTTGAGGTCTGTCTATCTCAACATAATTATTTTCACAATTTTTTTAGTTGAATCCCTATCGTTCTGAGGGTGCGACATGTGCGAAGCTCAAAAAGTGTTACATATATTTAGAACCTCCATCAAAATATATGATAGAAACCGCAGCAGAAGCAATGAAATCAAACACAGATGCAAATAGCTCCGACAAGGTATTAATATAGAATTCTCGTGTAATAATGCAATCCGCTTTATCCGATTTTCTGCAGCTACAGCTCTTAGCGACTGCGCTTGACATCAATTGCTAGAACTAATAAGTATTACCTCTTGTAGGTACGTTTTCAGCATTAAACGGATTTAAATGGAAGCGTTCTTCGCTGAGAAATGAGAATTTGAAGCGCACGTGGATATCGTATTCCAGGATTTTTATTAGTACTTGTCTAAGTAGTCCAATGAAGCTACTATTTTCAGCAAAATAAATATGCTCACGCCATCCCAGAAGAGTCTCCGAAGGGGTAAGCAGAGGTGTTGTAACAACAACATCCACATTTCACCGAATATGATTAAGTGCCAACGTGACGGAGGGTGAGTCCATCGCCGTATCAGGCACTATACATATGTCTTTGAATTACTTCTCAGACATACGCAGGTTTCCTCATGATGTTTTCCTTCACCGTAAAGCACGTGGTGTGAAATCACTGCACGTAAGTTTTTTTTTTTAATTTACTGGTTTAGGCTCTGCTGGGATTCGAACTTTCGTCGCTTTCGTAGCAGACGACTGCTCGAACCTCGAGGCCACCACTATATATGTATTTAGAAAGACACGTTTATGGGCTGCAGTAGGCACTTATCATAAAGCAGACTTGCTTGCCAGTTTCGCAGTTAAAAAAACACTTACTAGATTGGTTTTCGAACCAATTTCACGCTACTCATAACGACTTGCTGTAACTAATTACATAGATAGCCTCCTTCTTATTCTTTCATACTTAACTGCGGTCGACTTAGCTAAGTTAATATAAAATAAGATGACAAAAATTATATCTTGCGTGGGCATCATTGCATAAGCTTTATGTTTGCCTCCCGAAATAAAATAAAAAATTACAGAAACACTTATTTGAACTGAAACATTTTCGTCAGCTAGTATTTTATTCTTTTTTTAAACTACGGCACAGAAACTAGAATCCAGCTACTTGTTAAGAACAATGAATGGGAAATATTAAATCATTGCATTAAACGATAAATCAAAAGCAATTCGATGTAACTAACCACATTTTGATAAGTGTTTGGTTCGATGAGTTCGGCGAATGTCACGTATTTAATACATTAATAACACAATGTCTGTGTGGTTAAGCTGTTGTATTTTAATAGCTGTTGAATAATCTGCTTGAAAACGCTGTTAGACGTAGAATACCCTTCGCCAAGTTAGTGTAACTATTTCACAGAAGATGGCGTTATACCTTTTTAGATCGCGCTGTCGAAAGTCTCCTTTCATAACGTATATAGCACACACATTTCTTTACGTAGTGTGGAATCAACTGGGACTGCCCAAGTTACGGTGTTTCATTCAACCAACCAAGGTCTGCCCCGACTGATCCTGGCTCCCAGGCCTAATTTGTCATACAAACGCAATAATTAATAATTTGTGGTACTGTAGAGCACGAATTCTTCGAGTCGGGCAATATGTTTTTTGGTTTTCCATCTGTTAACTCCCAGTAGCAGTTTAGGTTCGTGTCCGGTCAGTGGCAATAGGCTCGCTCCTCATTATATGGGACTTAGACATAACTGACGAAATGTAGGTATACTTGCAATGAGGTACATTCTGTTAACCCCTTCGGGGAATACAGACGTGAGCATGTATGTATGTATTTACCACTTTCACAGTGTATTTAGGGTATATTACATCTATGGCCCGCTAAAATTATTAACTTAGATGCGTATTCCAACTTAGATGAAAATGAAAATGATATATTCATTTTTGGAATTTACCACCGGTTCGGAATTATTCTTGGCTATCGTAATCTATATATACTCTATACATATTCTATATACTCTAAACATAAATATAATTTAAAATTGAAGTGTCTGTTTGTAATTCCAAATTAATTGCTATTCACTAATTGCCTATGAATGTTTATACGGTACTGACATAAAAAAGAAGGATTCAATTTTTTTTTCGCAGTCTGTTTGTTTCTGATAATCTCTCAAACGGCTGGACCGATTTAAGCGGGACTTTCACTGGCCGATAGCTGATGTTAGAGGGAGTAACTTAGGCAATTTTTTTTTAAATAGGGTCCCGCGTAATGAAACCATCCATTGAATTGTGTCTATGCCGGTAGGACCGCAAGCTAGTCAAACAATATTTTCTTATCGAGACTAGTAGTTAGAAATTTTTCAGTTTTCGATATTATATTGTTGTAGATCGTTGGAACTAATACCGCAATCTAAAAGCGAGATCAAACTAAATTAATAGTCAAACTTTAAACAACGCTTTAAATTGTATATATCTCGCAAGCCGCCACTTTCTCTAAAAACTTTATCTATTGTTTATTCGATCAAGCTCCCCTTGCCTAACGATATTGGCATTGGGAATCCCGAGGGAGCAAATATATCGATTTTTTGTGCGAGCGTGTGATTTGAACAGATGTGCGTTGCGTGGGGAACTTGTGCACTTAAATCTATCATTATTTTGTACTCGATAACTTTGGTGCACGGTATTTGATATGTTAGGTTATTGAGTTTGAGTGGAGTGGAGCAAAGGGCTGTGATGTAATTTGGAACCAATCGAAGTGGAAGAGTGGGGGGTGTAGTTTACTACTTCTGCGGAGATTAACGTGCTTCGTGGAGAAATAGAGATTATGTTCAAAACCTTCATATCGTAATTTATACCTTTGCATTGCGGTTGGTAATGATAAACTGGCCCACGGACGGTATTGTATGTGCCACTTGCATCATAAGCCAATTTTTTCCCGATTGTGTAACATTTTCTATGTATGCTTTGATCTTATTGAATAAAATTCAATTTAAATCAGTAGTTCTTGAGATACCTCACCTTATTTGCATACTTTTCTTGAATTAGCTTTTAAAAACATACATATAGCCGCAGCTAGAACCTGATTATAAAATTTTACATGTCCAGGGGGCATATTCGATCGGTTTATGGTATAAAAATGGAACGTCAATTATTAAACTTAAGCGAAAATTAGAATGAAAATCAAACGTTAAAGCTAAGAAATTCTTAATACGCTCTGCTTAAACGATCATGGCTAGCCCCCAGATGACGAAATAATAAGTGGATAAAACCGCAGAGCATAGCTAGTATGTCTATAAAACCGGACACCAATTAATCACTGTGTAAATCTAGATTTGTAGAGTCTGGAGGGCGAGTACCTCAAGATGGATGATCATAATCCGATTAGCCGAGCCCAACCAACCGTTCATATAATCCTGAACATTTTCAAGGTACTGTGATTTCAGGAAGATTCGCTGCAGCTGAGGTCATGGGATTATTACTAGTATATTTTGCAATACAAAGACGCGATGGCCGAGCGGTCTGAGTAATGCTTCTAAAGGCACACCACGAGTTTTACGGTGAATGATGTCATCGTGTGGTAAATTGATATGTGTTAAGAAATTTCAAAGATATTTCAGTAATTTTAGCAAACAATTTTAATGAAATTCAGGAATATCTAACGATGTTATTCCTGAATTATATGTCTTTCACCGTAAAGCGTTTGGGGTGAAATCACTACACTATTTTCACAATTTTTTTTGGATATTGGTTGCTGGGATTCAAACTTGCGTAGCCTGCATAGCAGGCGACTACTCAATCCCCAGGACCACCACGGCTCATTATAAGTGCTTATAAATTGGGAGTTTGAACACCTTCCTTATACAATTCAGTTTTGCTTCTAAAATATAATTTTAATAAAAGGATAATTTAATTCAGTTAACCTGAATGGTGCTGTAATAATTACGTTATTATCTAGTTCATTCATTATAATATCTGTCTGAAGTACAGCCTGAATTATTGAATTTTCATTCTATGCTCTAATTAGTTCTTTTATCTCTGATGTATTAATTAGCTAAGTTCATGCCCTTTTAATTAAGTGTATTATAAGTGTTTTTTTTACTCAGGGTAACTCTTATTCATAGGCTGTCATTGAATTCATGTTAAATGCCAATAACTTTTTAATGCTATACTAGCTGTGCCCTGTGGTTTCATCATCGTAGAATTAATTGAATGGTGGGTTATTTCTAGGAAACTATTTTTTTGGTAAAAAAGCTTCATTTTTACAATAGCCCAAGCCGTTTCAGAGATTAGACGAAACTAGCAGACGGATAGAGAAAATGTTCAGTATCTAATACACTTTCATATGAATTGATTGAAAAACGGTTAATTTGGAATTACAAACGGACTTTTGTTTAATTTATCTGATACGATCGAACTGAAAATATCGACCAAGCGAGCATTCCGCCTGATGGTGTGCATTTATTTGACCAACACCAGAGAGACGGTCACAGATTTCCAAACTTAATTATACTGTAAAAAATATACCATCAGCATATTAGCTTACATATGCTCACGCCTGTGTTCGCCAAAGGGGTAGGCAGAGATGTACGTACTTTTCTATACTAATATTATAAAGAAGAAAGATTTGTATGTAAGTATGTTTGTAACGAATTGACTCAAAAAGAACTGGACCTATTTTAAAAATTCTTTCACTATTTGAATGCTACATTATCACTGATTAATATAGGCTACGTATTATTCGCGTACTTCCACGGGAACGGGAACTACGCGGGTGAAACCGCGTGACGTCCGCTAGTATAGGTATGTATACCTACAGTCCACCCACGTTTCGCCACTTGTCTTTAAGTCCTATCTAATATAGGCCAAGCCTAAATCCAAATTACAATTTGGCCAACCCGGGAATCGAACCCAGGACCACGTGTTCCGCAGTAGCGTTTGCGACCAACGAGTTAAACGCCGCTTATTTTAGCAAATAGCAATCTAGTAGTTCTAGAACTGCCATACGAGAATTATCGTATTAACCTAGCTTCAATAGGTACCTTAACAGCAATCTCCGCTTTGTCACCTAAAACCTGATTTAATTAATTCCAGACTACGTGTCCTGGGAGTCCACAAAGTTGTTAACAACGCTCAACTATCGTTTACATAAGTTACAACTACATAGAAAATTTTAAGTGCTGAATGACTGGCTGACAAAAAATTCCAATAATTTTACACAATACTATTTCAGCCCAGCGGTCTCGCCCACGTAGACTTCATTTCATGAACTTAATTTCGCAGAACTTTAAATTATGTACTTACATAGGCTCATGCCTGTACCCCATGAGGGTGGGCAGAGACCACCGTTTGCTACATGCTACGATCCTTACATACATCTTTTGCTTCATCCACATTTATGCATCTCTTCATACAGTTACTTCGGTTACGAGTGCTCCGAATTTGAACTTGCTGAAAGTGTTGTTGTTAATTAAAGAAGCTTAACGTTACTCCTTGTAACTTCAGCTATCTACCAGTGAAAATCCAACCGTTTCAGAGATTTTCCGGAACAACGAGACATACAGAGTTTTTTTTAATTGTTGTGTAAGTACCATTTCATATACATTTAGTGAAAAGCTGATATTTTGGACTTACAGACTTTAAACATAACTGGCTAAATAAGGGTGTAAAATAAGTTCACCTCCACCTACCACTTACCAAACACAGGCCTGAACAAATGTGCGTATGTGTGTAAAATTTTCACAAAATATTGAATTCGAAATGGTATTACCACTGCTATTTCCACTGACATGTTAGTTCGAAATTAACTTTGAACGGAGTCTCCGTTCCGGATGCAATGTTCACACACTAGAACTGCGGTAATACAACTAGGAAATGAGGTGAAGAGCAATTGTCAACCGCGGAGCCATTGTGTTCCCTGGATTGAACTCTCATATCCCGGCATTTAAGAACTTTGCGTCAAGGTACATGCTCATGAGAGTGACGGGACGTGGGACAAAATAACATTATCCTCACGTCAGTATTACCAACTGAGATTTTGAAAAAAGCGTAGACGGGGTTTGTGAAATACTTTGAATATGTAAATATAGCTTATTAAAAGTTAAGTAACCCTAACCCTAGCCAGCAATTAGACGGGTGACCGCCCGAGTTCCCTCCGTGCCTCGGAGAGCACGTTAAGCCTTCGATCCCGGTTGCCAATTTATCATCTTTGGCAATCGGTACAAGCCGATTGGAGGCCTAAAATAGTTTGACAACTGGTTTAACCCAGATCACAGATTTTCCTCGTAAAAGGGGTTGCGAAGGTCAGATGGCAGTCGCTTCGTATAAAAATCAGGTGATCAGCCACATCGGGTTGAATCAAGTGCTGACCCCAACAATGTATGGGATATGATGAGCTTATGAACAGTTAGTAGATCTACGTACTTTCATCGAGCTGCTATTTTTAGTTTAGGTTTCATCAGAGTGCAAAAAACATCCTTGTTGAACACACGTGCACTATAACATCTCCTGCGCAGACTATTATATTATTATATTAAGTATTGGTTTGTAAATGTCTAAACGTCGTCGCTTGACCTTCCGTTTTGATGTGGCTCAAAATGTGTCAATACATCGTTTTTAATATTCAACCCCAAACCGCCTAAAACGCAAGGTGGTGGTGATAAAATTATGGATGTCTGGGAAAAAGTCGCATTGTCACTCACATCGGTGAGACAACAAAGTGAGATTAAATTTACAATATTTACGTATCCAAGGCATTTGGTGAAACGCTGCAATTGTATCCATCAGTATCGATTATAAATTCTATATCAATGCGCAGAATTACATTTCCCAAAAGAATACCCACCATAGTGGGAATGTAAAAAGGGCTCGACCTGTCGCTCGGTATGGGGTAGCACGTAATGCTTTTATATTTTATTTGTCGTGAGCACTCAATTTCGTTGATATAAAAATGGATTGAAAGGCTTTCACAAAATTAACGGTTATAGCCTTCCATGGCTCTATCATTGGGACGATTATTTGATTTGATGGCTCAGCTGTAGACATCCTACATTCTAGTAGCAGAATAAAATTGTATACTTATATATTTATTTATATTTCATTTAAACATGGAAATATGGTCGCTCCTTTTACATAGGACTTAAATATATATACATACTAGCGGGCCTCACGCGGTTTTACCCGCGTATTTCCCGTTCCCGTAGGAGTTCGGGGATAAAATAAAGCCTATGTTACTCGCTGATGATGTAGCTATCCAATGGTGAAATAATTTTTGAAATCGGTTCAGTAGTTTCTGAGCCTATACAACCAAACACACAAAGTTTTCTTCTTTATAATATTAGTGTAGATTATGCTCACGCCTGTATACCCCAAAGGGGTAGGCAGAAGTGTTGTACTAACGTGACAAATGGTGAGTTTTTTCCCGTCTCAGGCACAATACGTACATCTTTCAATTACTTTAAATGAGTTCTCAGACATATGCTTCCTCACGATGTTTTTCTTCACCGTAAAGCACGTGTTTTGAAATTACTACATATATCTTTTTCAGAAAAACTCACAGGCCCCACTGGGATTCGAACTTGTGTCGCTTGCCTAGCAGGGGACTGCTCAAGCACCAGGCACAACACGACTTAAACATATATGGCGAAATGTGGGTGTACTATAATAACACCTCTGCCTACCCCTTCGGAGAACACATAATATATACATTAGAATATTCTGTGTAATTCCAGGCATGCCGTTGCTCCTATTTACATTGAATAACAACTCAAATTCAAAATGTCATGATGTGGTTATGACATACACACACATATATATTGGAGTAATACATGCGTGAATGTAAACGTACGCAAAGCTTCGATTCAACGAGTCTCCTACAATCGTACAAATACTCCTAAGCTTAGTTTATAACTCGACCACCTGATAAGCATCGCGTGCTTTGGGACAATTTATAAATTTATTTACTAAATATTTTTAACGGCATGCAATTATAGCGAATGTATCATGACCCGTAAAATATTGTAATGGATTTCATTATCCTAATCATCTTAACGATGGTAATTTAGATTCAGCTTTTTAATGTATTTATATTTTAAGTGAGTTAAAGGTAAGAAGTAAAAACGAACGAAAACACGACAAATATATCCAAAATTAGATAGTTATCGTAAATTCAGCAACAAAGTTATTATAACAATATTAAAAATACCTTTAATGTTAAGTAACTTGAGCACAGGAAAATTTTAAATTAGCCTAAGTTTATTAATTTCACCATGAACACTCTTACTACCTATCAAAACACGAAGTATCCTTCTCATAGCCACGTCTTGTCTTCCTATCTTATTTGCCTTCGACAACTAAAGCCTTCTTTTTATTCTCGATCCAGGCAGACAAAATTCGCTAATTAATCAAGACCTCGAACCTCTTTTGTTCAAGCTATATGTAATTTTACTATTTAGTTTATTTAGAGCCGTGGTGACCTTGGGGTTTGAGCAATCGCATGCTACATGCTGACATGTACTTATGAGTTTTCTAAAAACGTATGTGCAGTGATTTCAAACCACGTGCTTTATGAAAAATTATTAAAACTTATTTATATACAGCGTGTCGGGGAAAATGGGACAGCTGTTTAAATAATTAGGGTATAATAGGGTATAATTTTAGTAAGCAAATAAAATTATTATGAAAAAAATATCTTCTTCCGTTTTCGAGTAATTGACGTGCAAAGTTGACCTTAACAAGACCTTATTTTCGCATATAAATCAGCAGTAACGTAGAGTCACGTGAAATCTAACTACGTTTTTTTTTCTCACTAATACTTCCTGAAACAATCCAATAAAACCATTTTTCGAAGAACCTTCTCCTTAATTGAACAAGTTTAATGACCGCGTACGTAATGTAGGTAAATGCGGCCGCGCGTTCATTCAATTGCTTAAGGCCGCGAGCTCTTCGGCCCTTAGCAACCATAGCCTATAACTACGTTATCGTTGGAGCTAGATATATTACGACTTCAACATAGTGATATATTCATAAAACCCTACAACTTCTAGAAGACAACTGTTCCTTTTTCTCCGACACTCTGTATATAGCTCTTATAATATAATCTGGCTTTATACCATCACTAAGACTAATCAATGAAGATAAAGTCGCGGGGACAAGCTTGCATTATTATTAATGTTCTATTATTTGTAATTGATCAGGTTGATATGGAGAAATAATAAAAATCTTAAATCTTAGTATAATGTCTAAGAAGCAGCGCTGCATATAGTCAAGTCGTGTTATAAGTAGCGACATGTCAAATATCTGACAAACGCAGCCGACCTCTCAAACAAGAAATAAGGTTTCTCTTGTGGCTCCAACAGTTTTTACCTGATTGCGTTCACTAGAGGATACATTATTGAGGTGTACACACCTGACGGCCGTTGGGAATACTTATGCATATATTTACATTTACTTCATACAGATGAAGAACTTTTTAAACGAACATTTTTCGGCACAGCGCAGCGATATTTATTAAATTTTTTTGAAGAGAATTACTGAGTTTCTTGCCAGGTTCTTTTTAGTAAAAGCAACCTTCGAAACTGACGGTAACATGTATAATCCTGGGTAATCATGTCGTTCTCACGATTTGAAAGTACTTTGTTTAGTCTAATCAAATAAAGATATTTTGAATTTTTAAACAAAAATCCCTTAACTTTTAATTATTTTTCCTTCTTTTTATTTATTACTTACTTATATTTTTTTCCTTGGCACTGTTCCTTATATTTTGGAAAAGTGTAGTTGTTCGAATTTCTTCTCAGACATATGCAGGTGATTTCACTATGATTTCCTTCTCTGTAAATCATCATAAATAAAATTGAAAGAGCCGTGGTGGCCTCGGGGTTTGAGCAGTCGCCTGCTACGCAAGCGACGCAATCGAATCCCAGCGGGGCCTGTACCAATGAGTTTTAAAAAAAAAAACTTATGTACAGTGATTTCAGACCACGTGCTTTACGATGAAGAAAAACATCGTGAGGAAACCTGCATATTTCTGAGAAGTAATTCAAAGACGTATGTATAGTGCCTGAGACGGCGATAGACTCACCATCTGTCACGTTGGCACTTAATCAAATTCGGTGAAAAGTGGGTGTTGTGACAACAACACCTCTGCCTACCCCTTCGGGGAATACAGGCGTGAGCATATGTATGTAAATAAAATTGAATTGTGTGTTTATAATTGCAAAATAGCAGCTTTTCACTAAATGCATATGAAACTATATGGTATGGTCTTAAAAAAACCTCTTCTTAATTTTTTTCTCTGTCTGTCTGACTGCTTGTTCCGGTTATCGGGACTTCCACTGGCAGATAGGTACTGTTACAAAGAGTAATTTAGGCTAGTTTTACAAACTATTAAAAAACATATTAGGGTGCGTAATAAACATTGATTGCGTTGTAGGCGACTGCTCAAACTACACAGCCAGCACTCAAAAGATTTCAAAATGTTCGCTACTTAAATATCGACACTTAAAATTCAATCTGAAATCGTCATAAATCAAAATACATTTAACGTTAAACATGCATAAATTAACCCAAATTATCAGCTACAACTTTCTATAACTCCACAGTTCCACACAGAGCCAGCGAACTTTCATATTAATAAATTTAAATTGAAAATAGCCCGCATTCCGGGAAATTTTAAACTCTCCCAAACATATTCCCTTTAAGGTACTCCTGGAGTTTACACTTCAAAAGGGAGGTCATGAATTTTGGAGGGCGCGTAGAGTTCTACGGCGCTACGACACCCGCTACGCCGTAGGGATGTGCTACGAGCCGTAGAGCGTATCACAATCGGAAAATTATTTTTGATTTCGCTCGTTTATATAGACAACGGAGAGATATTCAATAATATTTATTATTAGCTGTGCCCCGCGGTTTCACCCGCGTATACTTAATTAAAAGAGTGACTGTATATCACGGATATACAATTAAAAAAATAATAAAGTAGCATAATTAACATCAGAGACAGAAAAGTTCATTAAAATCTTTCCGGTCATTTCGAGATTAGAACTGACAGACAAACAGATAACATTTTTAAAATCGTTATTTTTATTTTATCAGTCTAGATACATAATATACGTATATTCTAAACAATTTCAACGTGACAAGCGCGCTGGGGTTATTCACGCTCAGAGAATCAGCATTGCTATTCAACATGGCAATACTGCCAGCCTTCTTGGCACGATCTCGAGACACATCGATTTGGGCCAAGTTTTCTATTTGGAATTAATTTTTAGTACTGTTTCTTGTATGTATAATTAAATCAAATAAAAATATCAATAATAAATGTATTCTAATGCACCTATTTCCCATCTCTACGGCGTACAGGGCCGTATGACAGCTAAAACATTTGCTTGTAAAGAAACTGTCGAATGCAACAAACCATGAATTTAAATTGATCAATACATTTCTATAAAGTGTGTGCCTTAAGAACTGAAACATTAATTTTACGACTATAATTAGTTACATTTTATTTATATCTGCAATATGCTTGTGCAAAGTATAGTATTATATGGACTAGCTGTGCCCTGCGGTTTCACCCGCGAAAATTTAGTTTCATGCTTTATTTCATGGTTAATTTACCAACGATGTAACGGCGAAAAAACTCCTAGGAGTTTTTTTTACACGTGTCCCTTCTTTATACATAGGGTTGTTTTAGTACAATTTAATGGAAGAGTGAGCAAGAGGAGCTCGTGGCACAGTTGCTATTGCGAATATCATTCGTTCAGCGAAGTTAAGCAACTCTAGCCCTAGCCAGTAATTGGACGGGTGACGGCCCGAGTTTCCTCCGTGCCTCGGAGAGCACGTTAAGCCGTCGGTCCCGGTTGCCTATTTATCATCTTTGGCAATCGTTACAGGTCAGTCAGAGACCTAAAAAATAGTCTAACAACTGGTTTAATCCCAGATTTTCCTTGCAAAAGGGGTTGCGAAGTTCAGATGGCAGTCATTCGTATAAAAATCAAGTGATCAGCCGCATCGGGTTGAATCAAGTGCCGACCTCATCAGTGTATGGGATAAGGCCAGGGAGATGATGATAGAAGAGTGAGCAACTCATTGCCATGCTTGGCTATCATCAATATAGTTACACTATAATATGCTTTTTCACAAAGATTCCGTTTGATGATTGACTTAAAACTTAAAAATTTTATGTTACTCCTAATAGGTATAGACGTCATTTAATGGCAACTGGGACCAACAGCTGAACGAGCTGACACCTATCCGATTGGGCAAGACTGATTTAAGTCACGCCCAAAGTGAGAGACAACGTCCCCATGTGACCTTTGGAGGCCCAAAGTGGAGCGGTAAGGGGTTCAGAAAAATGAGGGGGATTATGTGATATGTAACTTTAGCTATTTCCTATTTCAAAATTTACTGAAACAAAATGGTCCTTCTACAAAACTCTATATCCTATTATATCTATATATATATAAATGTTATGTTGGTTTGTGTACGCTTCAAAATGTATTTCCAATCACAATATGCCACAGCGAAGCGTGGCTGGGAACTGCTAGTTGAATATATAATATCGAAAAATATTTTAAATATTAATTACATAAATGCGTTCACAACGCTATTTTATATCTTAAGATATTTGGTAATATGTATCAAGTACTTATAAATGTTATACCGGTATTCTCTGCCTCCCTGCTCATGCCTGTATTCCCCTTAAGGGTAGGCAGAGGTGTTGTAATAACGACAGCCACTTTTCACTGAAGATGATTAAGTGCCAACGTGACAGAGCGTGAGTCCATCGCCGTCTCAGGCACTATACATACGTCTTTGAATTCCTTCTCAAACATATACAGGTTTCCTCACGATGTTTTTCTCATTAGCTCCCACTGGGATTCGGACTTCCGTATGCGTATGCGTAAATGTTATTGACATTTTAAAGGTAAAAAGGTAAATAAATAAATGACTTTCAAAGTGATCGTTGTACGTAATAAGTTTGGGAACCGCTGCCCTATTTAATAATAAACTATACCTTGCTATTGTTGAATATAAACAAACCTATTTGGTAGCCCAGAGTGACGTAAACCGCACGTGCAGCGGTCACGAGGCGACCACAACGTTTACGTCACGTTTGGCCAACTCTGCACGTGGAACTGTCGTTGACAATTGACGTATTGTTAGCATA
The DNA here is from genome assembly GCA_929442735.1 of Watsonalla binaria. Lineage (NCBI taxonomy): Eukaryota > Metazoa > Arthropoda > Insecta > Lepidoptera > Drepanidae > Watsonalla > Watsonalla binaria. The sequence goes on from OV838938.1 coordinate 5,266,382, forward strand.
TCAATTGTTTTTCGTTTTCTCAAAGGATTTCTAATGTTAATAATACTTGCTAAATGCCAGAGAGCTCAGTTTGTTTACTTTATAAGTGGCATCAAATCGTACAAACCATCTGTAGGATAGTTTTCGCATAAACACTGTTACGATATCGTAGCGATTTGGTCGTTGACACCGATATCGTTTATCAGCCAATTGGTATCGATTCTAAAGTCGTTTGATCGAAGTTTCGTTGAAGAGTATTCATGTACATTACTGTATTTTAAGTTAATTTAGTTTAAAATAAATAAAAATCACACCATGCCAGAAAGGTCCCTGAAGGGGTAAGCAGAGGTGTTGTAACAAAAACACCCACATTTCACCGAATATGATTAAGTGCAAACGTGCCAGAGCGTGAGTCCATCGCCGTCTCAGGCACTATACATACGTCTATGTAATGTTTGCCGAAAAAAAAGGAAGAAAAATTAAAAAAATTTACCGGTGAACGTCAGACTCGAACCGGGGTATACTCTAGTTTGTAATCGCCCCGTAGACTGGATGCCTCACGCCTGAGCTATCATAACTTGACAGATGTCGGCGAAATTTACTGTAGTATTGTAATGATATTGTATGAGTTTTTCAATGCCTGAAGTCATGGTCAAAACGAGTTTTCCAAAAATGAAACCTAGCTAGATCAATTTTTCATAAAATTTCATAACAATCGTTGGAGCCCTTTCCGAGAATCAGAAGATACAAGAATTGCTCGTTCAAAAGTATAATATAAAGATAGTATGAATGAATGTATGAAACTTACCTTAGTACATCAGGAATCAGGATCATTTCACCATGATGCCACCTTTAAGTAACAGTCTGTTACACATTAGCTACGTCTAGGCCTTACTAATGTTGTATCACCTACCCGCGTAATATCTTTGTATCTTAATGTCTGACAAGATACATAAAAAAATAATTGCAATGACAGAAAATATTTTTCCAAGCCATAGTAAATATTTAAATCATATTGTTTCAAATAGAATAGTGATTGAATTTTTACAAATATCAAGTTGTTTCATTATTTATTTGAATTCTAAACTTTAGAAATTTATCAGAATATTATTATGCAGAACTAGTTTCCATACGTTGCTTTGCGTGTGTCATTTATTCTTTAAAACCTATATCCACTCTGAACGTCCATTGTAAATTATTGTAAAACAGTATTTGAAATCACATGAGCACTGAGGAGTTTCAAAGAAAACCTCCTAAATATAAAAACTGTCTCATTATAGTATTAGTATATAGTATGAAAAGAGCCGTGGTAGTCTGGGGGTTTAAGCAGTCGCCTGCTACGCGAGCGACGCGAGATTGAATCTCTGTGGGGCCTGTACCAATGAGTTTTTTTAGAAACTTATGTGCAGTAATATCACACCACGTGCTTTACGGTGAAGGAAAACATCGTGAGGAACCTGCAACTACTCCTGTTGGACTTAAGACTCGAAATAAAACACCTTTAATTCAAACCAGTATCTTTATTCGTGTTCATCATTTTAATACAACATACAAGTAAAATTATCATCAGATATTATTTATCAATCCTTAATTACTTACTTAACTAAGACCTGAATAACAAGTATGAAGGTATGTAATGAGTATTTTATAATTATTGTTACACACTAACACATAAGTGACATTCGTATGATATCTTAACACACACATAAAGCTGGGTTCACATTGGCGCGCTCGTGATTCGATTAGGTTTCAAATCGATTGAATGAATCGAGATCTTGTGACGATTCACGCGATGTGCACTCAGAACAAACAAAAAACATAACCTTAAAAACATGGAATGTTCAAAGTTCTTAAAGGTAAGCATGTTCACACACCATTTCCATGTCGGACAATAAATAAATAAATTAGAAAAAAAAAACACACATTTTTAAACCATAACGTAACTATGAAAATTAATGGAAGAAGAATATTTGGATTAACTTTCTTTCACGCCATTTCTCTTTACCGATGTTGATGTTACGACATCAGAAAGTAATCGATACGTCGATTACTAAGTCGATTATTATGAACTTTTTATCGATTTAAGTATTATCGCGTGAAATCACATAAATGGCGACAGTACAAACAAAACATTACGAAATATCCCTTTTATAATGATTAACATCAAATCTGGCCAACTGCAAAATATGTTTATATATAATTCACAAAGAAAACAATGAATACACGCTTACTATTTTATTATTTCGACAACCATTAACTAACAGAGATTGATTGTTACATGAATCTACTACAATATATTTTTAAATAAAAGCCTACGCTTTCCAGTTAGAAAATTAAATATGTCGTTTAAACAGAACGACTTTAAAGTTACACTATTATGTATATATATAGCAAGTTGCGTCAACTGAAAGTAATATTATGAATTATGTATTGGGTTTACTCATTGCTTTGAGTAGAGCATTGGATAGTGCGCCAAAGTATTGGTTTTGACGCGTTCGAACCGCTTTGACCTTCTTTGTATAGTGACGTAAAACTTCCCACACTCGCCGCTAGGGGCGCTTTTTAACATTCCCATACAAAACGAGGAAAATACGCGATTTCGTCAGCGTTAGTGTTAGTATACTTGGGGCACGGACCATCTTCAAGACAATACATACCTTATACCGTTATAACAGGGACTTAAATGATTTTAATAAAATATTGGAAAGAACTCGGCGCTATTTCTTATCGAATTCAAGCGAATACTTGCAAGCAATGTCTTTATACATATCTTAAATTATTCGGAAAGTCCTTTACGGAACTATCTCATAAAATAATAGATTAATATTATATTTAATGAGTTAATAATACATAAGATACTTTCAGTTTACACTATTTTGTGAAGGCATAGGGAAAGGAAGAGATAGAGTTTACAGCTAAAGATATGTTCTGAAGTAAGAACAATGAAATAATCAGACAAGGGATCGTTCAGGGCCATTATAAGGTACGGTAAACATTGAAATAATTGTAGTATTAACTTATCCGTATTTCCATAGATAGCATACTTTATCCCCGAATAAAACTATTTTATTCCGGCATAACCGTTCATTTTCCCCCTTATCCGCATAAGCCGTGAAAAATGTTATCCTCATACCCGGCCCACCCGGATAAGGCCGGTCACCTTGACTTCATTTTTCATGTCCAAATTGTCAAGTATATGAACACGTCCCAACACGTGACTAGAAAACTAAGCGAAAAGAGGAAACAAAATTAAGGGGCTCACTATTAGCAAACTTTACCTATAACTTAACTTGAAACTATGTTATCTTAACCAAAACTTCACTGACTAGCCTCGCATGTACTTAATCAATATAAAAATACAAAATAATTACAATAAATATTACGTACTTATTAAATTATGAATAAATTAGAGTAACAATTATATGTTGAATTAAATTATTGTGAATGTCGACGAGAAAATTTTGAGAGAAATATTAATTTCGTCAACTATTGAGTATAAGTGATGAACAAGAACATAATATAAAATATTTTGAATATTTTCATAAGTTACAACGGAACAAATTATCATCAACAAATCCCAATGTACTGTTGAAGCTGAAATATTACACGGATTTTAATAATAACTCGATTAACAAATATGTAAATTAATTAATATCGAATTATTCGTGAAATAGCAAATTAAAGAAGATACATTATAAATTCTATCAAAATTTCGCGTCAACGTGTCGCTTCAATTATAAATTACGTAATTAGTGCTTTAACATTAGTGCTGGAAGTCATAAATTATATTGGGTCTATATCGATATTTAGATGTGCTAGAGGCGGAAACAGGTGTCGATAAAAGGACCGTCAGAACTGTCAAATACATTCTAATGTAACATGAACACTAAACAACTAATTAATTCCCCACGATTTGCCAGTGTTTTGTATTCTCAGCCACGATCAAAAATCGGCTTTTCAACTCGATTCGAAAGGTATTGATTATTCGAATACAATATACAAGCTGAATCGTAAGAAAGACATTACCACACGTTAAGTTTAAGTTGCTACACAGATATAAATCTTAAGTATCGATTAGTATTCAAGTTCATTATGAAAAAATATATCATTGGAATTATTTTTCAACTTCTCTCCTTAATTTCAAACCACCCAAGAACAACTTAATTATGCATGTGACAACCGATCTTTATAACTATAATGTTTATCCCTAATAACACTTTGGCAACAAATAGTATCAAATGAAGTTACTTTCCATCATTACAATAGTAACGTTAACATGAATAGTCAACATTACCATACCCAATCATTTTAAGTTTTTCATTTATTTATCATCGTCTTTTAAGTTAGAAGACATAGAAAAGTATCGATAGAAAATACATAGATACCGATGATAGTACGAGACTAGTTGACGAACCGAATAAATCGAACCTCCTAAAATTTGACTATCAATTTCTTACTAACACTACAAACCCTGTCGATTCGTCAATTAATATCGTTTCAAGCGAACCTAAACGTAATAGAAAAACAAGTTTTAAATATTTTTTAAGTTTTCCACTTTACTTCTTCATCAGTCTTAAAATTGAGTCATACTTCTAACTAAGAAATGATGGGTCCTTAACTTACCTTAAACCATCGGTAGGCCAGCACTAACTTCCATATTTGAAGTAATATGTTTGAGGGTAGTTGTAAACAAACTTAGTACAAGTACAGACGACGATATTATATGTATTACTTATTCTCGTTACCCACATTCAAACGACTGTATTATTATGAAGGGACTCCCCTAAGGGAGGGAAAGGCTCGACTAGTAAGGCTCGGGAAATGTACACCATTCCTACCACATACAATTATTGGTTTTAGAGTAATCAACATTGAATAGTTTTTTTACGTTTAATATTAACCTTAATACTAAAGAGTACAAAAAATAAAGGAAATATTGAATATATGAAAAAACAACAAGTTATTAGCGAAAACCATCGCATTTTCATATAAGAACAACATTGTTTTTTTTTTTTTCGTTTACACAGTAACATTAATTGTATCATCCGCCCTTACAAAGTAGAGATGTGAAGTGTTCCCGCGTCCACAAATAGTTGGGAGGCGATAAGCTTACCACGACTCCCTATCACTCGCTTGTTTCCCACCCGATCATCCTCAAGTATCAAAAATATCTGCTAAAACAGCCCTTTCAATTAGTGAAAATCTCGATAGAGTACATTTTGAACAGTCTCAAAGTAACTAATGAGTAGGTAACAATGACAAACATGTTATATGGGGATATGGTCGAATCGAAATCAACATTCATTAAGATTAGTAAGTTAAAGCGACCTACGCAGACACTACGGTAACATCTAACCTAACTACGGGTACAATACAGTTATTACTGACACATTACTTCACTTACAGTTAACAAATAGTATGTTAGAAGACGCGGTTACCCGCAAAGATACCTAGTATTAGTAGGCAGGTACTACTATACATAATTCAAATGAGAAAGAATATTTTTCCTCAATTTTTATAAAAGGGTTAGACAATCCCTTCAAATTTAAGGCCACGGCGCAACATGGTGTTTCAGTTGATTAAAGTTATTTAACTGGATTAAATTTATGTTTTTTTTTGTCGTAACTAACGGGCCTTATTTACAGTTAAGCTGTGCGAAGCGGGGCTTCGTGTAAGAAAGTGTTCGTTGGGATACGAAACACGTGATTGTTGAACAGCTGTGCGACGCAAGCCGATGAAATGTCGCAGGTGACTTACAAACTATAAAGTATACAACTACAGTACCCTTATCACGAGTTTTCCACCGTTTTAGTACAGTAGCTAGCGTCACCAACTATTTGTATGAGATATTTCCTCACGTCACCGTCGGGAGACGCTAGCGAGTATGGATTTGAAAAACGGTTGCAAACCCATGGTAGGGGCTTAAGAAAAGCACGGCATTTGAAGATCGTAACATCCTACAGTCGTATGTAAAAATATCGGTGACAAACTCACACAATTTCAAGCTCAGGATGTGACTTACTTACTAAACTAACATAGATAATGCAATGTCTAAAAATACACACTACTCCATACACTAAGTAGGATATCATTTAAATTTAGTTAATCATAAGCATTGTGTTTTCCTTACAAACTGGCAGGATGGCTTTAAGAGTGTAAAATCGATTTTTTTTTTCGTGTATGGACATTTCAAAGGTTTTATTACTAATTAGGTTTACTTCGTGCGTACACATATTACAATAACATTCATATTATCTAAAAGCATTTGTTTGGCGACTAGCATCGTTTAGAAAGATTCCAAATTGTCCAACCGACCGACCAAATCACTCCCTAATAGAAACACTCAACGAAGCCTGCTACAATGGTATACAACATTTCATCTATTACAAAATTCACCACTTAGTGGTCGATATGTTAAATTTGCTCGAAACATTTTTCTATTAAACCTTTTATTTGTTCAACATCAATCCAAATTGTGTTAGTATTGTCGCATACATCAAACAGAACTCCCAAACTTCCATCATTTGCCATTTCACTAACCGTCTCCTTCCCAACCGACACATTACATTTACAAACATTACTTGATATGTCATTAACTACACCACCGATTAACCTAAACTCATTTGGAATCTTTCCTTTACTAAAGTATCAATAACTTAATACACACGACTTATAAATAATAAATTACCTAACACTTAATGTAATTAAACACCCTGTATTTAGAAGCCCATCTCTATTCGTCTCTCAATAATGTTCCGCGGTGGAACGAGATGGATATATGTTGCTTTGGTAAATACAGGGCACATATCTGAAGCAAATGACTTCAATATAGCGACACCGCATGCAATAGTTCATGTAGACGAACACAAAGAATCATCAATGTACGACAGTATACAATACTTAATTCAATATCTTAGAAAAGATAATATTATCATATAAACACCTACAAACTCGAAAATCTCTCGTCCAAATAATCGCCATCATTGTGAAAATAAATTACTATTATATGCAAACGTTCCAACTAACTTAAGCGATAATAAATATTTTTTATACAATAAAATGTATCATAAATTCAAACGTGAGTCAAATTTAAACATTCAGCGTAGTTTCTTTGAGGATGGATGGTTTGTGCTAATATGTATGTGCTTTGATACATTCTCCTAAACTTACAACAATCACAATTTTTGAGATTCACTGCGCGGTGGGAATGTCCCCAGTTATTCCCAAACATTGACACTACATAAAACAGGAACCAGAACTGTTCCCGCCGCGCGGCATCGACAACGAATTTCCCTTTCATATTCAAACTCCACGTCTCATCGAATACAGTAAAATCATTAAATACAATCTCATCCAAGGAAAAATACTTCAAAAATTAAGTGAAATACCAACGTTCTGTGCGATTCACTAAATAATATCATCAAATACACAGTGAATCAATTAAATTTTCAACAATGATACAACACCGCCGCTTACAATAAAAAGCGTTCAAAAAAGAGCTGATTATCCAAAATATGACAATCGTTATTGTGAAATGAATACAATTCCTGAGCAATCGATCGCGGCGCGGATGGTGAAGCGACTATGTACACAACCGCTTGTGCCTGAACGCATCATCAACGTATTCCTACAACATTCAACGACGCTAACTAATATTACAAGTGACCAAATAGTCATCCACATACATCTGACAAGCTAACATCGATACATTATTATCTACCTTGATGAATACATTAACAGGTGTAGTTTTAATTAACTGTCGCATAATTACAGTTATCAAACAATGTTTAAGATAAGTACATCTACCGATATGGTTACTTTAAACCCTTATTATCCAATTCTATTCGTCGAATTTGAATGTCGGTCCGTTACACCTCCGCGCTCTTCTCACTCACTTTAGCTAACAACACTGTTCGTACCTAAATAACATCTTACATATTACCTACTGTCGTCTTAATTTCCATTATAAAAATACACTTTCACGCTACACTCCACTCAACACCATCTTGTTCGGATCCCGGCATTCCTTAAGATAGTTAATTATTAATGCTACCAACATCGTTACACTAAGTATTATTTACATACATTCTACACACTTCCTGGGGTCCACAAAAACTAAAGGGTATACAATTAATGGGTCGGGTATGATGAGACGAAGTAAGCTTGAAATTTCATCAATGATCAAGTTCGATTGATAGATCGCGCTAATGGACAGTGACGCAATAATCGACGGTCTCGATTACACAAGAAAAATCGACAGTCTCGATTGGAAGTAATTAGGGCTGCAGCAGCTGAATGTGAAATTTAAGGTATAGATTTCGAAGTAACTCAGATGGCTGGCGATAAATGTGGATTTTATAATTATATTGATCAAATTGTTCGGTGAAATTTTTGTAGAATCAAAAAAAAACTATGTGTATTCTGAATCTTAATTTTAGTCTTAAGAAAACTGCTGAGTATAAAATTATAAACAATCTTTGTAAGCCTAGCCGTGCTTACTCCTAGTAGGTGCTAAAGTTAGTAGTATAATGTTCCCTAGAGTAATTGACTTGGAAATATTGGTTTCAAGTAGCGCTTTTTAATTCAAAAGCAGTGCTGCTGAGAGAGAAGTTTGGGAAACTGCGTCCGAAGGGTAAAACGGGTATAATATCTACTATACAGTAGAAAAGTAAAGCTTATTAAGGATATTGGGTTTACTTACACAATTAGTACAATACGATAGACCTTAAACTCGATAATGTATAGCCTACTATCATAAGAATTGTTATTTTAAGAGTACATGATTGTTTTTTTTTAGAAATCAAAATGTATACGTACCGCCTTGTACACTGAGAACCAACGCTTTACGACGAGCTGTTAAATAGTCGAAATAGTTGGACTTATCGTATGGAATGGTGTCGTCACGAGTCTGTCATAGCGGGGAAGACACCGCGTGTATTCGTTCGCGTCACGCCATAGATGATCCAAAAAATGCGCCTTGAATGCGCAGTAGTTATACAAAGTCCCTAATTAGCATGGTAAAGCTCGTGATCGACTATTAAGTATTTGTTTTAACATTTACTAGCCATTTTTACACTTTCGTCACTTTGGTCATAAATAAGGTCTGATAGTAGTACTTATAGTACAGGAAATAAACACTTACCTAAATCCAAAACTGATGAACCTAAATAATTGTTTATCTGATCGTGTCACTTTTAGAACATTATATTTAAAACTGACCCTAATCAATATTTTTTATTTATTCCAGGTCTAATCTTTAAAATAGCCTTTGTAACTTCATACTACAGATGAAGGTAATTAATTATCTACATTGAGTGCTTATGAAGAAGTTTGATTTTTTTCAAATTAGGCCTTGGAAGGGCACCTAATAATGGCGCACATAAAAATCTGATTTATTTCTAATCTCTTTGTAAAACCAGTTTTTCGAAATGTTTAATTAAATTTAATCAGACCGATTTTTCAAGTTCCCAACTAAATTTAGAGCTTATCACTAAAGCAATACTTACGAATTTGCCATGCCAACACTTGTTCCCCGACACCAACTTTGTGAAATTAACACTAAAACGCACACACACATAACACACACGGGTCTGACACCTTTTTGGGTGACGTTTGTGCTAACGAATACATTTATTAAATATTATTTGATATATTCTATGGATTATTTTTTGTCTTTAATTTAAATTGATTTTTAATTAGAGAATTATTCACAGCCTAAGCATATTATTAACGATTACTAACTTCAACATTTTATTGTGTTATAATCAAATGTTACTAATCATCAACTGCATTTGAAAGTTTATTTTTCGAGATGGTTTATTTGATTACTCACTCTATTTTAACGGCATTGGAAAGGTATTAAGATTCGATTCCTGCGAGTGTTTATAAGCGTGGATTTTAGCTTTGGTGTGTTCATTAGCACAAACATGCATTTGGAATTGTGTTAATTGTAACTATTTTGAAAATAGTTACGACTAATAATTCCAGGGTAATTCTACTGAAGCACTACTCGGGCAAAATATAAAATAAAATAAAACACACAGTAAAACTGCAATGAATGGTATTATTATAAAAAAGCAATTAATTATACAACAAAAATAATTCAAAACAAAACGATGTACATTAATTTAAAGAACAATTGTTTATACAAATAATTAAAAAATAATATAATAATTATAACAACAAACATCGACAAAATATATTTAAAGACAAAACACGTTGAATTTTTAATCAGTCCACGAGGTTGAGAAATGCAATTTATAGAATGAAATTGTTTTCTAATTACGACAAAATTATCATCTTAGATATTATGCAATAAAACACAAATATAATGAATAATTAATTGTGAACGAAAATTAAATTGTAATTAATCATTAAATCGAAAACTTAAATTACCACTTTCTGGTTAAAAATAATAAAGAACCATTTACTGTTTAATAAAATCGTTAAATGAATCATTGTTTTACTTGAAAAAACTAGTTGTCATAATTTGCGAACCTTATTTATAAAAAAAAATCGATATACTAAACTATACTTATTATAAATATAATACGTAGAAATGATCTCAATTAAGTTGAAGCGTATGTTGTTACAGAACTGATTTCGTTCGTAAAAATTACACCAGAAATGTCAAAAAGTAGCAAAAAGCAAACATTAATAATCAGTACTAATGATGTAATTTTCCGAATAAAATCAGCGTTAAGTCTAAATATACCCAAAAAATTCTAGCATAACCTCAGTTCATAAGGACGAATCGTGAATGACGAAAATCAATTACGCAAAATCATTGGTGGTCAATTGATAAAAAAAAAAACAATTCGGCAGAAAAAACTGACGTAAAGCAGACTACAGTAAAATCAATAATAGTATAGCTTAAAATCAATTAAGTCCTGCTAACAGTGGATTAAATGAAATACACACTTAACACATCTTAGGATAATTAGGAACAGGGCAGTCTAAAATAAAATCATTGGTGACGAAATCACTGAAATTTGGACTAAGATGTGAATTATAAGATGTAATTCAGCTAATCCAGTGTGATTGAGAATGGATATTTAACTACTGAATCGAAGACACGTCTAGACGCAGAAGGGCTAATCACAAGTGCTTTGCAAAGATACAGAATATATGTGAATAAATCAAGAGGTTACTCTTTATGAGTGCATAATATTGGAATATGGCTTCGAATAACCGATGCACTATCGAGTAAAGCTGAAACCGTTAAAGATCTTACCATTAGTTTTAAATCAGAATTATGGTACATATTTACAAACAATACTAAATATTAAATCACAACATGAATGTATGGCACACGTGTACAGGTATCGCGAGCACAGGCGAGCCCTTTCGTCGACGCGTCTTCAATAAACACTTAATTTAGAAATTCATCACTGAATCCAACAGGCGTAACCTAAATATACTAACGCAGATCAAATTATAATTATGATCTACGATCGGGGAGCGAGGGTCGCATCAGATCTCTTCATTGTCATAGATTCAGATGAAAAAATACTAAAAAAACCCATTATCAACTAAGAAAACCAAAAAGCTAAAATCGAACTAAAATAATTCTGCTAACACACTCAAACACACGGTAATGTAGTAAAAAAAAAATAATAGCATAATATTCATAAAATACGAAAATAGTACGTTTACACATGCACCGTATAATACTACAAAAATAAATTTGTTTCCATATAAAAAGATATATCTTACCAGAATAACAAATTATTTGCATACCGAGCAGTTTATTACTCCTGTGACGCGAGAGCGCGCTTAGAATTCTGCTAAAAATCTCAAAATCGTACTAAAAAAGCTAGCGAAACGACCATTTTCTAAAGTGCTCTCCTAGTTACTACCGTGTCCAATTGCTAAAAACACAATCAAATACTATTAACAAATATTATTATCAACCAAATGTTACTAAATGTTAAAACAAAATGAGGATACCTAAATCCGTGGTTTCTCAGTGACTAGGCGGTAACGACGCTGACGGTTGACATGTCTTCAGACAATATACTGGACAATTCTAACAACTATTATCAGAAATTAACAATAATCTAAAAATGCTTTATAGTTCTCAAGTCAGAGGACTGTCAAATTATGATAAGGGATGAAGAATATAAAATGTTCATTTTGGATCGCTCGCCACGGTCTGGTGTGGTCGCAGGGTACAGACTCCCAGCGGGAGGTGAACTAGAGTAGTCATTGTAATTTGTAACGTATCCAAACGTCGCAGTCAACTTTGTCATTGATAAAACCCCTAACATCACAATTCCCTAGAATTTTGTAACTACATCAAGAGGGGTAGTAACTAAAGATTGTCCATAGTAGCCCAATCAATTTAACACTTACCTAATAATAATGTAACAACTTCTTAATTAGTTTCGTAATCATATTTCCATCGACACAGAATAAGTGCTAATTAAAAACAGGAAGTGCCATTGTGCCGAAGAGTAATCTTAAAACTAACAACAACTCCGCTCGATGATCACTTATTACGATAAAATCACACGCTTAACGCCTAACAATTTTTAAGTAATAATAGTTAAAATATTGGTCCAACAAATGGGCTAAATAATACAAATGCCCTCAATATACATCCCTAATTTAACGATGTGGGATATGAAAAAATATTATTCTTTAGATCAAATAATGATAAGGATCCGACAATTCCTATCCCAAATGCTCAGATCGATTCACCGGATGTCCCATGAAATAGGTAATCGAATAACAATGTCAATACTATAAACTAATCTCATTACAGTTTAGAAATAATTCATACAGAGATCTCATGCCGAAAAATATGTAAAGAATTCCCATCGTTAGTCAAAAAATTGATCACATCGAGACAGCCGCACACATTTTAACACTTGCACTTTCAATATATTAGCAAGTTCCACCAGTTTGCACGTAAACATCACTTGAACTACAAAAAAATTGACACACATGGCCATACCGTTTAGTTCTTATTGTTATATTTACGTTTCAGGGTGTCCATTTTCCTTCGATAGCTCGTCTGTCATTCGGATCTCCTGTGATCAGACCGTGAGGCTCACATGCCTATGGGCGGCACTTGAACGTAGCGATAGATGTAAAGCCGGTAGTCCTTGCTGGCCAGTACCACTGAGCCGTCATCCATTAGCGCCACATCGAAGCACTGTGCGTGTTTCACTTTGCTCTCCAGAGCGGACACAAGCTGCCCGTCTTGGGTGAATATCGTTAAGTTAAAGTTGTTGTGGTTGTCAGCGATTAGGATCTCTCCAGCAGCATTGATTCCAACACCAATCGGGTAATTAGTAACACCCTCCCCACCGATTTGGCGCAAGTAGATACCCTCATAATTGAATACTTTCACGCAGTGCGCGCGGTTGTCGCTTATGAAAATTTCCTGTTTGTCGTTAACCACCACACCGTTAGGGAATTCAAGGTGCTTGGAGCATCCAAATTTCTGCAGCACGTTGCCAATTTGGTCGAAAATAATAACGCGCATCACTTTGCATTCGACGACGACGATGCGCCCCTTGTTGTCAACGGTGACACCACGAGGATGTTGCAGGATATTGGCGCCGAATTTGCGGACGAATTGGCCGTATTGATTGTAAATCTGTATTTGGTGTGTCGGAGATCTCTCAGTAACAATTATATCACCGGATGTGCGCACTACCGCTACTCTGTTCGGGTACAGTAGCTGACCATCGCGCTTGCCGCATTCTCCAAACTGGAATTTGAAGCGGCCTTCCTTGTCGAATATCTGGATGCGGTGATTATTGGTATCCGCGACAATGATATCATTTTGAGCATTAACCGCGACTCCGCTCGGCTCCGTGAACTGGCCTTCCATCACACCAAATTCTCCGAATTTGCAGTGGTAAATCATCTTTTGACGTTTAATTTGGGATTTTGGCGGAAAAATGGCAGTGGAAATGAGCTTGTTCGTCAAGTCTAAGATGGGGTCGTTATGAACAGCAGAACTGAGCGAGTAGGGGTCAGCGCTAGTCGGCGGGAAAAGAGAGTCACATCCCCCGTTGGACCATTTCTCATATGGGTTAATGCCATTCAAATTAATGTCCCCAATGGCAGCGGAAAATGGACCGAGGCTGTTAGCACTATTGAATCTCTTGGACATAATGTTCGACTCGAATGGTGAGGTTGACTGGCTTGTCGGTCCTAGGAGTCCGTTTGTGTAGGGACGGTCAAGCACACCGTTGAGTCCTGTCGGAAGATGAATGCCTCCATTTAGACTACCTGAGCTTCCATTTACGCTGCTGCTGCTAGATGAAGATCCTCCATTCAAGAGCGATCCATTGGTGGGACGAGCAATAGGCGGCTGTTTTGATGGGCCAACGTTCGCTTCTGAGCTAGAGCGCACGTATCCAAAAGTGTTCCTTACGCCAACTTGAATAGCTTGGTAGTTTGAAACGAATTCAAGTTCACAAGCAGTTTGTACGCTTTGCTCGGGGTTTGAGCTCATTAGTGACTGCAGCTTTGAGTCTAAAAGCTTCTTGAACATTAAAATCTCTGCAATATTAGCGCATTTAGTTAATCGTTCTACAAAGTCGCAAGCTTGGTATATTTTATCGACAGTTTCTTGAGCCTTTTGCCCAACCACTGTCAGGGCAATTTGTTTTGTAGAAAATACGCTTTCAAGTTCTTTGAGCAGTTCTTGCTTGCGCTCTTCAAGCATAGAGCGGTAAAATTGGAACGTGTCATTAATTTCATTTTGAGCTTTGTGGTACTGAACCTGTAATTTCCCAGCGGCATGTTCAACAGTTTTGACGACGTGCCTTATTTCAGTCGCGCGCGTCTTGGCTTCGTTTACCGTTTGCTGCAAGAGTTCCAGCTGCTTAGGCCCAGCATCAGAGAGATGCTCGCAGTCATGGAGAGACGCGGGGTGTTCAATTATTGTGCACTCTTTGCACACGGGTACAGAGCACGTACGGCAGAAATACTTGAGAATGTCATTTTTGTGTCGCGGACAGAATGCGGTCTTGTCTCCGCTCGTCGTAAGGGTAGATCCGAGCATACCCTTGTCGTCTTTTAAGTCCGAGAAGGCCAGCACACGGTGGCCCTCGAAGCAATGCATGAATTGGTGTGCCATGACGCAGTTAGGGCACAAGAAATTGGCACAATCAACGCAACGCGCAACGGCGTCGGATTCCTTAGACTTGCAGCCTGTGCAACGAGCCGAAGGAGAGTTGGTCTGGCGAGCAGTGGGCAGGAGATCAGCGTCCTGCTCAACAGCTGCGGCGATCACAAGGTTTGTGAGGAGACCAGGTACGCCTGCAGACGGTAGCTGGCTGTCCACACGACAGGTGACGCAAGTTACTTTATCCGGGTGGGTCTGCTCCCTCTCGAGACAACCCCGACAGAAGGTGTGAAAGCAATTGAGTACTTTCGGGTCGACAAACGTTTCACGACAAATCGCACAGGTGGTATCGAGGCCGTCGAACTCGCGAAGGTCACATACGGCGGAGTCACTCGCAGGGGGCGAGGATCCACTGAGCGTCAGGGGCGATAAGGAGCCACGCTCCAGCGAACCTATTGAGTTGGCACCGGGCAGCGACTCAAGGGACGGGGTGCGTGAGGCCATCTTCAGGAAACCGGCATCCCTGAAACAAGAAGAAAAGGAACCTTAAAGTTATTGCAATCGTAAACGAAAACAGTTTCCAGCGAGAATGTATGTATGTTCAGATGATATAGTAACTTCAAAGTGTGGCTAAGCACACAGGTAGAAAGTTAGGAGTATAAATTACGACAGCGTAAATGCATACTGCCATTTACTGAGCCCCTGACCTTAGATACAGGGGAAGCGGTAAGCTGTGCCATAAACTTGATAAATAGTGAAGCTTTGCTCAATATTTCGAGGAAATTTATGACTGTGAGCTATGTAACGGAAGAAGTTGAGCGTGCTACCGAAAATATCAATAATGGGGTTGCAGACGGGAGAAATGTTACACCGATGCACTTTGAAAGGGCGGGCGTTGCCATAACAACGCATAGGGCGACTCGTAAGGGGATAGTCCACGTTCGAATTACGATGAGGGTGGAAATATATTTTGACTCCCCCTCGTCTAGGGGAAGATATTTGCGAGGTGAACGGCCTTTGTAGTTAAAATTACGTTTCGGCGTGTTTTAATGTCCAATTTGGTTGCACCTCCGCCTGGTGATTTAGCGAGATTCGTTATTAAATCCGGTGTAACTTTTGCTTAATGAAATGGAATATAAAAAGGTTGCCTCAAGTATTTCTATATTAACCTTCCTCCCCTAGCCGCCACCGCATTAAATTATTTTTATAAATTTAAATCCAGTCGCAATTTTAAAATAGAACTAATTACCAAAATCTCAACATTTGCGTATCTAATTGCCCTAATGTGAAACGAGATATAATAATCGGTGTATGCGGTCTGCAAGCTACGTTTAGACAATCAAACCAAATTACGGTAATATCCTAAATCAGGTTAAACGTTCAGTATAATTTCAGAGAACACTACGTGGTCTACGTGATCAACGATTCCCTTTACAATAGATCACCTAAAGCTTGCCTGTCTAATTCATGATACGTCACGGCACGTTTAGACCGACTCACGGTCCTAGTGCGACCGACAACAGTAAACCAACATCTGGTTAACAAGTAAAAGCAAAAAACGCACCGGCAAAGTTTAAACGTTCAAGAATGTTGCCCACCCACGTTGTGTCTGGGAATGACTATACAAAAAATCCGTGCACGTCAATGGATTAGTCTCGCGGTTTATGTTCAAGAGTAAAACGTCAAGACTTCTAGGCTAGTCATACTTTCCAGGTTTATATTTTGTTATAGTGAAAGTGAAAATGAGAATAAGTAACAATCAGATTCAGTTTCACATGTTGCAAGTAGGTACCACTAACCATTAACAGCACAAGTGCCTTATATACAAGTATGTATAATTGCGTTACTGTTTGAGCATGGACTGTGTCCTCTACATAGGAATGTACGTGATGGCAAACGGTTGTACATAACATAGTCTCCCCTGCGACAGTGCTCGATTGCATAGCCAATGTGATGCTGCATACGAAACAACTACCTGTAATGAAGATATTGTCCGGAATTTGTGGCCCCGGACATTAGGACCGAAATAGGACACGGTAATGCCCGCTTCAGGGTAATGACACTTGAAGGATGTGATAGCGGCACGAGAGTGATAACTCTATAGCTTGGTCCTTCGAGCAGGAAATCGACGGACATTTATAAGACAGGATCGAATATAAGATACGCAAATGTGTTAATTACGAAACGTGGGTGTTGAATACGAAATTATATGCAATTGCTGCGGGAATTCAAAATTACCATTCTGGTACCTTTCAGTAGTTTCAGGTATTTAATGTTTACGCCCAATTCTTCGTAAGGTCGGCAAAGATATAAAAAGAGGGCCATCCAACTCCATATTAGTCTTTGCTACTCTTTCAGAATTCAGAGCTGCCCAACTTCACCTCACAGAATGTCGCAGACAAATAATTACTCTTGTTTTTTAGTATTAGTCTAATTGTTCGAAAAAGTCTTCAATTTCCCAACTTGCATTAATCGATTAATTGTATTAAGGAAACTGAATGGTGAGCCTCCTGACAATAATGAAACTGATAATTGATAATAATCCAGCCTGTTAATACCATTGAGCATCCTCGATTGAAGTGATTCAGCACATGTGCTCATTGTGTGAATGAATGAGACTGCAGTACACGATGTCGTAAGCATATTTCGGATGATCCGAACAGCGGTATTAATTACTACTTGTTCGGTACTGATTACAGAAATTTTGCACTTCAACCCGTATGTCATGCCAAAGTTGAGAGTTGTGATATAAATGTCTGTGCATTCGTGAGGGTTGAGAAGACACTAGTCTATGAACACACACATCCATATTCATATAATAAAATAATTGAGCCCCATACCACCCCACTTAAATTTTATTTATGTGTATAGATAAAGATGAGAAATATTTTTTTCAGTAGTCAGATGAAAAGAGCTTTTACCGATTTAATCTAATTGATTTGTGGCGCCATCTCGTACTTACGTATGCTTTCATATTGCATATTCATAGGCAATCTAAAATTATTTAGTCAATTTGCAAGACGCAATGAAAGAGCTCTGCCGCATTTTATATGCTATAATAATCAAAAAGGGAGGGCCTAGGGGTGCCGCCGGACTTAAGAACGAAACATACATATGCTCACGCCTGTATCCCATGGGGGTAGGCAGAGACCACTGTTTGCCACATGCTACGATCCTTACATACTTCTTTCGCTTCATCCACATTCATGCATCTCTTCATACACTTTCTTCGGTTACGAGTGCTCCGAATTTGACCTTTCTGAAAAATACTATTAATTTGGTCATAGTAGTTCTTCCTTGGACGCCCTCTACCGACACTTCCGGTCACATTCGCTCTATAAATTTCTTTCGTTAATCGCCTTTCACTCATCCTTTGATATGTCCAAACCATCTCAACATACTTTTTTCAATTCTGGTACATTTAAAACCATCGTCTAATAAGAAACAATCTATTCAAGTCACGTTGTTCATCCTTAACAACCGTGTGTCGGTTCTGTATAGTATTGGCCATTCATTTATATAAGTACGTTGTCAGGGGTAAGCTTCGAAGCGTTTCATACAACGGTGCTTTAGGTTAATTAACATTTGAAATTGAGGTACGGAATTCTGATTACGCTCCTCTGATGTTTAATTCCGTATAAATATAGGCATATAAATTCATTTCTGATTTGCAATTTTGGACCTTATCTCTTCAACAATATGAACATAAAGATCCGAGCTCCACAAAATGCGACGACAATTTCGTTAAAACCCAATGTAGCCAAGAAGTTAAGAGGGAATAAAACTTCTATTAAAGGATACAATTGAAAAGGAAATCTTATTCAATTCACATATGGTTGAATATCCTGTGGATTTTTCCTTTACGTAATGGAAAGGATACCCAATTTTATGTTGTACATTTTGTACAGGGTTCGTGGACGTGGTGACCACAATCGCCGGGAATTGTAAGGCATTGTATGGACAAATCTCTCGGGGTTGGCCGGAGTCCCTCGCATGTTCGGCGAAATACATTACGTGTATTTACTAAGGACTCTTCTACGTGTGAGGTATATTTATCGGAACAAATAAAAAATAACAATTCTTCTATGTAACGATCAGTTCGGTCGATCGTTCTATATCAGACGCAAAGACGTCTTGAAATACTCCAATTATAATTACAATCCTCTATGAAGTTTTCTAAATATAATTTACTTTTGTTCCAACATGATCTTCTAAGTATTCTCTATATTCCTCTATAAAGGATGAATAAAAGGAACCTCAATGGTTTTCCTTTTCGCCTCTTTGCGTGTGCTTCCGAATTGTTCCAAGGGTTGCCATGACCACCATCTATCTACCACCGTACTTTCGCCATCGGCGGGAAACTTGGAAATATAATAAAATTAGTCTAGCCCTGTTAATTCCAAAGGCTAAAGTATGATACTCTCCAGTAAGGTGATCGTATGCTTGAATCAAATTGTCCTAGTATAAGCAAAATTGGCACCAAATTCCATAATTTACTTTTTTTTAAATGTCGGCGGAGAAACTCAGGACTTTCTTTGGAGTGAATTAGTTTTAGTCGAAAATTCTAGAAGCCAAGTTGTTCTTTAAACAATAGATCGTTGTTCTCAGAGCTTCGTTACATTCGAAAGCCCATTAATAGCGATTGGGTCGAAGCAGAATTACTAAACCCCGAAGGCTTCGAAAACGTCGTAAATCACCTTCTTGCGGTGTGGAGAAGTAAACCTACACATGTTTAGATAGAGTACATATTTGTTTGGTTAAGTAAGGTCGAATTGAAACCTAAAGGGCGGGTCTAAAGTGTCTGTTCAGTAGCATTGTGGTTGAGACAAGTAGTTCGGAAACAGGGTACGTTATTATAATCCTACATAACATACTAATTTTCGTGTATAACTACAGCCAATCAGTAAACTAATACAACCTTTGAACAACTGTGGTGGCCGTGGAGTTTAAGTACATACTTAATCGCCTACTACGCAGCGACGCAAGTTCAAATCCCAATGGCTTATACCAATGAATATGTCTTAAAACTTATGAGCAATGATGATACACCACGTGCTACACGGTGAAGGAAAACATCGTGTTTATCTGAGAAGTAATTCAAAGACGTATGTATAGTGCATGAGACGGCGATAGACCTACTATCCATCACGTAATTTGCATAAAACCACCTCTGCCTGCCCCTTCTGGGAAATTATTTGATTAATAAGAAGTTTATTAATCCGTTTTCCGTTTCCAAATATAAACTACTACAAAATTAAGACGTAATTTAATACCAAAATGCAAACATTATACGCTCATTAAAGATTTCCGAGAAAATGCGAAAATACACTCCCAATTAGCGAAAACAATGAATCAAACGTGATTTATATATAGCAATCAACACATTAAAATGATGTCAACAATATAACAAAGTTTACAGTCACTTTAAATGTCATCACATGTATCACACGCGTGACAAGTGCTGGTTTTACCTAGAAAATGTACCCTAGGATTCCACCCATTCACGGAATGAAATTTCGTGGAAAAAATAATTTACGGCCATGTTAAATCAGTTTTCATTCTTGGAAAACCATTTTCCTTCTTCCTTATTTTTCTTGAGGTGGATAGGGTTTCCGGTAAAACGTTAATAGGATACTTTTAGTTTAGTATAACAATTTTTTCGTATATCCCAGATAATATTGCCAGTTTGATCCCCGCGTTCGTCAAGTTAAACATTTGGCCCCTCATTACAAACCATTTACACGCAGACTGAACTAAACTCGGACTAAAACTATGCCCATCCCTTTTTAAATCCGTATTACAGAAAGAGATGGAGCTACTTTTAAACCAAAGATTATCTTGGTCGTTGTTTTGAAATAAGGTTGATGTAATAAATATTTGTTTTCCTTTGGACTGTGGGTGTTCGATATTAATGAAAAAATAAGCTTTAATATTTTATTTCTTTTATTCGGAACGCTTAGCTATGCTTTTGGGACTGGATGGTTTGCATTGTAAATAATGACCAAGCATATTTTAACGTATAACAATTAGGGGTGAAGTTTATGACTGCCAGAACCAGCAGATTCTAAAAATGGTTTCGTTAAATCAAAGTTACTTTAATTCATTTTCTTGACCCACCCCTCACAAGCAAGCAGTCCGTAACCTTAAATTCTTGTATCTCAATAAAACGTATACGAATAATACATATAATAATACAGTCAGATTATTAACTTGAGATTGCGACTGCGTTAAAAAGTAAGTTTATTGATTCCCAGGGCTGTCACACGTGCATTATTCAAAACAGTATCCTCTTAAAAAACTTAAAATTCATGAGAACATACGCGAACATTGAGGACATATTTTTCACGGCTGGCAGCACCGCTGCCACATTCATGACGTCACGTATTACGGTAATGCACGCCGAGGGAATTACAGGTCTTTTTAATGTAAATAAAAAAAGTTTCAAGTTCCTTTTCCGTCCCGCTTTATCTTTACAATAAAAGTTTGGTAGTCTCATTCGCTTTCTGGCAGAAAGTTAAGGGTAAGGGATCCTTCTGATACATGGCAATGTTTCGATTATATTATAAGTAGGACATCATCATCATTTTAATAGTCTGACTCTTGTCGGTGTAGGTAGGTAAGTAAGACAAAATGCAGCAAATTTGTAAGTAATTTAAAAAAAAATGCCCTATATTAAACCAGTGGCTATATGAAATCGAATATTCAATTTAAGCAAACTAGGCAATATACATTACTAATATCGAAAACTTTGGTTCTTTCGACTACATTTTCCATATTTTAGAAAGTTCCACGATCTAATTTTATCTGGAGAAGACTAAATATACGGCGCCCGTCTTTGTAATCTTTAATATTGAATGACGAGGCATAAAACTTGTTCAATAAACCCGGAGAAATGCAAATTTCGACTGCTTTATAAATAAATGATTTATGAAGGGGCGACCTGCTGGAGGAATAATATATTTTAAAGGTGACATCAGAACACGCTTCTTGTATAAAATTTATTTATTCATGGCGTTACTGCAACTGAATTTAAACCTCATGCCAATATCTAACATAAGGGTAGGCAGAAATTTTGTATATTACACGAATATATATAACTTCTTTAAACAAACGCCCTGCGCTTAAAGATATATAGAGATATATGCGCACAGGTGACAGAATTTTGACACAAGACGTCAGAAATGGACTCTAGTACTTGGTACATCTAAGATATTAGGCTTAAGACCACTTTTAGTTCCGCCGTATTCATCTATCTATATTTTATCGTACTAAAGAATAGTAAATCTTATCAGCGAATAACGTTCGCTAGTCTCCTCATGCATGCCTGATTGTATGATATAAGGTAATCATATTTCACTAGTCACAATGTTTCATAGAAAATTACGGATTAAGTTATAATCAGTATTATCCCGAAGCAATTACTGTATTCAGCGGACAATCACATATGATTGGCAGGTGATTGTGGCTAGATTAGGATCAGAGTCTGTGTTTATCTATGCTATATGTTTGTTGATTAAGCCTAATTGTTGTCGCAATAATCTCGTGAATACATCGTGATTGCGACCGCTGACGTACGTATGACGTCAGAAAATTGAAGCTGTCAAATTGACAGAAAGAGAAAAGCTTAAAAACGTCACCGGAAAAAGAAGCGGACTAAATATGCAATCAATAAACTGCGTACCTGTTGACAGGGCACCCGAATTGCGTAGCTGTTAACGACAGGTCGTTTATTCGGTGTAAACATTTGTTGTTTAAAATGGAATAGAGTTGCGAAAATATTACAAGCGTCAGATATATATTTTTAAGAATTAATATCAAATTGATAGAACTTGGGGACTTGGCCAGGGGTAAGCAGAGGTGTTGTAGCAACAACACCCATATTTCATTCGTGACTCCATCGCCGTCTCAGGCATTGTCTAGGCGTTTGCATTATTTCTCAGACATAACCTGCATATGTCTGAGAAGTAATGACCTGACGATGTTTTCTTTCACCGTATAACACGTGGTGAGAAATCACTGCTCATACGTTTTTAGAATACGCCATTGGTACAGACCCCGATGGGATTCGAACTTGCGTCGCATGCGTGGAGTCACGGCTCTTTTTGGGGGACTTGGGGAACTACTATCGTCGTTATAGCAGTGACGTCTTACTAACCTCTTAGCTTAGACGTTTAATTTTGGTTTCACAAAAAGAAACGTCAAAGCAAAGAAGTTCTTAATGCGCTCTGTTGACTTAAACCGACGATGAATCGAAATACCATCTTCTAAACCAGTATATACTAATATTATTGAGATTAAAGGTTTGTATGTATGTTTGTAACGAATTGGCTCAAAAATTCCGTTTTAAAAATCTTCAGAATGGGAACTACGCGTGTGACGTCAGCTACTTTGTTATAAAATATGAATCGTTGATTTACATTGAAAGAATAACTGGCACTAAATTCACAGAATATAACGACAGTAGGAAGTCAAATCAATATAATCAAATTTACACAACGAAATAAATCAATTCCGAAACACTTAACATATTATAGAGTGTGCAGAGATAGGTCTAATGCCTGCTAATGAAACATTCGTATTAATAGAGTACCCTCTTATCATAAATTGCTTCGTCTAATGCGTCTAACCGCTATATTAAAGGATGTCACCACACCAATGCAAATATCATCTCTCACCGAACGCGAGATGAGAGTGGCAGCCCTTAAATTTACAATTTCACTTGAATTACTGCGTGAGGATGCTACTTAACTGTGTAATTATGACGTTAATGGATTTATTACCCTATGCATATTCATATATTACACAGTTTTGCCTGCAGCTTTTCAGGTAGAATTTCAAAATTTGTAGTTCCGCATTGATATTTATAATACCGTTATATCCTTAAATTTGCTTACAGTCAGATGTCATGAATATCCTAGCTAGTTTTCTTTATAACTGGGTTTGTCTATTCTCATTAGGTAGCAGCTGAAAATATTTAAATTACTAGCTGTGTCCTATGGTTTCACCCGCGTTGAATTCATGCTTTTTTGCAAATCCATATTTTTTATTTGTAACATTATCTGCCAACGTTTTTCTTATTTTTTTCTTTATGATAGTACAGTATGTATATACTTTCACATTCAAATTAACAGCATTTAGTGAAAAGCTGTTAATTTGGAATTACGAACATACATTTTAATATTATTGATGTGTATCGATATGATGTAATAGAACAGTGACGTGTACCTTAATTACCACGTATTAAAGAATCAATCATTCCAAAATGATATCTATTCCTATCTGTCATAACGTTAATTATGGCTTATAGACATCACGTAAGTGATTACGTAGCGTCAGTGTTTCCATTAGGAGCGACACAAATTGCCTCCATTAAAATTCTGCGGGGATCTAAAGCGCCAAAATTGTGCGTAATGAATATAACAGTCGCGCGCAAATCGAATTTGGAATACATTGTAATGACGTTTAGTTCACACTAAAGTGTTATTTTGAGCTGTCATTGTGACATTTAGTTTGACAACAGTTCCATTTCTTTTTTACCTCTGTTACCTCAGCTTTTGTGTACTAATATGTCCAAAATTTTATCAAAAGTATTCTCGGATTTATGGCAAACTAGCGACCCGTTCTCGTTTCATTACGTTGATTTTCTACACAATCTATAAATATAATACGATTACATATGCTCACGCCCGAAGGGGTAGGCAGAGGTGTTGTTATCACAACACCCACTTTTCACCGAATTTGATTAAGTGCCAACGTGACAGTATACATACGTCTTTGAATTACTTCTCAGAAATATGCAGGTTTCCTCACGATGTTTTCCTTCACCGTAAAGCACGTGGTGTGAAATCACTACATAAGTTTTTTAGAAAAACTCATTGGTACAGGTCCTGCTGGGATTCGAACTTGCGTCGCTTGCGTAGCAGGCGACTGCTCAAACCCCGCGGCTATAATACGATTGTTCTAGTTATAATTCCACTGGATTTCAACTATGGTTTTAATTAACATGTAGTAAGTAAGAACCGTAACGATGTTTTTGAACAGATATAATTTTTTTTTCAATGAATAAAGAATAATTTCTAATACTTAAGATTTAAATAAATATATAAATATTGCGGGTATGCATGAGCCAGAGATCCCCATATATTTTCTATTTGCTACGCCAATTTAATATTTTGTCATGGCAATCCTAATTCTGTCAGAGCTCATAGTATTTCTGTTCTGTATTTTGGCAAATATATAGTTTATTCTCAAAGTAAATTAAACGACTTAAATACACAATACAAGTGAGTTGAGTGTAATTAATAAATACATTATTTACTGAACAACTAACAGCAGTCTCCCAGTAAATCTTCCTCAGGGAATTCAGCTCCGAACTATGATTTATTTGAATGAAATGTAAACCGGCGCTAATTGGTTACTAAACGTTTCAAATATTTGATTTAATAAAGGCAATTGTTCACTCGGAATATTTAAGCGTAAACTGTTACCTAAACATGTTGTTACACTGAACATAATGTCTTTGAAAACAGTGACGTAAACGAATTTCTTACAAATTACCCAGAAAATGTTGATGCTATTGTCCCCTTTTGACTATTCATCTCCCTGCCCTTATCCCTTACATTGTTGGGGTCACTTGCTTCGACGCGATGCGGCTGATGCCATCTGACCTCTGACAACCCTTTTAACGAGAAAAATCGGTGATCTAAGTTAAACCACTTGTCAAATTATTTTTGGCCTCTAACTGATCTATAACGATTGCCAAAGATGGTAAATTGGCAATTTGGCACCTTGCAAAGCCTTGAAAATCATAAAACTAGATACCTATCTAATTGTAGCTGTGTCTCCACTAACTACATAGATAGCGCTTCTCACTATCAATTGCAAAGTTTGACTACAAATGCAAGAGAATACACAAGGCTTTACATCCGTCTGGCTCGAAGATCTTCGATTTCCTGGGGATGAGCATGATCACTCGCTCGCTCTCTGCACATAACGTATAATGAAGGACAGTTATAATCGTGTACTCGACTGGTGCTTTAAATAGTTGATATCTCAGACCTTATAAAGTTAGTCCAAGTTGGCGGTGGGCCGATCTAATCCGATATGGCTAATTTCCAGGCTTCACGCGAAACATTTTCTGTAATATGACCGATGCAACCCAGTTTTGCGAAGTTTAAACAAGGCTTACAGATTATATCTTGGGTTTCTGGACCGTACGATCTTATTGGCATGATAGTTGACAGTGACAGACTTATACACGTCATATACAAAGCCGAGACTTTTTAGGCGCTAAACGATTATTATAGTAGCTTCGAAAATATTTCGCCTTCGTTGGAATGGAATTTTGGAAAATCCTTAATGGATACTTCACAATGAATTCACTCCCAAATTTCATGTCTCGTATATATAGGTATTATTGGTATGTAAATCAGTCACACATTGAAATGAATATGTATGTATAGATTGGCATCTTGGGCATACAACTTGTGTGTAATCGTATTTCACTCTTATATGTAGAAATAAATACAAGGTAACTAAAGCCGTGGAATAAAGCCTATATTTTATCTGATCCCAACATCATAATTCTCCTGTGAAATATGACTTCCTCCGTTATGTATAGACCTAGACTGGATTAGGTTTGAATATTTTTTTATTTACCTCGATTGCCAGTCTTGGCTCAGGCTTCTTGGTTGAATGGTTGAAATTGAAGCTGGCAACACCGGCAACACTTACCTGTAAAACCAAACGTACTAATAAATATTTTGGAATGTAAAAATAATTCTTGAATTCCAATTCCAAATTCGAGACCTGTTAAAACTAGAATAGAAAAATCACAGACAAATAAAATGCCGCGAGAACCTCCCTTTTAAAGTTGATAAAAATAATCGATTAAAAAAATTTTTGGTTTTTTAATAAAAATGAGACGTTAACGAACGACGAAAACGTTAAAAGATAAGAGAAATGACGGTCGCAATGGCATAGTTAATTTAATATTCGCAATTAAGTAAGTGATTTGGTTAGGTATAACAATTTAAGGTCAAACACTTTACGACTGTAAGCAAACAATGGTTTATAACAAGAAATCTCAACTTCTAAGATAACAAAAGCAGTTATTAAAAATAATAAAATAATAAAATTAAAACAACATTAATCTTCCTCAAAAAGTAATGGTGACGACAGAAATGAAAGAACACAATAAAATTTAAACTGAAATGAAAAAAGTTGAAGCACACCCGGGTTTTATAACGATCTTAAAATTAAAATTCGGTTTGAGTGCAGAATAAATTTGTGTTTAATTAAGCTAAATAGACTAATTAGGGAAGATTTTAGTGGCATTCCGTAGGAAAATAAAATCATTTTGTTCCTCAATTTCGTATTAGGGATGGTTGTATTGTTTTACAAGTTTTGATTGAAGCATTAATATTTGACAAGTCTGCCCCATTTAACTTATAATTGCTTGCTGTGGAGATGACCTAGTGAGGTCCAGTTCAAAGCATTGTATTGTTCGGATTCTGGAGCTTTATAATGAACGATATTAAATTTCAGTGGCGAAAACTATTACAGACTTATCTTATTTTACTGGATCTCAAGTAACCTTATAATTCGGCGAACTCATTATTTGTAATAATCTAAAGAATTAATTCAAATCCATTCCAGAATTAGTTTTACCATTTTTTGGACGCAATCCTAAAAAAAACCACCTTTAAGTAGGTACATTTTCTAGATTTCCTAAGGATATACGTTTTCTGTAAGTCAGCTAGTTGTATAAGGATACAACTACGGTACAGTATTCTCAAATTTGACAAGGTTGCGTCCTATAAATATGTATTATAGTTAACAATATTTTATATGTACGTTTAACTAGGCTAAAGTTGCACGACACGTGTTAACGCGAGTTTTCCAAGTATCCACCGCCTATATAAGATGGGCGTGTTCATTCACCCGGGAATTTGAAGGGAGTTAAAGTTTATGAAAGTGTACTTAACTTGAATTTTAAACCTTTAAACTTAACGGTGTCAAAAGAGTATAATAACAAGTAATGTTTTCGATTGCTATGACTTAAAATAGGTGTTATCGATATAAATGCTACTTAAACTCAGCTCCTTCGCACAGCAAAAAAAATACGTAATCAATTCTATGATATTATAGAGTACATTTTTGTTTTCTAGAATAAAGTATTGATGAATTACCTGTGTGACACAGCATTCAAACATACCATCAATCAAAATGGAAACACATCTCGATTGCTATTCAAAGCTCGAATGTTTTGAATTCGGATCGTGTCGCTCATTGCAGGGTCAGTTGGTACAACGTAACGACCAGACGCTTCGCATTATTACTTTTGTTCGAAACAACATCTGTCGCTGACTGTACCAAACATTACATGTCTCGATCGAAACCTTTTGATTTTGGAACATTTGGGAACACTCTTGAATCTCGATTCCAATTTCAAATGATGTGTGAGGATTCATCTTTATTGCTTTTTTCTATTTTTTTTTGTTGATTTGAACATTGAATATTGTAAAGTGAACTTTAATTAATACACAATACATCCTCATTTTCGTCTAGCTGTAAATCAGCGTGTTCCATTATTTCTTGTTGCTGCAAACTTTAGCATCCGTAGCTTTAATCAGCCGGTATCCCTTATTCATTTAAACTACTATTTCTGCTAAGTTAAAAGTACTATGCTGTACGACTTTAATGCAATGAAGATAAGGTTTGTTTTCGCTTGTTGCATTAGTAGCGTTATTTAAGCTACGTTCCGTGTTTTAGCCTCCCCTTGGTTAATATGTTAATTCTCTGTCATATTCAAAGTCACTATTCGAGCAGGTTTGCCAAACTAAAATAGGACCATAGGACTTAGGACCACAATTTTCGACTTTTAGTATCATTATCAGTATTTAAACAAAATATGAGTTTGAGTGATTTTTTTACATGCCTCAGAATTTTTGTAAATATATCAAAAGACCAAGAGAAATTTACACTAAGGATAGTTTTGGAAGCTCACTTTGTTAAGCTTATTTTGCTGATGCGAGAAAAGTTAGTCAGGTTCTAGGCTCTCACTTAGGTACTCTTTCTATACTTAATTTCATTCGGTCTCACTCAATACTCTTAAATGAACTGTTAAGCAATAGCAATTGTTTATAGCTGAGTGAAATATATCGCACAAGCTGATATAATTAATCAAAAAAAAAAACTAAAGTGAGTATATTTCGTAGTAAAATATGACACCCTGCTTTCCAATCACAATATGCAGTATATCTATTTGTCCATTATCAATAAATCGTTGCAAATGGGAGCAAAAGCCAGCTGTGACACAGCAAAGGTGTTACCCCAACACATTTTACTGTTGCCATTTTTTTGTGCACTAAAAAATAGATTGCCTCGATTCGTTACTGGCGGAAAATCGTTAGTCATTCGAAAAAAATCGAGTCGCCTCACTCGAGTCGCCAGCTGTTTCCGCTGCACAGCTGATCGACCGGATATTGACTGTTAGTGAGACGTCTGCCTTCCCTCTCTCTCAAAGAGTCCTGTCTCTATCTTTAGCTTTTTAATTTTTCACTCGCCGCCCGTTAATGGCCCGTTGAACACTTTCGATCTCTAACGTGACAGTACATTTAAATTTAAAAAACGAAGATCTTTGCGTCTTTGCTTTTCAAACTTAAATCAACTTTCTTACCATACTTAAAAATTATAATTAATATTTTAAAAAAAAATACATTTCCATCCGCCTTATCTATTCCTTGCAACGTCAGTAAAATTATAGACAGACAAAGACACTTTCCCCTGGAAAAATACCGTAATATTTATTTAATATGAATGAACCAGCGTGGAATAATGTAACTTCTCGAATTATGTAAATTGTTGCCAAAGTAAATTTTGTAAACGTGTTTAATATTGCAAACCGTTATCGCAAGTTTTCCACCATTCTCGTAATAGAAAACTAAAAACAAAAAGCATATTTCTTACTTTTAGACTGAATAGGTGCATGCCTCTGCTCGCGTTGGAATAAGTAACTGGCAGGCACGCGATTTAAATATCGAATAAATTAAAAAAAAATTGCGCAGTCGGTGTGGCGGATGGTAAAAATGCCAATTTTAAATCTAGCATAATTTGTGTAACTAAATTCAATCACACAATGTTCCCGATCGTTGGTTCTTGATATTGACTTATCGTATTTTATTTCCTCAGTAATATTCAAAGAAGGATAGTTATTTCATTAGCTCGTTGCACAGCAACCCTAACCCTAGCCAGTAATTGGATGGGTGCACGTTAAGCCGTCCCGGTTGCTAATTTACATATTTGGCAATCGTTACAGGTCAGTCGGAGGCCTAAAATAGTTTGGTTTAACCAGATCACAGATTTTCCTCTCCAAAGAGGTTGCGAAAGGCTGATGGCAGTCACTTCGTATAAAAATCAGGTGATCAACCACATCGGGTTGAACCAAGTGCCGACCCCAACAATGTGTGGGATAAGGCCAGGGAGATTATTTTATGAAAGTTATTTCATTAGATAATTTTCAATTGTATTGAGTTTAACATCAAATTTTCAATTAAAGAGCTTGAATTTGAAATCATACATTAATTAAGTATAATTATTACAGAGGCACCTAAGGACCGTTAATTTATTCCCACATAAACTCGAACAGTACGGAATATAGGGAATTGTATTTCATTAAATAGGTAAGTCTGTTGTTACAGCTTGTGGAATTCGGGGAATTTGTACCTTCACCTGCATTAATAAGGCCCAAAGTCCCTTAACCGGATCAGGGACGAGGTTTAAGTGGAAAGTTTTGACAGCGGTTACTGTCGCTCTGAAGTCGGAAAGTTTTCATATTTAATGGACAACAAAATGTTCGGACTAATGAATTGATGTCTATTCTGGTTGGGCAAACAATGGCTCAATTCATACAGGGATAGCGTTCCCCTTTGTTACAGACGTGTCATAATACAGGCATAGATAAGGTACGCTGAACAAACGAGTGTTCCCAATTGACATTGCTGGAAAATTCAATAGGCAAAATGACGTTTAGCCTCACTTCCTCGTGCACAAACTGGCCGTTACAAAATAATTGACAGAAGTTTAGGTGGTAATAAATAAATAATGATGGCTGGCATTCTCGTCATACTTGTGAACAGGTGCTGCTTGTGGGGGCTGGTCATCTCACTACACAATAATACGTAGTTTACTTTTAGTTTTAATATTTTTTTTTATTGACGTTTGTGGACTGGTACTGCGTCCATGAGCTTATATAGGTATATATTTTTATGATTTACTATATTCTATTACTCAAATTTAAAAAAATACTTTTTTTTAAAGAGTAATTACTGAGTTTCTTGTCAGGTTCTCAGTAAAAGCAACCTCGACCTGGGGATCAAAACTGTGACCTCGAGTTCCGCAGCGTTACCGACCACTAGTGGTCTAGTGGTCGGTAATAATACTAAATTCCCAAATTATCACAAGAAGCGTTAGTCCTTACAAAGCTGCACATCTTTGATGGACAGATACATGACGTATATAAATCTGTCAATGAGACACAATCGAACTATCACGTCAATAAATAAGAGCGCTTGGTGAAAATAAAACGTAGGTTTCAGAAAATCAAGAAACTTTTGATTGTTATACTAAAAGTGATGAGTCAAAGAAATCTGAGTGGCATATAATAAATTACTGGCCATTGACGTAAGGTAAACGATGGAGAGAGGAGGAGGAATTATAAGCCAAAAGTCTCGAGGTCGAATTGTAATAGAAAAAATAAAATCTATATAGATAAACAAAATTAAAGTGCCTGTTTGTAATTCCAAAATTACATCTTTTGGCTAAATGCATATGAAAGTGTACACCATACTGACAAAAAAAAAAAAACTTTATTTTTTCTTTGTCTGTCGGTAGGTAATCTCCGAAACAGCTGGATCGATTTGAACGGGACTTTCACTGGCGGGTAACTAATGTTACAAGGAGTAAATACGGCAACTTTATTAAAAAAAAATAAAGTGATCCGCGGGTCACCAGTGAATTTAACTTTTTGCGTGTAGAACCGCGGGGCACAGTTAGTATATAATACTCTTTTTCAGAAAAATACTTTTGGATTTAGAACATAATACTGGATGATAAAGTGCATTTTAACTCATTTGTGCTTGAAGCACACACGTCACAGTGCACCTTCATTTATTTCAATAAAGGCAAGTAGTTTATAAAAATCTGGCACAGCTAACACAGTGTTAAGCGAATGGAATACAGTCTGCGAGCGTTATGAAAATTTATGTCCCAGACGTTATGCAAAGTAAAAGCCTTCCTCGGTTTGGGGAAATGCGAATTTTGAAATAGTGTTGGGAAATTCTAGCGCAATGTTTTACGTAACTTTACTCTTTCTCTCGGAAAGATTGTGAATAATTACCCACAGCCATATTACATTGAATTCTCAACCTTATCGATAAGTTAAAGCGAGGGAAAATCGTTTAATCTTAACGAGAACTGTGGTGACGTGACACCCCTCATATACTAACTAATAATTATGTCATAGCCAGCTGGTGCCTGCGACTTCGTCTACCCGGGATTTGACTCTTTATATTTTGGTTAATTCACAAAATATCTATATAAATCATAGCATATGTGTAAGAGCTATATTACTGTAAAGTTTCATTGATATCCATTCAGTAATTTTTGCGTGAAAGAGTAATAAACATCCATACTCACGAACTTAACGTGTATAATATTAAAAGGATATCCTTATCTGATTCTATTAAATAATTAAATAGAAAATTATAAATTATATCTATGACAAAAACAAGACAAAGTTCCCACAGCGCAGCAAGCAATTAAAGTAGGAAAAAGTCCAGGCGAACTAGCACAAACAGGTTGTATACATTACAATGAGTATTGCCAACATTATACAACAATTATCCCATGAAAATAACCAACACAGAAAGGCTTCTAGCCATTGGCGCTATCAACATGACGCATAGACACCAGCGCTTCATTCTAACTATGAGCCGTGGGGGTTCGAGCAGCCGGCTACGCAAGCAACGCAAGTTCGAATCCCAGCGGCCTGTACCAATGAGTTTTGCTAAAAACTTATGTACAGTAATTTCACCCCACGTGCTTTATGGTGACGAAACCTGCTACAAAGACGAATGTACCTATAGTGCCTGAGACGGCGATGAACTCGCCTTCAAGTTGGCACTTAATCGACTTCAAAAGTGAGTGTTCTTGTTGAAACACCTCTGCTTACCCCTTCGGGCACCCGTCTGGGATAGCGTGAGCATATTTCTAAACTGATGTTATAAAGAGGAAAGATTTGTATGTAAAAATGTTTGCTTGCGAATTGGTTAAAAAGTACTGGACCGATATAAAAAAATCTTTCACCATTAGAATGCTACATTATCACTGTTTAATATAGGCTATATTTTATTCCTGTTTCCGTGAGAGTAATCCCACGGGAGCGGGATCTACGGGATACCGCCTGACGTCCGCTAGTATTTTATAAAGCTAAAATGACTAGGCTATAAAGCCCGAATTGATCGGAGATCGCCGTAGGAAGCAGTCTTTACGTTGCTATTATGTAATTATAGTATAGGGGGCTACCTAGGGGGTATAAGCTGCAATGCGGTCTAACTGTAAGTAGAGTAACTATTACACGCGAACTATGGTTATTACTAATCAAGAATTTTGTTGTTAGGAAAAGTATTTGTCATTGCATGTTTCGTTTCCCTACATTATACTCACACGTACATAACACTTTGTTGAGCAAGTGTAATTGGAAATGTTCACTTGTAATTATAAAGTACCTTGATTTAAGTTAGTTTACCCACCTGTTCTCACTCATTTTGTATTGAAAGCTTGAATATTAAAATTATTTAGGACATTTTTTCATCATGTCATTTAATACAGAAAAATATACTTTAATAGCAGTTGCACCCGCATAATTTCATGGTTGGCCCGCGGAACCGTATTTTTTTTTGATAATCAACTCCTTCTAACATTTATCATTGGCTATCCAGTCCTGTTAAAATCGGCCCAGCCGTTTCGGAGATTAGCCGGAACAAACAGACAGACAGACCGAAACAATTAAAATTTTTGTATTTTTTAGATCAGTACCGTGTATAATTCCATATGCGTTTAGTGAAAAGCTATTAATTTAGAATTACAAATAGGCTCTTCAGTTGTATTCTAGTTGTATAGATAACATTAAATTAATATATAAAGTATAGATATTCGTATTTGTCAGTATCGGGACAACGAAATAAATGTGAAAACATCTGCGAAAGCTTCCATTAGACCCCGCGGGTTGTATAAATGCCTAAATATATCGATAATGTGGCTGATTTATCGACCTACGTCGATATCCTTATTTATCGTTTAGACGTGTTTACCACTAGTGTAGGCGTAAGACAAAATAAGCTCATTCGATTTGAAATAAATCTTTTTTTTTTTCTAAATGATCAAATGTGTTGACAAGCAGACGATAATGTGATTGATTACCATGACTACATGCGTGCCCATAGCAGAAATAATGGTAAATTACGAAGTTATCTGCAAACGTGACTGTTTATCGCGATTTATACTTATACCTGTGTGAAGTTGGCAACAAAAGTGAAATAAAAATTTTTTCGTCAACTTTTCGATTGTGGTATGTACGTGATTGTACTGCTTTTGATCGTTTGTAGGTATCCCAAGGGGGTAAATATTTTCGCATTTTATATGTGACTGGCGAAATATATTATCTCTTAAGAGAAGAATTTCTATATCAGCCGTCATTTCTGTATAGGGAGTTCAAGCCATCATCTTTCACGCAGTCCATCGTTTCTTAGATCATTGTAACCGGCCACATTAACAAACAAAACTTAGGCCTTAACATATTTAATCTCGCATTAATCAGTGATTACGACGACAAATTGTGGAACTTGACTCATGCTAAAAATAACATCCGCACCCGTCCCGCTCTAGCAGTTGACTTGCAAATGAAGGGATCGCTCCGAGCACATTTGTTACCGCCAGTACTACGAGAAAGTATTATGCCGATGACAAAAACATGAGCCGACGTGAAAATCATGGGATTTCCCAGCTTATATAGGCTTTATTCGGGATGTAGGAATTTCTTTTTTGATAAAGGAAATATGGCAGTCGGTAGTTTCACAAGTTATGATAATAAAGTCATATAACGCTTACTGCGAAGGTTTATTTGTATGTAAAATGTTTTAGTAACTCGATGGTGGGCATAAGGTTTTATATTCGCCAATAAAAACGTCTGCCGCTTCTGGGAGGCGGTAAAGAGGGAATGAATTTATCATTTATTTTATTTCTTCCAGCATGAAATGTTTTCGAATTCTACGTATAATAAATTTACAGATGCAGCAACTGGAAATGTGCTGATATAATGTCAATTAGACAATCTGCTAACATTTAATTAAGTTAAATTTCAAACTAAGCAAAGATAGCTTAGCCCTTCTTATTACCGTATATTCGCTGAATACTTGAAACCTACCTAAAACGCGAAATTGAAATCTAAGCCTTAGGTATTCCTTCATAAGCGAAATAAGCGAATTGAGATTTTATGTTATATACAATTAAAATTATACAGCACCTTAACGTAATGTCTCGCACATAGAGTATTAACTATATAAGCTATGTAAATGGTGCAAGTAATACATATATACATATGCTCACGCCTGTATTCCCCGAAGGGGTAGGCAGAGGTGTTGTTATCACAACACCTACTTTTCACCGAATTTGATTAAGTGCCAACGTGACAGATGGTGAGTCCATCGCCGTCTCAGACACTTTACATACGTCATTGAATTACTTCTCAAAAATATGCAGGTTTCCTCACGATGTTTTCCTTCACCGTAAAGCACGTGGTGTGAAATCACTGTACATAAGTTTTTTTTAGAAAAACTCATTGGTACATGCCCCGCTGGGATTCGAACTTGCGTCCCTTGCGTAGCAGGCGACTACTCTAACCCCGAGGCCACCACGGCTCTTCAAAATAGCTAGTAGCGTACCCTTCAACAGCAACAAATGGGTATACAACATTTCTCAATATAACCGTTACAGTTCTTTGGAATTGAGTCGAACGTTTAAACGGTTAGCAGTTAGCGTTATAGCGTATAATATAACGTTATTCGTATATAGCAGTTCGAATCCTGGTGATTGCCCAGATTGCCAACAAATTGGTTCAGTTATAAAAGTGGACTTTTGTGTTTTCCGGGCTATGAAACTTTAAAGCCACAGTTTCAATTTTAGATTCAGATAAAATTTGATTTCAGAAAAGTTTATTCTAGTACCATTGAAACTACATATATGGCTCTATCGCAACACATTGAATTTCACAAAAACCAAAATCGCACTATCAGAGCTTTTCACGCGTCAGGTGTTAATGAAACAGATTTATATGACATCCCTTTTTAAGTTACTGAACAAATCTATACAGATAAATGAAATTGAAGTGTCTTGAAAATAAATATATATGAAAGTAAAATTTTTCTCTGTCTTTCTGTTTGTTCCTGGGAATCTCTGAAACACTGGCAGAGAGCTAATGTTACAAGGACCAACTTAGGCTACATTTATTTAAAAAGAACATGAAGGGTTCCGCGGGAATTAAATCAAATCTACGCGGGTGAAACCGCAGGGCACAGCTAGTTGCATAATATGCTTTAATATATATATTTATTTACAACTTGACTTACGTCTGTGGAAAATCTTGTAATGAATTGTATTCTCATTGGTTAACTTATGTATGTATATAAAAAAATTACAACAAAATCGCTCTAATATTATAAAAGGTGACAGATAGACAGAGGAAAATGGGTAGAAAGGATGATTAACTGCAAGTTATGTAATGTACAAGTAATGGATGGCATTATATAAGGATCCAACAGTACCAGAAAGGAAGGTAGATTCGTTGCGTGTATAAGAGCAATAACCTTTATACTAGTAACGTGCTAAGTACACTCAGTTACTCAAAGTTTTCACCTCATTAAATTGGCTTGCCTGAAAATTAAGTTCAAATGAAATACTTTAAAGATTAAATTTCTTATTAAAAAATATTGACTACGCTGTTACCGTTAAATGTCTTTTATACGACCACTTTTTGTTGATAGTTTACGTAAGGAGTAAAGCCAGAGGTGCCTTGGGGTTTGAGCAGTCGCCTGCTAAGGAAGCGTCGCAAGTTCGAATCCCAGCGGGACTTAACAAATTAGTTTTTCAAAAAAAAATACTTGTGTACAGTAATTTCGTATAGTGCCTGAAACGGCAATAGACTCACCATCTGTCTCGTTGGCATTTAATCATCTTCGGTATTAAGTGGGTGTTGTTATTACAACACCTCTGCCCACCCCGTCGGGTAATACAGGCGTGAGCATATGTACGTATGTAAGGAGTTAGTAAAGTAATATAGCTTTAATTACTTGCAGTAAGCTCTAAGTGCTAATTAAAACTGACCAAAGCAACTTTCGTATCCCCAATTCCCTTTTCCTGAAAGTCCAGCCAAGTACAAAGTGTAACAAAGAAGATCCAACAACAAGACCAAAATCGGGATTGTTCCAAAGAATTCCTTTGGCACAAGTTTTATCACACAGAAAAACCAATAAAATTGTATAAAGGACGACGCTAGTCCCACAGGATTGCGGATATTCGATACATGCGAGTTTATATCCCTATAAAGATGTCAAAATTGAATCCGCTGCGAGTTCCTTTTTCTAAAATTTCGGTTTAGAACTTTTGATTTTTATAGAGATGCATTACTAGAGCAGGTGGCAAAAATGTATACGGCCCGTGTTAAGGTAAGCGGTTATTGCCGGACGCCTGTTACACCAAAGACACCACATGTCGACCATATTGCTAACTTTGTCAAAAATGATCGACTGAGTTTTTCCCTTAAAAGAATTCGAATACAAAATATAATTAAATTCAATAAAAATAATTTCAGGCTACTTTTGGGAAAAACCCAATAACAACTTACGCAACCCGGGGATCGAACTCAGGACCTCGTATTCCACCACCGTACTTCCATTTCATATCCATCTTAAGTTCAATATTTGGCCGTAAGTCAAGAAACTTTTTTCTAGAACAATTCTACTTGTCAGGGATAAAAAGCATGACCTTCCAGCCCATACATCTCGGTCTAGGCAAAATATCACATCATTCATTACAATACGATATATAAAAACCGACAAACACAATTTTGCACTCCAAATATGATGGAATGTATCGGAGACTCGTGATAATTGAAATGGGATATGAGATGACGCAAAACAAAATTTGAAGGTAAATATGTGCTCATTTAACACGTGAGGATACAGGCGTCTGGGACCACTAGCTAACTGGAACCGCGGTCCCAGATGCCTGTA
The DNA here is from genome assembly GCA_929442735.1 of Watsonalla binaria. Taxonomy (NCBI): domain Eukaryota; kingdom Metazoa; phylum Arthropoda; class Insecta; order Lepidoptera; family Drepanidae; genus Watsonalla; species Watsonalla binaria. The sequence continues at coordinate 5,304,797 of OV838938.1, forward strand.
CCCCTATCACGGGTTTTGCCACCGTTTTTGTAATCTAAACTCGGTAGAGTCTCCGCCGTATATTAGTATGAGAAATTGTGCAGCGACTCCCAGCTGTGACGTGAAGAACGAAATATCTCATACAAATGGCGAGCGACGCTAGCGAGTATAGATTACGAAAACGGTGGCAAACCCGTGATAGGGGTACTGATTCGTTTTTATTTATTTTTATTATCAAGTAAGTGGGACCACTCGTAATTCTAATCAGAAATCGATACACGTCAGGCAACTCATCTTCAGTTTTGAACACCAAGAAGATCAAATAGATATTCTTCAACACTCATCCGAACTAGTTTTGGATAGGTATAAGTATTGAAGGAAACACCATTGCGAATTGAACCGAACAAGAGCTCTTTGTATTCCGAAACTACGAACTAGATATTATTAATTGCGAACTCTTTGTCCTATTTAAATTTTGAATAGAGAATCTTGATAGCGCGATCTAATTTTGACAAGTGACATGTAGTGAACTTGAGTAAACTATATACAAACCAATTAAGTTATTGACAATCGTTAACAATGTAATCACAAGCCGGTAATGACAGAAAAAAATTACAAAATCTGATTGACAAATATTTGAGCAAACATCACCAATGTTGCAAGGCATGTTGGCCAATCACACCAACGGTTGATTCCATGCGGCTTTTAATAAATTCCCTATTGCAGATTGTAAAACCGAAGCCTTCATACCACACATTAACTGATTGCTACCACGGCATGGAAAACAGGGCGGTTCATGATACCAGTAGTTCACAATTGGATTGCCATTTACTCAATTTGAAAGGGAAATTCCTAAAACATGTATTTATAAATAGATTTTTTCGAAATGTGATGTTAATTAATGGTTTCTGTACGACAGGTAAGGCATGCGACTATGTCCGACTATTTAAGTAAAGATGAACTGTTCTTGTGTGGATGGCTAATGAATCTTATATCTTTAAAGATTAGATCTATCTTTAGAGATAAATTCTATAAACCTAAGTATATAGAATCTGAATCTCTAAAACGGCTCCAACTATTTCAATTTATGAAATTTTGTGTGTAGGGAGTTTAAGGTTTCATGTTCAGAAATCATCATTTTACAATAGGAAGCAAAATTTCTCCAACTTCTGTCAAGCTATGATAGCTCAGACGGGAGGCTTCCAGCCTATCGGGTGATAACGAAATAAGAATTTACCCCAGTTCGATGTGACGACTGACGAATGACGCCGTTCCGTTTTTTTCCAACTTCCTTTTTATGTGGAATTTGTTTTCTTTTTTGGGAAAGTTTAGTTTTGAGAAAAAGAAAGCTCGGTCAACCGTTCAATGTTATTTCTTATTAATTTTCACGTTCAAAACGAATATAGACTAATATATAGTCTTATTTCCCGTACAATCAAAAAATATATCAAACAAACGTAAAAACGGTCACACCGCGAAATCTATTACAATTGAACAACACGAAAAAAGACGAGGACAATCAATCATCAACAATCATCCATCAAAATACATTCAACAAGTAAAAACAAAATGTTATCGGGCGAGCCCTGAAAGCGGTTGAACAATGGGGCAACACCCTAAATGTATACAAAGTTCTGTGGGTGTGTGTGTCGAACTGTCGAGGGTGCGTGTGTGTTCGAGCGTATCATGAAATAAACACATACTGAACGTCAGCCTCCACATAAGAGTACACGCACCCATGACGAATAACGCGTAAACTTATGATAATCTCGCACTATGACTAATACTGGAATTAGCCCGAATAGATCCGAGATTCTCGTACACGCGAGTCAATGTTTTCCTGAGTCTGTGTATTTGAGTTGGCCTTCTGTGTGCTTTTATTTTATGGTATCGGTGTGAGGAAATGTGTGCGTGAGCAGTAGGGTCGGCAGATGTGACTTTCGCACGCAGCTGTCGTATACCCCCTATAAACCGTAAAGTACTGTATTATACGGCACGCGCTTTGCTTTCAAGTAATTATTGTGTATTATTATTACCGGTTTTTGAGCTTATTATTAACCGATTGTTTCGTGGCGGTCTGTTGCCACGTGATCTGACCCTACAATGTAACTTCACATAGTCGATAATGTGACGGGTTTTTTATTTATTTATCGACACAAACGGGGTTCAAAAAGGACTTTGTTTAGACCTCTCGTGTTATCAGCACTTTAGCTACTATACGTGACATTGGAAATCTTGACACTAGTATTTATTTATTGTGTTTCTCACTTAATAGAATTAGGAATTAAGCAATTAGTACTTGAAAGTGATCAGGACTTTAAAGTTATCATCTTAGTATTCAACTAGCTGTGCCCCGCGGTATCACCCGCGTAGACTTAATTTCATGGGTGACCCGCGGAACCCTAAATTGAACCCTATTTTGAATAAAAGTAGCCTATGTTACTCCTTGTAAAATGAGCTGCCTACCAGTGAAAGTCCCGTTAAAATAGGTATAGCCGTTTCGGAAATTAGTCGGAACAAACAGACAGACAAAGAAAAAAATTAAAACTTGTGTTTTTTATGCCAGTATCGTATATACTTTCATATGCATGCATGTATATAGATTTAATATACAATTTGTAGCAGATTTTTTTTAGGAATAGGATGTTCTGGCTGTTATAAATAAGTTTAACTAGATATAAATAAAATAAAATGAAAAAGGTTCTAATATTCAAGTTTAAATATATCAAGACCATGTCCAGTTTTCCCATCTTTTAGTATGAACTTAATACACATAGCATAAGATTCATGATCCGTGTCTGTAGTGATGTCCATAAGCACTTAGGTCAAGAATAGAATAATCCCCGTCAAGTACCACAAGACACATACACAGACAATATTTGCCACAATAAGATGAACATACATATATGTACGGAAGTTCAGACAAGGGAATACACTCACAAACACATAAATTTTGTTAATGTTCAACTGTATCTTAAGGTGGGGTTCTATTTCGAGCGGTTATGAACAGAAATGAGTTAGTTGAAGAAATTATTAGTAGAATTTTTAATATATTATGTATATCAGCAGTTACCGCCGTGGTGGCCTCGGGGTTAGAGCAGTCGCCTGCCACGCAAGCGACGCTTCGAATCCCAGCGGGGCCTGTACCAATGAGTTTTTCTAAAAAACTTATGTACAGTGATTTCACACCACGTGCTTTACGGTGCTATTTTATACATCGAGACCCTGTTACAAAAACCGGCAAATAAATTGCAATAACGCTAATAAAGATACTGCAACCTTACCCAACAGATATAAACATCCATCTCTTTCCAAAATTAACGTCGGTAAGTCCCACAAGTCTAGTCCCTCAGAGGGGAGTTGAAAAATGACCCTATTTTTACCTTTACAAGTTCTCGTAAAGTTTCACGAAGGTATAATATAATATAACATATAGCGAAGTAACATACTATTTGTCTAAAAGCCTAAACGTGTTTTGTTATTTACACTTATTACTGTGGACCAAAAACAAAAGAATTTTCCTGATTTCAGTGCAAATACTTCTCTAAGCAATTATTTGGTATTAAAATCTAGCTCATTTATATATGATAGGGTTGAAAAAACTGATATTTGTGAAATCATAAATAATTTTACTCATTTATAACACCGCTCGTACATTATTTCGGATTTTATAGAGAAGGTTTGGTGGTTTTTTATAAGCTGTCTTCTAAATCTATTATAGATAAATAAAATTGAAGTATCTGTTTGTAATTCCAAAATAACAGTTTTCACTAAATAAACGTGAAAGTAATACGGTACTGACACAAAAAAAAAACAAATTTTTTTTTTCTCTGTCTTTCTGTCAGTCTGTCTGTCTGTCTGTTTGTCCGGGTAGTCTCTGAAACGGCTGGACCGATTTTAACAGGATTTTCACTGGCAGTAACTAATGTTTAAGGAGTAAGTTATGCTACATTAATTTTAAAAAATATAATTTCGGGTTTCCGCGGGAATCAAATTAAATCTACGCGGGTGAATCCACAGGGCAAGGTAAATACATAAAACACTCGACGTTACACGTGTTGACAATAAATTTCTTATATAAAAAGTCTTTCTTATTAACTTGGTAAATAAAAGTGTTCAAAGTAGGTACTGAGACATAATGTTAAAATTTCGAGTTCATCCATTTTTCACGTCCATTGTTTCAGTAACAGTAACAGGGGATGAAAAATTGGTGTCCTTATAAAATGTTCACCAATTTTTCACAAACACCCTTTACGTAACTTTATTGTACTTCGAGCATTAATATTAAAATTATGTTTTGATTTCAGAACTGACGATTTGTTTTCTTTATAAAAAATACTTAATACTTACCCCGAAAGGGTAAGCTGAGGTGTTGTAGCAACAACACCCACACTTCACCGAATATGATTAAGTGCCAACGTCTTAGCGTGACTTATAGCCTTCCTCGATAAATGAGTATATTTTTTAAATCGGTCTAGTATTTCCTGAGATTAATGGGTTAATGCAAACAGACAAACTCTTCAGCTTATATTAAGAAGAAAATATTACGCATTCGCACCAGCATACGCTCACGCATGTATCCTATAGACATAGAGTTGATAGGTGCAGTCATGAGTTATAAGCCCTGGCCTCAATGCGCAGTACCCCCACTATTTTCGCTGAGCGCTCATATCTCGGTTAAGGCACCTGTATTGCTTGATTCGTAAATATAACGATCCTTAAACACTACCACACTCATACATGTCTTCATACACATAACAAATCAATAAATTACTAACCACAAAATATTATATTGATGGAAAGTTTTCATAAAGAGAGCTTATAAATAAAAAAGTATCCAGCAATGTAGGGTTCATTGAAACACCGCACCCTAATGATTACATTAAAATCGATACCATTTATTTACCAAGGGTGGGCTCTCTATAGCCCACTGTCCACCCCATTTTATATATAAATATAACTAGACAGACGACATGATTGATTCACATTATTACTGCTAAAAGCGTTTATTTGTCACTTTTCCTTAAGTACGCACTATATACTTGTCTGGACATTTTTGACACAGAGCATCGGCAGTTAAAAATAAAAACTTAAAAGCATTAAGAATTAAATATATAACATAAATAAAAATTGTTTCATGTTCCACATATTCATATCGAGCAATAAGCATCGAATAAAATTGTCACGTGTCGTAATGAATTTAACAAAATATTTTCTTCAGTCGTCCTTTCCTTTCCTATATTTATTTAATGGCGATGAGCTTAAGTAAAACTATTCCGCCAATGTCAAGTGATTGTTGAGAAAAATATCTTGTAAATTGTTAAAAATATGTGGAGGAACCCATTGGATTCCTCGCTGTCAAATTCTTCTTCAGTCGTCTATTGTCTCTCTGGTTAAATCTAAAACTAGTTAAAATTACATTGACAGCCAAATGACAGCGTAATTTGGACGTTTATTGATATACTGTCAAAGCAAATGACAATGTCATTGTAAAATTTGCCTTAAGCTTTGACAATTATTATCGTGCAACCAAGCCGAAATAAATGGTATATTCCCTTAAAGGGGGCATTTCGACCCGGTGACCATTACAGTGCATTTCTGCCTATTAATTAACGTCCGTTTAATTTACATTGGGCCAGAAGGGCGCCAAACGGTACGAATTAAACAGTGTAAAACTCCGCCATTTTGAATCTTAAACTGTCACTTCTGCCGCGTATTTGGCGAACAATTAGCGAAGTGTACCGAATTTGTAAATGTTTTCATTCGAGGGTGGAAAATTTAAGAAAGGCTTGCGTATAATAGATGCAGTAAACCTTATACGTATCTGTTTACATAAAAGGGGTTTGATAAATCGCACAATTGAAAAACTCGGGTTAGAAAATCTCCATTTAAAAAAGTGAGTGCAGTACAACGCGGGGCACAGCTTTTTAAAAATAAACTTATTGTAGATGTTCAACCTCATTCTCCAGACACATCGCATAACATGGCACCGCAATTGAAATAAATATTAAGTTATCGCAAATCAAATATCTTAGCATCGCGTCGGGGCCCTACCAAGAGCTCTTGGTTGGACCCCGACATTATAGAGACATGAAAGTTTGACTTGAGAAAGGTGTGTATAACGTGTATACATCCGTCACTGTCACACAGCCGAACTATCATTCCAATAAGAGCTCATGGTTGGGCTTCAGAATACTTGCAGCCTTTGAGATTGAAATTTTGCAACCTAAACACCCTTTTCCAAGTTACTATAAAATAAAAGGAAGCTTTTCCAGAACATCTCGTAGCATTCACTGACGGATGTTAATTGTTGCAGGTGCGCGACAACCCTATTTAATTGAAACAAATGAATGACAACACGAGAGTCGACGGCCCTTTGTTGTCCAGGATGCAATTTGCCTGAGACCGTTCTGCTTAGTCACCCATCAAGCACATGTTTCATTAAGGTACATTAAGTTTGAACATTTTTTTTAATTCACTTAAGTTCACTTAAGGTGGCCTTGAGGTTTGAGCAGTCGCCTGCTACGCAAGCGACGCAAGTTCGAATCCCAGCGGTGTCTGTACCAATGAGTTTTTCTAAATAACTTATGTACAGTGATTTCACACCAAGTGCTTTACGGTGAAGGAAAACATCGTGAGGAAACCTGCATATTTCTGAGAAGTAATTCAATGACGTATGTAAAGTGTCTGAGACGGCGATGGACTCACCATCTGTCACGTTGGCACTTAATCATCTTCGGTGAAGTGGGTGTTGTGATTACAACACCTCTGCCTACCCCTTCGGGGAATACAGGCGTGAGCGTATGTATGTATGTATGTACTTAAGTTTTCTGTTTACTTACCAACACTTGGTTCCACCATAGTTAGTAGTTATTGTTGAGGTTTATGTCAAATTTAAAGATAATAGCAACACTGAATTGTCTAAGGAAAGTGTTGCAACATTGTTTTCATTACCATAGCGAATATTGACAAACATTTTAGATGTCTGTGTTATGTCAAAAGTAATGTAAGTTATAATTAACTTACTAAGCGATTGCGGACAACAGGATACCATCATCAATTTAAACAGAGCGTATTAAGACCTTCTTAGCATTGATGTGTCATGTTGGTACCGTAAAATTAAATGTCAAAGCAAAGAGGTTCTTAATACGCGTTGCTTAAACGATCATAGTTGGCCCCATGTTAATCAGAATTACTGAAAATTACTTTAATAATCTAAATTACTTTATAAGAGTAATTACTGAGTTTCTTGCCAGGTTCTTCTCAGTAAAAGCAACCTTCCGAACCTGGCGGTAGCATGTATAATCCTATGTAATAGTGTCTTTCTGACGATTTGAAAGTACTTTGTAAAAAGTCTAATGAATTTGAACGTAATAATGTGATTGATGTAAGAAAACAATTATGCAAATTAAAATATAATGTGTTTAACATGTTTGTTATCGATAACGTTAGATGCATTAGGGACGGTAAAAATATTTTTCTAGGGTTGGTCTTCTAACAAAACTTTAATAACAACCCCCGAGATAACGCTCACTTGAACATTCAAAACGCTAATTCGTTTCAACAAAGACTTACATTGTGCTTCAGCAAAATTATATACAGATTTTGCATGTGTACCACCCTCAACAACAATATATAATAAAATACCTAGTTCAGTCTGTCAGCTAGGATTAAGCGCTAAAATTATTATTACCTCCAATTACAGACGCACAAAATTAGACTCTACTAACCATAAAATAAAACGCAAAACTAAACGTTCCACTTCAAATAAAACGGCACTTATTGCTTCCAACCCTCAGTTCACGCTGAATCTATTCGCGTGTAGCCGTCTCGTTCTGGCCGCGTGTTTTGCACGTGTGTGAAAGGGACGGGGGAATTAGGCTTATAGAATACAAAAGCAAATTGGTTTCGGGCGCCCTTTACTTTCGTACCCTGGATTTGTATGACACGTGGCTGCAAAGGATGAACGTTGGACGAAATGAGACTCTCACAAAGGGGTGTTTATGTGACTCACGATTCTACTTTATTAAATAAAGCCCTTAAACTACCGATAAACGCGTAAATCCATACAAGGATAGTATGTACTTAAATTCATACCCCCTTAAGAAAAGCTTAACTACCTTCATGTGGCTGATTCTGACTACTACGGGGCCAACTATGATCGATTAAGCAGCGCGTATTAAGAACTGCGAAGCATTGACGTTTAATTTTACGGGTCTTGATATGCTCTGCTTAAACCGATTCCGAATTCTAGGGAAGGGCATTTTCACATAGAAATTCATGCGATGCAGCACGCACCGTGCGTGGGCAGATGAATTTTGTTTTATAAATGTATCGTTAGCTTAAAATTTATTTTTAAATTATATAATAATAATGAAAATTGTTAGCTTATATGTCTGTCTATTTATTTTCTAGCATTATATAATTAATGCGTTATCAAATAATATTACATAGTATTCTAATAATAATATATATTTTATAGTTTGTTTATAATTTTTCATTATAATTTAGTACGCATTTATTTCTAACCTAAAAGGAAATGTGTATTTTGAAACTAGTTATAAAAAATTAGGTGTACATAAAAAAGGGTTTTTTATATACAGGCGAAGCTAAGGGCAGTAGTTAGTTTCAAAATAATAATAACATAATCCATACATGTGCACGCATACAAAGGCAAGTTATCATTGTATTTAATCAGAACCGGTCACGTGCCGACCTAAGGGATCGAGGGTAGTTTATTTTACCCGACTGCGACGAAGGGTATGCCTACTTTATGGGATACCGTTACGCAGATGACGAAAGTTTTAGTTGTTTGATAGAGATCTCTAATTGCTATTTGTTGTTTAATTGTTACGTTTAGTTACGAGTATGTATGTATTTATTAGTTTCGCAACTTGCAAGGGAGTGCCGATAACGATCTTATATTAATGGGGTGATTTAAGTCTTGTGTTCGGCGAGTGTTGTGCCGTTACATACATTCATAATTATTGTCTAGCTGAACAGTTAACGCATTGAAATATATACTAGCTTCAACCCACACTAGGGGGAGTGGTTTGCCACCCAATAGCCAGGGTCTAAGAATATGGCTATGGTATCCCCTGCCTGTCGTAAGTGGCGACTAAAAGGGGGCCGGAGGGCCTGCTGGCGGAGCCGCGGGCCCGGGAAGGTGGCAGCGCGATGTGGCTCGCGCTGCCTTGCACAGCGAGGTCTCTAGGGTCGGCGTCACAGCTGCCCCGGCAAAGTGTGGGAGGACACCGGTGCGATCTATCAGAGTACCCGGAGTCCCCCCTGAGCACTGAGGATGGCCAGGGGGGGGTTTTAGTGCGGTAAGAATCCCACATACCCCGATCTGCCTTTCCAAGGGCGGTCGGGGACCTTTTGAAGGTTACCACCTCGTCAATAAAAAAAAAGGGGGTGTGGTTTGTAAAGGTGATCGAAAATCACTTTCTTAGTGGACCAACGGTTTAGGTCCACGTTGATATATCAGTCAGTCAGTCAGGACTTTGAATTTTATAATAACCTTTACGGCAAGATATACATATAAATTAATCAAGTTTGTATCAAGGAAGTTCTTGGACATTCAGTAATATTTAAAATGGTCAGATATTATATATTAAGTTATTATATACACATGTATAGAGTATGGGTCAACGCTTTCATATAGCCTAGGTCCTAGGTTATATGCCTAGTATGTTTATATATACATAGTAAATAGAACATGTAGATATAATATTATTATTGGTTAAGGAACTTTAATCTTCATCTCCCTACTCTTCATGCTAGTAATCGACTATAATAAACCTGTATTTTTTGTCGTAGATTCAAACTATTCACTAGCATTATCTCATTTATTTATAAATTATTCGTAGAAGAAGATTTTACCTCGTATAATATATATGGTAAGTATCCCCAATTGAGATAATAATTAAAGATTAATTACTTTTAGGCTAAGGCAAAATTAATTTAAAGTTTTACCCGTGGAAGTTTACAAAACAAATTTTTTAATTCGAAAGTTGAAACGAGATCGCAAACTCATCATTTCGAAATGGTTTCCGAACAATAACGAAAGAATTCATTTACTTTGCCAAGTATTTGCGTAATCTAAATTCAAATTAAACCGTCATTAGGATTATAAGTCTCCCATGGATAATTTTTTTTTTCTTTTATCTACGCATTACCTACACTTGAACGCACTGATACCATAAAATTTGAAATGTGAACGTTTGCGTATTCAATACTAACCGACGTCACGCAGTTTCACCCGCGTAGTTATCGTTCCCGTAGGACTATCGGGATAAAATATAGCCTATATTAATCAGTGATAATGTAACAATCTAATGGTGAAAGAATTCTTAAAATCGGTCCAGTACTTTTTGAACTAATTCGTTACAAACATACACTTAAACCTTTCTCTTTATTTATATAACGCTCATATCCAAATCATAAAAAAATGTTACTATCAAATCCATACTAACGGCATAGCCGATTACCCGTAATTATTTGCAAATAATCAAAAATCGGTAAATAAAATAAGTAAGGACCTATATTACGTTTTCAATTTATGTGACAGAGATAAATTAAACCTATGATAACCTTGACTCCTGCTCCCACCTGCATTCCCCGAAGTGGTAGGCAGAGGTATAAATATAGAAATAGTAATAGGGAGCGAGCCTATCAACAAAACCTCGTATTCCCCAGTAACATTTACGACCTCTAGACCAATAAGGCTGTCCAGTGAATTTTTTTTACTTTTTTTATGAATTTAAGCTCCTTTTTTTAACTTCAAGATTAAGTAAATTAAAGTGAGGGATGTATTACTTGGTACAAGGCAAATCTATCCTCGGATTCAAATGATTTAATCCGAAAATGTATCCCTTTCTGGATAAGGGCCTTTAGAGATTACGCAATGGTTCCTTTTAAACTAAATTGGTATCGATACAACATTTCAAAGGATTTTACATACGATTTCAATTTGGAAGATGAAAGCTGAGTCTGCTTACTTACCTGTAAATAAAAAGAACGTCTCAATTATCCACCTTTAACATTCACGAGATATATAATATGAGGAAAGAAATTTGCGAATAATGTTCGGGGAAAAAAAGAAAAATTAAAAGCATAAGGATTTAGAACTTTATAACGGACTTCAAAAAATAAGATGGTTGTATGTCAAACATATCTTTATTCGATTAGACTTTTAACAAATTGTCAGAATGACATAATTATACAGGATTATACATGCTACCGCCAGGTTCGGAAGGTTGCTTTTACTGAGACGATCCTGGCAAGAAACTCAATTACTCTTTCCAAAAAACTTATACGAACTCAACAGCTAAGTATTAAATATACAAATTTAGACAAATATAGTAAATATATACAAATAAAAAAATACAAGATTCTGTAAGTTAATTCATTTCGAAGAATCCAATACATATACACATAAAGGCTAATAAATCGATGATTAATTTTCATGAATCAATATTTTTTCAGGGATAACCAAACAAAATTGTAAGATATATCGACATAATCGTACAGTACCAAGTACGTTAATGTGTCCATAGCATACATGGTAGAAATATATATAATTTCAAACACCGGATACACATAATACAGGTTATCCAAATATAACGCCATTGAACAAAAACTCGTACGAACAAAAATAGAACATTAATAAACCATTCTCGCTTCAGGCTAAATTATTTTGCGGAAAAATTAATTACTTTTCGAAGAATTTCTATTAAACGAAAAGCGAGCTCTATAATATTGGATTTTGATGAAAATGTGGATGGAAGTACTATTTACTTAGACATCGAAAAAGTATTGCTCCTAAAAATTGCGGGAATGGAAATATTAGTTTATGATTGCTTTTGAAGATCCAGGAAAAATCTTATTACATGAGGATTTGGGTATTGTTCTGAAAATGTAATAAGGCAGCATACGTGGCGCTTGATGTGGTAAGCGGTTTCCATACTCTATAATTGCTTGCAAAGAATATTAAAAATGCGTCAGAATGAACCTAGAAATATACCTTTGAAACATATTTAAGGTACCCTGTAAGTACATTCGAATTTACAAATGTTGAAATATTTATACAGATAAATAAAATTTACGTGTCTGCTTGTTATTACAACCAAATTAACAGCTTTTCACTAAATGCATAAGATATAATATATGGTACATACCGATATTAAAAACAAATTTTTACAATTTTTCTCTGCCCGTCTCCGAAACGGCAGGACCGCTTTTCACTGTCAGATAGTCGGTTAGAAGGAGTAACTTAGACAAATTTTAGTTTCGCGAAATAAATTCAACGCGGGTGAAACTGCGGGGCACATCTAGTTTATAATATAAGTATTACCATAGTTATATAGCAACAGTATAGATTGCAGTTATAAAGCAATGGTAACGACCTACGATCGATCTGTACCCACAATTAATTATGCAAATATCCGAATAAAATGGGCTATCGATATTCGTAACTACCCTTAGAAATAAGACACGTCACTATATATAAAATAATGTTTACAATGTTCTTTTTTCAACTTATCTTACGTCAAGTACTTACAACTATTTACAAGTAGAAAACTTGGCCCAAATCGGTGTCTCTCGGGATCGTGCCAAGAAGGGTGGCAGCATTGCCACGTTGAATAGCAATGCTGATTCTTTGAGCGAGAAAAACCCCAGCCCCTTGTCACGAGAAGCTTCTACCAGACGACGTGCAACCTCTTTGAAAAGTTGATGAGCATCTGGACCACAAGGCCCCAGAGTTTCAACCGCAAACGCAGAAAATCTTACGTCATCTTTGTCAACTTCTGGCTTCCCAGTCATGATTTTATTGCTACCATCTCTATGGCTTTTGTGCTGGTATACAATTGAATTTCTCGATATCCAAGAAGCCGTGGTGGCCTCGGGGTTTGAGCAGTCGCCTGCTACGCAAGCGACGCAAGTTCGAATCCCAGCGGGGCCTGTACCAATGAGTTTTTCTAAAAAACTTATGTACAGTAATTTTACACCATGTGCTTTCCGGTGAAGGAAAACATCGTGAGGAAACCTGCATATTTCTGACAAGTAATTCAATGAAGTATGTAAAGTGTCTGAGACGGCGATGGACTCACCATCTGTCACGTTGGCACTTAATCAAATTCGGTGATAATTGGGTGTTGTGATAACGACACCTCTGCCTACCCCTTCGGGGAATACAGGCGTGAGCATATGTATGTATGATATCCAAGAAATTCATTGTCGTGGAGGTTGTGGGAATTAATGTATGATAGTTAATTTGGACTGTGGACTTATGGGAATAAGCCCTATTGATAAAGTTAACTGTAACCTGACCAAAGACAGTACTAGTGACTCCCAAAAGACATAATTTCCTACCACATATCCAACAAAACTGTTCCTAAAATGTTACTACATTTCCAAGTCGTATTTTCGCACACAACGCTTTACATAAAACTGCAACGTTTTCTCGAATTGAACCTTGACTTTAAGAAAGGCCAATATAGCTACGTTGGGACCGTCTAAAAGATGGCAAACACACAGTGTGTGTTGTCAAATAGTCCCCAATTGGGTACGACTACAGGATTGAAGGGAAAAGGGATAATATTGACACGATTCTGTTACATTTGGGATATCAGATTGCTACTAATGGGACACGATCTTAATAAAGTGCTGTTTTATGTAAATGTTTGGGTTTGAAACATAAGCTTTATTTTATAAAATATACACATAAAATATGTTCACGTCATCTCAGAAGGGTCCCCGAAGGGGTAAGCAAAGGAGTAATAACAACACCCAAATTTCACCGTATATCGCTGTCTCAGGCACTATACATCTCAGGCAATATACGTCTTTGAATTACTTCTCAGACATATGCAGGTTTCCTTCACCGTAAAGCTCGTGGTGTGAAATCACTGCACATAAGGTTTTAGAAAACCCATTGGTACAGATCCCGCTGTGATTCGAACTACCGTCGCTTGCGTAGCAGGCGACTACACAAACCCCAAGCCTTTAGCCAAGGCTTTAAATTTGAAAAATCTTTATTCAAGTCCATCCCTTTTATAATTCGTATCTCAGAAGGAGGTGGAACTACTACTACTAGATCAATCTTAGGCGATGTAATCAGGAGGAATGAGATTGTATCTCCTTGGAATTCCATTTGGCTTAATCGTTGTAGTAGTATAGATGTATCACGTTGACTATGTCGTTAGCGTATTTTCCTCATTTCGTATGCGTAGAAGCGTCCCTAGCGGCGAGTGTAGGAAATTTTACGTCCCCATATTCAACACTTTACAGACGACTTTTATCGTACACTTTAATGCTATATTTAAGTAAAATGTTGTTACAAACTAACTGTGCCCCGCGGTTACGCCCGCGAAGACTAAATTTCATGGGTGACCCGCTGAACTTTAATGTTTTTAACCGACTTAAAAAAATATAGTTTTTCAATTCGACCGTATACATTTTTTTTCACCATTCTCTTTTTGAAGGCGGTTTTTTCTTCATACTTTTTGTATTAATGCATTTAATAAAATGCTGTTAATTTGAAATTACAAACAGACACATCAATTGCATTTATCTGTATAGACGTTAAGTATAACAAGATGTTCCGATATATCATGAATAGTTACTGGAATAAAACGCCAACCTTGCAATTGAACAAATAAATAAAATGTTCCGTACACTTGGTGACAGCTTAAAAGCTTCAAATAATGTTCTCTGGAAATAGGTTGGCAAAGAGAACTGGACGTGCCCTCGGCACACCTGTTGGTGACCTACAAACTGGTGACCTCCAATTCCTCTTGGGCAGGTTATTGTCTGTCCACTGACAGGTATGCTAATATGCAAAAATCTTTATATGGTATGAATTGAAGTCGCTAAATCGAAAATAAAATTTTGTATTTATGAACGTATCGTTGTTCTATGCTTCGTTATGGATCATGTGACGGTTTTACTTATAAGTAGGATTCGAACTACCTACGTATATATCCTTACTAATATTATTAATGCGAAAGTAACCCTGTCTGTCTGTTACGCTTTCCCGTTTAAACCTCTCAACTGATTTTGATGAAATTTGGCACAGACAATCTTTAGACCCTGAGAAAGGACATAGGCTACCTTTTATTGCGAAAAAAAGTATTATATAAAACTAAATCTACGCGGGTGAAACCGCGGGGCACAGCCAGTAATAACTTTAATAATAATTAGCTTAAAAAACAATTCTTAAACGAGCAATTGTTGTATGTAAATCTGAATCTCGGAAACGGCTCCAGCGATTTTCATGAAATTAAGTATGTTCATCAAATCTCGATCTAGCCAAGTTAAATTTTTGGAACAAAATGATGAAAGCTTGGTCATCCATTTATTATATTTATATATAGATAGGAACATACCCGAAGCGGTTTCGCTAGTTTTACATTTACATTATAGATATTACAAAGAATTGATCCCAGTGGCAGAGTGGTTTGGATTCCAATCCCATTGGTCAGCACTGAGTTCGATATGTACAATTATGTCACAGCATTACGGCTAAGGAAATCATCGTCATGACATTTGCATAGGTACCTATGTCCGATTAGGAATTATTCAATGGTTTTCATATTGAAAAAAAAAATTTTAGAAATAAAGGTATCTGTTTCCAATTTAATCGATCCTATCGACTCGAATCAAATGACTAGTGATGTAACCTAATGGTCCTTTTAGTAAAGGTACGAAGAAAATATTAGTAAACAAAAACCTGGACCGTATAAATAAACTTTTTAGACAATACATAATTTATAAGCGTGTACACACCATCACTCACGGGTGCGCCTTCGTCAAACAACCCGCGAAGCCAATGGGCGATTTCACACTGGACTATACGATTACTGCACGATATCGTCTTAGTGTGAGTTTTATACAATCTATACAGATAAATAAAATTGAAGTGTTTGTTTTGTATTCAAAAATTTACAGTTTTCACTAAAATGCATGTGAAAGTATAAAGGGTACTGATATTAATCTCCGAAACGACTAGATCTATTTTAACGGGTTAGTTACTTTCACTGGAAGATAGGTAATGTTACAAGGAATAACTAAGGCTACTATGTTAAAGAAAAACATTAGGGTTTCCCGGGCCACCCATGAAATTAAGTCTACGCGAGTAAACACGTCGAATCAGTATTCACTACTAAAGGCTTACACACTCTTCTTCTCATCTTTGTAGTCAACGATATCGTCGCCGACAAATTGTCGTGCCGATATCGGGTGACGACACCTTTGCAGGGTTCACTTTGTTGACTGTACTAAGTTTAGTTCCTTGTTGGTTGTCTAAGATTTAAATGGGTGAACGTGGAACGATATATTCAATACTAGTCTGAGGAAAAACTTAATGAATAATCGAGTGTTGGTATCGTTATCGTCGCAGTGTGAAAGTGCCCTATGACTCGCACTTGTTGCCAGACAACTATTTTTAGGCACACCCTATCTCGTTACACTGTGTACTCTGCTTTATACAATGTCGTTAGCCTCAGAACCTCGTTATTACAATGGACCGTATCGAGAACATTTGAGAACGTTCTCGAAGTTTCCTTTGTTAAGGACCTTTGACGGTACATTAAAAAGTTATTTACTAGGTACTTAATGCATTTCTATTAGGCCACATTTTCAATGTACCTTCATTATGATACAAAAAAAGCAAGACTGATTGTAAACTATTATATGTAGATGTTATCAAGAGCTTTGAGCGCTCAGTAAAAATATTGGGGACTAGTAGTCATCACGCGGATTCACCCGTGTAGTCCTCGTTTCCGTGGGAGTACATGGATAAAATAAAGCCTATGTTTCTCGCTGATAATGTAGATATCCATTGCTGAAATAATTTTTCATATATAAAATAACTATTGCGCATTTATTTTCAGCGCTCATTACTCGTGACAGCACACACCTGTAGTGTGTAAAGATACAGCTGCCGACCTTGTAATGAAATAAAGCATTCATTGCAGTTCTTAAAACGTTTCTTTACGGGACTGTACCTAGTGCAGATTTTGTTAAATCGTAAACATTTCCACTAAAAACTTATTATCCGAGTAATTTGTGATCTAGATCCGAAAGTCGGTGACAAAATTATTAACCATGTAAGGCTAGAAAAAACGGTGGTAACGCAAATATAAAACCGCAAATCAATTGAACCGTGGAAATCGTTTTACTGGAGCGTATATTACACACCACGTGACTCTCAATACGACCTTTTCAAACTCAAGATCTTGTATAGGGTTGCAACTAGCATGATCTTTTAGATATATATTGTTCGGAAATTGTCACTCAGTGTAATCTAGTCCAAAACTATGCAAATCTTGTACTATGGGTACTAGACATAACTATTTGTAATACCTGTAATCTACATACACCCAGACACAAGGCACACACAAATGCTCATCATATTAAATGCTTTGCCCTGTCGTGGGAATCGAACCCAGGACGAGAAATTAATGTTGATGTTAAAAATAAAAATTGTGATAGACTTTATTTACTTCTACCCATTGTTAAATAACCTAAAACAACATATTTAGATCACTATTATACAAAATTTATAATTTTAACTATGCATCTTTAACCTATGTTTATAGATTGTTAATACAAAATTGGCCAGCGTACAACCAGCTTGATGGTAAGCAGCCACTGCAGCCTATGAACACTTTAAGAAGTGTTCATAGGCTGCAGTGGCTGCTGTTTTCAAATGTTGTGTAAGCACAACATTTGAATTTTTTTATAAATTAACATTATAATGGAACATTAAGACTTCGCCATCCCTATTCATAAACGAATTCGAATTAAATCGAGAGCGAGTCGTTCGGCAAATGGCGCAGAAAACGGCCCGACTCGATAATAATTTATCGAATAAGTACGATAAATTCATCGGGTAAAGTTTTACTAACATTTGGGTTTTATTTTAATTTACGCTATCTTATGCAAGGGTTCCCTAAGGTAATGGTTCCCCAGTATATAAAAGTAAAAGCGGAAGTAAAAAATGGTTTCTCAAAACAAAATACTCAAATCAAATATATTATGTTATATATTATTATAATATACTAGCTGTGCCCGGAAAACGTTGTATTGCCATATATATTTTTTGGGGTGGTCACCCTTATCATTTAAGGGTATGAAAAATAGATGTTGGCCGATTCTCAGACCTACCCGATCTGCACACAAAATTTCATACAAATCGGTCCAGCCGTTTCGGAGGAGTACGGTAACTAACATTGTGATATGTAAATTTTATATATTAGACTAGTTGTGCCCGGCAAACGTTGTATTGCCATATATTTTTTTGGGGTGGACTACCCCTAACATTAGGGGGGATGAAAAATAGATGTTGGCCGATTCTCATAGATACCGGATAAGCACAAAAAAAACATCAAAATCGGTCCAGCCGTTTCGGAGATTAACAGAGAGTCAGACAGAGAGAAAGAAATTTTATAATTAATTTTACTATGTCAGAACCATACATACTTTAATGAGATACTTATTAAAAAGCTGTTATTTAGGAATCACCAACTGATACTTCTATTTTATTAATCTGTATAGACATACAATTTGAAGATATTAGAAAACGGAAGCCTTACTTGATTACCACTATAAGGAAATCCTTTATTTGGAAACTTTACTCGACAAGCAATTTAATTTAATATCCAATAAATTGGCACATCCTGATAATGGCGATGATCGATACCACCAAATGAAGCTCAAAACTCAGTAATATATCTTCAAAGTTCAATGTTTATCGCAGCTAGAAATTAATAAACTTGTTTCAATATACTTCTCTTAACAACATACACCTTAGAGTTGAAATTTATCTGTTTCGAATATTACTTTTGATACATACATATGCTCACGCCTGTATTCCCCTAAGAGATAGGCAGAGGTGTTGTAACAACACCCACTTTTCGCCGAAGATTAAGTGCCACGGGAAATTTATTTGTTTCAAAAATTACTTTTCATAGCTTTAATGATCTGTTTTATAAATGTTTTTGCATGAATTTTGTGTTTCAATACTAGCTGAGACTTCGCACTAATAATCCCTTTACTTTCCAACCTTAATTCCGGAAAACGTCCTTATTTAACAAAAAAAAACATCCAAATATGACTTTTCATTGGGATCTGTCATTACACCTTGGCCGCTTATCATATCGTGGATGCTCGCGTACTTATATTTTTAGTGCCGAAAGCTTGACAGCACCCACTGTCCACAGAATATGAACGGGTGAAGAATACAAAAATCTGTCATATTTGTCTACAAAAATGCAAAGAACCTTATATTATTAGTAAACATTGTAGACATAATGCGGATTTCAAAAGAAATACTACTTTATATAACCACACGCTACAATTTACCGCCACCGCTTTCCTGTGAAAGTTTAAAAAAGTAATTAATGAACTCCGTAAACGCACCGACGGCGACGCGACGGAGCAAACCGCCTATCGTACCTCGATCTGCGGCTAAAGATGGAACTAAAACTTCTGTCCCAACTGCTTTACTAAACTCCAAGCGAAGTGACTTCTAGCGCCACGGTCAGGGGTCAAGTAGAGGTGGTGTCACTCGCACGGGAAGTCGCGGTAACGTTTACGTAGTATGATTTAAATACTGCGTCGGACGCCATGTTTTATCTGCCATCTGCGACGTGACGGAAGAACTAAGCGCGCCCGTTTGACGGGAAACGTGCGCCGCGAGCCCAAAATTTATTTTATATTACTCTTTTTATGTAAATCTGATTAAAGTGCCATTGTAGGCTATGGAAACAGTTAAATGTGGTTTATCTTAATACACTTTCTTTAAAATTTTTGTCGTACAACCATTTCGAAGAAAACTTTATCCTTATGCTTTTTCTCAACCACACTTTGAATTATAAAAAACAATAAGGTGAAGGAAAACATCGTGAGGAAGAAAGAGTAATTTAGTAAAAAAAAAAAGTAGAGTCAAGAGTAATTCAAATACGTATACATATGCTCGAGACGGCGATAGACTCACCATCTGTCACGTTTGCACTTAATCATCTTCGTTGAAAAGTGGGTGTTGTGATTACAACACCTCTGCCTACCCCTTCGGGGAATACAAGCAGTAAGCAAGTATATATGTATGTAATAACAAAAAATGAGTTGAATTAAATTCTACGGCAATATTCACATCATAAAGGTACCAACACGAGCACGTAATATATAAAACTGCGAGCGTAAATCCGCAAGTGTATATGATTTAGGGTCCATTATCACGTTTTGTCACGGACGAGGGTCTCTGGCGAAATAAAAACCAATTTAATGGACTAAGTTATTTTTGTCCGGTGTGTCGACAAGTAAATAATACAACGTATGTGTAACATAAGGGTAGGTAATTAAACATCCACCCAATAGCCAGGGTCTAAGAATATGGCTAAGGTATCCCCTGCCTGTCGTAAGAGGCGACTAAAAGGGGGCCGGAGGGCCTGCTGGCGGTGGTCGGGGTGGGAGCTTTGACCACCGGCGCGGGACCGGGAAGGTGGCAGCGCGATGTGGCTCGCGCTGCCTTGCACACCGAGGTCTCCAGGGGCGGCGTCACAGCTGCCCCGGGGATGTGCCCCGGCAAAGTGTGGGGAGACAGCGGTGCGTTCTATTAGAGTGCCCGGAGTCCCCCCTGAGCACTGAGGATGGCCACCGGGGGGGTTTTAGTGAGGTAAAAATCCCACATACCCCGATCTGCCTCTCCCAGGGCGGTCGGGGACCTTTTGAAGGTTTCTCCCTCGTCAACAAAAAAAAGGTAATTAAACATGTTGTTCGTAAAGAAATCATTTGAAGCTCAACCTACAGGGTTTGTAAATGTTATAGCGGGATACTATTTCTGGTATTGAATATTTTGACAAAAAAAATGCTTTTTCTATGTCAGTACCGTGTATACTCTCATATGCAGTGATTTCACACCACGTGCTTTACGGTGAAGGAAAACATCGTGAGGAAACCTATGTACAGTGCCTGAGACGCCGATGGACTCACCATCTGTCACGTTGGCTCTTAATCATCTTCGGTGAAAAGTGGGTTTTGTGATTACAACACCTCTGGCTACCCCTTCGGGGAATACAGGCGTGAGCATATGTATGTGAGAATGCATTTAGTCAAAGGGTGCAATTTTGGAATTACAAACAAACACTTAAATTAAATTTATCTGTATAGATGTATATATGCAAGAAAGTTTTATTTGTCAGTCGGTCAGCTTTCTTGAGGTTAAAAATCCCGGGTTGTGTTGTTTTAAACGATTAGCTATTAAACGTTTATATTATAAATAGTTGTTAAACGTTAGTACGTACGTTCTAATGCAAAAAGTTTCATGATACGAAGAAGGATAAGTAATTATTTTTGAATATGTCTAGCCATATGTCGAACGCTATAAATACAGTAATTGTTGCTTTCATAACTGGAGCAGATAGATATCATTACCTTTTACAATGCTTACAACCGTAAACTAGAATTAACGGTTATACATTTTATACCCGCTAAGGGTTCGTTCCAATTAAAATGCCCCGAATAATGACCTAGCTACTCTGCTGTAAAGATATTACAATTACTGAGTCTCTTTGAACGCAACTTTATTGAGATTGCATAATCAACTTATTGCAGTAACTTACGATCTTTAAATGCAATTCCAAAGCTACTACCAGTGCCGCCATGAGAATAGAACGCGCAGGAATAGTGGGGACAGTGCGCATGTTTTTATTCGCATCGCACCATATATATAGACAGGGATAGACTCATAAAGAAGAAAAAAGAAAGAAATAATATGTATTTATCATAAAACACAGATGCGATGTAGCATTAATTAAAATTATGTAAGGCACTAAAGGGATAGTTATTTTTAATTAAGTACCTACATTATAACGTCACAGACATACATTCACTCTTGAAAAAAGACTCTGTTGCTCTCTCTATTGCTTATTAATTGTATGTCTATGGGCCTCACACCTCAAAAACCGAATACTGCGCGAACAAAGGTACTCGTTCTTAGCGCGTGACGGTACCTATATATCCATTTAATCCTTTTAAAGATGATATATCTCGCTTTAAGAGTGTTGTCACATAGTGAATGTTTATACGACAAATTAAAATGTCATCTGGGCCTCTAGACAAAGTCACATTATCCCTCACCTTTCGCTAGTAGAAACGATACGAAATGTATGAGAATGTCACTAGACTGATTTTTGTCATTTGCATAATTTTTTTAACGTTGTTTAGTGCAAGCGAGAGAGAATGTTACTTTGTCTAGGCCTAATGAGATATGAATAGGTCATGTGATTGAATTAAATTGACGTCAGCAGCTGCGTTATTCTGTAAGGTAGCTCGGCGTCGATTTCGACGTTGAGTGTCGCTTGCAATCATTGGAAATTGAACTTCATCTTGTATTTATTATGTATCTATTTCCAGAGATAAACGTTCCTCACAGAATAACGCGGCAGATAATGTGACGTCATCTAGATTAAGCCGAGGAAGAGGAGGACCTGGCGAAATATACGCGACTATAAAATTATTCTACCATCCGTATTGCGTGCACAGAACAAGCTAGCGACACCTCATCGTGTACTTCATGCATATTTCAATGCAGTACGTAAGCGACGTATATCTATAAAAACAAGTATACAGGATTCCGGAGAAAAAGGAACAGTTGTCTTCTAGAAGTTGTAGGGTTTTATGAATATATCACTTTGTTGAAGCCGTAAAATATCTAGCTCCAACGATAATGTAGTTATAGGCTATGATTGCTAAGGGCCGAAGAGCTCGCCTTAAGTGATTACGTACGCGGTAATTAAACTTGTTAAATTAAGGAGAAGGTTAATGGTTTCGAAAAATGGTTTCATGGGATTACTTCAGGAACTATTAGTGTGAGAATAAAAATAAAAACGTAGTTTGATTTCACGTGAATAACTTAACGTTACAGCTGATTTTTACGCCAAAATAAGGTCTTGATATGGTCAAATTTGAACGTCAATTACTCGAAAACGGAAGAAGATATGTTTGTCACAATCATTTTATTTGTTTCTTAAAATTATACCCTATCACATATTTTAGCAGCTGTCCTATTTTCCCCGACACCGTGTATAGCTACCTACTTACAAACATACGAAATATTAAAAAAAAAGGTTCGTCTGATTATACTTATTTTGGCCAACTTATATTCCGTAGCTATGAAGCACGTAACTGTTATCGCCTTCCTCGCTTTATCGCGAATTTGCGTCTCTTAAGGCGGTAAACGTGCGACACGCAGAGTTTATTTTATTTATTCGGCGAATGCTATGTAGTGAATACCAACCTTAATTTTTATTCGAAATAAACACCCTCTTCATTTCGTGTGACGTGAACGACTTTACTAAGATTATAAAACAGGGTAAGATTAAAGAAATAAATGGTTCATTGACATGAATTAGGTTAACAATAAAACTAACCGTTTTGTAAAATGCTCGCAACGCAAAATCACATTTTACGTGTTTACAGGTGCCGTCACGACTTATGAGCGCTCAGCGAGAAAAGTTGGCAACTGTGCAAGTATTATTCGCGTACCGACAGATCCAGACAGGTTCATAAAATAATGCGGATAGGAGACTACGTTGCTCTGGACGAATGGACGAAATTTATTTGCAAACCTGAATTCTGGGACTCCAAGCAGTACTTACCTGTAAATAACAAAAAAATTAAAATGATAGAATATTGCACAATGTATGTGTGTATACATATGTTATCTATACATTTCATAGAGTGGGATAATCCCATACTAAAAGTATAATGCTCATAAATATACGCTATTTTTTAAATCAGTACGATGCCGCATATAATAATCACTAGTGAAGGCGGGTGTCTGTGTGAGTGTGTCATTTCGTACGATTAATTTGTAGATTCCGTATTGCTTGTAAGCTTATATACCTACATACGTACTGTATTAAAGCTGAACAGTATGCAAGTATTGTGCCTCGGAGAGCGCGTTAAGCCGTCGGTCCCGGTAGCCAATTTATCATCTTTGGCAATCGTTACAGGTCAGTCGGAAGCCTAAAATAGTCTGACAACTAGTTTAACCCAGATCACAGATTTTCCTCGTTGATGGGGTTGCGAAGGTTAGATGGCAGTCGTATAAAAATCAGGTGATCAGCCACATCGGGTTGAATCAAGTGCCGACCCGAACAATGTATGGGATAAGGCCAGGGAGATGATGAGTATGCAAGTATTCAGTGCTAAAGTAGAAATAACACATTTTCGGAGCTTTTGCCTTATGGGCTGATGCCAAAACGTTCCTTACAAATGCTCGGGATAAATAGCCCGTGAACAGAGCATTGAAGGCCTTTCACATTTGGCGGTGTTATAACGTTTACCTGTGATGAACGCATTAGTAAACATATAAATGGTAATGTGCGTGTAGTTTCTTCAAAAGGATTATAAATGTGTGCGTACATTCTACTTTCAAATATTTTAAGCGATCAATGGTTTCAACTGTTAAATTACAAAGAAGCTGACATTAAGTAACAGCCAGTATCTCAAAATATCACGTGATCTATTCAAATTACGTCAGCAGCGTATTCCATCTTTGAAGGGTCAGAATTCGAACAAAAATTTCCAAGACCGTTATGCGCCGCCATCTTGAGACAGGTCTATGAGACCCCTACCATTGTTGGAAATAGTAAAACGTAAAACCACCTGACCGTGTGAAACGTGAAAGCAAATAGTAGGGGAGAACACTTCACACGTATTCTAGGGGTCGATTATAAAAGGCTCACATTAATAGTTTAACCGTCTTGAGTCATAGATATTAACATCATCTCACTAACGTTTTTCTATTTAACACAAGTCAACCCATTGTTTGGTTACTAATTTGTGTAATACATATTGTTTACTTGCGTGAGAATGTCGCGTTTTGTCAATAGATATACGTAATTTATTCCCCGCGTCTATTTCGACTCTATTCGTTTATTGACCCTTGGAGTTTATGTGAAAACTTCAGAAGAACCATTTACAAAACTTTTTATTTGCCATCACTTTGTCTGTCACAAGATTTGTAGTCGTTGGTACTTCTGAAGTTGTGTTTACTTGAATTTGAACGAGAATACAATATTTTAAATTTTACTACATTATGTTCACGCTTGTATTCCCCGAAGGGGTAGGCACTCGGATTTCGCCCGAGGGTCCGAGCTAATTGCCGTCAACCGGGACATAATCCAGACTCCAGGCTGCTATCGGAACATTACGCATCGTACCCAAGGTCGATTGGTCCACAGTTGCGCTTGCGACTACTAGATCAAAGAGGCAATCTCTAAAGCTAAGTAGTAAGTATTTGGGTATATTTGCAATCCTTCATAATACTTAATTGGACCAAAACCAGCGTTTAAATTCAATCAATTAAATATTCAAAGTACGTTCGTGCCTGGTAAAATAGATTAATCGTAGATAGGTCACGAATCACGCGGAACATACAACTTGCGTGAACAGTTCCATCTAGCGAACGGTTTGAGAAACTTCGCAAAGATCATTAGCAGAACAGCGTAGGTGTTTCATGAGCGATAAAACTCAATATCATCTAGGTAGATCTCCCTGCAGTCACATAGATGCAACGAAATGTATCATTAATTCTATTAGTCCTGGACCGGTCTATTAAAGGTCGTTGGAACATGAAGGCTTGCGTAGACGTATAATAAATTAATTTATAATAAAGTTACTCGACATCAGCGCTGGGCGTACGTAACGCAATTTGTCGTTCCACTTTGTTAATCACATACAGTATGTTAAATTAATTTGTGTTTTATACAACGTATTCACAACAGCCGTAACAGGGTTAAGACAATTTACTTGTTCGAGATTTGCGAAGATTTTCAAGGTGAACATTTCAAGTCGAGTGATTTTCATAGTGGAACTAAAAGTATGACTTTATCTATACAGACAAATAAAACTGAAGTGTCTGTTTTTAATTCTAAAATAACAGCTTTTCACTTAATGCACATGAAAGTATATATACAGTACAGATTGAAAAAAAAACCTATTTTGAAAAAATCTGTCTTTCTGTCTGTTTGTTCCGGGAAATCCCTGAAACGGCTGGAGCGATTTTAACGGGACTTTACTGGCATGTAGCTAATGTTACAAGGAGTAACTTAGGCTACTTACTATTAATTAAAAAAACAATATGGGGGCACATATGAAATTACGTCTACGTGGGTGATACCACAGGCAACAGCTAGTTTCTATTATAATTGTTTATATTTCAGTTCATTTATTTATTATGTTGCAGGAGACAAAAACAAATGGCCTGGGGCCCAACCAAGAGCTCTTATTGCAATATTAGTTCGGCTGTGCAACAGTGACAGACTTATACACGTCAAATACATCTGTCTCGTAATAAGAGTAAAACTATCATGGTAATAAGTGGTTATGGTCCCTGTGCCTATTTAAAAGTGTATCGGTTCTTTCGATAGATTCGTGTTCCTAATTAATATGATCTATAACAGTGACATCTATGACTAATGGCACGTCATGCCCGGCCCGGCGTCTGCGCACAGATGATCTATGACAGTAACGGTTATGACGATTTCAAAGTTACATAGTTAGGCAGTTACTTTGTTTTCATTGTGTCAATGACCTCTATACGCATTGTATTTTTTGTGATGTGTAATTTGTTTAATACGCCTATTCACGCCCACATTCCTCATAAAAGTATGGTTCTATGACCTGTTTAAGGAAAGTGGTTGAAATCATTCGATACGTGTACTTTTAATATTGATAGATGCATCATTGGAAATTGATACATGAAACATACATAATAAAGTTCAATTTGGTATCTTAGAAATCAACACTCGACGACGAATGTGTCGCTGAGACAGAATAACATAGCTGCAGCCTAAAATACCTCAATCATATTAGTGCAGTAAACATCTGGACCATATTCTAAATCTGTTAGATTCCCCAAAATATCTAACAAATACTTAATAACGATTATTGAAATATCTGCGGTGTGGTCACAGATAAAACAAAACAGAATTTGTGACAATAGTGTATTTAACGTAACATAGTTTTACCTGTCGATGTCGCTAGTTCCCACACTTTAAGGCAAAGCACAATGTGCCTTTTTACAACCAAGCCTTTTGTCATTTGAAAGAAATAATAGTTTTTCAGAGAACTGGGTAATTGACGACTTCGTTTTTTTAGAGCTAAAATTTCTTCAAATCGAGTTTTATATTTCTAACACTAAAACCTATTTCTGTAGTATGAAATCATAGGAATAAGCAAATATTTTCAAAGCGCCTAAAGAAAAACAGAATAAGGTTGTTTGTACAAATCTTTGCTATTATAGCTTTAGTAGGCGCTTACAAATATGTACTTTATTATTTCACATTTTTCCTTCCACTGAACACGTAGTTCGATAGAATGAATTTATAATATAACTAGTGCCCCGTGGTTTCACCCGCATATTATTGCATTAGCTGGGACAAACAGACTGACAGACTGAGAACAGTAACATGGAATTAAAAACAGACACTCCAATTATTTATCGGTATACAATTATAACGTTGACTTCGTTGACGGAACAGCAGGACGATATGGAAGTAACTAATAAGCATTGGCCTTACATTCTTATTCTGCTACTTATGGTACTATAACGCTAATTAGGAATCTAGCCTCGCGGTCTAGGCTACCTTAAGAATTATATGCCATATATGATAACAATTTGTTTACAACCGCTTTATAAAACCTTGGAGTAATTCTATAGAAATCCTCTAAAACACATTTTGCGTGAAATATGCTCATGAAAGTCTAAATAGATAAGACTCGCAAAACATCAAGGGTTGCACAGTTGAAACTTAATTCTGCGGCTTGTTTGTCCTTTATCCAAGCCTCCATGTTCTCCTCGCCGTCTTTGTTTTTAGTATTTAAAACATTATGAACGTAAACAAACAAGATTCGCGAAGTGTAAACAGTAATTTCTTTTGATACATTTTCTTATCCCTCAAAGAAATAAATTCCTCCCTCAAAGGACATGTTGATTTTATAACAACAAACTTAGGGCTGTTGACTTTATGAATTGTCCCTTTTCGGAGAAAATCTGAAAAGTAAAGGACATACATATGTAAAAAGCTTAAGATATGGAAAAGGGTCTATGTTCGTTCAATTTTTCAAGGAATATGTTTAAGTAGTTTTATCAGTTTTTGTGTATGTTATTATAACATCTCATTTCTAAGTACGATGAGCCTGAGAATAAGATTTACTTTGTCTCCAGCACCGGTATTTGTATTATTCTAACAAATATAAATGTTTACCCTAGATCAACAAACGCCTGATATTTTTCGCATAGCAGTACTTCTAATCGTGTCTATTGCTTTTAGTAATTCCTCAGAGATGTTGTTAATTACTTGGGTGTGCATACATCTGAATATGCGGTTAGTAATCTTCTGATGCTTTGGTTTTATTAGCTGCGAATGTTTTTGCGAGATTGCAATAGTATTTTTAAATAGGCTTTGAGGTAGCAATTAAGTTAATGAAACGTTACATATACAGAATTGCAGTGTAGTTATAAATAATACAGCATCTAACTGTCCCTCGGTTGCTGGAACAAACTACGATATCGTGGAGCGGTATTCTATTACGTCGTAGTTCAAATAGTTATTAGTACAAGTTCCGTCGTTGTGGTTCAGGTTGGGAATATATTGAATGAGCGGAGCGACTACCGCTTAGATTTTAGTACTCAGGAAATAACCGTTTGCCACTTACTGAATACATAAATAAATGATCATTTGATCCGATCGATTTAAGTAATGGCAGCCCGATTCAACTCCTATTAAAGTGTTGGTTGTGTGCTTAAAATGATGTTGAATGATATCGCTGGAATTAGTTCTTCTAAAGATGAATTTTGTTAACTTCACGTTTGAAAATTTGAATTATTTGGACACACGAGTCCTATGGATAAAAATAGGCTTTGTATTGCCTGATTACCTTCTGTAGCGGATATCGCTGAAAACTTGTAAAGTAAAGTTGTTTCAAATAGTATTATATATATGTATGTATATATACATCTACCACTAACTCTTCTCTATTGTGTTTTAAACCAGATCTCATATACGGGCCGTCAAGAGTTATCTGTATGGCGCGACGCGAATAAGATACATGCGCAGTTACCCTTACTAAAATCGCTGAGCGCTCATAGATATCAATGACGGAGGCATCTGTCCGCTCCGCTCATGACCATGTAACCAGCCTTAGGACCACTCCGGATTTGCCATTCAGATTTCAGTTAGCCGTTCGAGCTCATTTGATTAATGGTTTTAGCAAATATCAGCTCTCTTGGCTACTGGCTTAGTGCCTTTAGAACACTTGCATTCATACCATGTTTAGATCAGAGTTACTCCCTTTATGAGCATGTTTAACTAAAAAACATCAAATCTTTTTCAAGTTGCTCTTCAAAAGTCTCTGGTTCAGAGGTTACGCGTCGCTTATGGTCCTAAGTTTGACCTCTTAGCTGACCAAATAACTATATGTATAAATTTAAAAGCTGTGTTTTGAGATACGTGCTGAGATTTAATTCAAGTCGATTTAGCAAACTATTCTGAAAGAGAGGTGTAGGTTATTTCAATATTGATAATATTGTCAACACCGTTGGTCTAGTGGTTGGTTAGTATACCTGGCTGCTACACTAGGTATCGCGGGTTTGATTTCCGCTTAAAGGCAAATATTTCGTGTGATATGAGCAGGCGTGTTTGCCGTCTCTTGGTGCTAAAAGAAAAAAATATTATGTCCGTTGTCTAGTACTCATAGTACAATAATTTCTTAGTTTGGGACTAGATGGCGCTGTGTGATAATGTCCAAATGAATAGTTATTATATACAAAAATATTTTTTCGGTTCCGACTGGTGGTTTCAGGAATATGCCGCTTTTAATCAAAAACAAACTAATTAATATAAGTGGTAATTATTACGGTATTATTCCATTAATTTATATTACGATAGTGTTTTCACACTTTGTAAAATTTGCAAATGTAAACAAAGGTGGTCTGGCTAGGTGCCTTTCCTATGAACTTTGTACAAAATACCTGTAATAATATAGGTATGTTATTGTCAAACTTCGCGGTTCAAATACGACGTCAATATTTTACATACATAATTAATTAATTAGTCGGTTATAATGACAAATAAAGGTTATGAAAACATCCTATGTTTCATAACAAAATAAACATTTTATGTAAAATAAATATACAGAACAAGTCTTTGCCCACACATTTTATTGGTATCTTAACTACCTGACTTTGGGTCGAACGTACCAGAAAAGGTCTTCAGCCGAGAACTTAGCACCTTTGAGACCCAGATGTAGTTCCAGAAACAGATAATAATAACACGAGACCAAAAACCACTCTTATGTAAAAATTGTGTAAAGAAAAAATATTCTTTATGAATTGTATTAAAAAAAAACAGATTAAAAAAACACTTTATTATTTACGGAACGCGCTAGCGAATTTTAATTGGAATGTATAGTAAGTCTTTTTACTTATTTTAAACGTCAAAAATAAAGGCTAAAAAAACATTGACTCACCAAAGCAATCCAAATCCGTTCATTAAAGCAAAATTCTTCAGGAAAACTATCTAAAAACTAATATATCAAACACACAACCTTATTACGCTAAAAACTAACACAAGTCCATGCACTCTTACATTAATAATTTGGATAGTGACTAGAAACTTAAGGGGACCAAAATCACAACCGTGCGCGACGACGGTCGACTCATAACTGAATGTGGGGGTCAAAATTCGGAAAAAATAATTGAGCTGCAGGCAAGGCGCCCATACGTTACGGCCGAGATGGCTACAACAAAAAAGAACCCTAAATATTAGTTGTTATGGTGGTTCTCAAACTTTTTATTTCTTGTATTAAAAAAAAACTTATCAAAAAAAATGCTAATAGATTTACCCCGAGACTATTATGCAAGTATTAAGAGGGAACTTTATGCCTTAAAAATACCTTTCTATTACTTACTTACAAATATAAGAATATACTTAAAAATATCCTTTATGCCTTAAAAATCATTCCACTAGAGCTTTCTACCAAAAATATAAAAGGATTTCAACGTTTACAGTCAAAATAATATCAGGTTTTAAAATTATATGAATTTTCTTAGCAACATTTTAATTCAAAATATCGCAATTAAGTGCGATTTATAGCGAAAAACATAGTGTGAATGACCTGAGTTCTGTTCTGCCTAAGTCATTGAATTGTTTAGTTCAATGACTGTATTTTACGACCAGCCTTGCCATAGACTTTGACTCAGTGAAACGTGACTGAGATATGAAAACTGTAATTATATATATTTTCCATAGCAATTATAATTTATGCGTGGTTATTTTAAAAGATAGATTGATGAGCCATCATAGTTTGTCTAGATTATTGACTTTGGGTCTTGCAAACCAAAGGTCACGCTAACTTGGTTTATTTCACAATCTTTCTTCATGTTTTTCCTTGAATTGTATGAGTAATGATTTAAGTTCCGTTAATATTAATTTCAAAGGAAATTGAGAATCTTCTTTTGACTTATAGATTTAGAAACCGAACAAAGAAACTGCATTAACGGAGTAATTACTGAGTTTTTTGTCAAGATAATTTCAGTGATCTACCGTCATAACCTGGTAATATATGTATATTATATAATCCTGTATAAACATGTCATTCTATTCATGGCTTAAATTTTGGAAAAAGTCTCTTCAAATAAGAAAAAGTAAGATATTATTCGGGCAAATACAGAAAGGTTTGTATGTAAGTTTGTTCATAACTTATTAAAACAATTAATGACATCACTAACACAAATATTTGCTAAAAGTTATATATCACTTCTTTGTGATTCGCTTCATCTTCACAATTCTGGTTTCCAAGGTTATCGAGCTCCGTTCATTGTACCCACACCTTTTTAGGTATATTTTTTATCAGAGATAACATGGTGTGGATTCAACGTAAACGATTTTAACACGTTTTAGCTTAATTTCACATGTCAATCATCTTTAATGTGTGACGAAAATTCCAGTTTTTTAATAATCGGTCGTTTTGCAATTAAACTCAGTTTTTATCTCTGTTTTAGCTAATCTCTGCGTGGAATAGTTACTTTGGGCTAACGCTAACTTTAACACGCTATCGGTCTGAGCTTGATGATATATAGCCTTATAGGCTTCCTCGACAAATGGATCAGTAGTTGAGTGTAGAAGTACGTCAGGATCAGGTTGATATTGTTTACCAAAGTAAACAGATTTATAGATAAAATACATTGAAAATCTAAAATTAAGTCGCAATAGTGTTTTCGTATAGTTATAAAAGTTTTTACAAAACTATTTACTTCTTATTGACGTTATTTTACAGTACCAGGCAAGTTTACATAAATGATTATACTTTTAAGAGCTTATCATTTTTATCGATAGGTGAAAAGTTTGAGACACGCCGACGTCGGATTCAAGTTCTGCAGCTGCCCTACACACACAAAAGTGCATATGTTTAGGGAAGGGATCATACATGTGTGCGTGAGTGAGCGTGTGTGCGTGAATGCAGGTGTGTGTGTTTAATTCGTAGGGGTGCATGTCGTGCTATTGTGATTAATGATTTATCCCCTTGTCGATCAATTATTTCTTGTTTGATTATATTGTTGCATTCCATGTTTTATTTAAAAAAAAAAATACTTTTTCCGTATGAAGAATATATAAATGAATAAGGTAATATTAATAGATTCTCGTTCTGTATTTAATATAACTTTAACCGTGACCCGCGTAGACTTAATTTCGTTTTGTTTTTTATTACTAATAAGTAGTTTTCGAATATTCCCTATACCATTTGTCGGCACAATAGACGGTTTTTTTATGTAATTGGTTTTTTTAAGGGAGTACCGTGTATACTTTCAAACGCATTTATTGAAAAGCTGTTACTTTGAAACTACAAACAGACACTCCAAATCTATTTATCTGTACATACATATGCTCACGCCTGTATTCCCTGAAGGGGTAGGCAGAGGTGTTGTTATCACAACACCCACTTTTCATCGAATTTGATTAAGTGCCAACGTGACAGATGGTGAGTCTATCGCCGTCTCATGCACTATATAATACGTCATTGAATTACTTCTCAGAAATATGCAGGTTTCCTCACGATGTTTTTCTTCACCGTAAAGCACGTGGTGTGAAATCACTGTACATAAGTTGTTTTCGAAAAACTCATTGGTGGTACAGGCCCCGCTTTTTTTCATTTATCTGTTATTTATCTGTATAGATAATTAACTTTTTAAACACGTCCTAAGATTAAACGGCACCGCCAGACGCGACAGACCAAATGACCTAACCCTTCCTTTGACAACATAACTCTAAAACCGGTTATTAAAGTTCCATAATGTCATGGACTCGCCATGAGTCATCCTGATCTAGGAATGATTAGCATCTAGTCTACATTCCATGAACATCTTAAAATCTGCTTAAAATGTGCACGTGTCATTGTGTATGCAAGTTTATGCCTTAAATGCTGATTAGCCAGAGACTAAAATAGATTGGCTGGAACTGTTGCCAGCCAAAGTCGTAAGTTGTAAGGTCATTGCTATGTATCTCACGCGTTTAGGCAAAATATAATGTTCTATACATGTGTATAATATGTCGGTCTGATAGTCTAGTGGTCAGTGGCCTCGTCTGAAGCTAGAGGTCGCGAATTCGGTCCCCTAAGGGCAAATGTTTGTGTTATTCATATTTTTAACTCGGGATTGAATGTCGCACTTAAAATATGTTATATGTTGATGTTAAGTATTTTTTTTATTATGATTAGGTGAAATCAAAAGAAGTCGCTCATATACTAGCTTGGCACGTGGTTTCATCCGCGTTGGCTTAATTTCGCCGGACCCTAACTCTTTCAAACACAAAATTACCTTCAGTTCTCCTTGAAATATCAGCTATCTGCCAGTGAAAGTCCCGTTGAAATCAGTCCAACCATATTTAGAAAATAAAATAATTGATAAATTGATTTTATCATTGCATATATTTATATTATTGCGTATGTACTTCAATCTGCATTTGATGTAAAACTGCTAATTTAGAATTACACACACAAAAGACACTTTAATTTTATTTATCTATATAAGTTGATAGTTATGTAAACAAGTTGCATACAAACTCAACGCACGTTGCACTGCGTTAAGGTAGGTCCGGATGTTCTAGCGAATACCTATAAATAGGTGTAAAGGTACCACGGGTCAACGACCGGGTGACTGACCCCCCACAGATGATCTTCTGTACTTTTTACGACACAAGTGTTGGATTATGAATCATGTTGAGACACAGATTGGTCAATGATTACGAGCGGCGATTTTAGCCCCCTTAATCCACTACTCTAGTATACATTAGAAAAATAATCTATACATATTTATACATAAAATTAAGCTTACGTTTTTTAAATTATTTATTTTGTTTTCTTTAAAATGTATAATATTTTTGAAAAGAGTAATTACTGAGTTTCTTGCCAGGTTCTTCTCAGTAAGCAACCGTCCGAACCTGGCGGTAGCATGTATAATCCTGTATAATTATGTCATTCTGACGACTTGAAAGTACTTTGTAAAAAGTCTAATCGAATAAAGATACTTTTGACTTTGACTACTTTTGACTTTGACTTTAAAATTATATATTTTAGTTATTAGGTTATATCTTTTAAAGTTTGTTTTTATATTCACCGATGTATCTAGCAAACAAATAATGTTTATAATAAAATGCAAATGTCTTATGGAAGTATATACAGTACTTACCTACCTAAATAAAAAAAAAATCTCTGCCGTCCTGTCTGCCTGTTTTTCTGGCTTATCTCTGAATCGGTTTAAACGATTTCGACGGAACTTCGCAAACACAGAAAATTAGACTTACTTTATTTAATAAAGAATTCTTCGAAGGAAAGCCACTTAATAAATTAAGTCTATGCGAAAACACACAACGTCAGCTTACTACTAGAAACCAATAAGCAATTGAATTAGTAATACAGAATTTAGTTTTTAGAAATTCCCTACCATGTCGGAAGTGTCGGTAGAGGGCGTCCAAGGAAGAACTATTATGACCAAATTAATAGTATTTATCAGAAAGGTCAAATTCGGAGCACTCGTAACCGAATAAAGTGTATGAAGAGATGCATGAATGTGGATGAAGCGAAAGAAGTATGTAAGGATCGTAGCATGTGGTTAACGGTGGTCTCTGCCTACCCCATGGGATACAGGCGTGAGCATATGTATTTATGTATGTATGTTAGCGTGCTATCGCCCCCGCGTGAGATTGAGTGAGATTTATTTTCTCCCTCTAACGCCTCACGTACTAAATGGACCTATTATCATCATCATCATATCAGCCATAGGACGTCCACTGCTGAACAGGCCTCTCCCAATGATTTCCACCTCACCCTGTTGGAAGCGGCCTGCATCCAGCGGGTCCCCGCGGCCTTGACCAGATCGTCCGTCCATCTCGCGGGGGGGGCGTCCTACGCTGCGCTTGCCGGTACGTGGTCTCCACTCGAGCACTCTACTGCCTCAGCGGCCATCAGTCCTTCGAGCATTGTGGCCTGCCCATTACCACTTACCTATTATCATTGCGCATACATTATTACATACATATGTGTCAATAGATTATTATATGTATTGACACATGTGTTTGTGATAATATAAAGACGATATAATGTATGTAAAGTCTCGTAATTCATTATTGGCATAAAATTAACACCAAGCGCTAACATTGTTTTGACACCCTGTCATTCAAATTGCACACTTCAGTTATCTGCTTTAAGATAACTTATTCATTGCGTCATCGTCTTTGTTACTTTGATGTGGTCTGAGAAAGCAAATATGTAATGTATATTTATTGTTAAACAAATATGACAAGTGTTCAAGATCAAAAAGCAAAATTGTATCTTAAACTAGCGGACGTCACGCATAGTTCCCGTTCCCGTGGGGCAATAAAATATAGCCTATATTAATCAGAGATAATGTAGCTAGCATTCTAATGGTGAAAGATATTTTTAAATCGGGCCAGTACTTTTTGGGTCAATTCGTTACTAACTTACATACAAACCTATCCTCTTTATAGTATTAATATAGATTTCGACTTCAATGGAATATTTTTCAATATAGTCACAAAACCAGTGGAACAAGAAGAAAACAGTACCCCAAGTATAGGTTTTACCAAGTTCTAACGTTCACTACATCGATGCGTTTTTCCTCGTTTTGTACTGGAATGTTAAACTTTTTACAGTTGCCGCTAGGGGTGCTACTACGGCCCCATGCACTGCCCCAACGTATGCTTTTACGCTAACGTTATCGCCTGCGTATTTGCCATTTTTAATGGCACGTAAAAAAACGCAAGTTCAACACCTAGAATTGGGGCACTGAATGAAGAAAATACGCATGCGATATCGTCATTCAACCATATTGAAACCTTAACTAACCCCCAGTTCTGGTCTGTACACTGTTATATTACAATCTTATAACACCAAGGTATCCGTAGGTCAGTGACGTTGTATTAAAAAAAAAGATATAAAAAAAGAAATATTTGCAAAATAAGTATCGCGGTTAGCACAGCCTTAGTCCTTCCGTTTAGTGTTGTGTTACATACCGCATCGATATCGATATGGGTAACTCGATGCACTTTGCATCACCGTATCGATTGCAGGTGCTAGGACGCGCGACATGTTAGGGTTGTACTTTTACAGTTTAACCCTGAATTACTTCTATTACTTGTTAAATAGTGTTACAGACTTAAAGATGAATAGAAACGGTTTTTGATTTTATAATCAACAGGGGGCAGGACCTACACTTCGCGGATGAAAGCACAAACAGATGACAGTACAGATAATGCTGTGTTGTGTTAGCAACGGGATATCAGGGGCCATACCATAATCTCTTATTGCCATGATAGCTTAGCTTTAAGTGGTGTAACATTCCATGGCACAGCAATTCGCAAAGTCAGGCACAGTAATTTTGATTACATCGTGAGGAAACCTGCATGTCTGAGAAGTAATTCACAGACGTATGTAAAGTGTCTGAGACGGCGATAGACTCTTGATCTTTGGTGAAAAATGAGTGTTTTTATTGCAACACCTCTGCCTACCCCTTCGGGTAATACGGGCGTGAGAATATGTATTTACGATTGAAAAGGTCCAGGAATCATCTTGCAGCAGTCAAACAGTCATAATAATAATACTAGGTCGTTTAAAAATAAACAAAATAATGCTCCAATGTAAATCTTCGCAAATCGATTTCAATAATCGTTAAAAGGAATCGTATAAGCAAACAAATCGGGTGATGTTCATGTCAAAGCGCAATTTATTCGTTTACAATCATCTTGATGTCACTGCGTAAACGAATCACGGTGAAATGTGGAATGGATTCCCGGCGTAGTTGACTGAATTATAATGACATTTTACCTTTTTATATATCTAGTTTCACCTGCGTCTTTGCCCGTGTGGTATATTTATTTATATTAAATATAAAGTCGCCTGCTACGCAAGTTCGAATCCCAGCGGGGCTTGTACCAATGAGTTTTTCTAAAAATATATGTGCAGATTTCACGTGAGAAAACCTGGTTATGTCTGAGTAGTAATTCAAAGCCGTATGCACAGTGCCTGAGACGATGATGGACTCACCCTCTGTCACGTTTGTACTTAATCATATTCGGTGAAATGTGGGAGTAACAATTACACGACCTTGTAACAATCTTTCCACAACATGCTCGACAAATCCTATGTTGTATTCAGTATCATTATTGGTCAAAAGAAAATATGCTTATATACAGTTACATATATGACCATAATATATATATATTACAGTAGGGTTTTTATTCGTTTATCTCATCCATTTATTTGTGCCCTCGATATCTACAGGACGGATATCCACACAAAGCCTCTTGAGATCAACTTTGGACATACAAAGGAAAGGAATGTACGAGATCAGGGTTGTCACGTACGAATTAAATTGGTTTCACACTATTCAATGTTGGGTAAAGAATGCTATAGAATTTATATTTCAAACTACATTATTGGTTATATTAAAATATGTTGAATGCACTGTCTATAATATACAAATATTTCTTTCAAATTTCATCACTAATATATTCACAACATTTTTTTTAATTAAAAAACAATTAGTTCCTACATTTTGAAAATACTATAGAATATTTAATATTTCAAGGGTGACATCCCTATGGGTCAATCGTATAAAATAAAGTGTTTTCCTCTCCGAACAGATCCTTTGATATTTTCATTGATATTCAGTTCAATAAATATATTACCAAACTATTTTGCAAGTTACATATCCGTAGGACAAATATATTTTAAAATATATTATATTATCTTTACTTTACAGACTTCAACTTATCATCGAAAGTGCCAAAGTAACAAATTCAAATTCAAAATATTTTTATTTGATTAGACTTTTAACAAAGTACTTAATTTCGCATGGTCAGAATGACTCGATTACACAGGATTACACATACTACCGCCAGGTTTGGAAGATTGCTTTTACTGAGAAGAACTCGGCAAGAAAACAGATGGTATATCTATCTACCGCCATCTCGGTCACACACCATATCGGTCATTTACCATAATAAATATGTAAAAATAAAATAAAATAATGCCTTCCTGCTACTCAAATTACTGAACCACTAAGGCTTAAGTAATTTTAATATATTTTAGATCAATAAAAACTGATCCCTCATGACAACTCTTCTTGATGTGAATGGAAAAATAACTCGTTGTCCTTCTTATAACACAAAACTCATTAAAAATAATGTGGTGAAAATTATATAATACGCGAAATCAAATTGCCGGTTCGTGTTTGGTAACAAAAGGATCAAATTGATAGAACAAAGTGCGATGTAAATCACTCTTGATTGACAAAACAATTACTTAAATTAAAAAGTATGGTTTGCACGCGATCCAGGGAATACGAATTAAGGTCACCACAGGAATAATAAAGAAACTTGGGGGTTGTAATTCGTTTATTAGATTCATTGGTAGCTCAGAAAACACGAGAGACTGACATTTAGTACCCGACACGAATGTTTGAATAAGATTGAAAAAGAATTAAATATTTGACTACAGCACTAAAGGCCCGCAAGGTGCATGTCTCAGCAATAAATGTGCAGTATAAATAATAACGTATGCAGTTTTCTTTGTTCTTTGCATATTTCCAAGTAGCTGTGACCTGTGGAAATTTCATTCCCGAGGAACCTTTTTTAAATCAAAGTAGCCTAGCCAGGTACCTACCCGGAACAAACAGAGAAAAAATTGAAACTTTGTTTTTTTTAATTCAGTACCGTTTATATCATACTCAGTACAGTACCATATGCATTTAATGAAAAGTTATTATTTTGGAATTACAGACAGACACTTCATTTTATTTATTACTGTATAGATGTTTTTGCATAGCGATTAGTAATCAATATTTTTGCCTTTTCAAAGCATACCCTACACTTTTCCCACTTTCGATTGAATTGTTTAAGCCTGCAATAAATCTAGACCTAATTAATTCAAAGTCCAAATTAAGTCAAAGCCCGCATTTCACAGTGACTTGAAACTTAAAATAAAATAATGTTTTGTTTCCACAATACAATAACTATCTAATTTTTAACCGATTTCAAAAGGAGGAGGTTGTCAATTCGGCTGTTTGATTTTTTTTTCATTGAAAGACTACCATATTACACATAACTCTTTTGACAACTACATTTTCAACGAATGTTATTTCTGCTTGCCTTCTTACTAATTACTTTTTTTCAAATCCTGTTATATTTATATTAGTGGAAGTCTTCATACCTTTAATACCTTAGTCTATACTCTCCTATATCGCGCGCTCAGAACGATAGGCACTCAACTCCAAACATTGCCATAACTAATTAAAATCATCATTCCACTAAATAATTATATTTATTTTTCTTTTATTGACATAACATAACCTAGACTTTACTATAAAGATATATAAAAAGTCTTCCAATATGGATTGCGATTTCCAAAAACATTTGATACTTGAATTGAGCCCCTATATTTCTTAGGGTGCGATATGTATAAGTCTCTTACACAAATTGATCATAGGATTGAGCGAGCATCGAGGGCTGCAATGGTATGTAAACAAGGAAACGCAGCCGGCTACCAGATCGATATGGCGGGGTAAACACGGCGGTTGCCATGGCGACCCGCCGGGAGAATTTCCTTGCTACCCTCAACCCTCCCCACCGTGCGGACGCATTTGTTTTCGTCTGGGTACTTGGGTTTCATGGGAAATGGATTAATTCCTTATATAGCGAAGGATTTTTTGGAGGTGGGCAAACATTATCTTTATATCGAAATTGATAAAGCATTAATTATTATTATATACCTACTAACTAGCTGTGCTCAGCGGTTTCACCCGCGTTTACTTAATTTAGCAGATTAGCCGGAACAAACAGACAGACGGACAGGGAAAATTTGGTTGTTTCTTTAGTTTTTCTTTGTCTGTTTCGTGTATACTTTTATATGCATTTAGTCCAAAGTTGTAATTTTGGAATAACAAAGAGACACTTAAATTTTACTTATATATAGATTATAGATACAAGAAACAGGTGGCAAATGCTCAAAATTAACTGTAACATTTTTTCCCAGTGTAAGACGTAACATTGTAAATATGCAACGAACAAAGAAATTGTAGGTACTCATTATCTTTGTACTGGGCATTTTTTACTGAGTCATACACACTGCGGGCCTTTATTACTGCAGTCAAACAAAATTCCTTAATTTTAAACTTGTTATTCCAACATTCCAGTACTTAATAGTATTGTACAATATATAACTTGACAATGGGATACTTAGCGACTGTCTCGCCGAATTAACTTAGACTACCCTTAGTTTTAACTTGAATTCTCAACTTAGATTATTGTATTAGTATTGCCGCTCTGGTAACGACCTCTAGACGTTCTAATGACCTTTTGTTGCCAAAGTTTATAAATGTAACAGGAAACTTAAGATATTTTTGGATTAAGATTGTTATGTTATGTCTAATATGTCAAGGTGACAGATGAGGATAGGCAT
The DNA here is from genome assembly GCA_929442735.1 of Watsonalla binaria. Taxonomy (NCBI): domain Eukaryota; kingdom Metazoa; phylum Arthropoda; class Insecta; order Lepidoptera; family Drepanidae; genus Watsonalla; species Watsonalla binaria. The sequence continues at coordinate 5,345,822 of OV838938.1, forward strand.
TCGGAGAATTGGCAGGTAGACGAACCTTAATCCTCACAAATCAGATTAAAAAAAACGACCAACCAAGTGGTAGTGGGTCTCGCGTACCATCTTATACAGATATATAAAATTTTATTGAAGTATCTGTTTTTATTTTCAAAAATTAACAGCTTTTTACTAAATGCATATGTAAGTATATACGTAAACAACATTAAAAAAAATAACTGATTTTAACAGCGTCAAACTCGACGACGAGCGTTGGTTACAATCATAGGAGATTTTTTCATAACAAATGGAGGATAGGATTAATTTTCGTTTCTTTAACGCGTTCACTGCTAACGACGTGTATGTGCGTCCAACTGTTAGAGAATTTACGAAGTTGAAATGTTAGCAGTGAATGTGTTAAACCGACCCTCGACGACGACGTAGTGCTACGCTGAGAAACCTTAGTGAATAACGCGGCAGAATCCGGATCGTCAACCTCATAAGAAAATAAACTTTTAATTACTTTTAAGCGTCTTGTCTGTGACAAGCATTTGTAAATTAATGTCAACAATGAAGTCAATCTAAACTTTATGATTAGTGTTGGAAACAATCGCTACATGTATGGTATGCTTACTTTAAAGTATGTGAGAGGAAACAGGATTTCCATTGGGAATCCTTGTGATGTAACTTACCTGAAACAAAAACACAAAATAATTATTTTTATTATTTTAATAATCAGCCTGTTTCGCCTGCTTGCCAGTAAGATTACACATGATTCAAAAAAATAGGTTCGCGAAATAAGGTCTATGCGTGTGAAATCGCGGGGCACAGATAGTTTTATAAAGAACTCTAAGCATTTGGCCTATAAGACACAGGGCACAAAAGTTACTATACAACGAAAGGCTTTTGACTTTTTATAGGCTCGATAATTCAGTGAAGAAAAAAGGATGAATTCTTGTAAAAGCTAGCAATGCTATTTATAACAAAAAGTAATACATAAACAATAATTTTGCATAAATTATTATCAAAAAAAATTCTTGCTCTAAAGTGTGGGGTGCTATTTTAGACTTATACAAAGGAGAAAGATTTGTATGTAAGTTTCTTCGTATTGAATGGGCTCCGAAACTACTGGATCGATTAGAAAAGTTCTTTCAGCAATGGATAGCTACATTATCAGCGAGAAACATAGGCTATTTTTTATTTCCGTACTTCCGCGGATTATTCAAGCCACCCAAGGTCTGCTCCAATTGATCCTGACTCCCAGGCCTAATTTGTCATACGATTAATCTTTTATAAGTCACAGGATTTATTTGGAAGGTTCTATAATGTTGGTTTCTCTCATTGTTGCATATTAATAGGTTGTTTCAATTTGGTAAAATTGTAACGAAATTGAAACAAAACGTCCCATCCCTTATTACGTAGCCATTGTTCTTGGGCTAAACAAAAGCCCTTTTCAAGGAAGATTTGGGCCCTGCAACTTGACGCAGTGTATTACGGCACAGATAAAATTGTTAACTTTGGTCCAAAAGGTTTATGATACAGATAAAATATATTTACATTTAGTTTAGGAGGATTATGTATGCCTGTGGGGGATTCCAACTAAGGTAGGTTTTATCTTTATAAATGGACTAAGCTGCGCCCTGTGGTTTCACCCGCGTAGATTTAATTTCATTCCGGCGGAACTCTAAATGTTTTTCTACATAAAAGTAGCCTCCTTGTAACATTAGTTATATTAGCCATTGAAAGTCTCGTTAAAATCGGTCTAGCCGTTTCAGAGATTACCCGGAACAAACAGACACGGACAGAGAAAATTTATATACTTTCATATGCATTTAGTGAAAAGCTGTTGGAATTACAAACAGAGATTTCAATTTTATTTATCTGTATTTAGTATGTATAGATGTATAGATTTACGTATAGTTAAGCCCATTTTTTGTTTTAATAATCTTAATTTATTCTGCTACAAGTCTGCCTACCCTTTCGGGAATACGGAAATAACTCAAATGAAAGTCATTACGGATTTTTTTAATTGTGTCAGGCTTTCTTTCCGAGCCGGATTTTCAAATTGTTTGCCTAGCACCTAATAATATATTTCCCATTCCCACCTAATAGTCCAAAAATTTGCTGAAGACACGTGCTGTAATTTCCACTTCCAATATACGTAACCCTCCGACATGATTTACGTCTGACAGCAGAAGGCTCCTAATCCTCCACTTGTCATTCCGAGTACGTACTCGACGATAATTGGATAAAATCTGTTTTAGAGACGTCACGACGCGACTTGGGGATCAACGGTTTTTATATTACATTTTCATAAAAAAATATATAGACTGGTTTACTCGGGGAATGATTGTGTTTCAATTTGGCTTAATGTTGCCTAGTTTTGTTTGTAGATGGCGCTGTAAGCTGTGTTTTCAGCACAAGATGGCGTTGTTAGGTTTGGGCCTATTATTCTAGATCTTATCTTTCTTATATCTTTAAACGAGCAATTCTTGTATATGTATATAATCAGAGTCTCGGAAACGGCCCCATCTATTTTCATGAAATTGCATGTAGGGGGTTTCAGGGGCAAAAAATAGATCTAGCTAGGTTTCATTTATGGAAAACATAGTTTTGACCTTGTTTTCAGGCACTGAAAAACTCATAAAATATAATTACAATACGACAATTTTCGCCAACATCTGTCAAGTTATGGTAGCTTAAAGGTGAGGCTTCCAGCTTACGGGGGGATAACAAAACTAAAGTACCCCGGTTCGAGACTGACGTTCACTGGATTTTTTTTTCTTTTTTATTTTCCTTATCTCAAAAAGGTTGAATTTCCTTGACTTCACTGTATTAAATATCGTCATACACAAAATGATCGTCTTGTCAAAATGAACCCAAATTCGATAATACAACAGTTAGATTCGTCTTCACTATTCCATAATTGAATTTATCCCACGCGTTACCCTCATCAATTACAATTAATTCAAATCAAGGCTAAATTTCAGAAGGTACTAATGAACGAGACAAACACGCTTTACAGTTAGTTACATCAAGTTTTCGAGCCACACGTCGCGTAATTTGATAACGTGATATAATTTATGAAGTGATAAATGCACCCTTAACACGCGCTTCAGACCAAGAGATATTTTGTCGCGACGTGACAGCAGACCGCGACAGAATTGTTCAGCTACTTTAGGCGATTTAAAAAAATAACTAAAAACAACAATATGGTAGACGAATCCAAGACACGGTGTCTTACTTATCTATGATGGCCTAGGGTTTGAGCAGTCGCCTGCTACGCAAGCGACGCAAGTTCGAATCCCAGTGACCGATGCCCCTACCAATGAGTTTTTATAAAAACTTGGATGGAATCATCGTGAGAAAACCTGCATATGTCTGAGAAGTAATTCAAAGACGTATGTATAGTGCGTGAGACGGCGTTAGACTCACCACCTGTCACGTTGGCACTTAATCATCTTCGGTGAAAAGTGGGTGTTGTTGTTATAACACCTCTGATTACCCCTTTGGGGACCCTTCCGGGATGGCGTGAGCATATTTGGCTTTTAGTTCTAGTCTCTTTTGTTCACTTCATACACCAATTCGAGAGAAATTCAGGATTTACGTATTCTGATTTGCATGCCTTGGCACGTGACAGCGCGGCGTGACAGAATGTGACAGCTGGACACGACAACATAATCAAAACTTCAGCAATTAACATTATAATGTTCAGTATTTCGTTGATAAAAGCCTGTAGGCCTTTGTATAACTAAAACACCGCATGAGTTCACAGAACTGCCTCAATTTTCAACATGTTTCGTGACAGCAATTCTTATCTAACTCCAAAACTTGAAAGTTGGAAATAATGGGAAGTCAAGATTAAGCTAAATTGAGCGTAAACAGCCTTGAAATAGAGTTGATTTTCCGGCAAATGTAGTTAATCCGTCAGAACTTGCGGGGACTTGATGCAAATGCGTGCGTGTACACAGTGGATCTGAATTATGGATATTAATCAAAGCGTATTTACACTTTAACTATGTTGTACGTATTCATTGTATCTTGCTAGATTTTCGTTGAATCTATAGGAAGAACTCTTACACTAAACTTATTTAAAAAACTCTTTCACCATTGATCTTTCAGGGTACTGGGGGCAAACGCTCTGCTTGAGCCGATGATGGTAGACCCCCGGTACTGTATTACTTTTTACTAGCTGTATTCTTCGGTTTCACTCGCGTAGACTTCATTTCATGGCTAGCGTTATTTCATGGAATCCAAAGAAAAATTAATACTAGTAAAAAAAATTATGTTCCTTATATCATCATCTATATATAGTCTCTATGTATAGATTAGCAGGCAGGCATATAGACAAACTTTGAGAATAGTTTTTTTAAAGTCATCATCTGCCTGGCCTTATCCCATACATATTTGGGGTCGGCACTTGATTCAACCCGATGTGGCTGATCACCTGATTTTGATACGAAGCGACTGCCATCTGACCTTCGCAACCCCTTTTTTACGAGGAAAATCTGTGATCTGGATTAAACTAGTTGTCAGACTATTTTAGGCCTCCGACTGACCTGTAACGATTGCCAAAGATGATAAATTGGCAACCGGGACCGACGGCTTAAAGTGCTCTCCGAGGCACGGAGGGAACTCGGGCGGTCACCCATCCAATTACTGGCTAGGCTTAGGGTTGAATAACTTCGCTGATCGAATGATATGCGCAATAGCAACTGTGCCACGAGCTCCTCAATAGCTTTTTTTAAAGTTATTATTGCAAACAGACACTTCAATTTTATTTATCACTTTATATTATATTTGTATCTGGCTTTGCCCTGCGGTTTCTCAATTTATGAACAGACGGATATATTTTTCATACTTCCATTCATTCAAAGATAAGCAGTTTCTAAAATATGTTCAATGCTTCAAGTGTACGTAGTAACTAAAACATCTGTTTTGTTAACTCGAGTGCATTGAGTAAAAAAGGTGTTCCTTTTAGTAAAAAACCTTTCGAACGATTCACAGACCCCTGTTTTTTCCTACTTAAAGAACTACTGTTTTCAATAATAAAGCCAGCAGTAGGTACTTGAGACTGCAGTCGTCAATAAGTACTTAGACGAGAAAAAAAAATATCTGCACTTATATACTTTATAGTGGGTTGCCCCCGACAAAGTTTAACTGTAGCAAATCGTTAAAGAAATGGTTAAACAAAAAAAAAATAACGGTCAAGTGTGAGTCGGACTCAGGGTTCCTTTCCGTACCATTATTTCGATAGTAATGTATGGGAGCCGCCTTAAATATTTATTGTTTTTTCAGTAATCGTTGTTAAAATGGCAACATACATATATCATCTGTGGAAATCTATCTATACTAAACTATCGCGGCTCATGAGATATAGTCTGACAGAGCGATGTCAAAAAACGGGACATGATAGGGTCCCGTTTTTTTACCCTATGGGTACTGAACCCTACAAATTGTTGCGCCGTTTTAAAATTGTCAGATGACCTCATGACTTTTATACATTTATTTAAAAGTATATCTAAATTAAACAGATACTAAAAATTACACATGAATTATTTATTCCACACCAATGATAGCGTAATTTAGTGCAACTCATCCCGCAGTCATAGTTACTATCATTGCTAAATTGGCTCAGGACTCGTCCCCTGAAATTCGCCCCCTGTGACTAGATTCCCGATCTATCTTATGTACTAGGGCGTCAGAAGTTCAAAGCGGTAGCTTTCCATGTTTTTATATCTACTAAATATCTGTATGTTACGTAACATTTATACCAGGAGACGAATGGCTTACCTTAAAATAAATGAATGACAGATTGTTCACCTATTGGGGGACCAATGGGAAGAACCTTTATAGGTCCCGAATTAACCATTTTATTCTAGGCGGCGAAAATTAGCGGACCAGTGGGTCCTGACCCCTCAAATTTGCCATTAGCTTTATCACGTATTATAGTGCAACCCATCCTATTAACAATATAATTTATAATACGTCTTTGACATGTCAAAAGGGTATTGAACTTAACCTAAAACAAATTGACGACAATTAACATTAAATTTAAATAATTCAACGACCCATCTGTTTTAATCACATTTAAACTTATGTGAAACATTCAATTCATGGAATATATTAATTATAAGAACCGTGACTTTACATAATCCATATTCAATATTAATGTTATAAGTTGGAAGTGTCCTGTCATTTGACAGTAGCGAAGAGCATTACAGATTAAAAAAATATATTCAGTGCGCGTTTTATATTACCTGGCGCTATCTTTTGGCTGAATTTGTACTTAATTCATAATCTTATAACAAATATTTAATCCAGGATTTAAATAACCGTTTTACAGAGATCTATAGAGTAAATAAATACGGTTTCCTAGAAAAGGAGGAAACATTTTTAGTTGAAAAGGCCATTAAATTTAAGACCCTATATTTTAATAACAGGACTTAAGAAAATTTATGCGCTTATTTTAATTTAGATATCATTCCGTTTTTAATTTCACGAACGCGTTTTATGCAAGATATAAATAAAGACAAACTTTATAAATACATTCATAGAGCAAACAGGGGCTTTATCAAGAAGGGAAAGTAGGGATGGGGTAATATCGGCCTTGAACGTTAAAAAATGAAAACACACATTGTACGTGAAAAATTATTTGAGAGATTGTTATAAAAAACATTAAAGACATTTTGTAATAATCTTATATCCTATAGTCAACACGTTGTGCGTACTTTAGAACTAGATGGATATAGTTAGCCTATGCGCACCCCAATTGGAATCATACGGGTAGTTTCAAAGAGTATTGTCTACTTTAGTTACCGCTCTATACTATATTATATATCTATTATAAGCAATCGTAATAAAATTCCTTTGTAAGCAACGCCCATCCCCACTACCGCCTATAAAAGAGCACGCACAGCCGTGTACAGACACATTGTTTGCTCAGTCGTCGTACCGACAGGTCGTTAGGATTGGCGTTGTATTGCGTGAGTTCTTTCCAATTTAGATTGGTATTTCTATTCTACTGTATTTGTGATTTATTACGTTACTTGTGTAATGTATATGTAGATGTTAATAAATGGTTGTTTCCTTGTTTCCAATATTAATGTTAAAATTGATTTATAATTAAATTTGTAAAGATTTCGTGTTGATATTATTATTTTTTAAAGTAAACCACACCGGTTCCTAAAACTATTATAAAGCTGAAATGATTCGTGATGAATGGTTTGAAAAAAATATTTGATAATTCAATCATCGAGGAAGGCATAACATTACGAGCAATATAAGCGGAAAATTAAAATCTGAAAATAATATCAATTATATAACCTTTACGGGTTAAGGCGCGAGGCGCAGCTAGTATTAGTACAGAAAAAATTATGTATACACAAACCCAAAAATATCGATGGTTTCAAATGTTTTCCTACGATATTTTTGCGACATCGATGTTGCCTTGCCTGATATTGTCCATCCCTAGTGAACCGTGCATTGATGAAGATAAAGGTATTTCATTATTATTTAAATTAAAGTGTGATTCTGTCCAACGGAAGCCATGGGGGTGGCAGTACAATCCGTCTAGGCTGGTACCTGTTTATACAGCTTTTTACGTTGCTAACTAATATACTGAGTTGCTGTACGATCTAAAATATCAGTTGCTCATGTATTAATTTTGCGGTGGAAACTCTGGGGCCTTGAGGTCCGGATGCTCATCAACTTTTCCAAGAGGTTGCACAACGTCTGGTAGAAGCCTCTCGTGACAAGCGGGCTGGGGCTTTTCTATTTATATATATTTGCAATTGCCATTACGATACCGTCAATGACAGTGACCAACATTGCGAATGGCTAGTGGAAACAGATATTATTTTAAACCGCAAGCCGACGCACCAATGAAAATTCAATTGCAGGTTTCGAAACAAATATACAATTGGTTTATGGTCAACTAGATGGTTTTAATGATAATGATAGCATACATTAAAAGCGTTTGTCCTCGTACAATACGTTATGAAAAATTTCAGGCCTATGAGCCTTGCCTTGTTACCCATATGAGCATTGCCATAATAATTTGATTCATATTAAGAGTCAGATATATATGACGTGGACACAACTGTCATTGTCGCACAGATGAACTATAATGAAAATAAAGAGTTCATGGTAAGGCCCCAGTGAGTGAGTGAGGTACGGTGGTGCTCAAATAAGTACTTTCTATCTTATTACTTCCCAGAATTCGATTCTTATTAGTGACACTACAGAATGGTATACCAATACATCTTGTGTTCTCTAGGTAAATTGAGTGTTCAAAATCAAAAGGCGTCGTTTTAGTTTTAAATCAAAATCTGCCCAGACTGTTTTGAGTTGCTTTCGCGGTTCCCCACAGTTTCGGATTGATGTATCTGTTTGTCACACACATTCAAGGCAAAAAGAGCTCATGGTAAGCAAGGGCGTGCATTGAATTTTCATAGGGTTAAGCATATGAAAATGATTTATTCAGTTTACACCCTGGTAAAGCACTTATGAATGTCGAAGAATTGACCACCGGTTCGGAAACTAGAGACAAGAGAAGAGAGAAACCTTCTGAGAAGAACCGACAAGAAACTCAATAAGTAGCGTAGGTAGGTTAATTACATATCAATGCGACGCGTAGGTACATACGTTTTGTTATAGCCACACACAAGCACTGCTTATCTGCTTGTATGGAATGAACGCACCTGATGGTAAGGTGTCCGACTGGCGTTGATACCACCTGACAGGCCATTAACGTTCAAAACACAAAATTAGCTGTTACATGTCAAATTTGTCCGTACTCCGGACTCCAGTGCTCCAGAGTGCCTAGGAGTGCGGTGTTATTGAATCCGTCGGCTGGCACGTAATTAAGTCGGACGTAAAACCGGCTCAGCTCCGAATATCGGCGAATTGGCAGTCGGGAATAAATCCTAGCACATCCGACGTCGGAAGCGGGAGCTGCGATCTACGTTTTTGGTTATTTCTTGTAACTGTATGTTTATTTTTAATGTCGGAGCTCGTTTCGTGCTTCTGTCGGGAATCAGCTCGAAGGTTGACTTCATTTAATTTACATTGTCTAGTTCTTTACAGTTTCTTAGTTAGGTTTATTAATAAAAATTCAAATAAGCCTACGTCATCTCCCTTTACACGAAGACATAATTGTATTAACTTGGTTTCTCAAGATACAGGAACCCCTGGCAATACCGTGTTTTTCCCAGAAGTGCCAATGTGACAGATGGTGGGTCCATCGTTGTTTCAGACATTCTACCTATATCTTTCAATTCCAATGACACACTTCTCTATGTAAAGCATACATATTCAATCAAAGTATATTACCAAGTACTTACTTCAATAAATACTCGTAAATAAACTTTTAAATAATCTGTAAAAGTATCGGTGAGACATCAAAAGTAACAAACTTCTTACTTAAAATATCATCTCAGATTTTGTTCAACATTCGGGTATTTTCGGCGTGTATTTGGACCCTTATTCAAATCACACTGAATAATACATCATTTATTATTCTAGATCATAACCCAAGGCTATAAAGTTCTATATTGATTGTCAAAGGGCCATGGAAATATGTTTTGCATGACAGTCAATAGAGCATAATTGTTGTTAAAGGATTTTAGATTATTTGACCGACCACAGCCCGGTGAAGTTTTGAAGCAGTTTTTTGTCACAATAATAGCTTTTTTATATTACAAGGATGGCATGCAAGCGTACAGTACACGAATAAATATTCATTAAAAGACAATCTTCATGGAAACCGTGCTGCAAGTGCACTCACACATACACGCTGCAAGGACCCGAACGTACTCACGCCTCATAATCCGTACTCTGTCGGACCGTGCGAGAACTCGTCACGAGTCTATGTGTGAGCTGACTGAAGAGTGCCTCATACATGATTGGTCTTAATGTTGATAAATTGTTTTATTTTATTGACTGATGGTAAGTGGTACTGCAGTATATGAACGCTTACAAATATCAAAAGTATCTCCCTCGCATTGCCTAACTTTATAAAAATCAAATCGCTGTGCCAACATAATGTCAACTAATAACTAGCAAAGCATCTCCATTCCTTCTATTCTCCGTGCCTCGGAGAGCACGTTAAGCCACCGGTCCCGGTTTCCAATTTATCATCTTTGGCAATCGTTACAAGCCGGTTGGAGGCCTAAAATAGTCTGACAACTGGTTTAACCCAGATACCAGATTTTCCTCGTCAAAGGGGTTGTGAAAGTCTAATGGCAGTCGCTTCGTATCAAAATCAGGTGATCAGCCGCATCGGGTTGAATCAAGTGCCGACCATGTATGGGATAAAGCCAGGGAGATTATGATGATGATCGTTGAATTACCTCACAACAGCAATGCTCTAGCCGAGTTTCCAACCCCACTATGGGACGCCCTTAGCTGTGATGCTTAAAACATTTTGCCTGGCATAGCTCCCGGAGCTCAAGATGCGAGAGACAACGTAAAAAATATCACTTGCATCTTTCACTAAAATTGGTTCTCAGCTTTTAGTTAAGAAATATAATAAATTACATTATAATGAGTGTAGAATTCACAAAGAATAGCGGGTGGTAGGTTATGCTGAGTTGTGTTTACAATTTGTCTGTAAAGAGATCTGTGGATATTAGCTTTTGCTCTTTTGTATAGCTATCTCTTTTATGGTTTAAATAGCAATAATAAATAATAAGAACCCTAGTGTAATAACGGTAATTTCTCTGTAGTTTGTCAAACCAATTGGAAGGTATTGGACAGAATTGAGCTACTTTTTCGCAAAGCCTGCTTGGCTATTTAAATCTACACTATGATTATAAATAGGTAAAGTGTGTCAATATGTACGGTTGTATGTAGGGAGGTAAACGTAGAGATAATAAGATAGATAAACACAAAGATATAGGAAGGTAGAGAAAAGTGGGGGGACAAGACATAACAAGTCTTTATTTTCTGCCTTCCCGAATCATAATTTCAATCTATACAGATCAATCAAATTGAAGTGTCATTACAAATTACCAGCTTTTCAAAAAAAAAATATGGAAGCATATACTTATGTAAGCATATATGAAAGTATTTACATAAAAAAAAATATTTTGTCTCCGTATGTTTGTCTTTTTTATGGCAAATTTCTGAAGCGTCTAAAATCATTAATATCACGGAACTTTCACTGGTAGATAGAGCTATTTTAAGTTTAGAAAAAAAAATATTTCGTTTTTTTTTAGTGAATCTTAGAAATAAAAAAACATCATATGTTTTTGGTAATCCCACGCGATTATGTAATATGTATAAAGTCAAATGAAACAATTATCGCTATTCAGCCAGAGCAGTACGAACGGTGTAATTAATCTAAAATTAACGACTTTAAGACGAGTGTGATTTACGATTGCAAAGCTGCTAAACGACGGATGAAAGGAGCGCCGAATGCGACTGCCGCTACGGAACTCCGCTGCCGAGTGATTTATTGTTAAAATTTGGTAGATGTCAAGCGATTTTAGAAGCTAAGCCACTTGTGGTATAACTTAACGTTTCTTTTCTTTGAGCTGATAAGTGATAGATCATTAGTTAGAATCTCCAGAATGGTTTTCTAGAGCGAGTACATGGATTTCTTCAAAGAATGTGATGAGAGTTTTACAGGCGCTTTATTCTGTAAGGTTTCGAGCGTCAGTTTTAAGTATAGGAAATTGATACATAATAAATAGACGATTTAGTTGAATTTCTATTCTTTGAAACATACAGTCGACGTAGAGTGCGACGCTGAGAAACCTTACAGAATATCTCGGCAGATATCAATAGGTTGCGGTATAGGTGTCGTGTCGAGGTAAGAGTGCTCAAGGAAATAAGTGGGGGTAACTGCGCATGCACATGTATGATGTCGCGCCATTCAGGGAGACTTGTAAAATGACTACTGAGTATTTAACGACAGCGCTCATAGCTCCTGACGGCACCTATAACAGCTTACCTCCAAGTCGTCTGATTTGGAGCTATCCGAGTGGTTTAATGACAAAAAACTTTCACGCAAAAGCCTTATCGTAAAAATGATATATTTCCTTCCTCTGTGTTCGAGTTATCTCTTTTGCACATTTTAGCATAATCGGTTCATCTGCTTTCCTATGAATATGATATACGCATTCATGATTTTCCCATTCCTACTAAGTATAATAAATTGCCTGGGATTTGCATATTTGATTCGCTCAAGTTGAAGTTAAGTTGTTATCAATGGAAGGCGAAATTTGGAGCAAGGTTTGAAGGGAAAATCTTAAGGTTCTGCGTATTTTCGTACAAAGCAGGATACGTATCTTTAAGTTTGTTTGAATTACGATGTGATATAGATGCCGTCGCTAACATGTAAAATGGAAGTGGGTCAATTATCACGCACAAAAGATGGTCAAGACAGGTGGTCAAGATTGGTCACTATATGGAAAGGTCCCACAGGAATAAGAAACAGAGATAGTCCCAAAGATCGATGGACAGAAGACATTAAAACAGTTACAGGAGAAAACTGGACGGAGCTAGCATTAGACAGAATTTAATGGAGGCAAATGGAGGAGGCCTATACCCGAGGAAGGGGCCTAGACTTAAAACTATGAATGTTTGTTCATACATAAGTAAAGGTTTAGTATAATTATTATTATTTGTATTTTTTATTTTTTTTTAGTTTATTTTTTCTTTTGTAATAAATGATACTCACGGGTCAAGACCAAATGAGTATCATTGGGATGGATTGTGTCTGAAATTATTATTATAATTATTATGGGTGTCGTTGTGAGTTATGAGCTCTGAATTTTATCATAAAACACATGCTCCATTACCCCTACTGTTTACGCCGAGCACTCATAGCTCTTGACGGCATTTTGTGGCAAATAATTACCTCTAGCTTTAAGAAATAACTCTTCTGCGAGACATATTCTTTGACGATAAACGACACGTTTTTTTTTTATTTAAGAATGTCAACGTTCTAGAATCACGGAGCCCTAGAATTGAGATTAAGATTTCATCTAAATTCTGAGATATTTTCTCTCTCAATATTGTTTTTATTTAACTCATCTTAATTTCTAGGCTTTACCCTCAAGGGTTTATTCAAATAAATTCGGATTCCAAATAAAACTTAATTTCTACTTCGTCAAAGAGACAATTTTAAAAGATAAAAGAAAATGAAGTACGTCATGTTTTTCTATTTCATTGAATTAAAAGTGACGCTTTTTGAATCGCGACCGTTGACCCACAAAGTACTTTAGCCTAATGAAATTAAAGTATAAACTCGCTCCGTGAGCTTCGCATTCATTAGCCCCCACTCCGAACAATCAAGGCCTGTGCAAACATGAAAACCCGTGAATTTTGTTTGAATAATTATTATTTGTGTTGAATTTCCTAAACACAGACTACAAATGGAAAATTCTTGTTCTACGTGAATAAAGCTAATCTTTTCGACATTGCCATAATGTACCTAAATGGAGCCAAACGAGGAACTTAGCTTAGCATTAGCTTTTTAGCTAATTATAAAAAACAACGACGTCTGTTGATAGCCCATGGAATTGTTTAGTTTTAGAATTATATTTTGTAATGTATTGAAAAAAAAAAACATCATCTTCATCCCCTGGCCATCTCCCTTATTTTTTTTTGGGTTTTAGAATTTATTTAGCAGTCACAAAAATTGCATGTTAAAATATTACGAGGTTGCCAACCCTATTAAGATGACGGTTTAATTTTTAAATTTTTATATTTGGACGTTGACCTTTCCCAGTGCGTGCAAGACACCACAGCCTTCCGCTGTCCGCATCCAACCACTTCCTGGCTGTATCACTAGTTGGAAAGGTCCTAAAGGGCGGGATGTCAGATTTAATTACAATATTATGTAAGTAGAAATATACTCACGTTTGATATCGGGTTAGCGATATCTAATTCATGATGGCGGAAGACCACGCTTCGTCTCATACAACGCTTGAATATCTGAAACAAGTGAATTTTATAATTATAATTAATTGTTAAACATTAAAAAAAAACAGGTATTATTAAAAATTCAACCATCTTTACACAACATTTTACAAACAGTAAAGCATGTAGGCCTATTTTTTTAAATAAGAACAATTGCCCCATGGAGAGTAAGGGTTGTCAATCTTAAAGATTTTAAAAATTAATGTATAATTTAATTACGAAACGCGATCGGAAACAGAGAGCAAATCATACATTTGCGGACACAACAGAGTTCAAAAACATTCACTGCATGTACCGATGCTTATATATATTTTAAAAAAATAGGCCCTTTTCGGAGAAATTCCGTGACCGGACACAGGCACCCACAAGCGTGACAAATATCGTTTAATAGAATTATCTAGAATAGCGTGACACACGGACGCGGGATGCTAAGTCCCATAGTGCGAAACACGCTTTCGGGGCTAATCAGAATAACCCGAAATATATCTTCGAATACATTAAATAGAAAATGCTTAAAACATATCACGTGGTAAATAGCTCAATCAACGTAATCGATTAGCAATAACAAACAGCTCCTCAAAAAACAAATTGACAATAAGCACGCACAATAAACAGATTTAATCGTTAAACCGTTTCATTTGAATACACGATATTTTAATTCTACCCACAACGGTTATTATTTGAACGAATTCGTTATAATGGTATATGTTAACCCATTTGTGAAGGTAATAGGGGTACAGAAAACCGTTGGCATTATGACAAAAAGTGCCTTGGCCTTGGTTGCGAAAAAAACCAACAGGTAGCAACAGATCTCAGACGAAGGATAAGAAAGAGACCATTTTCTATGGCTCGCTTTTTTTTCTTAAACCGATTTAATTCGGTGTTTGGAACAGAAGCGCAGGTACTTCAGTAAAAGAAACGGTTTTGACCATAATATAAAATAATAGCTTTGCCCCGCGATTTCACCCGCGTAGACTTAATTTTACAAGCGGGCCGCGGACACAATTTTTTTAAAAATCAATCGTATCCTAAGCTACTCCTTGTAACATTAGCTATCAGCCAGTGAAAGTACTGTTATAATCGGTCCAGCCGTTTCGGACACAGACAGAGTATACTTATTTAAGCATTTAGTCAAAAGGTGTAATTTTGGAATTATAAACAGACACTTCAATTTTATTTATCTGTATGTATAGATACATTTTCAATCTTAGAAATATAGTTACCTAAGTAGTACGATATGACAGTTTCTTTAAAAACATATTAAAAGGAAAAGTAGAAGGAAAGAGAGGAAGAGGAAGATCCAAGATAACACCATGAGACAAGTTAAGGAACAGGTGTACAGACACCTTGACCTCCTTATACGTCATGACAGCATGACGTATAAGGAGGTCAAGGAGATGGCACTTGATAGAGACGAATGGAAGAAATTGCATCGGTTACACCAGCAAGAGTCAGGCGAAGAGAATGACTCTTGCTGGTTTAACCGATGCAATGCTGGTCTTGAATTTATGATGGAGTATACCCACATCTTTTGGAGACTATATAGCCTAAGTTAGCTTTAGCCCAAAGTAACTATTCCACGCACGAAGTCGTAGGCAGAAGCTAATTATGGTATAAAGCTCTAGATTAAATAAGTACACATCATCATCTCCCTGGCCTTATCCCATACATTGTTGGGGTCGGCACTTGATTCAACCCGATGTGGCTGATCACCTGATTTTTATACGAAGCGACTGCCCTTTAACGAGGAAAATCTGTGATCTGGGTTAAACCAGTTGTCGGACTATTTTAGGCCTCCGACTGACCTGTAACGATTGCCAAAGATGATAAATTGGCAACCGGGACCGACGGCTTAACGTGCTCTCCGAGGCACGGAGGGAACTCGGGCGGTCACCCATCCAATTACTGGCTAGGCTTAGGGTTGCTCAAATTCGCTGATCGAATGATATGCGCAATAACAACTGTGCCACGAGCTCCTCCAGATTAAATAAGTACATATGTACTTGGTAAAATATAGGTATACCTAGTACTCGTAGCTCTGATCACACACCGCACAATACAATTTCAATTTAACGAGAAAACCGCCAGGAAGGAAGGAACTTTGTAATATTAACTCAAGCCATTTCTCTTTTCATTGATACGAAGTCTTTTGCCAGAGTTCCCCATAAACATAATGAAAGTTCACAATCTACTTTACAGCTTAGGGTTGGCACGTGGATGTAAAATATAATAATAATATTTTTTATAAAAAAATGTAATTGCCATGGGGCCGTCATCGTTTTCGGTGAAAAATGGGTGATGTTAAGACAACATCTCTATCTATCCTTTCGGGGAATAAAGGCGCGAGTATTAAGTCCTAACATGATGGTGGATTTCTCTTAAACTTATACTATACTAATTACAAAAAAATCTCACTTAAAAATACTTTTGAGCGATAGGTACCTGTGACTAAGTATTTATTACCTAATGAAGTTTCGTGCTACGAATCATGTTTAAAAAATATACAAGTTTATCTGCTTGCTTCTCAACCTTAATCCATATTGTAGGTAAATAAGTTGTCCGTCTGTCCGGGTACCTTTTCATGGTTGAAACAATTTAGCTGAAATTTGGGAAAGCTATCGATAAAGGCTCTTTAAAAACTAATAAAGGGTCTTACTTTAAAATATCGCGGGTGAATTCGCAGGTGAGTTCACTATACGCATAGTTATGAACAAAATGGTAAAAATAAAATTAAACTTTTAGTTATTTGTATAAACAAAAGAAATTCACAAATACTTTTTAAAAACTTGTCGGTGGCAGCCCTAATCCAAAGCTTAAACTCCCTCTTTAGATAATTCTGGTAAGTCAATTTTGTATCGGCATTCTCTTAAATTAAGGTTTTGTAATCAACTTTGCGAGAATCGAAGTTTTAACATTGTTTTATAATGCTTAAACCTCGCTTTTCGAACATTGTGAAGCGAAGCTGTTGATCCCTTGTTAAATTTTTGAATGATAATAGACTTCGTTGAGATGGTTTGGACATATCGAAAGCATGACTGAAAGGCGACGATACTAATTTATAGAGCGAATGTGAGCGGAAGTGTCGGTATAAGGCGTCCAAGGAAGAGCTATCATGACCAGATTAATAATATTTTTCAGAAAGGTCAAATTCGAAGCACTCGTAACCGAAGGAAGTGTATGAAGAGATGTATCAATGTGGAGGAAGCGAAAGAAGTATGTAAGGATCGTAGCATGTGGCAAACGGTGGTAACCTACCCCCATGAGATACAGGCGTGAGCAATGTAAAGATAATTTATTATATTTGTTGATCGTATTTTTTGTATCTATTAATTTTTGCTAGCCTTCGAGAACAAATTCTTGACACATTCAAATATATTTTTAAACTGCATTCAAATGCTAAAATATTTTTTCAACACATTTAGTAGTTGAAATACAAATATAAAAAAAAAATGAAATTGCTTTTGAGAATAAATTATTATTTAATATTCATTTTGAGATGCAAATAACTTATTCTTTTAAATTTAAATAAAACTAGTCTTTTTTTTTTGAATTGACAATTTTATCCTTAGAATGAAACAAAATTTACGCTAGAATTTTCATACACAATTTCATGATTATTTCAGCTCAATTCAGCCTCGGTACAGCGTAAATTCCTATTAACTCGAGGTATTCAATTCTAGTAAAGCTATTTTCATAGTAATAGTTTATTAGCAATAAGCGTTAATGTCACTGTGACAAGGGTCAGAATATATTCACTGATGACATCTGACATTCGTTTCATTATACCACACCGGTATGGAGGTTCAACCCTAATTAACCTGCCTAAATTGGACGGACTATATCACAATTTGACAATTTTATTAAGTCGGGTTACCTTGTTATGGGCGTTGATTATGTTATTTTTATTTTGTATAGGGCTTGATTAAGGTTTGTGAGCAGATGTTGCCATAGTAAAGAAGTGGGTGTATTTCTGTTACATTGTCTCGCTCCTACCTAAATTGGCTTCCGTTATGATGACTCCGAATAAATGTATATCTATACGTAGATGTATAGATTTATTATGCGAATAAATGTATACATTCACAGTTGAAAAATAATTAAGTGTCTGTTTGTTATATCAAATTAGCAGCTTTTCTCTAAATGCAAATCAATGTGTATATACGGTACAAGAATAAAAAAATAAAAACTTTTTCTGTTTCTCTGAATCGGCTGGACCGTTTCTAGGGGGAATTTTACTGACAGATAGCTGATGATTTATTGGAAAGAGAAAATAGAGATCCACAAAAAGCCACCCAACACATTAAACCTACGCGGGTGAAACCGCGGGGCACAGCTAGTCAAAATATATTGATCAAAAAAACACCCTAATTATACGCAGATTTGGTAGATTTGTCTGATAAAAAAAAACATAAATTTAGAGATGACCTTATAACCGCACACGTACAGCGCAGCTTTATACTTCATTATACCTGCAGTATACGTCTATTTAACTTGATGACTAAGTTAAAGATAAGTAATAAGACAGGCCGCGAGGATTACTCTAAGTCTTATTTATCTTAACCCCAATGATAAGCTAAGCACACATCCTAACGTCGTCGCGCCTGTCGCCAACTGTAACACGTTCTGTCAACATTTTAAGTAGGGTTGTCACTGCTAAGTTGCTTGAAACATATAAAAATTGTTTTATTTTCTCATCTTCATCCTAGATTTCGCTTTCGATTTTTTTCTCCAATATCTTATTATAATATCGATAATGTCGGTCGGTTGTTTTTTCGTCTTTATGTTACAGCATTGACGATGGTAAACATATATGCATACATATGCTCACGCCTGTATTCCCCGAAGGGGTAGGCAGAGATGTTGTAATCACAACACTCACTTTTCACCGAAGATGATTAAGTGCACACGTGACAGATCGTGAGTCTATCGCCGTCTCAGGTACCTACTATACATACGTCTTTGAATTACTTCTCAGAAAAATGCAGGTTTCCTCAAGATTTTTTTCCTTTACCGTAAAGCACGTGGTGTGAAATCACTGTACATAAGTTTTTTAGAAAAACTCATTGGTACAGGCCCCGCTGGGATTCGAACTTGTGTAGTAGGCGACTGCTCAAGCCTCAAGGGCACTACGGCTCTTTGGTAAGGTAATTTTTTTCAAAATCGTCTTTACTAACAGCATTAATAAAACATATACTGAAAGATTACATTAAATTGTATATATCTGTATAAATTTGCAACGCAATTATCTTACACAACATACCAACATGCCGTCAATCCAAATTAACATGTTCTAACACATAATAACATTATTAACAGTCCTGAACGCAGTAATAAAGTTACCACTTCGCCGATAAGTTGGAAGGTGACATCCCTAACTATAACTTAACCTTAACTTGTTAGTCGCAACCGGAAGCTAATGAATTGCGGTCGCAGGTTCGTTTGTATGTTTACTTCACGTTGTTTGGTACCTTGGTACAGAGCTAGAGGGATGGTACGACACTGGGTTATTGAGGGGCATTGTCGCTAATCTGGTACAACCATCGAGGAAAACGAATCTATACAGATAAATAAAATTGAAGTGTCTGTAATTCCAAATTAACAGCTTTTCACTAAATGCATATGAAATTATATACGGTTCTGATAAAAAAAAACATTTTTTTGTCTGTCAGGACCGATTTTAAGGGGACTTTCACTGGCAGACAGCTTATATTACAAGGAGTAACTACTAACTACTTTTATTTAAAAAAACATTAGTGTTTCTCTGGCTAGCTTGTTGTTTTTACAAAGTACAATCAAATTCTAATATGAATGTAGATAAGGCAAACTATGAAATGTTCAGTAAGATTTGCATTTTTTAGTCAATAAGAAAAATATAGTGCCTAGACTTTTAAGGCGAATTTTTTTGGCACAGAGAATCTGTGGTACATATAAATTATAAATATATCAATAATCCATACATCTTTAATTTTCGTCGTTACACTTACTATTTATTTTTTATATTCCCTCTATTAACACCGAGCGCTCAAAACTTACGACACCAGTACCGATACATAGCATTCTAGTAACAAATCAGAGACACTACCCTCCTCATCCATCAATTCCAGATTAACCTTGTTTCAAGTACCTTTTATATTTCCCATTTCGAAGAAGAAAATTCAATTTAAATTTATGGCAACATTGTAAAAAGCAGTATATTAACGCTGGCGCAGCACAATAGGTTTAACTCAAACAATATTATCGCTCAAGTCAGGCTCTGAATCGTATAAATTTTAAACAACCTACAAAAGGTGGACTAATTAATATATTAATTCTGAAACTACGGTACGTTTGCTGGCCAAATTAATTTTACTATAGGCTTTATTAAAACAACTATAAGGTATTGTTTGCATAGAATTGTATTATTAAGTATAGCTATATATTATACGTAAGAGCCGTGATGGCCTCGGGGTATGAAAAGTCGCCTGCTACGCATGCGATGATGTGCTGCGATTTTACCACGTGCTTTATGGTTAAGGAAAACATCGTGAGGAAACCTGCATATGACTGAGAAGTAATTCAAAGACGTATGTATGGTGCCTGAGATGGCGCGGCGGTGCACTCTGTCATGTTGGCACTTAATCATATTCGGTGAAATATGGGTGTTGTTACACAACCTCTGCTTACCCCTTCGGGGACCCTTCTGGGATGGCGTGAGCATATTACTACGTATTACCTGGCACATGTTATATCAAACACAATTTCATGGATAATGTGAGTACGTATCGCTAAATATCAAACGGGACAATGTCTTTTACGTATTTTAAGTTTGTTATTAAGGTTAAGTTATGAACAGAATTAAAAAACTATATAAGCGAACTCATTGGACTGAAACTTAATTTTTTCAAATTAATTACACAGAGGATCTGTGTAATATATTTAATCAAGCTACGTAGAATTTGTATGAAGATAATAAATTGAATAATTCGCAAGTATTGACTTTTGGTAATCTTAGTAAGCGATTAGTGACTCTTTATAAGTTATAAGTCAAACCACACTTGTAAAACTAATTACAAAGAAAGGGCACTCGAGCAAACCCCTAATCGCATCAAGTAATCTTATAAAACAAGCAAAATTAATTACATAGCGATGAAACTTTAACATCATAAATTAAATCCCACTCGAGTTTGTCCAAACTTTGAAATCAAAATGGGAATTCATAAATAAATACAAAGGACGGACTTTGCATATGACCTTAACTAGCCAACGTCACGCGGTTTCATCCGCGTAGTTCCCGTTCCCGTGGGAGTACGGAGATTAAATATAGCCTATATTAATCGGTGATAATGTAGCATTCAAATGGTGAAAGAATTTTTAAAATCGGTCCAGTACTTTTTAAGCCAATTCGTTACAAACATACATACACCTTTCCTCTTTATAATATTAGCATCTAAGAAGTCCTTATAAAAATATATAAATCTAAGAACTTAGCTTTATTCAAAAGTAGGTACTTTCATATCGTCACAAGGACACAGGAAAACATAGCGTAGAATATAATAGAATAGAATATAAATATAAGCATTGACTTTTCATTTCAAGGGTGGAATCCTGGGTGAAGTCCAAGTCAAAATCGGTCCATTCGTTTCAGAGATTATCAGACGAGATGTTTTTGATGTTGTAATTTTTTTATATCAATACCTAAGATACTGTAATTAGTGAGAAGTTGTTAATTTCGAATTACAAACCAACACTTAAAATGAGTTTATCTGTCCGATCCTAAATCCTACCGCCATGTTCGGAAGGTCGCTTTTACTGAAAAGAACTCGGCATTCCGAGCGAGGTCAAGGTTAAGAAGTGGTATAGCGGTGTTAGCAGTCTTTGAAATACTTCTCAGACGTATGCAGGTTTTCTCACGATGTTTTCCTTCACCGTAAAGCACGTGGTTTGAAATCATTGTGCTTAAGTTGCACTCATTGGCACAGGCCTCGCTGGGATTCGAACTTCGAACGAAAAGACAATGTAACAAGTTTAAGCAATAACTATCTGAGAGAACTACTCTAAGAAGAAATTCAAAAAATATTTCAGTATTTCGCATACTGAAGTATACTTCACTGTACATCACAAACGCTCTCGTTTCCAATGTAAATAGGCCTTTATTTTCCATTGTAGTATTTTACATTATTTTCTTTGCGTAACATGGACATTAGGGAGTGTTTACATTAGTGCGATGGTATCTGCTCTTGTGGACCTACATAAAACATTAGTGTGTATTGTGTAAATTCGCCACTATTCCGCTTTGTATAGGCCTGACTGAAAATTACCCATTTCGTGCTGATATTGTATTCGTTATCCAAACATTTGTGTTGGAATTTCATAGCACATTTTCATAAAACTCGCATAAATCGCCACTATTTTATTTCAGTGTAAACTTTATTTGGGTTTGCATAGTTTCTCGTATTAATTACTGCTTATTAAAGCAGAACGCCCTCCGGCCAGGTGGTATGACGATTTGCGAAAGACTTCAGGCAGATGCTGAGGCGTATGGGGGTCCTATGTCCAGTAGTGGATCAATATAGGTTGATGATGAAAACAGGACTTTAGCAAACAGGATTTTTTTTGCGATAAAATGTATACGTGTTAATCCTAGTACAGGGGTCGTTACAAGAAAACTCATGATATTACTACCTACTGCGCATTCAAGGTTAGCTAGCCCTCCTAGCTCGTGACGAAAAAACTGTCATTGTTCCTTTCATCCAAATCCTTTTGCAACTTTTGCGTAAGTAACAAACATACAAACACACACACACCCACATACGCAAATTCACACACACACACACACAATATAATAATAAAAGTAAATACCTACCTTGTTCCTCTGGAGATGGGCGCAAGCAACTGCTTCACAGTTTTTTTTAACTATTGTAGTTGTTTACGATCTGTATTGTTATTAGACTTTATGTTGTTATGGTATTAAATAAATTCTTTAATTCTTAATTCTTTCATACAAACAAACTCTCACATTAATAATCATACTCGTTGGATTCTTAACACTCATGTAAATAGTTTTAAAAACAGATTTGCTTGTAGGATTTAAAAGTAATTTACATAAAAATTCAATTCAAGTAGGATATATTTTTATAAAAATGTTTTCGTTATAACAACCCAGGAAAAGTCTAGTAATAAATTAGGTATTTCAAAAAATAGGTTATAATATACGATCCTTATTCCACCCCTTAAAGCCTGACTGAAGTGATAAAAGGCTTCGAAGGCCGTCAGTTTCTCATTAGCTACGGCTTATAATATGTCACGAGACATTCGCGATCATCCATCTATGAATATAATTGGGCCTTTTGGATTTCTTGTTAGTTTAAAGGAAAAGTTTGCCTTTGATCTGTCATAAGGGGACACGGATAGGAATAATGATTAAAGCTAAGTTGGAGCATGGTTGAAAATATTTGGTAATGAGGGCAGATTACGTCGGCTAAGAGACTTTCGAGGAGTTCTCAAAGCGTTAATGTATGAGCTTTGGCTCTTTATAATACCTAAGAATACTCCCATTGTATGTTCTGCAGGCCTAGAACAAGTAATATTCTCCAGCATTTACGCTAATATATACGATAAAACATCGTGAGGAAACCAGCATATGACTGAGATATAATTCAAATGTATATATAGAGCCTGAGAAAGCGATAGACTCACCATCTGTCTCGTTGGCCATCTTCGGTGATAAGTGGGTGTGTCTACCCCTTCGGGGAATACAGGCGTGAGCAGAATATGTATTACATGAATCAGTTACGTGACATACGTCATTCCCGTACATTTTGCATTGTTTCTACTAGCGAAGCGTGAGGATAATGTTACTTTGTCTACAGGCCCTGACAAGCTGATGTTTTGCGATTTGGTAAAGCGTACACAGTCCGCTTGATAGTAAGCGGTTACTGCAGCTCATTAACGCTTACAGCGAAATATCGATGAACAATTAAAGACAACGGCCTCAGAACATCACAATTGTTTCATACTTTTGAAAGCACTATGAGAGCGTGAATTTTCAGTACGGTTTAAAGTTTTAATTTTTTTTTTCTGTCTAAATAAAACGTCTAGGTTTTGGGGACGAATCCAAAGTTCGACATTCGACAACGTAGATTGGAATTTCACACTCAGCAATGGACGCAAAAAATCTAAAACCGAACGCAATATACGTCAATCACTCAGCACGATTGGCATCGATACCTTGATTGATGAAAATCTACGGTTTTCATCCTGATTTATGTATATTTTGTCGGTTTAACTCTATGTTTATTTACTTTTGTAATCTACACAGATAAATAAAATTCAAGGGTCTGTTTGTAATTCTAAATAAACAGCTGTTCATAGCTAGCATATGAAAGTTTATATGGTACTTTCATAAAAAACAATTATGAAATTTTTTCATCTGTTAACGTCTGCCTGGCTGTTCAGGTTAATCTCTAAAACGACTGGACCGATTTTAACGGGAGTTTCACTATGCAGAAAGCTAATGTTACAAGGATTAACTTAGGCTACTTTTAGGGATCATAAAGCTAACCATGAAATTAATCCATACACGAGGCAAAGTACGTTTTAAAAAAAAACACAGTCAAATTGATAACCTCCTTATTATTGAAGTCGGTTAAAAATAGTATAGGCGAGTATATCTGGCAGTTAAGAAAGTACCCTCATATATGCAAAGCCTGGGAACCGGGGCACGCACGCCTATTGACAATAGATGGCGTAACATGTCACGTGATAACGCCATGCGGGCACAACACTTGCACACAATGGAGTTGGCTCCTATTATTACTCTAAGAGTGAATACCTGAAGAAGTACCAGTATTGCATAAGCTTATTAATTATTATTTACTAATATTATAAAGAGGAAAGATTTGTGAAAGAGCCGTGGTTTTGAGGT
This sequence comes from Watsonalla binaria, assembly GCA_929442735.1. Lineage (NCBI taxonomy): Eukaryota > Metazoa > Arthropoda > Insecta > Lepidoptera > Drepanidae > Watsonalla > Watsonalla binaria. Next base: position 5,370,618 of record OV838938.1, read on the forward strand.
TTGAGCAGTCGCCTGCTACGCAAGCGACGCAAGTTCGAATCCCAGCGGGGGCTGTACCAATGAGTTTTTCTAAAAAACTTATGTACAGTGATTTCACACCACGTGCTTTACGGTGAGGAAACCTGCATATTTCTGAGAAGTAATTCAATGACGTATGTAAAGTGTCTGAGACGGCGATGGACTCACCATCTGTCACGTCGGCACTTAATCATCTTCGGTGAAAAGTGGGTGTTGTGATTACAACACCTCTGCCTACCCCTTCGGGGAATACAGGCGTGAGCATATGTATGAAAGATTTGTATGTTGAATAGGATGGAAACTACTGGATCGATAAGAAAAATTACTTCAGCAATGGATAGCTACATTATCAGCGAGTAACGTAGGCTATATTTTATCCCCGTACGCCCACGGGACCGAGAACTACGCGGGTGAAACCGCGTGACGTCCACTAGTAATATTCTAAAGCTTATATTGGACTTTGTTTAACACATCTAAATACATAATTTACTTCGTTCTCTCTCGCACCCACATTGTGACCCAATGTGCAAGTGACATTAGGATTCTCGCCTGGTGAGTCTACCTCCAAGTAAGCAGCATTGGTTCAGATATCATGTAAATCGCAGTGGCATTATCACCAAATACGGAGGTAAATCATGGACAAGATTTTCTAAGACGCGAAACCATGGTACATGACTTTGAGGAGTTTCTAGAGCTTGCCACTACAGTAGGGCTTAGAAAAGTGCTGATGATGGCGATTGCCATAGCTACGTCTTCTAGTCACTAGGATTCTGGAAGCCTTACTTTTATTTTCCTTCTCTCAGCGGCTTTTGTTGCGATTTTAGGAGGCTGATCATTATTTATTTTCCACACCCACACTACATTAAATCAAACACTCCTCATGACAATTATCACAATATACGTCCCAATTAGAAGTTCAGTAAACCACGTTGACGAAATTTATCGAATTACACCAACTATATCTCAACAAATCCCTTGATATCTCATGGAAACTTCATAACTACGCTTTATTACAAAGGGAATAGAAGTTAAATTTGCATAACGTTAACGTGTCAAACATGCAAACTTAAGTTGGTGGGATCAAACAAAAGTGCTTATATGGAGCCCTAACGAGTAGTGCACATGTGCGACGATACGGGCGCCCTCTGCCGAAACAATGCCTTTATTATGCAAACTATTGAAGTAGGACAATCAACCTTATCCGTCAAATTATAAGTCACAAACTTGCTCAATCTTGTGAGAACAAAAGCCGGTGGTTGCCAAAGAATATCAACAGATGGCATCGCGATAAAGATGGGCCAACTCGAATGAAGTTCATTATGAAAATAAGGGATCGTCGCGGCTTCGTCGGGTGAGATTATTTTGTTGGAACCATGTTTTGGGGGTGTATATGTTCGGGATTACACTTTCCCGATAACGAATGGTGCTATTCGTTTTGAAGTATGACACAGGTCTGATCAGAGCCTTGGATGGCTTACCAATATATTGTGTAAGACTTTGTAGAGAGAGTGTATCGACAAATTAATCAAGACCTATACTTAGATTATTGTATGCACTGTCCACTCAGAGTTAATTGGTACTCTATATATTTTTTATTCATTAATCATAGTATATATATTTATTTATATTATCCTTGACCTTACGTTAGAAGACTTTGGAGAAGATAATCACGTCAGGTCACGGTTCTATGAAAGACATAGTTTGAAAATAAATAATGATGAGTTAAAAATATTCATATAAATTTGACGGGACCCTGTGATTCGAAACTCTGAAGACACCTACCACCATGGGTTTGACGTTTCAATTTGCTTCCTTAAAATTAAGTCTCAAAGCAAAGAAGTTCTTAATACGCGCTGCTTAAACCATCATAGTTGGCCCCCAGAAACAACGACAGAATTACAAAATAAACCTAGTAAAAAATAGATTTTTTTATAAATGAAATAAAAACTAACTACACCTGTCCGAACGGTACTTCACATGAATTTTAATGACGTTATACTTACTGGTTTCGAATAAATATAATTATCAAAATTATCACGAGAACTATACAATAAAACAGTAATTAAATACCACAATTATATCCATTAAATTCCGTCTGTCAAAGGACACGGCGCAATTAAAAATAGATTTGCGTTCAAACCACCAATCATAATTCTTTCCTACCGTTATATTTCTATTTCAGTATTAATATCGGTATAATTATGGGCTCACGCGCGAAATAGGTATCCATTTTGATTTATCACCATTGTCGCTTCATCGAGCGAGTTAAAGGACTTAAACGAATGTTATATATAAAGCTCAAGCATACAAGAAGAGTTTGCTTGTTTGCTTAAGCGCACTAATCTCAGGAACTCCTGTTCCGTTCTGAAAAATAATTTTAGATTTATAGAGGAAGGTATATATAATCATAAGGCTACATATAATCTCGTAACGACCAGTCGATTAAAGTTAGCGTTATCCCGTATCAACTATTCCACGCGGACTAGGTCGCGGGCGGAGGCAAGTCAAATGTAATGGGGGACGAGTCTAGAATCATGCAGACTCTGGGCTGTAACTGACAAATTACAGATTGAAAAACCCAATAACATTTTGGATCTAGCCCCTTGCAGTAAGTAAAATATATTATGCACATCTACAATCGCCGGTGATACGTTTAAAACAAATATTTGACCAAAACGGCCCTTGGATATATCCGACCTCAACAAAACCACTAAGGAACAAAATAACGGCTATAGCGTAGAAAAGGAGATTTTTTACAGCAGGTTTTATGTGAATGCCCACATTAATAATTCATTCCTAATCCCACAAAAGTTTGTGGTGGGATCTAAAATGTATTTTACGACACAATCGGCCATGTTTTATATACAGCCAGGGCCGAAATACAGGCGTGGCTTGGGCAAACACGATGCCCATTGTTTCTTCGATAATTAAGTTTGTTTGCGGTGATATAGATCGGGGCAAGTATTAAATGGTATCGGTTGACTGGTACCTTAATTTCATCATCATCATCATTTAAGAGTTAGGCTCTTGCCAGTAAAGCAATCAGCAACCCTATATATTGTAGCCTTACCCTCCTCTTCATCTCTTTGCGTGAGTGCCTCATATTGCAATAGATGTTCGAAGACAATTATATGAAACCTACCAAATAGTATATGTAAAAGCTCGCGATGGGGTAAGCGGCGGTGTTGTCGCACCAATTTTTCTTTTTGCTAACTTGACAGTTGGTATTTATGTAAATTGTTGTTTTATGATATAATTGCTATTATTTGTGATTTTGTGGAACAAAATAATATATGTCAAATTGATCTCTCATAAATAGTTGTTGTAAAAAGCGTAGTTATTCCAACTATGGAGATATTATTTTATTTGGATGAAGCAGTTATTTACAGTGAGAATAACTCTCTGATCTCCCTGCTTGCCATGTGAAAAAGAAGAAAATATATATAATAAGATCGTAAATGCAAAAGTGTCTTTGTGTCTCTCTGGTCCGGTTTAGGTGTAGCTCGGAATAGGGATGGCTTTGAATACTAGAACGTGCCTACTGAAAAGCATTACGCGTTTTTATCAAGATAATAGCACGTATAGCAGTAATGAAATCAATCGATCTAAGTCACAGAAATAAAAAAAATTCCTTTCAAAGGCGCATTCAAAAACATTTTTTTTACTACCTACTAATAATCACTTAATTTTTCAGCACCGAGTGATCTTAAGTTCTCGGTCCACTGCCGCCCCTGGCACTTAAATGAAATCCAAGTCACTTCCGTTGGTAGTAGATAAAACAGGGTTTTTGTGGAAGGGCAGTGGGCTAAGTTTTTTGAGTCTCGCTACCTCGTATGGTATAATTCCCTCGAGCTTTCCAAGAACATGCGATCATGATAACAACAAGGTCTTAAAACAAGGACATGCATGTAAAAGAACACCTTGTTTGCAATTAGTAATAGAGTCTGTATTATAAATAGCTAATGAAATAAGGAATCTTCAATTTCATTGCCGCGACCAAGACCAAATAGAGCATAAGTCAGACGAGCGTACCATACAAACAGCATCTCACGAGCACCAATCAGGTTGTTGCGTTCACTGTGTGCGTCGACCGCCGGGCAAAGACATAGAGAATTACGTAAAAATAACTCATCTCACGGTTTTATGATCTTAGGGAATAGGGGTCGCGCATATAACTTGTCGGGATAGAATAAACACGGGCCCGGAATTTTTTCATCAAATTTTGACTTACGTCTCCTTCCGTTGAATCTCAGCGCTGGCAAATATTTGAATGTGTCGCGCGGAGTTAATTATCGTTTGGGACGAGGAGTCTTCTCATCAAATATTTCATTACATTGTATCATCGCATTTTTTACATTCACTTGTTAGCGCGTCATTCTTGGTAAATTTTTGCTTCGCCCTTATTTAATTTTTTGCTTGTTGAGTGAAGACCAGATCTTAGCTTTGTCTCTCCCTAAATTATGTTCGGGAGTATCAAAGCATCATGTCATATCAATAGCCTTTTTATGGTCAAATGGACATTTACAACACTAGAAGAATCCGTATTTTGAGCTAACGTTGTCTAAACGGAGCAAGAAATTATTGAAACGGTTAATGTTCTTAGAATTCTTAACAGAATCAAGATTGTATGACTGTGAGCAATGTCTCTGATGAAGTGAATACAGATGTCAAAAATTAACAGTCTAAAGCTTATAATCAAGATACATTAACAGCTGCAGTAGTTACAATATAAGCAGAATTATAAACGATAGCAATGACCTCAACTCTTACTGGCAATAACAAATAATGCTAGCACTCAGACTCATTTCGTTCGCCGATCTACGTTTAGGCTAAGGTAAACACTGGCCAGAATGAACAGGCCCACTCACATGTACTGCTCACATTCAAATCTTACTTGGATCATACATACATATGCTCACGCCAGTATTCCCCGAAGGGGTAGGCAGAGGTGTTGTAATCACAACGCCCACTGTTCACCGCAGATGATTAAGTCCCAACGTGACAGATGGTGAGTCTATCGCCGTCTCAGACACTATACATATTTCATTGAATTACTTCTCAGAAATATGCAGGTTTCCTCACGATGTTTTCCTTCACCGTAAAGTTCGTGGTGAAATCACTGTACATAAGTCTTTTTTAGAAAAACTCAGTGGTACAGGCCCCGCTGCGATTCGAACTTGCGTCGCTTGCGTAGCAGGCGACCGCTCTAACCCCGATGCCACCACGGCTTACTTGGAAATAAAGATATTATTAGACATTATCAAAATAAATGTAATACATACTAACTGGAGCAAGGCTGTCGAAGACACAGCTGTTATCAAATATAACAACTACAAATAGGAGTATAAATGGCAATTTTTTCTGGAAAACGGGAACTAGCTATATACACTCAATAAGGATGAAACGTTCCTTCATGTTCAGATTACACGCTGCAAATTCTGTACAAAGCATCTTAGAGTCAGCAGGATATAATAACGTCCCATGCGACGCAGAATAAGCTTTAGATTTATTAAATCCTAGTATCTTATCTTAGCCGACATCTGAAGCCATATAACTTTTATATCACAGTGCAGGGGCAAATTATTTTATAGTCTGTAGAATGTGACGGGTAATTTCTTTATTAAATAGCATAAATTGAACTCGCAATTTATATACAAACTAGCTGTGGCCCGAGGGTTCATCATCTAATCCATATTACCAAATTTTAATAGATAAAAGTCAAACGTTGTGTCTAGACTAGAGGCAGGGTTGCCTCGTTGATACAATACTCATCACCGCCCTGGCCTTATCTCAAACATGTGACCCTTGTCTCACCTTCACAACTTCGTTTACGAAGAAAACTGGCAATCTGGGTACCAGTTTACTTAGCAGTTTAATTATGATAAAACTAAACAAACAAACAGACTGGAGCAAACTTATTTATTGTAAAAAAACAACGAAGATCTTTGAAGCTACAGGATTCGATCCCAAATCTGTAGTAGTAATTTTTTTGCGGTTGGAACCAAAAATACCATCTTTGGCCCAACAAAATCGTCCTTCAAACCAAAAAACGAAAGTCGTAAAGCGACTGCACCAGCACACATGGTGGAACACACGCCTAGCTCCAGAAATATCCAGCGTAAACATTGAAATGTGTTCACAAGTAATGTAGCTAGGGTTACCAGATACGGGCTTACCTTTTCCTGGACATTTCTAGGGGTACGAAAAGGAAAACGAAATTGGGAGATTCAGAGTCGAAATCCTACAAAAAATATTACAAAATAAATGAATTTATTTTTAATAAATTACTAATTAGTACTCAGATACTTTAACATCAAAATTAAAAAAGTATTTACATATTTTTTTAAACCTGTTGCGTCGCCCCGTAGTACAGTAATTTCGTGGAAAAAACTAGTATTCATTAATTTCGAGACATTTAAATTGAATTACTATAGCACACGCAGAATTCCGGACTTTCTCGGAATTCCCAGCCATCTGGCAACCCTAAATGTAGCACTTGCGCGCCCATAAATAGATAAATAAACCGTACGCGGTACAATTCCGTTCTTTTTTGAAGTGTTTTTAAACCATTCAAGGGATTGTTTACGTCGTAATAAATAATATTTTTATGTTTTTCCTGCTTTGTTTTAACACACGAAAATGGTTGTTTCATGTTCAATTTTAAGTTATAAAATGGAGCCAGCGTTGAAAGCTGAACTTCTATTCCTAATTAATAAATATTTCTACAATATTTATTCACTTTAAATACATTTCTTCAGTTAATTAAATTCACCTTACATTAAAATGTCCTTCGTATGTCTTTTAACCGCGACTGTAACCGAGTAATGTTTTATATATAAATAACTAGCTGTGACTTGCCTCAATTCGATCGGTTTAAAATTGACAAAGTTTCATCGCCTATTTTATCCCCTTGGAGGTAGAATTAATCAAAATCCTTTCTTAGTGGATTTCTACGTCATAACATCTGCCTAGATGATAAATTTCAGCCCGATCCGTCTAGTGGTTTGGGCTGTGCGTTGATAGATCACTATGTCAGTCAGACACCTATTGAGTTATATATATTTATTTAGATAAGTACCGATGTCTCTGCTAGGAGTCAAATATATCATCTTTCTTTGAAATTTCAGTCAGACAGAGGTATTCACTTCAACTATATGTATAGATGTATAAATATAGATTGTAAATTGAGAAACCAAATTGATTTCCGAAGAAAGGTATTGATATGTCCTTTTCCATCTCTATACCACACCCACTCCTATATTTGGTATTCTATTATAATTGGTTGACTGTCAGAAAATGCTATAGCATTAAGTTCACCTTTCTACTGTTGTGCATTAAATGTAAATAAAGAAATAAAGATGTTTTAGCAGCAGTTTATTAAAATCACCAAATAAATATATTTATTTGAAAGGAAACTGTCAATTTGTTGAACAATATCGCGATTTTGTATAGATTGTTAGCGCGAATTTCTTATAAACCATTTTTCCCAGGATTTTTTCGTTGGATTGGAGCCGAGTCCCCAGCGGGTCTGATATTGACAGCGGTCAAACCGATATCTGCCGGAGGAGAGGACTCGGAGGGCAAGGTGAAGGTACCCTTCGTACCCAAATCACTCCTTACCTTACCTATTGAGCCTTGCCCATAGATATCTAAGGTTAAGGATTTCGATTTCGTTAACGATGAATATTTTGTTCATCTTGTAAACGATTTAAATGGTCAAGACTTCTCTATCTCTATCCATAACTATATTTGTTTTGTTTGCGCATGTTAATATGAAAAGACTACCCTCTGCCCGCGACTTCTTCTACATGGAATAGTTACTTTAAACTTTAACCCGCGAATTATTGACGAGGGGAAAACCTTCTCATGGTCTCCGACCGCCCTGCGAGGCAGTTTGGGGTCGTGACATAGCCCACCTCAATAAATGGAATATCCAACCCTGAAATATTTTCCAAATCAGACAACAGCTACTGAGATTAGCGCATGCAAGCAAATAAACAAAAAATCTTCATCTTTATACATTAGTATACATTTGCACATGAAACAAAACATTTTGCCAAATATCTACACCAATATTTTAAATGCGAAATTGTCTTTAGGCGGCCAATCCGATGAATACATTTTGTTGCAAGTTGGTAGAGATAGCTTCTGGCTCCAAAGTCGAACATTTCAGGCATTCAAAATGGGGTAGAAGTCACAGTCATAATGAAGTTCTATATATAAATGTAACATAAGATACCAAGGCACAACTGACAATGTTAACAAACCCTTGAGCATAAACTTAAGACGCAGACTATCACAAAGGCAACGTTCTTAAAGAAAAAAAAACCCTGCCCACGAACCTTTGTTGTGATGGTCAGTGCCTCTCGCAAAACAAAAATAAGATAAAACGAACGGGACCGAACAGGTCGTGGCTGGCTGTAACCAGTCCAACAACTTTTGACCACTTTTCTGATCCTACTCCCGACAAATTTAAACGGCTCTCGATGCGCTATATCAAAACCCTTATTTCAAGAGGCATACGATTGAAATTACTTAATTTTTGAAACTCTCAAATCATCGCCCAAAGTAAGGAGACGATTTAGGAGCATTTCGATTTCCTTAGGAATTTGACGGCCATCAAAATAGGTGCATAGATGATTACAGGTTCTTGGTAGTCGTATTTATATTCAAGTGTTATTGAGATACCTCTGACAAATGCACGAAATTTTCGAAACCATATCTAAAGAATTCATAATTTACATTGAAATTTTAATGGCGCAAAGGATTGTTCCAGATTTCGTATTTATAATGTATTTACCGCACGGAATTATACATTTTAAATGGGAATAAAATTGGGTTCATTGAGAACATTATTTACGGTTAAATTGGTCTATGGGATTAAAAACAATCCGGATAGTATTTCAGGATTTCCTTTAATTCAAATCAGTTCATTACCGCTTTCTCCATATTGAAGTTTAAATGAAACACGTGAAATAGAGCTTTAATTTCAAAGGAACTGTTACTTGTGAAGTGAGACCTTTCTACTAGAACTTTTAATTTAAGTTAAGCTTGAGCAAGCTTAGTCTGGTTTCATTCAGGTGTTAACACAGCTATAATTAACTCTGAAAATTCAGCGAAACACATCTGTAAAAGTCAGCCCATTAGTTTCAGAGCCGAAGCCGAGCATACATTTACAAATAATTCACAAGAGTACATAACTCGTCATTTATTTGGCGCAAACATGAAAATATTTTAAATATTAACTTCATATTTGCTGAATAAACACTGGTCTGCATCAGGAGAAAAACTTACAACTATAAATAAAGAGGCATCAACCCGCGGAGCAGTAACCAGACATTCTTTCAAGGCCAACAAAACGACCAGAAAACATATGGTTGAAAAAAGAAACCAGTAACATTCAAGCGCATACGCACCCAGTTTTTGTTGAACTGGACCGACAGGCGTGTTTCCTTTATTTCTCAGTTCAAAATAAGGATTGCGGCGGGTAAGGTGGATCTTTATAAACTGGCCGTTGGAGCACGTAACCACTTTGGAATGAGCCCTTATGTTGTATGGGTTGATTTTCGCATGGCACGTCGGGGAGGTCTTGTTAAGGTGGAAGAACAGTCACCCCAAGCAAAGGTCCTTTGTGGTCACTGACCATCGTCGAGAATAACGCAAGTACCTGGACTCACGCGCCGCTCCAACTTGTGACGTCACTCAGCAAGCTACTATGTATCAATTTGAGCGATGATTGTATGCAATACAAATCTTCTGTATAGTTGTAAATTTGCGATATCTATTAAAATTGTTTCATTTTTAGATTGCTACCCAAAAGGACAGACTTCTTTATTGTAGTGAGTAATTATTTCAGATCTAGTTGAGAAGGCTAGCTGTGCTAGCAGAACAGGGTAATATTTTATCCTGCTAGCGCAACGATTGCACAGCAAGGTTGACACAGCTCAAACATTTAGGCTTGGTGATTATCTAACCATCAGGCCATATAGCCCACATATACATATGATGTCTGTATTTCCAAAATAACGGTTTTTTTATAAATGCATACATATTATTCAAAGTGTTTCTCTGTATGTTTGTTTATTCTTGCTAATCTCTGAAAAGTCCTACCGATTTTAACAGGGCTTAAATTGGTGATGATACGAGGAGTAACATCGCCTACTTTATTTTTAGAAAATAATTAGAGTTCCGCGAAAAAGCCATCCATGAAATTAAGTCTACGCGGGTAGCTAAACTTAATCCGAACTGTTAGACAAGTTAGCGTGAAATATTTTCTGAACCGAACACCGCAAACGATCTAGCGAAATTTATAGTTCAGCTGAATTAACCTTAGGACGTCAAGACGAGATTTATAGTGTAGGTAATGAACCAGGATGAAGACTCAAAATTCTCACGAAGTCTGATAAAAAAACTAATAAAGGAGATTATGGTTCAGATAAATTGAATTGAACCGTCTGTATTTAATTCCAAAGTATATTATAATGGATGCATATTTGTTATCTCTGCCCGTCTGTCTGTCTGGTTGTTTAAAGGGACTTTCACTGACAGATAGGTGATATTACAAAGAGTAACATAGGTTATTTTACTTTAATAATAGGATAAAGAGACCCATTAAAATAAGTTTACTCGAGGGAAACCGCGGAGCACAGCCAATTTATGAAGTAAATCTCAAAAGACAAGGAATATCTTGTTTTAGTACAAATATCACACTAACCCACTCAGGATTCGCAATCACAAGAATTAGCTCATTTTGGGGGTTAAAGCGCCCCTGAAATTAGTAATTTTAAGGACAATTTACCAACAAAATTGAAGATATTCCGCGGCAGAGTAACCTTCAAAACAGACCGCACGTGGTGTTGGAGATCTATTTTGGACCGTCTATTTTTGTTTTTCGCTGGAAATAGCAGTTGAGAAAGAATCACGTGCATCAACTGAGTATGGCGCTTTTAAAAATGAAACAAGGGGAAATATCTGGCAAGATTTTGGTTTAAATTCAGAAGCTTTGTACAAAGCAAATTTATATTCCGTAGCACATAAAATCGACGAATTTGCAATGGAAAATAGCTTCAGTTTTTAAGACTCAGCTGGCTGTCAGCCTACCACCAGACTCTCTCATGAACTGTGATAGTTAGACAGTTGAAACAAAATAGGATAAAATAAATTGAAGGGAGCTATACACCAAACGTGATTTTTTGCAGTTTTCATAGATAATTGTATGGAACCCTTCGTACGCGAGTCCGACTGGCACTCAGGTCCGGTTTTTTTCTTATTACGAAGAAGTTTAGATTTTCTAATTATCCTAGGCATTGTTATTCTAGAAGATGATCTAGTCAAATGATTCACCATCTTCATTAAAACTGATGAGCTAAATGAAAAAGTATCCATCAAAAAGAATCACATTTAGGTATTTATTACAAAACCAGTTTCTTTAATTATAAAGGTTCACGACCGTGGATCGAACCTTGAACTGGTTGTAATCGATATTGTGAGACGATTGTGAACAATTATGTGCCATTAAGATGTGTAAAGCTTTATTGGAACTGTCGGTACACTTGCAGAAAACAGTATAATTCTCTATTTTGTGGAAAATAAATAGCTACACCCGAATTCTGAAACGTTTGCTCAAGGAGGAGTTCCTCGAGCAATCCTCGAGATTTATATGTTTATAAGATTTACTCATTTGGAGGATCTTCTAACAAGGTGTGTCGTTGAATCAAAGAATACCGATTTGCTCAATTTCGATTGAGAGGAGACGAGGATATGTTGAGGAAACGACTTAGAATATGGGTGTTAAGCTAACTCAAACTGGCAGCTTTCTCAGATTAGTTGTTAAATCGAGATTTGAAACAGATGGCATAGTTGGCTCAAATAAATGACAGCTGCCATTGACAAGTTAAAAACGTTTCCTGATTGGCTGAATTCAGTTATATCGACTTTACAAGATTACAGTAAAGTGGAGATTTAAGCTAAATACTAGGTACTCCCGTAGGCAGATGTGTACTTATAGTACAACCACATTTCGTCAGTTAACGAGGTAGTCAGTAACGTATTTGTTCAAGTGAGCCTTTAAGGCTTAAATAAAAGAGTTCCAAGTATTGACATGTCTGTATAGTGTATTGATCAGCAAACTGGGATTAAGAGAGAGGTTTGGGATTTAATCCTTTGCACGGGTCCAAAGCCGATTGGAATCGATTGGGACCAACTAGCCTGAAGCTAGAAAAGTAGGTGCAAGGAAAATGACCCTTATACCCAAGTGCCGAATGAGGGTTTTAGATCAATTCGCAATCTTCTAATCGGCTTTCAACAGTGATTATAGGTAATTAAACTCATCTATACTCATAAATAAAACGGTTGTCTGTTTGTAATTCCTAATTAACAGCTTATCACTGCATGCAATGAAAGTATGTACGGTACTTATATTAAACAGGCTACTTAAAAAAAAATCTGTCTATTTGTTGCGGCTTATAAGATGTAATTGCGGCTATATATAATCTGAAAAGACGAAACATTCACTAGCAGATTGCTGATGTTACAACGAGTAACTGTGATTCGAATTAAAAAAAAATAAGGCTTCCGGGAAAAAAAAGAGGTTATGAAATTCAGTCATCAAACTCTTATAATAAAATACAGGATTCCATTTAATAGCAAGCTTTGATAAGGTTAACTAATGAATAAAAATAGATATTTAATCAATAAATTAATTGATTTATGAGATTTTTTTATCGATTCCATTATATAGTTTCGGAAATCCGGGCCGTTTTTGCAGTTCGAAAAATCTTAATTATCTATATCATTTTGATTAGTACTTTTTGAATAACGACTAACGAAACGGATATAGATTGGTTCATTATTTAATATGTTTCTCACTAGTAGTGCCCGGTTTTAACCACGCAATATTAACCTTGGTGATATACATTTTTCTAAAATAAAAGAATCCTCAGTTACCAGATTGGCCGGAACAGACAGACAAAAAAGTTTTTTTTTTATATGAGTACCATATATTTTCATATTGTTTAAAAGAAATGTGTTTTTTTTTTTAATTTCATCAGTATAGATGCCCATACTTATGGGACATTGTGTTTCCAACATACGTTTAAATAAGAGCACGTGACACCTAATACGATTCTTAAAAGGGTAATATAATGGTTTAGACGAGAGTAAAAAAAACAATTAAGAATTCCCTTCCCGTCATTTAGGACCGGAGTGCGGCCGCAGACAAATTTGAATTTCAAAAACCCAAAGTTAAGCCTAGGGTTTTGAATTTTAACATAATTTACATACACAAATGAATCATCTGCGTGCGTTACGGTCTCTGAGCATTACCGAAATAATTTTGTTCGAGAATAATGCTGTGTGCAATGTACACTGCTGCCTGAGTACCATCGAGATTTTTACCATATAAAACTTGATGTTCAATGTAAATTGGACGGCTGAAATAATTTAAAAAAATGCCCATAAAACTCGGGAAGTTCTTTATTATGCAAGGCGTGAGATCTTTCATTGAAATCGAAAAAAAAACCATCAAAATCAGACATTAACATAAACACAAACGGGATGATTCAATGGACGGAAATGGTTATTTGGTACAATGGGTTTCTCAAAATATATTTACAGATTTGGCGGAAACAGGATTGGTCATATCCTAACTAAAACAATTTGTATTTTAGTTTGTACCTATTTGAGTTAGAACTTTAATGTTGGATCTAGAAAAATTTAGTACTACAGAATAGAAACTCCTAGCGGACGTCACGCGGCTTCACCCGCGTATTTCCCGTTCCCGTGGGATACGGAGATAAAAATAAATATAGCCTATGTCACTCGCTGATAAAGTAGCTATCCATTGCTGAAATATTTTTTCTAATCGGTCCAGTAACTTCGGAGCCCATTCAATACAAACATACTTACATAAAAATCTTTCCTCTTCATAATCATTGTGTAGACACAGTATGTTTATAAGTTTAGTAAACAGTATGGAAACTAGAAGACTTTTTTTAAATAAGCATGGTTTCTTCCTTGGAGCATGAGGGTTGTTACTCTTGAAATTAACTCATTAATATACGTCAAAATTATTTAGATTTGATAATAGCTTTGATGTACTGTGTAAAACACGTAAATGACTCAGGCCGGGGTCGTTTATGTTGAAGATGAGTCGTAATGGGTCATTTAGAAATTCGATTTGTTCCTAGTTTCCATACTGCTTATAGTAAACTTATATGTATACTGTGCTAATACATTGTATAGTCTTGGGATTTGTCGCACGAATGAGAATAGACTGTCCATAATAATTTATATTTGGTATGAAAGCAAATGAGCTTGTCTTAAAAAAATCCTTAAAATCCTAATAATTACAAAATAAACACAGTTTAATTAAGCAAATGTACATAAATTCTAGACACGAACATTTTAGCTGAAAATCCGCTTTCATCAAACTTATCAGAATTCAAAGTTAATCCTGAAGGAGCCATTGAATATTTAAGAGGTATTTAAAATCATTTTATGAATTCTTGAGCTTAGACACCGAAACCCGCAAATCCCGAAGCCCGGGGATTTAAATAATAAATATGCCTTCGATGGAGGTAATTCCTACTTTGACAATCGAAATTATTTTTAAACCGCGTTGTTGTAACCGTATTTATAAACTGCGTTGATAATATCTTCATCTCTATATAAATATACATAGATAAAAAAAAATTATTCTGTATGCTTTTGGAACCGAGACCGCGGGACTGCGAGCGTGAATTATTTTGAATTCCAAGGAGCCTTTAGGGAGGCTCTCAAAAATAATTATTAAATCCCAAGGCGGCGTTGGGGACCAAGGTCCCGGTCCCAAGGGCCCTCCGACTAAAAATTTTTAAACTCCTCACAATAACAAGGATGTAATAGGGGAGTTTCGGGAACTTTCGATACACAAAGTCTCGTGTTTATCCCTATTGAATACAATTAACACAGGATGAGAAAGAACCGTGGTGGCTTTGGGGTTTGAGAAGTCACCTGCTACTGTGTGCAGTGATATCACACCACGTGCTTTACTGTGAAGGAAAGCATCGCAAAGGAACCTGCATATGTCTGAGCAGTAATTCAAAGACGTATCAATAGTGCCTGAGACGGCGATAGACTCGCCGTCTGTACGTAACGTTATCGAAGCGACTTAGTCGTTGACGCAACGTCGTATTGAGTTGAAGTCTCATCGAACTACGATTTCGGAGCAATTGAGAGACCCCCTCTTTTTTGAAGACGTTTGAAAAGATTTTTTTGACCAAATTGAACTTTGCGCCCTCCAAAGTAATGTATAAGAATAGGGATGATGATATTGGTAATAGGACTTTAAGTAAGTGAGATTACAGTACAAAGTCTCAACAGTCTTAAAGCCTTAACTGGTCCATAAATATTAAAATATGATTAATAATCCTAAGAATTACCGTGACAGGTCAAATATTAACGAAAAGGACGCATCATCCATACCAAGTGGAATTCAGTCAAGATTTCTTGACGAACGTCTACCTTATTTCGTGGACGTTAAAGTTCACTTTAATTTTGTGAATCAGGGCGTGTTATTATTGGAATCTAAGCTTAAATTTGAGGGTGATAAGGTTTATTTGTCACTGGGATGTGGAATGGAATTTCAAAATGGCGTCGAGGATGCGACGGAAAAAAATGTAAAGGTTTATACGCATGTGGGCGAGCGCATTCTGTTAGGTCAGATACACATCTTCACGGTGGTAGAGGATAGAAGATGAATTGCCTAATTCATCAAACAACCGCGTGACACTCAAATGTATCGGTCTATTTTAAAAGTCATGTTATAAGCTTTAAACGGTCATACATTAAAATGTACTTTTGAATTTGGAAGGTTTTGTTTTGTGACTGTCATGCCACACTTGACAGTTTGAAATTATCAAATTCGGAAGAGAGTTTTTTTTTAAGCAATTATGTTTATTTCGAAATAAAAATAGCTGCGATAATTTAAATACCACGAAAAATACCATATTTGTCTGGTTAATAGTAACTAACAAATAACGTGCCTTTAATTAGTAAAAATATTTCAGACTAGCGGACGTCACGCAGTTACAGTCCCCGTTCTCGTGGGAGTACGGGAATAAAATATAGCCTATATTTCTCACTGATAATGTAGCTATCCATTGCCGAAAGGATTTTTTAAACCGGTCCAGCACGTTTTGAGCCAATTCGATACAAACATACTTACATAAAATTTTTTCCTCTTCATAAGAGGTCGGTTTAAGAGACCTTTTTTTTTTAACGTGGAGAATCCGTTATGGATACACCAACCACCGCGGGGGCAGCGGAAGGGTTATGTCGGACTCACACCGACTAAACTCCACGGTGTTCCTCCAAGTCGCTAAGTGGGGGGTGCACGTGATACGTCTTCACATGCTTCGCCGTGACCCCCCCAGCGACTGGCCTGTCAGACCCCTCCTTACGGATTAAGAGACCTAGAACCTCAGAATCTCGAAACTATCTCTATTTAATATTAGTATAGACTAAAGCAGATATGTTTATAGCAATAGCGTTAATAAATAAAATGAAAATATTAAAAAAAAATCTGCAATTAAGGTCATTTTAGAATGACACCTAAAAACATCAGTCATGCTTCATTCGTCCTCCATTCATCGGTTTTTTAGGTTCCATACAACACATTTCAAGTTTCAAATCTTCAGTTGTAATGAATAACGGTCTGAAATTACAATATTGAGAAGCACGTGTTTAATGACTTAATACCACGCGTGTGACGCCAAGCAATTATATACTCTATTACAAGGATACAAAGATAGCAATTGGCTGAACAGTTTTGACAGTTTGAATGATGTTTATGAAATCTAAGTCGGCTCGACATACGTGTCTTGTGTCGTATTTGAGACGTCTTTATCTCACTATAGTTAAACTCAGTCACTTCGGCTTAATAACATACAGTATGCAAATGGAATTTCTGATATTTATCAGACAAAGTACTTAAACAGAGCAATAGGCTAATCACAATATTGAAACAATCCAAGGTTTTAATTCTGGAGAGCGTTTTATGAACTTTTATGCTTTCATTTTGGACCCACAACATCAGAACATCAAGTCTAAGAAGTTCTTAAAACGCGCTGCTTAAAACGATCATAGTTGCCATCCTTGCCATCTACAGGTGCCGAGAATAAATTAGAGAGAAAATAGTGGTCATGACAGGTCGAGCTATGAGCGCTTAGCTAAAATAGTGGGGATCAATAGTGAGGATACGTCCGATCGGGCAATTGCGATAGCCTTAGGACGGTGGGCCATTGGAATATACACCAGCTTTGAATGGGCAAAAGATGAGTTGAATGCAGCATTAATATTTTTTTGGATTTTAGCTTATTCTCACATTGAAGAACACCCTTTAAACTAATAATGTCGTATTTTGTTTCAATTTTCAACTGGAGATCTTACGGTTCTCAGAAAAGCTGGAACAATGGATCGCTCGCTACTAGTTTCATTTTCGTTTGTAAGATAATACAATTATTGCAGCCTGATTCTGTAGAGTTTGGCGTATTATAAGTTCAAAGCACGCTGTTGCTAACTAGATTCTGATTTCTGACGTAATGTAATTCAAATCCGTACGAACTAGCCACAACAATATGATTACACAGCAATTTTGCAGTGTGCAATGACGCATTAGTTATTCTAATTAATAAGCGTGCATACATACGGAAGCGATCTACGTTTGGAGCGATACAATCTTGGTAACGTTGTTTTCTAGGTAACAAAGAAAATACTAGGATATCGATCACTATTAGTTCCGCGTTGTCTTTACATCATCATAGAAATGAGTACCTTCTGATACTCTTATTAGCATACAGCTTATCTTCTGGTTTTTTTTTTACGATATGATCTCTTGCAGTTCGTAGGGGGAGTTACCTCCACTGCTTAACCGGACTAAAGGGCGAGACCCAAGGGCCTCCAGCCGAGCTTAAACTCAAAAACTAAGCAACACAGCTAAGGGCACCCCGGTGCGGGGCTCGGACCTCGGCTTAGGGCGTTGCCGGGGGATGAGCCAGGGAGCTGGATCTGAGTGGTATTATCTTCTGAATGTTTACAAGATAAATATATATAAGACGCAAGAACACAATGCCAGCGCGATTTAGGATTGCTTGTCTATTGAAATTTTTCCCGTAGTAATGCAAAGAGGTTTCTATTTAAGTCCAATTGCTAACGTAAATCAGTTAGGTTAACATTCCAGTAAAGTACATAACAATGACGTCATTTTATGTCCAGCGCTTGTCACGTTTCCACGTGTATTGCTCTAGTACAGCCATATAAATAAAACCATACTGAAGGTCAGCTTCCATGCATTATCAGTAACAAGCGCAAGGGCCTCGCTCGTAAGTTATATATACTAAAGAGCAAATGATGTCAAATCGTTAGGCACTTGACAAATATTCCACCAAAGACTAAACTGTCATACAGTAGATTCGATCACTCATAGGCTCACAGCAAAGGAATCAAGCACACTCCGAAAGAGTGCAAATATGGCGCATGTGCATACAAGGGGTCGGTGCTTTCATTTTCATATTGATATATTTATTGTATTAAGTTAGTAACATGATGCAATACTCAGTGCTCTAAAATTTTATAAGACTTGGTCTCTGGTCCCAGCCGAGTTATCATGTAAAAGTTAATAGAATGAAAAGTAGGACAAAATGATAGATTTGTTTACCTTTACTAAACTAAATGACAGATGGATTGAACATTGAAAACTGCCGACTTTCATATGTAATACGCACGCGATTATATGTGCTGGCCTGGAGCGAGTATTTCACTGGCGCCGTCACAAATCACCATTTACGCCGTTGACGTAAACGCAGATTTATATGGAATCAAAATAGTGCCATTTGTGGATCGACAGATGGCGCTGTCTCGCACAAACTCGCGCACTTTGCAAGTGCCCAGTGCCAACCTTCTGTTATATTTATATTTTGTGAGAGAACTTACCTACTGCGTGAGAGTTGATAGTTGCGTAATAGAAATTGTTATAGGAACAGTTTGGTAAACCTTTGTCAGCTCACGTGTTACGATTATTGCACAGGTGGTATTTGATTAAATGAAGGTTAGTAATAATGAACTATTAACATACCATTGCGATGTTATAAAAACAAAAGCGAAGATAGTGATTTTACGTCAATGTGTGTGATTGATGTGTCGTAATGTAATAACATATTTGATTGTCACGTTCCGTTTGTATGTGTGACTGATCGATTGGTATAACAAGGCTAATCGAAGTTTTATGCGTGTATACCTTAATAAGGGCCTGAATGTTTGGCAATGAGCTAGCAAAATGTATTTAATTAAAAGTAATGACAAAGCAATACATGCTCCATGTAAGAAACCACACATGTAAGAAGGCTGAAAATAATAGACTAATCTTTAAAGGTTATTAGGTATTATTAGGTACCCAAAGGTTGAAAAACGGGACCCTATTACTAAGATATCGCTGCCTGTCCGTCACCAGGCTGTATCTCATGCACAGTGAAAATTAGACGATGAAATTTTCGTAAAAATACCTAGTAAAGAGGAGTTTGATAAAATTTACAATAAAGACAACAGTCTCTCTGTATATTTCATCCGGTTAATCGCTGAAGCGGCTGGACCGATTTTAACTTAAATTTAAAAATAAGTGATCCGCAAATTTTCCAACCGGGTAAAACCGTGGGGCAAAACTGCTATGTACATATAACTAATTCATACAAACCTCACCCGTAGAACTAGATGAAAGAGAAGGAACGTACCTGGAAACAAACAGAGAAGATAAGTATAGTATATAACCCCAATTCCGAGATTTGCTTGACAAAAACTGTTCACACAAACCCCACAAGCTCATGAGAAACAAAAACGGGGTGGGATTAACAAGTCAGTTAGCGCCTAAACACACATCAGTGTGAAGGGCCCGAGTTCGCCACCTACGGCCCAGCCCCACTTAATCCTGTGTTTATGGCCTAAACACGCCATGTTTGTAAAGGGTTTGCTATAAACTACGCAACATATTACCTTATGAGATTGTATTATATTTTTATAAGTATGGATTTTTTACCACGGGAAAAATAAAATAAATAAATATGCTCATGCCATCCCAGACGGGTCCCCGGAGGGTTAAGCAGAGGTGTTGTAATAACAACACCCACATTTCACCGAATATGATTAAGTGCCAACGAGACAGAGGGTGAGTCCATTTTTGATTTTACTTAAAAAAATTATGACTCTAGCACAGAAGCTCCTTTTGGAGTAATGGCATCTGTGACTAATAACTTTACTCTGGTAAGCAGTATTACTCTGACAAAGCATTATTTAGCTGCGACTTTCGTTGAGATAGAGATACAGTTTCAGAAAGTTCTAATACGCCAGCGGTGCCCCGGTTTTACCCGCATGGAATAAATTTTGTTGGGTGGCTTTATTTAAATAAATGTTACACTTTGTAACTTCAACTTCACAAAGAACAAAGTTCAGCCGGAACAAACAGACAGACGGACACATTTCTTCTTTTAAATCGTACTTTCATATGCATTGAGTGAAAAGCTGTTAATTTGGAATAACAAACAGTCACTTAAATTTTATTTATCTGTATCTATGTATAGATAGGACACGTCAGCCTACCTCTCCCGAAAACCTGGCCAGGAAGGGTTATGCGATGTTACTTTTGAAGTTGAGCAAAATTCCTCGTGCCTCAATTTCACTTCCACTGCAACATGACTTACAAGTTTAAGATGGTTTAAGTTTCTGTAACAACGCGTAGAGGCGTCTTATTAATTATTAAATGATTAATTACTTCGCATGGAATCCTTGTTTAGATTAGGATTTACTGGTGCAGGAAGTGGGAATTATCTTGCGTACACATAATGTAACGCGGGCATTAACTACGTGAATACGATTAGTCTCAAGACTTGTGGGTGGATAAAACGATGTTGAAACGCGCAAAATTTTATATTAAATACATACATATGCTCACGTCTGTATTCCCCGAAGGGGTAAGCAGAGGTGTTGTAATCACAACACCCACTTTTCACCTGCTCAAACCTCAAAGCCACCACGGCTCTTTTTTTTTATTATATTTGAAAATCTATACTTTTATATAAAGCTGAGGAGTTTTTTTGTTTGCTAAACGTGCTAATCTCAGGAACATTTCCGTATTATACATTTGTTGAATTTATACCCCTACCCATTAACTGGGCACTAAGGCAGACCCAGAGATGCTAGGTGCTAAGATGTCATGTTTCGCAGTAGCGCTTTCCAACCACGAGACAGTCGTATTATTATAGTATTCCTGCATATGATAGATAAAGAGCGAATGACACCTTTATAACGCTTAAATTCAAACATCTTCCAACCAAAAAGGTTAATAAAAATCTAACAGCAAATTACTTCTCATTTCCTTAATCCTTGACAATTCAAATGTAGCGCCATTTCCCTTGAAAATATATTTGTACATCAATAGGTACCAACTTGTTTAGTGCTGTCTATGTGTCAAGACAAACGTATACAATGTCGAGGCTCGTAATCCAATTAATAATTAATTACGGAGGCAAGGCGTAGAAAATAGTATTAGGCTTGTTCAATGACAATCAATTAAGCAAATTCCCTATGTATCCCTGTACAAAGGAATTGTTGAGGGGCTTTATAGCCTATTGACGTTTAATCAATGTTCAGGGCAATAACATTACACAGGTTGAAATTGAAATGTTGAGAACATTAGAGTATAGGGATAACATTGACATCTAGAGCGGCACCCTTTATCAAGGCAATGTTGCTAGCCTTCTTGGCACGTATATGAAGCATAAGAGTCAAGTTAGAATAACTTAAAATACATACATACATATACTTATGTCTGTACACCCTGAAGGGGTTGCAGATGTTGTAATCACCACACCCACTTTTCACCGAGGATGATTAAGTGCCATCGTGATAGATGAGTGAGATAGGTGAGTCTATCGCCGTCTCAGGCACTATACATGCGTCTTTAAATTACTTCTCAAACCATACGCAGGTTTCCTCACGTTGTGTTTTCCTTCACCGTAAAGCACGTGGTGTGAAATCACAGTAAATAAGTTTTTTAGAAAAACTTATTGGCATAGCCCCGCTGGGATTCGAACTCGAGTTTGAGCAGACGATAATTTAAGTAAACGCAGAGAATAACTTAAATAGTTTTATTCTATATTTAAATATATGAAAAAACAAAATCTTAATGTAAGTACGAAACATTAAGAAAAGTTTGAATATAACACAATAAACAGAACGCAAACAAAGAATGATCCGATTTCGTCAAATCTTTCATGAACTCACAAAGAATAATTGAATTCAAAATAAGAATACAAAACATCGATATCGATATAAACGAGGCCAGCCCTAATATTACCACAACAAAGAAGAGGGTTGGACTGTCATCGTCCCATTGTTTAAAGCAGACTTTATTTAAATATTCCGTCGGGATGACTCCGTCAAGCTATACTTTTTTTTTCTTGTACGATGTCTGATGCGGGCCTTGGAATTCAAATCGGGACGTAGAAAGCTCTGGGTGAATGAATTAATATTCCGTCCTCAATAACTTTTTATACTTTTGCTTTGAATAAATGCGTAAATACTGTAAAAATCATCATCATCATCATCATATCAGCCATAGGACGTCCATTGCTGAACATAGGCCTCTCCCAATGATTTCCACCTCACCCAGTTGGAAGCGGCCTGCATTCAGTGGGTCCTCGCGGACTTGACCAGATCGTCCGTCCATCTCGCGGGGGGGCGCCCTACGCTGCGCTTGCCGGTATGTGGTCACCACTCGAGAACTCTACTGCCCCAGCGGCCATCAGTCCTTCGAGCAATGTGGCCTGCCCATTGCCACTTAAGCCTGCTAACCCGATCCTACATCAAATTAAGTAGAAATCAAACTATATATTTTAAATCCAAAGCCTTGTCTTTCCTTCGGATTTAGAATAACGTAAAAAACTAACACCAGCTCGAACTGAATTAAGCTCGTAACTCCTTACCCAGACATAAGACACAATTAAATATTTAACGTTCTCAACTAAAGGTCACTTGTCAATGTCGATTGTCGACAAAACAATTTTATTAGTCTCTCGCAATAAACTCTAACATTATCGACAAGTGCACGAACATCACTAATTGCAGCGGAGTCGTAAATGTAAATATCTTGTTCCAAATCTTAATAACTCTGAAACTTCATACTATAAACCAAACTGGTAAGTTTTATACGAAATATGATGGTAATATTGTATTGTATAAGACTGCAGCAAAATGTAAATAAAATACATAAAATTCTAGATAAATAAACCAAGTTGTAATCTTTACTAATATTTTAAATGCGAAAGTAACTCTGTCTGTCTGTTACGCTTTCCCGCTTAAATATCTCAACCGATTTTGATGAAATTTGGTACAGACAATCTTTAGACCCTGAGAAAGGACATAGGCTACCTTTTATTGCGAAAAAAAGTATTATATAAAACTAAATCTACGCGGGTGGCACAGCTACTTTTCTATAATTACCCACTAATGGATTTAATCGATTTCAATATGTTAAATATGCGAACAAATTTAACACCGAAACAGTTTACCGATCATGACTGATTTTGCATATATACAATCTGCTATAATTTCAGCCAGTAGCAGCCTGAAGTCTCGCCCCGTATTATGCCAACCATGGAAATAAATATACGCGAGTTAAACCGCGGGGCACAGCTAGTCTTTCTGTATAAGCTATACATCTATACATACATATAAATAACATTGAAGTATCTGTTTCTAATACTAAAATAACAGCTTTTCTCTAAACGCATATAAAGATATACACGGTACTGACTTGGAAAAAACAGTTTATTTTTTCCGGCTAATCTCCGAAACGGCTGGACCGATTTTAACGGGTCTTCACTGGCAGATAGTTAATTTTACATGAAGTAACTTAGGCTACTTATAATTAAAAAAATAAGTCCGGGTGAAACCGCGAAGTACAGCTAATATTACTTATACTCTATTGTATTCAACGTCAATCTTTTAAACAAGACCCCAACACAACATTAAAGTTGAAAGGTCACCAAAAAACTTCCCGTATTCCCATTCAACAAGCCACTTGGTCCCTTCGTCCTCTGTCATGGGCAGACTGATCGTATATCCCTCTTGACACGTTAGGAGAATATACAGGATTACAGGGATGTTAATATAAGGGTTCATATATCATCAATACAGATAAATAAAATATAAGTGTCTGTTTGTATTTCCAAATAAACTTTTCACAAAATATATAATAATATCAGTCCATACGGTAAGTAAATAAATATTTTTTTTTTATAAACTCGAAGTTGCTGTAACGATTTCAACGAGACTTTCACTGTCATATAACTGATGTTAGGAGGAGTAATTAAGGTCACTTTTTTTTAAATTGGCTTACCTGAAATAAAGTCTACGGGTGTGAAACCACGGGGCACAGCTTGTATATATTAAACATAATACAATATACATTACGGAATTTCATGGGAGCATGCTTCCGAGAAAACTTACTTCCTTCCTCATATTTATTAGAAGTAACATATTAATATGTGAATAATATGAAGCGAATGGAACATTACATGTATGTAATGTGTCTTCGTAAAGGAAATATGTCACAAATATAGACTCAGATCACAGTGTAAATAATATTACTTTACTGAGCAGTGTGGAAACTAGACCAAATGTTTGAAATGAGGACGTTTGCTCCATTTTGCGATAGGGTTGTCTCTTTTAACGATCTAAAATTTACCGCTTTATACTATCAATTTTTTTTTATAAAAGATGAAAATGGCTTATTTGAGATCAGTTACGACATGACACCCCTACATAATCTCGTAGTTACGTCTGTGTTAATGTGCCATATAGAACGATTTTTCCTGGATTCCTTACTGATTGTAAACCATAGCTTGTATACTGTATTTCTTTTTTGTTTTACCCAGAATTTGGAATACCTTTAAATAAAAGACGGACAGAGCGGCATTATAAATGCAAGATAGCATTCGAAGTTTGAAATTTATCTTTTGACCCACCCTAATAATAATTCTTTACTAGACCTGTCCGTCATTATTCAAAATTGGTATGCAGTCGTCAAATCTATCTTTATATAGCTCGTCTCCATAGACAAGGTAGTCTAGAGATGCGCGATTGCGGAGTCAGTAAAATTTTCCATAGACTCGCCCTGGCGATGAAACAATCGAGAGGTTTCTCGGTTGCTTTGATGTATGCGATTGGTTCGAAGCGCACCGAATCTAGGCGAATGGAACCGATCGTCGGCCGAGGCGAGTCAGACTCGACTGCGATCGAAAATAATCGCGATGCATCGAGATGATTGAACAATCGCGATTAACCTCTCGGCATCGCACATCGCTAAGCCAGTCTTCGATCGACATTCTACAAGATCACTCTGATGAAGACGAGAGCCGTGCATTAACGTTAATGGAATGAAGGTAGTTTACAGAAGGTACGCTTTATGGATATATTCTCAAGTTTAATTGCACTTTGTTTATAAATAAGGTAATTTTATTAATCCATAAAAGTGTGATTGAGATTAGCCAAAGATTTGGATTAATTGTTCCAGTTTTCAAGAAAGAAAAAGCAAGTGTAATTCTTAAAAAAATATATCCTCACATGATCCTATGCACAGTGCAGTTATTAAATGTGTCATGGACTTCATGATTTATCCAATAGACTTCAAATTCTGGCTAATGATTTGCCGGTAGAAGAACTTCTAAAGCAGCCTTTATATACTACCATTTTAATGCAAAATATTTTTTTCCGTTTTGAATATATCGTTGTTCTTAATACGGTTTTAGCCAAACCTTATTATATTTATAGACAATAGACAAAATCATAACCCGAAGTAAAGCGAGGGCGGGTCGCTAGTCAATAATAAAGAGACGCATAAAGGGACTTACAATGGTAAGCCTTAGAATCATCCAAATAAGACACAAATTCCTCTAATACTGTATTTAAATATTAACATCTTGCAACCCAACTCATTGTACGGATATGAAATTGTTCTATTCTTGAATTGAAATTCTTGCACGGTTCACCCGGATAATAATTCTGGAAGAATTTGTGAGCAGTGATTATCCGACCAATTTAAATATAGCCCACAGACAAACCATTGGAGCAAACATTTCCTAGCACCCTCACTCGGAACGGAAACACCAATTCTATTCCAGTAAGTTAAAATAAATTGAGGAGACCAAGCCAGTCGTTTTTATTACCCTCGCGTCGGGGGTTCAAGCCCTTTGATCGGTTTTATTTTTAATTTTGTGTTACGTTTATGATGGATCGGAACCACAAAATAAACAGGTTATTTTGTTACGTCTGTGCATGCTAAGTATCTACTGACGTTTTATATTCTGTGGCATTACTTTATTGCCAGCAATCTGTTTATGTTTATGGTTGAGATCGAAATTTGAACTCCTTTTAAAAAGGCCACTTTGGGAGAATCATAATTTGATCCGAATATGATTCATCATCGATATCATCATCGAATCGATAAAATATAATATTATTATCGTACTCTCATATAAACTCGCATCACTAGTAAATAAAATCACAATTTAATATTAGGTTTTTAAAATTAGAACTTGTTGTAGGTCTAAAAAGGCCACTTTGAGAGACTCATAATGTGATCCGTATATGATTAATCATCGAAATTACAAAATTGTCACTTAGGTGCTAGTCATACTATGATTCACGAATGATTAATATTTCGCGATTCACCTGTTTCACACTTTCCTATGAAGATTCCTAAAATGGTCCACAGAATGAATTGCTTTTGTGACAAATAGCATCATAAAAAGTTAGTAGATTAACATCGACAATTATTGTAATCATTCGTAAATCATAATATGAATTGCACCTAAGTGACCATTTTGTTATTTCGATGAATCTCCCAAAGTGGCCTTTTTAGACCTACAACAAGTTCTAATTTTAAAAACCGAATATTAAATTGTGATTTTAATTACTAGTGATGTGAATTTATATGAGAGTACGATAATAATATTATATTTTACGAAAGCGAAGCACGCGGTATGATTTAATATCGTATAATATTTAATATTTTATAAAAGCGCATGCTTGCGTCTCGGCCACCTGTGATGCAAATAAATTGCCGGGTATATCCAACCTATAGCATCTATAGCACGTTCGTGAATAGCTAATATTGTTATTGTTATAAGCTATTTTGCAATAACGGCATTATGGAAATTGCTTTGCAGATATACGATGCAATATATCTGTGAAGCATGATAAGTTTTACTCTACAAAAACAGACAATAAATAAATACTAGCTTTTACCCGCAACTTCGTCTGTTAAATGATTATGTTAGTGCTTTAAGCTTTCATAGGCTTTTTAGTCCTTAGCCGATCAAATTTCATAAAATCCGTATACCCTCCTTTTGAAATTTGACCTAAAGATGAAGTACCTACTTAATATAATATCTAGTCTAGTATTTCTTCCAAATTTAATACGGATTATCTTCCTAATAGTACATTTTCATCGTTTTCATTAGTAATTATCAAGTTTCATTGGCTATCGGAGGTACTTGAACCAATCGATTTTTTAATGCCAACACAAAATAAACCAAGGGTGGTTGTTCCGACATTTTACCGGGTCGTTCACCCGGTCTTAAGGCAACAAGTCAAGTTATTTTGTTGGGAACAAAATATCTCACATATCGATACAGAATAATTTATCCGTTCTCACACCGAGAGGTCAAGGAACCAAGTTTTATATTACCTACCTGCCTTAATGACGCACCTACCTGCGTTCAAACGGACAATTACGAGCAAAAGGTGATTCGAATAACAAAATTCAAAACTTTGAATATCGAACATTTGTTTTTTTTAAACACCAAATTATTGCGTTGCAAAATTTACATAATGCATAGACAATTTAAATATAAAATCTAATAGTATGCTAAATATTGCAAGTGTCTTTGCTGGTGTTCTGTCCAATATTTTTCTGTAAATTTGTACCTTAAATTGTTATACAAAGAGCACAAAATCGTCAACTGGTGAAAAACACCACGAATGTTTAAAGCGACAATATTATCGTCCTCGGTCCAACCTGTTGATAATCACTTGCGCCCGCCAGTGTACAAAAACTACGGGACAATGAGTCATCCAACCGCAGGGATACTCAGGTAGGCAGACTAGTGTAACAGGTAGAAAATAGGGCTGTCTCACGTAACTGACTCAAAGACTACTCCAAACTGGTAACTCGAAGAGAAGTTATCTTAATCTCATTTTTAATTCCTCAAGTTAGTCTTTATATTTTACTTTAATTAATTAGCAAACATTATTTTTAATATTATTTAAAACTAAAGAAAAAAAAAATATACATACATATGCTCGCGCCTGTATTCCCCGAAGGGGTAGGCAGAGGTATTGTTATCACAACACCCAATTTTCACCGAATTTGATAAAGTGCCAACGTGACAGATGGTGAGTCTATCGCCGTCTCAGGCACTATACATACGTCTTTGAATTACTTCTCAGAAATATGCAGGTTTCCTCACGATGTTTTCCTTCACCGTAAAGCACGTGTACGCAGGCGACTGCTCAAACCCCGAGGCCACCACGGATCTTTATTTAACACTAAAGAAAAAAATATATTATAAAAATAAAAATTATAAATAGAAATAGAAATTATAATATTCCTCAAATAGAGTATTCTAGGTTTCGTTCCACTTCAGGTTTATCATAGTCAACGTTCACAGTCGTAGCATTACAAAACGAAAGTTTAGCCGGTTATTGATTTAGCAACAGTAGTGTGTCTAAAATCAATTGTTACGACCTAACTCGTGTCGCGTACCGATAAGGTTATCGAGAAGTTATTACGTCACAGTAAAACGTTGCGTACGGCCTCGTATACCTATGTACTAAGAAACTTTTTTTTTCTGATACACCAAGGGGGCAGCGGAAGGGTTATGTCTAAACTCCACGGTAGTCCTCCTGGTCGCAAAGTGGGGGGATGCACGTGATATGTCTTCACATGTTTCAGAGCACTTAAGTGCAAAATATTTATACCGACAGTTTTCAAAACTTCCAAATGACCAATGAACATTATTATACTTTGACGGTAAAAAATTAGAGACCCGTGGTGGCCTTGAGGTTTGAGCAGTCGCCTGCTACGCAAGCGGCGCAAGTTCGAATCCCAGCGGGGACAAAAAAAACTTATGTATAGTGATTTCACACCACGTGCTTTACGGTGAAGGGAAACATCGTGAGGAAACCTGCATATTTCTGAGAAGTAATCCAAAGATATGTATAGTGCCTGAGACGGCGATAAACTCACCATCTGTCACGCTGGCACTTAATCATCTTCGGTGAAAAGTGGGTGTTGTTATTACAACACCTCTGCCTACCCCTTCGGGGAATACAGGCGTGAGCATATGTATGGTAAAAAAATTACGTTCGATAAAGCAAATGTTCTTATTTAATACAATGTTTTTGCCTGCGACTCCATACGTATGTAATAGTTACTTTAACCCGCGGTTGGTCTTAGCGAGATGATTATATAGATATATAGCGACACTCGATGCCGAGTGCGACGTAAAGAAAAGAAGGGGTAACCAGAGGTCTTCTAATAACAACACCCACTTTTCACGTAAGATGGTTAAGTGCCATCGTGACAGATGGTGAGTCTATCCTCGTCGCAGGCATTATACATACGTGTTTGACATCCCAGATATATTATACAGCATCCCTCACGATGTTTTCCTGTACCGTAAAGCATGTGGTTTGAAATCACTGCCCATAAGTATTTAGAAAAACTCATAAGTACAAGTCCAGCTGGGATTAAAACTTATCTCATACCCCAAGGCCACCACGGCTCAATCAAACAAACACAAATTTCAGCTTTACTTATTAGTATAGATTTGGTCGAGAATCCATTCTGATTTGAAAGCATATATTTATTCTATGACTTGACTGAGCGTAGGTAATACACATCATTACGCAAGTGGCAGTCATGGTGTAAACTCCGTGTTTTCCTAAACATTTCCGCACTAAAGATACAAGTGGAGGTCAATGTCCGATCACCTGTGCTACCCGGCCGTGCCCCATGTTGGTGTATTGTGTTATATTACGACGTACTCTTCTTCAAACCATATTTCTATAGTAAAAATAGCTACCTCGTGTTACTTTATGCGAGGTTACGTTGTTTATGAGGTGTATAATCGGTTTTGCTTGATTGGAAACGATGGATTATTTTATTGTCTACAAAGGTTAATTTAATTAATGTATTAGAATAGAAACACAAGTCTTTTTGAGTATTATGAAAGAATAATAAAAATAATTATCCTAAATTCTAAAGTCGATTGATAGTTGAATAGAACCCATACAATATTTGACTGATATAATTAAATTAAATATTTGTATGTCAACCAACACATACAGGTAATTAAAATTGAAATGTCTGTTTGTAATTGCAAATTAAAAGCTTTTCACAAAGCATATGAAAGTATAATTCACGGTTTTTATAAATTATCATTGTTTGTTCAGACTAATCTCTGAAAAAGCTGGACCGATTTTTACATTTACAATATTACACTAGATAGCTGATGTTAGAAGGAGTAAAATGAGGCTTATTAAACACATTCACTGCTAACATTTCAACTTCTTCGTAAATTCTCGAACGAAGTTGGACGCACATATGCGTCGTTAGCAGTGAACGTGTTAATAAAAAAAACTACCCATAAAATTTAGTCTACGCAGGATACAACTACTGATATGAAATAACGGGTATTTGTTACTGATACAGATGCTTTCCTTCTTAGTTCCTTTATCCCGTACACGTGTTCACGTCTAATCGATAATAGCTTCTAAATCCTCTCGTAATGATTAGCGTGGATGTTGCTGACCGTTCTCATATTTACATCTGTGTGTGTTACACGTGATAAACGAATCGGATATAACAGATCGATTATCATGAAAACTTGCGCCTAATAAGTTGAAATAAAATGGCACTAGGGCGTTTTCAAAACTTGATTTATCATGTTTGTCTTAAGCACAGAACAGTTTAAGAGAAGTTCTACTATGCATTACCCACGTATTCTTACTAATATTATAAAGAGGAAAGGTATAAAAAAACTTATGTACAGTGATTTCACACCACGTGCTTTACGGTAAAGAAAACATCGTGAGGAAACCTGCATATTTCTGAGAAGTAATTCAATGACGTATGTTAGTGCCTGAGACGGCGATAGACTCACCATCTGTCACGTTGGCACTTAATCAAATTCGGTGAAAAGTGGGTGTTATGATAAAAACACCTCTGCCTACCCCTTCGGGGAATACAGGCGTGAGCGTATGTATGTTTATGAAAGGTATAATGTATGTAATTTTGTATGTAACGAATTAACTTCTTAAAGGGATGGATAATTACATTATCAGCCAGTATTTTAGGCTACATTGTATCCCCATACATCCACGCGTCCGGGAACTACGCGAGTGAAACCGCGTGTAGGACTGTAGGAATCCGCCCTTACGTCTTTCTGTTGTAGTTCAGTATTCGATATAGTTGCTAATTATTTCACAGCATATCTAGTGCCAAGATCCGGTTGCTTCCTTCCTGTCTTGCTATTCGCATTACTCTGCCAAAATAGTCGTCTCTATTCTGGGAATGACGCGGTTTGTTGAAATCATTCACAATTTGAACAATGTGAAGAGGTGGCGGAAATGAGGCCATTTTTACGCAAATTAGTTATATGTTTGTTGGTATACCGGGTGTATTTGCTCCGTTCAAAGTGTATAAAAATTGTATTGTTACAAATACTATTGAAATGTTTTTGACATTACTCAAATTATAACTACTACAAAAAAATATGCGTGCCCGAACATGATTATTTTACTAATTATAAATGCGATGTTTGTATGTGTGGGTGTTTGTTACTCCTTAACGCAAAACCTACTGACTGGATTTTAATGAAACATAGGCTATAATTAATAAAGATATTGTGCAAATTGTCCAAAATATAAAGATTGATCAAATCTTGCGTAAACGATATCGCGGGCACCAACAAGTACGATGATAAATGACATTTGTGTTGTGGCTAACTTCAAAGTAAACTCATATAAATTAAAGAGCGAATTGAAGTAAGTAATAAATGATACTTGAAACTCGATAATGTATTCAGACACCTACATAATTAGCATGTGAACACCCTAATAATGGTTAACTTATGCGTCAACTAAGCACATTGACTCGAGCCAAGAAAATCTTAGGAATTAAAATCTTATAAGGTGCGTAGATGTGTTATAAATCATATTTAAGTTCATAAAAGGATTTCCCTATGTTAATTACTGTTTATAAGTTGTCAACAAAGAGTTGCAAACGTCGCAGAATGGTCTTATAACATGACATGAGTAATGTGTATAAAAATATCCATTTTAATCATTTTACTACCGCCGTGTTCGATTCCTCATTTAAAATATAAGTTGTATAGATTACACGCGCATAGGTAGGTAGTTAGTTATATTCTGTATGCACAGTGGCACATTCACGACGCGTCGTGGACAAAATATAGAAATATTTATAAATTATTATACGCATTAAAGCGATCCGGCGACCACGTCCGCCGCGCCTCCCAAGATTACGTGAATTATTATTATTGTCCACTCACGTTTCCACAAAACAGACAGGTAGAGGTCGTTTAAACTCAAACGCGACCTACGACTTGTCACCGGTCATTCTGTCATGTTTATACATAGAACGAATCTCGAATCATATCCATGATCGTTGTCAACACAATCGCCTCGCCTCATCGGACACGGTGACACGAATAAAACATAAAAAATACGCCGTAATGCCACATCTTTAATACCTATCAACGATAAAACATTGGCCTCTCTAAATTGAGACATTTTATTGTTAGGAATACGATTTTGACTGTCATAAACGAACGTCGGATCCAATGTTATTATATTGGTTTACGAGTTGAAATATTGCAATACCGGTATGGAACAATAAAGGACGTATAACGATCTGCTTGAAATTGTTAAAAAAACGCATTTTATGACCATATTGCGAGATCTGGGCTACTGTGCAACACTGTCTTCCGTTTTCCGCGTTCTGAATAAGCCAATGTCATTGCCATTCTCTTAGCACAAGGTTGTCGCCACGGTGCGGTGCGTGAAATAAATCAGCCAATCGACATAACGTCTAGCGATCGATTGGCGAGTCGTTAAGTTGTGGATCACATTGACTAGATGGCAGCACACGTTAATTTGGCCGGTACTACGCGTCTGTGAGTCACGTTTTTTCTCACTATGACGCAGGTTTTCCTGTCGCCCGTTGCGTACGACCGTGACATTTGGTTGTCTGACCGATTGTACGGCCTTCGTTCGCGGTCATCAACTCCGCGCGTGAGTCGGAACATTACCTTGCGCTGCGTTTTCACTAGCTGAACGAAATCTACCGTCTCCCTCGCACCTTTGTAAATACCATACGCTATCGAGATAAAGAACATACGTTTGTTCATATTACAAAAAAAGGTCTATAGTCACATGTAAAATAACTTTAAATATGTATGGTTGGTTACCCATCTATTAGAACTCGGACCACTGCTCTCAAATAATGAAGGCGGTATGGAATTTGAGGCACAGGAAATGGTATGAACTATTCATATTATTTCGGCAGTAAAAAAACATCAATTATCATTCTTTAAGCTATAATATATTAAGTAAGCGCTGTGATTTTGATATCTTGCAAATACAGAGAAACAGTATCTATGAAGACGTCAGTGTTATTTGACGTTTAAAATTAAAATCAATTACTTATATAAAAAGTGTCGGTATTCAATTCTAAGATATAAGCCCATGACTTAAGTGCAGTGCGTACTGCGTACTATAAAAACATTTGCGGAACTATTTGCGAGGGAAGGAAATGTGCCAGTAATTTAGTAATATCAACAAGGTTGCTTTGCCAGTGAAGGTGGTTTGGATAGTTGAGAAATATTTCTCGTCGAGGTCCGTTTACAAGGTATCTTCTTGTAGACCATTTGAGCGTCGAGTTAAGCCTTTGATTTATTCGTCGACGTGACAATGTGACTCAGCGAGATTTCGTCACGGAAGGCACCAAAAAACAATGGTTTGGTGAGGACATTAAACTCGACGTTCGAAAGATGGTATCTACCCTCAGAAACTTCTAGAAAGAACAACGTGACCGGAATGTGTGATGGTGTAGGTGAAACATAAAAGGTTAATCATTTGGTTGATTGTACTTATTATAATGTTTACATTAAACTTGGCAAGCGTCGGGCTGTATTGGCGGCGGTTTGGAAAATATACGCACTTACAGATAAAGAAGTCTCGGATTGAATGAAGGAGTAACAGATGACTGTAAACATATGAAACTGGAAAATCACATTCGTTGCCAATAAAAAAGTACCATTAACTAAGAAAATACATAGAGTGCGACAACTGTTTATATTAACGGATAACGTTTTATTTACTCTCAACCTTTGCTTTAAATTCGTTCTTTGTGTAACAAGGTCGGAACTTATTGATGGAACAAAACAATAACAAGACTTATTTGCATGACCAACAAGTAGACTAAGTATAAATGCATAAGGAAATCATAATCGAATACGTAGTAAATCACAAAATATTTAATGTAAACAATGTCTGTCAGTAACCTCTGGAGGCCCAGCGAGTAATTCAACAAAGAGATGACTAATTTATAACACAACATGACTCAACGAACACTAAATCGGTCCGAACTACAAACGTACAAGCCTGAGAACTAACTTGCGTGGCGTTACGCTTCTTGAACAAAGAAAAAAGGGGGATGTAGCGACACGGCCAATGACTATACTATAACTCTGAGAATTTTCGTCTACCCACCATAGAGAGATACCCCGATTGCACCAAATAGCCCTTCACACAAAGGCCCACGGGGGAACGCAAGGTGTGCAGATAGGTCTTTCTACATCGGCCGAAGTTATATAACAAATCAAAGGGGAAGGTATGTGTAAAAAGAAATGCGTCGGTGACTGATGACTTCGATTCCCATGTCTGTTAAAAGCTATTAGTTGGTAATTGCCTGTGAGCTATAATGAAGAGATTACACTGTTTTTATAAGTACGGGCTTTTAAGAATTTTAGACGTAATAAAACTGTTTAACTACCCTCATTATACCTTTATTCTATATCCGAATTTAAATTGAATAAGGCGACCCCTTTTCAGACTTATAAATTATAAGTTCTCCTCGGGGGAAAATCCGAATTGTGCTCGAAATATCAAACTATATTTCAGATATTGTACTTTCAAGTTCTTTTCAAAGAACGAATTGAGATGTTGGAAATGTCGAAAGTCATCTCTGACGATATCAAAGTGCACGGAGAAAGAAATTGAATTTCTACTTGAAAATATTTCCCTTTAGCGGGGAAATACACCTAACGTAGTGAACCACATCCGACAATATAGAGTGGAAGACTAAACCCCACCCAATTCGTGTTCTATCCGGGGCTCTAAATGTGCTTACGATGGCGACATTGTCGACACCAATATATAAATCAAGAAATGAAATAAATTCTGCGTTTGTTTCACTTGCTTCGTTTAATACAGGCTTTAGACTTTGTACGCGATCATTTTTGTCAGAGCATCAGTTAGTGGCACATCAGCAATTTAAAAATATATAAAAAAACGCTTAACATTTTGTTTGTCGCTGTCTATAACATTTTTGTTTATAAAATATTAAATTTACAATAAAAACTAGCTTTGCCCGGCAAACGTTGTATTGCCATATATTTTTTGGGCCCTTATCATTTAGTCGATTCTCAGACCTACCACGCAAAATTTCATCCAAATCGGTCCAGCCGTTTCGGAGGAGCATTGTAACTAACATTGTGACATGAGAATTTTATATATTAGATTAGATAAGCATTGTGCATATATGAACTAAAGGGAATAGAACCGTAACTACACTTTGAAAAAAGTGAAGGGATTTTTGATTTAATATGTATAGGCCGATGCGTTGAGACAAATATTTGTACCTGAAACGTCTCTACTCTGTATTTCAACAAATCGCTGTAAACATTAAAGTTATATCCGACTAAGGCGATGCAAAAAATAAGGAATACGACCACGGCAATCCACTAAACATTACTATAAATATTTATGAAATACATTAAAATATATTATGTGTAAGTTGTTTATTTAAAAGGCGATAAATATTGAATATGTAATTTATACATAACAAATTTAAATAAGAATTAATGTATATTGTAGCTTTGTGTATAATTAAATAGTTCCCAGTTACTAGTTTTGCTTAGTTTGGCGTTAAGTTTATTTCTGTGAATTTGTCTTAAGACTTAATAAGGAACTACAATGACGGCATTATAGTTTCTTGGAATGCAGTTCACTTTAAATCTGAAACTAGTTAATTTACTTGTTTGATTTGAGGTCGGAAATAAAGGAAAGAAACGGCATTAGTCTATCAAACGAGGCGATAAACACAACATTACAAATGCCAACCCAATTCAAGTCTTACAACCTACGCCGAAATTTATGACTACCAAAATGCTAGCTTAAAAGCATGAAGCTATAAATTGTGTGCGTTGCCATGTCGACGACAATGACATTTACGAACCGACGTCGGTCACCCTTATCCCCTTATGTATAAGTTAATTGAATGATTGCACTTAATTGTGCCTGTCCAGACATTTTGTTAAAGAACCGGGAATATTGCTGAACAGTGGCCGTTGACTTGTACTAAATTTATTTATTGAATTGTGTGCGAGAAAAGTGTGCAAGTTGACATAGGTTAGTTCTGGGCCACCCAATAGCCAGGGTCTAAGAATATGGCTATGGTGTCCCCTGCCTGTCGTAAGAGGTAAGGAGAGGAGGATAAGGAGGAGGAGGAGGAGAGGATAAGGGGGCCGGAAGGCCTGCTGGCGGTGGTCGGGGTGGGAGCTTTGACCACCGGCGCGGGCCCGGGAAGGTGGCAGCGCGATGTGGTTCGCGCTGCCTTGCACAGCGAGGTCTCCAGGGGCGGCGTCACAGCTGCCCCGGCAAAGTGTGGGGGGACACCGGTGCGTTCTATCAGAGTACCCGGAGTCCCCCCTGAGCACTGAGGATAGTCACCGGGGGGGTTTAGTGAGGTAAAAATCCCACATACCCCGATCTGCCTCTCCCAGGGCGGTCGGGGACCTTTTGAAGGTTTCCCCATCGTCACCAAAAACAAAAAAAAAAAAGTTCTGGGGCTTTACTTTAGCGTTCACTGCTAGCGACGTATCTACGCGAATTTGCGAAAAAGATGCAGAGTTAGCAGTGAATTTGTTAAGCTATTATAGCCATCGCACAGTTTAAATATACGTTTCACAAGCAGTTAGGAAATTTGCAAAATATCCTTCGAAATGACACACAGACGCACTCATCCTCTACAATGACAGTAAAGAGTAATTACCGAGTTTCTTGCTTAGGTAGCATATTGTAAAAATCCTATATACTCATGACGTTGTGACGATTTGTAATTACTTTGTTAAAATAGTAACCAAATATATAAATTTTTGAATCTAAAGTGTAATTTTTGACATTTAAAAATTTTGAACATTCACAAGAAAAGAAATTCTTCACTGCTTGTATTTATTATGTTGTTCCTCTATGTGACAGTGACAGACATATACACGGCATACACATCTGTCTCATGCTTAAGAGTTAAACGATCAATTGAGGGCGTAACAAAAAATATATTTTAGAATTTTAATTGCTTTCAGAACATCAGATAAAATTCTTGAAAACTTGTAGGATTATTAGCGAGAGACCTTAATAGTTACCCGTCAGGAACCATTTTTTCAGGACAGTGGATAAGGACGCCCCAATACGTATTTGAATGTCGTAAGGGCGTTGCTAGGGAACCAGGAATAAGGGCTAAGGTATGGAGAGGGTAGGGAATCACCAAGGTATGACGATATTAAAAAGAGGGGACTACCCTGATATTATATTGGTATTCAGCGTCAACAATTATCAATAACCAACTCACATTTATTACATGTACATGTGCCTTCGCGAGTTATGAGCGCTCATCGAAAATAATGGGAGTAACAGACAAAGACAAACTGAAAATTACTACTGCGCATTCGAGGACAGCGCTCATAGCTCGACACCTATAATATTGGATAAAATAAGATATATGTATAAAATTAATCTCTAACTTAAATATTCCTATTATTCCTACAACCTACAGAGACGACAAAGAATAAAAAAAATCCTCTAAACAGAAGGTCCTGTTTTTATAAATTCTTTGTTGTCTGACTTCTTGGCTGTCCTACAGGGTTGTCTTTGGTTCGCTATTCAATTCCAAGATTTTGTAATAAGAAGCCCTTTATGCGTAGGTACTTATGAAGAGTAAAATTAATATCTATTTTATATCCAACGCTTGTGGTGTGACTTTTGTTTGATTGGACGGTTCAAATTAAGAATTTCACAATGCTCTTCCATTGCGTTTGACCGATTGATAATAAATTGCCTAGACGTTACCGTAATTGTTACGTCATTGCGTAGGTAGATTAAGTACATGCGATTTATAGGTACAATTTCTTGGGAAAATTATTTCTTACTCGTAATAATGATAAGCAATAATCCATTACGCACAAAAAACCTATTACGAGCAATACGAAGGCCTGCTTTTTCTGTGCTTACCTGACATCCTAGTTAGATAACGTAGGTAAGTTGTAATCTACCTACTAAATTACCTATGTACTGTTACTTGTCACTGTCTGTCTGTATGGCGCCAGAGAGAGAGACAGGCTCATAAAATAATCATAATTCCATATAATATATCCCTACGTTCTATATCAAATATTCACGTATTTATACTAAAGGACCTATGGTCTATTCAAATTGAGAAGCAACAAGTAAACGTATTCGCAAAGCTGATTCGAAAGGCTTCAAATCAAATGTCAAACAAAAGGTTATGGATTATATAATATGAGGCAGAGCCCCGATCCATGCTTTGACATGCAGCAACAATAGTTTAATTACACATGTCTGTCTGTACGGATAAGGCGTTACGTAAAATTACACGCAACTGGTACAAAAAATTAGCAACCTACCTACTTACCGCGAACATTGAGGTCAATGACACAAAAACGGATTACGTTTCCGTGCGACAAATACGTTGTAGGCATTTAAAAATCGTAATTACTCATTTGAACACACTTCGAAGTTTTGTATTCGAAAATTCGAATTTGAAATTTAAAAAATTGGAAGGTAGACCGAGGCGTGAGAGTAACGTACTATGAATGAATTTATTGTTCAAACATACCTGTAGCGGGTCGAATGAAGATCGTTCACCTTCCGACAATGTAAACCTTTGTTTCCACACAAGTCAACGGTTCCCAATCAATCCCAACAGCTTATCTGGAAATAGAAACGACTTATTCAGTGTGGGTACCTACCGGCTTTATGATTCATACGCGTGTCGTGTACTACCCGTGTATTAATAATACACTACATGTAACGGGGAATAGAAAAAAATAAACGAAACACATTTCTATACACGATACCTACAGATGTAAACAATGAACATGTGTAGACAGGACGGGCGAGCACAAAAACATCCAAAATAGGATACCAACCGTTCACGTTTGAATAAAGCACGTTCACAGTCCACAAGCACGTAAAATTGTATGGAGCTCACAGAGGCGGTTAGTCGTTTCGGAACAAAACTAGTTTTATTTTTCCGATAGCAAGGCGGAGAACGTTAACCGTCCGACCGTTGCGGTGGCCGGCGCGAGACTGAGCGAAGGTAGCGCCCTCCGAGCCGCAGCCGCCCTGATGGCGTGTGCGTGTGTGCGTTAGCGTCGATGTAGGGGTGTCACGCCGCGCGCCGCCCTCACCCGCTCATGCCTTTTATTTATTTTCGACCATACGCAGGTAGTTATAAAATAGGCATGAAAGTTTTGAAGTCGTCGTGCTTCCACGCATACGATGTCGGACGGCCAATTACCCACAGACAAGGATAAAAATGTGTGTTTTTTAAAACATAAACGTCTTTTTTTAAACGGCCGTGAACTGCGCACCAGTCGCGGTCATTGCCACGGGCGGTTATATTAT
Source organism: Watsonalla binaria (assembly GCA_929442735.1). Classification (NCBI taxonomy): domain Eukaryota; kingdom Metazoa; phylum Arthropoda; class Insecta; order Lepidoptera; family Drepanidae; genus Watsonalla; species Watsonalla binaria. Next base: position 5,410,734 of record OV838938.1, read on the forward strand.
AAATATTCGCTGACAATAGGTACAACGCATGACACGGGACGGACCAACTACCATCTATGTAATGACAATGTGTAATCGTAATGTGATGTTTGTGTAATTTAAATTTACGATTTTCCTTTATAAGTACTTTCCTTGCGTAAAGAAAATACATAATTGTTATGTTTCTCAAATTTTAATCAGTAGGCGAGTTAAGCTTATATAGAATAACACCACTTCTAATAAATGGATTTTTTTTAATGCGACATTATTTCTTAAGAACTGTTCTTTGCTACAAAATATAATCTGTCTATAAATCAATTTTCTTCCTATGACTATTTGTTGGTATTTTCAACACAATAAGCTTAGAAATAGGAATTATGAATAGAATATTATACCTAATCTAAACACACTAAAAATTTATAAAGAATTTATAACAACGATATTTTTCGTATTTTAATTCAAATGGCTATGATTATGAAATCAATGACGTAATTTTCGGGATGGTCCTAGATTGATGCCTTAGGTATTTGAATATCATATCCGAGAAATACCCGTGTATAATATTACCGGCTCTTACGGCCGTTTTCGATAACCTCTCAAATTTTACAGAAGAGTAAACATTGGAGCGTATCATTATTTGCACTACACAACACATGTATATATCATAATAGACTATTTGATATGGTATAATGAAAGTTAACAGACCTAAGTACTTATCCTGATAACACCAATAAAAAGTTTTTCTAATCTAAAGTCATCCGGTAGTAGTCAATTTATCATCCTTTAAAGCTTTTTAATTATAAAAAGTTCTCAAAGTTTCCAACACTTAATTAAACCGGATATTTTTATTTGATTAATTTGGAAGGAGTTAATCATTATCTATATGTAAAATAATAGGAAGCTGATCACGTCTCAGAAGAACCGTTTACTGTACTGGGGGCCAACAACGATCGTTTAAGGAGAGCGTATACGTTTTGCGTTACAAAAATAAAACGACAAAGCTCAGAATTTCGTAATATGCCGAGGTTACGATCATAGTAGGCCCCCAGTACCCAAGGTGGCACAAAATGCAATTCAAACTGCTTGTAAACAAATACAAAGAAATCTTGGAATAAATCTTTCGATACAGCAGACTCACACATTCACATCTACGATAGAATAAGCGGAATAGACGTAATTACAGTTAGAATTAAGTGAGTTTCGCGTATACGTCATTCATATGTTTTACCGATATGTTTCAAACGTCAAAACGACGAGTCTACATTAATTTGACAGTAAACATAAGAGCAAATTTTAAAATCTTGAAAAGTGACAACCCTCACTCTTATTGGAGCAAACATTCTTATTTCAAAAAATAGGTCTAGATTCCTTACTGTTTGTAAAGCATATAGTTTATTTATACTGTGTAATTGTGCAATGATATTAGATGTTTTAAAAGAGGTTGATATGTCAATAGCGTGCCGAAACGCAAGGTGTTCAAATTGTCATAATAATTTCTCTAATCAGTTTCCTCTGTGTGACTATACACAGTGCCTCGATGTCGACGCTATTAACATATCTCACTTCTTTCGGTTACGAGTGCTCCGAATTTACCCCTTAAAAAACTCTAATATCATTGATTCTTAAATAATTGATAATGCATACACGCAAACCGTGTTCATAAACGAAATAAACAGACATCGATATATATAGGGATGGATGGGGGATTTCATTAACAGCCTAGGTAGGGGAGTTTGGTCTGGCCGTCTCGCCGTCTGGCTTGTACATATCTATATGTACGGTAACTAATAATCTGTGGGCACTGTCTATACAGAGGACATAGAATGACGCGGCGTGTTTTGGACAAGTATGTCTATGGTTTCGAATCGAGCTATTGAGTGGTCGAGGGATTAAGAAAGGGATGAAATATTTATGTGGCGGATACTTCAGTATTGAATATAGTATAGCTACGTATGTTAAAAGAGGGGCTGTGGTGGCCTCGGAGTTTGCGACTGCAAGTTCGAATCCCACGGGGCTGTACGTGAAGTACGCGTAGTTTACGGTGAAGGAAAACATCGCGAAGAAATCTGACGTATGGCTGGTGCCTGAGACGGCGATCGACGTCACATTGGCACATAATCATATTCGGTGAAATGTGGGTGTTGTTGTTACAACACCTCTGCTTACCCCTTCGGGGATGGCGTGAGGATAATTTTACATACTGTATTATCATTTATAGATCTGTAAGATAGAAATACAAATTATGTTGATAAGACAGATACTAGACTAGTGACAACAGTATCTTTATTGGTTTTGTAAATAAAATTTGATTTTAAATAATCGCTATAGACAAAGAAGTGGTACCGATATGTTCCATTCACACTAATTATTTGTACAAATATATTTGTATACCGCATAACATACCAATGCGGGACTATTTGTTAGAGGCGGTGAATGTTGCCACAAGTATTTTTCTATTCCCTTTTAATTAAAAGCACGACTAGCGTATTTTTTTAACATTAATAAAATTTAATTGCCTGTTTGTAATACCAAATCAAAAAATTGCTTTTGATTATGAAAGTATATACAGTACTTACTTAATTTAAGTTCTCGTATGTCTGTTACGGCTAATCTCTGAAAACGATTTCACCGGGATTTTCCCTAAATAGCTAGTGACGTATACAATTTTTTTTGGAGACGTTGAGCGCTGACCTTGAATGCGGAGTAATTACTTTATGTATCTGTCTTTGTCTGTTTGTCTGTATGACGCGAATGAAATACACCCTCATAACGATAAGGGATAAATTCACAATCAAATGTCGCATTATTGATCGGACGGCCGGATTCATACTGACAGTAATTATTGCCGATAAATAATACTTTGAGAGCCGTGGTGGTCTTGAGGTTTGAGCAGTCGCCTGCTTCGCAAGCGACGCAAGTTCGAATTCCAGCGGGGCCTGTACTAATGAATTTTTCTACAAAACTTATGTACAGTGATTTCACACCGCGAGCTAGGAACGAAGGAAAACATCGTGAGGAAACCTGCATATTTCTGAGAAGTAATTCAAAGACGTATGTATAGTGTCTGAGACGGTGATGGACTCACCCTCTGTCTGTTTAATAATTTTCGGTGAAAAGTGGGTGTTATGATTACCATACCTCTGCCTACCCCTTCGGGGAATACAGGCGTGAGCATATGTATGTATGTAAATAATTCCTTTTTCCGATTTTAAACACTTCGTGTGTACGTAAATTTTAAGATCTTAACTCGTTTTCGTAAAATTTGATGTTGAGCCTTATCGTTCTGAGGGTGCGACATGGGCAGTTATCTCCACTTTTTTCGCTGAGCCCTCATAACGTTTCTATGGTTAATCCTACGGAGCGACGGCTACTATTTAATAGTATGGTAAGATGAGTCTGTAAATAGCTCCTCTGCTCCTCGCCGTGAAGCTAATTGCCTATGTAATGTGTCAAACGCGCTATAAAACCTTGATACGGCTTCATTACCGCCATCTACAGCCAGATTACCGAAACCAACAGCGGCAGTAACTTCCAAACACATTATGTCGCACATAAAAATGAATTACTTAGAATTAGGTCTGGTGTCTGGAATAATGTCTGTGTCATACCCATATTGTCTCATTTTTACAAGATTTTATTAACTTGCAATGTGCGTATGATTATCCGGGGATCTTGCAATTTAAATCAGTTATATTTGACCGATTGAGCTGTAAGGAATACAAGCTTATTTCGGATGGTAATGCATGCTATGTGGCGTTATTCTAATTCTAATATGGCGGATCATCCAAGATGGCGGACTTAATATACCCAATGAGCGCTTTCACATTGGACGATAACGGTAACGATACGATATCGTTGGACTAGTAGTCAGATACAATTACTACTGAACGCTTTCACACTGTGTCGTAGACAAGTATCGGCGAACGATATCGTCCCGATATCGTGGTAGTGGGGAAGCGCCCATACTCAGCTGTGCGTTTTTTCTTCATTCATTCTGTTTCATTTCAGCCAGTAATCACTTTGACTCTGAAATATATATATGTAATTTATATTAATGTACTTAAAGTTGATAACACAGCATCTACGTTTTCAGTTTTCAGCATTCAGTTAAAAACATAATTTTAAATGCTAACTTGCAGACTTTCAGGGTTTCTCTTCCACACTTAAAGTTCGTAATTAAAGTTTGCATAAGCAAGTTCATTTCCATTTCAAATGAGAATGAGTAATTTGAGTCGACATGAAATGGGGAAGCTGAAAGAGTAATATATATTAAAACCTAAATATACTCAGTCATAAACATATGTTCAAGCCACTATTACTCACAGGTGGGAATTGAAACGGGGATCGAACTCAGAACCTTGTGTTTTGCAAAAGCGCTTACCAGCTTGGAATATCGGAAAACCTTTTCTTAATGTGTACGTACACGTCACCAAGAACCTTCTTCATTGTCTTTAAATGTCATGAATCTAAGAACTGAAGCGAATTCTGTACGTTGATATATGTATGTATAGTCAGAAAATCAGTCAAGACAGCGATTTTATATGTATGGAATATTGAATCATACAATATTATGCTATATTCAAATTCCAACATTGAGTAGCAGTTGCTTAGAAAAGCGTAAAATAAATATAAAATGCTGCACTGTATTAAAAACAATTAATTTATCATAAGTCTTGTATTATCGTCAGATTAACGTGTCTAAATATCATATCAACTTAACCCACAATAGTTTATCAAGCATTAATAATGATATAACTTTGTTTATAAACTTACTGTGGCTGCATCGTAAAATACACAAACTTCTGTTCACTATGACACACCGTCAAGTGATAGACTAGTGATGAGCTAGCATGGCGTCACTTTTATCGATGAATTTAAAGTCGCATTAGAAATAGCATACTTATGAAAATATACGTATGATAATTACAATTGGTAAATGTCAGTTGTTCGCATTCCACGTGCTGCTGCTTTCTCACCTGTATGGTTAAAAAAATCCCCAAGACACTAATAATTCAATTATGAGGTTACATTACACAGCAATATGATAAATAACATTTTCAAATGTCTATATTTTTATTACCAACAAAACATTTTTCATTGAAGATTAAATACCAACGTGACAGATGGTGAGACTATCGCTCTCAGGCTGTGCAGGTTTCCTCATGATGCTATTTGGGCCGCTGGTATTCGAGCTGGTACTCAAAACCCAAGGACACAAAGGCTCTTTAAAAAAAAGCTCTTGAATAATAGGGATACAAATAAACCCGCATATCGGGGTAGCAAGCAACTTACTCACATACATGTTTCAAGCCTTGTAACTTCATTTGCATGGTAAAAATAGTAATATCCGCTGTTCAAATCATAAGATTTGAATATTTTTCTGCATGTAATGATATTTATTGATTGCAATTCTTGCAACGTTGCAACTATGTAATTGCTTTCACTAATAACATGTTTTGGACTACTTTGATTTATGCTGTTACATATTATTTAACCAGGTTAAAGATATATCAACTATCGCCTTCTGATTTACCAAAGAGAGTCTAAACATTTCGCATAATAAATACGGTTAACTGTAATTTTGTGCGTTATGTAAAACCGCTATCATATTGGAATCCTGTATTTACAGCAATGTAATCGTGTGTAAATTAAATCTATGCAAATAATTTCTAAAGAAATGTCTGTTTGTTATGCCCAAGTAACATTTAGGATCATGAATCTAGGAAACAAGTTGACCGATTTTGATGGGACTTACACTTGCTAATAGCTGACTTGTTTTTATTGTCATGAACTTGAATCCAATAGGCTAAAACGCCTCCAAAGGTGTTAGCTATTAAACGATGTTATAAATAGGGAGTCCCTTATCAAAAGCAATAATCAAAATAAGTGACAAAACCTCATTCATACATACTTATTATAAGTACTAAAAAAATCAGTAGGCATTTTAATAATAAAAGATATTTCGTCGATATCGATACTATTCGACACTACCCCCCACTAGTGGTTCGATATAACTGGATGCTATTAACGTTCCCCTATTTCACTTAGCGTCTGGACGAAACAAAGCCCCTACTGTCGATGTACCCGCATAAAAATATAATGTAGTTACCTCCCTTGAGATAACTTAAAGGAAGTACTTATAAATACATACATAATGGCGGTTTTTACGATAAACAGTAGTGGTAGGTATGCGAAATAATAGGTTTAGAACTTTAGTACAAAAATCTACCAACATATATTTTTTCCTGTATTTTGATAGTCGCTACGCAAGAGACGCAAGTTCGAATCCGAGCGAACCACCAATGCGTTATTCTAAAAATTTGAGTGCTTAATTTCTCACCATGTGCTTTACGGTGAAGGAAAACATCGTGAAGAAACCTGCATCCGTCTGAGAAGTAATTCAAAGACGTATGTATAGTGCTTGAGACGGCGATGGTCGGTGTAATGTGGGTATTGTTATTTACATCACATCTGTTAACCCCTTCGGGGACCCTTCTGGGATAACTAGAGCACATTTTTTTCCTATTTATGGCCTTATTAGGTGACATATTTTATGTCCGATGGAAGTTCTGTCACAGTATTTCAGGCCCTGACTGTCGCTACGTAAGAGTTTGGTAGTCAGTAAGTTCTGAGTTATTAAATCTAACTACTACCGTTGCTGTTGAATTTCAAATTAAGAAGCCGATTTAAGGTTTCCGTTTCCAACTTCGAATTTATAAAAAGAAACAAAAGGTATTTGAAAATCGAACGAAAAACAAAAGGGAACTGTTTACTTTTTAAACGCTCAAAATGTCACGTTCGGATATCCAGTAAACACACGGCAGCTGTGCAAGTAACGGGCGGATGCGTCGATGTAAACGCATCGAGCTATGATGGCTTGGTTTGAATATTCCAATTTCGAACATGGCTACCCTAGCGATATACCTTCTTATATAAATATATACACAGTGTAGTTTACTGGTATTTTAAACAAGTAAGGCGGTAAGAGAGCCGTGGTGGCCTCGGGGTTTGAGCAGTCGCTTGCTACGCAAGCGACGCAAGTTCGAATCCCAGCGGGGCCTGTACCAATTAGTTTTTCTAAAAAACTTATGTACAGTGATTTCACACCACGTGCTTTACGGTGAAGGAAAACATCGTGAGGAAACCTGCATATTTCTGAGAAGTAATTCAAAGACGTATGTATAGTGCCTTAGACGGCGATAGACTCACCATCTTTCACGTTGGCACTTAATCAAAAATTCGGTGAAAAGTGGGTGTTGTTATAACAACACCTCTGCCTACCCCTTCGGGGAATGCAGGCGTGAGCATATGTATGTATGTAATGCGGTAGAAAGCACCATTCTCGTCTTATGTTAAGCGATCACCGTGGTCTTTAACACTGATAGACGAGCATCCTATTCAGTTCAACAACTTGAACTTATGAAACAAATATTGCGCAATTTAATTAAATATGGCAAGATTTTTTTTTATTTATCCAATCACATTCCGACTTTCAAAAAAGAAATACCTCATAAATTAAACTTCTCTAAAATCCGAGTAACATTTTTGTCTCAAATTCGCCTAAGGCCGAACGTGCCTAGGCACCCGTTACAGTTCATAATTATTACGAGAAGAAGCTTTTTGTACATTTCACCTGATACCCAAGTGATAAGGTAAATTGAGCTCTATTGTAACACTCATAAGGCGGTTAACAGTTGTGGAACAATCCCGAAGGAACCGACATTGTGAACAAAGGACCGATTGGCACAAAGGGTCTATTACAGAAGTTTATTTGCATTGTGAGTATTTCGTTAGATCATTTGAGATGTTATTTGTATTTCGAGCGATATAAACGATTTTGGACTGAAAATTATAACGAAAATGAAAAAGATTTATTCAGTTTAGCACCTGGAAAGGCACTTAATAAAATTAAAAAATAAATATTTACTCAAATAATGAAAGTACAATTTGAATTCAAACTTCGAAGGAAATTGTGAACTGGCTGGCTGGACAAAAGGTCATTTGAACTCAACCCTATGAAAAAAGATCGAAATTCGAAAAGAGAATTGTCATCCAGTTGAGGTACCCACTATGCATATGAAACTAGAAAACACACATCAACATAACAAGTTCCAAGCGATGGAATGGAATGGAGGCACGTTCGGAACGTCGCAAAAATTTGAATATCGAACTGGGGCTGAAACCTGACCTGACCTAACCTCTATAAACTTGTATTTTACTAATGGTCACACCTTCGACTATGTGTATGCGGCCCTTTATAGTTATTTCCAGTCGGTCATTTCTCCATTGAGTCGCTGTTTTGCTTATTGAGGTGTTTATATACTATTATTACAATAATTTATATTAGTAGTATTATTTATTCCAATTTAAAAATAGTAATAATTCCATTTATGATATGGTTGTAAGTACAGGAAACTGCGTTCCATGCGGGCGAGTTTGAAATTGCTGCATCAACATTGGGTTGGGGCTAAAATATACATGGTGGGGCAAGGGCCAGGCGCGACCGTTAGACCTGAACGAATTGACATCAAACTAAAACTCTTTTATATAGGGCGAGTATACGATGTGGGCGAACTTCAAACATGTGATGCATAACCCTAACGATAAGTGGCAACGATGAGAATAATATAGACCCGCTTCTCTATTTAATGACGAACTCGCCTTGTTTTTTCTCCCTACATAAGCCGAAAAATCAATTTTCGAAATATTTTGTTACCCCATGGAACAAAATATTTCGAAAATTGATTTTTATTTCTTTTATTGTGTGCAAAACGAAAAGTGTGTAAAATTGGTATTCGCTAATTAAATTCAAATCAAGCGAAACGAGGTCCAAATCGGAGACAAAACTCCCACGTGCACGGGAACTACGCGAATATTAACACCGGCAAAGCTATGACCTTTATATTAATTGTATGCCATAAATAGTTGTCAAGTTAGTCTAAGTACACCGAAAACCTTAACTGCCCATTGAGGGGAAAATTGCTCTTTTCACGAAAACTTATTCAGAAGACACAAGGATGCGGGATAATATAATTAAGTGTTTTATTTTATATAAATTGCCCAAGAAAGTTTTTCATAGTGAAAATTTTAACATTATTCTCGCATATATTTATTTGCCTCCTGGGGCGCAGCTATGATCGTTTAAGCATCGCGTGGTAAGAACTTCTTAGCTTTGACGTTTAATATTACGGTACCAAAATAAAACGTTAAAGCTTAGAAGTTCTTAATACGTTTTGCTTAAACTAATGAAGTTGGCCCCCAGGAAAAAAATGGTGAGCAGAAACACTGTCGTGGCGGTCTCATCCATATTAAGTTTAGCCCAGTGAGTAGTTCAAGTTCATTGCTACCCAACTCAAGGATGGCACAGAGCACTATTTATATTGCTTATATCACTATTGGTTATAGTTGGTTGAGTATAGCCGAAAATTGTTGCCGGTCTTAAATGTGTATTAAGGCGAACATTTTATTTACATGTTTTATTTAAAAAATATTGAGAGCCGAGGTGGCCTTGGGTTTGAGCAGTCACCTGCTACGCAAGCGACGCAAGTTCGGATCACAGCGGGGCCTGAACCAATGAGTCTTTCTAAAAACTTATGCGCAGTGATTTCACATAACGTGCTTTACGGTGAAGGAAAACATCATGAAGAAACTGAGTCTGAGAAGTAATGTATAGTATAATGGACGTGTGTATAGTGCCTGAAACGGCGAAGGACTCACTCAGTCACGTTGGCACTAAATGTTGGATGAAATGTGGACGTTGTTGTTAACTAGCTGTGGCTTGCGGTTCTGCCCGCGTTGGATTAACAATAAAAACTATGTTACGTAATAATATTTTTTTCAAAAATTCGTATTTAAATCGGTCCAACCGTTAAAGAAGAACAACCAGACAGACAGACCGAGTATTTTTTTAAAGCATCATGTATACTTTCAAGTGCATTCAATAAAATATATGTTAATTTCATATTACAAACAAGCACTTGAATTTTATTTATCAGTGTATATATTATGTATAAGGTATTAGGTAAGTCTAAGAGGAATTATTAAAATTCCTGTTTTAATTCAACGTTATGAAAATCGTAAGCGTAAAATCGGAAAACGTTTAAAACAGAAAATGAGGTGCTTTACACAACTTATTTATTAACTTCACGAAAGAGATAAGCATTATTGCGAATGCTTTTATTGTGCCCTTGGACAATGGACTTTTGTTGTAAGGATCCTTAAATTTTATTACCAACAGCTTTACATTTGAAATATATTTTATTAGTTAAGTTTCTCACGGTAACGCCATACTTTCTTTTAATTAGAATATAATTACGCGACCGCCATTTTGTAATTCCCTCTCTCGGATTTTTGAAGATGTGTGAGCGAGACACCACTAGAAAATGGCGATTACTCGATCCTATCACCATAGTGACATGACAAATTAAAATATTGACAATACTAGAGAGTTTTTAATTCAAATTAAGTGAATTTTATTGCAAGATAACGTTAAAGCGTACTAGAAACCAGAGATTATGAATGATTGATTAACTTGTAGGAAGAAAAACAGGCTATACTGAACCATATTCCAATATGTGTAGTATAGAGTATAGCGCGCAAATCTATGTTTCTCCCTCTCTCTCTCAAACATGCATAATGCTCGTAAGCGCTGCTGTAACGTCATAGCTTAGAAGTTTTAAATAAGCGCTGCTTTATACGATCACAGTAGAACACATTCGGCGCGGTAATTGGTACACGAGCACATAAGCCCATATAGTGTTAATTTCAACTACTGGAATTAATTGGATATGCCACGAAATTTGTGGTGGCCTTGAGGTTTGAGCAGTCGCCTGTTACGCAAGCGACGCATGTTCGAATCCCAGCGGGGCCTGTACCATAGAGTTTTTCTAAAAAAACTTATGTACAATGATTTCACACCACGTGCTTTACGATGAAAGAAAAAATTGCGAGGAAACCTGCATATGTCTGAGAAGTAATTCAATGACGTATGTATAGTGCTTGAGACGGCGATGGACTCGCCGTCTATCACGTTAGCACTTAATCGTCTTCAGTGAAAAGTGGGTGTTGTTATTACAACACCTCTGCCTACCCCCTTGGGCAATCTAGGCGCGAGCATATGTATAAGGCAACCTGAACTGATATTCAATTTGAAAAATGAACGCTTTTTAAATGTCGGTTACAAAATACTTCCGTCCGGTCCGTCGCGGGTAGACCGAGTAAAAGTAGGAACAACGGCTTAGAGGCTTACAGAACAAATAAAGTACCCACTGTTTTGAAAAGTTTAATCCCTAGGAACATTGCACTGCAGCCGAGCGGCCAAAGAGACTGCAGAATTCGGGTGGGGTGCTACTTACAGCGAGACATTAAAATTTTATTTAAAACTATGTACCTTATTTATTCACAGAATACTTTTATACGTATGTAATGTGTACGTGCTGTTAAGTAAGTGAGTACAACAAAAGAGATACGAACTGAAATCGAGAATGGCTTTATTCTTTATACACATATCCATAAGTTGTAACAAATTCAATAAAATGTTCTATAACTGAATTAATATCAAGTTTTTGTGATTTATGTAAAACTACTGCTTATTTCCTATATATCACTATATACCCTTACTCCCCTCGATAAACCTTATCAACTCATTATAGAGCAAAAAAGTATTAATCTCTCTTATCAAACAATAAAAGACAAAACCATAACACATCTAAATAAATGATTCAAAACACATTCTTTACACAGTACGCTTACTACAAGCAGCACGGAATCTCGGAACAAATCGTTCGAAATGACACACGCACACAGACGCAACTTCGAGATAATAAGCGACCTTGGTGTAATATCAGTATGGAGTGTTACGTCGTGGCCGAAGGCGTATTTACGTGTTTTGCAAACATTTTTCTAAACTCCAATCGACATATTTAATAATAAAAAAATAAAGTGACAATTCTTGATGGAGCAAACGTTCTTATTTGAAAACCTAGCTGTACCCCGCGGTTTCACCCGCGTTGTCTTATTTTGAGGATTTTTTAAGGATTTTTTTTAAACTAACGATTGTATTATGTCAGTGACGTCCCGTTTAAATCGACCCAGCCGTTTCGGAGTAATGTCCGAAACGGCTAGATAATTTAATATGTATAAATATAATAATAAACGGCTGTTTGTTCCGGGTAATCCCGACAACAGACAGACAGAGAGAGAGAAAAATAGAAGAAATATGTACTTTTTTATCTCAGTACCGTATATACATTCATATTCATTTAGTGAAAAGCTGTTATTTTCGAATTACAAAGTTATTTATCTCTGTATATGTATAGATAGATATATGTATATACCTACCTGTATAGATTGGGTCTAAGCTGTGTGCGTAGTTGTTTTTATTGATACCTAATACCGCTATAATTAAGACCTAGCCCTTCGTCTGCTCGCAAAGCTTATCAGCAAAGGAGCATCCAGTATATTTGATGAGATGAGAAGTGCATAGTAAAACGGTTGAAATTTGTTTAAGCGTGCGAAATACGGTAGTCTGGGGCTAGATTGAATTCTGCTTTATGTTCATGATGAGGCTTTGATGCGGGAGATTAGTTAGCTTTGGGTTAATTATCGCAGTATTTGCGTCGCTCTTGGCTTTAGGAAATCGTTTTAGGTTTAGCATCAGAATTATTAAAAATTCTTCATAACAAACGTTTATAATTCTCACATCTGTATCCTATAAAGAAGTAATGCCCGCGACTCCCTCTGCGTAGGATTTTACTTATATTTATAATTTGGATAATTCACACAATATCTTTATATATTGTAGCCTATGTGTCATTCTGATGTATAAGCTATATTATTGTAAAGTTTTATTTAGATTAATTTAGTATTTTTTGCGTGAAAGAGAAACAAACATAATCATCAAACGAGCCGTGGTGACCTCGGGATTATAGCAGTCGCCTGCTACGCAAGCGACGCAAGTTCGAATCCCAGCGGGGCCTGGACCAATAAGTATTTTTAAAAAACTTATGTACCGTGATTTCACACCACGTGCTTTACGGTGAAGGAAAAACATCGTGAGGAAACCTGCATATTTCTGAGAAGTAATTCAAAGACGTATGTATAGTGCCTGAGACGGCGATAGACTCACCATCTGTCACGTTGGCACTTAATCAAATTCGGTGAAAAGTAGGCGTTGTGATAACAACACCACTGCAACACCCCTTCGGAGTGGCCGCGACGGGAATGAAATACGTGCACAGTTGCCCCTATTTAACTGAGCGCTCGAAAGTGGTGACGACATCTGTAACTTAGCATTGTTATCAATGACGCGTTGATATCCACGCAATATATTCGTCTGACGCGTGTAAGAGAGTTAAGCTAATCGATTTGATAACGACACGCGTTACAGAGATATTGTGTAAACAGTTGTTGCGCAAGATATAGTATTATGACGTTTAGTTCTAAGAATAGTAATTGTTGCATTAAACCGTGCTATGTGTTATGAGACCGACTTGATGTAAAAAGTATAGTAATCTGTATACGCTATATAGATAAATAAAATTGAAGTGTCTGTTTGTACCTTTTGGCTAAATGCATAATTATGAAAGTACACGGTGCTGACATGTTCTCTGTCTTTCACTCTGTTTGTTCCGGCTAATCTCCGAAACGGCTGGACCGATTTTAACGGGACTTTCCCTGGCTAAATGATAATGTTACAAGGCATAATTTAGTTTAGGAATAACTTAACTTACTATATAATACTTCAAAGTTCAAATGCATTTAGTGAAAAGCCCTTATTTCATCTGTATATATGTATAGATATAGATTTATAGTAGTGACCCGCCTTTACAACGCTTCGGGGTTCGAAATTTAGGACTTTGAAAAATATTAAATTTCTCTAAAAAATGTTCATGTATGTATTGCTAGAAAACTATCGGAGTTAATTTCCTACGTGTAAAAACCGTATCAAAACCCGCGACATAGTTTAGAGAAACGATTTGTTCAAACAGACAGACAGATACAACTTTGTAGTGGCGACTTCAATTAATATTGTGTTCCTCGTAAGGTATCCACTAAGACACAGTTTTCCAGAATCCCATCGCTACGAGGGATGAAAGGAGGTTACATGTTTAAAGAAACTATTTTTCTCTGTGTCAAATACGCCAGAAGCCAGTTCTAAATATTAGTGAAACAATTTTCAAATCTCACTAACAATCAACTCTCCAATTATAAGTATTTGCAACGAACAGCAACAAAAATCCTTAAAAATTCACCTCAACATTTTATAAACTGTAGGTAATAGTATTCCCACGAAGGAGCATTGAATATTCCAAGTGCGGAATACAAAAACCAGTAAAGACACTAGAGCCGTGAAAGTTTCAGCAGCTCTGATACCTGAAAATAGGAATAATGAATTCACACGGCAAGTTTGGTTCAAACAAAGTTCTCGGTTTGCGTTTGCGGCACAGTTGAGACTCGGTATAAAGTCGGAGTCACGATACACGCGAATTAAGGTTATTCGCAAACATTTTTAGGTTTCTATACCCCTACATGTATAATAATGATCTCCTACCGAATTTCGGTTACGGCGGCTAATCTCAACGAGGATCAGCCAACTGCTCAGGAGATATTATAGTGCACAAGTGTGTGCGCAAACACAGGTGCACTCTTTATACCCTCACTCTCATAGTCCGATGGGACGGCAATCAGACACGACCGGAGAGAGATCAGGCGTAGGACCAACGGTGCATCGTGCTTTCCGAGGCACGGGGGTGGAAACACCGCCAACTTCCAAACTGGGCATTTTATTGTGAATTTCTTGACAGAAAAACCCAATATAAATTTTAGACCCGAGCCGGGAATCGAACCCTCGTGATCGGCAGGCGAACATACCCTATATGTATAAGGTATAGATGTTTAAACCTTGTCGAAATTTGATGGCTATGAAATGTAACTTGAAATCTTTAAAACCAAAACCTGCCTGCTGTATCAACACATTTTGATCCATGCTTATACTCAAGGTCTCCGCGACGTTTGAACGTGTTAGCTATTATGGTGAAGAATATGATGGAAAATATAAATGAACTATGTATTTTCATTAATTTAAAGCCATTTATTAATTTCTATTGTTATAATAAAGGGTTTTACATAGGAATAACGAATGAAAGGTGTTAACTTCCGGTCCTCACATGTTTATTTGTAAATTTAATAAATTTCACATCCGTTAGATAAAATAACGATTAATAATGGATAATATAATAATAAGATGGTGTTAAAACATATTTTAGATATGTGAGTAATTATTGTAGACTAAAATGTATTTTAGTAAAACCCTTTATTATAACGATAAAAATTAATGAAATGGCTTTAAATTAATTAAAATATATAGTTGATTTATATTTTTCATCATATACTTCCCCGTAATAGCTAATATATAACACACGCGTTTGAAAATCCTATACTTGGGACACTGTAGGCACCGCAAGTACAAAGTTAGGGCATTAAAATAAAATGTAGCGGTTTTTTTTTTCTATGGGTCAACGCATTTCATTGCATATATACGTGGCACAAAATGAGTTTGAGATACAAAATAATTTTGACTACTCTTATGACAAAATTTGGTTTAAACTAAGACTAGACACGAACTCTGACTAAAACTATGTCCATCCCTTTTGAATTCCGTAATCACAGAAAGAGATGCAACTACTTTTGAGCCTGGGAAAAAGTCCTGTCTTTTTTCTTGTGCGTACAAATAGCGTTTATTTAACGCCCGATATTTCAAACCGATTTTTTTTTCTATATGCAGTCTCTTTTATAAAAACATTTGCCTGCAAGCTGTCATAATAATGATACAATTAAATAAAACCACAATGAACATAGTAACAGTACCACATGTCGTATTCAACCAGTACCCCACGCTGAGCTATACACCGCCAAGCTGGCGCCGCTTGTGATTCTAAAGCTGTTTTTGCAATAAAAGCTTTATTATTTAACTGGAACATTTCTTTGTTGTGTGATTAAATACGGGTTTTAGCGAGACTTTGGTCGGGTTCTAGTTATAAATGACTTTACTTGTAACTAGTTGTATTTAATTCAGTATTACGGGAATCTACTAGATCCTTCCAAGACCCCGTATGGCCATCATCATAATCATCCTCCTGCCCTCATCCCATGTTGTTTGTGGTCAGCGAAATGTGTTCTTCTCTTCCATTTCTCTCTACCAGTCGTCATATCTGTATTCACTCCCATTCTAGTCATATCAAGTTTCACACAATCCATCCATCGTTTCCTTTCCCCTTGTAACCGTCCACATTCATAAATAAAACTCTCTCTTATTGTGAGAAAGATGTATGTGACGTGTATGAGTCAAGTGGAAATCTGGCACTTACCATAAGCATGCCATCTAAATATCCCCCCTCGGTTTTCATTTTATTACGTTACGATATCAGTAGCTGGCAGATATCACAATAAAGTGTACACTACCAAACTAAGGTGACCTCCACACTCATGAACTTGTATCTTAAATGTGGGTCAGTGTGTATTGGACTTGTTCCAGATGCAAGGTAAGATTTGACATTGATATTATAAAAGCAAAATGTTTTTTTGTTCGTCCTTTTGTACATGTTTGCGTTGCGGTGAGCTTGAATTCTCCATTACATGGGGTGGAGCCACAGGCAGTGGGACTCTTTCGTTTTATCGAGTAACGTACTTAAAGTTGGTAATGTCCGACAGAGGCAATAGCTGCCTACCATCAGTGCCTTCAAGTAGCGAATCAAGACAATCCTACCCACGGTTACAAGCAACGAGATTCGCAATCTTTTGAAACATGTCTAAACCTGGTTAAGTCTTTATATTAGGAGTCTGGCTTTTGGGACCGGGTCCGCAGTCCCCTACGCCACCTAATATTTATTTTGAAGGGGTAAATGGGACCGCGTGGTCCTCAAAGAAACTTTGGAATTAATAAATATTTTTAGTGGTGCAATGGAACGCTTGCAATCCTGATTATTAAGTCCAAAGTGGCGTTGACGATCGGTCGGTAACAAAACGACATTAGACGTTTTATGTTGGTACCACAAAATGAGATGAAATATCTTACGCATGTTGCAGGCCCTGTAGAAGCCTTATAAGGCTTGAATAATAACCGGAAATTAACAGGTCATATCGGGAATAGAAACCAAAATAATGTTCAGAAATTCCTATTTCATTTCTGTTTATTTTTCAATTGTTATAAGATTTCCGAGAAAATTTATTTCCATCAGTTTGGTCACGTGGAACGAGGCAGGGTACAAAGGAAATAAATTAACAAAATGTTGACGAAAACCTCGTTACACAAGTTTTATACCAGTGACTTGCAAGGTCTCTTTCGGAGACAAAATACATTTCTTCTCAGTTAGCAAATAATACGATCCTCAGGACTGAGTTACGCAATAACTCAGTTTTGTCGTGAAAGGAGAATGAACAAGAGCATTGCTGCATTCTGTTAGACTTCTTGGGGCATTCACGTCATACTTGTGAACAGGTGCTGCTCGTGGGGGCTGGTCATCTCAAGCTACGCATTTAGTTATAAGTATAACCACTAGATTTTCAATTATGTTAATTTTATAGACATTTGTGCATTAACCTGTAGAATTGTGACAAAGGCTCGCCCCTTAATACCTGTATAAGTTAAATCTGAAAAAGCCGTGGTGGCCTCAAGGTTTGAGCCTTCGCCTGCTACGCAAGTTCGAATCCCAGCGGGGCCTATACCTGTGCAGTGATTTAACACCACGTGCTTTACGGTGAAGGTAAACATCGTAAAGTGAGCTGCATATGTCTGAAAAGTAATTCAAAGACGCATGTATAGTGCCTGAGACGGCGATGGACTCACCCTTTTGTTGCACCCTCGCGATGGCACTTAGTCATATTCGGTGAAAAGTTGTTGTTATAACTCCGCTGTTTACCCCTTCGAAGACCCTTCTGGGTTGTCGTGATGTGGGTGCATTATATGAACAACTGTGCTCTCCCAACCCCAAGCAAGTATTTAGTAGGTGCAAAGTAAAGTACCTACGTTCTTAATGTAGCAGCAATATTCAAAACAGAGTCAGTTGGTTGCAGTGTATTGTGATTTCCATAATTATATGGTCTCTTGTGCTGCAAGTTTGAACCGACACCTATTCTCAAGAGGGGCGTTATGCAAAGAGCTGTTGAGTCCTCAACATTTTTGGGAAGCGGCGAATTTCACTCCTTAGAATTACTTACCGAAATATTGCGTTTAGGTAATATAGATGGTGACAAAGGGTTGAAATTACCTGAAACAAATTAATATTACATTGTTATTATTTTAATTACATTTCAAAGTTTTCTATACTTGTAATATATAAAGTTCAAGAGTTTTTTTGCTTAAGTCAACGCGCTAATCTCATGAACAACGAGCCCATTTATCCATAAGAGGAGCTCGTGGCACAGTTGCTATTTTGCATATATCATTCGATCAGCGAAGTTAAGCAACCCTAACCCTAGCCAGTAATTGGATGGGTGACCGCTAGAGTTCCCTCCGTGCCTCGGAGAGGACGTTAAGCCGTCGGTTCCGGTTGCCAATTTATAATCTTTGGCAATCGTAACAGGTCAGTCGGAGGCCTAAAATAGTCTGACAACTGGTTTAACCCAGATCACATAATTTCCTCGTTAAAGGGGTTGCGAACGTCAGATGGCAGTCGCTTCGTATAAAAATCAGGTGATCAGCCGCATCGGGTTGAATCAAGTGCCGACCCCAACAATGTATGGGATAAGGCCAGGGAGATGAAAAAATACTTTAATTCCGTAATAATTAATCCAACGTGAAACCGCGGGTACAGCTAGCTATAAATAACAAACATGTAAGGATCCTGTTTCCCCAATAAATGGTTTATTCTATGTACGCTTCAAATTCCACTTTCTATCTCTTACAATAAGAGCTATTTTTGGACAACTCAGACTAATGAAAGTGGAGAGGACGTAAGGTACAGCGATCTCACGTTTTTTCACTTAAGTTAAAAATTAAGCGGTCAGGGAGCTTAATGAGTTCTTTTGGCCGAATGGGGTCATGCTTCAGAATTACATCAGTTATACAATTTTACATTTCACTTCGTTTGACTTCTATCAAATAGTACAGTGACTCCACTCGAACGGAAATGATATATTTTAAAATATCATTCAAATTCAAATTCAAATTATCTTTATTCGATTAGACTTTTTACAAAGTACTTTCAAGTAGTCCGAAAGGCACGATTACATAGGATTATACATGCTACCGCCAGGTTCGGAAGGTTGCTTTTACTGAGAAGAACCTGGCAAGAAACTCAGTAATTACTCTTTTAAAAAAAAAAAACAGCTTTGAATGGACAGTTCCAGTGCACAAAAGTCGATATAAAAAAAAATTTAATACTAAAATAAGTACTACGAATAATTGTGTAGCTTGAGATGACCAGCCCCCACAAGCAACTAGATTAGCATTTAGAAAAATATCCTGGAAGGGGTTAGGGAATTACAGTTATCGTAACAAACATTCACTTGTCACCGAAGATGATTAAGTGCCAACGTGACAGATGGTGAGTCTATTTGCATACGTCTTTGATTTACTTCTCAGACATATGCCGGTTTCCTCAAGAAGCTCGTGGCACAGTTGCTTTTGTGCATATCATTTTTAAATATTCTAATTTCATAATGCATACATACATACATATGCTCACGCCTGTATTCCCCGAAGGATTAGGCAGAGGTGTTATAATGACAACACCCACTTTTCACCGAAGATGATTAAGTGCCAACGTGACAGATGGTGAGTCCATCGCCGTCTCAGACACTATGCATACGTCATTGAATTACTTTTCATAATGCATATGAAATAATACACGGTACTGTCTGATATGAAAATACCAACTTTTCTGTTTGTCTGTTTGTTCCGGCTAATCTCCGACTGGACCGATTTTAACGGGACTTTCATTGACTGATAGCTAATGTTACAAGTAGTAACGTAGGCTTAACTTTTATTTTAAATAACATTAAGGTTCCGCGGGTCCCCATGAAATTAAGTCTACACGGGTGACTGACAGGTAGCTTAGATTAAATAAAGTTCTACTCAAGTTATTTTATAGACTTGAAAAATAAGTAAGCCGCTATTTCATGTCTCATCCATCTAGGCTTTGTATACTGCCTTAACATTGTCACTTTGAGAGCGTTCGAAGTAAATGAAATCGTAAAAAGCCTATTATCTAAAATAAATAACAGTACATTTCCTTAGCAAACGTCTACGCCGCCTACGCCGTAGCGCGTAGCGGTGCTACGTCGTAGCGCTTTATCTGTTATCATGGAAATGATTTATATCCGCTTTCGTGAGGACAGATTTGCTATTTACGTTTTTGACGCGCAAATGTATTTTGAAATACAAATAGGTTGACCTACTTCGGAGTGAACTCATTCAGGCAAAGTATACCAACTCCACTATATTTTATCGTATGATAAAATACAATTGAGTGGATTTGTATTGGAAACTATTTATCAGTTGGGAATTCAACACATTTCTGTAGTTCTTCTTGAACACACTATATATCTGCGCATATAAATAAAACTATATAAATAATATATTTAAAAAAGAGAGCTCTGGTAGTCGTGGGGTTTGGGCAGTCGCCTGCTACGCAAGCGACGCAAGTTCGAATCCCAACGGGGCCTGAACTAATGAGTTTTTCTAAAAACTTAAGTGCAGTTAAATTCAATTTAATTCATAACAACACCTCTGCCTACCCCTTCGGAGAATATGGGCGTGAGCATATGTATATATGTAAGGCCTGGGTGATGATATCTACAAGGAATCACGACATTTAGTATATCTAGAGGAGGAGGAATTCCAAATCTGCCCTCTTAAGGAAAATTACAGCTGCCTTACTGCCTCTTTACCATAGCAAAAATATCTTCATTCAAAAAATCTCAAGTAAACAATCTTAATCCATCATTCACTTAACTTCAGAAAGAGGCCTACGTTTTGTCACTTAACAGGTATGACAAATGATTAAAAAGGCCAACCGCTGATAAAAAAGTTAAGTAAAAGCCAACTTTACTAAGTCCGTGGGTGGTGAGATACAATTTTACTTTAACTTAGATGAACTTAAATGGAATGAAGGAATGGAATTTAATTGACGCCTGACGTCTTGATAAAAAATACCATGCATAAAAAAATATTTATTCTGTACCGTGACGTTTAGACGGCGTCGTTGGTGCGATGCAAATTCAAATGTGGCGGTAAATATGCTTGCATTGGTCAAGAATACATATTCTCTGCGTTTGCGAAACTCTGGGGCCTTGGGGTCCAGATGCTCATCAAACTTTCAAAGAGGTTACATGTCTGGTAGAGGCCTCTCGTGACAAGCGGGCTGGGGTTATTCGCGCTCAGAGAATCAGCATTGCTATTCAACGTGACAATGATGCCAGCCTTCTTGGCACGATCCCGAGAGACCGATTTGGGACAAGTTTTCTACTTGTAATTAGTTTTAAGTACTGTTCCTTGTATTAATAGTCAAATTCATAATATCTTTATTCGATTAGACTTTTAACAAAGGACTTTCAAAAAGTCAGAATGACATAATTATACAGGATTATACATGCTACCGCCAGGTTCGGTAGGTTGCTTTTACTGAGAAGAACCTGGAAAGACACTCAGTAATTACTCTTTTAAAAAAATATATTTTACAATTTTCATGCATATGCTCACGCCTGTATTCCCCGAAGGGGTAGGCAGAGGTGTTGTAATCACAACACCCACCGAAGATGATTAAGTGCCAACGTGACAGATGGTGAGTCCATCGCCGTCTCAGACACTTTACATACGTCATTGAATTACTTCTCAGAAATATGCAGGTTTCCTCACGATGTTTTCCTTCACCGTAAAGCACGTGGTGTGAAATCACTGTACATAAGTTTTTTTAGAAAAACTAATTGGTACAGGCCCCGCTGGGATTCGAACTTGCGTCGCTTGCGTAGCAGAAGACTGCTCAAACCTCAAGGCCACCACGGCTCTTCAGTAATGCAATACAAATCATTAAAAAGATATTTAAACTGATGAAAAGAAGATGCTACGTATAATTGTGTGCTTGAGATGACCAGCCCCAAGCTGCCGCCACAATTAGCACTTGTTCACAAGGTCACAAGTTGACTTAGGTTTGATCCCTGGGTTGGGAAAAATATTATTGGGTTTTCTAATTGAACGAGCCTGGATTAGTACCCAGTTAATGACAATTAATTCCCCCTATCCCATGTAACTATGGGACTTGAATATGTGCGAAATTCCCTATCTACTTATAATGAAGATATGTCGTTTTGAAGTTTTGAAAAAGTCGATAAAACACGACCGGATCAGACGTGACATCCGTTGTCGCTTCCACCATCCTGCTTAATAATCTCGTAGGTGTGTGCGTGTGAGTGTGTCGTTTTGACGTATGTTCCTGGATTCCTTACTGCTTATATTTATACTATGGCCCAGCGTACTCGTTTAGTGGGGGTCAATGTTCGGAGCTAATATATATCTCTGGTCATTTCACTAATGAAGGTTGTGTTTAGTATCGCGGTTAATGTGTCAACTTTTTTGAGCAAATTTCGCCAGACTGACCTGTTTTCAGCTGCCCGGGAATTGGCAGCAATTAGGGATGATGATGAATGTAAAAGTGTTTGTTAGTCTGACGTTCCACACTGAAGTTAGGAATAAATATAATTTGTGGCATAGAGATTATAGGATGAATGTCAGTAATCAAGGAAATATAGTGTTTCTGTGGGACAGTGAAAAGTTATTTCTTGAGGACACTCATCTAGTGTCGGATAGCGTTATGTTGGATGGAATCTGCTTAATCATCTCCCTGACCTTATCCCATACATTGTTGGGGTCGGCACTCGATTCAAAGTAATATCTGTGATCTGAGTTTAACCAGTTGTCAGACTATTTTAGGCCTCCGACTGATAAACTAGCAACCAGGACCGACGGCTTAACGTGCTCTCCGAGGCACGGAGGGAACTCGGGCAGTCACCCATCCAATTACTGGCTAGGGTAAGGGCTAGGTTAACTTCATAGGGTAGCAACTGAGAAGTACCTACTTAGAAGTACGTACTAATGAGCAAGCTTTAATTATGCTTTATATCGTAAAATTAAAAAGTGCCTTATCACAGCCAGAACTGATTAGCATTTTTATATTAAATAACCAGACGTAATAATAACCACAGCGAACCCCTTTTGAAAACTCGATCATCATTAAATCATTATTTGAGGCCACTTTCGGATCAAGTTGAGTTCGGAGGCAAATTACTTAATGTACACTTTATCCGCACTAAAAGTCACTTAAGTAACATTACAGCTTAGCCGAGCCAGCCTATAAAAATACCTGAACCATAAAATCCTCTTTACTTACACTGTGTTACGGCTGAAATTATCCGCCGAAACGCTTTCAGGAATTTTCAGTGCGCACTTTACGCCGTTGTGCGCTGATAATGAACCTCCCGAGAGGTAAGGCTGTAATTTATGTTTTTATTTTTACTTAACTGGCTACGCAAGCCTTTGTTTGGTTACATTCAAACGAGCTTCGGTACTTTGAGAAATTTCAACTATTTTTGCTGCAATTAAAAGCGAGCCTCTGTTATCTCACTTGGAAACTTTGGGGGAAGCGGTGCGGTGCAAAGTACGAGACTATCTCTTGGAACCTACTTGTATAAGTTACAAGTTGTTTGAGATAACTAGGTCTTTGAGGGTGTAAGCAGGTAATATCCGAGTGTTTGTGACGATATATTATCTACTCACGATTGTTAATTACTATAGGAACAACTGAGAACAGCCGTGCTATTCTTAAACCGATACTCGACGTCGAGTGCGGCGCTGAGAAAGCTTTTTTTTTTTTTTTTTTTTCTTTTTTTTTTGTTGACGAGGGGGAAACCTTCAAAAGGTCCCCGACCGCCCTGGGAGAGACAGATCGGGGTATGTGGGATTATTACCTCACTAAAACCCCCCCGGTGGCCATCCTCAGTGCTCAGGGGGGACTCCGGGTACTCTGACTCTCACTTCGGGGCACATCCCCGGGGCAGCTGTGACGCCGCCCCTGGAGACCTCGCTGTGCAAGGCAGCGCGAGCCACATCGCGCTGCCACCTTCCCGGGCCCGCGCCGGTGGTCAAAGCTCCCACCCCGACCACCGCCAGCAGGCCCTCCGGCCCCCTTTTAGTCGCCTCTTACGACAGGCAGGGGATACCATAGCCATATTCTTAGACCCTGGCTATTGGGTGGACGGACCGGGGCGTGCGTTGCCTCCGCCCCGCCGTCGCCGTCGACTCCGAGAGGGATCGGCTCTCTCCCGATCCCGCTCGGAGGTCTCCTTCTGGGACATTACCGTCTCGCAGAAGGAGACTACGGCCCTCCATGCCTCTCTGTCTGCCAGCATAGCCGTCACTACGCGTGGCAGAGAGAGGTCCTGCCCGATCCTGGTGACCAGGACTCGACGCTCGGGCAAAATGTTGTAGGATTTTTCCATCCTTGTGAGATGTCCAGTTAATGGCAATAGACTCGCCCCCTATTGCATGGTACTTAACAGAACTTGTCATGTGTCCCAATTCGAAAATACAGGAGAAAGCATATTATGTATATCATAATATAATTCTACATTTCATCATTATCAGCCTTCCGCCATTCTCCAATGTGTTCTTTTCTAGCCATTTCCATTGTTAACCATACCACCTTCCACACAATCTATCCATTGTTTCTTAGGTCTTCCTCTCCCCTTGTAACCAACCATATTCATAAACGAAACTTATTTGACAGCATTATCCTCACATCCACCTCAGCAGCTTTCTTTCATCCATCACCTGTGTGGCCCTGATTCATACATACTATATTTTGTATGGACCAATATCACTTCCCTCTATAATGGTTGAGGAGGGCGATGGCTGGCATTCTCGTCATACTTGTGAACAGGTGCTGCTTGTGGGGGCTGGTCATCTCAAGCTACACAATTATTCGTAGTACTTATTTTTAGTTATTAAATATTTTATATCGACTTTTGTGCACTGGAACTGTGTCCATGGGCTTATATATTTTTTTTATGATTTATATTGTTTTTTTAAAAGAGTAATTACTGAGTTTCTTGCCAGGTTCTTCTCAGTAAAAGCAACCTTCCGAACCTGGCGGTAGCATGTATAATCCTATGTAATCGTGTCTTTCTGGCGATTTGAAAGTACCTACTTTGTAAAAAGTCTAATTGAATAAAGATATTTTTGAATTTGAATTTCAATTTATCGGTTTAAATAATAATATTTTGTTTGATAGTAGATATTTACAATATACATGTGTTATAAACTATGTGATATTTAAAATGTAAAATTGTATATCTTACGAACGTCTGTATTTAAATTCCTAGATTCTCTTTGTTGCTTTGATACATTGCACGTGACGAAAGAGAACAGAATCCTGTCTTTGTGCGAACATTTCATAACATTTCCATTTTAAATGCGCAGCAAAGAGTGTCATATTATTAAAGACTACATTGTTTTGACAAAATATGTTGAAATGAAATGTAGGTGGTTATAAAGTTTATTGAAAGCCGATTTTATTTTAGCATTTCACTGATTCGGTTCACTCTGTATAATTCGCACGCATAACCAGCTAAATTGAATTGTTCGTTTTCATTCAATTCTGGTTATTGACCAGTTGAATATATTGACAATAAGTTTAAAATGGTTTGTGGATTATTTTAGTTTGAGCGACATATATAACTAATAACTTAAAGGTTTTAATCAAAAAAATATTGTATACTATCTGTGCCCGCGTAGACTTAATTTTATGCGCGGAACCCAACTTTTATTTTAATGGTTAGTAGCCTAAGTTACTCTTTATAACATTAGCTTTCTGCCAGAAAAAGCCCCGTTCAAATCGATCCAACCGTTTCGGAGATTAAAAAAAAAAATTGTATTTTCTCCGCCAATGCCGTGTATACTTTCATATGCATTGAGTAAAAAGGTGTAATTCTGAGATTACAAACATAAACTGCAATTTTATTTATCTGTATAGATATATAGATAAATACCTGAATATAAAATGTAGCGGCAAAGTTATTTCAAGTCAAGCTTGAAAAACGTAGTTCAATCTAATAACCTGACCTCACGTGGTATCAATTAAGTGGAGCTCCCTCGCTGATATTTGAGGCTGCATACTAATTAAGTTGGTGTCACGTGGCTATATAGCCGCTAGATGACGCTACAGGTCGCATACTAATATTGCAGAGCGTTTTGTTAATTAACACAAAAGCATAAGGGAGGTATAACGGGAGCTACGTTCGAATTTAGGAGCTGTACCACTGGGGACTTTACCGCCATCAAATAGTAAGCAGAAGTGACAACTATCATACTTTATTGTGAACACAGCAAAACCTTTTTTATCATGAGTGCTGTGCCCCGCCGTTTCAACTGAATTTCATAAGTTTTATTCAATGGAAACCAAATAAAAAAAGCAGATTATGTTACTCCTTGTAACATGGGCTATCTGCAGGCCAGTCGTTTCACAGGTTACCAGAATCAAACAGACAGTCAGGCGTAAACATACATACATATGCTCACGCCTGTATTCCCCGAAGGGGTAGGCAGGCCCGAATTTGATTAACAGCCAACGTGACAGATGGTGAGTCTATCGCCGTCTCAGGCACTATACATACGTCGTCTTTGAATTACTTCTCAGAAATATGCAGGTTTCCTCACGATGTTTTCCTTCACCGTGAAGCACGTGATGTGAAATCACTGTACGTAAGTTTTTTTAGAAAAACTCATTGGTACAGGCCCCGCTGGGATTCGAACTTGTGTCGCTTGCGTAGCAGGCGACTGCTCTAGCCCCGAGGCCAGCACGGCTTTCCCGCAAGCGGCTTGCCAGCAAGGCAGGCATAAAAAATGGGTATTTTGTGCAAGTACCGTTAATTTGTTGTTTATCATTTTTATTTATCTGTTATATTAAGACTTAAAGAACATGAGTGAGACAGATAGAGGATTATCGACGAGAGAATAGAAACGCAAGCAATTTCAAGTCGTAATGCAATGTCACATCCAGTGAGGCGTTATCTTTCTTACTCTTGGTGACGCCGTAATAGGGGTGGCAAGGCAATATTCTTACTATTAACCCCAGATATTAATATCTGAAGGTGGCATGCGTGCGTACCCTATGGTATACGTGGTTAGAATAGCTGACGCTAGACCATGTTATTATGCAGCTCTGTTGGTATAGTAATTAGTATACATGACTCCCACGCTAAGTGCCGCGGGTTCATTCCTAACAAACATGAATAAACATATATATATTTAAGAGCTCGCTGTTTCATCTGCGTAAAGTGAATTTCATACAGGGCTGATTTTTTTAAATAGCTTTTAGTGAAATGGCAGTCTTTGAAATGGCTGGAACAATTTTGACTGGCAGATAGTTAATGTTATCTGGTTACATAGGCTACATATTTTAGGGAATAAATGTCACTAGCTCATATACTTTTCATAAAAAAAATAAAATAAAAATAATAAAGATCAATCAATCAAGTGGTAGGTAAAAATAATGAGCGAATATTGTTTGAGACGCGGTCAAACATTACTATTTCTATGGCAATATACTATTTCTATGACAAATACAAAGGACCGTCAAACAATTACCCGAATGCCACAAATTATTTAAAACATAAAACCAATATATATTTTTTTTCATTATTAAAGCGCTTGAAGGGAAGTAATATCATTCATAAATAAATTTTTTAGACAAATATTTATGATCAAAGGAAATTATTTTTCCACTTTAACTTAGGTCGTTAATCCATTCGAGCTTTCTGTGAAAGTTCAATTCAAAGCTTATATTCGGGAATATTCCTTTGTTGAAACAGTAAGAGCGACACAAACTCTGTGAACAAAAATAAATTAAATTTAATTCCAGCTTCGTTCTTGTTGCGGTGGTAAGTAACATGATAAACTATTTATACATCATACTGGCGGACGTCACGCAGTTTCCCCCGCGTAGTTCCCGGTGCCGTGGGTGTACGGGGATAAAACATAGCCTATGTTACTTGATGATAATGTAGCTACTCACTGCAGAAAGAATTATTCAAATCGGTTCAGTAGTTTTATGTCGATTCGTGACAATTTTTTTTTATAAAATTTGCATGGATAATACTATGATGTTTAGCAAGTTAAGGAATTTCACTGTTAAAAACTAAACTTATATTCTTGAGATTAAGTACGAAATTCACAAAATTCGTCCTTTTTTAATTAACTGTGCCTTCAAAGAGGCTTCTTGTATAAAAGGTACATCAAATAGCCCTCTATTTGTTATAATACAAAATTATATTGTTAAGTGAATTTTTACTTTAGCACATCATAAGATCCCAAGTAAAATACTTATTCTTTTGTTGAAAATAGTTCAATCTCTAAGAGAGAGAAATATGCCAAACTTATCCTGAATTTCTGTAAGTTAACGCACACATGCACGACGCGGGACCGTGCTAACTGAGCAGTTAATAGGTGCTGTAATCCCTGAATGTCTCGACTTCGCTGAAACTTTCCCAGGCATCCGCGTTAGTCCCGAAATATTAACTAGTTCCCATTTTACTTGCAGGGATTTTAGGGATTAAAGCGATGCCTGAACTAAAATTTTCATACAGTATTAAAATAGATTAATTTAATATTATTAACAGTTAGTGACTTAATTTCATGTGTGGCCCGCGGAATACTCATGTTTTTTTTAAATAAAAGCATTCTATGTTACTCATTGCAACATTAGCTATCTGCCAGCCACAGTCCCGTCAAAAACGGTAAAGCGGTTTCGGAGATTAGCCGGAACAAACAGACGGACAGACAAAAAAACAAAGTAGGTTTTTTATGTGAGTACTTTAGATACTTTCATAGGCATTTAGTGAAGAGCTGTTTATTTGGAATTACAAACAGATACTTCAATTTTATTTATCTGTATAGATACATGTAGATGTATAGATAAGCGATGATTGTGAAACGCCGCCTACATATACATGTGACTATAGCCGAATGGAACCGATCATCAACCGTCACGATGCAACGTTTTTCGATGAGTAACGACTATCGGCGAGGCGGCCTCACTACCATCGACTGCCATTAATAATCGCGCTGGATCGAGATGTTTAAATAAACGAAACAAGCGCGATCTCGCATTGCGAATCACGAGATTGGATTATCACACCACGAAATCAAAGGTAAAAGAAGCACTGCGAGCAAACTCATAGGTTTTGGTCTTAGAATAAGCCCAAGTCTCTCAGAAGACATGACATATGCTCACGCCTGTATTGCCTGAAGGGGTAGGCAGAGGCGTTGTTATCACAACACCCACTTTTCACCGAATTTGATTAAGTGCCAACGTGACAGATGGTGAGTCTATCGCCGTCTCAGACCCTATACATACGTCTTTGAATTACTTCTCAGAAATATGCAGGTTTCCTTCACCGTAAAGCACGTGGTGTGAAATCACTGTACATAAGTTTTGTTTTTAGAAATTTATTGGCACAGGCCCCGCTGAGATTCGAACTTGCGTCGCTTGCATAGCAGGCGACTGCTCTAACCCCGAGGCCACCACGGCTCTAGTCTCTCAGAAGATAATAAAAAAAACCGGAAAATGTGCTTGAGATTAGCGATTATGGTTTCAAACCCTTATTTAAATACGTACCATGCTTAATAATAAGTTGTTCAACTACGACGGTGCATTATCAAAGGTGTACTGGCCGTTGACAAATCCTCTTACAACACACATCTAATCCTGAGCATTACCAGCGTCGGTTCCAACCGCCTACGACTGGTTCAAACTGGATTTTTCCGCTTATTCGAACGCAAACATGGACTTATGCTTTCACTGTGGCGTGAAAATTTATTTACGTGCCGTTTGGTGTGTATTCTATTTACTTCTTATTTGTTTCCTTAGTTTGAACTTATCTGTATATATCAATACATACATACAGATAAATAAAATGGTATGTGTATGTTTGTGATTCCAAATTAACAGCTTTTCACTAATTGCATATGTAACCAATTATTAAAATATTGCATATGAAAAAAAATATTTATATTTTTTATTTATGTATGTTGTCTATAAATAAATAAAAAATGTATATTTTTTTTCTCGTTTGTCTGTCTGTCTGTTTGTTCCGTGTAATCTCTGTAACTGCTGGTACGATTTTAAAGGGACTTTTACTGCCAGTGAAAATTTTTAAAATGATAAATAAATTAAAAATGATAGCAAATTTTACAAGGAGTGACTTTTATTTAAAAGAAATATTAGGGTTATGAAATTAAGTCTAAGCTGGGCGTGGCTAGTGTAAAATATGTTACAAAAACCAGCCCTCGATTGTGTAAAACATTCACATCAACTTCATTTTTAATACATTTAATCCGTGAGTCTGGAATACAATCTAGATAATGCATACCGAGCGATCTAGGTACTTGAATACGGCTTAAGTTTTAAGCACTTGCTCTTTCTTGGCTTAGCTTGGCTTGAGTGCAGTTTTTAGTTGAGATGGGACTTGGTCGGTATCGATTACATAAGTTTTTTTATTAACGCTTTTCGAGGCTCTCCTATCTTTCTTTAGCACCCTGATTTAAGAGAAAAATTAATTAAATTTTCGATTTCTTAGATTTAATTTCATGGGTGACCTGCGCAGTTTTGTTTATGAATGTGGATGGTTACGAGGGGAAAGGAAGACCTAAGAAACGATGGATGCATTGTGTGAAGATGATATGGCTAAAATAGGAGTGAATACAGATATGGCAGCTGATAGAGAGAAATGGAAGAGAAGAACACATTGCGCCGACCACAAATAACGTGGGAAAAGGGCCGGAGGATGATGATGATGGGAGACCTGCGCGACCCTAATGTTTTATTTAAATAAAAGCCTATGTTACTCCTTGTAATATTAGCTATCTGCTAATGAAAGGCCCGTAAATCGGTCCAGTTTCGGAGATTAGCCGAGATAAACAGACAGATAGACGATTTCCTTTGCCCTACTTACTTGTGAGGTGTACCAACTAATATTATAAACGTGAATTTTGTTTGTATGGATGACGAAAAAACTACCGAAGAATGAATTTTAATGGAACATTCCAATAATATAGCTTACATCAGAATAACAAATAGATATTGTGGGAATTGTTCGAAATATAAAGATAAGTCAAATCCTGCAAAGGCGGAGTCACGGGCAACAGCTAGTTATTAATGCGGTAGTGTATGTATGTCTGTCTGTATCATATTTTGGTTGATAAAGGGATAGCTACAATAATCTGACAACTAGTTTAACCCAGATCACATATTTTCCTCGTTAAAGGGGTTGCGAAGGTCAGATGGCAGTCGCTTCGTATAAAAATCAGGTGATCAGCCACATCGGGTTGAATCAAGTGCCGACCAAAACAATGTATGGGATAAGGCCAGGATGACGATGCCGATAATGATAGCTATGACTCAAAGACGGATTTTTATTATTTTATTATTACAAGCCCGATGTGTCCCACTGCTGGGCAAACACCACCCTTTTCTCTTTCCATCCTTTGCGATGTATATAGGATACTTAAAAAATCCCTATGCGTCCGAAGTTGTGGGTAAAAGCAAGTAAACCGTAAGCCAGATTACTGCGAGCAGTAAAAACTTAAGACGCTACGCTTTAACGCAGACACTAAGTTTAATCCTGAAAATTTTTAATTAACCCTTTTGGTCCTCGAATGGGGGATAAATGGCACGTGAAATATAAAAAGCTTGCCATTCCAGCATCCCACGGGAAGTAGGGGTGAATTGTGCATGCTTTTAATGCCACTCAGCTTCTCCATTAAGGGTAGGGTTGCCAACTTTTTTTACACGAAACAAAGTATATTCAGGTCTGTGAAGAATATTTAACAGTATGTTAGAAAAATTTACAGTCAATCTCCCTGGCCTTATTCCATACATTGTTGGGGTCGGCACTTGATTCAACCCGATGTGGCTGATCACTTGATTTTTATACGAAGCGACTGCCATCTGACCTTCGCAACCCCTTTAACGAGGAAAATCTGTGATCTGGATTTAACCAGTTGTTAGATAATTTTAGGCCTCCGACTGACCTGTAACGAATGCCAAAGATGATAAATTTTAGAACTTCTCGCACAACTTACTGATTAACAATCTTTTTAATAAAATTCATACGCCACCACAATTATAACTGATAAGAAAATAAATGAGGAGCTAATTTTTTATTATATTAATAGAATCTCTATTTATATCCTCCCGCCACATATCGTATAACACATAATTCTGTATCTGCATGCTGAAAACAGTATTTTGCATTCTTAATTTTTCTTCAACAGTATAAAGTATAATTTTGTGAAAAACAGTATAGTTGGCAACCCTTATTAAGGGTAGTTTATTAAGCGAAAATGGGTTTTGGTAAAACAATTATGTTACCTCATAGCCTTTTAAAGTTCCAACAATTCCTAAAGCCTTTTCATTTTACAACATAAAGCACCTTTTTGAAAGTATTTTTAGTAAAAAGCTACATTAAAATAGTTTGAATGCAGAAACAAACATCTTTGGGCCGACGGATGGCGCTGTTCCGATGCCAGATAAATCTGAGTTTACGTCAACGCGCAACTTGTCACGCACTAGGCCCTCTGATGTTGTTCACGTTTGTCGCGCTCACCACGTTAGCTCGTCACCTTCGTAGAATAGAAAAATGCCGAAATGGAAGTCTTCTAAGCACGCCTTTACCTAACTTAAGGTAAGTAAATCAAGTTGAAGACCCTTCTTAAAATAGACCCAGGATGTTCCGCTCAATCATAATCAATCATACCTTCGCAGCGAGGATTTTTCCCACGGAAATGCAGTTTGTACGGGGAAGTTGGATGAAACTTTATATAAGCAAGGTTTATAAGGGAAATAAATAACGGATTGAAAGGAGCTTGATATATTTTGTGTTGTTTTTCAACTAAGCAATATATTTTTGCAAGATTATAACAACGTATCTAAATTATTACATTGCTTGGAATATATGTTGTTGGTATTTAAAAAGTTTTTGAGTAAGTACGAACACAAAATATGCTCCCTAAAGAAGGGGTAGGCAGAGGTGTTGTAATAACAACACCCATTATTCGCCAAGGATGATACGCACTATACATACGTCTTTGAATTACTTCTCAGAGATATGCAGGTTTCCTCACGATGTATACCACCACCGTAAAGCATGTGGTTAATCACAGCACATACGTTTTTAGAAAAACTCATAG
Organism: Watsonalla binaria; assembly: GCA_929442735.1. Classification (NCBI taxonomy): domain Eukaryota; kingdom Metazoa; phylum Arthropoda; class Insecta; order Lepidoptera; family Drepanidae; genus Watsonalla; species Watsonalla binaria. Next base: position 5,443,951 of record OV838938.1, read on the forward strand.
GTACAGGCCGCTGGGATTCGAACTTGAGTGACTTGCGCTGCAGGCGACTACTTCAACCCCACGGTCTCCACGGCTTTTTTAAAGTGTGTCTGATTAACTAGCTTGGTTTACCAACTTCCAACCTCTATTTAATCCCCCTTAGGGGTGGTATTTCGTAAAAATTCTCTAAATTTAATGTGTCTAGGATCAACGGTTTAGGCTGTACATTTATACATAAATCAGTCAGATAGTCTGGACTTTAAATGTATGGAAATATAAGAAAATGTATAGTAGATCAATTGATAACGAGAGCCGCAGGATGGAGTTGTATGAATTGTCTTCTACGCTATCTACGCTTGTTCCAATCTCAACGATCTGTAGGTGAGAAGTGGGTGTTGTAACACCTTCGAGGATCCTTTTGGGTAGGCGTGAGCTTTTCGCAGTAAAATAGTGTACGGAATTCCTTCCATTAAAAAATGTTAGCTAAGATCACATTCTATTTAAAATAAGCGCAAAAAAATGGACATTTCACCAAAAGATACCTAACCAGTGCTGCCAACTCATCATCACCCTGGCCTTATCCCATACATTGTTGGGGTCGACACTTGATTCAACCCGATGCAGCTGATCACCTGATTTTTATACGAAGCGACTACCATCTGACTTTCGCAACCCCTTTAACGAGGAAAATCTGTGATCTGGGTTAAACCAGTTAACGATTACCAAAGATTAAAATTGGCGACCGGGACCGACGGCTTAACGTGCTCTCGGAGGCACAGAGGGAACTCGGGCGGTCACCCATCCAATTACTGGCTCGGCTTAGGGTTGCTTAACTTCGCTGATCGAATGATATGCGCAATAGCAACTGTGCCACGAGCTGCCAACTGAGATTTTAAAAAGCCCGTAGGAATTAGTAAAAGACGAATTAGTAAAAATAGGCACCAGTTTTGGTTTTTATGTCTAATGAGTATGTTACCTACTATGGAATATTGTTAAAAATATGTAGATTCTGGGGCTGAAGTTCGTAGATTTGCGGGAAAGGCCTAAAATACGTAGATCTGCGTAAAATTACGTAGAGCTGGCATCGCTGTACCAAGCCTATATTTTTGAAGGAATAATAAAGATAACTGTCATTTATCGTTTACGTAACAAAATAACGGTTTTATAACTATTAAAAGATAATACGTTATTAGAGGTTTACATGCCAGAACTAGTTGGAATACAGGTACTTACATAACCTATTACTTTGGCGAAGGTTTATGAGCTTTACAAAGACATACCTATTTAGATACTGGATGGGGTGAGAAGGGAAAATTTTATCTGTATATTAGCTCATGTTACATGATTGAGTAACTTCACGGACAATTGGGAAGTTATTTGTTAAAAGTCTATCCGAATAAAGGTTTGTTGGATAGCAGTGCTCGAAATAAACGCCGAGAATTACATACATACATACATATGCTCACGCCTTTATTCCCCGAAGGGGTAGGCAGAGGTGTTGTTATCACAACACCCACTTTTCACCGAATTTGATTAAGTGCCAACGTGACAGATGGTCTATCGCCGTCTCAGGCACTATACACACGTCTTTGAATTACTTCTCAGAAATATGCAGGTTTCCTCACGATGTTTTCCTTCACCGTAAAGCACGTGGTGTGAAATCACTGTACATAAGTTTTTTTAGAAAACTCATTGGTACAGGCCCCGCTGGGATTCGAACTTGCGTCTGCTCAATCTCCGAGGCTACCACGGCGAGAAGTGTTAGTAATTAAACAGCATAACTTGACTGGGTATACTTAGATCTTCTCAAATTAAGGCTAAAGAGTAATTAGTGAAAAAAAAACAAAAGCAGTTGTCAAAAGTCTAAAGTGTGTAGGTTTTCCCGAAGCAGCTTCTATGCAGTTCTTCTTTAGATTAATGTCATTTGCCTCGCTCAAACCATTCGGGCACCATGACACATAATCCGAAGGGGTAGGCAGAGATCAACATCTGCCTTATGCTACCCTTCATACACTTACTGTGGTACTTACTATCAGTGGAGATCCTTTTAAAATCAGTCCAGCCGCTTTTTGGAATAACAAACAAACACATTAATTTGATTTATCGGTAAAGATGTATTTAGATAGAGCCGTGGTGGCTTTGAGGTTTGAGCAGTCGCCTGCTACGCAAGCGACGCAAGTTCGAATCTCAGCGGGGCCTGTACGAATGAGTTTTTGTAAAAAAAACTTATGTACAGTGATTTCACACCTTTACGGTGAAGGAAAACATCCTAAGGAAACCTGCATACTTCTGAGAAGTAATTCAATGACGCATGTCTGAGACGGCGATGGACTCACCATCTGTCACGTTGGCACTAAATCATTTCCGTAAAAGGTGGGTGTTGTGATTACAACACCTCTGCCTACCCCTTCGGGGAATTCAGACGTGAGCATATGGATGTATGTATAGGGATTTGATACAAACTTTATGAAGTTCACTAGAAATATCATGCATATTAAACGTAGATTTAAAGTATCACTTCAAAAAGCAGTGTACGTACATATTTCCCTCGAGCCTTATCTAGTGGCAGTACATCAAAGTCAGAGATATTTTATTATCGCGCGGTATTTTTAACGAGTTCACTCAGGCTGACATTTATTAACCTTGCCATGTAATTAGTAAATGAACTGGGGATGCCTACCTCATAAACAGTGATAAAAGAGCTCTGAGATTTAGCTTTGATAAATTGATGATAAAATTTTAATGAAATGGAAATATGTTGAAGTTCATGTGTAATTAGCGAAATAATAGGATAATAAAATTAAGTTCTTAATTTGTCTAATGCGTGCCTTATACAGAGGAGCCGTGATGGCCGTGGGGCTTAAGCAGTCGCCTACTACGCGAGCGACGCAAGTTTGAATCCCAGCTCGTCCTGTACGAATGAGTTTTTCTAAAAAACATATGCGCAGTGATTTCACACAGAATATTGTGAGAAAACTTGCATATGTTTGAGAAGTAATTCAAAGACGTATGTAGCTGAGACGACGATTTACGCCAATTTGTAACGTTGGCACTTAACCGTAATCGGTGAAAAGTGGGTATTGTTATTACAACACCTCTGCCTTACCCTTCGGGGAATACAAGCGTGAGCATATGTATGTATTTATGTTCGTGCATTTATATTATTTTTATATTTTTACACACTACTGCGGTGGTATAATTTAGCCCCATCCTAACCCCAAGGGTTAAGAATTTGGAGATATTTGTATTGCATATCGCCATGAAAGTTAATCCCACGCTGGTCTGAATGATATTATGAAGTGCGAGATAAGACCGCCATTTGTAGCATCAATACAGAAAAAAATATATGCGATTATATAAAGTCGGTTAATAAATTAAATAAGAGTGTCTGTTTGTAACACTAATTAACAGTTTCTCACTAAATGCATATACAAGTATATTCGGTTCTTACAATAAACAAATTAAAAAAATATCTGTCTGTCTGTCGTTCGATCCGAATGTTTATTGAATAGTTAGTAAATTCTCATAAATTTTCAGTTTGTGTGAAGACGCTTATAATTTCAAGCCAAATAATTTCTTATAAAATATTCATCAACGATTTAGAAGAATTTATCAATAAGAACCACCATGAAATAACTAATACAATTACCTACATAAGGTTTCAAATTGCTTGGAACATACTTCAATTGAGTAATAAATTTTCCTTGGAATGTATAAAAATACATTTCACTGGAAATTTCTCTTATGCTTTAAAAATAAATGCTACAAAGGACATTGGATAAAGAAATACAATAGGTACTTTCTAAGAAAAATAGGAACTTGTAACGTAGGACATATTCTTAATGAGCTTCAGCGGAAACGGATGGCTGAGGGCGTAAAATAATTAGTTTTTCTTTAAATATCGTAACGAGCCTCTAGAAATAAATATTTCAGGTTCCGTAGCAATATTTTATTTCTTATTTAGATAAAATAAGTGTATACCGTGCCATATAATTATCAGTATACCTAGGGGCTCGCCATCATCGGTTTAAGCAAACTATATTAAGGTCTTCTGAGCTTTGACGTCGCATTTTGGTACTGTAAAGTTAAACTGTTAAGCTATGATGTTAATACGCGCTGCTTAAACGATCATAGTTGGCCCCCTGATCAAATTAACTTAGAGATTTCTATAAGGAATGTGAAGTTACCAGCGACTTTGTCCAATATAATTATTCCCAGGGCACAGCTAGTCTATTATGTATGATGCCTTATAAGCTAAATTAAATCTATAAATTACTTTTGTATTCCATCACCTTCTGACTATTCAAAAACATCGATAGCTCATTTGCGTGAAATAAGGACAGACAGACTTTCGCATTCATAATTACGGTAGGCATTCGGAAATGCTGCCTATTTAAGGTTGATGCAAGTCGATACCAAGAGCAGATATAACTGTGTCAGGGTTATATCGTGTAATGATGTAAGGAACGTGTCAGTTTGCATGAAGTTAAACTGGTTAAGTTATATTTTTAACTAATATTAACAGTAATTTAACTTATTTTCTGATGGTGTAACCTTCAATAATTGAAAAGTTATCCACCTTTAGGGTGAATGTTTGATCATATGAGTTTTATAAGGATTAGATTTTCTTTAACTTGATTAATTAATTGAATACCTTAATCTACTGCTAATCAATGTAATGTGAGTAAATTACATTATATTTCTTAAGTTGAAGTTTTGTGGCAGTTTCAGCTGACAATCTATAATAATTATCACTAATATAAAAATCTGAAGATTTGTTTATGTGTTTCTTTAAGCATTAACTTTTTTTACACACATGTTTTATACAAACTTTTATATTTATCCCTATTTTATCCCCTTGGAGGTAGAATTCATCAATCCTTTCTTAGCGAATGCCTACGTCATAACATCTACCTGCATGCCTAATTTCAACCCGATCCGTCCAGTGTTTTGGGCTGTGCGTTGATAGATCACTATGTCAGTCAGTCAGTCAGCCAGCCACCTTTGAGTTATATATATTTAGATAGATAAATTCAGTATTATGTAGCCCGTTTATCGAGGAAGGCTATTAAAGGCTATATATCATCACACTAAGATCAATCATGGGTTAAATGTGGCGTTAGCCCATAGTAGCTATTCTGCTTTTTGTAATACAAATAAACTATAATTATTACAGCAAAGAAGCAATATTTCTTATAATATATATATATATAGTAGTTAAGATATCTGCTGAATTAAATAAAAAAAAATCGAGTATATTTGCAGGTTGGAAGCACTCTATGATTTAAGGGCTTTTACTCTACGTACACCGAACCCTCATACGCAGTCAGGGAAACAGAGTGTAGGAGACAGATCACAAATAAGGATGGATCTGGACTCTGTTTGAGTCAATTAGCCCTAAATTGGTAATGTTTGATAAAAAACACTTCCCTTTAATGTTTGGTGAGGAATTTTGGGAGAAAAAAATAAAGGACCGGTGATTAATAATATTATGAGAATTTTTATTCCTGTACTTTTACCTAGCTACCCGCTTTCGCTTCAATTCAGGCTACGAATTTTTGAGACTACTGCAAAACTATTATACGACTACATAAATATGTATTTTTTAAATATAATCCCATCTGAGGTCAACTCCGACATGTTAGTAAAACCGTTTAAAAACCCTTACACGTCAGAACAGCCAAAATAATTTTGAATGCAAATGGCGACATCAACTTATATTATTTAAAACTTTAGCTATTATTAATTTAATTGATTGCTTATTTAGCATCATATATAATACTAAACAAACTACCTATACATATTGTATGTATCTTTATATGTGTATATTTAAAATGGAGACAGTTCGTGTTATTGTATACAGCTGGATTTTGATTAACTTTACAATGATGATAGCTTCTATTCGTGTATTGATAGATTCCACAGAGCGGAATTAGTAGAAGTGGAATATGAATATTTATTGTACAAGTGCCGTCACGAGTTTTGAACGCTTAACTTGTGTCACAGCAGTCTCTACGATTGTTGCTAACCGCTCAAATATCGTGACGCCTCTTGTACACCTTAAGGAGTCACATGGCGGTTGTGCGTTTTAATATCCAACCGGTGACCATTGGCAAGGTCGTTCGCGAATGGGGCCACGATAGTGAAAGTTTGACGAATCGAGGCCAGAAATCAAGACGAAAGCGAACTTAAGGCCACTGTTACAAGGTCCGTTTATTGTAAACATTCCGGTCGTTTTATCGTCGCGATAAAATATTAGGAAGGAAATTGAATTCATTCAGAAAAAGTAATTAATAATTAATTTAATTGATCATTTTCATGGTGAAGTGTAGTTTGTTAGTGGATACCAAAGATTCGATGCTTGTTGGATGACCAGCTGACGTCATGCGGTACCACCCGCGTAGTTCCCGCAACGATTGAGTACGGGAATAAAATATAGCCTATATTAATCAGTGATAGTGTAGCATTCAAATGGTGAAATAATTTTTAAAATCGGTCCAGTTCTTTTTGAGACAGTTCATTGCAAACATACATAAAAAACCTTTCCTCTTTATAATATTAGTATAAATATGTGTACCATAAGACAACCATATTTTCGAAATTTTATAAATCAAAATCGATTAAAATTTAAATGAAAAAAAATTTTTTTTTGGTTTTTTAAATTTATATTTACAACCAGCCAGTGCTTTGTGACAAAAATACCTTAAAATTCTCAATCCTTTATGTAACAATTTGTTTTATTTTTAAAATTATGAACAGTTTTGAAGTTATGAAAGTAATATTGTAATTAAGGCAAAATAAAAGTTTACGTATAAATTGTTATATTTTTCTTTGATCACAAATACGTCACCTGTTCAACATAGTAACAGGTGACTTAACCCTAAAATACGAGCGTTGAATTTTATGCGCGAATTAGTAGAAGGGGCCAAAATGTCCCCATAAATTATTGTTAGTACGCGAAAAGGCTTAGTTAAATTTGTTTTGATGGCCCTTTCGATGTTTTATAGAGAAAAAAAGTCCATTCATAATAAGCTGAGGATAATTTATGAGAAATTAGCTTTTTAAATAGTTAATGTATGGTTATTTATATGAAAGATACTCAAACTGGTGTAATAACACACAATTTTTGTGAAACTTAATTCAGTCTTAATAAAAAAAACCCGAATAATTATGGAAACTCTCGAATGAGGAATCGAATCACGGGTACCCGGTACGGGAATCACGAATAAAGAGAATTGGACCATTTTGAATACATCTAAACAGATAAACAAAAGAGAAGTGTCTGTTTGTCATTCCAAATGAACAGCTTTTCATATAAGAGTATTTATAATACATTTTTAATTGTTTCTCTGTCTATTTGTTCCGGCTAATCTCGGAAACGGCTGGACCGATTTAAACGGGACTTTCACTGGCATATAGCTGATATTTCGAGGAGTAACTTAGGCTTACGATGAATAAAAAAACATAGGGTTAAGCGAAATAAAGCATGAAACTAAATCTATGCGGGTGAAACTTCAGGGCATAGCTAGTTTTTCAATATAATTATTCAATTATTTGTATAATTATATATTTAATTGATTAGTTTATTGACTTCCGCGAACTTATATTAATCATTAACGTGACTGTTAATTGGCTTAATAAAATTATTATGAAATATTACTACAATGTACGAAAGCATTGGACCATTTAGAAAAAAAATCATACAGTCGAATTGTGAGCCTAGTTTTCTTGAAAATCAGCTAAAAAAAATTAAATCATGGTATGATGCTCATTTATTTCTGCTGAATCAAATGGCAGAAAATCCTCTTTATCAATATAAATAATAGGTATAAAATTTACTTCAAAGCCACACTGTGGTATCGTGTGAAGCATGTAAATGGATAAATGCTACATTGTCACGACACACCCTGCAGAATGGCGTTACTACCCCGCCGTAATGATAGTTTAACCCCATATAAATACCGAGGCATAAAAACAAATGGCGCCAGTAATACCCTGCCTAGCCATTAGGGTCAATAATGTCTATGTTAAGGTATGTTTATACGGGACAGGACACTCACCTATAATCATAACATTATATACATAATTATTAAAATACATCTATACAGATAAATTTAATTTAATTCCAAAATTTCACGAGCTTTCCACTAAAATTATATGAAATTATATCATAGTAAAGATACCGAAAAAGAAATCTAATATTTAATTTAACAACAATTGCACTCAAATTTTTTTCAACAATTACAATTGCAAACTTACTATTCCGGACCTTTATTTACAGCAAAATCAACCTTCCAGTGGTAACATTTATAATAATGTATAATGTATTTTGTTTCCTTCTGACGATTTGAAAGTATTTTGTTAGAAGTATAATCAAATAAAAATATTTGATTTTTGACTCCGGGCTGCGACTGGGAAATTACAGAAGAAAAAACTCTATAGCCGTGGTGGCCTTGAGTTTTGTGAGGTCGCCTGCTACGCAAGCGACGCAAGTTCGAATCCCAGCGGGGCCTGTACCAATGAGTTTTTCTAAAAAACTTACGTACAGTGATTTCACACCACGTGCTTTACGGTGAAGGGAAACATCGTGAGGATACCTGCATATTTCTGAGAAGTAATACAATGATGTATGTAAAGTGTCTGAGACGGCGATGGACTCACCATCTGTCACGCACTTAATCATCTTCGCTGAAAAGTGGGTGTTGTGATTACAACACCTGTGCCTACCCCTTCAGGGAATACAGGCGTGAGCATATGTATGTATGTAAAACTCTATAACTACCCTGCTCGAGACAGGGATCGAAGCCAGGACCTCGTGTTTCGCGAAGCATTTAGTAAGTATATAGTAGATATTAGTTTGCGACCACAGCACGTGGAATAAATAATAAGTAACGAAGTTGTTATTCGATAAAAACATGTCTCACATGGTGAACTACAGAGGTCATTATCGATTTGCAAATCGATTCTGCAACGGACCTTGAGATATCGATTTCGGAAATCGATGCAGAACCTGAACGTAACTATGCATACCGAAATGAGATTGAATACAATGTTTGGTAATGATTCATTTGAACTTGATTAAAATATTGTCTTCCTTGGTGCAGTGGTTGCAAAGGCATACAAAATACAAGGAATACGGCTTGTTGTCGATCCTCGGGACGGGCTAATTGGGGTTTCCATCTGTAATTTCCACGTAGGATTACGAATCCTGGATTAGTGTCGGGTTACTGGCAAATTAAAAATAAAGTAAAATTCCAGTAAATATTTTTTTTTAATTTAATTTTCTAACATTATTTTTTTTAACCATTATATTTTTTTAAATTTCATTTTACAACATAACTAAGGATTGTCTCATGTTCCACATATCTATCTGAATATATATAACTCAAAGGTGACTGACTGACTGACATAGTGATCTATCAACGCACAGTCCAAACCACTGGACGGATCGGGCTGAAATTTGGCATGCAGGTAGATGTTATGACGTATGCATCCGCTAAGAAAGGATTTTGATGAATACTATCCCCAAGGGGATAAAGTAGGGGATGAAAGTTTAGGCTACTTTTAATAAAAAAAACTTAGGGTATGCTAACGCGGGTGAAACCGCGCATTGAAATGATTTAACCCAGATTACACATTTTCCTCGCTACTGATTTAACCCAGATTACACATTTTCCTCGTTAAAGGGGTTGCGAAGGTCAGATGACAGTCGCTTCGTATAAAAATCAGGTGATCAGCCACATCGGGTTGAATCAGGTGCCGACCCCAACAATGTATGGGATAAGGCCAGGGAGATGATGACCTTGTATAGTATTAATATAGTATAATATGTCAACATAGTACCCTGAAAGTTTCACTATGTATAACTAAGAGCTACAGCATGAAACTGTAAGCCTTACTGCCTGTATTACTAAGCTGTACTAATGTATGTTTATCCAAGTTATGTACTTAGCGAAGTCTTCAAGTCATATCTGCGTTTCAAGTTGGTTAAGTTCAGGTAGGGTTTAATATTAGAAATTAATTTTCGCTGTATGACGAAAATATAGTTGAGAATTCTCAGATTTCTTTTGTATAATTTTGAATGCACGCGATTTTTATAACGTTAATGCTGTTAAGGCATCTTAAAAATCTTTGACGGTAACTAGTATTGGAAGAAAATGGCACTAGTGAAACAATATACATGTTATTGCAATGACAGTTCAGCTGTATGACAGTGACAGATAAAAGAAAGTCGTGTTAGTTCCAATAGAAAAAGGCTTAACCGATTTGGCAAAAAATTGGTGGGGAGGTAGCTTAAAACCAGGAAAAGAACATAGGATACATGTCCCGATACATCCCAAAAAATCTATACATACAGATAAATAAAAATTAAGTGTCTGTTTGTAATTTCAAATTAACAGCGTTTCACTTAATGCATATGAAAATATATAAGGTACAAAAATTTTCTCTGTCCGTTTGTTTGTTTCGGTCTGGACCGATTTCAACGGGACTTTCACTGACAGGTAGTTGATTTTACAAGGAGTAGTTAGGATACTTTTTTTTCCTTGAGAAATTCTACGCGGGTGAAACCGCGGGGCACGACTAGTAACAACAAAACACAGCGAGATCGGATTAGACTTTAGTAGAATAATAGATCAATAGCTAGATCATGACCCCTAAACGTTAAACATTATTCCGAACTCGAAAATCTAAATAACCCTCCCGTTAAAATTAACAGCTGTAATTAAGTAACTTACTTAACATTATAATTAGCGAAACATCTCAACAAACAACATTACGCGATCGAGTATATCATTAGACTCAAGTTGAACTTAACTCATTGCCGATGTCATCAAGCTGGCATAGTTTAACTTAACACTAACTTAACACATTTGAGATTACACCAGATAGCTTAATGAGTGTGAGGAGACATATTTATCTCAACTTAGTTTCTAAGTTACTAATTTGCGTTATTTCATATGATTTAATGTGAGGGGCTCGTGGCAGTTACTATTGCGCTTATTATTTTATCAATGGAGTTAAGTAATCTCGACCCAGGCCAGGGGACCTACTAGCTTTCTACGAAAAACGAAACTTCGGCCGAAAGTTCGCAAAGTTCCTACCACGGTTGAAAATAAAAATGATTTATTCAATTCAGGCCCTGGTAAGGCACTTATGAATGTCGAAGAATTGACCACCGGCTCGGAAACTAGCTAGAGGAGAACCAGCAAGAAACTTATTCATTCTAAAATTTCGTTTATATATTCTAAACCGGCTTTAGTTACATTATGAAACGTACGGAATGTAGTAGCAAAGCGATATTGAAACTACGTATGATTTTCGTTCATTTTCGGAGAAAGAGAGTAGAGCCCAAGAAGTTAGATAACTGCATAATCTTCTGTGCTTCGGAGAGCACGCTAATCTGTCAGTCCTGGATGCTAATTGAATATCATTGGCAATCATTACAGGTCAGTCGGACACAGCTCCCTAAAATAGGTTTGCTAATCTCTTCTTGCTCATTGCAAGTAAGTTCAACTGTGTAATGTACATACATACTCTCTCCTGTATCCTCCCGGCTCACGCCTGTATTCCCCGAAGGGGTAGACAGAATTGTTGTAATAACAACGCCCAGTTTTCACCGAATTTGATTAAGTACCAACGTGACAGTCAGTCTATCGCCGTCTCAGGCACTATACATATGTCTTTGTATTACTTCTCAGACATATTCATTGCTGTGCCCTAACAGGGTTGTTTGTTATTAGAACCATCTTATACCTTTAAACTAACAATTCTTGTATCTCGGAGATTTTCATGAAATTTTGCATGTAGGGGGTTTCAGGGGCTAAAAAAGATCATTTTCTATTTATGGAAATCATCGTTTTGACCATGTTTTCAGGCACTGAAAAACTCGTAAAATATCATTACAATACGACAGTAAATTTCGCCGATAATTTTTTTTCTTTTTTTTTTAGTATTTAGTTTTTTTAACCAGGTTCTTAATATTAAGTTAGTACATGTATGTAAATGTTAGTAACTATGATATATGAATATAAAAAATAGAATGAAGTTTATCATATATGATTGCAAACTTTAAAATAGCTGGAAAATGTTTCAACACCTTAAAGTAACATTTAAGTCCCGAAATTGAACATTTGGCAATAAAGGTACCATCTGCAAAACGTTGTTATGGAACTAACAGACGGTGTGTTACAGTTGAAGTTATTTCAGAACAATAACAACAAACTTTGATTAATAACAATAAATTAAAGGCCACACCAGTACCAACTGCAGCAACTGAAGTGCTGGTAGCATGTGGGTGATATTGGAATGAAATATGTCGTATATTAAATTTTATTAAACTTGTTGAAATAAGCATTATCATACATATGCTCACGCCTGTATACACGAAGGGGTTGGCAGAGGAGTTGCAATAACAACACCCACTTTTCACACAAGATGATTAAGTACCGTGGCAGAGGATGATTCCATCGCCGTCTCATGCATAATAGTCTTTGAATTACTTCTCAGACATATGCAAGTTTCCTCACGATTTTTTCCTTCACCGTAAAGCACGTGGTGTAGTCACTGCACATAAGTTTTTAGAAAACTCATTGGTACAAGTCCCGCTGGGATTCGAACTTGCATCGCTTGCTTAGCAGGCGACTGCTTAAACCCCAAGGCCAAGGCTCTCTACTTATTATTTAAATTAAACCATTTCAAAATATAATATAGTTTTCAAATTTAGAATGCCAAAGTTAGCCCGTGCACAGACTAGGGTAATTTCCATTAGTCATCAGCAGTTAGGTCACAGGTCAGGTCCCGTACGTGTTGTTTGGCCACAACATAGTATGACACGACCGCGTTAGTAGGTAATGAACTTTACAGCGCGTTGGAAATAGGGTTGTGCTACATTGTCGCTTATTTGAGTTATAATGAAGGTGGGATTATATAACCCGGTGACAGATGAAGGGTTGTTTTACCCTGAACTGATGGATTTTGCATAAAAGATTCCCACATATTTTACATAAGGACTTTCTAAAAAAAATTTGTTGAGATTAAAAGGACTAATTTCACCTATACAAATAAATTGAGTGTCTGTCGGTAGTGTCAGACTATTTCTTACAAAATTATTTTTTTTTACTTCCCGGCTAAACTTTGGAAGTGACATTGGTTTTTTTTTTTTTTTTTTTTTAAATTCCATCAGACAAACTTCACGCAAGTAAAGCGAGCGAAAGAGCGAGTATCTTTGAAAAAACAAACGTTAACTGGAAATTATTTCATCTGCTATAGTGACATTATTCCGACTGCAGGAGACAGATATATCTGACGTATATACGTCTCACTCAGACACTCAGGCGAACAACAATGGTGTAGCAACTAATCCGCAACAGCTGAAATATTCAACTTTACCTACAAGCGAACTACCTGAGTTAAGCCCGAAAGTTCATCCTCGTGGAAGAAGTAGTTATAAGTTTGAAATCGTTACAGTTACATTAATGTTACAAATTTTATTCGCTTACTATATCTTTACGGTGAAGGAAAGCATCGTGAGGAAACCTGCATATTTCTGAGAAATAATTCAATGACATATGTAAAGTGTCTGAGACGGCGATAGACTCACCATCTGTCACGTTGGCACTTAATCATCTTCGGTGAAAAGCGGGTGTTGTGATTACAACACCTCTGCCTACCCCTTCGGGAAATACAGGCGTGAGCATATGTATGTACTATATCTATGTTACTTCTTATAACATCAGCTAACTGTCAGTGAAAATTGACCCAACTGTTTTTGAGATTTGTAAAACATTTTTTTTCTATGATTTGGTTTTTATTTATGTGACGTATAATTTTCATATGCATTTAGTGAAAAACTGTTATTTAGGAATTACAAACAAACACTTCTATTTTATTTCTCTGTATAGATTGATCTGAAAAGCTCTCAATCATACTTAAATATCTAGATGTAACTTGGTCATAACCTGAAATAGAAGATTCCATGTCGGAGGAAATATTTTTCGTACAAAATATCTACCAAGCACTAATAAAAAAAACCTACTGAAAGGGTTCAGAAATCACGAAAAAGGTTGTATTTACGTTGGGGTCTGATAGCATAAAATAAAAATTTACAAATGGTCGGCTTCCACCTTCTTTGTACGCGTCTTTAATAATAAACACAATAAAGTAATTCAACGGTGTCTGAGAAGGCGATGGATTCTTTGTCATGTTGGCATTTAATCATATTCGGTGAAATGTAGGTGTTGTTGTTGCAACACTAACTATTGGAGACGCTTCTGGTATGGGGTGAGCATAGTTATTTATTTATTATACATATTGTATCGTCGAGTGGCTTAAATATGCAAACTATATAAAACATATAAAAATACAAGATACGCAAAGCACGATCAGTATATTAATCTCTCACACTTGGCTTAAAAACCTTTTATAGAACTAATGTTAGTCATTCAAACGGGAGATCATATGAATTATAAAAATTATAATGATATGTCGACATTTTGACATTGTATCAAACTTTTTCTAAGTAAAAGCTAGCTCACTTTAGTTGCCAAACATCTAGTATCAAGGCACATAAATGTGTTTGGAATCAAACCTACTTAAGACATCTAGCTTAGCCGGTCAGGAGCCTTACTATAAGCGCTTATTGCCATCATAGTTCCACTGCGTGACAGTGACAGACTTATACACGTCATATACATCTGTCTCATAATAAGAGTTAAACTATCATGGCTGATACGATAGGGACCCAGGTTCATAGTTAGCCTTACCTACTAGACCAACGCTACGGTTCTGTGTATGTGTAACGATTATTGACTCATGTAGGAAGCCGATCTTCTATTGCGTTTATATTTTGTGTCAATATTCGTGTTGATAAAGCCTTCCCCTGCAAACGTGATGAGAATCCCTGAAAACCCCGAAACATTTGTGTTAACTGAAACTGAAAAATATCTGTATTTGTTTTGTTCGAGCGAAATAAAGGTTTATTTGTGTATGTACGTGTATTATTTATATTTATTCACTGGCCAGAGAAAGCGATCGTAAGAGTTATATATATAGTAAGTAGTTCATTTGTTTTATATGTAACTACAGGACGTCACGCGGTTTCACCCCGTTCCCGTGGGAGTATGGAGATAAAATATAGCCTATGTTACTCGCTGATGATGCTGACTGCATCTATCAATTGCTGAAAGACTTTTCAAGATCGGTCCAGTATTCCAGTAAATGCTACCCGCATACGATTAAAGATAAAATGTTTTTACTTAGTGATATTTTTTTCCAAATGCTTCGCTCCTATTGGTCGCAGCGTGACGTTATAAAGCCTTCTTAGATGAATGAACTATCCAACACAATATTTATCAAAATATTTTTTTTTCACCTGCACCTGTTCACAAGTATGACGAGAATGCCAATTTAAACAATACACACAGATTTCGTGTCACAGTGTTTGTTAGCATACTCCTCCAGAACTGCGGAATCGTTTTGGATGAAATTTTATATCCACAATTGGTAGGTCTGAGAATAGGTTGTTATCTATTTTTCGTCCCCCAAAGTGATAAGGGTAGCACATCCCACAAAATATATGGCAAAATACGTTTGCCGGACACAGCTAATATATACAGATAAATAAAATTGAAGTGTCTGCTTGTAATTCCAAAAGCTTTTCACTAAAAGCATGTGAGAGTATATATGCCGTATATACTAACATAATAAAAGTTTTTTTTTAATTTTTTCTCTTTCTGTCTGTGTGTGGCGGCTGGACACCTAAGTTACAAGGCTTAGGCTATGTTTATTTAAAAAAAAACATTTAGGGTTCCGCGGGGATAAATGAAATCTACGCGGGTGAAACCGCAGGGCACAGCTAGTTAGTAAATATATTTATTTAGTGTTATTTCGTGTCTATGTACTTCGCTCTAAATGCTCAGCTGTGTCACTCACACCATTCCAAAGTCGTTAACAACGAAGACAGGCATTATCGTTATGATAATGTATCGAGAATAGCTATTCGATATTTAACGAATAATCGAGTCGATTAAGATAGGCGCGCCGGTGCGATTATTATTTATGAACGCTAAGCGAGAGGTGATGATTTTAAGGTGTTTCGATAAGTAATAGTAATAAATGTCTTGAATGCAGATTTTGATAAATGTGGATCATAGGGAAGCGGACATTCGTGAGCATATGGTAAAATGAAAATGATATTCAGTTTGGGCCCTTGTAAGGTGCTTATGAATATCGATAATTTACCATCAGTTCCAAAACTAGCCTTCTGAGAAGTACCGGCAAGAAACTCAGCCAGGAATGATGTACATTTCATCGACACAATACAATATTAGTAGAAATATTTATATAGGTAGATTTTTATTGGTACGCCAAAAGGATGGAAGCAGATACATCATCCATATTATAAAAAAAGCAATACCAGATAGATTAATTAGTTTTTGCATACTATGTATTTGCCAGGAGTTACTTGTGCAAAAAAAAGTGATTTAGTTCCATATATCACTTTGCACAAGTAGCTTTGCACAATCAGTTTTGACATGTGTCTTAAATGTATCATCATTTAAGGTATTATAATTATGGGAATCTAAATATATATAACTCAAAGGTGACTGACTGACAAAGCCCAAACCACTCGACGGATTGGGCTGAAATTTGGCATGCACGTAGATGTTATGACATAGGTATCCGCTAAGAATTTTGATAAATTTACCCCCAAGGGGATAAATTGGGGATGAAAGTTTGTATGAAACTTTGTTAATTTTAAACCGATATATTATATAAAACTAGATCTATGCCGGTGAAACCGCGGGGCGCAGCTAGTTTATTATAGAAGCAAAGTTCCCTTCTATAATAAAGGTACTGGTATATAATTCATGTATTTATTTTCCATGTTATTAATTTACTTGCAGAGGCATTGTTATTGCAATTTTTTTTCTAATAGTGTGTCTAACCTTATGTCGTAAGTACTTTTATTAGGGTATATAGGGTTGTCAACCTATGTATTATATTGTCACGTGCAAATGAAACGAAAAAATTGAGACTGCAAAAAATTACGACGTCGAAAGAGAAACTCTAGGCAAACTACACTTTTTATGTGTATGTATGAATGGATAAAAGAGGTTTGAGGCGACTGGGACCACGAAAAACTGGGACCGTGGTCCCAGTCGCCTAGTTCATTGAGACTTTACTTAATAAAAGGATTTGTTCCTTTATTTGGGCTAATACAAAAGTTTGTGATCGAACTTTGCTGAGTGTTCCTCTAACCTTGGAGGGAAAGTTAAGTGATTGTTTAAGATGTATAAGTTAGTATGTGGTCCATAAGTTACATTGTTTTAGCCATCTACTTATAACTTTACTTGAGAAAACACGCGTCATATGTCAAGGAATACAATAATTGCTTATTTCGAAAATACGAGTACCATATCAGCGAACAAGTTTAACGAAACTGGAAATGAACGAAAAAAATTTTAAATAAATAATATAATTCTAGGTAAGCTGTTATGGAAAAATTACCACAATATTCAAGAAACTTTTATTCAAATGATTACTTAGTAATTTAAAAACATTAAACACATTGTCTTTTTATATAAACATCAGTGTAGGAAAGCATACTCTATAAATATAAATATATGATTCACTTTTCACTTTACATCAATCATATTTGCCGTCAACTTAGGGCAGCAGATACCGTCCCGTAAGGCCACAAATCAAGGAACTAAAAGCGATGAGTGTCAGCCCTGAAAAGATAAGGCCCCACAGGTGGACTTTTCTCACGCTGTGGGGTGGAGTGCTAGTGCTAGCGTTATGCAAAGAACTCACAATATTCCTTGTAATTATTAATTTATATATGCAAAAATAATATGCTTATATTTGTAGCGCATGGGGGTAGGCAGAGTTTTGCCAACTACTATAGTTTATTGCTTGTTACGTTTCAAAAAACGAATTTTTTGCTTTATCCATGTTAGTGTAATAAAGAGGAAAGGTTTGTTTATTTGTTACGATTTACTAAACAAAATACTCGGCCGATTTTAAAAATTATTAATTAAGAATTCGTTATAACATGTGAAGAAACGTACAAACAGAAGCTTGTTATGAATATTCATAAAAATTTAACTTGTCGACTGTTCTGAAAAAGATGTTAGTTTCCAAAGTTCTCGATGTCCATAACTGCTATTGATTCAAGTATTAAAACCTTTTTCCACTCGCTTATCGCCAACAGTCACAACCTAAGTATCCCCAAACCAAACACATAATATACTATAACAGTATTTCTATCTCCATTTTCTGGCGAGAGAAATAAATTACAAAGTAGAGTTCGCAGCGACAGGCGAGTAGAACTACAGTTACGACACTATTCATTGTTTCCCGACAGACGTAATTACACTCTGACAAATGGGACTTTATTGCAGACGGTGACAACTTGAGATCGTTTACTTTTAGTGTTGTTTTGACAATGTACTAAGTATTATATTTTGTATGGAGTAAAGATGTATTTGTCGGTAGAAAGTATACTTGAAGATTTTTATATTAAAAAAATCATTCACTGTTGCTGGCGAGCCACAGACTAACAGCTTAAGATTTATAAAACATCCACGCCTGCATTAGATTTTCTACTAGGTAGGTAAGTTAATTACATACCAATGTGACCCTTAGGTACATACATTTTGGTATACACACAAACACACGACACTAGTGTATTCAATCATCAGAAATAGTAAGCACTGCTTTTCTGCTTATACGGAATGCACTCTCCTGCCACAGATATAAAGACATGTGCTATATATAATATCTAATGATATTTTCAGTAAATTTGAAGAACACACTCATATTTTTAACCGATTTAAGTAAAGAAAGCATGAATACCTTACACTCAGCAAATAATCAGAAAAACATTAATTTAATTTTTGAGATAGATTCAACGAAAATGTTACCTAAAACAGAAGCCTCGTGCCAATGACCTGACAATTTCTGCAAAACAATTTTTAATGCCTTAATTATTTCAGCCGGTGCGTTGACCCACCCGTCCGAATAGAACGGCCGGCCTTGGCGAGGTCGTACACATTACAGAATTACCACGTCATTGCCCGTTTCCACGTGTTGTGTGTATTGTTGGTGAAAATTGTGTATATACGGGGTGTCCTGAATGCCAACATTTATATTATACGAGATCGAAACATAGCTGAAAGTTTAAGAGATCTTTGGGATGTCAGTATGATGTTGTCTACAGTTATGGTAAACAATAATTTCATGTAGATCACCTTTGTCAGAATTAAGTCCTAAATTCTCTGATATTTTGTATGTAAGTTCAGTATAACATTTATTATCCACAGCTGATCTTATAAATGTTGTTATTAGGACAACCAGCTGTATAATTGGTTGAGTTGAATATAAATAATAAAATAAAATAAATATGCTCACGCCATCCCAGAAGGGTCCCCGAAGCAGAGGTGTTGTATCAACACCCACATTTCACCGAATAAGATCAAGTGCCAACGGGACAGAGGGTGAGTCCATCGCCGTCTCATGCACTATACATACGTCTTTAAATTACTTCTCAGACATATGCAGGTTTCCTCACGATGTTTTCCTTTACCGTAAAGCACGTGGTGTGAAATCACTGTACATAAGTCTTTTTTTTAGAAAAACTCATTGGTACAGGCCTCGCTGGGATTCGAACTTGCGTCGCTTGCGTAGCAGGCAACTGCTCAAACCTCAAGGCCACCACGGCTCTATAAATAATATTATGTGTATTATGAAACAGGCGTGATGACTGTTATTTTAAGTGAGTAACGCAAGTTACGCGATTTTTTCTACATCGTTGAAAACTCGAGACACATATTACATATACCCTTACTATTAATTAATTTGTAGAGCCAATACTCTATATATACACAATGTTCACATTTACTTTAGTTATTTGTGTGGTAGACTTCAATCACAATTAATCAAATATCTAATATTTATTACTATTGCCAATCAGATGAAGTATTATTAGACTGGTTGAGATAAGTGTTTCTTTAATTAACAAATGCTTTTATTATGTATTTTATAATATTTATAGATGTTAGTCAATAACAATCACAACTCAAGGTCTTCAATATATTTTGTATAGAACTATTTGTGGCAAATTTTGTATTGTTCTGTAGAAATGTATATCTTTAGATGAAATAGAACTTATTTGGTGATAAGACATAACGGGACCTCTCGTGGGATTATGCCTCCATCTTACAGAAGTACCTCAGTGCTTTTCATTTGCAATTATTTAATTCCATTATTATTGATAATTCCATCTGCTATTATACTGTAACATCCCGCAGTCTGGATTAGCAATAGGCGAAATATTGATGTACGTACTATAAGTACACCTCTTCGTACCCTTTCGAGAATATAGGCGTGAGTATATGTATGTATCATGGGTACTACTCTAAGGTAGTTATTTGGGGAGTTACAGTTCCCAGTCGGGAAGATACGATATTCGAACGGAGTATGTCTTTATGATCTGCCTTGTTAGTGGAACGTAGGTTTATTTGGAGGAGCTAGATGCACCGCAGTTGCTAAAGCTAGTCCAAGCCAGTAGTTGGATGGGTGACCGCCCGAGTTCCCTCCGTGCCTCGGAGAGCTTGGCAGTCGTAAGAGAGTCTGGTTTGACTCAGATTCTCGATATTCCTCGTAAAAGGGGTTACAAGGTCAGATGGCAGTCTATTCGTATAAAAATCAGGTTATCAGCCACATAAGGTTTAATGAAGTGCAGACCTAGGATAGAACCTAGGTTTAATTAGCTACCAGAAACATTAGTTAAGTAAAAGCCGTGGTGGCCTTGAGGTTTGAGCAGTCGGCTGCTACGCAAGCGACGCAAGTTCGAATCCCAGCGGGGCCTATACCTAATAATATAATACCTAATGAGTTTTTCTAAAAAACTTATGTACAGTGATTTCACTCCACGTGCTTTACGGTGAAGGAAAACATCGTGAGGAAACCTGCATATTTCTGAGAAGTAATTCAATGAAGTATGTAAAGTGTCTGAGACGGCGATGGACTCACCATCTGTCACGTTGGCACTTAATCATCTTCGGTGAAAAGTGGGTGTTGTGATTACAACTACTCTGCCTACCCCTTCGGGGAATACAGGCGTGAGCATATGTATGTATAAACATTAGTTAACAGACAAAAATAGCAAGGAACAAAGCCACAGTGGCCTTGTTACGGGAGACAAGAGAATATCCATTAACGCCGGAAGCACGTCGCTCGTACTCGGATGGGTTCAGTTAAGTGACGTTAGTGCACTCAAGTCTTGCATCTCTTGACCTGCGGACATGTCCAAAGGTGCTTCAGATATTACGACGACACTGTTTGTCTAGCAGTTAGTATGTATGCCGGCACGAGTTTTGATCGCTGACCTTGAATGTGCATATTTTAGTCTTGTATGGCGCATTTATCTCCATTATTTTTGCTGAGCGCTCATAACTAGTGACGACACCTGTACCTGGCTGCTTCTCTAGGTGACGCGGGTACACTTCCTGGGTCAGAGCATTCGCTGGTCTGATGTTCATTTATAAAATATGATTTCAGGCATAGAATTTCTTAAAAAGATTATTTCCCAAGAAGTTGAATATATATGTTATAAGCAAACTAAATTGAAGTGTCTGTTTGTAATCCCAAATGTTCAGTTTCTCACTAAGTGCATATGAAAGTGGCAGTTACATAAAAAACGTTTTGTTTATAATCATCTCTATCTATCTGTCTATCTGTCTGTCTGTATGTTCTGGCTAATCTCCGAAACAGCTGGACCGATTTTGACTTAACTTTCACTGGCCTATTATTATTTAAAAAAATAGAGACACCCCTAACCATATATAAGTTTTTAGTTAAACCTCTTTGGTACGAACACGTGAGAATCGAACTTGCGTCGCTTGCGCAGGCTACTCAAACCACTCAACTAGTGGCCACGCATCTATATTTACATACATGTTTGTATTTTGTTGTCAATCAGCGATTCCACTCCGCCATATGTTCCTAGATCATGTTACATGGCTTCGTGAGAATTTCCTTACAAGCAGTCTCTCGAGAATGGAATAAGGCACGGGTTTCCAATTTGATATAATTACATTAACCTATTTATATAAATATATATAAAGAGCCGTGGTGGCCTTGAGATTTGAGCAGTCGGCTGCTTCGTGAGGAAACCTGCATATTTCTGAGAAGTAATACAATGACGTATGTAAAGTGTCTGAGACGGCGATGGACTCACCATCTGTCACGTTGGCACTTAATCATCTTCGGTGAAAAGTGGGTATTGTGATTACAACACCTCTGCCTACCCCTTGGGGGAATACAGGCGTGAGCATATGTTTGTATGTATTAACCTATTTATTGTGCCGTAGTGGCCGTAGGGATTGAGCAGTCGCCTGCTACGTAAGCGACTCAAGTTCGCATCCCAGCGGGGCCTGGCAGTATAAATTTTCCATCTGTTACGTTGGCACTTAATCAAATTCGGTAAAAATAGGGTGTTGTTATTACAACACTTCTGCCAACTCCTTCGAGGAATACAGGCGTGAGCATATCTTTTGATTGACTAGGCATAGGGGATAAATATAAAAAATATATATATTATCTGCCAGGCAAGTGAAGCTGCAATATGAATATAAATGAAAATAATATATTGAATACATATAACCTAATTGCAATATTTTAACCTCTGAAGCCACATTAAAATTATTGAAATTTAACTTTAATATCAGTACAAAATGTGTCTTATTTCATTGTAATAAGAGTTATATAAGAAAAGTGCAAGTGGTTTGGTAACACCTAGGGTGGCCATATGGCAAGTATAAGCTACAAAAAGTGAAAGGTTGTAATTTTATGACTGCAATATGTTATTGTAGATCATTTTTGTTCAGTAATATACTGACGCTCCTTGCTGCTCCACTGCAGATCAAATAAATTATTTTTTCATCAATAATAAATACATGCGAGAATAATCTATATCTATACAGATAAATAAAATTGAAGTGTCTGTTTGTAATACGGTACTGATTTAAGCAAGAAACAATTTTTAAAATTTGTCTATGCCTGTCCGTCTGTCTGTCTGTTTGTTCCGGCTGATCTCTGAAATGGCTAGGCTGATTTTAAGGGGACTTTCACTGGTAGATAGCTAGTGTTACAAGGAGTAACTTATGCTACTTTTTATTAAAAAAACATTTAGGGTTCCGCGGGAATGTAATTAAAACTACGCGAGTGAAACCGCAGGGCACAGCTATAATGTATTAAGTTAATGGACAGATATGAGGATAATCTTGACAAAAAATTTTGATTATGTATGTGGATGGTTACAAGGGGAGAGGAAGACCTAAGAAACGATGGATTGATTGTGTGAAAGATGACATGGATAGAATGGGAGTGAACACAAATAATACGGCTGATAGAGAGCAATGGAAGAGAATAACACATTGTGCCGAGTCCAAATAACATGGTATAAGGGCAGGATGATGATGATGATGATGATGAAAGTAATAAGTAGTAGTAAATATAAAACCTGTTAAATGTTTCAATAATTTGAGACATAAATTAATTTCACAGAAGCTGTTCATTTAGGCTTCAAAATATATGTAATTAGCCTCAATTATAAACGAAAAGGCTAAGTAGGCTGGAATATTTTAATGAAGCAACTTACATACAACATGACGGTGTAATTACTGTTCGTACCTGAAACCAAATTAATACAATACGTTAATTCGTTAACATAATGATATTAAATCAATCCATCACATTCATTTAATCCTGGCAGCTACCTCGGTCATAGAATTATTCTTGCCATCCAAAGGGGGAATGCTGCCAGTATCTTCGGAACCTTGCCTACAGGGACTCCTTTTAATAATATATTTTAGTTATAAGATTAGTTTTTAGCTATGTTACATTTCACACCTAATGGTGACATCAAGAAAATAGCTACTTCTGGTTGCAAGCGGCCAGCCTGAATGTCTTTGGTAGATACATATACATACATATGCTCACGCCTGTTTTCCCCAAAGGGGTATTGTAATCACAACACCCATTTTTCACCGAAGATGATAAAGTGCCAACGTGACAGATGGTGAATCCATCTTCTCAGACACTTTACATACGTCATTGAATTACTTCTCAGGAATATGCAGGTTTCCTCAGAATGTTTTCCTTCGCCGTAAAGCTGTGGTAAGTTTTTAGAAAACTCATTGGTAGAGGCCCCGCTGGGATTCGAGCTTGCGTCGCTTGCGTAGCAGGCGACTGCTCAAACCTCAGGGCCACCACGGCTCTTAGTAGTAATATTTAAGTAATATAATAGTATATTATCTATAAAAGAAAGCGGTGGGATTAATATTACTTTTATTTCAGTTCCGATTTAGTCTAGCCGACCTATTTCCTTTCAATAAAGTAACGCTAGTCTGTAAGAGATTCTACTCTCTTTCAGACTAGCTTAATCCAATCGTTTCACGGCCCTTTCAGTCGGAAATAAGACTGATTTTTCAATCTCCTTCCCATATATTTTATCAATAATCCTAAAAGGCGCCTACCCAAAACTCCAAAGCCTTAACACGGTTTTAAAAATAAGGAGATACCATTATACCCAATCTCTAATTCCTATAGACTCAAATTTGTCTCGTTTTTCAAGTTCAATTGCAATAACATTTTTAAAATTTATTGAACCTCAACACGGTTTTATAAATAGTCAAAGAACTGCTGACATGTCCACAGGGCCGAGCGATTTTCGACCGTATACGGGTGTAAATTAGAGTGTAATTATAAAACAGTGGAGCCGGTCCAATCACCCAGTCATTTTGGTGCGGAAATTAATCCACGCATGAATTGTCACGAATGAAGAGTCGGTAACGAAGCAAATGCTGCTTCATGATAAATTATTACAATATATTGCGACATGTGAATGGAAATAATGAGTTTTCTTTCATTCCACACATTTCCTTTCAATGAAAACATGATTTTCTTGATACGGGGACAATGTATATTTAACTAGGTGGCAAACATATAAGGATAACTTTTCCTAGCATACTGACTTCTCTTTCAATCCTTTATTGAATACGACCTTATTCGCCACACGAAAACAACACTTCTTTAAGATAGCTTGGCTGCGATTTTCGGTCGGTCAGGCAACTATAAACTTCGAACGGGAGATCCCATGATACCTACACCCTAAAACCTGTTACATATAAAGGTGTCGCACCCATTTTCTTGAAGGATGAGTGCCAATGTTCAAGAAGTAGATCTGTCATTTTCTGCCAAGAACAACATCACATATAGAGGCTTCTCAGACTACCTTAACTGCGATGTTTATCTTTGCCTAAAAATATAGAATTCATCAAATTGATCCGTCCACGGCGCCAATTGAAATCGCTTCTTAGCTTTGACGTTTAATTTTACGGTACCAAAATGAAACGTCAAAGCTCAGAGTTCTTAATATGCTCTATTTTTACCTGTGATGATAGGGCCCAAGTCTCGAAAACACGTACAAAATATAAATTATTGAAGTCATCGATATCTAAACACAGTAATCGTAAATTTCGAACCGCAAAATTACGGCAATGATAACTAATATGGAAAAAGGTAAATACATTTTCCAAACATATTGTACAGGAGCAGACGTACGTGTGGGATCGATCGGAATTCAATAAAATTAAACATTCAGGAAGCGTGCCTGGGGTGGGCTTCCAGAGTACAAGTGGGATAAGTGATAAGACAAAGCGATTTAGAAAAAAAGACCATTATATATTATTTTCATTTTACCCAACGTTATAATCTATCTTCTTATAGGAACTTGGGTGATAGAAACAGTGGAGATTTTTCCCAGTACTCCGATTAGTAAGACTACAACAATTCGTCCGATTAAGAATTACTTTTAAATGTTCTGTTTACATACATTACATATGCTCATGCCTATATTCCCCGAAGGGGTAGGCAGAGGTGTTGTAATCAAAACACCCACTTTTCACCTAAGATGATTAAGTGCCAACGTGACAGATGGTGAGTACATCGCCGTCACAGACACTATGCATACGTCTTTGAATTATTTCTGAGACATATACAGGTTTCCTCCACCGTAAAGCACATGGTGTGAAATCACTGTATATAAGTTCTTCATAGAAAAACTCATTGGTACAGGCCCCGCTGGGATCCCAACTTGCGTCGCTTGCGTAGCAGGCGACTGTTCAAACCTTAAGGCCACCACGGCAAATGTTCTGTTTGTTTAATAAACAACAAGGTAGGATTTTAATAAAGCTCTGTCTATGAAAATGGTCTAATTTGGCATCTGGAAGCTTGTTGACATACAGTTTTATTACATCATTCATATACTCATAATAGTTACCAAAGTATGTCTGATCTACTTATACTTGCGTGGGAATCGGTTATTTGAAAATGAAAATGATTTGTTCAATTTAGGCGCTGGTGCTTTTGACTGTTGAAAATAGACCACCAGTTCGGAAACTAGCCTTCTGAGAAGAAACTCAGCTAGCATAATGTGCAAAGTTATGAATTAGAATAAAATTCACAGAAAATTTTCAAAACAATACATTTCACACTTAAATTCAAATGAATCGAATTGATTTCTATTTAGTCATTGACGGTTTCACAATCGCTCCTTCTCCTGCCTTGATCTCCTGTCAAATCCGCCGGCCGCATTTCCACTTACACTTAATATGTTTATTTACTGAACGCCCCGGAGGTATATTTATTTACTGTTTCATACAGTTTCTTACGTCTTTAAGCCTTAAATGGTTTCGTGGTTAAGTGATCTGTATTCCACTCGGCTACGAAATAATTTATTTCTCGTCCAAAATTGGACTAAATGAAATTAGGAGTTAAAGTTTAAAGAGCACAATTTTTCCGGTGCTTTTCGGTGGGTAAAATATTGGGCAAATTAGTTTGTAAAATATTGGGCAAATTAGTTTGTAAAATAGATTAACGAACTGTGAAGAAATTAATCATGAGCAAATTTCAACTCAAAATAATCTGTAAATATAATTACATACATATGCTCACGGCTGTATTCCCCGAAGAGGCAGGAATAGGGGGATATAAGTGTTTTTATAGTACACCCATATTTTGCTGGTTATTTTTAAGTTCCATGCAATAGGAGGCGGTCTGCTATCCAGGACTCTGGGCTGCTACTGGGGAATCGCAGCTGGAAAACCCTATAACACTTTGCTGGACGCGGGCATCGAGCCCAGGACTTCGCGTGTCAAGGCATTGCAAAAATAATGAATACAAAGAAATGACTGAAATCTTACAGAATAAGTAAAAAGTAGAAATAATATAAAAGCGACTGACAAATAGATAATATTTTGAAACTCACAAATACCATATTTCCCAGACAAAAGCCTATTAAACCTCAATAAACAATTCCACTTGTTCAAACGCTGACCACGATACCAAATCCGTTAATTAATCCCTCGATTACTCCCTAAACCCGGTTTAGATAGCCGACCGCCGATCAAAGTTTCATACAACCCACACTTAGACTTCGGGAGTGGTCGGATATCTTCGTAAACTTTCGGGCAGACATCTTTGATGCCTAATGGATCCCGTCTGTGGCGCGATTGAAACCGCGAAACGGAAATTAATACGTCCTATGTATACACAGGGCTCTACACAGGTTGGATATGCATAAACGTCATTAAAATTTACGATGAATACACAGGTTAAATATAAGCTTTAGAAGCAGTGAGGAATTTAGGAATAAATCGTTCGAAATGACAGACTCACACAGACGCATCTACCAGAAAATAAGCTGAATAGGCATAATGACAATCTAAGGTGTCACGTCGAGGCCGATCGCATATACCTACTGTCATTTGTTTTAAACTGTAACTTATAAACGACAAATCTACATTATTTTGACATCAAATAAAAGAGAAATTTAAAATTATTTAAGATTGACACCCCTAGGTTTGATCCTCGCTGAACGGTGCAAACGTTCTCATTTCAAAAAATAGGCCTAGATGCCTCATTGTAAGTAAATTTATATTTATAAAGTGACGAAGACCGAAGAAGAGAAGAAGATAGGAAAGGAGTGACTACAGATACCACTGACTGACGTAAATATGCCACAAATGCAAAGCAACACCCTGTTTAAGATTAAAAGTCGCTTGCAGAAATGGCAATTGCAAATCTGGTAAAGACAGTAAATCAATACGTTTACAGTTATAAAAACTCTGTCAAAGCAAATTGGACCCTGAGGATGAAAACCTCATTTCCGAACCTTTGCTGGAATATTAGCGATGCACTCAGGCGTGCCGTAAATGAATTTTCCTTTTACCGTGCTTGCATCTTGTTGAAATATTGAAGCTCCTGTTACGAGGCTCAAGTTATAAGCGAAAGCGATAGTAATTTGCAATTTTTAGTTAATTTTATAACATTACTCGCTATGGTATACCCCATGTTGGAACGTGTAACAGTACCATGGCCTTAGAACGATAGGAAGTATGCAGATTTCCCCATTGTGTTAAAGAATCCTGCATAAAGTAAAACATGACAGAATAGTCATGTTTGAGGGGTATTGACGAAATTCTTTGTCAATTAGGCATGGCAATTAGGAAGAAGTTGTTGAAGAACCCTATTCAGTACGGGAAATTAATGAATAATAGTTTGGTTTCGGGTTTGTTGTTAACATATAAATGACCTTTTTTTTTTTTTGTTGACGAGGGAGAAACCTTCAAAATGTCCCCGACCGCCCTGGGAGAGGCAGATCGGGGTATGTGGGATTTTTACCGCACTAAAACCCCCCCGGTGGCCATCCTCAGTGCTCAGGGGGGACTCCGCTCCGGGTACTCTGATAGAACGCACCGGTGTCCCCCCACACTTTGCCGGGGCACATCCCCGGGGCAGCTGTGACGCCGCCCCTGGAGACCTAGCTGTGCAAGGCAGCGCGAGCCACATCGCGCTGCCACCTTCCCGGGCCCGCGTCGGTGGTCAAAGCTCCCACCCCGACCACCGCCAGCAGGCCCTCCGGCCCCCTTTTAGTCGCCTCTTACGACAGGCAGGGGATACCATAGCCATATTCTTAGACCCTGGCTATTGGGTGAACATATAAATGACCTACACTGACCTAATTTGCTAGCGTCTTATATAATATAATATCCGCTTACACTGCGACCTCACCCTGGTCGTTAGGACCAAACGGAACGTTCATTGGCGGCAAGCAGCTTATTGCAAGCTCTTCGGAACTTATTAAATTAGGGGAAATTGTTGTCCACGCCAATTTTGGTCGGATTTCTTTCCTGAGGCACAATGTAGGTTAAGCGTTGCTTATGAAAGAATGCGAGCAATATTAAAACTGCTTGTAATTTTGCTGCACGTTTTTAATATCTCTGAATTGCAGTTAAGGCCTCCAAACAATGTATTCTTGTGGAGGTAAGCAATATATTGCGAAAATGTATGCGGAAAGCTGACACTACACTAGTGTCTTTAATCTAGCATCTAATGTCATTATGACGTAAGCGCTGGATTATTTAACGAGTAGCTATGATTTCTTTCTATTATCTGTGGTGTGAACAGCTAAAAATATTTGTAAGTATGAGACCGCGATAGACACACCCTCTGTCCCGTTGGCACTTAATCATATTCGGTGAAATGTGGGTGTTGCTGTTACAACACCTCTGCTTACCTCTTCGGGGACCTTTCTGAAATGACGTGAGCTTATTTTTATTTATTTTATTTTTAAGTATTGTGATACATTAAATTATATAAAGAGCCGTTTGAGCAGTCGTCTGCTACGCAAGCCACGCAAGCTCGAATCCCAGCAGGGCCTCCACCAATGACACCTGAATGTCTGAGAAGTAGTTCAAAGGCGTATGTGTAGTACTTGAGACGGCGATGGACTCACTATCTGTCACGTTGGCACTTAATCATCTTCGGTGAAAAGTGGGTGTTGTTATTACAACACCTCTGCCTACCCCCTTGCCTGTATTACCAGGCGTGAGCATATTTATGTATACAAGAACAAATAGTTGAACAACTTTGCCCGCAATTTTCTGTCACAAAAAGTATGATTGAGTTATCCTACGAAATCCTACTAATCGGGCGTAAATAAATGTTGAGTGGAGTACAAACTTAATTAGCATGCAAAATTCTGGAAATTTCATCCAAATACCTACAAATTGACATACTCGCAGTTCGTCGAAAGTTGCAATCCGATTACGGTTTCCACAATCCTGATCAGTCATAAGCCTACATCGGTATGCAATTAACTGATCCGGCGACAAACATTAATGTATTTGTATGTGCTTATAAACCTATACCTATTAAGGGTCCTTGGAACTATTAATGTTTTTCAAGTGGCCATAGAGCAGTGGCCGCTTACCATCGAAGTGACTGTAGATGCCGTCATGAGTTTTGAGCGCCCAGCGACAAGTGCACACACATTAGTCCGCGCTCGACCCAAACAATAATCAAAGTGACTACTGCGCTTTCAAGATAGCGCCCGTAACACGTGTCGGGACCTATTCGCTGGATTTGCATACAAGAACCCTTGTATTGTAGAAAATTATATTATTTTTAATAAACCACGCAACTTGTCGCACGCAAAAAAATTATCGAGTAGATACCGAATCTATACAGATAAATCAAATTGAAGTGAATTTGTAATTCCTACACTTTTTGAAGAACACGATACTGACAAAGAAATTTTTTTTTTAATATCTCTTTGTTCTCTTATCTGCCTGTTCTAATCTCAGAAACCAACCTGTGCGAAAACTCCTTCAGAAAGGCTATTGTTACGATAAACGATATATCGAGTTTCGAGCCTAATTACGACTTACCGCCAACGAAACGTTCCCGAATTCAAACTGCAGTCTCCAGAATTTGTAAACTACTTAAAGTTTGCTGCATAGGATCGTAGTTCAGACAAATTTGCTGACATGAAACTTTACATCTTTAAGAGGCTCCTGGCCTCGCAATAGAACTCCTGGGCATCTCATAATTAGTTGGGAAGTTAGTTAGCGTATTGATAGGTTGAGCTTTACGATAGCTTGTCTGAATATCGAGGAAATTTGAACGAGAGTTTACACATGCTCACGCCTGTATTGTAGGCAGAGGTGTTGGTATAAAACACACACTATTCCCCGAAGATGATTAAGTGCCAACGTGACAGATGGTGAGTCTATCGCCGTTTCAGGCACTACACATACTTTCCAGATGTATTGTATTGTATGTATTGTATTGCAGATTGTATTGCAGGTTGACTGGTAGAAAATTCCCATGGTATTAAGTTCGCCTGTACATATTTAATTATGCAGGAAGTTCTAAATAAATAAATAAAAAATATAAACAGTACTTAAAGTGTTTCAAATAAATCAAAGTCTACATGTTCTAACAGATTTTTGTTTGCGAACACTTGTAGCCAGTAACAGGATTATCGTCGGCTATGGCAGGAACGTTTTCATCTAGTTATCATAAGGGCGGCGATCCCCAGCTATTGTGTAACGGTGGCTGATCAGGCTTATATAAGCTTATAGTTTGTACAGCCAGTTCTGGACACACTGCCCATACGGTCCTACTCTACGCAATTGTTCAAACATCTCGATCGTTTTCAATCGCAATCGATGTAACCTCGCATCGCGTCGGTCTACAATCGGTTCCATTCGGCAAGATTCGACGCGACTCAGACAATCGCTTGTATCAAAACAATTGAAAAATATCTCGTCTGTTTCATCGCTAGTGCGATTCAATGGTTGTCTTGGTGGAACATTTTACCGATTCCAATTGTTGAATCATCTTGTAATCGAGCATAGCTTGTACACCTCGATCTAGCTGTGCCCTGCGCAGACTTAATTTTATGGGTGGGTTCATTCCGCAGAACCAAAAAAAAACGTACCCTAAGTTATTCATTAGTAACGACAGTGAAGACCTGCCAGTGAAGGCTCCGTTAAAATTGTACAGCCGCTTCAGAGATCAGTCGAAACAAACAGACCGACAGATATGCAGATGGTAAGGCAGAGAAAAAATTTAAAACTATTTTAGCGCCAGAAATATGCTTGCATTGGTCAAGGATACATATTTTCTGCGTTTGCGGTTGAAACTCTGGGGCCTTGCGGTCCAGATGCTCATCAACTTTTCGAAGAGGTTTCACGTCGTCTGGTAGAAGCTTCTTGTGACAAGCGGGCTGGGGCTTTTCTCGCTCAGAGAATCAGCATTGCTATTCAACGTGGCAATGCTGCCACCCTTCTTGGCACGATCCCGAGAGACGCCGATTTGGGCCAAGTTTTCTACTTGTTATTAGTTTTTAGCTACTTATTAGTTATTATGTGCTGAAACTATTTTTATGCAATTTTTTTTTATGTTTCTTTTGGTAATTTCCGTATAATATATACATTCATATGCATTTAGTGAAAAGCGTTGAATTTGTAATTACGAACAAAAACGAATTTTATTTATTTATATATACATTTTAAAAACTGTTTCGTAATAGACCGTCAGTCCAGTGTGTCTCCGCTTATCACGAGACCATACGTAACCACTCAGTTACGTTATGGAACAGGGATGCAATCTAGGACGACTAGTGGTCTATCTAGATTGTTACGTACAGCTATATCCTAACATTACATATTCAACCCAATTTGAACCCTAAACCAGGCTGAATAAGTCCCAGTGCTGCCAAATCAGATTTTGAAAAATACGTAGACGGAGTTTAACAAATACGTGAATTAGTAAAAATAGCTTAAGAATTGTAAGTAGATCTACACTTTCATCATGCTGCTTTTTTTAGTTTAGATTATATCAGATTGGCTGAAAAGAAACTAGTGGTGGGGTGCCTATGGGATCTCCCTGGCCTTATCCCATACACTGTTGGGGTCGGCACTTGATTCAACCCGATGCAGCTGATCACCTGATTTTTATACGAAGCGACTGCCATCTGACCTTCACAACCCATTTTACGAGGAAAATCCGTGATCTGGGTTAAACCAGTTGTCAGACTAATTTAGAAAAAGATGGATATACCGAAAAAAAAACGAAGTCGCAGTTAGTATTTATTACCTTGTTAGGCGAACAGAGTGTATTTGTATGGAGTATTATTTGTATGAAACGAGACGTTAATAAACTTTTTTGCGCGTAGTGTTAGCCTAATGGGACCTGTTTTGGGAATTTATAAAAAAATACGTATAATCTGTATGCTTGAAAACAATCATACAGCCGTGCTTCGCGGCTTCACCCGCGTAGACTTAACTTTATATGAAGCTTTATTTCGCGGAACCTGTTCCTTGTAATTCCTAAGCCTCTTTTTCATCACAACCAAAAGTTACTCGTATATCCGCAGTATATTGCACAGGAGCACTCGTATAACTTTAAGTGTACGCCCACGAACTTTACTGACACTTAACTGGAATTGATGTTATAAAACTTGCCATTACATTAAATAAAAGTGTTTTTAAATATAAAAATATAAAAATAATTTGTTGAATTAATGTGAAGTTAAAGAGGAAGCATTTTTATATTAACTAGTATGTTTGTACCAAATCGACTCAAAAAGTAAAGGACCGACGGACGACCAATGCGTACAAATCTTAATACAGATAAAATTACGTACAAATCTGTTAATAATTGTATAGATTGAACTTAGCTCCACCTTTTCACAGGATAAAGAAGATTAAAGAAGTTGATAGTAAGACTTCTAAAGAGTTATTTAAATACAAACTTATCTCTTTTATCGTTAAAATGGGTTGTTTAGCTGAAAACCCAATGAAGTCAATTCCTACATGTTAATATGAACTGCTTCAAATTCTATTAGTTTAGAAGAACGGCGCATGGGTGACCCGCAGTACGCTAATGTTTTTTTTTTAATAAATGATGTCTAATTAACCCCTTTAAATATCCCCGTTAAAATCGGTACAGCCGTTCCGGAGATTAGCCAGAACAAGCAGACAGACAGACAGGGAAGAAAATTATTAGTATCGTGTATACTTTCTTATACATTTAGTGAAAAGCTGTTATTTTGGAATTACAAACAGATACTTCAATCTTATATATCTGTATGTATAGATATTGATGTATAGACGTCGACTTCAATTTAAAAATAAAATAAGTCGAAATCCAGATTACCCCAATCAGATGACATGTCATTCCATTTTAAGCCTTATATCTGTCGCAATAAAGAATGGCAGGAATAAAATTTGGCCATGCATAAGAGGCTGCTCAATTCGGCACTGAATCTTTTCAGAGGCAGCGATGCGGGTTCGGCATTTTTGGTCGGTTTAATACATTTTTCTACAATGGACTCATTCGATATAGTCTGTTACGAGAGATAACAGGATAATTCTGCTGGTTGTAAGATGATTTGTGATCTTTATGGATAGTTTCTTTTATATCTAAAACTATAAAAGCTTTGTTAGAAAATCGTATCAAAGGTTTTCCAAACCCGAACAATTGATATTCCGAAGAAATTCGGGATTACATTGGTTGAAAGGTTGTAACCGATTTAAATATAGATTTCATTGTTCGAAAATATTATATCTTTAAGAAAATATGGTAGCGGCGCTCTTTTACAATAGTGAATAAGAAGCTTACTAGCTGTTTATAAGAAGTGGAAAGATTCTAACAAAGTTATCTTTATTTAATTAAGTACTTTGTAATCGGTAAAATTTTGTGATTTTAAAGAATATACAATGTTGATGTTTCGATTCCATTATTAGCAATTATTTCATGTCTTTTAATTCCATAAATACAAAAATATCAAAAAGCATATCATACCTCAATTGTCAAATTAATGTGAGTAGTTATTTGGGAACAGATGAACATACGTACATACTAACGGTTAAAATTATAACGCTACTTTGTGAAGTTGAGTTATACTGAGAGGAGTGGTACAGTTGCTATTGCGTATATAATGCGTTCAGTTAATCCTAGCTGGTAGTTGGATGGGTGACCGCCCGAGTTCCCTCTGTGCCTCAGAGAGCTCGTTAAGCCATCGGCTCTGGTTGCCAATTGAACATCTTTGATAATCGTTACAGGTAAGTTGAAGGCCTAAGTAAGTCTGATAACTGGCTTAACCCAGATTACAGATTTTTCGCGTAAAAGGGAACACCAAGATCACGGCAATCAATTTGTATCAGGTAATCAGTCACACCAGGTTGAATTGGATCAAGTAGCGACCCCAACAATGTATGGGATAAGGCCAGGAAGATGATAATGACTGAGATTTGTCGATAAACTCATTCGACAAATCCCATATAGCACGCTAGTTATCAACCAATGTTTACTCCGAACATTAATAATTTACATGCTAATTAATAATTTACCAGCGACAGTACGAAGGCAACTGGCGCTTGTATCCCGTTGGATCAATGGCAGCCCCACAAAATTGGAATGTAAACATTCAGAATCCCGAATAGTTTATACTGAGGTTCATCCCAAAATTGTAAGCTTAAACCATATCAATTTACCTTGGATCACGAATACAAACACAGATCGCGTGGAGTAGGTTAATGTGGATTCACTGTTTTGATTAGAACCTAATATCTCTGAGAGTACTCGAACCCCAAGTATAACCTGATGAGATATTATTTGGATAAGGCGATTTGTCTAGAGTGGGTGTCTTGTGGTCTATTCTCTCTGCCTACCTTTGACTACTGATTGCAATTCAAGCGTAGACATATTAATACTTTAGGAATATAAAAAAGAATGTGGTCGCGCCATTCTAGAGGGGTTCCCGAAGGGGTAAGCAGAGGTGTTGTAACAACAACATCCACATTTCACCAAAGATGATTAAGTGTCAAAGTGACAGAGGGTGAGTCCATCGTGAAACGGCGATAGGCTCACCATCTGTCACGTTGGCAGGTAGGTAATACATATTGAGATCCTCGGAACTGTATTTCCCGAAGAGGTAGGTGGAGTACTTATCGTTTAAGTCCCATGTATAATAGGGAGAGCCTATTGCCTTTAACCGGACAGTAATCCAGACAC
Organism: Watsonalla binaria; assembly: GCA_929442735.1. Lineage (NCBI taxonomy): Eukaryota > Metazoa > Arthropoda > Insecta > Lepidoptera > Drepanidae > Watsonalla > Watsonalla binaria. Next base: position 5,479,864 of record OV838938.1, read on the forward strand.
CGGGCTGCCACTGGTTCAATAAGGCAAATAACATTTTACTCGATAGATCAAACCCTGGACCTCCTGCTCCAGAATAACGTTTGCTACTACTAGACCGGCGAGGCAGGTTAAACTATTAGAAATTCATTGTAATCCTCATTGCCCGAACATTGGCAAACAATACATGTAATGATGAAGCGTTTAATGATTATTGTGCATCCACTGATGAGATAAACTGCGTTTTAGCTCCGATTTTAATTGATAGTTTACAAAGGATTAAATTTATCGGATACGCGTTGCGGATATTTGCGATTAATGGCGCTGCGGATATCGCCTGTGACACATCTAGCCAATTTATTTGGTAACAATATTTCGTGTTTTGAACCTGCGGATATATTAAATTTTATTTGCGCAATATGACGGGGATTAATCTCGTCCATTCCAATTAGTCCAAATATATTTCTAATCCAGATTAATCTAATTGGGTGTTGAAGATGATCTCTTAACCGAATTTCGGTTACAGCGGCTGATTTCAACGGGGATTAGTCACCTACCTGCGCAGGAGATATTAGTACAACTGTGTGCGCAAACACACGTGCACTCTTTATTCCTTCACTCTCATAGTCCGATGGGACGGCAATCCGATACGACCGGAGAGAGATCAGGCGTAGGACCAACGGTTTGAAGTGTTGTCCGAGGCATGTTTTGATTAGCAATTCCTACTATGTTATACAATGCATATGACATGATTCGGTTTATGTAAGCCGTTTAAAATCAGACAATATTTACTTACCTACGCTTGTTCCTACTATTAAAACAATAGTTTCTTGTCAGAAGTTCTTAAAATAATGACCATAATTTCCAAGTTTCTCTGATATAACTTTACTTACATCCAACACAGACAAAAGAAGAGGAAAGAAAAGAAATAACGAATGTCTGAGAACTTTTAATGGGACGAAAAACTATTAACTGACATGAAACACGAGTAAGTAGCTGTTAAGGTGGGTTCATATAACGTCGTAACACGCGTGAAAATAAATAATTAACATTAGCTTTGTATTTGAACTTCATCAGACACCTTGCATGTGAATATTGTATTACCTCTCATTACTTACCAGCGGTCGTCATGCGGTTTCACCTGCGTAGTTCCCGCTCCCGTGGGAGTACGGGGATCAAATATAGCCTATATTTCTCGCTGATAATGTAGCTATACATTGTTGAAAGAATTTTTTAAATCGGTCCAGTAATTTTTGAGCCAATTCGTTACATACACATCGAAGTGTCTGTTTGTAATTACAATATAACAGATTTTTACTGACACAAAAAAAATCTCTCCGTCTGTCAATCTGTCTATTTGTTCAGGCTATAATCTCTGGAGCAGCTGAACCGATTTAAACGATGCTTTCAATGGCAGATAGCTGACGTTACAAGGATTAATTTTATAAAAAATAGTGTTCTACAAAATAACGGCATTCGTTAAATTAAGTCTACGCGGGTGAAACCGCGGGGCACAGCTAGTAATAACATAAACAATGAGGAAGTGGGCGAGAGTTTACATATCATCGTTTAATCAAAACCTACATCACATACAACATTCATCAGCAGGGTTAACGTGACATGACATGACATTCCAAAACACGTATACGTCATGAAATATAACTTTAACTTAAGGTCGGCCTATATTTTGCACGAGAATCGTTGCACAAGAAAGTGTTTTTGCTATTAACAGGCATCATAGCCCCTAACTTAAATAAAAAAAAAATGTTGCAGAGATGTTCGCAAGATGCGTCTATCCGCCAAAACGGGACGATCAAATCCATTAATCGAAATAAATCTTATAGTTTATTCTGGCGACCAAATTCCAGAAAATAACTATCAATGCAATATGAAGGATATCTTTCAAAATACATAATAATAATATAATTTTTTTATAATTTTTTTATATTGTAAGAGTCTACCCTCATGGCATACGGATACCAGCATGTATTTATTTGTTTAAATAAATGACCAAGAATTTGAAGTCTTCTTGTGTTCATAATTGTATCAGCTGGATGAGGTGACCTTACGTTTGTTTTTATTTCGTGGACCTCCCATCGGAGTTAACCCGTTGAATAACACAGCGACGGAATGATTGCACGACGTATCACATCGGTCGTTCAGGCCAATGATAAACACTAATGCCCACTGCCAGTGTGCACTCGGGTAACGTGAACGTTGACGGATTAATCAATTAAACTGGGTTTGAGGTTAGGGTTTACGTAATTGCCTATTGTTGGTGTGGTTTGGATTCAATTTATTATGTACAAAGTTCCTATATTATCTGTATCTGTATAATTTTTAAGTAATCACGAATTCTACGGTGAAAGAAAACATTGCAAGGGAAGCTGAATATGTCTGAGAAGAAATCAAAGACGTTACTATAATACCTTAGACAGAGATGAACTCACTATCTATCACGTTGGCACCCACACTTAAGATAATTAGTTGGCTACTGGCTAGGGTAAGGGTTGCTTAACTTCGCTGATAGAATGATACGCGCAATACGACCACGACCTCCTCAAATATTCTTTATCAGTATGGAATGGATATCATATATTATGTGTAAATTTATTGAAGTATAGATTAGTATAATATAAGAGGCGTGGTGGCCTTGAGGCAAGTTCGAATCCCAGCGGGGTCTGTACCAATGAGTTTTTCTAAAAAACTTATGTACAGTGATTTCACACCACGTGCTTTACGGTGAAGGAGAACATCGTGAGGAAACCTGCATATTTCTGAGAAGTAATTCAATGACGTATGTAAAGTGTCTGAGACGGCGATGGACTCACTATCTGTCACGTTGGCACTTAATCATCTTCGGTGAAAAGTGGGTGTTGTGATAACAACACCTCTGCCTACCCCTTCGGGGAATACAGGCTTGAGCATATGTATGTATGTATGTACGTACCTGATGAATTATGATCAATGATGAAAAGGTACATACCTGAAACAAAAATCACTGTTTAAATAAAGGCGTAATATCTCAGTCTTAACAATTCGTCAAACAGTCCAAGATAATTAATTGTACCCCATTTTATGAAAGCCATTTTCTCAATTTTCATGCCCCTATGGGAGTTTAAACAGATATTAATTTATTAGAAAGTTGATTTATCGCCTTAAGTAATCCGAACTGAGGCTTTCAGATTTGATTATTGATATTGATTGATATTGAAGGTGGGGCGACGGTACTCAAGAGGATTTCCACCAAGTAGATCAGGTGAGAGGTCGTGGCTTTGAAGTTTAAAGCTGAGGCGACTTCAATATGTATATTTTTATGTTTGTTCAGAATAGCACACGTTGCTTCAACCCTTTATCATCTCCTTGGATTTACACTACTTTCCACCACTGCTCCATTTTAATTTCTCCAGCTGTGTTATTCTGTAAGGTCTCGACGTCGACATGTACGATATTGCTCAATTTAGTATGTCTCAAACCAAAATTCGACTTCGAGTTCGTCGCCGAGATACCTTACGGAATTACGCAGCTGTAAGTATTCTAGAACCGTTTCAATCATATTGATTTAAGCACATTTAAGCTTTCATAAATATGCTACAGTAACCGTTTAGTATAATTCTGGCTGTACTTTTACAGCGGTTATTTTATCCAACGAGAAAATGTTGAGATCAAAAACGTACACAAAATTCACCCTCGGGGTTAAGCACCGTTCGTTTTTTCATATCTATCTAGAGTACCATTGAAAATTATGGTGTCAAATATTTATGTACTTAATAAAAATATCATAAACTTGAACCAACCCCTAAAAGCGCAGCTTTATTAAGCGCGATACGGCACGTCTTCAGCTATCGGGAACCTGCCGACTGCCGACATAATATTTTCGTTCAAAACACACCCTTAGGACTTAAATATAATGCTACCAGAGGGATTTCTTTAGAATTTAGATAATAGTTTAGATATATAGTTTTCCTAGAGAGTATAAAATTGGGATCTTCATGAAGGTTGTGAAGGGATACTTACAAAGTCGCCAACGCGCAATCGATGGCATAAATTTTGCGTAACATTGGAAAGCAGAGGGGGGTCACGGTGAAGCATGTGAAGACATATCACGTGCACCACTTACCCCCACTTAGCACACAGGGGGAACACCCTGGAGTTTGCTGGACATAACGGTTTCTCACGTTAAAAAAAGGCTTTGCAAGTACAGGCTCCGGTAATCGCTTATCATCAGGCGGGCCGTACGCTTTGTTGCCACCTATACAAAAAATGCAATAAACGGAATCATCAACATGATTGCTTTTCATGTTATTATTGTAAATAAATCTGTGATCTGGATTTAACCAGTTTTCAGACTATTTTAGGCCTCCGACCAACCTGTAACGATTGCCAAAGATGATAAAGTGGCAACCGGGACCGACGGCTTAACGTGCTCTCCGAGGCACGGAGAGAACTCGGTCTGTCACCCATTCAATATACTGACTAGGCTTAGAGTTGCTTAACTTCGCTAATCAAATTATATGCGCCATAGCAACTGTCCCATGAGCTCTTACTCTTGTGAAAAATAATGTTCATTGATATTAGCCGAGCGATAGAAAATATTGCAACATTTAATTAAAACGATGAGTCCATGACATAATTTATCCTCAAACAAAACATACAGCCCCATTCCATTATCACGTGGAATAATACATTTGGTTAGCAATAAAGGTGGAATTAGGTGTGCTTGCTCAAATGAATGAAGCGAATGTGCTGACTGGCCATCTATCTGCTATTTCAGCTAATGAGTGGTCTCCACATACACAGGATCGGCTATCTTTTGTTACAAAATGATGAAATGCGTTCTGTCTGTTTGTCCTGGGAATAACAATTTACACAGCAGATTATAAATGGCTTGTACGTACACGTGTCTGGTAGATCAGACACTTAATTGACATAGGACCCATCTTAACCCATATCAAATGTGTTAGGGACTATTAACCAACTTGCTAATTCTTGATACCCAATTTCAATTCTATAAATAGTTATATTTCTATACTTGTGCTGTGCTCCGCGGTTTCATCTGTGAAGACTTCATTTGATGGCTGCGTGTGGCTTTATTTCAAAGTACCTACACATTTAAAAAAAATAATCGGGTATATTCCCTGTAATTTAAAAACTATCTTCCAGTGAAAGTTTCGTAAAAATTTTGGTCTAACTTTTTTTTTATTTATTAAATTTTTTTGCAGTTACATAAAAGTTATTTTGGAATTACAAAGATGAAATACAATTTTATTTATCTGTATAGATAGAGATGCAAACTGATTCCTTGCCAAATTCCATCAAGATACCTCATACGATATCAACTATAAAAAAGGCTCAGAAAAAGGCCTCAAGAAAGAAGGAATAAATAACTATCCACGAGGATATAAAGTTACAGCGTTATCTTCGCCAAAGTGATAAAGGAAAACGAAATTCCTACATTCCCTTGATTGCATAACCAGAGTAAATCCCAATTTCCCAAAAGTAACGGGAAAATCGACATACACTAAGCCCTCAAATTACACAATATAAATGGGGGCTGTCTGAGCTGATGTGACGTCATGATTGGCAATAGCTTTCCCCAATACCCAGTAATTTTCCGAACAATCGGGCCGACTTCTCGCCGAGACAATACGACCATGGGGTGAAAAATACCCGTCACAATTTTAGGGTTAAATTGCGAGCAATTCAACCCCTTTACCAAGGAATGCGAATTCTCTGGATATCTGTCATGGCGTAGTGAGGAATGGAATTGTGGGTAAAAATTGACACTTTCAAGATTACATTGAGGGTAAAGGAAAACAAATTACAGAGCCTTTGTATCCAACCCTTTTGTAATGAGGACAATCAACGTATTTATTGAAGCAGTACAGAATGGTCACTCAAATTGCGAACATTTTTATTTGCTTGACAAATAATTATAATGGTTAAATAGATAGGCACATTGAGTACAAATACATGAGAACCTAAATCGCGCAATAAATCCAGTCCCAGTAGTTACAGTCGATGAGGTTCAATCTCTCATCAAGGATCTCAACCCTAGGAAGTCTCCTGGCTCCGACGGGATAACAAATAAAGTAGTCAAACTCTTTCCCCTCCACATCATTGTCTTCTTGACAGCCATTTTTAACGCTGCCCTTTCTAACAACATCTTCCCACAATCGTGGAAAGAAGCAGTTGTCATAGGGATACCAAAACCTGGTAAGCCCAAATCCGAATCCTCTAGTTACCGCCCCATCAGTCTCCTCAAAACTCTCGCGAAGATCTACGAAAGGTTGATCTTCAAAAGACTTAAGCACTTTGCTGAATCCCACAATCTCATCCCAAACGAGCAGTTTGGCTTCCGAACTAAGCACTCGTGTGTTCAACAGGTGCATCGCATCGTTGAACACATAAGTGAGGGATTCCAAGTCAAACAGCAAACGGGTGTCCTATTCTTCGATATAGCGAAAGCATTCGATAAAGTCTGGCACAATGGCTTATTATATAAGCTTTACCAAATCGGTGTGCCTGACAGACTCGTGCTCATCATACGAGACTTCTTATCGAATCGCACCTTCCGATATCGCATCGAGGGCTCATTATCTTCTCCTCGCCGCATTCGTGCTGGAGTCCCCCAAGGCTCCGTGCTTTCCCCACTCCTTTTCACGCTGTACACCAGCGATATCCCCAAGAGTCCCAGTGCCGATCTAGCTCTCTTCGCCGACGACACGGCTATCTACTATAGAGGCAGAGACCGTCATACGATCGCCAAACATCTCCAAACCGCAGCCAATGCCCTTGGCAAATGGTTCCGGAAATGGAGATTTGAAGTCAACCCAGATAAGAGCGCAGCTGTCCTCTTCTGCCGCTCTGGCGACCGATATCACGATCCTCCTCCATCTGTAACCATGTTCGGCCAACCGATTCCTTGGGAATCCACGGCCAAATACCTAGGCGTCATCCTCGACCAAAGGTTGTCCTTTGCATCCCACACAAAGAAAGTACGGTCACGTGCTTCCTTTGCCCTTGGTCGACTCCACTACCTACTAAATGCACGGAGTAAATTGTCACTTAAATCTAAGTTGAGAATTTATCTCTCTTGCATCCGTCCCATTATGACATACGCCAGTGTTGTTTTCGCACACACGGGCAGCTCTAACATCCATAAAATGCAGGTCCTCCAAAACAAATTCTTGCGAAAGGCTGCGGGAGTCCCGTGGTACGTTCGCAATAGTCAACTCCATGTAGACTTCAAAATTCCCACCATAAAACAGTTTATGAAAAGCGCCTCTAAGCGCTTTTTCGAATCTGCTGAAAAACATCCCAACCCACTAATCGTATCGGCCGCCCGATATACCCCCTCCCAAATCTCCACCCGACGCCGTCCGAGGCATGTCCTTATTGACCCTGACGACGATATCACATTGCTTCAGCAAGCAATGTCTCAAAAGCACACACCAAACCGACCATTGTTCCGTCCTCGCCGGCGAGGCTCGTCGCGAACTCTACGTCATCGTCCCCCCCGTCCTCTGCTAGGGCCGGCGCGCGCCGAGCCACTAGCCTTAAACATGTCCCTAAATAATACCACTCAGATCCAGCTCCCTAGCTCATCCCCCAGCAACGCCCTAAGCCGAGGTCCGAACCCCGCACCGGGGTGCCCTTAGCTGTGTTGCTTAGTTTTTAAGTTTAAGCTCGGCTGGAGGCCCTTGGGTCTCGCCCCTTAGTCCGGTTAAGCAGTGGAGGTAACTCCCCCCTACCAACTGCGAGAGACCATGTCGGAAAAAAAAAAAAAAAAAAAAAAAAATAGAACAGCCGGACCCGAGGTACTCCAGTCATGGAATCCGCCTGATTGGATCTTATATGCTGGTGATGAGCATGATCACTCGCTCTCCCCACAATATAAATAAATTGTAAATACTTAACAATAAACTACAGTTTAATTTGTGTGTGTCTGTAGGTTGATAAAACCCGGACAGCCCGTGGTGTTAGCCAGTGGTCAACAGACACGGACTGTTCTAGCAGCCAAGACTAAGCCTGCCATTAAGAGATACTAACTGCCATGGTGACCATGGGGTTTGAATAGTCGCCACGCAAGCGACGAATGTTCGATAGCCTGCACGAATATCATCAAGAAACCTGCGTAATTCAAAGACATATTTATAAGTGTTTGAGACGACGATGGACTCACCCTCTGTCACGTTGACACTTAATCGTATTCGGTGAAATTGGGGTGTGAGCGTAGAAGACTGTAGATTGCTATGCAGCCACAGCTTCAAGTAGTCAGTGTCAGGTGGCCTAAGAAAGAGGCTTATGCTGCAGTAGACCGAGTAACAGCTGTATAAAGATTAATTAGTAAGCATAAAACTGTTAACAAAAACCTACATTGCGCTGAAATGTTCCGAGCTCGTATTGTATGGGATATAAATCTGAAAATCAATCCTACGCTCGTTGTCATTCCACTCATCCACGCTCTAGGGAGTAAATGTAATATGTACTGTAAAGATGGACCTACATTGATCACACATCAGGTTTTACAGTCCAGTAGGTGGACAACAGTACCCCTTTCACGCTGCCTTGGCCTAATTAAAATGCCGTTATCTGACATCTGGTCGATTTTTTTTACTTTTAATGTTATTATAACGAGAAAAAAAACTATCGATTTGTATTTCCGAAATTTCAATACTTTGAATAGTTTTAGAAATAAGCCAAGTAATTAAGTCAGTAAAAAGTCACATCGGTTCAAATTTTTACCGCTGTTTTTGCATGTTATTCAATGCAAGGGTTTTGGTAGATAACGGCATTATAGATATATTACGGCAGCACGGATTTTCCACCGTTTTCGTTATCTATGTTCGTCTCCGTCGAATATTTATATGAGAAATTGTGCAGCGACTCCCAGCGGTGACGTGAAGAACGAAAATACTTTAAAAAACTTTACGAAAACGGTGGCAAACTTTAGTTAAACCGATACTTTGCCTAATTCGACATACTTTTGAATTAGACACGTTTCTTGTTTCACACCTATGTGAAAATTCAGGTGATCAACTACATCTAAATATATTTTTCGTTTCCCTATGCCAATCTATACTATTATAAAGTGGAAATGTATTTCAGTATGTTTCTAACGAATTGGCTATGGAATAGTACTGGAACGATTTTAAAAATTCTTTCACCATTTGAATGCCACATACTACTGATTATGTTAACCAGGCTATATTTTATCCCCGTACTCCCACGGGAACGGGAACTACGCTGTCAGTCTAATAGTATCTCGTACATTTTGGAACTAATTTAGTCTCTCAAGATTCGCCCTTAAAGATCTTAGAAGTATTAAATAAATAAAACAATTTATTAATGAACCAAACACTCGAACCACCTTATTACAAAACGTAGACTATGAGATACTTTGGCTTAAAAGTAGTTCCATCTCTGTCAGTGATACGGATTTAAAAAGGGAAGCACATAGTTTTAGTCCTAGTCTTTATTCATTCCATTTTTTTTAATAAGGTGGCAAGAGACTATTTAATTTCCTGTGTAAAATGAATAGAACGGCGGGTTACGAAAGTATTTCCGCCTTAAATTGTACAAGATTAAAACGAGCCCGCGGTCAGATTGGACGTCGGTGGGGTTAGCGTAGAATGAATGTACTTTAGCGCACCTCGTTTGTTTATCGACTTGTTAAATGGATTCGGGATGAGAACTTTGTCGATAATCTACGATACGTGTGATTTTGTCGAGGTAGAAGGATTAATGGGTCTTTTGTGGGTTTTTTTTGCTAACAAATTACTTTTTAAGGGGCAATAATTAAACATACAAAACATCGATGTAAATAGAAATTACCGAATCTACGAACGACATCACCTATTTGGCTATACTTAAAATAAATGTATTTAAGTATTATTCTTGTTTCGTTGTTTGAATCACATTTCTATCAAAATATTGTTCTATGAAGTGTGTGAGTCTATTGCCGTCTCAGGCGGTGCAGTGTCCTCACGATGTTTTCCTTCATCGTAAAGCTCGTGGTGTGAAATCACTGTACATTAGTTTTTAGAAAATCACAAAATAGCATATTCAAAACAAAATTCAAAATATCTTTATTTGATTAGACTTCTTACAAAGTACTTTCAAATCGTCAGGACACAAAAATACATTATACAGGATTATAAATGTTACCACCGGGTTCGGAAGGTTGCTTTTATTGACAAGAACCCGACAAGACACTCAACAATTACTCATTTAAAAAAATATTATACAATGTTATTATTGGTTATAGTATTTATATCTCATGAATATAAGCCCATGGACACAGTTCCAATGCTCAATTGTGAGCATGGCAAATTCCAGCAAGTCAATTCCATCCCAACCCTTAAAGAACGAAAGATCGTAACTTCATTACTCAAAAGAGACTTACACGAGTACAATAAAACATTATCACGTAAGTTAATTACGACAGCACACAGAGTAATCCAATATACGAGTGGATGGCGACAGATGCGACAGATGCGACAGATGCGACATGCAGGTGACATAACCGAGTTACGATGAGACGACTATTGGCATGGATTTGCGGAAAAATTGAGCTAGCACGGTTGTGTCGATTTTTCCGTTTATAAAATTGTTCTCAGTTTCTTCATATAAGGGATCTTCTTTTATAAGTAACTAATTTGATACAATAATTAATATAGTCCTTGTTGCTTAGTAATAATAAATAATTTACTATTTAAGTTATTTTTACAATCAGGAAAAATATATTTGAATATTTCCTCGCAAAATTATTTCTTCTGATTGAATGCACAGTTCTTTTAAAGTATGTTACAGACATTGATACGGTTTATACTAACATGTAGGAGTTGTATTCGAATGGTTTAATTTTAGCTAAAAAATATATATACCAATAAAAGAGAAAAGTTTGTGTTTTGTCATCGTCTTAAAAAAATGTACTTCGAAATAAACCGAGGGCGGGTCGCTCGCTAGTTTCTAAATTATGAATTTTTCTCTTTATAAAAATAAAACAGTCGCTTTTAGCCAGGACTTGGTACGCTAAAGTTGGTACCGTGTTATGCTAGATTACTTACATATGCTCACGCCTGTATTCCTGAAGGGGTAGGCAGAGGTATTCACCGAATATGATTAAGTGCCAACATGACAGATGGTGAGTCTATCGCCGTCTCATGCCCTATATATGCATCTTTGAATTAATTCTCAGACATATGCAGGAATCCTCACGATGTTTTCCTTCACCGTAAAGCACGTATTGTGAAATCACTGTACATAAGTATTTTAGAAAAACTCATCGGCACAGGCCCCGCTGGGTTTCGAACTTGCGTCGCTTGCGTAGATTCTAGATTACATTGCAGAATAAACAATAAACACTGATAAAAATAGCCCGAGTCCATCTCTCACATGGCCAGTTTTTCACCGACTTCATTACATCTCACAGGTTCTTACGTGTTGCTACATGTCTCTTTATCTAGCCTTAATCAATACAACCTCCATACAAAGCTCAGATTACATTCAAGAACATAAGAAATCCGAGAACCGTACATGTGTAATTTAATTCAATGTTCATAAATAAATAAGCAAAGCCCTGATTCGGCCCATTCAGAGTATGAATAGGCCAATCAGCTGCGGGGACCTTCACTGTGAGGTTTGTTACGTTGGGGTCATTGAAGGGTGTTGTTAAGAAACGAACTTTATAACACGGCAAATGTTAAAAATATAAACTTGTTGGCTAGTTGAGAGGAAGCAAAAATAGCTGTACAATCTCGGGTTTTACCTGTAATAAAAGTTCTTACTTATTGATAACTAACTGTGCCCAGCGGTTTTACCCGCTTAGACTTAATTTAAATATTACCCGGAACGAATGGACGGACCGAGATAAAAATTAAAATATTTTTTTTCAAATCCGTACCGTACATACTTTCAAATGCAGTAAAAGGCTGCTATTTTTACTTCAATTTTATTTATCTATATGTGTGTATGTTATGTTAAGTTTCCATGCTTCGCTCCTATTGGTCGCAGCGTGATGTTATAAAGCCTAAAGGCTTCCTCAATGAATGAAGTATGTAAAACAAAAATATTCTATTTAAAAATGAACTCCAGGTCTGCCTAAGACGGTTCTATCGTTTCCCAAAATCAATACCAAGTACATATGTATACCAAAATTCCTCTCATCCAAAAATAAATTATATTTGCTCTGTGCAGACAGTGTAAAAGCCTTTTCACCCCACGACCCAAATAAATAGAGGACATCCATCGATATATGTATTGCGCTCACGCTTTCCGAAGCTGAACTAAGTATATTATCAACTTTTATGACGTTCATAAAATGCCCTCGACTCTTGGTCTAGAGAGACTGCGATCGAAAAAATGTTGATGTATTCTGTGTGAATACGTCAAGCTGTGAATTTTGTATTTGGATTTTGTCTGTCTATTTGTAACCTCTGGGATTAGTGTAGATATATATTTGGCGTGGCCTGTAAGAACTTAGCATCATTATCTATACTGATAGTTGAAACATAAGTGACTTTTGGAATTTCAAATTAACAGTTATCACTAAATCCATATGAAATTATATACGGTCTGTATGTCTATCTTTCTGTCTACTTGATCCGGTAAATCATGGAAATGACTAGATCGTTGCATGGAGTAATTTAGAAGACTTTTATTAAAAAAAAATTGTCTCATTATAATAAACATATTCTCACGCCTGTATTCCCCGAAGGGGTAGGCAGAGGTGTTGTTATCACAACACCCACATTTCACCGAATTTGATTAAGTGCCAACGTGACAGATGGTGAGTCTATCATCGTCTCAGGCACTATACATACGTCGTTGAATTACTTCTCAGAAATACGCAGGTTTCCTCACGATGTTTTCCTTCATCGTAAAGCACGTGGTGTGAAATTACTGTAAATACGTTTTTTAGAAAAACTCATTGGTACAGGCCCCGTTGGGATTCGAACTTGCGACGCTTGCGTAGCAGGGGACTGCTCAAACCCCGAGACCACCACGGCTCTTTATAATATTTTTATACGACATGAAGTTAAAATTGTCTAAGTCCAAACTTATCCCGTGGTGTAAAAATATTTAGTAATCGCGTTTTCCCCAAAACCGAACCTCTTTCCGTCAAAATGAAGTTATAACACCAGGAAACGGCACATGTATTAGTGTTGGCGTTTTACGAGCAGTTTTATGATCTGTGACAGTTCACTGTAACGTCGACAGCACGACGTCGCGTCGATAACAGCGGAAGTAGTTAATGTTTCCCAGTTATGGCTGAACTCGAACCAATGTACGTACTTACATGCTCGTTTTGTACTTTTGTGCACGAACAAGCATACCGACTTGCGATCCTGACGTATGTTTAGAGATAATCTTGGTTACATCAGTGTACAAAACACAAGAGCCTTGGTGGCCGTGACACAAGTTCGAATCCATCAATGAGTTTTTCTAAAGACTTAACTTTAGTTAAGAAATATTAGTTATTTTTTGTAATATTAGCTATCTGCCAATGAAAGTCCTCGGTGCCGTGGTGGTCTCGGGGTTTGAGCAGTCGCCTGCTACGCAAGCGACGCAAGTTCGAATCCCAGCGGGGCCTGCACCAATGATTTTTTCTAAAAAAAAACTTATGTACAGTGATTTCACACCACGTGCTTTACGGTGAAGGAAAACATCGTGAGGAAACCTACATATTTCTGAGAAGTATTTCAAAGACGTATGTATAGTGCCTGAGACGGCGATAAACTCACCATCTGTTGGCACTTAATCAAATTCGGTGAAAAGTGGGTGTTGTGTTAACAACACCTCTGCCTACACCTTCGGGGAATACAGGCGTGAGCATATGTATGTGAAAGTCCCGTTAAAATCGGTCGAGCCGTTTCAGAGATTACTTGGAACAAGCTGACAGATAGACAGAGATTTTTTTTTAATATTTGTTTTTTTACGTCAGTATCGTATGTATATTAATTTAAAATTATATATATTAAGTTAAAAGCTGTTATTTTGGAATTACAAACAGACACTTAAATTTTCCATGATAGCCGGGATGGATTGCCACGAAAAAGAACAACTTAGGACAATACTAAAGCCATTTGGAATCTTGTATCTTATCTTAGTACTTCTATTATCCCTATATCGTAGCTATTTAGTTACAGTTGAAGTATTTTATCTTGTAGTAAGATAAATAAGGACAGTCGCACACAAAGGGGTTCGGAACAATACATTGCTTAGTACTGTTGATAACTTGAGAACTTCCAGAAGATTTACAATTTAAACTTTTTGTTGTGAATCCTTTCCAATGAAATTGACGACTTTATTTACAGTTTTATAAGGTTCAACAAGACTTGATCTTAATCTCTCTTTACAAAATATGTCTTAAGAGTCCTTGGTTTTAAACTAGTTCTATCTCTTTTTGTGATATGGATATCTTAAGGGATAGACATGGTTTTTGTTCTAGTTTCATATAGTCTTGATTTAAACCATGTTAAATAATAAGGGGTAATGAGACAAGATTGCACAAACTTAGCGATGATTCCTATGCATTCGACGTTGAATTCCTTGTCAGTCGTGTGCCGGTTTCTTCACGATGTTTTTCTTCACCGTAAAGCATGTGGGTAAAATTATTGCACTTTACTTTTCAAACTCATTGCTGTTGTTCGCTGGGATTCGCATTTCCGTCGTTTGCGTAACAGGAGACTGCTCAAAACTTCCAAGAAATTTATTTTTTCGAACTGCAAGTATTTTTAATGTATACGAGAAATAAATAGATTTAAAAATATTATGGTTGGCGGTTGGTCGGCCGCCCCAGATAACCTTGGGGCGATGTGGTGGCTGCGGACCAGCGCGAGCTTCAAGTTGGCGACTGGCAAAAAACCGCACAATACCGACACCAATGGCGAGTTCTCGTGACGGAGACAAGACTCGAGTTGCTGAGCCAGCGGAGTAAGTAAGTAATATATTATGCAAATGTGAGTGATTTTATAAAATCACTAGCGGTGCCCGATAAAAATTGTATTGCCATTTATTTTTTGGAGTGGATCACGGTTTTCATTTCAGCGTATGGAAAATAGATGAAGACCAACCCGATAGACACACACAATATTTCACACAAATCAACTCAGCCTTTCGGAGTAGTTTCGTAAAAACACCGCGACCCGATAATGTTATATATTAGATGAAAATTTATAGACAGTATTCAAATCAATATTTAGGATATGAAGAAGGAAATACACAGCATTAATTAAATGTTGATAAGGCACTAAATAAATGGTTAATTGAAGTACATTACAACGACACAGACATACATTTCCTCTTGCGCGCGGTTACCGCTACTCTCTCTGTTGCTTAATTGTATATCTGTGAGCCTCACTCCAGTTAATAATTTAATAATTATCAATTCCGAACTCTAATCAATTTTTTCTTACCATATCGCGCTCCACTGCTTAACCGGACTAAAGCGCGAGACCCAAGGGCCTCCAGTCGAGCTTAAACTTAAAAACTAAGAAACACAGCTAAGGGCACCCCGGTGCGGGGCTCGGACCTCGGCTTAGGGCGTTGCTGGGGGATGAGCTAGGGAGCTGGATGAGTGGCCCAACCCTATTGATTCGTAACGGTATTAAGTCGAGGTGTATTTAAACTAATATCATAAACTCTAGTACTATTCTTCGAAGTATTTACGTAAGCAGTCGTTAATACCTATTTAAACTTGGAACAAGTTATAGTTCAGTTGTAACAAATTTTATTGTTCGACAGTAAGTAGGTGATATCGTGTGGCGTAACTAGGTTATTACATGTTCGAACTAAAGGGCTGTTAACTAAATTAACGCCAAGCACGTTATACTAGACTATGAATACATTATTACCCGGAATTCAAGTTATCATGGTCACTAAAATAGAAAAAAATTGATGGTATTTCGTTACTACAAAGGCATCCATATTAATATTATAATCGGGAAAGTGTCGTTGACAATATCGACAGCGTATGTTTAGAGTTAATCTTGGTTAGTGTCAGATGTGACTCAGTGCAAATTTGGGTCAACATAATCAAAGTAATTTTCAACTGATAAATGGTATAAAATAGAAAACTACAGCATAAATAGTCGTACATATCTCTCAATGGCTGTCAATTCCACACTATTCCAATGCCTTTATATCCGTGTTATCCGGGACATAAAGTATGTCCTCGCGACTTATCCGGGTTATATTTGGCAAATAGAGCAAACCAGAACATTACTCCAACACAAATACCCCCGGAAAACAGTATTCCGTGCCGCGGTGAAAGTAAAATAAATAAAACCGGAGACTAGGTACGTACCTGGTATGGACCTAGCGATACTGGATGGGACTGATCGATCGGCTGGCATTCACGTCATATTTGTGAACAGGTGATGCTTGTGGGGGCTGGTCATCTCAAGCTACGCATTTAGTTATAAGTAGATGTACTAGATTTTTAGTTATGTAAAATTTTATCGACATTTGTGCATTGGAACATTGTCCATAAACTTACGATTCTTAAATTATTTATTTTGTATTCTTTAAATTGTATAATATTTTTGAAAAGAGTAATTACTGAGTTTCTTGCCAGGTTCTTCTCAGTAAAAGCAACCTTCCGAACCTGGCAGTAGCATATATAATCCTGTATAATTATGTCATTCTGACGATTTGAAAGTACTTTCTAAAAAGTCTAATCGAATAAAGATACTTTTGACTTTGACTTTGACAATGATATATAAAAAAATATTCAGAGAAAATGTATCCCATAGATGACTATGGAGTAAATTAAGATGGAAGAAACCAAATCAAGAATAGAGTAGAGGGATAAGTCAAGAGTGGATTGACGCGATTTCTCTGCCTACCCTGTCTACCGAATAAAACATTTTACTGACGAAATATGATGCTCATTTAATTTAAGACAAATTTAAGCAAAAAAAGCTTTGTTTTTTTTCACCTCCTTTCGCACGGCTGTTTTATGGGTGCCTCCTATATGCTAATATGCCTATCAATAATATTACATTCATTGTTATGTCATTTACGTTTGGTGTTGATTATGATATAAGGAAATATTACAATCATAAATACACACTTAAAAATGATATATGAACGTATTTTGTTAATGTCTAGCTCTCCATTATATAATATTATCAAGATTACAAAACTTATTAGATAACAGTTATGATGAACTAAATATTGTCTATGCCTCCATTGTTAGAATTCGATTCGTAACATTTGCATGTGAATTTAAATAAAATTCGTTTCTAATCACTTACTAGCTTCTGCTCGCGACTTCACCCGCGTGGTATAGTTTGGGCTAACATACATACATACATATGCTCACGCCTGTATTCCCCGAAGGGGTAGGCAGAAGTGTTGTAATCACAACACCCTCTTTTCACCCAAGATGATTAAGTGCCAACGTGATAGATGGTGAGTCCATCGCCTCTCAGACACTTTACATACGTCATTGAATTACTTCTCAGAAACATGCAGGTTTCCTCATGATGTTTTCCTTCACCGTAAAGCACGTGGTGTGAAATCACTGTACATAAGTTTTTTAGAAAAACTCATTCGTCGCTTGCGTAGCAGGCGACTGCTCAAACCTCAAGGCCACCACGGCTCTTTCTTTCTTTCTTTCTTTGGGTTAACGTTTACTTTAATACGCCTTCCTCGATAAATGGGCTATGCAACAATAAAAATTATTTTGAAATCGGACTAGTAGTTGCTGAGACACGCGTGTTCAAGAGAAAAAACAAACAGTTCAACTTTATATATTAGTATAGATGAATCGAGACGCATCAACATTTTGTAAATCCATTACGAAAAAATTTATATAAATTAACACATTTCGTATTTATTTAAACATGCGACTGAACGATCATATGAGATAATTTTCGCATTCATTGGCTATTTGGCTATCAGACAAGTTCAAACCTACTTAGATCGTTCACGTTGTATAAAGAATGATTACGTCTATATGAAAGAATCAGAAAAATAAAACACAATTTTAAATTTCGAGCCTGTCTAAATACGCTCTGCTATGATCAAATAGTGTGCTCAAGGCTGTTCCATTGTAAGCTCATCATGACATCACGGAGTCGTAAAATTTCAAGCCTACCCATGCGCTGTAAATAAGACTTTACAACTGACCCCCTAAAACCCCCTTGTGCCCCCAGTCCTTAGTACACTCCTGCGACTCGTAATGTTA
Source organism: Watsonalla binaria (assembly GCA_929442735.1). NCBI lineage: Eukaryota > Metazoa > Arthropoda > Insecta > Lepidoptera > Drepanidae > Watsonalla > Watsonalla binaria. Next base: position 5,498,039 of record OV838938.1, read on the forward strand.
AATTTTACCGGTGGCGCAATAGTTAATTAATTAGATACCGTCTCCGAAGTCGGAATGAAATGAAATGAAAATGATTTATTCAGCTTGGGCCTTGTAAAGGCACTTATGAAAGTCGAATAATTACCACCGGTTCGGAAACTAGCCTCCTGAGAAGAACCGGCAGGCAACTCACCCGGGCATCTTGTACATTGCATCAACGCCACAAAAATTTTATAATATAAAAGGCCCGCTCGTTAAGGGATCCGTAAGATTCCAAATTAACGTAAAAATATTATTTTTCTAGCGATGGCAATTTATAAATCGTTGCAGTAGTTTTTTAGTTAAATCGTAACAAATAAATATTTCCTCTTTATAATATTACGTAGACTAATTTCATGGGTGGCCTGCAGAACCCAAATGCCCACTACAATCGGCCCTAAGCCACCACGGCGCGTTTAAACAGTGTCATGAAATGGAAGCTAGCCAAGTTAGGGATAGATCAAATCTGACAGAAAACTGAGGATGCTCAGTTATCAGTCAGATTTAGACAGGCTCGACATTTTAAATTGTGTTTTTTTTCTGAGTGAGTCATATAGACGTAATCATTCTTTATACAACGTGAACGATCTAAGTAGGTATGAACTTGTCTGATAGCAAAATATCCAATGAATGTGAAAATTATCTCACATTTTGTCGTTCAGTCGCATGTATAATTCATATAACATTTTTCATAACAGATAACAGAGGATAGCATCCTTCTGTAGACTTTGTAAGGTTAATTGTAAACGGCCGAAGAAAATAACGGTTGCGAGAATTAAGTCTACCCAACGCACGTTAGGCCTCAGATAAGGCTGAAATGGTCTTGCAATCTGAAACTACATGTTGTCACGCGATCTCCCGATACCTCGGGGACCGATAGGCTAATGAAACATTCCAACCGCGTAATACTTGTATTTAAAGTCTAGATAACAAGTCGCGGTAGCCGTGGGATTTGAGCAGTCGCCTGCTAAATAAGCGACACAATTTCGAATCCCAGCGGCTTTCACCAATGAGTTACTTAAGTGCAGTAATTTCACCCCATAGTGGTGAAAAACATAGGAAACCTTGAGAAGTAATTCAAAGACGTGTGAATAGTGCCTGAGACGGCGATGGTCTTACCCTCTGTCACGTTGGCACTTAATCATATTCGGTGAAATGTGGGTGTTGTTCTTACAACACCCCTGCTTACCACTCCGGGGATAACGTGAGCATATTTATATTACAGATTAGGAGTTTACCGCGTGTCGTGGGCTTATCGTTAGGAAGTAATTCGTTTTATATAAATGTCGTTACGAGTTCTGAGCGCTCAACGAAAATTGTGTGGGTAATTGCTAATGTTTTTTAATCGCGTCGCGCCATACAGATGGACAGAGATAGAATTATAAAGTAACTACTGCGAATTCAAGGTCAGCGCTCGTGGCGGCACTTAGATATGTGTAAGCTCACGCCTTCTCATAGGGCCTAATACGAGTTTTCTTAAAATCGCCGTCACAAGTCATCGCATCGACGTAAACGTAATAAACTCGTTATTTGCTAAGCGTTTTTATACTTATGATTATACATATGCTCTCGCCTGTATTCCCCGAAGTGGTAGGCAGAGGTGTTCTTATCACAACACCCACTTTTCACCGATGATGATTAAGTGCCAACGTGACAGATGGTGAGTCCATCGCCGTCTCAGGCACTTTACATACGTCATTGAATTACATCTCAGAAATATGCAGGTTTCCTCACGATGTTTTCTTCACCGTAAAGCACGTGGTGTGAAATCACTGTACATAAGTTTTTTAGAAAAACTCATTGGTACAGGCCCCGCTTGGATTCGAACTTGCATCGCTTGCGTAGCAGGCGACTGCTCAAACTTCAAGGCCACCACGGCTTATGATTATTTCTCAACGAAATGTCCGATCAACATACAAACTAACTCAGCAGCTTTATAATACTAGTATAAATGATGTATTTTATAAGCGCACAATATTTTCCACACTCCATAAACAAATATTAGTTAGAGGTTACTCTATGCGTACTCGTCAATATGTCGAAATAGTCATATTAATAGCAAACGGCGCCCTAACACGCATATCGTTTAGTAACGCACGATAATCCTGAGAAATAGTGTTGCGAACGCGCTAATACGCTGCGGATAAGAGTATCGGAGAGTATCCGTAATAAAAATTGAACTACACTACACAACGAATAAATTGCCCTATTTCCTTAAAATCAAAAAAAAACGAGAGAAAATAGTGGTCATACCAGACCCAAATAAGACTGTACATTGCAATTTAGCGCTCATTACTCGTGAAGGCATATATGAAACAAAATAGAATATCAATTTGTACCGGTGTTCAATCAATGCTCAGTGTATAATAGAAAGCCGAAAGTTGAGCCGTGGTGCTCTAGGGGTTTGAACAGTCGACTGCTATGCAAGAGACGCAAGTTCAAATCCCAGCGGGGCCTGTATCAACAAGTTTTTCAAAAAAAATATGTGCAGTAATTTCACACCACGTGCTGTACGGTGAATGAAGGATAACATCGTGAGGAAGCCTGCATATTTTTGAGAAGTAATTCAAAGACGTATGTGTCTGAGACGGCGATGGACTCACCCTCTGTCACGTTGGCACTAGATCATATTCGGTGAAATGTGGGTGTTCTGCACCTCTGCTTCCCCGTCCCCCCTTCTGGGATGGCCTGACGTTTTCGTTCAAGTTCTTAGAACTACAAATATAAGGATTGTATTACGTTCCACTTATCATCCAATAAGCATCGAATCTTAAGTAAGTTCTAACAACATTCGACATCACAGGAGACCGGAGAGCTGGCAGCTACCTCGGTCCAATAATTAGTCTTGCCTTCCAAAGGGGGAATGCTGCCAGTATCTTCGGAACCTTGCCTACAGGGACTTCTTTTATTAATATATTTTAGTTATAAGATTATATATTTTTAAGGTTTTTAGCTATGTAGTTCTTGAATTTAATAATATTATGTTATCTAACACATATATCACATATATGAATCAAACACATATAATAAGTACCGTATAAAGTTTCTTATGTGCTTTGTGCAAAGTTGTTAATTTGTGATTACAAACAGACATTTCATTTCTATATAGATTGTAACTTAAAGCTTATCTACTTGGTATAACATGTCAGGTAAACATACACTTGAAAATAAATGTGGGTTGCTCTGCCAATACCTTAAGTTAAGAGGATTCAAGGCATCGCAAAAACCGGAAACTCATTATAGCAAAATAAATAACCGCGCAATATCCGAATTCGCATTCGGAGCGGGCCCAACTCTAGTAAATATTTACTCAGCAATCAAGATTGAAATTTTTCTGCGGTGTAATCTGTTGATTTGTTTATTTACCCGGCCCTTAGTTAACGAATCGGATATACCAAGGTTATGTTCGGCATTTTATCGTTTTATCATGTGGAAATAAATGAACAATAAACGCTTTTTGCTCAAACATTTTTCGTGTTTTATATTCAACAGAAAATTGAGCATTTAAAAAAATGTGCTTCTGTTACTACACTAGCTAGCTCTTACTGGTCAATATTAAATTTATAATTTATATTTGTTTAATCATTATCTCCCTGGCCTTATCCCATACATTGTTGGGGTCGGCAGTTGATTCAACCCGATGTGACTGCCATCTGACCTTCGCAATCCTTTTAACGAGGAAAATCTGTGATCTGGGTTAAACCAGTTGTCAGACTACTTTAGGCTACTTTAACGATTGCCGAAGATGATAAAAAATTAATAGCTATTATATAAAACAAAAGAATAGTATGTAAATTTTAATCGAATTCTAAATAGCAACATTTTATTTTAATAGCGGTTAACAAACTTGTCCTGCATAATCGAAAGTGTGTTCGAATTTCAAATTTGAAAGTCTAGAACCGGCTGTTTATAAATAACCGAGTTCACAATCTGTAAGATCTCGCTTTAAAAAAGAATAGAATTAATTATGAAATTCGAATCAGCTATGTCGATTTTGTAGAATACGATTAGCGAATACCGCTAGTGTGACATGAGATTGTGTAACGGAGCTATGACGTAATTGCATAACGAAGAAAATGCGCTGACATTGGCATTACTTAGTGAAAGTACATTCCGTGCGAATGGAATTGAAGCTTTATAGTCTTTTACTTACGGTTGATTTTGTTTCATTGAAACGTTTTGTGCCAGTAACCATCTCGGTCAGGTAGCATTCTATATTCAAATTGAATTTCTTAGTGATTCACTTCACAAATTGTTGTAAAAAGTAGTATTAAATAGGATTGCTTATTTTATTTTCCTTTTCAAATACAGGCGATTATTAACGTTCTATTTTTAAATTTAGAAGTACTTATTTTAAAAACTTTAAATTGACCTTTGTCCCCGAAGTAAAGTGGGTAGGGCTAAATGTTAACGACACCCACTTTTCACCGAAGATGAAATTATGCGCACATCTGTATTCCCCTAAGGAAGGGGAAGAGGTGTACTTGTAGTACACCCTCATTTTGTCAGTTAATCAAGGCTCATTCATGTAATAGGAAGAGAGTCACTTGCCAATAAACGGGCACTGATCTAAACTCCGGCCTGATACTTCGATTTCGGAGACCAAACCTCGTGAAACATGTACGTTTTTCGAGGAGTTATGTCATAATTATACAGGATTATACATGCTACCGCCAGGTTCAGAAGGTTGCTTTTACTGAGAAGAACCTGACAAGAAACTCAGTAATTACTCTTTTCAAAAATATTATACAATTTAAAGAATACAAAATAAATAATTTAAGAAACGTACACACAACGGAACTCTTCGTTAGCGCAACTTTGTTATCGAAACGAGATGTTATTGACGTTTCTAGGTAATTTTCACTATAGTTTAGCCGCCCTCTAATGAGGGCAATGACCTGCTACGTCACATCTAATCTTTACGTCTATACTAATATTATCAAGAGGAAAGATTTGTATGTATGTTTGTAACGAATTGGTTCAAAAAGTACTAGACCGATTTGAAAAACTCTTTCAGAAAAATTCCTACATTATCAGCGAGAAATATAGGCTATGTTTTACTCCGTACTTCTCATACATGCAGGTTTCCTCACGATGTTTTCCTTCACCATAAAGCACGTGGTGTCAAATCACTGCACATATTTTTTTAAGAAAATCTCATTGGTACTGGCCCCGCTGGGATTCGAACTTCGCTTGCGAAGCAGGCGACTGCTCAAACCCCTAGGCCACCACGGCTTCTTCACGTAAAAACATATAGGTACTTAGGGTTCTAGTAAAGTACTAAATATAAAGATTAATATTCCTATTAAAGGCAAAGCACAGTAAATTTCATCAGAAATTATAGAAATATAGTTAATGGATAAGTAATGTTAGGGAACTGACCTTCTGTTTATATTTTTGTAGCAACGTACATTCTGCAAAAACGTATTTGTTATAATCCTTCACCAAAGCGTTGCTTTTTAATTATGTCAGTTGTCAACTACATGAAGGTAGTTATCGAAAGAAGCCTTACGAAATGGGAAGCGGTGACAGGAAGCGGATGTGATCGGTAACTTTTTTTCGCTAGAGAAAACCAGCCTGTTTTACTTGACACTGCACAAAAAGTACGACTAGTTATCGTATCTGGTATTAATTATGTATGAGAATTATTTTAGATGTGTCTAGTACGAGAATGAAGTACAAATAGGGAATTATATATATATGATCTATATCTACACAGATAAATAACATTGAAGTGTCTGTTTGTAATTCCAAAATAGCAACTTTTCACTGAATTCATATGAAAATATAGTCGGTACTGACCTAAAAAAAACAATTATTAATTGAAACGGCTGGACGGATTTTAACGGGACTTACACTGGCAGATAGCTGATGTTTCAAGGAGTAACTTTTAAAGAAATCTTTAAGAAGTTACTTTTTTTACTTAGAAAACAATTTAGGGTTCCGCGGTTTTACGCGAGTGAAACCTCAGAGCACAGCTAGTATTTATCTATAAACAAACCTAATGAACAAAATCAGTACCCAAACAGGCTGAATATATGTAGTGAATGAACGACTCAACATTACGTAGAACAGGTGCCGTCACGAGTTATGAGCGTTCAGCGAAAGTAGTGGGGATAACTGCGCATGTATTTTATTCGCCTCGCGCCATACAGACAGACTAGAACAGACTCATCAAATGACGACTGAGCCTTCAAAGTCACGCTAATCTCTCTCATCAATATATGCATACAGATAAATAACATTGAAGTGTCTGTTTGTAATTACAAATTAACAGCTTTTCTCTAAATTCATATCAAAGTAGATAAGGTACATACATAGCCCCTGTTGCCGACGCGCAACCCTTAACATAATTAAAAAAAAAAAAAAAACACCGTGAGTAGCCAAGGCCACAGGAGGATAGCTATCTTTATTTGTTCTTTTTTTAGATTTATATTATTTACTCTATGGATATTTTAGTTTTTTACTTTACTTTGTTTTTGGTTTAAGTTCAATAAGAAAAAGGAGAGAGTTTTTAGTTGTGTTAATTTTTTCTAGATTATTCCAAAAATGTAACGTGTACAATGTGCCTTCAATAAATTTATAAATGAATGTGAAGCTTTTTATTGACTGTTGAAGAGGCCGCGCCGCGTACAAGTTGGTCCTTCGAGCCGGATCATCATAATAAAAAGCCAGATTGGTTTGTTGTAAAACTAAACAGCTTCGATACGCCACGCCATGTTTTCGACGCCACCAAAGCCTCGCAAAATCATGACCCGCAGCGTAACAAGAGAGCAACAATTAGTTAAACCGGGCGATCACCTCCTTGAACAGACCGATGAGACGGGAAGCGTTCACATAACGTCGGAAATATTACCACATGCACATCAAAGTTCATCGCGACTACAAACCGCTGCTAGTTTGAAACACCAAGATTTAACGGTTTTTCCTAGCAAGGAATCGCACAAATCTTCGCGAAAATCATCATATCAAGCACAACGAAAACGAATTGAATTCGAAGCAGCGGAAGCTAAAGCCAAAATTGAAAAAGAACTGATTGAGAAAAAGTTAGCCGCGGACCTCGCGATGCTCGAGGAAGAAAATTCAAGAAGCCAGGGTACGGGTTCCCAAGTCAGCGCAGCAGACAAGGTGGAGGAATGGCTAGAGCGTAGCCAACTGGATGCACAGAATCTTCACGCGGTAAATACTGCCGCACCGTCCCACATCCAGCAGCTAGCAGACGCACTGAAGGACGCCGTAACTCTTGCCGCCGGTCAAGCCCAGACTCAAACCCATCCAGAGATACTGACTAGAATGGTCACCTCCAGAGATCTACCACAGTTTTCGGGCGATCCACTAGAATGGCTACAATTTAACGAGATGTTCAGAGAATCCTCGGCTCTGTGTAAGTACAGTGACAGTGAGAATGTATTGAGGCTGCGTCGTTGCCTACATGGAGAAGCAAAAGAAACGGTGAGTTCCCTTTTATTCTGTAACACTACACCAGACGCTATATTGCAAGCATTGGAGCTCCGTTATGGAAGGCCAGACACTATCATCGCTAGGATAGTGTCACAACTGAGAAAGATACCACCATTGTCTACTACTTATCACAATGATATAGTAAATATTGCATTGAAAATTAAGAATTTTGTTGCAACAGCTAGTGCAATTAAACAGGATGATTATTTAAGGAGCCCTGAGTTGATAACAACTGTTGTGTCAAAATGTCCGGGCACATTGATCAATAAGTGGGTTGATTATTATCATACTTCAGACTCAAATAAACCAAAGTTGGTTCTATTTGCTGAGTTTTTACACAATGAAGCTGTAAAGGTCTCCATAGCTGAGGTGAGTCATATATATAGCCATTCAGACCAGAGGAAGCGTTCAGATGAACGGCCTACACGACCACAGCCTGTTCTATTACAAACAAATAGTGTTGAAACCTTTAAGTGCAGTTTTTGCCACTTGAATAATCACCCGCTACCAAATTGCATTAGATTCAAACGGGCCATGCGAAGAGACCGATGGAGATTTGTTAAAGCAAACAAAATATGTTTTAAATGTTTACTAGACACACATGATAGCACCGGTTGTCCTGCAGCTGACTGTGACATTGATGACTGTGGATTACCACACCACCGCTTACTGCACTGGCCAGTATCAAACCGACAACACCTCGGTGGTAGCTCTGCACAACTCTCCCAGGAGGTTTCACCTGCGGCAGTTGCGATGATGAGCGACAACACAAGCAATATTAACTGCCAGGAGGTACTGGAATCATGTGAAACGGTAACAAATATTAATATACCTAAGAACAAAGTTTACCTTAAAGTAGTGCCAGTGAATATACATGGACCAAATGGTGTAGTTTCTTGTCATGCATTATTGGACGATGGTGCCACTGTCTCTTTAGTGTCGCGTAGCTTAGCTGACCTCGTAGGGTTACATGGTCAGACTGAGACAATTTGTGTCCGTGGTGCTTGGGATGGTAATAAGCTATCCAGCCAAAGTGAAATAGTGCAACTTAGCATAAGTTCACCACTCAATAATAGTGAAACCTACCATATTCATGCTCGTAAATTGAATGAATTGTGTTTACCTGAGCAGAAGTTATGTAAAATAGACATAAGTAAATATGATCACTTGATTCCTGTTCAACAATATGTGTCAGATGTTATTGTTAAGCCTCAGATTTTGATAGGTCAGGACAACTACCATTTACTTGTACCACTGAAAACTGTACTAGGTAAATCAAATGAGCCCTGCGCTACTTTGACTCCCTTGGGTTGGTGTATTCACGGTGTTTTATCATCATCATCGCGCCCCTACGAACTGTGTACCACGGAGGAGCGCGCCTTGTTGACCATGATGCAGGCGCCGGCGCCCACTGCCCACGCGACGCACCCCGCGCCTTCACCGCCCCCATGCGCAGGTACGTCCTCATGTCCACTTACTGCTTTCAATAACAATATTATAACACCACTTGAAATGGACACTCAATGTAGCACAGACATGAATAGGTCAGGTGTGAACCTGGAGCAGCTGATTCGACAACATTTTGCTCTTGATTCAATTGGCATTAAGTATAATCCAAGGCAAAATGCTCACGATCTGAAGGCTGTGGAGGTTTTAGATGCAACTGCAAAAATAGTAGATGGTCAGTGGCAAGTCGGACTACCCTGGAAGGGGGATACTTACATGCCAGACTCATATCCAAATGCCTATAAACGCTTAAAGACACTGGAACGAAAAACTCAAACAAATCCCGAATATAAAATAAAATATGAAGAAAGAATTGAACACCTGTTTCAGAATAAGTATGCTGTGCCATTGAAGGAAGAGAATGCAGTGCCACGAGTATGGTACCTGCCACACTTTGGCGTGTACAACCCCAACAAGGGCAAGCTGCGACTGGTGTTCGACGCCGCCGCAACCACCGCCGGTCGCTGCCTCAATGATCACCTGCTGCAAGGTCCCGACCTGCTCGAGTCTCTCCTGGGCGTAATGCTTCGCTTCCGTGAGAATATTATCGGAGTGTCAGGTGATATCAAAGACATGTTCCTAAGAATTAAAATTAGAACAGAAGATCGACATGCTTTGCGTTTTCTTTGGCGAAATAAACCACAAGAGCCGATTCAGATATACTTGATGACTTCATTAATTTTTGGCGCCAATTGTTCGCCGTTTGTCGCGCAGTACATAAAAAATAAGAATGCGGTGCGATTTCAAGATGAGAAACCTATAGCAGTTAATGCAATAATAAAGAATCATTATATGGATGATTACCTAGATTCCTATGAAAACAAAGAGAGCGCGAAGCAAGTGATCGAGGATGTATCGTGGATACACGAGCAGGGAGGTTTTCAAATGCGTAATTGGACCACCAATGATCCTGAAATATTTCGCGATATACCCAAGGAAATGTTAAGTGACTCCGCCATTAAGTTAGATTTACCTGGGGATGACTTTGAGAGAGCCTTAGGACTGTTGTGGTATCCGACAACCGACACTTTAGGTTTTAATATATCGCTCCATCGAATACCTGATCGGATATTGAAATGTGAACAGAAGCCAACCAAACGAGAAATCTTGCGAATAGTTATGTCGATTTTCGATGTGTATGGATTTCTTACGCCATTTACGATGCAAGCAAAAATAATCATTCAAAATACGTGGAGATTTAAAATCGACTGGGATCAGCCGATCACGGACAACTTGTTTGAATCGTTTCGCGAATGGATCAAACATTTGGACGTTATTAGGAGTATCCGCGTACCTAGATGGTATTTCAAATCACTTGAAATAGAATCACTAGAGAGCTCGCACATTTTGGAGCTTCATGTATTCTGTGATGTATCTCCAGTTGCCTACGCCGCGGTCGCTTACTGGCGTATATGCTATAATGATAACGTGTGTGTATCGTTGATCGCTAGTAAGGCACGGGTAGCTGGTATTAAACCTACGACGTCTGTGCCGAGGTTAGAACTACAAGCGGCGCTTCTTGGTTGTCGTCTCGCTGAAACTATACTTGAAGAGCATAGGTTAAAGGTCGATAAACGGTTCTACTGGACAGACTCGACTACTGTATTGTACTGGATACGAGACAATACAAGGAGCTATAAGACCTTCATTGCTAACCGACTAGGGGAGATAGACAATCTGAGCGAAATATCACAATGGCATTATGTGCCGACAGAACACAACGTAGCTGACATTGCTACCAAACCGAGCAAGTTGAAATTGTCTGCAGAGAGCACATGGTTTCAAGGCCCTCAATTTTTGAATCGAAATGAAGACTGGCCAACAGATGTAACAGAACCGAAAGACACGATTTGTGAGAGCGTTCTGGAAAGATTACACATAGTGAACCATATAAATAACATGCAGAATTACTTACCCATTCCAGAGCCGACCAGATTTTCATCATGGAAGCGATTACAACGCAGCACCGCTGCGGTGCTACTGTTCATTCAAAAGTGCAAGAGAAGGGAAGCAGAACTAAATGCGGATCTGATGGTCCAAGCCGAAGAACTGTTACTGCGCTTTTCCCAACTATCGTCATTTGGAGCTGAGCTGAACCTGCTAAAAGAAGGTAAACAAGTGATGAAAGACAGCCGCTTACGTACTCTCACACCCATCATTGACGAACGCGGCTTACTGCGTGCAGACGGACGCATCGGAGCCGTTCGACAGACGGATACCAACTCCAACCATCCTATTATACTCGACGGCGGGGACCACATTACTAGGCTGATCATCAAATATCATCACGAACGAGTTGCTCATGCTAACAACGAAACTGTGATCAACGATTTGCGCCAGAAGTATTGGGTGGTAAATATACGACCCACAGTTCGATCCGTGGTGGCTCGCTGCATGTTCTGTAGGATTAGAAAGGCAAACCCTACTCCAGTACGTATGGGCGATTTACCCGAAGCACGCCTGTTACATCACCAAAGACCATTCACCAACTGCGGGATTGATCTGTTCGGTCCAATGGACGTTGCAGTCGGAAGACAGAGAGTCAAGAGGTATGGAGTTCTTTTCACGTGCATGACCATCCGAGCAGTACACCTTGAACTTGTCTCGTCACTGACTACTGACTCGCTTATAATGGCTCTGCGGCGCATGGCCGCACGTCGCGGATGGCCGAGTAAAATATTTTCTGACAACGGAACTAACTTAAGAGGAGCTAACACTGAATTACGCAAAGCACTCCAAGAGCTAGATGAAGATAAACTTAAGCATTATGCTACCAACTTTGGCGTTGATTGGCATTTTATTCCACCAGGGAGCCCACACATGGGGGGGGGCCTGGGAGCGACTTATACGTAGCGTCAAAACGGCGCTTAGAGTTATACTCAAGGAGAGATCGCCGCGTGAGGAGGTTCTGGCTACACTGCTATCCGAAGTAGAGAATATCGTGAACAGCCGACCACTTACCTATGTTTCGGTAGATCATCGTGACATGGAAGCGTTGACTCCTAACCATTTTCTAATCGGGTCTTCTTCCAATCTGCCTCCACCAGGAGCGTTTTGTGATATCGATTTGAGTCTAAGACGCCAATGGCGAGTTGTGCAACGTCTCAGCGATATGTTTTGGCAGAGATGGATTAAGGAAGTGCTACCCACTTTAATTCCTAGGAAAAGATGGGACCGGGATCAAGGGCAGGTGAAGATAGGAGACATTGTGTACATAGTGGACCCAAATTCACCTAGAAACACTTGGCCCATTGGTGCAGTGGAACAAGTACATCCAGGGAGAGACGGCAGGACTAGGGTCGTGGACGTGAGGACGCGCAGAGGGACGATGAGGCGTCCGGTAACCCGAGTTGCGCTTCTTCCAATTCATAATGAGTGTCGCTAGGGCGACACGGGGGGGAGAATTGTTGCCGACGCGCAACCCTTAACATAATTAAAAAAAAAAAAAAAACACCGTGAGTAGCCAAGGCCACAGGAGGATAGCTATCTTTATTTGTTCTTTTTTTAGATTTATATTATTTACTCTATGGATATTTTAGTTTTTTACTTTACTTTGTTTTTGGTTTAAGTTCAATAAGAAAAAGGAGAGAGTTTTTAGTTGTGTTAATTTTTTCTAGATTATTCCAAAAATGTAACGTGTACAATGTGCCTTCAATAAATTTATAAATGAATGTGAAGCTTTTTATTGACTGTTGAAGAGGCCGCGCCGCGTACAGCCCCAATTTAAACAAAAAAAACCTCTGTATGTCTGTCTGTCTGTTCCGGGTAATCTCTGAAAAGGCTGGAATGGGACTTTCCTGACAGGTAGCTGATGTTACAAGGAGTAACTCAAGCTAATTTAATTAAAAAAAAGTAGGTTAGGAAATCGCAGAACACAGTTATCAATCAATAAAAATAAACTTTATGTAATAGCAAAATAAAATCCAATCTTCTCTACCTTTTATATCTCTAACGATCAAAGTGTTAAAACAAATGATATGTCATTAACTATAAGTTAATCTTCAAGCTAAGAAGATTAATCCCAGGTGAAATATATTCAACGTTAAACTCGCGTTTGTAACATAACGTAGCAATTAAGAATGACGACTTCCAAATTCAAATTTCAATTACGTTCCAATTTCAACCGTGATAGCGTAATCGTCCGCCAATCATAGCTCACGGTGACGCGATCGTGAATGTTAAATTCATATTTCGAATCTCGCCGGTTGCAAATTAAGAAATATAAACAAAAAAAATTTGTAAAAAACCAGTCGAGTTATTGACTGACACGCAGTCGTTTTTGCGAATGGCCAGTATTGTCCTCTAATGGAAGTCATGTCCGTTGTTCTATTGTGTTTTTTTTTTTGTATTGCAGACCTTGTAGTGTGTAATTAAGGCAGGTATTGCGGATTTTTATGCCAGATTTTTTTTGCAAGGCCATTCAAAATTATGTGTACGTCTGTGGATTTTCGATTTTCCTTCCTTTATAATAAGGTTCTACGTATACTTTTTTGTGACATTATTTTTTGTATTTAATGAGTTCCCTCCGTGCCTCGGAGAGCACGTTAAGCCGTCGGTCCCGGTTGCCAATTTATCATCTTTGGCAATCGTTACAGGTCAGTCGGAGGCCCAAAATAGTCTGACAACTGATTTAACCAAGATCACAGATTTTCCTCTTTAAAGGGGTTGCGAAGGTCAGATGGCAGTTGCTTCGTAAAAAATCAGGTGATCAGCCACATCGGGTTGAATCAAGTGCCGACCCCAACAATGTATGGGATAAGGCCAGGGAGATGAATTAAGTAAGAGCGTGGGTAATTTTAACCCCAGTTTTGCAATACTCGCGACTACCCAAGAGGTTTTTTTATTATTTTTATAATTTTTTCACATTCACATAGTAGATACGACGACCTCTAAAAAGTTGATCGTGTATCGATCATTGACACCGAAAATCATAGTCCATCGCGGTTCAAGGATTATTCAACACGTGAAAAATTATTTTACCACCAAAACAAGCCAATATCACCATTATCTAAATACGAATAAAGTCTAACGTGACGCAGTTTTTTATAAATAACTTGGTCCAATCTTCGGAAATTACTTAAAAGATTTTCTTAGCACGTTAACCTTTTCAAGTTTTTGACGTAACTTGTTATTTGAGGAAAATTACTGCGTAACGCTTGACGTCCTGTCTTTGATTGCGTAATTCAATTGGATCATTTTTTTAACAAAAAACTAATTATTTACTTCCTTTACGCTTTTAAGAGCATATAAAATATATAAGACAATTGAAAGAATTTGAGCGAAAATGGAAAATTAAAAATTAGTTGTTTCTACCATTTTTTTAATTAAAAAAATGTTTATTGTCTCCAAACAAAAGCAAAGAAAAATTGACAGAAATCCATATTTTTCGTCAAATTAATTATCAACACTTTTATACTAATATTACAAAGATGAAAGACTTGTATGTAAGTATGTTTGTGACGAATTAGCTCAAGAATTACTGGACCTATTTCAAAAATTCTTTCACCATTTGGATGCTACGTTATCATTGATTAGTACAGGCTATATATTATCCCCATACGCTAGTAATTTAAAAAGCTGAAGAGTGTATATCTTATAAGTGTAGGTGTTATTTTTGCTATAACGCGCTAATCTCTTACGTCACGCGGTTTCACCCGCGTAGTTCCAGTTCCCGTGGGAGTACGAGGATAAAATGTTACTAGCTATCCATTGCTGAAAGAATTTTTCAAATCGGTTAAGTAGTTTTGGAGCAATGCTAAAAAACAAATAAAAAATCAATCAAAATTTTTGATCTTTATAATATTAGCGTAGATTATTATTATTAGATTTGAAAAAATATTTCAGTGTTAGATAGTCCATCTATCGAGGTAGGTAGACTGTAGGTAAGGCAATACTTATATGACTATGATATGGCAAGCTAAGACCAAGTTAGGGTTATACCTAAATAACTATTTTTAACTTACTGAGTTTTTTGCCAGCTTCTTCTCAGTAAAAGCAACCTTCCGAACCTAGCATGTATAATCCTATGCAATCGTGTCATTCTGACGATTTGAAAGTACTTTGTAAAAAGTCTAATCGAATGAAGATATTTTCGAATTTGAATTTGAATTTGCTTTAGCACTATTTTGTTTGGAAATAAATTGCAGACAAAGTCGCGGGTTCCCTAGTCAAGTACAAATAGGGATAACCTCCATTAGGAAGCTATAAGTATATTAATTGCCTAATTACTCGCTACATACGGAACAGGTATAAAGGTAATTACTTTAGAACGGTTGTAAGTGAAGCCATTACCGTCAGGGTTGTCACCTTGTCCAACTAAAAGCCATCCCTCAATTAGTAGGACTCTCGGGACGAGACCTTGACCTTGACAATTTAATTAAGGGATATAATTTCAACACGGCCACATTTCATTACGGCCCTTTTGTCTTTTATGTTTCATTTTAATTTATGAATTGGTGTATTTTCAAGTATATTTTAAGGGTGGCAATATTACTGCAGCAGCGCTTTGTATTAAGGGATAAGGTTAATTTTACAACATACATAAATATACTGCCTCATTGGTCGTAATCGGTACGGCGCCACACGAAGTCCTGATTACGATCCCGGGTCAGGCAAAGTATTATTGGGTTTTTCCATCAATAGTTTCGCAGGAGCCGTGGTGGCCTTGGGGCTTGAGTAGGCGCCTGCTACGCAAGCGACGCAAGTTTGAATCCCAGCAGGCCTGCGCCAATGAATTTTGAGGAGGAACATCGTGAGGAAACCTGCATATGTCTGAGAAGATATTCATAGACGTCGTATATATGTACATACGTATGTGGGTGTTCTATTACAACACCACTGCCTTCACCTTCGGGGAATACATATTATGTATGTATGTATTTATAATTTCCTGGATTTGTACCCGTTACAGGCTTATCTAACTTATCTTCCAACCATAAAGATATTGGAGACTTAGAGCCTTCAAATAAAACATTAGACATATTTATTTCAACGTTCATGGGATTTTTCAGGAAGGACGTATTCGCAGCGGTTACCATAGCAACATGGGCTAAAAGCCTCGGATATCTTCCGCGAGGTCAGCCGAGGTCATAGTTCCAAAAACCATTAACAAATTAACCATGTGATTAACAATGAACAAATAGAATGAACCACAGTTATAATGTATGAATAATTCATTAAATTGTATTATATTTACAAAGCCGCCGCCTGAAACATACCTGAAAACAAAACACAGTTAATATTCATTTAAAATTCACCGAAAACCGCGTCATACGTTATTGTTAAACTAATTTGTATGGTAACATACATCCGGTGGTTACATGCAAATATGAGCCGTATTACTCTACTCTTAAGGTCTGACTGACGGCTAATTTGACAAGTCTATTAATGCTTAGGCTTCATTTGTTCGTATTTTCGACCGAATAAATCGTGGTGGAAATAATTTTGCGCCAATTAATTTGTATATTCGTAATTTGTTTGTGTGTTGTTATTTTGTTGGTTTTCGTATCGAATAATAATGGTTTGTTTAAAGAGGGCAAAATAAATTCAGACGTATACGAATTATTTAATCATTATAGTAATCATCATAGTATATTACAGTTATTATTTTCGAATGTTCGAACATTGAAATATATGAAGGAGGTGAGGGAGATGTGCTCTGCAATTTCACTCACGTAATTTTTTTTATTGTGTCACCAGTTTCAGAACAGCCCGAACAAACAGACGGCCGAACCTAGTTTTTTTAATTCCTATGCTTATATAATCATTTAGTGAAAAGCGGCTAATTTGGAATATAATATATTTTTTTCATTATTTATGTGCAAAGTTTCCCTCGTTTATTAGACATAAATGTTAAGATGAGCGATACGAGTTCCATTCCCGGCAAGGTACCTACTCAGCATAAAATATATTTTCAAACTGTTTTGATCATTACATTGAATATATCTCAAATATCTTCGCAATTATGATACAGATATAAAAACCGTGCATTGCTTATAACATATGTGAATAAAGTCAAATAACCGAGAATAGTCGCGTCGTCGTCGAGAATAAACTTTCATACATTAATTCCGGCGACCTCCATTTCTTGGATGTCGAGAAATTCATTTGTATATAAACAAAAGCGTGGATTCTACATAAAGGCGGTGAATCGCCAAAATAATATGATGTGATCTTCGCCTTAAACTTACTCATCCATATTCATCAGAGATTGACGTCGTTACATTGACCTGAGGCCTTACCACGAGCTCTTATTGCCATGATAGTTTTACTTATATTATGAGACAGATGTATTTGACGTGTATACACCTGTCACTGTCCCACAACTGTAATAACTTTGGAATAAGAGCTCATGCTTGGGCCCTTGTGGCCTTGCTATAAGCTCTACTGTATGCCAGTGACAGATATATATACAGGGAGCCTACCATCGTCGGTTTAAGCAGAACGTATTAAGAACTTCTAGATATCAACTTTAAACGTCAAAGATAACAAGTTAGCAAGACGTCACTGCTTTAACGACGATAATGGGCCCCCATCAGGCCTAGACAAAGTAACATTATTTTGGCGTTTGCGTCAGTAGACGTTTCTACATGTACGGAAATACAAAATGTATGGAAATGACATAACTCAGTCACGTGACATATGTCATTCCAGTACATTTTGAATCGTTTCTATTAGTGAAGCGTGAACATACTGTTACTTTGTGCAGGCAAACTGGTATTTTTTTTAAAAATAAAATAAACAGCCGTGGTCGCCTCGGGGTTTGAGCAGTCGCCTGCTACGCAAGCGACGCAAGTTGGAGTCCCATGAGTTTTTCTAAAAAACTTATGTACAGTGATTTCACACCACGTGCTTTGCGGTGAAGGAAAACATCCTGAGGAAACCTACATATTTCTAGAAGTAATTCAAAGACGTATGTGTAGTGCCTGAGACGGCGATAGACTCACCATCTGTCACGTTGGCACTTAATCATCTTCGGTGAAGTGGGTGTTGTGATAACAACACCTCTGCCTACCCCTTCGGGGAATACAGGCGTGAGCATATGTATGTATGTAAAATAAAAAAGCCATTTACATTTTTTTTTTTATAAATATCAAACATTTTTGTTTTTAGAAATTCATTTTAGAACAAAAATAAGCAGTGTATTATGTTCGACATATCATTCAATAATTGTATCCTTTCTTGTCTACTGGAACCTCATTAAGTCCATTCAAAAAATTCATGACATTTATAGTTTGCAATAAATCATTAGTCTAGACTAGATAGTCTAGAATTTTCACTTGTGTCGTGTAACGTAATAGATACGAAACGTAGATGTTTTTTTTAATTATAAACCTGAAACTTTTTTATACTGAAACCAAACAATATAATTAAAAATTACGTTTCGAAGACTGCTGCAAATGATGTCCACCTAATTTCACGGTTAGCTTTCGTGGGAAATGCAACAAGCACGACGAGAAAATAGAAAAATGTGCTTGTTACTAAATAACAATCTAATTTCACAATTAAGTTATTATGTAATGACGTGATTCAGTTAAATTGTGATACAATTTATTTTTACAAAAGCTAACCTTGTGAACGTTTGGAAAGATTTGATGTTTAGAAATTTGGTCTCAAATTACTTTGTCATTTAAAATCTCAATCATGTTAACCAGGTTGAACGAATTTATTAATAAGACGAAAAAAGACGTTATTTTACTTTTGTATTCTTGGGATCTGATGACCGATGACAGCCATCGGTTTAAGCAGTCAAAGTCAAAGTCAAAAATATCTTTATTCGATTAGACTTTTTACAAAGTACTTTCAAATCGTCAGAAGGATATAATTATACAGGATTATTCATGCTACTGCCAGGTTCGGAAGGTTGCTTTAACTGAGAAGAACCTGGCAAGAAACTCAACAATTAATCTTTTCAAAAATATTACACAATTTTAAGAATAAAAAATAATAATTTAGGAAATTCCAATGCACAAATGTCGATAAAAATTTACATAACTAAAAATCTAGTACATCTACTTATAACTAAATGCGTGGCTTGAGATGACCAGCCCCCACAATAAGGAGAGTATATAAAGAACTTCTGCTGCGTTATTCTGTAAGGGTTCCCATCGTTACATTCATCGTCAATTATCTGTTTCAAAGACACGAAATTTAACTTTTACCGTCTCTATATATTATGTATCAATTGAAACCAACGCTCGTCGTCGAGTTCAACGCTGATGAACCTTACAGAATAACGCGGCTGAGCTGTAACGTTTCAATTTAGTACCGTAAAATTAAACGTCAAAGCTAAGCAGTCGTTAATAAGTCGTTAATAAACTTACATAAGATAAATATTCAGGTATATCAAATGAAGACACGTCGATATTCTTGAATTATGTGGTAAAGAGATGGAGTAAAATTATCGAGGCCAAAAATTTTGATTGATCGAGTTGGGTTTACTGAGTGACAACATAAACAGGAATATATATATGATTATGCTAGTTTTGCGCGTGTGTGCTATCAATACTAACTGTGCCAAGCCGTTTCGCCCGCATTAATTGAATTTCATGGGTGGCTTTATATCACGGAGCCGTAAACGTAGCCTAAGTAACTTGTAACATCAGCTATTGTCAGTGAATGTTAAAATCGGTCCAGCTGTTAGAGAGCTAACGGAACATCATCATCTCCCTGGCATTCTACCATACATTGTTAGGGTCGGCACTTGATTCAACCCGATGTGGCCGATCACCTGATTCTTATACGAAGCGACTGCCATCTGACCTTCGCAACCCCTTAAACGAGGAAAATCTGTGATCTGGGTTAAACCAGCTGACAGACTTTTTCAGGCCTCCGACCGACCTGTAACGATTGCCATAGATGATAAATTGGCAACCGGGACCGACGGCTTAACGTGCTCTCCGAGGCACGGAGGGAACTCGGGCGGCCACCCATCCAATTACTGGCTAGGGTTATGGTTGCTTAACTTCGCTGATCGAAAGCTAACAGAACAGTTAAAAAAAAAAATTTTTTTTTACTTAAATATCGTTCATACTTAGATAATCGCTTATTAAATAGCCGTTAATTTGGAATTACAATCAGACACTTCAATTTTATCTATCTGTATTGATAATTTCGTATTTCGCATCCTATCTGGGTCGAGAGCTTCTAATATATCAGAGAAGAATAAAATTACCAACAACAGTAGTTACAAAGTGTAAATAAACCAACATTAGTGGCAATTCTAATTCTGTTTATACGCTTGTTTGTCCAACGTATCTAAGAATAAGCGCTTAATGGGCTATTTTGTACACTATACCGGGCTATGTACTCGCTGCTATAATGGTCTTATGCGAACATGGCCTTAGCTACCGTATTGCGTAAATTATCTATTCTTCGTTACAACACATATGCATACGCCTTTATTCCCGTATAGGGTGACAGAAGTGTACTCATTGTAACCCACATCACATCATCATCATCATCACCCTGGCCTCATCCCATACATTGTTGGGGTCGGCACTTGATTCAACCCGATGTGGCTGATCACCTGATTTTTAAACGAAGCGACTGCCATCTGACCTTCGCAACCTCTTTAACGAGAAAAACCTGTGATCTGTAACCTACATCACAATCCCATGTAATATTAGGGGGCCAGCCTATTGCCATACTGCTGCTACTATGAAATTACAAATGGAATAACGCTTTCCCCGATCCGGGATCGAACGCAGGTATTCGTATTCCGCAACGACATTTGCTACCACAATACTAAAGAGGCCGTCTTATTACACATATACACTATACCGGGCTATGTACTCGCTGCTATAATGGTCTTATGCGAACATGGCCTTAGCTACCGTATTGCGTAAATTATGTCTTCTTCGTTACAACACATATGCATACGCCTTTATTCCCGTATAGGGTGACAGAAGTGTACTCATTGTAACCCACATCACATCATCATCATCATCACCCTGGCCTCATCCCATACATTGTTGGGGTCGGCACTTGATTCAACCCGATGTGGCTGATCACCTGATTTTTAAACGAAGCGACTGCCATCTGACCTTCGCAACCTCTTTAACGAGAAAAACCTGTGATCTGTAACCTACATCACAATCCCATGTAATATTAGGGGGCCAGCCTATTGCCATACTGCTGCTACTATGAAATTACAAATGGAATAACGCTTTCCCCGATCCGGGATCGAACGCAGGTATTCGTATTCCGCAACGACATTTGCTACCACAATACTAAAGAGGCCGTCTTATTTTAAACCGATATGATATTTATTTACATACTGATATTTTTTACATATAAATACCGTAAATAACTAATATATACAATTTCCATGTCACAATGCTAGTTACCGTACTCCTCCAAAACGGCTGGACCGATTTGTATGAAATTTTGTGTGCAGATCGGGTAGGTCTGAGAATCGGCCAACATCTATTTTTCATACCCCTAAGGGTGACCACCCCAAAAAAATATATGGAAATACAACGTTTGCCGGGCACAGCTAGTTTCCCTATATATTTGGTGAAAATCTGTTAATTTTCTTAATAAGGTTTAATTTTTTGAAAACGTCACCAAAAAATAAGGTACTTTCGATAAGCTGTTACAATAATTGTATTCCAAACGAATTCCAACACTGCAACCCAGACGGAAGGTAAACTTGAAGTTGGCAAGAATAGTTCGGTTTAGGGGCGATATTAACGGGCCATGAAACTATTTCAAATTAACATTCCGAAGCGTTTGTAATACCATTTTGTTGCTAACGAGTTGAGTTTATTGACATTTATTGTAATTGGTCATTGAAATATTTATGTGACGGAAAATAGAGGGATTTAGAGGACGTACGTCACTATTTTGAACGATTTACGACTTGATAAAGTCTGCGAGGATATCTGACATTCAATTTCAATAAAATAATTTAGAACCGATATCTTTTAAGGATATTGGAAATAGCTATAGATACAAAACATACATTTATGGCTTGTATTCCTCGAAGGGGTAGGCAGAGGCAGGGCCGTACATTGAATTTTCAGAAGGGTAAGCTTAAACAATAAGTAGGGTAGGTAGGTTATAATATACCAATACGTTTTGGTATATACAAACATACACACACGACACGAGTGTATTCAGTCATCACAAATGGTAAGCACTGCTTATCTGCTTATATGGAATGCACATCCCTGGGCAGGGGTGTTGTAATAACAACACCCACACTTCACCCAAGATCATAACATATTAAGTGCTAACGTGACATGGACATAACCCATCATCGCCTTAGGGCGCACTATTGTGTCTTTGAATTACTTCTCACGCTGTTTTTCTTCACCGTAAACCACGTGGGGTAAAATCACTACACTTTCGTTGTACATATTTATAAAAACTCATTAGTATAGGCCTCTGGCGCAGGCGACTGCTCAAACCGAACACCCAAAGTTAGTATATTAGCTTTTATAATAAGTTACCTACATGTATTGTAAACTTACCCTTTAATAAATTTAAAGATACTGTAAAATCTGTGTTACTTAAAAAGGGTTATTATGCAATATATAATCACTAGATTATATGTGATAAAGAAACTTGGAATAATGTACCAGATAACGGGTTACGGGGACGTCTGGATGGCGGGTTGTCCACTTCCCTATACGATGGTTGAGGAGGTCAATGGCTGGCATTCACGTCATACTTGTGAACAGGTGCTGCTTGTGGTGGCTGGGTATCTCAAGCTATGCATTTAGTTATAAGTAGATGTACTAGATTTTTAGTTATGTAAATGTTTATCGACATTTGTGCATTGGAACATTGTCCATGAGCTTACGTTTCTTAAATTATTTATTTTGTATTCTTTAAATTGTATAATATTTTTGAAAAGAGTAATTATTGAGTTTCTTGCCAGGTTCTTCTCAGTAAAAGCAACCTTCCGAACCTGGCGGTAGCATGTATAATCCTGTATAATTATGTCATTCTGACGATTTGTAAGTAGGTACTTTGTAAAAATTCTAATCGAATAAAGATATTTTTGACTGTGACTTTGACTTTGAGTATATTAACTAACTGTGCACAGTTTTGCACGCATATTCAGTCGCGTAGTGCAATTTAATGAATACCTTTTCCTCATTTTTTTGTTTAAGATTAACCGGAAAATGCAACAGACAGCCAGCGAATCATTTTATATGTTGTTTTTTATCTAGATACCGTTTTTACCTTCATATTATGCATTTAATGAAAAGCTGTAAAATTCGTATTACAAACAGACAGAAAGATGTATGCATGTGTGACGAAACCAATAAATATTGATTTTCAGAAAATATTTTCCCTATTACGAACATATAATCATAGTAAGTAATAATATATATTTATTCAATCAATATCAATGTAGCAAAGGTTCAATAAACCCATGCAGTATGGTGCACGAACCTTATATATAGTCGCATTATTGTAATGATATCGTGATCCCTCGCTAATGGATTATGTGATCACGGACGCTATTGTCACGAACAGCGCGTTCTTCGAAAATATATCTATTATGATATATCTAATTGAAGTGTCTGTTCGTAATTCCAATTAAACAGCTTTTCACTTAATTCATAATGAATAAATACGGTACCTACTTATATATTAAAAAAACCAATGCTATTTATTTTCTGTCCGTCTGTCTATTTCTGTCTAATCTCTGAAACGGTTGTACGAATTTAATCAGCTTTCTCTGGCAAGGAGCAATTTAGGGTACTTTTATTAAAAAAAAATAATTAGGTTAGTTCCGCCAAATAAAACCTCATTAAATAAAGTAAATGCGAGTGCAACTGCGGGGCACAGCTAGTCTAGCTAGTCTACACTACTATTATAAAGAGGAAAGATTTTTATTTTTGTGTGTATGTTTATAATCAATAAACTCAAAAACTACTGTGCCGATTCCAAAAATTATTTCCCTATTGGAAAGCGACATCATCAGCAAGTAGCATAGGCTTTATATTATCCCCGTACTCCCACGGGAACGGGAACTACGCGGGTGAAACCGCGTGACGGCCGCTAGTGTGTTTATAATTACCTTTCGATGTAGGAACGTGAATAAATAATTCGAAAGAGTGTGTTGTAATGTCACTACTGTTTTGAGTTTAATGTTTTATTGCTGTGTCAGGATCTGGATTGAGTTACGTCATTATTCGTTTTACAATTACTGCAATTACGTATATTGTTGCAATCAAGTTTCAATCAATCATGCCTGTTCAATGTGATTAAAAACATATTACATAATAAAGGAGATGTAATAAAAAATACACATTTATATTCAATCTAACGAGATTCTTAACAATATCAACCATTTAAGCTCAAAGTGGAATAATTATTATTTTAATATAATATTATAAAGAAATATATGTATGCATGTTTGTATTGAATAGGCTCAGAAATTACTAGACCGATTAGAATAATTCTTTCAGCAATGGATAGCTACACTGTCAGCGAGTAATATTGGTTATATTTTATCTCCGTATTCCCACGGGAACGAGAACAACGCGGGTGAAACCGCGTGACGACGTGAGCCTATGTTACTAGTTGATAAAAATTGTACTATTCATTGCCGAACGAATTTTTAAGATCAATCCAATAGTTTCGGAGCCTATTCAATACGAACAAACCAACAAATATTTTCTCATATATTAGTATAGTTAAGTGCTTTGGCACTAAACGTTCATTTATTCAAATTGTAAAAAGAGCCGTGGTGGCCTCGGGGTTTGAGCAGTCGCCTGCTACGTAAGCGACGCAAGTTCGAATCTCAGCGGGGCCTGTACCAATGAGTTTTTCTAAAAAACTTATGTACAGTCATTTCACACCACGTGCTTTACGGCGAAGGAAAACATCGTGAGGAAACCTGCATATTTCTGAGAAGTAATTCAAAGACGTATGTATAGTGCCTGAGATGGCGATAGACTCACTATCTGTCAAATTGGGTGAAAAGTGGGTGTTGTGATAACAACACCTCTGCCTACCCCTTCGGGGAATACAGGCGTAAAAAGAAACCTATTTCTGTCTGTCTCTTTGCCCCGGCAAATTTCTAAAACGGCTGATAAAGTATTTAAGCAAAGAATTTTCCAAGAAATAAATCTACTCATGAAATTAAGCTTATGTTTTGAAACTAATTTTAATAACATACCAACTTTGGGTACATACATACAATACATATTTTCACGCCTGTATTCTGATGGTGGACCTCGAAGACACCGAAGAAGGTGGACAGAAGTTCAATCTATCGCAGTCTCAGGCACTATATACACGTTTTTGGAATTACTTCTGAGACAAAAGCAGGTTTTTCTCACGATGTCTTCTTTCACCGTAAAGCACGTGGTGTGAAATTACTGCACATAAGTGTTTTTTAGAAATTGCTCATTGTTACAGGCTCCGTTGGGATTCGGACTTGCGTCGATTGCAGAGCAGGTGACTGTTCAAACCCCAAGGCCACCACGGCGGCTAACTTTGGGTACCTAAATATATTTCTATAGGAAATACAGTTTCTAGTGTTGTCATTATAACAATGAAATGCTAAATAGAGAATACTAAATGCCCCCATTGAAAATAACTCTATCTTTGAATAAATAAGGTACAAATGTTCCACGTTTTATTAAGCATTGAAGTTGAAAGAGCACAGTCGTTTCCACACGTGCGGCGTGTATTGTATATTTTACATGTAGAAGTTTGCAACACACATTAATCATTCGGTAAGTTCGCGTACAGATGCCAGTAATGTTGCTAGTTTTGCTTTATGAAAAGTGTTGCTGTCTTTAATATACAAAAGTTCGAATATCTATTTATACTAATAATATTAATGGGAAAGTGTGTGTTCTGCCTTTCTGAATTTTAGCTTTCCACAGCTAAGCTCAAACTAAGCTAAAAGTTACGCATAGATCGATTCTGACCATTGGAACTGTGTTCTATTCAATATTACTTAAAATTGTTAAAGTGAGATTCTTGTCGGGTTCTTATTAGTAAAACAAGCTTCTGAACCCGACTGTAACATTTATAATCCTGTATAATCATGTCTTCCTGACGATTCAACATTACATTGTTCGTTAAAAGTCGAATCAAATTAATATATTCAGTTTGGTAATGAAATTCGCCGAGAAAATTTTTGCCGAGACGCCGAATAGCCGTGGTGGCCTTGAGGTTTGAGCAGTCGCCTGCTACGCAAGCGACGCAAGTTCGAATCCCAGCGGGGTCTGTACCAATGAGCTTTTCTAAAAACACTTATGTGCAGTAATTTCACACCACGTGCTTTACGGTGAAGGAAGACATCGTGAGAAAAACCTGCTTTTGTCTCAGAAGTAATTCCAAAAACGTGTGTATAGTGCCTGAGACTGCGATAGATTGACCTTCTGTCCACCTTCTTCGGTGTCTTCGGGGTCCACCATCAGAATACAGGCGTGAAAATATGTATTGTATGTATGTACACATGTTAATCGTCTTCGGTGAAAAGTGGGTGTTGTGATAACAACACCTCTGCCTACCCCTTCGGGGAATACAGGCGTGAGCATATGTATGTATGTATGTAATATTTTTCCGAAATTTGGAATCGAGGTTGCTATAACGCCTAGAATGACCATAGAGACAATACCAACTATTTATTATAATAAAGTAAATTATTAGTTGAGGTTTTACTACCTCGTATTCCAGTGAAATATATTTTTATTTCTATCCTGGATAAATCTGCCCTGCGGGGGCTGTGCAAATAGACATCTTATTTACCGCACCTTTGAATCCGCTCAGGGATTGGTCTTTGGTATACAATAGTTTATTTATGTCTGACACGAATTCAACAAAGGTATTGACATATACTCATACTAGTGAGCCGTGGTGGCCTCGGGGTTAGAGCAGTCGCCTGCTACGCAAGCGACGCAAGTTCGAATCCCAGCGGGGCCTGTACCAATGAGATTTTCTAAAAAACTTATGTACAGTGATTTCACACCACGTGCTTTACGGTGAAGGAAAACATCGTGAGGAAGCCTGCATATTTCTGAGAAGCAATTCAAAGACGTATGTATAATGCCTGAGACGGCGATAGACTCACCATCTGTCACGTTGGCACTTAATCAAATTCGGTGAAAAGTGGGTGTTGTGACCTCTGCCTACCCCTTCGGGGAATACAGGCGTGAGCATATGTATGTATGTATGTGTACTCATACTAGCTACAAGGGTTCCTGAAGGGGTAATCAGAGATGGAACTTCATCCACTTCAGCTAAGGTCATGAGGTGCTAGCCTGACAGACACCTTCTCAGGCAATACACATGCATTTTGGAATCTTTTATCGACACGTGAAGGCTTCCTTATGATGTTTACTTCACCATAAAGGGTCTATACATTAATTAAAAGGTTATCTATTAAATAAACTAAATCAATATGTCTGTTTGTTCCAGCTTACCTCTGTAACGATTGGACCCATTTAAGCGGGACTTTCAGTGATAGATAGCTTATGTTATAAAGAGTAATGAAGACTAAGGCTTTTCTCATTGTTAATCCTACAAGGGTAGAAGCTAGTTAGTATCTTATCTTAATTATTTATTCAGTTAACGCTATGAACGTAAAAAAACTACACACTTCGAAAACTATGTCATTGACGTATTTCTTCAATTGATCGATATGGTATAAAAAAAAATATATTTTATACTATATGAATTATTCATCTCAAGCTACACAATTATACTATTACGTAGTACTTATTTTTAGTTTTAAAATTTTTTTTATATCGACTTTTGTACTCTGGAACTGTGTCCATGGGCTTATATATATTTATATTGTATTACTCAAAGCTGTAAGTTTTTTTTTTTAAAAGAGTAATTACTGAGTTTCTTGCCAGGTTCTTCTCAGTAAAAGCAACCTTCCGAAGCTGGCGGTAGCATGTATAATCGTATGTAATCGTGTCTTTCTGACGATTTGAAAGTATTTTGTAAAAAGTATAATCGAATAAAGATATTTTGAAATGAATTGTATTGAATTAAAGGAGTCTTGCTAGCATTCCTGCTTCCTTACAAATAGAAAATAAAATGTTCCTTGCAAACACTTTGACTCCCCTCCAGATAGAATAGGTACGTACAATTTCACCCCATGGCGTATTTATTCACACGAACACATCAAAGATTGAGGACTGGGGTGCTTCATCTACATGAAAATAGGGACCTGACCTGTTTGTTTCGACTTTTTGTATTATGCATCCGTTCCTGTCTCGTCAATTTACCAGCGAATATTTCAAACGTATAGTAAATATTCATTCGGAAAATGCTTCAAGACAATCGGAGCCTTTTGGGAAAAATGTGTTTTAGGAATTTGCTCTGTACGAATGTCGGAATGTTTTCTGATGAAATGAAATATGGCGGAATTTGTTATTTTTGTGACTTGTGTTCTCGGTAAGGCTTATATATTTTAATGAGGGTAATACAATAGACTTTTAGATGTTTATCAGGATAATGATGTAGTGATGATGGGATATCATCAAACCTATGACTAGGGTCAGGCACAAATAGAGCAGCTATGTACTGGCCCGGACCCTACCTGTGGACCAGTCCGCCTCCAGTCCAGGCACTACCCTGGACCAGGCGCTGTATTCCTTCCTGAAGAAGACCAGGCTGCTCCCAGCCGGACCTTTGTCCCTACGTCAGGCCAGTGTTCCCCTTCCTACCACCTCCCTCTACCCACCACCACTAGTGAAACAGACGTTTAATAAACGAGCCCACTTTGTAAATATGAAACACTCTTCTTATTTCTACACCACCTATCCTGTTCCCGGGTTCTGAGCTAACTCCCCCGGGACAGCTATTTGGGACTCTTTCGACATAAGCATCACTATGTTGGCACAATGATTGCATAGTGACACTAGAAAGAAAGAAAGGAAATGCTAAAATAAATAGTAAAGGGGTAAGCAGAGTTGTTACAAAAACACCCACATTTCATCCTCAAGGACCTAGTGTCGTCACTAAAAGCGTTCATAGCCTGCACTCGCCGCATCGTTTGCCATCAAGCGGACTGTGGCGAGAGTCGGTTATTACAAATAGAGTCACAATGATACATTTTTGTCCGTTTGTGAGAGATTTGTTAACCTGACATTTCGTGTGTCATATTCTGTGCACTAACGTGGTACTGTGACGAAAATTACGTAGCAAACCGAACCCGGCGTTACCATGTACAGTCCTGTATAATTATGTCATTCTGACGATTTGAAAATACTCTGTTAAAAGTCTAATAGAATAATGATATTTTAAATCTGAATTTAAAATTTCTGTTTATATGATTTTAGTGGTTTCGTAATCAAAACGATTGATATATTAATGATACCACAGTATTGACTGTGTATGGAAAGTATTGAAACGGCCGATCGGTAGTTATCAGGCATGATATTGCCGATGCAATCGTAATGGAATGGCACTCTAGTGAAAAAAAAATTACCCACACCCGCGGTTTCACCCACGGACATAATTTCATGGATGTTTTAAATAAAAGTAGCCTTAGTTACTCCTTGTAGCATTAGCTATCTACCAGTGAAAGACCCGTTAAAATCAGTCCAGTAGTTTCGGAGATTAGCTAGAACAAACAGACAGACGGAGAGACAGACAAAGAAAATAATTGGTTTTTCCATGTCAGTACCATACTTTCATATGGATTTAGTTCAAAGCTGTAATCTTGGAATGACAAACAGACACTTCAATTTGATTTATCTGTATAGATATCTCCTTTCCACTTTTTAATTCTGGTAATGAATATTTTCTAATATAAAAATCTAATAACAAAAAGTTTCACTATTACAAAAAAAATATTAAACTAAGCGTCTCGTCAGCTTTAATGCGGAATGATAGTGAAATTGTTTCATTTTTCAGTTCATTGCCGCCGTGGTGAGAGCAAAAAGGTTTTATCCGATTACTCGGTAAAGTTCGTCGGTCGGACTGTCTCAAGGTCGTTAACGCAGATATATATACAAATAAAGACTAGTTGGTCATTACGTACTTTATAGTGCCTGAGTCTGCCTACCCTTTACCTCTGCCTACCCATTTTCATTCAGTAAAGGATGGACCAAATTTAAACATGTTGGGCAAAATAAAAACAAAATACAATGTTGGCGCCATTTGTATACGCAAAACGTGAAATGTTTGAAAATGGACCCGAAATCCATTAAAAGGGTTATATGTAAATGAATGGTATTTGGCAGTATATATTCCAGGTATGAATAAAGGTAAAAAAAACATTATACGTAACCAAAATAAGGGTAATTTTTATTTGTGCCAATCGTATGAAATATGAGTAAAGGCATCACAAACGATACAACGGGGAGCGTGAGTTTTTATTCAGACCAGGTCTAAAAAGGCTACTTTGGGAGAATCATAATGTGACCTGAATATGATTCATCATCGTAATGATAAAATGGTCACTTATGTGCAATTCATAATTATGATTCACGAATGATTACTAAAATTGTAGATTTTAGTTCCTAACTTACTTTTTATGATGCTATTTGTCGCAAAAGTAATTCATATTTTGTGGACCGTTTCAGGGATCTTCACAGTGTGAAACAGGTGAATTGAGAAATTAATTTATTTATTTTTTTATTTATTTATTTACTTATAACCTCTTTACAGTATTTTCTACTAATGCGATGTTACAGGCAACAAATTTACAATTTATAATTAAAATTAGAATTAGCAATAAGTATAATTAAAACAAACTAACTGTATTAAAAATTAAACTATTATAAAATATACTTAAATATCTATCTAACTTAATACATATTTATATGGATAACTCTAAATACTTTTGAGCACACTCTGCGAGTTTTGGCAGGCTCTGGTGAAAGATGTCGATATTGCTAGACATGGCGTTTATCAAACGAATGGCGCGCGAGATGGGAGCATATTTAAGCAGATTAGTAGTTGGTGACGGTATTGCAAGTGTGGCGGGTCGGCGACGACTGGTGGTCTGCGCACACAGGTGTAACTCCGCGAGAACTTCGGGGTAGAAATATTAATCATATGTGAATCATAATATGAATTGTTAAGTTAACATGATGTGTTAAGTATGACTTATTTGCAATGGAAAAAAATGGTATCCTGCAAAGAAATTTTGTTAAAATATACTAACAATTTTTTTTTTATGGGATCTAATTTTTCTGGTACTTAGTACCTATGGCGGTGACAAATATGCACGCAGAGAAATGCGCGATGTCTCTGCGTACGAGACGTGATAAACCACCCTCGCAGGTATCACAGTGCCTCCCAATATGCCCTAGGAACCTTGGAGATATTGCATTAAAATAATCGCGTCATTTTCACCCATTCGGTATGAAACCACCCTCAGTAAAGCCATTACACAACCCTGCGGACAACAAATCATATTTCCAAGCATACACTTTTATTGGATGGCTTTTTGAATGAAATATTATAATGTGTTTGAAGCGTAATGGACAGAAAGAGGGCTTTCGTTTTAATTAGTCTAACGAGTTGCTTGACAACGAAATATATGGTCAAAAAGTTGTTACGATGAAATTAATCATTCTTTATCAAGTCGTGATTGTTGGTCAGTAGGCACGGCTGCTATGGTTTTTAGCAGGTTCTATTCCTCACCATCTTCCTGACCTTCTCCCATACATTGTTGGGGTCGGCATTAGATTCAACCCGTTGTGGCTGATCACCTGTTTCTGTCGGTATAAAATATGAATCTCCTGAACATTTTCCCCCTTCTTACAAATTATAGACTAAGATAGCCTGTACAAGACAAGTATGTAGATTAGAGTGATAGTACAATACTACGCCGATAGATGGGGTAATTACATTGAAAATCGCGCTATTAAGATTCTCCGCGGTATATGTAAATACTAGAGCTCGCGGTTAAATAAACAAATTGTATCTCTTTGGTAATCAGGTATTTTAATTGATCCCAAGTACCTACTCTAGGTAAGAGCACAAAATTTGTTTATAAACCTTGATTTAATAGTTATTCCATCTCTTTCTGTGACACGGATTCAAAAAGGGATGGACAAAGCTTTAGTTCCAGTATAGTTTAGTATTGTTTTAAACCATGTTTTGTAACAAGAGAGCTTATGTTTGCTTTCTTGTTCTATTTACAAAAAATACCCTCATTTTCTTCAAGATCTTAAAGGCAATGGTGTTACCTTATCCAAGGAATATATTGCCCTATGGTTATTGTACTAAAGAATTTGAATACCAAATTGTACCAGTCGAGCTCGACACTCACTGTATAATCGGTACGAGTTAGGGCAAGACTTCTGTCACACTTAAAAATGTATTTGTTGGACATACAGCAAATAAGTAATTTAGGAATTGATGGTTAAAGTAATATAATAATAATAATAATGATCTCCTACCGAATTTCGGTTACGGCGGCTAATCTCAACGAGGATCAGCAATGTGCGCAGGAGATATTATAGTGCACAAGTGTATGCGTCAACACAGGTGCACTCTTTATTCCCTCACTCTCATAGTGCGATGGGAGGCAATCCGACATGACCGGAGAGAGATCAGGCCTAGGACCAACGGCTTAACGTGCTTTCCGAGGCACGGGGGTGGAAACACCGCCAACTTCCAAACTCCGGGCATTTTATTGTGAATTTCTTGACAGAAAAAACCCAATATAAATTTTTGACTCGACCCGGGAATCGAAGCCGGGACCTCGTGATCGGCAGACGAACGTACTAACCACTAGACCAACGAGGCAGTTGTAAAGTAATATAATTGTATACTCGATTACATACATACTTCGAAATAATCCTGAGAACTTTCGTGTTAACGGAACGATAAGATAAGAAGTAATGAATACGCCAATAAAGTCGCGAACTGAATAATGTTGTTCAACATTTGATTAAATTTTAAGGTTCTTTCAACATTGTTGCAAGTGAAATACACAACAATTTCAATCAATCTTTTCATAAACATTACATTATTAATTGTACTAATACATTGTAAAACAAACGAGTACTATTCTATAATGCAATGCAAATATAAAGTAACCAGCAATTACACTCGACCTGCGATATGTAAATTTTCTGTATTAAAATTACCACTATTACCTACTTTATAGTTATTTATTTCACAGAAAAATTTGAGTAAATATATTGCTTACATACTACATAATACGTCACGTAAATCGAATCAGCGGTTCTTGAGTTATAAGCGCACGATCAGACAACCCGGTTTATTTGTTTAGTTGTATATAAGAACTCATTGTTTAGGCTTTATGAATAATCATAGGTTAATATTGGGGTCGCAGCAATGACGACACACCTACATACAATTGTTATGATACCGTAGGAAAAATCATCTTTGTAAATCTGTTATACAGGATTATATTCCTTGCTGCAGTAATTTCACGCGAGTTTTTGTAAAAAAACTTATATACAGTGATTTCACACCACGTGCTTTATGGTCACTGAGGCCCTGGCATACTAACCACTGGACCAACGCTGTCGCCATAAATAAATGACTAAGTAATTGATGACAATTATCACACGTTTGTGTTGCCATAAAACCATGTATAAATAATGTGACATAGCTGATTAATTTATTCTTATACCCTTGATTAAATACGGCCTCCGGAGCGCACAATAGGCATAATTATGGTGATGTATTTGAGCCTTATTGGGCTCGTCAACTGTTCCTGTTATGTTAATTAGTCGGAACATCGCCTCGCATTTACATGAAATATCCTATTACCGGTTATAAAATATACTGGAATTGATTTATATGGACGGTGAGGGATTCATCATCTATCACTTGATCATCTTCGGTGAAAGGCTGGTTTGGTTAAAACAACACCTGCTATCTGGTTACCCATCGCGCATATTATTGGGATAGCATGAGTATACTATTTTTTAATGAAGCAAATAACGTATTTATCATATAATTTTCACTTTGTAAAGGACGTCTCGACATAGACCATCGGTCTTTTTTCGGAGGCGGATTGTCGTCATCTACATCTACACTACTATTATAAAGAGGAAAGATTTGTATGTTTGTAAGTAATAAGCTCAAAAAGTACTGTGCCGATTTAAAAAAATATTTCACCATCAGCGACTAACATAGGCTTTATTTTATCCCCGTACTCCCACGAGAACGGGAACTACGCGGGTGAAACCGTGTGACGTCCGCTAGTCATTAATAAAGTAAGGAGAAGTCCAATGGTAGGTTCCTATCTTATACTTGGGGAGTTTAGAACCTATGTTCCACCAGGCTTAGGCACTTCGCAACGTCTCTGAATATCTACGAATCTAGTTCTCCTACGGTATTTTCTTCGTTCGTGGTGTAACATCACAGCACTTGAGATATGACTCCTTATATCCATGATTTGCAAGCGACTACTAAACCACACGACCACCTCGACTCTTGTATGTGAAGTCCCAATTAATCTGACCACTAAGCATGCTAAGTTATGCATTAATTCTAATATGTGCTTAGAATACAAGTGCTTACATAAACATTGACTAGCTACCAATGTAACGTAACACGGCGTAAACAAGGGTTTCTGGTAAACGGTGACATGAAGAGATATAAGAAATATACTACTTGATGGCTTACCTTTGTTGCCCTTGGATGCATTTTCAGGTTTCTTGTATGGGTTTATAGGCTAGTATGGGTACCAGGGCACACGGGAGTAGACGGGAATGCGTGCGCAGACAGCCTTGCAAAAGAAAGAGCCATGAAGAAATTCGTTTGTCCCGAACCATCTATAGGCCTACCCTATAGAGCTTACAGTGCATTGCAAGATTATTCGAAGGAACATCACAATATAGAATGGATAGCTAACACTGGACTAAGACATTCTAAGCAGTTAATAGACATCTGGGGGGGGGGAGGGGTGAGAGCCAAAACAGAAAGCTATATATAGATATATGTCAGCTTAGGCAAGCCACGGGAGCACTAAGAGGTTATTAACAGATCATTTATTTCTAAAAATGAAATTAATTCACTTGAAAAAATGACAACGTTTAGGTAAATGAGATACCCTTGGTGTTATATAGAATCTAGGAATCTATGTATGGTGTTCAATTAACTAATAAGAACTGAATTAAAATGCACATCGTTTCCCTACGACTTACAGACGTGTCTTAGATATAGAAGTATTAATTAAGTATACTAAGTAAGGGTCGAGATACTAAAATATATTCACGTAATATTTCGCGTCGTTTGTTCTCTAACCGGCGGGACAATTATTTTCAGGGAAAAGTAAATTTTACACCTATTTCAATTCTTACAACGGCGTTAAAAGCGGCACCGTATTTATGTTATTTAGAGATTAATTAACCAAGTCATTTCGTGTGTAGAATTATTTTGTATAAAAACCTTTCGCGTGATATTCACCAGCAAATGTGTGCTCCATCTCCTTGCGGTAACGAGATGCGGGGCTCCAGTGTAAGCGGGTACTTTTATTTATAAATTTCCTTGCAATTAATCCACGACAACTAGCGTAACGACCGTTTTCTCTTTTTAGGGTCAAGTATGGCACTTGCAACGTGAGCCGGATAAAGCCGTGTATGTTGATTAATTTAAAGGTCATACTGCGGGACCTTTTTTCAGCCACCGTGCACGCGCCACCGTTTTTCTCTTTTATTTAAGTAAGACAGTGTTATATCACCCTGAAATACTACACTTTACAGATAATTTTCTTCATTTGGATTTTGTTTTAAGCACACCGAAATTGCAGTGTCATAAAATGTGACTGTCAACAGGTGGCGCAAGGTGGCTCCTAAGCTGCATAAACAAGGGAAGGAAAAAAATATCGCATGAGTAACGCTAGCTCAGTTGGCAGAGCAACGGAAATCTCAGTCCTCTGAGAATAGAATTCGTTTGTTAGGTTTTATATATCTCCCATACTAGGATAAATTGTATAACGACTTACAAAAGTTTTTCGTGCACAGACGGCAATTAAAATGTTTTAAATATTTTGTTTTTGTTCTAGATTTTTTTGTTATATTTTTTCCTCCACGCTAGTAAAGGGCCGCACCCCAACAGTGGCACTCAAAGTGGAAGTCGCCAGTCACGGCACTCGATCACATCTCGTAACTACCTGTCGGCGGTAACTCCTCCATTTTCCTTTGCGCATCTTTGCCTGTTGGCTTAAGAGCGAAAATAGCGTAGCAATTAAATTATCTTTAGTTAAAGAGCCGAAATGCCAGGACTTCAAAGAAACTCAAGGATCTTTCGAAATAAAACGATTGTACATGAGGACGTAATTTGGTAGGTGGCTTTTGCTATTCAAATTTCAGTATGTTTGTTGAAAGCATGTGTAACTGAAACTGAAGACGTACGTCGAATTAATAATATTAATACGCAATGAGTATTTAAAGTTTTTAACTATAGTAAAAGATATAGATGAAATATATAATAAAGACATTTCACTCTATATTTAATAACTATATCTACGCTCCGCCCGGCTACACACGGGTATTTTGTCCGGGTGGCGTTATATTATCAATTATTTGATAAATACGAGATTAACGAACAGTGTTTTGATTTATATAACAAAAAAGAGGAAAGACTCACAGTAAATGTTACATTTTGTTACTAAAACAAAAGTAATGTTTCAAAATCGCTTCAGCTTATGAATAGAACCAGCACGTAAGGATTTGCTGCGTAAATTATTTCTTTATGCGAGAACGGCAACGTATCTGTTGTAATTTTGTGATAAGAAGGGCTGGAGCGGTGCGATAGCGATTATTAGCTCCTTTGATGGATGACGAAGGGATGTATGAGATGTATAAGGTGTTTTACTGACAAAGGATGTTACAATTCACGTGGCTTTATAGTGAGGCTTATGTGTGAGTATTCTCATTATTGAAAGCTGTATTTTGTCAAAGTTGTCTGCTCATCTTATGAGTATTACTAGCAATGGGGTTTTGTTATATGGTCTCTTGCAGTTGGTAGGAGAGAGCTATCTCCACTGCATTACCGGACAAAAGGGGGAAAGCCGAGGGTCTCCAGCCGAGCTTAAACTTAAAAACTAAGCAACACAGCTAAAGGCGCCTCGGTGCGGGGTTCGGACCTCGGTTTAGGGCGTTGCTGGGGGATGAGTTAGGGAGCTGGATCTGACACGCCGGTGTGGATGGAACAATGGTCGATTCGGTGTACTAGCATTAGGAAAAAACGCACTTTTATGGGCCTATATTCACGCCTGTATTCCCTGTATGAAGGGAAGGCAAAAGTGTATCTGTGGTAAAAGCACATTTCTTCAGTAATTATGTTTAAGTCTCATGTGAATGGAGGTGAGTGTATTGCCATTATTAGCCAGGGATTAATTCAGACTTCTGGCTGCTCCTGGCGTGAAATTTTTCTAGTTTAAATTTAACGCCAAAGACGGTCTATGAGTACTTAAAAATAATTAATTACAAGCTATTCCTAACATATTCACTGGTAATTAACCTCCTTGTACGAATGAAGTTAACAAAAACCAAAGGTCCAAAGTTTCGTGAAGATCGTAATGAAAACGCTGTAAAGTTGGTTTGATTCCGTGTCTGAAGCTTTTAAACTCAAAGTACACTTGGAAGTTGGAAATTTTATTCAT
This sequence comes from Watsonalla binaria, assembly GCA_929442735.1. Lineage (NCBI taxonomy): Eukaryota > Metazoa > Arthropoda > Insecta > Lepidoptera > Drepanidae > Watsonalla > Watsonalla binaria. Next base: position 5,535,558 of record OV838938.1, read on the forward strand.
TTTAGAACTGCATTCGCCTTTGAAGTGAGTACGAAGTTGATATTTTACTTACTGGGTAAAGATACGATTCAGTACACTTACCTGTAACAGAAAAACTTATGTTTAATTTCACAACTTAATGTAGGAATTATAATATTACATACATACATACATATGCTCACGCCTGTATTCTCCGAAGGGGTAGGCAGAGGTGTTGTAATCACAACACCCACTTTTCACCGAAGATGATTAAGTGTAAACGTGACAGATGGTGAGTCCATCGCCGTCTCATACACATGTCATTGAATTACTTCTCAGAAATATGCAGGTTTCTTCACGATGTTTTCCTTCACCGTAAAGCACGTGGTGTGAAATCACTGTACATACGTTTTTTAGAAAAACTCATTGGTACAGGCCCCGTTAACCGTTTTTCTTAATCGTTACTTAAAGTAGGTCTAGATTCATTTTCTTGACTACGTACGGACATAATTTTAGAACGAATAAGAATCGTGGTAGGCTAGTACTAACATAGAAGGCCTTCTGCATTAGCTTGACTCTCAATATCTATACAGATAAATAAAATTGAAGTGTTTGTTTATAATTCCAAAATTATAGCTTTTTACTAAATGTATATACTTTATAAGGTCCTGATTTAAAAAGCTAATTTAAAAAAAAACTGACTGTCTGTGGGTCTGTCTGTCTGTTTGTTCCGGCTTATCTCCGAAGCGGTTGGACCGATATTAACGGGACTTTCACTGGCGCATAGCTAATGTTACAAGGAGTAACTTAGACTTCTTTTCATCATAATCACCCTGGCCTTATCCCATACATTGTTGGGGTCGGAACTTGATTCAACCCGATGTGGCTGATCACCAGATTTTCATACGAAACGACTACCATCTGACCTTCGCAACCCCTTTAACGAGGAAAATCTGTGATCTGTGTTAAACCAGTTGTCAGATTATTTTAGGCCTCCGGCTGACCTGTAGCGATTGCCAAGGTGATAAAGTGCTCTCCGAGGCACGAGTCACCCATCCAATTGCTGGCCACGAGCTCCTCAGACTTTTATTTCAAAAAAAAATATTTAGGGTTCCGCGGGAATCAAATTAAATATACGCGGGTGCAACCGCAGGGAACAGTTAGTAATTAATACAATAGTCAATAATGGTGTAGCAATGTCAATAGTTAATGATAACAGCATCAAGGCGTCAACCATCACTGCGACAATTATCCCACGATAATTACCAAGTAATTACTCAAGGGTAACAACAGGCCAGCTTGGTGACAATAAATTACCTTTTTATATCGATTCGGTCTTTGGTTACGGTTAACGCTTCCGCTAGTTTTTGCTACCTAGAGTCTTAAAGCTATTAGATTAATAGAGGTTTTCAATTAACTATCTTATCCGTAATTTTTTGTTCTTAGAATACATTATCCACAACTGTTTCATCGTATACGCACTAGATGGCGCCACTTGTAAACTGAATGGCGGTATAGCTTTATTTTATTATCTCTATCCGATTTCAAAAAAGGAGGTTCCTCAAATCGATCCTATTTTCTACACATATACATAAAATTTAAATGTCTGTTTGTATTACCAAATCAACTGCTTGTCACTAAATGTATATAAAAGTATTTACGGTACTGGCATATAAAAAACTATTTAAAAAAGAAAACTCTGTCTGTTTGTTCGGGGTAATCTCTGAAACGGCTGGATCGATTTTAGCGGGACTTTAACTGGGAGGTAGCTAATGTTTCAAGGAGTAATATAGGCTAGTCTCTTTCAATTTAGAATAAATGATTAGTCTTCAAACATGAGCTCATTAGGCGTCCCTCCCCCATTAGGTGAATCATAATGACGCCACGTAGATAATGTAATCGGACGAGACCTTGTATTGTTCCAATGACATTGATGGTACGGAACCCGCATGAGATAGAAGCCAAAGTGGCTGGTTTATATGTAAATTTTTAGATAATCTATATCTAGTCTCAATGTCAGACCATTTGGGTGCGTCTGATTGGGTATTTGAAAGACGTACCTTGTCTAACGAATAAGGAGCCCTTATGCATTGAATATTTGCTTACCCTGAAGGTCTAGTGCGAGTTTTTTACTGCCACCGTCACAACTCACCGCGTCGACGTAAACGCAGATTTGTTTAGGATCGAAACAGCGCCATCTGTTGGCCTCAAGCTGACACTATTGTGAGCTCATACAAAACTGCATTTACGTAGACGCGATGACTTGTGATGGCGATATAAAAAAAACTCACTCTAGGCACTCTGGTGGAATCCTTACTGCTTGTAAATCCTGTGTTTATAATGTGCAGTAGATGAACTATACAAATATTCATTCTAAATGCCAACACCAATGGTTATCATAACTGAGAGTATCTATAAAAAAACTTGGAGATAAACGGCAACAAACAGACAGACAAACATGGAAACATTTAGAAAAATTGGTGGAAAAATCAGTACCGTGTACACTTTCATGTGCATCTAGTGGAATACTGTTATTTTGGAATTACAAACAGATACTTTTATTTTATTTATCTGTATATATAGACATAGAGGACCTGGTTGACCGTGCTGTGCTCGGTTTCTTTTTCTCACAAAAAACTAAACTTTATAAAAATAAAAAAAAATAAAATTTATAAAAAGAATGAAAAAATCTGACTCGAACCAGGGTAGGTACTCTAAATTCGTTATCGCCCCTTAACCTGGCAGCCTTACTCTGAACTATCGAACCTTGATAGATATCGGCGAAATTTACTGTCGTATTGTCATTATATTTTATGGGTTTTTCAATGCCTGAAAACATGGTCATGACGATGTTTTCCAAAACTAAAACCTAGCTAGATAAATTTATGGCCCCAGATTTCGGTTTCAGAGATACAATTGCTCGTTTAAAGGATTGTATGTATGTATGTATAGATATAGATAAGTATTGGTATAAATATCAGCTGACCTAGCAGCGACATGAACATGACTCAGAACATATTGATTTTGCATTAAAGTAGAGTGCATGACTAGAAATGCATGCAGAAAATATTTTTATGTCGCAATTTATAGTGGTAGCAAATCGCCTTCAGCTGTGCGATAATGTGATTGGCTTGCGATCTAATGTTCTTCGTCAATCTCTTGATCATTATCCATATAGATAAATAAAATTTAAGTGTCTGTTTGTAATCCCAAAATTACAGCTTTTCACTAAATGCATATACGGTACTGAATAAAAAAACTAATTTTCAAAATTATTCACTTCCTGTCCGTTTGTTTGTTCCGGGTAATCTCTGAAACGGCTGGTCCGATTTAAACGGGACTTTCTCTGGCAGACGATAATGTTACAAAGAGTACCTAAGGCTGCTATTAAAAAAACCGAGGGTTCCACGGAAATTAATTTAAATCCACGCGAGTGAAATACGTCTTTGAATTACTTCACAGACATATGCTAGGTTTCCTCACGATGTTTTCCTTTACCATAAAGCAAATGGTGTGAAATCACTGCACATGAGTTTTTAGAAAAACTCATTGGTACAGGCCCCGCTGGGATTAGCAGCAGGCGACTGCTCAAACGCCTCAACTGTAATATAGGTTTACTATTATCTTTTTGTCTAACCATAAGGTCCAAAATCACTAACCAGTAAACTATAATAAACATAACAATGAAACACACAACCCTTACTACAACATTTTATGAGTACAAACTCAAGTTCACGGTCTACAGAAAGTACAAATAAAACGCGCGCACGCGTCGATTGCCTGATCACCGCTATAAATGTCAATAGACATTGACGGTCGCAATTGCCATCATAAAAAAGTACCGTTTCCTGCGAGCAAAATATACTTAATTGTTTTGTAACAACTGTCCCATTTAATTGCATAACTAAAGTATACATTGTAAAAATTCCAGATAAATTGTAGAGTTAGTGTAATCTGGTGATAAACTGGTCATCAATTTTTAAGTATTTTGAGTGTAATTTCACCACAGCTAATAAAAGCAACCTTCCGAACCTGGCGGTAGCATGTATAATCCTGTATAATTATGTCATTCTGACGATTTGAAAGTACTTTGTAAAAAGTCTAATCGAATAAAGATATTTTTGACTTTGACTTTGAAAAATATTATGTTTATATAAAATTGTTTATTTTAAAAATAGTATGTATGTTTCGTGCGTAATTCGTCACAGGCTCTTAATTGAAGCAGATATCATGTGAATTGGTACAGACAGCAGGATATATCATGACAATGTGAGAATAATACGGTCTTATATTATGACAAGCTTCCGGGCAACCGGACCCAATATTGCGACAACACAAGATAAGAAGAACCACATTGGAATACGCAATAGTCATTATGGGTCTGTCTCTGTCTATATGTATGGCGCGAGGCGAATAAAAACATACGCAGGATCCCACTATTTTCGGCAACTCGTTCTTAACTCGTGGCCTGGGGGCCTATCATCATCGGTGTAAGCTGAGTGTGTAAAGAACTTCTGAGCTAGGAAGTTAGTAAGACGTCACTGCTATTACGATATTAGCCCTTCTTTTTTTATTTTATTTGAAATATACATTTTGAACGGCCAGTAACCAATTACACAAAACGTAGCAATATAACAAAATATATATACAGTACATAATACATTGAATTATATATACAGCATATTATAAAAATACAAGCATAATCAAACATTCGCCTCGCAATACTCCAGACATGCCGATATGATCGTCTGCCATTCATCGGCAAACAAATCACACTCAGAGTGTGACTCCAAGAGAGCGTTGAGCGCAGAGAGAGTGCGAGGGACAGGAGAGTATGATCGCGACTTAGTACGACCCGCTGATATCGAAAACAAATGTATTCTTCTATGTCTTTATTGTATTTTGAGACTTGCAAGGTTTGGGGAAAATCCCTGGAACCCTTTCTGGTATTGCATGAAAATATGAGTAAATAAGACGATGTTATGAATGAAATCACTCCAAAGTACAGACTAAAGATGACGTAAATCCTTGTTAAGTTGTGAGCAAAGACGACGTTTTTGGCGAGTTCAGTCTTTCAGAAACGCCCATCCTTTGTTTCCAAACTAAATGAGACTGCGCTTCACTGAGGCACGAAGTAAATAACTTTTGACAACTTGTCGTGCTATCCACTGAATGAACCTAAAAGTTAATTTAACTGTTATCTATATATATATACAGATAAATACAGTTGAAGTGTCTGTTTATAATCCCAAATTAAAAGCTTTTTACGAAATGCATATGCATTGACATAATAAAAATAAAAAAATTATTTTTTTTTTCTCTGAATGTCCGGCTAATCTTCGGTTTGACCGATTTTGACGGGACATTCACTAACAGATAGCTAATATTAGCAAGAAGTAACATTAATTATTTTTTTAAGCCGCGGAGAACAGTTAGAAAAAAAGTGTAAAAACTAGATCACAATGTAATTTAAAAGTAATGAAATGTTTGTCAGCAAATTAAGTCTCAAAAGCATCTATCGGAGCAGTAAAACACAGGTTCTGCCATTCTGGATGAATGCCTTGATTTCTAAACCCTTGGTTATGACAATCCTGGTATTAATCACACACTGACATTTTTCACTCAAATATATACAGTCATGAAGGAGAATCTCAATAGCGCGAGTTATAAGTATACGGCGCCATCTTGTGCCCAAAAAAGAAACTACTTATTTACAAAATAAACTACGTAAAGCATAACATTTATAAAAGAGATAAAACTTGTCGTCTGCTTAAAAGGTTAATTGCCAATATACACGTAATTAAACCCAATAGTGATCGACTACGCAGAAATCCTCCAGGCACGCAATAAAACGAAATCGAGGCCTATGACCCTACCACAATAAAAACTGCATGAAACTATCCAAGCTAAAATTGTAATGTCGACGCACTCTTCGGCCTGTGTGACCTTACTACCATGCACACCAATATCAACCTTAATACCAACAGCATTAAACACTCTTTAAGCCACATGTGCTCACGACTTATAATCCTTTTAGCATGTAGATATGATTGCCATTGAAGTTCCTTTGATATTCCGAAGGACGCAACTACAGCTTACTGTTAGGTGAATATAGACCGACACATTCAGCAATACGGTTCAAATCAGAACAAACTTGATAAGCATGTAGCTGGAGTCTGGGTAATACTCTTTGTGGATAGAAACATTTTAAACATTCGACTTATCGCCTGTGGTAATACTGTTCATATTTCTTTACGACGCTATCTGCTCCGCAGTATTGAAAAGCGCTAAAAGGCATTGGTGCAATTATGTGAATTGGATCGTGCTCCATTAACATCTAGGTTGAGAACCGTTTGGGATCGCGAGTGCAAGTGTCATGACATTGCATTCCAGGCGATGCGAATGACTTCGCGATGACAACGACCAGACAAGGGCAGTAGTTGCACAAAATAAATACTACAGAAGGCCAGATCTTATACATCTCGCACACGTAGACGAATTTAAATTAAAAAATATGCTAGCCATAGCATATTTTTATCCGACTACTTCTAGTCATGGAATTATATTATGATCCGAGACCCTCTTTCGCGCGTCTACTCGTTCAATGTAGGAAACAGTCCTACTGTTGGCTTTATATTTTGTGGTAGTTGCAAAGTCAAGGGGTATCGCCCACGCTTGTTGACTACATGTTTATATTGAAACAAATTGTTTTGTTTTTAGATTCGTGCAGTCGTCGAAAATAACTTATTTCCGGCGGGAAACTGACACAGTGCGAACACGCTGTACACTCAGTTTAAGCAGTTGTTTTTATACTCTTGGATGAAGTTTAAGAAATACATTTTGAAATTATATTTCTACTTTCAGAACTTTATACTTTATTTGGTTCATGCTTTATAGATTAATCGCCAAAAAATAGTAGCAAATGTTTAACAAAATTATCATTCTAAACAATGTAATAGGAATTATTGCTGTAGTGACATAAAGTCTAGAAGTCATTTATTTATTCAATTTATTTATTTATTTATTCAATAATTAGAACGGCATACAATGCCAATTACACTAATCAGACACATAAAATATTATATAAAAACTCAAAATAAATTTATTTATTTTTATTTATTTATTTATTTATAGTTAATTAATTAATTTATTAATAGTAATTAATAGTAAGTAATGTTTGAAAGTGCTGATTCGCCAACATAATCTGGTGCTTTTTCAATCATTCAATTCACTGATGTATTTTATATTTGATTCGGTTTCTGACGATGTTATACTAATTTATGAATTTAAATTTTCTTCGGGTTACATTGTCCCATCAATGTCAAAAAAAATAATTAATTAGTTTATCGTCGCAATCTCAAAAGGAAAGTTTTCTTAACAAGGTAATAAGTATTTGAATACTAAGATAATTAGAGATGTCACAAGTTATTCTGGAAAAGATAAAGTGATATATCAAAATGGTAAATTCACATTTTGTCCATAAATCATAGTGGCTGGAGGCAATCCAAGTCGTAATGAACTGCGACAGAATCTGAATTATTCAAGCTGTTTAATATATGAAGCTAAAGATTTTGCAGACCATTTGAATATATTTTACTACTTACGATATGAGAAAGACACGTTGAATATAGAAAACATTACACTGGAGATGCCATATCTAAGATAAGCCGTGGCGGCTGTGGGGTGGGGCAACGAATTACAGCAACTTCAAATCCCAGCGACCTGCACCATTGAGTTTTTCGAAAAAACTTAAGTGAAGTAATTTCAACTCACGTGCTTTACGGTGAAGGAAAACATCGTGGGTAAACCTGCATATGTCTGAGAAGTAACTTAAATACGTATATATATAGTGCCTGATACGATGTTGGACTCACCCTCTGTCACGTTATCCTTTCGAGGACCCTTCCAGGATGGCGTGGACATATATATTTAATGTGTTTTACGTGCTGTTGAGAATTTCGGTAATAAGTACAATATACGGATGGAATTTTTAATTCTAGTTCATTAATTTAACAACTGTGTTAGCAATCATTCGTCATTAAGTATAGTTCTACAGCCAACGTCTATAAACTGACGAAATTTGATTAATTGTTCTTTACACACTTTTACCAATAAAAATTATATCAGTATTTTGTTCATGGTAAAAATTTCTACGAAGTGTTCCAGACGAAATTGAATTAAAAACAACACGAAAAAAATTCAATGTGACCCTCCAGTCTAGCGAACATAATTTATTGACCCGGTCGTTTTGATCGAGACAATGTCAATTAAATTACAGGACACGATATTGACATGCCATGACGGATGTCTAAATATACATGCTAATAAGTCGATAAACTAGTCGCTACCATTACTTCTTATTGCGATAGGTATACCACTGAGTGACAATGACAGATATATACACGTCATATTCATCTTTCCTTACAGACAGTTAGTTAATTAGAAGATATTGCAGGTTCAATTTCCGTACAGAAAAAGAAGGAGTATATTCGTAATTGTATATAGTAGTAGCTCTCAAAAAATTATATAATTCTAGCTTGCAAATGCGGATTAACCCATGTCCACTGTCTACCTATGAATTCCAGAAGAAACGAAGATTTCAGACAAAAAACTAAGCTTAATATTTGTATACTAGTGTAGTATACTAAAATGTATATACTTAAGAAGATACGTTTTCAAAACGAATAACACTTATGTCATAGATTTAGTACAAGCCACATAGTCTAGCCATTTTGAGAATTGAAACTTGGAATCGCTGCCGGAATACTAACAGATTTGAATGTACCTCCGGTGTACAAGTCTCACGTCTCACGATGGTTCATTGAGGATTCACTGTCATTGGAACTCTGCCAACATTCCTGGGTTCTTTGAGATACACCTACTTTGATATCGTTAGTGTATTATAAACGAGTATAGGAAATGTTCTTACGTTTATCTAGATGATCTGTTTGTTATTATCAACATAAAATATGGTTGGCTAAGATCAATTATAAAAAAGTGATGGCATGAAAATCCATTAATAATAAAATAATTTTGAAATGAAAATGATAATGAAATATTTTTTTTTTACTATTGTCGTTCACAGTATACTTATTATGAGTTGCTATCCAACGAGGCATGGCGATCAATCTACTTGGAAGACACGCTTTCGAGAGATATAGATTTGGGATTGTTTTATAATCTGTAATGTTAAATATACAAAATACCCATTTTAAAGAGGATTGCGAATTTTATGAAACGCTCGGCTGATTTGCATAGAAAGTTTATTGCCTGAATCGTGAATAAAATGAATTATTTCGTATTCGCATTATGGTTCTTTATTTATTTATTTATTTATTATTTTATTTATTATTTATTTAGTTAATTTGTAATGTAGTAATTAATTTGTTACATTAATACATACCATTATTGCATCTCAAGCTTATAAACTAAATGTACAAATTACTTATAGGTAAACACAGCTTGCTTAAAATTTCTAATACTTAAATACTCGGAACGATACAATACAAAATTAATTTGAGCAATTTTGTATTGTAACCTGTAGCTCTGTTGGTATGTATGTTTTCGTCGTTGCACGTTTCACGTTTTTAATAATTCACACAATAATTCTGTACTTACAGTATGTTTTTTTTCTTCAGCTTAAGAAGCCCTCTTCTAGAGCGAAGTCTTCAAGTCTGAGGGCCTGCGAATATTTTTTTGCAAATCAGCAATGCCATTCAGCGTAGCAATGCTATCAGCTTTTTTGGCACGCTTCTGCATGACGGTGATTTAGATCGTTTATTTTATTTACAAATACTATAAGATAGTAGACACATCTTTACTAGTTTATATTTTCTTGTATATTTTTTATATTGATTTTTCTTTAGGGTCCTTTCATTAATGCGTACGTTCCTGTATCTTCCTCTTCTTGATCCGCGTGCAAAACCAATGTAACTAGCGTAATACAAACCTCAAAGGTCAGTGAATTGAACACAATCATCAGACGGCCACGTAGTGTCGTCAGTACAGAGTCGCGCGACGTAGTTTGCATATTAATAGTCTAGTTCCAATCTTAGATTGTCCGTTCGTATTCCATTGTCCGATAACATCTGATTGCGCGTTTTTGCCAACGTGTTTGATACTTGTACGCAAATTATTATTGATTTCAATATTTAGAGGTGCTGGCGAAGATTATCAACATGTATGAATAGGAAGCTTGTCTAGAGCATAGTGATGCCTGATTTGGGGCGCAGCGTAACGAATGTTATGTTTATTATACTGTATTTATTTCAAAGATTTATACCTATCTGACTTGTCATTGACTATATGTTTATACCGACTGTAAAAGGATGTATCCATTATATTTTAATCATGACTTATCTGATACGTTTTAGGAACAAGCTGCCTTTATTTAGGATTGTCATTGATCAATATTGAAAAAGATAAACTTAATCTTATAGAATATATAGCTAATGTTTAGTCTTTAAATAGATACTAATTCTGAGGTACTTCAGTAATCTGATAAAATATTTCTTTCCAGAGACTTAAATACACGCCAATATTCCTATAAGTGCCAGTGATACGATTTCAAATGAAAGTAGGTCGGTTATTGGCTTATTTTATTGCCAGTCACTTTGAACTCTGCTTATACCATCTGAGCATGGATCGCCTCACACTCAAGTGCTTCGGATGTCAGATGAATATCTCATAAACATAAGGTTTGGGAAAATATCGTAGCGTATGGCAGTTATGAAATATGATGTCTATTAATGATACTTGTAGTGGTACCAATGCAAATTGAAAATGACGGGTTAAATAAGTCATGGTTTTGGCTACATCTACACTACACTATTGGTGCCGTCATGAGCTATGAGCGCAGTAGTCATTTTAAGAGTTTATCTCTGACTGCATGGAGCGACGCAAACAAATCCAAGAACGCTCATAGCTCATTACGACACCTTTACCCTATGTCATTGGTGTCAGTAAAATTACAGACGTCAGCCAGATGGTCATGTTAACAAAAAAAACAGTAAAAGACGCTTTCTCTTTTATTTAGAATATTTTAAAAATATTAAAATTATTCAAGAAGTTTAAGATAAAGGTTCAAATCCTCCGTCAGTAACGTGAATGAGAGTCGGTTAGCCAATGGGTTGAATCCGAAGTGCAATTAGACGGCACGTGATTTGCGAAGCGATATTGTCCATTCCTGCCAAGTCGTTATTAGGTGATTAGTAATAGTTATGTTAGGGATGAAGCAAACGAAGTGATTGTTGAATGCGGAGGCAACCGGTTATCACTTACGTCACGTAAAATTCACCGTGGTGGCCTTGGGGTTTGAGCATTCGCCTGCTATGTTAGCGAAGCAAGTTTGAATCCCAGCGGTCAGCATCAATGAGTTTTTTTAAAAACTTACGTGCAGAAATTTCACACCACGAGCTTTACGGTGAAGGCAAATATTGTGAGGAAACCAGCATATGTCTTAGAAGTAATCAAAGACTTATGTTTGAGACGGTGATGGACTAACCATCTGTTACGTTGGCACTTATAAATCACAACACCTCTGCTTACCCCTTCGGGGTCCCTTCTAGGATAGCTTGAGCTACACTGTCTCATTACAATGGCTGGCATTCACGTCATACTTGTGAACAGGTGCTGCTTGTGGGGGCTGGTCATCTCAAGCTACGCATTTAGTTATAAGTAGATGTACTAGATTTTTAGTTATGTTAATTTTTATCGACATTTGTGCATTGGAACATTGTCCATGAGCTTACGATTCTTAAATTATTTATTTTGTATTCTTTAAATTGTATAATATTTTTGAAAAGAGTAATTACTGAGTTTCTTGCCAGGTTCTTCTCAGTAAAAGCAACCTTCCGAACCTGGCGGTAGCATGTATAATCCTGTATAATTATGTCATTCTGACGATTTGAAAGTACTTTGTAAAAGTCTAATCGAATAAAGATACTTTTGACTTTGACTTTGACTTTGACTACACAATAGTAATATAAGTAAATAAGATACTTTCTGTTCTAAATATAACTGAAGATCTCCATTCCAACAATCCGAGCTCCTAAGTAACTCGAGAGCATTATACGTGAAATGCAAAAGAGCAGAAAGTATAGTCATGTCTCGAGATAAAACATTTGATATATAAATCCTTCCATACTTACGTCGAGATGTGGACATAAAACTGGGGTCCATAAAATCTTATAATTTAGGACTTGACATTGTAGTATGACCTAATAAAATACTGTGCAGTTTCTAAAATTACATTTTCTTTAAATTTGTAGCAATGTTTTAGCTACGTAAGAGGATACAGCCGACTGGGACCACTTGCTAAGTGGAACCGCGTTCCCAGATGCCTGATTCGTTTTTATTTATTTTTATTATCAGGCAAGTGGGACCAGTCGTAATTTTAACCAAAAATCCATGCTATTAAACCAACAACGGATTATTTGTATTAAAATTAAGTATTAAAATTTGATTAGCCTTCTATGTAAGACTTAAGAAGAAAAAGACCCGCAGAGGAAAAGTTTATAAATACATACATACATATGCTCACGCCTGTATTCCCCGAAGGGCAGAGGTGTTGTTATCACAACACCCACTTTTCACCGAACATGATTAAGTGCCAACGTGACATATGGTGAGTGTATCGCCGTGTCAGGCACTATACAAACGTCATTGAATTACTTCTCAGAAATATGCAGGTTTCCTCACGATGCTTTCCTTCACTGTAAAGCACGTGGTGTGAAATCACTGTACATAAGTTTTTTTTAGAAAAACTCATTGGTACAGGCCCCGCTGGGATTCGAACTTGCGTCGCTTGCGTAGCAAGCGACTGCTCAAACCCCGAAGGAAAATTTTATGAAAAAATAATAACGATAATTATGCGTTTAGCGGTTTAGACCAATTAAGTACCTAGTAATATTATTATTATCCGACCGGAGACAAAAAAATAATTATATTTTATTAAATTATAATTTCGAAAACCTAATGTTGTGTTTTTTATAATATTGCAAATAACATTATAGTTAATTATGTATTCTAAACACAAACAAATTCCCAACAAGTTCAAAGCTCAAAGGAAGTGTAATGCTAATTGATAAGGCAAATATTATCTTAGCAACATGCTAATAGAACAGTTCATTCACATCGGCTTTGTTAACCGTTACACAACGTGTGATTCATGGTTGCGCTTGCAAGATTTATGATAATTCACTTGTGCGCAATACTGTACCAGCGTACACTAAGTCACTTGTGTGTGATAGGTACTCTGGCACACTACAAAGTATTTGATCTATTCAATTTATAAAATTCTATTGTGAATTTTAAAAAGATGTTCCTTTTTTGAACTCATTATGAGCGCCGAAGCTTTATCATTGGTTAAAACGAATTTTGAAATTACCCTCAAAGAAAAAAAAATTGGTCCCATATCACTTAACGGAACCCAACGAAATCAAATAAGTACGATATAAATTTATATATTTCACTGGAAGCAATTCAAGAGGGGTCTAAGAGGTACTTAGGGCATAACGGGATTTCTCGTTCGAATTTTGAAGCCCGACTGAGGACTATAACCTCCTCCTTACAAAAGATCGCAGTTAATTAATGCTATCTTTGCGTTGTTGTGTTCCTGTTTTATTTAAGGTTCGGGAGAGAAAGATAAACCCTACCTTCAGGAAGAGAACTTATCCCTGTAGACAAAAGAACTGTATCCTCACGCGTCGCTTATGGAAACGGTGCAATATATATGCGAAATACATATGTCACGTACCTGATTATATAATTTCCATACATTTTGTATTGATTCTATGAGCGCAAGCGCGAGATAATTTTACTTTGTCTAGCCCAACATTTACCTCTTATTGCCATGATAGTTTAACTCTTATTATGAGACTGATGTATACGACGTGTATAAGTCTGTCACTGTCACTTAGTAGTACTAGTACTAGAACTGATGGTAAAGCCCCTGGAGACTTTTTGTTAGCTAGCAATAACAATTACTTCATCATCATCTACCTGGCCTTATCCCATACAATGTTGGGGTCGGCACTTGATTCAACCCGATGCGGCTGATCACCTGATTTTTATACGAAGCGACTGCCATCTGACCTTCGCAACCCCTTTAACGAGGAAAATCTGTGATCTGGGTTAAACCAGTTGTCAGACTATTTTAGGTCTCCGACCGACCTGTAACGATTGCCAAAGATGATCAATTGGCAACCGGGACCAACGGCCAACGGGAACGACCGGCGAGGCACGGAGAGAACTCGGGCGGTCACCCATCCAATTACTGGCTAGGCTTAGGGTTGCTTAACTTCGCTGATCGAATGATATGCGCAATAGCAACTGTGCCACGAGCTCCTCTAGCAATAACAATTACTCACGATTACTATTTATTTTAATATTATCTTATATTAAAATAAATAGTAATGCAATGCGTTTGACACTCTTAATTATGCACCCGACTACCAAGCCACCTTTTTAGTATAAAGAATAATCCAATGCTCACTCCAAATGGACAAAAGGTATTTCTTTAGAAAACAATTCATTAAAAGGAATAAATAGCGCGTGAGGGCACGATCGCCCCTACAAATAGAGAAGGGTTTCTTTCTAATCAATTAACCGGAAAAATCCTTAACACACGACGTCCGTTCTCTAAAACGCTAAAACGATTGCCGTAAGTGCCCTATCCGGAAAGGGCGCAAGAATCAAGATCAAACGTCACCTTAATTTTCTTTCAAGTTTTTGCGATGGAGGAAAATATCGCGAGGAAACCTTCATACGTCTGAGAAGAATTCAACGACGTTTGTGAAGTCAAGTGTGAGGGGTCCCAGCTTCAGAATGATGTTAGGTTGGTAAATTTGTTTGGGAAAATTATATGGGTTGGAATTCATTATATTGTTAAATACCTGAAAAAAGGTCTGTAATGAGGTAAAAAGTATCTCAATTCACAAAAGACAAGGCACTAGATGCACGGAATTTATATGATGAGTAAACTATTTTATCGATTACAACATCGAATCGACTATACGTCGAAAATACGAAATATCATTGAGAATTTCTCATAAAAACGATAAATCTCTGTGCACGCTATAACAGCTGGATCGTTTTGGATGAAATGTTGTATTCTGGTGGTAGCCTTAGTTTTGAGCTATTTTAAATGAATGTTAGTATAAATTATATATACGGGAAAACATAATTAATTGTAATTTGTAGAAGGTAAGTAAAATTAAAATGAAATTAATTTATTCAATTTACGCCCTGGCACTTTTGAATGTCGAAGAATTGACCACTGGTTCGGAAACTAGCCTTCTGAGAAGAATCTGTAAAGAAGTACAATTCAGCACTCGACAAATGTCTGTCTGTAAACACCTTTACATTTTATTCTCAACTTACGAGTACGTTTGTATTAAATTTAATTTGGTAGGAAAATTCCTATTTTCTCCTTTCGTTCATCTCTTTTCCCACACGAACGCAAGTGGAACACTCTGACTACAAGATTGCTTTTCGAGTGCCATTACCCCCGTGTTCCTCGAAATGCGGGCTTTTATTAACCTGGCCCTTATTCCTACTTTTATTGACATGTCAGCTCCTAGATAAATAGGTGAAGCGTGCTTCGCAGAAAAATCTTTGCGTTCCTTTGTTTTTATTTATTTGTGCACTAGCTGCCGCCCGCGGCTCCATCCGCAAATTTGCATTTCGCAAATTCGTGAGTCATCTCATCAGTGGCAAGCCAAACTTAGGTTGTGTCATTTGCCATCTTTGAAATTTAGTACCCTTTCTTAATGCAGTCATGATCGACTGCAGACAGGACCCTATGTCCTTTTTTAAAGGCTAACCTCTTCCATCATCACCAATAGATTTTGGATATGAATCAAATATTGCCAAAAGGATAGACCTAAAGATAGAAGCTTCCATTCGAAATGAACACGGATCGACTAAAAAGTTAGTCGCAGATGGGGGACTACTATCATCGTGACGTATTAAGAACTTTTTAGCTTTTGTGAGATGAAAATGACCTGCGACTGACATTTTAATCCCTCCGCATTTATTTCTAGGTATTGATCTGTTTCGTTCGCCGATATTTAATTCATATTCAAAGTCTATTGGTATTCTCCTGAAAGGACTTCACTTACAAAGGAATTGATTGTTATAAAGACACCAATCAGGAATTCGAAACAATTTACACAATTTCGGATTCCGGCAATATTTCCCCGTCAGCGTCCCTTTAATTAAATTTACAAATATATTTTATAATTATAGATTTGTTAATTAACGAGAGAGCTTCCAAATTCTTCAAAGTGATATTATCAACTCGATCGACTACCTCTCTTGATTGAAGTGGTTATTATCATCATTATTTATGTTGTGTTCAAAAGGAGAGATTTAAAAATAATATAATTATTTGTTTCCGACAACGACTTAGAAATATTGATTTCGAACAGGAATATTATAATAACCTTCTGGTTATATTTATGAATCGCTACTAAGTTTAAGTACATATTAAGACGTGTGTTACGAATATATAACTTAGATTTATACCAACATGTTTGGCTCAGTAGTGATCAGTCTAGAATTCTGCGTTCCGCAAACATTTGTCAGCAAATTTATCTATGTACATATATAATTCTAAATCCTGACTGACTAAATCTAAATCCAGAATGTATATCAATCAACGCACAGCTTAAACCTCTGATCCAAGAGATATGAGACTAGAAGCGTGTGTTCATTTGATCCTTAAGGGGGTTGAAAGTTTTTACGTGAAATCTTACAACCACGCAGGTATATTCCGTAATAAATAACCGTTGTCTAGTGGTTAGCATACCTGACTGTTATACGAAGTGATGCGGATTCAATACCCGCATTAGTAATCAGTTATATGTTTATTCGCACGTGTCGATAACGTGCACTTGATTCCCCTGGCAATGCGTTGATAAGCTGCGGTAACCACTTACCATCAGGGCCGTTTGTTTGAATGCCTCCTTATTTTCTTTTATATTTATGCACATTTAAAGGAGAAAAAGTATAGATATGTATAGCACCTTAGTGGTTTGCAAAAAGGTAAAAATAGTTTATATACACAACATTATTCATATTAAGTCCATTCCAAATTAAGAAAGGTCAAAGCCAGTTCAAACAAATTTCAAAAAGCTCTAATAAGTTGGCTGTTCCCTTCAATCAAATTTCCATATTCGTCCCATTATCGGGGTAAAGTCTTCAAGCGCCAATCCACTTTAGGAGCCTATTCACAAAGAATTATCGCGCAAAGCGTTCTCGAACAAGTTTAACTCCAATTATACCGGTCTTTTTGATGTCGAGTACTCGAGATAAGTGTCAGGGTTCGAATCGACCTTCACCCTTGATTAGAAGGGTTCCTTTGATTGAAAAATAAACTATCATTAAAGGGTTTGAACCACTTTGCACGGTAAACGAACCGTGTTACTTTGGGTATTGGATGTTGGACTTGATATTGGGCCCAATTAAGTAGGATTTGTTATTCAAGTAGGTACTTTACTTTTGAGACTGCCTTGTTGGCCAAATGGTTAGAACTTACTAGCCTGCCGATCACGAGGCCGGTTCGATTCCTGCGTTGGGTCAAAAATGGATTTTTCTATCAAAAAATTCACAAAAAAACGTCTGGAGTTTGGAAGGTCTTAGTTTCCACCCCCGTGTTTCGGACAGCACGTTAACCCGTTGGTCCTACGCCTGATCTCTCTCCGGTCGTGTCGGATTGCCGTCCCATCGGACTATGAGAGTGAGGGAATAAAGAGTGCACCTGTGTTTGCGCACACACTTGTGCACTATAATAATTGATACACAGATGACTAATCTTGAGCTTAGCCGCCGTAACCGAAATTCGGTAGGAGATCATTATTATTATTACTTTTGAGACCTGACTTGACACAGGAACACAACACTGTATCCCAAGTAATGGTTTTAACATGTTTTTACGTTGATGATATCGCCTGTGTATTTTCCTCATTTTGTATCGGCTTACGGTGAAGGAAAACATCGTGAGGAAACCTACATATGTCTGTATACTGAGACGGCGATGGTCTCACCATCTGTCATGTTGGCACTTAATCATCTTCGGTGAAAAGCGACTCCCTCGACCCGGCTCGGTCTTAAAAAGTTATCCTTTATTTGGCAGCGATGTTCAGTACTTGAAGTAGCTCCCAGTTTGGCTTCGAAATTCAAACAGGAAATCCCGTAATACCGTATCTCCCTTAAAAATCTCATTTTCGTAACAAATCCCATTAAAACAATGAAGTGCCGATGGTACAAACGGCCCATTTGAGGGCATTGATTGAAATTGAAATTTAGTAGGCAATTAAAATTAATACAAAAGAAAATGATGAGGCTTTTTATAACTCATTTAAAGGGTGTTTGGGTCGGATCGTTATATATTTTATTAAAGGGAGAGGAGGGAGTAATTATAATTGTAAGTGTTATTTTAATTAAAAATTATCAGCAAGATACGAACACCAGGCGGGACTCGAACCCTCTGCAAACGACCTCTGCAAACCGTGCAGTTGCCCTAAATAGTCTGACAACTGGTTTCACGCAGAAGACCGATTTTTTCGTAATTGGGAGTTACGAAGGTCAGATGGGGTATAGAAATCAGGTGATCAGTCACATAAGTCACGTTAAGCTGAATCACATAACGGACAAGGAGTTAATAAGTTGATTACGATTAAAATAGAGCCACATCGGGTAAAATCAAGTGCCGCCCCCAACAATGTATGGGATAAGGCCAGGGACGATGATGATATGGTGCACGAAGTACCAGGCGCACATAAAGGACAAGGAGTTAATACGTTGATTACGACTAACATGGAGCCACATCGGGTAAAATCAAGTGCCGACCCCAACAATGTATGGGATAAGGCCAGGGAGGTGATGCATAGTTATGATATGTGTATGTTTATTCTGTATGTGTGTGTACTAGATATATCTGAGCAATTTTCGAGCATCCTAAGTGAGCCATAGATCACGAGCCCAGTGAGCTAGTGACACGTGTTTCCGTTGTATTTTCCTGTACAAGAAAAGCTTGATAAAGATAGCTTTTCCTGGTGCGTTATTCTGTAAGGTTTCTCAGCGTCGAAACCGACGACGATCGTTGGTTTCAATCTTAGCAAATTTATACATAATACATATAAGGTTCAATAGATATTAGCGACGCTGAGAAACCTTAGTTAATAACGCGGCTGATTTAATAAAAAAAAATCATAAAACAAAGGCTACTGACTCGTGACGTAGGCTTAGAAAAACAGATTCTTCTTCAGTCTGTGCCAGTACCCCAATCACGGGTTTGGCACCGTTTTCGTAATCTATACTAGCTAGCGTCTCCGTCGAATATTAGTATGAGAAATTGTGCAGCGACTCCCAGCGGTGACGTGATGAACTAAAATATCTCATACAAATATTGCGAGTGACGATAGCGAGTATAGTTTACGAAAACGGTGGCAAACCTGTGATAGGGGTACAGGTTATAAAATTAAGTGCAGTGATGTTAACCCCACCAGTTTAACGGCGAAGGAAAATGTCATCGAATATGTACGTATAATTAATAGGCAGGCACTGTTTGTCATGTTATATAATTCGATTTATGAAAGTCATAAAATCAATAATAAGGCTATAATAGTATAAATATATAGCATTGTTGATATCTAAATAACATTAGAAATTAACAATCACTTGTCAAAATAATCTACACAGATAAATACTTGCTGACATTAAAAACATTTTTTTCTCCGTCTGTCTGTCTGTTTGTTCCGGGTAATCTCTGAAACGGCTGAACCTATTTAACGGAACTTTCACAAGCAGATAGCTAAAATTACAAGGAGTAACTTAGGCTAAAAAAAATAAACATTTAGGGATCTTAGGGAATGAAATTAAATCTACGGGAGTGAAAACGCGAGGCTAGTAACATTATAATGCTTGTAGTTATCGAAGCTGCAATGTAAAGTACATTGTAGGTTTTACATTTCTACCTGCTTTTGAAAATAACGATTAATTTCAATCAAATCACGTCTCACATCGTGACAAACCAAATGGTACTTTGAAATATTTTCACCGAATTTAATTAAATAGTTACGTTGTCCGATAAGAATACCTAAAATATATAATAACTTGCTGTATCGCAACAGTTGCCAATGTTATTTTTGATGACGAAACAACATTTTAGTTACGCTGACTTTTTATAAATAATGTTAATATTTCATTTCACAATACTGACACGAGAGGTAAATTATTAATATTGCGAAGCGAATAAGATAATACTTTAGTATTTATTATAATACTAAGAGAAACCTTAAAAGAAGGTAGGTATATAACTCACCTATTATCGTTGAAGAAACAATAATCCGTCAAAACAAAAATTTCTATAAGTCACTAATCAATGAATCACAATCGAAAACACACTTCACAAAGCACTGGCACAAAATAATTATTATTTAAAAAAAAGTTTTGAATTCATAAATTCGAATCGAACGGTTTGTAAATTCAAATCGCGGCAACAGCAACGATAATGACGCGTGGCGCGACCAGCGACCGAGCGACAGTCAACACTACTGAATCGAGTGATAACCGACCGATTGTAGATAGAAGCAGTGAACGTTAGAACGGTAGGTATTATATCGATAGAATTAATCGATGCTTGTACATTTCCTATGCCAATTTTAGACGATTTTTTTTTTGAATATTCGGAATTTGACAAACAGCGCCATTTAGTCCAAAACTAAGCAATATTTGTAATATATGTACCAGATAACGAGTGTGTAAATATTATTCCTTTTAAATCGTCATAGATTCGTGGGAATAATGTTAATAAACCAAAAAAGCAGGTTATTCAGCGGCCAAAATGTAATTGAAAAATCTATTTTATTTAAATATGGCAGCTACACTTTATGACACTATTTTATGATTTTTTTATTCTGGTCAATATTTGATAACGTCGGGTAATGAATAGGTCATTATAAAATAGTATTGAAAGTGAATTTTACGCGTGAAAATACTTTCATAGTTTATGAATGAACATAAAAAATATACAAACATTATCGTTTTATTACTCATTAGCAGAAAAAGTCAACGAACCCAAATAAATTTAAATTAATACAACAATCTTATCAATGTTTACATACGATAGTCGTAATCTTACTTACCCGGTGATTGACCCCAACCAGGGTAAGCTGACCCCCCGTTTGAGGGAGATAACCAACAGCACGCGTCTATTAAGTAATCCTGTATTCGAATTTAATCTGGTTATAAGCAGTACCCTACAGGGTATAGTATTATCAAAGCTTATTATTAGTGACTAGCTCTGCCCTGCGATATTACCCGCGAAGTCTTAATTTTTTTTTTTTTCAATACATATTTGTATAGGTTACTTATGCTGCTGGAGGAGGATGGAGAAAATAAAGTGGACAGAAAGAGTAACAAATGAAAATGTACTCAACATTGTGAACAGAATACTTTGGAGAACAATCCAAAATCGAAGGGGAAAGATGATTGGGCACCTTGTGCGACATGACACCTTCTTTAAAAACATAATAGAAAGAAAGGTAGAAGGGAAGAAAGGGAGAGGAAGACCACGGCTAACATATATGAGACAAGCTAAGGAAAAGGTGTCTGTCATGACGTATAGGGAGGTCAAAGAGATGGCACTGGACAGAGACAAGTGGAAAGAAATGCATCGGTTACACCGACAAGAGTTATTACTCTTAAATTGAAGATGATTTGTATAGGCAGACTTCCATGGGTGGCTTTATATCGCGAAACCCTATTAACAACTTTTAACAACATAAATTATGTAACTTATATACCTATAAAAATATTTAATTATATTCCTTGGAAGATTTATTCCGTTTTCATAATACGATTTTTCACCCCACGTCTGGCGGAAAGCGGTATAATGTCTTTGATTTTCCTCTAAAAAAAGTGAGCTTATGAGGTATAGAATTGGCTTAAAAAAAATCAAGTTTTCGTTAATATTTACTACGAGAAATGATGCAAAATAAAACTAACCGTTTGAGCCTATACAGAATGATTATCAGACCACAGCTGACAATAATTACATAATATTTGGAAACTCCAAATTGAAATCACTTAAAACTGCATGTCGTCATAATATACCTTACCATAAGCTTATAGTTTTACACTTATTATGAGACAGATGTATATATCGTGTATACGTCTGTCACTGTCACACAACTGAACTATCATTGCAATAAGAGCTCATGGTCATGGATATAATAATACCGCTCAGTAAACTTTTATTAATTGCTACTATAATATTAAAATATAAAAAGAACATTCTGAATTTGAATTAGGGACGTTCTCACATTTTGCTTACGAGTTAAATTGTTTGCAAGAAAACCTTGCGAGAAACTTCCTACGAAAGCAATAAGTAAGTATATTTTATTTGTTTGCAAGAAAAATATAAAACAAATTTAATTTACTTGTATGCAAGAACAAAGGGTACAAATAACCTTGCGAAGGGAAGAGGTAAAACAATACGTGTTTGTTTATAACACTGTTTGTATGTACCCATTTTATTTGTAATACATTTTTGTTGACATAATAATTATGTTATTGACTTCAAAGATGCGATCTGTTGGTTTGTTGGATTTGGCCTTCTATAGTAAATAACCCCTTGTGTGGGACGCGACCTGCGTGGACACACTTGCCCGCTGCCACTTAAAGCAAGCTGGGGCGGCGGCAGTGTGTGCAGAAAACCTCAAGCGGCGGAACTATGCAGATATCAGTCATAATTGTATATTTCTGCCGCTTGGGGTTGAGACTTTGGGGCCATGGGGGCCAAATGCGAAAGTCCTTTTTAAGGACCTTTCAAAACGCCTGGTTAACGTCTCTGGTGACCGTCGAGCTGGTTCTTACCTCGGTCAGAGGATTAGTTTAGCGATCCAGCGAGGTAACGCAGCCAGCTTACTGGGCACCATTCCCGCAGACACTAATTTAAATTCCGTGTTCTATTTATAATTTTTATTTTTATTGTATTTTTCTTTTTCTTTAGTGTTAAATAATATTAAAAATATTGTTTGTAGAAAATTTAATTTACTATTAATAAACTTTTCAATCAATAAAAATAATTATGTTATTAGGAAATATTTTTTATTCCCGCTGGCACGTGGGAACACTAATCTTTTGAGTGACACGAGAATACAGAGGGCAGAGATATTTATCTGGACTATGAAAATAATTTATTCGGTCATGGCAAGGCACTAATGAACGTCGAAGAATTGACCAACTATATCATGTACCTAAACTATGGAAGAAAAATCATTGTTAAGTTATTTCTATATACTGCGAACTTTTTAGTCTCGTTAAGTCGCTGTTCGAATTAGGGTTAAAATAAAAATCATATTTTATAAGGATCAAAAGAGGAATATTTCACAAATGGCAACCGAAAACAGAATAGATCAAAATACCTGTAGGCATTGGTTGGTTAAAAAATAAAAAATAATAATTAGCAATTTTTGAAATTGTATTTGTCAGCCTCCAGTCGATCTGCCACGGTGGTACATAAATAATTGGTGTCAATACAAATATTTCACCTCTTGGAGGACCCTTGTGGGAATAAACTAATGGAATTGTATAGTGATTAGATCAAAAATAAATATAATTCAATTCAGTGCCCTCTCGAACATTCGCTTGTCATCAACCAGAACAGAACGTCATTTCGCATTAATCGTAACATAATGACACAATTAATGTTATACATATGTTCACATCAAAAATGTTTGCTTCTGTCGGCTGCGAACGGAGCATTCGCAAGTTAGCTTATTATAAAATGTTGACGTAGTTTACGTGTGACATGACATTTTTATTGGAGTGCTACATAATATTTTGCCGTTTGAGCCGTGGTGGCCTTGAGGTTCTAAATACTTACGTACAGTGATTTCACACCACGTGCTTTACAGGAAAACATCGTGAGGAAACCTGCATATGTCTGAGAAGTAATTCAATGACCTATGTAAAGTGTCTGAGATGGCAATGGACTCACTATCTGTCACGTTGGCACTTAATCATCTTCGGTGAGTGGGTGTTGTGATTACAACACCTCTGCCTACCCCTTCGGGGAATACAGGCGTGAGCATATGTATGTATGCTACATAATATGCGTAATCCAATCTTATATGTTTTAAGTAAGAAAGAAGTCGCAGAGAGGAGAAAGGATATGAAGACCCAAAAAGCGATGGATAGATTGTATGAAAGATGATACGACAGAGATGAAAGGGATACATATATGAAGGGATAAAGGTACGAAGGCTATGTAGTAGACTTTGCCGATCCCAAGTAAATAGGATAAAGACAGGATGATGATGATTTAGGACTAAAGTTTAAAGAAAAACATTAACTGGACTTTTATTAAAAAAAAATCTCATGTTGTAACTAGGTTCTGCCCGTGACTTCGTCCGCGATTGGTCGCGTGATGATATAACCTTCCTCGATATCGACTTCTGAGAATGTTTTAAGTAGTTCCGGAAATAAGCGCGTTCAAGCAAACAAATTCAGCTTTATATATTAGTATAGATTATAGATAGACACCCATTCGTCTATAAGTTAAATTAATCGATTAATTCGCCAGCAATAGATACCGACTAATGTCCACTTCAAATATGTCGTCACTGAAAGTAAAAAGCTACTAATGTAGTAGGTGCTTATTTGCAATATGCGTATTATTAAATCATCCCACGATATATTTCGCAAGTATAATCACTATCAGCAAATAAATACTTGTTCTAATGTGATTATATTTCCCAACAAGCACATATGTGAAGCAATAATTCCGACATTACCGACTGGTACCGGCATTTTGGAACGAACGGACCAAATGTGTTCCTAATGACGTACAGACGTAAAGATCTGCCGCGGATTCATTCGTTGTTCGAGATCTATTTTTGAATTGCGAAGGATGCATTTTCTTGATTTATATTGCCCACATGTTTGGTAAGTTATTGAATTTTATTGTATTCAATTCAAATTCAATTCAAAATATCTTTATTTGATTAGACTTCTTACAAAGTACTTTCAAATCGTCAGAAGGACACAAAATACATTATACATGATTGTAAATGTTACCACCGGGTTCGGAAGGTAGCTTTTGTTGAGAAGAACCCGGCAAGAAACCCAACAATTACTCTTTTAAAAAAAAAATTATAATACAATGTTTTTACTTTTTGTATCTGTATATTGTA
Source organism: Watsonalla binaria (assembly GCA_929442735.1). Classification (NCBI taxonomy): domain Eukaryota; kingdom Metazoa; phylum Arthropoda; class Insecta; order Lepidoptera; family Drepanidae; genus Watsonalla; species Watsonalla binaria. Next base: position 5,560,718 of record OV838938.1, read on the forward strand.
TAATATAACATACTTTATATTATGAAAATTTCAAGAACTCCATTCTTAGAAGTAAATATAGTTAGTATTGAACAAAACTTTAAATAACCAAGAAAGATTTTTCTATAGCTATATAATAATTAATCATTACTGCAAGTAAGAAATTATCCCACAGAGACAATATTTTATTTTCCAGACTGTTGTCAGTTCGTAGGCTAATACTAATTATATATTAATGTAGGTTCACCACTTCAGCTTGCTAACTTTTAGCTTTAAACAAAACCTTATAGATATTAATATTACAATTTATGCGATAGCAACAGGAATACAGGACTATAAAATGCCCGAAAAGTCCATAATGTAGTTAATCCAATACGGCGATACATCGTAACTCGGACAGCGCATGCATTATTTATATGGGAAAACATATTGGCAACTAGCAACACTGACACTAAGTAGCTGGGTGTACGAGAAGACATGTTGTAAAAAATGGGATCCCGGGTAACTTTTTAAATATGTATTTTATTTGTATCGCAGGGTTGGTAATGTTGTGGCGTTCTTTTTTCGAATAAATACTCTTCTATATGGGGTAAGTTTACTCAAATAATAAATTATTCGCGCGTGTTTGCTTTCCTGTTTTTAGTATATACATATGTCGTGTTTTATTTTAATTAGACATTATATAGGTACAAACCAGATGAAATTAGAATTTATAGATTCAAAATTTATTTTTTATAATTTTATAGTATTAGGGCGATGTTTTCAGCCTGTTTATTATATTTCAAAGGCTTTGTATAAGTAAATATTAATTTCCCACATGAAACACATTTATGTTAAGGAAACCTCTCCCCAATTACTTTATCAAAGTAAGAAATTACCTGCAAATGTTGTAAATGAATCGCTTTTCCACATTTGTTGATTTAAAACAACATAATTAAGTAACGAACAGTTTTATCCGATCGTTTATTCAACCGCTCAAGCACTTAACTTAAGCACTCTGTCAACAATTGCATTTAGAAAGCCATTTTCTAGAGCAGCTTGCCTTATTAGGAATTTGCATAGTTCCCACATAATACAGGATTAACGCGAGAGGTCGTGTAACTAAATTACTTGTTGCAGCATCCTGACACTTAGATATAGGTTTATTGTATTTGAATAGCCTATTTTCTTGTAGGCTTGTTAAAATAATAGAACGCAACTCTATTTAACTATAATCTGTGGTGTAAATATGTCATTTATTATCTTTGATTCTTTCCCGCTCTCTGCTCTGGCTCTCTCTCTCCGAATATACTACGTAATTGACGTGTTTGATTTAATATAAATTAAACAATTAACACACTAATAATCCAAAAGTCATACCAAAATTAAAATATCTAAATATCGAAAGCACTACCAAAATATTCATAATTCCGTTTTCGGACCACGTTTTCGACCCATTATTACCAACTTTTTTCGTGACCTTGATACATTAACATAGTACTGGCGAGTACAACGTGACTGATGTACATTTAAAGATGTATAATAATTATAGTATTCACTAGCAACATAGTAAGGCTTGCAAGGTTTTTATAGAAACGAACAATGAAAAGCAAAAATTTGATAATGCTCAATATTTTGCTAGCTAGTTTCATCATCATCATCTCCCATTCATTGTTGGTGTCAGCACTTGATTCAACCCGATGTGGCTGATCACTTTATTTATATACGAAGTGATTGCCATCTGACCTTCGCCACCCCCTTAAAACCCTGGAAAATATGCCGTCTGGGTTAAACCAGTTGTCAGACTATTTAAGACCTGCGACCAACCTGTATCTATTGCCAAAGATGATAAATTGGCAACCGGGATTGACAGCTTAACGTGCTCTCCGAGCAACTTAGGCGGTCACCCATCCAATTACTGGCTAAGGTTAAGGTTGCTTAACTTCGCTGATCAAATGATATGCGCAGTAGCAACTGTGCCACGAGCTCCTCCTTATTCTTGATTCTTAGTTAGTTCATTGTAACGTAAAATAATTATATTACACCTATATTCACTATTGTTAATAACTTATTTGTTTATAAAAATAAATACGTTATATTTTTGACCCATATATACCGACAGCATCGATATCGCAAACCATCCTAAAGAACCGTATAACCATAATTATATACGGAGCTTATAAAGAGTTACTTAGGTAAAGAGTTTTCTTATTAATTTAATCGTAAAAAGTTTTCAAGTAAAACAGGAGTTTTTCACAAAGATTTGAAAAATTACTTAGATTTATTACAGAGACTTGGGGATTGTTGTAAAGAATGTATTGTTGCATATTAAATAACAAGTTTTTAAATTAAAAGAGATCGGGAAATTATTTTGTACGCTCTTTGTAACCAATACAAACTATCTGATGTAGTGGCACAGTTGCTATTGCGCATATCATTCGATCAGTAAAGTTAAGCAACCATAACCCTAGCCAGACTTAGATGGGTGACTGCCCGAGTTCTCTCCGTGCCTCGGAGAGCATGTTTAGCCGTAGGCTCCGACTGCCAATTTATCTTTGGCAATCGTTATAAGTCGGAGGCTTAAAACAGTCTGACAAGTTGTTTAACCCAGATCATAAATTTTCCTCGTCAAAGGGGTTGCGAAGGTCAGATGGCAGTCGGTTCGTATAAAAATCAAGTGATCGGCCGCATCGGGTTGAATCAAGTGCCGACCCCAACAATGTAAGGGATAAGGTCTGGGAGATGATGATGTATCATCTCCAATATTTTATTTCATGCCAGATGTATATCAAACTTTATTTTGTTTTCCTGTTCACTATTTTCCCACCGACATGCTGCATAAATTATAGATTGTTTAATTTTGGAAACTTAATTGGTTTAAGTTTATTTTAAATATTTTACTTTAATTTATGTTGCATAAAACGGTATGTTTCCTTTACATAAATAAATAAATAAACAATCTATAGCCATTCTCTTAAGGTCTAATATTTCTTTACAAAAACGTACATATGCGCACGCCTGTATTTCCCGAAGAGGTAGGCAGAGGTGTACACACCAGCCCGGGAACTAATCCAGACTTCGCGCTGCTACTGGAAAATGATACATAGAAAAACCCAATAGCTCATTGCAATAAAAAAACAATATAATAGGAATAAACGAAAAAAAAAACTTATGTGCAGTGATTTCACACCACGTGCTTTACGGTGAAGGAAAACATTGTGAGGAAACCTGCATATTTCTGAGAAGTAATTCAAAGACGTATGTATAGTGGCTGAGACGGCGATAGACTCACCATCTGTCACGTTGGCACTTAATCATCTTCGGTGAAAAGTGGGTGTTACCTCTGCCTACCCCTTCGGAGAATACAGGCGTGAGCATATGTATGTAAGTATGTAAACGAAACTTTTTCGCCCACGATAAAACATACAAGCGGCCCTGTTGATTTCCGTTCAGTAAAATAAATATGGAAGCGATATCAGGAACGTTACGATTATACCAATTTGAAGCACAAAGGCCTTTTGGAAAACTCGTCCATTTGTGTTCAATAATTGGAGAGCAAAAGCAACTTATTTTGCTCCTAATTTTTGTTTATGTATTGAGCGAGCTTTTGTTGCCAGCTTCCACGTTGCTTATTACCTTTTATTTGGCGAAAGGGTGGTGTGATAGTCGATAGACTTTGACTATCGATTACATTTTATCCATGTATAAAATAAAATAATGTTGTATGTTTTATTTTATTGGAAATAAAATTCACGAGAAATACATTTAACCCTTGTGGAACAACAAATTCTATATCGATATGTATTATGTGGAAAATTCATTTATAACAGAAGGTCATAAATTGGGAAAATTATTCTAACTTAGAACAAAGATATAAGATTAAATAGTTTTATTTACCGAATATACTTTCATATGCATTTAGTGAAAAGCTGTTAATTTAGAATTACAAACAGTCACTTCAATTTTATTTATCTGTATAGATGTATATATATAGATTGCAACCCTACAGTCAATGTGTGGCGTGCACAAGTTTCCTTAAAATATTGTAGATATACTGAATACGACACACAAATATTGATTACTACCGATGTCTGTATTACAATAACTGCAAAGCGCACAACACTAAGGCTATTTCCCAAGATAAACATTATATTCATCTATTTACTTTTACCTGTTCCGTTCTATTGGCGCCGATCCCTCGGTGGAATATTTTCATTAAACTTTGTTAATTTCCAACCCCGATCGTTCTTTGCGAAAAGGATTATTATTTCTCCCAACGAGGTGTAATACCCCAATGGATTTATCTTTTAAAGTACAGCGATAATGATAGGTGTTATTTGGCTATCCGTTTTTATAGACAATATAACTTGATGGGATTATCCTCTAAATTTTCTCATTATTACGAGTATCGGTCGAACACTTCGTAATAAAAATATTCATCGAGTTTCTTTGGGTACGATAAAATTATTTTTTACTATCCACATTTACTATTAAAAGTTTAAGTATAAATATATATTTTATTCCAAAGGTACGATTATTATAAAAATAGTATGTGTACTAAGTATATCGTCATGTTTGTTTGTAAATGTACCGTTTAGATTTTTCTTTTAATAGGAAGATTTACAGCAATTCCACCAGTATAATGATCTTATTTATAATTATATGCTAATAACAAATCTTATCCTATAAATCTTCATTCTTCTATCGTACCTATATAATAAAAAGGTGTTCAATAAAACTAAACTGTATACTAAACAGTAGTACAACTTTCTCGATAGTTACTGCAGCAATAAACGGTAATATTTTATATTTTTAATCTGTAGTTAAATATCAATATATCCCCACGGTACAGGTGCCTGACCACGAGCTCTTATTGCAATGTTAGTTCAGCTGTGCGACAGTGACAGACTTATACACGTCATATACATCTGTCTCATAATAAGAGTTAAACTATCATGGCAATAAGAGGTGATGGTAAGGCCCCTGGTCTTGAACCTAGTGTGTAGATCATAGATTCTTTGAAGCAAGAAAACATTCCCAACAATTACTGTTCATACTAGCTTAATATTCATAGAGGAGCTCGTGGCACAGTTGGTATTGCGCATATCATTCGATCAGCATTAAGCAACCTAACCTCTAGCCAGTAATTGGATGGGTGAACGCTCGTGTTCCCTCCATGCCTCGGAGAGCACGTTAACGCGTTCACTGCTAACGACGCGTATGTGCGTCCAACTGTTCGAGAATTTACGAAGAAGTTGAAATGTTAGCAGTGAATGTGTTAAGCCGTCGGTCCCGGTTGCCAATTTATCATCTTTGGCAAAAGTTACAGGTTGGTCGGAGGCCTTAAATAGTCCGACAACGTAGCGAAGGTTAGATGGCAGTCGCTTCGTATATAAATAAAGTAATCAGCCACATCGGGTTGAATCAAGTGCTGACCCCAACAATATATGGGATAAGGCCAGGGAGATGATGACTAGTAATATTCATAAAGTGAATAATCCTCCACTTCAACCTGTGTACTTTCTTATACTAAGCATGTTTTTGTTGTTTAATAAATATTATTATAATATATAATGTAAGGTAAATAAAGGTTTGAATAAATATATGAAAATCTCTTTAAAAAAGCACTTGAATTAAGAAGATCCTAAGTTAGACATTCCAAGATTTGGCCGAGCTATTGTTGGAGCTAATAGTCAAAACTTTGGACCATTTAAATATATTTACCATTTCACACCCAGCGTCTTCTAGAAAAAACTTTTCACATTTTCAGCAGAATTTTTATATAAATTGCCTGCAAAAGTTTGCGTGAGTCGTTAAAACACCATTTTTCAGGGTGCACTGAAGTAACAGACGCTCAATCTGAAGGAACACTGTATCTGTCGATATTCAAACGTATTTGCATAAACCTATTTTGCAGCGATTCAGCATTTACCCGCTTTGAATTTCTTTAGAATGAAATCTCGTGGATATTTACATGTATATTAAATATTTACTATTTTTAGTTTAAATTTATTAAAGAGGAGAAAATATTTTAGAATTATATAAATCTACAGGATTATACATACTACCGCGTCGAAATGATAAGCTGTGTATTTGATGAGATGAACCATTATTTATCATTTGACTTGAGCAATTTGTTATAACAACATCTCTGCCTACCATTTCGATGGATACAGGTGTGAGCATATTTTTGCATATATGTATGTTGTAGTGAACTATTACTGAGTATTAACAGCGCGATCGTGATACCTATATTGCTCGTCCGACCAATGGCTAGATAGTATATAACATTCCACGTATGCATGTTATGCCTCAATAACCGGAACTTACTATGTTCATGCATATTCCAATATATTTACATATAATAGTATGTACTTGCATATAATATTCAATGCAAGCAGTTTGAGAACATATATCCACGTTATTAGTGTTTGTAGGAAACACGGTACTTCAGTGTTGCATAGTAAGATCTATCAACATCAGGGATGTGCCCGACGTATCGACAGCTTGTGTCGATACAGCGGATATATCGATACTCAGATTCTACACATTTTGTTTCATAAGGTGTATATGAAACGGAGCCGTGCAGGTTCAAGAGACGGTGGCTGGAGAAGAAACGACGAGAAAAACTCTACTGGTTCATTAATATGAGTTCTTATCTTATGTTTGATCCCAGGTTATAGGGGGTGAGCCAGTCCCTCTAGCCAGGCTCTAGACTCCGGGCTATTACTGGGAAGTTAAAGATAAAAAAAACCCAATAACAATTTGCCCCACCCGGGGATCAAATCCAGGACCTCGTGTTCCCCAGTAGCTTTTGCGACCAACAAGGCAGTTAATATGTTCAATTATTGTATTTAAGAGTAATAATAATCATAATAATAATGTATTTATTACTAAAATAATTACAAAGGTTGCTTATAGTACTTAATTAATGTAATACAGCTAGTTGATTGCCAAAACTTCCTAAACTAGGCTAAGCCTGTCCCGCAGGAAGCTTCAAGTTAATTGATATGAAGCTTATAATTTTGGAAAAAACAAAAGTAAGGTAATTAAAAAAAACTAAGAAGTAGAATTTTTCAGAAAGGTCAAATTCGGAGCACTCGTAACCGAAGAAAGTGTATGAAGAGATGCATGAATGTGGATGAAGCGAAAGAATTATGTTAGGATCGTAGCATGTGGTAAACGGTGGTCTCTGCCTACCCTCATGGGATACAGGCGTGAGCATAAGAATGTATGTTAAGAATAAAAAAAAACAAAACCACGAAAATTAGTGTCGAAGATTAGAAATAAGGACTAATTTGGTAATCACATAGGTAGAAGTACAAAAATGATCCACGAGATTATTTTCAGTTATTTTATTTCGATGATTAGTATGGTAGACGTCTTAAAAAGTTTTCTGTTTGATCATACGTCCAGTTAAGCAATTTCAGTGATTAAACATTGCCATGCTGGCTCTCTGCAAACGTTTTTGTTGAGTTTGATGAGTACGATATAGAAGTGCAGTGAAGCGATATCGACATGGACAAGTGTACATCACTAAACTCGTGACATAGCCGGAATGGCCTGAGGCTCCCAGGGCTATACGGTTGATACACTGCGCTAACTTACTCAGCATCCGTGATGTATCTAACACGTATGTATACACCTACAATTGCGCACTCGGCTAACATGTTAGCTGAAGGGTTGACTTGAAATTCTGTTGGATTATTGCTTCAGTGACTTGGTAGATATAACTGGTATTATTCGAATCCCAGCGGGGCCTGTACCAATTAGTTTATCTAAAAAAAATATGTACAGTGATTTCACATCAAGTGCTTTACGGTGAAGGAAAACATCGTGAAGAAACCTTCACATTTCTGAGAAGTTCATTTCTCATTACGAACTTTACTGTGAAGGATAACACCGTAAGGAAAATTACTTAATCATATTAATTGTAATGAAGAATGGGTGTTATAACACCTTCCCTTATTCCTTCTGGGATAGCAAGACGATAAAATAATTAGATGTATTTCTTACTGTAGCCGCAAATAGCAGTGATGGTCGAGTGGTTTGAATAGTCGCCTGCTGCAACGACGCAAATTCAAGAAGTGAATCAAGTATTTATTTCAAAAATTTTAATACAGGTATGATGGTGACGGAAAATACAAAGTTGCTCATTATGACCTACTTTATATGGTAACCATCAAAATTGTAAATACATTTTTGAAAATATAAAGAGCCGTGGCTGCTGCGCAAGGGATGAAAGTTCTAATCCTAGAGGGCCCGTACCAATGAGTTTTTCTAAAATCACTTATGGCAGCGAAGGAAAACATCGTGAGAAGCTTGCATATGTCTGAGAAGTAATTCAAAGACGTGACTGAGACGGCGATGGATTCACCATCTGTCACGTTGCCACTTGGTCATCTACGGTGAAAAGTGGGTGTTGTTATTGCAACATCTCTGCCTACCACTTCGGGGAATACAGGCGTGAGCATGTATGTATGTATTTTTAAAAGCAACCTTCTTAATCTGATATGCAGTGTAATTTTTTTCTGTGTCCTTGAAACGATTTGAAAGTACTTTGTAAGAAGTATTTTATTTTGTACAATAATCACGTACCTATCGTTATGATCTCAAACTTCAATCTTAAATATTTAAGTTGATGAGTAAGTTACAAGCTTCCTCTCAATCGAGACGCCCTCTGTAATCTTTTCCGTTTCCGGTTTGCAACAATGAAGATTACATAAAGCCTTATGAAAGCTCTAAGCGCGTCAGTACCTCCTTGGAAAGCTCTCAAATATGGTTTGTGATAAATGGCCTGAGTTTTCTGAACGTGTTTCTGTAAGAGTTTTCACCTCAAAGGTGTGAAATTTATCTTCATCTGAGAAACTACAAATAAATCAATTCTAAATGAGCAGAGTTTCTTTCTCATTTATTTTTACTTTCTTGCAATCAATAAATCTATACTAATATTATAAATAGTAAAGATTTCAACGTAAGTATGTTTGTAACGAATTGACTCAAAAAGTACGGGACCGATTTTTTTATTCTGTCACCATTTGAATGCTACATTATCGCTGATTAATATAGGCTATATTTTATCCCCGTACTCCCACGGGAACGGGAATTATGCGGATGAAACCGCGTGACGTCCGCTAGTGACATTACACACAAAACCGAATTACACTAATTTAATGAATAATAATCAATATAACACAGAATTTAAATTACGGTCTGCGGGAATGGTGCCCAGTAAGCTAGCTACCTTACCTCGCTGGATCGGTAAACTAATCCTCTGACCGAGGTAAGAACCAGCTCGACGGTCACCAGAGACCTCGACCAGGCGTTTTGAAAGATCCTTGAATAGGACTTTCGCATTTGGCCCCAAAGTCTCAACCGATTACATAATACAGTAAGATTTTGAAGTTAAGTATAGATTAGATACACAATAAGCCGGTCCTACGCTAAAGCGATCTCTTCCAGGCAACCTTAAGGTACAGAAAAGTAAGAAAATAACTGAAGAGAAGGAATGGGCAGATGTGATGAAGAAAGAATAGATAAATACATTCTATAGAAACATACTATTTTAATACACACACAAAGGTATTATAGACATATATTAAGGAATTTAGGGTGTGAACCTGTCTGACATTATGTCCTTATAAACTATATAATTTGCCACGAAACCTATTAATAAACGTCAAATAGTTTTTTTATTTATTGTTTTTTATTATATATTTATTCCAATTTTCAAATAACAGGGCCTGTGTCAAATTTCTGATCAAACATTCCTAATTTGAAATTTACAATGTTATCCCGCTACGGTACGCTATTTAGCACCTAATGACCGTCATTTGCGCCGAAGTACCTACATTCAGAATTAACGTTTATTTGGTTTTCAAATTAAGAACACCTGTTGAACGGTCTCGCTCCGAGTTTCGGACGACCGTACAGATAATTTGTTTATTTAATGTAAATTGCATCTTCCGTTCACAAATTTGTATAGGACCGGAGTCCGACTGTTTCTAATGAAGTGCTTTGAACGTTTTTAGCACTTTTCGTTGGAAATGTCGGAAAATGAACGTACGAGTTTGGTTGAGTAATAAGATTATTTATTTGAACTAACATTAATTTATACATGTCGTTTCTGCTCGTGTACATTTTCTTTTCAAATTGTATCTCTGAGAATCGCTCGGCAGCGACTGTAACCCTTTTTTGCCGTTAACGGTTTGGATAAAGCATTTAATTGAAACGTAAAATATAATTAATTACGTTTGGATTTAGAACGAGCCGTAGTGGCCGTGCGGTTTGAGAAGTCGCCTGCCACGCCAGCCACGCAAGTTCGACCAGTGGCCTGTACCAATGAGAAACCTGCATGTGTCTGAGAGGTAATTCAAAGAGTATAGTGACTGAGAGGGTGAGCTCACCCACTTGTTAAATTACCTCTGCTTACCTCTACCCGGTCCCTTCTACTAATGAAAGCTTACATTATCAAAATTGCCTAATCCCAATTGAAATCAGTAGACACGACGTCAAAAATCCTTGAGAGAACAGTTGCTGCAAAAGTTGAAATTAATATTTGAAAGAATTTCATTATAACTTTCCGTTGTAGATTGTGTACAATTCCGCCATTGCACAAGCGAGATGACAAATGAAATCACAACAATTACACTTCCCCTTTTCGCGTTGGATCAAAAGGAATTGCTTTATCTGACGACGACAAACATTTATTGTGCTCTTTTTGAACCCCGCCTTTGGTGAAGGGAAGGCTGGATCTTTTGAAGTGTCTCCTATATTTAAGAGGATTTTTTTTCTTTTTAATTAGATCAGGTTACATCATTGGTTTTGAATTGAGTCATAAAGGTTTCACTATCGACCGAATACAACATAAAAAAATAAAAATAAAGATTAATTATACTTTTATTGCATGACAAACAAAATAAAAATATAACCATAATAAAACCTAAATATTAACCTAACCAAAGATGAAATCGGTGTCCAAAAAACTATCTGAAGCAAACACAATTTGCCAGACTGCCCATCAACTTACAAAACTGAAACATCTAGTTCAAGAAGTCCGAGTGAATTTAGAGAGAAATGAACGCACTTACCAATAAGTGACCAGTTATACGACAAAGTGTCAATTCAATTCATCGTCCTAACGCAGTGACATTAACGCGAGTGAACACGTCCGCGCGAGAAAAGAACAATCTTCTCAAGGAATTCGTTCGGAAATATTCTCGGCGACAATGTGAGGGTGGCCAATGTTGCCGTGTGAGATAAATTCCCCCGATTACGTGGAAACGGGGGTAATTTGGTAGTGTTGGGAAACAATAGTTCTGGCCTGTGATATCTATACTGACAATATAACATATATTGTTCCTTGGGGTTCAAGTTATTTGACTTATGTAATTATTATTTTGACTGATTATTCTACAAGATTATTTCGAAATTCGCAGCTGCCTCACTGGAGACTGTATCTTTATTTTACAGAAGAACGCAGACAATGCTAGATAATTGTGTACCTGGGTGAGTGAGGTCACCAGTGCCCAAGGATAAGGTAAAGAGTTGGTGTTGGTCACGTTCACAGTTTGCAGTAACCACTTGAACCACCTCCTTAGTACATACATACATATGCTCACGCCTGTATTCCCCGAAGGGGTAGGCAGAGGTGTTGTAATCACAATACCCACTTTTCACCGAAGTTGATTAAGTGCCAACGTGACAGATGGTGAGTCCATCGCCGTCTCAGACACTTTACATACTTCATTGAATTACTTCTCAGAAATATGCAGGTTTCCTCACGATGTTTTCCTTCACCGTAAAGCACGTGGTGTGAAATCATTGTACATAAGTTTTTTAGAAAAACTCATTGGTACAGGCCCTGCTGGGTTTCGAACTTGCGTCGCTTGCTCAAACCTCAAGGCCACCACGGCTCTTTAGTATAACCTCATTAGTATAAGAAACTTAATTTTAAACATACCTTAAAGACTCGATCTGCCACAAATTCTGCAACAAGAAGAAAACAAAATTACAGAAAAGTCACCCAAGATCCTTTTGACTGCGAAAAACACTTAATAACTTAAGCCTTTAGCATTATTAATATTGTACTAAAGTGACGTTAGTGAAAAGCACATTACGAGGGGTAATCTATCATGGTGACAGATCATCCCTCGAGACTCTTAAGCGAAACGCCGCCATGACAAATGTATAGGTCAGGTAAAAAGCGTATCTTTTCACTTAACCGCCCGTCTCGCAAAGGAGCCTCGTTAGCCGCACATTGGCTGACGTATTTGGATCTGACGTTATTTGAGAAATGGTAGGGAACTTGCATTATATAAATAGGGAGGTAAAAAAACAAAATATGGTCACTCTTTCCTAGCTAGGGTAAGTGATGGGTATTCGCGGCAGGCTCGTTAAATGATTATTTTACTAGTAATTAGTACCGATCGAGAAGCCCAAATATTTTCTTTTCTGCCAAAAGCAAGTTTCTTTCTACACTAACTGTGCCCCGCGTTTCACCCTTATAAGTTTCTAAATATACGTTACTCGTTGAAACACCGGCTTTCAGTCAGTGAAAGTCCCGTTTAAATCGATTCAGCCGTTTCCAAAATTAGCCAGAACAAACAGACAGACAGAGAAATTAAAATAAATTTTTAAATGCTACAAAAGGTTCGATACTTATTGAATTATATTTGCTCATATAATTCAAAAATAGGACAAATATAATTTTTGTAGTAAATTGAAATTCAAATTTTAACTTTAAAACATAAACGAAAAATTTAAAAAAAAAATTTAATTCTCAAATAAATATGTGCTACCAACCGATGCACTGTGCCAAAATTGTGCTTCTAAAAAGTCACACCCTCTATACATATAATGTTACTGCGACGGGTAACTAAAGTCGATATAAAGCCGTAACTTCACGGCACATGAATTTGAGTCTGAATACGAACGTCATCTGTTTAGGTGAATCGTAGGAGTGATTTATGAAGTGTAGACCTTTGTCGGGCCAGTGATTCTTTTATCTGTCCGCGTCAATCAATGTGTCCGCAACGGGAAGTATCTGGAGATATGACGTCATTCGATAGCTGTCTTTCATGGCAAAAAGGTGACAGTTATGTATGTGGGACATGGGGTTCGGTTGGACAAGAATTGAGCCGTATTACGGTTTTAGCGTGACGTAGTAATAGTTATAGAGCCTTGTTTTAATTTATTAATTTTACTAATTATTATGGCAGTCATTGTGACTGCGTTGGTCTAGAAACTGGTCGGGAAGTTCCATCTGTAATTTCAAGTATAAGTCTGTCTGTATGGCACGAATAGATGCGCAGTTACTCCCGCTGTTTTTGATGAGCGCTCATAAATCGTGGCGGTCTGAGCCACAGCCTAGAGTCTGGATAAGTCATAATCATCATCTCCCTGCTCAGTCAGCAATCAGCAATCAGCTTATCCCATACATTGTTGGGGTCGGCACTTGAACTCAACTTGAACTCAACCCGATGCGGCTGATCACTTGATTTTTATACGAAGCGACTACCATCTGGCCTTTGCAACCCCTTTAACGATGAAAATCTATGATCTGGGTTAAACCAGTTGTCACGACTATTTTAGGCCTCCGACTGACCTGTAATGAATGCCAAAGAAGATAAATTGGCAACCGGGACCTACGGCTTAACGTGCTCTCCGAGGCACGGAGGAAACTCGGGCGGTCACCCATCCAATTACTGGTTAGGGGTAGGGTTGCTTAACTTCGCTGATCGAATAATATGCGCCACGAGCTCCTCTAGAGTCTGGATAAGTGCCCGGATAAATAGACTCGTCCTATATTACTTGGGTGTTACAACATAACTGGCGAAATGAGGGTGTGAATATAAGTACACCCCCTTTGAGCATAACAGGCAGTATTATGATTGTGTCTGTCATGACGTATATGTCGTTCGAAGAGGTAATACTGATGAGGAACAAATAAGAGAAAATTGCATCAGATACACTGACAAGAGATTGACTCTTAAAGACATGATGATGAATATAATTACCGATATTTATGATAATAGTACATAGCCTCTTAGGTACATGAACTTATTTATACACACCCTGCAATAAGCTATTATTAATTAGCTGTGCCCACACTAGGGAAAAATTATAAAAATAGTCTTTTCAAAAATATGTACCTACCGCATATACTTTCATATTCATTGAGCTGTTGAAAATATGAAATTACAAACAGACACCTCACTTTTATCTACCTGTATAGATTCTGAGTAATGTCTACCAATTTTAAGTCCTCCATTCGTCTACATAGAGGATAGACTCAAGTCACGTGAGTGGGAACCATTAAGGCTTTTGTTATATAACATGTTTCAGGTGTATTTTAATTTTAGATTTTACTACAAACCTTGTCAAACTTAATATGTCGAACTTAATAAAGGTTCTTTGTTGTCAAAATTAAACAAGAACTCTGAATCAAAGTCAGCGTAAAGTAGCCTTTATATACAAGTAAAACAACACAGAAAATACGTAATAAAATATCAAATATGATGAAGGATGAGGTACCATAACCTCCGCCCAGAATTAATGTGGCGCACCGTTTTCTTTTACGCACTAAACCATAATAATACCCAATTTTGCCGACAAAGGGAATATTATCCGGCGGCCATTTAAAAAAAAGAACTGAAAAAAGGGAACTAAATTCACTTTCGTCGCGAGGGTATGGCCGCTCGTGAAGCATAACACTGTATGTGACAATGAAGTTTACAAAATGATATCTTTTTCTGAATTAACTCACCAATACAACAATTTTCTTTCAATATCACAAAGTAAAAACATGTTTTTAGTTTTAATTTCAGGAAAAATACCTACTCGTCTTAAAGTCCCGTCATTAGGGTCAGATGATTCCAAAGTTTATGAAACATTTACACTTCAATTACACCAAATTGCACCTCAGTAAAACATTAATAATGAATGAAATAGCTGCACATAGATCTTGAATGATAAAAACATTAGTAGATGGTTACTATTTAGATTTTACAACAGTTGCAATTAAGTTATTTTACTGTCGTAATAACATTATCAATGTTAATCTTGAGTTTAAAAAGGCGAGGGTCGTTCCGATGATGTAACCGTCTGCAATTGTTAAATTGCGATCGAGATAATGAAAAGCACATTTTTACAATGCCGTATATAAGCATTGAACAAAAAACACTAGACGTCATTATTGCTTGTCTAAAACTTATTAAAAATGATTAAGTCTTGGCCAATGCTTGATGTTATGAATTTTGAAATGTTTTATATTGTTGTAGTAAATATGATTTTGCAATGTTTATAATATTTATATTCATAAAAAATATTTCTCACTAATGTAAGCAAGCAGCTGCCACTCAGATCTTTAGGGAACTAGTGTATAGTCAAACGCCATCCCACAGTCTCCAATCTCGCATTCCATCCTACTCTGATATTTGTTTTACTTAAAAAAATCTTAATATTTAAGAGCCGTGGTGGCCTCGGGGTTAGAGCAGTCGCCTGCTACGCAAGCGACGCAAGTTCGAATCCCAGCGGGGCCTGTACCAATGAGTTTTTCTAAAAAACTTTTGTTCAGTGATTTCACACCACGTGCTTTACGGTGAAGGAAAACATCGTGAGGAAACCTGCATATTTCTGAGAAGTAATTCAAAGACTTATGTATAGTGCCTGAGACGGCAATGGACTCACCATCTGTCACGTTGGCACTTAATCAAAATTCTGTGAAAAGTGGGTGTTGTGATAACAACACCTCTGCCTACCCCTTCGGGGAATAAAGGCGTGAGCATATGTATGTATGTATGTCTAAATATGTATTAATTTTGACATTCTTTAAAATAAACTGAAATATACATGAATATAATATCTCCATTGTCACTTACTAGGTGTTCGCATTCGATAGTAGTTCATTCAATTTTTCACCTCCCCTGAGCACCCGATATCTAGATGGCGCGGGAGTTATAAAGGGAAATAAATAGTGGGCTTTACCGGGATGAACACAGTACATAAAATATACCTTCATATCTTCAAAAGAGAACATTCTGCGTGTATCTTATGGGATATGTAAATTATATTACAAATCTAACAGCTTTATAAAGTTACTAGAGATAATAAAGATACATTTTCATATTCATCATACATAACCTCCTTGTGATTTCCCAGTGGAAGCCAGGATTAGTGTCCAGCTATTGGCAATAGGCTCGTCTCAACCCCCCCTCTATCTACCATCCATGGGAATAAAACATACATGTGAGTGTACTACAAGCACATATCTTCCTACCCCTTGGTGGAATACATGTGTAAGCATATTATGTTTATATATGTTACTAGCTGTGTCCCGCGGTTTCACCCACGTAGACTTTATTTAATGGAACCCAATTTAAAAAAAATTGCCTTAGTAACTCATTGTAACATTAGCTATCTGCCCGTGAAAGTCTAGCTTAAATCGGTTCGGTTGTTTCAGAGATTATCTGGAACGGATTGAGAAAAGTTGTTTTTTTTTTCCATAACAATATTCCTATAGGACTATGGGATACAAACACTTCTATTTAATCCAAAGACAAATGTATATAATTTATTTATTTATATAGTATGTAAGATTTGGAAAATATCATAATTTCTCATGAAGGATTTCTCATAAAGTTATCCTTCGTAATAGTAACGACCTACATATCTCCCTGGCTAATGGATGTTATAATATCATCCTAATTATACTCACGCATTAGCCGTAGATTATCATGAAACAAATGACTTCTGAGTCACATCGATTTGTAAAACCATAATGATTCCCGAGTATGACCTTAGACGATTGGTCACGATGGGATCCAATCATAAGATGTTGTTAAGAAGCGAATACACTGCTGAGATAAGACTTTATGAAAGGCAGCTTTTTGCATTGGGATAAAAATTATTCATCGAGCTAACTAAAGTGACAGCCAGGGGCGTGAATTCCATATAAGCAGAAAAGCAGTGCTTACCATTTGTGAACACTGAATACCCATAATACATTAATGAAGTGATGGTACGTCTATACCATAACGTATACTACGCGCCACATTGGTATGTAATTAATTTACCTACCCTACTTATTGTTTATGCTTAACCCTCTGAAAATCCAATGCACGCCCCTGATGACAGTCGCCTAATTTAGGCTCTGTCTGAGAGCGCCATAATTTGAGAAGAAATTCAAAGACGTATTTAGTAGAAGCAGTGCGATAGACTTACCGTCTGTCACGTTGGCACTTAATCATCTGAGGTGAAAAGTGGGTGTTGTTATTACAACTCCTCTGCCTATCCCTTCGGGGAATACAGGCGTGAGCATATGCTCTAGAAGTAGTGCCAGAGTTGGTTATGTTACCCCGTTACGTTTGCACCAAATCATCTTATGACCTTTTGACCTTTTCTCAGACTACCGCAATTACATTAGAACGCAAAAACACCTTCCTATCTCGAAAAATGCGCGAAGGCGAAGGCAGGTGTTACAACACCCACTTTGCGTCGAAGCTAATTAGGTGCCAACGTGAAAGACGAATTCTAATTCCGTCTCAGACACTACATACGTCTATGAATTCGCAAGTGTCGCAAGAATGACGAAAAGCGTAATGTTAGAATATGCATTACGCCTAAGCAATTGTTGAATGCACCTGGGATCCTTGAAAGCCGTTCACTTCTATCGGATATCGAATGACTAGTGTCGACATCACAAACGGGGCCAAGTATACCTTATACTTCCTTTCAAACATCACCATTATTACTGTTACTACATGTACGTAATATGTTTGTTTGTTTTGGATGTTTGACTTCTTCATTGATCAGATGTGTGTGTGAGGTCAGTGGCTTTTAAGTAAGTAAAATATTGAATAAATCTTAATTATACTATATTACTATATTAAAGAACAGTACTTAAAACTAATTACAAGTAGAAAACTTGGCCCAAATCGGTGTCTCTCGGGATCGTGCCAAGAAAGCTGGCAGCATTGCCACGTTGAATAGCAATGCTGATTCTTTGAGCGACAAGCTCCAGTCTGCTTGTCATGAGAGGCTTTTATCAGTCGACGTGAAACCTATTTGAAAAGGTAATGAGCATCCAGGCCCCAAGGTTTCCCCAGGCTCCAGAGTTTCAACCGCAAACGCCGCGAATATATAACAATATATTGATGTTTACAAATTCACTTTCATGCTATGATACGCGTCTAACTTCAATAAAGGAGGTGAAAATCCCTTGAGATATCTGCGGTGAATATCAGAATAGGTATGAGAAATGCCAGTACATCATATCTGCGTCTCCAGATATTTTAATACGGCATTGTTCGCGTCCATTCGAAGTAGTGAGGGACTTGACATGATATATCGCATTCCACGAACAATCACAGGATTCCTCATAAACTACGAATTTTGTATCTCTATACAAAACAAAGAACTGACGGTAGGAGAAATTTTCTTATGTTTATAACCACAGTATATATAAGCTTATTAGGCAGTTTTGAATATAGAAAAACAATTTGGAATAAGAACGTTTGCTGTATCGAGTTTTTAAATTTACACCTTAATTTACTGTCAAAGCAATGTCAATTTGCCGATTTGAAGTTTGGGAAAATGTCTGTTAAACACATAAATGACGTCTATGACGATCGGTCACGACGTGACCCCTTGAATGACGGGAGTCGCTCGTGTGAGTGTGTCATTTCGAACGATTTGTACATAGATTCTGTAATGATGTAGTATGTTCATATTATGTATACTGTACCCCTATCACGGGTTTGCACCGTTTTCGTAAACTATACTCGCTAGCGTCTCCGCCGAATATTAGTATGAGAAATTATGCAGCGACTCCCAGCGGTGACGTGAACAACTAAAATATCTCATACAAATATTGCGAGTGTCGCTAGCGAGTATAGTTTACGAAAACGGTGGCAAACCCGTGATAGGGGTACCTGTGATATAGCATAAGAGGAAGCAACGTTTAGAGGAATTGCTGTACTAACTGGTTTTTGGACGAACTTGCTCACAATTGCCAAAGACATTTTTACTATTAATGTAATTTAAAAAATACGTATAAATTTTGTCCCAAATCACTAATTATAAAATATAAAAGCCAAAAAAAAATCAAACAAGTTATTAAATATAGTTGGTACGCAAATATAATTATGTTATTAGATCTATTCAATGGATAATTGATGTTATTCGATGAAAGAAAAATAAATTACTTAGTAGGTAATTGCTTATTTTACCTACTAGTCAAGGACGTTTGAAATACGTAGTACCTAATATATTCTTAGAACTCAAATAACTTTATGTATAAATGAAGCAAGTGGATGCTTATTAAGTATGAATGAATCTACCTTACGGCAAATCACCTTACGTATTTTGTATGTATTGCAAAATGTTATTATTGGAATACTATTTGAAATCGAATTATATTGAATTCTTCGGATCGAACTTAAATTTCGATGGAATTTATTTTGGTATCTATAATGTTTTTATTAACTTGCAAAATTTGTTTATCTGGGTATAATCTTGCAACTGAATTTTAAATCAGTTATCATTAACCGATGAGTTGAAATTTGTGCATGTGACGTAATTTTAAATCCAATATGGCGGATCATTCAAGATGGCTGACGAGTTATTTTTTCCGTACTATCGTATGACGCATGAATGTCAAGTGAAAGGGTTGGCTGAAGAGAACACTATTTTGTTTATTTTTTTAATTAATACGACAATTGTTTTAATTAAAATGTATAGAAATAGCTTATTTAAACTATATTTCAAAACTCTTTCTCCTTATTACAAAATATAACCTAAAATAATACTTGATATCAAATTAGTTACATCGCTTCAAAACGGAATTCAAAGGGGACGGACATAGTTTTAGTCCGAGTTTGATCTAGTCGTGGTTTAAGCTATGTTTAGTAATAAGTAGATATTTTGTCTTTTTGTATACTTGGAATAAAAAAAATGTAAACCCTGAGCTTAAGAATATTAACAAAATATCATATCTCGTATTATTGTCATTCACTCATTCTTTTATCGTAGCAAGCAGAAACATATAATCCGTTTAGGCTCTATTAGCGAGATACGTATTTATGGTACAAACCCAAAGGGTATGTTTTACCCCGTTTTCCTCTATTAATGCCATATTTCCTCTCGGAAAGATTAATGTTAAGATTTCACGGAGAGTTAACTCGAATAATGTGGAGTGATTTTTTTCTGTACCAAACCCAAATATTCGTATTATATATGTCATTCTCAACACTGATAGGTGAAACGGGATGAGGAAAGAGGAGCTCCTGGCACAGTTACTATTGCACATATCATCAGCGAAGTTAAGCTACCTATGCCTATAATAACCCTAGGCAGTAATTAGATGGATGACCGCCCGTGTTCCCTCCGTGTCTCGAAGAGCACGATAAGCCGTCGGACCCGGTTGCCAATTGATCACCTTTGGCAATCACTACAGGTTAGTCAGAGGCTTGAAATAGTCTTGCAACTGGTACTGCATCGGGTTGAACCAAGTGCTGACCCCAACCATGTATGGGATAAGGTCAGGAAGATGATGAGAAGGATAATAAAGGGGCAAGTGTGGTCGTCTAGCACAAATAGCTGGATCTAGGATGGCGTGAGTTTACGAACGATTGGCATGAAAATAGACCAAACATCATGGTGTCGGCTTTTATATGTTACACACTTCATTCTCATAATCATAGTCCATCTAATGATGGACTATATAAGAGTATAAGTATGTATGTGGGAGGGCAAGGGGTAGACAGAGACCACCGTCTGCCACAAGTTACATACTTATTTAGCTTCGTCTCAATGTATGAAGGTAAATTACTGATACTTCGAAAAAAAGTAAATATCTGTTTTGTTTGCAGCTCCAACAAAACACACTTTTTATACGCATAGCTTTATTTTATTACATCTCCTTTATTTTACGCGAAATTGTACGCTTCCACGCATACTATTATTGCGTAACGTTCATTATTATGCGACTTGTTATGTCCTTTATTGTTTATTGGAACGTGCTTTTATAATTTTCTTCTTTCTGTCGTCTTTCATTTCTATAATAGCTGTGCCCCGCGGTTATATCTGCGTAGATTTAATTTCATTCCCGCTGAACCATAAATGTTTTTTTAATAAAATTTGCCTAAGTTACTCCTTGTAATATTAGCTATCTGCCAGTGAAAGTCCAGTAAAATCGGTCCAACCGTTTCACAGATCACCCGGAACAAACAGAACGACAAAGAAAATTAAAAAAATATTTTTTTTCATTTCATTACCGTATATACTTTTATATGCATTTAATAAAAGCTGTTTTGGAATTACGAACGGACACTTAAATTTTATTTATTTGTAATTATGTATGCTGCGCTGGGATCCGGCGATTTTATGTCTGTACTTGGGGCACTGGTCATAATGCAAACTAATTTTTAACTAAATTTTATGTAAATTTTTATTTTGTACTTAATTTTTCCACGTCATGAGTTGTTTAAAAGCCAACCGGAGACCCATACTTTGAACATAGTTCGGTTCAATGACACAGCTTGATTAGTGTAATTACTGAGCTATTCGGTCGCACAGTTCATTCACTCATTGGTTCTTGAACTAGATAATATGAATCTATTCGGTTTTTGAATGATAATTGTTTATGAACGAATATTTTGAGGTTTATAATTTATTATATGTAAAAAGGTGAGGTCAGCGTACGGCGACCTTACTCGCCGCAGGAATATAACTTATCTATGAAAGTATTTATTGGCGGCGGATATCTGTACATACATGTCGGGGAAAATAGGCCAGCTGTTAAAATATGTAATAGGCTATAATTTTTGGAAGCAAATAAAATTATTAACACAAATATCTTATTTAATTTTCCAGTAATTGACGTTCAAAGTTGATCCATATCGCTGATTTATTCACGTGATATCTATCTACGTTTTTATTTATTTTTCTCCCACTAATAGTTCCTGAAATAATTATCTGAATAAATAATAATCCCATTTTTCGATATCATTAGCCTTCTACTTTAAACTTCCATTTAACAAGTTTAATTACCGCGTACGTAATGTAGGTAAACATGGCCGCTTGTTCATTTATAAGGTTCTTTGTTTAAGGCCGCGAGCTCTTCAGCCCTTAGCAACTAAAGCCTAAAACTACGTTATCGTTGGAGCTAGATATTTTACGACTTCAACATAGTGCTATATTCATAAACCCCTACATCTTCTAGAAGACAATTGTTCCTTTTTCTACGACATCCTGTATACAGATAAACACGTAAATATGAATGTTTGTAATTCAAAACTAACAGCTTTTCATTAAATGATGATGGAGAAAATATATTAGGTACTTAAATGAAAAATAAACCTACTTTAGAAATTTTCTCAGTCTAATTCTTTGTTCTGGCTGATCTCTGAAAAGGCTGGACCGATTTTAACGCTCTCTGGCAATTAGCTGATGTTATATATAGTAACTAAGGCTAAGCTTAGAAGGCACTTATTCAAAAAAACGTTTCCGCGAAATAGAGTTAGTAATGAAATTACGTCTACGTGAGTGAATCCGTCGGGCAAAGTTTGTTCTTTAATATATTAATCATTAATATAACTTTCGATTTTAAACCAATCCGTTTGATAAATAGTCTAAAATATTTTTCATATAAAACACCGAGCAGCCTACCTTCTTTGTAATTTTACAGTCTAAAATCTATGAAAACAACCATTTGTCGTTATTATTAATTGTATGTGTCAAATTCTACATTTATAGGATATTCTAGTTCCTTTAAAGAAATCATTTTCTTTGTATAGGTAATTGTTCGAAAAACACATTAACATTTCACATACAATTTCCAAGGGTGATTGAATAAGCATGCTGCCGAGGAAAGGCCTTCTTTCTATCTGTCTCAGATGTTGGTGATTGGTGTTCGCCTTTTAAAAAAAGAGGTAACTTTTTTTTATAGGATGATGGTAGGCCCCCCTGAAAATACTTTCCGAAGGGTAAGCAGAGGTGTTGTAACACCCACATTACACCGAAGATTGAATGCCAACGTGACAGAGGGTGAGTCCATCGCCGTCTCACGCACTATACATACCTCTTTGAACTTCTCAGACATATGCAGGTTTCCTCACGATATTTTCCTTCACCGTAAAGCACGTGGTGTGAAAGCACTGCACATAAGTTTTTAGTAAAACTCATTGGTACAGGCCCGCTGGGATTCGAACTTGCGTCGCTTGCCACCACAGCTCTGATAATGCACCAATGTAATAATTCTCAATTCAAAAAGCAACCGTCCAACACCCCTTTTACCTTCTTGACAATGTCAGCATTGTGCTCTGACTCCGTCCGTGGACATCGTTCGAACACAAACGAGTATTCATTCATTCATTTCATTCACTTAACTCGTTAAGCCCATATTAATAGAGTAATTTAATTTACAAAATTACCGAAGGCCTTTCGATGCGATGTGAGCTTTTATTAGTCTATTATTTTTCCATTAATTTTAATATTCAATCGTTTTCTGATAAATTGCTCAGGATAATGGATTGGAAAAGCATGCATTGGATTAATTTCATCGGTTTAACAAGTTATTGGTTAGCTTATTCCCAATTTATCTAACAATTTGCTGGAGGATTAAACTAAATACGACTCGTTTTTTGCTTTACGATAAAGGAAAATATCGGGAGGAAACCTGCATATGTCTGAGAAGTAATTCAGAGACGTATGTATAGTGTCTGAGACGGCGATGGACTTACCATCTGCCACGTTGGCACTTAATCATGTTTGGTGAAACTTCGGGGAATACAGGCGTGAGCATATGTATGTATGTTTACAGGCGATGTTTAAACGATATGAATGCTTTATAATTTTATATTTTAGTTTCCTTACCTTCTAAGGTTATTTACAAATTCTTAAAAATAAATATTTTATTATCCCAGAATATTTTTTTTTTTAAATATTTTTGTATACTTTAAAGGTGAGAAACAAGCCTCGCCCGATGGTAAAATGACACGTATTTACTACTGTTATGTTATGCTACTGTGCTATAGAAAAAAAACTTTTTAAGAAGATATTCAGCTGTGCCCCGCGGTTTTACCCGCGTAAAGTTAATTTCATGGGTGACCCGGGGATCCATACTGATTTTCTAAATAAAAGTATCCTAAGTTACTTCTTGTAACATTAGCTATCTGCCAATGCCAGACACACGGACAGAGGAAAAATCAAAATTTTTTTTATTTCGGTACCGTGTATACTTTCATGTGCATTTTGTGAATAGCTGCTAATTTTGGAATTAAGCATACACACTCCAATTTTATTTATCGGTACCGATTAGATATAACATCAGTTTTCTCAAAGTACCAACGCTTTTATCAAACAAATATGACACAGAAATAGGTTCCTTTTGTTTCAAATAGTGTTTGACAAAGCGAACAGAATGAAGCAAATAGGGGAACAGTGTATATACAGAAAAGAAACATAATCAGTAGCATTTAGTGTCAGTGTTGCCATGCGAGTGATCAAAGCCAGTCGTTAGTGCCGACCGAGTGGTTCACAAAGTCAATGGCTCTCCGTTCATTTACCAAAACACTGTGAATTCCATTTTAGAGGGTAGTTTATTTTTGTTGATTAAAATGATAGTTTATTCAAAAAGTGGCTGCATATAAAAAATATGAATCGTATATATTTTTTTCCATTTGTAATTTTCCAGAAGCAGCCCGGAGAACGTTAGCTAAGGTGAAAATGAAAAATGATTGATCAGTTTAGGCTCTGGTAAGGCGCTTATGAACGTCAAAGAATTTACCACCGGTTCGGAAATTAGCCTTCTGAGAAGAACCTGCAAGAAACTCAGCTGGCATCCTGGAAATTTCATTACATAGTTAATATTTTTTTTATTACAATACAATAATAATACTTTTATATAATAACAATAGAATCGCCACTTATAATGTAGGCCTTAATCATACTTAACGGGTAACTATGTACTATAAGTACATCTCTGCCTACCCTATCGAGGAATATTAAGTATGCGTTTGCAAATAGTGTTTATAAGATTAAAAAAAAGATTGATTATGAATGTGGATGGTTACAAGGGAAAATGGAGACCTAGAAACGATGGATGGATTGTGTGAAAGATGATATGGTTGAATGGAAGTGAATACAGATATAGCGGCTGTTAGAGAGAAAAGGAAGAGAAGAACGCATTGCGGCGACCACAAATTACATGGGATAAGGGATGATGATGTTTCCATAAATTTTACTTTGAAAAATCACAACATTGAATTAAAAACATAGTAATATAAACACTTGTCTATAAGTCAAAAGTAAACAATTTGAAAAATGGAAACCAGAAATGAATTGTTAAAAACTCTATTTCATTTTTAAATAAAATCCAATCTGACGTCTGCGTTCCAGAGATACCGCATCGCGTATTGTTAGCGCGCCATCGCGGACGCGGGCAATTCAAAAAGTTCGCTCTCTCGTTCAAAAGACCCTTTCGTTCGATAGTTCGTTCAGTGGCTCGTTGCGTAGTTTTCAATGAAACCGGCATTGTTCGGCGCGGAATCACCCCGGCTTTCATACGGACTCATCTTTTTCCAATATTCACTGACATGTTTTAAATGACATTTCAAAAATACTTGACATTCGTTATTTACATAGATGCTTCTGCATAATTGCTTGTTATTTTTCTACTTCGACAACCAGTGATTGTCTTTTTGTTTGGAAAGTATATTCAATGTATTATTATTTTTAAGAGCCGTGGTGGCCTCGGGGTTTGAGCAGTCGTCTGCTACGCAAGCGACGCAAGTTCGAATCCCAGCGAGGCCTGTACCAATGATTTTTTCTAAAGACTTATGTACAGTGATTTCACACCACGTGCTTTAAGGTGAAAGAAAACATCGTGAGGAAACCTGCATATGTCTGAGAAGTAATTCAATGACGTATGTAAAGTGTCGGAGACTGCGATGGACTCACCATCTGTCACGTTGGCACTTAATCATCCTTCGGGAAATACAGGCGTGAGCATATGTATGTATGTATGTAGCTTGTACTGACTGATCCCGCGGTTTCAACTGCATAGACTTAATGTTATGGGTGGCCCAGGGAACCGTAATATTTTATTTAAATTAATAATAGCCTAAGTTACTCTTTGTAACATTAGCTATTCGTCAGTGAAAGTCCCATTAAAATCCGTCTAGCTTCTTCGGAGATTAGCCAGAACAAACAGACAGACAGGGGAAAATTTTAAAAATTGGTTTTATGTTAGTCTGGTTTATACTTTCATATGCATTTAGCGAGAAGCTTTTGGAATTACAAACGGACACTTCAATTTTATTTATCGGTATATTATGTAGTTCCCGATCCCGAGGAAGTACGGGAATAAAATATAGCCTATACTTCTCACTGATAATGTAGCTATCAATTGCTGAAATAATTTTACAAATCGGTTCAGTACTTTTTGAGCCAGTTCGTTACAAACATAATTACATACAAATCTTTCGTTTTTATAATATGAGTATAGATATAGATTAATCCGCTTTGAACTCAGTAAAGTTCAACGGACAAGTGATAAAAAGTGTATACGGGGATCCCATACAAGTTTTTGCTCTGATCTTTTGACACGGATTATCGTTCAATCAAATAAAATGAAATTCTAAAAAACATAACAATGAAAAACGGACAAAGAGTATGAATATACGTATAATATTGTAATATAGTCAGTACATTACAATTTAACATGTAGGTATAACATATTTTAATTATTACATCATTGGATTTTGTTAACAACATGGTGTTCTATAAAAAGAACGTCTTTTTTAATAATTTCTCTAGAGGAAAGCCCTGGTGGCCTTGGGGTTTGAGTAGTCGCCTGCTACTCAATGGAAGCAAGTTCCAATCACAGCGGGACCTGTTTTTTACGAGGAGAATCCGTTATGGATGCACCAACCGCCGTGGGGGCAGCAGAAGGGTTATGTCGGACTAGCACCCACTAAACTCCACGGTGTTCCTCCTGGTCGCTAAGTGGGGGTAAGTGGGGGTGCACGTGATATGTCTTCACATGCTTGACCGTGACCCCCCCAGTGACTGGCCTATCAGGCCCCTCCTTACAATACCAGGTTAACGCGTCGGAACACGAACGCGCCTTAAGATACATGGCGATGAAGGCAATGAAGTTTCACTCTCATAACTGCGCCTGCATTAGCCGTAAATATAATTATTAGGATTACTAAATACTTTCTTAGCCAGGTACTCATTTCAGAGTACTTTTTGTCCATTCAAAGAAAATTATATTAGATTTTCATGCATGAAATACATGTTTACATTCTAAATTCATTAAAATGGAAAATTACGAACACGAGGTGGGACTCGAACCCACGATTTCTGCAAACCGTTGCTCCACCAACTACTTGTGATCCTACCCCATGCGTCGAATTTTTCCTTTCCTACTTTTATCTACTAAAATCGCAACTTTATTTTAAGAATTAAGAAAATGTTGTTAGGCGATACTCAACAGGCAACATTAATCTGACTAGAGTCACATAATTTGGTTGCGATCTTCTGTAAGGGCAGCTCAGAATTACATTCAAGATATACCCTACCTTTATTGAAACTGTTGCTTATGAACTTATGATGATTGAGTAAGGTAAATAAGGGTAAAATTTGCTCGACACTAGGCAGTTAGGTAGGATATCCTTCAATTATTTAGTATAACTACCTAGTATAGCTTTACCTAGCTAGGGTAGGGTAGTCCCCGGGGAAATTCCCACTCATTTCCAGTTACAACATTGGTCTTTTCATGTCAATTAATCTTGTATGGACTGTCATATTTTATGCTCGTAGGGCTGTCAACATCTTGTGTCTATTTTGAATTGATTGAGTCTTTACTCTAGAATACCTCAAAGAGAATTTTAATTCCTAATGATTTTGATTTGTCATATTTAGTGCCGATTAGTAATGTCTTTTGTTCTATATATACATATATATATATACATATATATATATATATATATAGTCCTGCAGACCCTAAAACAATAACATAAGGCACTACAGCACTTGATTCAACCCGATGTGGCTGATCACCTGATTTTTATACGAAGCGACTGCCATCTGACCTTCGCAACCCCTTTAACGAGGAAAATCTGTGATCTGGGTTAAACCAGTCATCAGACTATTTTAGGCCTCCGACTGACCTATAACGAGTGCCAAAGATGATAAATTGCAATGGGACCGAAGGCTTAACGTGCTCTCTGAGGCACGGAGGGAACTCGGGCGGTCACCCATCCAATTACAAGCTAGAGTTAGGGTTGCTTAACTTTGCTGATCGAATGATATGCGTAATAGTAACTGTGCCACGAGCTCCTCATTTCATTTGGTTACCATGAAATGAAACGTATGAGAATTAAAAGTTGTTAATAACACAGAATAACTACCTTTATACAAAACTAGTGGACGTCACGCGGTTTCACCCGCGTAGTTCCCGTTCCCGTGGGAGTACAGCAATAAAATATAGCCCATATTTCTCGCTGATAATTGCTGAAAGAACTTTTCAAATCGGTATAGTACTTTTTGAGCCATTTCCTTACAAACATACTTACATATAAATCTTTCCTCTTTATAATCTTAGTACAGCTACATATAAATATAAAAAGCACCTTTAGTTTCTTTTAATTTTGATTTTATTTTTTTTATATAAAGCCTTTGTCAAAGAATACAGGCACTTTTTTTTATTAAAAAATATATCATCGACTCAATTTCGGACAACCCTACTAGCTTACAAGTAGGTACAAGGACAAACACAGTACTCAACTAATGCGGTTGTAATTCTTTCAAACAGCTGTAAATTACTGTCAACCCTATGATTGGGGCACATTGTGGACTATCCAGAGGTTATTATACTGCGATATATATCGTGGTCACGACATTGTTATCGCAGTGTTTGAACCGGCCGGGTTCATACAAGTTCAAGGTCAAAGCGGTTTTATATCGACACAGTATGTCCACAATATAAATAGGTGACAGAAGGGCAGCTTCTTATATTTATCTAGGTAACAGGTGCCTTACCACGACCTCTTATTGCCATGATAGTATAACTCTTATTATGAGGCAGATGTTTATGACGTGTATAAGTCTGTCACTGTCACACAGTGGAACTATGATGGCAATAAAAGCTTATGGAAAGACCCCAGAGGGCCTAGTGTAAGTTTTACACTACCGCCGTCACAAGTCGATGACTTTGCAGATTTGTATCGGGTTATGATAGTCAATCTGAGGGCCGACAGATGGCGCTGGTACGATCCTATCCAAATCTGCGCTTACTTCAACGCGATGACTTGTGACGGCGATTTTAAGAGAACTCGAACTAGGCACTCATGTGCCGCCGCGCCGTACAAGCTCAAAATATTACAGCAGCCGGATTGTTCTGCAGGCCAAGAAAAAACAATATTCTCTCGCGTTTGCGTTAACAGAAATGATACAAAATGTATGGGAATGACATATGTCGTGACTGATTTATGTAATTTCCATACGTTTTGAATTTGATAATGTTACTTTGTCTACAGATCCTGTACGGTTTCTCATCGCAACACTCGACGTCGAGTGTTGGTTTCAAAGTAAATTGAACTTTATCGTCTAAGTATTATGTATCAACTTCCTATGATTGTAACCGCAATTCGACGTCGAGTTTGACGATGGGAAACCTTACAGAATAACGCGGCTTGAAACTCAAGCACTTGAAGCTCGAAACGTTACCTACAAGTTTGAGAGATGCATTTGCTTGCATTCGCTGCTTTAGACCAATGTTTGAGTCTCAAACTTTGAGAGCCAATCTTCTGTTGCTTTCTTTTTTAAACCTAAGCATGTCTGTATGGTATTCAAAACCATTCAAACACATGGGTTTGTTAAAGTTAATAGTTGCCAAGGTTATTTTTTTAACTTAATCCAATAAAAAAGGAAGCTAAAAAAGAAGCTGGCCGTATAGACTGTATTAGACATGTTCGATTTTCAATATGGATGTATTATTAAAAAAGGCATTGTTATATTTGGTAATACGTCAGAGATAAAATTTGTAAAATTATGTATTTCTCAGAGACATATCGTTTGAATGACACACTCACACAATGCTACGAGAACATAAACGGAATAGGCGTAATTATATTAACAGGTGACATGTCGTGGCATATTATTATCCCGTATACGTCATTCACGTGGTTTATGATTATTAGTCAAAACTTAAAAATAACAAATGAAATATGCTAACACTACTAATCTTTTGGCAGTAAATAAAAGATTACATCCTTAAATCTTTAATATTGACAAGAGGCAAACGTTCTTAATTAAAAAAATACGCCTAGTTTCCTTGCTGTTTTTAATGTGTATTTATACTGAGTTGTGGTTCTAGTTCTAAATGGTGGTAGGTTTATCGCTATTCCTTGTTGAGAAGCCCAGGTATATTAAATTAGAAAAAAACGCATGACGTATGAAAATTTGAATTAGGTAACAAAAAACTAATTAGAATTTTTGGGTCAAGAATGAGAATTACGGTAGACATTGCGGCAATCTAGTGGTTGAAACAGTAATTTGTTTATCAGTTAAAATGAAAAGTGAAGTAATGAACATTTCAAACACGACCCCATAGTTACAAGTAAGTTAACTAATTAGGCAACTTTATTAAGCGGTGGTCATATCTCAAGTAAGGAGAAGCTCGTGGCACGATCAGCGAAGTTAAGCAACACTAACCTAAGCCAGTAGTAGGATAAGAACGCCCGAGTTCCTTCCGTGCCTCAGAGAGCACTGTAAACCTTTGGTCTCGGTTGCCATTTTAATATCTTTGGCATCGTTACAGGTCAGTCGGAGGGCTAAGAGAATCTGACAACTGGTTTAACCCAGATTACCAAAGGGGTTGCGAAGGTCAGATGGCAGTCGCTTCGTATAAAAATCAGGTGACCAGCCGCATCGGGTTGAATCAAGTGCCAACCCCAACACTGTATGCGATATGACCAGCGAGATGGGTCATATTACAAGTAAAATCCGTTGAGAAGTGTTTTGTTTGGAACCAAACGCATTTTGGTTCTGAGGATCGCTAATGGAGCACTATTAATATATCTGCGACGCGTCTGTCTGTTCCACTTTCTGTTCTAGGGTATAAAGTAGTACTTCTTATGAATATGAATTTTATTCACTAATAATATAATAAGTAAGTAGATGGCGTAAGTTATGAAATAGATCGTTTCTTCTTCTTTTTGGTACCGTGAAATTAAACGTTAAAACTACATACATACATATGCTCACGCTCGTATTCCCCGAAGCGGTAGGCAGAGGTGTTGTTATCACAACACCCACTTTTCACCGAATGTGATTAAGTGCCAACGTGACAGATGGTGAGTCTATCGCCGTCTCAGGCACTATACATACGTCTTTGAATTACTTCTCAGGAATATGCAGGTTTCCTCACGACGTTTTCCTTCACCGTAAAGCACGTGGTGTGAAATGAAGTTCTTAATACGCGCTGCTTTAACGATCATACTTAGTGGCCAATAGTGTGATACCCCCCCAAACCGCCTCCCACCAACCCTATTGATATTTGTTCAGGAGCATAATATGCTGGTTTTTAGACATATTCCCTCTCATTAGAAAACAATGGTTTAAACTAATTGTCTACCAAACTCTTATAAAAAAGTATCAAGTTACTTTGAAACTTCCTGTAATTCTTGTTTTATTGAAACATTTTGATGAAATTTGAATAAATCCGATCTAGTGTTGGGAAAAACTGAAATTAACCAAACTCACGGCCACTGTCATGAATGTACGAAGTAGTTACGATTTTATTTGGAAAATATGACTGGAAAAATCCGAAAGCCAACCGTAATGGTATCGGATGAGTACCGATATGACATTATCTGTACGATAAAGGCCAATAGATTTACTATCTCAATTCTATGTATTGATTTTTTGCTTCCAATATTTATCTTTCCGGGAATTAAACGTTCGTTAGCTTTAGTTGCGGTTATAAGTCAATACTGTTACAATACTGGTGCCAAAAAAGTTTTGTTTATGAATGTGGATGGTTACAGGGGGAAAGGAAGACCTAAGAAACGATGGATGGATTGTGTGAAAGATGACATGGCTAAAATAGGAGTGAACACATATATGACGGCTGATAGAAGAAATGGAAGAGAAGAACACATTGCGCCGAACCCAAATAACATGGGAAAAGGGCAGGAGGATGATGACAAGTCAATGCGGATTAAATAATATGGTCCATATTCATAATCGGTATATACTAAGTTATAAACAGGAAAGATTTGTATGTAAGTATGTTTGTGATGAATTGGCTCAAAAAGTACTGGACCGATTCAAAAAAATCTTTCGCCATTTGAATGCTACATTATCACTGATTAATATAGGCTATTATTTTTATATTTCACTCCCACGGGAACGGGAACTACGCGGGTGAAACCGCGTAACGTCAGCTGTAATATTATTAAGAAGAAATATTTGTTGGTTTGTGACCGTAACAAATACGTTCCGGAGCTACTGGATAGATTTAAAAAATATTTTACTAATAAATAATGGACTCACCCGCACACCCCGAAATGTGGGTGTTGTTAATACAACACCTCTGCTTACCCCTTCGGGGACCCGTCTGGGATGGCGTGAGCATTTATTTATTTCACTACTAGAATGCTACGTTATTCTCAAATAACATAGGCAATGTCATTTATAAAGTCCTAATGAATCGCGGAAAATTGTAAAGAGGTTAACTTTGTAGGTGAGTATCTCCCAAGCTCATCATATCTCGAAAAATAACCCCATAGCAGTAATTACATGGACAGCGATGGACACGTTGGTACTTAATCTTCGGTGAAAAGTTACCCCTTCTGGAATGGCGTGAGCATACACATATTTATTATATGCCCTACATCTTCCCTGTTCCATGAAAGCGTGGGGTCAAACGAGCAGAAACAATCAGGCACATGAATACATGAATCCATTATTCATGTAGGTACTTACATCTATTACAGAATCACAAGAAAGTAACAGTGGAATATAGTCGTCATCCAATTGTTAGTTTCGCAAGGAGCGTCCTTACGCAAGCGCGTGGGTTAACAATAGACCTTAAATTCTTGTTCTTAGTGTTCATTATGGGGCACGAGATTTTAACGATGATAAAGTTATGGAAGCGATGCGAAAAAAATATAAAAGTATTTTTTTTAATAGTAGTAGTTGCTGCTCGCTTTTCTGCAGGGAATATAAAAAGGGTGTAACTGCACCTATTTTGAGCGCAAAATAATGTAAAATGTGAGTAATTAATATATCGCCGGTTCCCAGAAATGCAAAGTCAAAAACTAAGACGATATTTAAAACTTAATAAGCCTAGATAAATAATTCTGTGTCGCAACTACTTGGACCCTTATTAGATTATTGCAATAATGTATACTAATAAATGAAGCTGAGGAGTATCAGTTTGTTCGTTGGCTTGGAATAATCGCAGGAACTTCTGCACCGATTTGAAAACTTATTTCAGAGTTAGATAGCTCATTTATCGAGGAAGGCTTTAAGGCTATCATGACGCTAAGACTAATCGCATCAAAGTCCGCGTTAGCCTAAAGTAACTATTCCACGCGAACGAAGCCGCGGGCAGGAGCTAGTTGTTAATAAATCAGACGAGAGTCAAGATCATATCCAACGTGCATTTACAGTCTCAATAACATATCGTTTCATTCTCGTCCCTCGAGATAAACCCTGAGTGATTAATGTGCAAACCTTTTCATAGAGAAGCTTTCTAATTTATCCATAACGTCGACTTTTTGATGTAAGCTCATAAACTATACTCCTGACACACATCCTTAGCTCAGAACTGAGTAATGGTTTGGCTTTTTGCATTAATTTAATGTATATTTGGTGCAATATGTTTTTGACCAGCTGATTAAGTTACTGTAAGTATTTGTAGCTAGATTAAGTTTGTGTGTGTGTAATTAGCGCTGTCGTAGTCGAGGGATTTTTCTAAAAAAAAAACTAAATTGCAGTAATTTTACCCCACGTGCTTTACAGTGAAAAAAAACATCGTGAGGAACGTCCATATGGCCGAGAAAGTAATTCAAAGAAGTATGTATAGGCCTGAGATGGCGATGAACTCACGCTCTGTCACGTTGACACTTAATCATCTTCGGTGAAATGTGGGTGTTGTTGTTACAATACCTGGAGGCTGCAAAAGCAAAGGGCAAAAGGTTGGATCGATTTCAACGAGACTTTCACTGGCAGATATCAGATTTTACAAGGAAAAAACATTTTTGAATTTCGCGAAAAAGTTTAAACTAAAATTACTGCTACATGGGAGAAACTGCGGAGCACAGGATAGTCTATACTTCTATACTATAATATTATAAAAATAAAGATTTGTAACGAATTGGCCAATTAGTAGTGGACCGATTTAAAAAAAAATTCTTCAATATATAGCTACATTATCAGCAAGTAATATAAGCTATATTTTATTCCCGTACTCTCACGGGAACAGATACTACGCGGGTGAAACCGCGTTCGCTAGTATTCCATAAAGACAAAAAAATAAGTCCAAACTTTTTTAAGGTGAATTTAAATATACTCATTTTAAATACGTATACATATTATGTTGTAAGTCACCAAAATTTTGTAGGTACATAGGTCTTTCAACTCTGCCTACTTCTCACGTAATATAATTTTGTGTCGAAATTACATGCCCTTTGTGTGTTAGCATAAAAAGGAAATGGCTTTTATTAGCATTATAAGTACACGTGTAATACGAAAGATAGGAAAATATAAGCATATTTTTATCCAACAAACCTTGAGGCAAATATTATGTAACAAACATCTAGTATTAATTAAAACTACCGTATCGGAAACTAGTTAAACCTAAAAAATATTAAATACTTATAAAAGAGCGTCCTTACGCAAGCGCGTATAAAGAGCCGTGGTGGTATAGAGGTTTGAGCAGTCGCCTGCTACGCAAGCGACGCAAGTTCGAATCCCAGCGGGGCCTGTACCAATGAGTATTTCTAAAAATTTGTGTACAGTGCTTATATACAGTGATTTCACACCACGTGCTTTACGGTGAAGGAAAACATCATGAGGAAACCTGCATATTTCTGAGAAGTAATTCAATGAGGTATGAAAAGTGGGTGTTGTGATTACAACACCTCTGCCTACTCCTTCGGGGAATACAGGGGTGAGCATATGTATGTATGTATTTACAAAAGAGTAAAAAAAAAATATAACCATGCTTGTTCGTTTCGAAGGAGCTTCAGTAACTTATTTGATTCTCATTGTAAACGTAAGGTGCAGTGCATTTACAACGTGTCGTTACTACAAATACGGAAGTGGATGCATTGTCGGTAGATGGCGCCTTGGGTCACGACACGGCCATAGATCGTCGTAATATCGTCACGATGTCGATTGTTGGAATTGCCTCCTATTGTTTATAAGGGGAAATTGCATTTTAGAACTTAATACTTTATAATATAGTTTTATTCACAGTGTGTGTTTACTTTTAACAGGAAATTGTTGGAGTAATGAATCATAATGGAAATTGCTGATTTATCAGCGATTTCCTACTGATATTTTGTTTGACATGCAATGAATAGAAACTTCTGCGGTCGTTCGAAAGACTAAATACATTATCAAATGTCAATGCGTCACTATTTAGCACATGCATATGCACACGCCTATATTCCCTGAAGGGGTAGGCAGAGATGTACTTATAATTAAGTACATATAAAATAAAAATTTATTTATTTATTTAGTAATTAAATGTTCATGATGCCAGCTAAGTTTCTTGCCGATAGTTCTCAGAAGACTAGTTTCCAGGGCCTAAACTGAATAAATATACGATACTTACATAAAATAACAAATTTCAAATTTTTTTGATCGTCTGTCTGACTGCAGAAAACCCAAAAATAAAATAGCTTTTATTGTTATTCCTGCGCGAGTCAAACCTATCTATACAGATAAATAAAATTGATGTGTCTGTTTGTAATTCCAAAAAAACAGCTTTTCACTAAAAGCATATGAAAGTATATATGATACTGACATAAAACACCAAATTTCAAAACAAAATCTCTGTCTGTTTGTTCCGGCGAATCTTCCAAACAGCTGAACGGGACTTTCACTGGTGGATAGCTAATGTTACAAGGAGTATCTTAAGCATAAAACTTCGCGCATAAAAATATGCTCACGCCTGTATTCCCCGAAGGAGTAGGCAGAGGTGTTGTTGTCACAACACCCACTTTTCACCGAAGATGATTAAGTGCCAACGTGACAGATGGTGAGTCTATCGCCGTCTCAGGCACTATACATACGTCTTTGAATTACTTCTCAGAAATATGCAGGTTTCCTCACGATGTTTTCCTCCACCGTAAAGCACGTGGTGTGAAATCACTGTACATAAGTTTTTTAGAAAAACTCATTGGTACAGGGCCCGCTGGGATTCGAACTTGCGTCGCTTGCGTAGCAGGCGAATGCTCAAACCCCGAGGCCACCACGGCTCTCTAAAAACTATAAAAATACATTTCTTAAACAGAAAATACAAGTATAGTTGCAAATGAAACCCTATTACAATAGTCACAAAGCACAAAGCCAAGAATGCCCTTTGTGGAGTCTCACAAAGTAAGACTTATCGAGGCCGGTGTAATGGTATGCAAACTGTTGACTACGCTGTTTCACGCCTTATTCTCAAACAGTCACGAATATTTTTTTCGACATCTTAAATCATATTTCATGAAAAATTATTGAGCCATTTCTTACGACGCAATCTTAGTATGCATAGCTTAATGGTTAGAGGTGATGCCTTGAGTCTAGAGTTATCATCCGGGGCAAACTATGATCGTTAAAGCAGCACGTATTAAGAACTTCTTAATGTTGACGTTTAATTTTACGGTACCAAAGTGAAATGTCAAAGCTTAGAAGTTCTTTGCTTAAACCAAAAATATTTGTCCGTATGATGCAAATTTAGGTTTACATTAAGACAGCATCGCACTGAAAAATGTTACCAAAGATAAGGATAATGAAAGATTAAAAAAAAAAGATTTTGTTCACCACTTTTTGGTTCTCCAACACCCAATTTTATGTATTTATCACTAGCTGTGCCCCGTGGTTTCACCCGCGTAAAGTTAATTTCACAGTTGACCCCACGGAATTCTAATATTTTAAATAAAAGTAGCCCAAGTTACTCCTTGTTATTACCTAACCGCCAGTGACAGTTTTGTTAATATCGGTCCAGCCGTTTCGGAGATCAGCCGGAACAAACAGACAGACAGACGGACAGAGAAAAATAAAAAAAAATGTTTTTTTTTATATCAGTGCCGTGTATACTTTCATATGCATTTAGTCAAAAGGTATAATTTGGGAATTACAAACAGACACTTCAATTTTATTTATCTGTATATATATTTAGATAATAAATAACAAGCGGACAATCAAGACGCATCCAACGACACATTATTTATCAAATTATGATAAGTACTTTTCCAGTACTGAGGGAACCTTTTCGTTTCGCCGTAGTCGAGTAAATATATTATTATACCGTGAAGAAACTGGTCAATTATCTCAGAATAGTGCCACGGGTCTATTAGCAGCAGTGCCTCGAGAGCCCTCAGGCACCTCCCTCATAATGAGGGAACAGTGTACACTGCACATAATGACTACAACTATGACTCGGGTTTTTAATAAGCGCTGTTGTCCAAGACTTTTCCTGCATATTCAAAGAATAGACACACATACATATGCACCTGTATTCCCCAAAGGGGTAGGCAGAGGTGTTGCAATAACAACACCCGCTTTTCACCGAAGATTATTATCTGCCAACGTGACAGATGGTGAGCCTATCGCCGTCTGAGGCCCAATACATACTGAGGTCTTTGAATCACTTCTAAGACATATGCACTATGCAGGTATCCTTAGGATATTTTCTCCCCAGTAACCCTCGAAGCTCTCTTTCGAAGAAAACCTCATTGGTACAGACAGCTGGGAATGGAACTAGCGATGCTAGCGTAACAGGCGACTACTCAAACCCCACGGCCACGAAGGCTCTTTAGAAACACATTAGATGTTTATTTCTGTAGTTCTGTATCATATCATTTGATCAGCGAAGTCGGAGGTTAAGCAGATGAGCGTTACATCATATTAGTAGTGTTTTCATTGAACACAGTTCTATGCATATATAAATCAAAGCACAACCTATACCGCTGGTCCTAGAGACATGAAATTTGAAGGGTGTGTTCTTTGTGAAGTGTTGGTTATAAACAGGTTAAAGGTTTTTTGAAATTACACCTTTTAGTAGGTATAATGTCGGTTTGTATGTGAGATCGTATTGTATGTTGGACCGACAGAACCTAGAATAATAATTGACGGTAAACATGACTCTATATTATTCGAGATAATATGATTTTGGGTAAAAGCCTTCGAAAGATACCAATAAACTCATAATATAAGCATAATTTTAGACATATTGTTACGAAGAAACCAAGTAAAGATAAGTAATTACCTTGTTGTTTTCGAACAGGATATTATAATTGCCGAAGAAAATAAGACTAGGTTTAAGTCCTGACTGACTAACGTATTATATCAACGCACGACGAAACCGCTGGTCCTACGGACGTGAAATTTGGTTGATCTGTTCTTTATGAGGTGAAAGTCCATTAAGAAAGGGTCTTCTGTAATCTTTTAGATGCGCAGGTTAAGCTGCGGATGGTAATCCCTTTAGGGACAGGAAGTAGTATATACGATACATAGTTACTCTAGTATGCAATAGTGCTGCGTAAAAACCGGGCCTGCCTCAACTCGGCACAGATAGCGCGAGGCACGACCAAGGGCATCGGACGCAGGGCGAGTGCAACGATCATTGACTATGCACTTACAGAAGTGACAAGGAAAATTGAAAATCAGGAAGCTTATTAAGATGTTCAATTTGAATTCAATTCATGATCAAATCCAATATGAAATTGGCGTTAAATCACTTCATAAAAGTGACTTCTTCTGAATTGAATAGTATGCCTCTCTTCATTACTAGACTTGCATGTCGGTGTGATATGAAATACTAACATTAAAATATTAATTCATAATTTATTTATGTAGGACAACAAATGTAGAGTTAAAATATTAAGTTAAATTTACAGAACAAATAACAGTGCGAGCCTCATAGAGTCACACATGTAACCACCTACGATCTTACGACGTGTCGTTTCTGTTTCCCACATTATTCTATGAGAGTCTTGACCCCAGATCGTGACCAGAGAGCGATCGTTGCCACTGGGCTCAATTGGATGGACTATCTATACGTAGGCACTAACTTTTATTACAATACCTTCGTAGTTAGCAAACTTTTGTGGGAACAAATTGATACAAAAATAAAAAGATAATATAAACAAATAATAATGAGTAGTCAAATTACGATAGCATTTTACTCATTAATGAAAAGTTGCCGCCATGTTATTCGTAAATAGGTTGTCTAAACAACTTATTCAATTATGTTGGTATTTCAAACAGTGGAAATTTATCCTAAGAAAGGTTGTAATAAAACGTATAAAATTCATTCCTCGAACGAAGTTGCTGTAAGTCGCTAGTATTATTGTTTGACACAA
Source organism: Watsonalla binaria (assembly GCA_929442735.1). Taxonomy (NCBI): domain Eukaryota; kingdom Metazoa; phylum Arthropoda; class Insecta; order Lepidoptera; family Drepanidae; genus Watsonalla; species Watsonalla binaria. The sequence goes on from OV838938.1 coordinate 5,600,269, forward strand.
GTAAGTGTTACCAACTTGGCAATTTAATTTGGTATTATACTCATATTGGTGTGTTGTTTACTATTTTTGTGGGAATATTGTATACTTTGACTAATAACAAATAATAAATAAGTAACTAAAAACTAATTACAAGTAGAAAACTTGGCCAAAGCGGTGTCTCTCGGGATCGTGCCAAGAAGGCTGGTAGCATTGCCACGTTGAATAGCAATGCTGATTCTCTGAGCGAGAAAAGCCCCAGCCCGCTTGTCACGAGAAGCTTCTACCAGACGACGTGCAACCTCTTTGTTGAGCTAGTGAGAAAGTTGATGAGCATCTGGACCCCAAGGTCCCAGAGTTTCAACCGCAAACACAGAAAATATGTATCCTTCACCAATGCAAGCATATTTCCGGCGCTTGAGCACTCCTGCTGAGCAGCAGCAGCACCGGCCGCCACAGCAGTGCCGGGGAGATGGGATGGAGCCAACGTATCGACACACGTGGCATCCCACACCCCTTGACTAATATAATTATTTTGACAAAGTATTTGTCTGCAAATTTCCCATTTCATTGGGTTTGTTTTATGTCTACAAATATGTGTAAAATAATTTACTCAAGTAATTCAAATTCAACTTATCTACTCTTGCACTTACCACATATAAGCTCATGGGTGAGTAGAGATCACTTGTGAAATGTATTTACCAAATTCGTGAAAAGTTAAACGAAATGCATCATGAAAACCTAATAGGCTAATATTCCAAAAGTACAGTTGCGTAGTTTTATTGAGTACCGGAGGCAAGTAATCGCAATGCAGCAACTTTGTTGCTGAGCTGTAGAGATGTTAGATTTCCTGCGAGTACAGTTGACAGCGAAATACCCTTTGTTCATTGCGAACAGTGGAGCACCCGACAGTTGCGCTGAATTTGCTGAAAATGTCCGTCTATATGTAATTGTACTTCAAAATAAGATTGCTTAAAGCCCGAAAATAAAGAAGCTGCTTTTAACTTCAAAACTTTATACTTTTCTGTGACTTAGTAATTAGGTGCAATTTTTTGTTCGATAAATTTGATCTCAAATTGCTGAATTGTGATTTTCTTAAGTTTCCTTCTTGACCTTCTGGTCTGTCAAAAGCTGATTATTCCACTATTATTTCCAAATCGCTCGCTAGAATTTGTTGCTTACACGAACAATAAAATTTTGGAGGAGCTCGAGGAGCAGTTGCTATTGCGCATATCATTCCATCAGCGAAGTTAAGCAACCCTAAGCCTAGCCAGTAATTGGATGGGTGACCGCCCGAGTTCCCTCTGTGCCTCGGAGAGCCGTCGGTCCCTGTTGCCAAATTATCATCTTTGGCAATCGTTACAGGTCAGTCGGAGGCCTAAAATAGTCTGACAACTGGCTTAACCCAGATCACAGATTATCCTCGTAAAAGTGGTTGCGAATGTCAGATGGCAGTCGCTTCGTATAAAAGTCAGGTGATCAGCCACATCGGGTTGAATCAAGTGCCGACCCCAACAATGTATGGAATAATGCCAGGGCGATGATGATGACGAACAATAACATTTTTCTTTTTCTATTATATTTGACTGTACTAACCTATCAGCTGGTAACATGTGCTTAAAAATATTTGGTAACCAATAATATTTAAGCTTTTGATTTAAAAGCTGAAACGTAAAACTTTCCAATCCTTTGATCGTGTACGTTAGAGGTCGGTCAAAGGAAAATGAATCTACATAACTGAAGGAATAATATATACAAAACCACAGACGTAACGTGAAACACATAAAGTGCACTTTTCTATTTACTCTTTTTACGTTAGTGTTTCTTTCGCCTTTGCTATTCTTTTGTTTTTGGACTAAGGACATATTTTCTGAGATTTCTTGCGACCGCGACTTTGCCTGTGTGTTATAATATAATAAACCTCTATACTAATATTATAAAGAGAAAAGGTTTGTATATATGTTTGGAACGACTTGACTCAAAAACTACTGAACCGATTTTAATAATTCTTTCACCACTTGGTTGCTATATTATCACTGATTAATATAGGCTATATTTTATCACCGTTCTCCCGCGAGAACGGGAAATACGCAGGTAATACCGCGTGACGTCCGCTAGTTAATATAGCGATAATTAGCATTCTATTGGTGAAATAATTTATAAAATGGGTTGAGCCTCGAGCTTAATAAAAACACAAACAAATCTTTCGTCTTTATCTTATATCTTTAAACGAGCAATTCTTGTATATATATAATCGGAATTTCGGATACGGCTCCAACGATTTTCACTAAATTTTGCATGTAGGGGGTTTCAGGGGCAAAAAATAGATCTAGCTTGGTTTAATTTATGGAAAACATCGTTTTGACCATGTTTTCAGGCACCGAAAAACTCATAAAATATCATTACAATACGACAGCACATTTTGCCGACATCTGTCAAGTTATGGTAACTCAAAGGTGAGGCTTCCAGCTTACGGGGTGATAACGAAACTAGTACCCCGGTTCGAGACTGACGTTCACCGGAATTTTTTGTTTGAAGAAGAAACCGAGCACAGCTCGGTAAACCAGAAATTAATATTAATACATATAGAAGTAAAGATTTTATAACAAGAAATAATTGTACCTATTTATGACGGCGTAGGTGTTAGGGCACTCATTTTTCACCGAAGAATATAAGGTGCCAAGTAGTGCCAGTCTGTGTGGTGGCGATTCCAGTGCTGTCACTCCATAGGTAGGTTACCTCACAATGTTTTCTTTCACAATTTTTTTCGTGCAGAAGTTCGTATCAGTGTACAAATTTTTTTAGAGAAACTTAACTTTTCTAAGCAGACGATTACTCAAACCAATCGGCCACGGCTTTGAAAGTTACTAAGTTACTCTTCGAGGGTGTCCCTAGCAAGATACTCCACTCTTATCGCAATACAACTTTCTGAATCCGTAAATTATTACAATAAAATATGCAGACTCTTAAGTACCCATCTATACAAATAAAGAAACTTTTCACTAAATTAATACGTTACTCAAATAAAAAAAAAGTTTTTGTTTGCCTATCTGTTTATTCTGGTTAATTCCGAAACGACTAGACCGATTTTAACGGGACTTTCACTGGCAAGTAGCTAATATTACATGGCAACATAGGCTTTTATATAAAAAAATCATTTGGGTTCCACGGGCCATACATAAAATTACGTTTACTCGGGTGACACCCCAGGACACTGCTAGTTTGTAAATATATATACATATGCTTAGCATGTATCCCATGGGGGTAGGTAGACACCACCGTTTGCCACATGCTACGACCCTTACCTGCTTCCTTCGTAAATTTTATGCGACCAGCCCTTTGAAAGCACTTAGCGTCCAATAAAATACAGTTAATAGCGTATCTACGCAGCTGTTGTTACCAAACTTCTATTTCAATTGGCAGCAAGCAATAAAGTTAGCCGTGACGTCACAACTCACAGCTCAGCAATACCGGCTGCCGGTCCTACGGTAACCCACGTGTCGCACAATGGTTTCCTGACCGACCAGTTTAGCCACAAAAGGCGCGTGCGCTCTTGCAGCGTCGGGATGAGTGGAGCGATTTATTTGTGTCTGATGAAAGAGCCGTCTTAAAGAATTTCATCTATGGTGAAAGCTGGTCAGTCTGCGGTGATGTTATCCAACTCGTCTCGTCACCTTCATGGCTGGCTGCGATGTGTCAAGGCTCTTCTGAGCGATCATAAAATGATCCCACTGATCTGTTTAGCTCACTTGGTTTGGCGATCTTGAGAGCGACATCTGATACGTAATTCCAGTTTTGAAACGCAGATTGGTTCGAAAAAGTTTCTTAGAGCTTTAATTGAACAATCTTCAAGTTGAAGAAGGTGACAGACAACAATCTCCAAGAAGGAAAATAATCGCTAACAGTACGACCACGCCCTTAGCAGACGGTTGCATAACCCGCCAGGTTCGAAACGTGCCTGTAATTATTAGGTATGGTTTCCAACTGATTACATAACCAAAGCTGCGGGTTAGGAAGTTTTATCGAGCTGAAAGCTCCTTGTTTATAGTTTCCGTGATCTGATAAATTTGTAGAATTTAGTCTTACGAACTCATTTACGCAATGACAAAGTACGCTTACAGGTCCCGTCATAAGTTATGAGCACGTACCTTGAATGAGCAATGGTCATTTTGTGAGTCCCGTCTCTGTCCACTTCCCTCTATGATGGTTGAGGAGGTCAATGGCTGGCATTCACGTCATACTTGTGAACAGGTGCTGCTTGTGGGGGCTGGTCATCTCAAGCTACGCATTTAGTTATAAGTAGATGTACTAGATTTTTGGTTACGTTAATTTTTATCGACATTTGTACATTGGAACATTGTCCATGAGCTTATGTTTCGTAAATTATTTATTTTGTATTCTTTAAATTGCATAATATTTTTGAAAAGAGTAATTAATGTTTTTCTTGTCAGTTTATTCTCAGTAAAAGCAACCTTCCGAACCTGGCGGTAGTATGTATAATCCAGTATAATTATGTCATTCTGACGATTTGAAAGTACTTTGTAAAAAGTCTAATCGAATAAAGATACTTTTGACTTTGACTTTGTCTAAACTTTCGCCTGTACTTATTGACTGAGTTTCTTGCCGGTTCTTCTCAGAAGGTTTGTTTCCGAACCGGTGGTGGTAGATTTTCGTTCGTAAATACATTAAGTGTTCATTCCATACCAGGACCACACAAATCATTATCATTTTCAAATTATTCTTAAACTTGTTTTATTTATTCGACGTCACGCGGTTTCAACCGCGTAGTTCCCGTTCCCGTGAAAGTATGGAAATAAAAAACAGCCTATATTAATCAGTAAGAATGTAGCATTCAATTGGTGAATGAATTTTTAATATTGGTCCAGCGCTCTTTGAGCCAATTTGTTACAAACATTCATACAAATCTTTCCTCTTTATAATATTAGTATGGATTTAAAGAATGTCTTTGGTTTCAGAATGATGAAATCTAGTCCCTAGCTAAATTAAAACGAATAAATTTGTAGTTAAGTATGTCCTACCACATTAAAATACAATAAACCAGTACAGTAATGTAGCATTGTGATACCGCAAAAATGTCACACGCACCCGTTAACATAACTTTATTGCCGAATAATCATAGAACGTATGAATTAATCTCAACAAATATGAATCACCAGCTGACCAGGCGTTGCATACAATTATTCATGCTCCACTCATTTGTGGCACAATATCGGATCAGGACCAGTTTTGCATAGACTCGACTAAGAACTTACGCAAGTTGTTGATGTGAATTATTGCAAGTTGCTCGCAAAACTGCCAAATATTTTAATAATTGCAATACATTACTTAATCCGTAATCTGCAAATAAAAGAGCTGTGGTGGACGTGGGGTTTGAGCTATGCAAGCGACTCAAGTTCGAATCTCAGCAGTCTGTACCAATGTTTAGTTTCCTAAGCAAATATTTAGTTTTATTTATTTAAAAACTTAAACGCCGTGATTTCACACCACGAGCTTAATGTGAAGGAAACCTTAATATGTCTTAAAACTAACTCAAAAGTGGCTTTGAATATCATATTTAAACGCTTTAAACGATTATTTGTATTATGTTTGCCGAAACTATTATTTAGTCTCTTAAAGATTATATTATCATTGTGCGCCGAAGTAATTCAATGACGTATGTAAAGTGTCTGAGACGGCGATGGACCCACCGTCTGTCACGTTGGCACTTAATCATCTTCGGTGAAAAGTGGGTGTTGTTATTACAACACCTCTGCCTACCCCTTCGGGAATACACGCGTGAGCATATGTATGTATGTATATGCGCCTAAAGGTAATACTCAAAGACTTTACTTAGTTAGGTATATTTAAAAGTAATAACAAATTTATCGAAATAAACAACAAGGTTACAGGGGCAATAAATTGATCTAGCTAAGTGATAACGAAATTAAGCTATACGAGTACCTCGGTTCGAGTCCAAATGTCACCGGTGCGGTTTTTTTTTTCTTTTTTCTGATTTTTTTCAACTTGCTATTTTTATGAGAAAACGTCAACCTCAAAACCAACCAGGTTCTTTAAATTAAGCTCCACATAAAACGCTCGAACTAAAACTTTTAAATCTCAAGCGATGTGAATGAACCGATATTACTTGGGTTAATGTTTATTAATGGTTTTATGGCCGTGTTTATGGGAGCCGACGGCGGATATGTATCAGTCGTAAAAATTATGATTTGAAAAGTTATGGTGTTTTATTGAAAGTGTGATAAAATGGAATACTACTGACACTGTCTCGAAGATCTTATGGGTACTTTTTTAAAAGGTTGGCAATTGTGCGTATTATCAACCTGATGGTAAGCAGCTGAAGCCTGTTAAAAATTAAAAATATAAATACAAAAAAAAAATATTCTAAGAAAAATATTTTCTGCTTAAAAAGATGCTAATTTGGAATTACAAGCAGACACTTAAATTGTTTTTATCTGTATAGTTATTTACAGATTAGTATTTGAAAAGGAGCTCAATGATATTTTGTGAATATATTCATGATGATAGCGAGACCATACGATATAATAATATATTGCGCAATATGACTACTTTGCCGGCTGTCAATGACCTCAGAAGTCAAGACGATCGAGTCACGATCATAGAATATACTTAGTACTCATAGAAATGACCTTATGACTATTGTGCCGGATGTGTTAATATACGGCATCTGTCTACATATATATTATTAATTGAGCAGATGCGTGCCAAGTCACTGGCCTTATACATGTCCCTAAATAATACCACCCAGATCCAGCTCCCTAGCTCATCCCCCAGCAACGCCCTAAGCCGAGGTCCGAGCCCCGCACGGGGGCGCCCTTAGCTATGTTACTTAGTTTTTAAGTTTAAGCTCGGCTGGAGGCCCTTGGCCTCCACTGCTTCACCCCCTAACTCCCCCCTACCAACTGCGAGAGACCATATCGTAAAAATAAATTCGGTCACGGTTTGCAGAGGTGGGTGGTCGTATTTTTCCTATACATAAGAAACGAATACTTAATCATATTACACTTATTATATACTTTATAAGCCAAATATACTAAGGAAAATGCGTGGTATTTTAGTTCTATGTTATATCGATAGATGGTGTTGACACTGTTGACATTAGCATTTAAATCGCGCTATCGAGAGTCTCATCGGGGCTTATATATTAACGTCTATTGTGAAATAAGTCTTATAATATCTCCTCCTTCTTTCATTACGATCGAAAGTGCCAACTCGAAAGTAATACTAGATTTATTCACATACCTTTCTAGAACAAATTCAAATGTCTCGTACATACCTGCAAATAAGGAAAACACACTATTAATACATTGATAAATACATATACCTACTTAATATTGATTGATTGTTTCTGTAAAGTGTGGAAGTGCTAGCTTTTTTTTATTAGACTAGATTAACAGTTTATATTCATATACGTCCGTTTATCACAAGTTAAAACTCCTAATGGGTATTTGTGTGAGTAATCATGTATATATAGATACCTCACACCCAGAAAAAGAACTCGTCTTCTAGAAGTTGTAGGGGTGCTAGCGTCACATAGTAAATCTTACGCGGGTAAAACCATGGGCAAGTTTGCTAATAAGTAGGTACCTACGTAAATTATCTTTATTTGATTAGACTTTTTACAAAGTACTTTCAAATCGTCAAAATGACATAATTATACAAGAATATACATGCTACCGTCAGGTTCAGACGGTTGCTTTTACTGAGAAGAATCTTTCAAGAAACTCAGCAATTTCTCTTTTTAAAAATATTATACAATTTTAAAAATACAAAATAAATCACTTAAGAAATATCACGTCGTCTAGTAGAAGCTTTTCTCGCTCAGAGAATCAGCATTGCTATTCAACGTGGCAATGCTGCCAGCCTTCTTGGCACGATCCCGAGAGACACCGATTTGGGCCAAGTTTTCTACTTGTAATTACTATTTATTGCTTATGACAATAAAATGTATGCACCCATTAAAAAATATAACAGAGTAAAATTTCAAAAAAAACACTTAAGAAATATAAGCTCATGAAAGCCTAGAAATACAAGCCAATTTATATTTAAATGCGTAGCTTGAGATGACCAGTCCCCACAAGCAGTATCTGTTCACATGTATGAATGCCAGCCATTAGGCATAGTTCAAGGGATAGCCTGGTGACAAACGCACAGACAAGTCCATTTTTTTTTTTGTTGACGAGGGGGAAACCTTCAAAAGGTCCCCGACCGCCCTGGGAGAGGCAGATCGGGGTATGTGGGATTTTTACCGCACTAAAACCCCCCCCCTGGCCATCCTCAGTGCTCAGGGGGGACTCCGTGTACTCTGATAGAACGCACCGGTGTCCCCCGACACTTTGCCGGGGCACATCCCCGGGGCAGCTGTGACGCCGCCCCTGGAGACCTCGTTGCGCAAGGCAGCGCGAGCCACATCGCGCTGCCACCTTCCCGGGCCCGCGCCGGCGTTCAAAGCTCCCACCCCGACCACCGCCAGCAGGCCCTCCGGCCCCCTTTTAGTCGCCTCTTACGACCGGCAGGGGATACCATAGCCACAGACAAGTCCTAGCACAACGGTCCCATTTTTTCCCTTTACGTACGGAACCCAAAATACAACAATCTTGTATGGACGTAAGTACGTCTTCCAACGGTCAACGCACTCTATAAAATGTATAATTTAAATTGCAGTGCGCTTGCTCTGATGTCATTACCTATTATGTACATTGAGGCTTACGTCACCGCAAGGAAAAGGAAACGATCGTGGACGGTTTATTTATACAGCGGTCATTAATTATATTATACATCGGCATTTATAGACGGCTAGTCAATATTTGTTGGCGGTCAAAATTGGGCCAAGATCACTTATTGATGCACATCTATATATATAAAAGAAAGTTGTGTTAGTTACACTATTTATAATTCATGAACGGCTGAACCGATCTGACTGAAATTTGGTGGGGAGGTAGCTTAGGACCAGGAGGAGGACATAGGATACTTTTATTTTTATTTCATCCCGTTCATCTCTCACGAGACCTAAAACATGAAATATCACAATAAAGTCTACGTGGGTGAAACCGTAGGGGCAATTATTATTCGGATATTTTCTTGCAAACGCGGTGAGTCGTAACGGCGGCGGTGAAAAACTGGCAATAGGTACACCGTAACTGTATGGAAAATTACAGTCAAATAATATATATATATCCTCACCCCTGTATTCCTATACGCGGCTGGCGTACTAATAGTACAGATAGTTTCTCCAGTAATATTCAAGTCATGTCACAAGAGGCGAGCTTAATAAGTCACACTTATCCAGATTGCTGGCTGCTATTGGGAAATTTCAGATGGAAAAACCCAATAACAATTTGTCCTACCCGGGAATCGAATCCATAACCGGCAATAGCGTTTGTCACCTCTATACCAACAAGGCAAGGCAAGGAAATCGAAGGTATAAAGAGATTGGGCTTAATTCTCCATCTGTTCTCTCTCAACCATTAAGTGTAATATCTTAATGACTAAATTGTCTAGCGTTCATGCTAGATACGTAACCCGGGATTAGCTAGAGAGCTCTTAACCGGGATTCCTTTCAAGGAAACCACTCCAGTGCGGCTATCTTAACATGTTGGTAATAGGGAGGTATTCACATACGGGATTCACGTGCGGAATTCACGTGCGGGATTCCATCTTCGATCCCTTGAGAGAGCACTTGCGATCCCGCGATCCGATCGCGCTAGTTAGAACCGGATTGCTGTTAAGTTGAAATTGGTTTGGTTATTTTGCATGTTTATTTTCAAACATGTTTTAAATTAGAATTTATTTCATTTTTAAAATAAAAATAGGTTTTTGTTCGACATATTTGTGGTTATGTATTTTGTGCTTGCAAATCATACAGATATTTTTCCGAAATTCATTTATTTATGTGAAGTTAATATTATATTTTTTTAATGTAACGCATTTATATTGTGAGTATTTGAGATAATTATTTTGAATGTTGATATTTGTTTTAATTAATAGCTCGTAATTATTAAGCTAGCGATTTCAACGTCCCGTATTCGAATCCCGGCTTAAATTGTATTTATCTCCCTTTAAATTTTAACAAGTGATCTGTCGATTACCTATCTCTGACTATCAGTCTGCAACCTTAGTACTAAAAATGCCTAACCCAACACTGAAGAACTTGCGTCGCTTGCGTGGCAGGCGGCTATTTAAACTCCACGGCATTTAGATTAATTTTTAGGAACAAATCATTTTTATAAATCACAATAAGATGTTTCTCGTCAAACGAAGTAATACTTCAAATCCGTTACATTGTCACACATAATACAAAAATAGATCGCATCAGAATAAGACTGTCACATCCATGTCTATAAAACTCTGTAATACAGTTTGAAAACAGAACGAGCATAAGTGTCAATCGGAATGTACCTGACAATCCAATTTTATGTGAGTCCCCGAACATCCCAAGGGGCTTGGATCCAATACTGGCTGTATTGGAAGTATTGGAACCAGTGGGCTTACAAGATTCAATCCATTCTATACATATCTGTTACGTAATGTGCTACGAATGTGTAGCCCTCGTAGCAGTGCCTACGGCGTAGCAGCTTGGTAACGTGCTACGCATTTTAAGTGGATAATATTTTCGACGTTTATAAATATCTCCTTACTCAACGTGCTTTGTCACTTTCGTGTATTACCAATTGGAAAAGGATAGAGATGCATTTTGATAAGCAATATTGAGCCTTTTTGACACTAATTTGTATGTCATTTGCGAATCAAATTTATTTGGTCTTAAGTGTTGTTCTATTAACGTCATCTTATTAATATTTTCGCACTCCAAAAAATATACTTAAAGATTAACAGACTTTTTAATTAAGTCGGGTCACTAGAAACATATTGTTCCAAAAAAATCCCATTATTCGAAAATCGATATCGCAGTGGTCATTTGGTTTTTTTTTTGGCATATGTGCTCACGCCAACCCGTAAGGGGTAAGCAGAGGTAATGTCACAACACCCGCATCGACTATGATTAAGTACCAGCGTGAAAGAGGGTATTCAATCAAGGGTTCCCAGTCATATGCAAGTTCACTTAAGTATTTAGACGTTTTCTGGGATTGGAACTCGCGTCATTTGGGTAACAGGCGACTGCTGAAACCTACGGTCTCCACTTTTACCTACACATCATCTCCCTGGCCTTATCCCATACATTGTTGGGGTCGGCACTTGGTTCAAACCCGATGCGGCTGATCACCAGATTTTTATACGAAGCGATTTCCATCTGACCTTCGCAACCCCTTAAACGAGGAAAATCTGTGATCTGGGCTAAACCATTTGTCAGATTACTTTAGGCCTTCGACTGACCTGTAACGATTGTCAAAGATGATGAATTGGCAACCGGGACCGACGGCTCAACGTGCTTTCCGAGGCACGGAGGGAACTCGGGCGGTCACCCATCCAATTACTGGCTATGGTTAGGGTTGCTTAACTTCGCTGATCGAATGATATGCGCAATAGCAACTGTGCCACGAGCTCGTGCCACTCTTACCTATACATACTTAAATCAAAACAAGACTCCTGTGGTCACATAGCTTTATGTAACAGTTGATTCATCTCGCATCCATGTCAAGTCCCAAGAGACAGGAGATATTGCGCTGAAGTGTCCTGTGAGTGACGTCACTGTATTCGGGACCTCATACGTCACGTCACAATCACGGAAATTTATGAGCTCTTTTGAAAGGTGTACGTTATCTTAACTTAGTGTAAATATGTGATATACATTTGTTAACTTGTATATTTTATTTTAAAAGCGAAATATTATTGAAGTTCCAACTTTTCTTTTCTATCTATGTAAGTAAGCTTCTCCCCCTAACTTCGTCCGCGTGGAGAATATAATTGAAGTGTTTGTTTGGAATCTCAAATTAACAGGTGCTCACTAAATGGGTATGAAAGTATATACAGTACTGAAAATATTTTTTATAATAATGTCTCTTTCTATATATTTATTTAATTATAACTTTCACTGGCAGATATTACAAGGAGTAACTACGACAAATTTTAATAAAAATAATTTAATATCGGTAGAACCACGGGGCACACCTAGTTTACTAACATTCATATACACACACCTGTATTCCCCTAAGGGTAGGCAGTGATGTGTAATCACCATCACTTTTCACCGAAGCTGATTAAGTGCCAACGTGACAGATGGTGAGTCTATCGCCGTTATATAAAACTAATCACGAAATATGTTATGCTGATCACTATTATATATGTTATGCCGGGTTCTTCTCAACAAAAGCTACCTTCCAAACCCGGTGGTAAGATTTAAAGTAGTTTGTAAGAAGTCTAATCAGATAAATATATTTAGAATTTAGAATTTTTTGAATTTTATTTCTGACGTGTCAACTTTTCTTTGTTTGAAACCTCCGTCAGGGGGCCAAAAGCCCCGATACGGAATCCCCAGTCCCCCTACAGGGGCTGTCAGATGAAGGCGACGCGCGCTCGTGATAGGGGTACTGGTGATCAGCCATATGGGATGATGAAGCCGACAGATAGAATAAATGTTTTATGTGTAAAAATAATTTACCGTAAAATTTCTTCATAAAATTAAGCATGAATATGCACGGGTAATAACCATGCCATCAGGACGAGAAAAATTTATAGCACATTAAATGCACAAAGTGTTGGCAATTTTCTGTACGGACGGTACTTTGCTCGAGACATTTTCACAGAATATACGCTCACGCTTGTATTTCCCGAAGGAGTAGGCAGAGGTGTTGTAATAACAACACCCACATTTCACCGAAGATGATTAAGTGCCAACGTGACAGATGGTGAGTCTATCTCTGTCTCAGGCACTTTACATACGTCATTAAATTACTTCTCAGACAAATGCAGGTTTCCTCACGATGTTTTCCCTGCTGAGATTCGAACTTGCGTCGCTTGCGTAGCAGACGACTGCTCAAACCTCAAGGTCACCACGGCTCAGAATATGTATAAAATTTTAATATATTAGAATATTTTTTTTACAGGAATGAGCATATGGATGTATGTATGAAAGAGTATTATAACCGATATGTATATGTTGCAGTAAAAATAATACTGTCTGGTGATAATGAAATACAAATAGTATCTATAAAGGTAAATAAAATTTAAGTGTCTGTTTGTAATTCCAGAACCAATTTTTCTCTGTCCGTCTTTTTGTTCCGGCGAATCTCCGAAACGGCTTGACCGATTAGAACGGGAATTTCACTGGCAGATAGATGATTTTACAAGGAGTAACTTAGGCTACAAATCATTTAGATTTCAGCGGGAATGAAATTAAATTTACGCGGGTGAAACCGCGGGGTATTGCTTGTCTAAAATATAATTGAAATAACAGTTACACAACTAAAGCTCGCTCAACAGCTCTATAAATAGAAGTCAATACTATTAACATACATTACGGATGTCTATACAGATAAATAAAATTAAAGTGTCTGTTTTTAATTCCAAAATAACAGCTTTTCACTAAATGCATATGAAAGTATATACGATACTGACATTAAGAAAATATCAACATTCTTCTTTGTCTGTCTGTTTGTTCCGGGTTTAAAACGGCTGGACTGATTTTAACGGCACTTTCACTGGTGGATATCTATTTTTACAAGGAGTAACTTATGCTACTCTTATATAAAAAAAAATTTAGGGTTCAGCGGGAATGAAATTAAATCTACGCAGGTGTAACCGCGGGGCACAGCTAGTCTAAGATAAATTGAAACAAGAAACGTAGTATTAGCAATAAAACAACTCCGAGTGATGTGAATGATCGAGTGTCGTTATAGCCCAAGTGGGACACGCTCCACATAGCGACCGGTTCGCGATTTTGCGACGCGTACGCAACAAGTTGCGCAACCACAGCTGATTGGTTGACATGCTGCTTACACCGGTTCTGTGACACATCACCGGACAGACTGAAAAGCGGACTAAGGTATATTAATATAATCTGCCGCGTTATTCACTAAGGTTTCTCAGCGTCGATCTCGACGACGAGCGTTGGTTTCAATCATAGGGGTATAATCATTGATACATAATACATAGAGGATAAGGTTCAATTTCTTTAAATTTTAAATTAAAGGGTAAAGTATCTCACTCAATATTTTTAAATGGTATGAATAAATTTTAACAATTCATCTTGCAACGACTCATTTGTACTCTCAAATATTTCCCCGATTATGATTGCGACGCGAATTAATTGCGTATTTAATGTGATATAAAAGTCAGTAATTAGCTATTTTAGTGATTTGATTTACATAAATCATTATTCTAATACCACACAAAAGAAGTTACGGTTGGAAGTTAATATGAGTATTAATGACCTGACAAATACATATGAATCTGTTTAATCTAATATAACCTGTATTGTGCCACTGATGGGTAAAAGACTCCGTTGGCCTATATGAATAAGCTTGCCATCCTTCCTCGCCGTGTGTGTGATGTCACCTAGTCGCGTGCGCAGCACGTGCGTCGATCCGTGACGCGTACGATGATAGCACGCACGATCACTTTCTTTATTTTACGCAGACGCAATGAGAATTACATATACGAGTTGTAACATTTATGCAAATGTATTGGGCTCACCATTCCTCACACTTATTAAGCCCTTTTAATTATTTTTATTTGAAACAATCCCTTGACACCCCTCTGAAGTCGTTGAGTAATTGTACGAAATATTTTTTTATGAAAAATGTGTGGTAGATGTATATATATAGTGTGAGACTTACGTAGATATTCAGTAAACATTATACTTTTATACTTATATTAGCGGACGTCATGCGGTTTCACCCGCGTAGTTCCCGTTCCCGTGGGAGTAAGGGGATATAATATAGCCTGTGTTACTCGCTGATGATGTAGTTGTCCAATAGTGAAATAATTTTTGAAATCGGCACAGTAGTTTTTAAATTTAATCATTACAAAAATACAAATCTTTCCTCTTTATAACAGTATCTACGAGTAGTGTAGATATATATGTAGATGATTCAAGAAGATAAATGCCATAACTAGTCCGAATGATAGTGCAGTCTATGGAGTAATATAACATTATCTATATATTAAATCGATATTAAGCTAGCGGAACGTTAACTCAAGCACAAAATACAAAGGTGTCTGAAGGACGGCTTCCCATATTGGCGACGATACACCCAGGGGTGTGCACTCCATATAACCAGATGAGCTGTGCTTACTATGTTTGATGACTGAATACACGCGTGTTGTGTCTGTGTGTTTTTCTGTGTGTGCGTGTCTATACCTAAACGTACTACGTCGCGCCACATTGGTATCTACATAACCTGCCTACCTACTTATTGTTTATGCTTACCCCTCTGAAAAGACAGATCGAGTATAATTTAGTCCAGCTACCCCGTGTATAGATTTTGAAATGCTTCAAGGTTGACGAATTTCGTTGAAAATTAATTCAACCACAACACGCTTCCGAAAAGTCAAATTTACATCCACGAGTGTGTTTAAACAAAGCGTGTGAAGTATGCGACGCGTCTGCTACCAATAGCAATTTTTGGGAGTTGGGAGCTGGTGTTGTGTATGTATTTATTTAGTAATTCAGTCGCCCTTGAAGCGTTGTGTAAGATCACGCTCTTGTTGCCAACTAATTGGCTCTTCTAAATAATCGTAAGTTATTCGCGTTACATTGAAATTTCACTTTGCATAATTAATTTGATTATCACATTAAGCTACTGGCGCCTGATTATAACTAGCTTCTACCCGCGGCTTAGCCCGCAAAGTACATAGCCGATATAGCCTATGTCCCTGACAGTCCAAAATATTAGGTATTTTCGAAATTAACCTCGAACATACAAGCTTGGTAACAAAAATATAAATATTTATGTATTAGTAGTTGTGCATGATTTTTTTCTAAAAATACATGTTTGTGCCTTTGTATAGGTCGGGCAAAGTGTCACAGGTCCACCCAGTAGCAGCCTGGAGTCTGGATTAGTGCCTGGCTAATGCCAATAGGCTCACTACCTATTAAATTGGGACTTAAGCATAACTAGCGATATGTGGGTGAATTGTTCAAAGTACACCTCTGCCTCGTTAGCATAATTGTATTTACATACATACCTACATATGCTCACGCCTGTATTCCCCGAAGGGGTAGGCAGAGGTGTTGTAATCACAACACCCACTTTTCACCGAAGATGATCAAGTGCCAACGTGACAGATGGTGAGTCTAAGAAGTTGTTGAATTACTTCTCAGAAATATGCAGGTTTCCACACGATGTTTTCCTTCACCGTAAAGCACGTGGTGTGAAATCACTGCACATAAGTTTTTAGAAAAACTCATTGGCACAGGTCCCGCTGGGATTCGAACTTGCGTCGTTTGCATAGCAGGTGATTGCTTAAACCCCAAGGCCACCACGGCTCTTCTTTAAATTTCGTGTTTCTAAAATATCTCTGTCACTTATATATATCTTGCTAAATAAGGCTTTTCAATCATTAAAATTCCCAGACAGTGTGGGATTTGTCAAGACTGCCTCACGTACGTGCTTTGAATGGCAATGAAGTCAAAAGTTGATGTAATAAAAGCTAACCTTGCCTTTTAGTGTTGGTACCCCAAAATGTTTAACTAGAATAAGTAATTAATGTTATTTGGTAGGTCTGGGAAGAAATTCAACGAAATAGTTAAGAACAATCCTTTTATAACGAAAAGGGTAGAAAATAACCGCAAAATCTACGTGAGGGTAGGCGGCCACTGCGGTCTATGAATATTTGCAACACCAAGGGCGATAACCTCTCAATTAACCTTTAAAAAAAACTGCTTGTATTATGTAACTAATATGAGATCTCACCACAGATGACTCAACGCCTTGCCACCCCATTGTGTATTCTAGTCATCTCAAGCCACACAATAGTAAGTACTATTAGTTTATTTTATGAAAGAAAAATTTATTACATTTTTTTGTATTAATAAGAAAAGTATTCTTGAAAAGAGTAATTTTAATGAGTTTCTTGCCAAGTTCTACTAAACAAAAGCAACATTTTTGAAAAAAAATATAAAATTCGTAATTTGCGCGAAAATTATACAGTTAATTAGATTAATTAGAGCCGTGGTACCCGGGTTCGGAATCCCAGCGGCCGGTGCAATAAGTTTTTCTAAAAACGTATGACCAGTTATTTCACACCACGTGCTTTACAGTGAAGGAAAACATCGTGAGGAAACCTGCATATGTCTGAGAAGTAATTCAAAGTGCCTGAGACGGCGACGGTCTTACCATCTGTCACGTTGGCACTTAATCATCTTCGGGGGAAAGTGGGTTATTACAGTCATAAATTGGTATTTCTTTGAACGTTATTGTTATCTTCGTTACTGAATTCAGTTTAATTATGAAACCATGCCTCAAGTGCGTCATCGCTTGCTACCATTTCTCTCTATAATACGAACATCGAGGTTGATAAATAAGCTGAATCTTTATTCAGAACGTCAATGACGTCTAATTTGACGTCCGGTGACGCAAATTGTTAGAAGGCTCCGATCCAATTAGGGTACATTATGTTCCGCCTTAGTTCGTTATTGAACAAATCTGGCACAAATGCTATAAATAGCTACAATTTCTTACATATAGAAGCCGAATATTGAATTAATATTTCTCCAATATGCTACCTACGTTTCATTTATCATAAAAAAAACTTTGTAATAATTTGATCCATTCATTATTATTGGGGTAAAACCCTATTACTGAGACTCCACTGTCTATCTGTTCATCCGTCCGTCCGTCTGCACTATCTGTCTGCCTTTTTGACTGACTAACATAACTATTATATAAACTTTTTAAAGAGATTGCACCTCGTCAAGTAGAAGCCTCTCGTGACAAGCGGGCTGGGGCTTTTCACGCTCAGAGAATCAGCATTGCTATTCAACGTGGCAATACTGCCAGCCTTCTTGACACGATCCCGAGAGACCGATTTGGGTCAAGTTTTCTACTTGTAATCTATTTTAAGGACTGTTCCTTGTATGTCATCATCATCTCCCTGGCCTTATCCCATACATTGTTGGGGTCGGCACTTCATTCAACCCGATGCGGCTGATCACCTGATTTTTATACGAAGCGACGGCCATCTGACCTTCGCAACCCCTTTTACGAGGAAAATCTGGGATCTGGATTAAACCAGTTGTCATACTATTTTAGGCCTCCGACTGACCTGTAACGATTGCCAAAGATGATAAATTGGCAACCGGGACCGACGGCTTAGCGTGCTCTCCGAGGCACGGAGGGAACTCGGGCGGTCACCCATTCCACTGGCTAGGCTTAGGGTTGCTTAACTTCACTGATCGAATGATGTAATACAACTGTGCTAACAGCTCCTTTCTATTTTGAGGACTGTTTCTTGTATATATTTTTAAGGTTTTTAGTTCTTAGATTATATTTATAAGGTTTTTAGCTATGCAGTTCTACACTTCAATTAAATGTATCTCATTAATAAAGGTCATATATCGTTGTGTGTGAAATCGTAGGCCCTGCTAAAACAAGTAATATTTTTATTGTCAAGCGAATGATTTCATGTGATTTACGACTCAGTAATCAGTCATGTCAAGTCATAAGCTCGCATTCTTAGGTCATTAGCTAATAAGGTAAACATACCTGTTGCCGACACCCCGTCGCGTGCCGCGGGATTATTACGCTAATCCCGCGTTTTATATCTAAAGTGTGCGAGTTCTATCTGACGTATGACAGTATACACATCAAACAGCCGAGCTAAATTGGCCCTTATTCCTACAGAATTCACTGTACCATTATAATATCCACTTCCGAAACCGCTGATCCTAGACACGCGAAATTTTGAGAGTGTATTCTTGGCGAGGTTAAGGTATAAGACTAAGATAGACACTATAGATTCTCAGTAAAAGCAACCTTCCGAACTTGGCGGTAGCATGTATATATTTCCGTGTAATCGTGTCGATCTGACGATATGAAAGTACTTTGTTGAAATTCTAATCAAATAAAGATATTTCGAATTTGAATTTGACATACATATGCCTGTATGCCTGTACTGTAGAATGTTGTAATAACAACACTCACTTTTCACCGAAGATGATTAAGTACCAAAATAGCAGATAGTGAGTCTACCGCCGCCTCAGGCACTATACATACATGCGTCATTGGACCGCACGCAAGCAACGCTACGGGCGCCATCTAGTATACTAATACAGCAAAATGTTTTTTTCTGAGTAAAGAAAGAAAAAGATAAGTGCAAAAATAATTAACTCTGTGTTCCAGTAGAAGTTGATTAATTGTTCTGTCGCACACAAACAAAATATGACCAGCGATTATTTAACACAGAAATTAATCTTCAGCTTTACTTACATTGAAGGAACTTTCATTATATCTATACAAATAAATCTAATTGAAGCGTCTGCAGTAAATTACTTACGAAAAACAATTTTTTATATGTCTGTCTGTTTGTTCTGGCTAATCTCTTAAGCCGCTTGACCTATTTTAACAGGACTTTCAAGGGCAGACTGATGTTAAATGGGGGGTTACTATTACTTGCAAAATATTAGGATTCCGAAATATAAATAAAGCTACCTATGAAATAAAATCTACGCGGATGAAACTGCAAGTGTCATACATACATACATAAGTAATATATAAATCTCAATTTTGTGATTTTAGACATGCAGAATTCCTTAGATATGTTTTTTTTTACCGTAAAGCACGTGTTGTGAAATAACTGCACATACGTTCTTTAAAAACTACTTTGAATGAACTTGCGTCGCTTGCGTAGCAGGCGACTGCTCAAACACCACGGCCACCACGACTTTATGTCTGTGTTAGTATTGTTATATGCACTGCCTGGTTGTCTAGTGGTTAGCAAGATCACGAGGTCCCGGGTTCGATTTCTCTACGCCTGATCTCTCTCCGGTCGTGTCTGATTGCCTCCCATCGGACTATGAGAGTGAGAGAATAAAGAGTGCACCTGTGTTTGCGCACACACTTGTGGACTATAATATCTCCTGCGCAGTTGGTTGATCCTCGTTGAGATTAGCCGTTGTAACGGAAATTCGGTAAGAGACCTTATACAGGAATTATTATTATTATAACGCACTGCTCTGACTATAGACAGTGTTGAACGACTTAACCCAGCAGTTTTAGATCTACGGCCTAGGTGAAACGATCCACGTTGTAAAACAAATTTATATTTCGCCTCGGGCGTATATCGCGCCGTAGATCTTACATTTTGGGCCGGTAATGTACGCAAAAGTGGATTTATCACGCGCCGTTGATGGGGCGAAGGGGTTTGTTGTCGGCTGATAAACCAAGCGACCTTACCTACTCCGACCTCATTTGTAACTGAAGATAAAACGGCCTTGCCCAAGTTCATTTTTTCTCTGGATAAAGGTCGCGATTTGTTTTATCATTAGACTCTGTAAAATTATGGTTACTATAAGCATTTTGAAACACGATAAAAGATTATACGTAATTCATATTGCACTGAGTTTATTTATATCACAACTGACTAATTGATGAAAACAAGTTAATTAATGAAAACGACCTAAATAACTAATAAAACAGTTATTGGTAAGTAGAGGTGTTTAAACACCCACATTTCACCGAATATGATTCAGTACGAACGTTACAGTGACTCCATCGCCGACTCCGACCGGCATTATACATACATCTATGAATTACTTCTCAGACACATGGACGTGGGGTGAAATCACTGGACATAAGTTTTTAGAAAAACTCATTGCTGCGGCCTCTGGGATACTACCTATAAAGCCTAAAATTTTAATAAAATTAACGACTTCAAATAAAAAAAAATGTTAAGTGATTATTTTCTCATTTTTAAATTTACATTCAAGTATATTTTTATATATCAAGTATATTATTCATTAGACCAACATTTTTACTTTTTTCCAAGAATTAAATACCTATTTAAATATTTATACAATAAACACTCCAATTATTTATGAATAGTTTGTGCCATCAAATTATTATTTATATTAAACACATCAAACAATGTTTGATAACATTCACTTTGGACAATGCTGTTTCCGATGATGTTATAGTCATTGTGTAAAACAATGTCACCTTTGATCTGTTATATTGTTGTTATTGTCATACAAATTCAACTTCCGCGTAACTAAACATAGAGTTGGTTTTGGTCTACCTCGTTTATAGTTCCATAGTGATAATTATCGTACAGGGTCATCGAATCCTATACCACAGTATAAGTATAAGCGTTCTTAGCAGTATGTAATCTAAACCACGTTTTCGAATTAACAACGTTTGCTCCTTCAAGCGTGACGTGTCACACTAAAAGTTTAAAAAAAAAATTAAACTTTACAAAGAGCCGTGGTGGCCGCAGGGTTTGAGCAGTCGCCTGCCACGCTAGCGACGCAAGTTTGAATCCCAGCTGGGCTTGTACCAATGATTTTTCTAAAAAGTACGTGCAGTTATTTTCACACTATATCCTTTACGCTCACATATGCTCACGCCTGTATTCCCCGAAGAGGTAGGCAGAGTTGTTGTAATAATAACACCCAGTTTTCACCGAAAATGATTAACTTCCAACGTAACAGATGGTGTGTCTATAGTCGACACACACAAATATAACGTTAGGTATTTGGCTCTGTCACGCGCAGCTGTCACTTTGTCATATGAACTTGTTTAAAGAGCATAGGTTAATGTACATTTTCCTGTTCTGAATTGTTCAGATGTTTAAAAATAAACTGTCTTGAACTAAGGTTATCTACTTACGTGAATTATTCATCGGAGTCTGGAGAGGTTTTGTGGATATGAGGCTTAAGTATTTTTTATTCGTAGGATTTTATATTATTACATGTTATTTTCTATCTAGAAGATATCGCTTGCCGTCCATGCTAAATAATGACGAAACTACACCATTTATCTTTACTTTTTCCAACAATCACGAAATATTATGAAAACTTACAAGGTGATGACGAAATTTCACCACAACGAGACCACACTACACACTAACTTGAAACATATCATAGATACTAAACTGCAAAAAATGGAGGCATCGGTATTTTTTTATATAGCCTCTCGCCGTTGGTTGGAGAGGCTTAATCGGTAAAAAAGGCAAAATCTAAAAGCTGGTCATCGTAAGATATTCGATACATACTTATTTATTAAGTATAAGTTATACTTTAAAAGATACAGTGGTGTTAAAACCTTACAAGTCATTGTATTTATTTTGACGTTCGCTCGTTTTCATTGACGTTTTCTTAAAATGAAACTTAGCTCGATCGAATTATCACCCTCGAAACCCCCTGCTTACTAAATATTATGAAGATTGTTGGAGCCGTTTCCGAAAATCAGATTATATTATATTATATAAAGGTACATATAAGTACAAGATTGCCTCGTTAAAAGGTATTGATGCAATTCAATAGTTATAGAATTAAACTTGTATATACAATACTACTACAAAGTAATACTGAAACAGCTAAAATAAATTTATATTCACAGCCTGTTGCCGCAAGGCTTGCTGTTCGATCAGCTGTTGGGTGGGTGACCGCACACCGCAGCTGCCGTATCCACATCTGGCGCTCCATTATGGATTGCAAAAGCAATCGACAGGTTTTAGCCATGGAAGAGAATTCGTGGATAGTTTGTTCGACCATGAATCCTACTGACGGCCAGGATTGAATACTACATAAAAACTGCAAAGTGAAAGTCGGACTCACGCAGGAAGGGTTTCGTACAATCTAATATATAAAATTCTCGTGTCACAGTTTTCGTTGCCATACTCCTCCGAAACGGCTTGACCGATTTTGATGAAATTTTTTGTGCTTATTCGGTATCTCTGAATCGGCCAACATCTATTTTTCATCCCCCTAAATGTTAGGGGTAGTCCACTCCAAAAAAATATATGGCAATACAACGTTTGCCGGGCACAGCTAGTTATCTATAAAATCGATATTTTTTGAAAGCCCCCTTTAGACAGATATTCAAACGGACGGAGGGACAATGGAGTTTTAGTAATAGGGTCCTGATTTACGGAACTATAGAGACCTTAAAAAAGGACTTAAGTATTTTATTTTATTTATATCTATCTCTCAGACAGTTTTGTCGAAGTCTTTGATTGTAATTTCTTTTATCTCTGCAGATAGTTGATGAAAAGGAAGGAGAATTTCTATGAATAAAGGATTTACGTATAAATCCAGTAACAGGTGGACACTTTCCCGAATTCTCTACTTTCCCTAATTCGACATTTATTTGCATTCGGCATGTGTCTTATTGACACCTTATTTTGATACCTTGGTACACTAAAAAAAAAAAAATTTTTTCTGGATATACAATTTTACCCCCTGTTCAACCTCCCATCCCATCCATGAATCCCATCTTATATTCTATTAGTACAATACCCATCACGACAATAACTTTAGGCTATGCCTTGAGGAAACAATCAGTATTTTGGTAGTGGTTAGCCATACTTCTTGGTAAAGAAAAAAGTAAACCGGTTTCCTAGTATTGATGTTCTGGATCGTAACTTATTTGGCATTAAGAATTCCAGAAAATAATCTTTTGTCGGAATTGTTAAATAGTATTAACAACAACAGGACTATTCAAATTGAAATGTTGTATTTACTGATACCGGAATCTGTCTTCAATATAATGAAGATCTGAGGACCAATACAATCTATACATTATTATAACGATGGAGAGTTGTTTGTTTGATTGAACGCGTTAATCTAATAACATTCCTGATACTGATTTCAATAACAAAAATTGTGTTGGATAGTTCAAAGTCAAAAACAAAAATATCTTTATTCGATTAGACTTTTTACAAAGTACTTTCAAATCGTCAGAATGACATAATCATACAGGATTATACATGCTACCGCCAGGTTCGGAAGGTTGCTTTTACTGAGAAGAACCTGGCAAGACACTCAGTAAATAACTATTTTCAAAAAATATTATACATACAGAAAAATCTAGTTCTACTTATACCATTGTTAGTTCGCCGAGGTAGGCTTTAAGATTTATAATAGAAGCGAAGCATCAATGGATATTCAAATCAAAGAGTCCGGTCTGTTAAACTTAGTCAAACTACGAAAAAAATATGATAATTCCACATTATAGCCTAATAAAATTATTGAAAAGAATCCCGTAACGGAGATGAATATATGCCGAATAGCACAATCGAAATCAGATCGAGTTTACAGCTCATAGTAGTGTCGAGACAAAGGACCAACAAGGTCAACCTTAAGGGCACAAGGGTGACCCGGTGTCCGAGCCAGTTTAGTTTTTTATTGTTTTTATTTGACTCGGTCGCGCGGAACGCGCTGTCTGTCTAGTCAAGTCAGTCAACTCACAATTTCCGTTAAATGCACGTTGTTGTCTGGTTTGATAAACCTTGAGGACAAACTAAGGACATTGAGGTCCTATTGTATTATAAGACTAGCTGTGCCCAGTGGTTTCACCCGCGTAGACTTAATTTCGTGGATGACCCGCGGAACCCTAATGTGTTTTTATATTAGCTATCTACCAGTGAAAGTCCTTTTAAATTCGGTCAGAGACAGACTGACAAACAAACGGACAGAGAACATTTCTTTTTTCCATTTCAGTACCATTATTACGCTATACATTTAGTAAAAAGCTGTTATTATGGAATTACAAACAGACACTTCAATCTTATTTATTTATATAGAGTATAGATTAAGATGTTTAGATAAACTATAATATAATAAAAGCGTGAAAGCTTATATAAATATTGTTGAATAGCTGAGCTGGGTTTGAGTAAAGTTAAGATACAATTAAAACATTTTCTACCGAAGATGAAGATTTCATGAATGAAGGATTCACCCAAGGGTTTAAGAATTTGACTATGGAGTGACAGGAGCCCGTTCAATCTTACTTTGACTCCTGGCCACACAGATACGGGTCGGAGAAGATCGGGCGTGATTTCAAGCGATGCTAGACACAGCGAGGTCGCCAGAGGAGCCGACACAGCTTTCCCACGGACGTGTAGCATGTAGGATGACCAGGTAAGCTTCTACTCCGTAAAACTTATAATAAAAGGTTAAGTAGATGAATAAATTTTGGCCATATTGCCCGCAAAGGTTCTGATAGCTTGGAACGTCTAATAGTAACAGGAAAAGTAGAAGGCAAAAGACCAAGAGGCCGGAGCCCGAGGCGTTGGACGGACCAAGTATCAGAACAATTAAATGCACCTATCAGATCCACCAAACCGATAACAAAGAGAGATTAATAAGCCAGCGGGGCGATGATTTCCTTCACCGTACCTATCGCATTCTCCATAAATAACCTCACTAATGATTGAGATTGAGATACCACTAAAACTACACAACAACTTATTGATAACTAATTGACTGAGGTAAACAATGACTCCTCAAATATTTCTCACACTTATTTCATCTTGTTAATGATCTGAATCGTTCTTGATTGAGCGAAGAACGAGTTAAATGATACGTGTGAGTGATTCGTCACGTCTCAGCAGTGAGTGGCTGTTTGAGAGTCATTTGGCGCTTCCGGTCACAGTTGATAAAAGGTATCCACCCATTTATTCAATGTTAGGTCTCTTATAGGCCTTAGGCCTCGGGAGCCGAAGTGGCCTCGGGCTCTTTATTAACATAAATCTTATGATTTATAAGCTTCTTTCAAAAACCTGCAGACACCTTTGCATAAATATATTTATTTAAATGAAATCATATTATGAAAGTATACCTACATGGTTCTGATATAGTAATCCAATTTAAAAAAAAATCCTTTTCTGTCTGTCTGTCTGACTGACTGTCTCTTGTCTAATGAAATTAAGTCTACGCGTTTGAAACCGCGGGGCACAGCTCGTATATAGGTATAGACAGTGTCCCCACGTGGTTGATGACATCACACGATATTCTCATATATTGTATAGTCAGTTCTGTGGTTATTTGATGTTTCAACATACTTTCAAATATAGTGATTCAACTCTGTACCGGAACATATCTTATCTATCAATTTAGTGATAACACCAAGGTCATAACACAATGTAGGTACGGTTGCTCAAACAGAGGTCGTATATTACGAGATGCAAATCTATACTTAAAATATTTTTATTTTTATAAGTCTTCTTAGTTGGTAAACAATAAATTGATATGATTTAGAATAATAAACCATTAATAAATAAATAATTGTAATTTGTGTATAAAACAGACGGGTGAAGCTGCGGACGGGAACAAGTGACATACATTTGTCAGTTTGTGTATCAAACAAAATCTATTTAATGAAATGCAACATTGAACAACTCTTTTTCATTCAATTCATCCTAGTTGTAAATACTAATAGTTATAGTTGCCGTCACGAGTTAAGAGCGCTGACCTTCAATTTGCAAATTTGTTTGTATGGCGCGACGCGAATAAAATACTAGGCGCTCATTACTCGTGAATGACGTGAGATACTCTGTGAATAAATTATAAAAAAGCAAAAGGAAGTCAAATTTTCTACAGCAGTGGTGATGAGGACCATTCCTCGATACAGCGGAGTGAGTGCCCGTTTCGCATAGGGTTAAACACTTGCAACTTGATTGACCCTCGCAGGAGTCCACGTTTGGCATTGTTTCAGCCGACAATAGTGACGTCATAGCGTCCCGAATTCAGTGAGCAGCCACCAGCAAACTGCCACCGTCCCATTGATCCACAACTGCTTATTCCAGAGCTCGTTGCTTCAATAACCATTATAGGATTAGAACAGCCCTATAATGAAGTACTGTCTGACTGTGTAGAAACGGACTTCCCACGACATTGACTCAACAAATTCTATATATAGTCAGCGGGACGGAAAACTTTACAAGCGCGATTTAGATTATCTTCGCCATTTCCATAGAAAACAAAAATATTCCTACGCAATTATTAAGTGTGTATATTTATAAATATAATCATTTTCAAATTTCATACAAATTATAAGTATTTATAAGGTTTTGAAGAATATTTCCTAAAGTACGAAGGATAGCAGCATACAGGGAGCCATTAGTGGGAGAAGGATAGCAATAATAACACATCGAGTTAGCGCAACTGTGGCGCCATCCAGTGAAATGTTGCGAAATTATTTAAACGGGTCAATCTGCATAAATATCAATAATTCACTAACGTATACATTGAGAGGATAGAAAAGAGGTTTCTTTCACATTATGTAGTACATTTAGTACAAATATTTAATTGACTTTACATCAATATATATATTTTTTAGTTATAATATTTGTTTCTCACTATGACTGTTTTGGAGACGGTTTTGAAGTTTTGTATTATTAACATGTAATTGAGAGATCGCATCACCTACATTCATTGAATTCCAGAAGTCATTATTTTATATTAAGTTTGAAATTATCAGCAAATAATATAATATATTTCAAAATGTTTTCAGTAATATGACATTTAATAGTTTAAATAAGTAATCCTTATCAATCACAATAATTGACTTAATTATGTTGAGAAAAAAATATCCTATTTTTTAATTATTCGTCACAAATTTTACATTGTTAGTAGTATAATAAATACTTACATTTTCAGTGCTGTCATCCCCGATATAATTTCATTTTAATAGTAGCAGCGATTTTGTAAGGCTCGTACACGGCCTCTTTAAAATACATATTCCGTCGTTTATTTGAGAATGTACCTATAAATGACCAAACGATATCGAAACAAACTTGTCAAAATTCAAATATTCAAATGTAGATTAGAAATAGTATACCGCGTTCCCTTGTTCTATGTTCAAATGTGATGCAAATAAAATGCGGAATGAGCGTTTTTTTATTTTATTAAAAAAAAAGTTTATTACCTACCTGCTATACACAGATACGAAAACATTAACAATCATGTACAATATGGCCTTTTTTCCCTAGCACATCTAGATACCTGTTTTTATTTTGATGTGAAACTTAAATAAAAGAAACAAAAATATTTTTACCACAGAACCTGGCACAAAGCCACATATTAAAAAAAAAGCCGTGATGGCCTTGGGGTTAGAGCAGTCGCCTGCTACGCAAGCGACGCAAGCTCGAATCCCAGCGGGGCCTGTACCAATGAGTTTTTCTAAAAAACTTATGTGCAGTTATTTCACATCACGTGCTTTACGGTGAAGGAAAACATCGTGAGTATACCTGCATATGTCTGAGAAGTAATTCAAAGACGTATTGTGCCTGAGACGGCGATGGACTCACCATCTGTCACGTTGGCACTTAATCAAATTCGGTGAAAAGTGGGTGTTGTGATAACAACACCTACCAACAACTGCCTACCCCTTCGGGGAATACAGGCGTGAGCATATGAAACTTAAATAAAAAAAAAAATTCTTTTTACCACAGAAACTGGCACAAAGCCACATATAAAAAAAAAATAGGTAACCTGAAATCCCGCGGCTTTTGACAAGTATTTTGGTATTTGACTGACGCGTACACAGCTACAAGGCAGTGCTAGTGTGTGCATGTGGGTGATAAGCCCTTATGGACGATCTTAGATGTTTATGGTCAATTCTGTAGTTATTGCCTCATCGGAGCTCATGACCTATTTTTATACCTACCTATCACATTTTATTGCTCCAGAAATTAATACCTACTTTCTCACAAGGTAAAATTCAAATATATATATTTTTTCCTACCACACGTTTTATGATGAAGGAAAACATCGTGAGGTAACATCGAAACTGAAAGGGGCTTGTGCCAATGAGCTTTTCAACAAACTTAGGTGCAGTGATTTCACACCACATGTTTTACGGTGAAGGAAAACATCTTGAGGAAACCTGCATATGTCTGAGAAGTAACTACAAGATAATATATAGTGCCAGAGACGGCGATAGACTCGCCATCTATCACGAATGGCACTTAATCTTCTTCGGTGAAAGTGAGTGTTGTTATTGCAATACCTCTGCCTACCCCTCGGAAGTATAATTGATGTGATGGACTCACCATCAATACATTCAAAATTAAAAAGTTCTACATTCTAAATATTTTTATTCTATTAGACTTTTTAGAAAGTACTTTCAAATGGTTAGAA
This sequence comes from Watsonalla binaria, assembly GCA_929442735.1. NCBI lineage: Eukaryota > Metazoa > Arthropoda > Insecta > Lepidoptera > Drepanidae > Watsonalla > Watsonalla binaria. The sequence goes on from OV838938.1 coordinate 5,629,262, forward strand.
AGACACGATTACATAGGATTATACATGCTACCGCTAGGTTCAGAAGATTGCTTTTACTGAGAAAAACCTGGCAAGAAACTCAGTAATAACTCTTTAAAAAAGAAATACAGCTTAGAGTATATCATAAAAATATATAAGCCCATGGACACAGTTCCAGTGCACAAAAGTCGATATAAAAATTAAAATTAAAACTAAAAATAAGTACTAGAAATAATTGTGTAGCTTGAGATGACCAGCCCCCAATAGCAGCACCTGTTCACAAGTATGACGAGAATGCCATCGCCCTCCTCAACCATTATAGAGGGAAGTGAGTCTTTTAAGTACCCTTTCGCAACATGATAATAATGTTAATTAAATAAAATAAGTGGCAAAAATAATCTGCAAGAAACGCTTCTCAATATTATTTACTTTTATAAAAATATATTTCTTTTCTTGTCACAAAGGGAAACGTTATTCCATTAATCTGAACATTTTTTTCCCTAACATTAGAATGAAAGGATTGTATTTTCAACTCTATTGTATGAAGAATTAAGACGAAAAATATCTTTCGCGTATTTTATTATATAATTTTCCTCCTTTTATTTTGTCTATGCCTTGTGTCCTTGGTGTAATTTCATCAAATTAGTTACATGTTGTTTGTATCTTATCTTTGATCTATATTAGATAAATAATAAGGTCCAAGGAAGTTCTTTACCGTCTGACAAGAACTCCTCGATGAAATAAAGTCGAATCACTATGGTAGCATGATTTTTGGTATAATATACATTTTTGTTCAATATATATTTTACATCTGTGCATTGTTTATCTCACTAGAATGTAATCGCCTAACTGTTTCCCAGTTTTGTCTATGCACATTATTTACTACTTCCTGTTGTCTATGAGCATGCTCCCTCTCTTCTCTTCTTGCTGCCATTATACGTACAACACAATTTTATGCATTACTTTTATTTGGTGACCCTTTTAAAATAAATCGTTATAAGAGAGTTGCATATTAATTTTATATCGCCCATCCATAGGTCGCTGATTCATATCCGGCTCGAAGGACCAAATGAGAGAGAGCGTGCTCATACAACAGGAAGTAGTTAAAAATGTACATAGAGAAAACAAGGAAACAGTGAGGCGATTACATTCTAGTGAAATAAACAATGCACAGATGTAAAATATATATTGAACAGTATATCTCACTGCTTGTAGCAGATCAGCACGGAATCTAAGAAATAATCCTTCGAAATGACAGTCGCACAGAGAGTATTTACGGGATTATAAGCTACTCTGGCTGTTTTACCGACATTTTTCTTACACTTCACACTACAGTCTATAGTACTTTTCACGTTGAAACTGCAATTTCAAGAATTATGCCCAATTTCCATACTGCTTAGTGACCTTATACATATACTGTGGTGAAGGTACAATCGCCAATCGGGCAGCTTCGATTTTCGAATAACTAGCATTCTAGATTTTTTTGGAACTTTGAAAATAGATTTTGATGACCTATGATATGCATGTGATATTCGATAGTTGTAACCGATAAAAGACATCATCATTGACGTGAAAATAATTGTTTTTTTTAAAACTTCGTACCTTAAAATCAGCAAACCCCATAACATAGTAAAGATTGCAAAGGACACCATTTAAAAGGGCTTTACCATATTTCTTACATTCAACCGTAGTACTAAAAACCAGAGTAACCCAACCGAATAGTCCATAATTTGATTAAGAACGAGTGGTCCCACATTCCGGCCGCTTAACATAAAAACGTTTCGGGCCCAAACATATAGTTTCTCGTTAGTGTGCCCAGTTTATTGGCAATAAATGCGCAGGACCACTTAAAAGGAAGAGGTCGATAGGATTTGGGTCAAAACACAAGCGTCAAGCGGGTTATATTATTTTTCCTTCATACACTTTTCTCACTGGTGCCGAGATGTGGTCTCTAACTGTAGGCCTCTTGAATAGGCTCAAAGTCACTCAGCGTGCCATGGAAAGAGCTATGCTTGGTGTCTCGCTACGAGATCGAATCAGAAATGAGGAGATCCGTAGACGTACTAAGGTAACCGACATAGCCAATCGGGTTAGCAGGCTTAAGTGGCAATGGGCAGGCCACATTGCTCGAAGGACTGATGGCCGCTGGGGCAGTACAGTTCTCGAGTGGAGACCACGTACCGGCAAGCGCAGCGTAGGGCGCCCTCCTCCCGCGAGATGGACGGACGATCTGGTCAAGGCCACGGGGACCCGCTGGATGCAGGCCGCTTCCAACCGGGTGAGGTGGAAATCATTGGGAGGGGCCTATGTTCAACAGTGGACGTTCTATGGCTGATATGATGATGATGATGACTTTTCTCACGCTTTCATACATTCTGACCCTCGCAAGGATATCAAATACCCGAAAGTCTGCCCTTTAATTCAATCGCGTTGTCTTAGAAGTATGATTTTCCAGCTCTTTAACGCCAAAGTATTGTATAGTACACATATTAATAATAGTTTGTTAATCTCCACCTTCTTAATACAAAAGCCTTGACGGACAGACAGACCGATAAACGGACAACAAAGTGATTCTAAAAGTTTCTTTGTCTGATTGCCTTTTAATAAAATGTTAGACAAACTCATTGGTACAGGCCCCGCTGGGATTCGAACTTGCGTCGCTTGTGTAGAAGGCGACTGCTCTAACCCCGAGGTCACCACGGCTCTCTCTATAGTATAAGTATAGGTTAACTCGCTAACAGTGTATGCCAAAGACCACCAGTAACCAATAAATTAGTGCACCAACCCCTGGCCGCACTTAAGACGGACCTTGGCCATTGTACGCTTTACCAGTGTGATTGCAGGGGTACTCAACATTTTAATAATGATATTATTGCCATGGTATAACAATGCATTTTATTGTTATTTAAATGTGTTTGCTATTACTTTTTGTTTTAATTGTAAACATATTTACAGTGTGAAATCACTGTAAATATGTTTTTTTTTTAGAAAAACTCATTGGTACAAGTCCCGCTGAGATTCGAACTTAAGTCGCATGCGTAGCAGACTGCTCAAACCTCAAGGCCACCACGGCTCTTCAATACTTACTTAACGCAATATGTTGTGATACCTTGTGAGAGCAGTTGGCAATCAAACAAAACGCAATCAGCGGGGTACTCGGGTCAAAACTCAATAAACAGCAAATTTTAATTTTCAAGCCCACCTCGATGCAACGCACGTTCCATTTATTTTGCCTACCCCCATGGTTCAACAGTCTTGGAATAAAAATAAGGATAAGGGTCCTAAATAGCATCCTATATGGAACCAAAACACTACTAAAAACTAAAATCGAAAAGAACTGGTTCCAAGACAGGGCAATAGAAAAAAAAACAACACTGGCGCCAAATGAGCGGAGGGCAGAGAATAAAAAACGTACAGGTAGTTAGACTTTGAAAAGAGAACAGCTGGGAAATAACTGGCGCTATTTGTAAAGAGACAGGTTTCCGTGTTCTGTTTTGTAGGGTAGTTGGATAGCTGTGAAGTGCATTTGAATAACTGCGAAATGGTACACGGATTTGGGTCAATTTGTTAACTGTACGATAAACACTTAACCTAATATTAAAACCTATCTCGCAGCTACTCAATTTAATTCTCACAATTTTAAAAACGGTTTTCCGTGGGGTTTGAGCAGTCGCCTGCTATGTAAGCGACGCAAGTTCGAATTCCAGTGGGGCCTGTACCAATGAGTTTTTCTAAAAAAAACTAATGAGCAGTGATTTCATACAATAAAAACATAGGAAACCTGCATATGTCTGAAAAGTAATTCAAAAACATATGCCAGAGACGGTCATAGACCCACCATTTGTCATGTTGACACTGTTATCATGTATATCATGTGTCAATAGATTTTTAATGGTATTGAGCAGTTTTCATACTTTTGATTTTTCATCAACCCAACTTGAAATATAAATTGTGTATACCATTTGACATTCAAGTACTTCCGTTAACTCTCTGCTACAGAGACAAGAGCCCTCATTTATGGGTAGGCGCGCGCTACATAATAGCAAGAAAATTAATTTAATACCATAAATAGGATGGTTATTAATTAAGGGACATAAAGGACTTTACCCTTTATGAATACGATTCAGCGACGCCGTCAGTAATGGGACTTTTTATTTAAACACTAGCTGTGTCCCGGTTTTATTCTAACAAAGAGTTTGAAGAAATATCTATACATCTATAGAGATAAATAAAATTGTTTGTATTTCCAAATTGACAGCTTTTACTAAGTACATATGAAAGTAGACACGGTGCTCACATAAAAAAATCTGTCTTTTAATTTCAACTTTAGGTCTAAACAGGCCACTTTGGGAGAATCATAATGTGATCTGAATATAAATCATTATCGAAATGACAAAATGGTCACTTATGAGCAATTCATATTATGATTCACGAATAGAATAGTTAATGTTACAAGGAGAAACTGAGGTAATTTTTATTTCACAAATATATTAGGTTTCTGAGGGTCACATATGTAATGAAGTCTATGCGGGTAAAGCCCCGGGACACAGCTGGTATAAATATAAATATGCTCGCTCGGGTAGTCAGAAGTATTGTAACAACAACATCCACATTTCACCGAATATGATTGAGCGCCAACGTTACACTTTACAGACGTCTTTGAATTACTTCTCAGACGTGCAGGTTTCCTCACCATGTTTTCCTTCACCGTAAAGCACGTGGTGTGAATCATTGCACTTAAGTTTTTAAGTGTGTAGTTTCTAGCGACTGCTCAAACCCCACGGCCACCCCGGCTTTTTATAAATAGGTATATCTTAGGGGTAAAAGTGCGGGTTCAAAGTTAGTTTGTGATATAAATGTAGCAACAATTAAATCACACAGCGCCATCTAGTTTCATAGTAAGCAAAGCTTGTATCATGGGTACCAGACAACGGATATAATATTTAAATATTTTTCTTTTTTATTAAATACATATAAATAATTACATACCAAACACCCGGACACAAGGCAAACACAAATGAAAACATTGACGAGATGACACATAAAATATTTGCCCTTACGCGGTAATCGAACCCGCGACACCTAGTGAAATCTGTCAGGCATAGCAGCCAGGCAGGGGCGTGCATTCCATATAAGCAGATAAGCATTGCTTACCATTTGTGATGACTGAATACATTCGGGTCATGCCAAAACGTATGTTCCTACGCGCCACATTCGTATGTAATTAACCTACCTACCTACCATATTTATTGTCTATGCTTCAGAGGAGTCTCTGGAAATCCAATGCCCGTCCCTGCAGCCTGCAGCCCATGAAGTGTTTTCGTTAATAAATTCCCACAGTAAATGGTTCACGTTAAAAACCTTACAAGAATTCAGTCAAAAGGGAACTCGGCGAGGTTTCAGCGCAAAACGACTTAAAAAAGGCAAACTTTCAAACATGTCTTTGTCAGATACGTTTTTCAGTAAAAAAGTTTTCAAAGGCAGTTCCTGAAACGTTGCTAACTTTCAGTTAAAATGGCCTTGTATGGACATTGTTGTGGACTGAGCGAATTTTTGGGTTCGTTAATTAAATTTTTCGAAAAGAACGGACTGGCGCTTTGATGAAACTATTCGTATAAGAAGAAATCGTTACTACTTATTTATTACGTTAGTTTTGCCCGTGGTTTCGTTAAATTGCATTTACGCGTTCACTGCTAACGACGCGTATGTGCGTCCAACTGTTTGAGAATTTACGAAGAAGTTGAAATGTTAGCAGTGAATGAGTTAAATCAAGGTGGCAATTCTCTTTCTCCGAAAACGACCGATAATTAAACGTAAATTAAGTATCGCTTTGGTTTTATCTGACTCATGTTTTGAAAGAAAGAAAAAAGTTTTTTTTTTATTACACAAAAATGCAAAGCAGCTGTAATAAAAATTTAGATAAGGTACTAAATAGATGGATAAGATAATCTTCAGAACCTTGCCTACAGGGACTCCTTTTAATAATATATTTTAGTTATAAGAATATATTTTTAAGGTTTTTAGTTATTGTATGAGTATCCGAATTCTTTAGGTAATCTGTTGAATTATTTGACAAGTTCAATAAGCTAAGTACATTATATCATCACAGAAGTACATTAACTTTTGAATACAGACTCTGTTACTCTCTCTGTTGCTTATTAATTGTATGTCTGTTTACATTGGTTTAATAATTAAATTAATCTATACGGATAAATAAAATTTAAGTGTCTGTTTGTAATTCCAAAATTACACCTGCTGACTAAATGCATATGAAAGTATACATGTTACTGACATAGAATACCAATTTTTAAAAAAAATATCTGTCTGTCCGTCTCTCTGTCTGTTTGTTCCGGCTAATCTCCGAAAAGGCTCAACCGATGTTAACGGGACTTTCACTGGCAGAAAGCTATTTTTACAAGGAGTAAGAAAAAATAAGGGCTCCCCGGCTAGTGATAATTATTTTTTATTTATGGATATTTGCTGTGCCTCGCGGTTTTACCCGAGTAGAATTAACAATAAAAACAAGTAAATTACTGTAGGTAAAATCGGTTGTGGCATTAACTTGCACTATTATGAAATTAGTAGCTATATTATATATTTAAAATCTCTCTTTCTCTTGCAAATTTTCTGTAATTATAATTTGAAACTCCACACGAGAGACATTTCACATTATGTAAAATTACTGCCGGCTAATTGAGACAATACACGGAAATATTCCGTGAAAATGTTACCTGTTTTTATTTAATATACCCGCTATTATTTAAGGAATACATAATTAAAATTAATTAAAACGATGGACATATTTTGTAGCGACGGACATTATTGCAAATAAGAGCTTAATTAAGCTCCTACTTTATACGGTAATTTGAACACACCGCGTATTTTTAGTAACATCATTATGTTACATAATTTAATCTAATATATAAAATTCTCGTGTCACAGTTTTCGTTGCCATACTTCTCCGAAACGGCTGGACCGATTTGTATGAAATTTTGTGTGCAGATCGGGTAGGTCTGAGAATCGGCCAACATCTATTTTTCATCCCCCTAAATGTTAGGGGTAGTCCACCCCAAAAAAAAATATGGCAATACAACGTTTGCCGGGCACAGCTAGTAATTTATAAAGAGATTTATTAGATAGCATCGAATCATAGAATAAGTAACATAACTAAAAACCTTAAAAATATAATCTTAAACTAAAATATATACTTAAACTAAAATATATATATAAAAGGAGTCCCTGTAGATATGTAATAATTAATGTTTTCATTTTATCAATAATAGCCGTGCGTCGCGGCTTTACCCGCTTAGAATTTATTTCATGAATGACCCGAGGAACCCTAACGCCGATTTGTTTTTTTAGTCGTCATATGTGTATTAACCCCCATTCAGCCATGTCATCTTTCACACAATCCATCTTTTCTTAGGCCTTCCTCTCCCCTTGTAATTCCACATTGATAAACAAAACTTTTTTGGTAACATTATCCAGATCCCCATAACATGTCCATACACGGACAGACACCCAATAATAGATCGAATACAAGAGTTACTACCTACTATAAACAAATTGTTAGCTACATAATTATTCGTAGTAGGTACTTATTTTTAGTTATAATTTTTTTTATATCGACTTTTGTGCACTGGAACTGTGTCCATGGGCTTATATATATTTATTATGTTTTATATTGTATTACTCAAAGCTGTAAAATTATTATTTATAAGAGTAATTACTGAGTTTCTTGCCAGGTTCTTCTCAGTAAAAGCAACCTTCCGAACCTGGCGGTAGCATGTATAATCCTATGTAATCGTGTCTTTCTGACGATTTGAAAGTACTTTGTAAAAAGTCTAATCGAATAAAGATATTTTTGAATTTGAGTTATAAATACTCCTCTATACAATATATTTTCTATAAGTACTTTATTTTATAAATAAAGAGATTTCGCACAGATAGCACGCCCCTCTTATTCGAACGATACAAAATGTATGGCAATGACATATGTCACGTCACGTGAGTGATTTAGTGATCCTGAAGCTACTGAGAATGTTACTTTGTCTAGGTTTTCTATACGGTATAAATCGCAGATGAAAAAAAATCTGCGATTGAAATACAATCATTAATAAGTCGCGGTGAACTTTATAAAGGGCAACTTGATCGTAGAACTTAAGTTCCCCGAAAAATATACAAAACTCTACAAATGAAATTGAATTAAACCCTTTGTTTGACAGTTTTAAATGTAAACACAAAACTTTTTATGATTTGCCTCTGTTGTTGAATCGTTTCACGAGATTACACTTTTTGTTAGCAAAGTAATTATATCTGAAAGGATTTTGACAGCTTTTAATTTTCTTAACTCTTGGGTCCATGTCTTCAATGCTCTATACTTACTCCAGTTGATTATTAGGTTATCTCATTAAGTCTTGCTTAATATATTTATACTAGCTTCTGCCTGCGACTTCGTCAACCCTGAATTGTTACTTTGGGCTATCGCTAACTTTAACATACATACATACGCTCACGCCTGTATCTCATGGGGGTAGGCAGAGACCACCGTTTGCCACATGCTACGATCCTTACATACTTCTTTCGCTTCATCCACATTAATGCATCTCTTCATACACTTTCTTCGGTTACGAGTGCTCCGAATTTAACCTTTCTGAATGGCTGGAGCGATTTGGGTAATTTTTATCTTGATATGTTTATGAAAGTTCAGGGAAGGTTTAAACGGTTAAAAAATAAATAATAAGTAAAGGAGGCGGTGATGACGAAGTTAACCGGGTCAACTAGATAGTATATATAGATATAGATAAATCTCACCACGCAGGCCAAATACGGGCGCAAGTTGAAAATTAAAATGATTTATTCAGTTTAGGGCTTGGTATTACATAGTAAGGCACTTTTGAATGTCGAAGAATTTACCACCGGTTCGGAAACTAGCCTTTTGTGAAGAACCCGCAAGAAACTCAGCAGTCATCATATACATTTCATTACATAGTAGTTAGTAGAATGCTAGTATATAAGCAAGTACTTAAATTCATTGAATCCTTAAAGCAACTATCAATATTCAAATACAGAGATTCTAACAACACCTACACGATATGATACCTTTTACCGAAGCCATTTCACAAATATCTATACCAAATATTTCATTCAAAAGTCGTCTTTAAATATAAACACAATAAAGCCTAGTATCGTTGACAAATTGCCAATGTAAAGGTGAAACACTCGGAATGGCGTGACAATTTTCTAGGATAGCTCTCTCACTCCACAGGGCCTTCAAATGCTGACATACTGACGGAACGGATGGCTGGAATTTGGCTACAGATGCCACCGTCACGAGCTATGAGTGCTCAGCGAAAATATTGATGGTAGCATGTTTTTTATTCCCACTGCGTATTCAAGGTCAGCGCTCGTAGCTCGTGAAGGCATCTATAATATATATAAAATTAATGAAGACACCATAGTGGATATGTTGATCCAGACTCCGGGCTGTTAATATTATTTATATTTTTTCTTTTTATGAAACATGAACTACAACTACATGAAAGTTCTGTTTTAGTATTATTATAATCAATAATTATTAATTAATAATTAAACATTTAAAATTTTAATTAGTTCACTCATCATTTAATATATTAAATTAAAAGCAATACAGAAACGGTAAAAAATATTATTTGAGGTGCTGTTCGCCAGGCATACAGACAGTGTGTATAGCCTAAAGATCGATGACTAACCCGTGTAATTTACGAAGGTACGAAATGTCACTCGACTCTACGAATCTGTAGTATATTATCCCGCAATTTTGGTGGTAGGTACTACGGTTGATCCACACAAAGGCCTTTCTATATTATTAGCTGGCAAATTGAAAGACCGTAAATTTACACTTGATTTATGCGTACCATCGTTATTCATCAGCGCGTTAAATTTGGGAATATAACGGAGTTTTATTCAAGGGTTTATTCCCCGGATTTTCTTTCGTCCTACTTTATTTATCGAATGAATTGCAAATTTTGTATTTCAATCGCGATTCGCGACAGATTGAGTGCCTGGAAGCTGTGTACATTGTTAATACTAAGTGTATTTAACAGGTCATGAATATTGTTGTCGTTTGAGTCGGGGCTGTTTGCTGATTTAATCGAAGCGAAGCGTCGAAACGAAAGTATGTTCGAAAGCAAATTATAAATCATTGATAAAAAAAAATATTTATAAATTTGACATTTATTAGGAAGAATGAACCTTACCACAGTTTAAAAAAAACACAAAAGATATAATAATATAATAATAATAATCTTTATTACCAATAGTTATAACAAATTTTTTTTTTTTTTTACATTACCAATGAAAGAAAAAAAAGAAAAAATAAGATCGAGACAGTGAGTTGTCATAAAAGGGAATATGTCAGGCATCTAATCTTCTTCGGTGAAAAATTGGATGACCTGCTTACCCTGAATATGAATGAGTTAGTCCGATTTCAGTCACAGTCAGAACACCCATTGACAAGACCTCGTAGAAGCAGTTCAGCTAATTTTGACTTTAAAGACACAAAGGCTGAACAATGAATTAAGCTTCTAATTAAAGTATTGAAAGGACTTGGTGCGAAGCCAACTTGTTAACTCGGTCAGTAAGTATTGTATGGTAACCGGCATTTCATTGTCTGTTCATCGTGTATTGTTCGTATTGAAATATTTTGCAACTGAGGAAGGAAACTAGCGATTCCGCTTTAGGATTTTGACTGCACATTGTTCGATGCTAATGTGGCTTAAGGGCCACTTGCAACAACGGAATAAATCTCGATTTAGTGAAAATAAAACTCAACTGAGCCTTAAAGTTAGCTTAACGTCTAAGGCCAGGGGTCCAACCATCATCTCCCTGGCCTTATCCCATACACTGTTGGGGTCGGCACTTGATTCAACCCGATGTGGCTGATCACTTGATTTTTATACGAAGAGACTGCCATCAGACTTTCACAACCCTTTTAACGAGGAAAATCTGTGATCTGGGTTAAGCCAGTTGTCAGACTATTTTTAGGCCTCCGACTGACCTGTATCGACTGCCTAAGATTATAAATTGGCAACCAGGGGCTCAACCATGAGCTCTTATTGCAATGTTAGTGCAGCTGTGCGACAGGCTTTTACACGTCATAAACATCTATCTCATAACAAGAGTAAAACTATCATGGCAATAAGAGGTTATGGTAAGGCCCCAGTTGTTAACGTGAGGTGTTCTATGGAGAGTGGTTCTATAATAGTCATCGTGTTGGCAACGATTTAATCGTTTATCGGATAAATTTATAAATGTGAATATTTTAGACATAATGGAAAAAATATAACTTATCCGAACCATTAAAACAGTCGTGGTGGCCTTGAGGTTTGAGCAGTCGCCTGCTACGCAATCGACGCAAGTTCGAATCCCAGCGGGGCCTGTACGAATGAGTTTTTCTAAAAAACTTATGTACAGTGATTTCACACCACGTGCTTTACGGTGAAGGAAAACATCGTGAGGAAACCTGCATATGTCTGAGAAGTAATTCAAAGACGTATGTATAGTGCCTGAGACGGCGATGGACTCACCCTCTGTCACGTTGGCACTTACCCCTTCGGGGACCCTTCTGGGATGGCGTGAGCATATATATATTAAAACAGCGAGAAGTATATCTACCTTAGACGTGTACTGCGATATGGCCGATGTATTATTCTACAGACCATCAGATGGGCAAAAATATCAGAGATAATACCTTCCGAAGAAAACGTTGATAAATAACAACAAAAACTATAAGACCAGTTTAGTTCCAATATGCACAAGTTATAAATTCAGGGTGTAAGTTTCAAAGAGGTTAATTTGTCTAAGGATCAGGCATCTCAGAAAGGTCATTAAAGAAGGAAATAAGATCCAGAAAGTTGGATGATGAGACAGATTTATAGCAGCAATTTATCCCCTAGACTCCGAAAAGAACTTTGGAATTTAAATCACAGTCTCACTTATGTGGAATTTTTAACAATAGGCTGAAATATTGCTCAGGATTTTCAATTGGAGCTCAATTGAATTTTTTATGTAACACTAGGTTCCGCCCGCAGCGTCGCCTTCGAGACAGTAGGATTTAACATACAAACTTTGAATGTTATTTGGAGGGTGTGTATTTATGAGGTACAGGTATCTACTAAGAATGGTTAAAAATACCACCTTTTTAACCGACAACAAAAAAGGAGGAGGTTTCTTAATTCGACCTATATACATATATATGTATAATGTGTGTTCGCGGATAAATTCGGCGCTTATTAACTGATTTTGATAATACTTTCTTTGTTGGAAAGACGATATCCCAAGGGTGATACCATGATAAAGAAACCAGGATCTGACGACGGCATCTCAGATAAACCGAGCCATCGAAAATTGTAGCGGTGACAAGAGCGGTCGTATTTTTTTTATAACGTCCTTGATGGCACTATTATTTAATGAAGGTCTGGTCGTATGATAGAGTCGATCGGATGATGGAGCCGAAGGAAATTCGACGGAACTCCCCAATGATTTACAGCAAAAGGTAAAATTAAAAGTTTAAAAAATATATATTAGATTTTGAGTGTGTCCATTAAAAATATATGTAACTAGCTGTGCCCCGCGGTTTCACCCGCGTAGACTTAATTTCTTTCACGGAAGCCTAACATAAAAATGTATCTCAAGTTACTCCTTGTAACATCAACTATCTGTCAGGGAAAGTCCCGTAGAAATCGTTTCAGATGTTTTTTTTTATGTATTTACCCTATTTACTTTCATATGAATTAAGTAAAAAGCTGTTAATTTGAAACTACAAACAGACACTTAAATTTTAATTTAATTGTATATCCATAATTTTTGGGATATAGTATCCTATGTCCTTCTCCTGGTTCTAACCTACCTCCCCACCAATTTTCAGCCAAATCGCTTTATCCGTTCTTGAGTTATAAATAGTGTAACTAACACGACTTTCTTTTATATATATAGATATTAATTGACCGTGCTAAGGCACGGGTGGGTGGGACCAGGCTCGGTCTAGGGTAAGTCATCCTTATAACGATCATAGTTTGTGGTCAATTTGTGAAGTATGCCAAAAGGTTTTAAATGAGACGGTCGCATAGTTCTTCGCTTATGAGTGCTTAGATTGTACCCTAAACAAATGCAGTAATAATAGGCAAAGCTTGTGCTCGTGGCCTACATACTTAATTCATTGTAGCCAGCAAGGGCCAAGTTACTACGGAACTTTGATAAGCTGAACGCCGACAACGAATGAACGACCATTGGTACAAACGAAAGCGATTGGCAGAGGCGATATAATACATTTTTATACATTCGAGTACTCACATACATTTGCTAACGCCTTTATGCCGAGTAGGTAGCGGAGTATTTATCCTAATTACATAGTTTTTTTTATTATATATGTTACTTAGTGATAAGTTACTTCTTTAATATCAAATATCTGCTAGTAGAAATCTCGCTGAAATTGGTTCAGCCGAGAACAAACAGGTATAGGAAAAATGTATTTTTATTTATGTAAATACTGTTGGGTATGTATACTACTATATGCATTTGAAAATCTTCTAATTTGGAATTACAAAAAGATTCTTCAGTTTTATTTATGTGTAGCGATATTGATATAGATACGCAAAATACTTCGGGACAGTGAATAAAGTTTGTTAGCGTCAGACCCGTTTAAAAAGTTAAACCCGACTAATGCATAATTTCGCTCTCAAAAGTATGAAACATGTGATGTTCAAAAGATAGCCGTGGTCATATCCACCACTTTATTATTCGAATATATTGTTTACATAGGAGGAGCTCGTGGCACAGTTGCTATTGCGCATATCATTCGATCAGCGATGTTAAGCAACCCTAAACCTAGCCAGTAATTGGATGGGTGACCGCCCGAGTTCCCACCGTGCCTCGGAGAGCACGTTAAGCCGTCGGTCCCGGTTGCCAATCTATCATCTTTGGCAATCGTCACAGACCTAAAATAGTCTGACAACCGCTTTTACCCAGATCACAGATTTTCCTCGTAAAAGGGATTGCGAAGGTCGGATGGCAGTCGCTTCAAATCAGGTGCCGACCCCAACAATGTATGGGGTAAGGCCAGGGAGATAGTGATAGTAGATATTGTTTTCATAGAGTACGTGATATGTGAGCGGAGAAAAAAAGAGGGTCATTTTTCTTCGCTGTAGTCGGATAAGCTGGTTTTTTATTTCAGACCAAATCGCTTGGTGATTATAACACGGACCATCGACATTCATCGCGGGTGCGTAATAAGCAATTCCGGGAACTGTCCCCGAGATAACGCGGCTCGGCTCAAAACCGGCTATATAACTTTTGTTTTCCAACTACTTGCCACGAGGAACACCGTGTTACGTTTATATAATGCTCACTTCTAGTTAATGAGCAGTTTTCCCTGGTGTAAGCCTAGTGAGTAGTTTTGTTAACTTTTGTGGTCATATAATTTAATAATCACCTGCAATGTAAATAATATACATTTTAAATGCTCACGCAATCCCAGGAGGATTCTTGAATTACAAAGGGATTTTACTGTATTCACTGAAGATAATGAAGTGCCAACGTGACAGATGATGAGTCTATTACCGGCTCAGGCACTAAACATACGTATTTGATTTAACCCTCAGACATGTGCAGATTGCCAGATGTTTTCATCACCGTAAAGCTGAGGGTGTGAAATCGCTGAGTTTAATTTTTTTTAGAAGAACTCATTGTCTTAGACAGTTGTGATCCTAACGACAGCTTACTCAAATCACTCAGCTACCATGGCTCTGCAACGAGTTAATTCCCTCACTGATATCACCAATGTGCTTTGGCATACCACCCACGAGTTCATGGTGGAGGAAATCTTCGCGGCCGAAACATGTCGTGAGCCAATTATGTTTTCTAAGCACAGCGATTGTCACCACTAGCTTTGATGGAAAACGTCGAGAACCTACACACCTACATTAGTCCACTGCTGGATAGGTCTCCCGTAATGAGCGCCAAGGCGCCCTGTCTTTAGCCGGTCTCCATTATCTGCCTGCCTGGATGGATGGCGTCCTACACTACGTTTGCCGAGTCGCGGTCTTCACAAGAACACGTTTACCCCAGCGGTTGTCGGTTCTTCGTGAGATATGAATGAGTGTATGTAAAAAAATAAATGTAAATATTAGCCTTTGGTCCTTCCAATCTAAAGTTGGAAACAAACTAGCTACTATGATTTTGTAAAACGACGGATAAAGTTTTATGAGAGAGAACGAAAATTTGTATTTAAATGCCACCCGTATTTAAATTTTAGTTCTGCTTTAAAACCTTTATTAGTCCTATTACAAAATCATGGAGCTTAGTTTGTTACGAAATTTTGTTCAAACATAGTAAAGTTTTGTTTGAACAAAGAAAAACCTAATTACAAATAATTATTGACAGCTAGCAATGGACTATCTATGGTAACAAAAACAAGCCGCCGTGACCAATACTCGAGATAGATAGTATTATTACTTAGCTACTTTTTAATCCATACGTACATACAAATACAAACAGATAAATAAAATTTAAGTGTCTGTTTGTCATTTCAACTCTCAGGAATTACAAATTTCAGGCAACCTGCATATATCTGAGAAACACAAAAAAGTCTTATAATAAAGAACCAATTTTTTTAACTCATAAACCGAATCCCCGTCACAAAACACATAGCACGTCTCACAAGCATCAGCCTATATACAAAAGGATCGGCGAACACTACCTTATTCCCAAGTGAAATAAAAGACAGCAGTCAAAGGGTGAAAGGTCGACAATAAAGTATGCACGTGTGATGCGATCCTTTATTCCACCTCTGTGAGTGGAATGAAAACAACTTGATTATAACGTAAGGACGGATTTCTTT
Source organism: Watsonalla binaria (assembly GCA_929442735.1). Lineage (NCBI taxonomy): Eukaryota > Metazoa > Arthropoda > Insecta > Lepidoptera > Drepanidae > Watsonalla > Watsonalla binaria. Next base: position 5,645,118 of record OV838938.1, read on the forward strand.
GACACGCGCGGAGAAAAGCTGATATTGATTAAAGTACTTTAGATATGTGAAGGTTATTCCAAGAACGAACAAAATTGAGACGTATTTACGGTTCTTCTACAAAGATATCTAATTTCGTAAAATGTTTAGGAAGAGTACGAAAACAAGGTGGAATATGAATTTGGAAAGCATGTCATTCATGCATATAAATCATACCTACCTGGCATAATATGAATATTTGAACATAAAACATTTTATTTAATGAAATGTACGCGATGTCATCCGAGCTTCTTGCCGGTTCTTCTAAGAATGCTAGTTTCCAATCCAGTGGTAAAATGGTATTTTATAAATTTTCTTTCATAGAATCTTATGTCATATCTTCCGTAGATACTGAAGATAGAATAGATAGATAGAGAAGATAGAAGAGAATAGATTTTGAAGTACGACTATTCTGAAGTACGGAATATTTTAGGTAGGTAGGTGCGTACTACAGAACTGTCAAAACCTATGTAGTTGGTTTAACCAGCAGTTTGATCACTGGCCCGAAACAAGCGATTACATGTGCCGTCACGAGTTACGAGCGCGCAACGAAAATAGTGGGGTTACTGTGCATGTTTTTTTTGCGACATTTTATACTAATATTATAAAGAGGATAGATTTGTATGTAAGTATGTTTGTAACGAATAGGCTCAAAAAGTACTATACCGATTTTAAAAATTCTTACAGCTATGAGTAGCTACGTTAGCAGCGAGTAACATAGGCTATATTTTTACTCCATACTCCCACGAGAACGGGAACTACGCAGGTGAAACCGCGTGACATCCGCTGGTTCTCAATACATCAGATCGCTCGCTACACCCACCGTCATCTACTTACGCCAACCGCTCAATATTAATTAGGCTCGTCATATATACAGAGATAGATTCACGAAATGACTACTGCTCATTCAAGGTACTCGACTTTTAATATTATTAACATCACTTTTGAAGGTGTAATGAACCTTTTGTTAAGTCATCTGTGCCAACTTCCCTTTGACATTAATAAGACAGTGCTAAGCGAGATAAAAATGGAAACGTATAATAACAAACGTCAACGCGGATTATTTTCCTTCAACTGAGCAGATTTCTCGCGAGACCAGCAATGGGAAAATTTCGGACTAATTATTTTACGTCAAGGGAAACTTGACGTATTCTTTAGTTATATTTGTCATTTGTATATAACTTCTATACATATACATAATTCATTATATTAATAGCTTTAAATAAAAGCAAAAAATATATAATTACTTAAATAAAGATTGTAGGTGTATTAAGTTACTATAAAATAGAATAATATAAAATGTAAATATAGTGCCGTAGTGGCCTTGAGGTTTGAGCAGTCGCCTGCTACGCAAGCGTCGCAAGTTCGAATCCCAGCGGGGTCTGTACCAATGAGTTTTTCTAAAAAAACTTATGTACAGTGATGTCACACCACGTGCTTTACGGTGAAGGAAAACATCGTGAGGAAATCTGCATATTTCTGAGAAGTAATTCAATGACATATCTGTGTCCGAGACGGCGATGGACTCACCATCTGTCACGTTGGCATTTAATCATCTTCGGTGAAAAGTGGGTTTAGTTATTACAACACCTCTGCCTACCCCTTCGGGGAATACAGGCGTGAGCGTATGTATGTATGTAAATATAGTATACTTACTGTAAGTCCTCTCTCCAACATTGCAATACCCCGCAAGGTCCTTATTGTTAACCCAGTGTGTCTTACTGTCATATGTAAGAATTAGATTAAGATTATGTTTGCGCAATAAATTTTAATTGTAATACATACAGATAAATAAAATTTAAGGGTCTGTTTGTGATTACGAATTACCGGCTTTTACTAAATGCATATGCAATTATATATACGATACTTACAATAAAACATATTTGTCCCGGTCTGTGTTTGGAACGGCTGGGCCGATTTTAACGGGAGTTTCACTGGCAGATAGTTATTGTTACAGGGATTAACTAAGGCTTAATTTTGTTTAAAAAAAGTAGGGTTTAGCAAAATAACGCCCGCTATGAAATTAAATCAACGCGTTTGAAACCGTGACGCACAGCTTGGTATTAATAAAAACCGTTTAAGTACCGAGCAAGCAAAATTTATGTTGCAAAAAAAGTCGTTTTTGTTATCGTAAAATTTTATTAAACATACTCAAAACTTTAACCTGAACTAAATAACTACTATTACATAGCAACCAAGCCTTATTTACGTATGGAAACACACTATTTATTCGAGTTCAACACTTATGTCCGTACGTAAGTACATGATGCCAGCTGGCTAGTTTCTCAGATGGCTAGTTTCCGAACCGGTGGTCAACTCTTCGACATTCATAAGTGTCTCACCAGGCCCTAAACTGAACAAATCATTTTCATTTTGAGTAGGATGTATTAAAAAGGTAATTTATTTTTTTACGTTGATGGTACTCACCTATTGTTCTTCATAATTCACTCAATAACATAATATTCTTGAAATCTTGATTCTTCTCGAGAAGAAAATTATTTGAACAAAATTACCTGTAAAAGAGAATAAAAGAAGTTAGTTTGACATCTACAAATTGTTAATTATACACAATAGATGAGATGACCCCCGCTAAGGGAAAATCACCTACACTTAGGTATTCTAGTACACTCCAAGGTCGTTGGTATTTTGGATTACTCCTTACAAAGCAAAATACATTGGCAGATTAAGATCCTTTCGCAGCTTAGCAGTTTAAGAAAGCTTCTCTTGATCCAATACACTTTGTATCTAATCAGTATGCAGGAAAAGATCTTAGTCCTCGTAGAGATTAAGACGTCTTGGAATGATTAGGGAAGAATAGCCTCGGGGTCTTAGGGGATATATATTTGTAAAGATCCTTAGGTCCTATAAATGTTAGTGGATTCATTATATCTACACTAATACTAGCTGTGCCCCGCGGTTTCACCCGCATAGACAGACAGACAGACGGAGAAAATGTATTTTTTTTTATCTGTATTATAAAGCTCAAGGTGCTCATCTCAGGAATCAGTTTTGAATTGAAAAAAATATTTTTGTGTTGGATGGTTAATTTATAGAGGAAGGCTTTAGGATTTATGTCATCACGCTGCAAATAATAGGAGCGACGTATTAATGGAGACAGAAGGACATTTTTACTTGGTACCATAGTTTTTATTGTACCTCGGTGAAGAAGCGAGGCATAACTAGTAGTGATATGCAGAAATTTGCCGTGAAACAGCCACGGTAACTACCCCAGCTATGCAAATTCAAATCCTACCACTCAACAACTACCAATTTTTAGAAAAATATAGGTCAACATCATGAGAATACTGCATAAGTCTGATTTGCCATACCATTTTAGTTGTTGAAAACAATAACGCTAACAGACTGACAGAAATAATTTATAATTTAAATAAATACTTAGCTCTAACGTCAGGGTTAACTGAGTAGCTTTTCCCTATTTCACAAACTACCCACATTCCAAACAAAATAAAACCGAACATCAACAAAACCTTATTACCCAAGTCAACTAACAACTCAACTGCATAATATATTCAACTCAGAGCGTTAGAGCCTTAACACGAAGTGTCCTCAAAATAAATAGCGTATGGTTACCTGAAAAATGACACGCTCAGGGTTTGTTTGTTAACCGGAAGTACCCCTGTAACAAATGAGTGCCCGGTAGGGTACCGCCACGAAACAAAAATGTAACAGAAGGGCAACTACTTATAATGGTTGAGTATCGCTACAATGAAAAAAACACTGTTACCATACTCACGGCTCAAGTCAATGCGGCATCGTGGCATTGTTAGGAAACCTTTGAGTCACAAAATAAATTAAAAAAAAAGAGATTCAAGTTCCTGAGACGGTAATGCACTCATCATCGGTCACCTTGGCTCCTAATCTTCTTCGGTGTTAAAGTAGATGTTGTGACACTTCTACACCCTTTTGGGATCTCTGAGAGAAGACGTGAATATATGAATGGTTTAAAGCGAGACGCTTTTAAGCATGTGTATCTGTGTATGTATGTCTTTTATCGCCATAATAATACAGTGCCATGTTATGAGCAAGAACAGGGGGGTTATTTTATTCAGTGACAGACTTATAAAATGACCGCAGCGCATTCAAGGTGCCTGTAGCAGAGCTGGCTTTCTGTATGTTTTATTTGTGATACTGTCACGTTTTGGGTACAAGATATGACTTGTAATGCAGCTGAATTGTGGTTGATGGGTACTTGTGATGTTTTCCTAAAAAGGTTATACGTTAGGGGTTCTAAGGGACGGTTGACGGGTTGAATTACTTATGTGATATTGTTTGTGTATCTTTTAATACATCGCAGATTTAATGTCCCTAATTTCATTTGAATTATAATTTTTTTATAAAGAGCCGTTCTGGCCGTTGAGTTTTAGCAGTCGCCTGGGTATATCTAAATACTTAAGTGCAATGATTCACACCACGAGCTTTACGGTGAAGGAAAACATCGTGAGGAAGCCTACATATGTCTGAGAAATAATTCTGAGACGGCGATGGTATCACTTTGAACCATGTGAACACATAACACGTGCAACCCCTCACTTAGCGACTAGCGAGTGCCTAGTGCGAGAATTCTTAAAATCGCCGTCATAAGTCATCGTGTGAACGTAAACGCAGATTTGTATGGGCTCACAATAGTGTCGTCTTTAGGCCGACAGACGGCGCTGTTTCGTTTCTATACAAATCAGTTTTTACGTCGACGCAATGACTTGTGACGGTGGCAGTGAAACACGCGTACCCTCAGGAGGAACACCGTAGACTTCAGTCATTGCAAGTCCGACATTAACTATATATATCCGTTTAAGCAGCTCCCGGGTGTTACGCTGTAGAAGACACAAGAAAGAAAAATCTAAAAATTTTACCGAAGTATATTCGAAGCCAGAATTGGAATCACGTTGTCCGAACCGAAATAGTTGGGTAAAGTCAACTAACGAAGGAATTTAATCAAGAGTGCGTGCCCGGGTACACATCGATGGCATTTGACATTTTATTTTTAGACCAGTTGCGTCATTCATTAGGCTGTTATATCTAGAATCAAATGCTATTTTTGGGACCAATTTTTGATCAAAACCTACTAACTTTTGGCGGTCGCTTTGCCAGCTTGTAAGTGTGCCCTCGATAAATTACATATTAACTGACCTCTACAAATTTCATCCGAATCAAAGATAAAAGGAGTAGAATTTGTTGGATAATTTGACTTGAGATTTGTTTTTTTATGTTTTTTGCTTCAGAACTTTCAACTGGGTGAACCGATTTCGATGATTATTTTTTTAATTTGAAAGTTGATGCTAGTCACAATGGCATCCATGAGAAATCGAGGCAATCCTTCGAAAATCATAGTGGCGACTTGTGCGTTTTTAACGCCTACTTCAAAAGTAATTTATTTCACACAATTGAATTATTCTCTTATAGAAGGCGGTTTACTCTTTTAGTAATGCAAGTAAATTAAACTACTTAAAGCGTTTGACTTATCTTTCAAAAAAATTCAATTTTGTTTCTATTAATGCTTCGCATCTACTGGTCACAGCGTGATGTTATATAAGCCTAAAGCCTTCCTCGATAAATGAACTATCCAATACAAAATACATTTTTCTATTCAAACTTGTCTTGTCTTGAGATAAGCGCGTTAAACCAAACAAACAAACTTTTAAACTCTGTAATATTAGTATATATTTATTAGAATTAAACAAAGTACTTTCAAATCAGAATCAAACTAGACTAATTTATATATTCTTTTCATAGATGATTAATTGCCCACGTGACAGATAGTGAGTCTATCACCGCGCCGTCTCAACCACTATACGTCTTTGAATTCTCGGGACGTATGCAGGTTTCGTCACGATGTTTTCCTTCACGCACGTCGAGTGGAATTTCTGCATTGAAGTTTTTAGAAAAACTTATTTGTACAGTACAAGAGCCCTATCACCAGTTTGCAATCGTTCGTAATCTACACTCGCTAGCGTCTCCGCCGAATATTTGTATCAGAAATTATACAGCCTTGCTAGCGGTGACGTGAAGAACTAAAATATGTCATACAAATATTGCCGGTGACGCTAGCGAGCAAGTATAAATTATTGAACGGTTATAAACCTAGTTATAAGTGTACTGGCCCCACTGGGATTCGAACTTGCGTCGCTTACGTAGCAGGCAACCGCTCAAACCCCACGGCCACCAAGGCTCTAATTCAGACTACTGTATGCAATATGGTATGAAGCATATTTTATCTGTGCTCGTGCGACGTTGCCGTCTACTGCAGGAAGTGCTCTTATATATCTCTATTTGAGCGTGAGTGTTGATAAAAGCAACAATAATACCTATCTATTCAAAGAAGAAATGCAGATGCAATTAATTTAACCACATTACATAGCTGAAAGTTTGGCCTAGTGGTTGCAATCGCTACGGCAGAACATAAGGACCCGAGTTCGATAACCGGGTTGGGCAAAGTGTTATTGGGTTTCACTATATACAGTAGTTCGTTCGCCCCCTCTTACATGGGACTACATAGGCTAAATGTACTATGAGTACACCCCTTCCTACCATCTCAGGGAATAATATGTTAAAAGAAATTTCAGGCTTTTTAGTTATTGAATCAGTAGTTTAATTTGTCTGTCTGTATGGCACAACGCGAATAAATAAATGCGGAGTCATCCCCACTATTTTTACTGATCACTCACAGCTCGTGACACCAGTATAACAGGGTGAATTTGTAAGACAGTTGGTTTGTGGGTACTTTGGACATCCTAAGCGTTTCTGCTTACTCAGGGGTGATAGATGAAAGTCATTCATAAAATTAATAAATACAAGGTCTAAAATGACATGACAGAATATCGGATTCGGAATAATAACATTACGGTACATTTGAAGAAAGGTACTAATGCATGGTAATGTTTTGTTCGAGTGGTTTGAGTGATCGCATTGTTATTGTATGTGATAAATCGTTTTGAATTTTTTTGTCAAGCCTTTTTCAATATCACATGTAGAGAACAGAAACGTATTGAACAAAATACTAAGATATATATACAGATGTGGTTAATATGTTGGTCTTTTTGTAATGACGTCCGTTGTTATTGTCGAAAAAACAAGTTTTCACTAAATACGCGGACGTCACGTGGTTTTACCCGCGTAGTTCCCGTCCCCATGAGAATATAGGGATGAAATACAGCCTATGTGACTAGTAGACGATGTAGCTTTCTAATGGTGAAAGAATTTTTAAAATCGGCGCATTAGTTTTTGAGTTTATTCATTACAAACATACACACAAAAATACAAATCTTTCCTCTTTATAATAGTAGTGTAGAAGTCTACATTATATTGCGTGTTTGCGGCCTTTCTAATGACAAAATTATAGATTTGTTTATCTGTAGTTAGGTACCTAAATGACAGATGTACAGAATATTGAAAACGGTTAAGTACTTGAATACTACATGAGCTCTTGGTGCTCTTAGCGACTCGCCAATTTGTAAAATAAATATCATCTACCAAATTCTCAATTGACATGACAAATCACTTTCACAATATAAGCTACACAATCAGATAGAAATCTAGACCTGTTTTTTAAATGTAAACGACTCCTTTATGTTAGCGTGAGGGTTGACAATCTTAAAGATTTAAAAAATTACTCTTATATTTCCTGTCAAAAATAATATAAGAAGATATCTTGATGTTTGAAAAGATGTAAAACACGTATATACGCGATCGGACACGACTTGACACCCCTTATTGGCACTACTACTATTCTGCTTATCACCTCGTCGTGCGCTTCTGTGTGAGTGTGTTATTTTCTACGATTTGTTCCTAGATTCCTTACTGTTTCTAAAGCATATATTTATACTGTGTCACGTTGCTAAACTCCACCTTTTGTTTCTCATACATCTACCCAATATATTAATATAGTGTCCTCAATGACGTCATTTGAAAAGAAATAAAAAATGAAGAGTCAGCCCAGTGCCATATAGAATGACTCAGCTGGTCACGTGAGCAATGGATGAAAGGAATGATATGAAAACATAAGTAATGAAAGAGTTGACACCAATGCATTCAGACAAGTACAATTATGCTTCGGGATTATGGCCATAGAAAACGTATGATAACACTATACATTCCAGTCGCATAATATAATATTTTTATTATGAACTGTGGCCTGCCGATAAACTTGCGTAGGATTAATAATAAAAACTATGCAATTTTTTTATACTTTTTTTTTTCAATATTAATAAAAAGAGTTTTTGCATGGAGTGCACGCCACTCTTATTGGTAACAGAGATCAAACCAATTAAACTCTTAATACTCTTAATAAGAATTACACACAAGATCATTGTCTGCGGTTGATCACATTTTGCACCATGACATACAATATTCTGGCAACCACCGAGTTGGGGCTTACAGATACATACATACATATGCTCACGCCTGTATTCCCTGAAGCGGTAGGCAGAGGTGTTGTAATCACAACACCCACTTTTCACCGAACATGATTAAGTGCCAACGTGACAGATGGTGAGTCCATCGCCGTCTCGGACACTATACATACGTCATTGAATTACTTCTCAGAAATATGCAGGTTTCCTCACGCTGTTTTCCTTCACCGCAAAGCACGTGGTGTGTAATCACCGTACATAAGTTTTTTAGAAAAACTCATTGGTACAGGCCCCGCTGGGATTCGAACTTGCGTCGCTTGCGTAGCAGGCGACTGCTCAAACCCCGAGGCCACCACGGCTTACAGATATTTTCTTAAATGAAAAGTATCAGCTATCTGCCGTTAAGAGTCCCATTAAACAGACAGATAGAGAAAATGATTACAAATTGATTTGTTTAGGTAAGTACCTTGTGCCTTATACATAAAATTTCAGAGGCCACTAATCAGTAGTCAGTTATTATATCTTACATAATATTCATTCCAATTTCGACGCTACCTAGTAAATAATCGAGCTGAAATCAAAAGGAGTGGGAGTAATAAATACACTACGCGAGGACTGTGACATGTGTCTCGCAGGTACTCGTGTCAGATCGTACGTGTCAGATCTAAATTGGATGTGACGTGCGTCACTGTAAATCATCAAGATGTACAAGAATTCTCCCTGTTTCCAAGGTGGAAAACTGCGCTTTTTCCGCGAACTCAATGCACACACTAGGCATTTTTTTAAATCTACGAACGAGTGCCAATCACAGAGTAAAAACGCTGTCTGTGTTAGTATTTTTTCCTCCACGTATGTCCTTTTTTTTCGCATACTTTTTGAGCGGAACGGAGCGAGGGAATTGTAAATTTTCACAATGCTCTCTTTTCACGACGTTCTCGATGTTTTGTTATAATTTTGTTGCGTTCAAAATTAATGACGTTGAATTTTGTGCGATCCCAATACTTGTATACATTTGCTCACGCCTGTATTCCCCGAAGGGGTAGGCAGAGGTGTTGTAATAACAACTTTTCACCGAAAATGATTAAGTGCCAACATGACTGATCGTGAGCCTATTGCCGTCTCGGGTACTATACGTACGTCTTTGAATTAGGTACTTCTCAGATATGTTCAGGCGGTGTGAAATCACTGCACATAAGTTTTTAGAAAAACTCATCGGTACAGGCCTGGCTGGGATTTGAACTTGCGTCGCAGGCTACTGCTCAAGCCCCACGGCCACCACGGCTTTATATATCTGCCCAATACTTTATCTCTGGATAATAAAGTATAAAATAAAGTTCGTATAAAAAAACTACCCTATAGACTCTCTGGAATATCTAGCAGTGTCAAAAATTAACAATATAAACGAAATTTTCACATAGACGCCCCAGACACCAGATAACAATAGAAGAAATATAAAATTCGCAGGTAGCGTGCCGTACACTGATTGGCAAACTCACCGGGGATTCAACATTTGAGACTTAGTTATCTAGTTTTCTTCGTAGGTAAACCAATTTTTGAACACAACCTACTAACATGCGGCGGTAGCTGTTCCAGCGTAAACCTACACGCCCTCAATGCTTACCTACTTTATATACTTACTTGTCATTATATTCTATATAGATAAATAAAATTGATTCTATACACACCGTTGATACATACATATACATACAGATAAATAAAATTGAAGTGTCTGTTTGTAATTGCAAAATAACAGCTTTTCCAAGTTTTTTTTAAGCTAACCGTATATAAGGCACTGAAATGAAACAACAAATTAAAAAAAAACATTCATGCCTAAATTTCTGTCTGTTTGAGCCGATTTTGACGGGACTTTCACTGACAGATAGCGAATGTTTCAAGGCATTACTCAGGCTACTTTTCATAAAAAAAACTCATGAAATTAAACTGAAAGAAAAAATAAATAAATAAAATGCTGGCACTTCTGATTTTTGAGCTCAGTCTGCTTTATTACCCAGATGCAGATTAATACCCAGCCAGGGTCGCCCCCTATAACATTGGACTTAAACATAACCGGCGAATTGTGGGTGGACTATATGTAGACACAGCTCTGTTTACCCCTTCAATACAGGTGTGAGCATTTATATAATTTATTTATTTATACATGTATTAATTAGAACGGCTAAAAGCCAATCACACTAATTAAGAGTAATATATACAATATTCATTCATTCGTTCCTCTCACAATACTCCAGGCATACTGATATTATCGTCTGCCATTCATCCGCGAACACATCACAATCAGGGTTGGCGACCAAGAGAGCGTTGAGAGCGGAGCGGGGAACTGGGGCATATATATGGAGCATATGTATGAATGTCTGAATGTTTGGGATCTGTAAATAAAGGCAGCTTTATGTCATCCCCAAATTATGAACAGGTCGCAAATACAACGTTTATCGCAACAAATGTTCACTGACACATTATTTCAACATTATGAAAAATAGAGGCTTGGTTTATTCAATAAAAAAAACAGACAAACGAATTTATAATCATCTCCTGTTATTTAAGTCGGTTAAAAAAATGTTGTCTAGCATCTCCAGTTTCAAAACGTGAAAAAAATTATGAGTTTGATACAAAAGTAAATTATTTCTTGCTCTTTCAATGAAACAAAGTGCTTCGCATGTGGTAAAGCCATTAATATGTATTTCAAAGAAAATCCTTTCTACATAATTTGATCAACTACGAACAAAATTACTCCAACCTATACTCGCGAGCCTCGACTATGGAATACTATGGATATTCCTACCGTAAAATTGAATTAAAAGTCCACCGCTCTGGATCGAGAGCGTATACGTAATTCAATATCCATTGCAGTACGGAAAGCACTGACCGCCCACTGCGATGGTAATCTAATAACGACCTTATATGTATGCAAGCTAGGTATCACATACGTTAGCTGTTGAAAGAACCGTCAATTTCCGGGATAAAATGTCTATATGTCACTCTCAGACACTGTACCTAAATCGATCCGTTGAAATAAGGCCTGAGTATGTCTGGCTGGCATTTCTATCCTTGTTTTTGGGGACTGTTGACCTTAAGCACACTGTAAATATAAATTTCAGAACCAGTAATGCATCTGTTTTGTAAAATAAGAACGTTTGAAATAAGAGCGTGAGGGTTTTCAATGTTAAATATTATCAAAATTAATAAAATATAAAAAATATGTTAAAATAACAACACCCTACATTACACCGAATATGAAGTGCCAACATGATAGAGAGTGGGTCCATCGCCATCTCAGATATGTCTATGATTAACTTCAAAAATAATTAATTTTAATTTACGTCGTAGTCCGGACGATTGAGTCACAATGTTAATTAACACTTAGGATAGAATTGTATTTAAGAAGATGCATTGTTGCCATATTTGTACGAAAAATATATACATTACTAGCGGACCCGTCGAGCATCGTATCACCTGTTTTTAGTATTTATCTTTATTTTATTCAAATTCAAAAATTAAAAAAAAATCATCATAAGGGATACTTAGAACAATAATTGGACTTAATTTTTCTTACTGTAGCTTAGGTTAATTTACTACCGTTTCCAAATGTAAGCCTGTCAGGAGAAGAAACGGCGAAACAAACTCGCCGGCTTTTTTTTATGCCTCCGTAATGAGGGCCGCAGGCGCCGGGTCGGGGGTCTTGGCGCCGACGCATGGCCCTCGCGATTGAAGGGCGCGTTCGTGTTCTAACGCACCCTCTCATAGTGTAAAAGCCGGGTTCAGCCTGGTAACGTAAGAGGGGGTCTGACAGGCCAGTCGCTGGGGGGGTCACGGCGAAGCATGTGAAGACGTATCACGTGCGCACCCCCCACTTAGCGACTTGGAGGAACACCGTGGAGTCCGGTCGTGAGTCCGACATAACCCTTCCGCTGCCCCCGCGGCGGTTGGTGCATCCATAACGGATTATCCACGTTAAAAAAAAGGGCTTACTTTAGCTTTAGTATAATTAAATAGAAGAGAGAGCAACTCCTTGCCATGCATGCCATTTACCGTTCAAACGTTCAATGAACTTCTCCAAATACTTCAAGATGAACATTAGTCAAATCGGTCCAGCCGAGTTTTAGCAAGACAAACTAACAGCAATTTGTATGTATATAAGATCGAGATCAGCACACGATATTTGCATTAGCATAATAGCAGAATAGTCATATTTAAGCACGAAATAATATTACTGACGTAGATAATTTTACTTCTACCAGAACCAAATGTCATGAATTACAAACTATCATCATCATCTCCCTGGCCTTATCCCATACATTGTTGGGGTCGCGGCACTTGATTCAACCCGATGTGGCTCATCACCTGATTTTTATACGAAGCGACTGCCATCTGACCTACCCAACCCCTTTAACGAGGAAAATCTGTTACTTGGTTAAACCAGTTGTCAGACTATTTTAGGCCTCCGACTGACCTGTAACGATTGCCAAAGATGATAAATTGGCAACCGGGACCGACAGCTTAACGTGCTCTCCGAGGCACGGAGGGAACTCGGGCGGTCACCCATCCAATTACTGGCTAGGCTTAGGGTTGCTTAGCTTCGCTGATCGAATGATATGCGCAATAGCAACTGTGCCACGAGCTCCTCTGAATGAATGATGAAAATGAATTACAAACTATGTCATAACTATACGTGTGTATGTACTCATAATTTAAATTGGAAGAGTTAACAGAAAAACTAAAATCCACCAGAAGCCAATGAAACATTTTCGTTGGAAAATTAAAATATTCGTTGCAAACTTTGGGAACTAACAAACAATTTTGAATTAATCCTGCGACCTCAGCAGTAAGTGATTATTCGGATTTCGACAACGTTTATTGTAGCTTTCGAACCAATTGGAACAATTTCGAGTCTTTTTTTAATTTATAAACTACTTATTCGCTCCTTAATAGGAGCGAATAAGTAGTTATTAAATTAACCCACAACTTCCATAGCTAAAGGAGTCGATATAATTATCGACTCCTTTAGCTATGGAAGTTGTGGGATTGAAATAAATTAAATGTAAAGGTTTGACTGAATCTTCTTTACTCCGTCTTTAACACATCTTAAAATAAATACGTCTTAAAATGATAAAATAATCAATACGTCTTTCGTCGTCCGTCTTTCACGTCGTCCACCATCGTTCTGTCATCTGTCACATCTTATTTCTTCTTCTATTCTTACAGGCTGCCTATCATGCTTACGTAAAACCTCTTTCCATTTATTCCTTTCCATATAAGAAATAAAAGTGTCAGTTTTTAATTTCAAATAAACAGCTTTTCACTAAACACATATGGAAATATTTACGGTAAAAGCAAACAATTTAAAAAAAAAATATGTCTGTCTCTCTGTCTGTCTGTTTGTTCCCGCTAATCCAAGAAACGGCTGGACCGATTTTAACACGGGGCACAACTTTTATCATATTACTAGCTGTGCCCCGCGATTTCTAAGTTACTCTTTGTAACATTAACTATCAGCTAGTGAAAGTCTCGCAGAAATAGGTCGCCGTTTCGAAGATTAGCCGCAACAAACAGATGGACAAACAGATGGACAAACAGATAGACATTAAGAGTTTTTTTTTAATTGGTTTTCTATAGCAGAAACGATAGAAATAGATGTATATATATACACGAGTATACTCTCATATGCATTTAGTCAAACGGTGTAATTTTGTAATTACAAACAGACACTTCAATTTTATTTATCTGTATACATGTATAGACTGTATAGAATAGTATGTTACTAGCTGCCCCTCGTTTTAAAAATAAATACAAAGTTACTCAAAGATATATTTTTTTACATACATACATATGCTCACGCCTGTATTCCCCGAAGGGGTAGGCAGAGGTGTTGTTATCACAACACCCACTTTTCACCGAATTTGATTAAGTGCCAACGTGACAGAAGGTAAGTCTATCGCCGTCTCAGGCACTATACATACGTCTTTGAATTACTGCTCAAAAATATGCAGGTTTCCTCACGATGTTTTCCTTCACCGAAAAGCACGTGGTGTGAAATCACTGTACATTTTTTTTTTAGAAAACTCATTGGTACAGGCCCCGCTGGGATTCGAACTTGCGACGCTTACGTAGCAGGCGACTGCTCAAACCCCAAGGCCACCGCGGCTCTTTTATATATTTCCAATATATATTTTTCTAAAACAAAAGTAGCCAGTAACTCCTTGTAACAACTGTCTGTCAGTGAAAGTTCCGATAATTTTGATAACTCTTCAAAAGTACGTCTCGCCAAAATTTATTTTGCAATACTTACATGCAAGTGTAATGAAAGTAACAAAGAAATATATAATAAGAAACCTTAACCAAAATTGTAGTAACAGCGTTAAGTATGTCGTAACATGCGCAACGCGATGCGCATGCGACGATAGCGTAACTTGGCGTAACAATGACGTAACCAAATGCTAACAACATAAGCTTAGCGTACAATAATGTCGTGAGGAAACCTATGCCCCAAGTTTTTAACATATTGCTCATGGTTGGTATCGACGTGGAAATGAGGACACACATCAAACTCTGGAAAGCTTTAAGAAGAGAGAGGTTTCAGAAAAGAGAGAAAAAGAGCGCAATTATACCTTGTTGGAAAACAGTAAAACTGCATCTTATGGCAAATAAACAAACTAAAATCAAGCTTAAACAGACATCGTTCGAATCCCAGCGGGGCCTGTACCAATGAGTTTTTCTAAAAACTTATGTGTTGTGACTTCGTACCACTTGCTTTACGGTGAAATCTGCATATGTCTGAGAAGTAATTCAAAGACATATAGTGCCTGAGACGGCGATAGACTCTCACCCTCTGTCACGTTGGCACTCAATCATATTCGGTGGAATGTGAGTGTTGTCGTTACAACACCTCTGCTTACCCCGGGGACCCATCAGGGATGGCGTGAACATATATTATAACGTTAAAAAGCGCCCAAGCGGCGAGTGTAAGAAATTTTACGTCCCCATAAAATAAAAATCAAATGCAAATCAACTTTGACACATGTCAAACTAATACTTGGGACACTAGAAAGTATACGGCGCTCCTGATAGCGGTTACCGCAGACTAGGGGCATCAGTTGCACGTTGCTGACCCAATATAACCTCAACACATCCTTACGTACAAACATATGAAAAGAGTAATTACTGAGTTTCTTGCTAGGTTCTTCTCAGTAAAAGCAACCTTCCGAACCTGGTGGTAGCATGTATAATCCTGTATAATTATGTCATTCTGACGATTTGAAAGTACTTTGTAAAAAGTCTAATCGAATAAAGATATCTTTGACTTTGACTATGCTCACGCCTGTATCCCAAAGGGTAGGCAGAGACTACCGTTCGCCACATGCTACGTTATATATACACTTCCTTCTCACGACGCGTTATCGAAAAACATGTTGAATTAAAAAAACGATTAAATAGATTATTTAACTGATTATTTAATATATTTCGTAACTGTTCACATGTTGGCGCCATAATGCATTCCCACTCAAGGTCTTTAGAGTAATAACGAAACCAGTTTGGTATGCTGAATGCAAATTCATATAAAATAATTAAATAAACATTTTGTATTATACATACATACATATGCTCACGCCTGTATTCCCCGGGGGGGTAGGCAGAGGTGTTGTTATCACAACACCCACTTTTCACCAAAGATGATTAAGTGCCAACGTGACAGATGGTGAGTCCATCGCCGTCTCAGACACCTTACATATGTCATTGAATTACTTCTCAGAAATATGCAGGTTTCCTCACGATGCTTTTCTTCACCGTAAAGCACGCGGTGTGAAATCACTGTACATAAGTTTTTGAAAAACTCATTGGTACAGGCCCCGCTGGGATTCGAACTTGCGTCGCTTGCGTAGCAGGCGACTGCTCAAACCTCAAGGCCACCACGAGGCTCTTTTTTGTATTATGTGTTACAAATTCAAAGAAATTGGTAATGTTATTTTTTTTCCTAAACTATACCAATATGTTTTATGATCGTAATTATATAATTAATTCCTTGGCGTCACCGGAGTGTGTGATGTTTGTGAAATCTTAAATTAAACGAGGAATCTATGCCACGAGGTAAAAAAGTAAAGTTCTTTGCAAATTTTTTTATTAGCTACGTTTGCATAACATAGTAACATTGAGATGAATAAACATTGTCGTAGGCAGCAACACAATACTAGAATAAATAATATAATACTACAGGGGGCCTAATATCATTGTTATAGCAATCACATGTTACTAACTTCTTAGCTTTGACGTTTCATTTTATACCGTCAAATTATACGTCATAACTAAGAATTTCTTAATACGCACTGCTTAACGATATACATAGTTTGCCCCTGGGGCCTTACCATGAGCTCTTATTGCCATGATAGTTTTACTCTTATTATGAGACGGATGTATTTGACGTGTATACATCTGTCACTGTCACACAACTGAACTATCATTGCAATAAGAGTCAATGGTCAGGCCCCTGTCACGAGTAAAGAAGGCGCAGCGAAAAATAGTGGAGGTATTGCCCATTTTTTTATTCTCTTCTCCCGAACGTTTAGACAGAGACAGACTTTTAAAATGACTACTGCGTTTTCAAAGGTGTCGGGACAGTGACGGGAACTGTACCTACTTACATTTAATTAATTAAGCAACTAAATATAATTATTTTTTAAAACAACTTCCTTGTAAATTATCATTAAATAAAGAATAATAAAAGTATGAAACTTTCACGTCATAATAATTTAATTTTGCCCGCTCACATTATTAGGAAACTCAATAATATCCAATTTAAAAAAAATACATTATGACGGTACTTTGTTAACACCATTATTTTCAAGCGAAATATAATACAATGCTATAATATTCGCACGTAATATAAATTTGCTATTTAGTTACACTATCGAAAAACACTTTCGCTGATTTCGTAATTTGCGGTTTTACCGTCTAGCTGCACAAGCAAATATACTTTTTATCCTTATGGCGATACGGTTAAATTTTATTTGCAGTGTTTGGAGCGCCATGTGTGTGATAATGGAATAAGATTTACATAATAATTTGCTAACAAATAGGCAAAGATGGATTTTTATACGTTTTGAAAGGAAAAGGTGAGCTTATTGAAATGATTTGTGGCAATATATCTAAATTAGTTTGGAGTTCTAGCTACTAGGTCATTATCCTCTAGCTAGAGTATTAACGGTTTTATGGAATGAGAGTTCATTCCATAGATAAGGCCGTAAAGAAACTATAGATGAGTACAAAAAAAAAGTAAAGTGTCTGTTTGTAATTAATTATAACAGCTATTTGCTAAATGCATATGAATTATCGTACAAAAAATCAATACTTAGTGTTCTGTTTCTTCCGACTAATCCCTTACGGTTGAACAGATTTTAACGAGACTTTTACAGGCAGATAGCTGATGATACAACGAGTAACCTTGGTAAGTATTTGAAAATAGGGTTGTGCGAAATAAAGCTACCCTTGAAATTAAATCTATGCGGTAGTTTAGAAACAAAACATTGGATAGGATAGATCATTGTTTCATCCCAAGCCTTTTTGCCCGAACGGGTGTTCCGATAAGTTTGTTAAACATGTTTTCAATTCGTCCCACTTGGAGCCACAATTGCAACAATCATCAAATTATAATTTTCGTCGTTACAGGTCAGTCGGAGGCCTAGAATGGTCTGACAACTGATTTAACCCAGATCACAGATTTTCCTCGTTAAAGGGGTTGCGAAGATCAGATGGCAGTCGCTTCGTATAAAAATCAAGTGATCAGCCTCATCGGGTTGAATCAAGTGCCGACCCCAACAGTGTAACTATGGGATAAGGTCAGGGCGATGATGATGATCAAATAATAATTCTAGACTTGGATTTAGGCTGAATAGAATGTGGAATGTAATAGAAGGTGAACATTTTGTCCTTTAATACTTGCTTAATCGATGTGATAAAGATAGGTTATTCCTGGTAACCAATTCGGTTAGGCCACAAGAAACCACCATTTAACTTCTTCAGCACCCCTATCACGAGTCACTCGCAATATTTGTATGAGATATATTAGTTCTTCACGTCACCGCATCGGTGTCGCTGCACAATCGAAGACGCTAGCGATAACGGTGGCAAACCCGTGATAGTGGTACTGTGCCTTATACGGTATATTCCTCACCGCGAAGCTCGTCGTAACAAATCACACTGCTTACTTAAGTTTATAAAGCTCATTAGTGAACACCGCTCAATAACTTTGTAGACAACCCCAACAATACAGTCTTAATTCCTCATAAATATATTAATTTGCCGCGAAACTTGTAAAAGCTCACGAGGGACACGCTTATAAATAAACAATGTAAGCACATTAAAATTCAGCATAAACCGTAAACAAAGTCTAGCCAAAGTTAACAACGTTCGCTCGAGTTGAAGTAGAAAATTTCAAGTTAAATATGAAGTTACGATAAGTTAATGAAGCTGTATGTGTGTGTATTACATATTTAGCCGAGGGCTGCGGGCAAGGGAAGTTTGAAAACCGAAACATCCTGCTATCGTACCTTCGAGAAATAACTTTCAAGACATGTTAGTTAAGTTCTACTCTGCCTGGTATCATCAAGTTTGGCATGTATATATATACAGAGCAGAGATTTTATAATAACAACACCCACTCTTCACTGAAGACGATTAAGCGCCAACGTGACAGATGGTGAGTCAATCGCCGTTTCAGCCACTATACATACGTTTTTGAATTAATTCTCAGACATATTATTGTCCCACGGTGTTTACACAAATTTTTAGAAAATCTCACTTTACAGGCCAGATTCGAACTTGCATCGCTTGCGTAGCAGGTGACTGCTCAAACCCCAAGGCCAAAGCATCAAATCGTAATACGCAAATATAAACAGCTGTTCAGCACATGCTTCAAGAACGATACGTTATTTAATGCAAATAATTTTATAACAATGTGATGACGCGACGGTTTCAGAAAAACAATATAATAACTAAGATTGCGTAATGTCTGGGTAATCGTCACCTAACTAATTAACATTTATATCGCGTGTATATACATAATTGTGTGCAGTTCAAAGAGTCAAATATTTGTACCGTTGTCGACTTAATAATAGAACCTGGTTGACCGAGCTGTGCTCAGTTTCTTTTCAATGACTTTTGCTCATATATGTACATGCTGATAAAAAGGAAAAAAAAAAGAAAAAAATAATCGGTGAACGTCAGTCTCGAACCGGGACACATTATTGTCGTTGTCGCTGCAAGCTGGAAGCCTCACGTTTGAGCTACCATAACTTTTTTTCAGTGCCTGAAAACATGGCCAAAATTATGTTTTCCGAAAATGACCCCACACAACATTTCATGAAAATCGTTGAAGCCATTTCCGAGATTCAGATTATATATATTATATATATGTAGTTTGGCGTATTTTCCAAAACAATAATAAAAGTGTAATAAGCGTTTCAATATCTTTACTTCGTCTTTTCGTCTTCTTTACAACACAATAAAATAAAAATAAAATACTACTCCTATTTTTCGTCGTTCACGTCTTCCCTCGTCTTTCTTATCTGTCATTCTCATTTCTTTTTAATTTTCAACTTCCATCTTTAACTTTTTAAACATTGCCTTTAATTATTGCATACAAACTCATTTCATCAATTCCACACTCGGGCCCTCCTGAAACAATGTCTGTGCTCAGACATTCCCTTTCATTCACACTCCTACCACATATATAGGATGTATACACGAATTGCTCGTTAAGTTAGGGTATAAGATTGATTTGGCTAAATAATATTAGTGTATTTTTACCTACATCTAAAGTACCTATATATAACTTGCCAGCAATATCGTCTGCGGAATGTTTTGCAAAGAATTCTTTGCCCGTCCTTTTAGTTAAAGCTTAACATTATTATAATAAACATGATACAAGATACACACGGAACTGCATTATTGACCCGTATAATATGAACTGTGTCAACTTAGTGTTAAGTAACTCGCGGCACAGTATGCTTAGGTGGAAACCAGCTGATGCACCATAACAGCTTGGTCATTCACCCCAGTCAACTTAGATACTTAAGGATATTCGATTTTTTTATTTGGTTGACATTTAATTAAATTACAATTTGTTCTAACGAACTAAAAGGTTGGATTCGATGGAAAATATTACCGATTCCGTCAATTTCGTTTGTTGAAAAATGTAATTCGTTTTTATCGCTTTTCAAATAATGGTTGTTATATGACCAAAAATTAATTCTAGGGAGTCGTTATCACACGGAGAGTAAAACTAGAGAAGCTTATATAAGGTCAAGACTTTGTACATATCAATTTAAAAATGTATAAAAAGTCGTTAAACACTTATTTTTACTCAACGGTTAGAGGTATTTTGGCCCTAGAATTTAATTTATAAAAAAACTTATGTTCCACATATCATCCAATAAGTATTGAACCTTTAGTAACCTCTAACAACTGCACTTTCCACACAAATAAATTGTTAAGTAGAATAACGACGCAAAATATAAAAAGGATTTTTTTATATTATTTTAAAATTAATGTCGATAATCTCGACTAAATGTGCATATTAAATGGGTATTTACTCGTAAATAAAATTTACCGTTTCGTCCTACACGTTACATATACCTGTTGGCCCGCATGAGACGAAATCATGTAAGTTTCATTTTGGCAAGTTACAGATTTCACTTCATGGTTCCATAGGCTTTTCAATAAGATTAATTTAACAAATCATTTTTATAAATTAGATAGTGTTGTCTGTTATTTGATAATTTGATGATGTCAAATTCATCACCAAATTCAAGGTCACCATTGTAGATCGAATGAAAAATAGTGTGATAAGAGACAGTTGCAAGTTGAAGAATGATGTGATCAGAAAAGGTATTTTGAGATGATTTGGACATATCGAAAGGATTGAAGGAGTGAAAGGCGATTAACGAAAGAAATTTATAGAGCGAATGTGACCGGAAGTGTCTACTATGACCAAATCAATTGTATTTTTCAGAAAGGTTATAATTCGGAGCACTCCTAACCGAAGAAAGTGTGTGAAGAGATGCTTGAATGTGGATGAAGCGAAAGAAGTATGCAAGGATCGTAGCAAGTGGCAAACGGTGGTCTCTGCCTACACCCATGAGATACAGGCGTGAGCATATGTATATATGTATGATGATGTCAAAAATTAAAGTTAGATTATATCACCAGTTACCACATGAGTACACAACAACACAATATTACGTTTCGGTCTAGAAACTAAACCCTACATTCATGGCATCAAAACTTTAGTGTAGAGAAACATTATGCATTAAGGTAAGATTATGTCAGATCTGATCTAACTTTACACTTCCCACGCTTAATTGCGTACGCGACGCAAAGCGACGAAACCAGTATTATGGGTTTAATTAAAGGAGGCAATTACATACTTACCTACCTTTACTTCCAACTTGTTGGACTACATTGCCATATATAAATAACCTAACTCGATTAGATTTAACACAGAAATATCGTGTTTAAGACTTCCCGTGTACGTACCTAATAACATAACACCTACTTTCACCACGAAGTGATATATTGTAAAGTATACTTATGACGTTATGATAGCCTGCACATTTATTTATTTGTAAGAATATTTTCCTATTAAATTAAATTTAGCCCAAAACTTAAATGAAAAAATCAAATATCGCGTCCTTAAGTATTTTTGCCTATAGCCGTCACAGACCCCAATGCACACATATTTAAAAAAATATTTTTATTAAGTGCTGCGATGGCCGTGGTGTTACCAGAGGCGTGGTAGTGCCAGAGACGGCGATGGACGCACCCTCTGCTGCCACTGTTGGTAAAATGTTCTGCTTAACCCTTCGGTGACCTTTCTGGGATGACGTGAGCATTTTTTTATATATTTATGTTGGTTTTGACATTATATTTTCGTAGTGTAACATCACTAGAACGCTGGCATCATAACTAACTTTGCTTTATTTATTAGGCGACTGAAAATGTTGGATCAAAATAGCTACCGCAAAAAAAAAGAGCAATGATCGAACTAATTACTTAGACTTTCCAACTCAGACCGCTAATATACTGCAACCTCAAGCATGTAACTTTTCAATAACCTTATTCAGTCCCTTTGTTAGCCACAAAGGAGTACTAGAAGTTTGAAACTCAAACATTTGCCATCATCAGCCTAGGGTACCAACAATGGTCTGGAATCTAGACTTGGCTGTCCATTGTATTGGAACTTTGTCCGACTTTGTAGGGTCGGTAATTAGTTGGATATTTAGCTGGAGAGAAGTAGGTTTGCTAAGTTTTTAACAACCTTTACTCCCAGTGTAGATAAAGTTTATTCCTAAAAGTAACCTTCACTTACTTATACTCATATAGGATGTACATTTTAGGCACCCGATGCACATAGTTACAAAAACTTTTAAAAAAATCAATAAAAATATCTTCACTGGAACATTTTTTTTACATCCTGTATGTATAAAATTATAAAGAGGAAATATTTTTTTGTTACGAACTAATTAAACAAGTATAGAGTACTTGTTGAGTTAAATCGTAACAAAAGAGACTTGGAGTTTTTTGAAACTTCCGATTAAATAATAATTTCATAAATGTTTTTAAAAAATCCATCTCCGTTAGAAAGCTATAACGGAAAGCTATATTATTGTTACTAAAGGTTAGACAAAACCGCACATTGGTCAGTCCTTATCTCTAAAATCATTGAAAAATATATCGGCAATTTTTATATTTTTTTTGATTAGATTCACTTTCAGGGACTTACTGTATACATACATACCCTATGTCCCTGAAAGTATATATATTTTTTATAAATACAAACACCCAGACAAAAGGCAAAAACAAACTTATCGCATAAAATGTTTCCCCTGACACGGGAACTCAGCGTGGCAGTTAGATATACTAATCACTAGACCATCGGTGTCGTCAATAAGTCCGTTGACCTTTTAGAATGCAAATTTCTGAACTATGATCGGCGAAGTAAGCATTGCGTATTAAGAACTTCTTAGCTTTGACGTATAATTTTACGGTACAAAAATTAAACGTCAAAGCTCAGAAGTACGCACTGCTTAAACCGATGATGGTATGCTTCCAGATCACTCAGCTCAATCTAATCGAACGCATCGCGACGGTCATTAAAGTTGCATATACCAAAACCAATAAGTCAAGTAAATCAAGAATCGACCTTGCAACCTTCCGTTCAACTCCTTCACCTAAGCCACGGAACCTCTCACTCAACCTTTGCAATGTTTCGCAATCCGATTGTCTAGCCACCTGGTTAACTACCTAATTGGTTGGTCTGACCTGAATTATGCATTGTCTGCCAATTTGCATGTTGGATACAGGGTTATTAGTGTTACAGGAAATATTTTAAACGGCTGGTTTTGTGGTAATCGGTATTACTGAGTGTTCAAGGTTGTCTCTTGTAGGTTTCATAAAGATGGGTGTAATATTTTGTAATTTGATAAGTATTTCTACTACTTATATTATAAACGTGAAGGTTCTTAAGTATGATGTATGGTATTTTTTACTCTTTCACCCAAAAAAACTACTGAATAAATGGATCTGATACAGCCTATGTACCAGAATGACACACAGGCTATAATTTATAAATATACTAGCGTACGTGCTTCGCTACGTATAAGGCATAGTAATAAAA
The DNA here is from genome assembly GCA_929442735.1 of Watsonalla binaria. Classification (NCBI taxonomy): domain Eukaryota; kingdom Metazoa; phylum Arthropoda; class Insecta; order Lepidoptera; family Drepanidae; genus Watsonalla; species Watsonalla binaria. The sequence continues at coordinate 5,669,184 of OV838938.1, forward strand.
AAATGATTATTAAATTCATATATTCAAACAAAAAAATATTTTAAATTGCTAGCTAGTAAAAACTAAAAAATAAAAAAGAATTGGGTACTCTTACTATGGTGGGTCTATATGGGTTAGTCTTAAACATTTGGATAAACAATATTGTTTGCTTTTCCATTTTTAGCATGAATAAAGTGTTAGTTGTCCAAAATATGAAGACAAGTTGCGGTCAAAAGTTAGTACCTATTATAATACGCATCTTCTTGGGCAAAGACCTTTAAATTATCGACATTTATTATCTGCATCGTTAGTAGTTAGTATTGGTTACAAACGTTATTGCGGACCAAGACGTCCAGGGTTTGATCCCCAGAGCGAAGTGTCATTAAGTTTTTCATCTGTAATTTGCCAGTAGCAGCTCGGATTAGTGCTCGGCAATAGGCTCGCCTACTATTCAAAGTCAAAGTCAAAAGTATCTTTATTCGATTAGACTTTTTACAAAGTACTTTCAAATCGTCAGAATGACACAATTATACAGGATTATACATGCTACCGCCAGGTTCAGATGGTTGCTTTTACTGAGAAGAACCTGGACAGAAACTCAGTAATTACTCTTTTCACAAATTAAAATTAAAGAATACAAAAAAAATAATTTAAGAAACGTAAGCTCATGGACAAAGTTCCAATGCACAAATTTCGATAAAAAATAACATAACTAAAAATCTAGTACATCTAATTATAACTAAAAACAGCACCTGTTCACAAGTATGACGTGAATGCCAGCCATATTGGCATGACATAGGACGAAATATATTTACTAACACCTCTGCCTACCACTTCGGGGAATACAGCCGTGAGCATCTAAAATCGTATGGGTATGTAATCGACACAAGGTTCAAAGATAAATAACAATTAATGTGTTAAAGTAGGGCATTATATTATTTATAACAATATACATATTTTTAGTACCAAGAGTACCTGTCGAACAGGAAAATGTTAATTTGTATGTTGCTTTAAACATATTCAGTTTGCAAACGGATAAATACATTAATTATACGAAAACACTCCTTACGTATTTTGCTTTGGCAAATAATATTTATATTTTTCACCATCAACCAAGAATCTATGGAAAGAAAAGTTCAATACTGATAGATTGAAGGGTGATTAAATGATAATGGAAATAAATTGTATGTATGTGCCCACCCGGAGAGATACGCCAAGGGTTTATTTAGCCATATTTTTTCTATACTTTCTAAATATTATAAAGAGAGCTGTGCTGCGATGAAAGTTCGAATCCCAGTAGGGCATGTACCAATGAGTTTTTCTAAAAAAAACTTATGTGCAGTGATTTCACACCACGTGCTTTACGGTGAAGGAAAACATCGCGAGGAAACCTGCATATGTCTTAGAAGTAATTCAAACACGTATGTATGGTGTCTGAGACGGCGATGTGCTCACCCTCTGTCACGTTGGCACTTAATCATATTCGGTGAAATATGCGTGTTGTTACAACGCTCACCCCTTCTGTGACCCTTCTGGGATGGCGTGAGCATATATATAGTTATTTTTTTTATAATGTTTGATTTTATGTATCTAATTAAAAACCTTGGAAACTACTAGACAGATAACAAACATTCTTTTACCAATATAATTCTACATTATCACTCACACAGGCTACCATAGTGAATCCTACGTGGGTTCAATCGCGAGGCACAGACACAAAAAAGTACGTACGCAAAAAAATTTTCGAAAACAAAATCGCCGCTGGCAGAAAAAATACCATTAATGACATACATACATACATATGCTCACGCCTGTATTCCCCGAAGGGGTAGGCAGAGGTGTTGTTATCACAACACCCACTTTTCACCGAATTCGATTAAGTGCCAACGTGACAGATGGTGAGTCTATCGCCGTCTCAAGCACTATACATACGTCTTTGAATTACTTCTCAGAAATATGCAGGTTTCCTCACGATGTTTTCCTTCACCGTAAAGCACGTGGTGTGAAATCACTGTACATAAGTTTTTTGGTACAGGCCCCGCTGGGATGCGAACTTGCGTTGCTTGCGTAACAGGCGACTGCTCTAACCCCGAGGCCACCACGGCTCCATTAATGAATTAATCTAAATTTCCAATGAAATAATAGGGAGAAGTGAACATTCGTATCGAAACCAAATAATCTAAGCCACACGTACCAAGGTTACATCGGATCGGTTTCAAATTAATTTCAGTTATTATAATTTCATCACTATACGTGATCGATTCAATTACAGCAGCTGTATCTCTCGATCGTCTATGAATTATAATAACAAACGATTGTAATTGGTAATTTGCTTCAATTTACAGTACTTATGTTTCAGGGGTATCGATATGAAAGTATGTATTGTGGTCTAATATAAATAAAACACGGTTACTAATGAATATTTAATCAATTTTGTTATTTTACAATTTATTATGTTTATTTATTAAAAAATATGTTACTTTTTATATTATACTAGCTATACGCCACGGTTTCACCAGCGTTTTTTATATAATATATCGGTTTAAATTGACAAAGTTTCACACAAACTTTCATCCTCTATTTTATCCCCTTGGAGGTAGAATTAATCAAAACCCTTTCTTAGCGGATGCCTACGTCATAACATCTTAGGTAGATGCCAATTCAAAAAAAAATCAGCCCGATCCGTCCAGTGGTTTGGGCTTTGCGTTAATAGATCACTATGTCAGTCAGTCACCTTTGAGCTTTATATATATATGTATATATATATATTCAATTCTATTTGACTCAAAATATAAGATATTTTCATCTTCAAACAATTCGTACATAAGTTACCGACAGCGTGTTGTCACGGTAACTATGTCTGTAAGCTTACCAATCAGTATGCAAACTAGGCCAAATTTTGAAATAAGAACGCTAGCTAGCTCTACACAGCGTGAGGGTTGTCTGTCTAAAGTTTAATATAAAAAAAAATATATGTCGTGTTGAAAAAAGTTGTAGAAGTTTTGAAAAAAGTCAGTATTACATATATACTACGACATATATACTATGACATTCGTGACATTTCTGCAATAAAATCCCACACTCAATATCCCACAATCCCACATCATTTAAAACATATGTCAAAACTGATGAAGACAGCCTATTATACAATTTTATCGATGAAATGTACATCATGCCTGGCTGAGTTTCTTGCCGGTTCTTCTCAGAGGGCTAGTTTCCGAACCGGTGGTAAATTTTCGACATTCATAAGTGCCTTACCAGGGCCCAAACTGAATAAATATTTTTCATTTTCAGAATCTCGTACATGCACGCGTTTGTCATTTCAAATGATTTAATCCAAGATTTCATACTGCTAGTAAAGCTTATATTTGTACTGTAGTGTTGCCTTAAATGAAGATGTGAAGTAATAATTGATTTCCGTTCGACCCCCTTTAGCAACCTCGCGCCGAATACGTTGGGCATATATCGCTTTGTTTTGTTTAATTACTGCGATGCTATATTGCGGAATGATGAGAAGATAGCCAGCCTTAAAACCAAGCCAACTGCGACTTCACTATCATTTATCACAAGATGGCGTTGTATTGTTTTACATCTCGATGTTAAAATTCTCTCTCCGTATCGTATATAGAGTGGTCTTCAAGTGATCGTCAACACCAAACCGACCAGTGTTCCGTCCTCGCAAGCGAGGCTCGTCGCGACCTCTACGTCATTGTCCCCCCCTTCCTCGGCAAACTTGGTATTGGCATTTTTTTGGGTGGATCACCCTTATCATTTAGGGATATGAAAAATGGATGTTGGCTGATTCTCTGATCTACTCGCTATGAACAAAAAATTCATACAAATTGGTCCAGCCGTTTCGCAGGAGTTTGGTACCAAACACCGCGACATGAGAATTTTATATATTTGAAGATAGATAATATTTGCTTAAGTTTTTAATCATACAATAAAATTGTATTACACTTTAATTACAGAATGTATCACTTTAATTACAGAATGTATCACTTTAACTACAGAAGAATTAATATGGCTGCCTTCATCTGTAAGGTGCAGAGGAGATACAATCCCCAGTCGGGTAACTCCGAATGTCGAACGGAATATTTTATGCCCTACCACTTTTCGTCAACATTATCATCATAACTTGAGGAGGAGTTCGTGGTACAGTTGCTATTGCGCATATCATTTGATCAGCGAAGTTAAGCAACCCTAAGCCTAGCCAATAATTCCATGGATCACCGCCCGACTTCCCTCCGTGCCTAGGAGGGCACGTTAAGCCGTCGGTCCCGGTTGCCAATTTAACAACTTTGGTAATCGTTACAAGTCAGTCGAAGACCTAAGAAAGTCTAACAACTTAACCCAGAACATAGATATTCCTGGTCAAAAGGGTTGCGAAGTAAAAAATCAGGTGACCAGCCGCATCGGGTTGAATCAATTGTCGACCCCAACATATTTGGATACTATTTCGCAGGCTGAATTCCAAAGATGGAGTTACACTCGAGATACAATATAGACTCAATCGAATGTCGACAACGTTTAAACTTACTAAACATACACTTAAAAACAAGTTTAAACCTAAACTTGGGCTACATCATGAACCTAACACGCGACTTTCTTCGTTGGTAATAAAATGCACTACGTTACTTAGAAATCTGATAAGGACGTGATTGTATAAAACTTATCATCTTATCAGCGGCTACAACAAAAAGCTTTCCGACTAAGGATTACGATATTTATACGTTAGAGTGGAATATTTCTCAAAAATATCACATAATATAAATACATATCATATGACACACGTATTTGGAAGCTCATGACCAAAAAAATACTGCTGCGTATTCAAGGTCAGCACTCATAGCTCGTGACGGCACTTATGTGATGAAATAAATATACATTCAGAGAAACGTACACGAAAACAATGCCGTATCATAATGGTTTCCCAGAATGTGGCTTCCTTAGAGACAGCGCAACACAACTTGTTGAACACCATCAATGTCAAAAGATGACTTGCAAGCAATAAGGGATTGTTCGCGGAATATAAATGGATTGTCTAGTTGGCCCGGCTTGTATTGTTGAGATTCTGTTACGATTGTACTATCTGACCATAACTTATCGGTTTCACTGACATACTGCCTTACATATACATTTTACGCATGTTGTACTTCGCGACTTCTCTCGCGTAGACTTCAACGAATGTGGACGAAACATTAATTAAAAAAAAAGAGCTAAAATTACTCATTGTAACATTAGCGACCTGTCAATGAAAGTTAACTCCCGTTAATGTATATGATTAAGTGCCAACGTGACAGAGAGTCCATCGCCGTCTCAGGTACTATACATACGTCTTTGAATTACTTCTCAGACATGCAGGTTTTCTCACGATGTTTTTCCTTCACCCTAAAGCGAAATCGTTCCACATAAGTTTTTTTAGACATCCTATTTTACACCCGTTCTTACTTACACCTCATCAACGTCATGGGAGTACCCTTGTAGGAAGAGCTCTTCCTGATTTCCTGTGATTCCTATATATATAAAGAAATACAAAAAATTCTCAAAATAATAAGACAAAGAGAAAATCCTAAGCTAAAATGTCATAAAATTGGCTGATATTTCGGCTGATGCATACGGCCCACCTGATGGTAAGTGGTTACCGCTAGCTATACCAGTGGATCACGAGGGCGTTTCCCTGTAAGAATCTCTTCACATTCTTGAACAATCCCATTCTGCACTCGCTTGGAAATATTTGGAAGCTCATTTCAATAGCCTTTGCGTCTGGGGGAAGAAGTTCCTTTGGAATTGGAAATTTTTGCGGGTAGATGAAAAATATTTCGGGTGGAACTTTTTTCTATCTACCCACATAATTATTTAATATTATACTCACCGAATATTTCTTTACAGCATTACGGTTAAGGAACCCTAAAAACTTACCACAAACCTATTATACAAACAGCTGATAACAACAAGCATAAGAACGGGCTTGTATTGCTTGTGTATCATAGATTAGATTAGGTTAAAGTTTTAGACTATGTAGAGTAGTGTTGTGTCCACATATACATATATAATAGGTAACCAGAGCGAGCAACGTATAGGTTGGTTGGTACCTTCGTTTACGAGAAGATATTACATCATTCGAGCATTCACTCGACACCGCACTCGGTACCATGCCATCTGCCATAACAAACAAAGCAAGCAATAATCGCCCGTATTTACACTACTGTATTTGGTTCACACATGATACCAAATATTATAACTACTTAAGTACCTACTTAGTTTAGTTGGTAAGTATCAAGTTTTAAATGGAGGTAGGTATGTTATTGTTATCGCGACACAGCTGTTTATCGACCTCCAAGGAAGTCAACTGGCATACTTATCTCCCTTTTTCCTGTTAAATGTAACCATTTGGCCGGTCCGTAGTGTACTAGTGAATTGTTCCGTGCACTCGATAAAATTGAGCGTGATGACGGTAGAGCGCCGTAATTGAATCAAATGTCAGTTTCGAAATTGGAATCGAATTGGAACGCGATTTAAAACACGTAGGTAAATTAGGTACTCACCTTAATGGGGCAGTCCGTCAGCGATCGATAGCACGTGTTGACAACCACACCTTGGCTGCCGGCGGAATTAAAAAAAAACAAAACTAACAGAACTCAAACCACTCGTAATATCAACCAGATTCCATCGAGTCCTTCAACCGTCACTGAACAAAGGAGTGCACTGAACGTTACTGCGTATTCACACAATTTTACATCCACCCGGCTTTTTCCCGGTCAAAATAAAGGTACAGAAACAAAAAATAAAAGACAAAACAACAAGGGCCGACTGGTACCTCGTGGTTAGCGGTTCATACAGGCGATGAGCTGTTGGTAGTAGACATGAAACACGAAATTGATGTTATTTTTGTGTATTTGTAAACGTATTTAATCGTATCTGCAGTGTTCGCGCTCGAACAGCACAGAGCATACGCCTCGATGGCGTGGCTAATACTGAGCTGAGCGAGCGAACCGAGGGAAAAAACAAACTCGCCGGCTGAGAAACATCGCTGAGGCAGAGCACGAGTGAGACGCAACTGGAAAACTCTGCTCGTCCCTCTCTGACTCACTGTTATTTCAAGAAGCTTTCCTTTTTCCCGGGTGGCAATGCGGAGTGGAGTAGTTCCTGACTCATCGCGCCTATAGAGTGTTCCCTACACATCCAGATAAGTGAGTGTTTAATAAACACGACGGTCCTCGCTAAGTAGGTGTTCGCCACATGTTTGCTTGACGTTTGGGTCATTGGTGTCACAGCCAATGACATGTAAATAAAGCCATGACCGTTTTGGAGCACGCATGTCCTTATTACTCATTATTGCCTGTCTGTCTAGATGTTTACGTCCGGAGCAATTTATCATTATTGATTGCTTTTGATTCGGTTTGAAATAGGTTTGGAACGAACTCGTAAAACTAAACGAAAGATCGAAAATTTCTCTTGTCCGTTGCCGTCAGGAGATATGAGCGCTGACCTTAATTGACCAGTAGTGAGTAATTTTAAGAGTCTTTCTCTGTCTGTATGATATAAATATATGCGCAGTTACACCCACTATTTACGCTAAGCACTCATAACTCGTGACGGTAGAGTCCTTCAACATATAATCTACATCATAATGAGTTTAAAATGTTAATCTAGTTATGTAGATCTATAAATATCGCGTTTTTACATTATATCTATGCCAGCATAGAGGTGCAATTTCCGCGAACAAAAACTTTGATTCGTTAACAATTAACTAATGATCGTACAATATGTTTGTGTATTGATCGTACAGTATATTGAAAATACTTACGCATCGAACCTAAGACCCAGTGTTCTGCCGTTCCGTTTGCAACCACGAGAAAGTCAGCAGACAGCAGGCGGAGGATGGGATGAAGATATGTAGCTAATCAAATCACTAAGCCAGCGCGGCTCTTAAATTATTTTAATAAATATACTCACGCCACCCCAGAAGGGCCTACAAAGGGGCAAGCAGAGGTGTTGTAACAACACCCACTTTTCACCGAATTTGATTGAGTGCCACCGTGATAGAGGTGTGGATCCATCGCTGTCTCAGGCACTATACGTCTTTGCATATGCAAGTTCGGTGTGTGAAATGTTATTTTAATAAATTATATTCTAAGTAAAATTAATATCAATTTCCATATATTATCATTGTAAATTTTAAAGTTCTCGTATTTCTCACGTACTTTTCCACAGTGATTCAAGATTCCTCCAAGTTGCCAGTATGTATGCAAAGTATCGCGTCTCCGTACCATTACTTGTTGTGAAATAATGTTAATATACTACATTCCTGTCATAATGCCAAACTATTTAGATACCTACGTCCTATTCTGCGCATATAAAAGACTCGGTGTGATGGAGATGTTTTCTGGTCCTAATAGATTCTATAAGTTTCCATAGAGACAGGTAAACGAGAAAAACACAATTGTTTTTTTTTCTCTGTCTATTTGCTGATCTCCGAAACGGTGAAACCAATTTTGACAGGACTTTCACTATGAGATAGTTACAAGGAGAACCGAGGTTATTTTTTCTAAATTGGTGTCTGTGAATTAAAGTTGGGGTTGACTACTGTGCGACAAGCCTATTTATGCCTTTAATTACTATTACCAATTATATTACTACTAACAATATCATATTTTTTACCGACTTCAAAAAAAGGAGGTGGTTATCAATTCGAAGTTTGTCCTGAACAATAAGCTAAAAGTATTTTTCCTGGGTAATCTAGATGGAGCATTGAAGTTTACAGAACCAAGCAGTTCACTACCATCAAAGTGGACATTGACTAACTTATAAATTTTAATTAACTTTTAATACTAACCTACTAAATAAGATATCATTGTCTAGCCAACCAAAACATTATAAATCTGCCGCAGTCAGCGTTTTTGAATAATCACAAAAATCTCGAAACGTGTTATTTGAAGTATGGCAATGCGATTAGGCTCAAAGTCATTCAGCGTGCCATGGAAAGAGCTATGCTTGGTATCTCGCTACGAGATCGAATCAGAAATGAGGAGATCCGTAGACGTACTAAGGTGACCGACATAGCCAATCGGGTTAGCAGGCTTAAGTGGCAATGGGCAGGCCACATTGCTCGAAGGACTGATGGCCGCTGGGGCAGTAGAGTTCTCGAGTGGAGACCACGTACCGCTAGCGCAGCGTAGGGCGCCCCCCCGCGAGATGGACGGACGATCTGGTCAAGGCCGCGGGGACCCGCTGGATGCAGGCCGCTTCCAACCGGGTGAGGTGGAAATCATTGGGAGAGGCCTGTTCAGCAGTGGACGTCTTATGGCTGATATGATGATGATGATGAATGCGATTAGATGGTTAAGGGTGATAGTTGTATGTTTTCTTATGTTTGTTACCTCAGAACTTTTGACTGGGTGAAGCGATTTCGATGATTCTCTTTTATTTGAAAGGTGATGCTTCCCAAAAGGTCCCATTTTAATTTGGTTCAGTTCTGATGATGGAATCCATGAGAAATCGAGGGGAACTTTCGACAATCTTACTGGCGACTAGCGCGTTAAGTATTTGAAGCTCTACATTTTAATGAAGATGAGTCGATCTGATGATGGAGCCGAAAGACAGTCGAAGAAACTCCTTCATGATTTACAGCAAGTACCTAGTGTTTTTGCTTCATTAATTAATACGAATATTGATGAGAATTTTACACCTAGATGGGTTATGACTAGTCCAGTGCAGGTGCACTTTACAAAAAGTCACTGAAAAGCGCGAAAAAAAATTCAAAAAGAGCGGAATAAAATTATGTGTAATAAATTACACTCTTTTGAAGTTGGTGCCAAATAAATAACACTCGGTGTCAAGCACCAACTTCAAAAGTAGGTAATTTATTTCACATAATTTTATTCCTCTCTTTTGAAGGCAGTACTTTAATTAAACATATGTTAAGTTTAAAACTATTGAAGTTAAGTAAATCTTGTTGGTTTTCCCTTTTCCACAATAATATAGTGTTTTGGGCTTCAATTACCAAGTTCTAAAAATCCGCCCAACAATTACCCCACACCGTTTATCCAGTAAACCATTAAAATTCTCAGTAAGCTTACTTAATTGTTAACCGCGAATAATGGTCGTTCGGAGTCCTTGGTCCGCTCACTGGCCTTAGGGCGGTCACGAAGTCAATTTAACTTTATTTTTAACAAATACCTAACACCAGAAGTAAATAATATGATCTCTCATTCTAATTTTGGTTCATAGAGTATATACAGATTGACGTATAGGTAAGTACTTGTAGTTGCATATATGTATTTGCCTTTCCATGCCTTAGGTACCTATTGTTGGGGTCGCCATTTTATTCAATCCGGTATGACTGACCGAGTATAGGTTGTAATATGTGTTAACGTAGACTATATCGATTGCGTTTATTAATGTATTCAAAGCGAAAGAAGTATGTGGGGATCGTAGCACGTGGCAAACGGTGGTCTCTACCTACTCATGGAATACAGGAGTGTTCTCATTTTGTATGGGTATGTAGAAGCGCCCTTAGTGGCAAGTGTGGGAAGTTATACATCTGAGGTACAAAAAAAATCGGTACTTTATATGGGTCAGTTGTCAGACTTTCTTAGGCTTCCGACTGAATTGCAACAATTGCCAAAATATTCACTGGATCATGATCGCGGTCCCATTTTCCTGCTCAGAAATCGCAACCTTGGATTTAATAAAAAAATCCCGAGAGACCGATTCGGGCCAAGTATTCTACTTGTAAATAGTTTAAAATACTTTAATGTATAAATAAATGAAAAAAAAGGAAATATATATTATGTTATAATAAAATGGCTTAATGTTATTATGGCTCTGCGATTTGGCTTTTTTATAGGCTAGATACCGACCGCTCAGGTCATACTCCTGTTGATACTAATGTCAATAGTAAAGTCATCAGAAGGACTGTGGGTTTGTTAGTCTTTATTGTAATATAAAATTAAGTAATATATAATAAAAAAACGCACGAAAGAACTTTCCTTTCATTCTTACCTACTGGTTGGTGAGTCGAGATTTGTTTATTATGTACAACGTGCCAAAGAAAGTTTTTCCCAGTTTCCAATGCCAGCGTAGACATGTCCACAAAGTTTACCATTTATTTGAAATCCCATCCATTACAGACTTCTTGTTTAAACTGTGTTCCCTCTTAGTTTAATTTACTAGCTAGGTGAAAGTTCTGTGATGTAAAAAAAAATATATCTAGTCATAGTTGGTTGAGTAACTAGCTGCCACCTTCAGAAATCCGAAATACTCTCACATTGCTGTGCCCTAACAGAGCCCTACGTAAGTAATATAATATGTAATTACATACATATGCTCACGCCTGTATTCCCCGAAGGGGTAGGCAGAGGTGTTGTAATCACAACACCCACTATTAACCGAAGACGATTAAGTGCCAACGTGACAGAGGGTGAGTCCGTCGCCGTCTCAGGCACTATACATACGTCTTTGAATTACTTCTCAGACATATGCAGGTTTCCTCACGATGTTTTCCTTCACCGTAAAGCACGTGGTGTCAAATAACTGCACATAAGTTTTTTAGATAAACTTATTGGTACAGGCCCCGCTGGGATTCGAACTTGCGTCGTTTGCGTAGCAGGCGACTGCTCTAACTCCAAGGCCACCACGGCCTCTGTCTGTAACTGACTTAAATTAATAAATATATGAATACGAATATGAAAGTCTCTTTTAATAAGGAAAATTAATGGAAAAGGTCTTAAATTAAGTAATTGAATCTGCGGAGCCCTACCCTGATGAGCGTATTATTTGATTAATTTATAAGCTGATTGATTGATTTAACTCGATGATAAAATATAATTGCGAATACGTGCAACCAGGATCGCAAGCCGCCCGTGTTTAATGGGCGAATTTTTTTTATCAAAAAACGCACGTACCTAAGTAGTAACATTTGGCGTTAGTTGACATCAGGCGAAGTTTGCAAGGTATCTTTGTAATTGCTTTTAAAAGCATATGATAGATACAATTTCGGATTACATAAATGATAAATAAAAGACATATGGAATTTAAACTCTGCACAAATAGCTGGTATGGCATGGTATGCAAACATGTTATGTAAATCATTTGGTATGGTTTTTAATTTAATTATTATTTTTTACACGTGCATGCAGATGCGATTCTCACTATTGTGAATAATGTTATAAGTTTTTTTTGCAATTATCGTTGTTTACTAGGTACTTAAGTCATAAAATGTATATGATGCCAGCTGACTTTCTTGTCGGTTCTTCTCAGAAGGCTAGTTTCCGAACCCGTGCTAAACTCTTCGACATTCATAAGTGCCTTACCAGGGCTAAAACTGAATAAATCATTTTCATTGAAAGGTAACAAAAGAAATTACATAGAAGTTGCCACTGATAATAAAAATTACCTGAGCACTTATATTTATAAAAGTTCCACTAATCAAACGAGGTGCTTGAAAGTCGCTGCAGTGTTACACACAGATTACTCAGCGCAAAATAACATTCATGATTGTTATTTTGAGCGCCTGATCCATTCTAGCAGCAATAATCGTTCAGTCAAAGTATTTGCTCCTATAATAACGTAAGGCGCGGAGCTGAATCGTGGAATTTAACAACTCTTCTCTATGATACCGTTAGTTTTTATGAACACATAAATACGTTTTTCGCAGTCGAATAATGCCATATTACATAGAAGCGGTTTCGCGTGATGGCGCAAGAATATGCAAAATTATTTTTAGTAATCGTTACTGCGTTATTATGTTCGAATATAGTGGGAAGTTATACCTAGCAATAGGTATATCTAGCCTATCGTAGTGCCATGGCTCCTGATAAAATGTACCCTAATATCTTATTTAAGTGCATCTACCTATCAATCACGCCATTAATTTCAAGCACTTAACAAGGCATAGATGGTATCTTATGATAAATTAACAAAAATAAAAAACCTACACTTATTATTGGGGCAGTTCAAGGGGTCAACTCTTTTTCTCCGAAATCAAAATATAGCAACTGAACGAATATCAAACGATGTTTCAGTACTCATCGTTTTTATGTAACTCAAATTTTCGTTTGTTGAATACTTGAATTCAAGTAAGGAATATAAAAGCATCAAATAATATACTTACGGACCACGTTTGAACGTTATTTTAGAATGAATAAGAACCGTGGTAGGAATTTTGCGAACTTAAGACCGTCAACTCATATTTCGTTGAATAAAAAAAAAACAGATTTTTTAACTATATTTTTTTAATACACATATGGAATACCTATGAAACAAACACACCTACTTTCGCATCACATAAGTACTTATCCGTAGGACAAAGGGCCTCTCAAAGACCTGCCGCCCGGAGCCTCGCAATGAGTAATGTCACCACTGACCTGCAATAAATTATTTAGATACTCTTTGTGTACCTTCAACACGATACCTACCTAATATTTATTAAGTGAAATCATATTTGAATGTAATCAATCACGTCTCTAATACATTATCACAACAAGCCAGTCAATGTTCATAATAATATGCAAGTCGAGCTAATACCGTGGTGATCGTTGCGGCAAAGCGCCTGATCGAAAACTGTGGTTGACTGCTAAATTGTGCCGGAATTAGCGGGGAACGACTAGGGACGATTACACAGTACGATGGTCGAATATCACGTGGATTGGTTTTTAATTACGTACATCAAACTGTATCGTTCATCGCAGAGAGCGGGAATAGATTTGTTGGTCGATTAGTTTGGTTGTTTGGCATTGTATGTATGCACCTACTGATTAAATTCAAGATCCAAACCAATCTATACATCTATACATAATACATACAGATGAAAATTTAAGTGTCTGTTTGTATTTCCATAATAACACTAAATGCATGTGATATTATGCACGGTAATGACACAGAAAAAACAATTTTTGAACTTTTTCTCTGTATGTCTGAATGTTTGTCCCGGCTAATCTCCGAAACGATTGGACCTATTTTAACGGGACTTTCACTGGCGGATAGCTAATATTACAAGGAGTAGCTTAGGTTACTTGGAATAAAAAAAAACATAAGGGTTCCGCGAGGCACAGCTAGTCAGGCAATAAATAAGGTGAACGAACAACCAGTTAGTGAAATGTGCAGACATGTCTGAAAAGACTGTGATTCTTCATCTTTATTTAAGAGTTATACTCTTGTCAGTGTAGCTGATGAAGCTACCTCCACTTATTCCTATCCAGAGCTGCTTTCTAACCTCCTTATAGGACGTGACGGTTATTTTACCCTTGGTCGTCCCTTGGCACGCCTTCCTTCTATTTACCTTCCATAACAGTTTTTATAAAGCTGTAAGACTCACTCATGTCGTATGAGACTATAAGACTCTGATTGTAGGAATTTATTGTGATTAAAAAGGAACTCGGTGCCCCCTTTATAACACTCAATAACACTTGTTAGTGGTAAAGCTAAAAGCAATGACAATACCTACGAATTAAGCTTTGCGTTGCACCAAATTACGCTGACATTCGGAAAATCTTAGGTACCGTACTAGGTCTGCTTACCATAAAGATTCTCAAAATGTTCACGTATAAAAATCCCTGTCAAAATAATAGATACGTACATATGATCACGCCTGTATTCTTCGAAGAGGTATGCAGAGGTGTTGTAATAACAACATCCACTTTTCACCGAAGATGATTAACCGTCTCACGCACTACACATACGCTTCATTACGATGTTTTCCTTCACCGTAAAGCACGTGGTGTGAAATCACTGTACGTAAGTTTTTTAGAAAAAATCATTGGCCCCGCTGGGAATCGAAATTGCTTCCCTTGCGTAGCAGGCGACTGCTCAAACCTCTAGGCCACCACGGCTTTTAATAATAGATAAGAGATATATTGGCAAATGTCAGTGTGAACCCGCCCTATATTTAATATTGGTGCTCATGTAGCGTCGCTTGATCCTTTGACGGATTCACTGGACTCTGTGTACAGTGCCCGGGATAAACTGATATTGTGATCACGCCTGGCCTATACACTGCAGAGCTTTGATGAAGGGGAACTGGGTGGAAAATTACTATCAGTACATAATAATTAAGACCAATCAAAGAGTCGTTTTGATTCGCCATTCAGGCCATTCGATTCAATGATCACGCTCTAGAAAGTATACAACAAGAAATTATTCTCATCAGTACCCCAGAGGTAGTTGCAGCGGCGAAAAATATAATTATTGGCATTGAGGTTTGAGTAGTCGTCTGCTACGCAAGCTACGCAAGTTCGAATCCCAGCGGGGCCTGTACCATTGAGTTTTTCTAAAAAACTTATGTACGGTGATTTCACACCACGTGCTTTAAGGTGAAGGAAAACATCGTGAGGAAACCTGCTTATTTCTAAGAAGTAATTCAAAGACGTATGTATAGCGCCTGAGACGGCGATGGACTCACCATCTGTCACGATGGCACAGTGTATGGGATAAGGCCAGGGAGATGATGTAATTTTTGAAAGAACTCAACCTATTTAAAAAACCTGCTGCAATATTTAGAAAGGATCTACGAGGTGTATTTTGTAATAAAGACATGATTTAAATATAGCACTATGTTACTAATAAGCATTCCGTGTTATAACATCCCTTCCAAGGAAAGGCTGCAGTGGAAAAGTTGCACACAATTTGCGGAACAAATTGCGGTGTCTTGAGCAACAATAAATTCAATTCCAGTATCCAATACAAAGGCGTGCTGGGCGATCTTTGGCGTAAAGCCAAAGTATGCATGCTCGTGGCTTTGTACCGCTGTGGGATGTTAAATACTATCCCAGGGGTGTACTAGCTCAGTGTGTTACATTGATACTTGCTTTGTCTACATTAATATACTTACATATACTTGCTTGTAATTTCAAATTAAAAGCTTTTCACTAAATGCATATGAAAGGGTACTTTCATAAAAACACCAATTTTCAGCAGTCTGTATGTCTGTATATTTGTTTCGCCTAATCTCCGGAGTAATTGAGTTGAAGTCCTTACAAACTACGATTGCGGATCACGTGAGTACCACATTGGGTGAGGATTACGATCGTTTGTTTTACGTGAATCGGGGCCCGTTTCGTAAACCATCGAGGTAACGCAGCTAGCTTTATTTCAGATTATTCCCGCGGACACAATATACAGAGTGTAGACTTTTTCGACGTATTTTTTGACACAGGGCATCGGTAGGTTACACAATACATATGTAAATTAAAAAATATCACAAAAACCTTAAACTTTAACCTTTTAACCAAATCCCTGTGCCAAAAACTTATTACTAAACGTGTAGAGTTTAAAGTGCAATTTCAATCATGGTTTATTCCTCATAAAATACTTATTTCAATTAGTGAAAAGTTACTTATGATGTATTAAATAGGTATTTTGCATTAAACTTAAAGTCATGTGAATATTGAATTGATATTCAACATGGCGCTGGTTACGTTTGCAAAATGTTTCACGTGAAATGGTAAAAATCGTGACCACACGCCACCGGCACATTAGCCGGGGCTGCGACGCGAGGTGGTCTCGACCGCATCGGGTCCGACCTCGACGCCACCTGGGGGTGAAAATTAAATTTCACATTTTCACCAAATTAATGAAACTGGATTGGGTTGGAATTTTTGAATTTTTTGCTCTTACCTCATAATTTGGGTTTTTCATTGAACAAGATATTTTTATATATTTATTCTTAGACTAGTGAGTTATGTTGCGTTGAATATCTAATTAAACTGACAATATTAAATTAAATCATTCCTATATACGTATATTACACAGATTTTTTTTATATATTTACAAGAACTATTGGCGAAATTAACACTGCCCAATTACTCTATTGGAACATCAGATCCTGGGATCGATGCCCAGTTCGAGGAAAGTATTACATATTCGTTTTTCAGGACCGAAGTTTGGATTAGTGCAAGTAGTGGGGATAGCAATAGGCTCGCACATTTAGTATGGGAATAAAACATAGCTGTTTAAAATGTAGGTAATAAATATACCTCTATATACCTTGTTGTGGAATACAGGTGTGAGTATATGTGTATAAGTCAAATTTACTAAGAACAAATACGTCATATTTTAGTTCTACGCTATGTCGATAGATGGTGCTGACACTGGTGACATTTGTATTTAAAACACGCTATTGAGAGTCTCAAATGGTTTTATATATTTTCTTTTTTGGTACATCGTTATTTCATTTCGATCTCGAGTACCTACACGAACGCCATTGTCGTTAGTACTAGAATTGTGCAATATGTATGTATGTAATTAGAGAAAACCATACATGTCATGTATGATGAGTGAAAAATCAAATTTTGACAACAATGTAAAAGTTACTTCAGACGGAATGCTAGAAATGAATATTACCATAATATTTCATACACTTCTTCAAGAAAATCTATATCAATTTGTTGGGCAAAAAGAATTTTTCTCAGCAAAATTAATTGTCAATTTGCTCAGACCATCACATAATAACAGGCACCCGACAATTTTGTGAAATTGCAACGAGAAAATACCCCTAATATTTCACGTGCCCTCGCTCGCCGAAATATTCAGCATTGTTAATACAATGCGGGTTATCCTCACATAAATATGATTTAAGTGCGCATTGAGGCGGCGATGTAACGAGAGGGGCATTATGTTCGCAATTATACTGCAGTATCTGAAATTGCGTGTTAAAAATTTAGGTGTTATTGTGAGTTATGGTACCTGTTGATGCTTTATGGAGATCATACACCTATATGAATGGAAAAAGTCAGTTATCAGATGAATTGAACGTGCAGATGTGTACTTATAGTACACTCACATTTCATAATTTATGTTAAAGTTCCATGCAAAGCCTATTGCCACTCAACGGGCACTACTTAACCACTGGGTTGTTTTGCTACTGGGAAATTAGGAGATAAGTATGAATTATAGATTTAAGTAAACGTTTTGCAATCTAACTGACGTGTGGCGCCATCTTGTGGGCAAATAAGATGTCTGTTTGTATGAATTTTTCGTTAAGATTTACTCGTGATCACACCGCATGCGTTGAATTTTTCCTTGTTTTTGCGGTTTTAGGGTCCGCCTTTGGGCCATCTGTTGGTTGGCGTACCAAAGTCAACTGATATATCTAAAGTTACATTTAACTACATTATTAGCTACATATAAAAAAAGAACTTTTCACACAGGAACATATTAAACAAAATGTTTGATAATTTGTAATGAAGATATCTTAAGCCCCAAAAACGGGCAAAGAGTACTTAAAAAAAGAAATTACGACGTGAAAAGTTCCTATAAATATTAAAACGTAAGATCTCTTTCGATCCAATATCTCGAAGGTATTCTATTAAAGTTCCATGCTGGTACCTGTCAGGTCATGAACACGAGTTATCATGTATTCAAGATACCTTACAGACGCAATAGTGCGTCGAGCGCATAATGGCACGGTCCAAGATGTCATGCGCCCGCAACGCTCGTTTGCGGTAGACGTGTACCCACGCCACAACGTCCGGAGGCTTGCGGCTGGCTCCTAGGTGAATATTGCAGTCATATACCTATCTATTACACTAAATACACTCTCTATCTATACAGATAACTAAAATTGAAGTGTCTGTTTGTTACTACCGATTAACAGCTTTTCACTGAATACATATTTGGCACAGTGCTTCGGTTGGTGCTATATACCAATTTAAAAACCAAAAATTCGATTAATATTTTAAAATAATTGTTGATTTATTTTTGAGGTGGTTTTTTTTAGAATGTTATTTTACAACAAGAATACGCACTTCCATGTTCATTTATTTATTGCAAGTTAGATCCTTAAGCATTGTCTTATATTCGACATATCATCCTGTAGGTAATCATTATCCAACTAACGTCTGAAACGGGTTAGCGGGAATTTCATTGAGTCTACATTTCTTTAAAAAAAATGTTTAGTCGCGAAATACTTATCTAAATGAAATGTAATCTACTCGAGGTATAGCGTATGTTATATAATTCCAAAGTTGGAAATACACGGTCTACTGATGTTTACAGGTCAAACATGACGTCATCGGAAGCTATTCTCACGTGACTCAGGGTGACTTCTCTATTATTCAGCCTTTAAGTGGGCGGAACGAGTTAGGGGAAACCCTGGGAAAGCCGCTGACTCACCTTTTGTATGGATAACTAACTTCATAATCAATTTCCAGTCACATAAAGGAAAAGAGCTCTTGGTCGGACGATTCAAAGTAAGTACTATTTTTAAGGCGATTAACGAAAGAAATTAATAGAATTTTTCAGAAAGGTCAAATTCGGAGCACTCGTAACCGAAGAAAGTGTATGAACAGATGCATGAATGAGGATGAAGCGAAAGAAGTATGTTAGGATCGTAGCATGTGGCAAACGGTGGTCTCTGCCTACTCTCATGGGATATAGGCGTGAGCATATGTATGTATGTATACTTTTTTTTAGAATTATTTTTTTCTACGAAGGCAAGTTTACGATCCTACGAACATTTAAAACTTTATCAATGTTAAGTAGATATATTCGACCGCGTCATTGGTTAGTGGTTGCAAATACCACTGCAAAACATAAGTGCCTGGATAAGATTCCCGGGTTACCCGTGTAGTTCTCGTTCCCGTGGGAGTACGGGGACAAAATATAGTCTATGTTACTCGCTGATAATGTAGCTATCCATTTCTGAAAGATTTTTTCTAATCGGTCCAGTAGTTTCGGAGCCTAGTCAATACAAACAAACTTACATATTTTGTTTTCCTCTTTAAAATATCGCAGTATAAATACGAGAATATTCGATAATATTGGTCTATCTAAGCTTTCAATTAGGGTTCGTGAAATACAGCCCGCTGACAGACGGACAAATGGACAGCGTTTTAATAATAGATATCCGTCGGCAACCCTCGGGTATGAAAATCTAAAAATAGTATCAAAATTGCTACCTATTTCTTGCTATTTATTCAAATGTTACCTTAGTTCATCATCATCATCTCCCTGGCCTTATCGCATACATTGTTGGGGTCGACATAGATTCAACTCGATGTGGCTGAACACCTAATTTTTATACGCAGCGACTGCCATCTTACCTTCGCAACTCCTTTGACGAGGAAAATCTGTGATCTGGATTAAACCAGTTGACAGACTATATAAGGCCTCCAACTGACCTGTAACGATTGCCAAAGATGATAAATTTGCAACCCGGACCGACGGCTTAACGTGCTCTCCGAGTCACCCATCCAGTAACTGGCTAAGGTTAGGGTTGCTTAACTTCGCTGATCGCTGATAAATTGGATAAACATGCAACGGATCACAATATTATACTTTTACGATGGCTTTGTACTGTCCTTTACGATCCTTTTGTACTGTGCCCATTCCTGAAAAAGTATGATTCACCCAAAACTCGTAGGCTGTGTCATCCATAAGGCCTTCCATTCATTACTTCGAGTGACTCACGCCATATGCCCCGGAGACACAGTGACTAGTAAGCGTAGAGTTACTTTTGAGTATGATCTTCACTATTTCCTATAAGGGTCTGGGAAGGGGTAGGCAAAGAAACGAGCACTTTCACCGATGATAATAAAAATGACAGAGATTCTCGTTTCTGCATAAAAAATTATCGACACCTGTACATTGGAACTGCTTCCTGCTTATATTTCTCATGTGATTTATTATTATTTCATAAATTGTAAAATATTTTTAAAAGATGTGGTGGCCTTGGGGCTAGAGCAGTCGTCTGCTACGCAAGCGACGCAAGTTCGAATCCCAGTGGGGCCTGTACCAATGAGTTTTTCAAAAAAACTTATGTGCAGTTGTTTCACACCACGTGCTTTACGGTGAAGGAAAACATCGTGAGGAAACCTGCATATTTCTGAGAAGTAATTCAATGACGTATGGAAAGTGTCTGAGACAGCGATGGACTCACCATCTGTCACGTTGGCACTTAATCATCTTCGGTGAAAAGTGTTGTATTCACAACACCTCTGCCTACCCCTTCGGGGAATACAGGCCCCGCTGTCAAAGCTCTGAAGTTCTTAATATTCGCTGCTTAAACCCAGGATGATATGGCAGGCCCCTAGTACTTTGAACTGTATTGTAAACACATCATAATTACCGGGCGTAATGTAAGCAGAATATCAGTGCACATTGGAACAATTGATAGTACGTAGAGCGTGGCAATGAATATTCATTAATACCTTTCAGTTAATTAAAATACATTTTCATTAGAATTCCCCGGAATGCCGGTAACTTTGATATTAATTAAACATTGGCCGTCACAATAGCGGCTCTTAGTCGAAACTTTGCAAGTTAAAAGCGTTATATAAATTAAGGAAAGCGAATTACTGTTGAATAACAAGGAAACAATTTTAGCGTTTTAGAGTTGCCATGTGTTTTTGATGTTATACGGTTCTATTCTAATTTCACATGTTTTACAGTAACAATATGAGAGGTGAGATAGGTAAATCTAACCTTTACGGGATTGCCCAGCTGGGGATTGTACCGTCCCTTTACAGAACTCCATGTAAAGGTTTTGACATTTGTCGTTCAAACAACAATATATTTTGTATCGTATTAGTATGGCTTCTAATTGGTTGATACTTTTTCGGAGGCGGGTTTTGGTTGAATTCCAAAGAGGGAGGCGCGCGGAAATATCGAACGTCATTATTTTTTGGTTTAAGGTCAAAACCTGTACCTTGGGGAACAGATCTTTACCAAATAACCTAGCAACGAAGGGCCGACTATCATCACTTTAAACAGAGCGTATTATTTAGTACGTTTAAATTGGTACCATAAAATTCAACGTCAAAGCTAAGAAGTTACGAATACGCGCTGCTTAAATGATCATAGTTGGCCCCCAGTAGTAGTTCGGTAAGAAGAGCCGGAGAGGTACCGAGGAAATAAAATAGGTAACTATAATGCTAACAAAATTTTCTGTAAGCATGTTGACACAACCCTATTTATTTTCGACTGAAAAATATAGGAGGTTCTCAATTCGACTATGTATGTTTTCTATTTTATTTTGTAGACAACATACAGGCTTGGTTTTGCAAAGTTCGTAAGCCCTCGTTTACAATCAGATGGTATGGTCTGTATGTCTTTGTAAAAAATACATATTAACGGAGAATATAAACACTTATATAATACGTGTTCATCGCCCGTCCCTACTCCGTGTCTTGAGCCGTCTCAACGTAAATAGAATTATTATTTCGTTACCGGATTTGCATTTTGATTGGGCGTGAATTTACTTGAGGCAAAACGTTACATTATTTCCCAGCGAGGTAGATATCTAAATATTCTATAGGTACCACTAAAATTGCAAACAGGCTACAGCCTACTTAATTGTTACTTATGAGTTACCTATGGACGGCTCAATGTCATTTGCAAGCTGTAGCGAGATAACAAAGGGATAGAACCCCTGGCATGACACCTTGGCTGGAAGATCTTCCGCGGCTCCAACAATATAAATAATAAAAATAATGGTCTCCTACCGAATTTCGGTTACGGCGGCTAATCTCAACGGGGATCAGCCAACTGTGCAAGAGATATTATAGTGCACAAGTGTGTGCGCAAACACAGGTGCACTCTTTAGTCCCTCACTTTCATAATCCGATGAGTCAATCTGACACGATCAGAGAGAGATCAGGGGTAGCCGAGGCACGGAGGTGGACACACCACCAACTTCCAAACTCATTTTTTTCAAAGGCATTGTGAATTTTTGACCTGAACCCGGGACCTTGTGATCGGCAGGCAAATTCGCTAACCACTAGATCAACGAAGCAACGAAGACTGTGTACTATAAGCCCACTGCATTGAACATAGGACAGTCAGATACAGAAGAATTCTGTGTAATAAACATTGAAAATTAGAACTCACTTCAGAGGTGATGTGGTGCCAAATGGCATTATTATGTTATCATTACAAAGAGCGCCATTCCACTATTGTCTAAAATATAAATTCGTAATAATCAACATTGTATGAATATGGTCTTGCTCATCACATTTTTTCCAGTCGATACTTCTTTTTGCTTTGTATATTATTAGGTTTACATGTAAGTAAACATGTATTAATAGGGCTCTACCCAAAACGCTAACCGCTTTGGGAACCAGCATAACCAAGCAATGTTCAAGCAAATAAACTTATTCCACACGCGATTCATTCAATAGAAGACTAAATTCAGTTTGACGTCCCCTGGAACAACCGGAAATAGATCGGGGGTGCAAATGGCCGCCGTTTCCGGCTGAAACTGATCCTGTGGCTGGCACTTCCGGTGTTTGGAGGCTTTGTTATGCCGTCGACTTCCGGGTCAAGCGAAATGCTCACTTTACTGACTTTTACTCATAGTAGAGGCTGTTTATTTATTAGTTTTCGGGTTTATGGAGGGTATCTATGCTTCGAAAATGGCTGAATGTGTACCTATATATAATACACAGCGTAGTTTCTCTCCGGTTTTTCTCAAAGGCTTAGATTTTGAATCTGTGGAATATTTTTCTACGTTCAAATTACACCCATTATACTCATTCTACAAAGTCTGAAACTATAGCAACCATTTTCATGTGGTATTTGTACTAGCTTCTTACTTGGAATAGTTACTTTAGGCTGACGCTTATTTTAACCTGTGATATCCTGTAAGGTCTTAGTGATGATATCTGATATATAGCCTATCTATAGCCTTCCTTAATAACAGGGCTATCAAATTCTGAAATCAATATCCAAATCGAATCAAAGTTCCTGATAATTCAACAAACAAACTCGGCAGGACTATTTATTTAGTATAGACTCGTCGATGTCGTCTCCTAGCACCTATCTGATATTCGATTCAACTCGATATCACTCGGTCTGATATACACAAAGCGACTGCCATCTGATATCGGTAACCAGACTTAACCAGTGGCCAGACTTTATAAGGCATCAGTTTGATGTTTAATTGGCAACCGGGACCGATTAATTGGCAACCGGGATCGATGGCCTAACGAGCTCTCTGAAGCGGTCACTCATTGCCCATTAGTAAGTAACTATGGCACGATTTTTGTTTTTACTATACAAAGGAAGCAAATAATCATACAGTCCACCTGATGGTAAGCGGATCACTGACGACCTTACAATTAAGGTAGCATTTTGGTGGTCTCGTGAGATACCCCCAGTACCAGCTTCTGGTTCGGAAACTCTGCTGGCATCGTGTATATTTTTCATCACCTGCTTAGAAGTCTACGCATCTATTTCCCATTTGAAGTCCAGTCAAAATCCGTCCAGCCGTTTCGGAGATTAGCCAGGTTAAACAGCCAAATTTTTATTAAAAGTAGGTTTTTTATGTGAGTATCGTTTATACCTTCATATGCATTTAGTGAAAGGCTGTTCATTTATAACTGCAAACAGACACTTTAATTTCATTTATATGTATAGATTGGTACAAAACAGGTACACCAAATTGGAAGCAAGTAGGTACATACATATTTCAAAAAATTATATTATCTAACTATGACCTACCTCTCCCTACTATAACTATTAGTCAACTAAAGATGTTCAATTTCCAAGAGAGCAATCACAAAATGGAATCAACAATGTAAGTAAGTCTAAAGGAAATGCAATTGTTTACTTCATTTTGTCGACAACAGGGAAACGAAAATATAAAATGTTGTTCGAACGCTTGTTTGGTAAAATTTCTACTATTTCAAAGACACTTCACCGCTGTGTTCCATTGTGATATTGCGAACCGTAGGGTTGCCAAGTGGCAACCCTACGGTTATAACATCACCCAGTAAGTAAGTACTTACTGGGTGATGTTATTGCAATTTTCATAAGGTCTCTCTCGCTTTGATACCCCTACAGTGTTTACCCGGTCTATGCACTTCGCATAATATTACTGCCTTTATTGCTTCTCTAAGATTGAAATATAAATCGAGTTAGTCTAATAATGGAGTACAGAAAATCTCGTATACAGAAATAGTAATAGATTGTGTTATGTAGTTGAGATATATTCTTGGTGATAAGAGCGTATATGTCAAAACAAAACAGAGGGGTATTTCCCATTGATAATACAAGGGTTTGAGTCGTATAAAAGTTTACAAACGATTTCAATTATCGAAATACAAAAGTGTCTCTCGCACAGCCTGTAAAAAAATCTAGCTTCCACCTTCGTGGTTCATATCATTAATACTCGCGCCCACTCCATAAAGGACACAATACTATAACTATACTATATAATATCTACACTAAAATAATGAAGAGATTATAAAAAAATTGCATTTTTGTATGTAATTAAATATCAGCGAGTAACATAAAAATGTGTAGAGGTTAACAAGGGATCCATGATAACACGTGGGCAAACTCGCAGACGCTAATAATTATGACTTTTATGTAAGCAATAATTATTAGCGTCAGCATTTTACACAAGATGATTAAGTGCCAACGTGACAGATAGTTAGTATATCGCCTACTCAGGCACTATACATACGTCTCTCGAATTACTTCTCAGATATATGCAGGTTTCCTCACGACAACTTCCTTCACATAAGTAAAGCATGTGGTGTGTATTCTCTGCACATAAGTTTTTAGAAAATTTCATTGGCGCATGCCGCTGGGATTCGAACTTGCGTTGTTCGAATAGCAGGCGACTGCTCAAACCCCACAGCCACCACGGCTCTACATTTGAAACATATTATGTACTAAATACCTACATATACCAACCCTAGTGGAGCCTGACCTTTAAGTAAATTGGTAAAGATGAATGTACAGTATTTCCACAATGCTACCGTATCGTAACATGATTTTATTCATTGTATTCGCTCCATACTTGCATTGTAGTATTTACTTACTATGATATGGTAACCCACGCTTTAGTACTTAAAATTATTGCAATATCTTTATTTTGTTAAATTAAAGCCTGTTTTATTAAAAATAGTCAAAAAATTAAAAGTATTTGTTTATTCTGATTTGGCACCCAACAAGGGGCTATATTTTTTTATGAAATTGCAGGTCATCAGCGGTCACCCACGTAGTTCCCGTTCCCATAGGAGTACGGAGACAAAGTCTAGCCTATAAATTTAACATTCCATAATTGAAAGAATTTTAAAATCAATCCTGTAATTTTAGAGCCTATTCATTGCAACGAAATAACTAAAACTTTCCTCTTTATAATATAGTATAGATAAATAATATTGGCGCCCAACATGGGTCACCCATCATTCTGCAAGTCGTACGACATGTCCTTCCGCTCAGTTTATTTAATCTATTAAAAAAGTAACTGATTAACATTTGCTTTTTTAACCTTCATCTTAATCCGCATTCAAAACTTAGCATTCCCGCTTCAAATAGAATTTAGTCAAGTAAAATATGATAATGAGACTAATCAACTTTAAGCTTAAAACTTTTTGAAAATAATAAGAAAAGGGGACTATTAAAAACAACATCAGAATTTACCGATAGAGTGCCTATTCTAAAAGCGCTCGAAGCTATATTTGCACGAATTTTCTGCCATGTGCGGCTTGGCGGAGCATAAATATTTGTGCCATCACCGCTGCCGATCTTTTGAGAGCGCCCGTTCGCGCGGAAACTTGCGACGTTGCATTCTGCCACACATATAATATACTGGAATCAGAGGCTATTCTTAAAAACCCTCTACATGTTCAGTTACAATATTTTACTGCTGACAATTTATCAGTATTTTTAAGTGTGGTTTTAGTATTGAGCGCTTTATAAAAATAAATAATAAATACTACTTGTAGGAGCTGGTCACCTAGTGTTCGTATTATAAACTATCTGAGTATGTATAATGATTTTTTAGGAAAATCTATATAATAGTTTAATATATTCAAATCAGTACTTAAAACTATTTACAAGTAGAAAATTTGGCCCAAATTGGTGTCTCTCGGGATCGTGCCAAGAAGGCTGGCAGCATTGCCACGTTGAATAGCAATGCTGATTCTCTGAGCGAGAAAAGCCCCAGTCCGCTTGTCACGAGAAGCTTCTACCAGACGACGGGCAACCTCTTTGAAAAGTTGATAAGCATCTGGACCCCAAGGCCCCAGAGTTTCAACCGCAAACTCAGAAAATATGTATTCTTGACCAATGCAAGCATATTTCCGGAATTTTTAGGGTATATTTTTATTGATATTTAAGCATTGAACCCATTATAATTATATTTTCATATTTTTTATGAAAAAAGTAATTGCAGAGTTTCTTGCTGGGCTTTTATCAATAAAAGCAACCTTACAAAACCGGTGGTAATATTTATAATCCTGTCATTCTGACCATTGGAAAGTCTAATCAAGGAACCATATTTTGTACTTGAATAACACGTACACGTTGAAATAGTACCTAGTCAATCGCCATAGGCCGCGTCTTTAAAAACATATCTAATTACAATATTAAAAACGTTCATGCGAACAAAGCTGATAGTAGATAAAATTAACTATTTGGTGCTACTTATATGTCACCTCTTCATTAAACTTTCATATTCAGGTATCGAGCATTAAACATTAGAATACCTGTAAGTCGAATGATTAGAGAATACTACCCACACTTTATACCTTTATGCTAGTGCACTGAGTCGATCAAATCTATGCAGAGTATAAAGGCCAGTAACTATTTTTATAGGCAAGACGTAAGAATCAGTTTTAAATATCTATTCCTGTGTATATTATTGCATAAGATTTCACATCGTACTTTCAACCCTCATTTAACCCCCTTAGGGTGGAATTTGGGAAATCTCTTTCTTAGGTGATATCTACACCTCGAAACAAATACATACATACATACATACATACATGATGGCGAAATGCGTTTGACAAATTTGGTTGTCAGTGTAATTTTTTGTATGTAAACTGAAAATATGAATAGTTTCAAATTAAAAACATGGGCGGTCAAAGCTAATAGCTAAAGTTATGACGTCATCTGATAGTTTTAAATAGGTGCAACGATTTTTTCAACGACCAGTAGTTCCAGACAAATTAGCATTTTCTCGCCTACGCTAATAGAAACGATAAAAAATGTTTGCAAATGAACTATGAACGTTTCTTTAAGCAGCGCGTATTTAAGAACTTCTTAGCTTTGACATAAAATTTTACGAAAAATTAAAAACAAAACGTCAAAGCTCAGAAGTTCTTAAGCGTTCTGCTTTAACCGATGATTGTAAGCCCACAGTACTTGTTTTCCGTTATAGATAAAGACAACCAGGGTGGGTTGAGTGTACGGTAAATAAAATAACATTTATAAATAATCGTTCTCTGGTGTATTGGTGCAACAGGCTCAGGGTCTTTGGATCGTAGTTTCATATGCAACAACTAGTTACCATGTGCCATTGGGTGGCTTGTAACCGTGAATTATTTACTGACGCAACGTTGTTCACTCCATGCCACAAACAACATGAGTACGCACTGAGCTAAAGAAACGCGGAGAAAACGTGCAGTTTTTTTTCATTACAAAAACGTATAAACATATGTCAGCAGAGGTGTTATTATAACAAGACCCAAATTTCACCGTATATGATTAAGTGCCAACGTGACAGAGGGTAAGGCCATCGCCGTCTCAGGCACTATACATACATACGTATAGTGCCTACTATGCTGTAACTTAAGCAAATCTGAACTTTTAAATTACGAAAACGCCGCTAAGCTCGTAATGTGGGCCTACTAACTTAAAATGATCATAGATAGACCCCTGACCATGTGATGTCTCGTATTAACTTATTATATAGCTTTCTTGCCGGTTCTTCTCAGAAGGCTTGTTTCCGAACCGGTGCTCAATGCTTTGACGCTCGTATGCGCCTTACCAGGGCCTAAACTGAATAAATCATTTTCATTTTAAGCAGCGGTAAAACGCTGCGTTTTCTGAAGCATGTGCGGATCGGATATAAATTCTTCCGCACTAGGAAGCATTGGAACTGCCGCGTTTATAATTCAGTTTCACAAGCACACTATAACCGCTGGAAGTTGCGATGGGCTGTAAATTTTTGAGCAATAGTTGGCAGCAGGTCCAACGGATCCTCGTCGAAATTTGAGCGGTTTTCATGTTTCCAGTGCACATTCATGAAAGCAATATACTCGGAAAATTTCATGATCGAACCGTATTAGAGTTTGAGCGCTTAGCGACAATGGTGGGGAGGACCGTGCTTGTATTTGTTCGCGCTCGCTCCAAACAAGACTCCACAAATGACTACGCATTCAAGCCAGGGTATGTTAGGGGTAGTCCACCCCAAAAAAAAAATGGCAATACAACGTATGCCGGGCACAGCTAGTGAGGATATAAAGATTTAAAAAATGCAGTCTATTTGAGAACATCCTCCTTTCTTTAAGTCGGTTAAGAATGGACTCCTTACTGCTTGTAAAGCTTTTATTTATAGCTAGCTGTGCCCTGCCTGGTTTTACCCGCGTAGACTTAATTGCATGAGTGACTCCTTGTAACATCAGCTATCTTACCAGTGAGTAAAAAAAAATTTCGAAATTAAATTAACATTTCTTATTTGATTTATTTTATATTTTTAATATTGTATTTTATAATTTTATTTATCGAGTTTTTAATGACTGAATTGCTTGCCTGGTTCTTCTCAGTAAAAGCAATCTCCCAACTCGCGGTAGCATGTTATGTGTCTTATATAATTATGTCATTCTGTAAAGTCTAATCGAATAAAGACATTTTGAGGTGAAGGTAAACGTCGTGAGGAAACCTGCGTATGTCTGAGAAGTAATTCAAGGACGTGTGTATGTATTGTGTCTGAGACAGCGCTGGACTCACCTTCTGTCACGTTGGCACTTAATCTGTAGTTAAATAATAAAAATATCCACATACCCACATCATAGTTGTTATAAAAATTGCTTGTTAGCTCGCTATTATATGTAACTACCTACAAATATACTATAAGAAATGTTTTAATTGTGTTCAACTTATTATTGCAGCTAAGCGATTTAGTTAGTCACCCACACACATTGTTACTTTTTTTTAGTGTTTAAGTAATTGTAATACTTATCTATTGTGTATGTAGTATGTTAGCATTAAAGCAGACTGTACGGCATACCGGACAAACCTCAGTGGTTTTTGGTATGCTAGGTATAAGCATTTGTCTCGTTATTTGTGAAATAAATAAATAAAAAAAAAATCATATTCGGTGAAATGTGGGTATTACAACAACTCTACTTACCCCTTCGGGAACCCTTCTGGGATAGCGTGAGCATATTTTTATATACAGAACACACAGGCAGAACACAATGATTTTTTTTTATAATATGTTTTTTTTTCTATATGTACCTGCCATATATGCATATGCATTTAGTGGAAAACTGTCAATGTAGTATTACAAACAGACGTTTTAATTTTATTTATCTATATTGACTAGTAGTAATTTTTGTACAGCAAACAATCTACGTCTCATTTCTATGTAAAGTGTTTCGAATAGCCATTTTAAAGTTATAATTTATTCAGGAAATTGCTTTAGACGAAGTACTCGCCGAGACAACACATAAACTTAACTTGATATAAGTTATCCTATTATGAATTTGAGACGGGAAGTGCTTACTTGAAACTTAAGTGAACATTCAGTTACATACTTATTTGTAAAGATAGGCTCGTTTATAATTATCGATGGAGTCAATGTTCTTATTTAAAAACATAGATGCATCCAATTCACTCAGTCGAAATGTATGTTGATATAAAGATTTAAAAAATGCAGTCTAATTGAGGGCATCCTCCTTTCTTTAAGTCGGTTAAGAATTGACTCCTTACTGCTTGTAAAGCTTTTATTTATAGCTAGCTGTGCCCTGCCTGGTTTTACCCGCGTAGACTTAATTGCATGAGTGACTCCTCGTAACATTAGCTATCTACCAGTGAGAGTCCCCTTAAAATCGGTAAAGCCGGAACAAACAGGCAGACAGTGCTTTTTTTTGCTACTGAATATACTTTCATAAGTACAAACAGACACTTAATTTTTTTTTATCTATATGTATATAGATGTGTTACATGATGTGAAACGCAGCAAACTTACGTACTTACCTGAATAAATAAGCGACGCTCCTCACTGTTTTACCGCATCGCTACACTATAAATCCTGTAACTTTCATAGGGACGTGCGCTGAATGAAACTGAGTCCAGAACATTTGTTCACTTCACTCCTTTGGGAGTGTTGTTCCCATATCGCTACCATTTTAATTAAAAATAAACTAATATAAAATGTATGCTGTGAATTTTGTCTTTGTTGGCAATCGTATTGACATGCATCACCAAGTGTACATCACGAAGTTATATTGAAAAACATATGTCTATCTTTATATTTAGTTTCATGCTTTATTTCGCGGAACCCTAATATGTTTTCTAAATATACGTTCCCTTAGTTACTCCTTGAATCATCAGCTATCAGCCAGTGAAAGTCCCATTTGTTCCGAGATTAGTAGTAACAAACAGACAGGGATTTTTTTTAATTGAGTTTTCAATGTCATTGATACTTTTAGAGACTATATACATTTAGAGAATAATTGTTATTTTGAAATTGCAAACAAATACTTCAATTTATTTATATGTTAGATATACCTATTTAATTAGTTTTTACTTAAAAGTCTGTCTGTTTAAATAAAATATAAAAATATAATCGAAACAAATACTGAAACTAATCTATAAAATCACACGAACCTTCCAAAATTGCAAATCCACGATCATATTTCAATACCTTAGTATGAATAAGCAGCGAAAATTGCAAACTACAGAGGTAGAAACACATGTGTCGGAAGTAATTCCTTGCCGAGTGACCAGCCAGTCAGCAACGTATGCACTTCAAACACAGCCTTGGGACATTTTGTATCAATATTATACATATTCGAATTTCTGCCCATTTGATATATGTAACGTATATCTTGTGTGATAAATACAGATTTTAATGAAGCCTGTTTTAGTTAATAGCAAATGCGTATTAGATGATATT
Source organism: Watsonalla binaria (assembly GCA_929442735.1). NCBI lineage: Eukaryota > Metazoa > Arthropoda > Insecta > Lepidoptera > Drepanidae > Watsonalla > Watsonalla binaria. The sequence goes on from OV838938.1 coordinate 5,701,018, forward strand.
GCTAACATTATACACCCAGGCGCTTTCGCAATCATTTGCACATTCCATTATACCTTTATTGTTTGTTAAATGCGTTAGAGTAGTGTTGTGTTCCTGTGGTGAGTAAGGCCAGTCACTCTTTAATGAAGGTTTGTTACTCCAAGGACGCTTACCATCAAGTTGTACCTACACTGAGCTGTAAGTAGAAAATAAAGAACATAAAAAATATAATTTTCGTGACCGAGATGGTAAACTGTGATAGTTATGAGCAGTATTATCACGGTAGTAAAAAATATTATATTACTCGTAAAAATGTTAGTTCTCTCCTTACGCCATATTGGATTCATAGAATGGGGTTTTGAATCCACATTATGAGATTCTGTTTGTTTATTGTGGGCGTAAACTGTGTTCTGTTTATGTTATACAGGTCGTCATCGATGCTGTTTATACCGACCATCTGCGTATTCTTCTCATTTTTGCGCTCATAAAAGCGCCCCTAGCGGCGAGTGTAGGAAGATTATGTTACCATGAGGAACGCAATCTACATCGTCATCGTTAAATATGTTAAAATTTACTGTGCTCTGAATATTAGGTTTGGTACGTCCAAACGTCATTGATAGACGCATTTTAGCTTTGCTCAAAATGTCTTGATACTTTTAAGGAGAGTCGACGCAAGTGACGTAAGCTCGAATTCTTCAATGAGTTTTTCTAAAATCTTATATGTGATTTCTAATCACGTGATTTACGAATGAAGGAAAACATCGTGAGGAAACAGTCGTGAGGAATGTCTGAGAAGTAATTCAAATTATAAAATTATATTTTGGTTCACGCGAAAACACAAGATCAAGCAACTTAGGGTAAAGGACACCCTGTGTTTCAAAGACAGAGATGACTGCTCATGGCATTTTTATTAGGGTTACGTCTAACATCTTTATTATATCGTACGCTAAAACATGTGGAAATGTATCTGTTAGTTTTCTTTTCACGCAAGGACGTATGTATATACTTGACGGATGATAGAATAACAATTTTCGAAAATCACGGACATACATATTAAAATTTGGTAGGTACCTACATAAGTTATTTTAATTAGCAATACTAAAGATATTTGTAATTAATGCGCGGAAAAATGAAAAAGTAATGAACCGCGGAACCCTAAATGTTTTTTTGAATTAAAAGTAGCTTAAGTTACTCCTTGTAACATTAGCTATCTGGCAGTAAGTCCTGTTAAATTGGTCGAGCCGTTTCAGAGATTACCCGGAACAAACAGACCGATAGACAGAGAATAATTTAGAAATATTTTTTTTAAGCTTGTACCGAATATACTTTCATAAGCATTTAGTGAAAAGCTGTTATTTTGGAATTACAAAGAGACACTACAATTTTCTTTATCTGTATAACTATGCTTCGAGAGTAAAGGTTTCGAACTTTTTTCGCGTGCGTAGCAGGCAATCACTTAAACCCCACGGTCAACACGGCTATTACATATACATACATATATAATTATTGATACCTAGCGTGTTTACGAGCTGAGCGTCTGAAATGCAATTACAACACATAGACGCTCCTCTCCAGAACTCCAATAATGGGATCGACTAATTGGGAATTGGTGAGAGCGGCTAATACCTCCATTGGCTGTGTTTTTGATAAAAATTCTTACGAAATAATAGTATATTCAAATAACGGAAAATTTTCAGAGCATCTGGGATATTCTATATTCGGCACCTATTACTTGCACAAACACGTCCATCATAGCGTTTAACAAATTGTGTTGGCATATTGTGCCAAATTCCAATAGTGTCATTTGACAGCGATCTTCTAAACAGGAGCGCTACCATGATCTCTTATTGCCATGATAGTTTAACTCTTATGAGATAGATGTATCATCAACCCTGACCTTATCCCATACCTTGTTGGACCGGCACTTGATTCATCCCGATGCGACTAATCACCTGATTTTTATACTGCCATCTGACCTTCGCAACCACTTTGACAAGGAAAATCTTAAACCAGTTAAACCAGTTGCTGTAACGATTGCCAAAGACGATAAATTGGCAACCAGGACTGACGGCTTAACGTGCTCTCGGAGGCACGGAGGGAATTCGGCCGGTCACCACCCAATTACTGGCTAGGGTTAGGGTTGCTTGAATTTGCTGATCGAATGATATGCGCAATAGCAACTGTGCCACGAGCTCCTCATGAGACAGATGTATATGACTTGAATAAGTCTGTCACTGTCACACAGTGGAACTTTAATGGCAATAAACATACTGCTTAAGGTGGGCAGCTCCAAGTTTTTTGTAAAAGAATTAGCTATGCTTGCATTTGCTATCTTTAAAAGACTTTCTTGGCTGGCAACTATTCTCATTTAAAGTATCCATATATAGCTAGCTGTGTCCCGTGGTTTCACCCGCGTAGAATGATAGTGGCGCCATCTGTTGAATATCAGTCGTACCAACTCTGAAAGCTTCGTGGGCTCATGCGCATGCTGTAGATCATGACATGATCAGTTGCATAGCTTATATTCTATGAACGATATACAGACAAACGAATAAAAAATTATACCAACGGTGAATATACAACTCTATGCATATCTTTTAACAACTTGCGGTATCGCGCTCCTACCGAAGTTCTATATAATTTTTCAGAAAGTTCCAACTAATTAGAAGTTCACAGAGCACCGCCCTGAGCAATTATTCTTAGTTAAAACTAAAGTCGATGTGAGATACCGATAGTTTGAACGATTTCTCTTTTTACATGAAACTTCATTTCAACCTCTGAACTTGTGAACTTGTTTGACATCCAGGTTAGTTGGTTGATGGATTTGAATCTTACACAAAACGGGCTTTTGTTAAGAAACAAATAATATATTGCTTGCTTTCATAAATCCTGAAACAGAAGAGATGCAAGTTTCAATCCAACTGGTTTTTATCAGCAAGATTTTTTATATAGCTCACGCCTGTATTCCCCGAAGGGGTAGGCAGAGGTGTTATAATCACAACACCCACTTTTCACCGAATTTGATTAAGTGCCAACGTGACAGATGGTGAGTCCATCGCCGTCTCAGGCACTATACATACGTCTTTGAATTACTTCTCAGAAATATGCAGGTTTCCTCACGATGTTTTCCTTCACCGTAAAGCACTTGGTGTGAAATCACTGTACATAAGTTTTTTAGAAAAACTCATTGGTACAAGCCCTGCTGGGATTCGAACTTGCGTCGCTTGCGTAGCAGGCGACTGCTCAAACCCCGAGGCCACCACGGCTCTATCTATAGATTTTTTTATACATACAAATAAACTAGATTCATAGGAGGACATCAACACACACTATTAGCAGAGATTTGTGACAATAAAAGCACCACGTAAGCTCCATATTTCATAGGGCTCCAATATCGCTTCAGTGGAAAGAGACACAGCATCTGATACCAATACGAGGGAATGAAAGGGATGTATATGTGAAAGTTTCACACTACACCCCTGTATTTGTGAAATGCTCTCAGTTGAACAAACATTCTATACACTGGATTATTCTACGATTACATTCGGGATCAGGGATTGATTTTCAATGAGGCTAGGATATAGTGGATGTAGGATTCTCCGTGTTTACTTTGCTTATCCTTCTAAGATGGCCACCATGTAGGAAAACGTCGTAAAACACTTATACCTTTGAGAAATACCCACTTCTTTGGTTTCTCATTATTTTTACAATACAAGTGGTAAGTATGCCTAATGGAAAGTCACTCCTGCAGTCTATGATGCAGTTAGCGATTAAAATACTTAATTCAGTCAGTAATTTTTGATCAGACATCTTACAAAGTACATTAAAATCGAGGGCACAGAAAAAATACACTATACTGGGGGCCATCATGAAATTTCATTTGATTTTCGTTCGCTTGAAAATGTTCTCTTTCAGAGTAAGAGTGTAACCCCCAAGATTATAAATATTACCATCGCTTTCCATTCATTGGGCATCGAATAAATTATGATTTTTGGCGAATTAATTCATTAGTTGAGTAGTGTAATCAGTCCTATGCGAAAAGCGACATCATTATGAAATGGTCCGTGTGTCAACAGATAAATTTAAATATCATACACTTGTGTAACTTAACTCATATAATGGCACATGACGCGGGCTTCAAGTAACGTTTACTTAGTGCAGCTCGCGCGTTCAATCGATTTACTTGTTTAATGGTTAAAACTGAAATGTGAAAAATTAATTTTCCGTTTGCCTATTTTAACTACAACTCCTTATCGACATGTGTCTGAAGCTGTTATTTTTGTTATTTTCTGTGAGTAATGATTTTATATTTTAGTATAGCTACTGTGTTATTTAATACTACTGGCTCTTCCCCACGATCCTACTTATTTTATTGCATACGGACGTCACGCGGTTTCACCCGCGTAGTTCCCGTTCCCGTGGGAGTACGGGGATAAAATGTCTCCTACTCTACTCGCTGATGATGTAGCTATCTATTGCTGAAATAATTTCCAAGATCAGTCCAGTACTTTTTGAGCCAATTCGTTACAAACATACTTACACATAAATCTTTCCACTTTATAATATTAGTGTTGACATGCATACGCCTGTATTCCCGAACGGGTAGAAATATCATTTATGAAAATTCACACAATTCTTTGAGAATGTAACCGACCATTACCTCTGAAGAAAATCTGCAGTAGTACGCAGGTTTCCTCACGATGTTTTCCTTCACCGTAAAGCACTGCTTCACTGCACATAAGTTTTTTGGGAAAACTTATTGGTACCCCGCTGAGATTCGAACTTGCGTCGAAAATAACGAGTAACAAGTGTTCCAAATACCTATCGCCAAAATTTTTATTTTTATTATGTAGTTTAGCTTGAGAAATCTTACTCTGCCATGCAGGCAAGGTTTTGGGTTAACTAGGTAGTTATTATTGATTGGGATTTGTTTTTAATCTATTTTCAGTTACTGGTTACCGTTAATTTGGCGCCGCCAATAGGAGGATTTGATGATTACATGCTTTTATATTGGAAAGAACGTGAGTTACTATTTATTTTTACTGTACGCACTTAAGCGTGCTATACATACAGCTCTCAAACACATATTCATACATGCAACAGGGTCTATGGTCTGAATTTGCATTTTTGGTGTGCACCAAAGGAATGTTCTCAAATCTTGGTGTATATGTAGCGCTTTCTTTTTCAATGAACCTCAGTACTTTCGAAGAAATGAATAAACAAAAGGGACCGTACCAGTGAAACGCTTTCAGCACGGCCCTCTTGTAACTTGGCAAATATAAAGCGTATTAAAAAAATCTTAGGCCCAACGAATGTACTCTATTTACACGTTATAAATGCACTGCAAAATATATTGAAAATCAATTATAACAAATAATATATAATAATAAAGAGAGAAAAGGGGGCCGTGCTGAAAAAAATATTTTTAAATTAAATATCACAATAAACTATGGCAAAACCTATTAATTATAACAAATTACGGCAGTGCTGAAAGCGTTAGGTTATTTGCTAATTTCGTCGAAAGTACAGAGGTACATTGAAAAAGATAGCGGTACATATACTCCTAGAGGTAAGTACAATCAGGCACGTGACATATATCATTTTGTATTGTTTCTAAGCGAAGCGTGAGGATTGTGTGACTTTGCTAGAAGTAAACTAATTGCTTTAATTTACAGCTCAAATAGATACATGCAAACCTTTCACCACCTACCTAATGGAGTGCAATAAATGTGTTTGCAGCGCCGAGGGTACCCCATACTGTACTAGAATGACTTGTTTTAAGCACGGTAAGTTAGTGACGTGGCCCGCATCTGTCCCCCAATTATCCCCTTTGGAATTCAACCACAAAACGCCTCTGAATAAATAACGCATTTCCAGCTATCAATACATACATACATACACGCATATGCTCACGCCTGTATTCCCCGAAGGGGTAGGCAGAGGTGTTGCAATCACAACACCCACTTTTCACCGAAGATGATTAAGTGCCAACGTGACAGATGGTGAGTCCATCGCCGTCTCAGACATTTTACATACATCATTGAATTACTTCTCAGAAATATGCAGGTTTCCTCACGATGTTTTCCTTCACCGTAAAGCACGTGGTGTGAAATCACTGTACATGAGTTTTTTAGAAAAACTCATTGGTATAGGCTTGCGTAGCAGGCGACTGCTCAAACCTCAAGGCCACCACGGCTCTTCCAGTTCACTTCACCACCAGCTATCAATATGCAACCAAAATGGCATACGTTAAAACATTTCGAAACCAATGATATTACGACAAAACTGATGATTCATTAAGCAGTTTGTCGTTTGTGAATATGTAGCATAAAAACTTGAGAACAACTGGATAGAGGCTAGAGTTCTGACAACTTTAACGCCTCAATTTCGACACGTTAGCGAATAATCTACACACTTTAAAAAAAATCTAACATCAATAATCGAAACCTTTACTTGGATTACCAGTATTGTAAAATGCAAATTTAAATCTTGTTTCTAATGGACAAATAAATACTACATAGTTGAATTTACCTTAAAAATAGGGGATGTTTTAATATGCTACGTATGCTTTTCAAATTGGCTTCTTCACAAATCCTCCCTTATCACAAACATTTGGTTCAAACGAAGGCCAGCCAAACTTGGACGAAAACTATGTTGATCCCTTTTGTGGTTATAGAACTTTATTTCTCTTAAGAATTTATAATTCACTTACAGAGAAAGATAAGTTTAGTATGCATTTGCCGTGCCGTTAGGCGTAGTGATTTAAACATTTCAATGGTATTAAGTAAGTACTTGTAGTTTCTTAATGTTCATTAATATTTAAACATTACAGTTATTTTACTGGCTACCTATAACTGACTGACAATATTAGAAATATTAACTAATGTCATGTTACAATTTAGTTATTATTGTTATTTTCAAATCCGTATCACAGAAAGAGATGGAGCTACTTTTAAACAAGTTTTATCTTAGGCGATGTTTTGATAACGGGGTTTGGGCTAAAATGATTAATGGCTTAGTTATTAAACATTACTATTTATTTTCAGGTCTATTGAAGAGAATTCAAGATATAAATAATATACTAGCCGCAAAAAATTTCGAAGTGTCTGAAGACTTTAAGGATTCGGACGATGCATATTTTTAATAATATTATATCCTCGTAAATAATACAAAATGTTTTGAAAGTTCCACACAAAATGTATCTATTCCTCATCACCTAAATACTGATTAAAGGTTCAGAGGGGATAAGCAGCGGTGTCTTAACACCGCTGTATGATTGTGTATGATTTTCTATCAGTACTGAGTCGAGACTTTTTTGTCAAAGAACATCGGTTAGTCGACAATTCAATTAAAAAAAATTATAATTTTTTTTTTAGTAAAGTATAAACTTAATATTTATTTTTCTGGTAAAGCGTAGTTGTTTTTTTTGCAGTAACTCTTTACTATAGGTTCGATGCTTATTGGATGTTATGTGAAACTTAAGACAATGTTTATTTTTTTTTGTAAATTGAAAATTAAAAAAAAAATTCCATCTTTGCATTGTAGTGAAAAAAGGAATTGCGTAACAAAAGCGACTTGCGACAAAGATGATAATTGGCATGTGTGTAAAATTTTAAGTGATGTCGTAAATGAGCCGCTATTCGTTTCTAAAACATTGACCATAAACGGTAGGTCACGGCTTTCGCGTAACTGCATGTAATTTGGTAAGTACCTCTTGAATTACATCACTGAACATGAACTGAAGATTTATCTTCGTACCCACAATGCGTGAGTATAACGCCTGAGACGGCGATAGACTCACCATTTGTCACGTTGGCACTTAATCATCTTCGTTGAAATGTAGGTGTTGTTATTACAACACCTCTGCCTACCCCTCCGGGGAATATAGGCGTGAGCATGTATGTATGTAAATAAAATATGTCGAATAACCGCCTACAAACAGCCGCAAAAGCCACGATTCGACGTGAAACCCCTTACACATACCGTGACATCAGGTCGGGGTGGCTTTATATCGCGTATATGCGTGCATCTGTGTGAGTATGTCTTTTCGAAAAATGTTTTCCTAGATTCCATACTGCTTGTAGTAAAATTTTAGTAAAGCTATACATATACATACTTTTGTATATACATATTGGTACTAGCCTCATGAATCATTACCATCACACATTTTCCGTGTCGTTTGCTTGTATTTTTTTCGCTTAGAAGACGCTAATCTTGATATGACACAAAAGTACGCATATTATTATCAGAACATCACTTAAAACTGTATAGTCATGATTACTTCTCAAAAATTAAATACATTTTAAAAAGTGATTTACAAAATAATATTTTTTTTTTACTCCCATATCGTGTAAACTAACAGGTCTCAATTGTAATCCTGGATTGCTCTTAAACTTGCCGTACATTGCCGTAATATTCATGGGCGCATTGATTCCATAAATCAAATTTAAATAATTGTACACACCAGTTGGGCTATTAAATTAAAATACTCTTATACAAACGACATGACAAATCCACAGCTATCTATAATGCATACATATGCTCACGCCTGTATTCCCCGAAGGGGTAGGCAGAGGTGTTGTAATCACAACAACACCCACTTTTCACCGAATTTTTGATTAAGTGCCAACGTGACAGATGGTGAGTCTATCGCCGTCTCAGGCACTATACATACGGCTTTGAATTACTTCTCAGAAATATGCAGGTTTCTCACGATGTTTTCCTTCACCGTAAAGCACGTGGTGTGAAATTACTGTACATAAGTTTTTTAGAAAAACTCATTGGTACAGGCCCTGCTGGGATTCGAACTTGCGTCGCTTGCGTAGCAGACGACTGCAAAAGCCCCGAGGCCACCACGGCTCTTTGGATATAGAAAATGCATATAGAAATCTATAATGCATACATACATACATATGCTCACGCCTGTATCCCATGGGGGTAGGCAGAGACCACTGTTTGTAGTAAAATAACAAACAAAAACATTTTAGCTAATAAAATATACAAATGGCTTGCGTCGTATTTATTAAACAGAATAATCATACTTACAATGCACTTTTCACAGTAATTTATCATCATTAATTATATATCACACATATTTTTCCTAAATGTATAATCTAATCGGGCAATAATATCTGATAAAGCATACAATATAAAGCGAATCAATCAGTGGCTAAATTTCCACAAAATTTGTCGCATGCCTGTGCTTCAAGATGGCGATTGAATTCAAGGGTGACTTGACAAACATTGGAGCTGGTCAACTCGACTATATAAAAGGTGTACTTCAAGACCACGGGTTTAAGCAAGGAGAAGCAGAAATTACTCCTGTGGGTAAAGATGGAGACAATTACATGGCACAAGTAATGAGGATCTCAATTACTGAAGGTGATAAAACGCTCAAAATGGTAGCGAAGATTGCACCCCAGCTAGAATTTGTGAGAACGATGTCAAACACGCCACTTATGTTTAACAACGAAAACGTCATGTACACTCAAATCCTGCCAAAGTTTCAAGAACTGCAAAAGATGGCTGGTATACCTCAGGAACAGAGGTTCAAATACCCGATCTGCTATGGCTCTAACTCAGAAAACATGAACGAAGTGATTTTGCTGGAAGATCTCCAGACGTCTGATTACGTAATGCTGGATAGATTCACGCCATTCACGGACCAGTGTGTTAGAGAAGTACTTAAATCATTGGCTATTTTTCACTCACTTTCCTTCGCTTTGAAGCATCAAGAGCCAGCGACCTTCACTAAAATGAAAAGCGGTTTAATTGACATATGGTCATTGATGAGTCAAGCACCTGAAATGCTTCAAAGCTTTGAACATATGGAGCTAGACGCCATTTCAATGATGGAAGGTGATAGATATAAGAATGCCATTAAAGGTATTGTCAGAAACGTTCCCATGAACGTAGCAAAACTATTAAAGGCTGACGAAGGGAGTAAACATTCAGTTATTCGACACGGCGATACTTGGACCAATAATATAATGTTCAAACTAAGTGTAAGTACACCATATTATACCTAAGAAACATTGGGTGAAAATGTGTTGTGTGAAAGTTAATAAAATAATATGGCTTGAAAGAGAAGTAATACAGAAATGACATCAGGATAAGAGAGATCTTTATAAAATTTTAACATCATATGAAATTGTGGACTACATATTAAATCTATGCACTACATTTATAATTAAATAAATTAATAAGTGTTACATAACTAAAAACCTAAGTGATAAATATAATAAAAATAAATGATAATAATTTTTATATGATGTTACAATTTTGTAAAGAAATTATCGTAGTGTCCCTTTCACTCTCGTAAATATAGAGAGATCTGAAATCAAATCAAATAAAAATATATTTATTTGATTAGACTTCTTACAAAGTACACTGTACAGGATTAGAAATACTACCACCGAGTTCGAAAGGTTGCTTTTGCTGCGAAGAACCCGGCAAGAAAGTCAACAATTACTCTTTTCAAAAGTAGTTTTTACTTTGGTAAAGCTTGGCAATCAATTCAAATTTATAGTTAGTAAGTAACTATCATCTGTCAATACAATATAAAGTAGCCTATGATATGATGAATTTGAGTGTATGTCTATAGCCTCACTAATCTCATAGGCTCGTCTTCGGCAATATAAATACGGCTTTCAAACTACTTCTCAGATAAATGTAGGTTTTCTCATGATATTTTCCTTCACCGTAAAGCACGAGGGATGAAATTACTTCACTTAATTTTTTAGAGAACTCATTGACAGTCCGCTGAGATGCGGATTTGCGGGTGACTGGTCAAACCCTACATCTGCCTCCACTCACAATTTGTATGAAAATCGAAGGTTCTAGTTTATTCATGTAATATTTCAATAACAAAATCAACAAATGCGAAACCATAAATGACTTATCGATAAAAGATTAACTGTAGGAATTTGATCAATACTAAACAGTATTTATATCGCAACAAACATAATCAAATGCCCTTGTATAATCTTGGCACATGCTATACATTATCAGATCGCTTAGTCATAACGAGGCTTAAAATATAAAGGCGAACGATTTATCGAATGCAATTTTAATTAACTAATAACTTGTACCGTAAGCCGTGTTGATAAAGCATTAATTGAGATAACGTTCATATTAAAAAGTGTAACTTTATAAAATCCTAGCGGATGTTATGCTGTTTCACGGGTACGAGGATACAATAAAGCCTATGTTCCTTGCTGATGATGTAGCTCTCCAATGATGAAAGATTTTTTGAAATCGGCACAGTAGTTTTTGAGTTTATTCAATACAAACATACACACAAAATACAAAACTTTACTTTTGTATTGAAGATTTAATTAAAAGATCATATCAAATGTGAGGAGAGGACATAATGGGTTGTCCAACGGACTGTGGACTTCATCTCCATCTCGCAATCAAATCATGATATCTTAGATAGTGTTATGTTATGTCAACGGTGGCTAAAGACGCCATGATAATGACGAAGACATATAATACGTGAGAAAGAGGATTGTAGTTACTCTACTAGAAATAGCTTTATGATAATAAATTAGAGCTTCTCGTTTTTGTAAGCATCCAAAGACTGCATTATCCACGTATGTCGCCATTAGGCGGAGTGTATCTTGTTGGTTACAAATATGCTAATATATGATATATGCTCAAAATGTAATCTACTCAAATATTCTTTGCAGGAAGATCAAGTGACGGATGTTATGCTGATAGACTACCAAGTGTCGAAGGAAACCAGTCCGGCTTGTGACCTACACTACATGATCTTCAACTGCACGGACTATGAGACCAGACGCAAACATTTCTACGATTGGATCGACTACTACCACACAGAATTGGACAAATCACTTCACAATTACGGCCTTAAAGCCAACTTTGTATACCCAAAAGACCAACTTGATGTGGACTTGAAGAGGTACGGCAAGGCTATGATTGGCACCTCAATCGTTTTAAGCAGCGTATTGATCAGAAAGACAGAAGATGCTACCAAAATGAGAGAAACTTGGGAAGCAGACCAAATCCAAGATACAGAACAAATGATGGAAGCTTTTAAAGTATCTAGTTTAGATAAGGAAAGCGTTGACATCTACAAGAAAAAAGTTGAAGGTTTAATTGATAGCTTTTATGATTTTGGTTTACTGTAAGATAGTTAACTTATTGATTATGCAACTAATTGTGTTGTTAATAAAATGAACTGACTATTATTAGATGAAAAGTATTTTTTCTGGATTCAAGCATTTATCCATGGTAACTCGGTTTGGTCCTGATTCCCACGATATCCTGATCCAAATTGCCAGACCACTAATTCCACAACAAATTTCCGGGAAATACTTAAATTTTATACACAGGCCTTCCGAGTTAACTGTTACTGTTGTCTGTAAAATGGATATAAGTATGGCTGGTCATCTCAAGCTACGCATTTAGATATAAGTAGAATTACTAGACTTTTCTTTATGTACATTTTTATCAACATTTGTGCATTGCTACTGTTTCTATGGGCTTACATTGTACAAGTGTTTTTTTTTAAATTGTAGAATATTTATTAAAAAGAATAATTACTGAGTTTCTTGCCAGGTTGTTTTCAGTAAAAGCAACCTTCCGAACCTGGCGGTAGCATGTCCTGTAAATTATGTCATTCTGACGATTTGAAAGTGCTTTGTAAAAAGTCTAATCGAATAAAGATATTTTTGAGTTTGACTTTGACTTTGTATAAAAAGGCAGCTCTCATGAGAGGAATCCATATTCCATCACTTTAAGCGACAAACATTTCCTTTATCTTATGATGGCATAGATCTTTTAATAGCTAAGAAATGATTCCAAGCCTTTGTCACTAAATAAGAGCGCATTTATAAACTGCGGTCTTCGATGTTTACTGCTGCAGATGAGCATAAAAACAATAAATACTTGTGTAGTAAATCTGATAGCGCCTATGCGTCTTAGCAACCAACGTCTTAGATAAGTAACGATTAAGGGCTCTGTAAAGATGCATGAAATCCGCATTTCATAATACAGTAATTAATTGCATACTCACATACAATCGTAACAAGTCTTTAGATACTGCAATGTGATAATTAAACGTTAGGAGAATCAATGCAGTGTCATGCTACGACATCAATTAAGATTTACAATTTATCTTATCAACGAAATAATCATCCTTAGATTAAGTTTATAATATAAAAGGAATCAATAGGCCGATACATTTTCACAATTTTTTACAACACTTGTGTTTCACTATGGCGATTGAATTCAAAGGTGACGTAAGCGAAATTAGTGCAGGTCAGCTTGAATTTATTAAAAGTGTTCTACAAAAACGAGGCTATGAACATGGAGAGGCAGAAGTGACTACAGTTGGTAAAGATGGAGATAATTATGTGGCACAAGTGATGAGGATCACGATCACCGAGGGCAATGACACTTTCAAAATGGTAGCCAAGATCGCACCCCAATTGGAGATGTTGCGGATGATGTCAAACACAGCACTTATGTTTAACAATGAACACATCATGTATACTCAAGTATTGCCAAAGTTGCAAGAGATTCAAGAAAATGCCGGTGTTCCTGAAGAAGAACGGTTCAAATTCCCAATCTGTTATGGCTCCAACTTTGAAAATATGAATGAAGTGATTCTGCTTCAAGACCTACAAATATCTGAGTACACAATGCTGGATAGGTTCACGCCGTTGAAGGACCAATGCGTTAAGGAAGTGCTAAAAACTCTAGCGAAGTTTCATTCACTTTCCTTTGCCTTGAAATACCAAGAACCCGAAACATTCACACAATTGAAAAGCGGTTTGATCGATATGTGGTCCATGTTAGGCCAATCGCCTCAGACTATAGAGGGTTTTGGAACTATGGAGCAAGACGCAATTTCAATGATGGAAGACGATCAACACAAGAGTGCTATTAAAGGTCTTGTCCGAAATATTTCTTCGAACTTTGCCCATCTGATGAAGGCTGACGAAGGAAGTAAATATACAATCATTCAACATGGGGATACGTGGACAAATAACATAATGTTTAAACTAAATGTAAGTAGACCTTTATTTCATTAATTTGACGTTTAAGTTCTGCTGTAAGCCACCCATGGTGCCCCATACCTTAGCACCCATTCATCAGTATTGTGTCTCCAAGGGTCAGCCACCTTCTTCAGGTTATTTTACCTTCATAAGAGTTGTTCCCTGAGATATTGCACCCATACCTGTATTCATGATATATGTGTGAATGAGAATACAATTTCATCCCTAAGAGGGTGAAAAGGGGTGTGAAAGTTTATATGTGAAATCTTCGTCATACAGGCAAAGTTCTGGACGGTAGCATTTATGTAAAGAATAACTGTAAATATTTGCATATTCATCATAATTTTAACGTACTAACAGTGTTCATATCATTCGGGTGTCCGTCGTTATCTGCCACACATTGTGAATTATCACAATCAATATGGTATCAACGTACCTACGAACTATAAAATATTAACTCTTCTATTCACTTATTTGATAGATATGTTTAATATCAACTAATGTAGCAGTAATTATGATAACGTTTGACATAAATTGGTATTCAGGTGAACATTAAAACAACAAGCAAAACCTAAAGCGATTCATCCGATTACCACAAAATCTAACATTTGATCTATCTGACAATAATTGTTGCAGGACTATCAAGTGACCGATGTTATGCTGATAGACTACCAAGTGTCGAAGGAAACCAGTCCGGCTTGTGACCTACACTACATGATCTTCAACTGCACGGACTATGAGACCAGACGCAAACATTTCTACGATTGGATCGACTACTACCACACAGAATTGGACAAATCACTCGAAAATTACAACCTCAAAGCAGAAAATGTCTACCCAAGAGACCAGCTCGATGTCGACTTGAAGAGATACGGGAAAGTTATGTTTGGAATATCGATTGTTTTATGTAGTGTATTGATCAGGAAATCTGAAGATGCTACGAAAATGAAGGAATCTTGGGGTAAGGAAGATGCGGAACAAATGATGGAGACATTTAAAGTATCACGTTTGGATCAGCAAAGTATTGACATTTACAAGAAAAGAGTTGGGGGTTTAATTGATAGCTTTTATGATTTCGGTTTTTTTTAAGATAGTTGATTTGACGTTAATGTTAAATGTATTATTAATAATGGTAACTGTGTCGTTATTGTATCCAGTATTTTTCTGCATTTAAATGAAGAGTCCTTAACCATGCGTGCAAAGTAGACAGAATCTAATTGAATACCCAAAATAAATTATACGGAAGGCGAAACCGCAATCTACATAAATTTCCCAGACCACGATAAGTCTTTTAATGAGAGGTGATGAGAAGGTAAATTTGCGTTGTGGATAACTTAACGTACAGTTTAAATAAGCCACTTGAATTATTTTGTCTGAGTACTACATACATACAAGTTCCCACGCCTGTATTAGGTATAATAATAATAAGCATTATCTCTAAAAGCATATTATAATTAGAAAGTTTATAAATAAATCTCTATCTGTCTGTGTTCCGGCAAATCTCTGAAAACTCTGGAACGATTTTAACGGGACTTTCACTACTTTTATTTAAATAAAAGTAGGGTTCCGTGAAATAAAGCGACCCATTAAAATTAGTCTATGTTGATGAATTTGGGACACAGCTAACCATTCAATATTCATCAATTTATTTTGGATTTTAACAAGCTTTCGATAAGGGTGCACTTAATATTTATCATAGAAACATTTTCAGTGCATATCGCAATCCTATGGACCTGTGGTCTATAAGTTTAGAACACCCTTGAGGGCGATGCGTCGTCCATTCGACAAACTTAATTGTTACCGTTTCAGTCCCACAGATATAACTCGAAAAACGTCTTTATTACAATAGGTATAAGGTGTACTTAAGGCCTATAGTGATGATAAAGTTAAGTTTGTTATACGTGTAATGAAGGTGCAACAAAGGCTCTGTAAGACTGTCCTGAGTTATTGGTTTATGGCTGGCTTAGTTGTTAAGGGGTTGTGTTGGTAGAATTATGGTCACGTTGTAACACTTATGTTACGCTTCCTAGCTAACAATAGCCTCTTAAGTACTCCATTTATTTATACACCTGACAGGGTAGTTTGCGAAGTAATTAACGCTTTTTAAAGGTATGGATGTCGGTAATTATGGATGGACACTTTAGGGGTCTATGAAGAAAAAAAAATTTGTAACTGAGTAATCTATACGGATAGATATATATGTCCCTAAAGATAGATATGTCCCTATGGACACAGACACATATTTGCAGAATCATGAATATAAGCCTATGCTTACTTGCCGGGTTCATCTCAGCAGAAGCAACCTTCCGAACCCATTTCTATTATGTATGTGCATGTATAGGTGCAATGACGAGGTATGAGCTTTCACCGCAAATAGTGGGGATAAATGAGCTATTTTGTTCGCGTCACTCCAAAAAATCATTATTGAGGATTCAGATCCTCGTGGTCCACAGTATTATTATACCAACGAGATAGTCACAGCACTTATGTGCGTTTAAAATGGGTCACAGAGAGAATTCAAAGCTTAGAGCTAGTATTTACAGATGGACACGATTTCAGGTCTAAACCCGAACTAATGGGCATAGGCCACATATTCACTATGCCATCCGATCCGGAATACAGCATCTAGTTTCTAAACCTTTCAGTGTCTGTGTGTTATACAAACACACGGACACGGGTGCTGTATGTGGAATGCTACATTATGGATGGTAAGTATATTATTTATGCTAACTTTAGTAATATTCTACAATTTAAAGATTAGTATTTTCAAGCAAGAAGAGCCTCGGTGAACTTGGGGTTTGAGCAGTCGCCTGCTTTGCAAGCGACGCAACTTCGAATCCCAGCGGGGCCTGTACCAATAAGTTTTTCTAAAAACTTTCACAGCACGTACTTTACGGTGAATGAAAACATCGTGAGGTCTGAGAAGTAATTCAAAGACGTATGTATGGTCCCTGAGACGGGGATGGACTCACCCTCTGTCACGTTGACACTTAATAATTTTCGGTGAAATGTTGGTGTTGTTATTACAGTACATCACTTCGGGGACCCTTTTGGGATGGCATATTTTTAAACCATCTGTACTAATATTATAAAGACAAAAAAGGATTTGTATTTTTATTTGTCTGGAGTCCCAAACTGGATCATTACAGAGTAATATAGGCTATATTATTAATCAAGTATAATTAGGGATCTCCTTAGTAAACACGCGGACGAAGTCGCAGACGGGAGCTAGTTGTAAATAATCCATATTGTACGAGTTAAAGTTAAAGAAATGTGCGAACAAAATATACAAAATAATCTTAATACAAAAGAAAAAAGATTTCTCGCTGATAAATCAACGAAACATCCCCAAGGGTAAAAGAAAACGAAATCGCAAAATCGTCTCAAATGAAATTTCTTACTCCTAGGCACATGACATACTCGAAAATTTCAGTACACACCACATTGAAAACCCTACCTTAACGTGGAGTGTTTAAGGTAGAAGATCAAAAAGTAACGAACCTGGGATTTCGGAAGAAACTTTCACCCGTGAAATGTATTCGGGACCAAATTGTAGTTCAAATACAGTGAAGGAACTAAGGTTTGCTTCTCAAAATTCTTGGTTTAGGAGTCTTAAAGGCAGGTAATGGGCCAAATCCTGAGTCTTACCCTAAACGGTTCATTTAAACTTTTGGCACCAGCAATTTCGGTAACTTTAAACCAACTGTAGAAGCTCTAGGGACCTTTAAAAACATTACTATTCTAAAGTCTAGACGCTTAAACTAAGTAGACATTGAGTCAGGGGTATTTGAATACATTTATTACGATTTCATTTATTCAGATTCTTACTCAAGAAGTTGGATTGATGTTTTTAATCATTAGACTGACTGACATAGTGATCTATCAACGCACAGCCCAAACCACTGGACGGATCGGGCTGAAATTTGACATGCAGGTAGATGTTACAACGTAGGCATCCGCTAAGAAAGGATTTTGATTAATTCTACCCCTAAATGGATAAAATATGGGATGAAAGTTTGTATGAAACTTTGACAATATTAAACCAATATATTATATAAAACTAAATCTACGCGGGTGAAACCGCGGGGCACAGCTAGTTATAACATAATATTATCAATCATCTAAATTATCTTGCCGCGAATCATGAGGTAGGAGGCGAACACAACATGCAGTTTGCTCATGACCATGGCCAGTGAAACTTAAAAGATTACCTACATGACGTAGTAGCTTTCTTCGTTTTTGGCTTGTTTCGACGACTTAAAACGACTCAGCGTGGGGTAATCGACGTCAAGTCAAAAGTCAAAAGTATCTTTATTCGATTATAGACTTTTTACAAAGTACTTTCAAATCGTCAGAATGACATAATTATACACGATTATACATGCTACCGCCAGGTTCGGAAGGTTGCTTTTACTGAGAAGAGTCTGGCAAGACACTCAGTAATTACTCTTTTCGAAAATATTATACAATTTAAAGAATACAAAATAAATAATTTAAGAATCGTAAGCTCATGGACAATGTTCCAATGCACAAACGTCGATAAAAATTAACATAACTAAAAATCTAGTACATCTACTTATAACTAAATGCGTAGCTTGAGATGACCAAACCAAATATTCGAGCTATCAAGATATTTTTGTAATGCCCTCATTAACAATGGCATTCATTTGATACCAAACACAGCACTATTGGAATAAGGATGCGCACAAAATGATGGCAACTAGTTTTGAAGATATGATGGAACAGATGAACAAATACATCAATCAACATCATAACAGTTATTTTATTCATATTCATATATTTATTGCATTTATGTAACTTACATGTACGATACAAAATAATCTTAATTATAATAGTATCCCAAGCAAAGCTAACATAAACCCTGTTAGGGCACAGCAACGTGAGAGACACTACTAGAGCTATTAATATTAATATATTTATCAATAAGTACCTAATATGTATAAAATTATTTATTACTAAACAACAACGTAATATCTATTATTTTCTACACTATATTACAACAGACAACGCACACTGCGTTATCTGCTATAATACAATATAAAAAGTTGAGAAGGCGTCACGAAATGCGGGGTGACTTCAATTCTTCTTCCTCGGTTCTATTCCGTCCGAAGGAGACTTTGTACTTCAATAAGACATACGAGCCACGGTTTCAGTATTCGTCTGCTACGCAAGCAACGCATGTTCAAATCCCAGCAGCCTGAACCAATGAGTTTTTTACATACCAAGTGTAGTGATGTCATATCTCACGACACGAGCTTTACGATAAACAAAAACATCGTGAGTAAACCTGCATATTGCTTGAGGAGAAATAAAACATATACAATTGCCTCACCATCTGGCACGTTGACACTCAATCTTCATCGGAGAGTAAAAAACTGGGTGTTGATGTATCCTTTTAAGAATGAACACGCTAGTAAAGACTTTCGGGATTAAAATACTTATTAATTACGTTGCAGGCAAGTTCTCAAACCACTCGGCCACTACAGTGAAATATATTATGTGTTTTAACAATACCAGTAGCTTTAAGCGCCACGCGACTCCACTTAACGCCCTAATGTTGTATGCACTTACAAGTTGGGCCATGAACTGTGAGGGATATGAAGCAACCGCGTTATACTGTAAGTTAAGAGAGATATGAAATTATCGTCTATTTATTATGTATCCATTTCCTTTGATTGAAATCGACCGTTTGAATTCATCACTGAGTAACCTTACAGAATATCACGGCAAATTGCTATTCTCTGTCCGTGTTTATGGTATTGCGTAGCAGGGATTTGGTAACGCATGTGAATCGCAAATACGAAATGTAAGCTTGTGACTTTATCATATCGGCCTGTGCGCAACGTCTGTTCAATCAACTTTATTTTCTGGTTACACCATTGTATTGTATTGCTATTGGGTTTACATACATACATACATATGCTCACGCCTGTATTCCCCGAAGGGGTAGGCAAAGGTGTTGTAATAACTACATCCACTTTTCACCGAAGATGATTAGGTGCCAACGTGACAGATGGTGAGTCTATCGCCGTCTTAAACACTTTACATACGTCATTGAATTACTTCTGAGAAATATGCAGGTTTCCTTCACCGTAAAGCACGTGGTGTGATATCACATAAGTTTTTTTAGAAAAAACTCATTGGTACAGGCCCCGCTGGGATTCGAACTTGCGCCGCTTGCGTAGCAGGCGACTGCTCAAACCTAGGCCCAAGGCCACCACGGCTATTAGGTTTATTTCATCAAATCCTATGATCATATACTATGATACTATTAATATAGCAAAATACTACGTATTGAGTCAATTCAGATTATATCAAAAAGCTTTCGGAATTTAGCCCAGCGCAAACAATTTTAATACCAATAACACTTAAAAAAGAAAACCATAATAAAGTTATAGATAAGTACCAATAGCTATGTAACAAGAAGTAATCAAAGACATATTCTTTGAACTTGCTTTAGAACTTTGCTTTGAACTGAATTGTATGTCTTAATTATTATTTTTCATACATTGAATAGGGAATATTATAAAATTCTGAAATATGTGTCTATTTAATTTCACATGAGAGACTAAATACTAATTCCCAATGTTCTACCATTCTTGGTTTAGTTAAGAGATATCGACAAGAGTATACAATAAAAAAATGTGATTATAATGTATGTATCGCTATTCTAGCGGCCCTACACTTGTCTCCATTTCACTTACAAGCTCTCTCGGGTACGTTCGTTCCCGCCGGACTGACGGGAACTCTTAACGTGCGAATTTTACTACATTATGACTTACATTGTTCTACCCCTTCCGTGAACTTTATATTGGGTACAAAGGGGATAATACGGGGGTAAAGGAGAATTAAACGAGTCTTTGTTTACAGTTATTGTTGGGCATTTACTAGTTAAGTGCCTTTAAAATTATTTGTATAGTAGGTCTTCATGATTTCGATAAACAAACATAAATTATAACATTTCGATTGCGAGGGGTGCAGGGTTTTCTTGGGCTCAAATACAATTTAAATATCTGTTATTTCACTCTATCTTTTTAACCCACTTCAAGAAAAGGAGGAGGTTATTAATTCGACTATATATATTTTTTTCCTTCTCTTTATTTGCCATTCGCAAATATTTATTTTAATAGTAGCTGTGAACTGCGGTTTCACCCGCTTATATTTAATTTCTTGGGTGCTTTTTTTCACGGAACCCTAATTTAAAAAAAAAGTCTGAACAACAGAAGACAGAAGTCAGAAAAACAGACAGACAGACAGATTGAAATTGTTTTTTTTTTATATATATTTATATATAAGTACCTGCCGTTCATATGCATTTAGTGAAAATCATTACAAATAAACACTTCTATAAATAAAAAGGGATTAGCCTAATGTTTACTTATGATACAGCGCCATAAAAAATAATGTAATTCTTATACGGGCTCCAAGCAGGGACTAGTAAATAATATGATGGCCTAATAATCGAATGTTGACAAAATGCCCTGTCACCCGTCAACCCTGTGAATGCAGGGTGGCATGTCGGCACGCGCGCCCTTCGATCGCACAGTTCCCAGACTTCCCACTATACTGTGGGAACAGCGGTGCTCTCGTGTGAATTTTCAACGGATTTTGTGAAAAATACTTGGCAATTTCGACCGTGTGAATAATAGACGATTCATATTTATCTTTTATTTATTTCTGTTTTGGTTACAATTAAGTTTATTCATTAAATTGTTCCTTGTACGTGACATGCTTTAGAAAATTAAATAGGTACTTATTTTTACGTCTGAAATTAAATGTTTTTTTTTAACTACATTATGTGATCGGATAATTCACAATTTACTATACAACGTACCTTCTTGTCTCTAAAAACTTTTTCGAAAACTGTACAAAATATATTTTCGATTGTGTCTCGATGACACCCTAACGGGTGTTAAAAGGAATGCTTTTTTTGTTGCAAAATGTTACTGCTCAAATAAATGCTGATATTTTTACAAAGCAACCATTTCCAGTAACTAATAAACACATTAATTTTGAAGTTGCAAAAAATAGACGAGAGCATAAATTAATAGGAAACGAACGTCCGTGGATCCCGTTACACGTTCTCACGTTGAATTTCGAACCAAAAATGGTGTGAACTTTTTTTTAAAATTTAAATTCACATGATACTAAATTCGTTCCCAACAGCGCTCAGGTAACTTGGGGTTACTCGTGCCAACACTGCAGCGCTGATAGGGTTATTAAGTGTTACGTGTATATAGGGGTGATATTTTTTAGTGTTTTTATATAGTTCGATTCCCAGAGGGGCTTGTACCAATAAAATTTCCTATAAACTTATGTACAGTGATTTCACACCACGTGCTTTACGGTGAAGGAAACCATCGTGAGGAAACCTGCATATGTCTTAGAGTAATTCAGAGACGTTTTTATAGTGCCCGAGACGGCGATAGACTCACCATCTGTCACGTTGGCCCTTAATCATCTTCGGTGGCTCTCTCTGCCTACCCCTGCGGGGAATACAGGCATGAGCATATATGTATTGGATCGAAATAATAACTTAAAACTATTAGTAAAATTATGCAATACTGGTTGAGATTAGAATCAGAGAAGCTTATTAAAAAAACTATAACTAACTTGCAAGTGATTTTAGCAAGCTATACATCTATACAGATAAATAAAATTGAAGTGTCTGTTTGCCATTCCAAAATAACAGCCTTTCACTAAATGTAAAGGTACCTACTGACATAAAATGAAAAAAAAAAAATGTTCTCTGGCTGTCTGTCTGTTTGTTCCAGCTAATCTCCGAAACGGCTGGACCGAATTTAGCGAGCCTTTCACTGGCAGATAGCCAATGTTAGGCTACTTTTATTTCAATAAAAACACTTAGAATCAAATTAAATCTACGCGGGTGAAACCGCAGGTTACAGCTAGTTTCAAATAAAACCAATTCTGCAGTGTTAAAAAATATAATATTTATTGAATTATTCAATACCCAACCCTAATACCGAGTACGATAACATTATTTGTATTAACACGCCCACAGACGGCACGTGCCCAGTTTCCGAAACAAACATTTGAATTCCCATGAATTCCTATCACCCCACAAACCGTGACTTCACGCACACGAGTACTCACTTCCCATGAGCTTCCCATGTGAAACCCACTTTTCACATGGGAAGCAATCATTGTGGGAATTTTGACTGTACTTGAGGCCTACCATCATCGGTTTAAACTAAACGTATTAAGAATTTCTTAGCTTCGACATTTTGTGATACAAATATTAAACGTCAATGCTTAGAAGTTGGTAAGACGTTACTGCTAGAACGATGATAGTAGGCCCCTGATTATTATGAGATTGTGTTTTAATTTATAAAAAAAATGCGACAAGGCCTTAAATTATTTATTTAGAAATTAAGTATTACAGGTCCCTTCACGAGTTAAGAACAAGTACCTTTTAATGCGCAGTAGTCATTGAGCCTGTCTCTGTCTATATATAAGACGCGAGGCGAATAAAAACATGTGCAGTATCTCCACCATGTTTCACCCGCACTAGAACCTTCTGAAAATAGGTTATTAATAAAAGTTTTAATTTATTAACTCAATGCAATGAGTCACGTGCTTTTTTTAAGCATGTTCATATTGTTCATATATGTAGGTATGACTACACAGCAATTTACATTATAGTCACTTAAATACAAGTCATAATTTATAAATTTCTAAGAATATAATACCTGTAGCGATGTATTACATTCGTACCTTATATGTAGTAGTGATTCGACGTCACTACTTTAATTATTGGGAGCCGTGGTGGCCTCGGGGTTAGAGCAGTCGCCTGCTACGCAAGCGACGCAAGTTCGAATCCCAGCGGGGCCTGTACCAATGACTTTTTCTAAAAAAAGTGTACAGTGATTTCACACCACGTGCTTTACGGTGAAGGAAAACATCGTGAGGAAACCTGCATATTTCTGAGAAGTAATTCAAAGACGTATGTATAGTGCCTGAGACGGCGATGGACTCACCATCTGTCACGTTGGCACTTAATCAAATTCGGTGAAAAGTGGGTGTTGTGATAACAACACCTCTGCCTACCCCTTCGGGAAATACAGGCGTGAGCATATGTACTTTAATTATTATCTAAACAGACTAAGTAGTACATTATTATAATATTTTTAGAGTAAAACAATTCTTGATAAAAAATATAAGTAACAATAATTATCTTTTCTAAATATGGATATGGTTATATTGTTAAACTAGCTCAATAAATGAAAGCTCAAAAAATTAATAAATATATTAAATAATAATAATAAAATAGCCCAAAAAAGAATAAAATGTAAATGATTCCAACGATAACAATATAAAATATAGGGTAAATGTCCTAATTATCAACCGCCACACCGGGGCTGCCGACGCAATATTTTAATTCCCAGTATTCCCACGAATGATATAATTCCCACATTTCGTGCGATTCACATAGGAAACTATGTCGTCCCATGAGAAAGCGTTCGTCCTTGTCGGTTGACCTCACTTGAGGCGAAGCAAAAAATTAAACGTTCCCTTCATACCTGCCGTAACGGAGTTTCACACGGTGAATCCTTGAGAAAATAATTTGTAAGGATATGGGATAATGTTATTAGATGATCTCTTAAGATATGACGTCAGTCAAGAATTAAGCAAGTAAGATTATTTGTAGGTCCTGAATATAATTATTCAGAAGATTAAAATGTTATTTTTGTTAAGTGAGTTTTATTCTACTAATCACCAAATACGTAATAACATAAATATTTTTTGTGATCTTAAAATGTGACATTATGCCATATACCCAAATTTAAGCAAATAATACCTTGAATAAATAATGTATTATTATTCAATCATTTAATATCTTCATCATGCATAACAACGTCATAAAAACAAACTTTATTATAAAATAGGTTATTTAGGTTCTATTATATTGAAATGTTACACCTTCCATTAAACTAATGAATACATAATCCGCACTAAGCAAGCGAGGGGATCGCGCCTATTAAACCGTAAAACCGAAGGCACGTGTCGGTACCCCACAAAATATGCAAATAATTCCCACAAAATTTCATTCCCATGTGAAACATTCTTTGTGGGAAACGAAGGCAAACTAATTCAAAATTATCAGTATCAGAGATTTTGCTCAAAATTGAACTTTAAATGTTTCGCGATAAGATGCTTAGTGTTTGATGATTTTTTTTAACGTCAAATGGCAAATGCAAGGTCGTGTTGAATTGATTGTTTGTTGACAGTTGACACTGTGTCGTTTTATCGTTGATATTCTGATTTTTTGCTCACTTTTTTTTAGTTGGTAAAAGATAACTTGGGTCGTGTGAAAAGCGCTGTTCAGAAATGGATATATATGTCGGACTGGAGTAATGGGATTATTATTCTGTCTCCGTATTCTGTCTCCGTCAATGGAAGTAGAATATCTGAGTAAGTGCTGTTGGTTCCGTAGCCTACAATAGTTTAGGCTAATTAACTTTTAGTCACATTTGACTTCACACACATCATTATCATTATATTATATTTTCGAGGTATAAAGTCTTGATGCTTCCCTTGAGGTGATCGAAGGAGGAATTGATATTATATACCTATTTTTTTTATGATATGATTGTACGTCGTATGGTCTCAAACTTGGCTATTAACACGTCTCCTGCCATGTCAACCACAGGTCCCTGTCAATGCTATCTTCAGTATTAATCATGGATAAGTCAAATATCAGGCAGAAATAAAGAAATCATTCTTATTTTCTTCATATTTTTTTTTTGGCATTAATAAAAAAACTTTTACCTCAGCATCTGTAATTTGACTAATTATGCGTCATATATTATATGTTGATGATCTGTAATAGCAGTATCTATTATTCCCAAAAGGACCCTAAGCGTCCCAAATAGCCTGTCATCCCGAACTATCTTGGGAGTTAAATAGGGAAACGTTCCCACAACCCGATGGGTTGTTCCCACGGCTCGTGGACTGACCTCGACCTTCATTTATAACCTCAATGTACTCTCAAGCTGACTAAAATATTACTGAACTTATCTCCTGAGACTCACCGGCTTTACTGGGGCTCTTGTGTATTTTTTTAGAATTAATTTTACACTAATAAGTCTATAAAATTTGTTTTTTTTCTTTCATAAAAATATAAATAAAAAATGCTGATGCCATCTCCGAAGAGGTAAACAGAGGTGTTGTAACAAAAACATCCACATTTCACCGAATATGATTAAGTGCCAACGTGACAGTGAGTCCATCGCCGTCTGAGGCACTATACACACGTCTTTGAATTACTTCTCAAACATATATGCAGGTTTGCTCACGATGTTTTCCTTCACCGTAAAGCACGTGGTATGACATCATAGGTGTTTTCTCTAGTATTTACAAAAACTTCCTCAACTATACGGGTAAATAAAATTGAAGTGACTGTTTCTAATTCCAAATTAACAGAGTTTCACTAAATGCATAAGAAAATATATATGGTACCGGTCTGTTTGTTCTGGTTAATGTCCGGCGATTGTAATGAGACTTTCACTGTCAGCTGATGTTTCAAGGAGTTACACAGGCTACAAGCGGGCTGGGGCTTTCCTCGCTCAGAGAATCAGCATTGCTATTCAACGTGGCAATGCATGCTGCCAGCCTTCTTGGCACGATCCCGAGAGACAACGATTTGGGCCTAGTTTTCTACTTGTAAATAGTTTTGATTACTGTTCCTTGTATACATCATTAATAAAATGCGCTTTATTTTTAAATTACAACTAGTTCAAAAAAATATCGATAATAATGCCAAATAATGATAAATTGAACAAAATCACCTTCCTGCGATATAAATTCTCACGGGTCGCTAGTCTGTTCTCACGCTCGGCGGGTCAGTCGCAGAACAACCTTCGACCTGATGTCGACCCGTGTGCGCAGCGACAGGATTATATTTGCTACTAGTGAGGATTAGCCCGTATGCACGTTTCTTTACATTAAGGTTGCTTTGAAAGCCAGGATTTCCTGGCTCAATTGGATTATTGTTCAAAATGAGTATTTACTTAAAATATTCTGATTATCTCTATATTGGACCTTTCCTAATAGGCATGTCTATACTATTATTATCAACAGGAAAGGTTTGTATGTATGTTTGTAACGAATTATATCAAAAAGTACTAAACCGATTTTAAAAATTCTTTCACCATTTAATTGTTACATTGTCACTGATTAATATAGACTATATTCTATCCCCACGCTCCCACGGGATCCGGACCTACGCGGGTAAAACCGCGTGACATCCACTAGTCTTTAATAATAGAAATTTGAATGTTTTCTCCCAGAATTGTATATAAAGCTTCCACTTGCTTGCCACATAAAAAATCTGTTAATATTACAAATGTTACGTATAGAAAACATATTACACAGTAATTTTATAGACCATTAAAATCAGATGACTGGTATTTAAAAACATGTACAAAAAAAAGATAGAATACAGGCTAGGTTATTTACGACGTACAAAAAGTCAACCTGTACAATTCTCACGCATTTAAAGTCCCACGGTCACAGAGTGTGAAAGTGATGCCCTTTGCTAGATCCCTTGCAAAAAATATTACAAGCTACTATAAGCCTTAACTCTGCAGTATAAGGTGTATTGAATATTTTATCGTGAGCACAAAATAATTTTGTGGAATTTTAACAGAAATTCCCACGGCATTTTTGTGAGACTAGGTCCACAAGAGGTTCACTTACCCTACACGGTATATATTGAGCGTTGGGTGGTGATGTCTCCCATTTAGTGCTTAGACCTTTGAGAATTCGCTTGTCATTTATACATGTTGGGTCCTATGGTCCTAGTGACTGTTTATATTCTTGTTCTTACGTAAGTAAGTCATGCTTGACATCTGCATTGTCTTCATCATTAATACTTAAGGAATATTCTAGTGTATATGTAGTATAGTTATATGGCAGAAAGCTGTTTTTTTTTTTAAAATAAGTAATTCAGCACAGCCGTTTCATAGGTTAGCTGTAACAAACAAACAGACGGACAGAAAGAGAAAAAAATGTTTTTTTTTATATCTGTACCGTCTATACTTTGCTATGTTTTTAATGAAAAGTTGTTAATTTGGAATCACGCGCAGACACTTCTATATAGATCTGTATTAGATAAAGAAGATACTTACAGGTACGTCAACCAGTCAATGAATGAATACAATTTGCAAAATCTGTCTAACTCTTAAATACGGACGAAGATGCTTCAACTTGCAATCAGAGCTGATTGCCTTGTTAATTCTTACTCCCGTCCCTTCAGAAGGCTTTTTCAATAAAGGGTCTAGGGGTCCATAAATTAACGTACCTTAGGAGGCCCTCAAAAAACTCAATTTCGACGGCTCTCAGTCACAATGATTAAACCTGTATAAAAATTCTCCTTGCCATAGACACTTCTGCTGTGTGATAAATTACACTTTTGATTTTGTTGAAGGAAAAATGAAAAGACTTCTAATTCATAAGTCGCCTTTTCACAGGCTGATCATGATTATAAATGTTTACAGTGATCTATTACAGTTTTAGTGTCATTTCGTGAAAAATTAGTTTAGTTTGTGAAAATGCAGGGAAATTTGTGAAAAGTGTGTTGTGGTATTAATGGCTTTTAGAAATCCCTTCAATTTGTTTTGAAATCGGGACCAAGTGCTTAAAATGCTCTCAGAGGCACAGACGGAACTCGAATTGCATCCAACTACTGGCTTGGGCTGGGGTTGTTTAACTTAGCTGATTGAATTGAAGCAGCATGCAATGGGTCTAGACTCGATTCCATTCGTGTTTTATATACAGGCTTACGCACATGCATCCCAGGGCGGTAGACAAAGGCTATCTAAACATCTACACATTCAAAAAGAAGGAATGAAGTGTATGTTTGTAATTCAAAATTAACAACTTTTCGCCTATTCTATAAATGTTTCTCCGTATGTCTGTCTGTGTTTTTCGGCAAATCTGAAATAAGAGGACCGATTTAAACATTATTTTATTAACTGGCAAATAAATTATAATACAAGTTATGGTTCGGAATAGTTTTATTTAAGCTCATCGCCATTAAATAAATAAACGAAAGGAAAGGAAAGTTATGGTATCTCAAAATCAAGTCTATGCGATTGAAACCACGTGTATATAATTGAGTACTATTATCGTACGAAAAGGTACGAAATTTTCACACAAAAGATATTAAAATAGTCTGTGCTCTATTTGTTTCCTGCAAACATCAAGTCTTAAAACCGACGAAAATACTTACCTTTTTACGCTCAACAAATGAATGCAGAGATTAAAAGGTATTATGCAGGGTGGCCAAGTAACTTCTTGTCGCTAAGACGGAGTATTATTCAAATCCGAAGCGAGGAAAATGTCCAATAAAAATGCAAAGAGTATCGCCTTATTCTTTCTTCGTCGCTAACTAAATAGCTGTGTTAAAGATGGGGTTTGACTGTCAGAGATATTAACATAACAGTTAACAAAAAAATAAGCCGTGGCGGCTTCGGGGTTCTAACAGTCGCCTGCTACGCAAACGATGCAATTTCGAATCCCAGCCTGTACCAATGAGATTTTCGAAAATTTATGTGCATTAATTTCACACCACGTACTAAGATCTGGGTGTAATATTTGACCAGAAGCTTACATTTCCCGATCACATCACCGCGGTTGCTAAAGACACATACAAGCGCCTGGGATTTATATTGCGAAACGCTCAGGACTTTAGAAATCCTAATGTCATTGCCGTCATATTTGGTTCTCTAGTTCGCAGCAAACTAGAATCTAGCGCATGCGTTTGGAATCCTTACGAAAATAAGTACATACTACTCTTAGAGAAGATACAAAAAGCGTTCCTAAGGTTTCTATACAAGCGCCTGTATGGGTACTATCCATACCTGTATCCCACGAAGTATCTTCTTGGATGCTTGGGCTATAACTCCTTAGAGGTGAGAAGGAACTTTGACCAAATGTCAATTATGTGTAAGGTTCTTCGTGGATATATCAATGCCCCCGAATTACTTGAAGAGTTGACTAAAATATTTGTGCCTGACAACTACACACGTGCTAGGAAACACAGGCTGTTTTCGATATCGGCGGGTCGTACTAAGTCGCGATCATACTCTCCTGTCCCTCGTACTCTCTCTGCGCTCAACGCTCTCTTGGAGTCCAACTCTGAGTGTGATTTGTTTGCGGATGAATGGCAGACGATCATGTCGGCATGTCTGGAGTATTGCGAGGCGAATGTTTGATTGTGTTTGTATTTTTATAATATGCTCTGTATATAATTAAATGTGATGTGTACTGTATATATATTGTGTAATATTGCTACGTTTTGTGTAAATGGTTACTGGCCGTTCAAAATGTATATTTCAAATAAATAAATAAATAAAATAAATTTATGGTGAAGTAAAACATCGTGAGGAAACCTGCATATGTCTGAAAAGTAATGTTTAATGTTGGTAAAATGTTTTTTGTATAATACAATATGTTTCGTCTTAGATAACGTGTTTAGGATACCATTGTATTTGAATTAAATTTGTTTTTTTAGGTGTAACTAATACTTAATATATTTTAAACTATATTTATATTCTATATATGTTAGTGTAAAATATACATATAAGTACACAAACTGAAATGCAACACTGAAAAGCAAATTCAAATTCAAAATATCTTTATTAGATTTAACTTTTGACCAAGTACTATCAAATCGACAGGACACAAAAAAGATTATAAATGTTACCACCGGGTTCGGAAAGTTACTTTTGTTGACAAGAACCGTATTAATATATAAATATTAATTCGTTGTTAAACCTGCATTGATAGAGTAACATAAGACTTTGTCGCCATGATCCAAGATGCTGACGTATTTGCAGATTCGCTGCCATCACTCATACAGAGTTTGAGAATATATATTTGTAAATAGTGTCTATTATAATTTTCTTTTGTTTTTATATATAAGCGCTTTGGAAATAGCTGTAAGTTTATATATTCAAATTATAAATAAATGAATAAATAAATAAATAATACTACCGTAGTACTTCGGTATATGTAATAGAAGTGAATGTAAGATAGACAGATAAGAGATATAAAATCTATACAGATAAATAAAATTTAAGTGTCTGTTTGTAATTACAAAATTACACTTTTGACTACTAATATGGTACTAACAAAGAAAAACCAATTTTTAAATTTTTTTTCTTACATGTCTATTTGTTCCGGCTAATCTCCGAAACAGCTGGACCGATTTTAACGGGACTTCCACTGGCTGATAATTATTGTTACGAGGAGTAACCTAGGCTACTATAAATTAAAAAATATTAGAGTTCCGCGGGCTACCCATCACATTAAGTCTACGCAAGTTAAACCGTAGGGCACAGAATAAAATTAATGGTGAACTTAAATCGCTCTCATAGGAGCCACACAAAAACCTTCGTATCACCTATAGGTAGGTATTTCGCTCAGCTTTACAATACGATTTGTGATTTCGAGTGCTTGTGTAATTGGCTTATCGGAGTAGTTCAATATTTTTATGTATATATAAATATTTTTTGTCTGCATCGTTGGTTTAGTTGTCGCACGCACCACTGCAGAACGATGACTACCTACGATGGGTTTGAACACCGAGTCGGGCAAAATGTGATTGAATTTTTCCATCTGTTAAGTGATTTCCAATAGCAGTATAATAGTGCTCGGCTTATGGCAATCGACTCGCCCCCAATTACATAGGACCTGAAACATAACTGGCTAGGTACTATTGTAAAAAATCTTTCTATAATATATCTAATTAATTTAATTATCAACTGGGAAAGTTGGCTACATTGTTAATCGAGTCAAATTAGAGGTCCTAATAAAACGCGGGCAAAGCCGCGGACGGAACCTAGTATGTCATACGCGTAGAGGTCTACGGTCTAAGACGTCTACTTTTTCTGAAGTAGGTTAAATAATTAAAACGCTCCGCTACTCAAATACATGCAAACAAGCACCATTCTGTACGATATTAAAAAAAACTGTATTGCTATGATATTAAATCTAGGCGTTTTTTAACA
Source organism: Watsonalla binaria (assembly GCA_929442735.1). Taxonomy (NCBI): domain Eukaryota; kingdom Metazoa; phylum Arthropoda; class Insecta; order Lepidoptera; family Drepanidae; genus Watsonalla; species Watsonalla binaria. The sequence continues at coordinate 5,733,077 of OV838938.1, forward strand.
ATCATTAATTGGTAAGTTAATAATCACGTACCTAATTATCCCTTAAAAAATTTAGGTCCCACCGAGATTTGAACTCGGATCGTTGGATTCAGAGTCCAAAGTGCTAACCATTACACCATGAGACCTCCTATCCATGTCGACGAAAGCTTTATTCGTATTCCGAGTTATGCTTCCATTGAGATGATATATTAAAAAGACAAGTGGCCAAATTTCTCGTTTATACTTACTTAAGAGTAGCTAAAATTATTTTATTTTTCCTAGAGGGTGGGCGGGTCTACGCCCCTTGAGCCTTGAGCTCGCTAACTACGTTACAAATACCTATGTATATTTTAGTAGGTTGAAATGGGGATAGTTCATCATAATATCCTCACGCCTGTATGTCCTAAAGGGGTAGGTATAGATGTTATTATAGTACACCTTAGCCAGATGTTATAGATATAGATATATATGTTATCTTAGGTATAGATGTTATTATATTTGAGTCCAATCATGTCAAATGTTAATTTTTGAACAGTACTAGCTGTGCTCTGCTGTTTTACCCGCGTAGATTACATTTAATTCCCGCGGAACTCTAAATGTTTATTTTTATGATAAAAGTATAGTATAATGAAAGTTACTCCTTGTAACATTCACTATCTGCCAGTGAACGTCTCATTAAAATCTGTCGAGTCGTTTCAAAGATTACCCGGAACTAACAGACAGACAGACGGACTGAAAAAATGCGAACAAAAAAAATTTAAATTATTTTTTTAAGTCAGTAGGTACATATAATTTCATATGTATTTAGTGAAAAGCTGTTTTGTAACTACAAACAGACACTTCAATGTTATTTCTCTGTATAGATAACGACTATAGCGTGAAACATACATATAACTGGCGAAATGTGATTATTAGTTCATCGCTGCCTGCCCCTTGGGGGAATACAAGCTTAAATATATGAATGTAGGTATAGTGGTAATTTCTCAACGTTCCTATTTTCTTTGCCAGGGCCCTAATTTAATAATTCAATTTTATTTTCATAGCATTAATCCAAACTCCGGATGTAAAAATATAATATGTTTTGTATTTATTCTCCAATTGTATTCTATATATTTAATACAAATTCACACAAATAACACGACTGGTCGTAAAGTGCGTGAACCAAAATCAATTAGCCTCCGAGAGAGAGATTGCATCGCTTCGTTCAGTGTAAGGCGATTAACGGCCCCTTAATCGTATTACTCACTACTGTTTACTATACGAATGTAGGTACTGCTACCCTTATTTACTCTAAGTTTTAAGTAGGAGATTTCAGGAAACAGAATAAGTACTTAACCTTGCTTTTAAAATTCGGAACGCAATCTCTTTTTTTCAATGATTGCCTTGAATTATTTCAATTAACTAAGTTCGTAATAATTATAATTAAGTAAACCTTAGACTTTTCTCCGTGGATGGAGAAAATCAGATCGACGGATGGGGTCATAAATGAAGATGTATTCAAAAGAGTAGTATGGAATACAATCCAGAACCGAAGAGGAAACATGATTGGCCACCTTATACGATTTGACAGGTTCTTTAAAAACATATTAGAAAGAAACGTAGAAGGAAAGAGAATAAGAAGAGGGCCCAGGATAACATACATGAGTCAAGTTAAGGAAGAAGTTTCAGTCATGACGTATAGGGAGTTCAAGGAGATGGCACTTCATAGAGACGAATGGAATAAATTGCATCGGTTATACAGACAAGAGTCACAACTCTTAAAATGATGATGATAAAACCTTAGTCATCAGGTTATTTAATGTCTACGCAGGGATCCGATTTAATTTTTTCCGATTTGAATTTTTTGGTAAATATTCTATTTTATTATTTTGACTTTGCAAACAGTCTACCTGACAGCTTGTTCATATCAAACAGACACTCAGGCTCAGTCTTGACTCCTTGCAAATTATTACACTCACATGCACAACTTTCTCTTCTTCAAATTTAGGGTGGTGGCAGAATACCAGTGTTTTGGTCGTAAGAGCGAGTCAAAGCGATACACTGAGCCATGGCCTATTTGCACCACTGCAGCGCATTGTCATATTGCTAGACCTAAGCTCCATTGTTATCGTTTACTCACTTACTATTAATGTTTATTTTGTAGATCTTCATCATTGTAGTTTTGTTTAACTTATTAGTGTGTGGCAAATAAACGTTTTATCTATCTATCTATCATAAAAAATAATAGAGTATTTAGCGACATTAAGTCACCCATGAAACGCGCCTGACGGCAGGGCAAAGCTAGTTCGAAGATAAAATTACTCGAGCGAAGTCGGGAGGGTCCGCTATAGTTATCTTATATCTACACAAACCATCTATGCCAACGTTCAGCAAATTGAATTGAATTCAGAAGTTACCGGCACTTTACAAAGCGAATCACTTAATCGCTAGAACGCCGAAACCGTTCGCTTTGTCGTCTGTGCACCGCAAATTGATTGCTGTTGCAAATCGATTGCTATTAATTCCTGCAATTAACGCGGTCGCGTGTCACACTGGAACAATTTTGTAGAGTAAATTAATAGCATTTTGATTGTACTTATGCCTTTCTGTCTACTCTCGACTAGACTCGAGATAGCGTCTCATAATAAATAAAGCTAATTTTATTGATATATATTTGTCGCGATGGGCTGTTTCAACCTCTTTCAAAGTTGTCTACTTACAAGAGAAATAATATGAATAGCTTAAAAAACATTTTTTGTTTAGTGCCAAAATTTTAAGTTAAGTTTATCTTAAAAATAAACCAAGACTCGTTAAATGGGTCATATTAAATCAGTTCATATATAAAGGATTTTTTAATTGTATTAAATTATTCAAAACAAGTTAAATGGTTGGAAATGATCTCACTTTGACATAGAGATATAATCATTTTATTTTATTAATTTAATTTCTGTTCAAATTGTAATACCTAATCAAAATTTGCCCCTACGTGACTACAGGGCGACTACTGTGCTACGTGACTATACTGATACGACACTATACTGCTACGCAAACAGGATTTTTAAGTAGAGATCCGACCTCGCTTCACTTCTGACGATCTGAAAGTACTTTGTAGGAAGTCTAATCAAATAAAGATATTATGAACTTTGAACTTTAAGCTTCGGGTTACAAAAAAATAAAGCTATGAAAAAACGTTGATTATTTTATACTAGATATATATAGTTAGGTATAGTATAGGATATTAGGATTAGGATATTAGGATTTTTAAGCTAAAATAGATTATGTATGTGTTCATATGTATTTAGTGCAAAGATGTAATTTTGGAATTACAAACAGACATTAAAATTTTATTTATCTGTATAGATGTATAGATCTGTATAGTAAGTTCTTCGTTTTTATCTGAGTTTAAAACTTTAAACCTACAATGAACTAATCCTAAGGATATATAAACCAAAGTACTCACGACTTAAATAAAATATAAAGAGCATTAATCTGTATTCTCTCTTAAGACGTACTATTAGTCTTTTCTCGTTTAAAAAACTAGCAAAGTGGTGCTTTAAGTGGATTTGGCACCGATCAGGGTATCTTTCACCCGTGCTGGATATACTGTAGTGGAGCCAACCGGTTCAAGCCTCACCCGGTTATAAACTACCCAAATTATACCACTTGAATACTGGATATCAAACGCCAGAGTACATTTTACGCTGAAAAGCTTTTTGGTACCAGACCGTTTATTTAACAGGGATTTTATTGGGTGTGGATTTAAGTTTTGGGGATATAATGTTGACGTGTTATTGTATCAATAAATATGTTTAGAACACATAGGACCTCACAAAATCACAAAGATAAATGAAAATGATTTATTCAGATTAAGCCCTGTTCAGGCACTTATTTAAGTTGAAGAATTGACAACCGGTTCGGAAACAAGCCTTCTGAGAAGAACCGGCAAGAAACTCAGCTGGCATCATGTGTGTACATTTTATTACATAGTAAATAATTATTAATCAACATATGTCTGATAAAATTAGCTTTTCTCATGGGAATAAATAATTTCTTTAGACAACTAATGTTCGTGTCTTCTTCATTAAGCATTAAGTATTTCCGCTAGATATATATATTAGTTTTTTTTCTTAGACTTACCTCGTACGATACTTGGCCTCTCAGTAAAGTGTATTCTACCAAAACTCATTGGTTATCAAACACAGATCGAAGCTCGATCGCGCACTATCACCGGCTCCATAATCCACACTACCACCGCGGCTCCCTATATAACATTTTTAAATTGAATAGTCTAGAATAAGACCTAAATCTCCTGTAATACAGTCTAAGTAATACTTAGTCTAGTAAGGTTAAATCGATCTCTCTCCAGACTTCCTTACATAATCCCCTCGTTGAGCGAACCGGTCCAAGAAAGGAATATTAATAATTTAATCTTTATTAATGCACAACTGCATCTACGGGCTACATCTAAGCTCTTTGAAGCTCGTCTTAAGGTGTTTGTACATTGCGGAACACTGAATAATATTAATAAATCTTACATAGTCAGGTTAGAGATTTGATCTCCTTTTCGAAATTGCAGTTACATTGATTTACAGAGGTTCAGGATAAAAATTGCGGTGAATTAGGTTTCCAGTTCTTTGTGAAGACTGGTAATATAGGGAGGATTTGATAGTCTCTTATATATATAAGGGAAACTGAAGGGGTGAGCAAAGGTGTTGCAATAACGTCACCCACTTTTCACCAAAGATGATTAAGTTCAAACGTGACGGATGGTGCGACTTTGCCTTCTCAGGCACTATACATACATCTGCGAACATCTAAGAAAGATTCGATTTGATTAGATTTGAAATAACATTGTTAAAATACTATCAAATAAAGATATTTTTGAATTCAAATTTGAATATAGATGTAAGAGTTCTTACCTGTTTCGTGAAGAACTGTGAGTAAACCCTACTAATGCCTACCAAGGTAATGTCATAACGCGGTGTTCTGTGTCAAAGTGCAAATACTGCTCAGTTAAAGCCCGAGTCGGGGATTACGCAAATTATCCGCGCTACCTGTCCGTTGGATTAAATTTCTTTTTATTAGCTCCTCTCAAGTGAGCTTTGCTTGAATTATGCATTCACTTGTTTTATATTCGCCTAAGAATTTTGAATAAGACTAACGCTTTAGATTTTCAAGCTTAAGATAACACCTTACTGTCAGACATCCTTTACATAATACATGGGCGGGCGGGAGTATTTCAGTTGGAGCTTGGAATATTTTGCTTGGTTTATTATATTTTGTGTTTTTTTATGTAATTAATATTCTAACGGCATATTATTACTGTTTCCCCGAAGGGGTAGGCAGAGGTGCACTTGTGGCACACCCATATTTCGTCACTCATATTTAAGTCCCATGAAACAGCCTAAGTTACTGCTTGAGACATCAGCTACCTACGTACAAATGAAAGTCTCGTTAAAGTCGACCCGGGAGTTTCAGAGATTAGCTGGAACAATCAGACAGACAGACAGGGAAATTAAAAAAAAATGTGTTTTAATATCAATACTCCATATGCATGGAGCGAATAGCTGTTAATTTGGTATTTCAAACAGACACTTCAATTTTTTTTACCTGTATAGATGCATAGATATATACATAGCAAAAACATTTTACTAATGTGCCCAATAGTGTCCATGTATTCAATGTTCTGCCTCTGCAGTGCGAAATGTAAAGTAACCGCGGCCTTACATTTTAGAGTGCACTGGCGAACGTATGTTATTTACTTACGTCTCACATAGTCAACGTGACTTCCCGGGAGGTGAATACACCTCACTTTCAAATAACAATCGCTCTTATACCAACGAAATAATTACTTGGCAAATAAACTCCATCCATAAACGAACGTCCTGTCAGAGAGCTTAGTGCGAGTTTTCACTGCCGCCGTCACAAGTCACCGCGTCGACGTAAACGCTGATTTCTATAGCATCGAAACAGCGCCGTCTGTCGTCCTAAATATGACACTATTGTGAGCCCATACAAATCTGCGTTTTCGTCGAAGCGATGACTTGTGACGGCGATTTTAAGAAAACTTGCACTAGGCACTCAAGTGTCAATTGAGGAGAGGATATTATGTAGTTAGTGAAATGCTGTTAAATTATAAGAGACTAGCGGACGTCACGTGGCTTTACCCGCGTAGTTCTCGTTCCCGTAAGAGTACGGGGATAAAACATAGCCTTTGTTACTCGCTGATAATGTATCTATCCATTGTTGAAAGATTTTTTCTAATCAGTCCAGTAGTTTCGGAGCCTATTAAATCCAACATACTTATATACAAATCTTTCATCTTTATTATGTTAGTATAGACAGACAGATGGATCCCAGTGGGGCCTGTACCAACAAGTTTTTCTTAAAACTTATGTCCAATAATTTCACACTACGTGAGTATGAAAACATCGTGAGGAAATTAGCATATGTCTGAAAGCAATACAAAAATACGTATGCGTATAGTGCCTAAGTCGGCGATACTTACCATCTGTCACGTTGGCACTTAGTTGTCTTCGGTGAAAAGTGGGTGTTGTTATTGCAACACCTCTGCCTACCCCTATGGGGAACACAGGCGTGCACATATACAAAAATTTACTTGAAATTATGTGCAAAGCTGTTACTCTGCTCTACATCATAATTATATTGTCGTGTATTTTTAATAAATTAAAATTAATTTTCCCAGCTTGGCAAGGATTCACATGTCATTATAAAAACCCACTCATAATTAAATTGTAGATTTACATGATCAGGTACGGTCAGCAAATAAAGCTGTTGAGGATGGTAATGTATTTTCCATTGTAGATATTACCAACAAATGTATACAGGCTTTTTTATTGCCGAATACAGATTATTGCCATGATAGTTTGATTCATACTATGTATGTAAATATATATGTCGTCTGTACACTGTCAGTGTCTCATGGCTAAATTGCTTTGTAATAAGAGTACATGGTTCTCCAAACATTAATATTGTTTGGTCAAGGTGCAGTCACGAACTATGTGCGGTGACCCTGAATGCGCATGTAGGTAGTAGAGAAGGTGTTGTAATAACCTAGCCTGCCTACCCCTTCGGGGAATACAGGCGCGAGCATATGTATGTTTCTTTCAGTTGAGACTTGCCAAAATGAGATAAACGGGAAAACGAAGTTCCCCTATAACTCAGTTACATCGTTCAAAGAAGCAATAAATAAAAAATATTCTGTCGCTACATTCATTAAGGTTTAAAATGGCCGCGCGGCGTATTTGAGCTTGTTACCCAATGACCTTTGTTAAATTTACATAATAAAATGTTGTATGGGATTTCATGAATTATGTATTGCATTATTTGTTTTTCTTTTCGTGTGTTCAAATGTAATATTCATTACGTCATACGTTTTAATTTTTTAACATACATAATATTAATTCTTTACCAGGTTACTTTTGACCAGCGGACGATACGCGGTTTCACCCGCGTAGGTCTCCCGTGGAAGTATGGGGAGTATGGTCTATGCTACCTGATAATATCCATAGCTGAAAGATTTTTAAAGACCGTTACAGAAGTTTCGAAGCCTATTCGATGCAAACAAACAATTAAATCTTTCCTCTTTATAATATTACTTAGCTGTGGCCCCGCGGTTTCACCCGCATAGTTTTTATATAATTTAGCAATAAATTAAAATTGCGACTATAATTGGAGATTTAAACTATCCTATCTCTCAAGTTGGATCGAACTGCACATGGTGTGCGAATTTTATTATAATCGGTTAAGTGGTTTAGGAGTCCATTGAGGACAAACATTGTGACACGAGATTTATATATATATATTAGTATAGACTTACATATATAACTGTAACGAAGTAGTGTCTGTTTGTACGTTGCATTTTTTGTGCAAACCTTAACATTTTTTATCGAAAAAAATTATGAAAGATAACTAGGTACTAAGTATGTACCTGAATCAATATAATGTATTTTTTTATTATTATTATTTAGGCATTTTACCACAAGATAAAAAATTACTTCACGCAGCCAAAAAAATACACCTAAGTAGCCGACCGTGAAATAATTAATAATTTAGGTATGTCCTTTTCCGTATGAAGTCAAGTGCTGGAACATTTGCGTGAAAATGTTTAAAACATCCCCGTTGGTTTCGAGGTAACCGGGACTTTAATAGTTTTTTCAAACATTTTTTAATTCTTCCCTCTTTTTAAAATTCCCTTTGCACAAGGAGTGCATTTTTCATCGACTACTCAAACAACCGGAGGAGTGCCCGCTCCAAAGTAAGTGCACAGGCACTTTTATTTCTAGAGATCCGTTGGGTATATAATGAAAATAAAAATATCACTATTCTATCAACGATACGAAGAAAAATATCATGGTATCCCGGATACCCATCTGGGATGGAAATAATATGGATAAGCCAAATAATATTTTCGGATCGAGCCCCGGAGCTCGTGTTCTTCAGAAGTAGATAGCAGAGATAGTAGAAGTAGAAATATATACGGTACTCATATATTTAAAAAAAACGATTTAAAAAAAACCCTGTTTGTCTGTCTGTTTGTTCCGGCTAACCTTCGAAACGGCAGGACCCATTTACACGCAACTTTCATTGGTAGATAACTAATATCACAATAAGTGTTCCGCGGGCCACTCATTAAATGAACTCTACGCGGTTGATACCGCGGGGCACAGCTAGTTATCTATAATAGTTAAAATTAAACCCCGATATGATAAATTTGCTTTGACGAAACTTTGAGAGCCTCCGCGTTTTATATACGGAATCTGTCCCAGCCTCACCAGTCCACTTCGCTTTGCATATCGTTTGTTAAACACAGCTCTGTTTGCTCACTTTGTCTCGTTAGCTATAGTTTGAGTTGAATTATTAATAGCTAACATTACCGTCCGTAGAACGGTACAACGAGGCTGAATAAGGAATGTCGTTTAACTCGAAACTTTGAGATCCAATGGCTGGATTTATGGAACTATTTCCTACTTAATTGGTACCTTTGACGGAAAATGTTGCAGTATTTCTGAACGGGTGAAATGTTTTGTAACAGCGTTGAAAAGCCTTGAAATATTATAAATGGGAATAACTTTTGCTCGTGACTTTGTCCGAAATATCTGCAGCTTTATATATTAGTATAGAAGTAAAAATATATATTTACACTAGCTAAGCCCCGCGATTTCACCCGCGTAGACTTAATCTCATGGGTGGCCCGCGGCACCCAAATTATTTTTTTCCTAAAAGTAGCCTAAGTTACTCCTTGTAACATTAGCTATCTGCCAGTGCAAGTCCTGTTAAAATCGGTCCAGAATATTCAGAGATTATCCGGAACAAACAGACAGAAAAATTGTTTTTTTAAGTCAGTATCGTATATGCTTTCATATGCATTTAGTGAAAAGCTGTTATTTTGGAATTACAGACAAATACTTCAATAATTTTTTTCTGTATAGATATAGATAGACAAACTCTCTTTGCTTTGCGAAGCTCCTGTTCAAAATAAAAATGTTGCATTCATTATGTATCCAGAGTTGTTGACATTAATAAATGCGAGCTCCGGATGTTCCTTGTTATTCATCCTTGCCTTTATCTTACAGAATATTTTGTTCCTTTTCGAAAAGGATACAGTCTTCTGCTACGCGAGCACAGCCGCGTTATTCACTAAGGTTTCTCAGCGTCGCACTTGTCGTCGAATGTCGGTTTTAAAGAAACCTTATTATCTATGTTTTATGTATCAATTTCCTATGATTGAAACCAACGCTAATCGTCGAGTTCGACGCTGAGAACCCTTATAGAATAACGCGTCTGAATTCGTCATACGTGTACGCCAGGGCTGTCAGCGACAGATCATTGATATCTATGATGATGAAATGAAATGATGACGTGAAAACTTTAAAGGTAAGTACTTAAGCATGCAGATTTTTTTCAACAACACTCAACTTTTAAACAATCTGCTTTTCAACTTCTTATTTTTCGGTTTGAAGAAATTATCGTAATATGCATTTTTGAAGCCCAATTTGTATCCATCCCCCTTATTACCAAACATTGAAAATCAGACCAAATTCGTACTAAAACTATGTCCATCCCTTTTTAAATCCGTATCACGAAAGGAGATGGCATTACTTTTAGACCAAGTTTTTACCATAAGTGTTGTAAGTAAGTGAGTATTTCATCCCAACTTATTTTGAAAACACGTAACACCAACAAATATCCCACTGCAACATACTCGTACCTAATGCAACTTCGTAAAAACGTACCGACCGTTATTTGTACTTGTATCCAAGGCTCGAGGCTCACATAGAATATTATTAAACCAACAAACGATAGTCCAATGGGGGCACGGTTCAGACTTAAATAAATAAAAAACACAAGCAAAATGTACGCTGGCCAAGTTCCTAGGAACGAAATAAAAATGAATATTTAATTCGTGCGCCAGTGGGCAGTGCAAGCATGCATACCGTTTTACGCCCGGCTACATGTCTTGTTGGAATACCGTGGATATTTATTGGGTTTGTGGTCTGTCTGTCCTCTTCGTCGAGTTTAAAAAATGAGGACATACTCAATTCGAACTCAGCAAACACTTTTTACGAGTTAATTTATTTCGGCAGCGATGGTGATGGTGATTTTTTCGCCGTCTCAAGCACTGTTAATACCGTGTTTGAATTTCTTCTGAGGCATATGTTTCATTACTGTAATGCTTGTCATCAGATTCAAAATTATTTAAATTTAAATTTCGGAGCCACTCTGATTTTATTGCATCATGAACCAACGAGCTAGTGAAATAAATTGATTGTCAGATTAAATTTCGATAGTCATGCCATTGCCATCAACCGCACTAAGCTATAAGCTATGAAAATGCAATCAGCTAATGGCGAGCGCGTCCGAGTGTCGACATTAGCAATAAAGCGGCAGTACCAGATGAAACAAATGAATATACATTTTTGTTACAACGCATTGCGGCTCTGCTCCTGCCACACACACATATTCATACATACATACAGTCATAGTATAAAAATACACCTTGCCAATCAGTATGGAATACAGACAACATTTTTGAAATAAGAACGTATGCTCACTCTAGCGTGAGGATTGTCTGTCACGCTTAAAGTTTTTAAAAGGTAATCCTTTACTTATTAGCAAAGTATTGCAAAACACTTAAATGACATATCACACCCTCAAAAAAATAACCTCAGCTCAAAAATTTGAGAAAATACTTAATTATGTTAAGATCATACGACAGTCCACAAAATGTATTTCTACCTGTAGTATTAAAAATATATAAAAATTATTTTGTTTACACTTACCGACGGCTACTTTAATAATATAAAATGCATTGTATTTAAAACTGCGGCCTGACCATAAGCTCTTATTGCAATGATAGTTCAGCAGTGTGACAGTGACAGATGTATACACGTCAAATACATCTGTCTCATAACAAGAGTAAAACTATCATGGCAATAAGAGCTCATGGTAAGGCCCCTGGTAAAATAATTACTGCCTACTTTATAAGTTATGTCTAAGTTTGATAAGGAATTCGAAAAAAATATATTTTTGAATTGAACCTCTATCGTTCTGAGGGTGCGATATACCCGATCGATCACGACGTGACACCCCTTACTAACATTACGGTAAAGTCGCCTATTATTCTGTAGATTTGCGCGTCTTTGTGAGCGTGTCATTTCGAACGATTTGTTCCTAGATTCCGTACTCGTTGTCGTAAACTTATTTTTATACTGTGTTACAGTGCAGTAACATGCTGAAAAATATGCAATAAACCTGCTTAAACTAGTAATTTAAATATTTTCTAGGCTCTAATTTAACTGGCGAGTTACTTCACATTCCGCTTAGTTTTTGGATAACTTCCAAATGTACGATTATGTGCACTGAAATGTAATTTTCCTATTACATTTTTTTCCTTTCCTTAGGAATTTTATTTGGCCTAGCGACAAGATTATTTAGCTAATTAGGCATTTCAAGTCTGTACAAATCGAATATCGTACTAATATTACAAACGTAAAAGTTGAAAAGAGCCGTGGTGGCCTTGGGGCTAGAGCAGTCGCCTGCTACGTAAGCGACGCAAGTTCTAATCCCAGTGGGGCCTGTACCAATGAGTTTTTCTAAAAACTTATGTGCAGTGATTTCACACCACGTGAAGGAAAACATTGTGAGGAAACCTGCATATGTATGATAAGTAATTCAAAGACGTATGTATAGTGCCTGAGACGGCGATGGACTCACCCTCTGTCACGTTGGCACTTGATCATATTCGGTGAAATGTGGGTATTGATACAAAACCTCTGTTTACCCCTTTGGGGACGCTTCTGAGATGGCGTGAACATATTTATTTTTTATTTATTTTACGTAAAAGTTTCTGAGTATGTATGGATGTTTTTTACTCTTACACGCAAAAACTACTGAAGGATTTTTAATGAAACTTTACAATTATATAGCTTATAACATCAGAATAACACAAGGGCTATCTATATCCATACTAATATTTTAAAAAAGAAGAAAAATTGGTTTTCGATGTCAGTACCCTATATACTTTCATATGCATGGAGTGAAAAGCTATTAATTTGGTATTACAAACAGACACTTAAATTTTATTTATCTGTATAGATTTAGCTTCTACGATCTAAAATAAGTAATAAAATAACCCAGGACCAAAACCAACTAATCAACTCACAAATAACCCCGACGCCTCCATAATAATGACGTGTAAAAATTGCCACCAACATGAGGCTAGTTAAGCTACTGCTCAATTACATATCTTGATTGCAACCAAGCACATACTGTCTTTCCTGTGGTTTTTCCATCTGTAATTTTCCAGGAACTTAAAAAAAGTTCCAAGTCACGGTTGAAGGCAATAGGCTCAAACCTTATTACATAGCTGCTTAAATGCAGGGGCCTTACCATGAGCTCTTATTGGCATGATGACTCTTATTTTCTGAGACAGTACTTGATGAGTAGATATACATCTGTCAGGGTCACACAACAGACTATCATTGCAATAAGAGCTCATGTTCTGGCCCTGGTGTTCTATAAGTACACCTCTGTCAACGCTAGAATTTTTTTTTTATTGACCCACATGATTTGTTTTTAATGTTTAAAAAAAACGAACAAAAGAAGATTCCTTAACGAGAAATAGCGTGGGATGAGAAATTTTACTGGTCTGTCAACAGAAATACAGAGCAACTGCACTGCTTTGGAGGAGATGGTAAGTTTGAAGCAACTTTTAATATTTTTAAATATATGTATATTGGAGCCGTGGTGGCCTCGGGGTTAGAGCAGTCGCCTGCTACGCAAGCGACGCAAGTTCGAATCCCAGCGGGGCCTGTACCAAACAAACTTATGTACAGTGATTTCACACCACGTGCTTTACGGTGAAGGAAAACATCGTGAGGAAACCTGCATATTTCTGAGAAGTAATTCAAAGACGTATGTATGGTGCCTGAGACGGCGATAGACTCACCATCTGTCACGTTGGCACTTAATAAAAAAATCGGTGAAAAGTGGGTGTTGTTATGATAACAACACCTCTGCCTACCCCTTCGGGGAATACAGGCGTGAGCATATGTATGTGTATGTATGTATATTTAAACTTTTATACTAAAGCTAGCGGACCCGGCGTTGTCTTGCAAACCGACTGCAGCTGAGGGGATAATTTGTGCACTTAAAGCATACCAAACGCCCACACAAAAATCATTCAAATTGGTCCAGAAGTTTAGGAGTTCAGTTACATACCACGTTCGGTAGAATTATATATATAAAGAGTCATCATCTCCCTGGCCTTATCCCATACATTGTTGGGGTCGACACTTGATTCCCGATGTGACTGATCATTATACGAAGCGACCGCTATCTTACGCAACTCCTTTTACGAGGAAAACCGGTGATCTGAGTAACAAGTTTTCACACTTTCTTAGGCCTCCGACTGACCTGTATTGATTGCCTAAGATGATAAATTGGCAACCGAGACTTAACGTGCGCTCCGAGGCATGGAGGGAACTCGGGCGTTCACCCATCCAACTACTGGTTTAGCTTAGGGTTCGCTGAACGAATGATATGCGCAATAGCAACTGTGTGATGAGCTCCTCTGTATATAAAGATTATAAAGCGGAAAATGTGTTTGTTTGATACAAATAGGCTCCGAAAATGATTTAAAATTCTTTCACTAATAAAATGTTAAAATATCACTGGGCTATATTGTTGATAGAGTTAAATTAGAAATTCCTAATAAAAATCCGGCAAAGCCCCAGACGAAAGTTAATTTAAACAAAAAAACTGTATCGTTGAAAGTTACGTAATAAGCACAGGGTACTCTCACCCGAGGCAGATTTATAGCAGTGGGTGAAAGATTGTGTAGTTGCCGGTACAATGACTTGGTGCTTGGAGGGCTTGTTGCCAGTATATTACCAGCTTGACCTGGACACCTTTAGTTGGGGCCATTTGTTACATTCGCATTAATTCATGATACATTTTGGAACTGCCTCATTGGCCTGGTGGTCGCTAACGCTGTGCCTCGAGGTCCTAGGTTTGATACCCAGTTGGGCAAAAAACTTTCAGTCTGTATTTTTCCTGGACTAGTGCCCGGTTAGTGGGTATAGGCTTATTACATGAGACTTAAATATAACAGGCAAAATCATCTCTCTCTCTCATTTTAGGTGAAGGCTTAGCTATAAGTATAGCTAAGCCTTCACCTTCTACTCTAGACCGATTACTATTACTAGACCGATCTTGAAATTTCTTTCAGCAATGGATAGCTACATCGTCAGCAACAAATATAGGCTATATTTTATCCCCGTACTCCCACGGGAACGGGAACTACGCGGGTGAAACCGCGTGTCGACCGCTAGTAGTTTATACATTGATTTAACCCATAACACATATGTTATAATTTATAAAAGTAGTCTGTGAACTGTCCAAAATATTAAGATTATTTGAATGCTGCGAAGACAAAGTCGCGAGCACGAGCTAGCCTTCTATATCGCATCCATAAATGGGTAAAGTGTCCTGTCGGAAATCAGCTGAGGGAAGCATTTAACAGATTTAAAAATAATATAATCAGAGTGTGATCTAACTGACTCGTGGCGCCATCTTGTGAGTACACAATGAGCTTGTCCATCGACTTTCCATGACTAAACCCACATATATACATTACTACTTATCTATATATATATATAACTAAAGAGTTGAACGCCAAAAATTTTAAGTAACAATAAATATAATTTTCCTTCAGATCACAAATAGAGCCAAAAATGTATAAAAATAAGTACACCTGAGTAAACAGTACCTATAGATAGGAGTGTTACTCTTGGTAATAGCACGGTTTATTGTGAGTACATTGGCGGCTTCCCAGATGGTCCCCAAAGGGGACAATGAATCGGATTGATAATCAAAAATCAAATCAGACCAAACTCATGCCCCCTTAATCCAAAACAGACTTCGATAGTCCTTGGTTTAAAAGTAGCTCCATCTCTTTCTGTGATACGGGCTTAAAAAGGGATAGATCTAGTTTTAGTCCGAGTTTAGTCTAGTCTATATTTAAATAGGAAACTAATGAAACCGATTTAGCTTAGTTAGCGACTTGACGGTGTCCAAACAGTATTTCTTTAAATGACGTTTCTTTTGTCCTCTGGCCTTTCCCGTCTTTTTTAAAGCTGATCAAGGCTTTTAGTTTGCGAAAGTAACGAGCAGTCAATTTTCAATGTATCCGCTAGAAGTAAAGATTGAAAATGAAAATGAAAATTAATAATAGTTTAATAACTCATCTTTCAGAAGGCAGCTTGAAGATCTGTAAAGGTGTGATGTGACACGCACTACAGTACATGGACTAGATGTAAAAATCCCAACAAAAAGGGCCTGGTCGCTAGAAAGCATCTAAATAAATAATAACCACAAAATACAAGAGTCTAGAATCGCGTAACTGAAGACCTTTGAACGTTAAAACACGTCTGACGACTTAAAGATGTCAAGGCAAACTGCCGCCCCGCGTCGGTGTGAAGCAAGCCCTCGGGACCGTCCAATAAGGTGTGAGAATCAAATTTCGGTCTACCCTCAAAATGTACTTTGTTTTTTAATTTTTATTTTTATTGACATTTATTAGTAACATCTAATATAGTGTGGTATTCCGAATTTTAAAGGTTTGTATTCGTAACTAGTCAATATTTTTTTTTCTTTCAATCGATATGATGAATAGACATAGGCTAGAAAGAGGAGCGTAGATCATTCACAGATATATTGGAAGCTAGTCACAAAATAAATATAAAAGCATTAATACTACAAGTAGATTATACAAATATATTAAATACTCGTTATTTTTGTCCACATATTGAATGTATAAATGTAAATATTAATTAAAATTTCCTTACAAATTTGAATACGCCACCTACGTTAAATATAGTAGTAGCATAACAATATGAATGCAGTCCCTATCCACTACATGATTGGTGAGATCGATAAACTTGTTCTCAAACCCTGAAGCTGTATTAGAAACCTCAAGTCAAACAGAACTTGTCAACCACTACTCCTAATTCGTCTAAAGTGTGGTAGCTCGGGGCGAAGCAAAAGTTTGGGCGCCTCTGTCCTCGGCGAGGCAATTTGCCAGCAGTTTCGAATAGCTAATCCAAGAGATGTCTATTTAGTGCCGCTGTCAACTTAGTTAGCTTAGAGTCCGTCTCTAGGGCCTCTCCTTCCGGCTTAGAAAACATCTCAACTTACACTTAACTAATGTAGCTTTTGATTTAGCCTAAGCATCTAGAAAACATCTCAACTTACACTTAACTAATGTAGCTTTTGATTTAGCCTAAGCATCTTTGCAGTTCCATTACTACTACAGTGCTTTGAAGAGAGGTAGGGAATACAACGACCAGGGTAACCAGGGTATTCATCATTGAGTAAGGTTTGGAAAGGTGTCGGTTTATACCATTTTGACGGCCGAAAGTTAGAAATATTCCTTTCACGGTTATTATTCTAGAGCTACGTCCGAACCTTTGTCTGTTCGAAAATTCTAAAAGTTTAGATTCTAAAAAAGTCAATGAATTTTTTTACACTAAACCTACTTGTTCTTACTAAATTACTAGCGGACGTCACGCGGATTCACCCGCGTAGTTCCCGTTTTCGCTGATGATGTAGCTATGAATAGTTGAAAAAAAATTTTTCAAATCAGTCATATAGTTTCGGAGTCTATTAAATGCAAAGAAACAAACAAGAAACAGTCAAATCTTTCCTCTTTATAATATTAGTGTAGATTAAACGAACGAACATTTGAGTCGATAAAAAAAAGCGTTACCGAAACTACGTTTGATTTACGTTCGTTTGCGAATTTCGATTTCGGAGAAAGAGAATAGACTCCCTGATGTCTGCGCCATGTGCATAGGTAAGACATTATTATAACGTCACGAAGAAACCTGTTCCTCTTGATGTTATCCTTCACCGTAAGGCATTTTTTGAAATCACTGCACGTAAGTTTTTTTGTAAAACTCATTGGCCCCGCTGGGATTCGAACTTACGTCATTTGCGTAGCAGGTGACTGCTCCAACTCATTCATAATCCAACATTTCTAATTGAATTTTATCCACGTTAACGTTATAGAATGAATAAAATAAATTTTCTTCAACTCACCATACACGTAAATTTAAAGGTAACTTGGACGAGGAATAGCTATTATCGGGAATAAAATATTAATCAAACATGTCTTCTGGGAATGTGATAACTTCAGCACTTTCAAAGTCATAAGAGGTGAAATTCTGGCCGTATCTCACACACCATATTCCATGGGGAAAAAATAACTTTTATTAAGTTTGTCTGTGAATTGTTATCGCTTGTCAATAAATAATAAGAAATCGCGCTGGGTTGCCAGATTTTACCAATTTATTTCGCTACAACCCCCCTTTTTTTCACCGAAGAAGATTTGGTGCAAACGTGACAGATGGCGAGTCAATCGCTGTCTCATGCACTAATGTACCATATGTACCGTCTATGAATTTCTTCTCAGAGATAGGTTTCCGCAATTTTCTTTCCTTCACCTTAAAGCTTGTGATGTGAAGTCTCTGCACGTCTATGCACTTAAGTTTTCTAGAAAAGCTCATTGATACAGACCACTGAGATTTGAAAATGCATGCTTGCGTAACAAAAGACTACTCAGCCACCGCGGTTCCTCCAAAAAAACTTTGCATAAGTAAGTAAGTGAGACCGTAAGGCAAAGTTAATCTAATAAATATATCAATAATTTAGCAGACTTCTGTTTTATCATGAGAAATCACTATACTATCCGACTAAAAGGGACTAAGTATAACATAGAAAGGTTTGTATAAAAATAAAAGATTAACCTTACTGAGGCTGTATTTCAGTAATATTTCCCAAGTTAGCTCATCAAAGTAACAAATTCGGCAACTGTTGTTTAGTTTCTTTGTTCGCCAAGTCCCCGTTTGCAATCACAAAGAAGATCCCACGGGAGTTGGGATTATCTCCTACCTTATCCGGGGACTACGGACTGGGTAAGGTGTGGCCCCACTTGTAGCGATGACGGATAATAATAAAATGTTAATCCATATAAATATTATTTTCTTTTATTTATTTAATGGCGACGAGCTTGAGTACAGCTATTCCGTATATATGACAAGTGGTTATTGAGAAAAAAAAACCTTGTAAATTGTTAAAAATATGCAGATGAATCCATTGGATTCCATATTAACATTATTAAAAATGGGAAAAGTGTCCTGTCTGTTGTGGGATTAGGACATGATTTTAGTATTTAAAGACTTGAAAACACTGTCGTTTTGCGATGTAACTTACGCGTGGCACCATATCACCTTGGAAAGGTCGTTTTTTACCGAATGAAGCGATTTTAGATATTTTAATTATTAAGATAGGTATGAATCCTACGAAAAACATAGAAAACACATAAAATATATTAAAATCACTACCCGACCAAAGTCGCAGGTAAATTAATTATTAACGAAAAGTAATTCAAAGACGTATGTACAGTGTCTGAGATTGCACGGCGATAGACCA
Source organism: Watsonalla binaria (assembly GCA_929442735.1). Taxonomy (NCBI): domain Eukaryota; kingdom Metazoa; phylum Arthropoda; class Insecta; order Lepidoptera; family Drepanidae; genus Watsonalla; species Watsonalla binaria. Next base: position 5,752,049 of record OV838938.1, read on the forward strand.
TCTGTCATGTTGGCACTTAATCATCTTCGGTGAAAAGTGGGTGTTATTATAACAACACCGCTGCCTGATGCCTACCCCTTCGGGGAACACAGTCGTGAGCATATATATTAAGTAGGAGTATGTATAATTCTAAAATAACATATTTATTGAGATGCATCCAAAAATAAAGAGGCTAAAATCGTGAAAATTTGCATTAGTATGAAGAATAACTTTAAAAAAACTCACATAATATTATAGCGCTAACACAAACACCCCACCTTTGCCATCAGAATTTGACTTTGTAGACTTCAATAACGCTTACTGCGCTGTATATAAATAAACAGTACCTACTGTACCTATATTTACTTCAACAATAAATCCCTAAGAAAACTGAAATTCGCTAAACCTGTTTGGTAGCAAAACTAGGGCTGAAATTGTATTCGATTTTTCATCTTCAAACGATCCTTTTCTTTCATATGAAACATACTTACCTACCTATTTGTTTGCTTTGAAAGCTTTAATGGCGTCCTTAGCGAGATTGGTATTATATCGGATTATGTCAACAACAAAAAAGTTTTTGTTGTGTATGTATTGCTATGTACGGGTGATGGTAAAAAACGAATCTTTGATCTTATGGGTTTTTCTTTAAAAATAGTTTTTTATGCAAGTACCGTATATACATACATATGCTCACGCCTGTATTCCCCGAAGGGGTAGGCAGAGGTGTTGTAATCACAACACCCGCTTTTCACCGAATTTGATTAAGTGCCAACGTGACAGATGGTGAGTCCATCGCCGTCTCAGACACTTTACATACGTCATTGAATTACTTCTCAGAAATATGCAGGTTTCCTCACGATGTTTTCCTTCACCGTAAAGCACGTGGTGTGAAATCACTGTACATAAGTTTTTTAGAAAAACTCATTGGTACAGGCCCCGCTGGTATTCGAACTTGCGTAGCAGGCGACTGCTCAAACCTCAAGGCCAAGGCCCTACATTACATCTTCGCAAAAAGTCCCGTCACAAGTAATGAGCGCTCGTTTTTTTTATGTTTCTATAGTGCGTGCGAGACGTTTGAGCGCCCAGCGAAAATAGGGATAACTGCACATTTTTTGGTAACGCTCACGCACATTCCATAGGTACCCAAAAAATTACTACTACAGCTCAAACTCGTGACGGCACCGGTAGAAACCACTTTATTTACAGGCTACTTGAATCACTCAAGCAAATCTCTTACTTAACATTGTAATGACAACATATAACATAGTTTACTTCAGTGTTACGACATGCAACTGTCCCTCCCTGCTATCATCATTACGTACTGTGAACGAAAACGATATATATAAAACGGAGGACACTTGAAATACATTGTCTGTTTATAGTTGAGAACGTATTTTTGCAAGTACACTTTAGATTGCTCAGGATTATGTACGTGACAGTATTTTTATAGTCATGGAACTTAAGTACATTTCATTCAACAACAGAGTTGGTGAGGCATGTGAAGCGGCTGAAAAAGCTAAAGCCTGCAAATACAGGGGTCTGGGCTCCGAATATGATTTTGTCGCATTCGGAGTCGAGACCCTTGGTCCGTGGGTTCCTAGCGCTATTAGGCTTCTTAACATCGTCGACATCACAGGAGACCGAAGAGCTGGCAGATACCTCGGTCAAAGAATTAGTCTTGCCATCCAAAGGGGGAATGATGCCAGTATCATCGGAATCTTGAATACAGAGACTCTTTTTAATAATATATTTTAGTTACAAAGCGCATTACTTATAAACCTCTTAAGTATAACAATACACACCTTAAATAATTCTTGGTTTTAAAATAGACTTAGATTTATTAGGCAAACATATTGGGCTCAGGGTATCGATAAGCGGTACATATCAATATATAAAAAAGTCCTTCGTCATTTTAATTTTTTTCGGCGATGATCTTACTATTTATCTTAAAGGGACTTTCTAAACACTAAACAGACAGACGGACAGCAGACAGAGATGTAATTTTTTTTACCTTATATAACTTAAATATGAGAGCCGTGGTGGCTTCGGGGTTTGAGCCATCGCCTGCTACGCAAGCGACACCAGTCAGATTCCCAGCGGGGCCTGTACCAATGAGTTTTTCTAAATACTTATCTACAGTGATTTCACACCACGTGCTTTAGACGTGAGAAGTAATTCAAAGACGTATGTATAGTGCCTGAGACGGCGATGGACTCTCCCCCTGTCATGTCGATTGTGAAATGTGGGTGTTGTTGTTACAACACCTCTGCTTACCCCTTCGGGGACGCTTCTGGGATGACGTGAGGTTATATTTTATTTTTTATGTTTCAAAAGCATTTAGTGTGAAGCTTAATTATAATAACAAATAGACAATTCAATATCATCAATTTCTTCAATAGCAATATAGATGTAAAGATTGATATATACGGCGCTAAATTTGTTCTGTGCCAAATGTTAGCCTAAAAAGTCTAGTCCTTATATAGATCCATTTCATTTTGTGAGACGGATTTTAGGGTTTACACAGGTAAAGTCCGAGTTCCATCTGGTTTTGGTTTAAACCTTGTTTCATTATAAGGGGGCTAGGGTTTTTCCCAAGCTAGAATATGTGAAGGGATTTCAGGGTTATCAACGAGCGTGACAAAGGCTGCGGTATCCGCTTACCATTAGGCTGGCACTTGAAGCATAAAACACAGGCAAAAGATAGTGTAAATAATAAAGTAATGTACGTTTAGATATAATAAAAAATACGGGCTGTATTGATGTGTTTCTGATAGGATACCATATGCTCTGTTTTATGTTTACGGCCTGAATAATGCCCGTTTTACGAGCCCCAGGCGCCCTCCGTAGCCTTTTCATGACGAGCACGTACACACACCTGCAATCATTATTGCTTACCTGTATACGTTACTCATTTCTATATATAATGATAAAATAAAATTTAAGAGTCTGTTTGGGATTTTAAACTAACAAACTGATTCTAAATGCATATGGTAGTATATACGAAATACAATATTTATAAAAACGTATGAAAATAGGTATACTTCTATTAAACAAAAATCTCGACAAATTTTATCGCTATTTTCACTGGCAGATAGGTAGCTGAAATTACAAGGAGACACTTAGGTTTTAATTTTAAAAAAATAATAGGATTACTCGAAATAATGGCCCCACCCATAATTTCTTTTTTTCTTTCTTAAACGGCTAACAATATTGTTTACATAGCAACGGATTGATTGTACTTTACAGGCGGCTTTAGGCTGCTCTCAAAAGATTAAATTATTAAGAATTATTAAAGTGGCCGTGGGGATTGAGCAGTCCCCTGCTACGCAAGCGACGCAAGTTCGAATCCCAGTGGGGCTTGCATCAATGAGTTTTGCTAATAACTTATGTGCGGTGATTTCACAACACGTGCTTTACGGTGAAGAAAAACATCGTGAGAGAACCTGCATATTTCTGAGAAGTAATTCAAGAACGATGTATAGTGCCTGCGACGGCGATGGACTCACCCTCTGTCACGTTGGCACTAATCATATTCGGTGAAATGTGGGTGTTGTTGTTACAACACCTCTGTTTATCCTTTCGGGGAGCCTTCTGGCGTGAGCATATTTATATAATTTTTTTACGAAATTCTGTGGTATGAAAATAATTTATGCAAGTAAGGAATTTTTCGGTGTAAAAAAACATTCAAAATTTGTATGATGGCTTAAATTAATAAAGAATAATCCTTTTGAAGAAATAAAATATTCTAAAAGAAAGGATTAACACGAAATTAATCACTTTAGAAAATAAGGACCAAATTAGAAACGGGCCACTTAAGTCAAATGGGTATTTTCTGTAAATTAATCTATGAGTGCCGTAGTACTTATTTAAAAAATAAAATTAAGTCTCGTTTTGACAAAATGGTCTATCTGTACAGATACAATTCTAAACACTTGTGAACGTTTGTAAGGCAATAACATTAAGAAAAAATGTTTATGTATATAAAGGTATTTACGGTATTTACACAAAAAAAATTTTCTCTTCGTCCGTCTGTCTGTTTTATTTAAACGGAATTTTAGCTCTGGCACATTGCTGATGTTACAAGGAGTAACTTTATTTATTAATACATTTATTTATAAAAATGGGATTCCGCGAAATAGCCCATGAAAGTCTACGCGGGTGAAACCGCGGGGCACAGCTAGTATACAATATTGAAGGTGTGACATAGCCATAAGACACCCTGTATGTCCTATAAAAAGTGCCCTAAGATTATTTTTCATAATTTGTTCAGTAATACAGCTGAATTAAGAGGTTTTCAGACACCCTATATCCCTATAAACTCACCTTCAGAGCCATTGACATAACAAATGACGTTTAAACTGAAATAACATCTTAATTTCACATTGTATATAATATAAAGACAATTTACGTTAATGCTCGTAGTTATACAAACATACTGACAAACGTATTAATTGATTTCTTTGTTCGAAGCTGTCGATAAACAAAAGATATATAGCTGTTGAATACTTGTAAAATACACCTTATGTCAAAGCAATAACAGTTAGAATAAAAATACGTGAGTGAAGTGTTAACTTTGTCACTACTCTTGTACACAAAGTGGTGTTGTTTGTTCAACTGGGTTATATCTATACCTATTGTCATGTGTTATGTATATATAGTGGGCGGGAACAGAAGGTTGCGTGTATAGTATATACCGTTTGGTCAAATTAAGACCAGCAAAATGCTGCCTGTCGGTTTGGTACTACTCGTCGCTGCGGTAAGTTTAAAACTAAATAATATACTTTATTATAATAATTAACTAATCCTTTTTAAATATATTTCTTATTTAAATATATAATTTTACGAGTAACTTTTTAGATAAGAGCTGTGCGTATGTATTATTGAACATATTAATATATAATCAATAAGAATACACATAAAATATGACATACGTGCAGACAAAATAATAATTTGAAAATCTAATTTCACACTAATACACGCGACTTATAAAAAAATATTGCATAAGATGGATATACGCTTATTTATATTCTTACACTTACAAGACTCGAAGAAATAAATATATCCAACAACCATTGAGTAGAATATATTAGAATATATTTACCTCCACGTCACATATCCTAACAGACTCCTGTAAACGACAGATTTGCAATGCCATTCCTGCGAAAAATATGAAGAAAATAATAATAAATATATATCATTAGAAAGCTGTGACGAGTATAAACATATTATAAGCTTTCTTCATATATTTTGTTGTTAACAATTTTTCATTTGACCCTATTTTCGGTGTTCTACGTTTACGGTTCCTGAGATTATATGGAAACGAAAGAAACCTTTCTTTTATGGATTAATTAAGTCGTTAATATCAGTTTCGCAAAATGTTACCTAAAAATATGGATTATTCGGAGATGCCTTATATGACCAGAGACTATATGTTTTTGTTTTTTAATGTGAAATTGTTTTAATCCCCAGAGCGCCTTTGCTGCGCCTTCCGTCCAACTCTCGGTCAGGAACATCAATGAGATCCCACGATCCAACTACAATGGCAATAAAGTCAACGGGTGAGAATTTTATATCATACTTTTTAGTATTTCTCCATGAAACCACCATAGCGCCATCAGCCTTTACAAGAGCTTCCTTTGACCGAATAAGTCAGTCAAAAGAAGTTTTGACTGAGACACATACATGCAAGCCTATATTCCCCGTGGGGGTAATCAGAGGTGCACACTCTATGGTAGTTTGTAAGTCTCATTGAATAGGGAGCGAGCCTATTAGTATTAACTACTAACCCAGATGCTGAGATACTGGGTAGTTACAGATGAAAAAACCCAATAACTTCTGATCTGACCCGGGGATTGCACCCAGGGACGTTTTCGCAATATAATTTGCAACCACTAGACGCACAATTCAGTCGTGTGAAAGTTGTGAGATTCTCCATGCTCTTCTAAAGTACAATCACAGGCTCTTGCTTGTATGCCCGAAGGGGTAGGCAGAGATGTTGAAATAACAGCACCCACTTTTCACTGAAGATTATTAAGTGCCGTTAATTGCCGTTTCAGGCACTATTCATACGTCTTTGAAATACTTCTCAAACATATGCAAGTTTCCACACGATGTTTTCCTTCATCTTGAAGCAATTGGTGTGAAATAATTGCACATAAGATTTTAGAAAAACTCTTTGGTACAGACCCCGCTGAGTTTCGAACTTGCGTCGCTCGCGTAGCAGGCGACTGGTCGAACCCCACGGTCACCACGGCTCTTTTAAAGTGATATGTTTTTATTACAGCTATTTGCTCGAGAATGCTTTCGATGCATTCGATGGCGGAGATGCCAATGCATATATCTTAATGGCTCAGGCACTTGTGCAAGAAATCGCTAACTCACCCAACCCAGACGCGCAAGCTCTGGCCGTCGGTGGAGCTATAGGCATCCTGTCCCAACGTGCTAACCCAATCGCTGGGTCTACATGCAAAGGAGCAGCTGTAAGTTACTTGTTTTCTAATTTAATTTAAATTGATTTTAATAATTATAGATTATGCTATGCATCTTTACAGGTAAATAAATTTGATGTGCCTGTTTGTAATTCCAAAATAACAGGTAATATTAATATAATAATTAATAATAGGGTGAAACCGCGGGGCACAGCTAGTTCTAATAAAATCTTGGATTATCTGACACTTCACAATAGGTGGTAAATGTATTTAAAGTGACCATACGCCTGGTTATTTAACCATTTTATGCCGAGAAAAAATACGCAGTTTCCTGACTACATGTCAGCACATGTGTATATTATACCGACGCGTACCTACGATCACTCAAATATGTCAGCCCCTCAGAACTATACGGGCTCAACTCCAAAAATTGCAAAAATAACTATATTAAGATCATTATATACAATAAATATTTTCCCTTTACACTTATCGACGACGCACAATAATTACTACCTAAATTATTAATTCAAACTTGACGATCTTTCATTATGATTTCCAAAAAAACTGATTTTTGAAATGTGCCCCTATCATTCTGAGGATGCGATGTATCCGTCAAAGAAATATGTATCTGTATGACGACACTAATACAAACACATCGCACCTTCAGAACGATAGGGGTACAACTCAAAATTTTGCGAAAATGAATTAAGATCATAGATAAAAAATGTATGTTCTACACAACCTAAACTAGTACTCAAAACTAGTAAAAGAAATTACTGTCAATGTGAATCCAAACTTGCCGGCCGATCTATGATTGCGATTTCCAAATACATTTGTTTTTTGAATTGATCTCTTATCGTTCTGAGGGTGCGACATCTAGGTCATAAATTTAACAGGCTTCAACCGCCCATTCTTAACCTATTAAAAAGGTGACTTTTGACGTAATACAAATGACATTAACAGCATTCGCTAAATTAAAAGTGTAATTTGGCGCAACACGTTCCGCAGTCAAAATTTCATCGTCAAATTTGTCTTTCATTTAAAGAACTGTTTTATTCCAACAGGTAGCAAACGCCGTCGCTTCTGGCGCGAACGCCGAAGGTGTGTCCAGGAATTACGTCGAAGCTATGGCTGAGTCCCTCGGGCTCATCGCCAACGCTGCTGCCAACCCTAATGCATACCGCAACACCGTAAGTAACACGTCGAGTTAGCGATACGCGAATGCGAGAAGTTGAATAAAAATGGAAACAATCGAATACGGTGAAATTTTCCATCGAGTGAGCCATCGACTCGCCCTGGCAATTAATGAATCGAGAAGTTTTTTGATTGGTGCGCGTCGCATTGAATCTAGCCGAATGCATGAGATCGCAATTAACCTCTCGACATAACACATCGGTACACACACTGCACACTTTACATCTTGAATAATTGATAGAACCTGGTTGAAAAACAATACGTGACGTTTTCTCATAAAAAAGCAAGATGAAAAAAATACAGAAAACAAGGAAAAATATACAGAACCGGTGTCACTGGGAATCGAACCGAAAGCCTTATTTCGTTATCACCCGGCTGGTAACCCCCCGTCTAAGCTGGCAGATGTCGGCGAAATTCATAAAAAATAAAAAAATAAATGTTTTTTCTCTGTCAGTCTGTTTGCTCCGGCGAATCTCTGAAACGGCTGGCAGAACTTTCACTGGCTGATGTTACCAGAAGTAATAGCTACATTCATTTAAAAAAATGCGCCACTTCACTAATTACGCGGGCTAGTATTGTCATAAGGGGGGCCATATACTTATATCTAAGTTTAAGGAAGAAGATTACATAGTTAATGATTTGCTATCCAATGGTGTTAGGAAACGATCCATAAATCACATTCAGAGAGGTGATCAACTAATCTATATCTATGAGGTGATCCATCATACAATTCCAATTTCCACTATTCCAACTAGAATAATGTTGACCAATATTCTTAGCTATTATCTAGTTTCCACACCTACTGTGCGGAGATTAATGGCCTGTCGACTTACTTGATTTATGCAATTCGTAGGTTCATACAGGTAACGTCACGAGCGATGAGCGCTGACTTTCAATGCGCACTCTACTCATCTGTCTCTGTCTGTCTGTATGGCGAGACGCGAATAAAGTACATGCGCAGTTACCCCTAAAATTTTTGCTGAGCGATCATTAATTGTGACGGCACCTGTGCAACCGACCTGTCCTCACTTCGCTTCGGGTTACGATTAAAGAGGCTATTTATTAGAAAACGTTGACTTTTCTCTACTATCTTTAAATTCAATATGGTTTTTTATTTAACGTATCAAAAGCCGTAACGTACTTTAGAAAAACTAATATATTTTTTACTATTTAAAGACAAGCTTTTACCCGTAACTTCGTCCACGTTTCTTAGACCCTAGCCAATAGATTGAATAATCTTTTCTGCCTTACTGGGAAGGTGAATAAAGCTGCTGAAATCCAGGAATATACGGCAGGTCGAAGATTTATTTTTGGCTTGAGTCTGTTTGATTTGATGTGTATTAAAATGTTTATATAGTTTGTGTGAAATGCTTTAATTGTCTCTGTCACAGGTTGGACCCGGAGGTGCTGGATGTGCCGGTGCTGGCAGATCATTCCAACTTGATGGAGCATGGAACAGAGCCATCGCACAATTACCTAGTATCGCAAGGTAAACAGCATGTATCATAGTTTTTATACATAAACATACATACATTCATATGCTCACGCCTGTATTCCCCGAAGGGGTAGGCAGAGGTGCTGTAATCACAACACCCACTTTTCACCGAAGATGATTAAGTGCCAACGTGACAGATGGTAATAAGTACATAAAACAAAAGAAAAAAGGCTCTAAAAAAATTAAAATAATAAGTTCACGCCATCTCAAAAGGGTCCCCGAAGGGGTAAGTGAAATAAGAAAACAACAAGATGATTGTGAACTGCCTGTATAAGAAAATAATAAGCTTAATTAATAAATACTTCTTATTGATACAAATATTTATACAGATAAATAAAATTGAAGAATCTGAATTTTTGGGTCTTGTATGCAACGAGCTTGATCAAATACCCCCTGTATGCGCCGAGCGCTCAAAGCCTATTACGACACCTGCTTATAGCACTCGAACCTAGCGTGCTGTAATTTTTTAGTCTGCGAAATTATTTCTTCAGAGATTTCCGTTCCTAGTGCGTGAAGATATTACTTGTTGGCAAATTTCATAACAATACCATTTTAGTATTGATCCCCTTGTCTATTTATACAATATAAGCCCATTCATTTGATTGGGTTGAATGCGAAGTGAAAATTAAAAAATATTTATTTGGCCACTTTGGGCCCTGGCAAAGCACTTATGAACGTCAATAAATACAAGTATCTTTTCTCTCAGGGGCCCAACCATGAGCTCTTATTGCAATGTAATTACAGTTGTCTGACAGTGACAGATGTATACACATCATATACATCTGTCTCATAATATGAGTAAAACTATCATGGCAATAAGAGTTCATGGTAAGGCCTCAGGTCCTAGGTATTGCTGAACTTCCACTTAATAGCCCTACAAGCTTCTGAGAAAGAGGTCTCGACTAACAAACAGATTCAATGAGAGTGAAGAAGTGATGACATTAATTAAGAACGTCGTTGTACTCATTGTCAATTTCAGCGACCTCGACGCTGAATACTGCGTAGCTAAGCGTCTCCTCGGTGCATACGATGCCCGTACTAACAACATCGCCACTGAACTTACCAGCACTGCTATGCCACCCGTCTTGCGCGCCGTGAGACAAGCTTTGCCTGCCCTAGTTGAGGTGAGTTACACAAATCTGCTTAATAACATTACATTATATGCCCCATAAAGAACTAAAATATACTCACGCCATCCCAGAAGGGTCCCCGAAGGGGTAAGCACAGGTGTTGTATTAATAACAGCCACATTTCACCGAATGTGATTAAGTGACAGAAGGCGAGTCCATCGCCGTCTTAGGCACTATACACACGTCTTTGAATTACTTCTCAGACATATGCAGGTTTCCTCACGATGTTTTCCTTCACCGTAAAGCACGTGGTACATACATACATAAGTTTTTTTTAGAAAAACTCATTGGTACAGGCCCCGCTGGAATTCGAACTTGCGTCGCTTTCGTGGCAGGTGACTGCTCAAACCTCAAGGCCACCACGGCTCTTACTTATCAGATATATGCAGGTTTCCTCACGATGTTTTCCTTCACCGTAAAGCACGTAGTGTGAAATCACTGCACATGAGTTTTTTAGAAAAACTCATTGGTACAGGCCCCGCTGGGATTCGAACTTGCGTCGCTTTCGTGACAGGCGACTGCTCAAACCCCGAGGCCAGCACGGCTTTGTTGCAACTGTATGTTGTTTATTTAACTGACGTATGTTTTCCCCAGTTCCTGCGCGAGTTAGGAAACAATGGAAACGCAGCCGCAGCAGCTTCAAGAGCAGCTCAAGCATTGACCCAATCTTTCGGTTATTAACTTGCAACCTGACCAACATATCATATAGTATCTTAGTATATCCAAAATAAACAAAGAACACACCATACCCCAAGTAAAATCTTTATTTATATACTATTGTTTATAAACTCCAAATGCGCTGTCAATAGCGTATTTTTTTTTTCAAAACTGACGAAATAGTAGGCGTTAAATGTTATGTAAATATACGTTAATATTCTAAACAAAAATGACATGGCTTTTTATTTCGGTTGATGATTTTTTAAGTAATAAAGATGTATCCACACGTTCAAATTGATTTGTTAGTTTTATTTTATTAAATTTTTAAGAACCCTGAAATAAATGCCTCTTTTTTTCAAATTAAAAGTAAAATTTTGTTTAAAAAAAATTATTACTTAATTATTACATAAAAATATGCACAGCCGCGTTATTTACTAAGGTTTCTCAGCCTCGAGCTCGGGCACCGACCGACCTGTAACGATTCATCTGCCTGGCATTATCCCATACATTGTCGGGTTCGGCACTTGATTCAACTCGATGTGGCTGATCACGTGATTTTTATACGAAGCGACTGCCATCTGACCTTCGCAACCCCATTTACGAGGAAAATCTGTAATCTGGGTTAAACCAGTTGTCAGACTATTTTAGTCCTCCGACCGACTTGTAACAATTGCCAAAGATAATAAATTGTCAACCGGGACCGACGGCTTAACGTGCTCTCCGAGGCACGGAGGGAACTCGGGCGGTCACCCATCCAATTACTGGCTATGGTTATTAGCCGTTAGGGTTGCTTAACTTCGCTGATCGAATGATATGCGCAACAGCAACTGTGCTACGAACTCCTCCAAGACTTTATAAAGTAAAATTAAATACAGGTAATGCTCTTAGTTCTCAAGTTATAAATACTGGCAACTTACAACTTGTAAGATGCTTTAAAGGGGTAAGTTTGCTTCAAACATTTTTGCATGGAGGTAAAGAGAGAAGAAGTTATACTACAAAATACTTTGCGTCTCAGTAGCCGTCATAATTGTAGAATGATAAAAACAAGTGAAGGAAAAATTCGACGCATGAGGTAGGAAGAGTAGCTCAGTTGATAGGGCAACTGCACGGTTCGAGACCCGCCTCGTGTTCATATTTCTCTAATAATTGGTTAACATTTTTTGCAGAATTCTTCAAAACTGGCTCGTAATTCACTAAGATTTCTCAGCGTCGCACTCATCGTCGAGTGTCGGTTTTAAAGAAACGAAATTGAACCTTATCAATTACCTATGATTGAAACCAACGTTCGTCGTCGAGTTCGACGCTGAGAAACTTTAGTGCATAACGCTGCAGCAGTTTTTGCGTGAAAGAATAAGAAACATACATCCATACATACCCACAAATAGTTTTTATATTATAGTGTTTAATAGGATTCCGCAACAGCAGACTAAGCGGTAAATAAATTATTTATCATTCCTTCCCAATACATACGTAATTGTATGAATAATGTTATTCAGATGTATTTTTGTAACATTCAACTGTTACTCACAATAAGGAAAATATATATTGACAGTTCGTGTGATTTTACTGGCGAGATAAGTAGTGTTCACAATACTTCATTTACAGAGGTACAAAATGGCCACCGTGCGCTGGATTATATTGAAATTATTGCTTTTTAACTATCGTTCATGTCATAGTTTCTGTTACTACGATGAAAATGGAGGTATATATATTCATTATTTATCATAAATTAAAGTCACCGTATTCATAAAATTATTTTGCCTGTTTGAACGCGTCGTTCTTCTAAACTAAGTTATCTTGATATCTTGATATGGTTTTGCTAATATGTAGGAGTTGAACTTCGAGGGCTTCACACCTAATACATACACATGCTCACGCCTGAATTCCCCGAAGAGGTACGCAGAGGGGTTGTAATAACAACACCCGCTCTTGACCAAAGATGATTAAGCACCAACGTGACAAATTGTGAGTCTGTCGCCGTCCCAGGCACTATAAAAACATCTTCAAATTACTTCTCAGACATATGCAGGTTTCCTCACGATGTTTTCCTTCACCGTTAAGCACGTAGTGGGAAATCACTGCACATAATATTTAGAAGAACTCATTGGTACATGCCCCCGTGCCTCGGAAAGCACGTTGCACCGTTGGTCCTACGCCTGATCTCTCTCCGGTCGTGTCGGATTGCCTCCCATCGGACTATGAGAGTGAGGGAATAAAGAGTGCACCTGTGTTTGCGCACACACTTGTGCACTATAATATCTTCTGCGCACATGGCTGATCCTCGTTGAGATTAACCGCCGTAACCGAAATTCGGTAGGAATTTTTATTATTATTATTATTATTTTATAGTTGAGTTTTTTTTAATATTTCAGGTGTCATAAAAGATAACAGTAGCCTAATTTATCTCATTGAGTCTCCTACTGATCATGTGGCACAATCAATGAACAGAATCATAGAAGAAAAAGTACCATGTATGACCTTTTTAAAACTATGGTGTGAAGGCACTGTCGAGGATACAATTAACGTGGTGGATATCGTTAAGTAAGTATACTCCTGGACTTATATAGAAGAATAGCAGTATTACCCTCTTAGTTCCCGTTCCCATAGGAGTACGGGGATGAAATATAGCCTATGTAACTCGCTCATAATGTAGTCATCCATTGCTGAAAGAATTTTAAGCTGCGGTCCAGTAGATTTTAACCCTATTCAATGCAAACACACAAACATTTCCTCTTTATAATATTAGTATAGATGAAATCATGAGTGTTTCTAAAAAAAGTTTAAAATTAGTGGCTTCGTCTGTTGCTGCTAATTGTAAGCGGTTAGAAGCTTGTGAGCACTTAAGTATGACTCGCTTACCATCTTTATACAACTTATATCAGCGCACAGCTTTCACAAACAAATTTTCAACCCCCATTTCACTCTTTTAAGGGTGGAATTTCGAAAAACCCTTTTATAGCTACTTACACGTTTCCAAAAAGGCATCTTCCAAATTAATGTCTCTAGGAACAGCAGTTTAATGGACAGGGCAACACGGAAAAACATAATCCTGGTATAAAAATAAAGAAGAAGGATGTGGTAATAATTAATATTGGTAGAAATAACATTGTTTTCATTTCAAACATAAAAAGGATTGAAATATAATTGAAACCCATATATAACATCCCCGCTGGTTTTAATTGAAAAATAAATTATGTTTAGACCCTTGGTCCGTGGGGTCCTACCGCTATAAGGCTTTTTAAAGAAATAATAATAAGGTTGTACTAGTCGACATCACAGGAGACTGAAGAGCTGATAGCTACCTCGGACAAAGAATTAGTCTTTCCATTCAAAGGGGGGAATGCTGCCAGTATCTTCGGAACCTTGCCTACAGGGACTCTTTTTAATACTATATTTTAGTTCTTAGATTATATTTTTTTAGGTTTGTTTTTGTTTATTTTATCCGAAACTGTATGATAAATTTATAATAGGATTATGCTTATGTTTTGTATTTTCAGAAATGTTATAAACATCCACGTCCCTGATTTTAAACCCGAAGATTACAATGGTATAAAGTCGAAAGTTATTTACGCTGGTGCATTAGTCCCAGAAGACAAGAACAAAAACAATGATTTGACATATACTAAACTCATTAGTGCGCCAGTTCAGGAAAATGAAGACCTCTATAGACTCATATTAACACTAAATGAAACAACTAGCGAAACTTACGGCAACAACGAAATTCCTATATGTGGTTTACCAAAACCTGTTAGAATTCTTCTATGCGTTGAATATAACGATTTCAACATTTTCAATGCTAATTTTAATGCCGACCGTATGCAACTATCCATAATCACTACAACTATAGACAATTGTAATTCAGAAATGGGAAAACATCGAGGTACTCTGTTCGCCGTTGTAGCATCGAAACCTTTTGAGACATACTTCGAGGTGAAATCACCAATAATATTTTACAATCATCCGTTCATTTCGCAAGACGATATGTCAATGTTTCCAAATTCACTGACGATAATGAAGAACTCCCAATTATTACCTCATGCTATGATGGCATTCATTACGAGAATGGAATGGAATAGAGTAGCCATACTATCAGATGACTCGCCTTACAGTGAAGAATTTGAGACCGGGCTAAGACAACTGTTCGATAAAAAAAAAGTGGCATATATTACTAAAAAGGTGGGCTTGGATCTGGAAGAGGTAAGCCATACGCCAGTAATACACATTTCAAGTCAAAGACACAATGAAATACATTAATAATAAAATAAAATAAATATGCTCACACCATCTCTGAAGGGGTAAGCAGAGGTGTTGTAACAACACCCACATTTCACCGAATATGATAAAGTGCCAACGTGACTGAGGGTGAGTCCATAGTCATCTCAGGCACAATACGTCTTTGAATTAATTCTCAGGCATATGCACGTTATGCACGTTTTCTCACGATTTTTTCCTTCACCGTAAAGCACGAGGTGTGAAATCATTGCACTTAAGTTTTTAGAAAAACTCATTGGTACAGGCCCCACTGGGATTAGATCTTGTTGCGCTTGCGTAGCAGGCGACTGTTCAAGCCCCAAAGCCACCGCGGCATGTAACTAAAACAAACAGCCTGCCTAATGACACCAGTTTAGTCTCCTTTTAATGCTGTAATCTAATAAAACCACAGATAAAGAAAAAAATCGCTTAAATAACACTGTGATTCATCCAGAAGATTTCAGATTTCATTTTCTACGACAAGGAGGGCAACGGAGTCGTATATTTTAGAAAAAACCTCAAAATATTCCCACCACGTTCCTGCCAGAACTCTTTTTAAAGTCGTTTTTAAATTTTTGTTTCAGACAATAGCATACCTGTACAAAGTGAAGGCCAAGATAGTTATTTTAAATATAGGTGAAACAAGTGGTCAACACTTCTATGAAGCTTTCTTAAATGTCCAACCACGCAGTTGGACTGCCTGGATTGTGCGTGACTGGCCGTTTAATAGTCTGAAATATTTACAGGTGTTTTTGTTAGATCTCATTATTACTTCATATCTTCTCGATGATTATGAACCTATGTCTCTCTAAAATTACGGGAGCTACTAACAGATTCAAGATAAGTACAGGTGCCGAGCTATGAGCGCGTATTTTGAACGCGCATTAGTTATTTTATGAGTCTGTCTCTGTGTATATGTAAGGTGTGAGGCGATTAAAAACATGTGCAGTGTCCCTCACAATTTTTGCAGCTCCTTAGCGCGATCCAACTGACGTGTTGCGCCATCTTGCGTGTCTCTTTTACCTTTTCACCACTGAGCTGATAAAGCGATTTTGTTGAAATTTGGAATAGAGTTAGCTTTAACCCCAATAATAATTTAAAAAAAATCTTTTTCCAGAAACCTCTTCAATCAGAGGGTCAGGTGTACACTGTGTCACTCAACAAATATACGTCGATTCAGAACCAACATGCGCTGATAATAGACCAGCAGGTTTCGAAGACCAGAATTGATGAAATTATTACCATTATAAAGGACGTTTTACCCAACAATGACACAGATTTACGGTTGAATCCTCGAAATACTTATAGGTAACCAATAATTTGTAGTCGGTGAAATGTGGGTGTTGTTACGACACCTCTGCTTACCGTTGCTCAATTGGCAGAGCAACTGCACGGTTTGCAGAGGCCGTGGGTTCGAGTCCCGCCTCGTGTTCATATTTTCCTTGACCATTTTTCATACCTTCGTTCATTCTAACATTGTGTAAAGTATTGTATCCGTTGTCTGGTACCATACAAGCTTATTTTAGTTTAGGACTAGATGACCCTGTGATAATGTTCGATCGTGTATCAGTATCTTATTCTTGCAGACTTCTTCGACATGCTATGAAGAACGACAAGGTCCCTGGAGCTTACGTGCACCAAATCAGCTATGGCGAAGTCAGTAAAAAGCTACGCATCACTATTTCTGAAGATTTGGGGCATGTCACTACCAGCATATTGCAGGATAGTGCATTCAAGTACATTCCACTAGACCGACCCCGTTGTTTAGTTAATAAGAACAACTACTTGGATTACTGCGGCGAACAGGAACTGCTGTATCTAATGCTGGTCCTCATTGGATTCTCTTTAACTCTTTTAGTAATTACAGTTTTCTTCAATCATCTATTGGATTCGTCTAATAGTTACTCCAATTTGTAAGCAAGTTGACTTACATTCTTAATGCTGAACTGGGGGCCCACTATGATTGTTTAGACGCATTTCAGCAGAGCATAGTTATTCTCTGCTGAAAGCGATAATGGTAGGTCCCGTGATGGTGCGTTAAGCTGTAAGGTATCTTAGCGCAAACTCGACGGCGAGTGTCAGTCTCAAACATAATACACTACACAGGGTGTCGGAGAAAAAGGAACAGTTGTCTTCTGGAAGTTGTAGGGTTTTATGTATACATATGAATACTATGTTGAACTTACTAATTTATGAATACTATGTTGAAGTCGTAAAATATCTAACTCCAACATAGAATTTACGTGAATAACTCTACGTTACCGCTGACTTTTATGGCAAAATAAGGTCTTGATATGGTCAACTCAAAGTTGTCCACATAAACGTCAACGTCAATTACTCGGAATCGGAAGAAGATATTTTATTTGCTTGGTTGCAATAATTTAATAATAGTTGTAATAATGATAATAATAGTAGTAATAATTGTATTTGCTTCCTAAAATTATACCTTATCACACATTTCAACAGGTTTCCTAATTTCCCCGTGACCATTTATACAATACCAGTGTGCTGAAATGAAAAAAAAAACAATTGATTTTATCCAAGGTTTTTAATGAGCTCCTTGAGGTATCTGATGTCCTTCTTGTCGCTAAGTTCCTCTTCATCGGTCTCCAGAGGTGGAGGGGTGCGGGTGGCAGGGTTAGGCCCGGGGAGGTCCAGGATAAACGAACGAATCTGAAATAGAGGGAATGTGAGATTGAAAATAAGAAAGCGAAAAGTTATGTTCTCTGCTACTATATTTATCTATACACCTACACACATACAGGTAAATAAAATTGAAGTGTCTGTTGATAATTATAAATTAACAGCTTTTTAATAATTGCATAGACGGTACTTACATTAACACCTAATTTTAAAAAATCCGTCTGAGTTATTGTATCAGCCGACTGCCCAAACCCTACGGTGACACAGCTCTTCTATAATCGTATTATTCTATTATTATTCTATTCGTATTAATATATTAGTTTCGAGAGTTGGCCTCTACTATTTCACTGAGCACTCAAAACTCGTGATAGCGCCTGTAACTGTAACTATAACTGTACTGGATCTAGTAATTGACCAGTTTTTGTTGTTCTCTGAGTATTATATTACGTACACAGCAATACCCCTCATGGCCCTCTTCACAATGTTCCCGCACAATATCTAAGAGAACGGGAATGGCTGAAAATCAGCGCTTAACGTAATACAATTTACGGGCAGCATAGGCTGAGCAATGTCCCTTTGCTTTTATAAGGCTTTAAACATTTATTTTTTTGTAATTCCATTAATTTGTTGTAATTTTATTATATTGTATTTATGTTCTAAGCTTAAAAGCAATAAAAGATCATTTATTTATTTATCTTTAGTGTTAGTTCTAGTTTAGTACCTTTTGAGTGACAGAACGAAGATTTTGGAGCAACTTCAACGCAGAACGCTTCTCTGTCGGGTGTGAGATCTGGTATAGGCGTATTGCTCTGTGGAACTGTGGGTACGAAATAATATCGACAAGTTCTCACCGAAAAACAAAGACATACGCAGGTTTCCTCACGATATTTTCCTTCGCCGTAAAGCTCGTGCTATCACTGTACAGTTTTTAGAAAAACTCAATGTTAAGCCAACAATGTTTGCCAACAGTTTTCTCATTTATTACATTAACTAGCTGGTGCTTGCCTGACTCCGTCTGCGTAGGATTTGACTTCTTTATATTATGTACATAATTCACTCAAGAATCTTTATAAACTATACCCTATTGTGTTACTATGTTGTATGACCTATATTATTGCAAAGTTTCATCCAAATCCATTCAGTAGTTTTTGCGTGAAACATTAACGAACATCCATACTCACAAACTGTCACGTTTATTTTAGTAGATTTTGGGCCCTGTTATGAACTGTCTTAAAATGAACAATGACTCGGAACCTAGCCGGAGAAGAACCGACAGGAAATAACCAGACATCTGTAAATTTCATCAATGAATATGGATAAGATCTTTCTTACCCTTTCAAGAAGGCACCAGGTGTCTCGGTATTGGTGCAGGAAGACGATAGGTGTGAGAGTGGTCGCGTAGAAGGCGGCCTCCCTGTCGAGCAGATCGTCTCCCTCGGACATCGCGTACACTGTGCCGCGGTACTTGTGCAGGAACGCCGTGTTCGAGTGATCTTTGTCAAAACTGTAACATAAGAATTGTTTATTTACTAGCAGTGCCCCACGGTATCACTCGCGTAGAATTTAATTCGCGTCCTAATTTAAAAAAAAAAGCATCTGTTAATCCTTGTAACATCAATGTGTGCCTGTGACACTGCCGTTAAAATCGCCGTTTTGGATATTACCGGTAGAAACAGACAGACAGAGGGAAAGATATTTTTTTAAGATGTCAGCATATTAAGAGAAAAGCCGTTACTTTGGAATTACAAACAGATCCCATGGGGGTAGGCAGATACCACTGTTTGCCACATGCTACGATCCTTACATATTTCAATTTTATTCATCTGCATAGATAATGATGAACATGGCCTTTCGCAAAGTAACTCCTGATTTTATATAAAAAAAATCCCAAATTCGCCTCCCTTAAAATGTGCCCCTGCCCTCTAGGTGGCTCCTCACTACTCAGCCGTCCATCACTGTATCAAATATAGAAATCCATCACACTCAGTCAGGAATTTAATAGCACAATAATGGTACTACCAAATTGTTGATTGCGATATTCTGCATGAATATGTGCTATTTGTCTACAGCATTCCAGTTCAATTCCATTGTATTGGAAAACAGTCGCTCTAAATGCTATGCCCCGCGGTTTTACTTGCGTAGGATCAACGTTTTTTTATTATAATATTTTTTTCCATCAGCTATCAGCCAGTGAAAGTCCAATTCGAATCAGTAAAACCGTTTCAGAGATTAGCCAAAACAAACAGACATATTTAAGTATCATAAAAAATAAAAAAATGCTAACGCCATCCCCAAAGGGGTAAGCAGAGGTGTTGTAACAACAACACCCAAATTTCACCGAATATGATTAAGCGCCAACGTGACAGAGGGTGAATCCATCGTCGTCTCAGGCACTATACTGAATGTCTTTGAATTACTTCTCAGTCATATGCAGGTTTCCTAACGATGTATTCCTTCACCGTAAAGCACGTGGTGTAAAATCACTGCACAAAAGTTTTTAGAAAACCCATTGGTACAAACCCCGCTGGCATTCGAATTACGTAGCAGGCGACTGCTCAAACCCCGAGGCCACCACGGCTAATTATCGTATATATTTTCATATGCATTTAGTGAAAATCTGATTAATTCTGTTATACGGTATTACGAACAAACACTTCAATTTTCTTTATCTGTATAGATAATTACAGATACTAGCGGCACATTCCTTCTGCCTATGCTTTGACAATGCCATACCGAAATATTTTGTGCTTGAACTATCTGTCTGCGATTCTGTGCGCGTGAAGTAGGTAAGTATCTGCGAAAAAGTAAGGTTGCATCCGCCGCGTTATTCACTAAGGTTTCTCAGCGTCGAACTCGACGAACTTATCGAACTTTGCCAAAATCTTATGAGGAAAGAAGATTTAAGTAGAGTTTTAAGAAATGTACGCTCTCTATATGCCAGTGACACTAAGTATAGCCAGTGTACACTTTAGCAGTGTATTGAATAATTGGGTGTCGGATAAGTTGTTACCAGCGCCCATAAGCCAATGGATTTCAATGATGCTGACCCTGCGAAAGTTTCATCAAACAAATCTTGAAATTGTGTCCGGCTCTGGAAGCAATGATAACTAACTGTTGAGAAATTAAGGAGTGACTCACTAAGGTAGTATAGCGTAGAACCTCCGAACAATATCTCTGACCGTGGGGTGGATCTTGGAGCACGGGAGGTCGAAGTCCTCCTGTCGCCGTGAGTGGCGGAACACCCACTGGTCTTCACTTTCATTATCCATTTCCATCTCCACACCTACTGATGGCATCTGGTGACCAATGTACGTATAAGTTTATGAACGCAGTACTGACAATGTCATAAAAAAATTCAGCAATGTTTTGCATCAATTCGAATCGTCCCTAGTGAATGGGTCGTAATAGAATATTATTATTAATAAGCTTATGTTCTGTTTATAAATGTGGATGATATCAAGAAGAGTGAATCAATAGTGTGAAAGACGATAGGACTCGAAAGGCAAACGTGAATACAAATAAAACAGGCTGATAGAGAGAAAGATATTGTGCCGACCACAACTAACATGGGATAAGGACGTGGATGATGATATCGAAAATCTCAACTCCATAACCTGACAAATGACGGTCACGAGTAGCTGGCAAATGGAATAATATCAGATAGTAGCAGGTTCAGTCAAGTTCAATTAGAAATACAAAGAAAAAATTGATACTCACCACAACACCCAACCAGAACACAACAAGACATATCTTTGATCCCATGTCAGGTCTCCTAGCTCATACATGATAATTTGTCGCCCACAAACAGCATCAAGTAATCTTATTAAAGAAATAACTATTACCACGGTATATTTACATTATATAAATACGGAGCTGATATGACCAAATAGTTTGAAGACTTGGCGGCGTTAATCTGACATGACACTATACGTTGAAGAAAATACTTTTTCAGGTTTTCACCTCTAAAAAGTATTCAATGTCAAGCTGTTATAATATCTATGGAAATCCTGTTTATCACTAAACACGGGTTTGCCGTCGTCCTCGTAATCTATACTTACTCGCTATCGTCTCCGCCGAATATTAGTATGGGAAATTGAAGAACTAAAATATCTCATACAAATATTGCGACTGACGCTAGCGAGTATAGATTACGAAAACGGTGGCTGGAAAAAAGCTCTCCACAGTTGAACAAGCCATTCTAAATACAATTGCGCTAAAAGGAGATTAAACTAGATTACGTCAAGTTGAACAAAAAAGTTATACTGTTTAATGAATAAGGTTGTCTCATGGATGGACCATACCTGGTCCACAAACCCTACAGATTTAGCAGTAGGAATTATTAGAGGTAATTTGAGGATTTGGTAAACCCAGTGGCCACAAAAGCTGGGTCATTACCCACTCCGGTGGCGAATGGGACGTCCACAGAGTCTCCTTAACCAGACTAACTAGCGTTAATATATATCTTTTATGCAGGTGTCAATAAAGTTCAGAATTCGATGTTAAGGTTGGGAATACTTTGTCGTCAGAGCCAAAATAAAATCGATTAAATAAACGAGTTTTTATTACAATACATACGTCATAAGTAGCAACAATAATTTACAAAACGTAAGAGTTTGAATATTACTAGCGGAGCGAGGGCGTTCGTCGTCAAATGATTTTTCAAATGAATTTGGATTCTTCGGCTCCTGTAACCCGTCATATTCCTGCTCGGGAACAGATGATTTTCCAAAATTTGCTAAGCGTAGAGGCATTTCCTGTAATTGCACAAAAATAGCATTGCAATTACTTTCACTTATAAATGTAAGTATGTAGAAAATAGTTATTACAATAATTTCCTATTCGCCTGCCTTTATTAAAAACCTTCCGACATACATGCCTATTATACTTCTGTGTAAGATTATTTATATATTTATACAGGCCGATATAAAATGCCCAATTAAACAAAGGAAACGATGATGACTTCTAAGGCAAAAAATTACAGACAATCCCAAAACAATATTGCTTATTTTGCAACTTCTCACATTAATAATTACAAATCTTATAAAATTTTGCTATGATTTAGTATTTAGTTTGATGGGTTACTTTGTATTTAAATTACTCTATATATCTCTTGTTGGTCTAGCTAGTGCCATCTCTTTGTTCCTGTGTCCCTACTCGATGTAATATATATTTGCTACTGACCGTTCCTGTAGTTCTCGAGGGCTTCACTTTCAAAGTTATGTCGCGTCCCTTCGCCTGTTTAAAATATAAAACCAATTAACAGAGCCGTGGTGGCCGATTGTTTCGATTAGTCGCCTGCTACGCGAGCAATGCAAGTCCAAATCCCAGCGGGTTGTACCTACATAATATATGAGCTTTTCTAAAATAATAGTACAGTGATCTCACACCACCTCATGAAAAATAATATCCTGAGGAACTTATATATGTTTGAAAAAAAAATTTAAAGAAATGTCGCATGTGATTTAAACGCTTAGCGAAAATACTGAGGATAACAGCGCATGTATTTATACTACTTCATACAAGGCTCAAAAAATTACTAATTAAGCTACGCCATTTACGCCAAAAAGAGCGGCGCTCAACACTCGTGACGGCACCTGTATGTAGGTAAGTATGTCTGAGACAATCATAGACTTGTCATGTTTCATTGGCATTTAATCATCGTTGTTGGAAAGTGAACGTTGGGAACACCTACTGGGATCTATGTGGATGGCGAGAATATGTATTTTTTACTACATCTATTTAAACACGTTCACCTTTCTCTGTGAAGTGAACTGTTCCGACGAGCGTCCCTTCTTATCATACATGTTAAGTGGTGTAAGATGTTGTATGAACTCTTCCATGATAAACCGCGCGCGCGCTATAATGGGCTCCAACGCTCGCATGTGCTTCGCTATCGATATCGGCTTCGTCGTAGTCAAGTATCTGTTCACCTGCCAATTTGGTTCCTATATTTTATACTTTACTTTTTTAAACAAACAATCTTCTTTTAATTTTTACTTCAATTTATGTTAAAAACTGATTGTTTGTATTACCTTAACCTGTTACATAAATTATCATTCGCTCTGGGTGATTCTAGGATTTTTTTTGAACCTTTATCGATAACGTTAAGTATATTTGTAATCCTGCTTACATTATCAATTGATTCAATCCCCTTACACGGTCAGCTCGAGTTGTTAGCCAGTGATCAACATACAGGGAGTGATCGAGCAGTCAAGTTCAATTGCCTGATAATACCATTGATAAAGTGCTGCCGACCACACTAAGCAGTCGAAGTAGAGCGTGGGTTGCAAGCTATGCAGTCACCGTATGAAGAAGTCGATCTTTACTACCACGAATAGAGTACCTATTTAGGTCGTAATAAGGTGCATATAATACCCTGGCAATAGAGCACCATCCAAACTTTTTAGTAGTGACAGGATCGGTGACCGTCATCCAGATCATAGCCAGTATTCTGGGGAAGGTGGTGTGCGGTTCCCCCATCATCACTCCAGGCGTCTTGATCAGGGCGTCCAGGTCCGGCTCAGCTTCCAGCATGGCCGTCTCCACGAGCAGCTTGGAGTGCATCAACACTTGGATCAACTCTGTTACTAGTATTCCGTCATCGCCTTCTAAATTCCTAAAAAGATAATGCATAATATGCAATGTATTCAGCATAAAGTGAATTACAAATTATGCGTAATTAAGTTCACGTTCAACATTCTGAAAAATACCAAAAAAAAATTGAGGCATCCTGACTTGTGGTATGAGTAGCCTGCTACGTAAAGCTCAAATCCCAACGGTCTATACTAATGAGATTTTCATAAAAATTTAAAAAAGAAAGGAGAACATCGTGATGAAACATGCATATGTATGAGATATCGATGGACTTACCATCTATTACGTTGGAACATAATCATCTTTGGAAAGTATCTGCATACTTCCTCGGAGACTTTATCAATTATCAATAATAATAATAATAATAATAAAAAATTTAAAATAATAATCAATACATATGAGGAAGCACTCACTTAAGTAACTCCAGCATTAGTCTAGCAACCTTCCCTGAAGCAGGTCTGGAGTAGGCGATGCAATCAGTGGAGAGTATTCTCGCCGGCGGCGAGGGCTCGGTCTCAAAGGCTGCAGCCAGCTCTCTCTGCCTCATGTCCTCGGCTGCCAGCCAGTCTAAAGTCAGGGCTGATCTATACGCTGCCATCGCCGATATCGTGGTCCTTGTCACGTTGTAAGGGTAGTAGTAGACGCTGTCTTGAGCTGCGCACTGCGCCGAGATATAGAGGTCATCCAAGTTTAGTCTCAGGAAGTCATACGATAAATGATTGAACCTGCCGATCACAAGGTTCAGGGTTCGAATCCTCACTCAGTTCAAAAACTTATATTAGGTTTTTCTGTCAAGAAATTCACAATAAATACCAGCAGTTTGGAAGTTGGCGGTGTTTACACGCCCATGATTGTTCAAGCACCGCATAGAACTTCTTCGCTTTGAGCCCAGTGTGGTTCTGACGTTGAATTTAATGGTACCAAAATGTTACGTCAAAGCTAAGGAGTTCCTTAATATGCGCTGCTTGAAACGAAGACAGTAGGCCTCTTGATCGATCCTCCATTAAGGTATACCTATTTTTATTTCCCGTCTTGACAGAATCACGATAAATCACTAATTCTTTCTTTCTTTCTTTCTTTTCAAAAATGAAAAAGAAGCCACTTCGGAAGAATTACTTTATGACTTGGAAAAATAGCTGGTTCGTGTTGAATAGAAACAGAGACAGTCGGTAACCAAATATTTGTTTGAACTTCAGTAGATAAGTCTATAGGTAAATTAGTAGTTATAAATTATAATTTTTAGGAGCCAAAATATGTAAAGTAAAACACATTCTATAAATACCCAATGGAGGAAAAGTAAAAATGTTCCAAACTCGAATTAAATTTCAGGAAACTTTTTCAATTCGCTCTTCTTGCGAAAGTCGGATGACTGTATAAATGAGTTTATGAAAATTCAGTATTATGTAAAAAACTGAAACATTTCAGGGGGTGAATATAAAGCACCTGACAATACGATATTTCGCGGAAATTATCGAGGAAAAATAAGTGTTGTTCTGTTCCATTCAATAATATTTTCTCATACAAGACGTATTCAAAGCTCGCGAGACTCAGATGTTTAAGATCTATGGGTCTAGACAAAGCAATATTCTCTCGCGCTTGCGCTAATAGATGCGAAACAAAATGTATGAGAATGACATAAATCACGTGCCTGATTGTGCTGAGGTTGATTTAAAAGCAAATTAAAATATCAACATTTAAAGTTAATAAATGTCTTAGGAAAAATATACTATACAATAAAATATACTATATAATAGTCAATGCGTACCCGAGGATATTGATTTGCCTGACCGATACTTGGAAGTCTATAGCTAAAAATAATATCTACATTGAAAATATAATGTGCTGTTTGAAGGCACAGGATACAAGCATAGGCAAACTATTTAGCTAATAATGATTCCAAATTCTATCTATTTGCATTAACTAATCTACATAAGTCATTCACAGCGGTCTTTTTCGACAAAAAGAAACTCGCTTGAGAATTCGCAATAAATTTAACTTATACCTACGTATAGCACCTTTACTTAACATAAGGCATATTAAATAGCTTTTCGCTTAACAATGTCAACACGAAAAGCTCGCAAATTACGCTAATTCAAACATAATATCCTTAAGCGTGTAAGAGGTGCGCCAACGATAGGTACTTTGCGTAAATTTCAGAGATTTACCTACACGCTTACATCACCATTCTGCTATGAAATTGCTTTCGTGATATCATATTAAGGCTTTTGGCAAATTCAAAAAGAACCTTTAAAAAGTCTTAAATTTTTGACCAAATTTTTGCATCCAGATTAGGAGAATAGCTAAAATATTTTTGAATTTGGAGGAACAACTTTTTTGACCGGATAAATTTGGTAAGTACCTCGTACGATTCCATATATTTACCTTTTAATAATTAATGAACTATGCCTACTAAATGAGGGTAGGCTGTGAAGTTTCCACATACAGAGTTTGTCACTAACGCTTTGGTCACAAATGTCGCGGTAACCACTTACCATCATGCGGCACTATGGCGCTATAAAAATCAATGCTTTTTTAGCATTCCATTCCCGTGGGAGTACGGGGATAAAATATAGCCTTTATTAATCAGTGATACTGCAGCATTTAAATGGTGAAAGATTTTTTCAAACGGTCCATTACTTTTTGAGCCAATTCGTTACAAATATACTTACATACAAATCTTTCCTCTTTGTAATATTGGTAGAGACTATATTCTGATTTATGGTAATAGTAAAGTCATATAGACGGCGCCACGAGCGAACTCTTTGATGCGCAAAATTTAATTGCTCGTTGGTAAATGTTGGAAGAACTAAATAACACTTCACCCGACCCGGATCGCACCCAGCACCTCGTGTTACGCAGTGGCGTTTGCGACCAATGAGTCAAGGAGGCATTAGACCAACGTCAGTAGACACATGACAACATTAGGAGAGCTTGTAAACATGTAGGTACCTAATGTAATAAAATAAAAGTATTATAGACTAGTAGTAGAGTTAATTTCAAGAGTGACCCGCGGAACCCCAAGTTTTTTTTTTTAAGTTTCTCCTTGTAACATTTGCTATCTAGGAAGAGCTCGTGGCACAGTTGCTACCCTAGCACTAGCCAGTAATTGAATGGGTGACCGCCCGAGTTCCCTCCGTGCCTCGGAGAGCACGTTAGCCGTCGGTCCCGGTTGCCAATTTATCATCTTTGGCAATCGTTACAGGTCAGTCGGAGGCCCAAAATAGTCTGACAACCGGTTTAACCCAGATTTCAGATTTTCCTCGTAAAAGGGGTTGCGAAGGTCAGATGGCTGTCGCTTCGTATAAAAAATCTGGTGATCAGCCACATCGGGTTGAATCAAGTGCCAACCCCAACAGTGTATGGGATAAGGCCAGGGAGATGATGAAGTAACATACGGACTAATTACGGAGATAAGTCGGAACAAACAGAAGGATAGTGAGAGACAATTTGAGAAAATGTTTTAATAAGAATACCGTATATATACTTTTACATATGCTCACGCCTGTATTCCCCGAAGGGGTAGGCAGAGGTGTTGATAACAACACCCACTTTTCACCGAATTTGATTAAGTGCCAACGTGACAGATGGTGAGTCTATCGCCGTCTCAGGCACTATACATACGTCTTTGAATTACTTCTCAGAAATATGCAGGTTTCCTCACGATGTTTTCCTTCACCGTAAAGCACGTGGTGTGAAATCACTGTACATAAGTTTTTAGAAAAACTCATTGGTACAGGCCCCTCTGGGATTCGAACTTGCGTCGCTTGCGTAGCAGGCGACTGCTCAAACCCCGAGGCCACCACGGCTCATATATATATATATATACTTTTATGTGCATTTATTGAAAAGCTGTTATATTTTAATTACAAACAGACACTTCAATTTTATTTATATCTATAGATACTATAACCATATCACAGCCGTACCTTACCTATGGTTCCGTCATGAGTTATAAGCGCTGACCTTGAATGCGCAGTAGTCATTTTATGAATCTATCTCTGTCTATATGTGTAACGCGACGCGAATTAAATACATACGCAGATGTTCCCACTACATTTCAACGAGCGCTCATAGCTCGTGACGGCACCTGTGTGATTAAACTCTTCATAAAACTCACAGCTGCCCAAAGAATAGTGACCGGTATCGTTAGTCTGTACATGTTGTACATTTCAACTACATCACTGGGTAATTTACAATAAAGTATTATGAAATTTGATACATCTGTGGAACTTGGCACAATTTGTGATCTGTCAAAGTGACAGTAAAAGACAAGAATCGAAGAATAGAGGAATGTAGAAGATTTCATCTGTTTATAATCTTATTTTTTCTTTAAATCCAAATAGTGCTACCATAAAGTAGGGTCGCGATCCCTCCACCTAATAGCCAGGGTTTAAGAATTTGGCGCGCTATGGTATGAACTGCCTGTCGTAAGAGGTGACTAAAAGGGGTACGAAGGCCTCCTGGCGGTGGTCGGGGTGGGAGCCTTGGCCACCGAGCCGCGGGCCCGGGAAGGTGCTCCAGGAGCGGCGATACAGCTGCCCCGTGGATGTGCCCCAACAAAGTGTGGGGGACACTGGTGCGATCTATCAGAGTACCCGCAGTGCCCCTAAGCACAGAGGATGGCCACAGGGTGGTTTTAGTGCAGTAAAAATCCCACATACTCTGTTCTCTCCCAGGGCGGTCGGGGACCTCTTGAAGGTTTCCCCTTCATCAACAACCAAAAGGAACTTAATCCCAGAGGAGTAAAGCCAGTTAAAAGTATATGCGTACATCATATTTTAGTTTTTGTATGAAACGAGTGTAGAATTTAAGAAGAGTCGCGGATAACCTAAGTTGGGAATTCACGAAAGTGTAGTCACTTTCGTGAATTCTTTACGAAAATGAGTAATAAGCTACTGTGCTAACTATTTGTCTCTGAATATCGCACAGAAATTCCATCCCTTCGGTTTCCTGCTCCTAATCATAGAAGAACCTCTAATTTTTTTTTCAAATCTTTTAAAAATGAGGTTTAGTTATAGTAACCGCATACCATGGCACTTGCATGCTTGTTGAAATAAAAATATTCTTTGAGGAATTCATGAATTCTTCTCGCGTCGGAATAAAAGATATCTCTTCGCGAATGAGGAAAGGTAAAGGAAACAAGACTTTTTTACCACAAAATAGTATATTAGGCAAAACAATTTTCATATAAAATTACACTTATCACTAATTGGATTCACTTACACAGATGCACTATAAATATATTTTACACACATTTACACCTTAGCATCTTACTGAGTCAAAGGTTTTGTATACTAAATATTATTTATCTTGATTCTAAATATGTACATTTTCACATGATAATAAACGACCACAGCTTAAAAAAGCAGCCTTGTTGGTCTTTACTACAGGGACACGTTTCGTGTGGATAAAATAAGATATAAAAATGATTTCCAATATTTAACATACTCCATTTTTACATTTTCAATTTTCAGTCGTTTCTGAGTAGTATTGAAGTCCAAATTGTATCAAAATAGATAGGAAAATTACATGATTACTTCGTGAATATGAGGTTCAGAATTTCAATGTATATTTCAAACTTAACATTATTATGCTGATTATCGGCACTAAATAAAATTTTACAATCGCTATATCTCAGTATAATAATAAAATTTGGCAGTATTTAGGTCTAATTTCCATTAAAATCTTGTGATATTACATGCCATTATAAGCTGGTCCACCGCCTCCTTCGGGAACTACCCAGTTGATGTTCTGAGATGGATCTTTGATGTCACAAGTTTTACCTGGAAATGTATCAATGCAACCAATTCATTGTCGTTATTATTTAACACTATAATTAAATATACACGATTCTCGTGTCGCGGTGTTTGTTACCAAACTCCTGCGAAGCAGCTGGACCGATTTGTATGAAATTTTGTGTGCATATACGGAGAATCGGCCAACATGTTTTCATACCCGTAAATGATAAGGGTGATACATCCCCAAAAAAAATGGAACTACAAAGTACTGTTTTATTATTTGAATGTTGGAAATATTTTATTGCAATCCATTAACTGTTAGGATTCTCTATATCGCGGCACAAAGTGCCTAATACTCTAACTTATTAATATCGAATTTCAATTGTACCCCATAGAATGACAAGGCTTTGTAACAGTGTTTCTCAACACGCAACATAGATGGCGCTACTCGCTAACTTGCAAAGGATGAGTACAGCTACACTAGAACCTAAATTGCGCAATAAGAGTTTTACGTGCATAGCAGTATATATACAAGTTTCCAACTAGAACAGTCGGAGCCGCAGTTCTCCACGCATGATACCGGCCGGATCACCCGCCTGGCTAAAATATCAGGTGCTGGGGATGAGCTTATTTTCAATTGACATAATGTGGCAACTGTCACTTCTCTCAATAATAAGATTAAAGACAGCACCACGGGATTCAAAACCGAGACTGGCGCAGTAAGAATTATAAAGTTTGTAGTCACAAAGAAAAATTTTGAAGTTAAGCCAACTGAATAGCATACATCTGTATTCGCCGAAGGGGTAGGCAGAGGTGTTGTTATCACAACACCCACTTTTCACCGAATTTGATTAAGTGCCAACGTGACAGATGGTGAGTCTATCGCCGTCTCAGGCACTATACATACGTCTTTGAATTACTTCTTAGAAATATGCAGGTTTCCTCACGATGTTTTCCTTCACCGTAAAGCACGTGGTGTGAAATCACTGTACATAAGTTTTTTAGAAAAACTCATTGGTACAGGCCCCGCTGAGATTCGAACTTACGTCGCTTGCGTAGCAGGCGACTGCTCAAACCCCGAGGCCACCACGGCTCTTTCTTTCAACTGAATAGATTCAGAAAATAACCAATTCCTTACGAGATTACTTTAATAATAAATATGGTAAATGTATCTTACAATGTATGCAGTTCTGTGCGTTGATCTGTAGTCTCTGACCGTCGCCAGTCTCCATCGGGACGTATTCGTAAACTCCTGAAGGGAAATACATATAATACATTTATTTGAGTTTAGGATGCAAGCTTGACTTTAACTCCGTCCCACTTCTGGGATTGAGTACAGGTGTTATAACACCCACATTTCCTTCAAGATTAAGTGCTAACGTAACTGATGGTGAGTTCGTCTTCATTTCAGGCACTATACATGTCTTTGGATTTTCCTTCAAATACGCAGGTTTCCTCGCGATGTTTTCCATCACCTAATGAGAAATAATTCGTAGTGCGAAATCACTGAAAAAAAAACTCATTGGTATTGACCACTGGGATTCGAATTAGCATCGCTTGTGTAACAGATTACTTTCCGATTAATTTCAACCAAAAACTTAGTAGGTAAGTTTTTTATCACATCGCGACGCAAACCGTGTGTCGGTCACAAGTTCGTCCGTCAGTTGTCAAAATGCTAAAATTGGTTTAAAATAGCGTACCAGCGGGACAAAACCTAGCTTCAGGTCCATCGAACACTCCAAGATTCCTCTTAACTGGCACGGAGTCGTCTTTGAGAGTCAAATGAGCTGGCTGGTCTGCCTCGTGATTCGTGCCTGTGGAATAGATATTATCCTATTATTATTTTAAACATAGAGCATATAAAGGTAACATTTATGAGTACAGGTGTCGTCACGAGTTTTGAGCGCTCAGTGAAAATAATTGAAACTGCGTATATATTTTCTCATGTCAAAGGTATCTTTATTCGATTATACTTTTTACAAAGTACTTTCAAATCGTCAGAAAGACACGATTACATAGGATTATACATGCTACCGCCAGGTTCGGAAGGTTGCTTTTACTGAGAAGAACCTGGCAAGAAACTCAGTAATTACTCTTTTCAAAAATATTATACAATTTAAAGAATACAAAATAAATAATTTAAGAATCGTAAGCTCATGGACAATGTTCCAATGCACAAATGTCGATAAAAATTAACATAACTAAAAATCTACTTATAACTAAATGCGTAACATGAGATGTTCACTCCATACCCAAAAATGACAACTGCGCAATGAAGGTCTGCGCCATAACTGGTACCAGTTATTTTATTTTGTTTGTTTTCGTAACAATAAAAATAAGTTTTTATATCTTAGCAATCAATTAATAGTGTGTGGCAGAAGACGACTTGAACAAACGTCAGTGGTCTTTCCCACTCAGCAATAAAGTTAGCATTTCTTGAGAGTTTTTCATTTGTTTTTAACAGTGAAAATTTATAAAATTTACATACATATGCTCACGCCTGTATTCCCCGAAGGGGTAGGCAGAGGTGTTGTAATCACAACGCCCACTTTTCACCGAAGATGATTAAGTGCCAACGTGACAGATGGTCAGATGGTGAGTCCATCGCCGTCTCAGACACTTTACATACATCATTGAATAGAAATATGCAGGTTTCCTTCACCGTAAAGCACGTGGTGTGAAATCACTCTGCATAAGTTTTTTAGAAAAACTCATTGGTACAGACCCCACTGGAATCCGAACTTGCCTCGCTTGCGTAGTAGGCGACTGCTCAAACCTCAAGGCCACCACGGCTCATTTATAAAATTTCACATGGCTATTAATTCCGTGAACAGAGATCGTGAATATCACTTACCAGTCAATGCAACTGAGGACAGCAGATCGAATGTGATCACCCCATCAGGCTTAGGATACTCTATGGGAGTGCACTCCTTAGCCGGCTTCAGCTTTGAGTGGTCCGCACCTACAAATAAATGAATGCGACCAAATTAAAAAAACTATTAATAATTATAAAATAGTAATAATCAATTATTTAAAAAAAATCTTAAAATTGTTTAAGAAACATGCTCGATTTTTCACAGCGTTCATTATATTGTGATAAAATTTTGATCAACTATGATCTTTAACTATTTGAATTTTGAATTTTGAAATCATGAGTACTAGCGCACGTTCGCAAAGGACACATATAAAAAAAAGCTAAATTTATGAACAAAGCCGAAAAATACTTGACATTCCAAAATAAGGTTTACCTCCGTGACTCAAAGTCCAAGGTTCCTTGCCCCGGACGAGAGTACTGAAGCCAGAGTAAGCCAGTCCGCCGTACAAGCCCATCTTCGTGTGGAATGACGGCCGGCAGTTCCGTACTTGCTGTTAACAATAACAATATTATTAGCAGAGGTTCAATACAGCAGAAAGCAATAGAGTAGAGGCATCAATAACATATTATTTTGCACTTAAACCTAACTGGCTAAATATGAGTGTCCTATAAACACACCACTGCCTACGTCATCGAGGAATAAAGGCGTATATATGCAACTATATATATAAAAGAAAGTCATGTTAGTTACACGATTTATAAATCAGGAACCGCTGAACAAATTGTGATTGGGAAAATTGGTGGGGAGGTAGCTTAGAACCAGGAGAAAGACAAAGGATACTTTATCCCGTTCCCGTGGAACCTGACATAAAACGTGGTATAACTACATAAAGTCTCCGCGGGTAAAACCGCGGGGCACAGCTAGTATTTTTATAAAATACAATTTCACTAGAGAAAGTTCACTTACAAATTGTTAAATATTAAGAGTTGCAAAAGAGCTTCCTTTCTTTTGGACAATCAGTTGGTGAAATATTTAATACGAAAATAATAATGTTCCCGCAAGTTATAATAAGGAAATAACGAAGGATGGACCTCTGTCACGTTGGCACTTAATCATATTCGGTGAAATGTGGGTGTTGTTGTTACAACACCTCTGCTTACCCCTTCTGGGATGGCGTGAGCATATATATAAAGATGGAATCACTCCAGACTCCAAGATAGTTCTTGACTATAGTAGAGACCTTATAAGTGTTTTTTTTTTCTGACAATATTGCAAATCCGAAATCTTAATGGTTACCTTCAATTCCTTGTAAACGTACGAGGATTTTAGTTTGTCTTCGTACATGGTGGGTACGACACCAGTGTCGTGAGTCGCCTCGCCTGATACTATCAATTCTACTGCGGCTTCTGCAGCCAGCATACCTGTTACATTGGACCAATTTATTCATCTGACATATTTCGAACACGAGAGGAATATTTCCCTAGGCAAAGTGATTACGTCACGTGCACGAACGTTAAAAGCAGACTTTTATATGATGTCCACCACTGTTGAAATTTTGCAATTTCAATGTATTTTGCGATACCTGATATTGTGCTAGTCACATTAAGACTTCAATGTTTCGAGCTGCTTAATTGAGATTTAGACCCCTAATTACATGGACTTCCTATTTCTTTCCGCAGAAATTGACGCCTAGGGGTCGATAATCTTGGAAATGGTAAATTCCTCGACATTCATAAGTGCCTTACCAGGGCCTAAGCTGAATAAATGATTTATTTACAATGGTTTAATTTTCAAGGTTCAACGGTTATGGAATTCACATCGAACATATTGCCGTTTTCTATAACGTATCGTATTGTATACATATCATTAGGTTCCAAAAAAATTATGGGTTAAAGTAATCATTTTCAAAGTCGAAGTCAACAAATTGTCGACGGAAGTTTAGACTGCATTGCGTTGCTTTGATTTGCTTCGAAAACTGCACTTGGTAAAGCCGTCACGACTTGTGAGCGTTTAGCGAAAATTGTAGGGAGAACTGCACATATATGTTTCCACTCGTACAATACTCCACTCGTATAATACAATACATTTGAATTGTCTGGACACAGTACACACGTAACGTCACTCAAAAAACCCAATCCCGACATGACGTAACCGATTGTTTTGGCTCGACGTAACGAGACTCGACCTAGGGAATTGACGTAACATATATCGATATAATGGTATGAAAAATATGCGTACCGCTCTTCATAGCATTGTGTGTGCCTTTGATTCGCGGCACGTTGAGGAATCCTGCCGTATCACCGGCCAGCAGTCCCCCCGGGAACACTGGCTGCGGTAGGCACTGCCAACCGCCCTCTACCAATGCGCGGGCGCCGTATGCTATACGACTGCCACCTACAAACATATGCAATATTTAATTGTATTGATGATGCCTGGCTGAATTTCTTGCCGGCTTTTCTCAGAAGGCTAGATTCAGTGGTAATTTTTTGACATTCACAAGTACCTTACCAGGACCCAAACTGGATAAATCATCCTCCTTATATTATAAACCCGTAAGTTTGTTTGTGTAGATGGCTGGATGTGTTTTGTTACTCTTTCAAGCAAGAAATACCGAATTGATTTTAGTTAAACTTTACGATAATATAGCTTATACATAATAACACATAGGCTATAATGTATAAAAATATTGTGTGAATGGTCCAAAATATAAAGATAAGTCGCGTTCACTGCTAACGACGCATCTACGCATCCAACAGTGAGCGAATTTACGAAGAAGATGCGACATTAGCAGTGAGCGTATTTAACGCTGCGCAGACGGAGTAGCGGGCACCAGCTAGTTATATATGTTTATTCTGTATACATTCAAGTCGCTATTTACGGATCTTAATTAAATTTTTACAAACACACGGCGGCTGAATATTAGCTAATTAAAATTAATGCTGCAAATTTTCAACTTACCCTCAAACATTGGCTTGACATAAGGGTGTAGTTTGAATCTTTGGAACTCTTTGAAGGGGCTCAGGTACGGGTTGGTATAGTCTAATCCCACGACGAAGCCCACGGCCACTAGTGGGGATTCGCCCTCGGCCACATTCAGGTGATATATAAACGAACCACCATATGTGTTCTTGTCTAAAGGCCATCCTATCGTGTGCTCGACTAAGCCAGGTTTGTGGTTCTGGAATACAGAATAAATAAAATAAGAAAGAGAGAATTTTTTTTTATTTTTCACATCTGGTTTAGAGCTATCTGTTTCTGACAAAACTTGGATAATATTTTTATATTGTCCGCATGAGTTCTTCGAACAAATATTGAATAATATTTTTTTATACAAATCCTATGTATATGCTGCGCTAAAACACATACCATGTGTTATTTTATATATTTAACCAAACTGTTTTCTTAATTTCACATAAATTTTGTACTGTGTTGTGTTATTACCACTGTGGGCCCAACGAGAATTTTTTTCACGGCTTTATACAATTATCTATTTGTTGGAGGACTTATAATAAATTTACAAAAAAATTATAACACAATTGGCTAAACCAATGAATGAATTCCAGAAAACAATATACAAAGTTAGGAGAATAAAATCGCCTGCTACGCAAGCGACGCAAGTTCGAATCGCAGCGGGGCCTGTACCAATGAGTTTTTCTAAAAAACTTATGTGCAGTTATTTCACACCACGTGCTTTACGGTGAAGGAAAACATCGTGAGGAAACCTGCATATTTCTGAGAAGTATTTCAAAGACGTATGTATAGTGCCTGAGACGGCGATAGACTCACCATCTTTCACGTTGGCACTTAATCAAATTCGGTGAATAGTGGGTGTTGTGATAACAACACCACTGCCTACCCTTTCGGAGAATACAGGCGTGAGCATATGTATGTAAAATACTAACCTCAGGTTTGACTTCCCAAAGCTCCTTAAGTCCAATACCGTAAGATTGGGGTTCACTCTTCTCTCTCAGATTGTACTTGTTTGATACCATCTTGGTTAGGTGGCCGTGGCATCCTGAGATAAAAAAAAAAGTTATTACAATTTTTTTTTATGCATGCTATGCAAACAACGCAAGTTTCAATCCCACTAATGAGCTTAGCCACAAAAACGTAATTGCAGTACACTACAGGTTTTATGGTGAAGGAAGAATCGTGAGGAAACCTGCATTTGTGTCTGAGAAGAAATTCAAAGTCTTATGCATAGAGCTCAATTATGACGTAATCATTTTCAGTGAAAGCATACAATAGAATTGAGTACCTCTTCATTTTTTTCATGTTTTGAACAACTTTATCTTAAAATATTGTTGGTTTGGTACCCATAGTATAAGCTTTACTTAGCTTGGGACTAGATGGCGCTGTGTGATCATGTTAATTTATTTAACTATAGCTATACTAATTTCAAACAAACCTTCAGCAAATATAGTGATCTTGGAATGGAACTCCATGCCTCTTTCGAACATATCTTTAGGGCTGCCATCCTTCGCAATGCCTACGTCGCCCGTAGCGACTCCCTTCAGAGACCCGTCCGGGCGGAAGATCAGGTCGGCGCCTGCGCAACCCGGCCATACCTTGAACAGAATACAATATTTATTTATTAAGTCATTTCCATTACAAAATAGTGCCACAAGAGCTAACATTATGCTCCTTCCCGAACTAGGTTGAACTTGTATCTCAGGCTGCTTGGGGCTCAGGCAACCGCAACGGCAACTGTGAGGTTCCTAAAGGAGCTGATGATGAAGTTATAGTATTCTCACACATTTGGCTCACAAACGTGCAGTCTAATATGTTTGAAACATCGTACGGAATTTTAAGAGAAGTAGAGCATAACGCGATCTCCGATATTTGGAGCTGCCCGAACTCCACTTCACAAAATCGCAGCATAATAATGCTACATTTGAGAATTATTGTGTTTGTATGATAAGTAAGGTCACCAGTGCTCCATGGAGGGGAGTTGCTGTGCTAGCATGGATTTCATTCTTTACGAGGTAGGCAACGCATGAGTGACACTTGGTTTTATAAGCATTCATAGGCTTCATTTGTTGCCTTAGTGCTAAAATATGCTAATATAAAAATTGGGACGATGCGGGTAAAATTGCAGGGTACAACTAGTGAATTATAATGCAAAAAATCCCCTGAAGCGAATTCATTAATGCATGCCTTACCTCCGCACCTGCAGCTTCTGCTTGTTCAGAGAGCCATCGCACAAGGTGTCCCAACCGCACTACATAGTTGCCGTGGTTGTAGTTCGGTAAGCCTGTGCAAAGGATTAATTACTTTAAAACTATTTTACAGAAGGCTCAATATATTTAGCAAAAAATATCATGACTAAGAAAACCCTATTACTCAATTTAATTTGCCATGGAGCAACATGCCAGCCAATATTTTCTACACAAATATTATAAAGAAGAAAGATTTGATTGTTTGCATTGAATAGGCTCCGAAACTACTTGACTGATGTGAAACATTATTTTAGCAATGGATAACTACATCATCAGCGAGTAACATTCGCTATATTTTATCCCCATACTCCCACGGAAACGGGAACTATGCGGGTGAAACCACGTGACGTCTGCTAGTGTGCAATATAATGTTTAGCTATTATAAAATAGCTCAAATAGTTAAACTTGGAGCGTTTTTAAGCTTCTGTTTAGAACGGCTTTTTCATGGTAAATTTAGTTACAATTTATTTACATGGTAAAGCTACAACCCATTATACAGTTACAAATCCTATGGAAATTGATAATTTATTTAGGGAGACTGCAAAAATTCCATCTATAATTAGCAAACCTGTTCTCAAAAATGATTCCACTATAGTCATTAAAGTTGGGCATGTTATATTAACCTTCATTACTTGATTGAGGTCTAGTTATGACAAAATCTATAGAAAAAACATCTCACCAGCAAAAACTGGTATAGGAATCCTCCCAGTCTTAGTAAGCAAGCCAAACTTGTCCGATGTGACAGGGGTGTTCATGGGGGCCCCCTTCTCCTGCCAGTCGGGGATCAGCTCATTGAGAGCTATGGGGTCCACGCATGCCCCAGATAAGATATGGCCACCTGCTTCAGCTGCCTTCTCAAGGAGTGTTACTCTAATTTCCTGAAGCAAATTAACATCATTGTTTGATATACTAGGGGCTAATGACTAGCTAAATATGTAGCTAAATAGCTGAAGCTGATGTTTGCACACACAAAAATTAATTACAAATTCTACTACCAATTCCAATACCAATTTCCAAAATTGGAACAACAGGAATATAACCATTTATATAAATATGGTCATGCAATCCCAGAATGGTTACTGAAAGAGTAAGAAGAGGTGTTGTAACAACAACACACAATATGTCTTTATATATATGTCTTTAAATAACTTCTCAGACATATGCATGTTTTGTCATGTTTTCCTTCACCTAATACACTATGTCACTATAATGTTTTATTACAAGGTTCTTGTTCCTAAAAGGCTTGGCCAAGGTGAAACAACATCAACTGTGCTGCAATAAAACTATGCACATGTTGATCGATGCAGTCTGTCGCTGGCTCAGGACAGTAGTAACAACTTACAGCCCCTTTCTCCTCAGCCATCTGCCGTGCTCGGATAGCAGCAGCCATACCAGCTGGTCCCCCACCGATAATGAGGATATCCGTCTCCTCTGCTACTCGCTCCATACTTGTATCTGCAGAGAGATGCCATAGATTTCAGCCTTCCAACCATTTTATGGATCTTTATGAGGTTTCACTCATCATTATCTCCCTGAACTTATCCCATACATTGTTGGGGTCATCACTTGATTCAACCTAATGTAGCTGATCACTGTTTTATATATGAAGCAGCTGCCATCTGACCTTCGTAACCTATTCTATGAGGAATATCGGTAATCTGGGTTAACACATTCACTGCAAACATTTCAACTTCTTTGTAAATTCGTCGTTAGCAGTGAATGCGTTAAACCAGTTGTCAGACTTTCTTAGGCCTCCAACTGACCAGTAACGATTGCCAAAGATGGTAAATTGGCAACCAGGACCAACGGCTTAATGTGCTCTCCAAGGCACGAAGGGAACTCGGGCCGTCACCCATTCAACTACTGGCTTGGGTAAGGGTTGCTGAACTTCGCTGATCAAATGATGTGCGCAATAGCAACTGTGCCACGAGTGTCTCGAAGCTTCACTATAATCTTCTAAAACTTTTGCTTATGTAATTCAAATGTAAATTTTATGTTCCTGCATGTGGTCATTACTTGGAACTCTGCTATCATACAAACTAGTCCTAGAACGCATAGATTACAGTTTGTAAAAAGGTAGCATGCTGACAAATGTTATTATAATCTATGGTTTATCTATATATGGGGATTTTGGTGATGGGTAGCACAGACCTACCTAATGATTAATTCTATTTTTCATACTGGGTACTAAACTCTCACCTTTTCATAGTTGATTCCATCACTTTAACTTTTTCTGAAGAATGATATTGACCAATGACAATAGCGTCATAACATAACGATGAGGCAAAATGTGTTCTTATCTATATTTAATATAAATAACGACTTAATTTGTTGATTGTATCAAGGCAAGGTTATCAGGTCTTACCTTTCCATCTTGGATCCTTATCTCGAGGATGTATCGTGTAATGGGTAGTTATTTTAGGGTACACATCTGAATAAAACCTCTTTACGGAGCTCGTTAGCCTCCGCACTGAAAAAAAAGCAATCAAACATTGATATCGCTAATCAAAACAAAAGATAGGAATGAACTTTGAACTTTTATATTAGTTCTCTACAATTGCGTAACCCAAAACTGGGAATACTTGTTTCTATTAACTACTAAGCAACTAAGTCCATAAATTTCAAGTAGAAAAACTTTAATTACCACAAATTCAAGATAATTAACAAACTTTAGGAATCGTAAACAGCTGATACGCAACGTCATCGCAAAAACTTTTTGGAAGAAGTTAACATGTTAAATTGGTACGAATTCTTAATTCACATGTAACACAAATACTTAATTGATTCGAATTCAGTTCACTTTCATTTAGTTTCAATTTTAAATAATTATTTATTTACCCTGACGAGACGAACTAACAAGTGCCGCCGCCATTTTTACAACATTGACAATAGAACGTTTCTTTTCGCAATATTGAGTTAGGTGCAAAGTTCATTAATTACGGATTTATAAAAAACTGCGAAGAAATTTAAATGACAGTTATTTTTAATGTAACGATTTAATTCTATGTAGCTATTATTTTCTAATTTGTTTCTTGGGTTCCAATTTGTATAAAGGTAGCCCGCGAAAAACGGAACGCTTAAACCGAACGTTTATTACCACAGATTTAATAGACCTATCTAAAGCTGTGGTTATTTCACTCATCGATTCTTGGCGGGCCCAAGAAAATCAATTAAAGTCTAACTTATTTTCAAATATGCCGTAAATGCCGTGCCCTCTTTGTTATTTGAGTGGTTTACCTCACAAATATCTTTATTTGATTGAGACTTCTTACAAAGTACTTTCAGATCGTCAGACACAAAAATTTACCTCATAATTTTTTATGTGGGTGGCACATTTCAGTAGTAAGCCCTCTAATAAGTACTAAAATGTACGTAGGTATTCATTAATACTTGCTGCATTAATAAGGCATGATTTCACTGGCCATCTATTTGGGCCTTGTTAAAGGAAGCCTGAAGCCCGTGCAGGTAATATTTAGTTTTATTAGGCTGTAGGCCTAGACAATTCTCGCACTTGCGCTAAAAGAAGCGATACAAGATGATTGGGAATGACATAAATCGCACGTAATTTATGTTATGTTATACATTATGTATCACTTCCTTAAGCGAATCGAGAAGATAATGTTACTTAGTCTACAGACCCTGCTTCTGCAACAATTCATCTCATGCAACTTAGGTATCTCGGCCCAGAAATAAATCAGCCGGTGAATCCGATAAGGTACAGATTCCTTGCTTTTCTAAATGACTCGGAATAATACCTAAAATCATACGCAATAAAAAAAAGAAATTCAATTGTCCATGACATATAGTTTATTAAATCATAATCTTAGTGTACAATAGTGGGTAATACAATTAAAACGACTGGTTTTACTTTACTGGTTTCATTTGCCACAGGCCATCATTGAGATAGTGACAATTTTCGATGCCAACGCCTTTATTCACTTTTGCTCTGAAAAAAAAAAACAAATATTTGACGTAATAGGTAGGTACGAAAGAAGAGGCGCAATATTTAGCTTATAATATTATTATCATATACATTGAACAGAATTTTTTTTTAAGATACCCGAAAAATTTTGAAAGGTTGAAAATGCCTTTGAGTATTTTTCAGTATTCTTCATTAAAAAATTTAAACATTTGAATTTATTTTTAGGAAAATAAGCTTACAGGGAATCAGTCAAACAAATCAGGCCTGGGGGGTCGACTATGATCGTTAAGTAGTGGGATTTAAAAGAACTTCTTAGGTTTGATATAAGTTCAAACGAACATAATTCGCTCTGCATGATGATACTCACATGTCATTAGTAGACAAGGCCGTAATCCCGACGGCAAGCGCGTGTTCCTTTCCCTCTGCCATCACAGCGACAACCTGTCCCTTCTCTACAGTTGACATCCTCGCCCCGGGCGACGTCAGCCCCGGGCACATTATATTCGCACCGCTGAGGACGAACCTTATTGCTCCTTTGTCCACTTGCTCCAGTGGCAGGAAGAAGGGATCTTAAATGAAGAAAATCGGGACATATTAATTGTGCATAAGTAGGTAAATTCGAGAAGAGAAGTACATGCGCCGTCACAAATTATGAGCGCTCGGCAAAAATAGTGCGGGCAACTGCGCGTGGTATGTGGTTTGGTGTGTTTGAAGCAGAATAAAATAATTTCATACCAAGGTTTCAATAAAATTCTTTACTTCGTCTTCTTAACTGCACAATAAAATTATAATAAAACACGTGTATCTTATTAGCGTCGCGCCACAGACGGCCAGAGACAGATTCTTATAATGGCTACTGCGCTCATAGCTCGTGAAGGCACCTGTTAGTAGGACATAATGGGATCTCCCAAAGATAATTCAGCGCTGCGCGACTAGAAGCCGCACTTCAAAATTACAAAAAAAATTTAAAAAAAAGATTCTTTATTTTGATTAGACTTCTTACAAAGTCCGGCTCCTGCTCCTTGTTACAGGATATCGCAGATAAATAATGCTATCTTGAGTAATTATTGTGTTTCTGTGGTGAGTTAGGTCGCCAGTGCTCCTGTAGCTGAAGGGCGAAGGAGTTTTTAAGTAACCCTATCGGAACGTCCTGAGTAACGATGCTCAACTTTTTCAACAGGCGCAATTGTTGTGGGTAAACGGATCATTCTATAGGAATTATTTTTCATTAAACTAATTGCTAGGCAACGATTATAATATCTAGTAGTCATTAACTCATCATGACCACAGAACCACAAAATTAATCTGTACTTAGTGGTTTTTATTATCTTGTACTCACTTTACAGACATAGATAGTTTGTACCAACATTATTAAATTATGGTCTGTTATGGCAGATTTAGCGCAGACAAGTTGGTGTTACTTATACATACATACATATGCTCACGCCTCTATTCCCCGAAGGGGTAGGCAGAGGTGTTGTTAACACAACACCCACTTTTCACCGAATTTGATTAAGTACCGTCACGTTGGTACTTAATCAAATTGGATATGGTGAGTCTATCGCCGTCTCAGGCACTATACTTACGTCTTTGAATTACTTCTCAGACATATGCAGGTTTCCTTACGATGTTTTCCTTCACCGTAAAGCACGTGGTAAGAAATCACTGTAAATAAGATTTTTTTACAAAAACTCATTGGTACAGGCCCCGCTGGGATTCGAACTTGCGTCGCTTGCGTAGCAGGCGACTGCTCAAACTTCAAGGCCTCCACGGCTCTTGTTACTTATAGTTTTATTATTTAGAGTGTAAATTAATGTAATCTCACTTATGCCTCGGATCACAATAAAATATGAGTACAGCTATTATTTATAAAGGTTACAATGAATACCTATTCGACCTTACTCAGGAAGACATCACTACTCTATGTCAGAATTACTTATCTGTGATCTTCTGTAATCTGATACAGTTCCCAATTGGATAGGTCCCAAATTTCGAATAGGAGACCTCCCATAAAGGGTAGGTAATGATGTGAGTGAACTTACATTTGTGTAGGAGCCTCAGGGTAGGCATCCAGGGTCCCTCGCGGTGTCTGAAGAACAGGAGCTCTCCCGCGCTGTTCACCATGATCTCGATGTGGTCATGGCTGAAATTCACCAATTCAAATTTAAATACTTAGGTAAAAAAAACTGCCTTAATATTTCTTCCATCATCAACTAAGTACTTGTCAATGAACGGTCAGTCAAAACGGTCAAAAGATTCAGAATCTGATCAGAGACTGACAACATATTTCAAGCATGTTGTTACTTTCTGTATTTTGGTCAAATAAAAGTCACAAATAAAAACCATACAGAAATACCATTTCTAAAATCGTCATTCATGATCAAACCATTACTGTTTGTGTTTACAATAACATGATACAAACAACCAATTCTTATCTATCCAATCTAGGCTATTCTTCAATGTTCGTATGCTGATCATAATGCTTACCATTTGACAATCCTAAAGGTATCCTTCTTGGGTAAGACCTGGTCGATGTAGTTG
This sequence comes from Watsonalla binaria, assembly GCA_929442735.1. Classification (NCBI taxonomy): domain Eukaryota; kingdom Metazoa; phylum Arthropoda; class Insecta; order Lepidoptera; family Drepanidae; genus Watsonalla; species Watsonalla binaria. The sequence goes on from OV838938.1 coordinate 5,796,656, forward strand.
TCCAAATGAGGGTACAGCTCCAGGAGACGGGATCGGATGCCCTTCTGGACTGAGGATTTGAGCTGTTGCACCCCCGATATGCTCTCCTTCTCGTCGAACCTGGAATAGATTGAGATATAGCGTTTAGCCGAGTAACTTGTATGTAGCCTACTATGCCTACGTAAGGTGAAAAAATTTAGTCTTAGGATATTATGAGTTTACAAATACAAAAGGGAGCCGTGGTGGCCTTGAGCAGACGCCTGCTAGGCAAGCGACGCAAGTTCGAATCCCAGCGGGGTCTGTACCAATGAGTTTTCTACAAAACATATGTACAGTGATTTCACACCACGTGCTTTACGGTGAACGAAAACATCGTGAGGAAACCTATTCATATTTCTGAGAAGTAATTCAATGACGTATGTAAAGTGTCTGAGACGGCGATGGACTCACCATCTGTCACGTTGGCATTAATCATCTTTGGTGAAAAGTGGGTTTTGTGATTACAACACCTCTGCCTACCCCCACATGCGTGAGTATATGTACAAATACAAAAATATGCTCTCGCCATCCCAGCAGCGATTGCGCTAAATATCATGTAAAAGACACAGTACAAAATGTATGGGAATAACACAAATCAGTCAAGTGACATATATCATTCTCAAACATTTTGTAGGCATCGTTTCGTTTCTATTAGCGAAGCGTGAGGATAATGTTACTTTGTCTACAGGCCGTGAATGGGTTAGCAGAGTTGTTACAACACCCAATTTTCACCGAGGGTGATTGTGTCCATGTGACCGATGGTGAGTCAATTGCTGTCTCAGGCACTTTACATAGGTACTTCTTATCAAATATATATGTAGGTTTCCTAAAGATGATTTCTTTTAAAAATTCAAAATTCAAAATATCTTTATTCGATTAGACTTTTTACAAAGTCCTTTCAAATCGTCAGAAAGACACGATTACATTGGATTATACATGCTACCGCCAGGATCGGAAGGTTGCTTTTACTGAGAAGAACCTGGCAAGAAACTCAGTAAAAAAAAAAATAACGCTTTGAGTACTACAATATAAATCATAAAAAATATATATAAGCCCATCGACACAGTTCCTTCAATGGAAATATGCTGGGATGTGAACTTGCGTCGCTTTCGTTGTAGGCGACTAGTCTAATGACTCAGCCACCACGGCTAATTTACAGATAGTAAGTAATGTAAAAAATATAGTCCATAAAATCCTGCGTAGTTACCAACACCAGCGTTAGACTTACGTAAGACCAGGTACTTGGGTAAAACACTTAATTACTTTTAATCAAAGACATAATTCATCCATTGAATCGGCAATTTTACGCGAACACCTTAACGACCAATTTTCTATTCTCTGGTATTGCAAAGAAACAATATACCTTATTGCATGGTAATTACTTCTACAGGATGATTGTGAAACGATAACCTGAATCATTATTGCAACTACTATACCTACTTACTTAACTGTTACCAAATTTGGCATATTTAAACGTTTACCTTACCTGTTCACCTACATACAGCTCACTGATATTATGAAAATGTGTTTGCTGGTTCTTTATTCCTACATCAAAAACAATAGATCGTTTCCATCCAGTCCAGAGAGATTGGACCAAACTTTTTTTCGAAAAAGCTCATTTAATCTGAACAGTTAACCGTTGATTGGACCATTACACGGTTAGAGTCCACTGAAATTATTTAACCCTGACTCCTCTCTGGGGACACATACGCCCTAATTACAAAACATTGATTAAGATATACAGATCCTTGGTTTATAAGTAGCTCTATCTCTTTCTGATTCAAAAAGGGATAGACATCGTTTTTTCTTCTTCGTTTAAACCATGTTTGTAATAGGTGAAGAGGTTAAGGCTTTGTGCCCTTTTGTCACGAAAACGGAAAACTACATGGAGTGTGACGCAGACAGACCTTCTAGTAAATTTATACATCTATACTCTATACATACTACATAGACATAAATAAAATTGAAGTATCTGTTTGTAATTCCAAAATAACAGCTTTTCACTAAATGTAAGTATACACGGTACTGACATAAAAAAAACTATTTGTAAGTTTTTTCTCTGTCTGTCAGTTTGTTTGTTAAGGCTAATCTCCGAAACGGCTGGACCGATTTTAACGGGACTTCCACTGGATGCTATATATAGCTTATTTTACAAGGAGTAACTTACTTTTATTTAAAGATACACATGATGGTTCCGCGGGTCACCCATGAAATTAACTACTAACGCACAACTAGTAAATAATAAAACATTTGAACCAAATCAAATCAAATTAGCAAACGTGCCACAGTACCATAGCTATTGTGAAATAACCGCAGTTTTGCTAACTACGTTTATATTGCACGTATAATGTAATGTTTGTTTAGGATTTAATTTTCTGTATTAATTTGCTTGTTCAGTAATTCCAAACCATAACGCAACCATTTCAATTAGTTGCTTTAATATTAATACTTTTGGAACGAACTCTGAATGAACGAAACTTTCTCTTTCCTCTCACTTATTCATAGCGTCATGGATAAAGGTGCATATTGTAATAATATATTACATCATTGTTATATACACTGCAGACTTCGTCAGTCTAGTCGCAAGAAGCAGACCCAGAACCTCGTGTTCCGCAGTAGACTGCGGAACACGAGGTTCTGGGTCTGCTTCCCGGGTCATCCAATACATTGGTAGCAAGAGGCTCGTTCCCAATTACATAGGACTTGAACTGACGGAATGTGGTTGTACTGTAAGTACACTAGCCTACCCCCTCGGGGAAAACATGCGTAACCATAGGTATATTATGTATGTGTGTCATTATTATAGAAGCTATAATTAATATAAGTCTTAGTAGGTGTAGTAGGTACACAAGAGAAAGTTACTTCACTCGGACTTGCCGGGCCGTAGCGTGCATTCCTAACTGCCCTAAACCTAACCATGGAAAACTACCGGAGCCACACAGATATACGTATCTATGTCTGTGACTGGAGCCCTTCCAGCCCCATCCGACTCTACACAGCAAAAGTTGTAGTTACAATTTCTACATCGTACTGTAACTTACAGAAAAGTCGTGCGATTGCGTGGCATCCAAGTTTTCTTTTCGATTAATGAATTTCTTACATCACCATTTTCCACAGCGATTTCTCGTCAACTTTTCTCAGCCTTGCATTTTAATTATCATGTTAGCATTCATTGGCTGGACTGGCTCAACACGCGAAGTCATCAAATCATGCTCGCAACAGCAAACGGCCGCAAATATGATCCGTGGTTTATCGCAACTTGCAACAGATTCACGTAACTGTGCCAATGCACTGGCCTAGATTAACATTGCGTGCTAACACTCATAAATAACCCCTTTACGGATTAGTCTTAAACAGGCCTATCCTGTGGGGTCAATATACACGTACTTTTACATTATTCATTTGTTTTATTTCGGTTTGGGATCTAACCTTAGTTTACAAACTTATTCCGTCGTTTTATAATTACTTGGAAGTGGATGATTGATTTATTTAATCCATTGTATTCGAGCTTTCTATAAACTTTACCCCACTGCTTATTTAGTCTGATATTTAAATACCTATCTGCGCTATTTCATATGCCATTTCAATTATCTATGAGCTACAGTGCTATGCATGAACATTTGAATCGATTATTTTCAAATTGCAAACTTCAAGTCTTCAAGTTGAATTAGACTTTTTTTATGCGGCGACATTAGGTATTTATACAATGACAAAGCGTGCAGTCCGCCTGATGGTAAACGGCAACCGCAGCCCTTGAATGCTTGTAACACCAAATGACACTCACGCGTTCACAACTACTTACTGCTAGCACAGAAACTCCTACTCCTCCCCTCCATGGATTAATCCTTACTCTCCACAGGAACACAACACTACCTAATCAAAGGTAACATTATTCTGCTGCGATTTTCTGTGAGGTGGAGGTATATTCCCCTGTTGGGCAGCACTGAATATCAAACGAGAAATCCGGTTATGTCCTACCTCTCTTATATAATACAGAAAGTAAGCAAGCCTAGGAAGACTGCCAAAATTATCTCGCACATGAGATGAAATTCGGGTTAAACCATAAAACAGATTCTAATTCCGTGGATTGGTTGGATTTATACAATTATAGGTTGCATCAAAATTAACACCAGCGTCGTGTGCCTCTGCCATCCTTACCATAATAGTGATGGTAACATTTATAATCCTGCACAGTGTATTTTTTTTGTGTCCTTCTCACGTTTTGAAAGTACTTTGTAAGAAGTCTAATCAAATATTTTGTCTGTATGTTTGGAGTTTTGTGAGGAGACTGCATGAAAGTGCTCCTTTTTTTCCCTTTAGTTTAAGTGGCTTCAAGCCGTTCTATGAGGTTAAATAAATAAAAATAAATAAATTAAGATATTTCTGAGTTTGAGTATTTATATATCTATGTAAGAACACGCTTAATATAGACTAGATATAAAGAAAGAATAGTTTTTACGCTATCTCTCAAATATTTAAGTCCTCGGTAACTTTATTCTATGTATAGAATACAATAACTTTACCACCCCAGATACCAGTCACGATAGCAGACTACGAGACGATGAAGCGATAAAATACGCTTCTGGCGTGAATGCCAAAGTGTTGAGTTTAACATAATCATCTAGGGATATTATGTCTGTCAAATACTTATGCATTATTACTACTCCATTTATCATGCCTGCTGTGTGAGATGAATCTTAAAAACGATTAATGGAATGAAAAATCGTATTTATATATATAACAATTAGCTTCCGCGAGGCAGTAAGAATTCACATACAAATTTTCACCCCCTTAGGAGTTGAACTTTGAAAAATCCTTTCTTTTTGGATGGACATAAAGAGGAATACGTGTGACGCAATTTCAAGCAACTAAGTCCGAGGAAATTGTCCCATACAATTTTTACCCCCTTTGGGACAGAAGTCGGAAAATCCTCTCTTATCGGATGCCTAATACAAAGAACACACCCACCAAATTTCACACCATCCAAAAAATCTGACACGTGATTTATGTCGTTCCCATAAACTTTGTATCGTTTCTGTAAGCGAAGCGTGACTATAATATTACTTGGTCTACAGGCCCTGGATAGATAAGTTGTAAGGAGACAACTTATCTATCTCTATAATTGTCATTGTATACCGATAAAAAACCCAATTAACGTGATGGTCGAAGGCCCAATATATTTAACGCATTAATCATGTCTTGAGTCGACCTTGACCCAGAGCCATCGTTTACCTAACTGCTATTGGCGCCAGCCCCTCCCAAATGGAAACGTTCCAATTCTTTGTATGTAGGTACATCTATACCTGGATCCTATTAAGCGCTACTTGGCACTTGTCAATGCTAATTTTTGCTCCATTAAACCGCGAGCGTAGACGATAAGGTCATTAAAGATATTGACTTACGGAGGTAGCTTATGTGTATACATAAATCGCAGTGTATGTTTGTATTTCCAAATTAACAGCTTTTCACTATATGCAAGTATATACGATACTCAAGTAATAAAACCAATTTTAAAAAAAACTGTCTGTCGGTCTGTATCAAACAGGCAAACATGCCGGCAGAAAAATATTAAAGAATTGTTTTTTTTATTCTGTAAGTAAGTATATACTTAACTCTGTATGTAACCTATATACTTTCATGACAAACATACGCTTCAATATTATTTGTACCGATATAATGTATGGAATATATAGGTACACGTTATACATAGATAGGTACACGAATTAGTAGCCAAATTGGCAAAAGTAAAGGTGTGATACGGCGTGCGTCAGCCAAGGTATTATGTGAGCAACTTATTCTAATCCTATTAGGATTACGTTTCATAGGTATCTGCCTTGGCTCGTTTCGACTCGTGTTACTAACACGAGTCGAATAATCCTAGTCTAAGGAAATTATATTATGTTTTATAACGTAATTTTGATATCATTCACCTTATTTCATTGGATCATTTGGACAAAAAAAGCCGGGGAGTTTGTTTCGCCGTTTCTTCTCCTGACAGCCTTACATTTGGAAACGGTAGTAAATTAACATAAGTTACATACATACATATGCTCACGCATGTATCCCATGGGGGTAGGCAGAGACCACCGTTTGCCACATGCTACGATCCTTACTTCTTTCGCTTCATCCACATTCATGCATCACTTCATACACTTTCTTCGGTTACGAGTGCTCCGAATTTGACCTTTCTGAAAAATACTATTAATTTGGTCATAGTAGTTCTTCCTTATCGCAAGAGAACAAATTAGTAAAAAAAAGTTATCGCAAGAGATGTTGAATAAAACTTTTTGACTTGTTTTGACATCGGAAGAACAAATGAATTTAATTAATTATTAAGGAATTCATATCATAACGGTTTTTGCAGTCTATTTATTTACGTTTAGTTAAATTACGTAATGAGCTCTAATTACCTGCAATGAAAGTTCAGCTGTGTGACAGTGACAGATGTACACACGACATATATATCTGTCTCTTTATGAGTCTATCTATCATGGCAATATGATATGGGGCAGGGCCCCGTGACTTTACTTCAATATTTCAATAGCCGAAAGATTACTTCAAGAGATTGGCTTGTCTTTATATTAGTTTTATCAGTGTAGCACATAATCTTATCCTTATCTAGCATAATAAGAGTGGAATTTGTTCCCCTTGGCCCGAATAACAGAATTTAGTATGCGGCACGAGTCCATTCCAGCGTTCCATTTTCACCATTGTACCTACATCGGCCCTTAAGCATTGTGTTTGTTACAATATAATAATAATTTTGCATCTAACCCAATTCTGAGCCAGTTTCAATTATCAGATTGAATAAAATAAAGAAGACACATTAGACAAAGCCTTACTTATCTAAGCAGAAAAACTAAGTTGCTTACTACTTATGCTTATTAGGTAATTGCTGCTGTGCTCAATCAATGTTTAAAGGATCAGTTGACTTACTCGGTAAACAAAACAAATTTGAAATTGTGCGTAGACAGACGTGACGCGGTAAAATTAGAAGTCAATGTCCCGGCGTCTGTCTGTTGAAAATCGTAAGTCTAGCTATGTATATTCTACTGCTTGCTAATCATGTCATGTGCCTATCGATTGCGCTGTAGATGATGGATCAAATATCTTCCATCTCCAACATTGTGTAGATATGACGTAATCCAAAGAAAGCTCATGAAATATACATAGCATTTCGTCGAAATGAACACAAATGTTTAGGATCCGTTCCAAAAATCCTGCCGTAATTCCAAGGTGTTTTTCCTTCGGAGCCTGTTTGTTTGTCTCGCTTGACCCTTACCTACGTATTACGTATTGTTATTGTAAGTATTGTATTTATGACGTGTCAGTAAAGTCCTATCGCTCACGCAGTTTGTACTCAATGCCACTAAGCGGCACGTGATCCACTCACGTTTTCACAAACACTTCACATTCACCACACAATCGAATTGTTTACCATCCATCGGCGCTACACCACCTACCATTTCGATATTAGCTCGGAACAAAGCAGTATTAGTTACAGACCTATACCTCGTCGACACAATTTCATTTGTAAAATACGATGATACAGTTTTATAGGTATCACGTGCAACGCTTCGAGTAATTTTTAGACGTTTAAAAATACACTCAATAGGGGACACTATCCCATCGTTTTATTGGACAGCTTTTCCGGGAGGTGGGTTGGGTAGATCCATTTAAGAAGTGATATTAATAAGAACATTGTCAGACAGCACATGATCTACTTTTGGGTCTTTTCTGGTCACTATGCCGTCGATTATTATTTATAGATCTGATCCCGTAGTAATTTAGGTAGTTGTTTTCGATTCTTCACATATTCATGTCAGATTGTAAGTCCGTAGGTGTATAGTATGTAAAAAGTGTAAGTAAATAAATACTAAACCTGTTTTGGCAAAGCCTTTATTCTTACTTGATTTAAATATTATAAGCCGTACCAATAAGGTTTAAAATCCCAAACAAAGCCACGTTTTGCAAGTGCGTCACAACACACAACGACACAGTAGATTCACATGAATTATAATAATTCCGCCCATGTGAGGAAGTAGGTTAGATAAGCACGACTTTAGGTCAATACAATCTTCATGATTTTCACCCGGCCGGATAATCTGAGGCCTTACCATATTCTCTCATTGCCATCATAGTTACACTGTGTGATAGTGACAGACTTATACACGACATATACACCTGTCTCATAATAAGAGCTATCACGGCAATAAGAGGTCATAGTAAGGCCCCTGATCGTAAGCTCACATTTCACTCAACGTTAACGAGACGATCGAGGGTCAAAGAGCGTGATATCCGCTCATTATGATGATCGATCCAGCGCAGAGACATTTACTGACGCGTCGATTCAGGGGTAGGCTCAAATTCTAATCAGTCATTTTGTCCCTGACATTTACATGGCTTGTGATATAGGTATCTGAAACCTTTGATCAAAGAAATAACGGAGATACGGAATACTTCTGTTAGCCCTTTTCGGATTCGATACTTTGTAGGAATAACATATAGTTTATTGGACTTATGCGAATTGATGAAACGATACGCATTTATGATACTTTTTTCTGAATCAAGAAGCAGCTACGCTCGTAGTGGCTACTAGGTTTATTTATATACTCATTATGTAATCCATTCCACTTCCATCCAACATATATGTAGTAGGCTAAGGCTAGGTTACTAGCAGGTAGGTTCAGTCTGTGCAATCATTGTTGGAAAGTAGAACTGTTGAGAGCGTAATGGACTGACGAAGGCATCTTTCCATTGTTGCTATTAAATAATATTATGTCATGTACCTTACAAAAACAGCCCCATTATCTACAGTTTAACATAGTATTGCGAAGGTACAGGTGCTAAGTAGGTAGATACCCACTTCCTTGTCGACGCACTTCAGCTTTGTGCTCGAGTACCCTCATTAAAATTCCAGGAGATAATTTTGTAGAACAGGTTTTCAATGTTCACTTTTTTATCACGTGAATAATAAAACATTTTGTCGCTTACTAACAATGAAAAAGATGAAAGAGAGAATCGCCGACTCGTTTGAAGTTTACTTTACAAATATTGACATGATTCTGTGGCCGAGTAATCATTTCCATGTGAGAGTTTTGAGAAAATTACTGGAATATTGACATTTGACATCATCCACCTATGTGAATGTGTACAAGAGTACAAACAAAATATACATTTTAAAAATCAGCTTAAAGCTCACGTTACGAATATTTTGTCAAAAGTAACACACTTGAAACACAATTTTGGTATAATAAGCCACTGAACACAAACCACACCCTATACCCATAATAATCATTAATCACTTCGAAAACTACGAAATACGCAAGTAGCCCTTGTTTTGATTTGAAATGTAGTTATAAGTTTAAGTAATAAGGATGCATATCCTACTTGAATACTAATGATACATGGATATTCTGTATAACAAAACTACGAATGTAATTAAGTACTCAAGTAAGTATTTGTAACAGAGCGTAACCTCAACTACGCCGTGTTTATTAACAAAACAAACAGACCGTTAAACCTTGAGTTAAGGAAAACAATAAGAACTGTGCAAAGCCAGCCAAACAACATTTAATAAATGGTCACTTTCAAACCAAAACTGTGGCTTTAAAATAAGTTTTTTTTTACCCTTGGTCACTCACTACGTGAGATGAATGACACGTACTTGTGGATTCCTTTCCTCATCACTCACCATCATCTCCTTGGCCCATGCTGATAGACAAAGTACCATTCATTGTCTGTTAGGATGGCATTCGAGAAGGCACCTCTTTTACGAGAAAAATCAGTACCTAGCCAAGGTGTCGGTTTTCTAGGATTCCGACTGAACTGTAACGATTAGGCAGGTACCAAAGATGATCAATAAGCAACCGAGAGGATTACGGTTGCTTAATTTGAGGATTAATCTTCCAGACAGGATCCCGGGTAATGCATGGTGCTGACGCTTCCCTCGAGGTTGAAGGGCCTGTTAGGTTTCTCGCGACGCGCCCTCTCATTGTTGAAGCCTGAGAGCCAGACAAAGCAGAGGCTCACCGCCCAACAGGCCAGTCGCCAAGATATAACACGTACAATCCCACATAAGCGATCAGGAGGAACACCCGTGGGTTTTAATCGGTAGAAATCCGGCATAACACATCTGTCCCTGCGGCAGTTGGCGTATCCATTATAGATCCTAAAGAAAAAGTTTCCCAACTTCGAATGTATCTAATCGAATGATATGCGTAATACATAGCAACGAGCCCCTCGGAATGAAGGTAAGTAGGTATCACATTCGTTTCATCAGGAATAAAAGCTTCATATTGTCTAGACTAATCCTCAGACTAAGCCTTGACCTGAGCTGTGGCTATCGATTTCCTACACACATGTTGGGTTAGAAAACTTTTAAGTAGGTATGTTATTGTTAAGCTTCGAATCGACATCGACCCAAAGGGAAGTTTTTTTGTTACAAGGTTTTAATCTTATTTAATTTTTTCTTGCCTCGAAAATTTAGATCGCAATCAAGTACCGATCCCAACAATGTATGGGATAAGGCCCGGATCCCGAGAGATGGTGATGAAGAGACGCTGCAAAGTAATCCTAGTCGGCAAAAAAAAATTAAAATATACAGTCAACTATTTTACTATAAACATATTTTTTCTACACTAATATTATAAAGAGGAAAACTTTGTTTGTTTGGTTGTAATGAATAGGCTCAAAAACTATTGGAACGTTTTTAAAAATTCTTTCACCATTCGAAAGCTACATTATCCACGAGTAGCATAGGCTTTATTTTATCACCGTACTCCCACGGGAACGGGAACTACGCGGGTGAAACCGCATGACGTCCGCTAGTGAGTCATAATTAAGTAGTTTGTAGTTCGTACGTTTAACTGCTATGCACAAATACCTACAAGATAAGTAGTGCCAAGCTTGTAGCCTGATCCACACCGTTAGCATTAGTAAATTGAAATCCTAGACGTTTGTGATAAATTTATTCATAGACACACGACGAATTATAGTCTCAGCAAAGCAAAAGCAGCAAACGTTAGCAAGTTTTTACGCTGAATTTTCTCGAGGTCTCTTCCTGTTCTAAGATGCATTTACATCAAAAGAACTTTCAAAATGAGGATCCACCTAACAGTTTTGTGAGCAGAGTCTGTTTGTATAATGTTTCATCGGACGAGTTCGAACATTATCGCCTACATACATATAGCATTAATTTGTTTATAGGATACCAGATAGGTATTCTATCAGTTAATAAGTACTTCAGTCTGACCTTGCTTTTAGCCAAACTTCCAAATACAATTGATCTCCCATCCAAATAAGATAACACAACAGAATAAACATGGGATAATGCTGACGCAGTTCTCAAAAGGCTGGCGTCATCCAACGTCAAGCTATGGAATAAAATATACGGATTATGGTTAGTAGTCAGAGAAAAAACTTATACATCCACATATTTTACTGTTCACAATCAACGAGATTTAACGAAGAATTGTAAAGAAATGTCTTCATAAAGAAGTCATTCACCACACCAAACACAATAATATCCAATGTTATTTAAGTACTTTTTTCACAATAATACTTTTTCAAAGTTCAAAAAGTCATACTCAACAAAGAATATTCACAACAAAAAACTGTTTTGACGACAATGGACACAGAATTTTTAGTATATTAACCGAATAAAAATGTTACGTCATAACTAGACACTCAAATATCAAGGAATTAAGCAATTTATAACGCATATCCTTACAACGGAAGGACGGAAGTAAGTTTGTCTCAGATAAGGTTATGACAAGATGTGTAGGCGTGGAGCGTGGTCTGCTCAAATTTGCAAGTGACTTATTTGCAAAAGTTATCTAGAAATGGCCTTCAAATACATAAAAAACTTGTAGATTATAGTAGCACTTAATTAAAGTCTCACTTAATTAAAATGATTTTTATTAAGTATCTTAAAAATTGCAAGGCGGATCCTCAGCCACAACAATCAAGGAAATGAAATTTTACTCATGAGGTGTGAACACGAGTAGCTCAGTTGGCAAAGCAACTACACAGTCTGCAGAGATCGTGGGTTCGACTCCCTCGTGTTAGTATTTTTCCTTCTTATTTTAAGAATTGAGTAATGGTTGCCGAAAGGCAGTTAAGCATAAACGAGGGTCATTTATTACATAACTAGCTTTCTGTTCGCATCTTCTTCCGTATGCATTGCATTACATGACAAAAAATATACCTACGTCATAAAAAGGATGTCACGTCAAATTTTGACGATAACTTTTCAACTCCTAGCCCGAAATGGGTGACAAACAAACAGCTTTTAGGACAGGCGACACTTCGGCATTGACTTATAAGAATGGAGAGGAACAACTCTGCGGAACGAATGTTTCTTGACTGAACTAATCAATCATTCCAAATAGCCCCACTTTTTATGTTATATATTCTTATCCAACATACATAGATAGGAGATATGGATAGAAAAGAGAGTTGCAATAGAACCGTTTAATCGTATTTAAAACCACTTCCTACTAGACCCAATATAACACGAAGAGACGTAACAGTAAAGTAAGTATCTATAAAAGTTCACATAACACGTAACAAACAAGATGTCTCAAGGATGAACGCTGAACGTAAATATTTAAAACTCTCAAAACACATCGTTGGCGATTCGTCTCTCAGAAATAGACAGTTGCAAATATTTCAACGCGGAAATAAATGTATCCTCGACTTTGAGAAAATCTTTGAATCTCAACGTAAAAATATTTGAGAGGCCTTACTTTGACCTCTTTTTTCCATGATAGTTGTATGAGACAGGTGTATTTGACGTTCTATATTAATCATTGTCATTGGCAGCTCATAGTAAGTTCCGATCTCGGACAGAAAAGAAATTACTACTTGATACTAGTAGATAGGTAGGTACATCTTTCTTAGTCTAAGTTACAGATATGACAGTAGCTAGACTTATAGAGATAGAACTTACAAACTGATGGACAAGGAAGACGGAGAAGAAGACACGTCTGAAGCCAGTGAGCCTACGGATTTAAACTTAGACGAAAAGAGAATATTGAAAGACCAAGATTATCAAACAGGGGCCGAATTCAATAAATGTTGACTGTCATAACGTAAAGGAGGTCAGAGATTGTATTGGATAGAGATAAATAAATGGAGAAAATTGCATCATTATGTACAACACGAGATAAAGTTTTAAACGTACCGTAAGTTTTAAAGGTACCTACGATAATCATGACACATCTAACCATGTTAAATTTAACGATTCTTTAGCTATCCAAGATCACACTACGCCTCAAAGATATAGGTGACCACAAATCAATGCTAATAGCGAATAAATAAAATAAGTTGCTGTCAGTTGCTATTTGTATAGAAGTTGCAAAATTTGGGTATCTTGTGCTTTTGAGGGATTGATTTAGTTGAAGCCAGTTTAGCGATGTCATTGTAATTAAGTACCAGAATTTAAATAAGTCAAGATCAGCCAACTTGAGATTAAAGTGGACTTGTTGGCAACTTTAGATTATACACAATAGCTTTTGCGACATGGGCGGTATTTGTTCTTCTTCCAGAAAGATCGGTCAGGACTAAAAACATGATGAGTCGGGCTTTCGCGAAGTCTGTCACCTCTATTGATGTAGAAGTCATCATCTCCCTGGCCTTATCCCATGTATTGTTGGGGTCGGCACTTGTATCAACCCGATGTGGCTGATCGCCTGATTTTTTTATGTTAGGGTTACCTTCGTAATCCCTTGACCGTATTGATGTGTCAACAGTATTCTTTTTTGCTTCAAATTTATTGCAAACACCGGTGTTATCACGACCGATTGTACTTATCGTGTGCCGACATAAATATTATCAGATTTATGAGAATGTTACAATATTTTTCACATGACTCAACATTGTAGTGACTATCATAAAATGTAATAATTAAATAAGTTTATAGAGAAAATAATTTAATACATTTCTTTAAGAGTCATCATATTCCCTTCCTTGACCGTGAAGCTCGTGCGAGTGTGTGCGTGAGGATTGAACTTACAATCACCGCTTTAATACAGAACCTACAATACGAAATGCCCAAATAACACACCAACAAACTAACTACGACGTAGCGTAATCTACGTCGTATCGTCCTTCGTGACACTATACATATAAGCTTACAAGCAGTACGGAATCTAGGAACAAATCGTCCGAAACACTCACACAGACGTCTGCATCCACGGAATATAAGCGGCCTCCTTGGCGTAATGTCAGTAAGGGCTGCCTTCTCGGCGGACCGCATATACGTAATTTACGTGTTTTACAGATATTTTTCTAAACATCAAATCTTCATAACTATACATCAAATGAAGGAATCAATTTTAAAAATTATAAGAGTGACAACTCATGCAAAAATTTGCTCTAGATTCCATACTGCTTTTTAAGCTTATGATATACACTGTGGTATCGTATTGGCACAAGACGTTAATGCGATAAGATTAGCCTGTTGAAATAAGATAAAAAGTATCGACAAATCGATTTCCTTAATAATGGTACTAACGATAACATTTGGTTTCACATGACTGACAGTCATAAACACTGGGTCAAATTATTATCATTCACGTGATAAACACGTTAGTATTTATTGACATCTTGTCCGATTCATGCTTTCAACAAATAAGTGCAGCGGGGCCTGAACCAATGAGTTTTTCTAAAAAACTTATGTACAGTGATTTCACACCACGTGCTTTACGGTGAAGGAAACATCGTAAGGAAACCTGCATATTCCTGAGAAGTAATTTAATGACGTATATAAAGTGTCTAAGATGGCGATGGACTCACCATCTGTCACGTTGGCACTTAATCATCTTCGGTGAAAAGTGGGTGTTGTGATTACAACACCTCTGCCTACCCATTCGGGGAACACAGGCGTGAGCATATGTATGTATGTGTAAGTGCACGCGTTGACCTCGTACTGTATATGCCTTACACACAATTAGAGGTCGTCTTACACTGGAAATGAAGCTACATGTGAAGCAGTGGATATCCATCATCGTTTTGGAATAACTAAATACCTACACGACCATTACTGAGAATGTATTTTGTATCGCCACGCCTCAGTTCCTTTTGTGCGAAGAGAAAACAATGCTATCAATATTACTCACTGAGTTGGCACTGTGGTCTACATCAATAACATTGTATTTAAGATATACAGGCACTGTCAGAGTTTTGATTAGCTAGCTGAGTCCCGCAGTTTTACCCGCGTAGACTTAATTTCAGGGATGGACCGAGGAAACCTAATGCAAGTGCATAAATCCCCGTTAAAATCGGTCCAGCCGTCCCCGAGAATACCCGGAACAAACAGAAAGACAGACAGACAAACAGAGAAAACATAAAAAAAATATTTTAAGCTGCCCAGCCAGGGGAGAACTTATGGAATATTACCTATAAGTACTCTTCTTGAAACCCAAGGGAAAGGTAATGTGTTTAAATAGAGTCGTTCGTCTAAAATACCACAAACAGAAGCATACAGATTGTATTCTAACATAATATGGTTCTCCAATATAGGTCACTCGCTATTAGAAGGCCAGGGGCCGTCGCTTCCTACGCACGTTGTGACAGACTACCTACCAAATTAGTGACGTAATTAATTGATGTACACACACACACGTTACTAATCTATTTGAGTAGATTTTTTTACTACGACGGTGAGACCGGAATACTGCCAACGTTCTTGCAACGCCGTAGTGTCAGTGCGCATCATTGAGCTTATGTTGACTGAATTCTATTTAGCAGATAGACTTCTATCCTTTTTTTTTCGCACTTCGCCCCTTGGACTTTGAGTCTCGTTTCGTTGCCAATTTCGAAACCGTTTTAGACCTAAATAAAGCCCTTACAGTCAACAGCATACACACAGTGAATCGTCTTATGCAAATTCACAAAGTTAAACATGTAGAATCAGACCACGAGAATATCGACGGAGAGCTCTGACGAAACTGATGGGCGACTAGGAAAATTAAAAGTTCACGAAAACATAGCGCAAAAAGCAGAACACTACGGATTGTAATTTTGTCAAAGGTCAACATTCTAACGCCCGCAACCGTTTGTAAAGGGCGGCATGTGCACCAACATTGGGGTGGATGAAAGGTGACAGACCAATATTGGCCGACACTAATCTAGCCGAAGAGGGGAAGAGGAGCTCGAGTCACAATTGCTATTGCGCATACCATTCGATCAGCAAAGTTAAGCAACCCTAACCTTAGCCAGTAATTGGATGGGTGACCGCCCGAGTACCCTCCGTGCCTCGGAGAGCACGTTAAGCCGTCGGTCCCGGTTGCCAATTTATCATCTTTGGCAATCGTAACAGCTCAGTCGGAGGCCTAAAATATTCTGACAACTGGTTTAACCCAGATCACAGATTTTCCTCGTAACAGGGGTTGCGAAAGTCAGATGGCAGTCGCTTCGTATAAAAATCGGGTGATCAGCCACATCGGGTTGAATCAAGTGCCGACCCCAACATTGTATGAGATTGTATAAGATCGCTCCGTGCTCCGTGGAGTGGATACCTAGTACGAACAACTTTTCATAATATCTAATATTGCCAAATAAGTAGCTTTATCAAAGTGATGGTAGTTAATTACTCGTGAATAGCGTTGAAAAACACAAACTAGTAATCCAATTATCCACATAGAAGTGAGTACACGTATAATTAGTACAGCTATGAGCTAAGTAACTAGGTAGTCATGAGCCGCGTCTAGCGACCAGTTTCACCTTTGTCAAGGTTGTCCCCGATCGATTCCAGTCACCACCTGATTATACACAACAATATGTTATATATCAAATCATCTGTACCAGTATAAATATAAGCTGTATGCAGTAGGTCTGCCTTAATGACTCAAATGTTTTGTTTTGATCAGCAATGTATAAAATCCATGATTTTATTACCCCCAACGGCTACAAATGAATTCTTACGACATCTAAGAAATTGAATTGTCGTGGAGACCGAAGTTTATTTTTCAAAATCTATTTGCTATATGTGTCTGGGAATAAGCCATATACATCTCCTGTCTAACACAAGTAAACAAAAGACATCATGTGATTTTATAATAATTTTTATTTTAATCGCATAAGAAAACAAGTTATCAACAAATAGAATATTGAAAGCACATTTGATTGCAATTTAAATGAATAACGAAATTTGTCTTGAGCTTAAAATAATACTTCAAGTTATTCAAAATATTGTCCATTTTAGTAACAAAGATAAATCCGCGGTTTTTTTAAAAAAACAATGTCGTGAATTAACAAAAAATAGTGCCTCAAATGAATCAGACATTATTATTATTTCAATAGCATTCCAACCATGTTGTCTTTGATTGATTCAGTTTAGTTATAAAAAAATATTCATATTAAAAATTAAGAGATGTATTAACATATCGACACTTATTTTTATTTTAAAATTATTTAAGACATCGTCTTTACAATATTTTTATGAGATTTTTATTACAATTTTTTTTTGAATTTTTTTCTCCTACATTTAAACTTAATCGAATTTAACTACATATTTTTTCGAAACATACATTACAATGTACTTTCCCTGATAATAGAGCTCATTTTCATATACATTGATTTTTACACTTGCTTCTCATAAAATCTTTACACTTATGAACACTTATAACAATTTAGAATATTTATTGATTAGATTTTGTTAAGGAGTATAGACCACAGATTTATCCTAAATGACAATAATTAATGATAAGCAAAATAAAGAATATTAAAATATAATATTTATAATGTAAACAATTATTCACTAGGAATCAGTAGATCTAATGATAATTTTCTTTTTGTTAACTCATAATGATCTATTTAAGCTGTGGTTGAGCTAGTGAAACATTGTTTATCATCTGTACCACCAGTGGGTACACTGGGAACAAAATCTCAAAAAATACCTCTGTCTGTCGCATTTGGAATGTTATACTGCATTGTAAAGTTACTTGAGGCGAATCTATAAATATATATATAAAAAAGTTTATAATAATTGAACATTTATCCTGACCATAATATTTTAAACCTGTACCTTATTAACTTTTTGATAAACAAATGTTATTAATTATTATATTATTTATGAGACGAAATTGATGAATAATAGCAATTATTAATATAGTTATATGAAAATGGAATTGCAAGTGTAAAATAATATAGGAACTTCAAACAGTGTTACCATGATTCAGAAGCAATGATAGTAATGTAAGAAATTTAATAGCCTGTAGTATGTTTGTTGACACTGGTCCAGCTGATTCTAGATTGTGTTTGTGTAAAGAGCATGTAAGTAAGCAAAATATAATTATATTAAGTACAGTGTTCACCTCACTCAGAGAAATATTGTACAAAATATTTATACATATAAAACAACTTACAAAAGTATACATTTAAAGTGTCTCAAATGATATACCTTTACATAAATACTAATGTGCAGTGATAAATGAAGACCAACTACTAATAGAATGCTAATCCTAATCATTAATAAATAAACAGTAACTTTGATACATAATGAAACAGAGAACCCTACCCCCTTGTATATTCTACAGCCCAATGTGTACCATACCCACTACACCATACTACCAGCTTCTGTTGTTGTTATATCTAGCATTGACCAACAATTTATTGATTAAAAACATACAAAAATCTATTAAGAATCACCCAGTCACAAAATGTACAGTGGAGCTGTCATATGCTATAGGTATTCTACTTAAATTTATCTATGGTCTACTATCACATTTGGTAGGTATACGGGCTAGAATGCAATTGAGGATGGAGGCATGGAACACTCCCCAACTGTCACACGGTATGACGCCAGTTCACTGATACCATGGTAGTGTACAAACGCAGCCACAATCACAAGGACATGGAATATTTGGTGCGACTGGAACCAGATGTCACATTTGCCCGGGAACCAGCGCTCAGGCACACGCAAGGCATAGAACATGGCCCCCAGGATATATAGCAGACCCATCAGTACCAGCCAGCCAAGGGACGCCTTGCTCACCTGGCTGAACCAGCCTTCAGTCACTCCATAGTGAATGGCTGGCACTATTCCTGACAGTCCAAACACCATGAACACACCTGCTCGAAGTGGTCGTAGGCGCGGCTCCGAAAATCTATCCCATAGGGAGACTATTATAGATAGGAATCCTAACACAACCACTACAGATAAATATATAATTTTCGGCCTGTAATGGCAGTAGAAACTATAATATAGCCATGGAACAAATGAGCCCATAATCAACAGAGCTATTCCACAGTAATCTAGCTTTGAGAATAATTTACCGACCATCTCCGAGTGGCAGTACAGGGTGTGATAGGCAAATGAGAAACCGAGACAGACTATTGCACCGACGAAAAACACGCCAAAAATAAGTTTCTCCTGCATCTGTATTTCAATAGAAGGCCGCGATAGAAAGTAGATGGCTACACCAATAAAGGCCACGCAGCCCAGCAGATGCGTCCAGATGTTGCCAGTCTCCGTATGGATACGGAATATTGAAGCGAAACACGCGCTGAAAGATGGGAGTGGAGGTCGATGCCCTTTGTGCAGGTAATCGTTGTCCTGCAGCCAGCGCGGCAGGTGTCGGAAGTGGCAGACATTCCACGACGCTTCCCACACCTTGCGAACGAACTCTTCGGCCTGCTCCGCCGCGTTGTGTGCGAGCGCACCGAGATCAATCTCGTCGGATAGAACGCCAGCTTTCAAAACCTCTGCCATTTCCGCGTCGAGCAGATGTTGGTCTTCGGGCGTAGAGGGCAGCGGGCATCCCTCTTCCTCTTCGGCGAGCACCTCGTCCAGCTCGTCCATATGCGAGGCAAGACTCTCCCCCTCGGGGTCCCATCCTTGCCGTCGACGCAGTCCATCTGAGGACGCGCTGTGGGAACCAGTGTCCGAGTCTAATTCCCACATTTTCACGACGTCAGAACTCACGCGAACACACGAACGTGGCCACCATCAGCCGTCACGACCTTTGTTAGCGGTACTCGAACAGTTATTTATGTGAAATCCAGTTAGTTACGTCACGTAAATGAAACATAGCACGCTCATTCAATGTCCAACAACTCTTTTGTTTTCTCACTTTAGATTTTGTAATTTGCACTTCCGAGTTGCACTAGGGTGTAAATCGCAAAAATTTATTGATAATGGTAAATGTCGATATTTCACAGGTGCAGCGCACAACTGATCACGAACAGCTGTAATGTAATGAACTAAACTAAACTCGACTCACTAGCATTTCGCCATACATCATTCACCATTTTCTATATCTTTCTCGCTCGATCTCATTCTGGAATACGTTTTTTCTCTGTCCCCCACAAAGTTTCCCTAGTGTTGTACTAAACATTTTTATTTAATCGAGAGGTATCGAATAATCGCTGTTGTCTATGACAAGTATTTTGTTTAATACAATTATAACTTATTATTTCATAGCAACGGTTGCGATTAGGGAAACAAGAAAGTTATGCGTTTATTAGTGTTCTATTGATATGAAACATACAATTCGGTGCGTTACTTTCTTATATTATAGGATGTGTGTAGATCGTACGTAGATTTTTTTGTATTTCGGGCCTACTTATGTAATCTGACTTAGCCCAAAATCTATGCAGGACAGGACAGGCGTGACCAAAATATGTACATACATATTATGGCAGCTTGTGTTATTAAGTCATGTTGGGAATTTGCGTTGTGGACTGGACCAATTTGAGTAAGATTTCGTTGGAGGAGAGGGGACCAACACATAATCGCGACAATTTTGCGGATTTACAACCTCGGAGCAAGCCCCTACCCATTCTACGGTTAATCGTTAAGAAAGTATAAATTTAGACACACATTGCGTAAGACTGTTTCTACTAATTGTACAAGTGTGAAAGTTATAATCCTCAACAAAGCATTAATGTTTGAAAGCACTTCACTTAGCACAAATAGTTTATTACAATATGATAAAACACAAATAGTTTTTATCACGAGAAATGTTTCCTTTCTATCATCATAAAATAAAATATCAATGTCAAGTCGCGAGTTGTAAATTATTTATAACTAACTCGCGAAAAAAATATGAATAATTGTAATACCTTTTCACTAAATTACTCGATTAATAAGTAAATTCTATCCCATCCCTACGAATTTTCAACCGCGATGATTCCGAAGCCCGTGATTGGTTACTGTGTATTACGTCAGTGAATCAACCAATTACAAACTACCAACCGTATTCAAGTTGACAATGAACACAAAATAACCTAAGAACTGTTCTGTCATATAATTGTTTTAAGAATCTATTACCAATATAAATGGTACTTACTTCTTAAACATGTTGTTGGAGTTTATCAGCAATATACAAAAGACCAAAAATCTTTGCAGTTGAAAAAAGACGAGAATTCACCACGTTTAAACTACACTTTTTTTCATCCAATTAGGAACAAAATAAACTCACAGCGCCGAACGGCTATTGGCTCTAAAAAATGAAACGTCAAAGTACCATAGAGCTCCCTTTTTATTTTGTATTAGTTTAGTTGCTACCGAACAAAATTTCTGTATAAATGTATTTCTGTTTCATTCCCTTAAAGTGACTTGGTAGAGATAGAAAAGGACTTTTTGGAAGAATATTTTTGTTGGCAATCAGTCCAGCCAAGCAATTTCCATCAGTGTCAATAAGTTGTCAAACTGTGTATTGATTTTTGTTCATAGATTTCATTCCGCGTGGTGAGGTTAGGTTGTAAATCGCACGCAACAAAGTTATAAATTTACACTCGTGAATCTTTTGCAGTTAGTATAGTATAAATATCACCAAACAGAATGTCAACTTTATTGGAAGTGTTGGTGACTAGTGACTCGAATAATACGTTATGGACCAACTGCATATGGGATCCTCACACCGGCACCAGTTTAATGACGTATAAAGGTGGTGGAACGGCGGAATCCAAGACTCTATCCTTCATTGGTGATGATTACATAGCTGTAGTTGAGAAAACGAAACCAATATTGCATATATGGCCAGTGAATTCACAACAGACCGTGCAAGGCATGCGTTTCGTACTTCCTGGCAGGGTAGGGGCTTTGTGCGTATCTCGTGACGGATCCTTCATCGCGGCTGGTATCGACGAGAAAGTATATTTGTGGCAAACAGCATCTGGTAACTTGTTGACAATTATCAACAGGCATTATCAAAAGGTTGAGCTATTAAAATTCACACCAGATGGAAGGTACATAATATCGGCAGCTGAAGATGGTATGGTGATGGTTTGGGCTGTCACAACAATTGCTGCTCACCCTGAGGTTGACCTTGTATCTCAGTCCTCTGCAGGCCAACATGATCCAGTTCACATATTCTCAGATCATTCCCTGCCAGTAACAGACTTATGCATAAGTAAAACAGGCATGCATGGACGATTATGCACTGTGTCTAGTGACCGAACATGTAAAATCTATGACTTATCTACGGGTGTAATGCTGCTTAATCTAGTCTTTGATGTGCCTCTGTCTTCAATTACAATGGATGTATTGGAACTGAGTATATTTATAGGAACTACAGAGGGGAAGATACACCAGTTCAGTTTGACTAATCCTCCACGAAACAGAGACCTCCTAGTCAATACTGAAATCAATTGTACTACATTTACATCTCACACTAAGACGGTGACCTGTCTATCTGTTTCCCTGGATGGAGAGACCTTAATGTCAGGGTCTAATGATGAAAATGTGATCCTGTGGCACATTCCTAGCCGACAACCAATCAGAACAATACGTCATAAAGGGCCTATCAGCAATGCATTCTTCACTGTCAACATACCAGCCATATACAAGCAAGATTTCACACCAAGTGTAATGTTACATAGTCTCGAGAGAAGTCTAGAAAAAGATGGAGAAGAATTGACCGAAATTGAAGTTCTGGTAAATAAAAAGATACAATTCTGGCCTGAGCCTCAAGGCTTTAACTTCAGTTTGGATTCCAAGGTATATGCAGGGGAATTTAAGGCAAAAGAAAATGAACTGAATGAAGAACTGAGCAAACTTAAATCTATTAATGCCAATCTTTACGCTTTGTCCATTCAAAAAGCCTTTGAAGCAGCTCCCACTCCTAAGAAATCTGAAGATAATAGTAACATTAATAATAAGAGTAAAAGAAAGAGGAAATATAAAATGTTTTGAATTACTTCAATAAATATATATTTCTATTGGTTGACACTTATTACTCTCACAGACTTAAATAACTATTGTATCTTAAATAATATATGTATCCTGAGTCGTTCTTACACAAGGGATTTAAGATAAGTTATCCAACTAAATACTGTAAAGAGGTTACATGAAAAAAATTAAGGTATAAAAAAACTGTGTTTTACATATGGAAGACAAGAATACATAAGTGTGTTACAGAATACATGGATGATATATCCATGTATGGCATTGAGTTGCTCATTTTGTTTTTGCAATATGGCAATAATAGTTTCTTCTAAAACACGCTTATTTTTTCAGTTATTATGGCCTCTTCGGAAACAAATTCAATTTAAATAATAAAAGATGTTCAATGCTATGTATGCTCTTTAGAATGCTATTAGAAGATTGAGAGAAGTAAATGTGCCAATGTATGACAGGGTAGCCAAGAAACAACGTGGTATTAATAAAATACTATAATGATAATTGAATTGTAGTTATTATTATTCCTTTCTGCACAAACATCGATCAATTAAATAATGTTATATATATATATATATACTTACGCCATCCCAGAGTATAAAGGGCTCGAAATTTTATAGGTGTGCCGATTTTAACGGGACATTCACTTGCAAATACCTAGTGTTACAAGGAAACAACATATAAGGTTCCGCGGGCATGAGATTAAATCTATGCGGGTGAAACCGCAGAGCACAGCTAGTTTGTAGTATAATAAAAAAACATTTTTTTGGAATTAGGAGCATACTGTATTTGTATTAATTACTAATCATACTATTTTAGTCCTTTCGTCTCCACTCCGCCGACACTAGTGAAGAGACGACAATTCTCTTGAGAAGTTTCTAACAACATTTATTTTTATTATTTTTCTTTTTCCTTTTCCGCGGTTCCTGAGGCACCTTCATGTGTACATTTCTGATGTGCACCCTGACACATGAAGTAGTCTGGAACCTCTTCTCACAAATGTGGCAGCTGTGGGGTCTGTCGCGGGTGTGAACCTATAATGTTTTATTTATTTTGTAAATAGAGAGAGCCGTGGTGGCCTCGGGGTTTGAGCAGTCGCCTGCTACGCAAGCGACTGTTTTTCTAAAAAACTTACGTACAGTGATTTCACACCACGTGTTTTACGGTGAAGGAAAACATCGTGAGGAAACCTGCATATGCTGAGAAGTAATTCAAAGACGTATGTATTGACATATTGACATATGTGCTTGAGACGGCGATAGACTCACCATCTGTCACGTTGGCACTTAATCAAATTCGGTGAAAAGTGGGTGTTGTGATAACAACACCTCTGCCTACCCCTTCGGGGAATACAGGCGTGAGCATATGCATGTATGTATTATTTTGTAAATGGTGTATTTTGATATAAATTACATAATTCTAGTGTTACTACCACCATAGTAGTAAGTAATACGTTCTCGTGTCTTTTGTGATAAAACTGAGGTCGAATTTCTGTATGTACAATGAAAAAAAAAGCTAAAAACCAAACCTGGGGTGTGAGAAGTGAAATAGAACAAATTAGATTTATTTTTTTCTTTTTTTGTACGGGTTAATTCATTTCCAAAACAGCTGGACCGGTTTTCACGCTAGTATTTCAAGGAGTAATTTAATTTACTTTTATTTTAAAAAAACATGATGGTCATAAAATTAAGTTGTAACCAGTGTGTAAAGTAGCATTGGTTCAATTTGTATAAAATTTGCATGGAGTAACATTAAACCTACAAAGAAATAAATTGGTAAGTAGGTACTTACAATACTGTGCCGTTTTAAATTCTGGACATTGTTGAATGTTTTGGAACACAGCTGACATTGGAACGGACGCTCGTTCGTGTGGGTCCGGGCGTGATCCTGGGCAATTACAAAAAACACATAAGTGCCGTCACGAAGTTTCAGTATTGTTTTGTTGTGTGTATGTTGGTAATAAATAAACTCAAAACCACTGAGCCGATTTCAAAAATTCTTTCACCATTGGAAAGCTACATCATCAGCGAGTAAAATAGGCTTTATTTTATCCCATTACTCCCACGGGAACGGGAACTACGCGGGTGAGACCGCGTTACATCAAAGTAAGTTTAGAATATGTCAAAGATAATCTGACAATGTTCGGAATTTTAGATCGAATAAGAACCGTGGTACGAACTTTACTCTAAGTATCGACCGAACTTTCCTATTTTGTTTAACAGTAGCTTACACTTACAGCTAATATATTTACACTCCTTGGAGTTTTACCTACATAGGATTAACAATAAAAACTTTTTGATTTAGTGATATTTTTTTCCCATTTGCTCCCATTGACCGAAACGTGATGCTATAAAGCCTGAAGCCTTACTCGATAAGAGAATTATCCAACACAAAAATATTTATTCAATTCAAGCCATTCACACCTAAGATGAGCGCGTTCAACCTAACAAACTCTTCTGCTTTACAATATTAGTATAGATTACCTCTAAACTCCTACGACTCCTCAATGTCTTGCGACATACATTGCACTGGAAGGGCCAGCCGCAGTCTTTACCCGAGTGCTTATCACGAAGGTGAATCTGTAGAAGACCATTGTTCTGAAATAATCACGAATAGTCATCATTCACCTCTAAAATAATCACAGATGATCACCATTTACCTAAAGGTATAGACGCGCCGTCGAAAATATTGGTATAGATAGTGTGCAAAAGAGATAGCCCTACGAAGCCTAATTTAGCCGATTATCTGATCCGATGATCTTTCCCGTGGTCGATGTGCAACGTTTATCGCCGGGTACTGTACCGCCAGAAGGGAAAACGAAACAAACTTTTTTTTTAATATATTTAATAATTATTTTATACGTATATAAATCAAGCTTTAATGCATACTTTTGCACTATATAATTGTTGCTATATAGCAAATATTTTATTTTTGAAAACACAAAATTACTCTAGTTAGAAACGTCCTTTTTTATGACGGCAGTGTTCTTCTTGAAGGAATTCACATAAATGTCACATTTTTTTTTGACAGTAAAATATATTTAAACCCGAGATAATAATACCTTAGTTATCTTCCCGCAAATCTCACACAGCAGGGAGTTACAGCTCTTGTATTTCCCGAATTGTTTAGATCCTTTGTTCATGCAATACTGTTCATCCCGGACTAGCTTGTAGTTGTGTTTCAAGGGCAATGTCCCCGGGTGGAGCCTCAGGAGATGATGTTTGTAATAATCCAAATTATAAAACTTCTTGTTACACTAAAATAATATAAAATATACAATTAATGTTCTGACATTATCACATAACGCAATCTGATAATTTCTAAAAACGTATGTACAGTGATTTCACAGCACGGGCTTTACGGTGGAGGAAAACATCGTGAGGAAACCTACATATATCTGAGAAGTAATTCAAAGACGTATGTATAGTGCCTGAGACGGCGATGAACTCACCCTCTGTCACGTTGGCACTTAATCATATTTGGTGAAAAGTGGGTATTGTTAGTACAACATCTCTGCATATCACTTCGGGGAATACAGGCGTGAGTACACTATACATACGTCTTTGAATCACCGTAAAGCACCTGATATGAAATCTGCAATTAGTATTCATTTAATAAAACTCATAGATACAGGCCCGCTGGGATTCGAACTTGTGTCGCTTGCGAAGCAGGCGACTGCTCTAACCCCAAGGCCACCACGGCTCTTAACGGCTCTATAACAATAATTTAAATATATACAAAGTATACATACCAGTGAACATTCGACGTAGCCCTCATACTTTTGTTGTTCCATCTCGTGTTCTTTCAGCATCTCGTCTGTAGCAAACGTGGCTCCGCATCTTGTGCACGATCTATTTAACAATAACTTAATATGAAATACTAGCTTCCGATCCCAGCTTTGTCTACGTGGCAAGATTCTCTTAGGATAAGCCAGAAGAATGAAGTATGGAAATGACCTTACCATACACTTTTATCGCCATTATAGCTCTACTGTGTGACAGTGCCATACTTATACAGGTAATATACATCTGTCTCATAATAAGAGTTAAACTATCATGGCAATAACAGGTCATGGTATGAGGCCCTACCTTGGGATAGGAGGCCAAATGATAATAAGATCTACCATGGTGGCCGTGGGGTTTTAGTAGTCGCTCAAGTTCGAATCCCAGCGGCATGTACCAATTAATTGTTCTAAAAACTTATGTGCAGTTATTTCACATGTGCTTTACGATGAAGGTCACCTGCATATGTCTGAGAAGAAAATCATAGACATGTAAAGTGCATGAGACAGCGATAGACTCACCATCTGTCACGTTGGCACCTCCTTACAACACCTCTGCCTACCCCTTTAGAAACCCTTCTGGGATGGCATGAGCATAGATGTGTGTACTCACTTGAGTGTCAAATCACAAAGCCCTTCATTACTTCGGTGTGTATTAAAAGCTTCTTTCGTGTAAAACTGTACACCGCATCGCGAACACTTACAATCAGGTGACACCTATGGAATCATACATTTTATTATTATTAAACAATAGACGCGCAGAGTCGGCTTTAGCACACAGTGAAGGCACAGAAATTTGTATGGACTCACATAAGCGTCGTTAGCATATAGGAAAGTTCGGATAAACGCGCAGGCGCGTCGTTAGCAGTGAACGCGTTAAATAACATAGACTAAAATAGTCTTGGTTTAGAAGTAGCTCCATCTCTTTCTTTGATACGGCTTTAAAAGGTATGGACATAGTTTTAGTTCAAATTTGGTTAAGGCTTTGTTTGAACCATGTTTTGTATAATCGCGCGAGATTGTTAACTGTCGAATAATTTAAAACTGTATGGGTGCCGTTATTGTAAGTTATCCCCATTATTTTCGCTGAGCGCTCATAACTCAAGACGGCACCAGTAACATACTTATTACAATGTATTAATATGGTGGTTAGACATGAATATAAACAAAAAATAAAACTTACGTTATGTTGTAAGGTTCACAATTAATTGACATTTTAAAATCTCTACATTATTTATTAGGTACGGTGTAAATGTTTTTTTTTAAAGGAACGTTTGTCACGAACGGACTTTAATTCAAACCAAAGTTACAAAAAATTACGCCTCATTTTATGATGGATACATTCTATTCGATGAACATATCAACTCCCGTAACGTAAAAATTAATAAAAACTATGGCAACAATGCAAAAACACATCCTGTACTGTCATGTGCATTGCATATAAGCTAGCTTACAATTTGTGATGATTGAATGCACTCGTGTCGTGTGTGTGTGTCTATACCGAAATGTATGTACCTACGCCGCACCACATTGGTATGTACTTTACTTGCCTACCTACTTATTGTTTATGTCTACCCCCCTGAAAATCCAATGCACGCCCCTATATAATGTGTAACTTACAATATGAGTCTTGCGCTCGTGAGCCGAAAGTCCAATGGGTCCGTTGACCGACTCGCCGCAGATCTCGCAGCGAAGTAACGTGGACGAATGCACGTTCTTCATGTGAAAATAGTACGTTGTAAGCCGACTGTAACATTTACTTACTTATTTGACTAATTCCATATGTTAGACTGTACCCCTATAACGGGTTTGCTACCGTTTTCGTAAACTATATTCGCTAGCGTCACTCGCAATATTTGTATGAGATATATTAGTTCTTCACGTCACCGCTGGGTGTCGCTGCACAATTTCTCATACAAATGTTCGGCGAAGACGCTAGCGAGTATAGATTACGAAATCGGTGGCAAACTCGAGATAGGGATACTGGTCGCTCATTTCCCTCTATATTGATTGAGGAACATGATGTCTGGCATTCATATCATACTGTGACAAGTGCGAATTTTCTCACTACCTCCACAGTATATATACATACAAGCTTACTAAACAGTATGGTATCTAGACCAAATGTTCGAATAAAGAATGTTTGCTACAGCGAGCGTGAAACACGGGCAAATATATTATAATTGGGGTACAGAATACTGCCCCTTGTACAAACGGCAAAAAAAATTAGCTTGGCTTTATTCCAAACGGCTATATTTCTTAGTACATTTAGGTGCTAATCATTAATTTTATAAAATCTACTCACTTGAAAGCTGTCGAACAATATTTGCATGGGTATTTGGCACCTGTGTGAAATTTGTGGTGTATAATTGCCATTTTCCTGGAAAACAAACACACAGGTAGTACCGGCTTAGCGTGGCTGTCACGAAATAATTTTGCCATCACCAATACTCGTCAAAAAAAACGACGATACCTACGAGAAAAAATGGATGTCTACTTATCAGTTGTATTTTGTACTCAATTAGCTGTACCCGGCAATAAATATTGCACATCGACCAAAAGAAAGAGACAACCGGCTAATCTCGGCTTTATGGAGCGTTATCTCAGTCGCACACTATGACATTTATCAGGGCCGCCACCTGGAAGAAAACTGTACAGGAACTCCTAGCGATGACGTGTCGAAGAACTAAAATATCTCGTACATTTTGAATAACACCAGAGAGTATATATAGATAAAGAAGTATATATGTATAAGGATACAAGTAAAACTGACAAGTAGACATAAATTTTTTCTCAACTTTTGTCTACTCTGGTTGACTTTCTTGTTCCATGTTAAGGTACAACCACATGCAGCCCGACGCTCGTTTCCAGCGACAAATGTGGTCACGTGACCCCATTTTAAATTTCCGGCGACTCAAAAAGGAACTACGTCACGTAGCTGCTACAATCACGTATCGCTACATATCACGTGACTACATTTGTCGCTGGAAATGAACGTCGTTCGGCTTACATCAGGTTGCACCTTTAGAGTCAGTCTATTTATATGTCGTGGTATTAATAATATCTGTTGAGAATTGAAGTCAACTTAGTTATTGCCAAGTACCTGCATGTGCCGCCACTAGTTATGAGCAAAAACAGTGGGGGGTAGCTATGCATGTATTTAATTCACGGTGCACCATACAGATAGAGACAGACTCACAAATTTGCTACTGTGCATTCAAGGTTAGCGCTCATAGCTTGTGACGGTATCTATACTGTAGTATATAGTTACATTTGTGTGGAGACATGTCCGCACTCCTTGCATGTGAATATCATTAGATGGGTCCTCATGTGGCTTAAGAGGGACTCCTTATTCCTGTACCTGAATTTGCATATGTCACATATTAGGTGCCCCTTCATCTGAAAATTAAAATATTTACAATTTATATACATATGCTCACGCCTATATTCCCCGAAGGGGTAGGCAAAGGTGTTGTTATCACAACACCCACTTTCACCGAAGATGATTAAGTGCCAACGTGACAGATGGTGAGTCCATCGCCGTCTCAGACACTTTACATACGTCATTGAATTACTTCTCAGAAATATGCAGGTTTCCTCACGATGTTTCCCTTCACCGTAAAGCACGTGGTGTGAACACACAATTTTAATGTACTAAAACCCTTTCCATATAAATATAAAGAAAGAAGTTTTGTATAGGTGTCGTCACGATTTATGAGCGCCCATAGAAAATAGTGGGTTTATTGTGCATGTATTTTATTCGCGTCGCGACATAAATACGTACAAAGACTCATAAAATGACTACTGCACATTCAAGGTCAGCGCTCATTATATATGACGGCACCAGTAATTTTATTTCTAAACTCAAAAAAAAACATACAGCTGAATTAATAACCTCCTAATTTTTAGAACTGTACCAAAAAATTGGTACTGTTTAATTTTGTTTGTGAAAAATTCTTCAATAATAGAACGCTGCAATATCAACTAGACTTTATTATTCAATTTAGATAAGGGATTTATGGTTTGAACAACTGTCAGATCTTCAAATCCCAGTGGATTGTAGCCAAAAGGTTTTCTAGAAAATAGCTTATATGCAGTGATTTCATACCTAAACTTTACGGTGAAAACATCTTGAACATACTAATATGCAGTAATAAGAATACAGGGGGTCGAGTGCGAGTTTATCACTACCGCCATTATAAGTCAGATTTATATGTGATCGAAACAACGCCATCTGTCGGTCGATAAATGGCACTATTTCGATCCCATACAACGGGGATTTTAAGAACACTCTGGTGCAAATACTTACAGCAGTGTGTACAACCATGTGTCTATTATAAGCATCTTCTACAATAAATCCCTTATAGCACTGATCACACTTGTATAGGGATCGCTTATAGTTCATTGTCAGCTTTCTTTTCTCTAGTTCCCTCACTTGTTCTTCATAACCCAAGAACTTAATATCTACATTTAATTCTTTGCTTAATTCTTTCGGCTTTGCAATACTTCTTAATTTAATTTTACCTTTGGGATTTCTGTTTCGATATTTATCTTTAGAGCTACTTTTTTTAGTTATTTTGGAATCATTAAAATTATCCTGTTCAAAGTCATCATCATTTACATTGAGCTCTGACACATTCACGTTTTTGGTATCATCATAACAAATTGATTCTCTATCAAATGTTTCGTCTACAGACTCCAGTTCATTATCAAAATCTGTTCCACATTCAAGTTTTATATCAGAAATTCGATCATCACGTTTAAACTCACTTTTTATAACTTTATCACCATTGGATACAGGTGTGTGTTCATATGAATGTATGTGTATGTTGTTATCATGATTAATTTCAAGATTATGCTCTTCATTTGTAATACTGGAAATTTCAATGCTGGAAATATTTACTGGAGTTTTTCTGTATGGCAATACTAGATAATTTGAGTGCCTATCAATTTTATTTATTTTCTCTGCAGTAACCTGAAAAAGTGTTGATATTAATTAGCTATGTGGAAATTATATGTATTCATAATCATGAATTTAACAGTAATAACTCTTGTCAGTGTAACCAATGCATTTCTTTCCATTTGTCTCTGTCCAGTGCCAATTGTATTATTTAAGGTATATTTATTTATTCATCTACATTTTGAATGCTGCAAAATGTTTAATTTATAATAAAGGTAGGTATTATAAATTACTAATTTTGTAGCATTCATTTGAGTGACAATTGATGCATAATAAGAGTAGTTAAGATTGAGAAATCTTTCATAGGAGAATAAAAATATTTTATATTATGAATATAAAGATGTAACACATTTGTCTTGTGGTTGCAAGCCCCACTGCCGAAGACTAGGTCCTGGGTTTGATCCCAGCAATGTAGTATAGGGTTTCCATTTGTAATTTTCCAGTAGCAAACCAGAGTTAGTAATGGCAACATAATACGCTCATCCCTTATAATTTATGAATTTTACATAACTGGCACAAAATATGTGTAATACACATCTGCATACCCGTTCAAGAAGTACAGGCATCTGAGTTAAGAAATTGTTAATCTTTAACACATTCACTGCTAACATTTCAACTTCTTCGTAAATTCTCTAACAGTTGGACGCAGATATGCGTCGTTAGCAGTGAACAAGTTAATAAAAAAAATACTTACTAACCTTTCTTTTTCTGTGAGCTTTTTGCAATAATTCCTGGACAAGGGTACATCTTGTCTTGAAGGTGCTATAGTTGAGAAGCAGCTGGGTACAATAGCAACACAAATGTTGAGGGGCTTCAGACATCAAGTTTATCTGAGAATGGAAAAGTACAGTATAATATTAAATTGTTAATATTTTATAGCCTAGCTGGTGTAGTGGTTGCAAGCAGCTGCTGAACACAAAGTCTTGTTCGATTCCCAGATCAGGCAAAGAAATATTGGATTTTACCATCTCCAATTTCCAAGTAGCAATGGGCTCGCATACATATTGTGTACGCATTAAGGAAAACTTTACTAAAAATAATTGCGCTTTTGAAGTTACACCAAAGATTTACACCTGCATTCTGAAAATGAAGGTAATCTATGACTCCAAACAACTACCTTGTTGTCCTTTAGTTGTGTGTGGGTCACATACACCTACTTACATCTAAATGTAACATATACACCCAGGGTCTAAGCCTCACGCAATTCATGAAAGGACATAAAATATATATTATAATATATATAATAATTCTGTTTGTTCTGTATTCTGAGTTGGAAAACAAAAATAAAGTATTTACCTCTCTGCCAACTAAATCCGAGAACAAGTTCGCTAAATTATATTTAGCCGTATCAAATAGTTTAACATCAGACACGAGACAGCCGTGGCACACTACAATTCTATCGGATTTACTAGCATCTTTTATTGTTGCGGTTTGCGGCATTTTTGTTCTCTTCACAACGAGAGAAATCATAGACGACTTACTAACTAGATAAATGATATTTTATGAACTCATTTACGTATTTTTTATTTCACATATTTATATTAGACTTCGGTTAATTAATTGGTTAATATTAATCAATATAAACAAACAAACGCAACCAACCAATATATACCTAGGTACCTATTTATTATTATGGATTTGACGTAATTCCGACTTGAGTCTTGACAGACAGACATGGATAACACTTTCTGTCAGCACTGACAGTTATTCATTTCAATCTATGGTCAGTATAGTATTTTTTCTATGGTTGCAGAGTTGTTGGAGAATTAGCTACAAGGTCAACATTTCGCAAACATGCACATCACTAAAAACAGAAAGAAAAGAAGAACTGTCAAAACGTCACCCATGTTCTAAAATACAAACGCAACGCATTTCAACTTTGATTTTTCTGTTACAAGAATACGCCTGTTTTTTTTATTGTGTCGATATACTAAATATTCTCAAAATGCATTAAAGCACAAGTCAATAAATTAATATGTTTTTATGACACATTTCGTCGATAAGGTGAGCTAAATGAATTTACAAGAGTTGTTTAAAAATAAACTTGGAGCTGAACTGTGCGTCACAAACAAAACATTCCTGTGTTTACCATTTTTAGGAAGAGAAAATGTCTAAGGTGATCATCCCGGAGTGTAAAGACATAGGAGGTATGAAGGAGGATATATTGTCGCCTACTGAACGTAAAGACGGAGCCATAGGATTATTCAGTAGGCTGTTACGATTGGACTCGTTAAGTAAAAGGAATAGTGTGCCCGAGAGTCCAACTAACACAGACCCACCCACGACCTACTATGGAGTGTATATACCTTGCGAAATTAAGAAAGCTTCAGACGAAGGTTAGTGTAATTAATATTCTTAAATTTAAATAAAAAAGTAGTTAAATTTAGTACAAAAGAGTTTGGCATTGTTTACATTCCATCTTATCTATTTTATCTGTACATGATAAGTTAATGTGGGTCAGTATTGTTGATAGTATTATTTCCTGGTTCTTGAGTAAACAATAATGCACTGCATTTAAATAATCTTACAAGCTTTTGGAGAAAATAACCTGGTTTCTCAAGTAATTAGGTCAGTTACATTAGAATGGTTTAGCATAAAACAACATAACATATATTGTCATGAATAATACATGAACCTATTGTTAAAATTTATCTCAACTGATCACTCATTTTTAGCACACTTTGTTAGTTTATAATTTTAATGTTGCTTTATAGAATGGTATAGGGAATGAAAAGATCTTAGTGTAATTAATTATTATTATTATTAGCCTTTTGGGTCTCACTGCTGAGCAAAGACCTCCACTTTTCCAACTTTCTCTGTCCTCAGCAGTCCTCTCCCAATTGCTCTTGCATCTAGCTCATTTTGTAATGGTTTTCGCCCATAGCTCATCCGACATGCCGCAGATTTGGCCAGTCCAGTTCCAGTCACTGTAATCAAAATTAGAAAATATAAAAAAATTCACACAGTTATCAATATGGTATGGGTTAACAAACTGGCTGATTGTAAAAAAAGTGGCTGTCTAATGTTTACATCATCAAGTGACATACCAAACAATGAAATGCCAAGAATGGCTCATGAGTTGACTTCATCTAGATCATCTTCAGTTTTGTGTCATATCTCAGGATCATTTTCTTTTGTGCTGCTTTTAATGCAGAATGTCATGGAACATGTAATTAGGTTTACAAATATATGTATTTACAGAAGCACTTCATGTTTACAAAAATAAGTCCGAGGCTATGGAGTTAGTGATGCGGTATAAGACAGCACGCTTTAAAGCCTTCAAGAACAGGCAAGATGCTGTATCTTTCGCACTGAGAGGAGCTGAGCCGGTCGACACTGCTGATGGAAATGATAACAGTGAGTAATTTTTAACTGATACCAACTTTGCCATGTGGATTCACGTGCATTGACTAAATTTCATGAGCTATTCCCTAAACCCTATTTTTCTAATAAATGTAGCTTAAACTACTCCTTTTAACATCAGATATCTGCATTTCAAGGCTTACTTGGAACAAACATATATATTGTATCTGTAAATAGTCATGTTCTAGAGTGCCTAGTGTGAGTTTTCCTAAAATCGCCTGATGGTTGATGCTGGTTTATATGATTAAAATAGTGTCCTCTAAGGGCCGACAGATGGCGCTGTTTTGATCCTATTCAAATCTGTGCTTACATCAATGCAGTGACTTGTGATACTGGCAGTGAAAAACTCCCACTTGGCCTTGAAGTCTATTTTTATTGGTATAACACTGCACAACATAGTCAATGATTATATAGTATATTTAATTCTTCTTTGTTTGTTATTTTCTCCAGCCCTCTAAACAATCACCATACCATAGATTTGAGTACAATATACACTATTTATACATATTTCATAGTTCATACACCTTTATGCAAATCACTGAATTTCATTTGTGAACAATAACAATAGTTTCGTGTTTTTCTATTATTGTGATAGTAATATTTTGTCTTCACTCTTAAGAATATATATGCAATGACATCAAATACAAAATGACAATAATTTATTTTTGACAATCTATACAGATAAATAAAATTTAAGTGTCTGTTTGTTATTCCAAAATAACAGCTATTTACTAAATGTATACAAGTATATGAAGTACTGACCTAAAAAATGTTTTCTCTGTCTGTCTGTCGGCTGGACCGAATTTAACGACTGTCACTGGCAGTTAGCCGATGTTACAAAGAGTAACTTAGCTTCTTTTATTTAAGAAAAAACATTAGGGTTCCGAGGGCCACGCATGAAATTAACTGTACGCGGGTGAAGCCGCGTGGCACAGCTAGTAATAAATAAAACTAATCAACAAATTACAGTGCAGTATTCTGGTGTGATGGTATAAAAACCTTTCATATTACGCCTTACTCCATGATAGCAGATATTAAAAAAAATCTAGCTTAGCTACGTACGTGTAGGTAATGGCAATAGGTATAATTAGCCTTTTGTACACAGAAGTTACACACCTGTAGAATACTAAACATTTGATAACCACGAGAAACAATTAATAGTGACGTTAAAGCATAGGTATGTCTGTCACGCGTATTCTTTACGAAGATAGGTTTTAATGGTTCTCGATTAATGTAGAGAGCCGGCTGCTGCCATTTGCTACATTGATTTTGTGCTTATGAATATTTTGTATTA
The DNA here is from genome assembly GCA_929442735.1 of Watsonalla binaria. Classification (NCBI taxonomy): domain Eukaryota; kingdom Metazoa; phylum Arthropoda; class Insecta; order Lepidoptera; family Drepanidae; genus Watsonalla; species Watsonalla binaria. The sequence goes on from OV838938.1 coordinate 5,833,200, forward strand.
AGAAAATTATGACTGCTATATCTTTACGCCGGCCATTGAATATTTGGTACTGGAAATCTTCCACTTCAGTAGCTTGAGTATTGAAATATACATTTTTGATTAAACACTTATCGATTTGGATGAATACGATATACGAAATGTGCTTCACGTTCCTGACTTCATATGACGAGTCCAGTCAACATATGACTGGACTCGCCGTACCAGCAGCATGATAGATAGTCAATTGTTCGCTAACAAGCTGTGAACAGTAATTTAGTATTTGCAAATAGAAATTACATACCATTTATAAGCTAGACTCGGAAAAAAATCTCATATTTGCAAATTGAATACGATAACTCCACAGTTGAGATCTATTGTACATACATACATACATATGCTCACGCCTGTATCCCATGGGGGTAGGCAGAGACCACTGTTTGCCACATGCTACGATCCTTACATACTTCTTTCGCTTCATCCACATTCATGCATCTCTTCATACACTTTCTTCGGTTACGAGTGCTCCTAATTTGACCTTTCTGAAAAATACTATTAATTTGGTCATAGTAGTTCTTCCTTGGACGCCCTCTACCGACACTTCCGGTCACATTCGCTCTATAAATTTCTTTCGTTAATCGCCTTTCACTCATCCTTTCGATATGTCCAAACCATCTCAACATACTTTTTTCAATTCTGGTCACCACATCATTCTTCAACTTGCAACTGTCTCTTATCACACTATTTTTCATACGATCTACAATGGTGACCCCACACATACTTCGTAACGACCGCATTTCCACTGCATTCACTCTACTTTCATGTTTCTTCTGCCAAACCCAACATTCACTTCCATACATCAAAGTAGGTACTAGCACCCCGTTATGAATGGCCAGGCGCGCATTTTTTGTTATTGTCTGGCCACTCATCACGGCGTGCAGGGCACCATTTACCTTGTTTCCCGCAGACACTCTCCTTTCAATATCACTATCGCATTTACCATCTCTTGCAAACACACTTCCCAAATACACAAATTCATTCACTTGTTCTACTTTCGTACCTTCTATCATAATATTACAATCCGTAATCATTTCCTCTCTTTCTATCACCATAACTTTCGTCTTACTTACATTTATTTTCATTCCTTTCTTCTTAAAAGCCTCCTTCATCACATTCAACATGTTCTGCAGCTCTGTCGCCGACGGCGCAAGTAAAACTTGATCGTCGGCGTACAGAAGACACTTAACACGTAGTTCATTCATTCTAAGTCCACACTCCATATCTTTCAGATTTGTCAAACAGCTGTCCATATAGAGGTTAAAAAGCCATGGCGACGCTACACATCCCTGTCTGACTCCCTTCGAGATGTGGAACCATTCTGAGAGCGCCCCATTCACCCTGATGCAGGCTTTAGAGTTTACATAGAGGGACTCTAAAGCCCGCACCAAGCGGCCGTCAACCCCAAATGCAGACAGCGTAGACCACAGTTCATCCCTTGGCACTCGATCATATGCCTTCTCCAGGTCAACGAAGGCGCAGTACACTTTTTCGGCTTTCGCCAAGTGCTTCTCTGATATGCACCTTAAGGAGAAGATCTGATCTATGCACCCCATTCCTCTTCTGAATCCTGCTTGCACATCCCACAATCGTTCCTCTGTTTCATTTGTTACTCTTTCAATTAAGACCTTTGCATATAATTTACCGACGACGCTCAGAAGACTTATGCCACGGTAGTTTTTGCATTCCTGGTGTGACCCTTTACCCTTATAGAGTGGCACGATCACGGCTTTGCATGTTTAATTTGCATATTTTCTGTCAAGACTCTGAGAATTAGTTGAAGGTTGAGTTTGTGAAGGTTATTTCATTCATGCTTTCTATGGTGGGAAATTGTGTTTTGACGCTGTTGTGGTGACAAATAGGTAAATTGGCAATGGAATTCTCTGGGCCCCTTTCCATTTCCCTTTTCTTACTTTTTTAAATATATTTCCGAGTCGAGAGGCTCACGGGCCCCCTTGTCTCTAGTTGAATCCGTCATATAGATAATTGGGTGCTGACTATACGGTTGAACCGATATTGCTGAATGAATAAGTATAGTGGTAACCCCAAGGACATAGAATACTTACAAAATCATAACGTAGGCAAAGACGTGGATAAAAGCGAATTTATTAATACCTGACTTCGGCGAAATAAGGGCTATGATTTTGACCTGTATGTAATGTTAATATGAAATGTCCATCTGTTACCCAGAACTTCAAAATAATTATTTGCTGGTTAAAGCCTATTATATAAGATCAGATAAAATTGGATGTGGCGCCCTCTAGAAAAGAAAATGAGGTGAACCCAACACCCCGTTTTTTTTGTACTATCTGCATTCCACTTGTTTCAAAGTCAAAGTCAAAAGTATCTTTATTCGATTAGACTTTTTACAAAGTACTTTCAGATCGTCAGAATGACATAATTATACAGGATTATACATGCTACCGCCAGGTTCGGAAGGTTGCTTTTCTGAGTTTCTGAGAGAGATCACTGTACGTAAGTTTTTTAGAAAAACTCATTGGTATAGGCCCCGCTGGGATTCGAACTTGCGTCGCTTGCGTAGCAGGCGACTGCTCTAACCCCGAGGCCACCACGGCTCTTACAATTTACAATTTAAAGAATACAAAATAAATAATTTAAAAACCGTAAACTCATGGACAATGTTCCAATGCACAAATGTCGATAAAAATTAAAAATTCCATACTTGTTTCATACTTTAGAGAGCGTAATTTTTCAGTTAGGTATTAGTTACTAGTGCTCCAAGTGTAAATCTTACCATAACTTGGTCACGTGTAATATTTATAATCCTATTATTATAATAATATATTGATATATACGAAAGTGTGTTTTTATAAGCAACGTTCTTATTGAATGGAGATTATACTTCAATAGAGATAAGAATCGAGTGGCTTTCACGTATTTGCTGAGTGCTCGTAACATCACGAAACGCGTTGGCTTGTCTTTATACTTATACCTAAGTCTGTAGATGTATCATGTACTAGCTTTTACCCGCAACTTCGTCCACATAGTAATTTTTAAGTATCATATTGATTCCCTGGAGCTCAAAGGGCGTAATTGACATTTTGACGAATTTCACTTTCAAGGCTTTCTTAATTCATTATTTCTCCTCTATCGATAGGTATATGTCCGCAGTGTAAGAAACACTAACTTTGTTCCTAACTAGCTGACCTGCGTAGTTCCCGTTCCCGTGGGAATACGGGGATAAAGTAAAGCCTATGTTACTCGCTGATGATGTAGCTTTCCAATGCAAAGAATTTTTGAAATCAGCATTGTAGTTTTTGAGTTTATTCATTACAAACATACACGAAAAATATAAATCTTTGCTCTTTATAATAGGAGTGTGGATATTAAGATTTATTACGAAACATGGTTTAAACGACAGCTAAATTACAGTAGGACTAAAAGTATGTCCATCCCTTTGTAAAACTAACAGAAAGAGATGGAGCTACTATTAACCCAAGAACTATTTTAGTATATGCTTTATAATAAGGGGGTTGGGACTTATAATATTATTAAGAATAGATGCTTTGGTGACTAAAAAAGATTGTAAAAGAATAGGCTGACAGGATAGGAAGCCAGCTCATATTTCTTAAGCCCAGGGTTTATTTCTGGAATTTCGAATATCGAGGTCCAGAGGTATGGTAATTAGTTGATAAGTAATCTAATTATATCGCTTATTTGGCTTCTGCCGCGCCACAGACTGAGTAAGCAGTTGTTAATGTATTAGTTTATCGTCGAAATATGACTAGTTAGCTTCTTTCGCGACTTCGCCCGCGGAATTTAACCGGCGATAATTGAGCTAAGTATCTAACACTGAAATAAATTGACAAATTATACCAGTAGTTCTTGAGATTAGCATTTCAAGCAAACAAACAAACTCTTCAGTTTCACATTTTAGTATAGATATTAAGAGTCACTTATCTACTTGTGTTAAAAATAGTGCAATGGATCCATAATGCTCTCCGCAATATGCACTTGACTGAAAATAAAAGGTTTTGCGAAACCACCTAATTCTCAGATTTATTGCTTAATCTATATGGCTCTTATAATAATTATTAATACGTATAATATTACATTTGCTAATCGATACGGATATCCCTCAGAATCTATACAGATAAATAAAATTGAAGTGTTTATAATTTCGAAAAATATAATATAATAATATTTTAAAAATTAACAGCTTATCACGCATTCGAATTTACAGATAGGTACATAAATAAAAAAAAATCGTACTAAAATTCTTACAGCCTGTCCCTTTGTTATGGCTTATCACAACAACGAATGGATAAAAATTTAGCGGGACTGACTGACAGATGTTACAAAGAATATACCGAAGGATTTTTTTTTAATTTGTAATCCGATTAATAAAGTCACGCATAGTACTTACTATAATACGATATGGCTAATGAAAGTCTCGTAATAACCTAAGATCCCAATGGAGTTTCATTCTCATAGGCAGAACGTGTTTATTACCGACCACGCCCTGTGTGCGTGTCAATATAAGATATTTTAGCTGATGTAGACTCGTTAGCAGACCTTTTAACCTAATTAATGTTAGATTATATTCCCCTAACTAACTACTATTCAGATGAGGAAGTAATTGTAACATTGCAGTGAAGGTAAACGTCGACCTTGAATTTATTTCTATCGAGGCTGCATACGTCTGTTCGGCGTGCTAGTGACCATGCTTAGTCCCAGCAAAGGGAATATCTCGCAGCCAGGCTGGTGTACTGCCTGGGGAACTACGGCTCCCAACTGTATAACTATATATATATACTGAGTACATCGCGCTATGGATATATCAGAGGCGCAAAAACGTCCATAGCGCGATGTACTCAGCTTGTCACAATCTATGTCAAATGGCGTTTCTCTTCTTGCACACAGGCTGGTTTTTTTCAAACACTGCTCTTCCATTACCAGAGTGTCAAGTTATAATGTCGAGAAAGTAAATATAAGTTTGGGGTTAGCTTAAAATGCAAAAAATTAATTAATAATGGAGTCATCATTTAGACAGTTTGTAGTAACAGAATCCAGGGTCTGATTAGAAAGCCACTGGGTCATTTCTAACTAGTCTGCCTACCACTTCATAGTGCCTTAAGTTTTTATGGTAAATACGTTATGAACAGTAGGTGTGATGGGTGAGAAGCCGTACCCGTTTAAGGCGCCGTCGCCGCAGGACATGGTGGCGGTGCGCAAGGCTATCGAGTCGGGGCTGGCGTGCGCCGTGCGCGAACGAGTCTGGGACAATCCTCGTTTCCTCGTCAGCAGCGGGAACACACCCGCTATTATGCAGGTAAGACAACTAGAGCTGTAGCAAACCGTATGTTGAATAGAACTAGGTGTTACTTTGTGGAAATTCATGTTTATGGTTATTAAAGAGAATTAAAATGTTCCTATGCTTTTTTCCGCTATTATAAGAATACAAATGACATAGTTATGCTAGTGTAGTGCAGTCCGGTATGCGCTGGGGGTCCACCAGCTTGCGGATTGCTCTTGCTGTCTTCATCAAGAGGCAATGTACACAAGAATAAAAAAAAAATATTGACCGCGTTGCACATAAAGGGGATACGATATTTTTATTATAATAGTTGCAGTTGATATATATTTTTATTATAATAGTATTCACAGTCTGTACAGGACATGTACGCCTGCTACTTCACAAACGAAAATAGTTTAATGAATAATTCTATTGATATGGACTGGATAATGGCATTTAACCTAGAAAACGTTAGGCGTATGTGTCCCTTCGGAGAATGCAAACAGTATGTATGTAATTGACAGCGAGTGTTTTTTCACACTTCAATGTTGGCAAACAAGTGTACCGCCGGAAGGTTAGGAGAGCTACCGCAGCGTGTGAACTCCAAGGCTCACTAGCATTTTACGTTGCACTCACATATAGGCTCCCACTGACGTGTTCACGCACGCGCCGACAAAGTACAGCCTATAGCAAGTGAGTACGTGGCGGGACGTTGCAGTGTATGTGTGAGTGTACTTGCAGCGCGCTACTTGTTATGTAGTTCAATACTCTCTAATAACTTATTAGCGCGGACCTTGAATGCTATACGCTGTCTAATTGTATAGTGTGAGGCGAATGAAAACATGTGCAGTATCCCCACTATTTTCGCTGCGTGCTCATAACTCGTGACGGCACATGTATGTAGTAATAGTACCTAACTATGAATATGTATTACTTAGGAGGGCTCTCGGTACAACGCGCTGCACATAGCAGCTAAAGCGATGAACGCGGACATCTGCAACCTCATCCTGACCACTGTGGGGAACCCGGTCTTCGTGCAATCTTTATACGGCTCAGACGCTGATCCTGAGTCTTGTAAGGTAATTAATCACCAATAAAAACAGCCCAAATACACGGACTGCTTCAAGCCGCGACTGCATAGCAAACTTCAGTATTCTAATCTACGGACACTCATACGGCCCGTTAAAGTATTCGCGTCTGCTTCGATCGGTCGGCAGCTCTGTATCAATGACTAACAACTCGAGCAGCTATGGGTTATTAGGGTCTTCCAAGGGCTTGGTTGAAGGGTAGTCCATCATTAGGATACACTGACTTAAGTGACACATTGACACGACTTCATATAAGTACGTTCTTCTTAGATCTATGAAGGTATCTTTGACCTCGGCTATGGGAGCCTAGAGAGAAACCTATATTATTAAAAAAACATATGCTTACGCCATCCCAGAAGGGTCCCCGAAGGGGCAAGCAGAGGTGTTGTAACAACAACACTCACATTTGACCGAATATGATTATGTACCAACGTGACAGAAGGTGAGTCTATCCCCGTCTCACTATACATACGTTTTTGAATGACTTCTCAGACATATGCAGGTTTCCTTATGTTTTCTTTCACTGTAACGCACCTGGTGTGAAATCAGTCGTTCACCCGCTTGCGTCGCATGCGTAGCCAAGGCCGCCACGGCTAATTTATAATAATTTGTTTGTAATAATTACAGGAGTTCGCAAGTATGTTAGTAGACAGATATTTAAACACGCCAGACAAGGCGATGAACGAGACTCCATTGCACTTCGCGGCCAAGTACGGCGCCGCCGAGGTGGTCGACGTGCTCACATCCTTCCCGCAGTGCAACAAGAACGCCACCAACAAATATGGCGAGCAACCCCAAGATGTACGTCACTTGATATATATCGCACCCTCAGAACGATAGAGGTTCAAATTAAAAACATTTTTTTTGGATATCGCAATCAGCAAGTTTGAATTTATAACTTAGGCAGTTATTATTTGACCAGTTTTGAATACAATGTACAGATTGATGAGATATTTTAATAATTTAATTTTTTTCACGTATATAAATTCTTATGCATTTAGTGAAAAGTTGTTAATTTAGAATTGCAAACAGACACTTCAATTTTATGAATGTGTATAGATAATCTGCAAGCGAGCGTCGAAGAGTACTCCGGAGACAGTGCAGCGTATATCGTCGATGCTCGGCGAGCGGTTCTACGTGCCCGTGCTGCACGCCGAGGACGGCAGCGGAGCGCCCACCATCGGCCGCCCCTTCACTCCGGCCGAGCCTCCGGTCCGTGCATAGCTCTTATTTATTTATAACTATATGCCCCGCAGATTTACCTGCGTTAGCTTTAATAAAGAAAACACAATTTTAAAAATACCCTAAATTATCCCTTGTAATATCAGCTATCTGCCAGTGAAGTCGATTCCGTCGTAGCAGAGATACGTCGAAATAAACAGACGGACAAAGACATTTTTTGAAAATTGATTTTTTTTTTCTATGTAAATAATGTATATACACTTAGAGAAAAGCTGTTATGCAATTACAAACAGACACTTCAATTTTATTTACGAGTATATATGTGGGAACGGAACGCAGTGAGTGAGTGAAAGGAGCGAAATGCGAGGGAGAGAGTGAACGAACGGGCGATGTCTGGCTCTATGGCGGTCACGACGAAGCCGAGCAGTGTACCTAAACATAATAAAACAGTTAAATAAAGGTGCAGTAGTGTGTTTTATACGTTTTATTTATCAAATCACCCTACATATACCATATATACACTATATAGCGAGCCGCCCTTACTGCATTTCAGGTTATGATTTTTGAAGACATACAAAATTGCTTTATACATCGATTTAAATAAAAAATATATACGTAATGTACTTTCATATGCATGTAGTGACGCTTAAATTGTATTTATTTGAATGTATGTATACCATATATTTTTGATTTGTTCAGGAAATAAACGGCGACCCCCTCAGTCCTCGATACGAGATCCGTGCGTACGCCGGGCCCATGGAGCGCGGCCAGGCCGACCTGTTCCGGCGCCGCTGGAAGACCCCGCCGCGCGCCGCGCGCCTCGCCGCGCCCACCTTCCGGCTCAAGGACAAGGGACTCGAGGCTGTAGGACGGTACGCTAATACACTATTTTAAGGTATCCATTAAGAAAGGGTGAAATGAGAGATTTAAGACATATGCTCAAGCCTGCATTCCCCGAAGGGGTAGGCAGAGGTTTTGTAATCACAACACCCACTTTTCACCGAAGATGATTAAGTGCCAACGTGACAGATGGTGAGTCCATCGCCGTCTCAGACACTTTACATTCGACATTGAATTACTTCTCAGAAATATGCAGGTTTCCTCACGATGTTTTCCTTCACCGTAAAGCACGTGGTGTGAAATCACTGTACATAAGTTTTTTAGAAAAACTCATTGGTATAGGCCCCGCTGGGATTCGAACTTGCGTCGCTTGCGTAGCAGGCGACTGCTCAAACCTCAAGGCCACCACGGCTCTTTACTCTTGAATCTTCACGGCTGAGAGATTTAAATGTTTATTAATTCTTCATTGTATACCAGAATGTTGTAAGAATACAAGCTATAATTAAATTGAAGTACAAATGGCGGTCTTATCACATAAGGCGAACTCTTCAATGGGATTGGGATTATAGTATTTGAGGCAGATTATAGTGTACATAAAATTACAAGGTTAAACTTATCCACCCGCGGGCGGATGGTAGTATATAAAAGAGAGAACTTAAAAAAAAATTCAGTGCGCAACAATTTACTTACTTACATATATCATGCTGATTTCACGGCGTAAGCAGAAAGGCCTGATCTACTACATTATGCTTAATCTTAATATAAAATAGCTTTATTTAATTATAGATTTTTTTCGTGTACAGAAACTTAGCGGACCAAACACACGTGGGTTGGAAGGAATACTGGCCTTTCTTGGACACGTTCACTGACCTCCGCTCGCCCGAAGGTCTCACCTTATTAGAAAACTACTTGAAAGCCAAATACGAGGACGCCTGCTCCTCCGCTTATAACAAAAGCTGTGCCACACACTCGCCCAGCGAAATATCCTTCAGCCGAATCAGCTTAAGTATCTCACGACAGAGTAATGACTGCCTTAGCCCAGTGTCTGAACTATGTGTCGCTATGAACACGTGTACTATCGCCGATAGACCCCCACATTGGAGTAAGACGGACCCCGTAAGACAGAGACTCTGTAGACAGCCAAATCAACCGATCAAGATTAACGGGGAATCAAACACCACACCTTTAAACCACACGGTCAGCCAATTACTATGCATAGAGCGGACGTGTCAAGTATTCGCTAAAAGAATATCGGATTCCCTAATATTTTCGATGACAGCCGAGCCCGAATTGGCGGGGGATTCGCTCAAAAACGAAGCGAAACATCTACAACATACAATGTTTACGTACATGGACGATGAAAGGTTTCAGAACATAAACTTTGGGCTAATACACTCACGGCTAGCACAACTTGTGGTCTATAAGCTGAAACAGCAGACGAAGGATTTGGACGATATCAATCATTTAATGGAGTTCTTGGTGAAGTTGCGCTGTCCTAATGACGACATTTTCAGTTCAGACGACGAACGTAAACAGACTAGTTTTAGAAGTAGGGTTAAGTTGACGCACGTGATTGATAACCACGTTAGGTGCATATCTAGTTTTATTTGTGACGAGTTGACGGAACAAAGTGTTAAGGGCCCGGCGTTGTCAGAGTGTGAGTGTGTTAATATATGGGCGGAGGCGGAGAGGTGTCGGTGTGAGTGGAAGGTGGATTCGTTCGGGAGGAACAGTAAGAAAAACGCTTCGTTCAGAAAGAACAGATCTATTCTATCTACCAGTCCCAAGAGCGAGAGCTTCATAAGAAGACTGATTTTCGACCATGACATAGGTGAGTGATCCTAACTATTCACTGGTGTGGAAATTTAAAGATGCCTTATAACCATTCTTATATGGATAAATAAAATTAAGTGTCTGTTTGTATTTCCAAAATTACACCTTAAGACTAAATAAATATGAAAGTATCCACGGTATTGATAAAGAAAAACCAATTTTTTAAATTTTTCTCTGTCCCTCTGTTTATTCCGGCTAATCTCTTAAACGGCTGGACTGATTTGAACGGGACTGGCAGATAGCTAATGTTACGAGTAATTTAGCATACATATATTTAAAAAAAATTTTTAGGGTTGAGTCTACACGAGTGAAACCGCAGGACACAGCTAGTTAAAAATAAAATCCTTAATGTCTTTAGGTACTTAACTCCATCTCCAACATTTCAACAAGCGATTTAAAACCTTATTAACTCGATGTTAATGATCAATATTGTCCAGGTGATGGTAAGCTGCTGCACAATGAAGCCGAACAGCCTGTAAGCGTGAACTCAGGCGGTGGAGATAGTGGCACTCTCTATACTATCGACGTCGCTAAATGCCAGGTCGTTGACGCTGAGGTACCTATATATACTTACTTACGTTATATTTTTGCACACCACTGCCTTATGGTCTATTGAACGCAAGTGTATCAATTAATTTATTTATGTTAAACAAACAGATTGAGATCAACAGAAATTACGTAAACAAGAATACAAAATCAGGTATATCTGCGGCACATAGGGCCTAGTGCGAGTATTTCTCTGCCGCAGCCACAAGTCATCGCGTTGACGTAAATACAGATTTTTATAGGATTGAAACAGCGCCATCTGTCGGACCACAGATGACACAATTCCCCATACAAATCTGCGTTTCCGTCAACGCGATGACTTTTGACTGCGTGTTTAAGAAAACTCGCAGGCACTAGGGTCTTGGGTTCCATCAGCATGTCGGGTAACATTTTATAGGGTTTTTTCATCTGTAATTTCCCAGTTAGCAGCCCTAGATTCTGTTCTGAGTCTGGGTTAGTGCCCGGTTAGTGGCAATTGGCTCGACTATTGGACTTAAAAATAACTGGCGGAATTTGGGTGTTTTATAAGTACATTTCTGCCTACCACTTCGGGGAGAATATCATGCTATATTATTATCGCGTCTTTCCGCGTTTCTTTAACAAAATTGATGATTATAAAAAAAACAATTCATCAAATTACTCTCCCAAATAGTCTAGTTATTTATGATGATGTCGTGAAAAAATTAAACTCCCAATTGCATTTCATCACAATGTGGTTAAGTGAAAAAAAATCTACTGAGCTCCATTGATGGGGATTTTGAATGGAGTTTATTAGTACCTAAAAAAAATTAAGTTAATATTTTTTTTTTATTTATTATTCAACTGTAATTCTTGAAGCATCTTAAAATGTATATTTTTATTGTATAGATATCAGATGACGAGTCGTGTGCCTCGTGTGATTCTGAAGGCGAGTACCTGACGGCCTCGGAGCGAGGTGACGACGATATGTGTGAAGCGAGCGACACTGCTATTGCTGACACGTTCATATACGGGTAAGTAATCCTTTTTATTTTTGAAATGGATAATATCTTTCAATAATAGCGTTTTCTTAAAACGCCTCTTGATTAAAGTAAAATTAAGTAAAAAGTTTTTTGCGGGTATTGCAAATTATACTAGCATTCGCCCGCGCGGTGATAATTATGTTATAGAGGCGCGGTGTTTATTATATTAGACCATCATTTTATTTAGATAAATAACACCATTAGAACCATAGATGAAACATGCATATGTCTGAGAAGTAATTCAAAGACTTATGAATGCCTGAGACTGCGATGGACTCACCAAATATCACGTTGTCATGATTAAGTAATCATCTTCGGTGAAAAGTGGGTGTTGTTATTTCAACATATCTGCCTACCCCTTCGGGAATACAGACGTGAGCATAAATATGTATGTATTGATTTGCTTCAGATGGAAAATATCGTGAGGAAACCTTCACGAATATGTCTGAGATGTAATGCAAAGACGTATGAATAGTGTCCGATGACGATGGAGTTACCATCTGTCACATTGGTATTATGTCATCTTCGATGAAAAGTGGGTGTTGTTATTACAACACCTCTGCTTACTTCTTGCCGTGGTGGCCTCAGGGTTTGAGCAATCGCCTGCTACACAAGGGACGCAATTTCGAATCCCAGCGGGGCCTCTGTCAATGAGTTTTTCTAAAAACTTATGTGCAGTGATTTCACAGCACATGCTTAACGGTGAAGTAAAACATCGTGCATATAGTGTCCGACAGCGATGGACTGAGCATCTGTCACATTAGTCATCTCATCGCCACACCTCTGTCATGGGCGGATCCAGCTTTGGCGCCAGGGGATCACATGATGTTCAATTAGTGGTCCACCTAAGTCCTGGAACCAACACGGGGGGGGGGGTCCTGACCCCCCTGACCCCCCCCCCCCTGGAGCCGCCGTTGACCTCTGTTTACTCCTTCGGGGATAGAGTGAGCATATATATTTATTTTCATAATTAATGAACTGCAGGGAGGAGCCCACAAAGATGGATCGGCTGGTGTTCGACGCGATATGTGATTGTCCGATATCGTCAGATAAGTTCCCCAACGTGTACCGCTGGCGACACACCATCGCACTCCATTCCAGTGTTGACAGGGACAAGTAAATACACTTATATTATCGTCGTCCTGCTCTCATCCCATGTTATTTGTGGTCGGTGCCATGTGTTCTTCTCTTCCATTTCTCTCCATCAGCCGTCATATCTGTATTCACACACAATCCATCCATCGTCTTCCTCTCCTCTTGTAACCATCCACATTCATAAACAACACTTTCAGTGGTGTGTGACCTTGCCTATGAAGAAAGCAGATATATGAGGACTATTAATTCAATTAACTTTCTCATTAACCTTTCAGATGGGGTGCAGCACCGATATTGACTGCAGAGGACAGCAACGCGTCGTGGAGCGCGTGGAACGAACGTTGTCCCTGGGGGGTCAGGCCCCGCGCTCGGCCCGACGTGGGGCCCAGCGCCTCGCCCGGGGGGCCCGGCGGGCCCCGCAGCTCCACGCCGCGCCGGGACACCGGGGCCCCCCGCCGAGATGACTCGAGGACTGTGCCGCTGCAGGTATACATCACACACATATACATCTAGTCCCAGCTCCCACGGGGGCCCGGGAGGAGAAGCCCAACGGCCAATCGTAGCACAAAACTATATACAAAGGCTTGGACACCATATTTACAGCAAGGAACACAATTCTACTATAGAGCCCGGCGCAGTTACTGTCTTAGACCTTTTGTAAGGTGGATCTACTGTCATAATTTTCCTTTTCACATTTTCTCGTAGCAGTTAACTTTGACTGCTATTGTTTAAGACATATGTATAACTAATACCATATTTCTATTAGGTGTCAACGTGGCTTCGAGTAACTGGTCCAAACTCCCCTCGTTCGGCGTTAGCTGATAAAAATATCGGCCATAACGTCAGCTTCGGCTTCTAAACAACTATCAACCTTAACATTGTAATAATACTGCCTATATTACGTTGCACACGAACATCACACTACAAACATTGACGTGTATATCGAAACATAGTATTCATAATGAATTATAAATATTAGATAAAAGCATGAATTCAACTTAGTTTGGTGCTCGTGTTGTGACGTTATTAAAAACTAAAGAATTATAATTAATTATTATTGTCTAATACAATTACATAATACTGTTAATAATTGAATAATAGATTTTGTATTTTGCTAGTTATTGTAAATTTTATTTGTTTATAGATTTTGTTCTGATTATGATATAATGGCGTGTACTTTTAGGGAAATTGACATATTCAAATTGAAAGAACATTTTGTTATATCGAATTTGATTCGAATTGTTAAGTGCTATAATGATAATAATTCACTAAATATAATACTTTGTGCTATTGATAGAATTACAAAGGAAAATAAATGTATAAAGCCGGCAATATGTTTTGCACATCGACCTTCAGGTACTGCAAATAAAAATCATACAATTACATAAAAACAATGTATTTAATGTGTTTACAAAACTAAAAGTGCTCCCATAACTTAAAATAAATAAATATTGCCAAGAATACACAGCAAAAATATGATTTTGTATCAAAAGTGTAAGAAACCTATTGTTTTTTTTTATTTGTGACGCAGGGCCCAATTACGACATTTACGAGACGAAATAAACTTCCTGTTTCAAGGAATAAAAACATGAACGAGGTAAATGTTTTAAATGCAAAGGAAATGAGATTATTTTACTAACATACAGGAACTCTGTATGTTAGTAAAATAATCTCATTTCGTGTATTTTGTATTGTTATAGATGAGATAATGTGTGTAATAACTGCATTTTTCAATATGTATTGTACCTAAGGAATTGTTGGGAATACAATCATTCAGTCTTAAACTTTGATTTAAAAATAATTATTTAAAAAAAACGGTTACTTTCCTTACTATTTCTGTAGGCCTAGACAGTTACATTCACTTGTGCTTGCGCTAACAGAAGCGATAAAAATTTTATGGAAATTATATAAATTTGTCACGTGACATCATTCCCGTATATTTTGTATCATTTCCACTAGCGAAGCGTGAGGATATGGTAAAGGTAATTTTGTCTACAAGCCCAGAAATGTTATATTTGAACGTAACAATAATATTTGTGTTGTATATTATGTTGAATTGTCATGTTTATGGTTGCGCTAAACACAAACTCCCCCTTATTACGAAACGTTAGACTAAGATAGTCCTCGGTTTAAAAGTAACTCCATCTCTTTCTGTGACACGGATTTAAAAAGGGATGGACAGTTTTAGTCCGAGCTTGGTCTAGTCCATGTTTTGTGGTATGGGGGCTCGTGTTACGAATGTTTCGATTGCCAAATTGAGCGGTGACCTGATAATATTGTCTACGAATGTTTGTACTTTTATAACGAAGATAAATTGTAAAATAAATGTATGTTTTATATGATATATATTTAATTCACATATACTTTAGCAAAAATAAATTATGACTGGTTCTCTAAATGGGTTGTTTTATTAATTGTCCCAAAAGTTTTCGTCTTCAGATGTCTTTACGAGGGATATCGGGGAGTTGTTCTCGTATTCGGACCGACTGTTGTAGTTATCGACGTCAGCTGAGAAATCGTCCGGGTATTCATCTGCACCTTTAGGCACGTCACTGAGAGATTCTTCTAGAAGATCCTTTGACAGTTCAATGTCCAGATTTACACTGGAGATTTGATTGTTGGCGTCGGAGTTGAATATATCAGCTATTACGTCATTCGGTCCTTGGTCGGACTCGCTTTTCATCCGGGGAGACTTATCGCCTTCGGTTTTAGGGCTGGTATGTTTCGGACTTATGATGATGGTCATTTCAGGTTTCTTCTCATCCATGTCAGGGTCGGAACCGGCTTTGTCTCTGGTGTCTCCTGAACTAATGACGAGGAGTAAGTCTTGTGTGCGGGACTCACTGATTTGAACATTATTGACCTTGTTAACACTCTCCACTTCTACTCTCAGCAAATTCTTATCCGATTCAATTACTTCGTTATTAGGTTTCTTTTCCAGCTCCGGCGCTATTTTCAACTCTTCGAGAGCAGCTTCATCAGGCAAGTTGTAAATTTTGCCTATGTTCTGTTTGAGTATCTCCATCTGTTCCCTTTCATCCTTCGCCTTGGATGGTTTCCTGTCAGCGAAGATGGCGTGGCCGCTACTGGTTGAAGACATAGCTTTAATGGAGTTAGTGGAGTGAGGGCGGTCGGGTTCGAACCTATTATCAGACGTGTAGAACTTCCTGAACTCGTCCAAAGGGGTGTCCAAGAAGTCAGTTTCCTTGCCTTCAATGATGCTGAATCCCGCTGGGATTGGTTTCACGCACTGTGCCGTAGCAGTTTTGTTTCGGAAGTGTGTTTCGCCGATATCATACTTGGTCTGGTACTCGCGGAGGTACCTCTCTGCGTCGTTATTCAAAGCGCTTGTCTCTGGCATGTAGTTTGTTAGTTCCTCTTTGTGAGTCTCGCTGAGCTTCTGCATTACCTTGCTTCGAGTTCCATCTATAACATAAAAACATATGTGATTGGTATTCCCTGGAAATATATAAATGTTTACAAGGTAAGGAATGATTATATAAAGGGAAGTCTGAAATTAGCACCACTGACTGACCCGTTGAAGAATAAACATTTGTGAAAGATGAAAGAAGATTGTGTGAAAGATGATATGGCTAAAATAGGAGTGAATACAGATATGACTGCTGATAGAGAGAAATGGAAGAGAAGAACACATTGCGCCGCCCCCAAATAACATTGGAAAAGGGCAGGAGGACGATGATATAAATGTTTCTGATCTACTTGATATAATGGTCTGGTGTTGCTAGTACAGCGACACCGCTCCTAGTCCACAAAGAGCAACCTTACCCGCAAACATAAATAACAGTACTCAAAGATGAAGGTACAGTCCCCAGTCGGGCACCTAATATCGAACGGGAGCTCCCGTGAAGCCCTAACTCTAATACCTATCCGTAATCACGAACTAACATTAACTAGACTGCCTCGTTGGTATTGTGGTCGCACGCGCCAGCGGCACTCGAGGTTCTGAGTTCTACCCCAGGTTTGAGTCTGGATGAGTGCACGGTAATGGTAATAGGCTCGCCTCTATTTCATAGGTGAAAAGTGAGTTTACTATAAGTACACATCTGCCTACCCCTTCAGGGAATACATAAGCACATTATGTTGTGTAACAAATTAATAAAGATATCTTCCATCCAACAATCAAACTCATAGTTTTCTTTACGAATTTTCGCTGCAGATTAAATTGATTTTAAAAGTTGTCAAAAAATGCTTCTTTGAGAGATACTGACCAAGTTCTTTGACGATATCGTTGGCGGTAGTGTTAGCACCAAACGCAGTCCTCTCTTGCCGTAGCTGCGTCTGCCTGCGTCGGAAGTGTCTGTAGGATCGCTCGACGGCCTCGGCCTCTATCTCCAGCTTGCGCAGCCGCAGCTTGGCCTCACGCAACACACAACTCGGGCTCTTCTCCCGGGGGGCGGGGGGAGTGTCTTTCACCGTTGTTTTACTGTGATTTTTTTTTCAAATAAAATTCATGTGTCTCTTTGTATAAAAAAGAAAAAAAGAAAGAAAGAAAGAAAAAGAAAAACAATAACAATATTTATTAAAAATTATCTGTCTGACTCTTTGTTCCGGCTAATCTCCGAAACGGTTGGACCGATTTTAACGGGACTTAACACTGGCGGATAGTTATTATACAAGGATTAAATTAGATTATTCTTATTAAACAAAACATTAAGGTTCCGTGGGTCACGCATGAAATGAACTCTACGTGGGTAATACCGTGGGGCACAACTAGTATTAGTATAAAATATCTGGTTGATCGAGCTGTGGACGGTTTCTTCTCACCCAAAAAATAAAAAGAAAAAAAATTCCGGTGAACGTCAGTCTCGACCCGGGGTATTCTAGTTTCGTTATCGCCCTGTAAGCTGGAAGTCTCACCTTTGAGCTACCATAGCTTGATGTCGACGAAATTTGCTGTCGTATTATAATGATATTTATGAGAATAAAACAGTCATACTTCCTCAACCTCTGCTTGGCTTCCCTCAGTATGGACAGGGGACTGATATCTCTTCTCTTGTTTTCCTCTGCCGCCATTTTGGGCCCCTGCTGCACTTGCTCCCTTCAAATATGTTATTATTCATAATTTTATTCATATGAAAAACTGTATATTTATGTGTCTGATCATACACTGTATGGTTTATATACTGACTGGGTTGATATTCAAATACGGACATACTCACACTGGGCCCATACATCTCATATACAGGTATTGCAATTGATACGGAGATGGAATGTATACGGAGGTCGCTGTCGATACATTGAACAGTACCCCTCAGAACAGTATCCAGTCACGGGTTTGCCACCGTTTTCGTAATCTATACTCGCTACCGTCACTCGCAACATTTGTATGAGATATTTTAGTTCTTCACGTCACCGCTGGGAGTCGCTGCACAATTTCTCATACTAAGATACAGCGAAGACGCTAGCGAGTATAGATTACGAAAACGGTGGCAAACCCGTGATAGGGGTATTGAACATAAATCGTAAAGTAATTTTTTAATTGTGTAAGAGCTACAAAAGCGTGCCTAGCTATTTCCATAAAAAAAAATTACAATAGATAGGAAAATTTATAAAAGTTATTTTTTTCATGTTCTCATCAGCAATACTACTACGGTAGTGAAGAAAATATAACTAGTCTGCCATCTTGGAAATTAGAATAACGTCACATAGCTAAGCATGTATTGTCATCTATACTAATACTATAAAGAGGAAAGGTTTGTATGTAACGAATTGGATCAAAAAGTACTGGAATGATTTGAAAAATTCTTTCACCATTTGACTGCTACTTTTTCATTGATTAATACGGTCACGGGAACACGAACTATGCGGGTGAAACCGCGTGATATCCGCTAGTCCAAAATAAGCCTATATACCTTTCAGCTCTATCGATTAAAGACACATTAGAAACTGATTTAAAATTCAATTGCAAGCTCCCCGGATAAATATACGCACATTGCAAATTAATAAAAAACTTGTAAAAAGGGACATTCTACATGAATGATCTTCTCGTAAATCTTGTCAGTGAAGTGGGTGAGATAATTTGGTTTACCTTATGTCTTGCAAGCCATCAGGTCCTTGTTGGGGCGGGTCGCTACTGCTGCCCGGGCGGGGCTCGAACGTGTAGCCCAATGTCGCGCCCGCACTATCTATTACATATATAATTTATTTTATAAACTGGAAGCAAGGCGATCTACAAGTAAAGTCAAGGTGCTTCCTTCGAAAGTTCAAGGTTGTATGAGGCTCACCGCTGAATACAGACATACATACATATGCTCACACCTGTATCCCATGGGGGTAGGCAGAATAGGCATGAATATAGACTGCCAACAAAATGTTATAAGGTAACTTTGTATGTTACTGGGACCGCTTGGTGTATTATAGTAATTATTTCCGACATATTTGTTTACAAATCTGTACAATGGGTACCAAACAACGGATATAAACGTATATTCTTTAAGAGCCGATAGCTTTGGGATTTGAGCAGTCACCTGCTACGCAAGCGACGTATGTTCGAATCCCAGCGGGGCCTGTACCAATGAGGTTTTCTAAAAACTTATGTACAGTGATTTCACACCACGTGAAGGAAACCTGCATATGTCTGAGACGTAATTCAAAAATAGGTATATACAGTGCCTCAGACGGGGATAGACTCACCCTCTGCCGCTTAATTATATGCGGTGAAAGTTGGTGTTGTTATTACAACACCTCTGCCTACCCCTTTGGGGAATACAGCATATGTAAGTATGTAGTATAATAAATAGTGTGTTCAAACCGGGTCGGTCGAGGTTGCGATCAATAAGCATAGGCTCGGGCCGCGGGCGCGCTCGGAGCGGAGACGTGCGTCGTCGGAGCGCGCGCCACTGGCTGATCAGGTGTCTGACATCATAATAATACAATATTTATCATAACTATTTATCTCGTAAAATAAAAAAAAAAATAACACGCGAGTCAACGTTATATAAAGACTGTAACGTTATTAAATGCAAATTTTGCAAATTATATTTACTGTCTAACGGTGCCCTGCGGTTTCACCCGCTTACATTTATTTCATGGGTGACCCGTGTAACCATATATATTTTTAAATAATAGTATCCTAAGTTACTCCTTGTATCATTAGTTATCTATCAGTGAAAGTCCCGTTAAAATCGGTCCAGCCGAGAGATTAGTCAGACAGATTTTTTTTTAACATTGTTTTTTTTTTCATTTGTATGTTGAATACTTTCATATGTATTTAGTGAAAAGCTGTTATTTTGGAATTACAAACAGACATTTCAATTTTTTTTTATCTGTATAGATGATAATTATAGTAATAAAAATAGTACTTATAATTTTATAAAACAATTTCAGATAGATGCAGATGTAAAAACCGGGCGCAACTGTTATGGGTGTATAATGACCTCCTAGGATCCGGGTGTCGATCCCGCAACACTCCAATGAAGGGCAGCGTGTCGCCGGGTACTACGACCCGCGGCTGCGCGTGGGAGAACAGGCTGATTTCCTCGCCCGCTCCCTTACGCCAACCAACGCTTAATGTGTTCGCACTTGCACTCGGATTCACCCTGATAGTATAAATAAATATGTTAAAATCAGCCGTAGGGTTTGAACAGTCGCCTGCTATACAAGCGACGCCAGTTGCAGCCAGTCTCAGCTGGACCTGTACCAATGAGCTTTTCTTAAAACTTAATTGCAGTAATTTAGGAAGGAAGACATCGTGAGGAAACCTGCTTATGCTTATGTCTGAGAAGTAATTCAAAGACGTATGTATAGTGCCTGAGACGGCGATAGACACACAATTTGTCACGTTGGCACTTAATCATCTTCGGTGCAAAGTGGATGTTATTGCTTACCCCTTCGGAGACCCTTCTGGGATGGCGTATATATGTTTAATTATTTTTTTACATTTACTAGCTATGCCCCACAGATTAATCCCGTGTAGACTTGGGTTCTAACTTCATAGGTGTTATTTCGCGGTTCTCCAATTAAATATGTTTTAAAAGGGTCTTACGCTGCCAGTGAAAGTCCCATTAAGATCGGTCCAGCCGTTTCATGGATTAGCCGGAACAAATAGACGGACAGAAAGACAGATCACACTAAAATTTTCCATTTTTTTTTTGTTGTACCATACATATTGTCATATCATGCATTTAGTGAAAAGAAAATTCGAAATTACAAACAGCCACATGAATAACATTTGGATGCTGATAAGCAATAATGTGTCAACCCACAAAAAGTCAAATTCAAAGGTTTTGATATATTTTGATAATGCATCACGTATTTAACATTCTAAAAAAGTGTTTCAAGTCATCTGAAACATAAAAGTACGTAAAAAATGGATTTATGTCATAAAACAAATCTTAAATCACGTATACAATCATCTTAAGACGCCATTTTCTCAAAACCAAGTTTATGCGGGTTGACACATTATTGCTTATCTGCATCCATTTATCTGTATAGATATATATTGTATGTAATGAACCTGTGCAGGAAGTAGTGTGGTAGCGGCATGACGGCGGGGGCGGTGAGCGGTCGCAGCGACGCCTGGTGACTCGACAATTCCTCTATCTGCTGCCGTTGCTACAAACAAATTTTATCTGTGTTAATATTTGTACATACATACATATGCTCACGCCTGTATTCCCCGAAGCGGTAGGCAGAGGTGTTGTAATCACAACACCCACTTTTCACCGAAGATATTTAAGTGCCAACGTGACAGATGGTGAGTCCATCGCCGTCCCAGACACTATACATACGTCATTGAATTACTTCTCAGAAATATGCAGGCTTCCTCACGATGTTTTCCTTCACAGTAAAGCACGTGGTGTGAAATCATTGTACATAAGTTTTTTAGAAAAACTCATTAGTACAGGCCCGCTGGGATTCGAACTTGCGTCGCTTGCGTAGCAGGCGGCTGCTCTAACCCCGAGGCCACCACGGCTCTTTTTAATATTTGTTAATATTTTTAGAAGTTAATATTTTAAATGTTAATATTTGTCTATATAACTATTATTTTGTCTAATAAGCGATTAATAAGCGATAATTGATTTTATTTCGTGCTGCTTTGTGAATAAATAAATAAATACAACAAATATAAGAAGAACCATCAGGTTGGCCGCATGTTTGTTTCTCACCTATAAAATAAAGATTGTTCATACTTATAACGAGATTCTGACAAGTCTCAAGTGACAAGTAAAGGCTTTGGATCAACTTGATTAATTATCATACAATAAAAAAAGTTACGTGAAAATTTGTCAATAGGCTCGTGTATCTTACTCTTAAATTATTTTAGGTCGAAAGTATATTTAATGTACGTAAAAAAAAAAGAAATCGATTTTTTCTTGGAGGCGCCGGGTATCGATCCCGGTACCTCTCGCATGCTAAGCGAGCGCTCTACCATCTGAGCTACGCCCCCAGTGATTGTAATGACGAAATTAACATTTACTATTCAATACTCGTACATGAATAGACTACTAATATCAAATATAATGTTTTATTTTTAAATATCAAGTTATTCTCTTCGTAATCTTATTTACAAGACTAGCACATCGAGGCAGAATATCTCACACCAATGATTTTTATTTCAGGAAATCTTATATACCCATGAAATTTTGAATCTAATACTCTGTGGGAATAAAAGATTCAACATTCATACGATTTATTAGCTTTCACGCAAATTAAATAGTAAAAAAAAATATGAAGTGTAATAATTTATAATCGGAAAAAAAGTGCCTTACCTGTAAAACATAGCAAATTTTCTAAAAGTAAACATGCTATTAACAATAAGAACGATAACTAGCTTCCGACCCCGCAGATTTGCCTGTATGTTGCACAAGCTGTCTAGCCCATTTCATTCCCTAAGGGGGACCTTAGGCAATGCGTTGATGTCAGTTGTGGTTTTGAATTGAATATGTCCACAAGGTTTTATGGAAAACCCATATTATATGGTACCAGCTGTGCCCCGCTTCACCCGCGTAGATTTAGTTTTATATAATATATCGGTTTAAAATTGACGAAGTTTCATACAAACTTTCATCCCCTATTTTATCCTCGTAGAATTAATCAAAATCCTCTCTTAGAGGATACCTACGTCATAACATCTACCTGCATGCCAAATTTCAGTCCGATCCGTCCAGTGGTTTGGGCTGCGAGTTGATAGGTCACTATGTCAGTCAGTCAGTCACCTTTGAGTTATTTATATATTTAGATTTATGTAGCCAGGTAAAGTATTACCAATGACGCTGAAGACGCATCATGAAAAAAATCATAAGTGAACAAAAGTTTTATAAAACAACAAAATAAGCCTAATTAAGGAATTATGAGCACTGAGTATTGAACATGTATCTTCTATTGTGACAGCCAAAATATAAATTCTACTAACTTACTATTTATCAGTTCATAAAACAAGCAAAATAACATCCTTTTTCAAAATAACTTTCTAATACCCTTACCTGTAATGCTAATTTCTTGAGATTTTCATTCTCCTGTTGCAAGCGTATTAGCGTGTCTCGTTCTGTAGGCTCAGCGTTAGCGTCGCCCGCTTCGCTTGACGCCGAAGACCGGCTTCGTTCGCGACTACTATCGCGGTTTATCTCTTCTAGATTCGACTGTACAATACAATGCAGTACAAAAAACAATCATATCAAATCAAAGAGCCGTGGTGGCCTTGAGGTTTGAGCAGTCGCCTGCTACGCAAGCGACGCAAGTTGGAATCCCAGCGGGGCCTATACCAATGAGTTTTTCCAAAAAACTTATGTACAGTGATTTCAAAACATCATGAGGAAACCTGCATATTCCTGAGAAGTAATTTAATGACGTATGTAAAGTGTCTGAGACGGCGATGGACTCACCATCTGCCACGTTGGCACTTAATCATCTTCGGTAAAAAGTGGGTGTTGTGATTACAACACCTCTGCCTACCCCTTCGGGGAATACAGGGGTGAGCATATGTACGTATGTATCAAATCAAAGTTTTATTCAAAACTAGCTGTGCCCCGCGGTTTCACCCGCGTAGATTTAGTTTTACATAATATATCTGTTTAAAACTGACAAACTTTCATTCCCTATTTTAACCCCTTGGGGGTAGAATTAATTAAAATCTTTTCTTGGCGGATGCCTAAGTTATAACATATACCTGCATGATAAATTTCAGCCCGATCCGTCTAGTGGTTTGGGCTGTGCGTTGATAGATCACTATGTCAGTCAGTCAGTCACCTTTGAGTTATATATATTTAGAAGATAAGGGACACTTGGAGCACTTATTGAACGTCATTTCTCTTGAACTAACTTAGGTTAATTTACAACAAGCCTGTCAATCTACTTACTTCATACTTAAAGTTTAAATTCCACTGACCTGACTAAAATTAACATTCTTCTGTTTCTTCAAATCGTTCACCAGCTGGTTAGCCTTCACTCTGTCACTCTTGACTCCTCTCTCCTTCTCCTCTTGAGCATTGTTCAAGACCATACCGACTGTGACGTCATAATCTGTGATAGTACTCCTTTCCATGACACATTTGGGTTGAAGTTTGACACTTTCGACGTATTTCTTTAGTATTGAAAGTTCGTTTCTCAAGAGCTCGTAATGGGAGCGTAGGCCTTCGTCTTCTTCGATTTTAGCAACGTGGCTTGTGCTTTCGCTTTTAAGGTTTTCTAATTGTGACCGTTCGCGGTTGATGCTGTCCCGTTCCCTCTTCATAGAGTCGATGTGTGATTCTAAGATGGTGAGTTCGTTGGAGACCTGCGCGCGCATGTCTTCCCCACGTTGTTTAAGTATCTGTTCCGCTTCGGCTAGTTGCGATTTAAGACTGTTTTCCTGGTTAATTAAAGGATTTTTTGTAGCTTGAGTGGTATGGGGAAATAACAGACAATGAGTATGAAGTCTTAAAAGGGAATGAATGTTGCGATTTCTACAAATCCCTGCTCTTGGTTGGTTTAACGACGAGGCTTATTCACATCTATACTGATAAATTAAAAGTGTCTACAATTTTTCATTAAATGTATAAGTGCCGTGGTGGCCTTGGGGTTTGAGCAGTCGCCTGCCACGCAAGCGCAAGTTCGAATCCCAGCGGGGCCTGTACAGATATGGAACTTACATAAAAATAATCTCTATCAGTTTGTTGCGGTGCAATGTCGGTGTTGCCTGATGACACTGGATTATAAACGTTACCGCGGGGTTTAAAAGGTTGCTTTTACCAACAAAATAGGCGTATAATACCTTAAGTTCTAATCGGTGTGTTTCCCGGCGCACCTGGTGCATAGCGGCGGCCATATTTCGGTGTTGCTCGCGGAGAGCCCGTGCCAGCCCCCAGAGGAACCTTTTTTTCTGCTGGACTGACAGCTCCAACTGAGCTTCACGATCTTTGAATGACGCCTCCATCTATACATATTAAAGTCACATACTTACGCCTGTATTCCCCGAAGGGGTAGGCAGAGGTGTTGTCATAACAACACCCACTTTTCACCGAAGATGCTTAAGTGCCAACGTGACAGATGGTGAGTCTATCGCCGTCTCAGACACTATACATGAGTATGTTTAATTACTTCTCGGACATATACCTCACTGGGATTCGATTATTCAAGACTCACGGTCATCACGACTCTCTTAACGTTGTTTGAAATCCTATCGAATAAAGAGCCGTGGTGATGGGGTTTGAGCTGACGTGGGGTTTGAATTTGCCATGCTCACAAATATTTGTTATAATTTAGTTATCATTTTTGACAATTGAGCATTGGAACTGTGTCCATGGGCTTATATTCATGATAATACTGTAACCAATAACATTGTATAATATTTTTTTGAAAGAGTAATTGTTCAGTTTCTTGCCAGGTTCTTCTCAACAAAAGCAACCTTCCGAACCCGGTGGTAACATTTATAATCCTGTATATTGTATTTTTGTGTCCTGACGATTTGTAAGAAGTCTAATCAAATAAAGATATTTTGAATCTGATCTGCTTCGCAATCAACTTAAGTTCGAATCCCAGCGGCCTGTACCAATGAGCATTTCTAAGAACTTAAGTGCCGTAATTTCACCCCACGTGCTTTACGGTGCAGGAAAATATTGAGATGAAACCTACATATATCTGAGCAGTAATTAAAACACGTATAGTGCCTGAGACGGCGATGGACTCACTCTCTGTCACGTCGGCACTTAATCATATTCGGTGAAAAATGTACCCCTTGGGCGATTCTTCTGGGATGGCGTGACCAAATTTTATCAAATAAACATATTTTTGATGGATTTTTGACCTGTTCGCTTCTCCTCTGCAACTGTAGCGCATGGCTTGCTAAAGAACGTTTCACCCTCTTGTCGTCCTCCTCTCTCACCATCTCCATCTCTATCTCGTAGACAGACTTCAGTTGTTGGAACATCTGCAAATTACCTTCCACACATTAAAAGAAAGGCTCACTAATGCAGAGCATCAATTTTACACCACGATTTACTTGTATTTATTTAAGTCAGGCGTCACGCAGTTTCACCCGCGTAGTTCTCGTTCCCGTGGGAGTTCGGAGGTAAAATAAAGCTTATGTTACTCGCTCATGATGTAGCTTTCCAATGATGAAATAATTTTTGAAATCGGCATAGTAATTTTGAGTTTATTCATTACAAACATACAAAAATACAAATCTTTGCTCTTTATAATAGTAGTGTAGACAGGCTGTATACATATTGCTATGACAGAATTATATTTCTAGATCATTTTTTTTCCTAATTTAATAATAATAAAATTGGTAGCCTGTGTTACTCAAAAGTGAAAGGATTTTCAAAATCAGTCCAGTAGTCTTAAGCCTATTTATTACAAACATACAAATAAACATTTCCTCCTTATATTAGTTAATAGATATAAGATGGCGTCACGAGTTTTGAGCGCTGGCCACAAATGACGTGTTTTTTTTTTAGTTGATTGCAAGCGCGAGTGAGAATAGTGAGGTTAACTGCGCATGTATTTATTCGCGTCGCGCCATATATGAACCAAAAATTGCGGATTCGACGTCAGCTCATAACTAATGACGGCAATATATACATACAATAGGCTACACTATAGTAATAGTTATATGATTTCGTACTAAGTCGCGACCATACTCTCCTGTCCCTCGCACTCTCTCTGCGCTCAACAACTCTGAGTGTGTAGTATTGCGAGGCGAAAGATTCATTGTACATACATACATACATGTGCTCACGCCTGTATTTCCCGAAGAGGTAGGCAGAGGTGTTGTAATCACAACACCCACTTTTCACCGAAGATGATTAAACGCCAACGTGACAGATGGTGAGTCCATCGCCGTCTCAGACACTTTACGTACGTCATTGAATTACTTCTCAGAAATATGCAGGTTTTCTCACGATGTTTTCCTTCACCGTAAAGCACGTGGTGTGAAATCACTGAACATAAGTTTTGTAGAAAAACTCATTGGTACAGGCCCCGCTGAGATTTGAACTTGCGTCGCTTGCGTAGCAGGCGACTGCTCAAACCTCAAGGCCACCACGGCTCTTCCATTGTGTTTGTATTTATATAATATGCTGTGTATAATTCAATGTATTGTGTAATATTGCTACTTTTTGTGTAATTGGTTACTGGCCGTTCAAAATGTATATTCAAATAAATAAATGATGTTGGTTCATGTAACCATAGTAACCTCGTCAATAAGGCTCCGTTCCATGACACCAATATTCTTCATTAGATCCTCCACATTAATCGAGTTCTCACACGTTTCAGTCATGGGCTGAAATACCGTATGGGTTAACTTATATATAGGTTCTAGTCTAGACTGCTTGAAAAGTCTAGACCGTCTAGACTTTTTAAACGCAGAATTTTGGCTGAATAGTTTGGTAGGTGGTTCATATCCATTTAAAAATATATATATAAAAAAAGTTTACATTTGTTTACCAGTCAATAAACAAAGCACCTTTAATAACCCCTTAAAACTAAACTTCACCAAAAAAATATCTAATAAGTATAAGGTCGAAAAAAATTAAAACGTTAAGGGTTTTTCTTTATATTTTTAAATCCATATGTGCCGCCTACTGATGTCCTATGTCAAAAATGTTCGCTTAAAAAGTCTACGCCCCTATCCTTTTTGTAAGGATACCTAAAGGGGTAATCAGGTGTTCCAACACCTACTCATTTATACTACAACTAGCTGTACCCCGCGGTTTTACTCGCGTAGATTCAATTTTCAACATCATCTTGGATAATCCACCATATTTGAATTAGAAAGACTTCACATAGCTAAGCATGAATTGTCATACAAAATAAGTGTGTATAAAAAATTTCGGCTCAATCGATTAGTCAAACTCCCTCTCCCACAGAAGGTCTAGTGCAAGTTTTCGCGTCGACGTATACGCAGATTTGTAGGATCGAAACAGCGCCATCTGTCGGCCTAAAACGCAACTATTGCGAGCCCATGCAAATCTGCGTTTACGTCGAGGTGATGACTTGTGACGGCGATTTTTAGGAAACTTGCACTAGGTCCTCAGATAATGGATTCTGGAATACCTTAGTCAAATTCTTCTTCTTCCTCCTGTATTTCTCCTTGATCCTCATAACACGATGTTGGCAGGACTTACACAGTTGATAGTGCTTGCATTTGTCGTGCATGGTGCGTCTGTGAGAGCTCTTAGCCTTCCCGTCTAATGTGTCGCTCGTAGACGCGCTCTCATTTGACGATACTGGAATTACATAATCATCATCATCTCCCTGGCCTTATCCCATACATTGTTGGGGTCGGCACTTGATTCAACCCGATGTGGCTGATCACCTGATTTTTATACGATAAATTTGCAACCGGGACCCACGGCTTAACGTGTTCTCCGAGGCACGGAGGGAACTCGGGCGTTCACCCATCCAATTACTGGCTAGGGTTAGGGTTGCTTAATTTCGCTGATCGAATCATATGCGCAATAGCAACTGTGTCACGAGCCAATGTAATTGCTCGTGACACCTAAATTTATTGAACGATAACTTCATCTATATAAACCGACACTTAAATTTTATTTATCTCATTAAAATTTAAGTGTCTGTTTGTCACTTCAAATCCACAGCTTATCAATTTCATTCAGCAAACCGTAATTTCAAATTATTAAGATTTGAAGAAGACTTTCACTGGTAGATTGCTGATGTTACTAACAGTAACTTACTTTATTTAAAAAAATGTCATCGTAATCATACGCGGGTAAAACCGCAGGGCATAGCTTGTTATACAATATAAGAAACAGTACTTAAAACTAATTACAAATACAAAACTTGGCCCAAATTAGTGTCTTTCGGGATCATACAATGGCTAGCAGCATTGCCATGCTGAATAACAATTTAATAGCAAGTTCGAGACCTGCTTCTTACTGGAATTAAGTAGGCAGAAAATAATAAAAAAACTTATTTCAAACATAACGACAGTGGTGACTCCGTGAAACCTTAACGACTCAAATTCAAATCCCATCGGTTCAAACAGTTTTTCTAAAACTTTAAAAGGCTTTCACAAATATGCGCATACCACTCTTTTGATTCTTATGTTACCTATTACAGGTGCATTCACGAGTTATGAGAGCTCAACGAAAATAGTGGGAGTAACTGAGTATATTTAATCCCGTCGCGTCATACACACAGACAGAGACTGACTTATAAAACAACTACTGCGCATTCGAGGTCAGCGCTTAAAGCTCTTTATATATTAAATATTATTGAAGACATGCAAAATATACCTTCTCCGCACTGCCTTGAATACATGGGGATACATTTGAGTATACACACCAACAGGGGTGAGATATTATCACTCCTGTACATGTCTACTATATTTGCTGCATGCTCCGAGTCGCACTTCACACCTGCAAAAAGTAAAAAACATAGTACCATTAAAAATAAAAGTAAATTAGTACCATCTTAGTATGTTACCACCAAGTTAGTATGACAAAATGTAGACTTATAAGCTCCATCTCTTTCTAAGCGGATTTACAAAGATATGGACATAGTTTTAGTCAGTCTAGTCTAGTCTTTGTTTAACCCATGTTTTGTAGTACTTCGTTTAACTTCTAATTGATAGTTACAATCTTACTGCTAGACTAGGTGGCCAGTTAGATCGCCCCTTGTGAGTAAACATTTATTTAATGATAATTTGTTTATGCCTTGAGTCCATCAGTTATTTCACAAATATACATACATACATATGCTCACGCCTGTATTCCCCGAAGGGGTAGGCAGAGGTATTGTTATCACAACACCCACTATTCACCGAATTTGATTAAGTGCCAACGTGACAGATGGTGAGTCTATCGCCGTCTCAGGCACTATACATACGTCTTTGAATTACTTCTCAGAAATATGCAGGTTTCCTCACGATGTTTTCCTTCACCGAAAAGCACGTGGTGTGAAATCACTGTACATAAGTTTTTTAGAAAAACTCATTGGTACAGGCCCCGCTGGGATTCGAACTTGCGTCGTTTGCGTAGCAGGCGACTGCTCAAACCCCGAGGCCACCACGGCTCCTATATTTCACAAATATAAAAAAGTATATTAGTATTACATCTCTTATCTGGTTCTCAAAGTACAAGATTTGTTAAGCTTAGCCCTAGATGGAAAAACTCATAGGTATTTCTGCTACTGAAATATTAAAACACATGAAAAAACATATTATTAAAATACTTAAATAAAGGTATTACTACTTACCCAAATAATTAAGTATAGACCAAACATCGCTGTCCTGGAACCGGAGTCCTGAGTAGACTCCATCATCACTGTTCATCAAAGACTTAGCAAACCGGAACACCATGTTAGCTAGGGGCAGCTCTGACACAAATACAGATAATGTGTAATTGAAATCCTGCAAATAGTACTCATCTCAGAAGGTTCCCCTAAGGAATAAACAGAGCTTTACAGCAGGAATAATATATAATTAGCAGTTGTAGATAAAAGCAAATATAGGGGATATAAATTAATATAAATTTTTCTGCATGAACTAATCAGGCCTAAGAGAAAAATCACATTCCATTCCAATGGAAACAGATTGAATACATGCATGAATGAAAAAATGTTAGGGAACAAGAGATTCATAAGGGTAAATGAAGGTAACAAAATGAGTATGCAAGGATTACAGGATTACAGTATATGGTGCGCATTGTCTACCCCCATGAGATGCAGAGGTGAGCACATTTTATAAGTACATGTGGCAACATAAGTTATAAGCGAGCAGCGATAATGGTGGGGACACTGCACATGTTTTTATTCGCCTCACACTATACATGTAGACAGCACATTCAAGGTAAACACATATAACTAGTGATGGGACCAATATGTATTATCATCTCTCTGGCCTTATCCCATACATTGTTGGGGTCGGCACTTGGTTCAACCCGATGTGGCTAATCACCTGATTTTTATAAGAAGCAAATGCCATCTGACCTTTGCAACTTCTGTAATGAAGATCTGTGATCTGGGTTAAACCAGTTTTCATACTATTTTAGGCCTCCAACTGACCTGTAACGATTGCCAACAGGACCTATATGTATGTATGTAAATAATTGCCCTACTGTTTGTATTAACTTTTACTAACCAGACGAAGCAAATATTCAACAATTAGAATGTTCAATGCTTGGAATGTCAGCTCCAAGCGCTGAGTGAAGTGCTTCTGGCATGCTGGTGGATCACCTGGAAAATAAACAATAATTACGTTGTTATTATGTCTACATCATAATATTACTTCATATAATAACATAGAATACGAGACTATTGAAAAAGTAACCAATAATTACTTAATAAGTTTACCAGCACATTGTTTTCATCAAAATTGCCAATAATAATATTTGAGAACACAGAAATCAGGAACTATTGAACAATATATTATGTTATTGACTAGCTGGGCCCCACGGTTTCACCTACGGTTGGAATAACA
Source organism: Watsonalla binaria (assembly GCA_929442735.1). Lineage (NCBI taxonomy): Eukaryota > Metazoa > Arthropoda > Insecta > Lepidoptera > Drepanidae > Watsonalla > Watsonalla binaria. The sequence continues at coordinate 5,864,952 of OV838938.1, forward strand.
ATTTAAATTAAAACCTGTTCTTTTTTAAAGAAGCCAAACTTATAACATCACTGATAGACAGTGAATAATACTAAAAATTTTTATTTATATACCTCAATTCAAAGAATTTGCCAAGCCATTCAAAGGTGGAATGCTAACAGTATCAACGGAACCTTGCCTACAGGGACTCCTTTTAATAATATATTTTAGTTATTACAATATATTTATAACATGGACAATGACAAAAAGGGATAGAGAGATATTAGAAGCTTTTGAGATGTGGTGCTGGAGGAGGATGGAGAAAATAAAGTGGACAGAAAGAGTAACAAATGAAAATGTTTTCAACATTTTGAAGGAAAACAGAATACTTTGGAGAACAATCCAAAATTGAAGGGGAAAGATGATTGGGCACCTTGTGCGACATGACACCTTCTTTAAAAACATAATAGCAGGAAAGGTAGAAGGGAAGAGAGGGAGAGGAAGAGCCTTAGCCTTTAGCCTTGCTAACATATATGAGACAAGTTAAGGAAAAGGTGTCTGTCGTGACGTATAGGGAGGTCAAAGAGTTATTACTCTTAAATTCATGATGATGACAATATATTTTAAAAGTTTTCAGTTACTAGATTATATTTTTAAGGGTTTTATGTTAGTTATATATTACCAAATAATTATATTATACATAATGTTTGTAAATAGTCCAAATGAGCAAACCTAGATTTGCCTATACCTGATATATACAGACACTTAAAATTGTATTTTGTTATGTAGATATGGACTTCAGAATGAAACATACCAGTTTGAGCACTTTTCAGTATATTTACGATATGCCCACGTAAATAAGCTCTGAGATCGTTAAGTATCCCATTCTTTTCAAATAAGTCATATATAAACTTCTGGAACTTATCCGCAGATTGCACGTCCATATCGTCGGTGGTATCGTTACTTTCAACTTTGTTTTCAATAATAGGATTGCTTTCACGTTCCTGTACATTACAATTCTCCATTTTGATATCCATTTTTCAATTTTTTCTCCCAGCCGCAGAGGCTATTGATAACAATGCATTATAATTTCAAGAAATCGCAAGAAATAACAAAATTTTCGTTTTCACAAGAATTTTAAACTTCCCAAACAGATGTTAGGTATGATATGAATGAATGAAAGAATTATGTGACATTCTTTCTTTATTAATTCATTGTTTATTTTGTTCATTGTTTTCAATATTAGTTTTGTGCAATATAATGTTGACATTTCCGGTTTCACGAAGTCATTACAACTCTTTTATTGTTGAACAATTTTTTTATTTATATGTAATATGTAAAAGTACTGTCATTTGTTTATTTTCAAATACATTTAGATATAATTCAGGGTAAATAATGGAATGTAACTTTTATAATAAGAAAATTTTCATATTTTGTATATCAAACATAGTACTAGTGGATCTGATACAAGTTTTTTGACGAATAAGATATCGTCCCTGTGGCGCAGAGGATAGCGCGTTGGACTTCTAATCCAAAGGTCGTGGGTTCGATCCCCACCAGGGATGGGCACGGGTAGTTTTTTTTTATTTTTTATTTCTAATTCTTCTCATCTATTGGATCCTTCTTAATGATGATTATTATCGTGAATTTCATGATTATTATGAAAACAGTTTCCCCAATTTTAAACAGGCCATCAAAGACGCAGGCAAGATCTGCATTCGAATAGAAATTAAGGATGTTTTTTATTTAACCTATAGTTTGTCAGCTCTTCTTTATTTTTAAGTACCTAATGGTAAATATTTTTTTTGCTAAACCATGCCAAGTAATCTCCCGTCGGCAGAGAATTCTAAGTACAACTGAGATAACCTTTAGAAATGAATAAAACATCTAAATCCACTACTTTCAATTATACTGCTTACTTTTCTTTTACTCTTTCTTTCTTTCCTTCTACTTTACTCAGATTATGGATAGGCATAGCATTGCATCAACGAAGGGTCTAGTGACAATTCCAATCGGGGCAGAAACTACATGCCCTAAAATTGGGTGAAATATATGATTCTTGTGACCTCAACAAGACCTATTTTGTATCATTTTTCATGTGAATAAATATTATAAATTTTTCTGTGTCTATTTCTATGGCGCAGGTGACGTTATTCGCGAAAATAGTGGTAACTGCGCATATGTTTTATTCGTGTCGCGTCATATATATAGACAGAGACCAACTGAATAAATATCTAATGCTCGTTCAAGGTCAATGCTTAAAACTCGTGAAGGTGCTTGTGGCCCAAGTATAGGTAGGGTTTGACACGCTTGACCTTGCGTTTTGAGCTCTATTTGTGTGTAAATTTCGTTCACTCGCCGCTTTCTTTTTTCTTTTCCCATACAAAATGAGGAAAATACGCATGCGATATCGTCAACGTACAAACATGTTAAAACCTATACTAGGGGCACTGTACGCGTTTTCTGTATGCACGGACACGGATAAACCCCACATAATAAAGCTTCGCCTTGAACTCTCGTTTTGCCCATAGACCTCCAATCACCAGTGGAATGAGAAAGTACATGAACCACTGGGTTCAATGATTAAAAAGTTGATTCGTTATTAAGAATTAAATTAGATTGCCTAGATAAGATTTGAATAACCGTTGTGGCTAAGTAGTGGTTTTGACTTTAGATTAGGCGCTATTGCTACGCTAATTCAAATCCCATCGGCCTGCCTGTAGGTACCAAAGGGTTTTTATAAAAACGTATGTGCAGTAATTTCACTTGCTTTGCAGTTAGCGTTGAAAAAAAATATTGAGAGAAAACCTGCATATCTCAGAAGAAATAAAAAATAACTTTCTGCCAAAGCTGCATATCTCAGAAGAAATAAATAATAACTTTCTGCCAAAGCTGCATATCTCAGAAGAAATAAAAAACAACTTTCTGCCAAAGCTGCATATCTCAGAAGAAATAAAAAACAACTTTCTGCCAAAGCAACACACTTACAACAGAAAACCAGACATCAATTCTCTATGTGTACAGGCTGTGCCCATGGGGGTAGCCAGAGACTCCTGTGCTCCAAACTTCTTTCAATTCCTCAATATTCATGCATTTCTTCATACTCTTCCTTCCGTTATAATGAACCTGCCTGTCCCGCATCCTTTCGTACAATCCATGCCATAATCCAGCAAAAAGTCTGTAGGTACCCCTCTACTAATAGTACAAATAGTAGGTAGAGATAAGTAGCTTTAGGGTTGCGAGTCTTCCGACTCACCGACGCTCTCAGTCAGACTCCAGAGAGAGTATCCGAAGTCCTCAGATGGCGTTAGAAAGTTCTTGAGAACTTTCTTATACATACTCATCAGAAAATATACAATCCATTAGTTAAATTTTTTTTAATCTGTTATTCATGTGATTATGTCAAAAATATTTGACATTGACAGATTTGTTAGAGTCAGTCGACTGTGTCCGATCCGAGTAAACAAAAATACATATTATTATTGAAATAATATTGAAATTGATTATATTTTACTACTGACATACTTTATTAATACTTATTCATCATGAGGCGCCGTGCAGGAGTTGGGGCAATTCAAAAACAAAAAATGGAACAAGAAAAATACCGAGAAAAGGGTTCGGAAATACAAGAAAATCAGTTTCAGCAAATGTCTCGTCAACTGGAGGTTTTCAGGGAGAATTTGGAGGAGTTCGCGTCGAAACATAAGCACGAGATCAAGAAGGATGCTCAGTTTCGAAGGCAGTTCCAGGAGATGTGCGCTGCCATTGGTGTCGATCCTTTAGCGTCAGGAAAAGGATTCTGGTCTGTACTTGGTAAGGTTTGTTGAATCTCTCAGCTGCTTATTGGATGATTTCGCCATAAAAAATTGTATATACATATGCTCACGCCTGTATTCCCCGAAGTGGTAGGCAGAGGTGTTGTAATCACAACACCCACTTTTCACTAAAGATGATTAAGTGCCAACGTGACAGATGGTGAGTCCATCGCCGTCTCAGACACTTTACATACGTCATAGAATTACTTTTCCGAAATATGCAGGTTTCCTCACGATGTTTTCCTTCACCGTAAAGCATGTGGTGTGAAATCACTGTACATAAGTTTTTTTACAAAAAGTCATGGGTACAGGCCCCGCTGGGATTCGAACTTGCGTCGATTGCGTAGCAGGCGTTTGCTCAAACCTCAAGGCCACCACGGCAATTGTTTTCAGTTAAATATACATTGTCAAAAGACATCTTAGTCATTAAATCCTTCTACTAATATTATAAATGGTAAAGTTTGTAAGAATGTCTTACCAACCCATGACTTAGACACAAATGTGTGCCTTGTGAATGAATCAGTCAATATGAATCATTTTCCCTGATGGTGGTACCATCCACTTTCCTAGCCGTTGACCCTGCTAAAGACATCTTAAATAGATTTACAAAAGGCCTGTAATATTTGTCTTGCTTCTGGATGCTTCAGTCAACTGAGTGAATGCAATGTTGTGTTTGCAGGTATTGGTGACTTTTACTATGAATTGGGTGTGCAGATTGTAGAGGTATGTTTAGCAACAAACTATAAGAATGGTGGCCTAATAACATTGGACGAGCTCCGCACAAGGCTGATTGCTGCCCGAGGCAAATCTAAGAAACATCAAGACATCACCAATGAAGACCTGCTGGCTGCTGTGAAGAAACTGAAAATATTTGGCAATGGGTTAGTTGAATATTCTATGTTTTTTACCCTTTTCCTACCAGGAAGAGTTTCAAGAAATATGTAAATCTATATTAATACTAGCTGTGTCCGGCAAACATTGTATTGCCATATTTTTTTTGGGGTGGTCACCCCAAAAAAATATATGGCAATTTTCACTTAAGGGTATGAAAAATGTATGTTGGCCGATTCTCAGACCTACCCGATCTGCACACAAAATTTCATACAAATCGGTCCAGCCGTTTCAGCGGAGTACGGTAACTAACATCGTGACATGGAAATTTTATATATTAGATTACAAAGCTGAAGAGTGGTTGAACATGGTAATCTCAGGAACTACTGGTTTGAATTGGAAAATTATCTTTATTTTGAGATAGTTAATTAATTGAGGAAGGTTAAATGTTAAAAAAAGGAAAAATGTTACAAAGCAAGAAAACCTATCACTAATTGACCTAGTTTTTATTCTTAATCCTATGCAGGTAAAACTTGAGAGGCACTACTAGTGTATGGATAAAGGTTTATGATGGTGAGGTGATATCACTATTATCCAAGTGTATTTTTTGAGGGATATTGTTTGATGAGTGTACCTCTGCCTACCCCTTGAACCCTCTGGGGGGAATACAGACGTGAGCATATGTATCTACATACAAACCTATGTTTAAACCATTGTCATGGAAGATGACATTTTCCCTATATTGTCATCATACCACCAACTCTTTGGTCCTAGGGCAATAAAAGTACAGAGAATATATTCTGTGTTATGAAATAGTACCTACAAGTACAAAAGATAAATAAAATTATGTATATTTCAGATTCACAGTAGTACCAATAGGCAAAGGAAAGTACCTTGTGCAGTCTGTACCTGGCGAGTTGAACTTGGATCAAACTCAGGTGTTAACAAAGGCCAGTACTCTAAGCACTGCGTGGATTTCACTGAGCATACTTACTGGAGATTTGGGGTAAGTTATATTATAAATCTTATGGAAGAAAAAAATTATATTCATTGATTGTTAACATTTGATAGTAACAGAACATTTTAGTTAATTATAAGCTAGTTTTAGATATTAATACTTAGCCTTCCGAGCTTACACTAAATAAATATAAATAATTTCCTGCTTATAGCCATGTATAAGGAATCTTTGAAACAACTAAACTTATTTTGATGTAATTTTCATCCTTATAATGTTATAAATGGGAATGTTTTTATATTTACTGTGAGGTTACAGAAAAAATACCACCGCTACAATATTAACAAATTAGATAACATTTGTTTGAAACAATTACAGAGCCCAAAATGTATTTTTTTTACCTACACTAATCAACATACTTAATGAAGTTATGAAACTTATTTCTCAATAATTTCAGATGGAATGAGACACGAGCTCAAAATGCCCTGAACCACATGGTGAAGGAAGGCCTCGCGTGGATAGACACTCAGGACCCCAAGGAAACTCTTTACTGGTTCCCGAGTATGTTCTCCGAATGTGTTTCGGCGTGATTGTGATTTTTACACCTTAACTGTCAAGTAATAAGTTTTAATTTTGTATATAAAACAACAATGATTTTTATTGTAAATAAAATGTATACTTTTGTTTTTACTATCATATTTTAATATTGCACAGAGGTAGTTCTTACAGTCTAAGAGATAGTTACATCTTAAATTAATAAATCTTTCTATGTAAAGCTGTTTCCATCAGACATATTTGGGGATGCGTAGCGAGGGATGTGTTTATTAAGAACCAATATAATCTTTTACCTCGCCCAAACATTAATAAGAACATCTTGTGAAAACACCTTAATTCAACATGTAACAGGATTGGGAGTTTGTAAAAAACTGCAGCCTTGAAAGTGTGGGGCATTAGAGCTCATCATTTTTTTTTAATAATACGGTGGCAGAAGCATGCAGCCAGCCTCAAGGCAAACTGTTACTTGGGCGATGTAGACCTCTGTTATTTTGGATCAAAGGCAAAAGTCCCAATATAACTTATAATTCCTCATCATCATCATTTTAAGAGGTGTGACTCTCGTCTGTGTAACCGATGCAATTATAACTTACACTCTCGATTATTTTGAAACCTACACCTTTCTATGCACGAAAATAGTGAAAATAATATTTTATTCGTGTCCCACTATAGACAGCCATACTCATATGATTACTAAGTACTGCGCATTCAAGGTCATCGCTCATTACTCGTGCGCCGTTATCATCTTATCTCCTTGAAATTATATTTCCTCATAAGTACCAGAGCTATAGACATTAAATAAATGTTACAGGTAGCACTGGTCCTTTTTTTAACTAATATTGATCAGTATTACCAGCATTTATCTCTGGTTCTGTCTATGAGCTAGTGCTGCCATCATCCCGACTCAATCCAATCGTAGGTAGTTTAAACTTGTCTCGTAATTCTTTGTTCTCCTTATACAGGCTGTCCAATTTAGCTTTAAGTTTATTTGTCATTTCTAAGTAGGATTCCTTCCACCTGAAATTACAATGATATTAAAAAGTAAGTTAATTTTAAATATGTATCAATATCATGAATTTTATTTTTACAATTATAATAATTTTACTTTCTGCTAAGTTCCATTTGGTTTTCCAAGTGTTTATTCAGTTCCAAAAGTTCTTCCTCTTTTGACGAAATCATTTAAAAAAATATGAAGTATGAATAAATAATATGAAAATAGTAAAATGATATTTAATAAAAAGGATTTTTTTATGAATCAATGACACAATACATACTTTTCACTCAATTCTGCTCGGGAAGATAACATGTTTTGTAATTTATTCACCATTTCATGAGTTTCTTTCAAAGATTTTTGTAGATGGTCCACTTGATTTCTGCAAAAGAATAATAATAAAAAAAAAATATACAAAGTCTGTTTTCTTATGTGCGTATTAGGTAATAGTGTAGGTAAGTACATGTTTTTCTATCTAATTTAAAAAGTCGAGGGTATTACAAATGCTAGAAAAATGGTCTTTACAAAACATTATACCAATTTATTACACAGCTCTACAAAAAAATATTTTTTTTGTTGATCGTTGCAAATTTTTACGTTTTCATGTGCCTAGATTACGAATATACTCATGAAAGTTTTCAATGTGCTCGTATTTCATGATTTTTACATATCTTATATTTTGAAATTATCGGCTCGTTAAGAATAAAATTTAAATTTCCAACTCATGATGTAAAAAAATTTTTTAGCAAATCTTACAAAATTATTGACAGTTTCATGAATTGTGTGCACAAATGGACCCAAAATCATTTTCATATCAACAAAACCAGTGTAGATCAGTGTACATATTTACTTACTTCAAGTCTTCACACTGGGTTTTCAATAAGTTTTCTTCCCAATCGCGACGCTTACTCTCCCTGGCATGGTTGTCTTGTATACTCTGTATATCCAACGCAAGGCATTGCTTCTCGCATAACAGTTGCATGTTACGTCTTTCAGAGGAAACCTGAAAAAAAATTGTAGTAAATATTTTAGTAAAGATTAGAGAGCCGTGGTGGCCTCGGGGTTACAGCAGTCGCCTGCTACGCAAGCGATGCAAGTTCGAATCCCAGCGGGGCCTGTACCAATGAGTTTTTCTAAAAAACTTATGTACAGTGATTTCACACCACGTGCTTTACGGTGAAGGAAAACATCGTGAGGAAACCTGCATATTTCTGAGAAGTAATTCAAAGACGTATGTATAGTGCCTGAGACGGCGATGGACTCACCATCTGTCACGTTGGCACTTAATCAAATTCGGTGAAAAGTGGGTGTTGTTATTACAACACCTCTGCCTACCCCTTCGGGGAATACAGGCGTGAGCATATGTATGTAGTAAATATTTGTTCCTAGTTCACCTACTAATAGTATCAGAATCTGAAGAAATTTACCAATTCCTGAAACATTGCTTCCATTCTCTGCTCAGCTAATGCCAGTTTTGGGTCGATTGTTTTGACTTGATCTTCGTACTGTTTATGATAACTCTCGTTCGTGGCTATCAGTACTTTATTTTCCCTGAAATTTTATTGTAATGCAGATAAAATTGCCTGATACTACTTTATTTTACACTAGCTTCCGTCCCCGGTTTTGCCTAAGTTTTACTATTATAGGGGTCTCTAATATAAACTCGATTAACTTACAAAGTGTCGTGCAAGTTACGAGCGCTGACCTTAATTGCGCAGTATTAATTTAATGAGTCCGCTTTGTTTCTCTGTATTTTCACTGAGCACTCGTAACTCGTGACGGCACCTGTTCTGTACGATCACTGTCACATTAGAGCTTTCTAATAAGGTAATATTTTTCGGTCGAGCAGGTACTAGGTAGTTTGGAAGACGATCCGGTGCAAACAGATCTATAAACAAGTGAAGTTTTGACTGCTTTGTGGATAAATTTTAAAGATCATAAAGGTGCCTAAATTCAACCTTAGTAAGTACTTTTGCTACAATTAATTAATGTTAGTTTGGTCTTTGCTTTGACTGGCTGGAATTTGCCATGCTCACAAATATTTGTAATATTTTAGTTATTATATTTGACAATTGAGCATTTGTGCTGTGTCCATGGGCTTATATTCATGAGATATAAATACTGTAACCAAAAACATTGTATAATATATATTTTTTTAAAAGAGTAATTGTTGAGTTTCTTGCCGGGTTCTTCTCAACAAAAGCTACCTTCCGAACCCGGTGGTAACATTTATAATCATGTATAATGTATTTTGTGTCCTTCTGACGATTTGAAAGTACTTTGTAAGAAGTCTTATCAAATAAAGATATTTTGAATTGAATTGAATTGAACCTGTTAACTCCCAGATTTTTACCTTAATGTTTTGTTAAGTAGCAGCCCCTTTTCTACTAATTCAGAGTCGAGATTACGTATATGCTGCAACATATCGGAAACTTTTTCATTGTATTTTTCTTTAATTTCGTCCATCTCTTTTCTATAACTTGCCTCTACTTCGCGTTTTACGTTAGAAAATTTTTCTTTTATTTGCGAGAGTTCTCCTGCAAAGAAACATATTTATATAAATGATTCATTTATTTCTTTAAATTAATCTGTTTATGAACTTGGACAGTCTGGAAAGGAAGACCTCAGCAACGATTGCTGGATTGTGGGAAAGATGATAATATGGCCAGAAAGGGAGTGACAAAAATATATTATGCCGACCATAAATAACATGTAATAAGGGCAGGATGAAGCTGATATAAAGGTATATATAAAGGTAATAATAGATGATATGATGCCTTAATTGGAAATTAATTGGGCCTTTTCACCTGTCAACACTTGAATAGTTTTGTATGCCTCATGTTTTTGAGCACACACTACATCATATAATTGTAGAGCTTCTGCCACCTGAAAATAAATAAATGAGCTTGTATTAAGAAAGAAGGCATGAAGGTAAGCTCGACCCACAAACTCATAAAAGTAGAAAAGCGGTCGGAATACTTAAGTTTTGTCTTTACTATCTATACATTCTATATTCTATACAGATAAATAAAATTGAAGTGTCTGTTTGTAATTCCAAAATTATTAAAACAGTTTTTTGCTAAATGAGTAGACATTTTTCAAAAATGTTCTCTGTCTGTTTGTCTGCTTGTTCAGGCTAATCTTGAAACGGCTGGGCCGATTTTAACGGGACTCACTTCACTGGTAGGCAGCTTATTATAGGAGTGCGAAAAAAATCCGGCCATGAAATTAAGTCTACGTGCGTGAACTCGCGGAGCACAGCTATAGGAAAATAATATTCAATCTTTAATTACTTTGGATTTCGCTTCGGCTTCTTTTTTAACTTTTTCTACGCATTCTTTCTGCATTAAGACCAGTTGATTCTTCACATCTTCGTTACTTTTCCGTTCCACTGCTAAATTAAATTTATGTTCTTCAAGAGATTTAGTGAACTCATTTATTTTTTCTTCCAAATCTTTGCCTCTCTCTTTGTACGATGCAATCTCATTCTCCTTGTTTTTGAAATCGCTTTCTAACTGTTTGCATCTTGAATGGAGCTCCTTATATTTGTGTTCTAAGTCTACGTAATCATCTAACGCCGTTTCCAATTTTAGTTCCAGGTCACGTTTTTCCTCTGTTATGTTCTGCAATCATTGGTGCAAATTGTAAATGACTATACAATAACACTTTATTGCACACCGTATAACAAAATACAGAGAGAAGTAAACATATGACAATGTAAGGGTACAAAAGGCGGTCTTATAAATAAAATTATATCTCCCAGACAACCTTACAGACTTACAGAGGAGGAAAAAATTCAAAGAAGTAAAAGTTCTCCTAATAACAGTATTAAAGATGGATGATGTGTGATAGAAGGGAAATTTAAAAGCGAGAGTTTTGTTAAGAACCCCAAATTAAACAATATAACTAAGGATCTATGGAGGACGTTGCTGTGCCCTAACAGGGTTTATGTTATCTTTACTTGGGATACTATTATAATTAAGATTATTTTGTATCGTACATGTATTAACATAAATACAATAAATATATTAATATGAACTTTTAGTGAAACGATAATGCATAAAAAATATATATAAAATATACCTGATGGATTCTGTTGTCATAGCTTTGCTGATAAACTTTCAGTTCAGTTTCAAGAGCTTCAATTGTTTTTTGTGATGTTTGCCACAGCACTTGAAGAGAATCTCGCTCCTGGAATAATAAGATTTGTATAATGTTTTTGATATAAACACACTCGAATTTTCAAACAAAAGTAAAAATATGCTCCAAATGAACCTTGGACAGCAAGGAAACTTGTTTTCTCATCTCGATTAATTCGTTGTTTTGGTTGGTGTCGTAGCTGGCTAATCTCGCGTTCTCCAACTTTTCCTTCAACAGCATCCCTACTTGCTGTGAAAGTTTCTGATTATCCGATATTACGGTTCTTATCTCTTCTTCTACGGCAGTCTGGTTGTGCTGAAAAGTTTAATTATTTATTTAAAAAGTTAAGCAAATGAACTCTTTATTACGAACAAAAAAATATTCACCCTGTAAAAGTCTACTTCAGACTGAAGATCTTCTAAGGGTAGGTTTTCCATGCTAAAAAATAACTAATTGACTTAAGAAATAAATATGTATAAAGAGTGATGATGATGAATGATGATTTGATAAAATATTGCACATTTTGTCCCATTCGTAATCCGTTTGTTTACATTTCGCGCCGGAATGATGACAAGTCGTCGCATAGCAACGCCGATTTAACGACGTACCATAGATAATCATTGCATTTATTTACGGAGCAAACCATAGATAATGAACATTGAAGCAAGTAATTTAATAATAATTTAAGAAATTATTTAAATAATAAGTCAATATAGTAAATTATCTAAAATAAAACTATTCTGATAAGAAAATACGGTATATAATAGGTGCGGTGTAGGGAATTCTCCAAAAAATAGTTAACTATTTCAACTAAATCTCAACTGTGTCCATTGCAATTGCGTTTATGAACGAAATCTTTTCACCGACGTGAAACTGACATTTCCGCGAAAATCGAAATCTGCGTATTTTGCGTGCTTGAAAAATTTATGAATAATGTAATGTTTTCTTTTAAAATGGGTTCGAATTGATTATTTCTTGCAATAATGACTACTAGGTGAGTGGCCATTTGTCTTATATTAATGAGCAATAAACAAATATGTATAGCGCATTAAATTATCTTAAACTTTATAGGAACACAATATTTGCGATAATTTTTTTATTAATATTCATTTTAGTTTATATTTCGACATCAGAGATGAACAGTGGCCGTTGGTGTATGATGATAAGTATAATGTTTCATTCTTGGGTCTGGAGAAGTTTCACGTGTTTGATTCAAAGAAGTGGCGAAATATAATACAGGTAGGTAACGCTTTTCTAGCTGTTTGTATCTTTATATTAGTAAAAAATTGGATTCATCTCTTTAATATACGCCATAACTACAAGTATTGTTCTATTATCTATTACATAAATTTTTTTTTAATATTCCTATTTTCTCTGCATATCTGCGTAGCTCCATAAACAAATATATTTAAAATGTATAGTTTGGTTCTTTTGAGATTCTAAAATAATCATAGATAGATTCTTGATTTCATTGTGATTCCCAGAATGAGTTAAGTAGTCTGTAAGGATGGACTAAAACTAAAACTAAACTAAATGGATTAAAAAATATAATAATTTTGATATAAATAAATAATTATAATTTTGATGCACACCCGCTTTACTCTATCTCCTGTCACAGGTAGAAAATGGCTTAGCATTAAGTTATCCATTATACTTCTTAATGTGTCACTGCTAACTACATGTCTGTGCATCCAACTGTTAGAGAATTTACGAAGAAGATGAAATGTTAGCAGTGTATGTGTTAAAGACTGACGTATTTACAAGTAAAGTATGATCAGCCCATCCCATGTATTGTTGGGGTCGGCACTTAAATCAACCCAATGTGGCTGATCACCAGATTTTTATATGAAGTGGCTACCATCTACAAGTAAAGTACAATACTTATAATTTACAGTTTTTGAAAGAAGCTGATTTTATAACAGATGATTGTTTGGTTCGTCCGTCTGAAGCTAAGAAGAAAGACTTGCTTGTCGTCCATACCAAGAAGTACCTGAGTTCTTTAAAAGTGAGTTGTACTGTTATTTAGTTTATCAATGTTTATAATTTACTCAGCCTATATTTATACCTACAATATAATTGTCTATCACTTTTTGATATCATGTTACAAGACTATTTCTAATCCTGGATTTAGAGCTTATACATATTTAACACATCTATTAAAAAGTGAAGATGTGGTGGCCTTGCAGTTGCATGCTACGCAAGCAACGCAAGTTCGAATCCCAGTGGGGCCTGTACCAATGAGTTTTTCTAAAAAACTTTTGTGCAGTTATTTCAGACCACGTGCTTTACGGTGAAGGAAAACATCGTGAGGAAACCTGCATATGTCTGAGAAATAATTCAAAGACGTATGTATAGTGCCTGAGACGGCGATGGACCCACCCTCGGTCAAGTTGGCACTTGATAATATTCGGTGAAATGTGGGTGTTGTTACAACACCTCTGCTTACCCCTTCAGGGACCCTTCTGGGATGGCGTGAGCATATATATTGTGATCAAGATGCAAGCTCCAATCCCAGAAGTGTATTCTGTACCAATGAGTTTCCTAAATAATCAAAGTACAGTGTTATACATGCCTAAATAGCTTTGTTATGACAACACTGTGCTTGTGAAAAGTAGGCATCTACTTTTCACCAAAATTTAAGACACAACACTTCTGACTAAGTCTTCAGGGAACCTTCTCATTTCAAACTTCTGTTCATAAAAGAGTACTTCACAATAATAGCCATATCATTTATAATAGCGCAATAAAGCATTGTAAGATTCTTATACTTTTCTATAACCAGAAGAAACGTGGGCTTCCATAAAGTAACTCCTAAAGTTCTATTCAAATTATTTCTCTCTTTCACCTTATGATAAGGCTTTCCTAGAAGCTTATGCCTTGCCAAAAGATGAATATAGTAATTTGTTAATATTATTATTTGTAATGTTACATGTTACCTGGCCGAGTTTCTTGCCAGTTCTTGGCTAATTTCCGAACCGGTATAAAATTTGCGACATTCATATTGCCTTACCAGGGCCCAAAAGGAATAAATATTTTTCATTTTCAATGCTTACAGTGGAGTACCAAAGTGGCAATGATAGCCGAAGTACCGGTAGTGGCATTGCTGCCCAACATGCTTGTGCAGTACTCGTATTTGAAACCTATGAGGTAAGCTAAAAAGTTTAGGGATATTTTATTATATTTGGCGGCCGGTGCTGCTGCTGTTAAGCAGGAAAAACTGAAAAATACTCATCTGGGAAATATCATAGTTTCCATCGATGCAGAGGGACGCCATTTATAGGCTAGCCAAAATTGGCCAATGAGATGCATCAAAGCTCAGGCTTGAACACACCAAACTGACTCGCCATAAGAAGCTACACATAACAAGAGACATGTCTACTAGAGACTAGTCACAAAACGCTCACGACATACATGTTCCACAAAAAGTTCAGTATCCCAATCCAACCAGACAACAATGACAGGATGGTTTGAAGAAAATGGAGAAAAATCAACTAGTTTGGTACACGGATGCATGCTACAGCTGTAGCGTAAGTATGGACAAGTATCCGTCTGCATTACAGGCAGAAACATATCGCACCCTCAGAACGATAGGGGCTCAACTCCAAATATTACGAAAACTAATTAAGATCATCATAGACAAACCCTAAAAATGTACGTTCTACCCCAAGTTTTTAAAAATCAGTTTTTTTTCATTTATCGTCAAAACACAACCTACACTTTACTATAAAAAAAAGGAATTGTACTCGAAACTAGTAAAATAATTACTTGCCGGCCGATCTATGATTGCGATTTCTAAAAACATTTGATTCCTGAATCGAGCCCCTATCGTTCTGAGGGTGCGATATACAATATCGGTTTGTGCGGAAGAAATACTGAACTATATTAAGGTTAAGAAGAATATCTATATTTTACTATGTTTCAGGCTACAAACAGGAGGGTCAATCCTAGCAGGCAAGTTGGCTCTGGAGCGTGGTTGGGCCATCAACGTTGGTGGAGGCTTCCACCACTGCAGTGGGAGCCGTGGAGGGGGTTTCTGTCCTTATGCTGACATCACACTGCTCATCCGCTTCCTCGTCATGCACAACTTGATACAGAATGCTATGATTGTCGATTTGGATGCTCATCAGGTTTGGGAAACATACAGTAAAGGCCGTGAAAAAGCCGTGGTGGCCTTGAGGAAGAAGCCGTGGTGGCCTTGAGGAAAAAGCCGTGGTGGCCTTCAGGTTTGAGCAGTCGCCTGTTACACAAGCGACGCAAGTTCGAAACCCAGCGGGGTCTGTAACAATGAGTTTTTCTAAAAAACTTACGTACAGTGATTTCACACCACGTGCTTTACGGTGAAGGAAAACATCTTGAGGAAACCTGCATATTTCTGAGAAGTAATTCAAAGACGTATGTATATTGCCTGAGACTGCGATCACCATCTGTCACGTTGGCACTTAATCAAATTCGGTGAAAAGTGGGTGTTGTGATAACAACACCTCTGCCTACCCCTTCGGGGAATACAGGCATGAGCATATGTATGTATGTATCTCACTAATAGAATACTTAAATATCACCGAGTAACATACTATCGATTATTAATTGATTTTAATTAGGAATCCCTAATAAAAAGCTATTCTCAGTAAAATTATTCGCGTTGCGCATTGCTAACCCGGTAAGAATCTCTTTACACACTTCCTGAAGAACCCCATGCTATGCTTGAGAAAACCATGTTAATCAAATCAAATCAAATCAAATCAAAAAGTTTTATTCAATATAAGGGACACTTGGAACACTTATTGAACGTCATTTTTCTTACGTTAACTTAAGTAAATTTACTACCGTTTCCAAAAGTAAGCCTGTCAGGAGAAGAAACGGCGAAACAAACTCCCCGGTTTTTTTTTTTTACATGTGTCCCTTCTATATACATAGGGTTGCTTAAGTACATTTCAATGGAAGAGTGAGCAACTCATTGCCATACTTGGCTATCATCAATATACTCAGTTACACTATAATATGCTTTTTCACAAAGTTTCTGTTTGATGCTTGCCTTAAAACTTAAAAATGGTAGTTCACACATTTTTAATGGTAGTTTATTGAAAAGGCGTATACTTTGCCCCACAAAAGAGTTACTAGTTTTGTGCAGTCTAGTCACAGGGACACGGAGTTTATCCCTCTTGCGTGTATTTATATTGTGCATATCACTATTTTTCTTAAAACTATCTATATTCTTTCTTACATATATCAAATTTTCAAATATGTATTGACATGCCACAGTCATTATCCCTATTTCTTTAAACTTCTCTCTGAGAGAATCTCTAGATTTGAGTTTATAGATTGCACGAACAGCCCGTTTCTGCAGCACAAAGATAGAACTGATGTCTGTAGCATTTCCCCATAAAAGGATGCCATAAGACATAACACTATGGAAATAACTAAAATAGACCAACCGAGCTGTGTTTATATCAGTTAGGTGTCTAATTTTCCTTACTGCGAATGCTGCAGAACTGAGTCTTTTCGACAATCCAGCTATATGGGGCCCCCATTGCAATTTATGATCCAATGTAACTCCAAGGAAAACTGTTGTTTCAACAAGGTCCAACACTTCGTCGTTGATAAGTACATTGGTTTGCACTTGTTTCACATTTGGCATAGTGAACTTGACACATTTAGTTTTTTTACTATTGAGTACTAAGTTATTAGCGCTGAACCAATGTACTACGTCAGAGAGAGCATTATTCACATCGTCAAGGTTAGCTTTTTGCCGGTCTATCTTAAAAATCAGAGAAGTATCATCAGCAAATAATACAATAATGAGCTCATTCCACTGTCTTACCGTCTGGGGAGCTCCTTTAGAATCGCACAATGCGAGATAATTTTGGTTCATAAGGATGAGCTTCCCGCAGATTGCGAGAGGTACAATGTTAGATGTTCTAAATGTGAGGCAACTGCCTCGTTGGTCCAGTGGTTGCAAAAGCTACTGTTGAACACGAGTATTAGGTTCGATCCACAAATATAGATTAGTCTGAGTCTACTGCCTCGTTGGTCTAATGGTTAGTACGTTCGCCTGCCGATCACGAGGTCCCGGGTTCGATTCCCGGGTCGGGTCAAAAAATGTATATTGGGTTTTACTGTCAAGAAATTCACAATAAAAGGCCCGGAGTTTGGAAGTTGGCGGTGTTTCCACCCCCGTGCCTCGGAAAGCACGTTGCACCGTTGGTCCTACGCCTGATCTCTCTCCGGTCGTGTCAGATTGCCTCCCATCGGACTATGAGAGTGAGGGAATAAAGAGTGCACCTGTGTTTGCGCACACACTTGTGCACTATAATATCTCCTGCGCACATGGCTAACCCTAGTTGAGATTAGCCGCCGTAACCGAAATTCGGTAGGAGATTATTATTATTATTATTATTTATAGATTAGTCTAACTATGTCTGTGGTGCTCGGAGTCAGGGCCGCCTATATAACTGGCTGAATGTGGGTGAACAATAATTACATTTCGGGGAATGCAGGCGTGAGCATTATTTATTGTATGTAATTGTCAGGGTAACGGTTACCAGCGCGATTTCCTGGGCGTGCCCGAGGTGTACATAATGGACATGTACAACCGTCACATCTACCCCAAGGACAAGGAGGCCAAGCTCGCCATCCGCAGGAAGGTGGAACTGGGGAACAAGGTTGAGGACCTCGAGTACATGCTCAAACTGAGACAGTGAGTACCATATTTGGAACAAACACTAGCTGCGCCCTTTAACTCGCGGAACCCTAATTTGTTTTTTGAATATAAGTGGCCTAAATTGGTGAACGAAATTCTTTTCGACCGGTGAAAATCGGTTCAGCCGTTTCCAAGGTTTGACGGAACAAACAGAGAGACGGACAGACAGACAAAATATATTTTTAATTAATCTTTTTTATACGAGCTCCGTATACTACTTTCATATGCATTTAGTGAAAAGCTATTAACTTGAAATTACGAAGAGACACTTCAATTTATTTATCTGTATAGATAACGTGAAAATTATCCCCCTTATTTCAAAACATACACTGAGATAATCTTTGGTTCAAAGTAGTTCCATCTCTTTTGAATCTTCGAATATATTTAGTGGAATCTTGCTTTCAGGAATTTAAAAGTAGCACTTAAGGAATTCAGGCCTGATATTTTGGTTTACAACGCTGGCACGGATGTATTGGACTCGGATCCACTCGGCCACATGAGGATCAGTGAAGTTGTAAGTAGGTTTTAGTTTTCACAGAATTATCGGTAGGTAGCGCTGCTTAAAGCAATCTTGAAGCGACCTCAATTTACCCCAAGTATCTTCGCCTTTTAGTTAAGATCAAGGTCAAGAAAACTTTAGACAAACCTTTTTATTTAGCACCTTTATATAGAGGGGATACTATTTTCGCTCAGCGTTGAAAGCGACATATGTAAGTAAGGATAATCTGTTCCAGGGAATCATAAAAAGGGACGAATTTGTGTTCGAGATGTGTAAGGAGCACAGCATTCCTATAGTAATGCTTACCAGTGGCGGGTACTTGCGCAAGACTGCGAGAATTATTGCCGATTCCATATTAAATCTACATCGAAAAGGACTCATCAAGGGAAATGTGATTGCGAAATAATTTTATGGATCTATCATTCGCTGAACGAACTTATCTTACTATCGGTATGGGAATTTAACAGAATTATGTCTTATTATTACCAATAACAATATATAAATATCATCTATTTATGGAAAATAGAAAATAAACACCACGTCGAACCATCAAAGAGCTCCATTTATCTCGCCTCAATTCAAAAATTTGAGTGGTGAACAAAATATCCACAATATTCTTGCTGTATGAAATATCTTATAATTTCATTTCCAGTTATAGATGCAGGTGTATCTACACCCTATTAGTAGTCATTTTAGGAAACACCCAAATAAACGAATGGACTCATTACCTATTGATAGCAAGGCTAAATTTGTAATTAATTCTCATTTAAATAAAAAATGTTTTAAATGGATTTGATATTTGGTAGAAATTGAATTTCACCTTTTGATCTCAATATTGTTAACAAAGTGCCAAAAGTACATAATATATTTATTTATTTTATAGCAAATTAAATTTGCATTTTGTATTCAAACTATTTTGCTAAGTCGATCGTAATTAATTGGCTAATTTTTTTGCTTACGAGTTTATATTTATTAAATAAATTATATTTTTGTCCTAATCTGTAGTTCTTATTTTAATAAAAAGGTGAGTACAGATAAATAAATAAATAAGCTAAGATTAATATTAAAATTTTATTGTAATACATTACACTACATATTTAATAGTGAAGTAAAATAAACATAAATACCAAAAATAAACATTCGTTAGTGTCTCAGACCAGTAAGTAGGTTTGAGGGATTTCATACAAAATTTAGCACAGGCCCGTAATATTTTCGCATCAATAACTGTTGATTGATTTTTGATTTGAGAGCCGTTTTATTAAACTTTACAAACCTATATCAACGGTGTAACAACACCAATATGTCTGCAAAGACGTGGGCAATGGTTTCGCACAACCCACTTTTCCTGAAGATAGTTTAAGGTCCACTTTATCTAGTAGTGGTGTTGAATTGAGAGTAGTAATCATCGGTCGGCGTGTTGTTGTAGACGACTTCACGGTAGTATTTCTCCTTCTCTTTCTGTTGGAGAGCCATTAGTTGGTTCTCCTCCATCAATTGGCGGGCAATCTCCCTGGGGAATAAAAGTCTCATATTCATATCTTCCCGTAAGTTTAAAGGTGGGTAGAAGTTACCACACCCAACTTCTTATTTAAAAATGGTTGTTAGTGTCAGTCTGACGCATTAGCTCCCAAACGAGTAGATATTGATTTTTTTTTTAATGAGACTTGATCGTGTGTTCTATGATTCTCTGATGAATGATGATGGATCTAAGGGTCTAGTGCGAGTTTTTCACTGCCGCCGGCACAAGTCACCACGTCGACGTAAACGCAGATTTATAGGATCGAAACAGCGCCATCTGTCGGCCTAAAGATGACACTATTGTGAGCCCATACAAATCTGCGTTTACGTCGAGGCGATGACTTGTGACGGCGATTTTAAGAAAACTCGCACTATGCACTCTGTACGATACAATTCGTTTCGATTCAAAATGTTTGGTATTATATTTATAAACATTTTAGTCGAATCCAACCAGCCAATAGTAGTATCTATTGTACATTATTATGCTCATCTCAGGTCACTTCAAATAAGCTAAAAGCAGCTAATGTATTTTGCCAGAGAACGAAGCCATAGCACGATTTAGCAAAGTAAAGCCCCATCAAGACATGATAATTTTGATACACATGATGCCTTTTGCAATTATCACACAATTGACTGTCACTACTGACATACGGGTATCTCTAAATTATATTTCTAGTACAGGGATGCAATTTAACGTGAGTTTTAACATATATGTAAAAACAACACTCCATATCGCACACTCAGAACAATAGAGGCTCAACTCCAAATTTTACGAAAATTTGTTAAGATCATAAAAACACCAAAAATTTATGCTCTAGCCAATTTTTTTTTAAAAGTAAATTTTACTAGGTTTTTAATTTATCGAGAAATTTGTATTGTACTCGAAACTAGTAAAATAATTAGGTACTGTAAAAGGTATGAATGCAATTTGCAAAAAAAGTAGATTTTTGTATCGAGCCCCTATCGTTCTGAGAATGCGATATGAACACTAAATATAATATATGTGTAGGTAGGTTATCCTTTACCTCCTCTTCCGTTTGTCGGCAATGTCCTGGCGAGCCACCTCGTTCTGTATAGACTTGGAGAGGGCTTGCCACTCCGCCTCCATTTTCTCGAGGGCTTCACGTTTTGCCTAAATAAGTATCAATTGAATCAGTACCCCAAGCAAGTATAGGTTTTGACAAGTTCGAACGTCATCACTCGACCTTGCGTTCTGAGCTTTGTTGGCATTGAGTCGTAAGACTTCCCACACTCGCCGCTAGGGGCGCTTTTTAACGTTCCCAGACAAAAAGAGGAAAATACGCAGGCGATATCGTCAACGTACAAAACAACCTACTTGGGGCACAGGTAACTAACATAGGATGAAAAGAGATTTTAGCGTTTAGCGAAAATAATGGAGAGAGCTACGCATATATTTGCCATAAAAGACCCAAGAAAATACTAATATGCATTAAAGGACAGCGTTCAAATCTCGTAACGTTCCCTGACATTACCTGCAACATGCAATTGAGATGTTTTTTTTTACCCGGGTATTACTGTCATAATTTTGATGTATCTTCAAAAATATTGCCAAGAAACTTCAACGCCAGTTGCAAGAATACATCTGATTAATTATGACTGAAACCCTATAATCTGTTGCTTGTTGCTCGGCTAGATTGTTATGACTAACTTTAAATGACTGGCGAGTTTCTGCAGTTATTGCAGACTCATTGCCTCTTGCCTGTGTATTTTAGTAATTAAGAAATTAAATTTATAGAATAATACTAACCTTAGCAGCGATCATTTGCTCCTTCTGTGCCGCGTAGAACTTCTTCAACTCTTCTTGATTCATCCCCTTGTACATGAACCCAATTGCTCTGTAATACGTAACAAAAATTAACCTCCACAATTTTGATCTCTCGCAGTTGGTATGGGCGAGTTATCTTCACTACTTAACCGAATAAAAGTGAGAAAAAGGGCCTCCAGCGCGGAGGTTAAACTGAGACCGATTTGGAAAGATTACCACGAGGTAGCATTCGTATAATATACCACGAAGTTATCATAAAGCCCACACGACGGTAAGTGGACGCGCAGCCTATGGACGCTTGTAATACATGAGGTAGCACACGCGTATTAGCTTCCCTGTAAAAATCTTTTCGCAGCCTTCTTCAAGAATCCCATGCTACAGCTTTATCGCCCGGGGAAGGAAGCTCATTTGTAATCACACAGTGCAAAAGTATTTTGGTTCTAGAGCTAACTATTGTACCAATTGTATTTTATAATCACCAACGATCTGAAATATGAATGCCACTTTGCTTTGACAGTTGAATGTTACCTATTCTTCCCGAGGGCACTCTTGGCGACGTCAGGGTTCTCAGTGAGCATGTCTGATGTGAGGTTGTTGTACATCTCCGCAGTGTTGTCAGCCTCCTCCTGCTCTTTCATTATTTGCTCCAGTTGCTTCTTCTCGGCCGCCTAGTTTAGTTAATGTATATTGGTAGAGGAACAACTAATGCGGTATTCATACTTCAAATGAAAATTGTATGGGAATTTTGTATGGCAACGTAAATCGCCCTTAGCGGCGAGTGTTGGAAGTTTTACGTTCCCATATGAAATGAGGAATATACGCTATCGATATTGTCAACGTAATAACACGTTAAAACCTATACTTGGAGTAGGTAGGTACAGCCGTGTTATTCTGTAATTTTTCGCAGCGTCGAACCCGACGTTGAGCGTCGGTTTCAACCATAGGAAATGTATACATAAAACAGATTATAAAGTTAAATTTTGTATCTTTGAAATCGATACTCGACATCGAGTGCGACACAGAGAAACCTTACAGAATAACATTACAGGGTACTTGAGACCTGTATTTGAGAAACTAGTTGGTAACTTGCACATATCATTACGACAAGTTTATTTTTTTCTTGACCTAGTGAAAAGGTTGGCTCATAATTATTACCCATTGTTTCAATCTTACAAGTGTCAAACTGAAAGAAACTGGATTCCAAATTCAAAGTAGCTCGACGTCACCACCAAAACTAAACAAAAATCGCGAGGAACAAGTCAAAAATATTCACCAAAGCCTCATTGTAGCGAAGGTTGGCCTGACCGAGTCTGTAGCGACACTCTCTCTCCATCTTGTCCAGTTCGCTGGCTCGCGCATCACGAGCATTTATTGCCATCTAAAAAACATATATAGTCTTAAGTTAATATTCTAGTACATCTAGAGATTATTGTTTTTTCGAACATATGGAAGCTTATAACATCAAGAGCGTGTAGGTACTGCATTTAGGAAGGTATACCTAAATACATCAATATGTATACATTTATAGCATTCGAAATTTATTTTATTTATTATCGCTTTTTGACGACCTTCGACCAAAAGTGGGTGTCGCAACACCTCTGCCTGCCAGCCATTCAGGAACTCTTTTGGGAAGGTGTGAGCTATCGTCTATGTCTACATCTAGGCTTACTTACAATAAAGTGGCAACAACGGCCAGTAAGTAAATGTTAATCAAAGATTATAATTTTTATTCTAAGAAGGCCTTTACAATACCATATAAGCAGCTTCGGCCTTCTTCCGTTCCTCCTCAGCAGCTTGCCGCTCCTGCACCTGTTGTTCCAGCCACGAGTTCTTCTGAGCTGCCATCATCTTTTTGCGCTCTTCGAAGTCTAGATCTTCGCCTTCGAATCTATAATTGAAGAACTTTAGGATAAACCATCGATGAAGATTTCCAAATGAGGGCACATAGAGATGAGTAGTTTCACAAGATATCGATTTGAAAAAAATCGATGATGCGTGTTGAAATATGAAAATGAAAAATATTTGTTCAGTTTGGGCCCTGATAAGGCACTTATGAAAATCGAAAATTTATAACCGTTTTGAAATATAAGTATATCGAAACGATTATTAAGCGTGATATATCGCAGCGTTCTGAGTTCACTTAAATTCGTTGCTAACATTTCTGTGTTTATTACCTACTGCGGTGTTATTTAGTAATTTAAAGCGATACTTTTTCTCTTTAAAATATTTACATACATACATAGATATGCTCACGCCTGTATTCCTCAAAGGGGTACTTTTCACCGAAGATGCCAACGTGCCAACGTGACAGATGGTGAGTCCATCGCCGTCTTAGACACTTTACATACGTCATTGAATTACTTGTCAGAAATATACAGGTTTCCTCACGATGTTTTCCTTCACCGTAAAGCGCGTGGTGTGAAATCACTGTACATAAGTTTTTTAGAAGAACTCATAGGTACAGGCCCCGCTAGGATTCGAACTTGCGTAGCAGGCGACTGCTCATACCTCAAGGCCACCACGGCTCGGCTTAAAATATTTAAACTTTTTAATTTGCAGTATCAGGAAACCTTGAGTGAGCACATTTCGTAAAGTTTAGAAATTGTCTGTATTACAAATTACAGGTCGAGTGGTTAGGTACTTGTTGTTATGCGCGTGCCCAATCTGTCTAAGCTGGGACTTTGAAGTGCCTGCTTGTGTCAACTTGAACGAAAACGTGATATAGTTATTCAAATGCTGAAGTAGTATATAAACCCTAAGTTACCTAAAAAATGAGTTGCTTAATTAATTTTGTTGGACTGTTTTGGGATTATGGAAAACTGCAGGCCAAACGTAACCATACTAATCTTCTAACTCTGGACCGCCTTGGAGCGCGCGACTTTCTCTGAGTAGAAAATATAGGTATATTCGGTTCGATAATATGTGTCCTTTTGCGTTATGCTACCTTTATATCCGTTCAGACCTTGGCGTGTTACAAAGCTCTACATAAAAACAAACTAGGATGAATGAAGGTACTTACACAAAATGCTTAAGTATTTGTGTATCTACCTACTTACTTAGTTTCGAATATATTAATGCAAACATACATTATGATAACCATATATACTTTCCCCTGTTTACCCCGAAGGGGTAGGCAGAGGTTATGTATACACAATCACATTTGGCCAGTTAATTAAGCCCCATGCAATAGGAGCCGAGCCTATTGCATTTAACTGAGCACTCATCCTGAATCTGGGTTGCTACTTACTACAGATGGAAAACACCATGAGACTGCCCGACCCGGGACTCGAACCCAGGACTTTGAGTTCCGTAGTGGCGCTTTGCGACTCGAGACCAACGAGGCAGTCAAGTGTATCTTTCTGGCTAGTTACCTTTTCATGGCTTCATGTTGAAGACCATAAGGGCTGGTACCTAAAATTACAATAATATAACCTAACTCTTACTTCTGTGCACTGGACTTGCCAACGGGTTCCCCATCCGAGGCTCTGGGTGGTAGCTGCTTCTTGAGAACATCAGGGTCGTTGAGGTCGAACTCGCGCCGGTCTTCGGGCCGCTGGTACTGCTGTCTGAACGCGTCTATCTCCTCGCCGATGCGGCGCCGCTCCTGGGGAACAAGATAAGAAAGAAGGAATAGTAAGAATTAATGTTGACTGAAGACAGGATTACGAGTAGATGAAATGGTAAGAGGTTACCGTGCGTCATACGTGCTACCGATATGTGGGCCAACCAGGAACCCTAATTTATTTTTATATTAAAAAGTGGCAAAAATGCGAGCAGTTGGTCCCAAAGAAGGATAGAAGGCGAAAGGAGATCTTTGACAGACCCTAGGGATATTTTAGCAGCAATTTGCACAGGTACTGTTTGTGCTAATAGTTAGAGGTAAATAGCAATCAATAGGTACATATTAGCAATCAATCACCCGAGGTACGAAAGTATTTCAATCAAAACAAGACATAAGGAAGTAAAGACTAAATTCAAACCTGATTTAGAGGATTGCAGGCCCTGGGGGTCAATTCACATCCTCCGAAAAACTAATCTGTGGCCGAAAGTTCGCTGATTTCCTACCACGGTTCTTATTAAATCTTATTAAATGACGTTTATATATTCTAAGCCGGCTTTAAAAAGTACGAAAACTTGAGACTGAGAAACACAAAGTGATATTGAAACTACGTTTAATTGTTCGATCGTTTTCGGAGGAAGAAAGTAAGCCTCCACCCAAGCCATAAAATAGCTGAGGATAATTTATCTTCTTCTTTATCTCCTGAGTCTTCATATTGTGAATAGAATAGGTGGTACGTAAAGTAAAAACAAAGGCTTTATTAATATAATTTATAACCATTGAATTTAACGATAATTAAAGAATACGTAAGTACCTGCAATTTTGCATGTCATTTGTTAGAAATAACCTAACTGTAAATCCGTCACAGAGTAAAGTATACCTCCATCTCCCTAGCTTCCAGCACGACGGCCAGGTTGCTGTCCTTGATCATCTGAGTAGCGAACGCGAGGTCCCGACGGTTCTGCTCATCTCGCTCAGCTCGCTTCTCTGATATCTGACGCTCCAGGAATGGAACATCCACCTGAGAAATAGACGAGAATTGACTTCTTAGAAGGAGTTTGCATCGCTGCCTGCTACGCATGTTACATTCCCTACTAACTACGAGCTTTACGGTGAAGGAAATCTATATGTCCGAGTAAAAACTCAAAGAGGTAGGGTATGTACCTATAGTGCCCAAGACGACTACGGACTTAGCAGATCTTGCTGAAAAGTAGGCGTTGTGTGAAACCTCTGCCTACTTCTAGAGTGGCGTAACATGATATTATATATCTTCTTAAATGGAAGAGTATAAAGTTCTTTCTCCAGTGACTATTAAAATATTTATTATATTTTTCTACTTAGATTAACTGTGCCGTCAAAACGTACTTAACACACATAAACTCAGTCTAATCCTGTTGGGTAGGTATACAGATATATGTTGGCCGTTACCCCAATCTTCCTGTTCCTCGCATTGAAGATCCTGGATCTCCTCTCCAGTTCGCATTGTCGTCTTCTCTCTCTATTCTGGGCCTCCTTCCGATCGGCTTCATTTGCTATCTGCATTTTCATCATTTTCGCTAAAATATTATTTGAAACTCTTATACCTGAGAAAATTGACGTAGAAAATTTGCGTGTTTGATTTGAACGATCTTCAAAGTATAAATAAATTGTTGCTATAGAAACAATATTGTTTCTGGCTATTCAATATTGATCAAACCTCCAAACAGTGTATTTACGGATCGAATAAACTCATTTTCCTCATTTTCCTGACAGGTATGTATGTATGATATTGATCTGCGAAACAAACATTTAGGTACGCTCTTGGGAATAACTGTATACATAATTCATCAGTACGTAACTCAATGAAAATAAAAAAAAAAAGTTTGAGCTATTAAAATAAAAAAAGGTCATCTTTCTAATAGTTAAATATTAATAAATAAATATGCTCAAGCCATCCCAGAAGGGTCCCCGAAGGGGTAAGCAGAGGTGTTGTAACAACAACACCCACATTTCACCGAACATGATTAACGTGTGAAATCACTGCACATAAGTTTAGAGAAAATCTAATAGGTACGGGTCCCGCTGGGTTTCGAACTTGCGTCGCTTGCGTAGCAGACGACTGCGCAAACCCCGAAGCCACCACGGCTTTTCTTCTTCGGCTTTCTAATTCTTACTTTTAACTGTAGCAATGATTAAAATTTCTTTTAGGCAAATAGTTTTGCATTAACTCCGGGCTTCTGGAGTACCATGGATTATACATTGCATTGTACAATTAAAATATCGAAATCTAAAACTACCAAATATGTACAAAAAAAACAGTTGGTAGAAATCGTTATCCACGCATGGCAACACAGGGACTGCAGATACGCGGTTAACGTCGCCCCACACCACACGGCATAATGAATCGTGCCTCGCTATAGTAAGGACCGCTCACATTTAGCTCACAAGGTTACTTGCTACGATAGCGAACGTCGTTTCGATACGGTAAAAGTGCGCGAACCGTGTTTACAAACTAATAAAACAAATTATTTATGACAGAGTGCTAATTTAATATACCAGTGTTAGTGCTTTTTTTTTTAAAAAACATATGATTGTGTAATGTGACAGTGGGGTATTATGACAAGTGTTTTGAAAAAGTCAAAAGGCACCAAAGGTAAATCAGAATCCATGCAAGAGGACCTTCCTTCGAGATGGGGGTCTGCCTCCCACGGGAAGGTTGAAGATGTCGCCAAATTAATTAAATATATTGATGATAATGTCGTTGGAAAAGGAAACTGCTTCTGCGGACCCTACGGGCGACGGAAAGGTAAGCAAATTTTCTTTAACACTTAAAATTAAGGAACTAATTTCGCGTTACTTGAAAGTATGAGCGTTCATAAAACTGTGGCCAGTTATTACGTTGTAAGTGATCCAGTTAAACCTACGTTATGTTATAATGGTTGATAATAGTGCATTGTTATCTACAGCTGCTGATAAAAAATCTTACGATTGTGAACACATCTGACAGGTTAAGCAATTAGTGAAGTCAAAAATATGATTTAATCTCGGCATTAACGATTAAACTCACGCAGTTGCTTATCATACGGATGGAAAGTTTAGTTGCAAAACAAAGTCTTTGTTCGATGGATTACTTACAAATGGGGAAGCGAAAAACATTTTATTATTAGTACAACCCGCTGTGTACTAATTATAAAATGTTTATCGTACCTAAGCACGTACTAGTGAAGTGTTGTGAAATAAAACACCACAGTTTAATGAGAGTAACGCAACAGCTCGTTAATTAGTTATTCTAGCGTGAAGGTCATATAAAAATTATTGCTATCAATGAAACAACGTATTTTTAACCAGATCCTAACCTAATGCTGTTATGATTGAATCCAGAGAACATTGGCCTTTGACTGACTTGCAGACTGAGTGACTGTAGAGATTTGCAATTCGACGGAATGTTTTTGACTTGATCCTAAGGTGGAGTTATAAAGTTCTAAAGAAACGCTTTAACGCAGGGTAAACGAATACCTACTCACTCATAGTCCAGCTTAACAAGGCATACATACATATGCTCACGCCTGTATTCTTCTAAGGGGTAGGCAGAGGTACATATAACACACGCACGCTCGCACACACACACACACACCCACAAAATAAATAATAATAAATAATTGTAAATTACCTTATTCCTCTGGAGATGGGCGCAAGCACATACACAGTTTTTTTTAACTATTGTAGTTGCTTACGATCTGTATTATTAGTAGTCTTTATGTTTGTTATGGTATTAATTAAATAATTAAAAATATGTATACGCCATGCATATGGGCAGAGGTGTACCCATAGTAGGTACACCCACATTTCTACTAACTGTTTAAGTTTCATGTAATATGAGGCGAGCCTACCGGGCACTTATCCAGACTTCGGGCTGCTTGCTACTGAGAAGTTACAGATGGAAAAACTCAATAACATCTTGCCCGATGGGGCTCGAACCCAGGACCTCGTGCTCCGCAGTAGCTTTTATGACTACAAAGCCAGGGAATTAGCTTAATCCAATTAGTTTTCGCTGTTGCCATAGGTTTCCGAACATAAGCCCTGGTAACTAATATAGGAGGAAGTTATCAGTGCGCAATTATGAAAAAGTTAATTTGCAACTGACCATGAAATCAGTTTGATTTACGCAAAAAAATAACGCAATACTTTTGCATGTCTACGTCGTTCCTAGCATGGTATACTTCATTATTCGGTAAAATGCCACAGCGAGTATTGATTTCAATATTCTAATTAGGTTCGGTCCAAAAGCAATCAAATATTTAACAACAGATATGTGGCATTGTTATTCCGATCGTTACATGCACCTTCATTTCATCTTGAGAATTGACGCTAACTGGGTATCTGCTGACACAAGAGAACGTCACACTATCCGCTCCTGTGAAAATCGAACGATACCGAAGGTGTCCACCTACCGATGCCTAATATATTCGCTTCTTTTCGATCCTATATATTTCTAAGAACGCGATCGAAGATCCGTACTGTCTCTGGGCATAATTTTGTATGGGAACGTAAAAGCGCATCTAGCGGCGAGTGTTTGAAGTTTCATGTTCCCATATAAAATGAAGAGGAACCGCAAACAATATAGTTACCGTTAAAACCTTACTTAGGGTACTGGTTCCGCTGATAATGTTTGGTCTTCTAATTCACGTTCCTTTTTTGCCCTTCAGCAGCCATTAACTCTTTGAGGAAAACTCACTTGAAACTGACAATTTTAATCTAGTCAATGCATACACACAAGCGCACCAACTTGTTTATCGTGTGTGACCTAGTTGGCAAATGTGGTAAATATCCAATACATATTAATGAGTGTTTTAATGTTGAATAGATGCGATTCACCATTTATCATATTTTCCATTGAAATTCAAACACAACGAGTTTGAAAAATATTTCGAGTACCATTATTATCTTTCTCTTTTAAAGCTTTTAATACTAATATTTTAACAATTTCTGAAAATATGATCCTGAGCACCCTTAATCATATCTATGTAACGACTGGCTTCCCCGAGTTCGTGTTAGCTGTTAGGAATGAGGATTTTTATTACACAGCTCGAGTGTTATTTTGTATTCAACGCTGACGTCATAGTTGCTATTGTTACGTTTTCCATCACGCCTCCACGTTTGTTTACCTACCTTACTATCTTTAATGTTGAAAATTTAATTTCTTTCCGTTCCCTCATCAGCATTGACATCATCATTCTGGATTTTGTTTCCTCGGATAACCTTATTAAGTATTTCATATTCTATCAATCGCCATCTACATTCTAGTACTATTCCTGTATAGTATCTAATCCTGGTTTTTAAAATCCCGCGTGGTATTTTGTTTCCTGATCATACCACAGGCACCAATTTTTTTTCCGGATGAAAAAGTATCATAAGTATTTGTGTGGAATGTGGATTAATATTAACTGGCCCCGTCAAGACTTATGAGCGCGTAATAGGCACCTGTAATACAATATGTGAGGTCAACATCCAACCTAATCTAATCAACATCTAAACGAACAAACATACAATACTTATAAAGTGATTGTAGATGAATAGAATGTCCCCATTGGAACACGATCGGGCGCCAAAACAACGTTCGGCTCGGCGCCGTCCTTCAACCATTTGGCACGTTCAATTACGATTCATCAATGTTGACGTGTCAATAAACGGAAAGCGGATACCAGCGGCTCGACATACGAGCTCTATGGCTATAATTTTGTCAAAACAATTACGCGATAATAATATATCGAGCGCCCTTAAAAGGTTTGGCAAGCAATGGTTGATTCGAATAAAATAATGGTCCAGTCCCTGATATTGGATGCTTCTGAATTCGATTTTTATTCTTAGAATGTATACTATGCCTGCTGAATGATGCAAACGTTTATAGGCTGTGGTATCAAGCGGGCCGGAATGTTTGTTGCCATAAACTTGTCATTTAATACCCTAAATAAAAAATAATTAAGGTACTTAGGTCTAGGGTTCTGCTTATGTGTTAACTAGGATCACTCTGAAACTTCTGGTTCTGAATATTCTATTAATTAGGAAGCTTCTTCCTAAGTAACATTATCTAGGCAATTTATTATAAATGTTACACTGAAAAATCGCTGGCAGTAGCAATTAGTAACACACATTCTATGGAGCGTGTTAAATCACTGGATATTCGGTCCTGGAAGCATTTTGGGTTGGGAAAATCCAAAGGTATTTGACCTCGGGAACCTGTTTTTGAGTTACTCCCGGGAGCAAAAACCTGGAGCTTCATTTTTTACCCACGACCGTGAGTGATGTTTTATGTAATGTCATTCTATCTTCGCTGCCAAGGTCGATGAAAGGTTTACACGGCATTGTCGTGCGCTCCTAAGGTAATTTCAATTTTATTACAAGTACGAACTACTTACCTACCATAAGAACCTACATACTTGTGGAAGTCTTAAAAATACGTACGCGAGTTCTTATTTTGTAACTAGCTGTGCCCTGCGGTTTCACTCGCGTAGAATTAATTTCAAAATTCACATTTCGTGGACCGCGCAACCCTAATGTTTTTGAAACATCAGCTACCTGCTAGAGAAATTCTCGGAACAAACAGGGAGACAGGCAGACATACCGACAAACAGACAGAGAATAATATATTTTTTTTTTATTAATGTCAGTACCCTATATACTTTCATATGAACTCTTAATTAGTGTAACTGGCTTTTAGCCGTTCTAATTAATACATGTATAAATAAAAAATAAATAAAATAAATTAATGGAGTGAAAAGCTGTTAATTTGGTATTAAAACAGACACTTCAATTTCATTTAGCAGTATAGATAGAATATAAATGTATAGATCACAGGATGGTTTCAATACAAGATTCTTTCTGTCCTGTGAAGGTAACTATAATTTCCTGGACTAAATGTAGAGACTAAACAAGCTTATAGTAGCGCTTACCGATAAATGTAACTAAAATTTAACTTTTCCATCAATCCTATATCTGGGTATATCGTTCCAAAATTAAGATTATAAATTTTACCTTTTATATTACTTGGAGTTCTCTGTGATGAAGAGCCGTGGTGACCGTGGGGCTTAAGCAGTCGCCTGTTCGAACAAGTTCGAATCCCAGCGGCTTGTTGACTTATGAGTTTTTATAAAAATCTGATGTGCAGTGATTTCACACCACTTGCTTAATAGTGAAGGAAAACACTGTGAGTAAGCCTGCATATGTCTGAGTTTTTCTAAAAACGTATGTGCTGTGATTTCACAACACGTCCTTAACGGTGAAGGAAAACATCGTAAGGAAATTTGCATATGTCTGAGAAGTCATTCAAAAACGTATATATAGTGCCTGAGACGGCGATTGACACACTATCATTCACCCTGGCACTTAATCATATTCGGTGAAAAGTAACCTACCCCTTCGGGGAATACAGGCGTGACATTATGTATGGACTCTGTGATTTCCATATAATATTTAGAAATCACCTATACAGCTATCTTTTACGGTCACACTATAAACTAGGTAAGCAATCAAAGTAAACATACCTAATTAATAGAGTATTGCATAATTTATAAAGAGTATCATACCACAATTTATTAAAACGCATATTCAATCAACATAAATGCAGACAATAACGCAGTAAATGTGTCGTGCATATTAAACGTTTATGTTGCGGAAATGTTTGTGATAAACACGTGAGTGGTCACGTGTTATTAGTCATGGGACTATCATAAGATGCTTCACTGTATCTATTCATGGTTTATTGCAATATAACTGTGTTGCTATGATCTATGATCCACAGTTGTGGTTATCTATTTAAAATGTAGGTCAATATATTATATCGAGGTTATTGCAGGAAGTCTGAAAGTTACGAGCATTTTATTCTTTCAAGAGTTCGAGTAACAGGGGCGCTACCAGAACCATTTATTGCCATGATACTTTAACTCTTATTATGAGACAGATGTGATGTGTATAAGTCTGTCACATTTATTATTGGCCTCTTGCAACTATGACAGATGATTTAAGCAGCGTCATTTAGGAAATTCTGACGACACTTCCGCCAATGGCTAAGAAGGCTGATACGGGAGCGACAGATCCGACCACAGCACGCGCACACGTTGCAGCGCTGAGGGGCTTGGATTGGTAACGCTCACGCCTTTACGCTCGTTTGCATGTTATACACTGGAGTTAAATAAAAAGATAAGAGCTTGGTAAG
The DNA here is from genome assembly GCA_929442735.1 of Watsonalla binaria. Taxonomy (NCBI): domain Eukaryota; kingdom Metazoa; phylum Arthropoda; class Insecta; order Lepidoptera; family Drepanidae; genus Watsonalla; species Watsonalla binaria. Next base: position 5,898,447 of record OV838938.1, read on the forward strand.
TCCTAGGTCCCGTCACCAGATATTAGCGCGTACTTACCTACCTTGTATGCACAGTAGTTATTTTACCAGTCTGTCTCTGTCTATATGAAATGTGCTATCACTCACTATTTTCGCTGGGCGTTCATAAATCGTGCCGGCACCTTTTAAATGATGACATGAAACTCGGATAATATGTCAGTCACATTTGGAGCTCCAATTGCATGTAACAATGCATTATGACTAATGAATGCACGGACTCATTTCCACTTGATGCAAATTAAAATTGAGGAGAGTCATATGGGATTGGGAAGACCTGCCCAGGTACTAAATTGTTTTCGAATAATCAAAACTTTAGACACTATCCAAAATTTCTCAATAAAATATATGATAGAGATAAAGATAAAATCTCATGCTTAACATTTTATCATGATATACTTAACATTTACGGAATATTTCGTGTTCTTTGGCCACAAAAGGTCGCAAATACTTCATGAAATCATGATATGGGTCCAAAAAAATGCGTCTTTTCACTTTGACCATTAGGTAAGTAAAACCTTTGCTACACATATGAGTACGTTGCTTTATTGTCTGTGTAGTTTGTTTAAATTCAAATTGTAAATATCTATATTCAATTATTAATCGATAAGCATATGGATAGATTGGGATTGGACACCGTGTCTAAAGTTGTGTGTGTACTAGCGGACGTAACGCGGTTTCACCCACATAGTTCCCGTTCCCGTGGGAGTATGGTGATAGAATATAGCCTATATAAATCAGTGATAGTGTACGAGTAGCATGGTGAAAGAATTTAAAAAATCGGTCCAGTCCTTTTTGAGCCAAACATATATACAAACCTTTATTTTTTAAAATATTATTGTAGATTATAAAAGTAATATCTATAAGTTTCAGTTATATATTTGTATAGTTGTAACTGAACCACTATGTAAAAACATCCCACAGACTTATCAACCATCATTATTTTAACGAACAAAGCATTCACTTCCTCGAAATCATATAGTCTCAGGAAGTAGTTATTCTGAAAGCCTATTAACATTTAAAGCAAATATATTAACGACACAAATAAGGTTAAGTTCAGATAAAGAGGTAAACGGATATACGAGTATATGGGACTAGCTGTGTAACGCGGCTTCGCCCGCGTAGACTTTATTTCAGGGGTGGCTCGCACAATATTACTATATCTTTATTTAAATTAAGAGAAGCCTAAGTTACTCCTTGTAATATCAGCTATCAGAGTGCCTAGTGCGAGTTTTTCAGTGCCGCCGTCACAAGGCACCGCGTCGGCGTAAACGCAGATTTCTATAGGATCGAAACAGCGCCATCTGTCGGCTTAAAGATGACACTATTGTGAGCCCATACAAATCTGCGTTTACGTCGACGCGATGACTTGTGACGGCAATTTTAAGAAAACTCGCACTAGGCCCTCAGATCGTGAAATTCCCGTTAGAGACAGATCATAATTCAAAAGTGTTTTTTTTTTATATTGGTACCGTAGATACTTTCATATGCTTTTTTTGAAAAGCTGTCAATTTGTAATTACAAACAGACAGAATTTTATTTATGTGTACAGATGGAGCATTTATTGTGATGACGATTCCCAGTGACATTGGACGTCTCGTCGCCAATCCGTTGAGCTAACCTCAAAACAAATGATTCAATGCTCACAGTGCTATTTTGGCCATAAACGTTACACTTGCTAATAAAAGTTCATGTGTGTTGTCGTGACGGTACCTCTACATAGGTAGCTACTAAATACATACACATATTTACACAAAGGGTATATTAGAGATAAGTACCTAAAAAATACCTATGGTAATAGGATGGTTAAATAAAATTCATTAATTTTACAAACTTAACTAACTTAAGTGATGTCAAACTATGTACTTAGATACATAATTGATAAATATTTTAGGTGCACGTGTACTATAATGTTTGATAATGTAACAAAGCGACTGGACTTATTCAATGTAATATTACCATGCCTAACTATATTAGGTAAACGTATTAAATTTAATTATTTGATTTCTTTCTGGTTTATTTATAATTTTTCCTTCAAAGAATTATGTCCCGAATTTTTTTTTATCAATGTCATGTCGAAGAAGAATGTCTTGTCCAATTATTCTCTACTTCAGACATATAGCAAAAGCATTTGAATACGTCATCAACTTATTTGCTGGACAAGGTATACTAAGCATCTTCAGTAAAATGATATGACTTTGAGGACCCTAACATATGATAAGGAAGATAAGTGGTGACCATAGTTATCGAGACACGGCACTGATTACCTAGTTGTTTACAAACGGACTACTCGCTAGACTACATGGCGACTGGTAAATAATTTACATCGTACGATGATTATGTGCTCGGACCTTGACATTGTTGACATCGAAGAACTCATTATAGAGTCACTTGGTACCGATAGGATAATTTCTTCAGGGACCATACTGTAACGGCACTTTTAGGCTTTGGGTCAGTCTGGTATTATTCTTTCTGACACCTTGGCTGACTGTTTACCGAGGGGGGTTGGGGTGGAGAAGAGAAGGAGGAAGAAAACAAAGTGCGATCTTACTGACGCGTAACATCACCTTGTATGTAAACCAACCTTTTTGCGTAAAACAATAACCAGTGGAGAGTCAGTATAGTGGGTTGTGCCTTGATGGGCCTGCTGTATGCGATGCGTTGGTCGATATCGATAACCGATAATATCGGTATCAGGTCGCGTTATCAGTCAATGTCAATACGTTCCGCCACGAGAAAAACACGAATGAACGCTCTACATAAAAAAATATGTATATATAAAAATATGTTTATGATCATATTAAGAGTAAGTCTTAATATGATCATAAACATACTAGTAAAAAATTACATAATTTGAATATTTTTTAAAATTCTGCCAGTGATAAATGCGTGACCCGGGCTTACGCAAGTTCGACCTTCGATGTTTTCAACTGGGTTTCATTCAATTAGAGCCGAGTTATCGCTGGTTGAAGTAAACAATCGCTTGCCGACCGATAGCACCAAATATAAAGGTAACAGAAGGGCGGCTACTATCATTGGAAACTCGAATTCATTGTAATTTCGGATTGAATCTAATGAAGAACTACTAAGACCAAATTAATCTATAATAAAATAATAAATAGTATTTTTCAGAAAGGTCAAATTCGGAGCACTCGTAACCGAAGAAACTGTATGAAGAGATGCATGAATGTGAATGAAGCAAAATAAGTATGTAAGGAACGTAGCATGTGGCAAACGATGGTCTCTGCCTACTCCCATGGGATACAGGCGTGAGCATATGTATGTATGTAGGCATTATTATTTTCTGATGTGGTTATTTTTTATAAAGAATTTATTTTTGAAAATGAAAATTATTTATTCAGTTTAGGCCCTGGTAAGGCACTTATGGACGTCGAAGAATTGACCACCGGTTCGGAAACTAGCCTTCTGAGAACAACCGTCAAGAAACTCAGCTGGCATCATATTGTTAAGTAACAGGCGAATAGACCCTATAGCTATGTTCTGTCAGACTACGTTTAAGTACACCAGTCGTCGAGCGCCAGTTCCCACCATAGGATATTGATACACAATTCATAGACGATAAAGTTCAATTTTGTATCTTTGAAACCTTTGCGACGCTGATAAATGTTACTAAATAACGCAGCTGGACTAAAAGGTTGACCAATAAGTATTTTTTTTAATAGGAACTATCTACATCTTGCAATTGTTAAAACAGCAATAAATATTTAAGTTAATTTGAGGGTAATTTATTACTTGTAAATTGAAAAATGTATTGTATATTTTGGCAGTTTTAATTAAGATCGAGACGCTCGTACGATGTGTCTACATGTATATTATGTGTGTTACCGCCACTGTATAAGGGTCCACCATCTTTACATTTTTATTTTGTTGCTTTAGATAAGCGACCAACCGCTAACAAACGTCAAATGGCGATACGATAAGCGGCATGCGATGAGAAATGATCCGAGTCATAAGTCAATGTAATTTAGATCGCATTGATATTGTGTTGTCGTCTAATAAGCGTTTATTTAAGCGATACCGGTAATGAGGTTAGATTCAATTATTTATCAACTTGTAGGTAACATTTGCTTACTTATTTCTACCACATCAACATACCACAATTAATAGATGTAAATTGGTATTTCACGATGACTAAACTTAAAGTACTAGTAAAAAAAATTAAGGCCTGCCGGTGCTCGCGACTCCGTCTACGTATATTTGACTTATCTTTATATTTTGGACAATTGATACAATATCTTTATAAATAATAGCCTGAGTGTTATTATATCAACGTTAGAATCGCCACAAAGCATATACCCCCTTATTACAGTCCGAGTTTCGTTGACCAAACTTGGTCAAAGTAAAACTATGTCCATCGTTTTTTAAATCCGTATTAGAAAAAGAGATGGAACTACTTGTATACCAAGGATTATTTTAGCGATGTACCTATTCAAAACGGAAATAAGTCTAAGTAATATAATGTAGGAAGCTGATACTTTAGTAACTAACAGGAAAATGTTTTGCGGTGTCGAGTGCAATAATTGCGAAGGAAAATTATACACTATTCCATTTTGTTCTCAATGCCAACCTGACTCGACCCATGGTTACTATAATCTTATAATACATTTAATTTAGTAAATTTAACTGAGGTCACAGAAGATTTATGAGATGCATGACAAAAGTCGTATATCTCACTTTTAAAGGAAGCCTAAATTTAAACGAACATATTTTTGAAAAGTGTTATACTTATCTTGCTGGGTTTGAATTTTGAGGTTTCAGACGATGGGGATCTTGAAGAACTGGGACTTCGGTTCCAGTCACCTGATAGCATTATTGAATTGGAATTTAAATGATAATTTTATTTCAAACCCAAGTTATGAAGGAGGATAGAAAGGCGATTTCCTATACCACTTTGTTTTTGGAAATATTAAAAGATTAAGCCGTTAAGAGGGGTTTTCAATACTAATATTGAATTGCAGTTGGTGATGGAGTTTAACATTTTTGCTATGTGGCAATTTTTTATTATTACGTACTTAGGTAATGATGTAGAAGTAATTAATAAAGCCACATTTTCACACTTATACTCAACATAGACTATCTAAGTATTACGTATTCGACGTCATATAATTTAATAAGCAGGTAAAGTGAATAATGCAGTTGCGAACGAACATTAATTAGACCTGCGTAGTGGAATACTGGAAACGAAATACATGGATTAAGCAAAAATATATTGAAGTTAAATAATTACCCGCGTGTTAATTTTAACTCATACGAATTGGGCCAAGGCTTTGTTTATGACACGTTCTCTGTACCTATTTATAACGATTTAACATTTGTAATGAAAGTTAAAATATCTGATATATACATTTAAGAAAGTCTTTAGTAGTAGGTGAAGACGTACCGTAAAATTTTCTATACAGCAATCTTTAGAACGGAAGATGGCTTCGACTTCATTATATAGCATTCCCATCGTCAGAATTTGCAAAAACTAACGCAGGATTCTGGCGGTTTCTTACTGAGAATAATCAAATTAAAAATAAAATAAAATTTTGAAAAACTGTAATTAAATAAAAATGTTTTGAATGTTCATAAGTATATAATTAAAATGTATAATATTTACATACAGATATATCAAATTGAAGGGTCTGTTTGCAATTCCAAATGTAACAACTTTTCACGAAATATGAAAGTAAATACATACGGTATTACAACAATATCATTTTTTTTTTAAATTCTATGTTTTTCTATCTATCTGTTTGTTCCGGGACTTACACTGGCAGACAGCTTATGTTTCAAGCAGTAACTAATGATAGTTTTATTTAGCATACCTACTAATAAGAGCTCCGCGAAATAAGCATTTGCCTACATCTACGCGCTCACAGCTAATCCTACTTAATTTAAGACAGCAGTATAATATACAGTTTGAGCCAAGCGCTCCGAGGATTCACTGATCGAGAGATATCAGAATTTGCAATGACACCGCGTGGGTAGCGTTGAGGTCGATCTAAGAAGGGGTGGACATGTTGACAGCTATTGCATAATGTTACCGGAACTGTCGTTGCAGATAGCTAGGTGACCTTTCCAGCTAACGGCCTAACTAAAATAGAAAGGCTGTTGGTAATGAAAAATAATCAGCTGTTATGTCATCTAGATGTATTTGCATATGCAAAAAGTGTATTTGATAAATCACTTACTTAGTTGCGTGTTGACTTGTTTAATTGGACCAATGATTAAGAATGTTTTATATTTGTATCTCATGATGGAAGATGATATTTACCTTATATAATTATCACCAACGGATTTTCCTCGTCAAAGGGGTTGCGAAGGTCAGATGGCAGTCGCTTCGTATAAAAAGCAGGTGATCAGCCACATCGGGTTGAATCAAGTGCCGACCCCAACAATGTATGGGATAAGGCCAGGGAGATGATGATGATGATGGCGGGTAGAGTTTAATAGGTCCATATTCAGACATTGATCAACCATAAACTTTCCCACCACGTGGTTTACGGTGAAGGAAACATCGTGAGGAAACCTGGATTTGTCTGAGAAGTAATGGCATGATTTGTGTCTAAGACGGCGATGGACTCTCCCTCTATCACGTTGGGACTTAATTATTTTAGATGAAAAATGAGTGTCGTAGTTATAACACCTCTGCTTATCGTCCCAACGTCATCGGCGTAATGGACACTTTCCTAAACTAAAAATCGACAAAGCAAAATTACTTCTACAGTAAATTAAGGAGTACCTACATTTTAAAAACTTTGGAGTGACAACCCTCACGCTTGATTGGCAAACCATCTTAGTGAGCTTGGTAAGTTTATATTTTTACTGTGACTGGTTTAGGTGTAAAATAAACATAAAAATATATTTCCGATACCAGTTGCCAAGTCGACTAACGTACGTTGTTCCATTCATAGATGTAGCCAGTTCAAAAAATTATAATTTCCACTGTTTCCAAGAAATTAGTAAAACGTTAAGGAAATAGTTAGGAGTGATTTAATAAATGTGCTAATTACCAGTTGACACGAAACTAGGGCGTTAGGGTGAATGGACCACCTTGTTACTGAGGGAAACGGAGGCTAAAATTAAATACGTGGATTGTGGTGCGATCTATGCCCCAAGAATAGGTCTTAACATGTTTTTACGTTGACGATATCGTCTGCGTATTTTCCTCATCTTGTATGGGAACGTTAAAAAGCGCCCCAAGCGGCGAGTACAGGAAGTTTAACGTCTCCATACAAACAAAGGCAAAACGCAAGGTCAAGCGACTCTTTTCGATCGTGTCAGAAGCTATAGGTTACAGCGAGGTACATGGGGCACTGGTGTTATAGGTACTTAAAACCTTAAATAAAATAATATGCTTGGTTAGAGCCTTGTTGTTTGTAGACAAAATTACATTTTATTATTTATTACCTTACATTTTGATCCGTATACGTAATTTATGAATGTCTATAACCAGTAAGGATTTAGATTGTGACGTGAAACCTTTACACAATTATTTTATTTCTGCAGGTCACGTGGAATAGACATCTAATGCGTTTTATAGTATCCATCACATTATAAGTAGTAACTTTATTAACGAAGTGTACGTAAAACATGTGGCAAATACTAGCTCTAACTCGATACTTATATCGAAATAAAAATAATATTCGAAATATGCGCACCGATATTCAGGTCACTAGGTTATTTTATTTGTGAAACTAGTGGAAAGTTTTGAGAAATGTCTCATTATTACTGTGCGTGTGCGCTGCGCGGAGGAAAATGATATTCAAAGATGTTGGTGTCAAAATGATTCGCGTCAGTTGCGTACAGTCGCGATCATAAACTTTGTAATAAGTGTTGACACTTCCATCCCATTACCTCCTAAGTGGTTTGTTGATATTGATAGCATGATTGACGTGACATGAAGTCAGTACTACTCCCAGAGTTCTGCTACTTACGACGATGATGATGAAGTAGGCAGATGAAAAACTCACGTTTATTGAATGAGAGCCCCCTTAAATATTTTCTGTCTCTACCACGGATCATGAGATACAGCCTGGTGACAGACAGACAACAGAGTTTTGTCACGAGTAGAGAACGCGCAGCGTAGAATAGTGGGGTTACTGCACATGTTTTCATTCGCCTCGCACCATACATATAGACAGAGACGGACACATAATATGACTGCTGCCCGTTCAAAGGTACTCGTTCTTTACTCGTGACGGGACCTGTAATAGGGTCCCCATTTTAGCCTTTGGTTTGGAACTCTTAAACTGTTACGGCTTTGTTTCTGTAAGTGAAGATCATCCCATAACCTACGCCCTTTAAACAGGAAGCGGTATGGGGGCATCAACCGTACAATTGGACTATAACTAATACTACTTACTATAGGTTCGTCAACCTTTTCTCGCAGTGACATCCGATCCAACACGTCACTTGTCAGTTTTAATTACGAATGTTTTTTTGTTGGCAAAAAGTGTAATATTAATAGCAATGACGGTGAGACTGCCTGCCGCCCACAGTTTACTGCTCCCAGCTTGATTAATTGTATTTTAGTATGACTTGCACGTGGACGATGATGATAACTGATATGACCACATGTCATTTCGTTTGTCGGCGATTGTTTGACATGTGACCGAAGTTGGTCTGGTTCGAGGCCCTCTACAGTCCAGCAAATAATGATGTATTATAGAGCTTCTAATGATGAGGTCATTACAGGTCCCGTCATGAGCTATGAGCGCGTACCTCGAAGTAATTTTAAGAGTCTTGTGTCTGTCTATATTTATGCCAAGGCCCACTTATTTCATCACTCATAATTCTACGTAATATTAAATTACGTAAGAGCTTAGGACAACTAAAGGATTTCATTTTTAACACAACTGTACCTAGATAGATGCGGTGTGTTTGACATAAATTTGACGTTGACAGGTGTAAAACGTTTAGCCATTGGTGGAGCAGTATGTCGATCTAGAAATTTAAATGCAGAATTAATGATATCGAAGAAACTATGTATAACACATAAAGTTTTATTATCTTGTATTAAAATTTAATTCCATCATAAAATTTATGTGAAACATTCAAAGAAATGGTAATGAGATAAACATTTTAATTTTTTGTGTAACTTGTTAAACACTGTGATGGACAGACAGACAAATTATAATGTCTGCAACGTGAATTATCAGAGCAGACTGCCTGTCGCCAGGCACTTCAGTTCAACGAACTACTTAGTAACGGTTTATACGAGCAACCATAATATGATTATAATATGTTTGTATGTGTGTATGTATGGATGTATTGATGTAACTTTATCATTAGATGTCAATCATGTTCTCGAGATTGATGTAACGATGGATTATTTTGTATGTAATAAATAGGTGTGATTTTAATATTCAAGTCTGAAATGTAAATTAATTTTTTGTTCACGCAACATGGAAACAACACCTGTGTTTTCATAGACGAGGAAAACATGCTTATCATATTAATCAGTAGTTATTCACTTTAATTTTAAGTTTCGGATTCCATGAATACTATTCGCGAAATTACGTCCATTTTCATATGTAAGTATTAATAGTTATATAAAGTAAGTATGTTACATTATCTTCAATATTAGTTACTACATATGCGGTAGTCAGGAAACGAATTCATTCGTTAAGATATTTTATTTAAAAACTTTGAGGAGCCCTGGTGGTCTTGAGGTTTAAGCAGTCGCCTGCTACGCAAGCGACGCAAGTTCGAATCCCAGCGGGGACTGTAGCAATGAGCTTTTCTAAAAAACTTATGTATAGTGCACACCACGTGCTTTACGGTGAAGGAAAACATCGTGAGGAAACCTGCATATTTCTGAGAAGTAATTCAATGTCGTATGTAAAGTGTCTGAGACGGCGATGGACTCACCATCTGTCACGTTGTCACTTAATCATCTTCGGTGAAAAGTGGGTGCTGTAATTACAACACCTCTGCCTACCCCTACGTGGAATACAGTCGTGAGCATATATATGTATGTACTTTGAGGCTAGACTTACTGAAATATAGGTATCAACTAAAATAATTTAAGTATTGAAATCTCTTTTGGTTGTAGTATCGGAAGCCGCATCTTGTTTTGACATGAATAAATCAATAACCAGGTACCTTTTGAAATAAAATATCGGCGTATATTTGTTGCCCTCATATTTTGCCCCAGTTCCGTTCAGCTTCCTGCCCACTTACCCCTCGGCCGCATTTCGATTGTTGACCAGCAGCTCGATTCACGCAATAAAAACCGTTACGATATCGTAGCGGCTTAGTCGTTGAAAGTGTCTTCGTATTCACAATATCAAAGAAAATTTCAAAAGAATTGATGATTTCAAAAAAAAGAAAATATATGCTATAACCTATATTCCGCGCTCAGATCTCCCTGATACGAATACGTTCCCTGCACGACATGGCTTGTTGTAAACAAATATGACCCGAATTCTGAATAATCTCGAGTTAATGTTATGCAGTTCTCTGAATGCGTCACACTTCTGACGATTGAATATCCTTTGTTGTGAAAAATTGGAGCGATTTCCACTAGTGTGTAAGTTCGTTTTATTGGGACGAGATTACGATATAATCCAGTCTCGTTTTGGTGGTTCTATAGTTTCGCTATTAAATATATTTTATGGGTACGTATGAAATTAGAAATAAGATATTCTAATGCTTTGTTCAAAAGAACTTTCCAGTTAACTTTTCATTTTATCCTTATTGTCTGCATGAATGAAACTATGTCACTCGCTGCTTAAATTCTGGGAACACACTACAGGATAAACAACAATATTATTGTTGTATGAAGTGTATAGCATCAGGCACCAAGAAACCTTCTGTGGGATTAGTGAGTGATAATGTTCGTCTCCAACAAAGGGAAGATCTTCCAGCCAGGCGAGGAGCTGTTCTACTTGGAAACTTATTTATTTTCTGCAATGCGCTTGAAAACTCTTATTGCCCGATTTAGGTTTCTCATAACCCTAATATCTACATCTATACAGATAAATAAAAATGAGGTGTCTGTATGTAATTCCAAATTTTCAATACAGCTTTTCAAATTTTTTTAAAATTTTTATTTATAAAGAACATTATGGGTCCGTGGGCAAACTATATAATTTTAATCCGTGGGGCACAACTAGTAATAATTAAATCCTGAAATATTGAACTATTCATACTATGTATAACCTTATTATATTGTAGCCTACATTATCAACTCTTCAGAAGAAATTCTAGTCTTTGTTTGTTGACTAAATGACAAGTTTCTGTTCTACTTTTGGAGTTTGCTCTAAATGAATAAATTTGAAGTAAACCACGCGACATATATTTAGCCGCTGGCTCGGCTGGCATTACAAAGGCACAATAAATTTGTTTAATTGTTCCGTAACTCTGGTTTATAGCGGAAACACGGATGTTTAATAACGAAGTCCGTCTTTGAAATATTTTTTTTTCAAGATATGAGATACGTTGATCTCAAAATCAGGGGAAAAAATTGTGTTACCCAATTCATATTTCCAGCTAGATCGTGGCTCCAAATCGGATCGATCTCCGTAAAGTGATATACATAACATAACATAAAATATGCTCACCCCTGTATTCCCCGAAGGGGTAGGCAGAGGTGTTGTAATCACAACACCCACTTTTCACCGAAGATGATTAAGTGTCAACGTGACAGATTGTGAGTTCATCGCCGTCTCAGACACTTTACATACGTTATTGAATTACTTCTCAGAAATATGCAGGTTAGATGTTTTCCTTCACCGTAAAGCACGTGGTGTGAAATCGCTGTACATAAGTTTTTTAGAAAACCTCATTGGTACAGGCCCCGCTGGGATTCGAACTTGCGTCGCTTGCGTAGCAGGCGACTGCTCAAACCTTAAGGCCACCACGGCTCTTTTGTTTGCTAAAGTAATATATTGAGTTAATATCATTTAAGTGCATAAGTAAATCGTATCCTGAAAGCCTTACTTAAGTATATTGTATTTACATACATACATATGCTCACGACTTTATTCCATAGTATTTAAAGTTCCATGTAATTAGGAGGCGAGACTATTGCCTTTAACAGGGCAATTATCCAGACACCGGGCTGCTACTGAGAAATTGCAGATAAAAAAAACCCTTAACACTTGCCGAACTTGATCTTGATCAAACTCAAGGCCTCACGTTTCACAGCAGCATATTGCGACCACTAGCCCCGATATAATTATTTTCATACACCTGTTAACATAAGAAACCTTAAGGAAAATCCCAGTTACGAAGTAATTAAGGCAATCGTTTATCTGGAATCGACCTAACTGTACTGGACATTCCTATCGGCAGTTATAATATTTTTTCTACGTTGCCATGCATTATTTAATTGCTGTTTCTATGAGTAAACCAACAACTAAGTGTAGGTTTTTCTTCTAGTAGTTCTCATTTCTTGTATGAATAGTTATACGCCACTTAAATTATATATGTTTATAGAACGTTTTAAGCCGTGAGCCGTGGTGGACTTGACGTTTGAGAAGTCGCCTGCTACGCAAGCGATGCATGTTCGAATCCCAGCGGGGCCGGTACCAATGAGTTTTTCTAAAAAACTTATGTACAGTGATTTCACACCACGTGCTTTAAGGTGAAGGAAAACATCGCGAGGAAACCTGTATATTTCTGAGAAGTAATTCAATGACGTATGTAAAGTGTCTGAGACGGCGATGGACTCACCCCATCTGTCACGTTGGCACTTAATCAACTTCGGTGAAAAGTGGGTGTTGTGATTACAACACCTCTGCCTACCCCTTCGGGGAATACAGGCGTGAGCATATGTATGTATGTGAACGTTTTCAATAGATTGTTTACTATTTGCGGGCTAGTGATCTGGGGACTCGCTAGCGTCTCCGCCGAATATTAGAATGAGAAATTGTGCAGCGACACCCAGCGGTGACGTGAAGAACTAAAATATCTCATACAAATGTTGCGGGTGACGCTAGCGAGTATAATTTATGAAAACGGTGGCAAACCCGTGATAGGGGTACAGATGTGCGACATTGACATATGTGTACGCGTCACATATGTCTCATAATAAGAGTCAAACTATCATGGTAATAAGAGATCACAGAACATTTTTGGACACAGCGCGTGTCCATCAATTTATAAATATATAATCCCAGCGAGGCCTATACCAATGAGCTTTTCTAAAAACTTATGTGCAGTGATTTCACACCACGTGCTTTACTGTGAAGGAAAACATCGTGAGGAAACCTGCATATGTCTGAGAAGCAATGCAATTTAAAGACGTGTATGTATAGTGCCTGAGACGGCGATGGACTCACCCTATATCACATTAGCACTTAATCACACACAGTGTTTTTGTTACATCAACTCTGCTTACCCCTTCGGGAATGGCGTGAGCAAATTTATTTTTTAAATATATAAAAATATCTTGTATAAAAAGTAAGAGGACTTTTTTGTGTTTAGAATCAAACGAGCCTATGCTCCGTGCCGAAAATTTGCACCAGAAAAGTCTCGACTCTGTATTTAAATATCGGTTTCATCATCATTCAAATCACACAACACAAAGCGAGGTTCAGTGTTGCAGTAGAATATTGAATGTACAAAAATAGTAGATAGTGAAATAATCTTCATAAAAATGGAACAAATATTTGTCCATCGTGCAAATCCAGGTCGGGTCGAAAAGGTCAATAAATCTCAACAAGTAAGTGTACCTAATATCTTTATTTCTATTTCAAGAAGTCCTAATATTATCTGATTACACACCTCTGAGCCCGTTATATTTGTATTTTATCCTAGCTTCCGTCCGTGGCTTTGCTCGCGTCACTGTGGGGACCCCATTATGTTAGGTACTCGATGATACTGCTTTCAGATAAATATTTTCATATCTATCAAATTGTTGTTGTTTATTCATTGCTAGCTGTGCCCCATGGTTTCACCCGTGTAGACTATATACATGGGTGTATCTTTTTTAAATATAAGTTACTCCCTGTAATATTAGCTAATATTAACTAGGCAAACATTTCACTAGCAATTAGTGAAAAGCTGTTCTATCGAAATTATAAACAGACACTTCAATTTATTTATATTATATTTGTACAGATTATAGTATCTCACCTCAGTGTCCATTATACCTACGTCTTAAATGCATTGATGAGGATTGAAAAATCTATGAGAAGGGCTCTGTGGCAGAATGTCAACTGCCTGCCTCAATCACTAACTAACGTTGCGCAAACACTCCACGGAATTCATTGAATGGATTGCTTCGCTGCATAATTTATGCGACCGGTTTCATGCTTCGGGACTTGATGATTGTCCTCGAAGCCTCAAGTTCTCATATATTGTTTTGATTTTATGAGATTTGACAGAGATGGGATTTGATATTTAATAAAACAATTAACAATAACTAGCGACTATTCATTTCGGCCTTTGATTGCGTAAAATTACTATATATAAAACTAACGGACGTTCTCGTTCCCGTGGGTGTACGGGGATTAAATATAGCCTATGTTACTGGCTGATAATTTAGCCGTCCATTGCTAAAAGATCTTTTATAATCGGTCGATCTTGTATAAGTAGTTTCGGAGCCTGATCAATACAAACATACTTGCATTCAAACCTTTCGTCTTTATAATATTAGTATAATATAAAGTACAAATCAAAAGATTAATAAATCGTTGTCTTCAAATTCTCTACTATCTATAAATATATGTATTTTTTAGCTATAAGCCCATCTGACTTCAACTCGGACGTGTTAACAAAAACCCTTTCATCCTTCCGTCATCCTTGGATCGTGGTGTAGTTTAGAAGGTCATTACGTTCAAACAAATAAAATAATTAGTGATACAAACGGGACTTAAATTTCATGCTATTAAAAATTGGATTGTATACTGCGAAAGTTCGTTTTATCAGTTTCTTTATCTGCAGTCCTTCAGTGCTGAAGCTCGTGGTTTTAAAATCAAACTTATCTTTACTTGATTAAGTACTGTGATTTAACTAGGATGGCCTTGAAAAATTGTCAAGAATTTGCAAGACGTATGTATAATGTCTGAGACGGCGATGGAGTCACCATTTGTCACGTTGGCACAATCACATTCGGTGAAATGTGGGTGTTGTTAATATAACACCTCCGCTTACCCCTTCGTGGACCCTTCTGGGATAGCATGAACATATTTTTTATTTATAAATTTAGAAGCATTACGCTGGTTTCAGAATGTTTAATTAAAGCAATTCGAATATGTTACTTGAGTAAATGAATTTCCATACTTAGTTACTTATTGTAACCATAATATATTCGGATAGATACTATTATTAGTATTATTGGTATTATATGGATACTAGTATTTAGAAATGTGTCCTGACTTGTTAGTAGTCTATAGTCTAGACGTTTTTGGTACACAATTTTACATTCATAATTATCTAAATACATAATAACATTGTAACACAAAATTTATACTAATACTATGTTCCGAACGACAAAACCGATTTCGATGAAATTTTATATTAACTCTTGGCAGGTCTGATAATTCATTTTCCATTCCCCTAAGTGGTAAGGATCATCCCCAAAAATATATGGCAATACAACGTCAGCCGGGCGCATCAAGTTTTAAAATAAAATAAAAAATTCCTTAATTTTTTTTTGTCGTTGTGACTTCGTTTCTAATCTTTCTAAAAACTCTGCTGAAATAAAAGATATATTGTATGGTAATGTAACTAAAACACCTGTTTTTGAGTATTTATGATGGCTGTAAACACCAGTGTAGCTGACCGTGTGAGTATGTGAAAACATTGTAAAAATTAACACCTTCCTATGAAATGACGTCAGCACCTAACCGGTTTGTTTTTACAATAAATCCATAGAATATTTTTAGAAACGATTATATTCCCCACTCTCTCGAACTGCAACATGACCTTAACCGTTGAATAGAAATTAATCTTGTTCTATATAAGTATCAAGTAGCTTCTGCCCGCGACTTCTTCCACGTGGAATAGTTACTTTGGGCTAACGCTAACTTTAATCCGCGATTAAATTTAGTCTAATAGCCTTCCTCAATAAATGGGCTACTTAAAACTGAAATATTTAAAAAAATCTATAGTTAGTTCCTGAGCTCAGGGCGTTCAAGCAAATAAAACAACTCTTCACCTTTATATACTTATTCGTATACATAGATTCAAAGTCCGGGCCGTCATATTTAAACACAGCCTAAACCATTGGTTACACATGAAATTCGGAGAGTGTATTCGTTTTTGGCAGTAGTCATTTCATAGGTAGGTATGTCTGTGTGGTGCGACACGAATAAAATACATGCGCAGTTACCCCCACTATTTTCGATGAGCGCTCTTAATTTGTGCCACCTGTATCTCAAAGCCAAAGGCAATTAACGGATAGCTCCCCAGTATCAATGACCCGGTTATTCTGGTCAAGCAGATTTATCTACCGCGCGCTCAATTCCCCGCACTGAACTTAATATACTTATGAGATAATAAGCAGTCAGTATTCGTGCTGATAGATATTATTACCTAATGTAAATGCGCCGTGGTGACCGTGGGGTTTGAGCAGTCGCCTGCTACGCAAGTGAAGTATGTTCGAATCCCAGCTGCATGTACCAATGAGTTTAAAAAAAACTTATGTGCACTGATTTCACTCCACGTGCTTTACGGCGAAGGAAAACATCGTGAGGAAACCTGTATATATCTGAGAAGGAATTCAAAGTCGTGTACCTGAGACAGCGATAGACTCACCAGCTATCACGTTGACACTTAATCATCTTCGGTGAAAATGGGGTGTTATTATTACAACACCTCTGCCAACTCCTTCGGGGAATAAAATACCGTGGGGCAAAACTTCATAACCACTTACACCTGCGACTTGGCCTGCTTGTTATTCGACTCAGCGATTAAAATGTAACACAGAAAATTCAACCCTATATTTTACTTGGTTAGGGCTGGAATTTCGAAAACCTTTTCTTCGTGTATCCATTTAATTGTGCTTGCATAGAAATAACTTGAACCTCAATACTGAAACATAAGCTAGTACCAACTTATCTGTGAAAGATTGACTTGTCAATTGATACCCCTTTTGTTAACTATCCGAGCTACATAACGAAGTACCTACGTGCCTACTTAGTGCTAGACAATAAGTTCTAGGAATCAGAGCGATGTTCTATTGAATACAACGCGGAACTGTAGCTGAATTGAATCGCGTTATCTGATTGACGGGGAATGGTGTGCTCTGTTGTTTGGATTGTCCGACTTTGTATCATTGACCAGAATCGTGAGGAGATCCCACGCATCCCACGAGGGGATGCTCGTGGCAAGAGCCTCTTGCATATACAATAAGTATATCAAAATTATGGATTGTTCTGTCCGTCAGTCCTTTTAATCTTTAAACATATTTTGTTTTACAGTATGGTGCTAAATTGCAGTAGATCTGATTATTTAGCTTATAGCCGCTAAAAATACTCGTAAATTCGTTTGACTCACAAGAATAAAACTTATTTTTATCTTATCTTCATGAGGCTTTGTGATGTAACAATAACGTTATGTTTACAGTATAAGCTGTTTGTTTTAGTAAATAACAAAATATTTATTTTATCTAAAAAATACCTTCAAAAAATATTTTTCGATATAATGGCCAACGTGGAGAACATTATCGATAAATCAAAAGAAACGAGCTAAGTAGTCCTAGATCTCAATAAACGCACTGAGCGATTTATAATGATTTATTGTAAGATCAACCCGTCGTTTAATGACGCCACTTAGCGGAGAATGACGGCACTATTGATCCAGGACTTCCTTTATGGTGACATAATTTTTTGTCGTCACATTATTACGATTCAGAGAATCTAGAAAATGTATGGTCGTTTAATGATATAAATATTGTGGTTGATTGACAACTTGTTGAACATATATCTATTAAAAAACTGAATCAAGATCTGCAGACTCGAGGACGAGATAAGACTATTACAAGACGATGACTTTTCTCTACCGTCTATGAATCTAAAAGGTTGCACCCGCGTAGTTCTCGTCCTCGTCGGAGTACTGGGATAACATATAGCCTGTCACTTGCTGATAATGTGGCTATCCATTGCTGGAATAATTTTCCTAATCAGTCCTGTAGCTGCTGACAAACATACTTACATACAAATCTTTCCTCTATATAATATTGGTATAGATAAAGATCCGAAACGTAGTTTAGAAGAACGATGCGTTTAAATAGACCAAATAATTTTGGATAGAAATGGCGACTAATTTTACTTACTTCTTAAAGTAGGTGGCAACGAAGCATGATATATTCAAATCAGCCGACTATTCTGATGATAAGCGGTTACCGAAGTCGATAGACGTTAGCAACACCATATGTATTAATTGTTGCGAATCCAATAAATACTGCTTAACCTCACCGCTTGGGAAAATGACGTCGGCGTCGTGGAGCTCATTTTACAACGTGACCGTGCGATAGCTTCATTGGAATCTAGGTAGAAATAAATATCTAAGTAACGCCCTTTGTTTCAAACATGGTTTAAACGAAGACTGGACTAAAACTGGATGCTGATAAGCAATAATGTGTCAACCCACAAAAAGTCAAATTCAAAGGTTTTGATATATTTTGATAATGCATCACGTATTTAACATTCTAAAAAAGTGTTTCAAGTCATCTGAAACATAAAAGTACGTAAAAAATGGATTTATGTCATAAAACAAATCTTAAATCACGTATACAATCATCTTAAGACGCCATTTTCTCAAAACCAAGTTTATGCGGGTTGACACATTATTGCTTATCTGCATCCAACTATGTCCATCCCTTTTGCAAACCGTAAAAAAAGATGAAACTAATTTTAAACCAAGGGTTGTCTTAGGCGATGTTTTATAATATGGGTGATGCCAACGTTTTCATGAAATTGTTTTCAAGTTTCTTCATGTAGACTGCTGGAGTCACAACCTTTATGTATTTTTAACCTTTGGATGATAAGGATTTCGAATATCACCTGAACATAATCGTTATCTTGAAGCGCCGTATCATATACCACCCAATACTCGTTTTTACTGTGTTCGGAGATAGATAACTGGTTATCCAAGCATTATTATGATAAGATAAAACATTTTATATATGTCTTCAGTAATCCGTTTTGTCATGTTTATTTATAACTTTATTATTTGCGTCTAAAGTGCGATGCTCTAATGTCGGACATATTTTTATGCTGATTGAGGAAGGATCACGTGACACACTGGAGAATCATGAAAAATACATATTTTTATGTAATAATTTTTTTTTTCGTGTAGAACCCAACAGATAAAGGCTCGTAAATGACTACTGCCGTCACGAGCTATGAGCGCTCAGATAAAATAGTGGGGGTAACTGCACATTTATTTTATTCGCGTCGCGCCGTCAGAGGTAGACTTATAAAATGACTACTGGGCTACCAAAGTCAGCGCTCATAACTCGTGACGGCGCTTGTTTTACTCTCAGCTTCTGTATGTTGGAGGTACAATCCTCAGTGGAGCAACTTCGAAACCCCTCTTTGACGGCTATGATCTCTTCTGTGGAGACTAACAAAAAGGCGTCATGATATTTACTAAATATCTGATTTTCGTAGAACAAGACAGATTTTTCTCGATCGATGCTGTGTTTCAATTACATCAGATGGCTTCCGAAAACCTTATCAGTGCAAATTTTAGCTCACACATCATCCATTAACGTCCAGCTAAGTACATGTAAATGTATGACGTCATAATGTGTCAATACGATAATTTTGGAAACTGCTCTTTAGCACTATTTTATGTGGAGTATTTTGTAGTCTATGTAGTCTTTACTATCTAGAAAAATGTAGGTATCTTTATGGTATGTCTGTCATTTTTATCATTACATTTAGATTGATAATTTGCAAACCACACAAGAAACTAATGCTTTTGATGTGCAAAATATAAATGTAATAATATTAAGAAAGATGACATGGCAAGATAGAAGAAACTAGATGTGAAGACGATAAAAATAATTCGAATAACATATTTGAATCGTAATTCTTCGTCTAAAGTCGTCAAAGTTAATCCTATGGATTATAGTAACGTAAATTTTAAGCTACCAAGATAAAGGTGTCCTCATTTTTGATTCCGTTTCGTCACGAAGTATCCCATAGAATGGGGTAATCACATTAGAGTATTTCTTGCGCTCACGAGTTTCATGTTTTGAAACGTACATACATACATACATATGCTCACGCCTGTATTCCCCGAAGGGGTAGGCAGAGGTGTTATAATCACAACACCCATTTTTCACCGAATTTGATTAAGTGCCAACGTGACAGATGGTGAGTCTATCGCCGTCTCAGGCACTATACATACGTCTTTGAATTACTTCTCAGACATATGCATGTTTCCTCACGATGTTTTCCTTCACCGTAAAGCACGTTGTGTGAAATCACTGTACGTAAGTTTTTTTTTATAAAAACTCATTGGTACAGGCCCCGCTGGGCTTCGAACTTGCGTCGCTTGCGTAGCAGGCGACTGCTCTAACCCCGAGGCCACCACGGCTCTCTCTGTTTTGAAACGTGTAGCATATTATCTTTTATTTACGGTTTTGTTTACTACGAATCGTAGATACTAACAAGGGAACACTCATGGAAGCCAAGGATCAGATTACTTGGTACCAACGCGACATGGCAGGCACGTGTTTGTCAAGTAAACAACTTGAGGAATGACTTATGAATGCGTGACTTGTTCGATTTATCTTTGGGGCTTCCGAGCCCGTATAATAAGGGCATTGAATACTTTGGCATACCCAGAAGGATCCTCACGGGTATTTAGATTTGTTTTTTGATAATGCTGCGCAGTTCGATCGATCAGGGAATGCGGGAAGATGATGTCCGTCGAATTATTAGAATGAAGCTCGTTTTGAATAAATCGAATTATAATATGTCGGTTGAATGTACATTTTTTATCCAAGTAAGGACCCAGTTTGATAACTTAATTGACTGTTCAATTGCAAGCAAAAATATATAAACTACATCAATTCGCTCACAGTTTATACATCCATACAGATAAACAAAATTGAAGCGTCTGTTTGTAATTCCAAAATAATTTTTTTTGACTAAATGCATGTTAAAGTATACACGGTACTTACATAGACAAACCAAATCTCGAAAATTTTCTGTCTGTCTGTTTGTTCCGACTAATCTCTGAAACGGCTGGGCCGATTTTAACGGGACATTCCACTGGCTGACAGCTAATGTTACTTTTGGTTGTAGGAGTGACTTAGGCTACAATTAATTTAAAGTAATGTTAGGGTTCCGCGGGCCACCGATAAAAAGACAACGAGGGTGAAACCGCGAAGCACAGCTAGTACTCCATAAAATCCGACGTTTACGCGTTTATATAGTATCCCTCCGTGTCTGTTCACTGTCTTTTACATCGTATACAAGCTCAGAAGGCATTTGTTTTCTTCCTTCTTTATAATTTCACCTCGTTTAATCACCTGCGGTATAAAACTGGTCTGGCTGAAATTTCCCAATCTGACGATACAAGCTTCGGAATTTATAACTGTCGCTCAATGTACCGAACTGCTTTGGAAGGCATGTTAAAATAAATTACTCGCAAGACTTAAGCTTGCGGAGGGATCGCATACCTCAGATTGAACGCTGACATAACATGATAGTAATAATAAGGTTCACGGCAAAATTTGTCTTTTTTTATACTAATAAGGCGTACGGTCCAGATGGTAAGCATCTCCTGTAGCCCATGGAAGTTTAATATCTTCATACCGATATTGAAGAATCCCATGCTGTACTTGCTTTCAAAAATTAGGAAGAGCGTAGATAAATTAATCCACTTGTCTTGTAGGAAGGATGGTCATTTGAAACAAAGGGCGATAACTTTTTGGCGAAATGTGTGTAAAACGTCATTATAAGGACGTAAGGCTTCTCAATTTTCTTGAGTGATGTCAGAGCATTAACTGCAGCTTAAATTTATTATAGCCATAGCTGTTATTACCACAAACATAGATCACAAAGATCTACTACCTATTAAATGACGTGAAATCGCTGAGCAACAATTTTATATCAAGACAAGCTGTGCTCCGTGGTTTCACCCGCGGAGACCAAGTTTTATGGATGGCCCGCGGAACCCTAATATTATTAATAGTAGCTTAAGTTACTCCTTGTAACATCAGCTATCTGCCAGTGAAAGTCCCGTTAAAATCGGTTCACCCGTTTCGGAGATTAGCCGGAACATGCCGACAGACAGACAGACAAAAAAAAATTAAACATTGGTTTTTTCAAGTCAGTACCGTGTATACTTTCATATGCATTTAGTTAAAAGTGTTACTTTGGAATTACAAACAGACACTTACATTTTATTTATCTGTATAGATGTATAAATATAGATAATTGTTCTTGGTATGCCTTTGTGATGTAGGTGTTGAACGACATTGAATGGCGAATAGAATAGACTGCAAGCTATTCAATGTATACCTAAGATTATGAGCCCTTTAACAAGACGGGCGCACATTTTCTTCGAAGTATTCGAATGATGTCGCTCGCTCCATTTAAGGAATCTTAATTATCTAAGAATTGGTCTTAGTCCTTCACGCGTTTCACATATAATATTCACACTGTTTCTTTTACGAGCAACAAACAAAGCCCTTTCATAAATATTATAAAGAAAATTACATTACAATAGTCTTTTTCTGTAGCGTACCTAACCTTTTTACCTATGATTCACTTTTTGTTCGTCATTAACTGTTATTATCTTTGTTACAATACAAACATACAAGGCTTTGCTGTAAGAATGATTGTGTTATCATATGTGCGTTAAGGGACTAAAAGATCTTGTGTTCTACTGTATGGCTTAATATAATTAGCAAATTTCCGACTGATATCAAAGCAAATTTGATAAAATTGGGCACATTATCCTACTTTATATTAAAGCCAATTTATTATTTATGTTGTTACCCCAAGAAATCTATTTTCTGATGAGATCTCGTACAAAGATTTTGAATATTTCGAAAAAGAACAAAAATATTTAGTTGACCCTTGAAAATGTGAAATACCGTGGCGCAAACAGTAAACATTTTACCAAGCGGGTCCAAATGGAGTCGCTAGTATTTATTGATTAATAACAAAGTTTTTATGTAATTATTATAGCTCACAAGTTTTAAAAGTTGTAAGGCATCTTAGGTGCCACAAGGAAGTTTCCTGGGACCGCTATTGTTTACACGACACGTCAAACGTCATAAAATAAGTTAAGGCGTAGTTGGTAAAAGAATGTTGAAACTGTATGTGTATGAAATTGAAACTTGTTGTTCGCATTAAGGAATGTGAGTACAAACGATTATATTTTAACACGTGGAAACTCAACGTGGAGGCATAGCTTAAGTGATATGTTAGCATAATTTGTTCTCCAATTACAATTTTGTTTACCAAGTAAGAGTGCTTAGCAAGCTCTATTGAATTCCAATGGCCGTAAACATTACGCAATTATTAAATATTTCACGTTTTCATGTGTCTGTTATATCCCCGGATGATTGGTACTTGTTAATGGATATTGTTGACCTACCGCAAATATTTGATGATTAAATGTTTCTCGATTGATAGCAGAAATTAGAAATTGGAATAGATGAGCTGATTTCAGTTTTTCAGGTGATTGTATGTCACCTTTCTTTGAAAAAGACTCCAAACACAACTTTGGGCGGTGTTGTATATAATTCCTAGGAGCTAATAGGCAAGGATACATAGACAACCTCCCTAAGTAAATATAATATGATACCAGTCAGATAAACGTAATTAACATAGAGACAGGAAATGGATGAGGAACGAGATCAGTAGTATGCCAGAGAATTGAGATGGTATGAGAGATAAAATGATGACGTAGCAACTCTTAAGGCTGTTAATCTATTAATTGCTATAAAATTGCAGTATGGGCGATATATAATTGAAATGCAGCTTTGTAATAACGTTTTATATTTTGAGAAGGCACCAAATTAAGTTAATAAATAAAATTGTGTTGTACGTGTAATGGCAGCAAGAAGAGAGGAGAGACAGCTTGCTCATAGACAACAGGAAGCAGTAAAATTTTACATAGACAAAAGAAGGAAACAGTGAGTGATTATATTCTAGTGAGCTAAACAATGCACAGATGTAAAATATATATTGAACACAGTATATTCAGCTTAACGTCAAAGGACGACTCTGTAATATGCCAATTCAATATTGAATGTAATTTTACTGAATTCTATTATTTATAATTAAATGTTTCAGTCGGGTACGTTTATTTACAATTTTGAGTTATATCTAAGAAACAACTGCGCGTTATTGTAGTCCAAAGTTACATACATTACTCTTGCAAATATCACTGAAGCGTTGTTATTAAACACACACCAACCGTTAATTTGTGGTTTGTTTTGAACAGCAAGTGTAAAAACAAAGAATATTGCTATCGTTTTAGCCTCAATTGCACAGGAAAAACTAAAGTTATTATTAAACCAGCTGTAATTCTAAACAATGGTAACACGCCTATTGATTATTCTTAATACCTTTATCGTGGGACGTATGTTCTGTGTCATATGCAACATTTTATGATAAGACAATTTCTGATTTGATTTATTAAGTATGTTCTTATTTTAGAAAATTCTTCGATATTAATAATTTTCTTTTTAATTTCAGGTAAGACAACAGATTGTTCAGCTCTCTTCAGTTCTCTCACTTAAGTATGTAATCCTTCATCTAAGGCTATCAAATTTAACGATTGTCTTTCTATAGGTATGCTATATGTAAACCACAATTCGTGAACGAAATCTGTGTTTATGTTTGTTTAACACAGTTTGACTAGACGCGCAACTTTCATTGCGAATTCTCTGGCATTAATGGATTGATTATTTTCATCGACACCGAAAATGTGTGCAACGGCTTTGATTATGTTTATACTGGGTCTGAAACTACTGCCAATATCATTTTGGTTGTGGAAAATCACCCGCTTGTTCCCTGGCGCCAGATGGAGTGGTGCCAGGCTTTCACCAACTATCCATTGTTCTACAAATGGTCCATTCTGGCTGGTATGGAAGACTTTAAACGCTATTTACTTTCCTTTAAAGTTTATTTTCCTTTTACTGTGCATAAAATGACGTAATGGATTAATTTCATCTTGGATCGAAATCTATTTCTTATTCCATTTCTTAATATTTACGTAGGAAATGAATAGCCGTTTTGGCTGCTCGTTTTCTGGAATAATGCTAGCAATGTAGATAAACTACTAATTTTATTGAAATAACAAATATTATTATCAAAACATTATCATACATTAAAAATCTCGCAATCTCCTAGTTGTACCCTAGTCGTTGAATTTTAAATATAGTTTTATGGCCGTGGTGTTAATACATTGGACACTATTTTTATGCGTCCCCATTAACAACATATGCATTTCCTTAATTCTGTCACAACCATGCTTATTTCTGGTACTGGTTCTAAATTTAAAAGTAATGAAACTGGTGCAAATGTACTATAAAATTGGATATTAAAATAATTGCTTGTTGGATATATTCCAGCATATATTAACACGTCAAACAGTATTTACCCATGATGATGGTATACATTAGGCCGATTCGCGTAATAAAAACCATGATGATGTCGTAGCGACCAATTGTTAAAATATCAAAGAAAAAAACGGAATGGCTCAGGCTTCGTTACGATTTCGGATCACACAGAAACGGAGATTATCGTTGAAAGACATTTTGATCGAGCACTAGGGCCTACTATGATCTTTTAAACGGGACTTTTGAATTTTAACGTTTAATTTTATAATACCAAATCGTTAAACGATCATAGTACTTAGTTCGCCTGATCACGCTCACAATAGACAATAAGGTAGGTAGGTACCTACACTTCATAGTCAAACCTACGTTATAAACACGTCCAAATATAATATATTACCAGTAATCCTATTATTTGAAATAGCGTTAGCGATACAAGAAATATAAGTGGTTATGAATCTAATGAATGTGGATTGGAGATTTATGAAGTTGTTTGTGTCTGTGTGACGCGTGGAAATATTATACAATCGCCCTAGAAAATAGACAAGGGACGGTATTTTGTGGCGATTCTATTTCAACAGACGAAATAGCTTACGAAAGCTGAATCTCATATTATTATCGAAATATCCGAATGTATCCTTTTGTTACAAACAGCCAGATCTTGTTAGGGAATTTTCATTTGGACAACTGCGTAAAAGCCATGGTAGGTAGAGTAAGTATATAAATAACCTTCAATGGAAACATCGTAGTAAAAACCTTCCGGGATAGGGTCCCGGTCGTTGCCAAGGTTGAAAGGGAAGTAGCCATGGGGAAGAAAGGGAGAGATACAAAACAAAGTTGACCCTGAACGTAATCGTGGCCTAGTCCCAAACGCGGATCAATACTGTTGGGACAAAGAGATTCTGCTTTTGATCGAGTTGATTTAATGTAATTTCATGAAAAATCTGCTATGAATTCAAAGACATTTTGTGATTCCAATAATTGCACAAATTAATATTTTGGAAAATTCCACATAATTAATGTTATCGATTTTGGGAAGCGCAATTGAAAAAAAAAATTATTAGCTTTGGAATTTCATCTCAAATTCATTCAACTTACAAATGAACAAAGAATACGAGCGGCAAGCAATAACGAAGCCTTCAATAGCTTAGAAGGTTACACTTATTGATTTGGTCAGAGCGAATACGGTCATGGGAATTCATGTTGCTATGGGATGGAAAGAGAAAGATGTCCGGAAACGGAAGGTCATAAAATGGAATGAGCACATATCTACATATCCTCACTTCAGTCCATATTTGCACCCTCTGCAAACGAATATGAATGGGGTTGTACTAAATATCTAACTCCATATTATGCTCTCTGTCCATATTTGCACCTTGAACAAATATGAAAGCGGGTGTTTAGATTATTGAACAGAATCTTGAATCTTAAGAAGATTATTTCGACGATTCTGAAATCACATTACCTAGTGCCGTTCTGTTCACAAACCTATTTGAATGAGACTTTCCATCCCAGAAGGGTTCCCGAAGGGGTAAGCAGAGGTGTTGTAACAACACCCATATTTCACCGAATATGTGAGTCCATCGCCGTCTCAGGCACTATACATACGTCTTTGAATTACTTCTCAAACATATGCAGGTTTCCTTACGATGTTTTCACGATGCAAATATCAAAAACTCATTGGTACAAGCCCCGCTGGGCTTCGAACTTGCGTCGCTTGCGTAGCAAGCAACTGCTCAAACCCCGAGGCCAACACGGCTAGGCGGCCATCATGGATATACGTATCCCTTCTTACGTTATTGAGTCTCGAATGAATTCTCTAATCATATACATTAACATCACGTCAAATATAACAGTTAGCAAACACTCCAGCTTCTATAATGGAACATTGATTGAATTAAAATGATAGGTGCTTTTCAATACCGCTATGCGTAACAAAAAATTGTGTTCAACTTTTTTAGAGCTGTTCGATCGCCCACATAGCACATTCATAATACATGAGCAACTGCGCCAAATATAGATGTTCAATTTAATATACTGTTTATATATGTTTATGTAATATTGCCTTTCGAAGACTTTACTAGCGTCTCATAGATTAATAGTTACAAATGGGGTGACCTTTGAAATTGTGACAACGTTTAATTGATAAACATTAACTTCATTTAAGTCACGTACAAATGCGTTACTTTTGACAAAATAAATGTAGTAGGTAATAGTGATAATAATCGCGATGACCTCATCTCTTTAAGCTCTGTTTTGTATGATCGAGTAGTTAATCGCTTAATCTTATATCTTTATACGAGCAATTCTTGTATACATAGAATCTGAATCTAGGAAACGGCTACAACGATTTTCATGAAATTTTGCATGTAGGTGGTTTCAGCCGCCAAAAATTGATCTTGCTAGGTTTCATTTGTGGAAAACATCGTATTGACCATGTTTTCAGGCACTGAAGAACTCATACAAACCGAGGACAGCTCTATCAACCAGATATTTTAGATATTGGGTATAAGAGTTTTGACTTACTTCACCCAAATTTAAGACATCAACTTAGTTAGACACTTGGGTATAAACTCACTTTGCTAAGTTTTGACTACTCATTGACCACAATTAGATGACACGAGTGGAAGAGGTACATTGAACTGGCCTTCAAATTATAGAGATAATAATGATACCAGAACAAAAGGCGCGTATTAATAAACATTTGGATTTCCATGAACTTTGAGAATCTTAGCCAGTAAACTGACGTGGGCCGTATCTGTTCTCAAGGTGTTATTGGGAAGGTGACACGCGGTTTGCATACTATTATAGATAAAGGTATACTGATTGTCACCACGATTATGTGTTCATATTTGGCAGGTTGGTTCCTTGATCGAGGGCTATTTTTATTTCGCTCATATTTAGCGGATGTTAAATTGCGTGACCTTGTTGCGCTTTAAGTCCTGATCCAGACCGATTTCGGTCATGGCGACCACTTTTTCCTTAGTAGGGTAAATGGGGCTGATGCAATCGAATGTGGCTTAAAGTATCGTTCCTTAGTAAAGTGCGCTGTTTATGTGTTCCAATTTAGTGTACCTATTTTGTACCAATTCTTATTGCACTTTACTGATGGTTTAACCCAGATCACAGATTTTCCTCAAACGGGTTGCGAAAATCAGATAGCAGTCGCTTCATATAAAAATCAGGTGCTTAGCCACATCGGTTTGAATCAAGTGCCGACCCCAATGTATGGGAGAGGGCCAGGGAGATGATGATGAGTTTCACTGTGTGCCAGTGACAGACTTATACACGTCATATACATCTGTCTCATAATAAGAGTTGAACTATTATGGCAATGAGAGGTCATAGTACCTGGCCCCTGTCTTTTACCTTTTCATAGTTAAACCGCTGTACCGGTACCAGAAATTTAATATAGGGATAGCTATGATCCCAAGGACGGATAGAGTACATACAAACAGTTTGCTCAAAAAAAATTGCAAATGAAAAATAAAGTACCTAATAAAGAACATCTCCTTCCGGTACAATATCGTCCTCGTTGTCCTAACAAACCATTCGCATCCAAATTGGCTAAATTGATAAAACTTGTTTGTTTCCATGTTCATTAATGAAGTTAATTCACGTGTCTACATCGTTTCCATTACGTCACACAATGTGTTTTGATATCATTTAGAACGGCGATAACAATCATTATCATATTATTAGCTAAATGTGGTTGACAGATAATAATCGGTTTAACGTTTGTTGCCAATAAAAACGTGTGCTGATGGACATCAATAATTTCACTCATATCTCTGATAGGTCTTGATAGACCTGCTTGTATGCTGACGTGCGTGTATTGTATTATAACGAAATTAAGGACAATACTGAAGGGCCGTATGATTTATTATCAACTTTATTCCGACGACAGTAAGATCGAGTAACAGTGATATAAGAGACACGTCACTTACCTCCATCTCTGACAGTGCTGACGGTACTGCCTCTAAGGCTGCGTTACCATCCCTGGTAGAGACGCTCTCATAGTTTCACAGGCTCGTTACGCATAATCGCATCAGCTACCTCCTATGTTCTTCTCCTCGTTCTACGTTACCTCCACCCATTTTTCCCATAAATTTTCGGTTTTCGATTCAAGAACGGCTTTCTTGTAACTAACACGTGTCAGTCAGCTATGGAAGCTAACATCTCAAAAATATTCCATTTATAATAAATAATAATGTGGATTATATATTTTGTCTCTCTCACAAACGAACGGAAAACTAGACTCTCACATAAATAATAACGCGAAAATGGCTGACTAATATCTCAGATTTCTTGGTGTCAGGCTAAATTGTTGTATATTTAGAAGTGATTGGACCCATTTTGCAATATCTCTTTGGACATTCGAGACTCTTGAGTGCACTAAATATTCTTTGCCAATACTAAAAATAAGTAAAACGTTTGACGTCTAAACTAAACGAGTACACGGCTCGCTTCATTTATATGCCGCATGAGGACGTAACGTAATAGTTTTTGTTCATGGTCAGAATAATTGGCAATTATTATTCGGCGGATTAATATGACTGTATTGTGAATGACCGCACCTTTTATCAACAATCTATACATTTAAATAAAATTGAAGTATCTGTTTGTAATTCCAAATTTAAACTTAATACATATGCAAGTATACACGGTACAGACATAAGATAGGTAGTTATTGTTTCAAAAATAACTTCTTCCGAATTCGGCCTAAGTATATCTGTTTATTGAGAATTGTTGTCAGGAGTCAACGAATAAATTAAAATTAATTAAACGTTTGTGACTCTTTGCATGGAAAGACACCACACATGCCAAAGTTTAAATAACAAAACATGTGTTTGACATAAATTCTGCCTTCCAAGGTTATACGGAACTTGTTTTCGAATGTCTGGTTTGCGAAATGTGCCTTTAGATTAAAATGGAAAATTAGAATGTAAAGAGTTAAAATTGCTAGCAAACAGAGTTGACTTTAGGACTCCGAGAACTTAGTACTATTTACTCGGAACTTCTAAAATAAACATAATTTTAATTTTAACATATCAGCCGTAGAAGTGGTTTAAATGGATAGTTCATTAATCGAGGAGGAGCTCATTGTTATTGCGCATATCATTAGATCAGTGAAGTTAAGCAACCCTAACCATGACCAATAGTGGGTGATCACCCGATTTCTCTCCGTGCCTGGAGAGCACGTTAAGTCGTCAGTCCCGGTTGTCAATTTATCATCTTTGGCCATCGTTGCAGATCAGTCGGAGGCCTTAAATAGTCTGACAACTGGTTTAACCCAAATCACAGATTTACCTCGCTAAAGAGGTTGCAAAGATCAGATGGCAGTCGCTTCGTATAAAAATCAGGTCATCAGCCGCATCGGGTTGAACCAAGTGCCGACCTCAACAATGTATAGGATAAGGCCAGGGCGACGATGAGTTCATTAACGCTTATAGGAGGGAAGCATCAATGGAAAATGTTACATAAACGGGAAAAAATATCACTATGTAACATAGGTTTTATCTATTGTAAATCCTACAAGGGTAAACCTGAGAGGCATATCTAAGAATTTTAAAACTAGCTTCTGCCTATGACTTTGTCGGCGTGGAATAGTTACTTCAGACTAATGCTAACTTATACCCGCGATTGGTCCTAGCGTATATATCCTACCTTCCTCAATAGTTCTTAGAATTAGCGCTTTCTAGCAAACAAACAACCAAAAGCCTTCAGCTTTATATATAGTACTAGCTGTGCCCGGCAAACGTTGTATTGCCATATATTTTTTTTGGGGTGGACTACCCCTAACATATAGGGGGATGAAAAATATATGTTGGCCGATTCTCAGACCTACCCGATCTGCACACAAAATTTCATACAAATCGGTCCAGCCGTTTCGGAGGAGTATGGCAACGAAAACTGTGACACGAGAATTTTATATATTAGATGTATTTGGTACAAATTTAAATTGACCAATATCGATTTATTTTAATGAGTAGGAATGTTGTTATCGCAGCTCTTCCTGATTTTTATTGGAAATGGCCCTATAAATTAAAATGGCGGCATCTGAATGATTCACGAACTCGCCAACAAAACAAAGCAGTTCGCTGAATAACAACACCTAGTAATTGATAGAGCAGATGTTAATTGTTAACCTTCTGCCACATAACACTTTTGTATTGGATCTGCGTCGCAAAAATTTGGCACACATATCACATTTGATATCCACGTGAGTTTAGTGTTGCTGTTTCATAATATTTTGTGGATAAGCATTTCAGCGTATCGTGTAAATCTGTCGACATTGCATATTTCGTAATCGTATTAAAATTATGCATATTTGAAATTTATTTTTGTTACCATCAACTCTTATTACGATGACTTTCGATTGAGCGATAGTGACAGATATAAATATGTCACATACATCTGTCATTTATCATCATGACTAGGGTAACATTAAGAGAGGATATCCGGAATAGAACAAAATAAATGTAAAAGCTGAAATATCACTCAAGACAACTCAAATTTGAGTATGCTCCTATTTTGTATGCGAAATTGTAGGTTGAGTTTATTTGAGTGACGTTTCGGGATTAGGTCAATAGACCCGCAAAATAACACATTGTGGCAGTGAGCTTTAGCCCCTTATCACTAAACATAGATATAAAAAGGGATAGAATATAAACCATGTTTTGTGATAAGAGGATATGTGTTTGAACGATGGCTGAAGGAGCAGAAGAGTCTACACAAGACAATGTTTATTCCCTCCAGCTAGATGGTCTGATGACCTGAATGATTCAGGCTGATCGATTGTATAGTATAAAGACCGATACTGTAACACACCATTTTCATTAAAAACACACGAGTTAAGTAAAAATAGCTTGATATCCACGTAGTCAACCATCTGTTTTTATTACTAAACTATTTTGATCGGCTCTATGCCAAGGTCTTGGCTCCCGGTAGCTTGCGGTAGATATATTTTTATAGATACAGTGTTAATATATGCTGCACCAATATTATTTGATTGATTCATCAGCTTATCAGCAATACGGCTGAAGATGCTTTTGATAATGCCATTTATTTCAATTTTGACTTCGTATTGTAAATCTAAATCTTTCGCTTTAAAAGTTACTAGCATCAGTTCCCGTGGGAGTATGGGAATAAAATAAAGCCTATGTTACTCGCTGATGATGTGGCTTTCCAGTAGTGAAAGCATTTTTGATATCGGCATAGCTGTTTTTTGAGTTTATTCATTACAAACATACACACAAAAATACAAATCTTTCCTCTTTATAATAGTAGTGTAGATCTGGCGGTAAACATATTAAATGAACTGTATAATCACTCTAGCAGTAGGGATAATAGTTTAGTTTTCAAACAGGACCGAAACATTATCATTTTGAATGAACAACAAATCGTCACGTACGTTATACATAACATCGAGTAAATAAATGTATTCGAATAAACTCGAGTATTCATTCGCTATGTGAATCGGATCGGATAGTTTTTACAATATTATTGTTTTTAATACATTTTTCATTTTGCGAAATAAGAACTTGCACATGTGTTTTCTCTTTGTCTATAGTAACATGTTATATAACACAACACGTTGCTATTATCAAGTTCAATATGGCGATCAAGGTCAGAATTGGCATCTGGCTATTTTGGTACATGAATCGACGCGATAAATGTTAGTCAGCTTTATATCGACTCGAAAATATGTATTAAAAATATCAAAATCTTATAATTGATACGAATATTGTAAAGCTTTTAAGACTTTGGTTTAATTTTTTTAAAGTTAAGCCTACTCCTTATTTCTTTTCTTATTAAATATTTGAGTAGAACTTCTTTAGAAAATAAAAGTTTATTTTATAGGTAATCATTCTGATGTAAATTTAATGTGTATGATGACAAATTCGTTATTTTTACGATTGAAAACTTGTCATCATCATAGTTATTTACATGAAGAATTATGATTAAGGATTTGCTCAACTCGTTAAATATCATTAAATAAATATCACGCGAGTTATTCTTATTAGATCTTCATTAAATCGGTCAACAAAACAACTTGCGTATACTTTTTATGAACATCTAACCGCCAGCTGATCTTACTTTTTTGTCAAATAACCAGGTATCTTTAATGGAATTATTTATCTTATTTTGTTAGTTTGTCTATTCATGACTGTTGACTCTACACCTTACTTTTGAAGCGGGTTTTTGAAACATACATAAGTTTTTTAACCGATTTAAAAACAGGAGGAGGTTTCTCCATTTCAATTTTTTTTAAATCAAAAAAATCATGTAAACCCCCTTCAAAAAGAGAAAGAGAGAGAAAAATCAAATATAGTTGGTGGCAAATGAAGCATGAAACTCTGTATCAAACACAAACTTCAAAAGTAAGTAATTTATTTAAAATTATTTTATTTTTCTCTATTTGAAGCCGATTTCCATTTTTATTATAAATATTGTAGATATAACACTGTACGTAGTATTGAAAACACGTGTGGAAGGATTAGTGAATGCGAAAGAACCGTCAAAGATGATGGCAAAATATTTGTAAACTCTTTCAAAGGGTAACATTTCTTAAAGATAAATGAGTACATTGGAGTTACACTGGAACAAACTTTCCTATGTAACTAATCTTTGCAATGTAATAATCTGGTAAAATCCGCTTTTTACCCAAGAAACCATGCTATCACGCGAACACTGAATGATCGAAACGCCACGGCAAATGTGTAAATACTAAATTTATCTAAGTACATATTCGCACAAATATTGACACATGGAATTATTTGCAAAACGGACAAGTCCTTTATTACTTTGTCAGGTTTATCT
This sequence comes from Watsonalla binaria, assembly GCA_929442735.1. NCBI lineage: Eukaryota > Metazoa > Arthropoda > Insecta > Lepidoptera > Drepanidae > Watsonalla > Watsonalla binaria. Next base: position 5,932,777 of record OV838938.1, read on the forward strand.
TCGAGATTAGACGTTTCCTGTTTGCGTTCTTCCACACCTTGACTTAAGTTATTACATTTTTCTTTGTACGTGTCAAGGTTAAGTAGATATATACATATAGTATCGCGGGACATTTTCAACAAACAACTATACATAAAAAGAAAATGTTTATTTACTTACTAGGAACAGTACTAAAAACAAATTACAAGTAGAAAACTTGGCCCAAATCGGTGTCCCTCGGGATCGTGCCAAGAAGGCTGGCAGCATTGCCACGTTCAATAGCAATGCTGATTCTCTGAGCGAGAAATGCCCCAGCCCGCTTGTCACGAGAAGCTTCTACCAGACGACGTGAAAACTCTTTGAAAAGTTGATGAGCATCTGGACCCCAAGGCCCCATCACTAACTAAGTTTTAAGGCAATCATCAAACAGAAACTTTGTGAAAACTCATATTAAAGAGTAACTGAGTATATAGATGATAGATAGCGAGTTTGGTCTAGAATTTATATGAAAATGTTCGTGTCTTGCAATAAGGACGAATTAGGATCGACTGGTGAGATTTGAACTTGTTTTCAGACCATTTGGTCAACAGTGCTGTCTGGTTTTACAATGTTTTACGATAAACATCCTTGTAAATACAGATAAATAATTGTAAATCAATCACTTAGTCTTGTTCCTCACAGTATCTGCCCTCATCAGGGATATCGAACTCTTGACCTCTAGCCTCCGACTGAGCTATCACGTCGACGACAATGTCAAAAAATTCTAAAGAATCGCAACTTATTGATTAATTATCTTCATTGAAGAGAATATTGGCAGATTCAATGAGGCCTGTATTTTGAACACAATTAGGAGTAGGGTTTGCAATAGAAAAAGGATTGTCAATCAATGAGACAAGTGTTTTTTTGGAAACACGTATTCTAGGCGGTACAAATATGCAAAGTGTGTAATGAATACAGTAAAATAGGTCAACAAGTCTATGCTGAGCCTAAGGCACACTATACATTATCAGTGTAAATAAGTTGAGCAAATTGTCAAAGCAAATGGTATCAGTATGTTTGTGCGACCAATTATTTTGTTACTACGTGCGTCGCAGGCCTAATATTTGCGTGACTTTGGTACAATAACAACGTTTCAATATTTAATAATACGGCACGACCTTTACCTACATATGCTCACGGCTGTACTCCCCGAAGGGGTAGGCAGAGGTGTTGTTATCACAACACCCACTTTTCACCGAATTTGATTAAGTGCCAACGTGACAGATGGTGAGTCTATCGCCGTCTCAGGCACTATACATACGTCTTTGAAATATGCAGGTTTCCTCACGATGTTTTCCTTCACCGTAAAGCACGTGGTGTGAAATCACTGTACATAAGTTTTTTTTTAGAAAAACTCGTTGGTGCAGGCCCCGCTGGGATTCGAACTTGCGTCGCTTGCGTAGCAGTAGACTGCTCAAACCCCGAGGCCACCACGGCTCTCCTACCTTTACCTTTTTTGGTATATTCATGCTACGTCCTTTTTATGTATCTACCGACGTAACTTGAAAAAAAACATGTCTCGTGTCGGTCGTGGGGTTTGAGCATGCTACGCAAATTCAAATCACAGGGCCTGTACCAATGAGTTTTTCTAAAAACTTATGTCTAGCGATTTCACATCACGTGCTTTACGGTGATGCTAAACATCGTCAGGAAACCTACATATGTCTGAGAAGTAATTCAAAGGCAGCTGTAAACTCACCATCTGGCACGTGTGTTGTTATTACAACATCTCTGTTTAGTCCTTCAGGGAATAAAGGCGTGAGCATATGTATAGTAAACTTCGTGCAGCGCCAACTTGTGGGCAAATAAATTGTCTGTCCGTCTGTTAGACCGCTATGCTAAAATTTATACTAGATACCTTTAATTCCTATGACGGAGAAGGAGTATCTTATCCGTATCTATCTAGTGTGTAACACTATACCCGGAGGCTTAGACGAAGTAACATTCTATCGTGCTTGCGCTAATAGAAGCGATACAGAATGTATGGAAATGACATAAATTAGTCACGTGACATATGCCAGTCTTAGACATTTTGTATCGAGGCGTAAGGCTAATGTTACTTTATCTATAAGCTCAGTTTGTTTATAGTTTGTAGAATAATTTGATTATGAACCTTCATAATAATATAGTACCTGTCACCCTAGTCAGTGAGTAAGCTCTTTACGTGGCGTTAAGTAGGTATTTGTTTCCACCTTCGGTCGGATATTTCCTGTGCCTTGTGTGATGACCGTGGCCATACCCGAAATATTTTTCTGCTAAGGAAATTTAAATCCATAAGTAGTTCATGTTAACAACATGGAATTTGTGTCAGTAACATTATACTTAGCTGCAATTTCTTCCCTTGGAATTCAAGCACATGCATTTAAACAAGATTTAAATGTTGACAGAGACACCTAATTAAGATAATGTATAACTAAAAACTTTAAAAATATAATCTTATAACTAAAATATATTATTAAAAGGAGTCCCTGTAGGTAAGGTTCAGAAGATACTGGCAGCATCCCCCTTTTGGATGGCAAAACTAATTCTTTGACCGAGGTAGCTGCCAGCTCTTCGGTCTCCTGTGGTGTCGACTAACCTTTTAGTTATTTCTTTAAAAAGCCTAATAGCGCTAGGACCCCACGGACCAAGGGTCTCGACTTTAAATGGGACAAAATCATATTCGGAGCCCAGACTCCTATATTTGCAGCCTTTGGCAACTTTGTCGTTGGTTCTATGTAGATGGGAAGGCGCCAGCGTGTCTAAACAGGATTAGATAAAGTACCTAAACGAAGTTTTGCCAACCTATTTATACGTAACAGAGGCATTTAAATACTATGGATGTTTCACAAAATTTTGCAGGATGAACTTCGTTTCTATCGTTTCGCTTATGATGTCGATTAATCGAATCGATGAATCGAAGTATTCGACTGCGTACCTCCCTATAAGGCCATGAATGCGGCCGCGATGTGCACGGATGTGAGAGGGAGTTCAGTACAATCTAGAATGTGTCAAGTTCGTGTGATAAACGCAGCCCTGCGCCAGATTAAACGATAATGTTCAAGGAATTAATTCGATTCATTGCTTCTTATGATTTATTATAGTGTAGGAAAAGAACCAGATTACCCGAATGATGCGAAAACAGTTCTGCGAGCTATTGAAGTAAAGTTTTTGGTGATGGATAGACATAACTACATATACGATCTAATAAATAAAAAAAAATATATACCAATTTAAAATCGCAATATAATTTCAGGCCGAGAAAGATTTAATAAAATTTTGGCAACCAGCTGTGTTAATAAGCTTCTAACATTTAATTGCTTTTAAAATACCGGGCAAGTACTTGATTGCGTAGTAAAGGGCAAATTGAGGTAGGTACGATATTTCAATAAAATTATATCGTCACAATACAATAGCTATCACGTTTCGCACGCCTTCAAGTAAACATCGTTAACATTTATTTCACTAGCATGTGGCAATACACGTGATAGTCGATTACTGGCTTCGATTTTCAAATGTAGTGTACATTTCACTATGCTAAATGAGGCGAATAAATTAAACAAAACATGTTTTACATAAGTTCCACATTTAAATTCGTTTCTAAATTCGAATAGGCATTATGGCATAATGGCTGCCAGAAATAGAATTAATTTGTTTGGTGAGTGGTAAAATCGATAATGGAATCGATTAATTTATAAAATACATCTATGAGTTCACCTACATACACCTATAATACCTATACACCCACACTTACGTATGATTATATTCAATTAGGCTTACTAAGCAATATGGAAATAAGGCCTATTTTTTTTAAATGAGAATAGTTGCTCCATTAAGCGCCTCGCGCTTATCTATTTTATTGATTTAAAAATTACTCTTTTATTTACTGTCAAAATAATGTAGTATAGTCGTTATGTAATTTTCAAAATCAGCTGTATGACGTATATGCGATCGCCCGTGACGTGACACCTCCAACTGTAATTACGCCTATTCCGCATATTTTCTCGTAAATGAGCGCGTCTGTGTGTGTGTCATTTCGATCGATTTTTGGTGCTTGTAAAGCTTATATTTATACTGTGATCGGAGCTTGAGAGATGTCAATTCACTCTCTAAGTATTTTTAAAAGTTGCGCTCGGTCGCTTATAATCTCGCAAATACGCGGGACTTTGTCATTTTGAGCGGTTGGTTCTAAATTCCTTGCTACGTGTGAGCTATTAACTTCGTCTAATTATTTAATTCTAGCAGTATAAAGACATCAATGAAGTATTTTTTCCTCTGACATCATCGCTTATCAGTTGGTAATTGAGAATGATCGGTTTGTGGGTCAGTGGTTTCTATCTGTATCATAGAAACCCCGTGCGATGTGATTGGTTTATCTAATTTGTTATCTGATACGGAGGCATGTGGCTAATAAGCAATTATTTTCGTGTTATTCGACGCCACTTTTATTATTTTCAATATTGGCCTTACTTTACTTGTTAGAGTCATAACCTGGTTGTTCTTTTTCAATGACGTATATATCATTCTGATTGTCAAAACACTGATCCTTGAAATTTCGCTTTACTTCCGAATAATTTCCGTTGTCGTCTCAACAAAGTTGGGGCTAACCTCTATTTCATACATACATACAATACAAGCCGTAGACCAAGCGACGCAAGTTCAAATCCCAGCGGGGCCTGTACCAATGAGTTTTTCTAAAAAAAAAAAACTTATGTGCAGTGATTTCACACCACGTGCTTTACGGTGAAGGAAAACATCGTGAGGAAACCTGCATATTTTCTGAGAAGTAATTCAATGATGTATGTAACGTATCTGAAACGGCGATGGACTCACCATCTGTCACGTTGGCACTTAATCATCTTCGGTGAAAAGTGGGTGGTGTGATTATAACACCTCTGCCTACCTCTTCGGGGAACGCAGGCGTGAGCATATGTATGTATGTATGCATATTTCTGAATATCTAAATAAGTATCAACTTACTACTACAGTAGAAAGTGTTCTTAAACCAAAGCACCAATGTTGGTTCAATCATTTGAATGAGTTGGGTATTTTCACAGTCTGCGTATTCTATGAATTCTATATACGTGTAGTTTTGATATAACAGTTCTATTATCTATCGTTGAGTGTAGTGGACAATACAATAGGGTCTGTCCGTCTGTTGGATCGTGTTAGCATTCAGGTTGTGTGTAGATAACATCACAGATAGCTTTGTGCGCATGGTCATGTGCCTGACATTGGCTCCAAGGTTCGACGAACTCGACTGCTTAGGTTATTGTATCAATTAGTTTGGACAAATATTTGGCAAGCCATTAATATCATTTTCAATATTGCTTATTGAATATGTTTATAAAGCCACTATCCGTTTTCAGTGTGGTTCTCGTAGTTTTGTTACGTAAATAAATGTTGAAAACAAAAATCTAAATACATTGATTTTGACTCATTTCATTGACTTAAAGCGATGCTCAGACGGTTTCAATGACCCGATTTTATAAAATGAGGATTCATCAACTTTAAATGGCTAGGAAAATACTAACACAAGGCGGGACTCGAATCCAAGGCTTCTACAAACCGTGCATATGCTCTGTCAACTGAGCTACTCGTGATTTGACCTGATGTGCCAAATGTTCCTTTGCGAATCTCGCTTTGTGGTCGTATTTATCCTAACCTAAAATTTAAATAATTTCAACATCTTTTTCTCCTAGGAACTCTTTATTGACCTTCTGTAATCGAAGTGTGAGAAACCCATAATTAAATCAGTATCCTTAATAATTATTATGTCTCCCAACAGTGGTGTACTGCGACTACAATGGCTCCGGCCGGACCCTCCAATGGATTGAGGACTACCTCGCGAGGGATATACTCCCCACCCACGCCACCAGATGCACTGCTCTCTCATACACCTCAGGACAGAGCGAGATATACAGGTACTTACTTATTCTTTGATAAAATATAATATATAGTAGGTAAATAAGTAAGGTATCCTTTAGAAGGTGGTGTTTTAGTAGGAGAAGATCCGAAATCAAAAAGACAGTGCGTAGGTAACTCCCGGTAGGTATTGAAAGTGACCACAGGTAACCTGACAAAACCTCTTAGTTGTACGTACGTCATTCATCATGTTCATCTGTGCCCCGATGTTCAGTGGATTCAATTAGTTGTCTTTTTATGAAGGAAACATTATGCTTATTCCAAAAAAACAAATGGCCTAAGAACATCAGATATCTGATAACGCTTTGATTTTAGCTCGGATCACACTGTTATATGTCCTTAAGGTTGACTGACAACGCAATAGATTATAAGTATTAATTAATTGTCAGTACTTATGAGCTTACCTTAGGCGAGCCGTATTCTTCTCTAACATTTGACAATTGAGCATTTGTGCTGTGTCCATGGGCTTATATTCATGAGATATAAATACTGTAACCAAAAACATTGTATAATATATATTTTTTTAAAAGAGTAATTGTTGAGTTTCTTGCCGGGTTCTTCTCAATAAAAGCTACCTTCCGAACCCGGTGGTAACATTTATAATCATGTATAATGTATTTTGTGCCCTTCTGACGATTTGAAAGTACTTTGTAAGAAGTCTAATCAAATAAAGATATTTTTGATTTTGATTTTGAAACACCGATTCCTACAATAATATTCTCATTCCTCAGGTCAGAATCGAAGTCAATAATCCGGAATGCAGTAGGAGCTGGACCAGATGACGTGTTGGTGCTCGGAGCCTCTCTACCCAGGTTCCTGAGAGCGCTGAGGCCTGAGAGAGTCACTCTTTTTGTGACGTCCAGGGAGACTGAGAGACAGCTGGCGCCATGGAGGGAGTTCGATGCGGAGGTAAGGCTTATTGTAAAATTGTTTTAGTTTTTCTAAATTCAGTCATTTCTTCAGCATTTGACGATGGAGCGATTGCCACTCTTCCCTTTTTTTGGGCACTGTCCTTTCCCTTTTTAAACGGGTAGTCCATTAACCTAGGCTTAAAAATTAACGAATGTTCTAAATGTCACTTTATATTGAATAAAATTATTAGAATTTTAATAAGCTTTCTCTTGGTTGGTCTTAATCTCCCATAAATTGTGCTCTTTATTTAGACCTAAATATTTCTTCTTCTGTCCTCAATGTATATCTTTATTTTTTTTTTTTCGAAATAATATTCCATCTTCTCATCTCAATATAATTTAATATAGAGTCTAGAAAATGTTTGCTCTCTCATACCTTTTTTTTTTTCATCTCTTTTTACTTAAGGAAAAATTTGCATGTGTGAAGTTTGTGTACGAAGGCAAATTCCTTCGGCACGTTATCAAAGCGCATGCCTGATTCGTTATCATGTATTCATAGTGCTGCACGTGACTTGCTAGACTTAGATTCCAACTACTTGTGCACACTTTTCCTTTGAGTATACATAACAATTGTAGACGTTAGTCTAGTGTATTGTTATCTCTTACTATCACATTAGTCACATGTGTGTGTTTTTGTTTGCGATTAAGAGAAACTACTTACCAATGGAGTTTTGAAACAATAATTTCATAAAAAAGTTCGAGGTAAAAAAATTTGAAAATCCGAAAAATTACTGAATTACCTAAACGTTATTAAAGAAAAAATATGATTATTTATTATATTTACGTAGTGAGGACACAACATTTCCGAGCAATTAGATATCCTATAAATCCACGAAATCCTCTTCGGTTAAAAGTGGGTGGTATAACGCGTGTCCTTCGAATTCAATTAAGTTCAAAATATCCTTCTTTGATTAGAATTTTAACATAATATATATTTATTTGATTAAAATTTTAACTTTAGATTTTTAAAACTATATTTTTATTTATAATGTTTGATAGGTCCGTATTAGTGTTACCATAAACACGAAACTGTCTCTATTCATAATTCACGTTATTTATTACATGTAGAAATAATGTGTGCCTCCGTCAGGTCAAAGTGAACGATAAACCTAAATAAATATACCTGTTTACACTCGCTCCGGGACTCGCAGCAATACCGACAGGCTAATTAAACTCCAAGTAAATAATTAAGTTGCATATAGAACATAGGTAGTCGGTACTTTCTTACGCGTGTGAGTAATTAACAAGACCCTGATCAAATTGAAATAATTGTTATAGTCTCGTTTTAACTAGAACAACTAGAGAGCCGTGGTGGCCTTGAGGTTTGAGCAGTCGCCTGCTACGCAAGCGACGCAAGTTCGAATCCCAGCGAGGCCTGTACCAATGAGTTTTTTTAAAAAACTTATGTACCTACAGTGATTTAACACCTCGTGCTTTACGGTGAAGGAAAGCATCGTGAGGAAACCTGCATATTTCTGAGAAGTAATTCAATGACGTATGTAAATTGTCTGAGACGGCGATGGACTCACCATCTGTCACGTTGGCACTTAATCATGTTCGGTGAAAAGTGGGCGTTGTGATTACAACACCTCTGCCTACCCCTTCGGGGAATACAGGCGTATGTTAACTAGAACAAGGAGTATCTTTCGTCATTTAAGGGCTACTTATGATTAAAAATAGTAATTTTTACGACTTCAAAATATTACAACGATTATAAAAGGGGTCAGTGTACTTTTGTCACAGTGTCATTTCGTCATCACTGTTTTATTTCTATAAATATTCTTCGCAAGTAAGTATGAAAAGGTAGTTATTTGTTGACTTAAATAAATTAATATAGAAATAATGACCACTTGCACTTGTGTAATTAAGTACATGACACATAATTCCGTTGCAATAGACAATAGATTAGGAATAACAATAGTTGGCAACATTATAGAAAACACATTATAGATAGACTCATGATACACGATAGATACATTTACGATACACTGCACAAGTTTATTCTTTCTTTCTTATATCTATTTAATGGCGATGAGCTTAAGTAAAACTATTCCGCCAATGTCAAGTGATTATTGAGAAAAATATATTGTAAATTGTTTTTAAAATATGTGGAGGAAGCCATTGGATTCCTCGCTGTCCCACTGTGCTCTCAACTAATCCACAAGTTCCCGTAGAAGTAGATTTTGACACGATCGAACGCCGTCGCTTTGACCTTGCGTTTAGCGCTTTTTTGCATGGAAACGTAAAACTTCCTACGCTCGCGGCTATAAATCTATATCTATTCTAAAGTCTATACATTCTTTATTATATACATACTATACAGATAAATCAAATTGAAGAGTCTGTTTGTAATATATAATATAGCTCTCACTCCATGCATATGAAAATATATAGGGTGATGACATTAAAACATTTTATTTTTATTTTTTTCTGTTTGTTTGGGTAATGTATATACAGTTTTTTTATTGTACGTCAAGTATCGGTTTGTCAATGTAAAAACGTCGCAACTTAACCTTGTATTTTAGTGTGGCTCAAGATGTTCTGATCCATCTTTGGCATTCAACCACAACACGCTTCAGAAAAAGAATCAACACATTTCATGGCACACATTGTATAGCGTCTTATTTGTCGACTAGCTGTGCCCCGCGGTTTCACCCACATAGATTTAATGATATAATATATAGGTTTAATATTGACAAAGTTTCATACAAACTTTCATCCCCTATTTTATCACCTTGGGTGTAGAATTAATCAAAATCCTTTCTTAGCGGATGCCTATGTCGTAACATCTACCTGCATGCCAAATTTCAGACCTATCCGTCCAGTGGTTTGGGCTGGGCGTTGATCTGTCAATGTCAGATGTATCCGCTAAGAAAGGATTTTGATGTCAGTTAGTCAGTCACCTTTGAGTTATATATATTTAGATAATTATAACCTCTCCTTCCCCAAGGCATTCTAAACTTTTACTGCCCTTCTGGACAACTGGCCTTATAAGGTACTTTATAGGGGAACATTTTTGGCACAGAGCAATTGTTGTTGTTAATTTTCAGAGATTTGTTCCTAGATATTAAACTGCTTCTAATTTAAACTGTGCAACCGACGTATCATATTGATACTAGCGTCAATCTATTGAAAGCGTGTTATGACCCGCGAAATCGCATACATGAAAATTTTACGACTTTCCAAATATTATATTGCAATACATGTATGAGCTAACATTGTAAATATCATTAGCACAGTTTGATTTATAATCTTAATGTTGTAGTAGTGTATATTATGCAAATGATTGTAGCGTAACACGTAGCTATATTTCCATGTATATTTTGTTTTGCAAGTTGCCAAGTTTTTTTATAATAACTAGTATTCACGTGTACGACACACTCTGAAACACGTGACATTTTTGAATTCATAATATATGTTATTCACTAAAACTAATAAATTTGCTGTATTCACGAATAAACGGCCACAAATAGAAATACTCGATTGCGAATAAAAATAATTTATTTGAGCACACCGAGATTCCTCTCTACCTACTTAACTAAGTACTTGTGTTTTTTTTATATTAGTACATACATAGTATGCTCACGCCTGTATTCCCCGAAGGGGTAGGCAGAGGTGTTGTAATCACAACACCCACTTTTCACCGAAGATGATTAAGTGCCAACGTGACAGATGGTGAGTCCATCGCCGTCTCAGACACTTTACATACGTCATTGAATTACCTCTCAGAAATATGCAAGTTTCCTCACGATTTTTTCCTTCACCGTAAAGCACGTGGTGTAAAATCACTATACATAAGTATTTTAGAAAAACTCATTGGTACAGGCCCCGCTGGGATTCGAACTTGCGTAGCAGGCCACTGCTCTAACCCCGAGGCCACCACGGCTCTTTTATATTAGTATTTGGCTTTATGAGAACATTATCATTTTACTCACGTGTCTTGTATATCCGTCTATCATCCGGTTTTATATGAGCTGTGGAGTTTTACTCATCAACTTTAGTAGTCTGTAGAGTGTTACAATATTAAAGCAAGATGTGTACAATATTTATATATGTCCGATCCTATCAATGTATGGGATAAGGCCAGCGAGACGATGATGTTTGTAATGAATAAACTCAAAAACTACTGTGTCGATTTCAAAGATTCTTTTACCATTGGAAAGCTACATCATAAGCGAGTAACATAGGCTTTATTTTATTCCCGTACTCCCACGGGAACGAGAACTACGCGGGTGAAACCGTGTGACGTCCGCTATCACTTCTAATTCGATGAGCTTATAATATTAATTGATTAGATATTAAATTTTGGATGCTTATACATTTTTTAGTTGGTGATCCTCATTACAAATAAATATGTATGTATGTAATTGTGTATATAACACACCTCGTCGTGAAACCGTATAACCGCATAACGCTAGAAAATAGCCTTGTTTTTTACGCACGCTGGCCCACCTTCCTAATCACCTCAGCACTAAATATAGTAAACAAACTTCGATACTTAACTGATCATTACAAGGTCTTATGTAATACATTTTCTTTGTGCCATTATATAATGGGTCTTTGAACTTGAGATAATAGTTTTCGTACGGATATATTCTTTTTATTCCTATAACAATAAGCGAAATGAAAGTGTTTGTATAAGTAGGTAAACATTTTTTTTATAATGATTTTCTGTACGTCTGTTTGTTACGTCTAATCTCCTAAAAGGCTGTAGTAGACTATAAACTAGTTTTTAAATGGGACTGTGCCCGCTTTATAAACCGACTTCAAAAAAAGGAGTAGGTTAATCAACTCGACCTTATACATTATTAAATACTCTATGCACGTATTTGGGGTCAATCCCAAACAGAAAACTCGGCTTGGGAGCTTAACTGTGAAAAGGCAGCAGTATTGGTAGTTTTCCGTAGATAGGTTAATTAGTATTGATTTACATGTTGTTTTGTTGTCCATATCTTAAATGTTGTTTAAACTAGCAAATTTATGTTTAAAACTCTGTTATATTTAAAAAAAATTCGAACTATTGACCAGTTTGGTTCGCTTGTTACCAATTTCCTGGAAATGTTAGCACCTTAACGAGCAGTTTTTTATTAGGTCACGCTGACTTTAATTAAATCAAAACATGTCACCTTACACACGCTAGTGCGGCTCGCCGATTTAATGTTTTAAATTATGAAAGTATATATAAAAATATACGGGAAATACTTTACAGTTAAATAAAATTTACTAATAAAAAAGTATCTGTTTCTGATCCCAAAATTAACTGCTTTTCACCAAATGTGTATAAAGTACTTAATACTTTATACATGATAGTCACATTAAATAAACTTTTTTTTTTCTCTCTGGTTGTTTGTTCCCGCTTATCTCTGAAACGGGTGGACCGGGTCTAAAGGGTCTTTCTATGTCTCCTAGCTGATGTTACAAGGAGTAATTTAAGCTATTTGTTTAAAATTAATGTTTCTATAAAAAAACCACGTGTATGAAACCGCGGGGCACAGCTACATTAAATAATAAACCTTTTGAATAAAAAAAAACAGAATTCGGAAATGTGTCTTCTCAATTCGGCACCTTCTTCTCAATGGAATTAATATGGTATGCTCATGCCGCATATCCTAAAACCCAAGGGTATTTAGGGTTGCCAAGAACCAATTACCATTCCATAAATAGTAAATTCGTAGTTAGGTCACAAAAAAAATATTGTACGGAAACCGCGATGTGCGAGTCCGGGTAGCACTTAACTGGTTTTTATTTTCACGACGACTTATAACAATCAAGTTTACGAACAAGGTTAATAGATGTTTTTAAAGAAATCGATGCAAATCGTAGCATTTCTCTTTATGTCGCATTTTGGTTGATTCAATTGGATAAGTTAAAATACTTTTGATCCAACTTGTAAATTACAACCCTGTGAAGCGATTCTCACAACATTTTTAAATGATTACGAGCAGTGTGGAATATGGACCTAAGCTATACGTCTATATATACTCTATGCAGATAAATAAAATGTATGTGTCCGTTTGTAATAAAATAACAGCTTTTAACTAAATGCATATGAAAATATATACTGAAACGAAAAATAAAATATTTTTTTCTCTCGGCCTGTCTGTTTGTCAGTTTTGATCCGGCTGATTTCCGAAACGGCTGGTCTGATTTTAACGGGTCTTTCATTGTTACTAGAGTAACACAATTTACTCTCTAATTAAGTAACACTACAGTTTAACAAATGTCTGATAATGAGAACTGTAAAATACGTATACGTGAGCGGTCACGACGTGACACCCCTTACTGGCATTATGTAGGGATTTGTCCTATATTCCGTGCTACTTGAACTGACCTCATATAAAAACTGCGGTTATATAGTCATATCAATGAACTCGCCTTTATTTTCCAGATAGTCAAGATAGCAGAAACAAAAGAGGGGTTCATAGATTTGAACAATCTGGAGCTGAGACTACGCGAGCACGCAGGAACAGGGAAGCAGATGATCGGCTTCTTCCCAGCAGCCTCAAAACTCACTGGAGTGTTAACAGACGATGTGGCCACAACACTGCTGTTACATCAGTACGGAGCCTGGTCTTTCTGGGACTATACTTTAGCTGCTCCGTCGCTAGCAGTGGATATGAACCCAACATTCCCAGGAGTTGAAGAGGAGGTGGTGAAGAAAGATGCTCTGTTCTTCAATTGTGAGAAATTTGTCGGCGGAGTGCAAGGACCTTACGTGGCTGTTGTCAAGAAGGATGTTTTCAAGAATACCGTTCTGTATTCTGATGATGTTGAGGTAAATCAATTGGGATTAAGTATCACACTTAACAAAAGCGCTTTATACTCAAATTATATGGAGGAAAAGTTTGTATATACACTTCAAGTGCAAATATGCAACTTGATAATGCTCTTAAATGCTTCTAAATTGTCATCATCTAGCAGAGATTAATGCTCATGGGTATTTACCAAAGAAACTTCTAGATCAGTAAGTATTGCACCGAATAATTACCTAAATATTAATTGTCAATAATAAACAATTGTGGCCAAAATAAAAATGGAGTTGATAAAACTTAATATTGATGATGATGAAGATGACAATGAAGTATTTAGTTGCAATGATAGGAATTATTAAAGGTATCAATTTCCATAGGTGCTGAGCGAAAGGATTGAAGAACTGAAGTCGAGTGAGGCTGTGAGAGCTGCAATAGTGATGCAGTTGAGAGACGCTGTTGGGCTACAGAACATTGTGGAGAGACAGGATAATATCACCAGGTAAGAGAAGATCTAATTATTACGTAAAACTGTTAATTGGTTTATAATTTCAGGAAATTTTGGTCCACCGTGAAATAAACCGTTAATATTTGACGTCATACTGATACACTGGCCTTTATATAATCTTCTAGATGATATTTTTGGAAACAGTTACTGAAAGTAGTAAATGAAAGGGCAGGTTAGAAGTAAATAGTAATTTATTAAATGAAGATATAAGGCACTGAAATAACACAGACATTTCTTACCATATTGGTAAGAAATGTAGTAGTAGATGATGAGAAAAGAAGAAATATAAGGGTGCTAAGACGTATTTATGTATTTATTCGGAGAAATAAAAAAGTTATCTGTACATGCTTCGTAATTTAAACTAAAATCAACATTTACAATATAATCAAAAGATTCTAAGCTAGTTCCTGAAGTCTACAAAGGAAACTGACAAAAATATCATTTTGGTTCACAGTAGCAATGGAAATTTTCTTAGTGGCGTAGCAATATGCTGCTTTATGCAGCGTAGTTTAATAACAATGTCAACAAAACAAGCTAACTAACAATAGGAAATTTCCTGAACTCTGGTAAAATGGTTGAAAGTGTAAATAAATTACAGAGTTATGTCAGTGACGAACATTTTACAGTGCTTCGTTCAAATGTAGAAATTACTTTGTATTTTATATAAATTCAGTGCAAGATCGAACGTGATCTATTTTCCGATCCAGGCACGTATTAGGTTCGGTAACAGCTTGGATAACGCTGCAGAAATCCAGTCCAATATACTGAGAAAAGGTTTAGATGAAAGCAAGGCTTACATATTTTATACGATGCCCTAATTTAAATATTCAATTCATCTGAAGAACGTCTAGATATACAAGATTGCATTGCTCTTGCTTTCTTTAAAATTTCATTATCATCTTCGGGTAAAGCTATGTTTGCTAATGTAACATTACAAGATTGCTTGAGAAAGTTACTTTCTTCAACTGTTTTGCTATTGACACTCAACAATATCAACTTTACTTTATAATATACTAAATTAACAACGCTGCAAGATAATGTGCTGGTAGCTCATTCGCATCGGTTAAGAATAATATTTGTGCACATTTAAATAATGTTTGCAAATCGGCACCGACTACCGAGGTAGGAAAATTACCAGGGATGTTTACACTCTGCTGCAAACATGGGTCTCTTTGAATGGGATCTTCAGTTTAGTAAACATATTCAATCATTGGCCTTGAGGACGGATTGGTACTTACATTTTATTATTGGATCTATGACCTATTTTCTGAGTTATGTACATGTCAGTTGCTGAAGCAAAATTTGTCTTTCCCTCTCGTTGGTATTCTCAGTGCGGAGTGTCGTGATTCCTCTTGGAGATCACCATATCCTTCATAGGTTGGTGACATCCATTCCTGTCTCTGGCAATTTGAAGGGACTGGCAAACCTTGATGAACCAATAAAGATCCACTTTGTACCACTATCAAATTGGTTAATTGTACATATTAACGAGATCTCATTGCATGTATGGCATCTATGTTAAAGTCTGTTTGGCAAACATTCGCTACCACTACAAGCTATAAATAATAACGTTAGGAAAAACACGGAATGGGATCCACACGCGTATAAACATAATCATCTTTAAATAAAACCATGGGAACGTCATAAATATCTTTGATTTTGCGACGCAGTAAATACTGTTTAAAACCGTCAAGTCTTTTGTTTGAGCTTTCTGTCATCATAACATGCAGTACCCCTATCACGGGTTTGCTACCATTTATAATCGTAATTGTAATCTACACTCGCTAGCGTCACTCGCAATATTTGTATGAGATATTTTAGTTTTTCACGTCACCGCTGGGAGTCGCTGCACAATTTCACAATATTCCGCGGAGACGCTAGCGAGTATAGATTACAAAAACGGTGGCAAATCCGTGATAGGGGTACTGCATGTTATGATCTAGGATATCGACTATCCACCAAGGGCATTGGTCAGGCAATCCATAATATAAATGGTATTGTAACAAAACTTGATTATTTCATAATGCTGCTTGCTTCAAAGTACTTTGGCACATTAATATGCATAGATGTCCAATATACTTATAGATATCTTTACAAGTGTTTGCATACCATGTAATTGCCAGCAGTCACTTGTGCGAAGTGATTCAGGTCCATATGAAGTCTTTATTATTTATTAAATGTGTCTTCACTATTAGAATTATTTCCTAATTGACTCCTAAAGGGAGCAATTTGATTATAGGTACTTACAGTACTCCTTAGTATTTGTTGTTAACAACAGCAAATCTATAAACATGTTGAGTTATTGGTAAATAAATCGTAAACCTTTCTTAGCAGACAGCCTGGCAGAGCGACCAAATGCGTGTTTGTTTAGAATTTGGCACCGATTGCAAATGTTAACTTTCACATGACAAAAATTGTGTGTCATCTATAAATTATGTATTTTAATAGTTACATCTAGAAAGATATATAACGTACATTTGTAACCACGTTGGATAGAGGAAGCCCTTTTGGAATCGCGGCAGACGATTTTTTGCTTTACAATGCAAGACGGTTTACTATACGCTTCATTCGTTATGTAATCCCTTTGTCATTATGTTGCTGTAATGCTGTAGTGCTATTTTTGATCTTGTTGTCACTCTTGGGTCGGGTTAAGTAAGGCTATCTTTATTACTTTAGTTTCAAATGCCTTTTTTCTAAACAGAAGTCTAGATTGTTTTATGTGAGTTGTCTGCATTCAAATCGGGTAGATACAAGATCCGATGCAGTGGCATAATGTGATCTAGCCACTGCCTAGGCGCCAGACTAATCACTACATAACACTGGCGTCAATCACCTAGTCATTTTCTAGTTTTTACAACACTATAATATATCTAGGAAGTGTCAAACATTAATCAATGCTAGTAAGTTTTATAAAAAAAAATATCTGAGGATACTCGCATATAATATTATTGTGGCATTATTTTATACGAGTGTCGTGACAGCAATGCTTAAAGCTTGCCTGATTGAAAGCGGTAACCGTTGAATGCTTACAACATCAGAGATATCAACGGGCGTGTAGTCTGTAAGATTAAGTAATATTTTATTTTGTAAATATTTCCCTGTGTTCAGCGTCGTGTCGGTCGTTGGACTGCAAATCTTTGCATTATTTTAGCGAGAGTATATAGTGTGTAAAAATGCAATAGTTGTGTATGTTGCGAATGTTATGGTTGATGGATATACTATAAATGGTAACTCCGGTTAATAAAGATGTCTACAATGCAAGTTCATAAGGAATTTATACTAGTCGAATCGTGACTGGTTGCTAATGGTGATAGGTATGTTATTTATACAGGTAGACAAAATGCATTACCAAATTTTCTTTTCAATAAATGCATATGAAAGTATATATACAGTACATATATTTTTTTAAATGTGTCTTTGGCATTCTATCTGTTTGTTCCGGACTAATATCTGACACCGTTGGACCGATTTTTACGAGACTTTAAGTTCTTTGTTTGGGGTTCCGCAAAATAAAGCCCAGTCTACGCGTGTGAAACCGCGGGGCACTGTTAGTTAACAATATGTTAAGTCACTTGATGAACACTTCCCATAACATTTCCTTCATACTTAGAATCGATTGCATTACGTCATTTAGGGTGACTGGGCACCCTTCAAGTCGTTTGAATAATTTCCTTCTGCCGACAGCCCTACACATACATATTTTTCAAAGTATCTGTTCAAAATTATTGGCAATTTGGAAGAATAATATCGAAAGCCATAAAATTGCTGAGCAGGACTAGCATGAATACTACGAGAAATCTTTAAAGTCCATAATATTCTCAAGTAATGTTGTCAGGTAGACATGAGTAGTGCGATTTTTTGTTTCATGTCTAGTAGAAGAGACAAGGCAGTGATCACTTAAATAAAGTAAAATAATAACTACTGCTTACATAATATTTTTATATCTCAAATATTAGGTATATCATAGGTAAATACAACATATTGTGAAACTGTGTTTTCACAGGGATTCAATGCATACAGTACTGAATAAACATAACCCTAAGACCTGAATAAAGTTCGTCATAACATGAAAACGTCAGAATGGCGAACAATAAAGGCATGCCATGCATTATTAATATGACAGAAAGGAAAATGTGTAGAGGTCACGTTTGTACCGAGGAAGTACTTACGGAGCACGATTATCCAGTTTCCTCATTTCCCAGACGCTAACCGGCTGGTTAATTGATCCATTGATTAACTATTTACCGCTTACTGAGCTAACCATATGCTATGTACAGTACCGTATCTCAAGTATAGGTTTTGACACGTTCCAACGATGTCGCTTGATCATGCGATTTGCGCTTTTTTTTGTATGGTGACGTACAATTTCCTATGCTCGCCGGTTGGGGAGCTTTTTAACGCTCCCATACAAAATGATGAAAATAAGCAGGATACCGTTAACGTAACAACATATTATTAACATATTTAAACCTATTCTTGGGGCACGAGTTAGTAACACAGCAGTACCTAGTAGGTAAGTACGTAGAGTATCTGCGCGTGAATTTTATTCGTGGCGCGCCATACAGACAGCCAGGGACAGAACCATAAAATTACTACTGTGTATTCAAGGTCAGCGCTCATAGCTCGTGACGGCACCTAGGTATACGTTTCAATCATCGATAGATCATATCAATATCATGTTCAGTTGGACCTGATGAACTGACAGCAATATTTGCCAATTGACAGCGTAAATTGGTGCAACGCATCTTCAGTCCAAATGAAAGTCATCGTCAAATTTGTCTTTAGCTTAAAACAATTACTATCGTAGAATTGAGCATAAGAAAGAAGTAAACGACACAAGGACGCAAAGTGTGTAAAAATGTCATTCAAAGTCGTGGAATCGAATCGGGGTCAGTGCAGTCGCTTGCCCTCCATATAGGTATTGGTAAATGGGTCAGCGCGGTTAGGAATAGATGTTGCTATGCGGCACGCGCTCGCTTACTACGTGAAACATTCGTCGAGTAATAGAAATAATCTGTGTTATCTACATTCATGGTTATCGCAACTATTTTATTCGCTTCCTGATCAAATGCTCACTTTTATACTAATTGTCTTCAAATTAAAATCTTTATTTAATTTTTGACACCGATACAATTTTGAGAAATTACTGCCGGGTTCGGAACGTTTCTTCAACCTAATTTTTTTTCAAAAACAACTTAAGCTATACTTAAACTTAAGTAAGTGGACACATATTTCATGTATCAAGATTCAAGTTCAAGTAAAGTTCGAAAATTTTTCAAGAAAAATCTTGAGATTGGTATTTGTTAGAATAATAGGAATCTCCCTTAGAGCTGGTTATGGCATATGGCATAACGGACATCCGTACACTTTTAATTTTAATAGTAGGAATACCATCCAAAGTTTTGACTGACTTATGTATATAAACACACAGCCTAAGCCGCTGGGTCTAGACATGAAATTTGAAGAGTATGTTATTTGAGACGTGAAAGTATCCACTATGAAATGGTTATCTTTAGAGAATTGAAAATGCGGTCGCAAGCTAGTTTATAATGTAATTGTACGAATAATAAGGTAAGCAAATATTGTTTTCCAAACATTTTTAATACTCTTACGTATTTCATATTATGTAGTTATGTATTATTGAGTTCGTCGTTCTCTCAAATGGGGCAAACATCTTTTTATTACTCTGTACTCGTTTGAAATACATTTTCGTAGCAATTTATTTCGGGAATATGTCACTTTTTATTAGAGTTAGATAATAACTGTTTTTCATGTGGAAACATTTCTAGGCGTGTGTCATTACGTAGTAATGTAGGAAGTGTTGAAGTAGTGAGGTTTTTAAGGGATTATTTATTGGATGTGACAAAATTGGAGGGCGATAAGATGTTGCGGTAGAGAATTTAGGCTATTTTGATGAAAAAATAAAAAGTTTGTAGACAGGAATGTTGTGTGAAAATTAATTATTTATTAATAAAATACAGTTACAGTTTTCTTATTTGGGATATTCAAGCGAAAGTATGTAAAAATATGTTATGGTTTAGGGATAATGCGTTGGTCTTAGTAAGAACGTGGCTAATATAATTGGTAATTTATCGTAAGAAGGGAACATCATATTCAGTACCCACCCTATAGATTTACAACAGTTTAAATAAGTAAGTACCACAATATGTTCTGCTACATAAAAGTGGTCCAGCGAATGTTTACCTACATCAATCTAATTAGGGATCGTTGTAACAACTACATGCTCTTGAAATCGTGCCAAAAGCTTTACAACTGTTTTTGGGGCACTATGCATTCTTATTTGATTAAAGCGTAGTACGTTACGTGCTTGGGCATAACACAAACCATACCACAAATATACCATGAAGGTGTCAAAGGTGGTACCGTAGCCTATGGTCGCTTGTAATAACTGGGGATCACGCGCGGTTTACCGACCCTGTAAATATTTCTCCTGTAGAACCCCATGCTGTACTCGTTTGAAACAACAACGTTGGAGAGTTAATTCCACAACCGGAATGTCTGGAAAAGGAAGCTCCTTTTGAAATGATCCCCCGGTCATGGGCATCATTCTGATCTATGCTTCCCGTTGAACTTATTTGACAGCAATTAAATTTACTTATAGAACCTACTAACTGTGCCTCTTATTGTGTTATACAACGATTTAAGTCACGTTATACAGGAACGGGATAAAAATTCTTGTCCTTCTCTTTGTTCTAAGCTGCCGGTTTTGACTTATAAATAGTGTAACTAACATGACTTTCTTCTATATATACATCTTGGTGTCATTTTAAAAAAGGCTTATATGACGATCCATTATGACACATTTGGATTGTATATGAAGTGCATATTGTCATGTAACATCAATGAATACGGGGAAGTCTACTACTGAGAAGACGGTATTTAAGCTACCTGAATATCTACTGAATAGTCTTCTAGACCCAGTACGGTATAGCTAGATATAATTGTATCTAGCTAGACCGGTCCAGTCTGGTCTAGTTATCCTATATACCTAATATTTTCTACATAATATATTCAAAACCGAAATTCAGGGAATCAAATCAATAAACAATTATTATGTAAACAAGCTTGAACTTCGCTTGAATCTAAGGTTTACTTGGACTATAAATTTTATTAGCACAAATTTTACCTACATTACGGATTCCAGGAATATACGAAGCTTGTTATCATTACATGGTTATGTTAAAATTTATATTCGCTTACAATGTATTTCTTTGTTAACATAATGGAAATTTATACATTCAGGAACTTGGATTAATGAATTCCTTCGAGAATATTAATTTTATTAGAATAATTAATCCTTTCTAGGTCTGTAGACAAAGAAACATAATCCTCACGCTTCGCTTATAGAAATGACACAAAATGTACGGGAATGACATATGTCACGTGACAAATTTCTGTCATTTCCATAAATTTTCTATCGTTTCTATCAGCGCAAGTGCGAGAGAATGATACTCTCTCTAGGCCAGCTGTGCGGTCAGGTTGGAGCAATACATTTAGATAGACAACAATTTCCTCCTAGTAGTATAATCGTAAGTAGAAAAAGTATCCACGTAAGTAAGTTATCCACGTCATTATACTACCGAATAAATTAATACAAATGTATACATAAAAACATGAATGTATGTACAGCTGTTTTTATCCGACTTATGGTAACTTTTTGCTTATATCTTATTTTCAAAAATATCGGCAGCGCAAAATAATCTCTCTTGAAGCAATGTGATTTCTTAGTAATTTCATTCAGTACCTACTGTAACATCTTTACATCAGTATTTACAGTGATAGTTACTAGTAAATAAATTATTCAGTTTATGTTGAGAAAAATACTACAGGTAAAGTTTCCTTCTGAGAAGGAACTTGGTTAATTTATCAAAAAGAAAAAAAATATATTAATAACCTCCCCGAAGTTATTAGTCCCCTATGTTACCCATAGGTATATGTTATAACAACAACACCCACATTTCACCGAATATGATGAAGTGCCAACGTGACAGAGGGCGAGTCCATCGCCTTCTCAGGCACTATTCATACCTACGTCTTTGACATACTTCTCATATATATGCAGGCTTCCTCACGATGTTTTCCTTCGGTGTGCAATAACTGCTCGTAAGTGTTCAGAAAAACTCATTGGTACAGGCCTAGAAGGCGACTGCTCTAACTCCAAGGTCACGGCTCTGCTGCTTAATTCGAATATAATCTTAACCTACACTTAAATATAATATTGTGGCCACGTGACGTCGTTCAAGCATATGGTAGTGGTTACTGGTTACGATCGACTAATGTGCTACTTGCTTGGTTAGTATAGCCATTGTTTAGCGTGGTGTTTAGTTAATTAGTTGTACACAGGCTCTGTGTTGTGTAGTACAATGTCAGGGCCATATGGTGAGTAATCGAGGCGACATTTGATACGGTGTTTGTGTATTCATTACACGGCTATTCTATTGCCTACCACCGGGTAATGTTTTGTGATTGATGATGTATTCGTGCGGCTAATGTGCTGTTTGCGATGTAACAGTTAATTGATCGGGGAAATTGTCATATATTTGTAATGAAACTGATTAATTTTGAGCCGTGGTAAGGCACTATGAACGTTGAATAACTACCATGGGTTCGGAAATTAGACTTCTGAGAAGAATCGAAGTCGTTTCAATAATATTTTATACTAGCTGGGCCCAGCAGTTTCACCCGTGTAGACTTAATTTCATGGGTGGCCTGCGGAACCCTGAGGATTTTTAATCTAACCTAGGTTACTCCTTGCAACATCAGCTAACTGACAGTGAACGTCCCGCTAAAATCGTTCGTTTCGGAGATTACCTGGAACAAACTCTTTGAAACTTTGAGTTATTTAATTTGGTTCCGTAATTCCGTATATACTTTCAAATGCAATTAGTGAAAAGCTGTTATTTTGGAATTACAAAGAGACACTTCAATTTTATTTATCTGTATATAGATAGACCTAGATAGAGAGGTACACCAGATTGGATACAAGTAGGTGTGTATATCAGTAAATATTTAAAGGATTCAATTTTAGATGAGCACGACGGAGCAAACGTTCTTATATTTAAAAAAATATCTAAGATTCAAATTGCATAGTAAGTTAGCTTAAAGTGTGATCCGGGGTGTGCGAGACAACAAAGAATTACGCTATAGGTACTAGCAATATTCTGGCAATCCCTTAGAAGCTTTGGCTTCTAATTAGAAGTCATGTCAAGAAGCCGGTTCAATTTTTTTTTCTGTGCCCCTAAAAGTAGGTGAATTGTAAAGTGTTATTAAATCTGGGTAGCAAATATCCAGAACTCTCAATGCCTGCAAATGGCCAACACATCCGAAGGAGTTCCTTATCCCGATCGGTTTAAGTCCCTACTGACCTCCTTAAAGGAGTTGTAGCTTACTTAAACAAAGCAGTCTCTTCGGAAGTTAGTTTAATCGGTCGAATTACGTGACTACTGTTTTATAGCTTCAGGGAATTTGCTTTGACGAACTTTTGACATATTAAGCACTAGCGGACGTCACGCGGTTTCACCCGCGTATATCTTGTTCCCGTGGGAGTACGGGGATAAAATATAGCCTGTGTTACTCGCTGATGAAGTAGCTTTCCAATGATGAAATAATTTTTGAAATTGGCTCTGTTGTTGTTGAGTTTATTCATTACAAACATACACACAAAAATACAAATATTTCCTCTTTATAATAGTATTGTAGATATGGCCTAAATCTTCACGCCATTAATGTTTTATATGTCAGACGGCTGAAACACGGAATTGAACATTTTTTGAATAATTTTTTTTTATATTATTTTCCTTGCTTTTTGAGGTACGCAATTTTTTTACCACAGTATTATAACATTATAATACTGTGGTAAAAAAATTGCGTACCGTATCTGTGTTCTTATTGTTAAATTCAACTGTCTACTGTAATAAATATTGTACGTTATGACTTAAAGATGATTTTGCTTTGATATTCTTGAACACTCATAACAATCGGTGAATGTTTTCACATAATATATTAACGTATTCACAATGAGATGTTACATACGTGTTCAACTGTTGGTGACGTCTTTGTACTTCCGTATAGCGCTCTCCGTGTTACACAGGTACTTTAATACTGCAATAAGCAGAGCCATTCATATAATAAGTATTCACTAGATACTATCCTACTTCGACCTAATCTATATTCCTAATTTTAAAAAAATCCTATCATCGATTTTGATCTAACTGAACTGATTCGTATCGCACGTATATAATTGAATACTCGTAGGCAGGAAAGGAGTAAAGTAGGTAGCTATATACGATACGATTATTTACATAACATCAACGTGCGCCAGCCAGGACCTTGGTAAAGTAATTTGTTTGCTAATTGGCGAATTATGAGATCTCGTCCGCCCATTGCAAATTTATTCCTCACTCCACAATCGTTTGAGCATATTACGTTTGTTTCCTTTATTACTAACAAATGTTTTGAAATAACATCAAATGATTCAAATCAGTCAAAGAAAATACAATCAAACAATAATCGAAATAATTGGATCCCGATCTCATTATCTATCAAACAGGTTGCCCGTCATCTCATAGAGGTCTTATGTGACTAACAGCCTGGAGCTTTTCTTGTTCAAAAATGCAGCATTGCTATTCCTCGCGACAATGCAACCAACTTATTTGGCACTCGATAAAGGTTTGGGTTCAAGTTCCTGCCTCGTTGGTCTAGTGGTAGTAAGCGCTACTGCAGAACACGAAGACCTGGATTCGATCAGGGAAAGTGTTATTGAGCTTTTCCATCTGTAATTTCCCAATAGCCCAGATAGTCTTGTGCCTGTTACATGGGACTCAAATATAACTGGCCAAATGTGGGTGTACTAATAGTCAAGTTCCTGTCAAGTCCAACTCCTTCGGGAAATACTGGCGTCAGCATGTATGTTAATATTCCGACTGAAAACAAATCATTACTATTGTTCCAGACAAGTGCTATCTCACATCAAGAACATCCCAGAGCTGATAATCCTGGGCAACGTGCCCCCAACTGTCCGGAGGCTGCCGATCTTCTCCCTCATGGTGAAGCATCCTCGCGGCACCTTCCTGCATCACAACTTTGTGTGTGCAGTGTTGAATGACGTCTTCGGGATCCAGGCAAGGGGTGGACTAACCAGCAATCTGAACTACGGATCTGATATCCTCGGCATTGATGATCAGCTGCTTAAGGAGTATGAGAAGTTGTTGGATGTTGAAGTGTTAGTATTACTATCAAACTTTCTAATTATTCAACCTTATTATGTAGATCCTAACTGATGGGAGTCATACACATCACTTTAATTGTACCTATTGATGGTATTAGTTCGCTAACAACACAACCACCTGGAACTAGAAGAGAGATAGGTATACTATAGTTTGATTATTACCATAGGACGAGCTATTCCCATTTAGAACACAGCAACGACGACACAATCTTTTCTCAAAGTTTATTGTGTAGTTCGTACATTATACCGTACTCATATTACGAGTTTGAGTCTGTTTGTTTGGCACGACATGAATAATTCCATGGGTAGTTACCCCCACTATTTTCGCTGAGCGCTCTAGAACTAGTGACGGCATCTGCACGAGTACTCGATAAACGTCGGAGCTCATCTTATAATTACCAAAGTGTGATTGATGGTAATCAGTTACCATACTCATTTATGCTATATTGTTGACCAGCAACCAACTAGGAAGTGAGTAACTTGAGTGGGAAACAGGTATGATTCCTAATCCAAGATATAATAACTTCTAACGAAGACAAACTCAAAGAGATATCTAGGAGTAGCTAGAAGTATTATTTCATTGTCTGTGTTAAGTAGGATTTAAGATAAGATAATTTATGAGAGCTGTTGTACTGTCTGGCATCACAAAGAAATATCAATGAGTGTTGTTACGCAAACTGCACAGGAACAGTGTTGCATTATATGTAATTACGTCAGCCGTATAATTCTACGATTATACATTATTCATGTCAAAATACCTCCTACACAAGCATTTGCCGACCTTTATGAGGAAATAATGCTATAGGATACGAGTTTTCTAATAGATAAATACGCGACACTATTCAAATAAATATATACACATCAAATCGAAGGTAACGTGTCCATATTCTCACGAAGAGAACAGTAGACTAGGCATGGTACAAATACAAATGCTAATGGTTCATTTTATTCCTTTTCCAGGCAAACAGAAATAGCAAGAGTTCGCAAACTAAGCGACGTGAAAGCACCAGAAGTGCCAATACATAATGAACATCTTCGTCCAGGATTTTGTAGGGTTTCCCTACCTTTCTTCATGTCGGATAATGAAGTGGCTTTCGTACTCGAAGCTCTTAAGATGGTTGCTACAGAAAGCTGGAAGATATTACCACAATACGTTGTAAATCCTGAGACTGGACAATGGAGACATCATTCCTGCTCGGTGCTGAGGGACAAGAAGTCTCTGCATTCCTTAAGGTTCCACGATGGGAAAATTACAGCTCATGAGCGCCGGGTTTCTGGTGAGAGTTACTAACATGTAATAATTGTTATCAATGCACTAGTACGCAATATTAACCACGATGTTTCATTGATCTTTCAGGGCCTGGTATATTCCCTCAAACATATACAGAGTGCTTACAAACAGCTAGGAATCTATTCAACAGGGCTAGGAAGTTGGCTATGAAGTGTACAGCAGTGCAGCCTGAAGTTGGCTTCAATCCGCGAATTGACTATCTTAGGTGGTTCATGTTGCCTAAAGAAGCTCACGAGTTGCTCTTAGGTCGCTCGGCTAATGTCAAACACATTGTGCCATTCGACCCTTCAGGTTACACAGGAGCGAGAAAGAGTCTCAACTTCTCAAGGTCTTCCAATACTTGCTCACCGATATTAGGAGCGTCGGCCAGACATTTTAGTCTATCAGCCATAGATGACTGCCAAATATTCAGACTGAAACAGAAACAGAAGTTCTTTTCAAGAGAGTCTAGTCTCAGAGAAACACAGAAAGAAGAAACGGAGTCCCACCCTGTTCAGTTTGTTGTCGGGGAGTCAGTTTCACCCCTGCGCTTGGGTCCTTCAAAACAGCCTTTATTAATGAGATCCAGATGTTACAGTTTGGGCTCCGACAGTCTTCCCGTACCTCTAAGTGCACAAACTAAAATGAACTTAGGCTTGAAAGAAACAAGCCCAAATAATATTATTGAGAAGACGAGTAGTTTCTGCAATTGCGGCAGCCAGACTGACTTGCAGTCCCTCGACGACCCAATGATCTCACCCGGAAAAGTCTTCTCGTACAGCACACAGAGTAGCACCTCTGCGTCTGATTGCAGTCAAGTAGGACGTGCTTCACCTACTACTTCTCTCAACTCACATACGTCTGATGATCTGCAAGCTTATGTTAAGGAGATGACCAGAGAAATAGCAACAGAGATTAAGTCAGAAATACGGGAAGTAATATCAAGGGTAGATGATATTCTTGATAATACTGACTCTCTTGATCAATCCAATATCAGCATTAATTCGATATCTAGTCAAAGCGATAAAAACTCTGTGTCCGTCATA
This sequence comes from Watsonalla binaria, assembly GCA_929442735.1. NCBI lineage: Eukaryota > Metazoa > Arthropoda > Insecta > Lepidoptera > Drepanidae > Watsonalla > Watsonalla binaria. Next base: position 5,960,431 of record OV838938.1, read on the forward strand.
GACGTGGCTGAGTATTTAATGGGGATGTCCAGGGAAATGGCCTCAGAGGTTAAACACGAGATTCGCGAGATGGTGAATCAGGTGGATGAGATGATATCTCCTGATTACATTGGGTTGTCTTCAAGGAAAAGTTCGCCGCCTCAGAGGGGAAGGCAAAGGATTGGCTCTGGTCCAGAATTGGGATTGGATTTACAAAAAACTCCTCAGCGTTTAAGGAAGTGCCCTACGAGTCCAGTACTTCCTTCTCAATATGATGAGGAAGAATCTCGCTTCTGCAAAAGATCACCGACAACCTCGTCTCCTAAATCAGCACAATGCACTCCGTCACACGAAGCTTCTGGTCCAAACAGCATCTCATTCAACTCTAGTGATGCATCGACGCCGGATACCATAATCCAAGTCGTGACCACATCCAACTCACCAAACATGCCTAAGTCTCTAAGCTCAAATAAACTGTCGGACGATGAAATCAGCTGTAACGATGCAGCATGTAGACAATGCTGTATGAAGAAAACTTGGTGCCAAAATCCATCAATCAGCTCTCAAGACAGTGGCATCAATATGACATTCACTGAAACTGAATCTTATTTGGATTTTGGTAAGTTATGTTCTGTATTGAATCAAGTGATTATTCAACTTATTTATTTATTCAATAATTAGAACGGCATACAATGCCAATTACACTAATCAGACACTAATTTATAGATCAATAGAAAAATAATAATATACGGTACCCAAGTTACTCGACAGTTCGACCTAATGTTTTGCACTAGTATTATTTGATTAACCATATATCTAGATTTCAAGACTATTAATAGTATATAATTGATGGTAAGGGTGTTAAGATGCTAATTGATGGGGAAGCTAATAAAGCTAATAAAAAATTTCTTATTAGATACGTCGTAACCTGATTAGAATGATTGACACTTGCAGTAAAGTGGAGGTGTTCCCCAGATCCGACGATGAGGACAAGACGAATGCAGACCCGGATGAGAATATGCCAGAAGCACGAGAAGAGTGAAGTCCCTGACATCATTGAGGGTGTTCCAGTGTGTTCCTCGGACCTCACGCGCAAGAGATGCGACCTTGACGGTGGTGATGTGTTCCAAGCTGATGACGACAAACAACGGTAAGTCAATCAAGGTTTTGAATAATTATTTCGATTACTCTTGTACTTACTTATGTTTAGTATAGAAGAGTGAAAATGGGATATGAAAAAGTGTCTGGAAATGTCCATTCTTCAATAGCAGCGAGACAGAGAATTTGCAACAGTAATCTTGTTGAAGACCTATAGAAATTTATTCAGATGTATAGTTAAAAGTACCTACTCGTAGTATTACCAAATTCTGTGTAATACTTACAATTGCTTTAATTTCTTTTAAATTTACACACACATTACACACACATTTACACACATTATTTGAAAATATCATATGTTAATTGTGACATTTCACGAGTGAATGTACGGATATAGTATTTCATTTGTGAGGTTAATAAACTGAACTATCGTGACGTCCTGCGAAGTAGATTTGGTGTAAATTACCCGTTAAAAGATTGGCAATCCATCAGCAGTGTTTGTAGGCCAACACATAAATCTCTGGAGCGATTTTTCATCGTGACAGGAATCTGGCGGCTTTTAATATAGTTTACAATTTAAGAAAAAATCATTTTTGTATGAAACTTAGTGAAAATAGGAAGGTATCGTATTCGTATGGATAAAGAGTGTATTAGTAGGTACTATCTAAATATAAACTTGGCTCCTTCCCTCTGTGACTGAAACCACTAGTCTAGGCGGAAAACGGAATTCATTCTAAGAAATCTTTCGCCTGTTTGCGTTTGAGATGGTTTTACATTGGTAACTTGGTTTAAGTTAACAATTGTGTTAGCTTCCAGTTATTTACAATCCCTTGTTTCCCCCGCAACCAAGTCATGGCTGTAATAACTAGAATCCAATGTGATCCGGCATCTTGTCTTCTATAAGTACCTTACTCTATATCTGCTTCCTCAACTTCCACCCCTGGTACTTACAGAACATCAGTGACCGATTCCAAGCGCTCCAGTCGGTGTTCGAATGCGTCGTCCAGCTGCTCGGACCGTAGCTCACGGTCCAGTGGCTACGGCACTGATCAGAGGTCCTCGCAAGAGGAACGCTTTTATGATAGAAGGTCAGTCTTTGGCAAACCTTTGTGTGTGGTTTCAATGTCTTGAGTGTTTTCGCATATCTTCTTATTGTCTTCTGTTCGATTTGCTTTGACTGTCATATTCCTTGATGCTATATTTCAGTGTAGTACATATATGTATGTTCTAAGACAATTACACTCTTTTCTTTCGATAATTTTACAGCGTTTGTTTTTTGCGAACCATCTAGCTTTTGCTTAGACCCTTCAAAATATCCTTATTTTTTTTTTTAAAGCCTATATTAACCTTTTAAACTGAATAGGTTTATTGACTTTCTTACATGTTATGCTCACGCCTGTAGTCTCCGAAGGGGTAGGCGAAGGTGTTATAACAACACCCACATTTCACCGAAGATGATTAAGTGCCAACGAGACTGATGGTGAGTCCATCGCCGTCTCAAGCACAATACATACGTCTTTGAATAACTTCTCAGACATGCAGGGCATGATGTTTTCCTTCACCGTAAAGCACGTGGTGTGAAATCACAGCATATAATATTTAAAAAAAACTCGCTTGCGTAGTACTCGACAGCTCAAACGCCACGGCCACCACGTTGATTATCCTCATATCAATATATATTTGTCCTTGTCGCAGCGACTCCAATGTGTTCAAGTCAGAGTGGGAGGAGGAACAGGACGACAGCAGTGCGTGCAGCGACAACTCCCTCACAGACTTCACCTTCGACGACGAGGGCAAGTGGCACTGCCCGCCTAAGGCCATTTGGAAAGCTACTGTTGAGGTAAGCATGCCTACTTTGGTATGACCATTTCGTGGTATTTGTAATCGTTCTGAAGCCAAAATTGTATACTAGCTTCAGCTCGCGGCAATCTATTATGAGGAGAGGTCAACTAAACCTAATGACCCCTTTTGCAGATGTCGACTATAAAATATATATCACATTACATCAGTTGTTTATATCATTTTTCAAAGCTGTGCACGGAATATAGGTATCGCTAATAATTAGACCAATAACTAGAAAACTGACATTTACCGAAGGGGTATTAAGAATCTATCGGTCTGTTGCATGAATCCGCAATTTAAATTGTGTCTATGAATTAATGACTCGGAGTTGCGAGATATACACAAGCATGTTTAAACTCCTTTGCAGGCAGTCCATGAGTTCAACATGATCCGCCCTGGAGATAAGGTGCTGGTCTGTTTGTCTGGAGGCAGGGAGTCCATCGCGCTCCTGCACACCATGCACCAGTACCAGTTCTACGCCAGGTCCAAGGGGATACACTTCAGTATCGGTGAGACATGCACTTTACATACACACAATATAGTTATTACCATAAATAAAATACAATACTAGTTTCTTTAAAATGGTTAGGAAAAATACGAAGAAAAGGTAGGTAGGATTTGTATCATCCGTTTTAGTATTTTTCATTGTTAATAATCTAGAAACAAGTCTTAATAAAAATATTTTATAAATATGTATAAGTAGTTGAAACATAAAATTACCAGATCTGGCTCGAAGGACCATCGTCGGCCATTTTTTCGTAGTTTTGCATACCTTATGTTAAATTGACATGTTGTTCTCAGGTGCCCTATTCGTCCACGAGCCCAAGTCCCAAGTGGACCCGTTGCACCTGATGGCTTACTGCCGGACCCTCGGGGTCAAGTTCTTCTACCAGGATAAACTGGACGAGGATACGTCAGATAGTAAGTAACTGCTAAGGATTTTTACTTGAGATCATATGGGTGCCAAGACACGAAGCTAGTAGATGGTATACGCCAAATGGTCTCCTGTTCTTGCAGCTAGTGAGTTATTCCGAAAAACCTTACGTGCAGTGATTTCACACCACGTGCTTTACCCTGCATACATCTGAGAAGATTACAAGACGTATGTATAGTGCCTTAGATGACGATTCGCCGTCTGTCACTTAATTGTCTTCAGTGAAATGTGGGTGTTGTTATTGAAATACCTCTGCCTACAAGCGTGAGCACATGTATGTATGTCCAGCAGCGGTGGTCGGCGGGCGCGGCGCGGAGGCGGGTCGCTGGGCGGTGCACGGCGTGCGGCGGCGGGCCTACGCCGCGGCCCGCGCGCAGGGCTACGGCGTGGCCGCGCTCGCCCAGACGCTGGACTCCGCCGCGCGCGCCTTCCTCACCGCGCTCTTCCACCGCGGCGAGCTGCACACGCTCAAGGCGCACTATCGTGTCAGGTATACGCCGACTATATATCGTTTAGGAGCCGTGGTGGCCTTGAGGTTCAAGCAGTTGCCTGCTACGCAAGCGACGCAAGTTCGAATCCCAATTGGGCCCTGTACCAATGAGTTTTTCTAAAAAACTTATGTGTAGTGATTTCACACCACATGCTTTACGGTGAAAACGTCGTGAGGAAACCTGCATAGTTCTGAGAAGTAATTCAATGACGTATGTAAAGTGTCTGAAACGGCGATGGACTCACCATCTGTCACGTTGGCACTTAATCATCTTCGGTGAAAAGTGGGTGTAGTTATTACAACACCTCTGCATACCCCATCGGGGAATACAGGCGTGAGCATATGTATGTATGTATCGTGTAGTAAGGAGGTGCAATGCCTGGTGCACTGGTCCTGGTCCTGAAGCACAGTATAAATATATGCGTACCACATACTAATGTACATATAGTTTTTAATAATTTATTCACATATGAATGTTTTGTTACAGAGAGCAAGAGATTCGTATTATCCGGCCGTTCATCTACGTGCGCGAGCGCGCGCTGCAGTCGTTCTGTCGCGCGCGAATGTTGCCCGACTTCCGAAGCGACCGGGAACTATCGCCGCCGAGCCCTACTCACAGCGACGATAGTGGAGACCTTGGGTAGCTACCATTTTGCCATTAATCCTTCTCTTAGTGACATTCCAGTATCAAAAGAATGGTCTGTTAAAAAATAAGTAGTTAGGGGCATACCACCATCGACCTAAGCACAGCGTATTAAGAATTTCTGAGTTTTGTAAAATTAAACGTCAAAGCTAAGATATTCTTAGTAGGCGCTACTTAAACGATCATAGTTGGCCCCCGAAATTAATTTACATTGTTTGGTCTCCAGCAAAGAAGTCCAGTTAGAGCGCTCGGTGTCTGAGCCGTGTGGCTCGAGGTGCGCGCTGGGCACGGGGGGGGGCTCGGCGCGTGCTCTGCTGTACGACCACGAGCGGCTCTACCCGTACCTGTTCGCCAGTCTGAAGGCTGCTCTACATCCGCTTATCAGTGCCAGGTTTGTCTAAATCTATACAATGTATACAGATAAATAACATTGAAGTGTCTGTTTGTAATTCTAAATTAACAGCTTTTTACTAATGCATACTTACTTTAAGTATTGTAATACGTATTATAGTAATAAAAAATTTAAAAAAATCCACCATCTGTCTGTCTGTTCCGACTAATCTCAGAATAGGCTGGGCCATTTTCAACGAGACTTTCACTGGCAGATTACTGATGGTATAAGGAATAACATACACTTAGTACTTCCTTTTATTTTAAACAATATGGGTTCTGTGAAATAATGATTCCATGAAATTAAATCTACGCGGGCAGTTACTTTTAAATATATTTACATAAATACATACATACCTACATATTCTAAAGACTATATTATTTTAGGCAGAGGTGTACTTATAGCAGGTACCCCAGAGAGCGAGCTTATTGCCATTCATTACCTGTAGAACCTTTCCTGTAGACTCTGACCAGCAATAATTATTTCTTGCTTCCTGACTCTTTACTGAATCGTAATCAACACGTCTTAATTAATTGCAGGAACATTGAGAAAGATCTGAAAGAGCATAGACACCGAAAGAAATCGGTGATTCAAATGAAGAATGGAGCCCCAGTGTACGATTCCGACGAAGGAACGGAAGAGGAACCAGTGCCATAGACAAACGTCAAACGTCCCGCCAAATGTTGACACCCTTGTAGTTTCTACTATGTACGTAAAATATTGACCTCTTGTGATTTATTACCGAGTGATATATTTTACTTGCAAACAAGTAAAAATGTTTAAAGTTTGCGTATTATATTATGTGATTAAGTTTGCTTAGTGTTGCCATATAGGTAAGGCCTTACCAGGATGGTACGTATTTTTATGAACAGATGTGGATAAGTGGAAAGCATTTGTTAGAGTGTTGACGAAATATATTTTTCAATGTTGTTGATGTGTTTTGAGATTGTATGGAACATTATATATTTATTGTTCGTGAATATAAAGTTTTATCTATGTGTAAGGCGAAGCGTACATCTAGTGAAGTACCAAACAAACTATTTTGATGTAAACACGTTGTACGTAGAATATAGATACAAGGAGGCCTTAAGCAGAGCGTATTAAGAACTTCTAAGCTTTGACGTTTCACTTTTGTAAACGTCAAAGCCGAGAAGTTCCTAATGCGCGCTGCTTACACAATTATAGTTGGCCTCAAGTTCAATACTAATGTAGCAAGCAATGTGAGAATAGCGTTTATTTACATGCTAACCTCCTTACTCATAAACGTTGGGAAGCTACCTCACTCTTTTTATTTGTTAATGAAAGGGATAGCATATAACTTTGACAGTTTTTATGAGTAATGGGGTGACGACGTAGTGGTAAGCTTTTCGTCAAGTTACGAAGTGAGTTATTATTTTTTGAGAAGTTTACTAGTTGCTTTAAAAGCGCTGGTATTATTGTTAACAAGATGGTCTCCTAATATTTATCAGATATTATACATTCGAATATACAATGTTTGACTTTTTAGTATTAAAACACGGTTTTATTCAGTAAAATAATCGGCCTATGTATTCCTAACAATATTTTTTGTATTTGCGACACGAGTCCAATTTTTATATTTATTTATGAACGCACTCAATATTTACATCGAATGTGGTGTTTTTTTTATGAATGGCAACATCGACAATCAGGTTCCATTACAATAAAGAAAAATGGAACGTGGCTGTTGATGTTAGACTGAACTGATATCTTCGTGAAATATTATAATCTTCTAGTTATTATGATATGTTTTAAACATAGATATCTTTTTTATTGCATTATAAAGTTGTTAGTAAGGTAAATATTAAGTTGATGTGAAAAAGTAATTGTTGTAATTAAGTCGTGAATGTCCCATAAATAGCTTCCATTGATATTGTATTCATATACATTTTGTCGTATGAAATAAAATGATGTTTTAACTAAATATTATATGTGTATCAATACTACCTTTATTACTACCTTTTCTCTCAATAACCCTATTCTGATAAACACATCTACCCTATTCTGAAGAGCGCAACTACCCATTCAGATAAACGGAACTTCGCTATTCCGAGGAGCTCAACTCATTCTGACTACAACTACCCAATTCTGAATAACGCAACTATCCTAGTCTGAAATCTGATAAGGTTCTTCCAAGTTTCAACAGAATCGTTTGAAATCAGAGGTTTAGCCTTGAAAAACAAATTATGGGTATATCTGTGACTACCCGTACGTCGGATAGCTCAATTATTACGTTTTCATAAATCTCATCATCTAAGCTGTTGCGGCTGAGTGAGTTTCCTGCAGGTACTTCTCAGAAGTCTAGTTTCTGAACCGGTGGTGAATTTACGATATTCATACCAGGGCGTTGCCAGGGCCCAAAATGGATAAATATTTTTTATTTTCAACGGCCGTGAGAGCCGTAGTGGCCTCGGGGTTTAAGCAGTCGCCTGCCACGCAAGCGACGCAAGTTCGAATCCCAGCGGGGCCTGTACCAGTGAGTTTTTCTAAAAACTCATGTACAGTGCTATCACACCACGTGCTTTACGGTGAAGGAAAACATCGTAAGGAAACCTGCATATTTTTGAGAAGTAGTTCAAAGGCGTATGTATAATGCCTGAGACGGCGATGGATTCACCCTCTGTCACGGGCACTTAATCATATTCGGTGAAATGTGGGTATTGTTTTTTCAACACCTCTGCCTACCCCTTCGGGGAATACAGGCGTGAGCATATGTATGTATATATTTTCAACGGTAGGAGACACTGTTCAGCAGTCTTGGTACTTGGGTTATAATTGAAACACGATTACTAACTTAACTAGCTTAAATGTATTTGTTTAAATCACGAATACATTTACACATTATAATCATGCGTGTGTGCGTGCCCACATCAATACACCGTTACAGACTAATGAGTATTATAAGTACTACAGATTCATCCTTTATTATGAGAAAAAAGCTTTGCTTCAAACACTGAATGTGATAAAATTACTACTTAATATATCCTAAACGCTTTAAGCAGAATATAACCTAATAATGATATTATGTACTTCTACTTAAGCATATATTTTTAACATTGAATTTATAATTTGTAAGTACATTTATTTCATGACAACACAACATTACCTTAATATAGAACCCTTAAGCAACTACGTTACATCATTATGCGTTACACTAACATCCATTGCGATTTGCAGTACTCTAGATTATATGAGAAAGTATTTAATTAATTATAGAGAATTGTAGTGATGGTGCCCTAGTGACAGCTCACTTCTTGGCACCGCCCTTGCAGCATGGCTTGCCCTCTGAAATATAAATTGCAAGTTAACTAAGCTTATTGAAAAAGTAATTTCATAATCTAAATTGATAAAGTGTTTAAATTGATATGGAAGGATTAATTAAGGATTAGGATTAATTCACATTAAAAAAAATTTTTTTTTCTCTGTCATCGTCACTGCATATTTTGTATGAGAATTGTGGAGCGCCGCCTATATATTGCTGTGAAAGTTCCATAATAATGAATTTAGAGTTATTATCAAAATATACTTAATTTAAAATATAGCGATTTTAGCGATTTCAATTTGATTGTGCAGTAATTTCGTCTGCGTTTCTATCTGTCTGTGACATGACTTCCTTTTGAGGTAAGTTGACGGTTATAGTATCTACCCACGAATTTAAATATATTTTACGTTGATTGTACGAAGCGCTTTTGACGATACATTTGTGTAATGCAACTCTGAGTGTATTTCAAGTAGCTCTCACACTCTTAGTGTGAGAACAGGGTGTGTTAACCCTTCAATGGTGTGTGTGGTGTATACAGTACCGGAGGGCTTGCCATCGCCGCAGGCGCAGGTTGGGCCGCAGGTGCAGTTGGCACCACACGCGGCCTTCCCACCACCGCCACACGTGTCTAGATAAAGGTGAAAGAAAAGCTTAATACATACATACATATGCTCACGCCTGTATTCCCCGAAGGGGTAGGCAGAGGTGTTGTATTCACAACACCCACTTTTCACCGAAGATGATTGAGTGCCAACGTGACAGATGGTGAGTCTATCGCCGTCTCAGACACTTTACATACGTCATTGAATTACTTCTCAGAAATATGCAGGTTTCCTCACGATGTTTTCCTTCACCGTAAAGCACGTGGTGTGAAATCACTGCACATAAGTTTTTTAGAAAAACTCATTGGTACAGGCTCCGCTGGGATTCGAACTTGCGTCGCTTGCGTAGCAGGCGACTGCTCTAACCTCAAGGCCACCCACGGCTCTTTTATAAAAAGCTTAATATATACTTGTAACTTCCATTCTATCTATACATGACGTCACGTGGTTCACGTGCGTAGTTCTCGTTCCCGTCAGAGTAGGTACGGGGATAGAATACAGCCTATGTTACTCGCTGATGAAGCTATCCATTGCTGAATGTTTCTAATCTAATATAGTATAAATAAAATGTGACATCGCTCATTTGCTACGACAGTGTGTGAATCTGAATAACCTCGATTTTACGAGTATTTTTTAACTTTTTATCGACCCTAACTCTTAAATAAATATTGCCCTTAATGCAGCAATAATGCTATAGTGCGATTAATTAAATATCACGATGATATGATTAAACTATTCACTAGGTAAATACTGTGTTATAACAAAGTATTTTTATCAAATAACATGTTACAATAACCCTAACAATGCAGTATAAAGTGTGAATCTTAACACAATGTATAAAATATGAAAACGACTAACATACATAATGGGAATCTTATAACCCATTCGAGAGCGTTCCATTTGCCCTCGCATAAAGAATAAGGTCATCTCTTACCCTGGAACCTAAGCAAGTAAGCTGGCAATTATTACAAATTTAAAAAGCAATTTATTCCGAAAAGGTTGATAATTGAAAAACAAAAATTAAAGAGACTCGCAAATTGCAAATATACATTCTGCAGGTTGTACGTGTGGCTGTAAATGATACGTGATTAAATACTATGGTATTTACTGTTAATTAATAATATGTTCTACTTAAGCTCTTTTGATATTTTTAATTCATATTGGTGACTAAGTAATTACCTATATACAATAAGTAGCATACACCTATCTTTGTTCTTTGTCAAAAGAGATATTAAAACAGTAACACGCTTTGCCCTAATTCTATTTAAACCAATACAAATCCACTTCTTAGCCACCTACCCTATTTAGAATCACGCTCTCTCTCTCTTATTCCCTATACAGTTTGTAAATACCACCCACCTACCACAAATGTTAAGAAATATATCAGACTTTATCAAAATTAGGTATAAGTACACTTCAATACACCAACTGCGTAACAGCGCATAAACGAAATTACCAAACATACCAACAAAATAATATTTTGAAATTCTTCTATATTCAAGTTCTTAAATGCAGGCTATATCCGCGTATCCAAATATATAGTAGAAAATAAATATAATTCCTATTTTAAATACAAATAAAATCTTACCTTTACAAGGCTCACAGGGTGCAGGCATGGCTTCGGAGTGGTCTGTGAAGATAGAGTAATGTGGTTGCGCGCGCAACGCTCGCTCGGGCGGGTCAATAACTGAGTTGCTACGGGGGAATCGGGCGATCGGTGCCTGACTATTAGGCTGGGAGATGGCTGTCTATTACCATAAATTTCCTTTTTTCCAGATAGGTGTCTATTAATACTTAAAAATAAAATAAAATTGCCTGAAGGTGTATGCACAGGTGTTGTATAAACAACACTCACATTTCACCGAATATGATTGAGTGCCACCGTGACAGAAGGTGAGTCTATTGCCGTCTCAGGCACTATACATGAAATATAAGCGTCTTTGAATTACTTTACAGACATATGCAGGTTTCCTCACGATTTTTCCTTCACCGTAAAACACCTGGGGCGTATTATAACACTTTAGTTAAATTAATACTTTTTCAAAATAAATGTCTTGGCCTTTGTCTAACAATGCAGTCCAGTCCTTATCTCATGTTATGCAACTGGTAGGTGGGCTTGGATGACTGTTACCTGATGTATTGATATGATTAAGTGATTAGTCGCTCTACACAAGTCTCTCTAGGGAACTAGGGAAGGTTGTCAGATCAGGGGCCTTACCATGACCTCTTATTGTCATGGTAGTTTTACTCTTATTACGAGACAGATGTATTTGACGTGTATACATCTGTCACTGTCACACAACTGTAATAACATTGTAATAAGAGCTCATGGTTGGGCTCCTGATCATATGATGATTAATATAAATTACATTAGGCATACACTAACTGAAGTTGATAACTCAACGAAGGGATCAGCTGGAAACTGGAAATTTAGGTATATTATAATGCGTTGCGGTGCTTATAGATTCAGGTGAAGGTCGCATAGTCAGTGCAACCATTAAAAATAAAAAAAATTATAGGAGACGTGCACTCATATGTCATCGAAGATGAAATAATAATTGATGAATAATTAATAAATTGAAAGTGAAAACTTAGATTGTAAAAAGATGCTTCTAATTACGTTTACTTTATTAAATTATAATACAGTTATCTGTCTTAATTATAAGAAATAAAAAAATTCTAGGAGTTACATCAGAATATTCACAGGAATAACTTAAGTCAAACTTTAACATGTTGCGAAGCTCCCAGCTCCTGGCCTAGAATAAGATAGTTAAGTAACTTATAGCGAGTGTACGGTCAGGTATACATTTACAATAAAATGATCGGAGGGCCGTAAACAAAAACACCGAGACTGAGGAAACCGGTCCCCTCTAACACACAGACACGTAGACTATTTACATTAGTATTGATAAAGGGGACTACGTAATGATATTGTAATACTGGATACTTATGTCGACGTCGAAAATCTGTTCCCGAAAATAACAAAAGACAGGACAAGAAACCAGCACTTACCAAGAACATACTCACCAAATGTCATGTTAGGGTCAGCCGCGTTATTCACTTAGGTTTCTCAGCGTCGCACTCGCCGTCGACTATCGGTTTTAAAGAATCGAAATTGAACCTTATTCTGTATGTATTATGTATCAATTTTCTATGATTGAAACCAACGCTTGTCGGCTCAGACTCTGAGAAATCTTAGGGTCTAGACTTTTAGTCGATAATTTTTGCCAGGTTGGTAGTGTATGTCAATTTAAAAATATATAAACGTTTATATTTACTTTATCAATTTTTAAGGCATTTTACATTTATTAATTTAATTATAAAATATAAATAAATATTATCTTATGTTCCAAGTACCACCCAATAAGCAATGACGCTTTAGTAACGACAACCAACGACACTTTACCAAAATAAATACCATCGTTCTTCGGGTATTGTAGAAAGAAATTTTAAGGGTTTGTACATCGCAGTTGCCAGTTATGTACGATAATAGTAAATATAACGAAATCAAATTAAAAATATTAAAGAATTGATTATTTGATTTCTAAAAATGTGCGTCTTAACAGTTTCGACTGTATATTATATCAGTCAGTCACCAAGATATTTGTATTCTATAAGTATAGATATCGCTCCAAAAAAGCAGAAAGTCCAATTTGATAAGCTTCTCCTTTCTTTGAAGTCGATTAATAAAGACGAAAACGTCCTACTGTGATCCCACAGGTATATTAGCAACCTTACCCACCTCGGGAACACTGTAAGTTACAATCATTCTCTCTGAGACACAAATAAATCACGAAAGATAAAAACAAAGTATTTCTGTTTTAGTATAAGAACTTATACATTATCTACGTAGTTTTCTTTCTATAAACAAGCAGGCGCGGCGTCAATGCCCGCAATTCTGATTCATCGCTATAAGGCCACAAATTACTTTATATTTCGACTTGCTTGTATCCGTTGGTAGATATCCAATTAGTAAAGTGCTCAAAATAAAGGATTTACTCAACCAGATCGCAGAACAGGTTGAGCTTGTTTGAAGGATACGAAAATACCTTCTTAACTGCATTTCAACAGGTGCTGCGGTCACGAGCTATGAGCGCTCAGCAAAAGCAGTGGGAGTTACTACGCGTGTATTTTAATCGCGACATACAGACAGACACATACTACTACGCATTCAAGGTCAGTGCTCATAACTCTAAAAATACAGGTTTTGAATCTGACAGAGTCATTTCATCTGTCACATTGACATTATGGAAATATGGGCTTGAGGCTATTGAGACTCGTAATTATATTTTCCTTTGAGACTTTTCTATGCTGAAGTGCTTACAAAGATTTCTGTAGCGTTATTCTATAAGGTGCCTCAGCTATACGCAGCGTCGGTTTCAAAGATACGAAATTGGAATTTTATTCTTATTCTTAGTAACTGATCATGGTGCGACGTCTGCACCAACATTGCTTTCCAAGCCTCTCTATTTTGAACCATCTGGATGGTATCCCGTGATCATGGCGCGACGTCTGCACTTACATTGCTTTCCAAGTATCTATATTTTGTGCCATCTGGATGGTATCCTGAAGAGTAGTCCTCGTTGCAGCCTGGGTCGCATCCGTCCAACGTGTTGGAGAACGACCCCTGCTCCTTTTGCCCTCGACCCGTCCCGAAATCATCAGCCATTCTATGCTGTCTGGAGCGCCTCGTGCTGAATGCGAATCTTATTAGCTATGTATTAAACCTTACACAATAACGCGGCTGTTCTACAGTCTGGGTGTATTCAATCCCTTATTATGAACACGTCCGTAAAGCTTCACAAATTAAATACCTTACTAACAAACCATCCAATCTAAAAGAGCTATTGTTTCAACCAACCCTCTCGTAATTGCTAAAATGAGAATGATGACGTAATGATGTCATATTTGGTAAAAAATAACAGACGCTTACGAAGCAATGTATACAAGATCTCACGTCCAAATCTCCTTTGGAAGCAAAAAACTATGGAGCGGCATTAATTTAAGATCAGTGAACCCGATGGCGAGTCTGATTGAGGCAAAAACTGGCTGTGATTACATTGCGATTAGAAATAAATTACGCAAAAATTCTTAGAAAATATGTACCTTCGCCTCCTGTTTTGGGATTGGTTTGGAAAAGGATGTATCTACTTGGAATCTATACCTACACGGTTTCAACCGCGTATACTTAGTTTCATTTATTCATTAGTTTTATTTCTCCGAATCCTATTTTTTATGAATTGGTCCTGCCGTTTCAGAGATTACCAACACCAGAGATTACAAACAGGCAAACAGAGAGGCTTTTTTATGTAAATAATGTACTTAATATGACTATTAGATATTACCAATATACCCTTAAATTTTATTTATCAATACAGATTTCGACGCCCTGTATGACTGACTGATTTATATACAAAAATAATAATCAAGGATGCTTTGTAAGGTGTCAGTATTATTTAAAAAAGGTATATGTCATTTTGTGACGTTTTACTGCCACGCAAGCAAAGCTGAGGGTGTAAATGGTACCTAGTATATAATATAGACAATGTGCAATACCTACTTAAGTGCCTACATATTATTATTAGTCTTATATAAATAAAATAATATGCTTGGTTAGAGCCATGTTGTTGGCCAAACTGGGTGCCATGTACTTATTATTTTAAACAACATCTTTTGTAACCATATTTCATGTAAACAAATTATTCTTATTCTTATAAAATAAATATGATTATAGGGCTAGTGTGGGACGCTACGTATGTACACTGCAGCACTATCTAACCTACCATAAGTTTGTAAATCGCAAGCAGTGCCGTAAATAGCCTTATCTGCGCCTTTTGTGATTCTAGATTTAGATTTTATAGATACCCTGGCTAGAACAATGCTTTGTATAGGTCTGCATATTAGAGCTTTTATTTCATTCTAGGTTGGTGAACCTTTGCCCAGCAGTGAAATACATTCAGATACACACACTATCTAATACTTTGCAAACAGAAAAAATAATAGGCCTACCAGCGGTGCTATTCCCTAACTTTTGAGTGATGATCACTTTGCAAAGTGTACAACCATCAAGTGTCAAACAGGCGTTTTTGACAGATTTGGTATACCCTAACGTCAGTGTCCAACTAAAATGACGTTACGAGTGGCTAACCGATTTGATAGCCACCGTAACCATTTTTGACAGGAGTTTGTGTATCGATAAATCAGAAGTTGCGATTTTGTAAGCAAAGTGTACAACGAATTGGTACTTATTCGTTGCGCACTTTAATTGTTCATAGCAACTATAGAAGCTGTCTTTTTTTGCGGTCCCCAAAGTCTACACCTGTGTCTGGACACCGGTGACACCGCCCTATATACAGCACTGTTCAAGAGTCGGGTGTCCAGCATCTCAAGTTAATGCATTATGGACGGCAAGTATTTACCACGATACGTCGACCCCGTCGCACCAACCGGACCGTGACTGTTCTCACGATTATTGTAGTCAGTCTACTATCAAAACACATTTTGTTTTACTTGTATTTCGATAGATTTGCATACCTAATTCCCAGAATTTTAAGCGATTACGGTGTTTTGCTGGCTTTGTCCTATGATGGAGTTGAGTCTCAATTCTTGCACTGCAATAACTTCATAACGCATTGTAATGCGATCTAGGGCATCAAGATTTGATAAGCAATGGGTGACACTGGTATAAAACTTGTGATCTGTGCCCCAGGTTTTAACATGTTTGTACGTTGACGATATCGCCTCCGTATTTTTCTCATTTTGTATGTTTAGTTTAACGTCTCCATACAAAAAACACAAAACACAAGGTCAAACGACGACGTTCGAACGTCTCAAACCCTTTATAGGTACTGCGGGCACTGCTGCTTGATACCCTATCGGGTCTGGTTGTTCTGCGTGACATTTTGTTCACTCTCCATCTTTCCTACTTTTAGGATTTCTTTTCCTTTTGACGGAAACACTTTCCATGTTTTTGGTAGTACTTTACATCCTTACTTAAATTAATCACTTAAATTTATCACGATAACATGTTATCGTGATAAATTCATTGCAAAACCTCATACTGATTATAAAACATTTGTAAAAATTATCAAATTTTGGAAGACTATAAAGTACTCACGATGAAGAAGTAGCAAAACGCGCTAATATTTTTAAATGAAGAAAAATACAAAGTTTTTAAAACCAAGAAATATTTATTGAATACCCAGCATGCTATAGTGATACCAATTAAACAAAAACAATAAGTTAATCAAGTGCAAAAACAATAAATAGACAAAATAATAGTTAATCAATCAGACTTAAAGTTCACTTTACGCGTAGATAACTTGGATCTAGTTATCATTCGCCTGAGCACAGAATAAAATATCCAGAAGATTAGATAGAGCTTTGAGTCTGTGGTGATTAAGAGGTAAGTGGCTAGAAGGGCTACAATGATCCCCAATCCGTTGAACAATACTTGTGACGTGACTGAGTATTTATTCTTAGTGTAGTTCCTGCAAGGACAGTCCGGAGGGCAGACCTCAGACTTCAAAGACGGGGCAGGAGCTGGTGGTAGCTTCATCTCTTTCTTCGTTAGAGTCGTTTGGTAAATACCTGTGGATGATATAAATCTTAGTGCATTTTTATTCGCGGCCTAAACGCAGAGAGCCTAATAACCTGGATGTATTTAAAACCATTTGACTAACACAGAAAATATCACAAAGTCTAGGGAATTGGGCACCAGGAGAGAAAATATATAAAAAAAATCCTAATGCCTTCGCTTAACTTGACTCTACGGGCTGTATCTATTGGATTTGTTAGTTTTCACTTCTTCACGCACAAGGGGCTAAAGCAGTTGAAACAGACGTCATACACTTTGCATTGAAATAACGTATCAGGTCCTAAGACATTATATTTATAATGTATCCTGCATTTATAACATAATCTAAAAAGATTTTGAATATTTATATGCCTATCACCTGCTAATAGCATTATTTCACATTATACACTCAGAAAAAAGCAAATTTAGTACACTAGGCGCTATATAGGTGCATGTATAAAAATGGTAATCTGTGTTAATATCAAAGTATTTAAGAACTAATTTCATCAAATAATATTTCAAATAAAACCAACCTTTAATTGTTTCGGTGATAGTTGCCATCTTAGACTTCCAAACTCCTGAATAATAATGATACAAATGAAATTAATATTTGTCTTTTAAACATCCGCGACAATACTGTCGAAGGTTGCCCAAGGGACGGAAGTCAGGAGTTGCTTCCGTGGCGATCAGTCGGTGAAATCGTGCGGAAAATACGCGAAGCCATTCAACGGATCAAAAAGCGCCCTATATTTCCTGTTTACGAGACTTAAAGAAAACTCTGGAGCTGCTTACTAACTGCCTTTTTTATATACACCTCGCAATGGTAAGTAAATAAACCTAGTTATCTATCGGCTTTATATTCTCTACACTAACAAACCATTGTTTGATCTTTTCTGTCTTGCCTTTAGCACGTTCCACGGATCAGTCTGGCAGTATCATTAAGATTCGATTTGTACTTGCTCTCTTGGCCATGTCTGGATTTAAATTTTACCCCCAATAAGAACTACTGTTGATTCATCAGTACAATTATGACATGGTAAGTGTTCTAATCTGTAAGTTCACGCTGTACTTCCCTTGCCAGCCAGTAGTTAGTACAATAGAACATAATAGCTATGAGTTTTTCATCAGCCTCGCTCTAGATCTAGTTTTTGTCCATCGTCAGAGGTATAAAATATTGAAGGCACTGCAGTCGTTCATGGTTGACATCTTTCTTTGTCTTCAACATGTCTCCTCCCTGCGAACCGTGTAAAGGTAAGATTTTTCCCAAAAGTTTGATCATCTCATTTTCTTCTATGTAAAGCATTCGACAAGACTTAACAATATCTTGAGTGACTTACTGACTGTCAGTGCACGCTTAGCCAAATGGTGAAAGCGATTTGAGACTTAGAAAATCTACTCTGGATTGCTTTATAGTCTTCAATATGTGAGGAATCTCTTTTGATTCCATTCTGAAGGAGTAAAGAAGATAGAGTTCCAGTAAATGCTTTTCATCAAATACAATCTAGAAAAGCAAGGTGTTTGCTATTTACGTATGTAGTGTTTTATTTATGTTCAAGTGTTTTGAAAGCAAGTTCATCATTCAAGCTTGTTCCCACTCGTTGACATTGAGTAGCCTTGAAAATAAATAAGGTAACAGTGTATTTGTTGTGTGTAGTTATTTGCACGTTGGTATGATATATAGCTGTATTTAGTCGCATGATAGTTTTGTTCATTTCTTGTTGTTTTTTGTATTTATAACTGCATTCTAACTGTTCATTGTTCGTGAATGTCAAGCCTTCGCCCGATAGTTCAGTAGGTATTGGCTCTCAGTAGACGTCGCAGGCGCAGTGTTGAGACGCATTATTATAAGCACAATCATTAATAGGTAAGTATTTCAGTTTCACAATTAACTAAATTTCGACTTTATCGTATCGTGCTACCTTTAAACTTCCAATTAAGTGACTTTTTTAAAGCATGGTTTAATTATTCTGTAGATTCGTGCAAAGACTCCTGTGAGGCGAACTGCGCGTGCAAGGAGTCTGGCTGTAACGATTGCTCTGAAAAAGGTAACCAAAATTCTTAAAGAAGAGTTAATACTGTCAAGTATCAGCGTCGAACTTACGTTACTTAATGAGCTTACGTTTTTTAAATTATTTATTTTGTATTCTTTAAATTGTATAATATTTTTGAAAAGAGTCTTTATTGAGTTTCTTGCCAGGTTCTTCTCAATAAAAGCAACCTTCCGAACCTGGCGGTAGCATGTATAATCCTGTATATTAATGTCATTCTGACGATTTGAAAGTACTTTGTAAAAAGTCTAATCGAATAAAGATACTTTTGACTTTGACTTTGAACGACTTACTGCCAAATCTTGCTATAAAGCACGCATTACATAGTGGTGTAGTGTTTGAAGGAGTAACATTTTCTTAGTAATAGAAACCAACATTCCACTTACCTATGTTTTGTTCCGCGATTGTAATAAAACAAATAATTAGATTCTAGGGAATTCGATACTCCAACTTGTCATGCAATTAAGGCAGATTTTTCAAGACAGCTTCATGTAACTAAATAGCCGAGTAGAATAGATAATTTTTCAAAAACGTACTACAATTTACTATAATAGAAAAGATCAAAACTACTGTTGTAATATAAAAAAGTTTACGTGATGCTCCTAGCATTGTAAGCGTCCCTAGGCTGCGGTAACCACTTACCAGCAATTCAGGTCGGTCTTAATCTTGTTGGTCAATTTACTAAAACAGCCATTTCAAAAAAGCCAAGTAACTAAAGTTATATTATCAGCTTTTATACTTCTCGTTAGGGTTGATTTTAAGCTAACTCTTCTGATTTTCCAGGTGGTTGCTGTTAAAATGGACCCTGACCGACGCCGGCGTCCCTTCTCCAAGCGCGTGTCTGGCATTCTGGAAACCTGCTTTCCTATCGCCTTCTCTGTTGTCTTCCTCATCACAATCGCTCTATTCTACTGTATAATATAATGACTCTTACTTAATATTAATATGTTTTATTTCATATAACTTATTTTTTATTTTCATATGTCCGTCTGCTTTAAGGGCTTAGCTGTGAATGGTTTCAAACCAGTGTTTTAGACTGACAACATATTGACCCACAATATGGTTTTGTGTTGTCCTCACTTGACAGTGCAGTTTTATCTGTTACAGAAGTTATCTCTGTACCCCTATCACGGGTTTACCACCGTTTTCGTAATCTATACTCGCAACGCTCACTAGCAGTATTAGTATGATATATTTTAGTTCTTCACGCCACGACTAGGAGGTGCTCTACAATTTCTCGTACTAATATTCGGCGGAGACGCTAGCGAGTATAGATTACGAAAACGGTGGTAAGCCCGTGATCCCCTATCACTGGTAACTATAATTAAATTACAAAATATGTTTTTTTTAGCTATAAGCTTATCGGAGTTCAATTCCCCTGTTAGAAACCGTATTAAGATCTGTAACGTAGTATAGAAGAACGATGTGTTCAATTAGACAAAATATTCGGAAGGCACACTGAAATAGTTTTATATGGAAATGCCGAAAATATGGATATTCTTAACTGCATAATGTTCCTGTTCTTCTATTCAACTTTCGCTGTCCTGATTGTATGAAGTAAAATCATACAAGGTTTCCTTTTACAAGACGTCCTTTGTTGTTACGGACGAGTCAAGTGCTCGTATGTTATTCTGACAACATCGCTAATCGCTACAATTATGAGATAAATACTATATAATTAATAATATGTGTGTAATAATAATACAGTGCTATATGTTGGTTCCTTATCTGATAACAGGTATAGTTGCTATGGTATGCACATCGACAGCTCTTCCATCTAGAACCTACAAAAGAGTAGCGTAGAAAGCGCAGAAGAACAGAGGACATACCATCATCAGCTTGAGCAATCGCGGTCTCACAGCCGCGGTATGAATTCGTGAGACGTGGGATTTGGTGAACCTTGACACATCCAAAAGATACTCGCGACTTTTATCCTTTCCTTCGTTGAAAATCTCGCAAGAAAAAAGTTCGTTTCAGCCTACTGATCCAGGTTTGAAAATCCGAGTTGGAGTAAGCTAGATAATTTCACAGTTCTAGAAAAAAAATTGTTTTTGTTACGCTCGATACATCGCAAATATTTACGTTTTCGCGTGCCCAGATTATGAATATATACATGATGTTTGCATCTTATATCGGCTTGTTAAAATTTTTGTTTAACTTTCCTGAAAATTGTCATGATGAAAACAGCAAAACTTATATTTAAAAATCGCTGATAATTTCCTGAATTGTGTGGGTAAATACCTCAAAATCATTTTCATATATCTAGGGTAACAAAACCAGTATAGACACAGACACAGCAGATCGACTTAAACTCGCATTATTCCTTCGATGTTTGAGATCTCTTACCACCTGGACTGGAAGAGTTAAAACAGAATAGCGTTCTTCCTACCCCGTGAGAGTCTGGACGTGACGATATGACGTACGAGACAGGCTGGGTATAACGGAATCTCGCGTTCGATATTGAACTGTCCTTTTGGAGATTCCTCCACTTGACAATACCACATAGCAAACCAAATAATTCTGGCTTAGAGTAGTGTTGTATTCCCGTGGTGAATAAAGGCGTTAAGGTCCATGGCCCCTAATGGAGCACGGAGGAGGAACGGAGTCGATGTGCTAGCTATAATGGGATTCTGTCGTCTTTCACTATGTCGGCTGTTGGAACAGTCATTCCCTTGCAGTCATCTATGAGCGAGGGGAATACTTGGTGAAAGCATTCTTTCATAGTACTTCATAGCTGCTTACCATTAGATAGACTTTACTATTTATTTCACCCATGTTGCTAAATAGGTTCTTGTCTCTATATTCTTACGAGTATTTTTTTAACATCTACCATTTGATTGAAAGAATGCACATAAAGAAGCAGGATAAACTAGTTTTACTCCTGATATATTGCACTTCAGCCCGTCATACATTAATTAATTATAGAAACTTGTTACCCCCTGTTAATTAATTTGTGTGAGAAAGCAATGTGGGATCTAGAAAAAAGGTTTGTCTAGTGACTGGTTTTAAAGGCTTACATGGAAACCGGTGTGACGCGGTTCTAAAGCGTGTAGCACCTGTCATTTTGAAATTATACAGTCCGTACTTATCTATAATCTATTCATCTATACACCTATACGGATAAATACAAGTAAAGTGTCTGTTTGTAATACCAAAATAACAGCTTTTCACTAACTGCATATGAAACTATATGAGTTAATGAAAAGCAAACAGATGGAATAAAGTTTTAAAAATTGTTTTAAATCGTATGTTCACTAAAAAAACAATTTTTCAAATTTGATTCTGACTGTCTGTCTGTCTGTTTGTTCCGGGTTATCTCTAAAAGAGCGGGAATGATTTTAACGGGACTTTCACTCACAGGTAGGTAATGTTACGAGGAGTAACTAAGGCTATTTTAAATTGGGGTTCCTAGAAAAAAAACCCCCTGAAATTAAGTCTACGCGGGTGAAAACTATGGGCACAGCTGGAATATTATTAAAATTGATAAGTGAAAATTGACCCGTGAAAGCACCTAAGAACCTTAACGAGCCGCCTCTATGCTTTACAACACTCTTAAGTACTTACATTTTATAAAATTTACTATGATTAAGAACCACCGTGGTGGTTGCATTGTTTAGAAAAGCTATAATTGGAAGTAAGTAGGAAAGAATACCTATGCTTTCTTTGTTTTACCTTATACGAGTAGTTGAAATTTTATTTTTATTTTGAGGGTACTTGTGAACAAAACAAACATATTATGGACACTACAATTTATTGCATGTTAAAACCAAGTTAAATTAACAAAGTCAATCCATTCAGAATCCTCAAGTGAAATCCGCATTGTGGTTAGCAACAGGTATCTGAAAAGACAGTTTAATTGTTTTAGAGAATTTTGGAACTGGAAGAATATAGGAAGACATTTTGAGGTAGACTCACTAGGAATGATTTTAGGAAATTTCATCCACACCTTGTACAAATATAAAATCAAATTATTTAATTCAATGATCGGGGACACTTTCGAACTTAAAGAATTCCATTGGTTATTCCCAGGCTCTCCAAACTATTTCCTTGATTGATCTGGGAGACTTTGGAACATAAATAATTCCATTGTTTAATCCCAGAAGCTCTGAACTATTTCCCTCCATGCAATGATTTAGAGCCGCTTGGAACAAAATTATGGAGCGCCTGAGAATAATCCACTTAGGGGATAAATAACAGAACAGAAACATTAGCAGTCTTATTTTTCATAAGATTCTGAAAGTGGTGACCTGGTCGTGACCAAACTTTAGACATGTAAAAGGCTTCTGTCATAAAGGGATAATCAGGTCATTGAGTATTAATTACCTCCTTGTGTTGGCGTCGGGCAGTCCGAACAGGCGGCTTCACAGCTGCAATCATCCTTGCAGTCAGCAACATCTTTGCACGAATCTAGAATAATGTTCATTGAAGTTAAAAAATCCATCCCTTACTGTAACTACTTGTTTGGAAACTGGCTGGATATGATTGTCCATGTAGGTAAATGACAATAGCTGGGGGCCAACTTTTATCGTTAAAGAAGAGCGTATTATCTTAGCTTTGACGTCTCATTTCACGGTACAAAAATGAAACGTCAAAGCTTAGAGATTCTTAATACGCTCTGCTTAAACTGATGATGGTAGACCCCCTGGTGGACCTAAAAATTTTGTTTGAATATCTGGTAACGAAAAGTTCCATCCGAAGTTCTGTCTGGTGTAACTGAGTAAAATAAAGGTGCCACAGCTCGCACTTGGTCAATTTCCAATTTTTATTGTAAGTACAACCTACCTACCTAGTATATTATGTCGTAACTAGCTGTGCCCCGCGGTTACACCCGCGTAGATTTAGTTTTATATAATATATCTGTTTAAAATTGACAAAGTTTCATACACACTTTCATCCCCTACTTTATCCCCTTGGGAGTAGAATTAATCAAAATCCTTTCTTAGCGGATGCCTACGTCATAACATCTACCTGCATGTCAAATTTCTGCCCGATCCGTCCAGTGGTTTGGGCTGTGCGTTGATAGATCATTATGTCAGACAGTCAGTCACCATTGAGTTATAAATATATTTAGATTTACTTGCAGTTGGTAACATTTTAAATTTATTTACTTACCTTTGCAAGGTTCACACGGGGCAGGCATTTTGTTTGAGCAGAGAAGAACAGGCGACGAACTAAAGACAGGTATTGTAATGATACTACACTAACGGATACCCCAAGATTATATACATTTGAAATTTGATAAAAACTCATGAAAAAAATGCAAGGTTTGATGGCAACCTCGACGTTTTTACTCTGTGTCATTTACAACAATGAATTCTAAGTTGTAGGATTAGGGCCGCACAGTGAAAACATTGAATTTTTTTTTAATTAGTTTAAGCATTGTCCTACTCTGACTTAGGCTGTCATCTAATCCGTTGTCATCTAATCCTTTTGCCATAATATACATTTTTTATACTATGAAGGGCTAAGCTTCTCGTGACAAGTGGGCTGGGACTTTTCTCGCTCAGAGTATCAGCATTGCTATTCAACGTGGCAATGCTTTCTTGGCACGATCCCGAGACAGGTATTTGGTCTAGTGGTCGCAAGAGCTTATACAAAACAAGTCCTGGTTTTGTTTCCCCGGTAAAACAAAATGTTATTTATATTTCTATCAACAATTTACCAGTAGCACCCCGGAGTCTGGAGTATTGCTTGTAAATGGCAATACGCCATAAGTAGACTTTTGCCAATCCCTTCGGGTCATACTACGTGGCGGTGGAGGATGTATCTAGTAAGGGTCCTGCTGGTTGGCACAGAGCATTCTTTCTTTTAGGGGGAACAACGCAAGCTTACAACAAAAGCGACGCCGAGAAAAACGGGGTTTTAGCCGGTATGAGTCCGGCATAACCGTTCCACTGCCCCCAAGACGGCTGGCGTATCTATCACGGATTTTCCACGAAAAAAATAAAAAGGACATTCTATCTTCTCTCCTCCTACCCACGTGGAACAACGCAGGTGTACATTCTGCCGGTCTTCAGAGATGCTCAGTAAGGTCATAGACTATTTTAGTATCTAAGTGTTTCCCTCGGATGCATCACTAGAAAACAATTTGTTCCGCCTCATTAAACTGTATTGTAGATGTTTGGTATCAATGTCAGTTTTTTTGTTTGAAAAGAGGGCACTTTTTATACTAAACTTAGAGATACAGCCAATTGTTGTACTCATCATCAATCTCGGAGATAAGGTGACGGCGACAACACGTCATCAATCGATATTTTGGATCTTCATTATTTTGAGATTTGAAAATTGTCTATTTCAATACAAAAAATGAAAATATATGACGGACAAACGCGTAAGTTTCATTTTAAGTCTTATGGTGCCCACACACTGCTGTTAGATTAAGTTTACAAATATTTTATAACACTTAAAATATTTACTTAACTTTCACAAATAACTAAAAATATTCAAGATTTTGATATTATTAATTTGTGAATGTAATTGAATATTTGAAGATTTAGAAATTGTTTGTAAACATATTCTAACAGCAGATTTAAGCTAGCCGCACACACGCATTCATTATGAGTCATATAGTGCATATAATCTAATACTAAATTGACACTATAGTGTGTGAGGGTAGCCTTACATCTATGTAAAGCTTCACTGTAAAATAAATATGGCTCCCATTTTCATATGTATAAAAGCTTTCTTTATCTTAAAATATAATTATATTTCTATTTAATGAAAGTATAGATTAATACCACATTCTCTGGAATGATATTAAGGCTGATGAGCCTTATAATTAGCTACCCTTATTATTTATGGCCATATGTTTCAGATTTGCACCCTGTCACCACTTGGAGCGAAGGGTGCGTGCCGGGCTGTGACTGTCATGATATACACATTAACAGTAAGTACTTACCAGCATGAAGCTATATCCTAAAATATAGGCAACTAGCTGTTTACCCGTTTATAATAATAAAAAATATTAACATAAGAGTTTTTTTTTTAATAAAATGAATTTAAGCTATCCTATGTTACTGTTCATTACCTCAGCTATCTGACAGTAAAAGACCGGTCTGGCGTTTCAGAGATTAGTTGGAACAAACTGACAGACAGAGCAAAAATAGTAATAAAATCCATTCTTTCATATGCATTTAGTGAAAAGCTATTAATTGGAATTACTGACTATTTATAGTATAGGTAGAGATTCTGAAATCCGATAAGGATTTACCTCTTAAATTGATTATATATAATCAGTTTTAAAGTAAAATCTGGCAACGCTTCTAGCTGTTTTTATCGTTAGAACGTATGACCAAACAAAATAATTATTAATAATTTAATATTCGTTTTCAGGCACTTGTATGAAATGAAATGATACACGTAACGAAGAATAAGTACCTACTACTATAATACTTACGTTATGAAAGACATGGACTGAAATTATCATATAAATTATATTAAATAACTTATTGGTGAAATGTTAATTAATTGAAATAAAGCAATGTTCCTTACATTTGAGTCTTTTATTTTATTACACGAGAAATAATATACTTATAATATATCATAAGTATTATTTTATTTTTTATTTATATACTTTGGCAAAAAAGAAAGAAATTTATTAACAGTTGTAAAATAGACCGTATTA
Source organism: Watsonalla binaria (assembly GCA_929442735.1). NCBI lineage: Eukaryota > Metazoa > Arthropoda > Insecta > Lepidoptera > Drepanidae > Watsonalla > Watsonalla binaria. Next base: position 5,986,938 of record OV838938.1, read on the forward strand.
ACGGTTATTTTGCTTGCATAGTTATCATTACTTGGAAACTAATTTCCTATTTCTCAATATTTTTATGTAAAAAATAATTTTTATCCACAGCTGTAACTATGTATATATCTACTTCTTAGCGGCCTTGGTAGAGCAGTCTCCCTCAGCACAAGTACTCTTTTTACAAGCACATGTGCAGTTCGCATCACATTTGCACGTCTGGCCGCATTGACTCGATGTGCATTTGCAATCTGAAAAAAAAAAAATTACCTTTTAAAAAGACAAAAATATAGAACCTAATTCTCTTTAGTATCTCATACATAATTAGAACGCTTCCACTGATTAATATAGGCTATGTTAATTAGTTATAATGTAGCATTCAAATGCTGAAAGAATTAAAAAATCGGTCCAGTACTTTTTGAGCCAATTCGTTATAAACATACATACAATCATTTCCTCTTTATAATATTAGTACAGGGGCCTTACCATGAGCTCTTATTGCCATGATATTACTCTTATTATGAGACAGATGTATTTGACGTGTATACATCTGTCACTGTCACACAGCTGAACTATCATTGCAATAAGAGCTAATGGTCAGGCCCCTGATTGTTATATTACGATTAAAAAAATTTTTAATAAAAATAAAAAAAAAGTGGGACATTTTATATATTTTTTAATTTATAAGTACACCGATGATCTGTGACAAATGTGTTCACCTGAAATGTTTATAATTTCAGACTTTATAATTATGACTTTGATGCAAATGTTACTTCAATAACAATAAAAACAAGCATTAGTACAGTCGAATAGATAACCTCCTCGTTTTTTGAAGTCGGTTAAACAGAATGACACGTTGAAAGTTACACGTCTTTACCCTTCAGAAGTACATATAAGTTATTATTGTTTGCACAGGTGTGTACGTTAATTAATATATTACTTATTAAGATCATAAAATTCATGCTTTATTTATGTGTTAAAGATATACCTAATATTTAAGTAAGATATGTAGTGCTATTTTATTGTTGTTAAGAAGGTATTTAAGAAGCAGCTGTTGGGCTTGTTCGTAAGTAAATAAATAAAAATACCAGATGGGGATGCTGCTCAAACCCCGAGGCAACCACGACTTTTCAAAAGTCGTGCTCTAAATATTTAAATAACAAATTGTTACCCTTTTCGCATTGAAACACTTATATAAATAAAAAAAAAACAGTGTCAAAAATATAAAGCTATAGAGTTATATGTAATATGAATATGAAGATATGAAAGTTCAGGGGGCCTATATCATCGGTTTAAGCAGAGCGTTGCCTGAGCATTGTCCTTTCATTTTGGTACCGTAAAATGGAACGTCGAAGCTAAGCTGCTTAAACGATAATAGTTGCCCCCAAGGTCAATACAGTAGTACTGCTAGTTATCGCGGAATGAAAATTATACGAAAAATGTAAATGAACTATGCGTGAAGAAAAATGAAATTATGTATGCAGGTAATTGCAAGGTTAGTAGTTTCTAATTTCAACGATAACATATCCAAGACAATAAGAAATCTGAGTTTTGTAGGTCTAAAAAGGCCACTTTGGGAGAATTATAATGTGATCCGAATATAATTCATCATCGAAATGACAAAATGGTCACTTAGGTGCAATTCATGTTATGATCCACGAATAATTACATTAATTGTAGATTCCCTAACTAACTTTTTATGATGCTATTTGTCACGAAAGCAATTCATATTTTGTGGATCATTTTAGGAAATATTTATCATTCCTGACTCAAAATATGAATTGTACCTAAGTGATCATTTTGTCATTTCGATATTGAATCATATTCGGATCACATTATGATTCTTCTAAAACGGCCTTTTTAGACCCACTGTTGTACAAAACCGCCTTGCGACTTACAAAATAAATTACACACATGAGGTCATAATAATCTTTTGTTTGGACGCCGTTAAAGGATTGATAAAATCTGTTTCAGATAAGGAGGTTCTAAAATGGCCGTAAAAAGGTGAGTACGCTATGGGCTCTTGAGGTAGGTTCTCGGGTTTTGGTTGTAAGAACGATTAACAAAATCAAGGACACACACGGCTTGCTTGTCTGAAAACGGTGACAAACAAACAAACGGTGGTTAAAGAAATATGCCTACCCTTGCATTGATCCCTGCAGAAAAAAAATATGTGGAAAAACACTGCCGAATTGTGATTTTCTTTTTCAGTTTTTTTATATCAAATATACTGCCGAGAATGGATAAAGCAATGATTTATCATTAATCTGAATTAACAAAATAACGAATCCGAAGCTAAAATAACGATTACCCACTAACTTAAATTATTCCATCGCTCTTACATATAACAAACATCTTATGCGAATGTTAAATCAATAAATAACATTTGGAAATGAAAAACTCACTGTCTCCGCATCCTCCACACGGCATGTTTGCTGTTTATAAGAATAATTATTAACAAACGAATAATTAAATAGATTAATCGACGTGTCTCGTTGTCGGAATGCACGTTGCAACCTCTCGACAACAGGAGTTTGTATGCGTTTTATACTGCGAACTGTTATCGGTAATTTGTATGCACTGTGTATGTTCCGATATTGTGCTAGAACGAGTTAATTATTATTTAAGGTATTACTGCTGCTCGAGTCTGGTTCGTCCGGATATAACGTTATCAATGGGAACAGGCAAAACAAATGGAATTTGGAAAAATTCAGAGAGAGTGGTGTGTGGAAGGTAAGACAAACAATATCTTCTAATGACAAGGAACTACAAGGACTCCATTCCCATTTACTACAAAACATCGTATAAGATAATACTTGGTTCCATCCATCTCTCTCTTTGTGATACGGAGTTTTATTTTGAAATTCGACTTTTAGGGGAACCAAACTCTGCTAGTAATATCGATTTAATAGGTACTTTCTTATAATGAAACCAGTCACGCACTTTCTTTCATGTAGGGATTTTTAATGAACTTATTTACTTTACGAACGGCTACTAACTTACCCGTTCCTAGCCGGGCGGGGCCACTAGTTCATTCTTCAAGAACATAATCGTGACAAATTTCCGAACGCAGCCAATCGGACCCAATCATAACAATCTATAGATCATTTCTGCAATATTCACTACTTGCTTGTCGAACAATAGAGTCTTGACGGATAATGACAATAGGACTTATCCAATGCTTCTTTTATTTAACCAATATTCACAACACTCTTTTCAGAACAAGCAGTGTTTAGCGTGTAAATATTTTGTATTGTGTAGAAGTTAAAGTTGAGATGCAATTAGTGAATTTAGGGCCGTGTATTTGCTTTGCACACTGTACTGTATACAGTGGAAATTTGTTAGCTATCACGTGGACAAGAGTGGCACTTCAATTGACGATGATAATAATTGCGTCTTTATAAAAGTGAGACTATATATTTGTCCATAATCTTCAAATGGTAATTGGACCATTGCATCGTACCTACATACCAATGTAGTAACAAAGCGTTTCCCCAACTGTAACAGTATCATCTGTGATCTAGTTAGCTAGATGAATGTAATACAAAACATATAAGACTATATACAAATTCAAAATTATCTTTATTGGATCGTCAGAATGGCAAATCATGCGGGCTTATAAATGTTACCATCGGGCAGTGTTCGGAACCTGAAGTGGACTGATTATCGTACCAGGGGCTGGCAGGGGAGTAAAATTATCGTACACGGATCGAAATTATCGTACTTTTTAGGATAATGTCTATTATAGATAAATAAATCATATAAAATGTAATATTGATATGCATGCAAGTACTAATCAAAATTTTGCAGCTCTAGAAAATGAACTTTTTTTTTTTTTTAAATAGACAATATTTATTCACATGAAACATGGTATAATGGGTAGGTTTTATTTTACAAGAATCACATATTTCACCCAATTTTCTTCATTTAATCTAAAAAATCACGCTACTGCGATTTAGACTATCAGCGCATGAGTGAAATAATATAAATTCTCAAGTTTTGCATCACGATAGAAATTATCGTACAATCTGCGTACGATAATAATATGCTATCGTACATCGTACGTAGGCACAAAATTATCGTATGTGTACGATAATTATCGTACGGTTCCGAACACTGCCATCGGGTTCGAAAGGATGCTTCGGATTATAAATCTGTAAGTTACCATTCATTAGCTATATTAGTTCTGTATAAAAATTACTCTCTATCACGTTGTTGTCTATGTTTCATTTTATTGATTCCTCGATAAAAATTGAATCTAAGCATTATTGGTACTCCTCTGCTTACCTGTTAACTCCTGCGTACATTTCTAGGAAGAGCTGAGACATTGTATGAAGGTTCAAGAATATTATACTCTGCTGGCGGATTCTAATTGGCAAAAGTATTCTGGCGTTTAGTTCCTGTGTGATGTACGTCTTACACGCAGCCAAACGATTTTGCTCAGATTTTTAATATAGGCAAACCAGGTTCGGACCCCAGATACCGACAGGACCTGTTCTAAAATCTTAAATATCGTCAGGAAAAATACCAACACGAGGCGGGACTGGAACCACGACCTCTGCAAACCGTGCAGTTGCTCTGCCAACTGAGCTACTCCGTGATCCTCCATGCGTCGAATCTTTTCTCCTTTGTTTTGCAGTTTTAGAGGCCGGTTTGCAGAGGCGGTGGGTTCGAGTCCCGCTTCGTGTTCGTATTTATCCTAACCATTTTTAAGAATTTACAATGTAAACATGAAAATCTAATATTTAGACCTGTTCTGTTGAGAAGTTCTGCTGGCAGAATAAGACGGTGTCGACGGCGATATCATGAAATAGAAGGATACTTAGGTTATAGATATTAGACATTAATCAGTCTCGTTACCGCTTTATAAACCTTTGAATGATCTGTGTTACCTACTACTACTATTACTACCTACTATTATTCTGTTGGAAAGGCTGTATTGTTGGTGACCCAACTGAAATGGTGGAGACCTATGAAATCGATGAAAAACCTAACATAGTTAAGGCATTATTCATTTTCTTGTTGCCTAGCAGCTGTTTAGGTAGCGTAAAAGGGCGATGAGGAAACTTATTCTACATCCGGTAGATCAGATGGGTCTTCCATACCGGAAGTACCAGTTGTCAAAACAATGACATAGCACGCTCTTTGAGTCACAATTCATTTAGTAGTAGATGATTAGTCAGATACCGGAATTTTCAGAAACAACCTTATCATTTGATAAGAAACGGTATTGTGTATGCTATTGATTTATATGACGAAACTTTGCTCGTTTATTTTTTTTGTAAGCAACGTTATTTTAATTTATTACAGGTACCTACTAGATTTTACTTGCATAATGTTCTTTTTAAGCACGCTACGTCCTTATACTTCGAAATCGTCAGCTGAGAAGATCACAAAACGTATTTTACCACAAGACGGTGGTATCACATAAAGGCAGTCAGATCACATAATAATTTTAAACGATTTCATAAATCTGTAATCCTGTTGTAGTCTGATAACTGACAGAGCATTTTCCTTATTTATCATATTAATATAGTTGGGTGTCTCTTATGTGGTCTCTTAAATATATAAGTGTGGGAGTCATTAACATTAGTGTTTATTAGAGGATTAAGAAGTGGGGAAAGGTTTGATCCATTATTTGCCAAAGTAGTCCAAGTTGGCGCTGCGATACTCTACGATATGCAGAATAACTCTGCTTTAAACATTTGTTTAATCTGCCCAAATTGTGCGAAAGTACAATCACTCCATTATGGAGTGAATACTCCGTAAGATTCTCAAATAATTAAATGATAAGAACTGTAAATATAAAAAAAATGGAACCCTATAAAAAAGTAACAACTTAATCCGAGACCCTTCAAACACATTTCTGATATTGCATTAGAGCCAAAGAAAAAATATTTTGCCTCCATTAATTGATATGTGAAAGGTTTGTAATAGGTGTGAAAGGTTTGTAATAGGATATCAAATAGGTATGAGTAAGGTACGTTGGGGTAAGTACGACACCGGTATAAGACCTTACGGTAGAAATTCTGGTGAAATTAGCCGTTTATTGGATGCGGAGATAACTGTATGTTGGAGCTGGATTAAATAAGGTTGTGCATACAATGTTGCCCGCCTCTCAAAATATTGCATATTTCGATGCAAACTCGGTCAATTCATACGGTTTTGAACCATGGTCGAACGTACTATACTGAGAAAAAACTCACATATTCCATACGCGGCGCCTAAACAAAGTTCGACTGATACCTTTAATTAATGAAACATATAAATAATATCGAGCTCATAGTACGTAGGGCTCCGGATAAGGTAGTACAAAGAATTTGGCACACCTAAACGTTCCTATTTGCTATCTTATCATATCTCTACAGATAACGTAGTATCATTGAGCTCACAATGTACAAACACTTTAGTCGACCAGCACAAAAGCTGTGCAACTGTCGTTGAAAAAATCGATAACCACATCAAATAATGTGATGATAATAAATGTGTAGACAGTAAAATGGGTGTGAATAAACTAGGTTTTATACTACTGTTAGCTTTAAGTGCTTGTGTTGTTGGACAGGATGTGGTTTCAAATGAAAGCGAAATAGGACAAGATGTAGATTTAATCGATAGAACAGTGGATGGTGATAATTCGATAGGTGAACCTCATGTCGATATACAAGATAACGTTCAGGATGAAATAGTGAATGATGTATCTCCGGTTGAAGTCATAGAACCGGCGCCATTGGAAGTGAGGAGTGGGAAGTATCAAGTTCTAAATGATGCTCTTATTGGTGAAGAGCCCGCTAATTTAGAAGCTGTGAGCTTGATCGGAGATGGCAGTCAAAGTGAGAAACAGCTGCTGATGCCTGGGACAACAGATGCAACGAACAATGAATATGGTAAGATTTATTAGATTCTTCCTCAAAACAAGAGAACTTCCAGGAATGTGAACACATTTCATAGCGCTTTGTTTATGATGGGGAAGACCTTATAAGTGGTGGATGGATTTTGTGAAAGATGATATAGCTAGAAAGGGAGTGAACAGATATGACAGCTGACAGAGAGAAATGAAAGAGAGAATAAATAAGACGGTATTATTGCAGATGGATGGTGATGATTAAATAAAGTTACTAGCCACATGCACTGATAACTCAATTAGTATTGACAATATCTTTATTAATTGATCAGCACTTGGAAAGGCAGAAAATACACCTCCAGGACTAAAGCAGGTCATATTAGTTCTGCACTTTGATTGTATATACTTAAAATGAGTCACACTATGAGCTAATGCATGTGTACATAACCGAGACTTAACATTATGCTGAGTACATTCACTTATCAATGTAGTTTCTTCATAAGATGAATACGATTCGGTACTAGTGGTAGGATTGTTATGGATCAAATGGATGCAATTAATCAAGACAGGCTATCGAACAGAAATTACTTAGGATAGTGTTATGTTTCGCCTGATCTGGGGCCTTACCGTGAGCTCTTATTGCCATGATAGTTTCACTCACATTATGCGACGGATGTATATGACGAGTATACATATGTCACTGTCACACAACTGTAATAACATTGAAATAAGAGCTCATGGTTGAGCCCCTGTTGTGTCATTGATAACTTCAAAATAGAGGTTATCTGGGTTCAAGTTAAGTCACCAAGCGGTGATTTATAAGACTGGAGAGCTAAATGATCATGAAATCTTTATATCTGTTAGCTGTCCTGGCACAACAAGCCGTGTACATAACTGCTTAGTAGGAAAAAATAAATAGATACCGTAAAATTTATTTTTAATATTTATTTTAATAAAAAATACAATTACTTACTAAATAATTGCATAGGTACGGTACTCACATAAAAAAAGACAATTTAAAAAAAAAACTCAGTTTGTCTGAATGTTTGTTCTGGTCTCCGAAACGACTGGACCGATTTTAACGGGACTTTCACTGGCAGATAGCTAATGGAGGATAACAAGTAGTAATTTAAGCTAAATATATTAAAAATTAAGACTACGCGGGTGAAACCGCAGGGCATAGCTAGTTTATAACTTCTTTGGCTCTCTACCACTATACTAACATGATTATCATCAAATAATCGGCGATAAGGGCCGCACCTTAGTGTCCATAATACGATTAATTAAAGCTATATTCTTCATTGCCTACGCTACTTATATCTCGCACAACGTTTTCAATGGGTCGGTTTATATGGCAAACTAAAATGTGTCCAATTAACTTCAGATAAGGGCTACGTATTTTATCGCTATAATGATAAAAATACTGTTTCAAAATGTACTGTGTGAGTGATTTCATGTGTCTGAAGGCTCTACAGTTTTTAGGCCATAGCTGTGCAATGGGGTCATGTCAACTAACTTTGTCAGCACTCCAGCTATGTCGTCATTTTGATGATTTTTGAAGGTCATTTAATACCTGTTACTAGTTTTAACAAAGCTTATAAGAATTTTAGTAGTTTTTTCAAGTATCATTAACCCACGCATGGTAACTAATAATGCTGAAAATGTTATATACAATCATACAGGCTCACGCTTGTATCCCATGGGGGTAGGCCAGAGACACAGCTTGCCACATGTTAGATCCTTGCATAATTCTTTCGCTTCGTCTACACTATGTGCATCTATTCATAGGTACAGATCCTTCGGTTCTACCAGTCTGATAATCAATTTATAATGGTAATAAGAAGTCGCGGTTACGGCCTGTGTAGTTTTAACGTGGGATTTAGACGGAACAACCCTTTTACCTTCGTGTTTCAAAAGACAGTATTTTATACAGCTTGATGTAATATAATACGAGTGATGCATAATATAATACGAGTAGGTATCTTTGCCCGAACCAGAGTTTTATATGTCTACAATACCTTCAACCTCCTACAAACAGATAAACTAAGGTTGTGCTAAATGCTGTGGCTACTGTATTCTCTGAACTGTGTCAGATCTCTCACATCATACGTCACTTCTGGGTATGTTACATTAATCATGCGTTTATCTACAACAAACATACTTGTATTGTACATATAGCATGGCTTGAGTCATAATATGAGAATGAAGAAACACAATTATGAAATCTATGAATGTTTGCTCTCTAAAACCATGATGTTCATAATGTGTGTCATACAATTTGTACAGGTGGTCTTGTAACAGCTTCCTAGTTAAGTCTTTACTCCAAAAAAAGATAATTGTTATTTCAGCATCAGAATCTAGCCAAGCTAAGAATTCGAGAAAAGTTTTAAAAACCAGATTTTGCTCTCTTATAAGAATTTGTAAACTGTATACAATATTTCAGTGGTGATTTCTATTTAAAAGCAAGATATATACCTATCAATGATATTTACGCTTCACACCAGGAAATGTCTAAAAGTAGCACCAGTCAGACGAATGACTGAAGTCGAAATTGATCCGTTGAATAAGCATTTATTGTCATGGTATGATGTTTTGTGAAGAGATGAAGATATTTTTCTCAATAATCACTTGACATTGGCGGAATAGTTTTAAGCTCATCGCCATTAAATAAATAAAGGAAAGGAATGCTGCAATATGGCTGGAGAGGCAGTGAATACAGATATGACGGCTGATACAGTGAAATGGAAGAGAACACATTGCGTCGACTACGGTTAATAACAAAGAATAAGGGTAGGACGATGATTTTGATTTACGCCTCGCGATAGGGTGGACACGTGTGATTAAGCGCAACAAAAATAAGTTAGTATTCCAATAAGAACAAGTAAAGTATGCAAGTGGTAAAATGACATCATTAGGTACTACGGATAGCCAGCAGGTACGATATAAACTGATAACTTATCAACTCCAATCGATATGACTTTACTTGCTAGGGCAGAGCATGGTATATTGTTTGTTAGGACATAGGTACCTTTATTAAATGAAGGTGATTTACATTCTAGAAAATGTCTTTATATCTTATTCACAGCTCACATCGACGGTCGAATACTACCCTCGACGACGTACCAGAACAATGGCCAACCTTACGTCATCACCACCCAACGTCTGGCCCAAGTCCGAGGGAACTTCATGTACTGGTTCTACGACCAAGGCGGGAACGAAAACATTGGAGACTACCAGAGTGACATCCACTCTTCGACCCCACAGATTCATAAGAACTTCAACTTTCAGCTTCCGTTCTTTGGGTTCAGATTCAATTATACAAGGGTGAGGCATTATGACGTTTCCACATTGTTTGCAGCTATTAACGCTACTAAATATGTCTCTTCTAATTATTTCTCCATGAAATTCACATTAATTGGCGAAAATTCTTTCTTTGTTTGTTTTATATCTAAATAGTAGTTTTTGTACTTATTTACTCTGACTCACTTTCCAGATTTCCATGAATGGTTACATCTACTTCAGCGATCCTCCAGACCACTACACCTACCCTCTCTCTTTCCCCGTCCGGGACTGGCCCACGGCCAACGACCCCTCCTTCATTGGTATTTTCTTCAGCAAGTGCCGTATCGGCAGCATGAGGCCCGAAGACCCTGACCAGAGGAGACCTGGTATCTACTTTAGAATGGACAGAGACTTGCAGGTAACCAAATAATTGTAACACAGAAGACATACTTAGTATCTATCTATAAGTGCCATTTCTCTTTTAGTGTTAATATTGAAGTCCATGCAATATATGTTGTTCTCTTATAGACTGTGGTATTTTTTATCTAAATCTAATACTTTGTTATCATGACCTTTTCCATATCATTCCCCATATCTATAAAAATTGAATCTTGTACAACATTATGTTCTGTTTTGTCTTTTATGACTGTAATAATTTGTGTAACAAACAAACGTCGTTAAATGAAATCTAAAACAAAAAATCTTTTTGATCTCTCATTATTTTAATGTTTAATCATTCATCAAAATCACCAACGCAATTTAAACCTTAATGTCCGGTACATAATAATAATTTTCCACCAGACTCGCACAGACCAGCTCGGCGTTGAGATGCGTGAACGAATCACTTGGGATATTCGCGAGGGAGTCATAGGCTCCGAATCCTTCTTCCCCAAACACGCTGTTACTATCACTTGGAAGAACATGTCCTTCGCTGGTGGCATTGACAATTCGCTGTTTATGGTTTGTTCTACTTATATAAGCAAAAAGTTTATATTTGATGATAATACCTGAATTCCGCATGATGATTGCCCCTATAAGTAAACATCGACGAGATGTCTACTAGCAATCGTCACTATGTAGAGAGCGAAAAAGCATTGCTAAATAAGTTCAACTATTTTCATTGTGCATAAACATTATCAATTCAACAGACAAATACATTCCAAATGGTGCTGGCGACAGACGAAGTGTTCACTTACGCTATATTCAACTATCTCGAGATCAACTGGAGCTCCCACACAGAGGCTGGCGGTGATACTACTACAGGAGAAGGTGGTGTACCAGCTTACGTAAGTATTATATTTTGTTATATTACCAAAGCCAACCAATATTAAAGCAATAATACCAAAGCCCATCAAATCAATTATGAGTAATGAGCGTAGACCTTGAATGCAGAGTTGTAACTTATTAGGTCTTTTATGAAGCGATGCGATGCATGCTGCATCTCCAATATTTACATTCAGCGCTCTTAACTCGTGACGGTACAATGTAAACTGTATATCCTACAACAGGGACATCGCTTGCGCGTCACCTTAGAACAGTTGTTTGCTGTGCCAGCAGAGAGGTCTCTGATGAAATTATATCATTTCACAATAAGCCAATCAAGTTGCATCTTGCAGCATGTTTCTTAACGTCTTATCTTTCCACAGATCGGGTTCAACGCCGGCAATGGCACCCAGAGCTACGAATACAAGCCTTACTCTCAAGCCTCTGTTCTCAGAGACCTTACAGGAAGAGGATGGGCTAACGGGTTCCCGGGACGACACATATTCAGACTGGACGAGAAAATACTCATGGGGACATGTAATAAAGATATTGGTGAGTAATGTTTTAAAAATTTACTTTTATAATAGTGATAATAAGAGATATTTATCTAATAAGTAGAAATCTTGGGAGAATATTCTTTCTCCCGTCGTTAAGTGTTGGATATAAGCTGGATTGTACGAGGATACATTTCTTATATAACCATTTTGAGCCTTTGTAGGTGCCTTAGGTACCTACTGTTGAGCCAAGATTCTCCCTTATAGATCAACATTATTTCATGCGTAAAAACTACAAAATTAATATTCATATACTAATTTCTTCACAGATGGTGCTAATCTTCCTTTGATGTTTGCTCCGGAGAGCGGGAACATGCTCGGAGGCACTATAGTCAACATTACCGGTCCGTGCTTCAACCCTGACGATAGGATCACTTGTCGTTTCGATACTGAGTCCGTGCTTGGGGCTGTTGTTGATGTGAACAGAGCCATCTGCGTGCAGCCACGCTTCTGGCACAACGGCTACGCTAGATTTGAAGTGGCCATCAACAACGAACCTTACAAATGGAAGGGGAAATTCTTTGTTGGTAAGTATTTTAATGCTTACAGAGAAGGAGATAATTTCCAAAATTATCTTCATATTCACTTAGGGCTGAGTTTCTCCTTGTTTCGTTCTTAACTATGTTGTATCTCTTCCAGAAACACCCGCCACTGCTACCGAAAAGATTTTCTTCCCCACCAACGCTGTGCATGAGAGATATCCGCCTGAGGTCAGAATAACTTGGGACCGCTTCAACTTGACTACAAACCTCAACGTCCAACTGCAAATCAGTTTGTGGGGTTACAAAGAGGTGACAATTCGTCCACAGCTTGAGTATATTGATATGATCGAGGTTGGGGTAGCCAATACTGGAGAATATGTCATCAATCCTCAAAATTTCCGAAATAGAGAGAACATTATGCATAATGATATGCAATTCGGGTTCCTGCAGATTAATTTGACGACGCCTGAAGTGTACAAAGGAGTATCGATTTCTCCGTAAGTCTAGGATTCGAAAGCGTTCACTATAATTCACTTTAGTCATCAAAATGTTGTCTAAGCTCCGTTTATGTATTTAATTTTCAGGGTGCTCTGGAGTCGCCCTATACCACTGGGTTGGTACTTTGCTCCGCAATGGGAAAGACTCCACGGTCTGCGCTGGCCACAGAATATGTGTAACAACTGGCTCAGAACAGACCGTTTCCTCAAGAATTTTGCCTCTCAAGTCTGGGTGTGCCCTTGTACCTTGGAACACGCACTTCTAGATAAGGGCAGGTTCATGCCTGACGTTGCTTGCGACAAAGATACAAATCCCACCTGCAGATACCATTGGGGCAGTGTGCATTGCGTCAGGAGTGGAAGTCCAAGGTAAATACAAATGTATTACACTAGACTTACGATTCATTTTAGCTCCGTAAGGACAACCTTAAGGGTGATTAACCATTTACAGGTTAGTATTTAAGTAGTAGTATCATATGGTTGATGGTTTCAGTGCGGAAGGTTCAGGACAACAGTGTTGCTACGATAAGAACGGATTCCTCATGTTATCTTACGATCAGATGTGGGGATCCCGTCCCTCAAGATCTCATGACTTCGGATTTACACCTTATAATGAGGCCAATAAGGTACGTTCTAGTGGTGTTCATATACTTGCGATAATTGCTAATTCCAGGAATTGTTGGTTAAGTTTTATGGTGTTATTGACAGGTACCATCGTTATCCAACTGGTTCCATGACATGATTCCATTCTACCAGTGTTGTATGTGGCAAGAAGAACAAGCTGTCGGCTGCGAAACGTTTAGGTAAGATTTCGTGCGTTCATGAGATATGAGCGCTAGGTGAAAATAGACAGATAGAGACAGACTTATAAATATGCTTTTTCATGGTCAGCGCTCATATCTCTTCACGGCGTGGCAGTCATATTTCCTACTTTGACCTCAGAAAGAAGGAAGAGTTGCTAGAATTAAGCCTTGTATTGTACTGTGATCTTTTACATCCAGGTTTGAACGCCGACCTTCTCAAGATTGTGTCGCTTACCAATCTCCTGGAGTGGCTGGCATATTCGGAGATCCACACATTGTCTCTTTTGATGATCTTCAATACACTTTCAATGGCAAAGGTAACGATTTTTTAAATCAAGTAAATTCAAGAACCTATCCTTTCATTTCCAAAGCAGAAAAGCGAAAGGCTTGAAATTTTCGTGATCCCTAGATCAGGAACTATACTTGATTCACAAGTAACATTACTTAAGAAAGATTTCGGAAATTATTCAGTCCCCAAGTCCTCTTACCTACGTCAATTATTAACAAAAATATTATCTTTTATTTCACCTTTTTTATAAAATTCTTCTTCATGTTAATTGTATAGCATATTAATTGTTATAAAATTTTACAGGTGAATACGTTCTTGTCCGCGTTGATCAGTCTCAGCTAAAACTGGACGTCCAAGGGAGGTTCGAACAAGTGCCCAGGAACATTTATGGTCCCGTCAACGCTACTCACCTCACATCAGTCGTTGCCGCTTCTAATAATTCTGCTGTCATTGAAGTAAGTTTAATCACAACAAGTATCGGTTTTGATACGTTCGGACATCTCCGCTTGACTTCGCCATACTAATTGAGGAAAATACGCAGGCGATATCGTCAACGTAAAAAGATTATAAAATTATTTAGTTACAACTTATATAGGTTACTTAGTTCTTTTTGTTAGGTCGAAATTAGTCTTCACATTTGCGCTGGTTATCTGCTGCAGGAGAAATAGGTAAAGCTAATTAACGCAACCTTTAAACTGAACTGACTTAATACAGAGCTTTTCCGGTTTAAAAAGAATTGGTACTCCGGGATAGGTGCCTCGAGGATCGGGGTACTCAGGGACTACCACGATTTATATTTTTTTTGTCGTTCTTTGAATTGTCACGATAAGCAAGTAAATCATTAAGTATTAAGTAATTTCATTTTAATTTTTAGGTTCGTCTCCGTCCGACTCATGCACAATGGCGGTACAGACTGGACGTGTTCGCTGACCAGAAACGAATATATTTCGACAGATCTGCTCTAAGAGTTCAATACTTCCCAGGTGAGTAAGAGGTTGTGATGTGATATCTGTGGTGGCTGCAGGCTGAGTGGTTTGAATAGTCACCTGCCATTACGCAACTGACGTAAGTTCTAATCACCAGAGAGTTTTGAAAAACTTAAAAGCAGTGTTATACGTTTAAGGAAAACATCGTGAGGAAGCCTCTATTGCTGAGAGCGAATTCAGAGACGTGTGCATATTGCTTGAAACGGCCAGACTCACTATCTGTCAAGCTGGCAGGCACTATTTACCATCTTTGAAAAATGGTACCGGCCATCTTTGGTAAATTGCGCTGGAGAGTTAACGTTACCTTACCTCTTCGGTTGGGGCACCGTTCTGGAAAGGCGTTTGCTTCTTCATCAAAAAAATATTATGGTTTTTATCTATCAGTTGACTTATACTAAATTACATGAACTGTACTGAATGTACTGAATTATACTAAAATGCCAAAATATTGTCTCCATCCAGGTGTAACAGTGTACCAGCCTATGTACATCCTGAACCAGTCGGAAATTGTGATCATGTTCTCATCGGGAGCTGGGGTGGAGATCGTCGAGAACAAAGGGTTCATGACGGCAAGGGTTTATCTACCTTGGACTTATATGGTATGTATTATATTAACTGCCTCGTTGGCCTAGTGGTTAGTACGTTCGCCTGCCGATCACGAGGTCCCGGGTTCGATTCTCGGGTTGGGTGAAAAAATGATATTGGGTTTTTCCGTAAAGAAATTCACAATAAAATGCCCGGAGTTAGGAAGTTGGCGGTGTTTCCACCCCGTGCCTCGGAAAGCACGTTAAGCCGTTGGTCCTCCGCCTGATCTCTCTCCGGTCGTGTCGGATTGCCTTCCATCGGACTATGAGAGTGAGGGAATAAAGAGTGCACCTGTGTGGGCACAGCTAGTCCTATATAATTATGTCATTCTGACGATTTGAAAATACTTTATAAAAAGTCTAATCGAAAAAAGATATTTATGAGTTTCAGTATGGATATAGCTTATAACATTATCATTAACTTACTTCTCGGGTAAATTATCACACTCTGGACAACTAAAAGGAAGATTGAGATCCTGTTTATAATAAGTAGTTGAGAAAAAAATATCGATGGACTGTTTCTGAACCATGTGATTTCGTAATGATTTTGCTTCGCTGTCCAAGACATGCCCTATTTGACTACCTTAACAATGTTTTGCAGAATCAAACGCGAGGCTTATTCGGTAACTGGTCCCTGGATGTGAACGATGACTTTACGAAACCCGATGGCACCAAGGCTACTGTGGACTTGAACAACTTCCAGTCAGCACATAGGGACTTCGCACAATATTGTAAGTATTTCACAAACAGCGCCTGTTCCTTTTATACATTAAATTTGCCGGAGGCGTAATTACATGATCGATTGGATTTTGTCAAACGGTCCTGCGGTTTTTGCTTTTTGATAAGTAGGTACATTGATCTCAAAGAAAAGCTTGTGTGTGTAAGTAAGTACTTAAGTACTCAACCTTTAATATTTGACCTGCGTTTTAATCAACTGCCTAGATCTAATCGATCAATCTATGCGTAAGGAACTAGAATTTTGCGATGAAGATATGAGTGACTGCAGGTCTTTTCTTTGTCAAAAACACGAGTATTTTGTGGATGTTCTTCTACTCATAGATCACGTGATCAAGCTTGAAAGTTACCTTTACCATTTTCCAGGGCAACTAACGGACAGAGAAGTGAAGGATGTAGGTGTGGCGATGTTCGTCAGGGAATACGGTCGAACAGCGGCCTACTACAACGACAACGAGTTCATACCCAACTTCATACGAGAACCACACGACTTCTTACCAACAAACAGATCGCACGATGCTGACAGAGCGACGGAAATCTGCCAGGATTCCTACCAATGTCGATACGACTATGGAATGACTTTAAATCGAGATATGGCTGAGTTTACTAAGAACTATTTGGCTTCTATTGTGAGTATATTTACCAAAAGAAATATGTAGGTTTAAGAACGAAAGCTTAAAAGAAGTAGGGAAAAGATTAATTCTCCCTTAGTGTAGTGTTCCCCCTAGCTCTAAGCACTTAGGATGGCCACCGGGCAGGTTTGAATTCCACATACCCCGACTGTCTCCATCAGAGCAGTCGGGTAACTATTGAAGGTTACATTCAACATCACGTGAGTCATGCTTTACTCATTTTTGTATCGAACCGCAATTAACTTACTTACTAACATCCTTTATAGTCAATCATAAATAAAATCCCACAATTTACCAAAAGGGTAGCCTGTTGGTTTAGTGGTCAAGTGTTCGCCTGTTTCGCTCGCAGGCACGGGTTGCAATAGCGAGCTTAAAAAATAAAGAAGTCTTTTTCGTATCTGAAATTTAGGCTACTGATCCATCCATATAGCAAATTTACACTCAAATCGCTGACATACACGAAAGAGTTTAAACCGAAAATGTACGTCTACTTACAATGTGCGTCTGTTCTAGAATGTTTGTGATCGAGGGTATTGAAATTTGATAGCCCAAGTAATACCTACTGGCAGTGTATAAATCTGGTTGAAAGGGACTAAGTATAAATAAAAATACGCTCACGCCATCCCAGAAGGGTCCCTGAAGAAGTTAACAGATTTCGCCGAAAATGATTAAGTGCAACATTACAGATGATGAGTCCATCGTCGTCTCAGGCACTTTGAATTACTTCTCAGACGTACGAAGGTTTCCTCTCAATGTTTTCCTTCACCGTAAAGCACGTGGTGTGATATCACTACACTTTGCGCACAAGTTCAAACTCATTGGTACAGGCCGCGGAGAATCGAACTTGCGTCGCTTAAGTAGCAGGCGAGTGCTTAAACCCACGGCCTCAGCCACTACGGATTAAAAGTACTGTTTTAAAATTTCCATACAAAGTTCGCGTGCTGTCTTGGGCTATTGTTCTCTAATTGCGATGCATCTGTCAAGGTCCCTCATGGGACTGTCCACGCAGTTTCCACCTAGGACATTTCCATTCACAATATATTGTCCCTTGGCGTTAGTTCTGTCGTGGCCATCGTCACTTATACTGGTGGGTTCTTTTTTATATTACGAAGGTCAAGCAAGCATAAAACCCTGGTTTGAGTATTATTTTTGTAAATTTTAAGTGTCCTCTGGAATATTTGGAGAACTAGAATCTTGGATTTTGGTACATAGTTGGTACGTAATTAGTGGCAATATAAAAACAAAGCACATTAGAACTAAACTAATATTTGAAGAAATAAATAAAGAGAATCAGCATTTATAAATGTTTAGCGTGGCAATGCTTCCAGTAGATGTAGGTACCTGCTTATTATATTGTCCATTATTTGATATATAAAGTAATTCATCATTTATTTCCTCTAGACCAACATCAAAGAACAAAACGCGCGTCGCGTTATCAGCTGTGGGATTCTGGAGACTCCACGATTTGGTAGGAAGAGTAACTTCTTCTTCACGCCTGGAACGAGGGTAAGCAACAATCATAAAATAATAGAGAAAGTTTACACATGAGCCTTACCATACGCTTTTATTGCCACTGTGTGACAGTGACAGACTTATAATACGTAATATACATCTCTCACAATAATATTATCGAGTATCATGGCAATAAGAGGTTCCCCAGATCAGTTGTTACACAAGTCTTGAGACACCGAATTAAGAAGTAGGTTAAATTGCTCAAAATATTTTAGATCATTTGATCACTATCCATCAGGCAACTATGGTTTTAATCAAGCTTCAATCCGTTTGCAATGGAAAGGCATGACGAAACGTAATGTTTTTTACCAGGTTTTTTCCGCCATAAAGTTATTGAAAACTCCGGTTAAAAGGCATTAGAAGCGAGTATTGATATAAACACAGTTATAGTTTTTCCTCATGTGTCATAAGTGTTCACATTGTTAGGTGAACTTCGAATGTAACCAAGACTTCATTCTGATCGGGGACAAACGACGTGTATGTGAAGACGACGGTCGGTGGAACCTGCCTGATTATGGATACACAGAGTGCTTACGTGAGTATTACATTCTTTAATGTCAAGTGTATATATACAAATATTTATAATGAGATCCTACCGAATTTACGGTTACGGCGCAAAAGATATAATAGTGGACAAGTATGAGCGCAAAAACAGGTGCACTCTTTATTTCCTCACTCTGATTCAATCTGACCGGTGTGCTTTCCGAGCCACGGGGGTGTAAACACTGCCAACTTCCAAACTCCAGGCATGAGTTTCTTGACAGAACAACCCTGGACTGTCATGTTTATTCAGTTGAAAAATGCTGAGATCAACCGCAATATTAGTACTTCTTTGGGATTTTATCAATAAATACTTTCGTATGGTAATTGTCGTTGGTTAGGTAATTATATTTCCTTGTTTAACGCAATATTTTGAAACCAATTTCAACGTTATATCTTGCTTTGCGAACATTATTCTATATCTATTTACTTAATATTGCGGCATAAAAAAACTTATCTAACTTTAAAAAAATGTTCGTTGATATAACTTTATATCCAAACAGGTAACCAAGAGTATTCGCAACGTGCTCTATTTTTGACGTGGGGCGTCATAGTGGCAGTTATTGTACCATTGGGACTTTTAATTTGCCTGCTCTGGTTCTGGTGCTGGTATAAGCCGAGGTCCGAAGGCAAAGAAGGATTCCATTTCGAAGACATACCGCGCTCTAAGTCTGCCTCCAGACTGAATCTTAGGTCGACATCAATGGGAAATATCACAGACACAATGAAGTCCTCTACACTCCGTAGCGATTCCGATGTAAAGGCTAAGTTACCAATTACTCCCACAGAAGAGACACCTATCACTAGGTCTGGTGTAGTGACTCGGTCAGCTCCCCTCCCACCCGCTGAGCCCCAAGACGGGGACAGCTCAGGCATAGGCTACCCCGACTCGAGCAAGAGTGACTCTGGCAAATCTGATAAATCTAGTTTACCGAAAAAACGTCGCGGCTACGATAAAACTTACCGAACTAACGAACCACTCGCTAATGCACCTGATGTTGAATTCCCAGAGAAACTCTGGGACTTGTCTGAAGAAGACTTACTTTCCCTAACTTCACCGTCTGAGACTGAATCCAATAGAGATTCAACTTTAACGCGCCCCGCAAAAGATATAGAATATTTAAGCAAGCCCCGCCAGACTGGTCGTCATGCCCTTGCCAGTGACTCTGGTTATTCTACTAAAGACGGTTCCGAGGATCCTTACGCTCCGAAGTATGAAGGACAGTACAGTCCGATACCTTCGCAATATTCCCCCACATACTCTGAGATCTATTCTCCTCCTATCAGTCCAACTTCTGATATAAGTCCAAGGAATACGTACAATAATCCTGGTTTACCTGAAGCGCCTAAGAGTGCTCCGGCTGATGAAATAAAGACTTTCACCATGCCTGCTACAAAGGGTAAGTCTATGGAGACTTTAATAGATCCACCAGTGGCCGAGTTGGCTACTCTGAGCCCTCGGAGCACCATGGTGTAAGAAACATCGCGAATATTTAAATTCCTTTAAGGACTTCCAGCCACCGTTAGTAGAATAGAACTAGAGTTAGGGTATTGTAATTATTCACTGCCTGTCTCAATGACAATGTCTGTGGGAGTAATGTTTTACTTACTTAGAAAATGTGTCTAATCTAGTTCATAAGTCGCACAATAAAATTGTATTTGCACATTAACTTACAATTTGTTATTTTCTTATTTAAACGTAGGTAATCGTGATAGGTAATTAAGTACTGTGAGTTTCTCATTGTTGTTGTGTTTTGCTATATATTTTATGTATAAATTATATAAAATTACTTAAACATAAATAAATTATATTAATAATTATATTATGGTATTCACATTTGGAGGAAATTTCTGTTCCCATTCGGTAGAATAACTTCCACTTGACGTCACATTGTACTTTTGGATGAGAAAGCAAGAAATAACTACCACTTATTGTGGAATAGAAATTTTCTCTGCGTGTTAATGTGTTTTTATTTTACTTTCAATCCTGAATTAGTGAGTTTATTACTTGCTTTCTTATCTAACACAAACAAAGGAATTGAGGTCGCACAAACAGGTGAGTGTCACAATTTTTATTTGCAGTTTAGAGATAAACATTAGGGCGATGCGTTGATAAAAAAGGTAACTGATAATATTGCGTGAGGATGAACACTATATTCAGCCTTGCTAAGATAAGATGCATAAATAATTTGTGAGATTCCTTATAGTTCCATGCAGGTACAACGAAATTATGCCATACAATGATATGCTAGTGTGAAGACTCGCTCGGACACCTAAATACCCCAAAACGTTTTTTGTATTCCAACAGACCCTAGGCCTTTTAACAATATTTATACAAACTGGCAAACCAAAATATAATCAATAAATTTCCTTCAACATTATCTTGTCCCCAAATACCCATTTGGGGTCGGTCGTCGTAATATCAATCAAGCTAGGTGCTGTCACGACTTATGGGCCCGCAGCGAAAATGGTCAGGTTAGAACATGCATTTGTTTGCGCTCACTCCATACATGATCTTTAAATTCAGGGCATTCAAGGTCAAAGGCTCATAACTTGTGACGACGATCGTGATCATTTTTATAAAAAAAACATAGTTTAATTGAGAACCTCGTCGTTATTTTGAAGTCGATAAACATGGATCCATATAAATAAATAAGTATTTTTTAGAAAACTAATATTATGATGATTTCTTAGAATCTTTGTCGGTAGCTTGGAGTCATGGCTTCATCAACATATTCCTATCGATCAACAAAATAACTGAACCATAATACTGTCAACAGGTAAGCAAGAGTACTCGTCGCGCACCCTCGGCGCAACCTGGGGTATCATCAGCGCCATCATGATTCCCATCGTGGTGGTGCTCATCTGTATTGGCTGGAGGATCCTACTTAGGAGGAAGGCTGAAGAGAAGGAGGAAGAATACCTGGGAATCAAGTGAGAAAAACTATTTAGCTTACTAAAAGTGTTGAGCCGCTATCTTTTCGGATCTCAAATACGATCCACCTTTGATAAAGTATCAACACATTTCCAGCCACATCGTCAACGTTGAACATGTTATATACTTGGGGTACAGATTTAAGACTGATGGGAATAAACATTGATATTATGAAGGCCAGTCAGTGTGTCTGTTTGTTACTACAAGAGAATCAAAAGGATAAGCAAATTAAGTTTTGTTTAAAATATACCTAGTACCTATATAATACGTGAGCACCTAGTCCCGCGCGCTACAGCTAGTTATATCGGTATTTAATTGTGATAATTTCATCCAGGACCCGTCCCATCGACCCAGACGAGTCAGTGAAGATTAACTCTGATGATGAGAGCATTCCGTATAAGAAAGACAGTGCGGATGACAGTCCCGAGCCAACAGAGGGCGTTAAAGTCGTCGACACGGCAGAGAACTACCCTTACGAACAACAATATGGGGCCCCGACACAGCCCGCCCAAAGGCAGTGGGCAGGCGAGACGGAGATTAATTAAAATTTAAGATACCTACTTTAAGATATTTTTCTAATTTCTAAATTTTCTTTCACATGGCAATACTTACCATAGATTTAAGATAACTTTAAAAAATGAAGTACCTAATTAGGAGAAGTATTCACCCCTAATTCCTGGTTCCGTAAGACCAAATTCTACTAAGATACAAAATTTACAGAATAATTAGGTATTTTCTATTGAGAATGACATGAATTTTGTAAACTTTATTTTAAGATTTTTATGACGTCATTAACTTAGGTACATAGACACTTAAAGATAGGATAATTTAAACAATATAGTTTGTAAAGATAAAGGTACTTAGATACATAGGTGTATGCGTGCCTTGATACCACAGACAAAAAAAGTAATTTATAGCTTCGGTCCCTTCATAATCTGTGGTTTTTTTGGTTTTAGTTTTTCCTTTTTTATTTTATTAATTATCATTGTAGGTAGGTACATATTTTACCTGTAGGTACCTATTACATAAATAAATAAATAACAAGGAGTTATCTATTAATGTACCTATGTTTGATAGCAGGGTGTAACATTTTTGATTATATTATTATACATTTACTATCTATTTTAATTAATATTTTATATAAAACATTTGTACCTTCTATAAAAAATAATTTGTATCCCACCACTATCGTAATAAAAAGTTAAAGAGTGTCTTATATTTCATTTTGTATTTTTTATATAAACAGTATTTTTATTCTGATTTTGGCTGGCTTAGAAGCAGGAATCCCTTTTTTCTAGTCCTTGATAAATCTAAGATCTGGTGGTATGAGAAACACTATCTTTGCCTAAAAAGATATTACTCAAAATCGGCCAAGCTGAGCAATAATATTTTATCATAGAAGCCGAGTCGGAACTCACATCGTCTCCCATTAAGCTTTTATGATCATGATGATGATAAATTAGGCAATTGGTTTGCTGAAATGCGATACTATTTAACGTATTTATTTACATTATTCGTATTCCTAAAGGCCTAACTCGCCAGAGTCACAAATCGTGGTCGTTATACTACACCTCCGTCTGTCATTTGTTTGTCGTAACTCTGTCCTTTTTGTGAGTTTTTAATAAATTTTTATACTGTGGAACTGTCTTGAAGTTGACATTTGAGTGACATTGCAAAAGACAGACAAACCAACAGATCAGATCATAGTTATGTAGTGGTAGGTTTAATAAATTTATTAACTTCGGTACCCGGTCATAATAATTAAATAACTAAGTCATAACAATATGGTTTGTGCTCTTGCTGTATTAAATACAGGTGTGCTTGAATGATAAATCTTTTAAATTAGTATGTTATGAATTTTGAAGTTCTTATTTAATAACGTATAACGTAAACAGTATAAATTTTAATTTGTGCTATTTAAAACGAAAAGCATATTCATTGCATTGAATTAACCCTATCTTTTATAAATAGTAACTATGAAGTTTTTGACTACAATTCTTTGGTAAGTCAAATTGAAATTATTAAAGTATTAAAATAGTAAGTAGGTAATAAATAAATTTTTGCACTAATAAGGTGGAAGCCTTGCTATTAGGCCTGCCTGTTGGTAAGAGCCTCCTGCAGCCAATGACAGCTTTTTTTATATCACCTGATGGTAAGAGATTGCCACAGCCTACGGTTGCTTGCAATACCAGAGGCATCACACGCGCATTGGCAACCCTGTAGATATCTCTTCATACCCTTCTTGAATAACTCCATGCTGTATTCATTGGGAAACCACTTGTAAGAAGGAAACTTAATGTCAAAAGAAATGTGTCAGTATTATATAGAAAAACAGATCTCCTGCTTGGTATAAGGTAACTTGAGTTATATTAATTTTTAAATTAAGAATGAATTTTTTTTTCGTGTATCATAATCTGGAAAATAATTGGGCCTCTTTTTATATTACAGCATTATCAGAGACAATTTGTGAAGATTAAAAACATTTTTTTGGAAATGGAAGTTTCACTATTCAGTGAAGCTAACTAAAAAGGATTTATTTGAAATGAGCTTTAGATACTACAAAAATATGGTCTCTTATTTATTTCTGCGACCCTGGTTAAGGGTGCCATTTGCAATATGGATTGCAGTATCTGTAGTTTATTATTGGTGGCTTATATCAAGAATAAGTGTCCTGGAATCACAGAATAAAATAATAAAAACTCAACTTCAACTATCTCAGACTATCATGAAGCAGATATCCAGTGTACCTGAAGCCAAATATGAAGTTCCCATTGTAAGTACTAACTAGCTGGGCCTTGTGGATTTATGCATGATTAACAATAAAAACTATGTTCCATTGTGCAATAAATTTTTTTTTAATATTGGAAACATTAGTTACTCCTTGTAATATCAGCTATGATTATTAATCTCTCAAATTGCCAGTGAAAAAAATGATTTTTAAATTAATATACTCATGCCTTCCCAGAATACATTGAAGATGGTAATTGCCAGTGTGACAGATGGTGAGTCTATTGCCGTCTCAGATACATAAGTCCATGAATTACTTCTCAGACTTGTACAGGTTTCTTAACATGGTGTGACATCACAGCACTTAAGTTTTTGAAAAACTCATTTGTGTAACCTGCTGGGATTCAAACACACACTAAATAATAGGATTATAAATTTTACCCATCAGTTCCAATCATAATAACATTGATGTATCTCACAGATTCCAGATGCAGAAGGCACTCTATGTGAGACTGTGCATCTCGCCCTAATATGCATGAAGAAGTGTACCAGACAGATCACTCCCATGTTGAAGTCGGTGCTGCGTCACCGGCAGAACCCTCTGCATTTCCACTTCATGGTTGATGCTGCATCGCATCTTAGTATTAGTAAATTGTTTGACACTTGGGATTTGCCTGATGGTAAGTGTTTTTTGCATAAATTTTTTTTTGTACAAATACTGTTGACAGACACACATACCGGAATGCCTGAAATATTATTATTTGATTATACTTCATACATTCAAATAGTAATGACATTCATAAAATAAAGTTTGTAAAGTTGCTTTTACTCCGACAAGAAACACAGCAATTACTCTTTTCAAAAATAAGTTTACATATTTAATGACCTATGGACACAGTTCCAGGGGCCTTACTACAATCTCTTATTGACATGATAATTTTACTCTTAATATGAAACAGATGAATTTGACGTGTATACATCTGTCACTGTCACACAACTGAACAACATTGCAATAAGTAGAACTCATGGTCAGGCCCCAGTGCTCAAGTGTCAAATATTAAGAATTAAGTTCATGGTTAAAATTAATCAATTCTTTGCATAGTGATATTTGGCTGCAATCTTCTGTAAGGTACAGACCCCAATTGTGTGGCTATAAGGAGACCGACAGATACCTTAATGCTCTATCTCTTTAGAATCCGTAATATCATAAGAGGTTTCAGTTTTGTGTAACTTATGAGATAAGAATTGTATTCACAATTTAGCTGATTGTCTATGTGTGAAAGAAAGTTCCGAAAAAAAATTACCATGGATAAAAAAGAACAGTCTGGGATTTGAAAAATTATCATACTACGACCCAATAACAAAGTGTAAGGTGGATCTTAAAACAAAAGAGTAATAAATCGAAAACTATAACTTGTTATAATATTTCTTTTTCAGTTAAATACACATGCTACAACTCCGAGAACCGTATCGCCCAAGTGCGATGGATACCGAACACACATTACTCCGGTGTGTTCCCGCTGCTAAAACTTCTGTTCCCAGACATCCTGCCAAATACATTGAAACATGTCATAGTTTTGGATTCGGACTTGACGTTTCTCAGTGACGTCATAGAACTGTGGGCCATGTTTAGGAATATGACGCGAGATCAAGTGAGTAATACCACGTCTTTCATTCCAAATTAACATGGGTACTAAACTCCCTGCGGTTGATCACCTGATTTTTATACGAAGCCATCATCTGACCTTCGCCGTCAAATCAGTCGGAATAACGAGTTGTCAGACTATTTTAGGCCTCCGACTGACCTGTAACGTTTGCAAAAAATTGGCAACCGGGACCGACGGCTTAACGTGCTCTCCAAGGCACGGAGGGAACTCGGGTGGTCACCCATCCCATTAGTGGCTAGGGTTAGGTTAACTTCGCTTATAGAATGATATGCGCAATTGCAACCGTGCCACGCGCTCCTCAACATCAGGACTTAAACATAAGTGGCGAAATGTGGGTGCACTGTTCTGCCTACTGCTTCGGGGAATACAGGCGTGAGCATATGTATGTACTCCGCCTATGCTTTGCCTGCGATTAAAGATTACGTCATTAAATTGGTACCTTCAATACAATGGGAATATTATTAAACGAAAAGAATGATATTATTTATCGACGCAGTATATTATTGCAACATGAAATGAATTTCAATTTAATTTCAAAAACACAATTGATTGTTTATTTAACTATTTAGAGACTTAATGATGCCTCGAAGTCGTTTCGTGCGTTTATTCTACGTAAAGGCCGTAAATTGTTATGTTAAGAATAAAAACCTATTAAAAAACGTTCCAGTTCATAGGTCTCGCAGAGAATGAAAGCCAGTGGTACTTAGATGTGAAAGCGAAGCGCTGGCCAGCATTAGGCAGAGGCTACAACACAGGTGTTATGTTACTCGACCTGCAAAAAATACGCAGCGACGTCAACTGGACAGGTCTGTGGCACGAGGCTGTCAAAGCCAGCAATATATCAGCCCAGCTCGCAGACCAGGATATAATCAATGCTGTTATTAAAAGGAATCCTAGTATTTTATACAAGATAACATGTCATTATAATGTACAAATGTCCACACAGACTAAAGTGAAGAGCTGTTATGGTGAAGATGGGAATAATGTTAAGGTATGTGCAGGGTTATAAGTGCGTATCTTGTTAGTCATTTTATGAGTCTGTCTCTGTCTAAGTGTACTGCGCGAGGTGAATTCCCGCTATTTTCGCTTCGCGCTCATTACTCGTGGGCTCCTGTATTTAGAATTCAGTATACAGCATAATATAACATTTGGAACCAATTATAAGTATGAAAGCCGTTGTCGCCGAGTGGTATGAGTAGTAGGCTGGTGCGCAAGTGATATACTTAAGTTCGAATCCCAGCAGCCTGTATCAAGAGTGATGATGAGTTTTTCTAAAAACTTATGTGCATTGATTTTACACCACATGCTTTATGGTGAAGTAAAACATTGTGAGGAAACCTACATATGTCGGAGAAGTAATTCCTGAATAGTTTATAGTGCCTGAGACGGCGTCTGACTCACTATCTGTCATGTTTGTACTGAATAATTCGGTGAAAAGGGGGTGTTATTGCAACACCTCTCCCTGCCCCTTCGGGGAGAATAGTTTTTTCTGCACCAGAAAACTTCACGTCATGGTACTATGTAAAATACATCCCCTATTCCAGGTAGTCCACTGGAACTCTCACATGAAATACACAATAAACGTGACAGACGCGGATTTCTTCAGGAGTATTCACCAGTCGTACGTCAACTTGGACGGTGACCTGTTGAGGGAGAAGCTGCACAGGTGCTCGCCCCCTGAACATACTACTCCAAAGGTAAACCTTCATATAAATATACTTACTAGCTTTTACCACAACACAATAAAGAGTAATATTTCAAAACCGAAAATCTAAACATACAGACTGACAACATATCTAAATATATATATAACTCAAAGGTGACTGACTGACTGACATAGTGATCTATCAACGCACAGCCCAAACCACTGGACGGATCGGACTGAAATAGTGCATGCATTTAGATGTTATGACGTAGGCATTCGCTAAGAAAGGATTTTGATTAATTCTACCCCGAAGGGAATGAAACTTTGTCAATTTCACAGCTTCAAACTTTGTAATAAGATCTACTATTAAGGTTACATATGTACTAGAAATATTTTGTGGAAAATAAAGTTATTATTATTATTTTAAAACTATATATTACATAAAACTAAATCTACGCGGGTGAAACCGCGGGGCACAGCTAGTTTTTATATATATTTAGAACTGAAGTGATTTGTTCAGCACAGCAAAGCGGTGCACAGTACAAAAAAGTATAGGCATTGGTATTTGAACCTTAAAAATCAGCCAAATTATTCGAGCCTTGTCAAATTCAAAGATGAACCTGTCCAAGATCAACTCTGAGTTGTGTCGAAGTTTCTGTGCGGCGCAGCGTGTAAAGCTGCGTACACACCTGTACTACATGGACTACAGCCCTTCGCGACCTGACGCCTTCGACGTGACGCTCGTGTTGCAACTGTCTGTGGACCGCCTGCAGTTCCTTCATAGGCTTCTCAATTACTGGGAAGGTAAGAACTGATGAGGAAATTTATTTACCTACCTGCGCAAGTAAGATATGTAGCTAATACTCCTCACGCCTATTTGCATACCATGGGAGCACATGCTATCCGATTGAAACAAATCAAATTCTATTCAATACTAGTTGTACCCCGCGTTATCACCCGCGTAGAATTAACGGGTGGCCCGCAGAACCTGAATGTTTTTTTAAATCGAAGTAGCCTAATATACTCCTTGTATATGTCAGTGAAAGTCCCGTTAAAATAGGTCCTTCTGTTCGTCTGTGCATCCTATATAACACTAAGTTACGTGGATGTCTTACTGTTTCCAATATAAAGTCTGACAGGAGAAGAAACGGCGAAACAAATTCCTCGTTTTCTTGTGATCTCTCCTTGAATATATACGCTCGCAGCAAAATTAAAATTAATGATATTGGGTCATAGGGGTTATAATAAGGAATTAAGGAATTAACTGCCTCGTTGGTCTAGTGGCTAGTAAGTTCGCCTGCCAATCACGATGGTCGTAAAAAAAATATATTGGGTTTTTCTGTCAAAAAATTCACAATAAAATGCCCGGAGTTTGGAAGTTGGCGGTGTTTCCACCCCCGTGCCTCGGAAAGCACGTTGCACCGTTGGTCCTCCGCCTGATCTCTCTCCGGTCGTGTCTGATTGCCTCCCATCGGACTATGAGAGTGAGGGAATAAAGAGTGCACCTGTGCTTGCGCACACACGCGTGCACTATAGTATCTCCTGCGCACATGGCTAATCCTCGTTGAGATTAGCCACCTTTAGCCGTAACCGAAATTCGGTAGGAGATCATTATTATTATTATTATAATAAGGAATTATTTTTATTCTCTTTCCAAGGGTGTGAAGTAGGGGCTGAACATTTTACTTTTATAATTGAAGTTGTTGTGTTCCCCAGGTCCGCTAAGCGTAGCAATCTACCTGTCGGACTGTGACGTGCCTGAGTTGGATCGCTTCATCAGCCACCGGTCTGAGAGCATGAGTACCAGGACTAACATTGGATATCATTTAGTGTTCAAACACGATTCGGTGAGTCTACATTACATCATTTATGTACTAGCTGTGCTCCGCGGTTTCACTCGCGTAGATTTTATATTAAAAGACTCGTGGCGGCCTTGAGGTTTGAGCAGTCGCCTGCTACGCAATCGACGCAAGTTCGAATCCCAGCGGAGCCTGTTCCAATGAGATTTTCTAAAAAACTTATGTACAGTAATTTCACACAACGTGCTTTACGGTGAAGGAAAACATCGTGAGGAAACCTGCATATTTCTGAGAAGTAATTCAATGTATGTAAAGTGTTAGGCAGAGGTGTTGTAATAACAGTACCCACTTTTCACCGAATATGAACAAGTGCAAACGTGACAGACGGTGCATCCATCGCCGTCTCAGGCACTATACATATGTCTCTGAATTACTTCTCAGACATATGCAGGTTTCCTCACGATGTTATCCTTCACCGTAAAGCACGTGATGTGAACATTAAGTAACTTATATACTTTTAAGTATATTTAGTGAAAAGCTGTTAATTTGGAATCACAAACACTTCAATTTTAGATATAGGTTAAGTAGCTGTTCACTCGCCTTTGATTAAAAATAAAATTATGTTACTTAAGGACATTTTTTTTAATTAAGCATCCTTACTACAAATTCAGAACTTACACTATCTGTCATAAGGTGCATTATCCAGTGAACTATCTTCGCAACGTGGCGTTGGAGAATGTGAAAACGCCATACGTATTTCTGATTGACGTGGATTTCGTGCCAATGGCGGGACTGTACGATCACCTCAAAACTGCCATTAGACTCATCAACCCATACCCGCAGAAAAAGGTAATATTCTCCGCAAAACATTAGTGATTACTGAGGACCAACTATGGTCATTTAGTAACACGTATCTCTTATTTATTTCAGAACTTCTTGGCTTCTTAATTTCTATGCTAATGTATAAAACGATCTTAGCGCAAATTCGCAAAACTAGATTCGGTATATTTTGGGGTGTAATTGTATTCTATGGTTTCTGATAATTCTTGTCATCCTATACCTACTTAGATACACTTTGTCGGCGGCTAAAGCTAGTCCAACTTGCTTGTATAGTTTGAAACCCATCTCAACTGATAACCGGGTGCTCTGGTGCACCAAGGCAAGGAACCAGCAGTGAACTCTGATTCAGACTGATTTGATCTCATTGTGGAATACTAGTGCCCCGTCCTCACTTCGCTTCTGGTTGCGATACGATTTTTAAGACTGTAACAAAATTTACTTTTATCTACTATATTTAAATTTGATATGGATTATTTTAACAATACATCTATCGAATTTCATCTCCTATACATTAGTCACAAATAAGTTAACCGTATCAAGACCCATAATGTAGTTCAGAAGAACGATGTGTATGTAATGTATGTAATCTGGCTCCAGTGTCTCGTGGTACCAGCGTTTGAGACGCAACGGTACCGCGAGTCCCCTCCGCGCAGCAAGGCGGCCCTCCTGGCGCGACGAGACGTGGGACCCTTCCGGGCCCGCGAGTGGCCCCGCGGCCACCGGCCCACCAACTACACGCGCTGGGCCTCCGCCACCACTCCCTATGAGGTCTGTACCTTCAGGGCCCGCGGCCACCGGCCCACCAACTACACGCGCTGGGCCTCCGCCACCACTCCCTATGAGGTCTGTACCTTCAGGGCCCGCGGCCACCGGCCCACCAACTACACGCGCTGGGCCTCCGCCACCACTCCCTATGAGGTCTGTACCTTCAGGGCCCGCGGCCACCGGCCCACCAACTACACGCGCTGGGCCTCCGCCACCACTCCCTATGAGGTCTGTACCTTCAGGGCCCGCGGCCACCGGCCCACCAACTACACGCGCTGGGCCTCCGCCACCACTCCCTATGAGGTCTGTACCTTCAGGGCCCGCGGCCACCGGCCCACCAACTACACGCGCTGGGCCTCCGCCACCACTCCCTATGAGGTCTGTACCTTCAGGGCCCGCGGCCACCGGCCCACCAACTACACGCGCTGGGCCTCCGCCACCACTCCCTATGAGGTCTGTACCTTCAGGGCCCGCGGCCACCGGCCCACCAACTACACGCGCTGGGCCTCCGCCACCACTCCCTATGAGGTCTGTACCTTCAGGGCGCGCGGCCACCGGCCGCATATCATGAGGTCTGTTCCTATTTCTTTACATTATACTATGAGCCGTGGTGGCCGTTCGAACACTCGTCAACTCCCAGCGGGACCTGCATCAATGAGTTTTCTTTTCAATGAGCTTTACGGTGAGCGAAATAATCTTGAGGAAACCTGCATACGTCTGAGAAGTAATTTAAAAGACCTATGTATAGTGCTCTCATCGAGGAGTTTCCATGTTACGGATCCCTCTAGATGCACCATTTTCTATAGAATTGTGTAGTTTGAGATGATTGGCTCAATGATACAGTGTTGTATGCGCAGGTGGAGTGGGAAGCCGACTACGAGCCCTACCTGGTGGTGCACAGAACAGTTCCTAAATACGACACGCGCTTCTCCGGCTTCGGTTGGAATAAGGTAAGTGGTTTCTCTACAGTAAAGCTAGTACAATATATATATATATACCGTCTACTTTTCACAGAAGGTTAAGTGCCAACGTGACAGACGGTGAGTCTATCGCCGTCTCAGGCACTATACATGCGTGTTTGAATTACTTCTCAGACATATACAGGCCCCTCACGGTGTTTTCCTTCACCGTAAAGCACTTGGTGTGAAATCACTGAACATAAATTTTTTGAAAAACTTATTGGTAATTCATAGACATGCACAATACCTTAGACGATAGACTCACCCTTAGGCACGTTGGCACTTAATCATCTTCGGTGGGATGTGGGTGTTGTTGTTACAAAACCTCTGCTTACCCATTCGGGGACCCCACGAAGGAGTAAGCATAGGGTATAGTCTACGATGGCATATACTTATTTATTTATTTTCATCGTTCGATATTGTAGGTGTCCCACAGTGTAGAGTTGCACGCGCACGGGTACCGCTGCGTGGTACTGCCCGGTGCCTTCGTGGTACACACGCCGCACGCTCCTTCGCCGGATATATCAGCCTTCAGACAAGACTCACGGTACCGCATGTATGTCCACTAACAATAACCCCACGTCACGCGTTTGATATCGTTTTTCTTATAGCCGTAGCTAGCGTAGAAATTGCCTAGCGGTAGGTATCTCTACTGTATCTATACGTGACTGTTTGTAATTCCATAATGACACCTTTTGACTAAATACATATGAAAGCATACACGGTACTTACATAAAAAAAACATTTTTTATAATTTTTCTCTGCCTGTCTGCCTGTCTGTTTGTTCCTAGTGATCTCTGAAACAGCTGGACCGATTGCTGCTGTTTCAAGGAGTAATTAGGCAACTTTTATTTATAAAAAATATGAGGGTTTCTTGAAATTAAGCATGAAACTAATTCTACGCGGGTGAAGCCGCGGGGCACAACTAGTCCATGTATAAAAATGAATCGTTGGATAAATTTCAGATGCCTTGCCCTCCTGAAACAAGAGTTTATGGAAGATCTCAGCAGGAATTATAACTTCACAGTGGAGCCACCCAAGCCGGACTCGCCGTTCCTAGCACAAGCCAAGAGTCTACTGCTCAACCAAGCTAAGGACCCTAATTAAACCTTGTTGCTAAAGGTATACAGTTCATTATTACTGCTAATCAAACAATGGTTGTCAACATTTTTGTTTGGTGAATTTTAATTGACAACTTTTGACTAACTTGAGATTGAATCTTGTTATTGAAGGTTTCAATATTAAAAGTCCTAAGGGTTACTTAGGAGCAAAACCAATTGTTGTCAACATTGTTGTTTAGATAATTTTAATTGACAACTAATGAACAGTATTATTGGCAACTTTTAATTAATATAAGTTTTAACCCTGTTGTCAAATGATACAGTTCAATATTACTACTCACCTAAACCAGTTGTTGTCAATATAGTTGTTTAGTTGATTTTTATTGACAACGCCGTTGGTAGTCAAGGTAGTGCGTAACAACTCTCAAATCATTTGATTTTGAACCCTGTTATGTAAAGGTATACAGTACAGTGTTACTTGCTACATAACCCAATTGAAAAAAAGGAAGTTGTCAACGTTTTTGTCCAGTTGATTTTCTGGTTACGAATTTCAACCGTGTTGTTTATAATATACAGTTTATTTTTATTGTTAACTTGTAGAACCAATTAGTTGTCAACACTGTTATTAAGAGTGTACAGTGTGCCTAGTGCGAGTTTTTCATTACCGCAGTCATAAGTTACCGCGTCGACGTAAACGCAGATTTTGTATAGGATCGAAACAGCGCCATCTGTCGGCCTAAAGGTGACACTATTGTGAGCCCATACAAATATGCATTTACGTCGACGCGATGACTTGTGACGGCGATTTTAAGAAAACTCGCACTAGGATCTCTTGTCTAGTTTTCACTTGTCAATTATATTTTTTTTGTAATAATTTTATTATGCTAAGATGCCAAATCATGTGAGATTTTTATCAAAATTATCTTAAGAGAATTTACTTTTAAATCAAAGAGCCCCAAACTATTGTCAGCCTTGTTACAAAAGGCATATAGCTTAATTATTATTTATAATTTACATAATATTTTTTGTGAGCAAAAATCAATTATTTTGATACAATTGAGGTAATTAATATTTTTATAATTATTTACATTCCAATAGCGGGAATAATATTTATTAATGATAAGTATTATTATTTTATTATTGGAACGTGTACGTACAAACACATAATAATAACATTATATTAGTATTATTTAACGTGACATTTTTGTCTCACAACGAAGGAATTGTGTTGTCCTACAGTGATATACATAAGTTATCAGTCATAATAATAAATGCCTAAACGAGGCAGCTTATTATAAGCGAAATAAATAAATAAATAGTAAATACCAGTCAAATAAATTGTAATATTAAGTTTGTTAAACCTATTTTTATGTAATAAGCACTATTTTAGTGTTACACTAGAAGCTAATCTTCGCCACATCTTTAGTTTTTAATGTTCCTACACAGCCAAAGATCTTTCAACATATTTATTATTAACATTAAAGTGTCTGCATAGTATGTTATTTATTTTAATAGATAGTGGGGTTATGTCAGAGGGGGTTTTGGGGATGGGGTTTAATTGTAGTTAGATGGGTGACCGTCCGTGCCTCAATCCAATTAAAAATATCTTTATTTGATTAGCCTTTTAACAAAGTACTTTCAAATCGCCAGAACGACACGATTACACAGGATTATACATACTTCCGCCAGGTTCTGAAGGTTGCTTTTGCCGAGAAGAACCTGGCAAGAAACTCAGTAATGGGTATTTTTCAAGAAAAATAAATTTATAATTTTGAGTAATACAATATAAATCATAATAAATATAAAAGTAGGTACGTATACTTTAATAGCTTGAGATTACCTCGGGAGAGTAATTTAAGCTATCAAATGGCAAGGAACACACTCAAACAGTGATAAAATAAACTGAATCTCAATATTTTATGGGAATTTTGTGTCTACCCAAATATTATTAATGAGTATCAATATATAAATGAGTTTTAAAACAGAATTTATATTCTCCACTGAAAAAAACCGTTAAAATCGGCCCATTCGTTTCGGAGATTACGATTTTCATATTGACAGCAAAATTAAATGGTATTATTTTGATATAACAACCGTATATACTTACATATACATACATAATATACCCGCTATTTTGACATTACAAACGGACACTACAATTTATATTTATTTGTTTAGATTTAGAGCATTTAAGTAGAGTTAAATATGTCAATTATGTTACAGGATGTATAAATAAAATTTAAATGAAAGTGTTGTCATTACAATCGTTGACCGAGTTATAATAATTTGTATGTTACTGAATTTATATATCATCACACCCTTCTCCAAGGGTCCCCGAAGGGAGAAAACGAAGTTATAACACCAAATTTCCCCGAAACTAAGAAAAGTGTACCTGACAAAAGATATATAATACTTTTTTTATGAATAATTTCTTGTTATACAAACCAAATGTCAAAGGCAGATAAATACATTATATTTACAGTACATAATGTAGGATCGAAGCCGCGACATCTAGAATATTAGTTAGGTATGGCAGCCACTGGAGTTAAAACCGAATCAAAAGCATGCTAAACTATAAAGTAGATTTTTTAATAACTATCGCTTTATATATATTGTTCAAACGCAGCACACCCTTTATTCACGTCACATAGGTTCCCCTTATTTCATAGAAAGAAATCTTAGTTTTCATTCTTCTAAATAAACACGATGTAGAGAAAATTCTAATCCTTAGTACGCACCATCTCATAACAATTCCTAAACGTATTCAATTTCTTATTTTAAATAACTTAATAAACCAAATAAAATTAGTCAAATACCTACAAGTAATTTTTTAAGATTTTTTTAATATATTTCCAAATTGTTTTTTTTAAATACCATATTCCCTTAATTACTCGTGTTGTGTTAAAAGTATTTAATAGTTAATAAGATAAATGAATAACACGTTAAGAGATATTTGCCATAATAAATATACGAGATTATTGAACATTGTATATGTGACGTCACGAGTTTTGAGCGCTCAGCGAAAATAGTTGGGAAAAGCAATAACTGCGCATATTCAAGAAATTACTACTGCGTATTCAAGGCCAGCGCTGAAAGCTGGTGACGGCATTATGAAATTATTTTTACATGTACTCGTATACCAATAAAAATATTAAAATTGTCATTAAATGTGTCATTTTATTTCGACAATGTTTAAATTAACTTTATCCATATGTCATCTATGATAAACATAGTTTCACACGTAACTATACAGGTGCCGTCACGAGTAATGAGCGCTCAAGTGAATTAGTGAGGGTAACTGCGCATGTATTTTATTCGCTTCGCGCCATACAGGCAAATAGAGACTATAAACGAGTTACTATAAAAGGCTATGCATCATATTGGGAGTGGAGGCGCTGTGCTACCTAGTAGGACTCTCGTCTAATATGTTGGCACAGTGATTCCATTCTTTATAAGGTTGGCAATGCTCGAGTGACACTGGTGACTAGATGGCATGTAGCATAAAATAATATATATATATCTAATTATTTTCCAAAGATAACTTTATTGTTATCAGACAAATTACGAAACATGTCCCAAATCTATATTCAGGCTTCATTGCTTATCATTCTGGACTCTGCGTTCGCAAATAAATTATTGTTAGGATTTTCTTTCGTAGTTAACAACCAAAGGAGAATGATTATTTGGAAATCAAATTCTTGTATATCCTTCTTTAAGTTACCGACTGCTTTCTTAGCGACCACTAATGGCGAGTTATCGTTCATTGAAGACCCTTTAGATTCCGTCCTTTGCTTTATATTCTCCACTTTAGCTGTGAGCTCGTTCAACATCTCCTGCCTCTCAGACACTCCAACACTCGCCTCTTTGTATTCACTTGTCACTTTACTCAGCTCGTCAAGCAGCGCTCCGTACTCTTTAACTGAAGGCTCGAATTGCTCGTTCAATATGTTCTCTCTAGCTAAAATCTTATCCATTGCAGATGTTATGCTACCGTGCAGCTTATTCAATTGAGTCCCAGTTATTTTAAAACGATCGAATAATTCGTCTTTGTAAGCCTTCATTTGCGAATGCCTTGCCCGCCAGTCTCGTCCATCGGCTGATATCTTCAACCTTAAAGCCGGCGCCACTCGTTCTAACTCCAGCTTCCAAGCCTCCCAATCATGAACCTTACTGGCTAAATTATTAGGCTCTTTTTCCTCCTCATCATATTCACCGTTGGATTCCTCAGAGTAAATAGCCATTTCTTCTTCGACTTTGTTTAGAATAATCTCAGTTTCATCTTCCACTTGATCAACATCGTCGGCCGATTCCTCAGGTTCTTGTATGTCTACAACAGGCTTTTGCCATTCGAAATCCTCTTTCTTAAGTACTTCATCAGCTAAGACGTTTAGGATATAGCAGACTTGATCTCCGAATCCCTGTTTTAGTTTGTGTGAGGAAAAATCCACCGCTATATCTTTTTCTCTCAAGACATCGAGGATGTTTGCGATGGAGGTGTTAGGATCGTCCTCTTCGTTGGGTTGTTCGAAGTCTTTACCAGTTTTCCGGATGAGCCATGCGGCGGTAGAGGCAAAAACGAAGAACTGTTCACCAGGGTTGGTGGAGGTGATGAAGTAGAACCGGCTCATTGGTTTCATCTTGATCTGAGGCCGCAGCTCCGTGTCGATTTTAAGGAGACGTAACTTGTCCATTAGTTTCAGATCCATTGCTATCTGTCCCACAAGAATAATTATTCGAAACGCAAAGAACTGTTACAATTATAATAATATTATACTCACTACAACAGCACCATTCGCATTGTTCAGGAATATTTTTGGCTTTGAAGTTTCTGTCGTCATGGCAACGAATAGGTAAACATTGGTCTACGCTCGGATCTCCGCCTACGGCATAGATAAAGAAACAGAACAGGTATGTGTGTAGTAATTTCTGTGGCTGTTGCAAACTTTCATACGGGTGCCGTCACGAGTTATGAGCGGGCAGCGAAAATAGTGGGGACACTGCACATTTTTATTCGCGTCGTGCCATAAGTTTATCAAATTGTATGCCCATATTAATTAATTCAACCTAATCGATTATAAGTAATAATAATATTATAATGACATTTATAAGTCACGTGTTTCCTACATCTTCGTTAGCTCGTCAAACCGCTTGTAGCTGTGTCTAATTAAGACGTGTTGCCAAGAACAATAATGTTGCTCCCTTCCCGAACCTTGACATTGAATATCAACAAATTGTCACCGTGTGACTATCTATTTCTAGTTATAATCGCGACTTGTCTGCTATTTAATACCTACGAGTGTGTTTATTAATGTTGGAATAATAAACATTTTATTATTTTTCCCGCCTACGCCTTGTGCCCCTCCCAGAAAACCAGGATTTTTTTCTCGTCCAACCCTCGTTCCCTGAAAATAATACTGGATCGCTCTTGCATTTCCTCAGCCTTACCGTCAATACCTGAATATGGTCTCTCAATAATTTCCAGGGACAATAAAGTTTTCTAGATTATTTGACGGAACCATAGATAAAGAAAAAAAAATGTAAGCCAAACTACAATGCCAAAAAAGCCAATAACAACGTATTAACATTATAAATAGATTACTTAACTTGCAATACCAAATCCTAATTCTAATTAGGTACTTACTTAATTGATACATTATTTGAATTATCTTGCCTATGACTAATTACGTGACACACGTAGGCAAATTGCGTAGGTACCATCCCTAAGGAAAATTTACGAGTTGATGATTAATGCTATCTAGGTAGGTACTTACCAGTATTTTCAAAACCCTAAGATGCTTACATGGGTAATGTATTATTCGTGGGCCTAGAAGGAGGGTATCGATGGGGGCGCAGTTGGACGTACGGGCGTAGTCGTTGATGTACAGGCCTCGGTCTCGTACTCGACGGCACGTGGAATTTCACATTCCAAAGCGCCCTCCCATAGTGTAAAAGCCGGGTTCAGCCTGGTATCATGTCTGACAGGCCAGTCACGAGGAACCATGCGAAGACATAACAAGTGCACCCCCCAATTAGCGACCAGGAGAAACACCATAGAATTTAGTCGGTGCGAGTCCGACCTAACCCTTCCGCTCCCCCATGGCGGTTGGTGTATCAGTGACGAATTCTCCACGTACCCCGTGGGTAAATTTTTGCACGGTCTTAACGTTAAGGCATTTATGTTTTTCCCAGATTTTGTATGGAAACATAAAAAGCACTATCTTAAGAAACAAAACTCGCGTTTATTGTTTTCTCGTTTAGGTTGACATTTTTGATTACCTATAGTGTGCTAACTTTTATCAAATCTTATCTTCTCCAACGGAAGAAATAAAAAACGAGCAAATTAGTTTTCGAACGTGAATGCAAAACGCAAGTTCGGTTCGACGTGTTTTATAGCTGCGTATTAACCTCAATACGCATCATGAAACGCGGGATCACCTTGTAACAGTCCTAAGATTTATTTCGGAGGAGAGCCGTGGTGCCCGCTACGCTAGCGACATAAGTTTAAATCCTACTTAAAAAAGAATTTATGTACAGCGATGATTTTGGGTTCATAATGAGCTTACTTACCTAACTAACGGTCGGTGAATGAGAAAAAAATTACAGATACTTCTAAATTAATAGAAATGCATTGAATTTTACAACTGACCTAAAACTCAGTTTTTAATTCCTTCCAATGTAAGGAAGGCCATGCAGTGTCCTCCATCCATACTTAGACAATTGATGAGATGAAGATTGATGAGAGATTCGGACGCTTTCCAATAGCATCCATTAGCACATTAGAGTTGGAATAATTTGACGTCAAAAAGTCGGATAATATCTCTCTAATCTCTTAATGTTGTCTCAGTTGTCTATTTACATAAGGCTAAGAAACGCATAGCATAAAAAGCGTCCCAAGGTGATCCTACGCCTAGATATATAGATCTGCTAGAATTAAACATCTTAAATTCAATGGTGTAATTCGTTTATAAGACCGGCTACTAACTGATTTTACGATAACGTACCGTATTAGTGGAATAATTGATTTTCCTTTCGTATTAAAATGTAATATAGTTAATGAAAAGTTCCTCAATAAACCGGCTCTATCTCGTGTTACTAGCACGACGGAATTAGACGGTAGAGACCGGCGCCGGCGCACCTCCAGTCGCGATCAAGCGCTTGCGACGTGCGCGCACGAATACAGTTTAAATATTGTTTTGTTTCAAATACCTGCACAGTGAATGTTGTGAAATATTACAGATTATAAATTATTGTGCCAGTGTTATTGTGGTTAAGTGAACTCAATCAATCGCGTTACTTATTTTAATATTGGATGCGATAGTGATGTGCATGTGCTGAAGTTGTTAAAGGTAAGTTATTTAATTAGTAGATAAGAAAACCGTAAGCTATCGTTCCAAGGATTCGGCACGGGCTTGTTTTAACAATTCTGTAATTATCTTACAAAAACTGCCGTGGAATAAAATAATTTATACTTAGGCACAGGAAAACAACTTTTTGGTGGTAGGTAAATATTTTTATTTATGAATCAATTTGTTTCGAGTGTCTTCCTTCCTGTTGGTTTGGGACAATGCATTTGCCGTAACTGCCATTTCTTACCTAACACATACACCCTACTATTAGAAGAGCTTAATTACAACACTTACAAGACATTCAGTTCATTACTAGAAACGTATAATGTCTTCTCAGATAGGAACTTAACGAAATATGCGTTCGAAGACTCAAAACTATGTCCATCCCCTTTTATAAGCGATATTCAAGAAATAAATAATTAAGGCTTTAGCTTCTTCATTAATAAATAGATCAGTTTAAATATAGCTGCCCATTGTCCATCAATTTCTTATTGCATATCACAAAAATAGATAAATACTCCGAATTCTCAGATTACCCTTACGACCTCACGCTACGTTTATTAATAAAAAGGAGTGACATTTTATTGCGTTATAAACTAACTTGTGCCCGAAGCTTCGCCTACGTGGCAAAAAGATTTTACATGTAAACTTACAACCCTTATTTCGCCCCCTCAGGAGTGGAGCATTAGAAAACCCTTTCTTATTGTATACCTACACCTCACCAAGAATAGACACTCCAAATTTCATATCTCTGACCAGCGGCTTAGGCTGTGCGTTGATATATAAGTCAGTCAGTCAGGACTCAATTTTTTTATGTATAGACTAGCTTCCGCCAACAGATTCGCCTGCGTGGCAGATTTCACACACGACATTTCAACCCTGTTTCAACCCCTTAGGCATGGATGAATTTTTTAATATATCATACGACATTTTAATTTTCAAGCCTTATGGATTTGGCCTGTGCGTTGAGACACAAGTCAATCCACTTTTGCACATTAAATACATATCAGAATATAATCATAGATCAAGAATATCTCTAGGGCGAGTATCAAAGACGTAAAAGTATATTAAATATAAAAATTATCAAGGAAGTGGGTCTGTCTGTATCATGTTTGCTTGTCGTCTCGCGGTGTCCGTCATACTTTCGCATCTGACCTGCACCTAGATAGAATGCTGATGGCCGCTCTTGCTGGGTAGGTAACGTATCCGTGTGCCTGAAAAGTGAAGAAATTCCTAGGTTATCTTGATTGATGGAGGCCAAACAATGTATAAAAGCATAGGGTAGTTTAAGGTTCGATTCAGTTTGATTACTGTCTTATATACTAATCTTAACTATTAGTATCTACCTAGTGTACCAACAAAGGGCTAATTCCCAGACTTGATTTGGTATATACAAATGAATTCTCACAATATCCAAGAAATTGAATTGTTGTGGAGGTCGCGGGAATTATTGTATGAAAGTTTATTTATCAAAATATACGGGCTGTGGATGTCAGGGAATAAGCCTGGACACATTTGGAAACAAAAGGCAAGAAAACCGCACGAAAGTCCAATAAAACTTGGTTTCGTTTTTAGAATGTTTAAAAAAAATTATTATTCATTTTTTGTAATATCAATATGAAAAATTATAATGTTTGTCAAAAGTACCTATGTACTTAAGTAAGAAGTCACTTGGAGTATCTCCTTTCCAACAACAAAAAAATCAAAATCGTTTCATAAACGACGAAGTTATTCGCAAACACACATAAAAAAGGAATTTATATAGTTATTTTTAATTCTTTAATTTATTTGTAACGTTGAACATCACAACTCAGCAATAATTGAACAAACCAAACATTAACCGGAAGAACCTACCAGCTACAACAGAGGTTGGCGCACCAAGCACGTTTAAAAACCAGGCCATATCGTATGGACCGACCGAATTTATATACTTACGGCGAATTGAAAACCTCTTTTTTTAAAGACTGCCGAAAATAGGATTGAAGCGAGGAATCCAATGGGTTCCTCCACATATTTTTAACAATTTACAAGATAGATTTCTCAACAATCACTTGACATTGGCGGAATAGTTTAACCTAAGCTCATCGCCATTAAATAAATAAAGGAAAGGACTTCGTATAAAAATCAGGTGACCACATTGGGTTGAATCATATGCAACAATCATAACCAACAAAGTATAGTATAAGGCCAGGCAGGATAATTTTCAGGATATACTGTTTGGTGTTTCGTGTTATATTACACTCTGTATGATAACCGAGTAATTAGTGGTATCACGATACAGGTGTCGTAATGACTGTTAGTTAAATGTGTATTTAAGAATTGTGATGTAATTTACTAATTGACATATCATAGGTAGGTATTATGTAGGTAGTTAGGAACTGTGATGTCCTAATAATGTACTTTCTCGTTATTTTAATACTAGCTGTGTCCTACGGTGTCACCCACGTATATTTAATTTAATTTCCGCGGAAATCAAAATGTACTTTTGACTTTTTTAATAAAATTAGCCTACCTTACTCAAACTCAAACTCAAAATATCTTTATTTGATTAGACTTCTTACAAAGTACTTTCAAATCGTCAGAAGGACACAAAATACATTATACATGATTATAAATGTTACCACCGGGTTCGGAAGGTAGCTTTTGTTGAGAAGAACCCGGCAAGAAACTCAACAATTACTCTTTTAAAAAAATATATATTATACAATGTTTTTGGTTACAGTATTTATATCTCATGAATATAAGCCCATGGACACAGCACAAATGCTCAATTGTCAAATATAATAACTAAAATATTACAAATATTTGTGAGCATGGCAACATTACTCCTTGTAACATTAGCTATCTGCCAGTGAAAGTCCCGGTAAAATCTATCCAGCCGTTGCCATTTCTTCTCCTGTCGCGTTATTCTCTAAGATTTCACATCGTTGCACTCGACGTCGAATATCGATTTTAAAGATACGAAATTGAACTCTATCTTTAAGAATAACGCCCTGTCAGGTCAAGTCTTAAATATGACGTTTAATGAGTATTCCAAATGTCCTTTATGTTGAATACTAATATTATAAAGAGGAAAGGTTTGTATGTATGTTTGTAACGAATTGGCTCAAAAAGTGCTGGACCGATTTTAAAAATTATTTCGCCATTTGAATGCTACATTATCACTGATTAAATAAAACTATATTTTATCCCCTTACTCTCGGGAGCATAAACTACGCGGGTGAAACCGCGTGCCGTCCGCTACTGTAGAATATTTTTAGAATTTTATACTATTCTTACATAAAGTAATTATTATCAAATTCCTAAAACAAAATGCAATCGACCGAAATACAATAATGTTAAGTTAGTTATCAACTGCAAGGTGATATTAATATTTGATAAGATGTAGATAATGACTCATAATCGATTGCGT
Organism: Watsonalla binaria; assembly: GCA_929442735.1. Taxonomy (NCBI): domain Eukaryota; kingdom Metazoa; phylum Arthropoda; class Insecta; order Lepidoptera; family Drepanidae; genus Watsonalla; species Watsonalla binaria. The sequence goes on from OV838938.1 coordinate 6,031,073, forward strand.
ACTTTACGTGTTTCGATACAAAGTCAATTAATAGGCAAGTACCGTACCCACTCGAGTGTTATTGTCATTAAATACCTATTTGCTTAATCTACAGTCCTTTCGATGTGTGTATAAAAAAAAAACAACCTTAGGCAACCACTTACTTATTTACTTTCCATGTATCAAAGACATTTACATACCTAAGCATCGTGTTAAAAAGCTCATAATTATTTTTGCATTAATTTTTATTAGTTTCGTGATGAAACTACTGTGCCCCAAGTATTAAACGAATTTAAAGATCCAGTCTCGAGTTCTGAGCGCTCAGCAAAAAAATTGGGATTAGCTTCGAATGAAAGCACATGCGAAGTTCTCGTTCGCTCCATACTATAGACCGAGCAATATTATTTTTAGTAAGCTGGTTAGTTGGTACCTCCTTAACAATATAGTTTTAACTAGATATAAGAAACGAACCTGTTGAAGATTTCTATTTATTCTGATGTATATACATACATAATATGCTCACGCATGTATTCCCCGAAGGGGTAGGCAGAGGTATTGTAAGTAATAACAACATCCACTTTTCACCGAAGATGATTAAATGCCAACGTGACAGATGGTGAGTCTGTGGCGTCTCAAGAATGACAACTCATCTGTCAAAATATTCATGACAGGAGTATTCTAAAAAGCCAATTAGATTTAAGACAGTAAGAAAATGTAGAGCGGGAAATATAACATTTACATATTACATTACATAAACCTTAATATTCATGATAATGTTTTAATTGTATCCCAAATACATCATATCCCAAAAGTCCATCGCCGTATTATTTTGTACCTACTTAAGTTAAATACGGATAGAGATAGAGACTAATGGAAGAAATTGCATGTCATAGCTCTTAAATTTATGATGATGATGATGATTACTAAAAAGTTAAAAACGATAATTAATACATAAGGTAATGCATATAAGGACAACAATTAGTACTAACATTAAAAAAAAACATTTACTAATAGAAGGGATCGTATCCAAAGTATAGGACCGCGGAGAACCTGCCTCCGGAAAAGTATCCTTTGAGCCACGCTATTAGCTATAACTCAAGGTCAAGTGACGAGCGTTTGAACGTGTCAAACAAAACCTATACTGTAGTCGTGACATAACGATTACAAAGAACTCTCTGGGCCTGTAGACGATGTAACATTATCCTCGCGCATCGCTTATGGATTCGCAAAAGTATGGAAATCACATATGTCACGTGACTGATTTATGTTATTCCCATACATTTTGCACCGTTTCTATTAGCGCAAGCGCGAGAGAATGCTACGTTGTCTAGGCCTGCTGTTCCTTCTAGCGATAAGTAATTAAAAATCTGGAAATATACAATGTTGAAATAATTCCCCGTTGGAGTACAGCTGCTTACGACCTTTTTACGTCGTCCTTCAAACTGCCAAAGCTGATGGTGGATTCTTAATGAATTCAGCTCAATGTACTGACAGTAGGTTTATTACGTACCTAAGAATCACTAGTAGGTAAAGAAAACATTATTATCTCGCTTTTAATTGACGACATCGTTGACTTATCAGATTATAAATGCGACTTAAGTGTATAAATTACACGTAGGTATTCCATTATTTAGTCCGCGCTACATCCTTTTCCCTACTTGTCCGGCTAGAGACAAACGCATTGTTTTTTAAACAAAAGATTATTGTCAGAACCATTGCACGAAGTCGGCCTATTGTTTAGAAAGTTATTCTTACATATATATATGCTCACGTCTGTATTCCCCGAAGAGGTAGGCAGAGATGTTGTATTAACAACACCCACTTTTCACCGAAGGTGATTAAGTGCCAACGTGACAGATGGTGAGTCTATCGTCGTCTCAGGAACTATACATACGTCTTTAAATTTTAAGTTACTACTCAGATATATGCAGGTTTCCTCACAATATTTTCCTTCACCGTAAACCGCGAGGTGTGAAATCACTGTACAATGATATCCCTGCGGGAACAATTAATGGTATCGTTAAAGGCATTAAATTTGTTCAAGGTCCTTACTATAAGTGCTTATAGGCATGATAATTCAGTTGTGTGACAGTGACAGACTTATACACGTCATATACAGATGTCTCATAATAATTGTCAATGTATGAAGACTATGAGACGTCGTGGTAGCCCCGGATTTCCATATCATACAGTGATTCTGACCAACTACACGCAGACAGAAATGTCGTTACATCCTGTATTTATTAAAAAAAGCTTACATTTCAAAATAGTGTCCTGACACACATAAAACAAGGAATCCATAATCTCGTTCAACGATTAAAGTCATTCGATCGAAATCATCTCCCACAATATTATCTATATATTCACGTGATCCGCAATCATTGTTCGATAGGACTTAATATTCAATAGGTTTTCACGACGATGACTGAGCTATTCCGTGTTTTTTTTTTATAATAATAAATGCGAAAACAGTGTCAACGTCTAAGTTGCTACGATATCGTTACGGTTTTCATTACGTGAATCGGGATGCAGTACTTTCTTTGAAACTAGAAGCGTCATCTCCTGTTTCATATGTACGAAACATGAGAAGAGTAATAATTAGTAAGAGATCTCTCAATCAATGTGACACAAGTCCCTATAGAGGTACTGCAAATTATCTATGTGATCTGCGACAATACGCTCTGACGCAATTTGGATATGGGACAGTGACAGATTTATACACGTCACAACATAAGTGGCAGAGACCACCGTTTGCCACATGCAACGATCCTTGCGTACTTCTTTCGCTTCGTCCACATTCATGCATCTCTTCCTAGACTTCCTTCGGTTACGAGTGCTCCGAATTTGACTAGTCTATTATGGCAATGAAAGCTATTAATTTGGTTCCTGATTTATCAAATTTGTTCAAAGTGACTATCTTAAATTCCTGTAAGCTCAGCTACACTCAAAGAACAGGCCCATAGCTACCGTTTCACCATGTCGATTTCTTTTCATTTTACATTTCAATGAAACAGTTGATAAATCAAAACTGGTTGTGGCGACTTTCTTATAAACATTTTTGGTATATCCTGTCCATTCATAAATCTAGATATTATTCTGCATCTAAGTACAGTTTAGACTTTAGATATTTTTGAGTTATTTTTGTTTAGAACTGCATCTATGTAGTTGTAGTTATTAGATATCTGCGTTATTTAATGATTCCTAAAATGGGTCTACTATTGGACATATTTTTGAATAATACGAGGCTGTTATAATAGTTGGTATTATCATAGACACACACTACCTCTTCTCGAAAATTTGTGCTGCGAATGAATAAGGATAAATGATTCGATAGACCTCTTTTGAATCTTTCTACTTCGATCTAAGTTCATGATCCAGCAGTTGTTTGGATTGGCACACCAACAGTCTACCTTGAAAGCCTTTACATCTTGTGAGAAGTTCAAAAATAATTCTAATTACGGCCGTTTTTATGAGTCTGAATGTTGGTAAACAAGTTGAAAATGGTCACAAGCACGACAGATGATACTGGAACTGGTATAGTTAGTTTTATATATTGATAAAAACACTGGAGTACCCTGTCTCAGATCGAGCAAAGCGCGAAGCTCTTGATTGCTTACCGGTTGATAATAACGGATCTAAATGTAAAAGGACCAGACGAATAACCAACGAGTCTGACGAATAACTGCAAAAAACCATTCATCCAAAAGTCGCTGTGAGAACCCCGCTGTCACTGAGTTTGTGTTTATTGAACTTAAAAAAGGAAGATGTGGCTTTTTATTGTTGCCGTTCTCGAAGCGACGCGATGGTCGCGATGCGATCTCAAAGTAATTACGGCCATTCTATGTACGACTTTTTATACGTTTTAAATAGTACCGTCCATGTGACTGGCTATCATCAACCGTCGAATGCGGATATCGAACGAATTTGGCATCACTGCAAAGGAAACATCAAGGCTCCTGACAGACCGGATTAAAGTTCTATGATATTTAGCGAGATTAAACTACTTTTTTCGCTACGCTACGTTCAGATAGAGCATTATGTACCAACAAGCGTTATGTAGTTCGGAAATAACTCGTCTGGCGGCCTCGGCCTGCTCGCATACCGCGCGATTGACATAACCACGTGTACAGTTAGACGCTCATACGACTCTGACTGTACACGCCTGCATATTTTATTTCACACAGAAGGTAATATTCTAAGGAGGTTAGTTGTAAATGTCCTAACTGTACCTCCCACATATCGATTCGCTTCTTCAACGTTCACTCGCTCAATGTATTGACCGACTTGATTTGTCACGTTTGTTGGCAAATATTTTATGAGTCATTCTCATTAGAGCCAATTCTCTTTACACAAAGAACGCTGTATCTACCTGCTTAAGTACTTATGATACCTATTTAATCACTTTCAACACCTTTTAAAGAAATTTTTATACTGTCGCGAAGTGCCAGATATTTAGCGCCAAAAATAATGTCACTTTTGACATCTGTCAATTTAGACGCTGCAGGCTATAAATTTGCACGCCTATTTAAACTATGTAGATTGATACATAGACACGTTTATAAATTTTATTACTGCAACTCCGTCCATGTCATTAGACCATCCGATCGACCATAAATGGCTCGCCGCCTTATCTGACCGGCCATTGTTGTAAAGACGGTTGACAATAAAAAACAACATAACATAGGTGGATATGTGTAACGTGACCGTTCCGTGTGAGCCTTTTTATCGAGAAACGAGTTTCGAAAGCGTATTCAGGTCGATGAACCCGTAAACATTCTCCTATCAGAAGCTGGTTTGTCACAGCAGGCAACGAATTAAAAAAAAGCATTTAATGGAAAGTAGATCTGACAATAAACATGCTTAAACTCCGGGCTCAGTCATCATCATCTCCCTGGCCTGATCCCATACATTGTTGGGGTCAACACTTGATTCAACCCGATGTGACTGATCACCTGATTTTTATACGAAGCGACTGCCATCTGACCTTCCCAACCCCTTTATCAAGGAATATCTGTGATCTGGGTTTAACCAGTTTTCAGACTATTTTAGGCCTCGGACAGACCTGTAACTCCGACAGACGTTGCCATAGATGATAAATTGGCAACCGGGACCGACGGCTTAACGTGTTCTCCGAGGCACGGGGGGAACTCGGGAGGTCACCTATCCAACTAGCTAGGGTTAATATATATAGCAACGCAATAGCAACTGTGCCACGACCTCCCAAGCCTCCAAAACCCAGGGCACAGTATAGATGTACCAGCAGAAAGGAATCTAGAAACGAATCGTACAAAATGACTCTCTGACGCGCACATCTACTAGATTATAAGCAGAATAACAGTAGTCATCTACAAAGATGAAATTAGCCGACCTTTCCTATCGATTTGCAATATTTATCGCTGGGTTAAGTGAACTAAGTTTTAAATCTTATAAAACGCCGACGCCGACGTACGACCCAGCGTTTAAGCGTGGCTCAAAACGTGTTCATTCTTTTTCGGAGACGGGTTGTGGTTGAACGCCAAAGATGGCTCATCAACACATTTCTATCCACACCAATCACACTAAATACGCATCGTGCTAAAAATGTATAGGTGCCGTCACGAGTAATGAGCGTGCAGCAGAAGTAGAGGGTATATTGCGCGAATATTTTATTCGCCTCGCGCGATATAGCGCACCCTCAGTACGATAGGGTCACAACACCAAATTTTGCGAAAACCTGTTATAGACGGAACTAAAACTAATTAAAACCTAATCTTTGCTATAAAAAAATGACTAGTAAATAATTTAGTCAAAGTTAGAAATACAATATATCCGATCTTTGAATGCATTTAAATAAACATGGATTTTCGTATTGAGTCCTATTGTTCTGAGGGTGCGATAGACAGACATAAAATTTCTACTGCGCATTCAAGATACGCGCTCATACTGACAATATGACTATATAAGACAATAGACAAAAACATTGGGTTACACTCACAGAAAAAAAATATAGCACAACAAAAAAAACTCAATCGAATTGAGAACGTTTTTGAAGTCACTTAATAATGTCCAAGCCTTCATTTTGTGTTAAATAACGTCCTAGGCTCATAAAATGAAATATTTTATTGTCAAAATGAACAATAAATTTGACTATAACCCAAACTTGAACAAAGGGGAGACGTCATCGCGCCGGGCAATGCAGCTACGTAAACAATAGTTCATATGAACGTCATCTTATAACGTACAATACTATTGGCACTAAAACGGACATGTAACAATAGAGCAGCTTACTATATTGGCCGAGAATCGACGCAAACAAAGTCGCACGTGCACACTAGATGCATACATATATATGTAAGGAGTATTTACTCCTTGATTTACTGCCAGGGTACATTTGACATGATGATAGATGTCAGTGATTTTTGTCAAGAAGAAAAATAAGATGGTGGTTTGATTTAATTATTGTAATAGTAGTAATAGCTATATTAAAACTAACATAAATGTCGTTTCTTTTATTTCAGGTAAGTCTGGTTGTTGTAATTGTTAAATATTTATTAATTGTAATTGTAAAATAGTATTTTATGTCAATAAGAATTAAATAAAAACTTTTATTTCAGAGCAACACATTGTGTTAGTCATTTAATTCGCCAAAATATAGATCTTATATATATATATATATATATATATATATATATATATATACAGATTAATAAAATGTAAGTGTCTGTTTGTAATTCCAAATAAACAGATTTTCACAAAATGCATATGATAGTTCATACGATCATCACTTCAGCTGTCAGATGCCCACATAAGAGATAATAATATACATAAAAAAAACTATTTTTCTCTCTCTGTCTGTCTGTTTGTTCAAGGTAACTTCTAAAACAGGTGGACCGATCTCTCTACATAGCCGAAATTAGCCGATCTTTCCTATGGATTTGCAATATATATCGCCGGGTACTGTACGCGAAATATAGGTTTTTAAACGTCATCGCTTGACCTTGCATTTTAGCGTGGCTCAATATATGTTGATACCTTTTCTAGGCGGGTTGTGTCTCAATATAGAAGATGGCGGATCAACACATCTTGAGCCACTATAAAACGCAAGGTCAAGCGACGACATTGAACGTGTCAAAACTTGGGGCACTGTACAAGGTTGAATCAAGACACTTTTCGTTTATGTATATATATACGTATTTGTGTGCAAGCGCGCCCGCTACAGTAAAGTTCGATTTATCGCCCTCAGCATAAAAAAATTCATGAAAATCGATGGAACCGTTTCCGAGATGCAAATTATATAAATGTATAGAAGAATTGCCCTTTAAAAGGTATAAAATATTATATAGATATATAATATTTATAGATGTATGAGAGCTATCCTTCTGTATGTAAACACTTCGTTACATTGGCTTCGAACTGACTGAGATTGACACCGCGTTCCTTATACGAGCCAATTGATACATCTAACGCAATCAATTCAGTTCACGCGGCTACTTCCTCAATGAGCCATTGCCTTCAATGTTATGGAAGTTTAAAAATTTTTCTTTTTTAATTTGCCATTTATAAGTTATATGTCAAACGTCACTTTCTAGTGTTTGTGTTTCGAATTCCGTCGCATCATTTTTTTACCCTTCTGAGAATATACAGTCTCATAGATTATAGAGTTTGTTCGTGAGTGGAAAACTTCTTAGAAATTAAATTTGGAAAGTGTGAAATCTTGATTTTTTTTTTATATTAAGTGTTCTACTTAGCAGAATTCATGGAAATTGTTTAAACTTCCAGCCGTGCGTTCTCTTTTACGGGATTTGAAATTTTCAACTGCCAAGTGGAATTTATACCGCGAATGTTGATGTCAGATTGATTTCGTTCCAGCGATGGCAAATGTTAAAAGCTAACTATATACGTCAGCCAGCGTGGCGGAAATGAGCCCATTAGGCGTGTTTAAGAAAACGAACCGTCAACTGTAAGTAATTCTGACAGGACTTATAGTATTCAATTATGATCACATTACTATAAGGTAACATAAACTCTCATAAGATCCACGCGACATTGGCGAAATTGTGACAACCCGCAGAAGCCATAAACAAGAAGTGAAGTGAAGTGACATTCATTTGCTTTTTTCTCTGCGTCTCGAAATATATTTTTTGGATTTTTTGTCTGTCTATCCGTCTGTTTGTTTGTTGCGGCTAATGTCTGAAACAGCGGGAGCGATTTTATTTTCACCGGAATTGCACTGGTATTACCTCCACTAATAAAATAAGTCTGTTTATTGCTTAAATCTTCTTTATTAATCCAAACTGTCGATAGGTCCCGTCATGAGTAATTAATGAGCAGTTTAACATAGTGGGGATACTGCGTGTAGTGTATACGTTATCTATGGTATACATACTCTGTCTCGTGAAACGTCACTCACTGAAGTCGCTGGCGGGAAAGTGAAGTGTATCACAAAATACGTGAGCATTGTCGAGCCAATAACTGTTAATAAATATTATAATATAGTTAAAGGTTCCAACAACCTCTCTGCGCATATTTTTATTCGCGTCGCGCCATACATATAGACAGAGACAGACTCAAATAATGAACTTATTATAAAAAATTACATTAAAATTTCCAAGACGGATTAGTAGCATGAAGAATTAGCACCCACAATGTAAAAATATTCCTCTTACCAATTAATATTCGATTATTTCGAAACATAACTCGATATAATTTCACTCGAACGTTACGTAACTACTGGTATTCTTGTATACCACAGAGAATTTCACCTTGAATCGCGAAAGCTGCATTATGCAGAATTGGGACCCAGCTAATGACCTTTACGTACCAATTTGAACTTTATGGCACTAAGAATACGGATGGTGTGTGTACACAGCTGTTTCACTGGATGTAAACATAAAATGCGGTATTAATATTCATACGCTTTGTGTTAAATTCATAATTTTGTACGAATTTATAAACATGGAAAATCTTAAAATATATTTTATCTATCAGCTTAGCGGAAACGATCTCTAAGTGTATAACGTTACTAGCTGAGCCTTTAGGTTTTACTAATAAAAAATATGTTAGGTACTTGGTTATATTTTTTCCCGTTTTTGTAAAATTTTCCATTAAGGTGCGGCCTCATGCAGCCGCTCGACGCTATTTTCCAGCGACAAATGTGGTCACCTGACCCCATTTTATATTTCCCGCGACTCAAAAAGGACGTACGTCATGCAGCCGCTCCTATCACGTATCGCTACCTATCACGTGACCACATTTGTCGCTGGAGCTGCTTACATCAGGTTGCACCTTTAACGCTTCGTTCCTATTGGTCGCAGCGTGATGTCATAAAGCTTAAAGCCTTCCTCGATAAATGAACTATCCAACATATAAATATAAAATAAATTAAATAAATATAATAATATAAATTTTTCAAGTCAAACTATAGTTCCTTAGCGTAGTGCGGTCAAACAAACAATCTCTTCAGCTTTATAAACTAGCTTCTGCCTGCGACTTCGTCGTGGAATAGTAACTAATTAACTAAAGCTAATTTTAACCCAAGATTGATCTGAATATAGCCTTCCTCGATAATATTTTTCATATAGGACCAGTAGTTCCTGAGATTAGCACGTTCAAACAAACAAACTAACTCTTCAGCCTCGGCAAACCTTACGTATTAAGAACAGATATCGTTACAAGAATTACTAGGTCAAATTCGGAGCACTCGTAACCGAAGAAACTGTATGAAGAGATGCATGAATGTGGATGAAGCGAAAGAAGTATGTAAGGATCGTAGCATGTGGCAAACGGTGGTCTCTGCCTACCCCCATGGGATACAGGCGTGAGCATATGTATGTAGAATTACTCATATCAAGTGTTAAGATTACGTGGTCCTGAGAGCCAACTATGATCGCTTAAGCAGCACGTATTCCGAACTTCTAACCTTTGCCGTTTAATTCTACGGTACAGAAATTAAACGTCAAACTCTTAATACGTTCTGCTTAAACCGATGATGGTAGGTCCCCAGGCCTAGAAGTAACATTCTCTCGTGCTTGCACTAATAGAAGCCATAAAACATGTATGGAAATTACATAAATCAGTCACGTGACATATGTCATTCCCGTGCATTTTGCATCGTTTCTACTAGCGAAGCGTGAGGATAATGTTACTTTGTCTACAGGTCTTATAGACAGCTCGAAGGACCATATCTGTCTATATGGTAACCGGTGTTATTTATTGCACTTTAAGTATTATTCCTTGAACTTTAATAGCTATGGCATTTAGACCTGTGATCTTTTAGCTAGTGCTTTGAGCTAGATATAATGTTATTCTATACTAGCCGTGCCTACGTCTTTACCCGTGTAGGTTTAACAATAAAAACTGTGATACTGGTGTCGTCAAGAGTTATGAGCACTCAGCTGAAATAGTTGAGGTTACTGCGCATGTGTTTTATTTGCGTCGCGCTTTACACACGGACAGAGACAATCTCAAAAAGGTGAGCGTTCATAGCTCGTGATGGCACCTGATGTGATATGAGTAACTCCTCGTAATATCAGCTATCGCCAGTGAAAGTCCCACCGTTTTAGAGATTAACCGGAACAAACAGACAGGCAGACGGACAGACAGCCTGAGAAAAGTTGTATGTTAGCTGTTAATTTGGAATTACAAACAACCACTTCAATTTAATATCTCTATAGATATATATTTATAGTTAAGAAATCTATGGCCCTATGCATGGCGCCAACAGACAATTACCATATTAAATAAATAATAATTTAAATAAATATACAAGGTTGTTATGAATATTAACAGGGACTGGTCAATATTTGCATTTTATAAAATTCAGTTGATCGTTAGAGGGGAAATGTTAGACAACCTTAGCATTACAAATATGTAATTTGCATTGCATCATTGCGTCTAGTTAATAAGTACAAAGGTGCTGCACTTAATAAAAGGATGTGACTCGCCGTTTGTCTATCTACATTTATACGTGACCATTGTAGATCGAATGAAAAATTGTGTGATAAGAGACAGTTGCTAGTTGAAGAATGATGTGGTGACCAGAATTGAAAAAAGTGTGTTGAGATTGTTTGGACATATCGAATTGATGAGTGAAAGGCGATTAACGAAATAAATTTATAGAGCGAATGTGACCGGAAGTGTCGGTAGAGGGCGTCCAAGGAACAACTACTATGACCAAAATGAATAGTATTTTTCAGAAAGGTCAAATTCAGAGCACTCGTAACCGAAGAAAGTGTATGAAGAGATGCATGAATGTGGATGAAGCGAAGAAGTATTTAAGGATCGCAGAATGTGGCAAACGGTGGTCTCTGCCTACCCCCATGGGATACAGGCGTGAGCATATGTATGTATGTATGTCTATTTAGCGCGTAGACTTAATATCATTGGCCATTTTTTCTGAAGTAACTATTTTACTTCTTCCAAGATCAGCTTTCAGCGTTTACCCTCTGGGTACGAATGAAGCATCTTTTAGGAAGGTACTCTTGAACACGCAGCTGCGGAAACATTGTTTCCTTCTTGTTATCAAAAATGGTATATCTTTGATATGACCAACTAGATCGTTAAGGGAAGAATTAATTATTAACAGCGTTATCTAAACTGTGTATCTAATATAATAAACCAATAGGTATGTTAACCTTAACATCAATGCATCTAGAATATCCATCAATTTCCTCGAACCAACCTTGCCCCATTCCCAGCGTAACATTTTTCTCACATACGTTTTGTCATTTTGTCTTATGAAAATACTGATTCATTTTTACAAGCTTTTTATAAACCTACAATATATGTATGATATTTGGTAACACACTATATTTAAAAACAATGCATGCTCTGCGATGTGAAGTCATTCTAATTCCAATATGGCGGATGATCCAAGATGGCGGACTCTTTTTAATTATCTCTTCTTCTACCAGTATGGTTATCAAATCAAAAAGCTTGCTGCTCACGATTTTTTTTTCTTTTTTTATCATAAAAGCTTTTTTTTAGATATGTTTCTTTAGTAATAGCTTATTATGTCTATCTATGGCTAGCTGAATCAATTTGAACTCTCCTAACTTTTGTTTAAAGACTACTTTGTACATTGACAAGATCCGAAATACTTTGCATTCATACTTACTTGACATGAAGCAAATGTGGTTTTGTACAGAATTGTTGGCACCGATCGTAAAAGACTTTATCCCGAATTATGAGAATAATAAAGATTAAAAAGACCAATAACCTTTCTTAAAGGTTTAAGAACGAAAACATCCATCGCCCTTGAAAATGCTGAAAGAGTTACGCTCTGTACTTTCCATTCGATTATTTATTTAATTAAAAAACGAGCGAACTGCGAGTCGGACTCGCGCAAGAAGAGTTCCGTACAATTATCTATAAAAACGGAAAGAAAAAACACGTTTGTGAGCCCCATTATATATTAGTTTTACTATGTTTGTTAGAATTTTTTAATATACAACAGCGGCAACAGAGATAAATCAACTGTTTAACTATAATGGGTCATGAAATACAGCCTGGTGACAGACTGACAGCGAAATCTTAGTTGGTGATAGAGTTTTTACCCTTCTCGTACGGAACGCTAGTAATAGGGTCCCGTTTTTACCCTTTGATAAGCCTAAAAATCATATCCTCACTTAATTTAATGTTATTGTCTGCGTGTGCTACAATATAATATGATATTCAAGGTCAATATATGTATGGAAGGTACAATACGTAGGTACAGGTCAGCACCACGCCGCAAGCGCATCATTGTCTTGCCGTTTTTGGGACATTTATTACGTTTGATGACGTAAGGAGCATAGGACGTTAATGACATCGTTACTAGAGGTCACACAGCTTTTGTGATGGTATACTGGTATTGGATATTGTACTGGTATTTGGTATTCATCCAAGAAATTGAATTGTCGTGGAGGTCGCGGGAATTAACGTATGAAAGTTTATGGGCTATGGATGTCTGGGAAGCCTTGTACAGCATATTTGAGGTAGGTTTAAATTTGTACGGTGAAGGAAAACATCGCGAGGAAACCTGCATATTTCTGAGAAGTAATTCAAAGACGTATGTATAGTGCCTGAGACGGCGATAGACACACCATCTGTCACGTTGGTACTTTATATATATATAATACTTTATATTATATATTATATATATCAAATTCGGTGAAAAGTGGGTGTTGTGATAACAGCACCTCTGCCTACCCCTTCAGGGAATACAGGCGTGAGCATATGTATGTATGTATGTGTTACTAGAGGTCAAGCGCATAAAGTTACGTCAATTTCCGTTGTGGGAATCTACCCCGACTATATCCCGAAAAACCCATACATATCTACAATTAAATAAAAATTAAGTGTCTGTTTGTAATTTCAAATTAATAGCTCTTAAAGTATGTAAAGCCGCGGACGGAAGCTAATATGATAAAAAATTTAATCATCCGGTTTCAACCCCGACCTTTAACCCTCTATAACTTAGTGCATACATTATGTTTAATTAATTGACTCAATAATATTAAAGTTATGTTTTTTATGTTCACAGATCATCAGACATGATCCACGTCGATGAAACTGACCCTGTTGGAGGTAAGATCCGTTTAATTAGTTAATTGATATAATATATACCGATAACTTTGTCGCACTGAAGTATAAAACAAACACAAGTAACTTTTTCAGGAATCACATTTAATTCTGTACTTACCCTAAGTATCGGTTTGTCAAATTTGATCAAATGTCGTCCTTGACCTTGTGTGTTAGTGAGCCTCAAAAAGTGTTGATCACGTCTCAGGCACCATTCATACGTCTTTGAATTACTTCTTCTCCTCAAGCACATTGTGTGAAATCACTGCACATAAGTTTTAAAAACTCATTAGTACAAGCCCCGCTGGGATTCGAATTGAAAAGAACTTGGTAACAAACTAGAAGAAGATAAACAAAATAGTATTTCCTTGGCACATAATATTGTAGTACTTGGGTAATACTAAAGTAGTCAAACTATATAACGCCCGGTCTTGTGACTGTGGCATTAAATAAAGTAAACAAATAAAAGTTTTGGCACTGACGCGGAATTCATTTTTATTTTCGTGAAGTCCGAACGTTTTGTATCTCTGGCGACAGAACGCCGCGGCCGATGACAGTTGTCGAAACAATCATTTGTCTTAGCGGTCTATCCACATACCATGCCATAATGTATATCGGGCGCACGTCATACCGTTCATCTATCTATTTGATATAATTATGACACAGTATACATATTATGAGCTTACTACAAGCAGTACGGAAACTAGGAAGAAACCGTTCGAAATGACACACTCACGCAAACAACATCTACGACCCCAGCGCCGGCGTAATGTCAGTGACGGGTGTTACGTAGATGCCGATAGCGTATACGCTATTTACGTTTTATACAGGCATTTTTCAGAACTTTTACATTACTTTGACAGTACATCAAGGATTTATATTTTTTTTTAAACTTTGAGTGACAACATTCACGCTCGATGGACCATAAAATTCATAATTTTTATCTTGTTTCCACACTGTTTATTATGCATTATATACATATAATGTGGTTGAACATTGAACGTAAACTATATTACGTAGAATCACTTTAAATATATATATGCAACTACTTTTGACGTAAGGCAACACAGTATAAATATAAAGAGAGATATACAAATTTGTAGTGGTCTTCTGACGCAAGTCATGCTCACGAATGAAGTTCACGTCACATTGTCTTCTGAACAAATTTTGATATTTTTTTTTTCTTTCTGTACAATATGTCATAGCCCTAACCTTTATAGATAGGTATTATCACAAAGCTGTGCACGTTTCAATAAATTGAAATTCCTTTTTTTTTCATAAACCCTCAATGTTTTTTAAGTAAATTTTACGCATTTGCATGGTATTTCTTTCTAAACGTCAAATTCTCATAATTTCTGGCAGGGCTGTTTAACTATTGCAATATTAATACGATTGTTGTCAAATGCCAGTGCACTCGGCGGTGCATCGAACTGCGAGATCTAAATACAATAGGTACTTGTGTACATGTGTTGTAGTGTAATACATAAGGATATTTATATAATTATACATATTCTTATGTATAGGTGTAGATATTCCAATCACTAAGTATTTACTCTTTACCTTTATTACACACTAGCGGACGTCAAGCGGTTTCACCCGCGTAGTTCCCGTTCCCGTGGGAGTTCGAGGATAAAATTAATGTTAATCGCTAATGATATAGCTTGCCACTGGTAAAATATTTTTTTAAATCGGCACAGTAGTTTTTGAGTTTATTTATTACAAATATACACACAAAAATACAAATCTTAATGTACCTACTAATGATTAAAATATAGTATTATATAAATAAAATGATATGCTTGGTTAGAGCCATGTTGTTTGCAGACAAAATGTTTAACATTTTATTAATATTTACATACCCAAAATGGGTGAAATATGCTATGTACCTTTTATTTTAAACGACATCTTTTGTAACCATATTTCATGTAAATAAATTATTCTTATTCTTATTCTTATAATAGTAGTGCAGAAGTGTAGATATAGGTAGCGTAGACTTGTAGAAGTAATCGTGTGATATATAAGTGAATGCATATTTTCCTACCTAATTATATTTATAAATGAGACAACAGTGTCATCTAGCGAGTGAAGTGAGTTTTGGAACTTTCATTGCCTATTATCGACACTGCAGAAGTATTGCTAACTTATCTGCATTTTTAATCAGTTTTAATGTTTTTTTAATATTACAGACTTCGGTCTATCCCTTATTTAATAAGGGATAGACCTTAATTGAACTGATCGTTACGCATTTAATCCACCTACACCATAATATTAAAATTCCAACACAGCATATGAAATAAGAAGAAATTTAATTAAGAAAACTGTCTATAAAGTCGAATTTACATCAATAAAATATTCGAAACAAATACAATAAAAATAACAGGTATTTTTATAGCGCTTATAACGTTATAGCAGCGTTATAACTATTCAAATTAACCTAGTTCGGAAATGTCACGGTGAATGTAAATAATGGCTCGCCGGTACCTATACCGTCTGTTCTAGACTTAAATATTGGATTGGCTCGCGAATTCTTTAGACTATTAAATCAACTCTATATATTATTTAAAAAATCGTGAGGAAACCTGTATATGTCTGAGAAGTAATTCAAAGACAATTATAGTGTCTGACACGGCGGTAGACTCACCATCGCTCATGTTGGCACTTAATATTCTTCGGAGAAAAGTGGGTGTTGTTGTTACAACACCTCTGCTTACCCCTTCGGGGAATACAGACGTGAGCATATGTACTTAGGTATAGGAGGATGTTACATAGAGTATATAAAATACAACGAATAGTTGTTTGTGTTATCTGTGGATATGCCATTGGAACTCTGTGTGTAAATGTCAATTTATTGACATAGAGTACCAGGGTCTATGGAAAAACTCTACATTTAAAAAAATATTGTCTACGTTTTGATAGAATTATTACGAAGAATTTTCGAACGTCTCAAGCGCCGTTACCTTAACAATGTGCGTGTTCAAAGTACTTGTATACTATAATATTGTACCACAATAAACGTTCTACAAGTTGACACCAGTCATTTCACACCTACATATACAAAAAGATAATTTACCCTAGTAGCACCCTCTCATAATAATATAAAAAGAATGATAATGTATTGCAAAATACGTGTACCGATTTAGTCGCCAAGAATTGTGAAGTTATTACCTCACCAGAAGGTTGCAAACTTTGGCCAAAGTTGGCAGAGACCGCGCCATTGCATCTGTTATTTCTAGTTCAACTGACAACGTCATATCGCAAAAAATAAAAGGATACAGAACGACAGCTTCCCATATTAGTCGTATATGTCAGACTAATTTCAGCAGTCATTGGGTTCTACCACGATCGATAGACAGGTTATGAGAAAGATTTACATGAAATGTCTGTCACTGCTTATGGTAATGCCCATGTATTGAAAAGTGTTTAAATTCAATACAATTAGGCACATGTCTTTCGAATTTCACGTCGCAGAAAGAGATATTACTAATCTAATATAGAAGAATGATTATCTTACTCCTCTCGTCACGTTTTTTATTTACCAAGTTATAGCAAAGATGTTGGGCCCGCAAATAAAGCCGAACGCGGAGTAGCCATTTTATAAGCCCGTCTCTGTCTCCCCTACTATTTAACCTAAGCGCTCATACGTCGTGACATCTATAACTATGTGTATACGCTATGTTCCCAATAAAGTATAAAAGTAGGCTTTTTGTATGTGTTTATTTTGTGATTACATTGTCTAGTTATATCGTCATTTAGTACGTTCGTTACGGATACTTCTGTAAATTCGTGAAATCCATTTTCTAGTACATAAATCAATGTTCAGTTATGAATTTGCTTCACACCATTTCGACATTCGTATTGTTAATGTACGTAGAAGACACAAAAGAGATTTATATCACAGAAGGATGGTACGCCTGTCGCTTTCAAGTTCATTCCAAATTTAAATTCAGCATTCCAATACTGATAATTAGATTACCAAAATAAATCTACATGAAACAAAGGATATTGTTTTACGGACATAACATGCATTTAAAAAGCTCGAAGGACCAAGGACAAAACGAAATCTGTGAAAGTTCTCCAAAATATATTAAAAAAAATTACCTGATGGTAAGCGGTTACCGCATTCACGTTTACAACACTCGCATTGATACTTTCAGTTTGGAATTTGCAATTTTGTTAATTCAAATGCAACTAAATCGCAATAAATATCGATGCGATTGTAAGTATCGATAAATCGGATGAGTAATCCCCACGTGGCAAAGGTGTTCGGACGCATTGGGTGCGTTCAACTCGCGACACTCGTCTTCAGTAAGGTTAAATGTCTAATTTAAACCCTATTGTATTTGTAACGTACGCCACGAATAAATTATATTTTTACACTCTGACATTTATAGAGTTGCATCTTGGGTTGAGTGTAAACGGTCGAACTGAATCCTCATGGCTCATTATCATAATATCCTTATGGTATTGTTGGGTACCAATTCACACATTGAATGCCGATCTAATATTTTTATCTCTTATAACTGAAAATAAGTAATTTTAAGTTTAGAGCAGTGGTGGACGCATGTTTGTATCCCAGCGGGGCCTATACCAATGAGTTTTTCTGAAAACTTATGTACAGGGATTTCACACCACGTGCTTTACGGTGAAGGAAAACATCGTGAGGAAACCTGCATATTTCTGAGAAGTAATTCAATGACGTATGTTATGTGTCTGAGACGGCGATGGACTCACCATCTGTCACTTTAGCAATTAATCATCTTCGGTGAAAAGTGGTTGTTGTGATTACGACACCTCTGCCTAACCCTTCGGGGAATACAGGCGTGTGCATATGTATGTTATGTACAGTGATTTCACACCACGTGTTTTACGGTGAAGAAAAACATCGTAAGAAAACCTGTATATGTCTGAAAAGTAGTTCAAAGACGTACCTATGTATGTGCCTGAGAAAGCGATAGACTCACCATTCACGTAAGCCTGCTGGAATGTATGTACTGCCGACACCACGGCGTGTTCGTAATTTTGGGTTTGTGTTATACCTTTAAACATATATATAATATAATTATATATATATATATATATATATATATATATATACACAAGCACAAGCTTCCCAGTCTACAGGGCGATAGCGAAGCTAGAGTACCCCGGTTCGAGACTGTGACGTTCACGTGTTTATTTTTTTCTTTAGCATACATATACGAGACTAGCGGACATACACCTAAAACTAGACGTCAGAATTGTCGTATGGATGGAACAGGCACCGAGTCTGACTAAGGAGACACTTTGCCTCCTTGTGTGTATTCTACCGCTTATTCAACAGCCAGTGTACTGTAGCATTATTAGCCATGGTATCCATGGCTTCTTTCCACTACGCACCTTATGCCATTGGCAGGGAGCTCATTAAAAAGAAAACTAGTCTTGTATTGTGCGAATGGAAAAGGGCATCCTACATCGGACAGTAAAGCTGTGGATTGAGCTAGTAAATGCTGTTATGTTGGTCAGAAGTTTTCTGACTAAACCCCTATTTTAAAGCATTGAGCAGGGCAAGAAAGCGCAATACATGCATACACTTCGTCCCCAGTCCTAATATTGGAGTCATTTTAGTAGCTACAGTTAATAATTACAGCTTTGATTTTATCTAAAATATTGTATTTTTACAGAAATCGAGCCCCCATTCCCCTGCAGAGATGTCACCATCAAGAGGAACACGGATGTCAACGAGTTTTACGAAATGCTCTCGGAGATCGGCCGGTGAGTTCTTGTGCTATCATAATAAAAAATATAATAGTACCTGCATCAGAGGTCTGCTTTCAATGTCTGGTCTATTGAATACGAATCAAATTTTGAATTCTATCTATTCTACAGAATTTGCATGAGCATTTACATGACAATATGAAAGACACCCTTAACTGAGACGTTAGAAAAAAACGAACGTAACGTAACGTACGAACGAAAAGTAACGGAGAGACAAGGGCAATGTCATAAAAACAATTTTGATTATGAATTTGTATTTTGGGGTAGGGAAGTATATGTAAGTAAAGTTGAAACCATAAAACATGAATGTGATAAAGGTGGCTGTAATGAAAATGATCAAAGATGATAATTTGTCGAAATAATATAATTAGAACTTGAACCGACCTACTTAGCTAATTACATGGCAGATATTTCATTAATTAGGTCGAACGAAATCAAGTAAACAGAATAATTGTGCCACGCTCTGGAATTTAGTCTCCAAATGCAAAACCACTCAAACGAATGCCAATTTATAATATTAACTATAAAGTCAAACATCAGAGGAAATCATTGATGTCATTAATAACCGATGACAATAGCATTAATGACATATGTCATACATTTGTCTTGTCAAAACAATTACGATCGTTCCAAATACTTAAACATATGCGTCGGTGTGTCATTAAAACAATAACTTAAACTCTCAATTGAAATATGCATAAACGATGTGGGTAGTACGGTAGTAATTGGCAATGAGTGTTCTCTTTACAAATAATCATCGCAGCTTTCTCTTCTCTGGTACCTATCAATTACACGACGTTAATGCTGATCTTGAAATATGATTCGAAAACTTTATAAGTTGAAATTTGAACTTTATAATTGTTATGATTTTGAGTCCAATTTTATTTGAATGCGACCTTGTGTGCTTGGATAGGTTATTTAAAACAAAAACCTAACCGTCAAAAGAAGGACTAAACAAGTATTTAAATTAGAGCACATTTATTTCTGTGAAATGGATGATCCTCAATTGCACACTCCACCAATGAGCAATGTTTGTTGGCTTTTTGCATTCCAAAAGGTACCTATCATTAATGGTAGATGGAGAGTGAGTGATGTCAAATTTAAATATACAGAACATTTGAATTTTGATCAAAGACATCATTATATTTAAAAATAAAGTGACTATAAAAGTTCTCAAATTAAAAGTTCAAGCACTAAGCTATAGCACGTTTAATAGCTTCTAAAATGCCTATGCACTTTTTCCAGAGGCAAATTCGGTACAGTATACCTGTGCAGAGAGAAGAGCACAGGCCTGGAGCTGGCAGCCAAGTTGGTGTTAGTGAACAGGAGGGACGAGAGACGGAACGTGGAGAGAGAAGTGGATGTGATGAGGAGACTCAGACACCCGAGGCTCATTCAGTTGTACGACGCGTACGAGTGGGGCAAATATATGGGCGTCGTCTTGGAACTGTGAGTAATTATTACAGTCACTATTTTATAGGCTATCCATATTGGCAGGTTATTGAAAATAGTTCCAGTTTATCTAGAATTTGAGCATTTAGATCTGGCATAGAAGAACTAGACAAGCACTGATAACATTTAAGGAGGCAGGTCTAATGTAATACCTTTAAACGAGTTATGACAATATGACGTTTCCGTTTATATATATATAATCAGAATCCGGAAATCGTCTCGTACGATTAAAAAATTTGTATGCAGAGGTTTTAGGAGCTATACATCGATCTAGCAAGTTTTCATTATTAGAAAATGTCAAAATGAATCGAGCAATGCTCGGTCATCCAGGTACCGTACAGATACTACATTAATAGCTCTCAGAACAAAATAATAAATCGTATAATGCGCGGTTTCTGCCATTGGGATACCGTAGCCCTACTTATAACTGCGATAGCAAAATAGTATAAACACTATTGTTAACTAGCTAATCATAACAACAGAAGTAATTCACAAAACAATCGGGTTTGTATGTTTAAACTTCATCGTGTGAATATTCCTATTCAATATGAACGTAACCACATTTCTTTTCCAAATAAGAATCTGTTCCATCATCTCTTATTATAATAATTAAACTGAGTGACAGTGACAGATCACATATACGTAGGTCTGCTTCATTTGCTACTTAACTTGATGGTACGTCTCTCTAGTATGTACGTATGATACTAACTGGCAATAAATATATGAATATGAATATGAATATGAATATGAATATGAATATGAATATGAATATGAATATGAATATGAATATGAATATGAATATGAATATGAACATGAACATGAATATCTCTAGTATGATCTGGGAGTCCACTCTCTTTCTCCGAAAACAAAACTTCGGAATCGAACCAAAACCAAATGTATCTATATCACTTTTTTTTATAAAACTCAAGCTTTCGTTCTGTTAATAATTTATTTAAATTTGGTTTTTTGCTCAAAGAGTTTTCGACCAGACCACAATCGGACGTAATTTTAGAACGAATAATAACCGTGGCAGGAATTTTGTGAACTTTCAGCCGAAGCTTCGCGAGTAGGCCCCCGAAATTAATTCGGTCCGGACACAAGGACGCCCACAAATAACAGCCGATCATGAAATCACACTGCACTCATAATATCTCCATTTATCCGAATTTCCGTCATATTATTCTAATGCCGCCACCGAGCGAGCAATCCGCGAATGTATTTTTGTAACGTACATTTATCATGCTGCGAACGTAGGAGTAACGTCTGCTATGATTCACCTTACCCGTGCATTATCACTACAAATTATTTGGCGGTCTGTTGATTGGGTAACTATTTGTGCATTGTACTATATATTATTCCTTTAATCGAGCAATTCTTGTATACATGTCTATATATATTATAATCAGAATCTCGGAAACGGTTCTTAGAGGGTGAAAAAGGGTATGAAAGCTTGTATGTGAAATCCATATACAAAGAGCTACACTCACCTCTACTATCGACTATCTCACTCGGATCTAGTATTATCCTTATTTGCTACAGTTAGTACTATTTCTGTCGATAGCATTCACAATTTTGATTTCAAAGGCAAATTTTCCGTTCTTATGACTGGACTAATTTCTCGTGACTTTCTAAATTCACACGCTCATTCAGATTTCATATGACTCAGTAATCTGGGTTACGTTTGCAAAGACTAATGTAGGTTAAGGACGCAGGACTGACTTGCTTGATCACAAAGGAAATAAGCTACTGCATTTAATGTATACCTATCGTTCATTTTGAACGGGTAATAGCCGCAGAGCGTATTAAGAACTTCTGAGCTTTGATGTTTCATATCGGTACCGTATAATATAATACATATATAACATAATTCTTCACGGCACCTGTATATATGCTCTTGCCTGTATTCCTTCATAGTAGGTAGCGGTGATCCTCACCGAATAGCCAGGGTCTAAGAATATGGCTATGGTATCCCCTGCCTGTCGTAAGAGCTGACTAAAAGGAGGCCGGAGGGCCTGCTGGCGGTGGTCGGGGTGGGAGCTTTGACCACCGAGCCGCGGGCCCGGGAAGGTGGCAGCGCGATAAGAATTTCTTAGCTTTGACGTCAAAGATAAGAATTTCTTAATAAGCTTGATTGATGAATTGATTTATTCAGTTTAGGCTCTGGTAACTAGCCTTCTGAGAAGAGCCGGCAAGAAACTCAGCTGGCATCATGTACATTTAATTACTTGGTAAACAATAATAATTACAAAAAAATATTATTAAACTGGCGAAATATGGGTGAACTAAAGGTAGGATCACCGCTACGTTTTTTTTTTTTTTTGTTGACGATGGGGAAACCTTCAAAAGGTCCCCGACCGCCGAGAGGCAGATCGGGGTATGTGGGATTTTTACCGCACTAAAACCCCCCCGCTGGCCATCCTCAGTGCTCAGGGGGGACTCCGGGTACGATAGATACGGGATAGAACGCACCGGTGTCCCCCCACACTTTGCCGGGGCACATCCCCGGGGCAGCTGTGGTGCCGCCCCTTGAGACCTCGCTATGCAAGGCAGCGCGAGCCACATCGCGCTGCCACGGCCCGCGTCGGTGGTCCAAGCTCCCACCCTGACCACCGCCAGCAGGCCCACCGGCCCCCTTTTAGTCGCCTCTTAC
Organism: Watsonalla binaria; assembly: GCA_929442735.1. Lineage (NCBI taxonomy): Eukaryota > Metazoa > Arthropoda > Insecta > Lepidoptera > Drepanidae > Watsonalla > Watsonalla binaria. Next base: position 6,054,447 of record OV838938.1, read on the forward strand.
GACAGGCAGGGGATACCATAGCCATATTTTTAGAACCTGGCTACCTACCCTATGGAGGAATACAGGCAAGACCATATGTACAGGTGCCGTCAAGAATTATGAGCGCCGGCCTTAAACGCGCAGTACTCTTTTTATGATTCACCCACAATCTTTTTGCTGAGCGCTCATAGCTCGTGACGGATGTCTGTACATATCATAGAACAATTCTCTAGCGTGTGCATGTTTACACAGTATTAATAGGTGATGAGTAATTTAGGTGTAATTGGGTCGTTGACAGACTCAGTCGACAGGTGTGGACGCGCCCTAACTCATTAATTACCGGAATTTCACTTTTATAATGACGTCATTAAGGTATATATTACGTCGCTGGAATAGCTTTAAGAATTTTCACTCACATTTTAATACGTAACGAAATTTGTCGCCGTTTTACCATAAGTACAAGTACTACCATTACTTGGCATAGTTAAAAAATTAAATTTCAATCAGTTAGGAATCTAAGAACAAATGGGTGGTTTAAAATGATACACACACATACACAATGCGTTTGTGCATCTACGAGAAAATAAGCGCGATAGGCGTAATGACAGTAAGAAGTGTCACGTCATGGAAATCGCGTATACGTCATTCACGTGTTTTTCCGACATTTTTCAAAACTTGTATACGACAAAGCTACGTTATTTAAAAGTAAATCTTTAAAATTATCAACCCAGGCGCTCGACGGAACAAACGTTTTTATTTCAAATCTAGCTGTGCCTCGCGTAGAATTCGTATCATGGGTGGCCCGAGGAACGTCAATGATTTTTTTTTAAATAAAATTAGCCTATGTTACTCTTTGTAACATTAGCTATCTGACAGAGAAATTCCTGTTAAAATCGATCGAGCCGTTTCGCAGATTAGCCGGAACAAACAGACAGACAGAGAAATTGGTGTTGTAATGGTTGTTAGAAAAAAAAAATTATAAAATTACCGTGTACTTTCATAATAATATGCATTTAATGAAAAGCTGTTAATTTTAGATTACAAACAAACGCTTCAATTTATCTGTATAGATATAGAAATAGGTCTAGATTCCTTCCTGTAAAGCTTATATGTATACTGTGACTTGGGGTGTTGTAGCCTAGACTAGTAACCCAAAGGATTCGAAATTGCGATCTGTGGTGAATCATACAATTATACCACAATGATCAAGAAATATTGTTTATTATATATTTGTATATTTCCGTACGTGATTAATTGAAAATATTGCCATTACACAATTCAATAACTTACCTACTGTTACTGACTCAGTGGTGTGATGTAAGGATGATCTGATCCAATTGCGTGACTTTATCACTAGGTATAAATACTTTATTTTTTACTTACCATGAACATGGGGTGAGGTTGAGGCAAGCAGATTATGCCAGAGTTCTACTGACTTAAATCCAGTGTTCCTCTAGCCTCTCTTTTGAAAGACCGCGATTAGCCCTAGCTGTACAAATAAATATAAATATGCTCACGTTAGGGTACCCGGAGGGGTAAGCAGAAGTGTTGTAATACCCACATTTCACCGAATATTAAGTGCCAACGTGACAGAAGGTAAGTCCATCGCCGTGTCAGGCACAATACATCTTGGAATTACTTCTCAGACATATGCAGGTTTCCTCACGATGTTTTCCTTCAGCGTAAAGCACGTGGTGTGAAATCAATGCACATACGTTTTTAGAAAAACTAATTAGTACAGACCCCGCTGTGATTCGAACTTGCGTAGCAGGCGACTGCTCAATCCTCAAGGCCACCACGGCTCGCGACAAATAAATATGTTTATTTTGCTATTTCTTCCCTGGACCTTTATATATGAATAGAAAATATTTAAAGGCATTTCTTTAGATAAAACGATTCAAATACCTATTGATAACTGTTCAAGTTCAAAATATCTTTATTTGATTAGAATTCTTACAAAGTACATGATTATGAATGTTACCACCGGGTTCGGAAGGTAGCTTTTGTTGAGAAGAACTATTGTTGGATTATTCAGGTGACCTTTGCCTGCCCCCGTCCCAAATGTTCACAGATTATAGAAAAGTAAAATTCATGCAAAAATTGTTTTGTAAATAAAAATTGGGCACAAAACGGTGAAAGCTAGACAAACAGTCTGAGTCATCTGTAATGTATTACTTTCCGATCACTTCGAAAGTAACACGAAAATGTACGGTTATTCAAACAACATTGTGTTGTTACTTTATGGCTGTCCAGCGGATAGACCAATAAACATAATAGCTGGCAATAAAGCACCAGGCACAATTTTTTCGTAGAAAAATAGGCAAGGCTTTCTATTTCGCCTTTGCGAAACATTATTTTTAGATTTTTTTTAGAAATTAAAAAAATATGAATAGGACTTATATTTATTCTGTGGTATTGGATAACAATATCGCATTCTTAGTTCGCTAGGTCTGCAAAAAGTTAAAATTACGTTACCTAAATATTTGTATCGCCCACGTACAATATTAGGCCACAATTTCCGTATCAGTACCCCTATCACCTATCAGGGTTTGCCACCGTTTTCGGAATTTTTACTCTCTAGTGTCTCCGCCGAACATTTATATCAGAAATTGTACAGTGACACCTAGCGGTGACGTGAAGAACTAAAATATCTCATACAAATATTGCGAGTGACGCTAGCGAATATAGATTACGAAAACGGTGGCAAACCCGTAATAGGGGTACAGAACTTGATACAGAATTCATGGTATGTTAGTTAGAGTAAGCACTCTATGAATGGAAAGACTCAATGAAAAATTCGTCATTGCACAAAACTTTTGAAACAGCTCACGAAAGTTGCCAAGCACAAAAAATTCAAACTTAACTACATTTTTGCAAATTTTAATACGGTATTTTGATTAAAATTAAGGTTTATAATTCGTCGGAATCTTTTCGACGTCTAATATTTTATAACACAAATAATGTTACATTCCTAAGGTAGACAGATTTAGGCTGCCATCAATTCTACTCTGTATATTTACAGATTTGTCTCGCTTCATACACATTAATCAGTACTAACGATCTAGATAAAAGCTAACTCACAAATTATGCTACTCCATGACTCTTTTTAGATTGTTCATTTATTAAATTAAATTGATGACGGACTCATTTTAGCCTACAAACACTAATGACATGGCCAAGGCGTCGAATTAAAAAACTGTAGGCCACATATCAGCTAGATCTTTATTTAACAAGAAAAGTATTGTGCGAAAATAGATGGCAACTTTAAAAAAACATCTCGAAGGTCGGACTTTTTGCTAGACAGACTGGGAACTTTGAAAAATTACAGGGAGTTAGTTGATATGTCTACATCATAGTGTTGAGTATTTATAATTGAATTGGTATATATTTTTTTAATTGGTATTAAGCTTTACAGATATATAAAATTGAAGCGTCTGTTTGTAATACCAAATTAATAGTTTTCACTGAAGGCATTTGAAAGCAAAAATATATTTTAAATGTTTCTCTGTCTGTCTGTTTGTACCGGCTAATCTCTGAAACGACAGGACCAATTTTAACGGGACCTTCACTGGGAGCTAGCTGATGTTTCAAGGATAATATAGGTAGGTGTATATTCTACAAGACTAGTGCCTACCTATTGTCTTTTAAAAAAGTTATACTTGCATAACCCAGGCTTCTTCCATAGAACTGTCTGAATGAAATTGTTAGGTTTGTGACTGAACAGTCAGTATCTATAAAAAAATCCACGAAAATACTATTGGTATTTTCAATAACCAACATTTAGTTAGTAGCGAATAAATAGAGACATACACGTAGAAAAATAACATATTATCTATCTAGGTTTCTCCTTGGTATTGGAATTTGCTTCGCATTACAGACTCCAACTATTCGCCTTTAGATTGGAACTAATATCTTTAAAACAATATAAGTACTTTACCACAGACATTGCACCTCAATCAAAGAGAAATAAAGCATAACTCTACGCCATTATGATTGTTGGTAGTATCGCCGGATGAGATGGCGCGGAATGGCGTCGCGCCAACTATGCGCGGGAACACTGACGTTTCTTGACGTCACTGCTCATTTTATTACAAGACATTTGTGTATCCTCGCCATTTTAGGGAAGCACTTCACTTTGATGCGATTTTCATCTATATTTAGTAATGATTTATAGGTGGCCCGAAGAGCCCTAATATTTTTTTTATCAATAGTAGTACGTTACTAATTAGTAAGCTAGTGCAAATCCCGTTCAAATCGGTCCAGCGGTTTCGGAGATTAGCCGGAACGAACATTCAGACAGACAGAGAACAATAATTTAAAACTGTTTATCTATATAAATATCGGGTATATCTTCACATGAATTTAGTCAGGTGTTATTTTGGAATTACAAACAGTATGTATATCTGTATAGATAAAGGGGGCAAGCTGGGGGCCCAGCCACATAACTCATGGGCCCTAAATAAGGAAGCTTTTTTAATAGTATTTTTAAAATATTATTCTAAGCTTTCTAATAGTGATTGTTTTTTCAATAATCTTTAAAAACGACGAGTTTATGATACTTTTCCCGTGCGTGGCTGATCGAGTGTGAGTGACGTCACAAGGCATCACTCTGTACTTGTAGATATCCCGATACGTCGCATTACGCAAATCGCTGCGAAATCAACACGAAAACTATGGACACTAATAGGAAAATTCATTATAAGTATTTTATAGTGCCTAAGGGTACTAATACTAGTGTAATTCGACAAAGTACTTGTGGCGTCACAGAATTAAATTCCCCAAGCGAAAGTAAACATTGAATAATTTCGTAATTTATCATGATATTGAGATGATAATATCACCGGAGCTAATATATTTATGAAATCTTACAATATATATAATTCTGTCGCGAATGTATTTAAGTGCTTATTTTTTTTCTTTTTTTATATAAAAAAAGGCAATTGTGTTTTAAATGCTTGTTTCTAAAACCGCCAGGTTGGTTTTGTACATACAATTTATGCAATATAGACTGATTAGTGGTCTATGCTATCCTAAGATAAAACGTGTCAAAATGCGTCATCCTAATGCCTCCAGGTAGGTATTAAACCAATAAATTTGTTCTTTTGCATATTTTACTAAGGATTGCATCTGGTTCTGACTCATACAAATACCTTGAACAGATTAGCGTATTATGTTGAGCTTGTTTTCTCCTAGTAATTTTAAGTTTTGAACTAAAGTTTCAGAGTTTTGAAAGGTCAAAAAATTCCAAATGTATGAATATTTCTTTTTTCTGATAACATACTTTATTTAATGTCTTTGCTATATATTAACAGCAGCGTTATCAAATTGTAGAAAGTATTTAAAAAAAAATATTTTTGTGTCACAAATACATAGAGGAGTAACTTTTTTATAATTCCATACGATTAAAAGCGAATTAATAGCACTGTTTTTCAATTATAATATTCTGAACCCCTGTCACGGGTTTGTCACTGTTTTCGTTATCAACACTCGCTAGCGTCTCCGCCGAATGAATTAGTATGAGAAATTGTGCAGCGACTCCCAGCGGTGACGTGAAGAACTAAAATATATCATACAAATACTGCGAGTGACGCTAGCGAGTATAGATTGCGAAAATGGCAAACCCGTGATAGGGGTACTGGGAATTGAAACTACCAACAGTCAAGCTAAAGATTATCATCATTGAGGAATTGGACGAAATACTAGCTTGATGTGGTTGAGCCTTGCGAGAGCCCGTGGTCCTCGCCTATACTACTCACTCCTAAAAAGGTGGTAAGGTGAGATTTTGTCTGGATAGTCGCAAAATTAATGCAGCTTCTCGTAAAGATGCATACAAAGTACCTTGTATTTCTGAAATTCTTGACATTCTAAAAATGCAAAATATCTGAGTACCCACATTTGATGGTAAAATATACATAAATATAGTAATTAAAAAGCATGAAGATGAAGGTATTAAATTATTTCGTTAAAAGCATTGTCATAATAAAACTTTTTAAATTCGTTGCCAGTGCCAAAAATCAAGTAGGTAGATTAAATGGAATCTTCAGTTTCCTGTCTTCCCAGGACAAATATAGCCCACGCCCACGGGTGGGATTGGAATAGCAGTAGTGGGCGCTTACCAATACAATCTAACATTGACAATTAGTGTTGCCATAGTAAACAAGTAGTGGGAACTACCTGACGCCAACCATGCTTGATTTGGTTCAGTATTTAAAATATATATACATAGTAATTGCTATTGTCCGCGGATTCATCCACGTGGTATATACTATATAGCATATATGTTTATTCTGCAAGCTTATTCTAAATATTCGTGAAACAATTATTTTATTCAGTTCAGTAAGTTGTACCTTAACGTATTTTTATTTTTATTTACGCAAGGTTCTGTTACTTAGTTTTCTAAAATTAAGTAAGTAGTTCTTTATAACGTATTAGCTATCAGCCAAGAAAAGTCCCATTAAAATCGGGGTAGCCGATTCAACGATTAGCCGAAAAAACAAGACTTATAGAAATGGATAATTTTTTTAAATTGTTTTTATTTTGTCTGTATGTCTTACTTATTAGGAATTTTAAATTACAATATACATACGCTCACGCCTGTATTCCCCGTAGGGGTAGGCAGAGGTGTTGTAATCACAACACCCACTTTTCACCGAAGATGATTAAGTGCCAACGTGGCAGATGGTGAGTCCATCGGCTTCTCTGACACTTTACATACGTCTTTGAATTACTTCTCAGAAATATGCAGGTTTTCTCACGATGTTTTCCTTCACCGTAAAGCACGTGGTTTTTTTTAGAAAAACTCATTGGTACAGGCCCCGCCGGGATTCGAACTTGCGTCTCTTGCGGAACAAGGGACTGCTCAAACCTCAAGGCCACCACGGCTCCTTAAATTACAAACAGATTTGATTAATGTGTAGGTATGAATATATATTATTTGCGTTCATTCTTACTGAGAATCAGTCAGGAATATGTGTTTATATACAGTAAAGAGTCGTGTTCGGTACGCCACGAAAGTCGTTGCAATGACGTAACTCTAGCTAAAAACAAAAAATATAGGAAAACATCAGTTGCTGACGTGAAACCCATTCAAGCATTCTATATTTAGTCTTTTAACGCAAACATGACGTTTCCAAACGTGAAATCTGGGATGTATGTAAACAAACAAAATGTTTTCATAGACACGATAGAGATTAGCCGCTGTTCAACTTCCTAGATGGACTTCTGTCTATGGAATTTGACAAATAAATTAATCTTCAGAATATTAACTAATTATGCAAAGTAATTTAGGTTGAGTAAAGACGGACCATACATTATTAACTAAATACCTATGATTTGATGACAAAGAAAATACTTAAAATATTTGTTACGCATTTCTGAATAGTTTGGTAACCATGATATAAGTACCTCTATCTATCTTAAGAGTCAAAGGAGTTATAAAAAGGGAACAAAATAATGTAGATATATTGTTATGATTCCTTGCGAATCCGCAGAAAGCCATACCAATGCCTGTTTTATCCCGTTTACAATTTAGAGGAACATTTCATAGATACCTTGACTCGTGAGAGGGTAATCAAAGTCATTGTTAGGTGAATTTACAGGCTGCTCATAAATGTTCTAGGGGCATATCGTCATTTTATAGATAGGTAGGTAGGTACGCATGAACGAATACTAAATATTTGTACAGCATGTAGATTTACGCGAATTGTGGAAGCGATGAGTCGCGGTTCGACTGCAAATTTATTTAACTGTTTGATATTCCAATCTCGATTGCGTCATCCCGAATTTTTGTATAATACGAATACGTAATACTGTTCACATAACATGTTTTCAAAATTATAATACCTAGTGTATCAGTTAGATATGTATTTGGCAGAAAATCTTTCTATGTAATCTATACTAATGAGTGAAACTGAAGAGTTTGTTTGCTTGAACTTGCTAATCTCAAGAACTACTGGTCCGATTTGAAAAAATATTTCAGTGTTAGATAGCCTATTTATTGAGGAAGGTTATAGGTAAAACCAATCGCGGTTTAAAGTATAGCCCAAAGTAACTATTCCACGCGGCCAAAGTCGCAGGCAGAAGCTAGTTCTCATAGGCACTCTTTGATCTTGTACGTTTCATTTTAAGGTTCATTACTATAAATGGATGATTACAGTTCACTGTAACTTGATTAGCCTTTGTTTATTCATACAAATATCACTTTAAGTAATTTTGAAGTTATAAATATTTCTCCTCAGCTCAAGGAATATTTTATAGGTACATTAGCGGACGTCACGCGTTTTCACTCGCGTAGTTCCCGTTCCCGTTGGAGTACGGGGATATGGCCTATATTAATAAGTGATAAAGTAGCATTCAAATGGTGAAAGAATTTTTTAAATCGGTACAGTACTTTTTGAACCAATTCGTTACAAACATAATTACATACAAATCTTTCCTCTTCATAATATTACTTTAGATAGATAGTAAAATCAAGTGTGTTTAAAAATAACCAAACTTCACGTCTTATCTGTACCATAAACGCCAAAATGTCAACGTTACTAACAAAGTGATTGAAAGATCGGCATCATTAGCAAAGGCTGCAGTATTGGGCCCAATGTCAGCCAAAAATTGTTTTAAAATTAATATTTTTAAAACCGGAGCGATGTATTGACGAGGACGTATGGTCCGACCTTGTCCACTTTACATTTGTGTTTACAGTTTATTTTGGCGCCAACACACATGTGAGCGATGGGACACGATGATTCAGAAACAGGATATTCCTTTCCTTTCCTTTATTTATTTAATGGCGATGAGCTTCATTAAAACTATTCCGCCAATATCAAGTGTTTGTTGAGAAAAATATCTTGTAAATTGTTGAAAATATGTGGAGGAACCCATTGGATTCCTCGCTGTCCCTTAAAATCAACAGTATATTCGTTAATGCATTATATATCTTACTACGTACTAATTCAAAGCTTAAAGTCGTGGACAGTGAATTAAGCAGATGCTTGAGAAGAGTTCTAGTTCCTAGCTTTTACTGTATATTGTGTACTTGCTCTCTGTTCACTGCGGTTTCAAACGCGTTGATATTTTTTAAATAAAGGTCTAAGATACTCCTTGCATCATTAGCTATTTGCCAGTGAAGTCCCGTTAAAATTGGTCAAGCCTTTTCAGAGATTACCCAAACACAGACAGAGAACATTTTTGAAAACTTGTTTTTTTTTTAAGTCAGTACCGTATATACTTCCATTCGCATTTAGTGAAAAGAATTTTGGAATTACAGACACTTCAATTTTATTTGTCTATATAGATGTATAGATTATTTTCAGTGGGTACCTATACAACTTACTGAATAAGTACATTACAAACGGATCTTTGTCCATTGGATTAGGGGTCAAGTCTAGGGATCAATCACATGCACAAATCTGGAATTAAACAAATGAGCACGTTCAGCAGATTCACCATGTCTAGGCACTAGCTGAGCCCCGCGGTTACACCCACGTAGACGTTAATTTCATTGGTGGCCCGCGGTACCCTAATGATTTTTTGAAGTAAAAGTTACTCCTTGAAACATCAGCTATCTGCCAGTGAAATGCCGTTTTAGAGATCATTTTGAGCAAACAGACGATACATAAAAATAAATATTAAAAAAGAGGTTTTTTATGGGTTACTTTCATATTTATGGATTTAGTGAAAAGCTGTTATATTGGTATTACAAACAGACACTTCAGTTTTATTTATCTGCATGTATGTCTATGATAAAAACTACTGCCTAGGTGTTTTCATCGGGCAGTCGACTGCCAGATAAACAAGATGGCTTACTTTAGCTTTCATAAATAACGTTATTTCTCATCGGATACCTAGTCATACGTTTAAGCCTGACGAAAGCCAAAAAAGGGAAAACGATAAGTTGCAGTATGATTAATCGGATGACTGATGCATTTGTTGTTATGCCATACTGATCCTTAACACGTTTTAATTAAGTGCAAATTGTTTTCAGCATCACAGGCGGGGAACTCTTCGAGCGCGTCATAGATGAAGACTTCGTGCTGACAGAACGTGCGTGCACTGTGTTCATGCGACAAATATGCGAAGGAATCGAGTTTGTGCACAGGCAGAACATCTTGCACTTGGATATGAAGGTAAGCCTCTGTCAAACCACACTGTCTAAATAATTGAGACAGTGTGGTTTGACAAATACTTAGATACATACATACATATGCTCACGCCTGTATTCCCCCAAGGGGTAGGCAGAGGTGTTTGTACTTTTCACCGAAGATGATTAAGTGCCAACGTGACAGATGGTGAGTCCATCGCCGTCTCAGACACTTAACATACGTCATTGAATTACTTCTCAGAAATAGGCAGGTTTCCTCACGATGTTTTCCTTCACCGTAAAGCACGCGATGTGAAATCACTGTACTTAAGTTTTTTTATAAAAACTCATTGGTACAGGCCCCGCTGGGATTCGAACTTACGTCGCTTGCGTAGCAGGCGACTGCTCAAACCTCAAGGCCACCACGGCTTTCAAATACTTAAAATTAGTGAAAATAGCTTATAAGTAGTGAGGTAGATTTAATCAGATTGGCCGCAAAGAACCTCTTGTTGGGTGGGTAGGGTTCCTACCTATAGGAAATAACTATGAAAACAATGCGCGAAGGTATACGTACTGATAATTACGCCCATTTAGCTTAATGCGATCTGTTTTGGAAATTTGTTAAAAAATCCGTAGATTCTGGACTTAGTTAGTAGCTTTGCAAGAAAGGTCTAAACTACGCAGATCTACTTAAAAATAAGGAGAGTTGGCACCGCTGTATCTTGGATAAGATACAAAATGTAACAACAATTCTGTATCGCATAACGCTTTTATGTTCCAAATGTATTGTCTAGCCTTGACATATCTTATTCTTCTACCGTTCCAAGCATTCTCCGATTTTATGACTGCATTGAATATTTACCAACACTTTTAGAAGGTTAATTGTGCCTTTTTATAAAATGCCAAAGAAAAGGTGTAATATCCAACAATAACAATGTAAGTGATGATTCCCGCGCCGCGCTACCTTGGTTCGCTTCCAAGTCGTAAATAAAAATGGCGGAAAATCATGCGCGGGAGTTTTATGATTGCCTTGTCTTCGCTGTCCTATCGTACCAAATTGTTTATTTGTATGCGTTCGTTAGAGATTATTTCTGTCAACGATGTTGGTACTCATTCACAGAAATATCTTGCTCTTCTTAAAAATAATTTTGCCTAGGTTACATTGACACGGCGATTGGCTACATGCAGAATATTTTCTGTAACGAAAATAAAAAATTACAAAATATACTAAAAATAACACTATAAAATTATCTAATAGGTTTCATTGACGTCTATGCTTTTGGAACCCGTTGCAATCTCCGTGAACGCTACCACCATTTTATACTCCAGAGCATAGATAATAAAATGGAATTTTAATATATGCTCCAACGTTAGGATAAAGTTTTTGTTAAGCATTAGCTAGGTAATAACAATGATATTTTGTAGAACTAAGAAGGCAGATAGTATGTTATTAATGCGCGAAAAGTGGAGACACGGAAATGTCTCAATCTCTTATACTCTTTAGTGTGCCCCAAGTATTTTGACACGTTCAAACATCGCCGCTTGACTTTGCGTTTAGCGTGGCTCCAAACATTTAAAACATAACAAACCTATACTTGTAGTAGGTACTATTCATTTGCGAGAACAGTACCCCTATCACGATTTTAGTTCATGACGTCACCACTGGGAGATGCTCCACAATTTTTCATACTAATATTCGGCGGAGACGCTAGCGAGTATAGATTACGAAAACGGTGGCAAACCTGTGATAGGGGTACAGATCGTAAACGTAACTATGAAGATAGCATATCTTTTGTTACAATTTTTGCTTTAACCTGTAAATAAGACTCAATGTGCCAAAAAACTCTTCTTACAGCCAGAAAACATCCTCTGCCTCACAAAGACAGGCAACCGGATTAAGATCATAGACTTTGGGCTCGCGAGGTTCTATGACCCTGAGAAGAAACTACAAGTGTTGTTCGGGACCCCGGAGTTCGTTGCTCCCGAGGTGGTGAACTTTGATCAAATCGGCTACGGGACCGACATGTGGTCAGTTGGCGTTATATGTTATGTGCTGTAAGTATACATTTATATCATGACTACATCTGTAGCCCTAGACAAAGTGACATTCTCTCGCGCTTGCGCTAATAGAAACGATAAAATAATATGGAAATAACATAAATCAGTCGCATGACATATGTCATTCCCGTAAATTTTGTATCTATTCTACTAGCGAAGCGTGAGGATAATGTTACTTTGTCTACAGGCCTAGTACAGATAAATAAAATGTAAGTATCTAAGTAATGAAACTGAATACAGTAATAACATAATACATTAAACAAATTTTATAAAAAAAATCTCTGTCTGGCTGTCTATCTCCTATCTGTTTGTTCCGGCTATTCTCTGATACGACTGGAGCAATGTTAACGGGACTTTCACTGGCAGATGTTACAAGGAGTTACTTAACTCAAGGAGCTGCTTTTATTTTATGAAACAAATTAGGGTTCCACGAAATAAAGCCACTTATGAAATTAATTCGCACTTCGCTGCTTATTTGTTACTCATGTTTAAATTTAATTTATTCCAGATTGTCAGGGCTGTCACCATTCATGGGTGAGACAGACATAGAGACAATGGCCAACGTGACGGTGGCCAAATACGATTATGACGACGAAGCCTTCAACGAGATCTCCGAGGACGCCAAAGACTTCATCAGCAAACTACTCATCAAAGACAAAGAGTAAGTTACATGTAGCTTGGATTTTAAATCGTGTTTCGTTAGAGATTAAGTAGATAATTGAGTGTCCGCGTGAGTTTTGGTCCCGCATGCGATTTGTATCGAATTGGAGCAAGAAATTATTCTTAGCCATTAATGTATTAAACATAAGAATACGTAAAGTCATGGAATTTCTAATGCAGTTACACACTCGTACATTTACTTTTTAATACGAAAAATTCTGATAATGAATGCAAATTTGTCCATTCGCGCGAAACTTGTTATAAAGCTGTTGCAAAACAGCCTGTCGATAAAGTACCCTTGTTACTAGTTTTACATCCAACACTGAAATGTCCAGTAACTAACAAAACATAATACGACCAATACAATACATAATACATTCACTGCATATTAGAATGTAGCTTAACTATAATATATTGTGCTAACCAATCTCTATATTTAGTTAAGTAGATCACAAAGTAGATATTTAATATATATTGTCTTATTTCCCATCCCACACACAATCCCATTTTCAACCATCTCCATATTGAGTCATCAAATCCTCCACAAAGCTTCGATGTATACGCACGCACCTTCGTCCCACCCATCCATCCCATAAATGCACTCCATTAAGGGTGTTGGGGCTATAGTAACAAGGGTCTTTGTCGCAGGTCAAGACCGAGCGCGACGGAGTGCTTACGTCACCAGTGGCTCGTGAGACGACCCCCAGTGAAGAAGGAACCACCCCGGCCCCTACCCTCGCCCAAACACGAACTAGACGTAGCGAAAGATAATCTTAGGCTGTTCGTGGAACGATGGAGCGAACACCCAAACTCCCCATACGTTTTCGACAACCAAGCTCATGAAATCACTTGCCTCGCGAACGGAAACTGTGAAAGGTCTTCGATAGGTGGCTGTTCTCCCTCACCCAGAAGCTCATTAGGCAGCTCGCCAGATATAGTCTTTGATGATGACGACCTGGTTCCCCCACCATCCGTTTTCCGCGACCATAATGTACTAACTCCGAGGTACAACCCGGTGGAGAGGCGCGCATCTGACAGCACATGCTTCCTCCACAAAAGACAGGACGTACTAGTTAGGAAAAATCTAGCTGAAGAAATAAAAAAGCTATCAGACCACTTGTACATGCTCTCGACAATGAACACAGACCTCGCCAACAATAACAACATGAAGGAGCTGGACAAAAACGTTACAGAGTCGAAGTTTTTGAAGGAAGAGAAAACACCTAATGGTTTTAAAAAAGAAACCAAAACAAGCATCATCAAGACTGTAACCAACGGCGATACAGCCACTAAGGGAAAGAGAATTTTCACTTCAAAGTCCACACATAAATTATCGTCAGCTTTTTTAACAGAAAGGGAACCAGAAAAGCCTATGACGAGTAAAATGCCTTGGGTGAGGTCAGCAACTACGACGAAGTCCAAACGAGTGACTAATATGAGCCGAGACGTGCCTGACCAGCCCGTTGAGAAACGTAACACTTTCTTCCAGGAGTTTGATAAAAGGAGGGAGAAGATCGATAAACTGGTGAATGGTAATGAAAATGGGAGGCAATTGCCTTACAGGCGAGGTGATGAGAACAATGCCCACAGGACAAAGGACCTTCTGCTGCATCTCCTGGAAAAATGGGGGGAGTCGGAGGAAGTGGAAGCCGAAAGGACAGCGGGCGGAACGTCCAACGGAGGCAGACATCAGTCAATATCTCTAGAGTGGTCACCTTCCAACCAACTTGCGCAGAATTCCATGTCGAGCCTTCACGCGTTTTTCCAAAGACAAACATCGGATGAGAAAAAACAAAGGAAGAAATCAACCGAAGTTCAAACTTCGAAATGACTCGTTTAGTGATCGCGATGGAAACAGGGACTTAAGTGCCATGACACTGTGTTACCAAAGTAACGGAGATTAATTTAATCTTAAAGGTTTTGTTAAAAATGACAGATAAATGACAATTACGAAAGATTTCTAGTCTGAATAATTTTGCGAATGACCGTTTGGGAAGACTGAGATGATTGAGTGTTACTGATACAGTGAATCACATTGACAATAGGAAATATTTTAGGTAATTTTTATTCTTACTTATTTTGTAAATACTTCCACAAAAAGAAACCGTGCTGCGTATCTACTGCGTGCTTATTATGTATGAAAGTTTGTTCCTTACATGTACTTACATTTTGAGTATGTAACATAACGTAACTTATTGTTATACATTTTACATAGGTAGTATGTTGTTAAAATATAAGGCTTTATTAAATTTCTCGTTTTATTTTTACCCCGAATGAAGTCAACAAAATAATTTAAGCTTGCCTTCTGCTCTATGATACCTTTAAAAAATGTAAATATATTTCCACCAATAGGGACCGTCTCCCGGCCTCAGCAACTCTGACGCATCCATGGCTCATCCAATCAGCGCTCTGCACTGAGCTCCACGTCACCAAGACAAAACTAAAGAGGTATGTAATCAAGAAACGATGGGCGAAGGCGGTGGCAGCTGTCATCGCACTCAAGAGAATGGGCGCTAAATTCGATGACGTCAGCGGCGTAAGCGCTGGTAAAAATGGCGGGAAATAAATATGGCCGATTTTTCAACTGACAGTTACATTCGGCGGGAATTCTCAACGACAGCCACAAGGACGCCGACGGTTAAGGTGTGACCACATGCAGCCGCCCGACGCTCGTTTCCAAAGACAAATGTAGTCACGTGACCTCATTTTAAATTTCCGGCGACTCAAAAAGGAACTACGTCATGCAGCCGCTCCAATCACGTATCGCTACATATCACGTGACCACATTTGTCGCTGGAAACGAGCGTCGAGCGGATAACATCAGGTTGCACCTTTAGAAAGAGTTGTTACTATTTGTATACTCGGAAGCATGTGCGACTGTGACGTCAACACCTTGCTGTAATTCTTATCTTATTAAAATATAATTTGACAAATGTACTGTCAGCATCAAAAAATCTTTGCAATACATAAATTATACCAAAAATTTTGAAATCATAATATGATATAAATTATAAACGGGTCGACACCGGCATCATTATGAAAGTATGATCAGATTTTTATCTACTCTGGGTGCTGACTGTGCATTGATATCGTGGTTATCGCCTACAAACGCCGGATGTAGTCTAGGATTAATTTTTGTTTTTATTTAAATAGTTACTTATTTAATGTTATTGGCTATGGTGAATTTATTTTTTAAGTTAAAGCTGCACGGTTGCGTAAGGCTAAAAACTATAATGAAATATACTGATTGTAAATGGAACAATTTTCTGTAGGCAAATTGAGCGCTCTTTTCATTTTACGAAATACTTAGGAATTCTCTTATACAAGATGGAGGCTATGAATATTGTTAGGTAGTTATGCGATTAAAACTATACTACATTTTAAGAGTCTCGTAGTTAAATGAATCTCAAGCAAGCATCTCACTAAAATCATAAAAAAGCGATACATAATTTATGTATTTATTTTATTAATGTTTCCATTTTAACTATTTCGTTACTTAAAGACCATAAGTAATTTAGATAGTTTACTTTCCTCTCCCATAGGTGCCAATTCTTATTAGTTTTGTACCTAATTTATTAAAAAGATAATTTCGTCCGTCGTCGTTTTTATGTTTTGCCAATTTCGTTGGTTGTAATTTTAATAACCAAATAAACTTATATTTTTACGTTAATTTGCAGCAGAATTATTTGATGTAATATTATTAATGGAGTAAATTTATCTCTTATTTTAAGATCTTGTGCCTAGTACGAGTTTTCAATGCCCCCGTCACAAGTCACCGCGTCGACGTAAACGCAGATTTGTATAGGATCGAAACAGCGCCATTTGTCGACCCACAGATGGGCACTATTTTGATTCCATACAAACCTGCGTCTACGTCTACGCGGTGACTGATGGCTATTTTAAGAAAACTCGCACTAGATAATTCAATTAGATTCTTAACATAATCCCGTTATGGCGTTATGATTAGCTATTTAAGTATATACTAGTTACTAATTTTACATGTTAACAAAAGACATTATACTAACTAAATACCTACTTACTTACTAAGATTTTGCTAGTTTTAAATCCTATTTTGATTAATATGTATTATTTTTAGTATATTCCCCCACTGTAGAACATAATTCTGTCAGTATCTCATACGCTAGGATCTAATCCAATAAATATTTTTGTGAAAACGTGTTTTTCAGGTTTTTACTAATTACACATCGGAAAATACTAACCTAACCTGCTTAACCCACCTATGTTATTAACTATTCCATTAGGATTTGTATCACAATGTTTGAATAAGCACTATAAGGAAGAATCTAATTTCCCATCGAACATTTTTTTTAAAATTATATTTTTGAATCAATTAAGTTCCCATAGACAATTTTTTTTCTTGTAGCTTATTAGCACATTGTGGAACAAGGCCCTATCATGACCTCATTTGGCCGTGATTTATTGACAATGTTTACGAGATAGATGTGTAATGACACGTCACTGTTACACAGCCAAACTGTCATGGTATTAACAGATCTTGGTATAGCCCCGTCCGTAGTCAAACATTGTCAGAATGCATTTAATCCCCTTTAAAATGTTCCCTTAATTAAAGACATTTTATTATTGTGACCATTATAATTTGTGTGAAAATAAACTCGTTACATTAATTTTCATTGGTTTTATTTCATAGAATAGGCCAGCCTCTCTTCTCTATTGTAGTTACAAAGTTATGTTTTTAGCTTTTTGTCCATTGCAACCAAAAGTACTAGGGCGCCAGAAGCTAAAGGAGGTACTTTTCAAAGCTATGTTTGAGCTAGTTTATATTAACCAAAATTTCTAGAGCGCCAGAAGTTAAAGAACGTTGTTTCAAAGTTATGTTCGTGCTGTTTGAATATATGAACCAAAAGTACTAGGGCGCCAGAAGTTGAAGAAGGTGGTTCCAAAATTATGTTTGAGCTATTTGGTGCCAAGTCAGACGTACATTTAGAGTACTTATTACCTACCTACTTACTCCTGACTCTGCTAGATGATGTCGCTGCGCCCGTAACGTTGAACGAATCAGAACGAATCATGACTTTGATAGCTAGTGTGGTAACTGCGGTCTACTAGCATTTCGCTCCGCAAAGAATTGTGCGCAGGGCCTGTACCAATGAGCTTTTCTAAAAAAACTGTACAGTGATTTCACACCACGTGCTTTACGGTGAAGGAAAACATCGTGAGGAAACCTGCATATTTCTGAGAAGTCATTCAAAGACGTATGTATAGTGCCTGAGACGGCGATAGACTCACCATGTCACGTTGGCACTTAATCAAATTCGGTGAAAAGTGGGTGTTGTAATTACAACACCTCTGCCTACCCCTTCGGGGAATACAGGCGTGAGCATATGAATGTATGTATATAAGAATTGTGGTATTCCAAGAAAACTTGGAACACCACATACAGGAATCGCAGCCGGTTAATTTCTTTTGAAAGACCGGTTTTATTTCATTTTGTCAAAAACGAAATAATTTTGACTAGAGGGTTACTACTGAGAAAGTTAGTAGCGCATGATTTTGTCTTATCTCGCGACACGAATGAATTTCCAACGCCTATGTCCATACAAAATTACATCAGTTTTATGTTCAGGCCTTGACAAAGTAACATTCTCTCGCGCTTGCGCTAATAGAAACGATGAAAAATGTATGGAAATAACATAAATCAGTCACGTGACAAATGTCATTCCCTTGCATTTTGTATCGTTTCTACTAGCGAAGCGTGAGGATAATGTTAGAATGTCTGCAGGCCTAGACATATTAAAGATATTTGTAAAATACATTTCAGACTTGAAGCAATGAGTAGGGCTGGCAAGTAATTTTGCAGCAATGTAAAATAGTAAAAAAAAAAAGAAAAAACTTTTTATATTTTTTTTATTATAAACACCCAATGCTATCGCACTGAGAGCTAGTAGCAGTGCGATACCACACGATGCACAAGGAGTAGTATTAACGGTAGGACTTTTGGTAACGTGCGCGGGCGCCCGGACCACCGAACTTCTTGGGCTCGCAGCGACGAGGGTCGGCTACCAGCAAACTCCTGTCGTACTGTACTAGGATGTCCTTGATCTCCTTCTTGGACGCTTCGTCTACATCTGGAAAGGGATACCATGTCAATTAGAAACAGATAAAACACAACTGGGAAGAGAAAAATTCCCTTATAATAATTAACTACTTATATTTTTTATTCTTTCATGAGTGGTGTAAGCAATCCTTTGTTCTTTTATATAAAGCCTATAAACATTTTTATAACCCATGGGTGCATTTCCAGCGGAGACGTGCGAAGATGTACAGAGGTATGTGTTTAAGAACCAATAGAGTCACTGCGCTGAGTGAGTCGAGCTAAATAAACAGACTTGGACTAATTATTATCAAACATATCTCTCTTACTATGTATTCGCACATCTTTGGTAGAAGACACGAATAAACTAAAACTACATTTCCTCATTGTTCCACATTTACAATGGAATCACACAAACACTGCCAACCAAATACAAATAGATTCTATCTGGGAATCGAACCAGCAATCCAAGAGCGGAAGTCATCCTTGCGTCAATGTTTATATTGAACTCTTTTAGTTAGAATAATTAAAAAATTAAATATTTATATTTAGAATGTTGTGTACACTTCAAACAAGCGAGGCATTGAGAACCGTTGCCGTTTGGTAAATGTCACATTGATCTACCCTCCCTGAAATGACTGACTTACATAGTGGCAAGACAGCTTTGGAAAGGAGGGGTGTATCCTACTTATGACAGAATTGAATTTGACCGATCAATTGATTCCAGTCTTCCGATTCACGTAAAAAAAATATCAAAATATAGTTGAAAAATTACAGTAATTCAATTGAAATCCTCTTCCAATAGTGCCAATGTAATATTCACTGGATCAAACAACATAGGACTTCAACCTCAATATGACATTCCTACACCGACGGCTGAGCTATTTTTTTCTTTGATGATATATAATGAATACGAAAGCTCTGTTGTGAATCAGGCTACAGGCCTTATCCCATACTTAGTTGAGGTCAATATCCAATCTAACTTGATGTGTATGAGAAGAGAGAAACAGGCATTGTAAGTACAGATGCCATCACGAGTTTAGAGCCCTCAGCAAATTAAAGTGGGGCTAACTGCGCAATTATTTATTCATGCTCTCGCCAAGACCTAAGAACTTATTACTGCGATGAAGCTCCAAACTAATGACATCACATGGACTTATTACAAATAACTACTTACATTTTTGATAGAAAGCAATAAGTGCCTTAGAGATAGCCTGTCTGATCGCGTACACCTGTGCAACGTGACCACCACCCTTGACGGTCACTCTGATGTCTACGCCGGAGAACTTTTCCTGGAAACAGACACAGCTCACTGTGAATAAGGTTGAGAATCAAAAATCACGAAATTAATAATAGTTTAAGAATCAGATATCTTGTTTACTTCACATCTGAAAGATGCTCAGGTTCGGAATAAGTGTAATCATCATATTATTGCTAAATACAGGTTTTTATATTTATTCCATAAATCATTCCTTTAGCAATATTCTGACTGAACCAGTGTATGAAATAATTAGATATGCAGAAATGAAAAAAAACTATTTTTAGTAAGATACATAACATTTTCTCATGCAAGCATGACAGAATCCATAGCATTGCATAAACTTTAATGCAAAATGTCAGTAAGATATAAGCAATCCATGCATATTTTACAAGTTCTAATGTGCAATTACTAGAGCTACTCTATTAGTGACTATTGCTTAGACAAATTAACATTGTCACATTTCTTCTAATAGAATACTAAAAAAAAAATATACAAAATGTATGGGAATGACAAGAATCAGGCATGTGACATCTTATATTAAGTTCTACCACCTATTATCTACCACATATTTTGACTGAAATACATTTTGCATGTCATTTGATAGGGAATGGCAAGTCACATTGTATGAAGAATGATACACAAGAGCCTATTGTATTTTTTTTATTCAGTAACATGCGTAATAAACATAACATAGTTGCTTGCTCTCCTGAATACTTGAGCATTTTGACTGTGTTAGAACTTAAGAGAAGTCATTCCCATTCATGTTGTATCGTTACTATAAGGGAAGCTTGAGGATAATGTTACTTTGTCTACGGGCCCTGAATTGTTAGTACAGGACTTTCACTACTAATAATTACAACACATTAATCTATACAGAGTTAATGGTTACACTTGAGCAGATTACAGATGTGAAATATACAAGATACATACACAATCATAAAACACTATGCGAAAAAATTAAAAGCATTACAAAACATACATATGAATTAATTTAATATTTAAGATTATTATTAATTTAAAAAAAAAATTTAAATAGGTATACACATAGGTATAAACATGCCAAACTATGCAGATACATACTTTAAGAATTAATACAAATTACTAACCCTTGCCAATTAGTCACCAATTAACTAAAACCAATGGAATATTAGAGAAAGCCAAAAATATGTAACATGCATAACATGTTAGGTTAAAAGTTAGCAAGTTAGATTTGCAGGACCATTGAGAAATAAAAGTTCTTCAAGCCAAACTAATTAATCATTGACAGATTACAAAAACACATTCTTTACAATTTTGTTTTACAAATTAGTATGAATAACTGCAACATAGGTTGTGATTAAATATTAAAATGCTTTTCAGAGAGAATCAAATAGACACTTGATAATAATGAGTATGATTAAGGTCCTGGCGCTTATGAAAGTGGAAAAACTATCACCGGATTAAAATCTAGCTTTCTCAGAAAAACAAGATAAGGTGCATGGTAGAAGGTGTAATGCTCACCTTGCCGAGCAGTAGAATAGGTTCCTGCAGTTTGTACTGCAGTAGGCGGGGCTCGACCAAGTCGAGGGGGCGCCCGTTCACTCGGAGCACGCCATGTCCGCGCTTGCAGTACGCTACTGCTGTGGCGGTTTTCTGAAAAAGTTACAGTAACTATGACATACTTAGAACAAGAAGAAAAGTTAGGTTATGTGATTGTTTCGCAAATAACAAAATTTGTAGGCACCAAACATACTCAGTATTGGCGATTTTTGTCAATAATTAATATGCCCGCTTCAAAAAATATTTTGGTTTACGTAGGTATTCCCTAAAACTTGACATTCTGAACATAACCAATTACAAACTTCAAGAAGCGCATAGTGACCGGTAGATGAATAAATACACGGTTTGAACATGCAGTTTGCAAAGAAAAATTACTGCAGAAATCTTTAAGTTACGTCTAATAATGAAATACGACGAGAGATAACATAAACTATAGGAAAGATAACTATAAAACTTAACCAACACGTGGACGCCACACAAAAATACTAACCTTACGTCCAAAGACTTGGACAGCCTGAATAGGTTCGCGTCTCGCCTGAAAATATACAAAGTACGGTGTTAAATAACAACACTTTCATGGTAGTAATGTGGTGTACCAGATATTATCACAAAATTATTGAAGGAATAACGACTCGCACCTCCTGCACGGCAGCCATTTTGACAGAGAAAGAATGATTGAATGAATGAAATATGAAAATAAAGAACAATAATTGTTCAGGTACAGATAAAATATTCCAACACGGTAACAACAAGTTATAGATTGAATGAAATAATTTTAGTCGAATATGCAAATTTTATAGTTTTATTAACCTCATCATATATGATCATAGACATTTTTTCATTGATATATTTTTATTTAATAAATGAAAAAAACTTTCTATAAACCACAGCTGAAGTGCCTGTTTGTAATTCCAAAATAACATCTTTTCACTATACGGTACTGACATGATATATTTTTTTTTAACTTTTCTCTTTTTCTCTGTCTGTCCATTTGTCCCGACTAATCTCCTAAACGGCTGGACCGCTCTTAAGGGGACTTCACTAGCTGATAGCTAATATTGCAAGGAGTCACTTAGGCTACTTTTATTTAAAAAAACACTTTGGTTCCGCGGATCACCTATGAAATTAACTCAACGCGGGTAAAACCGCGGGGCACAGCTAATACGTACATATTCAAGAGTCTTTGGTTTTAAGATGGGGCATTAAAAAAGAACGTAGTTATTGCTGTGAACAGATGAAATCGTTTTTCTGGTACCGTTACTCACCAAAAGATGTCGCTACTTTAAATTTGAATCGGAAATATTTCCTTGTAGGTGGCGCTAGTAATAACGTATGGAATTCACGTACACTCACCGATGAGTCAACTCTAGGTACGAATCCGGAACGCTCACGACAGGGGCGACTTGAATGTTTTGTATTCCTCGAGCGTAATCGCTAGTGTTGAGTCGTGTGGAATGTGCGAGTTGCGACGGTAGCGCACGATTGGTTTACAATGCGACGCGAAAACATTCCCGCGCCAGTGCGATACATGCAACTAAAACAAAACAGTGTGAATTAAAGTTGTAACAAGAGAAATTTGTGCTTTATTGTTTATGTAATGACCATAGTTTCGTGTTGAAAACAATTAAATAGTGATATTTTGTGGTCTACGATAACTAAGGATTGTGAGGTAAGTGAAGTTACATCGATTTCAATACGTACAGTGAATTATATTTGAATTGACATTTAAATACAATTTAAGCGGCTTTATTGATAACTAGCGGACGTCACGCTGCTTCACCCGCGTAGTTCCCGTTCCCGTGGGAGTACGGGGATAAAATAAAGCCTATGTTACTCGCTGATGATGTAGCTTTTTGAAATCTGCACAGTAGTTTTTAAAATACAAATCTTTCCTCTTTATAATAGTAGTGTAGATGAGGTTAATGATAGAGGTTTTGGTAAAACAAAATGATATTACAGATAGGTACTTAAATATACATAGGTACCTATCCGCGTAGTATAAACACCAAACTGAGTTAATTATAAACAATGTATTATTTTATAAAGAAGGTAGTTATACAGTTATTGGTCATTTAAATTTCCAATAATAAAAATATTAAAAGTTGGTGCATTCCATACTATCTAAGTTATATGTAATATATAAGTTTATATCGGAAAATTTGTGTGCGAGATAAAATAATTGACGAGAAAGCAACGGAATTCATAAGTCAAGATTTCTTTTTTTTTGCAGATGTACACTCAGTGTGTCGCAAAATAAACAATATTGAATGAATCATAACTGGATGCAGATAAGCAATAATGTGTCAACCCGCATAAACTTGGTTTTGAGAAAATGGCGTCTTAAGATGATTGTATACGTGATTTAAGATTTGTTTTATGACATAAATCCATTTTTTACGTACTTTTATGTTTCAGATGACTTGAAACACTTTTTTAGAATGTTAAATACGTGATGCATTATCAAAATATATCAAAACCTTTGAATTTGACTTTTTGTGGGTTGACACATTATTGCTTATCAGCATCCAACTATGCTTTAATGCGGTCATCAAACAGTTTAATCTTAAGTTCTTACTTACAAAGTTACAATAACATCGATGTATCCAAAGCAATATCATGTGTAACTAATTACGCACTTACAGCCCGCCTGATAGTAAGCGGTTACCTTGTGGTAATTTGATAATTTCTTTATGTTCCCCAATTTTTGTCGATATGAGTTCTCGATCAATTATTTGCTCCTAAAGGGTGAATTTTGAATAACTCAATGAACAAATCGAATCGCAATTAAAATTTGAAATAAACAAAAAAGTACTAAGTAAGGGGGCCTAAACAATAATGAGGAAATAGTTAAGATAATTAATGATGATAATAAGTGCCGACCCCAAAAATGGCATTTTTGGGGTCGGCACTTGATTCAACTCGATGTGACTGATCACCTGATTTTATACGACTGCCATCTGACCATCGCCCTTTTTCCGGGGAAAATCGGTAATGTGGGTTAAATCAGTTATCAGACTTCCTTAGACCTCTGACTGACCTGAAACATTTGCCAAAGATGCTAAATAATACTATAACTATAAATAATTAGTAGACCTCGCTGTGCAAGGCAGAGCAAGCCACATCGCGCTGCCACCTTCCCGGGCCCGCGGCTCGGTGGTCAAAGCCCGACCATCGCCAGCAGGCCCTCCGGCCCCCCTTTAGTCTAGAATATGGCTATGGTATCCCCACCATAGCCATATTCTTAGACCCTGGCTATTGGGTGGACGGTCCGGGGCGTGCGTTGCCTCCGTCCCGCCGTCGCCGTCGTCTCCGAGAGGGATCGGCTCACTCCCGATCGTAATGTCCCAGAAGGAGGCCTCCGAGCGGGAGCTCGTAGGCCTCCTTCTGGGACATTACTGTCTCGCAGAAGGAGACTACGGCCCCCCATGCCTCTCTGTCTGCCAGCATAGCCGTCACTACGCGTGGCAGCGAGAGGTCCTGCCCGATCCTGGTGATCCGGTTGAGCGGTTACCCATCCTATTGTAACTGGGTTGGGTTGGGGCTGCGCGTAATAGCGACCGTGTCACGAATCCGAGCCAAATTAAGATGTAACGTGGATTAACATTTAATTTAAATACTTAATGATCCTGACAACACTGAGTGTATAACGCGTTACGCTACTCAAACCACAGCATTACTTACTTTTGTTATTAGCAGGATAATTGGTTTCAAAGCAAATTAGGTATCAATCAGGTTCAATACAACTTGGAAACAAGAGTAAACTTTAAACTAGCTTTAAGAATGATACATTCAATGAGTGTTCTAACTGTCCCTTATATTGAATAAAATGAGAAATGATTATTCAGTTTAGGCCCTGGTAACGGACTTATGAATGTCGAAGAATTGACCACCGGTTCGGAAACTAGCCTTCTATGAAGAACCGGCAAGAAATTCAGCTGACATCATGTGCATTTCATTAC
The DNA here is from genome assembly GCA_929442735.1 of Watsonalla binaria. Classification (NCBI taxonomy): domain Eukaryota; kingdom Metazoa; phylum Arthropoda; class Insecta; order Lepidoptera; family Drepanidae; genus Watsonalla; species Watsonalla binaria. The sequence goes on from OV838938.1 coordinate 6,080,051, forward strand.
ATAGTAATGTATGTGTAAAAAAAAAACAAATATAGAAAGCATATGTCACAGAGCACTATCATAATCATTCGATCAGTCGTTCAATTGAATGAGTGGTAATTGGTGTAATTTTTAACCGCGTCTTTATCGGGACCGAGGGAGTAGGTTTATCGGACAACCGTTCTATGACACAGTGGTTTGCTTCCTGTCATAGCGATGTGCACAACTGTAATACTAATCAACGATAATAATGTTACAACTAGCTGTGCTCCGCGGTTTCACCCGCATAGACTTAATTTTATTTGTGGCTTCATTTCTCGGAACCCTATTTTTTTTAAATAAAAGCAACCTCGTCATCAGCTTTCAGCCAGTAAAAATCCCGATGAAATCGATCTAGACGCAACAGACAGACTGAGAAAATGAGATATATTTTTTAATTTGTTTTTTTCTCTTAGCACCGTATATAGTTAAAAGCTGTTAATTTTAAATCATACATACATTTTTATTTATTTGTATAGATATATGAATAATGATTTAACAATCGCATGAAGGTACACGTATAGATACGGAATAGGGAAGATAAATACATGGTGTTATGTAATATTGTTTTCTATTCAGAATTATTAGTTCAATTCCAAGATTGGACCAATATTTTAGATTATTAGACTGCGTTGCTAGGTATCACAGAACAGTAGCTAGGTTTTAGAACAGATAATTTTATTTTGTGGTACAGGCGGAGGACAGAAGCTTCGACTATTTCGAATATTATAGATATTATCACGAAGTCCGATATAGAGGATTGTTTTGAATTTGATTTAAAGTTTATTCTAAGACCATATTTTGACACTGTTTCTATACTTTATTGCTCTGTAACTTGGCTTCTTGAATAACTCCCCAACTATTTATTAACATGGTGAAATGCACACGGTCGCAATGCATGCAATACTTTAGCCTGTGGCTTCCCTAATCGCCCTAATGTCGTTAGTAGACTGAAAGAAGCGCTACAAATGGCGAGGTGAGGCAGATTTATTACAACAACGTTATATAATATTATTGTAGAAAATGAACTGTATCCCCTACATAAGTTTAGCTTGTTAGGTTCAAACTGTGTTTGTGTATGCAGTACCTTACCTAAATCTCAGACATATGCAGGTTTCCTCACGATGTTTTCCTTCACCGTAAAGTACGTGGTGTGAAATCACTGCACATACGTTTTTAAAAAAACTCATTGGTACAGGCCCCGCTAGGAATCAAACTTGCGTTGCCACCACGTCTCTTTAACTAAAGGAGTTTAAAGGATTGTTCTATAATGCAACACTAAATACAATTTTTCTGAACCAATGCTGAAAGTTGGAATTCGAACGACGACCTTCTGAAAACCATGCAGTCGGTCCGACATCCGAGTAGATCGAATACCTCCCTTTGTACCTCATCGAAATTTAATTAATGCTGCGTAGCATGTCGTGTTTGAAAAATACATTTTCTTTCCTTCTCTTATTTCTGTGTGTTTAACCCAATAATTATTTGGTCTATGAGTGATACTTCATTTTTTCATAGTATAAAATACATATAATATACTAAAAATATGATAAATCGATGGCCATTAATGTAGGCCAATGGAATCGGATAAGATTATCAGACTATTTTAGGTGAAATGAAAATGAAAATTCCGACCCGCTTCGATACGATATCAGTTTGCTTACAATCGAATGATCAACAATAGCATATTGACTCTTGAATAAGAGTAAAATTCTAGTTCTAGGTACGTTAAAGGACGATCTTACATAAATTGTTGTAATTACCAAGCGTTTTTATGCTACCTACATGGAATTTCGCCCAGGTAATTATTATTTTTTAATTACCCCATATTCGCCCATTGGGTGGGATTAAAGCTCGTGTTTCAATTACTAAGTTTCAGCAAAGTTTATCGAAGCACTTATGAACGTCGAAAATGTACCATCTTTATATTCATAAGTAGACAAACAGACAACTTATCTTTTTCTGTATATATCTATATTGACATGGCGATGGTGCCATGCACAATTATCTTAAATCTTAAAATAAATACATTTATTTTATTTATTTTTTTATTTTGGCAAGGCCAGCCTTCTTGGCACAATCCCGAGAGACACCGATTTGGGCCAAGTTTTCTACTTGTAAATAGTTTTTAGCTACTTATTAGCTATTATGTGCTTTTATATATAACCAATATTAATGTGTAATACACAGTACCAAGTATAGATTAGGTTTGGAAAGACAAAATATACATTCAGAAAGCTTCTAAATAGGCCACCTCCCGGTAAGTCTATTAGGAATCCAGGGATTAACTCGTACTTTCTCGCTAGGAATGTAAATAAATTTCCTGTAATCTTGTATTAAGGTACATGTTACATCCATAAGGAAGGTTTAGAAGTACTGTAGGGAGTAGTGTCTGCAGTTAAATGTCCATTAGGAGATAGGACGAAGCGCTCGTATAATTATGATAGAACTTCACTTACAGGTAAGTTCGTTTAATCATTAATTTTATTTGGAGTTATGTGACCTTAAACCTTATGGTTTAGAACATCTATCAATATCTATATATTTGCATCAATAAAGAAAAGATGTGTAAATTAAAATTGAAGTGTCTGTAAATAAACTAACAGCTTTTCATTTTGAAAAAAAAATCTGCTTGTCCGCCGTCTGTTTGTTTCGGTCAATCTCTGAAAACTCTAAACTTCGGGTTGTGTTGTTGATGAAGTGTAGGTAGGTATATGAAAGGGTTTTCTGACATTCCACCCCTAAGGGGGTTAAATGGTGTGTGGGGGATTTAAGTGAAGCTGCAGGTGTAAGTTACTGTTAAAATTATAATTTCTAAATAATTATATTTAGAAAGTTATAGATTAAATAACATTTTAACAATTTCACATGAAGTGCCAGTGTTACCTTTCTAATTCAACCCTAGAAATCTTTTCTTTGATAAGACAGACTACTTGTCTACAAAATAGTAATTAATTAATACGTTTGTTAACCAAATTAGTTCTAGTCACGTAATAGATACAACTCATCTAGTAGTTGTAAACAACATCCTGAGGCAGAGATGGAAAACATTTGGCAAAGATCCAAACAGTTGCTAAGTAAAGCTAAGGTGTAATTACGATTTTGCACCATAATTAAATTTATGTTAATTTCATTGCTGTATACCGATGAACACAATACAACTGTGTTCTAACAAAGACCACATATTTAATACGTAGAAAAACAACAGTAGGCAATAAAACTATTTCAGCCATGACAATACCATTATAATATGCTCACGCCCTTCCGAGAAGGGTCCCCGAAGGGGTAAGCAGAGGTGTTGTAACAACACCCACATTTCACCGAATATGATCAAGTGCCAACGTGACAGAGGGCCGTAAAGCACGTGGTGTGAAATAACTGCACATAAGTTTTTTGGAAAAGCTCATTGGTACAGGCCCCGCTGGGATTTGAACTTGTGTTGCTTGCGTAGCAGGCGACTGCTCTTATCTTAGTCGATGTAGTAATAAGAGGGAATGTGACCAATGGTAATTATAAAATTGTTGACAATCTCTGCAACAGTCATCTTTGATAATCTCATCAATTTGATTGGAGGTATGTTAACTAGATTGACTCTCTAAACCGGCCATAATGTTACGTAAATCCATACGAACCTCTTGAGATATTAGTATTAAATTTCGATTGGGTACCGGAAGGTTTGAGAGACTTTTACCACTAATTTTAAAACTTGAATAAATATACAATTATCATAATAACTATATCAGAGCTTTACGTAAATTACAAGGATAATAAAAAACAAGTTTGGAAGAAATTATATGATGATTTGATTGGCTGTTAATATGAGAGTGACAGAATGTTTACATAACGTTGTTTGTGTATTATTAATATGTTTCAATGATAATCTCGCCATATTGCATTTCCCATTTCCTTATTGTAAACCAATTAATAATTAACAATAATTTAATCTAATTAAAAAACAAATTTTCTTTTGTATTAAAAAATACGTAAAAATATATAATTCAGAAAATGTGCTCGATCTCTGCATTTTAACCAAGAAAAAGGACCGAGATTAATTCCTAGTTTCCGATTTCGCTTTTAAAGGAATCAATCACATCGGGTTAGTTCGAGACCCAACAATGTGCAATGATGATGATCATTAAAGTTAAGTCTTCATCGATATCCATACATACTGTTCAACATATATTTTACATCTGTGCATTGTTTGGCTCTAGAATGTAATCGCCTCACTGTTTCCTTGTTTGTCTATGTACATATTACTACTTCCTGCTGTCTATGAGCTCTCTCTCTTCTCTTCTTGCCGCCATTTCACGTACAACACAATTTTTGTATTAATTTTATTTGGTGTCTTTTTTAATATAAATCGCAATAACAGAGTTGCATTTCAATTATATATCGCCCACATACATTTATACAGATAAATAAAATTGAAGTGTCTATCTGTAATTCCAAATTAACAGCTTTTCACATAATGCATGTGAAAATATATATCTGCGGTACTTACGAACATGTTTTTTTTTCTACATCTTCTGCTGGACCGATTTTAACGAGACCTTCGCTGGCAGATAGTTATTAGAAGAAGTAACTTAAACTTCTTTAATTTCAAAAATAGTATATAGTATTCAACGTGGCAATGCTGCCAGCCTTCTTGGCACGATCCCGAGAGACACCGATTTGGGCCAAGTTTTCTACTTGTAATTAGTTTTTAGTTACTTATTTATTATTTGTTTAAATAATAAAAAGAATATATATAGTATTGTAAATCCTACGTGGGTAAAACGGGGCATATCTAGTCAGATCCGTCTAACAACAATCTAACCGGCTGGAATAACTCATACTTTGCTCAATAAACCACCTACAGAAATGAAATACTTGCTTGCGAATCATTTGAAGATCTCACGGATGCACGGTATTGTATTACTTGAGCTAAGTTGAAGTTCAAGTTACAAAAAGTATCGTCAGTGCAAGTTGCGGGTGGTCGCTCCAACTTAGATATTCAAACAAGTACTTATTTCTTATCATCCGGTGATAATCAAATGATGTTATACCATTAAACGAGCAATTCTTGTCTATAGAATCTAAATCTCGGAAACGGCTCCAACGATTTTCATGAAATTTTGTGTTTAGAGGGTTTCAGGGGCAATAAATTGATCTAGCTAGGTTAAATTTTTTGAAAACATTGTTTGACCATGTTTTCAGGCACTGAAAAACTCATACAATATCATTACAAAATGACAGTAAATTTCGTCGACATCTGTCTAGTTATGATCGCTTAAAGGTGCGGTGGGCTTACAAGGCGATAACGAAACTAGAGTACCCCGGTTCGAGACTGACGTTCACCGGTTAAAATTTTTTCAGCATACATATTTGAGACAAGGATATTGAGAAGAAACCAGCTCGGTCAACCAGGTTCTATCTCATAGGCACACAAAGGATATTTACAAGATGTAATTCAAATATGTATAGTGCCTGAGACGGCGATAGACTCACCATCTGTCACGTTGGCACTTAATCACCTTGAGTGAAAAGAGGGTGCTGTTTTCGGAGAATACAGGCGTGAACAAGTGTATCTACATCTCGTCAAATATCTCACGGAGTAGGCAGACTTGCACACCGCTTCCCCTTCATCTATATTAATACCTACATCTATAAAGATAAATAAAATTGAAGTGTCTGTTTGTTGTTAATTCCAAATTAACAGCGTTTCACTAAATCGATATAAAAGTTATACGGTACCCACATTAAAAAAAAAACATTGTCTGTCTGTTTGGTACGGCTAATCTCTGAAACGGCTGGACCGATATTACGGGACTTTCACTAGCGGATAGCTGATGTTGTGAAGAGTAACTTAGGCGATGTGTTCAAATCCCTCTCCCACAGCTCTCATTATAAGATTCAAAGTAGTTATTGAAATGTAAATGCATAATAGAACGCGTATTGTCATCAGGGAATGACTCAGGCCAGCGAGCCCCGACTAAGCTCAATCATCAAACTACCTTTGTTAACCAACGACAAGACTAATAAGCATTATTATATATTTTGAGCGTAATTATAAGAGAGCCGTGGTGGCCTTGAGGTTTGATCAGTCGCCTGCTACACAAGCGACGCAAGTTCGAACCCCAGCGGGGCCTGTACCAATGTTCTTAAAAACTTATGTACAGTGATTTCACACCACGTGCTTTACGGTGAAGGAAAAAATCGTGAGGAAACCTGCATATGCCTGGGAAGTAATTCAATAACGTATATAAAGTGTCTGAGACGGCGATGGTCTCACCATCTGCCACGTTGGCACTTAATCGTCTTCGGTAAAAAGTGGGTGTTGCGATAACAACACCTCTGCCTACCCCTTCGGGGAATACAGGCGTGAGCATATGTATGTATGTATGTAATTATATATTTTCTTAAGGGCCGCGGTAGACGTGTGGCTTGACCAGTCTGCTACGCAAACGACGCACGTTCTAATCCCAACGGGGCACCAATGCGTTTTTCTAAAAACTTATGTGCAGTAATTTCACACCACGTGCATATGTCTGAGAAGTAATTCAGAGAAGTATGTCTGTTCTTCTCAGTAAAAGCAACCTTCCGAACCTGGCGGTAGCATTTATAATCCTATGTAATCGTGTCTTTCTGACGATTTGATTATCTACTTGTTAATTGTTCATTTAATTAGATACAGTATAATTATTTTTATGAATCCCAGGTTTCGATTCGATTTTCTAAACTTAGAAAATGTAATGTGCTGTGTCAAGTTCGATTCTCAAGACTCGATATCGATGAAATCGCAATTTGTAACGGTTAATCAATAATCAAATTCAGCTTCCGTACGATACAAAAAATAAACGACGTTCCTTTTACAGCACAATCAAGCATTAAACATTATTATAGTACCTATGCTGTCTATGTGATATGTGCCAGACAGTTCTTTTTTGCTAAACGAGAGATGGTACTCACAGTTTATGACTCCATGATGTCAAGATTTATATGTTCATCTACATCACTGACAAATGACAGACGGACCGCGTTATTTGTGAGCTTAAAGATATTCTTCTATTGCACAGTAAAAACAGCTACAGTTATGGAAACTTGTTTATGGGAGACACTTTTTCATCTTGTGTGTTAAAATCGTTTGCGTAAATTGACATTGATACATTTATAAGAAGTGTGCACGCCTGTATTCCCCAAAGGGGTAGGCAGAGGTTTACTTATAGTACGTAGGGCCAGCCTATTGCCATTAATCGGGCTCATTATTTCAGATTCCGCGCTGGATTAATTAAATTAAAAATGAAATAATAAGAGTGAAGATAAAAAAAAGGATGGATGATAATTATGGTGTAGCATCCTATACGTATGCGAGTAAAACAGGCACTAATTCTGACTCAAAATGCCTACAACATTAACTTAGTTAATACGACCACTGCGTATTTCATAGACATTCTCATTGCATGCACGCGACACTACCGGAACGAAACTAAATACTTAAGAATCGTGTCGTGTAAATGGTAAGTAATACATGTAATTTCCTCCGCAGGTCCGAGTCCGACAAGATATCTTTTCCGCTGAGAAAGCGTCGTCTGGAAAAATACAGGTGAGACTATAACGACACACATTATATTTACAACTCAAGTGTTTTAGCGATGCGTCATCGATATCGTTAAAGGGAGTGTCGGTGCAACACTACGCACTTGACAAGACAGGCCGTAAACACTTTTTTTTTAAGAATAAGATAGTATTGTTCGTATTTTTTTTATTTTTAATAATTTCTAATCTTACCGTATGCGTCAGACGTATTTATGCGTTTGTACAAATTACGTAAGACAATAAAATGCAAATTGCGTCAAAACTCGATCATGAAAGAATCGAAAGTTCGTTCTCGCGTCATTTCCACACGTGAGAACTTTGAAGTCGTTACTTAGAAAGTAATAAAATAATTTCAAGCACTCTTCAAGTGCAATATCACTTGACGTAATGTTAACTTGATAGGATTTAAATAATTATGGAGAGTATAACTTGGGACCTACATTAGATCTCTAGGTATGTATGTAAGTAATAAGTTGGAAGGTAAGATCCGAATAAAACTTAATAATTGTTTTTATTAACCGACTCAAAAAAATATAGAGGTTCTCAATTTAGACTGTATTTACAACTGGTTTCCAAAAAGGATAAAATTTCTCAATTCCACCTAATATTTTTTTTTATGTTTGCTTACTCAGAATTTTCGACTGGATGAACCGATTTTGATGATTATTTCTGACATGCAATGAGAAACACAAAAATATATTAAATTTGTATTATTTGAAGTCGGTTGTTTAGGAACACTATCTATAAGAACAATTTTTATTATTATCTTATTATTATCTATTTATATACATAAATAAATCATATAAAACATTACATACTATACAAATCATCAGCATCGGATCAGCCCGACTTAATTTTATGGTATTGAATAAAATTTTACATTAGTTAATTTTTTACTCATCCTCTCTGGCGGGTTCGAAGTTTTTACTAATATTTTTTTCATTACAGTTTGACATTGAATTAAAAACCTGTTACCTGTTAATACATGATGGTAAACAGTATCGATAGTTAATATGTACTTACGTTAAGATTACAGAACTCGATGCAATCAAAAATAAAGACATAGCTATACCTATACGGATAAAAAAATTTAAGTGTCAGTTTGTAATTCCAAATTAACCGTACTAAATACTAATCTAAAAAAAATATTATATGTTTTCTCTGTTTTTCTGTCTATCTGTCTGTTAGTTCCGGGTAATCTCGGAACCGCCAGCACCGATTTTAGCTGGATTTTCACTGGCAGATAGCAAATTTTTCAATGAGTAACATAGAGAGCCATGGTGGCCTCGGGGTTAGAGCAGTCGCCTGCTACGCAAGCGACGCAAGTTCGAATCCCAGCGGGGCCTGTACCAATGAGTTTTTCTAAAAAACTTACGTACAGTGATTTCACACCACGTGCTTTACGGTGAAGGAAAACATCGTGAGGAAACCTGCATATGTCTGAGAATTAATTCAAAGACGTATGTATAGTGCCTGAGACGGCGATAGACTCACCATCTGTCACGTTGGCACTTAATCAAATTCGGTGAAAAGTGGGTGTTGTGATTATAACACCTCTGCCTACCCCTTCGGGGAATACAGGCGTGAGCATATGAGTAACATAGACCTTTATTTAAAAAACATTAGGGTTCGCTAGTCACCCATGAAATTAACTCTACACGGGTGAAACCACGGGCCAGAAGTTGTAAATAAATAAAGATAATGAGTACTTATTTACATTGCTGATAAAATCCTCAAAGGTATCCTACGGTTAACGTATAACCAGACATAAGCGACACCTGTTCCTGTCACCTGTCTAGGTCCTGGACAACATTTGACTGTGCTGACTCTACTTTTTTCATTGCTTCATGAAAAAAACATGCAGTTGAATTGACAATCGCAATTGAATTACTTCTCAGACATATGCAGGTATCCTCACGATGTTTTCCTTCACCGTAAAGCACGTGGTGTGAAATAACTGCACATAAGTTTTTTAGAAAAACTCATTGGTACAGGCTCCGCTGGGATTCGAACTTGCGTCGCTTGCGTAGCAGGCGACTGCTCTAACCCCAAGGCCACAACGGCTTGACATTAGTTAATATTTCTAATATTGTCAGTCAGTTATAGGTAGCCAGTAAAACAACTGTAATGTTTAAATATTAATTAACGTTAAGAAATCATGTACTTACTTAATACCATTGAAAAGGTTAAATCACCACGCCTAACGGAACGGCAAATGCATACTAAACTTGTCTTTCTCTGAAAGTGAATTGTAAATTCTTAAGAGAAATTAAGTTCTATAATCATATATATATGGTCTATTTCTCTTCTAAAAGTAGTATGTTGGTATCGTCTGTATTTCGGAGGTTCAAACTCAAAATCTGCTTGACATTTTAACTTCCACCTCGATTCTACTGCACCTGATCGCAATCAAAGATTTCTTATGACTCATTCAAAATTAATGTTCCTCTGTCACTCTCAGTTCCGTGCGGGATCATTCCGAGAATATTTTGTAGCTCTCGAGTCGAGAATCGAACACACTCACCTTACCTTATGAATGGACTACGTCACGTGTGACTCACGGGCTTTGAACTTTACTACTGACATAGTTTTTTTTTTGAATTGTTCAATGTATTGCCATTCAAGAAATAGATTACAGTACAACTAGTTTATAACAATCTTCATAAAAGTTGATCAAGTTTTTATATGTATGTGATTAGATGCTTATCTACACTTATTATAATATAAAAATTTGATTGTTTTTTTGTTTGTTTGGTAGGCTAACTACTCGACCGAACCGCGTGACGTCCGCTACTAATATAATAAACTAGCGGACGTCACGCGGTTTCACCCGCATAGTTCCCGTTCCCGTGAGAGTACAGGAATGAAATATAGCCTATGCTACTCGCTGATGATGTAGCTATCCATATATATTTTCTTTTTATAATCTTAATGAAGATTAAGAACTGAAATTCAATAGAATATAAGCTAACGGTATTATTTTATATTTAACCATTTTCCTTTATATAATTAATGTTAGTTCAATTCTAGATACTTTACAATCGTAATAAATTTCAACAATTCATAATAATTAATAAAAATCGGAAGTTTTATAAATTATTTCACCCGCGTAGTTCCCGTTCCCGTGGGAGTACGGGGATAAAACATGGCCTATGTTACTCGCTGATGATGTAGCTATCCATTGCTGAAATAAATTTTCAAATCGGTCCAGTAGTTTTTGAGCCTATTCATTATAACCAAACAACCAAAGTTTTCCTCTTTAAAGCCATTAAAATAAATTAAGTAATAATTGTTACGAAAACTTATGATTTGATAGAATTGAACTGAACAAACGTAATACATATACGCAACGTCATTATTTTTTAACTCCTCGCACAGCAGCATACCACTTTATAATTTATTTGTAAATTGAATCATTCCACGGTGTTCCGTTTTCTCATACAATCGTTTATACAGTTTTAATCAAAAAAACCTCCAAACACAATAAATGCAATTATTGAATGAAATTGTATGATTAAAAGTTTAGATTGACCGGACGAGATAAAATCTCATACAATAGTCCATACATAAGGCGACTTTATACCATCCTATTCTATTCTGTTCTTTATTCAATTATATTCTATTGAATCGGTGTGCACCCGCACTATATTATATACACACAGTAAACAGTAACAACTGATTTATTTATTTCTAATAAATTATGAAAATGTGTGTCTTACTTGCCTACATACATACATACATATGCTCACGCCTGTATTCCCCGAAGGGGTAGACAAAGGTGTTGTAATCACAACACCCACTTTTCACCGCGGATGATTAAGTGCCAACGTGACAGATGTTGAGTCCATTGCCGTCTCAGACACTTTACATACGTCATTGAATTACTTCTCAGAAATATGCAGGTTTCCTCACAATGTTTTCCTTCACCGTAAAGCACGTGGTGTGAAATAACTGTACATAAGTTTTTTAGAAAAACTCATTGGTACAGGCCCCGCTGGGATTCGAACTTGCGTCGCTTGCGTAGCAGGCAACTGCTCAAACCCAAGGCCACTACGGCAAGGCTCACTTACTAGTCATTGCGTTTAAGGTTTTTTTGTATAACGAAACAGTTTACATGTTTAGTTGAACGCGCTAATCTCTAGAACAAGGCTTGATTCAGACACAAATTTAAAAAATTAAATGTATTTAATAGCGCATTTATGGATGAAAACTTTAAGCTTTATAACATCACGCTGCGAACAATGGGAGCGAAGCATCAATGGAAAATGTTACAAAACGGGAAATTATCACTAAGTAACATATTATTTACTTTAAACCTACGCACATATAGCCGCGAGCCACATATAGTATACTATAAACTAGTTAGTTTATAGTATACATAACATAACAATACTTTTCTTATTCTGCTGATTTCTGTTTAGCGACTAAAATAATATTAAGTAAAGAATGAATCTGTAATCGGCACTAAGAATAGACTGTATAATCTTGAAATTAATTTACTAAATGCTGTTGATTCTTTGTAAAAAGTAAATAAAAATTATGTATATCTAAGATTTTTCCGAAAAATACTTAAATCTTTTAAATACTAGCTGTGCCCTGCGGTTTCACCCGTGTTGATTTAATTTCATTCCCGCGGAACCCTTTTTTTTCAATAAAAGTAGCCTAAATTACTCCTTGGAATATTAGCTATCTGCCAGTGAAAGTCCCCATAAAATCAGTCTAACCGTTTCAGAGATTACCAGGAACAAACAGACTGACAGACAGCCACAGATTTTTTTTTTAATTGTTTTTCCTATGTCGGTTTCGTGTATTTTTTTCATAATTATGCATTTAGTGAAATTACATGTTGGAATTACAAACAGACACTTTTATTTTATTTATGTGTATAGACTGTATAGATTGAAACAAGATTTTATAATCAATGTATTATGTAATGATCCTCGGCCTCCAATTAAGAAGTGGAATTATTTGAATAATAAGTTTTTCTTTCACACATCCCAACGTTTTTCAACGTTCATACATAATTTCCCACGTCAATTTGCCACCATCTTGAATATAATGATCGAGCACCTTTTTACAAGAGCACTGAAGTAAGGTGTCGCAATAATATACGTCATTAACTGGCAACACTTTCATTGATATGTAAATAATGATGTTTTGATCGCAGCTCGCAGCAAAACGCAGGAAGTGTCAATACATTTTACGTTTCGTGTGAATGTGAGCGGATTATACGAATTGGGAACTTTCTATGCTCGGGGCAGCATTTTGGCTTTATTTCAACAACAATGGCACGGTACTGGCTGAATGATTATCTAACGAGCCATTTTGACATACTTAAATGATTTTTTTAAATTGCGTTCTTAATTCAAAGTAAATGAAAAACCCAACGGTATTTAGTAATAGGTTATTAATGGGTGAAAGTTCTTAAAAAAACGCACAGCAATTTTAAACAATTGGCGGTGCAACTATAATTCGATTTTTAAATGTTTCTGTCAACTAACTCGCAGTAATAAAGCGTAATTAATTTTGACGTGCGCATGATTCCGCGTTAAAAAAATTGCTGCGCAGTTAAATAGTAGCTATGAAAAGCCTCTGTTTCAACATCTTGTGTCGAAATAAAATAAACCAACTGAGGAACGAATCTCTTTGCTATATTAATATGACAGATAGCGAATTGTCAATGGTTACACATTAATGTCACTGACTTATATATAACATGCAATACACATTGTTAACGCGATTCAGAAATATAAAGCGCCATCTAGTGATATGACGCTTGAACAAATGGAATACATTATCCGTGATTAATTCAAAATCAAATGCGATAGCACGGTCACATTGTGCATGCAACCTCGATATGTCACATGCATTTCATGACAACACTGGTGAGCACGACAACCATTGTGTATTGCATAATTAAAAACCGGTGCCCGAAACTAGAGAAACGATTTGTTAACTTTTATTATAAGTACAATTACTATCATCATATAAATTAAATTAATTTCGCATTGAAAGATTTTTTAATTATGTTGTAGGTAATATTTGTAAATATTCATAATTCATTAGATTTTGTGCCATCTTGACAGATGGTGATTTTATCGCCGTCTCAGACACTACCTATACACAGATGTTCATTTTCTTCTCAGACTTAAGTAAGCTCTTTAGTTTTTAGAAATAGGTACGCATTGGTGCAGGTATTGGAGTTACAGACTTTGCTTTGAACTCGCGGGCCAGACGAATACCCAAACCACAAGTCACTGCGGCTTTTCCCGTAAAACAATCGTATACATACATACAACTACATATTAAATACGATTCACAAAAGCATCGTATTACTATGATCGACATAATAGATTACATAAAATCGCGTCGAATCAAGCGAGTTACGTTAAACATTGATCAACAGTTAGAACCAGTTAAATAACAAACAGGTGTCCGATACTTGAAACTAATTAAACTGGTGTGAATAATTAAAATTTTCTACTCATGAATATTAAATTTACTCAAATAGACGTATGTAACATTTTGTAACATCTCGAACTCCGGGATTCGTTGCTTGATAACGTTTAATGATAAACGTTTATTTACTACACCAGTGACTTTGATCAAGTGTTGTAAGTACATACGGAAATATGCAAGTGGTTACCGACATATCTCTTTTATTGGGATTGAGTAAAAGATATATACATAGATTCAATACCTGAATATACAAGTGGATAGATAAGTAAGAATATAATAATAGAATAATTTATTTACATGAAATATGGTTACAAAAGATGTTGTTTAAAATAAAAGGTACATAGCATATTTCACCCATTTTGGGTGTGTAAATATTAATAAAATGTTAAACATTTTGTCTGCAAACAACATGGCTCTAACCAAGCATATTATTTTATTTATATAATACTATATTTTAATAATTTGTAGGTACTTAAGTAGATATTGCACATTGTCTAGATTAATTATACAATATTTTTTTAATATTTATATAATATATTTATTACTTATGGTTCTAAAGAATCCGTAAGGACTTCTGAAATATAATAGTAACATTTTGAGACTAGGTAGTTATATAAGGTAAGTTTGTTTTTTTTGTATGTAATGATTTCCATATCTCTGGTAAATTATTATAAACTGTTATACACATTCTGTAACTATTTCTAGAAATTTCTATACTATTTACATAAAAGTGATCGAAGGACAATAAACAACGAACAATTTAGACGAACTTTTGACATGATACAGCTGGAATTAACTTTGACCTAAACAGTGCAGAGATTTCTTTTATTGAAAACTGTCAATAGAAACATCAAAACAGTAAATTTATGCACGTAACGTATGCGAGCACTCGAGTATGACACAGTTTTAAGGTAGAAAATCTAATTAGATTAGCGCAATTTAGTAGAGGAACTATCAGTCTTACAGCATTGATAGTTCAGCTCAGCAGCAGTCTTCAAGGTATGAACACCTTGTGATAAGCATTGAATGAATTCTAAATAGATAACTGTATCATGTCACTAGGCGGATGCGGGTTCACTTACCAAAAATGTTGGTAGGCGCAAAGCACACGAATTTCTAAACATTTAAATGTTGTATAATTAAATTTTATACGAAAGCTAGAAAAGATAATTCGGTGTAAGTACACCAGTTTGATTATCAAAAGTTTATGAAGACTAGAATCCCAATTGAATATTTGATAGTAACTTAGTCATCACTGAACTTAATAAAGTTAGGTAAGAATATTTAAGTCAAAATCGACGAGACTCTCATTATTACCACTTTGTTGCATTAAATATTTTACTAAGGGCCTCAGAATTTAAGTGGCCCTTTATATTTTACATATTAATTTATATCTACTAATTAATTCTACAAGTCAGCGCCATACTTCCTCGTAGACCACTGACCGAACATGTAACTGGGTTCGTAACGCAGTGGCAACTCCTCTGTCATACGTGATTCGCATCCAAACTGACTCATCAACTCATGATTCCAAAATGGCGGAACACAGGCTTTTGTTTCGCGGGAATTTAGAAGCTTTCTCGTTAAAAATACAAGCCAAACTGGAAATCAGGATAACATTATGAAGTTTGTTTAAAATCTGATTGAATTTATAAGTTGTATTGCTATAATGTTTTACTCTGCATAAGATGTTTGTGGATGAAAAATAACTACCTACTTATCCTTAAAATGATTGATTGTGATATGATTATGCTGCGATGATTGCCATGAAGAGCACATCTCGTCTACAGGTAACTTTTGGACATTATTTAAAATTAAATAAGGGGAAATCAGTACGTAAGCCTTATATGATTCTTATTCGACTGTGTCAAAAGCTATGACAGAACAGATGCATTAACGTACCTACATACTTAGGTACATACATTTAAGTTGAAGCGAACTAATGACACAATAAAAATTAAAAACATAGCTGACAATTCATTTGCATGTTGTGTACGTTATTAAAATCATAATGTTGTCATGATCGGTGGCAAATGAATCATGTGTGTCACTTGAGTGTTATGTCAGGGAGAAACCACTAGGCAAGTAAGTATCACAATATTCAGGCAGCTAAGTAAATGAACTCATTTGCTTAGTTGCTAGCTAACTAGTAAGCTAACTTGCTTACTATGGTAAGTTTGACGCTGTTATAAGGACTAAAATGAGGTTGTGTCCAATGTTGCCCGCTTCACAAAATACGTAAAATGTGTATCACGTAAAATGTCTATCATATGGTCTTAAAACCATAGTTGAACTTACCCCAACGTACTATTTATGGTATGTGAATATACATATATTAACCAATTTTTTTTAATAGTTATTGATTAATTTTGTAGGGTAATAATTATTGTTATTCCTAAGACAATAGGTAAGATCAAAATGTGGAATTTGACACCTTTCCTTAACGTCAAAGGAAGCTACTGGCGGTTGTTTGTTGACCTATCGACTACCGAGAATGCTGACTTGGTGGTTTCCTCTGTATAACGTAGAATTTCTTAAGGAAACAGCTGTTAACATGTAGTGTTTCTTAATTTAAATTATTGTTGGGGACAAAGCTGTCTCTATTAGAATAAATTTCGGAAAAATCTCTTTAGCGCTCTTGCTGCATCATGTTATATCTAGATATATTTATACATACATATGCTCACGCCTGTATTCCCCGAAGAGGTAGGCAGAGGTGTTGTAATCACAACACCCACTTTTCACCGAGGATGATTAAGTGCCAAAGTGACAGATAGTGAGTCTATCGCCGTCTCAGACTCTTTACATACGTCATTGAATTACTTCTTAGAAATATGCAGGTTTCCACACGATGTTTTCCTTCACCGTAAAGCACGTGGTGTGAAATTACTGTACATAAGTTTTTTAGAAAAACTCAT
The DNA here is from genome assembly GCA_929442735.1 of Watsonalla binaria. Taxonomy (NCBI): domain Eukaryota; kingdom Metazoa; phylum Arthropoda; class Insecta; order Lepidoptera; family Drepanidae; genus Watsonalla; species Watsonalla binaria. The sequence continues at coordinate 6,097,021 of OV838938.1, forward strand.
TGGTACAGGTCTCGCTGGGATCCAAAGTTGCGTCGCTTGCGTAGCAGGCTCAAACCTCAAGGCCACCACGGCATATATAGATAGCTATGGGCCACATTGAACACAATTACATAGATTTCAGTTGAAAGCCGAGTAGGAACAAATGTTTAGCAATATATCTGATAAACCTGATGAATACAAAAATCACAAACGAAAGAGATTTTAAACCATAAAGATCTATTGTACTTGCAATTGACAATTAATTGACTTTACAGACACTACTGACGTATAGGTATATTTTTAATAAATAAACGTTACCAATACGGGTACAATTACCAAACGCAGGTGAGATTTCCATATAAGTATTACGTGACGTCTCTATGTATAATTTTGATTACACTTAACATTATATTAAGAATCTTTGCTTACGGAAAGATGACACCTATACGATGTGATCATAAGATTACTATCCAAGTCGAGAAACAGCATCGAATAAGACAGGTGATCTTTCCGATGCTAACCGCATTCCATTGGACAATTAATCGATTAATTACTAGTAAGCTACTTTACAATCGGCAAAATGTTCGATTATTAAAATGATTTCCATTTAATCGTTCATAACATCAGCACAAATAGTGAATAAGTAAATAATACGGGAATGGTTTAATTGCATGAAAATATATGCTTAATAACTATCAACATTGAACGTTTTTTGTGGTCTTAAATTCATTGTTATTGAAACAAATTCATTTTCCCATAGTTTTTCTGTGTTTACCACATAAGTAAGTATTTTATTATCAAATCAAAGTGACCTTCTAACATAAATCCGGGTATTAGACGTATATATTAATTAAATAATTATATTCTGCAAATTACTGAAGCATTTTGGTTTTCTTATTGATTATAATGTGTTAAAGATGCAAATAAAAAGTATGGGTTCCATTCCATTCCTACTAAAATTATTAAAAAAAAATGCAAGTACTTATCTCAGATATAGATAGATATGACAGATAAATGGCATTGTAATCACATCTCACGACCGATCTGACTAAAGGTTTATAGATTAGATAAAATGAAATGATAATAATGAGATGTCGAAAACTAAATAATGCGTATTAGTTATTGTGAAATTCCTTGTTTTTAAGACGAAAAATAGTTAAATTTCTATTTGGAATAGTATCATTGTATTGAAGAACTGTAGGATTGTAAATAATGTAAAATTATATTAATAATAATGTTGGGACACAGTGCCATCTAGTGCCACACTAAGCGAAACTTTTACTATGGATCATTGTCATAAATATGATCATTTTTTAATATTAAACCCCTATTTCCACCCCCTTAGGATTGGAATTTTGGACACCTACAGAGCACTACCTCCAAAATTCATGTCTTAAATGCCTAAAACAGCCTATTAGCTTTACGTTGATATAATATATGTATAAGTCAGTCAGTCAACTATTATATATAAACACATAGCAATGCAGATACATAGTTGAACAAAGAAAACAGAACATATTTTAAATTACTTATTTCCTCAAATCGTTCATTCGATTCAGCTAAACCACGCTATGCGTCAGCGCCGCCAAATACGTTGCTTTCAATAAATGGTTACACTCAAGATACTTGTTTGTTAAATGGACAATTAGCACAGATGTTACATAAATGAGATTCCTTTCGGTAATTGTAAGCCACCTGTGTGTGATCACTTCTCGAATTCGCACAATTAGAAGGACAAATACCGATACCAATAAACGCACAAGCACTATATTATACTGCTTTCAGAATGCAGTAAACACTCCATGATTTTGACAAACATTAATTTTCGTACTTTATGTGGACGAAGCGAAAGAAGTATGCAAGGATCTTATTAAGTATATGGCGCACAGGAGTCTCTGCCAAACTGCCAACACTCATGGGATATATATATATATATATATCCCATGTATGGTGAGTCCATCGCCGTCTCAGACACTTTACATACGTCTTTGAATTGCTTCTCAGAAATATGCAGGTTCCTCACGATGTTTTCCTTCACCGTAAAGCACGTGTTGTGAAATCACTCATAAGCTTTTTAGAAAAACTCATTGGTACAGGACCCGCTGGGATTCGAACTTGCGTCGCTTGCATAGCAGGCGACTGCTCAAACCTCAAGGCCACCACGGCTCTATATATATTATATCTATATATGCATGCAACTAATGCATGTATTGTTCCAGTCATAGATATTCTGTTTCATATTACTGCAACGCAATTCTCTTTGTCCAATCCACACCAAACTTGGCGAGTTAATAACAATTCTGGAATGCGTCGCTTACACGTGCATGCCTTTCCAGGTGCATGTACCAGGATAGCTTCACTTTTGAGATACTTGCTGGATGACAAATACTTAAATTCCAAGGCTAGATAAAAATATAGCTGAATATTTTGTGTTAAAACTATAACTAATATCTTCTGAGCTGCCTTAACCTTGTTATTCAAGAACTAGCGGACATCACGCAGTTTCAACCGCGTAGTTCCCGTTCCCGTGGGAGTACGGGGATAAAATTTAGCCTACATTACTGGCTGATGTAGCCTTCCAATGATGAAAGATTTTTTGAAATCGACACAGTAGTTTTTGAGTTTATTCATTACAAACATACAGACAGAAATACAAACCTTTCCTCATTATAATAGTAGTGTAGATATTATAGTAGTGTAGGCATATGAGCCGTGGTGGCTTCGGGGTTTGAGCAGTCGCCTGCTACGCAAGCGACGCAAGTTCGAGCGGGGCCCGTACCAATGAGTTTTTCTAAAAAACTTATGTACAGTGATTTCACACCACGTGCTTTACGGTGAAGGAAAACATCGTGAGGAAACCTGCATATTACTGAGAAGTAATTCAAAGATGTATGTATAGTGCCTGAGACGGCGATAGACTCACCATCTGTCACGTTGGCGCTTAATCAAATTCGGTGAAAAGTGGGTGTTGTGTTAATAACACCTCTGCCTCTACCCCTTCGGGGAATACAGGCGTGAGCATATGTATTTATGTATTATAGTTATTGCATTTTTGACCTCAATTGCGAAATAAATAGGTTTATACCCCTCATACACATCATGGAAATATAATATTGTATGTGTGAATTAATCATCTAATTTCCTGTACTATAATTAGACGTGAACTAGTCATATAATTGATAACATTGTATGCCAATTAAGTGTAAAAAGCCTAGAATTTCAAGCTTTATAGAAATCCCACTCTTTACCAGGAATACGATACACCAACGATTCCAGAAAATGGCTTCGGTGAACGGTGGTAATTCCGAAATTATCAGGTACACAAAAACGAGGGGTATTACTACGAAGGCGGAAAGTCTCCTTCTATGGATTGGAAATGGAGCAAACTGGAATAATGCCGTCATTGGTGTTCCTGCAGTGAGTGAGGTCTCCAGTGCTCCATGGAGGGGGGAGTAGGAATGGAGGCATGCATAGACCATAGTTACCACTAACCATAAATCTGTCTGTACGCTTGATTGTCGTCTTTTTAGTATAATAAAAGGAATTTCGGGAAACTTACGAGTACCATTCATATATCACAGGAACAGTGTTATCCAACTTTTCGGTGTCTTCGCCCTTAGCCATGAAGATCTGAGCGTGTGATCAGAGATCAGAAGTTCAAGAATAAGCAAGTATTCTTTAAGACAACTGTATTAGTGTTAACATATACATACACACAAATGCTCGCGCTTGTATTCCCCGAAGGGGTAGGCAGAGGTGATGTAACAACAACAACGATTTCACCGAAGATGATAAGTGCCAATGTGACTGATGGTGAATCTACCGCCCTTTCAGGCACTTTACATACGTCTTTGAAATACTTCAAAGACATATGCGGGTTTCCTCACGATGTTTTCCTTCACCGTAAAGCACGTGGTGTGAAATCACTGTACATAAGATTTACTCATTGGTATAGGCCGGGCTGGGATTCCAACTTGTGACATGTGCGTAGCAGCTCAAACGGCAATCACGGTCCTGGTGCTAACGTATATTTTAATAGCTATGAATCTACCATCAGTTATGTATTATCAAATTTTACTAAGCACCTTCAAGAGCTAAAGGAAATGCCATTTAAGCGTATCTAGTGTAGGAGCAACAAGTTTTATTTCTAGTTGCTATTTCCATTGCAGTTTAAGCCGGTTTCGATCATGTCAAACGCCGTGTGGCGTTCGAATTAGCAAATAATGGCTTGCGTTTTTTTTCTTACAAGTAGACTGTTTTTAATCGCGAAGTAGAATTGTCATGCGACATGAAGTTAACAATGTTACTTTACACATGATCGATAATTCTTACTAAAATATTGCCACAGTATATACAGTTGAGACTTTTTTCGGCGCACATTTTTGGCACAGAGCGTCCGCTGATGGTGTAAATCAATCTTTGTCTATCTACTTTATACATACTCTCTACAGATACTACAGATACAGATAAATAAAATTTAAGTTGCTGTTTATAATTCCAAGTTAATAGCTTTTCATTAAATGCATTAAAGTATATACTTACCTACGATACGGTACTTATATGAAAAAATCATATTTTTTTCTCTGTCTGTTTGTTCCGGCAAATCCCTGAAACGACTGCCGATGATACAATGAGTAACTATGAAAACTCTTATTTTTATATAAGTGTACCGCGAAATAATGGTACCCATAAAATTAAGTCAACGCGGGTGAAACCGCGGGGCACCGTAATATAAATAAAAAAAAATATAAGCTAAATTTTCCTTCTAGTAAGCCCTAGATATTCTAGAAACAGTGGCCTTACCATGAGCTCTTATTGCCATGATAGTTTTACTCTTAATATGAGACAGATGTATTTGACGTGTATACATCTGTCACTGTCACACAGCTGAACTATGTCAGGCCCCAGTTCCGTTAATATTTTATATATTTCATAGCGATATATTTTGTAAAAACGGATCGTCAAACGCTTAGTTCGCAGCCCGTAAACGGCGAGACATCTGCCTCTGAAGAATTAAATAAGTACGCCGTTAATTGGTGCAGCTGACCAACGTCAAAGCTAAATGTCACCCATAATCAATTCATTGGCAATAACAACTGCAAGGTCATACCGTTTAATCTACTGGCAATTAACGGAAATAAGTCCGGTTTTTAGTTAAACTGCAAAATAACCTGAAATTTTAGTATCCGATTTAAAAAAAAACTTTTAGTGTTATAGCCTATTTATTTAAGAATTTTATATGGTAAGAGTCATGGAGTGGGTTCAGAAGTCACATGATAAGAAAGCGACGCAAAATCGAATGTCATAGTTTTAAGGAAACTGGAATTTGTATTCAAAGTCTGAGACGGCGATGGACTCACCAGCTGTCAAGTTAATGATCTTGTATGAAAATGGATGTTATGACACTTTTGAGAGAGCCGTGGTGGCCTTGAGGTTTGAGCAGTCGCCTGCTACGCAAGCGACACAAGTTCGAATCCCAGCGGGGCCTGTACCTTTGAGTTTTTCTAAAAAACTTATGTACAGTGATTTCACACCACGTGCTTTACAGTGAAGGAAAATATCGTGAGGAAACCTGCATATGTCTGAGAAGTAATTCAATGACGTATGTATAGTGTCTGAGACGGCGATGGACTCACCATCTGTCACGTTGGCACTTAATCATCTTCCGTGAAAAGTGGGTGGTGTTATTACAACACCTCTGCCTACCCGTCCGAGGAATACAGGCGTGAGCATATGTATGACACTTTTGTCAACGCTATCAGTGAGTAACTACAGCTAAGTGAGATCTTAAGAACACGTTTATAAATAGCAAGGAAATTCTAGTAGTAATATAAACTCTCTTGCATGCAAACCAGATGTGACAGGCTCGCAAGATAAGTAGTCTGAGGTGCGCCGAATGTAAATTATGACATTAAATGAACTCGCTCACAATTAACTAAGAGCTTAACTTACATAACTTGTTGGTTGAAATTGCAAAATCCGCTGTCAGCATATTGATTGATACCAGGAGCCGAGGAAGACTGCATTCCAGCTTCCTTGATCTAAAAGATAGTTACGATATCTTTAAAAAAAACATTATGATAAAAGCAATAGGCTTAGAGAATAGAGCGTCGTTCTCGATTTTTGAAGATTTTAAAAAGAATGAATAAAAATAACTAATTATAATCTATGGCACGTGGCTCGCTGGTTTTACTTTTAAAAGGACACTTATCGGCCATATGGTACCGACGCGTGCCCTATGGGTGGAAAAGAGGGAGGGCATCCAAGCATTGAAATGATAATCGGTCATGCAGTTAAGTGAGCTCAGGTATTCTAAATTTAAATGTTATTTTCATCAATACTTTATCCTTAATGGCATCCAAACATAGACAAAAACATTCACATTCTAAGGTGCCAGTGTCATAAGATTGGAATATTAATATTTTTCATTCACATGAAAAACAAGGTAAACAAGCATTGGCATCCGATATTACGTTTCGATATTTCATAACCATGTCATCAATCTTGTAAAATTTACAAATAAATTGGCACTTAATCATCATTATATTTAAAATTACCTATGCCGCAAATTTAAAAACATAATATATAATTGCGTCATAAACCGTTATTCAATACATAAACAAATACTAAGATTTATCTGCAATTTATTGCCTATGGGCAATCAGTTTATTTTTCTTATTAATAGTATTTAGCGTACGCATACGGAGGTTTTCTTCAATGTTACATAATTACTTTCACTGTTTGGAATGTCCGTCTAGGAAGTCCCGTGTCGTCTTTCGACTCGTACAAAGACGGGTTACGTTCTTAACACACGAACTGACAGATGTTTGGGAAACGGTAAAGTTACTATTAAGTTTAGGGAGGGGTATTTGGTAAATATGGGGTGCGCGCGTGATGCTACAGTCCATCTGTAACCATGTTCGGCCAACCGATTCCTTGGGAATCCACGGCCAAATACCTAGGCGTCATCCTCGACCAAAGGTTGTCCTTTGCATCCCACACAAAGAAAGTACGGTCACGTGCTTCCTTTGCCCTTGGTCGACTCCACTACCTACTAAATGCACGGAGTAAATTGTCACTTAAGTCTAAGTTGAGAATTTATCTCTCTTGCATCCGTCCCATTATGACATACGCCAGTGTTGTTTTCGCACACACGGGCAGCTCTAACATCCATAAAATGCAGGTCCTCCAAAACAAATTCTTGCGAAAGGCTGCGGGAGTCCCGTGGTACGTTCGCAATAGTCAACTCCATGTAGACTTCAAAATTCCCACCATAAAACAGTTTATGAAAAGCGCCTCTAAGCGTTTTTTCAAATCTGCTGAAAAACATCCCAATCCACTAATTGTATCGGCCGCCCGATATACCCCCTCCCAAATCTCCACCCGACGCCGTCCGAGGCATGTCCTTATTGACCCTGACGACGATATCACATTGCTTCAGCAAGCAATGTCTCAAAAGCACACACCAAACCGACCATTGTTCCGTCCTCGCCGGCGAGGCTCGTCGCGAACTCTACGTCATCGTCCCCCCCGTCCTCTGCTAGGACCGGCGCGCGCCGAGCCACTAGCCTTAAACATGTCCCTAAATAATACCACTCAGATCCAGCTCCCTAGCTCATCCCCCAGCAACGCCCTAAGCCGAGGTCCGAACCCCGCACCGGGGTGCCCTTAGCTGTGTTGCTTAGTTTTTAAGTTTAAGCTCGGCTGGAGGCCCTTGGGTCTCGCCCTTTAGTCCGGTTAAGCAGTGGAGGTAACTCCCCCCTACCAACTGCGAGAGACCATGTCGGAAAAAAAAAAAAAAAAAGTGATGCTACAGGCTGCTTATAATTATCATGTCACTTTTTTTTCTTAATTTGTTTTCGTTCTTATTTTTAATTAATAGTTTTATGAAAATGAATTCTTAAAAACTATATGTAATTTAGATTAAAGTAGGTATCTAATATACCAATAACTACATGACTAATCAACAAGCGTGTAATGGAAAAGTTTTAAAATCGCTTTATGGTTAATAATTATTAATTAGTCCAGATTTGCGTACAAGTAACAATGACAGTACGTTTAATTAGATGGCAACACTGTTTGTATAAGATGTGTATATAGATGGTAATAAGTAAATACAATAAATTCTCAACCAAATATGCGAAATATAATTTGTATACACTAGCATGATTTATTGAACACGATATTTTCGCAGTGATTGGGAACATACATTTAATAATGTATTCGTTTTAATTCCCACAATTTAGAATAGACAATATTGCCATATAGTTATAATAAATACCGGCTGATAATGACATGAGGAAAAATTCTATTCTGATGAGTCACAAACAACACTAAGTTATATTACAGCCAATGGCATAGTCAATAGGTCTATACTACATCTATACTTATTAAAAGATATTTTACTATTAAAAATATAAAAAGCTACGTACTATTTTGTTAAAATTTAAAGAAATCAAATTGAACACGAATCAGCCTGTAGAATAATCGAAGCACACTCTAGTTTGTAAGGGCACTTTCTGACCCCATCCCCCCATTAGCAGAAAAAAGCGGAACTCGCTCACACCTGGCCGTAACCATAGAGATCAAATCACTACAGATCTAACACCATAGCATTATGTGTTCTATGCCCATAAACTTTAGGTTAAATATAATTTATTTATCAAGGATATAATCGGTATCGATGACACTCGCACAGCTCTATTGAGAGTTCGTGTGAAAAGTAACGGTTTTGTATTGTTTTCTTTTTTTAGGAAATGTCATTAGAAAAACGCGGGAAAAGTGAAGTGTGTCATTGCATTATTACTTTTTATCTGTCTATGGATAGGGTCACAGAATACAGATTTAGACGTAATCTATAGATACTGGAACAAATGTTACGTGGATGCTTTTCTTTTTAATGTGAGAGGAATATTAGATTTTTGCTATCTTCGTCGTTATTTCGAAGACGTATTGCTAGTTTATGCATGTAGTATGCTGCTAGCTTAGTAGCTCGATGATCAATTGCCATAAATTTTACCTACGTTTGTAAGTATGTATGTTATGAACAACATTATTAAAGGTCGCTGGGAACCGTTGAATGCAGGCGGCATTTTACCGGTATTAGTGCTAATCTATGAGCGAGGTTTAACGGCAGCCATGGACTTTCTTAACGTTATAATTTTATAATTTTTCAACACAAATATAAATCTACGGAACTATATTTGGCTAAATTTCCATCTCTATTTTGCTCTATTTTTCAAAATATGAATGATTGTCAAACCCAACCGTTATAGTAGCAAAAAGTATTGCGCAAAAAAGGGTTTCGATTTTCAAAAGTTTTTTTTATTTCCCTCGTGGGACATAGGACGCGTGCCGTACAGCCGAGCGTGGCGTATGGAAGAGCAGATGACACGCGACCGTTACGCGCCAGGTGCACCGCCATATTTACACAATTTTTTTACTATGTACATACTCTAGCGGTCAAGGTGCGATTAATTTTGTCGGAAACCTTCAGCATAAATATTGCGATTATATTTTTTTCTCAGCTAACATTAACATTCAGATTACTCATGTGAAATTTTGGCGTTACCAATTTTTCTACCCTTAATATTACGCATTAAGTTTATTAAATATTTTTTTTTAATCGTGCGCATCCTATTCAGTGGTAAAATCAGATAATCGTTTTACAACGATAGCGGGCATTCCTAATGGAGCGAGGAAATGTGCTACCAGAGCACATCTCTAGCTTTGTCATGCTTTCGCTATTTATTAGCTTTCTACGATTTGTTTTAATATAATAATACATTTATTTCAAGCAAAGTTACACTCATAGTTTGTTAGTAAGCTTAATCTATGTGTTAGTAATATAATGCAACCTATAAAAGTGGATCATATATGGACAGTCCACTCTGTCCGCAATAATGCTCAGGATTTTTCGTTCGCCCCGTGAGTCCCGTGACGTTGAAAAACCAGTGTTGTCATGGGAAAAATTGCTATTCCCCGTGACACAACCTCCTTTTGACGTTTGTCATAGTTTTAATAAAAATAAATGGTAAATTTTTGCTGGTCACTAAATGGCACATCATTAATGACGTCAATGTCCTGACTGACGTTTTCGTTGAATGATTGAAGGAAATCAATTGTAAAATACGAGAGTATTCAACCTAAAACAAAAAAAGTAATTTCTTTAGACTTATATATTTTTTTATTATATTTATTAATAATAAATAGGTAACTAAAAACTAATTACAAGTAGAAAACTTGGCCCAAATCGGTGTCTCTCGGGATCGTGCCAAGAAGGCTGGCAGCATTGCCACGTTGAATAGCAATGCTGATTCTCTGAGCGAGAAAAGCCCCAGCCCGCTTGTCACTTATATATTTAAATCAATAAGAATTCTTCAGAATTTTTTACAAGATATTTTTCTCAACTATCACTTGACATTGGCGGAATAGTTTTACTTAAGCTCATCGCCATTAAATAAATAAAGGAAAGGAAAGGTAATTTCTTTAGCTCGTCGCTGAGATAGATAGATTGAGCTAAACTGAATCTATTATTTTCTGCGTAATGATGTATTAAACGAATCTAAGGTGAAGCCCTTTAGGGCTATATTCATTGCAGAATACTTAGAGCCTGATTTTCCACATTTTTGAGCTCTTTTCAGCGTCCTAATTTTTCGGCTTTATACATAATGTTACTACTTACTATGTCACCCAAGACCAATGATATTGTATTCAACTAAAGTGACAGATATATCATTACTCAAGGCGCCAAAAGTGAAGACTCGAAAACGTCCATCTCTTTTACTCTTGTTTTTCACCTATTATTTATACATATTTACCGCGAGAATAATTTTAAACGTCGATTAATTACTATGAATTTAACATATAGGTCAATCATTGCCCATTGACAATAATAAATGCGTCTTTAAGTTAGGAATCCTTGAGAGAAGTAGATAATATTTTCTGCATTGTTGCCAATGAAGCATTAAGTACCAGGCGGCCAGAAGTCAAAGGAAGTATACAAGGGCTTCCTATCCTATCTCGCCGCATTGTAAAAGTAACCTTGATGATAAACCTTCAAGGTTTTAGTTTTCGCTTGCTGATAGTTAAATGTTCGTATTAAGGTTGTAATTTGGATGTATTTGGAGCGCAGAATTACATGCCACATTGATTGGTATGCTCTTAAAAAAAGGAAAGAATTCGAGACTCGAAGGACCATAGACAAAATATTGTAGAACTACAGCAACAGTAGTATGCAGTCAGTACATTCAGATTACCAAGCATCTTATCTTAAAAATGGTAATTTCCTACAATATTGCTTGAAAGTTAAGGACTTATTCACGCCAATCAACTTTTATTTCATTAGCTTTAAATCCATCTGAATTCCTTCATGTTAGAAAAACCGTATCAAGTAACATGGCTTAGAAGAACGAATAATTATTTTAAATCAACTTCAAATGTATATATACTATTTAAAGAAAGCTTTGTAAAGAACTTGTGCCTACGAAAGACTTTCTCCAACAGTGATAAAAAATAAACGTTAGCCCGTATGCCCGTATTATCCATCCACCTATCTTTACCAACTACCTATGACAAAGACCACATTTTAAAAATACATAGACAAATGGTGACTCATTATGTACACAACATAATAGATTATATAATATGAATCATTAGATTAGACATCTGGCTCCGTGAAGTAGATAATTATAGTAAAAAAAATATTGAGAAGTACAACTTGAAAAAAAAATTTTGGTATATTTCTAATTCGATTTCCAGATATAATTTAAAAAATAATGATCTGCATTGCTACTAGGATTATGATCTGCATTGAAGAACATTGAATAATAGAAGGGAATTTTAAAAATATTTGCGTTTCCAAAAAGGATAAAAAAATATTATTGAAAAATTTATAAAAGAAAAAAAAACATTCTCAATCCATAAATTCTAAGTATTTTTTTCACAGTCGCATAATCTTCTCGTTAAAAGATGAGGCATCTGTAAAGATTCTTAATCATAAGTAAAAAAGTAAAATGCATTGTCTACGCAAAAAATTTAGAAAATGGGAATCCTGTTATCTAGACCAGAAAACTTAGCTAACAGCATAGAGAACTTATCTCTCATATGCCGTGACGACATAATCCTAGCGTTCGTCGAACACGCTATTAGCAATAGTTAACATTGATTACCGAGCTATTAGTGCAAAACGAAGTATTTCACAATACGGTTCATGTAGTTTGAGAAATACGGATTAGTGTCCATGTGTTAATTGCCGCATCTAACCGCTCATCGCCCACCGCTAAACGCTATTCAATTGATTTTAATTTCAATGGAAAATTACAGTAGATACTGGCCATTACTAATGGGAATTTTAAAAGCAAAGTAGGTAATGACTTTTACATAGAACTATTGAATTGTTACATGACATCATACTTAGGTACTCATATCTTGCAGAGGTTCAAAGATATCTTACCTTTACACGACTCAACATAATTTCGTATAGGAATAGCTTTGACCCCAAAGACGAACATAGCGTACACGGGTCAAGACAAAGTCACGGGTAATAGTTAGTTCCTGTTCAATAGTAGTTGTATAGATAAATATGAAACTTCTAGTATCAACATTTCTGTGACAAGCAAACAAACAGAAGGACGAGCGCATACTAATCACTCCATTGGTATTTCCGGGGCAACTATAAAATAACTCCTCATAAACCACCGTGAGAATATTGAGGCAATTAAGCGGTTAAAAACTATGTACATACTTGTCTATGACGAATTTTCGTAGGAATTTGATTTATTTTGGATTTATACAATTTTTGGGCTCTAATTCCTGAATTGTTACACAATTGTTTAATATTCTGTGGCCATCTTTGTGTAGAGTCTTTCAAATTAGAATTAGATTTTCGCGAATCATAACGCGATCAGCTTAACATACAGCATAATGTGGTACATTTTGGATAATCCATATTTTCATGAAGGAATTGTGTATAAAATCAGACACTACTACTATAAGTCATCTGCAGTGCATTATATACTGCAAATGTGCCACTAAGTATATTTCTAGGTGAGCAAAACTTGACAGAGTTTCTAAATCCAGAAAACAGCAAAATCAACCCAAATTCTGCTGCTGGAAAGATTATGATCTCATAATGTTTTTGTTTTTAAAAGAATTTGATAAAATCAAGATTAGATCGACAGTAGTAGGTTGGATATCAAACAACATTAAATTGTCTCTGAAGACGATATCTAGTTAATATATTCACGATACTTCGCAGTGCCAAGATAGGTATTAGGTACCATTCCATTGGTATTTAGATATGGTGTTAGCGGTGTGAATCATGAAGTCATGGACCACGGGCCTACATTACGATATGCTTCGTAAGAACTAAATAATGCGTTAAGTGGGCTATTTGTTAGATAGTTAGCTTTTTAACCTATGTATTTATTTCCATTGTACATGTATGCGGAGAGACTGACATGCAAGCAATGTTTGTGTATGAATGTGATTTTTATAAGCCCTAAGTCTTCATGTTGTTTGAGAAATTATATAACCATATCATCTCTAACAAAACCATAACCTTTCACAAGAATGGAAGTGAATACAGCTATGACGGCTGCTAGAGAGGAATGGAAGAGAAGAACACATTGCGCTGACCTCAAATAACATGGGATAAGGGCAGGAGGATGGAACACTTTAAACCTGTACCTATTAAGTGTGAATAGATTGTAACTACTTTCGGGAAAATTCAAATGCTCAAGTAAGGGAAACATCCAAATTAAAGCTCTTTATCTTAAACATAGGTACTGAGTGATTTCGCAGGTAACTTTAAAGAAGGCATAAGCATCAAACTGAACAACAGTAATCTTATTCTAGAAATCAAAAACAAATGGACTCATAGCTCACATTTCAAGACCAAATAAGAAGCTACTGCATGTTTATATAGAAAGCGATATGATACTTTGAGTAGCGTTTGTATGAAGTTAGAGACACCTGAATCAATTTACTAAGTATTTTTTGTCATCAAAGCCAAACGATCTCTTTATGGTGTTCAGTTTATACTTCCAAGCATCAACAATCGATCAAACGTGCAGTAACGATGTATCGATACCAATCGGTAAAAACTACGGATTGAATTACCAATGTTGCAGTACCGGTGTGTTAGTCCCGAGTGAACCGGCAAATCGGAGGGGAACAAATCACGACCCGTGTGTCGCCCTTGCATACAAGCACAATGGGATCTGCAACGGTTTTTAACATCTGCCGAATCCGTGCCATTATTACTATGTCTCACGAAATCCCGTCATAACTTCACTCCTTGTTTTCAATGTCAATTGTGAATCAACACAATATACGCAGTAATTCCCATGACTGACCAAACAAAAAATAAATAAACAAGCAATTTGGCCTCAAGCTTACAACTAGCCGCCACGCATCGCCGCACGCGCACCAAACTACACCTCTTATAATGGACCAAGACATTACGTCACTTCAATACCGATCATTAACCCGTCACCTTAGACAAGCTCTTCCCACGAGTAATGCTTCTTTTTGTTCTTTTGCAGGATGTCGAATTTTCAACGCACGCGCAGCAAGGTGTGGTGGGGTGACTCGCCGCCGAACATAGGGAGTCCCGTTCCAGAAAACAAAGAATGGAAGAACAATCGTTCTAAGGAGGAACAGGACTGGGAGCCGCAGCTGCCACACTGGATCGCCAACCAGCCTGAACAACCAAGAAACAATAGCATTGATAACATTGTACAACAGAACAATGCGCAGATGAACCACTGGCCTCTTCGACACGGCAGCCCTGGCAGCCATAAAAGCCAAGATTCCGGGTTCTCTGACTCCGATAGCTCTCCACCCCCCTCTCAGTACTACCCCTCTCCCGAATCAAATGACTCTAAGAACAAGTCGGCGAACAGCAGTGACTCCAATAATAATGAAAATATTACAGTGAAACAAGCTTTAGATTTTCAAAATAGCCCGCCGAGTCACGATGTTGTCGATCACAGCAGAAGTGCTGATATCAGCGCCACTGCTCCGACTCCTAAGCCGAGGTTACGTAGCAGCAGTGTGATACAAACACCATACGATCTACAAAAATATTACGAAGTTCATCACGATGAGGAACACATGGAGTTGCTTAAAGATACAGAGGAAACAAATAAGACTGAACAGAAGTACCCATCACCGAAGAATATCAATGATGAGAAATCAGCAGATGTTTCAAAAATCTCGAATATCAGTAACTGTAGCATCAAAAAGGAGAACGTAGCGCCTCAAATTAACAGTAGTAATAAAGACAACACCCTAAACAAACGTGCAATACAAAAAGATACCAAAGAAGTACCAGTAAACAACATTAATGTAATAAGTCCATCTAAAAAGTATCCTATTAAGAAGACATTTATATCCAACACTGATAATGTGAGCACCAAAGTTATTAAAGTAGCAAAGGTCAAAGATTTGGAGACTAGTAAAAATAAGTCCGACGATAGCATGGAATATATAAAATTGGCGGATAACAATGAGATAGCTGTCATCAACCAGCCGAGAATACGTACTCCAATCTCTAACGTGTCCTACGTTCCAACAGAGAGGTCAAAAATAATGCGAATTGAATACAAACGTAGTGCCTCTATAGAAGAAATCATTCCAATAGCAACAACACCAAAGTTCCAAAGAAATAGGTTGAACAAATCACTTAATTTCGAAGCGCAGAGACTAGACCAACAAATATTAGACATTCAAGATGGCTATCATTCTTTAGGATACATTGATGAAGATGAAATGCCTAATGAAGGGTCACATCACGAAATAGAACAAATTCACAAACCTACAAAAGCAATATTAGGTAAAAACATAATGGATAGTCTACATTTAAAGCCGACTAAAAAGGCAGGACCAAAAGCCAAGCAACGTATGGCGACGAAAACAGATCGCACGAAAGACCTCTTCAAATTATTCCCGGGTAAGAAAGCGAAGCCTGGCCCGGTAGACAGTCATGCTGGTGGCATACTTAGTGGAAGCAGAGTGCCATCTCTCGGCTTGCCCAGGACAAATGAACTTAACTCTTGGGTTGAAGTAGGCTATCCAGAACAAGAGATGTTAATACCCACCTATAACGAAAGATTGGTAGGTGACACCAATGTGCAAGCGAAAGACAAAGATTTTGAAGATGTCTATTACTTAAAAAACAGACGGGTGACACCACCTCCACAGTTCCAAGACACACAAAAGACACCTTATGAAACAGACAAACATTTTACACACGATACTAAAAGAGAGAAATTAAAAGACGATGATAACATGAATTTCTTGGACGTCCAGCTAAACTTCGCTTGCACGTCGACGCCTAAAATGTTGGCACCGCATGAATTCAAAAACATTTTACCGAATAGCGATAAGAAACTTCCACGCAGGGTGAATCTTCTGGACAATTTCAATAGCGGGTGAGTTCCAATTAAATTTAAATAATTCCGTACCAACAATCTCATATCCTGCCACATTGGATGTAGTTTTCTCAATTACCTGTCCAGTGATATCTCTTTGACCCGCCAATACGTCATGACACCTTCTCTTTATCTTGGCTCCTGTATCTTGGTCTTCCTCTTCCTCTCATTCCTTCGACTTTCCTTCTAATATTTTCTAGTCGTCTTGTCAATAATCTTCCTTCTCCGGTCCTTTAAAATCCCGTATCTGCAATGCATTGTGCTTTTACAGAGTGGTGTTAAACAACCAAAACGAGTTGCTGTACCGAGAAAGGAGTATAGATCAGACTACTCTTGAGCGTCTCTGCGAGAGGAAGCCAGAGCCTGTGCAGTACTGGCTATGCGACCTCGTCAGCTCGTGCGAGAATGAGTGCATGACGACGTTGCAGAGCAAGCCTCTGGGAACAGAGATGAAAGCATTGGTGTCGGCGAGCTCGGCCACCATCACTGGCAACATTAAGAAAGTCCAAACTCACGGGCAGATCATCGTGCATCAATACAGCGATGTATTAAGGTAAGACGAAGGATGTCTTGAAATTTTATTCGCATCGCACCATACCGACAGACAAAGACACACGCATAAAATTACTATTACGCATTCAAGGTCAGCGCTCATACCTCGTGACGGGTAAATATTAAGACACATTAAGTGATAAAAACGAAGATCATAATTATAATTCATAGGAAACAGGAATCAAATGAGTATGCTTCGCTTAATTAAATGGTATTAAAAAAATAGGAACATGTAACGCTGCAAGTAAATGCGCGTGACGGATTTAGCATTCGCATAAATATGCAATTTCATAATTCCAGGCAAATTGAGGTGAACACTTCGAATGAGGAGCAAATTTGTTTACTGGTTGCGAACATCAATGAGTTCGTGTTGGCTCACAGTATAACACTTAACACGAAACCTCCGGGTGAAACGCCAGAACGTTGGGATAAAATAAAGAAGTCGCTGCAAGTGTACCTGCAGAAGTTGATAGACATAGGAGAGGATGTTAAGATAGAGTTGAACGAAAGCAACCCTGAGTGGCGCGTGGTGCAGAAACATTTGGACACGCTGATCGGAATATTCATGGAGACGACGAAGGCTGTTCTGGTACAACAGATGAAGGTGAGAATTAATAAAATAGAAATGTTTTCCAACAAAATAACATATTTTCACAACAAAACATTAAAATTTCTCCGTTTGTCTGTCAGTCTGTCTGTTTATTCCGGCTAATCTCTCACGGCTGGATTGATATAACGCGACTTTAACTGGCAGATAGCTAGGATAGGAGGATAGGAGTAACTTAAAAATTAGATTTCCGCAAAATCAAGCCACTAATAAAATGAAATCTAAGAAGGTGACACTGCAGGGCACAACTATTGGTACTTAATTTAAGCAACAATTTTCATTTCACGCGTGCTTGAAAAGAATAATGTTATTAATAATGTACTTTATTTCACAGACTCTAGTGTCGATTATAGAAGAGCCGCCATCGGACATGATACTAAAAAGCACATTGACTTCAATAGGTCATTTAGCAATGCTAAGCGATAATACTGAAAGCTCGCTGCACGAGAAATGTTCTCAGATTATGAAGAACATTACGGAGCTTCCTTTCGTGGAGTGTGGAGTGCCTCGAGCTCTGCTCACGGCCATAATAGAGAGTAATAAGAGCTCTATAAAAGCGCTGTCTCTGCGAGCGCTTGCGACTGTGTGCGTCACTGGGGAAGCTGTGAAACAGTTTGAAGAGGTAAATGTCGCAAATAATTGTTTCACGTCCGTTCACCTAATTGAACAATACATTATAAAATTTAAAAGCTAAATATTTCCCTCTAGTACATACATTATTAAACTCATTTGATGACGCATATCTTGTTGAATTTTTAATTTAATGTTTACCACATTAAAAAAAAAAAGAAATTGATGTACCTATTATACTAAAAATATATTAAATACATATATATATAATGAGTATTTTTTTCCTAGGGTGGCGGTATTGAGATCCTCTCTGACATTATCTCAGACCGGTCGAACCCTGAGCCCCAGATGCGGGAAGCCATCACCGTGCTCACCCAGATCACCGCCCCCTGGCTCCGAGGGCACTACGACCTCACTCAACTACACGTTTATTTGAACACCATTGTCGAAAATATCACTGGTGAGTTGGGTTTGCACAAGTAGCGACATCTATCGGCGAGTAGCGTCATTGAGAAAGCAACCTCAAGTTTAAGTAGAAAATTCTATCTACCTCTCATTTAAAATAATAATTGTTATTTTAATTTGTTTATTTAGCTATAACTAATACAATTTTGATATTTATAAAAATCTATTGATTAAACAGCGCCATCTATTGAGTAAATTTGACGTAACAAATATCAAATTCAGTAAAAAAAATAAAACACTACAGGAATTAGTTCTCAATAAAGTATTTTTTTCAAGGCATTTTATCCCGCACGGAATGTTGCCAGCTGCTCTTACTTTGTACGGCGTGTTTGGTGAACTTGGTGCGGGAACTGGAATTGGAGAAGAAGAAAGACGAAGTACACAGTAATGAGTCTGACATTGTGGAGGTTATCTCCAAACATCGCACGGTGGAGGGATTACTAGACGCTGTTAAGAGACGCGGACCGAACATATCCGTGTTCTTGCAGGTAGGTTGATAACCTTTGGCCTCAAAATATTACAAAATTCAACAAAAAATATTATTTAATAAATTTTCTTTGAAACCGTTCGGCTTGGGATTGGGAATAAAGAGATCGATTATTTATGTATGCGTTTTAAATAATTAATATTCGGGCATTACCAGTATTACCACAGCGCCATCTAGTTCCAAACTAAGCAAAACGTTATGCTAGCAATTGTATTAAAACGTAAAATAGTCAACAAAGGCGACAGTAAGAATCTAGTTAATATATCGTAGTGATACATAACATCGCATCAGAAAAGAATGGAAATAATATAAATAAATAATGTTGTATTAATAGGAGCAAACGGCATCCCTGCTAGCATCGCTGTCGCGCGTCCCGGGCAGCGTGCGCCAGTTGTCGAGCGCGCGCTCCGCGAGCGTGGCGCTGGTGTGCTTCACGCGCAGTGCGCCCGCGCACGCCCCGCGCGCCGCCGAGCTGCGCGCGCAGGCCCGACTACACTGCCACGCCGCTGAGGCCATCTCTAGGTACATACTCCTACACCTACTGTGTGTTTTTCAGTCAACCTACTTGTAAAAAAAAAATTATGCCCCCGATGAAAATAAGTTTGACGTGTGTCAAACAAAACTGAATAAAAATCGGTAAATGAGCTCAACCATGACCACTTATTGCAATGATAGTCCAGCTGTGTTACACTCATAACTCCTTATGAGTCAAACTATCATGGCAATAAAAGGTCATGGTAGGACCCCAGTCCTAAATAGGCTATGATGTAATCGAGAGTGTTCTGAAGTGTACATTGAGAATTAATAAATCGATTAAGTCCTTATTGATTTTTATGATAATTATTCAATGAAAGCTATTACTCAATTTAATTAATAAAAATAAAAACATTCTAGACTTGTTTGTTTGCGTTGTGATTAACTTCGCATTAATTTGTTTAGACTAGCAGTAGTCCCCGACGTGGCCCAGCAGATAGTCGAGCTGGAAGGTGTTCCGCACCTTATCCGCATGGTTAGGGTGCAGCGAACCAGACCCCACGCGGAATCCAACCCGGACCAGACCCTCATACACTGCCTGAAGGCACTGCGCGTCATCTACAAACAATGCCCTGAAGCTTTCCAAGACCATCAAAAAGACGTAGACGAGATGATCCGGCCACATCTAATGGAATCACTCATGCTGTTCTCGGCGAAACAAGAGAGCTATGTTTAATTTTGTCGGGTTATGAAACACAGAAAATTCACGTGACTTTTACCTATTTTACAAGGAAATTTGGTAATCTGAGTTAAACCAGTTCGTTCAGACGTTCCGAACTGAAATTTCTTTGACATTTTGACTTCAAAAAGGCAAGCCTGGAAAGTATTTTTTTAGTCAGTATTTTTTTCCTAGTCTTACAGATTTTTACTGCATATAATATGACAAAATTGAATTATATAACGGACTACTATTATACATTCCACTTTTTCAAATAAAAGTGTTACACTGTATTAAACTTACTAGATAGGTATAACATCGCTTTGTAAATATTGCTTCTCAGTATTCATAAAACTTTGTTTTTAATGACTGGAGGCCATACTATATTATATTATTACTTTTCGTTAAGTATTTCCAACTGTATTTAACCATGATTCAGCTTTATTGTGTTAGACACCTGTTTACATTGTAGTTTTCGCAAAAACTTATGAATTTTTATATGACCTTTGAACAGAATACTATGTGATTCTTTGGTCAACTATTCTGTAAAATATATTAAAATAAAATATACTAAAATCTCTCTTTATTGTATAGTTATGGTTAAGCATACCGACAACGATACCACCATTTATACGCGTTTAGTTGTAATGTATTATTGGACATTGTAAAGAAATTACTCGTACATCGTAATTACATATAAACAGGCGAATTATCGCTATATTTGTTATCTGTTTTCAAATAAACCTTATTATATCCAACTTCGTAAGCACTTTTATTTCAACAATAGTTTGAAACATCCTTGTCACATTTAATAATTCTTTCTAGCGCCATCTTTTGAAGACTCGGCTTACTTGGCATCTTAATAAAGCTACTCCACAACAGATGGCGCTGAAATCCGAACATTATTATAGTAAAAATTATTTGTATTTCTGTCAATATTATTTTTAATTATATTTATATGATAAAATACAAATCAAAACAGTTTCTTAAAATCTAATTATGTGAAATCACTCCATAAATTTGCTTTTCATTCTCTTCAGCCTCATTAGTTTCAATGTAATTTTTCAAGCAATATGTTTAACAGTTGCTTAATAGATTTAAAATTCCATAACCTGAAACCAGGTTTCGTAATATTATCCTTGATTAGAAATGTAAAGAGGAAAAAGTGCCGAATAATCCATTTCCCCAATTCTTCTTAAGCTTTTGGAAACAACCTAAGGCAATATTACCATTTCAAGAGCAATTCATAAAAGATCATTGTAAGAGTGATTCCAGAGACAAAATATCATACATACATATACATGTGCTCACGCCTGTATTCCCTGAAGGGGTAGGCAGAGGTGTTATTATCACAACACCCACTTTTCACCGAATTTGATTAAGTGCCAACGTGACAGATGGTGAGTCTATCGCCGTCTCAGGCACTATACATACGTCTTTGAATTACTTCTCAGAAATATGCAGGTTTCCTCACGATGTTTTCCTTCACCGTAAAGCACGTGGTGTGAAATCACTGTACATAAGTTTATTAGAAAAACTCATTGGTACAGGCCCCGCTGGGATTCGAACTTGCGTCGCTTGCGTAGCAGGCGACTGCTCTAACCCCGAGGCCACCACGGCAAAATATCACCCATAAGATTGTTTAACATTCTTAGAATGCACTATGTCCACTGTTGTCTCATGACACTGTCTTAGATCCAGGTCATAAACTCCTAGACAGAACTTGTTCTCTGGTGCTTTGAAGAAGTCTAGACCTCTGCCTATCTTTATTATCCAGCCGGAGCTTAACCTGAAAAATAAAACTATATATAAGTAACATGCATTGTCCATAATGTCATCACAATTGACTTCTTTTAAAGCCTCCGCAAACTACCTTCGTGATTTTGTCTATAGTTTAAGATTTGTCATCTATATATGCTGATAAATAAAATAGAAGTGTCTGTTTGTAATCCCAGATTAACAGCTTTTCATCAAATGCGTATGAAATTATTTATTATTTGGTAATTACATTACATAAAAAATAAATTTATATTTTTTTCTCTGGCTGTCTGTCCGCTTATTCCAGGTAATCTCTGAAGTGGCTGAACTGATTTTTACAGCATTTTAGCAATGTTATATGGAGATTTAGATTATTTTTATTTTAGAAAAATTACCAAATTACACTTAGCTAAAGTAACTTACGTAATTTGCCTATCATGAAGAGTCTCTGAGTATTTAATGATAAGTTTAACTTTATACTTCATCAAGTCATTAGCTAAATTAGTGAACCACTCTCTCTGGTCGCCCTCCGATCTGTTATCCCTTGATGTTATCAGCTCTATGTGCTTCAAGTTGCTACAGCTCCTCACCAGCAGCTCGGTGAGACGCAAGAAGTTTTGACACTGGAAATAACAGTATCTTGGTTTTACATCCCAGATTTTGATGGGCATTCTTAGACATATACCATCTAGGGTTTGGATACACCAACCAACAGATGGCGCAAGGAAGAATTCAACGCATCAGGTAGGATCACAAGTAGCTTAGTTGGAACAGCAACTGCACAGTTTGCATTTGCAGTTACATACATATGCTCACGCCTGTATTCCCCGAAGAGGTAGGCAGAAGTGTTGTAAGCACAACACCCACTTTTCACCGAAGATGATTAAGTGCCAACGTGACAGATGGTGAGTCCCTTGCCGTCTCAGACACTTTACATACATCATTGAATTACTTCTCAGAAATATGCAGGTTTCCTCACGATGTTTTCCTTCACCGTAAAGCGCGTGGTGTGAAATCACTGCACTTAAGTTTTTTAGAAAAACTCATTGGTACAGGCCCCGCTGGGATTCGAACTTGCATCACTTGCGTAGCAGGGGACTACTCAAACCTCAAGGCCACCACGGCTTGATAATTTAGGACATATAGTATAAAAATACACATACCTGATGAAAACTCCTTATATACGGGTCCTCAACAACAACATAGTGTACATCTTCATCTAGAAACCGACCGAACAATGTTTTGTAACTGTGTCCCGTTGAGTTGTTCTCAATGTGCACTTGTTCGTGGAACTGTCCAGCCTCCTTCTGGGTCAACACTAGTTTCTTTATTGTCTCCGCTCTGTTCATGTACTCTTCTACTTTCTTTCTAAGGTAGATTCTTGATGTTTCTTCATGTTCCCCTATAAATAAATACAAATTAATATGCAAACTGCATCTGAGTGTACCAGTAACAACAAATAGGGTCACAGTGCCAATACCAGGGGTGGGAAAAAGACCCATGTGGTCCCATCAAGTACCCTAGATTGCTGCTTATGATTGTACACCTTGAGTTACAAAGCGCAATTTTCTTACGGACCCCAATTTTTTGTGAAAATCAAATATAGCCGCCTCCCCAATGGACTATCCAACATTAAACATTTTTTGAATTTTTTTTGAAATCAGATCAGTAGTTCCTGAGATTAGCATGTTCAAACAAACAAACTCCGCAGCTTTGTAATATTAGTAACATTTTAATGTAATACAAATTGGTATTGGCACAAGCAGGCAGCTACCTCGGTCAAAGAATTAGTCTTGCCATTCAAAGGGAGAATGCTGCCAGTATCTTCGGAACCTTGCCTACAGGGACTCCCTTTAATCATGTATTTTAGTTATAAGATTATATTTTTTAAGGTTTTAGTTATTAGATTATATTTTTAAGGTTTTTGGTTATGTTACTTATTCTATTATTAATTAAACCTGCTTATTAGATTAGCTGCTGCTTAGATTTAATCGGTGTCACATAAAAATTTAAGTACAAACATACCTTTTATTCTGTCCACCAATATTTGGAGTCCTTCTTGGTAGCACACCAGAGCCTCAGTGTAGCGTTTCTTTGTATCCAACTCAACTCCTCGTTTGAGAATATTAACTGCTGCACTTTCAATATTCATTTTCATTACATTTCTGATTTAAAGCATGTCTTTAAATGTTTTTTGTTTCTAACTTTCCCAAGTTCACCTCTATCTGCCTTTTTACACGATTTTAAAATTACATTAGTCTGCACGTAGTTTTTAAGATGTGACTTTACTGTTTGTTATAATAATAAATTACTTTTGATTACATGACTAATACTATCCTAATTAAGTGCAAATAACTTTCCAGTTTACTTTTTGCAAGCAAATTGAATTAGACTTTCAACATAACTTGATCACAAAATATGTCCATAGATGGCGGTTTTTTCATGGTCTTTGAAAGAAAATTTCACAGACGAAAGATAACTGGCACAGACATATTAAAATAGAGACAGAGAAAAAAATCCTGTCGGTGGTCTGTGATCTGTGACACAGTTTTGTCTATGATTAGATGTTGCGTTCCATATCAAACTTGTTATTTTTGACACTTTTTTTACTGTGCTAGAATATTTTGATGATTTCAATGCTATATTTCATATAATAGGTAACCTGTAACGATGTATTTCGAAATGAAAGAAAACAAATGTCAAAAAAGTAAATAAACAAAATCATAGGTTATCAATAACATATTGAATGTACTGAAAGTAATTACACGGTGTGCATTTAATTGATTAAGAGTAATGTTATTAAAAAATGTTTATGAATAATTATTAAATTGTAGCTATAAAACTTTAAAATGTCGCATCAGCTAGGGCGTGTGGTGTCAATGATTCTACAGCGATATTTCGGTGAAATTGTTCAAAAAGTTGGCAGCGACTTATTCACATACGGAAGTAAACCTATTATTTTAATTGTGAGGAGCACTGGGCTGCCTCGAAATGAGGTATTACACAAGCTTATTTAAAAAAAAATTTAAATGGATAAGTTCTTTATACATATTACAAGCTCCTCACGTTGTCTAAAAATGATTGCAGGTTATAGAGAGTTTACGTACCCTACTTAAGTATGATCTGGCCACATTTGAGTCAATAAATGATGTAGCGGCCGACTACAAATTACTCCCTGAAAATGTACTTCTCCTCATAAGATACCCCAGGTAATTTCTTTTAAATATTTTCAATACAAAACTTATTTTATTAATTACAGTCAAACAAATCGATATTTTAAATACCTGCATATTTTTACAGCATTTTTTTTAACTGCATTGTAAAATTTCAGATATTTATTCCAAATGAAAAGTAAATATGGCAGTGAAGCTGAGCTGATAGTGGAAGAGTTGCTCCAGCAGGCGTCCTGTACCGCCACCATGTTGCTTGTTACAATTGCTAATAAATATAAGGATGACAAAGTAAGACAGTATATATACTGGTGTTCTATAATTCAACTGCTATGAGGGCATACACATAAATAACACTCCTATGAGCCTCTCGCTGTGGTATTAGATTCTTTAGAAGAGAGGTGGATACATCACTAGTGTGCCAAAATTGAGGTGATAATTGAGACAATGTTTGTCAGGACTCTAGCCTTTGTCCTTAGTTGCTATCAAGATTTTAAACTACTTATGTACTCAAACTCAAAAATATCTTTATTCAATTAGACTTTTAACAAAGTACTTTCAAATCGTCATAATGACATAATTATACATGCTGCTGCCAACTTTGGAAGGTAGCTTTTTCTGAGAAGAACCTGGCAAGAAACTCAGTAATTACTCTATTCAAAAATATTATACAATTTAAGCCCATGGACAGTTTCAATGCAAAAAATATGTTAATAAATATTAACATAAAGTTAAAGTCTAGTAGTTCTACTTATATGTAAATGTGTAGCTTGAGACCATCCCTGAGAAGCAGCACTACTAGTGATAAACTGCATATGTTATTTGTTTGTTATGCAAGCTCATAACATACCATAAATTGTATTTTTATCTTCATCTCTGTATTATGTCAGTGCCAATGTTGTCAGTTATCAGAATAAACAATACCAGCATATTGATAATAATGATCTCCCAACAAATTTATTTGGCGCTATTTATTTCGTCACTATAGTAGTCCAATGGAATGGCAATCCGACACGACCGGAGAGGGATCAGGTGTAGGACGGTATGGGGTTGTAAACACTGCCAACTTCCAAACTCAAGTCATTTTATTGTGAATTTTATAACCACTAGACCAGCGAGGCAGTAGACCAGTACATTTATGTATTATTATTTCAGGAGAAGAATCTAACAGTGGTAAGTCTTAAAGACACCTTTATTAGTCTGGCAACAGCGCAATACATCCAGCAAGCACCAGTTGCTGAGCTGAAGGAGGGTAGTGAGGTGCCCACGCTAGTGCCCGTGGCTACAATAGTGCCCGTCTTGGACTCCAGAGTTCTGCAGCAAGCTATGAGCACTGGCAATGTTGCTGAGGCTAATGATAGTAAGTAACCTGTACATTTCAAACCGGACTGATTCAAGTGTGTGCAGGGGCATGCAGATAAGTAGTCCTTACCATTTGTGATGGCTGAATACACTCATGACGTGTTAAGTGTCGTGCAAAGAGGGTACCTACACATACCAAACCGCATGTACCTACGTGCCACATTGGTATGTAATTAACCTACCGACCTTACTAGTTATTGTATATGCTTACCCTGTCTGAAAATCCAATGCATGCCCCTGAGTGTGTGCACATACTAAGCAGCTGGTCGTAAAGAGTATGGAGTGTGTATTCTTGGTGAGGTTTACTAAGAAAGGGTATTCCAAAATTCCATTACTAGGGGATTGAAAAGGGTTTTGGAAGTTTATATCACTCTATCTTATATTGTAAATTGAGTCACATTAGAGATCTGCACGAAAGCTAGTTATATCACATAGTTGTGCCCCTGTATGGATCCAATATCATAGATGTCTCACTTTTTAATTATGTACATAATTTTTATCATTTCGTCTTACTGGGCTTGGCTTACTTATCATACTTGTTATGTAATGTTTCAGATATTTACTGGAAAGTGAACTATGATAGGTTCCACCAAGACTTCAGAGATGAAATAATCATCAAAGCTATATCACGGCGGATTGACGAAAATGGTAACTTTTCAAACACACTCATATATAACCACAGGGAATTGTAATATTTGTGAATCTGCGACTTCAGTAATTTAAAGACAAATACTGCCTTATATAGATAGACTCACCATCTGTCACATGGGCACTTATCATCTTAGGTGACTGAGTATAAATCTGAAATAAAAAAATGTGTTCTGACAGCTCTACATATTCTTTTGAACACTTCTAAAAAGCACAGACATAGATAGGTAGTCAATATCTCTGTGGAAAATCTGAGCATATATAGTTTTTTTTATTTTCCTCCAACTGTTGAGTTACTCTGATTGGAACAACCCTGAAAGTCCTGCAGCGTTCTGCCTATTCCTACACGAATCCTTCCAGGAAAGCTTGAACATATATTTATTTGTTGTTTTCCAGCTGGTGAGTTAGTCCGCCATATGCTGCAACAGCTGTACCTGAACTCCCCAGCGTGGGCTCCGCAATCAGCACCAAGCGCCGCCGTGGACCTCAGGGACTGCTGCCGCCGCGGAGCCAACGAGAAACCGCTGCTCAACCAGTACTTGGACCAATATCTCAAGGTTCTAGGTAACTTCCACAAGCTTCTACATAGCATCAATACACGTTAATAAAATTGAACTGTAATGTAATTTCAAATTAACAGCTTTTCACTAAATGCATATGAAAGAATATACATGAAAAAATAATTTAAAAATCCTTGTCTGTATATTCCGGCTGTACCGATTTTAACGAGACTTTCTAATGGGTAGATAGCTGAAGTTATAACGATTAACTTAGGTCACTTTTAGATTAAAAAATATTTCTCTAAGTAAAATGTTTATATTCTTCATTAAGGCTCAGCTGGCTTTTACTTTGCAAAAACAATGTTCAATGTTATATAAAATGCTCAAATATGTAATGTTTAAAAAAATTACTTAAATCAAAACATGACTCAAAATCGTTCTAATTATTATTATTTTTAGCAGCAATTGATTTAAGTGTGCATAAAAAAACCTATATATATTCATTTTTTATACATTATAGAGCCGTGGTGGCGACGCAAGTTCGAATCCCAGCGGGGGTTGTACCAATGAGTATTTATAAAAAAACTTATGTACAGTGATTTCACACCATGTGCTTTACGGTGAAGGGAAACATCGTGAGGAACCTGCAAATGTCTAGAAGCAACTCAAAGACACATAATGTGTCTGAGACGGCGATGGACTCATCATCTGTCACATTGGCACTTAATCATATTCGGTGAAAAGTGGTTGGTGTGATTACAACACCTCTGCCTACCCGTTCGGGGAATATAGGCGTGAGCATATGTATGTATATATAAATAATATGTGTCAGAGGAGAATGGGTGTGGGTTCGTCCGTCGCACGAGCGATGCGTCTGGCGGTCAGTACGTACTGAACGCGGCCCAAGCCTCGGAACAACTCACGGCCGCATTGCTCGACCACACGGTCACAGAGCGGCTCGGCTCCAAAGCGGCCAGGATATTCAGGTAACACTATACACCACATATATACATCTATCTTTATATATATGTATACTAGCTGTGCCCGGCAAACGTTGTATTGCCATTAATTTTTTTGGAGTTATCATTTAGGGGTATGTTGGCCGATTCTCAGACCTACCCGATCTGCACACAAAATTTCATACAAATCGGTCCAGCCGTTTCTGAGGAATGTGCTAACTAATATAGTGACATGGAAATTTTATATATTCGATCAAATCGAAGTGTCTGTTTGTAATTCCAAATTAATAAGTTTTCACTAAATCCATATGAAAGTTTATATTACTTAATTAAAATGATAATTTTTTATAAATTTTCACACTGTCTGTTTGTCTGTTACTTCCGACGAAGAAAACCTCATGAGGAAACCAACCTGCATTTTATAATTATTAGAAGTAATTCAATGACGTATGTATAGTGCCTGAGACGGCGATGGACGCACCCTCTGTCACGTTGGCACTTAATCATCTTCGGAGAAAAGTGGATGTTGTTATTTCAACAATTATTTACGGGGACCCTTCTTGGTAGGCGTAAGCATGTCTACTGCTCAAGGTCACCGCTCATAAATGGTGACGGCACCTGTGATAACTTATCGATGTGGTAATGTCAGGTTGATTCGCACTCGCAAGTATGTAGAAGAGGAGGATATCCAGAAGCACGCCATGCTGATGAACAAGGAGTGTAAGGAGCTCACGTACAAACTGCTCGAACAGCACTTCATTAACGTACATGTAAGTAACTGTAACTTAATACATATAAAGGTTTTTTGGTAGAACACGAATATTATCCGTGATAATATAGAGAAGGACAAATAGAATAGAATCTCAATACACTGCGTTATCTGTTATAATATAATTTAAAAAATAATATATATATTAAGTTGTTGGTTAGGTTATTTTATATATATTAGATACTTATTGATAAATATATTAATAGCTCTAGTAGTGCCTCTCACGTTGCTGTGCCCTAACAGGGTTTATGTTAGCTTTAGTTGGGATACTATTATAATTTTGGATGAACGTTAATATTTTATTTTTAGTTTTTATATTATATTTTATGTGTATATTGCATTACCTGTGTCTGTGTGTGTGTAATTGGCATTGTATGCCGTTCTGATTATTGAATAAAGAAATAATAATTAAGATTATTTTGTATCGTACATATAAGTAACATACATGCAATATATATATGAGTATGAATATGAATAATTTCAGACCGTCAAGTTTAAAGAATCTCGGTAACTTATATTATATATAAATATTAGTTCGGTGTTATACAAGTTGATAACTTTTGTTGGGTAGTCAAGTAAATCAGCAAAATGATAATGTTTTTTGGAGCCTATTGCGTTTTGACTGTTACATAAGTTCAGTAGAGCCGTGATGGCCTCGGGGTTGAAGCAGTCACCTGCTTCGCAAGCGACGCAAGTTCGAATCTCAGCGAGACCTGTACCATTGAGTTTTTCTAAAAAGTTATGTACAGTGATTTCACACCACGTGCTTTACGGTGAATGAAAACCTGCATATGTCTGAGAAGTAATTCAAAGACGTATGTATAGTGCCTGAGACGGCGATGTATTCACACTGTCACATTCGCACTTAATTATATTCGGTGAAATGTGGGTGTTGTTGTTGCAACACCTGCTTACCCCTTCGGGTACCCTTCTGGGATGGTATGAGCATATTTATTTCAGTCGAAAATATAATAGTTTTAGAGAGGATAGAAGAGACAATTTAAAAAAAAACAAGTACGAGGGTAATCTTAACTTTCTATATTTCAATATGAATTGTACGTAACGGAATGCAAATCAGAATATGCTTCCCGTTTTATTATTAATACGAGTAATAGTTCACACACACATGGTTAATGGCAATCAAATAATAATTAAGAACACAGTAAAAAGTAGGACGGAAGGACTCACATGTACCACCCGATAGTCAGGGTTCCCACAAGACGTGTGCACGCACCGAGCGATAGCAAGCGAAATGAATCGACACGGTGCATGCGCTCGTCTTTTATAGGTGATCATGACTAAAGCGGAAGGGGTACATTTGCTTTTATCTAACACGGCCTCTCCTGACATGGGACGTCCTCGGCCCCTGTCGGTGATCCTGTGGCCGTGTCCAGTAACGGCATGGAGCGTCCGGGTTGTTGCGCATTGTCGTCTGCGTTGTCGTCGCTATCCTCATTTCCTGAAACTACCACTATATTAAAACAACACATGTTTTTACGTTACATTGCTCCAATCATAGCCCATACATCAACTATCATATTACTTTCGCCCTTTGTCAGAATAACTAGATTTGATATCAAATTTAGATGTCTCATGAGTATACTTCCCCAAGGCCTGCGCGTTAATCCTCTTCTAAGAAAGATTGTTCTTCCGGATGAGGAGACCCTTGGACCTGAAACATACGGCCCAAAGTGCGACATACGCGGTGGACCAGTGCGACACACGCAGCATTTTTGCGACACACGCAGCATTTTTGCGACACACGCAGCGTTTTTGCGACACACGCAGCATTTTTGCGACACACGCAGCATTTTTGCGACACACGCAGCGTTTTTGCGACACACGCAGCGTTTTTGCGACACACGCAGCATTTTTGCGACACACGCAGCATTTTTGCGACACACGCATAATAGAACCGAGTGATAATTGCGCAATAAATTTTACCTTCAAAGAATGCTTCACACGTTTTTGGGCACCACTCGCCCTTCCATGACACCATATGTTGGGCTGCAGCCTGCGTGGTCTTGCCATAAGCTCCACTAAGCAGCTTCAGTTCATATCGACCGCTGGGCAGTATCTTCGTCACTTTATAGGGACCTCGCATACCTGAATCCAGTTTACCCGTCAGTTGCGAAGGTTTTATTACGAAAACGAGATCATCCAAGTTATATTCACGTGGTGACTGCCTAAGGCGGTTGGTCCTCTCGTCCTGTTGAGCTTGATTTTCCCTAAGTAGCTGTCGGGCCCTGCTTCTTGAAATTTCACATAATGCTTGCCTATTAGGACTGGAGCCTTCAAGAGCCACATCACGTACTAGTGTTTGTATGACAGGCGTAGTTGCGTCGGTTCCAATTAGTAAGTTTAGAGGCGAAGCTTGTATTGTTTTCTGCTTGGTAATATTGAGGATCAACTGTACTTTCCATAGGGTATCAGACCAAGACTCGTTGCGATGGTTCACCTCAATACGTAGCATATTGAGAATCGTCCGCATGTACCTTTCGGCCTGTCCGTTTGCGTGGTGCATCTCAGGTGTTATATAATGTAGATCGCAACCCAGATCATTGATCCACGTTACAAAATCATTGGACTCAAACATGCGGCCTTTGTCTGAGACCATTAACTTCGGGACACCAAAAAGTGATATTGTTTGTGTGATGACACGCTTAAGCTCACCAACGTCTTGTCGGTGGATGGGATAAAGGAACGAGAATTTTGTGAAGGCGTCAACTACCACGAGGATAAATTTAAAACCTTCGGATACGGGGAGTGGACCAAGTGCGTCAACATGTATAGTGTGAAACGGTACCTCGGGTTTTTCCCATGACATGATTGTTTGCAACGGAGCCCTCGGGGCTCTTTTGTTTGACATACATACAAGACAGTGAGTGATGTACTTGCTGACGAATTGGTGAAGCCCCGGAAACCAAAAGTGTTTCAGGATAAGTTCACGAGTCTTCTCCGTACCGATGTGCTCATGTTCGTCATGGAATATTCGGAGTAGGCTCAATCGGTGGCCCTTGGGAATGTAACAAAGAAATTTGGGTTCTTCGCCAACTGGAGTGTGCTTATAGTACAAAAGGTCATTTCTGACCACGTATCGGTTAGCATCTAGGTGGCCGTCACGTAACTTCTCAAGCAGGTCTTGAGTTTCGTTATCTGCGAATTGAGCAATTTGCGCCCAGTTGCGTGGCCTAGATATTTGGTTTACACCCAAGACGTTAGGATTACGACTCAAGTAGTCGGCATGTGGTATCATTACACCCTTACGGTATTCGATTGAGAAGTTAAAATCCTGGAGGTAGATCCACCAGCGTGCAACCCTTGGCAATAGGTCTTTTTTGCGCTCGGTTGACTTTAAGGCATTGCAGTCCGTAATGACCACAAATTGTAGACCGACTAGGTAGTGACGGAATTTTTGGAGTGCTTTCACTACTGCGAGGGTCTCCAATTCGTAAGAGTGGTACTTACTCTCTGCGCCTTGAGTAGCTTTGCTAAAGTAGGCTACGACGTGTTTCCTACCATCCGCGTGTATTTGAAGAAGGACGGCACCATAACCAATTGCGCTTGCGTCCGTGTGGACTTCTGTGGGGAGCTTAGGGTTAAAGATAGTGAGCACGGGTTCACTAGTGAGTATTTTAATTAAATCCTTTCGGATTGTTTCACATTCTGAACTCCACACAAACTCTATTCCCTTTTTCATAAGATGGGCAATAGGGGCAGTTTTGGTGGCATATCCTTTTATGTAACGGCGGAAATAGCCGGCAAGGCCAAGGAACTGGCGTACTTGCTTTACGGTTTCTGGTGGTGACGTATTAACTAATGCCTCCACCTTACGTGGGCTCGGCTTCACCTGACCTCGACTTACTACTCGTCCGAGGTACTCAACTTCACTAACGAGGAAGGAACATTTTCGCAGATTAACAGAGAAACCGGCCTGGGTGAGAGTTTGTAGTACTTTGTGCAACAAATCGATTCCTTCGCGTATAGTGTAACTTAGGATGAGCACGTCATCAACGTAAACCAAGACATTACCTGTCTCGATTAAATCACGCAAGGTATCATTAATAATACGCTGATATACGATGGGTGAATTAGCTAAGCCATATGGCATTTTAATGTATTCGAAATGTTCCTCTGGGGTGACAAAACCGGTTAAGTGAATACACTCGTCCTTGATGGGAATTTGGTGAAAGCCTGTAGCCATGTCTAGGCTGGAAAAGAACGTATAGGAACCGAGCCTATCAATGTGATCATCAATCAGTGGAAGCGGGTATCGGTCCTTAATGGTGATACGGTTAAGAGCTCTGAAGTCAACGCAAAGTCTATCGGACCCGTCACGTTTTTTGACCAAGATAATTGGGCTGGCATACTGTGACTGAGATTTCCTAATAATGCCTTTATCAAAGAGGTCTTTTGTTATTTCTCGAACTTTAAGCTTTTCTTGATAAGAAAGTTTGTAGGGTCGATAAACAACTGGTGTCGAGCTTGTAAGTTTTATCTCCATTTCCCCTGTTTTGACAGTAGTAGTGGCAGTGCCCGAAATGAGGAACTCGGAGAACTCGTTAATGACGCACATAAGACTTTCAAGTTCTTTGCCCTGAAGGGGCGTGTTTGCCTCAAGTTCACCATTTGATAATGCGTTATTCACGACTTTGATGTCGTCGTTAGATCTTGTGAGATACTGCCTATCCTTAGTCCGTACGTAAACTACCCCTTCGCGATTCAGAACGTCGGTACCAATTATTACTGGCGTATTCATGTATTTTGATGGAACTATAACTAAATCGGTTTCAACAGATATGTTGCTAAATTCTATCGTGGCAGTTATATAAGATGTGGCGACTATTTCCTTATCGCTCAAGCCTTTGAGCTCGCATCGTCGGGACTTAGGTTGGTAGGGCAGGTATTTAAGAACGTCAGATGAAACTAGGGATACATTCAGGGCACCACTATCTATAAGCACGTCTACTGGAATGCCGTCTATTACAGCTGAGGTAATATCGCTGTTTCGAATGTCTGAGGATATTCGTTGGGTGCACAGATTTACGTTGCGTGGACTTCGAGATTCCGACCGTGCCTTCGTAAAGCAAACGTCTTCTGTATGGCCTATTTTTTTACAGAAGGCGCAAGTATTGCTCGAAGAAGGTGTAATTGGTGGTGGTTTGTTATTGAGAATCGATTTAGGCTTATTGCGACAAAACCGACTGATATGACCGTGGTTGCCGCAATTGAAACATTTTGTTTCCGTACGCCGTTCGGGTTTAAAGGGCAACGTTTTCTTTGGAATGAAAACCGCACGGTTATCGTGTTTCAGACGGTTAGGCTTCACATAAATTGACAGGAAAGAGACTAATCGATCGGTAGTCAAATTAGCGTTGGCTGTAGCTGCGCGAACTTGTGGGTTATCTATTCCACGAATAACGATCAAGGACATTAGTTCATCACTAAGGCCCTGTACCACTCTCAAACGTAATATCGTTCGACGCGCGTATTCGGCATACGTCGAATATTTATCGGACGTGGCATTCATTACATCAAAGAGAATATTTGCGTAGTCAAGTTTCTTTGGACACAGTGATTTAAATTCAAGTTTGAAGTTAGACCATGTTCGATCATTTGTTACCCATTCACTCATCTAAATCCTAGCATCACCCCTTAAACAATTTGCTACTCTCGATAAACACTCATGATCACTCCACCCGTTAGAAATTTTAGCGCGATCTACTTCTTCGCACCACACATTAATATTATTTATTAATGGATCAAAATTTGATACGAAATAATGTTGTGACCTAACAGGCTGGGTTTTAATGACTTCTAATAAGGCTTGGGCGAGGGTGGACGCTTCGGATTGGCGAGAATGGTCGCGACTATTTGAATGTCTAACACGTTTCGATAGGCGTGGTCGTGGTGGTGATTGCGACACGGTAGACGAGCTACATTGACTGTTAGATCGACGACGTTTCGAACCGTGATGTTTTTTCCTACGCGAATGGGAACGAGACCTACTCCGAGTTTGCTTATAGCGGTTATTACTTTCTCGGGAATCAAAACGTGAATGTGAGCGTGACGTGGTATAACGAGAGCGATGATTTTTACTACGCGCTTTACTTCGTGAACGTCTACCTCCCGATTGTTTACAAGGACGCGGTTTTGAACGATTACGCGATTGTACTCGTTCACGTACATGTGAGCCATTTCGTTCGCGTGATACACTT
Source organism: Watsonalla binaria (assembly GCA_929442735.1). Taxonomy (NCBI): domain Eukaryota; kingdom Metazoa; phylum Arthropoda; class Insecta; order Lepidoptera; family Drepanidae; genus Watsonalla; species Watsonalla binaria. The sequence goes on from OV838938.1 coordinate 6,132,693, forward strand.
CGTACCATTGGTTTTATTATGGTAAATCACACAGCAATAAAAAGACAAAGGTAAATAGAAAAGAAATAAAAAACAAAGACGCCACTAAGATGTCAAATAGTAGAATCGGTGAACTATTACTCCGTATCCAGCGAGTACACAATTATAATTTGGATTTAGACCAAGCTTATTATGTGGGATTGTGTCCTCTATCCCACTTCTGATTTTAGAGAGGATAGAAGAGACAATTTAAAAAAAAACAAGTACGAGGGTAATCTTAACTTTCTATATTTCAATATGAATTGTACGTAACGGAATGCAAATCAGAATATGCTTCCCGTTTTATTATTAATACGAGTAATAGTTCACACACACATGGTTAATGGCAATCAAATAATAATTAAGAACACAGTAAAAAGTAGGACGGAAGGACTCACATGTACCACCCGATAGTCAGGGTTCCCACAAGACGTGTGCACGCACCGAGCGATAGCAAGCGAAATGAATCGACACGGTGCATGCGCTCGTCTTTTATAGGTGATCATGACTAAAGCGGAAGGGGTACATTTGCTTTTATCTAACAATAGTATATTAATTTTAATTTGCAGACAATGAGGAAACCTGCGTCAGCGGGAGGCATGGCGAAAGCTATATATTTATACCATATCAACTTAAAGGAAGTAAGTACCCATCTAGTCCCAAACTAAGCAAACCTTGTACTATGGGTACCAGACAATGGATATACATAATATTTATATTTGACCACTAGCTGTGCCCAGTGGCCCGCGTAGATTGAATTTCATGCGGAAACCTAAATGTTTTTTAAAATAAATGTAGGTTACTCCTTGCAACATCAGCTATATGACAGTGAAAGTCCCGCTTAAATTGGTCCAGCCGTTTCGGAGATTACCCGGAACAAACAGACAGACAGACGGACGGACAAACAGAGAGATAAAAAAATGGTTTTTGAATGACATATATATTGTACGAAGACTCAGTGCTGCCATCGTGTGTACCCCTATCACGGGCTTACCACCGTTTTCGTAATCTATACTCGCTAGCGTCTCCGCCGAACATTATTATAAGAAATTGTGCAGCGACTCCCAGCGGTAAAGAACTATAATATCTCATACAAATATTGCGAGTGACGCTAGCGAGTATAGTATACGAAAACGGTGGCAAACTCGTAATAGGGGTACGGTAGTGCATTAAGCCCTGCGCCGGATTGTTTGTAGGTAGCGAAGACAGGACAAGAGATGTGTTACCGCGCCTTGCACAACGTGATGTCCCGCGCGGGCCACACGCGCGCGGCGCACGCTCGGCTCGTCGACAAGCAGCGCCGCGTGCGGACCATAGTGCACGGCATGACCCTGCGTGGCGAGCCCATACAGAACATACACGATGTAACTAACATATACTATGATGTGACAGTGAAAGATATGAATTTGAATCAAAACTTTGCGAGGAAATGAATGTTTTTGATTACTTTTTTTAGACTGTGACCTGCGATTTCACCCGCTTAGACTTAATTTCGTAGGTGGTCCACGGAACCCTAATGTTTTTTAAAATAAATGTAGCCTAGGTTAATCCTTGCAATATCAGCTATATGCCAGTGTAAGTCCTGCTAAAATAGGTCCAGCCGTTTCGAAGATTACCCGGAACAAACATACAGACGGGCGGACTGACGGACAGAACAAAAAATGGTTTTTCAATGTCAGTACCTTTCATATGCAAAAAGCTGTTATTTGGCAATTACAAACAGACATTTCAATTTTTTATTATCTGTATAGATATTTGTATATACAGGATGATCAGAAAAATTGAACCACTGTTGAAATATGTGAAAGCACACAGGACTACTAGGAAGCAAATAAAAATAGAGAAAAAAAAATATTTTTTGTCGTCCAGTAATTGACTTATAAAGTGCTCCCAATTTTGACCTTATTTTCGCATACAAGTCAGCAGTAGAGTATACATGAACATTATTTTTATAATTTTTTCTTCCATTAATAGTTTATAAAATAGTCCCATAATACCACTCCCTTGATAAAGTGTTTTGTGTAATTGTACCTAGGTTTTAAGATAGGATATAAGATAATATATCACCATGATGATGTGTACATCATGGTGATATATTCTTAAAACCCTACAACTTCTAGAAGGACTCCGGTTCAAGCAGACCGTATTAAGAACTTCTTAGCTTTGGTACCGTAAAATTAAACGTCAAAGCTAAGAAGTTCTTAATGAGTGCTGCTTAAATCATAGTTGGCCCCCTGTATTAAAGTAAATATAAATTATAGGTAGAAGAAACGCTGACTCCGCCCGAACTGGCCGTGCTAGCAGACGTCGAGAAGCGATTGAAACAGCTGAGCACCGCAGAACTGGAGCTAGATAGGAACCTATTTATACTAAACTGGTACTTCATGTACCCTCAGTGACATTACGTTGATCATGTAACATAACTACAGCATTTTGTTATAAGTATTTTGGAAAGTTTTTCGCCATTATTGATCTCCATTATGTCGAGATCCATTATCTCGTATGTCGTAGGTATCCTTAATTCAGTTGGTCCAACATTGCCTCGGTCCAGGTTATCCAAGCACATGAAAAAAATATTTGAAGATGACAATATTTTTTCGAGATCTGTGCCCCAATTACCTTTAACATGTCGTACGTTGACCATATCGCCAGCGTATTTTGCTCATTTTGTATGGGAATGTTAAAAAGGTAAGCAAGAAAGGTGATTAGTTAGTAAGCCCATCCCATGACGGTCCTCTTTCTGAACAGACCCACACGAGTACTCACTACTCTGCACTAATAGAAAATCAGTTTGCAAAAAAATATGTCGGAGCTCTGTGAGCGAAAGTTGTTGTATAAAATGTTGTTGAATATGTGTGTAATGTTGAATAAAACAGTTAAATTTACCTCATAATTTCAACAATGAAATATTTGCGTTGCATAAGATGTGAAACTATATTATTGCAAGATGTAATAAAAGCTTGTTATACTTTTGGTGAAAAATAAAAGTCGTTATTTATATTCTTAAAATTTTATTTGACCCCTTTGAAACTCAATAGTCATTGAAATAATGTACAACCTATAATCGATGAATTCATTATAATTAACATAATAAGAGTCTATCTACAGACGCGGCACACGAACACATTGATAAACGTTTATTTCACTAAAGCAAAATTTACTACCCTGAAGTATGGAAACCGATGGATGTCCTAACTAGATTTGGTTGGGTCCACGGAGTTTTTAAGTGTACATATAATATTATAAGTTGCATATAGTGTGTCGTTCATACAATATTTGTATGAGACCTGGACGTCTGTAGCGTCACGTAAAGAACTAATTTTATGACGCGTTACGAAAAAGTTTCAAATTCGTTGTAGTGTATGCGCTATCTATGACATACATAGTCTGTCTCGTGTGCACCTGTGGGTTAGCTAACCGTCACTGTCACTGGAGCCGCGGGCGGGAAAGTGAAGTGAAGCTATCACATAATATGAGGGCATTGTCGAGCCAGTGTAAGTGATCGTGCATATAAATTATAACACAGGTAAAGGGATTCAACAACCCCTACATTCGTAATACATGATTTAGTCGTATAATAAAAATTCAGTTAACATGAAGAAAATAAGTAATTGTTAATTTACATCTATTGCGTTCAATTCGGTATAGAATAAACGTAGTTTATATGTTAGTAGTTAGCCATCATCTCACAAGATGGCGCCTTATCATTTTACATCTCGATGTTGAGATTCTCTTTTAGTTGTGTGTGTACTTCGGTGACAAACGTCAATAGTGTGGTCAAACTGGTCAAATCAATACCAGTAATCGAACCAATAAATACCACGACTGCCTAAGTTACGGTGTTTCATTCAAACATACAAGGTCTGATCCTGGCTCCCAGGCCTTATTTTGTCATACATGCGTAATAGTGGTGATACTGCGCATGTTCTTATTCGCTTCACGCCATATATCTAGACAGAGACAGTCTTATAAAATGTCTACAACTCATTCGAAGGTACTCGTGACGAAACCCGTTTGTTACGATGGATATTAACAATTGATTTATTAATCACCCAGAACCACAAACGATTCGGCCAAAATATCGATATTTAACAATTCGTTTTTAATATCGATTCAACTTACAAAAGAGGAAGCTCTATTTTCGACGCGTATCTTTCTTTTTCATTACTCCGTGGACCTAAACAAAAACACCAAAAAGACAATTAATTAACATTGTTATAATAATTAATGAATAGTAACAAGTATATAGATTATGTATGTACGTAGTTAAACACCTGTTAAACAGTGACACCTAATAATGATTTATATATTATTTATTTATTACACAGATCGACCGTTGCGCTGATTATCACTATAATTACTGCTTCTGAATTTTACTACATTGGATTAAACTCATTTGTTGTTCTACGAGACATTATTGTTATTAATATAAATAACATATTACCTTCGAAACCGATTGTTCTCGGAGATCGAACTTACGACCTCTAACTTCGGAAGCAGGCCGAGGGGTTAGGGGGCGTCCATTAATTACTTGACATGTTAGATGGGGGAGTAGTCACGTCTTACCCAAAAAACAACTAACAATGGTTTAATTGTAATATGTAAGATAAGAAAAAAAAATGTTAATTTTATAAATAATTCCATTGTAATACAGCACAGTTTAACTTATATAAATACAAATATTTTAAAATCTCACATTCAAATAGGGGAGGGGGGACCAATCAAAATCGCCTCCCGTAATTAATGGATGTCCACTTATCTTGTCGGACCATTAAAACTGCTCTTGGATGATAACATTATGTTCTGTGCTCATAATATGAGACAGATGACATATGTCAGATGTGTCATTCTGTATCTGTCACGAACTGAACGATCATTGCAATGACAGCTCATGGTTAGGCTCCTGTTTGCAGTCTGCATCCTTTGCACAAATCAAACTATTTATTCTTCAAGTTTTTAATCACCAAAAACTTTCTTAACCATTCCTCTATTCCTTCATGTTGGATTTCAAATCTTGCTCAGCCAACGGTCGTAGAAATGATCATGTCAAGCTATTTATTAAAATTGTATACTAGATTCGACTATATTATTAGAAATATTAGAATATTTACACTATGTTGTTTCCCCCAATGCAGTCGTAAACAAACAGTATTTTAATATACAATTTATTACAATTTTACTTTTCCACTATCGATTCTGTATTTTCACTACAATGAAATAACTATATTAATAAAAACTTATTTGGCGTGATTAAATAAATAAAAAATATTTAATTATTACTTGTGCGTATATCAACAGTAGATAGTTCGTATCTAAATATCAAACTAATTGTTAAAGGGAGGGGGAAACATCTATATATACCTATATTCTCTTTACTTATATAGCACTTAAATTAGCCACAAATAGTTGGTTAATAATGTTTGTTAGTCAATGCAACTACATATCTCATTTCAATGACTATGCGTGAAGGGAAAACATTGTCCTTAGGAGTAAGTTATAAAATTGCAATATTCTTTATTCAGTCATTCCCTCCATGCGACTCCATATCATTTTGGATTTCCTTATTTGAACGTCAAGACTTCTTTTCAACACTTGGCTCCGCTCAGTTACTTTTCTTTTAAGATGTTCTTAACGGAGCAATCTAAACTAAGTATATTATGACATCATTGTTTTCACATCTTCGTAAAATTTCATCAAAAAAAAAAAAGTACAATCATTATTATGTTGGTTAGATTGCCATATTATTCTTAACAATATCGTTCCCGTATCGGCCTTCATAGCCATTGGCGGAAGTGTCGTCAAAATGTCCTAAATGACGCTGCTTAAATTATCTGTCATAGATGCAAGAGGCCAATATATATATATACTTAACAAATCAAGATATTTATCAGTTCTTAAATTATTGCTAAAATACGATACACATCTCATTAGACCATTGTGTATGTAAGTAAAGAGCCCATAGGTATAGTTTAATATAAATTACGTTGAAGACATCGATCTAACTGGCTAACCTGCCTAGACATCGGTACTATACATATTTGATTACAGAAGCGCATACTTTCAGACACATTGCTTTTATATATGAATGGTTGCAACATTACCTTCATCTTCTATGATATATTGTGATTGAATGTGAAAAATAACTAAACTTATGGTACATATAAATAAGGTTAATTATCGTGGTTTTGATAATTAATTAATTTTATCTCGGACTGATTTTAGAAAACGATAAAATTATTAATTATTTTCTGCGTTATTTTTTTACTATACAAAAACTACCTGTGCCCATCTAACGTATTGCCATATTTGCTATACGTTGTGGATCACCTTTATGGTAGTGAAAATATAACTGATTCTCAGACCTACTTGATATGCACATAAAATTTCATATAAATCGTTCCAGCCGTTTCAAAGTAACAAATATTTTTATTCAATTAGACTTTTTACAAAGCACTTTCAAATCGTCAGTAAGACATAATTTACGAGATTATAAATTCTACCGCCAGGTTCGGAAGGTTGCTTTTACTGAGAAGAACCTGGCAAGAAACTCAGTAATTACTCTTTTCAAAAAAAATATTAAACAATTTTAAGAGTACAAAATGAATCGCGAAATTTCGGAGGAGTAAGATAACAAACACCGCGACACGAATTTATATATATAATTCTACTATACGTATATGTCACTGAACTCCTAAACTGCTGGACCGATTTTAATGAATTGTATTGCAAGCTTTTGGGTGTGGGCCCTGGATGGTTTAGATACACAAATAAGATATAAATGTTTACATGCATTCATACATTTGGTAGTCCCATACACCGTATTATTAAATTACCGGTGCCGCTCACATATACATTTTGCAGTGTTTTATCACTTGTATCTCGATGTTAAATATATATTCGTGTTAATACATTGCAACCACCCATACATACAATCCAAGCGACACCTATATATACAGGGTGAGGTAAACAAGCGCAAACAAAATGAAACGTGCAAAATAAATTTGTATTATTTTTATTTATATAAACTACGTATTTTTACACAACTTAACAAAATACATACATACATACATCAAATAATCAGAGCAACCAAAATATTATGTCGTTCACACCGGCGTAAGCCTCATAGGCTCACATTGCTGCATTCATTCCTTTGCTCGATAATGGCAAGATTCTATTCAGTCAGCTTACATTGTGAACCATAGGTACAGACAGCATCAAAACTAAACCAACAACATTCTTTCCGCAAGTATCAGACATACTTAGAGAGATTTCTAAATACTTGATCACCAGAAAGTATCACATTGTTCTGAAGGCAATATGCCAACGATCCACGAGTTCTTACTGCTAATATTTTTTTTAAAGACTAACTTCGATTGACTTTTGTTTTGAACCGAAAACAATAAGATTAATAAATAATTTTGATGTTGATCAAAGCTTCTGATGCTGACGGTACCAAATGACCTGGATACATCGATACGTTACTTGGGATTAACTTTATTACTGACGGGGTTCGATATAATATATTTCGTTACACCTCACGGCATCTAAGTGTCTATATTAAAATCTATAACGAACAGTACCCCTATCACCACCGTTTTCATAATCTATACTCGCTAGCGTCACTCGCAATATTTGTATGAGATATTTTAGTTCTTCACGTCACCGCTGGGAGTCGCTGCACAATTTCTCATATAAATGTTCGACGGAGACGCTAGCGAGTATAGAATACGAAAACGGTGGCAAACTCGTGATAGGGGTACTGATTATAACATAATAATCTAATATAATTATAGACGGTTTTGGAACAAATGAAGCAACGTGCCGCAATATTGCCAACGTATTTCAGCTCTCTATAATACTGTTCGCTTGTGAAAGTGCATCACTGAGCTAATTTGACTGTATAATGGATAAGGTAGATCATATTTGTACTATCACAAAAATATTTCGTATTACAAGCATTGAAATTTAGAAGAATAAAAATTCACCAAAATACTTTAAAACTTACAAACAATAAAATAATTAAGGCTAAGCCAAATAATTTTTAAACGACAACTGAAATTCTTAAACAAATTTTATAGTAAAAATTCATCTAATTAAAATATAATAAGGAATATTATCTGTAAATTGCTGGTACTATGTGATGTATTTTAAAAATTATATAAAAAAAAGCTCTATATGATATTTACAAAGCAATAACTCTGGTAACGGTCAAAGCATTTGGGAGATAAATTATAGGAGGAGCGAACACCCCGAAGCACTGCTCACAAGATCTACAATTTACTGTTTACATTTAAGCGAGACTTTTCGATATTAATCTAACTGTTTACAACTAAAATTTAAACGTAGTCGAATTTCGTCCAGTCGCCGTGTTCAGTTCATTCAAATATGTCGCACCATCAGAACGGCCCTATCGTTCTCATACTCAGAAATAAATGTTTTTTGGACATCATAATCAAAGATCTGCAAGTGTGAATTTATAACATAGGCAGCAATTATTTTACCATAATATGTTTTACATACATGTTTTAAAAAAACTACGCATGTATTACTCGTAGTTTTTTGAGGTCTATCTTATGATTTTAAGAAAATTATTTTCGCAAATTTTTGAGTTGAGTTCTGAGGGTGCTAAACATTACGCGTACAAACTACAACTAGCGCGGTAAATATCGTAATTTAGAATAAAAAAAATATCTTGCCAATATTCCATTCCCCATAAATATTGCATAAAATCCATCACAATAAAATGAATACAGCGAGAACATCTCCTTAATGAATTACATCAAATATACTATGTACAATTGCAAATGAGAGTAATTTTTACACTCCGCACGTTTTACTAATTAATTTGTCATTTAATTACCTTTTTTTTAATTATAAATATCTCATAGTAACGTTACAATATAAATTCATAGATGGCCTAAATTATAATACTAAAAAGTGTTGTATTCCGTGGCGGGTAGAGCAGGGCGATCGTGGCTAGACGAGCCTTCGGAGGTGAGGCATTATACCATGTGCATCCCTAGTATTGCATCTCCTTGCCAAATGCCAACACGACACCACGTCGGCAGCATTATCTACACAGCTAAGTATAATTTACGCGGTGAGATAATATTTTATACAGTACAATCGCTTACGAGCCTATCCGGAAAATAAAACGGTGACGATTATCATTAATTACTAATTAACTTGCGATATTTTCAAATGATAGCGGATATGCCTTTTCTTTTGTGCTTACGAGAGTGTGTTTATAATTGAATTGACAGAGGAATAATACGAACGATCTTGTAGATATTGTTTAAAAACATTGCAAGTGTTGGGCGACGTGGAATCCATTCTAATCACTGTGAACACATAACGTCCGTGGAGCGAGTCACCCTCTGTCCGCTGTCCGGTGTCCGGTGTCCGGTGTCCGCTCTCGCCGGACACCCATTACAATATGCAGCACGAAGCTGAGCAACAACTGCTCGAACCGCCTTTACTTTTTTGTCGTTGATCTGAAACATATTACATTCGCTACATTATATACTATTTTTTATTCATTATTACTGAGTACCTGGATGATCGAGCATTGCTCGTTTCTTTTTTGATATGAAACCTAGCTAGATGAATTTATCGCCCCCAAAACCCCCTGCATACTGAAATTCATGAAAACCCTTCGAGCCGTTTCGCTACAATTTTTTTTTTATTTTATTCAGTATAAGGGACACTTGGACCACTCATTTAACGTCATACTAGGGGTGTGCATTGGATTTTCAGTAGGGTAGGCAGGCATAAGCACATACCAATGTGGCGCGGCGTAGGTACATACGTTTTAGTATAGACACAAGCACGACACGAGTGTATTCAGTCTTAAACAATGGTAAGCACTGCTTATCTGGAATGCACGCCCGTTCGTCAAACATGTAACTGTATCTAGACATAATAATGAAAATATATACCTATTTGTTGAGAGCCCAAAAACGGCATACATAGTTATAGTGAATGGGAATACGAACAACTCTACATTATAAATGACTTACGATAATAGAACAAGGAGATAGGATGGGACAGGTTAGGTTATGTTAACTCCATCGGACTTCTGTAAAGGAAATTATACATTGGTACTGGCGATAACAATATAAGCTTTACGAAATTAGGATAAATTAAATTGTAGTAACGATAAGATAAATAAATTATGTCATAAAACTAAGAATGCAGTTAGAACATTTATATCCGTCACAACGACAGTCCGGGAATTAATGTCCTAACTGTATATACGTAGATAGATGAACACTGGCAGCCCTATGCATATCAACTAAGCGTCCATATTATGAGCTAACTCTAGTATAACAACACACGAGCATAGAATGTATCGAAGTCACGACTTTGTAGATACTCTAGTGATATTCTGTTCCCATCTCGTTTCGTATTCAAAAATTACCTAGCTGCCCTACACCACTTGTGAACTACCGTGATATATCTATAATGCTGTTATCTACCAAAATCGTTGTATTGAATTGTAAAAACCGCGATAAAAATTTAAACCGATGTGACTTATCAATGACAACACCTAATTTGGACTTGGAGGTAAGCACTTGGATTATTACAAATTCGGAAACACGGACCGTGCTTTTTTTAGCAGTATCTGGTTATCCGAGCTATGCTCGGTTTCTTCATCACACAAAAAAAGGAAAACATCAGTCTCGAATCGGGGTACTCTAGTTTCGTTATCGCCCCGTATGCTGGAAGCCTCACCTTTGAGCTACCATAACTTGACAGATGTCGGCGAGATTTTCTGTCGTATTGTAATGATATTTTATGAATTTTTCAGTGCCTTAAACCTCTTACATGCAAAATTTCATGAAAATCGATATACAAGAATTGCTCGTTAAAAGATATAAGATTAAAAGTTTAAAATCGACCAGATGTCGGATAACGGCGTTTTAGTAATGCCACGGCAGCGTAGTAGAGGACGATTGTATTGGTGTATGTACCGTGTGAGTTGGGTTCTGGCAGGTGTTCGCGCGGCACGAGGTGCATGACGGTGGTGCGGCCGAGCGGCAGGCCGAGCGCGCCGAGCGTCACCGAGCTGTGCAGGAAGCGGCCCTGGTAGATCAGCCGCAGGATCTCCGCGCGGGACACGCACTCCGTCGCCCAGTCCGCTGCAACACAACAATACCATTACATTATCAAACCATACACATGCTTGTTAGAGTGGAAGTAACAGTTGAGGGCGCCTAAGGAAAAGCCATCATCCTACTAATATTATAAACGCGAAAGTATGTTTGGTACTCTTTCATGCAAAAAAATACTGAATGTATGAGGTCAAATTCTCCGCAGACAGAGTCGCGGGCGCTAGTGACCTAAATTGAAATAAATTAATCTCCAAAAAGGTCAAATTCGGAGCACTCGTAATCGAAGGCAGTGTATGAAGAGATGCATTATTGTAGACGAAGCGAAAGGAGTATGCTAGGATCGTAGTATATGGCACAAATACTATATTATATAATAGTTGGTTGCCCGTAACCCCATGGGTAACATCTTCCGTACCCGATGGTAACATTATAGCGTTTGTGAGAAAGAATATTATCTGTTCTTTATTTAAAAAGAATCAAAAAAGAACTTTTTCAAATTAGATCCAATAAAATATTTTTTTGATTAAATGATAACTCTTCGGATTATATATTGAGATCCGTTCTCTGTCTTCTTTATTAGATATTCGCAAAATTACAATAAAGCCTCGAGTTTCCTTTTACTCTAGCAAATGTAAGAAAATTATGCAAATCGGAGTTCCAGATCAAAGATCGAAATCGTCGTAGATAAAATATTTGAAGCAAGCAATACCGGAAAGCCAGGATGTGTAATGAAGTAAAAGAATATAATTTATATTTTTGTGCTTTAGTTTTAAAATAATTCTTTGTCATATAAATTTGATTAAAAAAATCGCATTTTATAACATTATGGTAAAAAAATAAAAATAAAAACGGAAAATTATTTCATGCCCCCAGAGAGATTTGAACTCTCGACCCCTGGTTTACAAGACCAGTGCTCTAACCCCTGAGCTATGGAGGCTCGCAGAGTATCGTCATAAATGTTCACTAGTATTGACTGCCCGTTCATGTTCTTGTTTTGATTGTTTCCTCTTCTCTGCGGATAGATGGCGCTATTCGCAACAAAAACCAAATTGTCTTCGAATATTATTTTTACATACATTCAATTCAAATTTTCAATAAGATGTATTAAATAGAAAATAGGGACTATTTTCTATTTTTTAAATATATCTTTTAGTAGTGTGTGTATAACATGAAATCCTTACCAGGTATTGGTGTATTTGCAATTTATTTATAGAAGTCGTAAAGTGTCCGTATCTATCGCGTGATATGGTCCAGTAACATTGGTATATATTTAGTTGCTGGCGAACGAAGATAACAGTATAATGCTTGTTGGCGATGTAAGTTACCGGCCACCGGGCGGCGCCACCGTCGCGCCGTACTCGTAAAATGTCACACTTAATTCCCCAAAAACAATGGTATCTTATTTGAACGGTACAAATCCTTCGGTAATCTACATCTTGTTTATTTGAACATTTTAGCTTCAACTGTTTAATGCATTCTCTGATAAGTTTAAGAATATTACTAACTACATTATCGAAGTGGCACTTATCCGTCTCTGTAATCTATACTAATATTATAACGAGAAAAGGTTTGTATGTATGTTTGTAACGAATTGGCGAAACAGTACAGACCGATTTAAAAAATTCTTTCACCATTTGAATGCTAAATTATCACTGATTATTATAAGCTATATTTTATCCCCGTACGCCCACGGGAACGGGAGCTACGTGGGTGAAACCGCGTGACGTCCGATAGTGGTTTTTAATCACAAATTTATTTTTTAAACAATATAAAATTTTGGCACGCGGCTTATCTTAAGCATTCTCCGTGAAACATGTTACATGGAAGGTATTTGAAGGTAAAAGCTACGTACAAAACGGATTTAGGTCGTTTGTCTGTCGATCATTAAATATAAGAGGATCAATCAACAAGGAGTAGCAAACACTAGGTAACTGACCTGACATAACATTAAACCCTGAACAAGGTCGCATACGTGGCTAATTGCTTTTTTCCCACATTCGCTGACGTACATAACAGACCAGATTGTGTTGGTAGCATAGTGTGGGTGGGTGTGGAGCATAAAATACATTTTTATTAACGGTATAAATATGTTTTAAATCAGGGCGCAGCTAGTAGTTTCATATCCATTTAGTAAAAAGCTGTTAATTTGGAATTAGAAACAGACACATCGATTTGATATCTATAGATACTAGCTGTGCCCGACAAACGTTGTATTGCCATATATTTTTTTAGGGTGGTCACCCTTATCATTTAGGGGTATGAAAAATCGCTGTTGGCCGATTCTCAGACCTACCCGATCTGCACACAAAATTTCATAGAAATCGGTCCAGCCGTTTCGGAGGAGTACCGTAACTAACATTGTGACATGGAAATCTTATATATTAGATTAATTTGTTTAAGTTAATTCATGGAGTACATTAGCTAGGAATTACAAACATACACATCGATATTATTTATAGATAATTTACGTATATATCGACCAATTTTATGTAAGTAATTTGGAATTACATACAGACACTTAAATTTTATGTATTTACTAGCTGTACCCCGCGGTTTCACCCGCGTATATCAGGGATGGCCCGCGGTACCCTAATGATTTTTTTTAAATGAAAGTAGCCTAAGTTCATCCTTGTAACATTAGATATCTGCCAGTGAAAGTCCCGTTAAAATAGGTCTAGCCGTTTCAGAGCTATTCCGGAACAAACAGACAGACAGACTGACAGAGACATTATAGAATTTTTTTTTTACCTCACTACCGTATATGCTCTCAAATGCATTTAGTACTTTCATATGCATTTAGTGAAAAGCTTTTATTTTGGAATTACAAACAGACACTTCAATTTTATTTATCTGTATAGATTTATATGTATATGTATAGATTATAAAAGCGAATTAGTTTGGGCAGGCACATGTGAAATAATTTTTGGTGCTCGTCGTGGCATTATTCAACGATACAAGTAGTCACAAAGCATGTTGTTTTGATATGTCAAGATGTAATTTGTCAGTCATTTATATGTTAAACACTTTTTTGTGACATCTGATCAAATAAAGATTGTCCGAGTTTAAGTTGTTTTTCATCAAAACTAGTTGAACGACCTCGACTTTACGATCATAATCTCTTGATTGATGTGTTTTATAAAAACTAAACAACTATTTATAAGTTTATACGTAATCCCACAAAGGTCACGTCACGTCGACTGCAGACTGGGATTCGGCGAGCTCCAAACATCCTGAGGAACATTCGGAGGCAAGTCCACGCATTTTTATACCAACACGCACATCAAATCACGTTTGAAAAAGACTTGATGAACATAAACACAATGAAATGAGAAGGAAAATTAGCACTAGTAACTCACGAATACATCATATCCCTGGCCTTATCCCATGCATTGTTGCGATCGGCACTTGGTTCAACCAGATGCGGCTGATCACCTTTTTTTTATACGAAGCGACTGCCATCTGATTTTCGCTATCCCTTTAATGAGGAAAATCTGTGATCTTGGTTAACCAGTTGTCAAGACTATTTTAGGCCTCCGACCGACCTGTAATGATTGCCAGAGATGTTAAATTGGTAACCGGGACCGACGGCTTAACGTGCTCTCCGAGGCACGGAGGCTAGCTATTATTGCTAGAGCATTAGCTATCTGCCAGTGAAAGTCCCGTTAAAATCGGTCCAGCCGTTTCAGCGATACACAGACAGACAGATAGACAGAAAGACGGACCGACGTACCGTATATCCGTATACCGTATAACGTCAGTACCGTATATGTATACCTCCGTATGCATTTAGTAATATTTTTTATTTTTTAATTACAAAGAGACATTTCAATTTTATTTAACTGTATAGTATGTATATTATATAGTAAATGTATATGTATGTATAGATATAGATGAGCTCATACGACACAAAGAAGAATGGGATAAGGGCAGGAGGATAATGATGACAACACAAGCATATGTCCCATGATGGTAAGTGGTCTACAGCAGTATTGAACTGTAACGCAGGCCTTACCAGACAAAGGGACGTTACAGAGAAAATAAATGACATTTCCCTACAAGTGCCTACAATAGGCATAACAACGACCCAACGAATAATATTTCCTTGTATTTACTTCAATTTCAATAGCGCTACGTCTGTTATCTCTAGAGAATTCAGTGTTATTTGAGCACAAAGAGTTCATAACATAGACAAAGTTTCTTGGAGATCCATTCGGCCCGTTGTGCAGACAAGCAAGTCTGTTGTCACAAACAATTAACTCTCCCCGCGCGGTCATTTATATGGAGATGTGGGCGAAACGTACAAACAACCAACTTTTATCAATTAGTCCTGCTTTTGTTATCTTTACTTTAAAACATTTTGGGACAAATGTCTACTTTACAACTAATAACGTAGAGAACTTAATTAGAACAGTCGATGGCATACATTTAAACGAAACATGTGTTAAATATCTTAACATATTTAACACATCACTACACTACATCTTACTAATATTATAAACGCGAAAGTTTGTAAGTATGGGTTGATAAAACTTTGCAATAATATAGTTTATACATCAGAATAACACAAAGGCTAAAATTTAAAAATATATTGTGTACATTGTCCTAAATATAAAGTTAAGTCAAATACTGCGCAGGTGGAATAGTCTATATGTTTGCTTGAACGCGCTAATCTCAGGAACTACTGGTCCGATTTGAAAATTATTTCATTTTTAGATAGTCCATTTACCGAGGAACGATTTAAGGTTTTTTTAGTTAGGCCAAAAAAACTCCACCCAATAGTTAGGGTTTAAGAATATGGCTATGGTATCCCCTGCCTGTCGTAAGAGGCGACTAAAAGGGGGCTTGAGGGCCTGCTGGCGGTGGTCGGGGTGGAAGCTTTGACCACCGAGCCGAAGGCTCCAGGGGCGGCGACACAGCTGCCCCGGCAAAGTGTGGGGGACACCGGTGCGTTCTATCAGAGTACCCGGAGCACGGTTTTAGTGCGGTAAGAATCCCACATACCCCGACCTGCCTCTCCCAGGGCGGTCGGGGTCCTTTTGAAAGTTTCCCCCTCGTCAACAAAAAAAAAGCAAAGTAACTATTCCACTTTTAACATGTTTTCTCCCCAAGTAAATCCGAACAATACTCCTTAAAATATAAAAGCTTTGCAATTCAAGATTCAACTGGTATGCTGCGAAGCAATGTCAATATTAGAATTTCTATATAAATCCTTGCCTGTGGAAATATTCAGTGCGACGGGTATAAACTTCTAGGCATTCTTAAACGTATTGAATACGAAGACGCTCTCACAACACCCTGACCCCGTAACACAAAGAATGTGATAATGACTAAAACAATTTGTCTTCAGACTAAATTGAAATTTTTTACCTTCCACTGTAATAACGTTACGAATAAAATTCGAGAATTTGATAAAGAAATGAACACGAAAATGAAACATAATATGGGATCAATAGAAACGACATGACTTCTGTATAACTTAACCTATTGAATGTCAGATCCAATATTACGATGAATGGCAACTGATTTCGTTATTTCTGAGCTTCACTTTGGCATTCAATGTTTTAACTACACGAATGAATTTCTGAATGAATCCGAAAAATAAGCAATCACGAATATATTCCTTTCAAAAGTCTGAAAAAAATATGCCCACGCCATCCTAGATGAATCCCCGAAGCAGGTAAGCAGAGGTGTTGTAACAACAACACCCACATTTCACTGAATATGATTAAATGCCAACGTGACAGAGGGTGAGTCTATCGCCGTCTCAATACATACGTCTTTGAATTACTTCTCAGAAATATGCAGGTTTCCTCACGATGTTTTCCTTCACCGAAAAGCACGTGGTGTGCAATCACTGCACATGAGTTTTTAGAAAAACTCATTGGTATAGGCCCCGCTGGGCTTTTACTTCAAATTGAACTTTTATATGACCTTTTATACTGTCGAACACAGCCTATTCACAATCTGACTAGCTTTCACCACCGACTTCGTCCCCGTTATGATTATAAAGTATTGTATGTCAGTCCTTGAGACTTACTAAAAGGAAACAGATAGAGAGACAACTCATTTACTCAATAGATGGCGCCACCCGTCAGTTATATAGCAGTATAGTGACTTTTTCTTAAACTCTAAAAGCTCTCTTCATTATTTAAAACAAAGTCCAATTTCAATGATTGCCAAATAGCAGAATAACAATGAAACGAAATATCGATGAAATCACAGAAAAAAAACAATTAAAATTAATAATAATTTTACCCATGAATTTGAATCTACGCGGGTGATACCGGATCACATCTAGTAGATAACATAGCCGTAAAGTACATAGTGATATAGAAGTATAATATATTCCGTGGCGCTAGTTACTCACCCTCAGGCCAATTGTCGTAAACATGTATGGCGATGTCGCCCGCCGAGTCCACTGGATTGAACACGAACTCCTTTGTTTTGCCGGACACCAGTATCAGACGCAAGTTTATCTGCAACAAATACAATATTGTTATTATTAGTTACAATGTCATTTTATTTATACCTACTATCTGCGCTCACAGGCATTCGCGACCTCTTTCAGAATATTGGACCAAAGTGGAAAGAATTATTTCAATAATATTTACTCATAATCTCCCTGACCTTATCCCATACAATGTTGCTGAATATTTACCGATTAAAATAGCACAAGGGAAATTATACCCAAAAAATCGATAGTGTATGTATGTATTTCCATGTCTCAGTTATATCTATGTAGTACAACCTTCAAACACAGAATAAACATCAGTTATTATTAATTTTGTAAGTAAGTAAACTATCTACTAAAAAAATATGTGATGTTTATTGAATAATTTCATAATATACAATAAAATAACTGAAATGATGAAGAAATGAACCTTTTAGAAAAAAGCTTTCTTATAAAAAATATTACGTAATTGCTGCTATAAAATCGTAATTGCGAAAATTAACTTTCGAAATTATCTTAATAAACTGTAGGTAACCGCTAAGTATATATAACTCAAAGGTGACTGACTGACATAGTGATCTATCAACACACAGCCCAAACCACTGGACGGATCGGGCTGAAATTTGGCATGCAGGTAGATGTTATGACGTAGGCGTCCGCTAAGAAAGGATTCTGATTAATTCTACCTCCAAGGGGATAAAATAGGGGATGAAAGTTTGTATGAAACTTTGTCAATTTCAAACCGATATATTATATACAACTAAATCTACGCAGGTGAAACCGCGGGGCACAGCTAGTTATATTTATAAACGAAGTCAAATGTAGTATTCTACCGACATATCGATACAATACTAATGGTACTTAAGCTTATTTGTTTATTTTAAATATTGTTACTTTTGATGTTTTGTAAACCTTTGGAGAAAAAACTAAATACCTTCGTTTTAGTTTGTGGAATAAGAAGGCATATTAATATTTATTCAAAAAAATAAATAAAGCACAAAAGTCGTTGACGACCCTGCCAGGATTCGAACCTGGAATCTTCTGATCCGTAGTCAGACGCGTTATCCATTGCGCCACAGGGCCTGTTAACAAATTGACGAAAATGGATTATAATAAAAATGACGCCCAGAATAATTTTCTTAAATGATTTTTTATTACTATTCAACTATGTAAAAAAAATATGTACTTATGTAAGATTTTAAAGGCAGATTCAATCTCAGTTTATTTATTTAATGAACATCATTGACTCTTACTAAGACACTGTATTATTTACTTAAATTCATTTATAGTTATAATATTAGGGTTAATTATGTATGAGAGGATGAAAAAAAAAATATTTCTAAGTCTCCGCCGACCTCGTGCCATCTGTCGGGCTTCGCGGCAACTACTTTATTTTCTGAGTTTTTTGCTTAGAAAATAAAGTAGTTGCCGCGAAGCCTAACAATGAATTTACCACTTACTTGATAATATTACTCAGAAGTAAATAAGCACAGAACTGGTATTCGAAAACATTTTATACATGGTCATTATTACTTTTATTATTATTGCATACATTCCCCGTTTCATCCCGATTCATCCGACTACTGGTCAGGGAATGGACATACATGCTCACGCCTGTATTCCCCGAAGGGGTAGGCAAAGGTGTTGTTATCACAACACCCACTTTTCACTGAAGATAATTAAGTGCCAACGTGACAGATTGTGAGTCCATCGCCGTCTCAGGTACTATACATACGTCTTTGAATTACTTCTCAGAAATAAGCTGGCTTCCTCACGATGTTTTCGTTCACCGTAAAGAGTTTTTTTTAGAAAAACTCATTGGTACAGGCCCCGCTGGGATTTGAACTTGCGTCGCTTGCATAGCAGGCGACTGCTCAAACCCCGAGGCCACCACAGCTCTCAGGGAATGGAATGGAGTTAGTTTAGACTCTTGTATAAAAATATTTCTTGTATAAATAAAACGTATGTATAGTGCCTGAGACGGCGATAGATTCACCATCTGTCACGTTGGCACTTAATCAAACTCGGTGAAAAGTGGGTGTTGTGATTACAACACCTCTGCCTACCCCTTCGGGGAATACAGGCGTGAGCATATGTGTGTGATCTTTCTTAATTTAAAATTAACTTTACGAGATCAGCGTACTTCATTATTCACGACGGAAGGCACAAAAAAGATATTGCAAGTTGTTCGTTACAGAAGAGGGTAAAATTTTATGGTAGAGTGCAGTCAATGTACTGGGGTCGGCGTTGTTTATTGTTCGAATTGTGCAAACAGACATCTACGAGATAGAACGGCTGGTGGCACACACCCTCCCCTCATTGATTTTAGGGATGACTAAGCGGATATTCATATGCCATGAATACTGCAAAAGAGAGAGTTTCAAGCACTGACCTCTGCCGCACTATAAATATAAGCTTACTAAACTGTATGGAATATAGACCAATTTTGTGGAATGCGACGTTTACTTATGAGGCAACTGACCCATACAATATCCCTTTTTCTGGCATCGAAAACCAAGTGGTCATTTTGTCTGAAATAAATGAATAGCAATTGGGTAGCACGTGACTCAAACCAACTCGATCAACACTTGTAATCATAACCATAGGATCACATGAGGTCATTCGATAGGCACCCTATGGAATAACTTCCTGCAGCATTCTGCCCACCTAGTACTTTTCAAATTGTAAAACTGTTATAATTTTTTTATTTACTCTCACATCTACTAAAATTTAAAGCGACCCTATCCAAATTAGTCCGAGAGCTGTCCCTACATGCTTGCTATAGACAGACAACAGCGCAAAAAGGTGCGTATCTATTTACTAGTAATACGACGTTTTGCCTTTATTATCCGAAGTTTGGATTATCCAAAAAATATTGTCTTTAAGTTAATAAGGTTAGAAGATTATCATTACCTATACAATACAATATTGTATTGTCTCAAGAAACTTTGAAGCCTTTGAAACTAACGAAACTCATAACAAATTTAACTAGACAAAGGACGAATCAAGAGGAAAAGGAAATCCATTCACCAACTTTGCCAAAACTTTGACAAAAGTATATTTAAAGAGTTGGCACTGAAATTTATATATAAAATTAACACTTTTATAAAGGTACTTTGTACAAAGTGAGCAAGCCGGTAAGTTTCTACCGACATAATACCACCTGCCTGATAAATAGTAAGTGACTTCATGCGTCTCTCACACAACGAAAGAGCTGCACTCTACTTTAGTACAACATCTCCACCTCTCCATGCTTCCGAAGTTTATTTGGTTGCGTAGGCTTAAAAATTCGAACAGGAAACCCCGTTTACGCGCCCCTGCCTCTTATACTATACTGTAGAATTTTCAACCACACGCAGTTAAATCTGGATAACATTTAAATACACTTGTTGGTGTGTAAGTATCGGATCTGGAAAGCCCATGCCAATAATGTTTAGGAATAGGCAAAGGAGGATGATTGAATTACATCGAAATAATGTCCCGTCCGCAATGCAGTAGAAAGGAATGTCGGTGCTTGTAACCCACCGTTTCGTACCCACCCCTGCAATGTAATGATTGATCACTACAACAGAAAATATGCGAGAACCTAATGCATACATAAACAGGTAGGTACTCGGTGCGGATACAATGTTACAATATACATATATTAGCATGCTCCACTATACTCTCACAATACAACTTAAATAATTGTATAACCTATATGAAAGCTTAATTTCTTAACCTCTTTAACAACAACAAATAGTTCCAGTCCATGGACATCAACATGTTTTTCAATTTAATAAAATTATGATCTTTCCATTTACAGCTGATAAACGTTTAATTATTAAATACATCGTTTAATTTTAACATTACGTAACATTTTATGATCAGTTATTTAAGTATCCTCACTCAAGTAATGTTTTTATTATCAACATTAGCATTTACTGTGTCTAAACTGCCTTCACTTTTTCGATCAATTTGATCTAAATTAAGTAGCAAACAATGTTATTTACGTTCATTGGCATTGACATTTGTCGTGTTGTGCTTGTAATAAAAAATAAATGTAAAAGTCCCGAAGTTATTTGGTGCAAATATAGGACGTAGTGACCGCAGAGCGGGCTATACACGCGACTTTCCCTGGCGAGGTGCCAACATGGTGCATGTTGTCCCGTGTAATCACTCCAGCGTATTTGGGAATGCTGGCCAAAAGTCAAAGTTCGCTGCAAACCCACATTTAGAACAAATTTATGGGGAAATTCAAATTACGATGCCAAACGGCGTGTCGATAATAACGTGCCACACATTTTCAGATGGTAAGCACCACTTTCGTTTCAATTTCTAGTTGATTATATGATATGTATTGCTGGCAAAAGAAAATACGCCGCTAGCGATTTTCTGTCATGTCATCAAGCGCATAATATAGGGAGCAGGCCCTACATACATACCCTTTGTATAAGTATAGTAAATAGCAAAATATTTCAAACGTTATTGAAATATGTCTATTAAATAGTCAAGTCCGACAATAGATAGATCGTCATCTTTCTGAGACCAAAGTCGATTGAGTCCTTTGACACATGCCTTTTACGTGAACAAGTACATCTAATATATACAGCAGATACATACATAGAGCCGTGATGGCCTTGAGGTTTGAGCAGTCGCCTGCTACGCAAGCGACGCAAGTTCGAATCCCAGCGGGCCTGTACCAATGAGTATTTCTAACAAACTTATGTACAGTGATTTCACACCACGTGCTTTACGGTGATGGAAAACATCGTAAGGAAACCTGCATATTTCTGAGAAGTAATTCAATGAAGTATGTAAAGTGTCTGAGACGGCGATCGACTCACCATCTGTCACTTAATTATTTTCGGTGAAAAGTGGGTGTTGTGATTACAACACCTCTGCCTACCCCTTCAGGGAATACAGGTGTGAGCATATGTATGTAGATACATATGAGTCTCTATCCGTTAACTGTGATGTAACAAAATAATTTTGCGAACCCAATTCTCTTGATTTAGCATGCGATTTACTTAGTCACGGTTACGTGTCGGTGTTGCATTTAGTGAAAGTATTTCATCTGTAACGACGGATACGTCATTTACTGTCGTGATCGTAACAATTGCGAATCTTTTGACTATTTTGCAACTTTACGCAACACTGAATTTGCAAACTTTCAATTGGTCGCATAAATGTATACAACGACGAGAGTCCTACCTAAATCTATACTAGTACATAAAACTGAAGATTTTGTTTGTTTTCTGAACGCTCTTATGTCAGGAACTGCTGGGAAGACTTGGATAATTCTTTCAGAGTTATATAGCCCACTTATTGATAGCCCATTTATAGATGTCATCACGCTCACAACAATTACGGTAAATTAGCTTTAGCCCAAAGTAATTATTCCACGCGGACGAAGTCGCGGGCAGAAGCTATATCAAAGTAATAATGCGAACACTATGAAAATATTGATTAAGTTTTAAAAAAGTATATAAAGGAGAAAATTACTTTTCTATGCATTTAGTGAAAAGCGGTTACTTGTGATTTACAAACATAGATAAATAAAACCCAGGACTGGCTGAAAATCTAAAATACCACACTGGTAGAGGTGTGAATTTCTTGGACAATTTAGATCTGACATAGGCATTTGGTGAAAAAAGCTCAAATAAATTAGGGAGCGCCTCGAAGCCCATTGACCTGGTTATTTGGGCTTGGGGTGTCGTAAATCAACCAATTATCGCCCCGGGCATATTTCTCCACCGTACTCTACGTATCTTGTCGATGGCTACCCTTAGATGGGCCACTATAAATGGCTCACTATTTTTTCAACCCATAATTTCTGATATATCTTGATGAAAAGACGTAAAAATATCATTAGCTTGTCTTCACGAGTTATAAGAGCTGACCTTGAGTACCGCGGTACCTAGTTATTGTTTAATTCTTGTATGGAGCGAGCGCGAACAAATATATATGCGCATTATCCCCACTATTTAAGCTGAGCGCTCTTACCTCGTGAAGGCATCTGTAACTGGATATAGGCCTTACAAGTTTACGCTTCTTAGGATTTAGACGAAATGGAACAGCATCATGCCCCCGGCCTTATCCCATAAATTATTGGGGTCGGCACTTGGTTCAATCCGATGCGGCTGATAAATTCGCAACCTCTTCAACGAAGATAATCTGTGATCTGGGTTAAACCAGTTGTCAGACTATTTTAAGGCCTCCAAGATTAATTGGCAACCGGGACTGAAGGCTTAACGAGCTCTCCGAGGCACGGAGGGAACTCAGGCGGTCACCCATCCAATTACTGGCTAGGGTTAGGGTAGCTTAACTTCGCTCATCGATCGAAATAGAACATATGCAACGGTTATTATAATGAGCAGATATCATACGGCAATCAATCGCAGTTTTTAATAACATTTTGTCTGACAGCATTCAACGTAGCACATAAATCATATTGCTTGATCAAACATAACTTCTATTGGTCAACACAATGACATAACGAAATTGGTTACAGTTTCACAATGATTGTTTGTCATTTTTGTCTTGAAAAAATCTACGAATGTTGGATAACAATTGCTTGAAATTACACTAGATTGTCGTGGCAAAGTAGAAAAATGAATCACCATAGCAATTACCATTCCATTCCACATAAACCGTATCACATAGAGCCCAAATTATTGACCCGGGACCCCGCCTGTCTAATTATACCGTCTGTCGAGCTCCAAGCCCAAACCATAAATATTTGAAATTAAGTCCAGACACGATCCAGTGGCGTATCATTAACCTTTTGGCCGATTACCGCGATAGTCTAAAGTCACGAACTACATTACCTACGCATTTTATTACCCCTGAAGCCAAAGCGTAGCTGGATTTGTAAACTAAGACAAAGACGTGAAACATGAAATCCCACGGGTTTTGATAAAACTAGATGCAGTATGTGGAGCCACGTACGAGATGAGCACAGAATTTCGATCACAAACACATTTAGCAAATAATGTTTGGATAGAATGAACGTGTCACTTGGTTCGTAGCTCGATATCGTCTTTTTCGCTATCATAAAAGTACGATAGATATGTCTGTATTTTATTGACGATATATATTTGGGCGTGTAGTTTCGTCACCATCACCTGCCCTTATCCTATGTTATTTGTCGCAATGTGTTCTTCTCTTCCATTTCTCTCTACCAGCCGTCATATCTGTATTCACTCCCATTTTAGCCATATCGTCTTTCACACAATCTAGGGTTGGTAATTTATACCTTAAAAATCGTCGAGCGATGGGATAAATTTTTTTGTTTGTTTGACCCTAACGCACCTATTTAAATACACGTTGTTTATGTAAAAAGAATGATTTAACTCTCAATCTTGTCTATTTTTCTCACTACGGCAATATCGCAACAAAATTAAGTTTTTACAGTACCAGTGTGAAGTGTGTTGTGCTCAATACTAAGATAACATTTTTAAATACATCTTAAAGGTATGAACCCAAAAAAGAACGTAAAGTAGGAAGCCTCTAGATACTTAAACAAAATCATTTCTTATGGGTTGAATCCAAAAAAGACTACTTATCTGAAAATTGGGATCTCGCTCCATCTATAACCATAATGTACTTATTTGGAAGTTTGGTTAAAGGTTCTCAGATCTGTAATTTCTTCTTCTGTATTCTTCCTCGTTTTTTGTCCTGGCCACGGACTCGACTCATCTCTTAACTCATCATTCTATCAGAATTTAATGCTTCACATCAGAAATAGGTGCCGGGGCTAGTTATGAGCGCTGACCTTGAGTCCAGTAGTCATTGAATGAGTCTCTCTGTCTGTATGGGTCGAAGCGAATACAGTTACTCTCCCTATTTTCGCTAAGTGCTCATAACTCGTGACGGCACCTGTACGTACATTCAAGTTAACGGACTAACATTGAACAGGGACCATTAATTACAGGCTATCTACTGCCTAAGCCCCATCAATAAATAATGTTTTGAAGTTTGCCTGATACTGTGTTTAATATGTCCGTATCGATTGTTTGTAGACAAAGGAAAGTGACGTGCGACCTCCAAGTCTAGACCCGATCGATAGATATGAAACGCAGGTGTGACGTCATTGCAACGACATGACTACTTTCACCGTTACTGGATAAATGTTTCAGGGAAACATTACATTAATTTTGTAATGTTCAATTCCGGTGCCAAACTGGGCAAACCCGTCTAGAATTACAACGAAGCCGCCTGCGTTTCGCCTGCACTAAGTAGCCTGTTTTATGAACGCTAATTTAGGAGGTAGAATTTTCATAGCTTTCATTTCTCATGTTTCATATTGGAAGAAATTATAAAGTATATGCGACTTCAGGTTTGAATTAGGCTTTTATGATTGAACACATTGCGCCGAACCTAAATAACCATAGGAGAATAGGCAGGCGAAACCCGATGATTGACTTGACTTCAGGTTTAGCAAACATTATTTAACTTTAATGCTTTCCATGACATAATAATTATTCATAAATCTATGTCCTCCGGAGAAGGAAGTCTGGGTATAATTTAAATAAACTATCCGGAAATGCCGAAAACTTTGAAATCATCTACAGCTCACTCTTATATGGTTAAAGATATTTATTTCTCAAAGGTTTTCAATTTTAGTTTAACTGAGAAATAAAATTTGAATCTCATAGTAGTAGTGTGTCGTAAGTGCCGTAGCGGTGTTATTTAAATAGTTAAGCATAATCTCACAAGTGAAGTGGGTTGTGTTATTAAGAATAACAAATTATGAGGGTAGTGCGATAAATAAAACAAGTCCAACCAATAATAGTGCAACCACGTCGATGCAAGTTATCGCCGTGACTTACCTACCACCCGAAGCATGGAAACGCAGTGTTTGTTACTCCCGGAGTAACCATAAAATCAACGAATCGACATTCGAATCAGGGTCTGTAGACATAGTAACACTATCCTCACGATTGCCATGTACAAACGATACGGGAATGACATATGTCACATAACAGATGTATGTCATTTCTATAAATTTCGTTTCTATTAGTGCAAGCGCGAGAGAATGTTTAAACTTTGTCTAGGCCGACAGGATAAGGAGAAAATTATAAATCATTGCCAAACTATTATGATTACTGTGGCACACTTCCTTTTTCAATTTCTCCACCGACAAGAGTATGCTCTTGTATGGTTTGTCCACAATCCTTGAGCTCTTGATACGACACTACATCCCCTTTCTCCTTCAATTGGTCTATATGCTTCTCCGAGGTCTACCCATTCTTTTTCTTCCTTCTATTTTTAGATTAACGTGTCGTATCAAATACCTAACAATTTTTCTCTTATATTTTTCAATCGTTCTCTGTGGCACTGTGACGACATTAACCTAAGCCTTCTGAGTGACCATTATTATGAAATAGCAACCAAACCACAACTGCCGCAGGATAGTCCTTGGTCTCCTTTAAGTTGTAATTGATAACAACAATGTCCTGGCTTGGAGCTTTGGACGGTGCTAACGAGCCCAGTAAATAATATTAATAGTGGCGTTACCATCCCCATGCCATAATGTATAATTAAGAGGACCCTTTAGATTAATTAAGGAGATTGCGAGAGTGTTTAATTAAATCCGAATACCCGGAAATTACATGATCAGAAAAAGTATACAACGCCCGTTTATAGCTCGTATGGTTTATTGTGTGTTCTTCCCGCGGTTCCACCCGCGTAGACTTAATTTCATGGGTGACTCGCGGAACCCTTTAATAAATGTAGCCTAAGTTACTCCTTGTAACTTTAGCTATATACCAGTGAAAGTCCCATTGGAATCGGTCATGTCCTTTCAGATGAACACGGAACAAACAGACACAAAGAGAACAAAATATATTATTATTATTCATATAATAAAAGACCCTTAAAATGTCTGTATAATTAATATTAATATAAACTTTTAGAACAAACGTACAAACTAGCACAGATATTGGCCCGAGTTTTCTGCGATCAGCTACTTAGATCTGTGTGCTTGCTGCCTTAGTGTAATAAAAAAAACTTATTAACACAAATGTTATTCAATTGTGTAAAGCCCTGTGTAACTTGATATGGCAGCAAAATAAAAAATAACAATATTGAACATACAAAAAAACGTAACAATAATTTGACCTGACATTTGTGGTAGCTTTATCATTGAAGAGCTGCATTGTATTTGCAAATATATTTCAACCTAAACATATCAAAACGGTTCTAATCAGTACTTAACTCCTCGTCCTATCAAAATATGGCACACGAAACCTATTCTATTAATTTGACCGTAACTTTCTTTGTGTTCGATTGTACGTAATAATATTTATGACGGGGTCCCGAGGGGCTGGGGCGGTGACGTCACTGCCCTGTTCCGCAGACCGCCTTTCGCCGCGAGCCAATTGGGCCAAGGATTCTCTTCTAATTACCATCGCTGTCCGGAACACTTATTACATCAACGCGAACAAAAACATCGTAAAAGTGCCTCACAGTAAAATCGTTGAATAACGTTGGAACCACAGGAATCATAAATCTATACACATAAATAAAATTCAAGTGTTTGTTTCCAAAAATCCAAACTTACACTTTTGACTAAATGCACATGAAAGTACACGCAACTGACGTAGAAAAACCAATGTTTTTAATTTGTCTGTGAAAGTCCGTCTGTCTGTCTGTCTGTCTGTATGTTCCGGGTAATCTCTGAAACGGCTGGACAGACTGAATGGAACTTTCGCTGACATATAGCTAATGTAACTTAGGCCACTTTTATTTAAAAAAACATTTAGGGTTCCGTGGGAATGAACTATCTACGCGGGTGAAACCGCTGGGCACAGCTAGTATATCATAAGAAGAATACTATTCAATAAAAGCCACTTTAAAAAGCGAGTATAACTATCAGACACTTTTTTATTTTATTTACACGCAAAACATGTAATTTCACATAATTCCAATAAAGTTCTCCATACCTAGTAACTTTCAATAAACTTAAGAGGAACCATTACTTACACGCTAAAGCATAAGCACTTCACATTGTCCTATAAAATGTGTAAAAACTCCAATCAGTGAGAACAGTGTGAGGGGCACGACGTGTTCAAGTAGCCGCAGTGCAGCCAACAGGGCCAAGAGATCCAACACCAGCTACGTGTGGACCAAACTATAAGCTGAAACTACGCTTACACGACAAAAGATATTTGGATGCGGCAGAATTAGTAACGATTTTTTCTTCTTATATAAATAAATAAAGTGTGTGTCTGTAAATCAAAATTATTAGCGTTTCACTAAAGGCATATGAAAGTTACTACAAAGATTTTACCGGAACTTTTACTGGCGGATAGCTGATGTTACATGGAGTAACTTATTAGGTTTCCGTGAACTAATGCCACCCTTGAAATTAAGTCTACGCGGGTGAAATCGCAGGGCACAGCTAGTTTAAAAATAAATAATTTTATAAATAGCAATAGATTAATAATTGAGATTTCATATAAGTTGCTAAAACATAAACGTGCATTTAGCAAACAATTCATAGTATTCCAATAATATTCGATTATTTAACTTCTCAATTAATTATGACAATTAGCCCATCCTGAAACTCGGATCAGTTGTATCGAAAATTACCTTTATACACACAAACTTTAATAATATTAGTTTATAATGAAGAAGCTCGGGTCGCTTTTCATTTGCGCATAGCCTTGAGAAGCAGATGCGCAGTTTTATTGGTGCACCACGTCTGAAATATGGTAAGAAATGAGGAGCGTACGTGAGGGGAATTTACATAATAATATCTTACAGATGTAGCCTTACTATTATTAGTTGTAGAGGTGTCTTTAAAGTCAAGGTCCTAAGCCAATTATCTATATTCAAAATCAAAATATCTTTATTTGATTAGACTTCTTACAAAGTACTTTCAAATCGTCAGAAGGACACAAAATACATTATACATGATTATAAATGTTACCACATGTGTCCAACTCCAAGAAAACCAATAAACTGCCAGTAGACTCAGCTCTCGGAGAACTAATAAACCTTAATAGGCAGACAGACGCTAAATTTTTGCTAAAAAAACGTTCTAGAAAAGGTTTCTTACGAACTTCAGTGCTGAAGAAAAAACTATTTCCTTTCGTTGCGGGTACACTGCGGATACAGGACGTCCGGTCGAGGGAAAGCCCGGGAAATGGTCGATCGGGCTCTAATGAGCAATACGAGGGATGAAAAGTCTTTTGGTATCTTAACAGTCGTAAGTTTTGATACTCAAACATGTGAAGAAATAAAATCGAAATCTATCTATACTAATATTATAAATAGGAAAGATTTGTATGTAAACTATTGGACCGATTAGAAAAATTATTTCAGCAATGGATAGCTACATTATCAACGGGTAGCATAAGCTATATTTTATCTCCTAAACTTTAAATGTCGTTTTATAAGACAATATGGCAGGAATTGTGAAATTTCAATAAACAATGGCGTTGCTCTGTAAACAAAGATTTATTTTACTATTTACACAAATAACAATATTAACAGCATTTAACTAAAATCATACTATCTTACCTGTAAACAGAGAAACGACATTTAAAGTTTATTCCTTAAATTAGTCAATTCCTTTATATTATTTTACTAGCCCTACGACTCCATTTTTATGTTGGTTCTGTCTACTTGACACAATAGCTGTTTAACCAACCATGTAGGCTGTCATTACACATATTAAAGAAGTATAGTTTGTTTACATCCATACTCCCAAATGAACGAGAACTACGCGGGTGTAGCCGCGTGATGTCCGTTGGTGTTTAATATAATAACATAACACGAGTGTAAGTAATTTGATTCTCTATTGTTTTCAGTTGGATGACAATCTCGCTCTCATAAGTATGAAACAAGAATGATGTTCAGAGGACGTACGTGGTCCAGGGGACAATCAAGACGCATTCAACGATTCCTCATTTCTCAAAGTGTGACATGTAGTTCTGAGGGAACTGATGAACATACACAGATGCCGGTTAAAATCAAGGTTTCCTTTTTGCTTCACCTTAGTCGGATAAGAACACGAGGTCAAGTCTTTTATCTAGGTATCTAGATCGAAACTAGATTATAGGCTTTTGAAGTTTTATTGTATCCTTTTAACAACTTACAGGCTTAGTTAGTTATCTCTTCATCAAATAGATGATCAGAAGATTTAGTGGCTTTTTTTAAAAAAAAGGGATTTTTTATGATTTTTGTCAGTATGTCAGTAGTATAAATGGTGTAAATATGTGCTTTATTTTGCTACTCGAAACTATTTTATGTAATATGTGTGATATATTTGCAAGTTTTTGTATTTTCCATTGATGCTTCGCTCTTATTGACCTTCCTCGTAAAATGAACTATCTAACACAAAAATATGTTATCAGTTAAAGTTTTCCAATATTTCCTGAGATTATTGCGTTCACCAAATTAACAAACGAACAAACTCTTCAAATTTATTATATTAGTTTAGATTTTGTGTAGGGTAAAATTCCACACGATGCCATGATTATACTCAATTCATCTTTTACTAAAAATTGTTGCTGAAGGTTAGGAGAAGATGGTGCGACGGGATAAACCGGGGCGATGATAAATGTTCCCTGCGAATCATATCTTAGGCCAATTTGTAGCGAGCCGACAGTTTGTTGTCGACGCTTCCGGCAACTGCGCTAAAACGATTAGCGTGAGTACAATACCACCACACAATGACAACTAGGGTTGCCAGGACATAGTGGGACTTTTTGGTTGCGTGTGCCGCCAATAGAAACGGTGGCCGGCTTGTCCAGGTTTTTTTAGGACAACGAGCAAGGGCCGAGCGAAGCCTAGCTGATGACTTGGACAGTAATGAAGTACATACTTGAATTGATTTGGTATTCGATGTTATTTATATTTCAATAGAATTTATCAAGAGTCATGGGAATAATAAAAAAGGTTGATTTATTGCTTGATACTGGAAAAAATTCTCTATAATGTATAATAATGTCCGGTCTTTTTGCCCATATATCCAGCCAAAGTGGCTGGTCTATTCGGCTATTTGATTTGCCGTCCTGGCAACCCTAGATACAACTCGTCTAATTCACCAAAAACTGTATTGCGCATGACGTGACATACGATATCAAAAACGCGTTCATTTCCTGCTTCACATGAAAAATGGAATGCCGATATTTTTAAATGCTCAACCTTGAGTGACCCGGGCTTTTATGAGTGGCAAAAACGTTATTATCAGTAATATCGCCTCAAATATAAACACGACACAAAGTGCTGTTAGAATGCCCATATAAGTAATGCGTGTCGGTTTATTTGCAAAATGTTCATTCATACTAAAACATAAGATAAAGGAATAAATTAAATTAATGTATACCACACAACACATTGAAAGGATATCACTGGCCCAATTTCTTAGTAATATCACAGTTTAGTTTAAAATAGCGGAATATGCGTTATTACAGTAAGAGGCTATGGCTTATACGTCAATCAGGTGATTTACCGACATTTTTCTAAATTTCAAAACGAATTATAGATATTTCGTTCGTCAAAATAATGTAGACATTCTTTTGACAGTAAATAAAAGGATACATTTAAAATGTTTAAGATAGACAATCAATCAAAAGCCTAATTAAAAAAATCGACCAACATTCCTTACTGCTTGTAAGACTCATGTCTTTACTGTGGTAATATGATATACTTAATAAGTGACAGAACACAACTAAATGCTGGGTCACAAATGCAACCAGAAAAATAAATGTGGCAGGCAGTAATTGTGGAACTCAGTTTCATTGCTAGTCAAAAACAATAGTAATACGTTTTGCCTAAAATACTTAAGATGTGTGGAATGTGAGGAACGTGGTGTGATGTCAGCAACCATTATTCTGACTACGTATCACTATTAAAACGAACGAAATCTCTATGAAAAACAATTTATTCCTGCCAAGCAAAAGTTATTGTAAAGTTTCTTTTGTCTGTGACACAAATGTATACTTATAATATTATACTAATATTATAAAGATGCAGAGTTTGTTTGTTTAAACGCGCTAATCCCAGCAACTAGTGGTCCGATTTAATAAAATATTTCAGTGTTTGATAGTCCATTAACCAAGAACTTTTATTTAAAAAAAATTGGGATCCATAAGAAATTGCGATTTTGTAACCCAAGGTGTAAAATCGAAAACCTATTTATGCTTGCGCTGCAAATAAATGATGCATTACAGGTTTGTAGGTCTTATTAAGATCTACAAAGAAATCCGCGAGAGCACATATCTAATGATAGTTTAGTCATAATAACCGCTTTTATGTTCATAAAAAATATTAAATCGTTTGTAGAATGAAACTACGTTAAATGTGTATCGTAATATTAATATTATTTAAAACGAAATATACGCGGGTGAAGCCGTGGGGCACAGCTTGTACACAATACACGTGTGCGCGAACGCTTGAGGGTCAAAACAAAACTGCGGATGAATCCCGTTCAATGCTGTACCCCAGTGGCCTAGTTGGCTCGGGCGGCAGTCCTCGAGCACGGCTGTGACGTCACCCGGCCTCTGCACTTGCACTAATGGCCCAATATGTCTACCTATGTCACACGTGTCCTCAGGGAACACATGCTCGCGAAGCACCACTCTTAAAACACTTACATCAATGTAAATGGCGCCATCACGAGCTGAGCTTGAATGCAGTAGTGTTTTTTTTTGATCCGTGGTTGCCGTGGAGATTTAGTAGTCGGGTGCTACGCAAGCGGTCTGTATCAAAGAGGTTTTCTAAAAACTTATGTGTAGCTATTTCAAATCCCATGCTTTACGATAAAGGGGAACATCGTGAGGAAACCTACATCTGAGAAATTAATTCAAACACAAATGTATAGTCCCTGAGACGGCGATTTACTCGCCATCTGTCAAGTTGGCAGTTGGCATTTAATCATCTTTGATAAAAAGTGGGTGTTGTAATAAACAAAACCTGTGCTTACCCCTTCGGAGAATACAAGCGTGAGCATATGTATGCTCATTGATCTTGGTTAAATTTAGGATTTATTAATTTTTTTTCATTAGATATTTTCATTAAATAATTCCGCACCATTGATGATTTCATCGATTTGATAAACAAAGGAATATACCAGGATGGTCTATTGAATAGTGACATATGTAATCGATAATTACATAAAGGTTTTTGTATAATGTGCCCAAAGTTCATGTCGATGATTTATGAAGAGATAATATTAATGTTCCCGTGTCCTCCCCTGTCGTCGTTATTAAAGGCAGCGGGTCTGACAGGCTGAACAGGAGATCGTGCGTCTAGTTACACGTTGATAGGCAATTCCAAGGCTCTGGTGGTAAGCCTTGTTCATCAAACGTCCTTTGCCGACATAATGCTTTGTATTGGAACAAAGCCGAGGCTTTTGTGGCTTCTGACAAACAATTCTCAAGTCATTCGTTATGTAAGCCATTACATTCGAATTACTGGAAACAATTTCTTTTAACATTTTTTACATGTATCGCGGAGCAAATAATTCGAAGCAATTTGTAATACAAATATTTTTTAGAATACTGGTTAGCAAACAGAATTGGTTTATCTTCAGTCAATTTACGCTCGGTTGGGTCCGAAACAAACAGTCCATGGTAACTTTGATTAAGGTTTTCTTATGACCTCTTTATTTATTAACTGACTTTATTTTATGCTAGCGGTGGTCCGCTGTTTCGTTCGCGCAGACTTAATTTCATGGATGTCTTTATTTCTTAAATAAAATGATCCTTAGTCAATCCCCCTAACATCAGCTATCTGCCAGTCAAAGCCCCGAAAAAATCGAAAGAGCTTTTTCAGGAAAAAAAACAGTTTTTTTTTAAATGGGTTTTATGTAACTAACGCGTGTACTTTCATATGCATTTAGTGAAAAGATATTATTAATTTACATTTTTATTAGGGACTTATATTTAATTCAGTGAAAACATAAAATGACTTTCGACAAGATTTCCAATCCAGTATCAAACTTATAGATTGATTTAAGGAAGACTTATTAATTTGAATTTAATTGGATGACCCAATTAAATTCAAATTGAACTGAAAATCAGACGGCAACGTGCGGCGTGGGGGATCAAATTAATTCTTCCGATAGGTCACGTGCTCGACAATGGTAGAATTGCTAGAACAGGCCAGGTATACTTTATACCTGGCCTGTTCTAGCAATTGCGACCGACGGATTATCGATAATCAGATCAAAATTATAATTATTTTATTTAACAATAGAGACACTTAGAACGTATTTTTTAACACAAACGAGATATTCTACCTACTATACAAGTAAATATAAGCTTATGTGACGATTGAAAAACATTTTTTTATGGTATTCATCGAATAAACGCTACGGGAGTATTCCCGTGGCCTGACTAGTTATCAGCCGCGTTATTCACTAAAGTTTCTCAGCGTCGAACTCGACGACGAGCGTTGTGAAACTAGATTCATCATATGAAATTGATACATACATAGAGGATAAGGTTAAATTTCGTTTCTTTAAAATCGACACTCGACGACGAGTGTGACGCTGAGAAACCTTAGTGTATAACACGACTGTTCATTAAAAAATTGGTCCTAAGTTAATTTAATTAGTGTAGGTATCACCTACCCCATGGATGGCTTATCCGCAAAGTAAAGGTACTTTTTTAAATTGGAATATGCACTCACCTTATAAAATTATTAGCATGCCCAAATGGAAAACAGCTCCAACCCAAGCATCAACCAAATATCAACTCGCATTAACAACAATTTATCCGTCAGTTTCGTCACACAATAGGAGATACCCTATTTTCACGCATGTTGTAACATATTCAATCAATTCACAGTCGGCGGAATCCTTACAATGCACCAATAATAAGGGCCACTACATTATCTCGGCTTCAGTTGCTATTTTGGATGAGACCTTCAACCTTTTGATTTGAATTGCGTTCAGTCAGATTGAGGAAGTCATGCGATTAAGTGAACCATTTAATTAATTTCAAACCAAATGTATCTTCCGTCCAACTCTTCAGTAGAGCATTGATTCAAACGTATTCTCTCATCCGTCGTTAGTCGTGAATAGTTCTATACTTACGTCCCGTCACGAGTTAAGAACGAGTACCATTGAGTGCCCAGTAGTAATTTTATGAGTCTGTCCCTTTCTATATTTATGGCTCGAAGCGAATAAAAACATGCGGGACCTGTACTGACTAATATTATAAAGCGAAATTGAGAAAAAATTAAGCTACTGGACCATTATCACTGAGTAACATAGGCTATCATGTTATACCTACGCGGGTAAACCGCAGGACACAGCTAGTTTGGTATCAGTCAGGAGATTGGATTATTTCGGTTCAATCTGATTAGTATCGATTCTGGCAAACGGATTGAAGTAGATTGCGTCTCGTGCTTCCCAATGGAAAACAGTTCAAGGACTAGAAGCACTGTTCCCAATATAATTCTAATTGAGTATCAACCCAATAAAGGGTGTAGGCATCATTGGAGCTACACCACGAGCTCTTATTGTCAGTTTGACCCGTAGTAAGAGACAAATGTATATGACGTGTATAGCAATGTCATAGCCATAAGAGTGTATGGTACGGCCACAGTGGTGGGTTGGGAAGTTTTGTGTCAAATTTACTATCTTTAGAATGATCCTACCGCTGGGAAAACATCTAAACTAAAGCGATTTGGTTTTCATCAAGATGGCCGCCTCTTAATTATAGAAACTTGTGAAGGCCTCAACTAACCATCGCTTCTAGGCCGTAAAACATTGTATTGTCCGCAGCGACCTCATTGCAAGGATGCCGGTAATCGACAATCGGGGTTTTAATTACTTTTTTGGTATGCTTGTTAACCTCATTGCCGTTGAGGAAAAATGGACGCTTTTACAAATGTACGCAGCAGCTGTGACGATTGATTGCATTTACGTTGGTTCATTTATGTGTTCGATCGTGAACTCAATTGCCAGCCTGGCTGATCTTACACCTCAAAGTCAGTGATATAGAGACGTCTAAGCCAACCACGGATAAAAAATGTAACTGATTTATTCAGCTTGGGACCTGGTAAAGCATTTACAAACGTGGAAAAATTACCACCGGTTCGGAAACTAGCCTTCTGAGAAGAACCGGCAAGAAACTCAGCTAGGCATGATGTACATTTTATCAACACACCAAAAATATTTTGTGTAGATATAGATACAAATACGCACACTACATTAGACGCATGTAGGTATATCGTCCAAAAATCAAATTTAATGTTTAACAATAAACTATGAAACAGATTCAAGAACAATTGAGAAAGTTCGATCCAAAATATAAAATGTAACCTTAATTTCGTCTAAACATAAACACTCTCAAGGAAAAGCCCCTACTTTGGCCTTTTCAAGGGTTCGGTTCGAGGATACTCCCTTTTGTGATAAAGTCTCCCCTACGGTGGCAAGCAAAACAGCAATCATTCATAGGAACCCCTATAGTTATAGTTTCGTTCAAATTTCCGTCTCATCTCAAAAGAGTCTAGAAAATAATGACTAACTTTCACTCCGACAAAACAAAAATATGATGGGTACTTATAACGCACCTCAAATTGTCAACAAACCACAGAACTATCATCATTCAGGTTAGCAAATAATGTCACAACTACTAATACCGCTAGATATATGTTAGATTCTCTAAAGTGTAGTTAGTGCGTTTCTGCAGTTTAATAACGGAACTCTGCGCCACCGTTTTCACCGTTTTTCGTTCTAAATTACAACCGTTTTGTCCACTTGCTCTTTGTCTGCCCATAAATTATATGTCCCAGCCAGTAATTGAGCCACTTAGCTAAGCGTCAAGTCGGCTAATTAGACAAATAACCATCAATAATGCTCGTTGGCATGATACCTCTAGCGTGGTTAATGCAATTCAGGTAAATCTAGCAGAAAATTACCCTATTGGATGGATTGATTAATGCTTTTTTACGTTTTGGTAGAAAAACTTTAATGCGGAAGAATTCTGTACTATTCATATTTGGCAAAACCCTTAAATCGATCATCAGAAACATATTATAGTTTTATAAGAATTTAGTTTAGTCAATGAAAAACACTTTGATACGTTTTCTTATCCACTGCTAGTAAAAAAATAATGCCAATAAATACTAACAAATATTAACAAATTTATTGCTAGACTGCATTGCTAACTCTCCAACTCATCTTTCTTAATTGATCGCATGTACTAAGGCCGATTAATGTCAATTGCTGACGGCATACGGCATTACATATGTCAGTAGTCGGCTAAATATAGCGGCTCGTCGAAGATTCAATTTACACTGTTTGCGTAATTAGTTCTACGGTATGCGCTCAATTAACGGCGTGTCCGGCTCGAAGGACCATGTCAACAAGCGACACGCGCGCCAATTGCCACGTTGGTTTGTGACAATGTTGCAAGGGAAAAAATGCATTACGATTGTCATTTGTGAACTCACACCCCTGTCGCCCTGTATAAGTTGATTTCTTACCTGCAACAAAGAATTTATGAATTAGGATTACATGGCAGGCACTTATTTAAACGAAATATCATGCAGCACTATAACTAAAGGAAATTAGACGAGTAGTCCACTCCAACTTGAAGTATATTTTGAATTATAATTAAATTCTCGCAATCGATATTTGTGATATCGTCGAACGACATTCGTTCCATCTCGAGCTGATATCCAGGGGAGATATGAAATGGAGACGTGAACGCAATATACTTTCGATCACTAGTGAATGGGTGATCGAGGACCGATCCTATTAGGGGTTAAAATTTTGTAAGTAAAGATTCGAATATCGCTCTCTGTAGCTGGTAGGTAGTTTTGCAATTTTCTTGTCTTGCCATCTAATGGTTGAGGCGGTGAGTGGCTTACATTCACGTCATACTTGTGAACAGGTGCTGCTTGTGGCGGCTGGTCATCTCAAGCTACACTTTTATAAATATACAGACTTTTATATTATTTACCTTTTATTGACATATGTGCATTGGAACTGTGTCTATGGTGTTACATTTCTCATTTGATTTATTTTATATTTATAATATTTTTGAAAAACGTTATTACTGAGTTTCTGGCCAGGTTCTTCTCAGTAAAAGAAACCTTCCAAACCTTATTATTAATCATCTCATGCTGACGATCTGAAAGTACTTTGTTGTGAGTTTGAGTATTGTGCGTTTTATTTTATAATCAAAACTCTACGTTATGTGAATTCAATACCAGAGTAACAACAAACTCCGATTTCACAGTTTAAAGCTGAGTAAACAGCATGTATGCAGGAATTCATTCATCGCATTGAAATTCAGCACGAGACGCTGACGACAAACAGATTTTCGTTTTATGTATGCAGATTATAGTTAACGTGAGTGAGCGAGGCGTGTCAGAGCTGACCAACATTCGACAACGAGTGTTGCACAAATATACGCTCCGATGGATGCATCGTATAAATATCGTGTTTGCATATAATGGTTCCTATAAAGTTGCTTTGATATGTGACGTGACGCCATTTACTTATAATGCCGCTACTGCCAGATGTAGTAAATGTTATCTGTTTTTGAAAGTTGTTCACATGTTTTATAGCTGGAAAACGCAAACGCTCTTGACGTTACATAAGCAAGCATACTCATGGATAATATAAGCTCAAAATGTTGACAGAAAAATCAAATTAAGTTATATTTCGAGATGTGGAATCTGCCCCGATTCTGCTCCTACTATTGAGTAGCTGACAAATTATAATACTTGAGAGGCTCTTTCCCGTGTAATGGATGCAGTGTACTACTGTGCTCAAATAGACACTCCACTGTATCTGCTAGTAACTGCAGCGATCTAAACGGGCAGAGTAACGGAGGTCACCGTTAGAGTAAGGAATCTAGTACAAGTTGCAGCATGGCCGATGGCTATAGGAGTGATCGTGACCAATCCTGCATTAGTATTGAACTAAGCGGTAATAAGGTCTTTAATCATACTTACTAATTAAGTGTATTCTCTTTCCAGTAAATCGGATTTACGATTGTTTTCTATCACACCCTATTTTTTCGGAAACCATTTGGTATCATTTTTTAATGACCATACTTAAAAACTCGTGTTATGATGTCGTGGGAACAGACTATTAATATTCTGATTTTAATTGTCGAGACAACTAATATATTAAAAAGTTTATATTTGAAGATCAATTGGTTGTGGATGTTTGGATCAATCCAATTTTAGGTGCTATAGGAAAGAGGTCAATGAGGATGAGGCCGTTGATATAGCTTATCTTCAGCCTTTTAGTTTTAATCTAACGTATATTTCGTGATTGCACATCAGAAGAGCAAATATGAAACGACAACTGACAACCCTACGTTCTTCGTCCTCCCATCAAAATAAAGTGAAATCTGAATGATCTTAGTACTAATTAGCTTATCTCTACAGGATCCAAATATATGTACCGTGCTCTTGTTGAATAGTAGCCTATTTAGTGCTTCTTTAAGTGGTGTCTGATGCTATTCGAAAGCTATAGACGTCATGAACAATAACCATAAAAAAATGTTGTCATAAACCCTCATAGTCAATTTAACGACTCCGGATCTGGCTATATTGAAAGTGTAGCCTCGGAATTGAATCGTAGATCTAAATTATAGATCTCTTGTTCATTGTCCATAAAACATTCTAAACACAGTGACCCCGTTTACAGTCCAGATTTAAGGCCCATTATAAACTACTTAGTTATATGTGCATTTCCCTCAGTTAACCCATTTTGTATAGAAGTTCTGTGATTTACATGCCTGTTCTCAATGCAACTCGTAAACTTCTCAAGTGGCATAGCACACTTTCACACATAAATATATGTATATGAATAACCAACCTTCTGAGCAAATGACAGAGAAACAAAAAGACATAGATAAACTAGTTCCAGTTGGACTTCTAACCCAATAACATGAGAACTACAAAAAATATTCTTGGGTGTTTGTTGTGACTTCCACAAAGTACAAAGCAGTCTATTAGATACTATGTTCTAAGAATTCACAACATTGTCAAGCGCAGAAATCGACT
The DNA here is from genome assembly GCA_929442735.1 of Watsonalla binaria. NCBI lineage: Eukaryota > Metazoa > Arthropoda > Insecta > Lepidoptera > Drepanidae > Watsonalla > Watsonalla binaria. Next base: position 6,173,250 of record OV838938.1, read on the forward strand.
AAGCTTGCAGTTAGATAGCAAATTTGGAATATAATATTCCAATTTCGCCCAACAAAATTACGAATTCCAATCATGCACGATGAAATTCGTAATGTTTAGACTTTTGACACTGGCACATTAATTAAAAGAAAAACACGTAATGAAAAAGCAATTTTAAACTTATGTAAAGTCAGTTTAAAATTCAAAGTCGTATAGTTAAATATAATCAAAGAGTTTAATGAAGTTTCCAAGAAAGTTGAGTAGACGCTTGGTATTTCATCTGCCAACCAAGTTTAAAATTACGTACAGTTGATTAAAGAAATTAATTTAATTGTTTATCGCTGGGTGTACGTGACGGAAATATATTCTGAGGGTATAATAGTCGAGGTCTGTGTAAAAAGACTCCCGCCCCGTCAGTTTATTTGCTGTTGGAAACTTTCAATGACGTTTGGCGGACGTGACGCTCCTTTGTAACTTCGGGTTCTTGCTGCTGACATATTTGATATTTTATGGAGAGACTTTATGATTTACTTGCTTATATACTGTCTCTTATGTGATATTCACTATAATAACCTATATATATAATAAGTAAGTAAGTTAAGTTATTCGTAGAACATTAGAACTATTAAGAGATTTCTTATTGCAATATTGGTGTGAAGCAACAACTCTAATTCGCGTTTTTTAGTTGAAGGCCATAATAAACCGATAAAACCAAACATCATTACTTGAAAAGAGACAATAATGATGTACTTTCGCTCATTAAAACAGGAAGCTAACGAGGAGGGGAACAACACAAGAATTTTTACACTTTACCGATCCGATGGAGATTTATTATACAGACTTTGGATGGATACAGAGGGCCCCTTTAGGTTAATAACGATGCTTTCAACCATTGTCTAAAGGCAGACGATTCTGTGTATCGTAGCTCCCTTCATTTATATGCCTTTCCCGGTCTTACTAACGGAGCAGTATGGCTTTATTTACGTATTTGCGTGGTCCCTTATTGTCCTTTTCACATAACCATAGTTTTCCTTATTCATATTCATTTCATGGAGGCGATATTTCATTGCTTCGACAAAAAATTACGAAACCAACAGACATGCATAATAGTCTTGGTATAATATCTTTAATATTATAATTTGTAACCTGGTTTGTAATAGCTACACTACAGCAGAATGCAATTAATGTTTGGACCAAATGTTTAATAAAAACAGCTTTATTATGATGATACATCCTTTGCTTTATTTCTACTCGTACTCCAGTGAATTTCAATATATACAGTACTTATCATAAAAATATATTTCTTTCATATTATTTACAAAACAGCTTTCCTGTGTTATCGTCCCTTTTTACGTTTATAACGTGAAAACCACTCGTCCCGGCCCTATTCTCATGAATCTTGTTATTTTATTAAATGTTGGGTTGTATAAGGATAAGGAAGATAATTTATATTTGCAACAGCGAAACATTTAATAAAATACTTCATTACTTTTTAAGCAGAAGAACACTTGAATTTAAAAAGTTCTATGCGTATTAGGCGTTTGCTGTCAGAAGTTCAATTTTGCTCAGTTGTAGGTGAAGTTGTTGGTTCTGAATAATAACATTATAAGTGACATTAGACTGAATAAATATTTTTTAGTTTTATCATTAACTACCGTGTCAATATCCATAAATAAACAGAAAGATCTCTCACAACTGACCGATATAGCAAATCTTGAATATGGGATCCTGAAGACCTAACAAGGCAAGGTAACCTAGGGAAGAGTATAGATAAAGCTCAACTTTTTTGAAGTTGTTGCCGATAATACTCCCTACGCAAACAAATCTTTAGTACACATTCGTGCAAGTACTAAGTGTAGAAGGGGCAATATCCCAAATTTTGGCATATATTTATGGTTGATTGATAGGCATCATTAAGCAAGATAAACGAATACGAATAAATAAATACTTATACCGAAGAAGCATCATTTTGAGCTCGTGAATTCACTTGCGGTATTCCACATTCTCGAGTAATAATTTTTGCCGCATGTTCTAAATCCAATTTGGCGGTAAAATCCCGGTACGAAGTGCTCGTCTATTTTGTTTCTCATACATTATTCACAATTATTCCGTGTGAATAACGGTTGCTTGTGCGCCAACAATTGTTTATCATATTCACCGTCGTGGTATGTCGTCACATTAATTTACCTATATGATATAATTATTGTTACACATCATCATCCTCCTGCTCTTAACCCGTTATTTGGGGTTGTGAAAATGAGTTTATCTAGATGATATAATTATTGTTACTATAATTAAAAAAGAAACGACCTCTAAGCATTAGACGATCTTGATGATGATGATAATAATGAGATTTCTCAACTTTCCTCGAAATAATATAACCTACCAAGGAAAACGGAAAAGTATGTCACGATCTCCTCTGGCCTGGTTGGCTTCTCTAGAAATTCACAAATAAACGTCTCCGGAAGACTTGAGTGAGAGGTTCAAATCATACAAGTTTACTTCAGCAGTAGTAACAAAGTACTTCTTGGTTTTATTCATTTTATAATATAATATCTATTTTCACAATGCATTTAGCATGTTAAAGTATAAACGGTATTTTTTTTCTCTGTCTGTATGTCCGTTTGTCTGTTAGTTCTCAATCTCTGAAACGGCTGTACAGATTTTAATGGGACTTTAAAATAGCTAATGTTCCAAGGAGTAGCATAAGCTAATTGTTTCAAATTGGGTTATGGCTATCCATGACATTAAGTCTACCCGGGGCACAACTAGTTCATTTGAACAATTGAATGTATACAAGAAAATGGTGAACATTGTCTCTGTTGGTTATGCGTGTAATCGATATCAGCTCCAATAGATGGGACCTCAACATCGATTCAGCAGCGCTGTGCAAATTGCGTTTCGAATGTGCATTAATCACTGATATTTTCGGCTTGCTCACTCGCCCCGCACAATAGATGCACATACATAATTAATGTTTTTGCGGGAAGCAGAGTTTGTTGTTTCCCATTCTATACTAAATCGAATAAATAATGTGTGCGTACAAACACACGCATGTTGTGAGAACGTGTAAAACTGCCTGCATTATTTATTATCGACATCAAAAAGCCTTTTAGTGTGATTGTAAAGAAAGATATTCCATATACCATCATGCCACAGCGCGATTGATGACAGTAAGACAAATTTTCAGTAACGGACGTATCCCCGGGTCCCTAGAGGCCGGAATCGCGATTAATTCTTTAATTAACCCTCCGGCGCCGCGGGTCATTGGCGACACAAATTAGAAGAAACGGCGACGAGATAACTTTGCCACTGCGACAATCATTTATCTCTTGCGGGAGCAGAGTGGAATAAAAGGGGATTTCAAAGAATGTTTCGCTGAGCTCGCAGCGTGTTTGTGAGCACGTACAGGAGCAACGGCCGAAGTAAAACCGTATCGCGATCAATCCGTTGAATTTTAAGATCGCCAACTTTACTCCTCTGTGTAATATATATTATGCAAAATATAGAAGTCAACCTATGTATTTATACTTTCGAAAATCGACACGACGGCTCACTTCTATATTAAGTTAGAATTATGGTAATTAAAAATGCCTTTGCAAAATACCGAACTTATATTGGGTTGCTACGATAAAATAACCTTACGATTTGATACGATATACCTGACAGATAAAGGCGTTCATTCAAAGCCGCACGTAAACAAATATTTAATAATACGTTTAAATATCGTCTTTGTATACAAGGAATGAAACAGTTAGAGAACCGCAAAATAAACAATGTTATTTAGTACGTTAATATGATATACATACTGATTATAATCCAGTCAGGTATTTACTTAATGACAATCAATGTTTATTTCAACATCGATAATATAACACAAATTCAGTGAGCAAATATTATTTCCAATATAACGGTAATAGTGCTAAGCAGATATTAATGAAACATTTAATTAACAGCCGCACCCGTTGTACGTCACACCGGCGTGATTCACTAAATTATAAATTAGTAACAAACAGTAGAACAGGACCCTCAAAGGAAACTGGGGAGCTATTAAAAGGGATATATCGGGCGGACGTGTTTCATATTTTGGTACTAAGGTACACCCCTTTGAAGGCATTAAAATTTAATACGTACGAGTATTGTAAACGTGACACCGTTTCCTGCTGTTTCTGTCCCTCTAACTTGCTTTCTAATTTAAGAGAAGGCTGGATAAAGATATACATTCTGTGGATCAATCAGCTCCAATCACAAACAATAAATAAGAAACCTCAATCGATGAATAGAAATTTAATAGCATTGAGAAATGTTATACAGACTCTTAAAACCACAAGCACAAATTTCGATAATGGCATAAGCTAGGCTTAACGTTCATTAGAGTAATGGTCGGCACAGTTGAAATTAATGAAGTATTTGCACAAGCAACCTCCCTACTTGCCCACAATACTCAAACTCAAAAATGATCTGCTGGTTATATAGATGTATCTGGTCAAAGCTTAACTTTCTTTTAACTACGGCGGCCCAAAAAGTGATATCTTTTAAAATATATTTGGAAACTGTTCATGGCCATCATATTAGCTTAGGCTGTATGCCTGGTTTTTCTTTCAGCTCACTCAATTTAATCCTTAAGATATCTAGCGTAAAAATATTGTAAACAGTCAGTCGTTTACAAACAGTGACCGCAGAGGGACACGGTACAATGGTCATTCATCCCACTTATACGAGTAAATCGAGCGAATTGGATCTAAATGTAAAAGGCATTTCCATCCACAGAAATTCTGGAGCTTAATTCGAACCAATAGAAAGCTTAAACTCAATAACAATGTTGACAAAGATAATTAAAATCACGAACTGAACTTAAACTATTTAATCATGGCAGACAATTACCACACCATGTGGTAGAGAATTGAATCTCCAAAGTTATAATGCATAATCTGAGCTTACGATAGCTGCTGAATTCGTCTCGCCGCAATCCGTATGCATGCCTCGTCTATTCCGCAACTGATATGGTAACAGCTGGGCTCTGCATAAAATCTCCAGCTGCATCTAATGCATGGTTAGATTAAATCTAATTAGTTTTTAACGCTAGAAACACAATAGGATGAGTTTTATCGTCTCCTTCATTAAGCTTTTAGTTCTCAATATCTTGAGAAAATTTGGTTTGGGTTGCGAATGTTACTTTTATCAAAATTACACATTATAATGAATTCATCTCTCTTTGCAAGATAATCTAGCTCCTTTTAGACTGGACTATTTCTTTACACATTCCTTATTGTTTTCATATCACCGCTCAATCTTTCGCTGTCATTCATCTTCTTCAAATGGATTCGCGTTTGATAAAATGCACGTTAGGTTGCAGAGTTGGTTTTAATAGGTTGCTTTGCAGATATTAAACTTAAATAGTTGGGGTCGACAGTCAATCAGTCCTAATGTATGATAGGAGTGAATCTGATTCGTTAATTGGTGCTTATTTGAATCATCGAGGTCAACTGAACGGCTTAAATAGACACAGGTCGTCTCTAACTCACAATTTCGACATGATACGTGTGCTTTTCAATGTCTGGTTATGGTTTCAATTTAGAGAAGTTTTTCTCAGTAGGGGAAGATCTCGAATTCTTTTTAGGTTTATTATAATTTCAGGGATAACAGTACAGCCACCTTTTTTCAATTGAATGTGATATTTTACAACCTTAATGGCATCAAAGTATGAATTGAAAGTGAAACCATACCAGTTTAGAGATTGATGACATCAAAAACCACTCACGAGTCCCGACAATAGCGCCGGGAAAATGGGCAAGTTATCCGTGTCTTCAATCGTGATATCGACACAAAAAGCGGGCTTGGCGACATACAACGTGAGGGCTGTAAGAGCACATAAAGCCGCTTTCGAACAATTCTAGCCTGACCACTATCTTCGAATAAAAGGTCTGATAAGAGTATCGGGATTCCGAAGGAATACCATTTTCAGGATCGTCTTGGGAAACGATTACGACGGCGTAAAGCAATGTAGGTAATTGCGGAGCGGGATCTTTGCAAAAATATATCTAATATTATTTAGTACGTGTCTCATAAGATCCGTATACGTTTTGGACAGTACGACACGCAATTGGTCTATTAAACGCCAAACTTAATTAAATTTTAATTTAATTAATATATTTCCAGTTTTATTAAAGCCGACAGTCAAATGACACGTGCGACTGTGGCACGCGATAATTTTGCACAAATAAACCACACTAGAGTAGTGAACCCAATTAGACAATTAATCACCGCACGTCGCGCCGCAGAGGCCGCTGCAGCCATTATACACTGTATTAAAGCAAACGCGCGGTCTAAACAAATATACGTTATAATTACATTGTAAACTAACTGCAAACCATAGATCTGTTGATGCAAATTCGGAAATTCTACCATTTGAAGATGACCAAAGATAGATTATTGAGCCTACCTATACCGACCGACCTGACATTTGTCTGGATGCTAGGCATGTGTAGTATGTAATGTTATTTGACGTATGTTATATGCGTCAAATTGCAGTGCCATGCAGTGCGGTAGGCATGTGGAACGCTTTCAAAGGGCACGATTTTGCTAAAATGCAATGATAGTCGTTTAGTACGTCGTTCGTTAGATACTAGATATAGGTTTTTCTTAGTAAAAGATCTTCCGAAACCGGCGGTAGCATGTATTATATAGTTCCGACGATTTGAAAGAAATATGAACAAAGTCTAATCAAACAAAGATATTTTAAATTCAATTAAATTGATATTTTAACACGTATTATTTCATAAATCCTTACATGAATCCTTTGCAATATGCGGATATTTGATGAAAAACGTACATAATTAAGTAGCACGCTAAATATTTTTTCCTGCTAATAAAAAGTCTTCATATAAACGAAATAAGAGGCCAATAAAGCTTTTTAGATTAAATTTAAACAAAAAGTATAAACAAGCAATTCATACTGGAACAGTAAAATGATAATCAAAAAAACAGAAAAGTCGATTCTACGGGTAAAAGTTGATCAAGAGAGGAAAATTATTGTGTTTCAATTCAATTATTTTTTATTAATATTTGTATATTGACCTGTTTTTTTAAGTATACTTAATTGTTGGACTACCTGTTTCCATGCATACCTACACTTGATACACCCATAAGTATAATATGTAAAATATCTTTATTATACGTAGTAATATTTATTATACATTGAAATTTATAGCCGTCGTTAAAAGTACGAAATTTAATGCGGTTTTCACTGTTCAATACTTAGATTGATTGACAGGGGGATGATTTTGTATATTCATCTTTGACATAGCTACTAACCTGACAGTTTTTTCATGTTACAAATAAATAACTTTCTCAATGGCTCAATTTATTACTGTTGAGAATTTTCCGAATTCTACATTTGAGTTAAGTTCTCGCGTCATGGGATATATAATACAGGGGACAGAAGACAGCCATATCTTTTAAAAACAGCAAGGCATCGTAAGTGTGCTTGCTTCTACGGCGGCGGGAGTGTTGCAGGCGGTGCAGGGTTAGTGTGTCTAATCAGGGTTGACCTGGATAGGTCTTTGTTCGGCGGCTCAGAGCGCCCAGAACCGGCGACTAATTGCACGGGTAGTAAGAACCCCCGCTCTTTGTCACTGCTAACTTCTACCCTTGCCTTTACCGCTAGTATAAACCTACAGTTATTCAAAATGTGAAGTGACAACTGACGAGCGATTTAAACAGCAATTACTAGGTAAAGGGCACACAGGTAATTTATTATCAAGTAACAATAACATAATTTTTTTTTATGGAAAAGAAAGATAGGAAATTTTTCACGCACAGCAACACTACTTTTTAAATAAAATCCTTATCAGTCTAAGCTAGCTATATCGCATCCTCAGAACGATAGACGCTCAACTCAAAAATTTGTGAAAATAAGACAGATTTCAAAATTAATTCTAAACACATTTTTTAAAAATGTAAATAAAGCAACGTTTTTTTAACAATGCACAACCTAAACTATACATTAAAATATAAAATACATTATATTCAAAAACTGGTAAAATGATGAACCTATAAATTCAAACTGCTGAAGTTATAAATTCAAACATGCCGATTGCGATTTCAACAAAAAATATTTATGATTTGAGCTCCCATTCTGAGGGTGCGATATTTTAAATTCAAAATAAACGTACAAAATATAACTAAAACAGAATTATTCACGAAAATAAAACAAAGATAAAATGTTTTCACACCGAATCGAGCTTAAAAATGTAGATATTTCGTGTTGGTTGGACAGCACGTTGCCGTTAATCCTAGCAAACGCTCCGCTGATGGGAGTTTCCGACTGACCTGCGCTCAAAGGACGAACACGGACGATTTAAGCCCACCGTGTACCAGACCGAAACATTTGCGAGATGCCAATAGCCTATGTTACAACATTTCAATAACACTTCAGCCAGGTACACTATAATCTTTATCGATATCGAAACATATAAATAAATTTAAAGTGTCTGTCTTTAATTCCAATTTACAGCTTTTCACTTAATGCCTATGAAATTATAATAAAAAAAACTACATAAAAAAATATTTTTTAATATACTTCTCGGTCAGTCTGCCTGTCTGTTTGTTTTGGCTAATCACTGAAACGGCTGGAGCGATTTAACGGGACCTTTAGTGGCACGTAACTGATATTAGATATCTTGAGTGTTTATCTGATTTAAAAAAAATAGGATTCCGTGAAGTAAAACTTCCTATGAACGTCTACGTGGATGAAACGGCGGAGCACAGCTAATCTAACATACAATGACATAAACTAAACGCCCAATGTGCATTTGTACAATGGATGGATAAGATTCGATTTTCTAAACATCATAAAATCTTCAATAGAGTTATTCAGCGAGAGCTTTCAGATTCTGCGAATATGCAGTTAAGTGTCGCGGCTAGTTTTATGTCCTTTTTAAAAGACACACTTACAGCAGGTCACAAAAAACCTTCTTTCACGACTTAATATCAGCCGAGCATATTTCCGCTTCAGTAAATTCAATTGACACGGCAAAACTTTCAGCGGCAAGTAGCTTCCGCAATTTTTTCATGTTCGCCAAAAATATATGACGGTCTGACATAAAACTGATAAGAAAAAATATACATTTGTTGTGAACTGAAATTCTGGATTAAGGTCATCCAACACATGACCTTCGTGAGCGCCGGAATGAATCGGGGCGCAAATACATCCTATATAATACAGACATGATAGCTAATCGGATTTTGCAAGTATTTAGGTGAATATTTCGTTTATAAAGCGTCACTTAGAGGATTTCTCTCTGAACTCGTTATTAGACAACGTCTATAAAAGTAATCTTACCTGTCCAATGTTCCATTTTACAGAACAGCCTGCGAACCGAAAGAAATACGGTAATTTATTATAGCTTTTATCAAGTAATTAAAGAATGTTCAAACTTCCCCATTCGCCCTTCGGACATTAAATATACGACGAAACAATTTATTACATTCGTTAGTTCGCGACGTGCCTTCAAAAGTTTCAGAGGTCGCTACAGCCGGCCCATTCCACCCCTTTTGACTCTGACATTTCACCTGATTTATGTCTCAAATCGTTTAAGAATATCACGAACTTAGAATTCTTATGAAATGAATAGCTAGCTACATAGTTGTAGAAGGCTAGAGTAACTAGAACGCGATGACATTCAACTAATACAATATTATTGTGGACCTTGGAAATATTGATACGTACGGCCTTCTTCGTTCAAGGAAAATGTTAGAAGCATTTGAATGTTTTGTTCGATGCAAATTACCTTTTTAGTAACTTCCTGGAACACAAATAGTCAAGTAACATGCGATCAGATCAGCAAAAACACAATGAATTAGTGTCATTAAATGGGTTGTTTCCTAGGTATTCTTCTTAATTTGGAGGTAAATGTGAAAGCTGACATAAGGTTACGGTATTACAACTTTGGATTACTATTTAAGGCACAACCTTAATACAAATACGAGCTGTGCCCCACGGTTTCACTTTAGTTTAATATAATATCAATATTACGATACACATTTTACGTAGTTTCATTCTTCAGACCATTTAATGTTTTTTATGAACATTAAAGCGGTTATTGTGACAAAATTATGATAGTCACATATGTACTCCCGTGGACTTTTTTTGTAAATCTTACTAAGACCCACAAACCCGTAGTACCTACATATTTTTTTCTATTGTCAATAGTTTTTGCAGCGCACGCATAAATAGGTTTTCGATTTTACACCCTGGGTTGCAAAATCGCAATTTCCTTACGGATTCCTATTTAAAAAAAAAATATAGCCTTCCTCGATAAGTGAACTATCCGACATTGAAAGATTTTTTTGACATCGGACCAGTAGTTCCTGAGATTAGCGCGTTCAAACAAACAAACCCTGCAGCTTTATAATATTAGTATAGATTTTAACAAAAGTCCGCAGTTCACTTGACGTAAACATTGGAAACCCTATCCATTTACATAATCCTGGTACAGAAAACTGTCAAGAAAACGGTTTGATTCATTGGAGTTTATTTGGATTCCAACGTAACTTAGATCGTTTGTAATAAAATTCGTTAAACTTCGAGAAGTTTCAAATTAGATATTTACTCTAAACTTGTTAAAGCAATTTTGTATTTCAAGATATTATACGTGGAGTTATTGATTTGTCTGCCAGAATGCCAATGGAGTTAAAAACTTCAATCAATCGACTTACATCTATCTATATGCCGTCTTATAAAGAGGATTTAAAGAAGTTTATAGAACTCTCGTCAATATTAGCCGCAGTATTGTTATCTCGGAACGCAATACATCTTATTGTACCCTTGTCAGTGTCAATTATTTGCGGAAAAATAACACAGGTGATATGGGTTCTAGCTACACTTTGCGCAGCGTTAAATGGTGGGAACGTTTTGACAGGCCATAAGTAAAGGATTATGTGGATCTGTGGCTGGTACACCAATCGATCTTGGGGTCAAAATGCCTGAGTCACGGCCGATGCAGGATGAGTGGCGTTTTCAGTACTGCCTTCCGTACCAACCTAGTCGCTTGATAATATTATAATTTTAGTGAAATTTAAAGTTGCTCCAGTATTCCAGCAATTGGGCTCCTAAATTTTGTTTATACATACTAATGGTTTTGGACTTTGGACTGAATGGTGAAAGGAAATCGTAAATTATCTGTATGAACACTTTCAATCTGTGTGAATGAATAATGCCAGTAATCAACAATAATATATTTCACAGTGAGCGCAAGAAATATCATTGAATACCTTATCTAGTATTTAGTGATAAATAGCAGTCACGTTTCCATACACTTTTAACAAATTATGTGTTTCACGGACGCGATATAAAAAGTATTTCCTTACTTTGTGTCGCAATTTGAATCGAAACGTCTGAATACCGGATCTGGGGCCCAACCGTGAGCTCTTATTGCAACGATATTTCAGCTGTGTGACAGTGACAGATGTAGACACGTCAAATACATCTGTCACATAATAAGAGTAAAACTATCATGGCAATAAGAGCTCATGGTAAGGCCCCTGATGTCACAACTCAAAAGGAACATACAAAGAGCTACGATCTACTCTGACATGAGGGCGAGGACGTGAAGCGATCAAAAAATAATTTCCGACTTGAGTATCTTTACGCCCACATGACTGGTAAGGTATCCGAAAGTCCTTGATACATTCAAGGTTGACAATAATTAAGTAAGTTATGATATTTGGAAAAAAATCATAATTAGTTTTTTTTTGTAGTGTAAATAATTTATTTTTACTGTACTGGTCTTATGTCCAAAATCAAAGTAAGACAGTATATTTCGGACACATGGATTCGCTGGGAAGGTAAAATTATTATGTTTCAAGCAGAATTATTGTCGAAATTTTAACTTAGTAAGTCATTAACAAATTGTTTCTTTCGATATTTATTTTCAGATTACGTTTTTAATACTTAGTATAAAGGTTAGGATCAAATATAATACAGATACTTTGTATAAAATCATTTGAAATGGTGCACACAACAACTCTGCTTAATAAGCAATGGCCTTAGCGATTTAGGTCGCAGGCGACATAGGAAATTAGTTTAAGCCCATGGGCTTAATTTAAAAAGAAAACTAGGTCATACATATTTGTATTGCAAAATAAATTCGTTTAATCAGTGTGTGCACAAAAGCTTGAAGAACCTTATCACAATGGCCTTATCAATGGCTTTGTTTCCATTGCAGTTCGTGACTGGGATCCAGTAGTCATTCGTGACTAAGTTAATAATAATTAAGAACAAATCAAACAATGTTATCTGTCAGACCCCTTTCTTAGAAATTATCATCCATAACCCTTTATATTTTTAGTACATAAATCCGATAGCAATGACCTCATAATAAATAGGACAGATTATCAATCGTATTGTTGTTAGCTAAGGTATAGGTAGGTCCTACAATTAAATTAGAATCTCTTCAAATTAAGTATTTATATTACAGCTATGTTAGCTTTTTTCAAAGACCACATAGACGTCTATAAATTGACTGCTTGTGACTTAGGTACCTATATCAAAATTAACCAATTATGATATAAAATTTATTACTAATAGAATAATAGTAAAATTGTACTAACAACAAAAGAACGCTTAATGTTAGGCCAACAGAACCTTATCTATGAGTCGAATAAAGCTGAATGACTCTCCAGCTCCTCTATCATAATCCCTTATATCGAACGGACTAGCTAGATGAATGGTTGGTAATCTTATTATTATAGTTTATAGTAACGTCGACATTATAAGCATGTGGTAGACAAAAGTACAAAGTACCGGTTTAAAAAGCTGCACCGGTCTGCGCGAGCGCACATCGCATATCACGTGTGATCGTGCGCATGCGAGCCGATAGTTCACGCCCGTATGTGAGTCAGAGCGCGTTGACCCGCAACGCGCGCCGGACGCCTAACGTTAGGTACCGCTCCAATATCACGCGATAATACTACAACCGGTTTTGCGTACACTGTATTGTATTGTAGTCTTACGATAATTGAAATGTCCACTGCTACATTTACCGAATTGTAAACATGATAACAGTAATTCATATCCAAACGTTATTTTATTGTCGTGACTGCCATAATTCAATATTGACAATATACATTTGTTTTGAGCAAATATTTGTTTTGCATATCTTGTATCAAATACTGTTCCAAAAGAAGTTTTAATTAATATAATACACTGACTGTATAGTAAATCGTTGCTGACGAATGCACGATTGACTGGGGACATTGCGTCGAACAGAAAACTTTCTATTCTGACCTCGTGTGTTTGTATCATACAAAGCACTTTCGGGGGAGAAAACTGTACTGACAAAGAAACATTGCATCAGGCAAATTAAAAAACTATTAGCATACAACTTTCAATATTCAATACTTTCAATTTCTTATTTACATATGAAACGTTCATTCATTGATGACATATTTAAGTTCAAAGAAACGTTGAACTTCCTTTGGAGCCTCGCCTGTATCACATTAAACAATATTGTATAACAAAAAAACAACTAATCAAGCAACTAAATGTAATATGAGTAGGTATAAGAGGGAATGTCCCTGATCCAGAGGAGTTAAATGAAGAAATCGTTTCACAAATAAAAAGGAAGGGGTTCAATAAAACCTACATTGATCGTCCAATTGCAAGAGATGAGGGCAATCATGTTAAGACGTGTTTTATTCATGATACTGGGAACATGATGAAAGGTATGAACTTTCGACATGTTCTCAGTATCTTGAAATCGTAAGCAAGAAGTAATCCGCTTGATTAGGAAACGAACTAACTTGATGTTACTTTAGAAATTCCAAATGCTAATTAAACTACATCAAAATACTTTATTTGACTCGCATTGAAAGATTGCCCTCACTTAAACAGCGCCAAAGCAGAATACTAAAAGTGATCAATCTGGCGTAAGTGTAACTTTAGAGATAAAAACTTTTGGAGCCAAAATTGTCAGGACTCTATACCAAAGTAAGGCAGCAAGTACAGATAAACCTGACCTTGGAAAACTTTGAACCTCTTGAAAGTAAAATGTTTTTTTGCTTAAACCGAACAATACATTATCCGTAAAGAAATCTTCCAGTGTCGTCGGCAAAGTTCTTTTATAAACACCGTTTTCAGAACACCTGAAACTCTTTTACGATCAAACTTCGCATCCAGCGGCTAAAGGAACTATTTTATAATATCTTCTATCACTTTAAAACACACGGGTTGCGATGTTGCTTTATTACTTTACTCCAGCTCAGTTGAAGATTTACAACCCTTGCATATTCATTACTTAAAGGGATAGTCCAAAATTGAGAATTAGCTTGCGACAACGAATCTTCATTATGGTAGTCTGATAACAATTTTATTACAATGTAACACTGTATCAAGAATGTTCTAAAGTAAGAGGAGTAGCGAAATTGTGCTGAAATTAACGAGAGTCCTGAACACACATTCTGACAAGTCTAAATAAACCCAAACGAGGAATGAACTTTACTTCGAAATACTTACCGAATACAAACATCCCACAATTTATGGATCAAAAGTGTTCACTATGAAGATTGAGACGGAACGAAATTCCTGTGAGAGTTAATAGAAGTTATTCAACTAAGAATAAATACTATGATGATAAGTGTCAATCAATACAGGTGTATACATTTCCAGCACCTGATATAAGCCAAGAAAGGATCGTTAAAGAAACTCGATATCAATTAAATGCCCTCGCCGTCTACACATCGCCGTCACATCTACATTGGGTATTGGATGACCAGTAAACTGGTTGGATTCCTACACCGACCTCGGCTGACCTCGGCCACTGCACGCATTGAATCATAACAGAATCACTATTGGAACTCATCTCTCATCTGCTATTTCAAGACTATTGGAATGTTATTTACTATCGTTACAGCGACTCTTGGAATTATCTTTAAGAATCTTTATTTCGTTTGTAATTTAGTTAGTAAGTTTATATAATTTAATGTTTTTTTTAAAGTTATTTAGAATTTACTTCATAACATTAAATGTGTTTTAGTTACAAGTTATAACTCTATCAATATTACGGTCATCTTCATACTCTTTGAGTGAGGCTCTAACGGTTTATAGTTTATGAGACTTCAAGTGGGAAAATTAATATGGAAAGTTCCAAGAAATGTGTGATATTCAGTATTTCAGTATTTCATAACAACCTTGTCCTCCTTGTAAACTGCCGCCAAAATATATTTTTACCTGAAACAAAGAAGACATTAGTCAGTTTTATTTGTTCCAGAAATAACGTTTTATTATTATATTTATGAGCTGTTAATACAATAATATGAACATTTATTATAATCACAGTAATTAGTATACGTATTTGTTCAGCAAATATTGTGCTATTGGTCATTGTTGTTATTCGTAACGATATACTTAACACAATTACAGAATTATTTACAAGAAATCTCATCTTTTGTACATTATTAGCCTGTTATTATCGTTAACTGTATGTGCGTGGTTATGTAAAAAATGAGTGTATAGTTTAATGAGACGTACCTAAACGAAGACGGTGGGTAGGTATTTACTCATATCTGTCGACGGTTGGAACGGCACAAAGAAGGAGAAGGAGCTAAGATTACAGTTAAAACTAAATGAGTATAAAGGCAGGGTCATTAGACAGTAGAATGTTCACCGACCGATGCAGTAGATAAAATAGGATTTGATAATGCCTCTGGAATCGCAAGTAATGAGGAAGGAGATAGCTTTTATTGCAACCGTATAGATTAGATTACAGACTTAATGGGCTTGAGCAATGTTTACTATTCAGTTGGATGTAAAGTTTATAGCGCCAACAAATGGATTAATAGTGTCATTGATAAATTTGCCATACATTAAAACAGAAATAAAGCAATGTATTGTTTTTTGAACATCCTTCAGGTCCGATTGAGTGGCATTAAGAGTCGAACTAATGTAACAATAAGTATATGGTAACACTACCCTCAACTATTTATCACCGTTCTGTTCGAGTTGATGTTCTCGAGTGTGTTAATCGGAAATCTGTCAGCAAGTCATTTCTGACGCCACGAATCAAGCACGCTATATTGAAATGCTGTCAATAGCCGTCAGGAACTCGGGAGCCGCAGTGCGAAATATCCCTGTCGTCGGGAATTGTCAACTTTATCAGGACAGGGCTTAGTGTGCGGTCTGCTCAGAGAATACTCAGCGGACAACGAACTATACGGGACGAGATGTGACGTTACATTGTTTTATGACTACATTAAGATGGAGCTTCGTGGAGCAGAAACATTCAACTAATGGAGTAACTTAGAAGACAATAAAGTTAACTAAACTGCAAATTTACAAATAGCATATACTACAACCACAGAAAATTCAACCTTGAGATTTACGATAAACTCTGCAAGGCTCGATAAAGATTAGTATATCTATTGAACTTAGGAGTGCAATTATTTACTAATTGAGACCTTTGGTAGTTCAAAATGACGGCATTATAATTTACCCAGATTTCCCAGACAGCTCTACATAATCTATGCATTGTAGGAAAATGATAGCAATCTATTATCTAGCATGTTACATGGCGGCATTGTATATCCGTGTTATGTAAATTTACTACGGGCCATGTGAATGTTGAATGGACATTTGTATGCCTCTGCGTCTCTGAAAAGATGCAAATATGAATTCATATATATTCCAGTTATGTCAAACATACAACATTATCATGTTCAAGCCTAAAGCATAAATGTGAGCTCGGCAGCTTGTTGGGGATGAACACTGTATAATCTAACTAGTATAAAAATATTTCTAGTACAATCGCTATGCAAAATATGCTTTGCCGCTCGAATGGAGTTTTGAAATGTATGCGCTTGTATTGTGCAAGTCAGGACATGCAGTATGAATAGTGGCCGGCGACGTTGTTCCGGCCACTGGCCCATACAGTTCAGTGGACGTCGACTTGATGGCAGGATATTGCGTCCAGACATACTGCAAATTCGATGCTAGCACGAATCTGGAGAGATCTCATTAAACCATTGCAGCAGCGATTTCTAGACTTCTATGCTGACTATAACTACGGTATTTTTAAAAAGTTTAATGTCCCTGCGTCCATTAACATATTCGAACAAAATTCCTACATGACAAAGACTAAATAGTAGAACCTTCAGTCTTCTTATTTTAAAAGTACCATAAGTACTCTCTTGAACATTATCAGTAATAATATCTTCTATGTACGTTTCCACGTCCCTATTCCAAATAACAATGACTGCTATCGACGGCTATTACCGTACATAATAGCGGGGAGGGTTGTTACTGCAAAATTCAATCAGCGCCGTTGACTGCCGACGAATTTTAGGACACCTATACAATACACGCCCTCCAATCGTCCCGGACATTTCATCACCCAAGCCTACTGAATTTAATTACGCTGTAGCCGTCGACTATAAATCGCCGCGGGGTGCCCGCCAGGATTGCACAACACCAAGCGTACTATTTCATTAGGTTAACATGACCATGTTTAAAGAATAACGACGAACTCAAATCAGACACCGGTATCGATTTAATTTAGGTATCGATAAATTTAGCTGCCCCCATAATCGAATGAAAAATAAAACTATACGTTCGCTATATAATTTTCGCCACAAGATACATACGCGCATCACTATTCACATTGCTAAACTAAATATATTCGCCTAAGGAAAGGTTATGGGTCATGAGCACAAATATCGCGTCCTATTTTGTGGAAAACTCGAAAAGATGAATATTTTCTGAGACGAGAAGGATTAATGTTATTCGTGAATAGATATTGCTTATGACTGCTTATGAGGCCTTGTGCCTAGAGCCTTGAGCTTCTATGCCTAATCCGCTCAGTCAGAGCATTCATTGGATACATTTGCCATTGCTAGTTAATCTGAACTGTTTACATGAAATGAAAATTATTTGTACATTAATGAATGTTGTGATGGAACCACGCAATAGTAAACAGCAGTTCGGCATCCTGTTGCTTTACAATCTATAAAGCCACAAACATTTTCCAGAACTTTGGGGATTGAGATTTGCTGCTTCCAAGCAAGTCATTAACATAATTTATTCAATCTCAATCGAACCATTCCAAGGATACACCACAAGGATTCAGTCTTGAACTTCCGACAAATTAATCGAAGAGGACAAATTCCTTATTGGTGGCGAAACGGCCACGGACACCGGAAAGCAATCTAAATTCTTAACGTTGTTTATATGAGCCGAAGAGCGAGTAGAGGGGCGAGAGGAGGGCGCCCGGAATAGATGACCCTGGGTTATTGTGTGGACGCACCAATACCATACCTCTATATATACAAACCATTGTGTCCATACGTAAGGATAAAGCCTCAAAGGACGTCAGTCAGGTAAGGACATCAAATACATTTAACACAATAGAGACGGTTACCCCAACTGGCAGTGCTTGGTCGAAATTCAAAGAAAGAAGGCGAAATGATGGACTAACACAAAGGAAGCCGGTGGAAGAATGTGATAGGTACACGTGCAGCGAATGGTAACAGGATTTGACCAACATGCACAACCTCTAACGCCAAGCTTCAAGGTGAAGCCGCAGAAAATATTTAAATGACATAAGTAAAATCATTGGAATGAAAATAATATGATGGCCTTCATATTATTTATACGATAACGAAATTGAACAACAACAGCTAAACTTTTAAGTAAATGTGTAATATTTCCTTTCAATAAACAGGTGCATTGCACTCGAGCCAGACGTCTGGCTGTGTTCATTCGTCTTCTATCCAATCTAGTCGCTGGCACACCGAAACACGTTTATAAATTTGCACAATCATAATGCCGATGGTAATGACATCAGACAATAAAAACAGTTAAATCTAAGAGTGATGTGAGAATATATTTTGAAAGACTCACTAATGATCACATCATCTTTAGTTGAGATAAACTAATGGAGACAAACATTAAACTATAGTAATAACATTAATAACACATGCAAACCACAATTTAGTTCTCATGTTGGCAATATTTTGAGTTGTGGAGAAAGTATTTACACAACATAGAGTCCGTAAACATTTTTACACAGTGCCTAACTTTGGCACGCGTGCCTAGTTTTACGTTTCTATAATAAAGGGTAATGTTTACAGTGATTACTCTTATGTTATCCCACGAACTGCAATACACCCATACAGTATATACAAGCCAATTCAAAAAATCTTCCACAGCATTTTGTCTTCAAAGGCTTAGTGTGGTACAAAGTGCTATAAAAATAGTTGCGACATTACATACGATCCGTCGCTGTCTTGCACAATATCAGCAACAAAACTGTCAAAGCTTTTAACGCCGCATTTTGTACGACGCGACGGTAAATTGAGATTGGACAATTTTCTTGAGATTGGTTCAAGATCATCGTGCGACACTCAATTTATCTGATACAAAGAAAAGAATAGATGTAGTTTGTAGCTAAGATTGCATTTTATCTTTTACATATATTGATGTTCACGCCTCTATTTCCTGAATGGGTAG
Source organism: Watsonalla binaria (assembly GCA_929442735.1). Lineage (NCBI taxonomy): Eukaryota > Metazoa > Arthropoda > Insecta > Lepidoptera > Drepanidae > Watsonalla > Watsonalla binaria. The sequence goes on from OV838938.1 coordinate 6,192,730, forward strand.
ACAGAGGTGTTGTAATAACAACATCCACTTTTTCACCGAAGGTGAATAAGTTCCAACGTGACAAATAGCGAGTATGTCGCCAACTCCAGCACTATACATACGTCTGCGAATTACTACTCAGACATATGCAGGTTTTCCTTTACCGTAAAGCACGCGGTGGAAATCACTCATCACACACATTTTCCTAGCCTAATCCTGATTTGTGTACCAAGCGACTCCCATTTGATCATCGCGATCCCTTTTACCCATTTGTCAGACTGTCTTAAGTTTCTGACTGACGTGTAACTATAGCCAAAGACGTTATAAATACTCTAGCCATTCCAGAAGGATTGTAAAGTTACAAGGGTGGGGAAGCAGAGGTGTTGTAATCCACTTTTCCCCGAAGATTATTAACAGCTGACGTGACAGATGGTGAGTCAATCGCCCACTCAGGCTATAGTATTCGATTTTAAACTTCTGATTTCAGATTCTTCACAGACAAGCCTAAGAGAGCCGCACATGTTTTACTTCACCGTAAAGCTCATGTTACATCACTATACCCGAAGTTCTAAAAAATTCTTTTTCAATTTTTATTTGAACACGGTTTGAATCCAATCGACAACATTCATAAATAAACAAAAGGTGAAACGAATGACTCTATAGATAAAGATTTAAACTTTCCCGATACTAAACGGTGTAAGAGAAAGGAAATACAAAAGCCACAGCACTAGGGTATTCCGATCAGGCAGCTAACCGCAAATGGAGGCAATTGTAAAACATTTCCATCCGGGCCTTTCATCCTACAAACAAAGTAGAAGACCTTAGTCAGTGCCTTTATAGTAGTAATTTTCCAGCAACGAAAGGATTTCTTTCTGCGGAACAATACTCTTGCCTATGTTATGTGACGATCAAACAACGTAGGATAGGAACAACGCAGAATTTGGTACAATCACACACCAGACTGATATGGTAATGAGTATTTTAATGTTCAATTACCACGCCAGCCAGCGGATATTTTGAAGTGCATCAATTTATTCATAAACATATACAACAGAGATAAAATGTTGATCACTTTGAACCTTTTCCCTTTGATAATACGCTTGTTTATAAAAGCGCATCGCGGTTAATGCACTTGATAATGAGATTGAAAGCAGTCATGCATGAATTGATTTTTTAACAGCATGTGCCAATGTATGTTAATTTATATCCGCAAATTATTTTTAACTGGCTGCATTATATTTCGTAACCAATCGGAAAGATATTCACCAAGTAAGCCCAAAAAATAATACTACTTGCTCAGGTTTTGTCGAATTTTCAATTATCTGGAACAAGTGCAAGTAATGCCGTACTTAATGCGCAACATAATCCCACCAGAAGGCCTAGTGCGTGTTTTCACTGGCGTTGTCACAAGTCATCGCGTCGACGTAAACGTAGATTTGTATAGGATCGAAACAGCGCCGTCTGTCGGCCTAAAGATGACACTATTCTTGACCAACAGTAATCTCATTACAACTTCAAGACCCAGGGCTTAGACTATGGCTGATTCTGCCAAGCTAATGAAATAAGGCATGGCATACTGGACACCTATCCCGAAATATGGGAGTGGCTAAAAGTTATGTTCTCACACGTCGTACAGTTATACGAGTCAAGAAACCCGTCCAGTCATAATATCTAGTAAAATATCGTGATGATTCTCAGCAAAGTGACGTGGGTCGTAATTAACGCCCTAACCTTTAAAGGATTAATTAGTCAGAGTCGATGTCGAGTCCAAAGTCATTGCGGTCTGAGAGGGTAATGACATGCAGTTCACTGCAATGGTAATTTCTAAAGATGTGGGAAAGCGGACTGAGATAGTAGTTCTATTTATATGTATATAAAACGAAATCAATTTTTAAAAACATTCTAATAGCATATCATCTTAAACTAATGATTATCAGAATTTAAACACTAATGAAAACTTAACCTCGGTTTAAGCACTTACACGTGCCGCATACACATAGAATCTATAAATAAAAACAACGTCATTCCATCTAATATTGTAGTAACAGCGCTTCTTGATTTCACGAGATATCTGTATATTTTCCTAGGGTACAAAATAAAAGCCTTTCATCTAATTCGGACAGGAATGGAAAATGTAAATGCCTCTAGAAGGCACAAACTCACGATTGCACTTAAATATATCTTCTGTAGAAGAAATATGGGTACTGATTGTATTTCTACACTAACCCTTCCCCTGTCGGAACTCGTGAAGGGAAAAATTAATTCTAAGAACCGATATCTCAATTAGCTAACGATAAAATAAACGTATACACACACATACAATGAGATGGACATGGTACGTTAAGTGTGTAAACTGTAGAGCAATCAGGTCGATTAGAAAGCTCCAGCTGAACCGGGGATGCCAATAAAACTGTAATATGCCCGTGAACCGGCACAAGTGTTAGGTCATGCAAATAAAATCCGGTATGAATCGGATGCGATTGGTTCGAATTGGACTCGTGGCACAATCGAGACCTTGTTGTTTCATCAATATAATTGAGATTGTGTTGGTACGAAAAGAATCCTAATAACATTTTGCACTGTCTATTTATTTAATGGTAGACGCATGAGTATCAATTGGAAACAAGTAGGTATATTTGGACTTTGGGCACTTATTGATCTCATTAAAACATTGGGAGCCTTGGGTTTAAATCCACCACCAGGATGAAGTAACTCTACACATTTTGATACAAATTTTCGCAAACATGACGCCAAGTTTGCTCATAGCTGCAAACGACATATTACGTCATCGAACTATTAATGAATTTAAAGTAGTTCCTCCTAGCAGCGCATACCAGGTGGTTCTGAATGTGGTTTGCTAACTTCTAATTGGAATATTTGAAGGAAATTAGATATACATAAGCTGCGTTTTTGTATACAATCTCATACAACTATCTTCACGTTCACCACAATATGTAAGTAATGAAGCTACGCAGCGTTAGGGAAATCAGGAGCTCATTGTATTGGTAACGTAGATTACGTTACTTCGTCTGAATAGAATACCACCGTTAATTCCAAGGTGTTGCTATGAATAGACAAAGAACAATGAAGTATTGTGAAGATGCGCTGTTAGAGGATTAATTTCGAAGTGTTGAGGGAAAAAACTTATTTACAACTAGCATAGTGCGACGGTCGAGACTGAGGCAGTCGACAGCCGCAATCTCGAAGGTAATTAAAACTCGCCCCACGAGACTGAAGCTACAAATAACAGATGCACCACTGCAAGCGAACCAGAAGCGAACTGGCATTTTATTATTTTCTTGCACTGTTTCCCCAGTTCCCAGCAATTGATGAGTTTCTTATGAAGATACAACTCGTATTTTAGATTATTAAACAGCATGAATAACAACGGTTATTAATGTAATATTTTGAGTTAGGAAAAATAGTTACAGTTCAATAAACACTATGACATTGAAGGTTATGGAACTGAGCTCAACACGAAAGAATAAGGAAAATGTATGAGGGTTATAACTGCCTCTTTGGTCTAGTGGTCGCAAAGCGCTGCTTCGGAATACGAGGATTTGATCCCCGGGTCAGGCAAAGTATTATTAGGTTTATCCATCTATAATTTCCCAGCAGCAGCCTTGAGTCTGGATTACTCTGGATTGCTCGCCCACTATTCCGTGGGAGGAACTTAAACATAATCGGAGAAATGTGTGTGTACTATAAGTACACCTCTGCTTACCCTTACGGGAATACAGGCTTTAGCATAATATTAAGTCTTATAAATAAATGTCTTGTAAGTAATATTATAAGTAATATTATATAGTATAGCTTCAATCTTATTAGTGGATAGCAGACATTAGCAACTAAGAACAATGAATAACACAAGCAAGTACCGGGTCGAGTTAGAAGTAGCGGGAAACACTGTTGGTGAAGGCTTGTAACAGGTAATATTGAAAAAGTTGCGCACAGAACTTTACCAGAGAAAATGAACACATAGTGTTACTTACTAAGTGAATGATAAATATATACATATACATATTTGAACATGAACCGTGCGCTTAAAATGAATACCTCAACTTAAATGAAACGAGATTTTTTTTATCATGAACGCAGAACTATTAACACCGGAGCCGACACTACCCTTGTGAAAATGTAGAATGCATAAATACATAATAAGCTCATGCCAGTGAGAGTTTTTCACTGTCGCCGTCACAATTCACCGCGTCGACGTAAACGCAGATTTGTATAGGATCGAAAAAGCGCCACCTGTCTGCTCACAGGTGGCACTATTTTGATTCCATACAAATCTGCATTTCGCCATTTATGTTTAAGTCCCACCCATATGTGGTAACAATCCTATTGCCATTAACCGGGCACTAATCCAGAAAATAGCAGATGGAAAAACCCAATAACACATTGCTCGATCTGGGAATTGAACCCAAGAGTAGCGCTTTGCTACCAGCACAGTTATAAGACAAGGAGTCCTTTTAATTATTATTTCGTGTTGAGCTTAAAATAGCCTTTATTGTCATAGTCTCGTCATCTAGACCACTAGACAACACTTTTAATAACTTGGGCTATGATCGTCTACCTACAGTCAAATCAATCATTACTAAAATAGATACTACTGAATATAATATGTACTATCATTAAGAAACCAAGACATTGCATGACGTCAAAGCTACGGAATCAATACCTGTTTATATTCTAGTATTTTATCATTTTCTTCTCCATTCACAAACGACGCAATAAAATGTATGTCAGTCAACTTCGGAATACATTTCAAAGTCCGTGTTATTTGGAGCATTTTTGTATCTTGCATGTCTGTCTGTTTGCAAGTAAACCATTAAATAAATCACAAAATGATAAAGTTTATTTGTGATATAACTAAAACGCGGATCTCCTCTGGATAGTAAGATATTTAATTGTGTTTTATTTACAAATAGATATATTTGATGGCTTATTCATGAATGAAGTTGAAAACTAAACTTCGCCTTTCTTTCTCTCAACTCTTTACCTGAAACAAAACAGTATATTTGTAAACATAAACAAATCATATGTTCCCCATACCTAAATCGTTTGTTTTTCCAAACCAATGTAACATGATCTTCGACTCATTATTGGGGTCTAACAAATTAAATCAAGGCGACACATACATTAAGGGTCCGGATAAATTGGACACATCCAGGGAATTGCCAGCCGTAAGTCAAATCAAGCGTCCTTTAATACTAATGGCAAGCAAGCCCATGTTTCTGTCCCTTCCGATAATGAAGATAAGTTTCGGAAAGGTAAGCTTTTTCTTTGTCCGAGTGGAAATTTAGGACGGCAAGATAAAAGAGAGCAATTCATTTAAAGTAAACGTTTATTGCTCGTAGTTTTTCTTCGCACTTCAATGTGGTGGACTCGAGCAGGAACTTTGGGGTGATAATTAACTGCGTTCAATTTCATATTTGAAACATAGAAAGACATTCAAATTCAAAGTATAAGAAAAGAAAACACAGAACTACATAAATAAGTATTCGTTACTGAACACATGTAAATCGCAAGAGAGCCGTGGTGGCCTTGTGGTTTGAGAAGTCGCCTGCTACGCAAGCGACGCAAGTCAACTCCCAGCGGCCTGAACAAATGGATTTTTCTATAAGTGCCGTAATTTCACCCCACGGTGAAGGACAAGACAACATCGTGAGGAATCCTGCATATGTCTGAGAAGAACTTCAAAGACGTACGTATAGTGCATGAGATGGCGATAGACTCACCCTCTGTCACGTTAGCACTTAATAAAATCCCATCATGGACACAAGTAAATGACAAAGTAAATCTAAGACGGGGCTGACGATGTTTATTCAGTTTCAAACTAGTGTGGTGCTGCATACGGTACGTGTATATAAAATCTCACAAAACATTCTGGGTATTAAATACAGAGCACTCCTGAAACATTCATACCTTTTCGATACAACTTCAATGAGTAGTTGTATGTATCGCGAAGGTTGCTTAAATTGACATTGGCAGAAGCATACATATCTAATTGGGAGACATAAATTACCGACTTCAAAAAAGAAAAAAAATTATAATTTGGAATTATTTACTTTTGATGTTGGTGTCTTATAATGAGTTTAATGCACTTTTTGGCTTTGCTTCATACGATAATACCTTTTAAGTCATCCAAAAATATGCGAAGGACAAAGAACCAATTTTTCTTGAAGTCGGATAAAAAAAAGAGACACTTGCAACGCAGTTTAACAATTCAAATGTGGCATTAACGTTTATCAATAAAATGGTCGAAACTGTTGGTCTCATTGACCTAGTGACCGACATTCAATTAATACAGCTCATTCCGCTCCCATTGCCATAATAGTGTAACGGTGGCACATTGGTATGGTTGTTACATCAACAGCGTTTAAAGGCTTCTTATTGTCATGACAGCGAATAGGTAATTGGTTCAACTGGTGAAATATAGCGCACCAAATTTTGACACGATCGAAAGTCGTCGCTTGGCCTGGCGTTTTAGCGTGGTTCAAAATGTTTTGATACTTCTTCGGAAGCGAATTGTGGTTGAATGCCGAAGATGGTGCATCAACGAAGATGCGGGTACAGGTGCCGCCACGAGTTATGAGCGATCAGCGAGAACAGGCGGGTAATTGCGCATGTATTTTATTCGCTTCGCGTCATAGTGACAGAATCATAATATGACTACAGAGCATTTCACAAAATAAATTTACCTAGCATTCATGGTACCGGACTTCATTGTAGTTTCTAACAGATACAAATATAAAAGCTTTATCTATACAAAGAAAAGAAAATAAGTTGATCTACATTAAGGTTAGAAAAACAACCAGAGGAACAGTCCAATAAAACCCGGCAAAGTTTAGTCTTAAGAATAATACCTCCACGATTTCTCACTGATCAGTACAGACATCAAGGATGTAAATAAATAAACCTAGACCCGATGATTTTCTTGGCAAGACGATTGTTAGATGCTTGGACTAAAAACAAGTGTCAAGTCTGACTTTAAAGGGTTAATGATATAGTACAGTCTGATGAACGCTTGTACCAATATTTACTTATTTGCAAGATCAGGGTGTCAGCCCGCGCTGTAACCTTAGACACTGCATACAGTTATTCATATAACACAACAATGTAGCTGTTACGGCTTTAAGAAAGATCATAGCTACATTATATTTAAATCAATATATCGGTTGAGGATATAAAGTAATAACATTAAGAATTAGCTTTTCATTTGCAATTAGTGACAGATTATAATTTAATATTTTTAATTGCAGCTTTCCCTTCTCTGTTTATAATGTAATCTATGTAATCTATGCATACGCTCACGCCTGTATTCCCGAAGGGGTAGGCAGAGGTGTTGTGAAAACAATACCCACTTTCCACCGAAGATAACTTAGTGCCAACTTGACAGATGGTGGTTCTGTCGCCGTCTCAGGCACTATACATACTTTGAATTACTTCTCAGACAAATGCAATCCTCACGATGTTTTTCGTCACCATGAAGCACGTGGTGTGAAATTACTGAACTATACATAAGTTTTCAGAAAAACTCATTGGTACAGGCCCTGCTGGAATTTGAACTTGCGTCGCTTGCGAAGCAGGCGACTGCTCAAACCCCACGGCTAACACGGCCGTAATGCTATAGAAACCTCATACATAAACATAAATAATTGTCAATTCAAGTAATTGCAGAAGAAGTATTATAGAAATGACGTACATTCCACAGACAGCAATGTATACACATAGTGATTCAATACTGAAATAGTTGTTTTCGGAACCCAATCGCCTAAGGCCTCCAATTGAACGCCCGTGTAATTTCCGCGCACTAACAACTATTGAACGCAGTATTGTTTTCCGTCTTTTCACGATTTAGCAGTTTCCCTTAACGGTCCAGTGAATTCGAAGCACTCTTTTCATGTATTTGCTTTCAAATTACAAACATTCTGTATTTACTTAAATGACAAAGAAACCTAAAGATGTAAAAGATTGACTTGAACTCCAGTTCATTGCATAATAAATAAAAGTGAGTTTTATTGAAAATAATATTTCATTGAATAAACCTGTATTTATTTTAAAAAAGACCTATCTGGACAAACGAGAATAAATCAATAAATGATTATGAAAGACAAAGATGGCAAAAATCCAGGTTCGCCAACGTGTCATCGGACGAGTTGGAATAACAAAGAAAATGAACATACGGAATTCCCAGGGGAATGATAGTAACATAAACTAGCCAAGAAGATAAAGGAGACATCAGACAAAGCAAATGCGAACAGCGAAAGTGTCTCGGAATACTTATAACGTTCGCGAGAACGGAAATATTTATGACTAATATTAGGAACGAAAACATTTTCGCACATGATAAATGAAAGACCTGACCTTTTCAATTATATTTCCACTGTCACAAATAAAATAACATTACTGAAAATGTGTACTTCTCAAAAAAGCTTAGGGTGGTGTTTTTTTTTTTTCAATCTGTATTTGTCCCTGCAAGTCTGTTCGTGAATTATTTATAGCAGATAACATATCTGTTTCATCGGGTTCCCAGAATATTGATTAGATAAGTATTTTAGCCGTGAAAATGTAAAAGGGACATTAAAGTTTCATCGTAATGTTATCTAAGGTGGTTCTGATAAGCAGTGACTAAACAAACATAAACAGTTTATTGTTTACAATATTAATAACCTTTGAATTACTTTACATTCTATTTCTATCAGGAACAACCTAAAGGGAGTTTTGTTTCTTCAACATAGCTAGCCTAGCCTAGTGCCTACATGGCAAGGAAATAGGTTAAACCATCTTGCCCTGTGCCCCGGGTATGGGCTTTGACCCATTCGAACTTTCCAGCTTGACCTTGCGTTTTGAGCTTTTTGTACGGAGACGTAAAACTTCGTAAACTAGACAATTGCGGCGCTTTTTAACATTCCAATACAAAATGAGGTATATATGCTGACGATATTGACAACGTAAAAACGAGTTAGCTCTTATACTTAGGGCCGTGTTCTTGTTCAAATATTAGAAGTTTCTGCAAATGAATTCACAATTCCAGGACCGCAGTTTTCATCTGAAATAAACTGTCCCATATAATCTCCACATTGCGTGTAACATAATCGATAAGGGTACCAGGCTGATTAAGACAGCGATCTTCGATAGAATTTATTGTTTACGAGTTGAGTCTCTGAGATAAAAATATACCGCTCCTCAAAGAAAATAAAATGTGACTATTTTCCGACGGCTGTGAAATGTTATTGGTGTTAATAAGTAATAATGTGGTAATCACGTTTTTGATGCTACTTATAAAGCTTTAAACGTTTCTTTGTAAATAAAAGTGTCTTTCAACAAAGTGTCCCTTCTTTAGAAGACGACTTTATAACGACCCATTATGAGGAAACAGATTTTTTATATTTCAGGACATTTTCCGCTGAACGTTTGTAAGACGACGTGAAAGCTAAGAATCTGTCATGGCTAAAATGAAGAGTGCCACTATAAAATGAATTACAGTGCCTTAACGGCAGGAGTCGAGATAACGAGGATGTTGAGTAGAAGAGTGAACATACAAACAACGTTCTACTATTCTATCCCAGGAAAATATTGAGATATGCCGTTCTTCTATGTAAGTCTAAAAACAGAACACAACTACGTTTACAAACAGTATCGTGCTCATTGGCTGTTGTTATTTATCCTGAAATTTAAGCCCATTTTCCTGTTGCCACTGAATACGACATTTATATTAATTGAAGTGGACCAAATTCGGGCTTACCTCTAAAGAGACGGCCAATCAAATTTGCATTAATCCGCATCAATCCCGTCGTCGTCATTAAAGTAATTTGTAGTTAACAGTCGCTTGGGATCCGAGTGGATCTGGCTTTAATTCAACGGGTGTGCATGATGGGTTAAAAATTGCGCGACTTGTCGTCCGATCGATCCGCACCGTTGAGGAAACTTGGATGTTTACGTTGACACTGTGACCCAATTCCAAAACGGGGCGGCTGTGCTGCCGTATCTTTGCGAGTAATATATTAAAAGTGACTCGAGTGGGATGCCGGTCGACATACTTGTTTATGCAATGGGAGTGTATACAAAGCGGGTGTAAAGATAATTATAATGCGAGGTGCGAGAAACAAATGTTTGATCCAAAATTTGGTAATCCTGAAGTGCAATAATAATTTACAAAAAATCAATACCTCATCTTTTTATGCTTTAGTTAGCTTTATTGGTAAGCTAAGAATCCTGAACCTTATAGTCCGTAAATCATGTCCTAATAAATGAATATCATTCCTCTTCTTGTTCGTAACGCTGCTCATGACAGAGCGGCCGTGGTCATCACTATTCAGCGCAGATGTCACTCGCCATGTCATGATGTCATGTCTCGTCGTCAATCTCTGTTGAATGTCATTCTGGTGCACTCGTGTAAGGGTCCGCCCACAGCTATTTTTACCTGATCAGTCCATAGCATTGGTGATGTTCCCCGCAGCTTGATACCTTCAAGGAACTTAAGAATATGGACCTGTACCAGTGTCGACAGACTCTGCGTAATGCCTAGTTCTATACCAAAGATATTAAAATAATTCTTAGACATTTGTTCACGAACCATATTTACGACTCTTGATATTTATTTCAACAAAATATTTCGTGTATTCAGTGAAAAACAACGCACGCATACACACAATATTACTACATTCGCGCCTACATTTAACCCTATGCCACGCCATTTACCTTTATTAACAAATACCTAGAATTTACCCACACATATTGCGGGTTTTCTGCGAAATACCACCAACCGGCCCACTGTTAATACAATACACGGTAAGTTCTAGGTTACGCTACGCTACGTTATTGATAGTTTTAATTTCTTAAACCGACTGACAAAGTCAAAAAAATATTCTATAAATGCTGTGATGGATATTGATAAAGCTCACACCAATTGTATGTGTGATTTAAAGTTTTAACTTGTGTGTGGTCTTATAATCAATATACTCGTTAGTGGTCAACGCTCGCAATCTAGGCCTATTTTATTTAACACTAGCTGTGTCCCGCGGTTTCATCCGCGTAGTCTTTATTTTTATTTAATGGGTCGCTTTATTCGAGGACCAGTGTATGTGCCAGTGAAAGTCCCATTAAAATTAGTCCAGCCGTTTCAGAGATTACCCGGAACAATCAGACAAGAGCTTTTTGTAGATTTTGTTTTTTTATTTTAGCAGCCTATATTATATACATATACTTTCATATGAATTCAATAAAAAGCTGTTAATTTGGTATTACAAACGGACACTTAAACTTTATTTATTTGTGTAGATAACAGCGTTTGCTCCGAAAGCGTGAGGGTGTCAATTAAATTTGATTAGATGTCATAATAATATCGATTTGTCGTTTTAAAGTTTTGCAAAAAGTCGCCAAAACGTAAATGACGTATACGCGATGCGACACGTCATGAGACGCTACTGACATTCTGCTTATAATCTTGTAGATGTGCTTCTCTGTGTGTGTTATTTTGAACGATTTGCTCCCAGATTCCTTACAGCTTATATTTATACTGTGTCTACACTTTAACACATTCACTGCTAACATTTCAACTTATTCGTAAATTTTCGAACAGTTGGACGCACATACGCGTCGTTAGCAGTGAACGCGTTAAGGAGGGTCTTCGACAGATAGCTACACAGTGTGAAGGAAATGTAAACGCATAATAAGAACAATTGACAGACAGAACAAAGGGCGTTATGGTATTTTGTGTGTATCCAACCGAAGTTTCCAAGATTACAGATTTGTAACGTTCATGAAATCGTGATCAGACGCATAACGGAGGGAGAATATAGATGTATTGATGAATGTAACGCATAAACCTGATGTAATTTATCAACATAAATGTGCTTACGCTGTAATCAACACTCGATATTATTGTGAGCGGATGCTGACCAATCATTAATTACAGAAGATTAAATAAAATACGCCTTGGTACCATTGCTTCATTAGATGCCAACTGGATTATGGTACGCTTGAATGGATAAAGGAGAGACTCACTGCTGATTATGTTCAAAATATACAAATAAATAAAGTCGAAGAGTCTGTTTGTAATTCCAAACTAACAGATTTTCACTAAATTCATATGGAAAGATTTAAATATTAAAGTCATTTTTTTTTCTTTTAAAAATACTACATACTAATATATCTGTCTGTCTGTTTGTTCCAGCTTATCTCTGAAACGACTGGACCGATTTTAACGGGGCTTTCACTGACTAGCTGATAGCTGATGTTACAAGGAATATTTTTCCCTTGGTTTTTTTAAGTGTAACGTCATATCTTCCGTTCCTACATTTCGTTTACATTTTAATAATAATTAAATCCATCCAACAGACATACAACAACGCTCAATTCGCTTTGTTATTAGATAGTAAAAGTAGATGCTCGAAGTACGTATACACATATAACGCGATATAGGTGGCCACTACACCGGCAGGCGGCAGCGATCGGCTCGCTCGGGCCATCAGCTGACCGTGTTCTGCGACGGATGTGTGCCACTCTCTATTATATGTTGCTAAACCTACCTACGACCCTGATTAAGAATTACTTATTGCCTAGAACTACCGGTAAGTTGCACGTAATTAAGACACCCATTAACTTAACTCTATGTGGGTGAAATATAAGTACGTAGGGCATATAGACGTAATCAGTAGTCACTAGTACTGACGATTCAGAAAAATATAAAACTGAACAGACCAAATGCCATATTAAATCTGAACATGAAGAGAAACATTGTATTGTAAGGGATCGATACAAAACGTGACGTCGTAATCAAGCAAATCCAATTTCACCCCAATTTGGTATGACAATTCAATGCGATGAGTGTTTTCGTTGGGCGATTGTTATTAATAAATTCTGTCGAATGTAATGAAAATTACATTTTATTTCATTTATTTCATTATTGTTCTGAGCCTGCGTTTCATCTGCAATTTCAGAAAATGTTGTATTGTTGTGTTACATTTTATTTTTCAATTGTTTCATACATTTGCTAAAGCCTGTAATCCCATGGGGGTAGGCTGGCAGGGATCGATTCTTACATACTTCTGTCGCGTCTCTTCGTATACTTCCTTCGGTTATGAGTGGTATGTTATGTAATATACGGCTGTAATTCCTAAGAGACGTGGAGGCCGTGGTGTGGTTTGAGCAGTCTCCTGCCGCGCAAGTTCGAATCCCAGCGACCGGCACAATCAGTTTTTCTAAAAATTTATTAATTTTATCCCACGTGCTTTACTTTGAAGGAGAACATCGCGAGGAAACCTGTATATGTCGGTGAATTATGTCAAAGACATTTTATATGTAGTGCCTGAGACGGCGATGGAGTCGCCTTATGTCTTGTTGGCATTTAATCATATTTGGCGAAATGTGGGTTTTGTTGTTACAACACTTCTGCTTACCCTGCTGCTTCAGGTACCCTTTTGGGATGACTTTAAATATATTTTTTATCAACATATAATACATTTTATGGTAAAGTGGTTAATTTGTTCGTGATAGTTTTTCCTTGAACGCCCACTCACAACTCCACTGTTTTATTCCAGGAATCTATAGAATGCTTCGTGTACAACGTTATATATCAAATATAAGTATAAGCTATAAAGTTAATTAAACTAGTGGCTAGTGTCTGCAACTCGGCAGTGTTACGTGTGAACCGACATTGGGCGACCTTGCCTCGCGGCCAATCGATACTGCGACACTGGTGCTACACAGTACTCTTCATTATTCATCAATTAATTGTACCAGACTTATAAAACAACATGTTTTTACTAAGTTAGTTTCTATGTTTATTTTGTTTTCTTTAAAGATTCCAAAAATAGGAAAATTCGTAATTCTAACAAAACCATATATATTCCCTATCTTGCTCGATTACGAAGTAAAGACAAACCGATTTGATATAAAATTGTAAGCGATAAAATCTGGTAATATTGCTTTGAAAATATTTCTCCTGTTTGGTATACTACAGTAATTCACAGTAAAGTTGTAATTTACTACGTTAGATAACGTTATGAATCGTTAATTAAACAAACAGCCGTTTCGCCTAAAATGCAAATTTTGTGCTAGTTTACCGAGAGCCTTCTGAACTTAATCTAGTAACGAGGAAAACCGAGGATATTTGATTTGCTGAGAGCTGAAAATGTAACCAAACTGACTGTGACTTCCCTTTGTGTATAAGTATTTTTTTTTGCTATCTATATTTCTTATTACACTTGCCAAATATTGAAAAATAACGGTATTGGCTCAAACGAGAGTACCTACTTGAATATTTCATGATATTACTAAGCCTACTTACAAAACAGACTGATTGGTATTTACGCTTTTTTACTATTCTATACAAACCCCAGAGATCTAAAGGCGTATGATTCAAACAGTTAACAATTTACGAATACGTTTGAACTATAACTTATAATAAAGTCTTCGCACACTTCCCACCCACTTTAGTATTATAAAGAACGTTTAAGTGTTCACAATAAAATGTGCGGTGTCCAACTGAGCGCAACGGGGTCGTGGCCGCGCGCTATCCCGTCTTCCGCCCTAAGGCCGGCTCGAAGGACCATGACGCCTTTCAACTTACCGCTGTTTCCGCTTAATGTAATGATAAATAAACTGACCGTGCATTCTAAATTCAATTGGGTGCTTCTTGTAGTTCGCAGACAGACTCACTATATTCCACCGCATACATTACATATAATGAATTCTCAAAGAGAGGGACACTTAAGACAGACAGGCGGAATAAAGCACCATTTCTTACACTTTGGCATTTGAATATAGGTTCGATAAAATGTAAGACAGATGTGTCCATTACACAATTTTAGATTCATTCATTCAAGAAGGCATGAATATGTTGGTACATTTTCTGATACTTCCAACGAGAATAGTTTTTTCTGTGTGACCACAACTCAAATCCTTCTTCATCTGTAAATATTTTGACCTGGTGACCAACCAAACACATTAGATCAAAGTATACTAGCGTTGCATCGCCATGGAGAGCTAAGTACATAGGAGCGACGCAGCGGGAATCAGAAGTGGACGATATACAAACATGAACCATGTCTATAGGGGATTCTGATTTGCAGGTTTATACGACAATGTTGGACCCAAGATTGGATTTTATGGAACCTATACAAACATACATACATTGCAAGTTTTATAAAAGCTAGTAAAAAATAAGCCTTATTTATATGACAAGCTACCTACACAAACTTCAGTGTATTTTGACATCGAATATATTCTCCACTAAACTGCATATTGAATTGGTATAAAGCCTTTAGTGGGAAGGTAATGATGTAGGTTGCGATGCAAACACATTTTGAAATAGCACACTGGGTTTTGTGCCTACTCGGTGCAATGCACACCACAGGCGTAATAATACGCCCGGAATTTGGGAGTTCTGTTCAAAGTTATTTATGTTGCTACACCAGCCATAAATTGCATTTTATTAGAAACACGATGAATGAATTCATATTGTAAATGTATTGTTACATGTTTTACGATGGAACTATAAACATTAAATGCATGATCGTTCTGATTATTCATGTTAAACAATGTAACAGACACTTTCACAATCCATGTACATTCAATGCGTTGACTAAGATAAGATCCGTCACAAGATGAATACTTGACTGTATACGAACACAATGTGTAGGTAACGCTTAGTATAGGGATAAGTTGTTCCGTCCATCTGAATTAAGAACAATTCCAACAACTTCAGCAAACGTAGTACGCAATTAATGCAACCTCTATTTCCGGCATACCACCCTGCCGGAGCCTGATCAGTATTCATGAGAGGACCGCATGCTCTTACATTACCCTGATCTGCTTGCAAGTAGTTTCAGATTAGGCTCTGTTTGCCTCCACTTGGGAGTGCGTTCCTCTCCGAATTAAGTAGTTTAACTCCTCGTACGCAATTTGTTCGGGTGCCTGTTTGAGTGGATTTTACGTAACTCCGGGTACTTGGAAAGTAAACAGATTCTTCAGAATAGTTGTTTGAGTTTCCTAATCGATATATGCGTAATTATGGTAGTTTGTTTCAGAAACTACTCCTACGTCAGTTTTACAAACTTACAAATGTCTAAAATCTTAATAATATAGTAAACGCTGTTGTTACCTAAAGATATTTACAGACTCAGATCGTTTCTTCTATACTATGACCTATTACTACTCAAAGGACCTTCATTAACCCAGAAACTATGGTAAACGATGAGGATCCAAAACCCAATCAGTTCGCAGGCATAGCATCATGGGGATTACATGATACCCGTGAAAGTAGCATCAATATTCATGAGCTGACATCGCGTTCACGATGAATAGTCGATGAGTGAACGTGGCGACGATGCCTCGTCGATATGTCGATCGGTATTTCACTATGCACTTCACTCGTTTTTGATTGACGATCTATCGAATGATTACACTGGTGTACGTTGACACATTGTTTATGTGAAACATTACCTATATCTTAAGGCTGGAAATTCATCATAGTTTATAATACATTTCCTTTAGCTTTTGTTGGAAAGTGATGAATATGAACATTATAAGGGAAAAGGCAAAAATCTTTCAGACTTATAGCGGCGATAATTTTTAAAAGCTGAATGAACCTTATAATATAACCCTTCAATGATTGCCTCGTATAAAACGGTTTAATTTTATCGGACAACAAAAGCGGGCGCACAAAAAACCGGTATCCATTATGGAAGGCCGCCGAACCTTTGTTACATTAGGATGCAAATTTTTCATATCAGCCCTCGGCTATGGTCCAGACTATCAATCTATTGAGTCCAGGTGTCGGACGCTGGGATCACGTCGTCCTTTTACATAGAATTTAATGAATGGGATAAGGCCTGCTTTGTTGGGTCGAAGGTCAACTTATAAAAGTCCTTTTTATGGGTCTACATGAATTCGCTTGCTTTGTTGGAAAGCAGTCAAGAGTGCGCAGTACTTGTAGTACCAGTTTATTTACTAAACCAAACTCGTGAATGATATTAATCCCGTTTTTACCTAGACGATATAATTATCCTTTCTCATAGATTCAAATATTGTTATCATTATTTTAATTTTAATTATAAACGTTGAGGATAACGACACCTTTCTCGTAGATTTGTGTCCGCCCATCACTATTAAGCTTGTTCGTAAAGTAAAGTATTCCTAACGAGAAACTACCTGAGACTGAGACCCAACAGACGGGCACAATGGACGGCAAAAAGATATTTTTAGCGGAACTTGTTTTAAAAGGAATACTTGCTTTGCAAACGAGATGAACAGAGTAAGCAAAAGAGAGAAAAACGACGGCAGATCTCCTTGTTGAAGTTGGGACCTTGTGCAAAGAAAACACCACTTTTAAATAGGCTATTTTACATATAAAATACCGTATAAGTGTAAACATTTATTATATTCGTTAGTAATTTGCTTGCTCGATGATTTCTTTATACCCTATATGTGGATCTA
Organism: Watsonalla binaria; assembly: GCA_929442735.1. Classification (NCBI taxonomy): domain Eukaryota; kingdom Metazoa; phylum Arthropoda; class Insecta; order Lepidoptera; family Drepanidae; genus Watsonalla; species Watsonalla binaria. The sequence continues at coordinate 6,210,154 of OV838938.1, forward strand.
TAAAATATCAGTCTTAAGTTATCGTTGCTCCAAATCTAAGTTCATCGCACCTTTCTCGTGGTTTATATATTTCGGCAGAACATGGATAAACATTTTCACTGGCACATTCTATCAAAGAGATGGCTTATCGAATTCGGCACGTAACAAACTTTTTCACCAGTGTCACTCGCAGATGTCCTGGGCATGCTAAAACCGACATGTCCGTCAGTCCACTCGTTAATACTCCACCGCTTTGAAATATTCAGCCCAAAATAAAGAATTAGGTCAAACTCAGACACGGCAGGTTAAAATCAGAGCAATTTATATCTAGATATTTCAAACACAACTTGGACGAGAATGGTAATGAATAAAGTTAAAGGAAATTTGACGACGACAATAGCTATGGCTTTGTGAACAAATAATGCTGTCAATGTAATTTTGTATGTGAATCTTATACCTATATCAATCTAAATCTCGGAAATGTCTCCAACTATTTTCATGAAATTTTGTGAGTAGGGGGTTTCTGGGGCAAACATTAAATCTAGCCAGGTTTAATCTTTGGAAAACATCGTTTTGACAATGTTTTCAGGCACTGAAAAGCATATACAATATCATTACAATACGACAGTAAATTTCACCGACATCTGTCAAGTTATGGTAGCACAGACGTGACGCTTCCAGCTTACGGGGCGATAACGAAACTGGAGTACTTTCCTACCTCGGTTCGAGACTGACGTTCACCGGAAAAAAATAATTTTTTTTCAGCATACATTTATGAGAAAATGTCATTGAAAAGAAGGTGCTAGTTATAAGGTTAGTAAAAGCTCTAAACATATAAGCATGCGTGGTCAAAGCTAACAATCAAAGTATGGCGTCATCTGACAATTTGTTATAGCTATTTTCAGTTCATGCAACCCAGACTCTTCTTTGATGTTCAACGAATGATTTGGTACTCTGAATATCTGTCATCATAATGATTACATAACATAATTATTAAACATTTGGATTGAGTGAGAGCCGTGGTGGCCTCGGGGTTAGAGCAGTCGCCTGCTACGCAAGCGACGCAAGTTCGAATCCCAGCGGGGCCTGTACCAATGAGTTTGTCTAAAAAACTTATGTACAGTGATTTCACACCACGTGCTTTACGATGAAGGAAAACATCGTGAGGAAACCTGCATATATTTCTGAGAAGTAATTCAAAGACGTATGTATAGTGCCTGAGACGGCGATAGACTCACCATCTGTCACGTTGGCACTTAATCAAATTCGGTGAAAACTGGGTGTTGTGATAACAACACCTCTGCCTACACCCTCGGGGAATACAGGCGTGAGCATATATATGTATGTATGTATTTGGATTCGGATTTTACGACTTTGTTTTCGCTTGGATGTTATCTAACTATGTATCAACTAATTATTGCCCATAGGTTATCATAATGGCAAAGATGATAAACTCATCCCAAACGTATCTGTTTGTCTATTCAAGTAATTACCAGTTCAATAGATAAATATCGAATGTAAACAATAAGCTGAAAGATACAATGAAGTTCTTGATAGCTCTTATACTAATTAGTACCAGTTAGCAAATTAACTATGAGTATTTCCAAGGTAAATCAAGTTCTTGCATAGTGAGAAAGGTAACAGATAACACAGAAAGTCCTATCAATCACCCAATTAGGACCGACTTGTTTCGTCGATCATCCATCAGTGTCTAAGTTACTTCTGAAATAGTAACATAGATCATTCCATTGCTATGAGCTCATCTTGGTATAATGTATGGATTACATTTCATGGGCTGTTTTATTTCGTGATAACCAAATTTTTTTACGTACGTTAGTTATCCTTGTTACATCAGCTATCTGACAGTAAAACTCCTGTTAAAACCGGTCCAGCCGTGTTACAAATATTAGCCGGATTAAAGAGAATTTTTTTTTAATACAGTGTTTTGTGTAAGTACCGTAAATACTTTCAAATTTAGTGAAAAACTAAGATTCGAAATAACAAACAGATATAGATGAAGAGAGACTTGACACAATGATTTAGTGAGTAATATACACAGTTAATGAAATGCATATTCACGTAAACTCGTCGTGTCCGATTTAAGATATTTTTTTTTTTATAATTTAGCTATCACACAATTCTGACGATAAACGAAGTCTCACGTGCCTAATTTTACATGCAAGTATTCAAGCCGTAGCTAAGAGTAATATATGCATATTTTCTAAAGATTCGTGTACGTACTTTTCTCATCAATCTCAAACATATTTTACATCACTGAAGACAATCGCTTTCATTAATATTTATGAAAAAGAAACTAATATATTTATTTCTCCAAAGAACGTTCGAAGTTCTTCGATCATCATACAATCATCAGTTAGAAACCCATGTTAGTAAATTATATTTGTTTATTTTCTCTGCCCGTAAATACATACATATGCTCACCTCTGTATCCCATGGGGGTAGGCAGAGACCACCGTTCACTGCATGCTACGGTCCTTACATACTTCTTGCGCTTCATCCACATTCATGCATCTCCTCATACACTTCCTGCGGTTACGACTGCTCCGAATTTAACCTTTTTGAAAAATATTATAAACAGTCGCTATCCGTAAATATACATTTACTGATTTCGTATATATTTTTCAGCACACTTGTATCCTCCTAAAGTCGTTATTAACTAGTTACGGCAACGGGCTACGTTATCTGTGAGGTGGCTATAATAGGAATCAATAATCGATTCACCTCGAGCATGTCGATGTACGTGACTCGAGTCGGATGTCAATTTTTCATCGACGGCTAATCGAGTGGAAAATGCTAGCGGGAGTATCGACACGCATCGACTATCCGTCGCGTTACTAAGCAGCATCGATTATTTTTCATTGGTAACAATCGATGTATCCCGTATGTACTATTATATCATTACAAATTCTGATTCAATGCTAATGTTCAAGTAGTAAATGATCACAAAATGGTGTGGTCAGATGAATTTATTACAGCGTATCGTTAATATAGGCAACGTGAAATACAAGACAGCAAGCATTTGTTAAAAATCCTTCAAACATAATATAATTTAAAATAATTTCTGTAATATCAAAATAATTTCTGCCTATGCAAAAAAAATACTGTATTGAATACGAACAATAAAATATCTATAAAAATGTTTGAATGTAATGGTGCGCTACATAAACTGTATAAGGAGATATGTAACAAGCGAAACCGTCTGCTATGGCGCATTACGATATGATTATAATAAAAATATTATAGCATATTTATTTTACAAACAAGATCATTAAACGAATACTTGTGGCGGTAATACAATATTATATCAGAACAATGTGACGCTATCAATAAAATTGTTCAACATAATAGCGTTTGTAATTAATTAACGATAACGTGATAATAACGTAGTGTACCTAAGTGCACCTGACTTAATATTAATATTATAAATACAGTAAAAGAGAGAACTTTGTTAGCAGTGATGCGAAACAAAATATTCAACGGAGGTTCAAAATAAATGAAGTGTATTTAACGGATTCATTAAATTTAGCTATTTCTATTCGTATCATTATAGAATTACAAGGCAAGAAATTTTACACGCTATTAATTTTTTATCAACGTATTCTAGTAATAGGAAAGATAGTGTGGGTTGAGGCTATGCTCTAAAAACGCAACTCGACAGAGACAAATAGGATGAATTGAATTGGTTAAACCCATGACTTATCACACTTAAATCCTTGATTATGGTGTCAATACTCTGATTCTAAAGCTGTATCTTTTACACATTTTAGCATCATCGATTCATCGCTTCATTCAAATAGCAGACAGATAACAAATTTACCCACAAGACGGACAGTTTGATCGCATAATTATTCTGTTAAAATGTTCCCCAGGGACCTTACCATAAGCTCTTAGCGCCATGATAGTTTTACTCTCATTATGAGACATATCTATATGACGTGTATACATCTGTCACTGTCGCACAGCCAAACTATCATGCAATAAGAGTGAGACCCCAGATTCGTCAACTGCCTGGACTCTTGTCACATGTAAAATATTTTTCTTGAAAGACGTGGTAAATTTTTCATTAAGTTTCTCATTATAATAAACCGTAACAAGTAATTACTTGCTGCATAGACTAACGCCTGCTTCTGAGATACTCTATTTCCTAGCGTTCAAAGCAAGACAAGGCAGAAAATCAATTACTTTACATAATTCCGTGTGATGTTCGACAATGTGTTCTATTTCACGGCTCATTAGGTCCATTATCATCGTGTCTGTCGCGGCAAGGCGTATGAAACATCATTATCGTTAACCCTGATTGGTAGGGGCTCTAAGGGTGCAACCAGATGTATCAGGGAACGAAAGTTTAATTATGAAACACATTTACATAACACCTGCTAATGTAATGAAAGTACTAATGTATATAGGCTCTTGTAATAGAATAGAATAAATAATTATGAATATGATTTGAATCTTATCAGAGCAAATACGTTTTTAGGGTTCCTTAGACAAATGGCAACAAAAGGAACCCTTATGGATTCGTCATGTATCTGTCTGTCCGTCCGTATGACACATGCTACTTTTTACCGAAACTATAAGAACTATTGAAATTTTAGACGAATTCTGTGCACCACATTAAGATTTTCACACTTTGCCGGACCCGGATCGAACATAGGACCTCATGTTTTGCGGCATTTGCAACCAGCAAACCAACTAAGCAGTCTCTATGTCTATCAAAAACTCTATTAGACTAGATAACTCTGAATCTAAAGTCTAAGCCTAAGGTAGGTCACTCACTAAACACAATGTAACTGAGTAAACAGATTATAATTACCTTATACTTTTGGTAAACTGTGCGTTTTCTAATGTCATACGAAATTCGTGTCGTAACCAAGCGCTATTCAGCATCATTTACAGTGAAAGGAACATCGTGATTTAAACATTATACACCTTTGGATTTCTCTCTTTACCACGACTGTGACACTATCCACCGTCGCAGTACTTTATATTACGGTACAGTGTACATATATATTTTATCTGAGTCCATTGTTTTTACTAAGCTTGTAGTATTTTTTTCAATGTATTTATTAATAGGATAAACAGTCCTGTCAGTTGTGATAAGTGAGTATCTACCGATTTAAAAATTAATGCAATCCGATTATATGCGATGTAAACCTGAATCTGTTTTGCTGAAATCTGGAATAGAGATTAAATCCTTGGGATACTTAAATACTCATTCCTCGACGAAGTCGCAGATAAAATCTAGGTAGTATCATATATTATGTTAAGGGTTTCCTAGCCTTCACGAGTGTCCCGTGGAACTCTAATGTTTTTTAATAAAAGTAGCATTAGTTACTCCTGGTAACATTTGCTACCTACTCGTAAAATCGGTCGTTGCAGAGATTACCCGGAACATTTCAGTACAGTAATATACTTTTAGTGAAAAGCCGTTATTTTGGAATTACAAACAGACACTTCAATTTTATTTATCTGTATAGATATAGACGTATAGATGGATTTGAGTATACATCCAATTACAAGTAAAAACAAACCCTGCAGCAAAGTGAACATTGTCATGTAGCGTAACAAAGGAAATATATTTCAATAATATCAATTGAATCAAAACGAAACTGTAATTTTGTGAAACAATACTTAATGTAACGGAAAATTTCACGTCCCTCCAATTCGAAACGAAAACTTATGTGCATTTATTTTTATGAATATTAAATAAATTCGCTACGTGCTTTATACTTATGATGAATCTACTTATAGATATATGCTCACGCCACTGCAGAAGGGATAAGCAGAGGTATTGTAATAACAACACCCACACTTCGCCGAAGAAGATTGAGTGCCAACGTGAGATGGTGAATCCATCGTCGTCTCAGACACTAAACATGGGTATGAATTTTACACATATGCAGGTTTCCTTACGATGATTTCCATCACCGTAGAGCTGTCCGTGTGAAATCTCTGAACTTTTTGGAAAAACTCATTGGTGCCAAACTGTAATTTCGTGAAACAATACGTAATGTTACGGAATATTTAACGTACGTAAATAATACGTAATACGTAACGTATGAAAACATAGCGATTAAATAATTTCACTATGATGTTGTAGCAACTTAAACGTTACAATATTTCGGAGTACAACTACGAGTATCATTCGCGTCTTCATCATTCTTTAGAAATGTCGGACAAGGCCTGTTAAAATTACAAATTTCAGTAAATTCAGTTAAGCCATAAAAGATAGCAAACAAACATAAAAAATAGAAAACTTATTTAACCACACGATGTCACCATATGTAAGTTAGATTGCACAATGGTTGCGTTTTCATAAATCTGTAAATTGACTAGTAAAATTACCTATCATATTTCAAGCTCAGGCAACTAAAACTAATTAAAACAATTAGAAACTTTGACACTTTTGCCATATATAATATGGATAACTAACGGACATCACACGGATTCACCTGCGTAGTTTGCATTCCCCAGAGAGGACGGGGACGAATATAGTCTATTTAACTCTTTGATAATGGAGCTATTCATTGCTGAAAGAACTTTTAAAATCAGTCCAGAAGTTTCAGAGCCTATTCAATGCGAACAAACAATCACATCGTTCCTCTTTGTAATATTAGTATTAATATATTGATTATGTGGTAATCCTCAATCACAGACTACCTACCTAATAAATTCGGCGCTACAGAGCTCGGAAAATCCGATTTAGTTAAACTTATCATATTTATATGGAAATATAACTTAGCGGTGTACTTCTTAAAATATCTTCTGGATTTGATGAAAGCTGAATACAAAATAGTCGTGTTATCAAAGAGCTTTGGATGCACACGTGCCGCCACGAAGGTTGAGCGCTCAGTGAAAATAGTAGAAAGATCTGCGTCGGTTTTTTTAAGATTCACGCACAGGTGCCAAACAAACTTAAAAAAAACTACTGCGCATTCAAGGTCAGCGGTCGAAACTCGTGACGGCGTATGCACTATATTTTTATTGTTTTTATAGACTTGATAAAAACGTGGATTAGAATAATGATAAGGATGTATAAAAACCCATCGGATTGTCAAAATAAAATAAAGCTTCCATCATACCTCTCAGTCTTATATTGAATTTTCAAGTCTCGCTCCATGTTTTATTTTTACTCTTATTTTGTGATATTTGGTAGGTGGGAGTTCTGAAAACGACTTTATTTTCAGAGAGCTTTGCATTACTCTTTTATCAACCGCATGCCAGTCATATTAGTTGTCTTGACAACCTTTTGCTAATTTCTCACAGAGATATTTTACCTGTTTATAAAATACGACTTCTGAGAAAACGACATGAAAGGTTATGCATACCGGTATGTCGTTCTGTTTCTTCTTTACTGAACTCATCAATGGCTACTCTTTATTGGTTGATGGATTACCTGAAAAAAAAAGTAAATATTATGTACTTTTTTTCAATATCCGATCCAAACAAACAACAAACGAGAAATTTATAACATATTAGCAAACGTCACGCGGTTTCACTCGCGCAGTTCCCGTTCCCGTGGGAGTCCGGTGATAAAATAAAATAAATGTAGCTTTCCAAAGTAAAAAAGTAGTATTTGAGTTTATAAACTCAAATACTACTGTGCCGATTTCAAACATTCACATTACAAACATTCACACAAAACACAAATATTTCTTCTTTATAATAGTACTGTAGATATACATTATATGTTTATTAATGCAAATAAAACAGTCAGGGTAAATTCGTATGGTTAAGAAAAAAAGTTGTTTACTAAATGCAGATGTTTTTTTATATTGTCACTGTGCGAACAGAGTAGGCAGAGGTGTTGTAATCACAACACCCACTTTTCACCGAAGATGATTAAGTGCCAACGTGACAGATGGTGAGTCCATCGCCGTTTCAGACACTTTACATACTTCATTGAATTACTTCTCAAAAATATGCAGGTTTCCTCACGATGTTTTCCTTCACCGTAAATCACTGTACATAAGTTTTTTAGAAATACTCATTGGTACAGGCCCCGCTGGGATTAGAACTTGCGTCGATAGCGTAAGGCCACCACGGCAAATAAGTAGGTGAAAACGACAAAAGCCGAGGAACCAGTAACGCACTATAAAATCAATGGAGTGTTTAAATACGTACAGCGGGGAAGCATTACGGCATAACATTATGATAATGAAGATGATGCTAATGAAAGTGAACATAACGAGCAACATCCGCGACGGCTGATCAATTAATGCGAGCGCACATGTGACACATTTGTCCACCACTCAACGTCCGGCGATGGCTTCATTCCCTTTTCTTGTTATTCTTGTTGACCGTTAAGTACTTGCATATAAACATGAGACGAAAAAAGGAATAGAAATAGGTCAAAACAAGAAAAAATATAAATTTGTTTATATGATATGGGGCGAACGTAGATTTTTTTGCGTGGGACGAACTTGCTTGGTATATGCCGAATACGGAATTATTCAAACGTTCACAGGTGCATCTGGACCCGGGGAGAATCGTTATGGCTCAAATTTCTAGCCATTATTTATTAGGGCTGTTTTCGTTGTGTCTCGAAAAGTAAGTCCCATTTACACTGTGGCCTTAACTAATTATTTTTCATTTTGGTTATTTATATATTTCATTTTATATTTATTTAATTATCATTCCACATTCTGCATACACTAATCAAATACATTCATCATACATGCGCAAACAAAAACGGAACGGATAGCGAATCTGAAGGTCCTTAATCTGGTCTGAAATCGGTTTTAAAAGTGATTTGAATGTTTTCTCTTCAGGGTCTTAATATATGTACTAATTTAGGTTATTATACCCGTAACACTTTTATACCCAAATTATATTTTTATATTATTTAACTGACAACATGTTAGTTCACGCAAATATAACAAAATACGTATATGTCAGAGATCGTGTGTAACAAATCGAATGATACTCAAACTCAATCAATCATCGATCGTTCAGCTGTATGTTTCAGAATGCCGCAGCAGAAACCTTGTTTACAAACAAACAAATGAAAACTACGCAACATATATCTGCCCGGATTGTGTGCTAGTTTCGCACACAACAATAGTGGAGGATAGTTAGATCATGGATCTGTCATCAGTGGCCGTGTGACCGAACCGTTGGGTAATTACCCAACTGCTATTAATGGCACTTTATACGTAATCTATACAAATTAATAATATGAGTCACTTATAATCTCCTTGGCTTTATCCCATTCATTGTCGGGGAAAGTACACTGATCTTCGTAGCCTCTTTTATGAGGAAAATATGTAATCCGGGTTAAGCCAATTGTCAGAATATCTTAGGCCTCCGACTGACCTGTAGCGATTGACAAAGATGAAAACATTGACTACCGGAACCGCCGGCTTAACATCTCCAAGGAACGGAGGTAACTCGGCGGTCACCCATCCAACTACTGACTTGGGTTATAGTTGCAAACTTCGCTGATCGAATGATTATGCGTAATAGCAACTGTGCCACGAGCTCCTCCACAATTACTATGCATACTTTTTAATTAATTTGTAAAATTTGTTTCTACAGGTGTGGTCACGAGTAATGAGCGCTAAGCAAAAAAAGTGAGGGTAACTGCGCAAATATTTTATTCGCAGCGTACCATAATATGTCATAAACTCAGGGAATGTAAGCAAAAACAATGTTTGCAACAAAAGATTCACATGCCATTGCCAGAGCATGAGGTATTTCTTCACATGGTGTCGACACTAGAATGAGCCATTGTTTTGCAACAGCACTGTATCTCTTAGATCATCTTAACCTTATCGTGCAATAAGGTCAAGTCAAAGTGCTTACACAACAATTAATCTACAATTTCAGGCACATTAAACGTACATATATACATACATATTATCACGCGTCTATACCGTGGTGGTAGGCAGAGACTGCCGTTTGCCACATGCTATCTTTACATACTACTTTCGCTTCGTCCACATTCATGCATCTTTTCATACAATTCCTTTAGTTGCAGTGCTCCGAATTTGACCTTTCGGGCTTTCTGAATTTTACATTCATGATCCTCTGCTTTAATTTAATAATATAATATACAAATAGAAAATCTCCTTAAATAGGGTTGTCACGAACCTCTATGTTATGAGAATGTATCATTTTGTTGGAGAGGTTGGCATATGACTACGGCTATGCTGTGAACATCACTTGTGTCATACTTTTGGGAGCTTGGATTTTGCAGTAGTCTGGTATAAAATTTTAGACTTTCTTTTTTTTTTATTTACAGTACTTGGGGTTATATAATTTTTTTGATACTGCTTAGGCAACAAACAATCCTACAATCCCCAAGATGGTAAGTAGCCACAGCGGCCTATGAATGCTTGTAACACCAAGTGTCACTCACGCGTTACCTACCATATAAACAATGAAATCAATCTGCTAACATCATGACAATTATTGCTAGCACAGCGAATACAGTCCTACTCCTCCCCTCCATGAAGCACTGCCAATCTCATTATTCTTGTCTATTTTCGGATTGGAGAAAATATGATGAGGTTTTAGAAATTGTTCCCAATATGTCCGTCCGTCCGTATTTGGAATTAAATTTATGTGTTCCGCATCTAAATCGGCTTAGCCGTATAGACACTTTCACATGTATAATATTAGTTTGTAAGCATAGAATACAGATTATCCAAGTAGCACTAGTAGGTAAGCTGTCACGTGTGCATCATTTAACTCAGCTCCCTGCATAGCAAGTTTGGTTAAGACGAGTCAGCTCTACACGCGGAGAATATTTAGCCTGATTAGTAACCGGCTTTCCAATTTCGACCGTATCGCTCAGACAATGGAGGTGGAATTCCAACGAAGGAGAGACGCTGATCAATTTAAATCCCAACTTATAATGCATCCGTGTTACTGACATAAAGTTCGTGTGTGGGATCAACGAGCAGCCTATCAAATACCATCCGAGCGATGAAATTTGAACACGTGTTTAATTTTAATCATCCACTTGACAATTTCTAGACGTTGCAACTTGAATTTCATTGAACTTGAAAGAGAGAAAGTTTCAAGAAGAAACTAAAATTATAGATCTAAGATTACATATTTGGAATTCAGCTTAGGTCTTTGAATGTAGTATGATCACATTTTTTTGTTAAGAACGTTATAAATATAGGTCATAAAATCTATAGTTCGCTCACTTACAAATATATTAAGCACATACAGCAAATACAATAACATCGAGCACTTAGAGAATAGTAAAAAATGCGAAATTTTAAAGATTCTAGAATACTAATTTTGCGTTTACATATTATTAAGTAGACCTTGGCACCGCTATGTAGGTATAAGAGGAATTATACAGAAACGATGACATCAGGGACTCTACTTATCATTCTATTAGTCATTATGGGTGCAATTATCATTAAATGGTCAAATATTACTGCTACGACGTACAACAAAATTGTATAAATATAATTAATTCAACTTACCTTATTTTAATAGGCGGATAGAACGTAGTAAATAGGTTTTGTCGGTATTTCGATATCGATACAACGAGAGCGGATGAGTTAATTTACACGTCGCTATGTAAAGTGTTCAGTTTCTGCGTTGTACCAAATAACAAGGTTAAGTTGCCGCAACCAACAAATTTCGCGTTTAATCTCACCGCACAATCCAAGGATATTGAATAAATGAATACCTACGCTAGTTACGCCATTTGTGATCAACAGTATTATACTTGTTATTTTTAAAAATAGTATCGAAATATGTTCATTTTGTGCTACTTTAGACTACTAAGGCTCTAGGAGAGCCGTAGTGGCCATGGGGTTTGAGCAGTCGCCTGCTACGCAAGCGACGCAAGTTCGAATCCCAGTGGGGCCTCTACCAATGAGTTTTTCTAAAAAAAACTAATGTGCAGTGACTTCACACTACCTGCTTTACGGTGAAGGAAACCATCGTTAGGAATCCTGCATACATACATATGCTCACGCCTGTATTCCCCGAAGGGGTAGGCAAAGGTGTTGTAATCACAACACCCACTTTTCACCGTAGATGATTAAATGCCAACGTGACAGATGGTGAGTCCATCGCCGTCTCAGACACTTTACATACGTCATTGAATTACTTCTCAGAAATATGCAGGTTTCCTCACAATGTGTTCCTTCACCGTAAAGCACGTGGTGTGAAATCACTGTACATAAACTCATTGGTACAGGCCCCGCTGGGATCCGAACTTGCGTCGCTTGCGTAGCAGGCGACTGCTCAAACCTCAAGACCACCACGGCTCCTCCAATGAAACCTGCATATGTCTGAGAAATAATTCAAATACGTATGTATAGTGCCTGAGACGGCGATTGACTCACCCTCTGTCACGTTAGCACTTAATCATATTCGGTGAAATGTGGATGTTGTTTTTACAACACCTCTGCTTACCCCTTCGAGGAACCTTCTGAGATAGCGTGAGACTTCTAAAAAAAAAACGTAACAAGGTGGAAAATTACCGGTTTTCATAAGTATATGGTTACTTAACGAATTATTATTGTGTGTATCTCTTGTACGCGCTATCTCAGGAACTACTGGTCCAATTTAAAAAAACTTTCAGTGCTAGATAGCACATTTATCGAGGAAGGCATATACGCCTTCCTCGATAAATGGGCTACATACCATCACGCTAAGACCAATAGCGGGTTACAGTTGGCGTTAGCCTAAAGTAACTATGCCACGCGAATTCGTGGGCAGAAGCTATTATTCAAATACATTTACACAAGAAAATAATCGATGACTTACGTAGAATTATCGACCAGTAATGAACTTTTGGAAGACCTTGTTTCGTAATTAGTCAGTTAGCCAATATTTTTAAGTACCGTTTTTGCGCAATAGTAAATACTCTGCTGGAAAGGACAAAAAAATTGAGGCTTGACCCGTATTACTGTTAAACTTTTTATAGGCAATTAACCGCTCGATTGATTATTACAATTGTATCTCGTGACGACACCGCTTAACTTCTTACCGAGGAAACAATTGGTAATTGCCATAAAGAATTGGCAAAATGTCTAATTCATACCTAGTTCCTCCAGGGATTTTGAAACACAATACGTAATACTAGTTGAGCTTAACAATATAACAAACTAGCGGACGTCACGTGGTTTCACGCGCGTAGTTCCCGTTCCCGTGGGAGTACGGGGATCCAATGGAGAAAGAGTTTTTGAAATCGGCACAGTAGTTTTTGAGTTTATTCATTACAAACATACACACAAAAATACAAATCTTTCCTCTTTATAATAGTAGTGTAGATGAGCATCCGTCCGGTTAAAACCCAGTCTTTCAGATAAATTCCTTGAGTACAAATAAACTGTTCCCATCATGTAGTAGAAAGCCGTCAGAAAAATATACAACGGTTATGCAAAAATATGAACATTTCATTAAAGTATCTAACCGCGTTCGCAGGTGGCGCACATACGCTCTCCTTTCACACTTACCACTAAAATAAGAAAAACACATGTTTCCCTTTATAAAAGCGGCTATAAATAGCGGTCCCTGGAAGTTTTATCGTCTAAAACTCAGTCTCTCGTCAATACGTCACGTTCGGGGAATACTAGCGATGGTCGATTCATATTATACAGTTTCCTAGACTTGTGTGTAAACTACAATGAACTCAGACTTTCAAAATAACAGTGTTAAAATTCATTAAAATAATTGGGTACTAAAATTGTATTTTAGCGTAACAAACAATGATATCTTAGGATAGCAAAACGGAAAATTCGTTTTAACTTAAAATCATACAAAGCGCAGTACGAACATACAATGATAAATTTTAAAACCGAAAAAATTAAATGTTAAATATTTTGATTTTTTTTAAAGGAGCCGTTCAAGTTTTTATAATTATAGCCACTTTCCTCAATTTTATACTACGTATTTAAAAAGTGACAAACCTCCGATTAGAACATTTCGTTCATTCGTTTTGTGAACGCGTAACGTATCTATTCTTTTAATATCATTGGTTACATGAAAATCCAATTAATGACTGAATACAAATCGCAACCTAAAAAATTTAGAACAATTCTCATGCTTTTTAATCGATGCTGATACTTACATTTTTTGCAACAGAGTAACAAAACATATGTTAACGCTAGCTCCTGTCTGCCGATTGAAATAACTAACGACATGGACGTGTGTTTCATTAACTACTAGCTCGTTAGGATAACTAGATAGACGGAAATAAAAATTGATGTTGGAGAATATTTTGAAAAAAACTTATCAGAAGCTGTAATATTTTAAATGTATTTTGAATATGATTGAATGCCAAGAAATGGACAGGTCTAATAGCTATACATTTATATAAGCTACTTATATGCTATTTATCAAACGATTCCAACTGTCATCGGGCAACGCCATTTAAATGAATGAAAGTGTGGCGTCAACAAGATTTATCTACAACACGGAACCGTGTGGGAGCCATCTCAGCTATCTCGGAGATTTGTAACCGAACACGGTGGAGTAACTTCACTTAAAATCTGTGTAGGCACCGCCCCTATTCCCGGAATAGACGTGAAATTACCACTTATTGGGATAGTTCCTTTTGATTCTTAAACATGTATATCTGGTCATAGAGTTACTGACCTAACTTTTCTTCATGTACATATGCATAATCCTGTAGTTCCTGGCTGACCGAAGTGTGCTCGATTTTTTTGACGTTCTCTAAAAATGAAGCTCTGCTAGATCGATTTATCGTCCGAAACTCCTTACATACTAAATTTCATGAAAATCACATATTACATACAATAATAATATAGACAGGTAATCATGTAATTCTGATGATTTGATAAAACTTTGTTAGAAGTCTAATCCAATAGATATTTTTGAATTGGAGTTTGGGCGTGCTAAAGCCTTACTTTCTTTCAGAACTAAAATTCTGACTGCTTTCGAACTCCCGAAATAAAATTGGTGTCCATTCCGCCTTCGGCATCCAAACATTATATTCTAAGCTGCCGAGTTCAAAACATACCAGTAAAAGACTCATCATAAATTAGCAATTTAATCGTGAGCTAAGAAAAACTGTGACGCGCATAGTTTCGGCAATAAATTCAAACATTTCTACCACACGAAATCAGGAATGCTCATCCAAAGTTCGTTATTGCTTTCAACTCGTGTGATCCAGTCACCATTATCATAATCCAGTTGTGCGAAATCAAAAGATCCCCTTATTCCCCTTCATTTGAATTATGGCATCAGCGCTCCTGTGGGAGACATTCCTTTATACAATGGCTTACGATCAGATGGGTGCATTTTTATATTCTAATGTCTAAGATGGAGGTTTAAATAAAATCAATATTTATACTTTATGGTCGAAAATAAATAGCAAAACCAATATTTAACAATGTATTATTTCTTTCTGTCAATAAAAAAATGAGAATTCTCCTCTTCTTTGAAGTCGGTAAAAAAGGCACAAAGGCAAAGGCTATATTGTAATCGCAAAAGGCTATTTAGTTTTAGTCGGAGATTGTCATAACTGACTTCATGCGTTCTTTGTTTTGCATTGAATTTTAGCGGCCCAAGAGAACCCAGCTTGTATTTTAGAGTAAAACAATTTTAAGCGTGTCTCACCTTATATTAAATGTCAGGAAACACCGGCCTGTCTGAGAGGGGTTGAGGGTAATTGTATTTAGTTTCACGTCAACATCGTCTGAATTCTCATTTACCTTAGTAGTTCACGACACTGGTCTTGTCAAATAAACACTCGCTGTAAACCTAGTAAAGACAATGAGCATTTAACACGAGCGTGTATGTCACTGTTAATAGTTAATACCACCTTTTATTATACATTAAAATAAGCTAGGTAACTTTTTTATAACAACAAAACAAATATCTTCCAATCTATACTTACAGATAAATAAAATTGAAATGTCTGTTTTTAATTTCAAATTAACAGCTTTTCACTAAATGCATATGAAAGTATGTACGGAACTTAAATAAAGAAATTAATTAAAATATTTTTTTATCTGTTTGTTTCGGGTAATCTCTGAAACGGATTTACCGATTTTTAACTTATTAAAAAAGCCTTAGCTTTCACTACTTACGGATAAGGGTTCCGTTAAATAAAATTATTTAGATAGGTAAAAAGGTTTTACATAGAAGGTCGACTGATGACAAACAAAACAATACAAATTATAACATGAATCATGGCTGCATCCTTGAACTTTCGAAATATCATACAAGCTATGGCTATTCAAACTGTATATGTAACTAACTGCTTGTATCCACGCGATCAACTCACCAAGTTGTTGCAAAACAAGACTAGTCAAAGGGGACTTTCCGATATTCCGCAGCGGATCATCGATAGAAAGTTTAATGACTTCATGCCCAGTTAAGGAACTAACTGTAACTTGCTCTGCATCGATGTTACACTATCAACAGACACGCAGCCACGCTATAGATTGACCGTACTAATCCATTTCTTAGAAATACGCACAATAAAACACATCCGTGCGATCAGTGACAAATTATAAAACGAGTAAATAATTAATAATGTTTGAACATTATCACACAGCGCCTTCTAGTCCTAAACTAAGCAAAGCTTGTACTATGCGTACCAGACAACGGATATAATGCATACGAAACACTCAGGCACAAGGCAATCACAGTGCTCATCACTATTGCGGGCACATCCTTGTTGCGGGAATAGAACCCGCGACACGGGCAACGGTGGCGTAGGAGCAGCCAATACGGAAAAATAGCAAAATTGAATCTACTCATGTCACTCACTCGTATTACAGCGGGTGCTTTACGTCGCCCCGACATTCGTATCTTGAATCGATGGTACATTCTAGATACGCATGCAGACATCGTAATAATAGAAACAATATATGACACCTTTGTTACACGTAAGGTGCTGCATGAGTGTTGGATGAGCGATGCAAATGGGCTACTTTACGGATCATCTCCCTTCACATTGCTCCCTCAGGCCGGCTTGTGGTTGGTCAGACTTAAGCTTCAAGAATAAAAGACTCCTGATTTAAGGCCCCTGTCGGCGATAACGAGAAAACACGCTACGCTACCGGCCGTCCCATAAAACTTCCAACTACCCACGTTATCGGCGTTCACGATCCGCCCGCATCTCGGCCACATTCGGACCGCGTCAGTGCGGTGTGCTAGAAGCGAATTATGTGCCCATTATGCTTGATGTACGATTCAGCAGCGAGAGGAACAGATAAATTGGCCAGGCATTGTTCGATAGCACTGACCTAAATTTAATTCTCGCACAGCTTGCATCCCTGAGTTTAGTTTGCCAGGTTCCATTGTTGTAGTTGCTGCTGAGTAATGAGTGAGCGGGGAGTACCATCAATAACGCAGCATGATATGATAGCAAATATTTCAAACTTTGTAACCGCGAATACTTTCGAATATGCCATTTGTTGTTATGTCTACCAAAGAGGTTCGATTACACTTCACTATCGCACAAGGAGCAAATCCCAATGGACACATAAAGGTAGGGTGAAATAAAATTACATAACACCCCAAAGACGTCGACACGCGACCGTCGCTTTAAAGCGCATTATTGGTCTGCACTCTATAAAGCACCCTAGTCTTGCTCAATAGAGCCTCATATCGGATAATAGTGTATAAGCCGACCCCAAGTATTAGCAAAGGATTATTGGTATTCCTCTTTACAAAGCATTATATTACTCCTAATCTCAACTTTCACGCTGTGATTGATAAGATTACCGACTCTTTTTGTATTGACAAAAGCTTCCCAACATTAAAATAAAACTTATCTTCACATCGAATCCCTTTTGGCTGAGATATATTTCAGTGGGAAACTTGAGAGGCACTCACTCTAGTCACAACAAAATTAATCCGCTATATTCGATGTAAAATTTTCCTATTTGTCAGCCATTTTCTATCATCCAATCTCAAAAGAGAAATACATTTTTCTTCGCCTTGGTGATGCTGGGGTCCTCTTATCAGCTCTGTCTCCGCCATTTTGCTTGGTCTTTGGCATCCTCCTCTGTGAGGTCGTTTTCCTTCATGTCGGTTTTAAGGTCTTCAAGACAACCAAAAGAGAAATTCATCGTGAACAAATATTAATAAACTAGCTGAAGCCCGCGATTTCGCCTCCACAAGATTGATACTATCTTTATATTTTTGAAAATTCGCGTAATATATTTATAAGCAAATTATAGCCTGTGCTATTCTGATGTATAAGCCATATTTTTCTTCAGTTTCATTATAATCTATTCAGTGGTTTTTGTGTAAAAAAAGTAACACACATCCAGACGTACACTATATATACAAACTTTTGCGTCTATATTATATTAGTAGGATATCATGATAGGCCACTTAATCATATCAGAGGATTGTTGCAATGCTGTGTAGTAGGATAAGTCAAGTAAATACCAACTTGGTCAGCTGAAGTCAAATTAATAATCTTCTGGCTACGGTCATTGAAATGTTCATATATTATAAAACACCCTCGGGTTTCCGATGAGTCACCGGGACGGACAAATGAGTTCGCATGTCGATCAGGGCGAGGGCCTATGCCAATTAGTACTGCGGCAGGTTTCATGTCCGACGATACAAGCGATTTGTCGAGGCAACCCTCTTCGAGCTGCGTTTAACTACATTATTGAATTACGCAAGGATATTATTGTACTAAATTCCAAATGTGATACACATTTCACTTAAAATTTATAAAACTTTTCATTAAACTAATTAACACATTACAAAATTACACTAACATTACATAGCTGTGCCCCGCGGCTGCACCCGTGTACACATAATTTCATGGATGGCTTTATTTAGCGGAACCAATTATGTTCCGTAGTTATACGTTACCTAATGTAATCTCATCTATCTGCCAGTGCAAATCCCGTTAAAATCAGTCCAGCCGAGATTTGCTAAACAAGAACGAACCGACAGACAGATAAAAAATGTTTTATTTATGTAAGTACAGTGAATATGCATTTAGTGAAAAGGTGTTAATTTACAATTATAGTCGGACATTTCAATTGTATTTATCTGTATAGGTATGTTACAGGAATTGCTCACGCCAAGACGTCCCAATCTAATAAGCCAATACCTAGTTACAGGTTCACCAAAAGCTGGTAAGAGTATAATCCGATTACGACCCTACAAAGAAACATTGATCGGATTTATAAAACTACCTTGGATCATAACTAGCCGAATGCGGAGGGCTCATGTTTTATTAAGTTCCACTACGGTATAAAGTATATTCACATTTACTTTTTGGGAGTCCAACACTTTTATCATACTGTTGAAATGTGCCATTGGAGAGTCGTAAAAGAGAACTGCAAAAATAACGAAGTTTATTTATACACTGTTAAAAAAACATGATAATTAAATAAACTTTAATAATAGCTGTGCCCGTTTCTTTTTATTTCATGAGTGGTATTATTTCGTGGAACCTTATTATTTTTGAAAATAATAGTAAGTTGGCTAAGTTACTTTTTGTAATATCAGCTATCTGCCAGTGAAAGTCCCGTACAAATCGATCCACTCGTTTAGAGATTAGCTCAACCAAACACAGAGACCGAATGTTTATATTATGTATTATTTTACTGTATATATTTTGAAATGCATTTCGTGAAAAGTGGTTAATTTGGCTATAGTCAGTAGTTATATCAGTTAAATTCATGACGTCATCTGAAAATTTTAAAATGGTTTCAATTTTTAATATCTTTAGCTATTGCAAATCACAAACTTTAAGGTTTATTTGCGACCCGCACAACCGATTTTGGATTGTTTATGAATGTTCAAAAATCCATCATCTAGAATCATACATGATTCAGTTCAGGGTTACATACACTTGAAAAGTATAATGAGGTAATAAGCGTCTCAAATCTCAATGTCAGGCTGGCTCACATTGTTGATTTTAGTATTATGTTAAGTATGCCACTCGTCCGTCATGTCAGTATATACTTTGTAAAATATGCAGCGTGAAAAAACAGAATGGCGAGAGAATTTCGCCAGCTCGTGCTCAAGTCATTTACGACGTAATGGACCGAGTGAGGTTGCCGGCAGGGGTCCTAATGGAAAAGTCTGCTGCGATCGGAGACCGTTCAATTCTTCTTACATCACTCACTGAACCATGAGAAAATGACTTTTATTTTGCTCCTTGCAGAACGTTTCTAGACATCCATTTGTTGAAGGGCGTAAGTGTACTTTTTTTTTTTGTATCATACGAGATCTGTGATGACCTCGGGGTTTGACCAGTCGCCTGCTACGCCAACGACGCAAGTTCCAATCCCAGCGAGGCCTGTACCAATGAGTTTTTCTAAACATCGTATGTACTACTACGGTTTACATAAACAACTATTTTGCAGGTTTGAACGCATTCTTCTACTGAGCTACGTTAGGGATCTTGACACGGTTTTTATTAATATGAAGTTATGTTAATGAAATAGTCTTGAACAATTGTAACCCGAGGTGAACAGAGGGCGAGTCGCTCGTATAATACATACATATGCTCACGCCTGTATTCCTTGAAGGGGTAGGCAGAGGTGTTGTAATAACAACACGAACTTTTCACACAAGATGATTAAGTTCCAACGTGACAGATGGCGAGTCTATCGCGGTCTCAAGCACTATATAAACATCTTTGAATTATTTCTCAGAAATATGCAGTTTCCTCACGATGCTTTCCTTCACCGTAAAGACCGTGGTGTGAAATCACTGTACTGTACAAGTTTTATTTTTTTTTAAATTCATTGGTACAGGCCCCGCAGGGATTCGAACTTGTGTCGCTTGCGTAGCAGGCGACTGCTCAAACCTCAAGGCCACCACGGCTCTTTACATTAATTTTTTATACAGCTTTACATATATTATGGATTAAAACCTATTGTAATGTATTGTACAAATGAAGGCGGCAAGCTAACGTCTGTATAACATTACGTATGAGCACATACAAGGGGTGGGTGTAAAACTAACAAGGGTGCAATGTTCTTATTAACGGCCTGTCAAACTACCCCTTATCTTATTTGGACTTTATCGTAGTAATATCATATTGAGCTAAGCTTTTTAATCTGTGACTCACGCTTTTACATGGTTTAACTAACGAACTATTGTTCTTTCTACACTACTATTATAAAGAGGAAAGATTTGTATTTTTGTGTGTATGTTTGTAATGAATAAACTCAGAACTACTATGCCGATTTCAAAGAATCTTTCACTGCTGGAAAGCTACATCATCAGTGAGTAACATAGGCTTTATTTTATCCCCGTACTCGTACGGGAACGGGAACTACGCGGGTGAAACCGCGTGACGTCCGCTAGTTAGACAAAATTTTCGATTCGACATACGTTAGTTATTTAAAAATAAGTTTTCATCCTACATCAATTCAGTGCGTTTTATGCGCGGGTTTTATTATAAATAGCTGTTCCCCGCGGTTTCACCCGCGTGGCCGTAAAATTATGGATTACTCACGGACCCCATTTTTTTGTGTATTTAAGCAAGTTATCACTCTTGCATAGTTGCTCCTTGGTACATCATTTATCTGCCAGTGATTACGTGTGTTTACATTAATACATGTATAAGATGATCATTGGTTTGGCATTTTGAACATCTACCAAATAGAAAAACACTGGTATCCTTTATAAAGGGATGATAATTTGAGAAATTAGATAATGTATCAAATATAAACGTGTACATAACATTCCTTACTTCACATGTACTTCAAATTCAGTATGAGGCGACCCTACAAGTTTCAACGAAGTGCAAGCATTGTTGGAGCGTCTTGGCGATTGTTTCAAAGGACAATCGCAGGGTTGAAATACCTAAGTAATATAAACAATTACATAAAGCAGAATGCCGCGTTTTAAAGTTGTTTCGATGTGATGAAACAACTTTTTTTATTACTCTGCTTCGATGCTCAATTGGGGTTCTTACAGATTTCAGCTTCAATGACCGTAAAAACAAAGTTGTTTTGGAGAAAACACTTGGCATAATCCAGATCAATGCCGTTTTATAACGAACGCGATAATCGAAGCAATCCAAGGATAAGAACCGACAGTAAATTAATTGTACATTGGGCTATTTCGATGATTTTTAAGTTTCTGGATATATGCATTGGTTGAATAAGGGTTATACTCATTAATCTATACTAATATTATAAAGATGAAAGGTTTGTATGTATATTTGTAACGAATTGGCTCAAACAGTAATGGACCGAATTTTAGTATTCTTTCACCATTGGAAAGCTACATCATCACCAATTTTTACTTTATTTTATCCCCGTACTCCCACGGGAACGGGAAATACGCGGGTGAAACCGTGTGACGTCCGCTAGTGTAATATATTAAGTGTTGCTAATAAGCGGTTATTTTAATGCAAGTTTGACAGATTACGTATAACGAAAGTTTTTCCTTCATAGCTGTTTTACAAGTTAGGCACTCTCAATCAAAGTGGAATGTTTCTCTTTATAAATATAATTTTCGTAACCCCATAACGTACTGAGCTCCAGGTACGAGTATGATATAAGTACTGTGGAAGCTACGAAGAGTAAATTTTAGTTAGGACGGATTTCTTACAAATGATTGGATATCTTATCTCCCATAACTGAGTCGGCGGCGGCCAATTTATTTATTGTGCCGCTCGGGAGGTGAAAACAGGGCGAATAGCTCTCCCCCTGGCGGAGGGGGCTTCTCCCCCGGGACATCCGGGTAGGCAAACACTTTAATACGGCACGAAGCAATTCTTCCGACGTCTAGCTGGAACGCCCCGGATAAAATTAAGAGGAACCGCCTTCGAAACCGAGAGCAAATTAGTTTTCGCATTATTTTCGGACGTTTTTAATTCTCTTTCGCGTTTTCTTTGCCTCATTATTTTTATATACTAATAGGATTATGACAATGAAAAAGGCAGCGCAGAAGACATTATTATAATTATTAAACTTGCATCCTCTCCGAGATTTCTACGTAGAATTAACAATTTCCTGGCTTTGAGCGGTAAAAGAGAACCGAACCTCAAAGACCCTATTCTCTCTGCTTAATTGGTTTGAATGTGGTGTACATATTTATTCGAGGGAAAATCTATTTAAATATATTATGATTATAATATATCATTCGAAAGTTCAGGAGCTGTTACGAGCGCTCAATGAAAATAGTAGGGATAACATGGCTATTGCGCATTCAAGATCAGCAATCATTACTCGTGACGGCATCCATGCTTAGATACGAATAATCTGCAGGCGGTGATAATAACAGCACGTTTCTAAGTGACCTATGGATTCAATCAACTGTTCATATTTCTATTCATCACATTTTTGTGTAGGTCACACTCAACTGTCGACACACACTTTTAAAAGAGGCTTTTATTTTGTATGCTACATACAGAAGAGCCTCATTCATACTTAGGCACCACATAATATGCTCATTCTTACGAGCGTCTCACTATTGGAGTCTCTACTCTAATAATGAAATTAGTTAGACTTACATACAGAAGGCCGGCCTTCTTTCATACATTGGTGGCACCACATACACTCATTCTTGCGTCTCACTATTGAAATCTCTACTCTAATAATCTAATTAGTCAGATTTGATTCGAGATGACACACGCGTCTATAATCTATCTACTAAGGTAAGAATCCGCCATTATCCTCTTTTACTTTGTCAAATCTACACCATCCATAAAGTGCTTAACACTTAAAGTCACTTAGCATTATGGGTGAAAGTTGAACGAACTTATGAGTAAAATCAGGATAAACGGTTACCGTTTCGCGCATTATCGTTCAGATCTGGGCGGCAATCATTGCTAACAGTTATAATTGTAGCACGCTTACTCGAGGAGGGTACCAGGCACGAATATTCAATAAAGATTGGTCTTTATTGAATATCACGTTTTTATTAAACACAATTTAGAAGAAAGAAGATGGAAAGATTTTTATTTTATACACGGAACGCAAACATTAATAAAAAAACAAAAATAATCATAAAATCAAATTGGCACAGGCACTATTGAGATTTGATGTATTATACGTCTGTGGAAGAAGGCTCTGGTCTGTTCCGTGACTGAGGTTCACTGTGCGTTTACAAACGAAAACTTCTATGACGATTTAAATATGTACGTATTTTATCTCTAGGTATACTTAAATATAGCCTAAGTATGCCGTAGATTGCAAGAGATGGAAAGAGGGAAATTTGTTCAGTATATATAATACTTAACATATACTGGCTGATTCGTAATCACAGAGCCCTACCTCTGGGGTTATACATTTGAAATTTGTCAGTTGCTACATTTAAGCATCCTATAGGGAAGAATATTGAAATATTCAACCCTAATGAAGGACGAAAAAAAGTATAGCAGCGCTTCAAAGCTTCACCCCAAAGAAGTGAATAGGAGTCGAAAGTTTACAAGTTCATCACTTTTATAGCATGATCAAAATCCAGAACCCCTTAATTATAATTAACTAGAACTTTACCCTCATATAATAATGTTTGCGTACATTCAACCTTCCAAGAAGGTATGTAATTTGTGGTAGAAAAATGGAGAAATATTTATGACGCATTTTAAATTAAAAATCAGAAACAAACAGCAATCTACTTTGCAATTCATAACAGGTCTGGAACGGAAACGCAAATATGGACTAAGGTGGAATATCTACATAATATTTTAAAAACTACTATATTTTGTACCTATCCACTGTGACAACTGACAGCAAACTGTAAAATTTACAATAAATCCGAATTCCGACACTCGTGATATTTAGTCGACTTCTAGAAAAAGGATGAAATTCTCAATTCGACTGTATGTTTTTATTTCTAACTAGCTGTGCTCTTCGGTTTAACCCGCGTAGATTTATTTTCATTCCAGCGGAACCCTAAATGTTTTTTTAAATATAAGTATCCTAAGTTACTCCTTATAACATTAACTACCTGCCAGTGAGAGTCCCGTTAAAATCGGTACAGCCGTTTCTGAGATTACTCGTAACAAACAGACAGACAGACAGACAGAGAGAGAAAAAAAAATTTTGTTTTTTTTTTAAGTCGGTACCGTATATACTCCCATATGCATTTAGTGAAAATCTGTTTATTTGGAATTAAAAACAGACACTTCAATTTTATTTATCTATTTAGATGTATAGATAAGGTCTACATTGCATTTCAGTTCACACATGTGTCTCCTGATCTACTTTCTACAGACAAGCACAAATAAACCCAAGTCGTAAATAGTCAATTGATGGTCGACGATATTTTACCATAACCCGCAATGAGCATTGCAAAGCACAGAAATATATCACCAATTAAACGATTAAAGCATTAATTTGTTAGTTTGTCGTGGTGTAGTATTGAATTGAATGATAATCATGAATTCAGTCAGCGTGTTCTTAAAAAATACATATGCTCACGCCTGTATTCCCCGAAGGGGTAGGCAGAGGTGTTGTGATCACAACACCCACTTTTCACCGAAGATGATTAAGTGCCAACGTGACAGATGGTGAGTCCAGTTCTTAAAAAAATACATAAATACGCATCAAACATCGAATTTCTTCCATTTTTTGAAGTCGGTGAATGATTAATCATTAATTTATGAATTAATTAATGATCGCTCTATTACACATTAAGGAAATCTGAACACTGTATTCTTGAGAACTTAGGTAGGCACGCAGACTTCATCCACACAATTATTTTCTTGACCGTATATTTGTTCTGTACCTAAACGCCAGTTAAAAAAAATGGTATAGATTCAGACCAAGGTGTGAACTCGCATCACATCGCAACCACACGGAGATGGGATCCGACAAGCACAGGCTATTTACATAATAACGTAAGCACACGACTGGAATTCAATTCATAACGTCGCTGCTCTGCTATAGTATTGTAGACAAGCCGTCACGGTGTCCGCTGCACGTGGAAACGAAAAAACACAATAGAACAAAACTGTAGCAGTACCAGTAGTACTAATTGCTCGTTCATTGCTATTTCGACTTACAGTTCAAATGACAGGCCAGTGACAGTTGAACCAGGAAGGGCTTTAGTGGAGGAGACGAACGGAATTCTCAAACAAGAAAAATCTTTTTGTTTTCTAAAGCCCCTTGACTATCCCTATTTACGAATGGTCAGAGTTTTAATTTCAAGTCCGTAGCTTGCAATTGTGATCTGATAATTCGACCCCAAGAGACCCAGTCAGTGATCAATGAAGCAACGATAAAAAAAGGGATATTCCATCGCTAGAGTTACTGGACAATATGATCTTCAGCATATAGAAAGGATTTCCGAATGGGCTTCAGCTAGACGGGGAGGAATTTTTGTAAGATACTTTTTAAAATACATACATTGATAAGTTTTTCAAGTGAAAGATGTGATTGAACTTCCAAATATTGAAAAAATGTAATACAGTCGTCGTTGTTTAAAAAGGTGTTTAGAAACACCGCATCTAATGAGACAATAATTTGGCGTAACATTAACCTGGCAAAAGACGCCTACTACACACCTCGGTGGCATCACGGAAAGTGGAACAGTGTTGACCAGGAATTTAGCAATGGTTCAGTCAGCATGACGAAACCACGACACCGACGACGTGGGTACAGTTAACTATGACTATTGTTCGAGACCAAGAAGCGAAACAGCCGGGTCTCATCTCGTCATAATTGCAGATCGTTAACCCCCACCAATTTGAGGTCAACAGCGAATGAGCACAACTGACACTTTGACCTAGTAGAAAATCGGATTGCGATACGAATTCATTTCGAAGCTTCTGGGACTGTAAAAGCTGGTACAAATGCCACTGATTTGCATGAAACGGAGGTTTGGTCGTACGACTTAGTGCACGATTCCATTGCAATTGGTTTTCAACAAAGTTGATTATTCAGTAACAAGAACAAGCTTACGCTTACAAGAAACAGATACATACGATGATTGTGTTGAAATTTCATTATTATACCGCGTAATCCTCGGCGTGCCGTTCGCGAAACTCTGCCCTACGTCCATGCTAACTAAAAAAGAACACATAAAAGTTGAATGAAGCCAA
Organism: Watsonalla binaria; assembly: GCA_929442735.1. Lineage (NCBI taxonomy): Eukaryota > Metazoa > Arthropoda > Insecta > Lepidoptera > Drepanidae > Watsonalla > Watsonalla binaria. The sequence goes on from OV838938.1 coordinate 6,237,089, forward strand.
CTTTTATGTGTCTGGTCTGATAATTAGATCATCACCAGTTCTTTTACTTTTGGTCAGTACATCTCATTCCACGCTGAATAAGTCGCGAGCAGGCTGCAACTTTTGAATATTCTTTTATTTGCTACATTCTTCAAGACGTATGTAAAGTGCCCGAGACGGTGATAGACTCACCATCTGTCACGTTGGCACTTAATCAAATTCGGTGAAAAGTGGGTGGTGTGATAACAACAGTTCTGCCTACCCCTTCGGGGAATACAGGCGTGAGCATATGTATGTCTACTAGGAAAATACCAACAAAAGCCTTATCAAATATCCAGCGTATGTCGGCTTCATATTACCCACGCAATCGGCTATTGTCTCTTCTTTTTCCCTTTTTTAAACGCTCTTTGTTACAATGGATAATGGTAATTGTTTTCTTTTGGAAACGTAATGAGTCCAAACTTACTAATTAGGATTTAGCACTGTGAATAGGTGAGTCCATTAAGAGACATTGACGTCGAAACGTTGCGTAAGAGAACAGAGAAAGTGATTCGGCAAGGCTATATTTGTCTTATAGAGTGTACAATGTTTTGTACCTATTGAGGTCCCCATTATGTAGGACTGTAGGAAGGGTAATGAACAGTATGGGCACAGTTTTTCTTACGTAAAGACGAGGCTGAAAGAAAATGGTAATGAGTGTTTGTTTAACGCAACACGGTTCTCTTTTGTACAATTACAATTCCAACTTTCATTTTTATTTCATTACATAATAAACAAAAGAATACATTAACATGTTGTTGTTAACAGAAGTTAGTAGATATTTTATTTTTCTAAGGACAATGTGGATTATGTTTACATGCATGAAAATTATGATCAAAACAAAGATTTCCGTCGGAGTGAAGATGAACGTTTTGAAGTTAATAAAACAAAAGGAACAAGAAAAATGCGTGACGAGGAATTGAATATCTCCAGGCAAATTGCTGAAGGGTGGAATATAAGGGATTTGGTAACGAGCGCACCGCGTTTATTACACGTAAATAAGGGACTTTGTTCTTTTATTCTTTGTCTGATTGTCATAAGCAATCATTTTTTATATTATTTATGTTTTGATGAAACTTTTGGATTAATAAAGATATGAAAAAAAAATGTTTCTGATTATTTTCCATACAGTCAATCAAATACAAAAGAATTCAATAGTATAGCTCGATCGAACAACAGAAATGACAGCAAAAAATTAAATAGATTCTAAAATAAATAGCTGATGTTTGAAGTTTAGAGCCTATTGACCCACGGAAACCGACTAAATTTCCGAGTTCGAAAGTGGATTTATATGTATCAATCTAATACAATGCCAAATATATCAATCGACGCAATATTGTTAGGTGAAAGAACGATAAAGTAAATAAAATATGAGACTGTATTTTACTTACTCTAGGCGGCACCTGTCTGTATGCATAAAGGCCCATGGCCTAACAACTTAACGAATTGTACTGGAATTTGACATAAAAATAGCTTTGAAGTCGTAGTTGCGGGTAAAAGCAGTAGTATTTATATAAATATCGTATGTATGACAAGCTATCAGCAATGTGTCTGCCCATGTTATTAATACTTTCGCAAGGTCTGGGTTAAAGTCATTATACCGGTTACCAACAGGACTCGGAACTTATTTTAACGTATTTTATGTTGCTGATAAGTATTAATATTGCTGTAAGTTTGACAATAATGTCTGCGCTAACAATAGAAGAAATATTAACTGCTATGAAATCGATGGAGAATTTCTGTGCGTTAATGTTTTAGGAATTTATGGAAAAATATGCTCAAGCCATCCCAGAAGGGTCCCCGAAGGGATAAGCACAGGTGTTGTATCAACAACACCCACATTTCACCGAATATGATTCAGTGCCAACGTGACAGAGGGTGAGTCCACCACCGTCTCAGGCACTATACATACGACTTTGAATTACTTCTCAGACATAAGCAGGCTTCCTGACGATGTTTTCTTTACTGTACATAAGTTTTTGGAAAAACTCATTGCTACAGGCCCCGCTGGGATTCGAACTTGCGTAGCAGGCGACTGCACAAACCCTGAGGCCACCACAGCTTAGAAATGTATGGAGTTGATTATAAACAATCTTAGCGAAAATAATCAAGTCTTATGTGCGAAAGTAGGATCTAACTCAGTCTCCACTGCGTATAATGCTTTCTACATAATGTACAAAACTTACAACATGTCTGGTTAAGTTTTTGCTGGTAATCTCAGAAACAAGTTTCCGAACCGGTGGCAGTTTTCTCAATAGTGCTATATACTTGGGCTTGAACTAAATAAATCATTTTAATAACATTCTCGCGCCTGTTTCAACTAGACTTTGTCGGTTATTGAAACCAAATACATAACCAAACTCGACTTAACACTTTGAAATCCGTATCACAAAAAGAAATGGAACTAATTTTAAACCAAGGTTTATCGTAGTCTATGCTTTGCAATAAAGGTTGAAATCTTTGACGTATTTATTTTGGTACCACAGACAAAATTTATACAGGTACCTAGATTAGGCTAGATACGTACCACTTCACAGCTCATCACTACAGTCTCGAGAAGATAAAACATACATTTCTAAATGAAGCTTGTGTCCGAATAAGTTCATTTAAAACTGGGTCAGTATACCAAAGGTCGCGTCCGACTAAATCAGGGCTTAAAAGACCCGAAATGCGGTCCTTTTATACAATAAGGCAGAAGCCGCACAGTCCGCATCTCTGCGTGGGAGCGGAGTAAACGTAACTACAGATTATACCAGCATAAATTCACAAATCCAGTATCATTTGGCTCCTTTTTACTCTGTACAATGTAGGTTAACCCGACGTTGTCTTTTCGTCGCCTGGCTTACCAAACAGACTCCTTGCGTAATTTAAAAGCGGAAATATTCAGCTCCACAGTATTTCGGTTATAAAAACGGGCGTTGAATTTTCTTTATTAAATTCTACATTCCCATGTTAGTAATGAATGAATTTGTTTTCTGTGTGTTTTTAGGGAGGCCATGGTTTTAGTGGCGTAGCTACCACTGTATCAATGATGCAGGGCCCCCAGAGGCCCCTAACGTGTGTAAGCAAAAATTTATAAAATTTTATCTACTATGTCACTTATTCCGGTGTATTTTTAGGGTTCCATAGTAGATGTATTCTGTGAACCGCATTACTTTCACACTAAATAGAAAATTTTCGATGTCCCCATACTAAGAAATGAAAGTCTAAAAAATTTTTTTTCATCAAACCCATGCGTGTCTATGGATAGGAAAATGATATTGAAGTTTCTAATAAATTTTTTTCTAATGCAAGTTAAGTAAATAGTTTGCGCGAGAGGCACTTCTTCAAAGTTGTAAAATGTGTGTCCCTAGAACTTCTAAAAGAAACCAAAAAAATAAATGATGTACATTACCATGCATATTTTTACCAAAAATTGGTTTGAACGAGATTTAGTAGGTAGTTTTTTTTATGTCACAAATCATCACCGCTACGGAGCCCTTCATGGGCGAGTTCGACTCGCACTTGGCCCCTTAATTTTTTACATCAATTTGCCGAAAAGAAAAACAAGCAAAGTATTGACTTGAATTATTTGGCTATCTCAATTTCTAGGAGGAAGTGATAACTTATGACCTTATAAATATGTATTAAATTTAATGCAAGCATTTGAGTGAGAAATCTTTAACCTAGATTTGGACGCTATGCCACTGGTATCAGTGTCGTTTACATACTTTGTAATTCCATGGTAAAGAGACAGTTAGGTGGGCGTAGGTGCAGTGGTGCGTTCATACGGAAGACTTGTCAGTAACACTACAGTCTATTATCGTAATGCCAGGGGTTCTACTCCTTTTCTCCGAAATCGAAATTTTGCAAACGAACAAAAATTAAATGAAGTTTCAGTATCATTTTGATTTTTACTAACTCAAATTTTCGTTCTTTAAATAATTTTACTATAAATATCAAAGAATTTTCTTGCGGACCACGTTTGGACGTAATTTTAGAACGAATAAGAACAGTGGTAGGACTGCGATCTTTCGACCGTAACTTCGTAATTCGTTGAGAAGGCCCCCAGTTAAATTTCTGTAGGTGAACGGTGTGACTACATCCATTGTATTTACCTAGGTTGTAGGCACCTACATGCTTTCTAAACGTTGGTGAAATTCTATTGAATGTATAAGTATCGTCAAGAGTTATGAGCGTGCAGCGAAAATACTACGCCTGACAGTCCAATTCTTGTCACAAGAAAACAATTTGATACTCATACATAATTACATCCATATTATATTTATAATTATTTTGGGTATGTGGTGGTTATAGCTCAGATTATGACAGAAAAAGACCTTGACAATGCTGTGGCAGAATACGAATAATATATCAATGTAGGTAACTATTACATACAGCTATTCAATCAACCACAAAATTAATAACAATAAGGAAAATTCTCAGAATCTTTAATTTAAAAAAAAAAGCTGTTTAAAATTACAAATAATATACATTTACACTGGATTATTTTGATGGCTTCTGTTAAGTGGTTAATAGTTTTAGAATTAACAACACACACAATGGGATCTATATCAACTGTGACCCTTATGTCAATTGCCTATGATCACCTGACTCATGACAAGAATGGTGCTCATAAAATAATGTACATCATTCTAAGTTAGTTAGTGAAGAAGTGAATTAAAAAAATGTGCTTTTATATCAGTTTAAAGCTGTGGTGGCTGTAGGGTTTTAGTAGTTGCTTGCCATGCAAGCGGTGCAAATTTGAATCCCAGCGGCCTGCTCAAATGATTTTTTCTTTTTCTGAGAAATAATTCAAAGACAATGACAGCCTGAAACGGTGATGGCCTCACTCTCTGTCTGTTGGCACTTAATCATATTCCGTGAAATATGTGTGTTGCTATCACAACATCTCTGCTTACCTCTTCAGGAAACCTTCTGGGATTGCATGAGCATTTGTTTTTTATCTAGAGCAATACCAATTTTGTAACACTGTAAAGATGGAGGTCATTATCCTATGACATTAAGAGGAGGAGTACCTATGACTCCTCGAGGAAAATAATTGTTTAATAAAATATTATATATTGTGGACACTTTAATTAATTAATTATACACTAATAAAGTAGACTTTGTCAGATGTCTTCTAAATTCATAACTATCTTTGGAATTTGTAATCCTATTAATATTATAAACACTAAAATGTAAAAATTTATATTTCTGTTTGTTACTCTTTCACACAATAACTATTGAATGGATTTTGATGAAACTTTACAATAACATAGCATATACATCAGAATTACAGAATTTATAAAGCTATTGTGTGAATTATCCAAAATATAAATATAAAGTCAAAATCTGCTCAGATGGAGTCACAGGCACCAGTTAGTAAGATAATACATTACAGAAGGAATAGTTTGTTGATTATTGAAGACCCAAATAAGGATTCACAAATTAGTGTTCTTCAAAGATAATACTTATCTTTTAACAAATTATGATGTGGGTATAAATACCATTTTTAATTTATTTCCTTCAAGTTGTTCAGAATTAAATATATTTTGTAAACTTAGAAATTAGTTATTAGCTTTCCCTATAGATATGTATAATTATTTTACCATTGGTGTTTATGTACTAAGTATTTTATGTTAAATGTATGTTTCAATGTGTAGGTTTAATTATTAGTTTTAAATGAGTATGTTTATGGAATCTTATATATATGATTATTATTCTAGTTTTTTAGTAAATAAAAATTTATCATACCAACAAAAATTTTGGGGAAGCTATTATTTAAAAATTGTATTTATATCAGGTATTTATTAAATATATATCTATATGATCAAAAAAGGTATTATGAATCTACCTTCTATAGTTTAACTTAAAACTACCTGTGTCCTGTCGTAAATAAGATCTACCAATAAAGTTCCAATGTGTAAAAATTTGTGCCCGTTCCAACGCGAGAGAAAGGAGCGCGTTTAGAAACAAAAAAATGACCTTTCGGGCCCAAAAAATGCTGGTCGACGTAGGCAGGTCACGGCAACGGTATAGTTTAGAAGGGATGTATGCCTACCTTGTCACCCGGGATGCTCTTAGCCGACATGGTGCGTCACCTTCCCGTGTTGTGATCCCACCTCGCCTTGTTGACGATCTATCCAGAGAAAGGATCTCACAGTTGCCGTGAAAGCCCAGCATACGCCACAAAACACTTCACTTTATCAATCACTTGGCCATCATCACTATTATACGAGCCGTACATCAGAAACACATACACAATACTCGACCCATCGTTTGCAAGTCGCAATTAGCACGATTTCCCATTGAGATTCATCAACACAGAGAATTTTCACAACACTATACACAAACACAGCGACCAAACTGACAGAAGCTAACTTGATTGAATTGAGCAGAGAGCTTGACGGAAAATGGCGAGGGATGGATGACGTCCCTCCCGCCCGCTACCTGCCCCGCGCATGCCACTTGCCTCGCCCGCTTGCTACCAACTCTATGTCACTTGCTTGTCGTAGTTTCACAAGTAATTCATAGAGGGCGCTACATTACAACAACAAATAATGCCCTTGAGAAACTATGCAATTTTTTTCATTAGATGTCGCTATATTTAACAATACTTTTAGCTTTTTTTCATCCATAACTCGAAATGATTTCATAAATATTATTTATAAAAAGGTCAATATGAACTTTGAACTCGAAGTCAAATTATTCCATATCCCTTATCTAGTGATTTTAGTGAGTTTATAGTCGATCAGCCACTACTACTGCCATTGTATTTTGAGATTAAGAAACGATGATCTTGTAAAAAAATAATAATTAAATTTAAATCCACTGATCTATAACATACAGTGCGCTTTATAATATTTACATGCCATAAAATTGGGTGAAATAAGTGATTATTGTGACCTTAATAAGACCTATTTTTGTACCACATTTCATTTAAATAAATATTATTTCTACTTCTATTTCTATTACGCTGTTATAGCGAATCGCATTCACACAGGAGACATTGGACACAACTCCCGAATGATAGAAAGAAGAGAACTAGACCACATTATGATCCCTCTCGCTAGTGGCGCTTCAAATCTACACACTTTGTACATGTATAATTTTGTACGCAGGGTACTATTAGAGGCGGCCCTCTCTTATTCAAATCGAATTGAAGCATTTTAGAGTCGCGGCAAAAAAGTGACCTAACATTTCGATTTCCACTTTGCAACCAATTTCTGATATCAAGGTTGATTTCCTGCTGTTTTATAGAAGTATTCACTAAAAATAAATAGGGGTAAGAAGATTTAATTGGCAGTGCACTGCCATTATTGCCACTGCCAATGAGCTATTTCACTGCTCTAAGAAAAAAGGTGATTAAGCTTAGCAGCGCCCTGTTATTCCACGGCGGTTTCTGAACAGACTCTAAACCACAAACTATAATCAAATTACGCTAGCTATAACATATCATAATTTTAGTCGATTATTAATTTTTTTTTTCTCCTCATAATTAAAAATATTAAATTATTATGTGAATCATAATAATTTAAAAGGAAACAGAGCTGGTAACATTGAATGAATTCCCATAAACATTGTAAATTATTCTAATCGGTCAGTAGCTCTTTCCGGGAAAGAGCTTTCGTTCGCTGTGTCGGTCAGTCGGTCGTGCGCGCCGGTCGATCGATCCATCCGTTCCGTCGTCCATTCCCCAAGAAAGAAGACGCAAAATGGCGGACGGAGGAGTAGACATAGATTTGTACGCCGATGATATTGAATCAGATTTTAACAGACAGGTAAGTTTAACAAAGCAAAGCTATTCCAGATGCCTATCCTTTTGCTAATATACGTTTCAGTTGATAGCATCAAGCTTTTAAGCGTCAAAAGTTATCCCAAATTTGCGGCTTGTTTGCAGGATGAATTCGGCGGCGAGAACGTGGATTTATACGACGACGTGATCGCTGCACCGGCCGTGAAGCCCGACGATGGTGACGGGCCTCCTAACGTCGGGCCCCCGCAGCACTCGCATCCCTCGGAGGAAACAAACGGAGGCCCTCCTTATCACAACAATTCGTCAAACCACGGACATCATGGCCGCCGCTTTCAACTTTACGTCGGCAACCTAACATGGGTTTGTACTTGATTTTGTCTCAATTAGTTATAATGTACCTACCTAATATAGGTGAATTTGTTTTGATTTTGACTTCTGTGTTTGGGTAATCTAAACAAACATAGATGTCTGAGAAGGCTTGCCAGCCAAATTTGCCAGGTTTCATTGCTTCTAGTCGAGGGCGTATTAGAAGTAAGATAGCTAATGATTGGCGTCATTGTTCATACAGTATAGAACAAAATGTATTTATTGTTGAGATAAGCACAAAATACTGTGAATTTCTACCAAAATCTGGTGGATAATAAATAATCAAATTTTATAATGATAGATTGCTTTCTACATTGTACTGTTATTTTGTCTAAATTCATTGTCACCAAATTCCTTGTTGGATATTTTAGTAACAAAATCTTTGTAATTATTAATTATCCTTGTTAAGGTATTATCTAATAACAATACTTACTCCTTGATAAACTTTGATAGTATTAATTACTATTGACATACAAACATGTACCTTCCCATTTGACTAAATTGTTCTATACATTATACCTACACAGTCCAACATGCATGGTGATGTCTATTAAATGATGTCTATTAATTTTTTTTTGGTACATAGAAGAAATTTGTCATCTAGGTATTGTCTAAGTTTGTTTTAATTTAGTTAACATCTAGAAACATGCTCATTGTTATCTACTTACTGAAGACAGAATGTATGTATTAAAAAAAATGTTCATAAATTATAAAGCAATGAAACCTGGTCTTTTGGCAGTCCTGCTCAAAAGAACCATTTGAAAATTAAGTATAAAATGAATTTCTAATCAGTGTTGCCAACTTAGATTTTGAAAAATGTGTTGAAGGGGTTTGACAAATACATAAAATTAGTAAAAATTGCTTATGAAAAGTTTGTAGATCTACTTATTTCATCAGACCTAGGGTACCTAGGGGCAATAACTAAAAAACAAAGTCTCAATTAGTATTTATTATCTTGTTAGGTAAACTGAATGTGCTTGTCATGAAACGGGACATTAATCAACATTTTTCCAGAAAGGTGTAGGTACATTCTGATAATTATGCCCCTTTAGCTTAATGAGACATGTTTTGAAAATTTTATATAAATTTAATAGATTATGGATTGAAGTTAGTAGCTTTGCAGGAAAGGCCTGAAATACGTAGATCTACTTCAAAATAAGGAGAGTTGGCAATGCTGTTACTAATCATTATTTTCGTTTGGTTCCAATCAAGTAGCATTATAAGCTTTGTGGGTTTTGTTTCCGTTAAATATGTCCAAAGTCCATATTTTTATATCTTTTACCAAGAGGTTGAACCATAATTGAAATAAAACTCATGGAGCAATTGGTTTGGCTAAAATTATACCTATTTAAAAATAATTTCATTTACCTATAAGGAAAAACGGATATTCTTAAAAAGAAATATAGCAAAATAACTTAAAAGACTGTACATAAGACTGAAATTTTTAGATGTTCATCAAATTACTAATTTCTCGTATGATTTTACCACTGAAAAGTAAATTTTGCTATATCACATTCAAATAAGCAAAAACAAGAATATTTATACGGATGATTCTGTCAAAGAAAATAGTTAGTACCTAATCATAAAAATCTGTTGTAAGATAAGGTGACGTAGTGTTACAGTATTGAAACATAAATTTGTTTATTCTGTGGCTAAAAGTGTAATATTAAAACTTGTTTTTGCTTCAACAACTAAATTTTGTTTTGTAAATTGTTCACACATAACAACTACTAGGGGACGGCTTTGCCACTTAACATGTTCGGTTAAGGCTGGATTACCCCAATAGAGGCCCCTAACCAGTTCAATTTGGAACCTTTTCCTTGCTTAAATTTTTTTTCCTTTTATGTTCGGTCCCTAGGCAGTTGCCTAGTCCGCCTTATGGATAATCCGGCCATGTGGGTGCTAGTAGCACATTTGTGATTGAAAAATCCTTATGTTCACACCAACTAACACACATGTGTTTCAACTAGCACTATGCTCTTTATTTTACTGGGACCGAACATGTTAGCAGGGTTTTTTGTGTCAATTTGACATCTACAGTGATTACTCAAACAGCTATTGTTTGGGCCTTACATTTCTGGACATAGCCTATAGTAGCCACGTGTGGGTCGACACATGCTGGAAGGCTTCAAGGGAATACTAGTGATACTTTAGCCTAGGTATATACCAGGGAGTATGCCGATCCACCTTCATATTAGATCTGTTCCATTTCATAATCGTTACTTGTATTCAATTGTGTACATTAAGCCAGCACCTGGTGTAGCAATACCCTAATAGGTTATTCGGTTCATCCACACAAAAGAATAGTACCTACATGTGGAAAAGTGTGAAAATCACACAGAAAAAATTGAACTTATTTGTGATTGATATTCCAATTTTTCACCCTGGAGGTGGTTCAAGGTGGATTGTTGGATGCAAGTTTTTGCTATATATATATTCTCTATAGAATGGTGGTAATTAACAAAAATCTAGGTGTGTGAATCACTTTACAAAGATTATATTAAAGAACTACAGCTCGCGTGATGAAACAATACATTTGTTCTCAGTTTTTATCATGCATTCTGCTTTGCGGAATTTTTAATCTGTGATATTTTAGTGTCTTGTTGAAATTTTTGTTTTTAATATAGCTCTTTATTTTTATTTAATTGATTACGTTTCTTTAACATACATTGACACTAAAGAGATATTTGCAATTATTGTAAGTTTCATACATGGTATGTATAAAAAATAAAATGTATGTATATTCATATTTTCCTCGGTTTGACAACATAATTCATGTACGGTTTATAATTGTCAGTAGATGGCATACTCACAAATATTTATGTATTTATTATACTTAGTTAAAGTTAGCCCCTTCTTACTGAAATTTAAATTAAGTATAATGTAAAAAGTTTTCAGCTTAATCAAAAAATATTAGCATCATACAGCATGTTATATTACAATGTTTAAGCATATTTGAATGCAAATAATTAATTAAGTTTGAATCAGCTATTTTGTAAAACATCTTATTATTTTATTGTTGAAAATATCTCTGAAGTGTCAATTTTGTTATAATGTGGTAATTAATATACCATTTTATATTATATTCAAATTAGGGGTATTGTAAACAACACATCACTGGATGGTATGGTATGCAGGTAGAAAAACATTAGAGTTTAAGATTATTATTATGACATGGTTAATTATTTTATTTGCTACATTATTTTTGTCAAATAAATAAAGTGATTGAAAATGGTCACTCTTATTTGTGTCGCACTCACTACTTATCTAGGGAGTGAGAGGCAAATAGGGGCCGCCATTTGCAATCCTTACATATATTTGATTGAGTAATATCAATAATATGATTTGCCTTTAAAATGGTGGGGGGGGGTATTCAGTTGTACTTGGGTATATAAGTCATTGCGTGCTTTGTAAAGATATTATTGATATAAGATTGTAAGTTATCCTGCTTGCAGCAGTATGTGTTGTTTACTTGAATCCTAATTCTGCGCATGATCATGATAGAGGCTCCAAATGAAATGATGTTTGAATGATGCAAGATGATGTATGCCTGTGTGTTGTTTATGTATCTATATATTTACACGTGTAACATTGCCCTGTCTACATGTTAACAACTCGACAAATGCTTATCTATCGGTCGTTTATACACTTATGTCCGTCGCACATTATTCTTTTATACGTGATAATTGCATTTTGTATTATTTTATTTTCCACAAGGCACATAGCTCTGTGGGTCCCATTGTTTACTGTCGATATGCTTTACGAAATACTAAATTTACGGATATACGCGCGTGTACATCTATTTAGTTACCTGAGTGTGTATAAAATTGGCTGTGTAACCCAGCTTGTCAATAATCAGAATATTAGTACCGTATGTAAATATTATTTGCATACCACTAACATTCTGGTTTTCTATAAACTATTTGTTCTTTCTTATTCAGGTTGTCGTTGAGGTAAGATGATTTGATTTGTTCGTTGTATCTAATGTAGCACTTGTAATATTTTTATTTTATTATTGGTAAATTTAATTCGGAGTTTTTGCGTATCACTTTGTATTTATTTATAACGGCCGGTTGGAACGAGTCCATCTTTGTTTTAACATTCATATAATATGTACTATTTTTGTCGTGTGGTACTCGGGTTGTTTGACCTAATTTCATAAAATGGAGCTTGTAAATACTTTAAAATAACTACTTTAAAAATTGTATATTCTACAAATTATATATAATCATCAAATTGCAAAATTAAAATAAACTGAATTTATATTTAAAATAGGATTATTGTACTAGTTAATTGATTCTAATTAAATCTCGCGTCCTTTAAATTACTGATTAGCAATTGAAAGCAATTTTTGTTTGCAACAACGTTTTTGTGATTGCGAAGGATTTTGTAAGTTACAGTATATTATTGATGGCAGATACAATCTTGTATGTTTCATCGAAGCTAAAATGTAAATATCTGCTGGCGTCCTGATTATAAATACAGATCTCATTGTATCCTAGACAGTAAAGTCGTTCTGTTGTGAAATATCTTGATAACTTTCATTGTTTTCTTAACTCTACGTTCTTTGGATATGTAAAAAATGAACTTAAGAATATCAGCTGTATTACTACCTCCTTATTGTTCGGAGGGATTCCGTACTCCCGAGCATGCTGGATTGTTGGTTTCCAAGCAGTTGTGCAAATGTCCTACATATGGTATCCTTGCTATAACATAGTGCTGCCAATGACAATCTGTGATGATGAAAATAAAACAATAGTAACAAATAAAACTGTTTCCTTTCTCCCGACGTATCCTGTTGCGCGAATCGTAAATTAAAATCAAGTTAAATATTGGATATTTTACAAAAAAGGATATAATATACTAGGATCGTTTTACGAAAGCACAATTATTACGTGATTAATTATCAAATCGAAAGAGTTATTTCGAGTAGGGACGTTTTTTTTGCAATGAAAACCAATCGTGGAAATACACTATCGTTGAGTGAGGGTTGAAATCGTCTGTGACAAAGGATTGCCACGTATGTATTGTGCATTTTAAGTGAGCTGCACGGTTTTGAAAGTGAGTTGAGTTGTAAATGACGCCTTTTTCAGTGGGTGACCGACCAGGACATAGCTAACGCTGTCGCGGACGTTGGCGTGAATGACTTCCAAGACGTGAAGTTCTTCGAGAATAGGGCCAATGGCCAGTCCAAGGGGTTCTGCGTGATATCCCTCGGCTCCGACCAGTCCATCAGGATGGTCATGGACCGCCTGCCCAAGAAAGAAATACATGGACAGCACCCCGTCGTTACTTTACCCACTAAACAGGTAAACTTATTTTATGCAAACCTTAAAAAGTATTTGTAGCTCAATACCACTCACGCTGGATTCAATTCCTGGATATATTCAATATCTATTAGAACGCGTGTCATGGACTCTGGCTTATAAGTACAAATGTAGCTGCCGTCACGAGTTATAAGCGCTAACCTTGAATGCGCGGAAGTATTTTTTTAATTCTGCTTGTCTGGCACAACGCGAATAAAATACAGGGGCTTGCATTCCCACTATTTTAATTGAGCGCTAAAAACTCGTGACTACACATGTACTGGTAATGTGCCTGAAACGGTGAAATATGCACCTGTCATATTAGAAAATTCATCCTCGTCTGCCAACTAAGGCTGAAAATTTTATTGAATAAATGTTCAACTGGCGCCATCTGACCAGTGAACGTTCAGTGTCTGTAAAAAGCTTACAATTCGTACCGTGGACGAAGTGTGTGAAAGAGAAAAGAAGTATGTAAGGATCCAATCAGATTAACCTGCTACAGGGTTGGGCATATGTATGTATAAATTGTGTGTTGCATGGTAATAAATATAAGACTGCGAAATTGATGACTAATACATACATATGCTCACGCCTGTATTCCCCAAAGGGGTAGGCAGAGGTGTTGTTATCACAACATCCACTTTTCACCGAATTTGAATAAGTGTCAACGTGACATGGTGAGTCCATCGCCGACTAATATAATTAATATGATAATAAATTATGGAAATTACTTATGGCTATTCCCATTCTCTACGGCTTCGGAATAATAGAGTACCATTGCATTGTTGATCTAGGACTTGTTTGTTTGGCTTCGTCGTGCATCTAGCTAAAGAAGTCTCTCAATGCCTTATCTGTTCTAATATTATAAAGCGGACAAATTTGATTGTTTGTTTGTTTGCATTGAATAGGGTTTGGAACTACTGGACCGATCTTAAAAAATCCTTCAGCAATGGAGCAGCAACATCTTTATTTTATCCCCGTACTTCCACGGGAACGGTAATTACGCGAGACGTCCGCTAGTAAAAAATATATTTAGGTCTTTACAAAGGCATGTGATCCACAGGCATTGAACCAGTTTGAAAGCCAGTCGAAGACTAGATCGACGCCCCCAGGACCCAACAATCCTGGTATGAGGGGCCCGCATCCTGGAGGTCCTCCTGGACCCCATCCTGGAGGTAAAAATTAATATTTACCCAAAGTCAAAATCTGCCAAAAATTCACGTATTTTTATGGACATATAAGCATGGGAAAATGTTAGGATAAGCTCTACGTAGAAAGAGAGGTAAGGCCTTGGGATATTACTACCTTCATCATGCTATGATCACAGTCAAAATAACCGCGCTATGCGGTTAATGGTATTCCCTGGTTCCTGGGTTACTTTAGAAGCTGTGGTAATAATTGAGGGGTCTCTTAATTAATACGGCGTAATTATTCCGCATAAAGTCGACACAGCTTATGCAATTAGCTTACCATTTTTTTAAGGACTGTACAATTTGCCACCAATTGATTTGTTTGAAAAAAAAAAATGTATTCTCGCAGATTTCTTCGGCGGTGGTCCGAATGGTCCGGGTCCCGTTGGGCCGCGCATGATGATGCCGGGCGGGGGCCCGCACCACCAGTTGCGCGGCCCGCCGCCGGGCCCGCCGCACCACATGCAGCAGCACCAGGGGCCCCCGCCGCACCACATGCAGCACCAGGGCCCCCCGCCACACCAGGGACCCCCGCCTGGACATAGGCCGCCTATGCAGGTATGGACACATTTTCGTTCGACACCCGTAACTTTCAATACTCGAATTAATCTACAAACATATTTCAAGTACCCTGTCGTTATCATCTGCCGTTCCGTATTTATTTATTTATTTATTTATTTATGGATCTCCAACAAAGGATACACGTAAATATACAGATACAGTTCTTAGGGTTCTAAGTAAGCGTGTCCCTTCAATTACAGGAGACCACAGCATGCATTAAAATATAATTTATAGCAACAAGAACAAAACATAATGCAATTATGTAACAGAAAAATTAAAATTATGAAGTTATTTGAATACATATCAATATAAAAAAACAAAAATATAAAAAAATATGAGAGTTAACAAAGAGCTTAAGAATATAATATATTTGCTAGTTTCTTCTTGAACATTGGAAATCGGTCGCAAATATCAAGCTCATGTAACTTAGACAAGGAGTTATACTGCCTACATACCCTTGGAACAGCGGCGTTATGACCGAGGTTAGAGCTTGAATACTTAATGTCGAAGAAGTTAAAAACACGTTTTCGTGGGAGTCTTGACGGTGCATTGATACGCAGAGTATTCAGTAAGTGACTACAGTCAATGGCGCCATTAAATAATTTGTGTAAGAAGAGCAGGTCATTAAATTTCCTGCGTGTGGCAAGTGACTGCATGTTATAGTGAGCAAGTCTACTTGAGTAACTAGGCAATGCTTTTGCAACGTGATCCTTAAAAGAGAGATGATATAAGAACCGTTTTTGTACGCTTTCCAATCGCTTAGTATACACTTCGTAGTGGGGATTCCAGACTATGCTACAATATTCGAGGATAGGGAGAACAAATGAGTTGTAAATTTTGATTCTGGTGGATGATTTCTTAAATTCTTTACTGTTGCGTATAACAAATCCAAGAATTTTAAGACTCTTAGAAGTAATTTTGTGTATGTGAATATCAAATTTTAGTTTGCTATCCAACATGATGCCCAGATCTCGAACTGTATTCGTGTTGGAAACTTGTTGATCGTTTATGTAGTAGCGATTGGGCTCAGAAGTTTTGTTACGGGTGAATTGAATGTAGTGGCACTTACCGACGTTCAGCGACATTTTGTTACTAATGCACCATTCCGACATCCTATCAAGGTCTTCTTGTAATTGAATGGTGTCTTGGTTATTTCGAATGGGCTTTAGAATTTTAATATCATCAGCAAATAGGTAGCAATTAGAGTTTTTGAAACATGAAGTGATATCATTTATAAATACGTTGAACAGAATTGGCCCCAAGTGAGATCCCTGTGGGACACCAGACGTAACCATGATTTTTTTAGATTTATGTCCATCAACGGCAACATACGCAGATCTGTTTCGCAAGTAAGAGTAGAACCATTTAATTAATGCACCTCCTATACCCAATTGGGATAGTTTGTTTATTAAAAGTGAGGGGTCAACCTTGTCAAATGCTTTGCTGAAGTCGGTATAAATAGCGTCCACGGGGACCCGTTTATCAACTGACTCTGATAATTCAGTTGTAAAGCACAATAAGTTTGTAGTCGTAGACCTAGATTTCGTGAAGCCATGCTGGTGTTCATTTAGGCAATGCTTAAGATGCGAAGTTAATTGTTGAGTGATAAGCTTTTCAAAGACCTTGCCAAATATATCAAGTAAAGATATGGGTCTATAATTTGATACCAAATGCTTTTCACCAGACTTATGAATAGGAATTACCAGAGCTTCCTTCCAGCGATCAGGGTAAATACCTTCCTTAATTGATTGATTAAATATAATTTTTAATGGAAGCGACAGAGCTTTTGCGCATCTTTTAATGAAAACCGGTGGAATGCCATCGTTACCCGCACCTTTATATTCGTCCAAGTTTTTCAATACTTTGTAGATTTCATTACAAGTGAATATGGGAGTGCAGAGTGATGATGCTACAGAATTACTATTTGAGAGAAGGTTGTAGGAGTCATTACTAGAGACATCAAAGGCTTGGGAAAAGTTTTCAGCAAACAGGTTACAAATGTCATCCACGTTCGCGGCCGTTTTATTTTTTAAAGACATGTGTGATGGGTAATTACTCGTGGATTTCCGTTTGCTTTTGATGAAAGACCAAAATATCTTAGTATTTTTGGACAAGGAATTTTCTAGGCCGTCAATATGCTTTTTATAGCAAATCGATCTCAGTTTATTACACCTGTCGCGTAAAGTTTCAAATGACAGGACGTCAAGGGGATTATTATACTTTTTTATCTTTACGTGATACTTATGTTTCTCTTTAAAAAGACGTACAAGTTCGTGGGAGTACCAGACAGGGTATTTTTTATTAGCTGGTCTTTTAAGTGGAACGTTTTTTTCAATTATATTTTGTAGTATAGCGTAGAATACTGAAACAACTTCATTAACCGAGCCTTTTAGTTCATGTTCCCAGTCGATAGATTGAAGCAAATCGTTAATAATACCGTAATCAGCTTTAAAAAAGTTCGGTCTAGTGGGTTGTAGGCCTTTCACACAGGGACTTTCAACGGACATACGTAAACTAAACTCAAGAGAGGGGTGAAGTGGGTCTTCCTTGACTAAGCAATAAGAAGAGTGGGTGACATTGTAAACTGCTTTGTTGCTGATAATCAGATCCAGGGTTCTGTTCATGGAGTTTAAAACACTATTGTATTGATTGAAATCGTTAAATGAAAGAAAGTCCAGTAAAGTGCTATTGATATCGGTATTGTTTGCCTGCGGAAGTGGTGGTGAGCAGTCACTGCTAGTTATCCAGTTTATGCTGCCAAGATTAAAATCGCCCAACAACAAAACTGGGTCGCCATTGTCGATAACTTTTTGAGCACAGTTAGTAAATGAGTCAATTGCATCTGGAGTGACAGGAGGAGGCAGGTATACAGTACATATATAAATTTTTTCATTAGTCTTACTATTGGACACACAAATCCATAGGTCCTCATAGTCACTTTCATATTGAGTAAGTCTTAGAGACGTCAGGTGCTTTGCTACTGCTACTAAGACTCCGCCCCCGTCATTACGTTTACTATACCGACTGGAATTTCGATCACGCCTGTAAATGACATATCTATCGTCGAACAACTCAGAATCATAAACGCCGCCGTTCAACCAAGTCTCCGTAAGCAATATAATATCATTATTTTGCAAGCCTATATTATGATAAAACAGATTTGTTTTAGTTTTTAAGCCACGTACATTTTGGTAATATATTTTTAGTGAATTATTGAATGTGAGAATATTAACGCTAGTACGTGCAATAGGTGATAAAAAATAAATAAAGATAAATAGCAGATAGATCTATCTGAGCGTGTTCAACATTTCTAAGTTGTTAATCACGATTCGGTCCGATGTCTCATTTTTTCTCATGAAAATTCTTCCATTCCGAACCCAAACAAACCTGTATCCAAGTTCTTTAGCACGCATCCGCGCAGCCGCGTGAATAGCTTTGTTATCGGTCGAAAGATGTTCAACAACATAGATTGGGTGCGGCTTATCGATGGATTTATCAAGGTGACCAGTGTTCAATTTGTTGGCAGCATTGTTTTTGTTGAAGGTTATAGCAGCAGCGAGAAAACCATCCCGCACACGAGGACTGTTGAACTTTATCAAAATTGACCGTGGTCGGCTACTGTTTGCGTCTTTCTTGGCTATTCTCGTGCACTGTAAAATGTCTGAGTCTTTTATTTCGCTTTTGATGACTTTTCCGAGCTGTGATACGGTAGACACCAGGTTGACAAGTAATCTATAAGATAGCACGGTAGCAAAAGGAAACGTCAAAGTTGTTATTAAAATAATGATAAGTTAGGGCAACCAGATTGTATTGCATTGTGTGTTGTTACAGTTCGGCGGTCCCCCGCAGATGCAGCGCGGGGCCCCGCGGCCCGAGTGGGGCCCGCGGCCGCACCACCTGCCGCCGCAGCCCGCGCCGCAGTACGGGCCCCCGCAGCACCAGATGCCACACCAAATGCCGCCGCCGCATGCGGTGAGTATCTAATTATTACACTTTTAACCAAGTATAGGTCACGCCCCGTCGTAAGTTAAGAACGCGTAGATTTTTTCATTCGGCCATTTTATGATTCTGTCTCTGTCTGGCACCATACAGATAGCCAGAGATACTCATAAAATGGCTGACTGAAAAAAACTCAAAAACTTAACTCGTGAAGGGATCTCTGTTTACTTTTGAATTTCTTCTGACTTAATTATGCTACCGCCAGTTTCGAAATATCCCATTTACAGAGAAGGCAAGGAACCCAGTAATTTATATAACTGTAAAATTAAATACATAATTTTTATAAATACAAAATAAATCACAACGACTATTATAAGTATAAACCATATCAGGTGGCCAGTTCAATTTCATAGTCTTAAACGTAAATGTATGTTTGTTGCAGCCCCCAGGACAAGGCATGGGCGGGGGCATGGGCGGCGGCATGGGCGGCGCGATGGGCGGCATGGGCCCCGCGCTGGGCCCCCACCACCCGGGGCCCCACCACCAGGGGCCCCGAGGCCCCGCGCCGCTGCCCCAGCACGCAGGTATGAACGGTTACCCAGGTACGATGCGTTTATATACCCTGCATGCTCTATACAAGGTGACGGCACTAATCTATTAATGTAACTTTATATATTTGAGGACGAGGTAAACGATTATTCGACTCAATAAACGTTTGGAACCACAGACATCGAAACTTTAGTGTCTTTAATCATTTCTTGTTAAGTCTGATATGGTGTCGGATTTTTTAGAATGCTGAGCATTCGAGGGGAATGTTCGAATGTTTTTTTTTAATGCCAAAGAATTCACTTAATTTTAGTAGTGAGTTAATAATATAAAATATTAGGACTTCCCTCGGTTATTGCTACCTATAGCGCCGTAACAAGTAAGTCCATCAATTCAATTCAATTCAAAAATATCTTTATTCGATTAGACTTTTTACAAAGTACTTTCAAGTCGTAAGAAAGACACGATTACATAGGTTATACATGCTACCGCCAAGTTCGGAAGGTTGCTTTTACTGAGAAGAACCTGGCAAGAAACTCAGTAACTACTCTATAAAAAAAAATTGCAGATTTGAGTAATACAATATAAATCATAAAAAAGATATATAAGCCCATGGACACAGTTACAGTGCACCAAAGTCGATAAAAAAAAATTAAAAACTAAAAATAAGAACTACGAATAATTGTGTAGCTTTAGATGACCATCAAACTGCCGTCTAACATAACCTTATCTATGCAACTAAGATTTCGTCTCAGCTCTAACGATGCATAGTTTTGGGAAAACAATGGCATGCATGCAATAACTATAAGCTATTTTGGTGCCGTTAGTACAGGAAGAGTTCTGACATTAAAACACAATAGAGATGGATATTGATACTAGATATTTTTATCGAATAAAAAACCGGAGATAAAAGTAGGAGGTTCACACTGTCAACGCATAGATATATTTTTGTTATAGTTATGAAAGCGCATAACTTTTAACTCATTAAAAAAAAAAAAAAAAACTAAATTTTTTTTTTTTATTTAGTTTGAAGTTGATTCCATTACAATTAGGGAGAAAAGAAGTTACCAAAAAATAAAACACCACAGACACCAAATTTGTTTTTTGGGTTGAAGTGTCGGAACTCTTTCTATTAATAACAGAATGATAAATTCTTTAAACAAAATTAGATCTTGTATGAATGTTACAATACTGTGTTGTTTGTTGACACAAACGCACAACTCTTTATTTACTACAGCAAATATGACATTTGAAACGTGTATTTGAAACATTTTGCGATGTTTCAAATACACGCGTAATCATAATTAGTTAAATTTGCATGGGCTCTTGTGTTGCTGATCTGATGACAAATTTTAGCGTTGTAAGATGTTACATTTACGGTGAACTTTTTTTTTCGAATGAATTTAGATGGCACGTTATCTGCCTAAAATATTGCCAGTGATAAAAAAGTGCCATTGGTTCGTTGAATAAGGAATGCTACCAGCTTCATGATAATACCCTGTGAGTATGTAAATAACCGGTGGTTTGTATTGTCGATAGGCGTGGGACCAGGAGCGCCGGCACCGCACGTTAATCCCGCGTTCTTCAACCAACAACCGCCGGTGCAACCAGCTCCGGGCGTCCAGCCGCCGCCGCAAGCTGGACCACCGGGTAAATAACAACTCTAAACATAACCCTATAAGGTTCATTATTTGATTGGGAGGAATCGCACCGTTAAAATGCTGCCCACAATAATACATACAGTAGAAGTGACTGCTTTGTTGGTCAAGTGGCAAATGCCGTTGTGGAAAACTGGGTTCTGGGTTGGATATCCGGGTCAGCTAAAGAGTTCTTGGGTTTTACTATGTATCTGTAATTTCCTAGTAGCAGCCAGGAGTCTGGGTTTATGCCCGGTTAATGGCAATAGGCCCGTTATTGCCACCTTGTAACATTAACTAGATTCAGGGTCAGGATTTCACGTTTATTCTTTTTTTATGTATTTTTTTATACTTTGTGTTCATCAGGTGATTGTAGTTCATCAGTTGGTGATCACCTGAATCACCTAATTATACTTATTATAATAAAATATGGTTTACACCAAGACTAGACTAAACACGGATTAAAACTAGGCCCATCCCTTTTTAAATCAACATCACACAAAGACATGGAATTTTTAAAACTTTTAGAAATTTCGAGGATTATCTTATGAGTAGTTTTGCAATAAGGTGATGATATATGTTTATAATGATTGTATGATGTGTCAGGTCCGGGAGCGCCATACGGCCACCCTCCGCACGGCGGGCCGCCGCCCGCACAAGGCCCGCCGCCGGCCCGCCAGCCGTACGCACGACCGCCGCAAGTCAGTATTTACAACAGTTATACTTTATTATACTAACTAACATTTACTTGTTTGCAATTTTTGTCTTGTTTTTTGTCTGTTTGAACGGAAAGTTCTTCTAAAAGACTATCGATCTTTGCCTTATCCCATACATTGTCGAGGTCGACACTTGATTCAACCCGAGGTGGCTGATCATTAGATTTTTATACGAAGCGGCTGCCATCTGACCTTAGCAACCCCTTTTACGAGGATAATTGGTAAACTAGGTTACATCAGTTGGCAGACTGTTAAGGCCTCTGACTGACAATTAACGATTGCCAAAGATGTTAAGTTGGCATCCGGGCCCGACGGCTTAACGTGCTCTCCGCACGGAGAGAACTCGGAAGGTCACGCACCCGGTATATGCATAGATAATATATAGAATGTAATGTGTGTGTGCACAGAGCTACCCGCCGACAGGCGAGGTGGGGCGCGGGCACGGCGGGCTGGCGCCGCTGGCGGCCATCAGCGAGGCGGAGTTCGAGGAGGTCATGGGCCGCAACCGCACCGTGTCCTCCAGCGCCATCGCGCGCGCCGTGTCCGACGCCGCCGCCGGGGAGTACGCCTCCGCCATCGAGACGCTCGTCACCGCCATATCGCTCATCAAACAGAGCAAGGTACGCTAACTGGCGAGGAGGCCAGTACGCCTCCGCCATCGAGACGCTCGTCACCGCCATATCGCTCATCAAACAGAGCAAGGTACGCTAACTGGCGAGGAGGCCAGTACGCCTCCGCCATCCAGACGCTCGTCACCGCCATATCGCTCATCAAACAGAGCAAGGTACGCTAACTGGCGAGGAGGCCAGTACGCCTCCGCCATCGAGACGCTCGTCACCGCCATATCGCTCATCAAACAGAGCAAGGTACGATAACTGGCGAGGAGGCCAGTACGCCTCCGCCATCGAGACGCTCGTCACCGCCATATCGCTCATCAAACAGAGCAAGGTACGCTAACTGGCGAGGAGGCCAGTACGCCTCCGCCATCGAGACGCTCGTCACCGCCATATCGCTCATCAAACAGAGCAAGGTACGCTAACTGGCGAGGAGGCCAGTACGCCTCCGCCTTCGAGACGCTCGTCACCGCCATATCGCTCATCAAACAGAGCAAGGTACGCTAACTGGCGAGGAGGCCAGTACGTCTCCGCCATCGAGACGCTCGTCACCGCCATACCGCTCATCAAACAGAGCAAGGTACGCTAACTGGCGAGGAGGCCAATACGCCTCCGCCATCGAGGGGGTGAACACATATATATCACATTATGGGGACTCCCGTTCGAAATTCGGATCTTCCCGACTGGAGTTTGTATCTCCACCTTGGAACCACTGCTTCGGCGCTGTGTTAGCTCATAGTGGGTCTCTTTTATATCTTTCTAATATGTTAACCTTTATGAGGTATACAATGCGTGTGGGTGTTGGTCATGTCCATATGCTGCTGTGGCCTCTTACCATCACGTGGACTGCACGCTTGTTTGCCACCTTAGTAGAATACAAAAAAACAGTTGTTCGTTGTCAAAGCTGATGGCAACAAAGAAAAATGTCTTGTACCATCTACCTCACACATTGTGTTGTTCACAAACTTCAAGCTTCAAGGCCATATCTATGAATAAGATGGTAACGTGAATGTTTTTGTCCGCCAGGTGGCGCACGACGACCGGTGTAAGATACTGATATCGTCGTTGCAAGACACGCTGCACGGCGTGGAGAGCAAGTCTTACAGTAGTGGGGAGCGCGCGCGACGCTCTCGGTCCCGGGAGAGGGATGCGCGGGCCCACCACAGGGCGCCGCGTCGCCGGGAAAGGTCCGCCAGCAGATACCGGGATCGCAGCCGGGATAGGGAGGACCGAGACAGGTACGAATTTATAATTATATAAGGGGTATTAGCTCCCAGACGTTGTTTTTACCGGTATAGGATTAACAAAAATCAAAACTATGTAGCGTTTATTTTCCTTATAACGTCGGCTGTCAGACAATTTAAGTCCCGTCCAGCCGTTTCAAAAATGACGAATGGTTGACATTTTCATATGCAATTAATGAAAAGCTTATAATTAGGAATTGCAAACAGACATTGCAATATTATTTATGTTTATAGAGAAGTGGAATTAGCTCCTAGATGTGGTGGAGTTCAGCATGGGGTTCTTCAATGAGGGTGAGAATAGGTTCTTACAGGTGCATGCGTTGGCCCTGGCATTGCAAGCCTTCATTTAATTTTGGAAACTTAATTGGTTTAAGTCTATTTTAAATATGTTTAGTTTAATTTATGTTGCATAAAACTGTATGTTTCCTTTTCATAAATAAATAAATATATAAATAGGTTGTGGTAACCGCTTACCTTATTGCATCTTTTGATTATTTAATAACAAAGGTAAATAAATTCGTGTCCATTACACACGTTTGTAAGCCTGATAAGCGTAGTTTAGTGCGCGGATAATATGATACAGTAAAATGGTGTCGGTCTAGTCGACAATTGCACATGTTGCGTGGAGAGTTCTATGGAGTGATTGTTACTGCTCCCGTCTGTAGGAGGCTTTATCCTAGAATGTCTTTTAAACTCTGGTGAACATCAACATGTAGAGTGATAGGTTCTGGAGGAGTTACAGGTGGTGTTAAAGAGTTACGAACGCTTATCTTGAATGCGAAAGTCACTTTTCATACATCATAGGGGTAGGCAGAGGTGTTGCAATAACAACACTCACTTTTCACCGAAGATGTCCAAATGCCAACGTGACAGATGTTAAGTCCATCGCCGTCTCAGGCACTATACATGCGTCTCTGAATTACTTCTCCGACATATGCAGGTTTCCTCTCGATGTTTTCCATCACCGTAAAGCACGTGGTGTGAAATCACTGCTCATAAGTTTTTTTAGAAAATCTTATTGGTACAGGCCCCGCTGGGATTTGAACTTGCGTCGCTTGCGTAGCAGGCGACAGTTCAAGCCCCAAGGCCACCATGGCCCAGTCATTTTGACTTGCGCAGTTATCCCTTATCTCCTTATAATACCTTACAGAATATTGCAGTCGAATGAATGCTCTTTAAATGTTGTTCTTAAAGGTTTTTGGTTCTGATGGTTTGTATAACTCTTACGAAACGTTATCAGTAGCGAAAACTTTTTAAGGTATAACTGCTTACCTGCTGAAATAATTGTAAGATTTGTACATAATACTTCAGTGATGAGGTAAGTTTATTGCGTAGTAAGTATACACAGTCTTAACACATTTCTGCCTAAGCTGAGCGAGTGATGAATTCAAGACGTTACCATTATTTAAGCAAGTCGATGTTACAAGAATCTTTCAAGTCAACATTAATTAAACTAATGTGTCAGTATTACTAAGTAGTGAAATAACATTGGGTATCAGCGTAGACACAGAATGAAATATAAGTATAAGAAAGCTGAGTAAACGCAATTTGATTGCAGGTATAGGGAAAGATCGAGGGAACGCGACCGCGATCGGGAACGTGACGCGTAAGTTCACCTCGCACAGTTTACACAGCTCTGTGATACATTACAAATTGTTAGGGGTAGAGAAAAATGAAAATTATTTTCCAGTTCAGGCTCTAGGCACTTATGGAAGTTGAAAAAATGAACAGAAGAAAATATGATTGAAATATGTTGATATGATCCTTTGTACAGGGCTTAGTTATATAGGTGCTGTCACGAGTTTTGAGCGCTGTGCTTGTATGCGCAGTATAGCGATGCATACAAACACGTGTGCAGTTAACCCCACAATTTGAACTGAGGGTACGATAGGTAGTTCCGTAACAATTAGAGGTGAACACATTATACGCGCTGAACGCCGCTTTGTAGTTTGGTCTTATAACTTCTGTCAATGACAGTGTTTTATTCATACCGATAGAGAAAAATATCGATGTTTCAGTATCAGCTACAAGCGATAGGATAGGTGTCATCACGAGCTATGTGCGCTCAGCGAAATTAGAGGGGATAACTGTGCATGTATTTTTGCGTCAAGTCCTAAAAAATGAATGGTATCAGAAGATAAGTAGGCACGTGTGGTAGCGGTTCCGTAAAACCCTGTATACAAGTGTCGTATGTTGGTTAGGTGGATGTGTTAAACGTATTGTATGGTTGTTGCAGGTACTACAGGGATTACCGTGAGCGTGAACGCGATCGTTCCCGCTCCAGGGATAGGGAGCGTGCGGAGCATTACAATAGGGCGCACAGTCGCGAGGAGAGGTAAGCATTGCTTGCAAACTATACTACTAGGCAGGGTATGGATGGGGAATGGATGGAGGTAATGTATGTATATGGGTTGAAAAAATGCGGAAAATTTAGAGCATATGATTTATGTACAGTAGCATCTTTATGAAAGTGTTTTAAGAAACTAGATAGCTTTATTAGATAGATTTTAGATATATTAGATATATTTTATAGCTTATACTTAAACAGAAGCCAAGCTAGCTATGTTTTTCTTTATTCTAGACTTAACGCGTCAAGCAACGTATAGATTTTAAAAAATCAATCACAAGCTGAGAAGAATCGACAATAAACTCAGAAATCGTCTTTATTAACGATTTAATTTGTTACCAGACCACGCAAATCACCAGTGGAGGGCACAACTGAGAGCGGAGCGGGAGACGCAGCGAGCAGCAAGAGTCGGGCGGCCGCTGCTCCTTACTACGAGGAGCGCTACAGAGAGCGACGGGAGAGAGACCCGCCTCCCGCTGACCGTGAGAGGGAACGAGACCATCGCCGCGACGCTCGCCACTGACCAACGTTATTCTATCACACTACATTCACATACTATCAATCACTGCACTTGTTGCAGTTGCGGCTGCGATGTAACAACTATTATTACAATCCCCAGCAAATGCATTGAACATGCACAACGTTCGATCGATCATCTCCCTGGCTTCTCAATCTTGGCTCTTGATTCAACCCGATGCGGCTGATCATCTGACCTTGGTAACTCTTGATCTTGAGGGTTCGACTCTATGTGACGAGCGCATTGCCGCTATTGCATTACAAATTGTTTGCCGCGCACTATAATAGTAATTTTGTAATGGGTTACATCAAACTAAATACACTAATTGAGTGACTTTTTACATTGAATGTCTGTCTTATATTGATACCTATATTAAATCTAATAATACATACTTTTGTTGTAATCCACAGAGGGTAGGCAGATACTACAATATAGTCCATGTAACTATAATTCTCAAATATTTTTTTCATATATACGAATACAGTGCTTTCGTAGCAAGGAGAAGAAGGACCGTTTATTTTCCTTGGCGGCTTCACAATGACTACAAAATAAATAAATAATCGTGCTGTCATAATCGTTTTCATCTTCATAGTAACGTTACTACATAACCGGGTTCTGAAACATTTAAACAACCCACTCAGCTACTGAGAGTAACTAAATTATTATGACATAAAAATTAAACACTGTATTTATTACCTATAACAAAATGTTTGGGACTTTGTGTTACAGACCGTTAAGGTATCATATTCAAATCACTAGAACTAACACGATGCAATTTATATAAGTATTTGTGTTAAACATTTTCTTAGTCATTACATAAGTTGTGAATAGTTGATAGCGTTGACTGAATGTGAATGCTCTAGGTAGATTGTTCTAGATCGTTTAGGGTCATAATATTACAATGACCAAAGATTCTACAGTTTTTAATGTTCTACCAATTAGCTCGGTGGAACGGAACGGAATGGAATCAAACATGGAGCTAATTCGTAGGCATTATCCCCCTTGCTTATAAAAGCTCGGATATTTATCGGTACATTTCAATCGGTCAAAATCTGTGTGACTAAGTTTTAGGGGGCTAATCTGTAACTGACATTGTCCGCGATTTGTAAATATGAACAATCAATGATTTATTTTATATTCATTGTTCCCTGCGTAAACATTTTCGAATTTATTTTCGATGCTATGAAAAGTTCGGAAAATATTGCATTTTGCAACTACATTGCATGACAAAGATTTTTATCTGAACATTAACAAATTTCTTGTTCAACAAACTTCAACGTCCTTTTTTGTTTTATTAGGGTATTTGACTAGTTTTGGTGTTTATTTCATATATTTCAACAATATCAATGGGATACCAAAATCTGCAAAACTTAGGATGACCATACATTGAACCTTATTTTACCATCTCCATAACGAAGGCTGTTTAAAAATAGTCAAACACCCTATTAGATGAGAAACAATTGTGTAATTTGATATATATATGTGGAGTAAAGCAAAATTAACATTCCAGATATAATGTTTCCTCACACCAAGACGATACAGTGAATTTTTTTTTATAAAATGTTCTAAGTGAGTTTTGTTTCCCATTTCGTTAATTGTCCTATTGTACGTTCATAGTAATAAGATATTGAGCAGTACCGCGTAGTACTGTACTGTAAGGTTAGTCGTGTAAGTTTTAATATATATGTGTATGGACTGCTCCATACTAATTAGATTGTGACCCTGAATTAGGATTTAATTTACTATTAATAAATTGATGTATTACTTATTTATGGTTTTATTTGTTTTTTCCTTCTATACAAACAACATCACATATCGTGGATAACACAATATAAGGTTTAGTATCGACTGCCTCATTGATCTCCGAGTAGCAGCCCGTATCAGTGATACAGAGGGAAATTCTTCGTACCTCTATTGGTGAAAAATATATTTAATTCAGTTTGGGCCCTGGTAAGGGATTAATTAATGTCGAAAATGTATCGAAAGTTAATAATGGCAATAGGCGCGTCCTATGTACACAATGTAGGACATGTGTGTGAGGTGTATTATAAGTATACCGCTGCCTACCCCATCGGGACATGACAGTTTCTTTAAAAACAGAAGGAAAAGTAGAAGGAAAGAGGAAGAGGAAGACCCAGGATAACATACATGAGACAAGTTAAGGAAATGGTGTCAGTCATGATGTATTGCAAGGTCAAGGAGATGGCACTTGATACAGCCAAATGGAAGAATTGCATCGGTTACACCGGCAAGTCATAACTCTTAAAATTGTGATGATGACCCCATCGAGGAATATAGGCGTGAGCATATTTGTGTATTAATACCTAATTATAATTCAGTACATGTATACGTATGGTCACGCCTGTGAATACAGGGTACGCCTGCCCGAAGTGGTAGGCAGTGTCTGTAATTCCAAAACAGCGTTTCACTACATGAAAAAATATAAAATTATACACGGTACAGACACAGAAAAACAAATTTAAAAAAGTTCTCTGTTTTACATTTTAACGGGACTTTCAGTGGCGGATAGCTAATGACACGAGGAGTAACTTATAGATAGTCTACACTACTATTACAAAGAGGAAAGATTTGTATTTCCGTGTGTTTATTTGTAATGAATAAACGCAAAAACAACAGTGCCGATTTCAAAAATTATTTCACCATTGGAAAGCTACATCATCGGCGAGTAACACAGGCTTTATTTTATCCCCGTACTCCCACGGGAATAGGAACTACGCGGGTGAAACCGTACAGTATGTAATCTTATATCTTTAAACGAGCAATTCTCATAATATGTTCGTAACGATTTTCATAAAATTTCGCATGTAGAGGGTTTCAGGGGCAAAAAATAGATCTAGGTAGGGTTAAGTTCCACCCAATAGCCAGGGTCTAAGAATATGGCTATGGTATCCCCTGCCTGTCGTAAGAGGCGACTAAAAGGGGGCCGGAGGGCCTGCTGGCGGTGGTCGGGGTGGGAGCTTTGACCACCGGCGCGGGCCCGGGAAGGTGGCAGCGCGATGTGGCTCGCGCTGCCTTGCACAGCGAGGTCTCTAGGGGCGGCCCCACAGCTGCCCCGGGGATGTGCCCCGGCAAAGTGTGGGGGGACACCGGTGCGTTCTATTAGAGTACCCGGAGTCCCCCCTGAGCACTGAGGACGGCCACCGGGGGGGTTTTAGTGCGGTAAGAATCCCACATACCCCGATCTGCCTCTCCCAGGGCGGTCGGGGACCTTTTGAAGGTTTCCCCCTCGTCAACAAAAAAAAAAAAAAAGGTAGGGTTAAGTTATGGAAAACATAGCTAAATAAATACTTATTTACAAACTGACCCAGTACATAACACGAAGCACTACATTGTTTCTACCTATGTACTGTGGGTGTATGTCGCCCACTTATTTGTAGTTATTATATTTCTGTTTGCGAGTTCTTAATGTCAAGGCCGCAGAACCTTTTTGTGAAACACCGTTTATTTTGAAATTCTATCTTGTGCCTGTACACGATCCAGCCTTGGGGCATTGTATTAAATAACTCCAATTGTTTCCTTTGACGTTTTTGTTCCAATTTTTTGTACCTATAGATGGCAAAGTATTTTTCCTTAAATGTAGGTACGTTGGGAAT
This sequence comes from Watsonalla binaria, assembly GCA_929442735.1. Taxonomy (NCBI): domain Eukaryota; kingdom Metazoa; phylum Arthropoda; class Insecta; order Lepidoptera; family Drepanidae; genus Watsonalla; species Watsonalla binaria. Next base: position 6,267,442 of record OV838938.1, read on the forward strand.
TCGATTAGTAAAGACTGATCATAAGAACTTACTAATAGCTTATTTTATCTATCTCACAGCTGTGCACCGCGGTTACATACGAATAAGCTGAATTTCATTAGTGCTCATAACTCGTGACGGCAGCAATAAGTACCTCTTCGTTCTTAAAGAGACTTCAGGACAGTTAGAAATGGATAGAATTGCATCAGAAAGGTTACTGAGCAGAAGTTAGTACTAAAATGTATAGGATTTAGGTGTCCTACCGAGTTTCGGTTACGACGGCTAATTTCAACGAGCATTAGCCATGTGCAGGAGATATTATAGTGCACGCGTGTGTACGCAAACACTGGTGCACTCTTTATTGCCTACTCTCATAGTCCGATGGGAGGCAATTGTCAATTTCTTTACGGAAAAACCCAATATACATTTTTACTCAATCTGGGAATCGGACCCGGGATCTCTTAATCGGCAGGCGAAGGTACTAACCACTAGACCAACGAGGCAGTTATTACAGGATTTAGATTTATAATGGATTTAGGTTGCACTAATATCAGTGTATTAATGGTCGTGAACAGCGGTGATAAAAATACATACATATACATGCTCACGCCTGTATTCCCCGAAGAGGTAGGCAGAGTTCTTTTAATAACAACACTCACCTTTCACCGAAGATGATTAAATACCAGATGATGAGTCCATCGCCGTCTCAGGCACCATACATACGTCATTGAATTACTTCTCAGATATATGCAGGTTTCCACACGGTGTTTTCCTTCACCGTAAAGCACGTGGTGTGAAATCACTATACATAAGTTTGTAGAAATCTCATTGGTACAGGCCATAAAAAAATAACGAAATATAAAAAATAACACAGTTTTTTTTGTTTTGTCTATGATTTAAGAGGGAAAAACAAAACGAAAGACTTCTAAAAACTCACTGTATCCCTAAAATATCAAGTTCGCGTACCTACAAGTATTATCTAAGCCCGTAATCCAGCGTTATTCGACACCTGAACTTAATGGGTACAGTTTGGGGAGGAAATCCTGTTTTATGTCTCTGGGAACACGAAGACCGCCTTAATTATACAATTACTTGGAAATGATGGTCTACCATCATACTACAATGCTAGGCACAGCTTGGAGCAATAGTTAATTAATTTGGACGTTTTTTGAACTCCCTACACAGTTTAAGACGGGGTATAATGAGACCTTACGTATGAAATTCTGTCCTGTCGCTTTATTCACTAAGGTTTCTCAGCGTCGAACTCGTCGTCGAGTGTCGGCTGTAAAGAAATGAACCCTGGCATGTACCAACGAGTTTTTCTAAAAACTTATGTGCAGTGATTTCACATCACGTGATTTACGGTGAAGGAAAACATCGTGAGGAAACCTGCATATCTCTGAGAAGTAATTCAGAGACGTATGTATAGTGCCTGAGACGGCGATGGACTCATATTCGGTGAAATGTGGGTGTTGTTATTACACCTCTGGTTACCCCTTCGGGGACCCTACTGGGATGGCGTGAGCATTTAATGTACCTAACAATGTAATGTGGAAAGTTGGATGAAATGGTTCAGTGTCATGAACATATATGTAGGTATGTGTGCACCCTAAAAGTACGGAACTATGAAAACACATCTAGGGGTGTCGCTCTGTCGAGTTTCATCTAAAATGGTTGCTTGCGTTCGAACTTACCTATACCTATTTTAATATTTGTTATTATGCGAACAATGGCTTTTATATAATAATAATTTATGTTCACGCCATCGGGTGAAAAGTTCCCCGAAGGGTAAGCAGAGGTGTTGTAATAACAAGACCCACTTTTCACCGAATGTAAATTAAATGTACCTATATAAGCGATATATTACACTATAGTTTTTATTGTTAATCGTACGCGGGTAAAACCACGAGGTAAGGCTAGTTTGTCGTATCACAGATAAGTTTCGTAACAGTAATAATCAAAGAAAGTGGACAGTTTATTTTTAACGAGCAAGTTGTCCAATTAAAATTGGAAAACTTCTTCATTGTACAAATTGAATCATAATAAGAAGTGTTAGGGATTTTTCCAATTTGTACTAAGATATTAATCTATTGATTTATTAGATATCTAAGGTAAGTCAGTTAGGGTATGACGTGGGTAATAACTTAATTAAGTTTTTCGAAGAATGTTTAAACTTAATTGTTTATCATTAACAAACACTTATTGACTTGATAGTTCAAGGGTCGACTAGTCGAAATGAAATTACGACTACCCTTTGTCCTCTCAAAATATCTTTACTTTGATTAGACTTTTAACAAAGTAATTTCAAATCGTCAGGACGACACGATTACACAGGATTATTACATGCTACCGCCAGGTTCGGAAGGTTGCTTTTACTGAGAAGAACGGTCAAAGCAATCCCTAATACAAATTTCAGACACTTTCCGATTTATAATATTAGAATAAGTCTGTGTGTCTGTTAATTTGTCATAGCAAACTATAAAGCTTCGTGTAATCTACGTCCTGTGAATAAGTGGTTTTGACACGTTCTAGCGCCGTCGCTTGACCTTTAGTTTTACGCTTTTTGTATGGAGAAGTTAAACTTCCCATACAAAATGTGGAAAATACATAGGTGGTATCGTTAACGTTGAAACCGCGCGCGGAAGGTAGTTTCGTACAAATCAGAAGTACTTAACAAGTCTTTCGAACATAAGTCTTATAACCCTTGCATTATAAGCCTAATATACGTCTTGTTTTCTGCCATATTAAGTTACCAAAACTTGTCATCTAGCACTTTAGGCCATTTTATTTTGACGAAGGCCTATGAGGGTTTCGGACATACATATAGAAGGTATATACTTTCCAGTTTAATCTGGACTTGCACCGTATAGGCTTTCCGTGTAATGAAAGGTCGGCTTAGACTGGTAAGTAACGGTTGTAGTCATGAGGACATTCAAATTGTTAGGATCATTATTCATAGCCCTTTACCAATGATATTGTAACACTAGATATATTTATTCATTATTGTAAATATTTAAAATCTGTTCACGGAAATGAACAGTACAGAAGATAGGATTAACACGTGAGCAAAAGAGCTAGCATCATCTGCTAATGTTAAAACAGTTGACATAACTGTAGGCTAACTCTTGAAATCCATCCCAATCTCGATCCAATTCCAATCCGGTTCAGTTTCAATTCCAGATTTAACGAGTTATTAAGTATTTTATAGATTTGGTAGGATATGTTTTGATGTGTATCGCAGCCCCATGGCAGTCAGTGTACTCGAACATGCACTCGATTCTAATCTCAATCTCGATTCCGTTCAAGAGTGCCAACTTTCTGGACATTTGAATTGAAACTGAACCGGATTGGAATTGGATCGAGATTGGGATGGGTTTCAAGAGTAAGCCTACAGTTATGTCAACTGTTTTAACATTAGCAGATGATGCTAGCTCTTTTGCTCACGTGTTAATCCTATCTTCTGTACTGTTCATTTCCGTGAACAGATTTTACTGGTCTTTAGTTACATAATAGTACCTGGTTGATTTTTTTTTTGTCGTCTTCGATGTATTTTCAATAAGGAATGTCAGTAAAATGTTCATCAAGATCACTGCTTCGCCAAAGTCAGCATTCGCACACGACCGCTATTGGCCTCGCGCCGCAGCGAATTAAGTCGAGTGGTGTTTGCTCGCTCGTTCTTCCATACACATAAATATGTATTTTGCTTTTATATCATTTTAGTTTACTTTACTTTTTTATCAGTGTAGGTACTTATAATTATAACATAATACATTGCAAATTATTCTTTTACATTAATATATGTATATTTTTTTCACATATAGTATCCATCACACGTACAAGTATATATACTTTTATTATATAAGTATTTATTTATTTTTATTATTTGGCCGACGTCGTGCGCCACTCAGTGGGTCACACTGAAAATCAGCTCCGCTAGATTGAACTGGACTCCAGTTAGGTCTGCGGGTATAGTTGAGTTGTGGCCCTTTGATGACAATGTGCGGCAACACCCGATGTACTGGTGCGAACCACTTTGCACCATAAAAACACTTCTTATTTCTTTTGTGTATTCTTTTTTGTATATATTTTTTGTATGAGTTTTATTTGTTTTGTTGCTGCTTATTGAAATCAATAAACGATTTATTATAATTTTTTTTTTATTATTATTATTATTTGTTGGCCTAGTTGTAACCGGTTTCTTTTTCACACAAAAGATAGAAATTGACATTTAGCATGTGGCAAACGCTGGTCTCTGCACCCCAATGGGATATAGGCGTGATCATATCGCACCCTCAGAACGATAGGGGCTCACCTCCAAATTTTGCGAAAACGAATTTATCATAGACAGACCTAAGAATGTTACGTCACAACGAAAGTTTTTTTTTAAAAATTTGTTTTTTTTTGTATCGACAATACCCTAGACTTTACTATTAAAATATAAAGAGGCTACTCAAAACTAGTAAACCATATTAATCCAAACTTGCCGGGATCTATGATTGCGATTTACGAAAACATTAATTTTTTTAATTGAGCCACTATCGTATGTATGTAATATGAAAAAAAAAATAAAAACAGGGATTAAAATCGCACCGGTAACATTAGGACTCGAACTGGGGTATTCTAGTTTTGTTAGCGCCCCATAGACTGGAAGTTTCACGTACAGATGTCGGCGAACTCTACATTCGTATTGTAATGATATTGTAGGAGTTTTTCAGTGCCTGAAAACCTAGTCAAAATGATGTTTTCTGAAAATATAACCTAGCCAAATTGATTTGTTGCCTCCAAAACCGCCTACATACGAAATTTCATGATAATCGTTGCAGCCTTTTCCGAGATTCAGATTCTATATTATATATTAAGAATTGCTCGTTTAAAACATATAATTGACCTTTACTGATAACTTTTTTCGAAACCAATGTTACGTAATACTAAACCACATTGTATTTTCGTCCCACAACAATTTGTACATTGTCTAACCTGTCTCAGAGATATTGAGTTACTTTTGCTTTATTTTAGGAATCGAGGTAAAGGTTTGACGCTATATTTTGGAACTAGCCGTGCTCCGCGATTTCAACCGCGTAGACTTGTCTCAGCCCGATCGGGTTAAAATTTACAAAGTTTCATAATAACTCTTATCCCCTATTTTATCCCCTTGGGGGTAGAATTAATCAAAACCCTTTCTTAGCGGATGCCTACGTCATAAAATATAACTGCATGCAAAATTTCAGTCCAGTACTTTGGGCTGTGCGTTGATAGATCACTATGTCAGTCAGTCAGTCATTTGATTTATATATATTTAGATGAAAGAAAGATATTAATAAATTGTATTTGAGTCAAAGTTCGTCTTAAACACCTTTAGTCGTCGATTGCTTGGCAAATCTATACTTCTAAGCTATACATCTATACAGATAAATAAAATGGAAGTGTCTGTTTGTAATTCCAAATTAACAGCTCTTCACTAAATACATATGAAAGTAAGAGTATATACGGTACCCAAAAAAAAAAAAAAAATTTCTCCTTATCTATCTGTCTGTGTGTTTCAGCTAATCTCCGAAACGGTTAGACCGATTTTAACAAGACTTTCACTGACAGATAGCTAATGTTACATAAGAAATTACTAGACCCGGGTTCGAAACCAAAACCTCGTAGACCAACGAGTCATGTACATTATTAGTAATGATTTAATTAACAGAATACATGGCATTGAGGTTTGAGCAGTCACTTGCTACGCAAGCGACGCGAGTTCAAATCCCAGCGGGCCTGTACCAATGAGTTTTTCTAAAGAATTTATGTACAGTAATTTCACACCACGTGCTTTACGGTGAAGGAAAACATCGTGAGGAAGCCTGCCATTTGTGAGAAGTAATTCAAAGACGTATTTATTATGTCTAAGACGGCGATGGACTCACCATCTATCATGTTGGCACTTAATCATCTTCGGTGAAATGTGGGTGTTGTGATTACAACACCTCTGCCTGAGCGTGAGCATATGTTGTATAAGATAATGCTAGCTTTAACAGGTACAAATAATAAAACGTACTACGATACTGTGGAGTCGACATAAACAAATAACTAAAAACAAGTGACTAAAAGAAATAGAAGTCCGGTTCATTCCAACATTTATATAAAGATATTAGGGGCGGGCGGTTCTTTGTTGTTTTTGCATAGAGTGGGTAGACACTGGGAATGAGAAAAAATGAACATCGTTACGGATGGGCGGCGAGGTGAAAACGGAGACCCGTGGAGACGACTTTCATCCCAGATTTTGCGATAATGGCCATTATCGCCATTTAAATAATCGCTACCTACTTCGATTATAATCGTTAGCTTGAATATCAAATCAAAAAACGCTTGCAAGTTACAAAACGGGAATTACTTACGTCCAGATTCTTAATAAAAAAATTATCACTTCGCTTGGTGGTGCGAATTTTTATGACTATAACAAAATTTTATTTTCCCTATATTCCCTCCCTAAATATAATATGTTTTTTTTTTGTTATTAAGCCACCAGAACTCATCTCATACATTAGTTAACATCGTATCAGGGACCTTACCATAACCTCTTATTGCCATGATAGTTTTACTCTTATTATGAGACAGACGTATAGGACGTGTATAAGTCTGTCACTGTCATGAGCTCATGGTTGGGGCCCAGGATCCGTAACGCAGTTTACAATAACGATGTCTTCGACGAGACAAAATATTTTTGCATGGAAATAACTTCAATTTATACGATTTAAAGTTTCAGCGACTTATTATATTCCCTGTGCTGAATCGATTGGATCGGGTATTGGCAAAACATTAAAATAAGAGTTTCTTACTTCTGCCTTCCGCTGGCTGATGTCATTAAATCACCGGACCGGATTCTATCCAACAACAACGGTACTTCCCCTTAATTACATTAACAACAGGACTATTTCCTATGTGTTTATTATGTGAGAGGCACTACTTACAATAATAGTATAATATATTTTCTAATATTTTTTTCTATCATCTAAATCATAAGAAATATTAATTAATTAAACATACTTCACTTATTACATACTTATGCTCACGCCATCCCAGAAGGGTCCCCGAAGGGGTAAGCAGAGGTGTTGTAACAACACCCACATTTCATCGAATATGATCAAGTGCCAACGTGATAGAGGAGAGTCCATCGCCGTCTCAGGCACTATACATACGTCTTCGAACTACTTCTCAGACATATGCAGGTTTCCTCACGATGTTTTCCTTCACCGTAAAGTACGTGGTGTCAAATAACTGCACATAAGTTTTTAGAAAAGCTCATTGGTACAGGCCCCGCTGGGATTCGAACTTGCGTCGCTTGCGTAGCAGGCGACTGCTCTAACCCCAAGGCCACCACGGCTTCTTATTACTTATTACTTTCTTAATATTATTAACTTAACAATGTTTTTAGTTTTCAAAAAGTTCCTAGTTCTTGAAGACTTAAAACTCGATGGGACTTTGACAGTATTAATACAATGATTTAGCTTCAACTGATTTTTTTTAATCGGCTTTTAGAGTTCAATGACCAAATAACGTGTTACATTGTGGTACACGATCCCAAATGGACTTTCAGCCGTTTTGATGGCATCTGAAGTGAATCGCTTGAGGTTTTATAGGAGTTTTATTGTGTAGTTTATAAATGCATCTACACTTTTATTGAAAAGCACTCGAGAATGAAACGGCTAAAAGGGTTCTGTGAAAAGCAATTATTTTTAATTTTTCATAGACATTTAGAGTGTAGAGTGCGACCTTGACCTTGGATTTCTGTAAGGATGAACGAATGGAAATCTGTAAGCATACTAACATATCAGATAATATTTATAGCAAATGAAGAGTGACTTATTTGATGGTGAGACATTATACACACGTCTTTGGAAATCTTCGTTACAATGTTTTCCTTCACTGTAAAACTCTTGTTGAGAAATTTAAATTTTTTTGAACAGTCCGCTGGTATTTTCTATATATATAAAATTCAATGTCCTGAATGACTGATAATCAACGCACTGTCTAAGTCGCTGGTTCTAGAGACATTACATTTGGTGGATTTGTTCTTTGTGAGGTGAAAGTATCCACTATACAATTTTTGTGTTTAACAATGGAATAGTCACAAAGATATGATTGACAAAGAGATGACAGGTGCCTTTATATACATGCTACCGCAATATGCTGCTAGGCTTTGGAAGGTTGCTTTTACTGAGAAGAACCTTGCTAGAAACTCTTTTCAAAAATCTTTTTACAGTTTTGAGTAGACAATGAATATACTCGCTAATGAGCACAGTTCCGATGCAAAAAAATCTGTAATTAATACTTATAAAAACTAAGTAACAGTAAGTGAGGGTATTTCGAAATTCCACTTCTAAGTGGGCTGAAAAGGTAACGGAACTTTTTATGTGAAACCTTACTGACCACGCAGGCAGACCGCGGGCTGAGGCTAGTTTATATTACAAGAGAGTGATACACTATAATATCACTGTATTAACTAGTGGATTAGTATAGAGTGCGTTATAACACGCTAAAGTTACTGAGGACCGTGAATATTTTACGATGCAAGCATTTTATAGAGGTCACGGTTGGGTATATATTATGTCATTATATTATGCTTTTACAGGTTAATATCTAGGCGTTGGCGGTTTTATATCCTACGAAGTTATGGAACCAACTCAATATTTATGCTATTGCATGCTATTCCGTATGCACGTCCTGTTTTTGTTGTGTTTAAGCTATCTTTGAAACGGCTGGATCAATTTTTACGGGAGTTTCGCTAGCTGATGTTGTAAGGCTATATTTTTTTAGTATAAATATATCTCACATTAATCTTAATATTTATTGTATATCCTACGCAGGGTACAGCTAGATCCGGGAATCTATTGTGAATTTCTTGACGGAGAACTCCAATATCCATTTTTGACCCGACCTGCGAATCTGTCTTTGGGCACCGCGATCGGCAGGTGAACTTACTAACCACTAGACCAACGAGGCTGTTATTAATATGAAACGTTATAGAGAAAGAAGGTTCACAGAAGGGTCTGCGATGGGGTGTGCAGCACCAATTTTCATCCAAGATGATTAGGTGCCAACGTGAATGCGTCAGATAAGGTATAAATACATGCAGTTATGGCAATATCTTTCCTTTTCCACAGCACATAATATGTATGTTTATATATAATATCTTTTACGATTGCGAACGAGTGATACGATGTTATGACCTAGTTTTATTAGTATGCGACATCATTATATCTCTTTCATTATTAGCTCAGCGTCCCACGCGTAGGGGTTGATTAATCATAGCCTATTAAAACGTTATTGACTAGTCTAACGGAAATGTATTTAGCGTATATTTTATGGAGCTTTCGGGGACAGCACAGTTGCTATATCATTCGATCAGCGAAGTTAAGCAACCCTAACCCAAGCCAGTAGTTGGATGACTGCCCGAGTTCCGTACCTCTGAGGTTAAGCCGTCGGTCCCGGTTGCCAATTTAACATCGTTGGCAATCGTTACAAGTCAGTCGGAGGCTTAAGAGAGTATGACAACTGATTTAAGCCAGATTACCGATTCTCCTCGTAAAAGGGGCTGCGAAGATGAGATGGCAGGCGCTTCGTATAAAATCAGGAGATCAGCCACATCGGGTTGAATGAAGTAACTTTAACAATGTATGGGATGATGCCAGGGAGATGATGATGATTTCAAAGAGTAAGTACAAAGTAGTTTTTTAAGTAAGTTTCAAGAAAATAACAAAAATATCAACAAAAACCGCAGTGACAACACCTTTTCGCATTGGCGTAAATGTACGAGGGAATCGCATTAGAGTTGGCAAAAGTTTGTGGTTGTTATGATGCAGTTTGCAGAGAGAGAGGGTCGGAGGACAATATGTGGCTTTGTTAGGAGTGAGACTGCGAACCGCGATTGTTTTACCCGAACCCGGCAAGAAACTCAGCAATTACTCTTCACAAAAACATCATACAATGTTGATAAAATTAAAACAGATAAATAAAGTTGAGGTGTGTGTTTGTTATGTAAGTCGCGGAACTATTATTTGTTTTTTATTTATTTTTTTAAATTAATGATGTTTCCGTGATAATGAACTGAAGATAATAGAAGCGACCTACGACATTATATCTACGCGGGTGAATCCTAGTACAAAATAATTTATATGAAATATAAGCTCATGGTCACAGTTTCAATGCACAAGTGTCTATAAAAAGTTGAAATATAGAAGTATAATAGTTCTAGTTACAACTACCGAGTGACAAATGGAAATGTACTCAAAATTGTCTAGGAAAACAGAATAACAATGGATAGCAATCCAAAATCGAAGGGCATGATGATTGGGGACCTTGTGCGACATGACAGCTTCTTTTAAAACATAATAGAAGGTAAGGTTGAAGGGAAGAGAGGGAGAGGAAGACCAAGGCTAACATACATGAGACAAGTTAAGGAAAAGGTGTCATGATGTGTAAGGAGATGGCACTGGACAGAGACAAAATGGAAAGAGTTGCATCGGTTACACCGACAAGAGTTATTACTCTTAAACATATGCTCACGCCTGTATTCCCCGAAGGGGTAGGCAGAGTTGTTGTAATCACAACACCCACTTTTCACCGAAGATGATTAAGTGCCAACGTGACAGCCGTCTCAGACACTATACATACGTTAAGTACGAATTACTTCTCAAACTTATGCAGGTTTCCTCACGATGTTTTCCTTCACCGTAAAGCACATGGTGTGAAATCACTGGACATAAGTTTTTTTTAGATTTGAAGTTCGAATACCCGCTGGTATTCGAACTTGCGTGGCTTTCGTAGCAGGCGATTGTTCAAACATCAAGGCAACCACGGCTCTACTCTTAAATTCTATTAATATTATAAATGTAGCTTGAGATGACTAACTTTCACAAGCAGCACCTGTTCACAAGTATGACCCAAAAGCCAGCCAATAGAACCTTACACTGTATCATGACTGTAATAAAGTAGTATCATAAAGTAAACCAATCTAATTAATTTTGAAAAGGAAGTCTAATGAGAATATGGTAAAGGCTTCCTTTATTTATGTAAACTTGGAGGGTAATTACCCTCTAACATAATTATGTAAGTGGTTAATTAGGTTGAATTGAACTGTTAGGAATGTGTGTTTTGAGGTTACCATTCCAAGCGGTTACAGCTAACACGGAGGCTGACGATATATTGGTTACAAGTAATTACGAACATACTGTTACTTTAGCCAAATGTATATAGATAAATAAAATTTGAAGTGTCTGTTTGTAATTCCAGATTAACAGCTTTTCTCTAAATGCATATGAAAGCAGATAAGAAACTTAATTAAAAAAAAAAACTCTATTTCTCTGTCTGTTTTTTGTTCGGAGTAATCTCTGAAACGGCTGGACTGATCTTAATGGGACTTTCACTGACAGGTAGCTGGTGTTACAAGGAGTAACACAGACATTTATTTAAAAAAAAACATTAGAGTACCGTGGGCCATTCATGAAATTAAGTCTATGCAGGTGAAACCGCAGGACACAGCTATTAAGTCAAAGTCAAAGTCAAAAATATCTTTATTTAATTAGACTTTATAAAAAGTACTTTCAAATTAAAAGTATTCAATGAATTCTTGTCTTGTTAATATATTTCAGTTGTTTTTAACTGAGTTTGAGGTTATATAAAAACTTGAAATGAAGTCCAGCAAATTAACCCCACGTGCTTTACGGTGAAGGAAAACATCGTGAAGAAACCTGCATATGAGAAGTAATTCAAAGACGTATGTATAATGCCTGAGGCGGGTATTGGCTCACTCTCTGTCACGTTGGCACTTGATCATATTCGGTGAAACGTGGTTGTTGTTACAACACCTCTGCTTACATCTTCGGGGACCCTTTTGGGATGGCATGAGCATATTTATTTTAATTTTAATGTATGCTTATAGTGAAAATCTTTCATTTTGAAATTACAAGCCGACACTTAACTTTTATTTATCTGCATAATTATATAGTAATATTGTCGTTAGTACATTTAGCAAGTCCTAATGTCGTAATGTATCTCGTAAATTGAGTCCTTTAAGGTGATTGAACATTGGATTGGGATTTCAATAAGATGGTAAAATCTCGCCCACTAGGTTCAACGACCTAAAAAGTTTAATGGAATGTTTTGAGGAATAAACCTGAAGCAAAGTTCAATGACATCAAATAACTTCTGCATTACACTAATCCCAACTGAAAACTTACTTACGCCAAGTCCAAATAGAAATTGGTACGTTAATAGTTAATGAAGCCTCAAGGGTCCCCCAAAGGGGTTGCAAGTTTGTTACACCCAGGTTTCATAGAAGATCAGTATTTAGATTTAGTCTTTTAGATATAAGTACAACAATTTCCACGAGTAACGGGGGGTCAACTATGATCGTTTAAGCAACGCGTATAAAGAACTTCTTAGCTTTGACGTTTAATTTTACGGTACCAAAATGTAACCAAAGCTCAGAAGTTATTAATACGGCCTGCTAAAACCGATGATGGTAGGCCCCCAGTTGTCACTTGTGATTAATGGGAAGAAATGATGAGACCACGAAAAAACTGCCGTATTATATCCCTTGTCTGGTACCCATAGTATCTGCTTTGCTTAGTTGGGGACTAGAATACACTGTGTGATAATAAAATAAATAAATAAATATACTCACGCCATCCCAGAACGGTCCCCGAAGGGGTAAGCAACAACACCCACATTTCACCGAATGTGATTAAGCGTTAACGTGACTGAGGGTGAGTCCATCGCCGTCTCAGCCACTATACATTTGTCTTTGAATTACTTCACAGATCTATATGCAGGTTTCCTCAGGAAGTTTTCCTTCACCGTAATGCACGTGGTGTGAAATCACTAAACGTAAGTTTTTTTAAGAAAGACTCTTGGTACAGGCCCCGCTGGGATTCAAACTTGCGTCGCTTGCGTAGCAGGCGACCTTGCAAACCAAGGCCACCTGTGCCCCGCGGTTTCACCCGCGTAGACTTCATTATGGGTGACTTTATTTCGCGGAACCCTATTTTTTCCATCAGCTATCGCCGGTGTTAGTCCCGTTAAAGTCGGCCAATTCAGAGATTAGTAACGACAAACAGATTGACAGCTAGAGATTTTTCAAATGGTTTTTTTTTACAAGTACCTACCCTATATATATATATATGAATTTAATATATAAATATCCGTAATTTGTGTGGGTGTTGTTACAACAACTCTGCTTACCCCTTCGGGGACCCTTCTGGGATGGCGTGAGCACATTTATTTTATTTATATCTGTAATTTAGAATGAATAATAAATATTCACAAAATTTTGTTTATCTGTATAGATATAGATTGAATTTGTTGTTTAGAGGTGTATACAAGAGCATATTTATACCGCAGGATATGGGCTCCAAAGGTCGGATGATCACTACGTCATGAGACGATTGAAGCCATTTTCAGCCCAAGTCACGTTTTCGGTATATTTTCATCAAAAGGAATATTTATTCTCAATTATTTTCAGAGACCAATTTTAATTGCAATTTGGTAATTACTTTTTCATTCACATTTCCATTGGAAATAATTAAAAACAAGGCTGGCTGCTGAAAAGAGCTTGTTTGTCTGTTTGTACAATAAAAGCTGTTTCATTTACATAATATTCGTTTTGATTTCTTCGAAGCTATCAACATGAATATTTAGTTCTTTCATTTAATTAAATATGAAATCTTCAATTTCTACTGGCTCACTTGGTTAAAGTATCGGGGCTCCTTGTCAACATTCTAAAAACGGCAAATAAGTACTGTAATAAGATCTGTAAGAAAATAAAATATATACATCTATACATACATACATACAGATAAATAAAATTTAAGTAAGTTTGTTTGTAATTCCATATTAACAGGCTTACACTAAATGCGATATAAGACGGTATGGATATAAAAAAAAAATATACTTAAATAATTTCTCTTTCTGTTTATTAGTAATTTCCAAATCGGCTAGACTGATTTGAACGGGTCTTTCACTGTCAGATAGCTGATGTTACAAGGAGTGACTAAAGCTACTTTAAGTTTTGCGAAATAAAGTGTACGCGGGTGAAACTCCGGGGCATAGCTAGTTAAGAATAAAATTGCCGAGTTGACGGATAGCATTGTGAAGAGACCTATATATGTCTGAAAAGGAATTAAAAGAGCAGATATACATATAGGTAGCTTGAGGAGTCGATGGACTCACCATCTGCGACGTGGGCACTAATCTTCAATGAAAAGTGGATGTTAGAACATATCTGCCTACCCCTTCAATACTTAGGAATGAGCTTATGCAAAATTGTTTCCCACTGGCGTCTGTCCATCAAGACGGCTTTGGAGCGAAATCTGAATATAAATAAATAGAGGTCACGTCATGACATTATTAAAGCAAAATTACTTTGCGGATCGTAGACAATTTAATCTAGTTTACAACAGGAACGTAATCAGTCAACTGATATTTCTTGTGACGATATAATATTTCCAGAGGTCTTTGAGTAAGCACTGTGCCCTAAGTATAGGTGATTACGTTGACGATATCGCCTGCGTATTTCCTCATTTAGTAGTATAACGTTAAAAGCGCCCCAAGCGGCAAGTGTAGGAAGTTCCAACGTTTCGAAACTGAATATAGGTTTTGATCTCCATATATCGCTCCAGGCGGGGCCTGTGCCAATGAGTTCTTCTAAACTTATGTGCAGCGATTTCACACCACGTGCTTTACGGTGAAGGAAAACATCGTGAGGAAACCTGTATATGTCTGAGAAGTAATACAAAGACGTATGTATTGTGCCTGAGACAGCGAAAGACTCACCCTCTGCCACGTTGGCATTTAATCGTCATCGGTGAAAACTGGGTGTTGTTATTACAACACCTCTGCCTACCCCTTCCAGGAATACAGGCGTGAGCATATGTATATATGTATTAATATATTAATTGAATAGAACATAAACAATTCACAAAATGACTCGAGTAATTGCTTACCATCAGGTGAACTCAGTGCCCAATACAAGGGATATTTGATAACATGGCCAAGTCATTTTAGTGAATGTAGCAAATCTAGTACGGAACCCTCAACCAAGAAGCTCGAGTCGCACTTTTCTACCTTTACAGCCGTAGGGCTACATAAAGTTGGCGTATAATTTAATTTAATATCTAACCGAGCTCGAAGTACGATTAAAATATATAAAATAATTTTTCTTTATCAACGTTTAATTTCAAAACTAGCCGTGCTCTGCGGTTTCACCCGAGCAGGTTTTATTTAATTCCCGCGGAACCCTTAATGTTTGTTTTAAATAAAAGCTTAAGTTACTGCTTATAACATTAGCTATCTGCCAGTGAAAATCCCACACCACCGCTTTACGGTGAAGGATAACATCGTGAGGAAACCTGCATATATCTGAGAAGTAATTCAGAGACGTATGTATAGTGCCTGAAACGGTGATGGACTCACCAACTGTCACGTTGGCACTTGGTCATCTTCGGTGAAAAGTGGGTGTTGTTATTACAACATATGTATGTAAGTATTTCAAAAAGTTGGTGTAGTTTCCATACGGTTTGGTAAGCTTATATATTAATGTATATAATGTGGCCTTGTATAAGTACGTAGTGCTGGCAATTTGGGAATTATAAAAATATAAGCTTCCTTCTATTTCATTACATTAGTAACGTCACAATTACCTAAAGAAACAAGAATGAGAAAATATTGCTTCTTTCAAGGCGATTCCATTTGTTGAAAAAACATTGGCAGAAATTAAGCGCGACTGCTATGTGTGTGCGACAGAAGCCTACTGGGTCCCTACCATGACTTCTTATTGCCGTGATAGTTTTACTCTTATAATGAAACAGAAGTATACGACGTGTATACATCTGTCACTGTCGAACAGCTGAACTATTATTGCAATAAGAGATCGTGGGTGGGCCACTGCTTACATGCGGAGCTTTCTGCTTGTTACACAAACATTACGCATATATATATTGACGGAAACGTATTTACTACCCACTATATTCTTGGCAAGTTTTCAAGGGCAGGCAGAGGTGTTACAACACCCAGACACACAATAGGTGTCACTGCGACCAATTGCAAATTCACGGCGATGAACTCTTTCACTGATACGTCTTTAAATTTCTTCTCAGACTTATGCAGGTTTCCTCACGTTCACTCAAGTTAATAGAAAAACTGATTGGTACCATTGGGATTTGAACTTATGTCGGTTGTGGAGCAGGTGGCAACTCGAAACACCGCACTCTTTTTGTCTTTCACGTCTTTTAAATTCGAGTGTTTTCTTTTAAACTAAATGAAACTGAAAACTTCTCAAGTCTGGAATACAAGTGAAGTATAAAACGTTGACCTTTTTAATTTTATAAAACTGCGCGTTTGTGTGTTAAGTGACTTCTATAACAACAGACATCTTCATTCTTGCTGTACTAGTGTGAGTGACCTGTTGCTTGGAGAAGGCTTAACTTACCGTCCTTATTCCCATGTTTTAAGGTTCATTTTCACGTTGTTTTTTCAGAAGGTTTCATGTACTAGGTCTCGTTTGCTTCCGGTATGTTAATACGACGATCATTACTTTGTAACTTGAGCAACTCAGGGTGGGTTACACGATACTATTTGATAAAACCAAAGTTTAAGATAAATTTGACGGTTCCAATAGCTATGAGTGGTTTGACTGGTGAATGCGTCCAAATTACACTATCAATTGACATTGTATCTTATGCTCATCATCGTCCCTGGCATACCCATACATTGTTGGGGTCGGTACTTGACCTTCGCAACCCCTTTAATCAGGAACATCTGTGATCTGGGCTAAATCAGTTGTCAGACTATTTTAGGCCTCCGACTGACCTGTAACGATTGCCATATTGTAACTTTTGCTATAGTCAGTGTTTCGGATAAAGTCATGACGTCATCTGACAAGTATTTTGCATTTTTGTTTGCCTAAATAACAGTGTGTTATAGTTAAAGTTATTTGATGCATCTCACCCTTAGAATCTTGACTTGTTTCAAGGTTCTCAGAGAATCAGCATTGCTATTCAACGTGGCGCTGCTGCCAGCCTTCTTGGCACGATCCCGAGAGACACCGATTTGGGCCAAGTTTTCTACTTGTAATTAGTTTTTAGTTACCTATTTATTATTAATATAATAAATATTTTTTCAAGGTTTAATGTTGAAGGTTTGACGTTTAATATCATTTTCATATTAAGGGTCCTTGAAGGTGTAACCAGGGGCATAGGGATAATAAGTAATACCAATCTATATCTATGCAGATAAATAAAACTGAAGTGTCTGTTTGTAATTTCAAATAAACAGATTTCAGCAAATGAATGAAAATATACCTTTACGGGACTTACATAAAAAATCAATTTATACAAATGATCTGTGTCTGTCTGTTAATTTGTTCCAGCTCTGAAACAGCTGGACCGATTCTAATTGGACTTTCACTAGCAGACAACTGATGTTACAAGGTGTACAAGTCAAGCTAATAAAAAAATAGATTCTTCGAAATGAAGCCTTGAAATTAAGTTTCAGCGGCAGTAACCGCGGGGCAAGCCAGTTATTTAAATTACAATTACAGAGTTCGAATAATCTAGACTTCTACTATAATAACTAAAACATTACATACTAGAATTCAAACATGCCTTCAAATCTTTTTTATTTTATTTTTTCTCTAACCGTGATGGCCTTGAGGTTTGAGCAGTCGCCTGCTACGCAAGCGACGCAAGTTCGAATCCCAGCGGGGCCTGTACCAATGAGTTATTCTAAAAAACTTATGTACATTGATTTCACACCACGTGCTTTACGGTGAAGGAAAACATCGTGAGGAAACCTGCATATTTCTGAGAAGTAATTCAATGACGTATGTATAGTGCCTGAGACGGCGATGGACTCACCATCAGTCACGTTGGCACTTAATCATCTTCGGTGAAAAGTGGGTGTTGTTATTACAACATCTCTGCCTACTCCTTCGGGGAATACAGGCGTGAGCCTATGTATGCATTTTCTCTATTATATTATTGTCGTCTAGTATACACGTATTTATTTATTTAAAGTTATGTTATTATATTTTCTTATCATGAGATCCTAGGTCCCTAGGGCCAGTCTGGAGTCTGGGCTCAGTCTGGATTGTAATGAAAAGGGCGGTCTAGAAGGGATCTCACAAGTCAACACTCGACGCATTACTTCTCAGACATATGCAGTATTCCTTACGATGCTTTCCTTCACCGTCAAGCACGTGGTGTGAAGTCACTGTACTTAATTTTTTGGAAAAGCTCTTTGATGCAGGCCCCGCTGGGATTCGAACTTGCGTCGCTTGCGTAACAGGCAACTGCTCGAACCTTCATGTTCAAGATGTTATATTATAATATTTTTAACACGATTGTGCTATATACATACGTGACTGGAGTCAATCAATGATCACCATCCTATAGCGTTTAAAGTCCATTTAAACTTGAGCCCTCCACCTCCGCACTCAGAACGAAAAACGACGTGAAAAAAACACTGTCTTGTTAACGTAGGGCTCAAGATATCCACCCAATAGCCAGGGTCCAAGAATATGGCTATGGTATCCCATACCTGTCGTAAGAGGCGACTAAAAGGGGGCCGGAGGGCCTGCTGGCGGTGGTCGGGGTGGGAGCTTTGACCACCGACGCGGGCCCGGGAAGGTGGCAGCGCGATGTGGCTCGCGCTGCCTTGCACAGCGAGGTCTCTAGGGGCGGCCTCACAGCCCCGGGGATTCGCCCCGGCAAAGAGTGGGACACCGGTGCGTTCTATCAGAGTACCCGGAGTCCCCTCTGAGCACTGAGGATAGCCATCGGGGGGGTTTTAGTGCGGTAAGAATCCTACACACCCCGATCTGCCTCTCCCAGGGCGGGAGCCAAAAAAAGAAAAGGGCTCAAGATATTCTGGCCGTATTCCTGGCAACATTGATTCGGTTTTGATTGCACAAAAGCTGCGTCATTTAGATTCTCGTCATTCGCGCTTTTAATGTGATTCCTATGAAATTGGTTCGCTTTCCGGGTTAATCGCTTTTCAAAGGTTACAGTTTCAGTGCTGAAAAGAACGTTATATATAAGCGTTATATTAAGCTTAATGAGGGTTTTGATATTCAAATTCGTACTTAAAGCGCAGTATAAACTATACTAGCGGACGTCACGCGGTTTCACCCGCGCAGTTCCTATTCCCGTGGGAGTACGGGGATAAAATAAAGCCTGCGTTACTTGCTGATAATGTAGCTTTCCAATAGTGAAAGAATTTTTGAAATCGACACAGTAGTTTTTGAGTTTATTCATTACAAACATACACACAAAAATACAAATCGTTTCCCTTTAAAATAGTTACGTAGATGTAAATGTCTCAAGCCTACCACGGCTATTTAACCGGATTTAACCTTAAAAAAAAATTATATAAGTCTTATCCTTTAATCATAAGTAATCATTAATAAATGAGGATTAATGTATTAGTAGATCATACTAAGAGCTTAAAACGAACGAAGCGTATTTTATGAAGTGACACGGCTTATCGAATATTCAGTGTACTGTGAGCGGGGGTTATAAGCGGTCACTGTCATTAGCGAGGCGTGCCGGATCGATTGGGGGCTCATTTACCTCGCACTACGAACGCTACGTTGCTACGACACTACGGTGTTACGATGCTACGATGGATCGTAGCATCTTAACTTATCCATATAGTATGGACTAGTAGATCAGTACCCCTATCACGGGTTTTCCACCGTTTTCGTGATCTATACTCGCTAGCGTCACTCGCAGTATTACTATGATATATTTTAGTTCTTCACGTCACCGCTGGGAGTCGCTGCACAATTTCTCATACTAATATTCGGCGGAAATGCTAGCGAGTATAGATTACGAAAACGGTGGCAAACCCGTAGTAGGGGTACTGAATTCTTAAAAAGGGTAAAGAGGCGGGATATAGCATGAGGTAGTCACGGGTAGTGCGATTGGAAGAACAACTACACGCTTTGCAGAGGTCGTGGGTTCGTATATTTCTTTACCTTTTTTAAGAATTTAGAATTTAAACATGTATGTCATGAATATAAACTAATATTTAGTAAAACGTGATTAACCTGGCTGTGCTCGGTTTCTTTTCAATTACGTTACTCATATAATAGATTTTTTTTACCATCGAACGTCAGTCTCGAACCGGGATCCTCTAGTTTCGTTATCGCCCCGTAAATTGTAGGCCTCACGTCTGCAGGGCTAGACAAAGTAATCTTCTCTTGCGCTTGCGTCAATAGAAACGATAAAAAATGTAGCCTATGACATCAATCAGTCACGTGACATATGTCATTCCCGAAAATTTCGTATCGTTTCTACTAGCGAAGCGTGAGGATAATGTTACTTTGTCGTCTACAAACGCTGAGCTACCATAACTTGACAGATGTCGGCGAAATTTACTGTCGCAGTGTAGGAGTTTTTCAGTGCCTGAAACCCCCGACACTAAATTTTATGAAAATCGTTGGAGCCGTTTCCAGATTCACACACAGGAATTGTTAGTTTAAAGGTTAATAAAAAGGTTAATATAGGTTAGTAATAGAGGAGCTCGCGGCTCAGTTACTATTGCGCATATCAGTTAAGTAACTCTAACCTTAGCCAGTAATTGGATGGGTGACCGCCCGAGTTCCCTCTGTGCCTCGGAGTGCACGCTAAGCTGTCGGTCCCGGTTACCAATTTAACAACTTTGGCAATCGTTACAGGTTAGTCGGAGGCCTAAAATAGTCTGACAACTGGCTTAACTCAGATCACAGATTTTCCTCATCAAAGGGTTGCGAAGGTCAGATGGCAGTCGCTTCGTATAAAAATCAGGTGATCAGCCACATCGGGTTGAATCAAGTGCCGACCCCAACAATGTATGGGATAAGGCCAGGGTCAATGAGCTAATATGGTTGGTTTTACTCGCATAAAGTTTAGCCCGGTTTAAAATTGACAAACTTTCATCCCCTATTTTATCCCCTTGGGGGTAGAATTAATCAAGATCCTTTCTTAGCCTACGACATAACATCTACCTGCATGCCAAATTTCAGCCCGATCCGTCCAGTGGTTTGGGCTGTGCGTTGATAGATCACTATGTCAGTCAGTCAGTCGCCTTTGAGTTATATATATTTAGATAGATTTCATGAGCGACCCGCGGAACCCAAATGTTTTCTATACCAATATTATAAAGAGGAAAGATTTGTATGTAGATATGTTCGTAACAAATTGGCTGAAAAATTACTGGACCGATTTTAAAAATCCTTTCACCATTTGAATGCTGCAATATCACTCATTGATATAGGCTTTATTTTATCCCCATACTCCCACGGGAGCGGGAACTACGCGGATGCGACCGGGTGACGCCCGCTGGTTTTAAATTAAAGTCGCTTAAGTTACTCCTTGTAATATTAACTATTTGCCGGTGAAAGTCCCGTTAAAATCGGTCTAGCTATTTCGGAGATTACCCGGAACAGACAGACAGACAGAGAGAGAAAAAAAAATTTATTTTTTATGAGATTACTGTATATATTTTCATCATATGCATTTAGTGAAAAGCTGTTATTTTGGACTTACAAACAGACACTTCAATTCAATTATCTGTAAAGATTATAAATATTGGATAACGGAACCAAATGGAAAGGCAGGGATGTAACAATACCCATTTTTTGAATAAATTTAATATTTTCTTTTCAGCCTACATAAGAAACCTTCATAATGATGTCATATACGTTTTGTGAATACATAATACATTCCTAATATCTTCTATCAATAATTGCTCCAATGAATATGTTAAACAACTTTATTAAAATGTCTTTCTTTGATGGTCGTGGAGTTTGAGCAGTCGCCTGCTACGCAAGCGATGCAAGTTCAAATCCCAGCGGGGTCTCTAGCGATTAGTTTTTCTAAAAATTTATGTACAGTGATTTCACATCACGTGCTTTACGGTGAAGGAAAACATTGTGACGAAACCTGCATATATCTGTGAAGTAATTCAAAACTAAACCATCTTGTGTGAAAAGTGGGTGTTGTTATTAAAACACCTCTGCCTACCCCTTCGGGGAATACAGGTGTGAGCATATCTATGTATTTTCATTAAAAAAATACTCTAGAGCACAGAGAAATAGCACTTAATGTACTGTATATAAGCTTTTATATACATTTGAATACTAATCAAACGGTAGCGAGCAAATAGCGTAGCAAATTATACAGCCTCAAAGAGCTACGCCGTAGCGCTACGGGCTACGAAGCGCTACACGCGTAGACACGGACCAAGGATGTTCTGAGTTTGTGTTTGATCACTGTATCTAGGTGAGGTACTTGTTTATTTGGTTTTAGACGCAGTGGTTTAGTGGCTTACAATTGTACCTATGAGATTCTATAAAATTACTAGCTGTGTCCGGCAAACGTTGTATTGCCTTTTTTAGGGTCTCGTAGGCAAATGGCAAAAACGAAACCCTTATGAATTTGGCATGTCTGTCTGTCTGTCCGTTCGTATGTCACAGTCACTTTTTTTCGAAACAATAAGGACTATACTGTTGACTTGGTAAGTAGATGTATTCTGTGAACCGCAAATGGATTTTCACACAAAAATAAACATGAAATAAAACCTCAGTATCATTTTGAAGACCTAATCCAAGATACTTTATAGATGTTTTAGTTCCAATATAATTTAGAAAAGGCATATCCCATATCCAAGACCCGTGGTGGCCTCGGGGTTAGAGCATTCGCCTACTACGCAAGCGACGCAAGCTCAAATCCCAGCGGGGCCTGTACCAATGAGTTTTTCTTATCAAAAACTTAAGTGCAGTGATTTCACAGCACGTGCTTTACGGTGAAGGAAAACACCGTGAGGAAACCTGCATATGTCTGAGAAGTAATTATGTATAGTGCCTGAGACGGCGATAGACTCACCCTCTGTCACGTTGGCACTTAATCATATACGGTGAAATGTGAGCATATTTATTTTAAATAATACTTTATGATGGGAACAGCAATTACGATAAACTCGGGATATTATATTTCTTTTCATAGAAGGGTCTCCGAAGGGGTAAGCCCTTCGGAGACTTTCTGGGATGGCATGAGGATGGGATGGCATAGGTTTTGATTAAAGTTATTCAGTAGTTAAGCAGCGATATCGTGTAATAAAACTCTATTGCTTTCTAGTCGGTTAATATTGCTATAATGTCGAAGTGCTCCAGGCTTATCAGGTGTTTTTAATAAAGGGTCATTTTTAGTTTTCATCTTATTTCGCTGCCTCGTTCGTCTAGTGGTCGCTACCACTACTGTGCAACGCGAGTCTTGGGTTCGATCCTTGAGTGGTTTCCATCTGTATTTTCTTAGAACCAGCCCGGATTCTGGATGGAATAGTCTCGCTCCTTATTGCATGGGACTTATCATAGCTGGCGAACAGTGGATGTACTATAAGTAAGAAATGAAATATTAGCTATTATTAACTAGCCGTGCCCTGCGATTTAATTTGATTCCCGAATAAACTTAATTTTTTTTTAAAAATCAAATAGTAATAATGTAGCCCAAGTTACTCCTTGTAACATTAGTTACCAGCCAGTGAAAGTTCCGTGATAGTAGGTCAAGCCGTTTCAGTGATTACCCAGAATAAACAAACAGACAAACCTTTTTAGTACCGTATAAACTTTCATATGCATTTAGTGAAAAGGTGTTATTTTGGAATTACAAACAGATACTTCAATTTTATTTATCTGTATAGATTAACTGGCTGTGCCATGCGGAGAGAGAGGCCAGAGTAGGCTTTAATTTGCCGATTTTATTTTCAAATAAGGTTGTTTAAGTTTCGCCTAGTAACATCGACTATCTGCTAATGAAATTCCAAAGATTATCCAAAATAAACTGACAGGGAGAAAAAAAAATTGGTTTTTTGATGTAGGTCCTATATTATGTTCATATGCATTAAGTGAATCACTGTTAATTTTTAATTACAAGCAGACAGCTCAATTATATTAATCAGTGTTGATTATCAACCTATTGTGTCTCGTTGCTGAGCAAAAAATGGAAGGGAGGCTCCTACTTTTTCATAGAGGTAAGTTCAGACATCAAACCCGTCGCGCTTGTCTAGTGAAATAACAAATGTAACAGTCAAGATTAATACTTTACTTGCAACCAGTGCTCAAGTTAATGTGGCTTCAAGCAATATAATTTCATCTCAATACTAGCTTTTAACTGCGGTTCCGCTCGAATAGAAGAAAAAAAATTCTGAATAAAATGTACGAAAATGAAAATATTCATACTTATGAATGTCGAGAATTTACCACCGGTTCGGAAACTAGCCTTCTGAGAAGAACCGGCAAGAAACTCAGCCAGACATCATGTCATTGAAACAATAT
Organism: Watsonalla binaria; assembly: GCA_929442735.1. Classification (NCBI taxonomy): domain Eukaryota; kingdom Metazoa; phylum Arthropoda; class Insecta; order Lepidoptera; family Drepanidae; genus Watsonalla; species Watsonalla binaria. Next base: position 6,291,773 of record OV838938.1, read on the forward strand.
AAACAGGTATAAATATTCACAATAGTGACAAATTGTATTAGCATGCAGGTATAAAAGTATAAATAAATATACAAGTGTTTGCAAGAGCCGTGGTGGCCTTGAGGTTTGAGCAGTCGCCTGCTACGCAAGCGACGCAAGGTCGAATCCCAGCGGGGCCTGTACCAAGGAGTTTTTCTAAAAAACTTATGTACAGTGATTTCACACCACGTGCTTTACGGTGAAGGAAAACATCGTGAGGAAACCTGCATATTTCTGAGAAGAAATTCAACGACATATGTAAAGTGTCTGAGACGGCGATGGACTCATTCTGTCACGTTGGCACTTAATCATCTTCGGTGAAAAGTGGGTGTTGGGATCACAACACCTCTGCCTACCCCTTCGGGGAATACAGGCGTGAGCATATGTATGAAATTGTAAAATAGGCTTTCTTCATCAAAATAGTTTCGTATCTTATGTTACTTCTAATACCTCTAAAAATACGTGAACAAGGCGTCATGATCTGTAAAGTAGTGTTCACTTGAAATCTTAACAAACAAGCGTACATTCACATTTATAATATTACTAGGATTTCATTGTAATTTTATCTCAGTACAAGCTTTCAAAGGCGGCTTCGCTCGTATTGAAAAAAAATTTTAAAAATATGCGTACAAAGTTTCATAAAGATCACTGAAGTAGTTTTCACGCAACAAACAAACATATATTCACATTTATAGTATTAGTAGGATTTCAGTGTTTTAGAGTTATTGCACTGTGAAGATTTCAGGAGGGAGGAGACTGCTGAAGAAAACAAATATCCATTTGGATAGCTCGCTGAGTGAGACATAATTAAATTAAGCTTATTTCAGGTTAGACGAGCGCTACATTCACATTTGTTGGCACTGTCTGTGTTTACATATATCTATGCTTCGTATGTTTGTCTAGTAGTTCGCATACCTGACTACTATGCTAGTGGACTCCGATTCAATTCTCGTATGCAAGTATGAACATTTGTGTTTTGCACTTTATAAGTATATTTGTAAAATAATAATAATATATACACCAATTGTATACTCTATACAGTACAGATAAATAAAATTGAAGTGTCTGTTTGTAAGTCCGAAATAACAGCTTTTCACTAAATGCATATGAACGTTACACGTGATAATATAATATATTTACACAACAATAAACAAAATAACGGTTATGTTTTTGATAAAAATAATTACTTTACGTACTGTGCGTGAGTTTGGCCACAAGGACATGTTATTTCTCGTATCTAAATCAGTTTGGCCACTAGGAAACACCCGCTTCAAAATCAAAACTAACTTCAATAGCATCATCATTTCCCTGGCCTTATCCCATACACTGTTGGGGTTGATGTGGCTGATCACTTGGCTTTTATGCGAAGCGACTGCCATCTGATCTTCGCACCCCCTTTAAAGAGGAAAATCTGTGATCTGGGTTAAATCAGTTGTCAGACTATTTTAGGCCCCCGACTGACCTGTAACGACTGCCAAAGATGATAAATTGGCAACCGGGACCGACGACTTAACGTGCTCTCCGAGGCACAAAGGGAACTCGGGCGGTCACCCATCCAATTACTGGCTAGAGGTAAGGTTGCTTAACTTCGCTGATCGAATGATATGCGCAATAGCAACTGTGCCACGAGCTCCTCTAACTTCAATAGCAATTATAATTAATTCAACGGTGATACATACATTGATCAAAAGGCGATCATGTGAAAATTATAAATTATTATTTTTTTGTTCTTGATGGCCAGAAAGTAATGTGGTCCTAGCCTTCTTGCTAACAATAATAAATAGAGTCGTAACAAAGAAGAAATCCCGTCGGAGTTACAGACAAGCAGGTGCGGCAGATACAATCTGTAGCCCGCAACTTTATTACCCTTGCACGTAGATACAGCGCCCCGCGGTCCGGGGGGTGTGTATCCATAGTCTGTACCCTGTTGCACCCAAACACCCGATCGCCACATTCGCGCGCCGACCGCCGACAGCGATGGGTGTTATCAAAGAAGCCACATTCGCTCCTTCTGACGCGACCGAGCTCGCGCGTCCCAGGTCTCACCTGTTGATCGTAGACGATTCCAGGGAAACGCGGGCTAGCGAAGGTCAGTGCACTTTTTTTTGAAAAATTAAAAATAAAAATTGTGCGTTCTAAAATTTAATTTTTATTTTTGTGGTTTTTTTTTTGACATCATACAGTTTATATTTTGAATTAATTATGAATAATGTGCCAGTTTCAAATTTTCATTTAAAAAAAAAATTCTCAATAAGATTTGAACTAAAAGTTTTATAAAAAGCAAAGAGGGTGTGTCTTCAAATTAATATTCAACGTGCCACGAATTTTTTTCAATACATAAGTAAGTAAAAATTATAATTAAAGGTTCGACGCTGCCGTATATTATTAATTTCCGAAAGTTGAAGATCGTATATAAAATGAAGACATTAATTCTGAGAAACAATTTTGATGAAGGCGTTTAGGTTCACCAAAGCGAAAAATAAGTACTTCCAAATAAATAGAACACTTGTAATTTGAGATAAATAAGTATGTTTTTTAATAACAAAATGTAAAATATAACGTGTCAAAAAGAATATAATATCCCAAGTTTATCGTAATTGCTGTTCCCACCATAAAGTATTATGTAATTAATAAATATTAATAAAGGTAAATAAAATCAATACAAAAATAGGAAAGTTTCCAATTGCGAGGCAGCGAAAGGAACGGGGGATTGAATAATCGATATCGATACCTAACTTTTGGCCCTCCTTATTGTATTGTTTGTGAATCGATAGCTTTGTTTTCAATGCTTGTCACGTTTTCACGCCACTTGCTTTATTATTAAAACGAAGCCGCAGAATGAAACTCATCTTTGGGAAGCATTTTTTTTAAATTGCATTAAATTATTTATGGAATTTTTTCAAATGTATGTAATGACTAGCTGTGCACCGCGGTTTTACCCGCATATGGTTAATTTATTGGGTGACCTGCGGAACCTTCATGTTTTTTTTAAATAAAAGTAGCTTTTGTTACTCCATGTAAAATTTGCTGTCAGCCGTGAAAGTCACGTTAAAAGCGATCCAGCCGTTTCGAAGATTAGCCGGAACAAGCAGACAGACAGACAGATAAAAAAAAAAAATTTTCTGGGTCAGTACCGTGTTTACATGCATTTAATCAAAAAGGGTAATTTTAGAATTACAAACAGACACTTAAATTTTATTTATCTGTATGTATGTATGTATATGTATAGTTTTGTTTTATGTAAAGTGCTTTTTCATTTATCCTATTTTATCTAGGCCCATGAACTCTTATTGCCCCAATAGTTCTTATCATATTATGAGACGGATGTATATGTTTTTTAATAAAATCATATGTTATACCTTGTATCATTGCAAGGGGGCTCGTGGCACAGTTACTATTGCGCATATCATTCGATCTGCGAAGTTAAGCAACCCTAACCCTAGGCAGTAATTCGATGGGAGTTCCCTCCGTGCGAGAGCACTTTGCAAGAGAGAGATTTTGCAAGACTTGTACAAATCAGTCTAGCCTTTTCGAAGATTAGCCGGGATCAACAGACAGACTGGCAAACGAACAGACAGAAAAAATATAGTAATTAGTTTTTTATATGAGTACCGTATATTTCATATGCTTTTGAAAAGCTCTTAATTTCGAATTACAAGCAGAGACTTCTATTATATTTATCTGTATAGATGTATTACCACGTATTACATAGAACATAATGCTTTAATAGGAGCCAGGTCCTTGTAACTATTTCAATTGTAAAGTCAGTTGGTTCTTGACTGCCATTGAAACTAGAAACCTGCATGTTTCAGGAAGCTGAAAGTTTCAGTGCACTTGAAGACGATATTGCTTTCATCCCTGGAACTGTTCAGTCGCTTTTGACTTACATAACGTTCTACAACGTAACTTTCAACTTTAACTTCAAGTGTTTTCACCAGAGTGGGTTTCATGACTTTTTTCTAACAACCCCAATTTAAAAAATGTAGCCTAAGTTACTCCTAGAAAAATGTTAGCTATTGTTTTTTAATGTATGTACCGAATATCTTCTAAATATATATATAAGATCTATATTTTGACGAATTAAATGACTAACACAATGTGTTGCTCTGAAAGTTTTTATTTAATTCTTATTGAAATAAAATACTATTTTACAATTACAATTAATTCTAAACCAGACTTACATGAAATAAAAGAAACGACATTTATGTTAGTTTTAATGTCTAGCTATTATAATAATTAAACCAAACCACCATCTTATTTTTCTTCTTGACAAAAATCACTGACATCTATCATCATGTCAAATGTACCCTGGCAGTAAATCAAGGAGTAAATACTCCTTACATATATATAACTCAAAGGTGACTGACTGATTGACTGACTAATGATCTATCAACGCACAGCCCAAATTACTGGACGGATCGGGCTGAAATTTGGCATGCAGGTAGATGTTCTGACGTAGACATCCGCTAAGAAGGATTTTGATTAATTCTACCCCCAAAGGGATAAAATAGGGGATGAAAGTTTGTATGAAACTTTGTCAATTATAAACCAATTGGGCTACGCGGGTGAAACTGCGCGACACAGCTAGTTCTTTCATATGCGTTTAGTGAAAATTAATTAATTTGAAATTTACAAACAGTCACTTCAAATGTATTTATCTGTATAGATGAAAGAGTTGGCTGTTATATGTACAAATATATTTAGGTACAGTGACAATAATTACATTCTACGGATTGGTAATGTAATTAAGGGGTATAAAATAAAAAGTGTTGACTTTTTAGTGATGAAAAAAATGTCCTTATCTAAACAAATTTTATAAAGAGGAAAGATTTGTATGTAAGTATGTTTGTAAAGAATTGGCTCAAACAGCATTGGACCGATTTAAAAAATATTTCTCCATTTCAATGCTATATTATAACTGATTAATATAGGCTATACTTTATACGTACTGCGGGTGAAACCGCATGACGTTCTCTAGTAGAAACTAATTATCCACGGGTAATTTTGTGCCAAGACTCTGTGGGATTACTATACAAATTATTTGTTCCAAATACGATCGATCGTTATTGCGTGTTGATTATTTACCATACATGTACATAAATTCAAACATTATACGTTACTTGATAAAGTTCAATTTGGAATTCCACTATATGAATACGAAGTTTACGAGCACATTATACAACCGCAAATATTGGTTTTCGAACATCATATACAAATTCCGAATGCAAAATCCATTACATATTGAAATACAAATCGACTGTAAATTTGAGATTAACTCTATGCTTGTTTGATACAAACTTACACATACATACATATGCTCACGCCTGTATTCCCCGAAGGGGTAGGCAGAGGTGTTGTTATCACAACACCCACTTTTCACCGAAGATGATTAAGTGCCAACGTGACAGATGGTGAGTCTATCGCCGTCTCAGGCACTATACATACGTCTTTGAATTACTTCTCAGAAATATGCAGGTTTGTCACGATGTTTTCCTTCACCGTAAAGCACGTGGTGTGAAATCACTGATACAAACTTACACTAATATTATAAAGGGGACAGATTTGTTTTTTTGTTTGTTCGTTTGCATTGAATAGGCTCCAAAACTACTTGACCGATTAGAAAAAATCTCTTAGCTATGGATAGGTATATCATCAGCGAGTAATTAAGCTATATTTTATCCCCGTACTCCCACGGGAATGGGAACTACGCGGGTGAAACCGCGTGACGTCCGCTAGTCTGAAATATGTTATTAGAAGCGTTAGTATTTTCACGCATGTATTCCTCCAAGGGGTAGATAAGGGTGTGCTTATAGTACACCCATATGTCACTAGCTATGTTTAAGTCTCGCCCCCTACTACATGGTAGCAGGGGGCGAGCATATATTGTCATTAACCGGATACTGGGCAATTAGCTATCCTTGTATATCTATACAGGTATATAAAATTTAAGTATCTGTTTGTTATTCCAAAATTAACTATACTGAAATAGAGAAACCATTTTTTTTATTTTTCTCTCTTTTCTCGGAAACTGATGGGCCGATTTTAATAGGACTTTCACTGGCAGATAGCTAATGTTACAAGGAGTGTCTCAGGCTACATTTAATTAAAAATTATAATTAGGATTCCGCGGGCCATCCATGAAATTACAGCTAGTTTAAAATATAGTTTGTTTGAAGAATCCTTTGCTAACATACATCATATCACCGCGCAACGATCAAAGAATTAACTATGCATCTATTTATTAATCACGCTAATTAATTTTTATTCCTAAAACGTGATAAGAAGGATTTGTAAGTACGAAACACTAATTGATTGCGGAGAGATGCGAAAGCTTTTAACTAAATGAGGTGTATCTCTCATCTCACAGTAATTGTTCTGTTAGTTTCTTGGAGATGCACGGGAAATCCAGATGAAATTGTACAAGTAAGCTTGTGTTTTAAAGCTGTGCCGGATAGAAATATCGTCAAACTATTAAGGTCTTTCGATCGAATCTATACAGATAAATAACATTTGAAGTGTCTGTTTGAAATACCGAAATAACTGCTTTTCACTAAATCGGCACTTGATTCACCCGATGTGGCTGATCACCTGATTTTTATACGAAGCGATTGCCATCTGACCTTCGCAACCCCTTTAACGGGGAAAATCTGTGATCTGAGTTAAACCAGTTGTCAGATTATTTTAGGCCTCCGACTGACCTGTAACGATTGCCAAAGATGATAAATTGGCAACCGGGACCGACGGTTTAACGTGCTCTCCGAGGCACGAGCTTTGCATATGAAAAAACATTTTTTTCTCTGCCTTATCAACGAAATGGCTGGACCGATTTTGACGGGACTTTCACTGGCAGGTAGCAAATTTCACTAGTAGTAACTAAGGTTATATTTTATTTAAAAAACATTAGGGTTCCGTGGGGCACCCGTGAAATTAACTCTATGAGGGTAAAATTACTGGACACAGTTAGTTCAAAATATTGTAAATTAAACTCGTACTAGTTATTGAAGTCAAGGGTTTTTGAAGATGAAAAGAAAAGATTATCAAATCTATTTTTAACAGGGACCTGACCACGAGCTCCTATTGCAATTATAGTTCAGCTGTGTGACAATGACAGATGTATACACGTCAAATACATCTGTCTCATAATATGAGTCAAACTATCATGGCAATAAGTGCTTATGGTAAGGCCCCAGGACTTGGAAAACGACAGACTAACAGAAATGTTACCCCTTTAGAATAATATTATTAGTGTGGATTGAAAAGAGTTTTTATCTTAAATTGAAGTATGCTTTTTTGTAAGATAATTTATGAAAAAAATAATTTGAGACAGCTTTCTCGTGACGTCTCCACCCCGGGCGGTCGTCGGTAAAAAGCTTCCCTTCTAATCTTGAATTATGTAATTAAGATTAATTTAGGAAATATGTGCACGGGTCTCATCAAGGGCTCTTTATTTCGACTCTATGTTACACCTATATAATTGACAATTAAAAACAATATTTTTATTGAGTCTATGATTTATATACATTTGTGATTGCAAAATAAAAACGTTTATATAACACTAAATGCAAATGAAAGTGTACACGGTATTGATATTGAAAAACCCATAGTGTTTTTTTTTCTCTGTCTGTCTGTGAGTTTGCTCCAGCTATTCTCCCAAACGAATGGACTGATTTTTACTGGATTTTCCCTAGCAGATAGCTTATACAGCCTTAGTTACAAGGAGTAACTACGGCTGCATTAAAAAATACAAAGTTTCCGTTTGCCCCCTTGAAATGAACTCTATGCGGGTGAAAACGCGGGGCACAGCTTAGTTAGTTATGTAATAATCATAGTCATTAAAATATTGTGATGTCTACTTAAAAATATTTTTCACTGTGATTGTAAGAAAACCTACAAGCAATGATTTGATTTTGTCAGAAAATACCTTCATATGAGATTATACTGTTATATATGGTGGATATCAATCAGTGATCAGGTATCGGAGTATACGGTACTTGTTGCTAAGGGCACAATAGCGAATATGATATTTTATTCAAATTGCTTCTCCGTAACTAAGTTAAAGAGAAGTGTGCGTTTAAATAGACGACATTATTCTGTATGGAAATCGTGACTTCAATTTTTCTATACCTATAAACAAATAAATATGCTCATGCCATCCCAGAAGGGTCCCAGAAGAGGAAGGTAGAAGTGATGTATAAAAACACCCACATTTCACCGAAAATGTTTAAGTGCCAACGTGACAAAGAGTGAGTCCATCGCCGTCTCAGGCACTTACTTACATACTTCTCAGACATGTGCAGGTTTCCTCACGATGTTGATGCGCATATTTTTTTAGAAAAAGTCATTGGTACAGGCTCCGCTGGGATTCGAACTTGCGTCACTTGCGTAGCAGGAGGCTGCTCAAACCCCAAGGCCACCATGCCACTCTATCTTAATCTATACTTATATTAAGAGAAAAATTGGTATATAAGAATTTTTGTTTATTGAAAATAAATTTAAAAACTACTTTAACGATTTAAAAACTTCTTTCAGCCACAAATAGCTACATTATCAGCGAGTAGCAAAGACTATATTTTATCTCCGCAATCCCACGGGAATGGGAACTACGCGGGTAGAACTGCGTGACGTCCGCTACTATTTGAAGATTATTCTTTCTATTCGCTCTCTCTTCCCCGCGAGAGCCTCGGTAGACGGCGTGTAGTATGTATGAAGTGAATTAAATAATTTATACATGAAATTCCATAATTTTCCCTAATGAAGGATGTTGTGGAAATAACGGATAGCGGTAATAAATCTTCAGAACTATCACGTAGTTTCCGGCGTTCCTCAATTATATATTTACATTTAGATTGGTTAACTTACATTGAAATTGCAACTGGTTATGAAAACATGGTGAGGAAACCTGCATGTCTGAGAACTAATTATAAGACACCTATAGTGCCTGAGACGATGGACTCACCCTCTGTCACGGTGGCACTTAATAATATTCAAAATGAAATGTGGGTGTTGTTACACTTGTTACAATACATCTGCTTGCCCATTCGGGATGGCATGAGAATATTTATTTATAAAATAAGCTTATGTTACTCGCCGATGATGTAGCTTTCCAATAGTGAAAGATTTTTTGAAATCGGTACAGTGCTTTTTGAGTTTATTCATTACAAACATACACACAAAAATACAAATCTTTCCTATTTATAATATTGGTGTAATTGTAGATTAAGATTTCCGATATAATAATATAAGAATTTATGCTGAATACATTGAAACTACCAGGAGAACATAACTAACATTATGTTTATGTATCAACGTAACGCACCCTCAGAACGATAGGGGCTCTATTTAGGAATCAAATGTTTTTGAAAATCGCAATCATAGATCAGCCGGCAAGTAATTATTTTACTAGTTTTTGAGTTCAATGAGACTTTTTTTATATTTTTATAGAAAAGTCTAGGTTGTGAATGAAAACATTTTAGATGTTTCAATGGTGATCTTGATTAGTTTTCGCAATATTTGTAGTTGAGCCACCATCGTTCTGAGGGTGCGAGGTATTGTTATTGGGCTTTAGTTTCCACGAAAAACAAATGGCTGTTCAATTAGCAGGTGTCTTTGTTTAAGCTCCGCCGTGTTTCGGGCAGGTTTACAATATTAATTGACTGGCTAAATGGTCAAGTTTGTTTTACAAATTACCAACCTATTCATCTAAAAGATTCCAACTTGGTTGACTTGTATAAAGTGATTGTCTTAGACAGACTATAGATTGTTTTGGCTGTAGACTTACCTGAATATTGTATTTGGTATACATATTTTTGAGTAGCGGACTATGAAATCAGTTTCAAAGATTGGTCGGAACAAATAGACAGACGGACAGAAAGTGATTTTTTAATATTAGTACCGGTTAGTAAAAAATTGTTCATTTGAAATTACAACAACCATTTCAATTTTATTTATCTACTAGTTGTGCCCCGTGCAGACTTAATTTCATGGGTAGCCCGCAGAACTATAATGTTTTTTTTTTAAATAAAAGTAGCCTAAATGATTCCTTGTAACATAAGTGCGACCAGTGAAAGTCCTGTTAATATCGGTCCAGCCATTTCAGAAATTATCTGGAACGGACAGACAGAGAAAAAACTATTTGTGACTACCGCCGACTACTATCATATAAAAAAAAAAATGTTTGGAATTACAAACAGACACTTCAATTTTATTTGTATAGATATAAACATAGATGTATATATTCAATTGATATCAGAATGGCATGGATCAGTAAATCAACGTGTAAGTACGTGTAGTATAACAGGTTGATTGGCTGCGATGGCCCGTGAGACCAGACGCATCAGTTAACACCCCCGCTGGGATCGAGCTATTAGATTCTTTCATTGCTACCTTCAATACATTCTCGTTACAATGCACGTTCTAATAGATTGCTTTGTTGTGTGTGAAAAGACTTATCGAACTAGTAATTGTTAGGGTTTTATAGGTTTTTGTTATAAAGTGTCTCTCAAATTACATTCTTTCGGACAAATGGGATTCTATCTTACAAATTGTCTTTGCAACAACTGTATCTTAGTAGTAAAGTTGTTCAATGTGTGTGTATATTGCTCAAGCCCGACTTTGAGTGTGCAGTTCAGTAACTTAAAGTCACAGTGCAAATTATGAGCTTTACATGCAGTAAGGAACTTAGGTAAATTTTTTGGTAAAATAAACTTTATTGATTGAATGTGAGGGTCAATCTTAAAGATTTTTTAACTAACTTTTTTATATACTGTTATAATAATATTATATCTCGTTTTAAAATTTTGAAAATGGTGGTATTACAAGTAAATGACGTATAGGCGATCGGACACGATGTGATACCCCTTATGGACGCTACTGTTATTCTGCTTATAATCTAGTACGTGCGCGTCTGTGTGAGTAATTTTGAACAATTTGTTGGTATTAGAGTTTTTATTCATCACATACATGTTTAAATTCTATATTCTTAAAAAGAGCCGTGGTGGCCTTGAGGTTTGAGCCTGCTACGCAAGCGAAGCAAGTTCGAATCCCAACGGGGCCTGTGCCAATGAGTTTTTCTAATAAACTTATGTGACTTCACACCACGTGCTTTACAGTGAAGGAAAACATCGTGAGGAAACCTGCATATTTCTGAGAAGTAATTCAATGACGTATGTAAAGTGTCTGAGATGGCGATGGACTCACCAATTGTCACGTTGGCACCTAATCATCTTCGGTGAAAAGTCGGTGTTGTGATTACAACACCGACTTACTTTTGCCTACCCCTTCGGGGAATACAGGCGTGAGCATATGTATGTATGTATTCTTAAAAAGGGGTAAAGAAAAATAGGAACACGAGGCGGGACTCGAACCCACGACCTCTGCAAACCGTGCAGATGCTCTTCCAACTGAGCTACTCGTAATCCTACCTCATGCGACGAATTTTTCCTTCCCTTGCCTTTGCGGTATAACCCCTTGTTAAGAATTTAGAATTTGTTAGTAGATTCCTAACTGGATGTAAAGCCTATATTTATATTGTGCTAAAGATATTTTTGTGTAAGATTTTCTCAGGCGACCTAAGGCTAGGGTCTGTGCTCTCGTGCGACCGAACAACTTATGGGACACGATTAATCTTACACTAATGAAATGTCGAAATTGACAACCCTATGAAATTCACTTTGTCAGTGAACCCTAAGTGTATTTCACTCATGAAAAACTTTTAGAAGGTTGTAATGATAGGTAGTACGACGTGCGTAGGATTGCATAGGAATAGGTTGAACTTATACTGATATTTATGCATACCTTAGCAGTATCTCACTGAGCACAGCTTGGCACGAGGCATTAACTTTGCGGGGATTCCTGCATGTTTTTTTTTATTTTTTTTATACACTTTGTACACATAGAGGCTCATAGCTCGTGACGGGATCTGTACCACATTAAAAGCAAAAACTATTAAAAAAAATTACATAAAGAAAACGTAACGAAGGTGGACATAAGTCAGCTGTTGTAATATCCGGACATTATACATAATATCCGGACGTAATAATATCCGGGGAGCACATTGCTTAGATGTATGAATTTTTAATGCAAATATTCTTTTGTCCTTCAAACTGCCCGGGTGAACTTCGCCGAAGCACCCGGCTGGTCTTGGCCCGGTTATTCTGATATTTCAAGGACTATGAGCAGGTGGAATCGAGACATTATAATAATGCGAGTATTATTCATTATGTTGAGTGTTTTACCGATGTTTTGTTTTTAGGGTTTATAAAATACTAGCTGTGCCTTGCGGTTTCACCCACATAGATTTAATTTAATTTCCGCGGAACGTTATTTTTAAATATATCCTATGTCACTCCTTTTAACAGTGTCCAGCCGTGTGCAGAGCTTACCCGAAACAGATAGACAGACAGAGAAAAAAAAATTGTAAATTTGTTTTTTGCAGACAGTACCGTGAGTGCTTGCATGCATATGAAGCATTTAGTGAAAAGCTGTTATTTTGGAATTGAAAACAGACACTTCAATTTTATTTATCTGTATAGATATGCTTACGCCATTTCAGAAGGGTTCCCGAAGGTGGCAGAGGTGTTGTGACAACGCCCACATTTCTACGAATACGATTAAGTGCTAAAGTAATCACACTGCTTTTCAAATGTATGTCAAATGTAACAGCCTAGAAATTCTGAAATTATACCGTTCTAGATCAAAAAAAATAAGTTACTATTTCGTAATAAATACAAGTTCAAAAGCGTAGGTGAGGTACGGCTACACGGCAGTTCCCAGAATGAATGTAGTATCGTTTATAATACAGTAAATATTATTTGAACTTGTAGCGTCTGCGACCGAATTACGTAGGTGTGGCTGGCGTATATATCCCCAAGGCCCTGACACACAGAGGCACAACATTGAGTAAAGTTTACACTCAAGTTTACGTCATCCGTGTTCCGCAATATTACACGATTCAATGTAAGGAATTTATGGTTTAAATATGGCAAATAAATTCACTAACAACGTGAATATAAACGCCACATACATACATATCCTCGCACCTGTATTTCCATAAGGGTTAATTAGAGATGTTGTACAATATCCACTTTTGCCAACGCGACAGATGAGTGAGTCTATCGCCGTCTCAGGCCCTATACATACGACTTTTGAATTTCACTTTCAATTTTACGCCGGTTACCTCACGATGTTTTCCTTCACAGTAAAGTACGTGGTGTGAAATTACTGCTCATAAGTTTTTAGAATAACTCATTGGTACAGGAGCCTCCGGGATTCGATCTTGCGTCGCTTGCGTAGCAGGCGACTACTCAAGCCACCACTGCTCTGGAGCCCCAACTCTCCGGAGAGATTCACCGAATTATATTCAACCTAATAATTTGTAATAACACTAGGATAAACCAGATATGAAACATTGACAATCGAATATAATCGAATACGTGACCACAGTAAGACTAATATTCCCTCTGGTTAGGTAACTAAATGACCTTGTGGTAAAGGATAGTAAGGTCATATAGCAGGCGCTTCGGGCCAATATCTGCTAACCACTATTAGGTAATTTATATCGAATGCTAACCGAGTGTTTGGGATGAAAGCTGGTGAAATAACAATATATACATATAAATAGAATTGAAGTTTATACTTCCAAATTAACGGGATTCACTTAATGCATATTATAAAAGTATATACGGTACCTACTCAGAATATACATAATAACATTTTTTTTCTGGCTGTATGTTGCAGCTAAATTCCAAAACGGCGCGCTCGTTTTTAGTGTGACTTTCACTGGCAGATAGTTGATGACACATACATATACATGCGTGTTTCCCATGTGGGTAGGCAGAGACCACCGTTGGCCACATGCTACGATCCTCACATACTTATTTCGCTTCATCGACATGCATGCATCACTTCATAAACTTTCTTCGGTTATGAGTTATAATAATTTGGTCATAGTAATTCTTCCTTGGACGCCCTCTACCGACACTTCCGGTCACATTCGCTCTATAAATGTCTTTCGTTAATCGCCTTTCACTCATTAGACCCACTTTCACTCTCTAGTATTGACGCATCTTTTACTCAAAAAAATTGGGTTCCACGAAATTAAGCCACCCATGAAATGAAGTCGGGTGAAATCTCGGGCCACAGCTGGTATTATAATAAAAAGCTTTGAGCGAATCGATATTCAATATGTAATTCTCTAGGTAGGTACTTTAAACGGTCCTTGACGAAGTCGGTCATAGAAGGCTTATGAGATGAGGTGATGAATTGTCAACTAGCTGAACGACAGTACATGAGATGTCGGGTCGAATCCCACATGATTTTACTAACCATTTTAAGAATCTTACTAATATTACAAACGCGAAAGTTTGTTAAAATGTATTTAGGCATGTATGCTTTCACACAAACACTACTGAATGAATTTTGATGAAACTTTACAATAATATAGCTTATACATCCCAATAATACATAAGCACACGCTTAATACATAACAAATCATCATCATGGTCCTCCTGCCCGTATCCCATGTTAATTGTGGTCGGCGCAATGTGTTCTTCTCTTCCATTCCTCTTTATCAGACGTCATACTATCTTGTTCACTCGTATTCTAGCCATATCATCTTTCACATAATCCATCCATCGTTTTTAGGTCTTCCTTTCCCCTTGTAACCATCCAGCATTCCAACATTCATAAGCATAACATGTCCTAACCACGACATATATAAATATAAAGATATTGTGTGAATCGTCCAAAATCTATATGACGCGACCTATCATTATATGATAGGACACGGGCAGTTTAGAAAAAAAAACATTTTATGCTTAAAACCATATTTTAAGTTAATTTTCAGTTGTTTAGTTTTTAGTATTAAACGAGACACAAGTTCATGATTGTTTCTTATTTTTCACTTTAACATACTGTCTTCAAAGTAAACTTAATTAGTAATAAAATATTTCTTATTCTTAATTGCCTATACAAACTTTATAAAATTATTTTTAGACCCAGCTAATAATATTACTGATTGGTTGTAACTCAATCAAGCGAAACGTCTGGACGGATTTTAATTAAATTTTATATACAGATAGTTTATGGCCCTAATAAATATTAGTTATATTTCTAAGCTCAACGAGAAGTGTTGAATTTATAAAATAAATGTAATTAATATACCTGTCATTATAATGATGTGCAATACATCGCACATCGAAGCATTCTAATATTTAAGTCAAAAATAAACTAATCTAAAACATTCCCCTCACAAAGATTCCATTCAAACTCACATTCATATCCTTCACTCTCACATCATCCCCCATAAAACCACACTAGCTAACACATTCAATATCTCGTTCATATCATCATCCTCCTGCCCTTTTCCTATGCTATATGCGGTTGGCGCAATGTCCCTTTCATTTCTCTCTATCAGCCGTCATATCTGTATTCACTCCTATTTTAGCCATATCATCTTTCACACAATCCATCCATCGTTTCTTAGGTCTTCCTTTCCCCTTGTAACCCACATTCATAAACAAAACTATTTGGCAACATTTATCTCATCCCTCCGCATAACATGTCCATACCACGACAAATGTTTATTCTTCAACTTGTCAGTCAGTGGTGCTACTTTCAGACTTCTCCTTATATACTCATTCCTTACCTTGTCCAATCTCGTTACGCCACACATCCATCTCAACATCCGCATCTCAGTTGCATGCAGCTTTCTTTCATCCGTCACCTTTGTGGCCCAACATTCTGATTCATACAGATCAATATCTCGTTCATATATATAATATGTTTATAACATAAAAACAGACAAACTTGTGTTTCTCAGAAAAGAGATTTTTATTATAACATAACAGCACATATTTCTACCTTAACTTAAATTAAATATCTTAAAAACTACAGAACAACTCACCTGAAAAGAGAAACAACAATATTATGCTGTTTCCAATAAACTTATTAAACAATATTAAAATAAGTGTAATTTCGCAGTATAATCATATGACAGCCTCTGTCAGAAAATAAAATAAATTCTTTTTAATTACATCATCAACTTAAACACAACGACATTTAAAATGAGTATTTAATGAAGTAACCTTCATTTACATATATTTTAAATGTATTTCTTAGTTTGTTATTCACGCATTACTTTGTTAATTATATCAAAGAAAAACGGAATAGCTCATTCATCGTTGCGAAAACGTCCTGGGCCTATAGACAAAGTAACATTCTCCTCGCGCTTCGCTAATAGAAACGATAGCATATGTCACCTTTACGTCATTTCCATACATTTTGTATCGTTTCCATTAGCGCAAGCGCGAGAGAATGCTACTTTGTCTAGGGCTACTGTTGAATTAAAGTTTATCGAACTGCGAAGTCGGATCACGTGAACACCACATTGCGAGAAGATTTCGATCGAATGACTTTAATCGTTCAATGATAATTCGATTGTTTTTTTAACATGAACCAACGGTTCTTGTCGAAAAAAATGTTTGAAAATAAAAAGTGTCAATTTTAGTTTAAAAATAACCATTAGAAAACGGAGTGAGTGAGTGACACTTTCAAATTATATCACACTTGATTAATGATTAGACCTTCGTGTAACCCCTTTTATGGAGATTCATTTGAAATGGATCTTCCAAACTCATTCCTTTGTACTCCTCAACATCATATAGGTATGTATAACTGCGTCACATCCGGGATACAAGGTCGGAGGCTGCGCGGGACTCGATCATGACCTACTTCCGGGTCAAGAGCAAGCAGAAGTGGCCTGGGAGTGACGTCACGCGCTTGCGCCCGAACCCTGGTCAACCTCAATGGATTGACATTGGGGTGCAAGCGACTTTGTGACCTTCTAGGATCAATGGGATGCAAGGAAATATAATAATTGGAAATATCTATACAGATAAATAAAATGAAAGCCATTATATTAACAGCTTTTTACTTAATGCATAGGAAACTACATACGCATATCTAATAAGCTATATTTGTTTTGAAAAAAAAAAGCTTATTTAACGCGAATAAAACCGTCCATTAAATAAAAATATAACATTCAATGTCATTACGAACTGATGCACAAGAGTACATATGCTCCCTTTATATAATATAACCACAAAACCCGAATTTCACCGAATATGGTGAAGTGACAGAGGGTGAATCCATCGCCATTTCAGGCACTATGTAAGTACGTCCTTTGAATTACTTGTCAAACACATGCAGGTTTCCTCACGATGTTTTCCTTCACCGTAAAGCACGTGGTGTGCATTGCACGTTAGTTTTTAGAAATACTCATTAGTACAGGCCCCGCTGGGACCACCCAATAGCCAGTGTCTAAGAATATGGCTATGGTATCCCCTGCCTGTCGTAAGAGGCGACTAAAAGGGGGCCGGAGGGCCTGCTGGCGGTGGTCGGGGTGGGAGCTTTGACCACCGGCGCGGGCCCGGGAAGGTGGCAGCGCGATGTGGCTCGCGCTGCCTTGCACAGCGAGGTCTCCAGGGGCGGCGTCACAGCTGCCCCGGGGATGTGCCCCGGCAAAGTGTGGGGGGACACCGGTGCGTTCTATCAGAGTACCCGGAGTCCCCCCTGAGCACTGAGGATGGCCACCGGGGGGGTTTTAGGTTTTAGTGCGGTAAAAATCCCACATACCCCGATCTGCCTCTCCCAGGGCGGTCGGGGACCTTTTGAAGGTTTCCCACTCGTCAACAAAAAAAAAAAAAAAAGGCCCCGCTGGGAATCAAACATGGCGACTGCTTGAATCAAATGTTCAATGTTATTCGTTGATATATATTCGTAGCGACAAAACATATAATGAGATAACAACATCCTTTTGTGTGTGGCCTTGATAGAATGATAATCGCGTTCAACAAAGCTATGTGAAGTCTCCGCGGATAGTCGTGTTAATGTTTTGAATTTAAGTACGTTTCAGAAACAATTTCAGAAAAATCTAGAACCTTCTAGTGTTTTGGTGGAATTGTGAATGAAACTCTAAAGCAGATAAAATAAGGTAGGTTTTACCTTAGCTTTTGGTAAGTTATTAACCTTACCAATTTTCACACGAAACTGGAATGTTTTTAAGATTCCTCATAAATAATGTATAAGAAAACTTTTAAGTGAATGTTTGTTTGTCCTCCAAAGCGATCGCAACGAAGGCATTTGTTAGAAAACTTGAGAATAAGTCTAGGTGGATTCAAGGTTTTTGATACAAGAGGTTTATTTTACCTTCTAACAATGTATTTAAATAGGTACTTACAAAACCATTTGTCTAACCATTACTTTATATTTCATAGTATTGTTGAGATAGAGAATTAATGAATATTGTTCGATATCGTAAAATTAGTTAAAAATATTTTTTCAATCGTTTGTCGCTTATGCTGCTTAGGTAGTGATTCCATCCAAGAAAAGATTATAAAGGCGACATTGACATTTTTGGCATAATTAATCGTGATCAGTTACTTTTAAAAAAATTGTTTTGATGTTGCACGTTTGAAAAAAGACAAATAATTTTAATAAAATACTGGTGGTAGGTACACATTATAAAAAAAAACTACAAGATACATTTAAAGCAAAGCTAATTAAAAAAAAAAAAGAATTCGAATACCTATTCAAACATTTAGAATTGAATTCGAACGTCACGTTGTTAAAATAAATATGCGGCATGATATTTTACTAATAGCTGTGCCCCGCAGTTTCACCCGCGTAGTTTAATGTCATGGGTACCCTACTAATTATATAAGTGCCTAAGTTACTCCTTGTAACATTAGCTATATGCCAGTGTAAGTCCCGTTAAAATCGGTCCAATCGTTTCGGAGATTAGCCGGAACAAACAGACAGAGAAAAAAAATGCTTTTATTAGTCATATGCACACTTCAATTTTATTTATCTGTATAGATATAGATTGGCGAACTGAAAACATATGAATAAAAAGTTGAATTCTATTCTATGTGCGATTGCTTAAGTTGATGACTTGGGGCTAAGCACCTTGCTTGACACATAAGTTATTGAATACTATTTGTAACGGTTCAGTCCACTCCAATTTGTCGCATTGGCAGTGATTGATATCAATGAGATCCTTGGACAAGGAATTCAATCTGTTCAGTAAATGTGAATTGGGAGTAGGTGTGGAAACACCCACTTTTCACCGAATATGATTAGGTGCCAACGAGACAGATGGCGAATCCATCGCCGCACCGTCTCAGGCACTATTGAAACGCCTTTATATTTCTTTATCTACACGTTGCTGGTTTCCGATGTTTTCTTTCACCGTAAAGCTCAAAAAAAGTTTTACTTTACTTTACATAAATATATCTATGGTATATATAAATAAAATGTAAGTGCATATTTAAACTGTGATCATCATCTCCCAGGCCTTAGCCCATACATTGTTGGGGTCTGAATTTGATTCAACCCGGTGTGGCTGATCACCTGATTTTTATACGGAGCGACCGCTATCTGACCTTCGCAGCCCCTTTCACGAGAACTCTAAGGATTTAGAGAGTCCGACAACTGGGTTAAGCCAGATTACGGATTTTTTATTTTATTTAACTCACAATTACTCATAATAACTCTGTATCGAATGACTTGTAACGATTACCAAAGATGTTAATTTGGCAACCTGGCAACCGTGCTCTCCGAACACGTTAAGCCGTCGGTCCCAGTTATCAGTAACGTATGATACATTAATCGTCGGTCCCAGTTATCAGTTGTGTATGATACATTAATCGTCGGTCCCAGTTATCAGTTGTGTGTGATACATTAATTTGAATTGTGCCATTATCTTATGTTTTAGTAGGAAAGAACATTTTACAAATAAATCGACACGCATTCGAATTCCTTCGTAAGATTTGTACCTAGTTTCCTTACTGCTTATAAATCTTGTATTTAAACTGTGGTAGGGGTAAAGATTTACAAAATGTCAGTTTATGATTTATAAGTCCTGTAATATAGTTTGTTCCATACAATAATTGTATTTATTAAATTTACCTCCATTTATCAGCCTCGAGGCGCGGCCATTAATCTTGCTCATCCTGTCCCGTGTTCATGCTGTTATGATATTCAATCATATCCATTACGTTATAAAATACATATTTCCATGGCGGCTGGCTACGTTATACCAACCCAAATATATATATACAGATAAATAAAATTTAAGTGTCTGTTTGTAATTTAAAATTAACGAATTTCACTAACGAATTCAATATTTTTCCTTTATCTGTTTCTCTGTCAGTTTGTTCGTTTGTTCCAGCTAATCTCCGAAACGGCTGAGTTGTTGCAGTACTAACATGCTACTTGTATTAAATACTAGCAGACGTCACGTGGTTTCACCCGCGTAGTTCTCGTTCCAGTGGGAGTACGGAGATAAAATATAGCCTATATTATTCGCTGATGATGTAGCTATCCATTGCTGAAAGAATTTTGCTAATCGGTCCAGTAGTTTCGAGGCCTATTTAATCCAAACAAATAAAGAAAAAAACAATATAATCTTTCCTCTTTATAATATTAGTGTACAAAACCATTAGGGTTCCACGGACCACACTTTTACTTGTCTCATCTTATAATTCAAATAGTTACAATCTCAGGACCTTGAGTTAGCATTAGTTTGAGTAGCGCATGCGACCACAAGACCAACGAGGCAGGATAAATAGAAACTTCAGAATTATTTATCGGTAAAAAATGTTAACCTTTGCTTAATGGAAAAGTAAACGTTTCGCCAATTTGCCCTCAATCTGCAGTTTATTGTCAAAGGTATCCTGGGATTCGGGAGAGTTATGGTAGCTTGGGATAATGACCGGTTAACAGTTGAGGTCACTCACCTGACCTTTCCGTATACATTAATTAACAGCAAGCCTGATTGAAAAACTAAATAAAAGCCGTGAGATTGTTACCTACGGAATAAAAAAAGTATAAGTGCCGTACTGACATAAAAAAGAAAAAAAAAATATTCGTCTGTTTGTTCCGTGTAATCTCTGAAACGGCCGGATCGATAATAACGGGACTTCCACTGGCAGATAGCTAATGTTACAAGGAGTAACGAAGGCATACTATTATTAAAAAAAAACACTTATAGTTCCGCGGGGATAAAGTTAAATCTACGCGGGTACTACAACAGATACTTCAATTTTATTTAGATATACCTATAGATAATGTTATTCTAATTTCTTAAACATAGTAAGGAACACGAGGCGGGACTAGAACCCAAGAGCTCTGCAAGCTGTGCAGTTGCTTTCCCAACTGAGCTACCCGTTTATAATAATGCTAGTTGTTGGTGAATAGGAAAAAATCGTGCCATCTAAGAAACATGAACCCAGGCTGGTCTTTGAGCATTGTAAATAAGATTTTATGAAGTGAAATATTTCAACAGTCGCTATGAAAATACTATGATAAAAATAACGAATATGCAGTCACGAAGCCTCATTTAATTAACTTAAGAGAGAGTCGTATTTATAAAAAAAATAATTAAGATGTCTCTGACAAACGAAGTAGGTCCTTATTTAAATATTATTATAACTCAACGTGGTGGTTGTGGGGATTGAGCAGTCGCCTGCTACGCAAACGACGCAAGTTCGGACCCGATGAGTATTTCTAAAAAATATGTGCAGTGATTTCACACCACGTGCTTTACGGTGAAGGAAAACATCGTAAGTGGTGAGTGGCTGAAACGGCGATGGACTCAACATTTTCGGTGAAAAGTGGGTGTTGTAAAAACAACACCCACTTTTCACTCTGCTTATGTATGTATGTACTGTGAAATACATTAATGAACTGCTATTATCAGATTAATGGATTGATCTATACATATAAATAAAATTGAAGTATCTTATTATAAATTCAAGTTAAAACGTTTCTACACCCTTTTCCTATTTCGTGTCTTAGTATAATAATGATAAAGTACTTATTCATATGTATTCATTTTACTATCAATATGTTTTTAAAGAAATGTATTCGAAAAATACGAGAATCGATTAATATTCTCGACTAGCATATAGAAAAACACAGTGATATATCTCGTATCGATTCTTATATTATGATTTAGTTTAGAAATAATTATGATCTATTCAATAGTAACATATAAACCTGTTATATTAGGAAAAGCTTGACAAATTATTTCTTCAACAAAATCCCGTGTTTTTATTAAAATAACAATATTTCTATACGAAAGTAAAAATTATTTGCCTACATTTAAGTCGACTTTCAAAGCTATTTTTAATAAGTTATGAAAACATGACTTATTAAAAAGTAAAGCTTGTGAAAAGCTTTCAGATTTCCTTTGTGTTTACGGCGAAGTGCGTCATAAATTATGTAAATTTTTTACTACGAAATATTTTTTATTACTTGGGATGCTATCGATGTGATGATTATCCTGTATAATTATGTCATTCTGACGATTTGAAAGTACTTTGTAAAAAGTCTAATCGAATAAAGATACTTTTGACTTTGACTTTGATTATGATATTAGGTAGGCAGAGTACTTACTAATAGTACACCCATAATTGAAAACTGGATATGAAAACGGTGATGGCTATGAAATCTGTTAAAAGAGAGAATAAATATGGTCCCCGAAGTGGTAAGCAGAGGTGTTGTAACAACACCCACATTTCACCGTATATGATTAAGTGCCAACGTGACAGTGGGTGAGTCTATCGCCGTCTCAGGCACTATACATAATTACTTCTCAGACATATGCAGGTTTCCTCACGATGTTTTCCTTCACCGTAAAAAACGTTGTGTGAAATAACTGCACATAAGTTTTTTAGAAAAACTCATTGGTACAGACCCCGCTGGGATTCGAACTTGCGTCGCTTGCGTAGCAGGCGACTGCTCTAACCCTAAGGCCACCACGGAAAGGACAGAATGGAATCTTAATAAGAGAAAAATCTAGCCAAGGGTTGTAATTAATTATATTAATGAGATATAAATACTGTAACCAAAAACATTGTATAATATATATTTTTTTTAAAAGAGTAATTGTTGAGTTTCTTGCCGGGTTCTTCTCAACAAAAGCTACCTTCCGAACCCGGTGGTAACATTTATAATCATGTATAATGTATTTTGTGTCCTTCTGACGATTTGAAAGTACTTTGTAAGAAGTCTAATCAAATAAAGATATTTTTGATTGATTGATTGAAAGGTCAGAAAATAATTTATTTAAGTTCATACTAAAAATGTTCTAATAATACGTAACCAAAACATCTCTGATTACTATAAATAATGCGTTTGTATCGCACTCCTAGCATATAGGAGAAAAAAAAACAAGAAAAAAAAAAATTCTCTCCGGCGGGGAATCGAACCCCGGTCTCCCGCGTGACAGGCGGGGATACTTACCACTATACTACCGAAGACTTGCTTCTAATTGACGAAAATATGCACTACATTTATACTATCGTGCCAAAAACCAATTATGTTTTCCATGGCCTTTTACACTAACATTATATTGCAGCCGTTATATGCAGAATTCTAGAATCATTTTGCTATTTCTTATATATATATCAATACGAATTTTTGAGGCTAAAAAGCAATTATCTTTATACAAAGAGAATTTATTATAATAATATGTATTATTTATGGGTGGTCCGTCCATAGAGGTCATTGTTCAAATCGCATCTCAACTGACCCGTATATAGGTCATGATCGACAGGGACATGCGCGCGCATTATCCGTTTTCAAGGGAATTCTATTTTTAAATGTGACATAGGCGGGGACATTGTTCGTTATTATGCAATTTACATTTAATATATTTTTTATTGGGAAGGCAACGAGGGAGATTCGAAATTTAATTTACGCTCGAGTTGTATTAAAAAGAATTTTATATTTTTCATGGTGTTGCCGTATTTTTTTATTTTCCTTGAAGATAATAAACCTTGAGTACGAAAAAAAATCTTTTAAGTTTTTTTTTTCGTGAAATAAAATTTGCGATGGAAACTTAAATAGATCTTCAGAATTATCGGGTCATTCGGAAAGATGTCCTACTTCCAAAACACGTCCAGGGATATCTTCCCTCACTGACGTACGTGACCAAATTACTAGATTGTTGATAAAGCCAAGTCTTTGTAGTGGCGAATAGGCGGAGACATATTATTTTCCGTATTTTTTAGCAACCACACAAAGGAAACAAGCTTACACCCACCTTACCGCATGGTGGTAAGCGGGTACTGCAGCCAATGAGCACTTTGTTCTATCTACTCATCCTTCACACACACATTTTCTTCTCACAACCCCTGTAGGGGGGTTGGGTAAAACCGTTTCGGGGCTTTTGGCCCCCTGACGATGATGTCGGACGCCGCGCGGTGATCCGCGCGTGGCGTTGGGTTTATGTGCCTGCACCCGGAGGAGTGCTGGCCGATGACGTTGCCTTGACACTGGGCAACCAGTGAGTGTAGCACGCGTGAGAGGTCCTCTTCACGCCGCCCTCAGCGCGGTACAAGCCAGCCGGGTGAGACCCCGTGGGGGGAGGCCCAGCTAACGACCAGCGAGCAGGCGGCGACTAGGTGTTCTCACGGTATACTCATCCCTGTTGAGCCAACACTGCTTATATATTGACAACTATTGCTAGCACGGCGACTTTACTCGGCCTTCAGTAGCCCAAATACAGGTATTAAATGAAAATGAAAAAATATAAACCTTATCCTCTATGTGTTATGTTTCAATTTCTTATGATTGAAACCAACGCTATATACGCGATTGAATAACGCACCTACACAAGCGAACTCGTGACGGCATCTTTAAAATTTTATTGGGTCTTCTTGACAAATTGAAAATATTTAGATCCCAAGTATCCGGTCTGAGTATACTTGTTGTAGAAGACGCATTTTGTTGTCTATGGAGTGTATTTTAGTTTTTATTTGTTATCTGTGAAAAGGTGTTAAATGCAAAAAAAGGTGGTAAATTATTTTAATTCTAGAATGTTTTTGCTCTATGGTACTGCAAAAGGTATTCGATTGTGTTTTGTTATTTTTTTTCAACAAAATGAAGCTATATTTTTATCTAAAAAGTAAACTTTTATTTTATCAAAGTTTTCATTAAAAAGTACATTTTATCCACACACCGCTACGCCTATACTTGTGACCAGCCATTATCGGTATTTACCGATTATGAGCACGTTTCTCTAAGGAGCCCCCGATACCAGGTGTCTGAATTTTGGTTTGGCGAGACTCTCCGATATTCTTACGTGCTCTGTATTCCATATTGTTTGACTTTTAACGTTAATCTTAAATGAGTAATCATTGGTATATCCAAGAGGTTCAGTTTGAGTACCTCCACCTCACAGTAGATTTTAAATTAATGTAGTATCAGAGTGTATGGAGTGGGAAGAAGGGGGGTGCCCCTACCCCCACTTATCTCCCCAGATAAGTGCAATCGTGGTGATCATTTATTGTAACACACGAAATAGTTATTATTCTATGATATAAAGAAGTAGTCAGTCGTAATAAAAAGTCTCACAAGATCACAGACTCCTTCGTACAAAGAGGCTGTTATCTGTGCTCCATATTAAAAAAAAACATTCAAAATTTGATTCACGCTTCGATGGAGCTTTTAAATTTGAATTAGGAATTGGGACTATAGAAAATTCCCATAAATAAAATCTTTTTCATTTCGTTGTCATTGAGCAGACCCACCTATAAATTTCCGCGGTAAATAATTACCATTGCAGGTTGGGCAATTAATGAAGTTGAAATATGCCCAGAGCAACCAATGACGTTGAAATATGCCCAGGGCTGTTCCGCGCCATTGGGCTAGGCGCAATGTTACCGGAACCATTGATTCGAATGTGCTCGAATGTCAATGAAGTGCGCGCCATTTGATTTATGGATTGCTTACTTTTTTTTTACGACGTAGTAAAGATAAGGTGTAATCGCAGTATACATAAAGCAGTTAACCTGGACAAAGTAACATTATCTTGCGCTAATAGAAATTATACAAAATATATGGAAATGGCATAAATCAGTCACGTGACATATGTCGGTCCCATACATTTTGTATGAAATATACAAATAGGCGATGTGAAAAATTACATATAGGCCAAGCGTGAGGATAGTTACTTTGTCTACAGGCGTATGGAATCATTCTAAATTGCACTCTCATACACATCTACGAGATTAAGACCGACTCCGGCGTAATGTTAATAAGGGGTGTCAGTTTTACAGATATTTTTTAAGCTTCAAATCGACCAAACTTTGTTTTATTAAATACAGAAGTAAATTTTAAAACTTTAATGGCAACCCTCAACGACGGAGAACGTTATTATTATCGTACGCAGATTGTTCGATAATTTCTATCATGATGCAAAATTTGAGAATTTATATTATTTCACTCATGCGCTGATAGTCTAAATTGCAGTAGCATAATTTTTTTCATTAAATGAAGAAAATTTAGTGAAATATGTGATTCTTATAACCTTTAATAACACTTACCCATTTTACCATATTTCATGTGAATAAATATTATGTCAATTTCTAAAAAAAAAAAAAATAGTCATTTTCTAGAGCAGCATAATTTTTTATTAGTACTTGCATGCATATTAATATTAGATTTTATATGATTTATTTATCTATAATAGACATTATCCTAAAAAGTACGATAATTTCGATCCGTTTACGATAATTTTACGCCCCTGCCAGCCCCTGGTACGATAATCAGTCCACTTCAGGTTCCGAACACTGTCTCAAATTTGTCACTCTTCGACATTAATTATGAATATAACTGTCACTCCAAGAGACAATAAGGTCTATTTTGATTTGCATATTAAATGAGAACCGACGAAAAGATTTAAGAGTAAAGAGAAGGAAATGAAAGGGATTTTCATCTTAAAGGTAGCACTCGATAACACAATGTGTTTCCAAACACAAGTACCAATATACATTACATACCAACAAACCTCAACAACTCAGGGTAATATCGCTGACGATCCACTCGTCATATGCCATTGAATTTTGGAACCAAAGCACCGACATTTTGATTGAAATTTGAATAACGATACCGTACAATAGCTCCCTTACATTGTGATATACCTTATTTATTCCCGAAACTGGAACAATATCAAGTTGATCACGGTTCCTTACGGTAGATAATTTAACACAATGAGACGTTGAGTTCATATTGAAGCATTATTACAAAATTCCAAGGTGAATTTAATGTTGAATATGTATAACGCGCTTATTATTTTCTTTGTTTGAGCAGTCGCCTACCACGCAAGTGACGCAAGTTCGAATCCCAGTGGAGCTTGTGAGGATCCAGACGACTGGGACCGCTAGCAAACTAGAACTGCATTCCCAGATGCCTGATTCGTTTTTATTATTAGGCGAGTTAACTGTAAATGCCCGGAGTTTGGAAGTTGGGAAATATTTATTATCAGACGAGTAGAACCACTCGTAATTTTATTAGCCTCGTAGCCTCTTCGATCACATACGATCCGGTGTAATATAGTGATGCGGCTCCAGTTCAAACATATGCAGGTTTCCTCACGATGTTTTCCTTCACCGTAAAGCACGTGGTGTGAAATCACTGCACATAAGTTTTAAAAATAAAATAATTAATTCCTTAATTTTTTTGCTCCGCTGGGATTCGAAATTGCGTCCTGTAAAATAAATAATTGTAGCTTTTACTAAAACATAGGCAACAATACTGAAACAAAGCATTCAATTACAAGCATTTAGCAGTAAGTAACGGCAATTAGATTCGGTCGGGTTGCCAGTACATAATTGGTTCATGAATAAACGATGGCCAAGTGCTTTGTTCAAAGAATCCTGTTCTAATTCATTGCACTGCCAATTAGTTCTATATTAATGAACTAGTTGTTCCCAGGGGTTTCACCCGCGTAAATTTAATTTCATTCCCACGGAACCCTAAATTTTTAAAGTAAAAGTAGCCTAAGTTACTCCTTGTAACGTTAGTTTGTTTCTGTCAATGAAGTCCTATAACGACTGCCAAGATGGTTTTTATACGAAGCGACTGCCACCTGACCCTTGTAGCCCCTTTCTCGAAGAAAATCGGTAATCTGGGTTAAACCAGCTTTCAGACTAAAGCCTCCAACTGACCTGCAACGATTGCCAAAGATGTTAAATTGGCAACCGGGACCGACGGCTAAACGTGCTCTCCGAGGCACGGAGGGAACTCGGGCGGTCACCCATATTATTACTGGCTAGGGTTGCGTAACTTCGCTGATCGAATGATATGCGCAATAGCTCTTCATCATCCTTCTGCCCTTTTCCCATGTTATTTGTGGTCGACGCAATGTGTTCTTCTCTTTCATTTCTCTCTATCAGCCGTCATTTCTGTATTCACTCCTGTTTAGCCATATCATCTTTCACACAATCCATCCATCGTTTCTTAGGTCTTCCTTTTTTTTGGCAACATTATCCTCATCCCTCCATAACATGTCCATACCACGACAAATGTTTATTTTTCAACTTGTCAGTCAGTGGTGCTACTTTCAGACTTCCCCTTATATACTCATTCCTTACCTTGTCCAATCTCGTTACGTCACACATGCATTTCAAATTATATTAGCAAGGAAATTCCAAAAAGTAACAGGTGTGCAAAAAGTCTTGTACTTTGGTTAGGAAATAGGCTATAGCCGTACCTTCGATTTCATTTCGAAGAAAGCTTGCCGTCTACCGCATCCAATTCAACTATTGTTGTTTATAGAGAGAACGTGGTTCGCATTTAGTTAAGTTCCAGGACGTCCTTGAATTGGGGCTATGTATATATATAGATACTAATAAATAAAATTGAGGTGACTGTTTGTAATTCCAAATTAACAGGTTTTTATTGACTGCATATGAAAGCATAATATATTAGATAATCATGAAAAACATTTTTTTTTAATTTTCTGTCTCTGTCTTTTCGATCGGGCTAATTTTCAAAACGACTGGACCATTTTGTATGAAATTTTCTGAGCACAATAAAAAATATTGCAATACAACGTTTTCTGGGAAGTGGAAAAAGGAATTATAAATATGAGCCCATGGACAGTTCCAATATTCAAATGTCAAAAAATATATAATTTGCGAAGACACCAAATACCAGGTATTCTATATAATCTGAGAGACGCTGGTAACGTTATCATAAACCATGTTGGCACCTAAATATAATTGTGGATGCTGTTACACCATTAGGCAGCCTAAGGACTGCACACCATTAATTGGGTTATTCAAGTATAAAATAAAGAAACTTGGAACGCGCAGTGTTTATAAGTCTTTCTCTGTCTATATATATGGTGGGAGGCGAATAAAAACATGAGTAGTATCCAAACATTTCCTCGCTACTCGCTCTTTACTATTATACATATTCTCACGCCTGTTTGGAGAATACAGGGAGAGAAGGGGTAGGCGGAGGTGTTGTAATAACAACACCCACTTTTCACCGAAAATGAATAAGTGCCACCGCGACCGGCACTATACATACATACGTCTCAGACATATGCAGACTTCCTCACGACGTTTTCCTTCACCTGAAATCAGGTGGTGTGAAATCACTGCACGTAAGTTCTTAGAAAAACTCATTGGTCCAGGCCCCGATGGGATTCAACCTTGCGTCGGTTGCGTAGCAGGCGACTGCTCAAACCCCAAGGCCACCACGACTCTATCACTCGATATTATTATGTTTCCTATCAAGATGAGATATTTTCTAAATAAAATAACAAAATCAGCCACGCGTGTGTAGTTGACATAATTGGTGCTTTAATGTGACAGGGGACAAGTTGATATTGCCATATGAGAATAAAATATATTTGTTTATTTTTGTACGTCGTCGAGTTCTGGACGACTTATACCCAATTATTTATCTAGTTTATACGCTAGGAAATACTGTTACACTGTTTTTAGGGTCCCGTTGTCACTACTGTATAGATAAGGAATTATAGGGTGAGAGTTGCCACTTTTAAAATTGACTCTTTAATTGACTGTAAAAGTGATGTAGATTTTTCTTTTTCTTCTTTTATTTTTTTAATGTCCATGAGCTTGAGTACAGCTATTCCGCCAATGTCAAGTGATGTCAAGTGATGTATGAAAAGATCCATGAATGTGGATGAAGTGAAAGAAGTATGTAAGGATCGTAGCATGTGGCAAACGGTGGTCTCTGCCTACCCCCATGGGATACGGGCGTGAGTTTACTTTATATTATTTCCTAAACAGTCAGTAGTCAGTTTAAGTAATTTTAAATAAACTACAACCCACTAGGAGTGATGGATTCAAGCCTTCGTTTATATTTAAGTAACTTTTCGTCCTCTATTTCGTCGTTGTATAGTAAGTTCAAGCTAACACAACCTTTACACTACATATCATTAAAATGGGAACCGCTTACCTTTAAAGCGTTAGTAAATGAAATAAATAAATATAAAAAATAAATATAATTGAATGTAATTCCGTCGCCGTCTCAGGCACTATACTTACGTCTTTGAATTACTTCTCAGAAATATGCAGGTTTCCTCACGATGTTTTCCTACACCGTAAAGCAAGTGGTGTGAAATAGCTGCACATAAGTTTTTTTTAGAAAAACTCATTGGTACAGCTCCCCTGGGATTCGAAACTTGCGTCGCTTGCGTAGCAGGTGACTGCTCTAACCCCATGGCCACGGCTTTTCACCACACCAGGGTTAACTAATTGCCATGCTTGGCTATCATTTATAATCTGTTATATAATTATTCTTCTTCTTCTCTGTCGGCCGCTCATGGCTGATGCTCGTGACGTCATGCGAGTACTGTCTCAATAGACGTTCAAGATTGTAATATCGCACCCGAGGCTCATTTCAAAAATCTTATTTTTTTACATCTGTATAAAATATCAGTTTTGAATAAAATTAGGTTGCTCATTGTCGATAAGTGTTACATTTTTTTAAAACTAGATGTAGAAGTACATTTTGAGGTCTGTCTTAAAGTTAACATAATAATTTTTGCAAATTTTTGAGTTGAGCCCCTATTGTTCTGAGGGTGCGATATGTATTATAATATGCTTTTTTCAAAGCTCTTCTGGCATTTTCCTTAAGATAAAAAAAAACAGGTAGAAAGACGTACTCCTTCATAGCTATAATATTTCAAGGTAAAAAGCAATTGACCAAGATCTATATATATTGGAAATACATTGAAAAAACTAGCAGTAACATTATTATTCGGAGCTCGCGGAACGTAAAATGATAACTTTTGTGGAATTTACGAGGGTTTATTGGTCTTCTAATACTACATACCTTATATATCATACTACATAACTCTGCGAGTCAATGAGGTATCCGAAGTAATTAATTTTCAGTAGTAACAGAAACCTGGCTGCATACGAGTAAGAGGGAATTAAAATAGTACCTACATAAAAAAAACATATTTGGTTGTTCCTTTCTTAAACCATAATTATAAGAATAAATATAATTACAATAAA
The DNA here is from genome assembly GCA_929442735.1 of Watsonalla binaria. Taxonomy (NCBI): domain Eukaryota; kingdom Metazoa; phylum Arthropoda; class Insecta; order Lepidoptera; family Drepanidae; genus Watsonalla; species Watsonalla binaria. Next base: position 6,323,134 of record OV838938.1, read on the forward strand.
TTTGCTCATGCCATCTCAGAAGGATACCCGAAGGGGTAAGCAGAGGTGTTGTAACAACAACACTCATTTTCACCGAATATGATTAAGTGCCAACGTGACAGTGTGAGTCCATCGCCGCCTCAAGCATTATATATATGCCTTTAAATTACTTCTCAGACAGATTTACTCACGATGTTTTCCTTCACCGTAAAGCACGTGGTATGAAATCACTGTACTTAAGTTTTTAGAAAAACTCATTTCCAAGGTCAATCCCAAGGTCACCACGACCCTTATAAGGATAATTTTCTTAATTTTAATTTTCTTAAAAAAAACATTTTTAAATTTTTAAAAATTATGTCCAAGCATAAAGCATCCTTCACAGTACATTACTTCTAAGCGATTCGCCTTGACATTCAAGCGAAGTGTATGGTAATATGACAGACAATGATACATGAAAATGAATGTTAACACGCTACATTAACATTTATAGCTGTGTACACTTACCTACCAAAGTACCAATATTCGTACATTTATAAGAAATACATGCTCACACGATCTCAGAAGGGTCCCGAAGGGGTAAGCAGAGGTAAGTTCGAATCCCAGCGGGGCTTGAACCAATGAGTTTTTCCAAAAACTTATGTGCAGTGATTTCACACCACGTGCTTTACGGTGAAGAAAAACATCGTGAGGTAATCTAGGTATGTATAATATCTGAGACGGTGATAGACTCACCATCTGTCACGTTGTCATTTAATCGTATTTGGTGATAAGTGGGTGCTGTTGTAACACAACAAACGTGAACATATGTATGTTCCGAAAACAAACTACACACCGAAAACCACCCCCATTGCTTTGACAAATAGAGTTTTATTTGTAGGTAAAAAATACTCGTGATATTAAAACGTATAACGCAATGGGCACCCGTTTAATTTATACGACCTCTGGCTCGTCCGATTCGATTCCACCGGCCATCTCTCACGTCCGCCCCAATAACTTTGAACAACAATGAGTTATATAGCTCGCGGCCGAACTTCCGGATATATTATGAGCTTTTCATTATGGTTTCTTTGTTATTGAATAGCACTGTTTTTACACATACATACATACATATGCTCACACCTGTATCCCATGGGGGTAGGCAGAGACCACCGTTTGCCACACGCTACGATCCTTACATACATCTTCCGCTTCATCCACATTCATACACTTTCTTCGGTTACGATTGCTCCGCATTTGGCCTTATTAATTTGGTCATAGTAGTTCTTCCTTGGATGCCCTCTACCGACACTTCCGGTCACATTCACTCTATAAATTTCTTTCGTTAATCGCCTTTCACTCATCCTTTCGATACGTCACGACTCATTCAGCACCTTGACAAAAGGGAATAAAAAAGTAAGAGATTTTTTTTTTCAAAATGGTGGACAGCCTAATGTGAGTCTTAATAGAAACACTCGTCTTAAGACCATTTTGGTTCCAGAGTTGATAAAAATTTGCGATCTCAAGCAACTGTGGGCAGAGACATTTAATCATCATCCTCCTGCCCTGTCCCATGTTATTTGAGGTCGGCGCAATGTGTTCTTCTCTTCCATTTCTCTCTATCAGCCGTCATATCTGCATTCACTCCCTTTTTAGCCATATCATCTTTCACACAATCCATCCATCCGTTCTTAGGTCTTTGTTAGGCGGAGATTTAATATTTTCAGTAATTACCTAAGTTACTCAATTTGCAATGCAATTAGCTTGTCTCGTAATGAGTATAACAGTGTTTTAAAGGTGTGCTGTTTAAAAATGTGAAATTTTACAATGTTGAAGGTCGGGGCAAGGAAAACACAGGCATAATGACCGTGTTATTATAGTTCTAAATTGCTAAAATAATAAGTGTTTTTCGTGAAGTGAACTGGTATTATACGGTAGAATAAAGTTGTTGCTTTTTGGAAATTCTTATGAGTGCTTTTTATGATATGTTTAAAACAAGCATAGTATGCAGTGCCGGATTAAGGTCTTGGGACAAAGGGATTTTTTTGTTAAAATTGTTTTTTTTTTTAAAATGATATTTTTCCGAAGTATTTATTATGGAGGCTCCAGGGCTGTAGCCCCGGTTGCACTCCCCTAAGCCCATGCCTGATAGTACGTAAAGTCGTCTGAATTCTATTGCCACTATAAATAACATTGAAATTGAAAATTGCAAATCCAGATTGCGAATCAAGAACAGCTTTTTACTAATTGCATATGTGAAACGCACATACATGAAAAAACGAATTGTTAAATATTCTCTCAGTCTCTGTCCGTCTGTCTGCTTGTTTGTTTGTTCCGACTAATCTCTGAAATAACTGAACCGATTATAGGGGTAGTTATTCGCTTAATTTTAGTTACCTCTTCAGGGTTTTTGTTACGTGAGGTTAATACAACTCGTAAGTCTAATGTGAAGGTATGTAAGACGGGATTAACACAAACGTAACAATATATAAAAGTAGGCACAAACCTTCGATCGTGAACACAATAACGATAATTTTCCGCGGCCATGACTCTCGTAAATATTTCATGTCTGAAATCACTTACTTTATTGTTGGTATGATAAAATTGCTTGTGTAATTAATGTGTTGTTTTAATGGCGGTTTGTAAGGCATTAATTTATGGGGGAATGTGTTTAGTTTAATGGTTCATATCTTCCGCGAGGAAGCCTGCATATGTTTGAGAAGTAAAAGGCAATATTCTCAAAGCTATCACCACGCTGAATCAACTTTCACGTACCCAAAAGGGTCTGCAAAGGAGAAGTCAGCGAAACACTTCTGGGGGCCTAACGTCATCGACTTATACAAAGCGTGTATACATCTGAGTTTTGACGTTTCATTTTGGTAAAGTAGAATTAAACGTAAAAGCTAAGAAGTTCTTTATATGCGCCTCTTAAACTATTATAGTTAGCCCCCTGTTGTAACAACAGCACCCATTTTTCACCGAAGATGACATACGTCAACAATACACTATACAAACGTCTTTGAATTGCTTCTCAGACATATGCAGGTTAATTTACGAGGTTTTTCTTCACCGTTAAGCATATGGTGTGAAATCACTGCACATGAGTTTTTTCGGAAAAACATATTGGATCTTGTGACGCTTGGGTAGCAGGCGACTACATAAACCACTCATTCACCACGGCTCTCACTAAACCATGTGCTTAAGCTAAGCCGAAGAATCATAATAACTCCAGCACTTAAGGGTGCATTCACCCCGCAACGTCTGGAAAGGGAAAGTTTTGCGGCATATAATCAGAAAAAGTTATACCATTTGCGAAATCTACGACTACATTCCGACACACCTTTGAAGTCCTTAAGTAAATGGAAAACAGTAAATTTTGGGTTAACTTACATTCACAATCATTGAAAAGTTTCGGGTCGCAAGTATTTTTGCTAAGGACGTCCACCTTTTTATAGCTATACTCATATATACTTCTTTCTGTCCACGGCTTCTATTCAATCCAGTTCAATTTATTTATCTAAATATATATAACTCAAAGGTGATTGACTGACTGACATAGTGATCTATCCCACAGCCCAAACCACTGGACGGATCGGGCTGAAATTTGGCATGCAGGTAGATGTTATGACGTAGCCATCCGCTAAGAAAGGATTTTGATTAATTCTACCCCTAAGGGGATAAAAGTTTGTATGAAACATTGCCAATTTTAAACCGATATATTATATAAAACTAAATCTACGCGGGTGAAACCGCGGGGCACATATAGTATTATTTATTTATTTATTTATGTTTCTTCAACATTGAATACATTTACATTACTTACAGTAGCACTTTTAGAATCTTAATAAAATGTTTCAACAATTACAGAAGAACACTGCATACACCATTACAAACTACCCTGTTAGTCTAAGACAATAATATAGCGACGAAGATCATTAACACTTAACATTTTAAAGATTATACTAACGATTTACAGAATATTACAAATTGAAACTAAATATATACGTGAAGTATAACTTATATATTTGAAGGGTCATAAGGCTTATACATTATCATGAAAAATTACTTTTTCAATTTTAGTCGGGTATAACAGCTGAAATAATTTCAGAATTCATTGTTTGATATTCCAAAAGTAACCTTAAATTTTCTAGTTTTAGTTTGAAAATTGTCCTATCCTTTGTGTGTAACCAAATTTGAGGAGAATATAAAGGATATTTAAGATTGTCAAAAATCGCTTGTTGCGATTGGGGATCGCATCTCCACATCACACGCACTCCACAAAAGACCGTAGTGAAATAATGCTTATTTCGATAAGTTATAAGTATTTAAACCAAAGTACGATTTTGACGTCCCTAATGTTATTCTTAGTGCCACGTAAAATACATTAAATTCTGCTTATAATATAACGGTATGTTTGCTTTTAGAGGTTTAGTCATTGAATTACAGCAAATCTACAATGTTTTCTTTAGATATAAAATTACAATTTAAGCTTGTCTCGGAGTACGTATTGAAATTCGTAATACATTATTTATTTTATGAATCAAAGTACATTCAGCTTAAGTGCATAGAATATACGCGCGCAGAATCCTTTAATGTATTAGAAGAATTTATTACATTCCAATTGGATATTTGTCAACGCTCTATACAGGGTGTCGGCAAAAATTGTACAGCTGTTAAAATATGTGATAGGGTATAATTTTTGGAATAAAATAAAATTTATTACGTCAAAAATATCTCCTTCCGTTTTCAAGTAATTAACATTCAAAGATTTTTTACCATATCAAAACCTTATTTTCGCATAAAAATCGGTAGCTATTCACGTGAAATCTAACTAAGTTTTTTTTTTCTCTCACTAATAGTTCCTGAAATAATCCCATAAAACCATTTTTTAAACCAGTAACCTTCTTCTTAACTTAACAAGTACCGCGTACGTAATGTAGGTAAACGTGGCCGCGCGTTCATTCAATTGCTTAAGGCCGCGAGCTCTTCGGCCCTTAGCAAACATAGCCTAAAACTACGTTATCATTGGAGCTAGATATTTTACGACTTCTACATATTGATACATTCATTAAACCCTACAACTTCTAGAAGACAACTATTCCTTTTTGCGACAGACTATTATTATTTAAGAATTTACTTTCATGGGTTGCATTATCTCGCGAAACCCAAACTGTTTTTTTAAAATAAAAGTTAAGTGCCCGAGTATATCCTTGTAATCAGATATCTGCCAGTGACAGTCCCGTCAAAATCAGAAAAAGGTTCAGAAAAAGGTTCGTCGTCGAGTTCGACACTGAGAAACCTAAGTGAATAACGTGGCAGCTGGATCAAACACACAGATTGATAAAAAAAATATGGATGTTTTTTTTTGTTAAGTTCCGTTAATACTATAAAATATTTCTTGAATTATTTCTCAGACATATACAGGTTTCCTCAAGATATTTTCCTTCACCGTAAAGCACGTGGTGTGAAATCACTGCACATAAGTTCTTTTAGAAAAACTCATGGTACAGGCCCCGCTGGCAATCAAACTCACGTCGCTTGCGTAGCAGGCGACTGCTCAAACCCCGAGGCCACCACGGCTCGATTAATAAATATAACGTAAATATTATCATACACATTTGAATAACCGTTAAGTAAGTTAAGTGAATATTGTAAAGTATTGAATTTAACTTATCTGTATAGATTAACTTAACACTAGACTAGTTCAAGTTAAATCCAGTAATTGCAGGTTAGAACCTAGACTAGAGGAGTATTATACTGCACGTGTAGGACCAATCACATTAGAAGGCTTTTCCGACTATTACCAGTAATTAGCCGAGAGATTGCCGGCGTCCGAAGGCTGCGTATTTCAGCTTCATGCGTCTTGCATCGATCGTTTATCATCATGTCCTAAGCTAGCTGTGTCGCGTGATTTTACCCTCGTAGGGTTAACAATATAGTATATGCTACGTATAGGAATTTTCAAAATTGTACTAAACTTTATTGATTTTATTAATTACAAACAAATTTTTTATTTTTTCTTCCTTTTAATTTAATGTAGAAAGTATAGATTTGTGGTAGATATTTCGAATTAAGAATAATATGTTACCTTTTTACGAAGGTAAAGCCACTGGCTACTTGTTCAGAGGATTCGATAAAAACCAGTATAATTCGGATACCCTATACATTTAGTGGTTCAATAGAAAATACATGTTAACCGAGTAGTAATAAGATATATTACATTTATTATTATATAGTATTATATAGTACATTTTATTTGATCTTAACTATACAAGGAGTACTTAAAACGAATTACAACTAGAAAAATTTACCCAAATCGGTGTCTCTGGGGATCGTGCCAAGAAGGCTGGCAGCGTTGCCACGTTGAATAGCAATGCTGATTCTCTGAGCGAGAAAAGCCCCAGCCCACTTGTCACGAGAGGCTTCTACCAGACGACGTGCAACCTCTTTGAAAAGGTGATGAACATCCGGACCCCAAGGCCGCTGAGTTTCAACCGCAAACGCAGCGAAAATGTATCCTTGACCAATGCAAGCATATGTTTGAGGCACTCCTGCTGAGCAGCAGCAGCACCGTATAGACTTTTTCAATGCACGAAAGTCGATTGAAAAAAATACTTATTTTACAATTTTGTATCTTGAGATGACCAAACCCACAAGCAGCAAGGGTCTCGACCACTTCGGGCCAAATAAAACATCTCAACAATATCGGTAATTCCACTGATGTTGACGCAGTTAAAAATTACTAATTAAGAGCTGCAACCAGCCAATGTAAAAAAAATATTTGCTTTGGCTACATCAAAGTAAAATAACCGACCAGTCCCGGATTTCCAGTTTGAACAAGCAATAAGCTCTAGAACAGTAATCTCTTTGGCATCCCAAGCGATAGTCCAATTACTTTAATAATTTGAGCACATCCCTAAATCCTGGTGTATAGTGATTAATGACCGGAGCAACGGTCCGTGCATAGCTAACGAGCCGAGTATAATAGTTTACATTACTTTACAATCGATACGCTGTTTGTCGAAAAAGTTCTAAGTAACGAAGGACACAATTCGGACGAGATAGATTTCGTTTTTCTTGTCAGTGAATTAATGATTGAAATATAAACTTACCAAGCAATATAGAATCTAGACCTATTCGTTTTAAATAAGAACGTTTGATTGATTCGAACTTCTTTAAGTGAAATACCACGGCCACTAAGGCGCCGTCGGTTGCGACAAATATCAATTAAAATAATTATATTAAAATTATAATAACTACACATTTGACCAAAAGTAGTTTTAAAGATTTTTCTACGATTATTGCCTCTACAAATCAATAGATATTTGTCTATGACCGCAGCAAATATTTACCTTTAACGCAATAGCTATAAACCCTTCGTATTATACTGATACAAAATAATATAAACACGAGCGTCGACGATTATTTTTAAACTTTAGCTCCGTGTTTTAATTACGGTGTGTGTGACAGTGTGAGCAGCCCTTTGTGTTGCCCTACCGGTTAATTAAGCTTTTCATAACACATTACACACAGTGTGGACCTACCTCCCGCTCCTAAATTCCACTAATTACTTTCACACAAATCAGATTAATATTAGGTCGCCCGTCCCTTTGTATAAAGCGACCTTTGCAATGTTCGTTAAATTTATTATGGGTATTCGGTCGTTATGTTGAATGGATTTGATTATTAAATCAATTGATTGGGTTTTGTTTGTCAAACAACTCACCAAGGTTTTTTAAGAGCTTTTTTAAGAAGGGTAGCTCCTGTTCGAAGCGTTGAGCTGCCAGACTGGAAACTGTACCTCCACCATACAGAAGATCGCAACCAAATAATTGTACCTTTGATTAGTGTCGTCGAGGTAAGGTCGAATAGGTTTCGGCAAAATAAAGCTCATGAAATTAAGCCCACCTGGGTGAAACACCAGGGTACTGGTAGTTAAGTAATACAGCCGTGTGTGTGTATGTATGTCAAAGGCAAAGTTAAAGGCAAAGGCAAAGTCAAAGTCAAAGTCAAAGTCAAAGTCAAAGTCAAATATCTTTATTCGATCAGACTTTTAACAAAGTACTTTAAAATCGTCAGAATAACATACAGGATTATACATGCTACCGCCAGGTTCGGAGGGTTAGTTTTACTGAGAAGAACCTGGCAAGAAACACAGTAATCACTCTTATGTATATATTAATAGTTGTGTTTGTTCCAGGCGCGTGGCCCCCAGAGAGCCTGGAGGGGCAGGCGAGCGTGCGCGGCAGCTCCGTGGACTACGCGGCGGCGTTGCTCCTGGCCGCCATGGCCGCTGTGCTGCTGGCCGCGGTCGGCTACCAGTGCGCGGCTACTTGGCGATGGCTCATGGGAAGGTAACATGAGCCCTCCATATATATTCATTTTCCCTGACCTTATCCCTATACATTTGTTCTTCATACTACTAAGCCGACAAGCAACGTACAGTCCAGCTGATGATTACATACGTTATGTTGCCTATCTTACAACTCTTGCTAGCACAACGCCTCCACTCCTAATCTTCCCCTTCATGGAGCACTGGCTACCTTACTCACCACAGGAACCCACAGGAAATCTTTATATGTCCTACCTCTCTTAAACATTAGTGTCAATCGGCACTTAACCCTCTTTTGTTTTGGTATTGTTTTTGGATTTAACCCGCTGCAGCTGGTCACCAGGTTTTTACACAAAACGACCACCATTTTAACCAGTAGTCAGATTTTCTTAGGCTGACTGACATGTAACGATTGCCAAAGATGTTAAATTTTGTACGTGACCGAGAGCTGACCTCGTGTCCGTTTAAACACCATGCAAGTATGACCGTTAAACTTGCACTTAATTTTTTTACCATATTTATCATCTTAATGCCCTTATTCCATGTGATTTGTGGTCAGGGCCAAATATTTTTCATTTCAATATCTCTCTATCAGCCATTCTTATATCATATCTGTATTCACTGCCTTTCTAGTCATATCATCGTTCTAAAACCAATCCCACTTTTCACTATGTTCTCAGGACTAGACGTGACTCCGAGGATAGTAACTGCGACTCCCTGTCCCGACAGGCCGCTATACGCATCAGCCACTCTCTGCCCGACCTTCAGACTGAACCACTGAAGCAGGAATATGTACAGGAGCACAAGGATAATGGCAAGAAGGTGAAAATTCAATAATTCTAATCATAAATATATGCTCCAAGTTCCAAAGATTGCTTTTACTGTGAAGAATCTGGTAAGAAAATCAGTAATTCCTCTTTTCAAAAATATTATAATTTTTTTATAAATACAAAATAAATCACATGAGGAATATAAGCTCCTGGACACAGTTCCAATCCACAAATGTCAAGTTTTTCTACTTTTTCCATCCTTGTCCCCGTTATTTGGGGTCGAGTCATACTTCAGCGCCAAGTCAATCCATCTGATCAGTGCTCTGTCCTGGCAATTGGGCGTTCTTAAGATCTATTAATGTTAATATTTGACCACCAGATCGATGGTGGACGGCCTGACCATCATAGGCGGTTTTCATTAGTTACTCAAGTCAAAGTCAAAGTCAAAAGTATCTTTATTCGATTAGACTTCTTTCAAATCATCAGAATGACATAATTATACAAGATTATACATGCTACCGCCAGGTTCGGAAGGTTGCTTTTACTGAGAAGAACCTGGCAAGAAACTCAGTAATTACTCTTTTCAAAAATGTTATACAATTTAAAGAATGCAAAATAAATAATTTAAGAATCGTAAGCTCATGGACAATGTTCCAATGCCCAAATGTCGATAAAAATTTACATAACTAAAAATCGAGTACATCTACTTATAAATAAATGCGTAGCTTGAGATGACCAGTCCCCACAAGCAGCACCTGTTCACAAGTATGACGTGAATGCCAGCCATTGACCTCCACAACCATCATAGAGGGAAGTGGACAACCCAATAAATCAAGTTACTGCCATAAGAAAGAGAGAGCAGGACAATTTGTTTGTTTGGTTGAACGCGTTAATCTCAGGAACTACTGGTCTGAATTGAAAAAATATTTTTGAGTTGGATAATTCGTTTATCAAGGAAGGCGGGACGGGAAAAAATATCACATAAATAACATACATATGGTCACGCCTATATTCCCCGAAGGGGTAGGCAGAGGTGTTGTAATCACAACACCCACTTTTCACCGAAGGTGATTAAGTGCAAACGTGACAGATGGTAAGTCCATCGCCGTAATCAGACACTTTACATACGTTATTGAATTACTTCTCAGACATATGCAGGTTTCCTCACGATGTTTTCCTTCACCGAAAAGCACGTGGTGTGAAATCCCTGTAAATAAGTTTTTTAGAACGTAGCAGGCGACTGCTCAAACCTCAAGGCCACGACGGCTCTTTAAGTAACATAGTTTTTATTGTTAAAAAGTCCTACGTGGGTAAAACTACGAGGCGCTGGTAGTACTAGAGTTTAGTTATTATTGCGAAGTACCTGTCTATCATCTTGTGTTATTATTTCGTAATAATTAGTTAATTGTTACATAACTCTTAGGTAAAGTTACGAAATGTTTTGTAGCTTGTTTGGAATTCGGTGGAATTATACTAAGAAAAAGCGAATATTAGATTTGCTTCAACGTACAAATTCACGTAATAATGGGCCGTTGAATATCATGAATTCTATAGATAAGAATTTGTATTATACCTTCACGTACAAAACATTACCGATTAATATTGTCGAGCAACAAAAACAAATGCTTCGAGGGTCGCTATTTGCCTAAAGAATAAACAGAATGAAATGATTTCTGGGAACCGAAACAGGACTTTCGACTTCACCCCCTACCAATTATCTATATACATATGCTCACGCCTGTATTCCCCGAAGGGTTAGGCAGAGGTGTTATAATCACAACAGCCCATTTTTCACCGAATTTGATTAAGTGCCAACGTGACAGATGGTGAGTCTATCGCCGTCTCAGGCACTATACATACGTCTTTGAATTACTTCTCAGTCATTTGCAGGTTTCCTCACGATGTTTTCCTTCACCGTAAAGCAAGTGGTGTGTAATCACTGTACGTAAGTTTTTTAGAAAAACTCATTGGTACAGGCCCTGCTGGGATTCGAACTTGCGTCGCAGGTGACTGCTCTAACCCCAAGGCCACCACGGCTCTCTATATCTATACAGATAAATACAATTTAAGTGTATGTTTGTAATTAGCAAATAACACCTTTTATTATACAGTACTAATGTTAAGAAAACATTTTTTTTTTCTCTTTCCTCTGTGTCTGTTTGTTCCAGCTAATCTCCGAAATGAATACTAATATTTAAAATACACAACAGAAAAACCTATCTATCAATACAGATAAATAAAATTGAAATTTCTGAGAAAGAGCCGTGGTGGCCTTGAGGTTAGAGCAGTCAGTCGCCTGCTACGCAAGCGACGCAAGTTCGAATCCCAGCGGGGCCTGTACCAATGAGTTTTTCTAAAAAACTTATGTACAGTGATTTCACACCACGTGCTTTACGATGAAGGAAAACATCGTGAGGAAACCTGCATATTTCTGAGAAGTAATTCAAAGACGTATGTATAGTGTCTGAGACGGCGATAGACTCACTATCTGTCACGTTGGCACTTAATCAAATTGCGTGAAAAGTGGGTGTTGTGATTGCAACACCTCTGCCTACCCCTTCGGGGAATACAGGCGTGAGCATATGTATGTATGTATGTAAATTTCTGTTTGTAATCACATATCATTAGTTTCTTACTTAATTCATTTCAAAGGATACATGGTAGCTACATAATAAAATCCATTTAAAATAAATTACTCATGTAATGGCGTAATCAGCCCTAAGTAAAGTCTGTAGAATCTGTTAACATACAATTAATTTTAATAAGCTTAAAAATGACCTTTAATGAGACTCCCAAGCGACCGTTTTTTTTATATATATTTTTTTCATTTTATATTAAAGACTAGCTGTGCCCTGTGGTTTCACCTCCGTAAACTAAATTGTTTCCCGAGGAATCCTAAATGTTTTTCTTAAATAAAATTAGCCTGAGTGAAAGTCTCGTTAAAATCGGTCCAGCCGTTTCAGAGATTATCTGGAACAAACAGACTGAGAAAAAAATTTATAATTTTTTTTTAAGTCAGTACTGTACATGCTTTCATATTAATTTAGTGAAAAGCTGTTATTTTGGAATTACAAACAGACACTTCAATTTTATTTATCTGTATAGATATCATGTGAACACAAATAAAATAGAAAATGTGTAATATAGAAAGGCTTAGCTGGAAAAAAATCACACGAGATTAACATAAGCGAACAAAAAATGTAATGCATTAAGAAAGCTTTCACAAACCCATCAGGATTGTGGAATTCCTGGAAGAGCAGTAAGAGATCCTTTACGCAAAGAAGATAACATCAAAAAGCTTTCATTTCATACAATTGGGCAAACATTTGATCAAATTTTGCTTCGAGGTTGGTAAACAGCCTGACAGTTTCGATCTGCCGTGCCATTTTGCGATACGATTTTTATTTCAAATTTATGAATATAGATTAAAATATTGTGAAGTGTAATGTAGTCGATATCCTAGTGACTTAGTTGTTAACTGCGCTTGCTTAGGGGTCGAGAACCCGATTAATTTTGATACTTTTGAGTTAAAGTCATTCGTCCTTTTTTAGATATAATGAACAGGAGGGCAACTATGATCGATTCAGCAGAACGAATTAAGAACTTCTCAGTTCTGACGGTTCATTTTGGTACCGTAAAATAGTTCCCGATTAGTAGTAGTTCCCGAGATTAGCGCGTTTAAAGAAACAAATTATTTTTCTAACAGCTTTTGAAAAAGCGAATCCAATATAAAAAAAAAATTCGTTATCAATTCGTTTCGGTTTATCCCTGAAACAGCTGGATCGATATTTCAAAGTCAAAGTCACAAGTATCTTTATTCGATTAAACTTTTTACAAAGTACTTTCAAATCGTCAGAATGACATAATTATACAGGATTATACATGCTACCGCCAGGTTCGGAAGGTTGCTTTTACTAAGAAGAACCTGGAAAGAAACTCAATAATTACTCTTTTCAAAAATATTATACAATTTCAAGAATACAAAATAAATAATTTAAAAAAAAAAACGCGTGAGCTCATGGACAATGTTCCAATGCACAAATGTCAATAAAAATTAACATAACAAAAAATCTAGTACATCTACTTATAACTAAATGCGTAGCTTGAGATGATTTAAAATACACAAATAGACAAACCTATACGATAACATAGATAAATACAATTGGAATGACAGTTTGTAAACACAAACCATTAATTTATTACTAAATACATTTGAAATTATACATAATTATACGGTGTAAGGCCTCAGCCTTACAAGCCGCTTAAAACCTTGTTCTTTGCAAATTTAAGTTTTATGAAAGATTTTTCATAATTCGAAAAGAATTCGAAAAAGGAGGAGAGAGATTTTTAGAATAGAACAATGATGTATTAGAAGTGGGAAACACTTATTTAATTGAGTTGATTTATTGAATAGATCCCGAGTGAGCCAAATTGGGGTCGCGGCGCTACAGTACTTACATAAGAAAAACGGTTTACACAGTTCTGTGTTACACAGATGGAGTATTTTTTATTAAACCAGGCTGGACCGATTTAAACGGGAGTTCCACTGGCAGATATTACAATGAGAAGCTGAGGCTCCTTTTATTTGAAAACATAGCCAGTAAAATACTCAATAGAAAAACTCAAATACTTTTCTATACTAATATTTTGAAGAGGAAAATTTGCGTGATGTTTGTAACGAATTGGCTTTCAGCAATGGATAGCTACATCATCAGCGAGTAACATAGGCTTTATTTTATCCTCCTACTCCCACGGGAAAGGTTGTGTGAAAATAAATCAAAGTCCTCACAGACTAGCCCTTTGAGTTAAGAAAGTCTCATGCTAGTTTGGAATACAATCACAGCCAAAGCTCCAAGATATTTTCTTAACCTACTTTTTTTCTTGATGCCCAAACTTTGGTCTTTTTCGTATTCAATAACTTTTAATTCAAACTTTTCCAACAGAGTACAAAGAAAAATATGTGTAATAAATTTCATACCTACTTATATTTCATATATACTTTTTTATGGTCCTAGCTTACGTAGTTGATATTACATTTTGCACCAATTTTAAAAGAATTCATACTATTACAATGTTTCGTTCGAAAATGTAACTGAAAAAATATTGTTGATAAATTGTAATTTAAAATAAACAGAATCATAGATAAAAAAAATATTTATTATATTATTCGGAATAATCCTTGTTACTAATTACCAAATGTATAATATACGTCAGTATAAAAAAAACGTCAAACGGCTTCTTTATTTGAATTATATAATCACGCACTAAGTACTACATAAAATAAAATCCTGTGTTGTACAACTTTAAGATCTTTCTGTTTACTGTATATTGAATGTAATTAGGTATGTGGTCCCAGTCGACCGATTCAAAAATGTTATCAGGCGACTGGGACTGCGGTTCTAGTTCTTAGTGGTTCCAGTATCCTCGGGCAGGACGAATAGAGCTCTTTTCCATTTTAGACTTACACATAAATTTCGCTTGGTTAGTTTTCTTTCAGGCCAATGATTTCCAAAAGACTAAATATTATTTTACTCAATTAAATTATATCGGCAATTAAATTACTTTGTAAAATACAGTCTTGAATTAGCTGTTTTTATCTTTTATTTCCATGAAATTTATTGATAAATAGCAAGCGAGAGACAGAAACCGGTAATTATGAGTTCCGAGAAACTTTAAAAAATTATATTACATTCTTATTATTGAAACTTGTATCGTAAAATTAATGTAATAAATACAAGTATTGCACTAGGACAGCGATTCTACCCCACCCCTCATTGAGCTTCTAGTCCACTAGTCTTTTCTCACCACAGGATTAAAAGTAAGGTGGATGTAGGTAATCTGGCATGTACGGTGTACGTTCTTGGGCGCCCGCATCCCGCACATTATGTCTCTTACCAACGACTGGCATGTTGAGCAGGTTCCCATAGCGGTATCAACCTAGTATTGATACTTTGCTATATCATTAACCTTCAACCTTAAATCTACTAACATATCCTGTAGACTTGTCTAATTTAAATGGAAACAATTTCAAACTATATTTGAAAAATATCCTGGGTTCTTCTCAGTAAAGCAAACATCCGAACCCGATGGTAGCATGTATAATCCTGTATAATCGTATTGTTTTGATGATTTGAAAATGCTTTGTAAAAGTCTAATAATTATATAAATATTTTTGAATTAGAATTAGAAGTTGAATTACTGTAGCGTAGTCCTGTTTTATCACGACATTGTTTGACACTCAGGTGCTCCGCCAAACAACCCTGCCGATAGTGCCGACTCGGCACCAGACCTTCCAGCGGCAGCTCTCCCACCGCCTGGACCTGCCATCTATCCAGTTCAGCATCTGCAGCCTGGAGCGAGCTGACTCATCTATCGGGCTCATTAAAGTAAGGATATTGTACAAATGAGTTCTTCTAAAAAACTTTCTCCCTTGAGCTTTACGCTGAAGGGAGAAATCGCGAGAATACCTGCATATGTCTCAAAAGTAATTCACGTGCCTGAGACGACTTATCATCTGTCATGTTGACACTTCGGCGGAAGGTGTGTGTTGCTATCACAATACCTCTTATCATTTCGGGACCTGTGTGTAATGACGTGAGCATATTTATATTATTTTTTTATTATATTAATAGAACCTACACTAAAATGTTAATCAACAAAAACGAGCATAATATCTTCTCGTAATGAAGAAATATTTTGGATTTATAGACACGAATGTCTCAAAGAGGTTTTCATCTAGAATTAGCTCTTTGTGTCTAGATAAAGGCGGACGGCGGGCTGCTACACTAATTACAGCCTTACCAACATGCAGCTTCTGAATATTTTTCCTAGTAATTACAGGTCTTTTAAACTAAGGGATCTCTGTGTAATTAAGGGTGATTTTCCCTTACTTTTGATACTTCTAATTTATCAGCTTACACAAACGGCAACGTAGGACGTGGTAATTATAATTTACGAGCTCTATGTCTCCAACGTGCCTAGTCCTTTTGGATTTAGGAATATTTACGCTCCATTTTACGCCTTAGGGGTTGATTCTGTTAAATCTTACAAAAAATAGGTTAGAATTGACCCTTGCTTGCTTATTATTGCATACAAGCTCAGCTCCGCGGTTCCACTCGTAACTAATATATAAATAACACAAACAGTATTGATTTTTTCCGGTTAATATACAGGCGTCGAAGAAAAAGGAACAGTTGTCATCTAGAAGTTGTAGGGTTTTATATGTATCACCATGTAGAAGTTGTAAAATATCTAGCTCCAACGATAACGTGGTTATAGGTTATGGTTGCTAAGGGCCGAAGAGCGCGCGGCTTAGCCTTAAGAGATTGAATGAACGCGCGTTTGCCTGCATTGGGTACGCCGTAATTCAACTTGTTAAATTAAGAAAGTGAATGGTTTCGAAAAACGGTTTTATAGGATTGTTTCAGGAACTATTAGTGGGAGAAAAAACATAGTTAGATTTCACGTGAATAACTCCACGCTACCGTTGATTTATATACGAATATAAGGTATTTATATGGTCAACTTCGAACGTCAATTACTCGAAAACGGAAGAAGATATTTTTGTCATAATAATTTTATTTGCTTGCTAAAATTATAATCCATCACATATTTTAACAGCTGTCCTATTTTCCCCGACACTCTGTATAGCCTATAAATGTGACGTGACTTTCTATTGGTAAAAAAGTTTTCAAAATCGCTTTACTAGAGCAAATGATTACCCCTTACAAACTCACGTACTTTACCGGTTAGTATAATTATAAATGCATGACATTGAATTCAATTTAGGACTGATTGGAGCTCTTTTGCCTCCTACTTATAAATTTCATAATATTTGCTAGGTTTATGTTCACGATGTTTGATAAATATTATACAGCCTATTCAACGCACAGCTCATACCGCCCTAAAGACATTAAATTTGGAGGGTATGATCTTTCTCTAAGAAAGGATTTTTTTAAATTCCACAAGTTGGGTACCTCTGATATTCGAACGAGAGATCCCGTTACACACTTCCACTCTATTAGTATAAATAAATGCATTTTATCCTCATTTTAAATCAATCTCAGTGAAAATATTACTCCTGTCCCACTATTTTGTGTACAAAATAAACATTTCGTCGGAACTTGTTAAACAAATCCTATGATACCGGGCTTTCGGGGCGATACTGGGTAAAGCCGGGATCAAAAGCAGAGCTGGCGAGTAGTTTTGGACGCAAATAGCGTGTCTAAGCAGCTATATTGCTGTCATAAGGGCACGGTAATATTTCTGCTATAACGGCGGTTAACTTTTTATATATTGCTTGTTTTTATTGCGGGCCAAAGACCTCTAGATTCGTTTATTTATTTTTTTGTACAGAAAAGTAAAGTTAGACATTTGTTACTGTAGTACATTATTCGTCGGTCGGATTAATTACCGGAACACGAATGTGATGAAGTGATGTGAATGACGTCTCAGGCACCATACATGCGTCTTTGAATGACTTCTAATACATATGCAGGTTTCCTCACGATGTTTTCCTTCATAAACATAAGTTTTTGATATCTCTTTGGGACAGGCCCCGCTGGGATTCGACTACTGCTCAAACCCCAATTATTATTTCTCAAAATTCTCAATCACTGAATTACGTTTGGACAATAGATCAGTATTTTTTTGAGATGTTCCATTAATGTTTCCGACCAACTTATATTTTTCCATTTACGCCATATATTCATAAGGTTAGGGAACGGTGTTACAACACCCATTTATAGGATTAGTATAGGATTAACAGCTAAGGTGACATCCGTAAAGACACATTAATAATATATTTGCAGTGGAAATGTTGACCATAGACAAAGAACAATTATTTTGAATTTTTTTATATTAAATAAAATATCAATGTCACTGTTTCGCTATTCAACTCGAAAAAAATCAGATTTTTAAACCTTACTCATAACTCGTGAGGACCTGGGAGCCTACAATCGTCGGTTTAAGCAAAACGTATTAAAAGCCTTAGTTTCGACGTTTTATTTTGTGATACCAACATTAACGTCAAAGCTAAGAAGGTAGAGAGACGCCACTGCTTTAAGGAGGTTCGATTCCGACCTTAATATAATAATGGCGAACCCTAAAAATTTAATGATTGCAAGATATCTATTCTTTTTAGTCGTAAGCTCATGACTGAAGGACGTGATCATGGCGCGATGTCTGCATCATTGCTTTCTAATCAGTGCCATCTGGATGGTAGCTTGGAGTGTAGTCCTCGTTGCAGCCTGGGTCGCGTCCGTTTATCGTTTGGCGAACGACCCCTGCTCCTCTTGCCCTCGACCCGTCCCGTAATCATCAGCTTTTCCAGACTATCTGGATTGCATTTATTTATAAGTAGATGTACTAGATTTTTAGTTATGTTATTTTTTAACGACATTTGTGCATTGGAACAATGTCCATGAGCTTACGTTTTATAAATTATTTATTTTGTATTCTTTAAATTGTATAATATTTTTGAAAAGAGTAATTACTGAGTTTCTTGCCAGGTTCTTTTCAGTAAAAGCAACCTTCCGAACCTGGCGGTAGCATATATATAATCCTGGATAATTATGTCATTCTGACGATTTGAAAGTACTTTGTAAAAAGTCTAATCGAATAAAGATACTTTTGACTTTGACTTTGCATCCTGCTGTGTGCCCGAAGAACTTAAGAACTCTTTATAAACAGTTGTTGACAGTCTCGTCGTAATGCTCACATTTACGATTACAAGATATAATAAAACGTATTTGCACAAAGTTACTGAATGTTTCTAGAAAATTGTTCGCTTCGATAGCAATAAATCTAACTTATAACGCGAACTAAGTTCTTGGTAGTACGAGATATGGGTAACTGCTCTATAAGGAAAGATAAAAGTGAAATATGATCTTTATGCATAGGTACATAAAGGTGCTATTATATTATTATGTTGTAAATGCGAAACTTTGTGTTAGACGATGAATTCGCGTGGAATTTGTTTAGGAGGTTGCTAATATCCTGGATTGACACATATACGTCTCTATATCTATTTCAGTGATACAAAATCGAACTTTATCATCTATGAATTATGTATCAATTTTCTATGTTTGAAACAAACGCTCTCTTACGTAGGTAGGTCATTTTTGAAATTAAGTCTAATAAGTGGTATAATACGGGTGAGATAGCGGGGCACAGCTAGGTTAGTTTATAATAAGATACATTGCTAATGACGCATTAGGTGTCATCTGCCTGCTACCCACTCAGTTAATGAATACACGTGCTCGTGGAACGTGATTTCCTAACATAAGCTGTGTTTATTTACGGCGAGCACGTATCCTATATGTTTACCAAAACTGAAATGGTTTAAATTTCACACTGCTTCATCATCATTGTCCCTGGCCTTATCCCATACATTGTTGGGGTCGGCACTTGATTCGACCCGATGTGGCTGATCACTTGATTATTATACGAAGCGACTGCCATCTGACCTTCGTAACCCGTTTCACGAGGAAAATCTGTGATCTAGGTTAAACAAGCTGTCAGACAATTTTAGACCTTCAACTGACCTGTAACGATTGCCAAAGATGATAAATTGGCAACCGGGACCGACGGCTTAACGTGCTCTCCGAGGCACGGAGGGAACTCGGGCGGTCACCTATCCAATTACTGGCTAGGGTTAGGAGTGCTTAACTTCGCTGATCGAATGATATGCGCAATAGTAACTGAGCCACGAGCTCCTCAAATTAATATTTCACATAAATTAAATTTCACACTGCATTTCGATAGTATGGGGTCTAGACCTTTAAAATATTTTGGTCGCAACATCGGTTGGTGGTACATATGAATTGAAATATATAAAAAAATCCCTTAATATCAATGTACTCTATACAGATAAATAAAATTGAAGTGTCTGTTTGTATTTCCAAAATAACCACTTTTCACAAAATGCGTTATGAAATGATATACATACTGCCATAAAAAATAATTTTTTGAAATTTCTATCTGTTTGTTCCGGCTAATCTCCGAAACGGCTGGACCGATTTTAACGGGACTTTCACTGGCGGATAGCTGATGTTACAAGAAGTAGCTTAAGCTTACTTTTACGTCATTGAATTAATTCTCAGGCAAATATAGGTTTCCTCACCACCGTAAAGTACATGGGGTAAAATTAGTGCACTTATGTTTTTAGAAAAACTCATTGGTGCAGGCCACTGGGATTTGAAATTACTTCGCTTGCGTAGCAAGCGACTGCTCTAACCCCACGGCCACCGCGGGTCTTTCTTAGAAAGAGTTCAGTCATATTTTTGGGAATGGAAAGAGGATAATAAGAAGAACCGAAAATATTCTCGTTTTAATTGAAAATCAAGCAAATCCTCTGAGTATAATTCAGCGAAATATCCAGAGGCATTGGCATGTTGATTTTATATATTGCGGTTGGTTAATTAATTATGTTAATTAGCTGTGGGGTAAGTTAATATTTCATATTTATATTATTAATGATAGATTATACCCGTGATTAAGTTAGCTTGTTATAAGTCTTTTTAACATGGAAGTTAACTTATATTCGTGTTTGTGCTTCATACGTCTATATATTACCAAACTAACGGACGTCTTGCGGTTTCACCCGCGTAGTTGTCGTTCCCGTGGGAGTAGTTTTTATACGAAGCGACTGCCATCTGACCTTCGCAAGCCCTTTAACGAGGAAAATATTAGAGAAAAATTTTCAGACTATTTTAGGCCTCCGACTGACCTGTAACGATTGCCAAAGATGATAAATTGGCAACCGGTACCGTCGGCTTAACGTGCTCTCCGAGGCACGGAGGGAACTCGGGCGGTCACCCTTCGAATTACTGGCTAGGGTTATGGTTGCTTAACTTCGCTGATTGAATGATATGCGCAATAGCAACTGTGCCACGAGCCCTTCTATACTCAAACTTAATAATATCTTTATTGTATTAATAATCGTAATTGAGAGTTTTGCTGGGCCAAACGAAATAGGACTAATTAATCAAACATACATTTTACAAACAAAATACGCTTTCAATACTTTTAATGAAGACATGCCCCGCGGTTTTACCCGCGTAGAGGTAATTTCATGGACCCGCGCAACCCTAATTTTTTTTTAAATAAAAGTAGCCTATGCAACAACTGCCAGTGAAAATGCCGTTAAAATCCCGAACAAACAGACGGACGGGTACAGACAGATATATTTTTTTTATATTTGGTAAGTTTATGTCACTACCTATACCTATACTTTACCTATACTTTACCTATACTTTTGTGAGTATGCATTTAATGAAAAGCTGCTATTTTGGAATTACAAACAGACACTTCAATTGTATTTGTCTGTATAGATATATAGATTCACCTTAAAATCGAAAGGTTTTTAAGAGTTGAGCCTCATTTCATTTAACGATTCACTCTTCGGTAATTTCCGAAACCAATAAATTACTTTTAATGGTTATTTTATTTGAGGTATACCGCCTTTTTGTTTGTTTATAGGTTAGTATTAAGAGTTTTACTGGTGGTATAAAACATGAATAATACTTACTTAGGCTATCCGTACCTACAGACCTTGGCTACGAACGTAGCTAGCGTAGCGTATAGATGCTTCGCTTTCTTAGCGTCGTAGCACGGTAAAGAAATACGTCGTGAGAAGAAAAAGTTCAACAAAGTTACTTACATACATACATATGCTCACGACTGTATTTCCCGAAGGTGTTGGTATAGCTGTTGTAATAACAACACCCACTTTTCACCGAAGACGATTAAGTGCCAACGTGACAGAGGGTGAGTCCACCGCCGTCTCAGGCACTATAAATATATTTTTGAATGACTTCTCTAACATATACAAGTTTCCTCATGTTTTCCTTCACCGTAAAGCTCGTGATGTGAAATCACTGCACATTAGTTTTGAAAAATTCATAGGTACAGGGCTCGCTGGGATTTGAACTGGCGTCACTTGTGATCCAAAATATGACGATAAGTGTCATGGAAAAAAAACTATCATCTGCGAGCTAATCTGGCGTGCGCTGCCAAAACCGCTAGAGTTACACACATTTAATAAAATTATAAAAACTAAATATACTCACGCCATCCCAGAAGGGTCGTGTAAGCAGAGGTGTTGTAACAACACCCACATTTCACCGAACATGATCAAGTGCCAACGTGACAGAGGATGAGTTCATCGCCGTCTCAAGCACTATACATACGTCTTTGATTTACTTCTCAAACATATGCAGGTTTCCTCACGATGTTTTCCTCCACCGTAAAGCACGTGGTGTGAAATAACTGCATATAAGTTTTTTAGAAAAACTCATTGGTACAGGCCCCGCTGGGATTCGAACTTGCCTTGCTTGCGTAGCAGGCGACTGCTCTAACCCCAAGGCCTGCTTTTTAATGTATGATGGTTTTTCTATCTAGATGTTTGTCTTAAATAGTCCTACAAAAAAGCCCGGCACAGTATATATCTTTATCTTATGTGTGAGCAATTATAGAAAATATATCCGACGCACGGCTCCTACCTACGCCACGCTACTCGAAATACTAGTAGCTAGTTTTGTAATACGTTTAAATGTCTCACAATACAATTGGTTTTGGATATGATAATCTTCAAGCCTTACGGTTTTAATAATTACAACCCTAATTCCAAGGTCGTAGAATATAAATTGCCCTAAACATCACTACAAGGTTATTCTACTATGTAGGCGTCAACGTGAGTAAGATAATAATATTATGTAAACTAAGTTATATCCTACATAATAATGGAGTAAAATTGGCGTATTCACGCTTGCCAGCGCTTGCCTTCTTATATGGATCTCAGGTTCGATTCTCGCGTAGATATTTTATATGTAATAGGGTAAAGGTGAATTATGCAAGTGGGACTGGGTAGCCAAATGAGTAACTACGAGTATAAGGAAAAAGCGTATAGAGGCCGAAGTGAAACTAAGTTACATCTTTCAAAAAATCTATATACTTCTAGCCAAGAATCCAGAAACTGTTGATTTTGAGAAAAGCACTTTGATAATATAAATAAATAAACATATAATAAACCATTTAATAGTGTCACTATTGGATCTTAAAAGTGGATCATAAATGAACCGGCCCAATGCGAGCTGGACTCGCGCACGAAGGGTTCCGCACTATAATCTTTAATATCTATAATCCTTCGGGTATGGAAACCTAAAACACCTTGTAAATAATTTCAAGGTGATTATTCCTTTCAAATTCGTGTTCCAGACTTATAATATTTGATTGTTCCAGCCGGAATTGTACAAGAACGAGTTGGTCCGCCAGTCGTCGACGGACAGCGCCGAGCTTGAGTTCTGTGGGAAGCTGCACTTCGCTCTCAAGTATGACCAAGAGGTCGACGCCCTTGTTGTCAAGGTAAATAAACCTGAAAATATATACCCTATCAACCTTCATCAGCCCCGTTGGGGAAAATGTTAAGAGTTGTAACCAACCCTCTTAAAAGTCTTATATCGTAAGACATCACGCGGTTTCACCAGCGTATTTCCCGTTCCTATGGGAGCACGGTAATAAAATATATCCTATATTAATCAGTGATAATGTAGCATTCTAAAGGTGAAAGATTTTAAAAATCAGTCCAGTAATTTTTAGCTAAGAGGCCAAGAGGAAAGCCTATAGAAAATGACCCTTATATAATTTATATTAATGGTTATCTTTAACAGCATGTCCGCTAAAAATAACGACACAATGTTGCTGAATATAAAATCTTGCATTCAAATAAGGTTTAAAATCGGTTACAATGTCATGCAAATGGGTGTTTTACGACTTAGGAACGCTTTGTAGGTTACGCGAACGATTACAGCGACCGCCAGTCTCGGTATTTGTATATTATCTGTGTTTTAATAAGCACACAGTGTCTTGTATCTTAACAAAATTAGAACACTGTTATGTTTGGCAGCTTACCTCAAAGCATGTTAATGCACACATTTGTATTAAATATATGAATACATATGCTCACGCCTGTATTCCCCGAAGGGGTAGTCAGAGGTGTTGTAATAACAACACCGACTTTTCACCGAAGATAATTAAGTGTCAACTTGACAGATGACTCTATCGCCGTCTCAGACATATGCAGGTTTCCAAACGATGTTTTTCTTCACCGTGAAGCACGTGGTGTGAAGTCACTGCAGATAAGTTTCTAGCAAAACTAATTGGTACAAGCCCGAACCTGCGTTGCTTGGTCCAAGGTCACCACAGCCCATAACTCAGATTACAGAATTAAGATACTGCAGTAGGTACGATCACGTATCGTGTCGAATCGTGCCTTGTAAAAGCAGTATGTTTATGATGGTACATGAGATAAGGGTGTTGTGTTGATGAAACGTGTTATCATGTTTATCTTTACCTGGCATTTTACACGTAAAGCCTCCGTATTCTAATTACATTCGGGGTGAATTGGCCCATTACACTTCAAAAGTTTAAATAGTTTAATTACTTCATGTAGTTACGTTTAACATTCTTCGGTTATACTAATGTTAAGATTAATTATCCATGCTAAAATATAAAGCGTTCGTTTGTTTGTTTGAATGCCTTAATCTCGGGAACCACTGGTCCGATTTGAAAAAGATATATCAGTGTTAGATAGCTTATTTATCGAGGAAGGCTATCATCATGCTTAGACAAGCTAGATTGATACAGATAAAATTTTCTTACTGGTTGTTATAGACAATTTCGTAAGGATAAAACGTTTTCAAACCTATCGTTACATACGGTATACAAAGTACTGAATAGTTGTTTTATGTATCTGTTGTTATATCTTTTGAACTCTGTAGATCAATGTAAATATATTGATATAGAGTGTATTGTCTATGGAAACACTCTACTATTGAACAATATTTACCTTTAGATCATTTAGAGGGATTTTCGAACGTCTCAAGGGCCGTTGCCAAAACGACTGTGCGTGCAATACCCTTCTGTAACTACAACTTATATGTTCAAAGATCTTGTATATTATAATACTAGCTGTGCCCAGCGGTTTCACCCGCGTAGATTTAATTTAATACCCGCGGAAACCTAAATTTATTTTTAAATTAAATGTAACTTAAGTAACATAAACTATTTGCCAGTGAATCTCGTTAAAATTGGTCCAGCCGTTTCAGAGATTACACGGAACCAACAGACAGACAGACAGACGGACAGACGGACGGACAGATAATTTTTTTTTTAAGTCAGTATTGTATATTCTTTCATACGCATTTAGTGAAATGTTATTTTTGAATTACGAACAGTCACTTCACTTTTATTTATCTGTATGTATATGTATAGATGTAGAAGATTGTACTAAAATAACGTCCTATGAGCTGAAACCAGGGGGGGCCAACTACGATCGCTCAAACAGTGCGTATTAAGAACTTTAAGAAGTTCTATACGAGCTTTGAAGTTAAATTTTACAGCAGCAAAATGAAACGTGAAAGCAACCTTCCGAACCCGGTGGTAACATTATGACATTTATAATCCTTTACGGTAAATTAATTCTGACGATTTGAAATTACTCTGTTTAAGTCTAATCATATGAAGATATTGTGAATTTGAATTTAAAAACAGGAATAATGTCAAAGTCAACGTCCAAAATATGTTTATTCGATTAGACTTTTTACAAAGTACTTTCAAATCGTCAGAAAGACACGATTACATAGGATTATACATGCTACCGCCAGGTTCGGAAGGTTGCTTTTACTGAGAAGAACCTGGCAAGAAACTTAGTAATTACTCTTTTAAAATATAATATAATTTAAAAAACACAAAATAAATCAGTTAAGAAATATAAGCACATTGACATATTTACGATGCACAAATGTCGATAAAATTTTAAATTTACTTAATAAAAAGGAAAAATCTAGTTCTACTTATATCGAAATGCGTAACTTGAAATGACCAGCCACAACAAGCACCTGTTCACAAATATGACGCGAATGCCGGCCATTGACCTCATAAAGAGACTTAATAAACGTCCTAATAAAAAAATAAAAATAAAAACCAATTATACAATTCAATGAATTGAACGGCCAGTGGTTCTAAATCCGTCATGTCGGCGTTTTATTGAATTTACCGCAATACCAATCGAGTCAGCGATTGTCAAAGGACAACGTCCCTAAGGAAAGAACGGCAATTTTCCGTATAACCGCGGAAATTATGGTAACAAGTATCGCTTTATCTCTTCCAAGGAGCAGGTTCCAAGTTAATTGAGATGTTATGACTGTTTGAGATTGCATTTAAGTTGGAGAGAATACCAAGAATAGCCTGTTTGGATCAAAGTTGAAGATGAATTTCTAAGGAAAATGTTTACAACGAGTTTCTGAGAGGACAAATAAATTAAATGCGTAGTTAAGATACTATTATTTTAATGAGATGAGACTTTATTTCCAGTTAAAAAAATATATTATAAAGTTCAAAGTTTCATACATTTTGTTACGACTGACCCTTAGGAATGGTTTGGCAAATTTTACAATGTCGATAACTATGACTGTAGCTTGACCCTCCAGAACCTATGAAATCCACACGTAGGCCAAGGCTCGGGTAAAAACTACTTTAGTATATTTTGTAACTCGATAAGTCTGCTTTTCCGTAAATTTCCAACCTAAATCGAAGTAAACACAGTAACCCACACGGTGTTATATCAACACGCCCTACAGACATGATAGATGAGGTAAAAATGAAACGTCAGAGTGGAATTATGAATCATCCGACTCTCCGGTGACGTGACGAGCCGGCGACACCCACTTTGAAATAATTAAGAACACGATGGAAACTAATGGGATTATCTGTCTGTCAGGAAAGTTCTTGGCTGCATCGAAGCAGTTATAAAGTAATGGTTTATGTCAAATTCGATGATAAAAATACCTACTTTAGTATTCGACAGCGTGTTAATGTTGTACCATATAAGTTTTACGCTAAAATGTATCAAGCTAGATTTATAAAATTGCTCATCATCATCTCCCTGGCCTTATCCCATACATTGTTGGGGTTGGCACTTGACTCAACCCGATGTGGCTGATCACCAGATTTTTTATACGAAGCGACTGCCATCTGACCTTCGCAACCCCTTTAACGAGGAAAATCTGTGATCTGAGTTAAACCAGTTGTCAGACTATTTTAGGCCTCCGACTGACCTGTAACGATTGCCAAAGATGATAAATTGGCAACCGGGACCGACGGCTTAACGTGCTCTCCAAGGCACGGAGGGAACTCGGGCGGTCACCCATCCAATTACTGGCTAGGCTTAGGGTTGCTGAACTTCGCTAATCGAGTGATATGCGCAATAGCAACTGTGCCACGAGCTCCTCATGATGATGATGATCTAATAGCTGATACGTATATCTAATATTAAAATTTCCATGTCACAATGTTAGTTACCGTACTCCTCCGAAACGGCAGGACCGATTTGTATGAAATTTTGTGTGTAGATCGGGTGGGTCTGAGGATCGGCCAAATCTATTTTTCATACCCCTACAAGATAGGGATGACCACCCCAAAAAAAATATGGCAATACAACGTTTGCCGGGCACAGCTATATTACGTTAACTTAAGTTTTATCCAGCGAAGCGTAAGCGGCTAAGGTTGGCAGGAAAATCTGGTGTTACTTACGTTTAGAATCAATTTTCAAATGCTGCAACAATTCACCCAAAATAATGCTAAACATTTAAGAGAAGTGGTGTTACACCAAAAGCTATATTGTGAAGAAAATTCAAGGTGGAAAGTGGGTGTTGAAACTCATGAAGGCATATTATTTGTAAACAATTTACAATAAAATTTGGAAACTAAAATAAATTAGGTTTGGTTCTTGTTTGCATAACTACATCCATTAATTAATTATTGAATGTGGATAAATGTCGAGGCAGTGTTTGTTTTTATACGTTTGAGGTAATTTCAAAGCATCTTTCACAATATTGACTATAATCATTTCGCTTCATTTATAATGCAGTAGACGCTTCGTCATAATAACTAAATAAAAAAAAAGAATATGCTCACGCCATCCCAGAAGGGTCTCCGAAGGGGTAAGCAGAGGTGTTGTAACAACACCCACATTTCAAGGAATATAATCAAGTGCCAACGTGACAGAGGGTGAGTCCATCGCCGTCTCAGGCACTATACATACGCATTTGAATTACTTCTCAGACAAATGCAGGTTTCCTCACGATGTTTTCCTTCACCGTAAAACACGTGGTGTGAAATTACTGCACATAAGTTTTTTAGAAAAACTCATTGGTACAGGCCCCGTTGGGATTCGAACTCTAACCCCGAGGCCACCACGGCTTCTTTAACTTAATTAATCATATTTTTTTATATTTCCCATAGATATTCGAAGCCCGCGACCTCCCCATCAAGGATGTAACAGGCAGCAGCGACCCGTACATCAAGGTGTTCCTCCTACCAGACCGCAAGAAGAAGTTCCAGACCAAGGTGCACCGCAAGAACCTCAACCCGGTCTTCAATGAAACCTTCTTGTTCAGGTAACAATGAAAAATATTTATATAGTTTAGGCCCTGGAGGTCTATTCACTTTCTCTAAAAGCGAAATTTCGCAAATGAACGAAAATCAAACTTAGTATCGCATTGTTTATCAAACACAGCTTTTCGTTCTATTAATAATTTTTTGAAAATTAAAATATATTATTAAAAGGAGTCCCTGTAGGCAAGGTTACGAAGATACTGGCTGCATTCCGCCTTTGAATGGCAAGACTAATTCTTTGACCGAGGTAGCTGCGAGCTCTTCGGTCTCCTGTGATGTCGACTAACCTTTTAGTTATTTCTTTAAAAAGCCTAATAGCGCTAGGACCCCACGGACCAAGGGCCTCGACTCCGAATGGGACAGAATCATATTCGGAATTTGAATTCGGCACTTTTGAATGTCGAAAATTTACCACCGGTTCGGATACTAGCCTTCTGAGAAGAACCGAGAAGAAAGCCAGGCATCATGTACATGTGATCAATACAGTATTCAAATATTTTATGCAGGTAGGTATTGACACACTTACTTACACCAAATTTGATGTAGGTATGCAGTAGGTATAAGTAAACTGTTTTCTAATAATATTAAAAGTATATAACATCATTCTACTCTACTATTATTCTAAAATAATAAGAAGTTGAAGTTATTTACACCTTTGATATTTTAGTGGATTTCTCAAAGTTTGTATCGAATACATTTTGGACGAAACAACAAAAACTTGAATTGCTTTTGTCCAAAGAATACCAACTCAATACAAACTATGAAACTAGCTTAATTGTGAAATTCTAGAAACGCTCCATGAAAATGTCTGCGTGGAGTAGGTACGAAATTATTCGAATGACCACGCCCGTATTACCCCTAGGGATAGGCTTAACACCGACTTTTCACCAAAGATGGTAAAGTTGGTACCAACACAGATTTCAGTTTATGAGTCTATCGACGTCTCAGGCACTTCTCAAAAATTGTTTCCTCATGATGCTTACCTTCACCCTAAATCACGTGGTGTGAAATCGCTGCACATAGAAAATCTCATTGGTACAGACTCCGCTGGGATTAAAAAAAGCGAAGATTTTTTTTTTCTTTTTTTTATATGCTCACGCTATCCCAGAAGGGTCTCCGAAGGGGTAAGCAAAGTGCTGTAAAAATAACAGCCACATTACATACATTAAATGCATAATATAAAGTGGTAATCGAATCTTATCAATGAGCCGTCATAAGATCTAAGTAAAATTCAATAACGTACCTGTAATTCAGTTTGTTGGTTTTGGCATTAATCACAATATCTAAGCAAGGTTGATTCAATCACAATATTGTTAGTCAAAGTTTTGTTATGCGGTGGTATTTAATGTCTGAGACTAAATTGATATTTCTGTTTAGAAATAGTCAAGTTGTTTCACCTATACAGATAAATAAAATGGAAGTGTCTGTTTGTTATTCCAAATTTTCAGTTTTTTATGTGGTTTTTACAAGAAAAAAACAATCAATAAGAGAAAAAATTAATGAAAATCGTACACAGCTAACTTTTATGTGAAAAGTAGACTTTCAAAGTTACCTGAATTTGGAAATTTTAAAATTGGGGCAACTTTGAAAGTCATATATTTTTTCTGGTCGCTTTAATGAAAACAATGTTACATCTTAACCACTCCCTGACAAATGAAATGGTATACAAAATGTAATTAATAGCGTTCACAGTGGCGACTGTTGACATGACTGTCAGCTTAGGAACCATTATCCAAACTAGAGAAAACCGTTTAAAAATAAATGTCATCGGTCAATGAACCAAAGCTTATAGAACATACCTTTACCCCACGGTTGTATGCTATGGATTAAGATTTGAACAATAAATTATGTTACTTAGTAATAATTTTTTGTTTAATTCCTCATAATAATTCCCGTTAATTCAGTCCAGACATTTCAGAGAACAAGCAGACGGACAGATAGACTGAAATTCAAATTCAAATGCGAAATAACTTTATTCGATTAGACTTTTAAAAAGTACTTTCAAATCGTCAGAAAGACACGATTACATAGGATTATACATCCGCCAGGTTCGGAAGGTTGCTTTTACTGAGAAGAACCTGGCAAGAAACACAATAATTAAACTTTAAAAAAAATATCATAAAAATATATATAAGCCCATGGACACAGTTGAAGTATATTTTTTTTAATATTAGTACAGTATTTATCATAATACCGGGCTGATACTTGGAAATTATAAATGGAAGACTCAATAACGTGAAACAATAAAAATAAATTATGGAAACTACAGAACTTTTCTCTTTATAATATTGGTATATACATTGATATAAGTAAAAATAGGTTCATTTAATTCTGATATTATACCGAGGTGGCAGAGTGGTTTGGGATGTCGGTAGTGTATCGGTTCCAATCCGATTTTATAAACTTATTTTCGGTGATGACACATTACGAGCAAAATCGTCAACATTAAGTATATTATAAACCAAACGTATAACGTATAAACGTAACTAAACGTAAGTATATTATAAACAGTACGTAAACATATGTTATTTGAACGAAAACTCGCCTGACAGTGACTCTCAACCAAAATTTACTTAATATTACTTCATCATATTTATTTAAGACTTAGATTAGGATATAGCTATTCAGGATCTAGATGGAATTGAAAAATCATTTTTGTGTTGGATAGATTAGTTATCGACGAATTCATTGATACATCCACAAGAGCCGTGGTGGCCTTGAGGCTTGAGCAGTCGCCTGCTACGCAAGCGGCGCAAGTTCGAATCTCAGCGGGGCCTGTACCAATGAGTTTTTCAAAAAAACTTATGTACACTGATTTCACACCACATGCTTTACGGTGAAGGAAAACATCTTGAGGAAACCTGCATATTTCTGAGAAGTAATTCAATGACGTATGTAAAGTGTCTGAGACGGCGATGGACTCACCATCTGTCACGTTGGCACTTAATCATCTTCGGTGAAAAGTGGGTGTAGTTATTACAACACCTCTGTCTACCCCTTCGGGGAATACAGGCGTGAGCATATGTCATTGATACATGACACGCGACTAGTAGGAGCATTAAAGGAACATGTTGCAAGATCTGGAAAATTATATTCACGATGATGAAGTTGCGGGCTAAAGTTAGTTCTGAATATGGGCCCAGGGGCATCACGCGCGCGTTGTCATGTAAAATCTCTTTACACCCTTCTTGAATAACCCTTTCATTTACTAACCTAGGGAAACTGAGAGAATGATTTATTCGTGTATAATTTTGTAGAGGTAACATTGTTATAGAAACGGATGCCATCCGAGGAGGTGTTTTGACACCAACACCCACTGTTTTTGGGTAAAATAAATTCTACTCAACATAAAAATATCATTATTCGATTAGAATTTTTACAAAGGACTTTCAAATCGTCAGTGACATAATTATACAGGATTTACATGCTACCGTCAAGTTCGGCAGGTTGCTTTTACTGAGAAGAACCTGGCAAGAAATTCGGTAATGACTCTTTTCATAAAAATATTATACAATACAAAATAAATAACATATGTAATGTAAGCCCATGATCACAGTTCCAGTGCCCAAATGTCGATTAAAGTTAAAATAAAGTTAAGTCTAGTAGTTCTACTTAAATCTTAATGTGTAGTTTGAGATGACCAGCCCCCACAAGCAGCACCTGTTCACAAATATGACGCGCATTCCAGCCATAAAGGCAATGAAGAATGCAATACCAGGGGCATCACACGTTGCCGACTCTGTAAATATTTCTTCACACCCTACTTGAAGAACCCCATGCTGTACTCGTTTGGGAAAACTACGTTGGGGAGTTCATTCCACAACTTGAGAGTGACTTGTTTCGCTTGTGTATCAAGCAACTACTCAAACCAATCGGGCACTACGACTCTGGCAGTGAAGTATTCCATAAAACCGAGCCCCCAGCTTTAAAAGGAAAATCATACGAGATACTTTTCTATTGACTTTACTTTTGATATAATTTTCAAGGCTATTATTTTTTCCGTTATAAAAAGATCACAAAATTTTCAAAAGATCAAAATCTTTCTTTCAAAAGACTTAAGGAACTGAGGAAAAATACTTATAAGTAGGTACCCATTCTTTCCTCCATGCAAAGTGAAAGCGAATTTCATCTCCAAAAAGTTTGAAATGACGAATTTAAGAAATCTTCAAGAAAATTGTATTATGTACATTGTTTAACTGACAAATAAACGTTCTCATTTCACAAAAATTTTGTTTTTCTAATATTTTATATTTTTTGCAGGAAATTCAACATTATAAGTACCGATATTGCGATATGAAAACCAAGTTTCTACGAATATTGTGAATAGTATTATAGCAAACGCGTAAGAATTCTCCCTTGTTTTGCCTCAGTGTCATCTTGCCTTTTAACGACTCAACTGTGGTGACGAATTTTTTTTGCAAAATGTAATTATTAATTCATCGTTAATACGGCAGATAAAAATTCAGATTTTGTATCAAAATTATTTTTTTTTTCTGAATCCTTTTAAGAAAAAGAAAGATATAAGGAATATAAAATAAAGATTCCACTCATTATAAAGAACTAACTAGCTGTGTCTCTCGGTTTTACCCACGTAGGATTAACAATATAAACCATGTTATGATTATTTTGCCCGGTTTTGCAACATTTTCCAATGAAACTTCTTCGAATAACCGCAGAGTGATTTTAAAAATTCTCGATGATAAAATGGAAACGCAAAAATAAATTGAGTTAACTCAAAACACCACGTGCTTAACGGTGATGGAAGCATCAGCCTAGAAATAGAAATAATATTTATTCACGGATGTCTGGGAATAAGCCCAAAATAGGTCTTATTAAAGGCAGAAGAATCACATATTTCACCCAAATTTGGGGCATTTAAATATTAACATCGGTACTGCAGTTACATTTTAACAGAATACATTCAAAGAAGAGAAGAGCCGTGGTGGCCTCGGGATTTAGCAGTCACCTGCTACGCAAGCGACGCAAGTTCGAATCCCAGCGGGGCCTGTACCAATGAGTTTTTCTAAAAAAAAACTTATGTACAGTGATTTCACACCACGTGCTTTACGGTGAAGGAAAACATCGTGAGGAAACCTGCATATTTCTGAGAAGTAATTCAAAGACTGGCTCAGGCTCTATACAGCCTGAGACGGCGATAGACTCACCATCTGTCACCTTGGCACTTAATCAAATTCCGTGAAAAGTGGGTGCTATGATAACAACACCTCTGCCTACCCCTTCGGGGGATACAGGCGTGAGCATATGTATATATATATTCAAAGATGTTTGACCTTAGACGGCAATGAACCAAACATTCATCTAGGGACACCTAATTTTCAGTGTCAAAAGTAGGCTTTATAAGACCACCTACTCCTTGCTCATTTATCTCCGGGGTTATTGCTACGTTGAAAAAATGTACTGAATTCCAATGAATATTATTCAATTTGTAATGCTCAGTTGGCGTGTCGTTGACCCGAGTATTACTGAAGTATCCCTTGGGGTAGTTTAAGACTTCGACAGTTGGGTTACTGCCCCGATGGCTGTCATCATGGACACTATCTGAATGATGGAGTAGGGTACGCGATTATACGATTATAAATATTAATCCTGTCGTGTGACATTCAGATTTAGGTATAAATCGCTACAATTAATGTGAAATTAAGCTATTACAACTATGACTGTTTAAGCAGCAGGAATTATATCTTAGATTTTATGTTACGGTACCAAAATGAAACGTCAAGGCTCAGAAGTTCTTAATACGCTCTGCTTAAGCCGTTGATGATAAACCGTCTATTGTCGTTAAGAATTATGACTACTCTGCAAAAATAGTGGGGGTAAATGCGCATGTATTTATAGCGAGACAGAGATAGACTCATGAAATAACTACTGCACATTTAAGGTCAGCGCTTATAACTTGCTATGGCACCGATATGTACTTTAACTGAGGATTCAGGCGAAAAGGTCCATGAATAAATGAAATCAGGGTCCCCTGCTTAGCTTCAATGTATAGTATATTCTATCAGATCCTGATGTGTGCTGTTGGGACGACGAGAGATACTACGAGACAAAAAGAGACCAAATTTGAGGTTTCTTGCAAAAAGAAATTTTAGTGAATGTGATCAGGGGCCTTACCATGAGCTCTTATAGCCATGATAGTTTTACTCTTATTATGAGACAGATATATTTGACGTGTATACATCTGTCACTGTCACACAGCTGAACTATCATTGCAATAAGCTCATGGTTAGGCCCCAGATGTCTCAATCAAAAAAAAAAATCTATCGGCTGAAATGAGATATTTTCAACGAATATTTATCAGCAAAAATTTGTACTTAGTAACGACTACTGAGAATTCCGCAATCTGCCATGCGAACAACTGACACCATTTTTCAAGAGCTCAAAAAAATGTTAAGCTCCAGGAGCTGTGTCTGCTTACCAGGACAATGGCGAGACTTGTAAGGCTCCAGCCGGACAAAAATAAGCAACTAAGGGCGCCCCATAGTGCCATTTACATATAAGGTTTACAAGGAATCTGGGCCTACTTTCGCAAAAAAAAGAACGTTTGCTCCATTAAACCTGAGGGTTGTCGATCTTAAATGTTTCAAAATTCACTCCTTTATTAAAATAAATTGTAAAATTCATTTTTATTATGTTTGTATACTTTCATATGTATTAGGAAAAAGTTGTAATTTTTGAATTACAAACAGACATTGCAATTTTATTTATCTGTATAGTTATAGATGTACAGATAATTATAGAACAATATTACCTCTAGGCCAAGTAACCCGTTACTTGCAGACGAGACGGCTCCGATTATTATGACAGCACAAGTCATGATAATTCCAAACTTCTGAGACGTATCCAAGGAGTTTCAAGTTGAGATACTGGTAAATTTAATGGAATGTAAACTTGTGCCTCAAAATAAACAGTGATTACTTATTTCATTTCCTCCCGCCGTCACCACGGAATTAATTTGATTGTTGAATCGGTTCTGATATTAAACGTTTCAATTGAGTACATTAATATAAAAGTTGTGTCTAGCTGTGCCTTGGTTTAATTTCAGAGATTACCCGGGACAAACAGACTGGACACACAAAAATTATAAGGATTTTTATGTAGATATGATCCGTGATTAGTGAAAATTTGTTAATTTGAAATTACAAATGGACACTTCATTTTTATTACGGAACTTTTTGCGCGCAATTCCGATTCGCACATGGTCGTTTTTTTTTCGTAAATTTATAGGTACCAAATACTCATCCATATATACTCAAAATATACACTTAAATAAAATGTTCGATTTTGTTTGAAACCTGTCACGTCTTCATTGATTCTCAATATTTGCGGGTAGTTTCAACTATTTTCTCTTCCCCAGCGTGCCATATGAAGAGCTACGCCAGCGCTACCTCCAGTTCTCCGTGTACGACTTCGACCGCTTCAGCCGCCACGACCTGATCGGTCACGTGGTGCTTAAGGGACTTCTGGAGTCCGCTGACCTTCAACAGGAGATCGAGTACACTATGAATATACTAGCTGCACCACAGGTATGGACTTTAATGCTTAATAACTAGGTCTATTTTTGTCCATCTTATTGCTATGATATTTTGACCCATGTAATCCAATAATCTCCTACTGAATTTCGGTTATCGGGATTGCATTTGCCCAGGAGATATTATAGTGCACAAGTGTGTGCGGGAACACAGGTGCACTCTTTATTCCCTCACTCTCATAGTCCGATGGGAGGCAATCAGACACGACCGGAGAGAGATCAGGCGTAGGACCAACGGTGCAACGTGCGCCCCGAGGCAAGGGGGTGGGGAGACCGCCAACTTCCAAACGTCCTTGACAGAAAAACCCAATATCTATTTTTGATCCGACTCGATCTAATATATATTTATTTGCCATGTTATGAGACGATGTGAGATGTATATGACGAATATACAGTTGTAGAATTATTGCAATAGCAACACATTAGGCCCCAAATGTCATAAATATTAAGAACATTAAAGAAGAATTCTGAGAAGAGAATGTAAAGTGAAAGAAAAATAAAGAGAAGAAAATAATAATGCACTGCAACACTCGATGTACTGGCAGATAACACCTTTAACTGGGAACAACATTAAACTTGTTGTAACTAATTTTTTTTATAATCGTTTGATTTTGTATTTGTTATCTGTGTATCTGTTAGTTGCCGTTATTGTTGTCAATCTATACAGATAAATAAAATTGATGGTTTTTGGGCAGATAATTTTTTTTTAAATTATTATTTAGCTAAGGGTAAATCGTCCATACTTTTATATCCATTTAATTAAAAGCTGTTATTTTGTTTTTACAAACAGACACTTCAAGTATATTTTTAACTGTATAGATTGATTAATATTTAAAACGATAGTAAATTTCAAGATATCGATTATTATGGACGAGGAGAAAAAGGTCTGAAATAATTTCTATCTAATGTCTACCCTGCATATGTATGGAGTTGCATATGTGTGAGTGTGATGGAAAAGAAGGTGGCATGGCTTATCGTATTCCAGCACACAACCAAAAATTAAGACAGTAATTTTCCTGAATCACATATTAAGAGGAAAGAATTTCATTAGTGTCGCTATGAGGATAAATATTTTCCGAGGGAAAATTCCTTAAGATTTGCTGAGTATTTTCAACTTTGCTAAATTAAGTTGACAATTTAGTAGCTTAAGATGTGTACTTTTAATATTTAATTTTACCTTCTTCGCGGCTTAGTGGAGGAATGAAGTAAAGTGAGGGACTTATACTCAACGTTAATATGAATTAAAAGATTGTAAGAACGTTGAACGAACGCTGGTCATATATACCACTTTTCAACCATCTTTATATGTTATAGACACAGTTGCTATTGCGCATAACATTCGGTCAGCGAAGTCAAGCAACCCTAACCCAAGCCAGTAGTTGGAAGGGTGACCAAGTATCCTCCGTGCCTCGGAGAGCACGTTAAGCAGTCGGTCCCGGTAGCCAATTTAATATCTTTGGCAATCGTTACAGTCGGAGGCCTAAGAAAGTCTGACAACTGGTTTAGCCCAGATTACCAATAAGTAACAAGGGATACGAAGGTCAGATGGCAGTCGCATCTTATAAAAATCAGGTGAGGCACATCGGGTTGAATGAAGTGCCGACCCCAATAATACATGGGATAAGGCCATGGATGATCGTTGATGTATTGTGCTTGAGACGTCGATGGAGTCATCCATTCCCATTTATTACAAAGTTTCAAAGTTTAAACCAAGATTAAACTCGGTCTCAAACTATATCTACCCCTTTTGCAATCTGTTTCATAGAAAGAGATCGAACTACTTTTATACCAAGGATTACCTTTGTCGATGTTTGTTTGGGTCTTCCTAGAAGGTTAGTTTCCCAACTTGTCATAGGTTTTTCGACGATCATAAACGACGTGTCTTTTGCCTTAAATCAGGTCTTTTAGATGATTTCCTTCATCGTATAGCACGTGGTGTGTAGGTAATCACTGCACATAAGTTTTCAGAAAAAAATCATTTTCACAGGCCGCTGGGATTCGAACTAGCGTCGCTAACGTAGCAGGCGACTCCTAAAACCCCACAACCACCACAGCTCTCTAATTTTTATTATTGTAATGACATACATACATATGCTCACGCCTGTATTCCCCGAAGGGGTAGGCAGAGGTGTTGTTATCACAACACCCACTTTTCACCGAATTTGATTAAGTACCAACGTGACAGATGGTGAGTCTATCGCCGTCTCAGGCACTATACACACGGCTTTGAATTACTTCTCAGACATATGCAGGTTTCCTCACGATGTTTTCCTTCACTGTAAAGCACGTGATGTGAAATCACTGGACGTAATTTTTTTTTAGAAAACCTCATTGGTACAGGCCACGCTGGGATTCAAACTTGCGTCGCTTGCGTAGCAGGCGACTGCTCTAACCCCGAGGCCCCCACGGCTGCTTTTGTAATGAATAATTATTTACTATGTAATGAAATTTACATGATGGCAGCTGAGTTTCTTGCCGTTTGTTCTGAGAAGGCTAGTTTCCCAGGGCCTAAACGCAATATAAAATAATCATTTATATGATATTGGTATTTCTTTTAAGTACAGTTGAAAAAAACAATATCCTTTGCACGTGTTTCGAATGAAGGACCGAAGGCTTATATCGCCTTCATGCGGTAGTAAAGTACGTTCTAATCCGTATAATATTAAGGTTTATTATCGTATACTTGGAAAGATTTATAAGATTTTCACACGTCACAATACACAACAAACAACGGGATCGAATGAGGTCGTTTGATTAATGTATATTTTATTTTGGGATAAGTTTTGATCGTGATTTGGCCAGCGTAACATTCGTCCCTTTCCAAACCATAAGGGCGAACCTTGAATGCGCAGTAGTTGACTACTGCTAGTTATTTAAGTTAAATAAGTCGGTCTATATGTATTAAGCGAAGCGAATAAAAACATGTGCATTACCACCACTATTTTCGCTGTGCGCTCATATCTCGTGACGGCACCTGTAAACCCGATGCGACTGATCACCTGATTTTTATACGAAGCGACTGCCATCTGACCTTCGTAACGCCTATTATTATACGAGGAAAATCAGTAACCTGGGTTATGGTACTGTCAGATTTTCTCATGCTTTCGATTGACATGTAGCGATTGCTAAATATGTTGATAATGCAACCGAGACCTGGAGAATGGAGGGAGTTCGGGCGGTCACCCATCGTATTTGCTTCGACTTTCGACTTGGGTTAAGTTTTCATAACTTAATTGATCGAATGATATGCGCAATAGAAACTGTGTCACGAGCCCTGACTTATTAAGAAGAAATAGTAAAGAAAAACTCAGAAATAAGTGCCTATTTAATTTCAAAGAAAAGCTCCCGCCGTTTCACCATTCTGTTCTAGAAAATATCGTATTTCGTATGAAATTTTCCGTTGAAAATCTACATTTCTTAACTCATATTCACGATTACATTTTTTTTCCATTTTCCAGTTCCCAGTTAATATCTCTGGACGGATTTGAAAGCTGTGCAATATTTCTTGGACATTTATCAAATCCTTTTACAACCCTCTTTTCAGGTTACATTTCAAGGTGGAACCTTTGTCACGTGACCCGGGGATCCTTGAGGCAGCCGTGTCTTATTTTCGAGAACAATATTAGGGTGTTATACTTTTATGATACTTTTAACTAGTCTTAGGGTTGTCATAAAATGAATTTAGTACGGAATTGACCTAGCTAGACTCACTATGAGGAAGACTCAAGACACTTTGAATTCTGAAAATTATTTATATATGGAGCGAATAAAAACTACCGTAACTTTTATTAACAATTTGTCATTATTATTATCTCTTATTTATGTGGTACTGTGTTGTTGTTATCTAAATATATATAACTCAAAGGTGATTGATTGACTGACATAGTGATCTATCAACACACAGCCCAAACCACTGGACGGATCGGGCTGAAATTTGGCATGCAGGTAGATGTTATGAGGTAGGCAGTCGCTAAGAAAGGATTTTGATTAATTCTACCCCCAAGGGGATAAAATAAGGGATGAAAGTTTAGGCTACTTTTAATTTAAAAAAATTAGAGTATGCTAACGTGGGTGAAACCGCGGGGCACAGCTAGTTGGAAGTGCTTATTTTGTTGTAAAATGAAGCTCAAAGTCTCAAAAATCTAAAAAGTTTTTCTTAAATAAAGTAATTAAATCTCGATTGTAACTTAATGAATGAATATCTTTGTTATCAGGAGAAGAAGGACCTAGGAGAGCTGATGCTGTCGCTGTGCTACCTGCCTACCGCTGGTCGGCTTACAGTCACCGTGATCAAAGCCAGGAATCTGAAGGCGATGGATATCAATGGGTCTTCAGGTCAGTTAGTTGTTCTATATACAAAACAGCTTAATTTACTATATATCTATAAATATAGCTATTTATAGCCCGTGGTTGTCCTCACGTTCGTGTCGCTTTTGGACAAGGTAAGGAACGAGTTTATCAGGGTAACTGCTACGCAAGCGATGCAAGTGCGAATCCTAGCAGGGCCTACACCAATGAGCTTTTTCTAAAAACTTACGTGCAGTGATTTCACTCCACGTGCTTAACGGTGAAGGAAAATATCGTGAGGAAACCTGTATTTGTCTGAGAAGTAGTTCAAAGACGTATGTACACCTCTGGTTACCCCTTCGGGGTCCCTTGTGGGACGGCGTGAGCATATTTATTGTTATTGATTTACAATTTTAAAATTCTCAACTTTGATAACCCTCCTGATGAAGTAAACTGGCTTCCTTACTGTTTGTATATTTATACTGTGACGATACCCTCCAGTAAAATTGTTTCAATGTCAACGAATTCAGACAAGGGAGTTGTACCGTTAGTTGAAAATTCGCGAGCTGAGTATTTTCCTCGAAAGGATATTTAGCTTTATAAACGAAAAACAATTTTCTATTGTACAAGAGATAACAGCCGCATTGTTCAAATGAAAAACCTCGCCAAAATTGCCAAAATTTAGAATTATTTTATATTTTGTAAAAAAAAGTTGAAAGTTTATTGACACGACACGTCTACGAAATGTTGTTTATTATAAATTGGTTTCTTTATTAGCTGAGCAGTAATTTGTTTTTTTGGCTTACTAAATATATTCAATTTCGGCTGCGAATTTTTCTTTTGCACTATAATATGGTTTCCAGTTATTGCATTTAATTCAAATATACTCGTAAAGCCTGGTGTCAACGGCATTGGAATAAAAAAAAAATATAGACTTTTATAAATAAAATTTAAGTGTCTGTTTGCAATTCTAAATTAATTAATTCATTCATTCATTAATTCAAATAATGACAAAAATTATAACTAATAAAATATAATTACATACATACATACAAACATACATATGCTCACGCCTGTATTCCCCGAAGGGGGGTAGGCAGAGGTGTTGTAATCACCCACTTTTCACCGAAGATGATTAAGTGCCAACGTGACAGATGGTGAGTCTATTGCCGTCTCAGGCACTTTACATACGTCTTTGAATTACTTCTCAGAAATATGCAGGTGTCCTCACGATGTTTTCCTTCACCGTAAAGCACGTGGTGTGAAATCACTGTACATAAGTTTTTTAGAAAATCTCATTGGTACAGGCCCCGCTGGGATTCGAACTTGCGTCGCTTGCGTAGCAGGCGACTGCTTAAACCCCGAGGCCAGAACGGCTCTCTTATATAATTACTTATATAAAAAATCAACAAAACATCTTAACACCCTATTTCCTACCACATAGATCCGTATGTGAAGATCTGCCTGATCTGTCAAGGCAAGAGGATCAAGAAGAAGAAGACAACGGTCAAGAAGAACACTCTCTGTCCAGTCTACAACGAAGCTCTGGTCTTTGACTTACCAGCTGAGAACGTATTTGACATTACCCTTCTTGTCAAAGTTATTGACTATGACAGGTAAGTCATCATTTGCGTTACGTTATGAGCGGATTAGGACCCATTGGGTCCCCAATATTCCACCCCCGGGAGGAGAACAGTTAATTATATATATTTTAAAGTACTTCGTATGGTAAGGTACTCGTCTCCTGGTATATGTGGCAATGTAGCATTATATATACGGACATAAAGGCGAAAAACATTGAAGCTATCTCTTTAAACTTCTGACGCCCTAGTATCTACTTTAGATGGAGCAGGGGATGAGTGGGTCCTGACCCTTGAATGCGCAGTTGTCTGTCTGTTGACTCTCATTTTATTCGCTCAGAACTCATAGCTCATGACGGCATCCCT
Organism: Watsonalla binaria; assembly: GCA_929442735.1. Classification (NCBI taxonomy): domain Eukaryota; kingdom Metazoa; phylum Arthropoda; class Insecta; order Lepidoptera; family Drepanidae; genus Watsonalla; species Watsonalla binaria. The sequence continues at coordinate 6,365,428 of OV838938.1, forward strand.
CTTGTATGCCTTTTGTTCAATTTGGGAGTCCAACTTCTACCAATATACTTTGTGGTGGTTTACCACATTTACAACGGTGTTTGGAGGATTTGATAAGCGCTTATCAATTATTGATGGGCAGTTTATTATACAGTTTTTAATTCATCCGTGATTAAGTTAAAGCACATTTCATGTATAAGAAGAGAGGTAGGCCTGAATGCGACCCTCGTCCAATGACCTCACAGAAGATCGCGGCCTAATAATTATAGCTTAAAATATAATATTATTGTGTTCCTGCGGAAAGGTCGCCAGTGCCCCAAGGAGTAGGAGTTTAGACACTGTGCTATATAGTTGTCATTAAGATAGATATATAAATAATCGTTGATGTATCACACACCAACAACGTATAACAAAAATTAAGTCACAGCGATATAATCCCTAAGAATATTATAAATGCGAAAGTAACTCTGTCTGTCTGTCTGTTACGCTTTCCCGCTTAAACCTCTCAACCGATTTGATGAAATTTGGCACAGGCAATCTTTAGACCCTGAGAAAGGACATAGGCTACCTTTTATTGCGAAAAAAAGTATTATATAAAACTAAATCTACGCGGGTGAAACCGTGGGGCACAGCTAGTTCTTTATAAAGGGTAAGCTATGCAGTATGATGGTTCGCATACGCTCGTTTGTCACCTTAATAGTTCAACTAAGAAAGGAAATCCAAGGTCTATTAATATTTCCTTAGAATTGGCCCGAACGAGCTGATCGGTTGCGCGGCCATCGGCTCAACTCTTATCGGCATCGGCCGCGAGCATTGGCTTGAGATGTTGGATAACCCTCGTAAACCAGTCGCCCAGTGGTACCCGCTGAACAAGAGCCCGCCCACCAACATCACCCTGCCTACCGAAACCCAGCAGAATGGTGGCTTAAGCTGCTTAAATGGAAGGTAAGCTTGTATTTGCACAACAAGTGCCGAAAGAAAAAATGCCAAGTAAAACATATTGATTTATCCTATTGCACGAACATTTTGACTACTCAGATTTTAAGGCAATATTTTTAAATCGCAGACATTGAAGTAACGGAAAAAAAGAAATTGCACAAGTAATTCTCAGGATTATCACTTGGCACCCATTAATTTACTTAGAACCTTAAGACTGTGACTGCGTATCGTGTATCCTTTGTTGGAGATCCATAAATAAATAAATTTTGATCAAAATTATCTTACTGGCATCTCCACGCGTATCACTGATAGTGAACTTGTCTCTATTTTTCATATTTATGTTTAAAATTCTATCCTAACTAGTTAGGAGTGAAACTCGTACTGCCAACGTTCATAGACTGAAGGCTTACCATCAGGCAAACTATACGCTTGTTTGCAACCTTTGAAGTATAAAAAAATTGTTTATTGTGCAACGAATAGGCACCGATAAAAAAAACATTTTCACTTATACAATGTTAAAATATAACACTGAGTAACATCATCATCGTCCCTGGCCTTATTCATAGTTGGGGTCGGCACTTGATTCAACCCGATGTGGATGATCACCTGATTTTCGTACGACTGCCGTCTGACCTTCGTAACCTCTTCTACGAGGAAAATCGGTAGTCTGAGTTAAACAAGTTGTCAGACTTTCTTAGGCCTCCGACTGACCTGTAACGATTGCCAAATGATGATAAATTGGTAACCGGGACCGACGGCTTAGCGTGCTCTCCGAGGCACGGAGGGAACTCGCCCGGTCACCCATCCAACTACTGGCTAGGGTAACATAGGCTGTATTATTAATCAAGTTAAATTAGGGATCCTTTATATGGAAGTTAGTAACTCAATAAAGAGGTTTCCCTTCTCAGATGAAGAGACAAAGTTCGACCGACTGAAGACACAACGGACAGGCTCAGCTTAAAACTGCGATGGAGGTCACAATCTCACGATGCCAAACCTTGACGTAAGTACATTTGAATAGGTAATACCGGTTGTATGTCCATTTACTGTAGAGGAAGTATATAAAAGAATATATAAGTGATATATGTAGAGGATAGACATAGACCTGTTATAGTAGAGCAAATGAATTTAATCCATACATATTCGAATTGTTTAAATGTAGCAAAGAATATTTACATATACCCGATATGATTTTGGCGTAGTTTGTAGAATTTGTCAGTAATCCATGTGTATTGGTGTTTAATTACTTTAATATATAATAAAGTACTTTACATTAATAGTATATACTTACCATGTTCATTTACACTGTATCGTTTGATACTATCCCTTTCATATATTATATACACTGTTGTCTCTATATAAAGGTATATTTGTATCATACTTATATCTAAATGTAACGCACACTTCAAATTCAAGACTTGGTCATGTCATTGTGTACATTATACAATTTATATTATTATAATATTGATGTTAAAAATGCATAATTGTTGTCTTTTACGATAAGTAATTTTAATCATATCAAAATAATATCCTTCGAGCAAAATATATGTAAAAGATATATACATTCCTAACGGTTCGTTAAATATCAAAAGCAAAGACGAATTGAGTTGAATTGAGTGTTGGACAATAATATATATTTATATATTGAACGCTGCATATTTCCTTTGGAACTCAAATCAGACTCTCTTTAAAATATGTACCTATGTAACATGTATATTATATTATATGTTACGATCTTGTAAGATGAAAACAAAGCTTTAAATCGTGTTAAAATTAATGTTTAAAATGTATATCTTTCTGTAATTCGATGTTGGAATAATCTTGTATGAGTATATAATTCCGTATGATATGACTTTGTAACAAAACATTAGCTTTCCTACAGTGACTTTCCTTAACGTCATGAAAAATATATAAAATAATATGTCTATCCTCAAGTCTTTACGTCAAATTTGAAAAGATTTTTATGAATAGATACATTTTCGAATTTAAGAAAAGTTTATAATAAGCTTATGTCCAGCAATGGACTTTTGACTTGGGCAGATTTGTTGATGGACTATATATTTTCGGCGTTTGAAATCAACGTGCTGATTGAGGCTATCCAATACTGAAATATTTTTAGACCAATATGATTCCAGGTACATTTTTTAACTTTATAGTCATGAGTAAGACTTGGATCATTCAGAGATCTCCAAACTTCTGGTGAAATAGTAATTCGACTTGGCATATTTTTACATGCATGGTTCAGGGAAATACAATTTGGGATAAAATAATATCACTGATTGCAACAAATTTGAATATAATACTTAGTTTAGTTTTTTTTTCTCTTTATAATATTTATTACCTATTTTGATCTGATGAATAATAATCAAGGTTTTTACATTAATAATAATGGAAAATTACTTATGTTTGGTACGAGAAAAAGAAAAATAAAATAAAAATAATTAATAGAATACAGAATTTAAATTAGTGTCTGCGAGAATTTGTTCCTTTAGTTTGTCGTATAAATCAAATACAGTTTTAAAGATTTCTTTTCAAAAGCATCTTGTTCACGTCTGACTTAGAATTCATTTCAATTTTATACACAAATATTGTATCTCATATTCGCTTTAGAAACAAATCTCTTTGAACTTATGAATTTAGCATTATTTGCTTGAGATATTCAGTGAGTTTAGGAGTTTTGGAACCACTTAATAGTTGATAATAACATTCCCTCGATTACTGACTTTTATCACAATATGATGTTCAAAAATATACATCTAAATCTCGGATAATGCTTTTTTAATACAAAATATATATTGCATATTTTCCTTACCAAGTATTTATTTAGTATGTTTAAATTTCAATATCCAAATTAAATTATAATTAGTGTCGTAACTTATTGTAAACGATATTATGACTAAGATAATAATTATAAAACTAATTACCTTGGAATAAAAAGCGTATGTCTCATAATTATGAATGAAATATTCGGTCAATGTATTTAGAAATAGCAAACTTTTCAGAGTTCACGCTTTCATGAAGTACAATTCACAAAGTTTTCTGATGAAATTTTCATTAAACATTTTCTGTTTTTGATGATATGTTGAAATGAAAAAAAACAAAAGGTGACATATAAATTTATATACAGACATATGTATATATGCAACAAATTGTTATTATTAATAATTAAGTCACTAAATATCACTTATATTCTGAGCACTGGATTTGATAGCTCTTTTATTATTATGTATCTTGTTGGAGAAATCTCAATTTTCAATAATGAGTTTAGTAAGCGGTATTTAGGTATTATGATATTACAATTATTAAGATCATGGCTATGGGAGCTAAGGTTCTAAGATTTTTATAATATTAACGTAGATTTGTAATTTTAATCAAATTAGTATATGAGTCTAATATATTTGGTATTATTTTATCTAAAGTTTCCTTGTGAATCTTAATAATATCAGACGTATATATATAATAGACGCTTCATTAAATATAATTGTGGAGAATTTGCACACGCCTTTTTTCAGGACGAATAAATAACAACCCACATTATAGGACGTGGTCGGTCACAAAATTTTTTTCATATAAATCTATAATTTTTCAATAGCACACATACGTTAACGATTTCAGTAAAATAAATAAAAAACTGTACTATAACTGATTCTAAGAAAGATAGTAAACATTTATTGTAGTAAAGGCCTATTCAGACTGAGATCTGGGCAGAAGTAAATAGCACAGATAACGTTGGTCTGAATATGCCTTTAAGGGGGCCTCAAAATCTCAATAACCCCTCGATCTCTCGCATTTTGCCAATAGGAGCTTATGGTAATGCATTTGAGCATATCCCAAACTAACCTAGCCCTTTACCGTAGGAAAAAATCTAAGAAAAATGTAGGACTTAGAAAATATAATTATGTAGTCATTAGAGTTCAGTATGTATCCTATTCCTATCTTTTCCCAAAAATGTATTTGATGGACATAAGCGGTAATTGAAAGTACAAGAGTGAAGTGTATGAGAGGTAATATTTTTGTATGAGATTAGATTAATTGTCGTGACGTTACTTAAGTCTTTGTAAACTGTTTAGGTGTAAGTGAATGTAAGTAATTATACTGAATTATGAATAAAATGTTGACATTTTTTTATTCGTTTTTTATTTTGATAACTCCCGCCATGTAGTATGAATAGGATAGCTTTGTGGTCCGGGACCGCGTACGGTACCGGGAACTTATATTTATTAGTTTTACTTTAACAAAAGTGAAGAACCAGTTAATTTGCTAAAGATGTTGATTACGTACTTAATATATTTTATGATATGATATTTTAATAATCCTGAAAGTCCAAGAAACAAAAAATCTAAGACATTTTGTGTTAAGGATTTGATTCGAAATAAAAGGATAAAATAAGACGTGATCTTTATTTAAAAAACGTCGTTAAGTTTTAAAGAGGGATAACAATTTTGTAAAAAAATTTGGCAAATGCAGTATATTTTTTTTAATTATTTGATTCAAAATGAATACCTACATATAATATATTTCCTTGGCATATCTATCAACCAATATTTATTTGATCATTGTATTGGATCCTTATTTTAAAAATAATAATGTGAAATTCGAAAATAGAAATAATAATATAATAATAGTATTTATTCCTTTTAATATGATAATATTATTTTATTCCGATTATATATGATCGTCTTGGTATCTTATGCAAATAAAAACTTTCAGTTCGTAATAAACTATTACTCAGACACACGTATTATTTGTCTGAGTAATCCCAATGACCTTTGGCGTAAGGTTCAAATCCGTTCGACGTTGTTTACAGTACATATTGAATTTTAAATTGAATTCCGTGACCGGTCCACGGAATGCAATCATGGCCCTTAAAGTGTTTGATTTACAGATCAATTTCGCTTGAATATATTTGCTCTGATCTCTTGTAGGGAGTGGGTTATAGGAGGTCACTCCGATCCTAACTCGCTTCTTTTATTTACATCTTCTAAAGGTCAAATTGCGATCTATTTAAGGATGAACTCGTCGATAGATCATTATTACTGGTAGCTAATAAAAAAAAAACATTAAAAATTCACAATCAATAAAAAGCTGCCGCGTCTCTATGCTGTCGCCGACGCAATCGACGCGAGTGGTGACAGGAATACAAAGGCAAGGGGTGAGGCTAGATCGGTAGGACACCGTGTCCTACCATGGTGTGTTTATGGAGGCATTTCTTACGAGTTCTTATAGGTTCTTATAGGAGTTTCTTATAGGTAACTCCTATAAATGAAACGAGGGCTTAATGATTTCCGTATTTCATCGGACAATACCATCTAAAATTATGAGTATATTTTACACATATTTAGGACAAGAATCACATAGGTACATGATTACTCTCCTGAAAAATTGTCCTTCTGTCATCCTTACACATTGTACCTTACTAAAGATTTCACCCAAATAATGCTGCCTTTGAGTTGTGCTGACCTGCAGCAGAGGACACCAGTGCGATCTATCATCTGTCCCCCTAAGCATAGAGTAGCTGAGGAGGTTTTAGTATGGTAAGAATCTCACGTACCCCGACTGTCTCTACCAAGGCGGTACCTTTGTTCCCATTTATAAGTTTACAGAAGGATTGCTATCTCCATTACCAATCAGATTTGATCTATACATATCTTGACTTTCATAATAATGTTAACTAATGATAAGTTGTTGCAAAGAAAATAAGGCTAAAATTATAGATTTCATTATTCAATTCAATTTAAAATATCTTTGTATGATTAGACTTTTAACAAAGTACATTAAAATCGTCTTAACGATACGATTACACAGGACACATGTTACCGCCAGGTTCGGAAGATTGCCTTTACTGATAAAAATCTCGCAAGAAACTCAGTAACTACTCTTGTCAAAAAAATATTTACAATTTTGGGATTTATTATTGAGATTATATTTATCAACCTAAATTACAGGTATATAAAATTCAAAATTCAAAATATCTTTATTTGATTAGACTTCTTACAAAGTACTTTCAAATCGTCAGAACGACACAAAGATACATTATACATGATTATAAATGTTACCACTGGGTTTGGAAGGTAGCTTTTGTTGAGAAGAACCCGGCAAGAAACTCAACAATTACTCTTTTAAAAATATTATATATATTATACCATGTTATTGGTTACAGTATTTATATCTCATGAATATAAGCCCATGGACACAGTTCAAATGCTCAACTGTCAAATATAATAACTAAAATATTACAAATATTTGTGAGCATGGCAAATTCCAGCCAGTCAAAGCAAAGATCAAACTAAGATTAATTAATTGTAGCAAAAGTACAGTGCCAATGGGATTATTTACAATAATTTTCCTACAACGATACATCCCAGGCTCCCTTATCACAAATATAATCACTTACAGTATAAGTATAAGTATTTCGAGTTTTCTTTCACTGAAAGACTGCACTACCACTGAAACTTCAGGCTATGTTTTATTAATCCAACGCGGACAAAGTCACGGCTGAACGTAGTATCCAATCAAGCTTTACGATGAACAACAAGCTCCGGTTTCAAAGCAGAGAACCTCATTAAGGTAGTTGGTAGAGGCTACGGTGACTCACTAGTTTTTAGTTAACTATACTTTGATCGTGAGATTTTCTAATTAATTTTAAACATCAGGCGAATTTCATAGGAAATAGAGCTTATTTTTAACGTTAATTGAGGCTTCGTTATAAAAGTTCCTTTTACTGTATAATTGTTTAAATTATACAGTCGGTGTTAGGGCGTTTCTCTTCTTTTTGCCATAATTTTCAAAAGTAGACAATATTTATAAAGCCGTGGTGGCCTTGAGGTCTGAGCAGTCGCCTGCTACGCAAGCGACGCAAGTTCGAATCCCAGCGGGGCCATGTACCAATGAGTTTTTCTAAAAACCTTATGTACAGTGATTTCACACCACGTGCTTTACGGTGAAGGAAAACATCGTGAGGGAACCTGCATATTTCTGAGAAGTAATTCAATGACGTATGTAAAGTGTCTGAGACGGCGATGGACTCACCCTCTGCCACGTTGGTACTTAATCATCTTCGGTGAAAAGTGGCTGTCGTGATTACAACACCTCTGCCTACCCCTTTGGGGAAAACAGGCTCAAAACTCTACAGATTCAAAAGTTATGTAATCGGCGGGCTAGCTGTTGGAAACAACCATTTGTTATTTTGATAAATATTTGATTTGGTGGTATTACTTTGTACGGTGATTACTTTCCGAACTTATTCCAAACCATAGTTAATAAAAGAGTCGTGATGGCCTCGGGGTTTGAGCAGGTGCCTGCTACGCAAGCGACGCAATTTCGAATCCCAGCGGGGCCTGTACCAATAAGATGTTTTTAAAACTACGGTTAAGGAAAACATTGTGAGGAAACCTGCATATTTCTGAGAAGTAATTTAAAGACGTATGTATAGTGCCTAAGACGGCGATGGACTCACCCTCAGTCACGTTGGCACTTAATCATATTCGGTGAAATGTGGGTGCTGCGGTTACAACACCCCTTCGGAGACCTCCTGGGATGTCGTGAGCATATTTATTTTATTTGATTATAGTTAATATAGTGCGTGTTTGTTAGCTTGAACGCGCGTCAAAACCTATAATCAGGATAGCGGTCAAACTCGGTTTCTCAAGCGACACCGAGACAATTTAAAAGATAACGCTTGGTGGTCGTTGGGTTTGAGCAGTCACCTGATACGCAAGAAACGTAAGTATTAGTATAAGTATTAGCGAAGCAAGAATCCCAGCGGGATCTATACCGATGAGTTTTTCTATTAAAACTATGTGCAGTGGCTTTACGGTGAAGGAAAACATTGACACAAGGAGATACTTCGCATATGTTTGAGCTGTAATTCAAAGACGTATGTATAGTGACTAAGACGGCGATAGATTCACAATCTGTCACGTTGGTACTTAATCATCTTTGGTGAAAAGTGGGTGTTGTTACTACAACACTACCTACCCCTTCGGGGAATATCTGCGTGAGCCGCGTATGTATGTGTGTACGTAAAAGCTAAGAAAAAGATCATATCTATTCTCGTCATGTCAACACAAACTTAATTTAGTACACATTGTGCCGCATCCCACGCAACAAGCTGCGTTCACTCGATTCTATAAATAGGCTTACTTTGAAGGACGTCCTTCGAAAGGCTTTGCTCAAAGGTAAGTAGGTCAACAGAGACCCGCCTTGCATCCTGATATTGAACTTGGTACAAAAGATCTTTACTTAAAAACGACTAGCGGACGTTACGCGGTTACGGCCGCGTTGTTGCCCGTTTCCGTGCGAGTATTGGGATACAATATAGGCTATGTTACTCGCTGATAATGTAGCTATCCATTCCTGTAAGAATTTTTCAAATCGGTTCATTCTTTTCCAAGTTAATTTGCTACATAGAAAAAAGCAAAATAATCCTTGTAAATCCTTTATAGTATTAGTATAGATACTTCAACATACATTCTGTTAAGTAACAAGAGATAAGTGTATAACGAACACTCCTTGTAATTCGTAGCTACCCGACTGGGGATTGTATCTCAACCTTACAAAAGATCTCAGTCAAATGACCTTAGAGTAGTGAGATATTACGTCAGCGCTCCGTGAAAAGAGCACTACTGTAGAAATATAGTATTGACAAAAATATACCCTACTTATACAGTGTTTGCATATCTTTAAATAAATGCAGTTAGTTACCACCTCTATATCGCTAAGCGCTCATAGCTCGTGACGGCGCTTCTACAAGTACCCGTATGCATCACACAACTCTCTTCTCCTAGCAGAGATCGATTACGCTATTTCTAATTTCGAAGGCACATGTATCAGTCCAGCAAAAATCGGTCCAACCGTTTCGGAGATTAGCCGGAAAAAATGTACAGACAGAGATTTTTTTTTAATTGTTTTTTTATGTCAGTACCATTTTATATATACTCTCATATTATACTACAGTGAGAAGCTGTTATTTTGGAATTATAAACAGACACTTCAATTTTATTTATCTGTATAGATATATAGATATTCTTTGACTCTCATAAACGAGTATGTATATACCCCTTTTGCCGCCCAAAGCCCTCGATACTCAGAGGAAATCAGAGGCAGAGAAAATTATTGTACTTTCAAATAGAGCTACTGAAGTCTAGAACTGACTTTTTAATAAGACATTTGCCATCATCACACATTTTTTTCTGTGTGACGTTTATATGATATATTAATTTTTTTATAGAGGAATTAACTCCTAACAAAAAGTTCTAGATAGTTATTATTGCAGATGTTTTTACAGATATAAAGGTTTCACTGGCAGATAGCTGATGTAACAAGGAGTAATGTCGGCTAATATTATTTTATTTAGGGCCATTCATGAAATTAAGTTTACAAAAAAAAAAATACATAGAATCTCTGGCCTAAAAGTGTTTTTGTTTATTTTGGATACGAAGCTCAATCTGTGCTTAATCTTAATATATATAAATCTCGTGTCACAATGTTTGTCCTCAATGGACTCCTAAACCACTTAACCGATTATAATAAAATTCGCACACCATGTGCAGTTCGATCCAACTTGAGAGATAGGATAGTTTAAATCTCAAATTATAGTCGCAATTTTAATTTATTGCTAATTATTTGTCTGTTATTATTTGACAGTCGCAATTATCTGTTAACTCCAAATGATTCTAACACATGTCGATACCTTTCGACGTGGTTGAGTAAGTAATCAATAGATGGCGCTGCTCTTAGATTGTTTACTATAATGTCATATAACAAAAACTTTAGCCACAGCAACGCGTGGCCGGGTCAGCTAGTAATTATTATATAATACAGTAGCAACTTCGTTAGGTAACGAAATAAATCACTTCTCTCAATCACAAACTAAAAGTAAACTACGAGCTCATTAAAACCAACCTTACCTACCTCAAATAAAGCTTAAACTTCATAAAATTAATATTCCGTCTGAGAGACGAGAGTTTAAAATGAATTAGGGCTAAATACCCAAGTCTCGGATATTAATGAGGTAATTTTACTTCATACTTAGTTTCAAGTACTGAAGTAGTCTTAATGCAGACTAACTGTGCCGCGCTGTTTTACCTGTAATGTAATTTCATGAGTGGCCCAAGGAACCTTAATATTTTTTATAAAGTCTAACTTACTAAAAATAAATATGCTCACGTCATCCCAGAAGGGTCTCCGAAGGGTTAAGCAGAGGTGTTGTAACAACAACACCCACATTTCCCTGAATATGTTTAAGTGGAGAGAGTGAGTCCATCGCAGTGTGAAGCACTATACATACGTCTTTGAATTACTTCTCAGACATATGTCGGTTTCCTCACGATGTTTTCCTTCACCGTAAAGCACGTGGTGTGAAAACACTGTACATAAGTTTTTTTTTAGAAAACCTCATTGTTGCTGGCCTCGCTAGGTTTCGAACTTGCGTCTCTTGCGTAGCAGGCGACTGCTCAAACCCCGAGGCCACCACGGCTCCTAAGTTACTCCTTGTAATATTTGCTATCTACAAGTGAAAGTCACTTTAAAATTGGTCCTGCCGTTTCAAAAATTAGCCAGAAACATCACACAGGTAGACTGCCAGACAGAGAAAAAAAACATATTATCTGAGACTAGCTTTTGCTCGCAACTTGGTCAGTGTGGAATAGTTACATCGGGCTAACGACTATTTTTTTTTACTGTCGAGGGGAATACCTTCAAAAAGTCCCCGACCGCCCTGGGAGGTCTGGGTATGTGGGATTTTTACCGCACTAAAACCCCCCCGGTGGCCATCCTCAGTGCACAGTGGCACCGGTGTCCCCCCACACTTTGCCGGGGCACATCCCCCGGGGCAGCTGTATCGTCGTCCGTGGAGACCTCGCTGTGCAAGACATCGCAACCTTCTCGGGCCCGCGATTTATCAAGGAAGGCTATATATCGCTAAGCCAATCGCGGGTTATAGTTATCGTTATCCCAAAGTTCCTATTTCAGGTAGATGCAGTCACAAATTGAATATTAAAAAAAATCCACGTTTCAAGCTTACGATATGGGAACGATGAGAGAATCCCATTCAAAGCAGCAAAAATGCGCAATTTCACTCCGATTTGAATACAATAACGTAGATATTGTTTTGAAAAAACAGTCGTTTCAAAGTTAAAATCACCGACGTAAAACATTATAACGTTCTGCCTTTAACTTTTTGATTTATCTATCAGCTTAAATGAGCAAATGGAAAAGGTACAGGACTGGAAGGCAAGCAAATATGGTTCCATTAGTTCTGTGAAATATTAATGTACGGTAATCTATTCAGCTGGTTATATTTAATGCTATCCTTTGTATATATTTAACAGTAAGTTAGTTATAAGCTGTAATGGCTACACAATATGGCTTAATTTTGAATAATACATCTTGACATGATCCTGTAAGAAGACCTTGAAAAACGTTTGTGAGGGAAAAAATGGTTCTGCCGATACTCTAACAAGTAGCTCCTAGGTATTTTTATACTACCAAGGTGGCATAAAGTTCTTAAGAGAGTTAGGTAAGAGTGGTAGGGCATAACGAGATCTCCGTAAAGGAAGGATCTCCGAGGAAAGATATTTGTAACGAATTGGCTCTAAAAGTAGCTGACTGATAAAAAATCTTTCACCATTTGATTGATACATTATCACTGATTAACATAGGCTATATTTTATCCCCGTACTCCCACGGGAATGGGAACTACGCGGGTGAAACCGCGTGACGTCCTCTGGTTCTATATAAACGGCCTGTTCACGTCCGGTAGGCAACGCGTGAGTGATACTTGGTGTTACAAGTGTACATAAAGAGAAGCCGCTTACCAGGTGGACTGCACCCTTATTTTATTGAAGTAGTATAAATAAAATCTGATGGTAAGCGGCTATGAACGCCACCAGTTGCCTTACCGTGAGGTCTTATTATTACCATGACAGTTTGACTCATATTACGACACTGTTTAAATCTGTCACTGTTACACAGCTGAACTTTCAGGGGAATGGACTGGAATGACGTGTAAAATAAAAAGATCCCTCTGATTTTTCGCAAGTCTATGTCAGGCCCTCTCAGCGGGCGACCATGGCACAGTTAAAATATAAGCATTACAAGCAGTTTGGAAACTAGGAACAGATCGTTCGAAACTACACACTCACACACACACACGTCTCTACAAGAAAATAAGCGGAATATGCGTAATGCCAGTAAGAGGTGTCACGTCATTCACGTCGTTTACAAAACGACAGATCTACTTTGTGATTTCACACCACGTGCTTAACGGTGAAGGAAAACATCGTCAGGAAACCTGCATATGTCTGAGAAGTAATTCAAAGACGTATGTACAGTGCCTGAGACGGCGATAGACTCACCATGTCTCGTTGCACTTAGTCATCGTCGGTGAAAAGTGGATGTTTTTTTACAAAAACTCTGCCTATACTTCGGGGAATACAGGCGTGAGCTTATGTTTATGTTTTGTGAGATCTACACTGTTTACTCTTAATGGAGCAAATGTTCTTATCACAATAAATACGCCGAGATTCCTTACTGCTTGTTAAGCTTATATTTATACTGTAACCAAGGCTCGGTACATTGTTGGAGCAATCGATGAGCCCTTTCTTACAACTTAATCACTGGAGAGTTCTGTGTCGCCGCAATTACACACCTTGCCTTAAGGGATACCTAACCTGCACGTAAAGGGACAAATTAACTTCTTCATGTCCTTTACAAAGTAGGACGAGTGTGGAGCTCTAATATTGCATAATATTTGGAATTTGTTAACATCATTATTTTCAGTATATATTAAAAATTAGAGAGCCGTGGTGGCCTTGAGGTTTGAAGTTTGAATCCCAGCGGGGCCTGTACCAATGAGTTTTTCTAAAAGACTTATGTACAGTGATTTCACACCACGTGCTTTACGGTGAAGGAAAACATCGTGAGAAAATTATTTACAACTAGCTGTGCCCCGCGGTTTTACCCGCGCAGAGTTAATTTCTTGGTTGACCTGCGGAATCCTAATGTATTTTTAAATCAAAGGAGTCTAAGTTACTCCTTGTAATTAGCTATCTGTTAGCTATCTGTCTGAGTGTCATTTCATTTAACTATATATAAAAAGCTGTACATATAGACAATTTTTTTGGATATCCGATAGTGCGATATCACCTTCGCAATAACCTATCATTCTCAAAGATGTATTCAATTTAAATTACTTAACTTTTAATCATCTTCGGTGAAAAGTGGGTGCTGTTATTAAAACACCTCTGCCTAACCCTTCGGGGAATACAGGTGTGATCATATGTATGTAACGTATGTTTAACCAAATTTGTCGTTTGCAAAACCACTTTTCCTAAGGCAATAGACCGATAACCAGGACTTTGAAATAATAAGTGGATTGTTTTTATTACTACATTGATATTTAACTTACGATATTGGATATCGTATATTTGCTGGAGTGAATTAAAAATAGAAGGACATGTAAGCCAATATTGCCACTAGAGCGGGACCCAATGTCGCTAATTAATAAATAATAAGGATTCTGTTTCGGTAACTATTAAATATATACCTACATAACACAGTTATATTATAATTGTGTCACATACATATGCACACAGTTCTATATTCCCTGAAGTCGTAGGCAGAGGTATAGTTACAACAGCACCCACTTTTCACAAAAGATGATTAAGTGCCAACGTGACAGATAGTGACGTCTCAGGCACTATACGTCTTTGAATTACTTCTTAGACATGCAGGTTATCTCATGATGTTTTCCTTCACCGTAAAGCACGTGGATTGAAATTAACACATTTTTTAGAAAACACATTGGTCGCCCTGCTGGGATTTGAGCTTGCAACACGGCCACCGCAGCTCTTCTCCTTATTATATCATTAAAATATTATGTGGTTTAAGCCAAGTGTTCGCACAACCGCAACGAACAACTGGCCTTACAAGCAACGCTTCCTCAGCCTGCCCACATAGCGCGGCGTAGATAAGCGTAAAGGGGCGGGCGAGAAAGAGATAGCAATACAAAATACAACAACGTCATCATCAACGGTCGTACTCAAGAATTCCTTACATAATTCGCATTAGTCGAACAATTAGATTTATATTTTACATTATACAGTATACAATACCATACATAGTTTCTTTTGTCCGCCCGGACACCTATACCAAACTCAGAAAAAAACTATTATAAGAGATGGAACTACTATGAATCCAATAATTATCTTTAAATTTATGATTTTTATAAGGATGATAAAATTCAAAGTCCTGACTGACTTAAAACTAATCAACGCATAACCTAAACTGGTGTTGCTAGAGGCATAAAATTTGGAAAGTGTGTTCTAGTTGAGGTGTGGATACAAAAAAATATTTGAAGTACCTGCTTTTAGTTCCAAATTAACAGCTTTTCACTAATGCATATGAAAGTATATAGAGGAATTATATGAAAAAAAAATCTATCCGTCCGTTGTCTTATTATGAATTTCTCAAAATTGTAAAACAATTTTTTTGAAAAGATTAATTACAGCGTTTCTTGCTAGGTTCATCTCAGTAAAAGCAACCTTCCGAACCTGGCAGTAGTATGTATAATCCTGTGTAATCGTGTCGTTCTGGAGCTTTGAAAGTACTTGGTTAAAAGTGTAATTAAAAAAGGATATTTTGAATTTGAATACGTATTATTATAGTTGATATCGCAAGTGAAGTCGCGAGTTACAACGGATATATCTACAGGGAATTGAAACAAATACGTGATAGCTACTAGTCGCATGTTTTTCTTTGAAAGCTCCGAATAACTGACCTTTAAGGTATGGTAAGGTTTACGGAAAAGGGTAAACCAAAGGTAAATTATCCGAAGGCCACGGGCATACAGTCAAACAATGAAAACGGACTTGCATTACTAATGTACTACGGTTGAACAAGGTCATGCAAAAATAACTCAACTAGGCAATTGTGAATTATATTAAACCAGTTTTTAGCCGTGACTTCTTACTGGTACGGATGCCATCATGTACTATGAGCGCTGAGTAACTGTATGTGTCTCTGTCTGTCTGTATGACGCGAATCAAAAAAATGCGCAGCTATGTGAACTTAGCACCCGACTTGAAAAAAACCAAATTTTTTTTTTGCCATCTGGAAGGTTGCTTTTACAATCAAAAATAATTGTACTACAAACAACTACAAACGATTCTCGACAAACGTGCCGTTTTAAAATTTTAAATTTCGAATTTCGGGTGCTGACCATTTTTTCATGAGGCATAACTTTTTTTTTTTAAACTACAAACGAAATAATTTTCACTACAAACAACTACATACGAAAGCCTTCCAGATGGCAAAAAAAAAATTTGGTTTTTTTCAAGTCGGGTGCTAAGTTCACATAGCTAAAATGCGCAGTTACACCAACTATTTTCCCTGAGCGCTCATAACATGTGTAACCTATAGTACCCTAGGTAAATATAAGTACCGTACAATATTTAATATATATTATAAATAAGTAACTAAAAACTAATTACAAGTAGAAAACTTGGCCCAAATCGGTGTCTCTCGGGATCGTGCCAAGAAGGCTGGCAGCATTGCCACGTTGAATAGCAATGCTGATTCTCTGAGCGAGAAAAGCCCCAGCCCGCTTGTCACGAGAAGCTTCTACCAGACGACGTGCAACCTCTTTGAAAAGTTGATGAGCATCTGGACCCCAAGGTCCCAGAGTTTCAACCGCAAACGCAGAAAATATGTATCCTTGACCAATGCAAGCATATTTCCGGCGCTTGAGGCACTCCTGCTGAGCAGCAGCAGCACCGGCCGCCACAGCAGTGCCGGGGAGATGGGACGGAGCCAACGTATCGACACACGTGGCATCCCACACCAGCGGCCGGCCCAATCTCCACGGCACCAGTGACATACCATCCGGCCTCCGGCCATTGCTGCGCGCCAAACCTACTGGTTCCAGTACAGCAGGCACCCCGGTGGTGACCAGAGCCCGGCATTAGTATTAGGTCATTGATGGAAGAATGACGACATCGTCGACCGGCGCTACTGATGACAGAAACCGTACATAAGCTATCTCGATTCCAAATTTGAAAGAAAAAACTATACAGAACGCATATTAAGTTACAGAACCCGGTCGACCTCGGTTACTTTTTGGAAAAAAAAAAGAATTAAAAAAAAAGAAAAATTACTGGTGAACGTCAGTCTCGAACCGGGGTTGTTACTCTAGTTTCATTATCGACCCGTAAGCTGGAAGCTTCACGTTTGAGCTACCATTACTTGACAGATGTCGGCGAAATTTACTGTAATGGTATTGTATGGGGTTTTCAGTGCCCGAAGACGTGGTCAAAACGATGTTTTCCAAAAATAAACCTAGCTAGATCAATTTATTGCCCCTGAAACCCATTACACAAAAAAAAATCATGAAAATCGTTTCCGAGATTTATAAGAATTGCTCGTTTAAAGGTATAAGATAAATGGCGCCACGCGTCAGCTAAATCGTACAATTATTATTTAATTTAATTTATTAATGCTCTCGTTGTTTCACAATTTCTCATTAAGAATATTAGTTTTCAGCCGACGAAAAAAAAGCGTTTTCTAGACCACTTCTACCGTTCTAAAACTTATTCGCTTTGAAGTTTCATTTTGTAATTTGAACGTCAAAGCCGAGGTTAGTAAGACGTCACTATTATAGTAGTAGGCCCTTTTATTTATTTTTTTTAAATAAATAGCTAGCGAATATAGCTATTTTGAATTCTGAAAGTCGAGCAGCTCAGTTGGCAGAGCAACTGCACGGCTTGCAGAGGTCGTGGGTTCGAATCCCGCCTCGTATTTTTACTGACTATTTTTGAGAACCCTATTCTTCTAGAAAGTCTGTTCTCCCTTGCCTTATCCCATACATTGTTGAGGTCGGCACTTGACTCAAGCCGATGCCACTGATCACCTGATTTTTATACAAAGCGACTGCCATCTGACCTTCGCAACCCCTTCGCAACGAGGAAACTCTGTGATCTGGGTTAAACCGGTTGTCGCACTCTAAAGCACGGAGGGAACTCGGGCGGTCACCCATCCAATTACTGGCTGGGGTTAGGGTTGCTTAACTTGGTTGATCGAATGATATACCCAATAGCAACTATACTACGAGCTCCTCGCTCTCCCCGGGTGGCTCATTGACTAAAGCCTAAAAATACTATTTCCCACACACCGCTATTACGTATCCTACGCCTCAACTAGAATAAATAATGTATTCGTAGGCGTTTACGCTTACTCCTCAAAGCGTAAACGTTCAAACACACGTGGCTAAGCGTATTGTTTCCAACTTTTGTATGTGTATAAATGTTTGTGTATACATCAAAATTACACAGCTTTCATACCGAGGTCTGCAAGTTGAGTAGTGTTTGTATAAACACTTCGAACACTAAATATTTTATTTATCCTTATTAAACTTTTTCAAATCCTAACTTGTCTTTTTAAGATTAAATAACCCTTAAGCGAATTTTTATTCTATGACGTTAGTAATCTTTAAATCTATGTTAATAGAAAAATCGTTGAATATGCTTGAATCTTCATGTTAACAAGGTCTATTTTCGTTCGACCTTGTCACCGTAGGAGCAAATAATATTTTCGATCCAAAGGTTTCATACTGAGTGCCCACTAAACTGAGTAAGAACGTTCATAAGAAAATAATAAAAACCTCCTACCTAACTGAAATGGATAAATATGACGGAACATAAGCAGTATTTTATTTATTATTTTATTATTAAAATGATATCTCGACTGACACAAAATCATTAACCTTATTCAGCAACTGCATTCGACGCATCTCCGATCCGATGGCACACACACTAACACGAGTTGATGAGTTGCAGAACATGATTACTATACTATGACCAAATTAATAGTATTTTTCAGAAAGGTCAAAGTCGGTGCACTCGTAACCGAAGAAAGGGTATGAAGAGATGCATTAATGTGGATGAAGCGAAAGAAGGATATAAGGATCGTAGTATGTGACAAACGGTGGTCTCTGCCTACCCCCATGGGATGCAGCCGTGAGCATAGGAAATATAATTCATCATATGATTGTACATTTTCGAGAAAAATGTCAAATAAAAACGGTAATACTTTTCTTTTCTTAGGATTTAATTATGATGATTATGATTATAATTAGTTGAGATTGTTATACTTAGAATAATATACCTAACTCTTATGTATGTATACAAAAGTGCATGTTCGTGTATTGTTAACTTTTGGAAACCCTATTATTAGCCTTACTATCAATCTGTATTACGACTAGTTCATATTTAGTTATTACGCCGTTGGATTCGTTAATAAAAAAATAAAATAAAAAATAAAATTACTCGACGTTTTATTTTAAGTCGAGGGTAGTTAGCGTGCGATACTCTCTGATGTTACGTACGCGAGAGCCGACGACAGAGTGGCTATTTTCTCGAACATTTGACAAATGTCAGTTGAAATTGGCAGGTGCGTTTATTGTACCACAGACAAGAATTTAATCGTGCCGCGATAATAGATAGTGTTTTTATTTGTATTTTAATACATTGTCAACCTCAAATAAATACATATGATCACGCCTGCATTCCCCGGAAGGGTAGGCGGAGGTGTTGCAATAACAACACCCACTTTTCACCGAATATGATCAAGTGCCAACGTGACAGATGGTTAGTCCATCGCCGTCTCAGGCACTATGCATACGTCTTTGAATTGCTTCTCAGACATATGCAGGTTTCCTCACGATGTTTTCCTTCACCGTAAAGCACATGGCGTAAAGTCACTGTACATAAGTTTTATTAGAAAAACTCATTGGTACTAGCCCCACTGGGATTCGAACTTGCTTGTGTAACAGGCGACTGTTCAAACCTCAAGCTCTTTAAATAAATATCACTTCAAAACAATATCCACCCATATAAACTTTTAAATTCTATAATACATTTTAAATTCAAAGACTGACTAATATCAATCAAAGCACAGCGTGAACCAGTGATACCAAAGACATACTTGGGGGGTGTGTTTTTGAAAGGTCTATGTTAAACGTAGAATTCCTTTCACCAAGTTAGTGTATCTATTTCTCACAAGATGGCGTTATATCTTTTTAGATCGCGCTGTCGAAAGTCTCTTTTCATAACGTATATAGCACATACATTTTTTTACGAAGTTGTGGAATCAATAAATACCAAGACTGCCTTAGTTACGGTATTTCATGACGCAGAAGAGTCAGAGCCATCCCAGGCCTGATTTTTCATACAGTGTAGGTATCTGCACAGGAAGGATTTGCCGAAATTCCTCTACTAAAGGAGTTGAAAAGAAATAAAGGAAAGAGAGAAAGAGGTAGACCCAGGATAACATACATGAGACAAGTTAAGGAATAAGTGTCTGACATTACGTATAGGGAGTTCAAGGAGATGGCACTTGATACGAATGGAAGAAAATACATCGGTTACACCGACAAGAGTCCCAACTCTTAAGTTATGCTGATGAAAGGAGTTGAATGGAGGTTGTAAACTTGTAAGTGTTACTTCCTCTTGGGATTTGCGGCTAGTTCTGTACATTTCCTTCAGGTATAAAAGTATAATATAACAGGCCACAACATATATGAGATAGAAGTTATCAAATAAAACGTTCACGTCGAGGTAAAGTGCTGTTGTTAGCTACTTTCAAAGTGGAAAATGTGCAAATACTCTACTGTAAGGACTGGTGCATAATGAACGGAGGAGCACAGAAATAAAACATATAATATATATGCTCACGCCATCCCAGAAGGGTCCCCGAAGGGGTAAGCAGTAGTGTTGTAACAACACTCACATTTCACCGAATATGATCAAGTGCCAACGTGACAGAGGGTGAGTCCATCGCCGTCTGAGGCACCATACATACGTCTTTGAATTACTTCTCAGACATATGCAGGTTTCCTCACGATATTTTCCTTCACCATAAAACACGTGGTGTGAAGTAACTTCACATAAGTTTTTTAGAAAAACTCATTGGTACAAGCCCCGCTGGGATTCGAACTTGCGTCTCTTGCGTAGCAGGCGGCTGCTCTTACCCCAAGGCCACCACGGCTTAAAACATAGAAATATTTATATATTTCTTTCATTCCTTTCTTAGAAAGGTACAATAAGATAATTCGTTATATTTCGTCAGGTATTGAGCGCTTTCACATTGGATGGTAGTTTGATACAATTACTACTGAACGCTTTTACACTGTGTCGTTATCGTCCACGATATCGTCGCCGACATATTATCGGGACGATATCGGACGACGACACAGTGCAGGTGAATCTGCGTTGCATAAATCGGCACGTTAAATAGAATGTGACAGAACATATTAAATAAAGTAAGTTATTTTGGAACTCATAATAGCTTTTTTAACCACAAACCAAAACATAAGGGTTTTATTTCGCAATAAATATCCGCTATTTCCACGAAAGTAAGACCATTATGTTTTTTAATTTTTCTAATTTGTAAACTTTTAATGGGTCTCCAATAAATTTTGTAAAATGTCTATACAGATACTGCCTATCACCCGCCTATATTGATATTTTAATTATTGTCAACTTTTGAAAAGTATGGCAAAATGAAGAGAAACGCCCAACACCGACCGATATCGGGAAAACGATCATGGTCATCGGTTTTTTTCTAAAAAAAAAATTACTTACATCAGCCCCTACCATGAGCTCTTATTGTCATGGCAGTATGACTCATATTATGAGATAGGTGTATATCACGTGTATACGTCTGTCACTGTCACACAGCTGAACTATAAGTGTAAAAGGTGCTCATGGTTAGGCCCCAGTTAGCACTATTGAAAAACAATGAGTTTGTTTTCGCTTCTCTGTTTGACACCAATCTGTTTGTACCCAATGTGTACTTGACACTATTATTAGCTGGAATAAAAGTTAGTTTTGAAATTCATCCGCTTTGTAACATTGAGGATGTTTCTAACTAGACTCAGCATTGGTTTTGCAAAGCCCTTTATCGACGGGGAGACTTAATTGCGTAACATTACAGCCGCGAAGGTATTATTTACATACATACACACAGATATGCACACAGATATGCACACATACACACAGATATATAAAGTACACACATACACAGATAAATAAAATTGAAGTGTGTTTGTAAAGTAAATACCTACGTACGCACAAAAAAAAAATTAATCTTTTTTTCTCTGTCTCTGTCTGTAGGTCTGTCTGTCTGTTTATTGCGACTAATCTCCGAAACGGGTCGATCTATTTCAACGGGACTTTCACTGGCAGATAGCTACCGTTAAAAGGAGTAGGTAAGGATAGCTTTATTAAAAATAACAATTAGCGTTGCATGGGCCACCCATCAAATTAAGTCTACGCGGGTAGAACCGCGAGGCACAGTAGTACCTAGTATGCACGCCTGTATTTTCCGAAAGGGTATCAAGAAGTGTACTTGTAGTACACCCACATGGAACGGGAACTACGGGGGTGAAACCGCGTGGCGTTCGCTAGTATGAAAAAATTTTGCTTCACAGAAACTTACTACAATGTGCATCCGACGAATTACACTCGGATCGGAATTCCGGGACGTAAAAGGTATCTTACTGAAGAAAAGAACTTCTCTTCAGGAGTCTTTAAAGAAATTTTACTGGAACAGAACATTATATAGTCCTCACAATAGAATACTTGGTATAAAATTGTTCCGAGAAATTGCAGTGATACCTTCAAGAAATGTTTGCAACCTTCGATTTTTATATTGTCATTTATCTATACTTTCTATATTCTATACAAAGAAGCTCGTGGCACAGTGGCTATTGCGTATATCATTCAATCTGCGAAGCTAAGCAACTCTAACCCTAGCCAGTAAATGGATGGGTGACCGCCAGAGGTTCCCCCGCGCCTCGGAGAGCACGTTAATCCGTCGGTCTCAGTTGTCAATTTATCATATTTGGCAATTCCCACCACTTTTTTTTTTTTTTTTTTGACGAGGGGGAAACCTTCAAAAGGTCCCCGACCGCCCTGGGAGAGGCAGATCGGGGTATGTGGGATTTTTACCTCACAAAAACCCCCCCGGTGGCCATCCTCAGTGCTTAGGGGGGACTCCGGGTACTCTGATAGAACGCACCGGTGTCCCCCCACACTTTGCCGGGGCACATCCTCGGGGCAGCGGTGACGCCGCCCCTGGAGACCTCGCTGTGCAAGGCAGCGCGAGCCACATCGCGCTGCCACCTTCCCGGGCCCGCGCCGGTGGTCAAAGCTCCCACCCCGACCTCCGCCAGCAGGCCCTCCGGCCCCCTTTTAGTCGCCTCTTACGACAGGCAGGGGATACCATAGCCATATTCTTAGACCCTGACTATTGGGTGGAATTCCGACCACTGGTCTAACCCACATCACAGATTTTCTTCGTTAAAGGGGTTGCGAAGGTCATATGACAGTGGCGTCGTATAAAAATCAGGTGATCAGCCACATCGACCCCAACAATGTATGGGATGACCCCAAGATGATGATACTGTATTCTATACAGATAAATCAAATTTGCATATGTTTGTGCTAAATGTGTAGACGCTTATCAATAAAATATTTTTAGGGCTGTAACCCATTTATCATTTAATGGGACTATTCAATACAAAAGGGCAGGTGTAAAGCATTATGCCAGTCATTAAATATAATAAACTTTCTTATAAACAACTGGTTCATACGACGAACAAATAACTACAAAGTCAAATAGAAGTCAGAATAAATTGGCGTTATATTCTGTTGTAACGTTACGCTTAGCAACCGACGGGAGGCAGTATAAAGGTAATCTTAGAAACGAGAGCCCTTTTCAAGGTATTACTTAACTAGCAAATTAATGTACGTATATATGCTTGCGTACCCCGAAGGGAAGGGATAGGCAGAGATGTTATAATTACAACACGCACTTTTCACAGAAGATGATTAAGTGTCAACGTCACGTGACAGAGGGTGAGTCTATCGTCTTCAAATTGATAAATAGAATTGAAGCTACCTTTTAATCTTGAACTTAAATCTAGTAAAATAAAGAGAAAAAATATATAAATAAAACACAGTATATAAATTTGTGTCTGCGATAATGGTGGTGAGCAAGCTAGCTGAGTTACCTCGCTGGATCGGTAAACTGATCTTCTGTCCGAGGTAAGGATCAGCTTGACGGTTCAATTGAAATGTCTGTTTGTAAAGTAACAGTTATTAACTAAATGTGCCAACATCATCGTCCCTGGCCTTATCCCATACACTGTTGTGGTCGGCACTTGATTCAACCCGATGTGGCTGATCACCTGATTTTTATACGAAGCGAAAATCTGTGATCTAGGTTAAATCAGTTGTCAGACTATTTAAGGCCTCCGACTGACCTATAACGATTGCCAAACGTGCTTTCCGAGGCACGGAGGGAACTCGGGCGGTCACCCATCCAATTACTGGCTAAGGTTAAGGCTAATTAAGGTTAAGGTTGCTTAACTTCGCTGATCGAATGATATGCGCAATAGCAACTGTGCCACGAGCTCTATTAACGAAATGTGTGAGAAATTATATATACCTAGGGACCCTACGGTACCCACATAATTTTTTATTTTTTATTTTTGTGTCAGTTTGTTCCGGCTCATCTCTTTGATGAATGGACTGATTTTGACAGGACTTTCACTGACAGATGCTGTTCTTCCAAGGAGTAACTTTGGCTACTTTTTGTATTTTATAAACAATTAGGGTTCTCTGAAATAAATTCATGCCCTGAAACGGTTGAAACTACAGGGCACAGCTAATTTATAAAAAGTAAATTAGTTGAGTGCCCTGTTGGTCTAGTTATCATAAACGTCACCCAATAGCCAGGGACTAAGAATTTGGCTATGGTATCCCCTGCCTGTCGTAAGAGGCGACTAAAAGGGGGCCGGAGCGCCTGCTGGCGATGGTCGGGGTGGGAGCTTTGACCACCAAGCAGCGGGCCCGGGAAGGTGTCAGCGCGATGTGGCTCGCGCTGCCTTGCACAGCGAGGTCTCCAGTGGCGGCCATACAGCTGCCCCGGGGATGTGCCCCGGTAAACTGTGGGGGGACACCGGTGTGATCTATCAGAGTACCCGGAGTCCCCCCGGAGCACTGAGGATGGCCACCGGTTTTGGAGCGGTAAAAATCCCACATACCCCGACCTGCCTCTCCCAGGGCGGTCGAGGACATTTTGAAGGATTCCCCCTCGTCAATAAAAATAAAATAAAAATGAAAGTTATCAATAACGTGTCCGTGGAACACGTGATGGGTTCGATCGGATTGAGCAATGTTATTGAGTTTCTCCATCAGTAATTTTCCAGTAACTGAGCATAGTTCGGAGCCTGGAACTAAGCTCGGTTAATGGCAATAGGCTAGCTTCATATTAAATGGGCCTTAAACGTAAGAGGTGAAATTCTGGGTTACCATACACTTTTTTCAAAAACATTTTATGTAATTTATGTACTTATATGTGAGCGGAAGTGTCGGTAGAGGGCGTACAAGGAAGAACTACTATGACCCAACTAATAATATACTTCAGACAGGTCAAATTCGGAGCACTCGTAACCGAAGGAAGTGTATGATGAGATGCAAGAATGTGGATGAAGCGAAAGAAGTATGTAAGGATATGGCATGTGGCGAACGGTGGTCTCTGCCTGTGGTGGTGGTACCTGCATGGTATACAGGCGTGAACATATGTATGTAATTTTGACGATTTAGTAGTACTTTTTAAAGAAATATGTATTTCGAGTTTGACTTAGAAATTATGAAAATAATTAATTATTCCCGCATTAAATGAAATGAAATCAAAAATATCTTTATTCGATTATACTTCTTACAAAGTACTTTCAAATTGTCATAAAGACATAATTATACAGGATTATATATGCTACCGCCAGGTTCGGAAGGTTGCTTTTACTGAGAAGAACCTGGCAAGAAACTGAGCAATTACTCTTTTAAAAAAAAAATTACAGCTTTGAGTAATACAATATAAATCATAAACAATATATATAAACCCATGGACACAGTTCCAGTGCACAAAAGACGATATCAATAAATTGAAAAACTAATAATAAGTACTACGAATAATTGTGTAGCTTGAGATGACCAGCCCCCACTAGCAGCACCTGTTCACAAGTATGACGAGAACGCCAGTCAACATTAAGTATACCTTACAAAAACTTGACGTAACTTAAAATTAAAAGCTGCTTGCCTTCTCTATATATTTGATGCTGTTCATTGATGTTACATTATTTCAAGAATTTGCCTTTCAACATGAAGAGTTGTGATATAATGAAGGTATATTGCTGTCCTCGTACCACGTAAACTATGAATTCAAGGAAATTTTGATTAGTGACTCTTATTTCAACACGTGTAAAACGCTGTAGGTACAAATAACTAGTAGTTAAGACAGTTGAACATACATACACACAAACATATTCTCACACTTGTATTTCCCGAAAGGGTACGCAGCGGTGTTGTATATACAACACCCACTTTTCACCGAATATGATTAAGTGCCAACGTGACAGATAGTGAGTCTATCGCTGTCTCAGGCACTATACATACGTCTTTGAATTACTTCTCAGATATATGCCGATCACGATGTTTTCCTTTACCGTAAAGCACGTGGAGTGAAATCACTGCCCATAAGTTTTTTATAAAATCTCATTGGTACATGCCCCACTCACAGAAAGTTGAAGAAATGGACATTACAGAGAGTGTTCCAGTAATTAGAATTTCGCCTTACGACAATTTCAGGACTACGAAAACGTGACTTACCGTATATCCTTATTACTGTCACGTTCCAATCCCGTTTTCCTGTTATTTTGTTGTCTCTGTACACAGTTTCGGAAAAATTATGAGTAGTTCAGGGGGCCTACCATTATAAGATTATGCAGATAGTATTAAGAAGGGCGACACTAGTTCGAATCACAACAGGTCCTGTACCAATGAGTACTTATTTCTAAAAAAAACTTACGTGTAGTGATTTCACACCACGTGCTTTACGATGAAGGAAAATATTGTGAGAAAACCTGCGTATGTCTGAGAAGTAATTCAATAACGTATGTATAGTACCTGAGACAGCGATGGACTCACCCTCTGTTACGTTGGCACTTGATCATATCCGTGAAAAGTAAGTGTTGTTATATCAACACCTCTGTCTTCCCTTTCGGGGAATACAGACGTGAGCATATATGTATCGATATAATTTCTCACCCTTATGAGGATCCTGCAAGTAGCATACGTAATGAGACGCTGACTTTCAGGCTTGAATGAACATTTTATGAGGGTTTCCTCACAATTCCTTCACCGTACAGCTTATGATCATGAACCTGAATGCAGACTGTTTTTAGCTTTCAATAAAATCTACCTTCAATTACCAACTATAGCAATTTGTTTTCGTTCTACTCGCTGTGAATAATATCTATAAGATTTAGTACCGAATCATTTTTCAACGTTTGACTTCAAAGGTTGTTTTGTAAAAGAAAATATGTGTGGATAATATTTCACCTTGTTTGTTTGTAACCTTGGCATACAAAGCCACATAAAAAATACACCTACTATTACAGTAACAAAAATGACTTGGAATACATTTAAAAAAAAACTCAAAACTATCTAAAGAGCCGTGGTGGCATCGGGGTTTGAGCAGTCGCCTGCTACGCTATATGCTCACGCCTGTATTCCCCAAAGGGGTAGGCAGAGGTGTTGTTATCACAACACCCACTTTTCACCGAATTTGATTAAGTGCCAACGTGACAGATGGTGAGTCTATCGCCGTCGCGGGTACTATACATACGTCTTTGAATTACTTCTCAAAATATGCAGGTTTCCTCACGATGTTTTCCTTATCCGTAAAGCACGTGGTGTGAAATCACTGTTCATAAGTTTTTTTTTAGAAAAACTCATTTGTACAGGCCCCGCTGGGATTCGAACTTGCGTGGCTTGCGTAGCAGGCGACTGCTCAAACCCTGAGGCCACCACGGCTCTTTCCATTATACTAAATACCAAATGTAATAATAATAATATATGGTTTACTCGCGCAGTAAACATATTTGACTGATTTTTAATGAAACTCTGTGTCATACCAAGCGGAATATACGTGCGTGGGAGCGAGAGCAAATGTTTACGGTTGAGGCCAGCCTTTTTCACAACAAATATTAAATCTATGCTAGTCTACTCTATGAAAAAGTTATGCTTAAAAATAATAATGAGAATGTTTTCATTTTTTAGGTCAACTTGACTCTCCTAAAACATATTGAAATAGCTATCACGTTCGCGTAATACCGGCTTCATCCCGAGGGCATTTGCGGTGCGTGATGTCCGCTTTTAGATCAATCGGTGATCGATCAGCTTTTGCCATGGTTACCCTAATGCACCCTACCTTGCTATTACCACAGTATAATGTTCACTTCATATTTTAAAGCTGCCGTGAAACCTGTGGGGATTTAGTAGAAGACTGCTAGTTTTAATAAAAAATATCTATCCTATGGATAAATAAATCTCAGTTACAATTTACCGCTAAGCAGATTTGCTGAAGTTTCATCTAATTCATCAAACAAATGAAACATGAAAAAAAATGCCGTGGTGGCCTCGGGGTTTGAGCAGTCGCCTGCTACGCAAGCGACGCAAGTTCGAATCCCAGCGGAGCCTGTACCAATGAGTTTTTCTAAAAAACTTATGTACAGTGATTTCACACCACGTGCTTTACGGTGAAGAAAAACATCGTGAGGAAACCTGCATACTTCTGAGAAGTCATTCAAAGACGTATGTATAGTGCCTGAGACGGCGATAGACTCACCATCTGTCACGTTGGCACTTAATCCAATTCGGTGAAAAGTGGGTGTTGTGATAACAATACCTCTGCCTACCCCTTCGGAAAATACAGGCGTGAGCATATGTATGTATGTAAGTATGTACAAATGAAACATTTTCAACATCTAAAACTCCCCAATTTCAGATTAACATGACTCTTCCCGTATTCGTAATTGAGGGTAACAAAACACGTGATGAATGAAATTTATATTATCGTCGTGGAAAATGCGACCTTATCGTGTTGCGATATAGTTTAATCTAATTACTACGAAGAATCTACCTTATTGGCTAATTTCGTATTATCAGTTTGCGTTCACGTGTTACCGCAAATGAATGTGTGTTAATCTGTATTCAATTTTGTGCTATATTTTAGTTGCTATAAAGTTGATAGTTTTAGTAGACTACTATTAAGTATATTATATTTCTGTTGCCTATTCGTTTGGGTATTATTAAACTACCGACAGTCAATATTATACATAGAGTCACACTTGAAGTTTTCTTTTAAGGCTAAATACAGAGTTGGACAATATTTATTCATAGTTCCCCGTCATGGACCTCAAATGGCAGGAAACGACAACGCGGCAGGCCTCGGAGGAGATGGCGGGATGAACTAGATGCTTTTAAGACCACCCAATAGCCAGGATCTAAGAATTTGGCTATGGTATCTCTTGCCTGTCGTAAGAGGCGACTAAAAGGGGGCCGGAGGGCCTGCTGGCGGTGGTCGGGGTGGGAGCTTTGACCACCGAGACGCGGGCCCGGGAAGGTGTCAGCGCGATGTGGCTCGCGCTGCCTTGCACAAGTCTCCAGGGGCGGCCATACAGCTGCCCCGGGGATGTGCCCCGGTAAAGTGTGGGGGGACACAGGTGCGATCTATTAGAGTACCCGGAGTCCCCCCTGAGCACTGAGGATGGCCACCGGGGGGGTTTTAGTGCGGTAAGAATCTGCTCCCTGGGCGGTCGGGGACCTTTTGTAGGTTTCCCACTCGTCGATAACAAAAAAAATGCTTTCAAAAGCGATTGGCAGTGGAATGCTGAGGACGGGAACAGTTGGAAAAGTGGAAGTTATTTGCCCTTTGAACTGCGCAGGGCAACAGACTCAAAAAAAAAAATTATATGCTCACGTCATCCCAGAAGGTTCCTCGAAGGGGTAAGCAGAGATGTTGTAATAATAACACCCACGTTTCACCGAATATGATTAAGTGCCAACGCGACAGAGGTTGAGTCCATCGCCGTCTCAGGCACTACACATACGTCTTCGAATTACTTCTCAGACATATTATGCAGGTTACCTCACGATGCTTTCCTTCACCGTGAAGCACGTGGTGTGAAATCACTACACATAAGCCTTTAGAAAAACTCAATGATACAGGCCGGCGCTGGGATTCGAACATGCGTCGCTTGGGTAGCAGGCGACTGTTCAACCCCGAGGCCACGGCTCTTTTAATAAATATAAGTGCATAGTTAGCAAACAAGCGTATTGAAGCCCGATACACGTCAACAGACGTACAAAGTACCTATCGCTGAACGATTAAAGTCGTTCGATCGAAATGAGTGCCATTCACGTGTTTCAATATCGTATTTCGATAGGCCTTCAACTCAACACGATCGATGTGAACAGTTTCTCGACGACTTTAAGTCATTACATTCTTTGATGAATTTCAAAGTCAAAGTCAAAGTCAAAGTAACAAATATCTTTATTCATTAGACTTTTTACAAAGCACTTTCAAATCGTCAGAAAGACATAATGTACAAGAGTATACATGCTACCGCCAGGTTCGGAATGTTGCTTTTACTGAGAAGTACCTGGCAAGAATCTTAATAATTACACTTGTCAAAAAAAATATTATACAATTTTAGGAGTATAAACTAAATCGCTTAAGAAACATAATTATAAGAAAGATAATTGAATATGAAATACACTGTATGCAGTACGCCTAGATATAGTAACATTCTCGCGCTAACGCTAGTAAAAACGATACAACATATATGGAGATGACATGAATCAGTCACGTGACATATGGCATTCACTACTAGCGAAGCATGGGAAAATTATTTGTCGTTTATATTTTATCCTAAAACAGCTTTGATTATATTATTAAACGTAAGAAAATTTGAGTTTTATAAAAACAAGGCACCCAGGACTATTTATCCGTTGGACTAGATCTTCTTCTTAAGCTGCCTCTCCGATTAACGAAGGCTGGCAGTCAATTTGGAGTATTCCTCTCTATTATCTATCTAGCGAGACGAAAGAGTTCGGCTGCACTCGCTATCCCCGTCCACTCCCGGATGTTACGCAACCAAGATTTTTTCCTCCGACCAACACGTCTTTTGCCCGCGATTTTTCCCATCATAATTAGTTGTAGTAACTCGTACCTATCATGTCTCAATACATGTCCTAGGTAGGCAACTTGTCTTTGTTTGACGGTCTGTAAAAGTTCACGTTTCTGCTTGTACTAGATACAGTTGGACTAGATACAGTTGGACTAGATACAGTGCTTTATTTTGTATCTGCAAATGTATTCAATGGACTCGGTGAACGAGATTGTCCATATGATCACTCAAATAGTCTACCGTTAGATATCATAACTCCAAAGGGAAGTTTAAAGATTTCACTGTGTTTACAAAAAATATTCTGTAACGTCAATAATAATAATAATGATCTCCTACCGAATTTCGGCTACGGCGGCTAATCTCAACGAGGATCAGCCATGTGCGCAGGAGATAGTATAGTGCACAAGTGTGTGCGCGCTAACACAGATGCACTCTTAATTCCCTCACTCTCAAAGTCCGATGGGACGGCAATCCGACACGACCGGAGAGAGATTAGGCGTAGGACCAACGGCTTAACGTGCTTTCCGAGGCACGGGGGTGGAAACACCGCCAACTTCCAAACTCCGGGCATTTTTATTGTGAATTTCTTGACAGAAAAACCCAATATAAATTTTTGACCCGACCCGGGAATCGAACCCGGGACCTCGTGATCGGCAGGCGAACGTACTAACCATCAGACCAACGAGGCAGTTAAACGGTACACAAAACGGAAAATCTATTTTAAAATAACTCTCTTTCGTCTGTATGTCTGTCTATTTATTTCGGGTAGTCTCTTAAACAGCTGGACCGATTTAAACGGGACTTACACTCACAGGTTAATGATATTACAAGGAGTTACTACTATTCTCCAAATTAGAATTCCATGAAATTAAATCCACGCGAGTGAAACCGCGGAGCACAACTAGTTTAATAAGCTTGACGAATTATCTACAAAGTATAATTCTGAAAGTCAAAAACAATATCTATCATTTTACAGAGCCCTTAAAAAATATTTATTTTATAAACGTACGCCGACTGTTCTTATTAGTACTTCTCTTATAAATATTTTTACTTTTAACTGTGGAAAAAAGTATGTAATCAACTTGTTTAAAATTGGTATGAACCCACTTAAAAGTAGTTTGTTATATATCTAAATATAAAAAAAACGCATAGTTAAGTTCGATGGCAGCGGTGGGATTCGAACCCACGCCTCCGAAGAGACTGGTGCCTTAAACCAGCGCCTTAGACCGCTCGGCCACGCTACCCATACATTGTCGCGACGAAAGTATGGAATCAATTATACGGGCTAGGCAAGAATTTTTAAATGATTCCCAGACATCCATGATTTTATAGACATCCATTCCCAGACATCCATGGCTTTCAATTTCAACTTATTGCTTTAAAACATATTCTTAATTTAGCACATACAGGTACTGAACGGTAACACTATAAATTAACAATATGGACCCTGTTGGGCACTGCATTTTTTTGAGAGAGGGCCTAAATTAGGTATATTATATTTACACTTTATATTATTATATTATATGGCTACTTCTTATAGGTGTCTATATTTTTATATAATTAATTATATAATTTCTGTTTTATTTATTCTTACAATACTAATAAATTCTATTACCTATGTTTTTTATATTTTGTTTGCAAACTATTTAATATATTGTATGTTGCTTTTGTTTTGGTATACAAATGAATTTCACGACATCCAAGAAATTGAATTGTCCTGAAGGTCGCGGGAACTATGGGCTATGGATTTCTGGGAATAAGCCGTTTAGATTGGCACTATACATAATTCGAACATCTACGTGTATTGCCTGAGAAGGCGATAGACTCGCCATCTCTCACGTTGACACTTAATCTCTCGTAAACAGTGGGTGTTGTGACTACAACACCTCTGCCTACCCCTTCGGGGAATACAGGCGTGGGCATATGTATGTATGTTATTCATTTATCTGTATATAGGGTATGGCTAGACTTTTTAGCATCGCTGTTGCTGGCACCTATATATATACATATGCTCACGCCTGTATTCCCCGAAGGGGTAGGCAGAGGTGTTGTTATCATAACACCCACTTTTCACCGAATTTTTGATTATGTGCCAACGTGACAGATGGTGAGTCTATCGCCGTCTCAGGCACTATACATACGTCTTTGAATTATTTCTCAGAAATATGCAGGTTTCCTCACGATGTTCTCCTTCACCGTAAAGCACGTGGTGTGAAATCACTGTACATAAGTTTTTTAGAAAAACTCATTGGTACAGGCCCCACTGCGTAGCAGCCGACTGCTGAAACCCCGAAGCCACCACGGCTCTATATATCAATTTGAAATATGTATATAAAAAGTCACTACACATTTTTATTATTCTTCGTTTATTTTATTAATTTTTGAGTCTTTTAAGTTTTTTTAATTCCATATTACAGCATAAATAAGCAATGTCTTACGTTCCACATACCATCCAATAAGCTCTTACAACTATACTTTATCACAAAAATAAATGATTGCCTAAAATGCGCACTTGCACCTATTGTCTGGACCCTATAATGCCTACGAGTATCACACAAAAACACACTTAGAACAAAACTATGCAAAGTGAGTGTCGTATTTTACATATATCTAAATGGAGCTATTATTCTGTCTCTGTCCTTCTACCCCTTGAAAAGCACTTACATCCACAACAAACATTTTACACCCGACAAACTTAACGGGTATGCAATTTTCAATCTTATCCTGTAAACATTAAGTACTATGATGAGTTCTGTTTTGAGGAATACAGACGTATATATAAAGTTGTAAGGGCTCTCATTTTTATGAGGAACCACGAACTGTTATGATCTGCATGTATTAAACCTAATATGCGAGGGGTTTGAAGGTGAATGCATAAAGGAAGTACGCTTATAAATTTGTCGAGCATTTTGTTGTGTCAGAGACGAAATGCTATCATCTGTCGTAAAATCTTCTTATGTATCATTGTCCATCTTCATACGACGTTACAATTTGCTTACATCGTCAACGAAGTCGCATATTTTTTTTTTAAGTTTTATTTCGGAATGCAATTGTTATAACGCCTGTTTTAAGTATTAACGTGATAGATGTGACGTCTATTTAGAACTATTCATTTGTATAAGCTTGACCTCAGACGACACCTTTAAGGTCGCCACATTAGCATACTAAAATATTTGGAATTTTCTATTTTTCAGTCCGCTGCTTCAGGAGTTGGACTGGACCTTAATTTATTTATTTATGGATCTCCAACAAAGGATACACGTTAATATACAGACACAGTCTTAAGGTTCTTAGTAAGTACAAGAGAGCACAGCATGCATTTAAATATGATTTATAGCAACAAGAACAAAACAGAATGCAATTACGTATCAGAATAATAAAAATCTTGAAGATATTTGAACACATATCAACATAAAAACCAAAAATAGGGAAAATTACGAGACTTAACAAAGAGCTTAACAGTATAAGATATCTGTTAGTTTATTCTTGAAAATTGGAAATCGGTCGTAAATATCTAGCTCATGTAACTTGGATTGGTTCATGTGACTTACGTCCTGTCCAATTCACTGCAAAGGTGAAACAGCGGGAATACAAGAAGGGTGATACAGGAATTTATTTTCATGGTTGGACACCACAGACATTGCTGAAAAATTTTAAATGAAAATATACCAGAACTAGAGCCGTGGTGGCCTTGAGGTTTGAGCAGTCGCCTGCTACGTAAGCGATGCAAGTTCGAATCCCAGCGGGGCCTGTAACAATGAGTTTTTCTAAAAAACTTATGTACAGTGATTTCACACCACGTGCTTTACGGTGAAGGAAAACATCGTGAGGAAACCTGCATAATTCTGAGAAGTAATTCAATGACGTATGTAAAGTGTCAGAGACGGCGATGGACTCACCATCTGTCACGTTGGCACTTAATCATCTTCGGTGAAAAGTGGGTGTTGTGATTACAACTCGTCTGCCTATACCTTCGAGGAATACAGGCGTGAGCATATGTGAAAATATACCAAACAAATGTTTTTTAAAACATTAGTTTAAGAGGGCATAACAGGATCTGCCGATCGATATGAGGGACTTACCTTCACTTGACAGCAGATCGCACCCAAATAATGGTACCTTTGAGTAGTGCAGCGTTACTACGGTAAGATTGCCACGCGGATATGGGGTGGCAGTGTAGTCGCTGTGCTGGCAATAGTTGTCATCATGTTAGCACAGGGATTTCATTCTTTATAAGGTCAAAGAGCGATCGATGCTGGTGTTAGGTACAAGCATTGGCAAGCTGCAGTTACTGCTTACCATCAGGCGGACTGCACGCTTGCTTGCTGTATCTTATATCTTTAAACGAGCAATACTTGTATATATACTATAATATTGTACTACAATAAACGTCCTGCAAGATGACACCAGTCTCTTTATTTCTGAGCTATCTCCTACAGCCCTATAACCAATTGCCGTTACATTACCAATAACCTTGTGTAACCTAGGTTCCTCCTTTGTCCTGAAAGATGGATATAAATTGCTTTCGTCAAGTCGATTCATATTCAAATGCCGTGCGGGCAACAGGTGCGCCGTGTTGCATCGCTTAACTCGTTACATATTATCATAATGCCTTTTCCAATATCCTACCTTCATGTACACATTTATCTTATTTCCGAGACTGATAGACAATTTCATTCTAGTATTCGTTACAGATAAATAAAATTTAAGTGTCTGTGTTCAATATATATTTTACATCTGTGCATTGTTTAGCTCACTAGAATGTAATCGCCTCACTGTTTCCTTGTTTTGTACATGTTTTACTACTTCCTGTTGTCTATGAGCAAGAAGAGAAGAGAGCTCTCTGTCTTCTCTTCTTGCTCATTTCACGTACAACACAATTTTCTGTATTAATTTTATTTGGTGCCTTTTTTAATATAAATCGTTATAACAGAGTTGCATTTCAATTATATATCGCCTAGTCTATATGTTATTCCAAAATAACAGTTTTCACTAAACGCATATGAAAGTATATACGGTACTGACATAAAAAAAAAAATATAAAGAAATATCTGTCTGTCAGTCTGTCTGTCTGTTTGTTCAGGCTAATTTCCGAAACGGCTAGACAGGGCACAGATAGTAAAAAAAAGACTCTTCTTAAAATGGAATCTCGCACATATTATGATCTCCTCACGCATAAATGCGAAAGTGTCGGTCTATCTATCAGCTACCATTTAAAGGGAAAATTGTCCTGGGTTTAGAGTTAGTTTTGAGCCAGCAAACAAAGAATATTTAATAAATGCAGACGAAGTCGCAATAAATACTAACACAGATACACCATCGAGATCTTCCCCTTTTTTGATTCGTGATGAATGTTGAAAAACTTCGCAACTTTCCATCAAGATTAACAGACAGACAAGCTATACTTCGGTAGTAATATATTTTTCTTTGACATTTACTTTTCCTTAATTTTGTTTTCAAGAAAAACGCTACCTTGTAATCTCCCTTTGTAGATAACGTAATTACGTCAATCTGGACGGGAATCAACGTTTTTATATTATTTAAATTTTGTACATAATATTTTTTTTCTGAAAGAAATATGTATGACTATCGTGTGTGATTGTACATAATCGGAAATGTGCTCACGCCGTCCCAAAAGGGTCCCCGAAGGGGTAAGCAGAGGTGTTGTATTAACAACACCCACTTTTCACCGAAGCTGATTACGTGCCAACGTGACAGATACCGTCGTGCGTTTTTGAATTACTCCTCAGACATATGCCGGTTCCGTGTGAAATATCACTGGGATAAAGGTTTTTTAGAAAAACTCATTAGATTTAGTAAATGAAAACTACAGCGTCGAGCTTAAGAAATATTTCCCTATGTTACATTATCACTGAATAAAGGCTCTATTGTTAATCCTTCGCGGGTGAATCTGCGAGATACAGCTATTCTATACTAATATTATAAAGAGTAAATATTTATTTGTTTGCAACAAATAGGCTACGAAACTAAGGGACATATTTAACAAAAACTTGAATTAATAGAAGGCTAAGATATCGGCTTTATACTTAAGAGTTAAATTATTGATCCCTAATAAAACGCGGGCAAGGCCGCGGGCGGAACCTGGTATATTATATTCTGAATTGAATCCTGGAACTCTAGGTGTGGCATATGAAGTTTACTGCCCGAACGTTTCATTAGCTAACTAACTTGCAAAGGATAAAACAAACAATGTTGCAAGCAATCCTATTAGTACGAAAATAAAATGTGTTCAAACGGAAAACTTTTGAGGAAGTGTTGATGGCTAAATTATTGAACACAACGATACAAGTACCTTGGAAACGTACACAAGCTTACAATGTACGCGTGCAGTCCCAGGCAGACGAGCCTCCAGCGAAAGGGACAGGCTTATTACATCTCAGTGTGTTGAATAAGGACAGGCTAGGTGATATTGACCTTGCTCGCCGTGACGTCATTGTCGACCTAGGTGCAGCTTCCCTTACACCCCTGAAGTTTACATGTGTGCGTGAACCAGACCCTGAAACATTAGTGTGCGCGCTTAATGTTCTTTGAGGGGTGTGTGCGTTGGTTGTGTGCGTGTTTACCTCGTGTGTACACGGCTTGTGCAACAGGTATGCGTGTGTCTGTGGCATTGATTTCTCGTTGGCTGGCTACAGATACTTCGTAGTCAGGGGATCGTTTTGTGCAATTATCTTTTGCGTTGGTTTAATTAAAGCATCCGTTTTCCTACATTTAAGTACGGTACACATACATACGTAAGTGTAAATGAAAATGATATACGAGTTCAGTTTTGGCACTGGACTTACAGACGTCGAAAAATTACTACCAATCAGAAACTAGACTTTTGAGAAAAACCGGCAAATAGCTTTATCAGACATCAATAGATACATTTCATGAATACAATGAAAATATTGTATGTAGGTATTGATGCAAGAGGATAGGTGCATCATACAACAAAATAATTGTAATTTATTGTAAGGCATACATATTTGCATGTATAAATAATATTCAGTTATGCCTGGATTTCTCGAAGGGGTTAATTATAGTATACCCGCATTTTGCTGGTTATGTTAAAGTCTCATGTAATTGCCCCTATTGCCATTAAACGGGCACTAATCCACACTCCGGGAATTCCACTGTTACTGGGAAATTGCAGATGGAAAATCCTACAACACGTTCATACGTTTATTTACGTTATATACATTTAGTAATATAGGATCATGTAGTAATTGTATTGGAGGAGCTCGTGGCACAGTTGCTATTGCGCATATCATTCGATCAGCGAAGTTAAGCAACCCTACCCCTAGCCAGTAATTGGATGGGTGATCGCCCGAGTTCCCTACCTGCCTCGGAGAGCACGTTAAGCCGTCGGTCCCGGTTGCCAATTTATCATCTTTGGCAATCGTTACATGTCAGTCGGAGGCCTAAAATAGACTGACAACTGGTTTAACCCAGGTCACAGATTTTCCTCGTTAAAGGGGTTGCGAAGGTCAGATGGCAGTCGCTTCGTGTAAAAATCAGGTGATCAGCCACATCGGGTTGAATCAAGTGCCGACCCCAACAGTGTATGGGATAAGGCCAGGGCGATGATGATCATGTAGTAATTGTATTGGAGACAATACATGTGGGAAAATATCTAATATAAATCAATCTTATAAAAAAAATATGCTCACGCCACCCCAGCAGGCTCCCCGAGGGGAGGACAGAGGGTGAGTTCATCGCCTTCTCAGGCACTATATGTCTTTGAATTACTTCTCAGACACATGCAAGTTTCGTCACGATGTTTTCCTTCACCGTAAATTCATCTTCACGATTCGAGATTATTAAGTTCAATTTTCGTCGTATGCCTTCGTGCGTCACCACTTACGTCGCCACTTACCATCAGGCTACATTGTAATTTCGCATACCTACTTTATGTCGGTTAATGTTTGGGATACAACTCGTTTAGTGAAGCGAAGTTAAACTCTAAAACAATTTATTTTACGTGCTTGAAAGGTCCATAAAAAGCCCTCATGACGTCATTTGTGTAGCTCTACGTCTAATTGGTTTCTTTTGCCGCGCCCTACATTTATTACGATGATCTGGGACCTCACCATTAACCTTACATCATACTTGATATACTATGACGACATACATCATACATCGAATTTGATTAAGTGCCAACGTAACAGATGGTGAGTCTATCGCCGTCTCAGGCTCTATACATACGTCTTTGAATTACTTCTCAGAAATATGCAGGTTTCCTCACGATGTTTTCCTTCACCGTAAAGCACGTGGTGTGAAATCACTGTACATAAGTTTTTTAGAAAAGCTCATTGGTACAGGCCCCGCTGGGATTCGAACTTGCGTCGCTTGCGTAGCAGGCGACTGCTCTAACCCCGAGGCCACCACGGCTCTTAACCTTATTACCCTTATAGTATGACTGTGTAACAGTGACAGACTTATACACGTCATGTACATGCCTGTGATAACATACATATGGATACATGAATGTCTGAGGGCAGACATTGATTCAGGAGGCCGCTGATGGTTTGACGTTGACTGTGTAAAAGGTCGCGGGTTCGATTCCTAAAGGTGGAGTTTTATTGCTGTTTCTGTATGTGTAGTATGGTTGGTCATAAAAGTGTTTAGTATTAATATATTTTCAACATTTGAAAATCCTAATTTAAAAATCGCGTTATTTTGTTCAATTATATTTATTGAAATAAAATTTATGTACAAAATTATCTATTCACGAGTAAAAATTTAGAAAAATAATATTCTTAATAAAAATAATTCACTTAAATTAAGTACATTTTAGCATTTATTACTATCACAACTTGACAATACAATAATTATGCGACGAAGCTTTGTAATATAATAAAAAGTACAGTAAGTATATAAATATTAATTTAACAATAATTATTGCATACTTACTTTTATTTCACTGATTGTACAGTCAGCATCGATCTGACTAATTAATAAACTGGCCTAATTTTATTAAAAAAAATAATTTGTAAATTGACGAAATTCCCAATTTAAACCGATTCAGCAAAAAAAAAATTGCAAAATAACGTACTTTTTTGCATTTACGCTTATTTAAATATTTTAGTATATCGGTACTTAAAAAACCATTTGTAATTTTGTCTGAGTGCAAAATTGTTGTAGGTGCATGTAGGTATCTTAATACCTCAAAGTAATATGAAAGTTTACACACCTCCAGTGTTTCATAAGTAAGTACTTTGCGGTAGAACTTTGCTCCTAAGTAATCATTCTTTGTTTTCTCAAGGCTAAAGCATATTTAAAGTTGATCTTTAAGTTATTTTGGTCTAAGTGCATAGAACTTGAAAGAAGCACTTAGAACAATTGCACATTGCTGTATTAATTAATCTTGACGTAAAGTTTCTTGGTGTGCTAATTCAAAAATTTCCAAAAATTCAAGATTTATAAAAAATACAAATATTTTGCATGTTTAAGTCCTTTAAATCAAAATTAATAATTGAGGCATTTTATTTTTAAATTCATTATTATTTTGAACTAAATTATACAGCTACTTATCACTAAAAATAATAACAATCTAAAGAAACAAGTGTAAAAATAAAATTATTGCATCTAATTTATGGCAATCTATTTTCGATAAACCCTATTCTATTAAAAAAATCTTAAGTAATTTGCCACTATTCTATATCTTAATAAACTAAAATATTAAAAAAAATTCATATAAAAATCATTTAAATTACTTAATGAAAACATGCACAAAATTTTAGTGAATTCACAAAATTAATTACATTGAATTAAAGGAATCTTTAGTGATTTTTGACTATGTAATATTAATTATTTTTGCTATGAAAAGTACTCCAAGCAAATAAAATATAATATTTCCTACACGCAGTATAGCAATAATATAGAAAATACTTAAGTATTTTTTTAAGTATATATGAAATGTAATTTGAACCACTCCAATATGTACCTATTTAAAGGCTGTTTCATCGCGAAGTTTTTCGGATACCCAACTCTGTTACATAAGTCACAAGGTATATAACTATATGCAAATAAATGTACACGTATGAGTTGACCACGTGTTTTGTTGAACAATGAAATTCACCTTTCATTTATTTTATAATATACCACTTTAGGTGGTATATTATGAGCCCTGTTCGCTTCTAATATATGTATCATGACGTTATCTAATAGATATTAGATTTGATTCCAGTCATCCACTATTATCAAAGGCTTTCGAATGCGATGCAAATATGAACTTAATGAGCTTAAGCGTGCATATGCATTTCCATGCAGATTTACTTATCCAAAGTCTATTAATTATCAAAACTCATTCAATATACTCAGGTCATTATTTCACAAAATATACCAAGAAAAGAAAATTATGTTTTCTCACCTATTCCCCAGGCTAAAAAATATAACACACCGTTTTTTTTAAATTTCTATTATAATAAAAAAATTTTTTTCTGAGTTCAACCTTTTCTAATTGAATGCTTTTCAATCCTAACTTATTTTTGATCGTCGAACACTTTAAAATGAGTCTCAGAATAATTCCAAATATAAGTCTTTAGCACGCATCACACCTGACGAGACCGACTTCATCACAGTTCATGCATTTGAGCGCGACGAATTCTGCAGTGAAATGGTTTCTGTGAAGGCTCTTCTTGGACCCTTTGCAGATCCTGCAGGGCAGGAGACGGAACCCACCGCAGATCTGGCACGTGTTGCAGGCGTCTGGACTCTGGAATTGAGAATATTCAGGGGTTACATATAGTTTTAGTAACTACAACATCTTCCTCGTCCCCATCCTCTCTAGCGTCTGCGCCGAATACCGCACTTCCTGGCGGTAACGTGAAGGATTAAAATATCTCATACAAATATTGTTAGTGACGTTAGCGAGTATAGATTACGTAAACGGTACAAAACTCGTGATAAGGGTGGGTACTTGTCGTATACACTACTGCGGAACACGAGGTGAGATTCCATGCGAGTCGTGCAAAGTGTTATTGGGTCTGTCCATCTATGATTTCCCAGTAGCTTGGATATTGAATTATCGCTTAGTTAATGGCGATATACTCGTCCCCGTTACATGGAGCTTAAATTTCGGTGAACTATAAGGATACTTCTGACCTTCCTTACGTCATTGCGAAATAAGATGTGATCACATGTACAAAGGCTTCACCAGTTCTTTGTTAGAAATACTTAATATGGTGATGTAAAATACGAGAAAAAGCAACATTTCTATGTCGAAATATAAATTTTGAAATGATATATTTTCTTTCGTTTCCATTTGAAAACATTTTTTATAGCAATACCTATATTGGTATAGAGATATAAATAATACATTTGAAAATAAATGATGCCCGGGGTAGTAATGACTCCAAGCTATAAATATTAACAACATTATTAATATTTAGGGACCTTTGCTCCTCGAGATAATTTAAGGAATCCTCATTTCCGTCTTTCATTACATCAATGTCTGTCGGTATAAACTGGTTAAATACTTTCAAATGTCATCATCTCCCTGGCCCTATCCCACATATTGTTGTTGTCAGCACTTGATATAACCCGATGTTGCCAATAACCTGATTTGCCAAGCTACTGCCATCTGAACTTCGTAACCCCTTTTACGAGGAAAATCGATAAACTGGGTTAAGCCAGTTGTCAGACTCTTTTAGGGCTGCGACTGACCAGAAACGATTGTCAAAGATGTTAAATTGACAATCGACGGCTTAACGTGCTTTCCGAGGCACGGAGGGGACCCAACCACTGGCTTGGGTTAGGGTTACTTAACAGCGGAGTTAATGATATGCGGAATAGCAACTGTTCCCTGAGCCCTTCCTTACTTATATGTAAATAAAATTGATTATTATCATGTAATGGAATCGTGTCCAACATAACAATGTGAAGGTAATGAGTAAACACAACCTCCCGCTACACTACAACGGACGTAAATGACAGTTGTATGACAGACGTATTGACATTTGTGTCCGCACAGACTACAGACATTTCCGCATGTTGCCGCCAACGAGTGCGGGACGGGAATGACCTTACTCTGTGGAACGAATGGCGTGAATTGGATCCTATATGTACAGTTAAATACATTTGAAATGTCTGTAATTCAAAATGAACAGCTTTTTAGTAAAATGCATATGAAAGTATACACTGTCTGTTCGCCTATTAGTCTGTATATCCTTTTGTTTGTTCCGCCTATTTTCTAAACCACCTGGATCGATTTTAACGGGAATGTTGATGTTGCAAAGCCCCTACCTGCTACTTTTATTTTAAAAGAACAAGAGTTCCAAGAAATGAAGTCTACGATATTAAATTTTATATCATACGTCGAACTCAACAATAAAAAAACACACTTGCAAATTGCCATAACTTAATAATGACCTCGCATTATATTAGGCTAACCGCACACTGAGAGGTCAGTGTACAAATTGATCATCACCACTTTACATCTGGCTCGAAGGACCATTAGGAACGGTCAAGGTTTGCACAATCTAAGATGTTTATTGTAATAGATAGAAACCGTTGGATACACGTTCACGCGGTAATAAATTACATTTACTGAATAGCTGCGAGCCGCATGTATGTTACTGACAAACAATTTTAGCTTATGTCCAAATGTAGGTATAGGTTGATGTGAATATAGCTCTTTTATACAGGGTCTGGGCTTTATAGGTTCACATTTTTGATACTAATCATAGACATATAAATTTAAAATCATAATTTGTAAAAGCCCTTGACGCTTTTTTATTTTTTTAAGTTTTCTGGCTAAGTAAACGCTAGAGTTTACTAAAAGCTCGATGCTTATTGGATGTGTGGAACATTAGATAGTGATAATATTTATTGTTAAAGTGTAATTCTATTGACAGTAATTAATATTTTTTTAATAAAATAAGAAAAGCCGTTGTGGCCTCAGGGTTTGAGCAGTCGCCTGCTACGCAAGCGACGCAAGTTCGAATCCCGGCCTGTACCAATGAGTTTTTCTAAAAAACGTATGTACAGTGATTTGACACCACGTGCTTTACGGTGAAGGAAAATATCGTGAGGAAACCTGCATATTTCTGAGAAGTAATTCAAAGACGTATGTATAGTGTCTGAGACGGCGATAGACTCACCATCTATCACGTTGGCACTTAATCAAATTCGGTCAAAAGTGGGTGTTGTGATAACAACACCTCTGTCTACCC
This sequence comes from Watsonalla binaria, assembly GCA_929442735.1. Lineage (NCBI taxonomy): Eukaryota > Metazoa > Arthropoda > Insecta > Lepidoptera > Drepanidae > Watsonalla > Watsonalla binaria. The sequence goes on from OV838938.1 coordinate 6,409,615, forward strand.
CTTCGGGGAATACAGGCGTGAGCATACGTATGTATGTAAAATAATAAAAGAAAAATAAAAAAAATTATAACCTGAATTTGCGAATTATGCTTGTGATGCCTTCGATAAGCCATAGGTACTGAAGTGACATTATGGAGCTTTGAAAACTTTATAAAGAACTTTTTATATCTGCGGTGCTAATGAAATATGATAATTCAAAAAAGATTTTATCATACACTAGCCAATTCAAGGAAGTTGCAGTATCACAAGCCAAGGTAGAAAAGTCATAACGTTTGCCATCCGGCGAGCCGCGTGAACATTCATATTGGGTTAACTCAATCGAAAACACCTTCAGTTTCAAAGTAATATGTACTTGTTTTATTTTCATTTAATACCTATATATCTATACAGATAAATAAAATTGAAGTGTCTGTTTGTAATTCCAAAATAACAAGCATTCATTAAATACATATTATGAAAGTATGCACGATACTGACATGGAACACCATTTTTTTTTAAGCGAAACGAGCGTCGAGCGGCTTACATCAGGTTGCACCTTTAAGTACATTAAGAACAATTCCCATGTTTACAAACGAGCGATATACCAGAGTGCCTAGTGTGAGTTTTCTTAAAATCACCGTCACAAATCATCCCGTTGACGTAAACGCAGATTTGTATGGGCTCACAATAGTGTAGTTTTTAGGCCGACAGGCGTCGCTGTTTTGATCCTACACAAAATCTGCGTTTACGTCGACGCGGTCCTCTGTACCCCTATCACGAGTTTGCTACTGTTTTCGTCCCCACCGAATATTCGTATGAGAAATTGTGCAGCGACTCCCAGCGGTGACGTGAAGAAGTAATATATCTCATACAAATATTGCGAGTGATGCTAGCGAGTATTGGCAACGGTGGCAAACCCGTGATAGGGGTACTGTAGAATTTGTTATGAAAAGGAACAATAAATATTGGCAACCTTTTCACTTATTATTATTTGCTTAAATATCGTTAAATTCATATAACGCTTTTAGTAATTGTATAAGATATTCAATAGCTATTATGCTTCCATATTATGAGAATGATAAATGACCAGCTTAACATTTTTCTTAAAGTATTTTGTAAACGGATTGTTAAGTCGTTTCAAATACATTTTGTAATGATAGCGAAAATCTGTTGCTAAGGTCGATGAATTCTCATTAGTACAGTAAAGTTACGTGTTGCGACACTTGCGACGTCGGTCAGACTAGGGAATATTTAAATATTATAAATGACTTTGTTCGTGCATTCATCCGTAAAGAAATACATTTTTGTAAAAACATACAATGTATGATTACGCCTGTATTCCCCGAAGTGATAGCCAGAGGTTTTGCAATAACAACACCCACATTTTACCGAAGATGATCAAGTGCCAACGTGACAGAAGGTGTGTCCATCGCCGTCTCGGGCACTATACATTCGAGTCTTTGAATTTCTTCTCAGACATCCTCACTATGTTTTTCTTCACAGTAAAGCTGGTGTGAAATCACAGCATATAAGTTTTTAGAAAATCTAATTGGTGCAGGCCTCACTGTGTTTTGCGTCGCTTCCGTAACAAAATTATGTTCCGATTTTATTGTTTCAATAGCAGTCTTGAGTAAGGACCCGTAGGTCTAAAAAGGCCACTTTGGGAGAAACATAATGTGATATGAATATGATTCATCATCGAAATGACAAAATGGTCACTTAGGTGCAATCATATTATGATTCACCAATGATAAATATTACGCAATTCACCTGTTTCACACATTCCCATAAAGATTTCTAAAATGGTCCACAAAATATTAATTGCTTTTGTGACAAATAGCATCATAAAAAGTTAGTTAGGGTCTAACATCTACAATTATTGTAATCATTCGTGAATTGCACCCAAGTGACCATTTTGACAATTCAATGATGAATCTTATTCGGATCACATTATGATTCGCCCAAAGTGACCTTTTTAGACCTACTGCTATGTTGATTAATTACATTAGATGAAATTGCTCTATCAATAAAAAAAATATTTCTACTTAATCAGACTTCGTAAAAAAATATAAATCATCTAATGAAATTGAATGAAAAGAGGAATATCTATTCCATCTGCTAACGACGTGATGGACGTGGCCTTGCGATCTTTAAACGCATGCTTTAAGTGATGATGTGGAAGTACTTACAGATGTATTAAATACTATTAACCTACCAAACTATTACTTAACTATTTATTCAGTAATTAGGGCCAAGGCCAAAGAATCCATCATGAAGCTTCTGTGGGAACTCCACAGAAGCTTCATGATGGATTTAGTTTTGCTTTTGCTGTCTTAAATATCTCACACTTTATCCGTTAGAATTTCAGAAACCCCTTCTTAGCGTATATTATCAAGAACACACACATCAAATTTAATGTCTCTACGATCAGCTACGTTATTCACTATGGTTTATCAGTGTCGAACTCGACGACGAGCGTTGGTTTCAATCATATGTTATAAGTAGATGTACTAGATTGTTTTGTTATGTTAATTTTTATCGACATTTGTGCATTGGAACATTGTCCATGAGCTTACGTTTTTTAAATTATTTATTTTGTATTCTTTAAATTGTATAATATTTTTGAAAAGAGTAATTACTGAGTTTCTTGCCAGGTTCTTCTCAGTAAAAGCAACCTTCCGAACCTGGCGGTAGCATGTATAATCCTGTATAATTGTGTCATTCTGACGATTTGAAAGTGCTTTGTAAAAGTCTAATCGAATAAAGATACTTTTGACTTTGACTTTGACTTAGGAAATTGATACATAAAACTTAGAGGATAAGGTACAATTTCGTTTCTTTAAAACAGACACTCGACGACGAGTGTGACGCTGAGAAACCTTAGTGAATAAGGCGGCAGCGGTTCAGGTTGCGCGTCGATATATAAGTCAGTTGGTTCGTAGAATTTGAGAATAAATGTAGTTGAAATACTGATATTCTATTGAAAATAAATAAATTTACTTACGCTATTCCAGAGGTGTCACAATACACACTATTTGCCGAAGATGATTATGTGTCAACGTGTGACAGATGGCTAGTCGATTTGCCGTTTCAGGCCCTATACATACGTCTTTGAATTTCTTCTCAGACATATTCAGGTTTCCTCACGATAAAAAATTAATAATGGTCTCCTACCGAATTTCGATTACGAGGATCAGCCAACTGCACAGAAGATGTTAAAGTGCACTCTTTATTCCCTCACTCTCACAGTCCGATGGGAGGCAATCCGACACGACTGGAGAGAGATCAGGCGTAGGACCAACGGCTTAACGTGCTTACTATACTTTCCTTGTAAAGCTCATGGTATTCACTAAAGTTTTTTAAACATACTAATTGGTATATACTCATTCGTCTGACACTAAGCCGGAGAGGCTAAATATGCTATAGTTACTGGTTCAAAGGCCCTACAACTTTTTCAAATTTGTCTATATCTATACTAATATTAAAAAGGGGAAAGATTGGATTGTTACGATTTAACTCAAAAACTACTCGACCAATTCTAGAAATTATTTCAACGTTAGAAAGCTACATACATAGCGAGTAGCATAGATTAATTAGTGATCTGTAATAACACTCGGGCGGAAACATGTATGGAGTAGAACTTAAGCACATTTCAATGTAGTTGCAAAGGCGGATTTTTGTAATTAATGAAACTGTCAACCTAATTACTACTCTATAAACAACAATATACAGGCTAATGTCGTAAAATTCCGCTGGCGACAAAAAGGTAATTTATACATAAGCAGGAAAAATGTGTGTACCCTCATTAATTTGGACCGACGCAATAATCCGGCATCACGTTACATAGACGATGTGCCAGCTGCTATCCTTAATATTATGAAAAATGCAAGTGTTACTGTTTGTCTGTCTGTTTCAGAAAAAAATACCTAGCTTTGTAGTTCGCTGTTTTACTAGTGAATAATAATAATAATAAATTTATTCGCTAAAAACATGGTATAAAGGTGGTGTGAGGTATAATAGAACATACATGTTTAGCTAACTTATATTATAGCATGCGAATGTTTGACTGGCGTCATCACATAAACTCCTGTATGAAAGTTTTCATGTCTCGTTATAAAATCTTAGTTGCGCGATTGGGGAGTATTCTATACATCCTTACAGATATGTCCCTTTAAATAATGCAACCTTACATTTAAATAAGGACTTGATGAAGGAACTCCTAAAATGCAATTCAAATGTACGAGTATGTAGTGTCTGAGAAGACGATTGATTTTTTATTTTTCACCACCAAAATTAAAGATTGTATGGGTTTCCACATTATCTGTCTACCCCTTCGGGTATATACATGTAGTTGTAAAGTCTAAATATAGAAGTTACAGTTCAGGGCTAAAACAGGGAGAGCAAATTATTGTATAAGGCTATAAGTTTATGTCACAACAGTTGATGTATGATCGCACCCAAATTATAAGTCGCATCTGTTATCTCATAACGTGTTTATGACAACGTAACCGACGTAACTGTTTGGCATGTATACGCGAAATTACTTTTTTAGTAACACTTAGGAAAATTACTAAAATGTAGGTTATTGCTTTCACCGATTGGAAATTTGTAAAATAAAAATGTGTGCTAAAATTACCGCATCAGACCGGTATCTCTTAAAAAGATTAAAACTTGCCAGTGCTGAATTTGACTCTATTTACTAATTCTGTCTCGACAACACTCGGATTACATAGAATTGGACGAAGGAAAAATGTTCCAATTATAATTTAAAAGCAACATTAACCTAGTGTAAGTATATTAGTCTTAAACCATAGCAGTACAAGTTAGAAGAAAATAAATTTAAGCTATCCCTTTCAAGAAATCGAGAACTTGTACTGAAGGACTTTTGTACTGGAATATCTTACCTTGTACGGCTTCAGCATCTTCCTCAGATCTCCGCATTCGTTGAGCTTCTCCACTGTATCAGCGTCCTGAAAAAGAAGAGGTTAATTTTTTTTATAAAACATTAATGATTTCTTTGGTGTCCATAACTGGTTTCCGAAATCGATTATTAAAGTTGCAATAGGTGTCGAGGAAATGAGATGGGCTGTAATGAAAATTATTCATTCAGTTTGTGCTCTGTTAAGGCATGTATGAACGACGAAAAATTACCACCGGTTCGGAATCTAGCCTTCTGAGAAGAACCGGCACGAAACTTATAAACCAAAAACATTGTATAATATATATTTTTTTAAAAGAGTAATTGTTGAGTTTCTTGCCGGGTTCTTCTCAACAAAAGCTACCTTCCTACCCCGGTGGTAACATTTATAATCATGTATAATGTATTTTGTGTCCTTCTGACGATTTGAAAGTACTTTGTAAGAAGTCTAATCAAATAAAGATATTTTGATTTTGATTTTGATTCTAATATTTCATCAACAAAACAAAAATATTTTATGTAGGTACACCAAATTGGATACAAGTCGGTACATACACAAAAAAAGTGATATCCTATGGATATGTAAATTAATCCCTATTACCCTTGGTCACGCTATCACGCGTGAACGGCGGGACCGATTTTAACGGGACTACCACTGGCAGACAGTCGATGTTTCAAGGAGTAACTTAGGCTAAGGCTAATTAGGCATACATTTTTGATCTAGCAGATAGCTGGATTATTTTACTTATTTCACTGATTAAAATAAATGATATGCCCTACAGCAACTTTGCTACGAGCCGTAAGGTTGCTTAATTTCGCCTCTCATCTCTCTATCAAACTACTTAATAGTATAAAGGTTACGAATACAGAGAAATAAAAGCTGTAAACGATATCGATTCCCTCAAAAGGTCGAAGAAAGAAAACGTCGAGATATTTAATATCATAAATGGTCCTTCATCCTATTGTCAACAAAGGTATTCCAAAGCGACAGTTGTAGGTTTTCTTGCAGAATTAGCATGGGCTCGTAATATTGAGATTTGTCACTTATTCTAAAAGAGTCGTGGTGACCGTGGAGTTTGAGCAGTCGACTGCTATGCTAGCGACGCTAGTTCAAATCCCAGCGGGATCTGTACCAATGAGTTTTCCTAAAAACTTATATGCAGTGATTTCACACCACGTGCTTTACGGTGAAGGAAAACATCGCGAGGAAACCTGCATATGTCTGAGAAGTAATTCAAAGACGTTTGTATAGATAGCGCTTGTCACGTTGGCACTAAATCATCCTCGGTGTAATGTGGGTTGTTATTACAACACCTCTGTCTACCCCTTCGGGGAATACAGGCGTGAGCATATTAACTTTTTTACATGACAAATCCTCAAGATATTTTTGTCACACGAAAAACGTGCATTCTAGAACGACTTTTTCAATAGTCGGACGGAATATGAAAGCTCTAAGTGAAATTTATGAGTTGTTTTATATAGGGTGAAGAGTAATGTTCCTTATAGGACACGAGGCTCGTTTTATATTTACGTTGAAGATTTTAAAAGTGCTTGCTCTTGTAGGTAAGTAAGTGATATACGCGCAAAGTTTTTGAAAGCCTACTTTTATTACTTACGAGGGTGAAATAAGCTGTTTTGCTGTAAATGGTACCCAGAGCGATTCAGTGCCCCAACAGGTTTTGACATGTTTTTAAGATGACGTTATCGCCTGCATAATATCCTCATTTTTCCACGTTGAAAAGCGCCTCAAGCGGCGAGTGTAGGAAGTTTTACGTACTCTATACAAAATAGCGCAAAACGTAACGACAAGTGATGACGTTCGAACGTGTGAAAACTTATATACTTGGGGCACAAGTTCGAAGCAGTTTATTTCGCCACGAGTTTTTTTTTTTAAATTATTTAGGTTCACCAACAATTTGTTACATTTATACATACAATTCTTGCATCTGAAGCTTATAAACTAAATGTACAAATCACTTATAGGTAAACACAGCTTCCTTAAAATTAATAGTAGACAACTTGAAAGAAAACTAGTATATGTTTGAGTGGATTTGTGTGTGTGTGTGTGTGTGCGCGTGTGTGTGTGTGAGTGTGTGTATTTGCTATTGCGCTATCTTGTGAATGTGTTTTCAAGTATTGTTATGAAGTGTGGCTTATTCTATCTAACTTCGATTCGAGTTGATCATATAACGCGGAATATTGGCTATATCTAACACTAGCGGTCGTCACGCGGATTCACCCGCGTAGTTCCCGTTCCCGTTGAAGTACGGGGATAATATATAGCCTATGTTACTCGCTGATGATGTACCTATCCAATGGTGAAAGAATTTTTAAAATCTGCACTGTAGTTTTTAAGTTTATTCATTACAAACATACACACAAAAATACAAATCTTTCCTCTTTACAATAGTAGTGTAGATATTGTGTGTTGGACTAATCGTATGAAGGAATGTTGTTTGGCTTTTATTAAATATCTAAATGTTAAATCCTTTTCAAGGGAGGTAAATACTACACTCGTATTTGCTTATTCCTTTTTAAAATCACCCATACCTTTCAGGTAGATAACGAATACGCCGAGATACCACGGCATCCCGACAAGTTCATGATTAAGTAAGAGACAGCTATTATAACTTGGATGCGGTATTTTGAGTCCTGAAATTATAACTAGCATCTATATATTGTGAGGGGGGGGGGGGGTCAACTATACTAAATTATTCATGATGAATATTTTTTTTTATACGTATATTATTTTTGCAAATTGTTTCTGTGAACATTTATCATAGGCTTAGATTTTTATAGATTAGTCTTGAAGGGCAGTCATTTCCGCGACATGCTCACTATATGTAGTAGTAACTAGCTGTGCCCCGCGGTTTCACCCGCGTAGATTTAGTTTTATATAATATATCGGTTTAAATTGACAAAGTTTCATACAAACTTTCTTCCCGTATTTTATCCCCTTGGGGGTAGAATTAATCAAAATCCTTTCTTAGCGGATGCCTACGTCATAATATCTACCTGCATGCCAAATTTCAGCCCGATCCGTCCAGTGGTTTGGGATGTGCGTTGATACATGTCAACAACTATGTCAGTCAGTCAGTCACCTTTGAGTTATATATATTTAGATTTCTAATGTAACCTTAGCGCCTTGGACAATATAAATAACTTATTCAATGTATTCTTATGACGTTTGTAAAAGAATTGACAGAATACGTGCTGTAAATTTCGTCAAAGAGGATGTAAAATTACTGAATATGATTTATAACAGATACTTCGGGCGGATATATTTTAGTGATAAATGCATAGGACAGAACAACGTCTGTCGGGTCGGGTAGTCATATTATATATTTGAGTAGTAAAACTGTGATTCAAGCGTGGCTAAATTTATTTTATTCAATATTTTTAACACTTTACTAAAATTATCTGATGATATTATATGATTCTGACTATAAATAATGCCATCTCCAAACGATTCGTAGTCCAAATCCAATGTTTGTTTCGTTTTTCCTCCGACGATATTGAGTCGGCTCCCCTATGTCTAAATATCTTTGAATAGAAGAGAAAACATTGAAAATCGTGGATATACGAGGTAGGATAATGCCCTATACGAGGCTCTCGCAGATTTTAACGTAAAAGGGAAGTATTATGATATATCTGCCTTTCCGACAGTGGTTTCGTATGCCAATAAAGGTAAAAATATTGTCAAGAAAAGAGTTCCTTTGTGATTATGTCGTTTTGTGAATTCTTGAATTTTTTAATGTCTGATTTTTATTTAATGCGAAACAGACAGACAAGATAGAAATTTTCGAAAAATTGCTTTTCTTAAGAAAGCTACGTATATACATTTAATGAAAAGCTGTTATTTTGGAATTACAAACAGACACTTAAATTTTATTTATCTGTTTAGATTCATCTCAAGCGTTACACTCTTGGCAGAGCGGTCGTGGTCGTAATGTCAGAATTGGTGGCTTGCTGATCAAAACGGCGCTATTCATTTCGGACTGCTGCTTTACGGGAGCATTCGTTAATAGTAGGAACACCCATCACAGCCTTAATCTGGTCCGTCCATCTCATTGGTGATCTGCCACGCGCCTTAGTACCCTCGAATTTACCCTGCACCACCAGACGCTCTATGGATGCGTCTCCACGTCGCGACACATGTCCAAAGAAGTTGAGAATGCGAGATAGAACTGTGGAAGACAGACGCTGTTTGATCCTGAGTTCCTGCAGTATGGAATCGTTGGTGCGGAACTGTGTCCACTTTATGCCAAGCATCTTTCTCCAGCACCACATTTCAAGAGCTACATAGATTACTAATTAAAAAGCGTTCATTACGTTGAAGTTGCTATAATACACTACCTACTTTCTTTCCAGTGCTCATAACGAGAGTACGGAAACTCTCTTAGGAAAATTGTCACACACCTGCGTTTGAATTTCGTACTTTAACACATTGACATAAGGTGTATGTTTCAAAGCACATCAGTAAGACTAGTTAAGTGAGTTTTATTGACACTAGGTGCATATATATTACATGCGCTTGTAGGTAATAAAGAATGATTCTTATTGTAATGTTGTAAGGTCTTATATTATATGATCATAAAATATTCATTAGTATGAATTAAAATAGTTTTAATTGCATTGGAATTTTCACAAATCACTGACATTTAAATAGCGAGAATGACATGACTATAAATACATGTTTACGCCTAAAGTCTCCAACGGGTAAACAGAGGAGTATTTATAGTACACCCACTATTTATTATGTTTAAAGCCCATGTAGTAGGGGACGAGCCTATTGCTATTAACCGGGAACTATTCCAGACACCGAGCTGGGACTTACAAATAGAAACCAGAATCTCAACCACTACACCAAGGAAGCAGTCTTTATCTAAATATACACTCAAAGGTGACTGACTGACTGACATAGTGATCTATCAACGCACAGCCCAAACCACTGGACGGATCGGGCGGAAATTTGGCATGCAGGTAGATGTTATGACGTAGGCATCTGCTAAGAAAGGATTTTGAATTCTACCCCCAAGGGGATAAAATAGGGGACGATAGTTTGTATGAAACTTTGTAAATTTTAAGCCGATCGGGCTTTAATAGTTTTTTCACTAAATGCATATATAGGGTACTGACATAAAAACACCAAGTTATAATTTTCTTCTCTGTCTGTCTGTCGGTCTGTCCTTCTAAAACTAAATCTACGCGGGCCAAGCTACGGGGCACAGCTAGTATGTCTATATGTCTTAAATCGTTTCGAAAGACAACTTTTCAAAGTAACTATTGTGTGATATAGGCACACCTCGTGGTTGCCACAAAACATGACATCACCATTCAATTTACCTGAGCCACTTTGCCATTAGTAAAATAAATGATGACCTTAAAGACAATAGCTTAAGATTCAATTTAGACTGGAAAAGTCACGGCTGCAGTTACCGTGCCTTTGTTTGAACACGGAGGCACCGTAAGTAACTAATTACGGTTGACCCCCGATGGCAAAACAATTACTATGTCCGATAAATCTTGACATGGCTCAAGTTATTTAAGTGGAGTTTATATCGTAGACTTTGCTGACAGATTTGTTTATGAATATAGATGGGCACAAGGGGAGAGGAAGACCTAAGAAACGATCGATGGATTTGTGTGAAAGATGATGTCTCTGGCAAGAGCCGTTTAGGCATGGGGTTTGAGCAGTCGCCTACTATAGAAGCGACACGATCACGAATCTCAGTGATTTCACACCACGTGCACGATGAAAAACCTCGTGAGGATACCTGCATGTGTTTGAGAAGTAATTAAAATATTATGTATAGTGCCTGAGGCGGCGATAGACTCAGTATCTTATTTTTTTTAAACGTGTCCATATGCCAATTTATCAAGGCAATAGACTTTTGGCACAGTACATATGTAAGTTTACTTAGTAGTATGGAATCTAGACAAATTTTTTATACAAGAACTTTTGCTTCGTCGAGCGTGAGGGATGTAATTCGAATTTGTCACTTAAAGTTTGTTATTGAAATTATATTCTAAGTTTAGAAAAATTCCTGTGAAGCTGGAGTTAAAGCGGTCCTTTGGCAGTCTCTTATCCGAATATATGATTAAATCAAAATGTGTAAGTTCACTACTGTTTGCTGTCTGTACTGTGGCATCACACTTTAGAATACAAATGGGACTGCCGTGACGTAACTTGAGAGTCATTAGTCAAAAACGGGTCAACTGATCGAAAGACGATGGTGAGACTAATGACAAAACGATTAGTTGAACTGCCGCTTAACGATATCCAACAAATATATTAAGACGATGATATGATATCTATCTGTTACTCTATGTCTGAGAGCCAGGATCCATCGTAGCAGACCTTGGTTGGTTAGTGATTATTGGATCGACAACCCCGACCACACCGATATTGAGTTCACACAGACGTTTGTCATTGAAATATATACGTAGATAGAAGAGAATCTCAACATCGAGATGTAAAATAATACAGCGCCATCTTGTGAGAAGATAGGTAACTACATATATAAGATGATCTATAGCTGTCACAGCGCCCCAAAGCCCCTTTACCATTACATATCAAAATATATTTTTTAAACAAAAATAACATAGTGACACTCGGTGAAATTATTACAAATCATCGCGTCGACGTAAACGCAGATTTGTATACGATCGAAACATGATACTATTGTGAGCCCATACAAATCTGCGTTTATCTCGATGCGATGACTTGTGACGGCGATTTTAAGAAAACTCGCACTAGGCACTCAGTAGGGCTAGACGAAGTAACATTCTCTGGCGCTTGCGCTAGTAGAAACGATAATTAAATTATCGGAATGACATACATACATACATATGCTCACGCCTGTATTCCCCGAAGGGGTAGGCAGAGGTGTTGTATTAACAACACCCACTTTTCACCGAAGATGATTAAGTGCCAACGTGACAGATGGTGAGTCCATAGCCGTCTCAGACACTTTACATACGTCATTGAATTACTCCTCAGAAATATGCAGGTTTCCTCACGATGTTTTCCTTCACCGTCAAGCACGTGGTGTGAAATCACTGTACATAAGTTTTTTAGAAAAACTCATTGGTACAGGCCCCGCTGGGATTCGAACTTGCGTCGATTGCGTTACAGGCGACTGCTCAAACCTCAAGGCCACCACGGCACATAAATCAGTTATGTGACATACGTTATCAGTATCGTTTCTATTAGCGAAGCGCGAGGATAGAATATTTGGAAACATATACCAAGAGTGCACACTGCTGGGATTCTTGTGTGAAGTATTCCTTGGGCGGAATTCCCGCTGTGTTCTACCAACACAAACAGTTCTACAACCCTGGAGTACATAATAAAGCTGTGTATACAGTACAGTAATACCAATATTAATACACCAAAAACCACTCCAATTAATGACCACACAAGCAGGGTAAGTAAACACTCATGTTTCTTTCTACGAAGTTCAAGGCCGCGTTTACGCACGTGGAGTCGATTCTGAGAAATGATTAAAACATGTTGCAAAGGAATTCTTTTTTCTTTTCATGAGTTACCAAGTTAAGAAATATGTCAGTGCCGTATATACTTTGATATGCATTTAGTGAACAGTTATTTTGGAATTAAACGACTGCCATCTGACCTTCGCAACCCCTTAAACGCGGAAAATAAGTGATCTGGGTTAAACCTGTTGTCAGACTATTTTAGGCCTCTGACTGACCTGTAACGATTGCCAAAGATAAAATAAAAAGATAAATGAATTGACAACCGGGGCCGACGGCTAAACGTGCTCTCCGAGGCACGGAGGGAACTCGAGCGGTCACCCATCCAATTACTGGCTAAGGCTAGGGTTGCTTAACTTCGCTGATCGCATGATATGCGCAATAGCAACTGTGCCACGAGCTCCTCTATTAGCATTTGATTTTTTTTTTAAATTGGTTTACATACAATGAAATCTTTCCTCTTTATAATATTAGTATAAATATATAGAAAAAACCGCAAGGTAAATGTGTGCTTACATTTTGATTGCAAATTTCAACCCTTCAATATAAAATGTATTCCATTTCATTTCAAATAAGATTGGTTTTTGATTGTCCACACGTACAAATGAAGGGCTCTCAAACAATACATATTTGATATTTATATTCAAATGAACTGAATTCGATTGGAAATGGCAAAAATCAAATATTCATATGTCAGCACATTTAATCAAGTGGTTGAGTTAGTATACCGACTACGACACTGCAAATTAAAATCATCATCCTCCTGCCCTTATCCCATGTTATTTGGGGTCGCAATGTGTTCTTCTCTTCCATTTCTCTCTATCAGCCGTCATATCTGTATTCACTCCAATTCTAGCCATGTCATCTTTCACACAATCCATCCATCTTAGGTCTTACTTTCCCCTTATAACCAGTCCTACGAAAAAGCCGCCACTGTATATATCTATACCTTATGTGGCAGCCATTATAGCCAAAATAGTGAACGATGGCTACAATAAAAAAAAAAATATTTCAAATTCAAAACATTTGGTAGAAATAATTGACTCCTTAATTATAATAGATAATATTATCGCATATTTTAGTAGATGCGGTATTTGAACTAGGTGAAATATTTCTTTCACGCTACATAATTTTGCTGTCGTCATAAGTTTGATGTCGTTGTCTGTGTAATGTGGCATCTTAGGTCTTAAACGGATGGACTGATTTTAGCGGGGTTTTCATTGGCAGATAGCTGATGCTATAAGGAGTAAATAGGAACTACAGCCATGAGATGAGAAACCGCGGGGCAGAGCTAGTAGGCTATATATAATCACGCTAAGAACAATTAGCGCTAGCTCAAAATAACTATTCCAAGCAGACAAGGTCGCGGGCAGAAGCTAGTCTACTGTAATTGTAATGCAGCACGGCTCATTAGCTTCAATCAAAGCCATTAACATGCTTAACAGAACAGCTTGGTACGTACGTGTGCGGTGGCAACACAAACACTGTATCGCGTATGTGTGCGTAAGCGCGTGTCTCGCCCTACAGGTGGGGGTGATATCGATTTACCGGCCAAAGGCGACTGGGGTGCGAATGTGCACAATACTATTATATGAAATTGGTACTGAATTGATGTGATGTAATAATCTATTGTATGGGTAAAGGTCTGGAAAAAGCTATTGTGTTTTATTGGCGTACTGTGGGAAAGATTAGCTGCTTAGCGTTTTACACAACTGCCTAAGAAAGAGTGTTGTTCTAGGATTTATATATGTATGTGTGTCGGTTTCTTTGATGATTGGGATGTTTCTGTAAAGTATATAAGGTACTGTTTACATCTTTGTTTGTATATACACAAAAAATACACTGTACCCCTATCACGGGCTTTCCACCGTTTTCGTAATCTATACTCGCTAGCGTCACTCGCAATATTTGTATGAGAAATTATAGTTCTTCACGTCACCGCTGGGAGTCGCTGCACAATTTCTCATACTAATATAATAGTTTTTACAATTTGTACCGAATGGTTACAAAATAAAATCGACGAAGATAGGACCACGGAGAGAGTTTTTAGTGGTGTCAAATATCAAACCCAGTTCTACACCTAGAGCCGTCAGGTTATTGAAGGATTCTTTCTAGAAAATAAAGGCATAACCATACAACCACATTGCATCTAGCATATATGACATAGCTTAAGAACAGGGTACAATATATTAGTAATAAGCGCAGTCCTAGATGCAATATGGGACGCACTTCGGCATGTACCGTCGCACGTGACGCTATGATGATATTACGAGGTAGGGCTGAACTTCATGAATAAATATTTACTATATCTATACATAAATATATCTATAGATATATCAAGGCACAGGCCAAACCCTTAGGGCTAGAAATAAAGGTTTTTTTTACTACGCAGGCATTCCAAAAGGATTATTCATAATTCAACCCCTAAGGGGTTAAAATGGGGGTTGAAAATATGTTGATGTAATCTTACTGACACGCAGGTGAAGTTTCGGGTGGAAGCCAGTCACCATCTCCCTGGCCTTATCCCATACATCGTTGGGGTCAGCTCTTGATTCAACCCGATGTAGCTGATCACTTGATTTTTATACGAAGCGACTGCCATCTGACCTTCGCAACCTCTTTGACGAGGAAAATCTGTGATCTGGGTAAAACTGCGTTGTCAGACTATTTTAGGCCTCCAACTGACCTGTAACGATTCCCAAAGATGATAAATTGGCAACCGGGACCGACGGCTTAACGTGCTGTCCGAGGCACGAAGGTTAAGGTTGCTTAAGTTCGCTGATCGAATGATGTGCGCAATAGCAACTGTGCAACTTCTCCAGAAGTTGGATTAAGTATATTATAGCTACTCAAGTTTTGAAATTAAAGTCTTTTCCACGTCATCTGAGAGAGAAACCGTGACAGATTTGACATCTTTCAGGTTGGTAGGTACTTAATATTCATCGTTAAAGACCAGATTTCGTCACACCTCTGTCTACCCATTACGATGGTAAGCACAGATTTAAAGGCAAAGTAGAAGCTTTTTGTTGAGAATTAAAAAAATACCAAACAGCAGTATATTATCTTAATAACGTATGTTAGCCTATAAAACATTTTTATGCTTATGTTAATGTCAAGGGTCTTAATTTAAATAAACGTGTATATTATTTTAACACATGTGAGCCGCTTTGCGTGCTACTGTTAGTATAATTAGGTTGATAATGTAATATACAAAGCGTTTTCACCTTTTTTAATCACGTGGCAGCCCTAAAATAATGTGATGATAGCCGGGCTTACGGGCAAGCTCGTTGTGAGTAAAACCATTTATATATCTCTGTAATTGGAGGAAATATAAGCGTGTTTCATCACTATTAAGTGTTAGAACCTGGTACCTGATACTATATACCTTTTTTTTTTTGGATATGGTCTCCCGCAGTTGGTAGGGGGGAGTTACCTCCAGTGCTTAACCGGACTAAAAGGGCCTCAAGCCGAGTTTAAACTTAAAAACTAAGCAACACAGCTAAGGGCGCCCCGGTGCAGGGCTCGGACCTCGGCTTAGGGCGTTGCTGGGGGATGAGCTAGGGAGCTGGATCTGAGTGGTATAGTTCTATATACAAGAATTGCTCGTTTATGTATAAAATGAGGGATGTAGCGTCATTGTGTATGTGATGTCACGAGTTATGAGAGTTCAGTGAAAATAGTGGGGGTACCTACGCTTACATTTTATTCAGGTCGTGCTTTAAAGAAGGACAGAGACAGATTTATAAATTGACTACTGTGAATTCAAGGTCAGCGCTCATACCTCGTGAACGGCGCCTGGGGGCCTACTATTATCAAGCAGAGCGTAATAAGATCTTTTGAGCTCTGACGTCAAAGCTAAGGAGTTCTTAATAACGATAATAATTTGGCCCCATGTATATTGAATTGACTAGAGCACAATATACAATAGATAGCTAACCCTGGCTAAGAGCCGTGGTGGCCTCGGGGTCCGAGCAGTCGCCTGCTACGCAAGCGACGCAGGTTCGAATCCCAGCGGGGCCTGTATCAATGAGTTTTTCTAAAAAAACTTATGTACGGTGATTTCACACCACGTGCTTTTCGGTGAAGGAAAACATCGTGAGGAAACCTGCATATTTCTGAGAAGTAATTCAAAGACGTATGTATAGTGCCTGAGACGGCGATAGACTCACCATCTGTTACATAATACAAAGTTTAGTACATAATATTCTATCTTTTGATGTTGATCGAACTTAATATTTCTTAGAAATATTGGAAAACCGAATAAGACCATGTTTCAGTTACTAACGTCAATTTGGGCTATCAATCAAAAGATGGCAAGGCAAACAGCTGACAAGTGAATTATGTATTGGATGGGAAACGGTTTCTTTATCATAATACTTATTATTTTGAGATTATTCCGCTTTGACCTCGCTTAATACGGTTCATCAATTTATTATATATACAGATAAATAAAATTGAAGTGTCGTTGGTTATGTCAAATCAACAGTTCTCACTAAATGCATATGAAAGTATACGGTAGTTACTTACACAATCAAAAAACTATTAAAAATGTTTTCTTAGTGTGTACATTAATCATTTTACTTGTTTCGAATACAATACAAATTTAAAAAAATTTGCTAAAAAATAATATTTGGTCTGTTTATGATCTTAACAAATTTTCGCAAAATTTGGAGTAGAGCCCCTATCGTTCTGAGTGTGCGATATGTTACCCATTTTAATATGAAATAATTTACAAGTATCGGTTTGAAATACCTAAGCCCGCAGACAAACCTTATGAAAAGGGATTATTATCAAAATCCTTGAAGGGATCGTTTTAAGGGATTTTCGTTTGGCTTTAAGATTATTACGGGAAACCTCTAGGATATAATAATAGTGGCTCTCCAATTGCTGTGCCCTAACAGGGTTATAAGCATTATAATTAAGTTTATATATGCGTGTAAATGTAACCAACTTGAGCAATAAATATATGAATATAGTTTTCGTTTTAATGTGTGGGTAATACGGAGTAGGTTAATATAAATATCACACACACAGTTACACATATAATGACGTATTACTATACCTTGCCTGCCTGGCCTGTAGTAGACAAAGTAGTACGGGACTGACATATGTCACGTGACAGATTTATGACATTTCCATACGTCCATACATTTTGTATCGTTTCTACATACATATGCTCACGCCTGTATTCCCCGAAGGGGTAGGCAGAGGTGTTGTTATCACAACACCCACTTTTCACCGAATTTGATTAAGTTTACATGACAGATGGTGAGTCTATCGCCGTCTCAGGCACTATACATACGTCTTTGAATTACTTCTCAGAAATATGCAGGTTTCCTCACGATGTTTTCCTTCACTGTAAAGCACGTGGTGTGAAATCACTGTACATAAGTTTTTTAGAAAAACTCATTGCTACAGGTCCCGTTTGGATTCAAACTTGCGTCGCTTGCGTAGCAGGCGACTCCTCAAACCTCAAGGCCACCACGGCTCTCATTGATTTCATAATATATATTACCAAACTATTTCTCTGTTATGCCTCCTCATTATAAAACACAGTTTAACCGAAGACTAAGACTATAGTCGGAATAAAACTATTTCCATCCCTTTTGAAATCCATGCGACAAAAAGAGAGAGAACCAAGCAGATGTTTTGAGAATTTGAATTGACTTACCCCAATATGCTGTCCGTCAACAAACAACTGAGGCACCAGGATCTGATCGCTTCTCATTCTATCACGTATTTCGTCTTGGTACTCCATACTCATAAACACGTCTCGTTCCTCAAACTTCACCAGGAGATTCCTTAATATCTTCTTCACCAGAACACATCGCTGGTACGTGCTTCTCACAATTCCCATGGTCGTTGTGTATATTACCACCTTTCCTGCATCTTTTTCTTTGTAACTCTGTGAAAGAGGGAAATAAAAGTTAATACAAAATATTAAGACTATAAAATTACGACTAGCGACACCTATCGATTAGAACATTCACTACAATGATTAGCTAACGGGTATGAAAGATTAAGTTGAACCGCTAGAAATAGTTCCAGATTTTTTTCACAGATGGCGCTGTAAAGATACAACTTTGATTAATTACTAGCTGTGCCTCGCGGTTTCACCCGCGTAGATTTAATTTCAGTAGTGGCCCGTAGAACCCAATTTTTTTTAAATTAAAAGTAGTTACTTAGTCCTTGTAACAAAAGCTATCCGCCAGTGAAAGTCCCGTAAAAACAGTCCAACTGTTTCAGAGATTAGCCGGAACAAACAGACAGATAGACAGACAGACAGACACTGCATTTAGTGAAAAGCGGTTATGTTGGCATTACAAACAGATACTTCAATTTTATTTATCTGTATAGATTCTGACTTCGAAAAAGGAAACGGTTTCATGTGCGTACAATATTTATCTCGATTTAAAAAAAACAAAATTAATTTTTTTGAAGGCGGATAACTATTTTTCAAAACAAAATAATAATTTCCAATTTTGCCGAATACAATGTCTTACTGTTCGCCTCACGCCTAATCATCTTTGCATAAAAGCTATATTTGATTTGAAATAAGATAAATGTGGACAATCCATTGTAATTGCATCAATGGCGATTGTCAATATTACCTACATTCACTCACACATTGTATTTACCTGCCATCTTTTTTACATTTGCGTAACTTCCTACTATCCATTAGAGTACAGTTAGCTGTATAAACATATTGACACTTTCAAATTGCGTAAAATTTGGACTTTTGTAAAAAAAAATCCACGGCGTCTTAGAATTGAGGTAGGTTAATGTGTTTTAACAGCCAGTTTTCATCGAATTAGATTTTCTTGGTGCAAACGTGTCAAATGATGAGCCGTCTCAGGTGTGGGTATAAGTCCACCAGACTGTCGAGAGTAAAAGTTTTTTAAATCTAGAATATTACGCTATAAATAAGGCTCCTAAAAGTTATGTTCTTTAGAGTATGAAAAGAGACAATTTTCTCATCTAATCATTACTGTAGACAACGTAAGTAACATTATCATCACGCTTCGCTAGTACAAACTATACAAAATGTACGGGAATGACATATGTCACGTGACTGATTTATGTAATTTCCATACATTTTTATCGTTTCTTTTAGACTACGAGAGAATCTTACTTTCTCCAGGCCTACTGAGCAGCAACGCTTTTAAACGTTGATAGGCCCCTTCAAAATAGTTTCAAAGAATTTGTTGAAGAGACTGTACTTATTACTGATTTCAAAGTCACACATACGAATTGAGACCTCTTTACTGTGTGCTATTATGTAATTGTGCTCTTTGCACCTATGTGTGTGTCGTGTGACGCAATTATTGCGGTGTGTATTGATTTGTCGGCCTCTTTTGTTGTGGGAATGTGAATATAATTAGCTATTGGTTATGGCCAATATGAAACTCTGGCCAGTAGCACAACATATATAATAATACTAACTGTGCCCTGCGGTTTCACCCGCGTAGATTTAATTTAATTCTCGCGGTATCCAAGGAAATATCCGATTGGAATAAAATAAAAAGTATTTTACTTCTACATAAATGCTCTTGATAACATAATTTTTTTGATTTGGATAAGAATTAATAATACGATGCATATATAAAGTAGTTTCATTATTCAGACGGTTTAATATTTTTTATGTTATTATGACTAAACTATGATAGTTAGATATGTGGACCCGTAGTTCCTGAGATTAGCGCGTTCAACTGTACAGATGTATGCGCTAAGCGTCTGTGTGAGTAGGGTAAAGGCTGGATAGATGCCTCATTTGCATAAAACCTAACATCCCAAACTCACGACTAAGAAACAATAGTGTAACTAAGAGCCGTAGGTACCCCGCACCTTAATTAGCCACTGGCCAAGGTGCGGTGGAGGCGTGTTTCGCAAACTTAACGAACACGTCAAAGTTTTAAAGGTAATTATTTGTCGTTGTATAACTTTATAAGTAGTTATTAATTCCGTTATGATTGTTATTAAGTCAATATACTGATTCGTCAAATATGCATCTAGATGGAAATAGTAGCTCTTTTATTTATTTAAAAACTACTTGGGCATCTATCCCTATCGAAAAGGATAGTTGCCCTGATTTTGCGCGGTATAGATGCCCCTAGGGGCATCTATCTCTCCATTCACCATGTTGTATGTGCTTTGAACATATTTTTATTTTCTATTATATTTTTTATGTGTTTATGCATATTTTTATTAAGACTTTTAACTGATTGTAGCAGAACTATGCCACAAAAATACAAAAGAAAGGAAGGAGTGCGAGCTCGAGTATTTTCTTGGACTACAGAACAAGTGCATATAATGAAAACTAAGTAAGAAAAAAAAAAAGACTGAAAATTAAACAGAAAAATGCTTTTCGTTAGAAATAAAATAAAGACAAAGACAAAAATAAAATATTGTTAATATAATAATTTTACAGTATGAATGACATCTTTCCCGCGCCGCAGGCATCTATCCTTATTAGTAATTTCATGGTGGGGCAACTATCCATACGGGAAGGCATTTATACTCAAAAATCGAGTGCCACAAAAAGCTAAAATCTGCAAAATCTGTAATTTATAGGTCGAAAAAGACAAATTACAATTAAAGATAAAGAATTAAACTAGCGACATTAATAGACTTTATTTATATAAAATTAATATTTTTTAAATTAGGAGCATATTTCAAAAAGGTGCATCTATCCCGCCTTTACCCTATTCGGACGATTGTTCTTTGTTATATCTTTGAAATACCCGTATAGTAACTGTATAAGCCAAATATACTAAGAATAATGCATGATATGTTAGTTCTATGTTATGTCGATAGATGGAGCTGTCACTGTTGACATTATTATTTAAATCTCGCTATTGAGAGTCTCAACGGGGCTTATATATAAAACGTCAGTCATTGAAGAAAAAAACTTTCCTCTGTGGTACATCGTACTGAGTTTTGTTCAGTAACGTTGTTCTACGTTAACCTTTGATGCATGAAACATATTGCGGTTTTAATCAAACATAAATTCGTTAATTGCGTAACAATTCAGTCAATGTACTTGAAAATGCAATCAAATCACTTGATTACTCCACTGACGAAACGCAAAATCGTGAGATTTTTAACGATTCTATACTTAGATACGAGTTCACTTAAGTTTAACGCTATTTATTGGTTACGACTAATTATCATGTTAGTGTTAAGAAATATTAAAATAATTGTTTAAAGTTTATTTGATATTACCAAACGTTTAGTAAGTAAAAAAAATATAGTCACACCATCCCAGAAGGATCCCGAAGGTGTGATCAGAGGTGTTGTTAACAACACCCACATTCCACCGAATATGATAAGGTGCCGAATACGTAAGTAACTAATACAAAATTAATTTATTAATGCAAGATAAACTAGCTCGGACGTACGGTTTCACTCGTGTTGACTTAGTTTAACGGGTGTATTCTGTGTTACTCACGCACTTTTTATGTAGAGTATTTTTTTTGAATTTTCAATACATATTTTTATGTTTTCGTCAATTACTGAAATGTTATTTTTTTCTCCCTGGTCTTACACCATACATTGTTGGGGTCTGCACTGTTCATCATCATGTGGCTGATCACATGATTTTTATACGAAGCGACTGCCATCTGACCTTCGAACCCCTTTAACGAGGAAAATCTGTGATCTAGTTTAAACCAATTTGTCAGACTATTTTAGGCCTAGACCTATAACGATTTCCAAAGATGATAAATTGGGAACCGGGACCGACAGCTTTACGTGCTCTCCGAGGCACGGAGGGACCTCGGGCGGTCACCTATCCAATTACCGGATAGGATTAGGGTTGCTTAACTTCGCTGATCGAATGAAATACGCAATAGCAACTATGCCACGAGCTCTTCATAATTACAAATACACCTATAAATGTATATGTTATTGATTCATCTTCGGTGGTTATTTGGTGTTGTTACACCTACATCTTTTGAGGGGCCTTCCAGGGCAGAGTAAAATGTAAATAAATAAAAAAAAATGCCTTTTCCTCTGACCATTTTTTCCAGGCAGTGTAGATATATTTAAATGAGCTATTCAATAACATGATAAAATAAAATAAGCTCTCTTTTATTATCAATAGTTACTTAATGAATCCCATATTATAAATGAAAATTCAAGCACAGTTTAAACAAACAAGCTCCCTAATTTTGTCGCGCTATAATTTTCCGCTTGTCAAACTGTAGACGCGTGGAAGGTGTTTTGCATACTGTTTAAACACTATATAAATACAGAAAGCCGGCTCTCATACATCAAAAATGAAAATGAAAATTCAGTTAAGGCACTTACGAACGTCGAAGAACTCACCACTGGTTTGGAAACTAGCCTGAGACGCAAGCAATAAACGCACCTGGCACCATATAATTCACAATATAAAAATTGTAGTACAGATACCCATCAAAGTTTTGAGCACAGTGAAAATTGTGGGATACAAAAAAAATATCAAAGAAATCTTCTTTGAAAAGTAGATTTAATAACGTACCTACCCTTTCTGGGAATCTGAGGAGCCTTCTGGGAAGGCGTGAGGATATGTATGTATAAAAAGTATGTACTAAATAAATCTATACAGATAAAAAAAATTTAAATATCTGTTTGTGAAATGTGTGACATGAAAGAACAGTTTTCATTTTTTTTCTCTGTCTGATTGCTTGTTCTGGGTAATCTCTGAAACAACTGGGCTGATTTTAACGGATTTTTACCGACAGATAGCTGGTATTACAAGGAGTAGCATACCCAATACATATTCTTTATAAGTTAGGCTTCGCTCATTTAATTACACGGGGCATAGTTAGTAAATAAATAAACAAAACGTATCTGGAATGTTTACGCATGCGTGGCTCAGGAAGCAGGTCATTTGTATGTATGAACTTTATGGCACAACACGACTAATTTAAACACGCCCCATCAGGGTTCAGTTACCTGTGGTTCCAATCAACCGGCCGTACGGTATTGAATGTACCTATTATGTCATTAGCCTTTATGAGGCGCATTTATACTCTGCGGTGCGACATACTGGGGCTAGGAAAAATAAATATATATTGCGGTAATGCTGTTAATATATATACAAGTACTTACGTATATTATAATTAAATTTGAAAAATAGAGAAACAATAAAAAATAACAAACTATGAAAAATCTAGATTAAGTAAATAAAGAACATTAAGCATAACTGACAGTACTTAGTAACACTTTTATGAATTCACACAAATTGTATGAAAAAAATTCAGTTCTGGAATGAAGCTCGTTTACAGTGCGTATGTCTCGGACTAGTGGTGTGGAATTGTATTACTAAATAATATTTGTCTATCCTTCGAGTCAAAAAGCTAATCCTTCACCGAACTTTAGTAAAATCGGTTCAGCCGTTAAGCTATGAAAAGGTACGAGATAAGCAGACAGACACTTTCCCGTTTATAATATTAGTATACATAGTAATAGGGATTAAATAATGTTTGACCTGGCGCGGGAATATAACTAGAAGAAGTAGATTATATAGGTACCATCTCTCTGAACATACATTGTTCTTTTTAATTTAAATAAAGTCATATTCCATCCAGCGAGGTAACGCAGCCAGCTTACTGGGCACCATTCCCGCAGACACTAATTTAAATTCCGTGTTTTATTTATAATTTTTATTTTTATTATATTGTTAGCAATAAGTTACTCAAATGTTATATTTCATGTAAATAAAAAAAAAGTCATATTTATATAGAGCCTTCCAAAAATACCGTTCAATACTTGATGAGTTTTCAAACACTAATAAAAGCAAAACAATCAGAGCAACGACGCTCCAATACTTCAATAACACAATTTTAATTAATTCCGTTCGTATAAACCGACCCTGAATCAATGTCGTCGTGTATAAAACTGTTATTTTAATATCGAGCGGACTTTTTTATTTTCAACGGACAGAAATTGAATGTCAAGTATCCAATTTGTTTCATTGGACTATAAAATGTTTTATAATTAACGGTAGCCTTCTATTATTATCATTATTTATGGAAATTATAGTTTCAACTAGCTGTGCCCTACGGTTTCACGCGCGTAGATTTAAATTCATTCCCGCGGAACCTTAAATGTTTTTTAAATCAAATTTGCCTTATTTACTCCTTGTAACATTAGCTATCTGACAGTGAAAGTTCTGTTAAAATCGGTCCAGCCGTTTCGGAGATTACCCGGAACAAACAGACATACCTACAGAGAAAAAAATTTAAAATTTGTTTTTTTTTTTTATGTCAGTATCGTAATTACTTTCATATGAATTTAGTGATAAGCTATTTTGGAATTACAAACATCTTAAATTTTACTTATCTGTATCGATATCGATGTATATATATAGATGGAGGGCATAACCACAGCATATATAAGCTTAATGCAACCAGTATAGTAAAAAGGCCTAAGTATTGCAATTAGAACTTATGCTCCGTTGCTCACGCTTATAAGCCGTGTTGGTGACCAGTAGTGGTAGGAGCGACATAAGATCGAATCCCAGCGGAGCCTACTTAGACTACCTTTATTAAAAAAAAACATTAGGGTTCAGCGGGTCACCCAACAAATTCAATCTACGCGGATAAATCCGCGGGCACGGACAGTCGTAAGTATACATTAATAATTGCATAATATTCACGGTAGTTGAATATGATCGTGCAGTTGGCTATACTGAATTATTAAATCATCAAATAAGTCGTGATGCTCCATATAATTAACAATTTATAATTACTCTAGTAGCCTTGCTCTAGAGATCATCAATTATTTCATCAAGCAGCCGTTATTATAATGGGAAAATCTGAATATTTCGCAATGTAAAATAATATTACATACAATAATATCACCGGTTAAATTAAAGTCTTTTTTTATACCCCTACATTGGTGTACAAGCATGCGGCTCACCTGATGGTAAGTGGTTACCGCAGCTTATGGTCGCTTGCAATACTAGAGCGATCACGCGTTGCCGACCCTGTAAATATCTCTTTATACCCTTCTTGGAGAACCCCGTGCTGCACTCGATTGGGAAAATCACATTGGGGAGTATACCGCTGCCATACAGCTGCCCTGGGGATGTGCCCCGGCAAAGTGTGGGGGGGACACCGGTGCGATCTATTAGGGTACCCGGAGTCTACCCTGAACACTGAGGATGGCCACCGGGGGGTTTCAGTGCGGTAAGAATCCCACATACCCCGACCTGCCTTTCCCAGGGCGGTCGGGGACCTTTTGAAGGAAAAAAAGGGTTGCTTAACTTCGTTGGTCGAATGATATGCGCAATAGCAATGGTGCCACGAGTTCCTTCTAAGTGTTACCGATGTCATAGTGAATAGAAAACGTCCAATAGCCGGCATTCTAGGCTAAATATAGAGGTCCAAGTGGGACATAGCTGAAGCTCCCCGGTTGTGAACCGGTTCCCCGGCTGTTATCTAGTTAGCCTCACAAGGTCGCGAGCCACAGAGCTGCTGCCATAACTGTTATAACTAGTTTTACATGCCTTAGTTAGTTTAACTATGAGGACAATTTTTTTATAGCATAAATGTGGCAACCAAGCTCTCAGTTCGCTTAAAGGTATAGCATATAAACAATATTAAAAATCTGTACAGAAAATAATCATCATCATCTGCCTGGCCTTATCCCATACATTGTTGTGGTCGGCACTTGATTCAACCCGATGCGGCTGATCACCTGATTTTTATACGAAACGACTGCCATCTGACCTTCGTAACCCTATTACTAGGTAGATAGGTACGCTAACGATATCGTCAACGTTAAAACATGCTTGGGACCTTCGTCATACCTGTACGTAAACTATAGGGTGTTGCGATAATGATACGACAAGGACAAGACACGTGACCCGCGAGAACATTGACAAACGACGTGTTTGTGTAACACGCACCATTGTAATACAATATTACCTAATGTCGCTCGGGTAATGAATATGAATGGTTTACGTTCGTTTTCATGGCAATGTTTGCTTTAATATTTGGCAAGCCGTGGTGGCTTTGTTGTTTGAACATGCTACGCAAGCGACGCAAGTTCGAATCCGCTACCAATGATTTTTTCTAAAAACCTATGTGCAGTGATTTCACACCACGTTCTTTGCGGTGAAGGAAAACATCGTGAGCATACCTGCATATATCTGAGAAGTAATTCAAAAACGTATGTATAGTGCCTCGGACGGCGATAGACTCACCATCAGCCACAGTTGTAGTAACAAAACCTCTGCCTACTCGTTATACTACAGATATCGCCAGCGTATTTTCCTGTTGTATGGGAACGTTAAAACCGTCCCAAGCGGAGAGTATGGGACGTCCTGCGTATTGCCTGCGTGTACTATTATTATTACACGAGGTTGAGTTTCATTTTCCGCGGGCTTTTTGCCAAACGGAAATGGAAGAAATAGATGATATGAATTAATGGTATGAAAAGAAAAATATTACTGGATGAGATGAAACCTACAATGATAGGAAATTACGTACTATACGGCATGTGTTCAGGATTACGGCTTTTTGGAGTAGTATGTAAGTCAATTTGTGTATGTTTAAGGTTTTGAGGGTTTTATGTAAGGTGTGCGGGATGACGCCAGGAAGATAGAATTATGGGGACTGTTGTTACTCTGTCCATTTACCACTGTGTCTTTATTAATACACATACATACATACATATGCTCACGCATGTATTCCCCGAAAGGGTAGGCAGAGGTGTTGTAATAACAACACCCACTTTTCACCGAAGATGATTAAGTGCCAACGTGACAGATGGTAAGTCCATCGCCGTCTCAGACACTTTACATACGTCATTGAATTACTTCTCAGAAATATGCAGGTTTTTTCACGATTTTTTCCTTCACCGTAAAGCACGTGGTGTGAAATCACTGTACATAAGTCTTTTAGAAAAACTCAGTGGTACAGGCCCCGCCGGGATTCGAACTTGCGTCGCTTGCGTAGCAGGCGACTGCTCAAACCCCGAGGCCACAACGGCACGGCGTGTCTTTATTATTATATACAAATAAACCGCAAAACGCAAGTTCAAGCGTCGACGTTCAAACGTGTCAAAACTTGGAGCACATACCACATATTTTGGGTGTATCGAGGTACCTATGCCTCTTTACCAACTTTGCAGTAAAAACTACACCTCGACTTGGCATTAAACCCTATTAAATAAACGAGTTTCATAGCCGGGAAAGATGTATAAATCCCTTTATTTCGCCAGTAAATCCATCAAGCTAAAGTAAATAGAGTGTAGTTAGGTATGTGAATCACGCATGCGTGCAACATGCTTGCGAGAACTGCACTGAAATCGTGAGAAGGGCATAGCTTACTATTGTTTGACGGATTTAGAGATGCTTGTATGGTTGGATTAACTAGATAGATACTACAATAAATTTAAAGAGCAATTCAAAGCAGTTTTGCTCAAAAAAGGATATTATACTGTAAGAGATTATATTTGTGATAAGGAAGCCTGGGATGTATCTTTGTCGGAATATTATTGTAAATAATCCCATTGGCACTGTACTTTTGCTACAATTAATTAATCTTAGTTTGATCTTTGCTTTGACTGGCTGGAATTTGCCATGCTCGCAAATATTTGTAGTATTTTAGTTATTATATTTGACAATGGAGCATTTGAACTGTGTCCATGGGCTACATGAGATATAAATACTGTAACCAAAAACATTGTATAATTTTTTTTTTAAAGAGTTTTTGTTGAGTTTCTTGCCGGGTTCTTCTCAACAAAAGCTACCTTCCGATCCCGGTGGTAACATTTATAATCGTGTATAATGTATTTTGTGTCCTACTGACGATTTGAAAGTACTTTGTAAGAAGTCTAATTAAATAAAGGTATTTTGAATTTTGAATAAATATAAGCATTAAAAGCACTCGCACAGAGGCGTGCATCTACGAGAATATAGGCGTAATGACTGTAAGAAGTGACACGTCGTGAAAATCGCGCTTATCATTCACGTGTTTTATCGACATATTTCAAAACTTCAAAACAAAAAATGTACATTATTTTGACAGTAAATAAATGAGGAAATTTTAAAATCTTGGCTACACTAAATGAAGCAAACGTTATTATATGTATAAAGATAAAAACCATTGAAGTGTCTGTTTGTAATTCCAAATTAACTGCTGTTAAATGCAAATGTTTATGCAATTATTTACAGTACGTAAAAAAACATTTTTTTTATCCGACTTATAAAAATTTGTAGTTGGTGCTACATTTGGCACCAATTTCAAAAGTTAAGTAATTTATTTCACATAATTTCATTTTTCTATGGTTTTAATTATTTTGTAAAAAAAATCCTCGTCTGCCTGTCTGTATGTTTGTTCCTGGTATTCTCCAATACGGCTGGACCGATTCTAACTCGACTTTTTTCACTGATAGCTGGTGTTACAAGGAGTAACTTAAGATATATTTATCTTCATAATAAATTAGAGGGCCGCGAATAAGGCCCATGACTTGTAAATAAGGCGCAGGTAGCTTAGTAATATAAGTATAATGATCTCTTACCGAATTTCGGTTACGGCGGCTAATCTCAACGAGGATCAGCCATGTGCGCAGGAGATATTATAGTGCACAAGTGTGTGCCCAAACACAGGTGCACTCTTTATTCCCTCACTCTCATAGTCCGATGGGAGGCAATCCGACACGACCGGAGGGAGATCAGGCGGAGGACCAACGACTTAACGTGCTTTCCGAGGCATGGGGGTGGAAACACCGCCAACTTCCAAACTCCGGGCATTTAATTGTGAATTTCTTGACAGAAAAACCCAATAGAAATTTTTTGACCCGACCCGGGAATCGAACCCGGGACCTCGTGATCGGCAGACGAACGTACTAACCACTAGACCAACGAGGCAGTTCATATAAGTTCAATATAAGTATATATTATGTATATATTCAGAGTTATTTAGAGTCCAGAGGCAATCAACAAACATTATAAAAAACACATTTGTATAACTAGATATTTTATCACAATATTATGTTAATTGTTAATTCTAAACCATTTTTGTGAACCTACGAAACTATGAGAAACATATTTATACATTATAACATAACATGAATAAAAAATTATAATGTCACTCTTAACTTATCACGACTTAAATATTATTAGTACGAAACACGATACTCAAATGGGTCTTTTATAACGCCCTAGAGTTGAAATGCTCATAAAATATGGAAATGTGTGAATAAATGACGTCTTAAGGTTTCGTACGAAGATGGGAAAAGCACTAACTTATGGTATTCAGGCTTTTTGGTGTTAAAATTGCAGTAACGAGCTATGAACGTATAGTGAAAACAGAAGGGGTAACTGCATAACCGAAGAAAGATGCATGATGATGTATGAAGAGATGCATGAATGTGGATGAAGCGAAATAAGTATGTAAGGATCGTAACATGTGGTCTCTGCCTACCGCCATGGGATACAGGCGTGAGCATATGTATATTATTCGAGTCGCACCATAAAGACATGCAGAGTCGGCCTCTATAACTGTCTACAGAGCATTCAAGGACAGTGCTCATAGCTCAAATTATAGTCCAAGAGTCCGTGAATACCTGCAAGAGTCGGTGAATAAACCTGGCTGTAATTTTATGACGTAGCTCTTGAACGTTCTTACCCGATAAATGGCCGTCAGTCACGTATCATTTTGAATTCCAACTAGCTGTTAATGTCCTTATCAATAACTAGCGGACCTCACCCGGTTTAACCCGCGTAGTTCCCGTTCCCGTGAGGGTACGGGGATAAAAAAAGCTTATTTTATTCGCTGATGATGTAGTTATCCAATGGTGAAAGAATTTTTGAAATCATAAAAAAAAGCTTATGTTATTCGCTGATGATGTAGTTATCCAATGGTGAAAGAATTTTTGAAATCGGTTCAGTTGTTTTTGAGCCTATTCATTACCACCAAAAAAACAAAGTTTTCCTCTTTATAATATTAGTGTAGATAATGTACTTGCTTGTTTTATACCTTTGTGTCCTAATCACAACTAAAGTTATTTGACCAATATCACGTATTTGCACACGTGTCGAATCAAGAAAAATTTATTAATCGTTTTTTTTACTTAAGTGGTAATTTGTTTTGATAACTTTATAAAATAGTAGGCAAAGTTACTCTTTGTAACAGTAGCTATCTTATCTGTCAGTGAAAGTCTCGTTAAAATTGGTCCAGCCATTTCTGAGACCCGGATCAAACATACAGTCGGACAGTTTATTTTTATTTTAGTAGCGTATATTTTTCATGTGCATTATGTAAAAAGCTGTTTATTTGTAATTACAAACAGACACTTTATTTTATTTATCTGTATAGATTGTATCACAATAAAAACACCTGAATATGTTTACCTCGTGTTTTCATGTCAACCTTTTTATCCAATTATATGACACTTGTGAATATCTAAGATCTGACAGATAAATCAGATCAAATCAAGTTGCTATTATGATCGATCGAGTTAAAAATAATCGGATTTGAACTTCGTCCGCATTCCACTAACAACCTTGAGTCAAGTTTAGTAATAATTAGGTCGCATTCAGTGTCAAATATATTTGTTGCCTTTTTTGTCCATGTGTTGATTATTGATACATTGTAATATATCCTGGAATTTTATCAACACACTTTTAAAATTTTTAAGAAAGCCGTGATGGATGTGTATTTTGAGCAGTCATCTGCTACGCAAGTTTGAATCCCAGCTGGGCCAGTACCAATGAGCTTTTCTAAAAACTTATGTGCAGAGATTTCACTCCACGTGCTTTACGGTGAAGGAAAAAAATGTGACGAAGCCTCCATATATCTGAGAAGTAATTCAAAGAAGTAAAGTGCCTGAGACGGTGATAGACTCACCCTCTGACACGTTAGCATTTAATCATCTTTGGTGAAAAGAGGGTGTTGTTGCTACAACATATCTGCCTCTCCTTTCAGAGAATTCAGGTGTGAGCATATATATTTATGTATTCATACCATACATTTTCACCTCAGCTGTTAACAAAAAACGAACTACCCTCAAAAATATTACTGGCTTTAAAACAGTGGAATCATTTTGACAGCGATGTTTGCTGATCTAGTTCGAATTTCAAATTGGCTATCTGTGTCGTCATTCGTCGCTCATAGCTCAGCATAGCGGACTAAACGGTATATAACATTACAGAGTACAGTAGGGTTGCCAACTTATCAGAATAATAACTGAGTCTAGTATCGAGGTGAAAAGCATTATGAGACACATATATTTCGTGAATAGTATTTATTATTAGCAGTCGCCTGCTATGCAAGCACCGCAAGTTCGAATCCCAGCGGGGCCTGTACCAATGAGTTTTTCTAAAAGACTTATGTACAGTGATTTCACACCACGTGCTTTACGGTGAAAGAAAACATCGTGAGGAAACCTGCATATTTCTGAGAAGTAATTCAATGACGTATGTAAAGTGTCTGAGACGGCGATGGACTCACCATCGGTCACGTTGGCACTTAACACGTGGGTGTTGTGATTACCACACCTCTGCCTACCCCTTCGGGGAATACAGGCGTGAGCATATGTATGTATGTCCTTTATTCATTTATTCAGTGGGTCTACTCTCTATCTCCGAAAACGAAATACACAAACAAAGGAAAATCGTAGTTTAAATATCGCTTCGCTTATCAAACTCAAGTCAAGAAACTCAAGGTTGGCTATTAGCTGGACACATAGAGTGACCAATATAGAAGTTCACCGTCGCGCTGGTCAGAAACGCCAAATCATACAAACCCTCAAACAGAGAAAGGTTAGTTTTCTGGGACATATTATGAGACATGCCAGATACGAACTGCTGCAACTTATAATGACCCGAAGTGTCTGGGAAGAGGCCAGTAGACCGAAGGAGGAAGTCGTGGCTGCGCATTATTCGCGAGTGGACTGGCATCAGCAGTGCTGCTGGACTCTTCCGCCTCGCGAAGGATATACAGAAGTTTACCGAACTGACAGCCAACCTTCAATAACTGGAGAGGCATTACAAGAAGAAGATCAAACTCAACGACTTAATTCAATTTTTTCGTTGAATAATTGAATTTAGTAATACATTTTCTAGCAGATCATGTTCGGATGTAATTTATACAAAAATAAGAAGCTGCGATTTTCGGAGAAAGGGAGTAAGCCCCCAGGCACTATTCGTACATTTTTCAAATTCTCAGACTTAATAGCAGATTTTTCACGATGTTTTCCTTCACTGTATAGCTCATAAAAGTTATTGTTCGAGATGATTCGAACCACTCGAGCACCACATAGTAAACTGTTATTGAATATTCCCTACTATTAAAGTGAAATAAGTAAACAAATCGGAGCAACCCTTAAAACCGTGCCCCGGATTTTTATACCTATTTTTATATTTATAAAAATTCCGTGATGACCCTAACTCCTAACGGAGCTCCAATCTCAGTGTATGCGATCAGCAAAAAACTGAGTGACAATCAATCATCCGACAAAATACGAACAACGCCTGGCGAATGACTTACAAGTTTTAAAGGGTATATTTTGTTATTATCGTGTTATACCATACTTGTACCGTTCGCAAATCAATTTATTTTTATCTAGTTAATAAATCACTTAAATATACCTATAATTTAAAACAAAAGTGTGATTTTTTTATGTTGAAGACCCGTTGTGCGTTTGAGTAGTCGCCTGTTGAGCGAGTGACGCAAGATCGAATCCCGGCCTATTTACCCGATTCGGGGATTGAACTCAGGACTTGGTGGACCACTAGACCAACGAGGCAATCAAAGGCATTGAATTAAGAAACGAAAGTATAATACTTACCTACTGATTAAGTTTATGTTGTCTATTATTATGGGTTTAAAGATTTCTAACTGTTTCCTGAGGTTACACCCCCGTTGATTTAATTTCATTGTCAGTTCACGGAACCCTAATGTAAAAACGAAGCCTAAGTTACTCCTTGCAACATTAGCTATCTGCCAGAGAAAGTTCCGTTAAAATCGGTCTAGCCGTTTCAGCGATTACCCGGAACGAACAAACGAAAGACGGAGATAAATGTAAAAAATTTAGTTTTTATGGGAGCACTGTATATAGTTTTATATGCATTTCGTGAAAAGGGACGGAAAATTCGGCGCATGAGGTAGGATTACAAGTAGCTCAGATGGAAGAGAAACTGCACGGTTTGCAGAGGTCGTGGTTTCGAGTCCCGCCTCGTGTTCGTATTTTTCTTGACCCTTTTTAAGAATTGAGTAAATGTATAAGTGTATATTTTATAAGGCATAAGATCCCTGTTCTAAAATGTCAATGTTAATTATTGTAATTGGTATGTCCGTAATAATTAACTATAAATAAATAAATAAAAAAAAAAAATCATTCTCCTGCCCTGTCCCGTGATATTTGTGGTCGGCGCAATGTGTTCTTCTCTTCCATTTCTCTCTATCAGCCGTCATATCTGTATTCACTCCTATTTTAGCCATATCATCTTTCCCACAATCCATCCATCGTTTCTTAGGTCTTACAGTTACATCTATACAATACTGATTGGTTTTCAAATTCATAGCTTTTTACTAAATGCATTTATGAAAGCATTCACGGTACTATTATAAAATACCAAATTTCAAACTCTATCTCTGTGTGTCTGCCTGTTTGTTCCGGGTATCTCTGATACGGCTGGACCAATTTTAACAGGACTTTTACTGGCAGATAACTAATGTCACAAGAAGTAACTTAGGTGAAACCGCAGGGAGCAGCTTGTACATAATAATAATATCGAACCTTCCGAACCTGTCGATAGCATGTATAATCCTGTATGATAGTGTCATTCTGACGATTTGAAAGTACATTGTAAAAGTCTAATCGAATAAAGATATTTTTGACCTTGACTTTGACTTTGAACATTATTTAATTAAGTATAGGGTTGTCATAACCCAATGACTTTTGTTTCGGACTGAGGTCAACTAACAATTGTGCATTGCTTAATAACGCTAGCACCTGCAATTAGTTCATATTTAATCATTTAATTATCGTTATTTAACTAATCTTTATTAGAAAAACTAATCGTTATTAGACACCGAAGAACATAATTTGAAGTTTGGATAACGATAATCGCTTTTGGTGAGAATATTCTTCTTGAGACTTATTATATCAATTGTATTGTGTTTATCTATAATAAAATGTTAGCTATAATTATGTTTATATTAAATACAAGCAGTGCTCCGCGGTTTCACCTACAAAAAAAAAATATGGGTGTCCCGCGGGAGCTTACATACCTCAATGTTCTTTTAAAATATAAGTAGCCTAAGTTACTCCATGTCACATTGGCTATCTGCTAGTTCCTTTAAAATCGGTCCAAATGTTGCTGGAAAAATCAGACAGACAAAAGGTCAGTCAGTGATCAATTTAAAAAAAATCTTTCTCTACGTCAGACATCATCATAAATTTAAGAATAATAACTCTTGTCGTTGTAACCGATGCAGTTACTTCCATATGTTTCTGACCAGTGCCATCTTTGACCTCCTTACACGTCATAACAGACACCTTTTTTGTTAACTTGTCTCATGTATGTTATTCTGGGTCTTCCTCTATTCAGTACCGCACCTATATACTTTAAGTTTTAATTATCTCTACGTATGTATAGGCGATATATAACTGAGATAAATTAGTGCGAGAGCAGTGAAAAAGCATTACTTGTCAGGTAATATATTTTATTGACAACTGAACTGCCGAAGAGCCGTGGTGGCCTTGAGGTTTGAGCAGTCGCCTGCTACGCAAGCGACGCAAGTTCGAATCCCAGCGGGGCCTGTACCAATGAGTTTTTCTAAAAAAACTTATGTGCAGTGATTTCACACCACGTGCTTTACGGTGTAGTAATTCAATGACGTATGTAAAGTGTCTGAGACGGCGATGGACTCACCATCTGTCACGTTGGCACTTAATAACCATCTTCGGTGAAAAGTGGGTGTTGTTATTACAACACCTCTGCCTACACCTTCGGGGAATATAGGCGTGAGCATATGTATGTACGTACAACTGAACTGTAATTTTTGACGTAACTATGGAAAAACAAATTTATAACATAAATAATCTTTACATAACAAAATAGTATTAGTAGTGTGTATGTATATATATCTTTAATAATCATCATCCTCTGTCCTTATCCCATGTTATTATTATAAAGAGCAATGTGTTTTTCTATCAGCCATAATCTGAATTAACTCCCATTGTAACTGTATCATCAACCGCGCAAACTTTAATTACGTAACGTATCAACATGGAACCGTTTATCAACTTAAGTACAGTTGCAATAGTCATGGCGACAAGTTATGTAAAGCATGCGGACTGCCTTGAGGCGACCCACAACACACCTACTAGGGCCTTACCATAACTTCTTATTGCCATGATAGTTTAACTCTTATTATGAGACAGATGTATATGACGTGTATAAGACTGTCACTGTCGCACAGCTGCACTAACATTGCAATAAGAGTTCATGGTTGGGCCCCTGGATGAGATTAAAACATAGATGTAGGTGACGACTGACAATGGATATGGTAGTTATAAATTATTTTATTTGGCATGTTAATTTTTTCGATCATAATTGATTTTACCATATCGGTATTGATAAATTTGATTGATCATGTTTGCTCAAGACTTTTACACAGAAAAAAACTGTCCTTTAGACAATAACTTTAAAGGGAAGGCGATTTTAAGCGCTTGGCAATTAAAATATGACAAATAAAATTAATAAAATAGATATCTTTGTATTTTTGTTACATTACTTAGTTTGTTACATTTACCAGTAAAAAACAAGTCTCATCTCCATTTAAAGTAAAAATATTTTTTTTATTAAAAATTCGAAAAAAATACCTTTGGTCTTGCGTCAATCTAAATCACATCAATTTAAATCTTAATCATTCTTGGTGGCAGGTGGTCGTCGCCGTCGGTAAATCAGGTGTACTCAATAGCATTCTTGCGGTAGGCAGTAATTTTATTTAATGTCACCGCCATATTAAATTACTAAAATAAAGCATAGAGATATAAATATAATGTTTCGCCCAAGCCTCGGAAAAATTAAAGAAAGTATCTATGCCGCGGTTTCATAGTGCATTTTTATATCTTGTTACTTTTCCAATCTCATGCAAGAACGAATTAATGGATGTGGCACTACTGAGATCACAAAAGTACCTAAACAAAATGATGTGTTCCATAAAAAAAATCCCGGTTGGGCGAGCCTATTGCCATGTGGCACTAATCCAGACTCCGGACTGCTACTGGAAAATTACAAATGGAAAGCCCAATAATTATTTTCCCTGGGATCGTTTCGGGGGTACTTAAACCAGCAGACCGATTTAATTAATGTAAACCGTAACGATCTCATAACGATTATCAAAGAAAAAATTGAATAGCTCCGACATCGTCGCGATAACCTCCTATTGAGTTGAAGTCCAATCGGATACAATTTCAAATCACATGAATACAATATTGGAACAGGATTTCGATCGAATTATTTTAATCGTTTCACGATATTCCGATTGTTTGGGCACAGGGACCTGACCATGAGCTCTTATTGCAATGATAGTTCAGCTGTGTAACAGTGACAGATGTATACATGTCAAATACATCTGTCTCATAATAAGAGTAAAACTACAATGGTAATGAGAGGATATGGTAGGGCCCCAGAACGTTTGCTTGTCACAGAGCACTTGTGACCACCAGAGTCCATTTTAAGCTTCCCTCAACATAATTGTATGAAATATTTCGAAATCACTTTTCGGTAAAAGCTTATTATAATGCGGCTGTTTTGTAAGGTCCATAGATAAACGGTGACCACGCCTTAAGCACATTACCTTTGAGTACACTTTGTATGAACTTTCACAGCTCTGAGGTTCTTATCGCTGGTATTTTCCACTTTCTCATGCTTATGTGGTAGGTATGTTTGTTTGTTTATTGTTATTTAGTACTAGCTGCACCCCGCGGTTTCACTCGAGTAGACTTAATTTTATGGGTGACCTGCGGAACCCTAATTCTTATTTTTAATTAAAAGTAACCTAAGCCCAGCCGTTTCGGATATTAGCTGAAACAAAT
Source organism: Watsonalla binaria (assembly GCA_929442735.1). Lineage (NCBI taxonomy): Eukaryota > Metazoa > Arthropoda > Insecta > Lepidoptera > Drepanidae > Watsonalla > Watsonalla binaria. The sequence goes on from OV838938.1 coordinate 6,447,056, forward strand.
AAACAGACAGACAGAGTTTTTTTTCTTAAATTGGTTTTCTATTTTAGTACCATGTATACATTCATAATATGCATTAAGTGATAAGCTGTCATTTTGAAACTACGAACTGCAAACACTTCAATTTTATTTATCTGTATAGATTGCATAGACTTGCTTTTAGTCCGTGAAGTTATTTTTTAACATACATATGGTCACGCATGTACTCCCCAAAGGGGTAGGCAGAGGTAATAACAACACCCACTTTTAACCGAAGATGATTAAGTGCCAACGTGACAGATGGTGAGTCCATCGCCGTCTCAGACACTTTACATACTTCATTGAATTACTTCATATGCAGGTTTCCTCACGATGTTTTCCTTCACCGTAAAGCACGTGGTGTGAAATCCCTGTACATAAGTTTTTAGGAAAAACTCATTGGTACAAGCCCCGCTGAGATTCGAACTTGCGTCGCTAGCGTAGTAGGCGACTGCTCAAACCTCAAGGCCACCACGGCTCTAGAACTCTCTCGGAATTGCTAGTAATAAGAATAAACCAAAATTGTGCATCGATAGATCTTAAAACTATTACGTTTTCTGTTATAATATAATATAAAAAATTATGGATATTATAGATTGTTGCTTAGTGATAAATATATTAATAATAATAATAGTTCTAGCAAATGTTACTTTAATTAATTAGCAAACATTATTTTTAATACCATATAACACTAAAGAAAAATATAATAAAAATAAAAATTATAAATAAAACATGGAATTTAAATTAGTGTGTGCGGGAATGGTGCCCAGTACTAATCCTCTGACCGAGGTAAGAACCAGCTCGACCCTCACCAGAGACGTCAACCAGGCGTTTTGAAAGGTCCTACGTTTTTGTAGAAATAGAAATCTGTTCCTCAAAATGGAAGCAATGAAATCAACAAAGAAACACTGGCGGTAAAAATAATAGAATACCAAATAGTTTTCCGCGTTCCTTGTTGTTTTGACATCATCTTTGCATTTCTTAGAGATCGGTTACAATGTTACTAAATTTGCATTTCGCGTCGGTAGTTAAACATCTTTCTAAATCAACACAGTAATATCTTACTTTGTGTTGCTTTAAATAAAATAAACTAAAGTATGATTTGACTGGCTTGAGTTGTCATGCTCACTAAAATGCCTATGCTTGCGGCGGCGTCTGGATGACGGGTTGTCCACTTCCCTCTATGATGGTTGAGGATGTCAATGGCTGGCATTCACGTCATACTTGTGAACAGGTGCTGCTTGTGGGGGCTGGTCATCTCAAGCTACGCATTTAGTTATAAGTAGATGTACTAGTTTTTTTAGTTATGTTAAATTTTATCGACATTTGTGCATTGGAACATTGTCCATGAGCTTACGTTTCTTAAATTATTTATTTCCTATTCTTTAAATTGTATAATATTTTTGAAAAGAGTAATTACTGAGTTTCTTGCCAGGCTCTTCTCAGTAAAAGCAACCTTCCGAACCTGGTATGTATAATCATGTATGTCATTCTGACGATTTGAAAGTACTTTGTAAAAAGTCTAATCGAATAAGATACTTTTGACTTTGACTTTGACTATGGGGAGCCGTGGTGAGCTGCCGCCTGCTAAGCAAACGATGTAAGTTCGAAATATGCATATGCTCACGCCTGTATTCCCTGAAGGGGTAGGCAGAGGTGTTGTAATAACAACACCCACTTTTCACTGAAGATGATTAAGTGTCAACGTGACATATGCAGGCTTCCTCACGATGTTTTCCTTCACCGTAAACTAAAACAAACGTGGTGTGATATTTTTTTAGAAATACTCATTGATTGCTACAGATCGAACCTTGCGTAGCAGGCGACTGCTCAAACCCCGAGACCACCACGGCTATTACCTTAAGTTAAAAATGCAAGTAATTGATGAACACATACAACACCAATGTCAAGGTAAGTAAACTATCGTATTACGCGGAGTTATTTTACGCAACTCAGCGAGCAAAACATTTCGCAATTCTAAGTACGCAATGAAGTAATATTAAGTTATTTACTTAACTATCGAATTGAAACAATAACATAAGTGCATATATGTAATGGAACATTATAAACGAGGCCTGTAACAATGAGTTTTTCTAAAAAACTTATGTACAGTGATTTCACACCACGTGCTTTACGGTGAAGGAAAACATCGTGAGGAAACCTGCATATTTCTGAGAAGTAATTCAATGACGTATGTAAAGTGTCTGAGGCGGCGATGGACTCACCATCTGTCATGTTTACACTTAAAATCATCTTTGGTGAAAAGTGGGTGTTGTGATTACAACACCTCTGCCTACCCCTTCAGGGAATACAGGCGTGAGCATCTGTATAGTTTTAAGGACCTAGCCTTACCATAAGTGATAAGAGCTCATGGTAAGGCTTATTGTAGGGGCTTACCATAAGCTCTTCTGGGTCCTACCTTACAATACTATCACATCTATGTGTATATAAAATCAATATCAATACAATTTAAGTGTCTGTTTGTAATTCCAAATTAACAGCTTTTCTCAAAAGCATATAAAAGTATAAGTATAGACTGATAAAAGGAACAATTTTTTTTATCTGTCTGTCTGTTTGTTATGGCTACTTACTTAAGCAGCTAGACATATTTTAGCGACACTTTCATTAGCTATATATACACTACAATAAGTTATGCCTTTTTTATTAATATTTTCAATTCAACTATGTTTGGGTTCTGCGACATAGCCACCCATGAAATGAAGTCTAGGGGGTGGAATAGGGGCACAACTAGTTTATACCTCACATTTGATGAGCATACAACACTTTATTTCCTATTAAAGACAATATTGACATATCCTAGAGTAAAACATACGGAATTTTGCAATACATTCTCTTAATATTAGGCCTTGAAGTTTGAGCAGTCGCCTGCTACGCAAGCGACGCAAGTTCGAATCCCAGCGGGGCCTGTACCAATGAGTTTTTCTAAAAAACTTATGTACAGTGATTTCACACCACGTGCTTTACGGTGACGTAAAACATCGTGAGGAAACCTGCATATTTCTGAGAAGTAATTTAATGGCGTTTGTAAAGTGTCTGAGACGGCGATGGACTCACCATCTGTCACTTTGGCACTTAATCATCTTCGGTGAAAAGTGGGTGTTGTGATTACAACACCTCTGCCTACCCCTTCGGGGAATACAGGCGTGAGCATATGTATGTATGTATGTAATATTACTTTCACTAACACGTAAACAACTTACATAAGTAAATGGTAGAAATTAGTTTTTTTCTTGGACATACCATCTGCATATATGAACATGTCTCAAGTCATAAAGTTTAGGAATAGAAATACTTTAAAGCGCATTATATACGCTCCAGTATTTTACGAGCGAAATTTATTATAATGAAAGAGTAATTTGGTATTTTGCGTAATTTGTTTACTTAGAATTCGCAATGTTGGCTTCTATAAATATGTTTAAATAGATTTATTATTTTTAGCTTCTCGTGACAAGCGGGCTGGGGCTTTTCTCGCTCAGAGAATCAGCATTGCTATTCAACGTGGCAATGCTGCCAGCCTTCTTGGCACGATCCCGAGAGACACCGATTTGGGCCAAGTTTTCTACTTGTAATTAGTTTTTAGTAGAGTTAATAAAAATAAAAAATAAATTTTTAGCGGTGCATATTTAATTATCAATTTATTCGTATCTTGTGGCAAACGGTGGTCTCTGCCTACCTATATAGGATACAGTCATGAGCATATAAATGTACCTACATACATTTTACTGCTTCGTTGGTTGGTGGTCGTAAATGCTACTGCGGGATATGAGATCCTCAGTTTGATCTTCGGGTCAGAGAGGTCATTAAGATATGAAGTTAAAAGAGAGTCCCCAAATGAAATGGGAGAGGCAGGAGAAAACAGAAAATGAAAATCATTTCTTCAGTCAGGCCCTGGTAAGACACGTAAGAATGTTGACCATTGAGGAGAACCGGCCTGAAACTCAGAACCACCAATTAATGTGGCATAACAAACCAATTTTATATTTCTCATTTCGCTAAACCAATACAAAAATAAGCAGTTGTGGTCGATATGTATGTTGGCACACCACAGCCAATCTAATCTTGAATACCGTTAGGTTCAATTTAGGTAAACACGTTCGATCTCTAGTTTACCTCAAACCGGGTTCAATTCAATTGCCCCGTGGTTATGTGAAAGATAATGTTCACTTAAATGACTGCGGTTACCTATGCTATATTCTACGTTACAATCAACATTCTTATAACACGTTTTATGTATTCTGGAGGAGAATAAATAGACTGCCAAATTAGCCTAGTGGTCGGGAAAAGAGTTATCGTAGTTTTTTCCATTTTTAAGTAGTAACATTAACAGCCGTGGTGGCCTTGAGGTTTGAGCAGTCGCCTGCTACGCAAGCGACGTAAGTTCGAATCCCAGCGGGGCCTGTACCAATGAGATTTTCTAAAAAACTTATGTACAGTGATTTCACACCACGTGCTTTACGGTAAAGGAAAACATCGTGAAAAAACCTGCATATTTCTGAGAAGTAATTCAATGACGTATGTAAAGTGTGAGACGCCGATGGACTCACCATCTGTCACGTTGGCACTTAATCATCTTCGGTGAAAAGTGAGTGTTGTTATTACAACACCTCTGCCTACCCCTTCGTGGAATACAGGCGTGAGCATATGTAACTCGGAATTTGGATGTGCCTGGTTAATGGCTATGGGACCTTAATCATTTGATGGTCTTGTGTGCCACCTTTGTAGCGAAAAAAATCTGTGTGAAAAAATCAATTGCGGTCAGATGCTTCGATCAAATTAAAACTCGAACAAGTAATCTTCAATTTGAATTGAGCAAAAGATGATTTTCAAATTGTTAGAATCAGCAAAAAATGCCCTTAGAGCGGAACGTCGTTTTCATCCAAGAATAATTAGGCAACGATCTCGGCAATTACTAACTGTTAAAAAAAAAAGATTTGTCCTTCACTTTATACTGGTATTCTGTTTTCTAGAAATAGCAAAGTATATCTTGAAATACACAATTGTAATTAAGATTAGCTTACTTTTAATAATGACATATGCTCACGCCTGTATTCTTCGAAGGGATAGACAGAGTTGTTGTAATAACAACACCCACTTTTCACCGAAGTTGATTGAGACAGATGGTGAGTCTATCGCCCTCAGAGGCGCCATACATACGTCTTTGAATTGTATGATCTTGTCTTTCACCGTTAAGCATGAGGTTTGAAATCACTGCACATAAGTTTATAGACAAACTCATTGGTACAGGCCCCGATTGGATCACCCAATAGCCAAAGTCTAAGAATGTGGCTATGGTATCCCCTGCCTGTCGTCTAAAAGGGGGCCGGAGGGCCTGCTGGCGGTGGTCGGCGTGGGAGCTTTGACCACCGAGCCACGGGCCCGGGAAGGTGGCAGCGCGATGTGGCGCTATAGGGGCGGCGTCACAGCTGCCCCGGGGATGTGCCCCGGCAAAGTGTGGGGGGACACCGGTGCGTTCTATCAGAGTACCCGGAATCCCCCCTGAGCACTGAGGATGGCCCACGGGGGGTTTTAGTGCGGTAAGAATCCCACATCTACCTCTCCCAGGGCGGTCGGGGACCTTTTGAAGGTTTCCCCCTCGTCAACAAAAAAATAAAAAGGTCCCCGATTGGATACGTTCTTAATCGTTACTTAAAAATCCAATAATATATTGCTTTGCCTGAATGATCGAACCCAGAATGTAACGTGTGTGACCACTAGCCATCTATAATGTATTCAAATTCAATACGAGTGGCGGATCCATAGTAAAGAACTACTCAAGTGAAACGTGTAGCAATGTTTATGCAAATCAACAATTTTTATTCACATCGACAGACGAATGAAAGCTCTTCAATATTATGCATGAAAAGTCAAGGCTGCCGATCATAGTTCCCAGAACAAAGACATTGGTGAATAAAAAAGTTAGGTCGTGTAGCAACAAGGTAATGATTAAACATTTAACTCAGACACTAGATACGCGTTCGCTATGCGGTTTTGATTTGGACTGCTTTTTATACATCGAAGGTGACAAGCTTCCAGCCCGCCTGATAGTAAGCAGTTACCACAAAGCTCTACCTTAAATGTTATCATTTGATATTGACGATACAATCGTCACTATTCTGAATAATCTAATTTAAATTCAATATTAAATATGATTAATTCTATATTCTGTTATAAAATTACCACGATGCCTATCCAGTTTCTCGCTGGTTCTTCCTAGAAGGCTCGTTTCTGAACCGGTGGTCCGTTCTTCGACTTCATAATTTGCCTTAACTAAATAAATAATTTTCAATTCCATATTAATAATACATACATACATACATATGCTCACACCTGTATTCCCCGAAGGGGTAGGCAGAGGTATTGTAATCACAACGCCCACTTTTCACCGAAGATGATTAAGTGCCAACGTGACAGATGGTGAGTCCATCGCCGCCTCAGACACTTTACATACGTCATTGAATTACTTCTCTGAAATATGCAGGTTTCCTCACGATGTTTTCCTTCACCGTAAAGCACGTGGTGTGAATTCACTGTACATAAGTTTTTTAGAAAAAGTCATTAGTACAGGCCCCGCTGGGATTCGAACTTGCGTCGCTTGCGTAGCAGGCGACTGCTCAAACCTCACGGTCACCATGATTGCTCTATATTTTGTAATATTAATATCAGTATGAAAAAGTAACATCAAAAATATTATAAATTAAAATTTCCTTAAAAACAGATCATAAAACATGTACCTACTTGCGCCATAGTATTTGTTTTGTCGACATTCGCAGCGCTTACTATAAAAGATCTCACAATGACTAGTCAATAGCGGAATATACCTCTAAAACATCTAAGCTATCTCAGATATCGTTACCTAGATTCCTCTAAGGTTAATTTGATGGCGGTTAGATGAATTTGATTGGCTGCTTCTGAGAAATGAAACATACATTGTTGTAGTATATCTTTTGCTTAACATTTTTGTGATACAACTGGGTTTTGTATTGATGTATTATACGCATTTAGTTAAGTAGATGTACTAGATTTTTAATTGTGTTAATTTTATCGACATTAATTGTGCATTGGAGCTGTGTCCATGAGCTTATGTTTCTTAAGTGATTTATTTTGTACTCTTAAAATTGTATAATTTTTTTTTGAAAAGAGTAATTACTGAGTTTCTTGCCAGGTTCTTCTCAGTAAAAGCATCATGTCCTTCTGACGATTTGAAAGTGCTTTGTAAAAAGTCTAATAGAATAAAGATATTTTTGACTTTGACTATATTGCGAGACAGCTATACTAATTTCAAATAAACAGCTTTTTACCAAATGCATAAGAAAGTATATACGGTACTCAGAAAAAAATATATATTTTGAAAATTGTCTCCTTCTGTCTGTCTGTTTGTTCCGGGTAGTCTCTGAAACGGCTGGACCGATCTTAACGGGACTTTCACTGGCAGATTACTAATGCTAAAAGGAGTAGCACATGCTATTTTTTTAAACATTATCGTTCCGCGGGCCTCTCATAAAATTATAAAATTTAGTTTACTCGGATGAAACCGCGTAAGCACAGCTAATTTGATAGTAAATTCTCGAAGTCGATCGGAAATTCCATAAGGAGAATGCGTATAACATAAACCTTACGTGAAGATAAGCAAAAGTAAATTTTATTACATCGCAAATAGGCTCCTTACATATTGCACAGATTTCGGGATTAGTCATACCGTTCTTAGACATTGTTCAAGATATGACGTCAGTGAAAGAGTGTATTAAGGTATACAACGTAGAATTTTTACTAACAAGTGAAGGTGAATACGGAATATATGGAAATTAGCATAACTTTACTATTGCAACGTACAATGTCTGCGGCAGTTTACATAGTCTTGTTAATTACCGCGAACGAGAGAGTTATTAAATAATTAAAACACTTTCATTGATGTTGTGGAATGGCTTGGACTTAACGTGCGCCGTTATAACACAAGTTCAAATCTCAGGAGTTGATACCAAAGAGTTTATTTTAAATTAAGTGCATTCATGTCAAATGACGAGCTATACTGTGAGCGAAAACATCGTGAAGGACCGGCAGATAAGAAACTCAAATATAAGTGGTATTCGATTTTTCGCTGTAATTTCCTGGTAGCGGCTAGGAGTCTTGATAAGTGCCAGGCTAATAGCTATAGGCCCCCTATTATATAGGACTAAAAACAAGAGAACATTTATTAAAAAAAGAGGCATGGTGGCCTTGGGGTTTTAGCAGTCGATTGCTACGCAAGCGACGCAAGTTCGGATCCTAGCGGGGCATGTACCAATGAGTTTTTATAAAAAACTGATGTGCAGTGATTTCACACCACGTGCTTTAAATCGCGAAGAAACCTGAATGTCTGAGACGTTTTTCAAAGACGTATACACAGTGCCTGAGACTGCGATAGACTCACCATCTGTCACGTTGGCATTTAGTCAACTTCGGTGGAAATGTGGGTGTAGTTGCTACAACATCTCTGTCTACCCCTTCGGTAAATACAGGCGAGAGCATAATATCTTCAAAATTCCCTTTGTATTTGATTTCGAAATTACTATCTTGACTCTTAGTCAAACATAAGCATATTATTACCACGTTTAATGGACTTATTGTAGCATTACATTATAGAGTGGGTGAATGTTGCAGAGTGGGGCCAGTTAAACCAAGGTCAATTTACTACACGGAAGAGATTTCTTGTTGGGGAAGTAATGATCTTAATCCTTTGCGTTAGGCTGTTTTAATTATACTTCATGGAACTGTAAGTTATTTTTTTTTGGCAGGTTTTCGTTGTTGCTATTGCGTATATCATTCCACTAGCGAAATTATGCAATCCTAAATTCCCTCCGTGCCTCGGAGAGCACGTTAAACCGTCGGTCAAGGTTGCCAATTTATCATCATTGGCAATTGTTACAGATCAGTCGGAGGCCTAAAATAGTCTGACAACTAGTTAATCCAGATCATAGACTTTCCTCGTCAAAGGGGTTGCGAAGGTCAGATGGTAGTTGCTTCGTATAAAAATCTGGTGATCAGCCACTTCGGGTTGAATCAAGTGCTGAGTCCAACAATGAGATATAGCTGCAGGGAGATGGATGGAAAGTTGATTGTCGGTTTTTAAAAATGTTGTATATTGTTAATAGGGTAGTATTAATAATATAAGTTAGTAGTATGAAGTATAGTAGTATCAATGTAAGTTAGTATGAAACAATTTTCAAAAAACAAAACACATTTTTTTCAATAATACCTCAACATTAATACATACACATATGTTCCATTTACTTATTTTAAATATATATTGTTCTTATTTCTTGTTGAGTTAAAAAGAACGTGTGTCAAATTAAGCCGTGACTAATCTGCCCTTCATGCAAAATACAAAATAAATAATAAGAAAAAAAATTTAAAATAAAATAAATATCTTTAAACGAGAAATTCTTGTATATACCTACTACCTTTTTTTACAAAATAAATGTGGCCTATGTTATTCCTTGAAACTATTAGCTATCTGCCTGTGAAATTCGCGTTAAAATCAGTTCAAATATTTTGGAGAGAAAAAACTATAAAAATTCGTTTATTTATGTCAGTACCCACATACACACATATGCATTTATTGAAAAACTGTTATTTTGGAATTACAAATCGACACTTAAATTATTTTTTTCTGTATAGTTGCTCGTCTTCTAAAACATTTCAATAATAACAATTAAGGTGATATTTCCTTTCAATTAAAACATTAAACACGTAGGTAATGAATAAATTGCAAACATTGTAGCAATTTTCAACTTAGAAAATAGTATTTTTTCCATCAGAACACTTTCTCTGATCTTGTTCTATTGAGTCGTTTAGAAAACTGCAAACTACTTCCGACACACTTCACCGTGAGACTAGTAGGAAACACCTGCCTCGCTCCAACTTTAATTAAAACTTGTAGAAAGACGCGGAAGAATTGTTATTAAAGACCCTTTAAAATCAGTCAAACAACGTCAGTCATAGTCAGAACAAAAAGACAGGCAGTTTTTTTATTAAATTAGGTTTTTGTACCGTATATGCTTCCATATGCATTAAGTGAAAAGCTGTTATTTTCGAATTACAAACAGACACTTAAATTTAATTAATCTGTACTGTATGTATGTATAGATTAGCACGTTTAAGATCGACTTCAATTTGCTTTGCAATCACTGTCATTATTATGAACTTACAGTTATTTAGTAAGATTTCCGCCTGAACTCTCTCATTCCGCGACAACGATTAACACATTTTTTCCGCCAATAGACTTACAATGTGTTAAAATAACAATCGGTTTTCTAGAAAGAATACCTTATAGAGCAATCAGGATACACAGTTAATAACGTTGTGAATTGTAATTAAACAGCTGATTGTTTCATTGTACCTGTCATTGTCTACGAATGTACCATGAAGGTTCCTACGACAACATTCCGCTGTTAAAATGAAAATTTGTTTATGCACGCGTACAACACTTTCGAATACATTTGACTGCGACCTCTAAAATTAGTACGAAGTAGTTAAATGCAAAAACTAGTTACAATAAGAATAAAAACATACCTTAGTAGTGGTTTGTATCTGTAGAAACGTTGCGATTCCAGCGCGTACCCGGTTCTTAACACCTCTTATCGTTCCTTTGGAACTCTTTATCGTTGATGGCATCTCCTCGTTCTTATAATCCTTGATTCCAGCAAAATACTCCACTTCAGACACATCACAGTCACTTTTAACACTAACACTTTTCACTGGTACTTCATCGAACTGTTTTTCGTTCAAATGGAAGTCGTAAAACTTGTCCGTATCAAAATAGTGGCTGCTGTAGTACATGCGCTCTTGTTTCATCTTGTCTTCTTGCTTTCGATCCTCGTATGTACTCTCGCTGATGATAGGCGTCTTGCTACTCAGGACAGTTGGTAAAGACTCAGAGTTCTTCTCGCTATTAAGCTGTGAAACCAAACGGAACGACGTAAGCTGTGTACTTTCTTTTGAAATATTTGCATTTTCATTAATATTCTGGCTCGCTTCTTCGTGGTGTTCGATGTTCGACTCACTTTCAGTTTCAACTATGTTGAGTTTCGCTGAACGGTCTCTAATGTCTTGTAGGAGGCCTTGTGGTAGAAAACTATCATTATTGTTCGATTTGGCTGCGAACGATGGCATCTCCGGCGCAACCGGTGGTTCTGCATGTTTCTTTTCTTTTTTACTTGTGTACTCGCTATGACTTTCATCAGCGTGCACGCTGCCATTCAACTCGCTGCTGTTTAGCGAGTCGCATGATATGTTCGAGTCGTTATCTTCGAAATCTAGTTCACCTTGGCTGCTCCCGTTTCTCGAACTAATTAATGTCACCGAGACGGCTTTCTTGGCCGAGGTTGATTTCGAAGTCTTCTTTTTAGGCAATGGTGGTGGAGTACCGTCGAGATCACTGCAGGTACCAGAGTCGAGAGTGTCGCTCGGGGAACACTGGCCACTGGACATCACCATGTTTGTCATGGAGCTAACGTACGAATTGCAATAAATATACGGCGGTTTATCCTTCAGTTCCTCGTTCTCTAGAATTTTCGGCCGGCCCTCGTCGACATTGATTCGTACTAAGCTGTTGTTCTTTTTATACAATTCGTTAATTTTGAAGGTGTCAAAATCTACGTCGCTCTTGAGATGGACACTGGATATTTTTGGTGCTTTAGGCTTGTCCGCGTCTGTGTTTATTCTAATAGTGACCACGTGAGGACCGTTGAGTGTGTCGGTGCTGTGTGCACTGGCGGGTCGGTCGGACTGGGTCGCCGCTACGAATACCGTTGCAGATGGACTCTTAGAATTAAGGACGAGAGAGTGCATCGAACTTAGAGAGTCCATACGACTATCGGTCGTATCGAACCCGTTCGCGCTTTTGGTGTCATCATTTGTTATTTGCGTGAATGTGGTCGACCCCCTCTGCTTCGCTTTGGGGGGAAGAGGGGGGATGTACTCGACACTAGGACGGGGAGTTACTTCTTCCATTATGGCGTGTTAATGTATTGGCATAATTAACGGTGCTTCGAGTTAGTAATGCTGGTCAGGTCCGTTCAGAAGCCGTGTGTATATGGCATAATGGTTCCGGTCGCTGACCGTGACTGGGTCAATAATCCAAGCAGGTGCTCTGTTTTCCTTCGTGGCTGTTTACCTGCAAATAAATAAACATGCTTTAGTTAAGATTCATGGTGAACATAATATGGTGAACATAATACAAAGAAAGTAAAAACGATTTTATTTACTTTCATTTTACTTTTAAAATTGCTTGTTTAGCAGAAAAATACATCCAAGGTGCATTCTGATTTTACCCCCTTGGGGTTAATACTATTTATATTCTAATCATTAGTTAAATGAGTTTAACGGCTCAGCAGTGAAAACGTAGCTAACAGAGACGTAACCTATTTTATGAACTTTTCTTAGTTATTTAAATGCTCTCGCCATCTGATGTAAACAGGGTGCCTTTTTAATAAAATACACAGGTCATTTAGGATCTAAAGATTCACAACAATGTAATGATGCCGAAATTCGTGGTCGTTAATTGTACATATGCTCACGCCTGTATTTCCCGAAGGGGTAGGCAGAGGTGTTGTTATCACAACACCCACTTTTCACCGAATTTGATTAAGTGCCAACGTGACAGATGGTGAGTCTATCGCCGTCTCAGGCACTATACATACGTCTTTGAATTACTTCTCAGAAATATATGTAGGTTTCCTCACGATGTTTTCCTTCACCGTAAAGCACGTGGTGTGAAATCACTGAACATAAGTTTTTTAGAAAAACTCATTGGTACAGGCCCCGCTGGGATTCGAACTTGCGTCGCTTGCGTAGCAGGCGACTGCTCTAACCCCGAGGCCACCACGGCTCATCATAATTGTACTTTAAGTTCAAACCAAAACGTGTGCGTGGATACAAAACAATTGAGTGGTGTTTAGATTTCTTCTGTCATTGTATGTATGTGTTGTAATTAGCGGTGTGTAAACTGCAAATATGCTCTTTCAAGACATACAAAAGGATTTTTTGGCGAATAATAAAATTACTCAACATTTAGAAATCTCATGGCAGATGAAATACGAATTTTCACGGATTAATATTTTGATGCCTGCAATCGTATGTTTATTGTACCGTGGCATGGGTCAATTTAAGTTGTTTATTGCAATCCGTACATTTGTTACGGTTTGGTCTATGGGAAATATTTACTTAGTTACATAACATTACAATGTAGCTAATTAAAAAGAATATTTTTATTCCACAAATTACAACATAGGAATACATGGTGAGATTCGAATCGCTGTTTATCAGCATTGTATTTGTTTTTTGGACCTTTAACATCTGACTTTGGGAAAGGTAGCGTAGCGTAGTGCTAACCTAACCTAACCTTTTTTTTTTTTTTTTTTTTTTTGTTGACGAGGGGGAAACCTTCAAAAGGTCCCCGACCGCCCTGGGAGAGGCAGATCGGGGTATGTGGGATTTTTACCGCACTAAAACCCCCCCGGTGGCCATCCTCAGTGCTCAGGGGGGACTCCGGGTACTCTGATAGAACGCACCGGTGTCCCCCCACACTTTGCCGGGGCACATCCCCGGGGCAGCTGTGACGCCGCCCCTGAAGACCTCGCTGTGCAAGGCAGCGCGAGCCACATCGCGCTGCCACCTTCCCGGGCCCGCGCCGGTGGTCAAAGCTCCCACCCCGACCACCGCCAGCAGGCCCTCCGGCCCCCTTTTAGTCGCCTCTTACGACAGGCAGGGGATACCATAGCCATATTCTTAGACCCTGGCTATTGGGTGGACGGACCGGGGCGTGCGTTGCCTCCGCCCCGCCGTCGCCGTCGTCTCCGAGAGGGATCGGCTCTCTCCCGATCCCGCTCGGAGGTCTCCTTCTGGGACATTACCGTCTCGCAGAAGGAGACTACGGCCCTCCATGCCTCTCTGTCTGCCAGCATAGCCGTCACTACGCGTGGCAGAGAGAGGTCCTGCCCGATCCTGGTGACCAGGACTCGACGCTCCGAGCTCCACGCTGGGCACTGCTCCAGCGTGTGCTGTGCGGAATCCCGGTCACAGCCGCAATGGTGGCATTGCGCCGTCGGTTCGCGACCGATCCGATTCAGGTACTCACCGAAACACCCGTGTCCGGTGAGTACCTGCGTCAGCCGGAAGGTGACGTGGTCCTTCCTCTTTAGCCAGGGCCCGAGGCTCGGCAAAATTGCACCGACAGCGCGTTGGCGGGCGTTCTGCGGCTCACACAGCCGCTCCCGCCACGCCAAAAGCGCACGTCGGTGCTCCTGCCTGCGCACTTCAGCCGCATTAGGAGGCGCGGTTCCGTCCGCCCGGCGGAGACGGTCGTATACACGAGCATCCATCTCCGCCAGGATGTCCAGGGGCGGAAACCGCGCCAGGACAGTGGCCGCCTCAAAAGACAGGGTACGGTACCCCCGTGCGACCCGGATGGCCATAGGACGCTGCATACTATTATACATAGTTCTGCAGCGCCTAACACCCAGTCTGGAAGACCAGACGGGTGCTCCGTAGAGAGCCACGGATCGCACGACCCCCGCATAGAGGCGGCGGACTCCTTCACTCGGCCCCCCGAAATTGGGCAGCAGTCTGTGCAATGCACCCGCTACCCTCTTGATCCGGGGGACCATGCAACCTAACCTTTTTTTTTTTTTTTTTTTTTTTTTTTTGTTGACGAGGGGGAAACCTTCAAAAGGTCCCCGACCGCCCTGGGAGAGGCAGATCGGGGTATGTGGGATTCTTACCGCACTAAAACCCCCCCGGCGGCCATCCTCAGTGCTCAGGGGGGACCTTTTTTTTTTTTTTTTTTTTTTTTTTTTGTTTGCGAGGGGGAAAGCTTCAAAAGGTCCCCGACCGCCCTGGGAGAGGCAGATCGGGGTATGTGGGATTCTTACCGCACTAAAACCCCCCCGGTGGCCATCCTCAGTGCTCAGGGGGGACTCCGGGTACTCGCTCAGGGGGGACCTAACCTTTTTTTTTTTTTTTGTTGACGAGGGGGAAACCTTCAAAAGGTCCCCGACCGCCCTGGGAGAGGCAGATCGGGGTATGTGGGATTCTTACCGCACTAAAACCCCCCCGGTGGCCATCCTCAGTGCTCAGGGGGGACTCCGGGTACTCTAATAGAACGCACCGGTGTCCCCCCACACTTTGCCGGGGCACATCCCCGGGGCAGCTGTGACGCCGCCCCTGGAGACCTCGCTGTGCAAGGCAGCGCGAGCCACATCGCGCTGCCACCTTCCCGGGCCCGCGCCGGTGGTCAAAGCTCCCACCCCGACCACCGCCAGCAGGCCCTCCGGCCCCCTTTTAGTCGCCTCTTACGACAGGCAGGGGATACCATAGCCATATTCTTAGACCCTGGCTATTGGGTGGACGGACCGGGGCGTGCGTTGCCTCCGCCCCGCCGTCGCCGTCGTCTCCGAGAGGGATCGGCTCTCTCCCGATCCCGCTCGGAGGTCTCCTTCTGGGACATTACCGTCTCGCAGAAGGAGACTACGGCCCTCCATGCCTCTCTGTCTGCCAGCATAGCCGTCACTACGCGTGGCAGAGAGAGGTCCTGCCCGATCCTGGTGACCAGGACTCGACGCTCCGAGCTCCACGCTGGGCACTGCTCCAGCGTGTGCTGTGCGGAATCCCGGTCACAGCCGCAATGGTGGCATTGCGCCGTCGGTTCGCGACCGATCCGATTCAGGTACTCACCGAAACACCCGTGTCCGGTGAGTACCTGCGTCAGCCGGAAGGTGACGTGGTCCTTCCTCTTTAGCCAGGGCCCGAGGCTCGGCAAAATTGCACCGACAGCGCGTTGGCGGGCGTTCTGCGGCTCACAAAGCCGCTCACGCCACGCCAAGAGCGCACGTCGGTGCTCCTGCCTCCGCACTTCAGCCGCATTAGGAGGCGCGGTTCCGTCCGCCCGGCGGAGACGGTCGTAAATACGAGCATCCATCTCCGCCAGGATGTCCAGGGGCGGAAACCGCGCCAGGACAGTGGCCGCCTCAAAGGACAGGGTACGGTACCCCCGTGCGACCCGGATGGCCATAGGACGCTGCATACTATTATACATAGTTCTGCAGCGCCTAACACCCAGTCTGGAAGACCAGACGGGTGCTCCGTAGAGAGCCACGGATCGCACGACCCCCGCATAGAGGCGGCGGACTCCTTCACTCGGCCCCCCGAGATTGGGCAGCAGTCTGTGCAATGCACCCGCTACCCTCTTGATCCGGGGGACCATGCGGCTGAAGTGCTCCTCGAAGCCCCAGCGACCGTCCAGGGTGAGACCGAGGTACTTCAAGTACCGTCCCACCCGGACCTCCACGTCACCTACGCGAACCGACGAGCTGGGTGGTTCCCTTCCCCTCGGGAGTTTGTGGAACCACAGCGCCTCAGTCTTCTCCGGCGCTACCCGAAGGCCCAGCTCGTGGATTTTCTCCACGACGCATGCCACGCCAAGCTCGGCGAGCCGGTTGGTCTCCTCGAAGGTCGCCCCGACGGCTAGCACCAGCGTGTCGTCCGCATAGCAGACGACGCTAACGCCGTCGGGGCGGTCGACCCGCAGGACCGCATCGTACGCGAGGTTCCACAGGAGTGGCCCTAGGACCGATCCCTGTGGGACCCCGCAGTACACCTTCCTCCGGTGAAGTCGTCCATCTCCGCCCACATATTGCACGCACCTGTCGTGCAAGTAGGCACGGACCACGCGCTGCAGGTAGGGGGGCACGCGGTGGTACACCAGGGCCCCCCATATTGCATCCCAGGGCAGGCTGTTGAAGGCGTTGACTATATCAAGGCTGATAGCCAACGCCACTCCGCCCCGGGATACAGCCTGCGTCGACAGTGTTCGGACGCGAATGATCGCGTCCACTGTCGACCGCGCGCGTCGGAAGCCAAATTGGTCTTCCGACAGGTCCGGCCCGACGCTCGTCAGGTGCGTACTGAGGCGGTCAGCCAACACTCTTTCGAGCAGCTTACCCGCCTCATCTAGTAGGCAGAGAGGACGATACGCGGAGGAAGAGTCCGCGGGTCTTCCATCCTTATGGAGGAGAACCAACCCAGCCACTTTCCAGCCGCTGGGGAACACGCCGCAGCGTAGGCAGTCGTTAAACAGCCGCCGCAGCCTGTTCCCCAGTCCGTTGGGTAGAGCCAACACCCAGGCCCGACCAGGAACTCCGTCGGGGCCTGGTGCCTTGTTTCGGGCTCCGAGGCGCCTCACGGCTCGGTCCAGCTCATCGGTCGTCACCCCCAACTCTTCGGACCAGATGGTCGGTTCCGAAGGAGGGGGCGCGGGACTGCTCTGGACCCTGGGGAAGAGGGTATCAACTACCCTCTCCACGAATGCCGGGTCCAGAGTTTCCGTCAACGGAGGGACCCACGGGCGCAGCTTGCCCAGTACCATCTTGTACGGGCGGCCCCATGGATCCCTCTCCAGTCCCCCGATGAGCTCATCCCACGACCGAGCCTTGGCGCTGGCAATGGCTGCCTGCAGCGCCTTCGTGGCGCCTCGGTATGCCACGTAGGCTCCACCCAACTCTTCGGCTGTGGCTCGCCTTCTTCTCCGGGCACGCGTGTACTGGCGTCGGGCGCGGAGGCATATCTCGCGCAGCTCCGCGATGCTATCCGACCACCAGTACACGGCCCGGGGCTTGGCAGGTCTGGTCCGGGGCATCGACGCGTCACATATGGACGTCATCGTGTCCCGGAACCAGGCGGCTTCCGTTTCAGGATCGGGCAGGATCCCTTCTTCTTGGCGCTCAGGCCAGGCCGCGACGATGGCTGCGGCGCAGAGACGATCTCTGTCGAGCCGCTTGAGAGACCATCGTCGCGGCGGGCTGCTACGGCGGCGGCTGTCGGGGCGGGGAGGGCGGATGGCCACATCCATCGCTATGTAGCGATGGTCGGATAATGTGACCATCTCTTCCGCCACTCTCCACCCCGTCACCATGCGCGCTGCCTGGGGAGTCGCCCACGAGAGGTCCACGATCGACTCCCCCTGCCAGCGCACGCAGGTGCTGACGGACCCCCGGTTAAGCAACCGGAGGTCCAGCGCCGCCGCCCATTCCAGCACTGTCTCCCCCTTTGGGTCATCCCGGGCGCTCCCCCACTCACGAGAGTGAGCGTTGAAGTCGCCCAGGACGAGCACGGGACGGGGCAGACATCCGCGAATGCAGTTGGCCACCCCGTCCAGGTACGCCTCGTAGACGGCGAGGGTACAGTTGGGGGAGACATAGCAGCCCACAACGACTATGCGGCCCCAGCTCACGGCGACGTATCCCAGCCCCCTCTCAATGAGGGAGCAGGGAGGGTCGCCGCTACCGCCACCCCAGTATATGGCGACGGAGTCCATGTCGTCACCAAACCAGCGAGGATGGTTTGGGACGACGCGATATGGCTCCGCCACCACCGCCAGTGCAACCGACCACTGCGCGACGGACTGCTGGAACAAGTCCTGCGCCGCGCGACAGTGGTTCAGGTTGCACTGCAGGGCTCGCTGGGGCCTTAAGGCCGTGCTGGGGCCTTTGCTGCCGCCTCGGTCGGGGCAGAACCCGACCGGGCCGGACCCGTGCCGCTCGGCAGCGCGGGACCCGGCTTACGGCCCCTCTTGCCACGAGGAGCGGAGCACTTCTTGCCCCCCATCCTGTGGCCAGAGGGCCGGCCCAGGTCCGCGCAGAGCGGGCACTTTAGCGGGCGAGTGCACTCACTCGCCCGGTGGTCCGCCTCGCCACATGCGTAGCACATGGTGCTCCTGTCCGTCGAGCTCGGACATGTGCTACGCACGTGGCCGATTTCGAGGCACCGGAAGCATTGCAGAGGCCGTGCCTCCAGTGCCTCGACCCTCACCGATACCCACCCCACCTGTATGCGCCCAACTGAAAACAGTTTGCGCACCACGGTGAGTGGGCATCGGACCCACACCGTCCCGAGGGCCAGACGTGAGGGGCGCTTAATTTGGCCCACCTTCACATCCGCCGCCGCGCAGCCTCCAGCCTCCGCGATCGCGGTCGCTACGTCCTCGGGGGTGATGGCCTCATTGAGGTCCAGCACCCTCATGTCCCCCATCTTCACTGGGCGCACTATTCGCACGCCCAGGTCCGCGAGGGACTCGCGCATGTAGGGGGGACCTTTTTTTTTTTTTTTTTTTTTTTTTTTTTTTTTTTTTTTTTGTTGACGAGGGGGAAACCTTCAAAAGGTCCCCGACCGCCCTGGGAGAGGCAGATCGGGGTATGTGGGATTCTTACCGCACTAAAACCCCCCCGGTGGCCGTCCTCAGTGCTCAGGGGGGACTCCGGGTACTCTAATAGAACGCACCGGTGTCCCCCCACACTTTGCCGGGGCACATCCCCGGGGCAGCTGTAGGGCCGCCCCTGGAGACCTCGCTGTGCAAGGCAGCGCGAGCCACATCGCGCTGCCACCTTCCCGGGCCCGCGCCGGTGGTCAAAGCTCCCACCCCGACCACCGCCAGCAGGCCCTCCGGCCCCCTTTTAGTCGCCTCTTACGACAGGCAGGGGATACCATAGCCATATTCTTAGACCCTGGCTATTGGGTGGACGGACCGGGGCGTGCGTTGCCTCCGCCCCGCCGTCGCCGTCGTCTCCGAGAGGGATCGGCTCTCTCCCGATCCCGCTCGGAGGTCTCCTTCTGGGACATTACCGTCTCGCAGAAGGAGACTACGGCCCTCCATGCCTCTCTGTCTGCCAGCATAGCCGTCACTACGCGTGGCAGCGAGAGGTCCTGCCCGATCCTGGTGACCAGGACTCGACGCTCCGAGCTCCACGCTGGGCACTGCTCCAGCGTGTGCTGTGCGGAATCCCGGTCACTGCCGCAATGGTGGCATTGCGCCGTCGGTTCGCGACCGATCCGATTCAGGTACTCACCGAAACACCCGTGCCCGGTGAGTACCTGCGTCAGCCGGAAGGTGACGTGGTCCTTCCTCTTTAGCCAGGGCCCGAGGCTCGGCAAAATTGCACCGACAGCGCGTTGGCGGGCGTTCTGCGGCTCACACAGCCGCTCCCGCCACGCCAAAAGCGCACGTCGGTGCTCCTGCCTGCGCACTTCAGCCGCATTAGGAGGCGCGGTTCCGTCCGCCCGGCGGAGACGGTCGTAAACACGAGCATCCATCTCCGCCAGGATGTCCAGGGGCGGAAACCGCGCCAGGACAGTGGCCGCCTCAAAAGACAGGGTACGGTACCCCCGTGCGACCCGGATGGCCATAGGACGCTGCATACTATTATACATAGTTCTGCAGCGCCTAACACCCAGTCTGGAAGACCAGACGGGTGCTCCGTAGAGAGCCACGGATCGCACGACCCCCGCATAGAGGCGGCGGACTCCTTCACTCGGCCCCCCGAGATTGGGCAGCAGTCTGTGCAATGCACCCGCTACCCTCTTGATCCGGGGGACCATGCGGCTGAAGTGCTCCTCGAAGCCCCAGCGACCGTCCAGGGTGAGACCGAGGTACTTGAGGTACCGTCCCACCCGGACATCCACGTCACCTACGCGAACCGACGAGCTGGGTGGTTCCCTTCCCCTCGGGAGTTTATGGAACCACAGCGCCTCGGTCTTCTCCGGCGCTACCCGAAGGCCCAGCTCGTGGATTTTCTCCACGACGCATGCCACGCCAAGCTCGGCGAGCCGGTTGGTCTCCTCGAATGTCGCCCCGACGGCTAGCACCAGCGTGTCGTCCGCATAGCAGACGACGCTAACGCCGTCGGGGCGGTCGACCCGCAGGACCGCATCGTACGCGAGGTTCCACAGGAGTGGCCCTAGGACCGATCCCTGTGGGACCCCGCAGTACACCTCCCTCCGGTGGAGTCGTCCATCTCCGCCCACATATTGCACGCACCTGTCGTGCAAGTAGGCGCGGACCACGCGCTGCAGGTAGGGGGGCACGCGGTGGTACACCAGGGCCCCCCATATTGCATCCCAGGGCAGGCTGTTGAAGGCGTTGACAATGTCAAGACTGACTGCCAACGCCACACCGCCCCGGGATACAGCCTGCGTCGACAGTGTTCGGACGCGAATGATCGCGTCCACTGTCGACCGCGCGCGTCGGAAGCCAAATTGGTCTTCCGACAGGTCCGGCCCGACGCTCGTCAGGTGCGTACTGAGGCGGTCAGCCAACACTCTTTCGAGCAGCTTTCCCGCCTCATCTAGTAGGCAGAGAGGACGATACGCGGAGGAAGAGTCCGCGGGTCTTCCATCCTTATGGAGGAGAACCAACCCAGCCACTTTCCAGCCACTGGGGAACACGCCGCAGCGTAGGCAATCGTTGAACAGCCGCCGCAGCCTGTTCCCCAGTCCGTTGGGTAGAGCCAACACCCAGGCCCGACCAGGAATTCCGTCGGGGCCTGGTGCCGTGTTTCGGGCTCCGAGGCGCCTCACGGCTCGGTCCAGCTCATCGGTCGTCACCCCCATCTCTTCGGACCAGATGGTCGGTTCCGAAGGAGAGGGGGGCGCGGGACTGCTCTGGACCCTGGGGAAGAGGGTATCGACTACCCTCTCCACGAATGCCGGGTCCAGAGTTTCCGTCAACGGAGGGACCCACGGGCGCAGCTTGCCCAGTACCATCCTGTACGGGCGGCCCCATGGATCCCTCTCCAGTCCCCCGATGAGCTCATCCCACGACCGAGCCTTGGCGCTGGCAATGGCTGCCTGCAGCGCCTTCGTGGCGCCTCGGTATGCCACGTAGGCTCCACCCAACTCTTCGGCTGTGGCTCGCCTTCTTCTCCGGGCACGCGTGTACTGGCGTCGGGCGCGGAGGCATATCTCGCGCAGCTCCGCGATGCTCTCCGACCACCAGTACACGGCCCGGGGCTTGGCAGGTCTGGTCCGGGGCATCGACGCGTCACATATGGACGTCATCGTGTCCCGGAACCAGGCGGCTTCCCTTTCAGGATCGGGCAGGATCCCATCCACTTGGCTCTCAGGCCAGGCCGCGACGATGGCTGCGGCGCAGAGTCGATCTCTGTCGAGCCGCTTGAGAGACCATCGTCGCGGCGGGCTGCTACGGCGGCGGCTGTCGGGGCGGGGAAGGCGGATGGCCACATCCATCGCAATATAGCGATGGTCGGATAGTGTGACCATCTCCTCCGCCACTCTCCACCCCGTCACCATGCGCGCTGCCTGGGGAGTCGCCCACGAAAGGTCCACGATCGACTCCCCCTGCCAGCGCACGCAGGTGCTGACGGACCCCCGGTTAAGCAACCGGAGGTCCAGCGCTGCCGCCCATTCCAGCACTGTCTCCCCCTTTGGGTCATCCCGGGCGCTCCCCCACTCACGAGAGTGAGCGTTGAAGTCGCCCAGGACGAGCACGGGACGGGGCAGACATCTGCGAATGCAGTTGGCCACCCCGCCCAGGTACGCCTCGTAGACGGCGAGGGTACAGTTGGGGGAGACATAGCAGCCCACAACGACTATGCGGCCCCAGCTCACGGCGACGTATCCCAGCCCCCTCTCAATGAGGGAGCAGGGAGGGTCGCCGCTACCGCCACCCCAGTATATGGCGACGGAGTCCATGTCGTCACCAAACCAGCGAGGATGGTTTGGGACGACGCGATATGGCTCCGCCACCACCGCCAGTGCAACCGACCACTGCGCGACGGACTGCTGGAACAGGTCCTGCGCCGCGCGACAGTGGTTGAGGTTGCACTGCAAGGCTCTTAGGGGCCTTAAGGCCGTGCTGGGGCCTTCTTTGCCGCCTCGGTCGGGGCTGAACCCGACCGAGCCGAACCCGTGCCGCTCGACGGCGCGGGACCCGGCTTACGGCCCCTCTTGCCACGAGGAGCGGAGCACTTCTTGCCCCCCATCCTGTGGCCAGAGGGCCGGCCCAGGTCCGCGCAGAGCGGGCACTTTAGCGGGCGAGTGCACTCACTCGCCCGGTGGTCCGCCTCTCCACATGCGTAGCACATGGTGCTCCGATCCGTGGTGCTCGGACATGTGCTACGCACGTGGCCGATCTCCAGGCACCGGAAGCACTGTAAAGGCCGTGCCTCCAGTGCCTCAACCCGCACTGACACCCACCCAACCGTGATGCGCCCAGCTGAGACCAGCTTGCGCACCGCGGTGAGTGGGCAGCGGACCCACACAGTCCCGAGGGCCAGACGTGAGGGGCGTTTGATTTGGCCCACCTTCACGTCCGCCGCCGCGCAGCCTCCAGCCTCCGCGATCGCGGTCGCCACGTCTTCGGGGGTGATGGCCTCGTTGAGGTCCAGCACCCTCATGTCCCCCGTCTTCACCGGGCGCACAATTCGCACGCCCAGGTCTGCGAGGGACTCCCGCATGCGACTCGCGAGCGCGTCGGCTTTGGAGGCAGAGTCCGGTTCGGGCACCTCCAGGATCAGCCCGCCGGTTATGGCTTTCCGATTCCGAAGAGTCGGAATGCCGAGGTCGGCGAGCTTGATCCTGTCCCTCGCAGCCGCCATCACCGCAGCGTACGTGACCTTAGATCCCTCCGGGATCGTCACAGTAATCGCTGCGACCGTTGGCGGCCGCGCGGGTGCCCTCTCTGGTTTGCGCGACGGCGGAGGCCGAGACGCAGGCTTCGCAGGAGCAGGCCCCGCACTCGGCCCAGCCTTTGGTTGGGCCTTACGGCCCACCACCGTGCTCCATGCCACCTGGGGGGGTGGCGCCTGCACTGCCCGCGGTGCTGCAGGAGGAGCAGCGGTCGGCAGCACTGAGGCAGCGGCCGATCTCCGCTTGTTTTTGCCTTTCCTCCCTCCCCTCCTACGTCCCCGCGTCTCCGGGGCAGGTGGCCCGGAGGCCGCCGGGCAAGGGGGTGCCTCGATAGGCGGTGCGGCAGGTGGCGCAACAGGCGCCTGAGCCGCTCTTCTGGCGTCCGCAGCGAGTGGGGGACGCATGCGCCTCTCAGGAAGCAGCCGCTCCTCCAGGGCCTCGAACCGCGCGCTAAGCATGGTTCCCACCTGGACCATGATAGCGCGCGTGAGGTCCTCCACACCTGAAGGCAGTGCCGAGGCGGCATCACTGGCCCCTACCCTGCCCGCTCCACGGAGGACAGAGAGCTCCTCCGTGAGCTTCTCCATCCGGGCAGAGAGGGCCGCCATCTGCGAGCGCAAATCCGCGTTCTCGCGCTCCAACCTTTCGGTATTTGCGCCCGCGGATGTGCGCATCGCCAGCACAAGCGACGCCGCCTCGGTCCTACGTGCACTCACTCGAAGCTGGTGCACGAAGTTGCCCTTCAGGTGCTTCGACCTGTCCGCAACTCTCTCGACCGCCGTCTGCTGCTCTCGAATGAGGGCGCCCAACTCATCCGTGGGCATCTCCTCCATCCTCTTTTTGAGCTCCTCAATCGAGGGCAGCTTTTTTTTGGCCCTGGTATTAGTAAGGGCCAATTCCGAGTCGGACAGGTCGTCCGCAGCGTCCTTCAAGAAGGCCGCTCGGCAATTGCCCGAGAGGCCCGCCCTGGACGCCACATCAGCCTCCCCCGAGGTCAGCGACACGAGCGACATGTCCGACATCGCGTCGCTGTCCTCGCCTCGCTCGCTTCCCGCGCAAGGTGTGGGAGGCCGGATGAAGCGGCCTGACCGGTCGCGCGTTATTCGCGCAGTGGCGCCTGAGCGCGTGCGGCCACGTGACGCCGTGCCGACCTTGGCAGTCGTCTGCTCGCCACAGGAGGAGCCAGAATTAGTAATTAATTAATTTTAAGTTTTTCTCCATATCAGATCCCACGAGTATGGGTCGATATAAAGACCATTGCCGGGTGACGCCCATTCCGACAATGGGGGACTTACATACTGAGAGGTGGCCCAGAGCCTCTCAGGTTTTCACGACTTCGCTGTCGGATTTTTATAGAGGTTTGCTCCTCGCAGGCCGGCCAATTAAGGCAAGCCCTCTCCGGTCACCGACTCCCCGACGTATCCAGCCTCGCTAACTGGAATCGTTGAAGGAAGAGCCGGTGATTACGGCATTCACGGGGTGACGAGCGAGATAGCGTCAACCCCGGGCACCCCTTTCGGAGTGCCTCCCCGTCCCCCTGACGTTTGACTGGGTATCACCCCCCAGCCCTAGACAGAAGGTCTAGTTCCCATAGGCACGCCGGGCCTTGGGAATGGGTGACGCAGGCTCGCATCCGTTGTCATCTCTGCTGAACAGAGACGCACAAGGAGCGAATTCCACCTCCGCCACCTGCGTCGAGTGCCAGAAGTCGGTCATCGACGACGGTGTCCCCAGGGATCGCCATCGAGGAGCAAAGTCACTCGATGGAGGCCCCCGAGGAGTCCGTCGGCGACGTCCAGGGTGCACCGGCCCGAAGCCATTGTCGTTCCCTCGGACGTATCCTTAGGACAAACAATGGGTCGGGCACACGAGGAGGTCTCCTGGCCTTGCACCCCATGTAGGGGGGACCTAACCTAACCTAACCTACCAGCTAAGTAGAGACGATGGAGAACTCGACGTCAATACTTGGGGGGCGACCTACAGACTCCCATGATTGAGTAACAAAACCTATGTCGAACAGAGGACTAACGCACAAAAATGGAAATCTCTAGTGCATATACACTTAGAAAGGTCGATCAGATTGCAAGGACTAGATACGACTTAGAAAAATTAAGATTCTTCTTAAGATTCAGCTCGCATTAAATGCCTTTTAAATTCCAGATCACAAATAAGAGGCTCCAGTAGTCTGGTGGTCGTAACACTACTCTGGAACATGAAATTCTGGAGTCGGGTCGTTTCCAGCTTAGCCAGTGTTATTAGGTTTCCATCTATATTTTCTTCTAGCAGCCCGAAGTCTGGATTAGAGTCTTGAAATTGATATAGGAAATGTGGGTGTACTTCATAAGTTTACTACTGCCTACTACTGCCTACCCCTTCAGGGAATATGTTTATGTACAAAAAGAGACGGTTTTTCGCTAACACTTAGACTATATTACGCACTCCTAACGCCATGTTAATAAATGAGGCTAAATGTGGATGCTGAGAACACAATTTTCTGACCTATGATCATCACGAGCCTCTCTGGCTTCGTCTACATTGTGTTTGATCCATACAAACTTTGAAGACTGCAAATACACTATGTATTTACGTAATGGTTAAAAGTTTGCCGACAGGTGATTGCGAGTGACCTCAATTGACCTCTATCATCAATTGCCTAATACCAGAAACTGTTTATGGCAGACAATCTAATATTGGTACTTTATTCTTGTCGAGACTTTCCTGGGGAGCTTGTGGCACATTTGCTATTGCGCATATCATTCGATCAGCAAAGTTAAGCAACCCCAACCAAAGCCAGTAGTTGGATGAGTAGCCGCCCGAGTATCATCCGTGCCTCGGAGAGCTATGCCGCCGGTCTTGGTTGCCAGTTTAACATCTTTGCCAAACAGTTCAGCGGGAGGGTTATGATAGTCAGACAACTGGTTTAACCCTGATTATTGATATTCCTTGTGAAAGAGGTTACAAAGTTCAGATAGAAATTGCTTCTTATAAAAATCAAGTGATCAGCCACGTCAGGTTGAATCAAGTGCCTACCCCAACAATGTCTCATACATGCACTATATGATAAGATAGTGATGAGCTGAACTCAAAAACTCATCAGTATCGTTTTGATCTTTTTGTGGCTTACTAATCAATATGTCTTAATGACATTATTAGACCAACCTTGCAAAGATGTACGCCACTCTTATTGGTAACACTGAAGCAGTACTTTGGGCCTAATACTCTGTGCATTAATTCATATTGCTATTGTTGTCATTAGCTATTAAAATAGTCCACTATACATTTCAACATTGACCAATCAGAAACATTTTCACATCTGCATATAATCACTAAAATTATTTTTTTTCAATAGAGATAGCGTTATTCTAATTTTTAACCGCGACGGTTGTTTTTACATCACACTTTACATGCAATTGTTAACATGGAAAAAATAACTTTGCAAAAGTAATTATTAATCTGAGATTAAATGGAAACATGAAAACTGAACGTACATGATTTATCTGATGATAAATATTTATAATTCATTACCACGATACGATGACGTGAAATGCTCTAAATTCCAAGCCTATTACAACGCAGGTATTACAATTATTGCCAAGTATTACAAAATGGTACAAACCACTTTCTTGGTAGCGAGCATCGCGGCCAATCGATTTATCTAATTAATTTCTATCTCAAATAGCAACTTTTTTTTTTATTTAGTGTCATTAAGGATCGTGATAGTAATTAATCTCTTTCAGTAGAAAGCAACATTTATGGTTTTTAAATGTTCTTTATTTTTCGTGGTAACAAGCCTGTTTAAAAATAGAACATTTACATAGAAAAAAATATGACAAAAGGTCATAAAAGCTAAATTAGAATATTCAGTTTTTAGCACAGTCTAATAATTCCCGAGTGATATTTTAAGTGTTCATGGTCTGTTTCGCGACGATGCTAACAATATGATGAAAATAAAATTTCCATTGGAATAGTACAATTTCTTTCTTAGTTTGAGAATTTATGCAGTTTTATTACATTAATACATATGGTACTGTTGTAATAACAACACCCACTTTACACAATGATTTGATTAAGTGTCAACTTGACAGATGATGAGTCTATCGCCGTATCATGCACCAAACAACGTCAGTGAACTATTTCTCTGATGCAAGCAGGTTTCCTTACGATGTTTTCCTTCACCGTGGTGCGAAATCACTGCACATATAGGTTTTTAGTAAGACTCATTGGTACAGGCCCCGCTGGTATTCTTATTATTACTTCTAATATCCCACACTGCGGCTTTATTATGTTCAGAAGAATCGATAATACAATAGAGAGGCACACAAAATTCAGTTTTGAAAACGAAATCCGAGTGATTGTGTTGAAAATTAAACTACCTACATTAATTTATGATTTTTACAGTATATAATTTCACCTAAAATCTGTACAGTGTAATTACTTAGTCACGAATAAAAAATTTGGGTAATAAATTTAGTAATAAATCTTTTTTTTATGAACTATTGAAAAACTTCAGGTATTTTACATACTATTCTGCTGCTTTAACTGCCACCATTTAAGTAAGCCTCTTACTGTCTTGAGTAATCATCCCTCTGGCCTTATCCCATACATTGTTGGAGTCGGTACTTGATTGAACCCGATATAGCTGACAATCTAGAAGCGATTGCCACCTGACCTTTGTAACTCCTATCACGAGGAAAATCGGTAATCTGGGTTAAACCAGCTGTTGGACTTAAGCCTCCAACTGACCTGTAACGATTGCCAAAGATGTTAAATTGGCAACCGGGACCGACAGCTTAACGTGCTCTCCGAGGCACGGAGGGAACTCGGGCGGTCACCCATCCCACTACTGGCTTGGGTTAGGGTTGCGTGTCACGAGCTCCTCAGTAATAATAACATTAATTGACTGAACATAATTCTAGAGTAATATAGCAAAGCGATTGTTATCGAAATAATACATAATAGCAGCATTAAACAGTTTACTTAATCGGTCAGATAGCTTGTTCCGCTGTGTTACCCACGGGTGGAGTTAATAAATCAATTGGTATACTTTGGCGAAACTGCCCGTAATGGCATTATTAGCTTCAATATTGTAACAAGTTTAGGTACATTGTTATCAATGTACCTAAACAGGTTGCAATTTTGTCATTTTTTATCAATTAAATATGGATGGATAATCCAGGTATACCTATACAAAATTCAAAATATCTTTATTTGATTAGACTTATAACAAATTACCTTCAAATCGTCAGGACGACATGATTGCACAGTATTATACGTGTTACCGCCAGGCTCGGAAGTTTGCTGTTACTCAGAAGAACCTGGCAAGAAACTCAGTAATTTATATAATTAAATAAATAAAGATAAAAGGCATGAGTAACTATATATATATAATTAAATGGAAATAGAATATATTTTTAGAGTAATTTCTCTTTCCAAAGTAGATGTGCCACGCAAGGTAAATATTGTCATAAGCCTTACTGTAAGAACTAGATTAAGATTATGTTTTGAGCAATGCATTGAAATGGAAATTAAAATTAAATACTTTTTTCAAAAAAATAAATTTTCAATTTTGAGAAACACAATATATGTAAATCATAAAAAATATATAAGCCCATAGACACAGTTCCAGTGCACAAAAGTCGATGAAAATATATTTCTATTACTGTCATTGTGACCATTTTTTTGATTGGAAGCTAAGATAAAATATCCGATATATGGATATTATAGCAGGTAGTTTTTCTAACATCTGGACGACCCTATTGCAACTCCTTGTCCTTCCCTATTGTGCGACTCTCCTACAAGTCTCAACTTGTTCGACCAAGAACGGGCCGGCAACGCTGCACGTGCCGGCCGCGTCTCTACAAGCTTGGTCGAACCCGCCAGTCGGCCAGGAACTCTCCGCGGCATACGCACGCTCTCTCAGTAGTTGCTAGCTTCTCGTGCGCCGTTTACCTTGCCGCCGGTCGACTCAGTTTCCTTAGTTTGTGACTTTATTTTGTTATTTCCTTTTGTATGTGTTATCGTGTGTGTTCCTATTAAACTATTATTTACAATTAAAACCACTGACTTTCATTAGGTAGCTATAATCATCGCCATAACTGACGCCCAACGTGAAGCGAACCAAACAAACAAGTGCTTTTTTTACGAGTGAACGCGCAAAATTCCCGTTTATTTCGAGTACTTGCAAACATTACAGTGTGTTTAGTAGTGAAATAAGGAACGTAAAAACGAACATACATTAGTGCTATTGTCACAAATTCCAAGAAACTTTGTAACTCGGGTTCTTTTTTTTACGAGGCGATAGCCCCGCTGACCCGCACGTGGTCTTTTGTTTAACGAACTCTAACCACTTAGTTCGCATACCACGCTCGCTAGTATTTTTTTAGTCTCTCGGTGAGACATGGTCATTACACGGTCGAGTCAACGGCAACATTCAGAGATGTTTCCTGCCGCTGGAGTGCAAGTAGACGGCGTCACGCCGCCAGCTTCGAGTGGGAGCGCTATTATCGTCGATGAACGACCATCGACGCCGCCGCTGCTCGGACGCCCAGCGTCCGCCGGCGCTGCTGCCTTATCAACTCTGCCTCCGCCGATTTCAGGGCGTGAGGTGCCCGAAAACTCACCGTCGCCGCTACAACACGGGTATGAGTCACCCGTAGCTTCATCACAGCCTACGATGTCCGCGCCTATCGTAATGTCCGATCAACAGCTTAGGCTTTTATTACAAGCATTACGACCGCAAATCCCATCACAGTACGTACCGCCGCCGCCATCGTCAACCGTGAGTAACTTTTCAAACTGTACAGCCAGATTTGATGGTACCGGAGATGTTTTATCTTTTATCAACTGTATGGAAGTATACAAAGACTGCGTGAATGTCAGTGATGAAATTGCACTCCGAGGGTTACCCATGTTACTGTCCGGTTTTGCCGCTACCTGGTGGCTGGGCGTGAAGCATTCAGTGTTGACTTGGGAAGACTCGCTACACTTATTACGACAGACCTTCGGTCCGCGGCTCCCACCTCACAGATTATATAGAGAGATTTTTAGTAAGGAGCAGGCCGAAGAGAACACGGATGTTTTCGTATGTAGAGTGAGATCTTTATTTGCACAGTTACCGCCGCATAATCTACCGGAAAACCCGGTACAGTTAGATATGGTGTATGGCTTGTTACATAAGAGAATACGAGAGAGAGTAGCGAGAAGCACCTTCGCGTCTTTCGCCGAGCTGCTGCAAAGAGCTCGTACGGTTGAAGACGTGCTAGAAGAAGTTAGCACTCCTGCAGGTGTAAGGAAAAATGTCTCCTTATCTGCTTCTCAACCGCAACCGACGCTGACTCTCTGTTCTTCACCGCCGTTGTCTTCTGGTTCTTCTTCGGGTTCTAATGTGGATAGAGCGCCGCATACCAGCAAGCACAGACCTCGTTGCAACTATTGTAAAGCTTTTGGACACAACATAGATGACTGCAGACGTTTATTGAATAAACAGCCTACCTCTT
This sequence comes from Watsonalla binaria, assembly GCA_929442735.1. Lineage (NCBI taxonomy): Eukaryota > Metazoa > Arthropoda > Insecta > Lepidoptera > Drepanidae > Watsonalla > Watsonalla binaria. Next base: position 6,478,039 of record OV838938.1, read on the forward strand.
CAGACCGGATTGTTAAATACGAACCAGTTGCGACACAATTGGAAGCTCGCCCGTCCATCACATGTTTCGGATGCGGTGCGCCCGGGGTGATTAGATCCAACTGCGAGGTCTGCAAAGCAAGATGTTCCGCACCGCCGACTATGTCGTCGGCGTTTCAGTCAGTGTCCGCCGTTAGTCCGTCCGAGTTAAATTCGCGAGTGCGACCCATTTTCAAAGTGGAAGTGTTTGGTGCTGTTGGTACAGCTATATTGGACACGGGAGCAAAGTACTCAATTGCCAGTGATAGTTTAACGAGACATTTGCGTGGAAATGGTCAATTATTTAAAACAGTAGAGACTGAGTTAAGATTTGCTGATGGTACTAAGCGAGTAGAAATTGTAGAAACCGCTTTATTACGTGTTAAAGTTCAGGGAGTTGCAGTAGAGACTCTATTTTTAGTTTTGCCTGGGGCAACAGAGTCACTACTAGGTATGAATTTTATCCAAGAAGTTGGCATGATAGTCGACTTTAGTAATAACCAGTACTCGTTAGGTAATTCCGAATTTTACGATTTAGAATTCGAGCGCGACGATCGCGTTGTAACTAGCTCATCGATTGGCATCCACGAGGACGAGGACGTCCTTTTAACTTCAGCTGATAGGGATAAACCAGCTGCATTCATTCAAAAGTATGAAGATGTCTTCAGTGCAGGGGGAGCGCTTACCCCTACTACGCTTACTAAGAAAAACAGACCCCGAAGGTGGGGTGGAAATGAAAATAGTGAAAAGATAAAACGGAAACTTTCCATGGCTTCAGTTCGTAGTACTGGATTTAAATATCAAGAGGGTGACCGCGTTCTCGTGGAGACCCATCGCCCTTGTCAGTCTACGCAAGGCTTCATTACTAAAGTCGCTTCGCGACGTGAAGGCCCTTTCCGTGTGCGTAAAGATGTTTCCGCGATGAACTGCGAAGTAGTTGTTAAAGAGAGCCTACCAAGAGACAAGTACTATACTAGTCTCCTGACTTCCAATGTAAGTGACTCTGCAGTAGTAGTTCATGCTAGAAGAAGGAATAGAGCGCATTATTCAATTGCCAAGCCAGCTCCAAGTTTTCCACTGGCTTGGAGGGGGAGGATATAGCAGGTAGTTTTTCTAACATCTGGACGACCCTATTGCAACTCCTTGTCCTTCCCTATTGTGCGACTCTCCTACAAGTCTCAACTTGTTCAACCAAGAACGGGCCGGCAACGCTGCACGTGCCGGCCGCGTCTCTACAAGCTTGGTCGAACCCGCCAGTCGGCCAGGAACTCTCCGCGGCATACGCACGCTCTCTCAGTAGTTGCTAGCTTCTCGTGCGCCGTTTACCTTGCCGCCGGTCGACTCAGTTTCCTTAGTTTGTGACTTTATTTTGTTATTTCCTTTTGTATGTGTTATCGTGTGTGTTCCTATTAAACTATTATTTACAATTAAAACCACTGACTTTCATTAGGTAGCTATAATCATCGCCATAATATTAAACTAAAAGTATATTAATGTTTATTTATTCTTTAAGATAACCTTGCATAATAAAATATACCCTATATGTGGCCATCCTCAGTGCTCAGGGGGGACTCCGGGTACTCTGATAGATCGCACCAGTGTACTCCCACACTTTGCCAGGGCACATCCCCGGGGCAGCTGTATTGCCGGCCCTGGACACCTCGCCGACTCCCGTCACCCCCACCACCGCAGCAGCATTTCACCGAAGATGATTAAGTGCCAACGTGACAGATGGTGAGTCCATCGCCGTCTCAGACACTTTACATACGTCATTGAATTACTTCTCACAAACATGCAGGTTTCCTCAGGATGTTTTCCTTCACCGTAAAGCAGCACGTGGTGTGAAATCACTGTACATAAGTTTTTTAGAAAAACTCATTGGTTCAGGCCACGCTGGGATTCGAACTTGCGTCGCTTGCGTAGCAGGTGACTGTTCAAACCTCAAGGCCACCACGGCTCAAAAGTAAATGAAATGAAATTCACACTAAATAATGGGCTAACAATGATATAAATCCCGCTTTCACACTAAATTTAATGACCACTAATGTACACGTAATTTGGTAGCATTTCCTCTACAAGCCAATTTTGGATAACACAAAGGAAATTTTAATGTCGCGTCATTATTTTCAATAACTTAGAAACTTACTCATTACCTTTCTGCTCTCATAACTATACGATCCATATCTCTTACAATTTTTTGTATCTCTACAAATAAATCAAATAGATACCTGCCTGAGAAGTAATTCAAAAACCTGTGAATAGTGCCTGAGACGGCGATGACCTTCTGTCACGTTGGCACTTAGCCTACCCCTTCGGGGAACACAGGCGTGAGCATATGTATGTATGTATGTTATTTCGTAGCAATCAAAGATATAATTGATCGCTTAAAGACATACGCTTAACTAAGATACGCAATAGTTAGGCATCTTTTTCCACAAAACGAAATTCTTTTTTACATAATCCTATGTCAGAAGATGTAACCGAAAGTTAATTATAGCATAGTTAGTAGTGAAACAGATGCACCTTTAGGTGTGTATATGTTTTTATTTTCTTGTACACAAAAAACAATTTATAGAAGAGGGTATAATTTTATTCTATATTATAGATGGGGTCCAGACGCTCATCAACTTTTCAAAGAGGTTGCACGTCGTCTGGTAGAAGCTTCTCGTGACAAGCCGGCTGGGGCTTTTCTCGCTCAGAGAATCAGCATTGCTATTCAACGTGGCAATGCTGCCAGCCCTCTTGGCACGATCCCTAGAGACAACGATTTGGGCCAAGTTTTCTACTTGTAATTAGTTTTTAGCTACTTATTAGTTATTATGTACTATTATAGATTTAATATTCAACTGTGTAACGTTTTTTTTCAAACAGACTTGATTCATTAATCATAAAATCATATAATTTTATGTCGTAACTATTAAAAATACAAGCTAAAGTAAGCAGTTTATAGACCGACAAAAAATCGCATTAAAAAGAGAAAGTGATACATGGCTTTGAAATGCATACCTACTTAATAATATCGATAATCAACTTGTTATGGGATCAGCACTAGTTTTGACACTCCTACCGTAATACCATAAATTATACGTTTCATAATTTCTACCTGTAATCATGGAATTGCTTTAGCGTTTCCCTTTTAAATATTATGATTTATGATGAAATACCGGATCAGCTGATTAGTTTGAAAGAAAAAGTACAAATTGCCCAGTTAGTTGGCCGATGTAGTTTGCTTCTGTTACTTGTTGGTACTCTCCAATATTTCACTTAACGCTTAACAAGAAATCACTCACGAAAACTTCAAATACTTTGAGAATCATATTTTACTTATCATTTAAAAATAAAGATAATGTCCTTCTCAAAGTCAAAAGTATCTTTATTCGATTAGACTTTTTACAACGTACTTTCGAATCGTCAGAATGGCATAATTATACATGCTACCGCCAGGTTCGGAAGGATGCTTTTACTGAGAAGAACCTGGCAAGAAATTCAGTAATTACTCTTTTCAAAAATATTATACAATTTAAAGAATACAAAATAAATAATTTAAGAAACGTAAGCTCATGGACAATGTCCCAACTTTTACATCTATAGTATGTAAATCAAAGCACATAACATTACACAATATTAACAGATATTTTTTACATTTTCTTGTCACCTTTACATATGACGTAACATACATAAATTACTATTCAATTAACAAACAATGATAAATAATTAACTACACTAACGACTGCACAATTATTGTCAATCATTGTTTTGTGCCGTAACAACTAAGTTACGTTGACAAATAAACCTTCTTACTTTCACTACCCGCTCTCACGAGCCAGGTGTCCGAGTTACTTGGAAGTACTTGTGTTATAGTAAAAGTTATAGAAGTCAAGGGCAATACGATTCTCGGTTGCACAATTCTTTTTCATAAAAAAATTATGTATTTACATACACATACATACATATGCTAACGCCTGTATTCCCCGAAGGGGTAGGCAGAGGTGTTGCAATCACAACACCCACTTTTCACCAAAGATGATTAAGTGCCAACGTGACAGATGGTGAGTCCATCGCCGTCTCAGACACTTTACATACGTCATTGAATTACTTCTCTGAAATATGCAGGTTGCCTCACGATGTTTTCCTTCGCCGTAAAGCACGTGGTGTGAAATCACTGTACATAAGTTTTTTTAGAAAAACTCATTGGTACAGGCCCCGCTAGCAGGCGACTGCTTAAATCTCAAGGCCACCACGTCATTCATCATTTATTCAAAGAAGGGCATGAGGATATTATAGAAGTGTTGTACATCAATATTTTTTTTATGTCAATGATAATTATCAGTATCGTTGACTCAGATTAAATGCTCTCGAGTGCAGTCATACAATTTCATATAAGCTCATATTATAATAATTTATCTTTATTACTTATTTTATCTTAATTATTGTCATGCCCAAGGCTTTGTAGGTGAGCAAAATATTACAGTAATTTTTAAGTCTATATTTAAGATCACAATCAGCTGATATTTACGTCACATTCGTAATCTAGAAAATTATCAGAGCGATTAATATTTGAATGTGTTTAGAATTTCATAACTTTCTTTTATTCAAATGTAGTTATTTTAGGCCAGTGTTTAATTGATCAGAAAATCACTGGCCCTATTATCTGTAATGCAATAAGTTCTGTACTTTAAATATTTTCATTATTTTGATGACATTTACATGAAATATTGAAGGCTATTTTTCGATCCGATGGTAATTCATCGTCCCTCATAAATATCCAGGGCCTTAACTGAAGAAAGTATTTTTGAATTACTTCCCAGGTATATGCAGATTTCCTCTCTATGTGTTCCTTGACTGTAAGGTGTGAAATCATTGGAATTTGAAATTACGTTGCTACGCAGGCGAGTACTCAAAATACTCGGCCAACGTATAAAAATATCGCTGCTCATATAAAAATCTTCCTCATATAAACTTAAATACTATTAAGGACAGCTGGAGGCTTACTAGAATCTGACAACTGGTTCAGCCCAGACTACTGAATTTCCTTGTAAAAAGGGTTACAAAGGTCAGGTGGCAGTCACTTCGAATATATATCAGGTGATCAGCCACATCGGGTTGAATGATTCGGGCCGACCCCAACAATGTATCGTATAAGGGGTCCTACCATCATTGGTCTATCTTACTTTTGAGCTTTGAGGTTTCCTTTCCTTTCCTATATTTATTTAATGGCGATGAGCTTAAGTAAAACTATTCCGCCAATGTCAAGTGATTGTTGAGAAAAATATCTTGTAAATTGTTAAAAATAAGTAGAGGAACCCATTGGATTCCTCAAAGCAAATTCTTTGAGGCTTTATTTTGGTGGGACAATTAAACGTCAAAGCTAAGAAGTTTCTTAATACGCGCTGCTTAAACGATCATATTTCCCCTCTAGTTTATAGTAAAGGCACAGTTGCTGTCGCGCATATCATTATATCAGCGAAGTTATGCAACCCTAACCCTAGCCAGTAATTGGATGGGTGGCCGCCCGAGTTTCCTCCGTGCCTCGGAGAGCACGTTAAGCTGTCGGTCCCGGTTGCCAATTTATCATCTTTGGCAAAAAAATTGTCTGACAACTGGTTTAACCCAGATCACAGATTTTCCTCGTAAAAGGGGTTGCGAATGTCAGATGGCAGTCGCTTCGTATAAAAATCATGTGATTAGCTACATCGGGTTGAATCAAGTGCCGACCCCAACAATGTATGGGATGATGATGATTTCCCTCTGGTTAGGGCGATAATGATGATGATAAACTAAAACACTACTAGACTAAAAGCCATCAATTGGAAAGCATGAAGAAACGAAATCGTCTCATCAATGTAAGGGAGGGCAGGCACGCGATATGACGTTACGAATATTTAAATTTCCATCCATATACAGAGGCAAATATGTGCAAGATATCACACGATTTGCGATGTTCCACTGTCACGTGATAACAACAAGGTATGTGGGAATACATTAGTCTTGTTAATTAATAGCTTTGCCCCGCGGTTTTACCTGCGTAGGATAGATGTAGCCTATGTTACTCCTTATAGCATCAGCTAACTGCAAGTGAAAGTCCCGTTAAAATAGGTCCAGCTGTTTCGGAGATCACCCGGAATAGAAAGTCGGACTGACAAAGTTTTTTTTTTTTTTTTATTGTCAATCACGTAGGTATTGCTATTCGGCAAGTGCTTAGGGGGCCATCTAGTAGGAAATATATTTTAAAAAGTAAGGAAAGAGTGAAGAAAATAGGGTTCATCCGGCTCAGCCCCATAATAAATCGATGGTGAGTCCATCGTCGTCTCATGCACAATGCGGAACCTTGAATTGTTTCTTAGAATTTATTCACATTTCCTCACCGTGTTCTCCTTCACCTTATCATTGCACGTAAGTCATTATCAAAACTCATGGGTACGGACCGGTGAGATTAGAACTGGCGACGACCTTCCACAAATTAGTAAGCCACTGAACAATAGACACAAAATTTACCAAAAGGTAGCTTCCCTTATTATACTAATAGCACTATAAGTGCGCAGATCACAGTACTGCTGTTATATAATGCATGTGGTGTTTGCCTGCAATAGGTTCTAAATATATATAAGAACTGTTGGCAAACCTAATAATAAATAAATAAATAAATACACACATACACATATACACGTACAAAGATCGCGGATCATGTCGGACTAATAAATACACGTGCTATAGACATTTTCAAGTTTTTAAATTTGACATAAGTAACATTAAAAAATTCAGTGTCTTCCTTCCTAAGTGGGCGGTACAGGAAGGCGGTCAAGCTGAAATCGTGTTTTAAACCACACAGGAATTCCTCTTTCGTATAAAAACTTGATAAACAATGGCGGATTGATTTTTTTATGTAAATATATTAATGAAAATAAAAGTAAGGTAATTTGCTGTAAAAAGTTCCGTAACAACATTTATCCTCCAATTGCAATTACACTAAAGAGAAAATTAAAAGCTTTGAAATCAATTATAAGTTTTCACATGAAATGGGTATTCTATGTCTTAGTATGTATGGGATTTCTCAGAATAGGAAGTGCATGTTATGGCGAAGCAAAAACTTTACGACTGTAACACGGAAAGCGTCTGCTTTCTTCGTACATCACAAAAGAGCCGTGGTGGCCTCGGGGTTTGAGCAGTCGCCTGCTACGCAAGTTCGAATCCCAGCGGGGCCCGTAACTATGAGTTTTTCTAAAAAACTTATGTACAGTGATTTCACACCACGTGCTTTACGGTGAAGGAAAACATCGTGAGGAAACCTGCATATTTCTGAGAAGTAATTCAATGACGTAAGTAACGTATCTGAGACGGCGATGGACTCACCGTCTGTCACGTTGGCACTTTACAAGACCTCTGCCTACCCCTTCGGGCAATACAAGCGTGAGCATATGTATGTATGTATGTCTTATAAGTTTATTGAAAATCGATTCTTAGTAGAATACGTAGTAAATTCCAGATGCTGAGTTAATTATGCGATATAGCATTGTAGGCAGCAATAATTGAGATATAAACAGCAATAAGTGATGATGGAAACATAACAGCCTTGAGATTCCATTGAATGTATAAATCATCGCACGATCAATGCGGTGATACAACATTTGTAAGATTCAATGCTACTTAAGTATAAATGATTATTTATTTGTTTGCTTGAAAGAAGAACATCAATCCTAATAGATTTATGTTCTTCTTTCGTAGAAGAATACGAATGTATATCCAGTGCTATGATGTTACAATACTTCTTTACAATAAACTTTGAAAAAAATCTTTATGGATCAATTTATATATCTATACATACATACACATACAGATATATAAAATTTAAGTGTCCAAAATAACAGCTTATCAGTAAATAAATATGAAAAAATATACGGTGTTGACGTTTTTTTTCCCGTGTCATTGTGTGTCTGTTTGTTCCGGGTAATATGTGAAACGGCTGGACTGATTTTAACGGGACATTCACTGGCACATAGCTAATGTTACAAAGAGTAACTTAGTCTTTTATTTAAAAGAAACATTTAGGGTTCTGTGGGAATTAAATTAAATCTACGAGGTTGAAACCGCAGGGAACAGCTAGTTTTATTTATTTTCTGTCGTGACAGTAAAAATCTTATCTATCTTCTTTAATCTCAGTGTACTTCTACGTTCATAGAATGTACCTAAATCACTCAACATTAATAACGAAATTTATTTTAACCAGAAAATCAACATTGCTATTCAACGTGGCGCTGCTGCCAGCCTTCTTGGTACGATCCCGAGAGACACCGATTTGGGCAAAGTTTTCTATTTGTAATTAGTTTTAAGTACTGTTACTTGTATAGTACTTCAAACCAGGATTCTTTGTAATTCCTTCACCTTATCTGTAAAAAAGCTACTTTACGCATTTTTGTAGAAATATAACAGCCCGGAGTCTGGATTATGGTACCCCCTATTACTTAATTGCCTTAAACATAGCTGACGAAATGCAGTTGTACTATAAGTACATCTCTGCCTAGATAATCCATAATGCAAGCAGCATATGTATGTTTTCAACCACGAATCGTCAAACATTACCTTCATGAAATTAGACACCTGTCGAGCGATACTTATTAATCTTATGTTGTAATAATCATTATCTGCGTATAAATGATTATTATTATGATATTCTAATAACGTGCTGACATTTTAGATGTTACGCCTAGGGGTATATTCTCACACTATCGAGAAATAAAATGCATGTTATCTCGAAGAGGACATTTCGACTCTGCCCACGGAATGAAGGCAATCAAATGGAAATTAATTCGAAACTAAAAAAAATATCGGATTCAAGGTGCTTATATTGTTTTCGATTGAGATATCTCGAAGTAGCTAGAATAATCACCTTATTTCGACATTTAATTATCAAATGTCAAGCTCACAAGGACGAGATGCGCAAAAGCAGGTTTATTGATTCGAACAGAATTATTTTCGTACTTATTATTAGGAATATACTTCAATGTTAATATGACACTAGCATTTATTAAATACAGTATAAACTTTAGTAATTTTTTTTTAAATCAAAATTTCTCCTTGTAACTTCAGCTATCTGCCATTATGATAGTCCTGACAAACACAGACAAATGACAGACAGACAGAGAAAAATATAAAAATATTTTTTTATGTAAGTAGCATAATATATACGTTCTTACTATGCATTTAGTGAAAAGCTTGTAATTTGAAATTACAAACAGACACTTCAATTTATTTATCTGTATATATGTATAGGATAGGCCAGGGGCGTGCATACCATATAAGCAGATTAGCAGTGCTTACTATTTGTCACGACTGAACACTTACGCGTCATATTGGTACTTAACCTACATACTCAACTAATTGTGTATGCTTACTTCTCTGAAAGTCCCTGGTGTAGGCGAAGCTGCGGGTGTAAGCTAGTTATCTAAAAATAAACGGACATCCTGCCCTTCCCACCTAGTTTGCCTTCATAAAAGTCCAAAGATTTTTATAGATCTACTAACATACAATACGACCTCGATTCAATAAATTCTTTGAATAAAACATAATATATGCTCAATTAAGCAAACATTTTAGCGCTGTCTTTAATATTCATCCCTAGTCTGTTTTGGACCTACACGTAATGCATATAAAGCACATATTTAATCCTTATCCATTTACATGAGAAAAAAATGCTGCATAAAAGATCTAGAGACATTGAACTAGAATGCCTTAAGTGATAATTACTGAATCCCTTTAAATCACTCATGCTTACCTTGGTACGTTTCTAGAACTTTCCAAGTTCCACATAAAGATGCCTTGTAATACCAGTTATACCATATTAGTCGGCTATCACAGTTTTCCATAGTTTTTTGTTGTACGACATTTAATACTTAAAAACAACATGATTTTCCGCTCTTATAATACCTTACAGAAGCCTTTGGTGTGGGTTGTTCTAATGTATTGACATTCGCTATAAAATATAAGTACCGCGTTATTCACTTAGGTTAATCAACGTCGAACTCGGTTTCAATCGCAGGAAATTGATGCATAACACATAGAGGAAAAGGTACAATATGTTTTTTTAAAGCCGACACTCTACGACGAGTGCGACGCCGAGAAACTTTAGTGATTTTTTGGGGAAAATCTGTGATCTGGATTTAATCAGTGGTCAGATTATTTTAGAACTGTAACGATTGCCAAAGATGATACATTGGCAACCGGGACCGACGGCTTAAGGCACCCGAGGAACTCGGGCGGTCACCGATTCAATTACTGGCTGGCAATTGAGGCACGAGATCCTCCAATCACAAATTTTTTTGAACTTAAGTACGCTTAATAAATTGCAAATGCATCATAATTATGAGTTTCAAGTTACGTAATTAATATTAAAGATAACTCATGTATCGAATGGTTGGGTTTGTCTGTTACTTGTCCAGTTCAGAAAGCTTATGAATAAAGTAACAAAAGGCCTAACGCCCTACGCACCTACAATTTCACAATAATAACGCATATAAACAACATGAGCTTAAAATAACTTCTGTGACATAATATTTTTTAAGTTATGTAACAGATGTCGATAGAAAAAGGTATAGTGGACGAATCTATTTATGAGTCGGAAGTATTATAAGTTACGAAAGTCTACAATTCCGATTTGGGCTTAAGAATTTTGTTTATTAAGAGTTCTTAAGACTCTTAAGATAAGGCTTTATTCGCGTAGATGTAGTTTTATATAATATATCGGTTTAAAATTGACATAGTTTCATACAAACCCTCATCCCCTATTTTATCCCCTTGGGTGTAGAATTAATCAAAATCCTTTCTAAGCGGATGCCTACGTCATAACATCTACCTGCATGCCAAATTTCAGCCCGGTCCGTCCAGGGACTCACTATGTCAGTCACCTTTGAGTTATATATATTTAGATTTTATACACCAGAAATAACTAAAATTACAAACGTGAAAGATATATGGATGTTTGATATTCTTTCGCGTAAAAACTACTGAATAGATTATAATGAAACTTTACAGTAATAAAACAAGCTTGTCAAGATGCATTTATTTAACAGCATAGATATAGATCACGGCCGTGATGTATATCTGCTTACGTGGTGTCCATAATTCACTAATGATTACGCTTCTTATTTGTCTTTATCAAATACATTTGCGCTATGAACGTGTGTTGGTCTATCGATATATAACTTTATTGTTACGCACTTCATTAAAAAAACTGCTTATGGCCATCAGTGTAAGCGTGATAGACACAGGGAATTTAGGGTACTGAAACTCAGCAACTGGTTTCACTCAAGCTACCAATTGTCCCTGTCAAATAGTCAGAAAGGTCACATGACAGTTCCTTTATTTAAAAATCAGGTGTGAAAACCGAGCACCGACGTTTAATGGGATAAGGCCAGGGAGATGAAGCACGTTCTCCTTATCAGCTGAACGCAGATGCTATTCTCAGGCATATTGCTTTAAGTTTAAGGTTGCTTATAGCATGGAACCATATTCTCTACGTGTCAACTCTAACATACAAAGGGAATTTGACAAATTGATCGACAATTATGTATTGTACACAGGCTGGTTGAATTTTGTAATGAAGTCACGACGCACGCGGCGAACTTCGCAAGGTTATACAGGTTGCTGATTTTATGACCGACTTTGTTGACCTTCTTTTGAACCATAGTGATTTATTTCCGTGGCATAAAGTCTATTATTGCTTGTCTTCTTCACGGATGTCGTTTTTTTTCTTTCAACAATACCGACCCATTCATTGTTGGTAGATCTTATATTTATACGTACGTATACATTTATACCTGCATAAATAAAATTTAATTCTCTGTTTGTCATACCAAATTAACAGCTTTTAATTATATTATGTATATTCAAGTAAATACGGTATCTTATACAAAGAAGGCTATTTAAAAAATGATTTATGGAAGTATGATTTGTGAATTCAGAATACATACATATGCTCACGCCTGTATTCCCCGAAGGGGTAGGCAGAGGTGTTGTAATCACAACACCCGCTTTTCACCGAAGATGATTAAGTGCCAACGTGACAGATGGTGAGTCCATCGCCGTCTCAGACACTTTACATACGTCATTGAATTACTTCTCAGAAATATGAAGGTTTCCTCACGATGTTTTCCTTCACCGTAAAGCTCGTGGTGTGAAATCACTGTACATAAGTTTTTTTAGAAAAACTCATTGGTACAGGCCCCGCTGGGAGTCGAACTTGCGTCGCTTGCGTAGCAGGCGACTGCTCAAACCTCAAGGCCACCACGGCACTTGAATTCAGAATTGAGTACTTAAATAATATTTATTATTTTATATGCATCTATTTCCCAACGAAATTTACATGCGGATATCACGCACTTGTATGAACATAATTAAAACGTGATCATTGCTTTATTCTTTATCAAAAATTAGCTTCTACCTGTCTAGAACTTCGCTTTGTGCGCATTTAACGACGGATTTTTGTAAACTATTCATTATGTCAATGGCAACAAGGTTCATATCCGTAAACCAGTTGTGATTCGTGTTTCTATAAACAACTGAGTACGTAATTCATAGTTTTACTTATGAACTGGTAATAAAATATCAATAAACTGTACAATAGGTAATACCAGGCTCTGTTCGACATTGCCTATGTGTGTACTTTGTGATAAATCGAATAATTTTGAACTACATTATATCAAAGCGGTCTTACTTTTTGAGATGGAATTTTTACATAAAAAAACTCTGCTACGGATTTCAATATATATCTCACTATTAATTATATAAAAATAATAAATATGCTCACGCCATCCCAGAAGGGTCCCCGTAGGGGTAAGCGGAGGTGTTGTAATAACACCCACATTTCACCGAATATGATTAAGTGCCAACGTGACAGAGGGTGAGTCCATCGCCGTCTCAGGCACTATACATACGTCTTTGAATTACTTCTCAGACATATGCAGGTTTCCTCACGATGTTTTCCTTCACCGTTAATTAATTATATTATTTCACAAAGCGCTAAAATAATAAATTACACCCATTTAACTTAAGTATGTAAAGGAATACCATGTGAAGCCAATTTCTTCATGAAACAATATTGATTGAGTATTAACATAATATTGGGAAACTGCAAGTGCAGGGTGCATTTCTATAAAAAATAAATAAATATAATAACAAATAAGAATAACATCTTGGGACATTTTCTCACAAATTGACCTAGTATTAATGTAATTAAATCTCGTACTATGGAAATCCGATATCGATATTGATACTAGATATACACTATAAATCAGGTCTCAACGGGAATGAAAACTAGGGCTCTACCATGACCTCTTATTGCCGTGACAGTTTACCATTTATTATGAGACAGATATATATATTACGTGTATAAGTCTGTCACTGTCACACAGTGGAACAAGGCTGTATTCCCCGAAAGGGTAGGCAGAAGTGTTGTAATCTCAACAACCCACTTTTCACCGAAGATGATTAAGTGCCAACGTGATGGTGCCATCATGTCTCGGTTTGGGATATGCGTTGTTATATCAGTCAGTCAGGAATTTTCAGTTTCATATAAAATAAAAAATATGCTCACGTCATCCCAGAAGGGTCCTCGAAGGGGTAAGGGGTGTTGTAACAAAAACACCCATATTTCACGGAATATGATTAAGTGCCAACGTGACAGAGGGTGAGAGCATCGCCGTCTCGAACTATACATACGTCATTGATTTACTCCTCAGACATATGCATGCTTTCCTTCACCGTTAAGCACGTGGTGTGAAATCACTGCAAATAAGTTTTTAGCAATACTCATTGGTTCAGGCCCCGCTGGGATTGTCGCTTGCGTAGCAGGTGACTGCTCAAACCCCAGGCCACTACGGCACTTAATAGTCAACAGTCAAAAGTCAAAAATATCTTTATTCGATTAGACTTTTACAAAGTACTTTCAAATCGTCAGAATAACATAATTAATTATACATGATTATACATGCTACCGCCAGGTTCGGAAGGTTGCTTTTAATGAGAAGAACCTGGCAAGAAACTCAGTAATTACTCTTTTCAAAAAATATTATACAATTTAAAGAATACAAAATAAATAATTTATGTAACGTAAGCTCATGGACAAAGTTCCAATGCACAAATGTCGACAAAATTAATTAACATAACTAAAAATCTAGTACATTTACTTAGAACTAAATGCTTAGCTTAAGATGACCAGCCTCCACAAGCAACACCTGTTCACAAGTATGACGTGAATGCCAGCCATAGACCTCCTGAACCATAGAGGGAAGTGGACAACCCGTCATCCAGACGCCGCCGCAAGCAAAGGCATGCTATTTACTTAAACATATATATATCAAACACAAGAGTCAAGTGTACAGAAGTTGACTTGAAAGCGTCTTAACGACGTCATAATATTAGTAAACCGCTCACGCCCGACTTTCATCAACACTGACCGACTTCTGTATGGACGTGGGTGGTATAAGTTGTGGACTAAAGCGATTATAAATAACAAACAACGCTTAATTAGTGACATGCGTTTAATATAGTCGCAGTTTAAGCCAAACTTGGACTTATTTTAACATAACACTTTGTATCTTTTGAAATATTTATTTAATACCAGTTTGGATTTTATTATTGTTTTTATATTAATAGTTTTGTGACCTTGGATCTACATACAAACTTCAGATTTCATCATTACGTTACGTTTAAATCCTATGTAATAAGGCTATTGTTACTTACCATGTACTAATCCAGACACTGGACTTCTACTGGAATATTATAGATACACTTAGCCTGACTCAGGGATCCCAAGGCCTCAAGTAACCGTTATGACATGTGCGAACGTCATCGCTTGAGCTTGCGTTTTGCGTTTTTTTGTACGTTTAAGGCGCTTTTGAACATTCCCGTACAAAATGAGGAAAATGCGCAGGCGATATCGTCAACACAAAAACGTAATAGTTATAGTGAGTAATAATATATAGAGTACCTATTGATAGAAAATATTGAGTCCAGTTTCATCCCATGCCCGCATTTCACCGAATATTATGAAGTGCCAACGTGACAGATGGTGAGTCCACCGCCGTCTCAGGCACTATACTGAATTGCTTTTCATTATTTTTCTATGATTGACTTATTGGGACTTGAAAGTAATTAAGTGATTTGCATTTTTAGTACCTACTCCTAATTATCTTGTTTAAAAATGTTAATAAGTGGACTTTAATTTATTTTCTAGATATTTCATTGTTTCCTTAATACTTCTGTCAAATGTGAAAAAAGTAATTACATATTCATAATATATGTATTATAATATATATATACATAGATACCTTACACAAATCGATTTCGTTACTAACAGTTTGAGTCATCCGAATACATTTAACAACATTATTTTCATTTTATACATTGTCATTTTGGCTATGTAAAAGTGGAAATGTCTACCTCGACATATTAAAAATAGTCAGCCTTTGAATTACTTCTCAGACATATGCAGGTTTCGTCACGATGTTTTCCTTCATCGTAAAGCACGTGCTGTGACAGAAATTTAGAAAAACTCAGTGGTTAGGCCCCGCTGGGATTCGAATTTGCGTCGCTTGCGTAGCAGGTTCTTGTTAAAAATAGCGTGAGTTTTTAGAATCGCAAGCTACTTAACAATTGTAATAGAAATGACCTGCTAAAAGGAATTGTGATCTATCTCCTTCAAACACATTATTGGTGGTAAATAAATTCATGTGAAATTAGCTAGCTTTCATCGTCCCATATGCTGCCAACACAGCTATTCCTCTATACAAGGTCGATAGAGCGTGAGTCATAACACTGTTGCAAACGTAAGAATACGCATGAATTTGTGCCTAGGTCACCGCGCTCCATCAGGCTAGCTTAGCTTCGTACTTTACCCCGCGCTAATGAGTCGCAGAATTTATTGTTTAATTCATTAGAATGAGTATCGATAGCCTATAGCTTACAACATGTGTGTGAGAGTCAGTAGGAGCCGTGATGGACTAGAAGTTTGAGCAGTCGCCTGCTACAAACGACGCAAGGTCAAATCCCAGCGGTCCGTACCAGAGTTGTTCTAAAAAAATACTTTAGTATAGTGAGTTCACACCACGAATTTTACAGTGAAGGAATACATCGTGAGGAAGCTGATGTATTTCTGCTGTGAGAAAAAAATACTTAAATGAATATTCATGGGAGCTGCATATAACAATCGTGAATTCTTTTGCCGTTTTCATAGGTAATGGAATACTTCTTACGAGAGTCCGACTCGCACTTGGTTGGCTTTTTTTATAACAGTGACCATCTGTCTGTCAGAAACCCACGTCAAATCCTTTAACAATAAAATAACTTTTCTGCTATTAAATAGAACCTTCCTGACATTCGTTAGAGTATTTTTTTCGATTCCTGATGCGTCAACGGACCGGATATAGCTACCTGCGATGACTACCAAGACATATGTCATGGCATATTGTATAAAAAGGTATAAAAACCGGCTTGCATCCGATGATCGCTACGGATATGACTGGCCGTTAGAATCTATACATATATACAGATAAATAAAATTGACCAGACACGTCAATTTTATTAATTCCAAAATAACAGTCTTTCACTAAATACATATCAAAGTATAATACGGTACTGACAAAAAAAAGCTTAAATTTTTTCCTGTCCGTCTGTTTAAATCTCTGAAACGGCTGGACTGATTTTAACAGGACTTTCACTGGCAGGTGCTAATGATACAAGGAGTACACTCTTATTTTAAAAAATCATTTTAGTGTCTGCGGGAATGAATTTAAATCTACGCGCGTGAAACCACAGGGGACAGCTAGTGATTGCAATAAATTACTTGATGATTCCTTGGAACGTATACTACCAGTTATTTATAGTTTATTTTTCCTCACAGATCTCTGCCTTCACACACCTTCTCTCTGCTCACAAACGTTCCCAGAGATGTTTAGCTACACCATGAAGTCTTTAGATGCCAACGTGACAGTATGGCATTGCAACTTCATTGTCATCTCAAGCACTATACACACATGAATTATTACGTCTTTTAATATGTTCTCAAGACATACCACGATTAAGGTAATGCTAGTTAGTCGATATAAACATACATATATATGCTAACGCCTGTATTCCCCGAGGGAGTAGCCAGATGTGTTGTAACAACAACACCCATTTTTCAGCGATGACGATTAAGTGCTAACTTAACAGATGGTGAGTCTATCGCCATCTCAGGCAGTCTTTGAATTAATTCTCAGACAAATGTTTTCCTTCACCGTAAAGCACGTGGTTAATCATTGCACATAAGTATTTTTAGAAAAACTCATTGGGATCGTTAGGATTCGAACTTGCGTCGCTTGCGTAGCAGGTGACTGCTCCAATCCCAAAGCCACCACAGCTCTTAGTTAGTCGATAGACCTATACATATTGAATAATCGATTGAAACTTAACACTATGGATTCGTCTGTTACTTGACCTACATACAAACATACAGATATTGATTGCATGTTTTATCTCAATAATCGAATATCAGATCGCGTAACACCACCTGTACCGGTACTTTCACCTTAAAAATCGAGTTCGAGCTACGAAACGAGATATCGATTATACAACTCGATCATATGAGCTGATGTTTATAAAATTTATTATTATTAACCTAGTTTACAAATATATTGTAAACTAGCTGTGCCCGGCAAACGTTGTATTGCCATATTTTTTTTGGGGTGGACTACCCCTAACATTTAGGGGGATGAAAAATAGATGTTGGCCGATTATCAGAACTACCCGATCTGCACACAAAATTTCATACAAATTGGTCCAGCCGTTTCGGAGGAGTATGGCAACGAAAACTGTGACACGAGAATTTTATATATTAGATTAATTAATGGGATTACTGTATGTTTTATCTCTTTTTCACACATTAAATTACCTATAACAAAATATATCAAAAATACTTTTGTTAGTTTGATCTAATTGTACGCAAAAAATATGGAGATGTTTTTGTGATGGTTATAACTATTCTAAGAACATTTATCCTTTTTTTAATCACGGCAGGTGATTGATATTCCCATATTTCTTAGAAGTTTCTTATTGTATTCTCACGGTGCTATTCTGTTGTAGACTTACATAAAAAAAACATAAATAAAAACACTTATTTCTTTGCCTTAAACAGAGACAGATTTACTCCAACTAGTAGGTCTACTACCTACTCACTACTCGGATATTGGCATAACGTATATAGCAAAAACTGAGGAGCTCGTGGCATAGTTGCACATATCATTCGATCAGCGACGCTAAGCAACCCTATGCCTAGCCAGTAATTGGATGGGTGACCGCCCGAGTTCCCTCCGTGCCTCGGAGAGCACGTTAAGCCGTCGGTCCCGGTTGCCAATTTATCATCTTTGGCAATCGTTACAGGTCAGTCGCAGGCCTAAAATAGTCTGACAACTGGTTTAACCCAGATCACAGGTTTTCCTCGTTAAAGGGGTTGCGAAGGTCAGATGGCAGTCGCTTCGTATAAAAATCAGGTGATCAGCCGCATCGGGTTGAATCAAGTGCCGACCCCAACAGTGTATGAGATAAGGCCAGGGCGATGATGTATACAGCAAAAACTGGACTCTCCAACAACTCGACCCCTTCAGGACCCTCCTGGGAAGACATGATCTTTGCACAGAAAAATAAAATTGTTTTACTGTGTGGGATCCGAACACACGACTTTGAACTTGGATGGCAATTCGCTTGATTTCTAGACAACTTGTCTTTATACATGTGGACATACAGTGGACGTCGCGCGGTTTTACCCGTGTGGTGGGATTATCGGGATAAAATATAGTCTATATTAACCAATGATATGGTAAAAGACTCAAAAATATACCCAGTATTTTCTGAGCTAATCCATTACATGCATACATATATACCCCTACTCTTTATAATATGAGTATAGGTTTGCGAAGAGACATTCTAGTATTTCTAAATCCGCTGGTTAATGCTCATATTACTTTCAAAGTTGATGAATATTATTTATTATGACATTACATTTTGCAACGATTGCTATTTGCTCGCATCGCGAGTGGTGAAACATTATCAGATCTACAGTTAATGTTCATAAACTATGCCGAAGAAAGTTTGTTGCCGACTTTCGGTGAAATTTGTGTTTTTGGCATGACACCACACATTGTATTTCCCATATACAAGGAATTTGTCTACAATATGCAACTACCTATATCAATAAATAACAATTCTATGAATAATATAGATCGAACAAACTAATATAAGAACGTAAAGTAAGGTCGGAGCCGAAAGTGTTTCACAAATTTAATTTAGCTTGAATGATTGAATTATTGTATTTATACTTAAACATTACATAGTGATTGGAATAATCGCCTAGTGTGTTCATTTGTCATCGGTCTGTCTGTATGAAAGTTTTTTTTTAATCTTTTTCTTATGTCACGAGCTACGGTGAAGGAGAACATCGTGAGCAAAATTCCAATTATCTAACAGGTCATTGGACTCGAAACCTTCGCACCTAATGGTTTTCGGTGAAAAGTGAGTGATCACCTCTGATCACCCCCTCACTAAATGTATAATTCAGTATTAGGATTAATTTCAACTTGCAATCCAGATAAAAAAAATATTTGGACAGAGTTATATTATCTGCAAATAAGCTCTACTTTAACACCTAGCCAAGAATATATCTTAATCTCGGTCACTCTATACGTCTTCATATTCATATATTTAATACGTGTCTTAACATGCCTTTCCATACGAGTTCACGAAGTACTCACACTTTTGACCTAAGATTAATTAAAGAACCCGCGTGACAGATGGTAATTGCCACCCCGTGGTAAACTCCCTGATAATTCGCATAAAAACTTAAATTGAATTTCTTCTTAAATAATCTATTTATTTCTATAGACCAAGTCGACCCTTTTGAATTCGGTTCACGTAATTGAATTAAAACAAATTATAGAAAATAAGTGAGTGTGCCAAATCGGTGACTTTCCGCTTGATCAATCTTTCTATATTATTAATTTCATATTCAACAAAACACACCAATGGTTATTTCTGGTTAGTGGACCATAAAACTAGTTTGATTCGGTATCACTGACAAATACCTGTCACTAAGTGGGTTATGAGTTTCTCTTCAAGGGAATCTTGGCCCTTCGTTCTTCAATTAATCTACTTTCTTTTAGGTAACTGTAGGATTCATCCTCAGAGGATACCATGGTGGTATAGTGCAGTGAGGCTATGTGAAATTGATACTTACACATGCACGGTTAGGTTCAATTTAGAAGACATTATAAAATAATATTTTTCTTGCGATCTACATCATTGCTCTTGATCATATCCCTATACATTGTTGCAGCCGGCACTCGATCTAATTCGATTTAAATTAAATCAAATGCATTATGGAAGTAATTTTCCCCACATCCGATCAGAATATTATGTGTGTGTATGTGATGTTATCTTTTCTAACGACTCCTGCTGTAATATAACTCTATAGATAGCTACCTTGAGCTGGGTGTATCAAGTTGTTAGTCTCTGCGGTTGACTAACGCGTAGCGATTGCCTAAGAGGTCTCTCTTGGAATGGCATGGGTGGCATCCCATCCAATTGGCTGCTAGGACTGCATAACTTTACTGATTTAAATTGAAACTCAGTGCATACACTCAGAAAAAAAATCTGTCAGTTTGCCTGTCTCTAATCACCCGTCACGTTGTCTCACGATTTACCAAGGTTGGCACACATTATCGTGCCTGATAACTTAAAATGAATGTTCAAATTGCAACTTCATTTATCAAAATTCATATTTATGTAAGTAAATTATATTATTCCTACATTATGTTTACTTTGAACACACAAATGACTAGAATTTAAGGCTGAAGTGTGAAATGTAATAAGTTTAAATTCTTCAGTTTTAATTCAAAAGAGGAAGTAACTATGTACCTTACAAATACTTTATTTATTGGCAAGTAATAGTTTGATTATGTGTCCCATGTATTGAAATAAAATAAAAAAATATTACTTTTGTATGCGACTGTATTCGCGTCGCGTCCAAAATTTTGACAAGTTTTACTTTCTCGTCAACAGATTTAACAAAAGCTCTAAAAATAAAAAATAAAGTATACGCGGAATTTCAATATCGAAACTTATGCAGCCAGCATTAAAGAAGAAAGTTGGCAGTGCCATAATCGGCAAATACTTTGATATAACCAATGAGTGAATGGTTTCGTTCGATAAACATTCGGTCAGGTCATTCACACGAGGCATGAGGTGACCATCTCAATAAGATGTGCTATGTAACCTGAATAAATTAAATACATCGTTATAAGTAACCGGTCACCGGGAATTTTCGAACTGGCAATTTGGATCTAATAAAAAAAAACATAGCCGTGTGGTCTGCTATGCGCGTGGCTGTGTAATGACTTTTGTACACTTAGGTGCAGTGATTTAACGCACTACGAGTACAGTGAAGGACAATTACTGTGAGCAGACACATGTCGTTGAATATCATTAGAATTTGAAAAAACTTTCTTCTAAACTCCACTTTTACTTCTTACCCTTTCTACACCTGCCATGTCCCTTTCTGCATCACCCAAAGGTTAGCTGGTAGAAAATGCCTATGGCATTAAATTCGCCAATGCAAATATGTATTGCAAGAAGTTTTTTAAATAAATAAAAATAAAGGATATGTGAAAGAGAATGAATTTGAAAAATGTTAAAAAAGTATTTTCCCTGCAATTCTAACTGTCAAAAAGAACTTTCGTTTAAAAATAAGTTGCGTTTAAACACCGCTAGTGTAACTGGTGCCTAACACGTGACCAACTTTGACAGGGTTACCAGTAAATCGATGAATCATGGCGAAATTACCGAAGCAACGTTATTACTAAGCGTGGATTGGTATTTTTTCTCAGAAATATCCAACGAAATATTTTTTGGTATTTTATTATTATCTTACTTTCTATCTTAGTTGAGAGGATGTTCAAATAGTTACATAACAAATCTCTTTAAGTACACATATTTATTTTCCGAGCTTGCGTTTTTTTTTAATATTAATGTGTGAGAGCTAATAATGTAATTTTTACATAGAACAAAACACGTTATTACATGTAATTTTGACATCTCATCGGAGTCGTTTTGTCAAACAATTGTTCATCACTCATTTCTCTAAACAATGCCCTCGTATTCTTCACAAAAAAAAAACGAATGTTTTACATAAACGTATTTTGCGTAATTAACGCAACGCGCAAGCAAAAAACGCAACTTCCTAATAATAAGGAAATTATGGCGACAAAACGCTTGTGAAACAAACGTAAACAAACTTAAAATGACAAGAACACTTTCACTTAAGAATGAATAATAAAAGAAAATATTTAGTCCAACCACCGGCGCGTAACGTTGGCGACAAATGTTGGACAAGTGGCCAATCAAAATGCAAAGCGGTATTTTCTATCAAAATAATAACAGGGCTTGATTTCATCGACCTAGTAATACGCTTTATACAAATGGCTAATATTTGGAACAATCCAATGGAGATGATACTGTACCCCTATCACGGGTTTGTCACTGTTTCCGTAATCTATTCTCGCTAGCGTCACTCGAAATATTTGTCTACACTAATATTATAAAGAGGAAAACTTTGTTTGTTTGGTTGCTTAAAAACTACTGGACCGATTTCAAAAATTCTTTCACCATTGGATAACTACATCATCAGCGAGTAACATAGGCTTTATTTTATCCCCGTACTCTCACGGAAACGGATACTACGCGGGTGAAACCGCGCGAGGTATGAGATATTTTAGTTCTTCACGTCACCGCTGGGCGTCGCTATACAATTTCTCATATTACTATTCGGCGGAGATGCTAGCGAGTATAGATTACGAAAACGGTGGCAAGCCCGTGATAGGGGTACGGAACTAAAAATAATCGTTCAAGTATTCAAGCAATTTATTACTTCCTCCGAAATGACTAGACCAATTCGTGTGCATATCGGGTGGGTCTGAGAAACGGCCTACGTCTATAAATGGCAATACAGCGTTTGCCGGGCACAGTTAGTAACCCGAAGTTTCTAAAAAAAAAAACAGTCTACGAATGACCATGCGTTTTAGCGTGGCTCAAAATGAGTTGATACTTTGTCGGGTTGTGGTTGAACATAAAAATTTACGAATGAACAAAATCAATTGTACCAAATACGCAATCGAACATCGAAAATATTTAAACATGTAAAAAGCCTATGCTTGAGATACAAAACTTGATGTTTGCACAAACATGAGCGTGCTTTAATAAAGGATTTTATGTCTTAACTTAGCAGGTGCTACTGATCTTAACAAAACCGTCAAGCAACTTCTTTCTCAATCAACTTTTGAACGCAATTATCAGTAGATCTTAAATCTACTTCAAATGAATTAAATTACAGTCTTCTAAGATCTCTAAATTGAATTGTTAATAGAAGTCTACAGCATGTTCGCGTCTTTGAAATTTACGTTAAATGTATTAATTACGAATCAAATGCTCGTTAGTTTCTTGAAAGATTTCGATGACAACTCGATTATTCGAGTACATTTCGCAATATCGCTAGCAAATGCTAAGGTTACTGCTTTCTTTGCAAATTCCACAGACGTTTCGCAACAAAACGTTCTATTCACATCCAATTTCAATTTGTCTAATATTTTATTTATCAAATTCGAATTTGAATTCGACTTGTGCCAGATCCAAGTTAAATATTGTACCGTGAAAGTTGTGTTTGATATTTTGATTAAATCCGAAATGACTGGTCTCATCTTCGTCGCTTGAAAGTTTTTCTAAAGTCTAGTAATTATAAACATATATGTTTTGATACTTTATTAACAACTCATCTAGCAAAGCAGATTCGCGATATTTTAGCCCTACTCATCAGAAAAAGTATGAATTCCATTTTTACCCGGCAACCAAATTTTAATTTAATCATGCAGAGAGACAGACAACAGACAAATACTACCTTAAAATATGCAAAACTGACAAACAAAATATAAAACTATCTTTAGTACCCAGCGATATTGAACATAGACCTCAAGATAGAAACAGGAAACATTTTAATAAACGAATTCTAGAATATATATTATATATATATTCTAGATAATTTCGGATAAAAGCAACCGCGTTACTATATTCATCTTCGGCTTCAGGTGCCATAACGAGTTTTGAGCGCTCAGCGAAAAATATGGGGGATAACTGCGCATGTTTTTGTTCGCGCCAGCTCCATGTAAGACCCAAAAAATACTTCTATTCATTCAAGGTCAGCACTCTCACCTCGTGACGGCACCTATACTGTACAAAAATGACAGATTAATAAAATCTATTTGTACATAGGGTGCTTGGTAATCAGGCTGTCATTGGATACGATTAAAACCGCCCATAGTGATCTCAATAGAGGAATGAGGTTCCAAACGAGAATTATGCATGCGCAAAGGCAGATTTATTCCATAGTCATCGCAGTGTGAGTGGCCCATTACAATGTTTTGTAGCTCAGACAATTTGCAAGTCATGTCAAATCTCGTGCCATTGACCTCTTGACGCAAAGAATGAGATCTTAGTGCACTGCAAAGCTCCAAAGTGACAGACATGACACTGATTATTGAATATTTTCATTGATGGTCTATAAAAATAAGGATTATTGCTATCTCAATCTTAAATTGTCGACATCAAAGCTGGTCGGATGTCCAATTGTTCTCAAGGGACATATGACCCTATGGCTCCGATATCGAGAATAGATTGCGATACATGTTAAAAAGAACACCCTGAATTCTCGGCAGGATTTCCAATTGAGTCAAATGCACTGATCGATCTTAATTGACCCGTGCAATTTGAAGAAAATCTTCACGCTCACACTCACGCCTGTTAATAAAAGGGTAGGTAGAGGAGAGCTTATAGTACATCCACATTTCGACAGTTATGTTATAATCTTGCGTAATAGGGGAAGAGTATATTGCAGTTAACTGGGCACAAACAAGACTCCGGGTTACTGCCGCGAAATTACAGATAGAAAACCCAATATGCAGCACTTTGTCTGACCCAAAGATCGAGCCCAGGACCTAGTGTTCCACAGTAGATTTTGCGATTGTTATACCATGCAGTTTTTTTATCATTTTTATGCAGCTACTGTTCCTGCAGCCTAAGAGCACCGAATTTCGGTTGTAACATGTCATTCCCATG
Organism: Watsonalla binaria; assembly: GCA_929442735.1. Taxonomy (NCBI): domain Eukaryota; kingdom Metazoa; phylum Arthropoda; class Insecta; order Lepidoptera; family Drepanidae; genus Watsonalla; species Watsonalla binaria. The sequence continues at coordinate 6,503,238 of OV838938.1, forward strand.
CACCGGGCACAATTTCAGACTCTTCAGAAAACGGAATAGCTTAGTCATCGTCGAGAAACCGTCCTATTGAGTTGATGCCCTATCGACCTACAATGGGTCATGTGAATACCACATGGGGGGAGGATAATCGTTCAACGTTACTTCGTTCGTTTGTTTCACGTGAATCAGAGCACAGAAGTTTCTTGGGGGCCACCTTTGCAGCAACATTTTTAGATTCGGCGAGTGAACCCAACCAATATTGCCTCGCACATAATGCTAACTGTATTATGGCCGAGATACCAGTTCAAGTTCTCAAAACGACGCCCGCTTGTTAGACTCCACATTCTAATTAATCATACGATTGATCACTAACTATTGGATAGTTCATGTTTTATTAATATTTTGTATCTTCATCAAGGCTTGAGATTGAATTAATTACTCTGTCCGTGATCTCGCTGGAATTTGATGAGTAGGTATTAATTAAGTAATTGAATGAAATGGTCAATTTATCTCCTTTTAACGGGAGAGCCTAGCTGTTCTGATTGATGTTGATTGACGTATCTTGATGATAATTTATGTCCTGCGATTCTATCTCCGGTCTGGCAAAGTGTTATTTCTATCCGTAATTTTCCAGAGGAAATCTTTATATAGCTGACAAGTAATTAAAAAACGCGTACTTAGTGCCTGAGACGGCGATAGACTCACTAGCTGTCACGTTAGTAGTTAATCATCTTCGAAGAAAAGTGGGTGTTGTTATTACAACACCTCTGCCTACCACTTCGGGGAATAATGGCGTGAGCATATTGTATGTATGTATTTAGTAGTCTGGATAAGTGCCCGGTTAATGGCGGTAGGCTCATCCCCTACTACATGGGATAACTAGTGAAGGACAAAACAATACTGGTGAAATGTACAGATATTCATGTGCACCTCTGCCCATGCCTTGGAGAATACAGGCGTGAGCATGTATTTATATATGGATGATAGGTTGACGAAGATACAAATGGAAGCTAGTTGAACAACTTAATAGTTCAATCAATCTGTCATTTTTACTTTACAAAGAAAATAATTAGAAATTCTAGTTTCAGAACTGTCTTACTTAGCGAAGTGTCGACTGTGGATATTGGTATTTTTATCTCAAAGATCACATCTTTGAGATAAAAGTGCATGTGATCAGTATGCGAATGACGGCACCGTTCTAGTGGTTAATATGCTTGACTTCTACACTAGGTGTCGCGGGTTCGATTCCAGCGTCAGGGCAAACATTTTATATGATGAGCATTTTTGTTTGCCTTGTTTCTGGGTATTAAAAACAAAGTATTACTTCCGTTGTCTGGTACCCATTGTTTAAGGTTTGCTTAGTTTGGGACTAGATGGCGCTGTGAGATCATGTCCGAGCATTATTATTTTTCTACTATCAAGAAATTTAATCCAACTTCATTGAGTGTGTATTATGCGCGCGCAGTAGCCGTGAAGAGCCAGGTTCATTGACTTCCCTCAGGACTCCCCGGACTCGTAAAAAATTAAAGGTTTCAAGTAACCGGTCAAACAACAAGCTCTCGAAGCCTCAAAGAAATTGATGTATCGAAAATAACTTTTCTCAGTAACTAATTCACCTGATGCATACACATTTTGAGCCTTAAGGACTTATTAAGCAACTCGTCAGGTAGAAAAGTTTTTTAAGGCTTATTAATGTGTTAATATTATTTTTTGTTACGACAAGTTGCCTAATATGCGGTTTCAATATTTTGAGCCGTGAGGACTTTTGAAATAAATTGCTCCGCGTTGAAAGTTTATGAGATTTTTTAAGGACAAATCATAATTAGTGACTTGCTTACTGGATGGACTACACTCTGTGGCTCACTCCAAGGCCTCAATAGTTGATGATGATACACTCCGTACTCGTTGGGTTATTACAGTCATCCCCATTGCGATCGAAAATAGCTCGGAATGGGAATTTTCGACCAAATTTTCCACAAATCCTCGTTAGGTTTGCCAATGGGGATTCAAGATTTTTTTTTTCTAGTAGGTACTTCCCATTTTTGGGGATTTTCAATTACTGACTGACATAGTGATCTATCAACTTGACGGATCGGGCTGAAATTTGGAATGCAGGTAGATGTGATTAATTCTACCCCCAAGGAATAAAATAGGGGATGAAAGTTTGTATGAAACTTTGTCAATTTGATACATTATATAAAACTAAATTTACGCGCGAAATAAGAGCTTTGGTTCCATCGAGCGTCAGTGTTTTAGTTTTTAAAATTTACTTCTAATTTGACAGTCCAAGTAATGTCAATTTGAAGTTTAGAAAACTGGCTGTGGCGGTGGTCGGGGTGGGAGCTTTGACCACCGAGCCGCGGGCCCGGGAAGGTTGCCTTGCACAGCGAGGTCTCCAGGGGCGGCGATACAGCTGCCCCGGAGTGTGTGGGGGGACACCGCTGTGATCTAGCAGAGTACCCGGAGACCCCCTAAGCATGGAGGATGGCCATCGGGGGGGTTTTAGTGCGGTAAGATTCCCACATACCCCGATCTGCCTCTCCCAAGACGGTGGGGGATACTTTAAAGGTTTCCACCTCGTCAATAAAAAAAATGGTATTGAAAACGAAATGTCTGGCGAAGAAAATCATGACTCAGCAACACAATATGTTTCCGAAACGTCAACAATACACAGGGTGTGTCAGTAACAATTTCGACAAGTCACAGACTAGTGAACCGAAACCAGTGAAATTCAATATAAAACGTTTATCATTGTTACGCAGTTTATCGTAATAGTTATTGAGCCTTTAATACCAATGAAAATACTATGTAATAATGTTAATAGTACTGTTGACCGGGTCAATCACGTCGTGGTATAGTTAATAGACATTTTTTACACGTAAGTTTGTGACATTTTAGTTGTATATAAGACTAGCTGTGTCCTGTGGTTTCCCGTGACTTAATAACGCGGAACCCTCTGATTTTTTTTAAATAAAAGAAGCTTAAGTTATACAAACATTATCTATCTGTTAGTAAAATTTGTCGGCACAAAAAGAAAAAATATATTACGTACGTAAAAAATTTCATAAGCATTTAGTAAAAAGCTGTTCTTACTAAATGCGTTTTAAAATTTGGAATTACAAACAGACACTTCAATTTTATTTATTAGTTTAGATCACTGGGTGTGCCTGCTCATCGTAGCCTATTGCAAAAATACTCTAAAAATAAGTCTTTAACGTGGCTTCCAACGATAAATTTGGCAGCTAATAATTATTATTTTCAGTGTATCGATAACTATTTTTGAACAAAATCTTATCGATTATAATATCGTATCCATACGCTGTTCGCTCACCAAGCTCTCAATTTTCATTACACTAAAGAAACCCATGCTATACTTTCTTGGGAAATTATATAGTACATTGAACTGAGATAAATCAATTCATGTTTTGTGACTATACATTGGACATGCACTTTCACACAATGTAATACATAATACATGCGTACATGCATACTCTCACACGATCCCTAATCGTTCGTATTGATCTATTGATCGCATTAATTCTTTGGATCATTCTTACATATATTTCTACGGGATAATATGAAAAAGTAGCTACTGTAATATTTATACGGATTTTTATTAATATTCTGCTTGATATATCTATAACAATGCATATGAAAATTATTTACTTTTGCATAGTATAGGGTAGTTGCAAAACAAACGATTTTTGAACTTTCGACTCACTTTTCGTTTAGTCTTATCTCTGAAAAGGCTGGACCGATTTTGACGGGACTCTCACTGACAGATTGCTGATTTTACAAAGCGTAGTAAGTTTTATGTTACTTTACTTGTGACTCCGTCTCAGTATTGATTCTTTAAGAACCTTATGTCCTTTGCTATTAAAAAATCAAGACATAATTCAAAGACATATGTCTAGTGCGTGACGGCGTTAGACCCACCATCTGTCACGTGGTGCACCTAAAAATCTTAAACCTTTTGCTTACTCCTTCGGGACTCTTTTGGGAAGGTGTAAACAATCATTCCTGTGAATTTAAAGTTTGAACTGGGGCCTACTGTATCCGTTTTAAACAGAATGTATTCTGAACTTCTGAGCTTTGACTTCCACGAATTCAGAGTTTAAAGTGAGCAAATCCCTTTGTCCTTGATATTGTCCTCCCAGCTCGGGGTCCTTCGACATTGAGCTTAAACTGGTTCTGCGGCAATAACTCTGCGCCACCGATGCATAAATATGTCTCGCGAGAGATGTGCTAAAGCGATAATTGGATTCCTGACTCCACAAGTTGTGTCTGTGATAAATGCGGAAGGGAGTAAGGTATTCGTGTGATTTGTGATAGCAGACGGCTTAGCATCGCGAAAACATTTACCAGTTTGTTCATACATACGTAGCACTTACGAAGAGGCAATGGTGTGCTTATTTCACATGAATATTTAAATAGTCATACTTATGTCTTAGGCAATAGTGGTCGAGCCTATTGTCATTAACCGGGAACTTATCCAGACTCCAGCATGTTAGTGGGAAATTACAGATGGAAAATCCCAAAACATTGTTAGAACCTGGACAGGTCAGGACCATATTCTCCGCAGTAACGTTTTGCGACCAACAATTTCCTTTGATTTCCGAGTCGCATTCGTTAGGTCGCGATACATTAGCCCTGAACAAAGTAACATTCTGCATAGAAATGATACAAAATGTATGGAAATTACATACATATGCTCACGCCTGTATTCTCCGAAGGGGTAGGCAGAGGTGTTGTAATCACAACACCCACTTTTCACCGAAGATGATTAAGTGCCAACGTGGCAGATGGTGAGTCCATCGCCGTCTCAGACACTTTACATACTTCATTGAATTACTTCTCAAAAATATGCAGGTTTCCTCACGATGTTTTCCTTCACCGTAGAGCACGTGGTGTGAAATCACTGTACATAAGTTTTTTAGAAATTCTCATTGGTACAGGCCCCGCTGGGATTCGAACTTGCATCGCTTGCGTAGCAGGCGACAGCTCAAACCTCAAGGCCACCACGGCTCTTTGTGGATGTTACATACATGTATGGAAATTACATAAATAAATTATACATTTCGTATCTATTATTAACTTTTATCTACAGGGGTATTGCTATCTGACAGTAATCCTAACGAACTAAATTTCTATAAATTATTTTAAGTATTTTTTGCTATGAATGAGTGTACATACAATGCCACATCCATTTCACATCTACGTCCCTACCTGTAAATGGAAACCAGCAATTGTTTTAGTTTTATTTTCAGTCTACGCGCACGGGAGTAGGCTTCTATAAATTACCTGATTGTTACCAGAGGGCAGTCATATTGCATTCGAGAGACAGGTTCATAATTATAGGGTTGGCAACAAACTTGCAAGTGATACCGAATTAATAACATTGTGGTACAGGTCTAGAGTTATAAGGGCGTAACTTGAATGCGCAGTAGTAATTTTATCAGTCTGCCTCTGTCTATATAGTCTATAAACATACACAGTATCCCCACTATTTTCGCTGTTCGCTCACTAGTAGTGACGGCACCTATAACCACTTACTAGTAAGGCGTGTGCTTGCTTGCTACTGTTAGGGTATAAACAATTAATATTTTCACGCCATCCCAGAAATGGACCCTTTTTTACGGTGAAGGAAAACATCGTGAGGAAACCTGCATATGTCTGAGAAGTAATTCAAAGACTTATAGTGCCTGAGACGGCGATGAACACACCCTTCGTCAATTTGGCGAAATGTGGGTGTTATTGTTACAACACATGTGCTTACCCCTTGGGGGACCCTTCTGGGATAGCTTGAGCATATTTATTTTATTATTTAAATACCAAGTTCGGACTGAAACTATGGCCATCCCTTTTTAAATCCGTATAACAGAAAGAGATGGAGCTGCTTTTAGGCCAAGGAGTATCGAAGTTAATGTTACTAAGCGAAATAAAGGTGGAATGAGTTGAAATGCATAACAGTAACAATTTCTACAGCTAGTACCTGTATGTCTGTCTATAATTCAAGACTACTTTTTCTTTAAACATAAAAAACAGTATTTTTAGATTAACAATCTCAAAAGAAAGTAAAGTAACGAGACAGTCAACTTTTCAAAACCGTAAACGAGAATTACTTAAAAATGTTCTTTCTAGTAGATTATTCAAATGGTATTTGGTAGTTAAGCCACTTTCGAAAAATCTCGTTGAGATATTACTTCGACGGAGTAAGCTTCTCTTACACTAGATTAGTCATATAAAAAACTGAGAGAATCGGATATAAATGTCACAAAAATTATAATATTTCGGGAAGATTTCCAAGAAAATTATATTTTGAAGAAGTTTGTTCTTCTAAGAGCCATGGTGGCCTTGGGGTTTGAGCTGCCTGCTACGCAAGTGATGAATGTTTGAATCCCAGCGGGGCCTGTACCAATGAGTTTTTCTAAAAACTTATGTGCAGTGGTTTCACACCACGTGCTTTACGGTGAAGGAAAACATCGTGAAGAAACCTACATATGTCTGAGAAGTAATTCAAAGACGTATAGTGATGACGGCGATGAACTCACTCTCTGTCACGTTGGCACTTAATCAACGCTTATCCCTTCGGGGACCCTTCTGGGATAGCGTGAGCATATTCATTTTTTAAATTTATTTGTTATACTAAGAGCCGTGGTATCCGAGTGGTCTACCTAATACCTAAGAAATATAAAGTTCGAATCCCAGCGGCCTGTAGTACTATGAATATTCATCTATACTAATATTATAAAGAGGAGAGGTTTGTATGTATGTTTGTAACGAATTGGCTCAAAAAGTGCTGGACCGATTTTAAAAACTCTTACACCATTTGATTGCTACATTATCGCTGATTAATAAAGGCTATATTTTAAAACATTATAAACTTTCAAATTAATTTATCACCTTTACAAAGTAAGAGATACACGTCGTTACACCTATACCCGACTAGTTTTATTTTAATCCGACTAACAATAATTCTTGTTTATGGGTGAAAGTTCGTGTGTAATTCTAACCTAACTGTGAATTAATAGAAACCTGTGAGTAATCATTTGATTACAGTACTTTTCTCAAGTAGGTATTAAGGTGTTATGAAGTGAGCATATCATCTCCCTGGCCTTATCCCATACACTGTTGGGGTCGGCACTTGATACAACGATGTGGCTGATCATTTGATTTTTATACAAAGCGACTGCCATCTGACCGTCGCAATCCCTTTAACGAGGAAAATCGGTGATCTGTTTATTATACCAGTTGTCAGATCTTTTTAGGCCTCCGACTGACCTGTAACGATTGCCAAAGATGATAAATTGGCAACCGGGACCGACGGCTTACCGTGCTCTCCGACGCACGGAGGGTACTCGGGCGGTCACTCATCCAATTACTGGCTAGGGGTAGGGTTGCTTAACTTCGCTGATCGAATGATATGCGCAATAGGAAATGTGCCACAAGCTCCTCCACCTTCTCCTAAGAAGTGAGCATAATATATCCGAAATTCAGAAGCATCTTCAAAGTTTAAACGGAAAATCCACTTATGGTCCTACCTTTCTTTGTACTTAGTGCCCCACGTTGTAAAACATCTTAATACCTTCCAAATTTAAATCAAAATATGTAGGTGTACTTCTTATTAAAAGTCGTGGTGGCAGGTTTGAGCAGTTGCCTCCTACGCAAGCGGCGCAAGTTCGAATCCCAGCGGGGCCAGGTGATTTCACATCACGTGTTTTACGGTGAAGGAAAACAGAGTAAGCCTGCATATTCCTGAAACGTATTTCAAAGACGTATGTAACATGCCTGGGACTGCGATGGACTCACCATCTGTCACGTTGGCACTTAATCATATTCGGTGAAATGTGGGTGTTACAACACTTCAGCTTACCCCTTCGGGGACCCTTCTGGGATGGCGTGAGCATATTTTTTTGAGGTATACTTCTTGTACCTAATATGTCTGTCTGAATGACGTCATAATGTCATGGATGTCAACTGACACCTGTGTATTAATATGTGTGTGTTAATATGCGATTATTTTCCTTTATTATACAAATATAGACCTTACCAGCTCTTAAGTACTGTGAACTTTGAATAATAGTAAGAATTAGATATATGTATATGACGTATATAAGTCTGTCACTGTCCCGCAGTCGAATCATTTTGGCAATGAAAGCTCATGTTCATAATTGGGGTTTCAGAAACAATAAAGTATAATAAATTAGGCAAAAATCACTTTTTTCTAAGCTTTTGGAAAAGTCGATTTTGTCATCTTTTGGGTAAATAAGTTACATACATATGCTCACGCCTGTATTCCCCGAAGTGGTAGGCAGAGGTGTTGTAATGACAACACCCACTTTTCACCTAAGATGATTAAGTGCCAACGTGACAGATGGTGAGTCCATCGCTGTCTCAGACACTATACATACGTCATTGAATTACTTCTCAGACATATGCAGGTTTCCTCGCGATGTTTTCCTTCACCGTAAAGCACGTGGTGTGAAATCACTTCACATAAGTAAATAATCTGGTAAATAAGTTGTCAGTTACATTTTCATTTATGCTCATTTTATAACGAGGAAAGATTTGTAAGTATGTCTGTAACGAATTGGCTAAAAAGTACTGGACCGATTTTAAAAAATCTTTCAGCAATGAATAGCTACGTAATTAGCGAGTAACATAGGCTTATTTTGTCCCCATACTCCTACGGGAACGGGAACTACACGAATGAATGCGTGACATTCGCTAGTTTGTTATAAAGATAACTAACTTCACGAACAGACTAAGTTAGTTTAAATCGAATATTTAAAACGCCTGCTAACCGTAAGAGTAAAAATAAGGATAACTACATACACACGCCGTCACGACTTATAAGCGCTTAGCGAAAATAGTGGGCGTAAATGCGCATTTTAATCACATCGTACCATACAGAGACAGACTGATAAAATGACTACTAAGAATTCAAGGTCAGCGCTCATAACTCGTGGCGGCACCCGTACAGAAGGAAGCATACTTTTTCAATAAGCGAATCAAAAATGTCAACGAACAACCTCGAAGCTTTGATATTAAAAAGTAATCAGTGCGTGATTTTTCACAGGGTCACATAACGTGTTCGAATAACGACGGGAACGTCTGAGTAACACGCAATGCCTAGTCTAAAATCAGCTACCTCTATCGCTTAGTAATGAACTTCAGCTCATTAATTATATAGTATAGTAATACTAGCCGTGCCCCGCGGTTTTACCCACGAAGAGTTCATGTCATGGGTGACACGCGTAGCCCTTACGTTATTTTAAATAATTTTGCTATCAGCCAGTCCAATTAAAATTGGCGCAGCCGTTTCTGAGATTTGCCGAAACAAACCAACAGACAGGCAGACAGAGAAATTTGTTTATATGAATTTAGTAAAAATGTGTTATTTCGGAATTACAAACAGACTTAAATTTTAGTCATGTGTATTGATATAGTTTTTTTTAATATTTCATTAATATAATACTACATTATCACCGAGAAACGACAACCTAAAACCGCGAAATACAGCTAGTGAGGTTTATAGTATGAAGTCCTCAACCAACGAAAAGTAAACAGTTTTGTTTTATTGAGTAAATCATTGTTTTAAAATAGATGAATATTTCTGTAGGAACAAAATAAATAAAGCTTGAAAAGGTCATTGACCTGTCGCTTTAAAAAACCGGATCTGACGCGTTGCGTGTTACAAATGCCGGGGCAATTTTATCCAACCATAGTTTAATTACTGGAACCAGCTGTTTCCAAGATGTAGAATGTATAGTAACCTAACATTCTTTATACTATATCAAGTTACATTATTTGCGCTTTTTATGAATTCCAATTCACTTGTTTACATGATTGTATTTTTGTACAAACACCGCTTATATATGTACGTGCGATGGATTTCCAGAGGGGTAAGGATAAAATACATACGTGTTGGTATAGACACACGCAGACGACACGAGTGTATTCAGTCATCACAAATGGTAAGCACTGCTTATCTGCATTCCATATATATATCCATGTCTGTTTCAAGTTGATGTCCTATCAAACTACGAAATCTGATTACGTGAATACAGCATTGGGAGAGGATTTCGATCGATCGTATAAAAATCAGGTGATCAGCCGCATCGGGTTGAACCAAGTGCCGAGTGCCGACCCCAACAGTGTATGGGATAAGGTCAGGGAGATGTAATGACTTTAATCGTTCAATGACATTTCGTTCGTTTGTTTTATGTGCATCGGGGCACTAGTCTAGGCTAATCTACAACACAACCAAAATTAGTACACTGACACGCCAGTCGTGTTCCTGCCACACTGCTCATCGTTGCCTACTCGTGAAACGTGTTCTCCCATAGGCCACTCTTTCCTCTCCCCTAAATGCAACTCCAAGTCCCCACCCACTAATCATATAGCTTACACGCCTCTCGTGTTCTCCATAAGACACTCCTAACAAAATGTAGTAATAACCCGCCGCACGTGTGCAGCATCTATAAGTACCTATATCCTATTATTGTCAACTCGCTAAAGATGGTCTCAAGGATACAATGATTTAGAAGTAAGTGTCATGATGGTAATTACATCATCATTGGCCTCCAGGTACCAGCCTTTAGACACAAATAAAAAAGTAACGGGAGGCTAGCTCATATACAGCGGTAACAAGCACATGCAAACTGTGGCAGATTCATAAACATTTATTTATTTATGCAAAAGTAAAATGGTTAAGTTAATGCTCAAGCATTTTCTACCAGTAGAAATTCATAATTTAATTCATTAATATTCACCACATATATTTTCAGAACGATAGGGGCTTATATCAAAATTTCATATTCATTTTATTCGCAAAGTTATTCCCTCACAACATATCTAACACATTTTTTTTTAAGTTTAAATTATGTCACATTTTATATGACATAATTGAGGCGTTGAAATTGTTAGTATGCCCGGTGCAAATTTTTCACTGCCGCCGTTACAAATCACCGTCGACGTAACCGTAGATTTGTATAGGATCGAAACAGCGCCATCTGTCGGCCTAAAGACGACACTATTGTGAGCCCATACAAATTTGCGTTTACGTCGACACCATGACTTGTGACGGCGATTTTAAGAAAACTCGCACTAAGCACTCTGAACTAAAACCTCTTTCCTCAATTACTCTCAAGTATATAAGATTACTAGCTGTGCCCGGCAAACGTATTGCCATATATTTTTTTGGGGTGGTCATTTTTATCATTTAGGGATATGGAAAATAGATAGTAGCCGATTCATAGACCTGCCGAATACACATATAAAATTTGGTAAAAATCGGTAAAGCCGTTTCGAAGTACGGTAAATAACATTGTGACACGGAAATGTTATATATTAGACTAGCTGTGCCCGGCATACGTTGTACTACCCCTAACATTTAGGGGACTGAAAAATAGATGTTGGCCGATTCTCAGACCTACCCGATCTGCACACAAAACTTCATACAAATCGGTCCAGCCGTTTCGGAGGAGTATGCGACGAAAACTGTGACACCAGAATTTTATATATCAGATTACTTGTAAGATTATTATTTTGTGTCTTATATAAGTCTTATTGAAAAGGGCATGTACTTTTTCGTTCGTTTTGTCTGCCCTTTTACCTTTAATATGATTGATGCGATGTGTTGATTCTCTATATATGTCGAAAGCCGCCCTCTTGTTACTATTATATATGTACTGTAAGTATCATCATGATTTCGGAACAAAGGTCGTGAGATACAATCCGGGGTTAACAATGCCGTATACTTTTTTGTGGTGCAAATTAGCTCATTGCAATTAAGTACCTGTTACATAGAAGTGTTGTTATAATTCTGTTTAATTGAGTAAGTTATTATTTCATTTATATTTCAGTAGCTAAGAGATGATAATACCCAGCTTTGAAGAATAATAATTCTACTAAATGTTTCGATATCTTTACTCTATGCAGATAAATAAAATTGAAGTGTCTGTATGTAATTCAAACATAACAGCTTTTCACTAAATGCATATGAAAGTATAATTACATAAAAAAAACTATTTTTAATATTTTCTCTATCTGTCTGTTTGTTCCAGGTAATATCTGAAAAGGCTGAACTGATTTCAACGGGACTTTCACTGACAGGTACCTGATGTTACAATGAGTATTTTAGGTAACTGATTTATAATAGGTTACTCCTTGTTCCTCGAAATTAAGTCTACGCGGGTAAAACCGCATGACACAGCTAGTTGTTAATATAATGCTCTATAACACTACAAATAAACTTCTAAATCGATTAATTCTGAGATTATGCTTATGAGCTTTCGCAGTCATTATATAAGGTAGGAAGTAGGATGTGTATATTTTATTATTTATCATATAAATTATGTACCAATAATCATATATGATTATTGATTTATAAATCAAGCAATTTAAACGCCTAAAACAGCATATGAAAATTAATAAAATGAGGGTAGTTGCTAAAAAAGTTACAAATTCCTAATTTGAAATACTTATCAACTGGTAATAACAACGAATACTTACAACTATTTTAGATATATTACGATACACATTATAACTAACTATCGTATTCACAAATGGTATCGTATTCACAGTAAATACCTCGTGGGAATTATAAAACAGTGCAAAATGCAGTATTATCAACATATCTTACCAGAAAACGTGAGAGAACATCCGACCTTCCAGCACAAGTGTAACAATCCACAACACTTCACGTAAAGGCAACACACTGTATAAAAAGTCGCAAAAAAGAAATCAATCCATTCGATCCCGCGATTGGTCGATCAGGTAGAACGCTCGAATTCGAAATTCAAATTGGCCAATGGCGGCGGCTCGCGCATGCGTGCGGCACTCACGGACGATTGTCGCGGACTGACGCAGTTTCTCAAATGAGAATGACTAGTTTGTGGAACCTTCCCATTCACACTGGCAGGTTAATTGATTGACTTGTATTATATTTTGAGACGTATACCTTTTATATAAGGTAGGTTTTTCCATATTAAAGTGTGGTGTTTATCACCTTTGTAATAAAGTGAAATGCATTGCCACCTCAGTCGCCTTCACATGCGCACGAGTCGACATTTTTTGCAATGTCGCCGTTAATTTTTAAACGTGATTTTGTTGTTTTAAATATTATGAAAGTGTAAAAGAAATCAGGAAAATAAATAACCTACATACACACGAGTTTATTATGTGAACATTAATTAAGTAAATTAATACATAATATATATTTTTTAAAAGACATACTATTGAATATAATGTAATGGTAATTTTTTTTTAGATTTAGCCTTTACTTACTAGGAAAAAAAGGTGTAAGAATTTATTTTGCGTAGCGCGTTGAAGACTTTATTAGGCGCATAGAAATCCGTATTTAGAATGTTATGCCTTTGTTCATACATTCTTTATTGAGCACACCCTGTAATGCTATATCTATATCTATAGATAATTACAATTGAATTGTCAGTTTGTAATTCTAAAATAACAGCTTTTCACTAAATGCATATGAATTTTTTTCTACTCTTTCTTCATCGTAAGTTTTGAACTAGCGTGATTGCTTGACTATATGCTTACGGCATTCCAGAAGGGTTCTATCGCCGTCTCAGGCACTATACATACGTCTTTGAAATTCTTCTCAGAAATATGCAGGTTTCCTCACGATGTTTTCCATCACCGTAAAGTACGTGGTGTGATATCAAAGCACTGATTTTTAGAAGTCATTGGTACAGGCCCAGCTGGGATTAGAGCCCCGAGGCCACCACGGCAATATAAGCTACGAATCCAAGCAAGTAAAGCGAATAAAATAATAGATATCAATAACAATCTTCGCACATCTCTGTAGTATATGAATACCTTTAAGTATCAATCTGATCACCAATGATGTCATGTTTTTTAATATTTCGTACCAAGAAACCCTGGTTTCTAAATCCAACTGATAATTTCTATACATTTGCATACATTGCCGCATTTGTAAGAAACAGTTGAGAAGATTGTCTTTTTTAAGCCAGCAATGGACGAGGTTTTTGATCAATAATGCTCCTAAAGGTCATTCCAAATCCTGACCGCTCTTCGCAAATATTTAATACGAATAAAAACTTGCTGAGAACTTGAAAAACAAGTATGGAAGAAATACAGACCTCTTGAGTATGAACGTACATGTTATAAGGCTTTATTTGGTTAAGAAATATTATCATAATTTTTATTTTATTGTGTCTTTAAAGGTCTCTGAAAGAATACATCTAAGCTTAACACCTATACAGAGGTAGAATGGGAACGGGTGCAAAATTGGCCCAACTGGGGACTGCATCCGCCGCCACGAGCTATGAGCGGTCAGAGAAAATAGTAGGGTTAACTGCGCATGTTTTTTTATGCGTCGCGTAAAAATAGGGTTCAATGAAATTAAGGCTACGCAAGTGAATAACTAGCGGCGCCCTGCGGTTTCACTCGCGTAGATTTAATTTCATTTGCGTGGAAATAAATGTATTTTTTAAAATAAAAGCAGCCTAAGCTACTCTTTGTAACATTAACTATCTGTCAGTGAAAGCCCCTTAAAATCGGTCAAGCCTTTTCATAGATTACCCAGAACAAACAGACAGACACACAGATAGATAGAAATATAAACATTTGAAATTTTGTTTTTTTAAGACAGTACTGCATATACTTTCATATGCATTTAGTGAAAAGCTGTTATTTAGGAATCTCAAAACGACACTTAAAATGTTACTTACCTGTCAAAGTCAAAGTCAAAGTCAAAAGTATCTTTATTCGATTAGACTTTTTACAAAGTACTTTCAAATCGTCAGAAAGACACGATTACATAGGATTATACTTGCTACCGCCAGGTTCGGAAGGTTGCTTTTACTGAGAAGAACCTGACAAGAAACTCTATAATTACTCTTTAAAAAAAAAATTACAGCTTGAGTAATACAATATACATCATAAAAAATATATATAAGCCCATGGACACAGTTCCAGTGCACAAAAGTCGATATAAAAAAAATAAAAACTAAAAATAAGAACTACGAATAATTGTGTAGCTTGAGATGACCTGTTTATCGACTGTATCGATATAGATGTATAAATTACTTTTAAATATCTAAGACTTTCTTAGATCTTACAATCTAAATATATCCACTGAGCCATCGAGGTGATCTGAGATAAGTAAACAAAATCAACGCACTTTTTACAAAACTCTTCTTCTAAGTAATATTCTTGGAAACCATACAAACTATTCATCAATACAACTTCCCCGTCTATTAACTTGACTATCTCTTTGGAATAAGGTTCACAATCGCGTGTCAACTTTCTAGTGAGGAAGTCGCTGCAGACAATGGCTCACACTTCCAGACTGTAGTTATAGTTACCTGTCAATAACCTGAGCTATTGACGTGTGACGTTACACCTTTCATAATTATGTATTCTTGATGAGCTTTAAACTCTACTAACTTTTCCCTCTTTTCTAAAAACTTATGTGTAGTGATTACATACCACGTGCTTTACGGTGAAGGAAAACATCGTGAGGAAACCTGCATATCACTGAGAATTCATTCAACGACGTAAAATATCTTTATTCGATAAGACAAATATTAGAAGAAAAATATTTTACAATTTTAAGAATACAAAACAAATAATTTAAGAAACAAGCTCATGGACAAAGTTCCAATGCACAAATGTCGATAAAAATTAACATTACTAAAAATCTAGTACATCTATTTATAACTAAATGCGTAGCTTGAGGTGACCATATAGTGCCTGAGACGACGATGGACTCACCTGTCACGTTGGCATTAAATCATCTTCAGTGAATCTGGGTGTTATTATATAATTACAACACCTCTGCCTACCCCTTCAGGGAATACAGGCGTGAGAGATATGTATGTATGCTATATCTATTGCGATTGAATATTTTTAGCAAAATCGATTGAACCGTGAAGGTTACAAACTGACACATGATTTGGGCACAAGATTATGCCAAACTCCAGTTAAATCTGAGGTATAATGATTACGTATCGTCATCAGAAATCTGTCAGGAGACGCTTGTGGCACAGTTGCAATTGCAAATAGCATTCGCTCTCCGAAGCAAAGCAACCCTAACCCAAGTTCCCTGACTCGGAGAACACGATAAGCCGACGGTTACTAAATTCATTATAGAATTTTTTGAGCCGTGGTGGCCTCGGGGTTTGAACAGTCGCCTGCTACGCAAGCGATGCAAGTTCGAATCTCAGTGGGGTCTGTACCAATGAGTTTTTCTAAAAAACTTATGTACAGTGATTTCGCACCACGTGCTTTTCGGTGAAGGCAAACATCGTGAGGAAACCTGCATATTTCTGAGAAGTAATTCAAAGACGTATGTATAGTGCCTGAGACGGCGATAGACTCACCATCTGTCACGTTGGCACTTAATCAAATTCGGTGAAAAGTGGGTGTTGTGATAACAACACCTCTGCCTACCCCTTCGGGGAATACAGGCGTGAGCATATGTATGTATGTATGTATTTTAGGATTTCTTTTTTACCTCTTCGACGTGCATGATATTTTATATCAAGCATAAAGGAGTATCACAAAAAACATAAGTTTCCACTTTCGAAGCAATCACAAAAACTGGGATTGTAAACACGTTTGGGCTGAGCCCAGAGCTTCACAGCGGCTGGAGGTCGTCCGGGGGCATTCCAAGCTGACCAATTTTATTTTAAAGCATTCGCTAATACTGATTTGAGATTTAATGTCTTACCATGTTTTGTCTTGATCAAATTTTTTTTCTAAGAATTCATTTGAGTTGTTAATCGGATTGCAACTAATATTTATTAAAGTTTTATTCCCCTTTTTAAACATACTTCTTGTATGTGTCTGAGAATGTTTCCTTTATCTTTACATTTATTTCTAATAAATTAAATTTAAGTGTCTGTTTGTAGTTTTAAATTAGCAGATTTTAACAAAATACATTTGAAAATAAAAATATACAGTACTTACCTACACCGAAAAACAATTTTTAAATCTTTTCTCCGTCTGTTTGTTCCGGCTAATCTCTAAAACGGCTGGACCGATTCTAACGGAACTTTCAGTGACCGATAGTTGATGTTCTACAAGGAGTAACAAAGATGACTTAAAAACTTACTAATACAAGTTGTCTTATGTGATAGGTATAATTCTATGAAGACAAAAATATAGTCTTCCGTTTTTGAGTAATTGACGTTCAAAGTTGACCATATCAAGACCTTATTTTGGCATAAAATCAGCGGCAGGTAGAGTTATTCACGTGAAATCTAACTACGTTATTTTTTTTTTATTTTTCTCCAAATAAATCCCATAAAACCAACTTTTCGAAACCTTCACCTTAATTTAACAAGTTTAATTACCACGTACGTAATGTGCGCTGTAAAACTATTGACAATGGAACATAATTATGTACTACGGGTTTGTAGTTCTTATTAAGATCTACAAAAATGTCCGCGAGAGCACATATCTAACTATCATAGTTTAGTCACAATATCCGCTTTTACGTTCATAAAAAATATTAAATCGTCTCAAGAAGGAAACTACGTTAAATAAGTATCGTAATATTATATAAAACTAAATCTACGCGGGTGAAGCCATGGGGCACAGCTAGTTTGGATATAAGGCTAATAAAACACATTTGACTAGACAATAATTTATTACACATAGACAGTTATCACAAATAGACAGATAAACATGTATACTCTATAAATATAATTATCTATATATAAACATCAAGTTATATAAACTTTGGAAAGTAAATACAAATTAAAGCTTAATTGTGACTAGATTTTGTTGTTATTAATATTTGTAAAACACCAACATATATGATAGTACACCATTCAATAATAACTACTCTTACTACAAAGAATAGATTAAGTTATCGATTTAAAAGTAACTCCATCTCGCTCTGTGACACGGATCTAAAAAGGACATATTTTTAGTCTGAGTTTAGTCTATTCTTTTGTAGTAAGAGTGTTACAGATTCTAGGCCATTTTAGGCAAAGTGCAATGCAAGTTATAACACGTAAGTATGTATTTTCTTCTAAGTATATCAAATAATAATTCACTGACTCACCTATCCATTCACGCCAAACTATTTAGAATATTTGCATTCCGTACCATCTATAAATAATCTTGAAGTGTCTGTTTGTAATTCTACAACTTTTCTCAAAATACATAAAAAAATAAAAAAAAATATGTGTGTTTCAAACGTGACTATCACTGACTGATAGCTGATATTACGAGGAGTAACTTAGTTACTTTTATTTAAAAACCATTAGAGTTCCGCGGACCACCCATGAAATTATAAGCTCATAAATTTAGTTATAATCCCATAGATATAAAGATTCAAAAAAATCAACGGTTTTGCATGGGAGCTCCATTGAATATAACATTTATTCTGTTTTTTAATACAATATTTGTTGTTATAGCGGCGACGGAAATACATAATCTGTGAATATTTCAACAGTCTTATGTCTCAACTACGAGCATCACGGTTCATGAGATACAGCTTGGTGACAGACAGACATACCGGCGAATACCTTTGGGTACGATATCCTAAAAAGGTGATACTAAAATCATAAACTCTACCACATCAAAAACTTCTAGACCTGCAAACAGAATTGAAGTATTCCCATTATGATTCTGCAATGGTTCTACAACTGCGTGAGAGTGACAGATAACAGGTCAATTTAGATCTGTCACTTACAGTTAGTGCAACTAATGTCATAAGAGTCGATGGCTTTCGTGTCAAAATTGTTATTAAATACACATTTCAAGCACAGTGAAAAAAAACATTAAATTCAACAAAAGGATAATTTCAATTCGCTACATAACACACACATGTTTATATATATATACGAAGTTTTTCTTACTTATCAAATAATTGCAATCATATAAAACAGAACTATACTCGGTACGCATAAGTGTTAATTTCGATTCACCTCATTTCTTGCCGCTGCTAGCACTTTCGATAGGACCCCTTTACTTAAAAAATCCAATCAAGCATTTATCAGTTGAAAAAAAAAAGTCTCATAAAGTATGAATATTCGTGGTACATAAAGCGACTAATGCTGCCAAAAAGCGCTTAAATGCCAAGAGTGACGCTCACGAAGTGCCGACCTTATAACTAACGGAATCGCCCCTCTAATATAATGAATCACTATCTTGGGATAGTGAGCTAAAGCTAACAGTGCCTTCATTCCTCTGCATAGGGCTCTGGTAACATTGCAGCAACACAACACAGCATTATTGCAGTGTTATTTGGCTGCGATATTCTGTAAAGATTCAGTCAGGCAGTTCTAAGGTGAAGTAGAACAGAACATTTCAAATCTATGAGCGCATGTGCACACTTTTAAAAGTAAAGAGGTTTCAGGTTAACTGTTGACTGCTGCTTGAAATATGATGTTTAAATCTTCTGCCTGGTGAGGAACCAGGTCTGCATCGGCTCAGCTTTGCCCTTCATGGACACGTGACCACGGTAGGTCAGCTCGAACTGGTCATCGTGGTTGTCCTCCCTCATCAAGTAGCTGCAAATAAACCAGATATATTTGTAATTAGTTACTCGTGTATGCACATAAATAAAATTTAAGTGTCTGTTTGTAATTTAAAATTAACAGCTCTTCACTAAATGCATATGAAAGTATATAAGGTACTCATATAAAAAAAACAATTGGAATATTTGTCTGTCTGTCTGTTAATCTCTGAAACGGCAGGACCGATTTTAATGGGAATTGCTGGCGAATAACTAATGTTATAAGCGACTTTTATTTAAAACACACTAGGTTTCCACGGGCGACCCATGAAATTAAGTCTACGCGGGTGAAACCGCGGGGCACAGCTAGTACATAGTATAATTGCATAAAAAAAATCTTATTAAAAACAAGCTATAGTATTCTCCTCAGTAAGCCCTTTCATTTGATACCCATACTATAGTAGTGCAGGAAAAATAACTAGTCCGCCATCTTGGATGATCCGCCATATTGGATTTAGAATGAAGTCACATAATTAAGCGAGAATTGTCATCTACAATAAGCGGGTATACCAAAGGTGTTAACGACATCGCCGTCTCAGATATTACTCCATATATCTTTGAATTTCTCCTGAGAGGCTATGGACTCACCCTTTGTCACGCTAGTACTTAATTTAATAATTATCCGGGAATTAAATGTGGGTATTACAACACCTCTGCTTACCCCTTCTGGGGTGGCGTGAGTACATATATTTCAGAGCCAAACTTTACAAGAAATACGAGCAAGCAATCGTAATTAATTCGTTCTTGAAACACTCGTCCCAAAGTTTCTGCGATGCCTTACACCCGTCCCAAAATTATAACCTACGTATTTTGCTGAAAAATGCGACAGTATTTAAAAAGCGAAATAATGTTTTACTTAAAATAATTATCGGGCATACGTGGATGTTATGAGGCTTCACATATTAAGTAAAGAAGATTACTAGCACTTGATAGGCTTCGTATAGTCAGGAAACTGGGACTGAATTTAAAGTCAGTGTCATTTTATGCATCACTACAGGTAGACGGGAAGGGACTTCAAGGGAGTTTTAAGTACCTATAGTAATTTTAACACTATTTAGTTTACTAAAGGAGGTTTTCAGTGATCGTGATATCAGTGCTGTCATTCAAACATAATTATCCGAAAATATTATTTCATTATTTTGACGTAATGATCATAAGAAGTCACATCAAATTATTAAGTTAGCAAATAATTAACTAAATTAAATTAATCATATAATCGTACGTGAATAAATAAATAAATCTCAACTGTCTCAAGTAATATGGATTCCTTCATGGATTATTACTTCGAAGAGGTGTTCAACAATATTAACCGCGATGGTTTGAATGCAAGATTTAGACGAAAGGAACTTGTAGAATATTTTAATACCGTTATCACTGGATGTGCTAAAGGTTGGATATTTAAAGACAATATAATAATAGACTTTATAATTTTTTAATAGCTTGATTATTTGGTGTGTTCTTAACTTAACTTAAACTTGGATCTGCCAAGTGTGATAGCAAAGAATATTTGAACTGAAGAATTTCGCCTGCATGGCAGTAAGATTCCACCTACAAAGTTTCAACCCCCATTTCACCTCTTCAGGGATAGAATTTCGATAATCCCTTCCCCCCAGTATACCCGCAGTGTATACTTAAACCTCACCAAGAACACACCTTCTACGTTATACGCCTCTATTATCAGCTGATAGTCAGTCAGGACTTTAAAAGTTGCAATCGTACTGTGCGCCTGATTGTAAGACGTTTATAAGTACGGCTTCAATTAACATAAGATCAATAGTGCCCATAGACTGCAGTACCTAAGACTTACGACAAAAAGTATGATTTTTGTAATATTTGTTGCATAAAAGTTAGGCTAAGGGGAATAGTTAGATAGCTATTATAGATATTAAATCGTCCGTAAATTCGTTATTGCAATGATCACTAAATTTGAAATAACAATTTGTGAATTAAATACATTTTTTATAAAGAATTAAACTGAAGGAAAAATATGCTCAGGCTATCCAAGAAGGGTCTCCGAATGGGTAGGTAGAGGTGGGGTAATAACACACACTTTTAACCGAAGTTCACATGTAAATCACATGCCAACGTGATCGATGGTGAATCCATTGATTTGAATTTTATAGTTATATCTAAAGAAATCCTTTAATTCTCGAATTCCGTTAGATTAGTTGATGAATATCTCAACACAATATGTTTTCAGGCCAAAACAAGTCGGACAATGCATCGTGCAAAAACTTCGTCATGTCCACTATTCGATACCACAACAATTGTAAGTCGAACAATGGCGACGTGTGCCTCATGGGAAAATACCATAACCTTCTGTATGTAGCCGTCAAGTTGGCCTTCGATTGGAGTCTCCAAGACAATGGGGTGGTAGCTGCATTGTTAGATGAGCTTTACGCGTGTGAGGGTACTTTTGAAAGAATATTTTTAGGTAAGTAACAATTCTATCGTGGAATCCTTATAGGCGTGACTATACGATTGTATATTTAGTGCTAAAGTAGCAGATAATAAAAGCATAATTACTTGTCCCAAGCAATTGATGTACTTTGTGTAAACAGTGGAAAATTTTCCATACCCGATAACAATATTAGTTCAATCGTGATTCAAATGTTAGCTGCCCCTCAACTTCAAGACAAAGTTTATAATGTACATAATAATGTCCTTAATTTCTGCGGATTCCAATGACACCTTCGACTTACGCAAAACACTTATTCTTCCAGGCGCAATATTCGGAACAACAGCACCATACTTCCTAGCTGGTTGGAAGTCTGACTTCATGGACAAGGAAGAGAATGTCCACGCTTTAGTATTCTTCCTCGACCATGCAACAAATGCTAATCTAGAATATAACGAAGGAGACAATGCTTATCGTTTTATAGACGTGCCTTTAGAAAGTTGCGGTAAAGCATCACCTGTAAGGGTTGTCATACAGATGGGAGCGGCAGAAATACTGATGATCCTACTAAGATTTGGCGCAAGAATCACGGACGAGAAAGCTTCTACCAATCCTGTGGAGTCGATCTTGGATAGATTAAAAGAATATAATAGGGTATACCCCTACGAGCTGGTAACTTGTTTGAAACTGATATTAAGAGCGATACCTGAGATACATTTCACGGTGAACAAGAGCGCTTATAAGCATTTGAAGTTGCCAGAGGATTATAACTACCAAAGAAAGGTTGCTTTGGAAAATTATGGAGAGCTCGTGGAGGATCACTTGATACCAAGCTCAAGATGTGGACTCAGGCCCGTGGAGTTGAAACATCTCTGTAGATGTATGGTGAGACAGATGCTGTGGCAGAATTTCGAATTACCGTTAGGGATACAGAAGTTGGCAGTCCCAACAGCGGTGAAAAAATATTTGGATCTGATTGACGATTAAAGTGTATTGTATTAAATGAATTTTATTGATTTTATTGACAGCTGAATCAATGGAACACACAATAACTTTGTCATATACTTGTCAATTCATCTAGCCAGCTGTACACATAGAAATAATTTGTTTATCAGTTTGAAAGTTAATTTCAATTTCATTTACGTATATTTAAATTATTTAGATTATTTTTATGATCTAATCTACCTATATTTTATTTAACGTACCACCCCCTAAAGTTATTTAAATCTGACTCAAAGTGGACCACAGATAACCTATTTATTAAGGAGACAGTCCACATTTCTGATTGCTTCCATTAAGGATGTCACATCACTAGAACCAACTTTTGATAGTAAACCTGGTTGCATATTTAGATAGGAAGTAAATAGCTGGTACAGGAAAACCCTGAGTTTTACACGTATCAGTGGACTTCTAATGACACTTATTTTGTGATGATGTTACACAGGATCTTATTAATAAATAACTGAATTTCAGTAACCATTGTAACCATTTTACCTGTAAGTATCCTCGCTAACATTGATAGTGCCAGGAACACCAGTGGTCTCGCAACGGCTGGTCAAGTTGACGGTGTTGCCGAACAGGCAGTAGCGCGGCATACGGTGACCAATCACCCCAGTTACCACTTCCCCTGAATGTATGCCGATGGTGATACCCTGTATATAGACATAGATATAGATAATAATTCTTCCTTGGCACCAGAAAATTAAGGTTGCCAATAATATTTTGGAACTTGCACAAATAAGTCGTAGAAAGACCCAATGTCATGTATAAAATCCTATAGTTCTGAATCTAAGCTAAACAGAAGGACGTTGCTCCATTAGGTAATTCGGAAATGTGGTATTCTAGTAAATAAGGTTAGAGCTGCTTATAGAGATAACGTACTAGCATAGGTTACAAACAGCTCAGTTTTTAGTTTGTTTGTTCAGAATCAGCACCTAACAAGTCCTAGCGTTTTCGTAAACTATTCGAGCTAGTGTCGCTGCACAATATATATAAGAAAGTGTACAGCACCTCTTTCTGGTCAAGTAAAATTTTAAATTAATTCATAAATATTGTGCGGTGGGCATAATAAAGTCTCAGAACTCCTAGAGGATAATGTTCTATGGTGTTGGTGTTTCGTAATGTGATCACTTACCACTGGCTCTCCATCTACAGTGACCGTTTGAGATAGGTCCATCATCTCCAGGGCTAGAAGACAAATGTGCTTCGCGTGAGCCACTTCATACTCAGGCAATCCTGATACAGCCATATACTTGTCTCCAACTGTTTCCACCTGACAAATTAACATTTTAAATGAGCCTGTTTATTAAGATAGCTCAAATTTTAAACTGCGATATTGTAGATAGGTATTCACTCCAATAGATAGCAGGTGATGAGATGATGAATGATTGACGTGATCCACACGGTATTACACATATAAAAAACAAGAGAGATAAACCAACAAGTAACTACTTATTTGCTCGATAGAAATTCGAAAACTGGCCAAAATTTTGTTTCGGAAAAAACCGAAGTTTCCTTTGATTCACCTATTTCTTCTTTCTTTTCTCTTACCTTATAAACATTAGGATTGCGTTTAGGATCAGTCAACACGTCAAACGCCGTGTACAGATCATTGAGCATCCTGACGATCTTCATAGCGCCCTTGTGGTCGGTATGTCTGGCGCAATAGTTGGCGAAACCCACGATGCCACTGAAGAGAAGGGTCACAGTATCATAGCGACGGGCAGGAACAGGTCGGCGGTGACGAAGCTCCGTGGCGACGCTGATTGGGAGCACTGAGTAGAGCAGACTGGAAAATTAAGGACCTCTTAAATCATATTAAATATAAAGCCCTGACTGGCCGATATATCAACGTACAGCCTAACCGGACCGTTTTTAGTATAAGGTAGGGATTTTTGAAGAGTATGATTTTTCTGTAAAACTTTTCATTCCTTGAATATCACGCGAGGGAAACTGTGGACGGAAACTATCCACAATTTAAAACAATTTTAAAACAATAACAAACAGGCTGAATAGTAAGCAACCACCACAGCAAATTGAAAACTAAGCTCTAGACATTATTAGATTCAGCAATATTAGTTGCATCTCCAATAAGAAAAACATTGCCTGGATATCAATAACGCCATAAATGCCTACGTCGATCAGCAGATTAAGGTTTGACACAAGATTACCGATCAGTTTTTTGTTTCTCAGAGTCAAGTTCCCGAAAAGTTTGCTGCAATTTATCGGTCAAAACTTCCAAATTCTGAGTCAGTTTGTAGTCAGCTTCGAACTGTTCCGACATCAGCACCAGGTCGCGAGTAGCGTCGTGGAGTGGGATGTCTGAGATGCAAAGACCACGGCTGTGGAGAAAAATTAAGGTTAGAATACATAGAATTGCTGTAACTAAGAAAATATATTTCATATCTGTACACACACAAAAACACCCAATTGGGATCTCTGATGCTAAGTCTTACAATATAGATAAATATTAGACTAGACTAATTCTAAGTGAGTACGATCAAAGCATAATATAAATAAATGTTATGTAGCAAAACTTATGTATGGTAGTCTATGAAAATTTCCCATTCCTCATGGTTTACACGTACCGAGTCAAATCATCAAGATTGGTGACGCTGGGGTAGCATTGGAATACGACCACATCGGTGTCTGGGATGTACAGCATTTGACCCTGAAATACATAATAATGATAAAATATGCTGATGCAACAACAAAGGCACTTATTATGCGTTTTTGAATTCCTTGTACTCTTAAAGCTCAAGTTCAAGTTCAAAATATATTTATTTGATTAGACTTCTTACAAAGTACTTTCAAATCGCCAAAAGGACACAAAAATACATTATACATGATTATAAATATTACCACCGGTTTCGGAAGGTTGCTTTCGTTGAGAAGAACTCGGCAAGAAACTCAACAATAACTGTTTAAAAAAATATATACAAAAGCCCATGAACATAGTTCGAATGCTCAACTGTCAAAAATAATAACTAAAATATTACAAATATTTGTGAGCACGGCAAATTCCAGCCAGTCTCGTGGTGACACACAACTCTGTATAAGTGCTTAGACGAGCTCAGTAGTAGACTGCTGAAACTTGAACTAACGTTGCTTGCGAAACAGGCGATTACTCAAGCCATTCGGCAACTCCTTGGTCAGATGGTGATTTAAGCCATTGTACCCATTATTTACGCCCATACTCAGAGTTTACCTTCAAACGAAGAGAAGCAATGTCTTCATGAGGATCTGTCAGGACAGTCATCTCTTCCGGCTTCGTCTTCAACACGTAAACGGTGTTGATGTGAGCAAGGACATTCTCGAACGTCATCTCCAAATGAGGACGAACCTACGATACCGAATGTTTGATTAAAATAAGAACGAATCAAAATGTCAATATAAAAATGTGAATTTAGTGTCGTGATGAATGCCATAATTTAGTCTAATCGAAGCGAATACAGCTTGTATTGTCCCACTATTGGACAAAGGTCGTTCAACCCATTTTCCAGTGCTTTCTTCCATCGCCAATTCTTGCTTTCATTAAAATACTCACAACAATCCTGAGCATTTTTTGAGAACGCTCAGAGAAATTCATTGTTTCGCCATCATTGCAAGATATTTTAAAGATATAGCACTTATACACACTTTAAACAAGTCCAGCGAGTGTCTCATTACTCTTAGAAATAATAACAAGAATAATAGAAATCTATTTACAGTATCCAAAACATCAGTTATCTTGCATCCAGGCCTGGTGACCCTGGGCAGGAGACGGGAGACAGTCCGACCCGCCTGCACGATCTTCAGCTCTCGATCGAACATTAGATGAAAGGGAAATACCCGGCAGAATGTTGCTGGACTCACTTTTGGTTCTGCAATCAAAAGTAGGATTGTTTTGCACCACTGGTCTTATTCAGTGTTCAGTCTATCAGATACCTCTGGATCTTTAGATCTGCTCCTCCCACACCATCAAATGGCCTACGACTTACTTCTGTTAAGGACATCGGTTGATCTGCGTAACTTTGTTATACTTGTTTCCAAATGTTTCGGTAATTCACATGACGTTAAGCAGATAAGATAATGATATCACGAAACCAACATGGCAACAAGAACTTATGGCAAGGCTCTTGGAATTCTCTCGAAGTAAATTCATCCTTACAAAATCAAAATCAAAATCAAAAATATCTTTATTTGATTAGACTTCTTACAAAGTACTTTCAAATCGTCAGAAGGACACAAAATACATTATACATGATTATAAATGTTACCACCGGGTTCAGAAGGTAGCTTTTGTTGAGAAGAACCCGGCAAGAAACTCAACAATTACTCTTTTTTTAAAAATATATATTATATAATGTTACAGTATTTATATCTCATGAATATAAGCCCATGGACACAGCACAAATGCTCAATTGTCAAATATAATAACTAAAATATTACAAATATTTGTGAGCATGGCAAATTCCAGCCAGTCAAAGCAAAGATCAAACTAAGATTAATTAATTGTAGCAAAAGTACAGTGCCAATGGGATTATTTACAATAATTTTTCGACAAAGATACATCCCAGGGTTCCTTATCACAAATATAATCACTAGTATAATATCCTTTTTTGAGCAAAACTGCTTTGATGATCTCTTTAAATTTATTGAAGGGCAAGTTTACAATTTCTGTTGGTAATTTATTATAGAAGCGTGTGCACTGTCCTAAAAATGAGCCATGTACTTTCTGTAAGCGATGCGCAGGCACTACAATTTTGTTTTTGTGCCTTGTGTTTATGTTATGCACATCACATTTCTTTTGAAACGATCCAATGTTTTGATGCACAAATAATAAGTTAGCTAAAATATACTGTGAGGCGACGATTTAACCGATTTTCTACCTACGTACCAAGCGACAATGTTTCAATTTCAGCAATCTCCGGAGCCGACACTCGTCCTGATGTCGAAGTTTCAGTGATGAGGAACTGTACGTGGTCACATTCCTCCTTCGTTTTAAGGACTTCCACTTTCACTTCAGTATTGTGCAGTTTGCTGGCAACCGTCTGTGAAAGACGTTTCGTAAAACTATTATGAAGGTTGAAAAAGGTTTTGAAATGTCTAATGAATGTTTTAATTAGTCCGTTTTCTTGAATTATTTAAATTGGGATATTTTAGTTTTGACTATTTAATAAAAATCTTTTTGATTTAAACAATGAGAAAAAATAAGACCCAAGTGATTTACTTGAAAGAAATTCGTCTGTTTATAGATAGGAGAACAAAGAAGATAAATAAGATCCACAACGTACCTTCACAATTCCAATGACGATGTGCTCCAACCCAGGCCTGTCAGAATAGTAATGGAGGACCAGAGCTCCATCCTCAGGCCTCTCGGTGCAGCGGAAGGACGGGGATCTCATTCCTGGGTACAGGGTGCCGAGATGGTCGTGCAAGCCATCCAGATTCTGGAGCAGATGATATTAAAGTTTTAAGAAGAACATGTTCGAAATTTGGAGCAGCCTGACTCTACTGGTCCATCTTAGAGAAGATGATACCAACTGCAGCCAGATAATGCCAATTTAGAGGCCAGTGCTCCAGGCAAGAGCGGGGGGATGCGGAAGGTGTGGAGAGTATTACTTGTACTAGCTTGTATAGGAATCTTTTTGTATTTCACTATGGAGGCACAAAACATTCTTCAGGTTGTTAACGGATTAGTCATGCACATGGTGTTCGAAAATAATCTCAGGCAATCTGCTGTAGCTGCTTACCATCACGCGGACTGGCCGCTTATTCGCTTACCGATTTTCTTCAAAGATTACCTACATATGATTGCTCACGTCTGTATTCCCCTAGGGTTAGACAAAGGCGACGTAATAACAACACCGACTTTTTACCGAAGATGATTATGTGGCAACGTGACAGACGGTGAGTCTCTCGCCATATCAGACATAATACACCTATACACCATACGACTTTGAATTACATTTCCAAAATATGCAGGTTTCCTCATGATGTTTTCCTTCACCGTAAAGCACGTGGTATGAAATTACTGCACAAAAGTTTTAAGAAATACTCATTGGTTCAGGTTGTAGTGGGCGACTACTTAAACCCCACCACAGGTCTTTTTATTTCACATCATTTTAAAAATCTGACACACACATTATGTTACGACATCTGATTCATTTGCAAACCCCAACCATATAAGACATTACTGACCTGCAAAAAGTCCCGAGGAGTTGCGCCAAGCACCTGCAGGATCTTGTCGTATCCAGAATCCTGACAGAACTCAAAGAAAGTCTTGCCAAATAGCTCCAGGATAGCATGAGCCGGAATTTCTGAAAATAATACATCATTCAGCATATGCTCACGCCTGTATTCCTCGAAGGGGTAGGCAGAGGGTGTTGTTATCACAACATCCACTTATCACCGAATTTGATTAAGTGCCAACGTGACAGATGGTGAGTCTATCGCCGTCTCAGGCACTATACATATGTCTTTGAATTACTTCTCAGAAATATGCAGGCTTCCTCACGATGTTTTCCTTCACCGTAAAGCACGTGGTGTGAAATCACTGTACATAAGTTTTTTAGAAAAACTCATTGGTACAGGCCCCGCTGGGATTCGAACTTGCGTCGCTTGCGTAGCAGGCGACTGCTCTAACCCCGAGGCCACCACTGCTTTTTTTACTGTAAACTGGAGAGTTAATTATGAATATTCAAAAAATACCATTGAAAACTAGCCTACTGGGAAGAACTGGGCCTGTAGGCAAAATAACATTATCCTCACATGCCATTCCCATACATTTAGAGAATGTTATTTTGTCTAAGACTACTGTAGGACTAGACAAAGTAATATTCTTACATATTCTTTCTTATAAACGATAAAAAATGTATAGAAATTACATAAATCAGTTATGGTCTCTACTAGCGAAGCGAGAGGATAATATTTCTCTGTCTTTTCCTACTGGCAAGAAACTCAGCGATACTAGTTAATTTTTATCGCGTGTAAGTTGCAAGAAATGTTGTATACTAACGCAACACTTCGACGGCTGCCGTAATCAAGTTATACGTGATCTCGTCTTCGTATATCTGTCTCACTAGGAAACTTCCCTCCATTGCAACATCTGCCTTTCTCCTGAAACATTCACGGAATATGAATCAACATGAGACAACAAAGAGCTGTCGTTGTGTGACTCTGACACAAATATTACAAAACGTGGTTTAATCAAAGACTAGACCATGTGCATCCCTTTTGAAATCAGTATGACAAAAAGAGATGGAACTACTTTTGAAGCAAGGATTATCTTAGGCTTTCTTAATAAACAGGTGAATGGTTTCTGTCTGTGTGTATGTAAGTTGGGTGGCAGATATTTTAGATGTTTCTATTCCATGGTTGCTATCAATTTATAAGGTTCTCTGAGAAATGTGCTGCAAACTAAAAGACATACTTACTTTATAGTCTCCCAAGTTTCTTCATCAAAGGTCTTCATCACCAGCAGTTCGAGAGCATAGTTCACGAACCCGTACTACAATTAAGGATCACGGTTAAATTGTAATACGAATCTAATATTATCATAAATTGAATAAGATCTGAATTAAAAGTAACATAAGAAACAGTAGCTTCATATCCTGAGAAAGGAAGAAAATGCTAAGAAAAATACAAAATATAGATCTACGAATATGCTGCCCTGCAAGATGGCGTTACCCGAAGGAGTAGGCAGAATTGTTGTAATAACAACACCCACTATTCTTGTATCTCTATAGATGGTGAGTCTACCGCCGTCTCAGACACTTACTTCTCAGAAATATGCAAGTTTTCTCACGATGTTTCCCTTCACCGAAAATACGTTGTAAAATCACTGCACATAAGTTTTTAGAAAAACGCATTGGTACAGGCCCCGCTGAGATTCGAACTTGCGTCATTTGCGTAGCAGGCGACTGCTTAAACCACACGGCCACCACAGCTGTTACTGCCATATCTTATATATTACTAATCTGACAAATGCTTAAACTAAGTAGATCTCCGCTAATATAGAAGAAATGTAAGGTAATGTAAAAAGTCTTACCATTTTGACTACTTTCAATCTTCCCCGATCTGAAACAGAATCAAAATAGGTACAGATGCCGTCACGAGATTTGAAAGCTCAGCTAATGACAACTGTGCAATACGCATTCAATGCCAGCGCTCAATAATATTTTACTTATCTAGTTTGGATGTTATATATGCTTAACTAAATAATACTAACATGTTTTAGCATTGACGCTGCCTTTAAAGTTAAAGTCGCAGGTTCGATATCTGCAAACAACCTTTGTACTGAAATTTGTATAATTGACACGATTCAACTTTAGTCCTATGTGCAGGTGGCGTCAAGAGTTTTTAGCGCTGACCTCAAATGCGCAGAAGTATTGAGCTAACAAATACATGTACAGTGATCGCCACTATTTTTGCTGAGCGCTCAAAATCCAATCACACGCGGCCCTTAAAACCGCAAAATCAACGGATGGAAAAATTCGGCGTATGAGATGGGATCATGGGTTTGCGGTTCGAGTCCCGTATTCTTATTTTTCCTGACCATTTTTATGAATCCAATCAACAAAAACGAAAGTTGAAACGAATTCCGAGCTTATAGAGCATTTTAAGTGTTTTATATTCTTTCCCTAATATCGATACAATACTCCCCGATACCACAAATATTTAATACTGCCAGGCCCTGCGGTTTCACCCGTGTTGATTTAATTTAATTCCCGCGGAACACTAAATATTTTTTTTTAAATAAAAGTAGCCTAAATTACTCCTTGTAACATTAGCCATCCGCCAGTGAAAATCCCGTTAAAATCAGTCCAGCCGTTTCAGTGATTAACCGGAACAAACCGACAGACAGACAGAGAAAATTTTTGAAAATTGTTTTTTTACGTCTGTCAAGTCAGTACCGTATATACTATATACTTTATATATGCATTTAGCGAAAAGCTGTCATTTTGGAATTACAAACAGACACTTTTAATTCATCTATATAGATTACAAGTTTGATGCAGGTCAGATTATGTAAAAACCTTAAAATTTTTCATTACCTTCACAGCTTCGTTACCAATTTTATAAGGAAATAGCCTTAGCTTGTTTGCTTTCCATTGAGTGGGAAATTCATTTTCCTTTGGCAAGTAATCACTTTGAAGACAAAGGGAATCTCGGGATGGTTTTTGTTTTAATTTTCCCTCACTACAAGCGTTTGTGCAAACACCGGGATTTATTATTAAAAGACGTACTAAGTAAATAAATACTTTATGTTATGTGCATGAGGGACGTTAATAGATGTTTCAAAAGATTAGACACGCTTAAGTTATGTTATACTTTGACTAGCTATGCTCCGCGGTTTCACCCGCGTAAATTTTCTTTTATATCGGCTTAAAATTGACAAAGTTTCATACAAATTTTCATCCCCTATTTCATTCCCTTGGAGGTAGAATTAATTAAAATCGTTTCTTAGCGGATGCCTACGTCATAACATCTACCTGCATGCCAAATGTCAGTCCGATCCGTCCAGTGGTTTGGGCTGTGCGTTGATAGATCACTATGTCAGTCAGTCACATCATATTTCCCACCGTTTAAACCTTCCCTGAGCTTCAACAAATTTATCAATACCAAAATCACCCGAATCAGTCCAGCCATTCTTAAGTTTTAGCGAGACTAGCGAACAGCAACTCATTTTTATATAAATAGATTATGAGGTTGGAACAGAGGGAATTATGTTAAGGAATTATACGTTAAGGGAATTGTCAGGTTGGCTGGTGATCAAGCTGGTGATTCCATTGGTGCGCCCAAACTGCTGTTAAATTTTTTTTATACAAACTGTTTTAAGAAAATGTTTGATAAAAGTATAAATAATTTCAAATGATAATTTGAGAATATTTAATATTTTAAGTGTTAGAAAGTGACCTATCACTATCACAATGCTATATTTTTTTTAAATAAAAATTGTTGGTAACAATTTCTTTATGTCAATAATCGTACCTTTTTGTAACCAATGTCGAACTCGCACTGCCTAAACTCCACCGAATACCTGCTTTTTTGTACAAAGTTTAGAAATGCGTCATCGTGTTCTAAAAAAATATCTAACCTTTTTATATTAGTACAAGCATGTGTACCCGAACAGTAGGAATAATACCAAGGGCGTCTCAATGGATTTCCTGTGCTATCACAAAAAAAGTGAGGAGCATGATAGAAAAGAGTCCCGGTAGTTTGCACAGCGCTTCAACTCGTTCCAGTTCACTTCACCCTCCTCTTACAGCCTTTAACGTAGTATTTTATCATATAAAGCGACATCTGTCGAATTGTCGACAAGTGTGAATTATACAAAAAACTAGTTGTGAATCTACTGGCTGATAGATGGCAGCAATAATAGAAACAGTATGTAATAGTTTCTTCTACTGCACGACAGGTGGCGCTATAAACACAGACTGGAAATGTCATGATCGGTTCTTCGTAATTAATTAAATTTTTCAAAGAATTCACTGTGTGATGTTGTCAGAAGAATAAAATGTAATCATATGAAAAACAAATACTTAAGGAAAAATAGAAAATTATTTTAATCAATAACTGCAAGGCATGTAATTTAAACGAATTTAAAAACGTCGAAACTAAAAATGACTTATTAATTGATAGGAAGGAATGAAGTAAAAACAATCAGGAATATTTTTTTATTACAAGTATCGCAATCATATCAGAACCGCCACTTAAATAATGAAATAAATAACAATTAACAGCTTAAATTTAACCTAACGTGTTATAATACATTGACACGTCACTTACCTGCACAAAATAACTCTTCCAAGCACTTTTCAAATTCAAATTAAGTAATTAAGCCGTTCCGAAGCCATATAATTTTTATATGTCGTATTTATTTTTTAGGCCGAGAAATACACAACCACCCAAAAGACTTCACGCGCCAAACGCTCGGCGCATACTGACGCGATTTGATTGGAGGAATGTCCATACGGTAATATAGTACCACAAATTATTGTGAAAATACTTCACTACACTTTATTATAAATAGCTCCTGAAATTTAATTACATTTGTAGCATTTCAGAGTAATTAAGAATAATAATTTCATTACTTTCATAAAACAAATGCGGAAAATTGTTCATCGCTGGTA
Organism: Watsonalla binaria; assembly: GCA_929442735.1. Taxonomy (NCBI): domain Eukaryota; kingdom Metazoa; phylum Arthropoda; class Insecta; order Lepidoptera; family Drepanidae; genus Watsonalla; species Watsonalla binaria. Next base: position 6,537,250 of record OV838938.1, read on the forward strand.
GCGACATCCAGTGCTGGTTTTCAGAACTAGAGTTTCATACTATTCGACGAAAGAGGACACTAGTAGTTTTAGCGTACCTGCGTGAGAATGTAAAATTGATGTACTTTTTGGACTTTGTCTGTCAATTTTAATATGTATTTTATATGATTTTGGCTTATACTAACAATACTTATAGATGTTCCCGTACGTAAGTCAACTTTCCATCACACCATAATGGAAGATTTGCTTGACTTTATTGGTATTTGATACTGAATTTTTCGCCAGTGTCATTTCTTAAAGGTTGTTTTTTAATTCAAACGAGATACAAATCTGACACCTATAATAAAAAAGCCACACGTAGTTCCTACCGTTTCTAAAAAGGGCATCGCATTGGACTCTGATAATAGGCAGTTAAGAGCGTAATTACATCATTTGGGGCGCAAACAATGGTTACCTACGCTTTGTAGTGTTTTGTTTATGCGGTAAGTAAGATCACACTTAAGGATGTCTCATACTAGTCCGAGCCAGGTCGGGTTATGTGGGATTTTTACCGCACATAAACCCCCCCGGTAGCCATTCGGGTACTCTGATAGATCGCACCGGTGTCCCCCACATTTTGGCGGGTCACATGATGCCGCCCCTGGAAACCTCGCTGTGCAAGGCAGCCACCTTCCCGGGCCCGCGGCTCGGTGGTTAAAGCTCCCATCCCGACCACCGCCAGCAGGTCCTCCGGCCCACTTTTAGTTGCCTCTTACGACAGGCAGGGGGTACCATAGCCAAATTCTTAGTCCCTGGCTATTGGGTGACTGTGACAGTCCTATTGGAAGCGCTCGTCAGCTTCAGTGGCGCTTGCAACATGAGACATTGTGTTGCAAGCGTTCGGCAGTAACTTTCTGGCGTAAAAGTTCATAGACAGTTATCAGGGAACAATATAACTTTGTGATAAAAAGAAGAAGCTATCAAGTAAGTAGAAGACTTTTTGAAGCAAAAGTTAAGTAATCAAAGCTGCAATCGAGTTATTACTTACATCGCACCTTCGATTTGATGGGCACTGTACCTAGTTGAATTACTGCGCAGCTGGTAATGTTTTGTTTGTGCAGTTTTCAAACCTCTACTCACTATATAAAATCAAAATCTGTATTGTAAGTTATTTCACATCGTCACACCACGTGCTTTACGGTGAAGGAAAACCTGCTTAAGTCTCAGAAGTTATTCAAAAACGCATATATAGTGCCTGAGACGGCGATAGACTCGCAATCTGTCACGATCGCATGTAAACATCTTCTGTGAAAAATGGGTGTTATTATTACAAAACTCTACCCTTTTGGGGAAGACAAGCGTGAGCGTATGTATGGACTACATGCCCAGTTACCCCCACTATTTTCGCCGAGCGCTCACAACTCCTGTACCCCTATCACGAGTTTGCCACCGTTTTCGTAAACTATACTCGCTAGCGTCACTCGCAATATCTTCCCGTCACTGCACAATTTCTCATACAAATGTTCGGCGGAGACGCTAGCGAGTATAGACATCGAAAACGGTGGCAAACCCGTGATAAGGGTACTGACGACATGAGTATGTAAAGAATAGATTCCAACGTTCCAGCAGTAGGCAGCTCCAAGCCCAAAGCGTCACTTATAAACATTAACACAACACAAACATGCGACCAATTGTAATCCATTTGCGTCATTAATGTTGCCACACCTAGCAGTATCATTTCGGGAATCAGTGAAATGACACGTTCTGACACCACATCGTGTTGTTTCCACGGCGTATTAAGGCTTTCACTTAATTAATGCTGTTTGCGATCTCAATATTTTACATAGTTAATGAACTTTGCTTTAGATTTGTAGACCAATTTTCTGTAAATTATTTGGTGTTGATTACAATGAGAGGGCGATTCCATATATATATATATATCTATTGAGATACAATTTTGAAGTGTCTGTTTGTAATTCCAAAATAACAGTTTTTCACTAAATGTATATATGAAAGTGCTGGCATGGAAAAACCAATTTTTATTTATTTTCTCTGTCTGTCTGTCAGTCTATTTTTATGTTTGTCTCTTTGCTCCGGCTAATCCGAAACGGTTAAGCCCGTTTGCCAATTTATCATCTTTAGCAGTCGTTACAGGTCAGTCGGAGGCCTAAAATAGTCTGACAACTGGTTTAACCTGGATCACAGATTTTCCTAGTTAAAGGGGTTGCGAAGGTCAGATGGCAGTCGCTTCGTATAAAATCAGGTGATCAGCAACATTGGGTTTAATTAAGTGCCGACCCCAACAATGTATGGGAAAAGGCCAGGGAGATGATGTGCACCATTTTCTATTGATGCTTCGTTCCTATTGGTCGTAGTGTGATGTTAAAAACCCAAAGCCTTATTCGATTAATGAATATTCAACATATTATTGAATATAATGACGCAAGTTCGAATCCCAGCGGGGCATGTACCAATGAGGTTTTCTAAAAAACTAATTTACAGTTATTTCACACCACGTGCTTTACGGTGAAGGAAAACATCGTGAGGAAACCTGCATATTTCTGAGAAGTAATTCAATGACGTATGTAAAGTGTCTGAGACGGCGACGGACTCACTCTGCCTACCCCTTCGGGGAATACAGTCGTGAGCATATGTATGTATGTATGTATGCAATTATTGAAAAACTGTTACGTAGTAATTACACACACACTTCTATTTTATTTATCTGTATAGATGTATAGACATGACCATTCAAATCGTTTATAATACACACTGACATTAATCTTCATAGCTATATAAATACCTGATACATATTGTCTGATGTCGTTAACCATACTAAGTTACAACGGAAATGGAACTTCGGAGCGCGCACAACCTACACATCCGTGCTCTACTGGATGCCTTAGTTTGATCGTTAGTTCATGTATTAGTTTAGAAGTTTGCATTATATTATTATATTAGACAAGCTGTGCCCTGCGGTTTCACCCGCGTAGACTTATTTCACGTGTGACCCGCGGAACCCTATTTTTAAAGCGCCGGAGATTAGCGCGAACAAGCAGACATATAGAGAAAATATTTAAAACATTGTTTGTTGAAAAGCTGTTATTTTGGTATTAAAAACAGACACTTCAATTTTATTTATCAATAGAGTATATATTTAGATTATATAAGGTTAACTTTCCTGTATTCTTTGAGTTATAACTTATTGACACGAAATATAAGGTCTCGACTTATTTTTACATATAAATTTAATATTAATATACTCACGCCATCCCAGAAGGGTCCCGAAAGGGTAAGCATTGGTGTTGTAACAACAACAACCCCATTTCACCGAATATGATTAAGTGCCAACGTGACAGTGAGTCCATCGCCGTCTCAGGCACTATACATACGTCTTTATTTCTCAGATATATGTAGGTTTAATTATAAGGTTTTCTTTCACCGTAAAAAAGCACGTGCTATGAAATAACTGCACATAAGTTTCTTCGAAAACACTCATTGGTACAAGCATCACTGGGATTCGAAACGGCTCAAGCCCCATGGCCACAACGGCTGTAAGTATGACATACATTAATTAAAAGCCGTGGTGGCCATGAGGTTTGAGCAGTCGCCTTCTACGCAAGCGACGCAAGTTCGAATCCCAGCGGGGCCTGTACCAATGAGATTTTCTAAAAAACTTATGTACAGTGATTTCACACCACGTGCTTCGTGAGGAAACCTGCATATGTCAGAGAAGTAATTCAATGACGAATGTAAAGTGTCTGAGACGTTGGGACTCACCATCTGTCACGTTGGCACTTAATCATTTTCGGTGAAAAGTGGGTGTTGTGATTACAAAACCTCTGCCTACCCCTTCGGGGAATACAGGCGTGAGCATATGTATGTATGTATATATTAATGCAAAAGTAATAATATGAATAATGCAAGTAGTTTGTGAATTCGGTAACGTTGGAAAGCAGCATTTTAGCGTACATTAATTTCAGCGCCAACTCAATTTGTAATATTCAGTTCGAAATTATATTTTATGGTCACGAAACTTGTTTACTGCTTTTCAGGGAAACTAATATTGTTAGTTTTTCACTCCGAATAGTTTTAACTTCCATTTCACTGGAAAATTGTATTATTGTAACGCTGTAGACATAAATTATGAAGTTAAATTCTGCGAGCAATCACATTAAATATAACCGTCGAATTAACAGTCGTACATCATCATCATCATCTCCCTGGCCTTATCCCATACCTCGTCGGGGTCGGCACTTGATTCAACCCGATGTGGCTGATCACCCGATTTTTATACTAAGCGACTAGAATATTGAATATAACCGTCGAATTAATAGACCTACATCTTCATTATGAATCTGTCTCTGTCCAGTGGCATCTCTTTGACCTCCGTATACGACATCACAGACAGCATAGACCTACAAATAAATAATATTCTCATTTCTAGCTCTCTAATGGATTAGCCTAGTGCGAGTTTTTCACTGCCGTCGTCACAATTCACCGCGTTTGCGTAAACGCCAATTTGTACATACATACATACATATGCTCACGCCAGTATTCCCCGAAGGGGTAGGCAGAGGTGTTGTAATCACAACACCCACTTTTCACCGAATTTGATTAAGTGCCAACGTGACAGATGGTGAGTCTATCGCCGTCTCAGGCACTATACATACGTCTCTTTGAATTACTTCTCAGACATATGCAGGTTTCCTCACGCTGTTTTCCTTCACCGTAAAGCACGTGGTGTGAAATCATTGTACGTAAGTTTTTTAGAAAAACTCATTGGTACAGGCCCCGCTGGGATTCGAACTTGCGTCGCTTGCGTAGCAGGCGACTGCTGTAACCCCGAGGCCACCACGGCTCCTTTTGTATAGGATCGAAACAGCGCCATCTGTCGCCCTAAAGATGACACTATTGTGATCCCATACAAATCGTTTACGTCGACGCGATGACTTGTGACGGCGATTTTAAGTAAACTCGCACTAGGTACTCTGACATATGCACGGCAGCCTTTTACAATTAATCTGAAATCTAATAAAATTGCAGATGAGTATGTCTACGAACCACTAGACCAACGGTTTCGTCGAATTAAAATGGGGCAAGTTGAATAATGATCTAGCATTAGTGCCTTCTAATCTTTATAGAGCCTGATCACGTAAAGGGTATTTTTTTATGAATGCCTGCACCCTTTGTATCGTATAATTAACTAGTGGACGACACGCGGTTTCATCCGCTTAGTTGCTGTTCCCGTGGGATTATGGGGATAAAATATAGCCCATATTAATGAATGATAATGTAGCATTTAAATGGTGAAAGATTATTTTAAATCAGTCCTGTACTTTTATATCCAATTCTATCTAATAATAAAATCTGTCCTCCTTATATTTTTAAGTATAGACTAGCTGTACTCGCGGTGTCACCCGTCTAGACTTTATTTCATTACCCTAATTTTACTAAAATAAATATATAATATAGCCTTTTCAGATATTCAAGAACAAACATGTAGAAAAACAGAAATTTTATTATAAAATGTTTTTTGTTTTTGGTAGGCTCCGCATATACATTCATATGGATCATCATCTCCCTGGCCTCATCCCATTCATTGTTGGAGTCGGCACTTGATTCAACCCGATGTGGCTGATCACCTGATTTTTATACGAAGCGACTGCCATCTGATCTTTGCAACCCCTTTGACCAGGAAAATCTGTGATCCGGGTGAAGTCAGTTGTTAAACTATTTTTGGCCACCGACCGACCTGTAACGATTGCCAAAGATGATACATTGACCGACGGCTTAACGTGCTCTCTGAGGCACGGAGGGAACTCGGGCGGTCACCCATCTAATTACTGGCTAGGGTTATAGTTGCTTAACTTGATCGAATGATATGCTCAATAGCAACTGTGCCACGAGCTCCTCATATACTTTAATATGCATTTAGTCGAAAGCTATTACAAATAGAAATTTCAACATTATTTACATGTATAGATATGTACTTAAAATTCAAGCAGCTTAGCAAAAATGTGTATTATAAATCCAGCAAAACTGGTCAAATTCTGCCCAAAAGATAAACTCGTAGGTATTTTGTTTCATTTAAAACACATTTAAAACTTGAGCATTACACAAGGCAAGTTGCTAATCCCAGGAGTTTTGAAAACACTCACGGAACTTTTATATTCTAGCTTATTCCAGGCTTAGTGGGGTTACACGGAGATACTGTTAACTGAATTATTTATTGCTAGCTTTTACCCACAAATTTGCCCGCGTAATATATAGTACCTGATGACCGAGCTATGCTCGTTTTTCTTGACGTTTTCTAAAAATTAAACCTAACTTAATCGATTTATTTTCCCGAAACCCCCTGCATACAAAATTTCATAAAAATTGGTGGAGCCATTTGCGAGAATCAGATTATATATTAATATACAAGAATTGCTCGCTTGAAGGTATAAGATTTTTTTATATACCCTTTATATTTCCTTTAAAGCTTTTCATACCTTCATCTTGATAGGGTCCACAGAAGGGCAGCACAGGTAGGATTTAAATATATCATTCGTAATAATGTCAAATACACCATCCGAATTACAAATCTTTTTAACCAGCGGTTTAGTTTATTCATTGAGTGTGTACTTTAACCCTTCTTCTTATCGTTTCGATGACAAACATTTATAATTATTATTATGACCCTGTTGTGTCCCACTGCTGGGCAAAGGCCTCCTCTCCACTTTTCCAACTGTCCCTAAACAATCTGCAGCCTTGCTCTTGAAAGTATCAAGCTCATCGCTCAACGCGCCATCTCCTACGAGGCCTGCCGCGTTGTCGTTTCCTGCCATTTGGGGTTTTCGCCCATAGCTCATCCGACATGCTGTGTAAACGACAACGCGGTACCAAATATGTTGTGTAATTAAATTGAAGTAGCCCAGACCTTGGCTACTGTAACAGCATTATTGGTGGCAGCCATTAAATCCTCCCGCGAGCAGCTGTAGTAACTTTAACCTGTGTACTTTCTAGTTTCATTAAACATTGTTTAAACGTGTGCAGGTTTTACTGTATGTTAGACAAGGTTGAATTTCAAACTAATAGCCTTTTACATTGAAATATGTTTACCTTGAGTAGTAAAGCTGAAAAGTAGGTACCTAATTGCTCTGTGATATTAACTTTCTTTTGTAGCAACTTTGTTTTTATGGCTATAAATTATAACGTCGAGTAAAATAATGCTGCTTTTTAATAATTTCTACTCAAATGTAGGCTAACTTTTTTAAGTACCTTCTCGTAGTTCGTCGTGATGTTTCCTTGTTACATCTTGCAAAAGTTGCAGTCCAATAATGCTATCATTAATAATAATTATAATTTCAATAACTTATAAAATGTTGACATTTCATGGTAAAGGATCTCCTTTTAAGCCAGGAATTGCTTGTGTTAGGAGATTCTGCTCTTCTATAACCGTTTACATGTAATAAGATATTGAAAGGTAAGTGAGCAGTAAGCTAGAAAAATACATGATTGATATTAATATAGGTATGTATCACTAGTTTTAAGCAAATTGAGTAGTGTCGTAATCCTGCGGTGAGTAAGGTCGCCAGTTCTCCATGGAGAGGGGAGAGATGTTGTAGTTCTCTGTCTTATTATTCCAAAAGCGATTCAAGTTTCTTAGGTAGGCAATGCGCGAGGGAAACTTCTCGTTTTGGTCATGTTCATAGATAGTACTTAGCAATTTTTTTATATTATATATACTAGAAATTATGAAGATCATTTGTAACCCTTTAATCTCAGGTACATACATATGCTCACGCCTGTATTCCCCGAAGGTGTAGGCAGAGGTGTTGTAATAACAACACCCACTTTTCACCGAAGATGATTAAGTGCCAACGTGACAAAGGGTGAGTCCATCTTCGTCTCAGGCACTATACATACGTCATTGAATTACTTCTCAGAAATATGCAGGTTTCCTCACGATGTTTTCCTTCACCGTAAAGCACGTGGTGTGAAATCACCTAAGAGGCTCCTAGTACGTCATCATCATCATTCTCCAGCCCTTGTCCCAAGTTATTTGTGGTCAGCGCAATGTGTTCTTCTTTTCCATTTCTCTCTACCAGCCGTCATATCTGCATTCACTCCCATTCTAGCCACATCATCTTTCACACAAAACATCCATCGTTTCTCAGGTCTTCCTTTCCCCCTTGTAACCATCCAATGTAAAATGAAGAAACCATAGAATTTATATAAAATCTACCACACGATAAACACCCTTATCACGATCATTGTTAAGTCGTAAATGTGTTACAACCGTATAACGACGTCCCATTTCACATGACAATGGCCTTCCTCGATCTTTCATCTCGTGATGTGTTTTGGCAACAGTAACTAGGGCGTGTCTAAAAAATATTTATTGACAGATCAATTCTTGCCACATATTAGGTATGTTCCATTATGCTAGCTATCCACCCACCCATGAGATAAAAACGGAGAAAAATATCTTTATTTGAGTAGCCTTCAATTAGATTAACTCGTGGCACAGTTGCTATTGCGCATCATTCGATCAGCGAAGTTAAGCAACCCTAACCCTAGCCAGTATTGGATGGGTTCCGAGGGAGCCCGTTAAGCCGTCGGTCCCGATTGCCAATTTTCCGTCTTTGGCAATCGTTATAGGTCAGTCGAAGGCCTCAAATACTCTGATAACTGGTTTAGCCCAGATCACAGATTTTTCCTCGTTAATGTGGTTAAGAAGGTCAGATGGCAGTCACTTCGTATAAAAATCAGGTGATCAGCCACATCGGGTTGGATCAAGTGCCGACCCCAACAATGTATGGAATAGGACCAGGGAGATGATGACTTTATATTAGAATGACAAGTTTATACACGTTTATAAATGTTACCACCGCGTGTGGAAGGTTGCTTTTACTGAGAAGAACCTGACAAAAAACTCAGCATTACATCTTTGCAAAAAAATATGTTTTCTATTTTGATAGTTACATAAATCAAAATATAAATAATCAAGGTAAAATACTAGCCCGTGGGTATAGTTCTAATGTTCAAAGTGCTAGCTTTAAAAGTTCAAATGAAGTCTTAAGATGAACAGCCTCAAGAAGCAGCACCTGGGGGCCTACGCAGTAACGTCTTACTGACTTCGTAGCTTTGACGTTCAATGTTAGTATCACAAAACGAAACGTTCAAATCTAAGAAGTTCTTAACACGCGCTGCTTAAACGATTATAGCTGGCCCCCTGTTCACAAGTGTGACGTGAATGCCAGCCATCCAATCTTTTTACGTATTTCTGAGGTCCGTGAAACTTCACGATTTTACCTATAAAGAGGTTGTGAAAACCTTGACGTAAACATCATGCAGGGACAAAGTTTCGAGACCACTCAAGCATAGCGAGTTTTTTTTCATAAAGTAGGTATATACTACTTCTGATACATTATTATACCACATTTTTATAGCTCGCCTTGACGCAGAAATCGAACCAGCGATACATTGTCACTAGACCAAAGGTGCCGTTAACATGAGCACGACAAAGCGATCTGAACGCTAGAAGGGCTGTTGAACAGTTCAAGTCAAACAGACTAGCTCCCATTGTGTGCTCTTCATTCAAACGATGTAGACACCGAGTTTGATTTGTGTTGCAAATCGGCTAGTTAGCTGACCAACATGTTTACTGTTGCGCAGTTACACACTGTTCTACACTTGTCGACTTTTGGAATCGTTACTACTAAACTCTGTCGGATTGTACGAGCGATGATAATTTGGATACAAAGGGATTGAATGAGGGTTAATAGAGGGAAGAGGAAAATACATTGTGCTGACTGTGAATAATTTGGTATACCTTAGAGGTATACATAGAGGTAGGAGAAAGATAACTAATGATTTGTTATTAAGTATGATACTAGAAATAAAAAAATCTGGTTCCTACCTCCGTCAAAGGATCAGTTGGCAATCCAACGCAGCCAGCTGCGTACTATAATTTACGTCTTGTACAAAAGAAAATATAAATAAATTATAATTTGTTTTATTATTCTTATATTCAATCAGTGTTTGTTCTTTTATAATTTTAAGATGTTTCATTAAGAAATATGTGTAAGTGGAATCTCATATGGCTTTGAATCTTGGACAAATGTTTAAATTATGGAAAAGAAGTAAAATACCAAATTAAATTCAATAAAATATAAGAATCGTAGCCAAGAAGAACACGTTCCAATTTACAAAATACTAACTTACGACCTTGTTAAGCTTGTAAAGCAATTCTATAAACTTTGTGGAGTCACGTACTCTCATTCTCTGGATTACATAATGCTTCTAGATAATTTCTGCTAGTTGTAACTATGTTTTATAAAATCACGTATAAGTTGGGTTAGGCAGTATTGACAGATGATGAATTCATCGTCGGCTTTTGCACTTTTTTCGGCACGATGTTTTCATTAACCTTAAAGTTCTAGGTACATAGATACTTCATTGCGCTTACAATTGGAAGGACTCATTGGTACGGACGGCTGGGGGGCAACTATGATCGTGTAAGTAGCGCGTATGAATACAAAAATGAAACGTCAAAACTCAGAATTTACGCTAATGATACGCTCTGCTTAAGACTACGACGATAGGCGTGGGGTTTGAACGTGGGACACTTGCGTTGTGGGACCACTCGGCCACTCTGCCACCACAACAACAACATGACTTACATTGTACACGTAAAATGATAAACGATATTAACCCGTGTACACAAACTTATGACACGCAAAGGTCTTTATGACCCCACAAAAATCTTTACTTTGTACGAATTGAATTGAAGTGAGGGATGCTTTGTATATCATAAAACAGACGGTTAAGTTACAACAACTATTTTATTGCCCACAAAGTGTTTACTGTTGGGTTAACCATGACATAATTGGAGTGCTGAATATTGCTCGAGACATGCTGGGTTTCTAGCCGGTGTTTCTCAGAAGGCTTAAATATCCGAGCCAGTGGTAGCTTTTCGATATTTATTGGTGACTCACCAGTGCTTTACTGACTATCCTCATTATTTAACATACATATGCTCACGCCTGTATTCCCCGAAGGGTAAGGCAGAGGTGTTGATATCACAACACCCACTTTTCACCGAATTTGATTAAGTGCCAACGTGACAGATGGTGAGTCTATCGCCGTCTCAGGCAATATACATACGTCTTTGAATTACTTCTCAGAAATATTCAAAGGAATAAGAAATTCAAAGACGTATGTATAGTGCCTGAAACGGCGAAAGACTCAATATCTACCACTGGCTCTTAATTATCTTTAGTATAAAGTAACCTCTGCCTACCCTCCGTACCTATTAGGTTTTGGGAAAACTTATTGGTACAGACCCGCTGGGATTCGAACTTGCGTCTTTGCGTAGCAGGCGACTGCTCAAACAAATAATATTAAACTAACTAGTAATTAATATATTAATATGAATAAATCTAAGCGTGTGAAACAGCAGGGCACAGCTAATAAGATATATGAATTTAGCAGCTCTTCTAGTGTACTACTTACATTTAATTAAGAAAAAATACATCGACGCTCTGAAGCGCGCAGTGCAATTTCAAAAGCTTTTACTGACATACCAAAACTTGTCAGAAACCGCATATGGCACAGTTTGCCGTTTCGCGCGAACTTTGAGGCTTAACAAAGTAGACCTCAGACTAATTAAACGATGGTAGTGATGCTAAAACGTGAGTGATGTTACAAAGCGCCATAACTTGAAATGACGCGATTCCGTTTACCAGTGTGCATTTCCACCCTGAGTCATTTAGAGATATAACGGAACGTCAATTAAGCTTACATATAATTTCGCCTTGCATCGATTACTGATTTGGTTGTGAATCTCTTGGATATCTATACACTAACTGCATGCGAAAGGCTATACTTTCGAATTTTTATAATACTTTTGAAAATTGATTTCTTTTGAGCCGTGATGGCCTTGGGGTTTGAGCAGTCACCTGGTAAGCGAGCGGCGCAAGTTTTAATCTTAGCGGTGCCTGTATAAATTTTTTCTAAAAACTTATGTGTAGTGATTTCACACCACGTGCTTTACGGTAAAGAAAAACATCGTTTGTATACTGCCTGAGACGGCCATGGACTCTTACCTGAATGCTACCTTATTACTGAGTAACACAAGCTTTATTTTTAATCGAGTTAAATTAGGGATTTGTTGTAAGTAAAACAGGGATGAAACCGCTCACGGAAGCTATGAAAATCAATATTAGAACAAATAGGTGACATCCCCATCACAATATTTTTCCTTACTTTTATAAAAAACTATCGAACGTCGCGCGGTTTCACCCGCGTAGTTCCCATTCCCGTGGAAGTACGGAGATAAATTATAGCCTATATTAATAAGTAATAATGTAGTATTCTAATGGTGAAATAACTTTTAGAATCGGTCCAGTACTTTTTAAGCCAATTCGTTTCAAACATACACACAAATCATTCCTCTTTATAACATTAGTATAGAAGAGGAATATTTTGTCCCAAACGATCGCAATATTTCCATCATACAACATCATTATAATAGCAATTTGTACACCCGATAAGGTAATTTAATTAAAGCCAATCCTTTGAACTAATAAATTATTCACGCCTGAGTGATAATTAAAAGAGTCACGGGGAAGGGCGTCAAAGCGACTTGGTTTTTAATAAAGGACCATAATTTGTAGCGATGCGTCAACTCGATTAGAAAATCGAGTAAGTAAACTCGATTGGGCGCACCTCGAATTAATTCGAGCTCAATTCTCTCCGATTCGAATTTGGGATGGCGTGGTAAATGGACGAATTAATATAAAATCGCTTTTCATTATAGTTATATCAATGTACAATATTATTATTTTATCTTTTTTTTATTTATTTCATTTTTTCCGAAGCAGAGTCATTCATGATAAAAATAACTAAATCGTAATTTTATTATTAGCTAAGATACATCTAGTATGTCATTCGAATTATCATATTCGAATTATATGAATTCCAACTCGAGTAAATCGAGTCGTGTTCTATCCGAGTTGACACCTCTATTAATTTTAATAAGAAATGCAAAAGTCGAGGACGTGCTCTAAGTCAGTCGGCTAAAATTCATTAAGTTCTAAGATTTGAGTTAACTCTTTCAGAAGTTCTACCAGTGAGGAAAAAAATTATATTTATAAAGAGCATTTCTCACGTCATTAAAATAAGTAATTACTCTAAGCAAAGAAGCAACTAGTTTTTAACGTTTGTTTTCATCTGTTGCCAAGTCGGTAATCAATCTTACAAGTTGAATTTGACCTATTTTTACCCGACTTCGATGAAGCAAAAAGAGGGTTATGATTTTGAGAGCTATGAATTTCTGTAACTAACTTTTTTAAGTTAAATTTGACCCATTTTTCTAATATCTGATTGAAGTGAAGCTAGGCGCACACGTTAGGTTTTCGTTACTTTTTTATATTTTAACAGTAATAGAGAAAAAAAGGGGAGTAACACGCTTTTACCAACCACTAGTTCAGTCTTGGTTAAAAAAAAAATATTTATTTCTCTTAAAAACAAATTTCTAACCAGATTAAAAAATATATTTTGCTTCAATGCCAACCAACGCTGGCAAAATTCAATTATTTATCTCAGTGTAAACCTACTAAATAATAATGAAAAAATCTTCGTAAAAAACCCAGAGAATCCCTCCTTAACGTACATAATCCTCCTAAGATTAGAGACTAAATTAAAATTCCTAGGAAGAGAGAGGAAGGTGCAAGCGCTTAATGAAATACCTAGAATTGCGATGAGATCTAGTCCAAGGTTATTTCACAGTATAAAATATAAATATGAGCTTACTACAACCAGAATGGAATCTAGGAACAAATCGAAATGACTCACTCACACAGACGTGCGCATCTACGAGATTATAAGAGCCCTGGCATAATGTCAGTAAGGGGTTTCATGTCGGGGCCGATCGCGTATGTTTTTTAAGTGTCTTACAGATTTTGACATTAAGCATAGGAGTGACGTTTAGAAAGGACTTTTTTATTTATAATTTTTTTTATAGAATAGGTTCGATACTGTTTAGTAAATTTATAGTTATACTGTGGTTATTTGCTAAACTGGTTGGTAATGATTAGGCCATTTTTATTTTTAAGCAATATGGTAATTTTAATTTACGTTGAAAACAGATGTAATATCGCACAGAGATTTTATATGCCTATGGTATTATTGTTTTGCATGGTATGGTATTTATATGGTAGTATTGTAATGCAGGAAGATTTTAAATGAAATAAATTGAATTCGGCCACTTACATACCACGGACAGTTCCAATCGGTATGTAAGTGATCCACACTCCACATCGCACAATTCTCCAACGATTCCAACCGTTTGAAACCATACTTCACAACACTTCGAATAGTCCTAACTAATCCAGTTACTAGAATATTCCTCCTAAATGGAAACCAATCAAATAGTCAGCAAATCCAGCATGAGTAACGATCAACTGATATAACCCTGTTAATGGCAATGTGAGCCAGTTCTCTGTAACTTAGTTAGGAACATACATGAAACCGGTTAAAAGGGATTTGCACAAATCAAATAGGTAAATTAATGTATTTAGTTTGATATACATTTTAGATGCGATGTATATATTTCTGATGCACTAAACATAAAAAGAACGATTTTTGTGACATGGTATCAGCACTAATCATACACATGTTCACGCTTCTATTAAAAACACCCATTTTTCACCGATCATGATTAAGTGCCAACGTGACAGATGGTGAGTCTATCGCCGTCTCAGGTACTGTGGCGAGCGACCCCCAACTCGGGTCCCTCGCTCACTGGGATCACTTCCATTTTCTATATAAAATAAAATTAATGTATTGTTTTTCACTTTTATTCTTTATATTCCTTCCATTTCGTTCTGCTGTCTGACAAACTCTACCATTATTCTTCTTTTTTTCGAATTCTTTTTAGGATAATTCAAATATATTTCATACCGTTTAAACTATAGCGAAAAAGGTTTTAACCAGCTTGTAAGGCTGAGGCCTTGCAGTACTTAATCCAGACATCCATGATTTTATTAACGCCACGGCTCTTGTTTTGGTATAGGTACAAATGAATTCTCATTACATTCAAGAAATATGGCTAGGCACTTCTCAGACATATGAAGGTTCTTCACGATATTTTCCTTCACTGTAAAGCGGGTGGAGTGAAAAACTCATTGGTAGGCGCCGCTGGGATTCGAACTTTCGTCTCTTGCATAGCAGGCGACTGCTCAAACCACAACGCCAACACGACTCTAAAAAGATTGTATAATTACAATGTACATAATACACAGAATGTAACGAGAAATTCCAATCATTCGCAGAGATGGTTAGTTGTAACGATCCCCAAATGAATTAACATTGGTTGATGCATAAAAGTAGGTATAAACACTACCCCTTAATAAATATAGACATCAATTGACAGACGAACATAAAAATAAATTAAGTATACCAGCATAGCCTTTGGCCTTAATAATGAGCACGTGATCCATGTTAACCGTGTGGCGACGGAATCCGGATATTAGTCTAAAGCAATTAATCCGGGTACGTTAAGGCCCGTTTAGTGAAGTTCCCCTTGAATCTTGATTAAGAATTTGGAATATACCCCGATTATTTAGTTACGTATATTAATTTAAAATTTATAGGGTTATGTTTTTTCTGATTTCAATGGTTATACAATTCAATAAAAAAATTTTTATTTATTCACAACGTCCCTTAAAACGATATTTTTCAATCTCCTTCGTTATGTTAAATATTTTGGATTTTAGAGCATTTAAAAAAATATTAGAGAGCCGTAGTGGCTTCGGGGTTAGAGCAGTCGCCTGCTACGCAAGCGACGCAAGTTCAAATCCCAGTGGGGCCTGTACAAATGAGTTTTTCTAAAAAACTTATGTACAGTTATTTCACACCACGTGCTTTACGGTGAATGAAAACATCGTGAGGAAACCTGCATATTTCTGAGAAGTAGTTCAAAGACGTATGTATAGTCACCATCTGCCAGCACTTAATCAAATTCGGTGAAAAGTGGGTGTTGTGATTACAACACCTCTGCCTACTCCTTCGGGGAATACAGGCGTGAACATATGTATAAGTGTATAAAAAAAATATTGTAGTAACAATTAATGTTTAAACTTGAATTAAGCTACACAAAAGGGTTCAGTTAATCGTAACGCAATATTATTATTATACTCAACAAATCCATTACCCGGTTTAACCGGATTCGAATGTCAGAATATTTGAACCGGTTTACGCTTTCCTCTGTGTGCAGTGAAGACGAACATAATTATATTTACTCAAGAAAACGGTTATCGCTTCGGCTGACATCCTTTGGTATAAATTCGAAAGGTTTCTTCATACAAAATATTTGTCTCCTTACCCTAACAAAAGCAAATATTGATGCCTTGGATTTGATTTATCGCAATAAATCTATCTCGCGCTTCATTTAAAATGAATAAAGTTCAAGTAATATTAAGGAAAGGGTAACGGAAAAAGAATATTATATTTTTTGGTCATTCACTATATGAAAAAAAAATCTCAAAACATACAGTGAGATTCCTTAACTTAAAACGTAAATTACGTATTCAGATTTTTAAACCCAAAAGTAAATTAAGTTATACTTACGTAATTGTTTAGCAACTTACAAAAAATAGGGGATTTTGTCAATAAAATAATATATTATTGTCAATTGTTGATGAAGTTCAAGAAGGATCCTCACTCGAGCGTGTCCCAGTGTTCAAAATAATACGTCAGTATGTATGCATACGTAAAATAGTTTAATGTGTGATATAAATAATGTACAAGCAACGAGTATCTTCGGGCAAGTCTCAGAGCCAAGTGATCGGTCGGCGGCGGGGCCGCGACCGGTGCAGCGGCGGGAGGCGGGGGGGGTCCTCGCCGTGATGTGTGCGTGAGCGCACACACATAACGCGCTCCTTGTGCGCGTTAACATGCTGCCGCCCTTGGAACGTTCGGTTCCAAGTTTCTGAGTGGACAGAGTCGGTTGAAAGCTCTTCGTATTGTGCCTGAAGAGGTGTAGACGTCTGCGACGCGGTTGACACCATCCGCTCCGGGGAAGACAGCGACGACACGACCCAGCAGCCATCGGTTGGGAGGCAGGCGGTCGTCCTTGACCAGGACTATGTCTCCTGGTTGTGGTTGGCCGCTGTGTGAGCGCCATTTGTTCCGCACCTGTAGTTCTGAGATGTATTCCTTATAATATCGATTCCAGAAATGAGATTTTAGTTTTTGCAGCCTCCTATATCTAGTCAGTGAGCTAATAGGCGCATCTTGGACCTGGGGCGCAGGTAACATCGTTAGAGTTCGACCAATTAAAAAATGCGCAGGGGTTAAAGGGACTAGATCTGAGGGATCTGAAGAGAGAGGTGTGAGAGGTCGCGAATTGAGTATTGCTTCTATTTCCACCAACACTGCATTCATTTCCTCGTAATCGAGGTGAGCCATGGTCAGTACTCGTCTCAGATGATGTTTCACTGATTTTACTGAACCTTCGGCTAGGCCGTTGAAGTGAGGACTATAGGCTGGATAAAATTTGAAATCAATCTCTCTTTCAGCTGCATAGGATGTAATGTTGTCTGAATTATGTTTTAGAAATTGTGCGAGCTCGCTACTTGCTCCTTTGAAATTAGTACCGTTGTCAGAAAAGAGAGCAGCGGGCTTACCTCTGCGGGCAATAAACCTGTTGAGGGCTGATAGAAAACCCTGTGTTGACAGATCGGTGACAAGTTCGATGTGTATCGCACGGACTGCCAAACATACAAATATACATAAGTATGCCTTTTTTAATCTGGAACCTCTACCCTTTTTGTCTGCTATGAGGACAGGCCCAGCGTAGTCTACAGCTGTGCTTGTAAATGGATAGTCTGCATGGAGTCTATGTTGAGGTAGGTTACCCATGATTGGTTGATACGTCACACCTGAGAATCTACAGCATTTTACGCAGCTACGTGTTACCTTTCTAGTGAGATTACGACCATTAACTACCCAATATTTGTGTCGTAACGTAGCTAGCAGCATTTGCGGCCCTGCATGTAAAAAAGCCTTGTGGTAATGTTCTACCAAGAGTTTAGTAATGTGATGTGATGCATGTAAAAGAATTGGATGTTTAGTATCATAATCGTAGTTACTGTTTGAAAGCCTACCTCCTACTCTCAAGATTTGTGCGTTATCCATGAATGGATTCAGACTGAGAAGTTTGTCCTTCGAAGAGAGTGGACGTTTATTTTTTAGTAATGTGTACTGCTTACAAAACATATCCCTCTGTACAATTTTGCATAAGGTTTTCAGTGCAGCATCTAGCTCTGACGTCATAAATGGACCTGTGAATTTATTAGTTTTATTTTTGCAATTATTGATAAATCTCTGAATGTGAGCTATAATGCGCTGTAATTTGTTGAAGTTAGAATAATTAATTGTGAAATTATTTGTATGAGGCTCAGAAGTTGACAAATTACACTGAAACTTGACTTCAGGCAAGTTTTCGATGCTTATATTTTGTGGTTGTGTGGGCATTTGTATATCTGTGGTGTGTAAAAAGCGTGGACCTCCCCACCACAAAGTTGAGTTTTTAAGTTACTTATGGAAGTGTTTTTTGACATGTGACCTAGGTCTTCGTATTGTTGCATGAAATCTACATAATTTTGCCTGTAAATTGGATTTCGTTTGAATTTACGCTCAAGCGCACGAAATCTGCTATGGGCTTGTTCCCGTGAATCACCTAAACATTCAGGCGATTGTCTTAGTGGTATGGTCACCACAAATCTGCCATCTGGCTGACGGTAAGTTGTATTTGTGAAAATATGTTCGCACTCACTCGCAACCTTTGTTGGAGTTTGTTGAGTGGTGCCAACTGCTTCTAACTCAAAGAACTTATCTAGTTTAGCTTCGAGCTCAGTGTCGTGACTGAAATTGCAATGGACTGTACTTGAATATTGTGAATTTGTATCTCCAATGGAGCCTGAGACAATCCACCCAAGTGTTGTTTCAACTAGGGTTGGCTTGTTTTTGCCTAGATGGAGGCGATTGTTTGATAAGACCTGCCAGAACAAGTCTGCACCCAGCAGCATCTGCACCTGCGACGGAGTGTTGAATGTGGGATCCGCGAGGTGGATGTGAGGGGAAATATTGAATTCGTCTACATTAATCTTGCGTGTAGGAATGAGTTGCGTGATGTTCGGGACAACAAAACAATTGACATTTGTTGTGAAACCACTACTTGTATGAGATGAAATTGTGACATTACATCGTTTATTGATTTTTGAAACTTGATTATTTAAGCCTTGGACGGTTATTGAAGTGGAATAGCTTGGAATGCGTAATTTCCTTTGTAAACTTTCAACTATGAAACTGGATGTGCTGCCGTTATCGAGTAAAACTCGAACCTTGTGTATGTGACCATCGTGGTCTGCAATGTGAACAATAGCAGTGGATAGTAGTACCTGACTTTGATGTGTAGTGGATAATGTAATACTATTTCTTTGTGACTCTGACTCTGTTTGCGCTTGCCCTTGCAATGCAGGTAAAACTACACACTCACTTTGATTAGGCTTTTTATTGATGTGGGATTGGTGGTCTATGTGTAACATTGTATTGTGTTTGCTTGAACACAGTCTGCATGAACCATATTTACAGCGGCCTTCGTTGTGTCCACCACGTAAACAATTGGTGCAAAGGTTTAACTTCTTAACTCTCTCAATGCGTTCTTCTATTGGCATTGCCTTGAATTTAATGCAATAATAAATTGAATGGCTACGCTTACATATAGGACAAGAATATTGAGGTTGTTTTGGTAATGTTTCATTGGTTATAAATGACCTTTGTCTTGAATGGGTGATATCGCTATGCCTGCGTTGTGGTATTGGATGACTGTGTGTCACCTGCGAGGCTTCCATGGTTTCTAGCAAGTTAGCTCGGTTTCTTAGAAAATTGTTGAAGTCTTCAAGCGTTGCTATATCATCGCTTGAGTTTCTGTGAGCTTCCCAGTCACGGATGGTGGCTGAGTCGAGCTTGCTAGCAACCATATGGATTACTAAAAGGTCCCAATGCTGAGTAGGAACGTTTAATGTTTTTAATGATCTTAAATTATTATTGACAATGTCTATGATACTACGCAAGGCCTTGGAAGATTCTTTATGTAATGTTTCTATGCTGAAAAGTGCTTGTATGTGATTATTTATTAAAATGCGACTGTTATGATAGCGGTTACACAATAGATCCCAAGCGATCTTGTAATTTTCTGAAGAAAAATCTATTGCTTGTATTACTTGAGCTGCGCTATCCTTCAATGATGCACGTAAGTAATGAAATTTGTGTATATTTGGAATGGCAGAGTTCTCGTGGATGAGTGATTTAAATGTATCGTGGTATTCAAGCCAGTCCTGATTGCGGCCAGAAAAGGTAGGTAAAGAGATTGCAGGAAGTCTAAAATGTGGCCCACCTACCTGTGCGACAACATTCGAACCTGCCACCGAGGCGAAATCCTGCCCCGCAGAGGCCGCACCCGCTGCCTCGTTCCTGGCCAACAGCTCCTGGGCGACGGCGATCGTACTGAAGTAGGTGCTCTCACAGCCCTCTCGTTCTGCGAACTCCTCGCCTGGAATTTCCGTTGAATTTTCTATTTCAGTTTGATTCTGATCAAAATCATCATACATTTGTTGCATTTTGGACAATCTAGTATTTAATTCAATAATTTGCAAGCTGTTTAATTCTTTGGACGGTAAAAGTGGCTCAAGAAATGATTTGAAAATTGTAAGTTTTGATTTATGAGATGATCTAGTTCTTTTTAATGACTTGAGTGATTCCATTTTAAATAATAAATTAATATTGCAATGAGTAGTAGCGAAGTAAAGGAAATACAATACTAATAAATTCTGAAAGAGCAACACATATAGTTATTAGAATGAAGCAGTGAAATCAAAGGAAGAAAATAAAAATGTTACGTAACTTAAGCTGAAGAGATTTGATTGCAAAGAAGCGAATTGAAGCAGCGCAAGTAATGCGAGCCAACCGGCAAACCGGTTTCGTGGCCAGCTAGCCGCGTGAGCCACTCGACTCACGGCGCAGGAGATGCAAGCTAACACGGCCCGCTTATCTGAACCGAGCGACGCGCACACCTCACCACGATTTGCAAAAACACAGAAAGAATGCAGTGATTAATAAAGATGTAAATACATGAATGATGATAATCTGTACTATTTTCACCTATAAATGTATATCTAGGTAACTGACTGAGATTGGTAGATATTTCAGCAATACGAATCTGAACCTCTGAAGTTAAAGGAAAGGATTCGTAAGTATGTACTTATTACGTACTTGAAAACCAAAAGTTAGACTGCGCAAATTAAAATTGGAACGACTCACGATTGTGCTTGCTTCTACCGTGCCGCCCCGTTTCTTGGTATGTTTCTTGAAATTGGTTGAATGTTGAAGAGACGTCTCGACGATGTCCTTGATTTGACCTCACCGCTGCGAACGTGTCATGCCGGCGCCTGTTGTTCACCGTGTTTCTAGTTCGCATCCGGCTCGAAAATGTTGATGAAGTTCAAGAAGGATCCTCACTCGAGCGTGTCCCAGTGTTCAAAATAATACGTCAGTATGTATGCATACGTAAAATAGTTTAATGTGTGATATAAATAATGTACAAGCAACGAGTATCTTCGGGCAAGTCTCAGAGCCAAGTGATCGGTCGGCGGCGGGGCCGCGACCGGTGCAGCGGCGGGAGGCGGGGGGGGGTCCTCGCCGTGATGTGTGCGTGAGCGCACACACATAACGCGCTCCTTGTGCGCGTTAACATCAATAAAACCAATTATTGCGATATGAAAATAAAAATGAAAATGGTTTATTCAGTTTAGGCCCTGGTAAGGCACTTAAGAACGTCGAAGAATTTACCACCGGTTCGGAAACTAGCCTTTGAGAAGAACCGGCAAGAAACTCAGCTAGCATCATGTACATTTCGTAACATAAAGAACAAGTCATACATCACAGGAGACCGAAGAGCTGTCAGCTACCTCGGTCAAAGAATTAATCTTGCCATCCAAAGGGGGAATGCTGCCAGCATCTTCGGAACCTTGCCTACAGGGACTCCTTTTAATAATATATTTTAGTTATAAGATTATATTTCTTAAGGTTTGTTTCTTATTCTATCATTCAATGTGTTTTAATAAAAATGTACCCTCAGGAAACTTCAAGGTTCAGATTTGCACGACTAGTTTGTCGATCTATTTACCTATCAGGCATGATTGATCTATGCTCTTGTTACTATGAAGCCTAGATTTTAAGTATATTCAAGGAATTTGAATTGCGACGCATTGGCCAGATGGCGAAATGACCTACTGAGTATGGCATATCCGAAACCAGAGGACTACAAGCTCTTTCCCATGGGCAAGGTCTGCCGGCATGTTCAGGGAGTATTTGAGGAGTCAGGTACGTAAAGCAAAAGGGCAAGGGCGACACAAAAGATCCCAAGGGTCGACGTGCTTCCGGGCAACCGGACCCAATAATGCCACAAAACAAGATAGTTCTAATAAATCCCTGATTATATTCCACAGACCTAATACCAACGCATATACAGTTCCATCGCAGTATTCTGTCCTGTATTCATTATACTCGGATTTACTCCGAGCGCCGACTCTGTTCGACACATTTTCCTGTATAAATGAGGAAATATGCACTGCCGCTACTGAGGGATAAACTTTCCATATTTCATATTACTTCGCCAGTAATGAATGAATGTTCTCAAGCCGGGAATTCTAATCACGTTTCTCGTAGATGGTGGGTAGTAGGTAGTGGGTAGTAGAATATTAACTATTATAAGGTACTGGAGGCAGGGAGATATTAAATTCTTTTTAGCGAAGTAATTTTTGCCAACTTTGTTTTGAAGTTCCTAACTTCAAAATGAAAATTCCTTTGAATGTTATATTTCACTTTTGGTTTTGGATATCTTCATACCTTTCCTTTTACTTCCTTTACCTTTTTGAATAATAAAATCCATTCATTTGTGTTTTGTAACGTAACATTAATTTATTATTTCACTTTAAGTCTAGTCCAAAGTCGTTGGTTACATTTATCATAATTGTTACGTAACTTTCTATATTACTATTAAAATGCATGTTGTCGAGGTGCAGATTAACCGTATTCTTGTTTTATCTATGGAATAATGTGGTATATGGCCATAGATAAAGTCAATTAATACGTATTTATCTGTATATAATGTATGTATGGATTGACAATATTCAAAATATTAGGAAGATTACTTATTCACAGACTCGAAGTCCATTTAAGCCAGATTAATACTCTGAGTAACACATAGTAATGAATAATATTATTTTTTAAACTCGAATTGTTCGCGTGTGCCTAATTTGGAAACACGCAAAGTTGGAGCCAGCTCGGTGGCTTTTAACTTTCCGAGTGGAAATATTTAACCACACAAAATGTGTTTATGTATCCTATTGTCTTATTGTTTGAAACCTGTCCGTGATTGTTTGCAACTTTTGTATTGTTTCATAATACTTGTTTGGTTCATCAAAAAGTTTGTGGGAAAAACGTGCGGAACCTACCTGAGGATGCCATTTATAAAAGATAGAATGTATCACATTTATAGGAGTATGTACTACCCACCAGCGGCTTTGAACGCGTGGTCTGATCTGCCTACAGCAGGCCCTAGCGGCCTTCGCCACGTGGAGACTATATACTAGTACACAGTAACAAGAATAAAACATTCTTGCCGGGTTCTTCTCAACAAAAGCAGCCTTCCAAACCCGGTTGTAGCATTTAAATCATATACAATGTATTTCTGTGTCCTTTTGACAATTTGAAAGTATTTTATAAGATGTCTAATCAAATAAAGATATTTTGAACTTTGAACTTAGATCCATTCGGTAATGAGTGCTGAAAATATTTTTTTTTTAGAATAATATATGTACTAAGTACACAGTGTCGTCACGACACGTATTTCGCACCCTGCACGGGACATCACCGGGTGGAGCTGTAGACCAAAGTCAAAGTCAAAAATATCTTTATTTGATTAGACTTTTTACAAAGTACTTTCAAATCGTCAGAATTACATAATTATACAGGATTATACATGACCATTCTGAAACTAAGCCTCAGAGCATAGTCTCCGCGTGACGAAGACAGCAAAGGCGTGCTGCAGGCAGATCAGGCTGGTGGACCCCCAGCACATACTGGACTGCACTTCACTAGGATAACTATGACATTTGTATACTTATGATAGCGGAATAAAGCATGGAAATATTTTTATACTCTTTTATACCATAAATATGGACTTCCGCAAAGTAACACCTGATTCTTTTCAATGAAAAGTCGCTTATTTGGAATTCCAAACAGACACTACAATTTTATTTATCTGTATAGATAAGAAACGTTTGGAACACTCATTGAAGTTCACACTCCAGGAGACATTCCGGGAACCTACTGGGAAGGTCAGAGCAGATATTATTTTACTAAATAACCACAAAGTATTAAAAATACTTCAAACATAATGTTGTCCTTCAAACACGAAAGTCAATCATCATAATTTAAAAGCGTCTCTTTTCTTTTCGACAAGATAGAAAGAGACAAATGTCAGGGCCTACGCCATGCTGAAGATTAATCGTTTTGATGGTTGGGCTTTTTTCAGTAATTATGAAGGTTTGATTAATGAGCTGCCTTCTTTTTCGACGTTCACAGAAGCTAATTAACATAGCTTGATACTTAGTGGAATTGAAACTAATGAAGCAAGTATACATCCTATTGGGATGTACTTAAACTTGGTGTACTTAAAAAAGTAATTGCACTATATTTTCGCTCCTGTAAATAATTTAATGATTCTAACCTCATATTACCTTTTTGAATATGCACCTACATATGAAATTCAAAGTCCTGATTGACTGACTTATTTGCTATGTAAGTAATTACCATTAACGAAAAATACTGTGTGCTGTTATAATACCACCAGAACGCTACCCATGGCCTTATCCCATACATTTTTGGGGTCGGCACTTGATTCAACCCGATGTGGCTGATCACTTGATTTTCATACGAAGTGACTGCCATCTGACCTTCGCAACCCCTATTACGAGGAAAAATCTGTGAGGTGGGTTAAACCAGACTATTTTAGGCCTCCAACTGACCCGTAACGATTGCCAAAGATGATAAATTGGCACCCACGGCTCTTGACCCTGAATGAAGTAATTTTTATCAAAACGGCAAATATCAAAGTCCCCTAGTGGACATAGGCTCTGGGGGTATACTCCACTTCCATTCGTATTCAAACTCTTCTACCATCTTCAGGTCATCAGCCCATTTAACTAATGACCTCCTAACCGAATTTCGGCCACGATGGCTAATCTCAACGGAGATTAGCCATCTGCGCAGGAGATATTATAGTGCACAAGTGTGTGCGCAAACACAGGCGCACTCTTTATTTCCTCACTCTCATAGTCCGATGGGAGGCAATCCGACACGACCGGGGAGAGACCATGGCATTTACGTCCTTATTGTGAATTTCTTGACAGAAAAACCCAATATCTATTTTTGACCCGACCCGGGAAAGGAACCCGCAATTAACCACTAGACCCAGGCAGTAAGTGGACAGTTCCGCCTACCTAACTTAAATACGCATAAAACCTTATTTAAAAAATTAAATCAAAGCACACCCTTATTCAGAAGTGTTATATCCTCCCTTGATTTAAGACGATAATGTATAATCCAACAATTATTATACAGATAAAACCACAAGTGGCTGTACGTCTTAAGCCCTTTATATCGCTAATGCCTGCTTATCGTGCCTACATGTTCTTTATAGCGATGATGCCAAATCCCTTACTGTTCACCGCTAAATTTTCTTAAGCACAGCCAGTGTTGGGAGAGTAACGATAATCTCTAGACGTTTAATCTTATGCCTCGCCGTAAATGTTCATAGTATTCATAGTAACATTTACGTTTACGTAGTGTCGAGGTTACTGTTGGGTACACACCATGCTACTAACTAATTGATCTTGATATTTGTGATAAAGGAGCCTGGGTTTGGCACTGTACTTTTGCTACAATTAATTAATCTTAATTTGATCTTCGCTTTGACTGACTGGAATTTGCCATGCTCTCAAATATTTACAATATTTTAGTTATTATTTTTGACACGTTTTCATTAGAAGTGTGTCCATGGGCGTATATTCATGTGATATAAATACTGTAACCAGTTTAATATTTTTTTAAAACATAATTTTTTTAATTCTTGCCGGGGTTTTCTCAACAAAAGCAACATTCCAAACCCGGTGGTAACATTTAAATCATGTACAATGTATTTCTGTGTCCTTCTGACAATTTGAAAGTACTTTGTAAGATGTCTAATCAAATAAAAATATTTTGAACTTTAAACTTAGATCCATTCGGTAATGAGTGCTGAAAATATATTTTTTTAATGTATGGATGTGGTCTAGTTATATTTCGATGTGCGCGGGTGTGTTGACATATCCCCATATTACAAAACATTGACTTAGATTATTCTTTGCTTAAAATGAGTCCCATATCTTTGTGATATGGATTTCATTCTTGGTTTAAATCATGTTTTTTAAAAAGGGTTACAATTTTTTTTTAATTCTACTTGGTTTAAGCCTTTGCTAATTGACACAAAACCAGTGTCAGATATGTTTTTTATTGTTCAAGATATGATAGAATTTGACTAGCTTTAAAAAAGCCATAAATCATATATTGCAAGAGGATCGTAAACTATAGATATTCATCGATATAATCACAGCTCATCACCATGCGTTGTGTTGGCTCAGTGTTATTAGTAAGCGAGTAAGCGGTAACATCACTAGATAACTGGGGCTTAATCCGCAAGGTTGTTCGTTCAGTTTATGTGTAATGAAGTTTATATTT
Source organism: Watsonalla binaria (assembly GCA_929442735.1). Taxonomy (NCBI): domain Eukaryota; kingdom Metazoa; phylum Arthropoda; class Insecta; order Lepidoptera; family Drepanidae; genus Watsonalla; species Watsonalla binaria. The sequence goes on from OV838938.1 coordinate 6,564,103, forward strand.
GCAATACTGGGTTATATGAGAATTGAACTGGCTTATCACGCCGTAAAAAGTCTACCATGCGCTGATTAACAAAGTTATAAACTTGTTCTAATGAAAAATCTTAGGATTTCTTAAGAACTTCTGATTTAATTTATATCGATTTTTTTTATTTTATTAACTTCCTTTGTACAAAAAAATATTGTAAATTAAATGTTTAGGTCTCGTTATAGACACAGAACCCCGGACAAGTCTCGCCGTCTGTTTGTCTGCTACACTACAGTATATATTTAATCCTCAATACATAATTATAATGTACCCTGTGGCTACATCTCTAATAACTCGGTAACTAAATGAGCTGTCGAATGAAAGTTTGGCATAGTACCAGTTCTAGTAAACAAAGATCCACTCCAATACATAATTAGATCCGATGTTCGCGTGACGTTTTAGAATATTTTTTATTTTTTTTAATTCCATAGTTTTTATTACATATTTTTATATAAATTACAATGTAATGTATATTTACTCGATTCGATTCTTGCATCTGAAGTTTATCTTTAACCGATTGAGCTAATATACGCGCTTATTACGACAATGCATAATTCCAATATGGCGGATTATTCAAGATGGCGGACTAGTTATTTTTCTGCATTACCACAGTAAGGGCACAGTATAAATGTAGCTTACCCACAATATATGGATAAAAAAAACAGGAAAAAATATGATTTCTTTAATTATTACGTATAAAATCAGATACTCATTTATCGATTGACTTTTAATAATTAGCAGGCACTGAAGCTTGCCATGCGGATAATACCTAATTCCTCGGAATCTTAAGTAGTCTTGACATATTTGTGGATATGATTATAATCGTTACCATGGCGACGAACGGTAATCCATCCAATTAGAAGCAGATCGTTAACTTGCCAGCTCATGTTCGGGTTTGATAACCTGTATTTACTACTTTATATGTAGCTACTTATTTATTTATGTATTCATATAACGTACATATACTCACGCCTGTATTCCCTGAAGAGGTAGGTAGAGGTGTTGTAATAACAAAACCCAGTTTTCACCGAAGATGATTGAGGGCCAATGCGACAGATGGTGGGCTTATCGCTGTGTCAGGCACTATAAGTTTTTAAATTTTTTCTCAGACTTATGCAGGTTTCCTCACGATATTTTCCTTCACCGGAAAAAACTCATTGGTAAAGGCACCGCTGGAATTCGAACTTGCTCAACTCACTCTGCTGGGATCTTGGGTAATTACTGTTGTTTTTTATTATCTTTCAAAATGTTAGTTGTCAAATATACATATTTTTATGTCAGCTGCTTTTTCCTATCTTACAATCAAATTTAGTTTACTTTTAATCTATCGTCTATACCTATTAATTCTGAAAAGTCACTCCAGTTCCAAACTCTTTTTATACATCATGACGTCGCTTCGTAGGCATGATATAATTTCGTATAGAAAATCAGACGCTCAAAGAGATGCACTAAGATTGAGTGATGCTTCAATACCAGGACAACAAAGAACCAAATAATTCCAAGTAGATAGGATACACAGGAAAATTGACAAGATAATACAAGAACTTGGAGCACAAGTCACGTGTCTATAAAACTCCTTTGACAGCATATCAACCGTAAAGTCTCGTCACATTTTGCTCAACAAATTCACATTTTTTCCACATAGGCACAGTATAAAAATGAGCTTACTACAAGCAGTATGGAATCTAGGAACAAATCGTTTGGAATGACACACACACAACAACAGTAGCTTCAATAAAGATTTTTTTTTATTCTCTTTTTTTCTTATTTAGCATCATCCTCACGCTTCGCTAGTAGAAACGATTCAAAATGAATGGGAATGACATATGTCACGTGACTGATTTCATGTCATTTTCATTTTTTTTATAGTTTCCATTACCGCAAATGCGAGAGAAAGTTAGTTTGTCTAGGCCTACAGGAGTATTGTCAGTAACGCGAGTCACATAAACGACGTATATGGGATCTCCATATACGTCGTTTAGGTGTTTTGCAGACATTTTTCTTAAATAGTAAATTTAATAAACTGCAAAAGAAAGAAGCCTCCTGCTCGATTGAGAAAGTTTTAATTTAAAAAAAATGGTCCTATTTACATTATTTTCTTGCCGTTAGTAGGGGGGAGTTACCTCCACTGTTTAACCAGACAAAAGGGCGAGAACCAACGGCCTCCAACCGAGCTTAAACTTAGTTTTTAAGTTCGAGCTCGGTTGGAGGTCGTTGCCACAAGCAACACAGCATCCCGGTGCGGGGCTTAGACTTCGGCTTAGGGCGTTGCTGGAGGATGAGCTAGGGAAGTAGCTGGATCTAAGTGCTATTATTTAAGGACATGTTTAAGGCTAGTAGCTCGGCGCGCACCGGCTCTAGAAAGGGACCAGGTTAATTCCATACTGCTTAACAACCTTATTGTATGTAGTGTGGCATAGGCCCTCCAGCCATCGTGTCAATCCGTATCTATACGCAAAGGATTTCGGTGGATAATTTTTCCTTATTTCGTGGATACATATTTCAAATCAGTTACGTGCATTTTTCGCTTTTTATACTGTATAAGAAATATGTAAGGGGTATTTTATATGAAAACTAGTTTCTCTGTCCACAGTTTCGCCTGTGTGGCAGTAAGATTTCACAACCAACTAACCAAATACATCCCTTACGGTTGGAATTTCGAAAAATCCTTTCTTACTGCATACTTAAATCTCACCAATAACACACTCTTCTAATATCATATAACTAATTGATAAGCTGTGCATTGATTTGTGTTTGTCAGAACTTTGAATTTTATAATGTAATCAGTTGACATAATACGCTGTTTATTTATTCTGTATTTGACACAAGCCACAGATAATACAAATATTACTACAATACTACTTGGCTGGATGGATTTGTGAGTTGTTCTTCTTATAGGGTACAAGTATTGTAATTGTAGTTTTAGTACAGACTAACTATGCCCTGTGGTTTCACCCGCGTAAACTTAACTTCTTGTTTGACTTTAGTTTGCAGAACCCTAAAGCTTTTTAGAAAAAAGTAGCCTCAGTTACTCCTTGTAACATCAGTTAGTGCGAGTACAGAGATAAAATATAGCATATATTAATTGGTGATAATATAGTATTCTAATAATAAAGTGAAATAATATTTAAAGGCGGGGCCTGTACCATGGAGTTTTTCTAAAAAACGTATGTACAGTGATTTCACACCACGTGCTTTACGGTGAAGGAAAACATCGTGAGGAAACCTGCATATTTCTGAGAAGTAATTCAAAGACGTATGTATAGTGCCTGAGACGGCGATAGACTCACCATCTGTCATGTTAGCACTTAATCAAATTCGGTGAAAAGTGGGTGTTGTGATAACAACACCACTGCCTACCCCTTCGGGGAATACAGGCGTGAGCATATGTATGTAATTTTTAAAATCGGTCCAGTGCTTTTTGAGCCAACTCATTACAAACATACATACAAATCTTTCCTCTATAATATTTATTATGCATTTAGAAAAAAGCTCTTTATATGGGATTACAAATAGACACTTCAATTTATCTGTATAGATTTATATTCTCTTTATTTCAATGGCATTCATCCACAGCTGAAGACAGCAAAACTTGAAGATATTTAACTATTCGTACCAATTACATCATATCCGCACCACAATACGGATGGTATGAATGGCATTGTGAACGACTTAATCTAGTCGACACCTCGCGGGAACTTAACAATGGGAAACGGGATCCCATTCTAATGGAACCAGGGATCGTTAAGTTATTCTCAGAATGTTATCCCTTAGGATACTCAAACGTAGAATTAGAGTTGGATAATTGGATGGCTTCCAAAATAGTACTTTTAGATCAGATTCGAAATATGTAGCTGCCTAAGTGGGGGCTGTACCCTCGCCTAACAGGAGATTAATACATGCTGACGCCATCCCAGAAGGGTCCCCGAGGGGTAAGCAGAGGTGTTGTAACAACTACACCCACACTTCACCGAAGATGATTGAGTGCCAACGTGACATAAGGTGAGTCTATCGCCGTCTCAGGCACTATACACACGTCGTGTACGCAAGCGACGCAAGTTAGAATCCCGACGGGGCATATAACAATCGAAAAAACTTATGTGCAGTGACTTGACACCACGTGCTTTACGGTGAAGAAAAACATACATACATACATACATATGCTCACGCCTGTTTTCCCCGAAGGGGTAGGCAGAGGTGTTGTTATCACAACACCCACTTTTCACCGAATTTCTGATTAAGTGCCAACGTGACAGATGGTGAGTCTATCGCCGTCTCAGGCACTATACACACGTCTTTGAATTACTTCTCAGAAATATGCAGGTTTCCTCACGATGTTTTTCTTCACCGTAAAGCACGTGGTGTGAAATCACTGTACATAAGTTTTTTAGAAAAACTCATTGGTACAGGCCCCGCTGGGATTCGAACTTGCGTCGTTTGCGTAGCAGGCGACTGCTCAAACCCCGAGGCCAACATCGTGAAGAAACCTGCATATATCTGAGAAGTAGACTGATAGACTCACCATCTGTTACGTTGGCACTTAATCATCTTCGGTGACAAGTGGGTGTTGTTAACACCTCTGCTTACCCCTTCGGGGAATACAAGCGTGAGCATATGTAAGCGAACAAACATACAATATATATATATTGGTTTAGATGAAGCCTCAATACATAATCTATTTAATGAAACAAAGTAACGCTGCACCCTTTCAATTTATCAGAAAGGGCTGGGATTAAAATGTATGCATCAAATTGATTAATTGGAAACCAAATATTCGTAAACTTCACTTCACTAATGAAATAAAAGCATTTGTGATCATTTTGTTTGAGGGAAATCATAACACAATTTTGTAAAGAGTTATGTTGGGCTCAGGTGTTACGGAAATGCGTAAATTGTTTGCAAAAGCGTTTTTTTATAGGATTCTTCAAATACATTTTATGTAATCTATATATATATCTTTGAAAATTAAAATGATTTATTCACTTTAGGCGCTGGTAAGGCACTTATGAATGTCGAGAAATTTACCACCAGTTCGGAAACTAACCTTCTGAGAAGAGCCGGCAAGAAACTCAGCTGGCATCATGTACATTTCATTACAAAGTAAACAATGATAATTACGAAAAACATGTAAAATTATTCACAATAGTGACAATTGCATCAGCATGCATGTTTGAAAAATTATAATTAAAAAAGTAAAGACAATAGCAAAATTACATCTGTACATCTATCTATATCTATACAGATACAGATAAATAAAATTGAAGTCTGTTTGTAATTCCAAAATAATAGCTTTTCACTTACATATGAAAGTATACACGGTAGGTACTGATATAGAAAAACCTATTAAATGTTTTTTTCTCCGTCTGTCTGTCTGTTTGTCCCGGGTAATCTCCGAAACGGGCTTTTAATGGGATTTTCACTGGCTGATAGCTAATGTTACAAGGAGTAAATTAGGCTACTATAAACAAGAATAAGGGTTGCGTGGGCCACCCATTAAAATTAAGTCTACGCGGGTGAAACGGCGGGGCAAAGTTAGTAAAAAATATTGGTTAAAAATGGTGACTGAGACGGTGATGGGTTGTCTATAGATATTTGGTGAAAAGTGGGTGTTGTTACACTCACCCCTTCGGTGACTGTTCTTAGAGCGCGTGAGCTTACCCTCATAATCCTCTTCCGGGCCTTATCCGGTCGGCACTTGAATCAACCCGATATGGCTGATCACCTGATTTTAACATGAAGCTACTATCACCTGACCTTCGTAACCCCTTTTATGAGAAAAATCGGTAAACTGGGTTAAACCAGTTGTCAGACTCTCTTAGAATATACTAAACAAAATTCTTGTTCCAAACGACGAAATCTCGCACCGAAAAAAATACATTTCCAAAGAGAAAATAGACACTTTCAGAGCAAACTACTTTCTATCCGCCTGGATGATACGGGATTAAGTAAATAAAATCTGGAATTTCACTCCTCAGTTCACATCACGTACAATTTTTATTACATGAGCCTGCTCGATCTACATCGGTTCATGACAAAAATATTGTAGCCATCCGATTGTCATTTGATCCGTTATTGTATTAGTTTTGAGGTCAAACACCATTACACTTTCGATATTTTTGGATTTGGCTCTAAGTGTGCAATTTGATATCTAATATATATAAATCTCGTGTCACAATGTTTGTCCTCAATGGGCTCCTAAACCACTTAACCGATTATAATAAAATTCGCACACCATGTGCAGTTCGATCCAACTTGAGAGATAGGATAGTTTAAATCTCAAATTATAGTCGCAATTTTAATTTATTGCTAATTATTTGTCTGTTATTATTTGACAGTCGCAATTATCTGTTAACTCCAAATGATTCTAACAGATGTCGATACCTTTCGACTGGGTTGAGTAAGTAATCAATAGATGGCGCTGCTCTTAGATTGTTTACTATAATGTAATATAACAAAAACTTTAGCCATAGCAACGCGTGGCCGGGTCAGCTAGTTGACTTATAAGCTGTTAACATGTTGCCAACTATTGCTTAGATATTCGCCGCGTCGGATAAAACAATAATAAAGTTAAAAAAAATAGGGTAAAATGGGACCCTGTTACTATGACTCCGCCGTCGGTACGTATGTCTGTCTGTCAGTCTGTCACTAGGCTGTATCTTATCGTAGAACCGTTATAGTTTAGACATTTAAAATGTTCACTATTTCTGCTGCCACTATAACAACAAATACTAAAAAGAATTGGTGGTCTCGGGGTGTAGCCGTGGTGGCACAGTTGCTATTGCGCTTATCATTCCATCAGCAAAGTTAAGCAACCTAAACCTAGCCAGTAATTGGATGGGTGACCGCCAGAGTCCCCTTCGTGCCTCGGAGAGCACGTTAAGCCGTTGGTCCCGGTAGCCAATTAATCATCTTTGGCAATCGTTACAGGTCAGTTGGGGGCCTAAAATAGTCTGACAACTGGTGTCGTATAAAAATCAGGTGACCAGCCACATCGGGTTGAATCAAGTGCCGACCCCAACAATGTATGTGATAAGGCCAGGGAGATGAGATGGGGTGAAGCCGTGGTGATCTCGGGGGTGAGCAGTCGCCTGCTACAGCGGGCCCTGTACCAATGAGTTTTTCTAAAAACTGAAGTGCAGTGACTTCACACCACTTGCTTTACGGTGAAGGAAAACATAGTGAGGAAACCTGCATATGTTTCAGAAGTAATTCATAGACGTATGTATAGTGCCTGAGACGGCGATGGACTCACCTCTGTCACGTTGACACTTAATCATATTCGGTGAAATGTAGGAGTTGTTGTTACAACACCTCTGCTTTTAAAAATAATATAATAAATATTAAAGAGAGCTAGCTCCCTTACAAAAAACGTGATTTTTTCGCCGTTTTGTACTTAATGGAACGGAACTTGCCTTAATGGACTCGTACTTGGCTGCTTTTATTTTTTCAAAAAACCTTTATTAGAATCCACCTTTGGTCATATTATATGCAGTACAGCATCCGACTATAACTATTCCACATCTAACGGGATTCACCCTATTCAGGTCACTCTCACGTCTTCAATTATGCAGCGATTCCATTAATTATAAGGTAGGTGACGCGCGGATGGCATACCCTTGGTGTTGCAAACATTTAATATTTGTACCGTCAGACGAGCTGGGGGCCAACTATGATCGTTTAAGCAGCGAGAATTACGAACTTCTTAGCTTTGACGTTTAATTTACGATACCAAAACGAAACGTCAAAGCTCAGAAGTTCTTAATACACTCTTCTTAAATAAATTATGGTCCCTTTGCAGAATATAAATGAAGACACACGTCACGCGATTTTTGCAAAATAAAATTTTACACTATTAAAGTACCCAGTTAGTTTAGTATGCTATATGTATGTTATACAAGCACGCTTTTTGAAATTTGGTTTGGAATGTCTTAATTTATTTGAAAGAAAGAAATGAAATATTTTTTATTTTTGGATGATGCTGTTTTTGTGTTCTTCCTTAAGTATGTTAATAAAAAAAAATTGCACACGTCTCCAGAAACCCGTCCCCAACCCAACCCAAGGGTGTCAACTACATTCACTTTTCACCGCAGATGATTAAGTGTTATCGCGCCGGAGAGTGAGTTCTTCGCCGTAAAAGGCACTATACATATGCCTTATTTTTCGGACATAATATGCAGGGTTCCTCACGATGTTTCCCTGTATCGTAAAGCACGTAAGGTGCTTAAGTTATTGGAAAAACTCATTAGTACAGACCGCTGGATAAAATTTTGTAAGCGTAGCAGGCGACTGCTAAAATCCCACGGCCACCATTTCTTGTAGGTATTGACATAATAAAATATTATAGTGCATGCCTCTCGGTACGATTAAGACACACATTTATATTTAGCAGAAAATTCTACATCTTACTTAACCCAAAAAGGCGTATAGTTTACCTAAAGTAATGAGATAATTTAGTAATAACATCATCGTAACGATCAAAGTAATATCCAATCAATTTTCGACCATATTGGGAACCCAATATAACCTAGATTGCAAAATAACATTGACATCGTAATATGAATTGATATTGCCAAGCTGGTTTCTGTATAGAAGCTATCAGAGAAGAGTGGTATTAAAAAATAATGGCATTGCGTTGCGGTAACGAAGTGGTTATTGGATAAATGCTTGTTAAACCAATGGGTTAATAACGGGAATTTGATGGGGATTCTCTTACCAACTTGAGACAAAAATGACATGGGAGTTTTTTACGAGGAACTTTTTAAAAATTTTTAATTTTTTTTAAATAAAAACGCTGAGTTCCTTAACTTAGCTTTCAGTGAAAATCCTGAAAAATTCGGACCAGCCGTTACGGAGTTAAGATAGAAGACAAAAAACATATAAAAAGTATTTTTGTTTCCTCTTAGAAAAAGCCATGATAGAGTCTATAAAAAGCTTTTTTTAAAAGCAAATGAAATTAAAATAGTAAAAATAATGATTTTTAATCAAAATTAAAATATTGGAAATTGACTTCATAAACTAGAAATGTGGTAAACTAACTCATCTTACAACGCCTTATATAAGAATATTTTTTTTAATATTCGTTTTATATATTATGGACGATAGTTTGATAGAAAGTTACACAAGAATGGCGGACCAATTTTGATAAAACTTTAAGCTATCAAACACCCCACCAACGAGGTGGTTGAAGTGTTTCATCTATCTACAATTAAATTAAATAGAAGTGCCTGTTTGTAATTTCAAATTAACACCTTAACACTAAATGCATATGAGAGTATATACCTACGGCACTCACATAAAAAAATCTTTCTGTCTGTCAGTCCATCTATCTGTTTGTTCACTGGCACATAGGTAATGTTTAAAAATAAAACCTTAGAGTTCTCCGCGGGTCTCCCTTGAAATCAAGTCTTTAATTCATATATATTTATTGCATTTATGTTACTCACATGTACGATAAAAATTAATCTGAATTATAATAATATCCCAAGTAAACCCTGTTAGGGCTCATCAACGTGAGAGGCACTACTAGAACTATTCATATCAATATATTTATCAATAAGTACCTAATATGTATAAAATTATTTGGGTTATTCCAATAATCTCCATTGAAAGTCCCCATTAATGGGGAATAGTGGAAAAAAATACCAAAAATCCCCATTGCGATCGAAAGCAGCTTGGAATGGGGATTTTGAACCAATTTCCACTAATTGATGGGGATTTTCAATGGGGATTATTGGAATAACCCAATTAATATCACTAAACAACAACGTAGTATCTATTATTTTTTATATTATATTATAACAGATAACGCAGTGTATCTTCGCGGGTGAATCCACTAATCACAGCTAGTTAATAATAAAAAATACGCGCCATAGAGCCGCCGTTCCAAAATGATCTTAATACTTTATTGTTTTACAACAAACTGTAAAAGCAATGCCGTCAGCAAACATCATAAAAAAGGTAATTAGTTAGAAAGCCTTCCAAATTGATATTTTTATTTTCTGCTAGTATTCTGTCTGATTTCACTGAGAGGAGCTCGTAGCACAGTTGCTATTGCGCATATCATTCGATCAGCGAACTTAAGCAACCCTAACCCTAGCTAATAATTGGATGGGTGACCGCCCGAGTTCCCTCGGTGTCTCGGAGAGCACGTTAAGCCGTCGGTCTCGGTTGACAATTTATCATCTTTGGCAATCGTTACAGGTCAGGCCAAAAATAGTCTGACATCTGGCTTAACCCAGAGCACAGGTTTTCCTCGTCAAAGAGGTTGCGAAGGTCAGATGGTATTCGCTTTGTATAAAAATTAGGTGATCAGCCACATCGGGATGAATCAAGTCCCGACCCCAAGAATGTATGGGATAAGGCCAGGGAGATCATTCTGTCTGATTTCACACATTTCACATGTTTCCAATCAAGCTCGCCTCAGCCAATACCATTCCTTTAGGACGATTAGAAATAGCCCTGTTTGCCCTCAACCTAAAAACGCACGGGTGACGTCATACGCCCATCCTCCCGACCTTTACTGAATTTATTAATTCATTCTTATGCATTGTGGCATAAATGTGTGTGAAATTAACTTGAGTCAAGGCTCGCGTTATTAGGAGTGTTCCAATTTGCATTATTATTCAGGGTTATTTTAATATGGAACGGGGGGCGTTTTTTCTTTCTGAAGCTGCGGCGTAAGCGGCTGCAGCCCGAGTGCAGGAACGAGAGTTATTCGCGTATTTCCTTATTATGCCACAAGAGCACGGCACTACTAAGAAAGCAATATTACCTATGTTAATGAACGATAACTAAGGTAGCAATATTTTGATGATATCTTCAGAAACGTAGATGTACAGGCGCTAGTCAGATAGAATTGGGGAGTTTCCGCTATGCCTTCTTTCTTAATGATATGAATGAAGAGCATCAAACTACGCTGGGAGTCGCTGCACAAATTCTCATACTAATATTCTGCGGAGACGCTAACGAGTATAGATTACGAAAACGGTGGCAAACCCGTGATAGGGGAACTGTAGAGAAGGATACTTTCTCACTTCTCATACGGTGCGCTGCGGTCGTGGTTGTCATGTTGTTTATAGTTAGGAGCAGCTGCTATTTGCTTTACGATAGCCCGCCATGGTGGCCTTGAGGTTTAAGCAGTCACCTGCTACGCAAGCGACGCAAGTTCGAATCCCAGCGGGGCCTGTACCAATGAGTTTTTCTAAAAAAGAAACTTATGTACAGTGATTTCACACCACGTGCTCTACGGTAACGGAAAACATCGTGAGGAAACCTGCATATTTCTGAGAAGTAATTCAATGACGTATATAAAGTGTCTGAGACGGCGATGGACTCACCATCTGTCACGTTGGCACTTAATCATCTTCGGTGAAAAGTGGGTGTTGTGATTACAACACCTCTGCCTACCCCTTCAGGGAATACAGGCGTAGGCATATGCATGTATAGCCCGCCATCTATCTCTATTGGCCGCCATCTTTGAGCACTGGTACACCGGCCCACCAATCGCCGATTTGACCTGATCTATCCACCGTATAGGGGACCTCCCCCGTGCTCTTGTACGTTCCACTTTTCCCGACACAAATAGACACACACTTCTTAAAAAAACCATGGAATATTTAATTGAGAAGTTCACTTTGGGGTCATATCCCAGTCGCGTTATTCTGTAAGGTCAGCGAGAAGATCACTTTGGGGTCATATCCCAGTCGCGTTATTCTGTAAGGTCAGCATGGAACTCTACTTCAAGCGTCGGATTCGATCCTAGGAAATTGATACATAATGCATAGATGGTAAAGTTTAATTTGATATCTTTCAAACGGTCGCTGAGAAACCGAAATAAAAGCAGGGATCAAAAAGTGTTTCTTCTAGTACTTGAGAACGTTTTACCTCAATGTTTTACTCCCTTCAATTTTCCTGTGAAAAGTTTAAAATATTCCGTTGTAGAAGGCCGGTGTCGCGATGAGAAATATAAGCAATTTCTCCTTTAGCGGGAGATTACTTAGATCGCTTATTACAGTGCCTCCGTGTTTTTCCAGAATATTTATAAGGCTCTCACGCTTCGCTCCTCGCGCCATTTAGGCATTCTGGATATCGTTCTTTTATAAATTGCATGTAATATTTCTTATACTAATTGCAAATCTGTGAATTTTGAGTAAAGTTAAGACCGCATTGGACGTGTTACACTGCCATTATTATTATAACTCAACCACAGTTTTATTCTCCACTATAAGTTTATTAAATCTATTACGTAAAAAGGAGGAGGTTCTCTTGTTCGAGGTTCTATAATATACCTAAAATAAATGATTGTAATACTGAGAGCGGCATTTTACGATTTCTTATTATGTTTAATATTTTAATTTGCATACTTTCTTTATATGATAAAATTTTTACAATGTTTAATTTGAGTATCAGCACATTCGATATTAAATGAGAAAGTATGTCAGCATTATGGCGATTGATCCATAATAAATACTCTACTTAGGTCGAAACAAGATGGCGCTGAATGATGATGTCCAAACATTATAATATACCAAATGAATCGATCCAGAAAAGTTATATACTTATGTCATCATCATCTGCTTGGCCTTATCCCGTACACTGTTGGGGTCGGCACTTGATTCAACCCGATGTGGCTGATCACCTGATTTTTATACGAAGCGACTGCCATCTGACCTTCGCACCCCCTTTTACGAGGAAAATCTGTGATCTGGGTTAAACCAGTTGTCAAACTATTTTGGGCCACCGACTGACCTGTAAAGATTGCCAATGATGATAAATTGGCAACCGGGGCCGACGCACGGAGGGAACTCATCCAATTACTGGCTAGTTCTATGTTTGCTTAGCTTCGCTGATCGAATGTTATGCGCAAAGCAACTGTGCCACGAGCTCCTGCTAAAAGTTATATACTTATGTATAAGATGAAAAGTCGCATTAAGAATTAAATTTAAACAAATGGAACCTCGACACGCGTCCTTACGCGAGGCTTACTACACAGCACGAAGGTAACATCAAAAACTTTAAGTCCCTTTTACATTTCAGCGAGAAACCTTAAAATAACGACTAGTATCCTAACAAATCGCTGTGCTTTTTAATATTAGATCGTTCCTCCAACCGAGGTCGATTACAAGTAACCCATCATGAATATTAATCTGCTACAACCTAGAGTGACCCCGAAGGGCGTTAGGGGCCTATTAGGGAAATTTATGATTACTTATTAAACGGGAAAACAACGTTTTCTTGCGGTTTACAAGCTTTTTTCAGTAGGCTTTAAGTTAGAATTATTCAGACTCCTCATTGGTCTAGTAGTTGCAACGCTATTACAGAATACGAGGTCTTGGGTTCGATTTTTGAGTCAAGCAAAGTGTTATTGAGTTTTAATAGCAAATAAGTGTATGGGTCAGTGCCCGGGTAAACGCAATAAGCTCGCTCCTTTTGATATGGGTCTTACACAACTGGTAAAATGTACCCCTTCGGGGTATACAAGCATATTATATATGTTATCAATATTCAACTACTTCATTTCCATGTAGAATGCGCGATAATGTAAAAAATAATAAAAAAATATTCATTAAGTGTGGCCTAAACGAGCCGTAGTGGTAGTGGAGTTTGAGCAGTCGCCTGCTACGCAAGCGACGCAAGTTCGAATCCTAGGGCCTGTACCAATGAGTTTTTCTAAAAATGTATGCAGTGATGTCACACCACGTGCTTTAGGGTGAAAGAAAACATCGTGAGGGAACCTGCATATGTCTGAGAAGTAATTCAAATACATAGGTATGTATAGTGCCTGAGAGGGCGATGGACTCACCCTCTGTCACGTTGGCACTTAATCATATTCGGTGACATGTCGATGTTGTTATTACAAAACCTCTGCTTACTCCTTCATGGACCCTTCTGGGATGGTGTGAATATATTTTTTATCAATAAGACAGATACAGGGTGAGAAGGCAAAAGTTTCAAAAATAATTTATGAATAACAATTCAAACTAGTTCAGAATTAATTTGCTGGCTGCGGTTCCACTTCGGTTCCACAATGAAATGTCGATGCAAGTAACAAGGCTACTGCATTTAGAGCACCCTTAACCTGCGAGGTCGGCATTAATCAAACAGCCCGTTTAATTAACAAAGACTTATTATCCAACCTATGTAAATATCTATATACATAAAACAAAGTAGTTATAGTTACACCATATATGAATCAAAAACAGCTGGACCGATTTAGTGACCTCCGATTCCTGATAAATAAGTTAATTTTGAATCCTACAATCCTCAGCAATTCTAAGCTCAAGTCATATACAATTTTTGACTGCGGGTGAAGCCGTAGGGCACTGCTAGTTATGCTTAAATTATAAAAATGACCTATCAGCTGTCAGATAAGGAGTGCATTGAAAAAATTTAAGAATAATTATAAGACCTATCTCATTAAGTACGGATTATTTTCAAGGTTTGAAATATGTAAGGATCGTAGCATGAGGCAAACGATGGAATCTGCCTACCTCATAGGATACAGGTGTGAGCATATATGTGTATGTATTTTATGGGTATAACTAGCTGTGCACCGTGGTTTCATCCACGTAGATTTAGTTTTATATAATATATGGTTTTAAAATTGACGAAGGGTAGAATTAATCAAAATCCTTCTTAGCGGATGCTTACGTCATAACATCTACCTGCATGCCAAATTTCAGCCCGATCCGTCCAGTGGTTTGGGCTGTGCGTTGATAGATCACTATGTCAGTCAATCAGTCCTTTGAGTTGTATATTTAGATGCTTACCCTATTTATGTTAAGATAATACACATCCAATTAAAATCATATTATAAAAGAATTTAAGATTTAATGTCAGAAAGAGGGAATTCAGTTATAAGTAGGTAGGTACTAATATGTATTGTTAGATGTATTATAATATAAATATATAAAATGTCCAGTCCTACAACTGGTTTAACCCAGATCACAGATTTTCCTCGTAAAAGGGGTTGCGAAGGTCAGATGGCAGTCGCTTCGTATAAAAATCAGGTGATCAGCCAGATCGGGTTGAATCAAGTGCCGACCCCGACAATGTATGGGATAAGGCCCGGGAGATGATGATATATAATGTCCGGTGGTTTGGGCTGTGCGTTGATAGATCACTATGTCAGTCAGTCAGTAACCTTTGAGTTATATATATTTAGATACGTTGTCTGTCCGTCTGTTAGCTTCCGTCCGTGACGAATGCCTTGTAGTGGCTATTTTTAAGCGCCACACCGAAAAACTAAAACAAAGAGGAGGTTCTATGTTTTTTTCGGTTATCCTTTCTTATACACAACGACGACGTGATTTTGCATAATTTGACCACTTTGTAGAGCTTCAAATATTACTTTTTATCCCACAAAATAAACTATTCCCGTGGGAAAGTAGTCCCATGCAATAATGGCTGCTCGTAATAATAAAAGATTTGTAATTTATTGATCAGCGACCAAGAGTTGTTACGACCATTTGTCCGACTGAGCGTAAGGGACAGGTGTATGTGACGTGTTACATTTATCACTGTCTATCATTTGAACAATTACAGTAATAACAAAGCGCTATGGATCCCATGTTAGGGAAAACATGGAATATAACCTTCTAGCTTTTACCTACCTGTGTAATATTTTTAAAGCAGTTTTGACAGTGGGATGGAAACTCCCATTTAAAAATTATTCAAAATTATTCCGTTGTTCATCAGTGATGGTAACATACAGACAGACAACTGAATTACTCACAAGATGTCGCGATAAGTCAAATGACACAATGATTTACATTAATGTCCTAATTCTCTTCTGAAGCCCTACCATGACGATACTTTATACGATGGACGATACCTACGATACTTATATATGATGTTTTAACTCTTATGATGTGACATGACTGTATATGACGTGTATAAGTCTTTCACTATCACACAGTGTCACTATGATGGTAATAAACATTCATGGTTAGGATCTGACACTTACAGAAAATTTCATATATACAGATATATAAAATTGAAGTGTCTGTTAAATAACAGCTTTTAACTAATTACAGTATGAAAGTATGACATATAAAAACTATTTCTAAAATTTTCCTCTGTCTGTCTGTTTTTCCGGGTAATCTCTGAAACTTAAACGGGACTTTCAATGGCAGATAGCAAATGTTACATGGAGTAACTTAGACTTTTATTTCAAAAAAGCACTAAGAGAAGCGAATAAAATCAAATCTACGCAGGTGAAACCGCGAGGCATAGCTAGTTATGTAATATAATCATTAATCCAATTTGTGCACTCAATTTAACATCCGAGTAAAATGTATTTTCCAAAGCATGCAAACCATTTGCACTGCGGTTCAAACCACCATGCGGTATTACCGTAATGACGACTTCGCTAGCATTGGACTTATTTAGAGGCCGTTTTGAGTGCTATTCAGATTTTGAACTAATGCAGTAGCTGTTTAATGTTCATTATTGACCCAATTTGTGCTTTGTCAGCTGCAATGGTTAGGTAATTGCTTTCTACAAAATGTAACTAGCGTTATCTACTGTCATCGATATAGCAGTGACGTCTTACCAGCGTCTAAGCTTTGACGTTTCATTCTGGTACCGTAAAATTAAATGACAAAGCGAAGATGTTCTTAATACGCGCTGCTTAAAAAAATAAAGTTAGGTTAGGGTAATTTGGACGGGCTCATGGCATGTGTCCTATTTCTTCTCTCTTATTTTTAAACGACTTAAAAAAAAGGAATCTCTCGATTCAACTGTATATTTTTCAAGAAACCTATTCGATTATATCCCAGACTCTTGTACGTCAAAGGACAACCATTTCACATAAGAAAACCATCTCACTGTAAGGAATAAGCTGGTCTTTCGAGCCTGAACCGATTTTTTATTGCTACAAGGCTGCAAGGCTGTACCCCAAAAATAAATATAAAGCAGATCATAGCTGTCGGCTTTCTTCATTGGTTGTCTTGATGCAATTCTTTGAGTATAATTTGCATGCACCTTTATCTGGAAGATTCTGCGAATTTTCTATCTTATTTCTATCTCACTAGAAGGTAAAATGATCAGACTTTTCATTTGAGTTGGTGAAGTACTTTCAAGGCTGACCTTGCATGAAGGTCTCAGGGCCTCATCCCACTCAATTCGGATTGCGTAAATTATGTGTGAGGGACAAAAGTAGCATGGTATTTGCCTTCATTCGAAATTCCCAAGGGTATCCAAAAACCTTTTTAACAAACCGTAAAATTACCCAAAAATTTACGTTAAAATTGGTAAAAGCAAACTGGCGTAGGTAGAGCAGGCATTCTCCAAAAATGATTTTCAGTGTTACTAGCCACATAAAATTGCAAATTAGTTTTGCTGTTACCTACTTTAAAAACTGCACACTTCACCGTTTAAACTTTAGTCAAAGTCAAAGTCAAAAGTATCTTTATTCGATTAGACTTTTTACAAAGTACTTTCAAATCGTCAGAATGACATAATTATACAGGATTATACATGCTACCGCCAGGTTCGGAAGGTTGCTTTTACTGAGAAGAACCTGGCAAGAAACTCAGTAATTACTCTTTTCAAAAATATTATGCAATTTAAAGAATACAAAATAAATAATTTGAAAAAACCGTGAGCTCATGGACAATGTTCCAATGCACAAATGTCGATAAAAATTAACATAACTAAAAATCTAGTTTAAGAAAGTTGACATCTTAAAACTGCCTGGAACTCAATTTTAAGGTGATATTAAAACAATTTTTCACTCACCCCTAACTTTATATTTTACGTCAGCTCCGCAGCTTCTTCATTCGAATGCGTTATTAATTTTTGGGTTTCATAATGCCCTGCGTAAGCTCACGCCTTTTCAGAACGGTCCCCGAAGGACTGAGGTGTAACAACACCATATTATCACCGAGGATGATGAGGCAGATTGTGAGCCCATTGCCGTCTCAGGCATTAGACATTTCACTTACTTCTTGACATATTATTATGTAAACTGCAGGTTTGGAAATACTTAGGTCAATACCTTTCTATGTGGGCTAACTACAACAGTTTTTTCTTCAAAGATCTGGTACTTCACCAAAGATATTTTCTACAATGCAAGGCATAACCTGTCTTAACAACTGTTTATCACCTATTAGGAAAGCAGCTTTTTCATTTACTTGAGCTCTCAAAGAATAATGTTGGCCTTCACGGAGCCTACTATCATCGGTTCAAGCAGAACGTATTAAGAACTTCTGAGCATTGACGTTTTTGGTACCGTCGAATCAAACGTCAATGCGAAGAAGTAATACGCGCTGCTTAGCTGCGACCGTAGTTCGAAACTGTAAAGAATATTTTTGTATGTTTAAGGTGGCAGTCAGCATTCTGTAGGTCAGTCATGTCACTAACTAGATGAGTCATTCCGAACCCAGGGTTGTTTGTTGTGAAAAGTATAAAATAATGAAATTGTGTAATGTATGCAGGTCACGCGTGCAAACAAACCTCTTGAGGTCTACATTATTCATGGCTGTGTGTCAACCCTGAAGTATTGAATTGCAAATAAATGTTGGTATTTGTCATTTTAGCATTTTACATTCGCATTTATTTTTCATTTTAAAATTGCCAACATTTTCTAGGTAGTATGTACACGTTTGCAACACAAAAGGCATTTGAATGAATATTGTTGTGAAAATTACGTGGTATTCTTTGATAAGGTAAAGCTGCCGTCTCTTATTTCATGAGTCCGTCTCTGTCAACCCCTTTATCGAGGAAAATCTGTGAACTGGGTTAAACCAGTTGTCAGACTATTTTAGGCCTCCGACTGACCTGTAAAGACTGCCAAAGATGATAAATTGGCAACCTTTGGCAACCAAATTTTGGTTCCTCTTCTTGGTTCTCCCGTTTGAAGTAGATCTTGGAAAAAGTGGTGTCAGATGAAATATACAAAAAAATACCTATTTGACTCAGAATTGGACTGTCAACTCTCTAAATCTAGAATAAATCGGCGAGCCTGCAAATACTTCCCAAATCAGTTTGGAAACATCTTGAAGAGATGTTAAGCGACAGACAGAGGGGGGAGAAAATGCTTGTAAAAGAAATACCTGTATAACAAACATACATATTGCTCTTTACATACATATGGCTCTTGCCTATATTTCCCGAAGAGGTAGGCAGAGGTGTTGTAATAACAACACCCACTTTTCATTCTCAGGCACTATATGCAGGCTTCTGCACGAAGTTTTTCTTCACCGTAAAGCACGTGGTGTGAAATCATTGTACATAAGTTTTTAGAAAAACTCATTGGTACAGGCCCCACTGGGATTCGAACTTGCGTCGCTTGCATACTAGGCGACTGGTAGAACCCCTCAGCCACCACGGCTCTTAAAATATCTATATTTTCTTTAATAATTTGTTAATTTATTTACGTCACGTTTTAATAATGTGACGCGCTTACCGCATAACACCAAAAAGCGCTTATAATGAATAGGGTTATAATCGTATTTCGAAGGCTTCGAACGCAAGTATAAAATATGGGTAATTGAATTGATTTAGATATTTTAACGGGAGGAAATTTCCTTCATTTTTAGGGCCTCGCGATTTAATATTCATAATGTGAGGGATTTGAGGTGAGCATTCCCCTTTTATAATATTGAAATATTGTTAATATGATCAAGCCTTTTAGTAAAATAAGCCAAGTTTGCGTAAAGATGAGGGTGGAAATTAGTGGAATACCTATTTGGAATCCAACCAAAACGCGTCTCTTAAAAAGAATCAAATTATTTCCATACAAACCTATAAGTAGTTATAATAATCATCATCATGAATTTAAGAGTAATAACTCTTGTCGGTGTAACCGATGCATTTCTTTCTACCTGTCTCTGTCCAGTGCCATCTCTTTGACCTCCTTATACGGCATGACAGACACCTTTTCCTTAACTTGTCTCATGTATGTTAGCCGTGGTCTTCCTCTCCCTCTCTTCCCTTCTTCCTTTCCTTCTATAATAGAAGGAAAGGAAGTTTTTAAAGAAGGTATCATGTCACACAAGGTGCCCAATCATCAAAATAATAATAAAAAAATATTATTTTATTATAAAAAGAAACAAAACATTTCCAAAAACAACCTATAAGTATTTAATAACAAAATATGCTTGGGTATAATTTTTTGTAATCTTAAAGAAAATAAAAAGTATTAAAGCCACTATTCCTTTCATTATATGTCCTTGAATTACTTATGCTGATATATGCTGATATATGACATATGCTGGTTCTCTCACAACTTTTTCCTTCACCGTAAAGAACCTGGGGTGTAATTACTGTACTTAAGTTGTTTGAAAAACACATTGATACAAGCCCTTCTGGGATTCGAACTTGCGTCCTCCACGGCTATGTAATGCAAATAATTCCATCCATCTATTAGCGGCGCCTTTACCAATGAGTTTTTCTTAAAAACTTATTTACGGTGATTTCACACCACGTGCTTTTCGGTGAAGGAAAACATCGTGAGGAAACCTGCATATTTCTGAGAAGTAATTCAATGACGTATGTATAGTGCCTGAGACGGCGATAGACTCAACATCTGTCACGTTGGCACTTAAACAAATTCGATGAAAAGTGGGTGTTGTGATAACAACACCTCTGCCTACCCCTTCGGGGAATACAGGCGTGAGCATATGTATGTATGTACTTTTCCATTACATCGAGCGCCCGAACAATGTATGAGATAAGGTCAGGGGTGAAACAAATTACAATTAAAATTTGAGCAGCATTACAAACAATAACTTGGTACGTATCAATCAATCAATCAACCACCCGTTGTTTGCTCGTCCATTATCGGACAATGGACATTGGAACCGTCAACGCAATGCGCTTACTTTGTATAAAGAATGTAATAATGTTCGCTTTTCATGTGTGTTTGAAAAGGCTCCGGTAAGGTAATTTTTAGGTTCCGCCCCATAGGGTAAGAAATGTGACCCAAATACTTCTCTAGATGCAGCTTGCTATCTAGATGCAGCTGCATCTCATGAACTCACATTTTTACCGAATATGATTACATGCCAGCATGACAGACGTCTTACTTCTCAGACACTTGCAGATTTCCTCACGATATTCGCCTGCACCACCTATGGTATGGTACTTTGCGCCATCACAGCTGTTTTTTAATTATTTTCAGCAATTTGTACTAAATTTATGAAAAACTTATTGAGTACTTATTTTTAATTGAAGTTACTTTTAATTAGTGTTTTCTAAAAACAGTGTAATTCAAACGGTTTATCATACACCAACTAAGCTGGAATTAATTTTCGGCGCTCATGCTGCGGGATAGAAAGCGTGTTTGGGTAATTTCATATTTGAATTTTTAACATAAAAGGTCCGTGATATTTGCATGCCCGTTCTGAATTTAATAATGACTTAATTAAACGAGCGCGGCACATCATACTTACTTAAAAATATGAAAATGTTTATCTATTTTTTGGATCTGCCAAAAATGGCAAAATACCCTACTGTAAGCCAACATGCAGGTTAATTCCCTCGTTTGTCCCGAGTTCGATTCCCGGGTCGGGTCAAAAATAGTTATTGGTTTCTGTCAAGAACTTCACAATAAATACTTGGAGTTTGGAAGTTGGCGGTGTTTCCACCCCCGTGCCTCGGAAAGCACGTTAACCCGTTGGTCCTACACCTGATCTCTCTCCGGTCGTGTCGGATTGCCTCCCATCGGACTATCAGTGTGAATTATAATGTCTCCTGCGCAGATAGCTAAGCCCTGTTGAGATTTGTCGCCGTTACCGAAATCGAAATTCGCGTACGAGATCATTATTATTACATGCAGGTAGTTTCGTTTGCGAAGGCGGGTTGTGATTGAAATCCAAACTTGACAGCACATTTTTAGTCACAATTAAATACGCAAACGAAGTATCATAACACACGTGATGCTAAGCGGCTACTGCAGCCTCTGAAACCAAACACCATCAGGACTTTCTTCACTCAAGTTTTTAACTTATTTTTTTTTCTAAATCAAATATAATTCGCACGATGCAAACATAATGACAACCTATTGATAGCACATCGACGCTACCACAGTATACAAATAAGCTTACTGCAAGCAGTATGGTCACTAGGCCTATTTACTTTTTGAAATGAGATTGTTTGCTCCATACGGCTGTCACTCGAGTTTTTAAAATGTACCGTAAATAAAATTTAGATTATAGATATATTAAGATAGGTCGCGTATTTGTCATATAAATGACGTAAACGCGATCTGCCACGAACGCAACACCTCTATGACAGCATTACCAGGAGGTGCTTAGAATAATGAGTCGTGTGGAGATGCGAGAGTATGTGTGAGTTTAGAACGGTTTCTTCTAAGACACGTTCACTGTTAACGACGCGTCTGTCCGTCCATCTGTTAGAGAATTTACGAAGTTGAAATGTTAGCAGTGAATATGTTAACATTCTGCTTGTAGTAAGCTATATACTGTGACATTACTTCTATTCCTTTAACCCTCGATAAACGAAACAATGACTATACTTATATGCACGATTGTAACGTCAAAATTATAAAAAAAACTTTTTTAAACAATATTTTTTTGTTTAAATGCTTCATTGAAATTGCAAAACCAAATATTGAGACAATAATTTGCTCCAAAACGGTGGGTAGAGAACAAATATCCACAAAAGGGTTCATAAAAACAATATCCGTGGAATGAAGTGGAAACATTCTCGTGAATGATACATGAACGCGCGGCCCAGGTACGTATGACTCATAAATATGTCTGAGTGGCGTGATTTATATTGTTTTTTCATAAATATTGTGTTACACGTGTTCTCGGATACGACTTCACTCATTACAGTGGCTTTTATATACTACAAAGTTGGCAAAAAATCTTTAAGCAGAACAATTTTATTATGCGCTGTACTGACTTATTTTTTATCTTAGTGACATTGGACAGCTATTTCGGCACGTCTTAGGTATTTTTTTATCTATACATACATACTCACGCCTGTCTCCCAGGGGGTAGGCAGAGACCACCGTTCGCCACCTGCTACGATCCTTACATACATCCTTCGCTTCATCCACATTCATGCCTTTCTACATCTCTCTAGAGAAAAAAAGGTTACCTACTTGGACAAAATACGAACATAACACAAGGGATTTATTTTAAAAAACATCAATGCACTGCTTATAGTAATTTAAAAGGTATGTAGTTTCCTAAATTTGACCCCGATGCAGTTGAAAGGGGGCTTGAATTTTATTTTTATTATCCATCCATCCATTTTATTTTATATATATATTTAATGTTTTCCAATACTACTATTCCAACAAAATATTGATTTCATGATTTTGTAGCGAAAAATATATTTAACACACACAACCCCTCCGATTAATTTTAACCATATATACGGAGTGTTACGAACGTGAATACGTTTATCGATGGTATAAATGACACCACTTATTCTCTGTCCAAATAAACGAGCCTCAGAATTTGTTGATTCCTCTCCTCTCATGTTTTTTCATACATTCATACATATTTACGCTATCTCGTACCCTTGAACTTGGCGTATTTATCTTGTGAATCCGTCTCGAGCTTGAGCCAGTGAGATGTTTATTATGTACACAGAAAACAGAATACAGCCTTCCCCTTTGATTGATTATGGCCATGTGCAAAATATAGTTGCTAGGTAGTTTTTGGAATTTTATTTATTTATTTAATAGGTTAGGATACATATTTTCTGCGTTTGCGGTTGAAACTCTGGGACCTTGGGGTCCAGATGCTCATCAACTTTTCAAAGAGGTTGCACGTCGTCTTGTAGAAGCTTCTCGTGACAAGCGGGCTGGGGCTTTTCTCGCTCAGAGCATCAGCATTGCTATTCAACGTGGCAATGCTGCCAGCCTTCTTGGCACGATCCCGAGAGACACCGATTTGGGCCAAGTTTTATACTTGTAATTAGTTTTTAGTTACTTAATAAAAAGTTATTTAGTGTTTAATAGGTTTAAGCAACTCACGGGAGCACTAACAAGTCATTATGGGACAAAAGAACATCTTCATAAGATGAGCTTATCTAACGATGTGGTGTGTAGGTACTGTCAATCAGAAGCCGAAACCATGAGTCACCTAATATGCAATTGCGACGCACTGGCCAGATGGCGAACGGACCTACTGGGTGAGGCGTATTCGAAACCAGAGGACTACAAACTCTTCCCCGTGGGCAAGATCTGCCGGCTTGTTCAGGGAGTATTTGAGGAGTCAGGTACGTAGAGCAAAAGGGCAAGGGCGGCACAAAAGATCCCAAGGGTCGGCGTGCTTCCGGGCAACCGGACCCAATAATGCCACAAAAAGATAAGATAATAGGTTTATTAACTTGATTTTCAAACGAAGCGACTGCCGTCTGACATTCGTAACCTTTGCTACGAGTAAAATAGGTAATTTGGGTTAAAACAGTTTTCAGACTTTCTTAGGCCTCCGACTGACCTTTAACGATTGACAAAGATAATAAATTGGCAACCGGGACCGATGACTTGTCGTGCTCTCCGAGGCAAGGAGGGATCTCGGGTGGTCACCCATCAAACTCGGCTTGAGTAAGGGTTGCTTAACTTTGCTGATCGAATGATATGCGCAATAGCAACTGTGCCACGAGCTCCTCGGCGCACTTGTATTATTACCATGATACTCTAACGCATATTACGAGACAGGTGTATAAATCTATCACTGTCGCACAGCTAAACTATTACGGCAATAAGAGCTCACGGGCCTCTGCGCATGAAATATGCATGTGGCGGACCTCACTCTATTTCAATTTCAGATTTGTTTTTATACCACGCTGTCCGGGTAAGGGCAGATGAACTGGGACCAATCGACTTCTGGTCCCTGCGCTAATGCGCTTAACGCTGCGGCACAGTGTACACACTAGCTTACTACAAACAGTACGGAATTAATATTTTTCATTCTATTACAAGCTTTAGCCCGCGGTTTCTCCCGCGTGGAATTAATTTTGTGTGTGGTTCGAAGAACCCTAATGTTTTTTTTGTAATAAAACTAACCTTAGTTAGTCCTTGTAACATTAGCTATTTGCCAGTGAAAATCTCGTGAAAACCAGTTAAGCGGTTTCAGATATTACGCGGAGCAAACAAACAGACAAACAGAGAGAGAAAAAAATTTTAATTAATATGTAAAATTACATAGTTTTTTTATGTAATTAGCGTACCTATATTCTTTCATAATATGCATTTAGTGAAAAGCTGTTGATTTGGAATTACAATCAGAGACTTATAATTTAAAGTTTCGATACTGCAAAGTAAATTTATATATTATATACTGTGTCTGGGGTCTATGACTCGACCTCCACTTTAAGCAAATATTATGCACGATGATACTATGAAAATATTTTCAAAGAATATATTCCAAAATAGGAAATTATCGTTCCGTACCCGTTTTTAGGTTGGTTCCGTACATTGTTTTGATTTAATATATAAAAGGGACCGCTGTATTTAATGGGATGAAAAAATACAATGCTTAATCCAACAGTGTTACAAAATTCATTGCCCATAAAAGCCACGTCGGGGTAAATGATACTTCGGATTAGAAAGTTGTGTGGCATGAATTTTAAAATAAAATTTGTTTTTATTTGGTAAACGGTATGAAATTAAAGTATATTAATTAGGTAAGTGAATAAAATAACCAGAAAAATATATTGGTGCAAGGAAGCGAAACTGACTGCCATGCTCACAAATATTTGTAATATTTTGTTATTATATTTGACAATTGAGCATTTGTGCTGTGTCCATGGGCTTATATTCATGAGATATAAATACTGTAACCAAAAACATTGTATAATATATATTTTTTTTAAAAGAGTAATTGTTGAGTTTCTTGCCGGGTTCTTCTCAACAAAAGCTACCTTCCGAACCCGGTGGTAACATTTATAATCATGTATAATGTATTTTGTGTCCTTCTGACCATTTGAAAGTACTTTGTAAGAAGTCTAATCAAATAAAGATATTTTGAATTGAATTGAATTGAACTATAATCTTTTAAGCAGCGTATTAAGAACTTCTTCGCTTCGAAGTAAGGTTTCTGTTTTTAGTGCTTTGTAGACAACGGCTAAACTATAATCATTTACGAGTTTCTTGCCGGTTCTTCTCAGAGGGCTAGTTTCCGAACCGGTGGTAAATTATCGACGTTCATAAGTACCTTACCAGGGCCCAAACAGTTTTTTTTTCTATTTCATTATTACTAGGACTCCGTTTTTTGTCCTATTATACACCTATCAGTCTGTATGTTGGTCTGCGTGTCTCTCTGGCCGTCACCAGGCTGTATCTCATGAACCGTGATGGTTAAACAGTAAAAAAAATCGCAGATGATGTGTTTCTGTTGCCACTATGAGAACAAATACTAAAAAACAGTAACATTAATACACAAGGTCGCTTTAATACAACAAAATAGTTTTTTTGCCGTTTTTATAGAAATCGCGCGATGAAAATGCGCGAATCCAACTTGGGGGGATTTTACTAAAAAAACCGTGGTGGCCTTGAGATTTGATCAGTCACCTGTCACGCAAACGACGCAAGTTCGAATTCCAGCTGGGCTTGTACCAATAAGTTTAAAAAAACTTATATACAGTGATTTCCCACCACGTGCTTTACCGTGAAGGAAAACATCGTGAGGAAACCTGCATTAGCTGAGAAATAATTCAAAGTAGTAAGTATAGTGCCGGCGACGGCGATAGACTCACCATCTGTCACGTTGGCATTTAATCATCTTCGGTGTAAAGTGAGTGTTGTTATTACAACGCCTCTGCCTACCTCTTTGGGGAATACAGACGTGAGCTATGAGATATGTATATTCTACACTACAGTCTAATTCCATTTTCATTCCATAATACCAGAAAAATGTTAGCGCACCCATTATACCTTTCCATTCTAAATCTTCATCGACACGTAAATTATAACGAGGGAACCGTATGTCATCGCGAATGCGATAAGAAGGGTCCAATACGGTCCGGCTAGTCCGGTGTCCGGTCATATGTATCCGGACCGGACTCGACCCAACTGGACCCAATCGTGATTGAAAACTGCGCCAATAAGGAGCGCTCTATTCTTCCTGATAATTCTTGTAGGTATCCTTCTTTACTTTGTTAGTGTGAATAAGTTTGGTGTACCGTGAAGTTTAGGTAGTGTTGTTCGCACAACCTTTTTTAAAGGTTGTCGATATTCATTCATATGCTCAAGCCTTGTATTCCCCGAAGGGGTAGGCAGAGGCGTTGTGATCACAACACCCACTTTTTACCGAAGATGATTAAGTGTCAACGTGACAGATGGTGAGTCTATCACTGTCTCAGACACTATGCATACGTCATTGAATTAATTCTCAAATATGCAGGTTTTCTCACGATGTTTTCCTTCACCGTAAAGCACGTGGTGTGAAATCACTGTACATAAGTTTTTTAGAAAAACTCATTGGTACAGGCCCCGCTGGGATTCGAACTTGCGTCACTTGCATAGCAGGCGACTGCTCAAACCTCAAAGCCACCAAGGCTCTCGATTGTCGATATGTTATATAAAAAGAAAATATTACCTATATATGCCCACGCCTGTATTCCCCGAAGGGGTAGGGTATAACACCCACTTTTCACCAATGACCATTAAGTGCCAACGTGACAGATGGTTAGTCCATCGCCGGCTCAGGCAATATACATACATCTTTGAATTAATTCTCAAATATATGCAGGTTTTCTCACGATATTTTCCTTAGACGTAAAGCACGTGGTGTGAAAACTATGTGCAGTGAGAAAATCGATTTTTAGAAAAACTCATTGGTACAGACCCTACTGTG
Organism: Watsonalla binaria; assembly: GCA_929442735.1. Taxonomy (NCBI): domain Eukaryota; kingdom Metazoa; phylum Arthropoda; class Insecta; order Lepidoptera; family Drepanidae; genus Watsonalla; species Watsonalla binaria. The sequence goes on from OV838938.1 coordinate 6,591,909, forward strand.
ATTCTTGCGTCGCTTGCATAACACGCGACTTCTCCAACCCCAAAGCCACCACGGCTCTTAAGAAAATATTATTGTCCTGGAGATCAATTTTTCCTATGTTCTTATAAATATATTTGTGCTGTACTTACCAACATAAGTACATTTAACCTTCAGAATTATTAACTTTTGCGCATACCACACACTAACGCATAAGGAAAATGTATTGATAAAAAATATCTATACCTATATCCAAATAAATAAACAATATTGATATGTGGTTGGTAACGAATACGGCGACACGAGAAATTAACACATTAGATAGCACCTACAGGAGAGCTAACCGTGCAAGAGATTTACATTTTGAAAAGTAACACCATATATAAAATAAACAAAAACTTCTTCTACTACTACAGCACTATCTCTTTTGTCTGTACGAATCGTCTATAGACCACCATGTATAAGAATAACCTTTTACCTGGAGCCAACCTTTCGAAAGGTGCCGAGAATAATGTGCTGGAGTGTGACAAAATAAAAACATACATAAGACCAGCTCCCAAACTTTGGGTATCATCATTATCTGACCCATTCCGCGTGCCCAAGTATTTTATTATTTTAAAGTGAAAGGGCTCAGTGGATAGGGATAAGAGCCTGGGTCTTAATATTATTTAAACTCACTTGAATACAAGGAGTATGGAAACTAGACCTGGTTTTTGAAATAAGAGCGTTTGCTCCATCCAGTGCGTGGATTTTAAAATTTAGGTACTGTCAAGGTAATATCGATTTGTCAATTTGATGCTAAATAAAAAAAAAATTGACAATTATTATTTTATTTTTAAATTGAAATTTGCCACCAGCCGATGCTATGTCACTAAAATATGGCTTCAAAAGACTTTTGTATACATGATCGTATTATTATAATGTACACATCATAACTCTTACTGTCATTACGCCTGGGTCGCTTATAATCTCGTAGATGCGCGCGTCTGTGTGATTGTGTATCGAAGGCTTTGTTCCTAGATTCGGAACTGTATGTAGTAGCTTTTATGTGTACTGCGACGACAACGTGACGTTAGCGTATGACGATTTCGCGATCAACATTCGAAGCCGTCTTTCTGTTGACATAATATTTGTTTCGGTAGTGTTTAGTTTACAAGATGTCAAATAAGCTCACTCCTCGCTTGATAGACCGGGATTATTGGCATTTGAGGAAGCTTGAAACTACGAATAAGAATTGTGACACACTTTCGGGAAATACAGGAGGAGCATATTGTACAGGTAGATGTTACCAAGCCTTTATCTATTTGTATTTTGATTAAATATACCAGGTATTAATAAATACTTCCATATTAATAACCTAAAGTCTGTAAAGTGCCAACGTTATCATTTTAACTTAACAATTTACGATTGTAAGTTCCGTTAACGCTGTTCATTTTAATTAAAGTTTAGAGTTTAATAGAAAAACTTGTGGGTAAATACAGCACTTGTATTAACAATTCAGAATTTGCGGTATGTTTAAAATGCGTTAAGGAACTTTACTCACGGTTTCAAATTGGATGGTTTTATCTCATATTGCTTGTTTTGTCGGGCTTATTCCCAAACATCCAAAGTCCATAGATTTTGAATTTTTTTTTATTTATACAATAATTCCCGTGACCTCCACGACAGTTCTATTTCTTGGATGTCGTGAGTATTCCAAAACAGAAACCGCGGAGGTGGTGGTAATAAAACCATGGATGTCAGGGAATAAGCCTTTTGCCGTTTCTTCTCCTGTCAGGCTTTAACATGGAAACTGTAGGAAAATCAATATAGTGTGGTTTTGCATTAATGTTATATTCTCGGTATATGTATTGTTCTATGCAATGCAAAAATAAGGATAGTCAGAAATTATGGGTTAAATAGTGTGTCTATAGAACTCTATTAACCTTTTAAAAGACCCTTCCACCAAAAAGATATATTCTCTGTCAAGGAATCTAAATATAATATAACTCAAAGGTAACTGACATAGTGATCTATCATCGCACAGCCCAAACCACTGGGCGGATCGGGCTGAAATTTGGCATGCAGGTAGATGTTATGACGTAGACATCTGCTAAGAAAGGATTTTGAATAATTCTACCCCCAAGGGGATAAAGTAGGGGATGAAAGCCTGATCTCCCTCCGAACTATGATACACAATATATTTCCAACAGGTAAGCAACACTAATAGTTGAAGGTACGTAAATAACTTCACTTTTCTGGGGAAAATAAATATAAATAAAGGGGCAGCGGGTCCTTGTTATCATTCCCAGAGGTCGCAACCTAAGCCTACCCTGTAAAAAAGGCCAAGTTCGACGAGTCGCGCCTCACTTCGTGGTTCTGTGATATCAATTGTAGCTCTCCTTTTTACGGTAGCATAAATTAAATATATATTACTTAAACTATGAGAGCCGTAGTGACTTCGGGATTCGAATCCCAGTGAAATCTGTTCCAATGAGTTTTTCTAAAAACTTACGTGCAGTGATTTCACACCACGTGCTTTAAGTGAAGGAAAACATCGTGAGGAAACCTGCATATGTCTGAGAAGTAATACAAAGACGTATGTATAGTGCCTGAGACGGCGATGCATTCACCCTCTGTCACTTTGGCACTTAATCATATTCCGTGAAATGTGGATGTTGCTGTTACAACATCTCTGCTTACCCCTTCGGGGACACTTCTGGGATGGCGTGTGCATATTTTTTTAATATTTTAAACCTACTCGACTCAAATTTCAAGGAGACTCTTTGCTGACCAAATTCAAAGCATCTTGATTAAATAAATCGTCGAAGTATGATATGAAAAAATCAATGTTTACGTAGTTTTGAATGTTCAAATTCCTCAACATTTTTACCTTATTTATTGTAATCTATACATCTTTATCCATGCAGATAAAAACAAATTATCAGCTTGACACAAAAAGGATGAAAAAAAATTCTGTCTTGTTTTTTCTGTTCCGGCTAATCTTTACTACGACTGGATCGATGTTAACGGGACCTTCACTGGCAGATAGCTGATGTTGCAACGAGTAACTTATATTTTTAAATAGGACTTCGTGAATTAAGTTTTCGAAGCTAAATCGCGGGACACAGCTAGTTCTCTATAAAACTTAATCGATTTTCAAACGTTTCCAAAGTATAAAGTGCTCTAAATAGGAACACTGGTCATGGTTAAACCTCAAGCTTCTTAGTTTCTCTTATAAAGAGAACCTGGTTGAGCTGTGCTCGGTTTCTTTTTTGGTAAAAAAAAGAAAAAAATTAACCGGTTAACGTCAGTCTCGAACCGGGGTAGGTACAGGCAGTTTCACGTTTGAGCTACCATAACTTGACAGATGTCGGCGAAATTTACCGTCGTATTGTAATGATATTTTATGAGTTTTTCAGTGCTTGAAAACATGGTCAGAACGTCGTTTTCTGAAGATGAAACCTAGCTAGATCATTTTTTTCTTAAAATCTTATTAAAATCGTTGGAGCCGTTTCCAAGGATCTATATATATATACAAGAATTTCTCGTTTAAAGGTATGAGATAAAAAATATATCTAAGGGGTTCAGGGCACACGGTACCCCAAAGAGAAAAAATATCACTCGCGGTTATGTAGAACTGCTTTCAGCAATTTTTCTAGTAAACTTGTTAGGGGCTTTTCAACGTGGTGTCTGGTAAATTACAGCGGAAGGACCTTCCTCACGCCCTTAACGGCAGTCGTTAGGGACCCCTTTTGTTCTCAGTTGTAATGAGTGTCTCGCTTTTAGACAAACGGTGAAAAAGAAAAGGGAATGATAATGTATGTTTATTTTTTGTTTCATAAATATAATGAGATTCATTTTAATATCTTTGGAATATAAAAGAGAAGTATTATTTATTGAATTATTTACGAAAGAGCCATGCCCCGCGAATTCATCCACGTAAATTTAATTTCATGAGTGGCATTTTTTTGCGGTACTTGAATTAATTAAATAACCGCAGCCGTAGTTTATTGATGTTAAATCAACTATCAGATAAATGTTTGAAACCGCAAGGCACCGTTACATACAAATAAATAATGATTAATGTTTATAAAGGCATCATGTAAGTTTAAACAGCTGCATCTACATAAATCGGATGTCTAGTTAATTCGTTGTACAAGGTTTTGTGCGGACGAAAATGTTAGAAAGATGACACAATTAAAAGTAAAAAAGTGTGATAGATGACGCCCAAGCAAATAGGTCTCTAAATTTTTTTATTTATTTAGGTTCACCAACAATTTGTTACATTTATACATACAATTCTTGCATCTGAAGCTTATAAACTAAATGTACAAATCACTTATAGGTAAACACAGCTTGCTTAAAATTAATAGTGGACAACTTGAAAGAAAACTTGTATATGTTATAGTGGATTTGTGTGTATGTGTGTGTTTGCGTGAGTGTGTGTATATGCTTATTATTATATACATAGAGCTCGTGATGTGATAGGCTCGCTGCCACAAAATGAAGATTACTTTTTTCTGTATTCAGTCTCCAATATATAAAAAAATACTCAAGCCTGTATTCCCCGAAGTGATAGGTAGAGGCGTTGTAATAACAGCACCTACTTTCACTGAAATATGATCAAGTGCCAACGTGACAGATTTTTAAATCCACACGCACGTAGCTATGTGACGCAAATAATAGATTAAGTAAGTCTTAACTGCGAGCGTGCTTAAAGTTTCTACTAGAAAACTCTGACCCAAGTGAGTGCTCGCGTTAGCTAGCACAATTTATAGAACGTGCGTGAATTAAGGGACATAGAGTACTCTACGCATAATATGGAATAGTAGACTAACTTCTTCGTCTTCTTAAAGTGCCTCTCCAATTCCTGAAGGTTGGCAATAAGCTCCGAACATTTGTCTCTGACCTTAGCGCGGCGAAACAGGTCGGCGGCACTCGCAATCCCGGTCCACTCTCTGATGTTTCGTAGCCACGACTTCTTCCTACGACCAGACTTCCTTTTGCCAGCTACTTTTTCCATCCCAGACTTAGTTGAGATAAACTAAGAAAGGATAAAAGGATTACGATGACTAGAAAGGATATATGTTGGTGTGAAGTCGATCTGGTGATGGAGCCGAAAGACAGTCGATGGATCTCCTCAACGATTTACTAATACTTAGTGCTTAGGTTTGATTATTTCTTATTGATGAGAACTTTACATCTAGATGGGTTATGACTAGTGTTGGTGCACTTTGCAAAAAGTCACGGAAAAGCGCGAATTTTTTTTTTACGTAAGTAGAAAAGCTGCCTTTAAAAAGAGAAATATTAAATTATGTGAAATAAATTACTTATTTTTGAAGTTGGTGCCAAATACCAGTCTATCTAATGCCAGTACGTCCTCCAGCTAGTGCCGGAAGGAACAGACAGACAGACTGACAGAGAAAAAAAATGTAGGTATACTTTCATATGCATTTAGTAAGAAGCTGTTCTTTTGGTATTGCAAACAGTCACTTCAATTTTATTTATCTGCATGTATGTAGTATCCATATACGTAGGTATGTATAGATATAGATTAAAAATAAATGAGTCTACTGTGTATGTATATGGTAGAACCGTAGAAAGATAGATATACTAGTATACTGAACCTGACTTAGGTTAGCATATCTAATAGAATTAAGTTAGAAATAGCTTAAGCTATGAACTGCATAGCTAACGACCCTTGCCACAGCACTTAACTTAGGACGACATAGCTTAAATGTATGCATAGATAAAGCGGTAAGGTTTGTAAGTTTGTGTGTGGAAAGTAATCTTCCAAACTACTTATAAGATTTCACGGAAGCTAGACTATAGTATACTTATATTGTAGACTAGCTTAGTCCCGCAGCTTCACTCACGTAGATTTCATTTCGTGGGCTATTTTAGGTTTAACCCTATTTTTTTAACTAAGGTAGGTAAAGTTACTCCTTGTTAATATAATCAAACTAACTATGCTCTGCGGTTTCATTCGCATAGACTTAGTTTCATGCTTTGACTCGCGGAACCCTAATTCCTTGAAACTGGGTGAAAGTCCCGCTGAAATCTGTCAAGCCGTTTAGGGATTGGCCGGAACATGCAACGCATGGGTAAAAAAGGGGTAAGCGTTTTTTCATGCTATAACTTTCAAATGCATTCAGTGAAAAGCTGATAATTTGGAATTATAAACAGACACTTCAATGTATTTATCTCTATGCATAGATAATGTATTTGTTTCGCAGAATGCCACATTCATATCACGGCTGATATTAATTCTGAACGTCACTCGGTGGTAATTTACGGCATTAAGTAACAGTGGCGGTAATATTGGGTAATTCATTCTGGAACACGACAGTTCTGTTTGATCATAAGTCAGGCCGGTGTCGATATATTTGTCGATAAAACTATCACCTTACCATAACATAAAGAAGTACTGATTAATATATGCTCATACCATCCCAGAAGGGTGTTGGAGGTGTTGTCATATCCACGTTTCACCGAATATGATTAAGTGCAAACGTGACGGAGGGTGAGTCCATCGCCGTCTCAGGCACTATAGACACTACTTCTCAGACATATGCAGGCTTCCTCGCGATGTTTTCCTCCACCGTGTGTTAATTAACTGTTAATAAATGTAGAAGTTCAGCGTATTAAAAATGTATTAAGATTAATATATGTAAAGACTAGGTTTTATATGAATCAATAAGAAGTATACTATATTTATAAGTAGTAGGTAATCGTAGAATCTATTAATTCGATTTCAAGTAATTCTTCACCTATATTTAGGATACCTTAATCAACGGGATATACATAAACTGTACATTATATATAGTACATATGACGTGAACAAATCCATAAGTGGCAATTTGTTTGGGAATAAAATGGGAAACAGGAAACTTAAAAAAAATTACTAGTAAAAAGGAGACACTGACTCCCCTCCTGCTGATCTGACATGCGCCCGGATATTAATAACACTTTTTATTTTTTCTCATTTAGATTTATATTATCTGAGAAATCATTCATAATAGAAGTAACTTATTTATTCATTGAAAAATTCACATACACAAAAATTTGAAAAAAATATTACATACATGCATACCTCGATAGGTATGCATGTATGTAATTATCGATATAATTGCCCACCACTATGTACAATCTAAACATGTCAGTTTGTTATAATAGGGATTAATGTTGGTTAAACATATACATAGATGAATTGAAATCTGTTTCAATACAATTATTGAACTAGAACAGGTGATTTACTACGTATGTAATTAATTACACATTATATATTAATATCGATGTTTAATACACTTACGAAATTAATACAATTTGTAGAGAGCAGTCGCCTGCTACGCAAGCGATGCAAGTTCGAATCCCAGCGGGCCTGTACCTATGAGAATTTCTAATAAACTTATGTACTTTGATATCACACCACGTGCTTTATGGTGAAGGAAAACATCGCGAGGAAACCTGCATATTTCTGAGAAGTAATTCAATGACGTATGTTATAATCATCTTCGGCGAAAAGTGGGTGTTGTGATTACAACACCTCTGCCTACCCCTTCGGGGAATACAGGCGTGCGCATATGAATGTACATTTTGTAATTATTATTCTGGCATGGTTGGGAGTATACAAGATGCCCTCACGAGTTATAAGCGTTCAGCGAAAATAGTGGGGGTAATTGCGCATGTATTTTATTCACGTCGCTACATACAGACGGACAGAGATAGACGCATAAAATTACAAAGTCGGCGCTCATAGCTCGTGACGGCACGTTGCATCGTAAACGAAATAACGACACTCAAATACATTATCGTGTTGTATTCCTGTGGCGAGTAAGGTTCCCGGAGGTCCATTAAGGGGGAAAAGAGTGGAGTAACTGTTATATTTTATGGCAAAGTCAAGTCTACCTATCACGGTCCATAAAATACAGCCAAATTAAAGATTGGGAACCCTAAAACATTATTTTATACCGAAATGCATCGCAATCAACAACATGATCTGACTAGATACAGGTTTATGATGCAAGTAAGATGCTTTCAAATCATCCAAGATGATTGATCACCTACTTCACTTTAATTACGGCGATTCCTATATTCCATATTGATAAGGATTCCCTTTACGTCATACTTGGTAACAGGTGCTATTTATGGAGATTGTTTGAATTTCACATAATTGTTTTGACAATTGAGAGAAAAGTAATTACTTTGTGCGTAAAGGATAGTTTCCGAAGTGTGGTAAATTTTCGACATTCATAAGTACCTTTCAAGGGCCCAAACTGAATAAATATTTCAATTTTTATTTATTGATATTCAGAATTACTATGTATTTAATTCAACAGGTAAGCTTCTTTTAATACATAGCTTGTTTAACCCTATCACATGGTGAAAAAGAAAAATTGAATAGGAATAAAAATGTTAAGTAAAACACAGAATTTAAATTAGTGTCTGCGGGAATGGCGTCCAGTAAGCTGGCTGCGTTACGTCACTGGATCGCTAAGCTAATCCTCTGACCGACGTAAGAACCAGCTCGACGGTCGCCAGAGACGTCAACCAGGTTTTGAAAGATCCTTAAAAAGGACTTTCGCATTTGGCCCCCATGGCCCCAAAGTCTCAACCCCAAACGGCAGAAATATACAATTATGACTGATATCTGCATATTTCCGCCGCTTGAGGTTTTAACAGGTTATAATTTATACATTACTAGCTGTGCCCGGCAAACGTTGTATTGCCATTTTTTTTTGGGGTGGTCACCCTTATCATTCATATCGTATGAAAAATAGATGTTGGCCGATTCTCAGACCTAACCGATCTGCACACAAAATTTCATACAAACCAGCCGTTTCGGAGGAGTACGGTAACTAATATTGTGACATGGAAATTTTGTATATTTGATATTGCCTTGTCGGTATTGTGGTCGCAAACGCTACTGTGGAACACGAGACGGAAAAATGTTATTGGGCTTTTCCAGTTGTATTTTCCAGTAGCAGTCTGGATTAATGCTCGGATAATGGCAATACGCTACCCCTTCTACATGAGACGTAAGCATAACTGGCGTTATGTATGTATAAATACGCCTCTGCTTACCCCTTCAGGAAATACAGGTCATTGTATGTATGTAAGTAATAGTTTAAGTCAAGAAATCTAGCGTCCACCACCTCCGATTAACTGACGTGCCATTTGACATCACTTTGATAATAGATTATGGCTTAATTAGCTTTTCGGAAACCCAAAATGCATTTAACGAACGATTTGATTATAAAGATTTGACATGTATGTCAGTTGACATAGTAATCAAATCAAACTAGCATGCCGTTTGATCGATGATTAGTTAATTTTAGACTTGACAAGCCTTTGGGAAACCGGCCGTAAATCTGCTACGCCGTTTCCAAGACATCGCTTAAATCTAATCAAATAAAATCAATTTATTAATATTACAAGTACATAACACGTCATATCGCCATCTAATCCGAAACTAAGCAAAGCTTGTACTATGGGTACCAGATAACGGTATAACAATAATACAATACATACCTTAAAGACTAAGATACATACAACATTTATAATAGAATAATAACAATAATAATATTATATAATTATGGTTAGGGGATCCTGCGCGCATCCCTATAACGCCGATAAACTATTCCTGTCGGCCAGAAATCCGACAGGAAGAACATGTCACGATATGTTGCAGGCACCTTGAGGACGTAGGACTTGAAATTCGTTTCCCTCGTCGACTCAAGTCTCTGCAAGTGCAACTGTGGCGGGTCTTTATACCAAAACTTGGTCTTTTCTTTTACAAATCGTTTGATCTCCTCCCCTGTCGTCTTAGGATCCAACCTCGATATATATATTATAGTAATTTTTTTTTAGGATTTTGAAGTTTATTGATTATTACCAATCCACGCTTTATTTACCATAGACAGTAATTTTCATATCACAGTCATAGATTGTATACAAACAATAGTAGGTAATTATACACAACCGTATTTCTAATAGATGGAGTTTTTGCTTCGCCTGTATAAAAGACTCATTTCCATTTTTCTAATTCTTATATTCAGTTGTCACGCGAAGCAGTCATCAACGCGGAACAATGCGGTTAGTTATTTCCTTGTTTGGATGTAAAGACAGCACTTATCAATTACTTTCTAGTATATCCTGACCTCGCATTGAGTGAGTTTTCAGTGCTTTGAAAGCTCAATTCATACTGGAAATCCACCAATATTTTATTTCAAATTCATACTTTGTCTTGTTTACACTTTGTTTATGTTTAGTTAAATCTATATAAAATTGTTAGTTGTTATAGATAGGTAAATGTATCTACCTACATACTTAATACTAAATCATAATTATTATTTACTAGCTTGCATGGAGTAGTTACTTTGGGCTAGCGTTATCTTTAACCCAAGATTGCTCTTTAATGATATATAACTTATAGCCTTTCTCGATAAATGGACTATCTAACACTGAAAGAATTTGCCAAATGGGACTAGTAGTTCCTAATATTAGCGCGTTCAAGATGAATAAAAATTAACAGCTTTTCCATAAATAGTTATGATGGGTTGTAAGTTACTTATGTCCCTACATCTCTTCTCTTTATGTCTGTTTATCCATCGAAATAGACAGATTCTAAACTCTGAAATGGCTGGTACAATTTTATCGGAACCTTCACTAGCAGATAGCTGATGTATCAAGGAGTAACTTAGGCCACTAAAACATTAGAGTTCAAGAACAGAACATTGTTTTTTATGTAAGCACCTCATACTTTCATATGCATTTACTGAAAACTGTTTATTTGGAACTAGAAACAGACACTTCAATTTTATTTATCTGTACAGACTTTGAATAAACCCAACGAATGATTCTCCCGTGTGCATAGGATGCCCCGCAAAATGAAAAATGTTCAAATGAGATTTGTTTTCAGCATCGTTGTTTTTGAAAAGGCTTGTGTGCTGTGAAGAGTTTTAAATTAAATTTGAAGCGCTTCCTGAAATAAACCTGAAATGAATTATAACTTTTCAACGTCGGAACGAGCCGTCAATAAAAATCTCGAATGCTTTGGGAATTGAAGATGTGCCGTGAAATATAATTTTAATTGGTTTTGATTTTGTTATGAAAATTGCTTTTAGGAATGTTGTATGGTTATCTTAAATATTATATTTTCTTATGTTTTCATTTATTGAAAGTAAATAAATTTAATTTAATATTTAACAGCAGGGTTTGAGTAGGTAATTTGTATACGCACCAAAACCAAAATGGTGTGATCGAGTCTTATAACTGGTTTAGCCAAGATTACCAATTTTCTTCATAAAAGCGGAGACGATGGATAGGTGGCAGTCGCTTCGTATAAAAATCAGGTGATCAGCTGCATCAGGTTGAATCAAATGCGGTCGGCATTTGATTCAACCTGATGCAGCTGATGTTAAATACAATACAACACCTATACAAAACCTACAATGTTAAAGTCAAAGTCAAAAGTATCTTTATTCGATTAGACTTTTTACAAAGTACTTTCAAATCGTCAGAATGATAATTATACAGGATTATACATGCTACCGCCAGGTTCGGAAGGTTGCTTTTACTGAGAAGAACCTGGCAAGAAACTCAGTAATTACTCTTTTCAAAAATATTATACAATTTAAAGAATACAAAATAAATAATTTAAAAAACGTAAGCTCATGGACAATGTTTCAATGCACAAATGTCGATAAAATTAACATAACTAAAAATCTAGTACATCTACTTATAACTAAATGCGTAGCTTGAGATGACCAGCCCCCACAAGCAGCACCTGTTCACAAGTATGACGTGAATGCCAGCCATTGACCTCCTCAACCATCATAGAGGGAAGTGGACAACCCGTCATCCAGACGCCGCCGCAAGCAAAGGCATTTTGGTGAGCTTGACAACTCAAGCCAGTCAAACAAAGATCAAAACTAATAAATATTAAGAATTGTAACATAAGTACAGTGTCCATGAGACTACTTACAATATTTATCTGGTAATACATTATTCCAAGTTTCTTTATCACATATATAATCACTAACTGTATAATAACCCTTTTAAGTAACACAGATTTTACAGTCTCTTTAAATTTATCAAAGGGTAAATTTACAATACATGTAGGTAACTTATTATAAAAGCGTATACATTGCCTGTATTCCCCGAAGGGGTAGGCAGAGGTGTTGTAATAATAATACCCACTTTTCACTGGAGATGATTAAGCTCCAATGTGGCAGATGGTGAGTCTATCGCCGTCTCAGGATCTATACACACATCTTTAAATTACATCTGAGATATATGCAGTTTTTCTCATGATGTTTTCCTTCACCGTAAATCAATAAGTTTTAAAAAAAACTCAATTAACCCCCACGACCACCACGGCAAATGGGAATCATAGATTTTTTTTATTGGAAACTAATTATAATGGGCAAAAAATATTAAATTTTTTTTGAAAATCTCAATAACTTTGCTTGATCCGGGGAGCGAACAAGACCTTATGTTCTTTAGTAGCGCTTGCGACCACTAAACCAGGCAGTCGACAGGTCAGTTTATCCTGGAAATATTACGTTTGATGCTATGTTGTCTACAGCTTATAAATCTAATAATATCCCAACTTACCATCCACGTATACAAGATGAAACAAATAAATAACAAACCTGTTGTTATATTCTTACAGACTGTTTTACGTAAGCCGATATTACGAACGTGTGTCGCGCGGAATCGGGTGAAATATGTTTCCATTACTCGATTCGAAGCTCACATCTGATGCGACTACATGATCTAGGAGTTACGAAACTTTTGTAGCTAACTTTTGTAAGCTTTATTTCGTGGAATACATTTATGAAGGTAGTGTTAGTACCTATGAAAATAATATATTTTTTTAATATAAACACGGTATGGGGCTTTCATTAAATTATAAACAGTTTCATTCGCTTCGTCCAAATTGAAACATCTCATCATATTATTCCTTCAATTATGACGGTATTTTTTTTGTGTGTATGGATAAGACAAATCTGGTCGCTCCTTTTATAGCTCTATCGAGTCACGTGACAGAGGTTCAAATGCCAAGTAAAATAAAACTGGCGTCACTTTTGAAACATCAAAAACTTAATTTTTTTTCAAAATAAACACGTTAAATTTGTACTCAACTTATTCTATATTCTACAGAATTTGGCACAAACTTAGATCGTAAATTTTTCAGGGATGCCAAAAACCACACATCTATGCTAATACTATCTATACATATAATTTTAGGAACTATTGGTCCGATTAGAAAACATATTTCAGTGTTAGATAGCCCATTTATCGAGGAAGGCAATAAGGTATATCATCATGAAGAAAGACTAAACGTAAGCCCAAAGTAACTATTCCACGTGGACGAAGTCAGGGACAGAAGCTAGTTAACTTGGCTCTCATTCTTACATTTATGTTTTGAATGGGATATTTTTTTTCGTAACAATTTCCTTTATCACAAAAAAAATGAGAATAAATGTTATGCCCAATCCATAGTTTCATTAATCCGTATAGGATGCATATGTTCTCCCCAGTCGCGTGTTCATTTTTCCACCGCGTCCTCTGTTCTGTCCCTATCACCTGTCCCGTCTCGAGCATTGCAAAGGAAATGCAATTTTGTACCCATTGTTTACATATCATTTTTATGTGACCCTTTCAAATCCAGTTTATTTTATACCTTTTCTATGTTTTAATAAGGTTTTATTTCCAGTGGAAGAATGAAACCAAAGGAATTAAGCATGTATTGATCGTAGATTGTGACAAACAGGAGTCTCAGTTTGCTGCCGTGACTACTGTGAGTATATAAAAAACTGTAGAGTTTGTTTGTTGCCTATTCTCAGGAACTTAGATAATTCGAATTCTTTTTCTAGATAGCCTATTTATCGAGGAAGCTATATCCTATATATTATCGCGCTAAGTAGCGTTAAAGTAAGCGTTAGCACAAAGTAGCTGTTTCACGAGGACGTCGCTGGCTTCTGCCAGCGATAGTGTCTGTATATAGAAATAGAAATAATATTTATTCACATGAATTATGGTACAAAATAGGTGTTATTAAGGCCACACAAATCACATATTTCACCCAATTTTAGGGCATCTAAATATTAACTTAGTTATCTACTTAAGTGCTGCAGTTACATTTGAACAAAATATTAATATTAAACATACCAGCATTTGAATGAATGTTCATAATTATATATGAACAATAACATTATATACATCTTTCTTTATTGCACACTCCAAAATATACAATGTAATTAAGTACTAGAATTTATAATTATTTTTCTAAATGCACATACACACATATACATACATTATATCTGTATGAGATCTTCCATAAATTCATATAATGAAGTATAAATAAGTATATAAAGGAGTGTTTACAGCATAAGAGCATATATTGTTGTTTTAATAGAGGTAAAAAATTATTGTTAGTATTGAGTGTTGTATGATCGATATCACTTGTAACTTGGATCGTTATGAAATAAAAGCAATAACTTATAATTAAATCGACTTCAGTCAATCAATGATTTACTTGATCAAAAGTAGTTCATTATACTGAAACGGACCGGGCCGTATATATAGCCAAATTTAATTAAGCCTATCGCACGATTTAACAGCGAAGTGTTTCTGAGCCAATTAAACTTTCCTACCAAAGTTTTGCCAAACCTTCTCAACGTTCTAATTACGTTACAAATTTTTGCGCTACTACGATTTCAGTGGTGGTCGAGGGGTTTAAATAGTCGCCTGCCATTACAGTGACGCAAGTTCCAAGCAATCTTGACATACCTTACTGACATTATGCCGGGGTCGCTTAAAATCTCTCGTAGTACCTGGATGACCGAGCCCTGCTCGTTTTCCTGTTTGACGTTATCTAAAACTGAAACCTAGCTAGATCGATTCATCGCCTTTGAAACTCCCTGCATACAAAATTTCATGAAAATCTTTAGACAGTTAGATATATATATACATATGTATATTGCTCGTTTAAGATCTGATGCTTGTGAACTTAGCCTAAGATATGCGTGCATGTGTGCACGATTTGTTCCAAGATTTATAGTAGGTACGGATTGCTTGTAGTAAGCTCATGTGCTTATTAGGAATTAATTACCCATGATCACAAATGTGTTAAATGCTTTAAGTTTTTATTTGAACTATTGAACATTGGAAGTGTAATTGCTGAGTTTCTTTCCGGTCCTCTCAGCGAAAGTAACCTTCCGAACCCAGTGGTAACATTTATAAACATATATAATGTATTTTTGTGTCCTTCTGACGATTTGAGAGTACTTTGTATGAAGTCTAATCAAATAAAGATAATAAAATAAAATAAATATGCTCACGCCATCTCAGAAGGGTCCCCGAAGGGGTAAGCAGGGGTGTTGTGTCAACAACATCAACAACCACATTTCACCGAATATGATCAAGTGCCAACGTGACAGAGGGCACTATACATACGTCTTTGAATTACTTCTCAGAAATATGCAGGCTACCGATGTTTTCCTTCACCGTAAAGCACGTGGTGATAAATAACAGCACATAAGTTTTTTTTTAGAAAAACTCATTGGTATTGGTCGCTGGGATTCGAACTTGAGTCGCTTGCGTAGCAGGCGACTGCTCTAACCCTAAGGCCACCACGGGTTTAGGGAATAATATAGATAATATAATGAATATAAATTTAAATTTGCTCGGAGCACAGCGTTCTTCAATGGTTTGAGTAGGGATTAAACGCACGAACACAAACGATTACAATCCATATATATACCTCAATATTCATGAGGAAAGAAAATATTTTAATATTACCTATGACGTTACATCAAAGATACGCTCTCAAAATTTCGAAGTAAAGGAGATTTTCCGAAATACTTTTCGTAGAAAGGTTATTTGGTTCGACAAATAATTGAATCCCGTTTCTAAGAACACAATGTTTTTTTGTATTACCCCGGGAGAGGTTTCGGGACGGTTCCAATATATTTGTAATTTTAGAATAGTGTTACGATTTTCCAGTCTTAATGCCATGCCATTAAAACAGATTTATTTAATTAATTCTATGATATTCTTTGCGTATTTTATGCAGTGCTAATGCAATTCGGCTGTCTCTACGTAATTTACGAATTTCATGTCTCCGGTACCAGCGTCACATGGCCAAGTGGGGGGTCAAATCGTTTGAGCCGATTCAGAGATAACCCGGAATAAACAAACAGACACACGGACAGACAGGGTTTATGTGAGTTACACATAAATGTAACAATTATAATAGTTATATCATTGGAACTAAATAATGAATACCTTATACACTTTCATATGCATTTAGTGAAAAGCTGTTGATTTGAAATTTCAAACAGACATTTCAATTTTATTTATCTGTATAGCCGTATAGATAAAAGCTCTATACATCAAACAGACTGCATACATCAAAGAAGGAGCGTCAAGACGTACTTGTACTCAAGAGAGTGCCGAGGCCAAGGCACCATCAATCATATTAAATCGTTTATCATATTGTTCATTTTTTATTTCTGAACTGGCCGAGTGACTTGAGTTAGTTATGATCAAATCCCAGCGGCATGTACCAATGAGTTCTTCTCAAAAACTACAGAGTTTCCACACTTCGAGTTCCACGGTTATAGAAAACATCATGAGGAAACCTGCATATCTGAGAAGCAATTCAAAATATGCAAGGTTCTGTGACAGCGTTGAACTCATAATCTGTCCTGGCAGCTAATTATCTTCGGTGACAAATAAGTTTTACCTCCGCTTTCCGTTCAGGTGGTCAACTATGATCATTTGAGCAGCGCGTATAAAGAAGTTCTTAGCGTTGACGGTTAATTTTACGGTATCAAAATGTGCTCTGTTTAAAGCGATGGTGGTAGGCCCTCAGGTCATGTTCAGGGAAGCTCATCGCTTCGTTACGTCACAAAAAGTAGCAGCTAAAATACCCTTCAGAAACTACCTATTATAGTTGATGGTTGGCTACTTTTTAACGCAAAAGAAGATCTTGACCTTTAGCACATGGCAAACGGTTGTCTTTGCCTACCCCCTTGCGATACAGGCGTGAGCATATGTATGAATTGGACCGGTAACATCCAGGCTCGAGCCAGAGTATTCTAGTTTTATTATCACCTCATAGACTGGCGGCTATTATAACTTGACAGATGTCAGCAAAATATGCTTTCGTGTTGTTGCAATTGTAGGTAGTTTTGCCTGAAACACGTACAAAAATTACTAATTTGAAGGTGTAAGACAAACTGTCTTTTAATAAACAGTAACCTACTTCCTATCGTTCAAACTTTGTGCCAAATTACAAGCTTCCCAGTATAAAGCTTAACTCAATCTTCCGTCAAGCTGCCTTTTAGTTCCGTGACGTTACTTCCGAGAGACTGCTGCACTGTTGCTTTGTGCACTAATTTCATAAGCTATCTAAAATTTGTAGACAAAGTTAAGGTTTATGCTTTAAGCGCGGTAAAACGGTTCACAAAACGGAGACTGTGGTAGTCAGCTGTGCGACGGTGACACATTTATATACGTCATGGCAATAAAATGTCATGGTACTGTATAAATATTACGTTTACAAGCAGCTTTTTAGGCCTATTTATTAAAATAAGAACGTAAGTATACTTAATTGAGCGATAGGATTAATAATTTTAGAGATTTTATATAGAGAGCCGTGGTGGCCTCGGGGTTTTGAGCAGTCGCCTGCTACGCAAGCGCAAGCTCGAATCCAATGTGAATATAGCAAAGGTGAATATAAAAAAAAATGTCGTATCATAGAAAATAATGAAAGACGAAGAAGCTGAGTCATGCCCTAAAATGAGAATTATTATTTTTTATTTTCCTATCGATACTGACACGATGCTTCGATAAAATAATCTACGCGATATGTGCCGGAATCGGCATAGCATTCGTCATCATCTCCCTGGCCTTATCCCATACATTGTTGGGGTCAGCACTTGATTCAACCCGATGTGGCTGATCACCTGATTTTTATACGAAGCGACTGCCATCCGACCTTCATAACCCCTTTTACGAGGAAAATCTGTGATCTGGGTTAAATCAGTTGTCAGACTATTTTAGGCCTCCGACTGACCTGTAACGATTGCCAAAGATGATAAATTGTCAACCGGGACCGACGGCTTAAGGTGCTCTCCGAGGCACGGAGGGAACTCTGGCAAACGTTAGGGTTGCTACTGACTAGGGTTAGGGTTGCTTAACTTCGCTGATCGAATAATATACTTAATTATAAAAATAAATATTAAAAAATTACGTAGACACTTAATTATCATCATCTCCCTGGCCTTAACCCATACATTGTTAGGGTCAGCACTTGATTCATCCCGATGTGGCTGATCACCTGGTTTATTCTGTGAAATGAGGGTGTTGTTGCTACAACACCTCTGCTTACCGCTTTGGGGACCCTTCTGGGATGGCGAGAGCAAATTTTTTTTATTTACGGTATATACCGTAAATAAAAAAAAAATTGCTCTTTTTTGCTCTTAGGATCACGTGATCCTAAATCATAGTTTTATATGACTTCAACTCAATAGGACGTTTTCGTCATGACGACTGAGTTATTTAGTTTTTTCTTTTTTTTATATTATAATGTATTCAGATAATACAAAAACCTCTTAAGATGATTGTAGCCTTAAAAAAACATTCCGCTCTCCTAAATAAATACCAGAACCCATGGTCTATACAGAAAAAGAACACTAATTTTGTTGAATAATTTAAAGCACGCCGCACCTTTTATATTTAAACGCAAACGGTTATGAAAAGGCTTAATTTTATACTAAAAGCTGGTTGCGTGTTAAGGTTTTCAAAGGCTTTACTTATAAAAACATTCCGAAATTTTACTTTCATAATATTTTACGCTTAAAATTGTGAGAAACATCGAATGTATGGTGGTGATTACTAAAATGTACAGGTTTATTTTATACAACGTTTGATTCCAACACGTTCTTTGGGAACACGCATGCATAATTTTAAATAGTATACATTAAAGTCGCCAAGAAGCTGTGGTGACCGTGGAGTTTGAGCAGTCGCCTGCTACACAAGCGACGCAAGTTCGAATCCCAACCTTTACCAATGAGCTTTTCTAAAAATTTATGTACAGTAATTTCACACCATGTTCTGTACGGTGAAGAAAAAACATCGTGAAGAAACCTGCATTTCTGAGAAGTAATTCAAAGAGGAAAGTATAGTGCCTGAGACCGCGATAGACTCACCAGCTATCTCATTGGCACTTAATCATCGTCGATGAAAATTGGGTGTTGTTATTACAATACATCTGCCTACTCTTTCAGGGAATACAGACGCGTATGAAGAAAAAGGATAGAAAATAAACTTAGACACAAAATAAGACGCATCATAAAATTTGGTAATTTACAAAATAAATGGTTCATTGAGTTTATTATTAGAGGTCCCACGTCACAAACATACATTAACTCTTGTCCGTTTGTTGCTAAATTGTATGTCAGTAAGTGACAGACGTACAGCCGTGTGGTCACGTGAGCCAATATTGCTGGAATGACATAGTAAACATGGAGATATGAGAACGGATATAGACCGGGTGAAGTATCGAGCTGTAACTAGTGATACCGGAATGGTTTTGGTTTTAAAAGCCATTCACGTATACACCGCAATTGTAAACCTACAAACCAAATTGGTCAGAAACACAATTACCTATACATTTATACGGCTTGCGGTCACGAATACCTACGAAGCGTTAACCTGAAAATTAATTCAGTACTGAAACAGTGTGATAATTTGTTCCCTAATTGAGATTGGCCGTATTTAATGGTCCCCCTTATTAGTCAAACTCAAACCCAAAATATCTTTATAAGATTAGACTTTTAACAAAACATGCTACTGCCATGTTCGGCAAGGAACTCGGTAATTACTCTTTTTAAAAATATGATACTATTTTAAAAAAGGGAGCACTTTAAGCCGTCGGTCCCGGTTGCCAATTTATCATCTTCGGCAATCGTTACAGGTCAGTTGGAGGTCTAAAATAGTCTTAAGCCAGATCACAGATTTACCTAAACGGGTTGCAAAGGTCAGATGGCGGTCGCTTCGTATACAAATCAGGTGATCAGCCGCATCGGGTTGAACCAAGTGCCGACCCCAACAATGTATGGGATAAGGCCAGAGAGATGGTGGAAACTGTTGGACATAGATTTAGTCCTCATTAAAACAATACTTCTTTCCATTTAGAGCCGTGGTGACCTTGAGATTTTAACAATCGCCTGATACGCAAGCAAGTTCGAATCCCAGCGGTGGTTGTACCAATGAGTTTTTCTAAAAAACTTATGTACAGGTTTACGGTGAAGGAAAACATCGTGAGGAAACCTGCATATTTCTGAGAAGTAATTCAATGACGTATGTAAAGTGTCTGAGACGGCCATGGACTGTCTGTCACGTTGGCACTTAATCATCTTCGGTGAAAAGTGGGTGTTGTGATTACAACACCTCTGTCTACCCCTTCGGGGAATACAGGGGTGAGCATATGTATGTATGTATGTCATCTTTGGCAATCATTACAGGTCAGTTGGAGACCTAAAATAGTCTGACTGGTTTAAGCCAGATCACAGATTTACCTCGTTAAATGGGTTGCAAAGGTCAGATGGCGGTCGCTTCGCATACAAATCAGGTGATCAGTTACATCGGGTTGAACCAAGTCCCGACCCCAACAATGTATGAGATAAGGCCATGGAGATGGTGGAAACTGTTGGACATAGATTTGGTCTTCATTTCATACAATACATATTTCCATTATTTTTAGTCTCAGCAATAAGGCAGGTGAGCAACAGTATTTCAAAGAAATTGTGCCTATATTGTGCCATTGAAATCATAAAAGAGTTCACATTAAAACAGATCATTAAAAATTTAAGAATAGGACACTTAATTGGACACTTTTTGTGTGAAGAATAATGGAGGCTTCATAGCTTTACCTTCAAGCCGTGAAAAGTTTGTTAGACGGGGTTTCTGCCTTTGTTACTTCACGGTATCTTTTTCACTTAGCTATACTTAAATTTCACTTAGTAAGTTTAGAGAGGTAAAGTTACTTTCCTTCTAATATATAAAATTCTCATATCGCTCTGTTTGTTACCGAGCTCTTCCGAAACGGCTGGACTGCTTCGTATGAAATTTTGTGTGCATGAAGGTCTGAGAATCGGCCGACATCTATTTATATGATATGGATCCATCCCTAGATGGTGTTCCACGCCGAAAGATGGCAATACAACGTTTGCCGGGCACATCTACTTAATCTACTTATACTGTTTGGAAGAAAGTAGCCAAACTCGGCCAAATAATGCTTTGAGAAGTGACGTGTCCCCGAGGTGAACATGCCAGAGCACCAGTCTAAAGAAAAGAGAAGGAATTGGTGACGTTCTGCTCGCTATAATGAGACTAGTCGTTCATAAGTCAACTACTTCTTACTGAATGCATTGAAAATGAAAATGAAAATGATTTATTCATATATATATGCTCACGCCATCCCAGAAGGGTCCCCGAAGGGGTACAGAGGCGTTGTAATATCAACATGAAAAATGAAAAACTCATTGGTACAGGCCCCGCTGGGATTCGAACTTGCGTCGCTTGCGTAGCAGGCGACTGCTCTAACCCTGAGGCCACCACGGCTCTTTTATTTAATGATTTATTCACATTGGACTTATTACCATTAGAATATAGCTTTTTCAGAAAAACCGGCAAGAAACTCAGCCAGGCATTAGTAAGATTTCATCGATTCAACAAAATATTTTGTGATGTACATTACGTGTATGCCTACTAAAAAAATATTTTATGTATAAAAATGTCCTCTACATCTCCGAAACCTCATTCTTCCAGCTTGCCTTCGAAACGCCTGAAACGATTTTGACTCATAGCTGATCTTACGAGGAATTACGCTATTTTTTAGCAAATTAAATCATATCTACCTACCTACTGAAATCTTTCATAAAACTCAGCAAAAGGAATACCTATAATATTGTATACTTTCCCTGTAAAAACCTATATTTTTACTTTAAAATATTCGCCTACATAAATTTTATCGGCGCCCACTCCTTAGAAATGTTGGAAGCCGCTAAGAGCCGCTAAGCTTGTCGTCTGTCGTTTACACCCTCTGATAGAAGTATTATCATTGTCTGCTTCATAAAGGAATACTTTGAATGTGCTTTTTATAAATACGAACAATACGGACTGTTGAGAATATTTAATACGTGGGACGATAAGGCTAGCACAAACGTCCTTACGCCTTGTTCATTCATTTACAGATAAATAAAATTGAAGTGTCTGTTTGTAATTTCAAAATTAACAGCTTTTCTTTAAATGCATATGAAAGTTATGTTACTCACATAAAAACCAATTTTAAGTCTGTATGTCTTTCTGTTTGTTCTGGATAATCTCCGAATCAACTGGACCAATTTTAACTTTCACTGGCAGATCATTAATGTTACAAGGAGTAACTTACTTTTAATTGAAAAAAAAACCTTTAGGGTTCTGCGGGCCATCCATGATATTTAGACCTGTTTGGTATTAATGGTGATGTCAAGCTGGACTACTAAAGCGGCATTTTACACACACATACACATCACATTATAATTTAGTTGATTATTTATGGTATCTATATATTTTCCCCTCCCTACCATTCTTTTTGGGATAGGTGTTGCTAAGTTGGCAGCACAAGCACGTTTGGCGGGAACGAAAAAACGCGCGGTCGGCCGACAACAAGCTCGTAATAATAAATTCATAAAAGTGTTTCCTGATGCGGCAAAGGGGTGAGTTTAGAGTATAATTTTTACCTGTATTTGTCTATTTATATAATTACACTCAATATCGGCGAATGACGAAATAACTAACATAAAATACAGTCCACTACTTAAGCGACGTAGAAGGGAAACTCCGATGTTTTAAACTAGGATTCCCCTACAAGACCCATGAAACCACGGGCAGAGCTAGTTTCCGAATAAATTATTTTATCAGTCTGTGGGTGGGCGTAAATATTTTTCTTTTTTATACTCCACTTCGGGTTTCTATATTTGTAACGCTAAGTTTTCTCTACTATCTATAAATATTATATGGAACTGTTTGGCTATGAACCCATTAGAGTTCAACTCCTACACTCTATATTGGTTGAGGATGGCTGACATCCTCGTCATACTTGTCAACAGGTGCTGCTTGTGGGGGCTGGTCATCTCAAACAGTACAAAATATATAAGTATAACTACTAGACTTTTGCTTTATTTTAACTTTTAACGACATATTTTGTCTCTGAAACTGTGTCCATGGCCTTATATCTTAAGTATTCTTTTTTATATCTTTGAAATAAACCCATACTATTCTCATAAATATTATACAATATAAGGAATACAAAAATAACTAAAAACTAATTACAAGTAGAAAACTTGTCCCAAATCGGTGTCTCTCGGGATCGTGCCAAGAAGGCTGGCAGCATTGCTACGTTGAATAGCAATGCTGATTCTCTGAGCAGATCCTTTGAAAACATTAATCACTGAAAATCTTGCCAGGTTATTTTCAGTTAAATCACCCTCCCGAACCTGGCGGTAGCATGTAAAATCCTGTATAATTATGTCATTATGACGATTTAAAAGTAATTCATTATAAAGTCGTAGATAAAGTCTAATCGAATAAAGATATTTTTAGGTTTGAGTACATGCTTTTTTTTAAATATAATGTATTAAATAAATACGATTGGAAGGGATTTCTTCAGACTTGGTCTTTATCATACAATGTAGAGGAGGTGTAGCCGAAAAATGTCGTATCAGCATGAACCTACAGATTTTACGTTTGATTTTCAGAGAAAAATAGGTTAATATTTTAACGTACCCTTGTCAATTTTGCTACACATTGTCCGGGTAAGTATAAGGTACGTATTATTGGCTTCTGTAAACTCGATTATCGCAAAAGTTAAGCTTTTACATACATACATATGCTCACGCCTGTATTCCCCGAAGGTGTAGGCAGAGGTGTTTGTAACATGTTTCAACAACAAATAAAAAATAAAGTCTTTACTGCCTCGTAACATAATATCCTGGGGGCCTACCGTCATCGATTCATACAGAGTATATTAATCATTTGTGAGCTTTGATTTTTTTTTCATTTTATTGCCAACGTGCACAGATTGCGAGTGCCGCCGACCTGTTTCACCGCGCTTACAGCTGAGAAGTTCTTGATATGCGATGCTTAAACAATTATAGTTGGGCCCTTGGGCTCGTTCCCCCCACCGAGAAAGAGTTACTAGGTTTTCCACCTATAATTTCCGAGTAGCAGTCCGGTTAATTGGATAGCTAGTCCCCTATTACATGGGATTTTTAAATGTTTACATTATTAGCAAAAGCTTGCCGCAAAAAAGAGAGACGTGGTGGCCTTGAGGTCTGAGCAGTCGCCTGCTACGCAACCGACACAATTTCGAACCCCAGCGGGACCTGTACCAATGAGTTTTTCTAAAAAACTTATGTACAGTGATTTCACACCACGTGCTTTACGGTGAAGGAAAACATCGTGAGGAAACCTGCGTATGTCTAAGAAGTAATTCAATGACGTAAGTAAAGTGTCTGAGACGGCGATGGACTCACCATCTGTCACGTTGGCACTTAATCATCTGCGGTGAAAAGTGGGTGTTGTGATTACAACACCTCTGCCTACCCCTTCGGGGAATACAGGCGTGAGCATATGTATGTATGTATGTAATTAGCAAAAAGGGGGTTTTCAATCTGTTCTCCTCCGCCTACCTCTTTAGAGAATACAGGTGCGTTATTCTGTAAGCTTTCTCAACGTTGAACTCGACGAGCGTTGGTTTCAATCATAGGAAATTGATTCATAATACATAAAAGATAAGATTCAATTTCGTTTCTTTGAAACTGATACTCTACGACGAGTGCCACGCTGCATACGTATATTTTGATATAAAAAATCTTTATTTAAAAGACCATGAAAGTACAAGTAACAAAAAATCTTATCTCGTTACACTCAATTTAAGTCGCAGTATGTCGAAGCGATATAAGGAAAAACAGTGTATTTTCTGTCTCGTACGAACATAAGCCTATTTCGCACACGACCGCTTACTTTGTGTGGGAATCGCTGGTTTTTATCAATTGCCTTTTCAATGGGAAATTACACCTGAAAGGAGTACGCAGAGTTTTTTAGACATTGTTCGCTTTGTAGCAGAATTTAAACTTTGTATGGAATTTAGTTTACTTTATTTGTTTAGAAGAGTTTAGTTAGAAGCCGTGGTGGCCTTGCGGTTAGAGCCGTCGCATACTACGCAAGCGACGCAAGTTCGAATCCCAGCGAGCCTGTACCCATGAGTTTTCTAACAAACTTATGTGCAGCTATTTCACACCACGTGCTTTACGGTGAAGGAAAACATCGTGAAGAAACTGCATTCGTCTGAGAAGTTATTCAAAGATGTATGTATAGTGCCTGAGAAGGCGATAGACTCACCCTCTGTCACGTTGGCACATGATCATTTTCGGTGAAATGTGGGTGTTATCCCATCATTTTTTTTTTATTTGTGATTATAAGATTCACCCCTGCAATGA
This sequence comes from Watsonalla binaria, assembly GCA_929442735.1. NCBI lineage: Eukaryota > Metazoa > Arthropoda > Insecta > Lepidoptera > Drepanidae > Watsonalla > Watsonalla binaria. The sequence continues at coordinate 6,617,429 of OV838938.1, forward strand.
CTAAACGTGCTTCATTCCACTCCATACTTACTGGTAAGTTACGTCACGTCTGCAAGCAGTTCAGGGTCTGTAGACAATATAACACTATCCTCTAGCTCCGCTAGTAGAAACGATACAGCATTTACGGGAATGCATGCAGTCATTTACATATTTTTTTTATAATTTCTATCGCCGCGAGAGAATGTTCTTTGTCTAGGCCTACAGGGTGATCGGAGTCTTCATCCGTGCACGTAACCGGAGGTTCTAAACCAGTTGCAGTAAACCCTTTATTGATTTTTTTCGAAATCGCGGCTATGCTTCGTAACTGGTGATGGGCAAAGAATATGTGGTTTGGGCTGTATTTTACGATAAATTAATATCGTAAAATACAGCCCAATTTCTTTCGAACAACATGAAGAAATTGTTGCTAGAGATAAAGCCAGCGACCACAACTATGCTATATTGATAGATGCTAATACTTTATATAGTAAGTGCAAGGCGGCCCCTAAAATCTCAAAAAATAATGGAATGAAAAATTCGACGCATGAGGTGTGGTCACGAGTAGCTCAGTTGAAAGAGCAACTGCACGGTTTACAGAGGTCGTGGTTCGAGTCCCGTCTCCTGTTCACATTTTTCCTAACAATTTTTAAGAATATAGTTCTTGCGTTTATAGCTATCCTCTCTACCATTTTACTACCCCGAAAATAAATAGTTTGATATTCATAAAACGAAAAACCTTTAAAATAAATTACCATACTTATATTGCTAGGTATTGAAACGCCCGGTCTCTTGTCACAGACCGGAGTTTATAGGCCCTTGGGAAATTTGGTCTTGGATTGAATCCCGCAAGGAAATTAGCAGAGTATCATAAGAGATCTATCAAAGGTCAATATTTTTAATAAATTATGGTAGGAAATCATGGATTCAGCTTGTTAAATAGGTATTAAGAACGTAAGAATATTATTGGCTTGAAAAGGTACTTTTTCCTCGTGATGTTTTCGTTCATTGTGAAGCCGTGGTTAGCATCACGGTGGGATTGGAAATTGGTGTACAAAATAAAATTATTACGAAGAAGAAAATTCGATCACACTCAACGCCCGAGGCTAGTTTATGAAAGCTAGGGTGGCAAGTTGGTGGCAATAAGCTAGACCGCTAAAAGCATGTAAAAAGAAGGTGGTAAGCTATCGTGTAAAATAGCAATAACACGTGAAAAGCCAGGATCGCATACCGACGTCCTAGCTTTGAAAAACTAGCCTCATGTATTACGTTGCATTGCAAGTAAGATTTTCTTTTATAGATGTAGATATTCCTACATTTGACATATAGTATGTGTAAATTCGACCTAATTACTAAATTTAAGAGGTTAGACGAGATGATAATAAACGAAATTCCCAAATGTCTTGCCAACTTTACTGAGAATTTTCGATACTAAGCTGAGGTGAAGAGCGCTCCCTCTAAATCTGTCTGTTTACCCCGTAACTTGCGTATCGTCCCTTGACGATATAATTATATGATGTATATCTTCTGGAAACCTGCATATTATATCTGGGAAGAAATACAACGACGCGTATATTGCGTTTTAATGCGAAAATGTATTTGCTTCGTTCATTTGTTAAGTCTAATAACAATATTTTCAGCAGTAAGATATGAAAATGTACATATGCTCACGCCTGTATTCTCCGAAGGGGTAGGCAGAGGTGTTGTAATCACAACACCCACTTTTCACCGAATTTGATTAAGCGCCAACGTGACAGTAGGTGAGTCTATCGCCGTCTCAGGCACTATACATACGTCTTTTGAATTACTTCTCAGACATATAGGCAGGTTTCCTCACGATGTTTTCCTTCACCGTAAAGCACGTGGTGTGAAATCACTGTACGTAAGTCTTTTAGAAAAACTCATTGGTACAGGCCCCGCTGGGATTCGAACTTGCGTCGCTTGCGTAGCAGGCGACTGCTCTAACCCCGAAGCCACCACGGCTCTTTTAATATGAAAATGTATTTCAGTTAATACATAGTCGCCACAACATCTTACGTGACCATAACATGTGAATACATGTCACAACGAGGCAGATACAAGGAAATATCCTCTCAATATTGAAGATACGAATAACATTGAATGCACTGCCAACTTTATAGTCTGGGAGCTGGGTTGAGCTGCTTATAAGGTCACAGTATAAACATAGGCTTTGGCAGTACTAAGTAAACTGTTAAACATTTTCCATTGAAATAAGCACTATTAAATTTTTTCAAATTATTTTAAAATTCGTCATAAAATATGTACCATCAAGATAAATCTTCATACACCTTCTGATTAATTTGGATATTACCAATATTTTTTAAATGTAAGAAAGTTATCATGCATAATTTAGTTGTATTAGATAATATAACGAAACACAGGAAACACTGTAGAGCAATGAATTTTATAAAACTACAAAAACTCGTATAAGTTATCAGATTTCGTTAAAATACTGATTCACTAGCTCTCAAACGAACATCCCGTCTGTTCCCGAAATACCTATTCACCTATTGATTTCCAAGCGACTTATCCTCTCTCACTCAGCAGCTTGATAAAACTTTGTTTACGATCATTTCTTCAGATAAGGTTGGTTGTCTTTAATAATATCTGCACTTGGCCTAACACGAGCACTTATTGTAATTCAGCTGTGTGAAAGTGACAGATGTATACACATCATATATATCTGTCTCATAATATGAGTCAAACTATAGTGGCATTAGAGCTCATAGTCAGGATTTAACACTTCAATCGCTTATCATCAAATGTAGTATAGGTATAATTACAAAATTTTAATTACTCCTTTAGTGTTTGCGGGCTTCCTACTCTCCTGCGTCTCCACTCTATAACACATATGTTTCATCGGTCAATCGATAGAGTAAATAATCCAACAGAGACCAAGCTTCATACGAGCGGCGCGCCGTACACTCACACATACGAGTAGCTCACCGACAGGCTCACGCATTCACCGATAGAGGACAAACTACGGCGCGTGAGTACGCGGGCGGACGTTGCAGTGCATATGCTGAGTGCCCTTGCAGCGCGCTTCTTGTATGAAGCTTGACTTCAAGTATAATAATATACTATTACTCATGTGGGTATTGTTCAAGCCCAATATAAAATATACATACATAGGCTGCCTGTATTCCCCGAAGGTCTAGGCAGAGGTGTTGTTGTAATAACAAAACCCACTTTTCACTGAATATAATTAAGTAGCAGATGGCGAGTCTATCGACGTATCAGGCACTATACATACATCTTCGAATTACTTCTCAGACATATGCAGGCTCCTCAAGATGTTTTCCTTCACGGTAAAACACGTAGTGTGAAATCGCTGGACATAAGATTTTAGAATAAGATTTGGCCCCGCTGCGATTTGAACGTGCCTTGTTTGCGTAGCAGGCGAAACTCTATAATATAAAAGATAGAAGTCAGCAACTAAATAAAAGCGACGTTTTCAATGTAATAGTTTACACAATTCATTATCTTGTTGTCTTGTGATAAATCTTTTCCTCTGAAGCTTGATAAAGCATCTGTCATCTGGCTGAAAGCAGCATTAACTATTACAGCTTGCCTCAACGTTTTCGATTTTCCAGTTATCTCCAAGAATTCATTGTACTGTAAATAAATCTGACAAATTTTAGTTGACCTCTTGCATTGTTACTTTATTACCGAAAGAGGGTCCTTTGGCAGTTTTACTTGTCAGTCGGCAGGTCTAAGATAATTGGTCGAAGTGCTTTATTAACAGACCCACGGAAGTGATAAGTGCAGTTTAGTGAAGTTTTTTCTTAAGTCTAGAAAATGTAACACTTCACCATCAATCTGGTCTTATTCTTTAGAATTTTATAGGTACTTTGAGCTGGTTGGAGTCGATTTTCTACCAAGAGCTAAAAATCTAATAAAAGCTAATATACATTTTGATGTTCGAAGCCCCAATCGACTGAATTATAAACGCACTACGTATGGTTCTAGAGACATTGGAGTGTGTATTCTTTGAAAGGTGTAGGTATACCCCTAAATGAGTGAAATGGGGAGGTTAATTTTTTTTTGTAAATTTTATTCTCTGTGTCGTATACTACTCGTTCGAAGCCGTGATGGAATCTATTTTATTAAGGTATGATTTGTAAGTTGTATGTCATATAGTGAACGAAACTGTATTGACGAAAAATATTCATTTAGTTTTAAAAAAAATTAACTGGTGAATATAAATAACAAAAAAATAGGCATGGCTGTGAGCTCGACACTCACATTTTGATTTTTTATTACTGCTTTATTATATCAAGATTGACAACAGCTCAAACGTTACATAGTCTCCACCCAATTTTAATTATATAGATTGCTCCTTCTGTCATCATCATCATCTCCCTGACCTTATCCCATACATTGTTGGGGTCCGCACTTAATTCAACCCGATGCGACTGATCACCTGATTTTTATACGAAGTGACTGCCATCTGACCTTCGCAACCCCTTTTACGAGGAAAATCTGTGATAAACCAGTTGTCAGACTATTTTAGGCCGCCGACTGACCTGTAAAGATTGCCAGAGATGGTAAATTGGCAACCGGGACCGACGGCTTAACGTGCTTTCCGACGCACGGAGGGAACTCGGGCGGTCACCCTTCCAATTACTGGCTAAGGCTAAGGTTGCTTAACTTCGCTGATCGAATGATATGCGCAATAGCAACTGTGCCACGAGCTCCTCCTATTTTCCTCCTTCTGTATGGGAACGTAAAAGCGTACCGCTAGGGGCGCTTTTACGTAACGAACGGACGTTCGTTACGCGGAACGTTTTACGGAACGTAAAAGCGCCCCTAGCGGTGAGTGTAGGAAGTTGTGCGTTTCCTTATATAGTCGAAGTTAACATATATTAAAACCGGGTTACTGTAGTGTCCTCGTCGCTAAGCCTAAGCAGAGGTGAGAAAATACACAGAAAACTTTTAGTTGTATTAACAAAATTTCATCACATTTATACAAAACTAGCTGTGCCCTGCGGTTTCACTCGCTTAGATTTAATTTAATTCCAGCGGAACTTTTTTTAAAATTTGCTGGCAAAAGTAGTAAGTTACTTCTTGTAGTGAAAGCCATCAGTCCAGTCGTTTCAGAGATTACCCGGAACAAACAGACAGACAGACAGAGATTTTTTTTTTTCAAATAAGTACCGTGTATACTTTCAAATGCATTGAGTGAAAATCTGTTTATTTGTGAATCACAAACAGATACTTCAATTTTATTTATCTGTATAGATGTGTATAGTTGAGATCTCTTTCCACAAAGAGCCCATCAGACTCATTTGACTGACAGCGTGGAGATACAAACACAAACAAAAGTTATACATGTTCCATCCAGGTTTAATTATACCCACAGACCGTGTATCCCGGGGCAAACATGACCGGGTAAGGGCAAAAGATTGTTTGTACACTCGCCGACAATAGTTTTTGCAAGCATAAAAAGTATTAGAGTAGAGCGCCTATTTAAGCGACAACAAAACAGCAGGAGGTTGATATCACAAATTGTGACTTGAATCTAAATTTTTTGGTAAGTAGAGATGTTTCGGTGAAATACGCGAGAAAATTGGATAAATAGCTTTACACCTACACTGGAAAAAACCAAAACAAATATCCGTTTCATTCTCTTATTTCTCTTCTTTAATTTAAGAGCTTTGCTCTTGTCGGGGGAACAATCGAAACTCTTGCCTCTCTTGTGCATAAAGTTGATCCATGTAGCTTATCCACGGTCTTCATCTTCCTCTACGACCTTCGATTTTTCCTCTTCTACTTTCAATTGTTCGTAGCAGTGTTCTTTTCTCATTTATTGTGTCCAATACTTCCACATTACTCTTCTTCTCTACCCAGCTAATTCTCTCCATTCTTCTTTAGCACCACATCTCGAATGCTTCCAGCCTCTCTCTATCTTTTTGTGCTAGTGTCCACGACTCGCTGCCACATAATGCTATGCTCCATATGTACACTTTTATTAGTCGTTTCCTAGTTCTCTTTCTCATTCTCTTATTTACAAAACCAAATATTACTTATGATTGTATGAATATGAAATTACGGTTATAGTGCGTATGAACCTCTTAATTTTACCAGTTAATGTTACCCCCATTGGACTGGTTTTACAATTGTCTGTCGATAGCATTATTGTATGACAAATTAGGTCAGGGAGCCAGGATCAGAAGGAGCAGACCTTGGTTGGTTGAATGAATCACCGTAACTTGGGCAGTCCTGGTATTTATTGGTTCCACCGCTAGTATTGACTTGAGCACACACACTATATACGTAAGAAAGGAGATTCTCAATAGCGTGATTTAGAAAGGTACAGCGCCATCTTTTGTCCAAAACGGAACTAATTATTTACATAATAAACTACGTTGAACACATTTTAAAGGTTATTAAGCTTCCATAGTAAGAAAAGCCCATGCCCATGCACAAGCCAGTAGTTGGATGGGTGACCGAGTTCCCTCTCTGCCTCGGAGAGCCCGCTAAACCGTCGGTCCCGTTTGCCAATTTAACTTCCTTGGCAAATTACAGGTCAGTTAGAGGTCTAAGAAAGTCTAACAACTGGTAACCCACATTACCGATTTTCCTCGTAAAAAGGGTTGCGAAGGTCAGATGGCAGTCGCTTCGTATAAAAATCAGGTGACCAGCCACATCGGGTTGAATCAAGTGCCGACCCCAACAGTGCATGTGGGATAAGGCCAGGGAGATGATGATGAAGCCAAAACATATCAAACGGCAACCTTCAGCTGAAATTTCAGTTTGTAGTCGACTGTACCGAAACATAGTCCGGTTATGAAAATTGGAATTGTTCACCCGGAGTTTATGGTTTGTTATTGAATAATTTGTTACTTTATTTGGGGTAAATTGCTGTTTGCACGAAATGTGTATTGTATAAAGAGCAATAAATACTTTGAAACATTAAACCTATCATAATTATAGAGATATTATAGTCAAATATGTTGACAATATGCAGAATTTGAATTTCGAAAGTTGCAATATTGATTTATATTATTTCACTAGCCTCCACCTGCAGTTTTGCTTGATTTATACAATACAAGATTTATGTTTAATCTGGCTAGTTTTTTATTGGTACAAAGGGACACTTTATTTTATTTGTGCGTATGTATTGATAATGGACTTGTATATTGAACAAAGAGTTAATTCTCACGCCAAATATGCTGACGCCATCCCAGAATGGTCCCCGAAAGAGTTAGCAGAGGCGTTGTAACAACAACACCCACATTTCACAGAAGATAATTAAGTGCCAACGTGACAGAGGATGAGTCCTTCGTTATCTCACACACTATATTTATATATTTATAGGAAGGTTTCCTTACAATGTTTTCCTTCACCGGAAAGAACGTGGGGTGAAATTACTGCTCTTAAGTTTTTATATAAACTAATTTGCACTGGCCGCTGGGATTTGATCATGCGTCGCTTACGTAGCAGGGAATTACTGGAACCTCACGGCTACCAGACTCTTAATATTATCTGGAAACATTAACGGTATTTTATTAATAACTAACGGACATGACGCGCACGATAAAATATAGCCTATGTTACTTGCTGTTGATATAGTCTTTATATAGTATTGTCGGAAAATTATTGGAAATAATCCCATTGGCACTGTACTTTTCCTTTGACTGGCTGCAATTTGCCATGCTCACAAATATTTGTAATATTTTTGTTATTATATTTGACAATTGAGCATTCGAACTGTGTCCATGGGCTTATATACATGAGATATAAATACTGTAACCAATAACATTGTGTAATTTTTTTTTAAAGAGTAATTGTTGAGTTTCTTGCCGGGTTCTTCTCAACAAAAGCAACCTTCCGAGCCCGGTGGTAACATTTATAATCATGTATAATGTATTTTGTGTCCTTCTGACGATTTTGAAAGTACTTTGTAAGAAGTCTAATCAAATAAAGATATATTGAATAGCTATCCATTGCTGAGAGAATTTTGAAGGTCGGTTCTGTACTTTTTGTGCCAAATTGTTACAAAAACATATATAGAAATCATTCCTCTTTATAATATTAGTATTGGTTAAATAATGTCTGTGAGTAATTTTTATATAATTAATTTAAGAAGAAGATAAGTATCTCAACTTTTTCTTTGTCTAAAATTATTTTGTTGATTATAACACTTAAAGGCATATAAAAAATTAAATTATAATACTAAGATAGGCAAACGTGGCTTTATACCCATTTAAACCTAACTGCTATGGGAATAGGGAATAATTTACAGTAAATCTAAACAAGCAATTAAGCAAAACCACTGATAATCGTCCCTTAATTACATTTCCAACCGAATTAGGGGTTTATCGAGATATTTAGACTTTGTTCGTTTTGAAGATTCGATTAACTGTAACTGTTAGTACAAGAAAATTACACGCAGTTGTTACCGAAGATTTATTCATGAGATATAGTGTAATCATTAAAAACATTATAATATATACTTACGGCTGTATTCTCCGCAGGGTAGGCAGAGGTGTTGAAATAACTACACCCACTTTTCAACGAATATGATTAAATGCCAATGTGACAGATGCTGAGTCTATCGCCGTCTCAGACACTATACATACGTCTTTGAATTGATTCTCAATAAATCAGGTTTCCGCGCTATGTTTTCCTTCACCGTAAAGCACGTGGTGTGAAATCACCGTACATAAGTTTTTTAGAAGAACTCGGTACAGGACCCGATGGGATTTGAACTTGTGTCGCTTGTGTCGCTTGCGTAGCGGGCGACTGCTCCAACCCCAAGGCCACCAGGGCTCCAGCATTAAAAAACATGTTTTTGAAAAGAGTAATTATTGCTGAGTTTCATGCCGGGTTCTTCTCAGTAAATGCTTAACCTCTGCCCACTCGTTCGGGGAATACAAGCGTGAGCATATGTATGTATGTAACAACAACCAGTGAATCAGATGTAGGTATCCGTTCGGAATAACTGTAAATAAAACATAACAATTTGGTTCCATACGCACTGTCAGTCATAGAAAAACATAAGCCAACCGTAACATTGTGTATTTCAATTGTTTTTCCCAATAATATTTGCCCCGAAGCGATTCAAAGATATTTGCGTATGTACACGGGAATTGTTGAAAGTTATTCAATTTAAATTGTTTGTTCGCCGGCTTACAAATATTTGTTAGTACGAAAATGTCTGGGACGGTCCATTTCGTTATCATTATCATTCGGCTGGAAGGCCTTGAAAGCAGGCAAATCATAAAATTACAGTCTGGTAAGTGAAAATTAACAATATAAGAAAGGTAGTTTGGAGCTTGGAGCAAAGTTTGGAGCTGCCCAACAAGGCCTTTCCCATTTCCAGAAGATCACAGCCAAATAATGCTACCGTAGAAAATTGTGTTCATCATCATGCATTCTTTTTAAGGTGTCGATGACAGACATTTTAAATTGTTATAGTCCAGATCTTGGCTACTTCAACAGCATTATTGATGGCAGCCATCAGATCCTCCCGCGTGCAGGTGGTGGAGCACGCAGGGCACGATATCAGGGCAAGGTGGGTCGTAGTTTGGGGTGCAGCGTACACACATCTTATGTTGGCGTCATCAGTGAAACCCCATCTGATCATGTTGTCCTTACTTCCAGATTGGCCATGGTAATTTATGTCCAGACGGTAGTTTCTCTATATGCATTAGTACTAAATATAACTAAGTAGATGAGCTCTCACTGTTTGCGTCATGGAGACGTAGGATAATAATAGTTTTTTGGACTTTAACGTCATTCAGCCTAAGGGAGTCTTACAGCTGGTAACAGATTACCGATTTTCCTTGCAAAAGACGCTACAAGAGTCAAATGGCAGTCGCTTCGTATAAAAACCAGGTGATCAGCCACATCGGGTTGGATCAAGTGCCGACCCCAACAATGTATAGGATAAGGCCAGGGACGATGATGATGAGACTTCTGTTACGAAAGATAAAATCTTATCAACTCTATTTGTTACCGTTCTATTTTGTACCGATATCTGAATACTTGAAAACTACATGGTTTCATAGCTCATCCTGAAATAGTCAAAATTTACATAACAAAGTACTAATGCTACTAATAAATTACTGCGATCGTAGGTATAATTTGCAAACTCATGATATTGCGAGTAAGCTAAGCAATTGTACCTTGTATTAATGAATATAAAGCACAAAATCAAACAACACCTGAAATAACCATAAATAGAAACAAGCTTCGAAGCAACGGAAATAAACAAACGTTATAATATGACGAAATCCGATCAAAATCCCACTGTTTTATAACTGGTCGAAACACAAACTTACATGCGGATATTTCATTGGAATACGTTAAGGTCGATGCTAAAATATCAATTGTAAATATTTATGATATCGCTATCTGACGCTGACCACGCTTCGGAATTGGACTCATAATATTTTTAACGGTTATAAAACCGAATAAATAAACAACCGGTTATATAAATCTTTCTGGGTTTTAATTTTAACGTAAACTATTCCGATTTCATTTTAATATTTGGCCACATGGGTATAAGTATAAGTATAGTATAGTATAAGTATAGTATAAGGTAGTAGTATAAGCGCAACAGCGGACGTCATTGCACATAACATAAAGTTGCCTGCTACGCAAGCGACGCAAGTTCGAATCCCAGCGGGGCCCTGTACGAATGACTTTTTCTAAAAAACTTATGTACAGAGATTTCACACCACGTGCTTTACGGTGAAGGAAAACATCGTGAGGAAACCTGCATATTTCTGAGAAGTAATTCAAAGACGTATGTATAGTGCCTGATACGGCGATAGACTCACCATCTTTCATGTTGGCACTTATCTTCGGTGAAAAGTGGGTGTTGTGATAACAACACCTCTGCCTACCCCTTCGGGGAATACAGGCGTGAGCATATGTATGTATGTTTAAAACAAAAATTATATAAAAAATCTATGGTATGTAAGGCCGCGAGCTCTTCGGCCCTAAACAACCATAGGCTATAACTACGTTATCGTAGAAGCTAGATATTTTACGACTTAACCATAGTGATATATTCATAAAACCCTACAACTTCTAGAAGACAGCTGTTCCTTTTTCTCCGACACCCTGTATACTTCTTTTTCACTCACAAATAATAATATACCTACTTAATACGAGAATACCATGGTATGGGATTATGAAATAAGTTATGGTTTTACAGAAAATGTTGTGGAGCCTGTTACGTAATGATGCGTTCCAGACAAAGGAATACAAATGTGCTTCATACCATTGCCTCTACCCTTCTCCCAAATTAATGGGGTCTCTGGGTGTACGTTGTTTTTATGTTGTTGCTATACATATCACGTCAAGTCACTTGGGTAATGAGAAAAGAGCCTTTAAACAGATAATTTATATACAGAAAATTAAATTGAAGTGTGTGTTTGTAATTCCAAATTAACAACTTTTCACTCATTGCATACATATGCTACATACATATGCTCACGCCTGTATTCCCCGAAGGGGTAGGTAGAGGTGTTGTAATAACTACACCCACTTTTCACTGAAGATAATTAAGTGCCAACGTGACAGATGGTGAGTCCATCGCCGTCTCAGACACTTTACATACGTCATTGACTACTTCTCAGAAATATGCAGGTTTCCTCACGATGTTTTTCTTCACCGTAAAGCACGTGGTGTGAAATCACTGTACATAAGTTTTTTAGAAAAACTCATTGGTACAGGCCCAGCTGGGATTCGAACTTGCGCCGCTTGCGTAGCAGGCGACTGCTCAAACCTCAAGGCCACCACGGCTCTTCTCTCTCTTTGCATATGAAAATATATACGGTACCAGGGTAGTGCATTCCATATAAGCAGACAAGCAGTGCTTACCAGTGTCGCGTGTGTGTGAGTGTATACCAAACCTTATATACCTACGCCACATTGGTATGTAATTAACCTACCTACCTACCTACCCTAATTATTGTTTATGATTACCCGTCTGAGAATCCAATGCACGCGCCTGTATGGTACACACATAAAAAAACTCTTTCTGCCAGTTTGTCCGTCTCTCTTGTTCCGGCTAATTTTGGACCGATTTTCACTGGCAGATAGCTAATGTTATAAGGAGTAACTTAGGCTACCTTAGGTTACCTTACCTATATTTAAGTCTGTCTAGAAACCGCGTTGCCCAGCTGTACAAAAATGTCTTTAAGCGTGAGAAACGTAAACATCGGTTTATTAGAGTAGCTGTTTTGTTTTTTAGTAAAAGTAGCCTAAATCGTAAGGAGCTCGTGGCTCAGTTGCTATTGCGCATATCATTCGATCAGCGAATTCAAGCGACCCAAACCCTAGCCAGTAATTGGATGGGTGACCGCACGAGTTCCCTCCGTGCCTCGGAGAGCACGTTAAGCCGTTGGTCCCAGTTGCCAATTTATCATCTTTGGCAATCGTTACAGGTCAGTCAGAGGCCTAAAATAGTCTGACAACTGATTTAACACAGATCACAGATTTTCCTCGTTAAAGGGGTTGCGAAGGTCAGATGGCAGTCGCTTCGTATAAAAATCAGGTGATCAGCCTCATCGGGTTGAATCAAGTGCCGACCCCAACAATGTATGGGATTAAGGCCAGGGAGATGATGAGTATAAGTAGCCTAAATTTTACCGTGTAACATCAGTTATCTGCCAGTGTAGGTAAGTCCCGTTAAAATCGGTCCAGCCGTTTCAGAGATTAGCCAGAACAAACAGACAGACGCACCGACCGACTGACAGAGAATGTAAGAATTGAAATTTCTATATGTTTATGCATTCATATGCATTTAGTGAAAAGCTGTAAATAAAAAATTACAAATAGACACATCAACTGTATAGATGTAAAGATTCGATCAAGTTGGTATTTCTAACTTGGAAACGTAGATTTTGAATGCGGGCTGGAACTTTTCTCGCTCAGAGAATCAGCATTGCTATTCCACGTGGCAATGCTGCCAGCCTTCTTGTCACGATCCCGAGAGACACCGATTTGGGCCAAGTTTTCTATTTGTATTAATTTTAAGTACTGTTTTTTGTATATATTATTTATTATATAGTTTTTTTTCAATAAAAAAATATATGATAACATGTTTTTGAATTATTCATATAATCTTACTAATTAATGTAAGAATATTAAAAAAAAATCCCCATACTCATTTCTCATTTCAATGAACGTTTTTATTGCATTTAAATAATACAATTTTCATTGGATGAGAGTTATTATAACATTAAAGCCACTTTAAACCCAGCCGTATCTTCAATTACTCAATAACTATTCCAATAACGCGGTTCTAAGCCGGGAATGCCTCGTAAAAATCTCATGCTCAGAAGAATCGTAAATTTTAATAGGTTTATATGATGAATCTTTATACGTATACTAATATTATAAAGAGGAAATATTTGTTTGTTTGTAACGAATAAGCTCAGCTAATCCTTTGGAAATGCAAAATAGAAAATGTTACCGTGTTTTTTTCTACTATTATAAATATACCATAGGTATAGTCATCGGTTCGACACTGTCCCGGGGATCCAGGCGACTGGGACCGCTAGCTTGCTGGAACCACGTTACCAGATGCCGTGCAGGGAGCGAAACATGTATCGTAACGATGTGTTAAAGAGCATGGTCTCCACTTGGTGAAGGCAGCGAGGGTGTGCTGCAGACAGATCAGTCGTCTACAGACTGGTGGACCCCCAGCGCGTACTGCATCATTGAGGTTACTGTGTCCACGTCAATTGAACATGTACAATAGCGGAATAAAGCATTGTTTTATATTTTTTTTTTATTACAAGAGCCGTGGTGGCAGTGGGGTTTGAGCAGTCACTTGCTACGTAAACGACGCAAGTTCGAATCCCAACGGCCTGTACCAATGAGTTTTTCTAAAAAAATATGTGCACTACATGCTTTTCAGTGAAGGAAAACATCGTGAGGAAACCTGCATATGTTTGAGAAGTAATTCAAAAACGTATGTATAGTATCTGAGACGGCGATGGACTCACCCTCTGTCACGTTGGCACTTAATCATATTCGGTGAAAAGTGGGCGTGTTCTGACCCATCTGGTATGGCATGAGCATATATTTTTTTAATTTTCTATTAACATAAAAATGGATTATTAATTGGATGTAACTCCTAATTTTATTAAATAGATCCTATGGAATTATGCAATGGAATTGATTTCAATAATCCGAAACTCCGCTTTTACTTATTACCCTGCTTAACTTCTCCACATAACGTCCTCTTGGCAATAAACTCCTAAGTGCCTAGTTATTAATGTTATTAAACGCGCTAATGTTCTTTCAACTGCGTTTATGTGCGTGAAACGAGGAGTAAACTGTAGGTACAGTGCGTTAGTTTTATGATGCGTAAAAACGGGCTAATAGCTTTACAAACGGACAAATTACATGATAACTACCCTCATAATTATATGGTAAGTACTGTAAATAACTAGAAATAAGATATTATTTCTGGCTGTCTCGCTCGTCTAGTGCTACTGCGGAATGCAATTTATATTACTGGAGTTACCTCCACTGCTTAACCGGACTAAAGGGCTAGACCCAAGGGCCTCCAGCCGAGCTTAAACTTAAAAACTAAGCAACACAGCTAAGCGCACCCCGGTGCGGGGCTCGGACCTCGGCTTAGGGCGTTGCTGGGAGCTGGATCTGAGTTGTATTTTTCTCTGTCTGTCTGTCTGTCCGGCTAATCTCCGAAACAGCTGGACAAATTTTAAAAGGACTTTCACTGGTAGATAGCTAAATCCACAAGGAGTAACTTAGACTAATTTTATTTAAAAATAATTCGGTACCGCAGGCCAACCATGAAATTAAGTCTACGCGGGTGAAACCGCAGGGCACAGTTAGTTAAATATAAACAACATACCCCTCTTTGTCAAAAGATCTTAATGTAATACATTTTATAAGGAAAAAAAATATTTCAAAACTGTATTATAATTTGACACTACTCTTGTTGTTATTCTTGTTCATAGACAGACTGAATATTTTTTGCAATTTTTGTAGTACGAATATAAAAGATAATTGGTATGGTAACCACTTACCCTCACATTGTAGACTCCTGCCACCGACAGTACTAACTTTATTGTGTATTTCATAAATGTTAACATCAAACAAAATTAGTTGTTTCGCAAAGGCTAACTTTCTTCGTCAAAATATTTAATATATTTTCCATAACAAGCCATCTCCCTCGAGTTTTTCTTAAAATTGTACGGAACTTTGATTAATAGTCGTTCTTGGCATTTCTTGGTAAAAATGTGTCTGACGCTTTTTGGAATGTTTCAATATAACTTTATTATGTATGTGTCAAATGCGGAAACATATGCTCTTTATAAACTTGTTTTGTGTTGAAAGCTTTACACAAATATACCTGCAGTTAAAGAAAAAAGGGGAAGAAAGTGTTATTTGTTAATATAGACAAGCATATACGAATTTGTTATATGAGGAGCTCGTGGCACAGTTGCTACTGCGCATTTTATTCGATCAGCGAAGTTAAGCAACCCTACCCCTAGCCAGTAATTGGACCGCCCGTGTTCCCTCCGTGCCTCGGAGAGCCGTCGGTCCCGGTTGCCAATTTATCATCTTTGACAGTCGTTACCGGTCAGTCGGAGGCCTAAAATAGTATGACAACTGGTTTAACACACATCAGAGATTTTCCTCGTTAAAGGGGTTGCGAAGGTCAGATGGCAGTCGCTTCGTATAAAAATCAAGTGATCAGCCATATCGGGTTGAATCAAGTGCCGACCCTAACAGTGTATGGGATAAGGCCAGGGAGATGATGCGAATTTGTTATATATTATATATAATACTAGCGGACGCCACGCGGTTCGACCCGCGTAGTACCCGTAATACGTAATACGGGAATGAAATATAACCTATATTAATCAGTGATAACGTAGTATTAAAAATGGTGAAAGAATTATTGAAAATCGATTTGGTACTTTTTGAACCAATTCTTTGCAAACATACTTACAAATATTTCCTCTTTATAATATTTATGGTTAGTTGAATCTCTTTGCTCGCTCGTTCTTCCATACACATAAATATGTATTTTGCTTTTATATCATTTTAGTTTACTTTACTTTTATATCAGTGTAGGTACTTATAATTATAACATAATACATTGCAAATTATTCTTTTACATTAATATATATTTTTTTTTCACATATAGTAACCATCACACGTACAAGTATATATACTTTTATTATATAAGTATCTTTTTATTTTTATTTTTTGGCCGACGTCGTGCGCCACTCAGTGGGTCACACTGAAAATCAGCTCCGCTAGATTGAACTGGACTCCAGTTAGGTCTGCGGGTATAGTTGAGTTGTGGCCCTTTGATGACAATGTGCTGCAACACCCGATGTACTGGTGCGAACCACTTTGCACCATAAAAACACTTCTTATTTCTTTTGTGTATTCTTTTTTGTATATATTTTTTGTATGAGTTTTATTTGTTTTGTTGCTGCTTATTGAAATCAATAAACGTTTTATTATTATTTTTTTATTATTATTATTATTAATCTAGTCTGTAAATAAAAGGTTTAGGTTCAGCTATTGCTGGCATCACTATGCTGGATGGATAGTAGATTTAAGGGCAAAGGTAAAAACGACCATCATATTTTAACACATACCATTAACTGATTTAAAAATGTATGTTTTATAGTATTACATTTAATAATCTGATTTTTTTTTGATAAAAACTACCGACAAAAATTTACAACATACTTACCTTTCATGTCTTTTTGACTCTGCTTGCAATCTCTGGAGTCTATAGGTACACGTTAACACTTTGCAGGTTCTCCAGAAGTATTGTTTTTCACACGTTTTCCAACAGAAAACACAAATTTACAGTCTTGTTTTGATAATTATAAGATAACACTAAATTACTTGCGTAAAACGGCCGTAATATAATAAAAAGGAATGACAGATAGACCAAATACAAAATGGTGTCTCCGCGTGTTGCCTAATTAAAAAATGAGAATGATATTTCGATCTACCCACAACATTAAAGTAAAACTTAACGACACAAAATATAAAAATTAAGAAAAGGTCATAATTATTTATTTGTAATAAAACAATTTTTTTTTCTTTTTAAATCTTTGGCCGAATTTTTGTATAGAAAGTTTCAAAAAAGTAATAAAAACTTATCGTGAACTCAGGCTTATTTGTATTCCGTTATGTAAAGGTGAACCATATTTTAAAGAAAATTATCTAAATCTATTAAGGTATTTTGAACGAAAGAACATCACACAAAATGAAAATAATCTGAATTAGGAGACGAACCTAAGATTATACAAAAAAAAATCTGAACAAGTAGAATATCCATAGTTGGCTGGCATTTCGGAGGATCAAACTGGTCTTCTGAAGATTGCAGGAACTAAATAAAACTAGGGTTCCCATCCAAAGGTTTGTTATAATGTTGCGTCAAAGAAGAGGAAAATAAATTTATGTAACGCGTATAACCTTTTAGAAAACAATCTTATTTTACGGTAATCATGCCGCATTCATACAATATAATTGCTCATATTGGTACCATAACGTTATCGGTTCATCCATGCTTAGACTCTTTGACATTCCCGCGAAGTGTTGGGAAAGAACGAATGATTTGAAAGCGCGATATAAATTGGGTAGCGCCATCTAAAGCGCACAAAAAGTAAAATAATAATATTATTTTGGTTATTGAATATAGGGTTATTTTAGGGTATTTTATTTAGGTTTAGGGTATTTACTAAAACACAAATGTACCAAAGAAACATTTTATTCGTATAGTTTTCACTAACAGTGCATTCACAGTTTCAAATTAAAAACCACTTAGACACACGAAACAGCGTGAAGTACCTACAGGTAAATTACATTGATAGTGAAATATATATTTTTCTATTCAAGATTCGTGTCTAAATATTTATAATCCCTATAGAAGGCGTGGTCTTAAGCGATAACTATGATATATATTATAAGTATATACGAGTATAAGTTCTTATCTATAATTTTTCTACAACATACATTATGTACAGTGTACTAAAGACATATAATTATAAAACAACATAGTTACAAGACCGCAAAACATGAACAATAAGCTACCTTATATATTTTTTTTAATTATAGACAGATGATTTGCAAGTTAGATTTTTTTCCAATTTATTTTGACATATTTGGTATGTACACATGCGTGCATTTTGACTTTTCAAAATAAAGTAAGTCTATTTTTCTACATAATATCTTGCTTATAAATAATGTATTATTATTAAGCTTAGCCCATTTTATTTACCATAAACTATATTATCATTAAAACCTATAATAATGACAATTACAGTACCGGTTATTATGAACCGTAAGTGTTTTTAAATAATGAAAATTCTTAATTTCTAGATACGTAATAGTTAATCTTTGCCTTACATCTTCCATTCTCAAATTATGTTGTATAAAAAAGTCCAGTATGTTAAAAAACTGATGGTTTTGAAGATGCGGAAATCATTGGGCGCTGTCATTGTATTTTCGTCACAAAATGAAATAAATTGCACTTTATAAAAAAAACCTACCATTTATTTTCATGAAAAAATATTGAAGCCAAATACATATTGACACCACAAAAGACGGGTAAAAAAGGATACCTTATCATATATATTAAAAAGCAAAGGTGAATATAAAAAAAAATGTCGTATCATAGAAAATAATGAAAGACGAAGAAGCTGAATCATGCCCTAAAATGAGAATTATTATTTTTTATTTTCCTATCGATACTGACACGATGCTTCGATAAAATAATCTACGCGATATGTGCCGGAATCGGCATAGCATTCGTCATCATCTCCCTGGCCTTATCCCATACATTGTTGGGGTCGGCACTTGATTCAACCCGATGTGGCTCATCACCTGATTTTTATCCGAAGCGACTACCACCTGACCTTCGCAACCCCTTTGACGAGGAAATTCTGTGATCTGGGTTAAACCAGTTGTCAGACTATTTTTGACCACCGACTGACCTGCAACGATTGCCAAAGATGATAAATTGGCAACCGGGACCGACGGCTTAACGTGCTCTCCAAAGCACGAAGGGAACTCGGGCTATCTTCGCTGATCGAATGTTAGGCGCAATAGCAACTGTGCCACGAGCTCCTCCAGTCGCCATAGCATTATACACCTTAAACACTACTATTTAAATTACAATGTACAAATTAACTGGTTGATAAATGGAATGTATTACCTCTCTATCTATGATGTAGATACAAATATTTTATGATAAAATCTACTCATGACAAAATTTTACGGAATTTAAAAGGAGGGATTTTTTCGCTACTAAGCGGGGTTGAAAAATACTGTCTTATACTTTATCTTATTGAATTAAGGTAAGTAATTTTATTTAGTACTAGGCACATAAGTAGAAGTATAATGGGAGCGATGTTACTACGTTGGGTCGATAACCTCTTCATTCGGCCATTTCGCTTGTTCAACTTATGTGGCGGGTAGACATTGAGATGCAGGCGTAAAGTAAGCCTGAGAATTACCTGCTTTTTTTAAAATTAATTTTATTATAAAATTAAAAAACAAGAATGATAAATATAATTTTTAGTTAATTGATTTTAACGACTAAAAATAAAAACAATAACAAATCAAAACAAAGTTTTATTATGTACAAAATACGACTGGATAAAACAAATGGATAAAAAATCACCATTTTTTATTTACTGTGTGATTGTGTACATTTTTACAATTCAATATATTTTATACTATCCAATATATCGCGGTAAGTAACATTAACTATTTTAGAACACACGCTTTTTGTAGAAAGGTTGATAATATTTACAAGTTTAGCGTAACATAGCGTAATAAGTACACAGTATTATTATAGACTGAGTAACTATTAAATAAAAATCCATTCGATTGCTACCATATTTTTTACAGTAATTTTTTTGTACAAAAGAAGTGATCTATGACTCTAATTATACAAATTATTGGGAAAATACTAATCACATGAATATAATTTATCTACAAAATAATGAATACTTCAATAAAAATGTGCTAGCTAGTTAGCTAGTAGAATAATAATTATACCCCAAAAGTGTCTTAACCTATTTGCTATGAATTGCCTGAAATTTCGATTATCATAACCAACATTTTATTTTAAAATTTGTGGTGTTTGCATAGATATAGCCCATTATTATTTATTTTATTAGTATTTTTTTATAATGATGATATTACAATATTATTTTGTACTGTTCAACATTATTGAAATAGATAAATAATCACACTATCAGACATTATTCATGACTTCTTTTTTTAGCCTACGAGCTATTAAAAATATCAATTCATATTGATATAATAATAATACCAAAGCCCTGTATAACTGACTTATTTTCAGGTATATGCGTGCATGAAAAGCTGAAAAAAGACGCAAGCTAGTGGTTGTATAAATTTGAAAATATAGTTAGTGTAAATATTAGAACAAAATTTCTCCTTTTATTTTAAGTATATTAAAAGAAATTTCAAGCAACGCCATTATAATATAGTATGAGTACATTATATTAACATCTACCAGCAATTTTGCGTTATTAACTATGTAAGTCGTAATTATCCCAGGTTCAACATTTTCTTATTTATTACATAAAGCTTCACATACATTACATGTTTGAATTAAATATTATATAAATATTACTTGGTACTTTCCAAACGAGAATTGATTACATTTAATACAACATTCAAACTAGTTTCATAACATTATATTGATTTACACACCCTTAAAATTACTTTGACTAGAAGTTCTAGGTACAAGTATTATTATGCTCACATTTAAAATCTTATTAATTACCTTCTTAAACAGTTAATGCTTTTGATGTTTGATAATATTAAAGTTGTGAAAGGTTCAAAGGAAGATTCGAAAAATAAGCTATAAGTCTATAAATTATTTATCTTATTCAATAGGCCGATGTTTCTCAGAAGACTAGTTACCAAACAGGTGGTAATTTTAGCAAAGGGATAAATCTTTTTTATTTTCTTAAAAATGGTGGAGAAAAATACGAACACGAGGCGGGACTCGAATCCCACAACCTCTGCAAGCCGTGCAGTTGCTGTTTCAACTGAGCTTTTCGTGATCCTACCTCATGCGGCGAATTTTAGAGTCCCGCCTCGTGTTCGTAATTTTCTTGACCATTGTTAACTTGTGTTATGCAACAACAATCTAACCATTTTATTCCAAATACGTTGAAATAATAATGATTTAATTATTATAATTTCTATCAGCAGAAGCACGCAGACTATGAGGTAAATATTTTTTTATTTCAAACTGTTAGCCAAAAGCTGTATTTTAACAAAATTCCTTTTTGGAGACCCCAAGAATATTACTAAAGAAGGACATTCGTGCAATCTGCCACCTAATGAAACATTGAAAGCCCTTAACTGTGCAATTTACGCAAATATTCTACACAAATTACATCGGCAGCGAAAAGTGGACAACGACTTAAGAATTATTAAACTTCGGGGTGACATTTTTACATCCAACATTTTGATGAAAAAAGTTTTTAATCAACACTTAACAAAGCCATTCAAATAAGTAAGTATTTACATTAACAAATGTTTTTCCTGAGAGGAAAGCGACTATAGAATTAAAATAAGATTAGAATGACGACTAAGTAGGCTCGTCGCTGTCAACGTCAGCAGTTTTAGTCTGCCCTATACCGAAGTCTTTTAACGCGTCCTGAATGTGTTTTACCTGTCAAGGAAAGAAGGTATTACCATGACAGCAATGATAAGACTATGCTTGCAAAGCTAGATACATACATATGCTCACGCCTGTATTCCCCGAAGGGTTAGGCAGGTATTGTAATCACAACACCCACTTTTCACCGAAGATGATTAAGTGCCAACGTGACAGATGGTGAGTCCATCGCCGTCTCAGACACTTTACATATGTCATTGAATTACTTCTCAGAAATATGCAGGTTTCCTCACGACGTTTTCCTTCTACGTAAAGCACGTGGTGTGAAATCACTGTACATAATTATTTTAAAATAACTCATTGGTACAGGCCCCGCTGGGATTCGAACTTGCGTCGCTTGCGTAGCAGGCGACTGCTCAAACCTCGAGGCCTCCACGGCAAAGCTAGATATTGTGGGTAAGGCCCCCGTTGAAGATAATTATGTCATTCTTATGTTTTAATTATGTGAGTAAATAATTACTTCACTGCGATCTTCTTTAAGGTGAACTACTGGTAGAATCACATAATGATCTTGTCTGACGTATAAACGTCAGACAAGTACTGATTCTCGCGGTGAGTAAGGTAGCCAATGCTTGGAGACGGTTTGAGGTCCTATAATGAGCTCTTATTGCCGTGATAGTTTGACTCATATTATGAGACAGATGTTTGTGACATGTAGATAAATAGGACCGAACTGTGATCGTTTAAGCAGCGCTTATTAAGAACTTCTTAGCTTTGACGCTTAATTTTAAGGTACAAAATTGAACGTTGAATTTCAGAAGTTCTAAAACGCTCTGCTTTAACTTATTACAGTAGGCCCCCTGAACTATCAACAGAGAAAACCTTTCGTCTTTTATAAGAATACTAGCGGAGGTTACGCGGCTTCGCCCGCGTAGTTCTCGTTTCCGTGGAAGTACAGGAATAAAATAAAGCCTATGTTACTCGCTGATGATGTAGCTATCCAAAGGTTAAAGAATTTTTGAAATCGGCACAATAATTTTTGAGTTTATTCATTACAAACATACACACAAAAATACAAATCTTTCCTCTTTTTATATAGTAGTGTAGATTGGAACCATCCTTTGCACGGTAGTTGAAGCACAACTGAAACCTACTTTAACGTCAACCTTATCTACTACTACCCATTGTCAATAACAAGTTTTGTTATCTTATGATGAAAATAAAAAAAGTCCATCAAAGCGTTCACGAGGAGAATGTTAGAATTTCTGTCCGAATTTCTTGACAAACTTTGTTCCGTATGGGGCAAAACATTTCCAATTGTGGTTCGAAAGTTCGAAGTATGTGAAACATTTAAATAGGTTCCCGGTTTATTTGATGCAAATAGAATCATTAAAAAGTTTTCCTTGTAGCCAATTGCAAATGTTTGGCCCAATAAGGAGGTAATTTTCTTTTAGCGAAAGCTATCTTATATTACCGGAACCGTTTTCCTGTTTTCCAATGGACGAATATTATCAAAAGAATTTTTATTTTAACCTTCTTTAAGAATATTGGTTATTTCCTAGTGGTTTACATAACCTAAGTTTGTATTTGAGAGGGCAATTATAACGTTTGAAGGATGGAACCTGAAACGCAATATCCGGAAAATAACTAAATGTGGTTCTAATCGAATAAAGATATTTTAGGGTAGGCAGAGGTGTTGTAGTCACACTCACTTTTCACTGATGATGATTAAATGCCAACGTGACAGATGGTGAGTCCATCGCCGTTTCAGACACTTTACATACGTCATTGAATTACTTCTCCGACATATGCAGGTTTGCTCACGATGTTTTCCTTGAAATCACTGTTCATAATTATATTTTAAAAAACTCATTGGTACAGGGCCCCGCTGGGATTCAAACATTCGCTTGCGTAGCAGGCGACTGCTCAAACCTCAAGGCCATCACGGCTCTTTTTGAGTGAGTAACGAGAACTTAAATTCAGGGACCACGAAATGAGAAGGACTCGAGATGATTACACTGAATTAGAACAACGTTATTAAACGCCTATCAGGAATCGACTGATGAATATGTACGACAATAACGTAGGTCTAGTTCTAGTTGCTGTATTCCCTGAGACATTTAGTAAGTAATAACAGCAATCTAAGTATAATATTGGCGTGAGACTCTATTATGTTACAGCATTACATTTGAACCGTGTTGTCAAGTCCCTGTCTTTTTAAGAATTAGTTCACTACGAAGGTGGCTAACAAATGCACAGTAACCACGATGAGATTCCTGCTGTGAACAATTTATAGTAGTGCCTCTTAATGTCATGATAGTTTAACTCGTATTATGAGACATATGTATATGACGTGTATCATGGCAACAAGAGTTTATGGTAAGACCTCAGGTGATAGATTTGTTGCGAAATATCGAATCTAATATTTGCATTTTTTAAGGAGATATTCTATTCTCGCAGCACACTCATAGTTCATGATGACACCTGTAATATTGTGTACCTTATAAGCAATGGCAACGCTAGAGCTAATATAATGAAAAAGTATTCCAACCAGTATCACTCACTTGCAAGAAAAAATACTAGGCTAATTTTATTCTTTGTTACTTCAGAATGATAACTCGGATTCCACGAAAAACATGAAACCTTGCCAATTTCGTATACGCACGCCATCAAGTTTTTACTTAAAGTAAATGCTTTGTGACAAAAAACAATACGAACACATTAACCTTACAAACAACTTAACAACGGGGAAAAAAATAATTAATTGAGGTTGAAAATCTACCTTAATTGACTTCAAAATAGTCGTCATATTAACTCTTGACTTACTAACTCCATGGAATTAACGCGACAAATCCATTAGTTGAACCTTAAAATGTACTTACCTGGCTTTCTTCGGGGTCAGTGCCGGGATGGGAATACTTGTGAAGAAAGTAGCACGTGCCGGGGATGTCCTTCGGGAATGAACTCGGAAGGCAGGAGCGGTCACGTGATTCCATGTCGAAGCCGGGGAATTTTATTAGCCATCTGATAGACAAGATTTTCGTTAGACTTACGCACATTATAATGCTCATGCCTGTATTCCCCGAAGGGGTAAGCAGCAGTTTATTTGTATATACACACACATTTTGCCAGTTATGTTTGAGTGCCATGTAATAGAGGACGGGCCTATTGCCACTAATCGAGCACTAATCCAGACTGTTACTGGGAAATTACATATTGAAAAACCCAATAATAATTCGCACGAGTCATGAATCGAACTAAGGACCTCGTGTTCTACCCAAGACGGCATTTTTCATCTCTATATATATAAATGTTATATTGGTTTGTATAACGCTTCACAAACTAAAAAGTTCTTCATCGATGCATGATATATAATCTGCATCAAGGATTGTTTTTATCTATTTTTTGTCATCTACACATACATACATACATATGCTCACGCCTGTATTCCCCGAAGGGGTAGGCAGAGGTGTTGTGATCACAACACCCACTTTTCACCGAAGATGATTAAGTGCCAACGTGACAGATGATGAGTCCATCGCCGTCTCAGACACTTTTACATACGTCATTGAATAACTTCTCAAAAATATGCAGGTTTCCTCACGATGTTTTGCTTCACCGTAAAGCACGTGGTGTGAAATCACTGTATATTAGTTTTTTTAGAAAATCTCATTGGTACAGGCCTCGCTGAGATTCGAACTTGCGTCGCAGGTGACTGCTCAAACCTCAAGGCCACCACGGCTCTCTGCACACTTTTTTCATCTATATATATATAAAAATGTTATGTTGGTCTGTGTACGCTTCAAAATGTATTTAAGCGTGGCGGGGTACTAGTTTATTATATAATACTTCAGTTAAATTTAATTCATATATTTGTAATAGGTAAATAAGTACTATTTAGATGTAGATAATTTTCTCAAACCATCAAAATAAGAATCGATATGTGTGCGAGGTATGAAAACGAGTTGTGAGAGTAACCCATGACGAGTTCGAATGCCACCTTATGTAAGTATTTTTCTTCCGCAACTTCGCACAGTTATTAAGGTAGAAATTCTTTACCAATCAAGCGGATCAAATCATTATTTGTAAGTCAAATCAAAATGTTTCCACTCACTCATAGGTAGTTGGACTGACGTTGATCTTCAGAGGCTCCGACCCGGATTCGAACTTGTTAGCCAGAGTGACGTTATGTCCAAAGAGACAGTACTTCAACATTGTCTTGCCTACCACTCCAGCTAGAACCGTGCCTGTATGGAGGCCGATGCGCATCTGTTTTGAACACAAAACGTCATATATTTAAGTTGTAGTTACATACATATGCTCACGCCTGTATTCCCCGAAGGCGTAGGCAGAGGTGTTGTAATAACAACACCCACTTTTCACACAAGATGATTAAGTGCCAACGTGACAGATGGTGAGTCCATCGCCGTCTCAGACACTTTACATACGTCATTGAATTACTTCTCAGAACGTTGTAGGTAAATTTTAACTAGCTGCGGTATTACCCGTGTAGATTTATTTAACATTTCTCAGAAGGCTTATTTTCGAACCGGTGGTCAATTCAATTCTTTAACATTCATAAGTGCCTTACCAGGGATTAAACTAAATAAATCATTTTCAGTTTCATTTTCAACGTACCTTTATAGGGTTCCCCTCGTGCGTCAAATGCTGTGCACACGTCTCCACCATTCGAAGGGCCATCCAAGCGATCTGCGGCGCGTGAGTGTCTATCTTGCGGTGCAAACCACTCGCTACACAGTACGCGTCACCTATCGTTTCCACCTGATTGAAAAAACCTTTTGAGTTGGCATACTGTAAATCATCTGCCTGGCCTTCTCCCATACATTGTTGGGGTCGGCACTTGATCCAACCCGATGCGGCTGATCACCGCTGATACGAAGCGACTGCCATCTGACCTTCGTAACCCCTTTTACAAGGACCAGTTGTCAGTCTATATTAGGTCTCCGACTGTAACGATTGCCAAACATGATAAATTGGCAACCGGGACCGACGGCTTAACGTGCTCTCCGAGGCACGGAGGAAACTCGGGCAGTCACCCATACAATTACTGGCTAGGGCTTGGGTTGCTTAACTTCGCTGATCGAATGATATGCGCAATAGCAACTGTGCCACGAGCTGCTCCTGTACAGTTAGTAGTACCTATTGCTCACGCCGTCCCAGATTGGTCCCCGAAGGATTAAGCAGAGGTGCTATTATAACAACACCCACTTTTCACCAAGGATGATTAAGTGCCAACGTGTCAGACGGTGAGTCTATGATATGCAAGTTACCTCACGATATTTGCCTTAAGCACGTGGGGTGAAATTACTGCACTTAAGTTTATAGAAAAACTCATTGGTACAGGCCGCTGTAATCCGAACTAGCGTCGCTTGCGTAGCAGGTAAACATGTAATTTCAGCCCAGAAATACTTAATTAGCCCCTTAATTTCAATGTCAAAGAAGATAATTAGAGTAACTCTGTTTAATTACGCGAATGAAGTATTTCTTTTCAACATTTTCCTTGTGTACGTAAAGGTAAGCAACTCTTCCGGGGTTTTATGACCGAATTGAACGGGCCTTTTTGCAACGAAACGTGGGGACTTCGTGTAGAATTTTTCCGCCAAACAATAATAAGTACTTGACAATCGGAACCCATCAGTTTCAATTGCAATTCTATATAATGTACTAGCTGTGCCCCACGGTTTCACTCGCGCAGATTTAATTTTATATATATAAAATTCTCGTGTCACAGTTTTCGTTGCCATACTCGTCCGAAACGGCTGGACCGATTTGTATGAAATTTTGTGTGCAGATCGGGTAGGTCTGAGAATCGGCCAACATCTATTTTTCATCCCCCTAAATGTTAGGGGTAGTCCACCCCAAAAAAATATATGGCAATACAACGTTTGCCGGGCACAGCTAGTTTTATATAATAATATTATTACGTGGGGTTTGGGATTTTTTTTACGGATCTCAATTTTTTTTAGCCTTCCTCAATAAATGTACTATCCAGCACTGAAAGATTTTTTGAAATCTGACCAGTAAGTTCCTGATGAGCGCGTTCAAACAAACAATCTCTGCAGTGTTATAATATTATAGTATAGATTTCTTTAGTCATTCTGATAATTTGGAAGTACTTTGGAATCAAATAAATATATTTTTGACTTTCATTTTGGTTTATAAAATGTCACCTGTTTTAAATAACTGCAGTATTTTAAAAGCGAAAATCGTTTCGTCAATAGTCGTTTGTCTCTATTACAACGTTAAAATCTTTCAATCATAAAACGATATTTTAAAAAAAAAACCAAAAAAAAAAAATTTCTACTTACAAAAGTTATAGAGAGACCAAAAAGTGTCATTATTTCAAGTTTAATATTGGAATAACTCGAATTTGGCAGTGTAACCAAAATACAGCCTGAATTATTCACCATAGTCCATTAAGTTAATGATGTATGGTATATTATTATGCGTATTCCGTGTCTTTTTGAATGTTTAATTAGTGTAATTGGTATAAATACACCGTTTTAATAAAAGCAATAAATAAGTAAATTAAATCCAATATTGCATGAACACATTCTAATAAGGAAATAAAATAAAAATACCTTATAAACATCAAGTTCCTCGCAAAATATATCGAATACGCTGTACAAGTCTTCGAGCATTGCGATGACCATCATGGGAGTGGCGGTCGCGCAGATCGACGTGAATCCCACGATGTCACTGAACAACATTGTCACGTCGTCGTGGCTCTTTGCCTCTATTTTCTCACCTATTAGAAAAAAGTTCATTAGTAGAAAAAACATAGATAAATAAAAACATGTTTTGTCGGTACCCCTATCACGGGTTTGCCACAGATTTGGTAAACTATACTCGCTAGCGTCACTCGCAATATTTGTATAAGATATCTTAGTTCTTCACGTCACCGCTAGGTGTCGCTGCACAATATCTTAAACAAATATTCCCGTGATGCGGTAATCGGTGACCATCAAGCCATGTTAGGCCATATTATCATCATAATGGCATTCTGAGTAAAATACTTTTTTACTTGTTGTTTTACAAAGGTGACAGAGAAGGGTGGATGTACCTTTAAAAAAACATATGACGTTATTGAATAAATTGAAAATTATTTTTGAAAATAATATAAAACAGTCTTAGAATTTAAACGCATTCCAAGTTTTAAAAATTGCAATATTTTAACGCTAGCAACGAGTTCGATCATATAATTTATACACGTAGTAACTGAATCCAGCAAACCAATTATTGGAAGTACCGTCTACCTACGTTAGGCTCGAATGATCTATGGTCCATTCACTCATTACTAGATTACGGAGCATCTGCGGAACGTCAAACGATGACGTAGTGTGATTGCTCCACGCTTGATGAAGCACACCACTCATGAGATTCAAAATTCTAACGAAATAATCAAACTCTCCAAACGCTGATTCTTTTCTGGAGTAGAGGATCAGTGAAGAGAGTGAGAGCCGTGGTGG
The DNA here is from genome assembly GCA_929442735.1 of Watsonalla binaria. Taxonomy (NCBI): domain Eukaryota; kingdom Metazoa; phylum Arthropoda; class Insecta; order Lepidoptera; family Drepanidae; genus Watsonalla; species Watsonalla binaria. The sequence goes on from OV838938.1 coordinate 6,646,550, forward strand.
CCTTGAGGTTTGAGCAGTCGCCTGCTACGCAAGCGACGCAAGTTCGAATCCCAGCAGGGCCATCAATCAATGAGTTTTCAATTTCAATGGTATCAATGACTTTTTCTAAAAAACTTATGTACAGTGATTTCACACCACGTGCTTTACGGTGAAGGAAAACATCGTGAGGAAACCTGCGTATTTCTGAGAAGTAATTCAATGACGTATGTAAAAGTGTCTGAGACGGCGATGGACTCACCATCTGTCACGTTGGCACTTAATCATCTTCGGTGAAAAGTGATTGCTCCGAGCATATGTATGTATGTAGGATCAGGGTAGCGATCCATCAAGGTATCGCAAGTCACAAATATTCCCCGGAGGGTTAGGGTAATATCTGTACTTATAGTAAACCCACATTTGGCCAGTTATATTTAAGCCCATGCAATAGGGGGCGAGCCTATTGCCACTAACCAAATACTTGACTGCTACTGGAAATTAACAAATTGTAAGCACGATGGACCCCTCCGAATGCGACGCGCAGACGTGGCAGGCCGAGAAAAAGATGGCAGGACGAACTCGCCGCTTACCTCAAAAACTGGCCGGAGATAGCCCTGGATCGAAAGGGTTGGAAAGAGGGAAGGGAGGCCTTTGCCCAGCAGTGGGACACATCGGGCTCTAAATAAATAATAGTATATAAGTATGTGTTTTCTTTATTATTTTATCATTAGTTCAAATTTATATTTCATTGTAATTCATGGAAACAATAATTGAGAACTCAGAGCTATTTTATGAAGTGGATAGATTTGGATGGAGCTCGACGCTCTATTCTCTGCACGTGACAGGCAAAGAGCCTCGGCATTATTATGTAACGTGTGTTTAAGTATTTTATATGGACGGCCTAATATATGGCCCAGTCTGACGACAGATGTTTGTGTAATGAAAGCGAGTGTACTCCGTGCGTTTCAAGAACGGTATTTAAATGAACATTAACTGAGCTATCTTTTATATATAAATATAAAGACTTCCCTTACAACATACTAAAACGTTATACCGCATTATTAAGCCAAAAAATTAAGTTTTTTTTATTCTATAAGGTGACAAATAGGCTTAGCTACATCCTGCCTGACGGTAAGCTGCTACTGCAGCCTATGAACGTGACCAATACCAAAGTGACATTCGCGGTTTTTCTACCTTATGAATAAAGTAATTACTGTGATCATATTGGAAAAGGCGAAAAGATGCTATGGCTAGCGCCTCCACCCCTGAAGGAACCCTGCACTACTCAGAGGCAGCCAAATGGGCTTATCTACCAAGTGAGGAATGAGTTTATAAGGGGAAGTCTGAAAGTAGCACCAGGCACTGACAAGTTGAAGAATAACATTAGTCGTGCTATGGACATGCTATGCGGAGGGATAATATTGCCAAAAAAGTTTTGTTTATGAATGTGGATGAGAGAGGGGACCTAAGAAACGATGGATTGATTGTGTCAAATATAATATGTCTAGAATGGGAGTGAATACAGATATGACGGCTGATAGAGAGGAGTTGAAGAGAAGAACACATTGCACCCATTCTTGTTAAATTCATATATCACTCAGTAACTGAATAATTCAACTCAGGCAATCACAAGTTATCAGTTAAAACAATCTAGAACTAAATTCAATAGCCATCCGCCACCATTATGTTAATTGTATCAACAGCAACATGCTAATTGATTAATCAAATAACGTGAACTCATCACATCACGCGACCAAATTAAATTTAACCGCCAACGCCCTGCTCCATAAACATTATGGAATTATAACTTTATGGAAACTTCAGACCACACCTGTGCTTATAAGCTAATGGTCTCGTGTAATCCTAATTGCTAATATTGCTTGTGCAATTTTATGCTAAACCACAATAATTAATTGTTGGATAATTAACGGCATTTGTTTCAGAGGAAATTTATTTTTAATTTTTATAGCCGCCCACCAACTGTTTACGTGCTAGTCTCAAAAAGTGTTATTTTATACGGATTAACTCACTGCAAAAACAAATTCCAACCTATTATCTCCATATTAGTAAATGTGGCATAAAATTTACTACAGATGATTCCAGACTGCGCTCTATTTCAATTTGTAATATGAAATAGAAAATTATGCTGTATTATTATATGTGCCCATTAGTTTAAAAAGACGACGAAATGGACTATTAGCAAAAACTTTACAATGTTTGTAGTACAACGGGCATCTTTTTGCCCATGAATACTGGTAGAACGGGTCAGGACCCACTCGTTCCCTGGTCTATCTAAAGGACTAGGGCGTCAGAAGTATCAAGAGGTAGCTTCAATTATTTTCGACTATAATATATATACCATATAATAAATACGTACATATTTATTCCATATCATAACGTGAAATTTATGCCAGGAGATGAGTGGGTACCTTCACATATATTAAGAATTGACTGTTGTCCTCCCGGGGCACCAATGGGCACCTATATACGGGCCGAATTTACATTTACATTTAATTTACTTTTATTCTAAAGGATGTATATTGGGAGCCCAGTGGGTCCTGACCCGGCAGAACCACTGGTAGTATCAGGGGCAACAAAGGCTATTATTAATTACTAGGTACTGTTCCTTCTTGCTAATATAATTAAGTAGTTGTTTCAATAAGTAGGCGCTTCTGCTTGTTTAAATATTATAAGATAAAATATTAATTAGACATTAAAACATCTTGTCTATATGTACAGAACAGAAGGCGTAAAATTCCAGTGAAATTTTAACAACCGGCAACGGTTTAATCCCGCGGGAATAAATTGTAATTACTCAAAGCCGAACTTCTGAATTGTTCGGGAAATTATGCAGCGTAATTGTGTGGTAACATGATGTATGTACATATTAAAGAACGTGTCACTTGTGAATAAAACCATTTAGTAACTATACAATATGCTTATCTACTGAATAACAGACATTTTTGAATTATTGAAAATGTTTAGGTGACCGTCCGAAATGACCCCGCGTGTCTCGGACAGTTCGGTCGCAATTGAGTTTCTTTGGAAATCTTCAGAAGTCAGTCAAAACCCACACGGCTTCTCTTCATTATTGGTGATTACAGAGGATTACGCACTAGCACGATTATGCACTGGACATACTCGGCTGTACTCGCCGGTCATCGTGTGGGATGGCCCCCTACACATGAGTCGTCGATTTGTCGATCACACATTAAAAGTAGTTCTTTGAGATACCCATACGATCACCGTTCGACAAACTACTACAGACGAGAGGATCCTTGCACGATAATTGTGCCATCACCGATAATGTAGAGCTGATTTAAGGAATAAGGAGGACGGTTGCGTGTTGTTACTACAACACATCTGCGTGTCTGGCAACTGATTTCCATACAGAAGAAAGCTAATCTGACGGCAGTCACTTTGTGTAACGTGTATGTCATCATCTACATCGAGATACACCGAGAGCTGACCCCAAAGCTATTCTCCAGAATATTGGTCGAGTATTCCCCTATGGTAAAGTTTTATATACTAGTTTCCTGCCGCGGCTTCACTCGCGTGGTAGAGGAAAGTAAGTTTAACAGAAATTCCATTTCACCCATAAATTTTCTTAGGCTGTCCGTTGATGTATTAATCAGTCAGGATACTATGAAGTTTATAATGTATAAATAGTTGCAATTGAATACATACCTAACCACAATCTCTTAGCGATATGCGGAGGGAATATTAAGTGGAGAAGACTGACGTTCTTCTCACGCTCCTTATCCACAGCTTTACTGGCCTCTTCAATCGAGTTCTTCAGCTTATCCATGCGTCTTCGAAGACCATCCTGTTTCGGGAAGAAGATTTATTAATGTGATTACAGGATTTTCAAAATTTTATATATAAAGCATGTTATAATAATATAGCTTTTAGAACGACACAAATGTCATGAAGAGGAAAGATTTGTTTGTATAGTGTATATATTATATATAATAGGCTCGGAAACAACTCGAGTTATTTATTTTACACATTATCAACATCATCGCTGAGTAACATAGGCTATTTTGTTAATCGAGGTTCTAATGTGACCTCTCCAAACCTCTCTCTTCTACGTAGACACATACACAGACCGCTCGAACAGTGCGACTATTTCGGGCGGTCGGCACTTTATTAACCGCTTTAATATGTCCGAATCGAGAAATCCGAGTAACTGGGTGGACCCTAAGATTAAAAAAAGTATACAAAACAACGCAACAAATGGAAATCTGGCATATACATTTGACAATCAAACCCGAGACCTCAACAACTTCACTCGAGGAAAAATTACCGAATTATTTCTGCAGGAAATATTTGATCATTGGTTACATTCTCACTCACCTGTGCTCTAGCTTGTTCACCAACTAATATGACGTCTCTTGTAGCGTCATGAAGTGGAATATCAGAGATGAACAAACCCCTTCCAGTAAGACCTTCTAAGCCGTCCAAGAATGGAGACCCCACGAACAGTAGGGAATCTGATTCTGGACAGAACACCATTTGCCCTTTGATCTCCAAACCCTGTTGTAAAAAAAATGTTTTTAGTTTTCGTCAAATTCAAAGACCCACCGGTTGGGAAACTAGTTCAAAGGAACAAATAAGAAACCTAGATTTTATAATTACATCAAGGAGAATAATTATTTAACTAAATATAGCTTTCACATTTTTTCAAATTCAAATAACCAGCCAGTAAACTATTTCACCAAGCAGTAAGCGCTTATAGGCTATAGAAAGTGCTTACTATCTTGCCAATTTACTTTAAATTGTGCTTATTGAAAATAAATTCATTTTATTTTCGCATGTGAATCTCTGAATAATTTATATGACTCGTTAAAATCTATTGCAGTATGTTATTTCAACAAAGGCGAAAAATATACACTTAATAATACAAATATTTCAAAGGACTCGAGTGGTGCTTTCGTGAGGGCGAAAACATTTCCAAGTACCCTTATCAAGTCAAGAATCATGTAATTATTTAAATAATACCTTTGGATAAATCCATCCAGCCGTAAATCCAGAATAAAACAATACATAAATTGTTTTTGTTGAATAGGATTGTCGAAAATAACAAATACTTTCGCGTATCAGCAATTTGGTTTCCACAAACATTGGGATTTGAAAGAAAGCTTACCCACTTATAGATAAGTACGGAGAATAACAAGATTGGGCCTTATCTATTTCTGCGTTTGAACTAGAATGGCTAGAAGCCATTCTAATTCACAGGCAACCCACAAGTTTGATAAACATTGAATATTCGGGTAAAAGCTTGCGTCAAACTTAATCTTATTTGTTCCAAGAGCTCCATTGGTGGCCTTGGGGTTAGAACAGTTGCCTGCTACACAAGCGACGCAAGTTCGAATCCCAGCGGGGACTGTACCAATGAGTTTTTCTAAATACTCTTGTGCAGTTATTTCACACCACGTGCTTTTCGGTAAAGGAAAACATCGTGAGGAGACGAGCATATGTCTGAGAAGTAATACAAAGATGTATGTACACTGCCTGAGACGGCGATGGACTCGCCCTTTGTCACCATGGCACTTGATCATATTCGGTGAAATGTGGGTGTTGTTGTCACAACACCTCTGCTTAACCCTTCGGGAACCCTTGTGGGATGGCGTGAGCATATTTATTTTATTTTATTTTTATATTTATACTTCGCAATCAAATTCAACTACTTTATTAATAACAAGGACTACTGTGTCATAGAAAATATAAAATATTATATTATATGACGTCAAAGCCGTTATCTTCGCATCAACAACAGAAGCAGAAAAGGGATATCTAAGTGTATTAGACAGCTAAAGCTGGGCCCGAAAACTGTATTAGACAGTAAATCAAATAATATTTCAGAAAAGAAATCTGTCCCCAGTGGAAAAGGTTAGAGGGTGCTCGAAACCAGCGGGTATATATTTAGAAATTGATAAAATATGTAGATGAAGTCAGAGAGTGTATCTTTGTAAGAAACCCTGTGTATGCCTTCTAGACAGTGAAAGGCTTTGATGGAGAACGCACACGTACAAATTGAGGCGATTTTAAATTTTATTTGGAACCCTCTTGGTTCGTGTAAATTGGAAATTATTGAGAAAATTGTCTATTTATTATTCTCATAACTACCAAGAACTCTCATACTACATCTCATCAATGACAACCTGTAGGTTTCAGTTTATTACCCAAGTACCCTAGCTACCTTAAAGTTCTTTTGTATTATTTACGGCGACGAATAAATGGAGTATCTATCTATCTATCTAATACAAAGTATTTAACAAAAGTTGCTGTAAAAGGCCGCTCGATATCATCGTATCTTTGGAACATCAAAAGGTTGAAGGGTGGCCTCAATAGGCGCGAAGTCACTATTAGCAAGATAGGTATAATGTTTGAAAAGGAACAACAGACCAGATTGCCTTGAATGTCTGATCGATATTTATTTATATCAATTCTCCAGACATCATTTTCGTTGGTTGACCTAGAATACATTTATATTAATCTCATGTTCTTTTGAAGTTCAAGAACTAGGTTTGTTGTCAAAGCTACACAATTATAAAAAGTACCCACTATTAGTCCTTATATTTTTTTACTGACTTTTGTGCATTAGAACTGTGAGCTTTTATATATATTTTTGTGTCATGAAAAATATATCCGCAAGAGAGCCGTGGTGGCCTTGAGGTTTGAGCAGTCGCCTGCTACGCAAGCGATGCAAGTTCCAATCCCAGCGGGGCCTGTACCAATGAGTTTTTCTAAAAAACTTATGTACTGTGATTTCACACAATTCCTTTAATTAGATTATATAATATTCTCATAGCACACATGTCACACCATCTGAGGTCTAAGTAGTATAAGCTTAACACAAATCTCTTAGTAGCTTCCCAGTAGCAAGAAACGCACTCATCCCAGAACCTACTATATAGTCGAGGTGGCAACTTTCTGGGTCACTCCACTTATTTACAGACTAAACAACACCTCCGGAACCCCTACCATTTGAAACTCTGGTTTTATTTATCACTCACTCGAAGATAAAAGGGAGATTACTTAAAATTTTTTTTTAGATCAGTGACCTTATTATTCACCGAATTTCTGTTATAATTATCTCGAAGTACTGGGACAGACGGGGGCATGGCTAAATATTTTATTACCCGTCGTTCCACTGGTTATACAACGATAGTAAAAATGCCGGTGCCGTCACGAGGTTTGAGCGTTCAGCAAAAACATGTCGGAAAAAACGTACATGAGTTTACTCAAACTTTCGCCAAACAAACTCATGAAAATACAAATGCGCATTCCAGGCCAGCGCTCAAAACTGGTGACGCAACCTATACTAAATTCAAGAAAGTCTCTGAATTCACGTACACACCAAGGGTTCGTTGGCAGTAGTTAAATGTACTTAAAAAATACTGTTATCAGAGCTTAATAGGCCCCTCCGGGTGCAGGCGCACCAACCCAACGCCCCGCGCGGCGATCGACACCACCGTCAGGGGGCCAAAAGCCCCGAAACGGTTTCCCCAGCTCCCCTACAGGGGCTGTGAGACGACATAGTGGAATGGAGCTTAATAGGGATGCTATGGGAGCCAAAACTGTAATAGAATTGTATAACAAAATTCTGAACATCACAGGCACTTTAAAAATAACTTAAAATATCCAATAGTACGGCTGCCTTTCAGAGCTTGAAACTCTTCCATTATAAATGATAGCGCAAACAATACGGATCGTACGGGGAACTTGGCGAGATAAATGTGTTGAAAAACTAGTATTATTCCCCCTCCGCACCGAACTACTGGGGATTAAGTACAAAAGGTATAGTGAAACAAACTTTCAGAGCTAACGCGGCTTCTAAGTTAGTATCCAACTTGAGTTTAATTTCACTGTGAAATTCGGAATTGGCATACGTGTTAGAACCGAAAACTAATTAATAGTCCACACTGTAACCTGAGGCCTTATCCCATACATTGTTGGGTCGGCACTTGATTCAACCCGATGTGGCTGATCACCTGATTTTTATACGAAGCGACTTCCATCTGACCTTCGCAACCACTTTTACGAGGGAAATCTGTGATCGGGTTAAACCAGTTTTCAGACTATTTTAGGCCTCCGACAGATGTGTAACGATTGCCAAGGATGATAATTCGGCAGCCGGGACCGACGGCTTTACGTGCTCTCCGAGGCTGAATTAGTTAAACAGTGAAATTTAAGCAAGACAGATTTAGAACCTAATTCATTACTTACATCTTGAACGAGCATTGTTCATAACATAATTCTGTGCTATAAAATAATCTAGCAATCTTTTCTTCTGTATTTCTACCAACTTTATTGACAGACACTCGACATTGTGTATACCATCTCCAATTCCCGTTACGGTTTGATGCGAAGAACACTTTGGAGACAACAGAAAAATAAAAACCAAAGCAAACAATCCAATGTAAGTATTTCTCAATTCAGGGCCACATTCGGACAAACATGATCCTTTGGTAAACCTTTTCGAGGGGCTCAATTCCTTTGGCAAACACAGTTAAGGCTGCAAACAGTCCCATATATTTACATAGCCTCGCAAATGTACGTAATAGTAACGATCTCGTTCTGCCACGGAATCTGTGGTACGCTCTATTGGGTCCAAAGGTACTACAATCTCGGCTATTCACAGGAATGGAACCGGAAACACCGAACTGGGGGTTGATTTTTTGTTCAATGAAAATAGAATTGTACTGTTAACGAGTGAACACTGGATGGACCATGGGATAGATCACCAGAACTAGATATATTTACTGGTAAGTTAGGTAAAAGAAGCTCCAGCTCTTTCTGTGATACGGATTTAAAAAGGGATGGGCATAGTTTTAGCCCAAGTTTGTTCTAGTTTTGGTTTAAACCATCATTTGTAGTAAGGGGTGTATGTTTTGGATACAAGGTCTGCTAATTCGATTTATGTATTCTGTACCTATATCGATGCAAATTAATAAAATTTAAGTGTCTATTTGTAAATCCAAATTAACACTTTTTCTACCTATCTATTTGTCTGTCTGTTGTTCCGGCTAATCTGTGGAACAGCTCGATCTATTTCAACGCGACTTTCATAGGCAAAAAAAAAAAATCTTGAGGTAATATAGTATTTATTGCTAATCTTACGCGGGTAAAATCGCGGGGCACAGCTAGGTTCCGTATAATTTAAAAAGCTTAGGACGTCGAACATATGAAACAAATTAAAAATACACAACATCACAAAATAAAATTATGCTTCTCTATACAAAGTTTATCTTAACGTCCATCTCTAACATTCCATAGTTTCCGACTGTTAATATCAATTCAAACTTAATTATCTACGAATCGTAAAAAGGACTGTAATATTCCACGGAATTTCTCAGAATTCCGGTACCTACCAAAATCGTCTTACAGGAACAAAACAATGTAACCGCAGATCCACAGGTCCCTTATAAAATCATAAATTGTTTTGTGAAACAACATCTGCCGTTTCTCAGAACACATATGAAATCATATTCAGAGTAGCGTTAGCAATTAATCGATTAGACTCGAATGAGTTGAATCAACTCTCGATTATTCGATTTAATTCATTCGAGCGTTCAACAGACGCGTTGCCGTTTCCGAGTGGCAATTTCAAAGTGTAGGAACTATTGTTGATGGAAAGTAAAAGGGTTTTCTTTTATAGACGTAAGAATGTAGTCCTCGCTTTTGTAGCTTTAAGTCTCATAATTGTATGGTTAAAGAAATCTATATTAATGTATTGCTTATAAAATAATACATTAGAAGAAATCACGTTCTTCTCTTACATTTTGTAAACACCTAAATGTAAACTTGCTTTTTAATTCTTATTTAGTAACCTCGTTAAATAATTTATTACTTATATTACAATCTAGCATCAATTTATTTTTCATAATATTTCCGGCAATCATTTTTTAGAGAATTTTTTTTAGGCTGAGCTCTTAAGGAATCCCTTTTTATTTCCCACTATACTTACCCAATCAGGGTTCAGAAACACAATTTATTTATACTCTTGTCTTTATACCTAAACAAATTTAGGCCGAAGAGCAAATAATTCAAGTCCATTCAATCCGTAACGTGTAATATTGTTGAGCAAACAAAGTGGTTCTGTACAAAAGGACTGTCTTCGGACCGAAGTGTTTTGAAGCTCACACAAAGGGCCGTGCTTGTATGACAGGCATTATATGTATGGTTGTGTATGGTATGGAATCGAGGGTGTTATTTGATGAGTTGTATAGAAAGATTACACGTTATATGGAAGTAGAGCTGTGTTACAAAGGTGAACAGGAAAGCCTGTGAATTAGAAATTAATTATGACTACAAAGTTATTCAATAAATTAAGCTATGAAATTCAATTAACTTAATAATATATAAATGAAAACGTAGGTTTATCAATATGAGAGAGGCAGGGCATAACGGGAACTCCTATTCTATATTTAGAGCTGCCCGACTTCGATTTAGAGGACCTCGAATTTACAGAAGATCACAGCCAAATAATGCTTTAAATAGTATTCTATTCCTGTGTAAAGTTTACAGTGCTCCATGGAGGAATGGAGTTTATGTGCTTGCAATATTTGTCATTATGTCAGCACAGGGATTTCATTCTTTATAAGGCAGGCAACGCGCGAGTGACACTTGGTGTTACAAGCATTCACAAGCTCAGTAGCCGCTAGTCTTCAGGCGTACAGCTTGTTTATGGCGTAAGTAGATTAAAAACAAACTTCTTTACCAAGATAATCCAAAAGATTAAAACAAAACATCACTGCGTTTTAATTGAATATAAAATTAAGATTATAATGATTCATAAGGTACATTGAAATGAAGATGCATTTAAAACGTACGTGAACATTTGAAGACGAGTAATTTCATGAAAAAAGCGCCTTCATTAACACCATGTGCCAAGAATTAATAAGCCAAAACTGACATGCATTTTAGCTTCAGAGTTAGATTAGTTGCTGTGTCTTGTCAAAACAATAATATACGTGAACATCCGCAACACAGTCAGGAGACAAAAAAGTCTATCCAAATTTACGTAATCAGTTTACCGCCGCCAAATGTAGAATAATAAAGCCCGGAGTTGATGACACTCTTACTAATAGCCCTCGAGATATTTTGGAAAGCGCACGATAAGACATTATACTGGATTACAAGGTTTTTATTCAAATTTTACATTTTCTTTGACAAATATTACTCGTTTCTGCCCCGACGACGCCGGGGTAATCCAGCCCCGATTATTTTATGTGATTCAATCAACGATGCTGCAGGAAATGTGAAGTACTTCCGAAAATTATCTTTATTCAATTTATTACAAGGATGAAAGAAAGCTATGTAGGATGACGTTTTAAATTTTTGAAGATGATACAGCTAGGTAAGTTACATGTGTAATATCGCCTATATTTTTCAGTTATACAAGGGCAACAATAATTTAGAATAGTTATTAGTCGTCTTTCCACGCAATATAGTTGAATACAGAATTGCGAATATGAAAACATTCTTGAAACTTTTATAAGTTTAACATATGCTCACGCCTGTTTTCCCCGAAGGGTCAGGCAGAAGTGTTGTAATAACAACACCCACTTTTCACCGGAGATGATTGTGCCAACGTGACAGATAGTGAGTCTATCGCCGTCTCAGGCATTACTTACGTTTTTAAATTACTTCTCAGACATATACAGGTTTCCTCACAATGTTTTCCTTCACCGTAAAGCACGTGGTATGATATCACTGCACATAAGTTTTTAGAAAAATTCATTGCTACAGGCCCCGTTGGGATCCGAACTTGCGTTGCTTGCCTAGCAGGCGACTGCTCAAGCCCCAAATCCACCGCGGCTTCTTTTTTTTTAAGATGCTCTAAATTTAAAAATACTTTAACGAAAATAGACATGAAATGGGCAAATTACTACTAACCTCAGCCAAAGAAGAGCCAGGTATCTTGAGGCAGAACATAAAGGGAGTGTTGACTCTTTTGAGGATCTCGCGGAAGTCGAGCGGCACACCCCTGGGACGAAGCAGTCTGAAGTAGGTCCCTAGAGATGATCCCCGGGATGCCAGATGAGTGCCGAAGAGCCGCATGAATCCACCACCTGTTTAAATAAGAATTTAGGTTCAGCAAACATAAACTGAGATTATTTTAGTAGGCCGCGAGAGTTGATCTTATTTTGACTACTATTTATACGTTTGTAAAAAAATCTTTCTTTGGCCTTATCGCACTTATTGTTGACTCCATTCAAACCAATGTGGCCCGTCAACTGATATTTACACTACTGCCATCTGACCTACAGAACCTAATTACAGGGAAAATTGGTACTCTGGGTCAAACGAGTCGTCAGATATATTGGTGACTAGTTATGCCCCATGGTCTTACCCGCGTAGTATTAACAATAAAAAATATGTTACTAAGTGATAAATTTTCGAAAACAAAAATGATTTTTACTTTTAAACAGATTTCAAATAAGGCAGAAGATATACATGGAATCTGGGAAAAACAGGTTGCTTTATACTATACTTTTAGCCAAACCAGTATCACTTGGATGGCCGATCAATCATTCATCGTCACTTTACCTACTGACCTGTAACTAGCTATATTTTTACTGAATCCGGGTGTACAAAGTCCCGAGGGTCTAAGAGGAAATCACAATGGCAAATATTTACTCCTAGCCGCTTTGTTTACAAAACCCATAACTCTTTCCAGCGCAACGTTTTTCTCTTTGGTCTTTGATTGAGTTTTATAGCCCACTTGTTTTGTAACACCAACAGAAATTTCTAATTACCTTTGTGTTCGTACTTTAAGATTTATTAGACATAGAATAGCTGGTACACAGACGTCACTTAGATCGCACAATAATTAGGTTATGTCATATCTGTTCTCTCATCTTTTTGATAGCTGACGAAAGCGCTTTTTCATTCGTTATGTTTTAAACTGAAAACAAATTAGCGTTCAGGCTGATTCAGCCAGATGAGACTATTGAAGAACCTGACAATCCAGAAATTGCACCCGCGATACTTAACGTAGCAGCCAGGTATTCAAAAGACGGGCCCGACACGCCAGCTACAGTGGGGGACAAAATTCAAGACATTTTTATTTGATTAGATTTTTACAAAGCACTTTGAAGTCGTCAAAAAGACAATAGATACACTATTGAGGAATATAAATGTTATCATCGGGTTTGGATTGTTGCTTTAACTGAGATGCACCCGGCTAAAAACTTAGATGAGCCTTGGTGGCCTTGAGGTTTGAGCAGTTGCCTGCTAAGCAAGCGACGCAAGTTCGAGTACCAAAGAGTTTTTCTAAAAAAAAACTTATGTACAGTGTTTTCACACAATGTGCTTTACGGTGAAACCTACATATTTCTGAGAAGTAATTCAAAGACGTATGTATAGTGCCTGAGACGAGGATAGACTCACCATCTGTCACGTTGGGACATAATCATCTTCGGTGAAATGTGGGGGTTGTGATTACAACGCAGGCATGAGCATATATATGTAAAAACTTAGGTATTACTCTTATCACATATATCTGTACAATTTAGCTCATGGACACAGTTCCAATGCATAATTGACTAATATCATGTGAAGGTCACGGTAAAGACATAATACGTGCATGCCTCCACTTAGCGACCAAGAGGAATACCGTGGAGTTTAAGTTGGTAAGAGTCCGACATTACAAGATTTGAGTCCCTCTGGGGCGACAAATTTAAGTTTAACCTTCAATACAATTTTGTACGAAACCGTCTGACTCGCTCTTGTTTATTTTTTAATATTTGCGTGTTGAACATAATAGCGGTTATTATATACTATACTATACCCCAAAGGGCTAGGCCGTAGTATTGTAATAACAACACCCACTTCCCACTGAAGATGATTAAGTGCCAACGTGACACATGGTGAGTCTATCGTCGTATCTCTACGTCTTTTGATTTCTTCTCAGACCTACGGAGGTTTCTTCTCGATGCTTTCCTTCACCTTTATCTACTTTAGTAACAAAATTTATAACTACCCGACCATAATCTATTCTACAAACTATTATCCTATAAACACCGCAAATATTCATAGTTTTCACAAAAGCAGCGTCGGTAAGTAGACAAAGCTTTCACAGAAAGTTGAACAAGAAAACTTGCACGTGCCTGTTCCTGTTCAAATTTTCACCGCAATTCCTCTAATACCTGGAAAGGGAACTCCTTTACATAGAATTTCAATATTTGATTCACTTTCATTCTGAATGTGAATAACAATTTTGCGTCAGTCGTAAAAAAACTTGCGTGTCGTAAAAAAATATTGTACTTTTACTATTCGTATTTGTATTTTTGTAGCTGTATTGTAGATATTTAGTATATATGATGGTGACTAGGTAACACCCGCTAGGTCGTCCGCGTATTTTAGGGATTCTTAATTTTACGAGCAATTCTTGTTTATATATAATTTGAATCTCAGGCACGGCTCCAACGTTTTTACTGATGGTATGGTTCGAGGGCAATAAATCGATCTTATTAGGTTACATTTTTAAATGTTTAACAAAACAAATTGTTCTTCCAAATACATAACACTAATTTGTATGATAATACATAACACTAACAATAATATGGTCTATTAGGTTGGTCTCTATAATGGTTGAGGAGGTGAACATACTTGTGAACAGGTGCTGCTAGTGGGGGCTGGTCATTTCAAGCTACACAATTATTCGTAGTACTTATTTTTAGTTTTGAATTTTTTTATATCGACTTTTGTGCACTGGAACTGTGTCCATGGGCTTTTATATATTTTTTATGATTTATATTGTATTACTCAAAGCTGTAAAATTATTTTTTTAAAACAGTAATTACTGAGTTTCTTGCCAGGTTCTTCTCAGTAAAAGCAACCTTCCGAACCTGGCGGTAGCATGTGTAATCCTATGTAATCGTGTCTTTCTGACGATTTGAAAGTACTTTGTAAAAAGTCTGATCGAATAAAGATATTTTTGAATTTGAATTTAGGGTTATTTTAGCACTCCTCAAATTGATTGAGTGTTTCGAGGTTTATATTTAATAACGCTCTGTGTTCCTCATTTCTCTGTTGCAATTCTTTGGAAAACGTTTCAGGCTGGTCAGAATTCTGACACGTTAGTAACTATTGCAATCAATATTTTAAAGTTACACCTGCAGTGTCGAGTTTTGAGCCCTGGCCCGCCGAGCGTCGGTTTCAATGTTAATAAATTGATACATAATACATACACGATCCGATTCAGTTTCGTATCTTTAAAATAACGCGGCTGGTATTTTGCATTACGACCATGTCTCTTGTCTATGTGTTAGTTGAGAAAATAAACAGTTTCTTCTTTCAGGTCTTATGTTTTTTATTCTAGTCAAATCGCAAGACATCATACAAGAATAGTGAGCATCGTAACTCAATTGCTCGTGGCAATATAATTGAACACCAAGGACAACGATCTATTGTTTACCTTTTTTGTGATGTAAACGCGCAAATGTCATGATGTCATACATTCGTAACAATGTTTTAAGGAAAGATACGATGTAACAATGAAAGCATTGAATAACAAACGACAAAATCTGCTGAATTTTAATCCAAATGTGCCTGATAAAAATCTCTTCTTATTACTTTGCAGTCACTAAATAACTAAACGCTTTTAAAACAATGTATTTTGTCATAATTTCGAAAATTGATCATAACACTCGTAAGAAGTAACATAATAATAAAAAATAATAAAACTCTTTATTGTACACCACAGAGGAAACAGTAGTAAACTATACAGTAAGAAAGAAAATTACAAGAAGAGTGTAAACAAAAGGCGGTCTTATCGCTAAAACGATCTCTTCCAGACAACCTTTGGGTACAGAAGAGACGAAAGATAGTGGAAATAATGAGGGGAAAGGGTAGGTGAACTTTTGTAAAGAGTTTACTAAAATAAATGGTATATAATTATTTAGATTATAATATTATGAAAATAATTCTACATCAACTAATATACGTACATACATTAATACAATATATTAAATATAATCTATAACTAAAGCAGCATATAATGGTCGAATACCTGTTTTTTGAATAAGGGCGTCTGGGCCTGTCTGAGCTCTTGGGCAGAGCGTTCCATAATGGTTTACTTTTTGTAATCATTTAAAATGTATCGTTCTAGAAATAAAATACGTGTACTTCTACTTTACATGGAACAGCAAAAACATATTTTTCATCCAAAGACCGCTGAGTTTACTAATATAAAATGTAACTTATTTTTATTTTTCTCGTTAGTATTTTTTTCCAACTACCCTCAAATTCTTAGCAAAACTACACGATGGCCAGACGCCGTCACCGTTCCGCTCAGTTGGCTTCTAGATACGCTGCGGTGTGCATGATTTTGAGGAAGTTCCTCTTCGACTGTGAAAATTGTGGATTTGCTTCGAGCAGCTAAAGTGTAAATACAATCTTGGAACTACTGTGTTGTGTATGATTGCAATTGTGAAAAAGCAATTGAAACTTATTTTCATTTCCATCGGACATACAAATATGTCAAAGATTAATCATCGCATTCGCAGCCGTGCTGAGCTGGAACGAGTGACAAAGGTCAGTGCTAGCATAGTTTTTTTTACCCTGTGTTTTGATTCGGTGTGTGTGTGCTAACATAATTTTTTTATTGTGAGACTTATAACATTATTTTAATGGGTGTTCTTTCCAAGTGACTTTTAATGTATTTTTGCACACCGCATCTGTATTTCTTGGCACATCTTTCAACAAGACTATACAATAGATTAACTTTACTAATCTTTGTATAAGGTCGTAAGCCGTCGAATGAATATGCCAATTTTATGCACGATTTTTGGCGCATTAAGAGATATAGCGAGGTCAAAAGTGTGACAGCATTATGAGCAATATTCTCATATATAATTTTAAAAGTTTTGGAGTAGCTCTGATTTGAGAGACCAAAATGTCTTAAATGTATATTATTGTAAGTATTGACCAGTCTAACTAGATAGTCAGTGGTTAAAGGAGAAGAGTAGAAAAAGGAGTCCCCACTAGCCCTCAAACTAATAAAATGTCTCTGCGGCATCCAAAATTACCAGGGGACTTGCCATAAACTAGACATAAATAAATAATTTCCAAGATTACGACCGGGAATCGTACCTTCGTGTTCCAGTTTACTTGCTACACTTAAATCGCTAGAGGCCGTAAATAATTATTGCTAATCGTAAAGCGACAATCGTAAACCCGAGGTACCGGGGTACGAGTGCTAGGTGACGTAAAATTGTAGGGAGGTAGGATGTTGGTAATAGATTTTATAATCGGATAGGCAGTGACTTTTACGAGGTCCTATAGATTGTTCTATTTATTTCTCGAAGTCGGTTATTTTTGCGATTCAATCGTTTACACTTGGTAGCAAATATCGTTCAAGCACCTATGAAAGTGTCTTCAATGCAAATTATGGATAGCTTGGGTAAATAATAGATATATTTTTTAATATTGTTTATGTGAAAAATAAAACAATAGCGCCCGATGTACGATGTAATTTAAAACTGTGGTAAAACGCAAAAAGAATTTTAAATGCCCTGTAAATAGTGCTCATTAGTATAGTTCAAAAGAGCCACTTAGTGTTTGTATAAATTCGAGTCTGTTACAAAGCTATTCTAAGTTATAACGACCAACATCGGAAATCAGATTGGTTGACTTTAAAGTTCAAAGTTAAGAACTAAAATTGTACAATTCCAACATTGTAGGTCAATCGAGAATACCAGACGAGACATCGAATTTAGACATCTAGTCAGGGCCGATGGTTAAAACTCAATGCTAGTATATTCAATTAATGACGGCCCGTGATGTGACTCACTTCTTATAAAATCCCATTCAACAATTTTCGGCTTGTTTCCAGACATCTAGAACCTTGGGTTGTATGTGTTAATGTCGGGAATAAACTGTCAGGGATGTATGTATGAACTGTCGGGGATGAATACAATTTCATCATGAAGGTCTGGGTATAAGCCAAGATTGTTGGGATTTATGTTTTAATGTCGGGAATAAGCTGTCAAAATGTATGGGAATCTATCCAGCTATTCGTTGGACGTGCACAAGAAATAAACTTATATAGATACCCTATTCTATTAAGTATCTAAATGATATACTAAAATATGATTCTATATTAATTGATTCCCCGAGCTCGTTTAGTCTATCTATCAACTAACTAAAAACAAAGGAAGACTATCAACAAATAAAGTTATTTAATCATTTTATCCAGTGCTCCAAGTGTCCTTTTGAACTCTTAGTGTAATTTTTTGAGACTATCTTATCTTATTATTCATTCGTTTACGCATGTATGGCACTAACGGCCGGTTTCCGAAAGGCTTGTCAAGTCAAAAATTAACTAATCATTGATCAAACGGCTTGTTAAATGTCAACTGACATACATGTCAAATCTCTATGATCAAATCGTATGTTACATGCATTTTGGGTTAAAGTATTTGTAAATTAAATCGCACTATTCTTACGTTTTCTAATTTGCTGGGGGCCAACTATTTTCGTTTAGACAGCGCGTTTTAAGAACTTCTCTGCTATGACGTTTAATTTTACGGTACAGAAGTGAAACGTCAAAGCTCACAAGTTCTTAATATGCTCTGCTTAAACCGATGATGGTAGGCCCCCCAGGTGCCCGTGACTCTTCGTGTTTTGGACAATGACACAGTATCTTTATAAATTACTAGCGGACATCACGCGGTTTCACCCGCGTAGTTCTCGTTCTCGTTGGAGTACGGGAATAAAATATAGCCTATGTTTCTCGCTGATAATGTAGCTATTCACTACTGAAAAAAAAATTCTAATCGATCCAGTGTTTTCGGAGCCTATTCCATTCAAACATCTTTCCTCTCTATAATATTAGTATAGAGTATGGATTGCCTACGTATTATTCTATACTTATACTCCTTTAGTTATTGTAATTGGTGTATATCGTACTAGCTGAAGAAAACATAAATATTTCAAAAGATATATATTATTTTAAAGTTTCATTAAAATCCATTCAGTAGTTGTTGTGTCAAAGAATAACAAATGTCCGTACAAACTTTCGCGTTTAAAATATTTGTAGGGAATATTTTTAGCGCTTTTAATGTTTTAACCTTCAAAAAATATCAAACACACCCAGTTCTTTGACATTCACTTGGGAACCTTGTACTACCCTCCCCTAGAACATAAAGATAGCGTGAACAAAAACCAAATGGCTAGGCAGTCGTAGAAAGGGAAACAATTTACTTTATTTATGAACAAACTAACCTCTGCGAAATGTGTAGTTATATAATAATAATAATATATTCTTGGGGCCTTGGGGTCCAGATGCTCATCAACTTTTGAAAGAGGTTGCACCTCGTCTGGTAGAAGCTTCTCGTGACTAGCGGGCTATTTGCATTGCTATACAACGTGGCAATGCTGCCAGCTTTCTTGGCACGATCCTGAGAGACACCGATTTGGACCAAGTTTTCTACTTGTAATTCTACTGTTCCTTGTTAATACAAAATTTTAAATGTAATAAATAAAAATATAGTATACATATTTAAATTAAATTAATATAGTATGGTAACAAAAGGCGGCCTTATCGCTAGAGCGATCTCTACCAGACAACCTTAGGGTACTAGGAATCAGCGAAATGAAAAATATGAAAGGCAAGTGTGGGAGACAAAGAAAGGGAGACTAGTTATAAATAAATATAATGCATAATATTCATACAACACAAGGTTAAATACAAAAAAAAAATGCAATACTATTTATATAATCATACAAGTCTTTTATATATATAGTTATATCTATTTAATTTACTTTTCAATTTCAATTCGTTTAGAGCTTATGGGCATGTAGACAAAGTAACATTATGCTCACTTTTGCGTTAATAGATAAACGATACAAAATGTATGAAAATGACGTAAATCAGTCAAGTGACATATGTCATACCCGTGACATACGTCAGGCTCTAAGCTAGCAGACTAACTGTGCCTCACAGTTATATCTACTACCGTATAATCTAAACAAATTAAATTCCATTCTCTAAGAGAGTGAAATGGTGGTAAAATGTTCCGTGAAACTTATCTAGATTTAACTCTGGGTCGAATAACACGTAGGCAAAGCCGAGTTCGGAAGCTAATGAACCATATAATATAAATATGCTCACGCTATCCCAGAAGGGTCCCCGAAGGGGTACGCAGAGGTGTTGTATCAACAACACCCACACTTCACCGAATATGATCAAGTGCCAACGTGACAGAGGGTGAGTTCATCGCCATCTCAGGCACTATACATAAGCCTTTGAATTACTTCTCAGACATATGCAGGTTTCCTCACGATGTTTTTCTTCACCGTAAAGCACGTGGTGTTAAAGAACACATAAGTTTTTTTTAGTCGCTTGCGTAACAGGCGACTGCTCTAACCCTAAGGCCACCACGGCTTATAATATAGTATTTGCAAAGTCCGCATTGATTGATGAAAATTAAAATATCGGTGTAGTATTTTTTTAATTAAATCTTTAGAAGCGTACACAAATACAAATCCTTTCTTTTTATAATATTATAGTATAGATTTTGCATGCCCGACAATAGTAATTTTATTCTTTCGAGATTCTTTTTATAACTTTGTTGTAATGAAATAGTCCTCAGGGTGTCTCTTAGAAACAGTGTTTTCTTTCATTTACTGATGGAATTGAAGTAAGGAAAATGATATAATTTAAGGAAAATGCCTTCAAATCAAAGAAATAAAAATTTGCGCATTGAAAGCCATACGGGCTTTAATTGCTCAAAAGAATTACACCTTCAAAAGATACGTACAGAATAAACATTTGGGATCCCTGAATTCCTCAGACAGTTCAATTTCAAAAAGCTTTGCCAGCCACTTTATACGGCTTTCAAATTCTAACCGAGTTGCTATATCAAAAGAATCTTATGAAATATTTACTCGTTTCAACGGTAGCTGTGCTTGGAGTTTACAGTCAAAGAAATATTACGACTGTACGTTTTTAGAAAACTCCAAAGAACGTATTGTGGATATGCCTCTTTATTGTAACTGAAGGAAGTATTAGGTACTGAGAGCCATAAAATGGTCAGATCTTATCCGGTACTGAAAGTTTAAGATTTTACCTATATAAAAAAAACCTTTTTTTTTTATTTATTAATCATTGAATATAGTTTCTGTTGTAATTAGTTAGGAGGCGGTCGTGGCACTGTTGCTATTGCGCATATCATTCGATCAGCGGAGTTAAGCAAACCTTATCCATGTAGTTGGATGGATGACCGCTCGAGTTCCCTCCGTGGCTCGGAGAGCACGTTAAGCCGTCGGTCCCGGACGGTAAAATTTAAGTGTTTATTTATATTTCGAAATTAACAACCTTTAACTAAATGTAAGTGCCGTGTTGAAATAAAAAAAAAACAGTCTGTCTGTCCGACTGTCTGCCTGTCTGTCTGTTTGTTTAGGATAAACTGTGACGCGAATAGACCAATTTTAACTGGACTGGTAGATAGCTGATGTTACAAGAAGTAACAGAGACTATTTTTTTATTTGGATTCCGTGAAAAACGCCACCTATAAAGTCTTCGCGGGTGAAACCGCGGGGCACAGGTAGTAAAAATTAAATCACACTCTTGCATCTCAGTAAGGGACAATATTTTTCCTTCTTCGTATTCTAAAGTATGATAAAAGGAATGCAGGGATTGTAGCCTGTGACAAGCAGTGGTATATATAGGCGTTGATGTAATTTATGTATGCCTGTAGAATACCGCAATAATCACCGCAATTACCTATTCCAATTACCTTGGTAACGTTTGCTCTCAGCAACACGTCACGTGCTACCCATCTTTATACATTTTGATGATGATGATATGACTAGGATAAATTATGACCGCTCGCATTATAAATAAATAGGCACGACATTTAACAATGGTTTATTTATTTTTAATGTACTGAAACTATTTACTGGGTTAAACCAGTTGTCAGACTATTTTAGGCCTCCGACTGACCTGTAACGATTGCCAAAGATGATAAATTGGCAACCGGGGCCGACGGCTTAACGTGCTCTCTGAGGCACGGAGGGCGGTCACCCATTCAATTACTGGCTAAAGTTAGGGTTGCTTAACTTCGCTGATCGAATGATATGCGCAATAGCAATTGTGCCACGAGTTCCTCCGTATGTGATGTCAAGATTATAGTTTATTTAACGGTCTGCCCTTGTTTGATTTCGATTTGCGATTTTTAGTAAATAAGACATATACTTATTTTAGTAAAAAAAGTAAAAACCTTATGAAGATCCGTAGCATAGTTTAGAAGAACGATTTGTTCAAACAGACGACTTAAATTTAACTATTTAAAGATGACCAAAGACATCCGAAAGTACAGGCCATTTTATGCGACTGTTTATATATAGCGCCAGACCAAGACAGACTCAAAAATGACAGCCTTCTTTTCATGTCCCACTTTCGTTAACATGCCTAAAAGAAAATCGTTTGTGGTTAACTTACCCAATTGGACGAGTTCCAGTCGCTTATCAGTTACAAAATGCCAGGGAAAGGCTTTGCAGAAGCTTGCTACACCGATTCTTAGGTCCGTTACTTTGTCCGAAGAGGCAATGGTAGCAGCTTCATTTGACGGCTCAGAATGTTCGTGCGGCTTCTGGTATCGGGGGACTGCATTGATCTCGTACCTAGAAAAGGGTGGAGGTTAATCTTCTAGGTATACACTGATATTTCCTCTTTCCAAAGTCTCATAATATCGGGTTATGTGGGTACATTCTAATTCAACAATATCTTGTAAATGATTTGATTGTTAATATTTTCACCAGGTTATGTTTTTTCACCTACACGTCATCCAGGCATAAGCGTTGGCGCTAATTAATCAATTTTATAATAAATTCTATATCAATATCCAATTCCTGTCAAAGTCTGTAACGTCCATTTATGCGAACTCCTATGACGTGAAAGTTCAGTTTCACGAAAGTCCATTCCGCTAGTGTCCAGTTTCAAGATTGTCGGTAATGTTATTGTCCGACATTAACTTTATTATAATTATTTTAATTTGATTGAAATGCCTGAGTTAGGTCCAAATTCACCGATGAAACTAATCGCGATTAGATCCAACGAAACGCAGTTTTAGAGGTTAATCTGGATTAGAGGCACATTTTGCATTTCACCAGCACAAACATAACTTGGATCAAGCTAAGCTTAGTTTTCATTCTAAACGCCCAATTTTGGCCAGTTAGGCGCTTTAAACGCGTTTAGCCGCTGTCACTTGTTGTGAATGTCACAATAATAACTAACATAAAAATGCTTTGTATATTATTGATGCAATCATTCTTTATAAAGAGTAAATAATAACACGGAAAAACAAATTTACACACGCTAAAAATAAAAATGATATAAAGAAAGATGTAAAAAATTTCGTACAAAGAAGAAACACAATACTGCCAATAGTGAAAAAAAATTCGTCACGAATAATTATATTTCATAAGTTTTTACATTAAAGTAAAGGTAAAACAATATGTATGGAATAATATCTTTAAAATTTTGTATAAAATGAAATATATACCTCACTCTAAATATTTTTTTATCGTATTACCTATTTAATAAGAGAACATTTTCTGAGCTTGTAACACTATGAACGATCAAACACGTTTCGTTATTACTTCTATACTGAAATACGTATGAGATCGTAGATTTTGACGTAAAATGAAACGCGGCTACGACATTTTAGGGCTCGCGCCAAGCGAAATTTTTGTTTTATCTATGGCTTTCGTGAACGCGGTTAAAATGGTGCTGGTGAAATCAGTTTGACGTTAAACGAGATCAACACTGATCTTTAAACCAGATTACCGGAAACTTAGCTTCATTAAACTAAGATTTTATAGCGATCGGTGAATTTGCCCCTTAATGAGTCACACATATTACAAAAAATTTAACCTAAGATTAAAGTACTAACCTGAACCTCCTAGGGTCTTTGGTGTAACTCATCAATCTGATGTCTGTCTGAGTGTCATACAGCCTGCTGGCAATAGCTTTGAGGCTTCCGACTAGAATGTAGGCAACCGGCTCACTTTCTGTTGTCAGGTGCAATTGGATGTTGCCTTCTTTGGACGTTGTGCAGACGAACGCTGCTTCGTATTCCACCGATTCATCTTTGAAAGAATCATCCTGAAATTAATCTTAAGTTCATATCCTTAAGTCTAGTTTATCTTTCCCAAAGAACTAGAGATGCGAAATGATATTGATTCGATTGTGCAAACATTTCGATTAATAGTAGCGATTATTTTGCATTTCAAATACATTTGAATGACTGCAATTATTTCAATTTGGCATCGGAAACAAGTGAACCTGGCCACTAACGGCCGTTTCCAATAATCTATCAAAGTTTAGAGATGGAATGCTATCGCCAGTTAACTGTCAAATTTGATCTATTAATTATATGGTATAAATTATTGGAATTAAAGTAAGGCCAAAATTATAGATCTTTTTATTTTTAGTTATCTAAATGATAGATGAATATAATATTGAAAACGGCCATCATACCTATTCGCTAAACCTTATATTTTGGGCTTGGGAAATTATTCACAATTTGCCTCAAATCGTTGCCATTAATTTCTGCCTGGACGATTACTACTAGGGGCTAAATGAGGGCCTATCTACTACGAGTGATGTCCTTTGTTTCAGTCCAGACAATGATCCTCTAATATGATATTATGGTACATTATATATGTACTCAAGTATTACAGTATACTTAACTCTATTCATCTAATACCTAGTGGTATTACTAATCATATTACCTACGTATTATTTACGTTACAATGGTTCACACAGTGTCATTGTGACGTGTAATTTGGTGATTTTGCCTTGTAGTCTTAGTTTACAGTAAACGTGTAGAGAATTATTTTAATATACACATAGTTGGGTCTTCCTTATAAATCGCTCTCAAAATTGAAATCAATTGATTTGCAACCGTACCAATCTCATTCGTCAGCCTGAATGTAAGTGTTGAAAAATCGCCAGCTAAAAAACCTCCTAATATTATAAACGTGCAAGTGTGTACTAATGGATTTTGATGAAAGTTTATGACAACATCACCTCTCTGACCTTATTCCATACACTATTGGGGTCGGCACTTGATTCAACCTTGAAGCAACCCAAAGTCACTTGATTTTTATAGAAAGCGACTGCCATCTGACGTTCGCAACCCCTTCAACGAGGAAAATCTGTGATCTGGGTTAAACCAGTTGTCGGACCATTTTAGGCCTCCGACTAACCCGTAATGATTGCCAAAGATGATAAATTGGCAACCTGGACCGACGGCTTAACGTGCTCTCTGAGGCACGTGCTTTCCTAGAGGTAAGGTTGCTTAGCTTCGCTGATCGAATGATATGCATAATAACAACTGTGCCACGAGCTCCTCTTTATGATAACATATACAGGCCTATTCTACATCTATGAAAGATGATTTCAACAGAATCAGTTTACAATATTATAGCTTATATATCAGAATAATACTTAGGCTATATAAGACATTTTCGTGGTAGTTTAACTATACGCGGGTGTAACCGCGGGGCTCAGCTAGTATTTTTTAAACATTACAATTCCTTTTTGTGACCTTCTTACTAAATGGCTTGTTATATGCGAAATGAAGTTGACCTTTATCCTAGTCGTGGTTCTAGTACATTAAGAACAACAATTAATCATAAATAATAATGCTTTCATACCTGGTCGTGTAATACATCATGAACACTGTCTAGGGTTGTCAAGAACTCTGTCAAGTTAGTGCCTAAGCACTTGAAGGCTCGTTCCAGTCGACAATTATGAGAAAAGGCAGTTAGAATTAAATGCTCCCCTAATTTCGCCATAAAATCTTTAGTGCTAACACCTGAAACAAATCACGTGTGTTCATTTTGGAATGTCATATAAATTATCATTTTACACTGTCATATTAAGTAATGCTTATTTTATAATGTCATATAAATTTCGGTGACTGTGAAATCACTTTGTTCCGGTCCAATTCACAGATTTAAATGACATTTACGTTCGTAATTTACGTACAATTTACGGTCGGAAATTACCGGAGGCTTAGATGTTAGAGAATACCCTTGATCGGAAGAGCGATGCGATAGGATTATGGAGGTTTTCGTTGAGATTACATAACATGTTATATAACATTGTTACATAAAAAAAATTCTTCCTACATAAAGAACCTGCACTGTTTACGTAATTTCAGAACCAAATTAAAGAAATATATCTCTGACTTTCAAAAAATTCACGAGGCTCTAAAGCTTGATACCAGTGCTATTTAAGGACCACATTATACGCAATTTTTTCATTATTTAGTTTTTCTCTTTTTGTTAGTTTATTACTCATGAAGTCTAGTGTATTGTAAAATAGTCCACTGGAATGATGATGATTATG
Organism: Watsonalla binaria; assembly: GCA_929442735.1. Taxonomy (NCBI): domain Eukaryota; kingdom Metazoa; phylum Arthropoda; class Insecta; order Lepidoptera; family Drepanidae; genus Watsonalla; species Watsonalla binaria. Next base: position 6,672,903 of record OV838938.1, read on the forward strand.
TACTTAACATTTGTATTTTTCTGTAACCGAGTCTATGATTCATTATATACTTAAAATTTGTATTATTCTGTGAAGTATTTGTTTTTTTTTGTTTTTTTATCTTAGTTGTATAAGTTTTTGTTATTTTCACATTGTATTCAGACTAAGTTGTACTGTGGCCACTGGCAGTGTGACCGTGCTGTGACGTCACGCCTTGGTCCTAGCGGAAGATCAGTGATGGTTGTCATCACCGTGACAGCCAGATTATGGTGAGTTGGGTCCAATTCGTAACAACTATAATCTATTGTTACGACAAACCTTTTCGCTCCTTTATGTATGTTGTTATGAATAAATTTATTTTCTTTCTTTATTTCTACATATTGGTTTTTTTTTATGTTTTGTTGTATGTAGACACCTTGGCAGATCAATATGAATGTTCAGAACATTTATTATAATCATTTGAATATTACAGAATTTCGACAGTGCGTTATATCTATTACTATTTTTAGATATACCCACTAAAATAAAATTGTCTAGCTAGCTTTCTTTAGGCTTGTTAGGTATAGAAGAATAGCGATTGCATATATTCTCATTTTTTATGGGAACGTACAACTTCCTACACTCGCCGCTAGGGGCGCCTTTGCGTTCCCACATCAAATGAGGAAACTGTGCAATCGATATGGTCAACGTTAAGATATGTTAAAACCAATTTTTGGACTCCATTTACTGCACGTGCAGTGTACATTATCGCCTTTAGGAGTACCTACTCATCAGCAAAACATAGCTATTGACATAACTTACAAAACTGCCGCTTATTACTAATTCTCAGTCTATGAATTTATTCTTTATTATTAGAGCCGTGGTGGCCTCGGGGTTTGAGCGGAGTTCTAATCCCAGCGGGGCCTGTACCAATGAGTTTTTCTCAAAAACTTATGTACAGTGATTTCACACCACGAGCTTTACCGTGAAGGAAACATCGTGAGGAAACCTGCATATTTCTGAGAAGTAATTCAAAGACGTATGTATAGTGCTACAGACGGCGATAGACTCACCATCTGTCACGTTGGCACTTAATCAAATTCGGTGAAAAGTGGGTGCTGTGATAACAACACCTCTGCCTACACCTTCGGGGAATGCAGGCGTGAGCATATGTATGGATTTATTCTCAGACAAAGGTTACCTCACATTAATTTTCTTCGCTTTAAGGCTCGTAGTGTCACATTACGGAATGTACTTATGTTTTATGTAGGAAAATACGAATCGTTCGCTATTCTCATAAATCACTCTCCGATAAGGACATGTAAAGATAATGAAAGAGAGGGGAAACAAAGTACTTTTAAATTTTTCTTTTTAATAAATCAAGGTAGAATCTTTCTAAAGGTGTTCTTTCTAAAGAATCTTATGAAGCCACTGACCTGTTCGTGATTTTTAATGAACTTTTCCACTGTCCTTTTTAAATCCCTTTCTGAAGTGATAATGCGACACCTTTTGTTGTTGGAATTGTAAAATAAAGCTAATCTGTTTGTTTTTACGACTCTGACATGTAAAAGTTCACAGTATCATGCTACGTGCAATTTTCTTTTGCTGAGTTCTTGTGTTCCCATAACATTAGTTAAAGTTTCGAATAGAAAAAAATATCTTTAGGGGTAAAAAAAATTATTTTTCAATATAAATATATAATAAATAATGCACGGATCACATGTGGATCATCACATTAATAAAAATAAAAAGTAAATTAAGAATATCTAAACTTAAGGCAAATAGTAATGCTCCTCTGATAAAATATTTTAACATGACACGGGAAAGGAACTGCTACATCAATCTGTTCTAAAATTGAGCAATGATAGAAACATTCAGTTCTACAAAACAATAGGGGTATATAGGGGGATGGCAGGCCCCATGTTTGACTTTTAACTTACTATCTGTTGCGCGTACAGCGTCATAAATTTCTTGTAAATATGCATAGTTTTTCTGACTTTTGACATCATCAGGTAACCGGCGTCTGAAACAAAAATAGCATCATCAATTTTCTTTATCCACCCATCATGGGTTATGAGCGCTGATCTTAAATGCGCAGTAGTCATTTTATGAGTTTGTCTCTATCTATATGTAGGGGGTGAGGGGATAAAAACATGCGCAATATCCCCACTATTTTCACTGCAGGCTCATAGCTCGAGACGACACCAGAGTGCGTAGTGCGAGTTTTTCACTGCTGCCATCACAAACCACCTCGTCGACGTTAACACAGATTTGTATAGGATCGAAACAGCACCATCTGTCGTCCCTCAGATGGCAATATTTTGATCCCATACAAATCTGCGTTTACGTCAACGAGGTGGTTTGTGACGGCAGCAGTGAAAAACTCGCGCTAGGCGCTCTGTACTCGTAAAATTTTGTATCGATCCGTTTGGGGCGTTTAAAATCCTCACACTGAAAGTATAAAATATTCAGTGACATTTCCATATTATAATAATAACAACTGCATTGAAACCTTAATGGTAATAATCTTATTACAGGCGTGAATGCCCCACAAGACAGAAACGAGCAATTACAAGTCGTAATTACCCTTCACAAAACAGTAGGTATACAAAAAAATTAGCAAAGCAAAACACATTAAAACATTTCATTCGGTTATAAGACCCTTTAGCGTATTATACGACCAATTAAACAGGTCTCTGGTTAATGAAACGTAATCATACTGAGAAAGTTAAATAGTGAAACACGAAACTAGGGTAAATTATTAAGTTATATTGACTCAGTCAAATTATTTTAAACAATCCCTTTTAATTTGTCCGGCTTCGTGGGCATAGAAGTATTTTTTTGTAAACGTCAATTTAGATTTTGATTTACGAGAAACATAGAAAAATTTAAAGTCTTACTCTCAAATTTAAAATCTGCTCACGCCTGTTCCCTGAAGGGGTAGGCAGTGTTGTAACCACCTTTCGTCAGTTATGTTTAAATTTCAGTTTTATCCGATACCGGTACTTGCAATATAGTCTTAGCAAGCCCCAGCTCGGTGGATGCCAGAATGCTGTATGCCATGGTGCAAAGGGTGATCGAACGCAGAATTTGACCACGTTTTACTAGACTAGAGTTATGTTAAAAGCTTAGTTCGTTAAATTTTTGTGTTACCAATAAGAGTGGCGAAAAAAAAACCATGTAAATGGGGGACAAACCACTAAGCCAGACTCCAGACTGGGAAATTACAGATGGAAAAACCCAATAACACTTTGCCCCACCCGGGGTCGAACAAATTACCTCTTATTCTGCATTAGCGTTAACGACCGCTTGACCAACGAGGCAGACGGTGTATTTTTTTTTTAAGATATGGTCTCTCGCAGTTGGTAGGGGGGAGTTACCTCCACTGCTTAACCGGACTAAAGGGCGAGACCCAAGGGCCTCCAGCCGAGCTTAAACTTAAAAACTAAGCAACACAGCTAAGGGCACCCCGGTGCGGGGTTCGGACCTCGGCTTAGGGCGTTGCTGGGGGATGAGCTAGGGAGCTGGATCTGAGTGGTATTATTTAGGGACATGTTTAAGGCTAGTTAGTGGCTCGGCGCGCGCCGGCCCTAGCAGAGGACGGGGGGGATGATGACGTAGAGTTCGCTACGAGCCTCGCCGTCGAGGACGTAACAATGGTCGGTTTGGTGTGTGCTTTTGAGACATTGCTTGCTGAAGCAATGTGATATCGTCGTCAGGGTCAATAAGGACGTGCCTCGGACGGCGTCGGGTGGAGTCAGACAGTGTATGAATACTTACAAGCAATTATATCTATCGTAGTGCTCTGCATGGTTCTTTGTTAGTGACGTCACGGCTGCATGCAAACACTCGTTCTAGAACAGAAGAGAAAATTCGTTAACATTATTTATTAGTTTCCCAAGCGAGTACAGCATGGAAATCTTCAAGGAAAAATAAGGGCGCTTAAAATCATTTAACTATTTAGCCCATGGTAGGTTCCTTTTATGTAGAAACTCGTGGTAAAGTCGCTATTAGCAATCCTACTAATTTTCAACAAGTAAGAGGAGATGATAAAAGTCAATGGCAGGCACCAATTATAAGAGCCAACGTGAGTCCATCGCCATCTCAGGTACTATACTATATCGTACTACTATACGTCTTTAAATAACTTCTTAGACATATGTAGGTTTCCTCACTATATTTTCCTTCACCGTAAAATACGTGGTGGGAAATCCCTCCACATAAGTTTTTAGAAAAACTCATAGGTACAGGCCCCGTTTGGATACGAACATGCGATGCTTGCGTAGCACGCGACTACTCAAACCCCGAGCCCACCACGGCTTATTTGTTATTAAATGTTACATATTTAAACATATTTGAAAACGTCGAAAAAACTCGACAAAAGTTGACAACTCGTGAAAAAGTATTGCCATATTGTGAGATATTCGGTAATTTTTTCCGGAATACGAAACGTCAAAAACTCCTTTTTCCATTATTTTCCCAATTTGCGTCGAAAAGTTTCACAGAAGAAATATTGCGATTGAAATGGTACAAGTATTACTCCTTATAAATGAACGGGAGCTGCCAATATCTGCAGTGTATTCCGAAGAAGTGTTAAATTTTCAAAATATACTGTCATTATTTTGATAAAGAATGACAGATGGGTGTTTTTCAATTTCCTTTTTGTTCTGATGCTAAGCCCTATGATGGGAAGCCATTGGCTCCGTAAATTCCTTAACTTTTGCTAGCTTATACAATTCTTCCAAGCTGCTGATCTTGGCCACAGCAAGATCTCTCGTTCCAAATTGGAAGGCACCCACTTTATAGAATACTGCAGCCAAATAATGCTACCTTATTGACCTGTTGTGTTCTTGCAGTAAGGTTGCCAGTGCTCTATCGGTTGCGGGAGACGGAGTGAATATGCTGAGGTATTTTTCAGTCTATCTCTATCTACTCTACAATCAACATGCATAAAAACTACAATATATTTCCAAGAACCATTTGCTCCATACTTTTTACTTTTAATATTTTTTCCACGTCAATTTCTATTAGTCCGAGCAAAAAATAACTAGAATGACTATTTCGTGTTTATTTAAACCCTCGTCATACCACAAGGCCTAAGCAATTCCATTGTACGCTATAATTTGATTGACAGCATGAGGCGTTAATTTATGCTTTACGCTGTTATAATTATACAGACTTGGGCGTCGGGTGTTATAAATGGGTCATTAGTCAAAGTAGGTTGTATTGTCGTCAAGTTGACATAAGTCATGTCGCTACCACATTAGACGGGAGGCGAATGGGATGACCCGTTCTTAAAATTATTACTTAAGGGTGACAAATAATCGTAGTTTTCCTGTAGGCCTAGAAAAGGTAACTTATCATCGGTTGCGCTAGTCAAAACGTTGCAAAGCATATACTAAGATAGTCCTAGTACCTTTTGTGGGCTGATTCCCAGACATTCACAGCCCATAGATTTTGAATTTTGTATAAAAAAAAACAAGTTCTTCGGTTGGTTCACAAAGTTCCATGTTCACCCTCGCAAAGTAAAACACATACATACATATATACTCTATGCTTACGCCTGCATATACAGCACCTCTGCCTACCCCTTCGGGGAATGCAGAGGTGTTGTATATATAACACATGGTGACAGATGGTGAGTCTATCGCCGTCTCAGGCACATTTATATGGTTATCATAAATACGTTTTTAGAATTAAGTACTTCTCACACATGATCTTTCCCTTCACCGTAAATCACTTCAGTTTTTTAGAAAAAATCATTGGTACAGGCCCTACTGGGATGCGAACTCGCGTCGCTTGCGTAGCAGGCGACTGCACAGACCCCAAGGCCACCATGGCTCTTGTAATGTACTAGGCTCGCGGCAAAGTAAAATAGAAAGATTGTATTTGAACAAGACCTATTAGAGTTTCATTGGCTCCCATGAAAACATTCCCTTTGTAAAGGGAACCATTGTGTTCCTGCTACATTTAGATTTGCTAACGACATGCATGCGTGTAATTAATGACTTTAAGTCGGGACAAAGCTTCGGGCTCACTTCAGATAAATGATCGAGCATTGTTGGTTACCACGTTTAATTTTCTTTAGTTCTGCAGAAGAGGGTTGGGAGGCCTTCCTATTTATGTAGACCTTTCGCCCGCTACTTCATCTACGTAATAATTTTAAGGTCCGCATCTAAAGAGTAAAATGGGAGCGTTGCGCTCCCGTTTTTGCAGTTTCTTGCCTGTTTCTTCTCATTGAATAGAACCTTCCCAACAGTGACATGTATAATCCTGTAAAATTAAATTTCCAAAATTTTTTTCTATTTAAAAAAAATCATAACAAGTTTCTATTAAACCCGAGCGTTTTTTGTTTTCAATTATTTTTTTAAATTACATAGTTATGATATTTTTCCCGTGCGTGTCTGGTAGACAAGTGGGTAACGTCAGAAGGCCCCACTCGGTACTTGTAGTTAGCTCAATCCATTGGGTATCGCTTTGGAAAGGAGACGAAAACTATGGACCCTAATAGGAAAATTATTAATATTGTATTGTGCCTATTAGTGCATAATACGACTGAACTACACGAAGCGTAGGAACTTGTGGCATCAAAAATGAAATTTCCCAATCCAAAGTAAACATTAAATAACTGCGTAGGTTTTCAAGATATTGTGGTAATAATAATATAAAATCTTATTTTGTATAATGTTTCGTTAGATTTGGTTTCATTTGAAACTTCCTTAGAATGACATTCCGGCGATTTGAGAGTACTTCGGCAAAGTTGAATCAAATAAAGATATTTTGAATTGGAATTTGAAATAACTTGATCCTTGAATAGGATCTGTAATTCGTACGGTCTCTAGGTGCGGTAAACCAATCACTTCGCCGGTAGACCCACTGACCTCGCCGACACCAAAGCTTTATAATTTAACAATAGCCAGTTTTCAGCCGCGCAAACTATTTGAAACGCGCTACTAACAAAATAAGGGTTGGAGCAATTTACAAGAGTAGCGGCAATGTTTTATATGAAGGTGGCAAGCGGCTGAGGGCTAGCAATTACCGTAATGCATGTTGAGGGTAGTCGCTGAGAAAAGGGTTAATTTTCCTAATGTTCCATTTTAAATATAAATTAAAGCACAAGATCATTTGTAAGTGTACTGTGTAAGTAGTCCACGAACATAGGTAAATAAAGTCTGTCTGATGTTCAGAGAATACTACAGTAATTACTACAATAACTCAAACAGTAATAAATCTAATACCTATAAACGAACAATGTATGTATATATATAATCTGAATCTTGCAAACGGCTACAACGCTTTTCATAAAATTTTGTATGCAGCAGTTTCGGGGGCGATAAATTGATCTTCAAATCGAGCAAAGCTTGACCAGGTAAAAAATAACAATTATTTAATATTATTTCCATAATTTGGGATATTTATAAATACAGATACTTACACAAATGCTAAAGGTTGCCGTTTGAAGAAATTCGCTAATTCTTACAACTTAATTCACCGCGTTTCCCGCTTCGCTTGTCGTAACTTGTAAATTCCTTTGCTTAATTGTCACTTAAACTTTAATGTTGGTACTTAAGCACTCGCTACCGTATTCTTTCATGAATTTATAATTCTCATTTTTGAAGCTGTTTGTATCTTGTATACTAAAGAAACAGGTTTAGTAAATTATTTTTCTTGAATTTTTCAGCTTCGTAATGTTAATTCACTAAGTAGGTAAAATACTTGTAATAATATTCTTACATAGAAGGGAGGACATAATGTGATCGAACGTTTGATATTCAGAGCTACCAAATGGGATCATTCCCTTCAGAATTATGCAGCTAAATAATTCTACGGGTGCCGTCACGAGTTTTGAGCGTTCAGCGAAAATAGCGAGGAGAGCTGTACATGTATTTTGTTCCAACGGAATAAACAGATGGTCAAGCAAAAAAAAAAATTAAACTTTTTTTTATACCAAATTTTCCAAATTTACTATCATATGCATGTAGTGCAAATACTGTTAATTAATACACACAGCACAGCTAGTATGAAATATGTTCTGTTAGGCAACTATCATACTACAACAAATCGTATAGGTATATCATTGAATACACGTGTAGAGTTTTTAAATAAATGTAGCCTATGTTTGCAAGGAGCGAGGCTTTGTATCTGCTACCTGCTCGTGAAAGTTCCGTTAAACAGACTCTTCAATTTCATATATATATATATATATATATATATATATATATATATATATATATATATATATATATATCAAAATATTTAAAGCATGGAGTAATGTAATATATTATATAAATAAATAAAAGAGGAGTAATGCTGCATTGCTAATAAATATAAAAATTGCTTTTACAGAATCCCAGGGCGAAATTCTAGAATTTTAAATATTCAAATTATGTTATTGAGTTATTCAAATAAGTTTTCTCGATGACTACCTTTTGAAGTTTGGACATTTTTGTCTTCATTAGTCATTAATAAAGACAGTTAACAAATTAACACGAAGTCTATTTTTCATCCATTAGGTCTAATTGGCCTTTTCTACAATATAAAGAAAAATTAAGAGCCGTGGTGGCCTTGAGGTTTGAGCAGTCGCCTGCTACGCAAGCGACGCAAGTTCGAATTACAGCGGGGCCTGTACCAATGAGTATTTATAAAAAACTTATGTAAACTTAGAAAATCATCGTGAGGAAACCTGCATATTTGATTTAAAAATTTAAGTATAGATTACTTTGTTTTTGTCTCAAATGATCGCGAAAAACACGTATTTAGGTCACTAGGTCGATAAAGTTAAATAAACAGTCGTATCCTATATCAGTAAAGGGTATGAATTAAGTTAACCCAATGGATTTGTGTGTGAAGGGTAAATCAAAACGTTTTGTACACATCCATTAGGAATTCGATCTGACGCCGCGCCGCCGGTGTTAAAGCGCCATTTTTGTGCCATTCATCTAACGCTTGCGCCATTTTAGTCGTCGACCTTAGGGTTCACTTAAGGTGTCACGTTTCGCGCAAAAGCTGTCTAGTTGATAGCGAATTAACAAATTAACTTTCTTCCAATGTTTTGAAGGTAATGAAGATAAGAACTTTTTTGATAGACAGTCTATAAAAGACTATGCATGAATACATTTAGGTATATGACATACATATTACGCTCACGCTTGTATTCTCCAAAGGGGTAGGCAGAGGTGTTGTAATAACAATGCCCACTTTTCACACTTATAACACCGAAGATGATTAAGTGCCAATGTGACAGATGGTGAGTCTACCGCCGTTCAAGCAATATACATACGTCTTTGAATTACTTTTCAGAAATATACAGGTTTCTTTACAATGTTTTCCTTCACCGTAAAGCACATGGAGTGAAATCTGTGCAAATAAGTTTTTAGATAAACTCATTGGTACAGGCCCCACTGGGATTCAGACTTCCATCGCTTGCGTAACAGGCGACTGATCAAACCCCACGGCCACCACTATTCTTCAACTACGTAAGCCGCCAGTACTCCTATCACGGGTTTGCCGCCGTTTTCATAATATATACTCGCTAGCGTCACTCGCAATATTAGTATGAGATATTTTAGTTCTTCACGTCACCGCTGGGAGTCGTTGCACAATTTCTCATACTATTCGGCGGCGACGCTTGCGAGTATTGATTACGAAAACGGTGGCAAAGCCTTGATAGGGGTACTGGTACATAAAACAATCCTGTTTACATTTCTAATCTACAAAATTATAATTTAAGCTTTATTTAATGATAATTTTGTTCAGCTGTTGAAATTCTTTGTGCATTGCAAATTAGATTTTAAGCAGACGGCCTGAAGATATAAATTCTACCCGGCACTTCCTCTCCGGCTCCCTTCCAATAAGCCCTCCAGGGTTTGAAAACCTAATTAACTACCGACTCATGTTATTAATTATCATAACCTAGTTTTATAAAATTACTCCCACGCTTAGTTAGTTAAGTCATTAACTTAAAACTTGTACCGATTTGCAAGTGAATTTATCTTTGTTTATCATCTTTCGTTTTTAATTAGGACAGCCCTTTCAGCACTTTCATTACAGTCTAAGATAATTAATTAATTTTCATCCATCATTTCATGGGTCTATTCATTTGAGAATAAATTTAGTATTTTCAGAATATTTACCCGACTACGGCGAGGTGAATGAGAGGGTTATGATTTTGACCGGTATCTATTTCCACAAAAGTCAAAGCTACTTATCATAATTTGGCAATTGGAGTATTGTTGGAAGATTCTTGATTTTACGCTGGATAATAAATTATAGGCTCAGTCTGCTCGCGAACCCAATTGGTGTAACCCAGTCGAGGAACGTTATTTTATTAACAAAATATTATCGTGATAAGGGCCGAGTAACTTTAAATATGACATAATAGGCTAACTATAAGAATGTATTGTTTTGAACGAGTACGTAGCTGTATTATTTCAATTATGAAATTTACATTTTCACTTTTACATTTTGTTTTTGAGATCACACAAATAAGTTTACTTTGACACCACTACAAATAATATGCACAGGCTGGAAGAGTTTGAAAAAGTTTATTTTGCACCTGGATTACCGTATACGACACTGCTTAGATCGGAAAATGTTTCGTTCCTTTTAGATTATAAAATATCACAAATGGAAATAGTAGTCACTTGCATATTTACTTATTTATTACATTAAACAAAAATCATAGAATTTTCCGATGGGTTTGGTCGTGTGAGTCGTACTCATATAGGTTTACGCACGATTACGCCCAGTTCCCTATGGAAGTCGAAAAGAAAATACCGTAATTTCCCTCTAGACTCACCAGTCTTCGCTTCATTAACAATGATCAATCTTTTCACATACGCCGTATTACGTTCTCGTACTCTTTGCGTTTCCTTTCTTAATGAAACGATGAATTTGCAACAGAATTACAAATCGTGCTTACTAGCGATGCGCGAGTGTTTAAACATCTCGATTATTTTCAATCGCAGTCAATGGCAGTGAGTCTGATTCGCGTGGAGTTGTCACTCATCGAACACATCGCGCTGTATCGCGTTGGCCGAAGATCAGCTTCATTCGGCTAGATTCGGTGCTACTCGGACTGAAAACCCTCTCGTTTGTATCATTGCCAGAGCGATAAATTTGACCGATTCCGATTGTTTTAATTGTTGAAATATCTCGCAATCGCGCATAACTACTGCTTACTTGTACTTCCATGTAAGACCAATCCACGCTTGCGTAGTCCTGTTAAAGAAGAACTTAAATTTTCGATATTCATTAGTGCCTTACCAGGGCCCAAACTTAATAAATATTTTTCATTTTAATTTACAATCTTTTAATTTCTTAAGACATTAATGGCTTCAAATTTTCCGCCTGCAGGTAAATATTTCACAGAACTTATGCCAGACTCAGAATTACAGACTTCCTATCGCCGATCAATATATGTAAAATGGAAAAGTCAGCTAGATTTGGCTTCCTATTCGAAGTTGCCCGTATTGAAGGTGTGACATGCTATATTTAGTAGCGTTCGGTGTCAGCGAGGTTACCCTGTCCGCGCCGATGGGGCTTCTCTGGCCTCCACAATAGGTTGTGTAACTATTATATTTTATTCAGTGAGCATTAATGTATTTGGCGTGTTGGAATTGGCTTAACGAGATTTGTTTAATACTTCTAACTAGCTGTGCCCTACGGTTTCACCCGCGTAGACTTACTTTTCAAATCAGCTAAATCGGTCCGGGCAGACGGGACATACATCCTGTATTCCCCGAAGGGGTAAGCGGTGGTGTTGTAATAACAACATGCAGTGGAAATGCGCTCGTTACGAAGTATGTGTGGGGTCACCATTGTAGATCGAATGAAAAATTGTGTGATAAGAGACAGTTGCAAGTTGAAGAATGATGTTGTGACCAGAATTGAAAAAGTATGTTGAGATGGTTTGGACATATCGAAAGGATGAGTGAAAGGCGATTAACGAAAGAAATTTATAGAGTCGGTAGAGGGCGTCCAAAGAAGAACTACTATGACCAAATTAATAGTATTTTTCAGAAAGGTCAAATTCGGAACAATCGTAAGCGAAGAAAGTGTATGAAGAGATGCATGAAGCGAAAGAAGTATGTAAGGATCGTAGCATGTGGCAAACGGTGGTCTCTGCCTACCCCCATGGGCTACAGGCGTGAGCATATGTATGTATGTATGTACTTTTCATCGAAGATGATTAAATGCCAGCGTGTCACTTGGTGAGTCTATCGCCGTGTCAGTTAAAATTAATCAGAATCATTATAAGCCATTAAAATTATCAACATATGTTAATTTAACTTCAAATACTTGTTACCAATAAGTTATTTTGTAATGCTTTACAAGAGTGCCTACTCAATATAATAAATCATATTCACGATGGCAGATGCATGTGGGTCGTATCTTTTCAAAAGATTTCCTAGTAGGCGTAATCCCCTTACCGTATTCTATAAAAACCTTAATTATGTTACGGTGAAAGGAACCGCGAAAAGAGCAAGATAATTAATAACCTATTAGGTATCAAATACATACTGATTAATTCCCTAATTATAATAGGAGTAACGTAGAACATATTATGAATTATTGATAGTTTGGATCAATCCCATATTGCCAAAGACTTGTATGCCAGAGGTCGTTCGCGATAATTATTTCTTGTGGTCCTGGTGTTACATAGGTTTTTGGAATAGAATAGCTCGTGGCACAGTTGCTATTGCGCATATCATTCGATCAGCGAAGTTAAGCAACCCTTACCCAAGCACTTGGATGGGTGACCGCCCGAGTTCCCTCCGTGCTTCGGAGAGCACGTTAAGCCGTCGGTCCCGGTTGGCAATGTAACATCTTCGGCAATCGTTACAGGTCAGTTGGAGGCCCAAGAAAGTCAGACAACTGGTTTACCCCAGATTACAGATTTTTCTCATTGAAGAAAGAGAAGATTTTTTTTTTTACATAAATTATTGACTAAGCTACTTCTTGTAACATTAGCTATCACCCAGTGAAAGTCTTGGAGATTAGCTGGAACAAATAGACAGACAGACGAACAGATAGACAGAGAAAAATTAAACAATTGGTGTACACTTTCATATGCATTTACAAAATGTGTAATGTTGGAATTACAAACAGACACTTCAATTTTATTTATATGTACCTATAGAGTATAGATGTATAGATTGGGAAGCGAAGTCTAATTTGATACGAAGTGTTGAAGCAAAGCCGATAATGTGCCCAATTTTCGACCAATACGTGACTTACGGAGTACACGTGCTTAAAGTAATTGGAAATATTGGAATTGGCATGTCCGCAATACTGTTACTAAAGTAATTGAAAGCAATCAAGGTTAAAATGACGTAATGACAAGGAAAGTATATATCTTTGCAATCTTTGCCGGTTCTTCTTGAAAGGCTAGTTTCGTAAACATTTACATTTATTATAAATTAGTAAATAATAATATTATTTATAGTATTGGAACCATTTTGGCTGTACTGAGGGCCTGCCATCATCAGTTTAATCACTTCTGACCTTTGACGTTTCATATTGGTACGGTGAACATCAAAGCTAAGAAGTTCCTAATACGCGCTGCTTAAACGATCATAGTTGGTTCCATACACACACATTCTCACGCCTGTATTCCCCGAAGGGACAGGCAGAGGTGTTGTAATCACAACACCCACATTTCACCGAAGATGAGTAAGTGCCAACGTGACAGATGGTGAGTCTATCGCCGTCTCAGACACTTTACATACGTCATTGAATTACTTCTCTGAAATATGCAGGTTTCTTCACGATTTTCACTGATGTTTAAATTTTAATCTACTACTGTGCAGGCTTAATTTTTATATATTTTTTATACATTTAATTTGACGCACACGCGTTTCGATTCTAGCGCACCACGAAAGAACAGTCATAAATACTTAAATATGTTTTTAAACACAATACCTTTCTTCGCTTCGCGCAGTAGAGTAAATCTTGCAACATTTAAGTAATTTTAAGCTAATCTCTTAAGAGTGGTTTTACAAAATGACCCTTGTTCAATCGGCTGAAATGTTTTTTGCCTAATTCCTCTTTTCTATACACTTGCAAAAAAGATTCGCAAGGTCAAAGTTCGGAATCGGAGATTAGTGGATTTGAAACGAATCAATTAGGTGTATTGGTTTAGGATTTCTTTTATTTTACAACATAAAAGATTGTTTGAAGAAAAATACAGTCACAGAATAAAGATACTTACTACAAGTATTGTGAAGTCTAGAAACAAATCGTACGAAATGACACACGGATGCGCGCATCTACGAGATAATAAACGGCCTGAGCGTTGTGTCACGTAACGGTCGTTTATATCATTTAGGTATTTTACAGACATTTTTCCAAATAGAGAACCGTGGTGGCCTTGAGGTTTGAGCAGTCGCCTGCTACGCAAGTGACGCAAGTTTGAATCCCAGCGAGGCCTGTACCAATGAGTTTTTCTTAAAAAAAAACTATTTACACCACGTGCTTTACGGTAAAGGAGGAAATAGTGAGGAAACCTGCATATTTCTGAGAAGTAATTCAATGATGTATGTAAAGTGTCTGAGACGGCGATGGACTCACCATCTGTCACGTTGGCACTTAATCATCTTCGGTGAAAAGTGGGTGTTGTGATTACAACACCTCTGCCTACCCCTTCGGGGAATACAGGCGTGAGCATATGTGTTTATGTATGTATGCAATACAATAATATTTAAAATAAATATTTAAAAAAGATGTGCTGACTGCTATGACCTAAATTCATAAATGACTCTAACTATTTATTACATAAAATATTCGTGAAAAACTACATACGTTTATGAAAGTATGATTAGAAAGTCCAAAGTCAAATAGATAGAAAAACAGTATTTTTTTGTTTAATTTTAGGTAAGTATACGATATAAAGATTCATATGCATTAATTAAAAAGCTATTAATTTGCAATTACAAACAGACACTTCAATTGTATTTATCTGTATAGAGAGCCTAGCTAGATGGATTTGTAAAAACGGGATATCAGTATCGGGCTATCAGTGTTTCTCAACCGAAGAATGTCACCATTCCAATCAAACTTATTGCTTTAATAAATCACAATCGTGGTAACCAATTTAAATAAATAACAACTCATTCCTCTCTGAAGAATAAAACGTTGACAAAGGGGTAAGTACTTGAATTTGAATAATTGAGGCTTTCCTTGGAAGTTTGTGATGATTAAAATGGTTTTATAATTATTGTTTTACTATTAACGAAAGGCTGCTTGCATGTCTTTAAGTTGACTGCTAGTGTATTTAATTTTTTTCTTTATATACTGACTGACGTCACGCAATTTCACCTGCGTGGTTCCCGTTCCCGAGGGAGTACGGGAATAAAATATACACTATATTTCTCGATGATAATATAGCTACTCATTACTGAAAGAATTTTCCAAATCAGTACAGTTTTTGAGCCAATTCCTTACATGCATACTCGTATACAAATCTTTCCTCTTTATAATATTAGTATATATATAGATCATTGCTTGTTTAATTAAAATAATTCTAATCACACAAAAACGGCAGATTTGTGATAAAATGTTGCACATAGTTAATTAAATATAATACATGAGACATTTTTTATCTATTTTATTAATGGACCATATATATATATAACAGTTAAGTAGCAGATGTATTAGTTACGAGTTTATGAATACAGAATAAATATAGAAATCATTGTAGTGTAATTTTTCTCTATGAGTCAACAGTAAACACCAATACATACTATAGTAAAAATCATTCATATCATGACTTCTGCAGAACGCAAAATTAACGAAATTTAATTTAAAAATTTCGTTTAATTATATCAGATTAATATATTTAATTAAATAGTGGAATTATATGAAACGCACACCACTTCAACTCTAGAATTTAATAATAAATAACTCCGGGAATGGAAATAAGCCAGGTTTTAATTTCGTTGTAAATTGGGTGTTGTTACTCCGAGCTTGTGAAAAGATGTAGTTTATTTCTATTTATTATTTTGTGCCATGTTTCATCATCATCATCATATCAGCCATAGGACGTCCACTGCTGAACATAGGCCTCTCCCAATGATTTCCACCTCACCCGGTTGGAAGCGGCCTGCATCCAGCGGGTCCCCGCGGCCTTGACCAGATCGTCCGTCCATCTTGCGGGGGGATGCCCTACGCTGCGCTTGCCGGTACGTGGTCTCCACTCGAGAACTCTACTGCCCCAGCGGCCATCAGTCCTTCGAGCAATGTGGCCTGCCCATTGCCACTTAAGCCTGCTACCCCGATTGGCTATGTCGGTCACCTTAGTACGTCTACGGGTCTCCTCATTTCTGATTCGATCTCGTAGCGAGACACCAAGCATAGCTCTTTCCTTGGCACGCTGTGACTTTGAGCCTATTCAAGAGGCCTACAGTTAGAGACCACGTCTCGGCACCGTAGGTCATCACTGGTAACACGCACTGTTCGAAAACATCGTAACCATGAAAAGAATACCAATATCAATATTTCCATCCAAACTATTTACGATAAAAATTTCCAACAAAATAAACCGATGTTTGAATATTTATTATACGACTAATTTTAGATGCAAAAAAACGTTAACGATTTGGCTGAAATCACTTACCTATCAACAAACAGAAGATCTACTTACTACAAACACGATGATACTTGAACCTCTTGATTACTACTGTCTAAATCATCCACCCATCAACTTCATGCTTGCTCTCACAGTCTCATAAATAATACTTAGAAAAACACACATTCACGCACATACAAACACGCACACGGACACACTCCCACGCACCCACACACACTCATACACACAAACACACATAAAGACGCACACTCATAAATATCATTATTGTTATTATTATTTCTTACCTTTAAGTACTTCCCCTGTCATTATATACTATGTAAATATTTACAAGTGTTACATAATTAAGGACCACAGAAAAGAGGGGACTCTTCTAATACAAGTTATTGTAACTTAAAAGAAGGTGTCCCAACCACTGTCATTCTAAACTTTTTAGTTAAATAAACGTTTATTATTATTATTAAAAAAAAAAAAGTAGGTGATCTAAGTTGATCTTCTTTCTCTCTTGATTTCCATTTTAACTTGAATTATTTTAGCCTATATACTAGCAATATAATAACACATTTTCAGTAACATTATATACTACAGATATGCACCTAGCAATATAATGACATATTATTTGCAGTAGTTCTGGGGCCTTGGGGTCCAGATGCTCATCAACTTTTCAAAGAGGTCGCACGTCGTCTGGTAGAAACTTCTCGTGACAAGCGGGCTGGGGCTTTTCTCGCTCAGAGAATCAGCATTACTATTCAACGTGGTAATGCTGCCAGCCTTCTTGGCACGATCCCGAGAGACACCGATTTAGGCCAAGTTTTCTACTTGTAATTAGTTTTTAGTACTGTTCCTTGTATATACATACATACATATGCTCACGCCTGTATCCCGTGGGGGTAGGCAGAGACCACTGTTTGCCACATGCTACGATCCTTGTATATTTGCCGTACATTATGTAGATCTATTTTGAAATGTGCTATTGTGTTAAATAATTAAAATGGATTTGTGAGTTGTTGACGTGAAAAAAAATAGTTTTTTACTAAATACATTATGAACGTCAAACAAACGATAAACATTTTTATAAATGTTCTATGAAATATCATAAAAGCTACTTTTATTTCAGTAAACATAATGAGTGTTCTGTTAAAGTCTAATCAGACAAAATCTCGGAATACATTTAACAAATTCAAAAACGTGTATGAGACGGCGATGGACTCACCCTCTTTCACGTTGGCATTCAATCATATTCGGTGAAATGTGGGTGTTGTCGTTACAACACACCTCTGCTTACCCCTTCCGGCACCCTTCTGGGATGGCGAGAGCACATTTAACAAAATCTCTTATTTACCTACATATTTTATTCACTCGCATACCATCTTCGATCTAACTGTTAAGTACATTACTCGCAGTTTACAAAAAAGAAAACTCGATGCGAGAACCAATCGAGTGACTAATGAATCGTATCCCGATAGCTACGTATCCAAACCAATGTCGCCGGTTTTATTTCTGTACTCCAGTTGATTGGAGGCCTTACGTTAATTGAAAGAGCTTAAGCGTTTAACAGACTTGACGGTTGTAGGTACTTTAATAATTTCTGTTTGTTATCTAATCACTTTGAGATTCACTGGACGTTCCATTGTAAGGCGAATATGTTCTTTGTTATGTCCGTTTGAATTAATTATATTAGTTTTTGAAGTGTAAAGAGGATTCATAACAAACAGGGTTGTGTTTCATATGGTACGAAAGCAAAAATTTCATTTCATCTTTCACATATTTTTTTTTAATTAAAGTGGCCAAAGTTACTCCTTGTATAATTTTAAAAGCTATCTGTTAGTGAAGGTCCCGTTAATATCGGTACAACCAGACATCCAATAACAAATAGACAGAGAAGAAAAAAATATTTTTTTCATGTTAGTAACGTATGTACTTTCATACGCATCTAGAGAAAAGCTATTATTTTGGAATTACAAACAGACACTTAAATTTTATTTATCTGTATAGATGTAAATAATTAGATTTGCTTTTATTTAGAACAATAATATTGGTCGGACCTCGGTGGTACACTGGTCTCAAATGCCTTGGTTTCTATCCTCGAGTCGGGCAAAGTATTGTTGATTTTTTCCACCTGTAATTTCTTAGTAGCAGCCCGGAGTGCTTGCCTTGTTACATGGGGCTCAAACATATTTGTGCGAAATGTGGATGTACAGAAAATGTTGTAATTGCAACACCTCTGCCTACCCCTTCGGGGAAAACAGGCATGAAGCATATGTTTGTATGTAATGCTACAGAAATTCTCTTTTTCTATGAATACCGCAATCAATCAAACCTTTTTAAAAAGAAAGAAAAAAAAATCAATCATACATACATACATATGCTCACGCCTGTATTCCCCGAAGGGGTAGGCAGAGGTGTTGTAATCACAAAACCCACTTTTTACCGAAGATGTTTAAGTGCCAACATGACAGATGTTGTGTCCACCGTTCTCAGACATATGCAGATTTCCTCACGATGTTTTCCTTCACTGTAAAGCACGTGGTGTGATTTTTTTTTAGAAAAACTTATTGGTACAGTCCCCGCTGAGATCCGAACTTGCGTCGCTTGCGTAGCAGGCGACTGCTCAAACCTCAAGGCCACCACGACTCTTCTCAAAAATCAGTAAATTGTTTTTTAAACTGCTACTATTGCTGTTATCGGAATCCAAAGCTATTATATAAAACTACAACGTTCTAATTTCATTCTCAATACCTACAAAAACAGCCGAGATATCATCATTATTCTACCTTGAAATTCCTTGGCGTTTCCCTAAACCGATATTCCAATTAAATTGAACAAAATCCGGAGTTCATCTCATATTCGCAACTTTAAGGTGGCTCTGCAAAATTTCTGGTAAACTTGAAGGTATTCGTAACAAGCACTTATCTCTCAAAATCTTCATCTTTCGAAGAAAATTATACAAGTTCACTTAACTTGCGAAAAAGTCTTAATTAATACTGATACCTACTGAAAATATTTGGCCCTTTACTTCTGAAACGTGTTTCTTGAAAGGGAATTTGAGATCATTCTCGATTTGAATTAAATCCAAACTCTTTTTACTGTGAGAGTAAATTTCTAATTGAAATCCAGAACATAATTATTTGACTAGACTTTCACCAAAGTAGGATTATATAGAATTATAAATGTTACATTTCAAATTACAACGGTTGCTTTTACTGTAAAGAACTGGGTACGAAACTCTGATAAAGCTCATTTCAAAAATGTATTAATAATTTTGAACTTTACTAACTATAAATCGGCAAGCAAATATGCATGCATATAGTTTCAATGCATAAAACATCGATAAAAATACGAATATACAAACTAGCTGTAGACTTAATATCGCGTAAATCCATTTTTTTAATTAAATTAGACTAAATTAGACAATTTTTATTTTAAAAATGGAGTTCAGAATGGAGAATGGAGCTCCTTGTGATATCAGCTATCTGCCAGTGAAAGTTTCGATTCAGACATAAACAGACAGACTGGCAGAGTGTTTTTAAATCGGTCGACTGGAACCACATACCGAATTATCATCAATGTACAGTAAACAGGAAAAAAAAGTTGTTGGGATTACAATCAGACACTTCCATTTTAGTATCTCATAGTACAGGCTTGCCTAGTTAGAGAGTCACTGATCTGCTTAATGTAACATTTGTTCATGCCAAATAAACGTTATTTATCTGTATAGATATTCTAAGCCTTAAGATGACCAGCCCTTACAGCTATGAATACCTCCCGACGAAGGTATAGTGCCATTAAGGGTGAATAGGAAAATAAAATTCTCGTTGACTCCGAGCAAGGGCAAAAACTTGGGGTCAACCTCTAATGGATTTCTAAATGGCTTTCTGAAATCTCTTCGGCAATATATTTTGATGCAGTGATCTTCTAATACTTTGAGCATGATTAAACAAAGAACGCAACGACCAAAGTTTTATTTATTTATTTATATTTCATCCGCGGATATTTAATTTCATGAGTGGCTCGCAAAATTCCATTTTTTTTAAAACCAGATACCAGCCTAAAAAAGCTAATAGCTATCTGCCAGTGAAAGTCCCGTTAAAATCGATTCAGCCGGTTTGGAGATTAGCCGGACCAAACAGACAGACAGATAAAATAACAAAATAGATTTTTTTTTTATGAGTTCCGTGTATACTGTAACATCCATTTAGTGAAAAGCGGTTAATTTGGAATTGCAAACAGACACTTCATTTTGTTTATCTACATATATTATTAAAAAAATACTAGTTGTATTATCATATTTTCATTAAACCAAACTGCCATATTAATTTTATAGCGAGACTATATCATTCAGCATTTCACTTCTTTAACTTCTAATTAAAAATTATACTTCTATCATCATCACCCTGGCCTTATCCCATTCATTGTTAGAGTCAGCACTTGATTCAACCCGATGTGGCTGATCACCTGATTTTTATACGAAGCGCCTGCCATCTGACCTTCGCAACCCCTTTGACGAAGAAAATCTGTGATCTGGTTTAAGCCAATTTTCAGACTATTTTAGGCCTCCGACTGACCTGTAACGATTGCCAAAGATGGTAAATTGGCAACCGGGACCGACGGCTTAACGTGCTCTTCGAGGCACGGAGGGAACTCGGGCGGTCACCCATCCAATTACTGGCTAGGCTTAGGGTTGCTTAACTTCGCCGATCGAATGATATGCGCAATAGCAACTGTGCCACGAGCTCCTCTTTGGAATTAAAAATTATCTTCTAATTTAACTTAAATATAACTTCCTGATATTCACGTTCAGTTAATAGGCACAAACTTTTCATCAATATAGTATGTAGTTATCAACTACAATGTATAATTCAACGATAAAACAAGTTTAAGAACTACTAACAACACTGCGCGCCTGGTACCTGCGTTCACTGTTTATAAGATAAAGGAATTAATGTACAAACCTAAATATCTCTTCAACAAAATACTTTATTCATTTGAACATCAATCAAACCAATAGCTCCCCGTATTGAGAAGTAATATTTCATTTCTTTCATTCCCAAATCGGCCTGTCAATATTGTAAAGTGAAATATAGTTAACAAATCCCAGGAGTTCATGTTTTATTGAGACACAAAATTGCACGGTTTCTTAGAAATGAAGATCAATCCGTGCGATACTTGGAGCTGCCCAAATGGGGATTGTACCTCTACCTTACAGAAAACCGCAACCAAATAATGCTACCTTTTAGTAGTGTTGTGAGAGGACTGGGAGTGAGGAGCTCGTGGCACAGTTGCTATTACGCATATCATTCGATCAGTGAAGTTAAGCAACCCTAACCCTAGCCAGTAATTGGATGGTTGACCGCCCGAGTTCGCTCCGTGCCTCGGAGAGCACGTTAAGCCGTCGGTCCCGGTTGCCAATTTATCATCTTTGGCAATCGTTACAGGTCAGTCGGAGGCCTAAAATAGTCTGACAACTGGTTTAACCAAGATCACAGATTTTCCTCGTTAAAGGGGTTGCGAAGGTCTGATGGCAGTCGCTTCGTATAAAAATCAGGTGATCAACCGCATCGGGTTGAATCAAGTGCCGACCCCAACAATGTATGGGATAAGGCCAGGGCGATGATGTGAGAGGACTGGGAGTGTAGTCGCTGTGCTATCAATAGTTATCATTATGTAATAACAGGAATTCTTTGTAAGGTAGGCAACGCGCGAGTGACACTTGCCAGTGGTGATATAGGCATTCATAAGCTGCAGTAGCCGCCTACCATCAAGCGTACTGCTTGCTTGTTTGTCTTGTCGCCTTATCAAAAAAAATTTGAAAGGATTTTGCTCATTCTTTCCCAGAAGGAAGCCCGTGATGGTATACAGAGGAGTTATAAAACTCACTTACAAGCATATCGATCTAGTTTTTAAAGGAATCCTCCTGATACGATCACAGATCTTCGTACGCGCTTGAAACAAATGTGGAATAATCTGAATTAAATAAATTACGTTGTCTCTCTCACACTGTATTATCAGACTTACTTATGAAAACAGGGAATATTTCTTTAATGAAGTTAAGTTTACACGAATGTAATACATTTAAGAGGTATTGATTGACTCGGTGCAACCAAATCATAGGTAAACTATAATTTAGACTGTCACTTTTATATGCGTATGTGACGATTCTTGGCCAATATCTGACGATTTGAAAGTACTTTGTTTAAAGGTCAATCAAATAAAGATATGTTTGAATTTGAATAAAGAAAGCTGTCCATCTGTCACCTTTCTGATTTGTGCTAATGGCATTCACGCAATGTTTTGTGAAATGTGTGAAACCATTGAGTGAGAGCCGTTCTACGAAATTACATAGGACATCTTAAAAACCCTTCTCGGAATCAATAGAATACGGTTCAAATTCATTCATGTCTATGCAACTCTATCATTCAAAGGCGCACTATATTTACAAGGGTGATAAAGGCATTCGGCAGTCGTGTGTTCGGATTGTGAGGATCTCAATAGACCTCGAGCCTCTATACCACGCCATTTCCATTCACGCGACCAAAGTGTGGCATGAATGGCATTTATGACGTCAGAATTATGTTTTTAATTCCGCGATATTAGACTGCGACGACAGAGTAAAGTTGCTAGTCAGCAGTATGGTAGAAAGATTTTATGAAAACTCATGCGCTAGCGTTTCTGCGATGCGTCGCACTCATTTTATTAACTTTGGAATTGTATTGCTATTTTTAGTCTCGTAATCTACTGTTACATATACCTTTACATTTGGTATTAAGACATTACTTGCTACTTGTTATAAGGACGCGATTCCCTTACGAGTGTCAAATAATGCGACATAAAAGCCCATCTTTGGATAACGTTGATGTACATTTGTAACTTTTTTCTTAACTCCAAGAAATAAAAAATCGGACTATTTCATATTAATTTCAATTCCACACGGTCCTAAGTTAGGTATTGACGGACATGCAGACAACGAAGTGATCCCAAACTGGTTATTTTTCTTCTTATGAGGTACAGAATTCAAAAGAAGTAAGTTTGTACCACCCACACCTATATAAAGATTCTATCTACTAACATACATACATATGCTCACGCCTGTATTCCTCGAAGGGGTAGGCAGAGGCCACTTTTCACCGAATTTGAGTAAGTGCCAACGTGACAGATGGTGAGTCTATCGCCGTCTCAGGCAATATACACACGTCTTTGAATTACTTCTCAGACATATGTAGGTTTCCTCACGATGTTTTCCTTCACCGCACGTGGTGTGAAATCACTGTACATAAGTTTTTTAGAAAAACTCATTGGTACAGGCCCCGCTGGGATTCGAACTTGCGTCGCTTGCGTAGCAGGCGACTGCTCTAACCCCGACTGCTAAACCGACGACTACTAACACTGCATCCTATAATATGAGCGTTTGTAACAAACTGTTATTTTACTTTATAATGACTGGAATAACTTTAAAGACAAAATATCACTCTTAGTGGTTTCATTTAATCTGGACACTCCTTGAGGATTCTAATTTACGCAAGTTTAAGGTAATCAATACAGTTTCAAACTAAAAACGTTGAGAATTCCCTAAGGTCTACTCAAAGTCGGAGTTAGAAGAAATTCCCTAAATAGTTTGAGAACAATCAAAAGTTCTAAGTCTTTTTACTTCAAGATTAATTCGCTTACTTATAAGGATCGTCTGGATTGGACAGTCTTGCAACAATGATCCAGAATACAAGGGCTAATTGAGATTAAACCACCGCATATTCCACGTCCTACACTGGAAAGCTTAAGTAGAGGAGCTCGTGGCACAGTTGCTATTGCGCATATCATTCGATTAGCGAAGTTAAGCAACCTTACCTCTAGCCAGTAATTGGATGGGTGACCGCCCGAGTTCCTTCCGTGCCTCGGAGAGCACGTTAAGCCGTCGGTCCCGGTTGCTAATTTATCATCTTTGGCAATCGTTACAGGTCAGTCGGAGGCCTAAAATAGTCTGAGAACTGGTTTAATCCAGATCATAGATTTTCCTCGTTAAAGGAGTTGCGAAGGTCAGATGGCAGTCGCTTCATATATAAATCAAGTGATCCGCCACATCGGGATGAATCAAGTGCCGACCCCAACAATGTATGGGATAAGGCCAGGGAGATGATGACACTGGAAAGCTTAAGTACTAAGTATTTAGCGTCTAACCTACATAGGATTAAGGTAAAGATAGAAACAATGCCTTCATCTGTATCGAGACACACTAAGTAGCTTGTCTTGTCACCCATCCAACTACTTACATGCGTTTGGGGTTACTTAACTTCGGTAATTTGTGCAATAGCTACTTTGTCATAACTCTAAAAATAACTACGATATAGTGACATTAAATTGACGTGTCTGTTTGCAATTCTAAATTAACAGCTTTTCACTATATACAAATGAAGGTATATACGGGACTGACATCAAAAACCAATTTTTTCTCTGTCTGTCTGTTTGTCCCGACTAATGTTTGAAACCGCTGGCCCGATTTTACCAGAACTTTTACTAAGAGATTACTGATGTTACAGGGATTATCATAGGCTACCTTTATTCAAAATATCTTTATTCGATTAGACTTTTTACAAAGTACTTTCAAATCATCAGAAAGACACGATTACATAGGATTATACATGCTACCGCCAGGTTCGGAAGGTTGCTTTTACTGAGAAGAATTTAGTATTAAAAAAAGTTCCGCAAAATAAAGCCTACGCGGGTGAAATTGCGGGGCACGGACAGTAAACTTAAATAAAATTGATTTATCCAAGATGCCAAAAGTCCCAAATGATTAACCTCAAGATCTACAAACTTTTAAAGGGTATTGAAAGTGATCCTTTGGGAACTTGATAATTTTAATTTGACGTTTAAAACTCTCGATTCGGGAGACGTTTCTATAATGGATTTATGAAGCTTCAACGGCACTTTTGACATTAAAATTCTTAGGCACTCGTTTGTCCTCATTACAGGCTATTTCTGTTTTATTAGGTACGTATAAATACTGCACAATGCACATGAATAAATATTCCACAATAGAAAAAGCTTGTGCACTCACACGTAAACAATTCGTACTCATACACCGTAGCTTGTACTCTGTCTGAGCATGCGTGAGCCCATCGTGTTGGTGAGAACGTATATGTGTGAGTGTATTGCGGCTTGTCGCTTGTATAGCTTTATTTCTGATGTAATAATTTACTCATATGATTACTGCGCTTATATGTACCTTTCATTCCACACAGAGTCTATACAAGGAAAATGTATAATTTGAGATAACAAACTTGACATCATTATTAACATTGCATCAAAGTTGATTAATCATCTCATTATTAAATTGAATGATTCATTACAAAGTAACTAGCGCCATTTCCGTGTTATGGAGTAGACTGACCAGTCCCATTGTTTCAAAGCATATTCATTCAGCCCATTTTGGTTTCATAGCGTCATAAAAATTGACGGGATATCGTGCATTGAATTTTAAAAGGGTGGATAAATATTCTATGCGGATATAACAATGATTTCCGTTTTACATTTTGAAATGGAATGTTCTCGAATTTAACGAAAAAGGTAAGAACGAAGAAGGTTATATTTTAACTTGGTATTTTACAACAAAAATATTCCAAATTTTTAGATAATTCAGAACTGTTTTATTTTTGCATATCATAAGTTACTTTATTAAGTCTTAAACTAGAATGCTGTTATTTTAATAGAAAATATAGTTTGTTAATAAATTTGCTTTGATCTTCGTCCATTTCTCTATATTAGACGTCATATCTGTACTCTCTATAGCGAATGCTCAATTTTTTTTTTAAGTATTTATTTTTATATTTTCGTCACAGATATTAATATTATATAGAATATAAAAAATGACGAGTGATTTCATTCAGTGTTCTAAATTGTAAATCCCTATTTGGATTAATAGCAGGCACAACAAATACAAAACTAAATAACCAATGTGACCCAAATTTAAATATATTTCAGCTGGTGTCATTTCATCCAGCATGAATTATATTCCCCGCAGAGTAAATATTGTCAGCTAAATATTTATAAATATTGTATCATGCAAACAGATTTTGAAGTTATGCTACACCAGTGTTAGACGGCTAAGGTAAATTTATTTTCGCTTTGGGAGTCTCAGTATTCTTTGCAGTTTTGATGTTAAAATAACTTCGTACGGAAAGTAGTGTTTTTGAATACTTATACTACGCTAAACAACGTGCCGTGGTGGCTTCGGGGTTTGAGCAGTCGCCTGCTACGCAAGCGACGCAAGTTCGAATCCCAGCGGGGCCTGTACCAATGAGTTTTTCTAAAAAACTTATGTACTGTGATTTCAGACCACGTGCTTTACGGTGAAGAAAAACATCGTGAGGAAAGCTGCATATTTCTGAGAAGTAATTCAATGACGTATGTAAAGTGTCTGAGACGGCGATGGACTCACCATCTGTCACGTTCGCACTTAATCATCTTCGGTGAAAAGTGGGTGTTGTCAACACCTCTGCCTACCCCATCGGGGAATACAGGCGTGAGCATATGTATATATGTATGTATGCTAAACAACGTGCTAGTTCTGATACCTAGACTGCATTAGATCATAAGTAATAATATTCATCAATTATATCCAAATCTATACTAATATATGAAGCTGAAGTGTTTGTTTATTTGAACACGCTAATCTCAGAAACCACTGGTCCAATTTGAAAAATATTTCAATGTCAGATAGCCCATTTATTGCGGATAGCTATAAGGCTTCCCCACGCTCCCATGCGGGTAAAGTTAGCGTTAACCCAAAGTAACTGCTCTACGCGGACGATGTCACGGGCAGAAGCTAGCTAGAAAGTATAGAAGAACATTAACAAATACAATTTTTTTCCTTCTATCTGGACTCTAAAGAAGCTGGACCGATTTTAATGGGAATCAGATGACGAGAGCCATTTAAAGGGTCATATATCGAGTATAAAAATGTCTCTAACTTCTGCTTGTTCACGGCTAAGCAACTGAATCCATGCCGAATTTAGGTATTGGGGTACTTTGATCACAAGCCCTACGCTATTTCAAAACTTCCGTAAAGTATAACTTTTATATTTATTAGGTACCTATATAAATATCAAAACTTTATTGAGAAACTGAAAAAACCCGTGATTATAATACCCAGTTTAACTGTAATATTGCTGAAGCAATATAAACATCACTATTATAAGAAGTACTTCAAAGCCTCCAGCACTAAGCTCATTACGGAAACTTTGGTATAATATCTTTGGAATATGAATTGTTGTACTAAGCACTTAATACTTTGAAGTTCCAGAAACTTCGGCCACAGAATATATACTTTACTCCTTTGTATTACGGACGAAAGTTATTTGGCTAAGTATTACTTACAGACGGCGCCGTGAGCAGTTGCAGCGCTTCGCTGAGGTTCTTCAAAGTCAATGTATTTCTTTCGCCTTCTTCTTCCTCAGGTCCAGGTAAATGTACTGACGATTGGCGCGACCGAAACTCCGGTTTTTTACCACTGGAACCGCTGCCATTTGCAAATTGGTGTTGGGACGACGCACGGCGGAACGGACACGTCATATTCGAAGTTTCAAACGAGAACCACTTTAGCTGTTTTTTCAAGTCATGTCTTAATGTTTAGTTTTAAATATAGAACACTGGTTTCTTATTTCGAATCGCTGCGGTGTTTGATCTGCAACAAAAACAATCTGTTTAAAAATTGCACGATGGTGATAAACATTCTTAAAGTGACGTTAAACCTATTTCGTTATTTTCTTATTTTGGTGTTTCTGTTTTGTTATTAATGGCCAGATTGCTGATACCAAAATTATCAAATAAATAAATTGTATTTGCACAGATAAATTTCTATCAAATCAAATCAAAAAGTTTTATTCAATATAAGGGACACTTGGAACACTTATTGAACGTCATTTTTCTTACGTTAACTTAAGTAAATTTACTACCGTTTCCAAAAGTAAGCCTGTCAGGAGAAGAAATGGCGAAACAAACTCCCCGGTTTTTTTTTTACATGTGTCCCTTCTATATACATAGGGTTGCTTAAGTACATTTCAATGGAAGAGTGAGCAACTCATTGCCCTGTTTGGCTATCATCAATATACTCAGTTACACTATAATATGCTTTTTCACAAAGTTTCTGTTTGATGCTTGCCTTAAAACTTAAAAATGGTAGTTCACACATTTTTAATGGTAGTTTATTGAAAAGGCGTATACTTTGCCCCACAAAAGAGTTACTAGTTTATCAGACAGGTTGTCATTAGTGATTACTTTTTTCTACCATAAACTTGGTAGCCATTATCACTGCGTAGCCCTTTTTTATAAATACCGTATTCTATATCTATACATCTATACAGATAAATAAAATTAAAGTGTCTGTTTGTAATTCCAAATAAACAGCTTTTCACTAAATGTATGTGAAAGTACGTACGATACAGAGATTAAAACACCAATTAAAAAAAAACATTGTCTGTTTATTCGTTCCGGGTATCAAGTGCCGACCCCAACAGTGTAGGGATAAGGCCAGGGAGATGATGACCTCAGAACTTTTAAAAAAAAAAATTACAAGATAAGTAAAACCGCCTTCAAAAAGGGAAAAATATAATTATGTGAAATAAATTAAGGTAACGGCACCTATGTTGGACGCGGACCAGTGATGGACATTTTTTGTTTTTTCTACCAAAATCAAGCAAACGCGCAGTATTTTTTTTTCAAATGTCAATACCGATCAGTTATGCCAGTATTATAGCTGTCATAACAAATGTTTTTGACTACTGACACCCATTTTGATTGCAGCCACAACGGTTGTAAGTTTCGAGGTGTCATTTGGTGTCGGGAATCGTAATTTATTACTAGAATCGCGATGTAGGCACGCTTATCATCTTATAACCGTTAAAACCGTTGAAACTTACGCGTTTGCTTGATTTTGGTAGAAAAAACAAAAAATGTCCATCACTGGTCCGCGTCCAACATAGGTGCCGTTGCCTTAATTTATTTCACATAATTTTATTTTTCCCTTTTTGAAGGCTGTTTTCCTTCCTTGTAATTTTGGAAAAGACAGATTTAATAACCGTAAGCTCCGCTAAATTGCATAGCAGACTACAAATCCATTTACAAAGTTTCGCCCACATGACATAACCACTTCTAATGCACACAGACAAGAGACGCCAAAGTAAACAGTAAACTGTGTTCAAGCGTGCTTAATTAGTCTGTGAATATATTTGCTGGAGTGATATTACATTAAATTACGTCATCCGCGTACGTCGGTTATCCCCTGGGAATGTTTGGGGTGATGATTTTAGTGTAATTGTTGAGATAGCTTCTCATTTTGAAAGCGTTTAGAGCTAAGTCTTTAGGTATATCATTTTTTATACTACATAAAAGTTGCCCAAGTTATTTCTTGAAACATTACCTATTTGCCAATGAAAGTCCCGCTAAAATCGGTCCAACCCTTTCAGAGAAAACCCGGATCAAACAGACACACAGACATATTAGACAGATATAAAAAAAATAGAATTTCTGTTTCTTTAAGTCAGTACCGTATATACTTTCATACGCATTTAATGAAAAGCTGTTACTTTGGAATTTCAAACAGACACTTCAATTTTAATTATTTGTATAGATATAGATGTATTTGTTTAGATAGAAACATTCTCGCTTCGTGTTTGAGAACTTTATTTTTGGGTAATATTTTTTTATCAGTGAAGAAATTTATGATGTTTGAAATGTAACTAAAAGCTACACTAAGTTCTGCTTTATAAAATATTCCATCATTTCGCGTTACGTTTTTTTAAGGCTATTACAAAACGATGAATTTTCTCTACCCTCTTTAAATATGATATGGTTTACATGAGATCCGTTACATCGTTTAGATAAACGATGAGTTCGCACAAATGACTATGTTGTATACAATTTATAAAATGAATTAGATTTGAAATCTTATTCGCTATTTTAACAGATTTCCTACGTGTATCTCAACATAATCCTAAGAGATCAAAAGCTAACATTATTCTAGTGTATACTACACATACTATCAGCCAAGCCTAGGCAAAGTAAAACACGTCTTGAACGAATCCCTGCCTCCAAACGATCACGTTTCATCTCTTGCTTCCGTCAACCAACGATCAAACTCATAGAAAAGATACCGCTATGAGGAAAACAACCGATTGAATAGACTAACGTTTCGTAGAACAAACGGAATATCATAGGACATTGCCTACCAATTTACAGGCAACTGATTTATGTCATACCCATACATTTTGTATCTTTCTATTAGCGCAAGCGCGAGGGATTGTCCAGGCCTACTGCAGGTCAAGACATAGTTACATTAGATTACATAAATTGTGTGGTAATTACATAACGCCATCTGACATATGTCATTCCCATACATTTACTGTCAGTTGACATTGTAATCAAATCATCTACATAATCATCCTTCCCGTAACCCAACTTGCACTTGACTTGACAAGCCTTTCTGAAACCGGCCGATAATATCGTTTCTGTTAGCGAAGCGTTGGTAATGTAACTTTGTCTACCGGTCCTGTGTCATTCAAACACACGACTACACGTCAAGCTAATTCCCAAAACAAGTTGACCTTGCTGTAGGCGATAGGCAAATGAGAACTTGAGATTTTAGTAAATCGCAACGCTCTTCCAGCGTGGAACAGAGCCGGCGCGGTGAAGTCTCTAGCGGCAAATATGCGAACTACGCGTTTATTTTATATTTTAATATAGGCACAACCAGTTCAGGTCATATAGCTGTCTACTTATACAAACTGCAACTTAATATTAATTTATAAAATGTTTACTTTATTGGGGAATGTGTTGTGCGTCGCCTACACTCCCATTGCCTATACCTTCTTAGATATAGAGACATTGCTTAAATATTATCTCAGATGCTTTATTTGGACCAATTCCGGTTTATAGTTAATTTAAGTTTACGGTTATTTATACGACCCACTTAAAACGGATCCATTTGCGGATGAGAATATTGCTCGGGATAAAATATTCAAAGGGTACGCGGATAAATTATGATTTGCACTCGATAAGCTTCAATGTTGCAAAGGTCAGTCGTTAAAATCTAGTACCTAACCTGCCTGAGCATGTTTACACCTAATTTAAGAACTTGGCTATGATATCCAACCTTACTGCTCGTGAATAGACGGAATAAAAGGTCCTGGATACCGTTAAAGTAGGCCTGCTTCTGCCGAGAGCACAGTAAGGTTTCAAGTTCTGAAAATTCACCTACTTCTCTTAAGACGTGCCTGAGGCAAAATTCATGCACTGGTGTGACCTCTCAGAGGTTTTGAGTCCGCCCCAAATGTATGAAGAAAGGCTTCTAGTTAAGCAGATAGATATTTAGTTCCAAAATACTCGGGTCGTAACTGAAAATGTATGTAAAAAATTGCGTAAATTACGATGGATTAGGGCCCGATGAATGGCAATAGCCTCTCCCTCTATTACATGGGATTAAAACGTAACTATATGAATATTGAAAACGAGCATAATATGTTTTAATAAAATATACCCGAAGGGGTAAGCAGATGTGTTGTAACAACACCCACATTTCACCGAATATGATTGAGTGCCAACGTCACAGAGTGCGAGTCCGTCGCCGCCTCAGGCACAATACATACGTCAGACATATGCAGGTTTCCTCACGATGTTTTCCTTCACCGTAAAGCACGTGGTGTGAAATCACTGCACTACGTTTTAGAAAAATTCATTGGTACAGGCCCCGCTGGGATTCGAATTTGCGTCGCTTGAGTAGCAGACGACTGCTCACACCCCGAGGCAGCCACGGCTGATATGTTTAAAATGTATTTATTA
Organism: Watsonalla binaria; assembly: GCA_929442735.1. Classification (NCBI taxonomy): domain Eukaryota; kingdom Metazoa; phylum Arthropoda; class Insecta; order Lepidoptera; family Drepanidae; genus Watsonalla; species Watsonalla binaria. The sequence goes on from OV838938.1 coordinate 6,705,271, forward strand.
CACGATTTTTATTAAATTAATATTTAAATGCATGTTATTTAACGCAAGTTATAATGTATTATGGTGAATGTATGTCAAGAATTGCTGATATGAAATACCGAGTGGTCGAGTCGAGCGGAACAATGTAAAAGGTATTCCCTGAGTGGATGGTTGGAAATGGACCACTTCATTTCTCAACCTTCAGGTATATATTAAGATATTATTTAACTTTTAGTCTTATTTATATCTCGCTTATGGTCAGTTTAGAATGCTTGGAATGAAAGAGATAATTTTGTTAGGAATGCTGGGTATTGTGGTTCAGTTAAGTTCATAATTCGTTTGTCTAAGATAATCCTCTGTTTAAAAGTAGTTTCATCTCTTTTTTTGATACGGATTTCAAAAGGGATGGATATATTTTCCGGCCGAATTCGGTCTAGTCTTGGTTCAAACGATGTTTTGTTATAACTGGGGGAATTTTGGTTTTTAAAAATTATACTATATACCGCTTATTAATACTTATTTAAAACAAATTTTAACTTCTTTCTTTTAATTTCATGGGTGACCCGCGGCAATATAATAATTAAAAAAATATTGCTTAAGTTACTTCGCAAAATGACCTGCCTGTGTTAACGATATTTACAATTTTCCTTACATTTTTTATTATTGAAATATACTTTATATTCAAAGATAGTCACCCTAATCAACATTCCTTAATTGCCTCGTCACTTGAAATGTCCGCAAGGACGTAAAAATGAAGCGAAAAGTCGAAAAAATCCCCGACTTCCTTATGACAAAACTCATTAGTATTCTATCCCCGCACTCACATAGGATATTCGGGAAATTGATCAAGCGGAATCTTTCGGGACGGAGAAGGCTTTGGAATGTATGTTTTCAAAGCTTTCGAAGTACACTTACTGTTATATAAAGATGAACTAAGGTGAAAGGCTTTTTGGCTTTTTTCGTGAGAAGTTCTATCATATAATGGTCATACGCTGACTCGTCTAGTCTTTGAGCTATTGAGACTGCAAGCTAACTCTATGGCTCGTGCATATTCTGTTTTGGTTTCTAGACGAACAGTATTCCATAAGCAATATACATTTTTTGAATGCTATAAACAAGAATCGAAGGGGAATGATGATTGGCTACGTTGTGGGATATGACAGCCTCTTTAAAAAAAAACACCTTCTAAAAAAAGAAAAATTAACATACATACATACATATGCTCACGCCTGTATCCCATGGGGGTAGGCAGAGACCACTGTTTGCCACATGCTACGATCCTTACATACTTCTTTCGCTTCATCCACATTCATGCATCTCTTCATACACTTTCTTCGGTTACGAGTGCTCCGAATTTGACCTTTCTGAAAAATACTATTAATTTGGTCATAGTAGTTCTTCCTTGGACGCCCTCTACCGACACTTCCGCTCACATTCGCTCTATAAATTTCTTTCGTTAATCGCCTTTCACTCATCCTTTCGATATGTCCAAACCATCTCAACATACTTTTTTCAATTCTGGTCACCACATCATTCTTCAACTTGCAACTGTCTCTTATCACACTATTTTTCATACGATCTACAATGGTGACCCCACACATACTTCGTAACGACCGCATTTCCACTGCATTCACTCTACTTTCATGTTTCTTCTGCCAAACCCAACATTCACTTCCATACATCAGAGTAGGTACTAGCACCCCGTTATGAATGGCCAGGCGCGCATTTTTTGTTATTGACTGGCCACTCATCACGGCGTGCAGGGCACCATTTACCTTGTTTCCCGCAGACACTCTCCTTTCAATATCACTATCGCATTTACCATCTCTTGCAAACACACTTCCCAAATACACAAATTCATTCACTTGTTCTACTTTCGTACCTTCTATCATAATATTACAATCCGTAATCATTTCCTCTCTTTCTATCACCATAACTTTCGTCTTACTTACATTTATTTTCATTCCTTTCTTCTTAAAAGCCTCATTCATCACATTCAACATGTTCTGCAGCTCTGTCGCCGACGGCGCAAGTAAAACTTGATCGTCGGCGTACAGAAGACACTTAACACGTAGTTCATTCATTCTAAGTCCACACTCCATATCTTTCAGATTTGTCAAACAGCTGTCCATATAGAGGTTAAAAAGCCATGGCGACGCTACACATCCCTGTCTGACTCCCTTCGAGATGTGGAACCATTCTGAGAGCGCCCCATTCACCCTGATGCAGGCTTTAGAGTTTACATAGAGGGACTCTAAAGCCCGCACCAAGCGGCCGTCAACCCCAAATGCAGACAGCGTAGACCACAGTTCATCCCTTGGCACTCGATCATATGCCTTCTCCAGGTCAACGAAGGCGCAGTACACTTTTTCGGCTTTCGCCAAGTTCTTCTCTGATATGCACCTTAAGGAGAAGATCTGATCTATGCACCCCATTCCTCTTCTGAATCCTGCTTGCACATCCCACAATCGTTCATCTGTTTCATTTGTTACTCTTTCAATTAAGACCTTTGCATATAATTTACCGACGACGCTCAGAAGACTTATGCCACGGTAGTTTTTGCATTCCTGGTGTGACCCTTTACCCTTATAGAGTGGCACGATCACGGCTTTGCACCAGTCATCTGGCACTTGGCCATCCCGCCAGCATCTATTAAAAAGCAGCCACAGCAGTTTTGCCACAATACCTTCGCCGCTCCTCAGCATTTCGACGGTAATCCTATCATACCCTGCAGCCTTACCCAATTTCATACTTTTCATCGCTTTCATTATTTCATCTTCGAAATTTATTAATTAAATTTATTAATTATTCGAAATAATTACTTACTTTTGAAGTTGGTGTATGACACCGAGTTTGATGCTATATTTGTCAGCAACTTCAGTTATTCAGTCATTTTTAATGCAGTTTACTTTTATTTTCATAAAAAAAACTATACGTGCTTTTTAGTGACTTTTTGCAAAGTTCACCTACACAAGTCATAACGCATCTAGGTGTCAAGTTCTCATCAATACGAATTATTCAAAGCCCAAACACTAAGTGCATGCTGTAGTTCGTTGAATCGTTGAGGAGTTCCTTCGACTGTCTTTCGGCACCATCATCAGATCGACTCTACACTTTCTTTCAATTGTAGTGCTTCAAATTCTTAACGCAAATAATTAACAAAGACCCTAGCTGCCTGTAAGATTTTCGAAAGTTCCCCTCGATTTCTCCTGGACTCCTCCATCAGAACTGAACCAAATTAAAATGAGACCATTTGGGAAACATCATCTTTCAGATAAAAATCATCGAAATTGGTTCATCCAGTCAAAAGGTCTGAGGTAACAAACATTAAAAAAAGTACAGTCGAATTGATAACCTCCTCCTGTTTTTGAAGTCGGTTAAAAATATAATAGGAGGAAATGTAGAAGTGAAGAGACGAGGTGGAAGACCAAGGCTTACATGAGACAAGTTAAGGAAAAGGTGTCTGTCATGACGTATCAGCTCAAAGATGGCACTGGACAGAGAGAATAAGAAAGAGTTGCATCGATTACACCGACAAGAGTTGAGAAAATATTTGTGATTGTGAAAACAAAGGGAACAGAGTTAAAATTGGAATACGATCAAAAGTTAACGAACTCGCCTATTGACCGAAACGGGAGAACTTCTTTTTAATGCAATTTCTTTGAATCCTCCACTTCCCCGGTTAAAAGTAGCAATACTTAAAGGTCTCCGAAAAATAATAAAAAAAAACCCTTATATATCCAAATATAATCGCATAAAGTCAGTGTTACTGGCCCCATCTATCGTTTCAAAAGCAAACAAGTTTGTTGGTCATGAAACTACGAAAAAGTAAAATAAATAGGCTATAAACGGCACAAGACAAAATTGACTCGCAAAACTTCCGACCATAAATCACGAGGAATATTCCCGCAACACTCGAAATATTCGGCTTACGTCAAGCGTGAGAGTGATTTGTCGGCAGGTCTTAAGAACGGTCATAATTGTGTTTGAAGATGTATTGTGGCATACGACAGTTAAAGATTATTTACTACCGCCTTTCAGCAGGACCGTTAGACAAAAGTAGATTTTGAGTGCTTTATTATTAGGGTACATTTCATAATTTGCGGGCTTCGTATAAAAATGAATAATGTGTTTTGTTATATCACATGAAGTGATATTGCGGAAGCTTATTTTAATTTTAGTAATTATTGAAGTTTCCTGATTATGTAAAAACATATGCTCACACCTGTATCCCATGGGGGTAGGCAGAGACCACCGTTTGCCACATGCTACGATCCTTACATACTTCTTTCGCTTCATCCGCATTCATGTACCTCTTCATACACTTTCTTCGGTTACGAGTGCTCTGAAATTGACCTTTCTGAAAAAAACTATTAATTTGGTCATAGTAGTTCTTCCTTGGACGCCCTCTACCGACACTCTACCGCTCACATGCGCTCTATAAATTTATATTTATATTCATTTAATTATAGGAGCGGTGGTGGGCATCGGGTTTAAGCAGAGTTTTTCTAATAAACTTATGTGGAGTGATTTGACACCACGTGCTTTACGGTGAAGGAAAATATCGTGAGGAACTCTGCGTAATTCAAAGACGTATGTATAGCGTCTGAGACGTTGCCATCTGCCAAGTTGGCACTGAATCATCTTTGGTGAAAAGTGAGTTTTGTTATTATAACATCTCTGCATACTCCTTGGGAGAATACGTGCGTATGTATTGTTGAAGTAGTATTTCGATTACTTAAAACACAATTTTTTTTAATAACATATCAGATATTTTATGTTATAATCAATAAATGGTAGAAAACTTGGCCTAAATCGGTGTCTCTCGGAATCGTGCCAAGAAGGCTGGCAGCATTGCCGTTGAATAGCAATGCTGATTCTCTGAGCGAGAAAAGCCCCAGCCCGCTTGTCACGAGAAGCTTCTATCAGACGACATACAGGTTGCATTTGAAAGGTTGATGAGCATCTGGACCCCAAGGCCCCGGTTAAAACACAATTTAATTCAAAACTTCGTAACATATAACATCCGACCAGTTTATATGTACACAGCACTCGAGGCATTACTCATCCATTCATGAACTATAATAATAGTTATTACGAGGAGCACCATATTTATATTATAATGGACCCGTAAATCATACGCAGTTATGTAAGACAATGGAGACTCGTAATGTGTTGCGACTATATTAAACGAGCTATTTAGATTAGCGCTGTGGATGACACGGTCAATACATTTACTTATAGTTGCGTTATTTAACCGCTGGCTGACACATAACTACATATGCTTTAGATATAGATATTATATAAACTTATTTTACCTTATATATAAACATGACATTGTCAACAGAGGAGATCGCAGTCACAGAAATGTACCTTTATTGCAAGCGTCCTCTGAATATGTTTAATTTATCAGTAGAAACTTCACTGGTTTATGTATAATTTTTATTTAATAATATGTAAGGTCTTATAATGGACATGTTATGCGGAGGGATGAGGATAATGTTGCCAAAAAAGTTTTGTTTATGAATGTGGATGGTTACAAGGGGAAAGGAAGACCTAAGAAACGATGGATGGATTGTGTGAAAGATCATAGGAGTGAATACAGATATGACGGTTGATAGAGAGAAATGGAAGAGAAGAACACATTGCGCCGACCCCAAATAACATGGGAAAAGGGCAGGAGGATGTGATGATGTAAGGTCTTACAATACTGTTTGTTTCTCTAAATAAATAAATAATTATAAAGAGGTCATAGAAGAAATTACGAAACGATCTATTCAATCATAAAAAGTCGTTTTGAACTTCATCTTAAAAGGACCACCATTCTAGAAGAAAAGAACCAACAAGCCAATATCATAAAAATACAAACTCACGCTTGTATTCCCCTAAGGGGTAGGCAGAGAAATTAAGTAATCTATATCATTATATATTATTTATTTTACTAAACTCTTTACAACAGTTCACCTACCCTTTCCCCTCATTATTTCCACTATCTGTCTTCTCTTTTCTGTACCCAAAGGTTGTCTGGAAGAGATCGCTTTAGCAATAAGACCTCCTTTTGTATACACTCTTCTTATAATTTTCTTTCTTACCGTATCTTTTATTATTGTTTTCTCTGTGGTGTACAATAAAGAGTTTTATTATTATTATTTATCTTTTAATAAAGAGAGATTGGGTGGTAATGACATCAAAACCATCAGCATATTCTTTTAGTTGAAGTCATAGTATTTATTTCAAATAAAATTTCCTTTAACGTAAACAATATTCGCAAACAAGCGAAAATAACTGAAAATTAATTGTTTCAGCAGTCTTCCTTCGTCTTATTTAATATTATCACGAAGATACCGAGCACTGAAAATATTAAATTAAGCTTCAACGCTTCTCAAAAGTGTCACAAAATTAAATTCAACACTTACAATATGAGGACAATGTTCCAGAAAATACTGACATTTCACAATTGAGTCGGTATTTGGCAAAATGTTGAACTACCTTCAAAAGAAAGCATTTCTTTTTTCAAAGCAAAGTACTTAATTGTATTATAAAACTGTGCACTGTGATTTCCCCTGCGTAGACAAATTATTCGCAACAAGCAGACAGACAGACAGACAGAAAGACAGAGAAAATAAAATTAGTTTATTATATAACCAAAAGAAAAATATAAACTTTAGTGAAAAGCTGTTTATTTATAATAACAATCAGACACTTCATTTTATATACCTGTAGCCCTAGACAATGTAACATTCTCTCGCGCTTGCGCTAATAGAAACGATAAACAAATTAAGGAAATGACATAAATCTGTCACGTGACATATGTCATTCTCGTACATTTTGTATCATTTCTACTAGATGGGGATAATGTTACTTTTTCTACAGGCCCTGCACAGCTGGTCCATAATTAGACCATGTGGGAAAATTATAGAATACAATTATTTAACTAAAATACACTTATTAATCACTAGATCAACGAGGCAGCCTATGTCAATAAAAGATTATGGCTGGTTTATACTAGCGGACGTCACGCGGTTTCACCCGCTTAGTTCCCGTTTCCGTGGGAGTACGTTTATAAAATATAGTCTATATTAATCCGTGATAATAATAATGATCTCTTACCGAATTTCGGTTACAGCGTCTAATCTCAATGAGGCCATGTGCGCAGGAGGTATTATAGTGCACGCGTGTGTGCGCAAACACAGGTGCACTCTTTATTCTCTCATTCTCATAGTCCGATGGGAGGCAATCCGACACGACCGGAGAGAGATCAGGCGTAGAACCAACGGTGCAACGTGCATTCCGAGGCATGGGGGTGGAAACAGCGCCAACTTCCAAACTCCGGGCATTTTATTGTGAATTTCTTGACAGAAAAACCCAATAACCTCGTGATCGGCAGGCGAAGGTACTATCCACTAGACCAACGAGGCAGTTGTAATCAGTGATAATGTAGAATTTTTTAAGTGAAAGATTTTTTTAAAATCGATCCAGTACTTTTTGCGCCAATTCGTTACACACATACATATAAACCATTCATCTTTATGATATTAGTATGGATTTTCCAGAGGCAGTAGCCACAATATTTGGCCCCACTATTATACGCGCCCGTGTTAACTAGATCAAAGCAATATATTTAGTCCAATCAGGCTGGAACAATTTAATCAACCTTCAGGAAATCAAGCGTGATTGAACAAGAGAACGGTAAATATAGCCTCATCCGATAGCTAATAAAAATAAATTAGACTCAATAAAATGCTCATGAAACACGATGGGTCATCGACGCTAGTTATTACTTTGATAGTCTGGGAATAATAATAAACAGAAAACAGCTTTATTTTCTAAGTGATTCAGAATATTCTGGCTTGTTTAATGAGACATTACGTCAGAGATTTCGATTAGATATCAGTTTTATTTTCTTAGTTAAACAATTGTGTTTGTTTATGAAATTCTAGTGAACTTCACGCGGTATCACCCGCGTAGTTCCTGTTCCCGTGGGAGTACGGGGATAAAATAAAGCCTATGTTACTCGCTGATGATGTAGCTATCTAATGGTGAAGGAATTTTTTGAAATCGGTCCAGTAGTTTTTGAGCCTATTCATTACAACCAGACAAACAAAGTTCCTCTTTATAATATTACGTAGTTGGAAGACTCTATCGTAACGATTTTAAATAAGTGCCATATTAAATAAGCCCTTGGGGGTGGAGCCATTGCAATTCAGTAGTTCAACCAAAAACGTGACAGACAGACAGACAACATTCTTAGGTGGAGACTACTAATATGATTACGTTTTCTTAAGTCTGTATAATGCTCTCCTGATCTGAAAGCTGACAGAAAAATTGTCTACTACAAAATAAAATAAATAGAAAAGGGATAAAATGTAAAACCAAAGATATAAAAAGAATGGTCAGAAGGGTCAGAAGTGTCCCCGAAGGGGTAAGCAGAGGTGTTGACAACAACACCCTCATTTCCCCGAATATGATAAAGTCCATGGCCGTCTTAGGTGCCAAAAACAAACGCTTTTTCATAAAAAAAATTGTTAATCAACCGACATATCAAGTTCTAACAAAAAAAGGCTTCGTATTTATCTTACACAAAAACTCTTTGGACAGATTTTAGCTAATTAACTCCCAGATCTGATCCATCTCTTTCAGCCTGAAAAGGCTACGTATGTATTATTTTATTCCCTCCCGAATTATAATCTGGGTAAATTAATTAGCCGATGTCACGATGGGAAAATTATGTTTAACGCCATTGAAGGGCGCAATATGCATACATACTCCCGCCTGTATTCCCCAAAGCGGTAGGCAGGAGAGTACTTCGTTTACAAATTATGTTTAAGTCCCATGTAATGTAAACGAGCCTATTACGACCTATTACGAAATTACAGATGGACAAAACCAAATATATATTTTTCGCATCAGATAAATAAAATTGAGAATGTGTTTGCAATTCCAAATTAACAGCCTTTTACTAAATGCGTATGAAAGTAAATACGATAGTTACATAAAAATGAGAATAATTTGTAATTGCATTTTTTTAATTGGAAGAAAGAAGAAACAAAGAACATTTCTATGATTGGTCCGCGTCCAACACAGGTGCCTTTACCTTACATTATACCGTCACAAACATACATTAAACTCTTAAACATACATTAAACTCTTGAAAATAGACACTGTTGCTCTCTCTGTTTCTTATAAATTGTAGGCCTGTGGGCCTCATACAATTAGTTAGTTAGTACCGCACAATGATAAAGACTGCGAAACATTTACGTTATGGATAGTAATAATGGATCTCTCTGTCTGTATATCTGTTTGTTCCCGCTAAGATCTGTAACGGCTGGACCGCTTTTACTATTAACCCTAATAATGATCCCCTACCGAATTTTGGTTACGGCGGCTAATCTCAACGAGGATCAGCCACGTGCGCAGGAGATATTATAGTGCACAAGTGTGTGCGCACGCACAGGTGCACTCTTTATTCCCTCACTCTCATAGTCCGATGGGAGGCAATCCCACACGACCGGAGAGAGATCAGGCGGAGGACCAACGGTGCAACGTGCGCCCCGAGGCACGGGGATGGAAACACCGCCAACTTCCAAACTCCGGGCATTTTGAATTTCTTTGCAGAAAAACTAAATATTAATTTTTGACCCAACCCGGGAATCGAACCGGGACCTCGTGATCAACAGGTGAACGTACTAACCACTAGACCAACGAGGCAGTATAAACCCTATAATACGAGGTATGACACAACGAGTACACAATGTACCCGCGACGCGATATAGCAACGATATATTTAATATCAACTCTGTATGACATTCATGAATTTAATTTCGCATGCACGTAACCCCATTTCACAGGTATTGCATACAGTCTCCATATTTTATGCGGGAATTGCACGAGTTCCGTGGGAACGGTAATGTATGGTCCCATTATTGCCTCGTACTGACGACCGTGATGTATGCCCCTGTGTAATAAGTATTTTTTAATGTTGAGATATTCGTGCGAGGGTAGAAACTGAATAATATCATTACTAACGTTTTCTTTACTGCCATTATTTATAATGAAAATGAGGCTAATGCGATAAACGCTGTGTGTTACTATTCTCACTTGGGTGGAATATGCTAGAAAGCTATGCTATTATTGGCTTTGAAAAAAAAGTTTAGAAAAAGGTCTGTGAAACAAGTAAATTACACGAACGCGATCGGTCACGACATGACACTCCTTCTCTCCCTTGTTAAACATTATTATTCTACATAATATTCTACAATTAGTATACATTGAAGTCGCCATTTCCGTACGGATTTATTGGTATGTTTAAATGCATGCTTCCGATAGTTCTTCAAACTCTGATATGAATTTTGATTCATTTTTACTAATATGTAGGAATTATCTATACTATGAATGCTACATTATCGCTGAATAATATAGGCTATATATTATCCCCGTACTCCCACGGGAACGGGAACTACGCGGGTGAAACCGCGTGACGTCCGCTAGTATATAATAGAAGAGCAAAATCACCGTTTTGCAATATTCTTTAAAATGTTAACCCGAAATGAAGCGAGGGCGGTTCGCTAGATTTTTATAAAATAATATAAAAGGCACGAATCAACATTTACAAAGAACATCCGAAGCAATTTCCTAAAACCAGTACTACAAACAGTGCACAGGAAAATATAAACTAATAAAATATTCCCTTTACAAAATGGAAATTATTCCAGGACTTCCTTAAAATGCCAAAAGACGATCTTAGACGGCATCCCCTTACCGAAACAGGAAAACGAAAACTATTTGCCCTCGCCCAAGCGGAAAATTTTACTCATCTCGAATGACCTTAAGAATGCGACTGGAGGTATTAAAAACATTGGACACCACAACAAGCAATATTGACCTTTATTGAGTACCTATTTACATTTAATTTGGAACGTTTTTCGCTCAGATTACTTCCCCGTTTATTTGTTTGTGCGACGGAAGATAAATCTCGCAAAGGAAACCCTTTTCAGGTCAACACGTTTGAAATTTGAACGTTATGTTTCTTGACGTATGTTGTAGAAAAGGTAAACAATTTTATATAAAGATATTTCTGTCTTTTAGATCTATTTTTCAATGTTTGTGACGTGATCTGAGTGACGGCTGACTTCCCCCGACAGTGATTGAGGAGGGCGATAGCTGGCATTCGCGTCATACTTGTGAACAGACGCTACTTGTTAGGGGTTGCTAAAAATATTATAAGAAATATGGATATGTTCCATGAACAGAACGTAAGTTGGTGAAATAATTATACATTTGGGGCCCCCTAAGGGCCAGAAAACTTGTGGAAAAAAAGACTCACGAAATAAAAGTTGAAATCCCTACTTTAGTAAAGTTTTATAATAAAAGGGTCCACGAACGGATAAGCAGAAGTGTTGTAACACCTACATTTCACCGAATATGATTAAGTGCCAACATGACAAAGGGTGAGTCCGTCGCCGTCTCAGGCACTACACATACGTCTTTGAATTACTTTTCAGACATATGCACGTTTCTTCACGATGTTTTCTTTCAACGACCACCGTAACGCACGTGAATCACTGCACATAAGTTTTTAGAAGAACTCATTGGTGCAGGCCCCGCTGGGATTCGTAACTTGCCTCGCTTGAATAGCAGGCGACTGCTCAAATCCCAAGGCAACGACGACTTCATTAAATAAATCGTTCAAATAAAATCTTTATAATCAATGCAAATAGTTTCCCAAAATAAACGTACCGACGATAGTAAATCTTAAAATGTATGTCATCGATCAGAAGAAAAGAAGACTACAAATTATTAAAATAATCTGTGTATCCTGTTTATTTTTTAAATTCCAACCAAATGTTCACACTTCTCCTAAAATATACAAGCGTGATCGAAACAGTGGCACTAAATCCATCAACCGTTAATTTGGTAGAGTAAAGGAACACGCAATTTCATCGTAAACCTAGTAATGTTGTTAGTTTTATGTGAAAATGAGTTATTGACGTCAACTACGTACAAATTATTTATTTTAAGATATACTAACTAACATTGCTCGAAGGACTGATGGCCGCTGGGGCAGTAGAGTTCTCGAGTGGAGACCACGTACCGGCAAGCGCAGCGTAGGGCGCCCCCCCGCGAGATGCACGGACGATCTGGTCAAGGCCGCGGGGACCCGCTGGATGCAGGCCGCTTCCAACCGGGTGAGGTAGAAATCATTGGGAGAGGCCTATGTTCAGCAGTGGACGTCCTATGGCTGATATGATGATGATGATGATGATGATACTAACTATACAGTCAGCTGAGGCGAATGTGTCCCTGCCTATTCCTTTCGTCCCACCTGGGGAGAAACTCTCGCCTGGACATAAATTACCATGGCCAATCTGGAAGAGACTAGACATCGGACTCAGGTCGGTAGGAGCAAGGAAAACATGATCAGGTGGGGTTTCACTGATGGCACATCATAAGATGTGTGTACGCTGCACCCCAAACTATGGCCCACCTTATATCGTGCCCTGCGTGCCCCACCAGCTGCACGCGGTAGGATCTGATGGCTGCCACCAAAAATGCTGTTGAAGTAGCCAACTTCTGGACTACAACAATTTGTTAGGGTTCCGCATAATAGAAGGATAAACGAACCCCTATAGAATAATTTCGTTATCCGTCTGTCAAAACATTTTTCCCAAATACTAGTTATTAAGGTCCGAGGTATCAAGATTAAAATGAAATGTCCACAAATAATTTACAGCTAAGAAAGCGAGAAAAAAATGGATTGGTCTTTATGTCACGAAATTATGTGTGTCATATATAAAAAAAACAATAATTTTGTTATATGTCGAGGCAAAACTGCTAACCTTCTCAGCATGCGAAAACTGCTGCAATAAGCACATGAATGTAAATACTAAAGTAATCTATACTAATATTTTAAAGAGGAAATATTTGTATTTAAGTATGTTTTTACGAATTGGCTGAAAAAGTACTGGTCCGATTTTGAAAATTGTTTCACCATTTGAATACTAAATTAACGCTGATTAGTATAGGCTATAGTTTATTCGCACTTTCACGGAAACGGGAACTACGCGGGTGAAACCGCGTGACGTCTGCTTATTATTATATATAAAGATACTCAACCCCGTAACAAAGAGCCGTGGTGGCCTCGGGGTTTGAGCAGTCGCCTGCTACGCAAGCGACGCAAGTTCCAATCCCAGCGGGGCCTGTACCAATGAGTTTTTCTAAAAAAACTTATTTGACTCATAAAACTCTTTTATTTTACACTTTCTATTTATTTGAATTCAATATGGGAATTGAATTTCAATCGCTGAATTATTTACAAATATAAACACATTCAATTTCCCATACCAATAGTAGCAGATAAATTTTTATCGAGCTTATATTTACCGTTCGCATTTCCGTAGCGCGGTCTCGCCGATACGAAATGCTCGTTTCATGGCGCCGTACTGGAATGTGTGCACAATAACAGATATGAATATGTTATTTTGAGATCAAATTCATACAAAACTGATGTTTTTTTGGGTTGAGTATCTTTACATAAATATGCTCACGCCTGTATTCTCCAAAGGGGTAGGCAGAGGTGTTGTAATCACAACACCCACTTTTCACCGAATTTGATTAAGTGCCAACGTGACAGATGGTGAGTCTATACATACGTCTTTGAATTACTTCTTAGACATATGCAGGTTTCCTCACGATGTTTTCCTTCACAGTAAAGCACATGGTGTTAACTCATTGGTACAGGCCCCGCTGGGATTCGAACTTGCGTTGCTTGCGTAGCAGGAGACTGCTCAAACCTCAAAGCCACCACGGCTCCTATACATTTTGTATCGTTCCTATTAGGTAAGCGTGACTATAATGTTACATTGTCTTCAACGCACAGCCTAAACCGCTGATCATAAAGACATTGACTAGAACACCCACATTAGTACCCACTATAGAGCATATTGCTATTTACCGGGTGCTAATCCAGACTCCGGGACGTTACTTAGAAATAACAGACAGACAAACCCAATAACAGTTTGCCTGATCTGGGGTTCGAACCCAGGATACCGTGTTTCACAGTAGCGGTTACGACGGTTAAGTAAACTAAGTATTACGAACATAACAATATTATAATATACCGACTTAGTTTAATTATTAAAAATATAATTTATTAATTTTGTTGCTGACAGTCCCAAAACTTTGTTAAGCGATGACTAGACTATCACAGCATGGTAGGGTGGATCAAAGCGGCATAGAAAATAATTATGAATTAAAATTGATCCCCCGGTGGATCATAAATGGGGATCAGAACGGCATAACTCGGCAATCAATAACGGATCAATGAGGCACAACACACTATTTTCATTTCCTAATTTCGAAATCTTATAACTGTAGGATTTTCATCAAAGTTAAGAATCTAATATTTTTCTAGTACCCGTTGTTATTAAGGTTTCGAAAGAAAATTGAATGCACTACTTGTTTGTTGAAGTACTTTAAGCTCTGTTCTAGACTGGGAAGTAATTGCTTTTTATTTTTATATTACTATTCTTTACAAAGGAGTTGGCAATTGCAGACGCCGTGGATGTTGGTTTGTTAAATTATTAAATACTAACCATGCCCCGCGGCTTTATCCGCGCAGCCTTTATTTCGCGGAATCCAATAAAAACTAAAAAATATCTTTCAGGTTGTCTGTAAAGTCTGTTTACTGACGATAGTTGAACGTGCCAACGTCATAAGAAAATACTGATGGAATGGTTTCATTTTTCAAAAGAAAATTTTTATTTTATATGTTTGAAAGATATTTTGTATGGATTTAGAGGTACACATAAATACAACTATGACGCGGACGCATCGCTCACTGAAGTAGGAGAGAGACAGATGTCGAACGCTGCCGAACGGAGGCCGATTGTGCCTCTTTGTCGCTCGTTGCGCGCTCTCGCTTTCACTTAGCACTAAATGGAACGCCTCAGAACGAGGTAACGCTGCATGACTCATGTTTTTTCTTGCGTGCAACCGGCTCCATCGAAATATATGACGTTGGCACGTCAAAAAAAAAAAGCAACCTAGTTACTCCTCAGCTGTTTTTCGTTAAAATCGGTCCCGTTTCTGGGATTATCCAAAACAAACAGACAGACGGAACTTTGTTTGTTATGTAAGCACCGGATATACACGGATACGGAAATTACAATCAGACACGTAAATTGTATCACTTTGTTAAGATTTAATAACAGTTTATATCCCACTACAAACAAATACATACATATGCTCACGCCTGTATTCCCCGAAGGGGTAGGCAGAGGTGTTGTTATCACAACACCCACTTTTCACCGAATTTGATTAAGTGCCAACGTGACAGATGGTGAGTCCATCGCCGTACAAACAAATAATATAAATAAATGTACACCTGGGCCCGTAGACAAAGTAACATTATCCCCACGCATCGCTAGCAGAAACAATACAAAATGTACGGGGATGACATATGTCACGTGACTGATTTATGTAATTACTAAACAAGGTTTATCGTTTCTATTAGCGCAAGCGCGAGACAATGTTACTTTTTCTAAGCCAACTGAAATGACATATGTCACGTGACTGATTTATGTATTTACTAAACAAGGTTTATCGTTTCTATTAGCGCAAGCGCGAGACAATGTTACTTTTTCTAAGCCAACTGAAATGACATATGTCACGTGACTGATTTATGTAATTACTAAACAAGGTTTATCGTTTCTATTAGCGCAAGCGCAAGAGAATGTTACATTGTAAACTTACAGTAAACGATTTATATAAGCCTACCTTTGGAAATCATAATCCACAATCATAGTAACATTCTAGAACGAACCGGTTAAAGCGGGTTTCCGTTCGTTTTATCTACAAACCACAAATACCGACCTTTATTTATTTGCGGCTACTAAATAATATGTAGGAAAACCAACCATACCTTTATACAAAGTAACCCGTGTTACAAAAAGGAAGAATGGAAATATTCTCGCACCGGATGTGAAAGCTTACAAAAACCGGTCATGCATAAGGTAATCATCGAAGTATGGCGAAAACGTTCCCATGACCGGATAAACATATTTTTTCGCGATTATTATTATTTATTACTTTTTCTAGTTATATTTTATGGCAAAAAATGTTTGAGCCTTAGTTGTTGGGCTTAGTGCTTGCACCGTTAAGCATGTTTTCCGGTGAGCAAACCTGTATATGTCTGAGTTGTAATTCAAAGTATGTATAGTGCCTAAAACGGCGATAGACTCACCATCTGTCACTTTAGCACTTAATCGTCTTCGTTAAAATGGGTGTTCTCATCACAGCACCTCTGCCTACCCTTTCAGAGAATACAGGTGTGAGCATATAAATGTATTTTACTTAGATGTTTTCCATCACCGTAAAGCTGGTGAGATCACTGTGACTAAAGTGTTTAAGTCCAATTGTAATTACAAATCGTTTATCCTAAAGCTCACGTCTTTAACATTGCATGCTCAAACTCGTCGTCCACAACGCCTATATATTATCTATGCTGTGACCACAGGCGTTTTACTGTTCCACTGTGTGTACCACTACAAATGGCTATCGAAAGAACAATATTTACAGTCAACCTGCAGTTCCAACAAAAAAGTTAGTGTTCGACATTAAGCCTGGGAGCCAGGATTACTAGGAGCAATAAAACACAGGTTCTGAAGTTCTGGTTGTATGTATTGGTTTGATAACCTTAATGGTGACCGCGCTGACTTGACCACTCACATTGACGGTTGTCACTGAAATATAAATGTTACTAAAAGATGATCTCAATAGCGTGATTTAGAAAGGTACAGCGCCATCTTTTGTACAAAAGCGAAACTACTCGTACTTATTTACATAACAAACTATATTGTACAAATCGAAAGGATGAGTGAAAGGCGATTAACGAAAGAAATTTATAGAGCGAATGTGACCGGAAGTATCGGTAGAGGGCGTCCAAGGAACAACTACTATGACCAAATTAATAGTAACATAAACATACAACATATGCTCACGCCTGTATTCCCCGAAGGGGTAGGCAGAGGTGTTGTAACCACAACACCCACTTTTCACCGCAGATGATTAAGTGCCAACGTGACAGATGGTGAGTCTATCGCCGTCTCAGGCACTATACATACGTCATTGAATTACTTTTCAGAAATATGCAGGTTTCCTCACGATGTTTTTTCAAATTATTTTTCAGAAAGGTCAAATTCGGAGTACTTGTAACCGAAGAAAGTGTATGAAGAGATGCATGAATGTGGATGAAGCGAAAGAAGTATGTAAGGATCGTAACATGTGACAAACGGTGGTCTCTGTCTACCCCCATGGGATACAGACGTGAGCATATGTATGTATGTAACGTCAAGCAGCTAGAATATATGAAACTAATTTGAAACAAGATATTGATGGAAGACGAGCATAACGACATTTTACGTAAAGTCGATTTTAGAACTAAATTGAAATTTAACAAAATCGAAATTTTAGCAATAAGTTTTCATGAAGTGAGCCTCAATATTGCATACACACACATACATAGTTCAGTAAAGATTAAATGCTCTCCAAACAGCCATTAATAATTGAGGCTTTAGTAGAACGGCAATATGTGGGCAAGATTGGAAAAGCCTAGATCAAGACATCTAGACTGAACAAAGCCGGGAAACACGTTCGGACATCTTGTAAATCGAAGGAAATTGCTTAGTTCACTTCACGTATTGCCAAGAAAATAAGCTTCCTTGGACGATGACCAGCGTACGAACATGACTTTCCGTTCTGTGGGTATTAGTTGCCAGAGGGCCTACACTTATTAAACGAAATACGAACTACGGTCTTAGTTCTTATTCGTTCTAAAATTACCGAACATGATACGCAAGATAATTATTTGAAGTTCATAATATCTCAGCCTACTTTAATTAAATTATTCAACAGTAGAAGATTTGAGTTTGATAAAAACAAAAATGAACGTAAATAGTAAAATTTCGTTTGAATTTCGATCGTTTCCGAAGATTTTTCCATTTTATATTGGTTCTTGGACTGTTCATCAAATACTCTCATCACATTTTTATTGATAGGTACCTAATGAGCCATGTCGAAGCATTCATTATGTGTGGGTAATAATTCAAAGACTGTATATGTACATATGTATGATGTCTGCGACGGCGGCGATCTGTCACTTTGGCACGTAATCATCTTGAAAAGTGGGTGTTACATCTCCGCCTACCCTTCGAGTAAAATTATTTTATTGATTGAAACATAACTGGGAATGTCGTTCACCATCTCCCTGGCCTTATCTCAAACATTTTTGGGTCCTAACTTGATTCAATCATTGTGGAAAATGAATTCGTGATCTGGGTTAAACCAGTTGTCAGACTTTCTTATGCTTCCGACTGACCTGTAACGACCTATAAAGATGTTGAATTGTCAACCAGGACACGTTGTGTTTTCCGATACACGGAGGGAACTCGGGCGTTCACCCATCCAACTACTGGCCTGGGTTGGGGTTGTATATAACAGGGTAATATAACAGCAAACGTGTCACTTAACCAACAGCGGATACTACGGTAATGGTAGGCATTTTGACTGCGAGAAAATTTTGTCTACAAGTTATAAATAGAAATTCGTGCTGAATAACAGACCAAAATATGTTTTCTACCTACTTGTTTCCCTTCTATATACATTAATTCAAAATTTTAAAATACATTATTATTATTATCAATCTGTTTTAATTAACGACAGTCAGCCGCCGTCTTACGTAAAATTTAATTACGTTTCATAAATTAATAACTGTAACTAAAAAGATCGCTTGCAATAACAAAATGATAAATGATTTCCTATTTGTTATTTGTTACAGCGACCATTATCGCCAAATAAGATTAAACCAGGCGTACCTTTTGGCAGAACCAATTTGTTGAAATGAAAACAATATTCCACTGTTTCAGCGCTTTTCAGATTTCAGTTTCGCTGACAAGGCTTACCCGTTAACTGTTCATAGTTTATACATTCGATGCGAATGGTGATTGGCATTTTCATTTAATTAGCAATTGTTTGATAGTTTTTATGACGTAAGTTCACGCCTTCCCAAAATATACCCTTACCCCTGAGGGAATACTTACAGGCGTCCAATTGAAATGCGTCAGTAACGAATCCAGACTTGCGAGTTATATTCTATCAAGCGGGACCAATGAGTTTTTTAAGCCAGTTTAACCACAATATGTGAGTTTCTCTTCCTAACACCCCCTAAGCAACTGGGATAAAGGCGAAGGATCGGACCCGTTAGATGGCGACCCTGCCAGGATATTTTATTATCAACATCTATTATTATCCTATATTGCCCAGCCTGGAGTACGAACCCCTCGAGTTCCGAAATAGCTTTCGCTACCAGACCAACAAGGCGGTAATTTTCATAAATTCTTAGAATTATATAATAATGCAGAATAATCTGATCAAAAGTAAAATAACAGTAGGTACAGTTAAACGTACGCAATTTCCAACATGAATAATCAAATAACACAAATGATCAGTTCAAATAGAACATCTTAAGGACCATTATCTGTTCCACTGAACCGGAACGAGGTCGGAACATTTCTACACAGCATTGAAGTAACAGGATTCTGTTAAGTTACAATCTAACTAAGTCAATTATTGTAAGTAAAGTTGTTATAAAGTTAGAGAATTCTATAACCGAAGGGCACAGAGGTAATTTATAGTTTGTGTGTTTGGGACCATCTTTAGAAAAGGATCTTTTTGTCTTTTAGGCAAGATGGTTGAAAAAAATACCATGATTTTTTTTATTGATAATTTGAGTATGTATTTTATAGATAGGCATAGCGACGCAAGTTCGAATCCCAGCGGGGCCTGTACCAATGAGTTTTTCTAAAAAAACTTATGTACAGTGATTTCACACCACGTGCTTTACGGTGAAAGAAAACATCGTGAGGAAACCTGCATATTTCTGAGAAGTAATTCAGTGACGTATGTAAAGTGTCTGAGACGGCGATGGACTCACCATCTGTCACGTTGGCACTCAATTATCTTCAGTGAAAAGTGGGTGTTGTGATTACAACACCTCTGCTTACCCCTTCGGGGAATACAGGAGTGAGCATATGTATGTAGATAGGCATAACGGCATTTCTCGTTTGAAATTCTTAGCTAAGCAATAAAGGACTTAACGACTGCCAACGTGGCAGTGAGACCATCGCTATCTTAGAATCCATATTGTAAAACAGACTACGATAGTCCTTGGTTCACTCTTTCTATGATTCTGGGAAAAAGGGATTGACATAGTTATTGTCTGAGTGAATAATGTTTATTTATAAATGTTTTAGAAATATGGCATAAAAAGATTTAAAAAAGTATTACTCCTGACCATTTTGTAAAAATAAAAAAATAACAAAAATGACAATCTAAAATAATTAGATAATTAAAAATTTAAATTTACCTTTTTTTTTAATTCAGATGGCCAGCATTTAGTAGATCTAGACTTTCATGTTTTTATAATAAACTTGCTGTGCCCGCGGTTTTACCGGCGAAGAGTTAAATTCATGGGTGAACCGCGTAGCGCTAATGTTTTTTAAAATAAAATTAGCGTATTCTTTGTAACATTAGCTTCCTGTCAGTGGAAGTCCCGTTAGAATCGATCCAGCCACTTTGGAGATTTGCCGGAACAAACAGACAGACACACAGATCGACAAATAGATATTTTTTCAATGTCAGAAAAGCTGTTAATTTGGTATAACAAACAGTCACTTCGATTTTATTTATCTGTATAGATATATATGTATAGATTAAACACGGAGTTTAGTCTTGGTTTAACCATTTTTGTACTAAGGGGGTTAATTTTTGAATTTCTTTTCAAACATGCCTCGCTCTTAACACGTGAAGCTCGTATAATTTTTACAAACACGAAATATGTAAATGTAACAGGTCAAATGCTATCGTGTTCACTTTCTCAGCTGAGTGGTAAGGTAGGTTTTAACATTATTCAGTTTTCATGGCAATATTCTTAGTTGTTAGCTTCAATAACACTCCACACATTACTAGGGTTAAGCGACACGCGATATAGTCACGCGATGTGATTCAAAGTGGAATGTGTAATTAAAAATGTGTATTCACCTTGAAACGCGGCCATCGTGTACTTTGGAGGAGCTGTTTACAAGATAACATGTTGGTGATCGTACTGTTATAAGAACATACATACACCGAACATGATTAAGTGCCAACGTAATAGATGGTGAGTCTATCGCCATCTCAGGCACTATAAATACGTCTTAGAATTATTTCTCCGATATATGCAGGTTTCCTCACGATTCCTTCACCGTAAAGCGCGAGTGTGAAATCACTGTACTTAAGTTTTTAGAAAAACTCATTGGTACAAGCCAACTTGAACTTGCGTCGCTTGCCATGCAGGCGACTGCTCAAATCTCAAGGCCAGCACGGCTCTTGCGACGCAGTATTAATTAAATTTAGATGGGGTACTAAATGGTTAACTTAAGTGCATTGCAACGTCAGACATACATTAACTGTTGAGCACAGACACTGTTCCTCTCTCTGTTGTTTAGTTTGTATGTCTGTGGCCCTCACAACAGTTAGTACCGATTAGTACCAACCAAAAGACGATATACGTAAGTGTTGTTCAGTACACGTGCGCCTTTTGCGTATGTGTGTAACCATGTGAATGCTGAAAGATCTCAATAAAAAAGGCCAACAAAAACATTATTCTAACAAAATGATGAATACTGCGAACGTGCTTGCGCCAAATGATTTATGTATGGGAATGTGGTTCGCTAGGAACGCAATTATTGGAAATATTTCGTCTACGCCGTATTATGCCCTAATTGTTTTGGGGTGGAATATTGTTCCGATCCGCTTGACCTTTGTCGACATGATAATAATAATAACGCAGATCCCGCAGCCTCCAGCCCCCAATAACATCTCTCATACCAAATACCCAATACCCGCAACCACACAAGTTGAAATGTAAGTACTTGTGGCATAAACATATTATGCTGAGGTATCTTATGAAAGCCATGTCGCAAAGAGTTTCGTTTACGAATGTGGATGGTTACACGGGGAGATAGACCTGAGACCCGATGGATGGACTAGACAGGGTGATAATGCAGATATAACACCCGATAGAGATAAATGGAAGAGAAAATGGGATAAAGGTAAGAAACTGAAAACGATTTATCCAGTTTAGGCCTGGAGAGCAACTATGATCGTTTAAGCAGCTATACATAAGTTTTGTTTTACGCTACCAAAACGAAACGTCATAGCTCAGAAGTTCGTAATACGCTTTGCTCAACCGATGATAGTAGACCCCCTGGTAAGACAGTTATAAAGGTCGATGAACTTACCAACCTTCTTGAAGCCTTCTGAGAAGAACCGGCATAAAACCCAGATGGCGTCACAAAAAATACAATTCTGATAAATTAATATAGTGCATATTGTAGCATAGAAAAGTAAAAATAATACCAGATACATCTAAATGATCTTGGCATACAATACAATGCCTATCTGCTTACTGAGAGGATTTAAATTTCTTGAAAATAGTAAATTTCTCAGGAAGTAACAGTCATAATTTCGACCGGAGAGTTTTATGATCATATCAGTTTTACGATACTCCTCCGGAATAGCTGTTATTTTTATATCTTTCTATTAATCGCCTCAGACCTATTACTGACACTTGCATCACTCTTAATCTTCGTGACTGTAAGAGTAAACTAATTTCATTTATTTTTATATGCCCTTGAACACTAGAAAAACATAATCCGTCATATTTTAAACACTTACCTTATGTAATACCACGAAGTATTTGGTTTGAACGAAATAATTATATCTTTAAATTTATCATATAATGACGCTTCATAATAACACGTTATGAAGTCGTGGTGGCCTTGGAGTTAGCGGGGCGATGTCTCACGATGAGTTTTTCTAAAAACTTATGTGCAGTGATTTCACGGAAAACATCGTTAAGAAAACTACATATTCATGATTTCAAGAGAAGTAATTCAAAGACCTATGTATAGTGCCTGAGACGTCACGTTGGCACTTAATCATCTGCGGTGAAAAGTGGGTGCTGTTTACAACTCCTGCTCCTTTGGGAGAAAACAGGAGTGAGCATATATATATGTAGATGTCTTTCTGTTGTAATTTCAGTTGGATTCAGATCATGAAATAAATTTTAATTATGACCTCCTATTGCCAGTATCTCTAATGGCCGTTTTCAATATTCTAACTATCTGTTATTTAGATTACTACATAGATCTATAATTTTGTCTTGACTTTCATAGCAATAACTCATCGCTAGTTAACATTATTATGGAATTTAAGATAGTGATAGATCAAATCTGACAGATAACTGTGGATAGCAATCCATCTGTCATCTGACCTGTATCCCCATTGACAGTTTGACTGCTATTATGAAAATGCATAAAATATACCTGTCTTTATCACATAGCCGAACTATAGTGAGAATAAGAGGATTTTTTTTACAGATTACTGTAGTAACTTGAACCATAGAGGCAGAGCGTATCAAGACCTTCTGCGCTATGATGTTTCATTTTTATATAGTCAAATTCAACACCAAACCTAAGAAGTTCTTAACACGCGCTGCTTACACAACCATAGTTGGCTCCCTTAGCATTACATAAATTTGTACACCTCTTTTCTGTCCAGTTGGGTATAAGTCGAATTACTAAGAAGCGCCTTCTAGTACATTCCCCAAGCACGTTTTCCTCTTTATTAATTACATTTCCTTTCCATTCTAGAATAAATAAAATAGCTTTAGACTAATGGTTGCAAGCGCTACGAAACACGAGAGTTCGATTCCCAGGGTGCAATAGGTTTTACATTTGTAATTTCCAAAATATTATTATTATGAATAGGTACCCGATTCATGATATTAGTCTCGCCCCCCACTACTCAAAACTAACTGGTGTAAGTAAGTACTATAAGTACACCTCTGCCTATCCCTTCGGTGAATACGGGCGTGAAAATATGTGTATTTATAAATAATAATAATGATTAGCTTCATCGGGTGCCAACCCTAACATTATTGATGCTAGACCCATCATTGTTCTTCTAATCTAATTAAAGTAGTTTTTCTGAACAAAACTCTCATTAATCAAATTGACAAGTACTTAGATAGCTTTAGAATGTATTTTCTATCTAATGGACAATTCATCAGCGACGCAAGTTCGAATCCCAGCGGGGCCTGTACCAATGAGTTTTTCTAAAAAACTTATGTACAGTGATTTCACACCACGTGCCTTACGGTGAAGGAAAACATCGTGAGGAAACCTGCATATTTCTGAGAAGTAATTCAAAGACGTATGTATAGTGCCTGAGACGGCGATAGACTCACCATCTGTCACGTTGGCACTTAATCAAATTCGGTGCAAAGTGGGTGTTGTGATAACAACACCTCTGCCTACCCCTTCGGGGAATACAGGCGTGAGCATATTTATGGACAATTCATTGTAGCAATTTAGAATCACACTAACATTGTATGTTTGTGTGTGTGAGCGTAACTTTCATACTCGTTGCTCCTGCTGCAGTGCGCTGCATGTAAGAATAATGTCTTCCATCTAGAACATCTAGGTATTGAACTACACAAAATTTCAATTCTCTATCATGCGGAATCGACCTTTTGAACTTTGGGTTGAAGCCAAATTACGGTACCGTAGTGCTATTATAGTTCGGTCTATCTATCTATTACGTCTATCCATCATTTGCAGCTATCTATTATAAACCTTCGTGCCTTCCCGGAAGAGCCCCGTAAATAACAGTGTTAAATAACGCCGACGCCGTTTCAGGCACTATACGTGCATACGTTTTTCTTTGAATTTCTTCTAAATAATATGCAAGTTATTCCACGAAGTTTTTACTGACCTAGAAATTCGCTGTGGGTCACTACATAGTTACAAAAATTTCGAAATAAAAACATCTGTGTAAGACTTTCAACAAAGTACTTCCAATTACACTATTATTACACATTACAATTAAGACATTATACAGGATTATACATGCTACCGCCGGGTTCGGAAAGCTTTTACAAAAAAAAAAATACTTTTTTGAATAATAAAACTTAAAACAAAAAATATAAAAAAGTATATAAGTACTCTTTGGTTTTATCCATTATCTAATACCCGATTTGCCAAAGATGTACGTAATACAATACGTCGAAAGGACATCAAATCACTCCGTCACTAAGTCTCATCTAGACAGGAATAAAAATAAAAACGCTTTTAAGTGTAATATTCGTGTGCCCTTTCTTGTCTACTTACAAGTCTATTCTAGTCTATTCTAACAAGTCTGTCTATATATATATTCATTCTTAGTTTTCCTTGACTACCTCGTGTACGCATTTACATACAATAGACAATCCGGATTATTTCACAGAGCACACATTTTTTTTGTCAAATACTTTTTTAAATTTCTTAGAATAAATAGATGCATAATGGTAGCTAATATATTAATGCTGAGTTTCTTTAATATATTTGTACAATAACCCGAACTTTTAGTTAAATCTAAGGTTCAACAGAATTTTTTATCATCAAATAATAATAGTATAGTTAACATTTCAATATAATACAGTATAAAATGCGACACCTAAGTAGCATAAAGACATGTATCGTACGTAAAAAAATATTTAAAAATATAAAATAACGCAAAAAGTAAAAATACTAAAAAATATATATTTAAAGTCTACAGTAAATTATATTAAGTAAAAAATATTAATATTTTTGTAGCAAAATCAACAAATAAAAAGCCGTAACTAATCCAATTAAAACAAACCTGAATTCCGCAGCAACTTTGCCGAAGCCACACAAATTAATAAAGTCACCTACACACTACACAAATTACAATAAAAGTACACAACGACACAACTTTATACAAACAATTTTTATACAGTATTATAATTTATACACGTTAATTAATTAAATTTTATCTTTGAATTGTGATCGCGATTCGTAGCATAGGGAGACGTAGCATCCGTCGGAAGGTCTACGCGGCACTGCTGCTACGGCGGTGACTGGCTACGTGTGATGTGCGCAAGCTTAGGCCCGCGACAAACGAGTGACGGAACAGTTGCGTTTTATCGCTCCAGCGTGTACGATTTTTTTTTAACGTCTGCTTTCACACCTCGGGTCGTTAATAATGGAGAGCATGTAATGTACGACTTGGTATATAAATTATTGAAATTATAATTAATAATATATTTTAGTTTTAAGTTTATATAATTTTAGGTTTTTAGTAATTAGATTATATTTTTTAGGGTTTGTTAATATTTAGTCATAAAATAAATTAATATTAATTCTTAGATAAATGAAACGTTTCTATTCATAATTACAAATTAACAGCTTATAACTAAATCTATATTATATGAAAATAAATAATCAATATTTAGACATTTTTACTGTATGTCCGTCTGTCTGTTTGATCGGGCTTATCTCTGAAATGGCAGGACCGATTGTGAAACCGCGAGGCATAGTAAAACTTAAAATAAACCAAATTAATTTCAAAAAAAATTTTACTAAGTTAACACTAAATAATTTCATCGTACTTAGAAAATTTTGAGCTCATATAGCGCGAAATGTTATTCCTACGTCAATAATAATATTATTCATTGACCAAAGGTTGAACGCTTGTTTGCAGACAGCCTTAAGTTAACCTAGTGGAATAATTTCGCCGAGAATATTTTATGCAATTACCATTTTCTTTGAAAATTATATTAGCACTATTATTTAGCGTACTGCGTAACATTTATATATCATGTTATGTAACTGAGTAAATAATAACATTTAGGATCAAATAATATAAATACTTTGCGTCCTGCACCCAAAATATCCGGAACTAAAACTTACGAATGAAATTGGTCGTCCGAAACATCTGTGCACATTTTATGAACGCCGTTAAAGCAGTACTTCTGCTCACGCAAGTGACGCAAGTTCTATGAGTTTTTCGAAAAACTTATGTGCAGTGATTTCACACCACGTGCTTTACGGTGAAAGAAAACGTCGTGATAAAACCTGTGTATGTCAAAGAAGTAATTCAAAGACGTATGTATAGTGCCTGCGACGGCGATGGACTCACCCTCTGTCACGTTGGAACTTAATCATATCCGGAGATTTGTGGGCGTTTTTGTTACAACTTTCCTGCTTAACCCTTTGGGTACCCTTCCGGGATGTCGTGGGGCCTGAGATGGCGACTCACCAACTGTTAGCACTTAATCATATTCGGTGAACTCTAGGTGTTGTTGTTACAACACCTCTGCTTACCGCTTCGGGGACCCTTCTGGGATGGTTTGAGCATATTAATTAATTAAATTAGTAAATACCTACACCCCACAAAGCACACACCCTCTAAATTGTATGTCCTTAGAACAGGCAAAGGCAGGAGTGTCTTCGTGGTGAGGTGTAAGTATACCCTAAAAAATGGTTACTTAATGCTTAATAGGGATTGAAAATAAAAGTTTGGTCGCAGGTAGACAACGCGCAGATACCGATCAGATACAAATCAGTCTTTACACGAAGATTTGGCGAGTTCAGTCGTATTTCGGTCTATAACTCAGTGCTTAAGTTTTGCAATCTACGCAACACGACTTGTAGACAGGCTAGTGATCGTCTCTTGGTTAAAAACCCTCACTTATCGCGAGACCGAAGAACTACTAACTCCCCTTAAATAAAATAAAATAAATAAATTGATGTATGTTTATATGAGTATTCATGTTGTGTTTAGTACGTAAATACATTAATTTATACAAACGGCTGCTACAACTATGTACTTCTTACCTATAAAATTTAAATAATTTTTCCTTTTCTTCATTATTTACTAAATAGGAGTATACCAATATAAAGTAGACATTTTAAGAAATGTACATTTGCTGTAATTGTCTGCCTCTACAAGATGTTACGTTTTTTTTTGTGTGACTCATATATTGTGAACCGGTCCCCACGATACAGGAATTTCCTAGTGTGGGGCCCATTGGTAATGTAAAAATATTTTGTTATAACTATTGGTAATAAAGATTATTATTATTATTACCTAAAAGTATGGGTTATGCAGATCATTCCGTTATGCAGACCGCATTTTCACATCACCTAAAAAAAAACTTTTCAAGAACCAATTACGTATCTATAGTACCTGAAACGGCGATGAACTCACCATCTGTCACGTTGGCACTTAATCATATATCGTAAAACGTGGGTGTTGTTTTTACACCCTTTCAGGGAATACATGTGGGTTCATGTATGTAGGAAAAAGTAAGCGCCATATTAGCGCTTTCCTATACAATGGTGTTGCAAACAAAAATAAACAGGTCACACGGGACTATAGTATTCACCCCATGTTTGTTCCTAAATCGTGACATGACTGTCCCCATTTCACGGCACACAGTGATTGCTAACTATTCCACGAGTGTTGTGGAACAAAAATAGGTTTATTCACCGAAGTAGAATTGATTTCAGGCTTTCTACCGGAAAGCTATTTTTTTTTGGTAAATAAAATTAGCCTAAGCCGGTTGAGCAGTTATAGAACAAACGGACAGACCGACAGGCAAAGAGAGGAACATAAAAAAAATTGTTGGTTACGCATTAAGTAAAAAGCTATTAATTTGGAATTGCAAGCAGACAGTTGAATTAAAAATTGAGCTTTATACTTTAACGAATTTAAGGTACTATTTTAAACACCTTTACTACCTGTTACCTGCCCAAGTAACCACTACCCAAACTCTATAGTCCCTGGTCGTTCTCACCTGTATAGGGGACACGCACAGAAGAATTTTCAGCTTTTATTAAATAACGAAGGTCTGGCCGTCGTGGGCTCTTAGGCTAAATTGTATGTTCATATATAGCTACGAATTTTGACAGTTCAAGTGAAAGCAATGAAGTATTTATTCTTTAAAATTGGTACCTCGGAATAAAATAAAATAAAATAACAATAGATACATTTTATTCTTTCCCAGCATCAAACAAGAGTTCCATTAAATAAAACTTCACAAAGTATATTATATCATGAAACTAATTGATGTCATTTAGTAAGGATAATTAATGCTCGAGCGCCCATTAGAATTGTTGCCGTTTGATATCAACATTTTAATACTTCATTCTAACGCCATCTATCGGATAATGACAGTGAACTGTCCCATTCCTTATGTATAACGCTGTAGGATTTGTTTGTTTGAGCGCGATGTCTCGGGAACTACTAGTCCGATATGAAAAAATATTTCACTGCTACACAGCACATTTATTGAGGAAAGCTATAGACTATATACCATTACTCTAGACTTGCGGATTAAAGTTAGCGTTAGCTCCAAGTAACTATTCGATGCGAATGAAGTGGGGACAGAAGTTAGTTACCCATATTTAAGTTTCATATACAACATAAATTATTCATATTCGTGGTGGTCTCGGGGTTTGAACGAAAAAATTATGAGCAGTGATGTCACACCACGTGATATTCGGTGAAGGAAAACATTGTGTGGAATATGTCTGAGAAGTAATTTAAAGACGTATGTATAGCACCTGAGGCGGCGATGGACTCACCCTCTGTCACGTTGGCATTTAATCATATCCGGTGAATTATGGGTGTTGTTGTTACTACACCTCTGCGTACCCCTTCGGGGACCCTTCTGGGATGCCGTGATCATGTTTATAGTTATTTTTCATATACAAAACCAAGTATCAATGGGTACCTTACTATAAAATAGGTAGTGTGCCATCAAAGGGTAGGGCATAAAGGGGTGTCCCATATAATTTGGAGCAAGCCGCCTAGGGCGAAACTGTGCTCTATTGAAGTACTCTGTTCTTGCTCTGAATACAGCATTCAAAGCTCCTTGAGAAACCTATGGCCAGTAATGAGAACTTCTGATTGTCTCTGATCTCTCTTCTCAACAAAAGCTACCTTCCGAACCCGGTGGTAACATTTATAATCATGTATAATGTATTTTGTGTCCTTCTGACGATTTGAAAGTACTTTGTAAGAAGTCTAATCAAATAAAGATATTTTGAGTTTGAGTTTGAGTTTACTACTGACGTGACGATTCCACTCATCCACAGACAAGAACGACGTGAATAACTCTTGGAGGAACTCATCATCATCTCCCTGGCCTTATCCCATATCCCATATCCCATTGTTGGGGTCGGCACTTGATTCAACCCGATGTGGCTGATCACCTGATTTTTATACGAAGCGACTGCCATCTGACCTTTTTAGCCTCTTTAACGAGGAAAATTGGTAATTTGGGTTAAACCAGTCAGACTTGTAACGATTGCCAGTAATATTAAATTGGCAACCGGGATCAATAGCTTGACATGTTATCTGAGACACGGAAGGTATTTAACTTGACTTATTCAATGAGATATAACGCCGTAACCATAAAAAAATGTAAAACTGTTTTTTAAAAGAGCAATTATTGAGGGTCTTACCGGGTTCTTCTCAACAAAAGCAACATTCCGAACCTACTTTGTAAAAAACTCTAATCAAATAAATATATTTTGATATTCTTTATTTAAAAATTATTTTTTGTCTTTTAGTGCAAAAATTATGTTATCAGAATATTGTAACATGCTTATAAATGTTTCCGTCGTATTCGGAAGGTTGCTTTACCCGTCGAGAAACTCAACAATACACAAACAACAAATAAATATTTCATTATTTATGCGGGCTGTATTTCTTGCTTTCTTTTCATTTAGTTGAAAAATCAATGTTTTTGAATTTCATCAAAGTCTCATTGAAGCTAGTATGCTAAAAGAGGTGACCTTAAAACCAAACATTGAAACTGTATCTATATGTATACAAGTCTATACAGTTAAATAAAATTGAAGTGTCTGTTTGTAATTCCAAAATAACAGTTTTTCATTAAATGCATATGAAAGCGGTACTTACGGTACCGACATAAACAATAAATTTTCAATTTTTTTCTCTGTCTGTTTGTTCCGGGAAATAACTGAAACGGCTGAACCGATTTTAACGGGACTCTAACTGGCAGACAGCTTATGTATACAAGGAGTAACTGAGGCCACTTTTACTTAAAAAAACATTAAGGGATCCGAGGGAATTAAATGGGCACTAGTTTTCCATTAAAATAATCCTCCACAATTTCCACGAATACACTGCAAAATTCTCATCCCGCTACACTCGTCCACATTTACAATTCGCGTATCTTT
Source organism: Watsonalla binaria (assembly GCA_929442735.1). Lineage (NCBI taxonomy): Eukaryota > Metazoa > Arthropoda > Insecta > Lepidoptera > Drepanidae > Watsonalla > Watsonalla binaria. The sequence continues at coordinate 6,736,398 of OV838938.1, forward strand.
TATTCAGCGTGAGCTAACAGTAGGCACTTAAAACCGTCAAATCTCCCACCTGCAATTAAATAAATTATAACCACTTTGACTCGACCTAAAGCTCGTAACAATAGCGAGGGATCCGCGCCTAAAGTAATTTTTAGATTAAATATACATTAATGGGGAGAACTGTACCAGTGTTTACGACGGATTTATAGCTCAGTGGTTGTTAAATTGGAGGTCGGAAGTTCAAATTCAAATCTATATACATAAATACAATTTATTATTACAATTTTAGGTACAGTTTTTCGGTAAATGCATATAAAAAGTATACAGTACTTTCAGTATGTCTCTCTGTCTGTTTGTTTCAGCTTACCACTGGACTAAGGAGTCAATTAGACTCAGAAATAAAATTGCATATCATACGTAGTTTTTATTGTTAAATGCGAGTAACGCAGCGAGGCTACTTGACTGCCTCGCAGCGTTAGCATAGTTCGAAATAATCATCTTATCTAATATCATAAGACCTTTAAAAAGTACTTGATTAATATTAAACTATAGATATAGATTGATAATAAGAGCCGTGGTGGCCTCGGGGTTTGAGCAGTCGCCTGCTACGCAAGCGACGCAAGTTCAAATCCCTGTACCAATGAGTTTTTCTAAAAAACTTTTGTACAGTGATTTCACACCACGTGCTTTACGGTGAAGAAAAACATCGTGAGGAAACCTGCATATTTCTGACAAGTAATTCATATACGTATGTATAGTGCCTGAGACGGCGATAGACTCACCATCTTTCACGTTGGCACTTAATCAAATTCGGGTGAAAAGTGGGTGTTGTCATAACAACACCTCTGCCTACCCCTTCGGGCAATAAGGGCGTGAGTATATGTATTAAACTATAACTAAGTATTTATTTACTTTTTCAAAGTTCAAAATATCTTTATTTGATTGGACATCTTACAAAGTACTTTCAAATCGTCAGAAGGACGCAAAATATACATTATACAGGATTATAATTGTTACCACCGGGTTCGGAAGGTTGTCTTAAAGTTAACGGTAGGCACAATATTTGTTCCGTATCGAATCAAACCCGGAAACTCCGGGAATCATAGCAAAAGACGAAGTAAACAGTGTATGATGTAAGCAAACAAATCAACATACAGCCTGATACATAATATATATATATATAAATAACTGATTGGAAATAACAGTATGACAAACATTTTTCCAATACCAATGTGATTGTGACGGAACAAGTTTTATTACATGCGTGAACAATAAAAGTTTTTAAATAACTCACCGATGATGGAAAAAATATGTTATGTAATTTTTCGACCTCGACTATCAACATCTATTTATATATAAATCTATAAATAATAAATATATATGCTCACGCCATCCCAGAAGGGTCCCCGAAGGGGTAAGCAGAGGTGTTGTTACAACACCCACATTTCACCGAATATGATCAAGTGCCAACGTGACAGAGGGTGAGTCCATCGCCGTCTCGGGCACTATACATACGTCTTTGAATAAGTTCTCAGACATATGCAGGTTTCCTCACGATGTTTTCCTTCACCGTAAAGCACGTGATGTCTACGCGGGTGAAACCGCAGGACAGAGCTAGTCTTCTATAAATTCTGTATTTATAAAAAATGATGTTATAGTATAATACGAATAGAAAAATCTGCAGAGTTGTATTTTGTATGTAAAAGGCAATTATCATAACTTTTTCGACTTATATAATATAGCTTATGTCCGCGACTTTGTCCACATGGAATAGATACTTTGGGCTTACGCTAACTTTGACCTGCGACTGGTGTTAGCGTGATAATAACATTAGAGCCAATTCTACCGTGTAATTCTGAACAGTATCTCAGGGTCACTGGAGAAAATATAATGCTTCAATGGTAGTTTCTAGAAATTGTATATCTGTATATGCAAATCTCTATGTCTGTGGTCAAATGTGGAACGCAGCAAATGTATGCTACGTACCATAATGTTCCGTTATATGGAACGGAGCTCCCGCGTATCGGCCAATGAGCGCGCGGCATTTGAGTCTTTGAAACCTTCGCGCCAATTTAGTTGCGCGGCTAAGAAAGAGCGGTACTGTGAATAACGTAGCTCCTCTCTCGCGCTTTTTCATATTTCTGATTTTGCCTTTTGTGATTACGTTTGAATAAAACGATAACTTACTTATGTGCATTGTGTGATAAACTGATTGTATATAATACTCGTGTCTGAACTGATTTGTGTGTGTGTGTGTGTGCGTATGTGTTTTTGTGAATAAACTGTATATATTTTACTGTACAAATACTTTCCATCATCTCCTCGCCTGTGCTGTACTTAATACCCTTCGTAATTTATCATCTCAATCATCAAAACCTTGTTCATGATTTGTAGTATATATTATGTCAATGTATCGGTACTATGTATGTTCTGAGAATTAATATGTATATAAAAACAAAAGCCGTGGACATGCTTGGAATAAAGTTATGGATGTCTGGGAAAAAGTTCTGTGGAGCAAGAGGTCTCGAGTCCAACCATGAGCTTTTATGGCACTGATAGTTCATATGTGATAGTGACAGATGTATACACGTCATACACATCTGTCTCATAATAAGAGTCAAACCATCATGGCAATAAGAGCTCATTGTAGAGCCCCTGAGATGTGGGGCTGGCGGAACGCCACATTCCACCAGGTATATTTAACACCCATAAATAGGGAACGAACCTATTAGCACTAACCGGGCACTGATCCAGACTCGGGTTGGAAAACCCAAAACGCATATGCTCACGCCTGTATTCCCCAAAGGGGTAGGCAGAGAAATAACAACACCTACTTTTAACGGAAGATGATTTAATACCAACGTGACAGATGGTGTATCGCAGTCTCAGGCACTATACATACGTCTTTGAATTACTTCTCAGACAGGTTTCCTCACGATGTTTTCTTTACCGTAAAGCACGTGGTGTGAAATCACGGCACATAAGTTATTAGAAAAACTCATTGTAACAGACCCCGCTGGGATTCGAACTTGCTGAACCCAAAACACATTTTACCGATCCGGCGACGAGACCTCTTGTTTCGTTTACTAGACCATCGAAGCAGTTTCGGTTATCGAGCCTGGTCTGTTTAAATAACTTGTATTTTAATGACCAGTCAAAAGTTCTTGTTACTGTCTACAATTTATCTGATGGAAACCCTAAAAACGAAACATTTAATAACAAATTACATTGAACAAAACTCAACTCTATTTCAAACGATACAGAGCATAGTATGCTACAGGGACAATTTAATTTTATACTGTTTTAGAAACGGGCATTTTTGCTAGTTACAATTTGTATTGTCACATTGGACGGAAATCTTTTGCAGTTGACAAGCAATTCTGTGCCCAGTGTGGCGCGTTTCAAGGTTGTATTACCGTTGACAGATCGTTTATCAAACATCAAGGGGGCTCTAGCAGGAAATTTATAGCTTGTTACTCTTGGTAGCTCACTCGGTTTTTGATTGCGCACACTTTCTAGAATAACTTCAAGAACTTTTGTCTTATAGTATTGATATATTCTTTTTTTCTATCCATTCCAATTATATATCTATACAGATAAATAAAATTGATGTGTCTGTTTGTAATTCCAAAAGAACAGCTTTTCACTAAATCAATATAAAATATATTAAAAAAAAGAAAAACCAAATTTCAAAAAAAATAATATCTGTCTGTTTGTTCCTGACACGGCTGGAGTGATTTAAACGGAATTTTCACTGGCGGAGAGCTAATGTTACAAGGAGTAACTTAGGCTTATATTAGGGTTCCGCGGGTCAACAATGAACGCGGGTGAAACCGCGGGGCAAAGCTAGTAATCTATACTTTTACCCGATATAATATGTCATCATGCCTGACCATAACTTCAGTTGAGGAGAGCTTTGATATTTTGGAATCTTATTCAAAGCTACCTGTGCCCCGCGACTTCACCCGCGTCGACTAAATGTCATAAGTTTGAGTGACTTTATTTTTTAATTAAAACTACTACTACTACTTCTTGCAGCATCAGCATTTGTCAGTGAATATCTGGTTAAGTCCGTTCACCTTTTTCATAGATAAGCCGGAACTAGTTAACAGACAATTGTAATTTTTTTTTTAAATTGTTTTTTTTATTTGTGCTTTCATTTCAATTAAGTTGAAACTGTTTAGTTGGAATTACAAACAAACTCTACAATTTTATTAATCTGTATATATACACTAGTATACTACGTTCCATACTTTTAAGTAAGGTTATATATTTATACTGCAGGGATTGTTGAAACCCTTTACCTGTATTATAATTTATGTTCACAATGACTAACACTGGATCGACAATGCTCGCGTATTTTGTGATAGCGGCTTCAGTGACAGTGGCGTTTAGCTAACCCACAGGTGCACACGAGACAGAGTATGTATGCCATAGACTGCATATACTATGAAAAAAGCCTGATTACCTGAAATTCGTGGCTCGAAATCAATCGTATCCCCTGTAATCATATTATCTCCCTGGCCTTATCCCATACATTGTTGGGGTCAGCACTTGATTCAACTCGATGTGGCTGATCACCTGATTTATATACGAAGCGACTGCGATCTGACCTTCGCAACCCCTTTAACTAGGAAAATCTGTGATCTGGGTTCAACCAGTTGTCAGACTATTTTAGGCCTTCGACTGACCTGTAACGATTACCAAAGATGATAAATTGGCAACCGAAACCGACGGCTTATCGTGTTCTCCGAGGCACGGAGGGAGCTCGGCCGGTCAGCCATCCAATCGAATGATATGTGCAACAGCAACTGTGCCACGAGCTCTTCTAGCTAATCGTATCCCGTGTAAGCCAACCGTACCTACTAATCCAGGTGGGGTAATTTGTATTGACGGCTGTAATTAGATTGGTCGGGTTGATTTTCGTATGTCAAGCGGTTACCTACTGAACTTAGGCGTATTATATATTAGCTGTGCCCCGCGGTTACACCCGCGTAACTTAATTTCATTGGAGGCCGAGGAATCATAATGTTTTTCTTAATAAAATAAACTTAAGTTACTCCTTGTAACATTATAAAAATAAATAAATTTGCTCTCGCCATCCCAGAAGGGTCCCCGAAGGGGTAAGCATAAGTGTTGTAACATCAACACCCACATTTCACCGAATATGATTAAGTGCCAACGTGACAGAGGGTGAGTCTATCGCCGTCTCAGGCACTATACATATATCTTTGAATTACTTCTCAGACATATGCAGGTTTCCTCACGATGTTTTGCTTCACCGTAAAGCACATGGTGTGAAATCACTGTACATAAGTTTTTAGAAAACTCATTGGTGCAGGCCCCGCTGAGATTCGAACTTGCGTCGCTTGTGTAGCAGGCGACTGCTCAAACACCAAGGCCACCACGGCTCTTGTAACATAAGCTATTTATTAGCTAGATTACCCGAACAAATAGACAGTACTCCTATCACGGGTTTGCAACCGTTTTCGTAAACTATAGTCGCTAGCGTCTCCACCAAATATTATCATGAGAATTCGTGCATCATCTCCCAGCGGTGACGTGAAGAACTAAAATATCTCATACTAGCGGACCTCACACGGTTTCACCCGCGTAGTTCCCGTTCCCGTAGGAGTACGGGGATAAAATAAAGCCTATGTTACTCGCTGATGATGTAGCTATCCAATGGTGAAAGAATTTTTGAAATCGGTCCAGTAGTTTTTGAGCCTATTCATTAAAACCAAACAAACAAAGTTTTCTTCTTTATAATATTACTGTAGACAAATACAAACCCGTGACAGGGGTACTGAAAATTTGTTTTTTTAAGTCAGTACCGTATATACTTTCATATGCATTTAGTGAAAAGCTTTTATTTTTACAAACAGACACTTCGATTTTATTTATCTGTATAGATGCCGCAAAAACTACTACCTACATAAATAACGAAGTCGTATCAATAAATAGAGCCGTGGTGGCCATGAGGTTTGAGCAGTCGCCTGCTACGCAAGCGACGCAAGTTCGAATCCCAGCGGGGCCTGTACCAATGAGATTTTCTAAAAAACTTATGTTCAGTGATTTCACACCGCGTGCTTTACGGTGAAGGAAAACATCGTGAGGAAACCTGCATATTTCTGAGAAGTAATTCAATGACGTATATAAAGTGTCTGAGACGGCGATGGACTCACCATCTGTTCCGATGGCGCTTAATCATCTTCGGTGAAAAGTGGGTGTTGTGATTACAACACCTCTGCCTACCCCTTCGGGGAATACAAGCGTGAGCATATGTATGTATCAATACATCAGATAGTTATAATCACTTGCCAGTCAATGTTAGTTCATAGTACTTCCAACAAATTAGCAACAGAGACGAGCACGCGATGCAATCAAGTGTACTTTGATAACAATACAATTGTCACCACGCTTGCTTGCTATTTCAACACTCGGAGATTGTGTTTTGAGCGTTATGTCACACATGCTATAATCTATATCTATACAGATAACTAAAATGTAAGTGTCTGTTTGTAATTCCAAAATAACAGCTTTACACTAAATGCATATTAAAGTATAAACGGTACTGACTTAATAAGAGACAGTTGCAAGTTGAAGAATGAGGTGGTGACCAGAATTGAAAAAAGTATGTTGAGATGGTTTGGACATATCGAAAGGATGAGTGAAAGGCGATTAACGAAAGAAATTTATAGAGCGAATGTGACCGGAAGTGTCGGTAGAGGGCGTCCAAAGAAGAACTACTATGACCAAATTAATAGTATTTTTCAGAAAGGTCAAATTCGGAGCACTCGTAACCGAAGAAAGTGTATGAAGAGATGCATGAATGTGGATGAAGCGAAAGAAGTATGTAAGGATCGTAGCATGTGGCTAACGGTGGTCTCTGCCTACCCCCATGGGATACAGACGTGAGCATATGTATGTATGTATGTGACTTAAGGAAACAAATTTTTCATTTTTTTCTCTGCGAAATGTGGGTGTTGTTGTTACAACACCTCTGCTTACCCCATCGGGGACCCTTCTGGAATATCGTGAGCGTATTAAAAAATATAGAGAATTTTTTTTTAATTACTTTTTCCATGTCTGTGCCGTGTATACTTTCATATGCATTTAGTGCGAAGCTGTTATTTTTTAATTACAAACAGACACTTATATTTTGATATCTGTATAGATATAAATATGTAACAAAATAATGGCGGCAAGAAGAGAAGAGAATGAGCGTGCTCCATAAACAACAGGAAGTAGTAACAATATCCATAGACAAAACAAGATAAGGAAACTGAAGCGATTATATTTTAGTGAGTTATTGTTCGTTAATCCACAGACGTAAAATATATATTATATTGAACAGAAAGAAAGAATTTTTATTTTTCTGACAATAAGAGACGCAAATTATTCTTTACTTTATACGCAACTAGCTGTGCCCCGAAGTTTCACCCGCGCTGCCGTTAGATTGCTAAACAGTTAAGTGAGTGTAATCAATTATAGATGAGAGAAACAATGTGGGACTTGCTGTTTCTGCTAATGTGTAGATATATTTCAGATGTCGAAATTGATAAACGATAGGAATATATGACCCAGATTGGCAGGTAAAGAAAAAGCGGTATTTTTAGGTGGTATAAAAAAATATTTCAACAAAATGTTATTTAACGGCCTTTTGGTAATCTGACGGCAGCGCGTAGACTTTATTGTATTATACCGTGTTTTATGTCACGATTATCCTGTGTACTTCTTCTGGTTCTGAGCTACCTCCCTACTAATTTTCCCCCAAATCGATTCAACCGATCTTGAGTTGTAAATAGTGTAACTAACACGACTTTCTTTTTATTCTTTCTTTTAATTTCTATCTATTGTTCTATACTAGTCTGTACATTCTATCAATACTAATATATAAAGCTGTTGAGTTTGTTTATTTCAACTCGCTAATCTCAATAACTACTGGTTCGATTAGAATAAATATATCAGTGTTATATTTAGAAGCCTATTTTATCGTAGAGCTTTATATATATAAATCATCACGCTAAGACCAATCGAGAATTACGTTTAGCGTCAGCCCAAAATAACAATTCCACGCGGCCAAAATCGCGTGCAGAATCTAGTCATAAATATTTCGACACAATTATACGAATTTACCGTCTCAATAAAATCATCGTAATGTTACAAACCTGTATCAACAACCCTATCTAATCAGTTCACCTAGGTTAAATCACCCGTTTAATCAACACCAACCCTAAGGCGAACAATACATAATCGCGCAATAACCCTATCATCTGACCGACAGGAATCATTGTCTTCCAGGCTCGCATTAAACGGTGATTGTTCAACCCTAATTAATCGAGTTGGGACGCTTGATCGCGTTCCGATTTAATCGATTGTGTAGTACTTTGGTCCACTCTATGGACATCATAGTCATCTGACCTCATCCTGTACTTAGGTTGTGTTACATAGAGTATACAACACTGAACGAATAGTCGTGTTTGTGTTTCTCTGTGGATATGCCATAGGAAGTCTGTGTGTCAATGTAAATGTCAATTGATCGATATAGAGCAGTAGTATCTATGGATATTCTGATAATTATTGTCTACCTTTAGATATAACGATTACGAGGGATTTTCAAACGTGTCAAGGGCCGTTGCTGTTAAGACTGTGTGCAATACCCTTCTGCAACTCCACCTTACGTGTTCAAAGTACTTGTATACTATAATATTATACCACAATAAACGATCTACAAGTTGACACCAGTCTCCTAATTTATCCGGTATTTTGTTAGTCAGTACCAAATGTAAGAACGAGGCTACTCATATCTGAGATAATGGTCGGATACTTTCGTGAATTTAAGGTTTACTCTCTAATTAAACGTTTTTTGAATTCGGTACGTATTATTATCTTTCGTAATCATTGTGTTCTTGCTCCATTGAGCGCAAGAGTTAAAATCTTAATTCTATTCAAAAGAATTATTTTATACTTGATCGCTAAATATAAACGATAATAGCTAGTTTTAGAATTTACCAGTTCTACGGGCAGCACCTGTTCACAAGTATGAAGTGAGTGCCAGCCATCACCCTCCGCAACCATTATAGACGGAAGGGAGCGACCCGTCACCCAGACGCCGATATAATGTTTCAAACATAATGAATGTAATGAAAAGGCCTCACCCTTTCATTACATTGGTTTGAAATAATAATTGTTTGCTTTATATACTTCACTAACTATGTCCCACGATTTCACTCGTGTAGAAAGTATTTCATGGTTGGTAATTAAAAAAATATTAGTAAAAATAAGTAATTGCTAAATTAGTTATTGTTTTTTTATAAGTATCGTATATACTTTCATATGTATTTACCTAGTGAAAAGCTGTTGATTTGGAATTACAAACAGACACTTCATTTTTTTTATCTGTAGAGATTATGTAGCTCTAGAAAAGATGAGCTAGCAACAACAACCTTTGATGATGCCACCACGAAAAAGTCTTGGAGCCTTTGACACTCGCATATAACTCGACTTTCCATCTTTGTAAGTTCGCAGATAACTTCGTAGTTTATGGGACGTTTTTAATAACTCTTTTTCTTTAGAATAGAGATATGTCAAGTGCAGTACCATGATAGGGAAACCAAGATCTGATGATGGGAACCCAGAGAAATGGAGGGGAACCTTCGAAAATCACAGTGGTGCCTACTATTTAATGAAGGTCTGGAGTCGATCTGATCACGGAGTCAAAAGACAGCCGAGGGCACTCCCCAATGAATTATAGCAAAGGTCTATTAATTTATATGGATGAGAATTTTGCACCTGTGTAGGTAAACTTTTCAAAAACCACTATAAAGCGTATTTTTTTTTTTTTATAAATTAACCTATTAAAAAAGAGATAAATAAAATTATGTGCAATCAATTACGTACATATGCTCGCGCCTGTATTCCCCGAAGGGGTAGGCAGAGGTGTTGTAATCACAACACCCACTTTTCACCGAAGATGATTAAGTGCCAACGTGACAGATGGTGAGTCCATCGCCGTCTCAGACACTTTACATACGTCATTGAATTACTTCTCAGAAATATGCAGGTTTCCTCACGATGTTTTCCTTCACCGCACGACAGGCCCCTCTGGGATTCGAACTTGCGTCGCTTGCGTAGCAGGCGACTGCTCAAACCTCAAGGCCACCACGGCTCCATCAATTACGTATTTACTTACTTTTGAAGTTGCTGTTTGATGCTACATTTGGCATCAACTTCAAAAGTAAATAAGTATCTTATACTTATTTACTTTTGAAGTTGATTAAACACCTTAATATATTTCACATAATTTTATTTTTCTCTTTATGATATTATGCGGTTTTTTTATGCTAAGGATTTGGTCAATCACTACGTGAGCGCATAACGTATCTTATAACCCCTATAACGCTACCATATAACCCCTAAAATGCGAATTATAGAGCTGTGCCACAAATAACGTTACTTAAAGTTAAGTAAGACTTCAACGAAGGAAGCCTTTGGAAAGTTTCCTAACTACAAAGTATAGAACACTTGAAATTTCGGAGATACACAAGAAACTACTTTGTAGAATCAAGGAGCTAGTGAACAAGTTTATGGTACGACGGAGACGAAGTTTATAATGATAATAATAAAAATGTTTATTTGGCATAACTCTTAGTATAGTATACAGAGGAACGGTGACAGTCGCAGAAGTTTAAAAACTGTGTTGCGTCTGACAACGCCCACCTTCGGAGAAATACAATATTAAAAGGATTAAAAGTAAAGTAATATTAACAAATTTTTGTAACTTATGTTTAGTACAGAAATATTATAGACAAAATTTGTAACTTAGGTGTGTGTGTGTTAGTTCCAAGTAGAAAGGTCGTTATTTATATTCTAGTAGCATAAAGAATTCTTAAAATTGTCGTTGATACACCGCAGTTGTTTCACGAAATAGAAGGTAGCAGAAGGTCAGCTTTCTGCATTGTTCTAATCACTACACACATATACGTTGACACGGGCATCCGTGGATTTTGGGCCTAGTGTAAATACAGAGTCGAGATTTAAAGTTTTATATTTATATTATATTTAAAAAAAAAAATTTTTTTTTTTCGTTGACATACCTACTTACTATTTATTTTTGTGATAAGAGATAGTTTTGAGACTTTTCCAGAGGTTCAATGCTTATTGGATGGTGTTTTGAACATGAAAAAATGCATTTGTTGTAATTGGAAATTCTAAAAACTATAATGAATGCCTCAAAAAATAATAATATAAACGACAAAAATGTAAATAAATATGTTCTACGGCAATTATTATAAGCAGTTAGGAAACTAGGAGCAGATTTCAAAAACACGTAAAAAATTACAATTGGTTAGAGCCAATCGGCTACTTTCAACCCATTCATTAACGAAACTTAATGACACTAAGTACAAAAAACTGGTGTAACTCTTGAATAAAAACTTAATTATATTTACAAGGAAAAGTATTAAAAACTAATTACAAGCAGAAAACTTGTCACAAATCGGTGTCTCTCGGGATCGTGCCAAGAAGGCTGGCAACATTGCCACGTTGAATAGCAATGCTGATTCTCTGAGCGAGAAAAGCCCCAGCCCACTTGTCACGAGATGCTCTCGATGGGCTCGAGATGACTCTTTGTAAACATTTCTGCAAGAACGAAATAAAATTCCCTAAAACATTTAAGTAAAAAAAGAATATGTATTGCCAAGTGTCATGTACTATCGTAGGACAAGGCCTCAAGATTGTTATTAAAATAAATGTGTCTATGAATATGCAAGGTAAGCCTATGTAAAATTTTACCCTTGTTATGAAAGCGGTATGTTTTCTATTCCATTTTCCTCCATTTAATACACTAGCGTATACAGACCTGCAAAATTACGTAACACAGTAGAAGCCACTTTTATTATGCCAAACCTTTCTCGTGCCAAGCTTGTAAAGTATTTGCTGAAACTATTAAACTGAATAGTTTATGTAATATTTTATGCAGTCGTCTCGAAGTTTCACAATTTAAATCATAATTATCCCGCCTGCTGCATTCCACGGTCGTAGCTAAGAGGTTCTATGTTACATCTAAATATATATAACTCAAAGATGACTGACTGACTGACATAGTGATCAAGCAACGCACAGCCCAAACCACTGGACGGATCGGGCTGCGGGTAGATGTTATGGCGTAGGCATCCGCTATGAAAGAATTTTGATTAATTCTAACCCCAAGGGGATAAAATAGGGGATGAAAGTTAGTATGAAACTTTGTCAATTTTAAACCGATATATTGTATAAAACTAAATCTACGCGGGTGAAACCGCGGGGCACAGCTAGTCCTTATATAAACGTATCCTACTAAGAAAGTAATCTAAAAATAAACTAACGTATCTCCATTGAAAAAGTATTCTTAGAGAAATCCAGTGTACAAAAAATACAGCCGATTTTATAACTTTTTTACATACATACATATACTCACGCCTGTATCACATGGGTGTAGGCAGAAACCACCGTTCACCACATGCTCCTCACATACTTCGCTTCATTCATGCATCTCTTCATAAACTTTCTTCGGTTACGAGTGCTCCCAATTTGACCTTTCTGAAAAATACTATTAATTTGGTCTTAGTAATTCTTCCTTACTCACATTCGCTCTATAAATTTCTTTCGTTAATCGCCTTTCACTCATCCTTTGAATATGTCCAAACTCTATAATAATATATAATAATGAATATAGGTTCGTTAAAAAAATGCTTGAATGCATATGCACACGCCTGTATTCCCCGAAGGGGTAGGCAGAGGTGTTGTAATCACAACACCCACTTTTCATCGAAGATAATTAAGCGCCATCGGGACAGATGGTGAGTCCATCGCCGTCTCAGACACTTTACATACGTCATTGAATTACTTCTCAGAAATATGCAGGTTTTCTCACGATGTTTTCCTTCACTGTAAAGCACGTGGTGTGAAATCACTGTACTTAAGTTTTTTAGAAAAACTCATTGGTACAGGCCCCGCTGGGATTCGAACATGCGTCGCTTGCGTAGCAGGCGACGCAAACCTCAAGGCCACCACGACTTTTACTTGAATCTTATGAAAATGCTTGAATCTTACAGAGAAATTCAAAATTTGGGTGAATATATCACTGATATAAAAAAATGTTTTATTGATTTGTGATTACTAAATTTACGAAATGTTTCTGTACAACATTTTGTGTTGTAGGAAACGGGAGCGTTGGAATGGAAGTACATTACAAAGTGCCTGAAGGTGTTTGTAAAAAGTAATTTCCTCTGTTTTACTAGTAATTGCAGCCGTTTTACGGCGGACTTAATTAAGACTGGTTTTAATTGTTAGGGGAAGACACAGGGTGTAAAATATGGTTAAGTGGTTGTAATGCCAACATTGTCTTACATAATTACACTGGGTTACATCCCCCAGGAATTTATTTGGGACCCGATACAGTAATGCACTAAATCTGCTAAATGTATATCTTTATCATTTGAAACATTATAAGAAATCGAATTACAACCTTTAAGTAACCATGGTGGTAATAATAAATAAATATGACTCACGTCATCCCAGAAGGGTCTCCGAAAGGGAAGTAGAGGTTTTGTAACAACAACACCCACATTTCACCGAATATGATTAAGGTGCGAACGTGACAGAGGGTGAGTCCATCGCCATCTCAGGCACTATACATACGTCTTTGAATTACTTCGCAGACATATTCAACTGAAAAAATCCTCACTATGTTTCCTTCACCTTAATAAAGCACGTGGTGTGAAATAACTGCACATAAGTTTTTAGACAAACTCATTGGTACAGACCCCGGTGAGATTCGAACATCAAGGCCACCACGGCTCTTTAACAAAGTATATCAATGTAAATTAACCTTTGTCAGATATTTTCTTCTTTTAAAACTAAACCTTATTTATTCTTAGTGTATGTGTCCTACGCTTAAGTAAATTGTCTTCGCACGATTGTTTCTCTGCCCTTCGTGCCGACGAGCCCTTCTTTGTGCCTTTGTTACAGAAATAAAAACAAAAGTTCCACCTGTATTGTAACATGTAACGGTAATCATTACAGCTGTTAACACGTCAGAGAGTCAGGTTTTTGTTACATTATATTATGTTCTTTTGTCAATCATAAAACAGTCATTAGGTATGACTGTTTTATGATTTCATTCAGTCATTAGGTATGACTGTTTTATGATTTTTTGGGATTTTTTAGGGTTCTGTTCCAAATAGTTCAAAGGGTATTACTAAGACTGCTGTTTGTCTGTCTAGTTGTCTGTCCGTCTATCACCAGGCAGTATTTCATGAACCGTGATTGTTAGACATTCGAAGTTTTCATTAATTATGTATTTCTGTTGCCGCCATCTAAATCTCTATATTTTTTTTGCAGTTTTTGTTTAAAATAATAGGTAGCGATGACACATCACGAGCATTACGGTTATGTGGGAAAACATCTTGAGGAAATCTATATGTCCGAGTAGAAATTCAATGACGTATGAATATGTTTCTCAGCGTCGAACTCGATGACGAGCGTTGGTTTCAATCATAGGAAGTTGATACTTAATACCTAGAGCATAATGTTCAATTTTGTTTCTTTAAAATCGACTCTCAACGATGAATGCGACGCTGAGAAACCTTAGTGAATAACGCGACTTTGGCACTTAATCTTATTTGATGAAATATGGGTGAGGGAAAGAGCCGAGGTGGCCTCGGGGTTTGAGCAGTCGCCTGCTACGCAAGCGACGCAAGTTCGAATCCCAGCGGGGCCTGTACCAATGACTTTTTCTAAAAAACTTATGTACAGTGATTTCACAGCACGTGCTTTACGGTGAAGGAAAAACATCATGAGGAAACCTGCATATTTCTGAGAAGTAGTTCAAAGACGTATGTATAGTGCCTGAGACGGCGATAGACTCACCATCTGTCACGTTGGCACTTAGTCAAAATTCGGTGAAAAGTGGGTATTGTGATAACAACACCTCTGCCTACCCCTTCGGGGAATACAGGCGTGAGCATATGTATGTATATATGTGAAATGTGGGTGTAACAACACCTCTGCTTACACCTTCGAGGATGGCATGAGTATATTTATTGGTATATTTTTTGTAAAAATTATTTAAACCACTTACAGACGAATCTGTACATATCGGTTATTATTAGATCTCTTTGATCTGATACAAATTGAATATTGTCACTGTTCGCTCGAATTTCAATTATGCTACGAACAATATACGATCGCTTTTCCAATTATCTTTCGTTACGTTATGAAAGGACACGAAAGCAATCTGTGTAACAAATACGTATTTGTTATGGAAATACAGGTAAGTCAGGTTTTTTGGTTGAGTGCCAACTTGCTTGCAAATAGGGTTGTTACATTCGTAATTACCAGATTGCTTTGATGGCCTCACAAATAATTTCATGGAATACTTCCTTAAAGAGTAATTGTATTGTTCCATTCAAAACTCCTGTATTTATATTCAAAGTAAACTCAATTTTAGAGAAACCAGAAATATTTCGCTCCGAGTTTGAATATGCAATCAAATGGTTAAACTTTTTCCTTTACACAATACAAGGAGTAACGACTTTGATTCAGTAGAGGATATATATTTTTTTTTACATATTTTCGTTTTAATTTTGCAAAGACAAATGAAAATATTATTTAATTGCAGTATAAATCTTAAAAATAGTAAAGACAAATACGATCACGTGGCGAGTTGCTCAGTTGGAAGAGCAACTGCACGATTTGCAGAATTCGTGGGTTCGAGTTGAAAGAAGAAAGTAGGAATTATAGCTATAAACATTCACATTTGTTTGAAAGATAGTGGAGAGAACTCAAATCTTTAGTCTTAAACGGTCGTAACCGAGAGCGACGTGAGGGCGACGCTAGTCATTCTTGTTTGAAATTCCAAATTAATAGCTTCTCACTAAATGCATATGTAAGAATATATGTTACTCAGTTTAAAAAACAATTTAAGAAAATACTCTTTCTGTCCATCCGTCTGTCTGTCTGTCTCTTTGACAAATTTTATTTTTGAGAAAGTCAAAGTTAAAGTCATAATAAAATTGAAGTGTCTGTTTGTAATTCCAATTTCATTCCAACAGTTTTTCACTAAATTCATATCAAAGCATATTCGGTTACAATCGTTACTGGTCAGTCGGATGCCTTAAATAGTCGGACAAATGGTTTAACCCAGATCACAGATTTTCCTCGTCAAAGGGGTTGCGAATGTCAGATGGCAGTCGCGTCGTATAAAATCAGGTGATCAGCCACATCGGGTTGAATGCTGACACCAACAATGTATGGGATAAGGCCAGGGATATGGGTAAAACCTCGGTACACAGCTAGTATAAATTATCCAAAGTGTTTGATCTAAATTCTGTCATAAATGAAAAGCCCATTTACATTTTGCCTAAGTACCTACACATCCACTTTCCCTCAATGCCAAATAACTCGTGAAATTGCTGATAGGTAATTTCATAAGGCTCTCGGTACGTACTTTTTTTTTACTGTTCTTCCTGTTGAGAATTCCCGATGAGTTTTCCACGTTAAGCCTTTCAAGTAATGGAATTTCATAAGTTATTTTATGTTAAAACAGCTCTTAAGTTATACCTTCCCGATGGTGTCGAAAAGCTTACAAAGCTGTTAAAATGTATTAAAGATGAAATTTATACTTACCCCGGTTTCCATTAATACTTACCCAGAAAAGGGCTCATCTATACAACTATGTAAAGTTGAATAGTTTGTTTGCTTGAACGCGTCAAATCTCTGGAACTTTTTGTCCGATTGAAAATTTATTTCAGAGTTAAATAGTCCATACATACATACATACATATGCTCACGCCTGTATTCCCCGAAGGGGTAGGCAGAGGTGTTGTAATCACAACACCCACTTTTCACCGAAGATGATTAAGTGCCAACGTGACAGATGGTGAGTCCAGCGCCGTCTCAGACACTTTACATACGTCATTGAATTACTTCTCAGAAATATGCAGGTTTCCTCACCGTAAAGCACGTGGTGTGAAATCACTGGCCCCGCTGGGATTCGAACTTGCGTCGCTTGCGTAGCAGGCGACTGCTCGAACCTAAGGCCACCACGGCTCTTAAATAGTCCATTTATCTAGGAATGCTTAATATTCATCATTACAGCAGGCAGGTTAAAGTTAGCGTTAACCCAAAGTAACTATTCCACTGAGGCAACTCGCGGGCAGACGCTAGTCCACGATGTGTTACATATACATATATCAACGCATAGCGTAACCCGCTGATCCTAGAGACATGAAATTCGTAGGGCTTGATCTTGGTAAGGTGTAGGTTAACACCAAGAAAAGGTTATACTGAAATTTTACCTTCGAGAGGGTAAAAGTTTGCGTGTGAAATCTTACTGCCACGCTGGTGAAGTCACGGCCGCTAATTTTATTAGCCGCAAATATATAATTGTATTAAAATCTCAATTAGACCATGACGTTTTTCAGTTAAGTTGAAACCTTATTTATTATGGAAAAAGCTATTTTGAAATGCCTGTCCGTGCATTCGATTCCGTCAATTAACATTGACGTACACTGAAACGACATGCAACCAATTTACTGTTCGTGTGAATGTTAAATTAATTTTCACGTTGCCTGATTACTTATGTAGGTAAAAACCTACGTAGCAATAGTATGAGTAAACATACAAGTTACAGTGTTGCTTATTACTTAATTAACTTAACTGTCATTGATGTAGGCAGGTAAGCATTTAAAAGAAGCAATAAATTAAGAGCCGTGGTCGTGAAGATTAAACAGTCGCCCTCTACGTCTTGTTTGAATCCTGTGCTAGTGAGTTTTTCTAAAAACCACGAACTTTACAGTGAAGGAAAACAAGAGAATATGTCTGAGAAGTAATTCAAAGTTGCGTATAGACGGCGATACACTCACCAACTGTCACGTTGGCACTTAATCATCTTCGGTGAAATGTGGGTGCTGTTGTTACAACACCTCTGCTTACTCTCTCTGTTCTGGGATGGCGTAAACATATTGTAATCATCATCTCCCTGGCCTTATTCCATGTATTTGGGGTCGGCACTTGATTTAACCAGAAGTGGCTGATCACACTTGATTACCCTTCTTTCGGGAAAATTGGCAATCTAGGCTAAACGAATTGTCAGACTTTCTTAGGCCTCTGACTGACCGATAACGATTGCCAAAGATGTTAAATTGGCAACCGGGACCGACGGCTTTACGTGCTCTCCGATGCACCGAGGGAACTCGGGCGGTCACCCATTCAATTACTGGCTAGGGTTAGGGTTGCTTAACTTCGCTGATCGAATGATATGCGCAATAGCAACTTTACCACGAGCTCTTCGTGTACTGATATAGGAAAACCAATTTTAAAAAAAAATCTCTGTCTGTCCGTCTGTCTGTTTGTTCCGGCTAATCTCCGAAACGGCTGGGGGATTGTAACGGGACTTTCACTGGCTGATAGCTAATGTTGTAAGGAGTGACTTAGGATACTTATATTTAAAAAAAAAACATTAGTTCCGAGGCTCACACTTTAAATTAAGTTGAAACAGCGGGGCACAGCTAGTTAATAATAATGTGAAGGAATAAACTCTTGCAATTTTTTACTTATAAATAATTTCAACTTAACAAATTACTTATCCTTACCTTAAGACATTTTAACCAAATTATGCCTACATTTTTCGTCCACGCGACTTACTTGCCGCCTTACCCCAGAAATGGGGTAAGTTGGGCAGTAAAATGATTTAACGGCCATTTCCCGGATCGCCTGGTTTATGACCCACTTAACTTTTTAATTTATGGTTGTAATACCTACTTACGTTTCTTCACACCTCATGGTCAGGGACGTTCTGCAAGACATTCCGTAATTCAATTCAAAATATCTTTATTCGATTAGACTTTTTACAAAGTACTTTCAAATCGTCAGAAAGACACGATTACATAGGATTATACATGCTACCTCCAGGTTCGGAAGGTTGCTTACACTGAGAAGAATACATACATACATACTTTACATACATGCAGATAAATAAAATTGGAGTGGAGATCTGCTGTGACTGTGTTTTTCCAGCTAATCTCAGAAGCAGTTGGACCGATTATTACGAGACTCGCTGGCAGATAACAGATGTAACAAGGAGTATTTTTTTATTTCATTTAATTTATTAGGATTCTTTTATTTAAAAAGGAATGTGGGTTTCATGAAATAAAGCCACGTTTAATTTTGGTATTACAAAATGAAAGGACAAAGCCAAGAACTTCTTTATACACTCAGCTTAAACATATTTCTTGAAACCACTTTCAGAAGCCTTAAAAGACACTTTTAAGTACATGCTTACTGCAAACAAATACCAGCTCATAAAAAAAACAAAAGCCACGATCTTGCAATAAAATCTTGGTGTTTTACGAGTACCTTCTTATCCTTTGTGGGAGGACCATCAAAGTAGGTAATGCAAGTAAATTTCTTCGGCATTTGTAAAATACAAAGGGAATTTATAGTACAGTTGGTAATACGCCGTTATTCTGTCTGGAAAAGCGTGAGATATATTTTAGTGTTCAAATTAGTCTGCCTTGTTGGTCTAAAATACTACATGAGGTTCGGTGCCTGGGTCGAACAAAGTGTTCTGGAGGCTGAAATACTGTAGAGGCCTAAAATAGTCTGACAACTGGTTGAACCCAGATCACAGATTTTCCTCGTTAAAGGGGCTGGGAAGGTCAGATGGCAGTCGCTTCGTATAAAAATCAGGTGATCAGCCACATCGGGATGAATCAAGTGCCGAACCCCAACAATGTATGGGATAAGGCCAGGGCGATGATGATGATGGCGATAGACTCGCCGCCTATTGCATGGGACTTTTTTATTTATTTATTACAATGAATCAGATTGCGCAGTCTACTCTTACTGCCAATTACAGATTCCTTGTTAACTAATCGATATAATATAATTTTAATAGCTAAACCTAAACAGCAGAATAACAACAATTATGAACTGATGCTTACACAACAAAGTTCTTAAATATTAAAGGTAGGCAGTGGTGTATACTATGTACACCACTGCCTACCCTACTAACTAAAGCTCATGGGGTGCCATTACTGCACTTGTGTTATTGAAAAACTCACTTGTGCAGACCGCCAGGATTTAGGAGCTTATTATCAAAACACAAGGTCACGCAATTTGAGCCTTCTGATAGTAAGCGATCACCCTTGCACCCTTGTAATACCAAGAACATCTCCCAAATCTGTCATTGTCTCTTGAGGAACCACCCCATCCAGCTCTCTTTCATCAATATTTTATTTTAAACTAGTAAAATATAGTATTCGCTTTAACTTGTGTTTTAGTGTGGCTCAGAATGTGTTGTGGTTGAATGCCAAAGATGGCGGATCAACACATTTGGTGCCACACTCAAACGACGAAATTTAAAAACCTATACTTGGCGTAAAGGCATTGCACTTCGGGTTTGGTAAGCAAATAGGTTGACCACGAAAATTGGGTCGTTAATATTTCCTAGCAAAATTTCATGGCTTCTCAAATTTACGACATAATGTTTACGATAGTGATACCGCCAATCATAATTGGGTCATATCTGGGGGTATTAAGAAACAAGTATTCGCTCTAACTCACATCAGTGTTTATAGAGGAAACCCATTTTTATAGACTATAAAATTTCATTATAATGTTATTTCTATTTTTTTTGGAAAATAACAGTTCAGTCTCCGAAAAGTTAAACACTAAACAAAAAACCTGAAATAGTAGGTACCTAGTTAAATTTTTTTTAGTTTGTATATTTATGTAAATTAGTTGTATCTTGAGACTTTGGGCCATGGGGGCCAAATGCGAAAGTCGTTTTCAAGGATCTTTCAAAACCTGGTTGACGTCTCTGGTGAGGGTCGAGCTGGTTCTTACCTCGGTCAGAGGATTAGTTTAGCGATCCAGCGAGGTAACGCAGCCAGCTTACTGGGCACCATTCCCGCAGACACTAATTTAAATTCTGTGTTCTATTTATAATTTTTATTTTTATTATATTTTTATTTTTCTCGTAGTTTATTGTACTAGTTATTAAATATTTTGATTACTATAATAATAATATTAATAAAGGCTTATGTATATTCATCTTTCTGACGATTTGAAAGTACTTTGTAAGAAGTCTAATCAATTAAATATAGTGTTTCGAAATCAATAATTAGGCTTTGATTAACCTGTGATAGTGTTATCTTCTCTGCTTGTCACCCCTGACTGAATAATTACACAATACTGACGTGAAATTCAAAATAACGCAATTGTGTCACTTTTTATAAGTTTTGTCGTAAAATCAATCTAAACCTGTGTTTATATATTAATTCCACTGTAATCTAAAGTCCCATTTCGATCAATATTATTGAAAATAAGATCATAGATTTCCAGAGGCTATATTTTAAGATTTGTAGACACATTGAAGCGTGTAAGGTGAAACTACGAGCGATCGGGCCACGATACAGGACTTACATAGACATAAGTTAAGGCCTTAGGTCAACTTGTTAACTTGTCCGAGGAACCAATTTGCTACGGCATGTAGTTAATGATACTAGCTTGCGAACACAGATTCGCTTGCGTGACAGTACAGCAGAAAAATAATTTCAACTCCTCCAACCTCATGGATAAAATTTTGGATAACCCTTTCTCAGTGGATACCTGAAAATGAAGACACCCTATATACATACATACATACATATGCTCACGCCTGTATTCCCCGAAGGGGTAGGCAGAGGTGTTGTTATCACAACACCCACTATTCACCGAATTTGATTAAGTGCCAACGTGACAGATGGTGAGTCTATCGCCGTCTCAGGCACTATACATACGTCTTTGAATTACTTCTCAGAAATATGCAGGTTTCCTCACGATGTTTTCCTTCACCGAAAAGCACGTGGTGTGAAATCACTGTATATAAGTTTTTTAGAAAAACTCATTGGTACAGGCCCCGCTGGGATTCGAACTTGCGTCGTTTGCGTAGCAGGCGACTGCTCAAACCCCGAGGCCACCACGGCTATATATTGTTTGTATTAAGACCAGAAACGCATGTTGATATAAACGTCAATCAATCAGGACGTTGAACTTTATATAGATATTTTTGTATGAGGTTTGAGGAGCTTATCATATCATTAGATCAACGATATAAGCAACCCTAGCCCAAGCTAGTAGTTGGATGGGTGACCACCTGAGTTCCCTCCGTGCTTCGGGGCATGTTCAACCGTCGGTTGTGGGTACCAATTTAACGTAAATATAAATAAGGCAGTCTTGTCATACAGCCTTTGTTCTTCGAATGATCTGTTTGTTGTCACAAATACTTCATAAAAATAGTATATAGTTACAGTAAAAGATAAAAATTCAAGTAACTTTTCAAATGACTTGATACTTATGAGATCTAATATCAACCTTATAAACAGGTCCGTACAGACCATTATGCTTCATTTATATCACTAATATATTTTTGATATAAATTTTTTGATTTTGTTATTCGCAGGTTATTTCCACTTTTTACTATTCTGTCAGGGCTGCTAATAGTCAAAGTGAAGAATAACTGATCATTACGTACATACATACATATTATGGGTAGGCCGAGGTATTATAATAACAACACCCACTTTTCACCGAAGATGATTAAGTGCCAATGCGACAGATGGTGAGCTTGCGTTAGTAAGCGACTGCTCAAACACGGCTCATGATTATTGTATATAATGAATATAATTATAATTTTTTTTCATTGAATAATCCGGATTTTGAAACTCATTATGCAAGTATTACTTAGTTTGACTCATTCTCATATTATGCCACTTTAGGTATATTAATTGATTGTAATTTCGGATTACATAAATGATAAAGACATGCCAATAAAACTGTGCACAAGTAGCTCCTGGCAATGACATGCAAACATAATTATGTAAATCTTTTAGTATTATTTTTACTTTTTTTATTGTTTCTTTCACACATGCATGCTGATAAAATGTTCACTAATTGAGTAATTTTATATAATAATATAATAATTATTTACTATGTGTTATTTAATCTATTGGAATTAGAATTAAGCTCTTCATTTAGAAGTTTTATTCTAATCGGTGATTTTACTTTATCACACAACTTTAATTAATTAGCAAACATTATTTTTAATATTATTTAACACTAAAGAAAAATGTACTATGTTATGAAACATACATGATGCTAGCTGAGTTTCTTGACGGTTCTTGTCAGAAAGATAGTTTCCGAACCGGTCAGTTCCTGGACGTTCATAAGTGCCTTATTAGGGCCTAGACTGAATAAATTATTTTCATTTGCAGTGTATCTCATGTATCTCCTCGTGGGGACGACTGTTACGTCCTCAGGCAGCACGGCACCTCTTTCAAAATCTGTAAATATGGTGGTGAAGCAGAGGCTGTTATTCGAAGCCTTGTCCGATTAATGGGAATAGACTTGCCCCTATTACATTGGTATAAAACGGAATCAAATGTGGGTGTACTATGAGTACACCCCTGCCCACCCCGGGGAATGCAGTCTACATATATAATGCAGTCTATATATATGTGTATGTCTACGCTGAGCTCCTCACAATATTGCCGGAGAAAAGAAAGTTAAATTTTTCTCCAGTCATTTATTTTTACTCTTTAGTAGGTGGTAACCCTGACTATAATACCTATCTCATGATTATTAAAGGCAGACTACAGCGTAGGTTTATAGTCTTAGCTCACACAGTTCATGATATTGTTTTTCGTCCCCGTTTATTACATGACTTCTCAACACTCTCACAAGTTATTTATTAATCTATATAAGAGCCGTGGTGGCCTTGAGGTTTGAGCAGTCGCCTGCTACGCAAGCGACGCAAGTTCGAATCCCAACAGGGTCTGTACCGACGAGTTTTTCTAAAAAACTTATGTATAGTGGTTTCACGCCACGTGCTTTACGGTAAAGGAAAACCTCGTTAGGAAACCTGCATATTTCTGAAAAGTGATTCAAAGACGTATGTATGTATAGTGCCTGAAACGGTAGATAGACTCACCAT
The DNA here is from genome assembly GCA_929442735.1 of Watsonalla binaria. Lineage (NCBI taxonomy): Eukaryota > Metazoa > Arthropoda > Insecta > Lepidoptera > Drepanidae > Watsonalla > Watsonalla binaria. Next base: position 6,760,396 of record OV838938.1, read on the forward strand.
CTGTCACGTGAAATTTTCTATTTACCTTTGAACCTTTGGTCGATTGAAATTCACAATGGTCCCTTGATTACTGATTTTTCATAGTGGCCCTTTAGTAACTATTTACTGACTACTCCGAATTATAATCCTCTTAAATTAATTAACCTCAAAGTCGTTCATATTTCATACAAACGAGGCAGCTAGCGAATTGAACAAAATTGTAAATTATATTTAATAGTTTTGTTTACAACAAATAATGGGTCACATTAACATAAAATATACATTTCTTATTTTATTTTTATCATTAAAACATGGAATAACTCCATAGGGGAACATTCATAAAACCTCACTTTACTGAACAATTCGTATTCTCAAAAATAAGAAATCAAAACAAGAATATTTTCTTTTTTAAAGTAGGTGTTGTTATTACAACACCTCTACCTACTCCTTCGGGAATACAGGCGTGAGCATATGTAGGTAAGTGTTAATTTCCATCAAAATCGGGCCTCCAATTATTTAGTATAAAAATACTCAATCCGCATTAACGCGAGAGGACAAATTCAAAATGCAAAAATGCTGCCAACATCATTTCAGAATTGTCCATTTATGTCCACTTAAAAATAATTCTGCAATTATGTATCACTTTATTTTTAAAATAAACAGTCTAATCCTCTATACCCGAGCGGGATAACAAATCACCAGTCCACAATACCCGGGATCGTAGCAAAAAATCCTATTATCGGATTTACCAAATTGCCAAACTCGAGCAAAATGTCCGGAACAATTTCATTAGTGGTTTTACGGGTAATTTTCCTTACACTAATCACGGGGACCCAAGTAACCCAAACACCGGATATTTCCAGACAAGTCGCATTTTTCCGGATTTCTCCAGAATTAGCTTCTTCGTAATTAAGTAAGTGTAATCCCATTATGGCTGTGTCGTTCTTATGCAAATCAGATGGAAACAAATTCCTGCTTTGTTGAAAATTAAGTAATTTTCTTTGATATGAGCCACGTGATATTTGCTCCTTGGCTTTGTAAATTCTTTTTATACCATTATTTAAATTAATTAATGTCAACAAGTTTGTCTACAAAAAGGTTTTATAAATGCGACAAGCAAATATTAAGGTGTTATTTAAATAAAACGTTAACACACACATTCATGAATGCTCACGCCTGTGTGCTTCGAATCGATACGCTTACACTCACACATGTTTTCTAAGTAAATAAATAAATAAAGTTGTTCTTGTAGTGCACTCGCAACTATTCTAAAAACTTATGTGCAGTGATTTTACATCCCGTGCTTTACGGTGAAGGAAAACATCATGAGGCAACCTGCATATATCTGAAAAGTTATTCAAAGACGTATGTATAGTGCCTGAGACGGCGATGGATCCATCCTCTGTCACGTTGGCACTTGGTCATCTTCGGTGAAAAATGGGTGGCTGAGGATACGTACCAACTCAATATTTAATTGAAGCTTAAAAAATATTAATAAACTAGCTGTACCCCGCGGCTTCACCCGCGTAGACTTTATTTTAAGGATGGCTCCACGGGCCATCCTTGATATTTTTTAAGTAATAGTAGCCTAAGTTACTCCTTGTTACAGTCTCATTTAAATAATTCCAGTCGTTTCTTAGATGAGCCAGAACAAACAGACGGAGAAAAAATTAAAAATAGTTTTTTCTACGTCAGTACCGCGTTTAATGTCATATGCATTTAGTGAAAAGCTATTATTTAGGAATTACAAACAGACAATTTAATTGTATTTATCTGTATAGAGTATAGATGTATAAACTGCGTACAAAAATAAGATCCTTACGCCACAGGTTCATTATAAACTGGGGCCAAAGTAGAACCAATAAAGACGATACTAACAAACTTAACTCCGCTTCCGTTCTTGCGTTAAGCAGATTTCAGGCGACCCTTATTCTGATCTCTTTTCAGTTTTTATTTTTCGCTTTTGCTTGTTAGAAAATTCATGAGGTCCTTTAAGGGGTCAATAAAACTTAGAGTCGTTTCCTTACGTAATAAAGTACCGTTTCTTCGAAAGTGCAATCAGTATATTCGCAATCCTCCAAATCTTTCCATTCCTGCGGTTTTACCCGCGTTCAAATCTGTTAGATTGAAACTAAACTCTTTGCCATAAAACGTATTTAAACAATCCTTTGAAATATTTGACAAGACCCCGTAATATAGAAACCTATAATTGATGGATTATGTGAAAGATCACATGGCTAGAATGGCAGTGAATACAGTCCATGGGCTTATATTCATGAGATATAAATACTGTAACCAAAAACATTGTATAATATATATTTTTTTAAAAGAGTAATTGTTGAGTTTCTAGCCGGGTTCTTCTCAACAAAAGCTACCTTCCGAACCCGGTGGTGACATTTATAATCATGTATAATGTATTTTGTGTCCTTCTGACGATTTGAAAGTACTTTGTAAGAAGTCTAATCAAATAAAGATATTTTGATTTTGATTTTGATATGACGGCTGATAGAGAGAAATGGAAGACAAGAACACATTGCGCCCCAAATAACATGAGATAAGGGCAGGAGGTGATGATGAACCCGTAATAGATGTTTTGAATGATCATAAAAGAATGCCATGTACAATATTACTTTAAACGACTGAGGTGGTAAATAATGGCACAACAGATAACTAGTAAAATGGTGGTATACTATAACACCTCCACCTACCTCTTCGGGGAATATTCTAATTTGTATGTCACATCCAAAAATGACACTAGGCCGCAATTTGTTAGAGAATTTTTATGGTCTAATAATAATGATATTGATCTCGTACCGAATTTCAGTCACGGCGGCTAATCTCAACGAGGATCTGCCATCTGCGCAGGAAATATTACAGTGCACAAGTGTGAGCGCAAACACAGGTGCACTCTTTATTCCCTCACTCTCATAGTCCGATGGGAGGCAATCCGACACGACCGGAGAGAGATCAGGCGTAAGACCAACGGTGCAACGTGCTTTCCGAGACACGGGGATGTAAATTTCTTGACAGAAAAACCCAATATTCTCGTCGGGACCTCGTGGTCGATGCTAACCACTAGACCAACGAAGCAGTTAATTTTATTGCCTACATTACAAATGAATCAAAATTCGCAATAAATCTTCCTCTACTACAACATACATAATATTTATTTAACCAAATTCGTCGTAATCTGTTCTCTCCAATGACGCACCGATGTACAGAATAAGGCATTAACTGAGGGGAAATAATTTAAGGCAATTACGCAACCAACCCGTCGGGACGTGTGATTGACGTAGAATTTGGCGAACGTACGTGGTTTCCGGATTGAATTACCTGATTTCCTGATTTAAACAGCATATGTAATATGTATATATAGTATAGAATAAAATTTAAAGTTCTGACTGATTTTCTGAATTATATATCAACGCACAACCTGATCCTAGAGACATGAAATTTGAAGGGTTCATGGTAACATGTAGGTATGCACTTAAATGGTTTTCAGAAATTATTTCTCATTAGGGGTGAATCATGGGTTAAAAGCTCATACTCGAACTAGTTGTTTTGATAATACAGCTTCCATTATGCCATTCTGAGATGGAGACTTTTCGCCTTGATTCTGGTCAGTGGTCGTGTTGGTACCATGCCATTTTGGGATGTAGCATCTGTAGTTGTTTTGCGATCTAGTCCTCATACAGAACAGGTCAATATGTAGTTTAAGTCGTTTTGATACCAACCTAAATTGTAGATAGGGTTTGTTACATTTGCCTACTACTCGTACTAATACTATATAGGGGAAAGATTTGTATGTAAGTATATTTGTAACAAATTGGCTCAACAAGTACTGGAAAAATCTTGAAAATTTTTTCAGCAATGGATAGCTATATTATTAAGCTATATTTTATCTCCGTACTCCCAAGATAACGGGAACTACGCGGGTGAAACCGCGTGACGTCCGCTAGTAGTTACTAAAGCGTTATGGATACTTATTGGATTGTGAAGATTAGATGTAAAGACGAAAAAAAGTATGTGGAGTGCATGCAATTTTGTGGTGAGCGTGGCCAAGCTTTTAAAAATGTAAAAAAAAACACAGACGCTTGGAATATCTCGAGCGCGTCAGATATTCATAGAATATACACAGTACGTGCTCTCACAAAACAATGCAATCTGATAGTATCCTAGCATATGACCTCTGAACATCACCTGTTCCATACGTGATAGCGTGTTTTTTCAGGAGTCGGGTTTTGGTTTTTAAGGTTACATACATACATCAGCTCACGTCTGTATTCCCCGAAGGGGTAGGCAGCCCATTTTTACCGATAATGATTAAGCACTAACGTGACAGGAGGGAATCATCTTCGGTGAAAAGTGAGTGTTGTTATTACAACACCTCTGCCTCCTTCGGGGAATACAGGCGTGAGCGTATATATGAATGTATTTATACATGAACATATTATTTTTTCGATTGGCTAACTTTCTACCTCGGGGTTTGAGCAGTCGCAAGTTGAAATCCCAGCGGGGCCTGTACCAATGAGTTTTCTAAAAATTTCACTTCACGTGCTTTACGGTGAAGGAGAAGGCGATGGACTCGCCCTCTGTCATGTTGGCACTTAATCATATTGGGTGTTGTTGTTACAACATATGTGCTTACCGCTTCTGGGACCCTTCTGGGATAGCGTGAGCATATTTATTTTATTTTTTCATTTAGATTGTTTAACAGTCGCCATATTGGACTTACACTGGACAATATACACTCCACGACTCTTTCTCTATATATGTTACTTATTACATCTAATATCAACATATTTCATGACAATAGAGTAATTCCGAAAATAACTGTCGAGAACAGCTACACACTTTTTTGGAGTTGAACTATCATGGCGGGACATTAGGGAAGTTTTTATTGTGTGTGATACACTCATAAATCTTCGCCGGAACCTAGTTGGCTGTATATCTGTCACATAACATTTATTATTGTAAGATTCTCTGTTTAGGTTTTTTATTCAAAAGCGTTGTGATGAAGAGTCATGGTGACCATGGGGTTTGAGCAGTCGCCTGCTATGCAAGCGACGCAACTACGAATTCCAGCGCCAATGAGCTTTTTGAAAAACCTATGTGTAGTGATTTCACATCACGTGCTCTTACGGTTAAGGAAAACATCGTGAGAAATAAAAGTCGCAAGCTAGAATTTTTATTCATGGTATTATTCCCGTAGATATTCCTTGCATACAAAGACGTGAGGTCGTTAAAATGTATAGATATAATAAAACGATTCCGTCATTTATATCGCGGCAATATTCCCAGTCGTCAAGTTGATCACAGTTATTTGTGGAATGGTGCCATTGTGCGGAGAAGCCATCTCGCTACTTACTCCTGACAAATTGCTTAAAGCGGATTTAAAAAACGGGGTGACTTGCCAAATCCCGCAGGATTGGTGCCCAACGTAATTTAGCGTTTTGTGAAAGTACTTCTTTCATGTTCGTGGTGTAAGTAGTCGAGGAAACATTACTGTGTTTCAATATACGCCCGAACGGGGTGATAACGTAAACGAACGTTTTTTCGAGTTTATAGGGGTAATATCTACATAATACCGCTTATATCTTCACACTCAATTTTACCACGTTTCAACGAGAAGCCTACATAAAGGGATAGCTTTTTTTAAATTATGAAACCATCTACCTTTTTAAATAATGTTTTCGATCGAGTTTCAACCCCATAGGATAGGAATTGTGGAAACACGTAACAATAAATAATATAAATATGGACAAACATAATTTTCCAGCATGCCCATCCACTGAAAACTGCCGCATCGAGCATCGGTTTCAAGTACAGGATGAAGTGAAATTTCGTATCTTCCAAATCTACACTCGACGTCGAGTGCAACTCTGATAAACCTTAATAGCGTGGCAGATTGAGATTTCATAGAAATCCAAAAATTACAAATTTTCGAAGAAGCTTATCAAACACATTTGATGGTATTCATAATCGGTAAAGTGATTGTTTCTTAGTAGTAGTTCCCATTCCCGTGGGAGTACGGGGATAAAACAAAGCTTATATTTCTCGCTGATACTTCTACACTCGTCGCTTGGGGCGCTTTTAAAGGTTTCCATACGAAACGATGCAAATACGCAGGCGATTTCGTCAACGTAAAGCATGTTATAACTTTCGGGCACAGATGTACAATGTTTCGCTGCCTGCCTTTGTTCATACAATTAGGTGGTAATTGCACCTTTTAGAAGGTTTAAAAATAACAAAAGGGGCTTGAGTGGGAAAGCACAACATCCTTTTAATATCCTGAGAGTATTTTTCAAAGCGTGTCCGCGCAATTTTCTGAATACATTATAACGAACATATTTTTCCTGTGTTTGCAAGTATAATTTTAGTCCTAAACTCTTTCGGCATTAGAAACACATTAGTTCATTCTTGTTATTTAAAAGTCTACATTATCAATGATTAATTTAAGCTATATTTTCTCCCGGTAAACCCACGGGCACGAGAAATACACGGGTGAAACCGTGTGACGTCTGCTTATTCTTTGTGAAGTTTAGAAGATATTTTCTAAAATATCGCCCCTTAAGGGGGTAAATAGAGGTTCAAAGTGTGTACGTATATACGAAACTACAACAGTAACTTATTTTAAACTTATAAATAAATATGCTCACGCCATCCCATAATGCAGGCCGCTGGGACTCGCGATTCTTGCGTAGCAGGCGATTGCTTAAAACCCACGGCCTTCACGACCTTATTTTAAACCCATGAGAAACGTCGGGATAGAGTAAAACAAAACGTATAGGAAATTGTGTCTTCTCGCACAACTACAATAAGAATGGTCGGTATTCGCGTCATACTTGTGAACAGGTGCTGCTTATGGGGGCTGGTCATCTCAAGCTCATATAAGTAGAACTACTAGACTTTTCTTTACGTTAATTTTCATCGACATTTTTGCATTGGAACTGTGTCCATGGGCTTATGTTTCTTAAGTGATTTATTTTTTATTTTTAAAATTGTATAATATTTTCGAAAAGAGTAGTTACTGAGTTTCTTGCCAGGTTCTTGTTCACAGTAAAAGCAACCTTACAAACCTGGCGGTAGCATGTATAATCCCATATAAATATGTCGTTCTGACGATTTTAAAGTACTTTGTTAAGTCTTATCGGATAAAGATATTTTTGACTTTGACTTTGAATCAAAAAGAAAAGGAGTTATCTCTGCAAGGTAGCATTGCACCCTTTTTTTACAGATAACATTACGCCAACTTGTGGTGTGAATTTGAATCGAACAGAGCTAGTGAATATTAAAATGATTCATTCACTATGTGCTTATTAAACTAATAATTATTATTAAAACAAAATAATAATAAATTCACATCATCATCTTCCCTGGCCTTATCCCATACATTGTTGAGGTCGCCGCTTAATTCAACCCGATGTTGCTGATCACCTGATTTTTATACGAAGCGACTGCCATCTGAACTTCGTAACTCATTTGGCGGGCAAAATCAGTGATCTGAGTTAAACCAAGACAATTTTAGGCTGAACTGTTATGATTGCCAAAGAAGATAAATTGGCAACAAGAACCGATGGCTTAACGCGCTCTCCGAGGCACGCAGGGAACTCGGGCGGTCACCCATCCAATTACTGGCTAAAGTTAAGGTTGCTTAACATCGCTGATCGTATGATATGCGCAATAGCAACTGTGCCACGAGATCCTCATAATAACATATATAAATTCACATAAGAGCCCTGGTGGCCTCGGGGTTTGAGCAGTCGCCTGCTACGCAAGCGACGCAAGTTCGAATCCCAGCGGGGCCTGTACCAATGAATTTTTCTAAAAAAAAACTTATGTACAGTGATTTCACACCACGTGCTTAACGGTGAAAGAAAACATCGTGAGGAAACCTGCATATTTCTGAGAAGTAATTCAAAGACGCATGTATAGTGCCTGAGACGGCGATAGACTCACCATCTGTCACGTTGGCACTTAATCAAATTCGGTGAAAAGTGAGAAGTGGGTGGTGTGATAACAACACCTCTGCCTACCCCTGCGGGGAATACAGGCGTGAGCATATGTATAATAGCCTATATATATTATGTAGACACTTACATACGTAACCAAATCCCTTATAAAGTCCTGATACAAGCAAATTTAATTAATCTGACGGGTCGTCGAAAACATTTTTAATAATGGGGGATTAATGAAGTTTGTTTGTTTGTTTACTGAACCTCGTAATTGTTTTGAGTTATATTTGTTTAAAAATTATTTAAGCCAACAGGGGATGAGTTTGTTCAATTAATAAATATTCAATTAAACACAGTTTATTACAAAAAGAGATTCATATTTTGTGTTTTTTTTCTATATGAACCTTTCTGAAAGAGCCGTGGTGGCCTTGAGGTTTGAGCAGTCGCCTGCTACGCAAGCGACGCAATTTCGAATCCCAGCGGGGCCTGTACCAATGAGTTTTTCTAAAAAATCTTATGTACAGTGATTTCACACCACGTGCTTTACGGTGAAGAAAAACATCGTGAAGGAACCTGCATATTTCTGAGAAGTCATTCAATGACGTATGTAAAGTGTCTGAGATGGACTCACCATCTGTCACGTTGGCACTTAATCATCTTCGGTGAAAAGTGGGTATTGTGATTACAACACCTCTGCCTACACCTTCGGGGAATACAGGCGTGAGCATATGTATGTAGCTTTCTAGCAAATAAATTCGCAGAGGTAAACTTAAAGTCAAAGGCATTCTGTACCCCTATCACGAGTTTACCACCAATTTCGTAAACTATACTCGCTAGCGTCACTCGCAATATTTGTATGAGATATTTTAGTTCTTCACGTCACCGCTGGGAGTCGCTGCACAATTTCACATACTAATATTCGGTGGAGACCCTAGCGAGTAATGATTACGAAAACGGTTGCAAACCTGTGATACCTATCACGAGTTTTACACCGTTTTGCTAATCTGTACTCGTTTGGGTCATCAATATTATACATACATACATACATACATACATATGCTCACGCCTGTATTCCCCGAAGGGGTAGGCAGAGGTGTTGTTATCACAACACCCACTTTTCACCGAAATTGATTAAGTGCCAACGTGACAGATGGTGAGTCTATCGCCGTCTCAGGCACTATACATACGTCTTTGAATTACTTCTAAGAAATATGCAGGTTTCCTCACGATGTTTTCCTTCACCGAAAAGCACTAGGTGAGAAATCACTGTACATAAGTTCTTTAGAAAAATTCATTGGTACAGGCCCCGCTGGATCAAGCTGGAAGGCATCAATATTATGTATGAGAAATTTTAGTTCTTCACGTCACAGCTAGGAGGCGCTGTACAATTTCAAATTCAAATATTTAGCGGAGACGCTAGCGAGTATAGTTTAAGAAAACGGTAGCAAACTCGTGGTAGGGGTATTGTGCTATTAAGTGATTCAGAGACCGGCATGGCATAAATGCAATAAAAATTAAGCTTTTCGATAAATGCGTATGAAATTATACAAAAATATTTTTTTCTTTAATTTATCTTCTGTCTGTCTGTTTGTTCTGGCTAATCTTAGAAACAAGAAGTAAACTATATTTATTTAAAATAAAATTGGGTTCCGCGGTTCACCCATGAAATTAAGTATACACGGGTGAAACTGCAGGGCAAAGCTAGTTCATTCTAAAATTTCATCCGTACATGGTCGGCTAGAAATTTCTGTGAGGCTTGAAAATTCTGAACTAAATATAATAATTCTAAATATATTCTCAGAAGGCTAGTTTCGGGACCGGTGGTAATTTCTCGACATTCATAAGTGCCTTACAAGGGCCTAAGCTGAATAAATATTTTTCATTTTCATTTCCTTTTTCTAACCGATTTAAATTCAATTATTAAACGTACGAGACTTAGGATTTCATAAAATAGCTTTGAATTTCGTTCGTTTGCGAAATTTCGTTTTCGGAGAATGAGAGTAGACGCCCAGTCTTTTTGCCTATGATATTAAATTGCACACAGCATTAATCATTGTAATTTTTTTTGGAACCATTACAATTTTTACATCTCATTCCCTCTAGCAAGTCATTAAATAGTCCATTGTTTTTGTCTATTATAAGTTGGCCTACTTATGCAGGCTTCCGCCCAAATCGGAAAGGGACAGCAAGATTAATGCGCACTAACATATTCTATGCCAAACGCTCATCGCTAAGAATGTAATAAATTAATATTAGATTACTACCATAGATTTAATTGTTATGCTTGGAGTTAGAAAATATAGATGTGGCTGTTTTCAATAGAAAAAAATTCTAAACAAAAAATCTGATTAAATAATAAAATAAATATACATGCTCACGCCATCACCGAATTGTCCCTGAAGGGGTAAGCAGAGGTGTTGTAACAACAACACTCACATTTCACCGAATATGATTAAGTGCCAACGTGGCAGATGGTGAGTCTATCGACGTCTCGGTCACTATACATACGTCTTTGAATTACTTCTCAGACATACGCAGGTTTACTCACGATGTTTCCTTCACCGTAAAGCACGTGATGTGACACCGATATAATGCCTGGGACGGCGATGGACTCACCATCTGTCACGTTGGCATTTAATATTTTTTCTTACAACACCTCTGCTTACTCCTTCGGAGACCCTTCTGGAATGGCGTATTTTTATTACTATTTTGTACATATTAAACACGAAACTTGGAATATTATTAAAGAGGAGAAGAGAGTAACGCATCAAGATAAAAGCTAATAAAAAAACTTACTGTTCGTCATTTTGTTACACTGCACAATCCAAAAGTATGAAAGGATTTAAAAAGTGTGTATACTATTGAGTTTTTGGTATATCTGACTTCACTTACTTTTTCTTACTAACTCAAAATAATATGTTAATTCTATCAAACTTAAAAGGGTCTATGATATTATTATTACAAAGATGAAACTTCATCATTACTTCTAGTAGGTAAGTTCATATGTTTTACACGATATTATATAGTGTTTGGAAAACGTAACCATAGCGCAATCTAACTGACGAGTGGCGCCATCTTGTGGCAAAGCGATTAAATATTTAAGCAAAAAATGCATTAAACCTTAAACCACCTCCACGCCCCCATATCTCCGTGACCATAATAACTCCCCTCTAAGTGGATACAGCCCGTCTCTGCGAGCGACTTTGATGGATTAAACATATAACATGCGCATTACACTTACATATATTATACGGGACATAGTAACGTAGCATCACTTATGATCTTCTTAGATACTTGTATTTTGAAAACTATGGCTTTACAATAATAAAAGTGGGACGTAAAACCTTCAGTGCCTTAGTGTACCAATCGGTTTTTGTATACGAGTGTGTCTGAGAGGAAAGTTCAAGACATACATACTTGGGACAGCGATTGACTCACCATCTGATATTTCATGATATTTAATCATCTTCGTTGAAATGTAGGTATTTTTAATCACTTTAAATTTTAATTTCTTTACCATCCTGTTCACTGTTGTGACGCACGTTCGTGATTATACGTACAACCACGCGGAATAAGCATCAGTACCTCTATCACGAGTTTCCCACTGTTTTCGTAATCTATACTCGCTAGCGTCACTTTTTTGAGATATTTTAGCTCTTCATGTCACTGTTGGGAGTCGCTGCAAAATTTCTCATACTAATATTCGGTGGAGACGCTAGCGAGTATAGATTACGAAAACAGTGGCAAACCCGTGATAGGGGTACTGAATGCTTAGTGTGAGTTTACTTATAATCCCCGTCACAATTCACCGTGTTGACGTTAACGCAGATTTGTATGGTATCATAATAATATAGTCTTTGAGCCGACAGATGGCGCTGTTTTGATCTCATATAAATCTGCGGTTTACGTCAACACGGTGACTTGCGACGTCGGCAAGTCCTCTGAACTACTGTGGACGACACTCTTCTCACGGTGCGTTTGATGCGTCCGTTTGCAATATAACTGTGAGAAGCCACCTTCATACGAGAAAGAGATCCATGGGAAGTGACAATTGTGGTCCCTTCTTATTGTTACCATAAAGTTGCAAAAATCTGTATGCTACCTTTTAATGGGATTCTACAACGCGGATGAAGTCGCGAGTATAAGTTAGTATTCTATAAGGCTCGATATTCGAACGAGATATTCCCCTATTTCTTTTAAGGATGGTATTTCTCAGTTATTTTATTTGACAATAAAAGAGCGGAGAGTCGTAGGATCATACATCAAAACAACCATCGTATTTCGCGTCAGAAACTCGTAATAAAATGAATAAAACGGCAAATCCCTCTGGATGCCACTTCACTGGGGCGCATTCTGACTGCAGCCGGGAGACGTGACAGTGCATCGCTAGTGATGTATCCGCAATTTTATCAACTGTCGATAACAGAGTTATTGAGGTGGAAAATTCACATACTTTTAACAATGCGGTTATGGGGTGCAATGTAGTCTATTGACAAGGTTATCAAAATTCACACAAGGTATTGTCCAAAGTCTTATATTAATCGTTCTAGGAATTAAAATTTCCTACACATTTTAAATATGCACAGTTTAACACTTGGCCATTCGAAATTGTACTTGAATTAAAACCAAAGAATTATACGTCTTGTTCGTCGTATAATACTTTGGTTTCCCGTTCCGTTCAGAATTATTTGTATGAATACACTATTATAAGGCAGACTCATAATTAACGCATAAATATCGAGGAGCTCGTGGCACAGTTGCTATTGCGCATATGATGAGTCCGAGTTCCTTCCGTACCTCGGAGAGCACGTTAAGCCGTCGGTCCCGGTTGCCAATTTATCATCTTTGGCAATCGTTACAGGTCAGTCAGAGGCCTAAAATAGTCTGACAACTGGTTTAACCCAGATCACAGATTTTCCTCGTTAAAGGGGCTGCGAAGGTCAGATGGCAGTCGCTTCGTATAAAAATCAGGCGATCAGCCACATCGGTGCCGACCCCAACTATGTAAGGTCAGGGATATGATAACTTATAATTATCGCCTCGGGACAAACACACAAAGCGATCTGTTTCTATATGTGCACGATAACCTAACATTTCTAAAACTTATTAAAAGTACCCAATATCGTGAATCCATTCATTCTATCTTTCTACAATCGTTATTGCCAATCGACGGGAAAAGAGTATGGAATTAACATAAAGGTACTAGTGATGTGAATAAGAACGGTTGAGACTGACTTAACTGTGATTTGATTTAATTTTACACTTCATACCCTTCTTTCACGATATTTAAAGAAAAAAAAATAGAAAAATAACAATGCCGTGGTGGCCTTGAGGTTAGAGCAGTCGCCTGCTACGCAAGCGACGCAAGTTCGAATCCCAGCGGGGCCTGTACCAATGAGTTTTCTTAAAAAAAAAAAATTCTTATGTTCAGTGATTTCACACCACGTGCTTTACGGTGAAGGAAAACATCGTGAGGAAACCTGCATATTTCTGAAAAGCAATTCAATGACTTATGTATAGTGTCTGAGACGGCGATGGACTCACCATCTGTCACGTTGGCACTTAATCATCTTCGGTGTAAAGTGGGTGTTGTGATTACAACACCTCTGCTTACCCCTTCGGGGAATACAGGCGTGAGTATATGTATGTATGTAAAAATAACAATCCACAATATAAATAAAAAATTAAAAAGAGCTTACGTGCAGTGATTTCACAACCACCAGTCTTACGGTGAAGAAAAACAACATGAGGCAACTTACTAATGTCAGAGGAGGAATCTATACAGATAAATAAAATTGAAGTGTCTGTTTGTAAGTCCAAAATAACAGCTTTTCACTAAGTGCATATGAAAGTGTGTACAGTACTGACACAGTATTTTTTTTTATTATTTTTCTCTGTCTGTCTGTCTGTTTGTAACAGCCGGACTGGTTTTAACGGGATTGTCATTGGCGGATAGCTAATGTTACAAGGAGTACATAGGCTACTTTTAATCTACGCGGGTGAAACCGCAGGGCATAGCTAGTTTATAATGTAAGTAGTTTGTGAGATAGACGCATAATTTTGTGTTTACTGCAATGATTGAAGGGCAGGCTTCACAAGTTCTATGATCAAAATAATTTCGCAATCAATTCCAAACATTCGTTTGTTTGCTATATTTTTTCCTCCAGTACAGTAAATACTGTCAAATTCAGTTTCAATTATCTCATTCGCGCTTATTTAATTTGCACACAGCTCAGTACAAATTGCTGTTTCCAACGCAACAGTAAACTGCGTGTATACATTCAATCAATCATGTGAAATGTCCTCGATGTAACAAACTTTATTCTCGCTTGTTTTCAAAATAATTATGAAACAGTTATGCTTGAATATCACGATAGGGGTAAAATGCATTAGTGTACTACGGTGGACTAGCTTCGCCCCACGGTGTTACTACTCCATATGTCAAAATATACCGCAGCAGATATACTTTATCTCAGTTTAATATTTTATACAATGTTATACTGATTGAGGCCATAAAATTACACAAATATACATAATATACTGCATATGCTCACGCCTGTATTCCCCGAAGGGGTAGGCAGAGGTGTTGTAATAACAACACCCACTTTTCACAGAACAAGATTAAGTGCCAACGTACATACGCCTCTGAATTACTTCTCAGACATATGCAGGTTTCCTCGCGATGTTTTCGTTCACCGTAAAGCAAGTGTTGTGAAATCACTGTACATAAGTTTTTAGAAATACTTTTTGGTACAGGCCCCGCTGGGATTCGAGCTTGCGTCGGTGACGTAGAAGGCTCGAACCCCAAGGCTGCTCAGTACTCCGCCTCTTATAGTATAACGTGTTTCTGAAGAAATATTCACCATTCAGCAACGTTATTGATCGATTGAAATGCGCAATATAAAACTATATGCAAAAATTACAAAACACCGATTCAAATCTCTTAACAAGATTTTATCGATAAAACTCAAATGCAATTTATCGATATGTCCCCATCTCTATAGGGTAAAGTCGGCTCGTGCAGCGGTGACCTCGCGAGATACCCGGAATTAGATTTGTAAGCTATCACACCGGCTCAGCCCGGATATTATGCGGGGTTGAAACAATGCCTCCAGATAGTCCGGTTATTCAGTAACGGATTCTCACACCCGGCTATAATCATCGGCTATCGTTTTGTGTCTACGAGTGCATTTGGAATAAGGTTTAAATATATTAATTACTTTTATCTATTAATCGTTTAAGTAAAGTGTCTAAGATGGCGATTGGCAATTTAGAGAATATCACTAAATTCATATGAAAGAATAGGTGGAATCTTATAAAAAAAAATATTTTTTTTGCACTGCCTGGTTTGTTCCAGCTAATCTTCGAAAGTTCTGGCCCGATTTTAACGGGGCTTTCACTGGAAGAAAGCTAACTTTACAAGAAGTAACTTTTATTTAGAAAAACATTAGGGTTCCGCAAGCCCTTAAATTAAGTCTTAAACCGTAAGTGATAAATATAAATATATCAAAATGGCATCAGTCGCAGACGAAGTGATTAACGAATGTACAAATTCTAGTCATACTACGTCGTAGAATGAAACGCTACGACGTAGCACAAACGTCTACGCCATAAAAGTCGACTACTAATAATTTGAGTAAAAATATTCATGGTGGGATCATTTCGCGATACCTAAATAGTGTATACGAATCTTTACTCTCCCTTTACTTTTGTACTTCATTCATTGATAGACGCTTATTATCTATACAGATAAATAAAATTGAAGTGTCTGTTTGAAATTCCAAATGAACAGCTTTGAACTAAACGGGTATGACAGTGCATAGGGTACTGAAACAATATAAAACTCTATCAGTCTGTCTGCTTGTTCCGATTAACCTTTGATACGGCTGGACCTATTTAAATGGGACACACTTCGCTAGCAGCTAGCTGATATTTCAAGGAATAACATACGCTTCTTATTTGAGAAAGATACTTATGAAATACATACTATACATGTATTTAATTATAAAAATATTTTGACTTTATAAACAATAATTACAATGTTATTTATTTATACGAAAATTGATAGTATGTATTTAGTTTAGGCACTTACGGACGCTGAAGAATTGACCATCGGTTTGGAAAGTCTTGGAAGGCTTTCTGAGAAGAACCGGCAAGAAACTCAGTTGGTATCATTGAATATTTCATTACGAAATAAATTAGAACAAAGATGGTAGAGTAAAGAATGATAACTATTAAATGATACAATGAAAAAGAAAAATATAATAAAAATAAAAATTATAAATAAAACACGGAATTTAAATTAGTGTCTGCGGGAATGGTGCCCAGTAAGCTGACTGCGTTACCTCGCTGGATCGCTAAGCTTACGTAGTAAATAATGATTAATTACAATAAAAATCATATAATGTTATTATATAATAGTGAAAATTGTATCAGTATGTATGTGTAAACAATAATGATTTACATAAAATGTTTGCATACGTTATTGCCAGGAGCTACATGTGCAGAGTTTTAATTTCAAATTTCTTTATCATTTATGTAATCCTATATATAAGCTTTCTTCATCTGTATTTATAATTAAATAAATTAATAAGTGTTACATAACTTAAAACCTTAAAAATATAATCTAATAACTAAAAACCTAAGTGAAAAATAAAAATATAATAAAAATAAAAATTATAAATAAAACACGGAATTTAAATTAGTGTCTGCGGAATGGTGCCCAGTAAGCTGGCTGCGTTACCTCGCTGGATCGCTAAGCTAATCCTCTGACCGAGGCAAGAACCAGCTTCATCTGTATAGTTTTAACTTAATCATATTGTAACGCGTTTAGATTACAACACACCTTGAATGTACTATACTAACTCAGTTCCTTCGCTTCTTCGCCCTCCAACAAAAGTTTTTTAATAAAACTTCGTTCCCAGAGTAAATTCACTGATTTCCAAAAGTTCAATCTTTATACATAACTCAATGGAATCGATTCAGTTTTTAACCGCAGAAGTGGCAAATAAGCATACGATTATATTAATGCAGTTGGCATTCTCGTCATATGGTGAACAGGTGCTCCTTGTGGGGGCTGGTCATCTCAACCTAAACAATTATGTATAGTACCTCGTTTAAGCTTAGAAATAATATGCTCACGCCACCCCAGAAGGGTCCGCGAAGGGGTAAGCAGAGGTTTTGAACACCCATATTTCACTGAATATGATCAAGTGCTAACGTGACAGAGGGTGAGTTCAACGCCGTCTCAGGCACTATACATACGTCTTTGAATTACTTCTCAGAGATATGCAGGTTTCCTCACGATGTTTTCCTTCACCGTAAAGCACGTGATGTGAAATAACTGCGCATAAGTTTTCTCGCTGGGATTCAAACTTGCATCGGTTGCCACCACGGCTTTTTTTTAAGCTTAGAAGAGATTAATTACTCATTACTCAAAATTGTAAAATTATTATTTTCTGAAAAGTGTAATCACTGAGTTTCTTGTCAGGTTCTTGGCGGTATTTTTTTTTATACATCACAATTTTAGATGCCTTGGAAGTTTAAATGTCTACAACACTAGTTACTATAATATTTCACATGTACTTATCTACTTGAACCATCTTATTAGTATAAATGGGGTTCCTTGAGAACACACCCAGGGTATATATTAACCGCTGTCAATACAAAGTAATAAAAACGGCCTTTTTCTAAACAAACAAACATCCTTTAGACCTATGGGCTACGTCGATAAAGGGGCGGACTTCCATCAATTGTAATCTAACCTTAAACCTAAAATAAAGGTTATTTACGACACTTGATTGTTCTATGTTGTATAATGCTCTTATCTTAATATTAAGTTTTCAAATTCACAGAAGGAGCAGCGTAGAGTTATTACAATACTCACTTTTCACCGAAATGTAGGTGCCACAGGTATCTGAGGGTCTAGTGCGAGCTTATCATCGCCGCCGTCACAAGTCACCGTGTGACAACGCCATCTGTCGGCTCAAAGATTGTATTATTATGATCCCATACAAATCTGCGTTTACGTCAACGCGATCACTTGTGTTGGCGATTTTAAGAAAATTCTCACTCAGGAACTCAGGAACTCTGCAGGATGTACCTTCGATATTATTCCCCGTCATTATGCAGGTTTCCTCTTAATGTTTTTCTTTCTTTATTTTTTGCTTGCTTGAACACTCTAATCTCCAGATCTACTGGTCCGATTTGATAAATTCTTTCAGTGTTAGATAGCCCCTTTTATCGAGCTAAATCAAGGTTGTATATTGCTAAAATAAGCTTTTAAAAACACACAGGTTTGTACGTGCGCCTTAGCCCCTTGGTATTTTATTATTATTACTAGCGATCCACTTTTTTGAGACAGTCAAAACGTAGACTTTATTACACTATAAAGAAATATAATTTGGATTTTTTAGATATTTAAATCCGTATCAAGATCCCTAAAGAAGTTACAATACAAAGTCAATATTAATATTATACACTTTATCTTATATTACATTAAAAAAGGTAGGCACTCTTTTGCTAACAATGACAGAGCTGATACAACATTTATTATTACACGTGTTATCTTTATGACTTATTCAGGCAAAAAAAAGATTATTAAACACAGACACAGGACAAATATTAATCTGAGATTTATTTACAGAATGTAATTAGTGTTACAACAAACAATAGGACTGATAATCTTGGTCCTGCTGTAATCTTGTTCGAATAAACTTAAAGTTGTTGGAAAAGTAAATTGATTTCTGAGTATACCGGGCCTGCAAAGACATGCATTGTTTGGTCATTGTCACAACTTGCAGGAAAATAAAAACTGCTAAATTATTAATGACTAGCGGACGTCACACGGTTTCACCGGCGTGGTTCCCGTTCCCGAGGGAGTACGGGGATAAAATAAAGCCAGTGATGATGTAGCATTCAAATGTTGAAATAATTTTTAAAATCGTACCTGTATTTTTTCAGCCAGTTTGTTACAAACATACATACAACCTTTTCTTCTTTATAATATTTGTATAGACTGGGTTATTAATTAACTTAGTTGCAAGCGGATTTGAAATATCAGTTAATAAATAAGCCTTCAAACCCTGTCTTATATATTCATTAATAAGAGTGAACATTCTAAAAATTAAACGAAGTCGAAGAACAATTTGTCCCAAGTTGAATCAATAACCAATGTATAATCGAATCGGAACGGCATCGGGTATCACTTTTTTCATCCGTAATAAAGGGGCTAACAACGATCGTATAAGCAGCGCGTACTAAGAACTTTTTAGCTTCGATATTATCATTTACGGTTAATCGCCATAATTTACTTAAAATAGATCCTAGCATTGTTTCGAAAAACGTCTCGAATGATCGCATTTTTGCATTATGCTTACGGCAAAGTATAGTCATGTCGACAAATAAGAATCCTTTATATCCCCCGTAATCTATGGGCTGGGACAAAAAAGGACACGCTTTGCGGAACTGGACGGGCGATAAATCAAACTGCTACCTCGGATGTGGGAATTGCTACTGTTAAGATAAATATACGTGGTTCTTACGTGGTTTCTGTGTGCATTGTGATACGTGTTACACGTCGCACATATATATTATTGCAAATAAAAGACAAATAAATTTAAAATATATAAGGCAATTGAAAAGAGCCGTCGCCTGCTACGCAAGCGTCGAAAGTTTTGAATCCCAAAACTTATGTGCAGTGATTTCACACCACGTGCTTTACGGTAAAGGAAAACATCGTGAGGGAACCCGCATATGTCTGAGAAGTAATTTAAAGACGTCTGTATAGTGCCTGATACGGCGATAGACTCACCCTCTGTCACGATGGTACTCAATCATCTTCAGTGAAAAGAGGGTGTTGTTATTACAACACCTCTGCCTACCCCTTCGAGGAATACAGTTTGTATGTAGTATGTCCATTGAAGACTACGTCATTGAGCAAATCAATGATTTTGATTTGTCTTACTCTAACAACCATTGACATACGTTCTTGCGACATAAATTTGTGATTAAGAAAGTTTGGATACATACATTCATTACTGTAAAGTATATACTATATACGCCACGAGATTGTTATTTTAGAATTGTCGACGCCACTGGGGTCCGGTAAAACTAGAATGTGTTTTTGCTACACTTTTAGCAGTAAGTAAACTATGTGAAATTTCACTATACAAATTAAATAAATAAATTAAAAAAAAAATTGCCTCACTCTACTTGCCTTCCCTATCTCTCATCAAACTACACAAGTGGCATACATGCAGCCTGGGCCCTAAGGCTACTATTCAAATGCGTAAAATCGTAATTGAATTGAAGAACTGGTGCGCAATTCTCACTATGTCTTGTGACGTCTTAATCGGTGTTCATACGCGCTATGTATTCCATAATGGTTTCGCGGCCTTAATACAGCTTGACAGTTATTAGGGAATTATTGGCTCCTGATAGTAAGCAGCATACTCGTATATGGCCGTCTTAACACTCTGTTTCGTTTTAGTAAAAAGTCGGCAGATATATTACAGCTGGCTAACTAGAATGAGTTATCGCTAACATTGTAGAATATTGAATAATGTGAAATAAATCTTTCCTTTCTCTTAACGTGGCAGTTTTCTATTGCAAAGTATGCCACGAAATGCTTTTATAATCACAGAGAAGAGTCGTGGTGGCCTTGGGGTTGAAGCAGTCGCCTGCTACGCAAGCGCCGCAGGTTCAAATCCCAGCGGGGCCTATACCAATGAGTTTTTCTAAAAACTTATGTGCAGTGATTTCACGCCACGTGCTTCACGGTGAAGGAAAACATCGTGTGGAAACCTGCATATGTCTGAGAAGAAATTCAATGACATATGTATAGTGCCTGAGATGGCGTTGCACTCACCCTCTGTCACGTTGGCACTTTATTCGGTGAAATGTGGGTGTTATTGTTACAACACCTCTGCTTACCCCTTCGGGAACCTTCGGGGATGGCGTGAGCATACACATATACAGATGTGTTTTTTTAATTTTACTGTCTCAGTACCTTTTCTGATTTTCCTCCATCCCTTGTCCTTAGTAATTTGTGGACGGCGCAATATGTTGATGTCTTCTATTAATGAGAAATGAAAGACTTCTTTTCCCTACCATGAGCTCTTATTGCCATGATAGTTTTACTCTTATTATAGACAGATGTATTTGACGTGTATACATCTGTCACTGTCACACAACTAAACTATAATTGCAATAAGAGCTCCTGGTCAGGCCCCAGGTCACGTCATCAATCTAATATTTAAAGTCGCTGGCTGAGTATGTCACCAAACTCCTGCGAAACGGCTGGACAGCTTTGATTGGAATTTTGTGAGCACATCAGGTAGATTTGAGAATTGGCCAACATTTAATTCTGGCTAAATTGTAAGGGTGATCCTCCCTTTTTTTTTGTGGAGAATCCGTTATGGATACACCAACCGCCGCGGGGGCAGCGGAAGGGTTATGTTGGACTCGCACCGACTAAACTCCACGGTGTTCCTCCAAGTCGCTAAGTGGGGGGGTGCACGTGATACGTCTTCACATGCTTCGCCGTGACCCTCTCAAGGGTGATCCACCCTAAAAAAATATGTCAATTTAAAGTACCTAGTAGATTTCAGGCCCTCTAATTTCATAGCTACTTTCAAACAAGTCTCCTTTATAGTCATAATTGGACACTTGATATAACTGTCTAGAATTAAGTCATCACTAGTAACAGAATTTCAGAAATGATTGAGTTCTGTTTAAAGCGAAATGGACGAATGCAGCGTTTCAAATCCAATTAACTATAACAAGGTCTCCTTCTATTAACAACTGGCCTGGTTATATTCTGTCAATTAAACCAAATATTGAAAATTCTCATTTAATTTTCAGTTTCAACGATGTTAAAGTCCGTACGTGCTTTTACTGAAAGCAAAAAATAAGTATTTAGATTATGACCTATATTTGCTTAGCCAATGTATGAAGCTAAGTTTCACTGCTTAGCACATGTACTTAAAGTTTTAAGTTCAAACCTTATATGCTCTGTATCTTAATTTATCTTCAGTCATTTACTACATAAGACGGTTAGCTGAAATTTAAGACCCATATTTTTTTATACTAAAAGAGGTATTTAAAAAGTTTGAGAATTCCGACTGTGAGATACACAGATGTGTACAATTTGTAAACAGCCTAAAAAATATGCGACTCACTTGATTGTAACCTAAGTGTTACTTAACTTCAGCTGTGATGGCCTTGGTGTTTAAGCAGTCGTCTAGTACGCCAGAGACGCATTTTCGAATCCCAATTTTTGTGCAGTGATTTCACACCACGTGCTTTACGGTGAAGGAAAATATCGTGAGGAAACTTCTGTCTGAAAAGTAAATCTACTGGCTGGTAGCATGTATAATCTACACTAATATTATAAAGAGGAAACCTTTGTTTGTTTGGTTGTAATGAAAAGGCTCAAAAACAACTGGACCGATTTTAAAAATTATTTCACCTTTGTATAGCTACATCATCAGCAAGTAACATAGGCTTATTCTATGCCTGTACTCCCAAGGGAACGGGAACTACGCGGGTGAAACCGCGTGAGGTCCGCTATCCTATATAATCATGTCGTTCTGACGAATTGAAAGTACTTTGTTAAAAGTCTAATCAAATAAAAATATTTTGAATTTGAATTTGTAATTGTATGTACCCTGTTAATTTTCTCTTTGAACAAACGACCTCTTGTTGTGGATGTGTCTAGACTGAAGATTACGTAACAACACACAACCTTTTCAGACTTGCTGATATTATACCGATTCAATAGTACTAAAATCATAAAAGCCTCGCTTGTTTTTAATATTTGTATTTTCTGTATTAGGTCTAGGTGTTGAGAGACAAAACTCAGTGTAAACCTACATACATATGCTCACGCCTGTATTCTCCAAAGGGGTAGGCAGAGGTGTAGTAATAACAACACCCACTTTTCACTGAAGATGATTAAGAACCAACAGATGTAGAGTCCATCGCTGTGTCTACTATACATACATCTTTGAATTTCTTCTCAGACTTATCAAGGTATCCCCACGATGTTTTCCTTCACAAAAAAGCACGTGGTGAGAAATCACTTTGCAAAAGTATTTTTATAAAAACTCATTGTTACGAACTTGCATTGCTCCGGTAGCAGGCGAATCCGCAAACCCCACGGTCACCACGGCTGCCATTTACCTACTCCTCCCACTATTATAACCTTATTGTACCTACTAAAAATAAAAACTGTTTACTCAAAACGAATTCTATATCGTGTTTCGTGGCATAAGATCTAGAGCAACAATACGTATATTTTACTATCGTATGTTATGGTGCGGCAAAATTATTCCTTAAAATATCCTTATGCCTTACACCGCATAATTCGCCGTTGCGCTAATCTCACATACACCAACCCTAAAGAAACTCCGTCGGACCGACGCTTTTTACCGCTCGTAAAACGTTACATTTTATTTGTTGCCGCATCAAACTTGGGACGGAAAGACCCCTAAACTTAACCCAACGGCACTTTTGGCCCAACCCAAAAATGCTTTCCGGGGTGCTTTTGATATAAGCGTTGTTGCATGTGTTTTTGCCAACCCTAAACACATTATACTCGACCGGACTAGTATTCAGCCCGCTATTTCTTCCACGGGTATTTTCTAAATAAAAGAGTGCTTTTGAGGATTCTGCTAGGAGACCACAGAAGGATATCTTCTGGGGGCCAACTATCTTCTTAGCTTTGACGTTTAATTTAATGGTACCATATTCCAGAGGAGCTCGTGGCACAGTTGCTATTGCGCATGTCATTCGATCAACGAAGTTAAGCAACCCTAACCCTAGCCAGTAATTGGATGGTTGACCGCCCGAGTTCCCTCGGTGCCTCGGAGAGCATGTTAAGCCGTCGGTCCCGTTTGCCAATTTATCATCTTTAGCAATCGTTATAACAACTGGTTTAACCCAGATCACAGATTTTCCTCGTAAAAGGGGCTGCGAAGGTCAGATGGCAGTCGCTTCGTATAAAAATCTAATGATCAGCCACATCGGGTTGAATCAAGTGCCGACCCCAAGAATGTCTGGGATAAGGCCAGGCAGATGATGACCATAATAAAACGTCAAAGCTCAGAATTTCTTTATACGGTTTTCTTAAACGGATGATGCTAGGTCCCTTCAGGGTTAGGCTTAATGCTTTCGGCTGTATTTTTTTGCGGGATTGTACACACAATCACTAGTAATTAGCTGAGTATCCCATCACTTATTTCTAGAACTATTATTATTATCATAAATGGCCAAGAACTAATTGTTGCATTGTGCACGAACAAAGCGTTAAGCGTTAAGAGTGAGAGCATATCTATCTCGCTCTTTGTTTCTCCTTCTCTCTTTACCTTATTCATCGCGAGTTGTAAGCTTCTGTTTATTATATAAACTCATTAGTGATAAATTATATTCACTCCCGTTCAAGCTGTTGCCCCGTACGGACGTGTCTGAGTACCTATGTCTTGTTATTAAACTGCTAATCCATTGAAATTTTATTTTCAAGGCGACTATTTTATTATTTTCTCCATCGCCTTGTTATTTCGCCTTTTCAAAATGGACACCGAAGTACTCTTAAAGCTTCTGAGAGCCCTCATAATCGACGGCGTCGTAAGAGAATACCCTAACTCGCCCATACCACCTGATATGCTTGCAAGGCTAAACCTGGACCCAGCGTCCATCCCTGGACCGAGCAGCAACCAGGACATGGAGCCATCAACATCAGCCTCTAAAGCATCCACCTGTGACTCTGCTGATCTCGAGACCTTAGTGCACTCTGAAGAGACTAAGGATGTGAAGGTTACGTCTCTGTCGGATCACAGCTCGAACTCCGACTCAGCTGATGATGACATCATAAGCGTTAATGACTCTCACACCAGTCACGAGCAGTCCAACGACTGCTCTCGGCGGAAGAAAACTATTTACGAACGCTTTGAGCTTCCTGAAGATGTACGTGAGCTGAAGACAGAGAAGAACGCAGCAGTCCGTGCGTACAGGAAATACCCTACTAGGGCAAACAAGTCCTTCATGAACCACCTTCAAGGTAAATTGAAGAGACGTATGAAGGATTTGAGGGAAGGTCGATCGGAGCCTTCCTAGATAATTTCACAACCTCAAAGTCACCAGGAAAATGGAGAATCGTAGGGAATCTATTAATTAGACACAGTTGAGGTGAGGGAGGTATTGTTATTTGCATCGTATTTCTGGACTAGCTGTGCTCCGCGATTTTAATCGCGTAAAGTAAATTTTATAGGTGACCCGTGGAACTATAATGATTTATTTAAATAAAAGTACCCTTAGTTACTCCTTGTAACATAAATAATCCGCCAGTGAAAGTCCCGTTAAATCGGTCCAGCTGTTTCGGAGATTATTCAGGACTAACAGACAAACAGACGGACAGACAGAGAAAAAAAAATGTTTTTATATCGGTACCGTATAAATGCTACTGTTTTGGAATTACAAACAGACATTTCAATTGTATCTGTATGGATTTATAGAAATAGATGTATAGATTAGTAAATAAATACATAAATGGACTAATTATATTGAAGCTATTTATTAAAAAAAACCTGTCTCTTAAATTTACTATATTACATTGTACTCTTTTTATAAATAGATTACAAAAAAATATTATGTCTTTACATCCATTATACTATTTTGTAACTCCATGATGACTCTTACTTCATTTTAGTTCTGACTAGCTGTGTCCCGCGGTTTCATCCGCATAGACTAAATTTCATGGATGGCTGTATTTCGCGGAACCCTATTTTTTATATTTATAGATATATTAGCTTGAGCAAATAGACAGACTGACAGACAGACAATTTATTGTATCGTATATTATGCCAGAGCCGTGGTGGCCTTGAGGTTTGAGCAGTCGCCTGCTACGCAAGCGACGCAAGTTCGAATCCCAGCGGGGCCTGTACCAATGAGTTTTTCTAAAAAACTTATATACAGTGATTTCACACCACGTGATTTACGGTAAAAGAAATCATCGTGAGGAAACCTGCATGTGTCTGAGAAGTAATTCAATGACGTATGAATAGTGTCTGAGACGGCGATGGACTCACCAACTGTCACTTTGGCACTTAATCATCTTCGGTGAAAAGTGGGTGTTGTTATTACAACACCTCTACCTACTCCTTCGGGGAATTCAGGCGTGAGTATATGTATGTATGTATATTATGCTTAAATTATATCAATATCCTCTAAATATGCACTTAGGACAAAGCTTTACGGACACTACATTTTATTTATCTATACAGATAAAGGTTCAACTTCTCGGCATCATTTCAAATCTGTTAGCTTGTATCTTTCATTGTTTATATGTAAACAAAAATATGAGGGACCTTTATCTTTCCGGAACCGGATTTTTGAATGAAAATTGTGAGATTAATGGCTTAGGTAAAGGAGACTACTAATGGTTCCAAACTCACATCTTTGCTAAATGAAGTTTATTTTAGTTTTAGTCTTTGGATTACTTCTCAGACATATCGTGAGGGCAGGCTTCCTCGGTAATCGGTAATCTGACTGTCTGTCTGACTGTCACTTAATCATCTTCGTTAAAAAGCGGGTGTAGAAAATATAATGATGGGAATTGTTTGTTGTCTGTGGTGACATATTGTATGTCTGCAAGTTAATATTATATTATCTGTGGCATTGCTCTGTGATGATATTGGTGACGTATTGTACGTCTGTGTAATGCCATTTTAGTAACTGCAGTAAGTATGGAATGCGGCAAATGCTACGCTATGCACCATACTATATTGATATATGGAACAAAGTTCCCCGCGCACGGCGACCAATGAGTGCGCGGCATTTAAATTTGAATCCGCGCGCCAAAGGAGTCGGGCCGTGGCTGTGGTTGAGTAAACAAGTGAAAAGAAGTGCGTTCTGTATCGCTCCCGTTCCCGCGGTTTTTACCTTTTCTTGCCGTAACTTTATTTGTACCATACTTAGTTTCTTTATCGTGATTGTGTGTGCCTGATTGTATATAATCCCTTCTTGTGACTGAACTAACTGTGTGTGTGTGAATAAACTGATTTGTATATAGTGTACAAAGACTTTCAGTGCTACCATCATCTCCTCGTCTGTGCTGCATATTACCCTGCGCCGAATTCTTTATATTTTGGTCCTTCGAGCCGGATCCTTGTAGTACAGAGGTATGGAGACGGACACCACACAGATTACGGGTTGTGTTACCCGCCAACGAAAAGCGTTGTTACAAGAAACACGCCGGGTAGCACGCCAAAGCACAAGCAGTGTCACCAAAGAGTCACGAGCGAGGTGTTCAAGGTCTAGTAAAACCATGAGACTCCGAGCTGAGTATGAGGCGGAGCAAGAGATAGCCAAGGTACAGAAGCAGCTCATCATGACGAAGCTGGCTTTAAGAATCGCGGAGATTGACGAGCGGGAGCTAGAGAAAAGAGGAAGTATTGAGGGCGGAATTGTAGAGCATCCGCTTGGTGACCGTGTGGAGGAGTGGCTGGAGTCGAAGGTAAAGTCGACAGCTTTGCCGCCACTTTCCGAAAAGCCCGCGAAGCACCAGGCAGCGTCCCCGCCGTATGCCAATACAAAATGTCCCGCGCATGCGCACTCCGTCAGCAGCGCGCCGATTCCCGCCAACACGAATATAGAAGTCTATCAAAAGGATATATTCGATGGATTGGTCAGAGCAACGAGCAACCCGGGATATATGAAAGCGGTACCTAGTATACCCAGGAACATAATATGCCAGCTGCCGAAGTTTATATTACGCCCTTTACCCGGTAGTAATTGTGTGAACTACATATACAACAGGATAAGATATCGAGACGCTCATCGTGTACACACAAGTGTAGAATTATCCGAGGAGTGGCCGTTACCGATGCTTAGTTCCCGAACGCTACCGCCGCCGCCGCCGTCGCTGCAACAGCTGCACAGAGTGCAACCGCCCTTATCGCCGAGGTCAACGACGTCATCCGTGTGTGAAGTCTTGTGTGTGTTACCACAGTGCGTAAATTGGCGCGCGAAACGATGTGATAAGTGTTATTTTTCACATCACACTCTGCTGCATTGCAAGAGAGTGAGTGCCGACGCGCGCGCTTTCGCACCGTCCGCGCCGTCGCCACAGCTGGCCGCCTCCACCCGCTTGACCTCCACGACCTTACCCGCCGCGGACGACCCGCTGGCAGCGCCGCTACGATCACCGCGCTCGGTCTCCGAGGACGACGCCGCCGCCACAGAGTCAGTAATCGACATGGGTGAGCGAACACCCAAAACATTTTTAAAAGAATTGCCTGCTTACGTAATTAGTGCCGGTGGTGTATATGGTTTTGTTACTTACACACTGTTGGACTACAACACAGTGTCGCTAACACACAGTAAAATCAGTGAAAGCATTAGTGGTCCGAATTACCCGCTGAACGTTATCAGTGCGCGGGGTCATATTGTTACTGATATTGATTCATGTAAGGTAACTGCATCAATTCGCGGATCTAACCGTATTTATCGAAGTGTATGGAAACCTGGCATAGCATCTCGTGCATGCCAGTTAGGCCCCTTTTGGCGCGTCTTAGACGCTAGAGTAGTTAGGTAACATAGGCTCAGGAACAATAACCGTGTAGTAGTTATGTGTGCCTACATGAGTGCCACATTTTAATGTAGAGTGCCTGAGCCACGATGGCCAATTTTATTCATATTATATATTATTGTTTTGTTTTTTATTGGTCAGATGTTTTGTTATTATTGTTACCTACGTGTGTGTTGTATTCCAAGAGAAAAGACTTTTGTTTCTGTTAATTGTTAACAAATGATATATTTGTTATTGACTGTGCTGCCGTAGTAGGCAAATTATATTTGTGTGATTTTCTTGTCTTGCCTACTTACAAATTTAGCCAAAGTTTTGTGTTAATTTTATTTTAGTTACAATTTGATGACTGTAATTAGGACTACTTAGTAGTACTTTAAATTAGTTCTGCAACTGAGGTCATTGTATTCTCTACGTGACAGTATTGTTGTCGGCTTAAGCCTTAACAAGGGGGTGGTATGTAGAAAATATAATGATGGGAATTGTTTGTTGTCTGTGGTGACATATTGTATGTCTGCAAGTTAATATTATATTATCTGTGGCATTGCTCTGTGATGATATTGGTGACGTATTGTACGTCTGTGTAATGCCATTTTAGTAACTGCAGTAAGTATGGAATGCGGCAAATGCTACGCTATGCACCATACTATATTGATATATGGAACAAAGTTCCCCGCGCACGGCGACCAATGAGTGCGCGGCATTTAAATTTGAATCCGCGCGCCAAAGGAGTCGGGCCGTGGCTGTGGTTGAGTAAACAAGTGAAAAGAAGTGCGTTCTGTATCGCTCCCGTTCCCGCGGTTTTTACCTTTTCTTGCCGTAACTTTATTTGTACCATACTTAGTTTCTTTATCGTGATTGTGTGTGCCTGATTGTATATAATCCCTTCTTGTGACTGAACTAACTGTGTGTGTGTGAATAAACTGATTTGTATATAGTGTACAAAGACTTTCAGTGCTACCATCATCTCCTCGTCTGTGCTGCATATTACCCTGCGCCGAATTCTTTATAGCGGGTGT
This sequence comes from Watsonalla binaria, assembly GCA_929442735.1. Lineage (NCBI taxonomy): Eukaryota > Metazoa > Arthropoda > Insecta > Lepidoptera > Drepanidae > Watsonalla > Watsonalla binaria. The sequence goes on from OV838938.1 coordinate 6,789,933, forward strand.
TGTTATAACAATACATCAGCCTACCCCTTTGGTAAATACAGGCATATGTGTAGAAGAAAATTGTAGGTAAATCAGACAGTCAATACTCTAGAGTAAAAATTACACAAATACATTGAATTTAAATATCTGTTTGTGCCATATATATGTGGTTAGTGCTTAAAATCGAACAGTTTTCAACTAAATACATTATACAGCACTTATCTATCTGTCTGTCTGTTGGTTCCGGGTAATCTCTGAAACGTGTGGACCGATTTTAACGGGGCTTTCACTGGCAGATTACTGGCAGGTTACAAGAGGTAACTGAGGATATATTTACTGTCAAAAAAAAATAAGGTTTGAAATTAAGCCTACGCGAGTGAGACCGCGGGAAACAGCGAGTATGATATAAAACAGACGTTTGACTGAGAACAAGAGTAGGAACGCAGTTCTTGAAAACCTTTCAGTACGGAAATAATTCCAGTGGTTTTACGAGCTGCGGGCTAATAAATTACCGTTTATCTTGTATACCATTCAAAAGAGATTTTAGGGGTTGCCCCCTAATCCAAGATAATGGAGGGCAACCGATTTTCACTCGTGATGTTCTCTATGGGAAATATGTTTTGCTAATGTGTCAAGCAGTTCTGTAAATTCTAATTCATATTTGTTTTATTTTATTAGACTTTTACCAAAGTACTTTCAAATCGTTCAAGAAATACACGATTTCATAGAATTATACTGTAGGTATATAAGTTCTACTTTTATTAATGTAATAGGTGGATTTTTTGTACATTTTGCGACATGAAAACGTTCATGTGAATATTGCCTAAAAATGTCCCAGGAATGCAATTATTATTATGTTAAGATAACTCATACTCTAGTTGGTTTAGACATTCCTTACAATATACCTATATTTTTAATTAATATGAAGCATAGAGCATCAGTGGCCTCGGGCTTTGAGCAGTCGCCTGCTACGCAAAGCGACGCAAGTTCGCATCCGAGTGGTGGCCCCACTGGGATGAGTTTTTCTAATAACTTATGTGCTGTGATTTCACACCACGTGCTTTACGGTGAAAGTAAACATCGTGAGGAAACGTGCACATGTCTGCGAAGTAACTAATAATTACTTAATTGAAGTGCCTGAGACGGCGATGGACTCACCCTCTGTCACGTTGGCACTTAATCATATTCGCTGAAATGTGGGTGTTGATGTTCTAACACCTTCGGGGACCCTTCTGAGATGGCGTGAGAATATTAATCTTTTATTTATCTAAATATATATAACTCAAACGTGACTGACTGACTGACATACCTACTGGACGGATCGGGCTGAAATTTGGCATGCAGGTAGATGTTATGACGTAGGCATCCGCTAAGAATATAAGGATTTTGATTAATTCTACCACCAAGGGGGTAAAATAGGGGATGAAAGTTTTATTTTGTATACAATTCTGGTTCGCCTATGAAATTTCTTCAACTTTTTAGCACCCCATTAAGAAAGTTCGCCCACCATTGCTAATCGGTTTCATCCGACGGTAACAAGATTGGTCGGCATTACTTTGCTGATCACGTATATAGCGGGAAATGAAGGAATTTAATTGCTATAGGGAAGATTGTAAAGTCTCCTTTAAATTTAGGTGACATCGTTGTCTAGTGGTTAGTATACCTGACTGCACTAGGTGTCGTAGGTTAGGTTCCCATGTCTATGCACGCATCACGAAAAAACTACGTACGTATGCTCACGCTTGTATTCCCCGAAGGGGTACGCAGAGGTGTTGTAATAACACCCACCTTTCACCGAAGATGATTAAGTGCCAACGTGACATATGGTGAGTCTTTCGCCATCACAGGCACTATACACACGTCTTTGAATTACTTCACAGGCATATGCCACATGAGTTTTTCTAGCTGAGACTCAAACTTGCTAAGCAGGCGACTGCTCAAACCCGAAGGCCACCGTAAAAACTAATTAATGGATTATTTTAAAATTTGCCATGACAATTTTATTAGTGCCCGAGTCTACATTTATTTATTTAGGGCACAATATTTCGCGGAATCATATATTATTATTTATATCCACAGATATGTATATAATAAGCTTCTTCGCAGTTTTAATTGCAAGGATAATCCTTCAGATGCAATTAAAACTCCGCAAAACGAGTAAAAAATAGGCTAAAATCAACCATATCAGCAATCCAATCTATGTGTCATACAGCAACCTCTCACAGAACCCTTATCAACCCTTTCATAGCCCTCTGTCGCCACTCCATAAGTTTCCCGACATAAGAAAAAAGCAATGATAAGCCTTGTTAACTCGACCCTGGAGGGAGAAAGTTTCGGGTCTCATGATATTTTATATGCCGCACAGATTCTTCAAGAACGGAGATTAAATAAAAACCGAGCATGCGCAAGGATTCTGTAACACAATCTATACTTAATATATCGCACACTCAGAACGGTAGAGGCTCAAATCAAAAACATTTTTTTGGATATCGCAATCAGCAAGTTTGAATTAAAACATAGGCAGTAATTATTTGACTAGTTTTGAATTCCATACTTTCTCGCAGAACACCATGCACTCTAACAATAACTTGTTCCATCCTTTATCAAACACATCCACAGTAGGATTAGACTCCAGGAGAGCATTGAGTGCAGTCAACGAGCGAGGTATGGGGGACTTAGCACGAGCTACTGTTCGACTGTTGGGGACAGCGAACAGCTTGTGTTTCCTACTACGCAGGTACCTGTCAGGAACGAAGAGTCGACACAGTTCACCAATCAGTTCGGGGGCGTCGATCATCCCGCGAAGAACCATAAATGACGCAGCAATCTGTTCAACCTCCCTTCTGACTTTAAGGGAGTTATAATTCAGGCACCCCAGCTGGAAATTTGTGTGTGTATTGTGTATACAATGTATTTTATATTAAAGTAAATATACACTTTTTGGTCTGTCTATCTTAACATAATTATTTTCGCAAATTTTTGAGTTGTGTCCCTATCGTTCTGAAGGTGCGATATAAACATGAAGAGTTTGTTTGCTTGACGCGTTGATAGGAACTACAAGGGGGCAACTATGATCTTTTAAGCGACGCGTATGAAGAACTTAGTTCTTTGATGTTTAATTTTACGGTACCAAAAAGAAATTTCCAAACTGAGTAGTTCTTAATACGCTCTGCTTAAACCGATGATGGTCTGATTAGAAAATAGATTTTGAGATTATCAGGAAAGCTATATATGCTATAGATTACATCACGCTAAGATCTATCGTGTTTAGTTTGCATTAGCGTAAAATAACTATTCCACGCAGACAAAGTCGCGAGCAGAAGCTACTATTTTAATATTTCGAGAAAAACGAAACAAAATATTCTCTAGCAAAAATTTTTATAAGAAGAAATACAAACTGCAAAACTAATTTCGATTTCAAACTATGATTTGTAGATTTCTCAATTTTTATGTTACAAGCTTATATTTCTTGTTTAATGTAACATTTTTCACTTAAAACTTAACTTAGTTACTTAGTATTTGAAAAAGAGCAAGAAAATATTTTATGACATCTAAAGTTAACCTTTAGAACGAAGCTTACTCCTCACGATAGGGTCATGTTCAACATTTATTTTTAATAAGTTGTTTTACAGACAGACAAACAGCAAGACTAGAATGGTTCAATGTTTTCCCGTATGGTATAAAACCTTAAAAATATATTTTACTTATATGTCAATTAAACTCTTTTACTAATCAGATATAATTAACAAAATTGACAAGCATTAAAACAGTAAATAAATGTGCTCACGCCATCCCAGAAAGGTCTCCGAAGAGATTTGTTTTAGCTGTTATAATAGCAACACTCACTTTTCGCTGAAGATGATTAATGGCCGTTTCAATACTTCTAATAGTTCATACTTTCATTCCAATAAACTATCGCTAATTATATTTTTTATGAAATTGAACGTATGGTAGATCACATCTGACAGATAACTGGCGATAGCAATCTATCTGTAAACTTTGATAGGTTATTGAAAACGGCCTAGGCTGTCAACGTGACAACTGACAGATAGTGAGCTGTGCCACACGGTATCGACCGTATACTTAATATCATGGGTTCAAAATTACTTTTAAGTATTATATTTTTACGAATCGATTGTATGGGAGTATAGAAAGGTTTTGTTTTTAGACCATTTCGGGTAATTTTTTTTATTTTTTCTGCGCAAGAACCATCCTCGTACTTCACGGAATATTATAAAAAAATATTAGCAAATCGGCTCAGCCGCTCCCAGATTTGCGCTCAGCAACACATTCAGCGATTCATTTTTATATAATACTAGTCGTGCCCCGCGGTTTCACTCGCGTAGACTTAATTTTATGGGTGTATTTTTCCACGGAACCCTAACTTAAATAAAATACCACTTCAATTATATTTACCTGTATCTATAGATTTTATTTTATGTCCTTCTCCTGGTTCTAAGCTACCTCCCCACCAATTTTCAGCCAAATCGGTTTAGCCGTTCTTGAGTTATAAGTATTGTAACTAACATGACTTTCTATTATATATATAGATACCATTATATGTATTTACGGTCGAATACAAATCCTGGATAAGAAAATTAACAAAGGGGGGAAGAAACTATCCATACGATTCTCAAAGTCAAAAAATCTGATCTGCTAAAACTTCTCAGCGAAATTTAATTACACACACATTATATATATATATATATATATATATATATATATATAGGTCATTACAGACAATTTATATTAGCAAAGGGTTTCTCAGCTAAATAGTACTAGTACGTAGGTCGTCCCAAAAACTTAATATCCCGCGTTGAATGTCTCCGAACTTTCGGCCGGAATATAAATGGCCTTGTTTAAGGTGGCCTATGCTCATCTTACGGAATGTTGAAATTGTTGGATCAATCAAGAGCCGTGGTGGCCTTGAGGTTTGAGCAGTCGCAAGTTCGAAACCCAGCGGGGCCTGTACCAATGAGTTTTTCTAAAAAACTTATGTACAGTGATTTCACACGCGCTTTACGGTGAAGGAAAACATCGTGAGGAAACCTGCATATTTCTGAGAAGTAATTCAATGAAGTATGTAAAGTGTCTGAGACGGCGATGCACTCACCATCTGTCACGTTGGCACTTAATTATCTTCGGTGAAAATGTTGTTATTACAACACCTCTTCGGGGAATACAGGTGTGAGCATATGTATGAATGATCAAGCTGTTTTTTTTAAAGTTTCAACGGATTCAGGTCCGTAAGGTTTTGCTTTGAAAAGATAGATACACTTAGAAGATTTTTGGTTTATTGGTATCTGGCATTTGTATTTCATCGCAACATTCGTAGATAGGAATAACGCTTTAGATTAGATTTTACACTTTCAAGATATTAAGTATAGAGGATTATAGTAATACTTAAATCCTGTAATGTTACACTTACCGCCACCTAATGGTAATAATTTCTTTGCATTAATATATGTGCCGTCATGAGCTATGAGCGCTGACATTGAATGCGCTGTAGTAATTTTTTGGATGTTGTATAGAGCGAGTGCTAACAAATACATCCTCACTATTTTCCCATTATTCATCTGTAGTCATACTATTCAGATTTTTTTATGTAAAGATATCTACAGGGCGTAAGCTATGGTAATTATTTTAAACACACTATATTCAATTATTTTCAAACGCTGGTGCTTTTAAAAAGCTATTAAAAGTGTGCAGAATATCCGCTACATTTTCATGAAATTGTATGAAACTCTACAAAACTGCGATACAGATTCAATATCCCTGTGTATTAGATAGAGCGTTTGGAGCGGAGAATTCAATTTTACTACGTATCTGAAAAATTGAAAAATTTCCCAGCCTCCCGGTGGACATGCACTATAATCCAAGCGCACTAGGAACTGTGTATACTTTTCACATCCTTTTCTACAATACTTGTGACCTTGCGTTACTTCGGGTTACGATTATCCCGCCTTGTTCGAATTTCTTCACGTTGATATTCAGAGCACTAAATCAAATCAAATCAAATCAAAAAGTTTTATTCAATATAAGGGACACTTGGAACACTTATTGAACGTCATTTTTCTTACGTTAACTTAAGTAAATTTACTACCATTTCCAAAAGTAAGCCTGTCAGGAGAAGAAACGGCGAAACAAACTCCCCGGTTTTTTTTTTTTTTTTACATGTGTCCCTTCTATATACATAGGGTTGCTTAAGTACATTTCAATGGAAGAGTGAGCAACTCATTGCCATACTTGGCTATCATCAATATACTCAGTTACACTATAATATGCTTTTTCACAAAGTTTCTGTTTGATGCTTGCCTTAAAACTTAAAAATGGTAGTTCACACATTTTTAATGGTAGTTTATTGAAAAGGCGTATACTTTGCCCCACAAAAGAGTTACTAGTTTTGTGCAGTCTAGTCACAGGGACACGGAGTTTATCCCTCTTGCGTGTATTTATATTGTGCATATCACTATTTTTCTTAAAACTATCTATATTCTTTCTTACATATATCAAATTTTCAAATATGTATTGACATGCCACAGTCATTATCCCTATTTCTTTAAACTTCTCTCTGAGAGAATCTCTAGATTTGAGTTTATAGATTGCACGAACAGCCCGTTTCTGCAGCACAAAGATAGAACTGATGTCTGTAGCATTTCCCCATAAAAGGATGCCATAAGACATAACACTATGGAAATAACTAAAATAGACCAACCGAGCTGTGTTTATATCAGTTAGGTGTCTAATTTTCCTTACTGCGAATGCTGCAGAACTGAGTCTTTTCGACAATCCAGCTATATGGGGCCCCCATTGCAATTTATGATCCAATGTAACTCCAAGGAAAACTGTTGTTTCAACAAGGTCCAACACTTCGTCGTTGATAAGTACATTGGTTTGCACTTGTTTCACATTTGGCATAGTGAACTTGACACATTTAGTTTTTTTACTATTGAGTACTAAGTTATTAGCGCTGAACCAATGTACTACGTCAGAGAGAGCATTATTCACATCGTCAAGGTTAGCTTTTTGCCGGTCTATCTTAAAAATCAGAGAAGTATCATCAGCAAATAATACAATATCGTGTTTATTGCTTACCATGTAAGGTAAATCATTAATATAAGTTAAAAAGAGAAACGGACCAAGAATTGAACCCTGTGGAACACCCATCTCTATTGGACACCCCGGAGATGTTACGCCATGTATATCGACTTTTTGTATTCTATTACTTAGATATGAAGATATAAGTTTTAGAGCCAGGTCTCTTACACCGTAGTGATCTAACTTCCTGATCAACGTTTCATGGTGCACACAATCAAAGGCTTTAGATAGATCACAGAATACACCTAGAGCATCCTGTGAAGCTTCCCAAGCTTCAAGAATTTTTCTAATGAGCTCGACACCTGCATCGGTAGTCGAGCGACCCTTTGTGAAACCGTATTGTTTAGTGTGCATCAAATTATGTTCATTAAAAAAGGCTAAAAGTTGATTAAGTATTAGTTTTTCAAAAATTTTACTGAAAATTGGCAGTATTGATATAGGTCTAAAGTTCGTAGGGTCGTTAATACTACCAGCTTTTAGTAAAGGAATTATTTTACTATACTTCATTTGATCAGGAAATTCACCACTTTCAATACAAACATTAAATAATAAAGCTAGATCAGTAGCAACAATATCAATAATACTATTGAGTACTTTAACAGAAAGTCCCCATAAATCAGCTGAATTCTTCATATCTAGCGTTTCAAAAGTTTTGACAATGTCTCTGGGGGTAACAGTTTTAAACTTAAATGCAACGTTACATTTATCCACATGCATTTTTAAAATGGCTTCTGCTGCTGCGGGAGACGAATTTAAGGCTTTGGTTAATGAAACTGGTATATCAGCAAAGAATGTCTCAAAAGTAGTTGCCACATCAATATCAGTCTTAATTATATGATCATTAATTTTTAGAGTTATTGAGTCATTCTTAAGAGAAGTTTTTCCAGTTTCAGAATTAATAATGTCCCAAGTTGTTTTAGTTACATTGGAGGACTTCAAAATTTTATTTCTCACAGCAATAGACTTGGCGTCTGAACAAACCTTTTTAAATAATTTTGAGTAATTTTTAACATAATTTGTAAATTCCAAATTAAAATTAATAGATTTTTCTTGATAAAGTTCATACAGCCTTCGTCTACTTATGTGAATGCCTGGGGTAGCCCACTCACTAAACGACAAACGTTTTCCCAATAGAACCGTCTTCGGGGTAAATATGCGCTTATGTTCTGCGTGTACAATTTGAAAAAAAGAATTGTACATTGCATTACACGCAAGGTGGTTATTTATTAAAGGAAACTTACTTTGGACATTACCTCGAAAACGGCTCAAGCGATTTGCATTTATGGGAATATAAGTAACTCTTTTCTTGGGAGCTTTCACATTTTTCTTACTGAAAGTTATTAATTGGCCACAGTGGTCAGAGTCTAATTTACTTATGATTTCATTACTAGTGGGCCGAAAGTTTGTGAACACGTTATCAATGCAAGTTGCTGATGAACTTGTTATTCGTGTTGGCTCAGAAAATAAGTAAAATAAATTAGAGGAACTAAAAAGGCATTTTAATCGATTGCTCATGGATGAATTTTCTAAAATATTGACTGATTTGTGTGATTGATTGAAATAAGAAACTGAGAGCCGTGGCGGGCGTGGGGTTTGAGGAGGCGCCTGTTACGCAAGCAACGCAAGTTCGACTCGCAGATAGAACCCCTCTACCGGTGAAGGAAAACATAGTGAGGAAATCTGCATATGTCTGAGAAGTAAACCAAAGACGTATGTATAGCGCCTGAGACGGCGATGGACTCTTATTCGGTGAAAAGTAGGTGTTCTTGTTACAGCAACTCTTCCTACCTCTTCGGGGATGGTAGTGGTGCCAATACAGGAGTAAGTCAATTACCTTTTTTATAATATTTCATTAGTACAGGCCCTGCTGGGATTCGAACTTGCGTCGCTTTTGCAGCAGGCGACTCCTCAACCCCAAGGCTACCACGGCTCGCTGCAAAAAGTTATGGTACATAAAAAATATGTACACGGGTCAACTATAGAACCTCCTCTCAATTTCATCGTTTCAAAAAAAAGAAAAGAAGTAATTTCTTCAATACTTCTTGAAAATTACTGGCCATTTACATTAAACGTCTGTTGGAACGCTGGTACAGACAGCAAAACAAACGAGAGCCAACACGGTATAATACATCTGCTAAAACATCTAAAAGGCAAAGATAAAAAGTTCCATTTACTGTTTTTTGTCGGTATAAATTAGGGCCCGGCTTTAAATCGCCGCGCCAATGATTAACACTGCCGGAACACGCGAACATTTTGTTAGTTAATGCTTCTATTTTTGTAGCATACTCCTTCTAATATATTATGCAATTCTCGTGTAACAGTGTTTGTGAAAAAACTCATCCGAAACGAACCGATTTTTTTGCGTATTCTGAGGAAACCACATGAACTATTTTTCATACTCCCAATTGACAAGCGTGGTCCACTATAAAAATGTATACGGCGAAAGAACGATCTCGAGTCCCACTAGGACATACTACGGACATATTATGGAAACTGCCTTTTTGGTCTAGTGTTTGTAAGCGAGACTGTGGAACATGACATACTGGGTTCCATCCCCGGTTCGGGTAAAGTGATACGGGGTTTTTCATTTATTATTTCCCAAAAGCCTGGAGTCTGGATCACTGCCTGGCAATAGGCTCGCCGCCTATTACGGCGGAGCCAGGAGGACATGCATAGGGACCGGCCTGCGCAGCGGGACCCACCACCAACCATTCGCTTTCGGATTCCGCCCGTGACGGACGACACCTCTCTTTTATAATTGTATATCGTTACATGGCAAAATAGAATCAGCTCCTATTAATACAGTTAACTTTTATTTTAATACCATAATACTCACTTTCGGAAGAGGAAAGATGATTGGCCACCTTGAACGACATGACAGTTTCTTTAAAAACAAAGAAAAGTAGAAGGAAAGAGAGGAAGACCCAGGGTAACACACATGAGATAAGTTATGGAAAAGGTGTCTGTCATTATACAGACGAATGGAAGAAATTGCATCGGTTACACCGACAAGAGTCACAACTCTTAAAATTATGATGATGAATACTCATTTCATAGGATTAACAAGGATAGCAAGTTCGAATCCCAGCAGGGCCTGTACCAATGAGTTTTTCTAAAAAGCTTATGTACAGTGATTTCACACCACGTGCTTTACGGTGAAGGAAAACATCGTGAGGAAACCTGCATATAGAAGTAATTCAAAGACGTATGTATAGTGCCTGAGACGGCGATTGACTCACCATCTGTCACGTTGGCACTTAATCAAATTCGGTGAAAAGTGGGTGTTGTGATCTACAACACCTCGGCCTACCCCTTCGGGGAATACAGGCGTGATACATATGTATGTATGTATGTATATATTTAATGAATTTGGAATTACGAACAGACACTTCAACTTTAGTTAGGTGTATGTATAGATAATGTATAATTAAACATGTTTGAATAAATATGACTTCATACGAATATTCATACTGAATCAAGTTTTCTTTTGAAGGTACGAGTTGAAAGAGGTGACTTAAGTAATCGTATAATTTGCATGTAAAATAATAAGATACAAGGGAGGGCTTGTAACTTTGACGTCATCAGGTCAGAAAGGGTTAATTTGTATAGCTTAGTGTTGGAACAAACATATGAAACCTTAACTCGATCTGCATTGAGTCGTTTTTCCACTAAAATCATGATCTCAGTGAACATTGAATATTTTAAATATGTTGGATACAAGACTTTTTGTTGAATTTATATAAAATAACTAGATGTTCCCCGCGGTTTACAAAGCGACTGCGAGGAAAATCTGTGATCTGGGTAAAACCAGTTGTCAGACAATTTTAGGCCTCCGACTGACCTGTAACGATTGCGAAAGATGATGCATTGTCAACCGGGACCGACGGCTTAAAGTGGTCTCCGGTAACTCGGGCGGTCACCCGTTAACTTAGCTGATCAAATGATAAGCACCATCGCAACTGTGCCACGAGTACATATGTTTATAGTGAATAAAAACATACATACATACTCACGCCTGTATTCCCCGAAGAGGTAGGCAGAGGTGTTGTAATAACAACACCCACTTTCACCGAAGATGATTAAGTGCGTGACAGATGGTGAGTCCATCGCCGTCTCAGACACATAACATACGTCATTGAATTACTTCTCAGAAATATGCAGGTTTCCTCACGATGTTTTCCTTCACCGTAAAGCACGTGGTGTGAAATCACTGTACATAAGTTTTTTTAGAAATACTTATTGGTACAGGCCCCGCTGGGATTCGAACTTTCGCCACCATTGCTCTTGAATTAAAACATGCACAGTATTCCCAATATTTTCACTGCACACACAGCATGTATGTAGTGTATAAAAAGGAAATGTACGACTCACATTCTGTAATAACCAAAATAAAGTATTGGTATAAAAGGAACGCACAAACAATCCAAGAACTTTTCAATTTCCCTCATTCCTTTCAAGAGGGCGCCAATCAAACAGCTTTGAGGAAATCGTTTTTTGGATACATGTATGACTCTCACAATTACATAAGGCGACGTATACAAGGAGATCAAATCAAATCAAACATTTTTGGTCGCTTTTCTTGCATTTTTCCATTCATCTCGTGGACTGAACACCGCACCAATACGTCAATCCGAAGCCAATTAAAAGTCCTCACTCCTCTCTCCGTAGTCTGCTTGCGGAGGGCGCTTTCTTTCTTTGGACACGTGGCGAGAAGAGAAACACACAGCCTAGAGAAAAGCATAATGGTTGTCCGTGTCGAGGGAACGAGAAGTAGAGGCAGAGCTCCAACTCGCTGGACGGATCCTCTCCTAGAGGCAATTAATTATCCGCAATTCAACATGCTCAGAGGAGGTCGCGGCACAGTTGCTATTGCGCATATCAATCGATCAGCGGAGTTAAGCAACCCTAAGACTAGCCAGTAATTGGATTGGTAACCGCCCGAGTTCCCTCCGTGCCTCGGAGAGCACGTTAAGCCGCCGGTCCCAGTTGCCAATTTATCATCTTTGGAAATCGTTACAGGCCAGTCGGCGGCCTAAAATAGTCTGACAACTGGTTTAACCCAGATCACAGATTTTCCTCGTTAAAGGGGTTGCGAAGGTCAGATGGCAGTCGCTTCGTATAAAAATCAGGTGATCAGTCACATCGGGTTGAATCAAGTGCCGACCCCAACAATGTATGGGATAAGGCCCGGGAGATGATAACTTCATCATGCTCAGAACAGAGCAGCCTGGAGAGCTCTTACAGATAGAGCTACTTATGGTGGTCACAGCCTCAGCTGAGAGGAAAACGATGAAGAAAGAAGAAATTCCATTTATAAAATTGACAGTTTTTTTTATCCGTTCATAAAAGTGTGAAACTTACACTAGATCTATTATTTCTGACTGTGATCTATTATTTAAGTATTCAATACTTCCGATAATCTATTTAGTATTACATGAGTTTAATTGCGTGTTGCGGTCCTTACGGATCGTGGCGCTGTTCGACTAACGATGAATGATTTTTTTTTCCCTTTAAAATTAGGAAACCGTTTGAACAGTTGTCTGATATGCTGAGTACTTGGTAAAAAGTCTAATCGAATAATAAAGAAATTTTTGACTTTGACTGTAATGTGACAAAGGCCTTATGTTCTCTAATATACTTTCTCAGACCGTTAGAAAAACCGTCAAAATGTCTAATATCGAAATGGGGAGACGGGATTCCTGCTCGGACTTCGAACATGCCTGTTACGATGTCCCCTCGTATCAGGAGTAGTGATGTAACGGTGAGGTTTCGGATATCCGCATTTAAAATTATTGTGATAAATTTAGCAGTACTGGGGGCCAACCATCGTTTAAGCAGCACGTATTAAGAACTTCTCAGCTGCGAAGTTTGAATTTACGGTACACAAATGGAATGTCAAAGCTCAGAAGTTCTTAATAAGTTCTGCTTTAACCGATGATGGTAGGCCCCCGGTAACCTCGCCTCGTGAAATCATAATCAATATTTCTACATTTACCTTTGCAGTACCTACCCCTACTAGTTACCTACCTCTTCGGAAAATACAGAAATGAGCATGTATGTTGCCACATTTGAAAATGCCTTTTTTCATATAAATTATACAAATTTTATACGTTTTAGGATTTATATTTTAAAACAAAAAAAAATACAATTATGGATTTTGCTATTCAACGTGGCAATGCTGCCAGCCTTCTTGGCACGATCCCGAGAGACACCGATTTGGGACAAGTTTTCTACTTGTAATTAGTTTTTAGTTACTATATATTTAAATAAAATTCATTATGGATTTTATGTTTTACGGTTACGGTAACAAATTCGGTTTTTCGGATAAAAATTTTAAGTTCAATTTATAACCGAACCTTATTTTGAATCCTGAAACTCACTCTAGTTCTTAAACATTAACATAAGCAACAGCAAATGTCATCATGTTTTTAAATAATTATATTATATCCGAAAACTAAACACATCCCATCCCTTATACCTTTTTCCACTTGAGTGATCTCAAAATGAAGTTACCTTCGATTTGAGAAATAAATTCGGACCGCTCTGTCAAATATCCTTATTGACTCTACTCTGGCGAATTTACTGTGTTCCCTCCTTTATTGTATTTTGATAATAATTATTCGTCCAACTACAATTTAAAGTTTACTACAATCAGCAAGAATTCGTTGCAAGCAGTACAAATACATGTAAAACCTACTTCATGAGCATTATCTTGGACTGTTACTTAGAAATATGGCTAATTAAAATAAGTGAAAATATTATAGTCTTATTAAGGGATTATCTTAAATCTTGCTTGTTCTTAGAAAACTCTTCAAAATTGTTCTTAACAATCATATTTTCGTTTATTTATTTTTCTATCTATATGCTATCTATCTATATATATGTACTTAGTCAAGCTGTTTACACATAATGTTGTTAAGAGCCGTGGTGGCCTCGGGGTTTGAGCTGTCGCCTGCTACGCAAGCGACGCAAGTTCGAATCTCAGCGGGGCCTGTACCAATGAGTTTTTCTAAAAATCTTATGTACAGTGATTTCACACCACGTGCTTTACGGTGAAGGAAAACATCGTGAGGAAACCTGCATATTTCTGAGAAGTAATTCAAAGACGTATGTATAGTGCCTGACACGGCGATAGACTCACCATCTGTCACGTTGGCACTTAATCAAAAAATTGGTAAAAAGTGGGTGTTGTTGTGATAACAACACCTCTGCCTACCCCTTCGGGGAATACAGGCGTGAGCATATGCTGTATTCTTATCTAGCTCCAATACCTAAGTTCGTATTATGTATTCAATCTGTCTTTGTTAAATAAATAAAAGATATTTTCCATGTCGCAAAATTATCAATAGATAATGGTAAGAATGTAAATAGTTTGACATACATTTTTCTACGCTTACCTTCTTTCATTTACAACACACATTGTATAAATGATAAAGACATATGGAATTAAAACTCTGCACAAGTAGCTCCTGGCAATGACATGGTATGCAAATCATTGATACAATTCACTATTTTTTTGTTAATAATAGTGTTTTCTGTGTAATAAAATGAGCTGAGTTTCTTGCCGGTTCTTCTCAAACTTCGCTTTCCGAACCGGTGGTAAATTCCTTGACATTCATAAGTTTATCATTTTCATTTTCATCAACATTGATTACACTTCACAAACATCACAAAAGTGCTCTTAAAATTCACACCATGCCTATATTATTTGTTTTGTAAGGAGAAACCAGTGAACCGCGAAACTAAATCCTTTGGTGCAGAATTTAGAAGTAAACTTTCGACGACAAACTTTGATCTCCGATAATCCGGGAAAGAAAGTCCCATGAGGTACACTACCAAGATAAATGGCTCCCGGCACAAAATAAACGTTCAAAGGAGGTCTACTCCCAGTCAGTACTAGGCGCATGCACATAGGTGCATACTACCGAAAATTATCCCAAAGATCAGAGAGCTTAGTACTTACGCGCTTGTCTACAACAGTGAGCTTGAACCACTTTTTTATGGTATGTAATAAAACATGTAATAGTATAACGTTTTATTTGTTAGTGTGCCCCGTGGTTTCACCCGCGGTGACAACGGTTTTTTTAAATAAAAGTATCTTAGGTCACACCTTATAGCATTAGCTATCTGCCAGTAAAAGTTCCGTTAAAATTTGTGCAAGCATTTCGGAGTTTAGACAGACAGACAGAGAAAAAAAAATTAAATTGGTGTTTTCATGGCATTACCGTATCGTATGTATATAAGGAAAACTGTTATTTTTTAATTACAAACAGAGACTTCAATTTTATTTATCTGTATGTATATACGTATAGGTAGCTTTTGCCTGCAACTTCATCCACGTTAGGGCTAACGCTAACTTAAGCCCAAGATTAGCCTTAACGTGATGACTTAAATCATAACCTTTCTCAATAAATGGGTCCTATCTAACTATTACGCGCTTCGATAGACTAGGCCGCCCTTCTGTAAGCATTATATTTTACTTTCTCGGTTAGGTTTGGAAAAGTCGCACACAATTTGGAATCACTGGCTTTGCGCCAAAACGGTTACTTGGATAAAAAAAATTAAGAATATTTTAATCACGCAGAAATAACAAAATTCTGTTTGTTGCAATCTGATTGGATTTAATTAGCATTGTTTTATTAAAACGTATAAAATAATATAACTACTACATCTACACTACTATTATTAAGAGAAAAGATTTTTATTTTTGTGTGTATGTTTGTAAAGAATAAACTCAAAAACTACTGTGCGGATTTCAATTATTTTATCCGCGTACTTATTATAATTTAATGAAAACTAAAATTAATATTAAATTATTGATTATAAAAATATAAAACTCTTAACACGCTTATACTTTGTTATTGTTTCCCATATTGTCATAAAAATGAATTGTCGAAACACATCAGCCCCGCACACAATAGGGTGAAGCAACCGTAACTTACTTTTATGGTACCAAAATATCCCACGCATCATATAACCACAAAATAAAACACAATAACAAGGTCGACCATAACATAGTTTACATATAGGTTTACTACATGCAGTAAGGAATTTATGAACGCAGACGCGTGCGCGCATCTACGAGATCATAAGCGACCCCGGTGTCACAGTAAATATTGTATAAGCAACAGTACGGAATCTAGATCAACTTTTCGAAACAATAACATTTTCACATTCTTATTCTCGTATTTCGCATTCTTAAATGGTTAGGAAAAGTATGAACACGACGCGGGACTCGAACCCACGACCACTGCAAGCCGTGCAGTTGCTCGGCCAACTGAGCTACCTACTACTTCTATAGGATCACACCTCATGCATGGAATTTTTATTTTTTTTTGCGATTAGGGGCCCCCTTGCGCCATCTGTTGGTTTGCGAACCAAACTCTGGCATGCCGCGTCGTGTTCGTATTTTCCTAAATCATTTTTAAGAATTTAGAATTTAAATATGTGTGTCATGCATAACAATTTTATATTTAGATCGGGGTTAAGTCATTGATTTGATATGTAGCTAAATGTAACTTTAGACGTATCAGTCGAGTTTGGAGATCGGCCTTCTGTACCTTTCTATTTCATGGTATAACCCTGTCATGATCGAATGCCATTTAAGGGATATGACCAAATTCATGACCAAACCGTGACATTACAGGAGATGGTTCTACATACCGTTATTATTGTATGACCAGTCAACAGACTAATCATTAGTTTTTATATCACAACTAGTTCTAATCAGAAGAGTCTTATTTTTCGAGAGAGTAGATTCCTCTTAATGGTTTTCTTTTTTGAGGTAAAGTAGTAAAAATCATAATCAATATTTCAAATATTCAGAATATTGACAATACTATAAGCTTTTTAAGCAGTAAGGAATCTTTCGAAATGACAACACAACCAGACACCCGCATCGTCGAGGTAATAAGCGGCCCAGTTGGCTTACACAAAGTAACATTCTCTGGCGCTTGGGCGAATAGAAACGATTCAAATGTATTGAAATGACATAAATCAGTCACGTGACTTGACATTAATCAGTAACATTATCCTCACGCTTCGCTAGTAGAAACGATACACCATCTACAGGACATATCGCACTCTCAGAACGATAGGGGCTCAATTCGAAAGTCAAATGTTATTGGATATCGCGATATTGACATTAATTATTTTACTAGGTTTGAGTACAGTGAGACTTTTTATAATAAAGTCTAGTTTGTGTTTTGTCGATTAAAAAAAAATTTTTAGGTCTGAGCTAATTTTAATTAGTTCGCAAAATTTGGAGTTGAGCAACGACAGGGCGTTCTGAGGGTGCGATATGTCACGTGACTGGTTTATATAATTCCAATGCATTTTGTATCGTTTCTACTGGCGCAAGTGCGAGAGAATGCTAATTTGTCTAGTCTATTGGCGTAATGTGAGTAAGTATTTACTTATTTCAATGAATTGGTCTAGATTGCTCGAAAAACTTATATTTACACTGCCTTGTGATCAATATTCGCACACACAACTATGTATTTGTATAAGGCTTACAGGCTTTTGTTTACATTCTCGATGTTTGCCAAATAAATATTTGTGCTTCGCTCTTGGTAGAGGTAAAACCCCTGTGGTTCTACATCTACATAATATTAAAGATTTAGCTCTTGCAAAAAAGTATCCAAAACGCTAACCTACGTGCTAAGCTAGCTTTTTAAGGTCACTTCTTTCTTTATAAGATGACGTAATAGTACATCTAGAAAATAATAAGGTGCTGATGATGGTCTACGATATTCATGTTCGAGGCGTATTTCATATTAAACAAAAATTAGCAATCCCTTATGTTTAGCATATTCCCTATACATCTATACTCTATTCATATAAATAGGGCTACCTATACAATCACAGGTTAAAGTTAAAGTTACGCTACGCTACTTACTGATTTCTATTTGTACTATGTTAAATTGCATATTTCTGAGTCGTAAGAATTGCATTGCACTTTAAAGGTTTCGGTTTTAGGGATCCCAGGAAAATGTTGCCAGGTTTTACGAGGCCTACTTTCTTTTATACCTCTTAAAGAATTGCAGATTTCCTCATTATCTTTTCCTTCACCGTAAGACTCACATAATGTTTAGTAAACTTATTGGTTGGTGAGATTGTAACTTGCTACGATTGCTTTGCAGGCAACTACTTAAACCATTCGTACATCGCGGCTCTCTCATATCATCTCAGTCTGACTTTTGCATATTTTTTTAATTAAAACTAGCCTTAGTTACCATTTGTAAATTTTAAAAGAAATATTCATAGATAATAAAATCTTTCGACGTATTATGATTTCTTCGATGACAATAGTTCATTGCGCTTATATTCTCGTCATACTTGTGAACAGGTGCTGCTTGTGGGGGCTGGTCATCTCAAGCTACGCATTTAGCTTTAAGTAGAACTACTAGATTTTTCTTTATGTTCATTTTTATCGACATTTGTGCATTGCAACTGTGTCCATGGGCTTACATTTCTCAAATGATTTATTTAGTTTTTTTTCTAATTTGTATAATATTTTTGAAAACAGTAATTACTGAGTTTTTTGCCAGGTTCTTCTCAGTAATAGCAAACTTCCGAACCTGGCGGTAGTATGTATATTCCTGTGTAATCTTGTCGTTCTGACGATTTGAAACTGCTTTGTAAAAAGTCTAATTGAATAAAGATATTTTTGACTTTGAATATGTGTAGAGACATAATATTCGCCCAAGGAATTTGTAAAATTGATTGTAAAATATCCCGAGGGCGAACGCTAATGGATGTTGGTGTCGCGTCTTCCTTCGTAAACTCAATATTGTATCGTTAAAGTGCCCGGTGCCAAGCAACTTTCAACCTTAATAGTTAACGTATTTTTAAACGCTTCGATATAGTTTGCGCAGTAAGTAAGGGTGCGTTTTGCTTGTTTTTCGACGCTAATTTAAAGGCGTGTCTTGCAGTTTTTGTAGATTCATATTTTTTGTCATGAAAATTGTTTGGAAGTGAAAACATAAGACAAGTGCTAGAAATAATGAGTGTTTTGTTATTGCTTATATTGCGAACCGAGGCGATTATTCATTAATTACCAGTGCCCCATGGCTTCACCCGCGTAGATTTAATTTACAATACAATTTTTCCTTTAAATAAAAATTGCCTTAATCATTCCTGCCAGTGGAAGTCTCGCTAAAATCGGTCCCGCCATGTCAGCCGTAAGAAACATACAGACAGACTAACACATGTTTTTTAGGTGACAATCGCATATTATACTTGTATTTATTCAGTTGACCCATAAAAAATCAATTAAAATTTTTTTTTGGCCGTTTGTTTGTACCCTTACTGCGGGAATGATTGTACCCTATACAAGCGTTAGCACATATTATCTGTGTGTAATCTATAATTTGTCAAAAGTCAAAAGTCGAAAATATCTTTATTCGATTAGACTTTTTACAAAGTACTTTCAAATCGTTAGAATGACATAATTATACAGGATTATACATGCTACCGCCAGGTTCGGAAGGTTGCTTTTACTGAGAAGAACCTGGCAAGAAACTCAGTCATTACTCTTCGCAAAAATATTATACAATTCAAAGAATACAAAATAAATTATTTAAGAAACGTAAGCTCATGGAAAAAGTTCCAATGCACAAATGTCGATAAAAATTAACATAACTAAAAATCTAGTACATCCTTATAACTAAATGCGTAACTTGAGATGACCAGCCCCCACAAGCAGCACCTGTTCACAAGTATGACGTGAATGCCAGCCATTGACCTCCACAACCATCATAGAGGGAAGTGGACAACCCGTCATACAGATTGTAAGGTAAATGTATATATTTCTCTACATAGGCGAAGTAACGTAAATATTCACTAAAATAGATTGTATTCGGTCAGGGTATCTGGTCCGGCGGAATCTAAATAAGCAAAAGCATTGCTTTTATTTTATTCATTCTGCACTCGAAAGTTCACCACAACTGAAATTTATTTATGCATATGCTGGTCCAATGTTGTGGCTTGGGATTGTAACAGGGTATTTGTGTAAATGAGGTTGTACTGATCAGACCCATCCCGACCCATAAAATAGTAAATAAATAAAATTAAATAAATATGCTCACGCTATCTTAGAAGGCTCCCAGAAGGGTCCCCGAAGGTAAGCAGAGATGTTGTAACACACATTTCACTGAAAATGATCAAGTGCAAGGCCAAAAAAAAAGTAGGTTATACGAATGCCTGTTTTAGGTAGGTAGCCAATCAATATAACTAACTTAACGATGAAAATAAGAGGGAAAACGAGCCGTTCGCGATATTCAGATTATATATTTAACGACGACAAACAACCATTTCTATACATATATATATATATATAAAGTGAAACTAGTGAACCTGAGCCGTCGGTCCCGGTTACCAATTTTACATCTTTGGCAATCGTTAAAGGTCAGTCGGACGCCTTAGAATGTCTGACAACTAGTTTAACCCAGATTATCGATTTTCCTCGTAGACGCGTCGAAGGCAGTCGCTTCGTATAAATATCAGGTGATTGGCCACATCGGGTTGAATCAAGTGCCGACCCCAACAATGGTTGGGTAAGGTCAGGGAGATGATGATCCTAGGGAACCTGACAGACGTCCAGCATACCGAATGTAACTCCATCTGCCACAAACGCATACAAAAAAAATATTCAAATCTGCTGTTTAAGAGTAGTTCAGTGGCATACATACGTACAATAGAATTATCTATGCATCTATACATATATATACACACATACAGATACAATGGGACTTTCATTGATAGATGGCTAATGTTACAAGGAGTAACTTAGGCTATATTATTTAAAAAAATATGATTACCCAAAAATTATGACTACGCGGGTGAGACCGCGGGCCACAGCTAGTATAATATAAAGATATACACACACACTTATATATAGCACACCCACACATAGCCATTCTATTCAAGTGAGTTACTTATATATACTGTTTTTATATAAACTGCTGATAGAGGCAAGCGTCGTTGTCAGTCAATTTGTGATGACGTAATCAAACCTTCCAAACGATTGGCGTTGACATTCCTCAATCAGTCATCCCCTCATCTGGTTGTATGAGCACAGTGATTTTACTCAGACATTTTGTTAGTGACTGTCGTTAAAATTACGTCACTGATCGGAAACAAGTAGAAATGAATATGTTTAATCATATTTAAGTAGGTATAATTATCTTTAAAATAATCAGACACGTCAGCAGTCGCCTGCTACATAAGCGACTCAAGTTCTAATCAATGAGTTTTTCTAAAAACTAATGTACAGTGATTCATCACGTGCTTTACGGTGAAGGAAAACATCGTTAGGAAACCTGCATAATGTCTGAGAAATAATTAATATATAGAAACATGTTAGACAATTTAACATCAATGTAATTACTAAATACTAACTGTGCGCCGCTGTTTCACCCGCGGCACGCTAATTAATAAAATAAGCCTAAGTTTCTCTTTGTAAAATTAGCTATCTACTTGTTAAGGTCCTGTTAAATTCCGTTATTAGCCGGAACAAACAGACAAAAAGACAGAGAAAAATTTAATAAAATATGCCCTATTTTAGTGAAAAGCTATTATTTTGGAATTACAAACAGACACTTCAATATTATTTATCTGTATATATATCTCGAATGCTCATGTAACTTGAACGAACAAATTTTCGCATCCATTAAAAGTGACAACATTATGAGGAATACTTTCGCAACAGTTAAGTTATGGGGTGGTATTCGTGTGCCCGGGAGCGATAACGCTTCTAGATTTCCGCCAGAGTTTTTGTCTAAGTGAAATTCGTAATGTTTACATATAGTTAGAGGAGTACTAATACTGAATAGAAACTTAATTATATATACAAGGAACAGTATTTAAAACTAATTACAAGTAGGAAACTTGTCCCGAATCGGTGTATCTCGGGATCGTGCCAAGAATGGTAGCTCTGCCACGTTGAATAGCAATGCTGATTCTCTGAGCGAGAAAAGCTCCAACCCGCTTGTCACGGGAGACTTCTACCAGACGACGTGCAAACCTCCTTGAATAGTTGATCAGCATCCGGACCCCAAGTCCCAGAGGTTCAACCGCAAACGCAAATACTCTTATTTCTCCAGTTATGTTTTTGGGAGTCCCGTGTAATTGGAAACAAGCCTATTGCTATTAACCGGGCATAAATCCAGACTCCGGGCTGGAGTCAAACGGAAAAGTACGTTACCATTCACACGACCCGAGGATATTCATTGTATCAATCCAGTATTTTTAGCTTTTAGCAGTCATCAATCACTGACGTGCATAATCAGACAAATAAAAAAAATACCTCCCAATTGGGACATCTGATATCATGACGCGCTCGATATTGACATATGCCTGTTTAATTACTCAACGCTCTTCTGGATGTATATTCTGAATGTGATTTGTTTGCGGATGAATGGAAGTATATTATGGCAGTATGCTTGGAGTAGTAAGACTGAATAAATGAATGAATAAAATGCGAATAAATAAATAATTGAGTTATGGAAAATTGTAAGCAACAAAATATAGAACGAGAGTATATCAGAATAAGATCCAAAGATGCTGTTGATCCCAAACAAAGTTTGATAATGTGAGCCGCTAATTTCTTGAAAATATCAAGTTCTCCCTTTGATTAATGTTTAAATGGGTGATTAGTAATTTGAGTGTCGGTCCCTTGACGGAGATTGAGACAATATTTACTTTGCAGAGGCTCAAGGCGGCGTGAGGAGGTGCTACTGACGTCTGTTACGAGTAAACAGACGGATTTTAACTCCTCATTAATTAAATATCTTTAGGTTTGTTCATTTTAAATTACATTCCAAGAATGTTTTTTTTTTATTGTAGGACTTTGAAGAATATTAATTACTAGCTCTGTCAATCTCAATTGTATGTTAACAGACGCATTATAAACTAGCGGAATTTTATATCTATATCTGTACTTTTATCTATGCCACCAACGAATACTTTCGTATTTTGGCCACATAATGCGAAGGGGTAATGTGAGTCTAGAGAAATTGATCGTAGTTGGGAACACAAATGGCAGACGAGCCCGAGGCCGGTCTCCTACCAGATGGACCGACCAAATAAAATACTCCAGATCCCCGAGGCTTAGCTCCGTCGTCAGGGTCGCGATGGACAGAAGCCGATGGAAACAAATAATTCACTCCAAGTGTGGACGTCTCGTTGATGACCACGATCCTCAATCATGAGGGAACGACTAGAGAGCGAGATTTATCTATAATCTGTACATTAAACTGAATATTTTTTTTTATTTATGTACCGTACATACTATATTAGTAGGTAATATATAAAACTGAAGAGTTTTTTTGCTATCTTGAACTTGAAATCTGAAGAAATAATTTTTATTTGGAATTACAAACAAACACTTCAATTTTATTTATCTGTCTAAATAAAGATACTGAATTGACTAGGTCATAATACTTTCAATTTCCTGTATAAAATTGATCCACAGAATACAAACCTGTGAAATATTAAAGGTAAACGAGGCGTTACAGAATAAATAATGAATTCCACTACAAAAACATGGATTAAAGTGAAATCGTGCGGATCGCAATATCCGCAAGCAGACGCTCCGTGAACACATAATATCTCTTTGATCTAGCCCATCGTTTCAATTTAAATATTTCCAGAGTTCCTTATTGTACTTGCAAGGGTCCCTGAAGGGGTAGGCTGGAGTGAATAACACCTTCTTTTCACCGAAATTAGTCCAAATAGCAAATTTATGCCTCTCACATTGCTGTGCCCTAACAAGGTTGTTAGTCATAAGTTATAATCATTATAATTAAGTTTATACATGTGTGTACATATAACTAACTCGTGCAGTCAATATATGAATAATAAAAACCTGATACGCAAGCGACGCAAGTTCGAATCCCAGCGGGGCCTGTGCCAAAGAGTTTTTCTAAAAACTTATGTCCAGTGATTTCACATCAGGTGCTTTACGGTGAAGGAAAACATTGTGAGGAAACCTGCATATGTCTGAGAGTAATTCAAAGACGTATGTATAGTGCCCGAGACGGCGATGGACTCACTCTCTGTCACGTTGACACTTAACCAGATGCCGTGAAATGTGGGTGTTGTTGTTACAACTCCTCTGCTAATCCTTTCGGGGAACCTTCCGGCATGACGTGAGCATTTGCTGAGAAGAGCTGTGCAAAAAACTCAGCAGTTTTTTGGACAGCTCTTCTCAGCAAAAGCAACGCTCTGAACCCCTTGTATGAAGTCTTATCAAATGGAGATATTTCCGATATTTGAAATACTTCACTGGATTAAAGCAAATATTTATAGGAAACCAAATATTTCCATGTACCTAATAAACTCGTAATTATCTGTGGTTAAAACCAAGAACTCTTTGTAAAATGTAACGCATTATATTCTGTTTAATTTAACAAACGTACAGAAGAGAAAATAGACACGGAACCACCAAATTGCATTATGATCCCCGCCTCCCTTTCTATTTTCATTTACGGATCTGCATTTCATTTCCATTATTGTATCACGCGCGTTTTATCCAATTTTCACTTTTACATGTCGCTATTTTATAGTACCCTGTGTACCGACTGTTGTTATTTACTCTGTTTTACGAGTGGTGTTGTCTGGCCGCTTAACTAGCTGTGTATTTCGGCTTTACCCGCGTTGGATTAATAATAAAAACTTTTTCTTTTGTATGTAGGTATGCGAAATTTCAATGTGCTTCTCTAATATATACAAAACTCGAATTGACTGTTTTGTTATGATTTTTTGAGTATGTTTAATCGACATAATGATTTTATGCATTGGAACTTACTGGCTTACATTTCTTAAGTGTTTATTTAGTATTTTTTAAGTAGTATAATATTCTTGAAAGGAAATTACTGAGTTACTTGCCAAGTTCTTCTCAGTAAAAGCAACCTTCCGAACCTGGCGATAGCATGTATAATCCTGTATAATAATGTCATTTTGACGATTTGAAAGTACTTTTAGGTTTTAGTTTGAATCTGAGTTTGAGATCTCCCCTAGGTAGTCCGCCCCAAGCATTTAGATAAAACAACTTTCCCCGGATACAACTAGTTTTCATATACATTTTTCGTTACATTCTCCGCATCGTCACGTTGAACAACACTACTAATTCACAGAGTAAAATATTCTCAAACCTGCTGCCACGGGAGTTCAATTAAATTAAATCCCAATCTGTCTGACAGAGAGTCCCAATCTGTCTGACAAAATGTTCACAACAAAATCAAGAATGAAGATTTGAGAACAACAATCCGACACATGTCCAAACTGGACACATATCCTCATTCCTGACAAATATATTCTCCAGAATAACGTACAAGTGTGTTGGTACGAAGATAAACTATCCGGACAGCCGGCTGTAATTTACGGCCAGTCTGATGTTTGCGGCCGGAAAGCGGTCACATCGGGTCGTATAATGTCCATTTCTTAATTCCTTGTAGCCTCGTGTGCGTAAATAAATCTAATCCGTACTCAATCGTCCATGGACCTTGAATCATACAATCGTAAATATGTTACAATCTTGCATTGAGACATTTATGGTGCTCTATTTCTACAATCGTTACGTATAGACTAATCAAAATTGATACCTCTTATTGCAATGATAGTTCAGCTGTGTGACAGTGACAGATTTATACACGTCATACACCTACATACAAACACATTTATAGAGCGTATGTGAGCGAAAGTGTCGGTAGAAACTGTCCAAAGAAGAACCAGTATGACCAAATTAAGAATATTATTCAGAAAGGTCAAATTCGCAGCACTCGTAACGGAAGGAATTGTATGAAGAGATGCATGAATGTGGATGAAGCGAAAGAAGTATGTAAAGATCGTAGCATGTGTCCTTAATACACTCTGATTAAATCGATAATGGTGACTATCGTTCGCTAATGGAAACGATAAAAAGTGTACGGGAATGACACATGTCACGTGACTTTTTTGTGTCTTTTCCATATATTTCTTATCATTTCTATTAGCGCAAGCGCGAGAGAATGTAATTTTGTCTAGGCCAGATCTTTTTATTTTGCGTAAAGAAAAGCGTAAAGTCAATAACGTCATTTTTAAAGACATATATAAAGTCATATGTGACGGCAACAGATAAAATAAACCAAACATTCCAGTGGAAATAAAGCTATATCACTTTCTCGACCATTAATCCTAATCGTAAATCAACCATCAAACAATCCTCTCTGATGCTCAGTCCTTAAATCTATTGACCCTAACCGCAAAGTTTTGACATTGGAACTTATTTATTAGTTACCTCCCGAACTAAACCAATAACAGGAGGATATCTGCCAAATGGGAATAGTTTGGTAGGTATTTTTATAGATAAATAAAATCACCTGAGTCGTATTGATTTTGATAGTAAAGAAGTAGTGAGGAGAAGAGTTCCTATAACTACTTTAGTCTATACGTGACCTTAAAACCGTGGTAGCTGAGTAGTTTGTTTAATCTCCTGCTGCGTGCGCGACGCAAATTCAAATCCCATCGGCTGCTACCATATAATTTTTAGGCTTGCGCAGTTCCTCACCTAAAGGGAAAAACGGGATCTTATTACTAAGACTACTACTATCCATCCATCTGTCTGTCTGTCCGTCTGCCTGCTTGCTCCCATCTCATGAACTGTGAAAGTAAGATAGTTTGTCAACTATATATGATGTATTTCTGTTTACGCTATACTAAATACTAAAAAACTATATTTTTTTTTTTATTACAATAAGTGTTTCTTCATCATCACAATATATAGAATCTGAATCTCGGAAACGGTTCCAACGATTTTCATGAAAGTTTGTGTGTCCTAAAATTTTTGGAAAACATCGTTTTGAGCATGTTTTCAGACACTGAAAATCTCATATAATATAATTACAATACGACAGTTAATTTCGCCGACATCTGTCAAGTTATAGCTTAGACTACAGTACCCCGGTTCAGGACTGACGTTCACCGGTCAAATTTTATCTTTTTTTTCAACATATCCACATTATACTCACGTCTGTATCCCATGGGAGTAGGCAGAGACTACCGTTTGCCACATTCTAAATGTCAAATTCTTTTTTCTTGTGGAAAACAAACCGAGCACAGGTCAACCAGGTTCTTATGTATTTATACATTGACAAAGTAAGATCCCAGAGAGGGAACCTTATAAAATGAAGTCTAATAAATTCAACAAGTCTAAACAAGAAGGTCGAATAGCCAGGTGCCGCATACCAATTGCTAGATTCGTGCGGAAAATTAGACAGTTCGCATGCTCGGCAGCGATCCCAGTTCAAATTTGGCCCGAGCTGTATAAAAAGGGAAGAATTTATACATATATTGTCCATAGACACAAAGGCTGATTGTACGTTGTTAAAAGTAGAGAATTACAATTTTGTTGTTCGTAATGTTTGGAAGTTAGCCAAGCCATTGTCTGTACCTATATCACCGGATCTTCAGCCGAAAAACATGTCAAGAACATTACTTTAAGAAATAAAAAAAAAAAAAAAAAATATGCTCACGCCATCCCAGAGGTCCCGGGAGGGGTAAGCAGACGTGGCCTCTGCAACAGGCCACATGAATATGATTTAGTTCCAACCTGATAGATGGCGAGTCTATCGCCGTCTCAGGCATTACGCACACATACTTGAATTACTTCTTCGACATATGCAGGTTTCCCCACCGTAAAGCACGTGGTGTGAAATCACTGTACATAAGTTTCTTCAGAAAATCTCATTGGTACAGGCCCCGCTGGGACGAAACTGCGTTGCTTAAGCAGCTGGCAACTGCTTAAACCCCAAGGCCATCTCCGATCATGCTCATCCCTAGTAAAGAAATGATCTTCCAGCCAGACGGGTGTCATGCCTGGGGAAACGCGGCTCCAACTGTTCTAGTAGATATTTTTTATATTCTGTAATGCGCTGGAAAACTCTTCTTACCGGATTTAGGTTCTCGTGTATTTGTACTCAAACTTTGCAATTGTTAGCGAGTAGCGCCGTCTATGTAGCGAATAGATGAGCGCTACTACATTAAGTGTAAATTGAGCTGATATATTATATGCCCGGTGAACTTCATATCACCTTTTTCACTTATTAATTCCCTTCCCTGAACTTCTGCAAATATCGAGAGCAAAATTACCCAAATCGGTCCAGCCATTCTGGAGTTTTAGCGAGACAAACAAATGGCAATTATTTTTTTCTATATATAGAAGACTAGCTGTGCCTCACGGTTTTACCCACGTAGAGTTTATTTCATGAGTGACCTGCGGAGCCCTAAGGTTTTTTTTATAAAAGTAGCCTAAGTTACTCCTTGTAAAATTTGCTATCTGCCAGTGAAAGTTCCGTTAAAATTCGTCCAGCCGTTACGGAGATTAGCCGGAACAAACAGACAGCAATAAAGAGAAAAATAAAAAAAAATCATATTGGTATCGTATATACTTTCATATGCATTTAGTTAAAATCTGTTATTTTGGAATTACAAACAGACACTTCAATTTTATTTATCTGTACAGATGTAGATAGAAGATGATGGTCGCATAACCATTGCATTCTTCTATTTGACGGTGTAGATACAAAAAATTACACTAGCTTTAAAAATAACTTAATAAATAAATTATATTAATAATTAAATAATTTATCAAAATATCAGTAAAAAATAAATTTTTGAAAATGGAAAAGTAATTTGAAAAGCCTCTTTAAGAGGGTACCTTTGGTTTTATAATTAAAAAGAGCGAGCAATATAAGGATTAAACATCCGACGCAAACACCGCAGCGGTATTTATTCCTGTAAGGGAGAAATTGCTCGTAAAATATTTTCCTGAACGTACTCTACGGTTCTACAAGGGTTACTCATAAAGTATTTCACAAAAGATTATAGCTCATATAAAGTTCTAGTAAGAATTGCTTTTTCGAATATTACATTTTATTGAAAGACTACCAGTGCCCTGCAGTTTCACCAACGTAGATTTAAGTTCGACACATTTAAGATATAAGATATTATGCTAATTGTATTGTACTGTTAAATTTGTAACAAGTGTGATTACACGAAATTGTGAAGCGAGAGAATGTATCATGTATCACATGTTAATATGGAATAACAAACATATACTACGATCATGAAGTATATAACATCGTGAACTCGTAAATAGAGGTGTAAAAGTAACGAAAAATAACGCACCCGTATGTATTCGTTACTATACATTCAGTACTCGTTACTATCGTATCGTTACTCGTTACTTCTGATACCTCATTACATGCTATGTTATGCTACTGAAAAAAAAACACAATTTTGAACATTAACTTACAGCGAAATTATTTTAGAATTTTATGAGAGACTTTCACTTTCGTTTATTTCATACTATTACATAAAATGTATGAAATTTTATTGGCAAAATTGTATGATAACACATTTTTACAAGTATATACACGCATCAACGCAGTGTTACATTACGTCATTGAAACAGCATATGTAACCATGATACGAAACATGCGAGTAACGAAAAGTATTCGTGAGTAACGTTTCGTTATTCGGTACTAGATGGCGTACCCGTTACTCAGTAACGAAATCATGGTTTGCTACAGCTCTACTCGTAAATAATACAAAAAAACCACCTGGGTTGTGTTCGTGCTACAGCCTATATAATGGGAATGTGTCTGGAAGTAACAGACGAAAACCTGAAAAAAATGAACGTGGCTTTCGTCGGGAAAAACTACCTTTGAACAAAAACCAGTGGGCAGATATGAAGATTGATGAGGATGGAGCGAAAATGTCTGGAAATCTAGAATAGAATTGTGTTTCATTCTAGCATGCCTAACCGGGACTCCGGTCATTTGTCTATACATATAAATAAAATTGAAATGACTGTTTGTAATTTCAAATTAACTGCGTTTTACTAAATGCCTCTGAAAGCATATACAGTACTTTCATTAGAATTTTTTTCTTTTTATTTGTCTACCTGGTTCTCTGAAACGACTGGAGACATTTTAACGGGACTTTCGCTGGTAGATAGCTGATGCTACAAAGAGTATCAAGTACAATTTAATAATTTCTCAAAGTAATTTTTTTTCTAAATCCTACATGGGTAAAAACACAACTAGTTTTCCTTGTTTAATAAGCAAAAAAAAATTGGTAGTGATCCATCTCTCTTCAAAATAGTCAGTTTAGCCCTGTAGCGTACCTACTGAAACTATAAACAGAAATTATATAATTAAATAAATAAATTAAGTAACCATATGAAAAAAAATGTAAATAAAATATACGTAGTGTGAGCCCTCTCTTCACAATTGCTGTGCCCAACAGTGTCCATATTATTTACCTAGGATAAGTCTTACTGTACCTGTAAGTGCTATATGAAGAGTATATTTAAAGCAATACATTTAAATTACGACTTAAAAAGGTACCTTATGAAGAAAGAAGAGGTTCCAATATAAAATATATAACATCATTACGCCATCCCACAAGGGCGGTCCCGGAGGGATAAGTAGAGGTGTTGTAACAACAACACCCAGTCACCATCGCGACAATAGTGCGTCCATCGCCGTCTCAGGCACTGTAAATGCTTGTCTTTGAATTACTTCTCAGACATAGCTTCCCTTCACAAAGCACGTGAGGTAAAAAATACTCAAAACTCATTGATATAGGCTGCTGGAATTCGAACTTGCATCGCTTGCGTGGCAGGCAGCTGCTCAAACCCCACGCGAATAGTAAAATAACAAACAAAATAAGTACTTTATTCAAATAAACAAATACGATCTTCCAACAATTTACAAAGATCTCCACCTTCTGCCTCATTATCAATACATTTTTCCATTTCAACTTTGCAGAATTGTAAAATATTACTGAGACGGCGAACACTTTAAAGTGGGGAGTCGACGGGTCGGACGAATCGTTTATTTATCTGGCGGCGCGTCGATAAAATCCTACCCATTTACCTCCAACGTGTTCCAGCCTTAATGTAGATGGGGAAAAATGGAAAATATATCTCATCTTCTTTGAATTATAATTTTTATTAAACCGCCAAGCGTTGGAACTCAATTTTAAGCTCAGGTTCAGTTTTTTCATTTAGAAAGTTACAAAGAAACTGCCTGTACCCCTATCACGGGTTTGCCACCGTTTTCGTTATCTATACATGCTAGCGTCTCCGCCGAACATTTGTATGAGAAATTCTGCAGCGACTCCCAGCGGTGACGTGAAGAACTAAAATATCTCATAAAATATTGTGAGTGACGCTAGCGAGTATAGTTTACGTAAATGGTGGAAACATGTGATAGGGGTAACCCATCGTACAGCATCGTGGCCCTTCAAGATGACTTTTCACAGATTTTACTATAAAAGCCACGATAGCATTCTAAAGAGTTTTAGATCTGAATTCATGGCCTTCTCGCACAAACACAATACTTTATTTAATTAAAAAAGGTTGGGAAAAATTGCGCGTGTGTCCACTCAACAATTCCAAAAAAATACAGTGGCGCATCAAAGCCTAAATTAAAATAAATAAACATCGACATCTACTTCCCAAGCTAAACAATATAAGCTTTGTTAGATATCAAGACAGTCATTTTGTGAAACCTGTTCCAAGAAAGGCGTAAAGTTAATAATAATATTTAGCAAAATCAAATCAAAATGGGAAATAAATCCCTCAAAGGATTTAAACAAAAACAATAAATGAATTTACACTGAGTTTCTATTAGCTTTTGAACAAAACCTTTGACGAATCGTTAATAGGATAAGAAAATTAGTCGAAGTGAGTTGAATCCATTATTCCGGAGGCCGAAACTCCTGTCTTGTAATAAATACCGTACTTATTTTTAATTCGATCAAACCGTGAATCATTCCGAATGAATTATTCAATGACAGTCACAGTTCGGGTGTAATACGCCGAAAATTGGCCGCAGTTATGTAATACAGACATATCAATCTCTGCATCTATACAAATTAATAAAATTGAAGTGTCTGTTTGTAATTTCAAATAAACGTTTCACTAAATGCTTATTAAAACAAATAAAAAACTGTTTTAATATAAATCTCTGACTGTCTGTCTGTCTGTTTTTCCGGCGAATCTCTGAAACGGCGCAACCAATTTCAACGGACAATGCTCTGGCGGATAATAAATGTTGCAAGGAGTAACATAGGCTACTTTTATGTAAAAAACATATATAATGTCATAACTCTCGTTTTTGCTTCCCCGCTGTCGGGTAAAAATATTTACGTTGATCTATTAGCCTAACGCACTTTACATAAAATCATATAATTCAAATGTTTAAACATAATATAATATATATAAATAATAATATTTTTATATTAAACTTGGTTCCGTCTGACGCAACGCCATCCAATATAAAGAGACGAGTGCTCTGAATATCTATCTCAATGGCTGTACTTTCGGCAAATATTTGACTTAAAGCGAAGGATACGGACCACATTATGTTACTCTCGTTAAAATATTCCCTTTGGCATCATATCGGCTGTGACCTCGTTTGAAGGCGCGGTTCCTTTCAGAGATTTAGACGTCAATGCTTTAGAGTGCTAAGA
This sequence comes from Watsonalla binaria, assembly GCA_929442735.1. Taxonomy (NCBI): domain Eukaryota; kingdom Metazoa; phylum Arthropoda; class Insecta; order Lepidoptera; family Drepanidae; genus Watsonalla; species Watsonalla binaria. Next base: position 6,822,531 of record OV838938.1, read on the forward strand.
TATGGTTCTCATCTTCTATCTTTAATTCAGAAGCTTATTCATATGAAACGGGAAGATTTCGGCAGAATTTTGTATGTTATCAATTTATAAGTAAATCTCGTTTAGGTATTGACGCTAATGTACAGACAAAGCCCTTAATTAGTCGAAACGAATTTTGACTAACTTATGTAGTGACTTCGACTCGGATAAGTTATGTTAGAAGGCTCGCATCACTTTGCTCCCGCACTAGCCTCCCTAATAATAAGTATTATTTTCTGTCAGAACTACATAACGTATTAAGAACGTCTGAGCTTTGACGTTTCATTATTGTACCGTAAAATTAAACTGCAGCTGGTCCCTCTTTATTACTATTTAATTATGAAGTAAATCGGTCGAAGTACGATATGCATACACGTGGAATTATAAAAGTAGGTATAAGGTTAAAGGTTTCCAAAGTCCAGCCGCATACATCACCGTCCCTAAAGACTTGTCGGAATAATGTATATACTTTAAAGCTTGAAAATATCCTCTTCGAACTGGTAAAACGCTGTTTCCACCAGGGACAAGGTAGCTTATAGATAAATAGTCAGCTTTATACTGGATCAGCATTTTTCAATACGAGATGTTCAATATTATAATATTACCGACGCCTCCGGCTGACCAGTATTGGTTGCTAAAGACGTTTAATTGGCAACCGAGATAAATGGCTTAACGTGCTGTCGAAGGCTTTGAGGGAACTGAGGCGGTCACCCATCCAACTACTGGTTCGGGTAAAACTATTAGCAACTGTGCCACGAGCTCCTATCAGCCATCTGCCAGTCAATTCCACTTCAAAGATTAGTTGGAAAAAATTGACAGACTTTTTTTTTAAATTGTTTAATTATATCCATAGTTTAACATTTCTTCATTATTTAATTATTATTATGTCCCTGTCTGACGTTTACATAGTTCATAATTTATTTTACATTCAAATGTTCATTGAACATTGACTTTTGAAATTACAATACTGAGTCGGATGCACTTTGCTATGTAAATGATGAGTCCGAGAGAACTAAATCTAGGTCTCGTCTGATTGCGCCCACAAAACTTTGAGCTGCATTCAAAGATCCTTTGAAATGAATGGATGCTGAGAAAACAGTTTTGAACTTAGACGTTCATGTTAATAAGGTTTAAAGTCGTTTTATCGACTTAACATCTAAGCACATAGGTACATGGGTGATGCAGTTGGGTCGAACACAAAAATACAAATAAAATTGAAGTGTGTTTTTGTAATTTTCACTAAATGCATATGAAAGTGTTCATATATAAAAAAAATACTATTTTAAAAATGTATGTCCGTCTGTTTGTTCCAAAATTCCATTATGGTATGTACTTAACCTACTGACCTACTTATTGTTTAGGTATGCTTAACCCTCTGAAAATCCAATGCACGCCCCTGAAAGATGGTGTCTGAGACGGCAATAGACTCACCATATGTTGGCACTTAATCATCTTCGGTCAAAACCGGTTGCTACACCTCTGCCTACCCCTTCGGGGAGAAGCGTCGGCAAGTTTACTTAATAGCATGTAGTAGCTTTCAGTTACTTAGCCCATAATTTTGTACCTAGCTGTATCCCTTCCAGAACGAACCCAAAACGTTGATTACTAGCCCTGTTTCTCGAGAATTATGCAATGCAACAGCGTGGGCACAAATTGGTGAATATTACTTACTAACGGGGTTCGTACACTAGACGAGATACTAACTTCTTACGTAACCTAGGAGCATCTTGGTACAATTCCACGCAAATTGTACTAGTCCCGAACTTGGGAAAGCTTGTTACTATGAAACTTGGACCACGATACACACTTACATGGGTCACATGTACATACAAGTACATCTACACTAATATTATAAAGAGGATATTGGACTGTTAGTTTGTTTGCATTGAACAGACTCCGAAAGTACTGGAAATATTCCTAAAAATATTTCAACTATGTATAGCTTCATTATCAGCAAGTAAAATAGTTTATATCTTATATATTCGTACTGCCACGGGAACGGTAACTAAGCGCGTGAAAACGCGTCAGCTATTTTATACAAATAGACAGCTGCGGGACACTCCTAGTGTTGATCATGTTTATAACCCGCAGTAGCCGCTTACCATCAAAAATACTTTTTCCTTTATAATGCAGTGTGGGGAGAGCAAGTGGTCATGCTCATCCTCAGCAAAAAAAAAACCCAGGCGGGTCAACTATTCTAGTTTTCTAGACAGCTTGTATATATGCCGGCTCGAAAACCCTCATAGCGCGATTTAGGCACTCGCGTATTTGTACGTAAACTAGCAATTGTTACCGGGAGGCTCCATCTATGTATTGAACAAAGAAACGCTGTAACTTTTAGCAAGGCTTTACACATATCACTGGAACATCCAACCTATTCTGCACATATCACTGGAATTTGCATCATATTATTCAAGAGCGTTGTTATAAATTATACATTTCCATAGCGTGAGACGGTAAAGTGTAGTATGTAGGTAACTTTATCCAGCCACGCCGCTTGCAGAAATTACTTATACTTAATTGAAGTATACGAGCTGCTAATGTATTTTCTAATGCACAATATTGATTTACGCACGAGCGAGTAAAGCAACCAAGATGGGAAGTGTATTATTAATATTATAGGCATCTCAACGACATTTTAGTGTCGTTGCATTAACGATAAATAACGTTCCGACAATGTCGATACCAGGGGCCCAGCCTGCTCCTTTCCCTGCTCTGTTGAGAGGCCTTGTTTCTGGTCGCAAGGGAGACCTCAGCTCGTCAGCACAGAGGCCCTACCATCACCATTTATTGCCACGATAGTTTTAACTTTTTAATACAATTTTGTACTGAACCCAAGTTCATCTCGCACATAGCCAGATTTTTGGTATAGTCCCACTATAGAAATCTTTTAATGTATGATAATTTTGTTGTTTGCTATGAGTCAATAAATCTGATATTTCATCCACCACCCAATTTTCAATTACACGAAGACTGTGACATACTTTCCACCGAAGATAATTGATGGAAAAAATGGCTACCCTACGAGGTAGCCACCTTTCTGGGCATCATTCCCGCACTATACCAATAAAATTGCGTTTTTTAATTTATTTATAGCTGTGCCCGCGGTTTTATCTGCGCAGACTTAATATCATGGGTGGCCCGGCAAACCCTAATGTTTTGTTTTAATAAAATTAGCCTATGTTACTCCTTGTAACATTAGCTATCTTTTTGTGTGATCTGTCATCTGTCATTGTTTGTTGTGTGTGATCTGTCATTTTGGAGATAAGCCGGGGAAAACAGACAAAAATTTATTATGTTATGTGAATTTATACATTCATATGCATTTCATGAATAGCTGTTAATTTGGATTTACAACTTAAATTTTATTTAACTGTATAGATTTTCTCCGTATTTTGTTATATTATTAAAGAAATACAATAATCCGTGTCCTTTATAAATTGTAAACGAATGACTCAACATCTTAACGACGGCTTTAAGACACATCTAAAGCCATCTCCTTTAAGTTTTAACGATTTATTTCGCAGCTATACCAAGCGTCCAGTCAGGTCTGAACTAACGACCAATTTCCTTGGACATGTCGCTTAGGTAACCAATATCCGTTCGTTCACAACTAGATATTTACGCTTTTCTTAAAACTCGCTCGGAATGTCTTTGAAATAAAGTCGATATTACGAAAGGCTTTTTTCATCCTTTTTTCACTCTCAGACAACGTTTTACACACATATATATACTGTATTCCCCGAAGGCAGAGGTGTCGTAATAACGACTTCTACTGTTCATCCAATATGATTAAGTGCAGACGTGACAGATGGTGATTCTATCGTCGTCTCAGGCACTATATAAACGTCTTTGAATGACTTCTCAGACATATGCAGGTTTCCTCACGATGTTTTCCTTCACCGTAAAGCACGTGGTAGAGTTTTTGTTACATTTATAAGTTAGTTAATGAAATTTTAGATGAAAACTCGTATAATAGAAAAGTCCTACAAGAGAATTGGATCCAGGATCTTGTGTTCCCTAGTAGGGCTTGCAACTTTTCTTTTACGAGAGGAAAACCTTAAAGGGGTTATGCGGGATTTAGACCGCACTGAATACCCCTCGGTGGCTATCTTCCATGCTTAGGGGATTGTGTCCCCTCGCATTTAGCCAGGGCACATCCCCGGGGCAGCTGTGTTGTTGCCCCTGGAGACCTCGCTATGCTTGGCACCGCGAGCCACACCTGCCCGAGCTCACATCTGAGAAATCAGATCTTCCACTGCGACCACCTGCAGGCCCGCCGGTCTCCAGTCGCCTCCTACGACAGGCAGGGGAAACCATAGCCACATTCTTAGACCCTGACTATTGGATAGAGTAACGCTTCAAGACTAACGAAGCCATTTTAGCGGCTTACGGCTTAGGTTTACTGCAAAAACATTTTTAATCTAGTAGAACTATAAGCCCAATCGGATTTATAACAAACAAAATGATAAATTCCGCACGCGCACTACAAAGGTAAAGTTAGCCAACTACGAGATTTATATTGTTATTGTATTTATTGTTCTGTTATGAACAAACTTGGCAATATCAGTGCAGAGGTGGATTGGCTTCATACAACTTTCTTGATTGCTTCGTTTCATATGAGATTCTGTTATTCAAGTTATTATGATTAATAACTATGTTTGGAGGAGCTCGTGGCACAGTTGCTATTGCGCATATCATTCGATCAGCATATAAGCAACCCTTACCGTAGCCAGTAATTGGATGGGTGACTCGGAGAGCACGTTAAGCCGTCGGTCCCGCTTGCCAATTTATCATCTTTGGCAATCGTTACAGGTCAGTCGGTAGCCAAGGATAGACAACTGGTTTAACCTAGATCATAGATTTTCCTCGTCATATGGCAGTCGCTTCGTATAAAAATCAGGTGATCAGCCGCATCGGGTTGAATCAAGTGCCGATCCCAACAATGTATGGGATAAGGCCAGGGACGATGATATACTTACATGCGTCCCCAACTTCACCTGCGTGGCAAAAACTTCAAACCCCGTTTAACCCCGTTAAGAGTACACCTAGACCGCTACACCTGCCCAAGATCATTAGTTTAGGCTGTGCATTAATATATAAGTCAGCCAGGACTTTGTATTAATGTATAAATATGCTGTCATAGACACGACCACATTTTTTCAGATTTGCAATATATTCATTTATATAGGGTCGATGTATATCTCTACCATTTTTCGAATCTATACAGATAAATAAAATTTAAGTCTCTGTGTGTAATTTCAAATAAACAGCGATTCACTAAACGCATGTGAAATTATATACGGGACTCGCATAAAAAAATCAATTTCTCTATCTTTCTGTTTGTTTGTTCCAGCTAATCTCCAAAGCGGCTGGACCCATTTTATCGGGACTTTTACTGGCAGATAGCAAATGTTAAAAGGAATAACATAGGATAATTTTATTTAAAAAAAACATTAGAGCTCCTCGAGTCACCCATGGGATTCTGCCTACGCGGGTGAAACTGCGGGACACGGCGAGTTTGTTATATAATAATTGTTATTAATTGTAGCCGATATAAAATTATCTAATTGCGATCAGATAAGCTATGAGAAAAACATTGACACATCAATCGATTGAGCCCCAACACGGTCAAGGGTCGAGAAGCGAAACCCATTTGATCTCCACACCATCAGTTTTATTCCTAACCCGTACCAAACTAGACAGTTTACAAATACCCAGGTTACAGGAGGTGGTTATTTAAATGAAACTCATTCCGATACGCATTTCACGGTCTGGAGCGTAACTGGTTATTTAGCCGGATAAGCCTACCCGGATGCAGGAATTACTCGGTCCGTTACCCGGGTAGGATGGAATCCGTTGGGTGGGGATTTGAAACTTCATCGGTGGAATAGATGCATTAAAAGTTTTTCTAGGATTGAAAGCATTGGGCGTTGTTTATATACGGTTAAGAAATTAATGTAATATAAGTAGGTATGTGTGTGCAGAGGGCATCCAAGGAAGAACTATATAATATTCTTTTTCACAAAGGTCAAATTAAGAGCACTCCTTTTTTTTTTTTTTTTTTTTTGTTGACGAGGGGTAAACCTTCAAAAGGTCCCCGACCGCCCTGGGAGAGGCAGATCGGGGTATGTGGGATTCTTACCGCACTAAAACCCCCCCGGTGGCCATCCTCAGTGCTCAGGGGGGACTCCGGGTACTCTAATAGAACGCACCGGTGTCCCCCCACACTTTGCCGGGGCACATCCCCGGGGCAGCTGTGGGGCCGCCCCTAGAGACCTCGCTGTGCAAGGCAGCGCGAGCCACATCGCGCTGCCACCTTCCCGGGCCCGCGCCGGTGGTCAAAGCTCCCACCCCGACCACCGCCAGCAGGCCCTCCGGCCCCCTTTTAGTCGCCTCTTACGACAGGCAGGGGATACCATAGCCATATTCTTAGACCCTGGCTATTGGGTGGACGGACCGGGGCGTGCGTTGCCTCCGCCCCGCCGTCGCCGTCGTCTCCGAGAGGGATCGGCTCTCTCCCGATCCCGCTCGGAGGTCTCCTTCTGGGACATTACCGTCTCGCAGAAGGAGACTACGGCCCTCCATGCCTCTCTGTCTGCCAGCATAGCCGTCACTACGCGTGGCAGAGAGAGGTCCTGCCCGATCCTGGTGACCAGGACTCGACGCTCCGAGCTCCACGCTGGGCACTGCTCCAGCGTGTGCTGTGCGGAATCCCGGTCACAGCCGCAATGGTGGCATTGCGCCGTCGGTTCGCGACCGATCCGATTCAGGTACTCACCGAAACACCCGTGTCCGGTGAGTACCTGCGTCAGCCGGAAGGTGACGTGGTCCTTCCTCTTTAGCCAGGGCCCGAGGCTCGGCAAAATTGCACCGACAGCGCGTTGGCGGGCGTTCTGCGGCTCACACAGCCGCTCCCGCCACGCCAAAAGCGCACGTCGGTGCTCCTGCCTGCGCACTTCAGCCGCATTAGGAGGCGCAAGAGCACTCCTAACCTAAGGCAGTGTATTAAGAGATGCGTGAATGAAGCGAAAGAAGTATATAAGGATCGTAGCATTTGGCAAACGGAGGTGTCTGCCTACCCCCACACAACATACATACATACACATGCTCTCGCCTGTATTCCAATACAGGCGTGAGCGTATGTATGATGTTAAGCAGTAATATAATATTCACCTCATATACCTGATATATCTTCTGATAGGCGAACTGTTGGCGAACCGAATTTTAGCCTATATACATATGCTCACGCCTATATTCCCCGAAGGGGTAGGCGGAAGTGTTTTAATCACAACACCCACTTTTCACCGAAGATGATTAAGTGCCAACGTGACAGATGGTGAGTCCATCGCCGTCTCAGACACTTTACATACGTCATTGAATTACTTCCCAGAAATATGCAGGTTTCCTCACGATGTTTTCCTTCACCGTAAAGCACGTGGTGTGAAATCACTGAACATAAGATTTTTTTTTTTAAGAAAACTCATTGGTACAGGCCCCGCTGGGATTCGAACTTGCGTCGTTTGCGAGCAGGCGACTGCTCAAACCTCAACGCCACCACGGCTCTTTAGCCGATATATGAGGTGAATATTACAGATTCAGTTTGTCATGTCAAAACATCAGCTTTCTTTTGTTGCCATGATGTAGTTGTTGCTAATAGCCTTGTTGCTTGTCGTGCCATAAAATTTGTTGCTAGTGCGTATGTGCTGACATGCGTTAATGTCATAATTTTGTCATGAAATGTGTTGCCATGTATATGCTTCCTTGATTTGCCGAGTTCTTTCTATGAAATGTGTTGCAATGGCATATAATGTTGGTGTGAAAATATCGCCATAACTGTACTATACTGGCAATAATAGCCTACAGTTGCTTGCTGAATGCTTGTTTACCATTTTCAAAAGAAATATCTTCTCTTTTGAATTTTCCATTGTAAAGAACAAAATATTGTTAGTAATTTTAGTTCGCGTTGACCTCACCTGTATATTGTGCCTTAATTTGATTTAGGTGGCCACAAAATAGAGCTTTGAACCGCTAAATCAATTTGTGCGGCCAACGCGGCCATGTCCCATTTATTAGTTTAGTTAGCTATCACACAAATTACTCAGTTTCAGGTAAGGGTACTTAGATTATCGAGTCTATTAGAGTCGCTGTGCTTCGAATCATTTTTTAAGGTTAAAATAATTTGATTTTAGTTTCGATATATCTTTAGGATATAAATATTTTTTAATAATAAGTAAATAAAACATACAAATCGGACCCTCAGAACGATAGGGGCGCAACTTAAAATTATGCGAAAATGTATTAAGATCATAGACTACTATTGTTCTACTTGGGGATTTTTTGAAAAAAATCTTAAAAAACAATTTTTTTTTATTTATCGACAAAGCTCAACCAAGGCTTTAATATAAAAAACAGTCACATTGTACTCGAAATATTAAATTAATTATTTTCAAAGTGATTAATTCTAACTTGCCGACCTAGGATTGCGATTTCCAAAAATGAACAGATTTTTATTGAGCACCTATCGTTCTGAGGATACGATATGCTCACACCTATATTCCCCGAAGGGGTAGCCAGAGGTGTTGTAATAACAACACACACTTTTCACCGAAGATGATTAATTGCTATTACAGATGGTGAGTCTATCACCATCTCAGCCACTATACGTCGTTCTTTGAATTACTTCTCAGATATATATAGGTGTGAAATCACTGCACATACGTTTTTAGAAAAACTCAGTTTTAGCCCCACTTGGATTTGAACTTGCGTCGATTGCGTAGCAGGCGACTGCTCAAACCTACCAACGGCTGCCACGACTCGTATTAAATAAAACTACAGTACATTGTTTCTGTCTGTAAGAAAGCCCTACCAAATAACACACATTCTAAGCAATACATAGACGAACTTCATTTAGTGAATTCTTGGGACCTGAAAAATTAGGGCAATTTACTTTCAGTGCTTGAGCGAGCCAATTGTCTTTCACGTATTCATTCTTATTTCACTACATGTATATACTTGGAATGTGATGTTGCAGCATACAAGAGGAGGTTCAATTCGCTACTGCGGAACACGGGTTCTATTCCTTGATCGGGTAAAGTGTTATTGAGATGTTCGCAGTGTGAAATGAATGCACTTGTTAGAAAAACTCATTGGTACAGGCCGCTGGTCGGAACTTGCCTCGCTTGCATAGCAGGCGACTGCTCAAACCCCACGGTCACCATGACTCTTCTTCTTTTTTCTTTTATATATATTGACTTAAATAGAAGTTACTGCTTGTAATATTAGCTGTCTGCCAGTGAAAGTCCCACTATAATCGGTCCACCCGTTACCTAGAACACCCGGACAGACGAGACGAGAAAAACTTTAAAATATTTTTTTTATAAGAAAAGCTGTTATTTTGAAATTACAAACAGACACTTCAATGCTATTTATCTGTATAGGTGTATAGATAATTGATGAGCGAGAGCGTTGATTTATCTCGTGTAGTGGCGCAATTGATCCATTCATTCATCTACTTAATTAGTGAGTTAGTTAATAGATCACTAAGGTATATAAATTCAAAGATAATTCGATACGTCGATGTTTAGCAAGTGAACTACTGTTTGAATTAATGAGCATTGATTCACCCGATACCTCGGTAAATATTAAGTGTAGCGAGTAATTGTAGAATTGTTTAACTACCCCTGATCTTATCATCATCCTCCTGCCCTTATCCCATGTTATTTGTGGTCGGCGCAACGTGTTCATCTCTTCCATTCCTCTCTATCAGCCGTCATATCTGTATTCACTCCCTTTCTAGCCTTATCATCTTTCACACAATCCATACTTCATTTCTTAAGTCTTCCTCTAATCTATATATATATATAAAATTCCTGACTGACTGACTTTTACATCAACGCTGATCCTGGGCCGCTGATCGTGAAGACATGAAATTTGAAGAGTGTGTTCTTAGACAAGCGTAGATATACATTAAGTTTATACATTATATATCAATATACATTAAGATACATCATATACATCATACAGATATGACGGCTGTTAGAGAGATATAGAAGAGAAGAACACATTGCGCCGACCTCAAATAACATGGGAAAAGGGCAGGAGGATGATGATATCAATATACATTAAGGTTTTCTGAAATTACAACCTTAAGAGGGTTAAATGAGGGTAAATAATGCATTTGTGAATTCTTACTGCCATGCAGGCGAAGACGAGTGCAAGCTTAGTTGAGAATAAATCTATGCTTAGAATACAGAAAAAAATATTTTTTGTAATGTAAATAACGATCCCACTCGATTTCCCGAAGGGGCAAAGGTGACATCTACTTTTCATAACGATTACAATTCTGGTAACATTTATAATCCTGTACAATTTCATAAATATTTTTATTCTCTGTCCTGACGATTTCAACGTAGGTACTTTGCAAGAAAATTTAAATTATGAAAATTTTCTGCTTACGTATTGTAAATGAACAGGAGGAGTTCGTGGCACAGTTGCTATCGCGCATATCTATCGATCAGCGAAGTTAAACCTGTAGTTGGATGGGTAACGGCCCGAGTTACCACCGTGCCTCGGAGAACACGTTAAGCCTTGGAAATCGTTACAGGGCGGTCGGAGGCCTAAGAAAGTCTGACAACGAGCTTCACCCAGATTTCCAAAAGGTCAGCTGGCAGTCGCTTTGTATAATAATCAGGTGATCAGCTACATCGGGTTGAATCAAGTGCCGACCCCAACAATGTATGGGATAAGGCCAGGGAGATGATGCTATATTGTAAATGGGCAAAACTTTCAAGCTTTAAATATTAAAACCAATGATATATATATATTTTATTCTCTCCATCCAACTCTTCAGAACTAACTCCGCTTATTGGCAAAACATCAAGCCTGAAAACTTTCCACAAGTTATAATACAAAATGACCAGTATAATAATTACCATTGCAAAAAATTTTTCTTGCAATCTTTAACCTTATTATGTGGGAATAAGGTTTAAAAATTTAAAGATCTAGGCTTGCAGATGATAACGTTAAGTTGGTACAATAATAGCCACGCTTGGCATTCCGCCAAGTATTTCAGCGAGGCAAGCAAACATACAAAATTCATCGCTGAATATGGTAGCACCTCAATGTTTCTGTTTGACAGATAAATACATTTTGCGGGCATAAAATCGGAGCGTTTCTCAGAGGATACTTTTTGAGACCGACCAAAAAATATGTTACGGTATTACGAGAGCTAAAATACAGAATCTCTCAGAAAGTAAGCATAAAATGTATAAGTACTCACTCTGTCGCAATCCTTTGTTATGCGTGGTTACTACCAGTGGTTCTACCAGTAGTACTAAGGGCAAAACAGACCGACTACCAAGTAGATAATATAAAGAAGGACATGTAGAATAGGATCTTAACTTTTTATATTGTATTATAACAGATAAGGCAGTGTGCGTTGTCTGTTGTAATAAAGTGTAGGAAATAATAGATATTACGTTGTTGTTTATTAATAAATAATTTTATACATATTAGGTACTTGTTGATAAATATATTAATATTAATAGCTCTAGTAGTGCCTCTCACGTTGCTGTGCCCTAACAGGGTTTATGTTAGATTTACTTGGGATACTATTATAATTAAGATTAGTATGTATCGTACATGTAACTAACATAAATGCAATAAATAAATAAACAGGTAGTAGCATAATCATCATCTCCCTGGCCTTATCCCATACATTGTTGGGATTCGCACTTGATTCAAACCGATGCGGCTGATCTGACTTTTGTAACCCTTTTTAGGAAGAAAATCTGTGATCTGGGGGTTAAACCAGTTGTCAGATTATTTTAGGCCTCGGACTCACCTGTAATGATTCCCAAAGATTATTAATTGGCAAAAAGTCTAGTAGTGCCGTCATCATCTCCCTGGCCTTATCCCATACATTTTTGGGGTCAGCACTTGATTCAACCCGATGAGGCTGATCACCTGATTTTTATACGAAGCGACTGCCATCAGACCTTTGTAACCCCTTCTACGAGAAAAATCTGTGATCTGGGTTAAACCAGTTGTCAGACTATTTTAGGCCTTCGACTGACCTGTAACGATTCCCATGTCCCATTTCAAAGTCTAGTAGTACCATAGGGAAAACATACCAGTCGCACTATTAATCAAGGTATTGCTTTTGCTACGGAGCTACGACTGGCTACGACGTAGCACTATCGTAGCAGCTTGCGTAGCAAATAGCATAGCGGTAATAGGATGTATTCAGACAATTCTCAATCATCAAAGTATACACGTAGTATGTGCTCGTGAACGATGAACAAAATTGGTCTATGCAGAACAACCACATTTCAACGCAACTCAACTCCAAAATATCTTTATACGATTAGACTTTTAACAAAGTACTATCAAATCGTCAGAATTATATAATTATACAGGATTTTACACGCTACTGCCAGGGTTGGAAGGTTGCTTTTACTGAGAAAAACCTGGCAAGAAAGTCAGTAATAACTCTTTTCAAAAATATTATAAAATTAAAAAAATTTAAAATAAATCACTTAAGAAATATAAGCACACAAATAACATGAATTAAAAGTCTCTTAGTTATTTTAATGTCTAAATATGTATCTTGATATGACCAGTTATGCATATTTCGTCAGTTATGTATAAGTCCCATGTAACAGGGGCCGAGCTATTGCCAGTAACTGGACACTAATCCTGACTCCGGGCTGCTACTGGCAAACATATAAATACAAATGGAAAACCCAATAGCACCCCGACCGAGAACCTATAGCCTCGTGTTTCGGGCCAAAGAATGCAAGACCATGAATAAAATAAGCTCTCAGGTAACCGCAAAGTTACCAGAAGTACCTCGAGGTAGCGTAACCTTTCAAGCGAAGTCGTGTACTTTTACGACCGCACGCGGAAATATTGCCTCAGCGATTGTAATAAGAGCTATTTTCATTTAAATTACTCGTCACAACATACTAGTGCACTAGATGTTTATGACAATATTTTTTTTTTCTTCGTTTTACAAAAGGTTGATATTCGAATTTTCCCGCCATCCCAGAAGGGTCGCCCAAGGGGTAAACAGAAGTGATGTAACAACAACACCCACATTTCACCGCATATGATTAAGTGCTAACGTGACAGGGTGAGCCAATCGCCGTCTCAGGCACTATACTTGAATTACTACCATCATCGGTAATACGCTCTATTAAGACCTTTTCATTTTCGTACCATAAAATGTAATTAAAGGTAATACGCCCTGCTTTGGCAATTATAGTTGGCCCTTAGTTCTGGTTTAATCTGGTTAGTGGTAACGATCCTTGAGATAAGTCGTTATATATTAAATACGCAGAGCTATATAGCTATATAAAAGAGAATCTCAACAGCGCGATTTGAACATGTGCAGCCAGTGACATCTTTTGGTGAAAATTTGAAACATATAAAACGAGAAAACAAAATAAAATATTGCATTAAAACACATACGCTAAACATATTTTCTATTGTAAACTTAAAAAGAAAAGTGCCAACATACGAGGGAAGGCAAGCCCGACGAGATGTTTACCTTAATGCCATAAAAAAGAAAATATCCACCACACCCACATAAAAGAGCAGGTGCCGATAAGCCACAAAGGGGTATAATCCTCACAATAGCGACCGGCCGGCCATAATATTAGCATGAGAAAGGAGCACTTCATTCACTTGTGTGCGCGTACCGAGGAATATTCAATGGAGAAGAAAATTATAACTGAATTATATATACGTTTGTGCATAAGTGCATAAACTTATTTATTCATTTAAACCTAATGCAGTAATGCACACAGGAAGATTTAATAGCATTAGTGCATATAATACGGTTTTCATTGCTCATCATCTCCCTGGCCTTATCCCATACATTGTTGGGGTCGACAATTGATTCAACCCGATGTGGCTGATCACCTGATTTTTATACGAAGCGACTGCCATCTGACCTTCGTAACCCCTTTGACGAGGAAAATCTGTGATCTCGGTTAAACCAGTTGTCTGACTATTTTAGACCTCCGGACTGACTGGTGACGATTGCCAAAGATGATAAATTGCCGATGATGATAAAAAACCGTGACCGATGACTTAAAGTGCTCTCCAAGGCACGGAGGAAACTCGGGCGGTCACCCATCCAATTACTGGCTTGGGTTAAGGTTGATTAACTCCGCTGGTCGAATGACACGCGCAATAGCATATAGTAACTGAATCTCGGAAACAGCCCCAATGACTTTCATGAAATTCAGTATCAGTAGGGGGTTTCGGGGACAATCAATTGATCTAGTAAGGTTTCATTTTTGGAAAACATCGTTTTGACCGTGTTTTCAGGCACTGAAAAACTTACAAAATGTCATTACAATACGACAGTAAATTTCGTCGACATCTGTCAAGATATGGTAGCTCAGCTTACGAAGCGATAACGAAACCAGAGTGCACCGGTTCGAGACAAACGTTCACCGATTCTGTTTCTTCCTTTTTTTACAACTTGCTTTTATATGAAGACATAAGCTTTTTCTTTTGTGGGCAAAAGTTTAGTCGGTAGTTTCTTTTGTGGGCAAAAGTTTAGTCGGTAGTTTCTTTTGTGGGCAAAAGTTTAGTCCTTAAAATTAGAGCGAAGACAAAACCACGTTTGTTTACGACTTAATCGTTTATTTCCATCCAAACTACTGAGACCAATTTTATTTCGTACTTTCGTATGCTCTCTGGTCTAGCGGCGTTATCTATTACACCCCAGAGATCACTCTTCCAAATGGAACCATCTAGAGCCACTTTAGGACTTCAGTATTTCCATATATTTATAGTCGAAAGACAAAAGAGTTCCTCCCTCCAATTAACAGAAAGAGCCATGGTGGTTGTTGGGACGCAAGTTCGAATCCCAGCGGGGCCTGCATCAATGATTTAAAAGAGTAATTGTTGAGTTTCTTCTCAACAAAAGCAACCTTCCGAACCTGGTGGTAACATTTATAATCTAATGTATTTTTTCCTTCTGACGATTTGAAAGTACTTTGTAAGAAGTCTAATCAAATAAAGATATTTTGAACCTTTGAACTTTGAATGCCGTATATTCAAGATCCTACACAGACCTTTATAAAAGCTCGTTCCCTTGACCCGATTAAGTCCACGCGTGAACAAAATAATAAATTGCAATATATTGTGGAACTACGAACGTGCACTGAACGCCCACCGATAATGAATTGTATTATTGCCTCGTAAATTAAGGGGGATATTGCTATTACTTTGTGCTATGACTTGGTGTTTGTGACATAATATAATCGACTAGCTTATGCCCGCAGCTTTGACTGCGTGGCATTTTACCCTATATTTTTTTTTATATTCGAATCATGTTTGAGCAGTCCGGTTTGAGCGGGGCTTGTAACAATGAGTTTTTCTAAAAAAACTTATGTGCAGTGATTTCACACCACGTGCTTTGCGGTGAAGGAAAACATCGTGAGGAAACCTGCATATGTCTGAGAAGTAATTTAAAAACGTATGTATAGTGCCTGAGACGGCTAGACTCACCATCTGACACGTTGGCACTTAATCATCTTCAGTAAAAAGTGGGTGTTGTTATTACAACACCTCTGCCTATCCCTTTGGAAAACAGGCGTGAGCATATGTATGTATGTATGTATGTAATAATTAAAAAAATAAAACAATTAAACTGAATTGAATAGGTGGACATACAATTCTCAAAAAATTCACCTTCTTCCATATTTTTTGCCTCTATGATCAGCAGCTTATGCTGTGGGCATATCTTATTCAAGGTATTGGGATTATAAACAGTGACTCCTAATACAGAGATAGAGTTATCATTTCTCAAGTATTTAGCTCGGTACAAAATAGGCTTTTCTCCTATTGGTAGCGTAATGTTACAAAGCCTGTAGCTTTCCTCGATAAATAAACTATCCACGAAAAAAATATTTTTTCGATTAAACCAATAGTTCCTGAGATAAGCGCGTTGAACTAAACAAAAAACTCTTCAGCTTTATATTAAACATTTGTTAACATTTTCCATATAAACTACAATTGTTTCCCATCCGTTTTCCCTAACAACAAATAAAATATATTTTTTACGCTATTCGTTATTTCAAAAGATAAAAAAATACAATTGGATGAGTATGGTGGGATTTTAATGTTGACATATTTCTCCAAATCCGTGAGTAAGCATCACGAGGGGAAGGAATCCCCGACAACGCCGGCTCAGTGAGGGATTGAATGTTGATTGTATTGCCGTACCGAGACCCCACAGCGAGGTACATGTGTGGCCTGAGTCTTAGGGGAATATATCATTATCATAGACTTACCGAAACCCGTATAATTTGAGTAGTTTTAATATAATATTTCGCTTATATTAAACCCTTTCATCATACCCTAACATCAGAGTAAAATTTAACAACCACACAGAACCCATATTTTTTTCGAAAATATTAAATGTATCAACGTGGCTTTCTATTGGTAAAACAATTATCAAAATCGCATCGGTAGATCCAGAGCTATAATTCTGAAAATCAGTTCAGTAGACCCCCTACTAACTTAGAAACTGCCTCTTAATAATCTAATTTATAAAATTCTCGTGTCGCGGTGTTCGTTACGAAACTCCTCAGAAATGACTGGATTGATTTGTGTGTATACTTAGGTCTTAAAATCAGCCATTATCTATTTTATTTACCTTTAAAATGATAAGATCCACTTCAAAAAATATAGAAATACATACGTTTGCCGAGTACGAGTATTATTATAGAAATACTAGCTATGCCCCGTGGTTTCACCCACGTAAATTTAGTTTTATGTAATATTATCTTATCGGTTTAAAATTGACAAAGTTTCATACAAACGTTCATCTCCTATTTTATCCCCTTAGGGATATATTTAATCAAAATCCTTTCTTAGCGGATGCATACGTCATAACATCTACCTGCATGCCAAATTTCAGCCCGATCCGTCCAGTGGTTTGGGCTATGCGTTGATAGATGACTATGTCAGTCAGGCAGTCACATCATATTTCCCACCGTTTAAACCTTCCTTGAACTTCAACAAGTGTATCAATACCAAAATCATCCGAATCTGTCCAGCCATTCATTTAGTCTCGCTAAAACTTAGCGAGACTAACGAACAGCATTTCATTTTTATATATAAAGATACATATAGATCGTGATTAAAGTTGAGTTTGAATTGCTTTTTTTATAGAGGTGTTATATTTTAAAGTATTACATTGGATCATTCAGGCATAGAAAATAAACAGGAATTCCTCTATATGTTCATTATATTAAAAAGATGGCAATAACGACCCTTGCATACTTTTTTCGCGTCGTTTACAGTATAATCTTCGTATAAATTTCAATATGTTAAGCATATTATAATGTATTCCGCTGTTTTCCATGACCTAGGGCCCAGAATGTCGGCAGCATCTGGTTTTATCGCAACTTTCCGCCCGCGCCGTACGTTACAAGCCAGGCTTGACCCGCCCTATATACCTCGTCACATTCCCCTACGAATTTACCCAACTTTCCTTAAATTTCGTCTACGTCTTCTCACTCTATTACATTTCAGGGGTGGCACATGCACATTACCTACCTGCCTAGGTAATTTCACCCCCGTAGACTTAATTTCATGGGTGTAGAATTTGATTATCTGTTAAAATGTAGAAGTCTGTAATGAAATGTAGAAATATGTTGTCGAGATGAAATTTTAGTTGTTTTAAACATAGAATGTTTTTGGATTTTATGAAAGAAAAAGTAGACTTTTCGTTACTGTTTTGTTTTTATCTCGAATAAAAAAAGTTATGTTTTTTCTCAAAAAGTAAAACTTTTTATTTATCGCTGTTTTCCAATTTAAAAACTGCATCCACTGCATCGCCTACAGGTAGATTTATTTCGCGGAAATCTATTTTTTTTTAAATGTAAGTCTAAGATACTCTTTGTAACATCAGTTACCTTCCAGAGAAAGTCATGTGAGATTACTGTAGTGTATTCTTTTTTCAATTATTGGTCACCCTGCCCAATTGTACAACTCGGAATTTTTAACGGCCTCTAATAAAGTTTTCGTTTTCTTAAACATGACAATTTCAAACGGACGTAATCTATACTAATATTATAAAGAGGAAAGTTTAGTATGTAAGTATGTTTGCATTGAATAGGCTCCGGAACTACTGGACCGATTAGTAAAATTCATTCAGCAATGGATAGCTACATTATCAGCGAGTAATATAGGCTACATTTTATCTCCGTACTCCAACGGGAACGAGAACTATGCGGGTAAAACCGCGTGACGTTCACTAGTCGCTAGATAAACCAAAGCTCCACACATAGTAATGAAGACATAGCGAGAAACTGTTAGCCCCGGCTTAGTATCCCGAGCACGCACCTCGCCCACATACATTACATCACCGACATCATTCAATGTTTATGTATTGCAACACTGTCTTTGAGGTGTGTTATGCTACTTAGTTTACACATACATAGTTAAAATATATGGATACAGAGAGTTAGGAATATCTTATTTTTTATCTATGTTTTGCTATTCAACGTGCCAGCCTTCTCGGCACGATCCCGGAAGACACCGATTTGGGCCAAGTTTTCTACTTGTAATTAGTTTTTAGTACTGTTCCTTGTACATATAACGAAGGTTATATTCAACAAAAGTAGTCAATATCTTAAACTTGAACCCAGTCGCTGAATAATGTAGCGTGTCTGATTAGGTATCTCTAGATTTTTTAAACGCTCCCAAATCCGTCCGGATCATCCGGATCAGAAACTCCCCTTTAAATTTAATTAAATTTTACTCCGACGTCAATAAACCAATCAGTCAATCTAAGCTAGTTGCCCTACCATGAGTTCTTGTTGCCATGTTAGTTTGACTGATGTATGAGCCGTGGTGGCCGTGAGGTTTGAGCAGTCGCCTGCTACGCAAGCGACGCAAGTTCGAATCCCAGCGGGGCCTGTACCAATGAGGTTTTCTAAAAAACTTACGTACAGTGATTTTACACCACATGCTTTACGGTGAAGGAAAACATTATGAGGAAACCTGCATATTTCTGAGAAGTAATTCAATGACGTATGTAAAGTCTCTGAGACGGCGATGGACTCACCATCTGTCACGTTAGCGTGTTGTGATTACAACACCTCTGCCTACCCCTTCGGGGAATACAGGAGAGAGCATATGTATGTGACGTGTATAAATCTATCACTGTCGCACAGCTGAACTATCATTGCACTAACAGCTCGTGGTTGGGCCCCTGAGCTTTCAGCTGTATATAGGCCTCGGCCATATTTTACCACAGCAACCAGTCATCCTAACTCCGCGTGCAAACCTTGCCACCTTATTAAGGTTAATAAGTAGACTGGCATGCTCAAATACTGAATATCATTTCATTTCTAGACCAGTGTCCTTAATTATTTCTTAAATTGGGAACGTTCGTGTGCCAAAATCGTTCGCACAATATTGTCTAATTCTGGCATTATGTAATGTTGCTTCTGTTTGGTGTAGTGCCAAATAACCCGCTATAGCAATTTACACGCAGGCTGAACCTAAAATTGAAACTTTTAAGGGCCGGTATAACCAAGCATTTAAACCCTTGGGATTTTTATACTGCCTTAAATACTCTATATAGCTGACTCCTTAAATACTTCCTGAACATGCTGGGACAACCCGCTGGGAAAGGTTTGAGTGGTGTTTCTCCACTCGCTACAAAGATGGCGCTACTCGCTAACAATTGCTAAATTTGAGTACAAGAGTACAAATGCACGAGATCCTAAATCGCGCAATAAGAGTTTGCATGAGCTCATAGCTCGTATCCTTCCGGATTCGAATGCGTCACATAGTACATCTAATTCGCTGTTTGGCAAATACAATCTAACTATATAGTATATATATAGATATAGCTTAATGCTTACAGTGTTGTGTTTAGCAGTGCTTGACTTGGAGCCGAGCGTACCTAACTACCTATATGTATAGCATACCTACATTACCATGACGCAGATATGTTAACTATGGAAATTTGTGCACTGAGTCTATGGGCTTATATTTCTCATGTGATTTATTTTGTATAAATAAAAAAAATCCATTTTTGAAAACAACTATCTACTGAGAAGAGCCAGCAAGACACTCAGCTGGCATTATTCTGGCAGCACTTAATTAGGACTCTCTCTTCAGAGGCGCTTCAAGTTGACACATATTTTAGGTGTGATTTAGTATGCAACCTTCCAAACCTGGCGGAAGCATGTATACCCCTGTGTAATCGTGTCATTCTGGCGATTTGAAAGAACTTTGTTAAAAGTCTAATCAAATAAAAATATTTTGAATTGAAAAAAAATTATAGTCACTCCATCGCTCTTGTAGATTCATCCCCTTAATTGTAAGGTTTTAAATGTTCCTCGATGTGGTTTACTCCGAGTTAGGTGTAGTCTTGGTTTAAACCATGTTTTGAAATAAGAGGATGGGTATAGACTTACAGTCACTATCACGAGTTTTGGGCGCTGGTCTTGAAGGCCAGAAGTCTTTGTATGATCCTGTCCCTGTCTGTCTGTATTGCGCGAGGTGAATATAATACATGCGTTACCCCCACTATTTTCGCTAACCGCTCATAAGCCGTGACGGCTTCCCTAAGTTTGTATATGTATGTGCTCGGTAAGGTATGTACATGGGGAGCTAATATCACCTCACCGCTTCCTCGGAAAATGTACAAAAATTACCAAGATGAGAGTAAATGTTCGTAACTTAGAACTTGGATCGTTGAGAGCAAGTTGTTCTCAAGTTACAAGCAATCTTAAACATGCTGGAACCAATAACTTAATTAAAGTACGTGTTACAGCGTATGTGCCTTATTTCATATTAACTTTTTCGTGATATCACTGACTCTTGCCCTCGACTTTGTCCGCTCTGCTCAGTAGATACAAATTCAACTATAAGGATGTGATCTGTTTCAAAACTGACGTCGAATAATATTGTAATGTCTGGGATTTTGTTAAAGGTATTCAACCGACTATCGTCAAATTTATTAATGACTAGCTATGCTCCGCAGTTTCATCCGCGAAGACTCCTTGTAAACACAAACAGACACTTACATTTTATCTATCTGTGTAGATTTTGCGATGCTGAAATATGATTAGGCACGATTTTGATAGAGAAAATCATTAATAAGATAGTTACATTTCTAGTTCAGAATACCACGTACAGGTACATCATGTATGTAAATAAATGTAATATAGTTTCTCTCAGTGAAATCCACAAAGGCACATTGTTATTCAACTTCGAACCCAATTCAATTCATTACTTGATTTGCTCTGCCGTCTATCTTATTTACGTAACTCGTGTGTTACATGAGAACCAATGAGACGTATAAATACGTACGTACATTTTTCGTATTGTTCCAGTGTTGATAATACCGATAAGCCGCACAGTGTTACAATGATTTCCTTCTTTCTAAAGTGGCAAGCAATCATCGCCCTGGCCTTATCCCATACATTGTTGGGGTCGGCACTTGATTCAACCCGATGTGGCTGATCACCTGATTTTTATACGAAGCGACTGCCATCTGACCGTCGCAACCCCTTTAACGAGGAAAATCTGTGATCTGGGTTAAACCAGTTTTCAGACTATTTTAGGCCTCCGACTGACGGTAACGATTGCCAAAAATGATAAATTGGCAACTGGGACCGACGGCTTAACGTGCTCTCCGAGGCACGGAGAGAACTCGGGCGCTCACCTATCCAATTACTGGCTAGGCTTAGGGTTGCTTAACTTCGCTGATCGAATGATATGCGCAATAGCAACTGTGCCACGAGCTCCTCCCATACAGTATACGACCCATATGATAGACAGTAAAGTAGTTACATCACTTGGGTCTTCTCACAACCCCTGTAGGGGAGCTAGGTTCTCCGCGCCGGGGCTTATGGTCCCCTGGCTGAGGTCTTTCTTCGGTGATTCGCGCGTGGCGTTGAAGTGTGAGGTGCACCCCTAAAGGTGCTGGTCGATGTTAATGTCGGCGATGTTTTCGTCTTGATACTTAGGCAACCAGTCAGTGTAGCAAGCGTGAGAGGTCATGTAGGTCTAAAAAGGCCACTTTGGGTGAATCATATGTATCATATGTGATCCGAATATGTATTCAAAGTGTGAAACAGGTGAATTACGAAATATTAATCATTCGTTAATAATAATATTAATTGCACCTCAGTGACCATTTTGTCATTTCGATGATGAATCATATTCGGACCACATTATGATTCTCACAAAATGGCCTTTTTAGACTGTTCACTCCACCTTCAGCGCGGTACAAACCAACCGGGTGAGACCCCGGGCCCAGCTAGTGACTAGCGATCAGAATGCGAATTCTTCACGGTGTCGCGTGGAAGTCATCGTCTTCTAGACTTCGCGTGGTCGTGGTCTGGGCCTGATGCCCGTTGGTCATGCGTGGAGAGGCACTAGGTCCCGCCCGTATGCTGAACTGCTCGGCGGCTGATGAAGTCATCCAGACTATCGACTTAAAAGTTCCCTGTAATCGTCGCGTTCCTGATGAGTACGCAAGGCTTATTTCAATTAACTGACTTCAATAAAAGGAGAATTCGTTCATTTCGACCGTATGTTTTCTTTATTTTTTTATTTATCAAGAAGGCATCTATGTGAATTCGAAGGGAACCTTCGAAAATGTTACTGGTAAATAGTTAATTATTTTCATTAAGTATTTAATGAAGGTGTGGAGTCAACCTGATGATGGAGTCGAAAGCAGTCAATGGAACTCCTCAAAGATTAGCAGCAAGTACCTAGTGGTTGAGCTTGATT
Source organism: Watsonalla binaria (assembly GCA_929442735.1). NCBI lineage: Eukaryota > Metazoa > Arthropoda > Insecta > Lepidoptera > Drepanidae > Watsonalla > Watsonalla binaria. Next base: position 6,845,334 of record OV838938.1, read on the forward strand.
AATATTGCGCTCGCCAGGTTGCTATGTTCGTGAGGCGAGACCGCACATAGGTCTTACGTAAGGTCAGCATACTGCAGCCAATGGTAGTTTGCGCCATCTTGTGAGTGTTGCCGACCCTATAAGAATCTCATCACAACTACCTCGTTTTCTCTTTCTCTCACTACAACAAACAAACAAGTCCATAAAAATGTTTAACCTTCATCCCACTATGCCCTAATCCAAGTACATTGTGTATTATCTGGAATAAATTTATTGAACAGCTTTTAGTAAGAGCTAATTGACCAAATTTGTTTCAAGGAAAACTATTAGGGTTGGCATTTAATTTTACTTTCTTTTTTCTCTACCAAAAAATACTTTACGGGTGAAATAGTCGCAACATGTGGGTATTCTGGTTATAAACTCGTACGGAGGCCAATTTACGATCGTTTAAGCAGCGTATTAAGAACTCCTTGCGTGCATGATGCGCAGTATCTACACTATTTTTCACTGCGCTCTTTACTCGTGACGGGGCTTGTACCAATAAGGACATAGTGTGTAAAACGGTCCTAAATCACACCACACGCCCCTGTGAATTTTTAGGAACATGTCAGTTTTGGTCCGTACTTTGTAAGAAAATATTACCAACCGTGAAAAGTAATGGCAACCCTATTTTCCTATAATAAATACAATATAATGCCACGAGCGAACAAAATATACCATACTAATGATCAACAGAGTTGTTATTAAAACTGTAAAGATATATCACGGTATTTCGACTTGGAACTTTCCACTTTAACATTATTATTATAAGGTTCATTTGGACATGAGAGTACTTGAAAGGTTTTGTATTTTGAAACCCCATGATTGATGGGTGAGTCAAGATCTATGATAGGGGTACTGATTATAGGCGATGAAGAGTTTGGTGGAAAATAATAATGTTTGAGAAAGACAAACCGAACACAGCTTGGTCAACCAGGCTCTTAAATATTATGATCGGAAACAGCGACTTCATACATACATAACTTATTGGGAAAATTAACCTTATGGTTCTTGCCACAGAAACTTATTCCATGTACCTACATTTAACACCAATTATGGTAATAATAGTTTTGTCCCACGTGTCTGTAGCACCTATAACAAATATTTTGTTGATGCAGATATATTTCACACCTCGTTCAGTAAATTTGTCTCAAATCCTTAATTATTCACTTAATTAGTAAAATATCTAAATAAAATATACTACACATCCAGTTTATACCTTGTTATCACAGAAATTATTTAGGAAAACTAATGTGAGAAGACACTGATTACTGTAACACAGGCATTCAGGTCTACCTCAGAAGTCAGGGAATTCATAAAATGTTGTTTTTATATTTTTTTGAAAATAAACATTATTATTATTATTATTAGTACATATTGTTGAAATATTTAGAATACCATTAAATGGTATTCTTAATATTTAGATAGTTACTTATATTTTGCACCTATGACTAATAAAGATTGTATCTTTATATTTGTATTAATTTTTTTATTATTTTTGGACACTGTTTGTCATAATAAAATTAATTACTAAAATATCTTATTTTGGTTCTCATTGACTGTTTAAGTCTTATTGAATAATGAAATAAAAAATCATATGCTTACGCTTGTATCCCGTGGGGGTAGGCAGGGACCACCGTTCGCCACATGCTACGATCCCTACATACTTCTTTTGCTTCGAGTTCAATTTATACCGATTAAAAGAAAAGTCAGAATTATAATTAAAATATAGAATTACCTTATACAAAAGGTATCTAAATTACAGCTATAACGTGTGTCAGCCCTATCAATGTTAGTAATAAAAGCGAAGCCGTCAAACTACCAGACAGAGCTTTTAAAATAGCATTATACCGAAACTGACCCTGTCTGTCTGTCTGCCAAACCAATCTGGGCTTGGATCGATGAAACGGCAAGCCCCGTGTGGTATTGATAGCTTCACATATCAAATTCAAATATTCAATGATACAATTTATTATTTAAATAAAAAGCCTATATCTATGCGTCTATATCTATACATCTTTATCTATAAATCCATACATCTATACTTATCAATAAAAATTGTGTGTTTGTTTGTAATTCCAAAATAACAGATTTTCACTAATTGCATATGAAAGTATATACGGTGCTGAATTATAAAAAAAAAATTTTCTCGGTCTGTCTGTCTGTTTGGTTCGGGTAATTTCTGAAACGGCTCGACCAACATTTATTTAAAAACAGTTCCGCGGGAATGAAATTCAATCAACACGGGTAAAACCGCAGGGCATAGCTAGTTAATAAATATGAGTAGACATAGACCCACTTTTCACCGAATATAATTAAGTGTCAACGTGACAGAGGGTGAATCCATCGCCGTATGCATACATAATACGTTTTTGAATTTCTTCATGCAGTTGTTCATTTTCATTTGACACAGTCTCAAATAAACAAAGATTATTTTAGATTTGAGTGATATACTTTTGTATGTTTAAATTGAGGAAACATTGCCTAATCAATACGCTCTGTCCTAAATCGGTGCCTCTCGCGATTGTGCTAAGAATGCTGGCAGCATTGCTCCGTTGAATAGAAATACTGATTCTCAGAACTAGAAAAGTTCCAGCCTCCAGCCTCTTGTCTCGAGAGCTCTTTAGCAGAAAATTATAACAACATGAACAATGACCCTGGCATTGCAAGCAGCCATAGGCTGCTACCCCTTACTGTATCGTGTGCTAACTTATTGTAACCTACACATACATATGCTCACGCCTATACCCCATGGGGGTTGGCAGACCACCTCAAAATACTTTTTTACAAAACCTTGTTATTTACGTCATGTGTACTGATCATAGAAAAATCCCATAGAATTTCCAGCAGGTTTCCCCTGCTGGTCGCGCACACTATAGCAACATCAGCCTACCTCAACTCAGATTTCTGACTTCAATGTGACATGCCCTACCCTGACTACCCCAAAGAACCCACTGCATAAGATAGCCGAGCACTCGGTGCACATGCACCCCTTTTAAAACACACGTAATACCTTCAAAATCGACTGACCGTAATCCACATACTTATTTTTCAAGTTACCTTAAATTTCAAGCAAGAATAATTCTGGTGTGGTTGAATGTAAAAATAAAAGTCAAATGGCGGATGTAATAACCTAGATCCAATTCAAATTCTATTCAGGCCATGAGAAACTATTCACTCCTGAATATTAGAGATGCCCGTCAAAGGTGCTGCACGTGATAAGGGTGGCTTCTGGGACACACTGTTTGAAAGGTTGGACAATATCTCAGATATGTAAGAAATGCATATTATGCTCCCGCCTGTATTCACTGAAGGAGTAAGTAGATTATTATGCAGCCTCATTTCCTTTAGCCGGGCACTAATCCGAAAAAAAATTCGGTGTCGTGACAAATGGTAGGTTCGTCGCCGTTTCAGGCACTATACTTGTATGTGTGTTTGAATTCCGTCTCAGATATAGATTTCCTCAAGATATTACCTTCACCGTTAAACTCGTTGTGTATCATCACGGCGCTAAAGATAAAAAAAAATGTTTATAACTCAGCCACCAGATATTATTATAAAACTAGCTTTTGCCCGCGACTTCAGTTGCGTGGTATAGTTACTTTGAGCTAACGCTACTATCTTACATTGAAATATTTTTAAAATCCGACCAAAGATTCCTGCTATTATCGCGTTCAAGCAAAAAAACAAGCTCTACAGTTTGATTCTAGGAAGTTGCTTTTAATTTCCTAGTACAGTGTGTCCTTCAAGTGACGTGACGAGATAGCCAAAGGGACCCGGGCGGGACTTCACAAGTACATACACTATTCAACACACATGTAGATTACGGTAATTATGCGAAGTGCTTGCTTGATGCAGCTTTGACTAGGTCTGCTGTAGCTACTCCGTGTACAGATTTGTTATATTAGGCAATGGTTTATTCGGTGTAAGCACTAATGAACGTTGAGGAAAGGAGCACCGGTTCAATTATACAAATAATAAGAATAATATGTATTAAACATTCAAAAGTTTACTTTTTTTAATAATACTATGACCTACATTGGGTCTGAACTAGGGTAACCTGTGTTTCAGGAGAGGAGGACAGATTTTATAATGAAATCAATAACAATTAAATGAATACCTGCTAAATTGACCTAGGGTAAGGCCTAAGTAAGGTAGCTTCTCGACGGTGCGTAATATTTTGAACGGACGCATCGAACGCTCCTGGTAAGAATATCGTTCACGGTAATGCAAACCCGTCTTCCGTGGCGAGTCGGTAGCCACTCAGGTGCTGGCTGTCTGCGTGTTCGCGAGATGCGTGGCAATCCCTACTTATACTCTTATACTCCTATCACGCAACGTAGGTAGCCTTTACACTATAAAAAACCTTATAGTAAAAAAAAATTATAGTAACATCCATAGTGGATGTTACTATAATTGAAGATATTTTCTCGTCATCATCGCCCTGGCCTTATCCCATGGCCATGGGGTTGGCACTTAATTCATCCCGATGTAACTGACCACCAGATTTTTACTACCCTTTGATCTTCGCAAGCGAATCGCTTCGAACAATTTGTTCGGCCAAAAGTCAAACATCGCATCGGCAATTGGAAAGTGAGATTTATTGATATTTAACCTGTTTAATTATAAACTATTTTGTAATGCTTACAATGACGTTAAAAATAACAATTTAGAAAAAACTTCCAGATAGGTAGGTATTTCAGTGACATTTCATAGGAATAGTACAAACATCATACGAGATCATTTATTTTTCTTCAAAAGATTTTATAAACAATATTAAATATATACTAGCCGTTTACTGATGATTTAGCAAATTTATATCATAAAACGTATTCAATTATAGTTGGAAGAAGCAAAGTAAATACTATGTCAAAATTACATCGAAGTCTGTTATGTAGGAGTCGTCGCCAAATTACATGCCTGAGATATTATGCTGAAAAGAAAGCGGAACCCAAGAAGGAGGATAAACCACTAGCACCAAAAAAAGAAATAGATCCTAGACGCATTTTCAAAGTGTACCGGTACGGAGGAATACTCTCCAGAGAAGAGCCAAAGATGCAGACATTCGAACTCAACGTAAGTACTTGCGGGAAGATGGTATTAGATGCTCTAATCAAACTGAAGGATATGGACCCATCAGTGACCTTCAGAAGGTCATGCAGGGAGGGGATTTGTGGCTCCTGCGCCATCAACCTTCAAGGGAATAACTGCCTCGCCTGCATCACAGAAATACCTCCCGCTAAGACAGTCACCATCTACCCCATCCCCCACATGTACGTCATAAGGGATTTAGTTGTGGACATGACTCATTTCTTCAATGGCTATAACAGCATACGTCCGTATTTGATAAGGACGAGCCATGGACCAATAGGGAAGCACCAGTACGCCCAAAGCATCCAGGATAATCTGAAGATGGTCGGTTTGTATGAGTGCGTGCTTTGCGCGTGCTGTTCTACCTCCTGCCCAAGTTACTGGTGGAATGGCAGACGATTTTTAGGCCCAGCGTCGCTGCTTCACGCTTATAGGTGGGTGCTTGACAGCAGGGATGAAGATGCACAGCAACGGTTATATGACCTTCGTGACGATTTCAAGGCATTTCGCTGTCATACAATAATGAACTGTACCCTGGCTTGCCCCAAAGGCCTGCACCCAGCGGCGGCTATAGCAAAGCTTAAAAGACTCATCTCCGGTCTGGACAAACGACCAAGTTCGGAAATAGACCCGATGAAATTTGGTAAAGGAGGCGGCAGTACGGCGGATGAGCCATCAGCGGGTAGCAATCTTGATGCTTGCCTTAAAAAATGTTGATTTTGGTTTATCAAGTTATTTATTAAAAATTCAAATTATGTTATTCATCGGAGACTTTTATTTGGAATCCATTATCTGAGGGTGTATTCTACTTTTTCGTCGAAAACAAAACTTTGCAAACGAAGTTTCAGTATCGTTTTGTTTTTCGCAACTCAAGCTTATATTCGCTAAAAAAAATTCTTGCGGATCACGCTCGGATACTATTTATATAATAGCTGTTCCCCGCGATTTCACCAGCATTGACATAATTTTTTTAAATAAAAGTGGCCTAAGTTACTCCTTGTAACATTAGCTGTCTGCCAGTGAAATTCCCATTAAACATTTCAGAGATTAACTGGAACAAACATACAAATAGAGAAAAATTTATGTTTAAAGTTGTCAGTATAGTACCTGAGACAACGATTTATTTAACCATACGTCACTTTGGCACTTCATCTTTGGTAATAAGTGGAAAATGAAAATGATTTATTCAGAGTTTAGGTCCTGGTAAGGTACTAATGAATCTCAAAGAATTGACTTCTCAAACTAACCTTCTGAGAAGAACCGTTAAGAAACTCAGCTGGCATCGTGTACATTTCTTTGCATAGTAAATAATGATTATTTACAATAAAATTCATACAAAAATATTCACAATAGTGAAATTTGTTTCATGATTCATTAATCTGAATCTCGGAAACGGCTGCAACGATTTTCATGAAATTTTGTGTGTAGGGAGTTTCAGGGGCAAAAAAAATATCTAGCTCGGTTTCAACTTCAGAAAACATCGCTTTAACCATGTTTTCAAGCACTGAAAAACTCATCAAACATCGTTACAATACGACACAAAATTTCGCCGACATCTGTCAAGTTATGGTAGCTCAGACGTGAGGCTTCCAGCTTAAGGGGCGATAACGAATAGAGTACCCCGGCTCGAGACTGACGTTCACCGGTCCAATTTTTTCAGCATACATATATGAGAAAACGTCATTGTAAAGAAACCGAGCACAGCTCGGTCAACCAGGTTCTTATACTAAAGTAAAATTTTAACAGACTTGAAAAATGGGAGTTAATTGTATAGGTATTAAGACTCAATTTTACATTTCCACGTTTAATATTTCCTTCGTATCCTGAACCACCGCGTTTTCATATTCATGACGCTTACCCTCAAATAGCGATGACAAACATTTCTTAACCGCCCAAATCGATTTGAGTGTTATCTCCTGCCCTTGAACCTGAACCAAACGTCTTGGTAAATGTGGATCCATCATTCAGATCCTTCGTACAATCAATCATGCGCTGATGAATTGATTCGACGTGACGCTACAAAGTTTACGGTAAACTAATATCGCATTGACACTGTCGAGCAATTTAGTCTTTACACAAGTGGAGGAAGGCTCAATTTTCCGCAACTTGAATAAAGCTGAGATATTTTTCCATAGTTGAGACATATGTCAGAGAGCTCGGATTGGGGTTGAAACAAGCGTATGAAAGTGGAGTGATAACACGTTGTGTTCGCGCAACCGCGACGAACAAAATTGGCCTTGCATGAGACGCTTCCTCAGTCTGCCTACACAGCGCGGCGTAGATGAGCGTAAAGGGGCGGGCGAGAAAAAGAGATAGCAATACACAACATACAACGTCATCATCATCAACGGTCTCATAGAAAATAGAATTCCTTACATAATTCACATCTTATATTAATTGGATTTATATTTACATTATACAGTTTACAAACAATACAGAGTTTCTCTTGTCCGCCCGGACAAGAAAAGTTGGCGCCCCCGGGTGGGCCGTTCTCTCGCCGACCGCCTGCGCACTTCATAGAAAAACCTCGTCGCATCGTGCCTCAAGATTCATACATTCTGAGCATCCTGCATGAACGCGACCGCTGGTATTCTTCATCATACAGTGCATGTGGAAAGTGAGCCCTACCCAATTTACCTAATTACTTCAAATCTTCATACATTCGCTTTGCGAAAACGTCTCATTTTTGCCGCCATTTATGCATCTTTTTTCTCGACCTGTGTATTTGTGGCGCGAAACTCTTCGTACGTACGCTTTGTTCTAAAATTATAAATTACAAGTGTACTAACTCTCTCTCCACATCATGGCAGAAAAGGAATTGAAAGCATTATTCTTAAAACGCAGCTCCATTAAGGGGCGATTAACGAAATTCAACAACTTTCTTAACGAAATTGATGTGGACAGCATTTTATCATCCACACAACGTGAGCTAGCATTGAAACTTAGGTCGCATGAATTACTTATGACTCAATTTGATCAGCTGCAATCTGAAATAGAGGTGTTAAGTGATAATTTACAAAACGAATTAGATGAGCGTGAAATTATTGAAAATAGTTTTTACACAAACATAGCTTTAGCACAGGAAATTTTAGCTTCTTGCTCCAAGCATGCAAAGGAGAGTGCATCTTGCATGTCTGCAAAATCCTCAATCTCAATCAGTGACTGCCATGGTGATCATCAAGGCGTACCAGGGCTGCGTCTCACCTCCATTGATCTACCCAAATTTGATGGAACATACAGTAAGTGGTTGGAATTTCATGACCTATTTGAATCACTTATACATAAAAATACTAAGATGATTACTGCACTTAAATTCCGTTACCTAAATCAATATTTGGAGGGTGAAGCTGCCCGAGTGATATGCAACCTGGAAGTCAGTGATGATAATTATGTTGTTGCCTGGGACCTACTCTGTGAGAGATACAGCAACAAACGCATTTTAATTAATACTCATCTCAATTCATTATTAAACATTGACTCAATTCAACGTGAATCTGACAGGTCACTCCGCTTCCTTATGGACCATGTTACAAAAAACCTGAGAGCCTTGAAAACGCTTGGACAGCCTACAGACAAGTGGGATACAATCATTATACATCTTATGATCAAAAAGTTAGATCATTTCACTAGCATTAAGTGGGAAGAATTTAGAAATACATTAAAAGACTTACCTACACTAGTGGACTTTCAAACATTTTTGAAGGGACGTGCAGATGTTCTTGAAACTGTTAGCATGGCTAAACGTGATAGACAGCCAGCTAATAATAACATTCCACAGAATACTCAGCCTAGATTTAACAGATTTAATACAAAATCATTTGTGGTTTCAGCGCAAACTGAGTGTAAGTCAGGTGACACAGCCCGGGCCTGCGTTGTATGTCAGGGCAATCACCGCATCTTCGACTGCTTCACATTCAAGCAGAAATCTCCCGAGGAAAGGACAGCTTGTGTGGCTAACCTCCAGCTGTGCCCGAACTGTCTTCGTAGAGGCCACAGTATAAGTCAGTGCAGGTTAGGTGGATGTCGCATTTGTAGACAACGTCACAACACCATACTGCACACCAACACAGACACATCATCTTCATCGTCCCCACATACATCAAACAAACACATACAGTCAACTACTTCTTTGTCTGTGTCAGACGGCACCAGTGAGGTGCTGCTGTCTACAGCTATAGTTGATGTCATAAATCCACACAACAACAAGATACAGACGGTCAGAGTCCTACTTGATTGCGGAAGTCAGTCTTCATTCATAACAGAGAGCCTGCAGCGCTCACTCCAACTGACTTCTCAGCCATCTGACGTCACTACAGTGGGAGGTATAGGTGACACTTCATTAACCTTAGTCCCCCAACGTTGTAACTTAATTCTGAGGTCAAAGCAGCAACCCTTTAATGCTAACCTCACATGTTTGGTGTTACCTTCCATAACTAGCAACGTTCCTAGAAGGCCATTTAACATCAAACAACTTAATATTGACACATCAATTAAATTCGCTGACCCTAACTGCAACATACCAGAAAAAATAGATCTTCTTATAGGCGGAGATTTATTTTGGGACATAATTGAGTGCGAGCAGCTTGATCTAGGGCCAGACAAGCCAAAGCTGAGGCATTCCAAGCTGGGATGGCTACTAGTAGGACACATACCTACATCCATGACTTATACAAACACACACAAAGACAAGTCTAATGCGTCCATCCTTTGCAATTTTTCAGCAGTAGAGCGCCTCGAGCATCAGTTAAGTAAGTTCTGGGAACTCGAGGACCTGCCGTGTGATAACACACCTACTGAAGCTGAGCACGCGTGCGAACTACACTTCACTGCCAACACTACACGCGGTGAGGATGGCAGGTTCTGCATCAGCCTTCCGCTCAAAGACACACCTGATTGTTTAGGTAACACATATCATACTGCTAAAAAGAGGTTCTACAATTTAGAAAAACGCTTTGATAAAGAACCACACACTAAAGAAATGTACACAGACTTCATAAATGAATATGACCATCTGGGTCACTTATCCCAGTCTGAAGTGCACAAGCCTGAGAATGCATACTTCCTTCCTCATCATCCTGTTATCAAGCAGAGTAGCGAGTCGACTAAGCTCAGAGTCGTGTTCGATGCCTCTGCTCGCACATCATCAGGCTTATCCATAAATGACTTGCAAATGGTAGGCCTTAATATACAGGATGCTTTATTTAATATTTTGATACGCTTTAGAAGCTATAAATATGTTTTGTCGGGAGATATCGAAAAGCAATATAGACAAATACTTGTAAAAGAAGCAGAACGCGACCTACAGTTAATATTGTGGCGCGTTAATAAGGAGAGTCCACTTCAAACATTAAGGCTCAATACATTAACATATGGCTTTGCTTGTGCCAGCTTTCAAGCTGCTAGGTGCTTGTGGCAGTTGGGTGAGGAGTGCACTGAACCGCTTATAAAATCTATTATACAGCATGATTTTTATTGTGATGACATGCTCACTGGCGCAGACAGTGAGGATGAGCTGCTACATATACAGGCTTCGGTTTCAAGTGCTCTCGCATCTGGCTGCTTCAACCTGAGGAAGTATCGCTCAAACTCTCAAAAGGTGCTTCACTCAAATTCAGTACATGCTCAAGACAACTTAACCCTTAGTCAATCTTGTGTCACTCTCGGTCTCGGATGGAATCCAGAGTCAGATAATTTACACTACACTATACAATCAGGCAACGACACCTGCGGGCCCGCTACTAAGCGATCCATCCTATCAACGACTTTTAAAATCTTTGACCCGCTAGGTCTTCTTAGTCTTTGCACCCTCATTCCCAAAGTCATGCTGCAAAAGCTTTGGATTGCAAAAGTACCATGGGATGAACCTGTCCCTGAGGAAATAAGGCAAGCATGGTTGCGATTCAGTGACAACCTGCATCATCTCAGCTCTCTTTCCATAAACAGACACGTAATCTGTGACTCACCTCTTGCAGTAGAGCTCCACTGCTTCAGTGACGCTTCACAAGTAGCCTATGGAGCCTGCATATACATAAAATCTACCGATCAGCAGGGTAAGACACATGTACATCTATACAGTGCTAAATCCCGTGTGGCCCCCATTAAGACGACCACGATACCGCGCCTTGAGCTCTGTGGAGCACTTCTTGCTGCACGTTTGAGCTCTGCAGTTTGTGCAGCTCTGAGAAAGCCAATCGCACGCCTAATTCACTGGACGGACTCCAGCGTCATATTGGGGTGGCTACACACTGATCATGCCAAACTAAAAACCTTTGTTGCCAACAGGGTGAGTACTATCCATGAACTCACGGAAGGTACGTCCTGGCGGTATGTTCCCACAGCACATAACCCAGCAGACCTTGCTTCCCGTGGGCTGGACCCCCACCACATTCAGCATTCTTCATTATGGTGGCATGGGCCCACTTTCCTTCATGAGCCTGAAATAAACTGGCCAAAATTAGATAAATCTTCATGTATTGACTTACCTGAGATAAAGTCATTCACTGTTGTAGTTTCAGATCACACTGACAATGATCTACATCTTTTTTCAAAATATTCGAAATTGAATTCTCTTCAACATGTCATTGCCTTCATTCGTAGATTCGCTCATAATTGTAAAAACCCCAAACAAAAATTGACTGGCCCCCTTTGTGCCACAGAGCTTGAAGATTCTTTCTTGAACCTTGTGAGATTATCTCAACAAGAGTCATTTTTCAAGGAATTACATACATTACGTCAAGGTAAACAACTAAAACCAAAATCAAACATAGCTGCGCTTACTCCCTTCATTGACTCTCAAGATCTGCTTAGAGTGGGCGGCAGGTTAAAACATTCTAACTACACCTTTGACAAGAAACATCCACTACTCCTCAGTTCAACTCACCCACTCACCAAACTCATATTCTCACAAGAACACACACGACTACTGCACGCAGGTCCTCAGCTGATGCTCTCCTCTATTAGGGAACGTGTATGGCCTGTAGGTGGTAGAGATCTGGCTCGACGTACGGCCCGTGCTTGTGTCACTTGTCGACGTATCAGGGGTGAGACCATGCAAAATATTATGGGCAACTTGCCTGCACAGCGGCTAATTCCTGACTTACCTTTCACTTCAGTAGCTGCTGACTTTGCAGGTCCCTTCATGATTACAGATCGTCGGGGTAGAGGCTGTAAAATAACGAAGTGCTACCTTTGTTTATTTATATGCTTCAGATATAAGTGTATTCATTTGGAAGCGGTGAGTGAACTGTCAAAGGACGCATTTATTTTATCACTTCGCAGATTTATCTCTCGCAGAGGTAAGCCCAAAGAGATATATTGCGATAACGGTACCAACTTTGTCGCCGCGGACAAAGAAGTAAACAGTTTCCTTAATTCATCTTCCTCTGATTTGTCTGGGTTTGCAGCTGATCAGGGAATTGTTTTCAAGTATTCACCGGCCTACGCTCCTAATTTCAATGGCTACGCCGAGGCAGGTATTAAATCGGCTAAGTTTCACATTAAACGCATATTAGGTAGCACACATTTGACGTACGAAGAGTTGTCGACCATATTTGCTCAGGTCGAAGCGATCCTCAATAGTCGTCCCCTCTGTCCCCTATCTTCTTCACCGGACGACTATTCTTCATTGACCCCTGGACACTTCATCATCGGTCGGGCGCTCACTTCCATACCGTCACCCGCACTGGAGGACACCAACACGAACAGAGTTGATCGATACCAGCGGGTCGAACAGATGCGGCAGCATTTCTGGCGGCGTTGGTCAGCGGAATACGTCTCCGAGCTACAGGAGCGAAGCAAGTGGCGCGTCCGAAGCAGAGACCTGCAGCACGGCGACCTGGTGGTCGTCAAGGAGGATGGCGCGCCGCCGCTCGCCTGGCGCCTGGGCCGCGTGCTCGCGCTCCACCCGGGCGCTGACGGCGTGCCCCGCGTGGCGGACATCGCAACCGCCCGCGGCACAATCAAGCGTGCCTTAAACAAGCTCTGCCTGCTACCGCAAGAACAACCGTAACTTTTCCTTTTGGGCCGGGAATATGTTCGCGCAACCGCGACGAACAAAATTGGCCTTGCATGAGACGCTTCCTCAGTCTGCCTACACAGCGCGGCGTAGATGAGCGTAAAGGGGCGGGCGAGAAAAAGAGATAGCAATACACAACATACAACGTCATCATCATCAACGGTCTCATAGAAAATAGAATTCCTTACATAATTCACATCTTATATTAATTGGATTTATATTTACATTATACAGTTTACAAACAATACAGAGTTTCTCTTGTCCGCCCGGACACGTTGGGTTTCTTGTATATTATACGTTTAATCAGCACTCTTAACGTTAATATCGGTAACGATAAGAGAGGTATGTTATTAGGCGATCTTCGAATTTCGCAGCTTCATGAGACTAAGAATGTCGTATATACAAGCTCTGAGTACCTTAGTGAAATAATGTGGTCTTAGGATGAATTGTATCTCCTGAATTTATAATAAATTGTTAAAGTACTAGTTAAAAAAAAAATTGCACTTATTCAATAGTCTCAGATGACGTCATGAATGTCATTAGTTGTAACCGCCCGTGTTTTTCTGGTTAGCTATTGCTTAAATAAAAAATTACACTGACAGCAAAAAAGTCGATGGACAGCGTATTTTAGTGCAATGCATTTCAACGTCAACGCTCGGTTTAGCTTTGACAACTAGTAACGTGCAACCCAAGCTTAGAATAGTATTGCGTTCCTGCGGATAAGATCACAGCATAAATAATTGCTTTACAAGCAGTTACGAAACTAGCTCTAATTTTTGAAACAAAAACGTTTGCTTCATTGACCGCGAGGGTCAGTAAAGATTTAAAAAAATACTGGTTTATTTTCAATTGTAAAAATAATATTGATTTGACGTTTTGAAGTTTTGAAAAAGTCAGTTAAACACGAAAATGACGTACACGCGATCAGACACGAGTAAACGCTAAGCTATTCCGCTTATAATCTCGTAAGCGTCTGTGTGAGTGTGTCATTTTGAACGCTTTGTTCTTTGATTCCTTACTGCTTCTAAAGCTTATATTTAAACTATGGTAAGGTTGCCTATGTAAAGAGGATGAGTGCTATGCTAATACCTAAATAAACGTATTTCAATGTTCTGTGGTGCTAACTATAGTGGGACCGTTTCCTCTTTCACTCTCTTGGCACAGCGATTCCATTGCATTTTACATTCATATGCTCACGCCTGTATTCCCCATAGATGATTAAGTGCCAACGCGTCAGATGGTGAGTCTATCGCCGTCTCACTATACATACGTCTTTAAATTACTTCTTAGGCATATGCAGGTTTCCTCACGATGTTTTTCTTCATCGTAAAGCACGTGGAGTGAAATCACTGCACATAAGCTTTTTAGAAAAACTCATTGGTACAGGGACCGCTGGGAATCGACCTTGCGTCGCTTGCGTAGCAGGTGACTGCTCAAACTCCATGGTCACCACGGCTTGTTTCATTGCAAGAGATAATGTTGTTGCAAACATACATAAAATACAGTAGCCGCTAACCATCAAACAGGACGAATATTTGGTTACTTTGCTGAAAAAACATGTTTGGGTTCGCCATCTTTTAAGACAAAGTAATATTAAACTCGCACTTCGCTCATAGAAGCAACACAAAATGTGAATGACCTCACGTCACGTGCCTGATTTATGTAATTTTCATACATTTTATGTCGCTTCAAAGTCAAGGTCAAAAATATCTTTATTCGATTAGACTTTTTACAAAGTACTTTCAAATCGTCAGAAAGACACGATTACGCAGGATTATACCTGCTACCGCCAGGTTCGGAAGGTTGCTTTTACTGAGAAGAACCTGGCAAGAAACTCAGTTCTATATGCGAAGCGTAAAAGCGTAAGAGCGTAGGTTAATTTTACTTTTCTAAAGCAGTGCATGTGTGTTTCTGCTCAGTTGTATTAAATTTATCCAAACACAACGTGCGCACCGCAGTCATGGTACGTCTTACGAAACACATTGCGTGTGTTTTCTCGCCGTCTGCGTATTTTTTTCAATCTGCGGATATTAATTTCTTATGTCAACTAAAGTCCATTGTATGTACTATTGACGGAAATAACAATTTTTCCTTTCATATATTGAGCATTAAAATAGACTATCCACTATTCAATTACACAGTTCGACGATCAATCAGTGTTGTACACAAGGCTCCCATCAGCTGTACATTTCCAGTATAAATTTACCTCGCATTGTATGCGTTTTCTGTGCAATAAGGGATCAGCTCATAATGGATGTATAGTTTGATATGCTACATTATGGGAATGCATTCAGTTCCCAGTAGCAATAATTAATCTGTATCGGTTTTAATTTCCGAGAACTGTCATTTATAATTGACAGTAGCCCGTTACTGCTATCATTGAGTAGCTGAGCCGATATTTCACTGTCTGTTGGGTTCATGGAATTAATATGAACTCCGATAATTCATTATCCGTTCGAATACAGGAATAAAAACATTTCTCACGCCTGTATTTCCCGAAATGGTAGGCAGAGGTGTATTGGAATTACCCCCACAATTTGCCAATTAAGTGTCACGTAGGGCAAGCCTATTGCCATTAACCTACCACTTCCAGCCTCCGGGCTACTACTAGGATATTACAGATGGAAAAACCCAATATCACTGCCCGACCCGGGATTGAACTCAGAACCTAGTGTTCAGAAGTAGCGATTGTTATCACTAGACAAGCGAGGAAGTCGTAATAACAATAATCATCATCTCCCTGGCCTTATCCCATATATTGTTGGGGTCGGCACTTGATTCAACCCGATGTGGCTGATCACTTGATTTTTATACGAAGCGACTGCCATCTGACCTTCGCAACCCCTTAAATCTGTAATCTGGGTTAAACCAGTTGTCAGACTATTTTATCCCTCCGACTGACCTGTAACGATTGCCAAAGATGATAAATTGGCAACCGAGACCGACGGCTTTACGTGCTCTCCGAGGCACGGAGGGAACTCGGGCGGTCACCCATCCAATTACTGGCTAGGGTTAGGGTTGTTTAACTTCGCTGATCGAATGATATGCGCAATAGCAACTGTGCCACGAGCTTCTCTCGTAATAACAATAGTAAATACAAAAAAATATCAGATGACCTAATAAACGCAGATTTGTATGGACTCACAATAGTGTCATCTTTAGGCCGACAGACGGCGCGGTTTTGATCCTATACAAATCTACGTTTACGTCGACGCGGTGACTTGTGACGGCGGCAGTAAAAACTCGCACTAGGTCCTCTGATCTCCGTACCAATAACTTATTTATACTTACGTTTAATAGTACAGCGCTCCTTAAGACAATTTTAAAACCATCGAGGTTGTATGAAACAATATTTCCTAAATATGTCATAAGTGCTGTTAAAACAAAGATTTGAATATTAAAAAAATTTGTATTATTTAAATAAAATCTCTCATTCAATACCACAGCGTCCCACACAGCCTTAAGGTCTAATTCGGAACGTCACAAAAGTGTGCACACATTACATACTTTTAGCAAACATTACACACTTCGTATTCCAATTTCGTCACATTCTAAGCAAAGCAACTTGGGGTGTCGAGCAAATATTTTGACTGAGCACACGACCGCCCCGACGGTGTTTAAAGAATTAGGTCACTGATCGTAGACAATATACAGGTTGTGGTTTTGCATTGGTGACATATTTACGCAGGTTGCTATATTCATCTATACATACTTACATCTACCTATATTATATCTTCTATTTTTTGTACATATTTTGTACCTAATAGTTTTTAATTCTAAAATAATAGCTTTTCGCTATTTTTAATCCCTGTATGTCTGTCTTTCTATCTGTTGGTCTGTCTGTTTGTGCCGGCTAATCTCTGAAACGGCTGGACCAATTTTTAAGTTACAAGGAGACACCGGTGGTCAATTCTTCGACATTCATAAGTGCCTTACTAGGACATATGCTGAATAAATCATTTTAATTTTCAATTTATTTATTTATTTTTATTTATTTATTTATTTATAGTTAATTATTACGGACATACCAATTACAATAATTAACATTGACATTTTAGAATATAATGTATATAATGAATGTAATACCTACGCATATGTTTTGTGAATTATATATACAATTACTTAAAACTAATTACAATTAGATAACTTGGTCAAAATCGGTGTATCTCGGGATCGTGCCAAGAAGGCTGGCAGCATTGCGACGTTGAATAGCAATGCTGATTCTCTGAGCGAGATAAGGGTAAATTTGGCAGGAATGCAAAATCACACCCTGTATAGCTGTTTCTACCTACCCAAGCGGAGACAGTTTAATAATCGAGTATAAGACAAAAATACAGTGTCATAAAATTTTATGAATATTTATTTCATTGATCTGAATAGATTGAAGATCAACAATCGCAAAAGCTTTAAACAATTCAGAAAACATTTAATTCAGTTTTAAAACACCGAAAATTGTACAAAATATTTCCAAACAACATGTTCAGTTTGAAACTCAAAGGGAATTAAAATGGCTTTACAATTCGCAGTAAAATATTTAACCCCTCACTATTCGATGCAAATTGGCTGGCATGGTTGTCTCACAGTGGTATTTTTTGTACCGTAGCTTTTACCCAACTAGCACAGGGTTAAGTGACGGACACACAAGCCATTAGTTTTCATTTGGGCTGACTTTTTACACACCGCCATGAAAGGGTGAAAAGTTAATGCTTTTAAACCCATATTGGATACGACAGACATTATCAGAGGCCTTTCTACAACCTCTTATTTCCAAAATAGTTCACCTGTGAGTAACAGACTTCATCTCCCTGGCCTTATCCCATACATTGTTGGGGTCGGCACTTGATTCAACCCGATGTGGCTGATCACCCGATTTTTATACCAAGCGACTGCCATCTGACCTTCGCAACCCCTTTAACGAGGAAAATCCGTGATCTGGGTTAAACCAGTTGTCAGATATTTTAGACCTCCGACTGACCTGTAACGATCGCCAAAGATGATATATTGGCAACCAGGACCGACGGCTTAACGTGCTCTCCGAGGCACGGAGGGAACTCGGGCGGTCACCCATCCAATTACTGGCTAGGCTTAGGGTTGCTTAACTTCGCTGATCGAATGATATGCGCAATAGCAACTGTGCCACGAGCTCCTCCTGTGAGTAACACAATGCAATTATATACATGTGATATATATCATTGCCATCCACATTTACCTACATTGCATACATACATACATATGCTCACACCTGTACTCCCCGAAGGCGTAGGCAAAAGTGTTGTTTACACCAACTTTTCACCGATGATGATTAAGTGCCAACGTGACGGATGATGAGTCTATCGCCGTCTCAAGCACTATACATACGTCATTGAATTATTTCTCAGACTTATGCAGGTTTCGTCACGATGTTTTCCTTCATCGTAAAGCACGTGGAGTGAAATCACTGCACATAAGTTTTTAGAAAAAGTCATTGGTACAGCCCCCGCTGGGATGGCCGCAAGGCCACCACGTCTCTCACGCCTACATTGATGACATGTAAATCTAAATGGCAATGCTACATCTGTCTCTCAATGTGTATATAAATATTTATATGATAAGAGATCTTGGGGGCCTATTATGCAGCGCGTATTAAGAACTTTTTAGCGTATAATTATTCGGTAACAAAAGCCCACGAAAGTAGGCTCCTTGGTTGCCATGCCTTTTTACATACGGTTTAGCGCGAGAAATTAGATTAGCGCCCACATTAATCGCTCGACTGCGAGCGGCGCCAGTCTTGTCTGCCACGCGGGTGAAACCTCAGGTTAGTTATATTATGATATAGTATAATAGTATATATATATATATGTCGGAGATCCAGTTGGATTGGTATCCACGAGCTCGATATTCGTGTCCGCCATGTTGCTTTTTATCAATCAGTGCGCACAACCGGCGCGGGCGCTGTCTCGAGGGCAACGCACTACTGATAGATGCAACTGACTGTTTTTTTTAATTTGACACCTTAGGGGCTAATCCATGGAACAAGCACTGTCCTTTCTCATTGCCACAGTATAATTGTAATGAGTCAGTTAGAGAACAGAATACGAATAATTTGAACAACAGTGTTGCCGCTTGAATAAATTAAATAATAACTGAAATAATTTGTATTTCCTCACATATATATATATATAAGAATGTACTTTAAAATAGCTTTTCAATAAATACGGACGAATATTCCTCTATCCCGTTGCACGGCCAATAAATCGGTATCCAATTCGTGGACCCCTGTCAACTGTGTTTTGGAATCCAAGGCTTGAATCGATGTTCTGTCGACAATATATCTTTCCTAATTTGTATTAATGTCTGTCCAATAAAATAGTTTCTCTACTTCGCCACCTGAAACTAAATTTATCTATAAATGTGGAACAGGCTTTCGCGATACAGGCTTGCCTAGTGTGAAAACCACAGGAAAACTCAAACTATGTAAATGCGCGAGTAGATTTAGTAGCCATATAATCTGTAAAGACTGCATGTACCTATTGCCTACTTACTACTGCAAATAAATAAATTTTTCATTTTCATTTTTTTTCAAATGTATAGAGCTAGTACTATCTATACAGATAAATAAAATTTAAGTGTCTGTTTGCAATTTCAAAAAAACATGTTACAATACATGTTACAAAAATCTATATTATACTTAACATACTAATACTGAGTTTTATCAACAAACTTAAGCTATAATATAACAAACTTGTTGTGCCTTTTACCCACGTAAAATTTATTATATAAAAACTAAGTTTTTTCTAAAATTAATCTAGTCTTAGTTACGTCAAAATATGTACAGCCGTTTCAGAGATTAACTGGAACAAACAGACATACAGAGAAAATATTAAAAATAGTTTTTAATGTAGGTACTGTCAGGTACATGTAGTGAAAAACTGTTAAGTTAGAATTACAAACACACATTTCAATTCTATTTATCTGTATAGATATAGATACAACTAAATTTCCTTACCATGTCCTCGAAATAGTAAGATATTTCGACTCATAATATTATGAGACAGATATATATGACGTGTATACATCTGTCACTGTCACAAAGCCGATCCATCATGGCAATAAGAGCTCTTAGTTGGGTCCAATCAATCGCGTGACGATCAAATATAAGCGAGTTGGCCATTTCTCATATCAGATGCATGAATGTGGATGAAGCGAAAAAAGTATGTAAGGATCATAGCATGTGGCAAACGGTGGTCTCTGCCTACCCCCATGGGATACAGGCGTGAGCATATGTATGTATGTATGTATATACTATGATATTAAACAAATTTCTCTACCGTTGGTGCAAAATTGGATCATAAAACCTTCCGACTATTCGTCTATTTAACGGCCTGCTGCTATAAAACTGTAACTTTTCTACCATTATGTATATCCGGTGTGCCATGCCCTGACCATGGTCAATGTCCTCCTAGATGCCAACCCTGAATGTGATTTGTTTGCGGATGCATGGAACTATATTTTGTCTGAATGTATGAGATTCTGTGAGGTTAAGTATGCGAGAGTATCCACGATTTTATAAGTGTGTATTTTATAAGGCATAAGATCACCGTTCTAAAATGTCAATGTTAATTATTGTAATTCGTATGTCCGTAATAATTAACTATATATAAATAAATAAAAAATAAATAAATAACTAGCATGTAGTATAGATCAGATGGCAGTCGCTTCGTATAAAAATCAGGTGATCAGCCACTTCTGGTTGAACCAAGTGCCAACCCCAACAATGTATGGGATAAGGCCAGGGACGATGATGATGATGATGTATAACTAGCTAAGCTATATAGCGGGTCACCCATGAACCGTGGAACCCTAATGTTTTTTTAATAAAAGTAGCCTATGACACTCCTTGTAAATTTAGCCATCTGCCAGTGAAATTCCCGTTAAAATCGGTCTATCCATTTCGGAGATTAGTCGGAACAAACTGACAAAAAGATAATAATTTTAAAAATTGGTTTTTCAATATCCTTACCGTGTATAATTTCATATGCATTTAGTGGAAAGCTATTATTTGGAAATTACAAACAGACACTTCAATTTTATTTATCTGTGTCTGGATATGCATGGATAAAAAAAAACGAGTTGATATTCGAATGATTGGTAATGAATGGGGCAGTAGAGTTCTCGAGTGGAGACCACGTACCGGCAAGCGCAGCGTAGGGCGTCCCCCCGCGAGATGGACGGACGATCTGGTCAAGGCCGCGGGGACCCGCTGGATGCAGGCCGCTTCCAACCGGGTGAGGTGGAAATCATTGGGAGAGGCCTATGTTCAGCAGTGGACGTCCTATGGCTGATATGATGATGATGATGATTCGAATGATTTGATGTTTTCTATCAAAGGCTTGGTTGCACGATAACTATTATTTACAAGTTAAAGCTAAAGGCAAATTCGATGACTTTCTGAACGAACACGTTCTGTATATACAATTCTTTTGAAATTTCTTAAGCTCTCTAGCTCCTATTAAAAAAGTTTGCCCAACACTGTCTTATATGATTCGGCCACCACGACTCAACAAAATTATATCCCGCAAATTTAATCAGCGCTTAATAACAATTCTTACTTCAATATCAGATTGTTTTGTAATTCTTTGGTATTTCGCTATTTCGTTATAAGGCTTGATGCCAAATTCCTTTCATAAGTCAGCCATTTCAGCGTTATTGGGAAGCAAAATATCCAAACATCCAAATTGGTAGGATTAATCTAATCCGAAGCAATCTGGCGGCTACAGTCGCATTCCCTCTGTAGGTAATATTACGAATCAACACTTTTAATTTAACGCCAAGCAAGACAGGATTAACAAGACAGCAAATCCTTATTTAACCGAGTTTTAAGGGAAAGCTACGGTTAATAATTTCCTCGGCGTTATAATTACTCTTGGAATACGGCGAATACCTACCCTAGGCAGGTTAGCACGAGATTAATTAGGGTTCTGAGCACGTTTCATAAATCATTCGCCCCCGCTTAAACCAAGGATTTAATTTAGACTGACGTTATGCATTCTCATAGACGTTTCAGTTTGATCTATAATTATATTAAGTGGTTTAGTTGTACGTTTGTCACTAGTCATCCGTTTTAATAAAACAAATTCAACAATATTTAAAATGGTCTAACTATTAAAGTAACCCAAAATGCTTTTAACATACGATTTTATAATCTGGATTAGGGATGTGAGTTTAATGGAAAAGAATCAATTATATAAAAATATATTTTTCTTCATTCAAAATTAATCGATTTGACAAAATCTATAATCGGTTTTTTTTAATATTAACAAATTATCAGATTAAAAATCATTTAAATTATATGAATAAAAAATTACCAATTCAAAACAAATAATCAATGGCCTGAGATATAATAAATTTCAGATTTAATAACACTATAGAGTTGCAAATAAGTTCGCCTGGTAGTAAGCGCCTACTACAGCCACTACCAAAGGCGTTACTCGGGTATTATCTGGACAAAAATCCCATTATACTAAGGCTTCGTAAAGGGGGTCGTAATGTGTGCTAGAGGTTCGCAGTAGCTCAACGCAGATGACATGCGCCTTGCTTTATCAAAAATAATCCACATTTTCAAACAGGATTCAGTGGAATTTAAGAAATTCTCGAACTTGTCTGATACTAATAGTTAAAGACTCTCGTTAGAACTCTGCTCTATACAATCTTCTGTGGTATATAGAATATAATATTTGTTTATTTATGACTTAAGGGTACAGTTATAAAAATATATGTTGAATAAAACAAAATAAATAAATAATGCCAAATGCCATAAAAAGGCTTCAAATCAGAATAAGGCTGATTTCAAGCCAGCGTAGGTCTTCCCTTGAAACTAGGGTGACAGATCCCATTATGCCTGTCTTATGTAGTAAACGAGGAACTAAAATATATCGTGTTAAATGTTGTCTATTAACACAACCACAGTTTTATACTGCTATAAATAAACTGAACCCAGATCCTCAGATGTAGGTACATAATTTACCCAACTCATTAGCACCCTTTCACGGGTCATTGTGTTTCGCGGACGACCAACGTTACAAATAATGTTGTACTCGTATATATATATTTCAATAGGATTTAGTTACATATTTATTTTGCTTCATAATTAAAAGGTACTAGCTGTGCCCGCGGTTTTACTCACGTAAAGTTAACTTCATGGGTGACCCGCGAAAGCTAAAGTAATTTTAAATATAAAGTAGCATATGTTACAGACAGACAGACAGAGAAAAAGTTTTGAAATAGATGTTTTTTGTGAGTGCCGTATATACATATATTCAAAAAAACATTTAGAGTTCAATGGTAATGAAATTAAATCTACGCGGGTGAAGCCGCAGGGCACAGCTAGTATTATATATATTATAAAGAGGAAAGTCTTGTATGTCTGTATGTTTGTAACGAATTTGCTCAAAAAGTGCTAGAACGATTTGAGAAATTATTTCAGCAATGGATAGGCTACCTATATTACCTGTATTCCCACGGGAACGAGAACTACGAGGGTGAAACCGCGTGACATCCGCTAGTTTATTATATAGCAACTATTATCAGTGGCACTCTACTATGTAGTCCTGACATCACATGAGATGTAACATGTCGTAAAATGGAATTATCCGTCGTTTTGTCACACCGGGCTTCATGTTTATATTCATTAAACCAATCCCCGTAAACTGTGGTTTGCTCCGACCACACAAGCCATTTTCTTTATTAGGTATACATACTAGCTGTTCTAAGAATATAGCGTGTATATTTATATTAAAAAGCTTTTAGGTAGGTACTGCGCATTGCAGTTTTGAGTGCTGCCTTGAATATAATATTATATGGAGATTTCTTTTGAGTTTTGTTTGGAACGCAGCAAACAAATAACTGCGCAGTTATACCCACTATATTTGATGAACGCTCATGTGTTATGACGGCACCTGTATAGAAATACTGATGCCAAATAAGAACTTGATACACATTCATTCAATTCAGTCTTATATATATGCTCACGCCATCCCAGAAGGGTCCCCGCAGAGGTGCCGTGACAATAACAACCACATTTCACCGAATATGATTAAGTGCCAACGTGACAGAGGGTGAGTCCATCACAGTCTCAGGCACTATACATACGTCTTTGAATTACTTCTCACACAGGTTTCCTCACGATGTTTTCCTTCACCGTAAACGTGGTGTGAAATCACTGCACATAAGTTTTTAGAAAAACTCATTGGTACAGGCCTCGTGGGGATTCGAACACACGTAGCAGGCGAATGGTCAAACCCTTTATTAAGCTGTTATAATAGTAGGTAAGTTATGATTTTGATTTCGATTTAGTCCAATTATCTTGCCTGTTTGATTTGCACCATTTTAGCGCTGTTGTTCATAGCAAGCACGTAGCGTGAAGGATCGGAATTAATTATAGTGAAAGTGATATTAAACATCTTTTCTTAATGAACTTCAAATTTTGTTTCGAGCCCTCTCGCTAGGAGCCCCTTAGGCGTAGACATTGCACTAATAGATCGGATAAATTTGTGGAGATGGCATAATTCGTATATGACATATATCGTAATGTTACTTGATCTACGGCCCCTTTTGATTGACTTTTTTTTGAGGTAAATACCTTATATTTAACTAATATATAATGCTTTGTTTGTTTGTTTGCTTGATCGCAAATCTCAGGAACTACTGGTCTCTCGAGGACTCTATATCGAAGCAGGCTATAGGCTACATATCATCAAGCTAACAAAAATCGCAGGTTAAAGTTAGCTTCAGCCCAAAGTAACTATTCAGGCCAAAGCTAGTACCTTCTATGCAATAAGTGAAAAGCTGTTTTGGATAAGAAACAGTCGCGTTATTCACTAAGGTTTCTCAGTGTCCAACTCGACGACGAGCGTTGGTTGGTTGGAGGATAAGGTTCAATTTCGTTTCTTTATAACTGAACTGACGACGAGTGCGACGCTGAGAAATCTTAATGAATTACGCGACTAACACTTCAATTGTATTTATCTGTAAAGAGATTGATTTAGATGTGTCATTACTTCCTATTATATGGTCTATTTTCTAGCTTATCTTATATATTTGTACCTTCATAGGCAGAAGGTGATTTATAAGTATTAAAAGTGAAATAATATTCTGTCTCTAAGTAAACACAGTGTCCGTAGTTAAAATATAACAAAACACTTGTCAAGACCAGCCAACCGTGGTGGAAGGAAATGTTTTATGTGGGTACCTACGTCAACTGTTCCACATCAAAGGACGCCGCAGTAGACGGGCAAGATTAACGGATTACCCGCGATTAAATACAAACTTCTGTACCATCATTTGCACCAATTGTGATCTCATAAACGAGCTACAGGCCTAAGTTTGATTGTTGGAACATTGATTATTGGTTTTAGCTAATTCTATAAAGTATACAGTTCCATTGCAGTACATACATATGCTCACGCCTGTATTCCCCGAAGGGGTAGGCAGAGGTGTTGTAATCACAAACCCACGTTTCACCGAAGATGATTAAGTGCCAACGTGACAGATGGTGAGTCTATCGCCGTCTGAGACACATGTGTCATTGATGTCATGAAATCACGGTACATAAGTTTTTTAGAAAAACTCATTGGTACAGGCCCCGCTGGGATTCGAACTTGCTCAAACCTCAAGGCCACCATTGCAGTATTGGAATTAATTCACTTCTTATATGGGCAGTACTGTAAAATCTTATCGTCAAAGTTGAAAATATACTTATGACTCTCGAGAAGGGTTCCCAAAGGGTATAGATTATTAACAACACCCATTTTTCACCAAAGAGATTACGGATGGTGAAGTTAATCGCCGTCTCTGGGGGCCTACTCGTTTTCTCAGAAAATCGTAGCTTCGACCAAAAGTTCGCAAAATTCCTACCACGGTTCTTATTCGTTCTATAATTACGTTCGAGGTTCCGATTGAAAAATTCTTTGACGTTTATTATATTCTAAAGCTATTTGAATAATTTTTTTAAACGATCGAAAATTTCCATCCTATAAATTATGTAGATTTTTTGACGATATTTTTATGTATGTCTTTTCCTACACCGCAAATGACGTGAAATCACTGTTCCTAAGTTCTAAGGAATTGGTACAGTCGCTTTATTCTACAAAGTTTCTCAGCGATGAGCTCGACGGAGAGCGTCGGTTTCGATCATAGAAAATTAATATATAATGCATACATGATAAAGTTTAATTTCGTATCTTTGAAACCGACACCCCAAGTCAAACCTTACAGAATAACGCGGCAGACCGTTCAGATTTGTACGAACTTGCGGTTGCGATGCAGGTGTCTACGCCAACCACTCGACCACGACTCCTTTCCATTAAATACACGTTATTACGGATTAAAACATATATTTTATTGAAGAACAATATATCTAAGACTAGCTGTGCCCTGCGATTTCACTCACGTAAGTTAAAATTTTTTTTTTAATAAACGAAGTCTAAATTACTCCTTGTGAAATTAACTATCTGCCAGTGAAAGTCCCGTTAAAATCGGTCCAGCCGTTGTGGCAAAATTGTTTTTTTCGTGAGTACCGTATTCTTTCATATATTCTTCTCAATCGTTACACTCTTGGCGGAGCGGTCGTGGTCGTAATGTCAGAATTGGTGGCTTGCTGAACAAAACGGCGCCATTCATTTCGGACTGCTGCTTTCATATGCATTGAGTGAAAAGCTGTTATTCCGGAATTACAAATAGCTACTTCATTTTTTTTTATCTGTATTACGACGACATTAACTTAAACTTTTCTGAAATTATTTATCTTCATTTAAAAATTCACTTTAGAAGCACGCTAGCGTAACTCTCGCATCTTTATTCCTCCAACGTGTGCACAGTTTCATTGATGGATGCTCTATGGGCCATTTGTCTTCATTGTCTCAGATTTAAGTACCGATCTGCCGTCTAGGTAGCAACTCAACACGTATCAAGTAAACTTGAACCTTATCCTTACATGTTTAAGGTACATTTTGATACGTGTACTGTAAAATATTAAAGTACCTACCACAGTTAAACACAAATCATGTTGATCTCTACGTTTAAGTCGGAACACTCAAACTTGACAAATCTAGGTATCTATACAGTTAAATAAAATATAAGTGTCAGTTTGTAATTCCAAAATTACAGCTTGTCACTAAATGTATATGAAAGTTTACACGGTACTGACATTGAAAAAACTATTTAATTTTTTTATCTGTCTGTCTGTTTGCGATTTTAACGGGACTTCCACTGGCAGATAGCTAATGTTCCAAGGAGTAACTTAGGCTGTTTATAAAATAAAAAAATCATTTAAGCTTCCTCTGGAATTAAATTAATTCTGGTGGTGAAATCGCAGGACACAGCTAGTTCTAATTTATAAAATCGAGTACCATTTAACATTGATCCTATTGAGTTTGAAGTCCTATCGATCTACGATTTTGTGTATACTACGCTTGGATAGAACTTCGATCGTACGACGCTAATCTTTCTAACGACATTGTTCTACGACATTGCGATTGTTTTCTATAAGTAAGGGTTTTCAGGGACAACATAAATAAAACAATTAATTAGGTATATCAAACTTAAGTATCCAAATTTTTAATACATACAATACAATTATTACTTTCGTATTCTTCTCTCCGATTGTCACAAAGCTTATACCTACTCGTCCAATTTTACTAAAGGCATATTTAAATACGTAGGCCTCGACAAAGTAACATTCTTGCGCTTGCGTTAAAGGTGCAACCTGATGTAAGCTGATCGACGCTCGTTTCCAGCGACAAAGCTGAAAATGTTGAGCTTTATCGCTGCGAAGTATCGAGAGTGTAAGTAGTCTGTTAATTGGAATGCCCCGTCACCAACTACCACATATGGTAAAGCCATTCCATCTACACACAAATTTCTCTCTACTTAAACTTTTGGCCCATCTTTGAAGCACGAATATGCCACCATCACCAAACGAGCGACGAGCGACTGATTGTCACTGTAAACGAGCGACGCGCGGCTGCATGACGTAGTTCCTTTTTGAGTCGCGGGAAATTTTAAACGGGGTCACGTGACCACATTTGTTGCTGGAAACGAGCGACGGGCGGCTGCATATGGTTGCATCTTAATAGAAATGATACAAAATGTACGGGAATGACATAAGTCAGTCACGTGACATATGTCATTCCCGTACTTTTTGTTTCGTTTCTATTAACGATTCGATACCGCCAATATTTCGAAATTTTACATACACAGTTGAAGCTTATTACGCTCGTGTATTACAGGCTCTAAATATAACACATATGCAGCGTTCAAATGTTCAAATTGTATTCAAAAATTAACTTACTACATGAACAACCTCTAGATAAGTTATAATGTACTATCGCAGATTGTATGGTCTCTTAGAAAATACAAAATTAAAGTTACGGTGAAATATGTATTAAAATCAACCATTTCAAAACATGCCCACGCCTGTATTCCATTTAGACAGAGTTGTACTTATAGTACACCCAAAGGGGGAGCAAATCCTTATCGGAATACAAAGGCGCCAAATTCATTTAAACACAATTACACATTTAATGTCAGATCAATTACTTTTTAATATTTACAAAATGTTAACTAAATTACCACTAAACTTAATCTAAAAGTGCCTAATGTTATGTAAAACTGTTTCTTAACTGGTTACATACAATGAGATTTGCAAATCTTGATTATTTTTACATTTTTGCAATTAAAAAATGCGCAGGCACTGTCAGACTTAATGCCATGGACATTATATTCCAATCAACCGGCGATGTAGTTATTTGTTTATTATAATAAATCATATAAATATTATAAATGGAAATTTTGGCAGTATTTATGTATGTAACTACTGAACGGGGTCCTACCATTAACTCTGTTTACCATGATAGTTTGACTCATGTTATGAAACAGATATATATGACGTGTATGAATCTGTCACTGTCGCATAGCTGAACCATGATTGCAATAAAGGGTCTGGTTGAGCTCCTTTGTTTAACGATTATAGTGATTTTAATCGATATTTTTTATATCGTATTTTCAGTTCCAAAAACTCCCGCTCAAGCCAACTGTAAACAATTATTTCAACTTGGAATCGATTTGGCCATTCTCAGTGTGTGTTCTATTTGGTTGTAAGGAGGTGGCATTATTCCCTAATCATTATTTTCAATACTTATCGAATCAATCTTTACAGATAAATTAAATTTAAATGTATGTTTGTAATTCCAAATAAACAGGTTTTCACTGAATGCATATGGCTCCATTATAAAAACATTATAATAAACATCTTTGTATGTGTGTTTGTCAGTCTGTGTTATTCTTTTAACTAATGTTACAAGGAGTAACTTAGACAATTAAAATCATCTCAAGCTACGCATTTAGTTATAAGTAGATGTACTAGATTTTTAGTTATGTTAATTTTTATCGACATTTGTGCATTGGAACATTGTCCATGAGCTCACGGTTTTTGCAAATTATTTATTTTGTATTCTTTAAATTGTATAATATTTTTGAAAAGAGTAATTACTGAGTTTCTTGCCAGGTTCTTCTCAGTAAAAGCAACCTTCCGAACCTGGCGGTAGCATGTATAATCCTGTATAATTATGTCATTCTGACGATTTGAAAGTACTTTGTAAAAAGTCTAATCGAATAAAGATACTTTTGACTTTGACTTTGACTTTTGACTTTGAAAAAAAATGGGTATTAAGAAATATAGCCACCCATGAAATGAAGTCTACCGCGTCTGCATTACAATAATCGATTACCTAGACCTCAAGCCCAATTTGTATGTCAACAATTTTCCAGAGTTTTGACAATATCGATATTTAAACATGGAATCGATACGCTAATCGATTCTAGAATACTGTTCGGGCCTGAGCCCGTTGATTGATTCTCAAATATTATTCATGTCGTACAACACTTGTGAAATCGTCCGTGATGCTTCGACGTTGCTGAGCGCGATGCACGATAGGTCCGCTTCGTACGAACGAAGTTGGCTGGGGATATAAAATTTAAGGGTTAATTTTAACATAAGGACATTTTTCAGAAGAGTAATCAGTATCTCATCCTCGTCCTCATCATCGTCCCTGGCCTTATCCCATACATTTTTGTTTGACGGGTTGTCCACTTCCCTCTATGATGGTTGAGGAGGTCAATGGCTGTGGGGGCTGGTCATCTCAAGCTACGCATTTAGTTATAAGTAGAACTACTAGATTTTTGGTTATGTTAATTTTTATCGACATTTGTACATTGGAACATTGTCCATGAGCTTACGTTTCTTAATTGATTTATTTTGTATTCTTTAAATTGTATAATATTTTGAAAAGAGTAATTACTGAGTTTCTTGCCAGGTTCTTCTCAGTAAAGGCAACGAGGCAACTTTCAAATCAAAGAACTTTGTAAAAAGTCTAATTGAATAAAGATACTTTTGACTTTGACTTTGACATTGTTGGGATCGGCACTTGATTCAACTTGATGTTGCTGATCACCTGATTTTTATACGAAGCGACTGCCACCTGACCTTCACAACCCCTTTAACGAGGAAAATCTGTGATCTGGGTTGAACCAGTTGTCGGACTATTTTAGGCCTCCAACCGACCTGTAACGATTGCCAAAGATGATAACGGATTAACGTGCTCTCCGAGGCACGGAGGGAACTCAGGTTGTCAACCGTCCAATTACTGGGTAGGGTTAGGGTTGCTTAACTTTGCCGATCGAACGATATGCACACTAGCAAGTGGGCCACGAGCTCGTCTCATCTCTCGTCATAAATTTAAGAGTAATAACTCCTGTCGGTGTAACTGATGCAACTCCTTCCACTTGTCTCTGTCCAGTGCCATCCATATCTTTGACCTCCTTATACGTCATGACAGACACCTTTTCCTTAACTTGTCTCATGTATGTTAGTTGATCTTCCTCTTCCTCTCTTCCTTTAAATCTTTCATTCTTTATGTTTTAGTCCTGAATATATATGTAAAATATATATATGTTTTTGTTCGCACTCGCGCCGAACAAACCCTAAAGATAACTACTGCACTTTTAAGTCCAGCCTTCAAAACACGTGACGGATGGATCTAAATTCAATGATGCATATATGTATGAAAACCAGGCGTGCCACATTTTTGGTACCTAATTAATCATTTTTGGTACCTAGTTAATCATTTTTGGTACCTAATTAATCATTTTTGGTACCTAATTAATTATTTTTTTTACCTAATTAATCATTTTTGTTACAGTTTCCATACGGCCTAATATGGATCTTTGTTAAATTAAGTAAGATGACCAGAAGGGAACGGAACTCATGGTCCACTTTTAAGCAAGAATGAAAACTCACCGACGTCCCGTATTGGAATAAATGACAATATTCCTGAGTATAAGAGCGGCTGTCAATCTGATACTTTTCGTCACTGGTCCTTCATTTTCATCCTGTAAAGAAAATAGCATGAGTACATACTTTTTTTATAAAATACATTTTATCATGCACTCATCAATTACAACGGTAATCAAATTTATTCCAACCAAAAAATATACGTGTTGTGAAATAAATTTAAAAATTTGTGCGAGTACGAGTGTTTTTATCAATATAATATTTCGAATCATGCATACATCGATTAATTAAATTGTAGACATAAATGTGTACAGCATGTTTTTACAAATTAATCTATACAGATAAATAAAATTGAAGTGTCTGTTTGTAATTCCAAACTTACATCTTTTCACTAAATGCATATGAAAGTATATACGGAACTGACATAAAAAAATAATTTCAAAAAAAATATCTGTCTGTATGACCGATTTTAGCGGGACTTTCACTCGTAGATAGCTAATGTTACAAGGAGTAACTTAGGCTTTTTATTTAAAAAGGTTTTCCCGGGGAACGAAATTAAATATACGCGGGTGAAACCGCTGGGCACAGCTAGTTGATTATAATTGCATAGTGTGCAATTATTATCGATATTTCAAACGAATTAATACTTATGTATTACATTTTCGTAAAAAACGTAACTAACGTAACAAGTGATGATCTAAAAGCAAACTTATAAAGGCAAGCTTTACCAACGAACATAAGGTCTATCAATATATTAAATAGTTATTGACCATACTAGATCAGCAGAACGCCGTATGAATGGCAAATCTGTCCTTTATTGATTAATTTGATTCTATATAAACTGTCCAGAGTAATTTTATACGACGAGAAACGTGAACATTATCTTCAAAATTTATAATGGAATTAATTAGAACATTCATTAAAATATAGAATAATTCACAAATTTGTTACCTCCAGCAGATTTAACAAATCAATATTTTTATTTCTTTCAATAAGTATAAAAATATACAGGATGTCGGAGAAAAAGGAACAGTTGTCTTCTAGAAGTTGTAGGATTTAATGAATATATCACTATGTTGAAGTCGTAAAATATCTAGCTCCAACGATAACGTTGTTATAGGCTATGGTTGCTAAGGGCCGAAGAGCTCGCGGCCTTAGCGATTGAATGAACGCACTGCCGCGTTTACCTACATTACTTGTTTAATTATGAACAAGGTTAATGGTTTCGAAAAATGGTTTAATGGAATTTTTTTATGAACTATGAGTGGGAGAAAAAAAATTAAAACGAAGTTAGATTTTACGTGAATCACTCTTGATATGATCAAATTTGAAAGTCAATTACTCAAAAACCGAAGAAGAAATTTTTGTCATAATCATTTTATTTGTTTCCTAATATTATACTTTATCACATATTCTAACAGCTGTCCTATTTTCCTCGACACCTGCATAAATCAAAATATATCGCTATAACACACATACGTATCTTAGCAAGACAACAACACATACACAGCATAACACATCACATAAGCTAACACACGTGTGTGCGTCTCACCACTTGCTCCGGCGGCGTGCGACTGAGATGACTAAGGTCTGCCCTGTGCTGCTCGCACACAAACATACACGCGTTAGTGATCACACATACATATGGCAACACAGTCGGAACTATAGTACAGGTCTGTGCAAATGTCACTTGATAATTTTGTTATGTTTACAGGCTATCTTCATGTGTTATGTTTACAGGCCAACTTGAATACACAGTAGTCATTTAATGAGTCTGTCTCTGTCTATATGTATGGCGCGAGGCGAATAAAAACATGTATTTTCGCTGCGCGCTCGTAATTCGCGAAGGAACCAGTACTTACCCAAAACCTATGAATTCGGGGCAAAAAATATTTGTACTGAATTATCTGGCTGTCTGAGGGCGTAGTGTGAGTTTTTCACTGCCGCCGTCACAAGTCACCGCGTCGACGTACGCGCAAATTTGTATAGGATCGAAACAGCGCCGTCTGTCGGCCTAAAGATGACACTATTGTGAGCCCATACTAATCTGCGTTTACGTCGACGCGATGATTTGTGACGGCGATTTTAAGATAACTCGCACTAGGCACTCTAATAAGTTAAAATTTAAATGCACTTGCCCGAGCTAGCTGAATTCATACAGGAGTAAGCCGTATATTATTTGCACAGACCTGTGTTCAAGGGTCAGATAGTTAAGCCATTGGCTATCATGACACATTTGAATGGACTACAGCAGGAGTCACAAATTACCTTAATTTCGATGTTAAGTAAATTACTTATATTATACTCATTACTTAAGTTCCACATTAAATAGATCAGCGGTACGGCATTTGGTGACCCCTGTCGCGATATTCTGTAACGTTTCTCATCGCAATCATAGGAAATTGATATATCATATGTAGAGAATAAAGTTCAATTTCGTATATTTGAAACCGACACTCGACGTCGGGTGCGACGATGCGCCCTTACAGAATAACGCAGCTGGACTGCAATAATGTTTTTTTCAGAGTGTGAGTGTATCGTTCTAAGCCTGTATGAGTGGCACCCACATGCTGTAAGTGGTAAGCGTTAAAAACGTACACGTTTACTCTAAGACACTCGTGGAGAAAAAATACTAACAGCGCTATACCGGAATGGGTTTTCATAAGTATTCGTCGCGTAGGTAACGCAAAATAAATTATCAATAAATATATAACTTACACCAAAATCGACTCAACTCAATCTTTGCGATTTGCACATCATTCATTTCAATTAAATATTAATTTAAAATCAACATTACAAAATTTCTCAACCGTCATTGACAAATATTAGATTTTCATGCATGATACATATGCTTACATTATTATTCTTAAAAATAGGAATTTGGCAGGTTTTTTATTATTTTGTGCAAGTAAGCTCAAGTTGGAAGTAAAATTCACTTACCATCAACTCCCTAGGGTTGAAGGAATCCGTGGCGTGTTTATTCAGCGCTGCGAGCGCTGCGTTTGGTGGATATCCCAACGAGACCGGCTTACCAGAATCAGCTTCGGATGTCGCATGTCTTCTTGAGTTGAATATCGCCTTTAATGCCTGGGAAATAGAGGTCATTTTAAACATTCTCTTCAAACAATTGTAAGATGGGAACCAAAAATTTCAACGTATACATTTCTAAACTTCTTCAGCCAGAGGCTCGGCGCCTCGCCGCCCGCGCCGCCCGGGCAGTATGTATGTATGTATGTATGTAGATATAAAGTGATATAGGTACATGTGGGGTGCAGTGCTTGTCGTTGAGATGGTTGAGCAGCGCGAAGGTCTTGCGCGGCACGCGGTCGCAGTCCAGCCACAGGCACGGCGCCTCGCCGCCCGCGCCGCCCGGGCAGTGCGCGCGAGCCGCGTGGGAAAACACCTCCCCACACGACGTGAACACTCTGACAAGTGAAAAATATAAATCAAAAATTACCAATTACAAAATTAACAAATAACAAATAGCAAATAACAAATAACAAATAACAAATAACAATTAACAAATAACAAATAACAAATAACAACTAACAAATAACAAATTAATATGTTTAATTCTGTTGATCCCACTAACAGAGCAGACAATGACAACATCGCCGTCTCGCCAATGTTGATCCTATATTTCGTCTCAGACATAGACAGAGTTCCTCGCCATGTTTTCATTCACCGTAAAGCCCTTGGAGTGATGTCAGTGAACTTAAGTTTTTAGAAATTCTCATTGGTACGGACCGGTGGTATGACTGACTAAATGACATAGTGATCTATCAACGCACAGCCCATACCACTGGACGAATCGGGCTGTAATTTGGCATGCAGGTAGATGTTATGACGCACGCATCCTCTAAGGATGGAAGGGTTTTGATTAACTCTACCCCCAAAGGGATAAAATAAGGGATGAAAGTTTGTATGAAACTTTGTCAATTTTAAACTGATATATTATATAAAACTACATCTACGTTGGTGAAACTGCGGGGCACAGCTAGTGCTGTATAAAACTAAGTATTAACAGGGAAAATAGGAGAATGACAAATTCGACGCATGAGATGAGATCACCTGTAGGGTTTGCAGAGATCGCGGTTCGAGTCCCACCTCGTGTTCGTATTTTTTCTAAGCATTTTAAGAATATAAAACTAAGTAATAGTATTAACAACTGACTTGCCGCATCCCCTCCAGTGGCAGATCCACGGCGTTTCGTCCTGAGTGATCAGCTGGGCTGAAGGTGGCGGAGGCGTCGCGGCTGACTTCGGTACAGCTGGTTTTTGCTACAAGGTAAGAATATGTATATATATAAATAGTACAAAAAATATTGTGCTTTTAAGAAAGCTGCTCTGAACGGTTTGACAGATTTTTATATATTTTTTTGGGCAAGTCATCGGCAAAAAATATATCTGTCGGTCAGGTTGTTTATTG
Organism: Watsonalla binaria; assembly: GCA_929442735.1. NCBI lineage: Eukaryota > Metazoa > Arthropoda > Insecta > Lepidoptera > Drepanidae > Watsonalla > Watsonalla binaria. Next base: position 6,881,210 of record OV838938.1, read on the forward strand.
AAACAGCTTGCTTGATTCCCGGAACTTTAACTGGCAGGTAGCTGATATTACAAGGAGTAACTTTTCCTAGTTTTTATTTAATTAGGTGTTCGCGATATAGAGCCACAGATTAAATTAACTCTAGGATAATGAATCTGCAAGACACAGCTAATTATAGAAATAAAAAATAATCTGACTAAAAGTATATTATGACCAATTAACTAACATACCTCGACAACCGGCTGCGAGACAACCATCTCTTTATCGCCGATCTTTGTATTGCCCACCATGACCGGCTGACGCGTGATCACCTGACGCATTATCGGTTGTTGCTTCTGAAATACATTATACTTTTAATCTTCATTCAACGTGAACAAAGACTCGTATAACAGTAATTAAGGCTTAGTCTGTATAGAAGTGACGTTATATTAAACAAGATTTGATTTACATCAAGTAAATTTTACTTATCATAAGACAGCCACGAAAATGACATCACCGTTATCAATAAAGTCGTCTACACAAAAAAGTATAACATACATATGCTCACGCCTGTATTCCCCGAAGGGTTAGGCAGAGGAGTTGTAATCACAACACCCACTTTTCACCGAAGATGATTAAGTGCCAACGTGACAGATGGTGAGTCCATCGCCGTCTCAGACACTTTACATACGTCATTGAATTACTTCTCAGAAATACGCATGTTTCCTCACGATGTTTTCCTTCACCGTAAAACACGTGGTGTGATATCACCGTACATAAGTCTTTTAGAAAAACTTATTGGTACAGGCCCCGCTGAGATTCGAACTTGCTTCGCTTGCGTAGCAGGCGACTGTTCAAACCTCAAGGCCACCACGGCTCTCACTAAAAAAGTATAAATATTTTTCATATCCGAATTTCATATTGTTATTAAACCAAATTTATGAAGATAACTTGAATGTGGAAGAAGACAAGGAAGTAGGCATGTATATATTTTAATTTTAATTCGTACTTAGTTCTTTCAAATCGTCTGAAATACACATATATTTACATATGCATACCATCACACCATAACGCCTTTGATCTACTTCCTTCACTGTAAATATATTTCATACATTCATTCATAAATATTTATAACACTAAAGATAAATACCGAATTAGTCTGAATGACGCTAGTCTTAGCCTCGTTGGCAACTGGATTGACAACTTGCGGCAGATTAGTGACAACTTGACTCCTCTGTGGCTGCACTACTCTGTGCACACCGCCTTTCATCGGGTTGTTCATTATAATCGATTGGTTGTTAGACACCGCTATAATCTGCTGGTTGCCTTGCAAAAGTTGCTGGTTGCCTTGGATTATTTGGTTGCTAGTTGACGAGCTGATTAAGGCGGGTGGTTGTTTCGGTGTGACAACTAGTTGTTGCTGCGGCGTGGGGTTGACAATTTGTGCTTTGTGCGGCTGTGGTTGAGTTGTTATTATTGGTTGCTGGCTCGGTGTTATTTGGGGGGTATTCTGTAAAACGTAAAAAGATATTACAATTGGAACAAAAGTTGATTGCAGTGGCAACTATATAATTATGCATCTATAAAAATATAATTTATTAAAGCTGTCTAACCACCAAAAGATACTACAAGAAGAAACCTTTACCCACGCTATACAGCTACACTCGCACAAAGCATCTATTGAGTGTAAACTTTCTCGAAAATAAAAAATAATGCTCTGTGCGTGATATTTACACAAAATTATTTAGCACCACCTATATATACTACATATACATCAACAAAAACCATATACCATATATGTAATTAAACTAAAATACTATAATTTTTTTTTTATTAAAATCACACCAGAACTAATTCCCTATAAAAGATAAATAATAAAAAAACCACTATTCAAAAAAAAACGAGCACAAAAATTGTTAATCACTATTAGATTTACAAAAAAAAACTTAAATCTTGCTTCATATGCATGCTTTTTAGACACTGCTATTTAGTTTTAAACCGACGTCCCTACTATAACATTGGCTGAGAACTAAATATTACGCGATAATTTACTACTGACCATAATCATAACAGTCCAATCTAAAGCACAGAAACTTTATTTACCCTTTATTTTTTGCATTAAGTATATACTTTTCTCTCAAGTTCATGCAGATATAAAAAGATAACTAAACTTTAACCATCAATTAAACGTTAATTAATAATTAATTAATCGTTAATTAACCATTAATTTATAGTAAATTAATAAGGGGATAACTGCATAGCACCTGTGTTATGGTAGTTTTAACCACAGTGATGGGTTGTGCCGTGCTCACTAGCGTCGGTTGGCTGACTATCACCCTCTGCCCCGATTGTATCACGCCTGTGTTCTGTGCGTGCAAAATTTACCGTTATTCTCATACGTGTACAGTTAAATTTTGAGTAAATGATGTCTAGATGGAATAAATATTAACCTTGTAATAATAAATATCGTATATGAATAGTATCATACGATATTTTGCCGTGATGTATAAATTTTTTATTTTTCATTTTTACGTTATATAATATATAGTTTGTAAAGTACTACCGTCAGAAGAATAAATATATAAAGCTACGCGTCCACTACATCGAAAATCGAGCATACGGGGCATACAAGTGCACGCTGCCCTGTACTATATAAATGAATACAAAACAGTCAATCCTTGCGCTCTGATTACGACGCAATGGACGCGAAGCTTAATAGAATACATTTTAAAAAGATCACATGAAAATAATTGATTGCAAGTAAAATTAGTAGGGCATTCAAAAATGGAATGATGGATTAATGGATGTGCATTATAGGGTTAAAGTTCATTCCTTTTATTAACACAACAATATATTAAACGTTAACGATGCGCGATTGCGAGATGTAACAATCGGAGTCAGTCAAATGTATCATCGAGTTAACCATCGACCCGCCCTGGAGATGAAACAATAGAGAGGTTTTTCGGATTGTTTTTATGCAAGCCATTGATAAGAGTCGCGCCGAATCTAGCCGATTGGAAAAAATCGTCGGCCGACGCGATGTATCGAGCCGTATTCGAAAACACAAGTCAGCCTCGCTACCCTCGACTAAGATTGAAAACAATCGCGATTTTTGAACAATCGAAAAAATCGCGATTAAACTCTCGCCATCGCGCATCACTGTGACACGTCATAAAGTAATTCGAAAATAGAACTCATTTTAGTAACACAAATAACACGATAGAAGAAAGAGTAAAACACTTATTTTAAATTGAAACAGCATGTACAGTTAGTGACGAAATGATAACATGTAAGAAATGGCAAAGAATGGTTAGATGTTAACAAAATCCCAAGGATTGAACAAGCTAAAGGTTTCTAGTTAACCTGTATAATTTGCTGTTGAGTTATCGCCTCTGTTGCCTGAGCAATAAGACTGTTTAGCGTCGCCTCGTCCAAACCAGCTGGGTTGTTCACCTTTTTGTAAATTTATAACGTTACTATTTTCTTACATTTAAAAATATACATATGCTCACGCCTGTATTGTTACCACAGCACCCACTTTTCACCGAATTTGATTAAGTGCCAACGTGACAGATGGTGAGTCTATCGCAGTCTCAGGTAATATACATACGTCTTTGAATTACTTCTCAGAAATATGCAGGTTTCCTCACGATGTTTTCCTTCACCGTAAAGCACGTGGTGTGAAATCACTCTACATAAGTTTTTTTTTTTTTAGAAAAACTCATTGGTACAGGCCTCGCTGGGATTCGAACTTGCGTCGCTTGCGTAGCAGGCGACTGCTCTAACCCCGAGGCCACCACGGCTCTCATTTAAAAATATAAAAAAACTTTAGTAAATTTCAGTACAAGTGTTAATTATTGAAAAATATTTTTTTACTGACTAATGTAAACATTTTTTTATTGACTACCAATTTATTTGAATATAAACACTTTTCTTTCTGCATGTAAACATATTGGGGTCGACTATGATATTTTAAGAGGCGAGTATAAAGAACTTTTTAGTTTTGACTTTTAATTTTAATACGCGCTGCTTAAACGATTATAGTTGGCCTCCTCTGTCGATATCTATTGAATTGAATTTATTTATTTATAGTAAATTATAAAGAATTTGCAATAATCAACATCGACATTTTAAAGCTGTAATTATATACCATATAATGACACAATTCTGGACACTCCCGCATACTTAACCTTACAGAATCTCAAACATTCAGACAACATATAGTATGAGTTGAAAGGAGAACATACCGTTAGAGTGAGAGGTCCACCCCCGGTGGGCCCTTGTACTATGATTATCGTTTTCTGCATCATATTACCCGGTAGGTTTTGGGTTATGTAGCTTAGGCCCCCTGAAACAATTATGTAAAATTATCAATGAAACAATGTAAGTATTTTTTGCTGATGTAATTTGGCAATATAAAGGTCTCGTAATCTATACAGATAATTAAAATGTAAGTGTCTGTTTGTAATTCCAAAATAACAGCTTTTCACTAAATGCATATGAAAGTATACACGGTAATGATTTGGAAAAACCTATTTTTAAAAAAAATCTCTGTCTGTCGGTCTGTTTATTCCAGCTAATCTCCGAAAAGGCTGGACAGATTTTAACAATTTTTACAAGAAGTAACTTAGGCTAGTTTTATTTAAAAAACATTTAGGGTTCCGCGGACATTAAATTAAATCTACGTGTGAAAACTCAGGACACAGTTAGTCTAATAAAAAAGACTGGAATAAAACTTTCCAAACAACTTTAATTGATAATTAATATTCATAAAGGTTCGTTAGTTTCAACAGAATACAAATCACTAAGTTAGTAAAAGTACCTTGCGATGAGCTGGGCGTAGCTATAATCTGCATGGGTTGCTGCATGAACTGAGGTTGTTGAGAACCTATGCTTTTCTCTGAAATTAACATGATAATATTATCCGCCGGAAATATGCTTGCATTGGTCAAGGATACATATTTTCTGCGTTTGCGGTTGAAACTCTGGGGCCTTGGGGTCTAGATGCTTAACAACTTTTCAAAGAGGTTGCACGTCGTCTGATAGAAGCTTCTCGTGACAAGCGGGCTGGGGCTTTTCTCGCTCAGAGAATCAGCATTGCCATTCAACGTGGCAATGCTGCCAGCCTTCTTAGCTCGATCCCAAGAGACACCGATTTGGACCAAGTTTTCTACTTGTAATTAGTTTTTAGCTACTTAAATAAAGACATGATAATTATACAATACAAATACCTACTCTTTATTACACACATATCAACAAAAGGGTAAAATATCAACAAAAAGGTTAATGTAACACATCACTTTTTTTATTATTAGTTTATTAACTTGCAATGAATATTATATTTGTCAGGGCGACATCTTTAAACTGAAATCTAATTATTTTCCCGATTGAGCTGAAATTTGGCATACACGATTATTTTTTATGACAATGCATGCTTAGCTATATTACGTCATTTTAATTCCAATATGGTGGATCATCCAAGATGGCGGACTAGGTATTTCTTTGAACTACCTCAATATGAGTATCAAATGAAACTTTATCATTAATTAAAACGTCAATTCGCAATAACAATAACTAATTCATGATGAATGTGTATCTACAATAGCAGTAAATAATTACCTTGTAGTATAATTTGTCCAGATTGCGATGCTATAATGTTTTGCACATCCATTGGTTGAACTTGCAACATTGGTTGCTGAACTTGCAGAGTTGGTTGCTGAACCTACAAAAATAATATTATTATTTATTTCATACATACATTATGAGTACGCCATTCCAGAAGGAACCCCGAGTAGGCAGAAGTTTTACATCTCTCACTTTTTAGCGAATATGATTAAATGCAAACTTGTCAGCAGTCCATCGCCGTTGCAGATACTACACATACATCTTTGAATTAATTCCCAGGCATAATCAATTTCCTCACGATGTTTTCCTTCACCGTAAACCTCGTTGTTGAGAATCGAACTTTTCAAGATAGGCAAATTGAAAAATGAGCCGTTTGCTTCACGTTTGAGTAGCATAAAAACAAACTTACTTGTAGCGTAGGCGCCTGCACTTGCATCGTCGGTTGCTGTACTTGCAGTGCTGGTTGCTGAACTTGCATCGTTGGTTGTTGAACTTGCATTGTTGGTTGCTGGACCTTAGACATTAAATGATTATTATTCCTAGATTGGGCATGCGTCGCCTTAAGCTAAAAGTTGTCCTAGCTTTGTATAGCCTTTCCATACTATGAGAGTTCAGCTTATACTATATACATATACATGTCGTCACATGAGTAAATTCACCAGAGATCAAGTTCTCTAACTGGCAGGGTTGGCATTTTTATGAACGTTTTTAATATCAATCCATTTAATGCGACGCGAAATACTATTGATTGTGCCCTCTCGCTCGTACTTAGCCTGAGCGGGCGCAAACCAGTTTGTACTCTGTCGGAGCATGCATCGTTTGTACCCGTCGGTGAGAGGTCACGCACACATCACCGTGCTATGTCTGAATGCAACCGCGAGCTTGTATGAGACTGGGTCTCTGTTGAATATTTACTCATGTCATGTCGTTGTATGTACAAAGCTTAAAGCTTATCGATTCCATACCTGTAATATAGGCTCTTGAATAATAACAGACGAATTATCTCCAGAGACCAATACTGTGGGCTGTATCACATCCATTGCTTCTTGCTTCGGCGGTAGCTGGGAATAAGGCAACTAGACAATGGATCTAAATATTTAATAATATTGCAACAATTACCATAAAATTATTCGTACTTGTCTAAAAACCAGAAAAATAAGAACCCTCGCTATCTAGCGGTGTAATCTTAAATCATAAAATATTCTAACAAAAAAAAAATAACAAAAATATGCTCACGCCATCCCAGAAGGGTCCCCGAAGGGGTAAGCAGAGGTGTTGTAATAACAACACCCACATTTCACCGAATATGATCAAGCGCCAACGTGACAGAGGGTGAGTCCATCGCCGTCTCAGGCACTATACATCTTTGAATGAATTCTCAGACGTATGCAGGTTTCCTCACGATATTTTCCTTCACCGTAAAGCACGTGATGTGAAATCACTGCACATAGGTTTTTAGAAAAAACTCATTGGTACAGGCCCCGCTGGGATTCGAACTTGCGTCGCTTGCGTAGCAGACGACTGCTCTAACCTCAAGGCCACCACGGCTCTTAATAAAATATTCTTCTGACAGTTATGTGTCATAGATAAAATTACGCGCAGAGAGATTCTTTATATTTCTGGCCGGTTTTACTCTAAAAACAAATATACTACCTACAATACATAGCTCACATAGTAACTACTTTTTAGCACTATTTTTAGATAATACCTACCGCCATGCTAATCAGCTGTAAGCACTATAGATGTCAAAGATAGTCTGAAAATAAGTGCTGTATCTGATACGCGATTTTTTCGAATATTAAAAATAATTTAGTATCATAGTTGACTGACAAAACGAATTACGCTTTGTAAGACAATAAATCCAGGTTCATATTATATCATAAGTTGTTGCAAGCATTCGTAAACTGAACAGACTACGATCGTTTTAAGCAGCACTTAGTAAAAACTTTACTTCAATTCATGGTACCAATATGAAACGTCTAAGAAGTAGATTTTTATGCATGACACACATGTTTACATTCTATATTCTTAAAAATGGTCAGGAAAAATTAGAACACGAGGCGGGACTCGAACCCACAAGTTGACAAGGCGGCACAAGTTTTAGAGGCAAGGCGGCCTCAAAACCGCAAAACAAGGGAAGGAAAAATTCGGCGCATGAGGTAGGATCGAGAGAAATGGAAGTGAAGAAATAACATGGGATAAGGGCAGGAGGATGAGGGTGAGATAAGATCACGAATAGCTCAGTTGGAAGAGCAACTGGACGGTCTGCAGAGGTCGTGGGCTCGAGTCCCGCCTCTATTATATCTCCGTATTTTACCTGACCATTTTTAAGAATTTGGTCAAAGAAGTTCTTAATAATGTTGCTTAAAACGATAGTCATCGACCCTGGACTTTACCATAACCTCTTACCGCCATGACAGTTCGGCTGTGTAACAGTGACAGACTTATACACGTCATACAAATCTCATCATCCTCCTGCCCTTTTCCCATGTTATTTGTGGTCGGCGCAATGTGTTCTTCTCTTCCATTTCTCTCTATCAGCCGTCATATCTGTATTCACTCCTATTTTAGCCATATCATCTTTCACACAATCCATCCATCGTTTCTTAGGTCTTCCTTTCCCCTTGTAACCATCCACATTCATAAACAAAACTTTTTTGGCAACATTATCCTCATCCCTCCGCATAACATGTCCATACCACGACAAATGTTTATTCTTCAACTTGTCAGTCAGTGGTGCTACTTTCAGATAAGAAGAGGTCTTGAAAGGGCATCCGGTACGTTTGTTTGCAACCACGTGGTAGAAAAATAAACCTAATATTGAGATTGTTGGGATTGACCGCAGTGACGTGCAAAGAATAAAATATAAAGAAACTCAACACTTCTATCGACATATCCGTATAACTACGAGTAATTACTTCTTTATCTATATGCGGTTCACAACCATAATTGATTATAGTGTTCATAATCGTTTGCATAGAGACCTTGGCGCGCAGTGATCCAGCTATAAGAACACCACGAGGTCGCTATTCCATTTTCACCATTATGCACAGACATGAAAAAGATGGGGATACATTTTGTTAGATAATTAATTATTTTCGGTTTCCAACACATTACTTACAAACGAATTTTGACACGGCTACACATTGCAAATGTATAGCTTTAACTAGCTTCCGCTCGCGGCTTCGCCCGCTTTGTGTGTCGACCCGAAATTCCCTTCTAAATATTGATGAAACTATTTTTGAAATCTGATGAATGAGTTATTTTAAAAAATAAAGTATGTAAAACGAATTATTTGTAATTCACAATCAAAACAAAAAGTAATTTATAACTTTTTATACTCGGTGTCTACACCTTAATTTTGAACCTTATTGGTTGTGCGTGTAAGGTTTATTTTCGCATCTTACCAAGTCATCTTCGTCCTCTAAGGCAGACGCGGCTAGAGCAGCGTACAAATTAGCTGCCGTCTTCGATACGCTTTCTTGGGGAGATATCTGTAGATTGCAATTCTTTATTTTTGTATACGTACATGTACATGCAGAGTCGAGACTTTTTAGACGCACGTTCCTGTCACAGAGCATCAACTAGTACATAACAATAAAAAATAAAAAAAATTCTTTTATTTATTTTTTTATGTTTTCGTCGTAAGTACCTACTATTTTTGTTGTAAAGTGTATTTTTTAGGCTACTTAATAAAGGTTCGATGCTTATTGGTCGATATGTGAACATACGACAATGTCTTTTTTTTGGTAAATGAAATTCTAAAAACTAAAATTCCCCAAAAAATTATAAATACAACATCAAAAAATTCAAAATAATATATGGACCATCAATGCTGTATGAAAAAAATGTTCGCTTATAAAGTCTAGACTCTATATACATATAATACAAATATAACTATTTTTTGGAAAGATAATTGTTCCAAAAATAACAGAACAATTATAAATAACGCTGCCTTAGAGTAGTGTTGCGTTCCTGCTGTCAGTAAGATATGCTTTCAAAATTTGACATTATATTGGCAAACTCAACTCGGTGTTTCTTGCCAGCTTAGAAGGCTGGTTTCGAACCGGTGTCCATTTCCTTGACGTTCATGAGTGTGCCTTACTAGGAGCAAAGCTGAATACTCAACGTCCAATCATTATAAGGTAGGCAATGCGCTCTTTGTGTTCCAAGCGTTCTTTTGTAGCAGATTTTGGTGCTAAAGGCGGCGTTTGCCTTGATTACCATCTTTATATAATTAAAAACAAAAACATAATTATTGATGGCGTCCTAAGAAAGACCCTAAACGGACATAAGGCCGATTTTTCAATGCTTAAATAAAACGGCAGATGAGTATTACTAACTTCAGATAACCGTGCAAATGTCATTTTCAATCAACCGACAAATAGACCGTTGAATGGGCAGATAAAATTAATTCCTCAGTTATACGAGTTATTCTCCAATATAATCGTATCTGACGATATAAAATACACTATCTTACTTAGTATCAGAAAATAAAAAAATTGGCCCTTAGTAAAATTCCTATTGAGCACTATAAGCTTATCTGACGATCGAAAAATTCATTCCTGTGTATAATTATTTGGGCATTTAAGAGTCAGCCCTTAGATAAATGAGTTATTCTGCATTATTGTATATTTCTGCCGTTTGGGGTTGAGACTTTGGGGCCATGGGGGCAAATGCGAAAGTACTTTTTAAGGATCTTTCAAAACGCCTGGTTGTCGTCTCTGGTGAGGGTCGAGCTGGGTCTTACCTCGGTCAGAGGATTAGTTTAGCGATCCAGCGAGGTAACGCAGTCAGCTTACTGGGCACCATTCCCGCAGACACTCATTTAAATTCTGTGTCCTATTTATAATTTTTATTTTTATTATATTTTTCTTTTTCTTCTGCATTATAGTCTTATCTGACAAATGAAAACTCCATTTCTATGCTATTCATGGAATGAACATTACCTGACTAATTATCTGAGCATTGAAAAATCAGCCATTAGTATTTAACCGACACTTAATATTTAAACTCAAAAAACTCAAAAAGCACAAACCTCAATCTTTTCATCCGTCCTCATCTTCTTACTCGGCGGCTCGGTGTATGAATGATCAGTCACTACAGTATCAATGACTTGATCTTTATCATTCTTGATCTGAACCAATCCAGGGGGCAAATCAGTCTTGATATGAACCAATTGACCCTGATCGTTCTTGAATTGAAGCAGTTGGTGCGACAACTGATCGCTCTTCAACTGAATTATTTGCCCTTGGTCGTTCTTTATTTGAATGAGTTGGCCGTGTTCGTTCTTTATTTGAAAGAACTGATTCCCCATGTTGGGCTCGGCGTTGATTTGTAACACTGGAGTCGAGTCGGGTTTGACTTGAACTATTTGGCCCGTTTCTGTGATTTGGATCGTGGGTGCGTTTATTTGGGGACCCATTTGCACAACTTGCACTGGAGGGTTGGATTTCTTCTCCAGTAAGTCTGCTAGCATTTTGTTCTGAGCTGTTTTCTGTAATGTATTTACTTCTTTTCAAAGGTCGTCGCACAAATGCATTCAAAAAAAATTCGTAATGGGGTAGCCTTAAAAATTATAAATAAATATGCTCGTTTTGTATGCATGAAATAAAATCATTATTTCTAAATTTGCCAATTAAAATAACATACAATCGAATTCACAACCTCCTCCTTTTTTTGAAGTCGGTTAAAAAGAAAATTCATTCTTATGCTACTGCGAGAACTATAAAATGTAATACATACTATGGTAAGTTGCGCTTGTTCATCTATCTGTATTTGCACTGGCTCGGCTTTATGACCTGAAAAAGTAGGCAATTTTGAATTTCACTTACAAAATCCAAAGATTCTGAGCCAATAAGCAGTAATTGGCAAGTACAAGTTGACCTCCCATTACATAGGTTTTAAGCAGAACGAGAGGTCAACTTAAACTTCAGTACAAGCAAGGAAAATGAGAGCGTCCTAATGTATTGTATATAAGAGCATGATCTAATTACCTATCTCCGTCGCTTCTTCCTGATTAGCACTTATTATGACCTGTGAACCAATTTAAAATTAAATAAACAAACAAAAACCATTTTGTGGAACCCTAATATTTTTAAGAAATAAAAATATTTCATATTTTTTTTCATTAAAACACTAATTTCAGATTTACCATTATTATTATTATTAATTCGTATAAGTAAATGTAATTTATTCACCTTGTCACCCTGAATGACTGGCGTGCTGCTGGCAATACCGCCTGGCGTTATGGTCGTGCATTTTATCAGGGCTTCAGGGTCCACCTCCATAACCTGGTAATGTCATACATTTGAAAAAACTGACTTTTTCTATAAACTTAATGCAATGATTTCAGACCGAGAGCTTTACGGTGAAGGAAAGCATGGTAAGAAAATGATATATGGGAAGTTTTTCAAAGACACATAGGTGCAACCTGTTTTAGCCGCTCGACGCTCGTTTCCAGCGACAAATCTGGTCACGTGATATGTAGCGATACGTGATAGGAGCGGCTGCTAGACGTAGTTCCTTTTTGAGTGGCGGGAAATTTTAAATGGGGTCACGTTTCCACATTTGTCACTGGAAACGAGCGTCGGGCGGCTGCATGTGAGTGCACCTTAATATATATAGTGCTTGACACTTAATCATCTTCGGCGAAAAGTTCGACTCATCGTATGAGACAGGCGTATGTAACATGTAATTCTGTCACTGTCTCACAGCCGGACTAATAGTGTAATATAATTTCAACTGATAAAACTCGTTTCATATAATTACCTGACTAGATTGCACCACTACCGTGTTGGTGGCTGGTCCTCTTTGCTGGTTCTGCTGTCTTTGGGCAACCTATACATATTTAAATTAATTAATATATCTTTCATATTATAATAATGAATTCAGTTTATATTAATTATTATTAATGTCTCTTAATTTGGTATAATTGGCCTTTAGACGTAATTATTAATAAAACTATAATAACATACTGCCTGCAATTTCAGCGCGTGGATTCAGTTTTCAAGACTCTCTATGCCCTAGCTATAAATAATTAATATTCGGACATTATCACACAATGTTATCTCAGTCCCAACCTAAGCAAAGCTTGTATTATATGTACCAGACGACGGATATAATACTTACATATTTATTTCGTAAACACTCATCAAATACAAATTCACATGACATAAAATGTTTGCACTGACGGGGTAGTCGAAACCGCCGTCCGACATTCATGTATATTACCCACTAGATCGCATTCATCGATGAACTAAAGTCACAGGATTTTTAGCAATATCTTAATCGATTCAGCAGAGTGTAGGTAAATGTACAGACGGACCCCTCGCTTATATAATATGAGTTATGAATAAAAACAAAAGTTGCTTGAAACATTTTTATCAAAGAGGTTGTCATAATTTAAAAAGTTTTATAATCTTTGAGTTCTATTATTATTTGTATCCAATTAAATTGCGCCTAAATGGTTTTTCAATCCATAAATAAATAGGAACTTATTTAAACATTGAATGCAAAACAGTGTGGATTTTATTAATAAACAAATTTGTTTGCTTTTCACAAACAACAATTCATGCTTCCAAAAAGCTTCAACTAACATGCTACTCTTCAATATTGTCAAATGTATTAAGTTATTTTTATATTGTTAGTTTTATAACGTCATGCCTTTCTACAAATTTGACTGCCACTACAGTGTAATTATGTTTTAATCAATCAAATCGCAACATCATGCATATTGTTAATTTTAAACATCACTGTTTGATACCTGACAATTGTGGCTGTGTGACCTGCATTTGTATTTATTTCTTTAAAAACGCAATATACAGGTTGTCGGGAAAAATAGGATAGCTGTTAAAAATGTGATAGGGTATACATTTTGGAAAGCAAATAAAATTATTATGACAAAAATATATTCTACCGTTTTCGAGTAATTGACGCTCAAAGTTTAGCATATCAAGACCTTATTATCGCATAAAAATCTGCGGTTACGTAGAGTTATCCACGTGAAATCTAACTACGTTTTTATTTTTTTCTCCCACTGTTCCTCAAATAATCCCATAAAACCATTAACCTTCTCCTTAATTTAACAAGTTGAATTACCGTAATGTAATGTAAATCGCTTAAGGCCGCGCTGTGCGGTCCTTAGCACTACGTTATCGTTGGAGCTAGATATTTTACGAGTTCAACATAGTGATCTATTCATAAAACCCTACAACTTTTATAAGACAACTGTTCCCTTTTTTCTGACAACCTGTATAATGTGTTTAACATAATAAAAAATTGTGTTTATCTTAATTAATCAAATACTTTGCTGCGAAAAAATACACACCACGTGATATTTCAAAAGTAATGCGAATACGGGATACAAATTTAAATAGTTATCGCTCACACCCGTTGTGTAATCTGTGGGCTCGCCTAAACACGTGCCACAGATACCGTTTTAAAAAAGAATAATCAATGTATCCAGACGATTCAATACCAGTACAGAAAACTGGCCAATTTTATATGCATTCCTATCGGATTTGTATGCATGACACACATGTTTATATTCAATTCTTAAAAATGGTCTGGATAAATACGAACACGAGGGGACTCGAACCCACGTGTTTACTCTAAAAGATATCTTTCCAGTTATGATAGCTCAGATGGAAGACCAGCTTATCCAGCTTATCGGGCGGTAAGAAAACTAGAGTTCATGTACAAATGTCACCAGTTCGATTCTTACCCATTTTTTCTTTTCTTTTTCGTCATGTTTGTTCTTTAGTAAGAAAAATACAGTCGAATTGATAAAGTCCTCCATTTTATGAAGTCAGTTAAAAAGAAGGTCCTTGAAGATATAGACTGAAACCTACTGCTCCTACACTTCATTTATATCATTGCTTCTATCTAGACCGTAAATTTCTTAAAAACTCCTATGAAGACATAAGCTTAACCGTAATAAATGAGTGATATCAAGTTAGTAATGTTAGTTATCAAACTTACTTGCGTCTGCGGTAGGGCAGGGCTTACTTTATGCGCGAGTAGGTGTTTTATAAGTGTGGTGTTCGACGGGTTGGCCTCCAAGGCTTGTGATAGATGAGGGTGCGTTGGCGTTGGCTGGGGAATACAATACCTATATACATTTACTGCAGAGCCAAGAGGAATAAGAGAGAGTACCAATGAGTTTTTAAAAAAAACTTATGTGCAGTGATTTCACACCAGGTACTTTACGGTGAAGGAAAACATCGTGAGGAAACCTGCATAAGATGTCTGAGAAATATTTCAAAAACGCATGTGTCGTGCCTGAGACGGCGATAGACTCACCATCTATCACGTTGACACGTTGAAAAGTGGGTGTTGTTATTATAACACCTCTGCCTACCCCTTCGGGGAATATAGGCGTGAGCATATGTATGTATGTACTTTTACTATAGATGTGGATCGATGAGAGGCAGGGCAAAATGGGTTTTTGAAATACGGATCTACCCGTCTGGGGACTGTACCTCCACCTTACAGAAGATCGCAGCCAAATAATACTATCATTGAGCAGTATTTAGTTCCTGCGGTGAGTAAGATCGCCAGTGCTCCATGGGGAGGAGTGGAGGCGTTGTGCTAGATTATTGACTCTTAAATATGTTGTCATGTTGGCATAGTGATTCCATTCGTTATAACGTAAGAATTGTGCGAGTGACACACTGGTATCAATCAAGTTCATAGGCTGTAGACACTGCTTACCATAGGCGTACACTTTTGTTTACCACCTTTGTGTTTGTCAACACAATGAAGTGATGTTTGCACGGGACATGTAAGTATCCATACACTTATATAAGAAAAAATGGTCTGAGTGCATAGCGCGAGTTTTCTTCGCGCCGTTACAATAGTACCATGTTTGGGCCGACAGATGACGCTGTTTCAATCCTATACAAATCTACATTTACGTCAACGCGGTTACTTGTGGCGGCGGCAATGAACAACCAGGCGAAATTCCTACTTAATTTAACTTAGCTAAAACTCACTTGAGCTTGTGTAACAACGGGCTTCGCTTCAGGAACTTTGTTCGTTAGCTGCGCTTTGAGTATCGGCGATGCTGGTCCTAAAAATATTATGATATGACTAACTCTTCTATTATAGTCTTCTACAGGTCGCAACCCTCAGAACGATTCACTCAAAAAGTTGCGAAAATACTTAATTACAATCATAAGACAGACCTCAAAATGTACACATTGTTTAAAAAAAATGATTTTTAACTCATCCTAAACTAATAATATTAAATAAATTGTATTCAAAACTGGTAAAATGATTACTGTTTAAGTTATAAATCTTGCCGATCTTTGATTACGACTACAAAAAAAAATTATTTTTTCCCTATCGTTCTGAGAGTGCGAGGTGTCGTCATGAGTTATGAGCGGTCAGTGAAAACGATAGGGGTAACTGCACATGTTTTTATGTCGTTGCACCATACAGACAGGCGGACCCAGACTCGTATAAAGACTACTGTGCATTCTAGGTCTGCGCTCATAGCTCGTGGCGGCACCTGGACCTCTCAGCACCTGATCATTGCATTTTACCTGCAGGCGTGCTTGTTCGTTGTGGCGCATTTTTCGACCGAATCCCGATGTATACTTGTTGAGTCTCTCCCGTTGACATCGTTACCGTATTCGGGCCCACAGTGCCGCCGAACACCGTCCTACAATACAGATTTTTTAAATGTTATAATTCTCCGTATCATGTCCCAAAGTTTAGAGTTGAGAACAGATTCGCTAGAGCCTCGCTGCCAATTTATCATCTATACATTTATATCTATACTAATAAATAAAATTTAAGGGTATGTTTGTTCTAAACAAACAGCTTTTCATTAAATACATAAGTTATTTTCTTGACTTTATAAATATAAATAATTTTACACCTTATTAGGGCCCATAGGCAAGGGCAAGTGAGAGGACGGACCCTACGAGGCGGGGTAAATGATGCTGTAGTAGTGCTTCTCTGTTACATTCTAACTTTAAGTATATTATACAAGCTTGCAACTAGAACAGTCGGAGCCGCAGTTCAGCAGGGAAACATGCCTGACTGGAAGGTCTTCCCTCTTCACAAGTTGCGTCTCACAGGCCAGGTACAGTGAGGGTACAGATACCTGACGAGGCGAGGGAAGTGCGCGGGCGCGATGAGCCCCTTGCGGCCCAGTTTGGTGCAGCAGGCCAGGTACAGTGAGGGTACAGGTACCTGACGAGGCGAGGGAAGTGCGCGGGCGCGATGAGCCCCTTGCGGCCTAGTTTGGTGCAGCAGGCCAGGTACAGTGAGGGTACAGGTACCTGACGAGGCGAGGGAAGTGCGCGGGCGCGATGAGCCCCTTGCGGCCCAGTTTAGTGCAGCAGGCCAGGTACAGTCGGTACATCTCCGAGGCCTCACACGCGCTGTTGTCTCCGCCGGGGAGAGGCTCGTACGACGACCGCAGCCATGCTTGAGCGAAGTGCTCGTTTTCCTATCAAATTAATGAACAAAATAGTCTCTTATTGGCAATCAACAAATAATTGATTTTATATTGTTATCATAAAGTCGTTATATCTTCGATTAAAATTCATAATCGTTAGGATCCTGGTAAGGATAAAAGGACTAACTATACAAATTATTCCATTGTAATCAGTTCTTGATAACTGTGCTAATTTTCAAATCAATCAAAGGATGGAATATTCCATAGCATGGGAACATACATACTAAGCTAGTAAAATCGTGTTTAAAGATGTAAGATTTAACATACCTGCACAGTCCGTTGATGCAGATGCGACTGTTGAATGGAGGAGAGTGGTGCCGAGGACTGCACGGAGGGGGGCCCAGTGGGGGCCGGCGGGGGAGGGGGGGCCGCGGGGGCCGGCGCCGGGGAGGGAGCCTTGGCTATTTGTTGCACCTTGACGGAAAAGAAACCACAAACACATCAAATCTAATATGTAAAATGCTGCGTTCGCAGTGTAAGTAACAAAACACTTCCGAAAATCATAAAAATCGGTATTTTTTAGAGTCTCGGAAGGTCTGAGAATAGGACGTAAACTCTAACCGTTCTTAGTAAATAAATAAAGAAATCGACCAAATATTTGGGGGCTATTTTGTCGATTTCTTCTAGCGTCTTCTAGCAGAATCTGTTCACAAATTAATAATTATGAAAGAAAGTGACTATCAAGTATTTTCAATCCGTGGAGCGACACACGGTTTTTAATACTTACTTGTTGCTGTTGTTGTTGCTGTTGCTGTTGCTGTTGTTCTAGTTGATGTAACGCCGGCCCACTTACAGTTTCCACCACACGCATTAGGATACACGCCCGGGGGCCGTAGCTCTGCGCCTGGACATGACAACACAATGCTTATATACCGCCATACATTACATGATTGAATGAATCCAGAATAGGGCTATTATGTAAATATGGTGGGCGTGCACGAGGCCAGTGACGTCACAGTGTCGGGGGCGGTGTACTGACCTCGACGGTGACCAGTGAGACGAGGGTGTGCACGAGGCCAGTGACGTCGCAGTGTGGGGGCGGAGTACTGACCTCGACGGTGACCAGTGAGACGAGGGTGTGCACGAGGCCAGTTACGTCACAGTGTGGGGGGCGGAGTACTGAGCTCGACGGTGACCAGTGAGACGAGGGTGTGCACGAGGCCAGTGACGTCACACTGTGGGGGGCGGAGTACTGACCTCGACGGTGACCAGTGAGACGAGGGTGTGCACGAGGCCAGTGACGTCACACTGTGGGGGGCGGAGTACTGACCTCGACGGTGACCAGTGAGACGAGGGTGTGCACGAGGCCAGTGACGTCACACTGTGGGGGGCGGAGTACTGACCTCGACGGTGACCAGTGAGACGAGGGTGTGCACGAGGCCAGTGACGTCACACTGTGGGGGGCGGAGTACTGACCTCGACGGTGACCAGTGAGACGAGGGTGTGCACGAGGCCAGTGACGTCACACTGTGGGGGGCGGAGTACTGACCTCGACGGTGACCAGTGAGACGAGGGTGTGCACGAGGCCAGGAAGACGGGCGACTGCTTCGGCGGCGCGGTCCCCCAGTGACGTCAGAGCGTACACACACTCCAATGTGCACACTAACACCATTATGTCGCGTAGCGTCAGCAACGCACACACGTCTGCATATACCTATAATTTACAGAGCATTTTATGCCAAAATCAAGCAAGTCACCCATAAACAGGAGCAAATAAGAGTAAGACCTTTGATTTGCAAAACAAAAGCACTAAAACCTTGTCACACCTTATTTGGAGTACTATTATTTTAAGCTAGCTGCCTCTGCCAAAGTTCAGAAAAATCAGTTCAGTGATTCAGCCTTGAAAGTAAGTAAGTAAATGGACTGATAGACTCACGCATGTACCACAAGAAAGTACCACTATATAACGTATTTTTATACTAGAGGACATTCTTACCTTAGACTCCAGAGCTTTAAGCAAAGCATCTTCATTGGCCTCGTTCTGTGCGAGTTTGTTCAACAGTTCCAAAGCGGCCAACACTCGGGCGCGGTCGGGGGACACTAGCGCCGACTGGATGGTCGACAGCACGTGGCGGGATATCAAACATGTTGCAGGATCCTAAATACATATACGAGCTTACAACAAGCAGGATGGGAGGAGCTCGTGGCACAGTTGCTATTGATCATATCATTCGATCAGCGAAGTTAAGCAACCTTAAGCCTAGCCAGTAATTGGATGGGTGACCGCATGAGTTCTCTCCGTGCCTCGGAGAGCAAGAAAGCCGTCGGTCCCAGTTGCCAATTTATCATCTTTGGCAATTGTTACGGGTCAGTCGGAGGCCTGACATAGTCTGACAACTGGTTTAACCCAGATCACAGATTTTCCTCGTTAGAGGGGTTGCTAAGGTCAGGGGCCCAACCATGAGCTCTTATTGCAATGATATTTCAGTTGTGTGACAGTGACAGATGACACATCAAATACATCTGTCTCGTAATAAGAGTAAAACTATCATGGCAATAAGAGGTCATGGTAAGGCCCCAGGTGGCAGCCGATTCGTATAAAAATCTGGTGATCAGCCGCATCGGGTTGAATCAAGTGCCGACCCTAACCATGTATGGAATAAGGCCAGGGCGATGATGACCAAGCAGGATGGTAACTTAATAAATGTGCATATTCTATGAGTAAATACCTTTATAATCAGTTCCGTGGACACATTCCCAAGTGTATCTAGTCCTGATTGTCGCAGAGATCCGACCCAACAGTTTGCGCAGAGCAACAAAAACCTATACAGAAAAAAACATTAATATCAACCTTTTGAAAAAGTCTTTATGAAGAGGAAATAATAATACCATTAGGTTTTGTTCCTTACAAGATCATTAGAACTCTAATGTGCTCTACTTACTGGACCTGTCATGCTCGAATCGGCCTAATGAACTATTGGATGAAGTAACGTCAAAGTTTCCAAATCATAGATGTCGCTTAACGCGTTCACTGCTAACGACGCGTATGTGCGTCCAACTGTTAGAAAATTTACGAAGAAGTTGAAATGTTAGCAGCGAATGTGTTAATTCATCTTCCATACATGTTTTAATATAAAATTGAAAGTCCTAAAATATTCCCTGTCTGTCAATATGTCTGGCTGATTGTTCCAAAAAAATATAAGGAATCCGCAGGTCACTCATAAAATTAAATTTTGGCGGATGAAACCGCAGGGGAACTGCTAGTTAATACATACATACATATGCTCACGCCTGTATTCCCCGAAAGGGTAGGCAGAGGTGTTGTTATCACAACACCCACTGTTCACCGAAGATGATTAAGTGCCAACGTGACAGACGGTGAGTCCATCGCCGTCTCAGACACTTTACATACGTCATTGAATTACTTCTCAGAAATATTCAGGTTTCCTCACGATGATTTCCTTCACCGTAAAGCACGTGGTGTGAAATCACTGTACATAAGTTTTTTAGAAAAACTCATTGGTACAGGCCCCGCTGGGATTCGAACTTGCGTCGCTTGCGTAGCAGGCGACTGCTCAAACTTCTAAGAAAAAAATTATAAGTAACCAGAAGTTACCTGATCAAAGTAGTATTCTTAGCGAGATGTTGAACATTCTCCTCGTGGAAGGACAGCGAGCGCACTATAGAAGCTATCTGTAACACGCGCTGTGTGTACACACACGATGCACCTCCGGGGAGCTCTGGGGCAAACAGCTGGTTCTCCTCCGACGGCTCTGTCACCCAATCTTCTAACATATCCTGGGAACAATTGCATTATTATTAACCACTAGCTGACGTTACGCGGTTTCAGCCGCGTAGTGCCCGTTTTACGGGAGTATGGGGATAAAATATAGCCTATATTAACACATTCACTGCTAACATTTCAACTTCTTCGTAAATTCCCTAACAGTTGGACGCACATACGCGTCGTTAGCAGTGAACGCGTTAATCAGTGATAATGTAGCATTCAAATGGTGAAAAAATTTTTTGAATCGGTCTAGTTATTTTCAAGCCAATTCGTTGACAACATACATACAAACCTTTTACTCTTTATAATATTAGATCTTCTAAATCCAAATTTGGTTTATAACATATACATATATATATATATGTATGCTCACACCTGTACTTCCCGAAGGAGTAGGTATAGGGGTTCATGAAATTACAGATCGAAAAATGCCATAATACTGTGCCAGACCCAGAGATCTAACTCACTACCTCGTGTTCTGCAGTAGCGTTTGTGACCACTAGACCACTAAGACAGTCTTGAACTTTTAAATACTCACATTATTTATCTGTATAGATTGTGATAACTCTACAAACAACAGCTTGAGAACGTTAAAAAAACATCTATTTTGTGCCCACACCCATAAATTCCCAGCACACTCTTACCTCATCGACAATCTTGTCAACAACCTCTTCCTCCGCCCCTTCCTGCATCAGACAATCCGTCAATGTGTTATGTGCCGCTAAAGCCTGCACCATCAACTCTGGTGGTTCAGCTCCATGCAGTGAGAACTTTGTCTCATCAGCCAGTTCCTTAGCCCCGCCTCCTCCAGCACGCATGCTCCAAAAGTCATGAGGATAACGACCTCGAGCTTCAAAATACGAACGGCCTATAGTATCGCGGAGACTTTCTGAAAACAAGCAGTACGTGAAATCGTTGTCGCGATCGTTCCTGCCTTAGTAGCACCTAATTAGTTCTATAGAGTGGGGTTTTAAGCTAGTGAGCAATTATAAGTAACAGAACTACTACATAATAATGCCATCTCAAGCTACACAATAGAATATAAATGTTTAGTATGACATTGATATAAATTTTCTTTAAATATTTTAGAATTGATACTGTGTTTCTTATTTTCTTTATGATTTTTCCGTACTTATTGATAATTACGGAAAAATTTGTGTGTAAATATGTGTTATACACATATTTAAAATTGCTGACTTTCTTGATATCTTCTGAGTATCGACAAGCAATCATGACATTCTGACGTTTTGTTAAAATTCTATATTACTTTCTGATACAATTGATGAGAACATTTGTATATGGGCAAGACGGAAAATTCCCGTTCACATACATACCATGGTTATAAACCCCAGCATGAGCGAGTAGAAAATCCAGAATATGAGGAGTGGTAGATAACGGCAGCCTGTTGGAGTGGTCAGCAGCCAACACTGTACAGACATTGACTGCAAAGTCTTGTTCGTTAGGCATCGGTGACAGGAGAGATAGCGCCAGCCTTTCTGATGGTGCTGCCACTTTTGACATTGTGCGGAGAGGTTCGCCTGATGCTGTGGAGAATTGAGTTAGTTATTTTTGTTTATTCTTATTATTTCTTCTTGTACAATTCAACCAATGTACAAAAATCTTTTTACATTTCCAAATTCGAATTCATATATTTGTAATAAATAATAAAAGTTAAACTATGCTTGCATTCCCCGAAGCGGTAGGCAGAGGTGTTGTAATAACAACACCCACTTTTCACCGAATATGATTAAGTGCTAATGTGACAGTCCATCACCGTCTCAGGCACACGTATTTGAATTATTTCTCAGACATTTATATGCAGGTTTCGTCACGATGATTTCCTTCACCGTAAAGCATGTGGTGTGAAAGCACTGCACACAAGTTTTTAGAAAAACTCATTTGTACAGGCCCCGCTAGGATTCGAACTTGCGTCGCTTGCGTAGCAGGCGACTACTCAAACGCCGAGGCACCCCGGCTTTTTCAAAGTTAAACTAGAAAAAATAAAAGACGTCCGTCATAGACACATAAGTACAAATGGAAAAAAATGCATAGGGTACATGATTACAATACAAATTTTTGTATGATATTATAATTATTTGATTGATAAATGTAAGAAAGAAAACATTTGCAGGTAATTGTTGTAATTACCTGAAATGTAAGTACCTCCACCGAATGATATTCTCGGCATCCCTCCGCCGCGGCCTCGTCTCGGATCCTCATCCATGTCGTTGTCGTCATCCCTCCCCGGTGGACCTTTCGCACGCTCGTATCTGATACAGATTTTTTTTATGTGAGACAGTGTAACAAAGTTTAGGATGCAGTTATCTTTTACTAATTCTCCCCTATGATCTCAATTTCATGGTGGCAAAAATTACGCAGAACCTATTTTTTTAAGTAGTTTAAGTTACTCCTTGTAGCATCATCTATCAACCGATTTTAACAGGACTTTTACTGGCAGATAGCTAATGTTACAAGGAGTAGCTTAGGCTACATTAATTTAAAAAAACATTATGGTTGCGCAAGCCACCCATGAAATTAAGGATATAGGGATGAAACCGCAGGGCACAGCTAGTCCTAAATAATATGAAGTTCATACTAACTTTTCTAAGTACATTCCATATATCCTTCGAAGTAGTGTTGATCCATTGATGCATGGGTGCGGCAAACGCAATGGTCGCAGGAATGACTCCCAAGTGTCATTTTGATTTACCTGAAACATTTGATATTTTTTATACTCAACATGTGGTGTTGGCTGAATAGCTGTACTCAAGCTAACATTAAAGACATAAGAATTCATAGGTGGGTTATCCACATGTTTAGGTTGCATGTACATTGAAAATAATTCCAGGGTTTCCATTCTATCTTAGATCAATTTGCAAATGTGTGAATGCCAAGCTGACATGGCTGATAATGTAACTGATATGGATATCAATGCTTTTTTTTATATTTAATTAGAATATACCTAGTATTAATAAAAACACTTGATTTTAACAAAATCCCCAGTTATATAAATGATTGGTGTGTGCGAGTATTTCGTTTGGCAGCTTAGCAATACTAATCATAATCAAGCATTAGGCAGATTTCGGTGTTGGGGGCTTAAATACTTTTTGAGATACTGAGCCAGCAAGTTAGTAACAATACCATAGTAAAATCAGACTAAGGTTCAAACAATGTTTTGAGATGTAAACAAAAATTTTGCAAATTACACAAGTACTTTATTATAAGCTAGGTCTTATAGCATGGCTTACCTTTCCAATTCCACCACGCTGTTGGACCAATGTATAGAATAGATATAAATCTATCTCGACCCCATTCACCACTGGTGTCTTGAATGGTATACTGAAATAAACACTCATCTATACATCTATACATATAAATAAAATTTGAATGTCATACATAGAAAAACCAATTTTTTTATTTATTTACACATACTAAGCCATTACAGGCTTAAACCAATGCGATATGGTAGCTAATAATAATTGTGTACTGGTAACATATAACATATAATGCAATCTTTGGAAATTCACTCAGAGAATAGACAAACAAGTCTGCAATGTCAGCCATTTGGTTAAATTTTTATCGGGACTCTCACTGGCAGATAGCTAATGTTACATTAGGATTACGGTTCCATGGGCCACCCATGAAATTAACTCTACACGAGTAAAACTGCAGGCACAGCTAGTTATAAATAAACAATATCATGTTGGTATGCTTGGAATACTGTGAGAAAATTGAGTAAAAAAAGTGTACTTATTAGTTTAATGCATTCACTGCTAGAGCTAAATAAAAAGTCATTACCGTATGCTACACAATCGGACCTTACACCAGTGCGTCAGATGCATATTGTTATACAAATATGCTTTCGCTCTGTGCTAAAACCTCAACATAGCGTCGACCTAACATATTCCCCAGTGCTATTCGGCGCTTCTGCGAATTTTACTATTGTTACGACAGCCAATAAAAACATGCGAAAAGGAAAAGGGTCGGTACATATCCACCTACCTACCTAAGCTCTACAGCTTTAAATTTCATGTAGGCAAATTCCGCATCTGTTCTATATAGCAAGGTGGGTAAGGGCCCTCACAATTTGGTCTAATTTAAACAATAGACGCGCAGAGTCGGCTTTAGCACACAGTGAAGGCACAGAAATTTGTATGGACTCACATAAGCGTCGTTAGCATATAGGAAAGTTCGGATAAACGCGCAGGCGCGTCTTTAGCAGTGAACGCGTTAAGTGGCTTATAATATGGCTTCAAATAAATAAAAACAAAAAAAATATGTGTAATACTTTCCACTAAGTATACCAACCAAAAGTAATCATAAAAGAATTGATAATTAATATTGAATGTGTTATAAGCAGCCTCGATAACAGTATTTGTAACAAAACAAAGTAACACCAGAGCCTCACTGAGATTAACAGTACTTTGAATGCTACACATGTATTCCACTAAACAATTTATACAAACGGTTAGTTTTCTGGTTCCCAAAACTGTAATACTCACTTTTTACTCTCGTTGAATTGCTTGAGTTCTCTCAGAAACGCCTCTTTATCCTTTACATAGTTACTAGACTTTGTATTTATTTGAAATTTGGCCATCATCAATAGCTTTAGCTGAGACATTGATGCGTTGGTATTTTCTCGGTTATTAGATACTTAAACCCCTTGACAGGCGTTGGAAATAGTAATTTTGAATACCATGAATCACATGGTTTAGAAAAAACACACTTTTAGCTGAGGATTTATAGAGAAAATTCAATAATTTCAAGAATCAGATTCAGTTTTGCTTGGTTTAGTACGCTTGCTTGCTTCTTTCGATTTTTTGACTTGCTTGCTTGACAGAAAGAAAGTGACAGTTATTATTAGCCGGGTGAGACATAGACAAAGACAGATTTCATTTTATCTTCAGGCAAGAATACCCAAAAAAAGCCTTTAAAGGATCAAGTCTATGGCTGGAAAACTCTATACGTACATAAACAAGTAAAGATTAATTAAAAAACCTATAAATGATTTTCTTTCTTTTATTTACTTAATTGCGAAGACCTTGAGTATAGCTATTTCGCCAATGTCAAGTGATTGTTGAGAAAAAACTCTTGTAAATTGTAAAAAAATTGTGGAGGGACTCATTGGATTCCTATCAAAAGTCAAAGAAAAAAATCATGATAAACTATAAAGGTGCAACCACATGCAGCCGCCCGACGCTCGTTTCCAGCGACAAATGTGGTCACGTGACCCCATTTTAAATTTCCCGGACTCAAAAAGGAACTACGTCATGCAGCCACTCGTCGCTCGTTTTCAGTGACAATCAGTAGCTCTCAGTATGTTTGGCGTTTTTCGTGTTTCAAAGATGGGCCAAAAGTTCAAGTAGAGATAAATGAGTGTACCCGATCTAGAAAAGCTAATTCCGAATAACAGACTACTTACACCCTTGATACTTCCCAGCGATAAAGTTCAACATTTTCAGCTTTGTCGCTACATATCACGTGGCCACATTTGTCGCTGGAAACGAGCGTTAGGCGGCTGCATGAGGTTGCACCTTAAATGCAAACTGTCAAATGTCAATTAAGTGTCCGATCCGAGTGTCAAGTCAAGCTGTCAGCACAAAATAAACACGATTTTTGGAGGTGCCGTGTGTTTGTTATTTTTTTAGGTTATAAAAGTTAAGACCACAAAGTTCTCAGGAACGTTGATATAAATCAGTTAAGATGGTAAAAAAGAAAATAGATAACCGTATCAGGGTCATGATAGAAAATGGCGTTAAGCTGGGCCATCGCACAATGTTTCTTCTTGTCGGAGACAAAAGTAGAGATCAGGTATTTATAATTTTATTAACTGAATGTTTCGACTGTGTAATTCTACCAACCTATCCAAAGATCCTTGGCTAGTTGGTAGTGTAGAAGGCGCGAAAAATTCTTATGTGATAGTAAAATTTTTTGTACTTCTACAATTTTCGCACATGGACTAAGAATAGAAAAAGAGCTTTTCCACTGCACCTTCCACGTACATTAACTTCTTCAAGCATGTCCATTAACTTCTTCAAGCATGTCCAGTTTCCCATCCTTTTTGTTAAATTTATTAGTCTTATAAACTATTTAAATATTTATATTGTGTATAAGTTGTTAAAAGCAAGCGACTCAAGTTCGAATCCCAGCGGGGTCTGTACCAATAAGTTTTTCTAAAAAATGTATGTACAGTGATTTCACACATTTTGCTTTACGGTGAAGGAAAACATTGTGAGGAAACTTGCATATTTCTGAGAAGTAATTTAATGACGTATGTAAAGTGTCTGAGATGGCGATGGACTCACCATGTCACATTGGCACTTAATCATCTTCGCTGAAAAGTGGGTGTTGTTATTACAACACCTCTGCCTACCCCTTTTTCTCATAGTTTTAATAACCACCCAATTTTCAGGTACCAATTTTGTATGATATGCTGGTAAAATCAACGGTAAAGGCTCGCCCAACCGTCTTGTGGTGCTACAAAAATAAAGATGAAGCCATAAGCAAGTAAGTTATCTTCTATTTGTTCTATTAAGTGTTTGGTTCCAACAACACCAGCTTCCTGTTCCTTCGACTCACAAACAGCTTAGCTTTAAATGTACTACTTGCTGACAAAAATATTTGTTATTTACACAATCAGAAAAGTGACATTCCACATTAAATTGGTGGGTCTCGGAACTTTGAAACTGTAGCAGCGTTATTAGTGACAGCCATTAAAAATCACTTATTAGCTAAGAGGTAAATTTTTATTATAGTAAAGGGATAATAGAAGGAAAGGTAGCAGAGAAGAGAGGAAGAGGAAGACCAAGGCTACATACATGAGACAAGTTAAGGAAAAGGTGTCTGTCATGACGTATAAGGAGGTCAAGGAAATGGCACTCGATAGAGACAAATGGAAAGAGTTGCATCAGTTACACCGATAGGAGTTATTATTCTTAAATTCATGATGATGAAAGGGATAATAAATTATACTGCTGCCTTTATCAATAAATTTTTCTAAAAAAAACTTATTGGTACTTAAATGCAGTAATTTCACACCACATGCTTTACGGTGAAGGAAAACATAGTGAGGAAACATGCATATGTCTGAAGTAATACAAAGTCGTATGTATAGTGCCTGAGATGGCGATGGACTAACCCTCTGTCACGCTGACACTTAATCATATTTGGTGAAATGTCGGTGTAGTTGTTACAACACCTCTGCTTACCCCTTTGGGGACCCTTCTGGGATGGCGTGAGCATATTTGTAATAAATACATAATAATTATTATTATCAAGTTAAAATTATTGTTATTCCCCAGCCATGGACGTAAAAGAGCAAAGAAAATAGCAGCTGGAAAGATAGAGGTATCAGAAGAATCACTGTTTGACGCATTTCGAGTTGCGACTACTATACATGGAAGATATTACTCTGAGAGTCATGCTATGCTCGGTCAGACATATGGAGTGTGCGTGCTACAGGTATGTACAGAGCAATTTTTGGGTCCTGTCACAAGTGAAGAATGCACATTGAAAGATTGTGAGGAAATTGCTCATGTTTATTTGCCTTGCGCCATACATATAGCCAGGGACATACTCATAAAATGACTATTTCCAAAGTTGATGGGGCCTAATACTACCTTAATGTGTTCACTGCTAACATCGCATCTGCTTCATGAACTCATTCACTGCTAGCAACGCATCTGCATATTTAGCAGTGAGCATGTTAATGAAGAAGATGCAACGTTAGCTGTGATTGAGTTAATACATAATACCTTTATTGAACATGAAATGCTAAGTGCAGTGAAGAAAATCATTTTGTGGAAGCCAGAAATATACTCATACATTTAATGTAGCAGATGACAATGTCTCTAGCCATGATCTATCATATTCATTAATCATCTCTGGTGAAGTATGTGTTCTAGTTAGTGAATTTTTTCTTAAATGTTCTACCAATATACAATTTTATGTGTAATGCATCTATATTCCATATTTTTAAGAGATTATGATGGAGAGAGAGAAATGTATGACTTGTTTATTTATATTGTTGTTTTATTTGTTAAGGATTTCGAAGCTCTAACCCCAAATCTGATGGCACGTACAGTAGAGACAGTGGAGGGCGGTGGGCTTATCATATTCCTGCTTAAGTCTATGGACTCCTTGAGACAACTCCACTCCATTACCATGGATGTTCATGCCAGGTACATAACAACTGAATTTAAACCTACACCCCTTAATTATAAAGTAAAATATGTTTTGACTTGTTCTTTTACTGCAGTGAGCATATTGACTTTACCATATTATTTTTATCATAGCTGATTATGTCAAAGTTTATGCAGTTCTGTTGTGGCAAGACTGATGTAAAGAGTAAACATTATGTATTAACTAATACAATAAATTTACCTCTAGGTCTAAAAAGCCCACTTTGGGAGATTCATAATGTGATCCGAATATGATGAAATGACGAAATTGTCACTCAGGTGCAATTCATGTTATGATTCACGAATGATTACAATAATTGTAGATGTTAGTCCCTAACTAACTTTTTATGATGCTATTTGTCACAAAAGCAATTCATATTTTGTGAACCATTTTAGGACCATTTTGTCATTTCGATGGAGAATCATATTCGGATCTCACTATGATTCTCCCAAAGAGGCCTTTTTAGACCTATTGTACTCAACAGACTTGTCGTGTCTATGTGTTTCGTGTCATTTAGGCGCTTTTGTCTGTAGCAAGCATTTATGGAGAGTATCACAGTAAATTTACAAATAATTCCCAACCACTCAGGTTCAAGACAGAAGCTCACGACACAGTGGTGAATAGATTCAACGAGCGGTTTCTTCTGTCTTTGGCGGACAACCCTCGCTGTCTCATCCTGGACGACTCGCTGACCGTGTTGCCGATATCATCGAAAACAGCTCAGGTTGAACCTGTGGATTCTGTGCCGGAGGTTAGGATTCATTTACTTTTATGAAATACTAACTTGATCCCGCAGATGCGAATGCGTGGCAGTAAGATTTCACATACAAATTTCCACCCCCATTTAACCCCCTTAGAGGTGGAGTTTCGTCAAAATCTTTCTTTGCAAAGTACACATCTAGTTAAGAAAGTAGTAAGGGACACTTAATGATTATAATATATTGGTAAATACATTTTTTTTACTGTACATAATAATAAGTACAAAGTTACACATACATACATACATATGCTCACGCCTGTATCCCATGGGGGTAGGCAGAGACCATCGTTTGCGACATGCTACGATCCTTACATACTTCTTTCGCTTCATCCACATTCATGCATCTCTTCATACACTTTCTTCGGTTACGAGTGCTCCGAATACAAATTTACAACACCCCTAATACCTACTTATCATAAACGTGCGCAAACCCTTGCGATACCGAAGCGATATAGAAAGACACGATGTGTTCCGTGGTTTCTTTATCCGTGGGATTTGTCACGAGAGGTATAATTAATATTTTTTTTTATGTTTTTAGGACGAGAATCAGATATTGAATACTCCCTTGAAAAATAAGTGTAAATAATGTTTTTTCCAGCGTATAAACCCGAAGCTGACCGAGTTAATATCGTCACTATCGGAGGCGCCGCCGGCCGGGCCGCTGGTCGCGTTATGTCGCACTTACGACCAGGCAACGGCGCTCGTTGCACTTATTAACACATTGGCCGACAAACAGACCAGGTATTATACAGGATGTCGGAGAAAATACGACAGCTGTTCAAATATGTGATAGGGTATAATTTTAAAATGCAAATAACATTATTATGACAAAAATATCTTAGAGTAATGGACGTTCAAAGTTGACCATATCAAGACCTTATTTTTATATAATTATATAATAATATGAGCAACAGCAACCCCTCTTAAATGTACATCATCTTAATCTAACATTAGCCGACTTAAAAAAGAGGAGGTTCCATATGTTTATCTGGTTTTTTTTTTGGTACTCAGGCCCCCACATTGCCTGACGGCAGCCCGTGGTCGGGGCAAGTCGGCCTGTCTTGGCTTGGCCGTAGCCGCCTCAGTGGCACTAGGCTACGTCAATATCTACGTCACTTCCCCTCATCCAGAGAATTTGATCACACTGTTCGAGTTCGTACTAAAAGGACTGGACGCTTGTCTATACCAGGAGCATATAGATTATAACATCGTGAGGTCCACTAACCCGGATTTCAAGAAAGCCATTGTCAGGATCAATATTGCCAGAAACTCCAGGCAGACTGTACAGGTAATTAGTATATTTTATTTTAAATGCGTCATAATTGATTATTCTGTGAATATAAATATTAAAATATATTAATATATACAGCATTGACACTTCATAAGAAAAAAATAAAAAGTATTTTATATGAATTGAAACTTGATACATTCATATTCATATGTTCCTGAAAAAGGTCTTTACACACACATAGTTTGACCTTAACCCTAAAATATTTCATAATTACACCCCTCGGTTACGGTGAAGGAAAACATCGTGAGGAAACCTGCATACGGCTGAGAAGTACTTCAAAGAATGTATAGTGCATGAGACGGCGATGAGCTCTCCCCCTGTTACATTGGCACTTAATCATATTCGGTGAAATCTCCTTATCTCTTCGGGGACCCTTATGGGGATGGCGTAAGCATAAGCTTTTTTTTTCAATCATAATATCACTTATATTCCAGTACATAACTCCGGAAGACCACTCGTTGCTATCGGCAGCAGACCTGGTGTTGGTAGACGAAGCGGCTGCTATACCATTGGTGCATGTATCAGCGGCTGCGCAGAAGGCTCCCTTGGCCCTCCTCTCGTCAACAGTCTCAGGATACGAAGGCACGGGGCGGGCGCTGTCTCTTAAACTCTTCGCACAGCTGCAGACTGAACACAATGCACCGCCGCCGGTAAGTAAAAAGTATTCTGTTTCCCAATCTAAGCAGATAAGCAGTGCTTACCATTTGTGATGACTGAATAAACTCGTGTGTGTGTGTGTGTACCTACGCGCCACATTGGTTTGTAATTAACCTACCTGCCTACCCTACTTACTGAGTTTCTTGTCGGTTCTTCTCAGAAGGCTAGTTTCCGAACTGGTAGCAAATTCCTCGAGTTCATAAATGCCATTTACTTTAAAAATCCAATACAAGTTATGTTTCAACATTGAACACGAGTTCCTGGGTTGGTGGGCAGTGTTATTTGGTTGATTGCCCAGTCTGGAGCCTGGATTAATATCCGGTTGCTGGTAATAAACTCGCTCCTTTTAAATGGGACACACATAACTAGCCTAGTGTGGGTGTACTATAAGTACACCTCTGCCTATGCCTTCGGGAAACACATGCGTGGGCATATGAAAGCTAATAAGTTCTTTATATGCGCAGCTTAGAACGATCATAGGTTATTTTTTGAACTGGGTATGTAATTGTTCTCGTATTAAATGAGATTCCAAACTCAACTAAATATAATAAAAGCTGTCCGGCCATGTGTGTCCGTGTATATAGTAATTTACCTTGTTACCTAACAATCTTAAACAAGAAACAACTGTACAAATTCTTGTATAATAAAAAATTATACAGTGTTCAGGAGTTTATGTAAAAACGCCAAAATAATATGCTATAATATAAGTTAGCTAAACATATATGTTCTATTATACCTCACACCACCTTTATACCATGTTTTTAGCGAATAAATGTATTATTATTATTATTCTGTAGATAAAGTTGGAAGAGCCAATCCGTTACCGTTCCGGCGACCCTATAGAGGGATGGTTGAACTCAGTGCTGTGCCTGGAAGCCCCCCCCCCAGCAGTGGGCGTGGGCTCCCCTCCACCGGCCGCGTGTGAATTGTTCCGCGTCAATAGAGACGCCTTATTTTGCTACCATCGAGCCGCCGAAGCCTTCCTACATCGACTCGTTGCTATCTACGTTGCTAGCCATTATAAGGTACTGAAGTTTGAATACTATTGGCCCGTCCTCGCTTCACTTTGGGTTAAGATTTAAAGACTATTAAACCACTAGCTATGTCCTGTGGTTTCATCCACGAAGCTTTAATTTCATGGGTTGCCGCGGAAAATAATGTTTTTTTTTAATAATAGTAGCCTATGTTATTCCTTACAAAAATAAGCTATCTGCCAGTGAAAGTTAAAATCGGTCCAGCCGTTTCGGAGATTAGCCGGAACAAACAGATAGACTGATTTACTTTTTGATTCAATTTTTAATGTCAGTACCGAATATACTTTAACATACATTTAGTGAACAGCTGTTATCTTGAAATTACAAACAGATACGTCAATGTTATTTATGTGTATAGATTTATCTACTTGGCATTAAATATGGGACAAATTCATGCATGTGCTTTCATAAAAAAACAAAGCACAAATATGTTGAACTAAGTAATTTTTCCCGTTCCAGAACAGTCCTAACGACATCCAACTGCTAGCGGATGCGCCGGCGCACTGTTTGTTCGTACTTCTCGCGCCCACGCCGCCCAGCGCCACCTCCATGCCTGAAGTACTCTGCGTCATACAACTGTGTCTGGAAGGGAATATATCTGACAAGTAAGGCTTTTGACGTGTTGATGATGTCGTGCCTAGGAAGATATTGGTAGACGGGCCAAAATCACCTCGGAAAGGTACAAGGGGCGAACTGGCAAAGATCAATAAGTTATACATTTTAACTTACTTAAATATTTTAACAACATCACGCCTGTATTTCCCGAAGGGGTTGGCTGAGATGTTGTAATCACAACACCCACTTGTGCCAACGTGACAGATGGTGAGTCCATCGCCGTCTCAGACACTTTACATATTTCATTGAATTACTTCTATGAAATATGCAGGTTTCCTCACGATGTTTTCCTGCACGGTAAGCCACGCGGCGTAAAATCACAGAACTAATGTTTTTAGAAAAACTCATTGGTTCAGGACGCTGGGATTTGAAACTGCGTCGTTAACCCTAAGGTCACCACGGGTATTTTTTTTTAAAGTATGTATGTATTTTAAGGTCGGTCCGTGACAACCTTGGTCGCGGGAGGAAAGCGGCTGGGGATCTGATCCCGTGGAACATCTGCGAACAGTTCGGGGATAAGGACTTCCCGAAACTATCCGGAGCGAGGATCGTCAGGATCGCCACACACCCCTCTTATCAACGGGTACCATACTCATTATACTCTTGACTTTTAACCGTATTTAGCAACTTGACAGAGTCTAATTATATTACCATACTTTGTCTCATGGAGTTTGTCTCTGTGAACTATTATGCGTAAAGAACGAATTTTAAGAATGATTTATTTTGAATAAAACATTAAAAACCGAATTTAAGACACGGAATATAAGTATTATCAATAATTACTAAAACATGTAATTTCCTTTTCTCTTTTCTCCTAATAAGAAATAACATAAATATATAATGTAATTCATATTTTTTCTGTTTTTGTATACTTAGTAGCATATTATTCAGTCTTGGAGAAAATAGGACAGCTGTTAATTTTAGGAAGCGAATAAAATGATTATGACGTAATTGACGTTCAAAGTTGACCATATCAAGACCTTATTTTCGCATACAAATCAGCGGTAACATTGAGTTATTCCCGTGAAATCTAACTACGTTTTAATTTTTTGTCTCCCACTAATGGTTCCTGAAATAATCCCATAAAACCGTTAACCTTCTCCTTAATTGAACAAGTTGAATTACCGCGTACGTCATTACGTAATATATAGACGCATTCATTCAATCGCTTAAGGCCGCGAGCTCTTCGGCCCTTAGCAACCATAGCCTATAACTACGTTATCGTTGGAGCTAGATTTTTTACGATTCCAACATAGTGATATATTCATAAAACCCTATAACTTCTAGAAGACAACTGTTCCTTTTTCTCCGACACCCTGTATAATCGTGTGTTATCATGTCATTTTGACGATTTGAAAGTACTTTGTTAAAAGTCGAATCGAATAAAGATATTTTTGATTTTGAGTTTTAATAAGAAGGTCTTTTGAAGTCCACTTAACCAAAGCTACATTATCAAAGCATTCAATTCCAATCCTTACAGCGAATGAAATAAGGTTCAATTTTCAGATGGGCTACGGCAAGCGTGCTCTACAGCAGTTAGCTTCGTACTACAGCGGAGATGTCCCGTGTTTAGACGAACACCAGTCAGACAATGAGGACACGCAGACAAACGGACAGACACTGCATACTGAGACTATTGTACCCAGGTAATATTACTATATACTTAAATATACGGAAAGATGAGTGAATGGCGATTAACGAATTAAATTTACAGAGCAAATGTGTACGGAAGTGTCGGTATAAAGAACTATTATGACCAAATCAATAATATTTTCAGAAAGATCAATTTGTGGCATTCGTAACCGAAGGAAGTGTATGAAGAGATGTTTGAATGTGGATGAAGCGAAAGAAGTATGTAAGGATCGTAGCATGTGGCGAACGGTGGTCTCTGCCTACCCTCGTGGGATACTGGATGAGCGTATGTATGTATAGTATGAACATACATATACACACTTTACTCGGTGTAAACAAAACTGTACCGACTTAAAAAAAATATTTTTTTTTCTCTTGAAATATTCGTTCCGCATAATCTCCGAAACGACCGATTACCACGGAAATTTCACTAGCAGATAGCTGTTGTTGCAAGGATTAACTTAGGCTAGTAATACAATTACTTTTATTTAAAAAATAATTTAAGATACCGCGAATTAACACATTCACTGCTAACATTTCAATTTCTTAGTAAATTCTCGAACAGTTGGACGCACATACGCGTCGTTAGCAGTGAACGCGTTAAACTAAGTCACAGCTGGTAATTATGACGAATACATACATACATATACTCGCGCCTGTATTCCCCGAAGGGGTTGGCAGAGGTGTTGTATGTAATCAGAACACCCACTTTTCACCGAGGATGATTAAGTGCCAACGTGACAGATGGTGAGTCCATCGCCGTCTCAGACACTTTACATACGTCATTCAATTACTTCTCAGAAATATGCAGGTTTCCTCACGATGTTTTCCTTCACATAGCACGTGGTTTGAAGTCACTGTACGTAAGTTTTTTAGAAAAACTCATTGGTGTGCGTGGCAGGCGACTGCCCAAACCTCAAGGCCACCACGGCTCTATTCATTATAATGAATGTAAACTTTATTTACAGGGCCAAGCCACCAACTCTACTGAGACGTTTGTCAGAAGTGCGGGCGGAACACCTCGACTACTTGGGCACCAGCTTTGGTCTCACCGAGGATCTGCTCAAGTTTTGGAAGTCACAGAAATACGTGCCTGTTTATTTGAGGTAAGCTATATTATTAAGGCCTTGAGGTTTGAGCAGTCGCCTGCTACGCAAGCGACGCAAGTTCGAATCCCAGCGGGGCCTGTACCAATGAGTTTTTCTAAAAAACTTATATACAGTGATTTCACACCACGGTGAAGGAAAACATCGTGAGGAAACCTGCATATTTCTGAGAAGTAATTCAATGACGTATGTAAAGTGTCTGAGACGGCGATGGACTCACCATCTATCACGTTGGTACTTAATCATCTTCGGTGAAAAGTGGGTGTTGTGATTACAACACCTCTGCCTGCCCCTTCGGGGAATACAGGCGTGAGCATGTGTATGGTTAAATAGATAAAAGCTGGTAAAGGTGCCGTCATGAGATATGAGCCCTGGCTTAGTTTGCCCTCTCACTATTTTCGCTATTGTAATGAATTGGGTCGATATGTTTATGTTTCTAGTCAAAAAACCAACGAGCTAACGGGCGAGCACTCGTGTATAATGTTACGAGCGCTCGGCGAGAGCAAGTGGCTCAGCGCATACAGTCTGGACTTCCGACGCCGGTTCGCACGCCTTCTCGCTCGCTCCCTCAGGAGACTGCCCGCCTCTCTCGCTCTCTCCACACTCGTCAATGATCACGTCAAGGTGGACAAAGCTGGTGAGTTACAAATATATTGATTTTCAAGTAAATATGTCTTAAAGGTTATATTAGTTATATAGGCTATGGTTGCTGAGGGCCGAAGAGCTCGCGGCCTTAAGCGATTGAATGAACGCCCGGCCGCGCTTACTTACATTACGTAACCGGTCATTAGGAGAAGGCTTATAAGGTTTTATGGAATTATTTCAGTGGGAGAAAAAAAATGTAGTTAGATTTCACGTGAATAGCTCTACGTTACCGCTGATTTTTATACCAAAATACGGTCGCGATATGGTCAACTTTGAACGTCAATAACTCGAAAACGGAAGAAGATATTTTTATCATATTAATTTCCTGAAATTATACCCTATCACATATTTTAACAGCTAATTTCCCCGAAAACGTAATACGAAACTTAAATGAATATTTTTCGTTTCAGATTTAAGCAGACAGTTGATAGAGCAACATATATCAGGACACGACCTCGGTAGAATTGAGGCGTATTGTCGCCAACAGGCCGACTACCGGCTCATTACTGACCTCATCGCGCCAATAGCCACCATACTATTCCAATACAACACCAAGGCCAAGCTGGATGCTATACAACAGGTATATAAAAAAGGCGAGAAGCACGAGCTTAATAAAAAAAAAACATACATTTGAATTGACAACCTCCTAGTTTTATTGAAGTCGGTTAAAAAAAGAATTTTCCAAATGAGACACAGCCTGCTGAAAGACTATTACCATAAACTGGACATTAATCCGGACTCCGGGCAGCTACTGGGAAATTACACATGGAAAAACCCAATATCAATTTGCCCGACTCGGGTAACGAACCTGGGACTTTGTGTTCCACAGCGCTTGCGACCACCAGACCATAGAGTGAGACACAATTTTTTATTTTTATTTTCAGGTGATCTTCATAGCAATGGGTTTCCAAATGAAAGACGTGGATGACATTGCCAAGGAGCTCGGGCTACCAGGATCTCAGATACTAGCGAAGTTCTACGAAGCTTGTAAGAAAGTCAATGCTACCCTTAACGCTGTACTTGAAGACTCAGTGGCTAAGGAAATAGGCATAGACAAGGCAGAAGTCACCATAGACGGACCGGTCAAGCAGAGTCTGAATGAAGAGCTGTCTAAGGCTGCCAAGGTATTCTTTGTAGTTTATGTCCATTTTACACTATACAAGATTAGAAATAAAATGTGATGGAGCAGTTTGATGTTTTAATGGTATTCCTTCCTTGAAGTAGACAGATGTCAATTACAATTTTATTATTTTACTTCCGGACGTCACGCGGTTTCACCTGCGTAGTTCCCGTTCCCGTGGGAGTACGGGGATAAAATAAAGCCTATGTTACTCGCTAATGATTTAGCTATCCAATAGTGAAAGAATTTTTGAAATCGATCCCGTAGTTTTTGAGCCTATTCATTACAACCAAACACGTTTTTTTCTTTATAATATTAGTGTAGATTATACAACTGGTTAGACCCCTCGGTTTCACCCGCGCAGTCAAAATTCATGCCTAGTTTTATTTCGCGGATACCTATTTTTAAATAAAATCAGCCCAGTCGATTCAGACAGACAGAATAACAATAAAATGGTTTTATGATGTAAATACCGTAAATAGTTTCATACGCATTTAGTGTAAACCTGTTAATTTGGAATTACAAACAGACACTTCGATTTTATTTATTCGCGTAGTTCCCGTTCCCGTGGGAGTACGGGGATAAAATATGTTACTCGCTGATGATGTAGCTATTAATTGCTGTAAGAATTTTCATATTCTTTTCATGCAAACAAAAAAAAAATCAAACCTTTCCTCTTTATAATGATATTATAAATGTTGAAAATGTAAAATTGTTTTCGTTCAGGATTTGGAGCGCAAGCAACGCAAGGAGTTGTCCCGCCTGATGGGCGAGGATCTGGCCCAGTACCGCATCAAGGGCACTGACCTCGACTGGGGACAGGCGCTCGCCTCCTCCAACAAACGGCAACTTGTTTCTGTCAAAAGGTATATACTGATTAACCTACAAACATAGAACTCAAATTCCAAACCGACTTATATATCAATGCCCATCCTAAACAGCTGGTCTTAGAGACATGAAATTTCGAATGTACGTTCTTTGTGAGGTGATTTACACCAGCGCGGCCTGTAGAAATGAGTTTTTCTAAAAACTTATGTGCAGTGATTTCACACCACGTGCTTTACGGTGAAGGAAAACATCGTGAGGAAACCTGCATATGTCTGAGAAGTAATTCAAAGACGTATGTATAGTGCCTATGACGGCGATGGACTCACCCTCTGTCACGTTGGCACTTAATCATATTCGCTGAAATGTGAGTGTTTTTGTTACAACACCTCTGCTTATTCTTTCGGGGACCCTTCTGGAATATGTACCACGAGCCGATGCTGGGTGACACAAAAGTGCGCGTAAAAAGTCTGTATGACAAATTAGGCCTGGGAGCCAGGATCAGACCGTGGTTGGTTGAATGAAACACCATAACTTGGGCAGTCTTGGTATTGATTGGTTCCCTCCCTTGACGACCACTTGAAGACTACGCTATTGACATTTAACATCGAACTATATACATAACTAAATGAGAATCTTACCATCGAGATGTAAAACAATACAACGCCATCTTGTGATAAAATGACTAACTACCACGAATAAACTACGTTAAACAACTATGATACTTCTTTTTGAACGCAGCGGCGAGAAGCGTCTGGGAGACGACGCGAAGGAGATCGACGATCTGATAGAATCACACGCCAACAAGACCAAGAAGAAAAAGAAACACAATAGAAAACAAGTGTAGATAAATAAATGAATAAATATTTACTCATTATTAATTTGATTTGTTTAATTTTTTGTGGTAAACGTGTTCTCGAGTGGAGACCGCGACTCGGTAAACGTAGTGTAGGACGCCCTCCGGCCAGGGATGACGATTTGCGAAAGACTGCAGCCAGATGCTGGATGCGGCGAGCTGAACACAAGGCGCTATGGCGCTCATTAGGGAAGACTGGATGATGATGATTTTTTACCAGCCGCGTTATTCTGTAAGATATCTCACGAACTCTACGTTGAGTGTCGGTTTCAATCATAGGAGATTGCTGCTTTATACATACACTATAAAGTTCAATTTGAAAATATATTGAAATTGTGTCAACAACAGAGTCGCCAAGGTTTTTTAATTTTATTATTTGAATCGAGCTTTTGAATGTATCGTGGGTAGGGGCGTGTGTGTAAAAGAAAAAACAACATCAATAATAATTTCTATAATTATTGTAATATAAAAAAGTGTCGGTAGTTATTCAACCCTTGGAATAGACAATAGATATTTCCTCTTAAACATAACAAATACAAGGATCTACGGAGA
This sequence comes from Watsonalla binaria, assembly GCA_929442735.1. Taxonomy (NCBI): domain Eukaryota; kingdom Metazoa; phylum Arthropoda; class Insecta; order Lepidoptera; family Drepanidae; genus Watsonalla; species Watsonalla binaria. The sequence continues at coordinate 6,921,264 of OV838938.1, forward strand.
TGTCCGCGGCCTCGCGGCGGTGCTCGTAAAAAAATATCTTTTTTTTTAACTCGACCGTGAGCGCCATCTGGCGGCCGCAGAGATCGCCACAGACCTCGTACTTCTATACTTTACCATTTTATTACAATATAATGTGATCTAAGAAAAATAATATTTTTGTCTAACGCCGACGGGAGGCGTCTGGTAAACAATTTTATACTATAATTTGTTTGTCCTTATATTATAAAGTACACGCGTCTACTACATATATAATAAAATCACCGGCACGTGCTTCGTTGAGCGCGCTTCCAGGGGTCAACGAACTACTTACGAAAATATAACAAAAAATCTACATGACACATAAACTGCCTGGACCCGCGCTCTCACTACTAAAGGCCCGACGTTACTCCCACGACCATTTAACGTACGAATTAACGCAAAATAGTCTAGTACTTTCTGCAACTCCATACCACATTGATCTACAAATTCTTTAACTCGAGAAGCCCACCTCCCAATCGAATGAAAACTTTTACTAACAAACATAATTTGAGAATTGCTGCAAATTAAAATACTTGCGATTTGACGACCCATGGGATACCATCACAAAAAAATACCTACAGAGTAATACTCATAACTACACAGATATTAAATAGTATACTGGTGTAAATGATCTTGTAATTGTATCCCATGAACAATTTGTTTGGCTAAGCTGGGCTTGGGAGGTGATCTCACAGAAAATACAATAATATAAATAGGAATAATTGAGGCACAAAGAAAATATTTATCTTGGCACTTCATCTTAGGCTAACAAATATCTTCGGAAATAATACAACATACTTATAATGCCACCGACTTTTCTCCATTGGGGTATGATAGTTAATTATTTCCCTTTATATCAAACTAATACGGCTCCCCCATACCCCCAAAACCATGGATAGTAATGTATCCAGTTTATAGATCTCTTGGGTGTGAAGGTTCCCTATTCGAGAAATGGTCCAGTGAATAGTCCACTCTCTAGCAAATAGTCCGCTGCCCAGTGAATAGTCCACACTCCAGTCAGTCCACTATCCATTGAATAGTCTTCTGTGCAGTAAACAGTACCCCTATCACGGGTTTGCAACCGTTTTCGTAATCTACACTCGCTAGCGTCTCCGCCGAATAATTGTATGAAAAATTGTTCAGCACCTCCTAGCGTTAACGTGAAGAACTCAAATATCTTTTCCAAATATTGCGGGTGACGCTAGAGTATAGATTACTAAATCGTTGTAAAACTCGTATTAAGGTCAGTAATCGTACAGTCCTTCTTTACATTAAACAGTCCACGCAAATACCGCTAACCATTAAGCTATTTAATTTTAGCCAATATAAACTGATCTACAATGATATCCTTATTTGGATGGATTACTCGATGAACCGTGGACCATTTACTAGATCACAATGTGTGCCTACTGTGTACTTCTTTTAGTTTATTCCTCTATTGGTATTTTGGTTGGTCGTAGAGATAGGTAAGGGTTTATTTTTTGCGGTAAAACACCACCTTATACGGTTTGCCACGTGTTTCAATGCCCTTTTTTCAATTTACATTGCAGGTTAACCATGGATTAATACAGATAAAGAGGAGCTCGTGGCACAGTTGCTATTGCGCATATCATTCGATCAGCGAAGTTAAGCAACCCTAAGCCTAGCCAGTAATTGAATGGGTGACCACCCGAGTTCCCTCCGTGCCTCGGAGAGCACGTTAAGCTGTCGGTCCCGGTTGCCAATTTATCATCTTTGGCAATCGTTACAGGTCAGTCGGAGGCCTAAAATAGTCTGACAACTGGTTTAACCCAGATCACAGATTTTCCTCGTTAAAGGGTTCCGAAGATCAGATGGCAGTCGCTTCGTATAAAAATCAGGTGATCAGCAACATCGGGTTGAATCAAGTGCCGACCCCAACAATGTATGGGATAAGGCCAGGGCGATGATAATACATATAAAAGTCCATCATCACATCCTAGCATTAGCACACGTATTAGTTGGTAAAGTTAATAACAAATTTGACGACTAGTTTTCACTGAGGAATGCGTTGCAAGTAATTAATTGTTTTTTTATACTTAATAAGTTGTACTTAAGCCAATAGCTGTCTGGTTTATCAGTTAGTCATGACGTCACGACATTTGACAATTTCAAAATAGACCAACAACTTCATGCAACAAGTTACAGCCAGTTGCATAGTAAATATTTTTATGAGGGAGTTTATTAATGAGGGATTCAACAATCAATCAATCCTATACTACATTCCGAATGAGTTAAGTCGCTGGTGTTATAAGTAGGTTAACACAATTCGTATTATAGCAGCGTGTGATATCAAAGAAAGTATTTCCACGGTAATCTATTCAGATGTTACCTTTCAAGCAATAGTATTATTTAAAGATATAAAAGTAAGCGGATTTTCGAACATGGGTTAGCTTAGAAAGCTTAAACAGCTTAGAGGCACATGTAGGTAAGCTACCTACTTCTAAGATTGTAATTGACAAATTACATATTAAATCTGCCCTCTTACCATAACCTCTTATTGCCATCATATTTAAACTGTGTGACAGTGACAGACTTATAAACGTCACATACATATGTCTCATAATAACAGTTGAACTATTACGGCACTAAAGGTCATGGTAGAGCTACTGTAGGTGTAGTAACTTTCTCTCGCGCTTGCGCTAATAGAAACGAAACAAATGTATGTAAATGACATAAATCACGTGATACATGTCATTCTCGTACATTTTCGTTTCTACTAGCGAAGCGTGAAGATAATATTACTCTGTCTACAGGCCCTGTTTGAGCTTAGTCACTATAGCTCTCTGACGAAAACCCGCTTTTATAAGTAGGTATTAAATTATATGGCGATACATATATTTGTGAAGGTACATAGGTACAATGAGGTACTATTTATTGCTTTGCGAGGACAATACACGCAACTGAAAAATGACCACACCTAAATGACCATCGTAAATATACCTTTAGAACGTCAAGATTCTGAACTTAAGTGTAATTCACGCGACAAGCAGTGTACAGCTGACAAACTACACTCTATACATACAATTAATTTAATTAATATATTTAACGAGACACAAAGCAATGCACTAAACCTTATTGCCATACTTAATTTATTGCTACGACAAATACATACTCTACGTAAGTATATAATATATAAATATATGTTAGTATAAATATAATCACAACATCCAATAAAACAAAACATTGTTATTGATAAAACATTATTGCGTTATTAGTTCAACTATGTTTAACTGAAAATGTCTAAGTTAGACTATTTACTTAGTTTGTTACGTTAAGTACCTAAGTATACGTGCAGTATGTGCAGTGCGTGGAACATTAAATACTGAGAAGTAATAATACTTCCAAATTTCTTTCATTAATTTTTTTAATGAAAAAAAATCATGAACTTATCTAAGCCGTGTCTCATGCTCGAGAGATTCCAAACGAAATTGGAGGCTAAATAATTACTCACTAAGGCACAATTTAAATTTCCCTTTTGAACTTTATTTAATTCTAACATAAACGGATTCCCCTCCTCTTGGTTTCAAGACACGGTGTAACGTATAGGTATTTAAGGTACAATTGTTTCAGGGCAGTTTCAAAGTTACTTTAAACCTAATCTTTGCAAAAATATAGTGTAAGCATACACTTTAGAATTGCGTTATAGTTTAGAATATAAACGGTTCATTCACTTTATCAATATAATATTCACATTTAACTTGTTCACAGTCATTATTGCTGAACGATGCGGTAACATGTTTGTACAAAACAACAGCGCGTATAAAAGCTAGCTTACCTAATTATAGGGCTTTACATATGCCGTAACAAGTTATGAGCGCGCACCGAAAATAGTGGAAATACTGCTCATGATTATATTCGCCTCTCGCCTTATATACCTACAGTGTGTTAGGATGAACGAAGGACATTCTCAAGCAGTCGATAAATAATAATTATTAGTAATTAATAAAAATACCCAGAAAAATCCTCAGAAAAGTACGTCGCAAAATTGTGCCGCACACCCTTGCCGGGCCGTCACGGATTCTGAGTGCTCAGCGAGAATAGTGGGAAGAACGCGGATGTCTTTACTTGCGGTCAGCTCGCACCAAACAAATACAATAGGGGTGGGGACACCATGTGTACCGTTGTTTGGGCTTGGTCTTGTTTTATGTATTTCATCAAAATTAAGGGTATTTTTTTTACATATTTAGGACTAGAATCAGGTACTGATTACTCTCCTGACAAATGTCCTTCGTTCATCCTTAACACATTCACTGCTAACATTTCAACTTCTTCGTAAATTCTCGAACAGTTCAGGACGCACATACGCGTCGTTAGCAGTGAACGCGTTAAGCCCTGTATAGACAGAGACAGGCTCATAAAATGACATCTGTGCATTCAAGGTACGCGCTACTAACTCGCGTCGGGACCTTTACTATATTGATAAACGTACTGCTAGTATATTATTGCGTTTCTTGTGTTTTCTTGCAATCAATACATACATACATTCACTCAATCAAGTTTCAATCCTGCCGCGTTATTTACTAACGTCTCTCAGCATCGCACTCGTCGTCGAGTATCGGTTATAAATAAACGAAATTGAACCTTATTTTTTTGTATAATGTATCAATTTCCTATGATTGAAACCTCCCTCGTTCGAGTTCGACGCTGAGAAATCTTACAGAATAACATATCTGTTTCCAATTAGTAATGAATATAAAAAAAACATTATTTTCCGTCGTGTTGTACTGGAAACGAATTTAAACATATTTGAAATCCATACATAATTCTATATGAATCCAATTTCCAGTATGCTCGACGGAAAATATTATTTTTATTGACCATAAACAAGTGAAACTAGGTAATGCAGGATGATATAATATGGATAAGCTCGTACACATTTACCGAGATTGTGTTATTATATCAATTTACATTTTAATTTGCCCATTACTTGTTTGATCAAAACCAGAACCAGCCATCATTTTAACGATTGCATTTAACTGTCTGTTTGTAATTGATTGCAACAAACCAACTTAATAGGCACAGATTGCTGTAGGCTCACCAAGACAACGTATTCTATAAGCAACTCTCGTAGAAACTTTACTTCTTCATTGGAGATACTTTTTCGACCTTTAAGTAGACTTTCTGATAAAAGGGCACATTCACCTGTGAATCGTGCTTTTAACTTTATGGAAATCAGCGTGAACGCACCCTTTTCTAATCACGACACAGATAAGTAACCAGAGCCCTACAATTGGATTTCTGACCAACTAACCTAAATGTTGTAATAGCTACAACCAAACTCGCATTTCATTTTGCCCGCGCCGTGTTATTCTGTGATGTTTCTCTACGTCGAACTCGACTTGGAGCGTCGGTTTCATTTGTAGGAAATTGATACATAGTACTTTAACGATAAAGTTTAATTTCGTATAATTGAAACCGACACACGACGTCGAGTGCGCCGGGAAACGTTACAGAATACCGCAGCTGCTTAAACGCACCATAAGCCGATAACTATTGCTAGCGTTCTTTACCATCATTGCCATTAAATAGCGTTGCATTCCATATTCCAACTCATAGACGCATTAAATTACTTACACAAACATTTAAAGATATGCAAAAAATATTTTATTTATTAAGTAGGTACACTTTCGTCATTGCTTCTACACGCGATGAAATCTTAAAGCTAAATTATTTTTAAATGCCTCATTATTTTATTTGAAACACTCGCTGATACATATACAATAAGTAAACGTACTGTCGCCTCCGTGGCTCTGCGATTGGAAATGTGCCTGAATGAGGGCGACTAATTCACCATCTGAACGTTGGCACCTAATATATATCAGAAAAGTGGTCGCTTATAGCTTGAAGATAAAATGGAAGAATTATAACACAATCGAAGAAAGATACTATAGGTAGTTTGTTCGTTACGCTTACCGATATCGATTTCGTTAATCTATCGTATACTAAAGCGCGTTGCGGCGGTTCAATCACAACTAATTCGTTCGCCGCGAAATGAGAAAAGTTTATAGTTCACTTCTAAGCCCAATGTGATTAGCCATTTATAAAATTACAGAGATGTGTCTGAATGTGAATCTCATTGTGTGTTTGTGTAGTATTTGTCGGATATTTTTTGTAAATAATCCCATTGGCACTGCACATTGCTACAATCATTAATATTAATTTGATCTTTGCTTTGACTGGCTGGAATTAGCCATGCTTGCAAATATTTTAGTTATTATTTTTACAATTGAGCATTAGAACAGTGTCCATGAGCAATCATTGTAAAGTATTTTTAAAAGTGTAATTGTTGAGTTCCTGCCGCGTTCTTCTCAACAAAAGCAGCCATCCGTACCCGGTGGTAATATTTTTAATCCTGCATAATGTATTTTCTGTGTCTCTCTGACGATTTGAAAGTACGATAAGAAGTTATTCAAATAAAGATATTTTGAATGTTTTTACGTTGACGATATCGGTTGCGTATTTACCTCATTTTCATAGTTCTTATAATCAGGATTAATTAAATCCTGTGAATTATAAGAATTATAGTTATGAATTAATCACATATTTCATTGGCAACTGTCAAACATATATTTTCGCACATTTATATTATCTGCAATCTTTGAATTGGACTCTGTTGCCTACCCTCAAACTCGAAAATATCGTTCTTTCATAAGACTTTTAAAAAAGTACTTTCAAATCGTCCGAATGACAGATTATGGAGGGTTATAAATGTTATGGCAACCCTCGATAGGGGTACTGAGGGTCGATGAGACGTCATAACTATGTAAACATATTAAAGAACTCTACTGTAGATTAATGGTGGGCGCTAAGAATGCTGCTAATTTTCATAGACAACTTGCGCTTGTCGATTTGACAAATTTTCGACCAATGTCAAATTGCCGTCAATGATATAAATCAGCGGATAGATAGAAATCAGCGGATAGGAGAAGCGCGCGTTGTAAGCTTTTAATGTGATCTCGTCTTACGTGAACTGCACTTTATGATATCTGTTAAAAAAATGTAATCTATTGTTAAAACCAGCTTCTAGGAGTGAACTATATCTATAATATGTATACCTATACATAGAGCTTGCAGCGATCTCATTCTAACATCGAGACACGAACTACTAATTGTAATTACAATATAACAAGAATTAATTGATATAACGTCAAATACTTATTGGTGTTTGTATCGCTTTTGTTACAGGCGCAGTAGAGTTGATAATTGCATGTGCATCACCTCAATCGTTGTGCTCAAATCAAATGTCAAATATATATTATAAAATACTTATTTGTTCTAAGATAAAAATACGTAGATTTAGGAACTACTTTTATTATTATATTTCTTTATTTTATTGCTTATATTTCGAAGTCAACATTATCAACGACCCACTTATCCTCTGTACCTCTGAATTCAAATCTACTGCGACCGTAATAAAAACTCATTTGGCATAACAATTATTCTAAATCGGCAGTTGAAGACACTTGCTTTAAGGCATTTATCTGACTTATCACACATGGTGTTCTTTATTGCGACAGGCTAAGGTTCATTTTCGCACGACACTTGTACCGGCTACTTCCAATGGCAATTGACCAAGGCATTCGATTACGCTAACACTTAAGTATTAGCTTAATGCAATTAAATTGAACTATCAGTATTTTAATTGAGTTTTCTGTGTATTATTTATACAATATACTTTGCATAGCAATTACTAGACATATTTAAACTGACTCGCAGTAATATATTGCGGGAGTTAAACCCAATACATAAAATACCGAACTGGTATTATTTTAAACACTAATTAATAATTAGGATTCATTAACCACGCGTCTACCAGGCGTTTGCATATAACTACAATTTGCAATTAGTCCAGTTCTCGCTGGAAATATTCAACCTTACAACAACTGCATTAGATCGATAATCAACTGCAACTTTTAAGTTATAACACTTAATTGAACATTCTTTGACTTGACATTGAGTATAATAGACAATGTTATTATTAGATACCAGCGGACGTCACGCGGTTTCACCCGCGTAGTTCCCGTTCCCGTGGGAGTACGGGGATTATATAAAGCCTATGTTACTCGCTGATGATGTAGCTTTCCAATGTTGAAAGAATTTTCGAAAAGATACACTCAAAAATACAAATCTTTCCTCTTTATAATAGTAGTGTAGATCTTGATGACGAATTGATTTAATTAACATACACAGAACCCAAAATTAAAACTTCATAAGTTTACATCAATTGACTGAACAGCGCCAAAACAAAAAAATATAAATATAAGGAAAAAAAAGGAAAAGAAAATAAACAAAAATCTTCCATACATAAAAATTAATGTATTCTATCATCAATAACATACACAAATAATAAAATTAGACCAAAACAAATTTATACATAATCTTAACGCGGATAAAAAAAAACAAATTATACATGCTATCAACACAAGATTCTAGTTTAAATATAAGAAAACAGTATTGTACAATTTTCCTATTACGACCGCTATGTAGCCAGCGCTCACTTAATTATAAATATATCGTCCGTACATTAATTTGGTTTCAATTTTAGGACTCGTTGTTTCAACGAGATTTAGGAAAGTCCGCAGCTATTGCTGGAACATTTGTGATTATTCACATTTCAGTAAGAGTTAGGTAATTAAAGAAAAATATTGCAAAAAAGAAATAGGGCACGGAAGAATTGTATTACTCAAGGCCATAATATATAGGGTAGCATTTTTGTCACAGAGGATCGGTTGGTACTTGTCAATTGCTTTTATTTTGTAATTTTTTAAATTTATTTATTTTGGAGATATTATAGTTATCATAATTTAATTTTACAACAAAAATAAATATCAAAGGATTTTTATTTTATTTTTAAATGGATATTTACCCCCAGCCGATATTTTGTGTCAAAAACGTGCGCCTGAAAAATCTTGTCTATGTATTGTTAAATATGATAAACTTCAAATTTCAAATGTATTCTTTAAAAAATATGAGTTACAATTAGCATTAACTAGCACTTTATGTAACCCTTAAAATTTGGATATCAATTATAAATTAAAACATGCTCAACTGGAACACGGAACTAAAATGATTAAATAAGCAACGAAACAAAATGAAATAATAATATTAATATTTAACCAAAATTTACGAACTAAGAACAATAACAAAAAAGTTATAGTACATTAGATGCGAGTTTCCGAACGAGATGTATATTGTGATTATATACTTTTCTAAAATATATATATAGTTTATTTTATTGTTACACTTTTCTGTCGGTTCACACACAATTTGTAACAACCAAAAGTATTCCAACATAATCTCTAGAACAAAAAAATACTTTAAGTACTGAATTACGTTATAAATATGACTCGAACACATGGAAGCAATTGATACGAGTCCCCAAATATATATTTGAAATTGAAATTAATAACTTATGCGAAAATTAGGGTTTGAACATTCGCCTGCTACGCAAGCGACGCAATGTCGAATGCCAGCGGAGCCTGTACCAATGAGTTTTTCTATAAACTTACGTGCAGTGATTTCACACCACTGCTTCACTGTGAAGGAAAACATCCTGCATATGTCTGAGAAGTAATTCAAGTCTATCGCCGTCTGTCACGTTGGCACTTAATCACGGTGAAAAGTGGGTGTTGTTATTATAACACCTTCGGGGAATACAGGCGTGAGCATATGTATGTATGTATGTATAAAAATATTTTTTTGCATAAGCTTATATTAGTAGTTTGACGCTATTAAGGGTTATGTTTGGAGACCAGGGTTAAGTACTAGAGTATAGATTTATTAAAAACTGTATGTGAAGCGACAGGAAAGCGTATCCTAACACCTGAATAAAAGGAATGAACTTTTAAATTAAGGCAAATGTTTCCATATCACAAAAATATACAATTTAAGTAAACTTCGCTCCGAATGCAATTAAATCAAACAAATGCAAAGACAAAATAAATATTACTTATTGTTTAAATAAATAATTGTGCGCAGTAAGTACCGAACGTGTTCAATTGAAACGGTAATGGGAATAATGATTATATCGAATCAAAACTTTATAAATAATAATATTGTACTATGGTATCTTCAATGCGTGAACTTATTTAACACATTCACTGCTAACATTTCAACTTCTTCGTAAATTCTCTAACAGTTGGACGCACATACACGTCGTTAGCAGTGAACGCGTTAAAGAAAATTTTACTTTTGGTAAGTATAAGGTACATTTGGCCAATTTGTTTGTTAGCGGCGCCAATGACTCAAGGAATCCTTGTTGAAATTGTCTATGAACATTATACGACTAGTGAATATATTTTGTGATGTTTTTGTTATGGATGTATAAAATTCATATCGATTTCAACTCTCGTCGCATATCATGTAGAGCTGTGGAATCGATTGATGTATCTAGTATTTGAATTCTATGCGTTTGCGCATCATTTTAAGATGGATGGCGCCACATGTACACGCGATGACATACAGACGCCGTCACAAGCGAAAATAGTGAGGGTATCTGTGCATGTATTTTATTCACGTCGCGCCATACAGACAGACTCATAGAATGACTAATGCACATTCAAGGTCAGCGCTTATAACTCATGACTGCACCTATACCAAGCTATTACATTTCCAACACAAGTTTACTTTTCTTGTTGGATGTCAAAAACTAAGGTATTGATTTATTCTTTGATAATTTTGATTCTGGCAATGAAGGTACCATATTACCATTTCTGTGGTTTTAATAAATAAATGAGTACAGATGATATAAGTAGACAATGCGCTGGCACTCGTGCGTCCTATCAGCGGGTAACTAGCGAAGGTAATGTCATCGGAGCGACTTCTGCGCTTACTTTTAACTTACTTAACCGACAAACTGCAACACCCTCCTAATCTTTACACGCCATTGGAATTTGAACCTTATGTAGCCACTAAATTTCAATTTAACCTTTATGACGACAAATGATTTGTCTATTTTCATGCTGTACCATTTTATGCTGTCACCCACACAATTTGGCTAGATATGTCGAAGGAATAAGGCTCAAATTGCAATGGTATGTGGTGTTTCGTGAAAGGCGTTGCACGTATGCCCTTTATACGACCGCTGCAAGCTCATCTACAAACATTTACAATACTATAAAATAAACAAATTGTCTTATTTAGAAGTAAAGATCCGCGCGCAGCCACGGAACACGCCAGGCCTGCCATTCACCCTCGCACATCAAACATTATTATGTTTAAACCTTGTCCGCTTAGCTATAAATATAGTTTACATATAAATAATTATAGCAGAGTGAAAACTACATTTCTTACAATATATTATGTACAAGGCATCGCGTCACTCCTAACTTGTTCGCCCTTTAAATGTTTGCGATCTGACACGGAGTCAACTATAAACTCCCATACAAAATCCTATCTGGCACTAACATGTATATTCATTACAAAATGTATAATATAATATTATGTATATACAATCACAACATAAATTTGATAAACAACCGAGGGAATAGATAGTATTGGTGTTACCTTTTGAGAGCGACTCGACTCGAGCTGACATCATACGTTGTACTCTTCATAAAGTATTCATTAAAATATATTTGCACTTGTATATTCATTCAATCATGGTATTTAATTTCAATCGATAATTTGTTCTACTTGGATCTCGCCGCGGCACGTTCACTCTAAGTAGACTTCAATTAATTAATTTCATATTTATGGGTATAATAATAATTATAAACGAAACTAGCTCCCCTATTAGAGTATTATTGTCGTTCCAAATAATTTCATTCGTACGATTAAAATCGGAGATCGGCAGTATTGATCGCGCACTTGAAAATATTAAGCTTAAGAAATATTTAAAAACACTTTTAAAAATTATTACTGAATTATTCCCAAATCATTTTGATATGTATAAGAAAAAACGTTTAAATGTATATTTTGCCCAATCATTGTTCTGTTTATGTGCTGCACGAGTTTACTTCGTCCCAATGTGTTTGTGGCCGATTACTATACAAATATAATCAATATGCTTACATAAATCCACACATCGCTTCATCTTATAAAAACCCCGACCCGCCGTATTCTAAAATCAACTTGACGCATCCAAACTGTGGTTCCAATTCGACATTCACAGTCCAGTCCCTATGAATCATGACCTCATAATATGTTTATTAAGAACTTATAAAATTATAACGCGAAATACAATAAAAAATTATTGCGAAGAACTACAAGTGATCCCTTACATTGAGATATTAATAATATACTCGATTGGCCCACATGCGATCAAAAAGTTTATTTATTTTTGTCGTATATCCCGTTACGCTAACAACGAGCAATTCGTAATGTGTTCCCGACATGTAAAACGTTTCATTGGTTAGGGAAGATAACTACAAAGAAAACCGCTTAGGATATGATTAGTCTCTATCACTTAGTATATAATACAGGTCTATACAGCTCCGCCCGGTGGCCGTTATGTACAACATACGTGTTAAATCATTGGTCATCGTTTTGGGAAATTAACGAAACTTGTCACTGTCCTTTGTTGCTGTTACGCTGAATGCAAATACTTAAAATTTATTTGTAGTTTTCAATAATTGGTGTTTTATTGATAGCATGTAGCTAACATATTATGTATTGCCTTGCAGAGCAGGTTATATTTCAATCCACGACGGTAAAATAGAGTATATATTACCTAATTAGGTTTGAATACAATGTTATAGTTCTCGACATTTTTAATGCTATCAATAATACACCGACTACAATTTAATCAGAATATAAATATAAGTCCGCGACATAAATTTTTGTGCTCCATACAATTTATAACTGTATTTTGTAATTTAACCAGATAAAAATACTAATCAACCAAATTTAAGAGTGTCTAATTGATTGCTCCAAGCGAAATCTCATCAGGTTTCAATGTCATTAACGTCAAATATTTAAAAGCCGACTTCAATCGTTTGATGCAATCATTCTGACAGCTGTCAATTTGACAGTTCTCTACGAAGTGGGGAGAGCAACAGGAGTGGTCAAAGTTAGGCAGCGGTCGGTCACTCGGCGGGCGCGTTCTTGAGGAGTGATATAGCGTGCCTCACGTACTGGACCAGATGGCGGAACGTCGACGACAATGACAACGGGCCGCACTTGCGGTCCACTGCTATGAACAGATCTGCAAATTACATTATTCATTGTATATGATAGTTGAATATTTACTTATCTGCAAGAAAAATAGCCGGTAAAAACGAGAACTAGCAGTTATATATTTATGTATTATTATAATGTTAGTACAACTATTTCCAGGAGTGGGTACATGTGGTGTGTGTACTGACCTCTGTAGGCGTGGTGGCGACAGAGGCCGTCGGCCTGCTGCCAGAAGTGTGTGTGTGTGTGTGTACTGACCTCGGTAGGCGCGGTGGCGGCAGAGGCCGTCGGCCTGCTGCCAGAGGTGTGTGTGTGTGTGTGTGTGTACTGACCTCGGTAGGCGCGGTGGCGGCAGAGGCCGTCGGCCTGCTGCCAGAGGTGTGTGTGTGTGTGTGTGTACTGACCTCGGTAGGCGCGGTGGCAGCAGAGGCCGTCGGCCTGCTGCCAGAGGTGTGTGTGTGTGTGTGTGTACTGACCTCGTTAGGCGCGGTGGCGGCAGAGGCCGTCGGCCTGCTGCCAGAGGTGTGTGTGTGTGTGTGTGTGTACTGACCTCGGTAGGCGCGGTGGCGGCAGAGGCCGTCGGCCTGCTGCCAGAGGTGTGTGTGTGTGTGTGTGTACTGACGTCGGTAGGCGCGCTGGCGGCAGAGGCCGTCGGCCTGCTGCCAGAGGTGTGTGTGTGTGTGTGTGTACTGACCTCGGTAGGCGCGGTGGCGGCAGAGGCCGTCGGCCTGCTGCCAGAGGTGTGTGTGTGTGTGTGTGTGTACTGACCTCGGTAGGCGCGGTGGCGGCAGAGGCCGTCGGCCTGCTCCCAGAGGTCGTGCGCCACGTAGAGGAAGCTGTAGTACTTGGTGAGCTGCAGCAGCGCCTGGTGCGCGTGCGCGGGCACGGAGTGCAGCGGCTGGTGCGCGTGCGGCGCCGAGTGCAGCGAGCAGTAGCCCGACGAGCCGCCCGAGCCCACCGAGCCCACCGAGCCCGCCGGCGACGGCGTCGGCGACAGCGGCGACACCGACTCCGCGCACGCCGGCTACATATCAAACACATACCATAATATGATAATGTTCACTTACAACACGCGCGAGCAGCAAGCTTATTTGCTAGCTACCGACTTTAGCTGGCGTTCGCGGCAATATAAAAACACGTGATGACCGCCCCGTTCTATGTGAACAAGCACATACAACTATCCCTCCATGAAAATCAACCATTCAATATGTATGTAGTGTACATTGCCTTAGGGAAAAATATCATTAGAGAGATATTATAAAAGTTACCTTCTGTTGATACTCTTGAACAATCTTATTGTATTCCTTCACCTCCCTGTTGTACATCTTGAACATACGCAGGTACAGGAGCGCCCGCACCCGTAAACTGGAAACATTACACACAATCTCAGCATTATAATATCAGATAGCTAAGAATTGAAGAATTTACTAAAGAAATAATGCCCAAAACTGTTGGGACATTAATTTAATTCAAGAAGATTAAACGAATTGAAAATATTCTATGTCCGTCCTTACTCGTTTACAGATATACGAAATTTTCTCGCAAGATGACGCCACAATTGAGCCACTTACAATATTAATACACTGGGTGTGGCTGCGTTGGTGCCATGTTTGTTAATATATATTAATTTGATGGAAAATTAATCAATCGATAAAAGTACAGAGGTCATTTTAAAATGTTGGTAGTAGTAAAACTTGCGAACAACTCGAAGTATGTTTACCTATTGTGTGCAAAATCTTGATATGTTTATGAAAGGTTTTAACGGTGAAAACATAAATAATAAGTAAAGAAAAAGGTGTTGCGAAGTTCACCAACTAGTATGATCTAGCATGTACTGACCTGAGTATATCGAGCTTGTTGAAGGTGGAGTGCGGTTCAACGCGGAAGCACTGCGGCATGGAGTGTATGGAGTTGATGTACTCGATGGTCTCGCGGTACACGGTGAAGGCGCGCTTGGTGTCCAGCTCCAGCTCGAGCACGCGGCCCGTGAGCACGAAGCACAGCACCGACTCCAGGTACAGCATGACTCGCGCCAACGGCTCCTGCTCCCCCTCGCCCGCCAGCCGAAGGCGCTTCGCCTCCTCCAGGTAGAACCTACAAATTACCTCTCTTGTTTACTACTGGCGCAAAATTAAAGAATTTCACCTCGCTCAATCACATCAGTGGTACGAGGAGTATTTTTCATTTCCTCTTCACACACACACACAAGAATGTTTTAATATGACCATTTCGTTTCCCTAGTGGAGGCCTTGAGTTTTGAGCTTTTTTTTTGTAGACTTAAAACTTCCTACACTCGCCGCTTGGAGAGCTTTTTAATATTCCCATATTCAATGAAGAAAATGTGCAGGTTCTATCGTCAACGTAAGAAAGAACATGTTAGCCATACATAAAGTTAGATCCGCCATGATAGTTTAATCCCTAAATCACTGATTCCCTCAAAATATAAGACCTGAAGTTCGAAGGTCATTAAGAGATATTTCTTTATTGAATTTATTTGAATTGTCAGTAGTTTACTTGGTACAACAAAAAGTTTTCAAGGTTCCTCAAAAAATTATCAACACGCACTTCACCCACCACTGCAGACGTGCAGCTCTCCTCACAATTTTCCTTTGCCGTAAAACTAGTGATGTGTCAATTCCAGTGGCTGAAAGAGTTACGATGACGAAACATAAATAATGTTCGTATACGTACTTGTGATCTTTCTCGTCGTCAGAGAGCGCGTCGGCGGGCAGCCGCTCGAAGTACGAGTAGTAGATGGGAGTCTGGCCGCACGCCGCCGTCCGCTCGTGGTTGGTCGCCGCTACTTCACCCGCCTGCACCACACGTTATGGTAAGGATTTGTATATTACCACATTCAAATTTAATGTGTGGCCCTACGATAAGCTCTTATTGTCATCATACTTCCAATGTGTGACAATGACAGACTTATACACGTCGTATACGTCTGTCTCTTAATAAGAGGTATGTTAGGGCTCCAGGTATACTGGATTTGCTTGCTTTTGCCTTTTCAAATTCGTGTCATATTCAGTGGACAAAGGCTTGGATTTAATTTGTATCGGGAAAATAAGTGCATTATTTGTTGATAAACAAGTAATAATATTCAAGACCATTGAATGCGTACTATCACTGCGTAGAATGCAGAAACTTCGCTACTGCTAACATCTATTGACATCATTAGTTAAGCTTCCGTGTATATGTATGTATGCAGCGTAGATTTGTGTGGACTACGCGTGTCTGTAACACCCACAGCTTTGTATATGATCATAGGTGGGTGATACTTCGTGTTTGTGGAACACCTCTTGTTAGGTAGGGTCTGGCCAAATTTCTTTAACCTGGCACAGGTACTGGCGGCGCTGACGCAGGAGCCGACTTTCTTCATGGTCGATCTGCGGCTGGCGCAGTTTAGAGTTAAGCTTGTGGGCCACTGACCTGCTGCGCATGCGGCGTGTGTCAGCTTGGTCTGCGTTCGGAGCCGGTGCGGCGTTAGGCTAGTGGGCCACTGACTTGCTCGGCATGCGGCGTGTGTCAGCTTGGTTTGCGTTCGGAGCCGGTGCGGCGTTAGGCTAGTGGGCCACTGACCTGCTCGGCATGCGGCGTGTGTCAGCTTGGTCTGCGTTCGGAGCCGGTGCGGCGTTAGGCTAGTGGGCCACTGACCTGCTGCGCATGCGGCGTGTGTCAGCTTGGTCTGCGTTCGGAGCCGGTGCGGCGTTAGGCTAGTGGGCCACTGACCTGCTCGGCATGCGGCGTGTGTCAGCTTGGTCTGCGTTCGGAGCCGGTGCGGCGTTAGGCTAGTGGGCCACTGACCTGCTCGGCATGCGGCGTGTGTCAGCTTGGTCTGCGGCCGGAGCGGGTGCGGCGTTAGGCTAGTGGGCCACTGACCTGCTGCGCATGCGGCGTGTGTCAGCTTGGTCTGCGTTCGGAGCCGGTGCGGCGTTAGGCTAGTGGGCCACTGACTTGCTCGGCATGCGGCGTGTGTCAGCTTGGTCTGCGTTCGGAGCCGGTGCGGCGTTAGGCTAGTGGGCCACTGACCTGCTCGGCATGCGGCGTGTGTCAGCTTGGTCTGCGTTCGGAGCCGGTGCGGCGTTAGGCTAGTGGGCCACTGACCTGCTGCGCATGCGGCGTGTGTCAGCTTGGTCTGCGTTCGGAGCCGGTGCGGCGTTAGGCTAGTGGGCCACTGACCTGCTCGGCATGCGGCGTGTGTCAGCTTGGTCTGCGGCCGGAGCCGGTGCGGCGTTAGGCTAGTGGGCCACTGACCTGCTGCGCATGCGGCGTGTGTCAGCTTGGTCTGCGTTCGGAGCCGGTGCGGCGTTAGGCTAGTGGGCCACTGACCTACTCAGCATGCGGCGTGTGTCAGCTTGGTCTGCGGCCGGAGCCGGTGCGGCGTTAGGCTAGTGGGCCACTGACCTGCTCGGCATGCGGCGTGTGTCAGCTTGGCCTGTGGCCGGAGCCTGTGCGGCGTTAGGCTAGTGGGTCACTGACCTGCTCGGCGTGCGGCGTGTGTGTCAACTTAGGAGGCGCGCGTCGTTGTTGGGCGTGTGTGAGGGCGGCCATGGTCTGCGGCCGCAGTCGGTGCAGTGGGATCTTCACCACCAGCCGCGCCCGCCGCCGCTCGCATACTACCCAATAACAATAACATAACTATACTATAAGCCACGGATAACAAGGTCTATTTTTGTTTGCCAGGTTTAATGAAATGCTCGCAATTTTGAATTGAAATCGGCATCAACGTAAATCCCTTAAAATCTTTGACTTGTCAAACAAAAATACCTTGGTGACACTTTTTCGAGCAATGGTATGTGTGCTAACTAACCGTTGGAAGACGCTTCCTCCCTCTCCGAGGAGCGGCCAGTCTTCAGCCCGGAGCCGACGTCTGCTTCAGCGCGCACGAATCGCTCGACCTTCGGTTCCTTGCCCTCCACGCCCCTATCTAACGACAGTTTACTCTCCGCCACTCGATCTATCGACATTTTGCTCTCCCCTAACCGATCTATTGACATTTTGTTATCTTCTAACCGATCGATCGACATTTTGCTGACTGCTAATCGGTCTATTGACATTTTACTGTCCCCCAGTCGATCCAGCGAGGTTTTGGTGTCAGCGAGTCGATCTAGAGCCATCTTGTCAGGCAAGCGAGATAGGTTCATCTTGGCTTCGAGTCGCTCGTGGGCGAGTTTCTCGGCGGCGAGTCGCTCGTGAGCGATTCTTTCCGCAGTTAACCGATCGAGGGCGACTTTTTCGGCGAGACGTTCGGAGGAGAGTCGATCGCTGAGCCGGTCGCTCGCAGTCCGATCGGGGAGCCGGTCGGATATCCGGTCGTTGGAGGTCCGCTCGGTGGCTATCCGGTCTTTGGAGGGGGACCGACCGATGGCTGGGGGTATCCGGTCGTTGGAGGTGCGTTCTGTTTGTGTTCGATCTGTGGAGAGGCGGCGGTCGGTGCGGTCGGCGGAGCGGCGGCGGTCGGCGTCGCGGGAGCCGTGCGGGCTGGGGCCGTGGATGGGGCCATGGTTGGAGCTATGGTTGGGGCCGTGTCCGAGGCCATGGCCGAGGCCGTGTCCGAGGCCGTGTACGGAGCCGTGTCCGGGGCCGTGCGAGCCGTGGGGTCGGGGCGCAGGCGGCGATACTCTCGCCATAGCCTCCTGTCGTCTCTCGGCAGACCGCTCGCGCAGCCTCCGGTCCTCGTCGTCATTGGACTCTGGCGCGGTGATCTCGATGGTCACCTGTCCCTTACCCTTGCCGCCCTTCCCCTTGCCACCTTTGCCACCCTTCCCACCGCATTCGTCCACTTTCCGCGCGGTAAACACCTGCAACACACACCCGTTATCAACATACATTTTCTCCTTTGTGTGCTAAAACTGTACACCTGTTTTTCTGCAGTTTTTCAATAGAATGGTTGAAGAGATCTTACAGACAATTATGGGAGCGTGCCCGAAGGTACAGACATTTCCATCCATCCATTGTCTGTTCGTCTGTGACCTCTTGGACAGAGAAACAGGTGTGATAAACACCTTTCTTTACCTTGCGAAAGATGCGCGTCTTAGTTTCTTGCTGCGTCTGATGATGCGCAGGCGGATCCGGCTCGACGTCGCTGTCGGGCGGCGCGGGCGGGGCGGGCGGCGGCGAGGGCGGGCGCGCCTTGGGCGGGCGGCCGCGGCGCTTGGCCTTCTTGGGCGGCCGCTCCTCCGGCGTGCGCACCTTGGGCGGCCGACCTCGCTTCAGCGGCGTCGACACCGACGGCTGCACGCGCGGTGATGTCTGCAACAACCACATATTACATACATGCATATACCAGTTATGTTTAAGACCCATATAACGGGCAAATTCCAGACTGGAAGAAACCGGATTTTAGTCACTTCAATTGGGAAGATTGGTGGTCGATAATGCTCCTGACTTTTACCCGATATCGAAAGGCCATCTCTTTAAGATAGTGCGCAACAGGATCTCGTCTGGCACAGTATGGAATACAATTCCAATACCTCCAGTGTCTGCGACAAGAACCCTGATAATGTATTACTAAGGCTGCCTGTCCACTGGAGCAGTGACAGAAAAAGCTTCCAGTCCACCTGATGAACAGCAACAAAGAAGCATTATTTGGCTGCGATGTGTAAGATAGAGGTACAGTATGCCCCTAACGAACAGTTCGGTGACTCACAGTGGTGTGGTGTGCGGGCGCGTCGTCGTCGCTGGAGGCGGTGGAGGCGGAGCGGCGCGCGGCGGGCCGGCGGCGCGCGCCCGGCGAGTCGCTCGACGCCTCCGAGTCCGACATCTCCGACACCGGACTCTGCTGCATGGAACACAAGCACGTTACTTATACTAGAGCCCTACCATCATCGGCTTAAGCAGAGCGTATTCAGAACTACTGAGAATTGACGTTTGACTTTGGTACCGTAAAATTTAACGCCAAAGTTCTTAAAGGCTTATTTATTCCCATCGATGATTTATTACCACCGCCTTCACGGCTTTTATTTTGGTATAAAAGTGAATTCTCATGACATCCAAGAAATATGCTCCTCTAAATCGGTGATGGTAGGCCCGCAAGTGTCACTACGCGTCACTGAACGTCAGCCCATTTATATCTAACAATAAATCAATAATATTATTATTGTTGTTGTATTTTATTTACATTGAACCTTTGCAAGCCTTAAACTATACTACACAAAAATTTATGATACATGGAGTTTATGATACAACTGGGACTCATGCTCATCACATAAATCCCTCCCACCCTCGGAGGGGATCAAGCGTCGCAGACAAGTACCATCCACAGATGGGCACATTTTACTAAAGTCTTTATTCAAGTTTGCAATGAGATTTGAGTTAAATACACAACATGAAAAGTGCTTACACACACCCCAATAGAACCTAAATTCCCATGAACCGCACCAACAGCCTGCCACAGAACATCTTTCAACATAACATAATCGCTGATCACTTTCTTATCAGCTATTGGTAGGCACTTTAGTCTGTCTTCAAACATCATCAAAGCACTCCTTAAGTTACACTTGAGCACCGCTAAGTTAACCCATTTCTGTCTAACATCTACACTATCATCGAACACACGGTACAGCAATTGCACTAGTAAATCTAAAAGAGTTTTCATTATAATCAAAAAGAACTATACTGAAGCTTGAAATCGAATTAAATTGAAAAAAAAACAAATATAAGCAGTGCAATGATCGCAAGGTCTCGCGATTATGGACGTGAACTTTACAATAACGCACCAATACCGCTGACCAAGAACTCTAGTTCAGAGAAGTTTATCTGAGACTCCTGAGAGTGCCCGATTAGCAGACTAAACGCTATTGCAAGGCTATCGGGTTGCACGTGGGGAAAACAAGGAACTGCTGAGCTGTCTTTAAATGGCCCGATCATTGCTGACTTATATGGGAAGGGTATGCTGATATCTGTAGCTAATTTATTAATAATGAAGGTTAGGTGAAAGTATATGATGATAACTTTGTGGCCACCCACATAGAGCAGAACAGATACATATGCAGTTATCACCACTATTGCGCTTAGCGGTCATAGCTCGTGATAGCATCTGACTTAATTATAGTACTGTAACTTGGGACATACCGGCTTTCCTTTGGCAACGGCGAGCGCATGCGTAAGCTCCTTCCCCGAGTCGTAGGTCTGTTCGGTGGGCTGCGCGGGCGGCGGCGCGAAGTTGGACAGGCTCCATGACGAGCGCTGCTGCTGCAGCTGCGTCTGCGTTTGTTGCGGCGCGGACACCGCCACCGTCGGCGCTGGGGTCGCCGGCGCTGAGCCTGCGGACGACGACTCGCTCTCCGAGTCCGATTGGGAGGAACTTGAGCTTGGACTCCCGGATCCGATGGGGGATATGGGGCTGGAAGTAGCAAAAAAATAACATTATGCTCACTCCCGTAATCCTCGATAGGGGGGAATCCTCTGCGCAGATGTATACTTATAGTACCCCTTCATTTCGCCAGTTCGCAATGGACGAAATACAAATTAGAGGGTAATCAAGCAATTATGAAAGTACATACTTTACAGAGAACATTATCTAAATAATATAAATTGAAGTCGCCATTTCTATTAGAAATTATTTTGTCCGTTTAATCGCATCTTCTAAACTACACTACATTATCTTGATACGATTTCAACAACTTGCTGAAGTTGAACTTAGGTATATAGCTGAAATAATTCTATATTACACTCTCAGAAAGTAGAAATATAGGATGAGTCAGACTCGCGCATTATAGTTTCCTCACGCACGTTCCGTATACAAGCGAATTTAAAAAAAACATTCTCGTTACAGATAAACACTGGTATTTTTGATGAAAGTATCGTAATCATCAAATTCTGTATCAAAGTTCATTCCACTCCAGTTGACGCAACAAATTTACATAATCGGACGCAAAGACAAGGAGAAAAGGAATCATAATATAAGGCAAACCAACAATAGGGAAATAACACGGTACTATCAAAACGAATTGTTTGTGTTATTTATGTATGATTTGTATGAAGATGGATGATCCATGACGATCACCGCCTGACAAGTTACATTAGCCCGGGGCGAAGGACCTTTTTATTACTCAACAAATAGACAAGGAAAAACCTGAATGTTATCTCGCTTTGTACGTTTTGTGGAACGAAATGAAGTATATTTAATTACATGCTCCACTATTGCCTTTTAAACGATACACGTATGAAATATTTGTGTAGTAGGTCATCTCAAGCTACACAATTATATTTATATATTTTTTTATCGATTTTAGTTTGGAACTGTGTCCATATATTTTTATGATTTATATTGTATTACTCAAATTATAAAGGTTTTTTTTTAAATAGTAATTACTGATTCTCTTACTAGGTTCTTCACAGTAAAATCAACCTTCCGAACCCGTAGCATGTATAATCCTGTGTCGTGTCGTTCTGACGAATTGAAAGTACTTTGTAAAAAGTCTAATCAAATAAAGATATTTAGAATTTTGGTAATTTCATACATACTATATGAAATTCGCGTAGCAATAAAAAAAACCGTTCACTTGTTTATAAATACTGGTACCCCACCATATTCAAACGACCGACCTGATGGCTGTGATTCTTAATATGTATCGAGGGGCTTTTGTGACCGGGACACAGTCTTAAACGCCACCTTTGGATTAGTATTATGTATCATTAAAATATCTTCACTTCCTATTTCAATAGGAAAAGTGAACCAAATCAGCCAATTAATAAGGATTTCGATTTTAGTACGATAACCTACTACCTTACTATGAGCTCGTATTGCCATGATAATTTAACTCTTTTTATGAGACAGCTAAACTATCAATAAGGGCTCATCGTTGTGTCCCTGGCGACGTCACGAATCAAGAACGCTGTACCCCTATCACGGGTTTGCCACCGTTTTCGTAA
Source organism: Watsonalla binaria (assembly GCA_929442735.1). NCBI lineage: Eukaryota > Metazoa > Arthropoda > Insecta > Lepidoptera > Drepanidae > Watsonalla > Watsonalla binaria. Next base: position 6,944,295 of record OV838938.1, read on the forward strand.
ACTATACTCGCTAGCGTCACTCGCAATATTTGTTTGAGATATTTTAGTACTGCACGTCACCGCTGGGAGTCTCTGTACAATTTCTCATACTAATTCGGCGACTAATTCGACGGAGACGCTAGCGAGTATAGATTACGAAAACGATGGCAAACCCGTGATAGGGGTACAGTACTCCTATCACGGGTTCTTGCTCTTGATTCTCGAATGCGCAGTTGTCATTTTATGAGTGATCTGTCTGTCCACCCATACCCCCACAGTTTTTTTTGTAACATAGGATACAAGTGATGTAAATCAAGATTGTACTTACGGTCCTAGCCGGTGCGTGGTGGCAGCGACTTCGTCATCGCTCTCCGATAAGCCGAGGTCTTTGTTCACAACGTCCCTGGAAACATAAACATTGCGTTTGTATTACTGTCATAACTCGCGTACAACTATGATACCTTTACAATATCAATAACTAACATTTTATCCACGCAATATTTTTTAGTACAAATTCAAGCATAATATGTTCGTTCGTGAAACTAAGGCACAAATTACTCACGAGATGACGCTACATGGATGCTGATAAGCAATAATGTGTCAACCCACAAAAAGTCAAATTCAAAGGTTTTGATATATTTTGATAATGCATCACGTATTTAACATTCTAAAAAAGTGTTTCAAGTCATCTGAAACATAAAAGTACGTAAAAAATGGATTTATGTCATAAAACAAATCTTAAATCACGTATACAATCATCTTAAGACGACATTTTCTCAAAACCAAGTTTATGCGGGTTGACACATTATTGCTTATCTGCATCCACATGTCAGTTAGATCGCGCGCGCTATCGTTACCTTTTCTTAAATCTGTTAAAGCTCGCCTCATCTAGCATTTTGCCATTGCCAGACAAAATGTTTTCGTCACAATATTACCTATCAGATAAATACATCCAGATAAATAAAATTGAAATGACTGTTTGTAATTCCTAATTAACAGCTTTTTACAATGGTACAGCTAGTTTTTAAAAACATGTGTTATACTTACGGCGATACTGAACTTCTTGAGGTCGATATCCGGTTATCGAGTCCTGGAATCAAAAGAAAACATAAAATTAGAAATAAATACATTTCAAATGGCGCTCGTAAAACCTTTATCTAACTGTTTTACATAAACATTTCCTTATTCGGTGCAAATAATGCTAGTTTGTTAAGAATCCGGCAAAAATAGGAGCTCGTGGCACAGTTGCTATTGCGCATATCATTCGATCAGCGAAGTTAAGCAACCCTAACCCTATCCAGTAATTGGATGGGTGACCGCCCGAGTCCCCTCCGTGCCTCTGAGAGGACGTTAAGCCGTCGGTCCCGGTTACCAATTTATCATCAAAAATAGTCTGACAACTGGCTTTACCCAGATCACAGAACTTTCCTCGTCAAAGGGGTTGCGAAGGTCAGATGGCAGTCGCTTGGTATAAAAATCAGGTGATCAGCCGTATCGGGTTGAATCAAGTGCCGACCCCAACAATGTATGGGATAAGGCCAGGGTGATGAAGAAACCGGCAAAAACGGCGCAAACTAAAAGTGTAATTAAATTGGCACAACAAATTTAATTATATCCGCGGATTTTCGTAACCAGACCGTCGACACCGTTCACTGATTGCTGAGGCCATTGTCATTGACTAGAGTTGTATTAACGTAATTATAAAGTGTTAATGCGCGAACCTCAAATCAATATCTACAATCATTCTCACACCCTTGATACATTTATGTATATAAAACAAAGTCGTGTTGGTTACACTATTTTGAAACAGCTGAACCGATTTGGCTTAAAATTTGTGGAGAGCTTAGAACCAGACGAAGGACATAGGATGATTTATCCAGTTCCCGTAGAACCTCACAAAAAACGTGATATAACAATGAAGTCTACGCGGGTGAAACCACGGGGCACAGCTAGTTTTATTCTTTATTATAAGCCTTACATCCAGCTACGAATCTATCTAGGATCGTTCGAAATGACACACTCATACAGACGCGCGCATCTACGCAAAAATAAGGATGTATCTTTGTCGGAAAATTATTGTAAATAATCCCATTGGCACTGTACTTTTGCTACAATTAATATATAATCCTATATAATGTATTTTTGTGTCCTTCTGACGATTTGAAAGTACTTTGTAAGAAGTCTAATCAAATAAAGATTTTGAATGTTTGGAAGATCAGTAAGAGATGTCACATCGTCGCCGATCGCGTATACATAATTCACGTGTTATACCGACATTTTTCAAAACTTCATAATGGCTTATTCCCAGACATCGATGATTTTATTACCACCACCGTGGATTTTGTTTTGGCTTGGTAGCTTATATGGAAAATGAAAAATAAAAATATTTATTCAGTTTAGACCCACGTAAGGCACTTATGAATGTCGAGAATTTACCATGGCGTGAGCGCATACAAATACATGCTCGATTATCCCAAGAATTGTATTGTCGTTGATCGCTCAAAGCTCATGACGGCACCTAGAAACTACAGTCTTGACCTTCGCAACAATTATATATAACCTGTTACTCGACTTCAGTATAAAAACCTAATTTAATAGTATAATTTTTAACAGAGCAAAATACACTTATAGTATCTTGCAAAAAATATGCGGTACATTCTAATAATTACCGACAATCAATATTATAAATACGAAATGCCACAACGATGTACAGACACTCTCTGTACGTCAATTTACATCTTTTACAGCCTCATCCTCGCGGAATAGTTACTGTGGACAAACGCTAACTTTAGCCCGCGATTGTTCTTGCGTGAAAGCCTCCGATAACAGGCTATCTAACGCAGGATTACTATTTCAAATCCGACATACAAACAAACTCTTCAGTTTTATATATTATGAATATAGATTGTAATTGGCTAAGTTTTTGCTTATGCTTACGTATAACCAATAATGTAACAAAGAACGCTCCGTTAACGTCCTCTAAGTGCATCAGACGCGGACTGTGTTGATTTAGGCCTAGAAGTGTAAATGTGTTTACGTATCGGTTATTGCTTTGGTAACCAACAACGGGCACGGGGCGATACCCCGTCGACATACAACATATATACACAACATACATACAACATATGTAAAGGAGCTTTGAACTTCTCCGTTCCCATAATAATTATGGGTAATGTAAACATGAATTTTCTCACCGAATCTTCGCCTATCATTTTGTACTCCGGTATGTATTACACTGGTGTGTCAAGTTGGGCGTTTGTAATTTGAATATTTTAATGAGGTAACTCTCGACTTGAATGTAGTGAGTACGACATGTATATTGTAGCCGTCCCAATATATACAGATCAATAAAATTGAAGTGGCTATTTGTAATTGCAAACTAACAGCTTTTCACTGAATACTCGCGATAATTTCGCAAAAAAACGATCTTTATTAGTGTATATTATCACTGAATAATAAATTATTTCAATATGTACAGAAAGTTTCATTAACAAGAGAGAGGGGATTAAACGTCAAAGTTAAGAAGTTCTGCTGAAAACGATCACAGGTAGACGTCACGACGAATACTTTATTTAAAAGATTCTAATAAATTATTAGTCAAATAAAACAATAACAGATACGAGTTGAAGTTACGTCCAAAATTGCTCTCAGAAATGAATATAAATCAAGTATACCTAGGTAGAGGGAGACGACTAGACCGATTCCAGCCGATTCCTGGCGAGGTCGTCGCACCTTTGGGTCGCGGTGACTCGTGTCAGAGCACCAGACAGTCTTAGCTACAAATCGCATCTTCTAAACTAATTAACTTTTAGACGATACGCAATAATATGTATAACAGTAATTTGAAACAAGTTATAATATCAATTTCAAATGTGGATTTAACGAGCATTGTAAACTTCGATGAGTTCGAGAGGATTAAGAACCTGATTTTATGACTAGACAAACTAACAGATGCATCACTTATTGATATAGTAAATTAGATGAATTAAGAACTATGGAAGAGGATACTAATGGACGTGGATAATAAATATAAGACAATTTCGAGCTTAGTATTTACAGCTTAAAGCATCTGTATAGCATCCGAAAGATACCTCGTACGACGTAAAAGTTACAAAAATATTTTCATTCATATGTGTCGTTCTATATTGGGCCTTCGACGAACTGATAGCCCGGTCAATAGTGGCCTTGACTGCGAAGCTAGAGGTCGCGGGTTCGATCACCGCCGGGGCAGATATTTGTGTGTATAATTTTCTTGGAAGCTTTATAATTTGCAGTTGTGTTTCTTTCAAAATTTACTTCATTTAGGACTAGATATATTCTAAATCTACGACGAACTGTCTTTAGCCCACCAAGTTTAAGGGTGTGAATAACAGACAAATTTTAGCAAAAATCTGTTTAGCTGAGCAAGCCGTGACAGACAGACAGACACTTATTTACTCACAAGTACAAGACACCACACGTTTTAAATGGCACAATGATTATGTTAGCTGATAGCCTGCTCATCTGCCAGGACCCTTCCTATTTAGAATATTAATACAGATTTCGTTAAGACATAACATATCCTTACAAGTTATTTTGTTCAGCGCTTCAAGTGCGCTCTGGTTATGTTTCAGTGAATTCAGGTTCAAATACCTACACGTGCCATTGGTCTGTCTGCTTGAGAAATTGCATGTAGAGCTTAGGTTTCGCGTAAAGGTTGTCGGTCTAAGCTTTTCATTCGTGTTAATCATTGAAAAGGTATAATAAACCTGTATTTATTAGACTAATGTAATGTGTATCTTATACCTTTAAACGAGCAATTATATATATTCACTAGCTATGCCCGGCAAACGTTGTATTGCCATATATTTTTTGGGGTAGCCACCCTTATCATTTAGGGGTTTGAAAAATAGATGTTAGCTGATTCTCAGACCTACCCGATCTGCACGCAAAATTTCACACAAATCGTATGTGACATTATATATTAGATATATATAATTGCTCTCTCTGAATCTCGGAAACGGCTCCAACGATTTTCATGAAATATAGGGTTTCAGGGGCAAAAAAATTATGTAGGTTTCATTTCTGGAAAACATCGTTTTGATGTTTTCAGGCACTGAAAACTCATAAAATCATTACAATACGACAGTAAATTTCGCCAACATCTGTCAAGATACGATAGCTCAGAGTGAGGCTAGGGTCTAAGAATATGGCTATGGTATCCCCTGCCTGTCGTAAGAGGCGATTAAAAGGGGGCCGGAGGGCCTGCTGGCGGTGGTCGGGGTGGGAGCTTTGACCACCGGCGCGGGCCCGGGAAGGTGGCAGCGCGATGTGGCTCGCGCTGCCTTGCACAGCGAGGTCTCCAGGGGCGGCGTCACAGCTGCCCCGGGGATGTGCCCCGGCAAAGTGTGGGGAGACACCGGTGCGTTCTATCAGAGTACCCGGAGTCCCCCCTGAGCACTGAGGATGGCCACCGGGGGGGTTTTAGTGCGGTAAGAATCCCACATACCCCGATCTGCCTCTCCCAGGGCGGTCGGGGACCTTTTGAAGGTTTCCCCCTCGTCAACAAAAAAAAAAAAAAAAAAAGCTCAGAGGGAGGCTGCCAGCTTATGGGGCGATAACGATATAAAGAGTAGGCAGAGGAGTTGTAATAACAACACCCACTGTTCACCGAATATGATTAAGTGCCAACGTGACAGATGGTGAGTCTATCGCCGTCTCTGGCACTTCAAATATGTCTTTGAATTACTTCTCAGACATATGCAGGTTTCCTCACGATTTTTTCCTTCACCTTAAAACACGTGACGTGAAATCACTGCACATAAGTTTTTAGAAAAACTCATTGGTGCACTCAGGTCCCGCTGGGATTCGAACTTGCGTCGCTTGCGTAGCAGGTAACTGCTCAAAGCCTCTTCTTTTATTGGAAAAATAATGTAAATTGTCGTTTTGAAGTTCTGAATTTTTTTATAAATTACGTAGGTATATGCGAACGGACACGACGTGACACTCCTCGTTTAACCAATTGAAAAATAGGGTTCCGCAAGGCCACTCGCGTGAAACCGCGGGCACGGCTAGTGATAACCAGACAAGAGGTGTGAATTAAGCACACACATAATAAACACACTCGAATAGGTCCGTTCCGCTAAACAACCCCTTGAATTACGACCGGCATTCTGTGTCCCGTTTCACGGTCCACTTGTACATCCAATAAGTAAACAGCAATTATTTGGCAACTGTTTCATTGTTTTTCAACACCAAATCCGGTGTATTTTGAACAAACAAAGTGTCATGAATTTCCGACATGCTCTCGAGCAAATGAAAAACATTATAAATGTTTACCCCCTTATTACATATACATGTATATGGATAAATAAAATTAAAGTGTCTGTAATTCAAAATTATTATTTTTTACTAAATGCATATCCTTCATATGTTACGTTACAATACGTTATAAACATATAAAAAAAAATTGTCTGTTTGTTTGTTTCGGCTGATCTTCCAAACGTTAGGATCTTCCTTCTTCTTCCTTTACAAATAGCTATATCTCTTTCTATGATACGGCTTTAGAAAGAGATTTTAGTCAGAGTTTCTTCTAGTCTTCGTTTGTGCGATGTTAATAAGGGGGATTGGGTTTAGCATATCGTTTTAGGAGGTCACCAGCATCCAAATCCTAGTTCAATGAAACAACTTACGTCATTACAAGTACCGTATAATGCTAATAACGTGCTGCGCAGGCGGATGCGCGCGCCAATCGTTTTTAAAACAGGCACACGTGTGCTTATAACGTGAGATTACACGTTTTTGGTGAGACCAAATGAGGTATCGATAAGTGTATGACATTGCATATTTAAATCTCGAACTCCAACATAAAAATTGTATCTCATGAGGGTAGGCAGTTTGCCACATAAAGATTTTACTCAGCAGCGAACTTAGGCATTTTGGATTTGATTAATAAAAAATAGAAAAATTATAGATTATTCAAGACTGGACAGCGTGAAGATAAAATATAAAACGTATTTAAACATCTTTCGAATGGTCTTAATTCGTCTTGGATCTCATTACTTAACGTTACGATAGTTACGAATGAATCGCACACAAAGGCAGGCCACGCTAAGCTTGAGACGGCTGGGTAATGCGACTAATGGAAGGTAAAACGGTTCCCGGATTTTCCGACCATATCTGTTGTATTTCTGCTTAGAACTAACCAAGGAGCTACTATAATTTCGGCACAGTTATTCGAGTGATTCTTATGGTATGCTACGCTAGGTATCGCGGCACCGATTCCCGAATCCCGCTTTGGGGCAACCATTTTATGTGATTAGGAAATTTGCTTTAAATTAGCTGTGCGCCGCGGTTTCACCCGCGTTAGCATACTCTAAGTTTTTTTTATTAAAAGTGGCCTAAAGGTTCATCGCCTATTTTATCCCCTTTGGGGTAGCCTTGGCGGATGCCTACGTCATAAAATCTACCTGCATGCCAAATTTCAGCCCGATCCGTGTGATCGATCACTATGTCAGTCAGTCACCTTTGAGTTGTATATATTTATAAATTACATCAGATGTTTGGTTACAAATATAACAAGCATTTCTAAGTTTGGCATTATAATGGCGCTGTGCGTTAATGTCCGAATAGTATGATTGTGAATAAACATTACATAAGCAATTGGACTCCAAAAAAAATTTACAAGGTCTACCTGATGGTAAGTGGTCACCATCAGGTAGACCTGTTTGTGGATACATAGCGATAAAGTTTCAATTGCCATCCCTTTTAAAATATATTCACTCGCGCTTAAAACGCGCTTGAGAAAACCGCGTCGGAAATTCCTAAAACGGTTTTCTCTAAGGCTAACAAAATGCTCTTTGCGAAAGCAAATCCTTAGAAAGCTGCAGTTTTTAAGCTTATCTATGACTTCACAACCATTTCAGCAGCATATAAAAGCAGTTATATTTGTCGCCACGGAACAATCAGTTATGCAATTCAAGGACGCAGATAAAAGTTACTTTTGACTTTGAGACTATTTCGATTGTAAAACATTTCGGGAATTTACGACCGAAATAAACGGAGGCTAACTTTCCTAAGCCATTGTGCCTAAATAATTGTAAAATATATTATTTGCGTCATAAAATAAATACAACAATAGGTACATGAAATGGCTGCGAGGAAACAAAAACATCTTAAAGTCCAAGACTCCATGAAAGTTCAACATCCAAGAAAAATTGTTCGAACAGTGTTTGTTAATTTATTGATCACCTTCCATTTACAACTCTTTACATTTAAAACCCAAGTACGAGTGGTTCCCTACCATCTAAATATATATAACTCAAAGGTTCTGACTGACTGACATAGTGATCTATCAACTGATCGGGTTATGACGTAGGCATCCGCTAAGAAAGGAATTTGATTAATTCTACCCCCAAAGGGATAGAATAGGGGATGAAATTTGTACGAAACTTTGTCAATTTTAAACCGATATATTATATAAAACTAAATCTGTGCGGGTGAAACCGCGGGGCACAGCTAGTTAGTTATAAAACAGCAAAACAAGTACGAGTCGGACTCGCGCACGAATGGATCTGTACCATTATTTATAAAAACGGCCAAAGAATCATTTTTGCTATTCTGTGAAAATGTCTACGGTGCATGAGATGCAGCCTGATAACAGACGAACAGCGGAGTCTTAGCCATAAAAGTCCCCGCAATAACTATAGTGTCACTACAACAGTCACTTTTGTAGTAAAGCCTGTATGAATATTGGAAAATCCCTATGTTAGGCCGAATTATGAACCCACAAACTTATCCACACTTTGCAATGATCCTACTGCACTTAAAACTGATTCTAAAGTGGATATTTTATTACCAGGCATCATCATCCTCCTGCCCTCATCCCATGTTATTTGTGGTCGGCGCAATGTGTTCTTCTCTTCCATTTCTCTCTATCAGCCATCATATCTGCATTCACTCCCATTCTATCAATGTCATCCATCCATCGTTTCTTGGGTCTTCTCTTCCCCTTGTAACCATCCACATTCATAAACAAAACTCTTTTGGCAACATTATCCTCATCCCTCCGCATAACATGTCCATACCACGACAAATGTTTATTCTTCAACTTGTCAGTCAGTGGTGCTACTTTCAGACTTCCCCTTATAAACTTATTCCTTACCTCGTCCAATCTCGTTGCGTCACACATCCATCTCAACATCCGCATCTCAGTTGCATGCAGCTTTATTTCATCCGTTACCTTAGTGGCCCAACATTCTATATAATCAAAAGTAATCATCTGCCGATATGGCAACCGGCAGACCTTCTATTCGACTAGAAACATGTGTAATAAATTTATGTACTTAATATAAAATAAAGTTATAGTACGCAATATATAACGAAACCCCAATTACATATTGGAAATATCGGCTCTTTGTTGTATTGTATACAAACGCTGAGGTTCTCGTAATAACTATAGATGGAGCATTATAACTTTACTTAACAATATGAGATTCACAGACGTACAATTTGATGTAATAACTACCGGTGTTTCTAAGAACTTGAGATGTGTGGTCATAAAAAGAAAACGTAAAAGTAAAGAATTTTTATATTCATATAATATCTGAACGGGCTAATAAAAGGGTTGTGAGACAGCTTTTCTTCAATAAAAAACAACATTTAAGCATGTGGCATTGGAACGAGGTTGTATTTGAGAATTATAGGCGATGTTTGAGCGGAAAGAATAGGAAAAGTTAGAACTGACGGGTGACAGAAATACGGTGAACGGGCGACGATAAGACGGGGCTAGGAAGTTTTTTTTATTTTAACGTACTAAGCTTGCGTTTTCACCCGCGGCACACTTTTTCGTTTAATTTAAAGCCCAAGCCAATTTGTAGCCCAAGTTACTCCTTGTAACATTAGCTATCTACCAGTGAAAGTCCCGTAAAAATCGGTTCAACCGTTTCGCAAATTATGCGGAAAAGGCAGACAAACAGATAAAAAAATTAAGAATTGTTTTTTTCATTTCATTACCATATAGTATGGTAATGATGGTAATGAACTATATTAGTATATACTTTGATGAATGAAAATATATAAGTACATATATACTTTCATGAAAAGCTGTTATTTAGGAATTACAAGCAGACACTGCAATTTTATTTATCTGTATCGATGTATAGATGTAGATTACAAGATTATATTATAATAATTTTAACGAAATAAAGTTTCAGTTTATTTTGTTATAGCAGAGAACTAGCAAAAATAGTTACTTTTTTAAGCCAATTAGAAAGAGCTGAGTTTTCTCTATTATCTGTTAATATTTTTTCACCGGTTCGGAAACTAGCTTTCTGAGAAGAATCGGCAAGGAACTCAGCTGGCATCATGTACATTATGGAGCAAATAATTATGAATCATGAGATTAATCACAGTAAAATTAATATAAAATTATTCACAATAGAGAAATACTCCGATAGGGTGTTATGAACGTACGTATACGAAAATCATCATAAGAGGCGTCTAAACTCGCTGTTATGCTAATTAAAGTGGATATATTTACGACACGACGAGACAATACGACAATAAATAACTAAGCGATACGATCGACAGTCGCGTACGTCAGGTAAACGTTAGCGTAAACAAATAAAAAGGTATCACTAACCTTGGACTTTATCATATACATAATATTTTATGTCTGAAAAAAGAAAGCCATCTTAATCTATACAGATAAATACAACTTAAGTGTCCGTTTATAACTTACATGCATATGCTCACGCCTGTATTCCCCGAAGGGGTAGGCAGAGGTGTTCTTATCACAACACCCACTTTTCACCGAATTTTTTATTAAGTGCCAACGTGACAGATGGTGAGTCTATCGCCGTCTCAGGCACTATACATACGTCTTTGAATTACTTCTCAGAAATATGCAGGCTTCCTCACGACGTTTTCCTTCACCGTAAAGCACGTGGTGTGAAATCACTGTACATAAGTTTTTTAGAAAAACTCATTGGTACAGGCCCCGCTGGGATTCGAACCTGCGTCGCTTGCTTAGCAGGCGACTGCTCAAGCCCCGAGGCCACCACGGCTGTCTGTTTATAATTCGAAAATAAACAGCTTTTGACAAAATGCCTATGAAAGTATATACGGTACAGACTGAAATGAATTTTTTTTTTATATTTTTTCCCTGTCTGTTTGCTCCGGCTAATCCTCGACATGCCTGGACCGATTTAGCGGGAGTTTCACTGACAGATAGGTTATGTTACAAGGAGTAACTTAGGCAACTTTTATTTAGCAAAAAACATTAGGATTAAAACCGCGGAGTCCAGATAATTTATCTAATGAAACACAATTGGGTTAAAGGTTATAGATAGTAGAGCAACGCTGAATGCTACGGAAGGATCCGCGGAATAACTGAATACGTAGTGGATAACTTCTGATAAAGCCCAAAGAATAAATCCGTACATATGCCGTCACGACCTATGAGCGCTGACGGATTAATGCACAGTAATTTTATGAGTTCGTATAAAAGACCCCATTACTTTCGCTGGGTCCTCATAACACATTTGTGCGATAGACGGCCAGCATTTGGTAAAGCAAGGTGTGTCAAACTTACGCATTACACCTGCGCCCTCATAACTCGCAACAGAACCTATACCAGAGTGCCTAGTGCGAGCTTTCTTAAATCGCCGTCACAAGTCATGGTGTCCACGTAAACGCATATTTGTATGGGCTCAGAATAGTGTCATCTTTAGGCCGACAGACGGCGCTGTTTCGATCCTATACAAATGTGCGTTTACGTCGACGCGATGACTTGTAACGGCGCCACGGAAAAACTCGCACTAGGCGCTCTATACATGTCTCACTATCATCAATGATTAATAATATTGGTTTGAATATCTCAGAAGACTAGTTTCGGAACCGGTGATCAATTCTTCGATAAGTCATCATCTCCTTGGCCTTATCCCATACATTGTTGGGGTCGGCACTTGATTCGACCCGATGTGGCTGATAACCTGATTTTTATACGAAGCGACTGCCATCTGACCTTCGCAACCCCTTTTACGAGGAAAATCTGTGATCTGGGTGAAACCAGTTGTCAGACTATTTTAGGCCTGCGACTGACCTGTAACGTTTGCCGAAGATGATAAATTGGCAACAGGGACCGACGGCTTAACGTGCTCTCTGAGGCACGGAGGGAACTCGGGCGGGTCACCCATCCAATTACTGGCTAGGGCTAGGGTTGCTTAACTTCGCTGATCGAATGATATGCGCAATAGCAAATGTGCCACGAGCTCCTATTCATTGTTCGACATTCATATGTGCCTTATGAATATGCCTGCCAGGGCCTATACTGAATAAAATCATTTTCATTTTCAATAACCGCTATGTGTCAGGACATGTGCTTGTTCCCCGCCAAAGTAAAAAAAACTACCATCAGTCAGTTTATAATGTATGAAACGAGTATGAGGGCGCAGGTGTAATGCGCAGGTTTGAAACAGCTTGCTTTACCAAATGCTGGCCGCCGTCTATCGCACAAATATAATGAATGCATCAAACCGGTTTAATGTTACTTAAAATAGTACCTAGAAAACGCATTATTTTGCTAGCTGTGGCCCGCGGTTTTACCCGCATAGACTTAATTTCATGAGTGGCCAGCTATTTTTTAATTAAAAGTAGCTAACTAACTCCTTGCAACATTAGCTATCTGCTAGAGAAAAAGCAGTTAAAATTGGTTCAGCCGATTCAGAGATCCCCGCAACAAACAGACAGACGGTGAAAATGTTTAAAATTAGTTTATAAAATGTGTATACTTTCATATTTATTCAATTGTATTTATCTGTATATATGTATAGATATAGATTGGATTGATAAAACATTAATGCATGCCGCAATTAAGCCGCAATTAAGTGTCATCGTTAAAGCTTCAGTACGTCTCTGTCCTTTACTGTTCAATAGAATGAGACACACCTACTTAGATCGATGTTAGGTAATATAAGTATATTGATAGACAATTATCCATAATAAACAAAAATTTACAATCTACAGTAGTGTTTTGCACACGGCTTTTTAGCCCCTACAGGATTTAGAGGTTAGATAATTACGGGAATAACTGAAAATCATGAGAGAAACTTTTTAGGTGGATTATTTTATCTGAGCCGTGGTGGCCTTGGGGTTTGACCAATCGTTTGACCTGCTACGCAAACCACGCAAGTTCGAATCCCAGACATGTACAGTGATTACACACCACGTGCTTTACGGCGAAGGAAAACATCGTGAAGAAACCTGCATATGTCTGAGAAGTTATTCATGTATGTATAGTGCCTGATACGGCGATGGACTCGCTATCTGTCACGTTGACACTTAATCATCTTGGGTGAAAAGTGGGTGTTGTTATTACAACACCTCTGACTACCCCTTCGGGGAATACAGGCGTGAGCATATGTATTACCTATACACGCACGAATAGTTAGTTAAATCACAACCGTAAAGTACAGTCACAAGCAACAATCTTGCACACAATTTTTATTGGTATCGTGAGTCAGGAAATACTGGGAGATGTGGATTAGTCATTCTACTAAAGCCTTACTACATTAACTCCATACATAGATTGTGTAAGCTATAATTTAGTACAACCGGCCTTTGTGTCGATATTTTGAGTTTAAGCACAAGGAAAACGTCATTGAATGTCTTTGTATTAGAAGGATAACCAATTTCCTTATTGCCTTTAACATTTTAGATGCAAACCCCTTTCTTACAACTAAACTAAGACTAGATTTAAATCCCTTCCCTTTTTAAATCCGTATCATAGAGAGAGATGAAGCTACTTTTAAACCAACTATCGTAGTATATAGTATTAAGAGGATAGTGTTTAAAAAAAAAATACGAACAAGTAATCATCCATACCATATAACTGCCCACCTAGCAAGACGTCGCCACACTCAATCAGCTGTTGTAGAAGTGTCAATCGGTTCTGATAACCAAAATCAGATGATAATAATCCCAACATTGTCACATTTCTCACTCACTTTTCACGTTAAACAATGTTTTTACATTCACATTTCACGTGTATCGACGCTTCGAATGTATTGAACACTGTATTTGGAGGACACTCACGCGCACATGTTTCTAGTTTTGGCGCAACAGGACAGATGGTTGGCGCGCCCCGACTACGACTGCGTCTGTCTTCCGAAACCTATTACGAGAGACAGGTGCTGACAAAGGACTCCCTACTTCCCCTCTACGAAGCTCAAGTCAAGCAGTAGGTGAATTTGAAAAGATTCTATTTGTACGGTTTATTTAAAAACGGAACGGCTTTTGATAAACTTTCTTACTAAATATACAATAGCTGCGTTTCGTGGTTTTACCCCCGTAAGAACGACTTATAACTGTAAAATTGTTAGTAGTAATATTTCATCTCATTTTTTAAACATTTTCCAATCATACTTCGCTTATGTTAGTCGTAGGCCGCAGCGTGATGTTATATATCGTAAAGCTATCTCAGATGAAAGAATTTCCCGACACAACAATATTTTTCAATTCAAACCAGTGGGTAAACCAAATAAGCGAAAAAACTTTCAGCTTTATTTATAATAATCGTTTATATTTGCAAATCATAATCACATACATACATATACATCCGTGTATTTATTATTTAAAACTGAAATAAGTTATTAAAATCAAGGTCTTAATAAAATATACAACAAATCTGTAAACGAAGAAAAAAATATGTGCAAACGAGAATAGAGAGTAGTAATGTGTGCATAAATTTTAGTAAAATCAGGATAATTATAATCCAAATACGATTTTGAATATATTTTAATTAAACGGTTAGTTGTAAGCAGTTATCCGATAAGCAACAAGTTGAATATTTCCGTGGAATAGAACTACCGTCCGTGTCTGGAATAACCCAATAAGTACAAGTGTATACGTGAGAAAGTGCACGTTTCACCCTCCGCTATTATTACTCGTATTCCCGACCGATGGGGGTGGGATCCCAAGTCTGATTCGCACATTAACATGTTTGCATTTCATCGATTTTCGACGGACCGCGATTGTAATTTCTAAATCCAAAAAATATAATCAAATAACCCTTATAAGTATACGATTAATGACTAATACCAATTAAAAGGTCAGGGCAATTAATGCTTGAGACGGTTAATTAAAATGAGCGTACCCACGTGGGTACAGTCGCGTAGGACGGCGACGACGTATACGTCGCGTCACACCGAACCGTGCGAGTGTACTGACCGCGACGCGTCACTGCTGCATTACTGTGTGCATAAAGTTAGAATACTATGGACATAGGCGGACCTTTTAATTAATTCATATTACAGTTCGGAATAATTGGCATGACTTTTATTTCAAGTGTGATTTTAACAAAGTGATAGTAAAATGCATTTCACCTTCATTCAATGTTTATGTAATATCATTTGAGATTATTAAATATTGCACATTGAATTTTGAGGTATTTAAATTACAATTCAGGATAAAATAAATATTATTCATTAATGTTGATTAATTTACAATGACAGGATTAAAGTTTCATTCTTGAATAAACTTTAATAAGTTCTTTAAATACATAACTATACTTCCCCTTCTCAGTACACAACGATTGAGAGGTTAGACATATACACTAATTGCAATTAAAACTACACAGTGAACGGTTGTACGAAGGTTGTATTTTTTAACTCTTAGAACAGCTTGGCATGCCTCAGGTCCTGATTTTATCTAGAATGTAGGATTAGTGACGTGATTGCGATTAGTTTCATACTAACATGAGACATACCTATGAAATTTAACAGACATATCGGGATCTTTCAAGACATAAATATTTTATCTGCAGGTGAACATAATATTTCAATACCACTCATCAAGGAGCATGGCATGATTGATGAATATAAAGAAGAACTGCATGTGAAGTCGTCCTAGGAAATGTCCATAATTAGTATTTAATCTCGAATCGATCCATATTTTGAACTCTTGCAATGTTAGAAACATCGAGATGCAACCGACGCCTATTCTATTTACGTAGCCGACGAACATCCAAAGTATTTGACTATTATACACACAGCACTCACTTTTACTGCTCACTACACGCTGCTCGAGTTTAGGACTTTTAAGAACTTTAATGAAGCAATGTTATTACAATATTTATTAATATAAACCTTTTAGCTTAGACAACATCGTCTGATCTAGAAAATCTTAAGATGTATACTATTCAATTTGTAAACTGATGAACTGCTTTTGATATAGCTAACGAAAATAAATTGTAACATTAATAATTTACTTTCGTGGACTTCAAATAAGTGCTATAACATATTACTGAGAGTAATTTAAAAGCACTTACTTTATTTTACTTAATACTATAATCTATTTGCGTGCGATACACTTGCTGCCTCCCTCTAAAGGTAAATTATATTCAGCCAATTCAGTAATGCTGAGAAAATGTATATCATTTATTTAAAATGATTTATCAAACCATATTTAATGTACCATATTAAGATGAAATATTCGCAATAAAACAGGTAACGAGAACACTTCAAAAACGTGGACAAAAGCTTTGCGAGTCCTCAGAAACAGCTCTGATTTACGCATTCTAAATTAATTCCTTTACTGAATTCACAGCCCGGTAAAGAAAGATGCCAGGTTTTAAATAATTATTGTGTTCAATTCCATCGATGGGAGAAAAACTTTTAAACGTTTTGTAAAGAGATCAAGCAAAGATGACATTATTAACTTTACTCAGTTTTAAGACAATTACTTAAGTTCAACAGAAGCTTATTGTATTCGCAGATGTATTGTTTAAGTTATCGCGTAAATTATGAATAACCCGCTTTAGAGGTTTAATATTCTATGGAAGAAACTCATACTTTAACAGGCTTCAACTTCAAACTAATTCATCAACAAGGATCGAATTAAATGTACTATTTGCGTCAATACCGACCGAGAGGAGGCAACAACTTTTGTCCGGAGGGGAAAATTACTCCTGCCACTCCTGAATTTGACGCTCAACATTATATTTGATTGAACGTTCCGTTAATAATTAATCACCTTAGACAAAATATTATTTACGTTTTTAACGAAAGAAAAAAACTAACATTAATTCCATCGATGTTAAAAAATGACAAGCAAAATAATCAGGAAAATCATTCTGCAATCCATCAATCAATTTAAGGAGGACTGTAATTGGATGCTCTGTACATTGGGAAGTTTCTTTGAAGGGTACAATAGACAGAGCTATCAGCGTGTTTAGATAGTTGTGATGTTGAATCGCACATATCAAGTAAAAAATTTCCGATTATAAAATAGTGTGATATCATTCAAGATGCAAATGCTTAGGGGGCAATAGACTTATCGGTATAAGACCCTTTATTTTTAATATCAAGTGCAAAACAACATTGCAATAAAGAAATCCATATTATCTACACCATCCATCTACTTGTTGTACAATAGGGGAAGGACTCACATGAATACAGCGGCGAATACTACCCTAAAATTAATATCACTCTGGGAAATTAAATGGGCCGCTTCCATGGATCGCCGAGCTCTAATTCATACGCATATTTAATTTAGTCACATTGGCACTGACTGACCCTCTCGCTAACTTTGCGAAATAAGATAACAGAGTGACAGCACCAGGGACCATGCATATTACGGTACTTCCAATTCGGTCGGTTAATATCAATCCCAATTCCCACCCAGTCCTATAGTTTAATAGTTACAAAGCGAACAAGTGAGGATGTTAATTGATTGTGCACCGCTATAAGGTAGCGAGTTGTATAGTAAATATTATTGTGTTACATTGTGCAGAATTCACCTAGCTCCCCTCATCCGGTTTTTAGTAGAAGGGGATAGAGCAAGGTCAATAGAAACTTCGGTACTGGGGTAACCTCGTACAGAAACATAATTTATACAACTTTATTTAACGAGTCGCAAGTGAGAAATATCGAATATCGCACGGAAAAGTTTACTCGATACCTATCCATGGAAATGATTTTAAACCGGATTATATCTGACTTGTAAATATAAGGCCCACAAGAAATAAAAATAGTCTGTTATTCTTTTAAATTCTTCAAACAAAACACAAAAACGATGAAATAATCTCTTACTTGAGCGAACAGCAACAAATCAACACAGCAATCAACAAACGCGCTTCGGTTTAATTTGATCTGACCGGTATATTTGGGTACCCAATTTTTTTGCGCATTGCGTCAGGAAGATATCTCAAATTGATGTATCAACATGCAAACCAAAGACCTACCTGAATCAGACTTATAATGAATATACCGATGAATGGAAGTAACCATTCACATCTTATAATTAAAAACCGAATTATTATGCGCCCAGCATTAAGAATTCCGTGTTGAGTCAAAAGCCTTTTTAAAGCGAGCTTCTACACCGCATCAAAAACCACCTAAAAAGCAGAGCAGTGACAAACTTGCACAAGAAAAAAAATCGCTCTCGTTGAGGAAGCGGAAACTGCGACGCCGCGCCTTCAGCTTTCAGACGCCATTATTTCATCCGGTATTAAGTTGGCGAATATTCCACCACGCCGGCCGGAGTTGTTAAATACGAAATAAAACTTAAAGCCGACATTTAAGAGTTGTAATTTCATCGTACCTATAATCGTCTTTAGGTCTGTTTGCCTATATTAATATATTGTTGTTTAGAAAGTCACTTTTAATGGAATACAATAGAGTTTATATTGATTTGCGGTCGAGTTTGTAGTTGTGACGTTTTAAGCGTCGGGGTCGAAGGACGGGGAAAATACGCGTCCTTGTGAGTACGAATCGTCTTTCATATTGTGGTTTAAAAGAGATTGAATAAAAAGAAGTGTACAATATGGGGTCGTTGTGCGTGTTTAGATTTCAATTAACTTTCCTTCAACCAAATGCCTGTTCCAAAACTGGATTAATCGATGAATTAATTTTCATTATCGTTTTCTAATTCAACTTTTGGGACCTATATACATTTTTCATATATATTAATACTTATGTCCTTTTAACACCTTTTGGAACGTCAAGCCTTTAACGGTATTAAGACACGAATACATATTTATATTGAAAGTCTGAGAATTTGGCAATGTTTCAAGAACATAGGCATCCGTTGCTGCATGTTGAATTGCTAAGTCGTTTCTAGGTATCGCTTATTTTCCAATGCGTTCGTGTTTATAAATACAATTAAATAAAACTGATTGATCAAAAATAAAGAAATCATGGTCAACCTACTTTAATTTTTAATTCCTAGTTCACTTTGTCAATGTGTCCGGTCCAGTGTAACTGGTAAACAGTTCCAAGAAACAAAACTAATTCCAAAACCTATCAACATACGATTAGCTATTCTGGACGTGTTCTTGTTGCTAAATTCTTATGATCAATTGACATACCTATTATAAGTTCTAGGGAAGATAACTTATCATTACACTTTGACTTACATACGATACGGTCTTCGACGTTTGTGCTTTACCATAAGCTCTTATTGCCATCATAGTTCCACTGTGGGATAGTGACAGACACGTCATATATATCTGCCTCATAATAAGAGTTTAATAATAAGGGCTTATAAATCATTTTCATTTTCATACGTATCACACATTAAATGATATCACGAATAATTTAGTACATTTTCGCGAAGGCAGTGTTACCTTTAAAATATAATCCTTTTTAAGTGTTTTGCTTACCATGAGATTCATAAAAATATCGGAAACATAAAATATTGTGTCATAATATAAAGTGCGTCATACGGAACCAAATAAAAGACAATACGAGAGGGTGTTTATACACAGAGTAAGATGGCGAATGATCGCCGAGTCGCAGGAAGCGTATGGCCGGGTGGAGAACGCGCGGTGCATTCTAATGGTGGGCCCCGCATGCGACTGATGCGCTACTCAGGTTGCGATTGTCGATTCGAGATCTCGATTCGTTGGTTCTATTGACATACAAACATAGTTGACACCATAAGCATTTCATAGTAACTTAGGATACGTCAGTGTCAGAAAGATTTGAAACGTAATCATTGTGAATCAATATTTCACTACCAACAACGGAAATAAGAACATGTACAATTTTGTTCATAGCTAGACATAAAACCTGAGCTTCAGTGACGAATCAAAGATTTTGTTAATCTACTGTTACTGAACTTTTCAATAAAGAAGTTAGTTACTCCTTAGTAAGAAGCTATTCTATTTCAAGCAGAGAACCGACATTCACCAAAAACAATATACCTACATATACAACTCAAATAATGTATGTAAACCTATTTTACTTTTGACACATACAATATCAGATGGCACAATAAAGGTGAAATAAAACCTTAACCGTCCGAGATTTATGATAATCGATCGAGATTCGGGAACAAATAGGTGGTGGCGGCATTACGTTACGCGTTTTATCACCGGTATACAACCTACCTATAAAACATAAAACACGCGGAGTATCTGCGCCAACCGATTTCCTTCGAAGCCTTTGTTCGTCAAAATTTGGGCGAAACACTCAAAACGCTCCGGTCGCTCGTTACTCTCGGCTACAAATTATATTAGGAGTTTAGTTTAGGATTTGTCTTCGAATACCTTTGAAGTTTCGAGTATCTGTTACGAGTTAATGAAGGCATTTGATAGGTTTGCGGGTTTGATGTGTATATTGATAATTATTACTTTCATCAGGTTATAATACATACAATCCGCTTTAGAATACCTAAAACTTACTTGGTAAAATAAAGAATTTGAGAAATCACCCAACTTTCAGACATATTGATTAGATTTAACAAACAAATGAAATATAATTTCGGTGTCAGGAATGCTGAATTGTAATCTATATTGCAAACAGGAAAATAGTAAAACAATTTTTCCTGTTTTTGTTTCTGATTAATCAATATAGTATATTTGGACTGGTACTACATATCTCGTGCTTAATGTTCGTTCTTCCAAATTTCCGCTAGAGAACAATGTACGTTGAAAGTCGGAACGGATATCATTAGTTCCATTCCAGTCGTATAAATATTACGAGAGCCCCATTGACTAAGAGTGGACGACCAATCTAAATCTACGCGCATTCACATAGCCCGTGGTGCTATCGATAGTAAACTAGTGTCTGCTCTCGAAATAAACGTATCTACGTTAGCGTATAACGTAGTACGCCGTAGTGTAAGCGGCACGGCCGAGGGAGACAAAAAGGGAGGAGGAAATTTCCTAACTGCATCCCAGTCCCCACAATCCACCCGCCGCGGTTTCCCAAAGGGTTCGATAGATGGCGTACCACGATTAAATTGGCATATCCGAGACGCAAGATTTATTCCCGTGGCTTATAAAACGATACGTTATACCGGCAATATGGGTGTATCGATGGACAATAAATAAGATAGTTCGATAGATTTATCCATTAATGCATATATTTTAGAGGAAGCGTGGTCTTCCTACCCCTTCCTTTAACTTCTAAATAGTGCGCGAGGCATGCTTCGCCTTGCAAACTATTCCCAACCTCGCCAATATATTATTTATTGGAAATAGTTGTTAACATTTGCCCAGTGTGCATACGTTAAAGTTAAAAGTTTAAGTCAAGAAGGATAAAGTTCAGTCGTTGTGCAACAGCAAACAACGTCTGTTCAAAAACGAATGGAATTAAAAAGTGATAAACTTTTTAAATAAAGTAAAACTTGCGGTTAACAAGACATAAAGATTTGATGACATTATGAAAATAAACACAAACAACAAAATTCTCAGTTTAGAACACGACTGTGGCAGAGTGTCACGTTAAAACAACATAAAAACGCGAACGTGAATTTACTTCAGCTTGACGATATCAAAACTGGGCACTAGGCTTACCTTGTTGCGACATTTGCGCTAAATTTCTTAATTGAACAGTGTTGAAAGTTTTATAAATAGACACCAGACATCTTAATAAAAAATACACTCAATATAATAGCATTTTATAGGCGGTACAAAATTCGATGATTCTATTACACTATACAGGACAACCTAGAAACAACATTAAAAAAGTGTAAAATAGAACCTTGCTAAACAGTAGGTAAACTAGACCAATTTTTTGAAGTTGCTCCATAGAGCTTGAGGGTTAAGGATATTTTTTAAGTTTATGTAAAAGAGTATCAAAGATATGTCGAATTGAAGTTTAGAAAAATGTCTTGAAAACATGTACATGACGTATACGCCATCGGCCACGGCGTGACATCACTGACTGACATTACGCCGGGATCGCTTATTATAAACTAATAGATGGGCGCGTCTGTGTGAGTGTGTCGTTTCGAACGACTCGTTCCTAGATTCCGTACTGCTTGTATTAAGCTCATATGTATACTGTGACACAACACAGTTTAAACATGTACGAATTACATTTTCCCAAGACGTTAAATTAGCATTAGCTTCAAATTGATTATGTAGACGCGCCGCACAAACCAATCCAGTAACATTACGTATTAATTAAAAGTTACAACAAAATATGACCACTTTATTGAATAAATAAGACTTCCAATTGAATGGAGGCAGACGGAGGGAAATTAACAAATCCACTGGAGGCACAGGGACGTCTTTTTGGCTCAGAAGCGAATCAAATGAAAGTTCCTGTCGGAACTCCGATGCTCGGAACTTATCGCAAGATTTCATAACCGGAGAGAAGTTGAGTTAGCTTTAACAGTATCTATACAGATAAATAAAATTGAAGTGTCTGTTTGTAATTCCACAATAACAACTTTTCACTATGAAAGTATATACGATACTGACATATAAATAACAATTTTAAAAAATTCTCCTTCTGTCTGTTTGTTCCGGCTAATCTCCGAAACGGCTTTCGGCACTTTCACTGGCAGGTAGCTGGTGTTTCAGGGAATAGACTGCTTTGAAAAAAAATATTAGCATGAAACTAAATCTACGCGGGTGAACCCGCAGGGCACAGCTAGTAAGGGTAAGTAAATAAATAGTTGACTGTCACACAAACGAATGCTGTCATTAATTAAATAAGTTTATTTTGTAATGTATATTTATTATCATATTATGTATGTTAGTATTTTAAGGTATTTATAGTACAAGCTCTGCTCAGTTTGGAACTAGACAGTACTATTACATTTAAACGTGTATTTACATTTATATATCACACCACGTGCTTTTCGGTGAAGGAAAATATCGTGAGGAAACTTGCATATGTTTGAGAAGTAATTCAAAGACGTGTGTATAGAGCCTGAGACGGCGATGGACTCACCCTCTGTCACTTAATCGTATTCAGCGAAATGTTGGTGTTGTTGCAACAACACCTCTGCTTACCCCTTCGGGGACCCTTCTGGGATGGCGTAAGCATATAATTTTTATATTAAGCATATAATATTACATGTATTTTATATATGCATTTGATGTAATAAATAAGGTTTTACTCTTAGATTGATGGGTTGGTAACATATATTTTACTCGCAGGTTTTTTTGAACTGAAATATACAGTACTCCCCCGCCTACCCCATCGCGAGATCTTCACAATATGTACATATTGATTATTTTGCCAATAAGCTTATTAACACACAGTTTATCTGTAAACAATCTCAACAACAGTAAGTAAATATATATTGTGATAATGAATAGTGTTTGATCAAATAATTGATACCACTTGTATCGAGTTAACAAACGGCCCGAGGCGGTGCGAAACATCTGCTAATTTCGATTTCAATGAAGTTAGCGCAACCCCTTTAATATCTCGTTAAGGGAAAAACAATCGCAAGCAGTTTGCAGTCCTCCATGGCTCCGTGATATAGAGAACTAAGTAAATAATAATAAAAAGAGAAACTCGGATCGTGAACATGAATCTCTGATATCTTCCCACTACGGAAAAATACATCTTTATCTATGCAGATAAATAAAATGGAAGCGTCTGTTCGTTGTTCCAAATAAACAACTTTTCACATAATGCATATGGAGTATATACTTACAATTTAATTAATTTTTTGTTTGTCTATGTTTGTTCCGGCCAATTTTCGAAACGGCTGGACCCATTTTAATGGTCCTTTCACTGGCATATAACAAATTTTACAAGGAGGAAATTTGAATACTTTTATTTCAAAAGGGCGAACCCAACTAGTATACTTATAAAATATATTCCACTAGATACATGTTCATAGCGATCGACTTTTAAAATAATTCACCTTGATTCGTATGTGAAATTCTTAGCTACAAGAGCAAAGTAAAGGCACACCAGGCGTTCTGCCCTAAAAACAATATTGACCAAAAACTTTTTTTTTTCAAAATTTATGCCATCCAACTTCCATTAAAAGCACCAATGCAAACGAGTTAATAATTCCTAATACAATCGCTAACTCGGGAACCAGGCGCAGGTACCTGAGCGGTGCACTTGTGCCAGTAGTTCAACTCACCTTAACTTTACATAATAAAACTTTCAGCCGAGTAATATGTGTTCAGTGGCGTACTTATGCTTATATTTAAAATTTTATACGATATCGGAATTTCATCGATTTGCTTATGAAAGCTAAAATTGAATTTCATTTAACTACCCGGAATCCGGACCTGTTAGTTGCATAACCGTTATTTTCCCATCTCTGGTAATCTACGTAGGTATATTACATAGCTGTAATATTATATTTTCATGTTAACGTATCGTATCCATCCACACTAATAATTATAAATTAGGTTTAAGAATAGTTTCTTTGGGCTTACGTTTAAACATACATATGCTCACGCCTGTATTCCCCGAAGGGGCAGGCAGAGGTGTTGTAATCACAACACCCACTTTTCACCGAAGATGAATAAGTGCCAACGTGACAGATGGTTAGTCCATCGCCGTCTCAGACACTTTACATACGTCATTGAATTACTTCTCTGCAATATGCAGGTTTCCTCACGATGTTTTCCTTCACCGTAAAGCACGTGGTGTGAAATCACTGCACATAAGTTTTTTAGAAAAACTCATTGGTACTGGCCCCGCTGGGATTCGAACTTGCGTCGCTTGCGTAGCAGGCGACTGCTCAAACCTCAAGGCCACCACAGCTCTCGTTTCGGCTAACGTTACTTTTACTATATCTGAAATAATGTATCAAATCGGACTAGTAGTTCCTGAGATTAGCGCGTTCAAGCAAACAAACTATTCAACTTTATATATTAGTACATATACGCTAAGTGAGAAAGTCTGTATACACATTTTTAATAAATTTGGTAGATGTCGCTCGAACTATAAAAAAGAGTTAGTCAATATCTGGCATAATGTCCGCCTATGTATATCGTATTCCAAGAAGTATAAATAAATAAATATTTTTTTTTTATTAAATCTGCGTACCAACAATGGGTCAGTCGGTAGGGCCAACACAATGTATATTACTTGCTACTTAGTTTACGGCGTGCAATAAAAGATAAGTAACAAAACCGAGTGGTAATTATGCAAGCGGCAGTGAGTGCGTACTAAGGGGCACATAAATTAGAAACGGACGCCATGGGTCACACTTATTTGTAGAGGTGCGGAAAGTAGGCCAAGATATCTATCAATCACTTGGACAATTAAATTTTGCTTTTCCGTTCAGACCTCTGGCGGGGTCTTATTGTGGAGAAAACGTATTTCATACAAAGTGCCTTGTGCCCTAGTCGTAGGTTCAATTAAAAATGATCATATTTTTGTTGAAGAATGTTAATTATTTTAATTTTATACGAATTTTAATTAAGATCGATTTTCCCGTTGGTCTATAAATGCCGCGTTTCGTCAAAAATAATTTTCCCAAACCGACTTCGAAGCCAGAACTAGAGATCTCTCCCATCTGAATGAACACATAAAATTTCTATGGCTTTTTACAAATGCTCTGACTCACGTTCATCGTGTTCTGATCCATGTCCTAATCAGTTTATACCCCTGTTTACGTCCGAGAAGTGATTTTTGTGGCACCCTATACCTATCGGTCCTTAGAGTCAAAACTACACGTAAAAAGGTAACTGACTGACTTTCGCACTATAATAGTACATAGTACAGGTCCAGTCACAAGTAATGAACGTGTAGCGAAAATAGTGGGGATACCGGGCATGATTTTATTCGCCTCGCGCTATACATATAGACTGAGACAGACTCATAAAATGGCTAATTCAATAGTGCATTCAAAGAAACTGAAATATTTTGTTAATTTTTTGCTAAGGCCCAGTACCATTAGTTCTCGTGTGATAACAGCTTAACTCCATCAACATAAACCATGTACTAAAAAAAACCCAATAGACCCCCAAATAATTAAGATATAAGCTCGTGTAATTACCAAAATGAACACCGTATAGTAGTGTCAGAGTCGTAAATGAAAACGGGAAACAAACAGCTCATTCATAAATAATGGTCGAATAGTTAATGCAAGTAGGCAGACCGTTATTTTCCTATTAAACGTACCCGAGTTTAATCACATAATGACCGGGTTTATTTATGACCAGTATACAGCTATAATGTATACATAAGAGCTACGAAGACAGGGAGAGGCTCATAGATTCATACATCCCACTCATTCTAATTAATAAAAGTGAATAAATTGAAGTCACCTTGATTGTATTAGAATGATTCACAATGAAGGTTAGCTGTCGAAATATAGAACTAAATTTGTATTAAGTAATATAAACTATCAATGTACCTGCCCTCAATTCGCCTCTGGTTGCCATCATTATAAAACGTTGACTTTTCTCTACTATCTTGAAATTAAATGTGGATTTTTTAACTATAAACTCATCAACAGGAATCATCATCAGAGGAGCTCGTGGCAGTTCCTATTGTGCATATCGCGCGAAGTTAAGCAACCTACCCGTAGCCAGTAATTGGATGGGTAGCCCGAGTTCCCTCCGTGCCTCGGAGAGCACGTTAAGCCGTCGGTCCGGTTGCAAATGTATCATCTTTGGCAGTCGTTATAGGTCAGTTGGAGGCCGACAACTGGTTTAACCTAGATCACAGATTTTCCTCGTTAAAGGGGGTTGCGAAGGTCAGATGGCAGTCGCTTCGTATAAGGTAAAAAAAATCAGGTGATCAGCCACATCGGGTTGAATCAAGTGCCGACCCCAACAATGTATGGGATAGGGCCAAGGAGATGATTCAACTCAACAACATATTAGTAAACACCGTAGCGAGATCGGTAACGTACTTTAGAGTAGAGATCCGTCTTCAATGCGACTATAATTTAATTTAAAGATATTTTCACGCATTCCCCGAAAGGACCTTCGAAAGTTCGAAGCAATGTCCAAGAGGTACGCAAAGGTTTTACGTAGGTCACTTCGTACTGAAGATATAATATAGTATGTGTGAATTTTTGTACCTTTGCAATAATCTGAGAGATAATTAGGTTTCCTCAAGATGTTTTCTTGGTGTAAATATTGTTATGTATCATGACTACACTTGATGACTACAAGGTAATCCTGAAGCAGAACATACGTGTACAATTTAAACTTGTTCATTACCATTATCGTAAGAATATTACTTAAATCATTCGAGAACTAGGTTTTCGAACTGCTACACCTTTCATTGACCTAAATAATAAATACCGATTTATTTATCAGCTCCGTGCCCTGAACATAATTCATAGGGGGGTTGCGAAGGAGACGTGAATAGGGATATTTTACGATTCGCCAATCGTAAAACCGTGAAAACTCCGTTACACCGACGATGTTCACTAAATTATCCGTGATGAATATTGAATCGTAAATGGGATATTCGAGTTGATTAGATATGTAACCTATACAGGTGTTAATATAATACTAATATACTATCCATAATGTTCCCAGAACCTGACAATTACCAGAAGGATTCTAAGGATAAAAGCGATATAAAATATATGGAGATGACATAAATCATGAAAGTGACATTTCATATGATTTCTATAAGCGAAGCGAGTATAATATATAATAGATAATGTGGATGAAGCGAAAGAAGTATGTAGGAATCGTAGCATGTGGCGGTAGTCTCTGCCTACCCCCATGGGATACAGGCGTGAGCATATGTATGTAGATAATGATACATTGCCTACAAGCCCAGGATTTCTCGTCGACTGTAGGAGATGCCAGACTGGGGATTGTATCTCCACATTATAGATTACCATCGCAATAAAATAAGGCTGCCTCATAGAAGCTTAATGTGTTCCGAGAATGAGAAAGCTCGCTAGCATCTATGGAGGCATGAACAAAGCATAAGTGACACTGATGGTGTAACAAGCGGTAGTCAATACGCAACACTGCTTAACATGAGGCGGACTGCTAGCTCATAGTAACAATAAAACTCTTATCGATAAGATTTCTTATTTATAAGAATATAATTTATAACGATATTGTGTAAATTGTTCAAAATATAAAGGAAATCTTTGGATATAATATTTGTTTGGAGATAGTCTAATACAACTTATTATTAGCATCCAAGTGATAAATTAACTCTGTTTACAAGTGGAGCGGGATTCAATGCGGATTTAATTAATTAGTAAAAGGCGATCGATCCGATCGAACTTACTGCGGCTCTTAATCAATTTCAATGAGCAAGGAATTTATATTGGAAGTACATTCCCATCAGACCTTTCGGTAACATTTGAACGCAGTAATAGGGTTAAATAAGCCATTTTTTCTAGAAGATATTATCAATATTACACCCTAAAGTATATTACTGAATGTTTCACAATAATTGCTACGTTTCAACATTCAGTTTATCTATGTACGCTTATCAATGCCTGTGCCATGGGTGGTTAGTCACACGACACCTTTAATATTTATTAAAAGAACCCACTAAGTATGTCATGGAAATAAATATTTGCTCCCAAAAGGAAAACCCAACAAACAAAAGGGCAAAAATTAGTCACCTAATCAAAGAGTATAAAAACTCATGAAACCAACCAAGTAGTGATACAAAAGTAAAACATCTTATGAAAAGCCATCACAGACGGAAGAGGAAAGTTTTCTAAGAGCCCTCGCGTGATACACGATAGCAAATACTCAAAGATAATAGTCAAACATAGTACGGACACCCCACGGGACGTAAAACTTATAAACGCAAAGTCAAAGTCAAAAATATCTTTATTCGGTGAGCCTTCTTACAAAGTACCTACTTTCAAATCGTTAGAATGAAATGATAATACAGGATTTTTTACTGAGAAGAACCTGGCACGGAACTCAGTAATTACTCTTTTCAAAAATATTATACAATTTTATAAATGCAAAATAATAAATTAAGAAATGTAAGCCCATGGACAAAGTTCCAATGCACCAATGTCGATAAAAATTAATATAAAGAAAAGTCTAGTAGTTCTACTTATATCTAAATGCGTAGCTTGAGATGACCAGCCCCCACACCTGTTCACAACGTCAAGTATGACGCGACAACATACAACAATATCTTTATTTAATTTCGATAGATGATCCGATAATGGTTAGATGAAATGTTAGGTAGGTGGGAACGTTAGAGAGGATTTTAAGGAAGCTGGCAAACTACACCCGTACCTAAAGCATCACGACATACATTTTAGGCGTAATTCTGCCTATAGGATTAAAAAGTGATGAATATAATCATTTTCCCAGTATACTCATATCTTATATTAGGCTTCAAGAAGTGTTGAGATACACAAGTTAGGTCCATCAAGGAAACATCGTCACAATCTAAATTAAACCGCCGCGTAATATGGAATAATAATAATATATTTCGAGCTATTCTGCTATTATACGACTACAATAGCGCACTTCAAAAGTACAAATAGGCTCATACAACTGAGCCCATACATTCACATCCAACATAGTACAATATGGTCGTTTAATCTGGCTGCATACGCCGGTTGTTTTTTACTTTCCAGTTCAATTCTCGACTGCGCCGACAGCCGTTGAACCGTATTCCGCGAATGTGCGAATAAATATTTTGACGATTTTGTAAACTCGCGTAAAATTTTAACATTAAATTTCGTACTATGTCACGTCATAGAAGAAGGTCAAAGAAGCTGCACTGGATACGAACAAGTGGAGGAAGCTTCGTCAGCTGCACCAACAAGAGTGTAACTCTTACATGAAGAACAAAATACGGACAAAACAAAGAGGCTTTACTTAGTAATCTCCAAAACACTTAATGGAAAGGTGACATTATAGTGTCATCGACATTACAATAACCTAGCGATGCGACTTCAGGAATTGCAACACTCAATAAAATGCAAGACAAAACCTAAGCACTCATAAAAATGAGCCAGTAATCCTGTCTCCTACCATTCTACAAGGTGCAATCATCGTACAAGAAACTCTTCTAGTGGCTCTTAATTACTGTGTAATAGCCGAGCTGAGAATCACACAAAGCGCTTCAAATTACATACGGTTCCACTGCCGTTTCATTATAATTCAGTTAGCAAGAGCCAATATACGCGACGGGCTGGTTTATGAGTGTACAGCTTGCACGCTACCTTTTTGTTAGTGATGTGAAATAATCATTCAACATTGAGCGTATAGTCGACACGTCAATTAACAGGCAGTTACTGCCGCGTACTGAACAGTCCGCAAATCCTCTAAAACGAACGACATATGGTTTATATAACCGATCCAATCACACAGAAAAAATGAAACCATAAACCGATCCAATCACACAGAAAAAATGAAAACGTCAAAAGCTCGTGGGAGACCAATTGAAAAACAATATATTTGCAACTTAAAAAAATCATTTCGCTCTCACAAACTAAAAATTGTTAAAACAGTACGACCCGTGCGGTGTACGTCACATTTTTTGTGCTTTTTTCGCAATTTATTTATTCGCGTCGGCGACAGGTGACGCTGGCGGCGATCTGTGCGCGCGATACGTGTAAACTGCCTCTTAATATTTCATTCCATTTTATTTAGGTGCACTCGAGCTGAGCGCGCGTGCAAATGCGCTGCATACTTTTTTTACTAAGTTATAACAGTGCTGGAAGTTTGTTAGCTTTAAAACAGCAATTAAACTGAGTCCGTTCGCATTTTGCTGTTTAATTAGCTGTCGTTTAAGAAAAGGCTTAGTTATAATAAGACAAACAATGAGACATCTAGGCATTATAATATCCACGTGACTAATGTTCGTTGCAATGTATTTGTCTGCTGACAACGATAACACTTTACCTGCATAGTTCTGCCTGACTTTTTTCACATACACTTTACATTTTTTATCGGTCTTAGTAGGTGATAAGAGCCAATTAATAGTTGAGTGGAATAAAAATGGGCATTTTATTGTGACTGCGTAGAGAAACGTCACTTTAGGTGGGCGGATTACAAGCAAGAATTATACAAACGCAATAAGTAAAACGCGCGCATCGTAAGCGGCCATTGAAGCAATAATAGGCTACCTCGCATCAAATTTATAGCAAGCCTTATATAAGGGCATTGTCGCATCGCGCTCGACTGATTTCCTAATTGCTCTACTCAGGCACTGGAAGATTATATCTATTTTATTTACGGCATTGTTGTATGTATGCTACAATGAACACACGGCTGAATTCAATATTTAAGTATGTTTTAGGTCAGTAGATAGATATCCTGAGTTCCCTCCATCAGCAAGTTACGTTTGGCGATAGAACACCCTTAGAAGCTTAAGAAAGTTCGAAAACAGTCACATTAAATAAAGTTTCAACAACATCAACCATGTATGGGTAACAGCGGTTAATACCTATAGCCTTGAAGAAATTCACTTAACGGAATTTGTTTTACCAGTTTTGAGGGTACCCCCTGAACACTTATTTTTATACTAGTAGCATAAATGTTATTTTCATATTTGTAATCTAAAAATATAAATTTTGTCGCGCCGAATAAGGAAATGGTAAATTTAGAAAAGAAATATTATAAAAAAATCTCAGAATTCATTATAAAAATAGTAACTTACCGGGTTTGGGTAAAGGTGTTTTGAGATCGTTGTTGGTCAGTTGGGGGTTTTCTTGTACCTGGAAATTAATAAATGGCGTTATAAATATAACTAAGGCACGTTATAAAGACTACCCTTGACTTGGAAATCTGGAAAAAAAATCCGTTCAAACAAAAACTTTTAAGAGCAATTTCGTGGAAACAGAACATTGCATTCACGTGCTTTACGGTGAAGGAAAACATCGTACACAAAAACATCGAAACATACATACGTCATTGAATTACTTCTCAGACTTATGCAGGTTTCCTCATGATGTTTTCCTTCACCGTAAAGCACATGGTGTGAATTCACTGTACAAACGTTTTTTTTTAGAAAAACTCATTGATACAGGCCCCGCTGGGATTCAAACTTGCGTCGCTTGCATAGCAGGCGACTGTTCAAACCTCAAGGCCACCACGGCTCCATTCTTTCATTTCTTCTTATAATATATTTAATTAAATTAATCTTTAACTACAAGTGAACATCGTACACTGTACCGATCGCATAATTTATGCTACACTTGTAGAATCACAGCCGGACATTTGCCACGAACCATAAATATCATAAGTTACGAGATTATTTATTTTAATCGTGACCATTTATATAAAAGCAAGGTTAAATTCGGACAACCTCGTAGCGCGTCAATGACAAAATCTTGTCACCTTCGAACAATCTTATATCAATGTACATCGCACGCTATCCTCATACAAATTTTTCGCATTCACAGTGACCTTGTCGTATACAATATATAATATCATAGTGTCGTGAACTTGATACTAGTTAGTTTGTTTACATATTTATTACTAGCTGTGCCCTGCGGTTTCACCCGCATAGATTTAACTTGGAACATTAGCTATTTGCCGTTAAAATCGGTCTAGCAATTTCAGAGAACACGGAACAAACAGACAGACAGAGAAAATTTTTAAATTGTTTTTCTTTCTATATCAGTACCGTTTGATATGCATTTAGTGAAAATGCGTGATTTTGGAATTACAAACAGACACTTAAATTTTATTTATATGTTAGATGTAGTTTTCGTGACGTGACTCTGTATTCTGACGTACTTGTTTATGTCAGGCTGTATAATCTTCCTTTCATCCACTCTTATTGTATCACTAGCTTCCGGCCGCGACTTTGTCTACTTGGGTTTCGTGTCGATAATCCACTCGTTCTTTCTTAAGTCTCTCTTCTCTTTATCAACGACAACCTCAAAACATTACCTACGATAGCCTCTAATTAATTACAAGTAAATATTGCAAGACACATTTATTAACCAAACCAGTATTTTCCCTCGGGATAGGCATAACAGCCTTCAATGGTAACATTAAATGTTACCATAGCATACCATACCAATTTTCATTAAAATCCAGTCCATCCAGTAGGTGTCGAAAAAAGTTTAAAAAAAAATCAAGAATTAATATATGGAGATCGATAACTGTCACTGACGCTCGCAGACAACCATTGCAATAAGAGTTGACGGATTAATTAAAACCCCTGATTGAATATTGTGGTTATTAAATGTCATTGTATTTGTTTTCCTATTCATTCATGGAATTTTATGCGAATACCGTGCAGAAATTATACACCTTAACACTTCATATATACGGCACAATATTCTGCGTAGTGCGTACACGGCAAAGAGAATTTTCCGATGACGACATAAAAGAGTCGGAAAATTGTGAATATCTGCCTGTACTCTACGGGGTAGGCAGAGAGCACCGTTGGCCACATGCTTCATCCACATCCATACATCTCTTCGTACACTTCCTTCGGTTACGAGAGCTCCGAATGTGGTAACTTATAGGGTTGAAAAAAGAGAACCTTAACTATAATTCAGTCTGAAATGTAAATAATTATGTTCGTGCATAGTGCACAGCGCCATCTAGTAAAAACTACGATAAGCTTGAACCTATGGGCACCAGACAACGGATATAATACTTATATATTTTTGTAATTAGGTACATATTTTTATAATACATACCAACCACCCAGACACAAGGCAAACATAATGCTCATCACATAAAAAGTTTGCCCTGAAACGGGAATTTAGCCCGCGACACCTAGTATAGTACATATTCCAAGGGGTAGGCAGAGGTGTTGTAATAACAACATCCACTTTTCACCGGAGATGATTATGTGCCAACGTGACAGATGATGAATCTATCGCCGTCTCAGCTACTATATATACGTCTTTTAATTACTTCTCAGAAATATGCAAGTTTCCTCATGATGTTTTCCTTCACAGTAAAGCACGTGGTGAGAAATCACTACACATACATTTTTAGGAAACTCATTGGTACAGGCCCCGTGGCTTCCACGGCTTAATGTGTTAATATTTCAAGATGTTTGTCACACCAAAACAGTTCGTTTGTATAATGCGCATTAGTGATAAGATTCTTAGTTGTCAATGCGACGGCACTCCAAGTGGCTTATTCTCATTATTTCCGTCCATTCAATGTTAATTTGCACGAGGTGCATTTGACTGCGAAGGTTATAAATGACACTACCTTATTTATAGTTTGTTAAATAACAAAAGAATTGATCACATTCAACAATACGGTTTTAATATTTCTAGTTTATTGACCAGTAGCTGGTGGCTGCGACTTCATCTGCGTGCGTAACAAGCGGATTCAACAAAAGGATTCTATGGGCAAATCGTTCGACATAACACCACTCATACAAACTTTCACGTTTACAATATCAGCAGGATTACTAAATATCAATTTATCAGTTCGTTTACTGTTCCAATCAGTTTAATTGAAGCATACTTAATTAACGGCAAATAATGTCGCCAGTCTGTTTTGCTCGGCACGCGTCAAGCGAAAATTTATGGACAAAATTCAAACTAATATATTATACAAAATTTGTTCAAAGTTTCAATTTAGTTGTTTATCTATTCAGCGGAAAAGACTACATATACCAAGATAGTTTTTTAAATACTAGCTGGACCGCAACTTTGTCCACGCAGTATAAGTACTTCGAGTATAGCTTATTTTCTTTTCTTTATACGACAACGTCATCAATTTCCTGTATACATTACGTCTATGTGTGTAACGTACTAACGGTTTGAGCGAGCCAGAAATAGTCTCAGATGGCAGAAATAGTTCCTACTTACATGGCAATTATCGTTATATTTTGGGCGATTCACAAACCTTCTTCGTGTTATCCTGATGCTATAATTATTGTGCAATTTCATTAAAATCCATGCATTTGTTTTTATGTGAAATCCATCCATAGATACAAAAAGTCCCGTTTATAATATTCTTAGGATTAGTAAGTTAAGAAATAACATAGCTCCCACTTTATGTCATAAGTTCGCTGTTGAATCCAATCTTATAACACCCGGCCGTAGGTTCCAAGTTTCTATGGTTGTAAAGTCTATGTAACGGTTATAACTCACCTTATTGGTGTAAGGGTTAAATATGAATTTGTTCTCCAATTCTTTCCTAGGGGTGGCGGCTATCACCGATAGCGGGGTTGGTAGGGACTTCATCTCCTATAAACAAACATAAATAAATTATTTCATTTCATCATAGACACAGCATATGAACTAAGAAATGTATTTATTGCCTTTGCTTCGCCTGTGTGGCAGTACGATTTCAACCCATTTAATCCCCTAAAGGGTGGAATTTTGGAAATACCTTCCTATGTAAACACCTACACCTCACCAAGAACACATCCTCCAAAAGCTAATCCTAATTTCTCTAGTACCAGTTGTTTAGGTTGTGTATTAACATATAAGTCAGTCAGTCAGGACATTTAATTTGAATATGTAAAAAAGTCAAATTTGCCCTTCATTTGTTTTATTAACGATTTTTAGAATTTAGAAAAATCTCGATTATGCGTAACAATCAAATATCTTGATAATTATGGTCTTTAACTACGAACATACCTTTAAAATACTGTCTATTGGCGGTTGACTGCTATCGATGGAATTCTGTAACAAACAAGCAATAACAATATTAAAAGATGTCTGAAAAAATTGTTTAACGGTACGGCGAGTTGACGTAACACGAGGTCGATCAAACACAAGTAACCGAATTTGCAGTAACAGCTTACCAAAGTGACCGCATGCTATGTCCCGTTTTCTAATAATTTAAGTATACAAATAAACACACTAAAACAGGCTTCGTGTAATTCCGTGGCAACCGCGTGATTAAACCGCACCGCACATTTCGTGCACTACCCGCTTTTGGCAAGACTTTTAACTAACCTTTTTTTGTATCATACCATAAACGATGTCACTTTTAGTATTCTGGACTATTTGTGGTAATCGTTTATCGTTTAACGTAACCAAAAAGCAGGCCGAATGTACGTTTCCCACTTCAGTTTTACACGGACTAACTACGAAAAATAGTGGCCGTTAACATGACCATTAAAATGCAGCGGGTACAATGATAAGATGTTACAAGCACAGAAAATTTTTAAAACATTTTAGTTGGCAAGTGTAAACCACGTTTACGACGATATGTAATGTCTGTTTAGCAAAGCGTCGCAATTTTTAGAACCATTTCATGGCACCAATTCTTTATGATTTATCGCTTGACGGACGAAGGAACCACGAATATTTTTCTACAGTTGTTATAAAAGTACAGACACAACATAATTTGATTTCCAGCTACCTATAAGGATCGGATAGACATGCTCTGTTAGTGCGTGATTAAAATATTTTATCCTACTTCATATTAATATCCTAAAAAATCTAACTATTTTTTTTTCGTGGGAAATCCGTCATGGATACGCCAACCACCGCGCAGAGGCAGGGTTATGCCGGACTCGTACCGGCTAAACCCCACGGGTGTTCATTCTTCGCTTTTAAAGGGGCTGGCATGATAGCGAAAAAAAAACTAGCCTAAGTTATTCTTTGTAAGATCAGCTACAAATACTAAAATAGTGTTACAGACAGAGACAGGCTCATAAAATGACGCAAAGACGGCTTCTGTACCTGCCAGAGAAATTCTTTAAAGGAACAAATAAACATACAGTGCGATATTTATAAAAAAAAATATTATTATAAGTACGCTATCGCTTGTATGCAAAGCCCACAAAGTAGAAATCTTAAGTATAAGGTGTGTAAAATAATATTTATCTTTTTCTCGGCTTAAATAATAAATATTTCTCCGTATCTATCAAACGCGTATATTAATATTTTAGAAGACTATGAGTTCAATAACGGTAAACCCATACCTGTATGAGTTGTATGACATGGCTATAATAACTCATTTTGATATTTTATGACATGCTGATTAGTTTTCTATTAACTTACTTAATCGTGTATGTGGGAATCGTTTTAACTTTTGACGCTTTGTGATTGATATTTTTTTTGCTATTATAAGCCATGTCCCGCGGTTACATCCGAGTTTAATAATTGCTCGAAGTGTGGTAAGTTTCTGTTATTTTTCCCTGTAAAGATATCAGTCCGTCTCTTCGCGTAAAAATGAGGTAACAGGTTTGACCCAACAATTTATAGGATTAGACAAGGGCGAAAAACAATAAACAGGATAGCAGCCCAAAAATATAAAAATGTATTATGTGTTTTTTACAACATGGTTCGTCGAGGTTACTTTATGAGGTTCATGAGAACAATTTATTTATCAATCAATCTAAACTGCTTTGAAAAAAATATGTAAGTACACTGCATTTGCTATCATAATAATAATATTAAAAAAAAGACTGCGGCCCTTCACTCCTATGACTACAGAACACTTAGGTGCAAATCGTTACCGAAACTATCCCAGTTTGCGAACATTATATTATTACTTTCAAGTTCGACTAATTACTCCGACTAACTACAACACAAAAACCTTAATGACACACAGCAGTCAGCACCATGCTAGTGTTCAATCAACCTGCTCGAGTTTACTACTGGGCATAGGCCTGGTGGGTCATATCGAACATAGTAATGTTAAATTTGACCAGGCCATGTCATGTAATGTCATGTCCAAATAACTGATGACCGATTGGTTTAAATAATCGCCTGCTAGGTAAGTTTTAATGATGCTGCTGTGATGTCACACGACAAGCTTTATGGTGAAGGAGGTGAAACCTGCACAAGTCTGAGAAAAAGTTCAAAGACATATGTATAGTGCCTTAGACGGCGATGGACTCACAATCTGTCCTTTTGGCACTCAATCATCTTTGGTGAAAAGGTGTTATTTTTAATCTCTCGATTGTATCCTGATGTATGTGAACCGTAGCAGCCAATAAAGAGCGAAACACCCACACACTTACAACCCTCCCAGTTCTGCCTACGCTCTGAACTTGAAAGAACACCTACTAACGTGACCTTCGCATTGAAAGCAGGGGCCAAGGTTCAATGTGTAGTTTTCAAGATGGAATAACCTTGATCCTATGTTCAGAGCTAATTGATTTTATTGCCAAATTATCTCAATTCCTGGAATTACGAAGCGTGACTTAAGATAGATAGGTTTAGCTGTAGTTCTGTCTCTTTTTGTGGTTTGGAATTAAATAGTGATGAACGTAGAAATAATACTATAATTTGGGCTCTTTGTGGGTTTCCAAACCATATTCCTGTAAGTTCTCAGAATCTATTGAAAATTAAAATTATTTATCTAGTAAGCCGTGGTGGCCTTGAAGTTCGAATCCTAGCGGGGCCTGTACCAATGAGTTTTTCTAAAAAAACTTATGTACAGCGATTTCACACCACGTGCTTTTCGGTGAAGGAAAACATTGAGGAAACCTGCATATTTCTGAGAAGTAATTCAAAGACATATGTATAGTGCCTGAGACGGCGATAGACTCACCATCTGTCACGTTGGCACTTAATATAATTCGGTGAAAAGTGGGTGTTGTGATAACAACACCTCTGCCTACCCCTTCTGGAATACAGGCGTGAGCATATGTATGTATGTTATCTAGTTAGGGCCTTGATAACGCTTCTAAACACCGAAAACGAACCATGCTTATTCCAGTCCTAAATCCATGAAATGTTATTCACCATGGAATGAGATCTAGGTCTAACCTAAAACCTAATGACCTGTTAGTATAGCAAACTAGTCACCTAAATAAAATCAAGAATTCTAGATAATTTCAATGCCAAATGACAAAGGACACCCACATTCGACCTACGCAATACACTAGGTACGTGGGCAGCGAACTTTGAACCAATCTCGGCAGTCATTTTAGAAGTGTCTCTTTGCCAACAATTTACTTTTTTGTAGGTTTTGTATTTGTATCAGATTAACAAGTACAAAGTAGTAATAATATGACAAACTAGCTGTGTTCCGCGGTTTCACCCGCGTAGACAAAATTTTATGGGTTGTGGGAAACATTAGCTATCGGCCAGTGAAAATCCCGTAAAAATCGGTCCAGCCGTTTCGGAGATTAGCGGGAACAAACAGACAGACAGGCGGACAGACGGACAGATAGAGAAAAAAATAAAAAAAATGTTTTTCTATGTTAGCTCCATGTATACTTTAATTATGTATGTAATCAAAAGGTGTAATTTTGGAATTACAAACAGACACTTCAATTTTATTTATCTGTATATGTATATTTAAAACTTTGCACACAAACAGTTTTAGTTGCCGTCTGCGTAATTATTTTTTATGTTCATCTTAGGGGTCAAAGTTATCTCTATTACAAATTTTAGCAAATGATAAAGATTTACACCTTACTTGTCCACAAGATGGCACCACACGTCAGTTGGATCGCATATTGATATCGACTGTAACAGCTCTCTCTCTAACAACTGGCAGGTCACTTGTCCATAATATTTTTTGTTGATTGATCAATGAGCGAGCGTTGTATGAAATAACTATGCTCAATTTTGATCTGGGGGTTTTGTTCAAGGTTATCTAAAGCTATATTGAGTTGGAGTATGTGATACAATTACAGATAGCCAACTAACTAACCTGTGCCGGCACACCGTTTGGTATCCGCAACGGAGGCGGCCGATGCGCGGGGGCAGCCGTAGAACTGGGTCCCTCGCTCTGTAAAAGAATAATTCAATTGAGTAATCATTCAATATTAGAAATTGGACGTTGTGGCTTAGTGAGTAAAATTTTTTTTATAGTTGTTTTTTATTGACGTTCATAGATGGCCTACCAGGGCCTTAACTGAATAAATAATTTTTCATTATCTATTTATGCAGTAAGTGATCAATAGATCTACATTGAAAGTAAACACATATAAAAGGTCGGAGAATGATATCGGTAACATTTATACAGATAATGAGTGACCATTACGCGAATGTAGACAAGCTAAGGACCAACAATCCTGGATGGATTGGAACTTAAACTGCGTAGTTATTGCTGTCAATTATTATTGATATTGCTTAATTTAAGAAGCCGTGGTAGCCTTGGGGTTAGAGCAGTCGCCTGCTACGCAAGCGACTCAAGTTCGAATCCCAGCGGGGCCTGTATCAATGAGTTTTTCTAAAAAACTTATATACAGTGATTTCACACCACGTGCTTTACGGTGAGGGATAACATCGCGAGGAAACCTGCATGTCTGAGAAATAATTCAAAGACGTATGTAAAGTGTCTGAGACGGCGACTCACCATCTGTCACGTTAGCACTTAATCACCTTCGGTGAAAAGTGGGTGTTGTGATTACAACACCTCTGCCTACCCCTTCGGGGAATACAGGCGTGAGCATATGTATGTATGTCTTTTTTTTCACAACTCTCCGCTGACAAGTTGCACGGGACTCTGTGTGCATCCTTATTACCCACTTAACCTGCTCGAAAATTTAAGTACCGTTCGATCGTAATCGAAGAAGCTAGTATTGAATAAAACCCAATGCCGATTTATTCGCTTCACCAAATAAAAGTCTGTTTACCCTGACGTATCCTCGATTGTATTTTCAGCACGAGGACTCACTCCCCACATTCCCAGTCTAGACACGTAGTTGTTATTATTTATCAGCTCAGGCGAGTGTGTGTAAAGTTCCGCCATCTTAGACGAATCAAATAAATCCTCTTGTAAATTGGGGTACAGTTTCATTATAATGAAGTAATAAAATACTTTGAATGCATTTTTTTAGATTACCAGCTAGATAAATTCGGCTACAACACTAGTAGATATACTATATTCTTCTTCTACATTTAATTATACATATTTATTTGCTACATGCTTGGAAAAAAAATATCGCTTTCGAAAAATAATATCGATTTCTCAGTGTCACAGTATCATTGTCAGTACTTGGACATATTTCTTAATGATTCCAGTTTATTGTCGTACCTTGTTGTAGTAGGGGCGGTGATGTACTCGACCATTCTGAGGGGCGTGAGCAGGTTTTTTGAATTCGCTTTCGCGACGGGAAGGCGGGCCTGTTGACAAAAATAATCAATCAGGAACATGTAAATTAAGGAATTACTAACACGAATATGCAATATATTTATATTATCGATGTTATAACAAATCTGTTTCTATTTACAATGGCGCCAAAATTAAATTCATCGATAAGTCAGCTGATACAGCTGATAAATAGATTAAATTTGTTGCTGGAAACTGAAACATTAGATAATTAATAAAGTCCCCTTGAACACTATCAGTTAAAGAAACATACAAAAACAAATCTCGCTATTACCAGTTCATCAAATCTATGCTATAAAGAATGAGAAAAGCTGGAAGGGTGAGAAGATGCAGCCACCCACTTGAACTGGATGGGGATTGAATTTAAAACCTTGGGGTGTCAAACGAAGGCGCTATAATGTATTTAAAGATGCAAAATAAATGTATGATGCTTGTGAAGCCTTACACAATGCTAATGGAGTCATCAAGCAAATTACATATGATAGCTCATCGTTGAGTAATGCAAAAAGCGCCTAAGCACATTTTAAACGGTCCAGTTCTTATCGCACCTTCATTTGAACTTGGGGATATTATTGTTTGATGTCAACTTTCCAAGATTTTTATGGATAAATAAAACGGTGTCACCTTAAAGGGCGAAATCATAAGGCACTCGTTGCTGCGAAGGGTAGGGGCGGACCTCCTAACCCTCCCACGGGACTTGAGGGGAATCTCTGCGAGGTGTTTAGCTGGTTTATGGAGATTGCGATCAGGACAAAGGAGTCCAAGTTACGACACCTAGATTGCCGTACAGTCCCCTTTAAGTAGATAGCAATGCCTTTTGCTACTAATAAACCCAGTTGAATTTATTGTATGTAATTTTATTCCAAGGTTTGATTAAATGGAGGGACTCTAAAAAAAAAGAACTGTTGTGGCCTTAAAGTTTGAGCAGTCGCCTGCTAAACGCAAGTGACGCAAGTTCGAATCCCAGCGGGCCCTGTACCAATGAGTATTTCTAAAAACTTAAGTTCAGTGATTTCACATCACGTGCTTTACGGTGAAGGAAACATAGTGAGGAAACCTGTATACGTCTGAGAAAAAATTCAAAGGCGTATATAGTGCCTGAGACGGCGATAGACTCACCCTGTCAAGTTGGCACTCAATCATGTTCGATGAAATGTGGGTGTTGTTGTTACAACACCTGTGCTTACCCCTTAGGGGACCCTGCTGGAATGGCGTGAGCATATTTATTTCTATTTTTTTTTAAATCATCAACAAAGTAGTAATAAGCAAGCACTTTGTAACGACATCACCAACAAGGATACAGGATACACATAGCTCCCACAAGAGCCATATGCAAGCATCACCAACATTAACTAGATGTGTATATGGTTATTACTAGACCTCGTTGAAACACAACACGTTTGGGATTCCGTCGCCATTGCGATACTCAAACACTTAAGGCTGTACGCTAACTTGCCATTAATTAAAAACATTTTTAACCGACTTAAAAAAAAGATAATTTCTATGTTCGTCGCCTGTTTTTTTAATTACGTGCAAAAATCATAAAATACGACGAATAAATATTCAACAGAATTAGACAGGCCTGAGATTTCGAGTGTGGGAGCAAGTGAGGCCTCTGGAACAATCTTCGTTCAATTACGATCGTGCACGGAGCACTGGCTTGTGATTGGTCAATTTACTATTTTCCATTAAACTGGCGGCTTCCACATTACCACAGCTAACAAGATCCGATCATATGAATCCCATTTGGCGATAAAACGACGTGTTGTCGGCGGGTGTACTTTAAAATCCTCCTTCACACCGCATCCGTGCCGTTTCCTTATTGGATTAGATATAAATGGACATCGCGTAATCGATCGAATCTTGATATAGTTTTTACTTGTCGTATTGCGATCATCCCGTGCAATGAGCTGGTTTACTCGTGTTATTTTGAAAAAGGAAAGGAAACTGTTTGTAATACATTACCTAACGAACTAATTAGACAAACACGTTCACATAGTTAGAGTGCTATCATAAATCTCGAGGCGTTATAAAATGGGCTATTTATTATGGTAGAGGTCTACTTGGTAGGCTACGTATAACAAAATTTATACTGTTGTCGCTAATGTTAAAATTACATTGTAATTTGTAACTGTTATTAAAATTAAGCGTGTTAATAAAATGCTTAAATTAGAAGCTATAACAAATAAAATTGGAAACAGGACAAAAACGTACAACCAAAAGAACAATCAGGACGGATTAGATGAAGAACAAGCTGAGTAATTAGTTTAAATATATATATCTATAAATACCAATCACAACGCGACTATATAACAGAACACAAGTGGCAAATGACTCAACGTCAAGTGAAATAATAGTCGATAACTTGTGCTTCTCAAGTTCTTGTGAGAAAACCAAGACACGTGATTCGGTTCGTGAAACGTTGAAACAAACGCCGCGGCCCCTTTGTTGTTGTAATTGATTTAACTCTACGGGTCGTGGCTGTTGAATCCAGATTTACGCATTTTGATTTCAAATTGGATTTAATTTTGGTACTTAATCTTTCAGCAGAACATTCATAATTTGTATTTATAGTTAGTACAAATAGATATGCCTACTTATAATTATCGTTTGCTGAAATCCAAAACAAGATCACACCAAAAAAGGCACTCAGAATCGAGTCCAAACCAGTTTTCTTATTAAATAAATTGCAAAGGGCGAAATACTCAATTACAGATAATATGGCCAGGTTTTTGTACAAAGCATTACTAAATTCTCAATGCTCAACAGAATTAAGATGATCAAGATACATATTCTGACCCATATCAGATGCTGATTAAAAATATTTCACGAATCCAATTAAGCTCCCAGCAAGCTATACGTAACAGCCATAATTTGCCAGCGCTTTGTTGGTGCTTTGCTTACGTGAAATCCGCTCATTTTAATTCAATCCG
Source organism: Watsonalla binaria (assembly GCA_929442735.1). Classification (NCBI taxonomy): domain Eukaryota; kingdom Metazoa; phylum Arthropoda; class Insecta; order Lepidoptera; family Drepanidae; genus Watsonalla; species Watsonalla binaria. Next base: position 6,988,266 of record OV838938.1, read on the forward strand.
CCGACAATCAAGGTTCTAATCTTCATATTTTTCTCGTTGATTAGATAACGAGTCACGCTTTTGACACTATACTAATATCAATAAAGGAGAACGTTTACCGTTATCGCTTAGATCAGGAATATAAAACACTTGGTAAATCTGTCCAGATAATAATATTAGTTGTTGATGGTAATCACCATGATTTGATCGAGAAGGGTGCGTGCGATGTGTACTAGAGTAGTACTCGTGATACTAGGGAGTTTACTGGTAAAGGAGGAAAGACAGACAGAACAATGGAGTCGCTTGGCCAATGACGCGCGCACCTGCGGGCGTTGACACGTGCGCCGGAGCACAGACCGCGCATGCCCGCCTGTTTCATTATAATTAAATTGCGAATCTTTCAGACGTGTTACGAATACGCGGATTCCAAATTCCAATTAATTCATCATTGAAGATAACATTTAAAGACGGTACCGTAAACAACCTATCAATTCACAGAATGTTTAGATTATGTTTGGACGTCACCCAACTTTAAGAGATACCACAATCAATTCATAATAGTTTGCGTTATCAATAATTCTTCGCACAAGTAATTCATGATTGGTGATTTAAGAGATTGTGAGAGGAAGAGTTAGATTTGAAGCAATTTTCCTCTGTATTTTAATCACTTATTCAGGGAAAGCAATACAGAGTTCGTTTTATTTATAGTTGTTGCATAAGAGGGTAGCTCTTTGAATATGATGATTTAAAAAAGGAATGACGAGTAAAACAGCGGGCACGCGCCAACATCGTTCGGTCGAGGTCGCGGATACGTAGGTAACGTAAGCGGGTCAATGCGATCCGCCTGACTCGTCTCCACACTCGAGGCCTTTCCCTTCGCTACCAGGAAGTCCATCGCATTTATTCAATTCTGGTGTTTCATTTGTCTTTTTGTTCGCGTCTAATTTTGTAACGCAACATTTTAATATAACAAGTTTGGATTATGATTATTTCTTGGTGTCATTTTAGATGATTACATTACTATTACTATAAGTTCTATAGAAGCTTTTTAATTTAAATATATATCGTATTTAAATAGAATTGCTAGTGAATTAAATTCTACATCAGCAACGGTGGTCTCTGTCGGAATCAGAAAAAAACTTATTACATCAGAGAAAAATATAATTTGAAAAAAAGTAAATCTTACATATAGTTAACATTATAGTTTGAGGCAATCTAATGAGATCTTAGTGAGATACATTATCAGACATTAAGGCGTATAAGTAATGTTATCGGGTCCAAGCTTCCGTGCACAAGTTGCATGAAATTTCAATTTATTCGCGACTCACGACGATTACTGCATTCACTCAATTGAACGGTTTTTTCTTTCACAATGTTTACGAACATCTCTTTAGCACGGCTATTTGCGGAATAAATTAATTTAAACTTTTGAAATGCCTGATAAAGAATGTTTTCGCAGAGTTGCTCGTGAAATGATTGATGGGCTCATTTCGTTCTCCTATCGGCAACAGTATCGTCGGTTTTATCAGGGTATTCAGCTATCAACGCACAAATTAGGGAACTCAACATTTCTTCTCCATACTTTTGTAATTTATCATTGTGTTAACAATTCTAGATATTCTAGACAGATTTTACATTTTCTGAAGGAGCTAAGTCTGACTTCAGACACGAAGTTACCTTAACTTTAAAGTAAATCGTATGTTTCTACTCTTACGAAATTCGAACTTTACGCGCGCCTATTACATTATGATGGAGATTTACTAAATATTTGCCTAATTTATCAATTTGGTTTGAATGAATACTTACCTTTGTTTTCCATATTATAATAAGTCTTTATCATATAATTACAATATTGAACACTGTTACAGTCGTCGTAACTTGACCACATTTACAAACGAACGCTAAACATATTACTGCACACATCGGAAATAACAATGGCAGTAGGTATTACCATCTGCGGATACAATAGCGTAGAACAGACACTTTTTTATAGCATTAGCAGTTAAGTGCATATTTATTGGCGGCCAGTCGCATTGCATGTATTTTGTATGCAGACGAGCGGACGCATAAACTGAGGGAATGCGAAGAGTTAATAGCACACTTGCCCAGCGAGCACACGCTAACAAAGACCTCGCTGAGAATACTTACACCTTTATTACTCAACTTTTTCTTTATAGATCAATAACATTGTCAACGACTGTTGAACTTGGCGTATCATACATTGCTTTTGTTGCCACAAATCGAACAGCACTGACCATTATTGCTTTGTACAAATTGACGGGCTTAAAAACTTTAGTTGTTATTTCATTTGCAGTGACAAGTTACGCTGTATTTCCAAAGTATCTTCTTCTAGTCATGAAATAATTCAAAGAGGGTTAACGAAAGGAAAATGTTTCGCAAGTCTCGACGTTAATGAAACCCTAAGTAACCAAATAATAAAAGCAAGATGACTGTAAACAACACGGTGTTAACAAGTTAAGCAATCTTCAGGTAATACGAAATAGCTGTGGGCCACGCTCCCTCGATAAATAACTAAGTTTCTTTCACGCTGATCCTGGCCCTAACATATTTCATGGGCCCCAGGATTACGTACGGAAAAATCTGTCTTTAGGTACTGTCTCCACGGACGAATTCTCTCGGCGATCGTTTTCCTCCTGCCAGCAAACTAATACAAGATCTGTACAAGGTGCTTTTATTTTGGCGAAAAATCATTTCGAAGCAGTTTCTTATAATTTGGCAAGATAATGGTAATAGCGCATTGTCATTGTCATTGTCAACGTGTACCTTGTTTTATATTTGTTCTATTTAAATAGGTAGCACTTCCTAATCAATGCACAATTAACTGATGGATGGCATATAACTTTCTTACCCAGCGTAGTTCGGAAGACTTTTACATCTCACCATGAGCTACAGTATTATTACCGTATTGTATACGTGGGTGGTCGCAAGTAGCGTCCATGGAGACAGCGCCTTAGTCCAATGCCTTAGTGGTTGTCCGCATCGTAAATGGTATATATCGTGAAATCACTACATTGGAAGGTATCAGAATGGCGGCTTTCTACCGAGTCTTTCTACAGCAAACATAAGGGTGCGCTCACGAGGATCTCGGATCAAGTCGGGCTAATGAAAACCACAGTGGGTTTGGTGAGGCGAAACGTTTTTTATGGAAGCGAACCTTTTGTATGTTTTATATTTGGTGATAATAACCTAAGGCAAGCGTTTAAGACCTCCAGTGATACAAAATGAGCAAGCCGTAATATACGTGGGTGTATCATCATTTACGATTTCTCATTTACGAGCTCTATTTTACGATTCTCAGCTAGCTTAAGCAAACGCCGCGTTTTTACATGATATACGATTGATTTTTTTAGGTTACTATGCCGTTCGACTGTTCATTTGCTTCGCGTCATAGATTTTGTATCAAGTCCTACATTTTTGAGTAATGTTTTTAAACGTATTTTTTGTTATCAAATACGTAAAGTGTGTTATAACTGCAATGCTTTGATCTTCACCGCAGGTATTTACATAAGACAATTAGTTATTACGTCCGCAATGTGGCGTAATTCCGGTAAATTTTCTACTTCTTGTCTTGGCACAACCAGTGTTTAAATTCAATATTCAAAACGTTAGAGATAGCATCAATTTTATAGACGTAATTAATATAATGCCTGCGCAAATTAAAGCGTTATGCCGACAATTATACGGAATTATAGCATTCTTTATTTACTGTTATTGGCTTTTAAATAGCGCCTGGAATAAGGTTAATATTAGTTTTATTAGATTAGTAGCTGAACTAAAACTCTATAATACCTATGTACATTTGTATCTCTTATACAAGGGTCCTTTATTACTATACCTTAAGATTACGTATAGTTATTATAGTTCCAATCTACAGGTCTCGGAAAGCAGGTTAAGCCGTTGTTCCTACGCCTGATTTCTCTCCGGTCGTGTCGGATTGCCTCCCATCGGACTATGAGAGTGAGGGAATAAAGAGTGCACCTGTGTTTGCGCACACACTTGTGCACTATAATATCTCCTGCGTACATGGCTAATCCTCGTTGAGATTAGCCGCCGTAACCGAAATTCGGTAGGAGATCATTATTATTAAACAGTATTATTAACACCATACACATACACCAAACAACATTATTCAACTTAAAAACATGGTTTTAACGAAGACTAGACTAAACTCAGTCTACAACTATGTCCATCCCTTTTTAAATTTGTAATACAGAAAGAGGTGGAACTACTTTTGTACCGGGGACTATCTTTGTCTATGTTTTGTAATACGGGGTATGTATTACGAAGAGGTAAAGTTTGTATGTAGGACAATTCAAATCATTCACCGATTTACTATTTAGGCCACATCACTTTTTGGTAAAGTTTTGGTAAAGTGAAAATGTCTAATATACGCTTAAGTCGAGTGGAAAAGTGGCGAAACGCGCAACTGGCACGCGTGTGGTGTCAAACGGCAATAATTTGTCCCCGCCGGCCAACCGTGGTGCGTGGACACGCCGCTTTATCAACTACTAGCTTCCGCCCGCGGCTACGACCACGCTATTAAATTGCCTATGTCCACCCAGAAAGAGCATTCTAAACATCTGTGAAAGAATGTTTTAACCTAAATAAGGAGTTTCGAAAATTACTTACGTCTTAATAACAAACTTTACTACTTTTATTCTCACGTCATTTCGGGTTACGATTTCCTGAGGCAAACTTAGATTTTTCTCTATTATTTCTAAATATATAATACTTCAGTATCTTTTTGGCTATATGCTAGTCGGAGTGCAGCGCTTGTTAATAAAAACCGTATCAAGGTCTGTAACGTTATTTAGAAAGACGATGCGATTAACAAACAAAATAATGTTAGATTTTTTATTCACGACACACACGTTCAAATTCTAAAGTACATTAGAATATACAAAATAATTTTGTATCGAAATGGCGACTTCAATTTATGCTGTCTAAAGATTATCATATTTAACAATGCCAAGGGTCTTTGTTTGAGCATGGGTCTGGTTAAGGTAGCAGACAAACAGTTAAAGAAGAGTCTTCCTAAATTGTAATACAACGTAACATTTTGTCCCAGACGAGTAAAATTCAATGTGTACCAATCGAACAAATTATAAGAAAATTGCAAACCAGGAGGTTTATTCACTCATAAGTTTAAAGTTTACTCCTAAATAATATTTTTCCTGACTATCAAGTTAAAGGAATCTATTGTGCAACAAATTTCTTCCCGGAGCACAGCTTTCAAGTTAAATATAACTTGAAAAAAAACTTACAAGTCGTTAAATAGTAGTATTTTCATAAGTAGGATTTCAGGCTCTCTGTAAGCTAAGCTTTTCTTTACAATCTGAGGAATATTGAATTAGAATTTTATCCTCTAATCATCAAATGGGTCGTCTGTCTACAGTATTTTATGTTAAACACGTAGCATGAGTATAATGTATGTATGTATTTATTTACGTGTCTTGATTGTCAATGCAAAATCAAGGAGCTTACTCATTAAATCAATTCTAAGCACTCCGCATTCGAAGTACAGAAGCGGGATGAAAGACGCATCACCCTATAATTCAGACCCCCTGAACCACATGTGTTTGTATATAGAATATTCGGAGGCTTTAAGGCGCGACTGCTCGCACTAGTTCCATTTTTCTTTTTATTCTTGCTTCCCGGCATCAGATTCAATTTCCAGCTGTCTCCGGAGAGCAATACCTCATATCGTTGTCGTGAGATCGACCTCGGAAGCAATATATACGCAGTTAACATGCTCTGTCTGACAGTATGTGGTATTTCGTAAAATAAAAATGAATCAATACGGATTTCTTTGTAGAAAGTTGCTACGTCTATTGCGTAATTGATATACAATATACAAAATTTGTAGTGTTAAAGTAAAAAAATATGCAAAATGAAAAGTGAAATAGTTCCAGCAACATGCAAGGTGTTAAAAAGTAATAGTAGCGCAACATCGCGTCGGCTCTCGGCACCTCTGAAGAATTATCCTCATAAATTTTCCATTCGCGAATACTCCTACACACTTATATTAATATACCCCCCATATACATACGAGGCCTATTACATAACGCACCCTCACAACGATAGCAGCTCAATTCAAAAATAATGTTTAGGTCATCATAATCAAAGATCGTTAGCATTTATAACTTAGGCAGTAATGAATACTGTGCATTTTATATTTTTAAAGTATATTAGGTTGATAAATTGCCTGAATAACACCACAGATCGCGGACTAGCATAGCATTGTTTTTAGTTGCGACTAGCTGTGCCCCGCGGTTTCACCCGCGTAAATGTAGTTTTATGTAATATAATTACCGTTTTAAAATTGACAAAGTTTCATACAAACGTTCATCCCCTATTTTATCCCCTAAGGGATAGATTTAATCAAAATCCTTTCTTAGCGGATGCCTACGTATCTACCTGCATGCCAAATGTCAGTCCGATCCGTCCAGTGGTTTGGGCTGTGCGTTGATAGATCACTATGTCAGTCAGTCAGTCAGTCACATCATATTTCCCACCGTTTAAACCTTCCCTAAACTTCAAGAAATTGATCAATACCAAAATCACCCGAATCAATCCAGCCATTCTCAAGTTTTAGCGAGACTAACGAACAGCAATTATTTTTTATATATATAAGATTACAAATGTAAATTATAATTTTCAGAGCCATGTTGTAGCCTCAGAGAATGAATGTCAAGGGTGCGAACAACACGCTTTGTAGGTATTATGATCAAATAATGAAGCCTCCGGATTTTATACTGTATGGAATGGAGCTTCTTAGCATCGCAACGGCTAACACAAGATTTCATAATATATTACTAGTTTTATTCTCATGTTGACTGCAATTTTATCTTTCTTTAGTTATGACCTTAAATATTATAGTGCTTAAGGCATTCTCATTACCCGTTAAGGCTAGGTAAAGGTGATATCAACCACAGCGCTTGAACGACAAAAGTTTGATCGTAACCTGAATATTTAAACAGGACCACAGACATACAACTTAAGTACTTTATCATTTATTATAACGAATTATGGACATGGCTATGGTTGGTGATTTATGAATAAATCCGAGCCGAAGTTGTTCGCCAGGAACCGCAGAAGTAGCAAGTGATGCCCTGTGATAAAGTGGAGTGATGGCATTACGCAGGGTGCCTGATAGGAACTCAAGACCTCGATTTTCGGGGAAGACCATTTTTTACACGAACAATTATATTTAAAAAAGAGTAAGGGCACCAATCCTAAATGATAAATCATAAAGTAAATCCTTCAGAAATTAAAATAAAATAATAACCAGCAGAGAAACGGACAGAAATAACTCCTAGGCTAATGATGAAGCTGCAAGTTTTCAAACTCCAATTTATATTTTGACCTGAACAGAAAAGTTATACTGTTAAACAAAACCATCAGGCAGAATTACTTTTATAATTGCTTAACTAACTCTAATTTAACATACTTGGATTAAGCTGCAACCCTCAATGCAGATGTCAGCCTGAAATTAGCCCAATCCAAATCGCAATCCCAAATTCCCTCGACATTTCTATTAGTTCAAATACCTGCACGCAATGCCCGAACTAGTATAGCCTTAGCCCCTTAGGTAAGTGACCGTGGTTGGTTAACCTTCAATCAGCTGGGCCATACGAATGTCGTTTCATTCTTTAAACCCGCCACGTTTGGCGAATGCTATAAGCGACCTTCTGCTCCGCTAATACATTTGAAAATATTTCGGTCAATTGCTCAAAGCATTATTACGACATTATATGTGACTCGTATTTATTAATAGACAGACAAAATACAATTTCATAACGTGTAACTTTCAACTCCCAAGTTCCCAACTTGAACTTATTTGCCAAATGTCAAAAATAATGTGTCAGGTGTCAAATCAAAGGTGTCAGACATACGGACAGTTGTTTTTATATTTGACTTGACAAAAAAGGTTATTATAAAAAGTCGCGTGAATAGATGGTTTGGATGGAGGGACCATAAAGAAACCGCGGGATTTCTTCAACTGACTTGATATTTCTAGACTTAGGCAACATGGGCCAACATGTTACAGAAACACAGCGTTAAAAACCCAATTTCGTCCATTTAGTCCACAAAATATGAAGTGACAAAACAATTAAAAAGCGTCTTACATAGCAATGGTTTTCAAAAATTGCTTTAGCTTCGTCTTTCACTGTAGATGAAGTTGAACTCTTAATTCCCGCAGCCAGCAAACGAACTGCAAGAGTAAATAAAAGAGCAGCCACTGAAACGCTTCATAACTGCCTCACTTTTTATACCGACCCTTATTACTGCACCGAGAGAGCGCACATTTTAAAATGAGCTTTAATACTTCTTTTTAAAACATATCAAAGTCAATTCTCTCATATCCCTATCTCCTAAATTAAGGATGGTTGAATTGATAACAAAGAAAGGATTAAGTCACAGAGCTGAGATATTTATATTATGTTTTTATTTGCGTTAACACGTCCCGATAGTATAAATGAACATATCGAAGTATCCTGCATGGCAAACTTTTGAATAGAGAAGTCATGTCAAACTAGAGAGGAAATGTTGTGAAGAAACGTCTGCGGAAAACTTGGCCATCGTTTATTAACTTCCATCGAGGATGTTTCGAAACCTTCGTATAAAGTAGCAGAACATTAAATGGATATCAAACTCCATCAAATCCTTTTAGATGACTCCCCAGGCCCACCATTAACTGTTAACTTGTCGAATTTTATGCGGCACTCCTTAATTTTGGGATCCCTATTTTGAAAATTTAATTTATGGCAAGAGACTTGGATGTTTAAGATGATTTAAATATTTACCGAATCCTGCTGAATATAAAATTTGTATTAATTACCAAAGGGAAAACTAAATAAAAATCAAATTTTCTTAATCACTCATGTAGATTAAATAATTCTGAAGGTTTGAATGCGAGACCTCATCATTATACACTTTCTGGTACTTACCATAACGTATACGTATACCTTTTGTAATAAAATAATGTAAATGTCGAAGCTCAAATGAAAGGTTGACGCGATGATTATCCCGTTGACAAAGTGCAGCAGGTTCGAGGCCAGGGCTTTATGGGAAGCCATTAGGGCCAAGATAATGTAGTGACAAGTCAATTTGCGACCGTGCACAGGCAGTGCCGTCGTCATTTGTCACAGCCGCAGATCAAATCACCATCGGAATGCAATTGACAACATCGCTGGATCCAACCAGAGCATGACAAATTCATATACTTACTTGCCTTTACAATGGGAAGAATGATGTTGTTTCTACTCTCATTGGAAGTGTTAGAGTTATTATAAATATAAACCCGCTTACAACAGTCAATTTTCGTCAAGCAAAAATGAAACCCATGTCGGAGTCGTTAGTGGCTCTTTCCCTTGGAGAGTTACAAAATATTTGGTGGAATCTTTTCAGATGTGGTAATTTCTCGGATGAGTAAACCCGAGTATGTGGGGAGTCTTTCGTTTGTAATAACAGTAAACATCCTTTGAACGGAGTACATTAAGCCGTTAGTTCCGGCTTCCGTGAATAGATGGCGGGCTAAGTAAGACTCGAACGCCGGTGTTCTCACAGTTCAAGGATGCGAATAAATTATCACGTTTATAATAATAAACGAACATTACAATCGAGAGTGCCAATCTATGAGATTGGCACACAGAATGTAAGAAATTGTGACCGCTGATCAAAATCATACAATCCGCGCCGGATATTGATTCAAGACATTGCGGTTGAAAATCTGAACGACCTCGATATTGCATGTCCATCAGATTTAAGAATAAGATATTTCTCTTATAAAGTCTGCACTTTTGCAAAGATATATTTACTTGTTTTATATTCATTCCTGACTAGACGCAATGGATTAGCGAAATAGACGTCTGTAAGACATGCCTGTTGATGGATCATAGACAAAGATATTTTAAGAATACACTCAAATCGTCCGCTGTTTGTTCTCGCACGGAACTACTATTCGTACGTCTCGCGAGACTAGATAATCGCCCACGATCTCTCGGGTGTTATTTATATTTATTATTTCATGACGTCATTTATTATTGTCGCGTGTGTGACACAGTGTTCAAATAACATGCTTTGTCAAATCATCAGTTTCGTGATAAGACGACCGGTTTGTTTCGCTTAGGTCCGCTACGGGTTTACAATCAGAATTATGTTTTAACGACTTTGCTCATTGTTCTTGAACGCTATTTGTTTACACGTTCAACGTGGAAACTATAAACTCGAGTTCGTATTACCCAATCAATGTAAATGATTTTGCAAATGTTTTATATTGTTGAGTTACAGACACATTAATTAATTCGGTACATTAAAGGAAACTGCTGCAGCTAATATTAGTTCTTTAACTTTGAAGTATTCATCGTTATAATTCTGAATTGTATTTGTCTCTGTTATTTGTATGGGCGTTGTCGCATCTGCGGGCGACATGGCACGCGTCACGTCACACGACACGAATGTTTGTCACGCGACTCCGTACTCGTCTAGCTCGAATTTTTGAATCATTTATCAAACGCTTGTTTACTCACCAGTACGAAACACGGTGGCGCATAATTGGGTCACAGTTCATTGTCATTATATTATACTTGAAGAAGAGTAGTTAATTCACCAATGACCGGACGCCATCGCTTTTTCATGTTCCCTGTTAGTTTGCGTGCTGTACCACAATTCCATTATGATATTGACAAAGATTAATAAAGAATAGTTATTGCAGAGAGAGATATTAATCGCACCAAATGTCTTTATGTATAATTACACTCGCGTGTCTTTCAACACGGAAGGTACATGTAATACTCATAACGCACTTATTATTGTTCGTAAAGGTGGCATTATCATTCCGTACGTTGTTAACTTGCACTTTATAAACTATCGAAGTTGAATATCAAACATAACAGATATCACACGGATAAGATCACCCTTGCTTCTTGATACTTCAGTCGTAGAATCGAGTTTAAGTATACAGAGTGAAACGCCAAACTGCTGGTTTAGAGACGATGTCGTTAGAGAACAATCTGTACTAGGCATACGTGATACGAATGCATAATTAACGACCCATCAAACTAGGATAAACTTGTTCCAACCAGTTTAATTAAGAGCTCCCGAATCATCGTAAACCTCAATAGTGGGCTTTATGCGATGTCTTACGGTTACACCCCTGGCAGAATATCATTATTGTCCGTTTTTATGGGGGTAACGTTTTTACTGCCGCCATTCTTTGGGCAAATCCGTTCCAGGTTTTGAATAAATACACTGCACGCGCTCGCAGATTTAACGACGATATTTGCATTTAAGAGCTTTTTTGCTTCAATAATATCATAAGAATTGAGATCATCCTAAAGATTTGTCTTTATATTCATTTCTTCAGCAATGATTCTGTTATACGATGATTGTTTGGGCAGGGAGTTGATAGGTGATAAAGGCAAATTAACTGTGACTAATATATGCTGTTCTAAAGTTTCGCTATTAATATTAGATTTAACAAAACCACCTACAAGCTCTGCCGCACTTGGTAAACCCAATACCAAAGCAAATGCGAATAGCCGTAAACCCACACAATGAACTGTGAATTATTCACCGGGGACTGCATCTGCTATTCGTGACGTAACTGACGTAGCAGTGACGACGTCGCGTCGTCACAGCCGATGCGACGTCGTGGTGACAAAGTGACCGGCCGACGGACGCTGTACCCGAATCTGAATCATTTATTAGCACACAGCCGCCGCGGCAGTCCGAGCCGTGCTCGTCAATCACTACGAATATTCCTCTCACATACCCATTCCTACAGTTCGGTAATTGTTATTGTAATTTACACTTCATTACTTGAAAAAAACATATTGATATATTTAGCTTTTCCAATACTGTATAATGACATAAGGATGGAAGAGTTAGGAGTGCTCGTGACCGGCGAACATAGTATACCTACCAATGAAGTGATTGATGTATGGTGAAACGAAAGAGGAATAGTTAATGACACTCGTAATGTATAATGACATAACCAACCACTAACTGAACTCTATAAAAACATGGAGAGAGCAATGTTCATAACAGTACTTTAAGCGACGAGAGAAGTAATTTGGTATTAACCGCTTTAACTGTGACTTAATCACCATTACATATACGACATGATAACAGGCATTCGATAACGCAAACAAAACCTTTTTACATGCATGAAAGCGGGACAGGTATACAAATTGACCTAAATTAGCTATTATGCAAATTGTTGCCGGAGGACGACAAAAAAATATCGGGTATCCACTCCAGGGCTCACCTGAAAAATTGAAGATTTCACAAAGTAGCTTTTTGGAGCGCTCCGACCGAGTATCATATAACTTATCCGTTTTTGTTATGGTAATGCCAGCCCCGAATTATCTGTTCCGCATATAATCTTGAGAGAAATAAAAACTTTTACTGCTTTTTATACTTTAGTCGTCTTTGTTTTCGACGCTTTGTATAAAATCTGAAGTAATTTGGCCTGATTGAGCAGGTTATAGTCCTTGCAGACGGAGAACGTGAACTGATTTAGATATTGCAAATTCAAGAGTTCTTAGGGAAATTCGGAACAGTGACCTTATGATGACGATATTAACGGACTTCAAACAAGTTCTTTCCGCAAATCTTTTGTTGCATCACAAGAGAGGAAAGGCATAACTCATGTAAACATTGTCCTTTCTTCGATACATGTAACTAAGATGGAAACCTCGATACAATTTGAAGAAATTAAACGCGATTTCCAGATGAGCGGCTTCAGAATCTTGGGAGCCCTTTGAGGAAACGCTATTGAAACTGATCAAACGACCCGCTTTGTGTCTCTGGACGGCTATTCACGAACCAATATGGGGTGAACTGAATGATTACAATAAGAAAGCCTGTGACATTATTAATTGTGACCTACCTTTCCATTTAATACGGGAGAAAATATATTAAATACTAGACATGCCTTGTGGCGAATAATAATTTTCAGCGACAGCGCACTAAATAATTCTTCAGCGTAAAATACAGTTCTGTAATTAATTGAAAGTACAAGGATTACTTTCAATTAATTACTGATCGCACCAAACCTTTGATAATAAGAGTTTTTATATTTACCCTCTACCTAATAAATCTTTGTTTGGTTTCTATAAACTCTGGCTTGCCTTGAAACTGATTAGCAAAACCGTTAAAACTCAATTAAGCGTTATTTTTTATCATCAGGCGGGTACAACACGTAATTTAAACCAAAAATCCATAGTTAAAAGTAGACAAAGTGTCACAATAAGAGGGTAAATATGTGATGAATATTGTCAGTAATGGTGGATGTACTCACATGGTGCTGGGCTGGGCGGCTCCGCGCAGATACCGATAGACTTGCTGGGATCGTCTATGAAGCACTGCGCGAGGTGGTAATCCCCGAGCTTCGTCTGGATCTGCTGGCTGACACGGTCCCTGTTGCCAGTGACCTGAGACAAAAACATTTTACATTGTTAAAATGCTAAATGATAAAAGTGAACGCTGATTAGAGATACTTGTATAGTTCCATCTGGTGCTCGCGACTCCGTCTGCGCAGGATTTGGTCTTTCTATATACCTATTAATAAATTATGGCCTTTGTGTTATTTAGTGAAAAGCTGTTATTTCGGAATTACAAACAGACATTTAAATTTTATTTGTCTTTATAGTTATAGATTTAATTCATTTTGCAACGTTAACTCTTGTGATGGAGCCAATTATTTTACAATGCGACAACATAAATCCTTAAACTCGATGAGGTTTCAAACGAAGTTCGTGTAGGCGTTACACCAACAACTTTATTTGCAAGTACAAATACTGAAGTCAATGGACTTGAATCATGTTATGTTTTTAAATAAACGCGATTGAAAGCATTCATCTTTGCATACACATGTCTGGATAATTATAATTTATTTGTTGGTTTCATATTCAGTGTAAGGACTAACTAAACTAAAAATAATAAAATATGCCCACGCCATCCCAGAAGGGTCCCCGAAGGGGTAAGCAGAGGTGTTGTAACAACACCCACATTTCACCGAATATGATGAAGTGCCTATGTGACAGAGGGTCCACCGCCGCCGTCTCAGGCACTATACATACGTCTTTGAATTACTCCTCAGACATATACAAGTTTCCTCACGATGTGTTCCTTTACCGTAAAGCACGTGAAAAACTATAACTACTTACAACGTAATTTACAATTCTAATCCGTATCACAAAAAAAGATGGAAATATTCTAATCCTTGGATAATATTTATTATGTTTCCTTACGCTACCTTTATTAAAAAGGTGTAAGTCCTTCCGTATTCGGTTGGTTAAACAAATCTTTCACCACACACATCCTAAATTAGCCTACATTAATTAAATATGCTAAGTTATTCAGTGAAAATATAACATTCTATTAGCGAATAAATGTCCTAAACCTACACAATAATCCTACACAACAATAGTATAGATAATAAGTTACGGGTGAAGCCGCAGGGCACAGGTAGTATGTTCTTAAATATGGTTAAGAAAAATACGAACACGAGGCGGGACTCCAACCCACGACTAACTAACCTCACCATTTTCATGAATTTAGAATGTAAACATATGTGTTATGCGTAAAAATCTAATATTCAGTGTCAAACATGTTCTTATCAATGCCTTTCCAATCGTAGATTGATTAAACAGTGGATCGCATCGGAGACGAGGCCGTGCCATGTGGCAAGCGTCTCATCTGCACGTCACGTCATCTGCTCGTCCTAAATAAACCGGTTCAATGTCACAGGTGTGAATCATACCATACATATTGGGCATGGCCATATTTATACTAATACGAGCTGTGCCCGGCAGTTTCGCCTGCGTTAGCATATCAATACCAATCCATAAAAGCAGCCTAAACTTTCATCCCCTATTTTAGCCACTTACGGGTAGAATTAATCAAAATCCTTTCTTATAGGATACCTACGTCATATCATCTAACTGCATGCTAAATTTCAGTCCGATCCTTCCAGTGGTTTGGGCTGTGCGTTGATAGATCACTATGTCAGTCAGTCAGTCAGTCACCTTAGAGTTATATATATTTAGATATAAATCTGAAGAGTTTATTAGCTTAAAGGCGCTAATTTCAGGAACTACAGTAATATATATTTCAGTGTTAGATTTATGATACGTATAATATCATCACGCTACGTAAACGAAGTCGCGAGTTACAAAGCGTTAGCCTAAAGTAAATACTTCACGCGGACCAAGTCGCGGGCAGATGCTAGTAATAATAGTAGCTCTGACTGTACATAATGAGGTCCGAATAATAAGAAATTTACTTAAACGAACTCAATTTTGGGTCAAGGTCATGAACTTATGGGGAAAAAAATCGATTAAATATACAATATCAATAAACGTCTGGCCCGCATAAATGTGCCCGCATTGCCATTTTAATATGAGCATAAACCCGCCCCTAGTTGGTCATACGCAAACAACACTCCTATTTTTGGCATAATCCCCGCTTTATTGAACGCAAAGGTAGCTACGCGGCTTATCGATATCACGAAATTGAATAAATAACCTTCCCGTATATTAATCGGCCGACGACATTATCCGTGCAAACGAAATCTGTGGGCACATTTTCATCATGTTTATATTTAGTTACGTGTTAATCTTAAAAACTTTTGTTCTGCTCAAATATTAAAACCATGATATTGGATCAACATTACAATGGCATTAACGCAATCAATTGAAGAATAGACCAAAAAACCTCACCTGGACGTGCTCTTTTCATTTGTGAAGTTACACCGGTTTTTATTGTCAGCCTTACAAAAACTATGCGAATTTAATTTTGAGAATGCACAGAAACTGGTTTTAAATTAAATTGATACCCAGTTACCTAGATAGCTTGAGAATTATCTTTTTTATATACAGTAGTTTTTTACTACACAGATACGGACAGACTGCCGCTTGGGTCTAGTACTCGCAAACGCCACTGCGGAACGCGTGTTCCAGGGTTCGGTCCCCGTCCAAAGTGTTTTTGGATTTTCCTATCTGTAGCCCGTAGTCTGGCTTAGTGCCCGATCAATGGCAATAAGCTCGTCCCCTATTATATGGGATTTAAACATTAAGTGGCGAATTGTGCTTGTAATATATCTAAATATATATAGCTCAAACGTGACTGACTGACTGACTGACTGACATAGTGATCTATCAACGCACAACCCAAACCACTGGACGGATCGGGCTGAAATTTGGCATGCAGGCAGATGTTATGACGTAGGCATCCGCTAAGAAAGGATTTTGATTAATACTTTGTCAATTTTAAGCAGATATATTATATAAAACTAATTACCATATAAGCACATCTATGCCTGCATTTTTTTTTGTTGACGAGGAGGAAACCTTCAAAAGGTCCCCGACCGCCCTGGGAGAGGCAAATCGGGGTATGTGGGATTTTTACCGCACTAAAACCCCCCCGGTGGCCATCCTCAGTGCTCAGGGGGGACTCCGGGTACTCTGATAGAACGCACCGGTGTCACATCGCGCTGCCACCTTCCCGGGCCCGCGGCTCGGTGGTCAAAGCTCCCACCCCGACCACCGCCAGCAGGCCCTCCGGCCCCCTTTTAACTTTATAATAACGTTGTTAGATTTCATTAGGTGATCTATGCCTGCCTACAGTATGCCTATACGTATGTATTTTTTTATGATCATTAAGATGCTTTGTTGAAATACATGTACCTAATTGTTTGTAAACATACACCAGCCAAATTATTTATTCTTGGAAAGTCAAATTGGCTTCATTCATTTTGTTACATCATCGCAATAAAAGAAATAAGACAAGGTTCACATCTCTCTCAATGGGTACCAATGCCAAGAGACGGTCGTCGAGAAAAGCGTACTGAAATCATTGGATTAAGAGCAATTTTCCCTTATCGCAATACTAACACTTGATCGACGTCTCGCTAAAATCGTATTACAATTCAATACACTAGTTCAATTGTTGCCGAAGTCCGAAACAATTTGCAATTTGATATAAATCAAACGGAATCGATTTGAGCACGCAAACACCAGTCGCATAACATGTGCCTACGTTTTACACAATAGTCGAAAAGGTCAAAATTATCTATACTCAATATTATAAAGCTGCAGAGTTTGTTTGTCTGATCGCGCTAATCTCAGGAACTACTGGTCCGATTTGAAAAATTCTTTCTGTGTTGGATAGTCCATTTATTGAGGAAGGCTATATATTTTATTTTCAAAAAAAAATTGAGATCCGTAAGAAAATTGTAATTTTGTAACCCAAGGTGTAAAATCGAAAACCTATTTATGCGTGCGCTGCGAAAACTATTCACAATAGAACAAAATGATGTACTACGGGTTTGTAGGTCTTATTAAGATCTACAAAGAAGTCCGCGAGAGCACATATCTAACTATTATAGTTTAGTCACAATAACGACTTGTATGTTCATAAAAACTATTAAATCGTCTGAAATAAAGTAACTACATTAAATGTGTATCGTTATATTAACCCTTATCCAAATGAATCATTATGTTATCAAGGGCATTTATGTAGAAGTAAAATAATTTTTGTTTTATTTCAATCGGACATTTCGTTGAGAAATTATCACGAGTATAAAAACGCCAACAATTGGTACCTAATAGCGAGTTATTTTCTAAGTGCAAATAAAAATATGCAAGGTACTGACATAGAAAAACTAATATTATTTTCTTTGTCTGCCTGTCTGTTTGTTTGTAAAACATTTAGGGTACCGCGGCAATTAACTTAAATCCACGCGGGTGAAACCGCAGGGCACAGCTAGTATTTATTAAAATATTATGACATTAAAAATTCCCGTCTGGTGGTTGATTTGATTGAAATGGCAAATCATTTATCGAAACCTGTTTCAATAAAATGTTTTCCGCGTGGACGTATGCCGAGCTGCGAACTTCGTGTCATATCGATATATGTAATACCGCGTTGTGATATTTATGCATAACTAGCTGTGCCTTAATTCCATGGTTAGCCCGCAGAACCCTAATGTTTTTTTTTTAAATATAAGTTTTATTTTGATTGTGGACAACATCTGTATAGATAAATAAAATTGAAGTTTTGAAGCACAGCTTTTCACTTACTCCATATGAATGAATATACGGTACTGACTTAAAAAAAAAACAAGAAAAATCTCTTAATCTCCATAACGGCTGGACCGATTTTAACGGGACTTTTACTGGCAGATAGCTAATGTTACAAGGGGTAACATAGGCTCTTTTATTTGAAAAATAAAACATTTAGTGCTCCACAGGAATGAAATTAAATCTACGCGGGCGAAAAAGGGCATTAGTCTTCAATATACTCATACCCATAGACCCGACAAAAACCAAAACATTAAGCTGTACTTGGATTGAACAACATAAAGTTCAAAGACCGTTAAACACAAATCGTCGCTCAAAATGGGTTTTAATTTCCTTTAATACCAACTGGTATTGTTTGTATGTTTAAGGGATTAATATGGTCTTTAAGGTCGAATAGGAATAAAATAAACAATTAAATGATCCGAGAACGTTTCGTATTTGTATGAAGCTCCGGACAAAAGCCAGTCATGCAGGTCACTGAGCAGGAACAATTTGCCCATTTCAATGGAAATCTGCGAGTTAAGCGTGTGTAACTTTAATTTAATTAAAATATTTAATATCAAAACACCTTCCTACATTTGATCTTTTGAAGTTCCGCTTAAAATGCTTCGAAGAAAGTTTTTTGAAAATCAAAGTAAAAAGGCAGGCGCACTTAAAGATGTCACAATTACACAACAACCTGAATTGTATCCATTTTGAAGAGCATTCTAAGTGGAGGAGATTAGAAGTAAAGTAAGTATATAGTGGACCCTAAGTAGTAGAAGAGGGTCGAGTCGAGCTGATATCTAACATGGTCGAGGGATAACATGTTAGATTCCAATCTGCAACCTGTGTGCCCATTAATTTCAAAATTGTCCAACTAACCTTACGGCATAATACGAAATTAAAAAGAATACACCAGCAGAATTATCCTAAAGTCAACAATTCTGTACGTATTTGATGGTACGTTGTGGGAGTCAACGCCCCGCTACGGCCGCCTCGCGCCGCGAGCGCCCGGTCGAAAGGACGGTACTTCACAGATAGACAACCTAAAGGTTTTTAAACCCGAAACATTCATCAAACGATCAACTATAAATAGAACCTTCCAATTTAACATTAATGTTTGCTTAACCAAGCTAATAAATCTGCGGTAATGATCTTGATGATAAGAAATGACGCCAGCTGAGGATTGATAATCCATAGTCTTGATACCATAAAGCAATCAAGACTGATCACGTACGTGTTGCGTTCAAGAAAATACCAAAAGAGCGACTAAGCGATGCGCATGATCTTTAAATTTTATCGCCGATTTTGCTGTACATGTAATAATTATTTGAATTGCTAACATACTGGGAACTGTTTTTATTGATTTTAGTGTATGAGAAAACATTCGTGATAAGGTAAGACAATCCAAACTATGGATTACTAGACCAGAACTTCCTGGGCATTAAAATATTAAAGTTGTAAACCTTATAAAATATTGTAAGATCACAAACTCACGAAACATTTATATTAACTAGTATATGTGCCTGTTCATTACCAGACTCCTTAAACAAAATAAGTTTGAGCACAGGCTGGGAAGTTAGCTCATTGGTAGGTACATATGAAGAGAACATTAATAACTTCCTCGAGGAAGTATGACGCATGAGAGCACACCTTCAATTTGGCGTCTGCCAGCTCAATACCAAGAAAGCAGCTCAATGTAAGCCTAGGGATTATACCGCACCATTTTAGGTCACTGAATGAATATCCTCCCACATTTATAGCATAACAATTTAGAACTAAATCAGGTTCAGAAATGAAATCGCAATAATCTCTCTGGCTTTTTTAAGTCCCAAGTCTGGTTTAATTTTGTCAATCGTATGTTACGTATTTGTATATTTATTCAGGTCAGGCTGAGCTGTACCAAGCGAATCGAAATCAAATTTTGAGATAAAAAATAAACTAAATTTATTCTAAATTGGAACCCTACTGCTATGATCCCTTGATTAATTCAATTAATTCGTTCAAAGGAACAGAGATACAAATAAGATGGCCTATTACAGAACGTGAACATATCGGAGTCAATGTCCTTAGCTCACACTGAAGGGTGCAAGATTAGGGGGCGCCGGCCGAGGGGTGAGTGAGATTATAGCACACTAAAATGAATAAAAATACAAGACTTGAAAACGAAATGAACATTATTCGATTATTAATGTATAGTGGCAACACATCGCAAAACGTAAGTCGTCGACCTATATCGACCTTCGTGTCAACGACTTTGTTCCGATGCCATTAAAGGAAAGGACAATTTTTCAATCAAACAAGTGCAGTGTGAAGATTTCCTCGAAATTGAGAATAGCAAATACCTCCACCGTGTCCCCAGTAATAACTTGGCATCGTATTCTGAATAAGTAGTAAGTGTAAAAAAATGTTGTGGGCTTGTGTCAGCCTCTGCGAATCTGACATGGTTCCGAGGCTATCCATTAGGCTTACAGTCTCGCTTTGGAAATTGTCTGACAGTCTGTGTATATTTGCGTTACGATTAAAAAGGCATATTTTCATTTAGATGTTTGAGTGGTGGTGTGTCGAGCGCGGGGTGGCTTGGGGGTGGTAATGAGGCCGTCTAGACGGTTTGGAATACTACAATGTATTTGTACTATGCCGCCATTGTGCTCTGTCCGCAAACCTGCCATCTGCTTCTCCTTAACCTATCGTTCGCATTAATTAGTAACGTGGGAGCGAATAAATTAATATGCGCCCAGGTGGTGCACGGTTTTTCATATGAAACATAATACCGTGATAAACTGACGATAAAACATGTATGTATAATGCTGCACAGCTGCGTGCCTTAATGCGACCTTGACGACAATTTATTTAGACTGTCGCTACCAATAATGATCAATATAAAATTAAAAAAGAATAAGGGAAAAGTAAAAAAAAAACTACGACTAATACCTATTCACCTATCAACATCTGAATTTATTTAGGGTAAAGTTAGTTCGTACGTCACGCAGATGAAGTCGCGGAAGGAAGATTATTAAAATAATAAAGATCAGTAGGTTAAGTGATGCATCACATCATAATTAACGACAAAAGGGAGTAGTGTATTACATTAATAATATCGTTCACGTAATAGAGGAAGAGTTCGCTTTACACACAACAAAGAGAACTCGAGACACATAAAAATACGCACAAACGGAAATGGATATTGCGAATATAACCTCAATACCTCTATCTCGAATAAACATGGAGGTGTGCGACAGAGACAGCTTTATGTACGTTCGAATGAAGAAATACTGGCAATAGAATGCAGTATACATAATAGGTTTGATAGGGGCACGCACGCACAGTACACCTGAGCATTTAATGTGTTAATATGTTTCGGCGGCCTTGGCTAATTGATACACTAACTAGTGCGACAAAGTGGAACGAGAAGATGTATTATAAATACACGCCCAATTGGCTCCGGTACACTCTCGATAGCAAAATATTCTAACAGGCCACGTTAAAGCTACGTCTAAAAATTTTACGCAATTGACATATTTCGTTTTATGCAAACCTGAACAATACGATTCTTAACAAAACAAAATAGTGAAAGTCCTCACAGGCAATCGTTTTGCAGTTTGCGTAATTTCAGACAAAAAGTTTTGAGGTATTTTAGAAAATAATGACGCTTTGCATTTACAAACACTAAACAAGTATTATAGTAAGCGTCTATGAATAAATAGATGCAAGCAAATTATTGGCTGAAAGTGAAATTAGGCGCGCGGTGCCAATTGTACAAACAAATGAACGTTGCCACTAACAAATTGTTCATTTCTACGTTCGTCTGTTATCTCCAATTCTCCAGTAAGCACTGTACAGCGATTCTGTGCTATGCATATGTAAAGCAGTGTTTATGTAGAACTACGTTGTATGGTTGCACTCCCCCTGTCAGACCCATTATATCACGGGTAGCGGGAGGCAGGGTAGCTTTAATTACACTTGTCTGAGTGTGTTTATGCGCATATGTACCTTGTCATAAAGTGGGTCGCGCGAATGCAGGCAGCCGAGAAAAGCCGGTAGGAAGGTTTAAAAATTTCAAGTCCGCTATATTTCACCAGTATACGATGAATAACGGCTTGGTTCACTAGTAGATCCATTTATTTAAATGCCATCTGTGGTAAAAGTTGGATTATTGAGTCGTAGACCCAGGTGCGAAGTTGGCAGACGGACGATTAACTAGGCTTTCGAGTTTCAACTAGGGGTGATTTAAGGATATTAACAAAAGGCACACTAATTATTTGTCCTCGATTTTGCACTTGTCAAAACATCCTCAAAACAAACATTCTTAGTATGGGTAAATCATTTTGCACATCAAACACTTGAGCTTAATGTTATTTTGGCAAAAATATTCTCCACAATCTACGACAAAGTAATAACGTAATTACTTTCGTCGACACGTAAACAAAACGACCTCGAACTCGCTTGACATTGGTAGATACGACCAAATCAACTTGATCTACCACTGCTGGAATGTCGTTAAACAAATCTAATGGTATGTCAAAGGCATGTCACGTTATCTGGGTCCATGTTATACTAGACTAGCTGCTATCATCAAGGTAGCCACCATTGCCATCAGCTTACTACTACCAGACTAACGACTAAACACGTGCGGGAATAAAGCCACATACTTCACATTTACTGCCGTCGATCACGCGATCCGTAAAGTTAGACACACTATTGCTAACAAGTAGATAGATTTCTTAGAAACTGTTTTGAGCAACTTTTTGCAGAATTTACTATATTTGTACTATCATTACTTGGTAATTCGGCTACTTTTGAGGTCGATACTAGAAGATTCGCTTGAAATGAAACCTTTACTCAGAAATGTCTTGACACTAATCATCTCGCTTGCATATTCTGTAAGACACGGTGTATGTGATCCCGAGTGGCCGGAGTTATCTATTCTAGCGTGACCTACGTGTCGGAGCACCAAGTGTGTTAACGTTTTATCCTCCGACGTAAAAATATCATGTTACTATTCAGTAATGTGACATGTGCGACGGCGCAGGGCCGGCACGTGTTTCTACGACCAAATGCGCGGGCGACAACGAAAAAATTATCAACATTAACGTTAATATAATATACCAATATATAAGCGGGCTGGGGCTTTTCTCGCTCAGAGAATCAGCATTGCTATTCAACGTGGCAATGCTGCCAGCCTTCTTGGCACGATCCCGAGAGACACCGATTTGGGACAAGTTTTCTACTTGTAATTAGTTTTTGATTACTTATTTATATACCCCTGGTAAAAAAAAAAACAAAAAATATCCTCGATGTGTACGCTCTAAAGTCGATTCCGCGATTATCTTCACTTGAATTTCAATAAAATTCAAAAGTGTAAGAATGAAATAAGTTTCTAATCTTACGTACTTAATCATAACTGACAGAGATCTGGCGAATTTGAGCCTTTAAAGGTACGGGGAGTAATTATGTTAAATAACACAGTTATGTTTCATATTGACGTTAGTCGTTGAGGCATATTTGTTTCGCCTTAGGAATCATATGTGTATTAAACATTTGAATTCGCAAATTATAAGGGGAAACATTTGGGCACCGCCTTCTTAACAACAAACAACTTCATGTAATCGCAAACATTCCTGCTCATCCTTTTGAAGAAACTTTTTTAATTATTGAAACGTTATTGAGGGACCGAAGGGCGCGTATTTAGCCAATTTTGGGTGAAAAATTCCCCTTTGCGATCATAACTGAGAAATAAATTTACGCAAATATCTGACTGAATATACCTACAGTCAATTAGTGGATAATTTGAGATGATTTGAAATTAAATTTTAAGTATTACAAAGGAAAGCATAAGATGTTAGTAAGCTTAAATTATTTCTCAAAAGGGGGTTGCCATCCGCCAATAGCATCAGATTGTACAAACCATGGGTTTGGTCCCTTTGAATATTAATAGAACTCTTAACAAAATAAAAACAGCTTTAAAAGTGAAAATTAATTGTTTAGTAGTAAACAAACTCCAAATTCGTTTAATTAACCCGAAAATGTTGACACTAAAGTGCTCCAGCGGGAGGCGAAATGTTTCTCAATGTTATCTTCATTTCAGGATAATTAACCGTCCACTTCGAAGATCATTAATTAGTTTAATACTTATTAATGGATACAAAAGGCCTTACCAAAGTCTGGAAATTGACGAAATAGGAACGACTAAAGAATTTAAATAAAAATATTCGTTATTCATTTCACATATCCTGTTTTTTCTAATCAAATATTTTTCGATGAAAAAATATTCATTCATATATACTAGGCTGCAGCCTGCAAAATTTCAACAGGGATACGGGCAGGATATTTGGTTGTTCAAAATGATATAACTCTGAATGTACGAGCAGGATTAGTGGCCGAACCATCCAATTAGGGTTTGCAATTTTGGTCCATTTCCTCGGTTTGTTGAAATGGAACCAGGACGACCATGCATCAGTATTCACAATACTATTATCCATGTTTTAAAGTGCCTTTGTAAGGGGCTTTTGGTCAATCTACAGAGTCCTAACCTCATCCCTTTGTTGTTTGAGACCGGATCAGTGCAATACGCTTTTCTCTTTGTGTTACCTCGTCAGTAAACTATACCTTATACGAATCAAGTTTATCAAGTTCTGCGGATGTGATGATAATTAACTCAAAAGTAGTCTCTACTAATGTAGTTGTCACAATATGTATCTCATAATGTGTTTTCACCTATAATGCAACTATCAAGATTGGTAAACGAACTGGGTTGTAAGAGACACGGTTCGGAAGAAAGTAAGCAATGCAAGCGTCGTAGGCTGCAGATATAATTTACAATCAGGCGGACTGTATGCTTATGCTTGGCAAGTTTATTTTATCGTGGAGTATCTGTTATAGATACAGCATCCACAACGGGGGCAGCGGTAGGGTCATTTCGGAATCGTACCGACTCAACTCCTGGTGTCTCTCCTGGTAGCTGGTGAAGGAGGTGCACGTGCTAAGTATTCACAGTGACCTCCGGAGACTGACCTGTTAGGCCCCTTTCTTACGATACCAGACTGAGCTCACTTGCAACCAGTATAAAACAAGTGTTGAAGGAGGTACTAACCCTGAAGGGAGCCGGGAAGAGTGACGAGGCATCGGGCTCGGGGGCGTGCGCGTGCGACATCTGGTGCGCGCGCGCCTGGCGCTCGCGCTCCCTGTCGCGCTCGCGGTCGCGGCCGGGCCAGGGGGCACTGGGGGCCGCGCCGCCCGAGCCGCCGCCGCCGCCCCCGCCCCCGCCCCGCTCCCACTTGTCGTACCTGCAAACAAACAAAAAGTCATCAAACTATATTCACAATATTTTATACCAATACAAGCAACCATCTTCACGTCTACGACGACATTTAAGTTTAAACCAGTATTTTGCACAAGTCACATAGGAACTGGAATAGAGTTAGCAGAGGTATTATAAACACTAAATATTCATCCAGACTATCCTTATTCCCATAGAGAGGGCTTGAATGTAGGAAGATACACTCTTTCAAATCACAGTGTAAGAATGTACTTTCCTAAATTCAATCCCAACGTATCCTTATCCGGACATTACTGTATGTGCAGGCTCCCAACCCATAAGATCATCACGTCTCTGATAAATCAATATTTTCTATTAATTAGCCAATCAGAACAAAAAGGTGGTTATTACTATATCCGAGCATTAAATTAACTTTGATGAAACCGTGAAATCAGTTCAATGTTAAATATTTAAATCCATCCCAGGATTGTACGCAGATGAAACAGGTGAGCTGCCTAATAACGCTATAATATTTGTAGTCGCGTCGTCATGGTGAGTGGGATAAGGTGCTTAATTACCGTGCAAGTAAAACCACATTCGCGTAACAGTTTATGGGATTTGCGGGTTGTTGGGTGACGGAGGCTGCGAGAAGTGTGTTACGCAAACGTTAAACACTGCGATAATTAGCTTTATTGCTGTTAAAATAAAGATTAATTTTGAAAACGACATGTGTTTTAGTGCTTAGCCCCTGTTTATTTGTTCCGTGAATACAATAATTGGGTTCAGTGAGATGAGTTCGTTATAATTAGGTTTAATAAGAAGTATACCTCGTGTTTAATTTAATTTAAACTCGTTAAATCAATTATAATACATTAATTATTTTTTTACATTGTAATTTAGCTTAATGTAATTTGTCAGGGCTGTATCTAGGGCACGGGAATACCTAGATGATCCTGGGACCTGGATTGCATAAGATAGATAAATATATAGGATTCAAAACCCCTTGAAAGATATTCATATTTATTACAATGTTTTGCAATAAAGTTACCAATAAGTGCTTGAGCTAATATTCAAACAACTTGCATGTTTACAATACATTCAGGGGTCCATTAATCACAAAAAATCCACAGCTATTTTGTAAACATATAACTTCTCAAAATTGAACGAAACGCTATTAAAAAAAAGCGATATCAAAATTAATTATATGTTAATTTGATTATGGATTAATTAAAAGTTTAATAATGTTCAGTAACTGGGTAATCCCCAATAAGTGGGAAGTCCTCAACATCCTCAGCCAGCGTTGGAATTACAGTTCATCAATACCGCTAAAACAATTAAGCCAATAAATTATATTCATTACGATACATGCTCATAGTGTCAAAATAGTAGACGATTAATAATGTCAGAACCTGTTTGATGCATTCATAACATAGTATCATACTGACCAAGCGACATTTACGTAACTAATACTTTGCAAATTATACCAAGTTACCACCGACCAGTTTCTAGTTACAACAAATATTAATAAGGATGGATAATACGCAATGTATTCTGCATTTATAATGAAAACACCAATTGATTCTACAGACGTAGTGTGTAATAGATACAGTGTCATACGTATATTAGCAGACTTGTTTGTAATGCTATGTCCTTGAATCTAGTTCACACGTCCAATTGTTACACTTAGCACTTAGTAGTAGAATGTGAGTATTACTTTTGAAATCGATTCAAAGTTGGTGATTATAATTCGTCTCAATATCACTTTCTTCAAAATATATCGAAGGGATGCTAAAAATATTGAACTTTTGCTCCTGACAATGTATCACTTATACACAATAGTCGTGCCTTGTGGTTTCACCTTTATTTTTATTTCATGGTTTCCTACACTAAGTTGCTCCTTGTAACATCAGCAATCTGCGAGTGAGAGAGTTAGTGAAAAGCGGTTAATTTTTCACATCAACAGACACATCAATTTCATTTATTTGTATATATATATAGATAATACTATTAAATTAAATACTATTGATGCAAGTGAACACTGGTTAACCACATACGTCATATGTTATAATCAACGTATACATATGACTGTAATCCGCGTCAGAGCATCGGATCTGTACTCATTATTTACGTAAAGGTTATTCCGTATCGTATCGCTTACATAAGTGATATTATTTCAATAGTTAAGTGAACCATATGCATCATACATACAACATTAAATGTAGATTTCAACGAGGAATGAGGTCGAGGTAAGAAAATTACGTCTGAATTAATCACTGTGACGTATGGAATAAAAGATACGGGAGGAGTGCGCGCGAACGAGAAAAGATACATCTTGGCAATTATAAGTACTGTATTAGCACATGAGTGGGTCACATCCATTGGTTAAGTTTAGCTCCACTCTTATCGTCGTTTACCCCGAGTGTCGAGCGATACAAAAATAATTTTACCCTCAAAATCATAATTTTCTACTATCCAAAGCGAAGATTCTCAAATTTCTTAAGTTAAAAAAATATTTAAATCAGAGGCTCTAGATGTACTGAACAGTAGTAGTTTTCGGAAGATATTGCTAGAAGCTTTTAAAAGCAGTAAAATTTTGATGCATCTCATTTCAATCTCATCTTGAGAATAAGTAAGTTTAATTGGTAATTAATCTGAATGCTTTATAAATACCATAATGTCATCTACGTACGTCAACGTAGCAATCAAAATAAAACACTCCCTGATACATTTATCTCAGAAGGTTCTGAAATACGAACCTTGCGATACGAGTCAGAAAATTCCAATGTATTCTTTCATCTGGGAACATACATCGCATTCCGTTTGAATGGGTCATTGGTAAACACGTGTATTTTGTTGAATATTTGTTTTCAGACATTTGGATCTATGACAAGTTAAGCGTACGAGTACATTATGGTTCAGGAATGGAAAATAAAATTATTACATTTCAAAAGTACAAAGAAAGCGACGGAGATCGAAGAGGTATACAGGAGGGAATCAGATGTACCGACAAGAGATTAGAGTTAATCTCTACATCAAAATGAAGTACAAATAATTTTGTTTGCGTACGATAGATAGAAAAGGGTCACATGAAGCGTCCAAAACATGGGAGTCAAGAAGACTCAAACACCGTGCAATTACAGCATTTTCCTAAGACTGATCGATGGCCACTGGGCTTAATTTACAATCTAGCTAGACTCAAACATATATTGAAACAATCTAATGTGTTCCAACAATAGGTCCAAAGTCAAAACAAAGCACAAATAGTCATTGCCGTGAACGATGTTGAAATGCCCGCAGACCACCCGGCTGGACCGATGGGAAGTATCACGTAGTTCAATACAAACTAAAACTAGCAAACATTCTATGTTGCTCCGAGAAATTATATGGTGCGCTCCGGCGTTTCTATTACAGGCGGTCAGCGAGATAATTTTAGAAGTGAATTCTATTTTTGTGTGCATGTGGGTCGTTTTTGTTTGTTTATCAGTTTTATTAGTCGCAGCCGTGTAATGGTGATCATTATCATCCGTGGAAGGTGGTCGCTTTTCCTAAGATGAGTCAGTTCGTCGAATACGGTTTTGGGGTGCAATCCAGATAATTTTATGGGACACTCTGCAAGATTCCGGGTAGTTTTACGTAGTTGTATGACGACAATCATTGTTTGAGATGTATTAGCTAACGAGTGAAACGCCATCTGCTTATCGCTTACAAACAATGGTGTGGCTTACCATTTAGTCGCCTTTACAACAAGATAAGAAGGAATAACACACATCGCGGCGAACGCTTTGACACTGCCGTGTCTACCTACTAGCATACATTGTAAGAGTCAACGTTTCACAAGCTTCGTGATAAAATAATGTTGATTTACTCATGTATTATCTAAAGAAAAGCTAGAATGCAACTGTTTGTGAGGCAACGTATAATCAAATTTGCATCAACAAAGAAATCGTTTAACGTATTTGTAATGTCTGTACCTCGGTAGGTGTAAGGCGGGGGGGAAGAACACAATTAAAGTACGTAGTGACCGTTCAATCGTTTATTGCAGACTGTCGGCTGCCGCACAAATTCCCACTACCTACATAGTACGTTATAATAACTGGCGTACACCACATTCCTCCACCTTAAATTACAATTAAACTATAACAACATACAATACAATCCTTATGTCTAACTAATTATAATATAAATATATATTTAACAACAGAGCTTACACTACATTAAGATATAAGATATAACATAGAAGATATAACAATAGACCTTAATTATTTTTCCGACAACCGCCCATATATAAATATAAATATATATATACAGTTCATGACACATCTAATTGTTTTGGTCTGTTGTCTTGTATAATCGGCATTTCCGAACTGGGCGAGTTCGGGGCGGTACAGGAGTGGTATGCGGGGTGGAGAAGTTCTCGCAGTCTTCTGGTATGGGCATCTCACGCGGAGGGGGTGTTATAGCCATGCTCTCCCCGGTGGGTGGTGACAGCGAGACCTCCGACCGCTCCGACGGAACCCCATCGTCAGTACCCGAGCCCTGGGGCACGTTGGGAACCGTGGATGCTGCAAGCGAACACCTAGACCTCCGTTTAAGCTGATCGACATGTTTATGGCATTCGTTTCCTACCTTATCAACAATCGTAAAGTCATTAGGTCCCGAAGAAGTGACTACCCTACCGGGCTTCCACCTCTCCCCTTTAAGATATTGGCGGTACCATACTTCCTCTCCTGTTTTAAAACTTCTATGAGTGCCCCCTGCCCCTACTACTTGCCGATGCTGTGCCTCGCGTACCTTAGTCTGCCTGTCTGGCTTAAGTACGTCTAGTGAAGTACGGAGGCGCCTACCCATTAATAAAACCGAGGGACATTCACCCGTACTCGTATGTTCCGTATTTCTATAATGTAATAAAAACGTATTTAACGCGGAATCTACATTTTTTCTCTCGTAGATAGCTTTTTTGATAACTCTTTTTAATGTTTTTACAGCGTTTTCCGCGGCACCATTAGAAGACGGGTGGTAGGGGGCTGTAAAAATGTGTTCAATGTCATCTCTTTGAATGAATGATGCAAACTCTTTACTAGTAAATGGGGGTCCATTGTCAGTAACAATTTGCCGTGGAAGTCCCCATCTAGACCATAGTTCTCTAAGTTTAGTTATGGTGCCCGCTGCCCCAGTACTAGGAACACAGAAGACTTCTAACCATTTGGATGTCGCATCGATGACGACTAAGTAAATTTTTCCCTCTATGGGGCCCATGAAGTCTAGGTGAACCCGAGACCACGGCTGGGTGGGCCAGGGCCATGGCCGTGGACAAGCACGCGGTGGAGCGTCCGCCATCGCCGCACATGCATTACACGAACGGCACTCGCCTTCGATCGCTTCGTCGATGCCTGGCCACCAAACGTAACTGCGAGCTAGACCTTTGGATCTTACAATACCCATGTGTGGTTCATGTATGAGCTTCAGAACTTTATCACGACAACCTTGTGGAATTACCACCCTATGGCCCCACATAACACAACCTAACTCCTCATATAATTCCGACTGTCTATTATAAAATGGTTGTAAATTAACAATTTCGCATTGTTCTGGCCATCCACTTCGAATATAACTCAACACCCTACTTAATATCGGATCTTTACTAGTCTGCTTTTTAATATCTGTATACTTTAATAGTAATTCGTCCTGAGCGAAATGAAAGAATGTTTGCTCCGGCGGCGTGCAGGTGCGACTAGCCTCCCCATGACCTTGAGCCCGACGCACAGGTAGGCGCGATAAACCGTCCGCACAGTTATCATTGCTGCGAATGTATTCAATATCGTAGTTGTATGCAGATAGAATAACGGCCCAGCGCTGCATTCTACTAGCGGTCATGGTAGGTATGCCCTTTTGTGGTCCTAGGATGGACACCAGGGGCTTATGATCAGTTCTCAAGATAAATTTCCTACCGTATACATATTGATGGAATTTTTGCATACAAAATATAATAGCGAGAGCTTCACGGTGAATTTGTGAATAATTTTTCTCCGCGGCGGTAAGAGTTCGCGATGCAAAGGCGACTGGGCGCTCGCCGCCGTGCGGCCCGGGCTGCGCCAACACTCCCCCCACGCCCTGCGCGCTTGCATCGCAAGTTACTATCAGCTGATTCTGTGGATCGTAATGAGCTAATACGTCTGTACTGGTCAAAACCCGTTTTACTTCACTGAACGCGCGCTCACATTGCTTATCCCAAACCCAATCTACGCTTTTGCGTAGTAAATTATTTAACGGATTTAAGTAAGAGCTAAAATTTTTGACAAATTTAGAAAAGAAGTTTACCATCCCCAAAAAGGAACGTAGCTGACTCACATTATTTGGTTTTTCCATTTCTAAAATTGCTTTAATTTTGGAATTATCTGCTTTAACGCCGCCCTTAGTTACTACATATCCCAGATACTTTACTTGATCAACTAAAAATACGCATTTCTGTCTCTTGAGTTTTAGCCCATTACTCGACAAGCGTCGGAAAACTTCCTCTAAGGCGCTTAGGTGTTCCGGCACCGTCTTCCCCCCAATTATCACGTCATCAAGAAATACTTGGACATTTGGAATGCCTTGTAATAAATTAGACATTATGCGTTGAAAAATTCCTACACTAGAAGATAATCCATACACTAACCTATTGTAGCGGAATAATCCTCGATGAGTGTTAATCACAGTATATACTTTGGATTCATCGAGTTCGATCTGATTGTATGCTTGAGATAAATCTATTTTACTGAATAATTGAGCTCCATTCAGCCCTACAAGAACATCTTCGATTCTAGGTAACGGATAGCGGTCGATCAACAAAACGGGGTTTAGAGTTGCTTTATAATCAGCACAGATCCGCAACGTACCATCAGCCTTCCTTACGGGCACCAGGGGCGAGGCCCAGTCGGAGCAGTCGACGGGCTCGATGACGCCCGCGCGCAGCATGGCGTCCAGCTCGGCGTCGACGCGCTCGCTCAGCGCGTAGGGCACGGGCCGCGCCCGGTGGAACACGGGCACCGCGCCCGGCCGTACTCGTAGTGTCGCCTTACCACCCGTGTACCGCCCCAACCCCCCGCTGAACAAATCCTTATATCTGTCGAGGATTACACGGATTCCATTATCTACGTGTAAGTTATTTATATTTGCATCGAGAACCTTATTTTCAAATAGGGGTATTTTTATCTGTAACTCGGCTAGCCATTGCCGGCCTAATAGGGAAGTAGTACCCTTACTTATAATAAACAACTCTAACTGTTTCTCGCGGTCCAAGTAACGGACTCTGGGCCGGATAATACCTAAAGGCTTAATTTTCGAACCGTCATACAGTTTTAATATAGTATCGTCCTTTTCGATACTGTGGGTTGAAAAGTACTGATTATACATCTCGCTATTAATACATGAAATGGGGGTCCCTGTATCAATTTCCATGTTAATCACTATATTATCTATGTGAATGGGCACACTTACAGATTTGTACTTGTTAAGAGCCAAGAGATTCAAATTTTCTTCGATATTTTCTGCGCCGTCTTCCTCGCTGGACTCGCGGCCGGCCGCCCCGAAGTACATTTCCCGTCTTTGGCTCGAACCCCGACGAGCTGTACGATCCAGCCGTCCCGAGCCATTTGACTCGCGATTTGGACAAACTCGCCGTAGATGTCCCGGACGCTGGCATTTGCTGCACACGAAGTCCCGGTATCTGCACTGATCCCCCTCGTGGTTAGTAGCTCCGCAAGCCGCACAGCTGGCTGTCTTGACCCGTGGTCCACGTGAGCGCACCCCGTCCGCTCGGCGTCCACGTGGCCGCCCGCCGCGGCCCGCGCTGGACCATGCCTGCACCGCATGCACCGGTTGTTCAACCGCTGTGGCCGCTGTCACCTCGACGATGGCCGCGTCTCTCTCCGCCGCCTCTAGTGAAGTGGCTAATTTAATGGCTTGTGTGAATGTTATCGAATCCTCCTCTGCAAACAGTCGCTGGCGTATGATGTCACTCTTGAGTCCACATATAAATTGGTCTCGTAAACTCTCGTTTAAATTACTTCCGAATTTACAGTTACGGGATAGTTTCTTAAGTTCGGCCACGTACGCCGCCACGTCTTCATTAGCTCCCTGCCGTTTCTGTCTGAATCGGTATCGTTCTGCGAGTGAAGATGGCGTCGGTTGTAAATGTTCCGACATAACTTTGCTTGCCTCTTCGTAGTTTAGTTCTGAAGGCTTACGTGGGCTGGATAAATTGACAAGTAGTTCATATGCCTCATCTCCCATAGAAGCAATCAACGTCGGCAATTTTAAATCCTCGGTGACCTTGTTGACTTTGAAATACATATCCAGTCTGTCTTTGTACGACGACCACTGCCCACATTTAACGTCGAATTCACTTAATTTGCCGATTGACATTTTGTCCACTTATTTTTGTAACCAGTTTTTTTTTTCACTTTGCACGCGTTTATAATATACTGTTATTATAATGTTTTATCCTCGTCGTCACTGTAATGTCTGTACCTCGGTAGGTGTAAGGCGGGGGGGAAGAACACAATTAAAGTACGTAGTGACCGTTCAATCGTTTATTGCAGACTGTCGGCTGCCGCACAAATTCCCACTACCTACATAGTACGTTATAATAACTGGCGTACACCACAGTATTCACCCAAGCATTGCTCAGTGGCGAGCACTTACATGCAATAATATTTACATACATATGCTCACGCCTGTATTCCCCGAAGGGGTAGGCAGAGGTGTTGTTATCATAACACCCACTTTTCACCGAATTTGATTAAGTGCCAACGTGACAGATGGTGAGTCTATCGCCGTCTCAGGCACTATACATACGTCTTTGAATTACTTCTCAGAAATATGCAGGTTTCCTCACGATGTTTTCCTTCACCGTAAAGCACGTGGTGTGAAATAACCATACATAAGTTTTTTAGAAAAACTCATTGGTACAGGCCCCGCTGGGATTCGAACTTGCGTCGCTTGCGTAGCAGGCGACTGTTCTAACCCCGAGGCCACCACGGCTCTTCAATAATATTTATTTGTTTAAATAGGTATCTACTTGTTATTTAAACTTCAACCATTTCGTTAAGTAATTTTAGATTACTCAGACGAAGGTAATAAATAAGTTTGCAATATTGAAATAAAACATTATCACCTCCAAGATCACAAATAAAAACTTCAAGAAAAAAGCGTTAAAAGGTATTAGTTTTAGAAGAATTTATGCGACCATGAAAACATTAAGCTATTAAGCGAATCACTTATCAAGTAAAGCATTATCTACAGAATGGTAATATTGCTTACTCAATCTAATAAAGGCTCACGGCTTCGTGGCCAGTCTCATGTCACGGGGGGTTGAGGTCATCGACACTAGACTTACTTTCAGAGGACGTTAACCAGATCCAATAATGGCGGGAATTGCTATTCGGATAACGTACCGCGATTTGCAAAACACCTACATTGTGGTTTTGGAGTAATCATATTTCAAAGAAGTGAAGACTCTGAGGGACGGCGTGAGACGCAAAAGGATTTTTGAAATAACAAACAAAATAGATTTAATTATTCCTACAGTACAGTCTGTTAGGGGCTAAAGCCCTCAACTTTAGATTTGCAATATATTACTAATGGAATGCTAGACGATTATTGACCTCTCTGATTTTGATTCTGAAAATAATTAAAAGGTTGAACAAAATTGCCTTTGGAAACTTTTGAAGACGAACCATCAAGGAACTCAGTCTGTCAATTTGTATGAGCACAACGTAAGGTCACGCCTTGCCAGAAGAGTCCTCGTAGAGTTGGCAGAGGTGTTATTTAATAACACATTTAGCCGAACAATGAATAGGTGCAGGTAACAGCATTTTTTCAGATGCGAAAGCTGTGAGACATATGTGTATGTGTTTCTCATATGATATTTAAATAAAAATACCATATTCAAACTTTATTTCATGATAATGGACCGGCAATTTAAATGTCTTTCGGAGAAGCCCAAATTTTCCGACTACTTCTTTTTTTGGGAAACCGTGAATAAAATAGCGTAGACAAATTATATAACACACGAGAAATATGGACTGAATATGAACCACATAAATTCCGAGCTAGACAAAGATGACAGATCCAATAAAAAAGGTCCGACGGGGAATTTTATTAATAAATAAGCGAACCTAAAGGAGATAATATGATTACTCTGGGAATTAGGAATTTTGTTGTACAAATATTGAGCTAAATCGAAGGTAACGTCCGATAGTAAATGTTTAATTTAAGTTAAAGGACCTGGTTGACCGAAAATCGACCGGTGAACGTCAGTCTCGAACCGT
The DNA here is from genome assembly GCA_929442735.1 of Watsonalla binaria. Classification (NCBI taxonomy): domain Eukaryota; kingdom Metazoa; phylum Arthropoda; class Insecta; order Lepidoptera; family Drepanidae; genus Watsonalla; species Watsonalla binaria. Next base: position 7,023,908 of record OV838938.1, read on the forward strand.
GGTTTCGTTATCGCCCCGTAGGCTAGAAGCCTCACGTCTGAGCTATCATAGCTTGACAGATGTCGGCGAAATTTACTGTCGTATTGTAATTATATTTTATCAGTTTCTCAGAGCCTGAAAACATGGTCAAAACGATGTTTTCCAAAAATGAAATCTAGTTAGATATTTTTTTTGCCCCTGAAACCCCCTATACAAAAATTTTTATGAAAATCGTTGTAGCCGTTTCCGAGATTCAGATTAAATATATATACACAAAATAGTACATCGTACTTACTATGTAGGGCCTAAAGGTTATGATCCAAACAATTTTTAAATGGATGTTTATTAGAAATTCCTATCATCACTGCGACTCCACTCCTACCAAATATGGTGTGCTGGCGACCTTACCTAGTAGTTTTGGATGTCAACTCATTTCCAGCGTAGCTTAAGTTTTTCAAAGTAATTTGAATAAACTCGAGTCTTACATGCTCTTGGAACCATTTAAATCATTGTAATATTCAAATCAACACATATACCTACTCAAGCAGCAACTTCAGTAGATTTTAAATTTCTAAGCTCCAGTACACAGACAAACAGACGCGACAGGCCCCTTCTTATGGATGAAAACCAAACTGATATACAATTTAAATTAACAGCTGACCCCAGTGACTTTGGCAACATTAATATTCATTCGTTTAAGTAATACCCAAAATGGGACATGCTTGATATTGAGTCGGAATATAATGATTTTATAAAACACTTTGATATTTTATTTGACGTTTGTATAGTGCCTGAGACGGCGATGGACTCACCTTCCGTCACGTTGGCACTTAATCATATCGGTGATATGTGGGTGTTATTGTTACAACACCTATGCTTACCCCTTCGGGGACCCTTCTGGGATGGCGCGAGTATTTTTTTTATTTTATTTGGCTTAAGGACGTTGCAAACGACAGTACCAATCATATTTTACTTGATATAAAGTACTGCATAGGAAGCTGCAATATTTAGATCGATGAGTGATTTATCACAATAATTATAAAATGAAAATCTTATCTTTGTTTTATGTAAACTTAAAGTAAGTTTAACCTCATTAACACAGTCTTATCACTTACACAACAATTATCTATTCCTTATAAATAAAATATGATCATGACCAAATTCGTAGAGTATTAATATTTTCTCATATTTCCAGACAAGATCACGGCTTTATCTGCCGAGACCGCGTCACGTGTCCTAAATATGCGCGTTTGACCTAAAACTGTATTCCATTTGTTTCCAAAACATTCTCGTAATATGTATTTAAAACAATGGGTGTCAATATCGAATAAATCCCGCATTATTTATCTTCGGATATGGTCTCGGAGGAAGATCTTAAATTCAAATGGCCTGAATTAATCTATTTTTTCCGAGACTTTGATGGATAATGCATTTGCATCTGACCGGAGTCAATGTTGTCATAGAAGGTCATTTAACCAGGTTGAACTGTAAATATATTTAATTCATAGGATCCGAACGGATACACATTATCTTATTCAAAACACAATCGATACAATATTACAACTGTACTAATACGTTTACTCGAAGTATTACATCTATATCTACCATCGTCTAGGACTATAAATGCCACAGAGAAGCTAACAAGCTGTTACGTAGACAGTAAAATTCACAAAACCAATATATTTAGGAAGACGTCGGCAGAATTAGCAAATCATCTCGTTCGCGGCGCATGGCGAACGCTAGCTAATTTCCGTTTGAGCAAATGTTAGGAGCAACTCAGTACATTTGTCAACGGCAGTGTTAAGTGCTCCCTGGCAAATAATTAACGACTACTGCTGGCGTTACGTAATAACCCGACAACAAAGTACACAGCACTGCGAAACGGTAAAATACCAACTCCATTAAGTCTCATGCAAACTGCTAATGCGACTTTGTACAAATGCAACATATGCGACACGTCTGTTTCAGTTCTATGATTAAACGTCCTTAGATGTAAGCGGCTGGAGTTAGTCTTATGATATCTAAATCTGGGCCAATAGTAATGTCACTTATACTTACGACTTACTCGACTTCAACGGCTTAGAAGACGTTTTATTTAAGGATCGTTTTATTGCTCCATTTTTTATCTCACATTAGAATCTCGTAGTTTGGAATCAGACAGACAAGCTCCCTAAAAGTAAGTATCTTTATGTAACTATCGATTAAATTGTTAGCACTTGATGTGAGGAACTAGGACAGCAGATGTTTAAAGCAAAATTAAATTTTATAAGGACACTAACAAGCGACGTATCCGCTGTTGGAGCCTCGGCAAATATAATTATAGGCCAACGTGCGAGACACAGCAGGAGGATGCATTAAATTGTAGACTATGTACTTAACTTATTAGGAGTCGCGTTAATAGAGTTTGTTTAGGCAATGGAGATCTTTAGATAAGAAAAGGTTAGATGGGTTTCGCTAAGCTGTGAAAGAGATATATAATTTAAGGGATCATTAATGTTCTCGACCACCGTATAATAAGTTTGAGATAAATTCAAGTTTTGGAGTTGTTTACACAGATGGTTGCCCGAGCTAGATTACTGTGACCTATAAGACGGGCTTTTTTCTTGAAGGACCTGAACTTTGACGTTTCGTGTTGGCACCGTAAAATTAAACGTCAAACCTAGAAGTTCTTTATACGTGCTGCTTATACCGTTGAAAGTATGACTATGACCAGCAGTGGACTCCGATTTGGACTGGTTTGCTATGATTGACTTCCAAATCCTGACAGATAAATAAAATTTAAGTGTCTGTTCGTATTTCCATATTAACAGCTTTTCACTAAATGCATATGAAATCAGATACTTCTAAAAAATTATGTCTGTCTTTCTATCTGTCTGTCTGTTTGTTCCAGCTAATCTCTGAACCAGCTGGGCAGATTTTAACGCGACAATATACCAAGAGTAAGAAAGGAAATAGAATAACCCCTTGTTTATTTAAATTAATACAAGAATAATAGCGTAAGTTATTTTCTAAACAATGAACTTGTGCTCGAGTAAAATATTGTACCCACTCATTCAAATTCCCCTTTTCATGATGAATATTGTAGTAGCAGTCTTCAAAATTGTATGAACGCAACCAGAACTGTTACTCCTATTCCAGGCTTTTGGAAATATGTCAAGGATGTAATATAAAAATCGCTGAAGTAATTTAAGTTCTATAACTTTTAAACTTCCCACAAATAAGAGACACGCATTAATTATTTAAGCTTAATCAACGATAATGTATATCCTAAATAACAAACAACAATTCAAAAGGGCTATCGTTGCATTGGATTGGAGTTAGGTTAACATTTGAGACAGGTTTGGATTTGAAATCTTAGAAACATTATTCCTTCTGTACATTCTATTTCCAATGACTTTAATCTTTCCACTGAATTGAAATTCCCGGGGTCTTGAGAAATGAGTCTACGTGAATTCTTTAAGCAATTTGCGTTCTAAATTTATTTACGAACTAGCCGTGCCCTGCGGTGTCTCATCCGCATGGAATCAATTTCACGTGTGGCTTTATTTCGCGAGCCCTATATTTTTAAAGAAAAGTAGCCCTTGTATGATCAGCTACCTGATCAACAAACAGATATATATTGTTAGTAAACTTCCTGATTTTCCTCAGCTAGATATATTTAATTCCAATTGTTACGTATTCATAAACGCTTTATCTGAAATATGACTGTCTGTTTGACAAAATGCCTTAATCTGTTTTCTTTTAGTTTTTCATCCTTTGTATACCTCTTTAGATTTTCACTGTTTAAATAATACTTAATGATTAAGTCTTGATTTTGTGACTATGACAAAATGTATAATTTGTTATTGAAATGTGGAAACATTTAAATGGTTCACAGATATTTATTATAAGCACGTGTATTTAAAATACTGTTTGTTTACCGAAGAAAAAAAAATAAAACAAAATAAAAATATGCATTTAGTAAATCCGAAATTATAACTAGAACCTTAAATTTTATTTATCAGTAAAGATATAGGACTTGAATTGATTTATCTGTATTTATGAGCTGGAAGATAAACAAATTTGTTATAGTTCGAGTCAAACGTAGTGCTAAACTTAATAGCTCCCACCGCAATATTGTCAGTGAGTTACCGGCACAGTGTAACATACAGTACCGTGTGGAACCGAGAAGGTTACCTCAAACCACTTCCAATTCGGCTTATTGGATTACCACCGACTCGGCAAGCAAAGTGGATTAGCCGGCGCTATTATTTAAAACACACATCAAATGCTGAGTATTAAACAAATAATTTCTTGTTTACCGTCTGTTATTGGTAGATGATAACATCAAAGTGTATTACAATTTAATCAAAGATCTTAATGCAATTGACTAATTGGATAATTAATAATAGAATGTAAGACTAAATACAAAACACAATTTAATTAAATATTTAAAGTAACATTTATGATTGAAGAAAAAAAAAGATAATTTCAAGTGTCAACAAAATGGTATGAAACATGAAAATAATATAAGCGAGTAAAATATCCAAGTACATTTATTAAGTAGCTAATATGAACGTCTTCGCGAGTTATTTGTACAATCCCGCTTGTTGACGGGTCGCGCACGACACTGTGTATCATGACTTATGTGATAATATTATGCAGGCTAATACCTACGGCAAATGTTGTTACAGCTACTGTTAACAATGACAATATTACTAGCCATTAATGTGGAAGCATCAAAGAGTAAAATAGACCGAATATAAGAGAAATAAATTAGAAAATACGATACCTGTACCTACAGATTTTGGTAATTGGATATAAAATGTTTAAAACCTACAAAGAGAATCTTATAAATCTTTCTACGTTAGTAGACGTTGGCAGATTCAATTACAGTTTGCCGACGGGAGAACAATGTGATTTCTTTAGCTTATAAGATTGCAAATAATGAAACCATTAATTTCACGTTTTTCATCAGAAATGATTTAATCTAAGTAGATGCTTACCCGACGGTTCCGTTCAAGGCGGTGACCACGCCGGGCCGCTCATAGCACATGTGCATACCAGCAATGTCTTCACGCCTTTGTTCACCAATTTTTGCGCACAAACACACGAATACAACGCTAATTCCTTATTAAATTCACTTGAAAACACGAGTCAATCTACTCCTCTCACGAACATTTTCAAAAGTAACGTCAATCAATATCGAACTCTGCAAAACGAGAAGCATTAGTCGCGAACGAATTTGATCTTTGAATCAATCGACCGAGATTTGATTCAACTCATGACACGCCGCACTTGATTCAGATTGGTTTGACGTATGGGTGTATTTGGCTCGTTAGATCGCGTGGAAAACGTTAAACAACATCACAACAACTCAACGAATGCTGTTTTTTATGAAGTATGAAGAGCAAGTAGCGGGGGGAAATGCACTTTCCATGCATGAGCTCTTATTATTCTGCTCGACGATACATGCGAAGTGAAGTGACTTGCCGTCATGTGAAAAAAGGATGCGTAGTGTAGCTTTTAATTAGATGACATTCCTTCAGGTCGTTTTAAGTACAGTATTAACCAACATGTATTTATAAAGCTTGACTTAATCAAAGGGTAGACATTTTGAGACAAGATACTTACCAAACAATTATTTTAGTTAGCTTGTCATACATATATAATAACAATTGAATAAATTAAAAGTGACGATACCAAATGAAATAAGCTGCCGAGATGACATAAGATATATCTCAGATAATTTCGGCAGCTTATTTCATCTGGCATCTGTTATAACAGAACTGTTTGAAGATTAATGATTAGGGACTAACATTCGTTTTTCCTAAGCGTTCACTATAAAAACCTTTTTAAATACGGCCAAATATAATAAACGTGTAATCTGTATTAATAGCGAGCTAAATAACTACAACTGCATGTAATTGATAAACTATGTTAGCCAGTAGTAAAGCACCTGGAACTCCAACTAAGAGTGAAAGTGCAGGAACTTGACCACGCTGAGTCAAATCGACATAATTTATGCCCCTGATACTTTTATTAAGTATCATAAATATACAAAACCGTGACTTTACTTGCGATTTAGGGTTGACGTGACGTGAATTAGAGCTAAAAGATTACGAACACGTAGTAAAAACACACAACAAAGAACCATGGAATGTTTTGAAACTAGATAAGCAGAGGAAGCTACAAATTTATTTGTGTCAGATATGATGTCAAAAGCATGCTTCGCGTCTGATAATAGCAGTATTTTGTTGGTTAACTTTGAATTTCATAAAATAATGTTGTCACAGCTTAATGAACTGCATAAGACATTAAAGTACCTCTAGAGAGTATAATATCACATTACATGGTTCACTTGTTTGATATAATACCATAACTTAGAGGAGATCGATATCCAATACACTTTGGAAAAAAATTAGGACATCATTAAGGTCCTTTTGGAATTTGGGCATACCCAAGGTGAAGTCTTAAATGAAAGAAACAGTGATAACGTTCGGTTTTCCGGACGGGCTGATGATTAATTGCGGCGCACCGTACCGGACACTTTTTGCCTTATTTAGCTCGGGACACGGAGTAAATAGGATGTGGCTGTTTTTTCCAAGGGTCATGAGGAGCCATTACGCGGGTATTTTCCCTTGTGATTGATCTGTTCTCGCCCGCTCCTTTATATGCGCCACTGAACGTATATCCCAATTTATAATGGGATCGACTATCAACTAACGCAAGATTGGTCCTCCCTTTTGTGACAATGGACCGTAACGTGGCATAACAGGTAATCCCGAGCTGGGTGAGTAATGCGGGTGTAACAATGTAATTTTACGAATATCTGTCAAGGTTGAAGCAATCATAAAAAATCTGTAGAGTACATTTTAAGCTGTACATATTCTATAAGAGCCAAATACTGTCCGACATCTCGGATACATTAACCTAGTTTGAAGTCGAGGCCATTTGTGACCGCTTCGTCACTGGGATTTGGTGAGAATGAAATGCAGAGTGTTCTCAACAAATATCCGAAACGTGACGATCGAAATTCAGCTCGTGTTCCTCAAAACCCAAGCTTCCGGCTTATGTATTCAAATGGCAAATGTACAATTCCTTCATCTGTATCGCACTGTGCAAAATGTGGTAAAATAAATGCCTCTTAGGGGTAAATTATGTCGGTATATGGTCACATTTCTCGGATAGTTATTCGCTTTAACACATGTATTTAATATAACCCTTGAGAACTCGGTCCCCGTGGGAAGACCAAGTTTAAATAAAATAGGGTCTGAATTCTCGACCACTGACCAATAGTTCATTTTAAGATTCATTAATATTCCAAACACGGCGCCGGGGTTAGAGCGTTTAACAATGACTTCATTTCAATAATAATAGAGTTTAGTTTATTGCACATTTAATTTATTTATCACATTAGCTTCGTTTCCTAACAGCAATACGACGGAGTTATCACTCCTGACCTTGTACGTGATTGGAATAACAGATTGTAGAGAATGGAGAAAACCTGTTTCGGCATTGTTGGACAATATTTTGCGTAATTACATATTACTAAATCATTTCGCAAATGACAAAAATTCATATTTGTTCAATTTGCCTAGGGTCCATAATGAGCCATTACGCCGCCATAAAAGGAGCTTTGAATATTTGAGATTTTAATATATTTTTGTCCTCGGCATCTGTGCCTGTTACGATAATTGTTTGCACTTTTGCAAATTAATGATCAACAAATATGGAAGTCATTAAGAAACTGGTTCCGAATAAAGGCTAGTTGTAAAGTATATGAATGATGTTGCGTAGATAATAGACAATGTTGCTAGATCGTTAAATACAATGTTATTGTGTTTGACACAGTTTCCTTGAAGAAACCCAGGTGTTGCTGTTATAAGTTCAATTAATTAAAGTTTTCTTTAAAAATACACTGTATTATTATGACCAAAATGTATGCCAAGTCTTAACAAATATTCGCGCAAAAAAGTGACAGCTCTAGTGGTTCTACCCAGGCCATTAATCTTTTGGTTGGTGGTATTAATGATGCGTCAGAGTCAATATTACTTATTTTCTGCTAATAATTTGGATTCATTTGTAATAAAACGGTAATTTGTAAAAAGTATTTATATTATGGTATAAATCATAAATTCCCAATTCCAGTAATCAAGTGCGTCATGCATGAGTCAACATCATGGACATCGCGTCCGGCGATGCGATGCGTTCTTACAAAAACGGGTGCGTCCGGCTAGATCCTACAATCCAACACTGCAATCCAAGATCGGAGACAGTCCTGGCCGCAGATTTCACAGCGACACATACAAACACGCGGGCCTCTGTCGACACGCACGCATTCCGTGTGTGAATGCAACGCGCATCACGTTCGCCGATCACGTCCGTGCGAAAACCCGCCAAAAGCGAGTTCCCTGAGTGGCTCTGTGGTGACACCTGGTGAGCATGCGCGGAGCACTATGGACGCGACCGCACGAGTAGCAAGAACGCGCGCGACTGAGGGGCGGGTGGCGTAGCACCGACCGACCGCCTCGCACCGCTCACAGGTTATCGTGAGTCGACTACACAGATAATGATGTCAAAAGTGGATCGGACTAATGCTCTCTATTATGTTGTAAACGTTCCGAATATCCCAAGTCGCGGGCCGATGCCCAATGTTGCACCGTCAGCTCTGCATGAGGGTCAATTGAATATTTGAACGTCTAATCATCTCGGGAGATGACGATTCCATTGTTATGTTAATGATTGAAACGGTTGCGTTCATTTCCTTTCTATTAAGATGGTAAATAATTTTCCTTTCATCTATAGCATGGCAGTTTGCTTCCCATGCCTTCAATTATATAACTTTGCATTTATGATTATCATGGATAACTTAGTAAACTACTGAGGGATGAAGTCATGACATTAGTCATGACGGTTCCTGAAGCACTTATTCGTTAACGAATGTTTGACACAAGATGTTTTTTTAACATTCATCAGAATGAATTTCCACGCCTTGTACGCTAACAAAGAAAATATTAGCAGAGCATATCACTCGTCGAAGAGAGCGTGAGGTCGACGCAAAACATTTTCCGTAATTTTTATTGTCCCACGCTGTATAAAACGTGTTAAACTAAAGTGATTCCTAATTCAAAACATCAGAACAACAATTTGCTCATCCATACAAATTTGCCCGAAAATTCTAACATAATCGAATAATGTTGATGTTTACGAATAATGTTTGGAGACTTTCCGAATATGCACCGTATCGTGATTGTATTGAAGTCGTTAACGCATTGCTTAAGCTTTATGCGGATGACACGTTTTGTTTTACAGTATTATATTGGTTTCGGCGGTAGTGCTAAATAGGACTGTATTATTTTGTTTGATAAGGTTGGTTTTGGTAAGTCAAACGACGGTGGCACAGTCGTGTATTTAGCAAGACATTGTGTGAGTCTATATTTTGGTGGTATTAGGAAGCGAGTTTCGTTTGATGGATGTTTCAGTCCGTTGAGGTTTTTGCGGTGGATTTCGTGAAAGAGCCGTGACGTGGAGAGCGGAAAAGATTGTTCTTAACGCTTATTGAACCTCTAGCTATACTTGACGCTAAACTGAATGCGTGTAACTTAGAATCATACACACATGTAAACAGCACCTACTGGACTTTGGCAAAGTTCAGATGGTGTGGGAAGTCCTTGTATTACAAATGCAAGCTACGGGTCAAAACTTATCTTTGGACTTATTCATGAGGGTTTCCCCTATTTACGTTCATGGCTTTAGATATTTACCGTGTATTAATAAATTCTGACACCAATTAGCATATGTGCTGGCATGGGCTAACCTTTGGAATTATCCGTGGCGATGTTTTGTCACGTTTTATTCTATCGCCACTTTGTGCATGTGCTCGCACACACATAAGCGTGTATAGTATTAATTCATTTCAAAATGATTTTTAATAGACTTCAAATAAGAAGTTGATTTTCGACAGGTATCATCTTTTTCTAATTTTCGTAACATTTTTCGTAGGGGTCTTTACTGCCTGCTGATTGTCTTCAATAGGTCACTTTGGTCTAGTAATTTTTTATCCATTGCTATATCGTATATTATAACGGTATCCAAGATGTTGTCATCCGTTTTCAAGAGCGCACACTATCGGGAATCATGTTGATTAAATTGGTCGTTTGCATTCGTTCCGGCCGTGAGTATCGACTCTAACAGTTTATTCTGTTATGGCAAAACATCTTATGGCGTCATACGATTTGCTTGATGAGAGCAATAATTGTTAAGTCAATTGATTTGGTGTTTCTAGTACTACCATACAATTAGAAAAATAAAAAGGTTCGACTTATAGTAAATTGTCTTTATTTTTAAAAAAACTGTTGCATTGTTTTCGAACTAATTATAAAATCATTTAGTTAAAGATATGACATGTTGTGTTTCATACACAAGATAAAGCGGCCCAATACACAATCGTAAAGTCAAGTAATGTTTTTTTTGAGTATTTTATACCTTTACGTCTAAAAAGGCTACTTTGGGATAATCATAGTGTGATCCGAATATGATTCATCATCGAAATGACAAAATGGTGATTACAATAATTGTAGATGTTAGTCCCTAACTAACTTTTTATGATGCTATTTGTCACATAAGCAATTCATATTTTGTGGACCATTTTAGGAGTCTTCATAGGAAAGTGTGAAACAGGTGTATTGCGAAATATTAATCATTCTATCATAATCATAATATGAATTGCACCTAAGTGACCATTTTGACATTTCGATGATGAATCATATTCGGATAACATTATGATTCTCCCAAATTGGCCTTTCTAGACCTACTGTTATTGTTAAGACAATCACAGCTCTCTGACCGTCAAAAGTTCAGTGATGGCTTAACATTAAAGGGAGAACACCAGATAAACTACTGTGAACTACTATTGTAAGTGAACAAACGATAAATAAACGATTAGAATTTACATGTGACGTTTAACTAATTCGTATTGACCCAAATTTCCCGTGACAATTGGAGCGCGCCTGCGACGGCCGGAGCGGAAATAGGCGGATGATCCCGCGGGAGCGGGGAAAGTTTAGGGCCGCGAGGGGAACATGGCTAGAGTCGCACTTTCTACGAGCATCGCGTGACCGACCTGCTGCTCCGGTTCCGGCCGTTCATTCGTTTGGCGCTCATTTAATTTGATTACCTCGTATAACATGATCAGAACTGGAAAACGAGATAACCTATAACCCATAGCTTGAAACGCAAATTTCTGCGCATAGAGACTTTGTTATTCTCTTCCTCGAATAAAACTGGAGAATGTACTCATTTTCGAAACAATTTGTGTATTTAGACGACCTTTCAATGATACTTGAGGGATATGGATAAGGGTAATGGAATAAGTAAATACACCCATTTATGTATCACAATGAAGGTTTAAGTCTTGAATCACCCCTTTGTAATTAAAACATATTATGAGGAGTCGGCACATATTGTCCTTGTCTTCAATTACTTCCCACTGACCGTCATCGTTGTGTTCCTTTGCTTTTTTCAGCCTCGTCATTCATAGCCCATTCATCTTTTGTAAGGTTTTCCGACATAACCAGCTAACGAATTCCACGCTATACCAGATTATGTAAACACAGTGTAACCAAAACGCGATTTTCTTTGTGCGTTAAAAATATTGTCCTAAATATAGTTGTCTAGCTGCAAAAACATAAAAAAATATACTGCGATTTCAAGGACAGCGCTCAAAACTCGAGTCGCACCTATATTTTCTTTATTATTTTACCAATAGGTAAACGGATCGTGACAAGACACGAACAATGTAATTCAACTAAAAAAATATTCCATCATATCAATGTTAATTTCTTCAAACAGCGAATTGATAACCGTGATTCAATTAAGATCCGTACACACCGTACGATGCAATGAATAATATAGCGAGTATTTTCGCATAACCGGGAGTTTCGGGCAATTCCGTTTGTACTGCAGGAGGCTTTCGAGGCGGTTTCCGAATTCTGGTTAAATATGCAACGGCGAAGAACGGAGGTACCACACCTAGTACGTGCACGTGAGGCTCCCCTCGGTGATGTAATATAGTAATATAACACTCCAGAGATCAATCGGATCTTAACGAGACGAAATGTGGTAGCAACTTAGCATTTATACACAAACTAGCTGTGCACCGCGGTTTTACCTGCGTAGTTAATTTCGTGGGTGACTCTAAAGTTTTAAAAGTAAATAAATGTAGCCTTAGTAAGTGCTTTTAACATTAGCTATCTGCCAGAGAAAGTCTCGTTAAAATCGGTCAAATCGTTTGGGAGATTAGCCGGAACAAACAGACAGACGGACAAACAGACAGTGAAAAAACACTTAAATTGGTTTCATTGTTTCAGTACCGTATATACTTTTATATGCATTTAGTGAACAGCTGTTATTTTGGAATTACAAACAGACACTTGAATTTTTGTTATCTGTATAGATATATATGAAAGATGTATGGACATACTTCAATAGATCGCCGTTTGAACAGCGTAGAATATTTTTTATGTCTCGTTTTACACTCACTGAAGATGAGACGTAATTTATTTCCCGCGGCGACTTTCGTGTGCGAATCTTAATCATGATATGAAGCGTCATTTCTCAACATGCACTATATACATATCGCACCCTCAGAACGATAGGGTCTCAACTCGAATATCTTTTTTTTTTAGGAAATCACAATCGTCATGTTTGAATTTATAACATAGGCAGTACAATACAAATACAATGTTTAAAATGTAGTTGAAATACATTTTAAGGGCTGTCTATCTTACTATAATTATTTTCGCAATTTTTTGAGTTCAGCCCCTATTGTTCTGAGGGTGCGATATAGTTAAGCCAACAGGCACCTGATTCGCCTGATCGCCCCGTAAGCTGGAAGCCTCACCTTTGTGCTACCATAACTTAACATATGTCGGTGAAATTTGGTGTCGTATTGTAATGATATTTTAAGAGTTTTTCAGTGCCTGAAAATATGGTCAAAAAGATGTTTTCCATAAATGAAACCTAATTAGATCTATTTTTTGCCCCTGAAATCCCTTAATTGCAAAATTTCATGAAAATTGTTGGAGCCGTTTCCGAGATTCAGATTCTATATACAAGAATGGCTCGTTTAAAGGTATAAGATGTTAAGCCGTGCAATTAAAAATGTCGTTTTATTTATTTTATCACGTCAAATTAAACATTAATAAGCCGATAATCGAAGCTTACGGTGAGACAGCTAATCTTGTGCAGCGCCGAGTCTGATCGAACGGTGCACGCAAATGAAACGTTCATAAACGGTGTGGCGTAAATTTGCAATATCATTAACAGCGCTGACATCGCGACAGTCGCCATTCTTATCTCGTCGGTCGTTATCGCGACCAGTTGTACGCTTTATTCAAGGCTTTCGATTGCTGTTGTAAAAAAAAGCTAAGTTTTTTTTAGATCGCTACTAAGACGTCGGCACGATTTTGTTTATGAGAAGTCGGGTATGAAGGGATATCCCGTTCGAAATTCGGAGCTGCCCATCTCCTCCTACCCTCAAATAGTGGTTACCTGCGGTCGCCAGTCCCAATGGAGTGGTAGGAAGGATGAGGGGCAAAAGCGGTGCGCAAGCTTTAAAAAGACTCCTTCAACTTTTTCACGCTGCCAAATACATTTTATTAAGTGTTGTGAATGAACGAACCCTCCAATTGAATCGACACATTCTCAAATTTTATCTCACCACTGTTTACACGGAACTGTTGGCACTCGTTTTCCAGCAAGCCGCTTAACTAGCCAAGTTTATATCATAGTCTACCCATTTCAGAGTAGTCAGGCCTCTTTCGTGTCTCCGTTATTTTGGTTTTAAAGTTCTGTGTTATTTTTAGTAACAATGGACGTAGTATAATTAAAAAAAATGTAATGTATGTAAAATTTTGCTCCATCAGAGTGATTCTTCGTGACTTCACAGAGACTGATCACAGGCATTTATTAGTTGTAAATAGATATAGATATCATTGTTGAATATCAAATCCAACTAGAATAGCAAAAGTATTAGATAATGATAACGGTATCTAGTATCAGTTCGATAAGGGGCCATCAACCAAAGTATCCGATACCGTGTGTTTATTATATTATGTTACATATTATATTAATAAACTTATCTGTCCACTAATTAGCGTTCGAGTAGAGCGGCGCCATCACCGTCGCGTTCACGAATCATTAGGTAATTATACTAAAGGCACAAAATATAAACTAACCGAAGTTCAGTTCCCGTAATTTACGGACACATGCGCAGTCACACATGAACGCATAATTATGCACGATGAGTGCGTGTACCACGGTACTACGGATGGAATTACCCCGCGATCTGGGTGTGTGCGACTACTCTCGAACAATTTAGGAAGACGACCTTCTGCCATCATGCTATTTTGTGCTGAAGGGTTGTTTATAGAGGGTATCATAGGCGATACCATACTCATAGACATTAGTAGTTAATTGAGTGATCTGGGTTCGTTATCTACACAAAGGTAATTTATAGTACGCTGGAAAAAATACAAGTTAATTGATGTCAGATAAAGCAAGTTTCATAGAATGGAATGTATGATTCATAAATTTCCTTACACTCCTGATGTTGAAATGCACGGGACATATTTTAAATTGAATAAGCGAAATCAAAAATTGAAACCAGGGTTCAGAAAAATACAGAACTATGTTCGTCTAAATAAATATACATGATCACAATCGGCGATACCAGTAGTAGCAATAGTTAATATTGTTCTAAAAGTAGACACGTAAAACGATGAGCTGAAACTACATGAAATAAACATGGCAGCAATAAGTTAATTTTTAAACACTAGAATGACATTTACATAAAACTGATAAATATTCATGAGTAACACGGTCGTGTAAAACGATCGCTCGGCTTCATTGAAATTGGCTCCTAATAATATGCTGTCTTGCAATAAGGTAAAGCTTATGATAGATATTCCATCAGTACATACGTCTTTGAATTACTTCTCAGACATATACAGGTTTCCTCACGATGTTTTCCTGTGAAATCACTGCACAAAAGTTTATAGTAAAATCATTTTTACAGGCTCTGCTGGGATTCGAACTTGCGTAGCAGGCGACTGTTCAAACCCCAAGGCCACCACGGCTCTTTCCTTTAGTTGTTTTCCTTTTTCAACAGGATATACTGGTGTATTTGCAGCACCTAAGTGCTCTTCCAGCCAAATGGGCCAGAATACTTTAGTTGTCGATTGTTGCTGCGGTTCGAAAGAAATCCATGAAATAATTATATTGGGGGGTGACACGGCGGAGTGTCGAACCCGGGCGGCGGAATCCCTCGTCTCTTTGCTAGGGCTGACACGTATGTATAAAATCAACATCAGATTTTGTTGGTTGAGTGTTGTGAAGAAAACTCAGCGATTCGACCTTACGTAAGGCTAGCAGCGTGAAAGCTCTGGTGTTGCAATCTTAAAATATCATAAGCTACATTTACGCTTACCCTCAGGCGAGCAGGCAATATGTACCTTAGTAATATCAATGTTTTATTCAATAAACATGCTAATTCAACTGAGAAGAGTAAGTCTTTTCGCCTAGTTACCGTACCAGAGTCCATAAGGCCTAAAGCGACATTTACCAACCCTAAAACGTCCCCCTTTATTCCTCCTAAAGGTGGTAAAATGTCGACGAGGCGTCCGCGTCGCAACAAATGTGGTAAATGTGGACTTGTTGCTTTATCAGCGGAGTATACGCGTGACAATTCGTTGAATAAATAACGCGACGTTCAGACATTTATGACACTTATTTTTTTCCACACTTTTTACTTCACGTTGCTTAAAATCTTGTATTGAAAATGAAAAATAAATATTAAACTCCAGAGATACTTCCGAGTCGTATTTTCCGAGCAAGCATGCCTTTTACATAAACAATTATCACTAATTACACCCTGAACAGCCAGACCGAGTGGATACAAATATGCAGCCGATGGTAACTTATCTCTAATTACTACTACCTACAAACTGCGGCACGCTGAATATTCTAAACAAAGAGAATATGACTATCGTATTTAATATGTATGATAGTGGTTGATATGATATAGTTGATATGTCAAACCGCTCCTCATTATGTACCATCGGGAAGACTGAAAATACATACATATGCTCACGCCTGTATTCCCTTAAGGGGTAGAAGGGGTAGGCAGGGGTGTTGTAACAACAACACCACCCACATTTCACCGAATATGATTAAGTGCCAACGTGACAGATGGTGAATCCATCGCCGTCTCAGGCACTATACATACGTCTTTTGAATTACTTCTCAGACATCCTTACGATGTTTTACTTCACCGTAATGCACGTGGTGTGAAATCACTGCACATAAGTATTAAGAAAAAGTCATTGGTACAGGCCCCGCTGGGATTCGAAGATGCGTCACTTGCGTAGCAGGCGAGTGCTCAAGTCCCAAGGCCACCACGGCTCATGACTTTCAAGACTGAAAATGAATTTCCCATGTTCGGTCACTATACAAAGAAAGAATAGAGCAGCTCGTAGTAATGCGAATATTCTTCAGTACCTAAGATATATTAAACAAAATGAAAAACTATAAAAGAACATACAGAATAGTCAGTTACAGGTGCCGTCACGAGTTTTTAGCGCTCAGTTGAAAAGAAAAACAGTGGGAATAACTGCGACGGACTCATAAATTGACTACTGCGCATTCAAGGACGGCGTTCGTAATTTGTGACGACACCTATGAAGTCATAACTGTCAGAACTCTTCTTACACCACCCGAACTAGAAAAAAATTCATTTATCAGTAAAATTTCATTACAGAGCCGTGGGCCTCGGGATTTGAGCAGTCGCCTGCTAAGCAAGTTCGAATCCCAGCGGGGCCTGTACCAATGAGTTTTTCTAAAAAACTTATGTACAGCGATTTCACACCCCGTGCTTTACGGTGAAAGAAAACATCGTGAGGAAACCTGCATATTTCTAAAAAGTAATTCAAAGACGTATGTATAGTGCCTAAGACGGCGATAGACTCACCATCTGTCACGTTGGCACTTAATCAAATTCGGTGAAAAGTGGGTGTTGTGATAACAACACCTCTGCCTACCCCTTCGGGGAATACAGGCGTGAGCATATGTATCTATGTATGTTATCAGTAAAATCGAGATCTTAGAACTTACAGGTTCGGGAGATCAAGGTAATTTGAACTACAAATTATATAAGGCTTAAAGAGTAAATCCAGCTCACTACCAACCAATATAAAGAAGCCAAATCCCTCAGTCACAACACAACATTAATTCGACGTGAAATCACAAATCCCAATGCACCAGAGAGCAGGTAACGATCTGCGGTTAGCAGCAAATTCTAGTTTTCCCCGACAACATTCAAAACGAAGAATTCAATCGATTCTTTAGTGTGCCCGGGTCTCAGACAGCCGGATAATTGAAATACCGGCAGGATTTGATGGAATCTAGAGCCAACATTTTGATCAAAGTTTTGCTGTGTTTAAACGTTAATTTTGTTGGTTGCAAAGAATCGACATGACAATTTCTTTGAATTCGCCCTTGTTTGCTAATTTATACAAAAAGTGTTAAGGAGTTAAACGATAGCCAATTCGGCAATAATGCCTTTCAATGCAGGTTAGTTTTCTCGAGTACAATATTGAAATAATATAACCAATTTGAAGATATGTGCACGCATAAGTAACATGACAGGACATATGCTCACGCCTGTATCCCATGGGGGTAGGCAGAGACCACCGTTTGCAACATGCTACGACCCTTAAGCATAAGTACCTATAAAACAGTCCATGCCTCTAATATTTCAACCGAGACGGTTTTCAAACACTATTGTTTTTATTCCCTCGCTATTCAGCATTGCAACTCGATCCTCGACGATTATACGAAACGATTGTTTATACATAAACTGGTACGTATCGATTACAATTCATTCAGGGGCCTTACCATAAGCTCTCATAAGTCATGATAGTTTGACAGTGACAGACTTATACATGTCATATATGTCTATCTCTCAATCTACGATGGCAATAAGCGGGCATGGGATAGTCCTCGGAACATCGCAATTTATTTATTGTTTATAATTTAGATTAGCGTCTAAATTGTATCTACTAGCTTAGGTTAGCTAAAATTTGTTAATTAGCTGTTTCTAGTCTGACGAGCCAGCCAGCCATTGTTCCACGTAACTTATTTACTAGACAGTTAAGCTACCAGGTAGCTAACTGAAAACAAAATTCACAAAATGTAGGCGAAGAGTTAGTTTATTTAAAAGCTACCGACTTCATTATCATACCTATAATTATTTTTGCCTTAATATTAAAATTCAAATTTGATATATTATATTGTTAATTGACTGCGTATTACTAGAATTGTGGGGAATTTACAAAATGTTTGTGTTTGCCTTTGTGACAAATGACAACAATCCTTTATATAAAGCAATTGTAGAGCGAGTATTACGTCCGAGCGTAGAGCTTTAAAAATCACGCTACGACCCACATTCAATGCGAGTACAATAAGTATTAACTTATTGCAAAGTTCCGGCGAGATTGAATTGTATGCAGAATTTTGCTTATGATACAGAGTGAATAGGAGGAAGACACTCAAAATGCTTAAATTTTTTTTTTATACAAATTAAGCAGTAAGGAAAATGCATCCAGTAGGAGCAGAACTGAATGACTGAATTCCTTGATAAAATTAACTTACAGAGACCGACGTAATGTGTAATTCCAAAAGAATCGCTTTTCAGTGCAAATTAAATTACGACACGAACGTACATAAAAAATATTGGTAATTTTTGAAATTATATTGTCATTTATTTTAAAATTATTCAATAAAATAAGTTTTTATCGAGCGATGTACCTGAATATTTCGTAAAAACTAAAAAAATTAAAAATATGCTCACGTCACCCCAGAAGATCCCCGAAGGGGCAAGCAGAGGTGTTGTAGCAACACCTACAACTCACCGAATATGATTAAGTGCCAACGTGACAGAGGGTGAGTGCATCGCCGTCTCAGGCACTATACATGCGTCTGTGAATTACTTCTCAAACATATGCAGGTTTCCTCACGATGTTTTCCTTCACCGTAAAGCACGTTGTGTAAAATCACTGCACATACGTTTTTAGAAAATCTTATTGGTACAGGCCCCGCTGGGATTCGAAATTGCGTCGCTTACATAGCAGGCTCGAACCCCGAGGCCATCACGGCTCTCACCATTTCCTTCTAAGGATTCAATTGTTTGTACGTATGATGTTATTCTAAATCTCCAATTTGCAGATGCTGTTGCCAATTTAAAGTTCCATGTAGCTATACAAGGTCAAGGTTAGAGGCGACTACCTCAACTCGTGTTTGTTAGCAATAGCACGAGTTATATAACGTTCGCTAAACCATAATATTTGCTTTAAACATTAGTCGATCTAGCCAAGCATGTTAACAAATGAATACCATAATAGCGAGTTAGCTCATATGATGTTTTCAATTAAAATTATCATTTCTATTCGCATTTTGATTCTAAAATTAATTTAATTACGCTTAAGACGTAGTACCGAATGGCCAAGTTTAAATTGTAAATACTCAAAACTTAAAACACACTGGATACTTTTGCAATACTTAAGTATTCACTGCTATTTAAGTACGGATTTTCAGAAGCAGTGTTCTAAGGAGTAAACAATGTATGACTCTTATAAATGGTATGTATGTGAAATGAGTCTCATCAATAAAGCGCATGACAGCGAGTGGAAGCTGGCTAATTTTGTACATGATGCATATTCCGATGAAAACGTGACGTGTTCACAAACATAGTTATCTATACAAATATATAATAAATAATAAACTATATATACAAATAAATAAAATTGAAGTGTCTGTTTGTAATTCCAAAATAACAGCTTATCAATAAATGCATATGAAAATATACACGTTAGCGACATAAAAAAAAACAATTTTAAAAAATAGATCTGTCAGTCTGTCTATTAGCTCCGGCTAATCCGAAACGGCTAGATCGATTTTAACGCGACCTTCATTAGCGGATAGCTAATGTTACACGAGTAACATAGGCTGAGTAGGGTTTATGAGGGTGCAGTCGCGGGGCACAGCTAGTCTATAATATGTACGGGACTTTATATAGGTAACACTAGCTGTTGCCTGCAACTTCGTCCACATGAATATAAATGATCCCATTTTTTTAAACATTATTGTAAGTGATGTTATAAACCCTAAATCATTCCCCAAAAAAATCTTTACTGAACACAAAAATATGTGGAGGAAATAAGAGCCGTGGTGGCCTTGAGGTTTGAGCAGTCGCCTGCTACGCAAGCGACGCAAGTTCGAATCCCAGCGGGGCCTGTACCAATGAGTTTTTTCTAAAAAACTTATGTACAGTCATTTCACACCACGTGCTTTACGGTGAAGGAAAACATCGTGAGGAAACCTGCATATTTCTGAGAAGTAAATCAATGACGTATGTAAAGTGTCTGAGACGGCGATGGACTCACCATCTGTCACGTTGGCACTTAATCGTCTTCGGTGAAAACTGGGTGTTGTGATTACAACACCTCTGCCTACCCCTTTGGGGAATACAGGCGTGAGCATATGTATGTATGTATTCATATAAATTACTGGCAGACGTCACAAGGATTCACCCTCGTACATTTAATTTGATTCCCGCGGAACACTTATTGTTTTTTTTAATAAAAGTAGCCTACTGAACTAAAACT
Source organism: Watsonalla binaria (assembly GCA_929442735.1). Taxonomy (NCBI): domain Eukaryota; kingdom Metazoa; phylum Arthropoda; class Insecta; order Lepidoptera; family Drepanidae; genus Watsonalla; species Watsonalla binaria. The sequence goes on from OV838938.1 coordinate 7,044,589, forward strand.
AGTTACTCCTTGTAACATTAGCTATCCGCCAGTGAAAATCCCGTTCAAATCGGTCCAGCCGTTTCGGAGTTTAGTCTGAACAAACAGACTGAGAAAAAAATCGGTTTATCTGTCTGTACCGTGTATCATTACATATATGTATTTAGTCTTAAGGTGTAATTTTTTAATTACAAACAGACACTTCAATTTTATTTATCTGTATAGATTAGTTTAAAAAAGAGTCTACGGTAAATCGCAGTGAATGTATATGACAAACGCGTCACAATTAACTCGGTTATAATGAAAGTATAGAGAAAGGTGTGTCATAATGGTTTACAGCACAATATATACATACGCAATTTACTGTAATTGTTTATTGACGTCTTCATAGCTCAATTGTATGGTATTGTAAAATTAGAAAGTTTAAGTTACATACATTTTGCGTTATACTAGGCTATTAGCAGAATTGAACGCGATTTGTGAATTGAATTTTCAATCTTCGTTCATCATTAAATTTAAGCATTTGTTAACATAATATTTTAGTTTATTAAACGAGTGGTCATAAAAATAACTCTCAGTTCAATTTCTATAATAGTTGCGCACATTACAGGATATTCTGTCTTGTGTGTGTTGCACGCGTATATACATATATTTTTATGTTTTCTTTTTGTATTTATCATTGTTTACTATGTATTGAAATGTACAAGATGCCAGCTGAGTTTCTTGCCGATTCTTCTCAGAGGGCTAGTTTCTGAACCGGATGTAAAGTCTTCGACATTCATAAGTGCACCAGGGCCTAAACTCAATAAATAATTTTCATTTTCGCATACAAGCAACTCATTCGGATGGACATTATCTTGAAGAACAGGTTTTTCAGAATTTCAAGAGACTTATCAAAGTTTTATTATAATTGTGCCCTTTTCCGGAAGGCGCCATTACCTATAGCTTTAGTCGATCTTGCGGTGAATACGAATATATGCCTACTTTAAATCAAATTCGATATCAAACAGTTACGCTCCATTGCGAATACAGAACCCTTTCCCAAGTTCGCCGTAGTCGGGTAATTAGAATAAAGCCGACCGTCGCGTCGTCCGGCCGTAACTCTGAATCGTACTAAAATTCCTTCTCACGGGACGCAACGGTACCGCTACCGACTCACGCGCACACAGTCAATGCTGAGGTCACTGCGACAATGCATGCATCTCTTTTTCGTGAACAATTCTAGTGCAAGGGAGAGCGAGACAACTGGCTAAAAACCCTTAGGACGGTAACACTGTGATTGATTTGATGCACCTTTTTCTATGGAAACTAAGTTCGCGTGGAGACCGACAAGCTCGCCTCCATTGTTTATTTGGACAAACCATTATCACAATGACTCTCGTTTTAGTGAAGCCGGGTGTAATAAATAGATCGTAAACCTTGTACGCGTACATAAATTCAGAGCGTCTCGGCGTTATGTGACAATTTAATGATGACATGAAGACTGGGGCGAACGGTGTGCGACTTGTGCGAACATCAATATTCATAACGGTGTGAATAAGGCCTTCGAAAGCATTAAACCCATCACACCCTCAACACAACCACAATTACACACCAAAAGATTTTACTTTCTTAGAACATTACTGTTCTATAGTATTTTTTTAAATTCCCATTACTACATAAGCCCATTATCAAGAAATACTTTTTATAAAGAAGAATAGATAGGTAATTTGCTTATTCATGATTCTGATTTAAGTATTCTAGATCGTAACTTATTTTTCGATTACATTTTATATTCCACTAACTTCTTCAATGTTGCTGAATAAACTTTAATGACTCTCATTATAAACATTAAATCTAATCATTACATCTAATTTTCTGTGCTTAATTAGAAAATAATACAACATAAAACTAAATCAGTACGAGTAGCTCCATCTATCGTAGAGATGGCAAACGCATCGCCGAATGTTTTTATGCACGACATAAAATCATTGGCAGCTCATGAAATGGTTTCGTAAAGCGTCAAACTTCAACATGCATATTTAACCAAGACAATAATATATTGACTGAAATCCTGAATAAAAGAATGAAGTGGCAAATAAATTGAAGTCCATAATGCTCTATGTTTACTTTCACAGTTCACGGCCGCTGAAGACGGTAGCGCGATATGTAATATTGTCTCGCTCTGCCGCATTAGAGTTGAATGTCAAGTAATAGGTGCCTCTCGTTCTAATGGTGATTTATAGTCCAGCAGCTTTACATAACCGCGACGGCTACTCGGTACATGTGGTTGTGCCAGTTCGTTTATCATGATTATGAGGCTATAAAGTAATTATTTTATCTTACTTGTATTGCGTACGATAAACACTGTACTTACTAAACGTTCGTTGGGGTTAATGAGCGTGTTAGTGCTAGGCTGCTAACTAAATAAAAGTATATGATTCCATAAGATACATCTATGTATACAGATAAATAAAATTGAAGTGTCTGTTTGTAATTCCAAAATAACAGTTTTTCACTGAATTCATTTGAAAGTATACACAACAATGACATAGAAAAAGCTACTATCACTGACAGATAGCTAATTGGTCAAGTAGTAATCAAGCTTATTTATTTAACAAAAACATTAGGGTTTCGCGGGACACCCATTAAATTAAGTCTACACAGGTGAAACCGCGGGGCACAGCTAGTATATTAATGAAACTCTGATTTTCAATGTTACAAGCAAACAAGGAACAATCGTGGCGTCATTTAACTGTTATCTTCCGGATTCACTTTCTATTGGCCATTGACCAGTCAGATAGATGTTTCAACAATAAGATTTGTTGATGTCAAAACTGTTACTTTGTATTGGTAACCAAATCGTTAAGTACTACTTGATACTCATCGATGAGAAGATTCTAGAGAGAGGTGTACTGAAAGCATTGTTCTGTGCGCCTGATGGTAAGCGGCAATCACAGCCTATGAAAGCATAGGTACTAGATGTGTGCGCCGATCACCGGACGCACGCCGCCACCGCCGACAATTTTATCGGCGTGAAATCGGCGCCCCAAATTCGAATTAAATATTAGGCAAATCACTTGAGTTATGCTTACAAACGAAAAATTATATCTCAATATCCTCGATATTTAGGAGCTCGTGGCACAGTTGCTATTGCGCATATCATTCGATCTGCGAAGTTAAGCAACCCTAACCCTAGTCAGTAATTGGATGGGTGACCGCCCGAGTTCCTTCCGTGCCTCGGAGAGCACGTTAAGCCGTCGGTCCCGGTTGCCAATTTATCATCTTTGGCAATCGTTACAGGTCAGTCGGAAGCCTAAAATATTCTGACAACTGGTTTAACTCAGATCACAGATTTTCCTCGTTAAAGGTGTTGCGAAGGTCAGATGGCAATCGCTTTGTGTAAAAATCAGGTGATCAGCCACATCGGGTTGAATCAAGTGCCGACCCCAACAATGTATGGGATAAGGCCAGGGAGATGATGATCCTCGATATTGACCTCGACAGTGAGACTTACCGGCTCGACTCCAGCATCATTTTGTGTGGCCTGGAAAAGAATATGCAAATTAAGTAAAAGAAAATATATAAAAAGCGGGTGACAATGGAGCGTCGATGACGTCTGATGGAAAGCGGCTACTGCAGTCTGTGAACGCCTGTACCGCCAAGAGTGTTACCTACTTGATAAATAACTAGTTGTTCCTCGTGGTTTTACCCGTGTAGGACTAATGAGAAAAAGCTTTGAATTGAATATTTTTTCTAGTTTTAATTTTTTTTTATTGATGCTCCTATTGGATGTTATAAAGCCTAGCTTTCATCGATTAATTAACTATCAGTATTTTTTTAGTAGCTCCTGAGATTAGAGCGGTCAACCAAACTAACAAGCCAACAAACAAAATCTTCAGCTTTCTAATATTAGTTAAGACTAGCTTTGCCCCGCGGTTTTGCTCGCACATATATAGTTTCATGCTAAACTCGCAGTACCTTAATTTGTTTTTTAAATAAAACTTTTAGCCAGTGAAAGTCCCGGTTAAATCGATTCAGAAGTTTCTGAGATTAGCCGGAACAAACAGACAGTAGGAGAAAAAAAATTTAAATTGATATTTTAATGTCTGTACGGTACATATATACTTTAAAAACTGTTATTTTGGAATTAAAAACAGACACTTTTATTTATCTGTATATTTTGGAATGGCTGTAACAAAGCGAAAGACTTATACCTAAAGGCTTCCTCTAGCTCTTTCTAGCTACGAATTCCAGTAAATGTTCACACCCAGATATTACATAAAAGTAAGACGGGACCGAAATACTCATGTCGGATAATTCCAGACAACCTGAATAGTTCACAACAATAGAGTGGTCCGAGTGTACAAATCAATTGTAACAATTCACTTTCTAACATAACAGTCGCAAGGAATAATCTTGTGTTATGTTATTAACTGACTTCCCATTCTGAGAAATCCATAACGTCTTCTGGAAAATAATGCGGCCCAAACGCTTGCTCTCTTAGCTCACATTTCGAGAAACTCCACGTCAAGTGACGACGTTTGAACGTGTCAAAACCTATACTTACACATACTTGGGTTCAAAATATATACTTGAAAAACTCAGGGCCTAGTGCGAGTTTTTCATTGCCGCCGTCACAAGTCATCACGGTGACGTAAACGCAGATTTGTATAGGATCGAAACAGCGCCGTCTGTCGGCCTAAAGATGACACTATTGTGAACCCAAAAAAATCTGCGCTTACGTCGACGCGATGACTTGTGACGGTGATTTTAAGAAAACTCGCAGTAGGCAACTAAAGCTCGACTGCGCCGATGCCGACGGTGCGAAGGCGACAGAGTTATAAATGTCATATAGGTTCCTCTCTGTTTCAAACGATGAGTCACTATCGTGACAAGAGCTCGTAGGCCCTTGATAGTATCTTATCACTTGTAAGTTCAATTTCATTGCTTTCCCGATAAAATATAAAACAAGGTTAGCTAAAGTATATCCATTCAACCCTTCAATGTTCAATGCTTATAACTTATAAGTAAATCATAATTGGATATTGATCAGTTAAAGTATGTTTTTTTCTTTTAATGTTACATTTTATGTGAGCTATTAACAGCAGTACCTAATATTAATACTATAGTATAAATATTTAACAATCTCAGACGGGTAATCATAAACAATAAGTAGGGAAGGTAGGTTAGGTTAATTACATACCAATGTGGCGCGTAGGTACATTATTTTTGGTATACACACACACACACGACACAAGTGTATTCAGTCACCACAAATGGTAAGCACTGCTTATCCGCTTATATGGAATGCACGCCCCTGCTGATCAGCAAGTGTTTGTAAAACAAAAAAATTGGACAGTAAACAAACACCCGCTGAACAAATCGATAATAAATCCATGGAAGTTACGAGTTTAATTAAAATAGACACAACTACCTTATCACTTTCAATTCTATCATAAATCATGTATTACGTGTAATATATCAAGTAACGATGTTAATAATCTCATCCGTAAGAACAATGATTGTGTTTGAAGTATTGTACGTGATTGGAAACGGTAAGGAGATTGTCTTTGTGATATGTCACGCAGCGGCTGATTCCACTCACCATAGTTTGGCGAACGAGTGGCCAAGGTCACTCAGGTCATCGCCACGATAACTCCACCTTCGGCTACGCCATCCCATCGCATTGTTATCGCGAATATCGCGTTCTTATCACTCACACTGATATTATATTACCACACGTGCCGTTACTTTCTGACGCTATGTATATTATACAATTTAAATTTCGATTACTTTTACAAATGACTAGCGGACGTCACGCGGTTTCACCCGCGCAGTTCCCGTTCCCGTGGGAGTACGGGGATAAAATAAAGCCTATGTTACACGCTGATGATGTAACTTTCCAATTGTGAAAGATTTTTTTGAAATCGGCGCTGTAGTTTTTTGAGTTTATTCATTACAAACATACACGCAAAAATACAAACCTTTTCTCGTTATGATAGTAGTGTATGTAGATAAGCATGTATTCTAATCATTTATTCAAAACTAGCTGTGCTCCGCGGCTTTATCCACGTAAACTAATGATAATGGGTGCCCCACGGATCCCTATTTTTTAATAAAAGTATTTGCCAGTGAAAGTCCCGTTAAAATCGGTTCAGCCGTTTCGGAAATTAGACGGAACAAATTGACTGACAGAATTTAAAAAAAAAATGTATATGCGTTTAGAGAAAAGCTGTTATTTTGGAATTACAAACAGACACTTTTATTTATCTGTATAGATATATATTTAGGCCCTGGTCTATGCTTATTCACTTATGAACGTCGAGATAATCACCGGTAACATGACTCGAGTCAAATAGGGAATATATAGTCGGATTGCGCTTTAGAGTGATATAATTAACCATTCCATTACGCTATCGACTAATTTCAGCTATAATAACTCTTCCACTGTTGAATTGGCAATTAATAACGACGCATGGATATCGTAACAATTGTTGAAACATCGAATTAGTGCGATATAACTACGATACCGGGCCACAATGTGTGAGTTTTCCGATTCAATGAACGATTATTATCGACCGAAACAATGACTAGACAGCTGGAGATTCCATTCACGTTAGGTCTTGGCTGAATTAAACTACAATAGAATTGTCAGCTCAAATCTGACAAGCTATATCAGATTCAATAGCTTCTTAACTAAATACGGTGTCGAGATAGCACCTAATATAAATGATCAGACACTAAGGCACAGCCAATAAAATTGAAGAATCTAGTACATGATCTCGATCTAAGCTTGCATGGGCCGTGGCACACTATTATCGCTACACACTTATTAGAATTAATTAATTAATCTATACATCTATACAGATAAATAAAATTGAAGTGTCTGTTTGTAATTCCAAATAACAATTTTTCACTAAATACATATGAATGCAAGCACAATACTCACATAGAAAACCCAATTTATTTATTTTTCTCTGTCTGTCTGTCTGTATGTTTGTTCCGGGTACTTTCATTGGTAGATAGCTAATGTTACAAAGAGTAATTAAGGACACTTTAAATAATAAAAAAAAATATTATGGTTCCGCGGGTCACCCATGAAATTAAGTCTACGCGGGTGAAACCACGGGGCACAGCTAGTATTTAATAAAAGAGTTTGTAATGTAACAATCAACGAGCGACATGGGATAAAGGCACGCATTAACTGTCGCAGATTTAAATAAAATCACGTACAATTCAAAGATAACAATGACTTTAGAAACATTTGTAACGCAATCGATATAGATATGTCCAACTGAGTATCGCATAGTACCCTTATTACGACTTTGCAACCGTTTTCGTAATCTATACTCGCTAGCATCTCCGCAGATTATTTGTATGTAAAATGGTACAGCGCCTCCCAGCGGTGACGTGAAGAACTAAAATATCTCATACAAATATTGCGGGTGGATGCTAGCGAGTATAGATTATTAAAACGTTGCAAAGTCGTAATAAGGGTACTATGCGATACTCAGTTGGACATATCTATATCGATTGCGTTACAAATGTTTCTAAAGTCATTGTTATCTTGGAATTGTACGTGATTTTATTTAAATCTGCGACAGTTAATGCGTGCCTTTATCCCATGTCGCTCGTTGATTGTTACATTACAAACTCTTTTATTAAATACTAGCTGTGCCCCGTGGTTTCACCCGCGTAGACTTAATTTCATGGGTGACCCGCGGAACCATAATATTTTTTTTTATTATTTAAAGTGTCCTTAATTACTCTTTGTAACATTAGCTATCTACCAATGAAAGTACCCGGAACAAACATACAGACAGACAGACAGAGAAAAATAAATAAATTGGGTTTTCTATGTGAGTATTGTGCTTGCATTCATATGTATTTAGTGAAAAATTGTTATTTGGAATTACAAACAGACACTTCAATTTTATTTATCTGTATAGATGTATAGATTAATTAATTAATTCTAATAAGTGTGTAGCGATAATAGTGTGCCACGGCCCATGCAAGCTTAGATCGAGATCATGTACTAGATTCTTCAATTTTATTGGCTGTGCCTTAGTGTCTGATCATTTATATTAGGTGCTATCTCGACACCGTATTTAGTTAAGAAGCTATTGAATCTGATATAGCTTGTCAGATTTGAGCTGACAATTCTATTGTAGTTTAATTCAGCCAAGACCTAACGTGAATGGAATCTCCAGCTGTCTAGTCATTGTTTCGGTCGATAATAATCGTTCATTGAATCGGAAAACTCACACATTGTGGCCCGGTATCGTAGTTATATCGCACTAATTCGATGTTTCAATAATTGTTACGATATCCATGCGTCGTTATTAATTGCCAATTCAACAGTGGAAGAGTTATTATAGCTGAAATTAGTCGATAGCGTAATGGAATGGTTAATTATATCACTCTAAAGCGCAATCCGACTATATATTCCCTATTTGACTCGAGTCATGTTACCGGTGATTATCTCGACGTTCATAAGTGAATAAGCATAGACCAGGGCCTAAATATATATCTATACAGATAAATAAAAGTGTCTGTTTGTAATTCCAAAATAACAGCTTTTCTCTAAACGCATATACATTTTTTTTTTAAATTCTGTCAGTCAATTTGTTCCGTCTAATTTCCGAAACGGCTGAACCGATTTTAACGGGACTTTCACTGGCAAATACTTTTATTAAAAAATAGGGATCCGTGGGGCACCCATTATCATTAGAAAATTAGAAAATTAAAAAGTGAATTGGCAGAGTTACATGTGCAATATATGGATGCCATTACACAAAGGGATCAGCTCCAGGGGATAGTGACTGGGTTTGACCAGTGCGGTGATGAGTTTGAGAACAATCTGAGACACATCGCTGAACTGAAACACAAACTGGCAGAAGCCAATAATACAATAGCTTCACTAGAGCAATGCAATCAGCACTTGTCAAATTGTAAGACCCAGACACTGTTCGATGAACTAATTCCAAAACAAAAAATTGTTTCTAAAAATAAATTAAAAAGATATATAAAAGTAAGTAGGTATATTCAAAAAACAAACAATCTACTCAAACAAAATAAAAAACAGTTAAAATATTGTAAAAATCATAGTACATTGCTAAATAAACTGGAAACTACAACGGTACAATTAGAAAATAGCTATTTAAAATATGAAGCTGACATTCAGCGACTGCAGGCAGAGATCTCAGTATTAACTATATCATTAGATAAAATGACTTCAAAATATGAGTGCTCACGCAAAGAAATTCAGGAGCACATTATGGCACTAACTGAGGTAGTTGATATGTCCAAATATAATTATGACCGCTTTATATCACTATCAAATAAATGTGATTGTGACTCGGATCTACAACAAGTCCAAACACCTGTTTGTCAGTCTGTACTGAATGACAGCTCCACCAAGCATTTCACAAGCAGTACTTCCCATAACTGTGTTCAACATAATAATATCTTGACATTGTATAGTGATGAATTGGGACAAAATATGGGGTTGCACTTATCGCACAGTGTTGGTCATGGTACTAACCACTGTATACCTGGTGCAGATTTTAAACATCTTGTGGCAAACATCCTGAGCGACCAATGCAGCACCAGCTCAACCTTAGCTATCTTATGTGGGAGAAGGGGAAATATGAATAAAAATGAATTAATTAAATTAATGGATTCGCTGAGTTGCCTTAGTGCGAAAAATATAATATTATTTGCATTTCCCTACAGCAGAGGATTGTCACAGAGGGAAAATAATATTAGATATAATTTGAATTGTTGCATGCAAACAATAACCAATTATAATAATTTTTTTACATTTATTGACATAAATAACAATTCAATTATTTCATATTTTAATGTGACAAGTGAAAGATTTTATCTTTCCTTTAGATATAAACGACAAGTAGCAAGCATGCTACATTATTGTATACACGTATTTAATTTGAACACAGCCAAATCATTGGCTAACAAGACTGCTTCTATTGAGCAGGCAAACAAGGACATTATATGTAATGATTCTTTGGAATATGTTCCAAATACTTTAAATTAAGTTATAAGACAACAGAGACAATCTCTGGCGATTTTATGAATAATAATGCTACTTCCTTTATTAAACTTGTTCATCAGAACATCCAAGGAATGTTAAATAAAGAATTAGAATTGGAGTTGTTCATGGACTGTAATGATATTCATGTATTATGTTTAACAGAACATTGGCTTAGGGACGAGCAGTTCATGTTCAACTTCTGTAACCATCAGGTTGCTAGTGCCTTCAGCAGGAAGGTTGCAATACGAGGAGGCTCCATGATTATTTTAGAAAAACGCATGAAATATAAAGAACGTCTGGATGTTGTGCACCTTTCTGCGGAGAGTACTATTGAGTTATCATGTATAGAGTTAGAGCAATACATTGTTGTGTGCGTATACCGACCCCCTAGTGGAGCTTTCGAGCATTTTGAACAAATCATGGATGAAGTTTTGGTAAAAGTCTGTACTTCAGGTAAAAATATAATCATATGTGGAGACTTTAATGTCAATATTTTAGAAAATTCATCCATGAGCAATCGATTAAAATGCCTTTTTAGTTCCTCTAATTTATTTTACTTATTTTCTGAGCCAACACGAATAACAAGTTCATCAGCAACTTGCATTGATAACGTGTTCACAAACTTTCGGCCCACTAGTAATGAAATCATAAGTAAATTAGACTCTGACCACTGTGGCCAATTAATAACTTTCAGTAAGAAAAATGTGAAAGCTCCCAAGAAAAGAGTTACTTATATTCCCATAAATGCAAATCGCTTGAGCCGTTTTCGAGGTAATGTCCAAAGTAAGTTTCCTTTAATAAATAACCACCTTGCGTGTAATGCAATGTACAATTCTTTTTTTCAAATTGTACACGCAGAACATAAGCGCATATTTACCCCGAAGACGGTTCTATTGGGAAAACGTTTGTCGTTTAGTGAGTGGGCTACCCCAGGCATTCACATAAGTAGACGAAGGCTGTATGAACTTTATCAAGAAAAATCTATTAATTTTAATTTGGAATTTACAAATTATGTTAAAAATTACTCAAAATTATTTAAAAAGGTTTGTTTAGACGCCAAGTCTATTGCTGTGAGAAATAAAATTTTGAAGTCCTCCAATGTAACTAAAACAACTTGGGACATTATTAATTCTGAAACTGGAAAAACTTCTCTTAAGAATGACTCAATAACTCTAAAAATTAATGATCATATAATTAAGACTGATATTGATGTGGCAACTACTTTTGAGACATTCTTTGCTGATATACCAGTTTCATTAACCAAAGTCTTAAATTCGTCTCCCGCAGCAGCAGAAGCCATTTTAAAAATGCATGTGGATAAATGTAACGTTGCATTTAAGTTTAAAACTGTTACCCCCAGAGACATTGTCAAAACTTTTGAAACGCTAGATATGAAGAATTCAGCTGATTTATGGGGACTTTCTGTTAAAGTACTCAATAGTATTATTGATATTGTTGCTACTGATCTAGCTTTATTATTTAATGTTTGTATTGAAAGTGGTGAATTTCCTGATCAAATGAAGTATAGTAAAATAATTCCTTTATTAAAAGCTGGTAGTATTAACGACCCTACGAACTTTAGACCTATATCAATACTGCCAATTTTCAGTAAAATTTTTGAAAAACTAATACTTAATCAACTTTTAGCCTTTTTTAATGAACATAATTTGATGCACACTAAGCAATACGGTTTCACAAAGGGTCGCTCGACTACCGATGCAGGTGTCGAGCTCATTAGAAAAATTCTTGAAGCTTGGGAAGCTTCACAGGATGCTCTAGGTGTATTCTGTGATCTATCTAAAGCCTTTGATTGTGTGCACCATGAAACGTTGATCAGGAAGTTAGATCACTACGGTGTAAGAGACCTGGCTCTAAAACTTATATCTTCATATCTAAGTAATAGAATACAAAAAGTCGATATACATGGCGTAACATCTCCGGGGTGTCCAATAGAGATGGGTGTTCCACAGGGTTCAATTCTTGGTCCGTTTCTCTTTTTAACTTATATTAATGATTTACCTTACATGGTAAGCAATAAACACGATATTGTATTATTTGCTGATGATACTTCTCTGATTTTTAAGATAGACCGGCAAAAAGCTAACCTTGACGATGTGAATAATGCTCTCTCTGACGTAGTACATTGGTTCAGCGCTAATAACTTAGTACTCAATAGTAAAAAAACTAAATGTGTCAAGTTCACTATGCCAAATGTGAAACAAGTGCAAACCAATGTACTTATCAACGACGAAGTGTTGGACCTTGTTGAAACAACAGTTTTCCTTGGAGTTACATTGGATCATAAATTGCAATGGGGGCCCCATATAGCTGGATTGTCGAAAAGACTCAGTTCTGCAGCATTCGCAGTAAGGAAAATTAGACACCTAACTGATATAAACACAGCTCGGTTGGTCTATTTTAGTTATTTCCATAGTGTTATGTCTTATGGCATCCTTTTATGGGGAAATGCTACAGACATCAGTTCTATCTTTGTGCTGCAGAAACGGGCTGTTCGTGCAATCTATAAACTCAAATCTAGAGATTCTCTCAGAGAGAAGTTTAAAGAAATAGGGATAATGACTGTGGCATGTCAATACATATTTGAAAATTTGATATATGTAAGAAAGAATATAGATAGTTTTAAGAAAAATAGTGATATGCACAATATAAATACACGCAAGAGGGATAAACTCCGTGTCCCTGTGACTAGACTGCACAAAACTAGTAACTCTTTTGTGGGGCAAAGTATACGCCTTTTCAATAAACTACCATTAAAAATGTGTGAACTACCATTTTTAAGTTTTAAGGCAAGCATCAAACAGAAACTTTGTGAAAAAGCATATTATAGTGTAACTGAGTATATTGATGATAGCCAAGTATGGCAATGAGTTGCTCACTCTTCCATTGAAATGTACTTAAGCAACCCTATGTATATAGAAGGGACACATGTAAAAAAAAAAAAAAAAACCGGGGAGTTTGTTTCGCCGTTTCTTCTCCTGACAGGCTTACTTTTGGAAACGGTAGTAAATTTACTTAAGTTAACGTAAGAAAAATGACGTTCAATAAGTGTTCCAAGTGTCCCTTATATTGAATAAAACTTTTTGATTTGATTTGATTTGATTTGTTTACGTGGATAAAGCCGCGGAGCACAGCTAGTTTTGAATAAATGATTAGAATACATGCTTATCTACATACACTACTATCATAACGAGAAAAGGTTTGTATTTTTGCGTGTATGTTTGTAATGAATAAACTCAAAAAACTACAGCGCCGATTTCAAAAAAATCTTTCACAATTGGAAAGTTACATCATCAGCGTGTAACATAGGCTTTATTTTATCCCCGTACTCCCACGGGAACGGGAACTGCGCGGGTGAAACCGCGTGACGTCCGCTAGTCATTTGTAAAAGTAATCGAAATTTAAATTGTATAATATACATAGCGTCAGAAAGTAACGGCACGTGTGGTAATATAATATCAGTGTGAGTGATAAGAACGCGATATTCGCGATAACAATGCGATGGGATGGCGTAGCCGAAGGTGGAGTTATCGTGGCGATGACCTGAGTGACCTTGGCCACTCGTTCGCCAAACTATGGTGAGTGGAATCAGCCGCTGCGTGACATATCACAAAGACAATCTCCTTACCGTTTCCAATCACGTACAATACTTCAAACACAATCATTGTTCTTACGGATGAGATTATTAACATCGTTACTTGATATATTACACGTAATACATGATTTATGATAGAATTGAAAGTGATAAGGTAGTTGTGTCTATTTTAATTAAACTCGTAACTTCCATGGATTTATTATCGATTTGTTCAGCGGGTGTTTGTTTACTGTCCAATTTTTTTGTTTTACAAACACTTGCTGATCAGCAGGGGCGTGCATTCCATATAAGCGGATAAGCAGTGCTTACCATTTGTGGTGACTGAATACACTTGTGTCGTGTGTGTGTGTGTATACCAAAAATAATGTACCTACGCGCCACATTGGTATGTAATTAACCTAACCTACCTTCCCTACTTATTGTTTATGATTACCCGTCTGAGATTGTTAAATATTTATACTATAGTATTAATATTAGGTACTGCTGTTAATAGCTCACATAAAATGTAACATTAAAAGAAAAAAACATACTTTAACTGATCAATATCCAATTATGATTTACTTATAAGTTATAAGCATTGAACATTGAAGGGTTGAATGGATATACTTTAGCTAACCTTGTTTTATATTTTATCGGGAAAGCAATGAAATTGAACTTACAAGTGATAAGATACTATCAAGGGCCTACGAGCTCTTGTCACGATAGTGACTCATCGTTTGAAACAGAGAGGAACCTATATGACATTTATAACTCTGTCGCCTTCGCACCGTCGGCATCGGCGCAGTCGAGCTTTAGTTGCCTACTGCGAGTTTTCTTAAAATCACCGTCACAAGTCATCGCGTCGACGTAAGCGCAGATTTTTTTGGGTTCACAATAGTGTCATCTTTAGGCCGACAGACGGCGCTGTTTCGATCCTATACAAATCTGCGTTTACGTCACCGTGATGACTTGTGACGGCGGCAATGAAAAACTCGCACTAGGCCCTGAGTTTTTCAAGTATATATTTTGAACCCAAGTATGTGTAAGTATAGGTTTTGACACGTTCAAACGTCGTCACTTGACGTGGAGTTTCTCGAAATGTGAGCTAAGAGAGCAAGCGTTTGGGCCGCATTATTTTCCAGAAGACGTTATGGATTTCTCAGAATGGGAAGTCAGTTAATAACATAACACAAGATTATTCCTTGCGACTGTTATGTTAGAAAGTGAATTGTTACAATTGATTTGTACCCTCGGACCACTCTATTGTTGTGAACTATTCAGGTTGTCTGGAATTATCCGACATGAGTATTTCGGTCCCGTCTTACTTTTATGTAATATCTGGGTGTGAACATTTACTGGAATTCGTAGCTAGAAAGAGCTAGAGGAAGCCTTTAGGTATAAGTCTTTCGCTTTGTTACAGCCATTCCAAAATATACAGATAAATAAAAGTGTCTGTTTTTAATTCCAAAATAACAGTTTTTAAAGTATATATGTACCGTACAGACATTAAAATATCAATTTAAATTTTTTTTCTCCTACTGTCTGTTTGTTCCGGCTAATCTCAGAAACTTCTGAATCGATTTAACCGGGACTTTCACTGGCTAAAAGTTTTATTTAAAAAACAAATTAAGGTACTGCGAGTTTAGCATGAAACTATATATGTGCGAGCAAAACCGCGGGGCAAAGCTAGTCTTAACTAATATTAGAAAGCTGAAGATTTTGTTTGTTGGCTTGTTAGTTTGGTTGACCGCTCTAATCTCAGGAGCTACTAAAAAAATACTGATAGTTAATTAATCGATGAAAGCTAGGCTTTATAACATCCAATAGGAGCATCAATAAAAAAAAATTAAAACTAGAAAAAATATTCAATTCAAAGCTTTTTCTCATTAGTCCTACACGGGTAAAACCACGAGGAACAACTAGTTATTTATCAAGTAGGTAACACTCTTGGCGGTACAGGCGTTCACAGACTGCAGTAGCCGCTTTCCATCAGACGTCATCGACGCTCCATTGTCATCATTGCTCCAATTCCAAGATAACAATGACTTTAGAAACATTTGTAACGCAATCGATATAGATATGTCCAACTGAGTATCGCATAGTACCCTTATTACGACTTTGCAACGTTTTAATAATCTATACTCGCTAGCATCCACCCGCAATATTTGTATGAGATATTTTAGTTCTTCACGTCACCGCTGGGAGGCGCTGTACCATTTTACATACAAATAATCTGCGGAGATGCTAGCGAGTATAGATTACGAAAACGGTTGCAAACCCGTGATAGAACCCTATCACGGGTTTCCACTGGACTAATAAAAGTGTTATAAATCACTGCACCAATAAAACCTACACAAATAGCAATACACATTAGACCACCACCGACTCGGGCGTCCCGTTTCCTTTAGCAGGTAAATTTGCAATTGGCCCAACTCTCAACGGACTGTGTCGAAAAACTCGAGCAATGTTCAACCTAACCGACTAAACAATAGCGATAAAAACTATGACAACACTGAACTGAAAATATTGACAGCGGATAAAGTACTCTGTAGCCCTCGAGACTAAGTATACAATGCCTTAAGAATTTTAGATGAGCCCGGCGGTATTCCACAAAGATTCGAAAGAAAAAACAATTTGAAAGACTAAATTGGGGAAGAACAAAAAATGTCGACGGACGTTAAGCGCATCAGCAGCGTATCCATTGATTGTTAAAATTAGTTTTATTTTTATAATCATAATAAATATTGGTAGCTACAAGCGGCACGGCGAAGTTAGATTAATAATTGCATATGCATCATCGGCCGTAGGCAATAATAATGTTGTTGCAAGGTTACTTGCAGTCAAGCACAAACACTAATGTCTTACTGAAATGCAAATTATATACGATTTAGTTGGCTTACTGACTTTGCATACGATTATACTAAAGAATAAGTCTGCGTGCTGTAAACGTCAACAACATGCGAGCTGAACACATACCGTGAAATCCTCAAATAATAATTTAGTTAAATTTATTTTTTGTCACGATTTATTTAGGTAAAGATAACTAAATGTTCTGACTCTAGTCAGTTGCATGCAGCACGAACATCATTTAGACTTAGTTTTTAAACACTTATGGACGTTGAATCTGATGATGCTGACTGTACTAAAAACACCCAAATTTGGAAAAGTTATAAACTAGAAAAATCTGATCCTCACATGAATAAAATGGCTGAGTTGAAGATATCAATAAACAATGATAAAACATGATTCAAATGTCGGGAGGTATATTTCGTTACATACACATGTAAAAGAGCAAATAAAGCATATTATTTCTGTAATACATTTCTTCAAATTCGCAGACAATACACATGTATGATTCTAATGTTATTTCTCTATCCCTTCCCGCAAAGTAATTATATCCATGTATTATCCTTAGCCCGATCCCTTTAACAATTTAAGAGGCTATTTACTCTGGAGATCGGCTCAAAGGTCTGTAATTTTGTTGTGATGAATTAGCCAAACTGTGGGATACTAATATAATAATCGAGGACGCCGACCAATGCCCCAATTTTACGGACACGGCGGATGTATCGCGGACTTTTTGCGAACAAAATATGAATTTTGAAAGACTCGGTTCATTGTCCTGTTGATCGTATCTGTAACCTTGTCTGCGAACGAAACGTAACATGTCTGTCTACAAACGTTTTGACAAATGGTTTGACAAATCATTCAGTAAAATTAACACTACATTATTTTGTGAAATAAGTCTTTCAGACTAGACTCACAATGTCATCGAAAGTTTTATTGACTAACAAACAAATTAGTAAATTCACGTACATTGTAAATTATAAATTATTCACTTTATTTCCATTCCTGGTTTGAATAATGAATTAAATTGTCATTAGATTGAAGTTGTTGAAAGAATGTTAATGAAGACTGTAGATGTCGTGACGCCGTAAACTTTGACGTGAGGCGCGTGAAATCCAAGACGAATACGAATTACTTTAAACTTTGTAACTACACTCGTGTGACTGTGTTGAATTCGATATCAATTAATATCAAAGATATTCAAACTCAAATGTGGTCGTTCAGATTGATACATTTTCCAAATTGTTTACCTTAACAAGTTACACGACAATACCATACTTGAACATCTCACCGCACGATGTTCATAAACTCTATTTTGAATTAGTTTAATGAAGTAGCCACACAATGGATCGTTATTAACCAGCAATAGTCATGAAACGAGGTGGAGGAAAGAGTGCTTGCGGTGTTCGCTCGTACATGTAGGATGCAAATAGTCAACACTTATGCGGGGGAGAAAGAATGGCTGTAGGATCTCATTAACAGAGCGAGCGAGGCATTGCGGTTGAAGATCGGGGAAGGGTAGGCAATCTTAGACAAAGGGCCTTATTAGAGACGAGCTCCGCTGTCCGTTAATGCTGAGTACACTAATGTAAGAGTTTTTATTCTGGAGGTAATTATAAAGCGCAGGTCGCTCAGGTAACTCGAGGCCAATGAAGATACAATCGTCTAAGAATTGAGTTAAAAGTTTTCACATTCCCTGCTGTTCCCGTTTATTTATCTAAGTTTATTACATGCTGTGTATATATCTTGAACATCTGTTCATTTCAAATGTATTTTATTTACACTACCGCGGTGCACCAGTACAACTGAGTGTCTACAATTATTTAAGTGCATCAAGCATATCACATATAAGAAATAATAAGAATAAGATAAATAAATAAATATGCACGTCAAGGGTACCCGGAAGGATAAGCAGAGGTGATACACTTTTTATCGATGATGTTTAAGCCAACGTGACAGATGGTAGGTCCATCGCCGTCTCAGGCACTATTCTATGAATTTATTCTCAGACATATGCAGGTTTCCTTCACTGTTCAAACTCGAGGGGTGAAATTGATTTTTAGAAAAACTCATTGGTACAGACAGACCGCTGCGGTTCGAACTCGGCAACCATGGCAAAAGGAAAATATTGCTAGCTGAACAGATCAATAGCGAGTATTGTCTTTCATAGTGATCGCTTTAGTATTCGTAAGCGTTGAACGCTAGCAAGTGTAGTTTGGTAGATGTTATGCGGATTGGAAAGCGCAAGGTCATAGAAGACCTGTCCAACAGGCCGGGCACTGGCTCCTGCTGTGACATAGTGTGAATGCGCACATGGCGGTCACAGCAATTAACGCCTCTATTTCGTTTTTTCTTAAATTAAACTGTTTATGATAAAACAATTAGTTATTGCTGGCATTATGCATATCTATTGTAAGTGAGTAATCAATTGTAGAAGTTTCAGGCAATAACATACCAATTGCCTATCTACTTATATATGCCGTCACGAGCGCTCAGCAAAAATAGTGAGGGTAACTGCGCATGTATTTTATTCGCGTCGCGATACAGAAGACAGAGTATCTCATAAAATGACGCAATCAAGGTCAGCGCTCATAACTCGTAACGCATTGTGAAAATACAGCTGTATCTTCACAATGATTTCCTGCATCGTGAAACTTGTGGTGGTGACATCCCAGAACATATTATTTTCTAATAAGGGAAATATTTAAAGCAGTTCTTTATTCTGTACATTAGCTCTTGAGCACAACAAAAGATTACTTCAACAGATATTCATGTTACTATTGTTGATATTCATGGCACGGTACATTATACACCATGCAAAGCTTAAAGTTTGCTTTGCTGCACAATAATTGGCTACTGGCTTCGCTTGATCCGTCTTATTACGTACGTGTAATTACACTGAGCGCCGCCGACTGACCTTCATAACCGCAAGCCAACCATTGGAGGTAATCTAAGCCATTTACTATTTTTGTTATTGAATACGACAGTAATTGCTTTCGGTATCATCATTTAATCATTGAACTCCATCGAACTAACAATACAAGACTGCTCCATAAGGCTACTTGTAATTAAATAAACTAAATTAATTTCGATGATTCATCGTTTTCTTTTTAACTTGAAGTGTGTCTGAGTGAACTTTTTTGGTATTACGAATATATGGGATCAGATTTCCTAGACGTTTGTTTTTCCAAGTCACAATCCTCATAAGTAGCTATTGGTTGCTACTGGTTTACATTCATCAGTTAGATGAAGTAGGGATGATCCACTGAACAATATAAGTGCTGATTGTTGGTTTCCATAAAAGCTTTTGAATTCCACCTAAGATTCCACCACCGTTCATTGATTTACTTCCGAGTTATTGAACCCGACGGCAAATTACGGGGCGTTTACGGATTTTCCTTTTACCAGATACTTTGGTCTGAACGTAGAGGCAATAAGATTAAATTTATCGTAAGTTAACCTGCCTGTCTCGCACTCTACGAGGCTTGCACCCAACCAAGTTGTAACCGAGCTCATTACACAAATCTCGTTCGGTTATTATATTAACTTAGCTCTAAACAGCGAAGTCTGACAAGCCGAGTGTGGGAGTACTGAACTATCGCTTGAGCTGCAAAAACGAAACGACCCTATAATAAACTTTCATATGACATGGAAACAAATTTATCTACCTTCTAATCAGACAGTTCGATGGAATAATTAATGAGAAGTTTCATAATAGTTACTACACTTAGAAGTGTAGCGATCTGTCACGACATAGGTAACTGTGTTCTGGAAACGGAGATTTACGTATGTCTTTGGAGTTGAAAATGATTTTGGTTCAACGATCAACAGTCAAATGGATAATGACGAGGCTAAGTGTCACCACTTGACGGAGAAAGTGTATATTTTGCAAATTAAATGTATCGTGAATTATTTAAACATCAATCTTGGTGGTGCAGTTTGTGAATTTCTTAAAGATAAGTTAAACCAGTTTCGATGCTTTCTTGACCTAAGAACCTACAGTAATTAATAATCAGATAAGTGATACATACATTGCTTTATAAAAACAACTTCATGTTAAATTACGTATTAATTTAAATGCAAAAGTAGCATCGCGTTAAAAGCAATCGGATATTAAGAGAGCTCGGATTTACGATCGTTTAAGCTGGTCATTTACATAGCTGCGGCATTTCGAATTGAAATTAAGACTAAGGGTTTTTATAAATGGGCGTCGCACTAATTAGATTTTTTATGCATATAAAGTGATTCTACATAATATATTTCTAAAGAATGCAGTGGAATTTGGATACAAGACACGGTTCAATAACAATTCAAAAAGATGAAAGGTGGTTAGAATCTACAGCTAAACTTGTATGGAAGATTTATATAAAAGTAGACAACAAAAGGCCATTGGGTTATAAATCCATTCTCAATTCATCTTCAACCGCAACCCTTCAGCGGACACGCGCAATCGAGACCAGATTCCCAGTATCCAATCAAAATGCTAATCCAACCGAACTACTTTACATTTTATTCATTTGACACTATAAAATGGCGTTGAGGTGAATCCGTATTGTTTGCTTGGACTCAATATATCACTATTGTATGCACCAGGACAAATGCAGAAACATTTTTTACTTGCTAAGTAACTTTTGGAGCAGTTATTGCCATAACTGAGCACTTTACATAATTTATTACTCTCCGCCGTTCCGCCATTCCAAGAACCTATTTAATAGCTTTTGTACATATTTCGTCGCTTGGAATATCAAACTTTGATAACGAATATAATTCACATTTATAAGTAATTTGAGAACACTCACGGTAAATTGAACGTTCTGTTAAGTAGAAATAAATATTTTCCGGATTTCATCAAGCTAACTAATTTTAGCCGGAAATAATTCTGGTTTCCAAATTCCAAGACGTACCTATCCTGAGTAACGGGAATCATCACAATATCATATAGTCAAAAAGGCTTTCTGATCCAATTGAACCCACTGTGGGTCAATACTTAGCTATGGGACCATGGTTAAAGCGTCCACTAGACACCGCCTTTCCTCAAACGAAATAGGGTCCTAGCGAGATTAATTTAGGGTTTTATTTCCCTCGTACATATGCCGATGAAGTACCTGTTTAAAGCAGACTCTGCCTTGATACACATAGATCAAGTAGGTAGCCCAATATTTTTTACAGCAGTACAGATCACCTACCAATTTTTAACTTGTTTGCATTTGGACTCCAACTATAGGATATACATTAGCTATAGCGACATGGAGTTGGTACTATCAATAAATCTCTCAGCGCAGACATTTATTTGTCGCGCGCGCAGACAGCAGACTTCTATTTCCTTCATTATCATGTCTGTGTCGAGGTTAATGCCGTCTTTGTCGTTTTGTGTAAGCTCGGCGATAGCGAGAGCAGGACGAAAGACGAGTCGTAATTATAACTTTACCAATTTTCCTCATTTGCGGATCCTCATAAACAGTTTTATTAGCTGGATCTCGGCAATATGATGTAAAGTGTGGTAAAATATTATTCGCGACTTGAGTCATGGGATTTTAAGGGTAGGTAGTTATATAGTATGCCACATTCCCTACTAACTTGGTGCTATTACCAAGTTAGTAGGGAATGTGGCATATGACAGAGAAAACAAATATTTAAGGTTAAAAATCGAGTCGCGAACTTATGCAAACCTAACCCAGGCCAGTAGTTGGATGGGTTATCGCGCCCGAGTTCACTCTATAGAACTCTGTACCTCGGATCGGGCCGCACGTTACGTCATTGGTTCGTAGTCAAAGTAAAAAAAAATTGTAGTCAAAAGGTTACCCACCTTCTGGGGGAATTTATTTCGGCTATTTGATACAGAATACGTTGCATATATATAATAATTAAAATTAATGTGTATTTATATTAGGTATGGTATATTACATTATTAGGTATGGTATTATTATATTTTCATTAAGTATTGGTGTAGCGAAGGTCAGATGATAGTAGCTTTGTGTAAACATCTGGTCATAAGCCAATTCGGGTTGAAGACCCCCACAATGTCAGGATGGAAAATATTTTGGTGAATTCATAAAACATGAATAATAATTGGAACCGTGAAACAGAAGGTATCGAAGAAAAAAATTATCGAAATACTTGGTTAAATTGTAAGTAATTAATTAAATCCAAAATAAATAACATTGAATAATAAATCTTAATTGTATCGAGTACAGCAAAATGTAGTGTAGTAATTGTGAAGTCGATCAATCATAACGATCGGTGTACTGGAGCGGTTTATTAAACATATTGCAAATTTGCAACGCTTTCAAATTTGTACATAACGCCTCTTGCGAACGGGATCTTGGCCTGAAGCCAGAACACTGCCTGGCTCCTTCGATATTTAATGCATTCGACAATACTTTGTTCTACGACCCACTGCTATTAAACGGTGTCGATCAAACATGATCTTGAATAACACTCAATGAAACGGGCGACAATTCACAAAGATTTTCATTCTAGCCGGATCACCAGAAAAAATAACCTTCCGTTTGTACCCAAAGTCAGTCAGTTCTTTTGCAAGTAATAAAAATATTTGCAAAAACTACTTGTTTTTGCATCTTAATATAATCGTAGCTCAATTATCAGAAGGATAAAGTTTTTTTCCATTTACAATCCGTAAGCCTTTATGTATGCATGTTTATTATACATATTACTAGCTAGAACCCCGCGGTTTCGCCCGAGTAGACCTGCATTCAGGAACCATTTTTTTTTAAATAAATGTAGCACAAGTACTTGGAACATCAGCTATCTGTCAGTGAGCCCTGTTAAAAAAGGCCCAGCCGTTTCTGAGATAAGCCGGAACAAACACACAGGAAGAGAAACAAAAAATTGCTTTTTTTGTACATTTAGTGAAAAATGTATAATTACAAACAGACACTTTAATTTTATCAATCTGTATCGATATAGATTGTTATCTCGAGCATCACATATGCAGTGACTAACATCAGTGATTGCAACATTTAGAGTGATGAGCATAGCCGCCTGATGATATCATTTCAATACACAAGAGACTAAGCGTGCAGTACAAAACCACTAAAATTACCATAAAACCAGCACAAAGCAACCACTAAGCACGGTATTTTAATAATTATCATTCGGCTCTGATTATTACACTGTGGGGACGGGCTGTGGCGGCGTTCTCACTAAGTGTTGAGTAATCTAACTTGAGTCAAGTCGCCGACTCCGAGATTGGCAAATCTGTATAAAGAATCGCTATTCTAACTGAAAACAATAATGACGATTTAAATTACGATTAAATGTTATCATTAAAAAGTTGATGACTAAATAAAATTAATGGGTGTGAACGTTAACAATTTTCCGCGGCGCGCGGCAGTTTGTTAGGGGTCGTTTTGTCAGCGGCGATATTTCAAGATAAGCCACTTCGCTGAACGGCTGCTTCTGTGTTCCGTTCATTCCCACGGCCTCGCCATACCTAGCCTATCTACTCGCACAAATAAACCACTAAATGAACAACATTAACGAATCATTCATGCAATGAAACTATTACAAGCACAATCAAAATTACTGATGTATTTGGAGCATCGCAGCGCTATCCGCAGTCTGCCTGCAGCTCTTGACAAGTTTTCTATACAATATTATACCCATACATACTCCTAGAGGTTTGGTTACATTATTTAGTAAGTTTATGTACGAGTATGTACGTATGTATCCAATATTACTACGAGCTCTTTTCTCAAAAAGGTACGTATATACGAAAGTATATGCTACATTTCATTGTGGTAATATGATGGAATAACATACATACATACATATGCTCACGCCTGTATTCCCCGAAGGGGTAGGCAGAGCTAGCATTCGGTGCATTAGCACCGAATTAGATTAAGTGCCAACGTGACAGATGGTGAGTCTATCGCCGACTCAGGCACTATACATACGTCTTTGAATTACTTCTCAGAAATATGCAGGTTTCCTCACGATGTTTTCCTTCACCGTAAAGCACGTGGTGTGAAATCACTGTAGGTACATAAGTTTTTTAGAAAAACTCATTGGTACAGGGCCCCGCTGGGATTCGAACTTGCGTCGCTTGTTTAGCATGCGACTGCTCAAACCCCGAGGCCACCACGGCAAATGGATGGAATAACAATGTACCTTTACAATGAGTACGTAGGCACGAAGGTAACCTACACTTTACAAGGATCAAACATAAACTATACAACTGTTTCTTAGCCTGATGTATTCATCTAGAAAGGTATTGACCACTACTCAATTTTAAATTCAGAAATTCAGATTTATACGGAGAGCTAATAAATATTAAAAAAACAATAAATATTTATTTACTTCCGAGCGCGATTTATAGCAGGCATACATAAGTTTAGGAGAAGTAACGGAACCTACCGCATGTGTGGGAGTCGGGGCGCGGTCCTCGACCCTCGCGACAGTGGCGACGCGAACCGCCTTGACCTGTGACCTCCTGAACACCTAGGGCTCCTACTCTTAGGCACTCGACAATACTCCCATCGCTGGCAATGCCTGCACCACACATCGCGATACTTTCTCGAACCCATTCCCGCAAGAGTTCCATGACGACTAAATTCATAATTGATTAAAAAACAAAAATAAGACTCATCAATTTGTATGTCCGGTCATATTACATCAATGAACGTAGACATAAAATGCCTAGTAAGTCATGGGCGCGCCAAATTAAAAGCTGATCCATCAAGAATCGCTCGAATGTACCTACATTGATTGTGTGCGGACGTTGCTTGTGAAACAATAGACATGCCCACTACCGCTTCACGACCGACTTTGGATATCGAATGATAAACAGATGGCGAAATAAATTGTGAATTCTCTAACCGGAGACCAATTGTTAAGTATCGTCGAATATGTATATGATATACAATATGAATTTTTGCAGTATCGATCGGTGCTGTAAGATTTCAATTTAAGGAGGAGGTTCTCCAGTCGACCCATATTATGTATTTTTGAATATGTGGTTCGTTGGCACCAAGTAGGTTTTTGAAGCTTTTTGAGGCCGAATAGGTTCACTATACTTCATTGACCTTGAGACTTTGTATTGAGTAGAATGAATCAAGATCCTACATACATATACTGCGATCTTAATTATATTCTTGAGACTATTATAATATACATAATTATAGAGATGATTGTTGAAAATGTTCAGTAGACATAATTTATAGTATGACACGGTGAATTTAACGGTATGTCAACGGAGCGGATACGCACCTTCGTCCGGCCATCAGGCGTCACGACGCATGTCCACAAACAACATCAATCAACCAACTACCATTGTTTGGCGCCACCGACGACTGATCACCGATTTCCTTACCAGCTCTTTGATGATAATCTTGATTGTTATAATGCATTCATTCATGTCATAATTAGACAGTCCCTCAATATTATCAACTTGGAACCATTCTGCACAAATTAACCTAATTAATCCCAAACTAAGCAAAACTTGTACTGTGGAAACTAGAACTAGAACTTAGAATGTATGTACTTAGATAGAATACCTAAGACTAAAGTTCAATACAAATGTCTCATATATGCCCTCAACGGGTATGTAACCTGTGACCTCTATCTTCGCGGGGAGGGCACTAACCATTGAGTTATAAGGCCGACGCAGAAATCAGGACCTGAAATGAAAGATGTGGCAAAGGGACCTGTCATAAATATTTTAGGTGTTAATGTACACCCTCATGAGACAAGAGCTAACCAGGACACAGTTATCGTGATCCTTCCAGATACGCATGAAGTTCTCAAAAATCACCCAGATAACCCTCTTAAGTACTGTGCATAGGATCCCAAAATAAATCGTCCGATTCGAAGCAATGTTCAGAAAACCGCGTTACCAGAAGAGATGAGAACGAATTAAGGATGTATTAGAATAATAAGAAAAAGAGTATCATTGCATAGAAGGCATGTATCATAAATAACGTAGGTACATATTATGTTACTAACTTAAAGTAAAGCAGATAGAAAAAAACTAGATTATACTATTGTAATATCGATCAAATAATCTACCCAAGCAAACTCTAATCATAAATATTGTTAGGTACTGCTGTAAACCAGTTTGTATAAATGACTGCAGAAGTCCATAATATTGGCACGTGGTTAGCAGAACAATAGAGTAGTAAATAATGTTGACGTGTTAAAAATTTACGACTTCGCAATATTATATTAATAACTTCATTAACACTACGTGTATCGTTTTATTTGTGTTAACGATACACAGAACTTACAATTTTTGTAACTCCACGAGTCATACACGTTATAAACACATAAGGGAATTTAAAGCGTGATTTTTTCTAGTCCTCGAGGTTTCGACCAACTTTCTCATTTAAAGCTAACTCTGACAGCTCTAAAAGTTATACGGGATACAAAGAAATTAATAATATGAAGGTTTTTTCATAAAAGTTATAGTGATTAACATACAATTATTGAACAAATATCAATAGAAGAAAAGTATTCGTCAAATTGTAACAAAGCTATAATTGTCTTATCACAGAATGAAAATAAAATAGTAAAGCCAGCAGAGCGAACGGAAAATACGGCGTAGTTAAATAACACATCCGATATTTCTCATAAAGTGAACAAGCTGCTCCGGTTGTGGCAACAAGTCGTGGAATGAAATCCGAGAGCTCCTCAATAAATGGGTAAACATTTATCTATGGCTAGCTCGACGATTAACGGTAGACTTACCGTCGCCTACATCTAGGATTAGTTTATATCTCGACACTAATCAGTTTCCATTTCTGATTAGTTAGTTAATTTGGACTGGAGTAAACATCTACTAAGAATATAAACAAAATTGTGACTAATCAAAACTTAAAAAAGTATTGTGACAGTTTTCATGTGTAAAATATGTCACTACTCAGTACCTATATTATGCTAAAACATAATTTAGAAGACAGCGTTACGTTACATGACATAACCTCATTCGTAACTGTACTTAACTTACATAAATGTGCATCGTATATTCTCATTGAATTCAAATCCAGACAAATTCACGTAAATGGATAAAACTCCGATACGACTGCAACAAACATCTTTTGTCATCTGTATAGATGACAAAAGATCTTAGCGGGATACCAGGAAATCAGACCGACAAAGGTGTTCAAACTCAAGCATTTCCTAGAAAAGCGAGCTGTAAATGTGGCTCTTTTGTAAATACCTTACCGGAATTCTTAAGTAATAGACATAATATTATGATGATACTAGGAGTTACCTTTCTTTGTACATATATACATATGCTCACGCCTGTATTCCCCGAAGGGGTAGGTAGAGGTGTTGTAATCACAACACCCACTTTTCACCGAATATGATTAAGTGCCAACGTGACAGATGGTGAGTCTATCGCCGTCTCAGACACTTTACATACTTCATTGAATTACTTCTCAGAAATATGCAGGTTTCCTCACGATGTTTTACTTCACCGTAAAGCACGTGATGTGAAATCACTGTACATAAGTTTTTTAGAAAAACTCATTGGTACAGGCCCCGCTGGGATGCGAACTTGCGTCGCTTGCGTAGCTGGCGACTGCTCAAACCTCAAGGCCACCACGGCTCCTCACGGCTTTCTTTGTAAACTTTTGTATTTTATATTACTCTACTAATCGCTACCAGTATACCTGCTTCAAAATAATTCTGTCTTTTCTATACATTGAATATCAAGTTTATCAAAACTTCCTCGAAAAATGATGCAACTATAAGAATGTGTATGACGCTAAAGTGGTTTGTATGTCTGGGGTAGCATCACATATAAAATGATAGTTACCGAACCGGTGGCAATTTTCTGAATCACGATGATAAAGTTCTCCAAGTCTCTGTATATGTCTCGTCTCGGTCGCTCAGCCATTGGGACAGGATAATTTCTAGCACTCTTGTAGAGTTACAATATACCACACATCTATTTCAAAGGTAGCAAATGATTGATAGTCTCGTAAACTCATTTGTAAAATTTGCAAGAACTCTTACTTCTACAGATAATATACATCAATGTAGATACACATTTAAATATACTTACATAAATAAATATGCCTTTGTTGTTCGAAAAAGCGCCAAACAGTTCCGAGTAAGAATTTATAAACGAAATAGAAAACCTTTAATCAGAGGCTTTTGTATAATAAACTTGAAGCGCGATGATCAAAGTTGGTTGCGACCACTCCTAATAGCTTCAGGATTCTAAATTAAAAAAGATAGAGCAACGATATGATTATAAGTAGAAGATGCTTACTAGAAGGAACTCATAATTTGCTCTTGCAAATACAAGCAATTATTGAAGCAAGTAATTCAAAGAGCAATGTAACGCGACAAAATGTCTTCGAACAATATTAGCTCATAATTGAATTACAGGTAAATGTCCAACCGGAGAATCTCTCAATAATTCTAGGAAACCGTTGGCGTATTGTAGGTGTAGGACGTTACTAAATTGCAATGTTAGAAAAAAATAGTCAATTTTGTGACAACTGGCATTATGTTGTAGTTCGTTTATTTGTAAAAATTATATAAAATATTTTTGGCCCCTACTTAAGCCAACATAATAACATCGAGACGATTACTCTGTTCTGTAAGTTTGAATGTAGGCGGAACTAGCCGGTGTTGTTTTGAAAATTCTACCACTCTCTATAATTCTATGTCTGAAAACTCTTGATTTATCCACGCAGATGTCGCGATTATGAAGTTTCTAGCTAAATGTTGACAATCTATCGCCAAAACCCGAGCATAAGACTTCAATAAATACATATTGCAGTTTGTTAAGACAAGGAAAATATTATAATATTTTGTTTTCCTGTTAATCTACCTTAGGAGGAAAATCGCGTAGAACCAGTAAACGTCACGGGAGATATTCAAATATTTATTATATTGTGGCAACTCCAGTTTATTCATGCCGTGGAAAATAATAGTTTGCTCGCTCGAAAATTTGCACAAGTAATCTCATTTTTCAAACTTGTCTCGAATAAAAAGCTGAGATGCCTTGTTGGCAGAATTGAAGTATTTGACGAATTATAAGTAAAATACGAATTAGCAATGCGTCTTCAACGCTTATAATGCGTCTTCAACACTTGTATACTTATAAATAGAAACAAAATCAGTGCATGAATCAGGATGTGATTTGTCAATCAACCAGTATGTAGCAAAAGCAATGGACAGCTCGAATCAGAATATGCCCAATAAGTGTATGACGGAAATCATATTCGCAAATACAATAGGCTGATACTGCTTATGACATGCTCAGTATTAGTGGATAAATAGTTGCTATAAGGGGCATGTGACACTGACGTCCATTCGGAATAATTCGATCCTGAAACACAACCGGGAGATATCTACCGATTTAGAACAATGGACGTCAGTATACTCAACTGTGGCGATGCTTATTTTTCTTCGAATGAGTGTAACATGTTAGGGGAAATGAGAAAAGAGTCTGTTCCGAGAATTACTTTGCTTACAGACTCATTATTAAATTGGCCAAAATATATCTTTTATTGGATATCATATGAAGGTAGAATATATTTATAACAACCGATTACGCGTTGTCTCTTTACTTCGTGCATCCATCGAATTAGATGAGATCGAAATGCTTGAGTTCATGCAGTTTAACACAGCGTTTACTTGATTGCATAGACTATGGGCTAAACAGTTCTTATTCTAACACTAACTAAAAATATTTCCAAAACGAAATGTTATCAAACTAAAACTAATGTAAACTTGTAAAATATATTTAAAGTTATCTGATAGTTATCATTCTCGTTCACAGCGAGACGGGGGGTTTCAGGAACTGTTTAATTCTCTTATACACAACGTAAACAATCTTGTGCAAACTCATTCTTTCGTGTTAACGTTTGCGATTTGTTATCTCGGTAAAGTAGTGGTTTTCCGATAGTTTTTACTTTGGAAGTCACTTCCGAAGTATTGCTCGGAAGCGGAAGGTTTATGATCCACGAGATGTTATCTTTGAAAAAATACAGCTTTACTTAAGTATTTACTTTACTTCCTCTGATAATATTTAAATAGTAGCTGTTATAAATATGGGTATAATTTTGAACATTGAGAATTGACGTTATTAGCATCCGAAGCAATTTAAGACCCTTGATAAAAGTTGATAAACCATCAAGAGAGTTGTTTTCATTTCTCTTTGATGCAAGATTATTTATTCGAGAATGAAACTGCACTTGTGCACGAAACTTGGTCCCGACAGTGCATTCTAGCGCAGCCTACACATAGGGAGATGTTAAAGTAGGGGGTGGGGGCTTAGCAATCTGAACCTCCCGGCGACTAATTTCCGACGGACTAGCGCACTGTACTGTGCACCACTTTAGGTGTATTATTTAATATTTTATCGTTAACTGATGTGTTAAGTACTTAAAATGGATAACAGACGCTACCGTCTATGTGATTACTATGCTCTACGCAAATTCTATGAGGTACTTCTTTATTCCTGAATTTTTTTTAAACCTTTAAGCGAGGTCTTTTTACTGGATACACATATGAAAGTGCATGTTTATCTACAAAGAAAATAAACCACAGTTTGCTTGAACTGGAACAGTTCATAATTTAGACCAGGATTTCCATTCCTTATTTCATGATAATAGTACCAATAACAAATTTACCAGATTCATTGATTCCATAAATCCTCACGTAACGGATGTCAAGAAGATTGTGTCTACGTACCTGAAAAAGAGAATCACCATTAATAACCCTGGCAAATTATAATTGCGATACCTACAAACCAACCATGGGGTGGCAAAACCACCCAATTCCAATTTAAACTGGCAATAATTTCAGACGAAAAGCTGACGTCCTATCGCAATTTCATCGTCTTCACCGTACCAACCGGCGATAAGTTCCTTTCCAACGGCCTTGGACGTTTGACCTTTTTGTTTTAGCCCACAATACTTACATCACTTTGCTGCGATTCTATTGAAACAAACGGTACTTCATTAAGTATTATAGGTTTTTAGCGGTCCATATCTCAGTTTGAAGAAACCTTCAAAAGGATATCCTTATATTACGTTCTCCGTAAACGTAATTTGTTTCCTCAACCAAGATCTAAGGATACGTTATTATAATAGAGAAATTGATATTCGTGCTTCAACGTACTTTATTAATGAACTAGGTGTGCCTCGCGGTTTTACCCACGTAGGAGTAACAATTAAAACTATGTAACCTAGAGAAACACTTTCTTTTTGGTCCTAACATTTCAGAGATTAGTCGGAACGTAAGACCAATATTCCGATAATTACCGTAATACTTCCATATGCATTATTGAAAAGCTGTTAATTTCGAATTACAAACAAATACATACATAGTCAATTTAATTTATCTGTATAGATATATTCCACTAATTGTCCGATTTATTAAAGCTAAGAAATTTGAAACTGGATATGGTAAAACATTATAATTAAGACATCCGGCGAAATTTAGATGTAGGTCATGATAAGTATGATAGACGTTCGACAAAGCTTATAATGGGAGATATCGTATTTATATTGAGTCAGAGTCCCTTAGAGAGTTTATACAAGTTGTAGCAGTAACATCTTTGGTTACGTTGGTGCTAAGCGGAAAATAATTAATTGGTCAATTTCCAAGCAATCCTCGGTTGGCTTAGCCTAGTGAAGCCTCAGGGAAGGTTCTACAGTTTCCTTGTCGACGTCACGCACACAGACTGCGATTACAAGCGGTGATAGATGTGTCATGTGTTGAATCTATCCGTAACTAAGTAAAACTTAGGTATTCTTGTGAACTGCCATGTCTGCATGTTTTTGGGCTAGTAAATTTGGTACTATTTTAGCATTGTAATGACATTTGCCGGAATTATTCTCCGAGAACACACTTAACAAAAACAATTTGTTAATAGTAGGAATGCCATCTTGCTTAAGAACATATGTTTTATCTACACTACTATTATAAAGAGGAAATATTTGTAATTTTGTGTGTATGTTTGTAACGAATAATACAAAAACATCAGCGAGTGACTTAAGGCTTTATTTTATCCCCGTACTCCCACGGGAACGGGAACTACGCGGGTGAAACCGCGTAACGTCCGCTAGTGCCAAATAAATATTAATTAAATTGGCATAAAAACTTTCCAGCTAAATTATGTAAATTTACTTTTATACTAATATTTTAAAGAGGAAAGATTCGTTTATAACGAATAGACTCGAAAACTACTGCACCTATTTTATTTATAAAAATCCTTACAAATATAATTTTAAAGCTGAGTAAAAGGTATATACAGGCCTTATTGTTAATCTAGTAAAATAAGGGATCCCTAATATAAAGCGGGCGACGTGGACGCCGCAGAGGGATGCTAGTAATTGACAAATTTTATATTAGTATTTTTTTTATTTATAAATCAATGTTAAAAGCTGATAAAGTGAGATCAATAGATCAATTAACACTCATAATATTTGTGCTACATAGTCTCTCATAGATGATAGGAGCGGATAATAACAAAATACAGCGAGTGTAGCCGAGCAGCGACGCCCGCCCATTGGGAGGTTCGATTCAACTTTATTAACTACTCATTATCACTTCATTAATGTTATAAAACGATACCCACATTATTCCGATAGACTCTATTAATGTTTTAATTAGATTATCAGCTGTTGCCAACTTCGTCCGAGTAAAATACACCGTAATATGAGAATTATTACATATTTTGCGTTTATTTCAGAAATACTTCAGCAGAAAGCTGCATCGTATATTTTTTTTAAATAAGAACCTAGAATTGAATTCCGTGTGCGTGTATAAATAATGAATAGGTCTAAGTTAAGTAGAAAATCGGTTTAAACTGATTAAGTAAGGAGAAAATAAGAAAACGCAAAGAAAAGTTTTGAGTAACGAAGACGTAAAAGTTGTTTTAACTTTTTAACTAAAGTTTTTGAAGGTCAAGACATATTTAACGTGTTTACCAATACTAGACCTCAAGTCACCCAGAGCGCTTAATGAAGGTATGTGCTTTGCTTTAAGACGTAAATACTTTATAATAGCTTCCGTTAATATCTATACTAATATTATAAAATGGAAAGGATGCCAGGCTGAATCTGTGGGCACTAAGCGATAATTACATTAGGTGTATAATGAAGTTATCATAACATTTAAAGGTCAAACTGATCTATCTAGTGGGATATTGCGTGGGACATACTAGGGCTGCAGGATTATGTTCGTAGTATACGTACAACCCTAAAGAGTACTACTCTACGTAGGTGGCGTAGGAAGATATTATAAAATTAACAGAGAAAAAGAAAAATGAAGTGTCTGCTTGTGATTTCCTATGAACAGCTTTTCACTAAATCAATATGATATTTTTTTCTCTATCTGTCTGTATGTTTGTTCCGGCTAATCTTTGAAACAATTGGACTTTCACTGTCAGGTAACTGATGTTATACAGATTAAATTAAATAAGGCAACTTTTTTTATAATTAGGGTTCATTTAAAAAGCCACCCATATATTAAGTCTACGCGAGTGAAACCGCGGAGCACAGCTAGTTTAAACCTATAAATGATCTGCGTTTCCCGAAGGGGCAGGCAGAGCTGTACCTATAGTGCACCCACATTTCGCTTGTTATGCTGTTTCAGTTCCATCCCATGTATCATGCGAAATCCTGGGTATCGAAGCCAGGGCCTTGTGCTCCGCAGTATCGTTTGCGACCTCTAGACCAACGACGCAGTTAAATTTACATTATAATTTTGATGAAAAGTAATTGAGAAACAACTGTCATTGACCTCTTCTCGAGTTGAAGGGTTCTTCATACAGAATTCCACTCCTATTTGTCTCCTTTTAATTGTTCTACGTTTTGTAGAAATTGTATATAGCTGGTGTTTATAAAAATTTGTGATTTTTTGAATTTTTTATTCGAACGGTTATGTAATTTTATCGTATTCATTATAACCCATGTCTATCTCTTTATAATATTAATAAAGATAATTAATAAGCGCCAATTTATGATCCTGAATCTGTATAAATACTGACGGCCATAAAGTTATGGCCGTCGTATCTTGGATTCTCGGAACATCAGTTGGGTGTTTTGAATAATTGAGTTGAAATTGAACAAAATTTATTGTTATATCAACGGAACAAGCAATTCCTAATTTCGCGAAGATTACATTTTCTATAATTAAATTAAAATGATTAGCAACCCTATAACAGTTTCCTTGTATTATCTGAAGTTAACTTATTCATGGATAGCTAAGTCATTAGTATGAACTTTTATCAAAGTGTGTCAGGATTGTGTGCATATATATTACTTACTTAAATACCCAATTGTAATATTTTTGTATGCGATCCTTCAACTAGTTTTCCAATCATAAACACTTAACATTTTTTTAAATTCAATTAGTATGTACAAAGAGCGCCTTTCGGGTTTACAAGCTTAGGATACATAGAAAAAGATCAACCATTACTGTGCGCTACGAAGAACCAATAACAAAAGATTTGTATTTTCTCGTTTTTTGAAATGACAGATGTTTTGGCCATGTATTAAGAATAAGAACAAATAATAACGTAATACCACAATAACAATGTCTACCGCCCGGTCACCAGGAGATAAGACAAAAATTCTAATGCATTCGAAATGTTGTACCAGAATCCGTTTGTGGCGACCCGTCTTGAATAACAATAAGGCCGAATTGGAACAGGGCGAAATAAAATACACCTACCCACATCACCGGCACAACACACACACATAGGACCTTACGCTTGTGTTTGATTGTATATTACATTCACCCATGGGATCTACTATTGTAGAAAGGATATTTTTTTTGAAAAAATTAGAAAACCTCTTCATTAATGACTTCCATAAATAGTATTTGTAACAATATAATATTAGTTACTTAAACTAATTTCGCGTGAAACTTAAAATAGCAGTATGATTGGATTTGTTAAGTGGGTAGAAAACAATAATTATAAGATTTAGAAGTCTTCAATGAAATACGAAAGTGAATAAGTGATTTTCATTTGGGAGTAAAGGCGCATTCACTATGGTGATCCATGAATCGAACACTTGTCAGTGCGAGTGAAGTGTCTGTCGCTTGCGCTACAACGCAACGCTACTCGTTAGTCGCCACAGAACAATAATTTATTCTTAGGCGCCATCTACACGCCTGAATTAAATGTAAGTCGGGCAAATTCCACCTACGATATGAGACCAAAATAATAGCGCTCTAAAATGTCTGTCAGTCTGCGAATCCAAAGTCAAGGCAACAAAAAAATAATCACCGATTCCGAAGTATGGCAGAAATTTGCGCCGACACGCACGCCCAAGTGAGCGGCCCCTTTATTTGACAGCAAATTAATAATCACCGCAGAAACCGGAACGGCTCAACTGCCACCCACAACGATACAACATGGACTTTATAACACAAGCAAATAAAGTCTAAAGGTAAACATTTGCGACCAACTAAATGTTCTTATGCTATTTTAATCCTTACGTACGGATACATTAAAGCTTAAATCGAACACCGGAACGAAGTTAATAGGATGTAATTTATCCGGGTATAAGCGGTATGTTGCCGGTGCGGGTGTGAGCGGGTGGCAGTAGGACGACAGAGAGGAGCAGGCGGTAGAGAAGAGGACGGCGATGTTTATGTTGTTTCGCTTGGGAGTCATTAGTCGCCGCAAGCAGCCGCGGCCGCGCCACCGTCGCACTGTGGAGACGAGGTGCGATCACAACGTATAAAGCGGCATTCTCATTAATTTACAGGAAGACGCGAAATTCCCTCTCATTGCTCGCCCTTCGGTAAATAGCTTTCAGCTTGTTTCACGCTCTACTGTTGCAAAAATTATTGCCTTACATTACAACATTGGCAAATTTCCCAGCAACGCCATTAAAACTTAGCCTGGTAACTGGTCCAGTGTATACCGTTTGTGAGCATGGCTTTAAATATTATTTTCCAGTCTAAACTTAACTTAAAGAAATAATAGTGTTTGATAGAAGGGCAATGTTTAGGAAGAAGTTCCTTCAGAAGAATGTCAAATAAAAACAATGATACAACTATGCGACAAGTCATGTTTACAGAAGATAAGATACAATAAAATAAACGTTAGGTTCACAGTCCAATAAAATAAGGAATGGGGGTCAATCCGTAAACTTATTGCTTCCAAGTGACCTGATGATAACTCATGTAAAATTATTATCAATATGTGCATAACTTTGTTTCG
Organism: Watsonalla binaria; assembly: GCA_929442735.1. Classification (NCBI taxonomy): domain Eukaryota; kingdom Metazoa; phylum Arthropoda; class Insecta; order Lepidoptera; family Drepanidae; genus Watsonalla; species Watsonalla binaria. The sequence continues at coordinate 7,081,207 of OV838938.1, forward strand.
AAGCATTACAAAACATTGGGGGCAATAACAGCCGATAACCTAGTGCTTTTTTGCGGCGAGTGAGGTCACTAGTCGATTTACATTCGATCAAGTCGACCAACCTTCTGCAAGTCGACGACAAATAATCTATACGTACAGATAAATAAAATTGAAGTGTCCGTTTGTAATTCCAAAATATTAGTTTTTTACTAAATGCATGCAAATGCACATAATACACATACGATAATTACACAAAAAAAAACAGTGTCGTTGAAACCACTGGATTGATTTTAATGGCACTTTCACTGGCAGATAGCTGATGTTGCAAGAACTTGAGCTTCTTTTATTCAGAAAAATAGGGTTCCGTGAAATATAGCCATCGATGAAATTAAGTAATTTATTATGAAAGCCATACATCACTACGGTATGACTAAGTAAAAAACACACCTCATAATACATTATACATAGTGCATAATATCGAATTATAACAGAGCTGCCTATCTCCAACGTTAAATAGGTCAAAGTGCTTTGACATCGCATGGAATGTTATCAAGTTCATGCCTCGCAAGGATTGATTTGAAAATCCAAAAGGCATACGACCAGTGGACCAACGGTCACCATAATACACAAAACTACTCAATTAGACTTTTGACAAAGTACCTTCATATCGTCAGAATGACATAATTATACAGGATGATGCATGCTTCCGCCAGGTTCGAAAGGTTGCTTTTACTGAGAAGAATCTGGCAAGAAACTCTATTCAAAAATATTGTATAATTATTTTAATAGTACAAAATCTATCACATTATATCTATATATATATATCTATAATAGTAATTCGAATTATATCTTAATGTGTAGCTTTTGTATTATATTGTAGATCGTATCAAAAATTGTGTGATAAGAGACAGTTGCAAGTTGAAGAATGATGTGGTGACCAGAATTGAAAAAAGTATGTTGAGATGGTTTGGGCATATCGAAAGGATGAGTGAAAGGCGATTAACGAAAGAAATTTATAGAGCGAATGTGACCGGAAGTGTCTGTAGAGGGCGTCCAAGGAAGAACTACTGTGACCAAATTAATAGTCTTTTTCAGAAAGGTCAAATTCGGAGCACTCGTAACCGAAGACAGTGTATGAAGAGATGCATGAATGTGGATGAAGCGAAATATGTATGTAAGGATCGTAGCATGTGGCAAACGGTGGTCTCTGCCTACCCTCATGGGATACAGGCGTGAGCATATGTATGTATGTGTAGCTTGAGGTGACCAGCCCCCACAAGCAGCACAAGTACGACGCGAATGCCATATAAATCAAGCTCAATATTATAATTACTAGCTGTGCCCTGCGGTTTCACCCGCGTAGATTTAGTTTCATGCTTCGACTCGCGGAACCCTAATTTGTTTGCTAAATCAAAGTACTAAGTAACTAAGGCTTAGTTACTCCTTGAATAATCAGATATCTGCCAGTCCCGTTAAAATCGGTCCAGTCGTTTCGGAGATTAGCTGGAAGAAACAGACAGACAGAGAATATTTTGATAAATGGTTTAAAAGCTAGTCCTACTTATGATAAAAAATATTTAAAATATCAATATCTAAGGCATGCGTCATACATGATACTGGAAACGTTTTTTTTAAATACAGACTATTCTAGCATTAATTAAGTATTATTTATATTTTTTTTTTCTGAAATACCTACCTTAAAACCTTCTTAGCGGCATTGTTGTAAAATCTTTGAAATTATGAGATTTCTTTAATTGTTTTTCATTACAAAGGACCATTGAGGATTTATAAGGCATCAAAGCAAAGTCGTTTAGGTACTCTTGAACTAATTTACAAAGTAGCTTCGTTTACCCTCTATTTCATATGTAAAGAAAAGTTATATTCATTATCCGAAAAACAAACCGTATTTTATATTTGTATATTAAAACTTTTTATTCAATAAGTAATCTTAATTATAATACACAAATCATTTCAGTGGCATATCACAGCTCGTAAAGTAAGTAATAATTGGTTCCCACATAAATTAATTGTTTCTCACATAAATTATGTGAGAAACAATTATTTAAAGTCATCTCACTCAAAGATATTACACGTACTTTACGAGCTGTGATATGACACTGATATGTATTGTGTATTGAAATTAAGATTATTTATTGAATAAAAAGTTTTAATATATAAATATATAATACGGTTTATTATTAAGTGGTTAAATAACTGTCATTAGTGTTAATAACGCCATTAATAGTAAATTACTTCTTGCTACATGACGACTAGCGCCATCTAGTATGAGTCGTGGTACTATTTAGATATATAACAAGATACTAAGTGCACTTCTTGGGAAGGAACTTGTTAATATAAATACAGTCAAGACTCGCGAGCCTAAGTATGTTGTATAACCGTTTCACTCTACGAATATTAGATAGATCAAAGCTATGACGATGATATTATAATAATTGTAATATGTTTCTGACTGTACAAGTTAATATTTTTTTCATTAAATGATTTCCTAGGGACTCGAGCCCAGACACGGCCTAGTAAATGAAATACAGCGGACAAGAGCTGGATGCTTGTATCATAAACACAGTACGGTATTGGTTGACCTACATACGATAAGATGTCCAAAGGAGTTTATAGATATGAAAGTAAGTACTCCTTTACGCTTACATATATTAAAGAAATCGTTCAGGCTAAAAATCAGACATTCCAAGATACAAGTGCTAATCAAAAACTTTGGAGCGTCACGCCAAACAGAGGTAACAATGCTCCATACAGTCCTATTATGGAGTGATTCTTACTAATCGAGGATTTCCCAATCAATGAAGATACAAAAACTAGCTCCTACAAATAAAAGAGATATTGAGTAGCCTTGGTTTAAGTATGGTATAACTACAAATCAGGTTTGTTTTTTTTTACGATAGGTACGTTCTATCGCAGTTGGTAGAGGGGAGTTACTCTCACTGCTTAACCGGACTAAAGGGCGAGACCCAAGGGCCTCCAGCCGAGCTTAAACTTAAATACTAAGCAACACAGCTAAGGGCGCCCCGGTGCGGGGCGCGGACCTCGGCTTAGAGCGTTGCTGGGGGATGAGCTAGGGACCTGGATCTGAGTGGAATAAATCAGGCTTGGGAGCCAGGATCAATTATAGCAGACCTTGGAGGTTACAATGAGACCCGTAAAGTATAAAATACTGAAAGAAAATTTCAATGGCGCGCTTTACACAGTATTCAGCGCCATCTTGTGAGTAAAATGGAAACTACTTATTAACATTATAACAACGTTAAACAGTCTATATAAAATAAATACAGGAAGCAATGTGCGACCTCGGACAGGGCGCGGTCCGCCTGTCAGTTCAATCGGCCGTGACATCTGTTTCTGCTGCACAATGTAATACTGTTATCACCTTATCTCTAACAATTGCCAATATTGTCACCAACCTCGTTCAATATAACTATGATAAGGCGACCAATCATATCTACTAACAACAACAAGCCTACGGCGAGCCTGCTAATTGATTTTGGTCATTCGAATCATATCACGTCTATTCCCTCATATGTTATGCAGAAAGAATATATAATTTCACTCGTTGCTTATACATTTCTGTCACATCATCATTTATCTTTACTTCAATCGAATTTTTTCTACATATTATTAAGTAGTAATTATTATTGTAAATTTCAATGCAGACGTTAGCATAACATAAACCTTTGTGGTTTCTAGATACTAGAATATTCTCTTGAAAAAGAAATTAACTTTAATAAAAGTTACCATCTCCAAAATTATGTGTCCCTGTTTTCGTATAGACAAGATTAAGCAAATATATTCAATTGCTTTATGATCACTACAAATAAAAAAATGCAAAAGGAAAGGTAATAAAGGCGGCTTCATACAGGCTAGTCACGTTTCCATTTGGCATTCACAATGCAATAGATGCAGCCACTTCCGACTAAGGGGTGAGGTTTGGGGGGAAAGGAGGGTCGCCAACGCACCAATAAAGCACATTTCATTAACACATGTACATGACATTATTGTGAGGAAATTGTGAAATTGTTAGCTTGAGAGTATCGAAACTTCGTAACTGATTGCGCAGGGTAAGATAAGAGTAGACCAGACTCACATGTACTCTGAGTATCTGCAGACGAAGTCTTAGATTAGATAATCTACTTCTGATGGGATAATTTGCTCAAGAGCTTTCGACAGACAGTGATAGGTCTGACTGGACCCTACTCTTAATCTTAAGATGTAGATCTCATACGATGAGAGTTACGTATTCCTGAAAATCAAAAGTGAAATTTTCTTTCGTATTATGCAGTATCGTTTGGCAGTCAGTACAGGGCAGTCGGAGGCCCAAAAATAATCTGACAACTGGTTTAACCCAGGTCCCAGATTTTTCTCGTTAAAAGGGTTGCGAAGGTCAGATGGCAGTCACTTTGTATAAAAATCAGGTGATCAGCCACATCGGGTTGAATCAAGTGCCGACCCCAACAATGTTTGGGATAAGGCCAGGAAGATTGATTGATTATGCAGTATCGTTTTATATTTCCTTCAAAGTTCAAGTTCCGAAGCAACGAAGTTATTATATTTTTTCCAAAAATCCATTGGGAAGAGTTGTTTTGCTGATACATAATAGTCCTACTGCAGGATGTACAAAACCCGTTCATTATCAACCTGATATTGAATTTGATTTTTGTATGTCGTTTTCACATGATTTATATTGTTTTGATGAAATGTACGTGTCTGCTTATGTCCATGTGATGCCTGGCTAAGTTTCTCGCCGATTCTTCTCAGAAGGCTAGTTTCCTAATCGGTGGTAAATTTTTGATATATAGTCATAAGTGGCTTACCAGGGCCCAAACTGGATAGATATTTTTCATTTTCATTTTCATCACTATTATTTGTATCTAGCTCTTAATTAATGTATAACGGCATATTATACATTATGACCTCAATACAAAACTGTCGCGAGAAAACATAGCCAGTAGCATGTATTGTTACCAAGCAGTCTTTCAGATGTACAACACACCGTGAAATTACATGTCTGCTCTATAATTATGTATTACAAATATACAATGGAATAATTACCAGTAATTGAATGGGAAACTATCGGCTTCTATTTGTATGAACTTTTACTTGACGTGTTCGTTTGGTAAGGTTGCCTTTCTTTAGCTACATTTGCAGGGACTCTCATTGTATGGTCAGTTTACGTGAACATCCTTTGTTTGAGGTTCGACACTATAGAATTTTGCACAAATTGCTTAAGCTTCAATCAAAATCGGTAGAGAATTATTGTTTCCATTGTTATCGACTCAAAGCTCCTAAAGCTAATCTAAATAGGAAACCTATAAATTCGTATTCGGCCTGAACTCAGAGTCAAGGACTTCGGAAAGGGCATTACCTTTATTTCTTTAAAATCCTAACTGAACTATTATCGCGAAAGTTTCTGAACACGCAGGACGAAGTATAAAAAACCCAACAGAACTGGAATGAAAAGTTACTTCTTCCTAGGAAATAAGTATTCCTCAGCAATTGGTACTACCACCTACAAGGGTTATCGTGGGAAATTCTCCTACAGCACGGAAAAATAACGAACCCGCGAGGCTTAAAGTCGTTCGCTTTACTTTCGAAACGATGGCAAATCTTTTGATACAATACCTTTCTGATATTGACACTACCGATTTATAGGAGCTTCTATTCTAATCTTTTGCTGGATTAAATGACTTATATGGTTACAACTGAATGATAATTCGATTGTTCCCAGCGTGATAGGAAATTAAATTATTCTTGATCTATTCAATAAATAAATATGCTCACGCCTTCCAAGAAGAGTCCCCGAAGGGGTCAAGAGAGGTGTTGTAATAACAACACCCACATTTCACCGAATATGTTTAAGTGCCAAAATGACAGAGGGTACGTTCATAGCCGTCTCAGGCACTATAAGTCTTTCAATAACTTCTCAGACCTATGCAGGTTTCCTCACGATGTTTTTCTTCACCGTAAAGCACGTGGTGTGAAATCACTATACATAAGTTTTTAGAAAAACTAATTGGCACAGGCCCCGCTGGGATTTGAACTTGCGTCGCTTGCAAAGCAGGCGACTGCTCAAACCTCAAAGCCACCACGGCTCATTCACATGATCAATTCAATGTATATAAAAAGTTATACAGAGTGGGCACTTGCACTATGGCTCGTCAATGATGAAACTTTCATGTTGTTGTAGGTACTGGTAAATAACTGGCGTTTGAATGAAAGTTAATTATTAACCATGCTAGTTGCTATTGGTCGTGTGCAGGTGAAAGGTTAGTCACGGCACGCGTCAGGCAAATTACATTAGCCATCGGGCTGGCTGGCTGACATTAGTAATTAGACGCAACTACTTAGAATGATGCACCATAAAAATGGGATTTTCAAATAAAAATACTGAACTATTTTCCTAGAGGTGTAGGGTTTATTTTTCCATCGTCAGAATACAAAATTAATTGTTAGCAGAATCAGTAGAGGCAACATAATAAGGCGCTAATTCGGAAGTCGCATGTTAACATGCGTGCTTAAATACACACGAGGTTCATTAACATGGGACGTGAGGCAAGGTCACGGGTAGGCTGTAGTCTTGATTTTCAGTCCTCTCACATTCATTTTAAGGCTTTAATTTGAATAGCTCAGTCAATCAGGTTCAGGCTGACATGTTTTACTTTGCTCACGTACGTAATTGATGCACATCATTAAGTGCCAATACTTTATTCGTTTTATATAATTTACACACTATTTTCAGTTGATGAGGTTATTATTTTTTAATACTTTTTCTGAACTTTCGCACAATTACACATAGATACCGTTAACTCACTTATTAAATAGTTAACATACTGAGAGAGGGTAAAATGGTATAATAATATTAGCGTCATTTACTTCTGGTATACGGGAAGAATATTAGAAGACTTTTACGAGGAAAATCGGTAATTGGGCTTAAACCAACCCATACACCTTGAAATTAATAAGCACCGAGAAAACGAATAAATACTTGTACGGGCCCTTACATTCATTTTCATTCAGTCGTTAATTAATGATGATAGAAACTGTCTCCAATAATAAAACTATGTCTCGCATCATCTCCCTGGCCTTATCCCATACATTGTTGGTGCACTTGATTCAACCCGATGTGGCTGATCACCTGAATTTTATACGAAGCGACTGCCATCTGACCTTCGCAACCCCTTTTACGAGGAAAATCTGTGATCTGGGTTAAACCAGTTGTCAGATTATTTTTTTTGTAAAGATTGCCAAAGATGATAAATTGGCAACCGAGACCGACGGCTTAACCTGCTCTTCGAGGCACGGAGGGACCTCGGGGGGTCACCCATTAAATTACTGGCTAGGGTTAGGGTTGCTTAGCTTCGCTGATCGAATGATATGCGCAATAGCAACTGTGCCACGTGCTCCTCCTATGTAACTCTATCCCACATAATAACGTAGCAGTAAGTCACTGCTCATTTAAGTATTTGTATTCCTGCACTAGAAGTATCTTGTTGTACGAACATTCAAAGGCATGATCCGTTAACCACAAGGGTTTAACTCGACCTTTATAGATACGTATATATCAAGAGGCTTTAGCAACCTCAAACAATACACTCACACATGATAAGACTCGACTGTAAACATTATGCGAACGCTAGTGTTTACCGCGTTTTCATTATTTGCTTTTTTATCAGAACGATAACGCGTACAATGCTCCAATCTATTAAAAACTTAGTCGTCAATGTCATTGGGAACATTTTGTGCTGCAGGAAGTATATTCGTTGACCTTTGTTGAAATAAGCTCTTTTTAATTGTACGTTGAACTAGCAGTGCGCCGCGACTTCACCCGCGTAGTCTTAAACTTTCATGGGAGGTGTTATTTCGCGTTTAAACTAAAATTTGCCTCAGTTACCCCTTGTAACATCCATTGAAAGAGCGGTCAAGTCGTTTCAGAAGCGCACAAAGAGACACAAATATATATATATTTTAACTATTTTTTTTATATATGAACCATTTAAACCATAATATGCATTAAGGGAAAAGCTCCTAATTAGGAATAACGGACAGATTTCAATTTTATTTACCAGTAATGTATATATATTGAACCTAGTCATGAATCACGTTATTTTTATAACGTTTTAGAAAGGTCAAACCCGCAGCACCGACATAATGCTACGACAGAACTGCATAATGTTGAAATAAATGGACGAGGGGAGAATGGGCGTGGAAAGATCATTCATCATAGTGCTAATTACCAATTACCTACAATATGCATTATAAGTACTATATGCTTCCGAAATAACGATGATATATTTTATTTTATTATTTTAAGTACGATTAAAATATATTATAAACTAGCTGTGACCAGGTGTTTCAGCCGCGTAGACTTAATTTCATCGGGGGCCTACGGTACCCTATTATTTTTTTTAAATAAAAGAAGCCTACGTTACTCAATGTAACATTACCTGCCAGAGAAAGTCCCGTCAAAATCGGTCCGGCCACACTGAAAGAGGATTTTTTTTATGTGCGTCTCGTATATACCTTCAAATGCATTCAGTGAAAGGCTATATTTATCTGAATAGATATACTATATTCCTAGTTCTGTAGTATTGTGTTCCATAGTTGTGGAAGATGCATTATAATGACAATCAGACCGCCTGTCCAATTTTTTTTGCAATACCTAAGTTATACCTTCCTCCTTACTAAGTTTTCGACAGAAACTAGAACTAAAATTAGTATACCAAGTATAATTTAATAGTTGAATGTTATTCTGACATTTTAACAACCTAAACCATTTTAAAACAGTACACCAATCGCAGGAAGCGGTTAAATTAATTACTGAAAATAAGAGCTGTCGAACGGACGGTAGCGGTCGGAAATGGGATAAATCTTAAAGCGAATAAACACCAGAGTCGTGTTGTTACATATTAATTATTAAAATAAGCTAAAAACATTTGGAAAACAGACAGATGTCTCACGTTGATGAAAAGAAGAAAACATTCCAAACTAAGTTAAATATCCACCACTCAACAACTGACCACATTGATTTTTGTTCATCTGACCGTCTGATCATCCAAGGTTGACAGTTTCCAAGTTCTCACCAAGAATACTTAAGGAAAGAACAATCATGGACAATAGCACAATCCAAAATCGAAGGGGAAAGATGATTGGCCAAGAAGTAATTCAATGACGTATGTAAAGTGTCTGAGACGGCGATAGACTCACCATCACGTCACGTTGGTACTTACTCATCTTCGGTAAAAACTGGGTGTTGTGATTACAGCACCTCTGCCTACCCCTTCGGGGAATAGAGGCGTGAGCATATGTATGTATCAGAAAAAACGAAGATTATTATAATGAATCTGTAATAAGTTCGATAACGTTTCTCTAAATCAATGGGCCTTACATTCCATTCGTGCCTAGTAAGTAACGCATCATAAAGTATCATAATAACAGTAACGTTGAAGCGACTGAATAAAGAAGATTGCACATTTCCAAATCAAATGTTACGTATATAGGCGCATATAATTCAGCCGTATTACATATCACGGTCTCTGGGAGCGCGACCTTTCACTTTCTCTATAGAAATATGCGACGGCGCAACTTTTTGCAACGTCAAAATCCTATTCAGAGGTGTTGAAGAAGTTAGCGTTCATTCTGTGCTTTTAAGTATAGATATTAACTGCTTGTAGCTTTACATTTCATTCGTAAAAAAGTTGATAATAAAATGAGCAATATATAGGAACAAGTGCGAGAAATACGGAATAATTTGAAATTCCATACTATGTATTTAATTTAATTTAAAAACTTCATGAACATAGTACACAGGTGGACTTAATGCTAAAGCATTTTCTGCCAGTAAACCTTACATATAATACAAGACAAAACACACCTTTTATAATTGGGCTTATCACTAAGACGGCACTTAAATTAAAAAAAAAAAATATATAAAAATCTGTTAGTTTAGACCAATAAATAAAACGAATGTACATACATACATATGCTCATGCCTGTATTCCCCGAAGGGGTAGGCAGAGGTGATGTAATCACAACACCCACTTTTCACCGAAGATGATTAAGTGCCAACGTGACAGATGGTGAGTCCATCGCCGTCTCAGACACTTTACATACGTCATTGAATACTTCTCAGGAATATGCAGGTTTCCTTCACCGTAAAGCACGTGGTGTGAAATCACAGTACATAAGTTTTTTAGAAAAACCCATTAGTACCGGCCCCGCTGGGATTCGAACTTGCGTCGCTTGCGTGGCAGGCGACTGCTCAAACCTCAAGGCCACCACGGCTCTTAACGAATGAACCGATAAAAATATGGGTTATTATATAAAGTCACCCTTGTGATAAAGTCTACGCGGGTGAAACCGCAGGGCACAGCTTGTGATAATTATTTTCAATTAGTTTCCATAATAGCTTAAAGAGATTGAATACTTGAAACTGGAAGTTAAATCCTCAGGAAAGATCTTTTGTCACCCAAACTTATCTCATTCCGGTGAAGTGACGTTTCGAAATGAAACAACTGCCTCGTTATTCTGTAACGTTTCTCAGCGTCGAACTCGACAACGAGCGTTGGTTTCAATCATAGGAAATTGATTCATAATATATAGAGGATAACGTTCAATTTCGTTTCTTTACAACCAACACACGACGACGTTGCGACGTTGAGAAACCTTAGTCAATAACGCGTCTGTCCTTCATGATACGTCAACTGCGACACAACCAGGAAATGCCTCTAAATAGTTAACTGAAACTGTCAAGTTACTGATCATTATTCTTTAAAGCACGAACAGATTGACAAATTCTTTAGGGGTGTTCTATTTAGGGAATATCAAAAAACTCCGAGGTCAGACTGAAGAGGGCTAACTTCCTGAAACGATTAATACGAAGTTCCAGAGATAAATCAGAGCCGAGTGATGAATATAATTGACTAGCAACAAACCGACAATTCATTGGGCGTAGAATAACGACTTTTTTAATAGACACATCTATATCTACGTCTATACAGATAAATAAAAGTGTCTGTTTGTAATTTCAAATTAACAGCTTTTCACTAAATACATTTCAAAGTAACGGACGGTACTAATACAAGTAATTTTTTTTTCTGGCTGTCTTTTTTGTCCGGTTAACTTGTGAAAAGGCTATATTGTATTATATTTTATTATAAATATTTTTTTTTTGCTGATGAATACCTAAGCCTCCTTTTTTGTTCAAATTGGGTTCTGCAAAATAGTCATAGAATTAAGTGTACGCGGGTGAAACCGCGAGGCACAGCTAGATTCTAAGTAAAAGATCTATCATCCAATATTTTACTGGATGCTCCGTTTTATATTTGAATGTGTTTAAAATATTCTAGAAAGGGAAAGTTATAAAGAGGTCGTTGGAAATAAATTAAAGGGATCATGGACCTTGAATAAAATGTACAAATTTATAGATACCTTCAAGTAACGTTCTTAATGAAAAGATAGGAGGTCCAGACGAGTCTGTTCAGGCATAAATAGGTATAGATATACTAAGTAAGTTAAGTAAATAAGTTTGTAAAAGCGGGGCGCTTCTGTTTTGTTAATTATCTTGGAGGTAAGCGCGATATTAAACAAATACACTGTGAAACTTTTACGAAGTAAGAAAGCTTAACTTTTAAAATCGCTATTCAGAAGTAACACTACCTGAATTATCTTTAAACCGATACGTAATAACTTCATTAATAATTTCACCTTAGCTTAGCCCTTTCATTTGTTACCCATACTGTGTGCAGAAATAATAAGTCCGCCATCTTGAATGGTCCGCCATATTGGAATTAGAATGACGTCACATAAGAATTCATTGCAAGATTCAGGGTGGAATCATACATTGCAAGTTAAATAAAAGCTTGTAATAAAAATCAGTACATGGCAGGGATGAATACACCCACACGCACACATTTGACTGTTAAAACATCATTAGAACATTGTTATAACGCAACAAGTTGGAGACATCGCATCCTTCTAAGAATACGATTGCCTCATACAAGATGGAAATGAAAGACATGAAATATGGATGTTTGCGAACCTTGGTTAGATCGAGCTACATTTCACTTTCACTGATACTATAGCCTCAGTAGGTAACAACGAGGCAAAGACTGGAGAAAGGGAGGGTATATACGGATCTGTTTGAAGATTTTGTAAAAATTACTGGACACAGAAATAAAAGTGTCTGCTTGTAATTTCAAATTAACAGCTTATCTTTACATAATATGCAAAAATATACGCTATTACTAAAACACACCAGTTTATAATATTTGTGTTTATTATATAGCGGTTTCACTGATAATTGATGTTATAAGAAGTAACATAGAAAAATAAGGTTTCCGCGATTCAAAGTCACCTATGAATTCAGTCTACGCGTCAGTTCAAATATAAGTATTTGAACAAATATTAGCGGATCTTATTTGTGTTAAGGAAGTATCCCATTTCTCTTTTTATACGTTTAAAAGTAGCTCCATCTCTTTTTGTGATACTGATTTCAAAAGGGAAGCGCATAGTTTTAGTCCCAGTTTCTGTAGTTCAGTAAATTTTGTGTCTAGGGGGTTGCAGGGGCAAAAAAAATATAATATAACCTTCATCTTGGTTTCATCTTTAGAAAACATCGTTTTAACAATGTTTTCAGGCAATGTAAAATTTCTCGTTATCATTACAGCTCAGACGGGAAGCTTCCAGCCTATCGAGTGATAACGAAATTAGGCTACACCCCGGTTCCAGCCCAAATGACACCGGTTCGGTTTTTTTTCCATTTCCTTCTATTTAATTTTTGATAACAACACTTCTGCCTACCCCTTCGGGGAATACAGGCGTGAGCATATGTATGTATGTATGTTATATTTTTTCAACTAATTTGGAAGAAACGGAGCACAGCTCGGTCAACCAGGTCCTATTAATATAGAGAGACATGGTCCCACAAAGCCCGTAAGACTAGTATTCGGATTACGTGACACGTGTCAATAATAATAAGAATCCTTTCTCTTTGTTCATAACGCTTGTTAGAATAACTCGTGGTATTGAAGATAGCAACAAGAAAACATAACACTGCGCTTGGTCGGGTGACCTAGATCTCCGGCCCTGTACCACGACACCGCTTTAAATTACACTATTCACAGTCGCACGCACATAGCTTCACTTTCCCCAGAGAGCGTTGCGATAAATAAACGATACTCTACACATGGAAAACAGATTGACCGTAGGACTAGAAGTCTTCCGCACTCCAAGGGTTAAACGATTCTGTGATATTATGTAAAATTTAATAATTCCTAAAAATATAGGCAAAATGTATGTTTACTTAAAAATCTAAGTATATTTATAACATAGAGTCGTGTTAGTTACACTATTTATAACTCAAGAACGGCTGAACCGATTTGGCTGAAAATGGGTGGGGAGGTAGCTTAGAACCAGGAGAAGGACAGGAACATGCTGTTCCCGTGGAACGATACACAAAACATGGCATACCACAATTCTACATATATTTTATTTAGTTATTTTAATCTTTTATTGTAAAAAAAGCGTGGGGTGCATGGTGTCAATAGTTATGAATATTTAATTGACAGATATGAGAAGGATTATCATTTCGATAATATTCAAAGTATTAATAACTTATATATTTATTGTATTTTTTACATTATACTTAATTCATATTTATTTAAATTTATATTCTGTTTTTAAGTTTAGTTTTCTATATGAAGCGTGTTTTCTAGTTTTTTTTAACTATTTATTTAAAAATTTTTAGTTAAATTTTTAAGCGTATTGGAGTCTTTCAATTCGCTTGTCGACAGTCAAAGGGAAAACAAAGTTATTTTTCATTCAAACTGAATGTGATAAAGTCAAAGATAACAAGAGTTATTATTATATAACCTAAGTATACAGACCAATTGTTTAACAGGCACACTAGGAATTGTCTGAAATACACAATAAATGGTTCAGCCAACCATTAAACGGGTTACCTACACACTTTATCTATGTCACACAGAGGCCGCCTTCGGCTCTAGACTTATATTATTAGTGTGCGTAAATGATGTGTTCCATACAAGTCCTAATTAATTATAGTATTAAGTCTTTTATACTAGTTTAATATTGAATCGAGGAAAAGCGCTTCAGAATGATTCACACCCACTTGGACCGCCGCCAGATGATTATATAGAATTTGAATTAGTATACCTAAACCTACATATTATACAGACTGTTTATGAAACTATGAAAACATGATCATTCGAACAGACAAACGGTTCAACAACACAATATTAAGGTCGACATTTTCAACATACTTAAATGTGGCCCAAGCATCTCGTCACATCACTATCATGAAAATAAAAAGGAAGAGGTCCTAAACTGATTAGGCCCATGGACGGCACTTATGAGCGTCGAACAACTGACCACCGGTTCGGAAACTAGCCTTCTGAGGAGGACCGGCAAGAAACTCAGATTGATTATTGATTGATCTCACTATTTATTATTAAGATATTATATTATTTATTAGACCTAGGTTAGAAGTAGATATCACTACCTTTCAAATTTTAATAATCTGTACTCATATTATGAAGAGGAAAGATTTGTATGTAAGTATGTTCGTAATGAATTGGCTCAAAAACTACAGGTCCGATCTTGAACATTCTTTCAGCAATGGATAGCTACATCATCAGCGAGTAATATGGGCTATTTTTTATACCCGTACTCCCACGGGAACGGGAACTACGCGGGTGAGACCGCGTGATGTATATATAATATAACTAATATTATAGAAAGATGGTGGTTCTTAGAAGTACTTGACTTGTTCTTGTTTTTTAAACGAAACTAAGCTGAAGTTGCTTTGTTTCATAACCTTGGAAGTCACGAGTACTTTATTAATTAACGCGCTAGCGAAGCGAACGTTAGTAAGAATAAGAAGTTTCATAAGTTCAACAAACAAGGAGTGCGCTAGATTTTTTAAATATGAAATTTCATTACATTCAATCCTGAATTTAGCAATACGTTGCAAACAGTTACCAATTAAGTAAAATATATCGTCTAGACTATCTAGGCGCACAAATATAGTACGAAATAATTTAAAAATAAATAAAAATTCACCAATTTTTTTTTTGTCGTAATGAAATTATAACGCCCCATTTATTTTATAAGATAAACGACGGAAAATAAAAAAAACATTTGAAGGGAGTTCTTCTTTTTTTTTAATTGGTATATATGTACCACTAGCCTAAAAAGTCTCGACTGTGTAAACACTTTTTCAGTGATTACCTGACTGGTTTCATAAAGGATGTCCTTATTCCCTACGATAACTACTTATCGGCACTAGGCAATGGTACTAGAGCTGTCCCCAAGTCACCCTGTGTTTAAAGCTGTTTGGATACGCGAGATCGCAAGGTCAACGGCCAATCTGCTGTCAAGAGCTTTCAAATGATCCCAAAACTCTTAAGAAACATTATAAGCTTTAAATACTTTGATTTCATCAAAAAGATCAGTCTTATTATGTTCAAAATAGGTTGAGAATAAGTATTAATAAATTTACAGGCAAGCAACTTGACATATAAAATCATTTATACTTTTACAAGCTGTGATTTAGTTTTATATAATATAAATATTACGATACACATTTAACATAGTTACTTTCTCCATACAATTTAATATTTTTTATGAACATAAGAGCGTTTATTGTGACTAAAATATGATAGTACGATATGTGCTCTTGCGGACTTTTTTGTAGATCTTCATAAGAGCAACCCCTATGATGTACCATTTGGTTCTATTGTCAATAGTTTTTGCAGCGCGCGCGTAAATAGGTTTCCGATTTTACACCTTGGTTACAAAATCGCAATTTTCTTCCTATCCCTATTTTTTTTAAATATAAATATAGCCTTAATAATCTTCCTCGATAAATGGAAAATTAAATTTGTTTGAAATCGGACCAGTAGGTCCTGAGATTAGCGCGTTCAAACAAACAAACTTTGCAGCTTTATAATTTTATTATGTACATATAGTTCACCGCACACTGAGTGCGGCATGTATACGTTTTAACATGTTTTACGTTGACGATATCGCCTGCGTATTTCCTCATTTTGTATTGGAACGTTAAAAAGCGCCTCAAGCGAGGAAGTTTTACGTCTCCATACAAGAAAAGCGCAAAACGCAAGGTCAAGTGTCAAAACCACTGAATCGAACGTGAAATATTGAATTTGAGTTTGCTTGGCATCTTGAAACAGACGCAAATGTTAAGATTTCAAATCATTCAATCACAGCAGGAATAGGGGAGAATAGATCCATATTGTCTCCCCCGCTTTCGAGACAAAGATGCGAAATTGAAATGTCAACTGAACTTAAAAATAGGACATAATATGGCCTCTAAGACTAGATCTTAAAAATAGACAGCGATTCGGTCTCGAAGGATATAAATAGAGTACGTTAAATTTTCCGTACTTGTAAATAACGCATGCTCGTTAGGATAGATGAGATTAAAAAACGAGGCACTAAAACGCCCTTTAATTACATTTATTAGTTACACCCGCGGTTTCACCCGCATATACTTATTTAAACTTATATTTTTTTTAACAAAGCTAGCCTAAATAACTTCAGCTATCTGTCAGTGAATGTCCTGTTAAAATCGAACCAGCCGTTTCAGAGACAGAGCCGGTCGGAACGAACAGTTTTTTATGTACCTACTTACTGTATATGTTTACTTTCAAATGCATATGATAAGCTGTTTATTTGGTATTACAAACAGACACTTTATTTTTATTTATTTGTATAGATACAGATAAATAAGCCGACACACAGACGTAAATATATCCGATTACAAAATAATTGTGACCCAATTTTAACTATTCATAGATGCATAATCTATGGTATGGTATTACGACATCTACAACGGCGTTAGATTCCCTTACAAAATTAATAACGTCCACACAAGCATTGAAATCCACTATAAATAACAGTTATTTAAATCCACTGTAACGTGTACAAATAACTTAGTTACATGTACAAATAAATAAAGAACAATATAGTGTAATAGGTAAGGGTATACAGTTACTAGGAACACATGTGGAGCAGGGGTTAACGTCCTTCGGGTCCCCTTGCCTGTAGCAGTGTGGGCTCGGCAAACACCTGGGGTGATATTTTTCTCAATACTAAAGGCATCCCGGATAGATGTGTAATCTTTAAGGCACAGTATAAATATAAGCTTTATAAGCAGTAAGGAATCTAGACCCATTCTTGTAATCAGTACTTTTTCTCCATTGAATTGTCAATCTTAACTGTCAAAAAAAATGTTGATTTGTCGTTTTGAAGTCGTTAAAACACATAAATGACGTATACTCTAGTTTTTATCTTATCCATTTTAGTATTACTGTGTAGTCCTTTATGTTTATTATTTTTTAACGTTTCGCGTCTGTGTGGAAAATAAAACCTTTCTTTCTTTCTTTTCTTATACTCAAACTCGAAAATATCTTTATTCCATCAAACTTATTACAAAGTACTTTCAATATGTCACAATGACATAATTATACAGGATTATACATTCTACCGCCAGATTCGGAAGATTGCTTTTACTGAGAAGAACCTGGCGAGAAACTCAGTAATTACTCTTTTAAAAAATATTATATTACTTTAGAAATACAAAATAAATCACATGTGTAATGTACACGCGATCGGGCATTACGTTACACCCATTATTGACGAAACTGTACCTGACCGTACTTATTTGTCAAAACGACAAATGTAAGGTGGATCGTAAAACAAAAGAGTAACCAAGAGTGGGGATCAGGGGCCTGACCATGAGCTTTTATTGCAATTATAGTTCAGCTGTGTGACAGGGACAGATATGACACGTCATATACATCTGTCTCATAATAAGAGTAAAACTATCATGGCAATAAGAGCTCATGGTAAGGCCCCAGAACAGCATATATCGTCATTTTGTTCCTTGATACCTTAGTGTTTGTCAGATATCAAGGAAGGTCAATGACACGACGTAAGCATATAACATGATTAGAGAGGACGCTTTTATGAATATGCACGATGTGATACAAATTAGGTATTTTACTGATAACAGATAAACAGGAACGGAATTATCTTTACCGTATCAGTACTCATTGCGATTGTTTGTGACGATAAACAATGGGTTTGGAATAAGTTTCAAATTGAATTTGTTTAATATTATGAAAGTTGAAACATAATCTAATGATAGTGATATCATTTATATTTAAATATGTATAAAAAGCCTAATAAATTTTTAACACTAACTGTGCCCCGCGGTTTTACCCGCGTAGAGTTAATTTCTCGGGTGACCCGCGGAACCATGTTTTTTTAAAATAATACTAGCCTAAGTTATTCCTTACTTGTAATAAATATTTGAATATGATATGAAAAATATGAAGTGTCTGTTTGTAATTCCCAAATAACAGCTTTTTACTAAATGCATATGTAAGTACTCGTATATACATATAAGGTACTGAAATAAAAAAAATATTTTAAAATGTTTCTCTGTCTGTCTGTTGGTTCTGGCTAATCTAGGAAACTGGTGGACAGATATTAAAGGGACGCTACGTTTCTTAAAAAAAAAAGGATTCCGCAAAGCCACTAATGAAATTAGACCTACGCGTGTGAAACCACGGGGCACAGCTAGTTGTAATAAAGAGCCTGCCTCGTAAAGCATTTTATAGGCATATCAAGCTCGTACCAATTCAAATGTAATAATTGGTACGCGTGTGCCCGATAATAATATTCCGTGCTAACAATGAGATATCTTACCCAACCAGCTGTTGAGCGGGCTAAAAATATTCTCAAATCAGTGGCAACTTGATTGTGTTACCACAGAGCACTATCAAAGGGTGATAGATAACGCGCGTAACGTATAACTAATTACAATATATACCATTTATATTACAACATCAACTGGCCAAACAATAATATTTGCTTAATTCTGAATTCTAATAAAGAAAAGCATTCAAAGTATGTATACCTAACCATCTTCGGTGAAAAGTGGGTGTTGTTATTACAACACCTCTGCCTACCCCTTCGGGGAATACAGGTGTGAGTGTACGTACGTATACGTAGTCAATTTGCGGAAGACTCGGTATCAAATAAGGCTATGTTATCCAATACTAGCTTCCGTTCGAGGTTGTTCGCGTGTTGTTATGGAACCCTAATTAACCTCGATTAACATGAAGATGTAGCTAGCTAAAATCAAAATATTTTGTGAAATCGGTCCAGTAGTTTTCAAGTTCACTCGTCATACAATTACATACATTATTTCTTCTTTATAATAAAGTGTAAATGTAGAAAACAATTCTCCTGTCACAATGTTTGTTAAAAACTCCTAAGGAACCTGCTATATTTGGCTCATTCCCAGACATCCACAGCCTTTTGATTTTGAAAAATAATCTTTCATAAATTAATTCCCGCGACTCCACGACGGTTCAATTTCTTGGATTTCGTGAAATTAATTTGTATACCAAAACTAAAGCCGTGAAGGTAAAATCATGGAATAAGCCCTATTTTTACACCCCAAACCTCAATTTTTTTATGTCACTACAATGTTTGCCGAGCACAGCTTAACTAATGCAACAGTTGAATAATAAATGGATGCTGATAAGCAATAATGTGTCAACCCACAAAAAGTCAAATTCAAAGGTTTTGATATATTTTGATAATGCATCACGTATTTAACATTCTAAAAAAGTGTTTCAAGTCATCTGAAACATAAAAGTACGTAAAAAATGGATTTATGTCATAAAACAAATCTTAAATCACGTATACAATCATCTTAAGACGCATTTTCTCAAAACCAAGTTTATGCGGGTTGACACATTATTGCTTATCTGCATCCAAATAACATTTGTTAATTCAGCAATACTACATAATAATGCATATCATAATCTAGTATCGCAATTATTGTCAACGTGCAACGTATACGGTAAAAACGCTTCAAAACATTCGTGACTCATTGTTTACACAATTCTTACTTATTTGATCAGAACAAGTGTGATATTAAAACTCTACACCTGTCTGCAAATTTAATTCATCGTGATACTCTGCTGACTCTACTCTCTCTACTCTACTCTACTGTATTGCCAAATTAAATGTATTATTTGATTTAATAACAATCGTTCATTAGTCTGTAGTTACGCAGCGTTGTGAGTTCCAAATGTTTATGACTGACCGCGACTTCATCCGCGCCGTCCTGGATAAATGGGCTCTGTACTTAGCACTAAAATATTTTTTTAAATTGTACTTCTTGTAGTTCCTTGGATTAGCTTGAGCTTTATGTATTATTATAAGAGTATACATATCTTTACTAATATTATAAAGAGGAAAGATTTGTATGTAAGTATGTTTGTATTGAATAGGCTCCGAAACTACTGGACCGATTTAAAAAATTATTTCACCATTTGAATGCTACACTATACATTAATATAGGCTGTATATTATCCCCGTACTTCCACGGGAACGAAAACTACGCAGATGAAACCGTGTGACGTCTTATAGTAAATAGGAAAAAAGCCTTATATTTTGAAAACATTGTCATCTCTACTGATTACTTTGTGGTTTGAAAATAAATGTTAAAATGCACCTTCTAACCCCTGCTCAATATGTGGAACGTGACATAATATTGACTTTGAATATTCCCACAGGCAAAACATAACTGCTAAAAGCAGAAGGAATGGGTTTGACTCCATTCGCTTACAAATGGGAACCAACAACATTTTCATTTGTACATCTTTTGTCTAGATTTGATTATAGCAATATGATGGTAACAATCTGGTATTCTGACGGCGTCCTAATGTCATTTGTCAACGTAATGTCAGTTTGCGAGGTCGTGGCTGTATCCCCCAAGTACTCAAGGGCATATGTAGTATTCCGCTACAAGATTGCATTTACAAAGGGCATTCAATTTAGTTATAGGGTACTAGCTGGTGCCCGCGACTCCGTCTGCGCAGGATTTGACTAGCTTTATATTTTGGACAATTCACACATTTTATCCTGTGTTATTGTGATGATATTATTTTTAAGATCTGAAACAAATCAGTAGATTTTGCGTAAAAAATAACACACATACATCCAGCAAACTTTCACGTTTACAATATTAGTAGGATAGTCTACATTACTATTATAAAGAAGAAAGATTTGTGTGTATGCTTGTAATGAATAAACTGAAAAAATACAGTGCCGAAAAAAAAAAAATTTCTCCATGGAGAGCTACATCATGAGCGAGTATCATAGGCCTATTATTTTATCCCCACGGGAACGGTAACTACGCGGGTGAAATCGCCTGACGTCTGCTAGTATAGTATAAAAAAGTCATATCAAACGTCCAATGTAGTTGTCCTTCTAGAAAAGACGATAGTATATAATATTATTATGATAATATAATATCAGTTGCTGCTTCATATTTTCTACCTATGTATATTATTATGATAGCACGCTTGCCATGTTATGTTTTAAATCAATACTATAAATAATAATAATCATTAAACCCGTCCTGTCCCGGCTCGCCTAGCTCACGGTTGGTCGCAGTATTCCATTAGCTAACATATAAAATAAATTATCAAACTAAAGCTATTTTTATTAAACACTAGGCTATGCCCGGCAAACGTTGTATTGCTATATATTTTTTTAGAGTATGAAAAATATTGATGGCCGATTCTCAGACCTACCCGATATGCCCACCAAATTTCATACAGCCGTTTCGGAGGAGTTTTATAACAAACAATGCGACACGAGAATTTTATATATTAGAATACGTGATGGTAAAAACGTCATTAAACTCCATCTTAGAGCAATATCATGACCACTTATTGCCATGATAGTTTCACTCATATTATATGACAGATGCTCGGAGTTTCTCTGAAGGATAGGATTCGTAACGAATACATCCGACAGTAATCAACATAGCTCAAAGAATTAGCAAGCAGAAGTAGCAGGCCATATCTCGCGAAGAACCGACAACTACTGGGGTAAACGGTTTCTTGAGTGGAGACCGCGACTCGGTAAACGTAGTGTAGGACGCCCTCCGGCCAGGGATGACGATCTGCGAAAGACTGCAGCCAGATGCTGGATGCGGCGAGCTGAACACAGGGCGCTATGGCGCTCATTAGAGAAGACTTATGTCCAGCAGTGCACCAACATAGATTGATGATGATGGGACAGATGTATATGACGTGTTTAAGTCTGTCACTCTCTCACAGTGGAACTATGTAACCATTCCAGATATAAAGATAATCAATAAAGCGAAGAAGAATGCGTTGTGTTAGCGTAAATAAACGCAGTAATAAAAGCATTTTAGCGCATCAATTACTATCTGAGTTCATAAGTTGGGTTAGACATTTAGGGCGGTGTAGCGGGCGTTGTGCCAAGAACTTAAAAAGTCCACATCTTAGGCGCAAATATACTGTGACACCAATTGCTACACTTAATAATAATACTCAACTGGTATTAAATAAACGTTTACTAATGAGTATCTTCAGCTGACAAGAAGATATTGTTACGGACGAATAATTATTCAAAGATTTACTCGTAGGCCTAGGGGAGCACATAAAACCCTACTATCAGTTTTGTCTTCTATTAATTACTAGTTTCACCAGCGCAGACTTTATTTCGCAAAAACCGTATTTTTTTAAGCTAAACGCCTACGTTACATCTTGTAACATCATTCAACTATCTGTCAGTGAATGTGACGTTATAATCGGTCCAGCCGTTTAACATTAGCCGGACAGACACACTTCATAATTAGATTTTTTTAAATATATGCACCGTATATACTTTCATACACCTCGAGTGAAAAGCTGTTAATTTGGAATTACAAACAGACACTTTAATTTCATTTATCTGCTTAGATTACAGGAAGACAAACATTCCGAAGCAATAAGAGACTCAATCAATTACCTACATTATAAAAGATGTAGGCCACGGGGTGACCTGTCCGTTCTAGGTGCCTACGTAACCTCACGACTTCCCAGAATGTTCCCTCGGACGCCCTCGGGAAAGAGTGTTACGACACTGAAGATGATTAGGTACTAACGTAACAATAAGTTCATACTTCATAATGCAACCCAGGATTATTTACAAGCGCAAGGACACAGACATTATAAGCGCTCATCGAATATTGTCGTAACTGCTCATGTATTTTATTCGCTCTTACAATGGCTACTGCGCATTCAAGGTGAACGCTCGTAATTCGTGACGGTACCTGTATTATACCATCTATGATTTCTCAAGCGTTAATGCTAAGCAATTATTATCAGGCGTAAAGTTAATCTAAAAAGACGACATAATCTAATAATATTCCTCCTAAAATTCAGGACAAATAGAATTGTGACGTAAAATATATAATATGTACCTATATTCGCTAGCCTAGCAACACTATTATCGGACCATTTATAATATTTCTTAGTTCTCCACTTGATGACATACCGACAAACTATATTGAACTCTAACGCTATTACTTTATGGATCAAAATATAATAACAATTTACGTATCCATGGCTTCAGTAACTAACAGCGGAGTCGAGCAGTCAGGATTTCTAAGCCGATTATAAAGTTGAAATAATCGTGAACGAGTTAATTAAGCCAAACAAAAGTTGTGGGGTATTATTATATCATATAATCTTGGGTCATCTATTTGTTGACTAGATAAATGAGATGCCAATCGATTAAATAATTGTCTTCATTATCCACGAAGATATGTATAATAAGATGATTTGTTTATTTACAAAGGTCGAATATAAGCAAGTCATATGAAGTTTAAAAAAAACTATTCAGCGAGTGGTCTAGAGTAGCCTATACATACTACATAACAACTCGATATAAACTCAACTTATTCGATTAGACTTTTTACAAAGTACTTTCAAATCGTCAGAATGACATAATTATACAGGATTATACACACTACCAGGTTCTTAATTCTTATAGTCACAGTATATACATACATGCAGTTATACATTATATACAGATAAATAAAATTTAATTGTCTGCTTGTTCAAAATAACAGCTTTTCACTTAATCCATATCAAAGTATACAGATACTGAAAAAAACATTTTTTTTATATTTTTCTCTGTCTGTCTGTCTTTTCCGGCTAATCTCCGAAACAGCTGGACCTATTTTAACGGGGCTTTCACTGGCTATACTGGAAGTAGATGCGCGCGTCTGTGTGAGTGTCATTTGAACGATTTGTACCTTGATTTTGTACTGATTCTAGTATGCTTTGTATATTTAGGTACTGTGGTATAATTCTGAGAAAAGAGCACCTTTCCTCTCGACCTTGACATCTCTTTAAATCCATCTGGATTAATTAAAATCTTAATGAACAGCCACAGGTTTCGAAGGCTCTTCATGTTGCTATTTTGTTTAATGGTTAATTTAATACAAATAAAAAATGTAACCAAATATAATGTGAGACACCGTGAGTGTGATAAAAAACACCTTAAGCCTCTCAACCCAATCATGAGACATAAATAGTCTGAACATTTTTGTTTGATGTCTGCTGAACAGCTCGTATATAAAAGGGATTTGCTATATTCAACTAAAGGTCCCTTTTATGTATTAAAAAAAGGTGAGCCTTCAATTGGATTATGTTATGTATACAGATAAATAAAATTGAAGTGTCTGTTTGTAATTCTAAATGAACAGCTTTTCACTAAATGCATGTAAAAGTATATACGGTATAAAACACAGTGTTAATTTTTTCTTTCTGACTGTTTGTTCCGGCTAATCTCCGAATCGATTTTACCGGAAGTTCACTGGCAGATAGCTAATGTAACTTATATTACATACATACATATGCTCACGCCTGTATTCCCCGAAGGGGTAGGCAGAGGTGTTGTAATCACAACTCCCACTTTTCACTGAAGATGATTAGGTGCCAACGTGACAGATGGTGAGTCCATCGACGTTTCACACACTTTACATACGTTATTGAATTACTTCTCAGAAATATGCAGGTTTCACGATGTTTTCCTTCACCGTAAAGTACGTGGTGTGAAATCACTGTATATAAGATTTTTAGAAAAACTCATTGATACAGGCCCCGCTGGAATTCTAACTTGCGTCGCTTCCGTAGCAGGCGACTGCTCAAACCTCAAGGCCACCACGGCTCTAACTTATATTAAGAAAAGCATTAGGGTTTCGAGGGCCACCCATGAAATTAAAGTTACGCGGGTGAAACCGGGACACGCACAGCTAGTATTAAATATTTTTTAAGGTAGCTTTGACCTCGTAATACAGGAGCAGGGAACTGGGAGAACACTTAAAGGATCGATTGGAGGCTAGTAAAAAGCCGATGTAACTAAACTGAAAGGGGACCGATGGAGGTGTCAGTCACAACAAGAACCAATCTTTGTGTGGCGGAGAGATGATCGATTTTCCCCTTAAACGACGGTTCTTGGAGTGTTGGGCTTGCGGCCGGGAGTATAATGTGGCCTGTTAGACATGTTACAAAAACAAACAAAGCCGGGTGGTCTCCACCCCCGCCAACGAGATAACTTGTGTTATTAACAACTGATTGTATCTCATCCTTTATGGATTAGCCAATAGGCAAAAAGCGTTTGATTCTGATAGATATTATATATTTTTAAAGATATATTTTTGCGGCTTATGTGCAGTGATTTCACACTACGTGCTTTACGGTGAAGGAAAACATTGTGAGGAAACCTGCATATGTCTGAGAAGTAAATAAAAACGTATGTATAGTGCCTGAGACGGCGATGGACTGACCCTCTATCATTAGCACTTAATCATATTCGGTGAAATGTGGGTGTTGTTAATACAACACCTCTACGCCCTTTGGGGACCCTTCTGGGATGGTGTGAGCATATTTTCAAAGCAATTTATACATATATACATGTGTCATATGGAAAAACGGCAAAAATAAAATGCTTTGTTCCGTTTATGCACAGTATTCAAAATAAGTTTACTACAGCAGTACGGGATCTAGGAATGAATCTTCCGATGACAAACTCACCCAGACGTGTCTACAAGATTATAAGCGACCCCGGCGTAATGTAGTCAGGGGTGTCACGTATTTTGTACATATTCTTTACGTGTTTTAGAGATATTTTCTAAACTTCTAATCGACAAATCTACATTACTTTCATGGTAAATTTTAAAAATCTTTAAGAGCTTTAAGACGCTTCATGGAACAAACGTTCGTCTTAAAAAAATGGCCTTATATATACATATTGTGATAATACCTCGGTTAAGTAGTTACAAATTTCAGTATCAAAATAAGTTATAAAATGATCCTTGTTTCACAAAAACTATTGCAAAATAAAAATAAGAATCACATAGCATGTACATAGCGTCGAGTTAATACGGAACCATCGACACCGTGAGTTTAAATCTCGCTTGGCTATCTTTAAATGGAATAGCTACTGCTCAAAGTGGGAAAATACACCGATTTCCATTTGTTATGTGTTAGTGTCGGCCGAGGAATGAAACACTCGTAAAATGACGATAACAAGCTTGTTATAAGAGGAGCGTGTGCGCACTTTTTGTGATTAATTTAATTGCCCGCCATTACGGTGACGTCACAAACAACATTAATACCTAGTTCACTAATTGTATAATTTGTGACTTGTATAGGTATATTTTTGAGTACATGTTTTTATTATTTAGGTTAAGTTGAATTAAGGTTTAAGTCCAAAAGATTTTTTTCTAATACGTGATTGTAAGTGGTTATAAGATACAGGATTTCCCTAGCCCAATGGAAGGATTATATCAAAAAATGGTTAAGATTTTAAATTAATTAGGTATTTATCTTTTTGTTGCGCACTTGAAAAGTGTTGAATATGCGATTAGTAAATTATAAAAATTACAAATTCATTTCATTTGACACAATGGTGGAGGATCACATCCTCACTTAAATGGTATTTAATCAATATTTAAGTATTTTTTCATTGTCATGTTTGATAATATCAGCATTATCAAGCACTGTCAAAAATATTCACCTCAAAAGTGTAAATTTCAAACCAGAAGTAGTTTTACAAATCTCTTCCATTGGAATCTGTAAAAAAATTGATTATTTTAAAGCCTTATGATAAGTAAGTGTGTTTGAATGAAACATTAATCAGCTGCTCCAGCTTTCTTGTTTGTTTTGAAGGTATCTGTTTGTTTACAAACAAGCTTAGGGTGGATTTTAGTATTTTCCTCGTACAAGTCACTATATTTTCCTCATTGATGTATGGCCAGTGTTTATAAACTGATTATGTGGAACCATCATAAGATTCATTTTAACAAACTTATTCGTAAAAATTGCGGACTTCGTTATTGTATAATTAGAAGTAGTACTTGGTAGTCTCTTGATGTAATAATAACATGATTTATAAATAATTCTAACCACAATGTTATTAACAAAAATAAAACATGCTTAGAAGAAACATTATAATCACTTTATAACATAACAAAAGTGACTGACTTTATTTCTTCTACAGGTATACACTAACATTCAAATCCAATGGTATGGGCAGTGTAAGAAGAGATGTATGAATGTGGATCAAGGAGATGAAGTATGAAATGTTCATAGCAAATGGTGGTCTCTGCCTACTCCCATGGAATACAGGCATGAGCATGTATGTATGTACTATAGACAAGTCAAACTGCCTATTTCTATGTGCCACATACATTACTAGCATCAGCCTGCAGTAAGATTTCACATACAAACTTTCATGCCGCTTATCACCCCATAGGAATGGAATTTTAGGAAACCCTTTCTTAGTGGATACATCTACACCTCACCAAAAACACACCTTGCAAATTTCATATCTCTAGGACTAGCGGCTTAGGTTAGTCAATCAGGACTTTGATAGTATCACATACATACATGCATATGCTCACGCCTGTATTCCCCGAAGGGGTAGGCAGAGGAGTTATTGTCACAACACCCACTTTTCACAGGCACTATACATACTTCTTTGAATTAATTCTCAGAAATATGCAGGTTTCCTCACGATGTTTTCCTTCACCGTAAATCACGTGGTGTGAAATCACTGTACATAAGTTTTTTAGAAAACCTCATTGGTACAGGCCCCGCTGGGATTCGAACTTGCGTAGCAGGCGACTGCTCAAACCCCGAGGCCACCACGGCTCTTATAGCTCTTATAGTGATAGTATCACATGTATCTAATGTTTATATAATATAGAGGAAAGGTTTGTATGTATGTTTGTAACGTATTGTCTCAAAAAGTACTGGACCAATTTTAAAAATTATTTCGCCATTTGAATGCTACATTATTACTGATTAGCACAGACCTTATTTTATCCCCGTTCTGCCACTGGAACGGGAATTACGCGGGTGCAACTGCGTGGCGTCCGCTAGTACATTATAAAGAGGGCAATTGCTGTGCCAAGTTAATAACATGGTTCCCATTCCCATGGTTCCCATCTAGCACAGCATCTTCATTCCTCCTGCTCGTCTAAGTAAACTTTACTCACTGCAGGAAAAATACTAGTAAGGTAATCATTAATAAAGATTCTTGAGGTGACAAGATTTGTAGGACGCAGGTTTAATATATCTGAACAATAACTTGTTTGGCAACCTTTGAGGAAATGCCCCTTGACCTAGTGGCCCCAAAGGTCAAGGGGATACTGAAATGCCGATGCATTTTATTATATATCATCTTGAACTGCATTACAATAAGGGTTGATCAATGTAACTTCTTAACAAGATATATCATGATGTATTTATGAAGATTACATATCTATATATGTATAATGTAAAAATATTCATTTCATTTGGTATGCTTGTCTGTATTTCTGTTATAATCACAGAAAAAATACCTATGAGTAAAAGATGTTTACCTTGATAGGTATTTAAGGAAATCTTGGCATTAAAGTACATTTACATCTTGTTTACCATCAAGAGTAGGTATATGCATAAAAGTATTTATATAGTGAATATTGAAAGGTTCGATAATATAATAGGTATATTAAGTAACTATATAACAGAACTAGCTGTGCCCTGTGGTTTCACCTGCATAGACTTAATTAAATTCCCATGGAAACCTAAATGTTTTTTTTTTAAATAAAAGTAGCCATAACAGACATACTAAACTATATACATATAATTTAAAAATTGTCTGTATTGTGTATACTTTTATATTCCTTTAAGTGAAATGCTTTTATTTTAGAATTGCATACAGACACTTAAATTTTATTTATCTGTATAGATGTATAGATATAATATACAGCAATTTTAATGCTTAAATTTCAGTACTGATATTGAACATTTGTGGAATCTTTCTGATTGTAAGAGTTACTGCTGAGAAGGGAAATGCCCTGATACATAGTTAACAAATGAGTAAGTAAGTATATAATGGTGCTATTTGTAAGCTGTTATCTCTGATAATGAGTCACAGACACCAACACTAACACACCAAACTCTAAAGGCTGTGAAGAAAATGTCGCCTTTCTTTCAGAATAAATAGACATAAGGAAATAGTATCAAGGATAACCCAAATAAAATACTACCTAAATAGAACTAAATATTAATAAATGTCCATGTTATCTAACTTGTGCAAAATATTCTGAAACAACTTATGAAGTTCTACAAAACTTATAATAAAGTTTTGAAAGTTGCATCACTCACAGATTTAATACTTCTAAAGCCCCAATCACACAGGTTATGTAATCAATATGATGTTGATCATTATAAAACTAAACTTGTCTTTTTATTTATATAGAAAATTAACTTCTTCAAAGTTATATTATTCTGGCTATGCAAAATCCACTTGTAGAGCTCCCTCTCGTTTTAGCACGGGACGAGTATGATAAGTGCGTCTCTTTCGCTCCCTTCACTACACGGATAAGAGAAAGTAACAATAGAAAAATAACACATCCCCGATTCAATACACAACAACTACATACTGCATCCGTGTTTAGGTAAAACTATGCATTACGAAAATATTCATTCACAAAATGAATTTAAATGGTGGCTCGTAAGCGAACAACAGCGGACGAACGCTATGACAACTCATAACCTATACTATACTATCTAGAGTTGATATAAAAAACTTCCGTAACAATGCCGTAATTCAGATATGTACTGGAGTTACACCTATAGACTCAGTAGCATGCAGTAGGTATAGAAAGTAAACATAAACAGGAGGTAAACTAACCCTTTCTTCATGAGCCACCTCTATTGGCCCCAGTTGATGAAATAAAGTTCCACCGTAGGAGACACTCGACCATTTTATAAACACTCATCAATTAACACAATTTATATAATATTTGTTTGCACTACTTGTCACAATCAAACTAAAATTCCACTTTTTGCTGCGCTAAACGCAGACGTCATTGACAAACAACCGAAGTGACGAGTTATTGCACGGAATCACATAGAACATGAAAACACAGCGTAAATTATTTGCCATTGCGTCGATATATCACAATTCTTATCACTTTAGGTTATTAAATTACTAATCTCATAGTCTACATTAGTTTTTTATAAAAATAAAAAGGTAAAAACCAAAATTTAGGTACTCGTAGACAGGACTCGCGACGTCGCACACTCACATAACGTAACGTGCGATTTCGCTTCACACACACATAAACTTAAGTCAAGGTGACAGTTGTTTCGGCGCTAGTGTCGCACATGTCCGGTCCAATTTTCTTGGATTTTGGGCGCAAATGGCAACACTCAACTAAATAAAATTCAACTTTTCGGAATTAAAATTTAATTTATTAATATATAATTTATTATATAATTTAATAATTCTATCCATCCAAAATTATTAGCTTTACGCTAATGTACGTTTATTTTTTACAGTAGACAATTAATAGATTAAAATAGATGGAACGGGATTGAGTTGAAATTAAAATTAAATTATAGCAATGCAATTTTTCCGTTGAAGTATGAGAACTTTTAAACTCAGTCTACCTTTCATAAATATTATCTGTGTCGTGCGCCATACACAGTCGTGTGTCCTTTTTGGATACTCACTACCAATTAATTTATCTTACGTATCAATGAAATACCTTGCAAACTCATTGAAAAAAAATTAACTTACCTATTCAAATATTTTTATAAATGTCGAAATGAGAGGATGACTTTCTTTATTTTTTACCTCCCTAGCGTCCTTAGCAGCACTAACGTTTTACAAAGAAATAGGGCCGTATTATACCTACCTACTCGTAATGTGAAAGTTTGGATGTGTCTTCCTCAAATCACGCAAAAATGGGTAAACGTATTAGTATACAATTCGCCTCATAGTTATCTTATTAATTAGAACTTCTTTTTACCGACAAAGTTGTGGCACCTAAATAGTCCTAAAATCAGTACTTAGACCATAATCGCTCCTAAATCGTCGTTCGCCCAACCCGATTTCGAACCTATGGTGCATAACGATACCGATTTCCCTACACATGTGACGATGTCTCTGTCCATCTGTTCTGGCTAATTCGTGAAACGGCTGGACCAATGAAGCCTAGTCTGCTCCGCACCACATCCCCATAGCCCTAGTCCTGTAGGATTATGAATGAACAAATCATAATTCGCGGAATCATGTAATTGTTATACATTCCTTTCCCGCACATACATACATATGCTCACTCCTGTATTCCCCTAAGGGGTAGGCAGAGGTGTTGTAATAACAACACCCATTTTTCACCGAAGTGACAGATGGTGAGTCTATCGACGTCTCAGGCACTATACATACGTGCTTGAATGACTTCTCAGACACGCAGGTTTCCTCCGGAGGTTTTAAGTTTTTAGAAAAACTTATTTTCAAAGTCAAAGTCAAAAGTATCTTTATTCGATTAGACCTTTTACAAAGTACTTTCAAATCGTCAGAATGACATAATTATACAGGATTATACATGCTACCGCCAGGTTCGGAGGGTTGCTTTTACTGAGAAGAACCTGGCAAGAAACTCAGTAATTACTCTTTTCAAAAATATTATACAATTTAAAGAATACAAAATAAATAATTTGAAAAAACCGTGAGCTCATGGACAATGTTCCAATGCACAAATGTCGATAAAAATTAACATAACTAAAAATCTAGTACATCTACTTATAACTAAATGCGTAGCTTGAGATGACCTGCCCCCACAAGCAGCACCTGTTCACAAGTATGACGTGAATGCCAGCCATTGACCTCCTTAACCATCATAGAGGGAAGTGGACAACCCGTCATCCAGACGCCGCCGCAAGCAAAGGCATATTGGTAGCAGACACTGCTAAGACTATTCAAACACCAAGGCCCACTACGGCGCCTTTCCCGTACTAAGAGATAATGCTTTTAAAATACTCTTAAGAGATCTTAAGGAACAGGAAATAAAACAAGACACATGTAAATACATAGTTTTATTAGAAAATGAAAACAAACTCCCTTACACTACCTAAATAAGGCACGACGTGTCCAAACATACAACCACGGTCGAAGCACCGCGGCCGACACGAAACAGTACCCCTATCACGGGTTTGCCACCGTATTCGTAATCTATACTCGCTAGCGTCACTCGCAATATTTGTATGAGATATTTTAGTTCTTCACGTCACCTCTGGGAGTCGCTGCACAATTTCTCACACTTATATTGGGCGGAGACGCTAGCGAGTATTGATTACGAAAACGGTAGCAAACCCGTGATAGGGGTACAGCGAAAACATTCAAATTTAGCTAAACATGTATATGAACAAGACATTTATAAAATCAGTCCCTGTACATAAATAGTTACTCAGTTTACATAATATACAATCACAATTACATTTTGTTGGAGAAGTTACAACGCATACTCGTAATAGAGAACTAACTAACATAATTATAATCCAACTGACTAACCTTAACGGGGATGGTGAAGAGTAACAGCAAAAAAGAGAATATGGTAAGCATGCCAGGAATCTAAGGAATAATCTTCGTAGAAGGTAGAATAGCAATGTATATACTTGTTTTTCATGATATGTTATATTTCAATACTCGAATTGTAAGAGTTATTTTGTCTGCTTGGAGCTCTTGTTAAGAAGAATACTCTTAGGTTTCGCTTGAATAAAGGAGGTAGTCGGGACTTCTTAGGAGCATGAAGAGATGCATTAATGTGGATGAAGCGAAAGAAGTGTGTAAGGATCGTAGTAAGTGGCAAACGGTGGTCTCTGCCTACCCCCACGGGATACAGGCGTCAGCGTATGTATATATCAATGAAATAAAAAAATCTCGTAACGTTTTATAATTTTTTCGTCGTTTTCCTTAATTTTTATTTTTGCGGTAATGTGTAGCTGTTAGAGGTTACTAAAGGTCAGATGCTATATATATGATAGAACGATATGCGGAACACAAGAAAAATGTTTTAATTTTGTTGTAAAATGAAATTAATACAATAAAAGACAAATTAAAGACTAACGTCTACACTACTATTATAAAGTGGAAAGATTTGTATTTTTGTGTGTATGTTTGTAATGAATAAACTCAAAAACCTACTGTGCCGATTCCAAAAATTCTTTCACCATTGGAAAGCTACATCATCAGCGAGTAACATAGGCTTTCTTTTATCCCCGTACTCCCACGGGAACGGGAACTACGCGGGTGAAACCGCGTGACGTCCGCTAGTATATTTTAAATTGTTGTGTATCACCAACCAATGGACTGTGCCCAAAATGATTGCCTTTTAATTCTGGATCCTATATAATTTCAGTAATCTTAGTTCCCATATGCAGCGTAAACTTCACACAACGAATGCGAGTCGAATGAGAGGAATATTGAATTGTCATATTATATAAAAGAACGCAAATGAGCGAATGCCCACAATACTGGGATTTGGCTGGAATACGTCGATGTTTTTAATATTAATAACAATCTCATACTATACTCCAAACATACCAAGCGCTTATAAATATGGCCAAATTTATTTTTATAACTACAATGTTTACACAATAAATAAGTCAATTGTTCTCCGATATGTTAAAACAGTACACAAACTACAAGATACAGAGAATATGGTGTAGTAATAATATATGCAAGTTTTATATACGAACTGTAATTATACACGAAGACTGAAATTTACACAATGTACAAGGCTAAATACAATAAACATACATAAAATTTGTGCGTGTGTATGTCGTCGCTCCGCCCAGGTGTGTTGGTAGCATTCATATTACGTAGTTAATCTTTTTTATAATTTTATTTAAAAACTAGCTGTGCTCTTTGGTTCCATCCGCGTAGACTTCCCGCGGATACTAATTTTTTATTCAACAAAAGTAGCTGTCTACCAGTGAAAGTCCCGTTAAAATCGGTCCAGCCGTTTCAGAAATCAGTCCGTCTGTCAGACAGACAGACCGAGAAAAAAAATTGAAATTTTGATTTTTGAAGTCTGTACCGTCTTATGCATTTAGTGTAAAG
Source organism: Watsonalla binaria (assembly GCA_929442735.1). Classification (NCBI taxonomy): domain Eukaryota; kingdom Metazoa; phylum Arthropoda; class Insecta; order Lepidoptera; family Drepanidae; genus Watsonalla; species Watsonalla binaria. The sequence continues at coordinate 7,115,536 of OV838938.1, forward strand.
CTGTTATTTTGGAATTACAAACAGACACTTCAATTTTATTTATCTTTAGAGATGTATAGATGTTTCATGTGCGGTGATCAATAGTTATTTTTTACAATAGTAAATATAGAAGGGTATTACAATATGTATAAAAGATTATTTCTAAAGCGACAATATTAATTACACGTCCCTAAACGATTACAATCTCTAAACAAAATGCAAAACTTACACTGAAATAAATTACTAAGCCCCGAAGTAAAATATACCTAACATTAACTAACTTTGTAAATAATATCTTAATTTGTATGTCTTTGTACCAAATCATGATGAAGGCAGAGTTTTATAAAATTTATATGAAAATGCGACATTCATGTGAGAGAGCATTAATGATTATAACAAGCGGAGAGTGAAATTATTAAGCTTTTCATCGTAATGAGAAGAATATTTCTCGTCTCCTTTGATAAGACAATACAAAATTTTCGAAACGAAAATTTTGAATGTCAAATATAATTAATATATTCCCGGTTCCGTATTATGATGTATACATGTCAGATGTCTACAGACAAAATTAGCAAATGGTTTGGTGGTCGATCGATTCACCTATCACTGTAAGGTGGCGGATTTGACTTACGCAGAAGGTTTATTCCTCTATTAAAAACTTTACTTGGCCATTAATCAGAAGTTATGCGAACTAAAGGAAAAGGTTGCACGTCTGGTAGCAGCCTTTTTCTGACTGCCAAGTGACTTCGTGACAAGCGGGCTGGGGCTTTCTCGCTCAGAGAATCAACATTGGTATTCAACGTGGTAATGCTGCCAGCCTTCTTGGCACGATACCGAGAGACACCGAATTAGTTTTAAGTACTGTTCCTTGAATATGTAATTAAGTTTTTATTGAATAATTTTTTTTTCTGATGAATTATGGGGTATTGTAGTAACTTTGTCTGAACAGCGGGTCTGCCACCATCGGTCTAAGCAGAGCGTATTAAGAACTTCTGAACTTTGACGATTCATTTTAGTACGGTAAAAATAAGCGTCAAAGCTGAGAGAAGTTCTTAATACGCGCTGCTTAAGCGATCAAGGTGTTGTAGGCGTTATAATATAAATTCGTCACAATACGGCGCCGGGTTAAATGATAATGAAATGACAAAACTGATGAGCGTGATACATAGTGAATTTTAAAAATCTCAATGTTCCAAACGACTACAGCCCGCCCGACATTATTGTCCACGCGTAGTATTTATAGTAAAACACATAGTACAAATTATCTCAAATTGGTCAAAGTTAATTTCATTTTGTTTTGTTACAAACAACCTTATAATTATTTTAATTAATATAACAGCTTGAAGGAGACCTACATGCAGCCGCATGTAGGCTCGAGGGTTAAATCGAATTTTGGCAAAACCCCTTTTTTCTTTCGCCAGGTTTCATTCCAAATCTGCACTAGTAAATTTAATTTAATATGTCACATGTCACTTTGACATTTCGTTGACACGTCACAAATGTCAAATGCCATATAATTTTCTACTGTCTAGCGCTAGCGATTGTAGAATGTAACTTGCCCACTACTCGTATACGTCTGCACAATAACTTCGTATTAATCCCATCATTTTCATTAGTTTACTTGATAAAACTGATCGTCCCAATGCTCCACACAATTTACGAGTAGCATTTTCGCTTGTTGTTCCGCTGTAAAGGGTATATATTTGTGTGTGAGCGCCAATGATATTATATCAGATATGCCATATGTGTAACGTAGTGTATACACACTATTGACATATCTATAGTTGTATATAATATCATTGGTGAGCGCTACAATCCCTGCTCCTCAATTCCAGTGGTATTGTGTTAGTAGACGTGTTAGGTAGATCAGTCGTGTTAATACTACAATTTGTTTTTGATAATGTCCCAACATTATTTATTTGATTGAGTCGCGTGTCCCCCGCAGGAGATTGGCGCAGCAGGCCAAGTGTCAGTAGTGGTCTGGATCCCCAGGTGCTACCGAGTACACTGATGGTGGCCTGGAACATTCAATAAACAATCATTATCAGACCAGCCAGTAGTTGGATGGATGACCGCCAAGAGTTCCCTCCGTGCCTCGGAGAGCACGTTAAGCCGTCGGTCCCGGTTGCCAATTTAACAACTTTGGCAATCGTTACAAGTCAGTTCGAGGCCTAAGATTCTGACAACAGGTTTAATCCAGATCACAGATTTTCCTCGTAAAAGGGGTTGCGAAGGTCAGATGGCAGTCGCTTCGTTTAAAAATCGTCGGGTTGAATCAAGTGCCGACCCCAACTATGCAATGGGAGATGATGATCGTTGACGACACTGTTGGCCTAGTAGTTAGACTGACTACTACACTAGGTGGCGTGGCTTCGATTCCCGCGTCAAGGCAAACATTTTCAGACCTTCATAACCCCTTTTACGAGGGAAGTCGGTAATCTGGGCCAGAAGCAGTTGTTAGACTTTTTTAGGGCTCTATTAAAAAATATATTAGTATGTATTACATACATACATACATATGCTCACGCCTGTATTCCCCGAAGGGGAAGGCAGAGGTGTTGTGATCACAACACCCACTTTTCACCGAATTTGATTAAGTGCCAACGTGACAGATGGTGAGTCTATCGCCGTCTCAGGCACTATACGTCTTTTGAATTACTTCTCAGACATATGCAGGTTTCCTCACGATGTTTTCCTTCACCGTAAAGAACGTGGTGTGAAATCACTGTACGTAAGTCTTTTTTAGAAAAACTCATTGGTACAGGCCCCGCTGGGATTCGAACTTGCGTCGCTTGCGTAGCAGGCGACTGCTCTAACCCCAAGGCCACCACGGCTCTTATATCTTATGTATTACATCCGTTGCTTTAATGGAATGAAGTTGTGAAGGCGCTGTGCTAGCTCTGGCTGGAACCTTTCATTCCATTCTTTATAAGGTAGGCAATGCGTGAGTTAATTTCTGGTTGTGGGCACATGTTTATAGGCGTCAGTATGCGCTTAACACAAGATGGACGGATTTGTGTTAGTGTTTAAATTTAGTATATATTGGGTATACGCTTTTCAGGCGAACATTTTTCTGGCACAGTGCATCGGTTGGTGGTATAAATTAATTTGAAAATATAAAAAGGAAATAAACATTTTAAAATTTTTTTAAAATTACTTTGAAATTTTTTAATAATTTTTTAGTTTTTAGATTTTCATCTAACAAAAAAAACACCAAGACACATTGAGCCTTTAGTCGTAACGTCTAAAAACTAAACTTGCCCCAAAAATAAATACTAAGTATAACAACGAAAAAATAATGGATTTTTTAATTTTATTTTTTAAAATAAGTGTTGAGTGTGAATAGCATAGTATATAGTACCTCAGCGCTCGCCGCGGCGCCGGCAGCCGCGACGGTCGCGGGAGGCCCGACGCTCGCGGCTCGCTGCTGGCGGGCCGGGGCTGCTCCACCACCGCGGCTAGTAACAATATTTTCGTACAAATTACTAATATCTAGTTGAACGAGCTGTGCTCGGTTTCTTCTTCACACAAAAGAGGAAAAAGCAAGAAAAAAATTCCGGTAAACGTCAATCGCGAATCGGGGTACTCTAGTTTCGTTATCGCCCCGTAAGCTGGAAGCCTCACCTTTGCTACCATAATTTGACAGATGTCGGCGAAATTTGCGGTCGTATTGTAATGATATTTTATGAGTTTTTCGACGCCTGAAAACATGGTCAAAACGATGTTTTCCATAAATGAAACCTAGCTTGATCTATTTTTTTGCCCCTGAAACCCCCCACATGCAAAATTTCATGAAAATCGTTGGAGCCGTTTCCGAGATTCCGATTATATATATACGAGAATTGCTCGTTTAACGATATAAGATATAGTTTATACTATATGGTCTATTTCAATGTTACTTAAATACCATGTTTGTAATTTAATTGTTAGATAGAAAAATTAATTAAAAAAAGAATATCACGCTTTAAGCAATTTTGTTGATACAATATTAAACTCAAACTCATAAAATATCTTTATTCGATTAGACTTTCAAATCGTCTAAATGACATGATTACATATTATTTTCCAAAGTAATACGTATTCCTTTAAAAATTCCTCGTAAAAGAATAGTACCAAAGAGTTTAATGTGCGTAGCAAATGCGTCCTAACACAAGGTTATTCGGGCGCGAAGTGTAGCACGATTATTTTTACCGAAAAACATTTGCTGTAGATCTGACAATGGCATCTCAGAGAAATTGAAAGAAAGGGATTTACATTTTTCATAACTTTTTTTTAAATAAACACAATGCTATAATTCGTGGCTGCTATGTACCTGATGGTTGTTTCTGTGGAGGTCCCGTGGCCGGCCTGGCCACGCGCAGCTGCGGCGCGCCGGCTATCGAATAGGGCCGCGCTACAGGAGCCTGCTAATTTTATTGTTATGTTATTTCAAATAATAATAATAATATTGTTTGGCATGTAGCTTCAATAACTAAATAGTTAATTTTCATAGCAATCTACGATCGAAATAACTAACAATATTACTTATTTATGAAAAAAATTCAGTAAATTGCGCAAATATTATTAATGTACTTGTCGAAAAAATTTAATTAAGGTGTTTTTTTAATATCTCATACCAAATCCAAAACCCACAAAAATGCGATGAAAAAAGCACAAAAATTACCAACACCAAACGCAAAAAGGGATGAGACACGCTGGTCAATGTAGAATACTATAATAATTATTTTACAAGTTGACAGTCTTGTCTTCACAGGGCCAGAATATTGTCATTAACAGTATTGTAACAGTATTCTTCTCGACAATCTTTCGAAAATTATTAAGCAATTTTGATTTTTTTATAATCTTGATCCAATGTGCCTCCCCCATTCAATCATAACTCACAGGTGTATGTAGCCCGCGTGTCACCGAAGGCACCCCGGTTCCTGCTCGCACCTAACACCACGCCCATTTATTATTCATTGTTATACATCGTCTAAATTAAAATGACATTACCCCCACACTGACCTATAATTAGACTACGTTGGACTGGCTGGGACCTAGACTTTTTAGGCGAACAATTTTGTTACAGAGCAACTGTTGGTGATACATATAAATTTAAATATATATATAAAGTTCCTTAACATTATATTGTTTATTTTTTAGGTTTATTTTAAAACATTTCAATTATTAAAATTTCAATACATGTTGGAAATAAGCATTGAACTTTTAGTAACCTCTAACAGCAGCACTTAACAAAAAAGTATAACAACTCTAAATTACGAAATTATATATTTTATTTTCTAATTCATATTTATTACAAGATACTCTGTGAATAAAAAATAGGTTGCGCCTAATGAGTCTCGACTCTGTAGATACTTAATTAGTGTACCCATTAAATTGCTGTCTATGCGAGTATGTAGCGAGCGTCTAGGGAACTAAACACAGGGAACTAAATACATAGACCAGGCAATTTGACACTATTATGTTAAATTGAAAAGGTACCTATTTTGTTTATGAAGTAACTCGCACATAAAATCGCTATAAAGGCTGTAACAGCTGTTGTCGTACCGAACGAGGGCCTGTGTCTCCGCCGAATATTCGTATGAGAAATTGTACAGCGACAACTGTCGGTGACGTGAAGAACTAAAATATCTCATACAAATGACGCGAGTGACGCTAGCGAGTATAGATTACGAAAACGGTGGCAAACTCGTGATAGGGGTACTGATTTATATTTCTGCCACCTTTAGTCTCGAATAGTGTAAGTCAGCTCGTAGTCCAACGTTCTCGTATAACGTATTGTTAGTGTTTTCTCACCGCACAAACAAAAATCACACACCATCAAATAGGGCAGTCATTTTATTTTAGACGTATTAACTTTGGATACGTATCTATTGTATCATAATTTTAGTCAATATTATTGTAAAATGGTTTGATTGACTAATTTACTTGATTAGGTAAATATTGAAACACAAAGTGAATGCAATCGATACGCAGCCTGAAATTAGACACAGTAATTATGAAAAGGCAAGAACGACTAAGAATTTTGATAGCAATTAATAAAATATGACAGGTATTAGCACAGTATAAATATAAGCATACTATACTAAGCAGTATGGAATACACACCATATTTGAATTTTACTCCTTAAATAAGTGTCAAAGTAATACAGGTAAAGGTACGCGATCGGCCACGACTCCCCTTACAGGGGGCCTGTATCACGAGTTTGCAACCGTTTTCCTTATCTATACTCGCTAGCGTCTGCGCCGAATATTTGTATGAGAAATGGTGTAGCGACTCCCAGGGGTGACGTGAGCAACTAAAATATCTCATGCAAATATTGTGAGTGACGCTAGCGAGGCGCTACGACAACGGTGGCAAACTCGTGATAGGGGTACGCTGGGGACGTTTGTTATGCGTCTGTGGGAGTGAGTCAGTAAGCTTATATTTATTCTTTGGTATTAGCTTCGGTGCAAATATTTTGCAACAAATTATCAAAATTCATAATCGACTCGTAAAAATGGAAACTTTACTAACACACGAACACAATTAGCCAAACATGAATGAAATAACCGACACCTTCCGTAATGAACATTATAACACGCTACCACAAACTTTTATATTTGACAGCGTAAAATATTATCAGTCAATTAAAATCGTTTTTAAAAATTTTGACTTGCATTACATACGATTTGAACAGGCTCTTGTTATAAGTGCAATGTGTATAAATTAATTAGTAATTATGAATTTAAATTAAGCACTGATATTAAATTAATAGTGAATAACTATTTATGATCCGTTTTTGTTTCTTCATTGCTGGAGCCAAGCTTAGCATAAATATTATGTTAATTAATTCTCTGTTACAGAAGAAATGTTAATTTATAAGTGGCTTTTGATATTATTTTTAATCATACAGCGTGGTGACTTCATAATTCATTTTCATAATATATTTACTCGTTGGTCAATCTAAGTAAGTGGTAATGTCGTTGATTAATAATTATTTAAAAACACCAATCAAAAGGTAAACTTAGTTAACTAGCGTGTAAATGACTTACATCTTTGGGCGCGACCAATTGACTCTGTGGCCGCTCCCTTCGGAGGGTTTCTGTGCCTTGTCTCACGAGCACTGGTGGGTTCACTAGGGTTCTAGGCGGGTCCTCCTTCTGAAATAAATATACCATAGACATGTTAAAATCGGAAGTCTGGTTTAAACCAGTTGACAGATTCAACAATTTTCAATAAGCTACCGGGAGCATACATGCTCGGAGCATGGGGAATCAATTTTCGACGTAAATATTTTTTTCATACTTCTTTGAATGCTATCTCAGACGTATATCAGTTTTATCACGACCTACACTATAGATCTGGTGTCACCTCAACCGATTTTGCTTCATAACTTTCCACAGTCTGGACTGCCTCGTAGGTCTAGTGGGCGCAAGTGGTTACTGCAGATCAGGTCCTGAGTTCGATCCCCGAGTCGGGTGATCTGTCATTTCTCAGTAGCATCGCGAAGTCTGGATTAGTTTCCGGTTAATGGCGTTGGCTATTAATCAGCTATTAACCATATCCATCTATTAATCAGCCAGGTCGCCTGTTACATGGGACTTAAACATAACTGGCGAAAGATGGGTGTACTATAAGTACAAAACTACCTATCCATGTATGTGCGTGAGCATTTATATGTGTACTTTCTATCTCAAGCAAGAATAATAGTCTATATACCTGTGGATACACCGCAATGGTGTAGGAATCTGAGGGTCCCGCGGTGGGTGATAAAGCCGGGTTGGAGGCGTACACCCCGCGCCGGAGCATGGGCCGCGGCACGGCCTGCGGGCCTCGCACTGCCACACTTGCGTTGCCCGCTGTACACATACCTCACGTTATAACATCATTAATGTCCCCCTTGCATTTGACAGCCCGAGCTATTAGCCAGTGATCAACATACACGGAATGTTTAAGGAAGTTCAATTGTTTTAAACAGCTATTAAGGTAAGGTGGTGCCGACCGCCCGAAGCAGTCGCAATTGCTCCAGCGGGTCATGTATGGTATTTGGAGAACACTTTAGTTTGCGCATAAGGTACTGACTCATATGATGGTAAGTTGACAGAATCTATGGATCTTACATTACCAGCATTAGTGCCATGTGCGAGTTTTCTTAAAATCGCCGTCACAACCCACCGCGTTGACGTAAACGCAGATTTGTATAGGATCACAATATTGCCATCTGTCGGCACACTGACATATATCTGCGTTTACGTCCACGCGGTAAGTTGTGACGGCGGCAATGGAATACTCGCTCTAGGCCCTCAGTTCAGTTAAATAGTATACATTTTACAGTACCCCTATCACAGGTTTGCCACCGTTTTCGTAATCTATACTCGCTAGCGTCACTCGCAATATTTGTATGAGATATTTTAGTTCTTCACGTCACCACTGGGAGTCGCTGCTCTCATACTAATATTCGGAGGAGACGCTAGCGGGTATAGATCACGAAAACGGTGGCAAACCCGTGATAGAACAACATCATAACGTAACGTGCGGGACTCGAACCCACTACGGCGTAGGACGTAGTCCCTAGGACGCAATGATATTGGCGTGATACGAGACTCAGAACATAGCGTAGCTTGCCGAGTGCTAAACTGTAGCACTATATGCGTGCGTGCAGTGAATCCCAATAAATGTGATCCTATAATAAATCGTGTAAATGACGGTGTTTCTTTTTGAAGTCTCAACTCTACTATGGCTCTTACGCCCCCGATATAAGGTATAATTTACCACCGTTACTCCAATTTGAGCTTGTGTACTTGTAGCGTATTACCATTAGTGAGTCAAATCAAAGCATTATTTATTAGTTATGTTGCCAATAAAACAAGCGTAAACAAGCATTCGCTGTCTTTATGATCCCCAGTAATGGGGATGTGTATTTGAGGAGCCGTTTTACAATTACCAAAATTATAAATTTTGTTAACATTTTTATCAACCCAAATATTTTGAAATCATATAAATGTGACAGAGAAAAATACGATAAAGTTAAAAGAAACATAAATATGCTCACGCCTGTATTCCCCGAAGGGGTAGGCAGAGGTGTTGTTATCACAACACCCACTTTTCACCGAATTTGATTAAGTGCCAACGTGACAGATGGTGAGTCTATCGCCGTCTCAGGCACTATACATACGTCTTTGAATTACATCTCAGAAATATGCAGGTTTCCTCACGATGTCTCCCTTCACCGTAAAGCACGTGGTGTGAAATCACGGTACAGGCCCCGCTGGGATTCGAACTTGCGATTTGCGAATTCGAAAATTCAAACCCCGAGGCCACCACGGCTCTATAATAATACGATAGACTTTTTCTTAAAATTTCTTTGACAATTTTTTTTTTTATTTTAAGAAATATTTGGATTTTGGTAATTGCAACACCGACGCTATATGATAGCGTAACAAAAAAAGCTTAAACTTACCTGGTATCCTGCTAAGCTCTCTATGTGAACTATATTGTCTAAGCTTGGAGGTTGGCAAGCTGGACTTCCTGACTGACGCTGGCGGTACCATTGCACCGTACGATACTGAAACGTACATCCTGACTAGTATGGACGTTCGCATCGACAGCTTAGCTGCACGGGAACTACGACTCTATACCAATTGATACACGGCTCGAAATAGCATTGTAATTTATTATTAGCTGTCTTTGAAGCTTGACGTGGGAATAATTCGGAGCATCCTACATAACCATGCTTTTGAAATGAAATTACATTTTATTCAGATTAATTATTCATAAGGGGTTATCCATATATTACGTTTAATTAAGTTCGTGTTTTAACACATACTTTAAACTTTACGAAAGCCAAAAAATTATAGAGGGGCAAAAAAAATTCAATTCGCAATTTATTCGAATTACCATATTTGACAAAGTTCGCTGTTATATCATTTTAGAGTTGCCATTACAATTTTAAAACTTATCAAGTATTTTTAATGACAAGTCATAAAACGCATTGTTCGAATCTTATCAATGCATGACACAAAAGGAAGGTAATTTTTTGCGTATATTAAAAATATTAACTTTCATTCAAAAATCTTGAATTTATTTAAAGTTCAAATTTCAATGCTTAGAGTTGTTACCAATTTGAGTATAGGTTCGTGTTAACCATAGTTCTGTTATTGTACATTAAGCTGTTTCAAAGACACATTTCATGCTATACTTAGTAATGGGCATTACTCATATTTAGCTAAATAAATATCTATACAGACCTGTGCGTCAGCTAGCACCCACGGTATAGGGCCTGCAGACAATGTAACATTATCCTCACGCTTCGCTTGTAGAAAACATATAAAATGTACGGGAATGACATATGTCACGTGACTGATTTATGTCATTATCATACATTTTGTTCCGTTTCTATTAGCGTTAGCGCGAGAGAATGTTACTTTATCTACAGCAACCTTGGAATGCTCAGTGTCTAAATGTATGATGCAAGGCGAATAAAGACAGCAGTATCTTCAGTATTTTTCGGTCAAGTCGCTCACATCATTCAAAGCCCGAAGGAATCTCGCGTTATTTATCTTTAATCATAGTGGTAACGAATAACGCTAAGGTCTGAATAGGAAATAATAATATTTGTGTACTATTAGGCATAATAAGCACCAACAAAATAGTGATCCGGTGCATTAAAGCAAAATTGTATAATACTATTAAATATATAACAATATGATAATAATAATAAAATTGGATTATAATATTTATATTGTGATAAAACACCGTACTGTATCATTAGATTCACCATGGTACAATTATACACAAGATGACGTTACTTCTTGATGTTTTTAATAAAATCACCACATCTCCTGGTAACGTCACTTTGGCATTTTTTTGTACCACGACATTAATATAAAGAATAAGAAGCAAACACTCTGAATACAATAAATTTTCAGTCTTGACCAATATAATAAGATGTTCACACATTTTTAGACCGATCAATGTCCAACTATTAATTATAGAGGCCACACATTGCAAGCAACTCCAAATCAAATCAAAAGAATTTAAGAAACTAGCTGGATGAATGACGCTAGACCGAGTCGGGCCCGAGCCGAGCGTTGGCCTGACCTCTCTACTCGGATGCCGCTCGATACACCGAGATACTCGGTATACAACATATATATTATTGTAGTTGACCGTGATAAGGCCAACGCTAAGCTCGGGCTGGCTCGGTCTAGAGTGTGTCACCCTTTATTCTGTGCCCCAAATATAGGTGACAAGTGTCAACTTTGCTGTATTTCGTTATTACTATTAATGAGGCATCGGAATTCAACCATAGCCCGGTTACGAAAAAATCTTTCTGTATGTCATAGCTTATACTTCGGGCACTGAACATTCGACGCTACTCTTATATACTCACTCAAGTATATTATAAAACTTACCAGCAGAAGTAGGGGTGGGATACACTCGACTCGGCGAAGATCTTTGCGGTATACTCGGGCCCATTATTTTCTTCTCTGGACTAGCTTTACCAGCGAGTATGTCCCTTTTCGCCGATGTTTTCTTGACCATAGTAGCGCTGTTTATCACCGTTGTATTATGGTCATACATGCCGGAAGACTGTGTGCTAGGCGCTTTGGTTAGAGTATATGACTTGTCGTCGATCATGTCGTAGATAGGCGATATTGTGTTGTGGAGGTTCAGTAGGTCGTGTTTGGCTCCCTTTTTGAACGACATTAGGGGTGTTGACGCTACTTGGTTGCCTGGAACACATTATCTTTGTTTAAAGTATAGGCCGTGTTTGACATTTCTAATCTCGTAGTTTGAAACACGTAACGGAATATAACTTGTTTCCAGTTATAATCGAGGGCTGATGAAGAAAACAGTACCATACTAACAGTAAATCGATGAAGTAGTATAGATACGTCTATATACGTTTTTATCTGAGCTAACGGTCAGATAAAAACAGGCTTCCAGGTCTTGAGATGTAGACAAGCCTTTTATAATACCATGAAAAACCAACGTACACCTGCAATCCCTATGTTCTTGAGATTCGCGTTTAACCAAAAGATCTTTTCTGCTTAATAATATTAGCTGCGTTTTCACCGGCGTAGATATAATTAGATCCCCGCGGAACCCTAATTGTTTTTTTTAAATAAAAAAGTTTCCTAAGTTTCTCCCTGTAACATTAGCTATCTGCCAGTAAAAGTCCCGTTAAAATAGGTGCAGCCGTTTTAGAGATTAGAGAGGGAGTGAAAACAAACAGACAGGGAAAATTTATATTTTTTTTTATATCAGTACATATGCATTTAGTGAAAAGCTATTACTTTAGAATTACAAACGGACATTTCAATTTTATTTATCAGTATAGATATACTCACGTGGGTCAGGTCCGAGGCCAGTATCGGGCACACTTTCCGGTGGGCTGGAGGAGCTGAATGTGCCCGTGTCAGTACTTTCGCTAGACCCCACCATTGCACGCTCTTGGGAACCCCACTCCTATAAAAAAAACAGGGGAAACACGAAACTTGTACCATTCGGAATGAGCCGGAACAAACAGACAGACAGAGAAAAAATTGTTTTTTTTCATTTAGTGAATAGCTGTTATTTTGGAATTACAAACAAACACTTAAATTGTATTTATCTGTATAGATGTATACATTTTATTGGCAAATCGAACACAAAATATACACGCTTTCAGTTCGCAAAGAATAAGTTTTCGTGACAAATAATATACCAATTTTGACCCTTCTTTATAGGTCCAAACTATCTCTAAACGAAATATCAGCAATATAATTTCAGAGGACTTGACAACCCTAACCTTCAAACATCTCAAAAATTAAATTACCTCGTGTTGCAGCGTCTTATCGCCAGCATCAATAAGGTTCAAAGTCGCAGAGTTGATATCAATAATTTGATTATCGTCCGTCTTCATAAACACCACTGTGGTATCCATCGCACTGACTTTAGGCGAAGGCTTTTTGAATGTGGCATTTCTTTTAGGCGTATCTCTTGTTGGTTCCTCCGGCTTATCCACACCATTAGCGTTCATAGCTCTCCGTCTTGATAATAGTTCCGAAGCATTCTCCATGCTCTGCCGCGGCACTGTTATAGTTTGATTAGGTAACTGAATCGTTTTTATTGTATCCACTTGGTTGGGCAGTTTGTCAGATTCGGTGGGTAACCCTTTCCTTGCTAAAGAGAGCTTCTGCCTCGCTTGTATTATTTCATTGAGCTCCTGTTTGCCTAGCGTCACGTTCAGACTATTCCTGCCAACGTCTTCGGGCTTAGCCACGCCCATTTCTTTGTAAAATGCGTCGTCTCGTTCAAAGTTTTCCTTTTCAGCATCATTTTCCTTCCGAAATTTGTTGTTCGCGTAATGTAATGTGATTGTTTCGGTCATTTCAGGACTAGTTTTAGGGATCATTTTGAGAGAATCCTTTTTATCTGTGTTCTCGTTGAGCACCTTAACATTGTCTATTTGACATGCCTCTTCGCGCGACTTGGTGTAGCTTTCCGAGTTGCGTATGGCGGATTCTCGTTTGAAGCTGTTGTAGAGTTGGCACCTGGGTCGTGCTGAAAGTAATTTCTCTGACTGTTCTAGGTGCGTGAATGTTGCTGAGCTGAATATATTAGCGTCAGGATGATGTTGTCTTGAGGTGTTGAGGTACGAGGAGTTTACGGAGCTGACAAGGCTGGGGGGAAGGGAGTCCATTAAACTGTCGTTGTCCGGGAACGTGCTTTGGGAGAGGAAGCTCGTACTCATGTCCTTTTCGTCCAGGATGCTGAGCGTCATACTCGTCATCATAGGGTCGATGCTGTCGCGGTTTGACGTTGGAACACCTGGGAATTATATGAACATAAAATTTGAAAAAAAATTCATACATAATAAGTATCACGTATGTTATACGATAATACTACACATTTTGTTCATATGCAAATGTTTTGCAATGAAGTAGTTTACATGCAAAATACTCTCATTACATATGGTAATTGAGTCTGTAGATTTAAGTTATAGCTCCTCAAAGAACGAATTACCTTGCATTGCGATGTGCTTAAAAGACATTAATTTCATTACAATAACAATTTAAAAGCTCGGATATAGTCCGTATTAAAATAAACAGGGTTCCTTAGGGTGACCAAAGGTGGAATTTCGACGCACCTATGAACGTCGATAAATTACCACAAACTACTGGAATCTTATATACTCGATTTCACACTAATAGTAATTATACACTCATAAGAAAACCGGCCATGTGCAAGTTGCAAGCACGGAGGGTTCCGTACCGTTATTTATACAAAGCACGGTAGTTCTATGGGAACCCTATTAGATATTTATTTCCATTCTGTTTTTAGCACCTGTTGCTAAAGCGGCAACAGAAATACATCACCTGTGAATATTTTAACTGTCTGACAATAACGGTTAATGAGATACAGCCTAGTAACAGACAGACATGGAGTCTCATATTACCAATTGGAAAACAAATCTTAAAAAAATGTGCCAACATACCAGAGTCCCTATGCGAGGGCAACGACCTCCGGCTGTCGATAGAGTCAGGGTTGAATGTCCCGGAGCTCTCCATGAGCAGCGACGACACGAGGCTTGGCGGCGACATGCGCATCAACGACTCCCCACTCTGGTACATGTTGAGGCTGCCTCGCTCGTTCATTACGTTCGTGAAGCCTCTGTTAGTGACACACAAGTTTTTACATACATACCTATGCTCACGCCTGTATTCCCCGAAGGGGTAGGCGGAGTATCATAATAACTACAACAACTTTTTACCGATGATGATTAAGTGCCAACGTGACATGGTGACTCTAACGCCGTATCAGGCACTATACATACGTCTTTGAAGTAATTCAGATACATGCAGGTTCGCTAACGATGTTTTCCTTCACCGTAAAGCATTTGGTGTGAAATCACTTCACGTGCACTTTAGGCTTCAAAAAAACTCATTGGTACAGGCCTAGCTTGGATTCGAACTTGAGCTTGCGTAGCAGGCGGCTGCTCAAACCCCACGGCCATCAAGGCTCAGATCCACACAAATGTTTTTAAACATATTATGCGTTATCATGTCTTCGCAGGCGACAAACAGGATAGGTAGGAATTATTTTATATTTATAGCCTATGTTACTCGCTGATAATGTATCTATATTTTTCAAATCGGTTTTTTAGTTTATTCGTTACTTACATAAATACAAATATTTATTCTTTATTAATTCGCGTTGACATTTCTCTAATACCTTTTATTATTAACAAATGAGAGTTCAAGTCCTACATTAGTAAAAAAAATCATCAAGATCCGTACGTGGCTTAGAAGAACAGACAAATATTTTTTTACTCATGATTCAGGCACAAAAAAAACTATACAAAATGTAAAAACTCACTCTAAACACGGATGTAGATGACAGGTAATTTCACCAGCACAATAATTGGTAATCTTCATATTATATGTATGAATAAACTAATTTTAAAATGTAAATGTTCAAATTGTGAACACCTCAGTTGAACTAGCATTACAGTTTACAGCGACTCTATTTAGATACAGGCGTATTTTGAAAGTAAAAGTACCACCACTTTTGAATTCCCTCGCATTCATTTACACTTAGGAGCAATGAATTCTGCTCACAATCATAAAACATTAAATAAAATTAGGATGATAACTAATCGAACAATGAAACTAAGGGTTCATATCGAATACATTCTTATTCTTTAAAACTTATTATATAATAAAAAAAATATTTATATTGTACTTTCTTATTTTCCAAAATTCTAATTACAATGAATTACAGTATCAACCATTTCCTTTCCAATGTTCTATCCTCTCCTTTCAAATTATATATTCAAAGTAACAATCCTACACATTTGGATATCTCAGAAGGGTCCCCAAAACGGTAGGGAGAGGTTTTACAAAACCCACTTTCCACATAAGATGTAAATGACGCTCAGACAAACTTGCTAAATATTTGTGGTACTGGGTTTTATTGGTCGCGGACGTACAGTGTATTAGCAGCATTTTGTATGATGTGCACTTTCATTATGCCTTTGATAACACTTTCACTCGCTCACTATTATATTAGGTATTGTGTCTAGTCAGTTTTGTCACGAAAAATAATTTCAATGATTTTCATATTTTGAATGCAACATCATGAAAGATTATTTAAAAGGTTAGAAACAAAGACTTTCTATATATTCCGTGGAATGATTGGCACTATTAATTTATCAAGGGGCTAGGCAGGGGCATTATAACACCCTTTCTTTACCCTTTGATAGTCAGTACCTGACTGTCAGAACACGTTTTTCGCTTTTTCACGCAAAATTGCGTTCTTAGGTATACCTAAGAATAACACAGGCTATAATTTATAAAGATTGTGTAAATTGTCCAAAATATAAAGACAATTCTAATCCTGCGCAGCCGTAATCGCGAGCACCAGCTATCCCATGAGGGTAGTCAGAGACACCGTTCGCCATATGCTACGATACATACTTCTTTCGCTTCATCCACATTCGTCTCTTCATACACTTCGGTTACGAGAGCTCCGAATTTGATTAACGTACAACCTAAACCGCTGCTCTTGGAGACATTAAATTTGCAGGGTGTGTTCTTTGTGAGGTCTAGGTAACTACTGAGCAATAGATTCCACAAATTCCAAGATCCCAAATGGTGTGAGAGGGGTATGAAATCTTACTGCTACGTAACTGCGGGCGAAAGTCAATTTAACACTATAAGTACCTAAATATAGAAACAAAATGTCAACACATACACGCCTCTTTCCGCGTTCAGTCACATCCGTTCAGCGTTTTAGGTCATCAGTACACGGCGTTAGGTTGACTTCTATGGTGGTCACAGTTAAATAATTATGTCTGCTGCCGTATATGATTCGTGAGCGCATTTCAATGCAACGTTAAAGTATGCATCTATGCTAGCGATTACCGGCCGTATTGGACTAAGAAACTATTTACTTTCGTCTATTAGATTCGGGTTGTATGTAAGGATCATAGCATGTGGCAAACGGTGGTCTCTGCCTACCCTCGTAGGATAAAGGCATGAGCATATGTATGTAAGTTCTGACTACGTTTACTAAATTAGATACTCTTACGAGACAGTAGTTAGATATGCTTTGAGTGTTGAATAATATTCACTTTTATTCAAAGTACCTATACAAGTGCCTTGATATTAGTGCTACCTACGGATCAAAATGAGCTATAAGCGCTGAACTTGAATGCGCAATAGTATTTTTTTGGTCTCGCGCGACCGCGAACAAATACGTGCGGTATTCCCACTACTTTAACTGAGCGTTTATAGCTCGTAACGCAATCTGTACTTGAACATCAAGTAGGTTCTCAATAAAGATACAACCCCACGATTTTACTACACGAGAAAATAAACCCTAAATTTATTCACTTATGGTTTCAATTGTATACTGACTTGTTGAAGGTGTTGTGCAAGTTATGCGCCGGCTGGGATAGGTCGATGTTGATGGGTTTGGATGGCACTGGCTCCGAGGAGAACCGACCCGAAGACTCTGTCCCGTCCATATCTTCTAACTGGAAATAAAATTATCCATAATTAGTTATTGAAAGGCAGGCTCCAAACTTAAGGATTACACACGCATACGTAGATATGAACGGATCATCATTGCATAGAACGTCGCACGATCCGTTCCCAAGTTGATACCCATTGATGTCACAGCCTCGCCATCGCCACAGTCCCGTGGCGAGGCAATGGCGTTACAAGTGCCGCCTCGAGTTTAAAAATAGTGGGGGTAAATGCATGTATTATATTCGCGTCGCGCCAAGACAGAGTTATAAAATGACTACTGCGCATTCATAGCTAGCTATACCTATATATACAAAATGTTGATTTATGTTGCAATAGAAATTTCAAATAATACTGGACGCCTCCAGTTGATATTGGCCTTAAAAAACTTTTGGACAAACAACACATTTTGCGGAGGCAAGCATTGCGAGGAATCATGGTATATGCCTGAGAAGACATTAGAGGCTGCACGAATCGTACATGAGTATGTTTTAGTTTCCTTTTTGAAAGAAGATGGCGTTAGTAGTAAAATAGATCGCGCCATTGAAAGTTGTATCGCGTTACATAAATACGTCTACTATTATAATGTTTTATTTTTTAAATCAAAATTCCCACCATAAAACAGTTTATGAAAAGCGCCTCTAAGCGTTTTTTCGAATCCGCTGAAAAACATCCCAACCCACTTATAGTATCGGCCGCCCGATATACCCCCTCTCAAATCTCCACCCGACGCCGTCCGAGGCACGTCCTTATTGACCCTGACGACGATATCACATTGCTTCAAGCAATGTCTCAAAAGCACACACCAAACCGACCATTGTTCCGTCCTCGCCGGCGAGGCTCGTCGCGAACTCTACGTCATCGTCCCCCCCGTCCTCTGCTAGGGCCGTCGCGCGCCGAGCCACTAGCCTTAAACATGTCCCTAAATAACACCACTCAGATCCAGCTCCCTAGCTCATCCCCCAGCAACGCCCTAAGCCGAGGTCCGAGCCCCGCACCGGGGTGCCCTTAGCTGTGTTGCTTAGTTTTTAAGTATTAGCTCGGCTGGAGGCCCTTGGGTCTCGCCCTTTAGTCCGGTTAAGCAGTGGAGGTAACTCCCCCCTACCAACTGCGAGAGACCATATCAAAAAAAAAAATGTTTTATTTTTTAACGTAACATTATAACAAATCTTTGGATGTGAACCCTAATTTTATTTAGTTCCTGCAATCTTCGGAAGGGCAGTTTGATCCACCAAACAGAAGCACACGAAAGGATCATAAATTCATCACGCGGATTCTCAGGGAGTCTTGACCTCTTACGCTTCATTAATCTCAATACCAGCTAAGACGGTTGGAGATCAAGTCAGCAGTTGTTGTGTGGTACCTAAGCGTTTCTTACCATCAGGCGAACTGTATAATGTACCTATTTGTCGCCTCCGTTCTATAAATCTCCGAAACATGATAAAACCCGGAAGCCATGGTCCTTTTATGGCTATCCATCACGAAGGACAGTGTTGCGTGATAAAAAGAGACATTAGCACTCTGTCGCGCTAGTGAATAACACTCATCTTGGGATTATGTAATGGCAGGGTTGTCGAATTTGAACTGTAGCAATATCTCTCATCTATACAGATAAATACAATTTAAGTGTCTGTTTGTAATTCCAAAATATATACAAAATATATCAGACATACAAAATAAAAAAGTGTTCCAAAGTATATACGGTACTTTGGAATTATTAATTATTTTTCAAAAATCGTAATAGTCTGTCTATTTGTTTTGGCTTATCTCCGAAACGGCTGGACCGATTTCAACGAGACTTTCAACGTCAAAATGTTTTTTTATAAACGAATTTTTTATCAAGGGTTGCCTTTTCCTCTAAGCTATAACATATCGACATAATCTTTAGCATACAAAATATATTCGGAAAAATTCCAACCCAGATAGTTAGTGTAGTGGCTCGTATGTGTATGTATAAATAGTGAAGAATTTACCGTGTTTGTTACAAGTCAATATTAATAAGTAGTAAGGTGACAACCCTATCGTGTTATATTTTCGCACCTCTGACAACACGCGTCACGTTCGCGTCATAAGAATGCAGTCATTTTGTGTTTATCCAGCCTGAGCGACGCCAAACAACTCTATTCATACATACGAAATAATTCTGATAAAACTATATAATATAATAAATATTTCAGTCGATATCTGATCCCAGGGAATAGACGAAATGTGTTATTTTTTAATACATTTCGAACATTTGAGGTAACAAAATAGTGGAGGTAATTGCGCCATACATACATACAGGTATACATTCATAAAACAAGATTATAAATACGCAAAATAGCTTCATTAAACCATTGAAATATGAGGATAATTATCTCAATTTCAAATAACAATAAACCTCTATCTATAGAATGTTTGTTTACAAATTATGTTCGTTATATTATCTCAGATTAAAATTTCTCTCATCTAGATCTCAATCAAAAATCAAATTAGACTACATTTGTTACTAAAAAAAGAGGTTAATTTAGTTTACATTACGCTCTGGTAATGGTGATGTCTGCCATTCGTCTGTGAATACTGGATACGCAATCATTACAACGTTTATTATTATACTAAGCGAAGCGGCCATGATCTCATTCAGAAGTTCAGAGTCACGGCCCGCCTTAGTCAATACGTTTACTACAAATCAATGCAAAACAAATCTGTGTATCTACCTATTAACCTCTCGTCTGTTTTGTTAAGAATCGTGTCGCGACAAAGCTTATTGATTTTTGGTTGACGAATAAATCTTATGACTAATCTATTAGCTTAGAAGGGAGTCGCTACTTGACAGCTCGAAACAGGCCCAGAAGTTAATGATAACGGCTAACCGTTGGTCTAGTGGGAAGTAAACCTACTACGCTAACGTATCAAGGTTTCGATCCTCGTGTAAGGCAAAACATTTATAGAATGAACATTTGCGTCTTTGTCTCGAGTCTGTCAGCGACCATACAGGTCTGTCGCGATCGCCTCTTATCATCAGTTGGGTTATACTGTGGCCGTGAGTAAATGAACATGAATGATACATACAAAACCCAAATGGCTACTGCGCATTCAATGTCAGCGCAACAAAACATTTATGGTGGTAGGGATTAACGAGACCTCCCGTTCGATTTTCGGAGCTTCGGACTCGCTTCCATCGACTGAGATTGAAAACAAGCGTGATGCACCGAGATGTTTGAACAATCGATACAATTGCGATTAACCGCTCGACATGGCGCATTGCTAGTCGCCAGTGCTCCATGGAAGGAAGCAGCGGTGTCGCTTGTGTGTCAACTTTGTAATATCAAAAAAACCGCGGAAATATCTGCTCGTCTGTAACCTTTTCACGGCAATGAAACAATTTTGAAAACTTTTCTCAACGATTTCTTAAATCTCGTTCAAGACTGCAACGTTTGCTCTGTCTGCAATCTGTTACAGACAGAATTTCGTATTACAAAACATGGTTTAAGCGAAGACTTAAAAAACTCGGACTAAAACAACACCCCTTTATTAATTCATATCACAAAAGGAGATTGATCTATTTTTAAACCAAGGATTAGGCTATGTTTTGTAATAAGAAGGTATAAATAAATCAATATAATGGACTTTACTTGCTACACTCATTGGACATAATTTTTGAAAATAACTTAGCTTAAATTTACTACCGTTTCTAAGTCAAAGTCTGTCAAGAGAGGAAATAAAATTAAGTGTTTTATTACCTGTGGATCGTCATCTTGAACTAGACTCCTCCTCTTCATAGCGTATTCTTTAACAGCATGGCTATTATCCGTATTGGTGTCTACATTGAAGGTCTTCAGTCGTAGCATGGGACTGATCGGTCCGAGGGGCATGCTGTATTTGTTATACGTGAGGTACTTGTTGGGCGTCGGCGACAATGACGGCGGGTTCGACACCTCTATTATACTCTGGATACTAGGCCTCTGCATCCTTTTCTTAGGCTTGACAAACGTTCGGGAATCGAACTTGTGCCTGTCCGGTATTGCGAGCACTTCATCTGGAATTAATCGGGTTGTTTAGTTCCTCCAATTTGAAACCTGGATCGATTTATCGGACCCGAAAACCCCAGCTTACTAAATTTCATGAAAATCGCTCGAGCTGTTTCCGGGATTCGGATTATTGTAACAGAGTTTCTCCACTCTCTACAAAGATGCCGCTACTTGCTATCAATCGCAAGACTTGTGTACAAATACACGAGAACCTAAATCGCCTGCTACGCAAGCGACGCAAGATCGAATCCCAGCGGGGCCTGTACGATTGAGTTTTTCTAAAAAACTTATGTACAGTGATTTCACACCACGTGCTTTACGGTGAAGGAAAACATCTTGAGGAAACCTGCATATTTCGGAGAAGTAATTCAAAGACGTATGTATAGTGCCTGAGACGGCGATAGACGTCACGGGCACTATATCAAAAATTCGGTGAAAAGTGGGTGTTGTGATAACAACACCTCTGCCTACCCCTTCGCGGAATACAGGCGTGAGCATATATATATATATAAAACGATTCTTGAAGACTATTTTCGATAATTGCGCAGGTTAAATATTATAGTTTTCATTGCAATACGTGGTCCTTATAATTGTGGAGATTTTGAACATATAAGGATTGATAACTAATTTATTTAAAAAGCATTTGTTCGATAAAAATTGTGACCTATAGTAGTAAGTCGAATCGAGACTCTATCGAGAAGATTAATCAATGTCCATCACAAAAGATAAAATGTTGTAAAATCAATTAAAACACAATACAAAAACAAATTGATCTATCGAAGATCGATTTACAACAAATAGTTTTAATTCTTAAATCGATCTCAGTGTCAATTTTTAATGCATCCAAAGAGATTGACGGAAGATAACTGGACCCGGAGTTCAACGTACTCATAAAATCGCATCTCGAACTCAGATACACATTTAGGCAAAGTAACAGACCATTTAGACCCTTAATCCCTGATGCTAATAAGATACAATTTCCAACGCGTTAAGTGCGCCCAGAGAGTAAACCGACAAAATTCAGTTAGTCACGCACCGAGCATAGAAAATAGGTAATTGGCAAGCAATTAGAATTTTACAATGCACCTGAATTCATATTTTTGGCGCTGGGGATTGAATGGCGTCCAGCGGAAAGGGGCGGCGGCGATGTAAATAATTACCGTTTTACTTATTCTGAACACATCGCTCATTTGGATAGAAGTTTCCATGACCTCCCTCAATAAAATACTTAACAATAGAACGATTGATTTTGAGCTACTCTGTAAGCCTAGCCAAAGTAACGATATAAAGAAGCGATACAAAATGTATGGATAACATAAATCAGGCACATGACATATATCATTAATAATACTAATACATTTTGTATAGTTTCTTTAATCGAAGCGCGAGGATAATTCTACTTTATCTACGTGTCCTGTACCCCTATCACGGGTTTGCCACCGCGTAATCTATACTCGCTAGCGTCTCCGCCGAATATCAGTATGAGAAATTGTGCAGCGCCTCCCAGCGGTGACGTAAAGAACTAAAATATCTCATACAAATATTGCGAGCGACGCTAGCGAGTATAGTTTACGAAAACGGTGGCGAACTCGGGATAGGGGTACTGATCTGGCAGTATTATTTGGCTATTCTTCTGCGCGTTTGTCATCATCACAAATGACAATCATCTAGGATAAAAAAAACTCCTATTGTAATATAGAGAAATATCACAAAATCAACGTAATTTGACACAATACCAATGGCACATCAAACTAGTCAACAATATACATATACCTTTTTTTATTATTTCATAAGAAACAAAAATAATGCTAGGGAGAAGACTACAAAACTAAAACTTGAAATTGGGACTGCTGAAAGCCGAGCGAGACAACAGACGATAAGTGGCTAGAAAGGTATGGTTTTTCGCCAGGTTATTCGCCAAGACACATCTAATATGCGCTAGCGTTTATTTAACAATAGCTTTCAGAATCAGATCCAACTCTCAGATGAGTGTATTAGGCAATGATTCAAAGGGGGTTAATGAGGATTACTAATTTGGATGCGTTCCAAATGCGGTCGGAATGGCTGATGCTTCTCGCACTTTTCCAATCTACTTTACTATCATATGCGATCATAAATGTTATGTATTCAAGGATGTTGGAAAGTTAATGCTTTTATGATAAGATACGTTAATTGTGTCGTAATTGATATGGATATGATACGATCGAAGAATCGATCACGTATGTGTAAAAATCACTTGCATTTTGCTACATTGCATTGCACTGCGCGAAAATATCCGGCACATTTTATTGACATACTAGCGGACCTCACGCGGTTTCACCTGCGTAGTTCCCGTTCCCGTGGGAGTACGGAGATAAAATAAAGCCTATGTTACTCGCTGATGATGTAGCTATCCAATGGTGAAAGAATTTTTGAAATCGGTCCAGTAGTTTTGACCCTATTCATTACAACCAAACAAACAAAGTTTCCCTCTTTATAATATTAGTGTAGATTTAATTTTATGAGCGCTGGCCTAGAATGGCATGACGATAGTCAAATGCATGCGCATACCGCCACTTTTGCCTAGCGCCTATAGCTCGTGACGTCATCTGTAACTCCTTCATACCTTCTTAAAAGGGATGGTCCCCAAAACATGTTAAAAAAATCTTGTCTCGTATATACACTTCGGATAATTATTGAACTATAAACTCCTGAAGTGATTACTCACCCACATACTGAGTTTGCATAAGTAAGTAGATCAGTAATCAAACATGTTACATATCTTCCAATACATTACGAAGTGTAGACTTAATTGATCATAACATATGCCTGTGTTAATTACAAAATTCATATATCAATCAATTAAGTGTTGAATAAATCCTAAAGATAACGCTGAAAAAATACCAATTAGATAAACTTTCGTTTCGCGAAAGTCTATCACGCCTGTTAAATAATATTGAACGTTTCGCCAATATCGTACACGTAATAATAATCTAGATAGGCAGTAGTGCCCGTTGGGAAAGTGAAACTCATTGCAGGCTTACGAATGCTAAACGCTGCGTGGGCCAGCCTGTATTTGGCATGTTTGTTATACTGCTGGGTGGCTATTATATATATTACAAGACTAGCCGTGCCCCGCGGTTTCAGCCGCGTACACTTAACTAATTTCTAATGTTTTTTTAATAAAAATAGTCTAAGTACTAGCTAGCTATAAGTGGAAGAGCCGTCGGACAGACAGACAAAAGAAAAATGTAAAATTGTTTTTTTAATTGGTACCGTAATATACTTTCATATGCATTTACTGTAAAGTTTATTATTATATGTAAGTATATATTTCGAATTACAAACAAACACTTTTATTTTATGTATCTGTAGAGATATAAGTAATGTCTCCATTTATATGTATGTTTATTATACTCTAGAAGGAATGAATAGAAATTTTAGGAGTTGTGTTAACCTATTAATTTCTTCAGCTGAGTGTCTCAGGACGAGTTTTCTCAAAATCGTTTACGTCAACGCGGTGACTTGTGATAAACTCGCACTAGGCACACTATCCTGTTTACACGTGATCATCATTACGTCACATACACACACACAACTTAACCTATACTTAAGTGACAGTAGTTGCTCTATTATTATGAGTATAATCTAAATTCATAATTTCACCTGCCACTCTCTTCTCCCACCGATCAATCTCCTTCGTTTGTTTTCTACTCTATCCACGTGACATTGGCGAAATTGTGGCAGCCCCGCAGAAGCCATAAACAAGAAGTGAAGTGAAGAGTATAATCTATTTGACAGATTCTCTCTGGCTGCTATAAACAATATAACATGACGTATGCCCGAAACAAAGTAGAATTTGAATTCATAATAATAAAACAACACCATCCAACTCCCCGGCCTTATCCCATACAGAGTTGGGGTCGGCATTTCATTCAACCCGATGCGGCTGATCACCTGATTTTTATACTAAGCGACTGCCATCTGACCTTCGCAACGCCTTTTACGAGGAAAATCTGTGATCTGGGTTAAACCAGTTGTCAGACTATATTAGGCCCCCGACTGACGTATAAAACAACACCATACGTTAAAATAATGAAAAGTTTGAAAAAATATTATACATTTACAAGTGTATAATTTGTTTAACAAAAAAGTAAGCCACGAAAGAGAAAATATATGGAATGAATAAAATAAGGCAATAGCTAGATGGTATTATGACGCAGTTTTGAAGAATATTTCTTTATTATTTTCTTGAGTGTTACTTCGAGCCTTGACTACAAATGTGCAAACGGCAGAGATAATGTTATTATGTCCTTAGTATGTAGGCTGTACGCACATAGTTGCATATCTTTCAACCGTATCGGTAAGCCCAGTTCAATCCACTGGTTGCACATTATAATCTATACAACTAGAAAACGGGTTTATTTTCTATTCAAAGGTTTTCAATTGGTTGACCAAATCTTTTCCATAAAGGTCAAATTCATACATATATAGGTATCTCATGGGGGTAGGCAGAGACCACCGTTTGCCACATGTTACAATCTTTACATACTTCTTTCGCTTCGTCCACATTCATGCACCTCTTCATACACATCCTTCGGTTACAATTGCTGCGAAAATCTTTCTGAAAAATATTGTTTGACCAGAGTCATATAGGTAGTTCAAGGTAGTTCTTCCTTGGACGCCCTCTACCGAAATTTTCGGGTCAAATTCGGAGCACGTTTATGAACCGAAGGAAGAGTATGAAGGGAGGCATGAATGTAGACCAAGCGAAAGAAATATATAAGGATCGTAGTATATGGCGCACAGTAGTTTTTATTTAAGTCACAAAATCCATAGTTAATAACACAATACCACTAAGAATGTAGCATGGGCCGTTCTGACGCTCAAGGGATAGCGACAGTTCAAGATATAGGCGCATTAAGATCTGCCTGAAATAATAATTTGCCTGCTAGCGCGTGTACACGCTTATACGGAAATTAACGGCTTCCATGTTTTTCTCTTCCTTGCACAACATCCCGGACACAAAATGATGACATCCGAGGCCCGAGACATAGCTATATTACTACTACACAATTTCACATTAAAAAATTCAACCTCAACATCGCTTGGAGATTTTATTAGTGACTTGAAAAATTTAAAGCGTTTTTAAAATACTTTTAAGACTTAGGAATAAGCTTCCAGCATGGTTTTCCCGAGCGAGTAAAGTAGATATGGGGTTCTTCAAGAAGTATATAAAAGGTATTTACAGGGTCACGAGTAAAGAACGCGAAGTGAAAAATAGTGGGGATACTGCACATGTTTTTATTCGCCTCGCGCCATTCACATAGACAGAGACACACTCATAAAATGATTACTGCACATTATATACTACTGGACGTGCGTATGTCACTGAACTCCTAAACGGCTGGACAATGATTTGAATGTTTTTTTTTGTATGGGTTTGGGTGCCGCCCTGGATGGTTTAGATTCACAAAACAGCCCGGCCGATGGCGCTGCAGTCGGAATGCAGGACAACGTCTATCGGGTCCGCTAGTAGATTATAGAACGACATAAGAACCAGGGGCCTAATAAGCTCTTACATATTGCCATGATGGTTTTGTTGGTGGCAATCAGGCTTACACGGCAATAAGAGTTCATGGTTAGTGCCCCTGTCTCATACAACTTGTAGGCTTGTAGGCTACAGCCAATAATATCTACATATGCTCACGCCTGTATTCCCCGAAGGGGTAGGCAGAGTTGTTATAATCACAACACCCACTTTTCACCGAATTTGATTAAGTGCCAACGTGACAGATGGTGAGTCTATCGCCGTCTCAAGCACTATACATCACACACACGACTTTGAATTACTTCTCAGACATATGCAGGTTTCCTCACGATGTTTTCCTTCACCGTAAAGCACGTGGTGTGAAATCACTGTACGTAAGTTTTTTAGAAAAACTCATTGGTACAGGCCCCGCTGGGATTCGAACTTGCGTCGCTTGCGTAGCAGGCGACTGCTCTAACCCCGAGGCCACCACGGCTCTTTGCATCTTTGCTACCAATAATAGATATTAATTAAGTACTATGTATAAACGATTAGCGACATATATAGATACGATCGAACGTTCATCGGAAACAGGAAGGAAACAATTATTGGAATATCTGCCTGCCTCGCCCTCTGCGCCCGCGTGGTACTGTCGAACACATCAGCCGTTCGTCTCAATTTTAAAGAAATCAGCTGTTGCATTTTATGTTTAATTATTTGCAACTATTTAATAACACATACAAGAACCACACCTTTAGAGCATCTTATTTCTCGTAAATGATTTTGATACGTAAAGTAAATTATGGCCTTTTCCAGATTCCATGCGACAAAGCAAGAAGGGGGTTCATCAAAGACCAAGAGTTCAAGTGTGTGATCGTTATGGCGGGAATGGGAAGTCTCCAAACGCGAATTACATTAAATATGGCAATTTTTGACATTACAACCAACTAGAACATTGAAGCGTATTCCAAAAAGATTCGTGGTGAAATTTGTATCAACTTTGACAAGTAACTTGCTCTATGACAGATCCAAAAAGTGATGTCGTATAACGTACAGCGAATATCTTTTAAACTCAAGATTTCTTTGGCATTCTTTTGTACTACAAAACCATAGGGTCAATTATTCATTGAACAAGGTATTGTTGTGAAAGCTGGTAAAGCACTTTCTTGCTTGACCGTACCTTCATTTACTAAAGTTAATAGCGAATCAACTACATTATTACGTTAAGGCTACATCGTCGACCTACCAGCCATCTATCAATTACTAAGGAATCTGAGTTTTTGCAGTAAGCTCTTTGAGAAATCTCGATTCAATGACTACGTTTCCGTTTTCTCTGTGAATGGGTGTTCATTAATCATTACATTAATCTTGTATTGAGTGGGATGAGATTGGTCTTTGGTTTAAGTTCGTCAGCTATGACCTCCATTTTACCATGAGAATATAAAAAGAAAGTGTGTGAGGAAATAGTTTTGTTGATAAAAAAGTGTATATGATACGAATTATGACACTGTTTTTTTTCAATTCTAAAGATGATGAATTCTTATAATGACTAATCAATAAATAATGTTTTTTTTATTGGCCTACGTGTCCCACTGCTGGGCAAAGGCATCCCTTCCACTTTTCCAATAATTAATAAAAAATATATAAATATTTAATTTATATAACAGTAAAAATTTGAGAACGATTCAAATAAAATTATTTTTCCCTATTAATTGGATAAGTTAAAATCTCATTCAGAAACGTGGTTTGGCTTTGAGAAACCGCGAAAGTACAAAGTAAACTCTCTAGTTTTAAGAGTAAAAAACAATAGACAAGAGTCTGTAGTCTAGACCAGTAAGAACGTTGTGGCTACAAATGGTTACATTGTAATTGAATGATTACATATAGTGACATTGAACAGTTCTGACTGTACGTTGTACAATTTATCTGGTACGGAATCCAGGCCTATTTGTTGAAATGGGAACGTTTACGTTTTAAATCAAAAATTTTCACTTTTAATTGCCAGAACTATGTTTTTATACTAACTGTAAAATAATATAGATTTGTCTTTTTGAAATTCTGAAAGAATCGGTAAAACGCGAACTATTATCTACCTACCTTGTCGCAGATGCGCGCATGTGTGTGTCATTTCGAAGGATTTGTTCCTAGATTCCTAACTGCTTGTAAAGTTTATATTTAAACTGAGTCAATACTGTATCGAATAGGGTACTAACGAGGAAAACATAATACCTAAAACATTAATGTAGACAGCAAATAGAAGTTCCATAATTTAGTAATTATTATTATCTTGGGAATATTCCATTCAAGTCAAATCTAGTCCGAGTAGTCCGTCCTATGTACAATGTAATCTCAACAACGCACCATATTACTGAACTAGCTGTGAACTTTCATCCCCTATTTTATCCCTTTGGGGGTACAATTAATTAAAATCCTTTCTTAGGGGATGCCTACGTCATAACATCTACCTGCATGCCAAATTTCAGCCCGATCCGTCCAGTGGCTTAGGCTGTGCGTTGATAGATCACTATGTCAGTCGGTCAGTCAGTCACCTTTGATTTATATATATTTAGATAGTTGGTGCCCGCGACTCCGTCTGCACAGGATTTGACCTATCTATATACTTTGTACAAATCATACAATATCTTTATAAATCATAGCTCATTTATTATTCTGCTATATTATTGAAAAGCTTCATCGTGTAAGAGTAACAGACATCCATACTCACAAACTTCCACGTTCATAATATTAACAGGTTTATCAAAATGGGAAAAATGTCCTGACAGTTACAAAGTAACAATTTACAGATTTAAGAAAATTTTGTTTTTTATCTGTAATTTTCTAGTAGCAGCTCGGAGTCTGGATAAGTGCCCGGTAATGGCGATAGGCACGCACTATGCAACTATTATATTACTATAAAAATTAATAGTTTTTTCAGAAAGGACAAATTCCGAGCACTCGTACCTGAGGGAAGTGTATGAAGAGATGCATGAATGTGGATGAAGCGGAAAGAAGTATGTAAGAATCGTAACATGTGGCAAACGGTAGTCTCTGCCTACCCCCATAGGATACAGACGTGAGCATATGAATGTAAGTACTACAACTCATCATCATCATCTCCCTGGCCTTAATCCCATACATTGTTGGGGTCAGCACTTGATTCAACCCGATATGGCTGATCACCTGATTTTTATACGAAGCGACTGCCTTCGCAACCCTTTTAACGAGGAAAATCTGTGATCTGGATTAAACCATTTGTCAGATTATTTTAGGCCTCCGACTGACCAGTAACGATTGCCAAAGATGATAAAGTGGCAACCTGGACCGACGGCTTAACGTGCTCTCCGAGGCACGGACGGAACTCGGGCGGTCACACATCCAATTACTGGCTAGGGTTAAGGTTCCTTAACTTCGCCGATCGAATGATATGCGCAATAGCAACTGTGCCACGAGCTCATGTAAGTACTACAACTATGGAACTTAAAAAAATAATTCACCAGTTATTTTTTTGTGGGTGCATAAGTAAGCCTTTGCCTACTCCTTCAGAGCCTGCAGACAAAGCAACACTATCCTCACGCTAGACGAAACGTTACACGTTTGCCTTATACTCATACCTCGCTAAAATTAATTTATGAAATTCAGCTTAATTATAGCAGCTGTTACTCGTGTACATACAATACATATGTGTTGCGACGACGGGAAATGATATCTTTTGTCTGCACCTTATGAAGCATAACGGAGGTCATTAGATCAACCGTATGCCTACTGCCTACCGCGACCTTTGTTATCTAATTAAGCTTTTCGATTCAAACAATGGATCACTGATTATGTTCATAAATACTCTATTGGTTGATAATCTTTGTTAGTATTTTAAATGCAAGTGTGATGCCGTGAATTCATGGCTGTGGTGAGACTAGATTCATCATAATCTCAAGCATATGGCCTTCTGATAGTAAGCGGTCATCTGTCAGTCTTACACATTACACTTTTTATAATAATTTTAAAAGAACATGCAATATGTATCCTCGGTTATTATGTAAATAACATGTGAAACTTCCAACCGGCTAAGGCGAGGCAAT
Source organism: Watsonalla binaria (assembly GCA_929442735.1). NCBI lineage: Eukaryota > Metazoa > Arthropoda > Insecta > Lepidoptera > Drepanidae > Watsonalla > Watsonalla binaria. The sequence goes on from OV838938.1 coordinate 7,146,608, forward strand.
AGTAATGGTGAGAAGTATAAGGGTGGACTACAAAGTCACTATCAGAATAGTGGGTTTGTGGGAACATCTAGGTGTTGTTTGTTTTCCACTACATATGTCTTTTTGCAAGTTAAAGCACATGATGCGAAATCACTGCACATCAGTTTTTTTGAAAAACACTTTGGTACATGCAATGCTTATTCGAATGCTCTGCTTGTGTAGTAGACAACTGCTAAAACGGCCACCATGCCTTCTTTAACAATAAGATATATATTTTTTTAAAACAACTTACTTTTGATTATGTTGTCTAGAGCCATGTAGAGCTTTTTCTCCATCTGTAAGTACTCCTCATCTTCGTTGGGCCAATCACATGATAAGTTCCAATCAACTATGTCCACGGGCTGTCCAGAATCTTCAGACAATTTGTAAAGCCTACAAACAAATATATTTATATTAATAAATGTATATATACAAATATATATAATTTAACATATACAGTGCCAATGACACAGAGTCTGTGACTGAAAAATCCTTAAACTGACACTAATTCAGACTTGGAATAGCATAAGTACTTAGTTGAGCAGTACCAGAGCCGAATTTGTTAACTGTTTGTTTATAATGTCAAATGTTTATAAAATCACACCTTTTTCCTAATTAGGTACTATACCTACTAATATTAAGGATATATTATATTAATAATAAATAGGTAACTAAAAACTAATTACAAGTAGAAAACTTGGCCCAAATCGGTGTCTCTCGGGATCGTGCCAAGAAGGCTGGCAGCATTGCCACGTTGAATAGCAATGCTGATTCTCTGAGCGAGAAAAGCCCCAGCCCGCTTGTCACGAGAAGCTTCTACCAGACGACGTGCAACCTCTTTGAAAAGTTGATGAGCATCACTAATATTATAAGTATGAATGTAACTTTGTTTGTTGCACTGTCATGCAAAAACTACTTGACCAATCATCATGAAACTTTGTATGCATATTCTTACAAGTGTTAGAAGAAATATAGGATACTTTTTATTAAAAACAAAAGGCAATGTGAGTGAAGCAGCGGGTAAAAGCTAGTTGATATATAAAGCTAAAAGTGACATGTATCAAAGTAATATTATATAATTTTAGATTTTATCTAAATCTGTTTAACAGTTTCAATGTAATTAACAAACATTTATGTATTTAAATATACCTTTATTTACACAACCTCTCATATATACAATGAGAATCATTGATATGGTATGAAATCATTCTAATTAAGTTATACATGCTATCATTTAAACTATTTAAATCCAAGTATTGTGTGCCCAAAACCTGTGGAGACATTAGTATCTAATCATTAAAGATATGAGCTTTATTTATTGTTAGCAGATATTATATGTACAATTATAATAATTATTTATTATTTTCATCATTCACCTCATCCTTCCATATAACAAGTCCATACCACAACAAATCTATATCTATACAGATAAATAAAATTGAAGTGTCTGTTTGTAATTCCAAATTCCTATGGGGCACAGTTTAGTTAGCAAATATAGATAATGCCTGTATTCCCCAAAAGGGCAGGTAGAGGTGTTGTAATAACAAGACCCACTTTTCACCAAATATGTTCATCAATGTGACAGACAGTGAGGCCATCGCCGTCTCAGGCACTATACATACGACTTTGAATTACTTCTCAGACACATGCAGGTTTCCTCACTATGTTTTTCTTCACATAAAACACATAGTAGGAAATCACTTTACATAAGTTTTAAGAAAAAGCTCAAGGCCACCAAAATTCAAACCCCAAGGCCACCACTGTTATACTTAACACATCCATAATAAATCTTAGTACACCAAGGTCCTTCTTTAGAGATTACAGAAAGTTGTTTTATTTGATACACTATAAGCACTATCATTTTATCATGAAACAGTTGGACATGCTCTGACATGTTTCAACTTAAATGTCAAACATAAAACATTAACTCTAAACTGATGAATATTTGAGCTAGATGTTTATAGGGGGTTGAGTCAGCTGACATAGCTGAAAGTTTATTTTAACTTCACTAATGTTATTGTTTGAATATATTAAGAGATATTTTGTAAAATTTAATTTAAGCTAATTTTCATTCATGAAAATCATAAGCCCTGCAAGTCGAATTGTTGTTCATGATACAACTGCCTGCAATGTTAGACTGGTACGTATTGTATTTACAAGCTCAACCATAAAAAAATTTCAATACATGTGAATCATCAGATTATCATAGGATAGGTGAAGGCGTAAATGATTTAGGATCATAATCGAACCAGAAATAATAATATGATTAGCTGTAAGTAATTGGATCACGGTCTAAAATACGAAGTGAGTCGAACTGTCATTTCGAATTTTTGTCGATTGCACATTGAGATGTGCCCACCCATAGCCCCCAGATGGGTGTAATAATTTAAATATATGAGATAATATCAATCAATATTTGTTTATGAACTTACCAAGTCTGTGCATCGGAATAATCCAATGATTCCACGTCGATCAAATCAGTATCCAACATATCTTTGTTTATATTTTGATCATCCAGATCCATAATATAAATAATAACGAGACATCAATTTGGCACTTCCGGCAAATCACATGTAATTTTTACACAAGAACTACATTTACTATGAGAAATACTATAAATATATTTAAAGAAATAGATACCAACACAAAATTGTTCAGTTCAGTCCAAGACAAATTTAAAGTAGTTTGGAATTTGACATATAAAATAAACCATAGATGAGATGAGAGAGTGTCATAGTATCAGAATATCATAGAATGAACGTAGCACCATAGATAAAGAAAAATGTCCGCTTTCTTAAAACCATTCAACTAAAAGAGAACCATTCAAGTAGAACATTTTGACCTATACCTGCACTTTTCATGCCAATTGCCACCCTACATGTGATAAAAAGAGTCAGAGAAAAGTCGAACGGTGATGTCTTCAACAGTGCGCGTCTGCGTTCTGCTGACAGCTTGTTCGTTTAGTAGTTATTTGGTCTCCGGTGCAAAATAAGTACTTAAATTAATGAAATAATTAAATTCTTCGAGGTTATCCATCTGATATACTCTCAAACGTGTTATTAAATAAATGTGTGATGTGTCCAAATGTTCAAACGGAATGAGTGTATAAATGATAAATAAAATGCGGTACTAAGCTCTGTTTTTATTCGTAAGTCGTACGACAAATATATATCGTAAATTTATACCTAAATGTAATTTCAACAAATCAATCATCAGATCGAACGATATTAAGGACATGTACATCACTAGTGGTTTAAAATGGAAACATTATAATCATATGAATCATACTACACTCTTATGATATTATTTATCTTTGGCAGGAACGAGTTTGAAACATATAGCGGCGAGCGAGACGTGGGTTATAAGCGTTGGGTTTAGGTCAAAATTGTATTTATAAACAATAAGCAATAATTCTGTGATTTACCAGCAAACAGTGAACTGAAATTATAATGATGCAGTGTTATGTGAGTTATAAAGGCATAACTAATTAAAAAAAAAACATAAATTGAGACGGTTCACAGGTCAATATTGTATATTGTAGTATATTGATTATATACAGTGAATGCTCCACTTTCTAAATATTGTACGATGACTGTTATTGTGTCTCATTAAAAAATATTGTGTACGAAAATATGCCAACATTTGATGTCTTTCGCTCAGTGTTAGAGCAAAAGTTTGGTTATCTACGAAAGTGTGCTGTACTTGAACTGTCATTAATCTTTGTTTTACTAGGAATCAACGAAAAATGTTATCGGGCACAAAAACAAGTTAAAGTATCCGTTACATATCAAGCATTCTCAGGCTCTATACATAAATCTTTGGTTTCTTCATGATGTTTCCCTTCACCGTATAGCACGTGGTGTGAAATAAATTGCACATAAGTTTGTAGAAAAAATCACTGATACATGCCCTGCTGGGATTTGAACTTGCATCGCTTGCGTAGCAGATGACTGGTCAAACAAACCCCACGGCCACCACGGCGCTCTACTAATTTTTTTATGTTATCGTTACAGATTACAAAATAACAAGAGTAAACATTTCTTCGAAGGAATCTCTTCTTACAACCAAACTAGCGGCGTAGTACTGAGATACCGATAATTTTAAATTAAAATTAAATATAATGGCATTAAACGAAGAATATTTTCTAGTTGATGCTAAGCTACAGGGTATGAATAGACTGCTGTGGAAGGGAGATCTAGACGATCTTGCAGACGCAACATTGGTGGTCAATGGCATGATAAGCATACAAGCACACAAATTTGTACTCTCCGCTTGTTCTCCTTTTTTCCGTGAACTTATAAGAATGGAACCAACTTCTAGAGACACACAATTAAAGATTTACTTACACACTATTAGTGAGTCTATATTAAAAAAAGGATTAACTTTAATGTACGGTGGTAAAGTTAAAATTGAGCCAGAACAAAAGGACTCGTTTTTTGAAATGTTAAAAATGTTTGAATTGAATGTTACTAATCAAAACTATTATCAATATAAAGAGCAATCCATACGAAGGAAACGAATTCAGGACGAACCAAGAAAGCGGAAAGGATCAAAACTAACAACTAACTCAACATTGATTAAACGTCGAATTTCAAACGGAATGTGCCTAGATACCGAAGATGGATTTTCAAGTTCATTATCTGGCGAACAAATAATACTAGATGAGGAAAATGACACATTTCAAACTGGTTTAGATGACGACGTGGGAACAAATAGTGATACAATTTCAGTTAATGATGATAAATCTGTAATTAAAATAACAATTCCTTATAACGCAATAAATGATGATGATATTATGTCTGGAGTGGTGGACCATGCTGCACAGCACTTGGAGGGGGTAGAACTAAGACATACAAGTCAAAAGCAACTGAATCGCAAAAAAGCAATAACTAAGCCAGAAGTAATTCAAAGCGGACTTCCAAAAAGTATTGCGGATCACGAAGTGGGAACTTCAGGTTATGGTAAACAAAAAATATCGAATAAGAGCGATATCACAATGGAAACAGACTTAGAAAATATGAGCTTGATCGATGGCAATGCAAGAAAAATCAATGTTGAAACCAATGTTTCTGATGATAGCTCTGTAATACAAACAGCTTTTGGGTCAACAAATAACGATATTAATGTAAGTAAAGACAAAGACGATGATCAAAAGCAACCAGGATGGCGTGAATCAGTTTATACGAGGAAACAAAAACTTATTTGTGGTTATCGGTTTAGTTATGATAAACACATGGAAAAACTTGTGGTAAGATGGCATTGTAATAAGATGTCATCTGGGTGCAGGGCATATACCATCACTTATGAAGGAGCAGATAAAGAAAAAGGGAGAAAATATGAACATGAAAATTTAGAACATAACCATACCTAACCAAATCTCTAAAGCAAGGTGGTAAAACCGAAGACTGAAGTGATACACAGTATAAATTATTTTAAGTTTACTAACAGTTTAGAAACTACAAATAAATCGATACTTTATGACATACGTAATATGTACGAATGGGGTCACCCATACAGTTACTGTTTTTTTTACTATAATCGAATATTTGAAAATGCAATTTGACCATTACAATATTTTTTACAAGATTAACTTTTGAGTTTCATGCCGGATTCTTCTCAAAAGCAGCCTCCCGATCCCGGTGGTAACATTTATAATTTTGTGTATTAATGTGTCTTACTAACGATTGGAATGAATTTTGTAAGAAATATATATATATTCAAATAAAGATACTTAGATTTTATTATCGATTTAAAAGCCCTTGTAAAAGGGGCTACGAAGGTCAGCCGTTTCGTATTACAATGTATGGGATTAGGTCATGGAGATGATGAGTATGAATTTATTAGATTTTTTATATATCAGCGCAGCATTCCCAGTTCCACACAATTCGCGGGCAGAAGCTTGCAATGTTGTGTTTTATACTTTTGCCATATTTTAGGAAAAAAAAGAGTTTGAATGAGCACGTTTTGTGAGTTTGTCGACAAGTATTAACTTTCTCTGTATACCCATCGATGATGCAAAAACGTCAACGTCCCATCACTAAAACTCGCCCACACACATTGCGAACTACATAATATAAATAAATGCTTTGGTAAATATTTTTTCTTCGTTTATGGTTTTGGTTGACGCCATAGCCAATATTATGGCAATATTAAAGTGATTTATTTTTCTATTAATTGATTGGGATCGGTGCAATGTCTATTTCTCTTCCTTTTTTTTCCCTCATTTTTTTCCATCATCACTCCCTTTCTAACCATATCATCTTCATACAAGCCATCCATTATTTCTCTTTTCTTTTTCTCTTCTTGTAACTCATCATCCACATCTTCCTGTTCTTATCCCATTTTATTTGGGGTCGGTGCAATATGTTCTTCTCTTCCATTTCACTCTATAATCCGCGACAATCCATATCCAGTTTCACACAGTTCATCCGTAATTTTTTATTTCTTCCTCACCTTATAACTACTCACACCACACCTAAATCATTACAGCACGGATCCACACTCATAAACAAACTTTTATTAATATTCCATAATCTTAAATGATATGCATGTATAAATAGATGGTGTAATTTTTGCTTTAATAAATAAATTACTGAATGTTTGTCAATTTGAAAAAAAAACACTGGAGACTAGGCAGCATGGTTTTTGATCCTGGCTAACAAAACCATAAATAATCCTTTTTAGTTTTTGTATCATTTACTGTCTTGCTTGCTTGACTCTACCTCATTCTTTTTTGTCTACGGCCACGTCGTGAGCACGTTTTGTGTGTTTTCCGTAGTTTAAATAGTGAGAAAACTACAAAAATGTCGGCTTGTCTGAACTGGATGATTATCCGCAACAATAACGCGTTCCTTGTGAAGAAGCGTAACATCAAGAAGCCGTTCAGCAAAGAGCCTAGCAATGTGACTAACCTCAACTCATTCAGGTACAACGGCCTGATCCACAAGAAGGCAGTGAGCGTGGTCGAAAACCCTGACAGAAAGGGATTCACAGTGGTCTACAAGAAGGCTAAAGCGACCAACAAGCCCGCTAAGAATGCAGTGCGCCGTCCGTTCAAAGCTGGTGCAAGGAGGTCTCTATTCAAGGTGAAGAGGCTCCTGAACGCCAACTACTACCGCACAGACCTCAGCAAAGCCACCCTTCGTCGCGCATCCGCCATCCTTCGCTCACAGAGGCCCATCAAAGCGAAGAAACCCAAAGCAGCCGCTGCTAAGGCAGAATAAATTATGTATGTAAGCTGTCAATAAAAAAAAAACTCAAAATCCCTATACGATCTTTTATTTATTCAGGAGTCCTGGAGACTGCTGTTTACTTGTTTTAAATAAGCTTTATTCATTGAAACATATTGTGGCACTTTTATATAAGAACCATATTTAGCAACAACATGTGGTATGTAGTATTCTCTTTTAATATCACTAGTCTCTATAATATACTATGATAAGTAAATTACAGTGATTTCAACATGACCTTTATGGTGATGGAAAACATTAAGAGGAAATATGTCAGAAGAAATTCCAAGATGTGTGATAGTGCATACAAATATGATAGAATCACTATCCATATCAGCACTTTACCCTCCTCAGTGGCGAATGGTTATTGCAACACCTCTGTCTAATCCTTCAGTGGTTTTGGGAAGGTATGGAATATGTTACATAGGTACCTTGACTTTGGCCTTATCATATCACAAGACTGTTAAATTAATTTCTTTGCACTGTGATATAATACAGATACCTTATTGACCCTGCATATAGATATTCAATGCAATATTAGAGAATTTGCATTGTGTTTGTTTCTTATCAAAGGTATTTGTGAACCTATTTACCAAATAGTCTTAAATTACCTAATTTATGAGTATATCTTTTCATAAATAAATAATAATAATAATAATAATATTTATTTGGCATTACTCTCAGTACAGTATACAGAGGAATGGTGACAGTCGCAGAAGTTAAAACTGTGTTGTGCCTGACAACACCCACCTTCAGAGAAACACAATATTATAAAAGTAAAGTAATATTCCATAATGTTAAACACATTCATACTGTATGGAGGTCCTAGGGGAAGAATTTGTATCCTTATTACTGCTTCATTGGTCTAGTGGTCACAAGCGCTAGTAGTAGCGCAAGTCAGATCCTGGGTTTGCTCCTGGTATGTTTTACCAAATAAGCTTTGTATATGTATTGAACTCTGTATATGTATTGGGACTGCTGATGACAGAAACCGTTGATAAAGTGGAAATAAAGCCTTTGTCTAGTAGTGGGACACAATAGAATAGGACCTGTAGTTATTATACTGAAATCTATTCAAGCTTCTGTGGAGGCACATCAAATAAAATAAATTGATCAAGTGCTTCACTATATGTCATGATTTATTTTGTAAACACTCAATTCTATACACAATATCACAATTAATATTCATTTACATTCACAATTTATTTGATAAGCAAAATAGACAACATAGGAATTTCACAGTAGAGTAATAGGCTTGACAAAATAAGAAATAAATTCTTAACATAGTTTGTCGCTTTGCATTTTAAGACATCTTAACTAGTAGCCGACCGATTTTAAGACAAGAATACCTTGTCATATTTTAAGTTGTTAAACGTGAAAAGAAAAAAATCATCTTTGTTTACAAAGATATGTTATGTAATTCCCAACTCTATATCTTTAGCTTAGAACGTAAAGTCACATAGCATTGTTAAAAGCTTAAAGACAATTTTATTTTAGACACCAAACTACCACAACTACCAGCATAATTTTGTAAATAATTTCGTAATTGTAAATAAAATATCGTTGTGTGTAGCAAGCTATTTTACTGAAACTATTGTGCCATTAAATAATGGAAACACTTTGGTTGATAAATGATGATTTTTACATGTAATTGTTGAGTCAGAATCTCAATAGAAGCTAACCAATGTCACAAAATATTAATCTACCCACACAAGGCAAGAAGACAGCGTCGTAAATTTTGACCTACATACATACATAGTATGCTCACACCTGTATCCCATGGAGGTAGGCAGAGACCACCGTTTGCCACATGCTACGATCCTTACAAACTTCTTTCGCTTCATCCACATTCATGCATCACTCCATATACTTTCTTCGGTTACGAGTGCTCCGAATTCGACCTTTCTGAAAAATACTATTAATTTGGTCACAGTAGTTCTTCCTTGGACGCCCTCTACCGACACTTCCGGTCACATTCGCTCTATACATTTCTTTCGTTAAGAGCCTTTCACTCATCCTTTCGATATGTCCAAACCATCTCAACATACTGACCTCTACAAGTCAAAAGGAAGTAAATAATTTATTTAATAGCCTTTCCAAAGGTAAAAAAAACCTAATTTTAATAAACCTAGGTTTAAACTAGCCACTAATTGCGAAATTATTTAAATTTCGTTACAAACCTATGCATGTTAATAGAAGCTTACAAAGCAAGTCAAATGGCGTGAAGTATATGTATCCATTGTTCAAAGGCACAACTAGTGCGACTACGAAGACTCGGAAGGTACAAAATATACAGTATAGTAGACAAAAAAAAGGCACATACATTTAACCTACAATTTACCAAAGGCACAATACACCAATTATTTTTAGAATACATATTTACACACAAATCTAATACAAAACTCTAAACTGTCAACGTAGATTGAGAATTATTAGTTCTGTGTGAAATCTAACAGCAATTCAATTTAAAAGAGCTTGAAATCTGTGCTTGCATATTATTTTCTTTTAACAGGTATTATAGTTTATGGTAATTGGATGGGTGACCGCCTGAGTTCCCTCCGTGCCTCGGAGAGCAGGTTAAGCCGTCGGTCCCGGTTGCCAATTTATTATCTTTGGCAATCGTTACAAGTCAGTCGGAGGCCTAAAATAGTCTGACAACTGGTTTAACCCAGATCACAGGTTTTCCTCGTAAAAGGGGTTGCGAAGGTCAGATGGCAGTCGCTTCGTATAATAATCAGGTGATCAGCCGTATCGGGTTGAATCAAGTGCTGACCCCAACAATGTATGGGATAAGGCCAGGGAGATGATGATATAGTTTATGGCACCTGTAGATTCGGTAGATAGAGAGAAATAGAACTATTTTTTTAAAATGGCACCAACATTCTAAAGTTGCCATGTAAAAGCCACGCCTCATCAAGGCGATTGGTAGACATTCCATAAAATGTGGGAAAAAAAATGTTCAATTAAATAGACAGACTATACATAGATTGACAGTGCAAGTTTTTAGATTGAATAACTCATTTTTTTACGACGAAATGTAACATTTTATTATAAACATATATTCTGTAGTGAAAAATATTAAAAAAAAAATGTTTCACAAGACCTAAAAAAAGTAGGTTTATCATTATTTGACTAACAAGTCTTTAGTAGGTACATTATATTTGAATTTTCGAATCCATGTTAATACTGGCAACAGGTTTGACAGGAAACGATGGAGTTGAAAATGAAATACATTACAACATACCAATATTTTTTATGCAGAAATTCCTTTATTATAATGATATATTTATCTGAATATTATTCGCTGCATCAGAAACTCGCCACAATGAGCGAAGTATAATTTATTCATAGCACAAACTATCACTTTCATAATAATTTTGCAAGAGGTAAGTATTGGGGTAATTACATAATAATTCGTATATTTTAAATGACGTGGAATGTATTGAACATTTTATATAATGTAAAAAAAAATATTTAATACATATTATCTACAAAGCTCTTGTTATATTGACGAATTTGTCTTCTTTATAATATTTTTTTAAAGCTTCATCAATAATATTAAAAACCTGCTGAAATAGCGCGAATATACCGAATCATTTAGAATTACAGTATCGCAGATTTTTTATATTCCTGAGAGGCTGTATTTAACTAGGTACATCACTTACAGAATTTACTATTAGTAGGCACATTTAATAACATACTGTTTAATTTTCTTAATACTTGAGAAAGGGCAGTGAGCTAGTTAATATTGTCGGGATTAGTTGAAAGTTAGAAATATGAATTTGTGAATATTTTTGTCTTTGGTAAATACAATCTATGACAACATTGTGCGGTGGTTTGTGAAATCACTCATTAGTACTGACAGATTGGGTATTAAAACAGCATATAGAGAAGACACCACTGACATACTGTAACCCCAAGTTTGTAAATGTTCAAACGCCGTCACTTAACCTTGCGTTTACTTAAGTATGGCTCACAAAGGGCTTAGTGTGAGTTTTCCATTGCCGCCGTCACAAGTCATCGCGTCGACGTAAATGCAGATTTGTATATTTATGTATGAGAGTAGGTCCCCAGATATCTATCATCTCGCGCCGAGGGTTGTATGTGTCTTCTCTAGATATATGTGGCAATAATAGCTTAATGTTGAGACCACGATTCTACTAATGTAGTGTAGCTCAGTAATTGCAAGTATAAATATCTTATCCAATAAAAATAAACGATATCGCCAAACAATACAAGCTTAATGAAACTATCATATTCCTTTAGCATTTTCTCAAAGTACATCATTTATAGTTTACAGTTTCTATCTATTTATATACATATAAAGTAACCCTCCGCGAGAGTATTAAAAATTATACTAAACACATTTATATCCTCATTAAGAGGGGACATTGATATATTCGTAGCTGCGAATATATTATTCTGTATAATTAAATCCGTTACAAATGATTTTGCTTCAAGATAAACAATGGTATTGCAGCAAACTTCATACAATCGGCGTGCTGCAAATGCACTTACACAAGCGCGTTGCGACGTCTCGCCGCGTACTCGCGCGCCACAGTTTGTACTCTGTCGGAGCGTGCGTGAACCCATCGTCGTCGACGAAAGCCTATGTGTGAGTGCAATGCAGTACCCCGCTTGTATGAAGCTTGATCTCTGGTTTAATATTTATAAATGTTATATTACCAAGCGTTCTAAATTAATGTGCGAACGTGATATTTATTAAAAGTAAAAACTATTTATTGTTTAGCTCTTCAGCAAATTCATTTGGAATGGGCAATAATCAGCGGCAGCCTTACCCATTGCGAGGCCTCGGGGAAGCTTTGTCCTACGGAAAACTACTTATGTGATGCGAAAGTAGGTCTGTTTGTTTGGCAGGTATCCGTTATTTTAGTTATGTATATTAAACAAAATTTAGTTAAATAAATCTGTATCTTTTTTTAACACAAGACCCCTGCAAGCGCGAGCCCCGGGCGATTGCCCACCCCTAAGGCCGCCGCTGACAATAATGTATGGAATGTATAAAATAAATTAAGCGTAATACTTGTGCGATTGGTCGTGACACCATTATAAATGCAACATCAATTTCATAAATACTATCTAAACTAAACGATGTAAATTATCAAAACCTAAAATGACTAGGACATTGAACAAACTAACAATTACTTACAATTAGTTTGTACAATTGTTAAACAAAGCCATACCTACCATTGATTTTGCACTAAGAAACAACCAATAACAGATTTACATGACATAGGGGATCCGTCCGACTTTGAAAATTTGAATTTTCAAATAAAAAAAAACGACATTAATATAAACTCATTGCTTCTACAATTCCAAAGTATTCAGTACTATAATTGCGTATTATCTATGGGAACGCAAAAGTAGAACGTAAGACGCAATCGATATAGTCAACGTTAAAACATGTGATAACCTATACATATGGTACAAGACAAGCTCAATATGAAAGGGTGACTCACGTAAGACCGTATCGGGTCCGAGCCGAACGTCAGCCGTAGCACGGACAAGTAAATCTATACCGATAAATAAAATTGAAGTGTCTGTTTGTAATTCCAAATTAACAGATTTTTACAAAATGCAAATGAAAGCTTATACGATACTCGAATAAAACTGTCTGTTTGTTAAGTGCCAGTGAAAGTTAAGTTAAAGTTATTTAAAAAAATAGGGGTCCGCGGTCACCTAAGAAATAAAGTCTACCCGGGTGAAACCGAGGGGGACAGCTAGTATTACATACATTTTTTAAGCGAGAGTCGCCGAGAGTTTGCCGAGAAATAGAGAACGGCCTAAGCTCGGCTCGGACCCGACACGGTCTTTATTTTGATTTTTTTTCATATTTAGAATGGCTTATTTAGAGTGAACATAGGTTATCTAGCATTTCATGAAGTTATCTATTATTCTTTTAGCCGCATCCATAAAGATGCGACAGCGGACGGACGCTGAGCAGACAGCCACACTTTAAATCGTTACCTAAACATCGATAATATTATCCCTTCTTCGATCGAACATATCGATATCAATATTACATAACATTTTAATACAATAACATAACTTTTTAATAAGAGATCTTAAATAAAGTTATTTCGTTTTGATACACAAATCTACAAAAAAATATTTAGTGCCCTGGATATAATCGCATATTTTTACGTTTTCATGTGCTCAGATTACAAATATATTCATGAAAGTTCTCAATGTGCTCGTATTTCATGATTTTTGCATATCTTATATTTTGAACAATTATCGGCTTGTTAAGAATAAAATGTAATTATCCATGTCATAATGAAAAAAAAATTTTGAGCAAATCTTACAAAATCATTGATAGTTTCATGAATTGTGTGCAAAAATAGACCCAAAATCATTTTCATATTCATTTCAGATCCAAAATCATTTTCATAGGCAACAAAATCACTGTAGACCAGTGTAATGTGATGTAATGAACTGTTCTTTAGCTATAATATTATACAATAGTGCTTTTTAATGTTAGTGTGAAGTTGCCTTAAACAGCTTTATATTGGGATAAAGTTTGTACATAAAATATATCCACATCTATCAAATACTTTTATAATTCGTTTTCTTATTCGAAAGTGGAGTCGTAAAAGCTCGTTTAATGGCTGGATGAAGTAAATACATGGGTGATGTATCCTTCATGTATCTTTGAAATAAATAATACAATATTCGGCTTATTCTTACAATTAATCTAACAGTGGGGATCGGTCGTTTCAATTTAGTTATCAGGGACGCCATTATAATTTAACAATAAGATTTTAAATAAGTTATTTAAGTAGGCGCCCTAATAACTAAACGTCAGATTGACATTACTGACAGTGTGCGGCGGTGTTGCCATTAGAAAAAAAACTTACTCGCACGCCAATTTACTATCAAAGGAACTGAGGGCAATTCCAAAGGCTTGGAGAGCACACAATGGGTACCGAAAATCCATCGTGAAAACATCTTCGGATATCCGACCAAATTGCATCACCACGTAATCCGGCTCCGAATCGTGTACGATCTGAAAGTTCTTCACACTTGCCTGGGTTACCCTGCCGTGGAAATTGAGCACGTACGACTGTGTTTCGTCGTTCCACACTGGCGTTTTGTTGTGTAGCACTACTATATCGTCTAGGTTTTGTGATTTCCATCGTTCTAGGAGGGTTTCGCTGTCGTCCTGTGGCGCGATGGTCACCCTCTGACGGTCTGGGGTCATTCCTGGGAGAATGACGGTCATCTTCCGAGGTCCTTTGAATCCTAGGACGTTGGTGTCCTGTAATTTGTAAGAGAAGCAAGTGTTACCTTACGAAGATACTTAAGTACTTACCTATGTATGAAAATATGTGTTTTAAGCTAAAGCGGATAAGAGTTCCTTTAATTTTCCTTTGTAGATCACAGGAAAAACAATTTGAAATCCTGGACTAGACTTAACTAGTCGCCCGAATCCGGGAAACTTAATATTATACACTACTATACTATGCCCATAACATAAGAATGGAATTTATAATATTGTTTGTTTTATAACCTAAAAGGAAAATTGTTAAACAATATTTTTTAATGTATTTACTTTACATGACATTAATACCAGCATCCTCGGTTCGGAAATGTTCTAATCTGTTTTTAATAACCCCTTCTTATATATTATATACCGTTCTTATGTTATCCATTTAAAATATCCCAAATGTGGCTAAGTGTGTAATAAATATTTATATTCATATTAAAAAGCGTCTTTTGTCTCAAAATTATATATTTTAACAAAATACTCGTATGTATATAAGACTCCCACATTTGAATATGCGTAGTTTTACTATACGTACTCGAGTATAGAGTTGTAATTTCAGTATCAATTAATTGTACTGTAAGGCCTCAAACTTACAAGCAAGTTAAAACCTTTTCCGTTTAATGCTTAATGAAAGATATTTAAAATAATCCAGAAAGAATTCGAAAGAAGAAAATAGTAGATGTTGTCAGATATAGAACGAGGATGGCAGGAAAAGGAATAAAAAGTGAAAAACATTTATATTACATACATACATATGCTCACAGCTATATTCCCCGACAGGGTAGGCAGAGGTGTTGTAATAACAACACTCACTTTTCACCGAAGTTGATTAAGTGCCAACGTGACAGATGGTGAGTCCATCGCCCACTTTACATACGTCATTGAATTACTTCTCAGAAATATGCAGGTTTTCTCACGAAGTTTTCCTTCACCGTAAAACACGTGGTGTGAAATCACTGTACATAAGTATTTTAGAAAAACTCATTGGTACAGGTCCCGCTGGGATTCGAACTTGCGTCGTTTGCGTAGCAGGCGACTGCTCAAACCTCAAGGCCACCACGGCTCCTTGCTTAAACTTTATGAAAGATATTTAAATTAATCGTAGTAGATGTTGTCAGATATAGAACGAGGATGGCAGGAAAAGGAATAAAAAGTGAAAAACAGTATATTAATTTTATTTCATAGCAGATAATAGTGATCCCGGAGAGCGAGTGACCCGAGTCGGGGGTCGCTCGCCACAAGTACCGTCAATTGAGAGGAAATTAATATATTCCATGCGTCTTAAGGATATGAGCGTCCGTTTGTACGTAAGCAAACGACGTCAATTTGGTACATTAACCTACATTCATGTAGTAAACAAGCGTATAGTCAGCTTGATCATATCTGTACAGTCTATACAAACATATAAATAAAATTAAAGTGTCTATTTGTCAATTGAAATTAACAGCTTTCCACTAAATGTATATGAAAGTATATAAGGTGATCACATAATTATTTTATCAGTTTTTCTGTCTGTTTGTTCCAACTAATCTCCAGAACGGCTGGACCGATTTGAACGGGACTTTCTCTGGCAGTTAGCTAATGTTACAAGGAGTAACATTGTATTTTGTGATTTTTGATGTCAATCAATTTCTAATAGAAGATCTGTCTCACACCTCATCTTATGAGTATACATTGCGGTTTCTACCGGAAAGTTTATAGTTACTTTTAAGAGGATAAATCTATTAAACCATTCATAAGAGGTTTTGGAATTTCACAGAACATAGTACTTTTTTTTAATGACCTTTCATGAAGCGATGGGTGATAACCGATGAGATTGAAAACCAGAAAGGATCTTCTCTAAAAGTGTTAAATATGAGTTGAATTAAATTCGTATTAGTGTTTCTTCAACACAAAACAATCAACTTCAAGTCAACGCCAAAAAACATTTAATAAGAAAAAAAATATTACTTAGAGTTCAAAAAAATTCAAAATACCTGACAAATATGATCATTTAAACTTTTTACGTGAAAAGAGACAAGACCGGACGAAAACAACCTAGAAAAGTTAATTGTTGTGGAACAAGAAGAATTTCCAATTAAAATCAAAGTTTATATATCTTCCCTTCCTCGTGTAAGCATAAGTGTAATTGTTTACACATTTAATATCGAAAAAAAAAAAACACTATTCAAGTTCAGCGCTCATAACTCGTGACGCTAGGTACACTCACAAACACACAGGAGCTCGTGGCTCAGTTGCTATTGCGCATATCATTCGATCAGCGAAGTTAAGCAACCCTAACCGTAGCCAGTTATTGGATGGCTGACCGCACGAGTTCCCTCCGTGCCTCGGAGAGCACGTTAAGCCGTCGGTCCCGGTTGCCAATTTATCATCTTTGGCAATCGTTACAGGACAGTCGGAAGTCTAAAATAGTCTGACAACTAGTTTAACCCAGATCACAGATTTTCCTCGCTAAAGGGGTTACGGGTAAGCGAAGGCCAGATGGCAGTCGCTTCGTATGAAAATCAAGTGATCAGCCACATCGGGTTGAATCAAGTGCCGACCCCAACAATATATGGGATTAAGGCCAGGAAGATCCCAGGTATACTCACATAAACAACAGCGGCCAACTCATGCCTGGTGGCGCCGTGGTGTTTCCTCCACGCCTTGCCGTTGTCGTAGACAGTGAAGGCGGTCCCCAGGAGGTTGGAGCGCAGTTTGCCCGCGAAGCTATCGGCCTGCCGCGTCAGCTCGGTCGGGTCCGTCGACATTAGGTAGTTGGACGTCGCTGACTTCTTGCGCTTGCGACCTACGATAATAATTTATGACAATAATTATCAATAGTCTCTTTGAAACTTGATGTCATCCACCTAATTGTTTGGTTTCAAATCATGATTGTAACACTAGATACTTATGTTACCGTAGTAGGTACAAAATATACATAGATACATATGCTCACGCCTGAATTCCCCGAAGGGGTAGGCAGAGGTGTTGTAATCAGAACACCCACTTTTCACCGAAGACGATTAAGTGCCAACGTGACAGATGGTGAGTCCATCGCCGTCCCAGACACTTCACATACGTCATTGAATTACTTCTCAGAAATATGCAGGTTTTCTCACGATATTTTCCTTCACCGTAAAGCACGTGGTGTGAAATCACTGTACATAATTTTTGTAGAAAAACTCATTGGTACAGGCCCCGCTGGGTATAGAACTTGCGTCGCTTGTGTAGCATGCGACTGCTCAAATCTCAAGGCCACCACGGTTCTTAAATTCAAAATATAGGTAAGTTAACACGTATAAAGGAGAAATTAGACGACTCAATTTGGATGTTATCAATTCTTCACAGTTGAAAATGGCATCAAAAATATTATTAACATTAATAAGTATGGCAAATACAGTTCACCCTTGAAAAGCTTACACACAGATTTGCGCACAAGATGACGTAATGTGGGTCGCTGATCCAACATAATAGGTAATTAAACAAACGACTGTTTTATTTAAATTTGTAAGAGAAAATGAACCACGTACCAGCCAACAAAAACACCTTCTTCCCGTAATCCTTCTCCAGGTGTAGGAAGTAAGTGGGGTACAGTCCCCTATCCATCCCCTTCCTGTCGCGGGCGATGCGACACTTGTACAATGTGCCGTGTTTAGCTGGTGTCACCACGAAGGTCTCCACTGCCCCTTCTACTGAGCCTTCGATCTCAGGCGTCTAAGGAAAAAATCTTCATAAATTTCACTCTTTAGGTCTCAAAGCCTGCTTCAAACTGCGACTACATAGCAGTTCAATTACACATATACAGGGGGCCTACTAGCATTCTCAAAAAAACTAATTCTCGGCTGAAAGTTCAAAAAGATCCTACTACGGTTCTTTATTATTCGTTCGAATGTGATCAGCTCTAACACGTCTGTAACGTTAATATATTCTAAACCTATTTTAGTTAAATTATTACTCAAACGAAAACGTTTGATAAATTCTGAATCTTCGTTTGATTTTCGTTCGATTTCGGAGATAGAGAGTAGACCCCTAGTCAAGTTCTTCTCCATGGTCAGGATTTGCCGGCTTGTTCCGGGAGTAGACTTGAGACTCCTCAAGAGTCAGGTAGGTAGAGCAAACAGGGCAAGGGCGGCACAAAAGATCCCAAGGGTCGACGTGCTTCCGGGCAACCGGAACTAATATTGCCACAATTAAGATAAGAGGTTATCCAAAAATTACGTCACACGAATTTCATTCTTTTTTGCCCCTCCCCCCGTCCTTGTTACAGCTGGTCACATTTGTGAGACGCTACAAATTTATTAAATTTACATTTAGAAATTATTGAATAAAAACACGGTGGTTCGTGTTTTAACACATATTACAGATAATAGATTTTAAAATGTGATGTCGCTAAATTTAGAACCCCTCCCACCCCGTTGTCACACACTGTCACACTTTGTCGACCCCCTCCCTCCCCTTAACTTGTGATGTAATTTATGGTTGGCCCCAAAGATAAGACCCCTAGACCATCTTTAAGTAAAACATACCTGGCTAGGTGAGTCCTCCCGGTGCACGGCTCGCTCCTGCAAGGGCGCAACGGCTGCGTCTGCGCATACGTCATCGGTGCTGACGTCACGACCCACGCTGCACACCGGCACGCTCTCCTCCTCCTCATCACCACTGCCGTCTCCATCACCGACTGTTAGCACTTCTATTTGGTTCCCTAGCTCTGGAATGAGTTACAATACGTTTACAAGCTTTTATTTAACTTGCAATGTACATTATTATGTATGTTTGCCCGGGTGGAATCTTGCAACTGAACTTTAAATCAGTTATCTTTAACCGATTGCATGCTATGTGACGTGACTAAATCCAATATGGCAGATTATCCAAGCATGCGGACTTGTTATTTTTTCTGCACTACCACACTATGGGTAACAAATGAAAGTGCTTCTTTAGGAGGACACGAAACATATTTTAAAAGATACGACATTTTCGTAAAAGCTATTTAATATATATTTTTAAAGTTTATTTATAAGTCACTATAACAATAAGGAAGTTCTCAATTATTCTGTCACATTTTTTTCAGAGATATTTTGTTATAAATACGTAGCATAAAATATAATCCTAAGGAAATGGTAAAAAGTATTTTTGTTTTCTGATTCAAAGTTTGATCTAGACTTGGTTTAAGACATGGTATTTAATAAGAGGGATAATGATATCTGTATGAGTAGAAGTGACCTGTTCGCGAAATCATAAACCACAAAGGTCCATGACACCCGGTGAACGAATTAACTATATGCTCCATTAAGGTAGCAAGCGAATCACGCTGTTCATCAAATACCTACACCGTACCGAAATTGATTGCTTATTAAGAACATTGAACTTTAACAACTTTGACCCACGGTAAAATAACACGCGAGCTGAACTATCAAAAGGAGCGTGTCGGAAAAGCGATTTCAGAACCCCTATCACGGGTTTACCACCGTTTCGTAATCTATACTCGCTAGCGTCTCCGCCGAATATTAGTATGAGAAATTGTGCAGCGAGTTTCGTGGTGACGTGATGAACTAAAATATCTCTTACAAATATTGCGAGTCACGCTAGCGAGTATAGATTACGAAAACGGTGGTAAACTCGTGATAGGGGTACAGGTTAAACTGTCGACTGAGGGGTTTCCTGGTAAAACTTTATACTTTTGCCTGTAAGATTTACGAAGGCGAAAAGTGGGTTGAGGAATAAAGGCGTAAACATACGTATGTGTTATGTAACTTTTATAGGTACTTCCATATACCTATATTATTAATATAACCGCGCCACTTAGCTCGTTATTCAGGAAACCATACATCCTTCCTCAATATGAGAGCTAATAACAATGGTATAATTAACCTGCCAAAATCTTTATGGTGTAAAAAATAAGTGGTTTAGGGAAAAGGTAATGAAGGGTGACCGCTTAACATCCTGTTAATCTTAACTTAAAGTAGTATTAAATGGACGCAGATGCAGACAGACACCAACATAGTAAATTAAGTAAATATATGCCTGATAAGATGAAACGCGCATACAAAATTAATTTTATATGAGCTCATTATACTTATAATACCGTGAAGTTTTGAATATTCAACGAAATTAGGGGAAAGTAAAATTACTATGTGGTCAGTATTCTCGTGTAGCAATGCCAAGGGCAAGCATAATGTAGGTGTATTGTTAGTTCTTCATTGTCACTAATTAGCGTGAAGTCTCTAATAGTGTGCGGAGCTGTTAACAATACACTATAACAAACACATCTAGATAACTTTATTCTCGTTATAAAGGCAAGTTTATTTCTATATAGGGCACCTAACAGTCTACTAAATATAGTCCAACAGATTCAGGCAACATATTATAAAATACAAGCTGTGCCCCGCGGTTTCACCCACGTAGACTTAATTTCATCGGTGGCATTAATTTGCAAATCCGCCCAAAGCCGTTTCTGAGATTTCCCGGAACAAACAAACAGACAGCTATACAGTAAAATTGACATAATCGATCATTTATGTCAGTACCATATAAATTTGCATATGCATTTAGTGAAAAGTTTATATTATAAAGACATATTACAAAGAAAATATGTATTATAAAGACGAAAGATTCGTATGTTTGTATTGAATAGGCTCCGAAACTATTGGACCGATTAGAGAAATTCTTTCAGCAATCGATAGCTACATTATCAGCGAGTAATATAGGCTATATTTTATCCCCATACTCCCACAGGAACTAGAACAACGCGGGTGAAACCGCGTGACGTCCGCTAGTCAATCATACGAATTTTATTGAGTAGCATAAGTACGCAACACTTTAATCCTTGGATGATCAATCAATATAAGTCTGAATAACATTTCAGTCAATGTGGGTGGCTCTATTCTATACAAAATTCTTCAAACTCTGAATAGTGACACATTTGTTGAGCTACAACTTGTATGACTAGTGCCTTTGTTCCATACAATCAATGAGTTTTACAACAGTCTGACTCACACTATATTATCAAATTGGTCAATTCTGAGTTTTATGGAAGGTTTTGTCACGCGGTTTCACCCGCGTAGTTCCCGTGCCCGTGGGATTATGGGGATAAAATATAGCCTATGCTACTCAGGGTGAATGTAGCTTTCCAATGGTGAAAGAATTTATGAAATCGGCACAGTAGTTTTTGAGCTTAATCATTACAAACATAAACAAAAAATACAAATCTTTTCCCTTTATGTAGTGTAGATTGAAAAGATTGTTACTGAACTTTGGTATAGACTTGGCTGTGATCCAAAGGATGGACATAAGATTTTTTATAAGTCAAAGATACTAAGAATATTGCATGATATTTTAGTTGTATGTTATGTCCATCCATAAATGGTGTTGACACTGTTGACATTAGTATTTAAATTGCGCTATTGAGAGTCTCATTGGGGTTTATATATGAAACATGTGTTATGAAATAAAAATATCATTTTCTCTATAGCATATCATTAATTCATTACGATCACAAGTATCTACTCAAAGGTCAGAGCTCTGGTTTGTTCAGGGTCCTTAATCCACAGCAGAGTAAGAGCTAGTTACATTATACAGAAAATTATTAACTTATATAAGAAATTAATTGAAATATTTTTCTCTTTACCTCCACCACAAAATCAACAGTCACTACTCAGTGTATGTCCTTAGTGTTTACTGTTGACCTACAAAATAATAAATTCCCATGTTCACTGCTAACATTGCATCTTCGTTGTAAATTCACTTACTGTTGGATGCGCCTCTAGCAGTGAGCCCGTTAAAGAACATTCATTTAAGCATGTATTTCTTCATACACATGGCAGTATACAAATCCAAGTACTTTATTTATATCCAAACATTCCTACAATGGGTCATTAAAGGGCCACCAAAGACGCCTGTATGTATAAAGAGGTGTTACTATGTAATGTATTTACTATGTATGTAAGATTGACTAGCAATGCCCAGCGGTTTTACAGTTAATTTCACAGGTGACCCGATTGGTGTGGTACATACTTACTTTCAAATGCATTTAGAGAAGAAAAACTGTTATTTTGGGATTACAAGCAGACATTTCAAATTTATTTATCTGTATAGATATAGATCATAGATGTATATATAATTGCAGGAACTCTATTGTTCCAGATCAGGAGTCACTATGTGTACACTTGAAAACAACAATCATGCCGACATAAACAATTATAAAGCTAAGCATACTTTAAAGTCTTTAATATTGTTGTTTGGTGCTATAGTTATGATATTTAAGCAATTAAAAAAAAACTTACCATCGTATGTTGATATCCTATTGGTCTGGAGGGGTATAACTTGGTCTGGGTTCACTGGAGACATAAGAAATTGCATCGGACCATCATAGCCTGTTATGAAATGAAAAAATGCGCATAACAAAAATTAACATCGATAACACATGCATAGCTAGACAAAACACTCAGAGTTCTTTGATGATGTTTTATATGAAGTTTAATAAGGCTTACCATGTAGTTCTCTTGATCTACTTCCAGATATTGGGCGCTTAGCAGACCCCACACGCAAATCGTTCGCCTGTACCATCCCAGAATTTTGTCTTTTCTGTCGCATCTTTTGCTCCATCATTTGCCGCTAAAACAAATAGCACACTCTATGTATTCACTGCCTCACTAGACTAATTTGCTACACTTGAGATTCAAGGTAAAGCAATATATTTTATTCACAAAACTCGCAATTATTTCTCGCACCTGCTGTTCGATTTTTTGATCGCGAACGTTTATCGAAGCCATCGTTGGTTGTTCTTATAAATCCGGAATTAATATTTAACTATTATTATCACGATTATTATAAGCTTATTCCATTAGCGTTAGACTCAAAATTCAATAGAATAATTGGCATTTTGTTAGCTCATTTTTTGTTTATATTCATCTTGCCTACCGTTGCCCAGGAAAATAGTATTGCCACTAAAAATGATCAAATCAAATCAAGTGTCAAGAAATATCTTCTTTTTATATTTTGTAACTGGCAATATGTACTGATAAGAAGGAATGCAAGATACTCGATTTCGATTTAGTATCAAATACGTTTTTATTTTTACGAATTACGAGAAATTCCCTCTCATTCACAAGCTTGTAGGGGATGCTATTTGTGTCTGTGAAGGATTAATTATTTAAACCTCTAACTACTAAATACTCGACTAAATTAATTATCTTTTTCGCCCCGCACCGCTTCACTGCTGTGTCAGAGAAAAAAATATTACATTATCTGTTATTTATTTTCTAAAATGGCCCCCACTCGGAGTGTTCTGGGATTTTTGAATCCAAAAACTCTTAGTGCAGTTTTTACTAATAATATATCTAAAACTTCGTATCGTTTAATACATAAATGCAATAGTTGTGACCATTTTTTAAGCGGGCCAGCATTAGCCAGCTCTTCACTTGTTTATAAAAATTGTAAGTTTTACACGTTCCATTACATCACCGGTCTTAATTGAATACATTAAATTTTTCATTAGTTTCTCTTAAAAATACTCATTAAATGCCGTGCAATAAATATTACATTATTTATTATGGGACGGTTTATGTTATCATGTCATTTTGAGAATTCTAACCTCAAAATAATTCCGCAGATAACGTAAGTTCAAAGTATCGGTTCATCCATACGACGAGCAGAGTAAACGCCCGAGCTGATTACTACAAGGTGCTCGGGGTATCGAAGAATGCATCTGGCAAAGACATAAAGAAAGCCTACTATCAACTTGCTAAGAAATATCACCCTGATGCTAACAAATCAGATCCAGAAGCTTCTCAAAAGTTCCAAGAAGTCTCCGAGGCTTATGAGGTATCGTTAAGTTCAAGTTTAATACTTAACCTGTCACCAGTTATAAGTGCGTACCTTGACTACGCAGTAGTTATTTTATGAGTCTGTCT
Source organism: Watsonalla binaria (assembly GCA_929442735.1). NCBI lineage: Eukaryota > Metazoa > Arthropoda > Insecta > Lepidoptera > Drepanidae > Watsonalla > Watsonalla binaria. The sequence goes on from OV838938.1 coordinate 7,171,033, forward strand.
CTGTATATATGTATGATGTGAGGTGAGTAAAACATGCGCAGTATCCCCACTATTTTCAGTGCACGCTCAGAACTCATGACGGCACTTGTATTTTAAAAAGCTTCTATCAATATTTAAAATAAGACAAGTTCTGAATGGGATATTGGTACAATTTAGTGTTAAGTATCTTCTCATATTCAGTAACATGCATGTCCACTTTCAAATAGCCTAGTTAATATTAAATACTTATTATTTCAAAATAAAAATGATAGTGCAGTTTAGGTATTTATGAACATTGAAGAATTGACCATCGGTTTGGAAACTAGCCTTCTGAGAAGAACCAACAAGAACCTCAGCTGGCACATTTCATTACATAGTAAATAATTACCAATTACAACAGAATTCATATAGCATTTTTATTATTTCCAGATCCTATCCGATGAGAACAAGCGGAAGCAATATGATACATTTGGAACAACATCGGAGCAGATGGGTATGGGTGGAGGACCTTCCGGAGCTGATGGATTCACCCACCAATGGCAATACAAGTCTACCATAGACCCAGAGGAGTTATTCCGGAAGATATTTGGAGATGCTGGCTTTAAAAGTGATGCTTTTAGTGACTTTGCAGAGAGTCAGTTTGGTTTTGGAGCTGCTCAGGAGGTGAGAATATCACAATGTTTTATTAGTAGCATTAGTGTAGCCTGCAGCCATACTGTAGTACTATACTAAAATTTGTACACATAATATACTCCTGAATGCCAGGGATGTTCAGAGGGGTAAGCTTAAACAATAAGTGGGGTAGGGAGGTAGGTTAACTAAATACCAACATAGGTATATATGTTTTGGTATAGACATACACACAAATGTAAGCACTGCTTATCTGCGTATTTGAATTGCAAAAATATTTTTATTTGATTACACTTTTTACAAAGTACTTTCAAATCGTCAGAAAGACACAATTACACAGGATTATACATGCTCCCCCAGGTTCAGAAGGTTGCTTTTACTGAGAAGAACCTGGCAAGAAACAGTAATTATTTAAAAAAAAAATTATTTTTACAGCTTTGAGTAATACAATATAAATCTTTAAATAAAACTTAAGTTTAAACATTTTCATAGATGATAGTAAACCTCCGCTTCACGGAAGCTGCGCGCGGAGTGAACAAAGACATCAACATCAATGTAGTAGACACCTGCCCCAAGTGCCAGGGCTCTCGCTGTGAGCCCGGCACTAAGTCTATCAAGTGTACTTATTGTAGCGGCACTGGAATGGAGACATTCTCAAGAGGTAAGTAAAGAGCTCACTAAAGTTTATTATTACTTGGACAACCCTAGACTCCAGAGTAAATAAATATAAAGAGAGGTAGGACATAATGGGTCATGGTCAATATTTGGAGCTGACTGAATTGGGACTGTTTCTCCGACTTACAGAAGTCCTCATATGTCATAGTCAAATATGGTATTGGAGAAGTGTTTTTTCAATAATAAGATTGCCAGTGCTCTATGGAGGGGGTGATTAGGAATGGAGTAACTGTGCTAGCAATTTTTGTTAATATTTATCTTATTTTATACCTTTAAACAAGTAAGAAGAATTACTTGAATCTCTGAAAAAGGGGGGTTTCAGGGGCAAAATATCATTACAATACGACGGTAAATTTCGCCGACATCTGTCAAGTTATGGTAGCTCAGACGTGAGGCTGCCAGCTTACGGGGCGATAATGAAACTAGAGTACCCCGGTTCAAGTCTGACGTTTACCGATTTTTTTGTAGTTGCTTGTGAGAAAAAGAAACAGCGCACAGCTCGGTCAACCAGGTTCTTTATTTATAATTTGAATAAATTAAATTACAGCTAGTGCCAATGTATTTACATAAAGGGCAAAAAGAAAACTATAATGTAGACAATTTACAAAAATAAATCATTTTCATTCATTGACTGCATTACTTGCTTACCATCAGTCTATGCTTGTTTATCACCTCTTGTATTAATGGTGTCTAGGTCCATTTGTGATGCGGTCTACATGCAGACATTGTCACGGTACTAGGATGTTGATCAAGTTCCCCTGCGCCGAGTGTGAGGGAAAGGGCCAGTCTGTAAGTATCATTTGTAACATCTTGCCAGTTGTCACTGAGCTCCGATTTCTTGTTTGTCATATGATTTTTTCTGAAGACCTTAGTGCAGTGCAGTGATTGATATCACACCAAAAGCTTAAGGGTGGTGAATAAAGACATTGTGGGTAAACTTGCATTATGTGTATAAGCAAATCCAAATATATTTGTACAGTGTCTGAGATGACGATGGACACAGAGTCAGTAAATTTACTAACATCCATCTATTAACCAGGACAAATGAAGACTTGACTGCTACTGTCAAATTACAGTTGGAATAACACAGCAAATTCCCACCTGGGGATTTAACCCAGGGCCTACTGTTCCACAGAAGCTTTTTTTAGTAAACTCAATTAACTTAAGTTTGCGTAGAAAGTGACATTCATTGAATTTTCCAAGTGTTCTTATGATGATTTTTTTTTTCTTCAACCAACTCGACTGTTAATCTTTAGTGATAACTAGGTGTGCCCTGCGGTTTCACCCGCGTATATTTCATTTCATTCCTGCGGAACCCTAAATGTGTTTTAGAAATAAAAGTTACTCCTTGTAACATTAGCTATCTGCCAGTGAAAGTCCCGTTAAAATCGGTCCAGCCGCTTCAGAGGTTACCCGTAACAAACAGACAGACAGAGGAAAATTCTAAAATTTGTTTTTTTGATTCAGTACCTTATATACTTTCATATGCATTTAGTGAAATGTTGTTATTTTGGAATTACAAACAGACACTTTATTTTTTTCACATTTTATATATCTATGAGTAAATAATATGTGTGTGGTAATGTTTGTCAGGTACAACGCAAGAAGGTGACAGTGCCAGTACCAGCGGGAGTAGAAGACGGACAGACGGTACGCATGGCGGTCGGAAGCAACGAAGTATTTGTCACATTCAAAGTGGAACCCTCCACTTACTTCAAGCGTGACGGACCAGACGTACACACCGACTGTAATGTATGTATACATATTGTATTAATTGTGAAATACATGATGATATTGATTTTGATAGGGAATATTGGTAAAAGGGTATAATATTTAATTACGAGCTATGAAGTTGTCTGTGGCCTCGAATATCAATTCTCGTTTATAAATAACTATTTGGTTTATTAAAAACTTAAATCAGCGTGCAAACACGTATTTAAAATGTTAATACAATTTCAGATCTCAATTTCCCAAGCATTGCTGGGTGGCACGGTGAGAATACAAGGCTTATATGAAGATCATACACTACAGGTATGTTGGTTTGCGCTTTAATGGCTGATAATATTCTAACGATAATTTATACCCTGATTTGTGCATCATTACTTAGGACAAACAAATAATTCATTGTTATTAGACTTCATTTAAAATGAGTTTTAGAACCCTTATTCCATGTCGAATTATTCATCATTTCATTCATCTTTTATTAGTTACTGTTTCTGTATAGACTTTTAAAACTATTATTCAAAAATTCCTCCGTCTGTATGTAAAGTGCTAATGTGACAGATGGTGAGTCTATCGCCGTTTCAGGTATACATACATCTCCGAATTACTTCTCAGACGTGCAGGCTTCCTCACCATGTTTTCCTTCACCGTAAAGCATGTGATGTGAAATCACCGTACATAAGTATTTTTATTAGAAAAACTAATTTATACATCCCTTACTGGGATGCCTGTATACCATGGGACTAGGACGAGACCACCGTTTGCCACATGCTACGACCCTAACATACTTCTTTCGTTTCGTCCACATTCATGCATTCATACATTTCCTTCAATCACAAGTGCTCTGAATTTGACCTTTCTGAAAAATATTGTTAATTTGGTCATAGTGGTTCTATCTTGGACGCCCTCTTCCGATACTTCCGTTCACATTCGCTCTATAAAATCGTTTAACGCCTTTCACTTATCCTTTCGATATGTCCAAACCAACTATTGTTGTTTCAGATAATGCCGTGTACGTCGTCCCACAGCACAATCCGCTTGTCTCGCAAGGGTATGAAGCGAGTCAGTCAGCACGGCTACGGAGACCATTATGTGCACATTAAAATACAGGTTAGTTCATAAAAATTTAAAAACTATAGCTATACTTATATTTTAAAGAGGAAAGATTTGATTGCTTTTTTGTTTGTTTGAATAGGCTCCGAAAGTACTTGACCGATTTGAAATATTCTTTCAGTAATGGATAGCTACATCATCAGCGAGTAACATAGGCTATATTTATCCCCGTACTCCCACGGGAACGGGAACTATGTGGGTGAAACCGCGTGACGTCCGCTAGTAGGATGTTATATTATTGAATACATATCTTGCGCAGAGCTCCTATTCAATGCACATAATCACAGAAAAATAATGAAATAATCCAGAAATAATATTTTGTGAATGATTTAATATATCATTTACCTCGTTATCATGTAATTTTGATTATGATTAACACCAATTAATGTAATTTTCTCGTTCTTTTTATTATATTTATGTGATCATCAATCATTTGCACAGCTTCTATCCCATATACCTAATATGGGATAGAAGCTGTGCAAATGATTTGTATACAATATCAAAACAGCCTATATTTAACTTGTAACCTAGATGATGTGCAATGTGATTGAACTCCAATTAGAAGCTGCTACCATTGTGTGTAAAAGTTATATCTACGCTAGTAATTCATTATTTTTTCATCCAGAAATTATTACCTAACACTGGTCACGCAGTAAAAGGCGATATACGCTTTCTCATACGAATACTGCGCAGTGATGTTACCGAGTATAGATTATAGCTATGGATTAGTCATAGTAAACAATCTTATAACCTCTCCCTATTATTACAGGTACCAAAGTCGCTCTCGGAGAAGCAAAAAGCGCTTATATACGCTTACGCCGAGCTGGAAGAGGACACCCCGGGCCAGATCCACGGGGTCTCGTACGATAGAGACGGTAAGACAAAATAACATTCATCGCTCTCGCTCACCTTACAGTAGATCACCTCACATTGGCTTATGAAGATTTGGTATTTGTGTAACGAGTTCGTGCAACACTTTATTAACTACTTATAGATTAATTGGCACCTCAGCTGAAACAATCGAGTTTGATTGCTTCAAGAAGACTGCATAATTGGCGCTTAGAGACCAATTGAAGGTCCAAATTCTAAAAGTCCTCATGTTCATATTTTGAACTGACAACACCAACGCGTTCGGAATCGTAATATCTATATAATAAGACCTTTTTCACAGAAAGAGCCATGAAAGATGCACGAAAGGAATTCTAGAGGGCCAAAATACGATTCCTAACGCGTTGGTGTTGTTAGTTCAAAATATGAATATGAGGACTTTTAGAATTTGGCCCTTCAATTGCCTCAAAGGTGGTGAGATTTCCAGATTCAAAATTGATCGCGTTTACTAACAAGTTCCTATAAATACATTTGAGATAAATCAGCTTAAAATATCTTGGCCGTGTTGCTAAACTTGTTAAACAGTACCAAAGCCAACTAAAAGGCGACATTTATTTTACAGACAAGTCCAAAAGTAAGGAAAACGCTGATCAAAATGTGCATGAGTCGAATCGGGATACTGAGGATAAAGACAGGAATAAAAGTAGGGCTTGGTCGTTACTAGAAAGCTTTGCCGATACATACTCAAACAACAAACTAGTGTTTACTGTTGGATTCTTCATGTCCGTGGTTGGTTGGGCTTTGGTTTTCTTCCAAAAACCAGAGAGTGAACGTATAGGCGAGTACTTCAGGTCTGATGAGGATAGGGATTTAGATAAGCCTATGGGATATGAAAGAGCCTTGCAGAGGGAGAAAGAGAGACATCCGAAGTTGTATGACGCTTGAGTTTGAGTCCTCTGAACACATCTTTTTTGTCTACTTGCCTGTAGACAAGGTATCATTATCCACACGCTTCGCCAATAGAAACGACATATGTCACGTGACCGATCTATATGATTTCCATACATTTTGTGTCGTATCTATTAGCGCAAGGCGAGAGAATGTTACTTTGTCTAGGCCTTCAGGCCGTTAGGTCGTAGTTTTGTTATAGATAGAACTGTTTGACAGCTATCGACACTTTGAATTATGTCAATGTCAGAAACGTCAAAGTGACGTTTCTAATACAATGTATTTGGTTTTAAGCAGTTATTGTTTAGAATGTGGGTACTCGTACGTAATTCAGTTTTTATAGAACCATTTACTATTGGAAATTATTTATTAGTTACCAAATTAGTTGGTAATAAGTATGTTATTAATTAACTAAGTATATTACGTGTTATGGCTGTAACTTAATAGCTTTAGAAAACTTAAAATTCAAGTTAACATTATCAGAGTAGTGCAGTTGAGAGTAGATAAGTTGAATGATGTATGTATTAAACCATTCATTGTAGGAATGTGTGAAGTGTATCGGTCTCAAAATAGTTTTGTAGTAGCACAATACATTTACATTTTTTTTACATTTAATATGTAAATATCGTTTGTTTTTTGTGGACTGCATTCATTGTCATGTAAGTTATGTTGGAATGTATAAAGTTTAATGGATATAGTATGATGGTCATACAATCATTATGTTTAAATGTTATACATTTGTATTTCGTGAATACAATGAGTTGTATCGAAATGTGTTGTTTCATTTTTCTCCGATGTCTGTCCCTTTCACACCATCATGCTATACGCCACTAAATTATATAGTATTGGATAGTTCAGTAATATATTCAAGTGTTCATTTCAGGGCCTAACTTGATCACTAGACACTCCATAGGTTGTTGCCTATTAACATTTGCAATACATTATTCCATTATTTTCCATCATAGCAGCAGTATAGTGGCAGCAGATGCCACTCACTCGCTTAGTACTCAATTTAATTTAAATGAGCATAAAATGTTTAATTCTACGACCAGAGACCGAATTTATTGGCGTGCCATAGACGGGTTCGCCCCTATTTATCACATGTCTTACGACATTAATGAATATAAGTAAATAATGGGCCAAATGGTTTAGGCACTCGCAAGAGACGCAAATTCGAACCAAATGAGTTTAAAAAAAATGGATCAGTGATTTTCGCTCCACGAGATTGACCGTGAAGGTAAAAATCGTGAGAAAACCTGCATGTCTGAGAAATAAGTCAAAGATATATATGTACCTGAGACTGCGACGGATTCACCATCTGTCACGTTGTCACTTAATCGTCTTCGTTGAAACGTTGGTGTTGTGGCGCTGGAAAGCGCGATTGTTTTTTCACAATATGCGTTTTTTTTTAATCCATGAATCCAACCATCGTTCGACCAATCCAAGAACATGTATGCAAGCTACGGGCAAAATCGTTATCGGATTTAGCAAATAGATGGATTATGATAATATTTATTTTTTCCTAGGTGAGACAATGTAAATAACGAAGTCCAACCGTTTAGAGTTGCATCATATGTTAGTAATCTATTAATCTTCTTAATATATATAAATCTCGTGTCACAATGTTTTTCCTCAATGGACTCCTAAACCACTTAACCGATTATAATAAAATTCGCACACCATGTGCAGTTCGATCCAACTTGAGAGATAGGATAGTTTAAATCTCAAATTATAGTTGCAAAGACTATATTTTATCCCATTACTCCCTCGGGAACGGGAACTACGCGGGTGAAACCGCGGGACGTCCTAGTTAGCCTAGTTAGTCCTAGCTAGTCCTAGCTAGTTTAATATATTTTTTAATTAATTCATTGTTTGTGTGTAGAAGTGCCGTGGTGGCCGTGGGGTTTGAGCAGTCGCCTGCTTTTCGAATGCAAGTTCGAATCCCAGCGGGGCCTGTACCCAATGATTTTTATAAAAACTTATTTACAGTGATTTCACACCACGTGCTTCACGGTGAAGGAAAATATCGTGAGGAAACCTGCATATGTCTGACAAGTATTTCGAAGACGTATAGTGTCTGAGACGCTGATAGACTTACCGTCTGTCACGTTAGCACTTAAAATATCATCATTGGTGAAAAGTGGGTGTTATTACAACACCTCTGCCTATCCCTTCGGGGAATACAGGAGTGGGCATATGTATGTAATTAATTGTTTTAGGGCGTATTTAGGGTACGTATCTTAGTTAGATGCATGAAGAGGAGCTCGTGGCACAGTTGCTATTGGGCATATCATTCGATCAGCGAAGTTAAGCAATCCTAATCCTAGCCAGTAGTTGGATGGGTGACCGCACGAGTCCCCTCCGTGCCTCGGAGAGCACGTTAAGCCGTCGGTCCCGGTTGCCAATCTTTGGCAATCGTTACAGGTCGGTCGGAGGCCTAAAATAGTCTGACAACTGGTTTAACCCAGATCACAGATTTTCCTCGTCAAAGGGGTTGCGAAGGTCAGATGGCAGTCACTTCGTATAAAAATCAGGTGATCAGCCTCATCGGGTTGAATCAAGTTCCAACCCCAACAATGTATGGGATAAGGCCAGGGACGATGATGATGATCTTAGTTAGATGCATGAAATAATTGTAAGGAATAATCGTAGCATGTGGCAAGGAGTAGTTGTCTACCCCATTGGGATACAGGTGTGGTCATATGTATGTATTTCGGTATTTAGTGTTGTAGTTGATTGATATTGTGGGTTATATTTTAGTTTTTTTTAAATTTAATATTTATATATTATGTCAGAAGTATACAGTTTTCCTCGTGTTTTAATTCCGTAAATCCTGTGGTGTAATTGATAAATTAGAGTTACGTCCTATATAGATGGTAACCTTAAAATGGATCATACATTATTTTGTAATTTTATCAGAATAATTTATCGTAAATAATGTTATAGGTAAGAAAATAGCGGTGTCCGGCCCTCACGACACTGTAGACGCTGTAAGGGAGGCGCTGAGAGACAAGAAATCCATCGAAGGCACCACCGAAGACGACGTCCTCAAAGAAACTAACAGGAACAAGGGATGAAAACCAAATTATTAAGGAATGACATTTATCAGCAACATTGGTATCTGCATTTGAAACAAATACAGCGTCACACCCAATATGAGCTGACTTATTCCCAGACATACAAGATATTTTACTGTCGTGGATGTCGCGGGAATTAATGTATGAAAGTTTATTCAAAATCTATGGGCTATTTATGTCTGGGAATAAGCCAATAAGATTGTTTAATTATGCTTTTAAAAAAGTACTTTAAAATCGTTAACATGGCATGATTAAACATATTGTAATGTATAATACTGAGAAGAAATTTTAATAAATACAAAATCAATCCCAAAAAAATAAGCCCATGGGTCACTGATTCAATGGTCACAGTTGATAAAAAAAAAAATATGTTTTACTTATATATAATCGTGTAGCTTGGGGAGACCAGTCTTTCGGTCTTCTCGCTCAAATGTATGAGAGGGAGATGGAGCTAATTAATTTTTTTTCTCACAGAGCGCACGTTTTAGTAGTTATATGTCCCTTGTATGTGGAATTCCAATCGATGCTGATAAGTGTGCTATCATTTGTTTTAATGTTAAAAAACCTATGTAGATAATATTCCAATTGTATTTTTAATCTGTTCCCATAGTTGGCAAATTTCATGTATATCTTGGTCGAGATTGACTGAGTACCAATATATTAGTTATTGATTAACATTTTGGTTGTTTTAAATTTTACCGAATATAGGTATTAGAATTATATAACAAGATTTTTCTTTGCAATACTGTGATACAATAGCATAAACTATGTCATGTTTTGAGATCTTAACATTATAAAGGAAAGTATAATTTGCGTGTTTATGTTGATATCAAAGAGCTGTACATAGCCGTTGACTAGTAGGTAGACTGTAGAAAGGTAAATACAATATTTACTAATTATTATTGTTGATTTATTTAACAATCCTCTTTCTTAAAGTAATTAACATTCAAATTATAAAATATCCTTTGTTTATATCGCACCCTCCGAACAATAGGGGCTCAATTCAAAAATATATTTTTTTCAGAAATATCAATCATTGTTTGGTAAGTTTCGATTAACTTTGGCAGTAATAATAATCTAGGTTGTGTTTTGTCGATTAAATTAACAAAAGTAAAGTTTATAATTTTTTATTTAATCTTAGCGTATTATGTATAATTTTAGGTCTATCTGTTATCCGAACTCATTTTCGCAAAATTTGCAGTTAAGCCCATATCGTTCTGAGGGTGCGATATGATTAGGCTCAGAATTAGTATTACGCTTGAATGTTCTTGCAAACTTGAATGTGCATTTGAAAATAGCCCCAGACAAATAACATTATCATGCTCTAGCGTTAATAGAAACAATAAAAAAAAATATGGGAGTGACATAAGTAACTCACGTGACATATGTCCGTGTAAATTTTGTAGCGTTTTTACTAGCGAAGTGTGAGCATAATACCACTATTTATGGTGAAGGAAAACAGCGTCAAGAAACCTGCATATGTCTGAGAAATATTTCAAAGGTGTATGTATAGTGCCTGCGACGGCGATAGACTCGCCATGTGTCACGTTGGCACTTGAACATCTTCGGTGAAGAGTGGGTGTTGTTACAACACCTCTGCCTACCCCTTCGGGGAATACAGGGATTTGTAGGCAAGACAAGACGCGTTGGCCTCAAATACAGTTGTTAAAAGGCATTTAAAGCCATAATATAGTTATTTATATTCTTAGTACGCGATCGTCGTCTCTTAACGTTAGTTTTACTGTTACTGTATATTTCCTGACCCTTTTAAGACATCATAACGGAATGGGCTTGCTTCGAGTCATTTTGGGTGAGAGTGCAGTATAAATCAGGGAAGCTTAACCATCCAATGGAGCATAATTCAGAATTACGTTGTAATATCGTATTGAAGTACACATTTATACTTTCACTGGCTTTTTCCAACGATTTCGTTCGTGTTGGTAACTGCTACGCGGCTATCATACATACTTACTTTAAGTTTTATATGATAAATTAGCTGCACCGTGCGTTTTCGCCCGCGAAGATTTAATTTAATTTCCGCGGAACCCTAAAGGTTTTTTTGTAATGAATAAAAATAGCCTCCTTATAACATTAGCTATGTAGCTGACAGTGAAAGTCCCGTTAAAGTCCAGACACGTCAGAACAGACAGACAGACGGAGAAATAATTTGAAAATTTGTTTTTTTAAGTCAGTACTTTAAAAAAGTGTTTGAAAAGTGAAAAGCTGTTATTTTGTAATTACAAACAGACACATACATTTAATGTATACATATGGATATACGTTTTAGTGTGTGTAAGTAGTATTTTTCACTGATTTAAAGTATCTAGTGAGAGGGATTATTATTACATTGTCGTTTATCGACATTTTCATTTTCTTATATTTCACTCTTAGCTCCGAACCGACACATTATAAAAGGAAAAGGTCTACTATGATCGTTTCAAGCGTGTATTAAGAACTTCTAAGCTTTGATGGTTCATTATGAGACCATTAAAAAAAAATATCTTGGAACCCACCGTCAAGATATCAAGAATCAAATTGGTGCAATAACTTCACAAAATTGCGTTCTGCTAGCTATTTATATAGAGATGTTTTGCCACTTATTTGTGCGATAAATAAGTAAATAAAACTATTTTAGGAAACTGGCTTCCGTTAGCGGCTTTGTCCACGGGTTGAGAATTTACTTAGTGAAAATGTAGCAGTCTATAAGAATTTTTAAAACCAAAAATGTTTTAATATAAATACAATATTTTCTTTTTTAATGTATTGTACCTGGCGTGTTTTCAGTAAGCGTTTACAAAGTAACATTTTCTAGCGCTTGCGCTAATACAAAATGTATGGAAATGACATTAATCAGTCACGTGACATATGTCACTCCCGTACATTTTGAATCGTTTCTACCAGCGAAGGGCGAGTATAATGTTACTTTGTCTATAGGCCCTGTCGTAAGTATATTGTCTTAATCTGAAGGCAAGTTAATCATAACATCTATTAATCTCAAGTTTTTTGGACCGCCGCAACCGTGGGAAACTACATTATATTTTTTCGTCACAAACAATGTTGACAAGGATAGATCGGACAACTAATTGAGGCCATCTCCTTTAGCTATGTTGTATAAATTATTATCATACAACATAGCTAAAATGTATAGTAATGTAGAATTGCTTTGGTTTGTTGTGCTCTCCGAGGCACGGAGGGATCTCGGGCGGTCAAAAAATAAAAAATATCTTTATTCGATTAGACTTTTTACAAAGAATTTACAAATCGTCAGAAATACACGATTACATAGGATTATACATGCTACCGCCAGGTTCGGAAGGTTGCTTTTACTGTGAAGAACCTGGCAAGAAAGTCATCTTTTAAAAAAAAAAATTTACAGCTTTGAGTAATACAATATAAATCATAAAACACCTATCCAACTCTAATAGACTTGTGAGTACAACCAACGCCTAGAGATAGGGTTAGGGTATCGAATGATATGAGCAATAGCAACTGTGCCATAGCTCCTCTAACAAGTTCATATGTAAACACCATTATTACCGTAACAAACTGAATTAATTCTCCTACAATAGCACTTATATCGCAGGCGATAAAGCTTAATATCCCCATTATCGGATTATCGCCTCATTAGGCTGTCTCGCACAGTGACCAGTCGCTTATTGTATTACTAGTTATCATAGATATTATGTTACATAATTCATATTCATTAGATATACAAGCGTAATCTATGCCGATAAATAAAATTTAAGTGTCTGTTTGTAATACAAAAATAACATCTTTTCACTGAATGCATATGAAAGTATATACGGTATGAAAAACCTATTTTAATACAACATGTTTTTCTGTCTGTTAGTCGGTGTGTTCGTTCAGGCTAATCGCCGAAACTGGCGGATAGCTAATGTTACAAGGAGTAGCTTAGGCAAATTTTATAAAAAAGGGTCCCGTGGATCACCCATGAAATTAAGTCTACGCGGATAATATTTATAGACGTATAGATATATACATAGATGTATAGATAGGTAGGCTATTCATTAACGCGTTCACTGCTAACGACGCGTATGTGCGTCCAACTGTTAGAGAATTTACGAACAAGTTGAAATGTTAGCAGTGAATGTGTTAACCCGAAAAATTAAAGGACTTTTTCATGGTAGTTGATTATAAGCGGGTGAAATCGCGGGGCTCAGCTAGTAGTTTATATAAAAAGTCTATGTAGTTTATAATAATTTTGTAAGAAAAATATATTGGGGTAAACTGTTCGCTTTCAGGAAGAACGTTTTCAATTTCCGCACTGTGTAATGAAATGTACATTGTAAATATTAATAATAGAGAAGTTAATATTTCCTACGCTTCTTATATTAATAGTGCGCTCCTATTCGTATGTATTAGAACTAGCTACTAATGTTTCCTGCGAATACGTCAGCAATGGTTTTTTTATAGAAAAAATTAATCCGATAACTTCGCTGTCACCAGGAATATATGTTTCAAAAAATTAAATAATGCAGTTTTAGGTTTCATCTGAATAGAGTTCGATACCAGGGGGTATTAAGAACTTCTTAGCTTTGACGCCAAAGCTCAGAAGTTTTTGGTACTGAGGTGCACATCCCTAGGGCGCTCACTGCCCAACACTACACCATAACGGGTGCAGGTGAGCGAGGGAGCCTTGCAGCCGTCGCGGCGCGAGAGGAAGGAGATCAGCTCAGTAGGCCGGCGACCGCGCTTGTATCTGTCCAACTATTTCATAGGCAACACCTATGCCTCTTACTAATCTCTCGCTATCCTTTCTCTTGTCGATCGTTTCAAAGTCAAAAGTCAAAAGTATCTTTATTCGATTAGACTTTTTACAAAGTACTTTCAAATCGTCAGAATGACATAATTATACAGGATTATACATGCTACCGCCAGGTTCGGAAGGTTGCTTTTACTGAGAAGAACCTGGCAAGAAACTCAGTAATTACTCTTTTCAAAAATATTATACAATTTAAAGAATACAAAATAAATAATTTAAAAAACAATGTTCCAATGCACAAATGTCGATAATAACTAAAAATCTAGTACATCTACTTATAACTACATGCGTAGCTTGAGATGACCAGCCCCACAAGCACCTGTTCACAAGTATGACGTGAATGCCAGCCATTGACCTCCTCAACCATCATAGAGGGAAGTGGACAACCCGTCATCCAGACGCCGCCGCAAGCAAAGGCATTTTAGTGAGCTTGACAACTCAAGCCAGTCGAACTAAGATCAAAATTAATAAATATTAAGAATTGTAACATAAGTACAGTGTCCATGAGAATACTTACAGTATTTATCTGGTTTGCTTTGTATACATTTCTATCATTCATGTGTACAGCAAGAATAAACAGTTATCAATTCGATCTATAGTTTCCTTGAGTAGTCTATATAAATACGCTCTTTTTAAACCGATGATGGTAGGCACCGAGTACCTACTCCTTTGAGTATTTTTCGCTTTTCCTCATAGGATTTGGCTCAATCCCCTTCAAACAACCACGCCCACAAGAAAAATCCAAGATCCTGTATATTGGTAACGCGTGAGTGCGTCTATGGGCTGCAGTAACCGCCCACCACAAGTCGTTTGCCACCTTTGTTTTTTTCACTACTTCTGTATACAAACCTTTTCCATCTTATTTAGTTGCCGACATCCGAGTGAGTCCATGAAAATAATCGACATTATTTTGCGGAGCTATCTGAACTAGTACCCGACTTTAGCAAAGAAAAATGCTTCTTAGGCTACTCATCATCACAATATTTAAGGCTTTTGTATGTAGTTGTTTGGTTAAAGTCGAGTGCAAGGTTCACACAGACTCTTGGTATCAGTACCTGGAGTCCCCCTAAGCAAGGAGGATGGCCACCGGGGGTTTTAGTGTGGTAAATCCCATATACCCCGACCTGCCTCTCCCAGGGTCGGGGATCTTTTGAAGGTTGCATTAAAAGGCTGCAGTCGATGCTTACCATAATTTGAAATGTACTTATGTTTGTCTCTTGAATAGTATACAAAAAAATCGTCAATCTTCATCTAATTTCGTAAGTACATAAATACCTTGAAATTGGTTTTCGTTTGAAAGATTAGGAGTTAAGGCATAAGCTAAGCACTTTATCGCTTAGCCACTGAACCATTAGGTATTAGTATGATTTTTCATTACCATTTCTAACGCTTTAGCGATGCGCGATGGCGAGCGGAACCGCGATAGTTCAAACATCTCGATGCATCGCGATTGTTTCCAATCGCAGTCGATAGTAGCGAATACGACTCGCATGTAGTCGTCATTCATCGTCAATCGGCACGATGCATCGCGTCGGCCAACGATCAGTTCGGTTAGATTCGGCGCGACTCGGATCAATCGCTAGCATCAACAATCGAAAATCTCCCGATTGTTTCATCGCTAGCGCGATTCGATGGTTGTCTCGATGGTAAATTTGAGTGGCTGCGATTGTTTAAACATCTCGCAATCGCACATCGCTAGGCTTAATTACAGAATCACGACTTAAAGCCTCAAGCGGAGAAATTGAAAGCTTAATGCAATAAGTCGTTAAGCTTCTTACGACATTTTCCTTATAAGGTAAAAAACCGGCAAATTGCTTTTTGTTGAAATGAATATTAAACTCACAGTTACATTAAAAAACCTCTTTTTTAAATTGTAAACAGACTGTTTTCCTTATACGGAATACGAAATTAGCCTCCACCCGCAGCTTCACGTGTAATTAAGATTTCACATGCAAACTTCATACACATTTTCACTCGTTTAGGGGTAGAATTTTGGAAAACCCTTTCTTAGTGTATAGTTACACCCCACAAAGAACACACCGTCCAAATTTCATGTCTCTAGGACCAGTAGTTTAGTTTGTGCGTTGATGTAATCATAAGTCAGTCAGGACATTGAATGTAGTAATAATATGCAAGTATAGATATATTGCTGTGGTGGCCTTGAGGTTTGAGCAGTCGCCTGCTACGCAAGCGACGCAAGTTCGAATCCCAGCGGGGTCTGTACCAATGAGTTTTTCTAGAAAACTTATGTACAGTGATTTCACACCACGTTTTTTACGGTGAAGGAAAACATCGTGAGGAAACCTGCATATGTCTGAGAAGTAATTCAATGACGTATTTAAAGTGTCTGAGACGGCGATGGACTCACCATCTGTCACGTTGGCACTTGATCATCTTCGGTGAAAAGTGGGTGTTATGATTACAACACCTCTGCCCACCCCTTCGGGGAATACAGGCGTGAGCATATGTAAGTATGCATGTAATTATTTCATAATAGCAGGAGATAGCTAATTGAATTGCTTAGACATCTCAATGATTGCTACGGTGCTACGATGCTGTCACTCCTGTGTAGTGCCGTCGCTACGAAGCTTCGCTACGGCGCTACTACTTACTTATATTACATTACTAGCTTTTGATTACGACTTCTTCCGTGTGAATTAGTTAATTCTAACGCTAATTTTAACACGTGATTGATCTAAGCGTGATTATATATAACAAGCAGCTTTCCTCTAACACTGAAATATTTTATCAAATTGACCTGAGATCAGCACGTTCCAGCAAACAAACAAGGTTAATATATGAAGTATAGATAAAAGGTGAAAAATATATACATAGTTTTGGTGATGTTAGAATTTCGTAGCAAGTGCTACGATGCTACGTCACAACGTAGTTTCGTCGACCTTCGTAGCGCTTAAGGTTACAGATGAGATCCTCTCAGACCATTTCACCGGCACTTATTGTAATCACCCAACCATTAGCCTGGAGTTACTGAGTCACCAACTTTCGGCTCTAAAGGGGAGGTCTAGTGTATACTTTATGAGGACATTAAGGGTTATGTTAGTTACGTTTTTTGTTGGTAATTTGTAAAGTTTGGTTACATACATCTCTATACAGCTAAATGAAATGGAAGTGTCTGTTTGTAATCCCAAAATAACAGCTTTTCAATAAATGTATAAGATCTCTCCTGGCTGTCTGTTTGTTCTGGACCGATTTTAACGAAACTTTAATTGGCAGATAGCTAATGTTGTAATGCCATATAAGTTTTTGGGGTCGATCACCCTTTACATTTAGGGGTATGCAAAATAGATGCTGGCATTCGGCAAACATCAGACCTGGACACACATTTCATATAAATGGGTCCAGCCGTTTCGGAGCAGTTTGGTGACAAACATCGCTTCACGAGAATTTTATATATAAGACAATGTTTGTTGTTTTACAAATGACTCTTTAACGGTCAAAAACCATTGCCATCCACTCGGAGTTTAGCCGCAGGCAAATTCTCAACCAGAGCGGAATGTCAGAGGTAGGAATTCGCTGGAATGCCTGTGATTCCCAACAAACGCCGCATCCCTTTATCGTGTTTAAATTACGTACGCATTTTACCTGCGGTTATTTCGTGCTGTGAAAAAATAACCTGGGAAATTGAGTCCGTTTTCCAGCCGGGAAAATGACGTGATTTTCACATATTCACATTTTAAAGCTGCGCGTGGTTTTTGGATGTGCTGCGATAACCATATTCGTTCGGATTTAATCTAGATTTCACGATGTAATCTGCGTGTAGATTAACTTTTTATTCGTATTGAATATCGTGCTAAGTTATTTTTGTGTGTAACAATAAGCCGTGGTGGCCTTGAGGTTTGAGCAGTCGCCTGCTACACTAGCGACGCAAGTTCGAATCCCAGCGGGGCCTGCACACATGAGTTTTTCTAAAAAAAACTTATGTACAGTGATTTCACACCACGTGCGTCACGTTTACAGTGAAGGAAAACATTGTGAGGAAACCTGCATATTTCTAAGAAGTAACTTACAGACGTATGTATAGTGCCTGAGACGGCGATGGATCACGGCTCACCATCTGTCACGTTGGCACTTAATCATCTTCGGTGAAATGTGTTGTGATTACAACACCTCTGCCTACCCTTTCTGGGAATACAGGCGTGAACACATGCATATGTAGGTAACAATAAGTTCATCTACATATCGCATACTCAGAACGATAGGGGCCCAACTCCAAATTTTGCGAAAATTAGTTTAGATCATATGCAGACCAAAAATGGATGCTCTAGGCAATTTTTTTTAAATCCTATAAAATTTGTTTTTTTATTTATCGCCAAATTTGTATTCTACTCGAAAGTAGTTAAATATATACATACATATGCTCACACCTGTATTTCCCGAAGGGGTATGCAGAGGTGTTCAATCACGTATCAGTAGCAGGCGACTGCTCAAACCTCAAGGCCACCACGACTAGTAAAATAATTACTATAAAAGGTAGTAACACATTCACTGCTAACATTTCAACTTCTTCGTAAATTCTCGAACAGTTGGACGCACATACGCGTCGTTAGCACTACGCGTTAATTCAAACTGGAATGTCTATGAATGGAAGTTGTAACAAAAATTTATTTTTGTATTGAGCCGCTATCGTTCTGACAGTGCGATATTATTTAATAGGTAGTCAAAAAGTGCTACAATATTTTTTTATTTAACTACGAAGAAATATATAAACGAATAATATAAAACCGTGCCCTTAATACAAATCGCGGCCTGGAAAATACTAATACTAACCTAATAATTAATGTATTTTTCGTTCTCAGTCAAGTCAGTATGCATGCAAACCTTTTTAAATTCAGATAAAACGAATAACACGACCGCGATAAGGGTCCATATTAACATACATTGCTGATCCCGGGCTATGTCAACTTCTCTTTCGATACATTACCCGGGATGTGGAGAAAATCCCTGAATTTATAGCCCCACCCTTGATGTTCGGAATTTTTCACACTGTGTATAAGTGAGCTTTAGATTTGTCGGGAAGCTGAAATTGGATTGTTTTAAGGATTCAATCATTTAAGACGTGTTTTATCTTCATGTTGTGTCTACGTTGTAAAAGTTCCGGTAGGTACCAATTTTACTAAGTCTTGAATCCTCTTATTACAAAACATAGAGTTAGAAAGGTTTAAAAGAAGTTCCATATATTTTGGTCCACACACACACACTAACTATCATATATACAGAGCGTAAAAGAGCATTTATTTATACGTGAGTTAATAAATTATTGAGTACAAATATTTAAACTTAGGATACGTACCTGCCTTTAATTTATTGTTTTAATTCATTCATGTTTGCTTTTCTCACAGTCAATAAAATATTGTTACATTACAAAGTATAAGAAATGATAATGTATGTTGGGGAGCTCAGATGTCTATATTACAGGCTCTCCGCCTAGTTTAGCCATCTGCGGCAATACCACAGTATTCAATATTATTGTAATAATTACCCATTGTAACATTTACTTATCTATGATTATGTGTGTTAACTGTACTTACTTACTGTGGCAAATTAATATTATTATTGTTTTTTTTTGTGACGTGGATACGAAAAGGGATGGCTATAGATTTAGTCCGGGCCCGGTCTAGCCTAATCAAATCAAAAAGATTTATTCACCATAAGGGACACTTGGAACACTTATTGAACGTCATTTTGTCTTACGCTAACGATAGGCTAATTTAGCACAGTTTCCAAATATAAGCCTGGCTTTTTTTTACATATGTCTCTTTTTTATACATAATCAATGTACAAACCCAAAGTTTGTAAACAATAAAATGATAGCTGATATGCAATATTATATTTACCAAATGAAATACAACAAACCAATATAAAACAATAATAAGATTGGTTTCAATATCAATATCAATCTTCAATAGCAACAGCAATAATGTGTAAGAACAAAAGAGAATCGGAACTATTTCAAATTTAAAAACATTATTTTTAAGTAATTGTAGAAGGCCAGCAGCAAAATAGGTCCCGGCCTTCTTGCATACTACAATAAATTAAACAACCTATGTACAAAGACATTGATCAAAGACATGTTTTACTACAAATTAATGTAAGAGTGAGCAACTCCTTGCCATGCTTGGCTATCATCAATATACTCAGTTAGTTGTCAGTCGATTGTTAAAACGAACGTGCATCGCATTGGCATTCCTGATTATTAGCAACATTGATTTTGACAAATTGTGTCGGGTATAAGCATTAACAAAATGAAATAACTACAACGCGATGTGAAATAGTACAACGCCAACTTGCGGTGAAAATCAACATTAATTACGTTAAACACTCACTTTTCACTGAAGATTTTTAGTTATGTTAATTTTTATCGACATTTGTGCATTGGACCTTTGTCCATGAGCTTACGTTTCTTAAATTATTTGTTTTGTATTCTTTAAATTGTATAATATTTTTGAAAAGAGTAATTACTGAGTTTCTTGCCAGGTTCTTCTCAGTAAAAGCAACCTTCCGGTAGCATGTATAATACTGTATAATTATGTCATTCTGAATTGTCATTTTGAAAGTACTTTGTAAAAAGTCTAATCGAATAAAGATACATTTGAGTTTGACTTTGAAGGTTGACCATCTTAAAATTCTTTTCAGACAACGATATTTTCCTACAGCGTATCCTGAACTTTTTGAGCAAAATCATTAGTTCTGGTAATATTGGACTGCTGGGATTTGAACTTGCATCGCTTTACTCACTGTGATATAAATCCACACTGTATTGGTGCACACAAAAAGTTCAACAGTTATAATAGTAATTAATGAACAAACTACCCACAGTGGGATCATTACCATAAAGCATAGTTTACGCAAATCCACGGGCCAGGTGTAAATATGCTGATTAGAACTAATTCAACTAGATAGTGCATTGGACCCCTTACTTCACGGTTGACTTACTTGTGTATTTGAGATATCAGCTAAAGTGTCGCGCGGTTTATCTTCAAATCACCCGAATGTCAACCACAATGGAGATGGATTTTTTTCTACGGTAAAGGTATGGAGAACCATCGTGGAATAGAAGCTGGCTTTATTACCTTCTCTGCATAGTTAAGAATACAATAGCTCGTAAATCCAAAAATCGATTCAGAGACTTCCAATACATTCCAAATAATCGATATAAATCAGAACACCGCGCATCCCTACAGAGTACAAACGCTTACATTACCCCGGAGAGTAATCCATGTAATTACTTTGACACGAAGTATCTATCATAATGGGATTATTCCTATCTGAGATAAAGCCCGGAGTTCATTTATTAGCACAATTCGATCCATCCCAAATTCCGGTATAATTAACTCAGTAGCTATTTCAATATGCCTCATGTTTCGCGTTCCACTGGACTTAGCAGCAATATTGAAGGAATTCTAACAATGGTAACTATTATTAATCTACCCTCCTCCATTTTGATTCCTATTGTTGTTGCGCTAAGGTGTCTTGTTCTTTGACATGGAATTAATGTACATTACTCCGGGAGATATCCGCTACGCCTGCGGGATTATTGCTGAGTGACAGAATTCATAGTTTGCGTGTTTGGGGTAGCTCTTCATTATAGGGTGTTCGAATTTTGAATAGATATAGCCGTGTGGTTATAATTGTTACTTGGTCTCAGATTCAAACTTGCATTCAAACTATCGTGTACTAACGTAATACACTAAGTGGTACCCGAGTGGGTGGAAAGAGATAAATCCATTAAAACCTACGAAATATGATTCAACGATGTTCAGAATGGTTTGAAGTACCCTTGTGGGACCCTTTTCCTATTCATATTACAAAAGAGACTATCAAACAATGCATAGCTAAATAATCTATACAGATAAATAAAATTGACTTGGGGAGCCGTGGTGGCCTCGGGGTTTGAACAGTCGCCTGCTACGCAAGCGACGCAAGTTCGAATCCCAGCGGGGTCTGTACCAATGAGTTTTTCTAAAAAACTTATGTACAGTGATTTCACACCACGTGCTTTTCGGTGAAGGAAAACATCGTGAGGAAACCTGCATATTTCTGAGAAGTAATTCAAAGACGTATGTATAGTGCCTGAGACGGCGATAGACTCACCATCTGTCACGTTGGAACTTAATCAAATTCGGTGAAAAGAGGGTATTGTGATAACAGCACCTCTGCCTACCCCTTCGGGGAATACAGGCGTGAGCATATGTATGTATGTATAAATAAAATTGAAGTATCTGTTTAAAATTTCAAATTAACAGTTTTTTACTGAATGAATATCACGTGCAGGTTTCCTCATGATGTTTTTCTTCATCGAGAATATCAACGCACATAAGTTTGTAGAATAACTCATTGGTATAGTCCCCACTGGGATTCGACCTTGCGTCGCTTGCGTAGTAGGCGACTGCTCAAACCCCACGGCCACCATGGGTCTAATATTACCTGCAATTTTATATCGAAGACTGAATGGTAATTCCTATTATGCCCTTACTCTCTAAATTTAAAAAAAATCTACTAACCGCGGTTTTGAAGATGTTCTACCATATTGAATGAATGTTTCCGCATAAAATCATACTACACACAGGTTTTATCCTTTGATTCGTATTAAGATTGATCTAAACGGCGACGTAGCGTGCGCGTTGGCACGAATTTTCCAATCCAATAAATTGGAATTCGACACGAAATATACCTAATCCGTATTATCTTGACATCACATGTGACTTAATACTTGTACTTAAGATTGTATAACTAAGAGATGTTATATTACTATTGTTGACTCTCTCGCTGGTCTAGTGGTCGCAAGCGCTACCGCGGAACACGAGGTCCTCAGTTTTATCCCGGGTCAGGCAAAGTATTATTCGGTGTTTCCAGTTGTAATTCCCCCCGGAGTCTGGATTACGTGCCCTGTTACTTGCAATGGAATCGCTCCCTATTACATGGGGCTTAAACATAACACTATCAATAAGGACACCTGTGTAGGCACAAGTTCTTATTGGTTAAGTCCCTTTCGGGGAATACAGGCGTGAATACATGTATGTTGATGTAAATACAGGATTTTCATGGTGGAATTATAAGAAGTAAAGTTTAAAAAAAATCAGCGGTCATCAGGGATTGAAGTTGAATCGGAAGAAAAGAAAAATTTACTTCGATTTCGGAGGAAAAATGTCTTTAGTGCTTTTGCCAATCACACGAATGGAACTTATTCCCAGCAGGGCAATTCTCATTACCCATAATGGGCTGGAGTTGACTGGCGTGGTTATTTTGGGGAGCGCTGAATTTAATTACGAAAATGTTCAGAATTGTCGTTTTAAGTCCGTCTCTCTCTTAATAAAATACAGGACGATTTTTTTTCCTGCATTGCATTGTTTGTTGCAGTCTTAGGGAGCATCTACTATTAACGTGAGGTATTTACGAGGTACCTATATTTTCAAGTGTTTTTCACCGCAATGTCGTAGCAATAAAAGTTTTATGAAACGAATTTACATTAAAATATGCATTTTGAATCTCGCGGTTCCGGGATGGTGGCAGCGCGATGTGGCTCGCGTTGCCTTACACAGCGTGGTCTCCAGGGGCGGCGACACAGCTGCCCCGGGGATGTGCCTCGGCAAAGTGTGGGGAGACACCAGTGCGATCTATCAGAGTACCCAGAAAATAAACAGATCAGAGTTACATGATGATTGAATGAGTAGTCAAGGCTTCAACACTTAGGAAGACGCTCAAGAGGACTTAGTTTGAGAGTCCATAGTTCATCAATAACTTAGCAGAGTAACCTTAAATTATTTACTCGTCAAAAACTATTCTACTACTAACCTAGTCAACCTAACTACTAGTCAAAAATTAATAACTGGAACACTCATTGTACGTAATTTTATAGACTTACTTAGGTAAATTTACTTTACGACTGCTTCTAAATTTAGGCCTCTCCGAAGAAGTTAATAAAAACCAATTTGAAACATGGCGATGCAAAGTTCATGAGTATTTACCAATACCGAAGCTTTTAAATTTTTTATTAAATATACTGGAGACTTTGTGTCAACAAATTTGTATAATTTTTAACTGATTCTGTCGTATCATATTTGGCGGAGAGCCAAATAAACTGACAAAAATGGCACATCAGCAGAATATAGTTCAAAATTTGCGCTTAAGTATACTGTGTACTTTATTTTTTCCAGCTGTAAACTTAATTTTGCTCGACTAGTTATAATGAATATTGAATATGTTGACTTTCAATATGACTGTTTAAAACCCATTCAATAACGGCGTACCGCAATGAGCATCCTAACCCTTCGAGCATCTGAAACAAATGAATGTAGATGTATGAAAGTCTAGCGTGTACCATACGATACAATTATCAGGTAATTTTTTCCAGTATACGCTGGCTTTTCACGATACGTGAAGCTTATACAAAGGTTTTATACCAGAAATGATGCCACATCGCTTTCACCGTAAAGCGAAAAGGAAAACATTGTTAGGAAATCCATTTCTGATTTCTATCTGATTATTTCTGAGAAGACATTTGAATATAATGCTTGAGTGTTAGACTCGATTCGATGTATTGCGCCGTGTTCGATGAGTAGCGACTAGGCGTGTGACAGACTCGCTACCATCGACAGCAATTGAAAACAATCGTGATGCATTGATATGTTTTAACAATCGAATAAAATAATCGAAATAATTACGATTAGCCCCTTGCCAACACGCATCGGTACTACAACTCGCCACACCGGTGGCTGTGATTGTGACCCGTTTTCCATTCAACTACCCAAAGACCACAGTAGACTTACGAAAGTTGTCAGTAACCCAGCAACCCAGTTTTTGTTGTGACAGACGTTCGCGTAACTTTACATCCCTTTGCGTCACAAAGGTGGTTAAGTAAACACAATTCTCGTGTGACGAAAAGTAGTTACCGTAAATTGTGGTCGCTTGGTACAATACGGGTGTAATTACTGACCCTTAACGTCTTACTCTGACAGTACGGCCTCTGAAGGTATGTCACTGTATTTTTACCAGTTTTCTATTGCATTGTATATAATTATGCCCCAGAAGGGTCCTCGTAGGGGTAATCAGTGGTGCTGTATTAATAACTTCTAAGGCACCTAGCAATATAATGAATTGGAAGTGTGCTGTATGAAAACAGGAGAGCATAATACAGATTGAAGATAATGTAATCATTGATTGAAGATAATGCGTACGTGTGTGTACATAATTTGTCTGTGTACCTTTCCACGGTTGAACCACTTAATCAATTTTGCTGACGTTTGAAATACATACATACATATGCTCACGCCTGTATTCCCCGAAGGGGTAGGCAGAGGTGTTGTTACCACAACACCCACTTTTCAGACGTGACAGATGGTGAGTCTATCGCCGTCTCAGGCACTATACATAAGTCTTTGAATTACTTCTCAGAAATATGCAGGTTTCCTCACGATGTTTTCCTTCACCGTAAAGCACGTGGTGTGAAATCACTGTACATACGTTTTTTAGAAAAACTCATTGGTACAGGCCCCGCTGGGATTCCAACTTGCGTCGCTTGCGTAGCAGGCGACTGCTCTAACCCCGAGGCCACCACGGCTCACGTTTGAAATAGAGATAACATAATTCATACATTAGTTCCCGCGACCTCGATTCTAATTCTAATTCGATTTCGCGAAATAATTTTTTATACCAAAACAAAAGCCGGTGGATGTGATTGTAATAAAATCATGCATGTCTGGGAATAAGCCATTATAATTATATGTGTAACACTTCGACCGAACTAGCACGCGAATGAGGTTTAAATATAGAAGTCATCACATAGATGGCATTGAATGCTCATATTGCTCATTAAAACGTCTATGCATGCGATCATTGTAGCCTTTGATCGATGATCTGTAATGATAGCATAGAAAAAGAAAATAACAGAACGCAAGCCTCCACATAATCGCGAAACTTACACGTGTCCTTACGAGCGTCTTACTCACACATTGGCACCTAGTTTTAGGTGAAAAGTGGGTGGAGCATACTGAACACCTTTGCCTGCTTATCCCTTCAGGGACCTTTTGATGAGATGAAAGCTTGCTAATATAATTTTTACCACTGTGAATACCTGTGAATATTTACATTAATTTTATAAGTGGCATATTTGGACCGATGTATCTAATATATAAAACTCTCGTGTCGCGGTATTTGTTACCAAACTCCTCCGAATCGGTAGGATCGATTTTTATGAAATTTTGTGTGCAAATCGGGTAGAATCGGCCAATATCTATTTTTAATACCCAACCTTCGTTTATAATATTCTTAAAAATGGTCAAGAAAAATACAATACGAGACAGTACGATCTCTGAAAACCGTGCAGTTGCTCTTCCAACTAAGCTTCTTCTGATCCTACCTGATCCAGAGGTCGTGGGTTCGAGTCCCGGTTCGTATTTTTCTTGACCATATTTGAGAATATAGAATGTAAACATGAGTGCCATTCAAAACCAATCTAAGATTGTTAGTTTTATTATGTTTTTATTTTATCCTTATGATTGTATTAGATGCATGCTAGTAATAAGAGTCACTTGCTGGTTTTTCCAGAAGGATATTTTTTAAACCGGTGGTAATTTTTTCGACGCCCATTAGACCTATATCAGAGTCTAACTAAACTCTAAATATATATAACTCAAAGGTGACAGACTGACTGACATAGTGATCTATCAACGCACAGCCCAAACCACTGGACGGATCGGGCTGACATTTGGCATGCAGGTAGATGTTATGGCGTAGGCATCCGCTAAGAAAGGATTTTGATTAATTCTACCCCCAAGGGGATAAAATAGGGGATGAAAGTTTGTCAATTTTAAACCGATATATTATATAAAACAAAATCTACGCGGGTGAAACCGCGGGGCAAAGCTAGTAATAATTGTCATTTACATACATACATATGCTCACGCTTGTATTCCCCGAAGGGGTAGGCAGAGGTGTTGTAATAACAACACCCACTTTTCACTGAAGATGATTAAGTGTTAACGTGAGAGATGGTGAGTCCATCGCCGTCTCAGACACTTTACATTCGTCTTTGAATTAATTCTCAGAAATATGCAGGTTTCCTCACGATGTTTTCCTACACCGTAAAGCACGTGGTGTGAAATCACTGCACATAAGTTGTATAGAAAAACTCATTGGTACAGGCCCCGCTGGGATTCGAACTTGCGTCGCATGCGTATTGATTGATGAATGATGCTAATGAATTGTCATTTAATCTTCTTTTTATTTATTTTTGTCTTCGACACAGGAAGCAGCCCTCCTGTCCTTACATTTTGTGACTAAGCGTGGGATTGATTGCATCCCCTAAAACGGGTCATGGGCCAAATTGGATAATTTGATTGATTACATTATAAATTCACACTTTAAAGTCGCATCGAAGCTTAAATGGATGCACGATTGTTTTAGGAATTAGTTATCAATGCCTTTGTCATTTCCAGCATTGTAAGTCAAGTTATTATTTGACAAAAATAAGCCTGGGAGCCAGGATCACTCGTACACAATAAATCTGTACATTTAAATACAACTGAAATGTCTGTTTGTAATTCTACATAATGCTCACGCCTGTATTCCCCGAAGGGGTAGGCAGAGGTGTTGTAATAACAACACCCACTTTTCACCTAAGCTGATTAAGTGCCAACGTGACAGATGGTGAGTCTATCGCCGTCTCAGGCACTATACATACGTCTTTGAATTACTTCTCAGAAATATGCAGGTTTCCTCACGATGTTTTCCTTCACCGTGAAGCACGTGGTGTGAAATCACTGTTCATAAGTTTTTTAGAAAAACTTATTGGTACAGGCCCCGCTGGGATTCGAACTTGTGTCGCTTGCGTAGCAGGCGACTGCTCAAACCCCGAGGCCACCACGGCTCTATCGTTTGTAATTCTAAAATAACATATTTTCACTTGTTTAACTGGCAGATAGCTAATGTTACAAACCGTCGGAAATTTCACACTTACACAGACGCGCATCTACGACATAATAAGCGTCATCGGTGAAATGTCAGTATGGGGTGTCAGGTCGTGGACGAACGTGATACCTACGTCATCAGTAAGCGGTGTCACGTCAAGACTGATATGTGTACGTCATTTACGTTTTTACCATACATTAAACTTCAAATTGATAAATTAACATTGCTTTATCACAGTTAGTAAAGAAACCGTCATCTCAATGGAGTAAATTTTCTTATTAAAAAAAATTTTCAGAATAATTTATTAGTTTTTTTTCAACAACCACTTGTCATTGCGGAAGCTGCTGTACTCAAGCTCATCATCATCCTCCTGCCCTTATCCCATGTTATTTGTGGTCGGCGCAATGCAAGTTCTTCTCTTCCATTTCTCTCATCGGCCGTCATATCTGTATTCACTCCTATTTTAGCCTTATCATCTTTCACACAATCCATCCATCGTTTCTTAGGTCAAGGTCATCGCCGTTAAATAAATAAAAGAAAGAAAAAAGCTCTTGATTTGTATACTGCTTAGTAAGCTTATATTTATACTATGTCCAAGTTCCAAATCAAAGAAGCGTTAAAAGTTTAAAGACGTTTCCCTTATTTTCACGTCATGTAATAAAAACAAAATCGGAAGTACGGTCCAGGACCGGTTTTTATTGGACGTGACATCTGGAGCCAGCTCATCAGAAAGTTTTTATTAAAGATTGAGGAAATAAATCAAACTTATATTAACTTTGATTTATTGGCTTCCTTTTAAAAGTTTGGCTTCACAAAATTAAGTTGCTCTTGCACTGGAAATACTTAATGAGGTTGAATACTCACGCGAAGGCTTCTTGGGCACACAGAGTAATTGAAATCACGACCCGTGTGCCTTGAAATCTATGTTTTCTGTAATTCAAAAGGGTACTTTATCATAAGTAAGACTCTAAGGAATTGATATACTCATAGAATAACTAAAAACTAACATAACTAAAGACCTTAAAAATATAATCTTATAACTAAAAACCTTAAAAAATATAATCTTATAACTAAAATATATTATTAAAAGGCAAGGTTCTGAAAATACTGGCAGCATTCCCCCTTTGGATGGCAAGACTAATTTCTTGGCCGAGGTTTTCTGTAATTATTTCTAAGTGCGAATCTATACAGGTAAACAAAAGGAAGTGTCTGTTTGTAATTATAAAATAAAAGCTTTTAAAAAAACTAATTTTTAAAATTAATCTATGTTTGCCTGTCTGTCGATCTGTTTGCTAATGGCTAATCTCTGAAACGGACGATCCATTTTAACTATAATACCACATTCATAGACATAATACTAAACTTCTGCAGTACGAGATTGAATATTTTACAATACATTTATTCTGTGGTTTAAGTGTAGTTTCTTAGCTTCGGCCCGTGACTTTTCCCGCGTGGCGATGCCAATTTAATGCCTCTTTATGTATTCCTGACAACGTGTGTGCAAAATTATGGTAGTTAAGGCGTGAAAGCGTGAAAACTCACGTTCTTCTGCCCGTATCCCATATTATTTGGGGAAGGATACTGGCGACTGGGATCATTAGCTAGTTGGTATAATATTTGTTTTAAAATATCAACTAATAAAGTCCACAAACCTACTCGGACGACCACACGTTGCCAGACTAGTGTAGTGAAATTTCCAGGAACCTTTTCATGTAAACGCAAAATATTTCACTTTAGTTTCGTTATTAAAAAACTCGGAACAGGCTCCCGAAGCTACAGCTAGTATAATATTTACATGAACTGGTGAATACTTACTTTCAAACCCTTACTCGCTAAGGTATTCAGGAGTCTGCCGTGTAGTTTCTTTAGAGTCGGGTAAATAGTGTGTAGGATTAGCGGTAAAGGAGCTCTGAGCAGTTTTCCTACTTTGTGAATATTTAAAGCAACATTTATTTTTTGATGGATGGATTGTGTAAAAGATGATATGGCTAAAATAGGAGTGAATACAGATATGACGGCTTATAGAGAGAAATGGAAGAGAAGAACTTGCATTGCGCCGACCACAAATAACATGGGATAAGGGCAGGAGGATGATGATGATGATTTATTTTCTGAGGAAAGTATATTTTTATCTTATTTATTGAAGCCGTTATATTATATTTAGAAATTATTGTTATATAGAAATGTAATTATTAATATTGAAATAATAGCGGCATACATTACTCCTTGGAACATCGGCTATCTGCAAGTGAATTCTCGTTAAAATCGGTCTAGCGATTAGCCGGAACAAAATACATCTATCTGAGATGTATTTTTTAATGTAATAACCGTGTATAGAGTTAAAAGTTGTTATTTTGTTTTTACAATAGGACACTTTAAACTGTATGTATGTTTATGTATAGAAGTATTAGTTATACATTTAGTGAAACGCTCTTAAAATGGGGGTTACAAACAGACACTTAAATTGTATTTATCTATACTATAGAGCAAAGATAATGTGGCCGTAGTGACCGAGTGGTTAGAGTAATCGACTGCGCAAGTGACAACCTTCACGATGAAGGAAACCCATAACTTTATAATAAAACCAAATGCATATATTAAAATACAACTCGCGGGAAAAACCGCAGTCAAAAATATTTGTAACTCTGTACCCCTATCACGGGTTTGCCACCGTTTTCGTAATCTATACTCGCTAGCGTCACTTGCAATATTTGTATTTTACTTCTGCAGGTCACCGCTGGTAGTCGCTGCACAATTTCTCATACTAATATTCAGCGGAGACGCTAGCGAGTATAGATTACGAAAAAGGTTGCAAACCCGTGATAGGGGTACTGTTCAATAATACGAGTACGTCACTGTAACGTATAAAAATAGATGAAAGGAAAGTAGCTAAAGGTTTAGATGTAGTAAAGTATATTTCTGGTACGTCCCCAAGGATAATGTGCGCGCAGATAAGTACCTGCGTCCCGGCTGAGGATATTCAAATTTCATCTTCGCGAGGAGCGCAAATTGGCGCATAACATATTTTACGAATACGACCGTCCGGGGACATCGATACAAATAAAATTACCAATCCCGGCCCTGCTAGCTGTTCCAAAATTGAAAATCATTTCTTTTTAAAAATAATCAGGATTTATTACAGACAGCCAGTTACAAGAGTATGAGGTTACATCACAATTGCAAGACTGAGGATACCGCTCAGCCATTAATCTGCCACATCTATACCTATACTCTATATATAAAGCAGAAGAAATTGTTTGTTTGAACGCGCTAATGTGCTCAGGAACTACTGGACCAATTTAAAAAATTGTTTCAGATTTCAATAGCCCATTTATCGAAGAAGCTATATATCAATACTGTAACCATTAAATAAATTCAATAATATTTTTTAAAAGAGTAATTGTTGAGTTTCTCAACAAAAGCAACCTTCCGAACCCGGTGGTAACATTTACAATGTATTTTTGTGTAAATTCTGACGATTTGAAAGTACTTTGTAAGAAGTTTAATCAAATAAAGATATTTTGAATTTGAATCTGAATAAGACCAACCGCGTGTAAGTGTAAGCGCTAGCCCCTAGTAACTATTCCACATGAACGAAGTCACGGGCAGATGCTAGTTCAGAATATGTTTCGAAACTAGATCCTTTAAAAAAAACCTATAAATGTCCCAGTCAATTAAAATAAAACGGACCAAGTTCGAGTCGGACTCGCGCACGACTGGTTCCGTACCGTTAAATATAAAAAAACGGCGAAATATTTTTGTATGTATTGTATTGTACATCTATATAATACTGGCTGTGCCCGGCAAACGTTGTATTGCCATATATTTTTTTGGGGTGGACTACCCCTAACATTTAGGGGGATGAAAAATAGATGTTGGCCGATTCTCAGACCTACCCGATCTGCACACAAAATTTCATACAAATCGGTCCAGCCGTTTCGGAGGAGTATGGCAACGAAAACTGTGACACGAGAATTTTATATATTAGATTATCTTTTCAGTATAAGTAAAATAATTAAGCAAGCCCTACATATATTGTCGTCTCATGACAAACTTTTGTACGTGAATATTTGCTAAACTATTCTGCGAGAGAATTACTATCTACCATTTTCTATCTAGCTTGTGTTTTCATCTAATACGTGTATTTAGTCAGCTATTTACTGAACACAAAAGAATGAAAACTATTTATCTTGAATTTTAAAAATAAACCTTTATTCTAGTGAAATGTTACAAGAATATTCGTGTAAAGGTCGTCTAAGATTTATTTTTGAAATAGCTGGCATCTATTTTGAATAGAATTTACTTAAGCTATTATGAAATTTAATATACATACATACTATCTTAATTCTGTCTCCAGATCAATCACAAGTTGATTTTGCTCCATCAAAAAATGTTTTGATATGTCGCCTTCATATGGACCTAGAATGGAGAAGAAAAATTATTCTGACTTTCGATCTGTTTTTCTTAGCAACTTTAAATATATAATGAGTTCAATTCATAAAAACATATTTATGGAGCATCGCTCTATATGGATGTGAGACGTGGACACTCACGCAAAGAGATAGGGAAAGGCTGCAGGCATTTGAAATGTGGTGCTGGAGAAGGATGGAGGGTATAAGTTGGACAGAGATGGTCACAAACGACGATGTATTGGATTGAAAGAGTAGAAGAAGAAAGAATGATAATCCGGACAATAGAAAACCGGAAGGGCAAGATGATTGGACACCTATTACGACATGACGCTTTCATCAAAAACATCATAGAAGGGAAGATAGAAGGAAAGCGTAGAAGCGGGAGACCAAGGATTAGTTATATACAACAGCTGAAGGAAAAAGTCAACGTCGTGTCGTACAAGGAAGTTAAAGTTTTGGTGGACAATAGAGAGGGTTGGCGATTGCTTCACCGACAAGAGCCTAGCTCTTAAATTAATGATGATGTTCAATTAAGACCCTAATGGCAGGCCCATTTAATAAAGAATGGGCCATCGATTTGTTAACACATTTGGATTCATCATCATCACTCCCGGGCCTTATCCCATACATTGTCAGGGTCGGTTGCTGATTTTTATACGAAGCGACTGCTATCTGACCTTCGCAACCCCTTTTACGACGAAAATCTGTGATCTGGGTTAAACCAGCTGGATTTTAGGCTTTCGACTGACTTGTAACGATTGCCAAAGATGATAAATTGGCAACTGAGACCGACGGCTTAACGTGCTCTCCAAGGCATGGAGGGAACTCGGGCGGTCACCCATCCAATTACTGGCTAGGGTCAGGGTTGCTTAACTTCACTGATCGAATGATATGCGAAATAGCAACTGTGGCACGAACTCCTCCATTAACATATTTGGATTCGTTTAATTTAATTATTATATTAAGATATTTTATGTTTATAATTGCATGGCACGACCACTTTTCCCCGAAAATTATTAACTGCCAACGTGACAGAGGGCGAGTCCATCGCCGTCTCAGACACTATACATAAGACTTAGAATTACTTTTTGACATATGCATGTCCCTCACGATATTTTCCTTCACAGTAAAACCGGTGGTGTAAAATGCCTACGATTTTTTAATCGATGTATTTGGCCTTGAATATTGCGACAGACTCGTCGTAGGACTCATCGTAGCTATCCCCTAGTAACCCATTGTTTTAGGATACCTCGCCAGCAAAAATATGTATATATTTCCTCTTTATGTCCTGAAGCACAAACTCATAATGGACTATACGAGTATACTCTTAAAAGCACAAAGTTTGCTCGACAGTGCAATCCTGCGATCGTAAGTTGGAACAACTACACATCAGTGCACTTTACAGACAGAATACTGGAATAGATAGCTCCGTAAAATTCAGGCTTCTCTATAGTTGACTTGGCTTTATTTAATTTGTAAAATACAACTTGCATTCTAAAGTAATGTCACTCAAACTTTTTTAGTCTTCACTATATCTTCTATAGTCTTCTTATAGTCAGTCTTATAGTCTTCGCTGTATCCAACAAGGATTCTACGGTGACTGTAACTAAACTTTATTTTTTCGTTTTAACTGTTACTCAATACTGTAAGAAAGAGAGAGCCGGGGTCGCATCGCTTTTTACACCATGTGCTTTACGGTGAACGAAAACATCGTGAGGAAACCTTCATATGTCTATAAAGTAATTCAAAGACATAAGTATATTGTCTGAGACGGCGATGGACTCACCCTCTGTCACGTTGGTACTTATATCATATTCGGTGAAATGTGGGTGTTGTAGTTACAACACCTCTGTTTACCTTTTCTGGGATGGCGACGATGGCGTGAGCATATTTATTTTATTTTGTTCAATAATAATTGCAGCGGCTTATAAAATGCATAAATCTGTCATCTTTGGAATTAAACGACGAATATATCCGCGAACAAACATAAATAATATATATATATATATATAATTTATGTTTGTTATAAAAGCCTGTTCACTTCATTTCCAGTCACAAAACAAACGATAATCGTCAACGTATTTTATATTACGAAGCTTATATATTTCACTATGTAAATTGCTTAATTTAAGAGTTAGTTTCTTTCAACAAACGAACTTTATACATGTTTGTGACCTTCGTAGAATGAAAATAATACGTGACCGCTCCTAAGTATGTACTCAATAAAGTTTCAATAAGCAAAACACAATTTCGTACGCTTGTCAAAGGGTAACTCAATTCCATTTTCAGCCAAGGGCTACTTTATTCTTTACACGAAAGAATGATGCGGATAATACCTGTATCATAAGGTGACTTACAAATGTTACAGAACACTTTCCCAGAAGGGGTAAACAGAGGTGCTATGATAACAATATCCACGTGTCACCGAAGATAATTTAGTGTCAACGTGACAATTGTTGAGTCCATCGCCATCTGAGGCACTATACATACCTACGTCTTTGAATTACTTCTCAAACAGGTTTCCTTCACCGTAAACCTCAGCACTTACGTTTTAAGAAAAAAATCATTGGTAACAGCTCTGGAATTCAAATTTGGAGCTAGTGACGTATCTAATCCATGAAACCTAGTTACCGAAACTTTATACATTATCTTAAGACGTTACCAACAGACACATAATATAGAATAATAGGAGAAGTTACTCAGGAATATAGTAGGAAAATTTTAAGATATTCCATCCGGTAACTTCTACACTAAATAACTTTAGTTTGTGGTTTACACTATGTGATATCCACGATAGGACAACGTAGACATACGGAAAGAAACAAAGTTTAAATTGAGTTCGTGTCGTGTGGTCTGTCATTCTGCGCTCAGCAGTACTCGCCGACATTCTGTAACAATTTCCTTCTCCATTTTGGTAAAACATACTGTTTTTACACGTTGTCTTGTGAAAACACGAGTGTGTTGTCAATTGCGTATACATGAATCCACACTTCAAAGCAATTTATATTTTCTTCTTTGTTATTTTAACCGAAGATAAAGAATGTCATAGATAGATCGTTTGGTCTAAAATATCTCCATCTCATTCCTTTATATATAGATATAGAATCTGAATCTCGGAAACGCCTCCAACGATTTTAATGAAACTTTGTGTGTAAAAATTGATCTAGCTAGGTTCCATCTTCAGGAAACATCATTATAACCATGTTTTCAGGCATTGTAAAACTCATAAAATATCATTAAAATACCACAGTAAATTTTGTCAAGTCATGGGAGCTCAGACGTGAGACTTCCAGCCTACGAGACAATAACGAAACTAGAGTAACCCGGTTAAATACTGACTGTTCTCCGGTTAAAGTTTTGCTTTTTTTTCGTATACATATGAGAAAATGTCACGAAAAGAATCCGAGCACAGCTCGGTCAATCAGGTTATTTTGATTAAACAACCACTAGTGCTGTACGTACCTTAATTCGATTGAAGTACCTATCATCGATCAAGGTATTATCGAATTGTTGAAATTATTTATATTATATTTATATTGTGTTAGTATTTTATTTATATTGTGTCGACCGATACATATTTATTTCGGAGGTAGCAAAACTAAGGTGCAGTCCTGATTGTAAGCGATTTATTTTTCTTATTTTAGCTTACTAATTTGAAAAACAACTGTTTAAAAAGGAACCCATAGATAGGGGATAATAGACTTTAAGTTTTAACGAAAAAAAGCCGTGGTTGCTGTGAGCATGAGCAGTCGACTACAATGCAAGCTCGAATCCCAGCAGCATGTACCAATGAGTCTTTGGACTACTAATAAATAGATGTGCGGTGATTCCATACCACGTGCTTTTCGGCTAGGGAAAACACCGTGAGAAAACCTGCATATGGCTGATAAGTAATTGAAAGACGTATGTGTGGTGTCTGAGACCGCGATGGACTCACCATCTATCATGTTGGCGTATTCTTAGATGGCGTGAGCAATTTAGCAAAGCAAATTGAGAAAATGATAATTATTTACCAAGTATATTTCCTTGTTAAGGCACCTTAAAGTCCAATAACTTCCACCGGCTTGGAAACTAGTCCTCCTTTTCATCTCAAGCTACGCATTTAATTATAAGTAGGAGTACTAGATTTTTAGTTATGTAAATATTTATCGACATTTGTGCTTACGTTTCTTAAATAATTTATTTTGTATTCTTTAAATTGTATAATATTTTTGAAAAGAGTAATTACTGAGTTTCTTGCCAGGTTCTTCTCAGTAAAAACAACCTTCCGAACCTGGCGGTAGCATGTATAATCCTGTATAATTATGTCATTCTGACGATTTGAAAGTACTTTGTAAAAAGTCTAATCGAATAAAGATACTTTTGACTTTGACTTTGGCTTTGACTCCTTTAGTCACGAGAACTACTCATAAAATGAAATATTCTTAGTCTTCTGCAATTTTAAATTGGAAGCAGTAAAGTTCTTCTTAATTTAATTGTCTGCGGTGCTTCGTTTGTACGCTGGACAGACGTAACTACGTCAATTACTCCTAAGATCTAAAGCAGAGGTCCCCAAACTTTTTCACCTGGTCGCATTTTTTTCGGTTTTGTATAGTCCTCCTGGGGACCTATCGTCATCGGCTTAATACAGTATTATTAAGAACTTCTTAGCTTTGACGTTTCAACACGTGATACCAAAATTAAACGTCAAAGCTAAGTAGTTAGTAAGACATCACTTCTATAACGATTATAGGAACTCTTTCCAAATATCTTAATATAGCAATTGTATAATATAGCAAATGTGTTTTTGACATTTGAACTAATCAAACAATTTGTGCTACTTTGAAACATGTAAGTGTGGTGAAGTGTATTTAAATCACGACTTACTTCAAAGAGATCCATTGTCTTGGTTCACCATTTTTATTTCTGCTGACATATCTTTGAGAAACACTGATTTAAAGGGATTACTTGCACAATAAACGCCAACCAGCAATTAGATATTGATCCTTATAAATTGGATGCGTAGAGTTCTGTAAATGTAAAGGTTGACTAGCTATGCCTCGCGGTTTTACCCGCGTAAGATTTAAATTAAAAACTTTGTGATAGTTTTTCAAAATTAAAAGTTATGTTAAAATTAAAGTTCCGTCAAAATCATTCAAGCTGTTTCAGAGTTATTCAGCTGGAACAAACAAACGGAAAGATGAAATTTCAAAAATGGGTTTATAGTAGTGTAGCGTTCATAACTTTCACATGCATAAATATTGTAAAGCTGGTAATTTGGAATTACAAACAGATACTTAAATTTTATTTATGTGTATATATGTATAGATTATGCTTTAAGACCGAGCTTAAATGCCGTTTCGTACGTATCTACAATTTCCAGTGTAAGTTGACCTATCATACTACAGAAAGAATATTTAATACGAGATCAGCCATAATTACATTTGAGAGGCAAGATCATATTAAGTATATACGTATTAGGAAACAATTCCAGGAATTTGTAATAGAAACTCTTATTATAAAACCTACATTCAATGAAATACGAAGGGTGAAGCGGACGAATAGCAATATTGATTTTACATGCGCACCAAAAACGGCTGCGCGCGCATCCACTGTCAAAATAAACGCTTCGCGAATAAATTGTTTTAAATCCTTATTTTTTTGTGTATTTGCAGATTTAATATGTGATTTTGGTACAAATATTATATATACTGAACTCAGTGCAGTGTTGTGGCTTTCTGTATTTGTAAATTTTGAGTTTTCCATGTCTTATTACTTGCAATTTGGAGGTTATCACGGAGTCACTTAAATTTTGAAGTATTTCTATCGAAACGTATATCAAGTGTAATGTTTAATCTTTGCATGAAGATTAATTTGGTAAGCATTATGCTGATGGACAACATCAATTAGAGACGATGAAAGATAAACATGTCGAGATGCCTGTGGATATTCGGGGCTTACTCCTACCGATTGACGAGGCGGCATTCGACGGTGCTTCTCATTGCGTTCCTGATAGGCACAGTCACGGCTATCCTCCAGCTGTATGCATACAGACATCAAGTGACCCCACACACGCCAACAAAAGTCGGTGACTTTCAATATAGACCCGGTTCCTTCCTTCAAGGTTTACAGCCCAATGATAGCACAAGCTACTGCCAATTCAATTACGGACTCCCGTACACTCTCCATTGGCCTAGTATTACCGTGTATTCGTCTCCGGAACTTGGAGGCACAGGACCCTATCGGGTGATATATAATGCTATCAAAGGCACGGCATACGCAAATTATAGTAAATACGATACAGTCACATATGCGACGCAAGCGACTCCGGAGTATATATACCATATCGTGGAAATAGCGAGGTACTGGGAAGGCCCTATAAGTTTATCGATTTTCACTCCCGGTTATGATTTGGATATTGCAATGCAAGTGTTGAATCACTTATGCCATTGCTATCCCGGCATGTCTAAGGTGTCGGTGCATCTATTTTACATGAAACGGTTCATCCCAACGGTGAGAACTAGAGAAGAGATGATAGAAATAACAGAGATGCCACTCTCAACACCAAATAATATAACATCTCAAGAGATCCTAATGCAGAAGCTACGTAATTACAGAAAACTCGACAACAAGACCAGAGCAAATTACATCCAGATGGTGAGACAGAGGAAACTGGATATGATGATGAAATCAATGCCTAAAAAGAAATCGGGGCCTAGTAATATTAAGTTCACGGATTGTTCAGGTGCGGAAGGTAGGATGGAGACATTTAGACGAGAATTAAATCTGATATATCCAATTAATGTGGGCAGGAATGTTGCTAGGAATGCGTCGAGATCGAATTATTTCATAGTCTCTGATATAGAAATGGTACCGAGTGACGGATTAGCGCCAAAATTTCTGAAAATGGTGCGCAAGCTGATGGGTGATAAGAAACGCGACGAAGGCTGCGTGTTCGCTAAGACTATCTTTGTGGTGCCGCTCTTTGAAGTAGAGAAGGGAGAAGAGATTCCTCGGGACAAAGAAACGTAAGTTAAATAACTTATTTCAGAGGTGTACTCTTAGTAGACCACATTTCACCAGTTAAGTTAAAAGGGATGAACTTCTTGTCATTAGCTGCTGCTACTGAACAATTATTGATGGAAAAACTCAATAGCACTTTGCCCCACCCAGGACCTTGTGCTCCATTAGTGTTTGCGACCACTAGATCAACAGGGAAATAATGGAATACCCTTCTTTGACTATCTAACTTTGGACCACACCGGTTAGTGACGTGCACAACGTCTTCTATTTCAAGTACTTAGTATAGTTATTTCTAGGAGCGTTCAGGGTAACTACTCAGCTTAGTAACTAACCTAGAATGAACAGGTAACCTCGAACTAAATAGGAGTTACGTTAAGTCTGGATCACGAGCGCTTTCCAGATATTTCTAAACTAACTCGGCTAGTTACTATGGGCTACTTTACCTTACAGTTATATTTTCTAACTAGCTTTCGCCCGCAGCTACGCCTGCGAAGCAGGAAGATTTTACAACTTTATCTTCCTTATTGTGACGAGTTCGTGGCACAGTTGCTATTGCGCATATCATTCGATCAGTGAAGTTAAGCAACCCTACCCCTAGCCAGTAATTGGATGGGTGACCGCCCGAGTTCCGTCCGTGCTTAGGAGAGCACGTTAAGCCGTCGGTCCCGGTTGCCAATTTATCAGTTATCAGCAGTCGTTACAGGTCAGTTGGAGGCCTAAAATAGTCTGACAACTGGTTTAACCCAGATCACAGATTTTCCTCGTTAAAGGGGTTGCGAAGGTGGCAGATGGCAGTCGCTTAGTATAAAAATCAGGTGATCAGCCACATCGGGTTGAATTAAGTGCCGACCCCAACAGTGTATGGGATAAGGCCAGGGAGATGATGATGATCTTCCTTGTTGTAAAACATCGTCAAAGATAATGGTTTAAAAGTTTTTATTTTTGTGATACGGATTTGAATAGGAATGCATATAGTTTTAGTGCG
The DNA here is from genome assembly GCA_929442735.1 of Watsonalla binaria. NCBI lineage: Eukaryota > Metazoa > Arthropoda > Insecta > Lepidoptera > Drepanidae > Watsonalla > Watsonalla binaria. The sequence goes on from OV838938.1 coordinate 7,211,113, forward strand.
AATATGGCCGAATCGTGGTTTAAGCAATGTAATAAGAGGGAAGGTTTATAAATAGTATGTATACCTACTTTACGTATCTCGCGTTACAACCTTCAGTGAAAAGGCTTTTGTTACATTTTCTTATCTTTTCACGTTCACACATTTTGTGTAGGTGTCTCTCATACAAATGACTAATGTTGAACGTGTCTGTCTGTACTGCTCTCTTTTGTAGCAGCATGCGTGGGCTGTCGTGTACATTTCAATAGCTTTAATATTGTTTAGATTCTGAGAATTTGCGCTTAATGGAAATATTGGAAACTTATGTTAGAAGTACTTAAGTAATGTGAAATTTTCTTTCGATATTGTTGCCAAGCGATTTAATCATATCTGACGTTCCTGAATATTCTTGTAGTTTTCCAATACTTTCATTAGTTTATTGACAATTTTGCGTTCTGCTTCTTTTTAGTAGTTTTACAATAATGATATTTTTAACAATACTACTTCTAAGTGCTTTAAATTTTCTATGTAATACTAGTATTACATAGAAAATTTAAAGCACTTAGAAGTAGTACCGCGAGATACAGCTAGCTGTATCTCGCGGTTTTATTTACGCAGATGAAAATTCAGGGATTTCATTATATATTATATCTCCAGTGGCCTTCTTTATTCTGTTTATTTCCAGCTTTATGTTATGCATTTGTTTGAAAGCGGTTGAATATTAACAAAACCGCGGTCTCCAACGCCACCTTGGAATTAATAAACATAAAAAAATATTGTGAATTCCATTGAGCCTTTGGAGATCATACGCGCGGTCACACGTTTGCTTGTTTCCTAAAGCTCTTGCGTTATAGCGTAGCTCAGAATGTGTTAATCCCTTTTAGGAGGAAGGTTGATGTTGTGTTCAAAAGTCGGCGCATCATTTAGAGCCATAACAATTAAACTTAATTCGTAATCGAATGTGAAAACGTTCGAACATATAAATCTACACTTGAGGACAGTTGAATCGTTGAATTCGTTACTTTTCTCAGGGGTCATTTTCATTATCTGTCGTTTAGGCAAAGTAACATTCGATAAGATAAAAAAATTATGGAAATGACATAAATCAGTCACGTGACATATGTCATTCTCGTATATTTTGCATCGTTTCTACTAGCGAAGCGTCACGATAATGTTACATTGTCTAAAGGCCCTGTTAGGTCCAAACTTATCCGTAAAAAATGAACAATTTCCTTTGATTGTGAGTTGTTTATTTTGGTATTCTATTAACTTTGTAGACCAACCCTTAATAGCTGTTTGTTTTACTCGAAGCGATGCAAAGTATCATTTAATTTGTCTTCAAACGACGACTTTTACTTCGAACATAAAATTTATGTTTGTCATTGATCTTCCATTATGCTCCATTTTACGTTGAGAAGCAGGTACTTGCGGGCCGGCGACTTTCTGTTTTATGACACATACTTAAGGGTTATTTTGCAACGTTGTACTTAATACTTTTACTGACGTCATCGCGTTATGTCGTAGAATAGGTCTTTATTAGATTTTCATTAGCTTTCCGTTCGCGTTTCATTTCTCTTCGGATTCAGTAGTTATGTCGACGTATATTTCCCATTTTTGTTTGATATATCAAAAAGAATTGACTCGAACATACGGCCTCGACAAACCGTGCTCCTAACTTATTAGAATCATAGTGCTTATTTCGTGCATAAATATAATTACAGTAACGGACTTTTAGTATGATCATTTCTTACAAAAGAATTACCAATCAGGTATTTCTCAGCATTGCAAAGGGTTAAGATCAGACCGTTAACCGAATTACCGTGAGGAAAAGAACAAATTATAATCTTTGAACTAATTTACTAAATCAATTATAGACTCCCGGCAGGACCGGTTGTGTCGTAACTAGATCCCTTTCATTAAGTTATTAATGGATTTCATTAATTGCAATGTATTAATTCTCCGTAAATGTTATTGCGTGATAAATGCCACCTCCTTCGGGGATTTTGAATGACTACTAATGATTAGCGTCGTGACAATATATTAAAGACGATAAGGTGTAGAAACCGTGCTTGGGCTAATCGAAGATTCTCTGCTTAAATGCCGTATCTATCAAAAACAATAATTTTTCGTGTTCCCCTCAATAACACCTTTAATTTTATATCCATACTGTGGTAGACAGTATGGATATAAAATTAAAGGTGTTGCAGGAAAAAATACTAGTCCGCCATCTTGGATGATCCGCCATATTGGAAATATAAAGACGTCGCATAAAATGCATTATAAAACTCCACCCAGACATACATACAATGCAAGGTAAATAAAAGCTGGTGGTGATGATAATGGAAACATTGTTTTAGGTTGATTAATTTGGTGACATCGAATCGAGCAGTGTACTTCCACCAGAAGGTATGTGCTCACTGCCAGAGGTTTCCCGGTCTACAGTCCTGGTTGAACAGACCTGCCCCCACCGTTGTGGAGGTAAGTTATATTTACTACTTAACAGATTCAAGCTTGAAACTTGGCCCAATTAATGTGTTCAAGTAACAAACATTGGGTGTTTGTCAATATTCTGTTTGTCTATCTATAACTGTACATATACTACATACATACATATGCTCACGCCTGAATCTCTTGAGGTTAGGCAGAGAGCACTGTTTGCCACATGCTACGATCCTTTCTTATTTCTTTCGCTTCAGCCACATTCATGCAGCTCTTCATTCACTTTCTTCGATTACGAGTGCTCCGAATTTGACCTTTCTGAAAAATCCATTCTGATAAATAAAATCAAAGTGTCTGTTTGTAATTATAAATGAACAGTTTCACTAAATGTAATCAACGTATATACAATTCAATTCAAAATATCTTTATTTGATTAGACTTCTTACAAAGTACTTTCAAATCGTCAGAAGGACACAAAGTACATTATACATGATTATAAATGTTACCACCGGGTTCGGAAGGTAGCTTTTGTTGAGAAGAACCCGGCAAGAAACTCAACAATTACTCTTTTAAAAAAATATATATTATACAATGTTTTTGGTTACAGTATTTATATCTCATGAATATAAGTCCATGGACACAGTTCCAATGCTCAATTGTCAAATATAATAACTAAAATATTACAAATATTTGAGAGCATGGCAAATTCCAGCCAGTCAAAACAAAGATCAAACTAAGATTTATTAATTGTAGCAAAAGTACAGTGCCAATGGGATTATTTACAATAATTTTCCGACAAAGATACATCCCAGGCTTCCTTATCACAAATATAATCACCTACGGTATTTACATAGAATATCAATATTTAAAAAGTTCTCTGTCTGTCTGTATTTTTATTCCGGCTAATCTCCGAAACGGCTGGTACGATTTCAGCGAAACATTCACTAATGTTACTAAGCTACATTCATAAAAAAAAAACTATTAGGTTTTCGCGAAATAAAACCACCCATGAAATTAGGTCTACGCTCTAGTGAAACCAGGGGCTAGTCTATACTAATATTATAAAGAGGAAAGATTTGTATGTAAGTAAGCATGTGAAGACGTATCACGTGCACCCCCCCACTTAGCGACTTGGAGGAACACCGTGGAGTTTAGTCGGTGTGAGTCCGACATAACCCTTCCGCTGCCCCCGCGGCGGTTGGTGTATCCATAACGGATTCTCCACGTTAAAAAAAAAAAAGTATATTTGTAACGGATTGGCTCAAAAAGTACTGCACTGATATGAAAGATTCTTTCGGCAATAGATAGCTACATTATCAGTAAAAATATAGGCTATGTTTTATTTCCGTACTCCCACGGGAACGGGAACTACGCGTGACGTCCGCTAGTTCATAATATTAATATAGATTACACATGAAATTGTCTAAACCAAAGCTAATTCGGTCGCTAAGTTAGTGAACCGCAGACACTAATGAGTTTATGCGCCCCAGTTGGTGATAATTAGCAGGCAATTAGTGCTGGCGAGGCGGTGACAGCGTCGGCTAAGTGGGTAACTGTATTACATCCCGGCTGACACCCGCTAGATTGACTCACGTCAACACCAAACCGCACAGCGCCTGATTCATGCGTACTAATTCTTAATTTATAAACGTTACTGTTGGCTGCACGATTTAAGCTGTGACAGGTGACTTTGATACGTGTATTCAAAGCACAGTGCCCCAAGGGGCTTGGCACGTTCGAACGTCGTAGCCTCACCGAGTGTTTTTTTGGATGGAGGCGTAAAACTTCGTACACTCGCCGCTTGGGGCGCTTTTTAACATTCCCATACGAAATGAGGATATTACGCAGGTGATATCGTCAAAGTAAAAACATGTGAAAACGTAAAGCTGGGGCACTGAATACATCCACATATAAGTAGGTATTTTGGTGCAGTTTAAAATTTCACCAAAATCTAGGTAGGTGAGGCAGAGTATTTCTGTGTGTTTGTGCCGTCTAAACTCCTAAACGACTTGACCGATTTTGTCGATACTTTCACTGGCAGGTAGCTTATAGAATTTGGATTTTATTTTGTGTAAATCGATTTTGGGTTCCGCAAAATTTAATTTTATCCCAAAATTGTTTTTCTACGCGAGTGAAGTAACGGAGCACAGGTTAGAATTACATAAGCTATTTTCTGATAAAATAGGTTTATTCCTTGGCATTTCGAATTATTTTTACAGTTTAACTGTCGTAAGGCACTTATTGACGTACATACATACATACATATGCTCACGCCTGTATTCCCCGAAGGGGTAGGCAGAGGTGTTGTAATCACAACACCCACTTTTCACCGAAGATTATTAAGTGCCAACGTAACAGATGGTCAGTCCATCGCCGTCTCAGACGCTTTAGTAATTCAATGACGGATGTCATGAAATTTTTTTTAGAAGTATGCTTATTTAAAGAAATGTTCTATTGAGGTCAAAATAAATCAAGTACCGAAACTTTTTAGTTATCGTTTGAGAGTTTCCGAATATTCTTGGAAACCGTAATTGCCTCCGAAAAATGTATTACTGTAATATTGAACATGTTATTTCAGGTAACAAGTCCCCAAACTTTGTATTTGCTAAAAGTTTTCTTGGTGTTTTAACGATCCACTTTTCTCTTACTTCTTGTTATGTATATAACTTGTATATGTCCAATAATTTATGGATATGTATAACGAATAAATCGTTCTTCAGAGCTCAAGTTATATTCTTGACAATTTTTAGCTGAGTCGGTCGATTTAGCTGTAAACGTCTACGCTGGGCAAGCCAAGACACTAGTATATGTGATTAAGTAACTAACATATTATACGACATATAGCAACATAGGCTGTATATTTTTTGTTGTAAATCATCAATATTTTTTGTTTTGGAAAATGTAATGTTACTTACACCTTTGATCTTTGGATAATTAATAGAATATTTTTTCCAAAGTGGAAAAAAAAATATTATATAATTTTTTTCACTGCCAAAAGACTGTAAGCTCTTTGAGTCGTGGTGGCCGTGGGGTTTGAGCAGTCGCCTGCTACGCAAGCGATGAAGTTCGTATCCCAGCGGGGCGCGTTTTAATGAGTTTAAAAAAAAACTTATGTGAAGTGATTTCACACCACGTGCTTTACGGTGACGGAAAACATCGTGAGGAAACCTGCATATGTCTAAAAAGAAATTAAAAGACGTATTTATGGAGCTTGAGATGGTGATAGACTCACCATCTGTCACGTTGGCACTTCATCATATTCGGTGAAAAACCTACCCTTTGGGGGAATACAGGCTTGAGCATATGTACGTATGTAAGTTTTTCTGTCCAGCCGATGCTGATAGCAAAACGCGAGTATCCATATCACAGATGGGAGCCGCTTTACTTCGGCACCCACAAGGAGCCTTGGTACAACGAAATTCTATCCTGGGACGGTCGGCAGGATAAAATGACACAGGTATGGAAATTTCTGACTACACCCAGATCACAGATTTTCCTCGTGAAAGGGGTTGCGAACTTCAGATGGCAGTCGCTTCGTATAAAAAATAAGTGATCAGCCACCTCGGGTTGAATCAAGTGCCGACCACAACATTGTCATGGGATAAGGCCAGGGAGATGATGATCTATAACACAACTTTTTTTCCATTAAACACAAAAATCTGTGTATTTTAAGGAATTTTTACAGAGGTGGCCAGGTATTGTGATCATTGCGGTAACTTGTATAATTATGTCATTCTGACGATTTAAAAGAACTTAATTAAAAGTCTAATCGCATTAACTTATTTTTGACTTTGTCTTTGACTTTCGCTGAATGGATTTCAATCAAACTTCCACCCATTTCCAGTTGGAGGGTGTGACATAAAATAAAGGTTTTTATCTTTAAATATTAGACATTAATTCTTTATCTGTATTTACTCAATATCATATTTTTCCGTCATGCCTGCTCCCGGCAAAAATAAGTTAACTTTGATCGAAGCACAATACATTACCTGGGGGCCTACCATCATCGTTTTAAGCAGAGCGTATTAAGAACTTCTGAGTTGCGACGTTTCATTTTTGTACCGTAAAATTAAATGTGAAAGCTGAGAAAACGATCATAGTCGGCCCCCAGGTGCGATAATCATCAGACGGGCTATATTTTTGTTTTTGTTCGAAACTTTGATATCTAATTATTAATACTACAAATTCAAATTCAAAATATCTGTATTTGATTAGACTTTTGACAAAGTACTTTCAAATCGTCAGAACGACAAGATTACACTGGATTATACATACTACCGCCAGGTTCGGAAGGTTACTTTTACTGAGAAGAACCTGCCAAGAAACTCAGTAATTACTCTTTTTAAAAAAAAAGTAATTTTAAAATTTTGAGTAATTAATTTTTTATGATTTATATTGTATATAAATCATAAAAAATATATACAAGCCCATGGACACAGTTCCAGTGCACAAAAGTCAATAAAAATATATAAAAACGAATACTTATGTATATTCTATATTATATTATCTTAAGGTATAAGTGAGGCATTCAGTACATTTGATTGAGTGTATATTTTCAGTGTGCATGTTTTATTTTAAATTACATTTTAAACAAACTGACAGAGTATTTACCGTATTTTTTGTAGGGGTAGTAGGAACAAAGATAATTTATTTATATTCATTCCACCTACATATGTCCGTAGGTACTTCAGCTCTGTCTTCAAAATTACGTATTCGTGGTGCTCGACGGTGGGTTCCTCGTTCACCCAAAAGATGAAATTTCAAATAAAACAATTAATGAGAAGCGATCTGCAAAAAGAACGCGGCGGGCATTCTACTCCAACGTCGTAAAATATTTGTATATTGTAAAGTTTCTACAATCCAAGTACACCTGCCCAAATGACTGTGATATTATGTACGGGTTTTGAAGTTTGTCACTCTTGAAAAATTATAGATTTTTGGGTAAAAAGCGTTTTCTTTTTTGTAAAAAATTATACATCGAAAATAATATTAATAAAAATTGTGTTTTCTTTGTCTCATGATCAAATCACTCAATCGTAATAATAATGTTAATGCCTATTGAATAAACCCTAAGCTTATTCATAAAAATAATAATTGTGTTGGCACATGATAATAAAAACCATGGCAATGGTTTACAAAACGATAATATTCAGATAAATACAATAACAATAAAGTTTCAAGAACAATATAAATTCAATAGCAACAACAACAATAATTTTTAGCAGAAGAAAAAACAAACGATAATAGAAACTATTTCAAATTTAACATATTCTTATTGTTAATTATAGAAGGCCAGTTTAGAAATAGACAACGGAATGAATCTCTTATATAGGATAAGAGATTCATTCCGTTTTAATATTCATGAAGAATTATTGAAGATAGTTCCAATATTTTTAGTTTTTTTGTCCCGTCGATGTGTTCGTAGAAATGGTTTAAATTTAAAGCCATCTTAATTTTTTAAAGCATTAGGAATGAAGGAAAAAAATCATGTCCTGGCGATGTTTTCCTTCACCGTACATACGTTTTTAGAAAAACTCATTGGTACAGGCCCCTGGGGTTTGAACTTGCATCGTTTGCCAGGCAACTGCTCCAACCTCAAAGCCACCACGGCTCTTTCTTTGGAAGTATATTTTGTATGTATATTTTAGATGCTAGAGCTGTGTCTCCAACAGTATCGTATGGTGGTACTGGACGGCGCGTTTCTCTGCCACGCAGCCATCCAGGCGAAGTCCCGAAGACCTCGTCTAGTAAATTCGAACGTCAAGAGGTATATGAGTATCATTGCGTCTCTGAAGAGGAGGTATCCATTAAGACGTGAGTGTAAGGTCATGTGGGGCTGCTAAGAGAGAGAATAAATAAATTGTATTATTTGTAAGGAATATTTAGTACCTTATAGTTATGTAGTTATACACTTCATTGAATTTAATTTATTAATGACATTGAGGAAGAAATGTTACGACGAAAGTGTTTGTATTCTTTTACGATTTTTTTTGTTTAAAAAAATTTTTTTTACGCAGTTTTATTGTGGACAGACAGATCATTTACAGAGAGTTAGCAAAAAGTATTGTAAAAAAAATAACCAATACCTTAGAACACAATACGTTAGATGATAGATTTTTTGTTTTTATTTCATAAACAAGAATCATTAAGTACTTTACTGTTTATCACCAAAAACTATTTTTCATACCTAAAAAAGCTTCAATCTAATAGGTAGATATAGCGAATTTTTTTGCATGCAGTAAGAATGAGATTTTATAATAATATGTTGTGCACTTTCACTGTGCTATTAATATGAAATGTTTAAAAATATGTATACGTTTATTTAAAAATATATTGTTATTTTGGTCACCTTGTTATTATATCACAAATATAGTATTGAAATATACGGGTATTTGGTTGTGTGTAACTACAAGTACATTTAGAAAAAAACATATTTTTTGTAGGAAAAAAATCGCTGTGTACTATAACAACTAATTGTATTTTGATAAATATACTTAAATTATTCATAAAAGTATTTTACACTTATGTTACGTATTAAATAAATCATTATAATGATCGTATGTAATTTTTATTACGATTTTTTTACAAAAGGTTTTAAATATTTTTTTAATTTTGTAGTTACTGAACTTTTTCTACTTATGGAATTGTTTTGTGGAATTTACTATAAATTGTATTGCATAGGTCTCAATCATATGTTCATCATAATAAAACGGTTGGTGTAATGATATAAATATTTCTAAAGTTCCATATTTATTTGGAGTGCCGTCGCAGTCTGTATGTAACCAATCTTGTAATACCTTCCGTAAATATATTTATTACATAGTATTTAGTTCGTTTTATTTAATTACTAGCTGAACCCCACAGTTTCACCTTACATAGATTTCATTTCAAGGGCTTTATTTCGTAGAAACCAAATTTTAAAAATATATAATAAATTTAATAAAAAAAAAAAAAAAAAAAAGTTAAAATAGTCTTAATTACTTATCGTAACAATACAAATATATGCCAGTGACAGACAGACTGGAATTGTCTTTTTTTAATGTAAGCACCGTATATAACGTATAATATGTATTTAGTTAAAAGTGGTTTAGTTTGTAAAGAAATGGAAGTACAAACATACAATTTTATTTATCTGAATATATTTTTACATATGTCATATAGGTAAATACTCCTTACTTCAAAAAATATATAAAATTTCAAACTAAATATACAGTGTGTCGGGGAAAATAGGACAGCTGTTAAAATATGTGAGAGGGTATAATTTAAGGAAGCAAATAAAATTATTATGACAAAAATATGTTCTTCCGTTTTCGAGTAATTGACGTTCAAAGTAGACCATATCAAGACCTTATTTTGGCATAAAAATCAGCGGCAACGTAGAGTTATTCACATGGAATCTAACTACTTCTCCCACTAATAGATCCTGAAATAACCCCATAAAACCATTTTTCGAAACCATTAACCTTCTCCTTAATTGAACAAGTTTAATGACCGGGTACATAATGTACTTAGGTAAACGCGGCCGCGCGTTCATTCAATCGCTTAAGGCCGCGAGCTCTTCGGCCCTTAGCAACCATAGCCTATATCGTTGGAGCTAGATATTTTACGACTTGAACATGTGATATATTCATAAAACCCTACAACTTCTAGAAGACAACTGATCCTTTTTCTCCGACACCCTTTATACTAAAATATATAACTCTAAGTCCTGACTGACTTACTGAATTGACTAATAATATAAAAACGCTCAGTCTTAACCGCAGGTCTTAGAAATATTAAACTTGGAGGACGTGTTCAAGAGGTGTACAGATGAAGGGTACATATGCTCACGCCTGTATTCCCCGAAGGGGTAGGCAGAGGTGTTGTAATCACAACACCCACTTTTCACCGAAGATGATTAAGTGCCAACGTGACAGATGGTGAGTCCAAATAGAGGGTGTGGCTACAAATAAAGTGTTTTCCGAAATTCCACGCTTAAGGGGATGAAAAAGGAGGAGTACGCGGGGGAGCACACCCAAACCAGCTTCGCTATCTGTCTTCATCTGAGAATCAGTAAAACTAATGCGTGGGTGCTGATGTCGGATATTCACGAACATCAAACGTTACCGTTGGTTCATTGTATAAAGAATGGATTATTTTTGAAACGTTATTCTATTCTTGAAGCCTTTGTTTGTACAATATATCTTTGTGCTAGTTTCAATCAAGTCCGTTCGACAGACAGGGACGCCCACGCGAATATTGTGTAAATATAATTAAATGTGAGAAGGTAAGTACTCCCTTATTTACACAGCAGCGTATTAGCTGCCGGCCCAATATATTGATGTTTGATTTGTGAATGTTTAATCGTTTGTTCCAAGATTTCTATTTGATTTGCGGCGATCAAATCTATATATACAGATCAATAAAATTGAAGCGTTTGTTTGTAATTCCAAATGAATAGTTATTCACTAAATGCATATGAAAATATATATGGTATTGATAGACATAAAAAAAATATTTTAAATTATTCTCTGTCTTTCTGACCCGCTAATCTCTGAAACCATTGAATTGATTTTAACGGGACTTTAAATGACAGTTAGTTGTTATTTCAAGGAGTTACTTAGGCTACTTTTATTGAGAAAACACATAAGGGTTCCGTAAAATAAAGCATGAAACTAAGTCTACGCTGTGAACCGGACACAGGTAGTACGAACTAAATTGAAGGCTAGAAAATAATTCCAAACTACGTAATTTCCTAGGAAATATTTGCCATTTCCACTTTGAACAATCTAAAATTTAAATTTTGACCTACATGCTGTAAATTACAATTCCATTTGAATTGTTTATCTTTACAATGACTGCTGTTTGTTGGCAAGAATAATATGTATCCTACATGTCCGAAATAATATTTTATCCGTTCACAGTCTCATGTTAGTGAATTGTAATTTATGAGAATAAAGATCTTAAAAAAAAATTAAGTAATTTATTTATCTCTCTGGCATCACCATCTATCCCATACATTGTTGGGGTCGGCATTTGATTCAACCCGATGCGGCTGATCATCTGATTTTATATGAAGCGACTGCCATCTGACCTTCGCAACCCTTTTCACGAGGAAAATCTGTGATCTGGGTTAAACCAGTTGTCAGTTATTTTAGGCCTCCGAGGTTAGGTTTCGGATACGCCTCACCCAGTAGGTCCATTCGCCATCTGGCCAGTGCGTCGCAATTGCATACTGGCTAGGGTTAGGGTTGCTTAACTTCGACGATCGCAGGATGTGCGCAATAGCAACTGTGCTAAGAGCTCCTCCTTAAGTAATTTATATAGTAGACGTCAAAATTTGCTTCTGTCCTTCCGAACTAGGGAGCCTACCATCATCGGTTTAAGCTTCGTATCGTACTAAGAGCTTTGACGTTTAATTTTGGTCCCGTTAAATTAAACATCAAAGCTAGTAGTTAATACGCGCTGCTTAAACGATCATTGTTGGCCGCCTGTTTTTTTAACATTATATACAAGAGATTTAAAGAAGCTGACATATTCAAGATGACATGGGTATCAATTCCGTCGTCAGGGTTGGCAGGGTTGGCAATCAATTGCCCAAAATGTGACATGCCACAATGGGAGCGACTGATCTGCGCATATTTTACTGGGATTACTAAAGCTGGGGTGAGTCGGGTACTAGGTTTACTTTGACTTCTGATGGGCCTGGAAAAGAAAACTTACATATACTCACGCCTGTATTAGGTAGGTAGGCAGAGGTATTGTAATTACAAGACCCACTTTTCACCGAAGATGATAAAGTGCTAACGTGACAGATGGTGAGTCTATCGCCGTCTCAGACACTTTACATACGTCATTGAATTACTTCTCAGACATATGCAGGTTTCCTCACTATGTTTTCCTTCGCCGTAAAACACGTGGAGTGAAATCACAGTATATAAGTTTTTTTGAAAAACTCATTGGTACAGGCCCCGCTGGGATTCGAACTTGCGTCGCTTGCGTTGCAGGCGGCTGCTCAAACCTCATGACCACCACGGCTCGAAAGAAAAAAAGAAAACTTGTGTACTGTATTGAAACTTCAAAATATATGCACAAACGTGATAGAAGTTTGTTAAAAACATAGCTTAAGCGAGTTATAGCGAGGGCTGTGGTGGCCGTGGGGTTTGAGCAGTCGCCTGCTAAGCGGATACACAAGCGACGCATGTTCGAATCCCACCGGGGCATGTACCGCGTGGAGAAAAACATATGTCAATACTTTCTTGGAGATTTTTTGGAATTACAAACTCACACTTCAATTTTATTTATTTGTACTGTATAGATATACCACTAGCCGATGCTCTGTGCCATGAAATGCCTCTGAAAAGGTTCGACTCTGTTTAATATAAATACAAAGTACGGGAATAGTTCCGTAAATTAATACCCCTAGTAAAGGTAAAGGTCACGGCGGTAGAATAATTTAAGTGCTTGCTATTTTAGGAAATGCTTTTTCATTAATTGCTTATTTTAGTTAGTGCGAAATAGGATGGGGCCAATTAATTTAATTATAACAAGCTTATTAAAATAGTTTACACACTGACAAGTTAATATTACTGCTGTTATAATATACATACATACTCATACTCACGTCTGTAGGGGTAGGCTAGTGTTGTAGTAACAATAACCACTTTTCACCAAAGATGATTAAGTATCAACCTGACAGATGGTGAGTCTATCGATCTATCCATCTATCCATCTCAGGCACTATACATACTTTGAAATACATCTCAGACATATGCAGGTTTCCTCGCGATGTGTTCCTTCACCGTAAAGAACGTGGTGTGAAATATTGTACATAAGTTTACAGCTTCAATGCTACAGTATAAATATCATATTTATTTAAATTTCTTAACCCGCGACCAAATGTAAAACGCTAAAGGGCAAGTCTGACGTCACTGGAATCTATTCTAAGCTTCCATTTTGCAACTAACAGTCCCACAATAGGTTGCCCTTTTCACGTACTTGTTCATACGAGGACATATAAAGCAAAAAACCAGGTTAAACTGACCTCTCATTGCAAGGGATTCTGTGAGATACGAGGTCGTTTTATACTGGATAAGTTTAGATCTATGTGTGCATACCGGACTGTCATTATTATATTTGCTAGGCGAGTGTATTCCGGGCAAACATGGGAGTTCGCTTTTGATGTTATACGCATTATGAAATGGCAGAAATAGATATCCAAATTGAATCTTATAAGAGAAATAATAATTTTGATGTAGGCCTAAAACATGTTGTAATGAAGACGAAAACTAACTATCTCTTTCTAACAGTATCGGAAAAAGGGATAGAGCTACTTCTCTGCCAAGTATTTTCTTAGGCCATGTTTTGTAATAAGCGCATTAATGACCAGACGTAAAATAAATATTAGTTTTCATTAATGACATTCATATTTAAATTCTAAATTCTTAAAAGGTAAAGAAAAATACGAACACGAAGCGGGATTCGAACCCACAACCTCTACAAACCGTGCAGTTGAAACCTCATGCGTCGAATTTTTCCTTCCCTTGTCTTTGCGGTATAGGAGCCGCCTTGCGACATCTGTTGGTCGATGTATCCAAACTCATACAAAATATTTCACATAAAATAGTTCACAAGTATGAAGTGAAGACCAGCTTTCGCTCTCCTCAATCATTATCAAGGGACGGGAGCCCTAGTATGGCGAGCAGGGTTTGTTTTTTTACGAAATGGTCTCTTGCAGTTGGTAGGGGGGAGTTACCTCCACTGCTTAACAGGACAAAGGGCGAGACCCATGGGCTTCCAGCCGAGTTTAAACTTAAAAACTAAGCAACGCTGCTAAGGGCGTCCGGTGCGGGGCTCGGATCTCGGCTTAGGGCTTTGCTGGGGGATGAGCTAGGGAGCTGGATCTGAGTGGTATTATTTAGGGACATTTTTAAGGCTAGTGGCTCGGCGCCGGCTCTAGCAAGCGTCGGGGGGATGATGACATAGTTCTCGACGAACCTCGTCGGCGAGGACGGAACAATGTTCGATTTCTTGTGTGCTTTTGAGACATAGTTTGCTGAAGCAAGACATTGCTTGTTGAGTTATGAGCGTCCTTGAATGCGCAGCATAATTTTATTAGTCTGTATGGCGCGATGTGAATACAAATCCATTCTAAAGGGTCTTCGAAGGAGTAGACAAAGGTGTAACAACACACAGTATTCACAGTAAATGATAAGGATTCATGACAGATTCCGTGACAGTGTTTTATCCTACCGATAGGAAATAAATTGCATACAGGTCATTTATTAAAAAATGTTTATTAAAAAAATATACGATTGAAAATACAAAATAATATTGTTATCTAGAAGGTTATCTGTCTAATCTCTTGCGGCAAGCTGAAACAAAAGAAAAACATATTTAATCGTCGGTTGACACTAATTTGAACTTTAATTCTGAGTGGAGTAAGTTCAATTTATAAAATGTTCGTTGATTAAATAACGTCGGGTCCAGAGGAACCAATCTGCATACTGATTATGAATTCAGAAAACCCCATAATCAAGTTTGGTCGTCGGTGAACGTTTAACAAGACCTGTTTAATCCACTTCTGAATCATGCGACCTTCATTTAAAATCAGCTTCTTTATTGTATTCTATATTGTATTTTTACTATTTATTTGATAATAACTTCGACCCGCGACTTTGTCCGCGTAAAGATTGTTTAACAAGTCGAGACCCTATATATCAACGCATAACCTAAGCCGCTTTCCTGGAGACTTGACATTTGCAGGGTGTGTCTTTTGTGATGTTAGTAGGAATCCCTAAGATCACAGTATAAATATAAGATTTACGAACAGTAAGGAATCTAGGCCAATTTTTTGAAAGGAGGACGTTTACTCTAATAAGGTGTGAGGACTGTCAATCCAAAATATTTAAAAATTTACTCGTTTATTTATTAGTAGGTACTAATGTATATTATATTAAAGATTTATTAAATGTAGGTAAAACACGTGAATGACGTTTACGCGACCGGGGTTGGGACCCACTTGCCCCTGAAATTTCCAGGTAGAAAGTACCAGGGCGTCAGAAGTTGAAAGAGGTAGCTTCAATGATTTTCGACTATATTTCCGTATCAAAACGTAACATTTACCTGACGAGAGGGTACTTTAGGGGGGGGGGATTAAGGGGAGAACGGAACCAACAACTTATCCGGCCCAATTGTCAACCTCACCTGCACGCGTCATCGGTATTCCCTGCTAGAGAACGGACGAGGCTCTGACGACCGAGTCAGTGGCGGTATATCCACTTCAACCAGAAATCTGGTAGGCTGCAGCAGCCTTGGAGTTTAAATCACTCCTTAAATGCCTGCCAGTGGAAAGCAACGGGAAACTACCACTGAGATTTTTCCCTAGTAGGTCAGCTCTGACCAAATAAAACAATGGAGAGACAAAATACAAATATGGCCCCGAGTCTCCGGCGTCCCTTTAATGGGACAGGGGTGCTAAGAATCTCTGGAGGAAAGCATAAGCAAAAACAATTAAAGATAGCAACATGGAACGTAAGAAGCCTTAAGCAACATGGAAAAATAAGCAACGTTATTAAGGAAATGAAACGCTTGAAGATTGGGATTGTAGGAATAAGTGATACCAAGTGGCCCGGAAAGAATCAGTACGTCACATCAGAAGGTAACGTCCTTTATTACTCTGGCTGTGACGATAACAATTGCGAAAGATACGGTGTTGGTGTGTTGGTTGACCGGGAAATCTCTAAAGCGGTACGGAATTTTATACCACATTCTAGCCGAAGTATGTTGGTGACCTTGGAGGGAAAGCCACGAAACATCAACATTATACAAGTATATGCACCAACAGCAGACAAACCTCAAGAGGAAATAGAACAACTTTACACCGAGATTGAGACACTACTGCAACACACAAAAAAACATGACATAAACATTATTATGGGCGATTTTAACGCAAAGGTGGGTTCAGAGGAAGTAAATGGGGTAACAGGTGCATACGGGCTCGGTATCAGAAATGACCGAGGGCAAATGCTTATAGACTTTTGTCAAGAAAAAGAGCTTTCTATATGTAACACTAATTTTAAACACCATCCGAGGCGTTTGTACACATGGACATCTCCACAACATTCATCCAATCACATAGTCCGCAATCAAATTGATTTTGTCATCATCAACCAAAGATTTAAAAACTGTGTGAAATCTACTCAGACATACCCTGGAGCAGATATCAACTCTGACCACAACCCCGTAGTAATAAAATTAGCGTGTCAATTGAAACGTATCATTCGTAAAACAAGAACTAAGCCGGACTTACGCAAACTTCACAACCTGACAACTAGAGCTAAGGTATCAAACGCCATAAATTCTTGGGCATTTGATAATCTAGACTCAACATGTATCGAGGAAACCGTAAACAGTCTCAACAGAACTGTCAACGAAATTGGCAAGAAATATTTGGGTGCGGAAAAAACTGCCAAGAAAGACCACTGGATGACAAACGATATCATAGAACTCATGGAAAAACGCCGCATACTCAAACAAACAGACCCAGATAATTACAAAACGGTTAACAAGGCAATACGGAAACAAATAAGGATAACACGAGCAAAGTTCTATGAAACAAAATGTCAACAAATGGAAGAATTACAACGTAAATTCGATAGTTTTAATCTGCATAAAGAAATCAAAGAGATGACCGGTATGTGTAAACGATCTAGACAAAACTTGCTAGTAGATGACAATGAAAAGCTAGTCACAGATCCAGAATCAAAAAAGGCAATATGGAAAACGTATATTGAAAAAATATTTCAAGATGAAGAGAGAAGAGGAATAGCGACTTCTATAAATGAATATCATGGTCCTTCCATATTAAGATCGGAGGTGCTTCAAGCTCTCAAAAGAGCGAAAACTGGGAAAGCCACTGGACCTGACAACATTAATGTGGAAATTGTTAAATTAATAGAAGAACATCTAATTGATTCGTTGACAAAACTTTTTAACAACATCTATGATACAGGGACTCTGCCCAAGGAATGGTTAAAGAGTACTTTCATTGCTCTCCCCAAGAAACCCACTGCGAAAAAATGCACTGAATACCGAACTATAAGTCTCATGAGTCACGTTTTGAAGTTATTTCTTTCCATTGTACATGAAAGAATCAGGGTAAAATGTGATGAACAGCTTAGTGAGAATCAGTTTGGATTTAGATCAGGTGTTGGTACCAGGGAAGCACTATTTGCGATGAATGTTCTTGTTCAGAAATGTAGGGATATGCAAACAGACGTCTTCATATGCTTCATAGATTATGAAAAGGCCTTCGACCGTGTACAACACGAGATACTTATGCAGCGTTTGTTGGATATTGGCCTGGATGGCAAGGATGTGCGCATTATTCAAAATCTTTACTGGAACCAAACAGGCGTTGTGAGATTTGGGGATGACGAAACGGATGAAGTGGCAATACGCCGAGGAGTAAGACAAGGATGTATACTATCACCACTTCTATTCAATGTGTATTCAGAGGCAATTATGTCGGAAGCTCTAGAACATCAACAATGGGGTGTCGTTATTAATGGTAAAGTCATCAACAACTTAAGATATGCCGACGATACCGCCCTCATAGCCTCTAAACCAGACGACTTGCAAAAAATTGTAGACGCCGTTTATAGGTGCAGTGCTAAGGCAGGGCTCACCATGAATCTGTCGAAGACTAAATTAATGGTGATAACGCGAGACGAAACTCTTAACCCGAATATAACCATTGCCGGAGAATCACTGGAAAGAGTTCAACGCTATAAATATCTTGGCGCATGGGTCAACGAAGCCTGGGATCCAGACAGGGAAATTAAGGCCCGAATAGAAGTAGCTCGTGAGTCGTTCAACAAAATGAAAAAAGTGCTTTGTAATAAACAACTGAATATTGAGCTTAGAACTAGAATGCTTCAGTGCTACATATGGCCAGTAGTCCTTTATGCCTGTGAAACTTGGACTATCAAAGAGAACATTCGCCAAAAACTAGAAGCTCTTGAAATGTGGTTCTACCGCCGTATGCTTCGGATTAGTTGGACCCAGAGGGTAACTAATGAGGAAGTTCTCCGACGCGTCAAAAAATCCAGAGAACTCATGACAGTCATTAAGAGAAGGAAAGTAGCATATCTCGGACATGTACTACGACATGAGCGCTACAACCTTCTCCAGAATATAATGATGGGAAAAATTGAGGGGAAGAGGCGAGTCGGAAGGAGGAAGTTATCATGGCTCCGAAACCTAAGGCAATGGACTGGGATAAACAGCGTCGAAGATTTGTTTAAGCTTGCAAAAAATAAGGAGAAATTTGCGGAGCTGACGGCCAACCTCCATTAGTGGAGAGGCACCGCAAGAAGAAGAAGGGTACTTTAAAATATATTAATAAATGACTGTTCTCCTCCCGGGGGACCAAGGGGCCCAATCTACAACTTTTATTCTAAGGTACGAACGGGTCCCAGTGGGTGCAGATCCCGCGACCGATTGTTGTGCTAAGGTGGAGAAAAGTACATGTTATGAAACTTTTTAGGTGAATTCTTATCATTTCTTGCACTTGTTAGCAGAATGAATATATAATTAAATAACATTATTCTACAAAGGTGGCAAAAAACACACTATCTACTTCATAATCTGTGCAAAGGAATTCATGCCTTAATTCTAAAATAAATAATTAAATAAACTTACTTCGGTTGGATGAGATGGAACGGCATTCTTTTGACAGCTTCTTCAGCAATGTCAAGTGGAAAAGCGAACTCTAACATATTTTCATTCAAGCAGTCGTTGTAGCTGGATGCTAGTTGGCACCTGTTTATAGAGATGGTCGGTGTTAGAATAACTTTACAGGTTAATCGATAATTATATCGATATAACTAGTCACCAATGTATCTTTAGTAATATCAATAAATAGCTTTTTTATGAATTTATTTTGAATATTTTTTTTATTTAGAACGTAAAAGTACCTACACTAGTGGCGCTTTTACTCAAAACTTAAACTCAAAAATATCTTTATTTGATTAGATTTTTAACAAAGTACTTTAAAATCGTCAGACTGACATAATTGTTCAGGATTAGACATGATACCGCCAATTTTGGAAGGTTGCTTTTACTGAGGAAAACCTGACGAGAAACTCAGCAATTACCCTTATATCGATATTTTCGTTATTTAACTAGAAGCTGGTGCCCGCGACTCAGTCTGCGCAGGATTTCACTTATCTGTATATTTCGGACAATTCATACTATATCTTTTTGAATTTATAGCCTATGTGTCATTCTGATGTATAATCAATATTACTTAAAATGTTCATTTAAATCCATATATATATGTATATAATACTTCCATATTCATAAACTGTCACGTTTACAATATAAGTAGGATTATAATACCAACATATTTTTAAAAGAATTACGATATATTTCTTTTATAATTAAATTTTGATATTTAAATTAATATTATTAGATATTGTTTTAAGTTAAATATTAACCGACACTACAGAAATGTTTATATTTACAAGTCAATAATTTATTGTCTTAATTTTGTATTACAATTTTATATGTATCTGATCCTGTTCATTTTGATTTGAAAATTTAGAAATAAGGAAGATAATTCGATATCGATACCTATCAGTCATGCCTTCGATGCTGTCCAGGCAGAGTCGGGAGATGCTGTTCAGCTTCCGAACTACTCGGGAGTTCTTCCCGTTGACGAGACTGGCCAGGTGGACTAACAGTTCTCTGTTTACCTGAAATATTAGAACACATTTCTATATAGATAAATGAAATTGTAGTGTCTATTTGTAATTCCAAAATAACAGCTTATCACTAAATGCATAAGAAAGAAAGTAACATAACAAATTTTCAAAAATGGTCTCTGAAACGGCAGGACCAATTTTAACGGGACTTTCACTGGCAGATTGCTAATGTTATAAGGAGTAACCTAGACAACTTTTATTAAAAAAAACATTTTTGGACTCCGCGGGAATTAAATTAAATCTACGCGGGTGAAACCGCAGGGCACAGCTGGTGATAAATATAATATCGATACTGAATTAAACTTAAGTACTTGAAAAAGAGTATATCTGATTACATAGGAGGTAAAAAAAGAGTACGGACTTCCAAAAAGAGTCCATGCCAATTTCATTTATTTTATATTTTTAAGAAGGCATTTTTTGTACTTTTTGCAGCACATAACTTTTTTTGGCTATGATAATGCATATTATTACATGACTGGCTCTATTCATCATCTCCCTGGCCTTATCCCATACATTATTGGGGTCAGCACTTGATTCAACCTCATACGGCTGATCACCTGATTTTTATACGAAGCGACTGCCATCTGACCTTCGCAACCCCTTTTACGCGGAAAATCTGTGATCTGGATTAAACCAGTTGTCAGACTATTTTAGGCCTCCGACTGACCTGTAACGATTGCCAAAGATGATAAATTGGCAACCGGGACCGACGGCTTAACGTGCTCTCCGAGGCACGGAGGGAACTCAGGTGGTCACCCATCCAATTACTGGCTAGGTCGCTAATCGAATGATATGCGCAATAGCAACTGTGCCACGAGCTCCTCTGGCTCTAGTTTACTAATTATTTTATTAGATTGATACAAACTCTATTAGTGTTACAGATTTTAGAGTTAGGCGTGCTTAATTAAAATTAAATGAATGAAAAAATAAACACACGCAGATTTTCATGAGTTTCCTCAAAGAAGCCAAAGAAACATTAACCATTTAATCTTATATTTGCTATATGCGATGTTCATGCGAATATTTTCCACTTTGTTAGCTCACGAAAACACGTCACCCTCAGAATGAGGTAGAAATACACGGATTTGTTTGTTTTTCCGTTACATATTCATATACTTTTTATGCTCATTGAATTGTGCAAATCCGTGTTAGATCATCATATTTTTTCCCAATAATTTATTTAAGTGAGGAAAAGGAATTATTTGTCTATGTCAAGAAATATTACTTTATGAAATATGGAAATTATTTATAAGGCTTTCAGGGTTTTATTTCTTTCGAGTTCTTTACCAATATTATATTTCCATATATACTTTAAAATCTTTAATCTTTATATCTGTCCTGATAATGTCCAGGAGCCCAACCATGAGCTCTTATTGCAATGATATTTCAGCTGTGTGACAGTGACAGATGTATACACGTCAAATACATCTGTCTCATAATAAGAGTAAAACTATCATGGCAATAAGAGGTCATGGTAAGGCCCCTGTATTTAATAGGCAGAGACTACTGTTCGCTGCATGCGTACATACTTGCCTTCATCCACTTTCATGCATCTTCATAAACATCATAATATGAAGGGAAATATTTGATGGTAACGAATGGGATCCGACACTACGGGACCGATTAAAAAAATATTTCACTAATATAATGCTACATTAACGCTGAGAAAGCGGAAGTATGTAGGCAAAGCCGGGCACGGAAACTAGTATTTAGACAAATACGACTTCAATCCAGTGTTCCTAAGGCCGTACCTTCCCATGGTTGATGACGTCACTCTGCTCCAGCATACACGCAGCGAAGCACTGGCCGGACCTCGCTACTGGCGAAGTGTTGGTGAAATACGCTCTCACGTCTTTAGGCGTCGCTCGCACTTTGATCACGCACGACTGAGCCATGCGGACCAGGGCGTCTAGGTGACCTTGGACCTGAAAGTAATGATAATCACTTATATTTATATTGTTTTTATTTATATAATAATGCCGTGGTGCCTGTACACAGCGGGGCCTGTACCAATGAGTTTTTCTATAAAACTTATGTACAGTGATTTCACACCACGTGCTTTACGGTGAAGGAAAACATCGTGAGGAAACCTGCATATTTATGAGAAGTAATTCAATGACGTATGTAAAGTGTCTGAGACGGCGATGGACTCACCATCTGTCACGTTGGCACTTTATCATCTTCAGTGAAAAGTGGGTGTGGTTATTACAACACCTCTGCCTACCCCTTCGGGGAATACAGGCGTGAGCATATGTATGTACATGTACATTTAGAAATTATTGAATAAAAGCAGCGGTGGTTCGTGTCAATTACATTTTGAAATGTAATGTCACGAAATTTAGAATCCCTCCCACCCCGTTGTCACACAATGTCACACTTCGTCGATCCCCTCCCTCCCCCTTAACGTGTGACGTAGTTTATGGATGGGCCCCAACCAGCGGTGAAAAGTGGGGGTTGTTGTTACAATACCTCTGTCTTTGAAAGTACTTTGTAAAAAGTGTAATCGACAGAGATATTTTTGAATTTAAATTTGAATTTGAATTTCCCTTCAGGGAATACAGGCGTGAGTATATGTATGTATGTATGTAATAATATTACCTTAGTATCAGTGAAGTCGACTAAGGTCCCCGAGGTCCCATAAGGTCGGTTTGCATGTATGTATGGCAGAAGACACACTAACAACGTGAGGTACAGCATAGCTCTGTAAAAGAAAGCGTAGTTAATAAAATTAGAATTAATCCTGATAACATCAAAATTACTAGCCGTGCCCCGTGGCTTCACCCGCGTAGACTAAATTTCATGAGTGGACAGCGGAGCCCTAATGTAGCCCAAGTTACTCCTTGTACCATTAACTATCTGCCAGTGAAAGTCCCGTAAAATCAGTCCAACCGATTCGGTGATTAGCTGGAACAAAGAGACAGACACACAGAGATTTTTTTTTGTGAGCAAGTATCTTGTATACTTTCATATGTATTTAGTGAAAAGCTGTTAATTTGGAATTACAAACAAACACTTCAATTTTATTTATATGTAAACGTATACGTATGTAGATACTAGTGGACTCCACGCGGATTCACTAGCGTACTTCCCGTTCCGGTGGGAGTACGGGGATAAAAACTGAAGCTATTCATTACTGATCGATTTTTTAAGATGGATCCCGCAGTTTCGGAGCCTATTCAATGCATCAAACCATTAAATATTTCCTCTTTATTATATTAGTATAGAATACCTACTTGTGAGCAAGGCAATTGATCAATGTCCAACCAACTATAAGTTGTTGGATTATGTCCATCGATCACGTGACTATCGAATACATTGGAAACTTACACATAAATGATTCGCTTCGTCTGAGCGAGTTACTCGTCTAAGATTGGAAAATAGTGTACATTTTTTAGTTTTAAAGCAAACACCTAGAAATAAGCGTTTACGGGTGCCATCACTAGTTCTGAGCGTGCAGCGAAAATAGGTCTTGAGGTTTACGCAAGCGACGCAAGTTCGAATCCCAGCGGGGCCTGAACCTATGAGTTATTCTAAAAAAACTTATGTACCTACAGTGATATCACATCACATGCTTTACGGTGAAGGAAAACATCGTGAGGAAACCTGCATATTTCTGAGAAGTAATTCAAAGAGGTAAGTATAGTGACTGAGACGGCGATGGACTCACCATCTGTCACGTTGGCACTTAATCATCTTCGGTGAAAAGTGGGTTACTTTCATCTAAACAAACTTGTAATCAGAAAATTAAGGTTTTACTATTGCGCAAGCGTGGCACGGCAAATACGTAACCACGCTATCGGTCATTGCCCCCTGCTCGGGGCGGGCGCATGTACTCGACATGTCCCGGCTTGATTCAGCAAAGGTTAGCCATGAGTCTTAAAAGTTTTAGGAAACTTTTGCCTCCACCCATCGCAAGAATACTTCACCGCTCTTAGGCGTTATACGGCTGTGATCTTCTGAGTGAAGGCACGGTCCCTACTCGGGCAGCTCCGAATTTCAAACAAGAGATCAGTTTCTATCTACCCCTAGCTTTATTTTAATAGATAGACCCCTTCGGGGAATACAGGCGTGAGCATATGTATGTATGTATAGATGATTAGTGGAGTCAAAAAAGGTCTTGTTGTCACGGAAATGTAATTATGTTCTTAACACGACGATATTGCCTCCGGGGGCTAATTTTATATATCCAAAGAAGGATATTAATTCATGTTAAACCAGCATTTAATATTGATGAATGATGTATATTAACTTCAATTAGATTCAATTATTACGTGCTTCCTTGGATAATATTACTATACTAGTTGCGCACCTGTGTGAAGTTGGCAACTGAAGTGAAGGAAAAAATTTTTTTCGTCATGTGTTCGATTGTACCCGGTATGTACCGGATTGTACCGCTTTTTAAATCGTTTGTACCCCTAGGGGGTAAAAGTTATAGGGGGGTAAATATTTTGGCAACTAAGTATAAAATATTGAAAGTTTGTAAATGCCATTCGATAGTACCCAGCACGTAGAGGATTGTACCGTTTTTTATTTCGTTTGTACCCCAAGGGGACAAAAGTTCCGGGGGGTTAAACATTTTGAAATCGAAATATTGTAAATTTGTACATGCCATTCGATTGTACCCAGCACGTAGAGGATTGTACCGTTTTTTGTTTCGTTTGTATCTCAAAGGGCCCCGAGATATGGGGGTTGAAAGTTTCAAACTTTCCACTGTCATATCTCGGGGCCCTTGGGGGTACAAACGAAATAAAAAGCGGTACAATCCTCCACGTATATGGTACTACCCAATGCAAAAATAAAAAACGTTGGTACCTCAAAACATTCCGAATTAGCCCGAGTTGCCAGTTGTCCCCACGGATATCTCTGGACCCCATGGGGTACAAACGATATTTATACGCATACCGGATTGTGCCGAGTACGGAGAGGATTGTACCGCTTTTTGTTTCGTTTGTACCTCAAAGGGCCCCGAGATATGGGGGTTGAAAGTTTCAAACTTTCCACTGTCATATCTCGGGGCCCTTGGGGGTACAAACGAAATAAAAAGCGGTACAATCCTCCACGTATATGGTACTACCCAATGCAAAAATAAAAAACGTTGGTACCTCAAAACATTCCGAATTAGCCCGAGTTGCCAGTTGTCCCCACGGATATCTCTGGACCCCATGGGGTACAAACGATATTTATACGCATACCGGATTGTGCCGAGTACGGAGAGGATTGTACCGCTTTTTGTTTCGTTTGTACCTCAAAGGGCCCCGAGATATGGGGGTTGAAAGTTTCAAACTTTCCACTGTCATATCTCGGGGCCCTTGGAGGTACAAACGAAATAAAAAGCGGTACAATCCTCCACGTATATGATACTACCCATTGCAAAAATAAAAAACGTTTGTACCTCAAAACATTCTGAATTAGCCCGAGTTGCCAGTTGTCCCCACGGATATCTCTGGACCCCATGGGGTACAAACGATATTTATACGCATACCGGATTGTGCCGAGTACAGAGAGGATTGTACCGTTTTTTGTTTCGTTTGTACCTCAAAGGGCCCCGAGATATGGGGGTTGAAAGTTTCAAACTTTCCACTGTCATATCTTGGGGCCCTTGGGTGCTGGGTACAATCGAATGGCATGCACAAATTTACAATATTTCGATTTCAAAATGTTTAACCCCCCGTAACTTTTGTCCCCTTGGGGTATAAACGAAATAAAAAGCGGTACAATCCTCTCCGTACTCGGCACAATCTGGAATGCGTATAAATATCGTTTGTACCCCATGGGGTCCAGAGATATCCGTGGGGACAACTGGCAACTCGGGCTAATTCGGAATGTTTTGAGGTACCAACGTTTTTTATTTTTGCATTGGGTAGTACCATATACGTGGAGGATTGTACCGCTTTTTATTTCGTTTGTACCCCCAAGGGCCCCGAGATATGACAGTGGAAAGTTTGAAACTTTCAACCCCCATATCTCGGGGCCCTTTGAGGTACAAACGAAACAAAAAGCGGTACAATCCTCTCCGTACTCGGCACAATCCGGAATGCGTATAAATATCGTTTGTACCCCATGGGGTCCAGAGATATCCGTGGGGACAACTGGCAACTCAGGCTTATTCGGAATGTTTTGAGGTACCAACGTTTTTTATTTTTGCATTGGGTAGTACCATATACGTGGAGGATTGTACCGCTTTTTATTTCGTTTGTACCTCCAAGGGCCCCGAGATATGACAGTGGAAAGTTTGAAACTTTCAACCCCCATATCTCGGGGCCCTTTGAGGTACAAACGAAACAAAAAGCGGTACAATCCTCTCCGTACTCGGCACAATCCGGTATGCGTATAAATATCGTTTGTACCCCATGGGGTCCAGAGATATCCGTGGGGACAACTGGCAACTCAGGCTAATTCGGAATGTTTTGAGGTACCAACGTTTTTTATTTTTGCATTGGGTAGTACCATATACGTGGAGGATTGTACCGCTTTTTATTTCGTTTGTACCTTCAAGGGCCCCGAGATATGACAGTGGAATGTTTGAAACTTTCAACCCCCATATCTCGAGGCCCTTTGAGGTACAAACGAAACAAAAAGCGGTACAATCCTCTCCGTACTCGGCACAATTCGGTATGCGTATAAATATCGTTTGTACCCCATGGGGTCCAGAGATATCCGTGGGGACAACTGGCAACTCAGGCTTATTCCGAATGTTTTGAGGTACCAACGTTTTTTATTTTTGCATTGGGTAGTACCATATACGTGGAGGATTGTACCGCTTTTTATTTCGTTTGTACCTCCAAGGGCCCCGAGATATGACAGTGGAAAGTTTGAAACTTTCAACCCCCATATCTCGGGGCCCTTTGAGGTACAAACGAAACAAAAAGCGGTACAATCCTCTCCGTACTCGGCACAATCCGGTATGCGTATAAATATCGTTTGTACCCCATGGGGTCCAGAGATATCCGTGGGGACAACTGGCAACTCAGGCTAATTCGGAATGTTTTGAGGTACCAACGTTTTTTATTTTTGCATTGGGTAGTACCATATACGTGGAGGATTGTACCGCTTTTTATTTCGTTTGTACCTTCAAGGGCCCCGAGATATGACAGTGGAATGTTTGAAACTTTCAACCCCCATATCTCGAGGCCCTTTGAGGTACAAACGAAACAAAAAGCGGTACAATCCTCTCCGTACTCGGCACAATCCGGTATGCGTATAAATATCGTTTGTACCCCATGGGGTCCAGAGATATCCGTGGGGACAACTGGCAACTCGGGCTAATTCAGAATGTTTTGAGGTACAAACGTTTTTTATTTTTGCAATGGGTAGTATCATATACGTGGAGGATTGTACCGCTTTTTATTTCGTTTGTACCCCCAAGGGCCCCGAGATATGACAGTGGAAAGTTTGAAACTTTCAACCCCCATATCTCGGGGCCCTTTGAGGTACAAACGAAACAAAAAACGGTACAATCCTCTACGTGCTGGGTACAATCGAATGGCATGCACAAATTTACAATATTTCGATTTCAAAATGTTTAACACCCCGTAACTTTTGTCCCCTTGGGGTATAAACGAAATAAAAAGCGGTACAATCCTCTCCGTACTCGGCACAATCCGGAATGCGTATAAATATCGTTTGTACCCCATGGGGTCCAGAGATATCCGTGGGGACAACTGGCAACTCGGGCTAATTCGGAATGTTTTGAGGTACCAACGTTTTTTATTTTTGCATTGGGTAGTATCATATACGTGGAGGATTGTACCGCTTTTTATTTCGTTTGTACCCCCAAGGGCCCCGAGATATGACAGTGGAAAGTTTGAAACTTTCAACCCCCATATCTCGGGGCCCTTTGAGGTACAAACGAAACAAAAAGCGGTACAATCCTCTCCGTACTCGGCACAATCCGGTATGCGTATAAATATCGTTTGTACCTCATGGGGTCCAGTGATATCCGTGGGGACAACTGGCAACTCGGGCTAATTCGGAATGTTTTGAGGTACCAACGTTTTTTATTTTTGCATTGGGTAGTACCATATACGTGGAGGATTGTACCGCTTTTTATTTCGTTTGTACCCCCAAGGGCCCCGAGATATGACAGTGGAAAGTTTGAAACTTTCAACCCCCATATCTCGGGGCCCTTTGAGGTACAAACGAAACAAAAAGCGGTACAATCCTCTCCGTACTCGGCACAATCCGGTATGCGTATAAATATCGTTTGTACCTCATGGGGTCCAGAGATATCCGTGGGGACAACTGGCAACTCAGGCTAATTCGGAATGTTTTGAGGTACCAACGTTTTTTATTTTTGCATTGAGTAGTACCATATACGTGGAGGATTGTACCGCTTTTTATTTCGTTTGTACCCCCAAGGGCCCCGAGATATGACAGTGGAAAGTTTGAAACTTTCAACCCCCATATCTCGGGGCCCTTTGAGATACAAACGAAACAAAAAACGGTACAATCCTCTACGTGCTGGGTACAATCGAATGGCATGTACAAATTTACAATATTTCGATTTCAAAATGTTTAACCCCCCGTAACTTTTGTCCCCTTGGGGTACAAACGAAATAAAAAACGGTACAATCCTCTACGTGCTGGGTACTATCGAATGGCATTTACAAACTTTCAATATTTTATACTTAGTTGCCAAAATATTTACCCCCCTATAACTTTTACCCCCTAGGGGTACAAACGATTTAAAAAGCGGTACAATCCGGTACATACCGGGTACAATCGAACACATGACGAAAAAAATTTTTTCCTTCACTTCAGTTGCCAACTTCACACAGGTTAGTTGCGCCCCGCGGTTTCACTTGCGTGGATTAATTTCATAAGTGGCTATATAGAGACACCTTATAACACCAGGTATTATACTAGTTACGATTGCTGGAAAACAGATAAATTAAGAAAATTAAAAAAAAGTGCTGTAATTCTATAATAAGTTCTAAAATAACAGCTTTTCACTAAATGCATATGACAGCATATACGATACTGACGTAAAAAAACATTTTTTTTCTCTGTCTACCTGTTTGTTACGGGTAATTTCTGAAACCGTTGGACCGATTTAAGCGGGACTTTCACTGGCCAATAGCTTATGTTACAAGGAGTAACTTAGGCCACATTTATTTAAAAAACCGTCTTGGGTACCGCGGGAATTAAATTAAATCTGCGCGGGTATCACAGCAAGTCTATCATACACATGTGAAAAGCTGTGATTTTGAAATTACAGACAGGCAAATTCTATTTATGTGTATATAATATAGAAAAAAAAAAAGATTAAGAATAACTTGCCGGATGGGTCTTCAAAGGGGTAGAGAAAGATAGAATGGAAAATTTAAGAGTTAGTTTGAGAAACGTGGCGATGAACAAACACGAAAAGCCCATCACAAAAAATGATTTTATTTTATTATTGGTAACGTTAATGAACAACGAGGACAAATCCAATCTTCACAAAAGGTGACTACGTGGTAACGTAATATAAGTTAACACCAACTCTCGAGGTCAGCGCTCATTACTTGAGACGGGAGCTGTACTTGGGGCACAGATCGACGAGATTAGAATTTGCGTCGCGAATACCCAAACTACTGGGCTGTCACGACTCTAACTGGAGAAACGTAATCATTATTAATCACTTGTAATCTATTGTAAGGGAAGGTTTATTAAATTATAATCTAAGATCTTGTCGGAGTTTCACAAGTAGATTAACAAAGGCAATTAGCGACGGTAGTTCTAAGGGCTACTTAAATTGATTTATAACTTTGCAGGTTCAGATACAAGATATAATTAACTGATAACTAGCAGTGCCCTGCGGATTCACCCGCGTAGAAAAAGTTAGTCCTTGAAACATCTGCCTTCCTTCTCAGCAGTCCTTGAACTATCTGCCCGTGAGAGTCCCGTTAAAATCACTCCAGCTTTTTTGTTCGTATAAAATACATCAATTAATTTAAAATGATTAGATTATAGATCAGATTACTGAAGGAGCTCGTGGCACAGTTGCTATTGCGCATATCATTCGATCAGCGAAGTTAAGCAACCCTAAGCCTAGCCAGTAATTGGATGGGTGACCGCCCGAGTTCCCTCCGTGCCTCGGAGAAGCCGTCGGTCCCGGTTGGCAATTTATCATCTTTGGCAATCGTTACAGGTCAGTCGGAGGCCTAAAATAGTCTGACAACTGGTTTAGCCCAGATCACAGATTTTCCTTGTTAAAGGGGTTGCGAAGGTCAGATGACAGTCGCTTCGTATAAAAATCAGGTGATCAGCCACATCGGGTTGAATCAAGTGCCGACCCCAACAATGTATGGGAAAAGGCCAGGGAGATGATGATATAGACTAGATTATATTTTTTAAGGTTTGTTGTAATAGTTTAGAGGTTAGTTAAATACATTTCAATTTAAACATATTTAAAATTAAAGGCGGACTTACGTGAACGTCTTCTAGGTGGAGTCTCAATGCATTTCGCAAAAGGAAGCGCTTATAAAAAGGCTCTTTACAAAAAGACCTTTCGACGCGAACAATCCGCATTGTTGTGAAATTGTGTCCTTTTCCCTTTGTCCACCAGATGTGACTATATCGGTGCATACGTAATACGTGACGTAAATTTTTCATAGCGTTTTCTTCTGTTTTTAGCCGTGTTCATTGAATTTAGACGAAGGTATTGTTGTGTAAGACAAAGGTGAAGAGCCGAGGCCTCGGGGTTTGAGTAGTTGCCTGCTACGCAAGCCACCAATGAGTTTTTCTAAAAACTTATGTGCAATGATTTCACACCACGTGTTTTGCGGTGAAGGAAAACATCGTGAGGAACCTGCATATGTCTGAGAAGTAATTCAAAGACGTAGGTATGTGTTGTGCCTGAGACGGCGATGGACTCGTCCTCTGTCACGTTGGCACTTAATCGTATGCGATGAAATACCCCTTCGGGGACCCTTTCCATATTTATTTTCACATAGGTGACTTTGAATTCTGAATTCTTCTGCTTCATAAGTAGGTATGCTAATATAGTATATGGGTTTGATTTTTATGCATAACACACATGTCCATATTCTGCACTAGTGCAAGGTACCCGTAACTCTGTCTGCGCAGAATTTAACAAATCTTTATGTTTTGGGCAATTCACATAATATCTGTAAAAAATATAGCGTATTCAGTCATCAGTATTTTGCTTATTGAGACTACCCACCCCTTCGGGAACCCTTCCGTGAAGCCGATTTGATTTTAATGAAGATTTGAATAAAGTATATCCACTTTGGTAAAATACCTAATACAAGTGAGTTACAAAATTTATGAAAATGACTTCCAAGACAGAGTTATAATGGTATTACTCGCTACATTTTAACAGCAATTGAAGGCGCGTCGCTCAAGTCATGCCTCGCTTAAGTTCGTCGCTTCGTGTATTAATACAAAATGATTTAATACTCACAGAGGAGTTTTGTTATTCAATAGTAAAGTAGCGACCAGTAACTTTTTTTTTTCTGTCAGGGTATGTGAGATTCTTACCGCACTAAAACCCCCCCGCTGGCCATCCTCAGTGCTCAGGGGGGACTCCGGGTAGATAATCCAGCTTTGATAATTTTTTGATGCTTTCGATAATGAAACCCAGCTAGAACGATTTATTTTCCCCGAAATCCCTGTATACAAAATTTCATAAAAATCGCCGTTAATGAGATTCAGATTATATATGTATAAGAATAGCTCGTTAAAAGGAATTAGAAACATAGATATATAAATAGACAGTTTACTTTGATTCAGTTGTACAAAACGATGCCATAACAACCACGTGCTAGAGCCGTGGTGGCCTTGAGGTTTGAGCAGACGCCTGCTACGCAAGGGACGCAAGTTCGAATCCCAGCGGGGCCTGTACCAATGAGTTTTTCTAAAAACTTATGTACAGTGATTTCACTCCACTTGCTTTATGGTGAAGGAAAACATCGTGAGGAAACCTGCATATTTCTGAGAAGTAATTCAAAGACGTATGTATAGTGTCTGAGACGGCGATTGACTCACCATCTGTCACGTTGGCACTTAATCATCTTCGGTGAAAAGTGGGTGTTGTTATTACAACACCTCTGCCTACCCCTTCGGGGAATACAGGCGTCAGCATATGTATGCTAGACCCCCACGACAATACTTCTAAGAAATTTACTCAATAGACTAATACATATTTAAGAATGTTGCATATATAAATCAGTCAGTCAGTCAGTCCGGGCTTTTAATGTTATTATAATTAACTAGCTTGAGCTCAATTACACCTGCGTGGCAGTATGATTTCAAAAGCCAACTTTCAACCTCCATTTAACCCCGTTAAGGGTGGAATTTCGGAGAAGCTTTTCTTAGTGTATAATTGCACTTTATAAAGAACGCATCCTCCAAATTCCATGTATCTAATACCTGTGGCTTAGGATGTCAGTAGGGACTTTGAATTTTATTATTATCAATATTAATACTTTCATAATTCCTATTTTTTCTCCACTACATATATTGTAAATAGTTAGTATTTTTTATTGAATAAAAACTTTAGTATACAGGTATTCAATAAAGAGTACTTAAAACGAATTACAAGTAGAAAACTTGACCCAAATCGGCGTCTCTCGGTCGTGCCTGGAAGGCTGGCAGCATTGCCACGTTGAAAAGCTATGCTGATTCTCTGAGCGAGAAAAGCCCCAGCCCGCTTGTCACGAGAGGATTCTACCAGACGACGTACAACCTCTATGAAAAGTTGATGAGCATCCGGACCCCAAGGCCCCAGAGTTTCAATCGCAAACGCAGAAAATATGTAGCCATCACCGTAGCCAGCATATCCCACAGCAGTGCCGGGGGATGGGATGGAGCAAATATGTGTTATAATATCTAATGATTAAGAAATTGTGTACAAATGTTTGGAAAGGCAAGGATTAACTGCAGAGCAATACTATAATTCTGTCACTAAATTGTTAACCTGAACTTATGCATAATAAATAAATAAATAAATAGGTATGTGTGCAATCTCCGATGTAAAAGGCACAAAATAATGCTAGTCACGTGTGCCTCGATGAGACGATAACCCACTCTTTCCCCTCTCTTCATTATTTGTATTCAACTCGAGTGTATTAGCGAAGTTTGATGACGTCAGTACCGTAAAATAGATATCATACATAACGACAGCTTCCAGCCTTCGTTTATATTACCAAGATGGAAAATAACCGTGCAGAACACCTGATAGTACTAAGCGGCTATTGAAGCCTATGAATGTGACCACCAACAGATTGAGAGCATTGTCTTCTACACTAATATTATAAAGAGGAAAACTTTGTTTGTTTGGTTGTAATGAATAGGCTCCAAAACTACCGGACAGATTTCAAAAAATCTTTCACCATTGAATAGCTACATCATCAGAGAGTAACATAGGCATTATTTTATCCCCGTACTTCCACGGAAACGGGAACTACGCAGGTGAAACCGCGTGAGGTCCGCTAGTTTTTTTATAAAGAACTAGCGGACCTCACGCGTTTCATTATATCCAATAGTGAAATAATTTTTGAAATCGGTCTCGTAGTTTTTGAGCCTATACATTACAACCACACAAACAAAGTTTTCCTCGTTATAATATTAGTGTAGATGGAATCACTGTAGAAACATAGTAAGAGACAAAAGAGTCATATTATGCGTAGAATAAATTTCATGAAGTCCTAATTATTAATAAGTTACTAATTTTGGCTACTTGTAACATCATCTGTTTCAGAGATTAAAAATGTTGAACCAGATGGACAGACTTAGGAAAAATGTCTATATATAGTCTAGCTAGTCCAGCGTTCTCATTCACTAAACATTAGTGGATTGCCTTGATCCTCGTGCATGCGTCACACGCTTCTCGCATCGCCAATGTAAGAAACCACCCATCTGTATGCTTTTAATTTTGTGTAAATAGAGAAGGGTGTAAACACGCTATATTTAGCCCCTGCTTACCAATCACTTGGCGTAAGTGCCCTTTGAGGCTTTGAAGAGTTGTCGCCTCTTGACGTCATTGAAAGGAACTTTGCTTAATGTAACACTGACGCTAATTAAAAGTCTTGTATTATGAACTTAATGTACGTGTGCCTAAGGTGGTTTTTCCTTCGAAGTGGAAATAAAGATGTTATACATACATACATATGCTCACGCCTGTATTCCCCGAAGGGGTAGGCGGCGGTGTTGTAATCAGAACACCCACTTTTCACTGAAGATGATTAAGTGCCAACGTGACAGATGGTGAGTCTTTGAATTACTTCTCAGAAATATGCAGGTTTCCTGACGATGTTTTCCTTCACCGTAAAGCACGTGGTTTGAAATCACTGTACATAAGTTTTTAGAAAAACTCATTGGTTTAACTTACGTAGCTGGCGTAGCATGACACTGCCCAAACATCAAGGCCACCACGGCTCTAAAGGCTCTTAAGATGTAATATAAATTAGAATAGAGAATTTCCCGTTTTTATCAAATATAATTATGGTTGGTGTTCTTTAGAATACATTAGAATAAGCAACTAATTCTGGCACGTGTGGTAAAACCCTTGAAATTTGAGTAACAGCTATAAACTAACACAGGATTTACTAGTTTTTCAGAGCTTTTCAGGGCCGAGGTAAAGGGTAGAAGATATATATGTATATATATTTAAATTGACAATCTGAATAAAATTTAACTAGGGAGCTTTTTCTTTCGAGCAATTATATAACTTGCTGTTTGCATGTAAGTATCTATTTTGATGCATTTAAATTGCAACCCTATGTTATTTTCGTCATGTGAATTGAGATGACGCGGAGTTATCGTTAGCGTCGTACTCATAGGACGGGCCGCAGGGCTGTGCTCGGAGCCTCCAGCTGCAGCGACGCCAAGGTTATGACGTTGACGAAGCCACCCTTTGGCCCGTGCGCATCACGTGAGTAACTTTTCTGGACAGAAGAACTACATTTGTGCATTGGAACTGTGTCCATGGGCTTCCATTTCATAAAAGATTTATTTTGTGTTTTTAGAATTGTATAATATTATCGAGAAGAGTATATTTACTGAGTTTCTTGCCAGGTTCTTCTCAGTAAAAGCAACCATCCGAACCTGGCGGTAGCATGTATAATCCTGTATAATTAGGTCATTCTGACGATTGGAAAGTACTTTATTAAATTCTAATAGAATAAAGATAATTTTGAGTTTGAGTTTAAAACATAATTTCGCAATTTCAATACTACTGAAATTGGCGTGACAAATGAACTTAAATCTAGCAAGTATATTTAGTCTACATATTCCCAGGCAGGTCTAATTTACAGAATTACAATTATAAATTATAATTAAAAACTAATATAACTAAAAACCTTAAAAATATAATTAATAACTAAAATATATTATTAAAAGGAGTCCCTGTAGGCAAAGTTCCGAAGATACTGGCAGCATTCCCCCTTTGGATGGCAAGACTAATTCTTAGTCCGAGGTAGCTGCCAGCTCTTCGGTCTCCTGTGATGTCGACTAACCTTTTAGTTATTTCTTTAGAAAGCCTAAATGCCCTAGGACCCTACGGACCAAGGGTCTCGACACCGAATGGGATAAAATCATATTCGGAGCCTACACCCCTGTATTTGCTAGCTTTGGCTTTTTCAGCCGCTTCACATGCCGCACCAACTCTGTTGTTGGTTCCATGTAGATGAGAAGGGGCCAGCGTGTCTGAACAGGTTGCATCCCATACCAGCACCCGCCCCATCTTCCATGGAATCAAGCTTTTGCAAGTTGAATTTGACCCATTTTCCAGTGTCCAATCGATATGACATTGTATTATCTCGATACTAAAAATCATACATACGTATAGAAACATCTAAAAGTATTTTTAAGACCCGCTTGAATTCGAATAAGAAGAAAGAGAGCTGCTTACGTCACAGACCGACATTTCCTGATTTATTTCCCTTTACCAGACAAACAATGCCAAAGTTCCCGTTAAATAAACAAAACAACGAATAAAAACAAAGTTCAGCCATTAACATCGCCAATTGTTGGCAGCACTTTTATATCCGCTAATTTACGTATATTTCACTATAACGCAAATAAATCACATCAATGAATATTAATAAGAGTGTTCCAGAAGGGACATTAGTCGTAGTTATTACCTATCCCCTCCTGAGACAGTTCGACAGATGGTAAAGCTTAAAAATCCGCTAGACTTTACTGTATTTTCAATGCCAGGTACTTATTTATCTTAAGAGTACTGTAACTATAATTGTGAAAGAATACGTACGTGACTTTGTATTAAAATTTTAAATACGTTCAAAGTTTAATGTCAAGGTTTTATGACAACCAGACGATGGAATATCACAGCGAAAACGCCATCACCAAAGGGGTAAGCATAGGTGTTGTAACAACAACTCCCACATTTTACCGAAGATGATAAAGTGTCAACGTGACAGAGGGTG
Organism: Watsonalla binaria; assembly: GCA_929442735.1. Lineage (NCBI taxonomy): Eukaryota > Metazoa > Arthropoda > Insecta > Lepidoptera > Drepanidae > Watsonalla > Watsonalla binaria. The sequence goes on from OV838938.1 coordinate 7,247,663, forward strand.
AGTCCATCGCCGCCTCAGGCACTATACATACGTCTCTGAATTACTTCTCAGGTTTCCTCACAATGTATTCCTTCACCGTAAAGCACTTAGTAAACTGATCGTATGTAATATAAATTGAATAATGTGGCTTAACTTTTAGCAATATTCCATATCATAAAGTAAAGAAAATTATTTTAATTACTCTTATTGAATCTACCATTATCCTACGGCAAATGTCCATTAGGTACACCAAAAATCTCTAAAAACACGAGGCTTGTCTTTTCTGCGCCCTTAATCTTTGCTACCAAATTATGTTCCCTTAGTACCGTCAATTTTTCTTCTTTCTCCGTTGCTTTACGAGGAATGAAAAAATATCAGGGCTCAAGAATAACTGGTTCGCTTGATGGAAGCTTATTATATTCTGCGGTCTGCGGGTTATGGTGGGAAATAAATGTATTTTAATGAATACACCTTTCATCCGCTGTTGTATCTAAAAGCGTTCTGATTCACAAATTAATTTGGTTCTTTGTAAACATGCTCACGCCTGTAAAGAAGGGTTCACGAAGGGAAGAAAGCGCACCAACTTTTGAACATTTAATTTTTGCCAAAAAACAGGATATCGCTTAATCTGATCTGTGAAAAAAAAATAGGTATGGTCAAGTGCTTGGTTCATCTTACTTGCGAACCGAAGGCTCCTTACATAATTATATTAATAGATGAATCTTACTGATAATTAAACTTTACCCCAAACGTCGACGTACTAACGTCACGGTGTGTTTTTTAGTGTTGTAATGTTATTTATAGGTGCTTCTGCTGGGCCCTGCTGGGAACATATTTGGTTTCCTGAGATAGTTTTAGGAACACCGGGTTTCCGAATATGAGAATAGTCTGTTCAAAATGGGACCTCAGCTACCAACATCATCATCAATGAAACTTCAAAGATCAGAAGTTTTAATACCCTCCGCTTGACCCATGATGGTAGGCCCCCTGTTCACATTAATTACAGGCATAATCCAAGACAGCTTGTATTGTGTGTGTATTGTGTACGAACAGCAAAGTGGATGTCCTGAATCGATATAGTACCTACGGCAACAAACGAAAACGGTTATATTATCAAGGTTTGTTCTAAGTGTCACAATATCAAAGCAAATAATATATTCTGTAACATTAAAGTAAAATGTTACTGTAATCTTAGATTGTATACAATATTCTTGGTGCCCAACCATGAGCTTATCTTATTGCAATGATAGTTCAGATGTGTGACAGTGACGGATGTATACACAACATATACATCTGTCTCATAATATGAGTCTAACTCAAATGGCAATAAGAACTAATGGTAAGGCCCTAGTAGCGTTATTTTGTGAGGATTCTTAGCGTCGTACTCGACGACGAGCGTCGCCTCAATCATAGGAAATTGTTACATAATAAATAGACGATAAAGTTCAATTTCGTATCTCTGAAACCGGCACTCGGCGTCGAATGCGATGCTGAGAAACCTTATAGAATAACGCGACTGTAATCCGGGTATTAACAAACAATAACGATTACAGTAACAATAATGCCTGTAATTACGCGGCAAACGGTGCGGAACGGATCGTTATCATAACATAAACATTACTAGATAAACATCTAAATTATACATTCCCATTTCGTATATTTTATACCATTTTTGCGTAAGCCCTGGCTGTTAACACAACAGTCAAATTAAATAGATAACCCTAGTGACATTTTGTTTCAAAATTAGAATGAAGATCGGAACAGCTTTTAAATTAGTGATTGTAATTTTCATGTCTTCTCTGTTGATCTCTTACTCTTCTTGTCAAGAAGAAGCGACTACAACCCCAGCTACTACCATGAAGGAGGAAGAGGAAGAGGAATCCCAGCCGAAGGGTTGTTCCATCTGGTGCTGGATACAGAAGATTGCCATGTTTGTTATCTCACAACTTCTCAGTGGGTGATGGTTTAAAATTGTATTTGGTTTCCTATAAAGGATTTTCAATTTTTATTGCGTTTTATTTTATGAAAAATGACCTATTTGGAAGATGGCTAGCGGAGCTCGTGGCACAGTTGCTATTGCGCATATAATTGGATCAGCGAAGTTATGTAGCCCTTACCCTAGCCAGTAATTGGATGGGTGGCCGCTCAAGTACCGTCCGTACCTCGGAGAGCACGTTAAGCCGTCAATTTATCATCTTTGGCAATCGTTACAGGTTAGTTGAAAGTCTAAAATAGTCGGACAACTTGTTCAGAGATTTTTCTCGCCAAAGGGGTTGCGAAGGTCATATTAGATAGAAGGCTTTGTATAAAATTCAGGTGATTAGCTGCAACGTCGCAAGTTTTAGTATCGTTTTGTTTTTATCTAACTCGTTTCGTTCGTTAAATAATGCAATTAAAGTAGGTTAAGATTATATAAACGTCTAAAGAAGAATTTTCTGGCGTACTACATTCGGGTATAATTTTAGACCGAATTCTTATTCGTTCAAAAAACCGTGGATTTTTTTTGCGAATTTTCGACCGAAACTTATAAAGCATTTCGTTGAATAAGAGTAGGCCCCGTTTTACGGATGAATCAGGAGGGTCAATTCCAATAGAAACGATCCTGTGTGGGTGAAGGATACATCTCATCAACGGGATGAGGTACAATCATAGACATTATATTTAATGAGCCTGATAGTATAAATGATTTCTATTACGTATTAACCTTGCTTACCCGTTTCCCGGATTTTGCGATTCCAATCAGAAAATTATTCCCATTATTTATAATAGCTGTGTATTATGTTGGCAATTTATCAACTTTAGCATTTCGTTTCAGGTCAGTCGGAGGCCTAAGATAATCTGACAACCGACTTAACAAAGAGAGAAATTTCCTCGTAAAAGGCATTATGAAGTTCAGATGGCAATCACTTCGCAAAAAATCAGGCGATCAGCCACACTTGGTTCAAGCCCCAACAAACATAGGATAACACCAGGGACTTGTCTGTTACTTTTATATATACTTAAGCTTTTATTAAAAAAATACCATCTTTCAGCAGTTCCCTGATTACATTCCTATCGTTGATTGATTTGAACAAGGTCAAACTGATTTCAAATATGACGTAATATGAGTAAATAATATGATTGTATCCAATACGTTGCTAAAGAAATGCTCTTTGTGTGGTTAGGTTCAATAGCAAAAGTAAATAACAGTTCTGTTTGTGAACAAACATGAGAGACGGTAAACATCTCAATTGGATAACTTTGGCGTCAGTTTCGATATTTTATTTGTGTATTTGTTGTGAATTTCAAAAGTGTTCATTAGTCATAAAAAGTCTTCAAAAGGACTGCCTATGCTTCACCCAATAATGTGGATTTATTACTTAACGCACTCCATGTGCAAACATTGACTTTGACAGCAAAATTTTACAATTACTACACTTGCTACTACACTTTATAACTGCTACACTTGGTACTACACTTTATAACTGTCATACATTTAGGGCTGCTTATTGCTGGGACGAGGTTGATATTTTTGTGTCTTCCGTCGTATTCTAGCGTGTCAACATATGGGTAATCTGTCTTTTCATAAAATACTTAGAAGTGCTACGTCAGTGTTGAGGTTGCCGGCTCTTCTCAGAAGGCTAATATTCGAACCGCCGAAGTCACTTCTTCGACGTTCATTAGTGCCTTACCAGGGCTTAAACCGAATAAATAATTTGCATTTTAATTTTCTTTTTCAAAAACCAGATGTATACCTAAACATTTTATTTCAACAAGATCTTGTACAAATGCGTGCAGTCGTTGAAGACCTTCGCTTTCTTGCAGACGTCTTGTTTGTGCTGCGTGGCCTCTGCACTCTCCAGGCAGTTGGTGCCCAGTTCATTCATCCCGGTACGCTGGACATCCACCTGATGTACTAGACGCATACGTTTCCTGAAGTAAAACATTTCTAATGTATCTTAAGCTACTTAGTTTCCGAACCGGTGATAATTTCGACGTTCACAAGTGCCCTACCAGGCCCCAAAGTGAATAAATAATAATATTCTTTTTTTCATGAAGAATTAAAGGATGGTAGGGAAGTTAAGCATTCGGTCCTTGTTAAAAAGTGAGCTGTTTAGAAGGTCGTCTCTATTGCATGGAATTTCAACATAACTGGCGAAATCTGGGAGTACTATCTGTGCATACCTCTTCGGAAAATACGACGTGAGCATATGTATATTTTTGTATAACTGCAGGCGTAGACACGGTAATTGTCTCTCGCACTTGCGCTAATAGAAACAATACAAAATGTATGGAAATTACATAAATCAGACACGTGACGTATATGGCACCAAAGGTAAACCACATCCTATATAGATTGAGGGTTGCGCACGCTGATTGACCTTACCTAAAAACATCCAAATTAATAGCCCCACTTGAGCTCATAATGCCAAACTTCTTGAGCACACAGAAAATAATGCAGGGCTCGTCCGACTCCTGCACCTCTATTTTCCTGGTCTTAGGGTACATTTCAGTCAAGCACTGCTCGGCTACCATGTCCGTCACCTTGTCGTGGGCATACATCACTGACAGACGCGCGTTTGCTGATGAAGCCAACATATACAGGATCAGACTGAATAAAACTGTAATAAAAATAAATGCATTTGATTACAAGAGAGCCGTGGTGGCCATGGGGCTTGAACAGACGCCTGCTACGCAAGCGACGGAAGATCGAATCCCAGACCAATTACTTTTTCTAAAAAACTTATGTGCTGTAATTTCACGCCACGAAGTTATTTTAAATGTTTTTGTTATATATGTACATTTTTATTGTGTGTTTGTATGTAGAGCGTAAATATTTATATCTGATATAATCACTAAATGTAGAATGGACCTTCGGGTCGAAGCTGTAGGCAGAGCATCTCCGAAGCAAGTTATATATAATTTTAGAGTGCTTTGCCCTTTACTATAAAACAAACTAGTGTGTTTGTCGACGCAATTAAAACGTGCAATAGTAATAAAAATGATGTATTTGCAACTGCTTGCCAGGCTTTGGCAAAAACAAAAAGTACTTGCTTACGTTCCAAAACACGTTAAACCTAAGCCAGGGTGTACCCCACTGAGATCTGTTGATCTCTGAACTGTTTACTTATTAGTTCATGTAAGTGCGTATTACGGTGAGCATTACTTACAACTGATTTCATCTACAACTATATACATATTAGGGAAGTCTGTAGCTACTACGTAAGCCGGTGTTGGCGGGGAGCCGATCTTAATTCCCTGCCATCAGATATGTTGAAGCGTAATCAAACAATCATATACAAAAATGAATTTCTGTTCGTTAGTCTCGTTAAAACTTGAGAATCGCTGGACCGATTTGGATAATTTTGATATTGATGTATTTGTTGAAGTTCAAGGAAGGTTTCAACGGTGGGAAATCATAAATAATACGAAAGAGATATGGTCATACGAAGTTCGCCGTGTCATCCAGTATTCATTATATAAATCGACCATCTTTTCAAATAATATACTGTCGTTGTTATTCAAGGTGAACTGATTAATGCATAAATTAGCCAAACATTGGCAAATAAACGTAAAATTTATCATATTTACTTAAGTCTTAAAAATTAAATTATTCATTTTGATACGTTCATTGCATGAGTGATTATTTGCTAATTTAATCATGCGGTTTTCAAATTACTTAATAATTCTATGTCAAGTATTTTATAAGAAAATTTGTAGAAACACTCTACTGTGTGTATTTATACATACAGTGGATTATAGAGAGAAGCAAATAAAAAGATGCCTTAGCATAATGAAAATCTACGAACGCTTTGATATGCAGAATCCCTAAAATTTATGCAAGAATTCTGATAACTTGATTTCGTCGTGAGAAAAGCAAAAATCTTTCTTAATTTTATCTTGCATTTAAAACTAAGAGAGGTAGGTGGTGCTAGGTGAGTGTTTATGAAAAATAATTTTATTACATGTATATAAAGTTTTAATTACAAAACTACAAAATAAATAACATTTGAAAGTAATCAGTAGTCCTCAGTTTCCTTGAAAGAGATCGCGTAGAGCTGCGTACAGTCGTTGAAAACTTTCGCCTTTTTGCACACATCGTGGTCCAAATTCATTCCGTTGATGTTCTGCGCGCACGTCTCTCCGACGTCGGAGATCAAAATCCTTGGATCGTATCGATGGATGGCTTGTACTCTCTTGTAGTAATTCTTAATGTTAATAAACCCATCGTTGGACATGATGCCAAACCTCTTCAACACACAATGAATGATGCAAGGTATGTCATTCCTGTCTATATTTAAGGGGTATTTATACAAGTTTCTTGGGAACATTTCTATTAAACACTCGTTCGTTACTTTATCACTTTGCTTGTCTCGAGCGTAAAGTATTGATATCGATGGCTCCGCGTCCAGACTTTTCGAGAAAAACTGTGTTTTGTAACCACTCACTACGACCGCGAGCGACAATATTGTTGTTATCAGTTCTGGAAAGTTACGGAACAATTCGTATTATTTACAGTATATTTATCAAGTATACCTTAATTGTGTGATATCGACTGGTAGACAGAAAAGCTCGTGGCAGTTTCTATTGCGGAGTCCCTTCCTTGGAGAGTACGCTAAGGCCGGATGCCGGTTGCCAATTGAACATATTTGCCAATCGTTACAGGTCAGTCGGAGGCCTATGACAACTCGTTTTACCCTGATTACCGATTTTCCTCGTAGCTGGCAGGAAGAGGTGCTACAACACCTAATTGTCACCGATGATTAGATGCGAACATGAAAGTTGATGAGTCCATCACCAACCTAAATATAATTTTGAGTCACGCTAAAACGCTTTAACTGTAAAGATGGTGACATTGGCACCTAATGAAAACACTTGCTTTGACTATACTATAATATATAGAAACAATCTGTAGATCTGTTCATTAGTAATCGGGATTAATTAGGCTTGAGTCTTTGTCATAGTATCTGTAGTTAGTTTCTGCCAAATAAGAACGTAAATAAATGTATTTTTAGTTGAGAGCTTTATTACGGGATACATTTCTTAGATGTATTAACTATTGGGTTGTATGTATGTACGAATTGGCTCAAAAAGTACTGCACCTATTTTTAAAATTATTATATAGGCTATATTTTTTCCCTGTATTCCCACGGGAACGGGAACTGCGCAGGTGAAACGCGCGTGACGTCCGCTAGTGTTATATATAACAATGCTAATAGAATACAAAACAGATTATGACACATGTATAGCTAGACATGCAACTGATCCCCGTGTTTCGTTTTCCTTATTAGGTATAAATAAATATATTCAGTATAAGCATACATACATATGCTCACGCCTGTATTCCCCGAAGGGGTAGGCAGAGGTGTTGTAATCACAACACCCACTTTTCACCGAAGATGATTAAGTGTCAACGTGACAGATGGTGAGTCCATCGCCGTCTGAGACACTTTACATACGTCATTGAATTACTTCTCAGAAATATGCAAGTTTCATCACGATGTTTTCTTTCACCGTAAAGCACGTGGTGTGAAATCACTGTACATAAGTTTTTTCAGAAAAACTAATTGGTACAGACACCGCTGGGATTCGAATTTGCGAACTTCTCAAACCTCAAGGCCACCACGGCTATTCAGTATTCACGGGTACTCAGATTTTTTCGTCAAAAGTAAAGACACGATCGTTCTCTATGATAATCGTTCTAAAAATTTGTGGAATTCTTGTGATCTACTTACAAAAGAAATCATCAAAAATTTAATTTGAACGCCAAGACATTCCTTGTTGGCGTCCGACCATTTTTCTTCGTAAATGTTTATTTTTCTACTAAACGCAGTAACGGATTTTCTTTGTAGCGACTTAAACATGTTTTCTAAACAGGCCACAATGAAAAATGGAACGCGAAATTAGTTGCGAACAAAATATATTAATGTCTGGAAAACGTTCTGCGTGGAAATAGTTCGCTGCAGGTATTACTTGAGCGGAGTAATAGGACACTTTTACCGATTTCAAAGAACAGAGGTTCTCCTTGTGCTCGTATGTATATATTCTGGCGAATGTTTCTAATACTACCAATTTTTCGTAATAACTTTCAGGGAAGGCTTTACTATAATATATTAAGATCTAGAAGAAGAGGAGCCGTGTTTTCCTAAAAACTTTCGTGCAGTAATTTCACACCACGTGCAGTGAAGGAAAACATCGTTAGGAAACCTGCTTATGTCTGAGAAGTAATTCAAAGACGTATGTATAGTGCGTGAGACGGCGATAGACTCACCCCCTGTTACGTTAGCACTTAATTATATTCGGTGAAATGTGGATGTTGTTGTTTCGTGTTAACACTGCTTTCCCTTCTTGAGATATTAGAACTTAACATTTATTACAGTGTACGTTTTCGTATGAAAATTCAAAGTGGAGTTTGGTATATAGAAACTATCTTATTAAAATTTCAATATATTACTCCAAATGTACGCAAGAAAACTCAATACAAACTGATTATGGCACACCTATTAAGCTTTAAACTAATATACCTTGATATCGCATTATATAGGCTTTGCGTACTATAAAAGGTCACTTTATACTGGAAACATAGCCGAGTGTAGCTACTATCTAAAAATCTATAGCCGCTTCCCCCACCGATGAAAAGGTATATATCATATAACATTTTTTTCTTGATATCATTTAATCTTTGCAAACCAATAGGTCTCTACGACGCTCGAGTAAATCCCCATTTAGCATACCTCCTTTAACTATACAGATAAATAAAATTGAATTGTGTATTTATAAATAATTCAAAACCAACAACTTGTTACTAAATCCATAACAAAATATATAATTAAGTCAGGAACAAAATAAACGCTATTTTAAAAAAAAATCCCCGTCTGTCTGTTTGTTCCCGGCAAACTCTGAAACGACTTGACCTATTTGAAAAGGACTTTAACTGGCAAATAGCTAGTATTACAATGAGTAACTTAGGCTATATTTATTTTGAAAAACAATTAGGGGTCCGCGAATAAATTCTCCCATTACATTCAATAAAAATGACTTCTATGCGGGTGAAACAGCGGGTCACAATTATTCCGTTTAATTAAAAAAAAAGAGGAATAATCATGTTAAATGAGGACTTTTCTGTCTGTCTATCACAGCTGAGCCGCTGACATCGTTTGACCTAAGCAAGGGCATATCTTACGTCACGATAAGTCATTATGCGAAAAGTCGCAGGTAGTAAAATTTGTATTAAACATAGACTTACTCTCCATTGTACTAGGACTTAAAATTCAATAGCTTCACTAACGTCAGTACGAACAAACAGACATCTTTACACTGATCACAGCGGTATGTTACTGAATCTACAAATCCAATATTTCCCCTTGTGCCTGAAAATTGTGTTGTTTCTGAATATAATGGTATGTTTTATATACTAGTAATGGTGATCGACAACAATCGTCTATTGTTCCACTTTTGTGATAAGAAACGAAATAAGACGTGATTACGCTGAACTCGTAACTGGAAAACTAAATAAAAATATACACATGGTAGGTTTCCAAACATCTGTGGTAGCAAAGTCCACGTCGAATAGGCCGACACATTTAAGCGCATCGCTTTTGAGTTACTCCAGAGCCTGTAGATAAAGTAACAGTGGCCTCACGCTACGCTAGTAATGCAAAATGTACGGGAATGACATATGTCACGTGACTGATTTATGTAATTTCCATACAATTTTTATCGTCACTATTAGCGCCAGCGCGAGAGAATGTTACGTTCTCTAGGCCTTCTGGTGTTGACCCTTCTAATTTCTTCTTAGTTATATTAACCAGACAGAGGTGGTAATGGCTGGACGATTCGAATGATTTTTTGGTTTGCGTTTAGTGGACCCCTGGATGGCTTAAATTCACAAATCAGCCCAGCAGTAGGCACTGCAGTCGATATGCAAGACAGCGTCTGTCGGGTCCGATAGTACTTTATAATCCTGTATGATCATAATTATTCTTATGATTTGAGATCCTTGTCAGCATGCGACGAGTGTCGACCAATGCAGAGAGCCGACTTTCTGTTTCTTTTTATTTTCCATTTTGGCCAGGTGTTAAATCTTACGTATCATACACGTTTATAATTATTTCCTTATTTTTTTTGTATCAAGCGAGTTAGTCTGCGGAAACCTAATGGTCTTTTAAACTAAAAGAGCCTGAGTTACTCCTTGTACAGCTATCTGCCAGTGAAAGTCCCGTTAACAGTCCTGTTAAACAGTCAGACAAACAGATAGACAGAGAAAAAATATTAAAATTTATTTTGTTTTGTGTGAGTCCCGTATATACTTTCATATGCATTTAGTGAAAAGCTGTCAATTTGGAATTACAAACAGACACTTCGATTTTATTTATCTGTATAGATGTATAGATCTTACAGCGTAAATAAACATTCATAGAAATAGAAATAGAAATAGAAATAATATTTATTCACATGAAATATGGTACAAAGGGTAGGTGTTATTAAAGGTTACAAGAATCACATAATTCACCCAATTTTAGGGCATGTAAATATTAACTTAATTATCTAATCAATTTTGCATTTGTTTTCAATATTTTAGTACAAGTGTTAAGTTTAAAAAGTAGCGTAACTATTTATTAATGAATTCATTAATTATTCTGCGTTCAAATTTTATCACAGCTAAGATATAAAAGACAAAAAAGTATTTCCCCATCAAAATGTTGCGGACGAAACTCCATTAAAATTTGCGTTAAAACCTTTTTATAATCTCTGATAAGGTAAACCTCCTATGGGGACAATTAAATCGTGGTTGAAAGGGGAAGTCTCCTGGTTTAATTTGGTCGCTCCCAGTTTCCCACGGGAGTACTTTCCTCACATTTATCGTTCCTTATTTTCCTTTCAAGGGTACTTTATTATTTCAAAGATACTGGTTCAAATTATCATAAATTGTATAAGCGAAGCATTGGAGATATTATGTGCTACAACTAGCTCAGTGTATTTTTATGCATCGATATCTAGGTTCAATAGATCGAGAGGAGCTAGAATATTAAAAATATTGTTAGTGTCCTGCTAGTGGATAATGTTGCCAAAAAAGTTTTGTTTATGAATGTGGGTGGTTACAAGGGGAAAGGAAGACCTAAGAATACAGATATGACAGCTCATAGAGAGAAATGGAAGAGAAGAACACATTGTGCCGATCACAAATAACATGGGATAAGGGCAGGAGGATGATGATGATGTCCTGCCATATTTTACTAACAAAGCGTGCGTAAAACTAACATTTAATTATAAAATGTTCAAGTGCATTATATTGCCTGGCTGAGTTTCTTCTCACAAGCTAGTTTCCGAAACGGTTCGTAATTTTTCGACATTCATGAATGCCTTATCAGGACCAAACTTACAATTGACATACATATTTACAAAAGAGTTTATACTTTTATAGAAGGCGTCATGAGCGTTCAACAAAAATAGTGGATAACTGCGCATTCAAGGTCAAGAGCACGAAATAAAGAAAAAGTATAAAAAAATCTACCCTCTAAATTGTTCCAGAGGTAGAGTAACTGTCCAACGTAACAAAGTATATACTAGATCACACGATGTGGGGTTAGAGGGTAATCTTGCGATGACATCGGTTGAGTGGTTCACGAGGTCAAAGGGCAAGCCATTTGCCAAAATAACCCTTATTGCCCTTACATTTAGTAATGGGGAAGCTACGAGGGAAAACGGGGTTTGTCGGATGCTGGCAATTTTTTAAATAAATGTAATTTTTCTTTGATGTTCAAGATCTGGTTTAGTAGCGGATCTAGCATATGCAGCTTAGAGCTTCCCAGTCTTTGCTTCAGAGGCTGACTACATTAATCAGTATATTATACGGGCATAATAAAGATACAAATAAATGTTTAACTCTTTATTTCTTTCCATATTTTCACCGTATATTATTCAGATGATAATACTGAGTGTGTATCTAAATATGTTTTTAATTGTTATCAAATAAAAGGAAAAGACAATATACTATGCACCAGTTTGATGATATGAAAGTTTGAAAGACATTTAACTCGCTCACATTGTGACTTATCGAAGTTTTTTGAAACAAAATAACAATTAAACCTACTATGATTAACATAATGTTTTATTCACTATAGATCAGCCGTGTTATTAACTAGCAGCTGTACAGCGGACTAAATAGATATAGTTATCATGCAACGTTTTAACTAATTGAGCTCGATTAGTCGTGCTCATTACTCGTGACTGCATCTAGTTAGGTGCCGACCCGGGTAATGAGCGCTCAGCGAAATTGTAGGGATAACAGTGCATGTATTTGTTTTGCACTCGCTCCATAAATGATCCAAAAACTACGACTGCTCATTGGAGGTCAGCGCTCATAAATCGAGAAGGCACAAGTAGGTACCTAGTGTGATTTCTTCTGTGTCTGTAATCCATTAGGAATGACAAGGATAATTGGAATGACGACATTGGTACCAATTTAAAACTACACGAATGTTCTAACGTAGGTTCGGAGAAGTTCTTTTACGAAAATACGTTTTATACGTGACGCCCCAAATTCGAGACTACTTAAGGGCATATTATCGTCAGCCACTATTTGGAAAGTCCTGGGGCCTTACCATGACCTCTTATTGCCATGATAGTTTTACTCTTATTATGAGACAGGTGTATTTGACGTATATACATCTGTCACTATTACACAGCTGAAATATCATTGCAATAAGAGCTCATGGTTGGGCCCCTGGTGCCTTTTAAACCCTTCATTTTATATTTTTTACACATTCATGCTGATGCTATAAATATAATTAAATAAATAATTTTAGTCTTTTTTGTAATCATCATTGTTTACTGTGTAATGAAATGTACATGATGCCAGCTGAGTTTCTTGCCGGTTCTTCTCAGAAGGTTAGTTTCCGAACCGGTGGTACATTCTTCGACATTCATAAGTGCCTTACCAGGGCCCAAACTACATAAAACATTTTTATTTTCATTTTCATTAGCTATTTATGTTTATATATTTTGAGTTATACAACAAATTTATTTGTAAAAAAACACAGTAGCTTATGATATTGTATTAGAAATACAATTTTTTAAGCAGTTTAAATCAAGTAGGTACATTCTTCAACTACACCATGGACATTTGACAAAGTATACTATACATACAAGAAGACCCGACAGATTTTGTCCTGCATACTGACTGCAGCGCCATCTGCCGGGCGCTACTACCTGCGGGACTACCCAAACGCACACAAAAAAAACATCCGAATCGGTCCAGTCGTTGAAAAGGAGTTCAGTGATATACACACTTACAGTAGAATGTTGTAAGTAAACGTGAAACAAACGTCATTTGTGTACGTGACCGGTACAGTTTAATGTGTGAGTGAACACATTAAACGTATTGCCTGCGGTAATGTAGAGAAAATGAAGTGTTTGTTTTATTGAGTATGAGGCGGGCAGCGAGTCATTACTAAACAAGTAACTGGTTATTATACCATTCATAATTACAAGCACATTTTATGTCGGCTTAAAGGACTACCAATGAGAGTAAAATTATTGCACTACACGATTATTGCTTCGGAACAAAATTATTGCATTCTATCCTTCTACGCTAATATTATGAAGAGGAAAGATTTGAGTGTTTTTTTGTTTGCATTGAATAGGCTGAGAAACCATTGACCGATTTAAAAAAATATTTCAGCAATGGATAGCTACATCATCAGCAAGTTATATAAGCTATATTTATCCCCAAACTTCCACGGAAACGGGACCTACGCCGGTGAAACCTCGTGACGTCCGCTAGTATATAATAAACTCGCTAGTTTCACTCGCGTAGATCTCGTTCCCGTGGGAGTATGGGAGTATATTTATGGACAAAGTATTTCCATACATTTTGTATCATTTCTATTTGCGCAAGCGCGAGAGAATGCTATTTTCTCTAGGCCAACTGTACATTCGACGCTAACGACTAAGTCGCAACGATATCGTTACGGATTTCATTACGTGAATGTTTCAGGCTAGAACACGGCAAGAATGTAAGCATTCTCACGTGCAATAAGTTACGTTTCGACAGCGAGCGATTGGTATATCTATCCTTTTCTCTCGCAAAGACATCGAAAGCAGCTGTCGCTTAGTGATTCATGGTTGGCAATTGGCGCGCAGTAGTGGCGCCGGCGGTGAATTTAATTCCATTCCTGCTAGGAGAGGCTGGCTGGAAACTGTAAAGTGACACACGCAGGGATTAACCCTATCCGGGACCCTAGGCAATGTCTGGACTCCTTTCCTCCTTTTACTTAGTTTTTATAATACATTTCCAACTATTGGCTCATGGGGTCCTTAGTTGGTGAGGGGCCCCTGGACACACGTGGCTTTCGTTTCCACATAGTGTACTATAGGTACCTACTGAAAATTGCACCATATTATTAGTTAAAATGAAAGTTTATTATATATATAGTTAATTATATAAAGATTAATCTAATTCGACCTTAATTATGACTTTAGATTTGAATGTAATTTGAAGAATTTTACTGTCAAAGTCTATATTTGAAAAGCCTTTTGCGAGCTTAACCAATGAAGCTTGCGAATTTACAAATGATGCAACAATTCTACCTTCCATTATTATACTAATAATTCCTTCCATTGTTTGTTTGTGTTTTTATAGTTAACGGTGTAACTGAAAATTATTTATTCAGTTTAGGCCCTGGCAAGGCACTTATGAACTTCAAAGAATTGACCTCATGTTCAGAAACTAACCTTCTGAGAAGAACCGAGAAAAAATCAACAAAAATATATTTATTGTTTGTTAGATAAATAAATAATTATTGTAATTAGATTTGAATAATAATTATTACAGATGTTTGAGGCAGCCTATATTTAGTACCAATGTTTTCTTGTTCATTCGGTACTTACGATACCGTCCCCTTAACATGCTTATAAAAGTTTCACGCGGTACCGAAGCGATCTATTTCAGTATTCTTTTCGGGTCCGTACGTACTCACTACTTAATTTAATTTGAAGGGAATATTTCGATTTGTCCCACCAAGTTGTCTCGTCGATTGTACTTAACATACATTATTAATTGGGGATGTAATACTAGTACGGACAGCATTATTAAAATACAAAAAAAGTATGTAACTTATTAAGTTTAAAAGTATTGTAAGAGCCGTGGTGGCCTTGAGGTTTGAGCAGTCGCCTGCTACGCAAGCGACGCAAGTTCGAATCCCAGCGGGGCCTGTACCAATGAGTTTTTCTAAAAAACTTATGTACAGTGATTTCACACCACGTGATTTACGGTGAAGGAAAACATCGTGAGGAAACCTGCATATTTCTGAGACGGCGATGGACTCACCATCTGTCACGTTGGCGCTTAATCATCTTCGGTGAAAAGTGGGTGTTGTGATTACAACACCTCTGTTTACCCCTTCGGGGAATACAGGCGTGAGCTTATGTATGTATGTAACTTATTATATATAGCAGTGCCCGCGTTTCACCCGCGTATACTAAATATCATGCGAAGAAACTTATTTTTTTTTAAAATAAATATAGACTAAATTACTCCTTGTAAATTTAATCTTCCATTGAAAGTTCCATTAAAATTGTTCTAGCTGTTTCGGTGATTAACTGGAACAAACAGACAGATAGAACAAAAAAATTGTTTTTTATATGTGAGTACTGTATGTACTTTATATGCATTTAGTGAAAGGCTGTTAATTTGGAATTACAAACAGACATCCCAGTTTTATTTATCTATGCATAGATTGAAAATGGCTGAATTCTTAATTAATTATTGTGATTCCACGGTGAAATACAAACTTGGTCTAAAACTCATTACGCGATTCCTTTAACTTTAATAAAGCGAGTTCCCATTGGTGTTTGAGAAACACCCTTAAAATTTACTGCTTTTAAGATAAACGGGGGAATCCATACTGTTACAGAGCCGTGCTGGCTTTCAGGTTTGAGCAGTCGCCTGCTACGCAAGCGACGCAAGTTCGAATCCCAGCGGGGCCTGTACCAATGAGTTTTTCTAAAAAACTTATGTACAGTGATTTAACACCACGTGCTTTACGGTAAAGGAAAACATCGTGAGGAAACCTACATATATCTGAGAAGTAATTCAAAGACGTATGTATAGTGCCTGAGACGGCGATGGACTCACCCTCTGTCACGTTGGCACTTGATCATATTCGGTGAGCGTGAGCGTGCATATATTTGTATATATATAACAGTATGGAATATATATACACAAATATATATTCCATACTGTTAAATTATGTTGCGTCTGATGTGCGAATAATAGATTTTCTATCTTTCTTTTCTTTTCTATCTTTTTATTATATTAAAGGTAACAATAAAGGGATTATTTATTCTTATTGTCCGCTATTGCGTTGCGTCTACTAGCTATATTGTCGGCATCGTAATCCTAAACCAACATGAGGGAGTACCACCATTTCTTCACAGCTATAATAAGGAAAGATGGTTGTGTTACTTATGCCAGTGAGATAAGGTTGGTATTTGCTTAGCACAGGTTAGCACCTTATTTCGCAATAACAGTAACAATAAAGTAGAATTTAGATTTTATTTGCTTTAGTTTGTATATACATTTATGTTATTAATTGTTGTTATGTCCGTCTGTTTGGTTCGGCTTATATTTGAAATGGACCGATTTTGCAAGGACATTCACTGATTGAGACAAGAGATAAGTTAGACTACTTATACATAAGAAAAAAGTTAGGGCTCCGCGCAATATTAACCTTGGAAATAAGTGTATGCGAATGAAACCTTGGGGCAGAGCTAGATTTGAAGAATATTATCATAATCTTGCCTTATCTCGTGTTATTTGTGATCGGCGCAATGTGTTCTTCTCTTCCAATCCTCTCTATCACCCGCATCTGTATCCATTCCCATTCTAGTCATATCATCTTTCACACAATCCATCTATCGTTTTTTAGGTCTAACTCGAAATTAAATATTACATTACACTACCTTCCGCACGTAGCTTCTCCTGCTTGGCAGTCAGAGTTCACATTAACATTTCAAACCCCATTTCGAAAAGAATTTAAACCCTTTCTGAATACATGTTCCGTAGTGGAAATATATAGGTATTTAAGTATTATCAACCTACTAACAATCTTACAAATTTATGGGTTTTATATTTTCGTCTGTATTATATGTACTGGCGACATGCTAAGATTTTCTGTTACCGCTATTATCCTTTGGGTGATAGCATCACTGGAATGGATGGCAACAACTAGCGCCATCTAGTGAGTTGAGCCGTCGTCAACCGGCGACTCGAACTTTGCAAATCTCTGTCTGCCACCCGCCGTCGTCGCGTGAGCATCTTATTACGTGTCCGTTGATCTAACTCTCCCGAGATATCTTTCTCCCTGGAGAATCGCTGAACCAGTGACCTGTGGACGATTGTGCGGTAGTAGCTGAACTACCATCCGCGTAGTGTTGTGTGCCCACCAGACCGACGCCTAGTCCTTGCGATCCTTGGCGGTGTTGGATTATTTGCGATGAGTCGCCAGATAAAGCTGAATATCGTACAGTATACAATAAACACCATCAAAGATTCGCCCTCCAAATGTAATGTCTTTAGGATTAGCGATTTAGGCTGTCGCTTGATTTCAGTCCGTAGGACTGTGAAAGTTATATGTAGACATATCGTCAATTTCAATTCAAACCATTTGTGAATGTGACGTCATTGTTCTGATGGAAAGGAAAGCTATTAAATTAAACAAAACTATTAATTCAGTCTGTTTTGTGAAAGCAAAAGGTTCAACACTTATTAACGAATTATAGTTTCTGGGTGCGCCCCGAAGCCTTCGTAATATTACTGTAGTTTACCTCTGGGGTGGAAGTTAATAATAGTTTATGTATTTCGCAACTACAACCGGGTATTTTGTTCATAAAAATGTGAAAGTAAATATAGGAAAGATAGATGGAATGATTGAAAGAGGAAAGACCAAGAAACATAGAACATTAGCAAAGTTTAAGAAATATCATGACGTATGAGGATATTAAAACGATGGCACTAGGCAGAGAACATAATGCTCACGCCTGTATTCCCCGAAGGGGTAGACAGAGGTGTTGCAATAACAAGACCCACTTTTCACCGAAGATGATTAAGTACCAACGCGATAGAGGGTGAGTCTACCGCCGTCTGAGGCACTATACATACGTGTTTCAATTACTTCCCACACATATGCAGGTTTCTTCACGATGTTTTTCTTCACCGTAACCGCACGTGGTGTGAAATCATGGGACCAAAGTTTTTAGAAAACATCATTGGTACAGGCCGCGCTGGGATTTGAACTTGCATCGCTTGCGTAGCACACGACTGCTCAAGCCTCGAGGCCACCACGGCTCGGTATAGTATAATCTAATAAATGTTCACTATTGTGAATAATTTTATTGCTATTAATACATTATTTACTATGTAATGGTATGTATATAATGCCAGCTGAGTTTCATGCCGGTTCTTCGCAGAAGGCTTGTTTCCGAACCGGTGGTCAATTCTTCGACGTTCATAAATGCCTTACCAGGGCCTAAACTGAATATTTTTTTTTCATTTTCAATGATAAAATTGTATGTCACTCGTCACTTAACAGTTGTTGTACAATAAATAGTCCGACCCTCCTTAACCAGCACCATATATTACATTCTCTGTTCCTTCTCGTAGATACCTCCGTAGATGTCGTAGATGCCATAGCTCCTTTCGTAGCAAAATTACTCGTAGCAAATATTTTCGTGGTCTCTGTTGCAAATAATTTAGTTGGTTCCGTAGCTCTTGTTATAAGTATTGGATACTCATATTCATAGTGTGGATAATTTGGTATATAACATGACTTTGATGAAGATATTACGTACATTATGAGGTAGGTTATGATAGTTAATGTTTCGAGTTTGTTCATTGTAGCGAAGTATTTTTTCAGGTAGTCCTTTAGACATAGTACTTGTAAGTTATATGTTTTATATTTATCTGAAAATATATTTATCTGGTCATAATATATACAAGGACTAACGCTTAAAACTAACTAACAAGTAGAAAATTTAGTCCAAATCGGTGTCTCTCAGGATCGTGCCAAGAAGGCTGGCAGCATTGCCACGTTGAATAGCAATGCTAATTCTCTGAGCGAGAAAAGCCGATTAGACGATGTACGATCTCTTGGAAAAGTAGATGAGCTTTGCAAACGCAGCAAATATAATTTCATTAAAATATGGTGACCGTCGAGCTGGTTCTTACCTCGGTCAGAGGATTAGCTGAGCGATCCAGTGATGTAGATGCCAGCTTACTGGGCACCATTCCCGCAGACACAAATTTAAATTCCGTGTTTTATTTATTATTTTAATTAAAATATACTTTTACAATATAAATAAATAAAAATGGAAGTCTAAAATTAATAAAATGTTCTTACCAATCAAATTAATGTAGATTATTTTACTTAGGCAATCACTCAAACCACTAGGCCAGCACGACTTAAATCTTTTACGTCACAATTCAGTTCAAATTACTTGCCAACCCTCAGAACATCTCTCGTAAGTTACATTTCCGGATACTTTGATTGAACACCTTCCACGCGTTGAATATTGAATTTCTTTCAAAGAAATTTCAATTTCCTGCCAACATTTTCAACTCTATTCAACCCTCTTGCTCTGAACTGCATTTGAAAATGAGAAATCCAGTTTAAACTGTGTACTTTATTTTATTTCGTAACGTATTTCCAGTAGTTTTGGTATAATAACGTGGAATTGACAACATCCGTTCGACATGACCGCATTAGGTAATGATTTTAGTGTGTCATGGGTAGCAATTTATGGGGTAATTTAGTTCAGACTAAAGATAGAATAATTCAGTTTAATTGGTTGATATTGACCATGAACAATGCTCGATGTTATTGAATTCGGCATAGAAGAGCGGTGGTAGCCTTTAGGTTTGAGCAGTCGCCGGCTACGCAAGCGACGCAAGATCGAATCTCAGTGGGGCCTGTAACAATTAGTTGTTCTAAAATCTTATGTGCAGTGACTTCACACCACGTGATTTACGGTGAAGGAAACATTGTGAGGAAACCTGCATATGTTTGATAAGTAATTCCAAGATGTATGTATAGTGCCTGAGGCGGCGATAGACTCGCCTGTCACGGTGGCACTTAATCATCTTCGGTGAAAAGTGGGTGTTATTATTACAACACGTCTCACATCATGCCAAAAAGGTTGGCAGCATTGCCACGTTCAATAGCAATCCTGATTCTTTGAGCGAACTAAAAATATTCACATGTATCTTCTTAGGAAAATTTGATTTTATTTTATAAAATCAAAGAAAATTGGGCCAAGTTTTCTACTTCTAATTAGTAATTTTCATTATAATATATAATAATATTTAAAAAAAAGAAAGAAAATTTGATTTTATTTTATAAAATCAAATTATTCATCCCATTCACAAAATCCCAGGCACTCCAATGATAGGTGATGCCAATCCTTCACAAAGAGACAACCAGGATTGGCGCTGAGGAGAGAGGAGATCGCAGAGAAGGGCGCGTGATAGGTGAGAGCGAGACAGGCGGAATAACATGTTCTTATTCATCATCTGGTGGATTCTATCAAGAGGAGCTCCGGACACAGTTGCTATTGCACATATCATTCGATCAGCAAAGTTATGCAACCGTAACCCTAACCAATAATTGGACGGGCAATCCCTCCGAGCACGTTAAGCCGTCGGTCCCGTTTGACAATTGATTATCTTTGGCAATCATTACAGGTCAGTTGGAGGCCTAAAACAGTTTGACAACTGGTTTAACCCAGATCACTGATTTTTCTCGTTAAAGGGGTTGCGAAGGTCGTCGCAGTGGCTTCGTATTAAATCAAGTGATCAGTCACATCGGATTGAATCAATCCGACCCCATACAATGTATGGGATAGGCCAGGGAGATGATGGTACTATCTGGTGGAGTGTATGTTTGACTACCAGCGTCGTCGAATTAAAAAGGGTAACCAATGTTTAATCTCTGTAGTTAAAATTAATTAAACCCCAAACAATTGCTTCCATTAATTTCACTTCAAGAACCCTCAAGAGCAGAATATTTCCAATTGATAACTAATTAACCAGCGTTCTGAAACACGAACTGAAAAGATAAATAACAGAGTGTCTGTAGAAACAATTAGAAAGTTTCGCTAGTAAATTGAACTCGTCCGAGATGTCTGTTCTTACAAATTAACCTCTAAGTATTTATATTTAATGGTCACTTTAACTTATTACTTTCCGAGAACACTTGAATTTTAAACGAAAGTACTTCACTTTCGAAATGCCTGCGATGGTTGAGAAATTACTTGTATTCTCGATCTTATATTGAATAGCTGCGATGACTTAATTTCATTCGTGGCCCCTCATATGTTTGTTAACAAAATTGGCTATATATTAACTATATAACATAAGCTATATAACATTGAGAGTTCCGTTAAAATCAGTCAAGTCGCTTCGGAGATTATACGCAACAAACAGACGGGCAGATAGACAGACAGAGAAAAAACAACCAATCGCTTTATTAACCTAACCCGTTTTGTATAGCATACATACATATGCTCACGCCTGTTTTGTAACTTCTTCTTGCGGTGCCTCTCCACTAATGGAGGTTGGCCGTCAGCTCCGCAAATTTCTCCTTATTTTTTGCAAGCTTAAACAAATCTTCGACGCTGTTTATCCCAGTCCATTGCCTTAGGTTTCGGAGCCATGATAACTTCCTCCTTCCGACTCGCCTCTTCCCCTCAATTTTTCCCATCATTATATTCTGGAGAAGGTTGTAGCGCTCATGTCGTAGTACATGTCCGAGATATGCTACTTTCCTTCTCTTAATGACTGTCATGAGTTCTCTGGATTTTTTGACGCGTCGGAGAACTTCCTCATTAGTTACCCTCTGGGTCCAACTAATCCGAAGCATACGGCGGTAGAACCACATTTCAAGAGCTCCTAGTTTTTGTTATAACAACACCCACTTTTCACCAAAGATGAGCAAGTGCTTACGTGACAGATGGAGACCACGGCACTTGTACAACATTTCCGCTTAATATATTCCAACTTAGGTGAGGTTCAAAGGGTTATAACATCTTAATCTATGTAACAGGCTGTTAAATATGTAACGTATGGTGATTTATCTTTAAGCCTTCAAAGTCTACGTACGTGAATGAGATTACGATGTTCAAAAGACCTGTCTTCAGTTAAGGCTTCTATATATTAAATCACTTACTTGCGCCCACACCACCTTCGCCCACGTGGAAATTCGAAATGAAAAAATAAACAAATGATAAAAGTGATCTGCCGAATTTCGGTTACGGCGGCTAATCTCAGCGGAGATTAGCCATCTGCACAAGTGTGTGCGCTAACACAGGTGCACTGTTTATTCCCTCACTCCCATAGTCCGATGGGACGGCAATCCGACACGACCAGAGAGAGATCAAGCGTAGGTCTAACAGCTTAACGTGCTTTCCGAGGCACGGGGGTGGAAACACCGCCAGTTGAGTTTAAAAACTCAAAATCCAATATCTATTTTTGACCCAAGAATTGCACCCGGGACCTCGTGATCGACAGGCAAACTTATTAATCAGAAGGCAGTTTGTCAATAGCACTTAAGTTAATCTCAACCATTATACGATTTCTTTCAATCTCCTACACATCACATCTTGTTACGTTAAGTAAATAATAGAAAATCCTCTATAAGAAAGCTGGCTTTTGATCTCGGCAGTAAAATTATGTGATCATATCTGAGTGCTGTCGCAAACCTTATTTATTTACCTTGGTTAATATCATATCGATACAGAATCCGTTAAGATTTTCGGATCTAATATGATCACGAATATTTGTAACGCTGTGTTCACATTGGTTTGCATAAAATGTTTACATTATGGCAACATTGGATAAGACTAAGCCTTATTTGTGTTTAAATTGTTTTAGTAATAAGCCGGATTATTCTGAATTATGTTCGTTCAACGGTATTCTACTATAGTAACATTAAACTAATATAACTTAGTTTGTTTCACGTGGATGATTCGCACGCGATGAGCGAATCGATTTTTTTTTGTTTAATAAATCTGTAGGCGATTCGCACGAAATTAATATTGGTGTTCATCAAAATATAATCTTTATTTGTCCAGATCAATAAATGTATCCGTTTGTAATTCCAAAAAAAAACTTCTTTTTTTATTGTTTTTTTCTTTATTCTTAAAAATGGTAAAGATGAGGCGGAACTCGAACCGACGACCTCGGCTCCTGAGCTGAGCACTTGCAATGATAAGGTGAGAGTTTGTAATTTGTTTGATAGTTCACCAATTTTCCAGTGACAGATGCATGCACGTCATATACATCTGTCTCATAATGAGAGTTAATATATATGTAATAATGGTTATAATGATCTCCTACCTAATTTCGGATACGACAGCTAATCTCAACGAGCCAACTGCGCAGGAAATATATTATTACAAACACAGATGCACTCTTTATTCCCTCACTCTCATAGTCCGATAGGAGGCAATCCGACACGACCGGAGAGAGATCAGGCGTAGGACCACCGGTGCAACTTGCGCCCCGAAGCACGGGGGTGGAACCACCACCAACTTCCAAACTAATACTTTATTATATTTCGTGAAAAACCCAATATCTATTTTTGACCCGACCAAGGAATTGAACCCGGGACCTCGCGATTGGTAGGCAAGCTTAATAACCACTAGACCAACGAGCCAGTTGTTAAACATATAACGCAGTCTAATATGTAATCTTCAGTGGCCAGTTATGAATTAAGGATTAAATCAACCAACCTTGTGAGCCTTGTGACACCTGTGGGCGTAATTACCGTGTTCCGGTGAACGGATATGACGTCACGTGTCAAACCAAGTGTCAACGGTCTTACGTAGGGGAGGGATGAAGTGGAGTGAGCGTATTGCAGAAGCCTAAATATTATATTTCGTGTGATCTTTAATTCATAACTTATTAACATAACAATTGTGGGGTTGTTTATTTGTTACCCTTACACGCGCAAATACACCCCAATCACTCACACTGATATGCATATACGGTGTCAGGTGTACACATAAAAAGAGTTGCGAAGTCTAAAAACTGAAATTTGACAAATAAAATAACATACATACATATGCTCACGCCTGTATTCCCCGAAGGGGTAGGCAGAGGTGTTGTAATCACAACACCCACTTTTCACCGAAGATGATTAAGTGCCAACGTGACAGATGGTGAGTCCATCGCCGTCTCAGACACTTTACATACGTCATTGAATTACTTGTCAGAAATATGCAGGTTTCCTCGCGATGTTTTCCTTCACCGTAAAGCACGTGGTGTAAAATCACTGTACATAAGTTTTTTTAGAAAAACTCATTGGTACAGGCCCCAAGGGATTCGAATTTGCATCGCTTGCGTAGCAGGCGACTGCTCAAACCTCAAGGCCACCACGGCTTCAAATTAAATAAATACTGAAAAATCACACTCTCAAAAGTATGTCACAATTCAGACTTCTAGTACGTGATAGATATTAAGATATTCCAATAGTATATTGGCATGTATAAATCTTCGAATACACTTATTTTTTCCCTTCGAACACGAAATATTAAAATCAAATTTTACCTTCCCGTAACCTTCGACGTCGATACATATTACCTATACTTATAATATCGGACGTATGCCTCATATCTCGTTTATATCACTTTTCAATACATATTTGCACAATAGCAGGGTTGGGTTTAATCTCAGAGAGTTTATATGTACGCATAAACTTTTTGGTTTAATCAGTAACTGTTTATTCATACGAATATTATAAATGTTTTATTATATTATATTATAAGGCCCGAATCCCAACGGCCTGTGCCAATGGGTTCTTCTAAAAGCTTATGTGCAGTGATTTCACACGTGCTTAACAGTGAAGGAAAACATTGTATGGAAACCTGCAAATGTCATATGTAGGTAATTGAAAATAAATAACACATGCGTGACAGATGGTGAGTCAATCGCCGTCTCAGGCACTATACATACGTTTTTGAATTACTTCTCAGAAATATGCAGGTTTCCTCACGACGTATTCTTTCACCGTAAAGCACGTGGTGTGAAATTACTGTACGTAAGATTTTTAGAAAAACTCATCGGTACAGACCCCATCAATTACCTATTCGATAATAATAATGTTATATAATAGATTATACTAATTCCAGAACAATCTTATTATCCGTTACTCGAAGAACACTAGCTACGTTAATTGGAAACAAAAGAAGATTTAATGGCCTTAACGGAAATTGTTTTCTATGAAAGAATTCTCGTTACGAAAATGAAGAGGAAAGTAAATTACTGCCGGAGTTTTTAAAAGGCCTCGGATTTTTATAAATTAGCTTTTTTTTAACGACAAGGTGTACAGGGGGGCTACTACTTATGATTATTTTGACGATTCGTGTATTTTAAGAATTTCTAGGCTCATCAGTTCTACCACCGTAGACTTAATTTCATATATATACGCTCACGCCATCCGAGAAGGGTCTCCAAAGGGGTAAGCAGAGGTATTGTAGCGTGAGCATATATTATTAAGTACCAACGTGTCATAGGGTAAGTTAATCGCCGTCTCATGCACTATACATACGTCTTTGAATTACTTCTCATACATATGCAGGTTTCCTCACGATGTTTTACTTCACCGTAAAGCACGTGGTGCGAAATCACTGCACATAAGTTTTTAGAAAAACTCATTGGTACAGGCCTCGCTGGGATTCAAGCTTGCGTAGGAGGCGACTGCTCAAACCCCAAGGCTACGGCTCTATTGATATTATGCCAAATGAAATTGCTGAAACGAGAGACTATAAACCTGTGTTCGCACCGACAAGAATTTATTACCCCCGGCTAAACGAACCGAGGTAATTGTATCTAGCCAATTACTCCCGAAATGCTTTGGAGATGCTAGAATTGGTCTCTTCATAGACCACAATTTAATTGATAATTAACCTTTGAAGCAATACTTCCGCGGACTGAGACCAACGGACTATAGAACAGGAATAAAGTCACTATTATTACATTAGTCTGTTAGCTTGTTGCTTTCATCTATACATCTATACAGATAAATAACTTTTTGACTCCAAACTAACAGTTATTCAATACATGCTAATGAAGGGAGGTATTCACATATGAACATAAAAAAGCAATTTTATTTGTGGCCGAGCCGTGGTGGCGTTGAGGTTTGAGCAGTCGCCTGCTACGCAAGCGACGCAAGTACGAATCCCAGCGGGGCCTGTACCAATGAGTTTTTCTAAAAAACTTATGTACAGTGATTTCACACCACGTGCTTTACGGTGAAGGAAAACATCGTGAGGAAACCTGCATATTTTGGAGAAGTCATTCAATGACGTATGTAAAGTATCTGAGACGGCGATGGACTTACCATCTGTCACGTTGGCACTTAATCATCTTCGGTGAAAAGTGGGTGTTGTAATTACAACACCTCTGCCTACCCCTTCGGGGAATACAGGCGTGAGTATATGTATGTATGTATGCTAATGAAGGGAGGTATTCACATATGCATATAAAAAAACTATTTTATTTCTGTTTGTGCCAACTCATTTCTGAAACAGCTGGGACTTTCACTGGCAGGTAGATGTTTATTGACTTTTATTTATAAAAAATAGTAAACTTAATTATGAAAAATAATTCTACACAGGCGAAACCGCACGCCACAGCTAGTTATGTAATATATTTATTTTAGTAGCGGAATTCGAGCCGTAGTATGTTTACTGGTTGAATGAAATTTTCTAAATGAACATACATACATAAATATACTCACGCCTGTATTCCCCGAAGGGGTAGGCAGAGGGGTGCCTCTGCCTACCCCTTTTATCATCAAATGTGAATAAGTGCCAACGTGATAGGTGCTGAGTCTATAGCCGTCTCAGGCACCATACATAAGACTTTTCTAAAAGAAATTTATTGATTACCACGCGCCTAACGGTTTAAATAAGAAAACGTCAAAATATTTCTCATTACTTGCTAGTTATGTACTCAGCCCCTTCGAATGTTTGAGGTTAAATATATGCATTATGTACCTACATTAAATAATTCGTTTACTTTTTATCTATAAGTCCCCAGCAGTCTCTTGCATTTACTGAGAACGCTGTGTAAGCAAATATTAGCACCTCTACATCGGTGAACACCTATCATAGTTTTGATAAACCTTAAAATTCGCTCCCAAAACTTGACTAGCCTTTAATGAATAAACAAATAGGTTTAATTAACATATCAAGAAATATTTATATTGTAAATGATAACCTACAGTATAATGTCCATTGGGGTTTGCGCAAACATATATGTTAGCTGTAGTTAATATGAAGTCTGTAACACGAGATAGGCTCAATAGTTCCGAGATTGACTCAACTTGGTGACTCGACAAGGACCTAAGCACATACAATTCTGCTTACCGGGAACTTTGTTAATTAATATGTTTGACTTAACCTTGGCACGGACGGGTGGATCATTTGAATATTGCTTGACGGTATAATCAGAACGCTAATATTTCTATACATGGATGATTTCAATATTCAAAATATCTTTATTAGACTTTTTATAAAGTACTTTCGTCAAATCGTCAGAAAATGTTCTAAAGGTTGCTTTTGTTGAGAAGAACCCGGCAAGAAATTCAACAATTTTCAATCCTTTTTAAGCTAAACTAATTTAATGGTCTCTTTAAGTTTGCTGAAGTGTCTTTTTAAGTGTGTGTGAACGTTACTCATCAGTAGGTCTAGACGAAGTAACACCCGCCTTGCTCTTGGGCTAATAGAAGCGATACAAAATGTATGGGAATGACATATGTCACGTGACTGATTCATGTCATCAATGTCTAGGTTGTCATGCTCACTAAAATGCCTTTGCTTGCGGCGGCGTCTGGATGACGGGTTGTCCACTTCCCTCTATAATGGTTGAGGAGGTCAATGGCGGGCATTCACGTCATACTTGTGAACAGGTGCTGCTTGTGGGGGCTGGTCATCTCAAGCTACGCATTTAGTTATAAGTAGATGTACTAGATTTTTAGTTATGTTAATTTTTATCGACACTTGTGTATTGGAACTTTGTCCATGAGCTTACGTTTCTTAAATTATTTATTTTGTATTCTTTAAATTGTATAATATTTTTGAAAAGAGTAATTACTGAGTTTCTTGCCAGGTTCTTCTCAGTAAAAGCAACCTTCCGAACCTGGTGGTAGCATGTATAATCCTGTATAATTCTGTCATTCTGACGATTTGTAGAAAGTACTTTGTAAAAAGTCTAATCGAATAAAGATACTTTTGACCCTGACTTTAGGCCTATAGAATTCAGCCCGATTCACGTATTGTAAACCGTTATTCTTTGACAGTGTTTTCGTATTCATTATTTCAAGGAAGTAACGGAATAGCTCTTTTGCTGTCGCGATAATGTCCTATTGAGTTGAATTCCTATTGAAATGTGAT
Source organism: Watsonalla binaria (assembly GCA_929442735.1). Lineage (NCBI taxonomy): Eukaryota > Metazoa > Arthropoda > Insecta > Lepidoptera > Drepanidae > Watsonalla > Watsonalla binaria. Next base: position 7,276,073 of record OV838938.1, read on the forward strand.
TTCGGATCGCGGCTACCACATAGGGAGAGGATGTAGTTAGAATGATTTTTATCATTCAACGGTATTTCGAACGTGGGTAAATGGGGAACGAGGTAATTTTTATATTGGGTCTCCTATCACCTTACAAATGTGAGTAATTAGTTACAGGTTAAGAGAGTTCACTTACAAGACAAATTATTCACTTATACGTTAGTACAAAGCATTGAGCAAGCGTGTTTTACGGTGACTCAATTTAAGATTTGTACTCTACTTATAGTAAAATAATAAATAAATAAATAAATGGCTCGCTGGCAGACCCCTAGTCTGGATTTTTGATAGTCTGTCAAAGACCAAGTCTCAGCACCGTAGGTTTCAATTACTTCTCAGAAATATGCAGGTTTCCTCACGATATTTTCCTTCACCATAAAGCACGTGGTGTGAAATCAGGCGACTGTTCTAACCCCGGGGTCACCACGGCTCTATTATATAAAATATACTTATAGTATACATCTTAAATGTATGCTTATAATGTATATGTCAATACATTTTTTGATCTATGAAAAGTTTTACCGACTCAATTCCATATGGGTGTATGATTATACGATATCGTAATTCACGTAGAATATACGATAATATACCTTTTATTACTCACGTTGCTCATCATGAATAATTTATCAATGGAATTAGACTTCTATTCGTGGGTGAATTACTAAACAGACATGTATGACTTTCTATTAACTTGCAATGTATGTATATTTTGTCTGGGTGGAAATGAAATAGAAAATGATTTATTCAGCTTAGGTAAGGCTCTTATTAATGTCAAAGAATTTGACCACTAGTTTGGAAACTAGGCTCCTGAGAAGAACCGGCAAGAAACTCAGCTGGTATCATGTATATTTCAATAGATAGTAAATAATGATTAATTAAAATAAAATTATTCACAAATAGTGAAAATTGTATCAGCATGCTTGTAGGATCTTGCAACAAATTTTAGATCGATAATCATTTACCAATGGAGCTGATATTTGGTATAAACGCTTATTTTGGATGACAGTGACGTCATTCTTGAAACCTTTTTTCATAGGTTTTTTTCTTGTTTCTGTAATTAACGAAAAGTTTATTTTTAAAAAGTTTTTTTGTAATATTCATTTATTCACTTCATTCACACGCATATAATTCTTGGCATATATACAGATAAAAAAATAATCTGTGTCTAAGCTAATATATAAACTTTAAGTATCTGTTTGTTATTCCAAATTACATAAATAAACAGCTTTTCACCAAATGTGTCTGAAGGTACATACATAAAAAAAAATTAATTGTTTTTCTGTCCGTCTGTTTGTTCCAGCTAATCCCCGAAATTTTTGGACCGATTTTAACGGGAATTTCACTGGGAGATAGCTAATGTTAAAAGGAGTAACTTAGCTTTATTTAAAACTAACTTACTTTAAAAAAATAGTGTTATCGCACAGCTGTATTACTGTTGTGTATCAAAAACATAAACGCAGAAAATACGTATCCTTGACCGATGCCAGCATATTACAATCGCTTGAGATACAAACCATCCCTCCATTTAAGGGATAAGAGAGTACATTTCTCATTGGAGTTATCTTTAATCCCGGTTGTGCCTATGTGCAGGGAGATTTAATGCCCATCCCGAAAAGTTGCGCCTTAAATGGTATTAAGATGGGATACACGAATCATTGGTTGGAAAAAACGTGTTGCGATGGTACCGTACGATCGATACGGGAGAGAAAAATATACGACGTCTATTTGTACAGATAAATTAAATTGATGTGTCTGTTTGCAATTCCAAATAAACGTGATTTTCACTTAATTCATATGAGTTAAGTATATTACGGTACTTAAGTAAAAAAGCGTGTGAGCAGAAGTGTCGGTAGAGGGCGTCCGAAGAAGAACTACTATGACCTAATTAATAATACATACATACATATGCTCACGCCTGTATTCCCCGAAGGGGTAAGCAGAGGTGTTGTTATCACAACACCCACTTTTCACCGAATTTGATTAAGTGCCAACGTTACAGATGGTGAGTCTATCGCCGTCTCTGGCACTATACATACGTCTTTGAATTACTTCTCAGAAATATGCAGGTTTCCTCACGATGTTTTCATTCACCGTAAAGCATGTGGTGTGAAATCAATGTACATAAGTTTTTTAGAAACTCATTGGTACAGGCCCCGCTGGGATTCGAACTTGCGGTGCTTGCGTAGCAGGCGACTGCTCTAACCTCAAGGCCACCACAGCTCTTATTAATAATAATCTCAAATTAATAATATTTTTCAGAATGGTCAAATTCGGAGCACTCGTAACCAAAGGAAGTGTATGAAGAGATGTATGAATGTGGATGAAGCGAAAGAAGTTTTTAAGGATCGAAGCATGTCGTTCCCTACCCCCATGGGATACAGGCGTAAGCATATGTATGTATGTAAAATAAAAAAATAAAAATTAACCGACTCCCTGACTGTCTCTGTGTTTGTTTTGGCTTATCTGTGGGACGGCTGAATCGAATTTGACGTGACTATCACTGGCACATAGCTGATGTTATAAGGTGTAACATTAGCTATCTGCCAATAAAAGTACTATATAAATCGGTCTAGAAGTTTCAAAGACTAGCCGGAACAAACAGACAGACAGAGGAAAAATATACCTTCTATATGTAAGCACCATATGTACTTCCATATGCATTTAATAAAAACTGATTAATTTGGAATTAGAAAACAGACACTTCAAATTTATTTATCTGTATGTGTATGTATAGATTAGAGCTTTATAATTGAAGTATATTGGTATTGTTGATATACTATTTTATATTTTATCCACTAAAAAAATAATTAATTACAATTGCTGAAACAATGAAAAAGAAAAATATAATAAAAATAAAAATTATAAATAAAACACGGAATTTAAATTAGTGTCTGCGGGAATGGTGCCCAGTAAGCTGGCTGCGTTACCTCGCTGGATCGCTAAGCTAATCCTCTGACCGAGGTAAGAACCAGCTCGACGGTCACCAGAGACGTCAACCAGGCGTTTTGATAGATCCTTAAAAAGGACTTTCGCATTTGGCCCCCATGGCCCCAAAGTCTCAACCCCAAACGGCAGAAATATACAATTATGACTGATATCTGCATATTTCCGCTTTTCTGTATAGATTATGTTGATTGCTTGTCTGTTTGACAGCTTATAATCCGACATTCAACGAATTTCGCTACCTGCCCACCAAGTACCGGAATTATCATATAAAGTGAAAATCCGGCAGGTACGTACACGTAATTTGTGTAATGTAAACCTCACGGGTTAAATATTGAATTTGTTATGCGGCAGGAGGGTTAACGGGTTGGTTAAGAATATATTCGCTTCATACTCGTATTTATAACTTTTTTTTGTTTTCTATTGGGTGGCCAAGTGCTTGGCTGCCACGCAAGCGACGCAAGCTCGAATCCCAGTGGTCATTACCAATGAGTTTTTCTAAAAACTTATGTGCAGTGATTTCACATCACGTTCTTTACAGTGAAATTAAACATCGTAACTCTAATAATGATCTCGTATCGAATTTCGGTTAAGGCAGCTAATCTCAACGGGGATTAGCCATGTGCGCAGGAGATATTATAGTGCAAAGTTTGTGCGCAAACACAGGTGCACTCTTTATTCCCTGACTCTCATAGTCCGATGGGACGGCAATCCGACACGACCGGAGAGGGATCAACCACGTTATTCACTAAGGTTTCTCAGCGTCGCACTCGCCGGCGAGTGTCGGTTTTAAAGAAACGAAATTGCACCTTAAATTCTAATTATTACATAAATTTCCTGTGATTAAAACCAATGCTCGTCTTTGAGAAGCTTTAGTGCATAACGCAGCAGGCGCACGGAGGTATAAACACCGCCAACTTCCAAACCCTATTTTTGACCCGACCCGGGAAATGAACTTCATAACCACTAGACCAACGAGGCAGTTATCAACAGTGTGTTCCAACGCAAGTTAATAATTTCTTGGATATTGCGGCTCCTTACCGTAGCTCGTAGGCGTGGCAAAGTTTTCCCATCTCGCCATCTTTACACAACTATCGACTATTCATGTATTTTCCTGTTTTACCTATCAAGTTGGTGAGAAGTACTGTTGTTAGCTGCCCAGCGGCTTAACCCGTGTAGATTTCATTTCATTCCGTCGGAACCCTTAATGTTTTTTTTAGTAAAAGTAGCCTATCTTACTCCTTGTTAAATTTGCTATCTGACCCCCGAAAACCCGTTATTATCGGTCTAGCGGTTTCAGACATTACTCTGAACAAACAGACAGACAAAGAAAAAAAATTAATAAAATTTTTATTTTTATGACAGAACCGTATTTTTATGTTTCATATGCATTTAGTGAAAAGCTGTTATTTTGGAATTACAAACAGACACTTACATTTAATTTATCTGTATAGATGTAGGTTTAATTAAACAACAATCAGCTAACAAACAGACAAAAGAAATAAAAAAAATATATACGCATCAACAAAATTGAAGTGTTTGTTTGTGATTCCAAAATAAAAGCATTTCACTAAATTCATATAAAAGTATATAAATAAAGAGTAAAGGTAAAGAAAAAACCGATTTATAAAATGTTCTCTGGCCGTCTGTCTGTTTGCTCCGATTGATCTACTAAACGGCTGGACCTATTTTAGCGACATTCCCTGACTGATAGCTAATGTTACGAGGAGTAAATAAGGCTTCTTTAATATAAAGCAACATTAAGGTTCCATGAAATTAACCTTACGCGGGTAAAACCGCGTGGCACGCTGGTGATAAGTAAATCTGAGGTCTTGTAATAACAACACCCACATTTCACCGAAGATGAGATATATACATTAATTTTATTACGATAAGAAGCAGGTACATGCCTAAGTGTAATATTATGTACAAATAATGTCCGCCAAGATGGTGTAAGCGGCTTGGTCTCACATTACCAATAAAATTGTATTATTTACCGTTACACTTCCTTCTTCCGATAAAATCCAATCTACGAATGGATTCAATTGAATATTTTGTCCTTATTAACTCAGAACATTGATTTTCTCATCCTATAGTAGACTAAACCGAGAATGAGGAGCTCGTGGCACAGTTGCTACTGCGCATATCATTCGATCAAAGAAAGTTAAGCAACCCTAGCGAGTTCCCTCCGTGCCTCGGAGAGCACGTTAAGCCGTCGGTCCTGATTGCTAATTTATCATCTTTGGCAATCATTACAGGTCAGTCGGAGGCCTAAAATAGTCTGACAACTGGTTTAACCCAGATCACAGATTTTCCTCGTAAAAAGGGGTTGCGAAGGTCAGATGGCAGTCGCTTCGTATAAAAATCTGGTGATCAGCCACATCGGGCTGAATCAAGTGCCGACCCCAACAATGTATGGGATAAGGTCAGGGAGATGTGAGTAGACTTAACCCGCGGTTTTACTCGCGTAGAGTTCATTTTATGGGTAGTCCACGGTGCCCTAATGTTTTTTTTTAAATGAAAGTGTCCTAAGTTTCTACATGTAATATTAGCTATCTCCCAGTGAAAGTCGCGAAAGAAAGAGAAAAAAATTGGGTTTTGATATCAGTATCGTGTACATATAGATATGCTCTCTGTCTGTCTATCTGTTTGTTCCTGCTGATCTCCGAAACAGCAGGACCGATTTTAACGGGACTTTCACTGGCAGATACCTAATTTTACAACGAGTAACTTAAGCATATATCTTAGGCTATAACGGCCTCGTTAGTCCAGTGGTTAGTACGTCTCGCTTGCCGATCACGAGGTGCTATTCCCAGGTCGGGTCAAACATTAATGTTGGGTTTTTCTGTCAAGAAATTCACAATAAATTGCCCGGAGTTGGCGGTGTTTCAACCCCCGTGCCTCGGAAAGCACGTTGCACCGTTGGTCCTACGCCTGATCTCTCTCCGGTCGTGTCGGATTGCCTCCCATCGGACTATGAGAGTGAGGGAATAAAGAGTGCACCTGTGTTTGCACACACACGAGCACTTTAATATCTCCTGCACACATGGCTAATCCTCGTTGAGATTAGGCGCAGTAACCGAAATTCGGTAGGAGATCATTATTATTATTATTAACTGAGTCAACTTTTACATAAAAAACCATTAGTATTTAAAATTAAGTCTGGGCGGGTGAAACTCCGGGGCACAGCTAGTAAAATATATACTGTGCTTAAGTGTTATTTTTCCTTGTTATTTGACAACAAAGCCACAGATTATCCACCATATTTTTCCAGCCTTCATAAGTTAAAACAAAAGGGAAAAGCCTGTCCGTCCGTTATGATCAGAAGTGATTGATTGTCCTTCAGTCCATTATGAGAGGAAAAGTGGGACAGTCATATATGGCCCGCCTTGATACTAAGTAACTAAGTTCTTCTCAAGTTACAAGAGGTTTCGTTTGGCGTACATAACATATTTAGGTATACAGACAAATAAAAGTGTGTGTTTGATCATAATCCGTGAAAAGTGTGTGTTGTTATTACAACACCTCTACCTACCCCTTCGCGGAATACAGGCGTGAGCATATGTATGTGTTTATAATTGTAACTTAACCGCTTTCCATTCAATGCACAAAAGAAAAGTTATTTACTTACATAAAAAATGTATTTATAAAAATCCGTAAAAAGAGTCGTGGTGGCCTTGAGGTTTGAGCAGTCGCCTGCTTCGCAAGCGACGCAAGTTCGAATCCCAGCGGGGCCTGTACCAATGAGTTTTTCTAAAAAACTTATGTACAGTGATTTCACACCACGTGCTTTACGGTGAAGGAAAACATCGTGAGGAAACGTCTCTGTCTGCCTGTTTGTTTCGAAGGCTGGACCGATTTGAACAGGACTTACACTGGTAGGTACCTAACTTTTATGGCTTAATATTATTCATTGTTGTTGAAATTTTGTCCACATGAGGGGCACTGTTAGTCGATAATTTGCTTAAAATGTATGTATGTAGTTATGGGATTTTAAATTGATTTATTTAGTTGAAGCATGCGTGATAACATTACCACCGGTTCGGAAACTGGCCTTCTGAGAAAAATCTGCAAGAAACTCAGGCAAACAACTTGTACCTACATTACATCAAAATGAAAAAAACTTATTGCTTACAAAGAATTAATTACCCTGTTTTAAGTATTTATAAGGCTGCCGCGTGTTATTGGTTCGTCTAATTAAGCTTCTATATACATACACATACAATTAAAGTGTATGTTTGTAATATCTAATTAACAGTTTTTCATTGTATATGAAAATTAAAACAATGCTGATATAGTAAAAAAAAAGAAGATTAATTTTTTTTCTATATTCTATCTGTCAGTTTGTTCTAGGTAATTTAGGCAACATCTATTTAAAAATAATAAAGGCAAATCAGAAAAAACAACCAAAATAAATCTACGCGTGCGAAACCGGGGGCACAGCTAGTTCTAAATAAATAGCATGGCTTCCAATTAACTTCTTCGAGTTTTTTTGCTATCTCGCTTTTGAATATGACGTCGTTTATAAGGAACTTGTTGTGCCCCGCGGCTTTACCCGCATAAACGTACGTGGCTTTATTTCATACGTGGCTTTATTTCGCAGTACTCTAATTGTTAAATTAACGGCAACACTTCTTTATATTTAAAATTCAAAATATCTTTACTTGATTAGATTTTTAACAAAGTACTTTCAAATCGTCAGAACGAAAAGATTACACAGGATTATACATACTACCGCCCGGTTCGGAAGGTTGCTTTTACTGAGAAGAACCTGGCAAGAAACTCAGTAATTACTCTTTTGAAAAAAAGTTTTTTTAATTAAATATAATATATACGCCCATGGACACAGTTTCAGTGCACAAAAGTCAATAAATAAAAATATTAAAAGTAAAAGTAAACTACGTATAAGTTATTGTGTAGCTTGATATGACCAGCCCCCACAAACAGCACCTGTTCACAAGTATCACGAGGAAAATAAATGGACCCTAGGGTACTCCTTGTAACATCAGCTATCTACCAGAGAAAAGGTCCAGCCCCTACAGAGATTATTCCGAACAAATAGACAGACGGGCAGACAGAGAAACATTAAAAAAAATTGTTTTTTTATGTAGTGATACTTTCATATGGATTCAGTTAAAAGCTGTTTGTTATTTAGGAATTACAAACAGACACTCCAATTCTATTTAACTGTAAGTATAGGTGTATGTATGTATTGGGATCTCATTATCCAAGGGCTTTTAATGTAGAGAATTCGTAAGAGTTCGGATCTCTTTCATACACATCATGAAGGAAATTTTCAATTTATTGAAACCTGTCTGGGAGTCAATCGCTTTATTACTGGTACATACATATGCTCACGCCTGTATTCCCCGAAGGGGTAGGCAGAGGTGTTGTAATCAAAACACCCACTTTTCACCAAAGATGATTAAGTGCCAACGTGACAGATGGTGAGTCCATCGCCGTCTCAGACACTTTACATACGTCATTGAATTACTTCTCAGAAATATGCAGGTTTCCTCACGATGTTTTCCTTCGCCGTGGTGCACGTGGTGTGAAATCACTGTACATAAGTTTTTTAGAAAAACTCATTGGTACAGGCCCCGCTGGAATTCGAACTTGCGTCGCTTGCGTAGCAGGTGACTGCTCAAACCTCAAGGCCACCACGGCTCTTTTTACTGGTATAACGAGAATATGTATACAGCTCGTAAAGTTTTTTGTCACTGATTTCATTTTTCACATACATTCTTATACTAATACAAGCTGTGCCCCGCGGTTACTCCCGAGTAGAGTTAATGTCATGTGTGGCCTTCGGAAAAGTACATAAAGTACTCACATATTTTTTTCTCTGTCTGTCTGTGTGTTTGTTCCGACTAATCTCCGGAACAACTGGACCGATCAACGGGCTTTCACTGGCAGATAGCTCATGTTAGAAGGAGTAATATAGTCTACTTGGCGTTCTGCGGGTCACAGCTAGTATAATATATCTTTTCTTCATCTCTTTCGAGATCCAAGATTGTTTAACGAATTCCTTGCTCTCAAGTGTATTCGAAGGTATATCCCGAGGGCTCTGTCCTCATATTTCCCGTTTCCTACCCTCTTCAGGGAATCTAATCTAGGGACCGAGTTTGTACACGTTCTGTATGGAAAATATATGAAAGGATACGAATTCTAATACGAGGACACTGAACTTTGAATTTCAATCCCTTTTATTGAAGAACATCGCCTGAGATAAACTCGAACTCAAAAATATCTTAATTATTAAGGTTTTTACAAACTATTTTTAAATCTAGATACGTCATGTCATGTACTTATTATTTATACAGTTTAATAAAATTTCAGTGTCTGTTTGAAATTCCAAAATAACAGCTTTTCAGTAAATGAATATAAAAGTACTGTACACGGTACTGATATAGAAAATCCAACTTTTTTTAATTTTCTCCTCTTGTATGTCTGTGTGTCCGTTTGCCTGCTTTTTTGTTCCGGATAATCTCTGAAACAGCTGGACCTATTTTAACGGGACTTTCACTGGCAAATAGTTTATGTTACAAGGAGTACCTTAGGCTCCATTTATTTATTTTAACATTGGCTAATTTTATTTTAAAAAAGTATCTCTATGTATAAATAAAGCCGCCCACGAAATTAAATCTACGCAGGTGAAACCGCGGGGCAAAGCTATTTAAAAATATATACATACATACGGTCACGCCTGTAATCCCCGAAGGGGTAGGCAGAGGTGTTGTTATCACAACACCCACTTTTCACCGAAGATCATTAAGTGCCAACGTGACAGATAGAGAGTTTATCGCCGTCTCAGGCACCCTACATACGTCTTTGAATTACTTCTCAGATATATGCTGGTTTCCTCACGATGTTTTCCTTCTCCGTAAAGCACGTGGTGTGAAAGCAGGCACCGCTGGGAATTGAAGTTGCGTCGCTTGCGTAGCAGGCGACTGCTCAAACCTCAAGGCCACCACGGCTCTTATATAAATAAAAAAATATTTACAAATATAAAAACAAAAACCCCACCGAAACCGTGAATGTAAAATTCTTGCGTAAACACGAGCCCCTTTTCCGCGATACAAAACATCTTATCGCTTGGGGCCAGAAAATCAGCTCCCTTCCAGTACGTGATAATATCCGTAGGTTCCCATTAGAGGCCCGGCTGAAACATGAATCAACTTTATTCGCTCTATATCGAGTCAGTGAGCTCGAGAAACGGCAGTTTCGAAGGAAAATCGGCGTGTTAATCGATAACGCATGCACACTGGTCCCTTGTCTTACGTTTTGATTTTACTGCCTGAGTTCAGAGAGTGAAGCGATTGTTTTGGAGTTCGACACGTATACGATGACGGTGAAAATCGCTACTAACTAGTATATCCATATTATCTGTTGATTTGGCTTGAATATTGAACATTAACTGACTAATGGATTCAAACACGCAGAGCGTAAGCTACTGCGCTTATTTGTCATGATCAAGGCAAATTTAGTTTTTTTTTTAAATGCATATAAACGAATATGATAGGGGTTGAAATGGTTGAATGATTTGCATACAAAATCTTTGCCTTAGAACAGTCGCGTTATTCACTAAGCTTTCTCAGCGTCGCACTCGTCGTCTAGTATCCGTTTAGAAGTAATTAATTGTCAAAGTCGAAGTCAAAAATATATTTTTTCGATTAGAATTTTTAACAAAGTACTTTTATTAACCTTGCCAAACTTTAATTGCGACACCAAAAAATTTTTTTTTGAATTTAGCCGCTAGTGTTGTGAGGGGGCGACATGTCCCACGCGACATTTTACAAAAACTGTCAGATACAAATCACCAACGCTGACACGTAGCTGTCTACGGCGTAGCGAGGCCGTAGCTGTCTACGGCGTAGCATGCGTCGTAGGCGTTTTTAACTGATGTGACAATTTGAGTGGCTTGGGGCTGATACGACACGAACATAGGATATTCAACCCAGACCCTGTTTGTTTGGAATTTTACATGAAAAGGGTCGAAATGTTAAAGGTATAACAGTTGGACTGATGTAATTTCATTATTTATTTATTTTTTCTCGCAGTAACGTTACCAATGATTCTTGTAACTAGCTAGTCCTGCGGTTTCACCCTTGTAACATTAGCCCTCCGTCAGTGAAAGTCCCGTCCAAATCGGTTTTTTTTTATGTCAGTACTGCATATAATATTTTCATATGCATTTAGTGAAAAGCTGTTATTTTGGAATTACAAACAGACACTTCAATTTTATTTATCTGTAACATAACATTCAAACATTATATACTCACGCCTGTATTCCCTGAAGATGGAGGCGGAGGTACAACAACACCCACATTTCACCGAAGATGAATAAGTGTCAACGTGACAGAGAGTGAGTCCATCGCCGTCTGAGACACTATACATACTACTTCTATGGACTCACCCTCTGCCACGTTGGCACTTAATCATTTGCGGTTACAACACCGTCGCTTACCCCTTCTAGGACCCTTCTTGGATGGTGTGAGCATATATATTTATGAATATTACAATTTACTTTGTTAATTAAAGAAGTTTATTAATTTTGTTGGCTACCTAATTACATCCGACATCAAACAATTTTAGTTGAATAGGGTTGGCACAAAAATAACATTAGTATATTCCGTTACTATGAAGGTACTCTCCTGACCTTCGCAAGCCCTTTTATAAGGAAAATACGATTTATCTGTAATTATCAACCTTTCCCTAAGAGAGCTAGCTATTTTGGTCCGATACGGGAACATGTAAAATAAAATGGTACTACAATGCTTTATTTTACATACATACATATGCTCACGCCTGTATTCCCCGAAGGGGTAGGCAGAGGTGTTGTTAGCACAACACCCACTTTTCACCTAGTTTGATTAAGTACCAACGTGACAGATGGTGATTCTATCGCCGTCTCAGGCACTATACATATGTCTTTGAATTACTTCTCAGAAATATGCAGGTTTCCTCACGATGTTTTCCTTCACCGTAAAGCACGTGGTGTAAAATCACTGTACATAAGTTTTTTTTAGCAAAACTCATTGGTACAGGCCCCGCTGGGATTCGAACTTGCATCGCTTGCGTAGCAGGCGATTGCTCAAACCCCAAGGCCACCACGGCTCCTGCTTTATTCTGCTATTACATTTATCTAAATATATATAACTTGTGACTGGCTGACTAGACTGACATAGTGATCTATCAACGCACAGCCCACTGGACGGATCGGGCTGAAATTTGGCATGCAGGTAGATGTTATGACGTAGGCATCCGCTAAGAAAGGATTTTGATTAATTCTACCCCCAAGGGAATAAAATCAGATCAAAAACAGCGGGTGAAACCGACACAGCTAGTAATTAATATTATTTACGATACATACTAGGATCAGTACTTAAAACTAATAACAAGTAGAAAACTTGGCACAAATCAGTGTCTCTCGGGATCGTGCCAAGAAGGCTGGCAGCATTGCCTCGTTGAATAGCAATGCTGATTCTCTGAGCGAGAAAAGCCCCAGCCCGCTTATTTTTGAACTTGAGTTTGACATAGATCTTGCGATTTTTTAGTAGGAGTTTAAGTTTATTTTTGTTACCTTTTCTACTAAAACAAGCACGTTGAAATTCAAGAGAGAACTAGTTTTATTTTTTATTCAAATAACAACATGCCACAGATATAATATACTTATACTTATACAGGTTAGTTTCACGCTAGTGACAACAGATGTCAGTATCAGTATTTAATGTTGATTATTTAGATATAAATTTCAACACCTTTACATCAGTAAGTATTGTAACAACTGAGACGTGCACTCTGTGCAAAAAAAAAAAAAATAGGTTTAGAAAAAAAAATCTAAATTTGCGTGATAAGATAGGATTTGCGCGTAAATAAGAGCCGTGGTGGCCTTGAGGTTTGAGCAGTCGCCTGTTACGCAAGCGACGCAAGTTCGAATCCCAGCGGGACCTGTACCAATGAGTTTTTCTAAAAAACTTATGTAAAGTGATTTCACACCACGTGCTTTACGGTGAAGGAAAACATCGTGAGGAAACCTGCATATTTCTGAGAAGTAATTCAATGACGTATGTAAAGTCTGGTTGGCACTTGATCATCTTCGGTGAAAAGTGGGTGTTGTGATTACAACACCTCTGCCTACCCCTTCGGGGAATACAGGCGTGAGCATATGTATATACAATTTGCAACTCTGCATATTTATAGACAATACTAATAAAATAATTACAATTTTAGAAACGTTCCTGTTTCTAAGATTTCTGACTTTTCTGGTGCCATCATACTCGGCCTCTAGTAGGGTTACTGAAATCTTCTCCAAAAGGGCCTGGAACTCCTCGTCGGATAGGTTGACATTTTCGGTAAGCTTCTAACAATTTTCGATGTTACTCTGCCTGTGTTGAGGAGCTCGTGGCACAGTTGCTATTGCGCATATCATTCGATCAGTGAAGTTAAGCAACCCTAGCCTTAGCCAGTAATTGGATGGGTGACCGCCCGAGTTTCCTCCGTGCCTCGGAGAGCACGTTAAGCCGTCGGTCCCGGTTGCCAATTTATCATCTTTTGCAATCGTTACAGGTCAGTCGGAGGCCTAAAATAGTCTGACAACTGGTTTAACCCAGATCACTAACACTCCTAAAAAGGCGTTGCGAAGGTCAGATAGCAGTCGCTTCGTATAAAAATCAGGTGACCAGCCACATCGGGTTGAATCAAGTGCCGACCCCAACAATGTATGGGATAAGGCCAGGGAGATAATGATGAGTCTGTCTGTATGCGTGACGTACTTATTGGGCCCACTGTTAGTCGCCATTATTATTTATTATCTGTAGAGGACCAAGATAGAGTTCATTAAACAAATTTAATTATTTAAGTCACTGGAATAGTAAAAACATTTTCAGTTCAGTGCCGTCCCTGAGTTAGTTTCGAGGCTATAAATTAGTCTGAGCATCAAGCCGAAACGTCACGCTGTACATTCTGAACGATAAATATTAAGCTGTTTATCCGACTACAAAAGAGAGGGTACTTGCTTGTTCACTTATAAATAACTAGCTGTGCCCCGCGGTTTCACCCGCGTAGGCTTAAGTTTATGTAGCTTAAGTTACTCCTTGTAACATTATCTATCCGCCACTGAAAGTCCTGTTAAAATCGGTCCAGCCGCTTCGGAGATTACCCGGAACGAACAGACAGACGGAGAAAATTTTAAAACTTGGTTTTCTATGTCAGTACCGTGTATACTTTCATATACATTGAGTCAAAAGGTGTAATTTTGGAATTACAAACAGACACTTTAATTTTATTTATCTGTATAGAAGATGTATAGATATAGATAAACGTACAGGAAATATATAAGGGGAAATGTATTTTGCCTTTAAAGTGCCAACGTGACAGATGGTGAGAGTATTGCCGTCCCAGGCACTATACATATGTGCATTACTTTTCAGACATATGATGATTTCCTCACGATGTTGTCCTTCATCATAACGTAAACGTTGAGTTTTCTTATCTATATTTAAATTAAAAATGGATTTTTTACTATAATCCCATTGGGGTTCAATTCCTAGATTACATTACGAACCATGTTTTTTTAATTTTATCCTTGTTTTTAATTATAAATACATATGCTCACGCCTGTATTCCCCGAAGGGGTAGGCAGAGGTGTTATAATCACAACACCCACTTTTCACCGAATTTGATTAAGTGCCAACGTGACAGATGGTGAGTCTATCGCCGTCTCAGGCACAATACATACGTCTTTGAATTACTTCTAAGACATATGCAGTTTTCCTCACGATGTTTTCCTTCACCGTAAAGCACGTGGTGTGAAATCACTGACTCAATATACGAACCATTTTTTTTTAATTTTAGCCTTGTTTTTAATTATAAATAAAAATACCAAATACCATAAAGTATTGAAAAATAAGTATCCGTTCCGAGAAAACGGTAAGTATTTTCGTCGAGAAGAGAACATGCCTTTTAAATTCCTTTATTGGATTCCGAGCGTTCACTGTCGCTGAAACATTTACATGTCTCGTGTTTTGTTAGAGTAATTTCGGTTTGTTTTTGTATCTGTTCTTTTTGAAACACGCGAAAAACGAACACAGAGTGGTATTAACATTCCGGTTTTTTAATACAATGAAATACGCATGTTACTGCATCATCATCAACTACCAATGAGTTTTTCTAAAAACGAATGTACAGTGATTTCACACCACGTGCTTTACGGTGAAGGAAAACATCGTGAGGAAACCTGCATATTTCTGAGAAGTAATTCAATGACGTATGTAAAGTGTCTGAGACGGCGATAGACTCACCATCTGTCACGTTGGCACTTAATCATCTTCGGTGAAAAGTGTGTGTTGTGATTACAACACCTCTGCCTACCCCTTCGGGGACTACAGGCGTGAGCATATGTATGTATGCATCATCATCATCGTCCCTAGCCTTACCCCATACATTGTTGGGGTCGGCACTTGATTCAACCCGAAGTGATTGATCACCTGATTTTTATACGAAGCGACTGCCATCTGACCTTCGCAACTCCTTTAACAAGGAAATTTTTTAACGTGCTTTCGGAGGAGTTTTATTAACCATGAGTAAGTGGCGGGCTGGTAAGAACGTGTGATTGAAAATTCCTGCGAAATAGGCTAATATATTTTGTTTGCGAATAACATTATACACGATGCTAAATCCCGTGACAATCCACAATGCTCACATCACCAAATTGTGCAAAGTAAATAGAAAAAAAAATCTGCAGTACATTAGTCAAATTCTGGACCACAACAATTTGACATCGAAAATATTAAATTAACACCATAAGGCGAAAAATGCTTAAGTGTCTTGAAGAACCTGAAGAAGACACATTCATGCCAGATCTTCTCAGAAGGCTAATTTGCGAACTATTGGTACTTCTTCGTTCAAAAGTCACTTACCAGGGCCTTACCTGAAAAAAAAATATTTTCATAGGTATTTTAAGTAATTTTCATTTTAAATATTTTCAAAACTATATTGGTGTATCAAAATCAAAATCAAAATTAAAATATCTTTATTTCATTAGACTTCTTACAAAGTACTTTCAAATCGTCAGAAGGACACAAAATACATTATACATGATTATAAATTTTACCACCGGGTTCGGAAGGTAGCTTTTGTTGAGAAGAACCCGGCAAGAAACTCAACAATTACTCTTTTAAAAAAATATATATTATACAATGTTTTTGGTTACAGTATTTATATCTCATGAATAAGCCCATGGACACAGCACAAATGCTCAATTGTCAATTATAATAACTAAAATATTACAAATATTTGTGAGCATGGCAAATTCCAGCCAGTCAAAGCAAAGATCAAACTAAGATTAATTAATTGTAGCAAAAGTACAGTGCCAATGGGATTATTTACAATATTTTTTCGACAAAGATACATCCCAGGGTTCCTTATCACAAATATAATCACTTACAGTATAATATCCTTTTTTGAGCAAAACTGCTTTGATGGTCTCTTTAAATTTATTGAAGGGCAAGTTTACAATTTTTGTTGGTAATTTATTATAGAAGCGTGTGCACTGTCCTAAAAAATCTACTATCTACACCTGTACCTGTAAGGTCGCTTTATATAATAAGGATTAATATTGTCAGTGATAAGCTCTAACCTATCTATCAATAAACTATTAAGTTTGTTTTTGAGAAGGGCAACATCCCTTGTCAGAACGTTATCACGTTTATTCATATGCGAGGAAAAATGTTATATTTTACGTAATGTCTGTACACACAAAGTTAGAACCTAAATCCTGCAAATATAGGGTTCATAATTGTACAGCAAATTTCAAAACTCAATATTTTAATGGATTAGGATAGAGGTCTCGTAACTTTGTAATTTTAGTAAATCTATTTATGTTTTCAAACATTACTTTGAAGTTTTGATTGAAATTCTACTTAGTTTGTCCCTTTCGTTGGAAACTAAAACTAAAATTATATTATTCGACTGTTCGGATGCCGTAGATGAGGAATGGAATGAACAGCGTTGCCAACTCCACGTCTATTTACGTAGATATACATATTTTAGGCCTTTCCTGCAAAGCTACAAACATCAGTCCCAGAATCAACGTATTTTATAATAAACTAGCTGTGTCCCGTGGTTTCACCTGCGTAGACTTAATTTCATAAATGACCAGCGGAACTCTGATGTTTTTTTTTAATTCGAGCAATACACATGCTCACGCCTGTATTCGCCGAAGGGGTAGGCAGAGGTGTTGTAGTCACAGCACCCACTTTTCACCGAAGATGATTAAGTGCCAACGTGACAGATGGTGAATCCATCGCCGTCTGAGACGCTTTATATACGTCATTGAATTACTTCTCAGAAATATGCAGGTTTCCTCACGGTGTTTCCTTCACCGTAAAGCACGTGGTGTGAAATCACTGTACATAAGTTTTTTTAGAAAAACCCATTGGTACAGGCCCCGCTGGGATTCGAACTTGCGTCGCTTGCGTAGCAGGCGACTGCTCAAACCTCAAGACCACCACGGCTCTAATTCGAGCAAATCTGAATGTGTCATTTCGAACCATTTGTTTCTATTTTCCATACTGTTTGTGGTAAACTTGGTAACTATGTACATACAAATTGTAGGGTCCCAGAAGGTAATTAGAACCACAGCATAAATCCATGGAATAACAAACCGTGGTTTAATAACATATGTCTCAATGCAAGTAACGCTCTTTCTTTTCGCTTAAAAAACATTGTAGATATCGGATTTCGATAGTAAAGCAATTCACTGATGTAGACACGGCACGCTTAGTTTATTTTAGTTACTTTCATAGCGTTATGTCGTATGCCATCCTGCTTTGGGGCAAAGCTGCCGATATAGAAGCCATATTTATATTACAGAAAAGGGCTGTAAGATCAATCTATAACTTAGGATCTAGAGCATCTTTGAAGGAAAAATTTAAAGAAATAGGAATTTTAACAGTGGCTTCGCAGTATATTTTAGCAAATTTATTACTTGTACATAAAAATATTAATTCTTTTCAAAAGAAGTGTGATGTACATAATGTCAACACAAGGCACAAAAATAAAATAGTAGTACCTACACACCGCTTACAGAAAGTCCAGGGATCATTTTTAGGGCAATGTATACGCTTTTATAATAAGTTACCTACATGTATTGTAAATTTACCCTTTGATAAATTTAAAGAGACTGTAAAATCTGTATTACTTAAAAAGGGTTATTATACAGTTAGTGATTATATATGTGATAAAGAAACTTGGAATAATGTATTACCAGATAAATATTGTAAGTAGTCTCATGGACACTGTACTTATGTTACAATTCTTAATATTTATTAGTTTTGATCTTTGTTTGACTGGCTTGAGTTGTCAGGCTCACTAAAATGCCTTTGCTTGCGGCGGCGTCTGGATGACGGGTTGTCCACTTCCCTCTATGATGGTTGAGGAGGTCAATGGCTGGCATTCACGTCATACTTGTGAACAGGTGCTGCTTGTGGGGGCTGGTCATCTCAAGCTACGCATTTAGTTATAAGTAGATGTACTAGATTTTTAGTTATGTTAATTTTTATCGACATTTGTGCATTGGAACATTGTACATGAGCTTACGTTTCTTAAATTATTTATTTTGTATTCTTTAAATTGTATAATATTTTTGAAAAGAGTAATTACTGAGTTTCTTGCCAGGTTCTTCTCAGTAAAAGCAACCTTCCGAACCTGGCGGTAGCATGTATAATCCTGTATAATTGTGTCATTCTGACGATTTGAAATTGCTTTGTAAAAGTCTAATCGAATAAAGATACTTTTGACTTTGACTTTGACTTTGATACCAGTGAAGCGATAAAGCGGAGAGCACACGAAAGGGCACGGAACCGCTTTTCGCAGCGGTATGCGGTCCAATATTTTATGTAAGCCTTATAAACTTATGTGCAGTTATTTGACATCACGTGCTTTACGGTTGAAGAAATCATTGCGAGGAAACCTGCATATATCTGAGAAGTAATTCAAAGACGCAGTGCCTGAGGCGGCGATGGACTCACACTTTATCTCGTTGGCACTTAATTATATGCGGTGAAATGTGGGTAACATATTGAATTAACTTAATTCTTAATTCAAATTCAATTCCACAGATTATATGTCTTTGCTCAAAATATTGAGTCCGGTTTGTGTTTCAGTGCCTTTCTGACAAGACATTCTGTTCTATATAAGTACGTTGTGTACTATGCTTTAGGTTTTATAACGAGATATATATATGTTAACAAAGTGGGAGTGTGTCGGGGTACGTGGGTGTCTCACATTGTGGTATTCCCTGTTGTGTATGGTGTCAAGTTTATTTTCTATATTGAACAGCCGGTGCGCAATTCTCCTTATTGGTGATACAACCTTTTTTCATTTTGTATTTGACATATATTGGAATCTATATCTATATACATAAATATAATTTAATGTCTGTTTGCAATTCCGATGGTAATGAAGTTTCTATATAAAAAAAATAAAAAAATATGAAAGTGCTAACGTGACAGATGGTGAGTCCATCGCCATCTCAAGAACTATACCAGCCGTCTTTGAATTTCTTCTCAGACATATACGGGTTTCCTCGTAATGTTTTTCTTCACACTACCACAGTGCTTCTGCGTAACACGAGGTCCTGGATTCGATCCCCGGGCCAAGCAAAGTGTCATTGGGTTTCTCCACCTGTCATTTCTCTATAGAAGCCCGGAGTCTGGATTAGTGTCGGGTTCATGGCAACCGGATCGCTCCCAATTTAAATGGGATGTAAATATAGCTGGCGAAATGTTCAACACCTCTGACTACCCGTCCCTATTCGGCCACGGCATTGGTCATATATCTTTCACATAAATTAGTGATGCGCGATTGTTTCGATTGTTCAAACATCTTGATGCATTGCATTCGATAGTAGTGAGTCCGACTCCCGTGTAGACGCCACTCATCGAACACGGCGTGATGCATCGCGTCCAACGATCGGTTCCATTCGACTAGATTCGGTACGATTCGGATCAATCATTTGCATGGAACTATCGAAGCGAACACGGCGCGATGCAGCGCGTTCAACGATCAGTGCCATTCGGCTAGATTCGGATCAATCTCTTGCATGGAACACTCGGAGCGAACACGGCGCGATGCATCGCGTCCAACGATCGGTTTCATTCGGCTACATACAGCGCGATTCGTCATTTGCTGAAACATCTCGCAATACGCTGGATACAGATATATAATTATCCCGATGTCACTGCTAAGACATCCAAAGTGAACAAGTAATTGGCATTCCTTTTAAGCTTACTGGAATGTTCACTTCTATAATAATAACACCCGGAATTTTCACTGAAAATATTTATTGAAATTGCTCTTCGACCTTTTCATTCTATTCTGGGAAATGTTTTTCTTTTATGGTACCTCTGTATTATTTGAAGGTCATCGAAACATTTGGAAATAGTCTAAACCTACCTACCTCTACACATAATAATCAAAAGTGAGTCTGTTTATTACAAATTAACAGCTTTTCACTAAATGCATATAGAAAGTAAGTACCTATGAAACCTATGGTACTTATGTAAGAAACACATATTTTTTAGTTTTATCTATCCTTCTGTCTGTTTGTTCACTAAACTGACGGGAGTTTTACTAGCAGATACCTGATGTTGCAAGGACTAAATTAGGCAAATTTAATTTGTTTTTTTAAAAGTGACCTGCGAAGTAGTGTTACTCATAAAGTAAGGTCTACGCGGGTGAAACCACGGGGCACAGCAGGTTATTCTTTTAACTCCTACGTCACTAAATATCGTTTGTCCATAAAACATCATAGTTTTCGAGACTTAACACTAAAATAAATATCGTACATCAATCTTTATGAAAGACCATCAAAACTTCTTATAATGGACTCAACGATTTTCGAAAATATTTAAGCTATTAACGGGTTAACCAATGAAATCTTTAGAATGACTAAGCGTTTGGTGGGTTGAGAGGGTTCAGGGTTAACCACTAGGGGTGTTAGAATTTTTCCAGTTGACGACTGGTGGCGTAAATGACGACTAATAACATTTGCTTGACAACCCTCGGTGCGACAGAGATGGCACTGGAGATTTCTTAAGAGTTGATAACAGCTTAATATATTTTTAATATTGTATTTATTTTATCTATAAATTCATAAAATGTAAGTGTCTGTGTGTAACTCCAAAATAGTAGCATATGAAAGTATAAACGGAACTAACATAAAAAAAGTCTGCTGTTACATTCGGCAAATTTCTGAACTTATTTTAGCGGGATTTTCATATACAACTCCTTGTACAACAGTTCTTTAATAAGCCTGTCTGTATCTCCATTATCAAGTAGTTAGTAGGTAGATACATTATACACGTATTATTACGAAAAATATGTAAATAGTCCTATAAAAAAGTGTTGGCTTTTATACATGGTTAAGCTACAACAAACTTTAGTGAATATCATAAACAGAAACTTAAATTCTTCAGAAGTGAAATAACAATTAAATAGACACATATGAAGATAGAAGTGTCAACAGGCTCCATAAACTGCTTACCATCAGACGGAATACATGTGCCGCATGTATTTGTGAATTCCAAATTGTAATTAAAAAAATATGTTGAGCTATTTTCAGCTCTATATAAATCCGTCCACCGCCTACCCGCAAACGGCAGCAGTATAAGGGCTGAAGCGGGAACCAAGCCCTCACTCGCGTTAAAGCCTCCCGACTGACGGGACGGCGCGTTACTCTGCGACTGATATTCGACCGCGCGCGTACGTATTAAAGTTCATTTTAATTTGTTCTGTGTGTGGTTTGGTGAGTTTGGAATTGGTTTTGCACTTGGTAATGTTGACAGCGTTTGGCTTTTGTCGGTTATTTAAATAGGCTTTCTGATGTGTTTGGATCGGAATATAAGTCGGTATGGGTGTTATTTATTTGTTATTCCATTTTTTTGGTAATTCTGTGAGTTATGACGTTTTCAGTCTAAGTCAGGCAAATTAACTAAAAATATTTTTTTTACATCATAATCTTATCTACGAATAGATACAAAACTAATCACTTTTTTTGATGCAACCAAAAAAAAAAAAAACCAGTAGTTTTTTCTTTAGGACACCGAATTTCATTCAGTTTATAAACTGCCAGTCATGTAGCTCTGTCTAACTTTAATGAATCGTTTAACGTTACCATCATCGCCCTGGCCTTATCGCATAAATTGTTGGGGTCGGCACTTGATTCAACCCGATGTGACTGATTACCTGATTTTTATACGAAGCGACTGCCATCTGACCTTCACAGCCCCTTTAACGAGGGAAATCTGTGATCTGGGTTCAACCAGTTGTCAGACTATTTTAGGCCTCCGACTGACCTGTAACGATTGCCAAAGATGATAACTTGGCAATCGTTTAACGTTACCGCGGATAAGAAAACCTATTTTATTATAATGTTTAATTTTATTTTACCAAAAAATATACTTCTGTAGTTCCCCTCTATACCGATGAAAGTAGTTTTTTTGCGGTCAATTTTGAATTAATTTTATGAAATTTTATTAATTAACATGTATATATAATATACGTTAGTTCTCTGACACGAATTACCAGCGAACATCTAAAAATAACCATTACAATGAGCGTAAAATTTTATGTTCGGAAAAGGTCTACGAAAAAGCTAATAAGCATTATACTAAAGTCTGCGTAGGCCCAATAAAGGACGTATTTTTCAATACAAAAAATGTTGAGGTGGAGATATTCCTATATAATAATCTATACCTAATATTTACGGCCACAAAATGTTAAAAAAAGAACAATTATTGTGTGTATATACACCCCATTTCTCAAAAAAAGGTAGAATCGATGTAGATGGCTTATTTTGTCTATCTGTGACGATAGGTCACTGGTTTGTATCACATATACTTATTAATACTTGATAAAATATAAAAATCTGGTAGCATTAATCACTGAAACACAAAATTGTATAGGTTTTGTCGCGGAGTTTTTAGCCCAATTTTTTATTTTAAATATTAATATAGAGGTGCTGTAACAACAACATTTCATCGAATATGTTATATGATGACGTCACGTTGGCAATTAGACATAGGGTGAGTTCATCGCCGTCTCAGGCATTAGAATCGTCATAGAATGACTTCTCAGACATATGCAGGTTTGATCACGACATTTTCCTTCACCGTAAAGCACGTGGTTTTTTATTCAAAAAAAGATGTCCCGTAAGCATTTCCGTAGAAGGTTCCCAAAAAATTGGTTAAATTGGATCCATTTTTAATTGGGAGATATGTTGTAAGACTGCCTCGTTTATCTAGTACGTTCGCTTACCGATCACGAGGTCCCGGGTTCGATTCCCGAGGTCAAAATTTATATTGGGTTTTTCTGTCAAGAAATTCGCAATTAAATGCCCGGAGTTTGGAAGTCGGCGGTGTTTCCACCCCCGTGCCTCGGAAAGCACGTTAAGCCGTTGGTCCTACGCCTGATCTCTCTTCGGTCGTGTCGGCTTCCATCGGACTATGAGAGTGAGGGAATAAAGAGTGTACCTGTGTTTGCGCACACACTTGTGCATTATAATATCTCCTGCGCACATAGCTAATCCTCGTTGGGATTAGCCGCCGTAACCGAAATTCGGTAGGAGACCATTATTATTATTATATTGTAAGTACTGCGATAAGTAAATAAGTGTCTCTAGCTCTCAAGTATATTATTAGGTATGAGCATTAAATAATATATTTTCATTAAATATAAAAATAATTCTATGTCCATCTAGGGTTTGAATCTACGACGTAGACGTTACGAGTCAATCACATTACCTTGCCGAGCCACAGCGGGAAAAATAATTTAGGCAACTGACTATAAATCAAATAAATTGAGATGTATGATACTACCATTGGATTTACTTGCTATTATATTATGCGCAGTATGGCTATAAATTATAGCGCATTTTTTTGTTAGGGGTTCAGCTGAAGTATTGCTAAGTATGACTTCAAAAAAAAAATGTAGCAGAAGATCGTCTTTTTACATTTTCTAAAAGATCCTCATATAAGCACACAGACGGGTATTTCGTATCGTTAACATCTTCCTAAGGGCCTTGTGCGAGTTTTTCACTGCTGCCGTCACAAGTTATCGCGTCGACGTAAACGCAGATTTGTATAGGATCAAAACAGCGCCATCTGTCGGCCTAAATATGACACTATTGTGAGCCCATACAAATCTGAGTTTACGTTGACGCGATGACTTGTGACGGCGATTTGAAGAAAACTCTTCTGGTCTTATCCCATACATTATTGTGGTTGGCCCTTGATTCAACCTGTGGCTGCTACTGAAACCACGCTCTTAAAAGTGCTGACACGAGTTATGAGTGTTGACCTTGAATGCGTAGTAAAAAATTTTTGTGTCTTGTATGAAGCTATATGAACAAATATATATCGTTAACGACATCAATACAAGGCGAATTGACAGGCTGACAGTTTGGTTTGTCATAGGTCTTACTATCTTCCGACAATTATTTAATGATCGCTTAATGTACTCACTCTGAAAGGCCCGGAGAGTCATCGGTTGGTCACCCATCTTAAGAATGGGGGTCCTGAATTTCGCTGATCCAATACTATGCGAAATAGCAACTTTCTGTGTCACATCTCTATCTCTAATCTCGGATCATCTCGGCAAATATCAGAAGACAAGATACATTGAGATGTGTAATACAAATTCTTACAGTAAAATAATAAAAAATCTGCTTCCGTCATCCCAGAGGTGTTGTAACTACAACACCCACATTTCACCGCATATGATTAATGCCAACGAGACAGATGGTAAGTCCATCGCCGTTTCAGACATATGCCCGTTTCCTGACCAAGTTTACCTTCACCATAAAGCCGTTGGAGTGAAATAACTGCAGATAAGTGTTTAGAAAACCTCATTGGTGCAGGCTGGTGGGAATCGAACTTGCGTTGCTTGCGTAGCAGTTGACTGCTCATATATCAGCCACTACAGCTCCATTATGTTACATTATATACACAGAAACATAGGAGTTAGACGCTAGAAAAGTATGGGTCTTATGTGCTTCTTTTTCCGTCAGTGTGTGAGAGCCGAGCTTCTCTTTATATTTTATGTTTAAACCAAGACCCATGGTTTGAAATATTACTTAAGTTTACGATTTATCACTTGGATATAGACGAGTTCCTTGCGACTTAGGGGGTCGTGGCACAATTTCTAATAAGTAATCTGTCGTTAAGCGAGGTTAAGCAATTTTGCTTGTGAATACATGTGACCATCGATGGACCAAGGGGCCTATCGGTTTAAGCATAGTATTAAGAACTTATGAGCTTTGACGTTTCATTTTAGTTCTGTAAATGTAAACTAAGAAGTTCGCAATACGCGCTGCTTAAACGATGATAGTGGGTGGAAGCAATGAATAGAATTCAAAAAAATCATTATGATTAAATATGAACAAATAGCCGTGGTGACGCAAGCGACGAAAGTTCGAATCCGAGCGGGGCATGTACCAATGAGTTTTTCTAAAAAAACTTATGTACAGAGATTTTACACGACGTGCTTTACGGTGAAGGAAAACATCGTGAGGAAACCTGCATATGTCTAGAAGTAAATCAAAGCCATATGTGAACTCACCATCTGATCCGTTGGCACTTAATCATCTTCGGTGAAAAGTGGGTGTTGTTATTACAACACCTCTGCCTACCCCTTCGGGGAATACAGGCGTGAGTATATTCGTTATGATTCTTGATATTCCCAACAAACTATTAATTCAACGGTTTGCCATGAAACGGTAACAGATAGACAGACATTTAAGCAATTATAATATTATTATACTTTCAACAGAGATTTCCTATGTTCCGTAGAAATAACAGTAGGAATCACTGTTTCCTGTAATAATAGGAAACGTAAACTTGGGATGATGGGCCTGTCTATATACATATAATTTCAGTGGTAATGAGACGTAGTAGTTTTGTAGTTTGAGAAGTCAGATACATTTCGTTGATACGTGGATTAAATTCTCAATGATTCACTTCAGAGCTCTTCAGATTTCTATACATATGTGAGCAGGATCTGGAGGTTGTGTTTGCCCGGAATTTTTTTTAAAGGTAAAAACAATCTTAAAAAATATGTACTCGGCGTAACGCGACTCGGCGTAAAGCGACTCGGCATAGAGGCAATCGACGACAAGGGAATGATTTTCTGTTGACTGGTCCTTTAATATTAAAAACTCAGATAAGTCTGAGAAGTACCTCAGCATACCTCATATGACATGTTGTCACTTGAATGAAAAGTATTAATAAATATGCTCACGCCATCCCAGAGGGGTCCCCGAAGGGGATACTGAGGTGCTGTAACAACAACACCCAGATTTCACCGAACATGATATTCCCACACCGTAAAGCACGTGATGTGAAATCACCGCAAATAAGTTTTGAGAAAACTCATTGTTAGAGGGCCCGCTGGGATTCGAACTTGCGTAGCTTACGTAGCAGGCGACTGCTCAAACCCCAAGGTCATCGGCTAGATAGATATATTCTGTATTCACTTCACACAATCAATCGTTTCTTAGGTCTTCAACCTTTTGCATTCAATCTTTTTTTTTTCTATTCATCAGTTGTATTCCCACATAACATATCCTTAACGTCTGTAACCTGACGAAATGCTTATAAATCGCCACATTCACTACGATCAATAAAATTGTGTAGTATGCTCTTATACTAATTAATTAAGGTACCTTGAGAATCATAAATTAATTACTTGCTATTTTCGGATGTTAAGTTAAGGCTGTATTGAACAAACTTGGTATTAACGCTTTACACCGACAACCCCCAAGTGAATTTTAACTTAATTAATATGCCTTAATCTTCAAAAGGCCGGTAAGTAAGGAAGGTCTTAGAAGGTTGTTTTTCATTTCCTGTTTTGTGTATTATCTATAAAACAATGCATTTGATGTTTAATCGATTTAGACCTTGGGGTTTGAGCAGTCGCCTGCTACGCAATACGTCGTTTGTGTAAGTTCGAATCCAAACGGGGCCTGCACCAATAAGTTTTTCTAAAAATGATTGTGCAATGATTTCACACCACGTGCTTTACGCTGAAGGAAAACATCGTCAGGAAACCTGCATATTTCTGAGAAGTAATTCAAAGACGTATGTATAGTGCCTGAGACGGCGATGGTCTCACTCTATATCACGTTGTCACTTAATCATCGTCGGTGAAATGTGGGTGTTGTTGTTACAACACCCCTGCCTACCCCTTCGGGGAATACAGGCGTGAGCATATGTATGTATGTATATATTCAAATAAAATTATCATATGAATTTATATAGAACTAGCTGTACCCCGCGGTTTCACCCGCGTAGATTTAGTTTTATATAATATATCGGTTTAAAATTGACAAAGTCTCATCACAAACTTAATCCCTTATTTTATCCCTTTGGGGGTAGAATTAATCAAAATCCTTTCTTAGCGGATGCCTACGTCATAACATCTACCTGCTCATAATGCTCAAAGGTGACTGACTGTCACCTTTGAGTTATATAATATATTTAGATTTATCTTATAAGAGTTTTATAAGAGCATTTAGCTGCAGCGTAGTGTTGGGACATGTCAGCTAAGTGGATTGGCCACATCAGACTAGTTGTCGATCGAGTGACGTAATCCGATTTGAACGCGCTAAGTATCATCGTAAATAACATTTTAAGTAACCTTTAAAGTATATATATATATAGAATCTGAATTTCGTATACGGCTACAACGATTTACATGATATGTAGTGTGTAGGGGGTCTCAGGAGCAACAAAATTACCTAGCTAGGTTTCATTTTTGGAAAACATTGTTTTAACTATGTTTTCAGGCACTGAAAAACTCATAAAATATCATTACAATACGACAGTAAATTTCGCCGACATCTGTCAGGACACGATAGCTCAGAGTTAGGCTGCCAGCTTACGGGGCGATAACGAATTTAGAGTACCCTGTGTTTCGAGTCTGTCGTTCACTGGTTCAATTTTAAAAAAAAACTTTTTTTTAAAGTATAATTTTTTGTGCGAAAAAGAAAACGGGCGGAGCTCGGTCAAACAGGTCCTTCTTACTAATATTATTAACACGAAAGTTTGTACGTCTAGATATTTGTTACTCTTTCACGCACTAGGGCGTTGTTTTTAAAGATAAGTTTAATTTATAGTATATGTTTTGGCATAAGTAACAAATTGCCTTGTAATAAAAAGATCAGCGGTGGCCTTGGTGTTTGACCAATCAAGCCTGCTAAGCAAGCGACTCAAGTTCGAATCCCAGCGGGCCTGTACCAATGAGTTTCTCTAAAAAAAACTGATGTGCAGTGATTTCACACCACGTGCTTTACGGTGAAGGAAAACATCGTGAGGAAACCTGCATATTTCTGAGAAGTAATTCAAAGACGTATGTACCTGAGACGGTGATGACTCACACTCTGTCACGTTGGCACTTAATCATCGTCGGTGAAATGTGGGTGTTATTGTTACAACACGTCTCCTTACCCCTTCGGAAACCCTTCTGGGATGGCGTGAGCATATTTTTTTTAACAAATTGCCTTTGCAATAAATCCTTGAGACCTATGAAGCCTGTAAAATATTTTAATCTAGACATCGTTAATCGAGTTGGAACGCGCGCACATGTAATTATAAGATGTTGAGAACTTTGAAAGCTTCCAAGCTACTAGAACTTTCCCAACACTTTGCCGACGACATTAAGCCGCAAACGACTTTGACCGACTCTTGAGACTTTCAATTTCGACTTTCAGATTTCAGATCATCTTGAAGTACTTACCGTTTAGATGGATTGAAAGTTTCATATTTCTATAACAGTTCTAGTTTTGTACACATCGGGATTTCGCGTTCGATATTCGAAGCTGCTTGACTGGAAATTGGACGCCATTCCAGAAGGGTCCCCGAAGGGGTAAGCCGAGGGTTAAGGAGGGTTAAGGAGAGAACAAAGATCAATAAAATGTATCCTATGGAACCACATGTAACTGGTATGATACTGGATAGGCGTACCAGTCAGTCTCTCTCATAGATATCCATCTGATCCACTGTAGTTAATATAGGCCAAGTTCCCCCCGCGTTCGCTGATAAATGGGATTTTTGGGAGTGACGTTACAAGCGATGCGTCACGAATAAAATTCGTACGTAAGTCGTTCGTTATCATTCAGAAGACGAATAATTTGAAGCGAACTAGTTTTATTGTCTGTCTTTCAAACTTTTATATTCCACTTAATATTAAATCCCCTGAATTATCTTCATTTCTATCCAAAAGGGAGAGATTTAATACCTACTTTTCTCCAAAGGGATGTAAAAATACTTACCCCGCAAATATTCAAATTGACGAATGTAAAATTTTTCCACCGTCTAACAATTAACAAGCTACATATAATGTGTTTTTACAAAGTAACAAAAGAGTTCAAAATACAGATAGGTGTGAGATTATTCTAGGTTATTAAAACTAATTACAAGTAGTAAACTTGGCCCAAATCGGTATCTCTCGGGATCGTGCCAAGAAGGCTGGCAGCATTGCCGTTGAATAGCAATGCTGATTCTCTGAGCGAGAAAAGC
Source organism: Watsonalla binaria (assembly GCA_929442735.1). Classification (NCBI taxonomy): domain Eukaryota; kingdom Metazoa; phylum Arthropoda; class Insecta; order Lepidoptera; family Drepanidae; genus Watsonalla; species Watsonalla binaria. Next base: position 7,305,619 of record OV838938.1, read on the forward strand.
CCCAGCCCGCTTGTCACGAGAAGCTTCTACCAGAATTGCACAATTTATAAATAGTTTTTACGCAATATGAATTTAAAAGGAACGCTCATTTGGTATTCAGAGCGGATGATTTATTTAACTCTAGTAAAATACTTATTCGTCGAAATCTGCGCTAGGGGAAGTTTTACATGAGTAGTTTGAACGACATTCAGTAACTAGATTAGGAGGTTGAGTCAACTTAACTTACACCGCTAGAAGACTAATGTTTGCAGAAGGTTTATCTATACAGATAAATAAAATTGAAGTGTCTGTTTGTAATTCCTAAATAACACCTTTTTACTCAATGCATATGAAAGTATGAACGGTACAGACAGAGAAAAACCAATTGTTATTTTTATTACAAATATCTGCTACAGATACCTGCCAGTGAAAGTCGCGTTAACATCGGTCCAACCGTTTCAGCGATTACCCGAAACAAACAGACAGACTGACAGATAAAAAATTTGCAAATTTGTTTTTTCAAGTCGGTACCGTATGCTTTCATATGAATTTAGTGGAAAGATGTGATTTTGGAATTACAAACAGACACTTTAACTTTATTTATTTTGATTTTTTTATTATGTTCAGTTTTTGTATACCATTAGGATCTACCAAGAGAAGTTCGTAGCGCAGTTGCTATTGCGCATATCATTTGATCAGCGAAGTTAAGCAACTCTAACCCTAGCCAGTAACTAGATGGGTGACCGCCCGAGTTCCCTCCGTGCCTCGGATAGCACGTTAAGCCGTCGGTCTCGGTTGCCATAAAATATTCTGACAACTGGTTTCACCCAAATTATAGATTTTCCTCGTCAAAGGGGTTGCGAAGGTCAGATGGCAGTCGCTTCGTATAAAAATCAAGTAATCATCGCATTGGGTTGACCCCAACAATGTATGGGATAAGGACAGGGAGGTTATGAGTTTTTGTATACCGTGAAATAATGCTGTGATTTTGCATTTTGTATAATAAATGCGTAGGTCATGACGTTGTTAGCAACATTATAGAGTTTCCTTACAAAGTTTCAAGTGGTTAAATATGAGTCGTTTCATATTACAGCGCAGCGTCTCCCGAGATTAATTTAAAGGGTGTTCACATTGTGATATTTTAGGGACAAAGCGTCTGTTGTGTAACTTGTGTTCGTTATCTTAATTTACTGTTACAATTAATTGTATACTGCCCAAAGCTGAACGAACTTTCAAATCGACGTTAATATATAAAGCGTTCGAGAAACGCGTTGTTTACCGAAAGCTTTATTTTGGGTGAATGTTAAAGAGCTAGATAGTATTTATTTGCTCCGAACATGGTATGGAAAAATTATAAAAGGTTGCAGAAACTTTTAAAAATCACTTATCACGATCCCGAGAGACACCCATTTGGAACAAGTTTTCTACTTGTAATTAGTTTTATATTTACGTACATACGCACACGCCTGTATTCCCCGAAGGGGTAGGCAGAGGTATTGTGATCACAACACCCACTTTTCACCGAACATGACTAAGTGCCAACATGGCAAAATATATTTGAAAAATATTAGGTTTGAGGACAAATTAAGTCGAAGTGAGTAAAACTGCGGGCACAGATCATTAGATTATAATGTTGCAATTATGATATTGTTATAATGATGATATTGTTGCAATTGGCTTATATTCTTATCACGAAACATCTGGTAAAGAAATACAGTTCCTCAGATATGGTAGTCCTTTATTGCTGGTCATAAAGTAAGGCCAGCCATAAATATATCCCGAAATAAGATCATATCCCTTCATTTATCCTTTGCTGTTTTCGTATATTAAAGAAATGGGAAGGTCGACCCTAAAGTTTTTATTTAGTTTCGCTTTTGATTTACGAATTGTAAGGGTCAGTTTGGGGTTAACCTTACATTGCATTGTAGTATTATACAATGCGGAAGCGTGTTTGTTAATATGTCCCTTAATGAGGAAACGGGGCGAACGTGATATTTGTGTTCATAGAAATTGGTAAAGACCAGCTATTTTATAACATACTAGCTGTGTCTAGCGGTTTCACCCGCGTAGGTTTAACTTTATATTATACTCGCAATAAAAGGTAGCCTATGTCCATTCTCAGGGTCTTAAGATTGTCTATGCCAAATTTCATCAAAATCGGTTTAAAGCGGAAAAGCGTAACAGACAGACAGACAGAGTTACTTTCGCATTTATAATATTAATAGGTAAGTAGGGATTAGCTGTGCCCTGCGGTTTCACCCGCGTAAATATAATATGATTCCCGCGAAACCCTAAATGTTTTTTTAAAATAAATCATAAGTTATCATAAGTTACTCCCTGTAACATTAGCTATATGCCAGTGAAAGTCTCGTTAAAATCGGTCTAGACGTTTTAGAGATTATCCGGAACAAACAGACCGACAGACCGAAGTAAATTGTGGTTTATGCAAGTATCGTATATACATTCATAATGTTAATTTAGTTAAGCGCTGTTAATTTAGAGTTACGAACAAACATTTAAATTGTATTATTCTGTATACGGGGTACCTTGGATACGGTATATTATGATTTGTCAGAACCTATTATGAATGCAAAAAGATATATTTACAACACTACAAAAGCTTTAGGGCATAAGCCTATCGTGATTCATTTGACTGCGCAAATCGTTAGCTCCGATTATCCAGTAGATAAGTGTATCTACTGGATAATACATAGTGATGTATTCTGTAATCCTCGTCATCGTAAGCTTCATTACACAAAACAATTCCCGAAGTAAGTATTGGCATATTCGAACGACGTCGCTTGACCATTGCGTTTTGTTATTTTTTGTATGGAGATTAAACCTTCCTGCACTCGCCGCTTGGGGCGCTTTTTAACGTTCCAATACTAAATTTCGCAGGCGATTTCAGGTAAAAACGTGTAACAACCTATCAAGGCCTACATGCATAATCCTGTACACGTTGGTTAGCTGAACTGTGCTCGGTGTACGTTGTACGGTAACGGTGTACGACAGTCTCGAAACCCGGTACTCTAGTTACGTTATCGCCCCGTAAGCTGGAAGTCTCGCGTTTGAGCTACCATAACTTCACAGTATCGACGAAATTTACTGTAGTATGCAATGATATTGTATAAGTTTTTCAGTGCTTGAAAACATGGTCAAAATTATGTTTTCCAAAAATGAAACTTAATCGTTTCCAAGATTCAGATATATATACATATGCTCACGCCTGTATTCCCCGAAGGGGTAGGCAGAGGTGTCGTAATATCAACACCCACTTTTCACCTGTCAAGTTGGCACGAATTTGATTAAGTGCCAACTTGACAGATGGTGAGTCTATCGCCGTCTCAGGCACTATACATACGTCTTTGAATTCTCAGAAATATGCAGGTTTCCTCACGATGTTTTCCTTCACCGTAAAGCACGTGGTGTGAAATCACTGTACATAAGTTTTTATTTTTAGAAAAACTCATTGGTACAGGTGTATATATATATATATCAAATTTTACCGATTTTTGTACGTTGTCGATACTCTAATAGAATAAAGATATATTTGAAAAATGTAAACTAGTACTTAAACCAAAAAACTTTTGATATATCGCCGTTTCTTAACACAACAAAAGAAGTAATTTAGTGAACGGTAAACAGGAAAACATTGTCATTAACGAGTCCTACGAACTACAAGCTTAATGCGACGGATGACCCCATAAATATAGGAAACAAACAGTCTTCGTTTCGAATTATTAAGTGCAAGCGTGATCCATTCAATTTATATTGGGATTATTACTAGGGTTGGCACACGGACTTTGTAATTAATTAATTTTGTATGAATACTTGTAAACATGTAATCAAGTATGTATATATAAATATAAATTTAATTTAAGTGTCTGTTTGTAATTCCAGACTAACTTAAATCCAGAAACCACAGGGCACAGCTATTTGTGAAATATAATCTTTATATTGAGATGTGAAAAGTGGAATTACCCTTTACCATTAAGCAGGGGCGTGCATTCCATATAAGTAGATAAGCAGTGTTTACCATTAGTGATGACTGAACACACTCGTGGCGCACGCGCACCCATTCTTATCTAATTAACCTGTCTACCTACCTACTTATTGTTTATGCTAACCCCTCTGAAAATCCAATGCACGCCCCTACCATTAAGGCTACTTTATGATTCGTAAGTGGCTTGGTTAGTGCAGTGAAGCAAAGTCTAAGTTCGAATTTCACCGGTTGCTACTAACGTTTTACTAGAAACTTTTAAGTGCAGTGATGTGTGTCCACACGAGCTTAATGGAAAACGTCATGAGAGAACCTGTATTTCTGGGAGGACAATTTAAAAGCAATTTAATAATATTATGTCTAGTAGTTTGAGCAGTCGCCTGCTACGCAACCGACGCAAGTTCGAATCTCCGCGGGGCCTGTACCAATGAGTTTTTCTAAAAAACTTATGTACAGTGATTTCACACCACGTGCTTTATGGTGAAGGAAAACATCGTGAGGAAACCTGCATATTTCTGAGAAGTAATTCAAAGACGTATGTATAGTGCCTGAGACGGAGATAGACTCACCATCTGTCACGTTGGCACTTAATCAAATTCGGTGAAAAGTGGGTGTTGTGATAACAACACCTCTGCCTACCCCTTTGGGGAGTACAGGCGTGAGCATATGTCTAGTGCCTAATACGGCGATGGGCTGCTATCTATCGTGTTGGTAACTAATCGTCTACACTAAAAAGCCTTCTGCCCAGAACGGTGTAAAGAATATGGATAAATGGTGCTGTACGATTTCTCCATACTCTTTACATCCAGGCAGAAGTGAACTTGCGTCACATAGAACATCCAGATAAATATGAGAATTTGATGTATGAAATACATGTTAACCTGTATTTTAAATTCTCAAAATGGGAGTCTAACCCACGAGCTCTGCAAATCTGTTGCTCTGCCAACTGAGAATTTTTTCCTTCTCTTATTTCTGACGTGCTCTGTCAACGTGACAGATGGTGAGTCTATCGCCGTTTCAGGCACTTTACATACGTCTTTGAAATATTTATCAGACATTAAGCAGGTTTCCTCACGATGTTTGCCTTCACCTCAAAGCACGTGGTATAAAATCACTGCACATAAGTTTTTAGAATAACTCATTGGTTCAGGCCCCGCTGGGCTTCGAAATTGCATCGCTTGCGTAGCAGGCGACTGCTCAAACCGCACGACCACTATGGCTCACTAAACCGGTTCATAAAAATGGGTAGGATGCAGAAAATTATTACCGTGCCAAAACTGTGGCAACTACTGCACGTGAGTAGTGAACCGTCGATTGTAATTTGGTAGTAAGCCAATACTCGGCTATTGTTTCACAGGCTTTGAGACTTAGTAGAGTACGATGAAAAATTATCTTTATTGCTGAGAAATAATGACTATTATAGGAAAGCAATTATATTTACATGTCATGTCAGTATTTTACACTTCACTTTGCTCGCTTATTAACCACTCGTATATATATTCTCGGGGTTAAAATGTCTAAATCAAATTTCTGAAATATTAGTTTTGCGGTTTGGCCAATAAACGGCTCATTCAAAATACTTTAGCCCACGTGGATGAAAGATAACTCACACCACGCCAGACCGTACTGGGCCCGAGCCGAGCCCGAGCCGAGCTCGGTTTAACTTAGGCCGTTGTCGTGGCTCAACCGTCACTCGGTTGCCGCTTAGTATAGCGTAAGTGTGTCCGTTGACCGTTGAGTATCAGTTAGTATAGTTATTAAAAAGTATTTAATAACAAGCGTAAGTCAAGCGGTTTCACCTGTGTAGTGCTCGTTCCCGTGGGAGTACGAGGATAAAATATACCCTATGTTACTTGCTGATAATGTAGCTATCAATTGCTGAAAAAAATTTCAACTCCGTCTAGCAGTTTTGGAGCCTATTCAATACAAACATACTTACATACAAATCATTTCTCTTTCTAATATTAGTAGGTATTGTTGCGTTACACGAATGAAATAAAATTAATGTGCTAATGTTTTTTTACGTGGATAATTCTTAATGGATAGTTATACCATAGGAGGGGACTTGCATCGACTAAAGTCCACGGCGCTCCTCCTGGTCGCTAGGTGGAGGAGTACACGTGATATGTCTTCAAACGATTGTAATATGAATGCACTTAAGGTTGCTAGACCTCTTTGTAAGAACTGTGCTATTAGAAGCCTGCCGAGTTATTCACAAAGGTTTCTCAGCGTCGCACTCGTCGAGGTTTAAACGAAATTGAACCTTATCCTCTATGTATTATTCAATTCAAAAATATCTTTATTCGATTAGACTTTTTACAAAGTACTTTCAAATCGTCAGAAAGACACGATTACATAGGATTATACATGCTACCACCAGGTTCGGAAGGTTGCTTTTACTGAGAGGAACCTGGCAAGAAACTCAGTAATTACTCTTTTAAAAAAATAATTTTACAGCTTTGAGTAATACAATATAAATCATAAAAAATATAATATATAAGCCCATGGACACAGTTCCAGTGCACAAAAGTCGATATGAAAAAAATTTAAAACTAAAAATAAGTACAACGAATGATTGTGTAGCTTAAGGTGTATCATGTATCAATATCCTATAATTGAATTCAACACTCGTCGTCGAGTCGATGATGGTGATGAGAGACCTCAGTGAACAACGTGGCTGTATCTTACTTGTAGTAAAAACTCGATTTCGAAAGGATATAGGTCCGAAACATAACCCCACATTAATCAATGCACTCACGAAAATCCAATATATTTTTCTACCTTCCCCAAGAAAGTGGATTTGTTCCATTTAAGTACAAGTCGGGCAATTCGCCGAGCTATTAAAACAATCCAATTTCGCTTGACCCCTTGATAGAGGAAAGGCGTATATGTGCCACAGTTCAATGTGTGTGGTTGTGGACCTATTAAACGAAAGTAGGTTTTATATCTGGAACCACTTTTATATCAGTTCTATTTGCAGGATAATTGAAGTAAGGGTTTTTAGTTAGTATGAGGTCTTTGTGATCGAATCGGAATTGTTATATTTTTTTAGAGCCAGCAGTCGCCTGCTACGCAAGCGACGCAAGTTCGAATCCCAGCGGGACCTGTAACAATGAGTTTTTCTAAAAAAACACTTATGTACAGTGATTCCACACCACGTGCTTTACGGTGAAGGAAAACATCGTGAGGAAACCTGCATATTTCTGAGAAGTAATTCAAAGACGTATGTATAGTGCCTGAGACGGCGATAGACTCACCATCTGTCACGTTGGCACTTAATCAAATTCGGTGAAAAGTGGGTATTGTGATAACAACACCTCTGCCTACCCCTTCGGAGAATACAGGCGTGAGCATATGTATGTATGTTTATTTTTTTAGCATTACGACTAATATTTATTTATCTATTGAAGTACCTAATGCATGGTATGAGAGATTGAGCGTATCGCACCCTCAGAACGAAAGGGGCTCAACTCAAAAATTTGTGAAAATAATTATGTTAAGACAGACAGACTTCAAATTGTACACGTAGGTAATTAAAAAAAAAACAATATTTTTATAATACTTATCTACAATGCACTACCTAAGCTATACTTCTAAGATATACAAGTTATATTCAAAACTACTAAAATTAAATAGAAATTCAAACTTGAACTTGAATTTGAAACAAATGTTTTTGAAAATCGCAATCATTGGTAGGCCGGCAAGTTTAGATTCATAACTTTGACAGTAATTATTTTACTAGTTTTGAGGACACTGAGAATGTTTTATACTTTTATAGAAAAGTTTTATTTAAAAATTAAACAGGTTCATAAATAAAAAAAAATCTGATATTTTTTAAAAACTTCTAGTAAAACATACATTTTAGGTCTATCTTAATTCGGTTTCGCAAAATTTGGAATTGAGCCCCTAGCGTTCTGCGGGTGCGATATGTGTATTGCTTAGAAAGAGAAAAATTGTCGGCGTCAACATTTCTCCTTAGTCAAGTATACGTCTTGTTTAGTGTTGTAATGTTATTTTCATATATCAATGTACGGAACATCGTACCTATATAAATCACAGGTTTTATCTTAACTTTATCTATGCAAATTTATCTCCAAAGCCTTATAGCCTAAGACGTTCGTATTGTTATCATTTCAGGCGTCTCGTAAAAGCCCCTCCGAAAATGATGTTGTCTTAAGAAGATTTCTGAACTAGTTTTGGCCTGCTACTACAACTGTTTTGGGTATTTTATTTTTATTTTTATCTTTACTTTATGTGAGTATTTGTAGTGAGTGAAATTTGGCGCTCAAACATTGAAGGTAATTAGGTATATGCTCCCAGTCGACCGATTCAAAAATGCTATCTGTTGACTGGGACCGTAGTCCCAGTTCTTCATGGTCCCAGTCACCTGACCCTCAACAATAGTATACTTAAATTGAAGTCGACATTTCCATAGAGCCGTGATAGCCGTGGGATTTAAGCAGTCACCTGCTACGCAAGCGACGCAAGTTCGTATCCCAGCGGCCTGTACCAATGAGTTTTTCCAAAAACTTATTTGCAATGATTTCACACCATGTGCTAAGAAAGATAGAATACGTATATAGACGTTGGCACTTTATCATCTTCGGTGAAAAATGGGTGTTGTTATAACAACATCTCTGCCTACCCCTACAGGCGTGAATATATGTACATTTCCATACAAAATTATTTTGTCTGTTTGAACACATCGTTCGTATAAACTAAGGATCTTGATACGGGTTTACTGCTATGTAGGAAATAAGCTCCGATGGGATTATAGAACAAAGACTATATTATATTCATAGATAGTAGATAAAAATCACGTTTTACAGTCTCGTAAAAAGACAAACGAAGGCCGGTCATCCTGAAGAATACCTCCTATAGGCAAAAGATTAAGGAAGGAATTTATATATAATCTGCTTGTGGGGGCTGGTCATCTCAAGCTACGCATTTAGTTATAAGTAGAACTACTAGATTTTTAATTATGTTAATTTTATCGACATTTGTGCATTGGAACTGTGTCCATGAGCTTACGTTTCTTAAGCGATTTATTTTGTACTCTTAAAATTGTATAATATTTTTTGAAAAGATTAATTACTTTGTTTCTTGCCAGGTTCTTCTCAGTAAAAGCAACCGTCCGAACCTGGCGGTAGCATGTATAATCTTGTAAATTATGTCATTCTGTCGATTTGAAAGGTCTTTGTAAAAGTCTAATCGAATAAAGATATTTTTGACTTTGACTTTGACTATACAAATGAATATAACTAAAGTGTTAGTTTATAATTCTAAAATAACAGCTTTTCACGAAATGCATATGATAGTATATACGGTACGGACTTCAGAAAACAACTTTTCTTAATTTTTCTCTGTCTGTCTGTCTATCTGTCTGTTTGTATCCGGCTAATCTCCAAAACGGCTAGAACGATTTTAACAAGACTTTCACTAGTAGATAGCTAATGTTACAAGGAGTAGCATATAAAAAAAACATTAGGGTTCTGCGAGTCACCGATTGCATTGAATATACGCGGGTGAAAACGTGAAACACAGCTAGTTAATTATAAGCATAAATCATACTGAGCTAATGGCTGGTCATAGTAAGCCATAACTTCATGTAACAGACAGCATTAAGCCCATATAGATAGCTTGAACTTAGGACTATTGTTCCGAAAACTTTTTCCATGCGGACCGAAGTCTCAACCAAAGCGAGTTTGATAAATATCTTCCCCCTTACAACCTTTTCCGAACAAGAACCTACTTGCAACTTCTAACGTATAATGGCCAACTGATGGGCAAAACTTCGTATCATAAACACTGGTGCTTGCAGAATAACTCAAGTTTGTATGCAGGGGATGTATTGGCACAAATTCCGGGCCGAAGTGAATAGTACGAGATAAAATAAAAGCTGGCTTTATTGCTATACGGCTCGGAGATGAGGGGAATAAAATGCGATGGCTTTTTTAATTGGATATCTTATTTTATTGCAAGACTTTGCGCATGACAAGTGTAAGTGCCATTCTACAAGACGTCATGCATTGAACCGCAATTAAATTCTCTTTTTTTTTTATTGACGAGGTGGAAACCTTCAAAAGGTCCCCGACCGCCCTGGGAGAGGCAGGTCGGGGTATGTGGGATTTTTACCGCACTAAAACCCCCCCGGTGGCCATCCTCAGTGCTCAGGGGGGATTCCGGGTATTAGATCGCACAGGTCCCCCCCCAAACTTTCCCGGGGCACATCCCTGGGGCAGCTGTGTCGCCGCCTCTGGAGACCTCGCTATGCAAGGCAGTGCGAGCCACATCGCGCTGCCACCTTCCCGGGCCCGCGGCTCGGTGATCAAAGCTCCCACCCCGATCACCGCCAGCAGGCCCTCCGGCCCCCTTTTGGTCGCCTCTAACGACAGGCAGGGGATACCATAGCTAAATTCTTAGACCCTGGCTATAGGATGAAATTGCATTGTTTATTTTATCCCAGCGGGCTCTGTACCAATAAGTTTTTCTAAAAACTTATGTGCAGTGATTTCACACCACGTGTTTTACGGTGAAGGAAAACATCGTCAGGAAACCTGCATATGTCTGAGAAGTAATTCAAAGACGTTGGTATGTATAGTGCCTGAGAAGGCGATGAACTCAGTCATTGACACGTTGTAACTTAATCATATTCTGTGAAATGTAGGTGTTGTTGTTACAACACCTGTGCTTACCCCTTCGGGGACCGTTTTGGGATGGGGTGAGCACATTTATTTTATTTTTATAAATAAAATGCTTGTATTTTCATAAGACTCCTGAAATTATTTCTTGGACAGTTATTTTTAAGAATCAGAAGTAAGCCATAATAAAAGCAATACTTTTTATAGTACGATATAAAGTTTAGTTCCTGAAACAAAGTACACGTTTCAATGCATGTAAATTCTTACTTACTTCAGCCATGAAACTTATTTTATTAAATCTGTTTTGTGTAACTTTCGCAAATAATTACTTGAAGTAATACAAGTTTTCGCTTAATTCTCGGAGGCTTAACATACTTGAAGGAAAGCCTTCGGGCAGACATGACAAGTTTTCCCGAGACACGTATTACGATGTATTACCTAGCTAGAATGTATATAATAACGTAACTACCTCGTTAGTCTAGTGGTTGCAAACACCACTACAGCACACTAGGACCTGGGCTCGACCCCCGGGTTAGACAAAGTGATAATGAGTTAGGAAATGGCAAGACACTTACCCCATTCGACTTCGAACTGAAGTAGCAAAATGTTGGTGTGCAATGGGTATTCCATGCCTACCCTAGGTAGGCATACAGGCGTGAGCGTGTGTATGTAAAATATATTAAGCAATATGCATGTGCAAATGCTTGATTCTCTATCATATTTTCTATGCTTAGATGTTCATAAGTGCCTTACGAAGAGCCTTAACTGTATAAATCATTATTTTAATAATAATAAGAAACCATTTTGATGGCAATTTAATAAAAATTATAATTCAATCATTTATATATGCTCAAGCCATCCCAGAAGGGTCCCCGAAGGGGTAAGCAGAGTTGTTGTAACAACACCCACATTTCACCGAACATGATCAAGTGCCAACGTGACAGAGGGTGAGTTCATCGCCGTCTAAGGCACTATACATACGTCTTTTAATTTCTTCTCAGACATATGCAGGTTTCCTCACGATGTTTTCCTTCACTGTTACCTTCACCAATGTTTCATTCATAAAGGTTTATTTAGCTACAATATTATGTGAAGTGTTTTACTGTCACAAGTCGCGCAGCTTCGAATTATGACGGAAGATCTCGTTATACTCCACTTCAGATTTAATGAACTATAATACAATTGTATGAAAAACTATACAGACCAAACATTGACATTACATCTTGTTGTTTGGAGTTTCCTAACACAGGTATTGTTTTACTTAAAATGTAATCTTTAAATATACATATACAGATAAATAAAATTAAAATGAAATCTGTTTGAGATTCCAAAATTACAGCTACTGACTAAATGCATATGAACGTATATACGGCACATACTGACTTAAAAAAAAATCTCTGTCTGCCTGTTTGATCCGGCTAATCTCCGAAACGGTTGTTTTAACAGAACTTGTAGATAGCTGACGTTTCAAGGAGTAACTTAGGTTACTTTTACTTAGAACATTTACATTTATTACAAATTAGCGTTTAACTCTACGCGGTTGAAACCGCAGGACACAGATATTGAATTTGTATTTGTATTCATTGTGAGTCAGTCCCGTTTTCCGTCTCCGTAATGCAACCCTTCCTCTGTACCTCTATCACGAGTTTGTCATCATTTTCATAAACTATACTCGCTAGCGTCACGCACAATATTTGTATGAGATATTTTAGTTCTTCACGTCACCGCTGGGAGTCTCTGCACAATTTCTCATACTAATATTCGACGGAGACGCTAGCGAGTATAGATTACAAAATGGTGGCACCCCCTTGATACGGGTACAGATCTTCTTAACATCGAAACTTAGCTAGTTTCCCTTAACGAATCATAAAAGTAAAACATCAAATATGTAATTGAATAATAACTTACTGTGGCTATGGGAAAAGCCACATAATTAAAGGAAGAAAAAATCATGAATATCATGCTCTCCTTTTTTAAAGAGAAATGTCGACCATAAACCACGAAGAGAAGACTAATTTCCTTTACTAGATGTAGTAATTGAGCCCTATTTTATTTCCGACCGGAAAACATAAAAATCTTTTTCCCAATTCGTTCTGACATCTCGTGTCAAACCACCTTTAACAATATTTATAAATAAAAAACATTACAGCAAAGGAGGTTCACTACCGCTACATAGACAATGTTTCTAGCTCATTTAATGTATTATAAAGAATGTAGAATTACTGTTCATGACAGTACAGGATAGCGGTTCATGTGGGTTTTGCTAAGTGCAACGCATGCACAACAATATAGTGAGCTAAACCTCATGTCAAATGCACGCGCGGTTTGCGGTATAACCTTACATTGCACTTTATAATGCAATATTATCTATTAATACATCTAAATCTAAACAGAGTAATAAAATTGTGTCTGTTTGTAATTCCAAAATAACGGCTTTTCACTAAATGCGTATTAAAGTATATACGATAATGACTTAAAAACCAATTTTCAAAATTATTCTCTGGCTGTCTGTCTGTTTGTTCCGGGTAATCTTTGAAATGCCTAGACCTATTTTAACGGGACTTCTAACGGCAGACAGCTAATGTTACAAAGATTGGCTGGTATTCACGTCATACTTGTGAACAGATGCTGCTTGTGGGGGCCGTTCAACTCAAGCTACGCATTTAGTTATAAGTAGAACTACTGCTACTTAAAATTGTTTAATATTTTTTTTGAAAAGAGTAATTACTGAGTTTCTTTCCAGGTTCTTCTCAGTAAAAGCAACCATTCGCAGTAGCATGTATAATCTTGTAAGTTATGTCTTTCTGACAATTTGAAAGTGCTTTGTAAAAAGTCTAATATCGAATAAAGATATTTTTGACTTTGACTTTGATTAACTTAGGCTATTTTTATTAAAAAAACATTTAGGTTTCCGCGGGAATGAAATTAAATTCAAGGAGGGTGAAACCGCAGGGCACGGCTATAATAATAATAATAATAATAATATATTTATTCAGTAACAAACTTTTTTCTTATAAACTATATATTAGAAGAGTCTCCATTTAAGCATAATAATGCCTAACGGCTACTAAATATATACATATTACATTGTTATTCTAACAAACTTTTAAGGACGCAGAATTTCTCAATCAAGAAAATAAAATCAAGACGATTCGAAAAGAATGGTTAGTCAGCTTAGTTAAAAGAATAGCTAATTAGTGAACACCTTTGAAAACAGAGCAGAGTAACAGGGAATTCCTGACTTACGAGCTTGATTCGAAAGTATAAACTTGTCCGCAATATATAACAGTAATGAAGGTGTGTACATAACATAATCAACTGAGTAGAATAGGTGTGAATTGGTACAGTATAAATATGTTTACTAAGCAGTATGGAATCTAGATCACATGTTCGAAATTCCCAGACATCTATGATTTTATTACAACCACCTCATCCCCGGCTTATGCTTTGGTATAAAAAATAATTCTCAATTTTATACATTAGTTCGCGGGAATTAATGTATGAAATTTTCCTTTCTCAAGTGGGGATGTTTTAGTACTTATTTATCTATGCAGATAAATAAAATTGATTGAAGTGTCTGTTTGTAATTCCAAAATAACAGCTTTTCACTAAATGCATATGAAAGTATATACGGTACGAAATTAAAAGCAAATTTCCAAAAAATTGTGCTTGTCTTTCTGTTCTGGGTAACGTTACAAGGAGTAACATACTATAGTTAAAAAAAATAAACTTTTTTTAATTACACTACTGTGTTCCGAGGGCCTCAAGTCTGCGCGGGTATAACCGCGAGGCACAGCTAGCCATCAATAAAATCAGTCACAGTATATACTTTTACTCAAAGCTTTTGATAGAGCCTTAAATTTTTAAATGGTTATGCACATTTATTATACGTAGTTTATTAACAAAACTTATATATATATATATATATATAGAATATAGATATATTCCGTACTGGTTGTAGCAAGCTTATATTTACACTATGGTAAGTGTAAGCGGTAAACAGCACGCCACTTGTACCTTACCCTCGGGAGTCATTCATAAACATATGTAGGTATACATAAACATTGTTCAAACTGCTCTTTTAATCCGATTAAATAACAGAGCAAACGTACAAAATACATTGTTTGACTTCCACGCAGTCGTATATACCCGTGACGTCACAGTTCTCTAAAAGGTTCGTTAACGTGCAGTACCCCTATCACGGGTTTGCCATCGTTTTCGTAAACTATACTCGCTAGCGTCACTCGCAATATTTGTGTGAGATATTTTAGTTCTTCACGTCACCACTGGGCGTCTCTGCATTCCAGCGGTACCAATGAGTTATCTTAAAACTTATGTAAAGTGTGGAAACCTGCATATGTCTGGTGTTATACAAAAAGAGAATTTTGAAATCGTAAGTTTTGATTTCTTTATACAGTTCGTTTACTAGCACCAATTTATAATGATATAATAATTTGGTAATTATGTTTTGAATTCGTTGTAAATACTCGTAATGGGATTTGGTTTCCGCGGCCGAACCCCATAATTCGAACGAGAGATATACAGACAAACCTACAATTTATTTATTTCATGTACCACGCTCTTAGTGCCGCGGGCGTTTGTTTAATGAACCGTGTTTGTATTTGTATATATTTAAGGAACAACTTTTGGTAGATGTTAAGCAAATAAACCATTAATTGAACGCTCAGGGCAAATATTTTCTTTGGAACTCATTCCATTTCCATCGGGACGGTGACGAATAACACGTATTATGGAGAATTCAGAAGGTTGTTTTTGTCGATTGTATATTTGTATTATGTTTCTATGAAAAGGAGCATTATTTATTCACTTCCATCCAAAAATATAGTAAACATATAGAGCTTAATAGGCAATATGGAAACTGAAATCAAATAGATAGAAGATAGAAGTCGTGGTGGCCTTGAGGTTTAAGCAGTCGCCTGCTACGCAAGCGACGCAAGTTCGAAACCCAGCGGGGCCTGTACCAATGAGTTTTTCTAAAAAACTTATGTGCAGTGATTTCACACCACGTGCTTTACGGTGAAGGAAAACATCGTGAGGAAAACTTCATATTTCTGAGAAGTAATTCAATGACGTATGTAACGTGTTTGAGACGGCGATGGACTCACTATCTGTCACGTTGGCACTTAATCATCTTCGGTGAAAAGTGGGTGTTGTTGTTACAACACCTCTGCCTACCCCTTCGGAGAATACAGGCGTGAGCATACGTATGTATGTATGTCTAAGCTTTCCTCGGCGTTTCGACGTTGTCTAAAAATGAAACCTAGCTAGATCGGTTTCTTGCTCCCGAAATACAAAATTTCATGAAAATCGTTGAAGCCGTTTCCGAGATTAAGTAAGTATATACTTAGCCGAAAGCCACTTGCGATCGTCAAAAAATTACCGGCTCAGATGTTAATAACTCATGAACATTTAAGGTTATTATAATATATGTATAGATGAGCTAGCCCAGGCATCTATTAACTCATTGGAGTGGGATACATTTAATTAACCTTCAAAACTTACAGAAAGGATACCTTTGTAATGTACTAATATAATATTCACAATCTATAAACCAGGATATTACGTACCTACACAATACGGAAGGTCGCAGGCACTGTACATTGCCTATGAGTAGTGTTGTGTTCTTGCGGTGAGTAAGGTTGACAGCTCCAAGAGGGAGGTGTTAAGTGGATCGCTGTGCTGACTAAGGTGAGACTCTTTAATACCTTATTATTGAGGTAGGCACAGTGATTCCATCTATACAAATAAAATTCTGAATGAAGTATCTATTTGTAATTCCAAAATAACAGCTTTTCACTAAATGCATATTTTAGTATATTTGATACAAAGCTAAAAACAACAATTATTAACAAAAACCTCTGTCTGCCTGTCTGTTTATTTGGCTGAGCCGATTTGAACGTGACCTTCACTGCCAGATAACTGATGTTACAAGAAGTAACTTAGGCTAACTTTACTTAAAAAAGAATTAAGGTTCCAAAAAATTTTGCCACCGATAATATTAATTCTCCCGAGTAAAACTAGTATAATAAAATAAATAAATAATATGCTATAATACGCTATGTTTAAAAACATTTCATCAACCGAGTAGTAATTATCCCAAGGTCACGAAAGGTCAGGTCCATCGTAAAAGATATTCAGATGCAGGACACCGGTTAACGTTTACATATCGCCCTTCACGTCGTTTGACCTCAAACTTTTGTCATTTAACCCTCAAAAGGAAAATTGTCGATCGGCCATATCCACGTGTAAAAAATTCAGGGGTAATTCTGGTCACACAAGCTGCGCACGGGTTGATGAATAAGGTCGACCCTAATAGGGGAGAATGGTGCTGACAAGCCGTTTATTGATTACCCGGATTAGGTGGCAGGAGGAAAACTTTATCATGGATAAAATTGGCAAGCGTGTCTCTCGAATTAGTAGGTTTCGTATAAGTTGAATGTCATTTTTATGAAAAGAAAGGAAGGAAGAAAACATATAGGTAGTTAGGTACAACATCGTGTTTATTTTGATCATTCACATTGTGGCCCAACCGTCCGGGCCACAATGTAAGTGAAAATAGTTAATTTAGGCCATAGCGTAAAACTCAGTTTTTGGGACTCGACGTAAAACACCCTAAATATATATAAAGCTGAATACGTTGTTTTTCTGCTTTGTAGCAGCGATTCTCCACTTGTTACATAGATGGCGCTACTCGCTAACAAATCTGAAGATTGAGTGCAAATACACGAGAACCTAAATCGCGCAATAAGAGTTTTCAAGCGCATTGCAGTATATATACGTTTCCAACTGGAACAGTTGCAGCCGCGGTTCCCTAGGCATGACATCCGTCTGGCTGGAAGATTTTCACTTTGCTTGGGATAAGCATGATCACTCGCTCTCCCCACAGCTTGATCGCGTTAATCTGAGGAACTACTGCTCCAATTGGAAAAACTCTCAGTGTTAGATAGCCCATTTGTCGAGGAAGGCTAATTAGGCTATATAGGCGTACATAAATCAATTTCAGACACATTTGTCGTCTCACAACCCCTGTAGGGGGGTTGGGGAGACCGTTTCGGGGCTTTTGGCCCCCTGACGGTGGTTTCCATCGCCGCGCGGTGATCAGCGCGGGGCGTTGGGATGATGCGCCTGCACCCGGAGGAGTGCTGGCCGATGACGTCGCCTTGACACTGGGCAACCAGTGAGTGTGGCACGCGTGAGAGGTCCTCTTCACGCCGCCCTCAGCGCGGTACAAGCCAGCCGGGTGAGACCCCGTGGGGGGAGGCCCAGCTAACGACCAGCGAGCAGGCGGCGACTAGGTGTTCTCACGGTGTCGCGTGGAAGTCGTCGTCCTAGGAGTCGTCCTGCGCGCGAAGGAGCTCGCGCGCGTAGGGCCGGCCTATTCCTTGTGGACAAAGTCGCGCGCAGAATCTATTTACGAATAAGTGTATAAAAAAAAAATTGATTTGATTTTATACCTAAAACTTGAAATTGGAAATTTATTTATTCAATAATTAGAACGGCATACAATGCCAATTACGCTAATCAGACACATAAAATATTATATAAAAACTAAATAATTTAGAAATAATTTAGTCCAAGAACAAGATAGCCGCGTTTCGATTGATGCGGAATAATACAATACACCAAAGATAAAAGAAGAAAAGTTGCTTAGAAACGTCAAATTCCTTCAGGTTCATTTAACGATAATAAATAAGCGTAAAAAACATCTGTGAGCTCAATAGAATACATAGCAACAAAAAAATGTATTTGCAGTAATTTTCCTGCCAACTTGTATGACGCCTTACCATCTGACAGCTTTCTGTGTAATTTATTTGAATTAATGTATGTGGCAGACTGACATACGGACTGACGGGCGGACGGTTATGAATTAACTATAAGGGTTCCGGTTTTATTATTTGGCTACGGAACGGCTAAAGGTGTACTAGATAATGTCTATCATTCACGTTGTGGAGTGTCGTATGTTGCTTCTAGTCGTATTATCTCTCTTATATGGATGAATCTACGTTTATATAATAACTATCTGTGCCCGGCAAACGTTGTATTGCCATTTTTTTTTTGGGGTGGACTACCCCTAACATTTAGGGGGATGAAAAATAGATGTTGGCCGATTCTCATAGATACCGGATAAGCACAAAAAAATTCATCAAAATCGGTCAAGCCGTTTCGGAGGAGTATGGCAACGAAAACTGTGACACGAGAATTTTATATATTACATAATACATTTCAAATATGCTCACGAAGAGTCCCCAATGGCCTAAGCAGAAGTTGTATAACACCTTCCACATTCCCAAGCAAAATACTTTATACATATTATGTTTTTCTGAATGACTTCTCATACATAGACAGGTTTCCTTATGATGCTCTCCTTCACCGTAAAGCACACGGTGTGAAATCACTGCACATATATTTTTACTCATTGGTAAAGGCCGTTGGGAACTCGCGTAGGTTGCGTAGTAGGCTCATACTCTACTCATACCACGGTACTCATACCATCAGCTATCAGGCTTCTATACCTATACTTATTCTGTAAGAACTAAAATTATAAACAGAATAGGGTAAACAGAGAGTCGTCGCCTGCTACGCAAGCGACGCAAGTTCGAATCCCAGCGAGGCCAGTACCAATGAGTTTTTCTAAATACTAATGTACAGTGATTTCACACCACGTGCTTTACGGTGAAGGAAAACATCGTGAGGAAACCTGCATATTTCTGAGAAGTAATTCAATGACGTATGTAATGTCTGAGACGGCGATGGAGTCACCATCTGTCACGTTGGCACTTAATCATCTTCGGTGAAAAGTGGGTGTTGTGATTACAACACCTCTGCCTACCCCTTCGGGGAATACAAGCGTGAGCATAGGGTAAACAAAATGTAATTATTTACTGTTATTTAAGTTACTCGATGAAAAATTATCTATCTGTCAGTGAAAGTCCCGTTAAAATGGGTCCACGGTTTTTACCGTGCATACTTTCATATGCATTTAGTGCTTTTATTTGAAATTACAAACAGACACTTCAATTGTATTTATCTTTATAGATTTATATATGTATAGATACCATAGTGACAATAATATATCCATAAAATAATTGGGTACGGACGAGAAGATAATTCTTCTACTCTGAAAGCAGCTGTCAAAACCCGATGCGGAATGGAGTCCCGAAATTAATGGTCTCAGCCTTTATGGTGACACGGCTTCAAATGTTTTTCTTATAAATTTAAGGGGTGTATTATGAAAAACCGTATGTTGAAGTAATACGGTTGAAAATTAAACGTGAAGGTAGATTGACTTTTTCCTAACGTATTGCTAGAAGCCGTTTTCTTTTTGACTCGATTTGTTATCTTCATTGGTTCACTGAATATATGTTTAATTGACTGACCTGAACCAATCAATGCTCGGTAGTTTTTAAGGAAATCAAGCTAGTACGATTTATTCTCGTCTACTCATAACATACTCTAGAACAATTTTCAACATTTTGAAAATCGTTCGAGCCGTTTCAAATTACGATATACGATTACAAATTGAATTGGTCGTTTAAAAATATAAATAAATTCGTATTTAAATCGCGATTATCGACGCTTAAGTAGAATTCTGCGACGTCGAAAATGAAAATGAAAATGATTTATTCAGTTTAGGCCCTGGTAAGGCACTTATGAATGTCGAAGTATTTACCACCGGTTCGGAAACTAGCCTCCTGAGAAGAAGGTTAGTGACGTGAGTTCCATTCTTACCGATCTGAAGCAATTTATTTCATAAAAACGTACGTGCAGTATTTTTACGAGTTCCACGGTACAAAATCAATCTTAGGAAACCTTTATAGTAATAATAGTACCAATATACATATGCTTCCGGCTGTATTACCCGAAGGGGTAGGCAGACAGAGGAGTATTTTTAAGTACACCCACAATTCACATGCTGAGAAATTACAGATGGAAAAACACTGCGCAATAAAATTCAGGAGCCCTACGATGACCTGAGTTTTTCAGTGCCTGAAAACATGGTCAAAACAATGTTTTCCACAAATGAAACCTAGCTAGATACATTTTTTGCCCCTGAAACCCTCTACATGCAAAATTTTCTTGAAAATCGTTGGAGGCGTCCGAGATTCCAATTATAAAGACATCTTATATCTTTAAACGAGCAATTCTTGTATAATTCAACAAATAATATTAAACCAACAAGACAGTGTAATAGTATTTTCTAAAGTTTCTCTGCCTACTAATTAATGTACATAATAAAGGAGTATGATATAACACCGAATAGCGGGGACATACAGACCCGTCTATCGATCACTCTATTTTTGTCGCGAAGGCTCAACTAATTCTATTTCACGTGTCGCGTCCGTGTGTACGAGTAGTCTGCTGTCTGTAACTTCTTATATAACTATAAAGACTTACATTTGTCCACGCCTCCACTATTATAATATATAACTTGTCATCAGTCATGTCTCCTTCACAAGCTTTTATTTAACTTGCAATATAGGTATGTTTCTCCAAGTGGAATCTTGAGAATGAATTTTAAATCAGTTGTATTTAACCGTTGAGTTCAAGTTTGAATATATAGACGCTTATTTCGTTCGTCAATGCATGCTTAACTGAGTGACGTCATTTCTAATTCCAGTATGGTTGATAATCCAAGATGGCGGACCAGTTATTTTTTCTGCGCTATCACAGTACCTTTGGGTATCAAATGAAAGGGCTTAGTGATGAGAACGAATTATGCCGCTCTGATCCACATTTATGATCCACCAATTTTAATTAATAAGACGAAAGATTGTAGTTAAAAAGGTTTTTTTTTTAAATTTTAAGTTTCACTAAAACGGGATAGTATTTTATAAGCTATTTCATAAGCTATTTTCAAATAAATTCCAGCGAACTATTAACAGCGAGTTTTGAAGATTCAGTATACCTGTATAGGTCTGAAAGGAAATTCACTAACATATGTATAGTGCCTCAGACAAAGGGTGAAGGACTACTGTTAGACACGCTCTCACATCATCACCTTGTGTGAACAAATAGGTGTTGTTTTACCTCTGCTTGCTTAACCCTTCGGGGACACGTCGGGCGTGGGCATTTTTATTTTTAATTATAATAATTTTATATATACATTCATATGCTCACGCCTGTATTCCCCGAAAGGGTAGGCAGAGGTGTTGCTATCACAACACCCACTTTTCACCGAATTTGATTAAGTGCCAACGTGACAGATGGTGAGTCTATCGCCGTCTAAGGCACTATACATACGTCTTTTAATTACTTCTCAGATATATGCAGGTTTCCTCACGATGTTTTCCTTCACCGTAAAGCACGTGGTGTGAAATCACTGTACATAAGTTTTTTAGAAAAACTCATTGGTAAAGGCCCCGCTGGGATTCGAACTTGATCAATCGAATTGAATCTTGCTCAAATCTCGAGACCACCATGGCTCTTCAATCGCTAATCATTTTATTTTTATCATAATTATATTTATTCTAAATCATTTTATAATTCTTTGCACTTCACCACCACGGTAGGTCTAAACAGCTCAACTATTTCTATATATTCGAAGTTAACTGTAAACAGAAGCGTCTCACTTCAATCAATGAGGCGAATAATTACAGTCTCTTTGTCTGCGACTCAAAGCATTGTCTATATTGAATTTCCACGGAAAGATCCCAAGGTTTCAATCAGCTCGGCTTGATACAAGTGTTTAGTAGATGTTTATTTGTACCTACGAACGTAATTTATTTTATTTTACGTCACAAGTTACGAGCGCTTAGCGACAATAGTGAGTATAATTGGACTGAATGTTTTTGTATATAAAAAAAAATTTCTAGACTAGACCCATAGATTTGCATTCATGGTCAGCGCTCGTAAATCATGGAGGCAATTATTTTAAATTCATAAAATTCGATGCTTTAATACTTAAAATTATTTCAAATATTTTTTTTTTAATTTACTCGAAATAAAATGTTTTTAACCTGTAATTTCTTCCTCTCTCTGCTGCTACTTACCTTACCATACCATACACTAGATAGGTTATCAAGGAGAGCAGTACCAAAAATACTAACAACGCAATTTATTAGCATCGGAAACTTTATGTGAGCTGGTAATTTGTTTAGTTAACTACTTCAATATGATCTGAGGTTAAAGGTGAACGGTCTGACTACTAAATTAGTTCAACAGTTTCACTGAGTCACAGTATACATACAAGCAGTATGAAGTTAAGGAACAAATTGTTTGAAATTAAACACTCACGGAGACGCGCATGTGCGAGATTATATGTGACCCCGGTGTGATGCTTATTCGCTATCTACGAGTCTTACAATTATATTTCAAAACTTAAAATCGACATTATCATAGTTTAAATTATATTATATTATTTTATTATATTATTATTATTATATTATTAAATATAAGTTTTACCAGGTAACTAGTAACAATTCGTTCGAAGGGACACACTCACATAGAATCTTAAATTCCTTAAGACTGGGCCACCCTCACGCTCAATGGCACAAACAGGTTTTATTCCGTACTGATTCCATACATACTTTTGTCAGTAAAATTAAAAAAAAAACTACTAGTGACAAACCCCACCCAACGTTTTTTCATTTCAAAAAATTTGTCTAGACTCCATACTGCTTAGTGAGCTTATATTTATACTGCGACTCAGTGTTCTAATGGTGTGACTGCGCTTAATGTACCTCCGCCAACTTCGTCGCTTCGACGTGATACTATTATACTGTCTAATACTTTCACATATGCGGTAATGGCCATGCGTTATAATATGGTCACACGTTTTCATCCGCTCAGTTCCCATTCCCGTGGGAGTACGGGAATACAATATAGCCTATATTAATCAGTGATAATGTAGCATTCAAATGGTGAAAGAATTTTTAAAATCGGTCCAGAACTTTTTGAGCCAAGTCGTTACAAACATACATACAAACCTTTCCTCTTAATAATATTAGTATTAGTTTCACACCATGTGCTTTACGGTGAAGGAAAACATCGTGAGGAAACCTGTATATGTCTGAGAAGTAATTCAAAGACGTATGTATAGTGCCTGCGACGGCGATAGACTCACCCTCTGACCCTTCTGGGATGGCGTGGGCATATATATATATATATATAATATTAGAAAAGATTAGATACTTTTGGAGATACGTACCGTGCCTCGGAAAGCACGTTAAGCCCTTGACCCAAGCCTGATTGTCTAGTGCGAGTTTTCTTAAAATCGCTGGCACAGGTCGTCGCGTTGACGTAAACACAGATTTGTATCGGATCAAAATAGTTCTATCTGTAAGCCGACAGACGCCGCTGTGTCGATCCCAAATAAAGATGCGTTTAAGTCAACGCGGTGACTTGTGACGGCGTCAGTGAAAAACTCGCACTCGGCACTCTGATCTCTCTCCGGTCGTATCTAATCGGACTATGAGAGTGAGGGAGTAAAGAGTGCAGTTTTTGCACACAAACTTGTGCACTATAAAATCTCCTGCGCAGATTAGCCGCCGTAGCCGAAATTCGGTTAGTAGTGCAAGAGATTAGAAGCCAACTGGGTCTTGAATTCGATCCCCGGGCTGGGAAAAGTGGTATTGGATTTTTCCAGTAGCTCCTCAGAGTCTGGAATAGTGCCCCGTAAATAGCAATAGGCTCGCCGTCTAGTATATGGGAATTGAACATAGCTGGCGAAATATGAGTATATTATAAGTACACCTCTGTTCTGTACATATACAGACGTGCATGAATATATATATGAAGATTGTAGAATAAGATTACTTCGGAGTTCGGATTCCCACTGCGATATAACAATATCCATTATAGTTTTTGGATCTAGAAATCGTGTTGGATCTCGTAAAAAATGCCTGAGGATATTTCTATGTACGATAAGTAGCACTATCGCTAGTAGCGATGGGTTTACGATCCATCGCGTTACGATATTAACCTATAAACATTTATGACCTTACACTGCCTTGAAAAATGTAACAATATTTATGTCAATACGTTTAGGTTCTTCAAATAAGGTATTCCATTTAGCATTTATCTATACAGATGAATAAAATTGAAGTGTCTGTTTGTGATTTATTTAGAAAACATATTTGGATTCCGGGAAATAAATCCACTCATGAAATTAACTGCTGAAATGCCGCTAGGCACAAGAAAAAAAATGGTCCAATATCTATATAGAACAATACAATAAAAAATGTTCGTACCTACCGTAGCCTCTTCTTAACCACTTTTGGATCCCTTAGTTGATAGAGAGAAGTGGCCCTTGATTCCTGCTGCTAAGTGTTATATAATGATGTGCCGTCACTTTTATCCCTACTTGAGTAAGGAGACTCTAAGGACCTCTTAGATAATCATAACCGTATATCACATAGTTTTATGATATACGTCGGGGAAATATGTTTCAATTTTATATGTAGGTAACTATCTATTTTTATTATTATTATTAGCCTGTCGTGTCCTACTGCTGGGCAAAGGCCTTCCACTCTTCCAACTTTCTCTGTCCTCAGCAGTCCTCAGCCAATCGCTGCTGAAAGCATCAAGCTCATCCCGCCATCTCCTACGCGTTGTCGTTTCCTAACATTTTGTAATGGATTTCGCCTATAGCTCATCCGACATGCGGCAGACGTGGCCAGCCCAGTTCCACTTTAGGCTGGCAGCATCGTGGCCTACATCCGCATTTTTTCTCATGGAGTGCAGTGTCGAGTTCCTCACTTGATCTATTAGTTTCACTCCAAGAATGCTGCGCTCTATTGTTAAATTTTTGAGAGCATAAAAAATTTAACGCTTTCTAATTCTAGATTGGAAAACGATGAACCTTATTGAATGTTTAGTATGAGACTACCCTCAAACTAGGATAGACCTACCATCATCGTTTTAAGCAGAGCGTATTAGAACTTCTGAAATTAAATTCAGGATCTAATTCCCAGACATCCACAGCCCCATACATTTGGAAAAATAAGCTTTCATACATTAATCAATTCTCAATTTCTTGGATATCATGAGAATACAAATGAATTCTCATGATACCAAAACATAAGCCGGGGAGGTGGTGGTAATTAAATCATGGATGTCTGGGAATATAAAATGAAACGTCAAAGCTAAGAAGCTCTCTTGCTATTCAACGTGGCAATGCTGCCAGCCTTCTTGGCACGATCCCGAGAGACACCGATTTGGGACAAGTTTAGTACTTGTAATTAGTTTTAAGTACTGTTCCTAGTATATATTTACTAATCGAATATTGATATTGTTAAAGAAAGAAGCTCTTAATACGCTCTGCTCCAACCGATGATGACAACC
This sequence comes from Watsonalla binaria, assembly GCA_929442735.1. Classification (NCBI taxonomy): domain Eukaryota; kingdom Metazoa; phylum Arthropoda; class Insecta; order Lepidoptera; family Drepanidae; genus Watsonalla; species Watsonalla binaria. Next base: position 7,331,542 of record OV838938.1, read on the forward strand.
TCAAGGTTCCCGTAGGTGTAGTGGTGTTAAAGCACCCACATTTCACTGAAGATTCTGGTTGATAGCTGTATATTTTTTATTAATTGGATGGGCTTAAAGAAGTCCTGCATTGTATTTTTTTTATGAAAGAAATACGGAAGGTGTACACTATATACATTATAATGTATAATTAATAGCAGGCAGTAAACAAAGCGAGCTCCCTGTGCCAGGCAGATAAACTCAGCTTATTGTTAATCCTCGACTCGGGATAATAATTAGCGACCCCAATTTCCTTTACCTGAGACGCCAGTGTTTTTTAAATAGCACATACATACAGATGCTCACGCCTGTATTCCCCGAACAGTAGGCAGAGGTGTTGTAATAACAAAACCGACTTTTCACCAAAGATGATTAAGTGCCAACGTTACTGATGGTGAGTCTATCGCCGTCTCAGGCACTACATGTCTTTCAAATACTTCTCAGACATGTGCAGGTTTCCTCACGATGTTTTTCTTCACCGTAAATAAAGCACGTGGAGTGAAATCACTGCACATAAGTTTTTATATTGTTTAGGAAACTTATTGTTAAATGAATTAAAATGAGGTTTTTTATGTCTGTACCGTATCATATGCATTTAGTGAAATGCTGTTATTTTGGAATTAAAAACAGACACTTAAATTTTATTTATCAGTCTGTATGTATGTATATGTATAGATTATATTTAATATGATTTATCTGTAGTAGTTCCGAATCAGGAATTTTGCCTGGTAAATGGCAATAGGTTCTCTCCTTATTAACTCTCACACATCATTGGCGAAATGAGAGTGACGCCTCTGCATGAGTATGTATGTATCAGCAAATTATATTTTGAATATCTTTTATGGACTGATTCAATGCACTTATGGTTAAATGGAGACTGAAGCGTAATTTGTCTAGATAATAAGATCTCCTTTCAGCGGGATTGGCTGCAAAAGAGTTCAGAAAAATCATATTCGTTTGAATTATCCCCATTTTCTACTTTCTCCTTTTTCAATTCCCTTTGAGAAATGGCATCCATTTGGATATTGAAGTATTAGTCTGCAATAACGAAATGAACACTTAAATGGATTAATGGCTTTTAATATTATACGAAGACACTTCTATCGTTTTTTGCGAAGGGATTGTCCCTTTTCCCGTCTACAAATATCCTTATAGATAATTTATACTGATAAATAAAATTGAAGTGTCTGTTTGTAATTCCAACCTAACAGCATTTCACTAAATGCATATGAAAGCGGTGGCCTTGGGGTTTGAGCAGTGGGGCCTGTACCAATGAGTTTCTCTAAAAAAAACTTAAGTAGAGTGATTTTATACGACGTGCTTTACGGTGAAGGAAAACATCGTGAGGAAACCTGCATATGTCTGAAAAGTAATTCAAAGACGTATGCATAGTGGCTGAGACGGCGATAGACTCACCATCTGTCACGTTGGCACTTAATCATCTTCGGTGAAAAGTGGGTGTTGTTGTTACAACACCTCTGCCTGCCCCCTCGGGGAATACAGGCTTGAGCATGTGTATGTATGTATGTATTTATGCATATGAAAGTACAATGACCTGCTCTGAGTCGGACGGCAATAGGACATAACAGCTCTCACACGTATTAATTAAACCTGTCGATGTCACGTGTCAAATACCATTCGAACTCCAAAGGAAACAGCTTCGAAAAAGTAGCACAGAGGCCTTTTGTGAGAATTTCAATTTCACACCACCGCGTTCAGATACCAGTCAGTTTTAATTAAAAGTAGCCGTTTCGCTGTCGTATTCAAGGCGCTCACTTGAAATAGCTAATTATGAGATCGTGTTCTGTTGAAGGTCTAAGTACCTGTTTAAAGAAGAGCATCTCTACATATAATGGTTCTAAGCAGTGTAATACTCAGAACAAATCATTCTCTTACTTACATATCGTCAGCATGGCATAATTATACAGGAAAATACATGCTACCGTCAGGTTCGGAAGGTTACTTTTACTGACAAGAGCCTTGCAGTAAACTCAAAGTCCTAAACGGCATACTCACACAGTCACATGCATCTACGAGATTCTAAGCACTTCTAACAATGCTGTAATGGATCGACAAAATTATTAGACAAATGCAAACACCTATGGGTCCCGCAAGGGGTAAGCAGATCCAAGATTATAAGTCCCACAACTGTGGGTGTTGTAATCAGCTTCATCTTCTGAACTCACCGAAGATGATTAGGTACCAAAATACCAACGGATGGTGTGTCCGTCGCGGTCTAAACGCATTTCTATTTCTTTTCAAACGTTATTCTGGTTCCCTATCGATGTTTTCTTTCCTTAAAGCTCGTGGTATTGGTAGCTAGGTACAATCTACTGCTATGCTCAGGCAACCTTCGCCTGTTAGCCGTAACATAATACCTTTCTACTAACCAAGTAATTTGAGGTACGGAACCCTCTTATTAAAACGGGTACCTATACTATATGTTTAAACCGAATGAGGGCGTCGTTACCACAGTATAAAATAATTGCTACAACGAATACAGTATCAAGGAACAAATCGTTCGAAATAATTCTCGCACATAGATTCGTGATCTATCTATACTAACAATAGCTAATAAATGCTTTTTATGTAAGTATATTTGTATCGAATTGGCTCAAAAATTAGTGAAGCGATCTTGAAAATTCTTTAAGCGACAGATAGCTACATCATCAGCATGTAACATAGGCTATATTTTATCCCCGCACTCCCACGGGAACGGTAACTACGCGGGTGAATCCGCGTGACGGCTAGTGAGATTATAAACGTAGTGTCAGTAAGGAGAGTCACGTCGTGGCCGAGCGCGTACACGTCATTTATGTGTTTTACAAATCATGAAATCAAACATTCACATTTCAAAAATGTAGTCTTGATTCCACACTGCTTGGCAAGTTTACTGTGCCCACATAACTGAAGAGGACGTCGTAAGTGACGCTATAACGCTAATTAATCACTCTAGACTCAAGTGATATCCGATCCCGTATCGCAGATTGCCATCCTCAGTTTGTGTAAGGCCTAATTTGCATTTACGGTTCTACGTAATAAAAGTTATAAGATCCCTATTACAAAAATTTTGGTTTAAAACAAGCATTTAAACACAAATTTATTAACAAAATATAAAATTATAGGGCCTTAAAAATATGCATTTTTATATTCATCTAAGGTACTTAAGATATAACAAAAAAACATTTTTTAAATGTGAGAGCCCCGGTGGCTTTGTGTTTTGAGCAGTCGACTGCTACGCAAGCTCGAAGCCCAGCAGGGCACAGGCCTCAGCTGAAAAACTAAAAAAAATATGTGCAGTGACTTCACATCACGTGCTTTAAGGCGAAGGAAAACATCGTGAGGAAACCTGCATATGTCTGAGAAGTAATTCAAATATGTATGTAAGTATAGTGCCTGAGACGTCGATGGACTCATCCTCTGTCACGTTGGCACGTGACCGGTGACCCTTTAGGGATGGTGTGAGCATATTTTATTTTTAAGAATTTAGCAAGTCACAGAAGTCAATTAAAGAAAAACATGTTTAGTCAACTGAGTGGAGTGCTGTTACAATCAAAGTCGAGCGTAAACCGACCCTCAAAGGGAAATAGTTGAGGGAACTTTGATTATTTCAGCGCCCTTTGATTGGTTACCGCCGAGTGGAAAGCGTGAATTTCTAATCAATCTCGTTTGTAATTGCACTTCTATTAAAATTATATCTATGTAGTGGATCTTTATTAAGTTTATATTTTAATATACATACATACGCTCACGCCTGTATATCCCGAACCGAGGGGGTAGGCAGAGGTATTGTAATAGCAATACCCACTTTTCACTCAATAATGATTAAGTGACAACGTGACAAAGGCTGAGTCCCATCTAGGGCAATATACATACGTATTTGAATTATTCCTCACACATATGCAGGTTTCCTAACGATGTTTTCCTTCATTGAAAAGCACGTGGTGTTAAATCACTGCAAAACAATGAAATCGCTACCTGTACCAATGTACAGCGGATTCGAGCTTGCTTCGCTTGAGTAGCAGGCGACTGCTCAAACCCCACGGCCACCTCGGCATTTATACTTTGAATATTATTATATCATGATTATGGTTGACCAAAACTAGACCGTGTCCGAGCCGAGCGACAGCCGTAGCACGGTCAAATAAATCTATACAGAAGTGTCTGTTTATAATTCCAAATTCACAGCACTAAGTGCGTAATACATACATACATACATACATATGCTCACGCCTGTATCCCATGGGGGTAGTGCGTAATATGAAATAATTTACGGTACTCACATAAAATAACGAATTTTTTAATATATATGTTTTTATTTTCCTGTCCGTCTGTTAGTTCCGTCTCTGAACCAGCAAGTAGCTTAGTCATAATTTAATTTTAAAAACAAAAATATGACTACCATGAAACCGCGGATTCCGCGGGGCACAGTATGATAAAAACAATTTGTAGCAAAAACATGCCCTACATAGCTGGAAATAGATCTCCATTTTATTCAATGTTGACACATACCTATGTAAATACTTATAAATATGGAGAGACGACCCACAAAGGCCCTTATGCCGAGTTACTACATTTTCCTGTTAGCTATTGAATGCTTCCAACTGGAGATACTAATGCGTGGCGCCATTTTAACGGCCATCTTTATTTAGGTTGAGCGACATTTTTGCTCTCTGCTCGCCTCCTTTGAAAATATTTCTTGGGTAAATGTTTCTTTATTTAGGTATAGCTGGACATAAGTTTTCGTTTGTAAATTCGTATGGACAATGAAAATGATGGGTGAAAGTAATTGGAACATTTATAATCTGTGATTTTTACGTTCAATGTTTGTTCGAGCATGCATTGGAATGCACTTAATTTTTTGTAAGATCTATAATTGTAATTTTTGAAAATTTTCTTGTTTTTGAAACAGCAAAATGCCGAGTTTATAGTCAATTTCAGGTCAAACCATGTGGGTGTTGCTATCCCTTGGGGATCCAACGGCCAAGTTTAGCTTTCCCAGAGTCACTTAACTGGGTATATTTAAAATATATACTATAACTTTTATTCATATGTATGTACTACGTAGAAGGAGGAGGTCGTGGTCGCACAGTTGCTATTGCGCATATCATTCGATCAGCGAAGTTAAGCAACCCGAGCCCTAGCCAGTAATTGGATGGGTGACCGCCCGAGTTCCCTCCGTGGCTCGGAGAGCACGTTAAGCCGGTCCCGGTTGCCAATTTATCATCTTTGCCAATCGTTATAGGTCAGTTGGAGGCCTAAAATAATCTGACAACTGTTTTATCCCAGATCACAGATTTTCCTCATCAAAGAGGTTGCGAAGGTCAGATGGGAGTCGCTTCGTATAAAAATCAGGTGATCAGCCACATCGGGTTGAATCAAGTGCCGACCCCAACAATGTATGTGATAACGCCAGGGCGATGATGATGTAATACGTGTAAGACTTTTTCATGAGTATTAAATAGCCCTTGCTCGAGTATAGAAATCTCTTATTTACCGTCGTTACACTCACGCTTATAATACTGTAGGTAGACATTCAAAGAGGTTTACATACAATGTTTTCCTTCACCGTAAAGCTTGTGAAAAACACATTGGTAAAGACAGAGGGCCTTTTTTTAAATTTGTATACGATCGAAATAGCGCCACCTGTCGGCCCACGGATGGCGCTATTATGATGCCATTCAAATCCGTATTTACGTCAACGCGGTACCTTGTGACGGCAATTTTAAAAGTCAAAAGTCAAAAGTTAAAAGAAAAAAGTGAAAAGTCGCACTCGACACTCAGATGGGTTTGGAACTTTTATTACTTGCGTAGCAGACGACTACGTAAACCTCTAAACCACTACGGAACTATTTTACAATATTACAAGGAAATGTCAACCAATAGTGTTAACTGAAGGATACAATTTTATAGCAAGAACTCAGCGGGACCTGATACAATATGGCCGCCTTTCGGAGTGGTCATAAACCCTCGAAATAAGGGGAACATTTTATGACAGAACCTTAAATTATGTTATAAAACAAACAGTTTTACTTTCAAACAATTTTTAGTATTATCAATGTGTTTATTTTATGTGTGTCTTTCAATTTGTTGTAACTTCTGAAATGGCTGGACTGCTTTTACTGGCAGCCAACTGACGTTATAACGAGTAGGTACTTTTATTTTAGAAAAAAATAATAATAATATATGAAATTAATTAAAACTCTTTTGATTGTTAAATGCTATTACTCAATACAATAATATTTTAATTATAGATTAAGAAAATATTAATATAAGTGCATACAAACTATAAGCAAATGAATTATTTTATTATTAATAGAACATCTCAAAATATAATAAGTAGCAGACTAATATCATATATTTTTACTTAACTACAACTAAGCAAAAACAATAAACATGCAAGTTCATAATTTAATAGATAGATATTTATAGATGATAAGTAAATGAGTTTAAGTATAACATTACAATAAAATGCATGAAAGCTTAGAAATAATTGATGATGAAACTAGTCCAAGTAACAGTAGGAATAATAATAGTGCCTCTCCAAATTGCTGTGCCCATTGGGTTGTTAGTTATAAGTTATAAGCATTATTATTAAATTTATAAATGTAACCAACTTGTGCAATAAATATATGAATATGAATATCACAAAAAAACCGCAGAGCGCATGAAATACATAATTATCTCCCTTGCCTTATAACATGTATTGTTGGGGTCGGTACTTGATTCAACCCGATGCGACTGAATACTTGATTTTCTGACGAGATCAGACTCACTCAGGCCTCCGACTGACTGAATGAACTCCGGCGGTCACCCATCCAACTACTGGCTTGGGTTATGGTTGCTTAGTTTCGTTGATCCAGTGATACACGCAATAGCAATTGTGCCACGAGCTCGGCGCATGTAATGAACTTTCCACGGGCATTTCTTATATGATTTATTTTGTATTTGCAAAATTACTGAGTTTCTTGCCAGGTTCTTCTCAATAAAAGCAACCTTCCGAACCTTGCGGTATCATGATAATCCTGTATAATTATGTCATTCTGACGATTTGAAAGTACTTTGTTAATAGTGTAATCGAATACTTTTGTCTTTTGTTTTTAAATGATTAATTTTAAATTTGAGTTTAAGTTTAATACCAAATAAAAAAGATCAAAAGTTATCGTTAGTGGAAATCGCGTTGAAATCAAAAGAAAATTCCCCTCAAAGAATGTTTTGTAAGACCTTTATTGGCGCCATTTGATCTGTCTGTTGAATTTGAACAGTATCAAAGCTCGTCTCGGAATGTCAGTGGGGATATGAGGGACCCGTATCGGATTCCACCGATTGTGGCATCGTTGATATGAGGAAAATGTTTCCACGTAAGGGTTTGATACGTTTGAAGATATAGCACGTAAAGGCAAAAGAAATAAACCGAATAACAATTTTCGTGTTAAGGTTTTATTTGCACTGCTAGTAATTATGTAACGGCGAGAGCCGTGGTGGCCTCGGGGTTTGAGCAGTCGCCTGCTACGCAAGCGACGCAAGTTCTAATCCCAGCGGGGCCTGTACCAATGAGTTTTTCTAAAAAAACTTATGTATTTCACACCACGTGCTTTACGGTGAAGGAAAACATCGTGAGGAAACCTGCATATTTCTGAGAAGTAATTCAAAGGCGTATGCATAGTGGCTGAGACGGCGATAGACTCACCATCTTTCACATTGGCACTAAATCAAATTCGGTGAAAAGTGGGTGTTGTGATAACAACACCTCTGCCTACCCCTTTGGAGAATCCAGGCGTGAGCATATGTATGTATGTATGCCCCGCGGCTTTATCCGCGTAGAGTTCATTTCATGGATAACCCGCTGAACGCTTAGTGAAAAGCTATTATTTTGGAATTACAAACAGACAGTTCAATTTTATTTATCTGTATAAATGTACCGTATTGTTTAAACCATCCCTAATTTTCCAAGATTTACCTCAATAGGTCCAGACATTCTCGAGTTTTAGAGAGTATGTTTTGATCTAATGAAATGAATTCTCGAGCTAATGTTTTATCGAACATGAATACCGGCTTAAACAATGGATTTCTGGTTCAAATTACGAGTGGTCCCATTTGCCTGGTAATAAAAATCGATAAAAACCAATCGGGTATCTGGGAACGCGGTTCCAGTTAGCTAGCGGTCCCAGTCGCCTGTATCCTCATAAATTTATTTAATTCTTGGATTTGATGTTTTAAGCAACTCGATTGCTATGTAACTCAACAATAAACTCCTGATTGACCCAAATCGTTGTAACTTAACCGAATAGTTTTACTTAAATGTGGAGTTTCCGCCTCATCGAACAAACTCGACCACAACATCAATAATAGAAGTTTGGAAATGCCGATTCGGATTGGTGTTTCGTCCGAATATTTAGAAAGAAACTATTACTCTTTTTGTATTTATTTTGGGCATGAAAATTATAATCTGTAGGTAAATAAAAAAAAATCTTTCTTTCCTTCTACGGGTACGTGGCAAAATAAAGGCTTTATTTTGCGGAACCCTAATCTTTGTTCATTAGAAGTAGCTGCAATTACTCCTTGTATCGTCAGCTATCTGCCGTTAAAATCGGCCCTGGTTTCAGAGATTAGCCGGAACAAACAGACTGACAGATAGACGGAACAACAGAGATTTTTTTTTTCATTTTTTTTCTGTATTTAACTACCTTATATACTTACTTCCATTTGCATTAAATGAAAAACAGACACTTTAATTTTTTTGTATATAACAATTGTAATTCAATTTAAATCTCACATCATCTGTAACTATCGGAACACCGTATAATATCATTAATGAATCCAGATAACATCAGCTTTTAACTCAACAACTGACTTCTCCGCAGTACTTAGTTCGTTTAGAGGAAATTCTGTTGTTTGGAAGTTGATAGGAAGGATGTAGCTGGACTCAATGTCCGTTAAAAGCCTTACAGTGTACCGAATACGTGACCGCACTACACCAAATGTACCCGACGTATATGCTTTGACACGTTTGAACGTCGTCCCCTGCTTTTGCGCTTCTTTTGTATGGAGACGTAAAAACTTACTACACTCGTTGGGGCGCTTTTCAACATTCTCATATAAATGAGGCAAATAAAAAATACGATATCGTCAACGTTAAAACATGTCAATCCATACTTGAGGAACGAGCGGTTTGTATCAGGATTTAGACGCGTCATCAAAAGCCCTTTCTATTTATATATTCACTAACTATGCCCCGCGGTTTTACCCGCGTAGAGTTAGTCAAAGTCAAAGTCAAAAATATCTTTATTTGATTAGACTTTTTACAAAGTACTTTCAAATCGTCAGAATTACATAATTATACAGGATTATACATGCTACCGCCAGGCCAGGCCAGGTGGAAGGTTGCTTTTACTGAGAAGAACCTGGCAATAAACTCAGTAATTACTCTTTTCAAAAATATTACACAATTGAAAGAATACAAAATAAATAATTTAAGAAACGTAACCTCATGGACAATAATAAAAAAAATAAAACTGGCCTTCGTTACTCCTTGCTCCGTCAGCTACCTGGCAATGAAAGTGTTTAAGATATTCCAACAAAGAGTCAAGAGAGAGAAGATCATCATCCCCCTTATCCCATACATTGTTGGGGTCGGCACTTGATTCAACCCGATGTGGCTGATCACCTGATTTTTATACAAAGCAACTGCCATCTGACCTTCGCAACCCCTTTGACGAGGAAAATCTGTGATCTGGGTTAAACCAGTTGTCAGACTATTTTAGGCCTCGGACTGACCTGTAACGATTGCCAAAGATGATGGATTGGCAACCGGGACCGACGGCTTAACGTGCTCTCCGAGGCACGGAGGGAACTTGGGCGGTCAAGAGAGAGAAGATATTACAAAACAAACAGACTGATAAACAGTTTTTTTTGTATTCTGCTTTTTATTTGTAATTAGAAACAGAGAGTTTCATATCTGTATAGTACAATCTGCAATATAAATTGCATAGGAGGACTTAATGCTATAGGTATTCTCTACCAGTCAGCCTTTGGGTAATTCACAGACAGACGTTCACATTTATTAGTACTTCAAAAATATAGTAGGTAGCCTACGATTTCACTGTCATCTTATAATAAGAAAGCGGAAAATATTGTGTTACACACATTTTCACTTTCGTTACGTGACAACGGTATCTCGTGACAAGCTGACATATTTCCTTAGGATATGTATTTAATGGAAACTAGCTTTTACCCCCTCAAGATGTACATAGGGTCTAGACTTTTTTGCTGGTGATACAATCAATTTAATACTAAAATAAGAATCTCCAAACTTTTTTTAAATTTGTCTTTGTTATACTTACTATTTATTTTTGTGGTACAGTGTACAGTGTTTTGAGGTTACAAAAGGTCCAATGATTATCGCATATAATGCTTATTGTAATAACTAGAATGCCTTTTTAATATAATAAACTATGTAAACCATTATGGGGAAGCCAATGCTCTATGACAAAAAAAAATTAAACTAAATAAAAAAAAAATGTGACAGATGGTGAGTCCATCGCCGTCTCGGGCACTTTACATAAGTCTTTGAATTATACAGGTTTCCTTTAAAATCTTATGTTTTAAATGTCGAACTGATTTGTGTTAGTAATGGTAACATATCGTTAAACAAGCTATCTGTCTCATTCCAACGCTTCCAGCCTCTTCGAACGATTCCACATTACAGGGCCTTACCATGACCTCTTATTGCCATCATAGTTTTACTCTTATTATGAGACAGATGTATTTGATGTATAGACGTGTATACATCTGTCACTGTCACACAGCTGAAATATCATTGCAATAAGAGCTCATGGTTGGGCCCCAGGTATTTTTATAATAAGATGGCAAACAATGCAATATTGAAATTAGTTTCCCGATTCACTTAATTAAAACCGTAACAATGTCGTAGCAATTTAGACCTGGACAATAATGTTCATTTTACTAAAGACAAATTGAAATAACTCAATGTTCTTGGCGAAAACGTCCCGCAGTCCTCTCGAACTAAGATTTCAGATCACGTGAATATCACAATGAGAGAGATTTCAATCGAATATCTTTAATCGTTCAACGATATTTCGATCGTTTCCTTTACGTGATTCAGGGTACAGCTCAAGTTTCTCTAAGTGTCAACGTGACAGATGGTGAGGCAATTCACATAAGTCTTTGAATTACTTCTCAGACAAATGCAGATGTCCTCCCGATGATTTACTTCACCGTAAAGCACGTGTTGTGAAATTACTGCATATAATTATTTAGAAAAACTCATTGGTGCAGGTCCCGCTGGGATTCGAAATTGCGTCACTTGGGTAGTAGGCGACTACTCAAATTTTTAAACTGTCATTTTAATTAACAGGCAAGCAGCGGTTGGTGGCCAGCAACATGCCGCGCGCCGGCACCCTATTGCTGGGGATCACGGCTGTGCTACTCGCTGCTGAGTGGGCACACGCCTCTTACATTGACCCTGGTAAGCTTTAACATCACAAAACATTCAAATTAAAAAATGTTCTGCCGCAATCCAGAAGGCTGCTGTTACAGATACCATCAGTTATAAGCGCTCAACAAAAATAGTGGAGATGAATCTTATTCGCGTCGCGCCATAAAGGCAGACAGAGACAAACTCAAATGATGAGTACAGCGTATTCAAAGTATCAGCGCTCATAAATCGTGACGGCACCTGTAATAAAAACATTAACATCACTTCGTTCGGTAGAGTGGTATTTGCAGTGCCTCAAAACTATTTCTAGAGAAGTTTTACAAAGACGTACGTAATATACGTTAAAACAAAGTAGGTAACGGCACAAATCAAGGTGCCGAATTCAGATGGCAAACTTGGTTGAAATCACTTCAAGCGTTAGTATAAACGATAGACTTAATCGAATTTCCTTAGAACAGGTATTGCGCGCAGAACATAAATCATACACAAGGTCATCTCTCATAGAAATAAGATTAATATTGTGGATAATTCCAATACCTTAGCTGATCATCGACATATTATACAGGTGCCATCAGGGGTAACTGCGCATGTATTTTATTCGTATCGCGACTTACGATAGACAGAGACAGGCTCATAAAATTTCTACTCATTCAATGTCAGCGCTCATAGTTATGACGGCATAAGCTCATAAGTTTATACTGGAAGTGCCTTATTCAAATAACTTTATTTTCTTAGACTCTTAACAAAGTACTGTCAAATCATCTGAATGAGATGCTAATTAAATATTATAAACAGTCATAAATTTTGTACGTTTTGCGAAAGTAAATAGGTATTAGATGCGTTCGTTTTTGGGGAGGACTGTCGTTAGGCGCCCTTCTGTTATCATTTTATTTCATGCCGAGACTCACATACTAACTGTATTGTCAACAGGAGACGACGATGTCGAACTGAATCTACCTGATTACGCAGAAGACCCGGCTGATTTGCAGATGTTGCAGGATGTCGGAAAGTAAGTCCTATTGTTTTACCGTAAGGTATAATTTACAAACACAATTTTATAGCAGGCTTGAAGAATAAAACGCTCTACTTGGATTTTATACTTGTTTGTGGACTTTTCTTTGTGGAAAGTTCAATAGATTTTTATGTCAATGTTTAATGTATGATCTACCGGATTTCAACGAATTCGGGAACAAAGTTTATTTGGAGATCGTACTATGACGTAGCAAAAGGTTTGCTTGTATAACTGATTAGGTAGATTTTTGCATATTACGAGCTATAACTCTGAAACCGTGAGAAAACCTATGTAGGTTTCCATTCTGACACATGTATCAAATAATTAACAAAATTGTATGGTTAAATATCGTACACAAGTGTTAGAAACTTTGAATCTTACGGGAACACGTTAGGGAACGAAATATTATTAAGGAACAGTGACCTGTGCGTGTTAATTAATCAAGGACTTTTTTCGTGTAGGGAAAAGATAAAAGGTTATAAGGGTATTCAGAACCTCGTGATGTAACAATGCGCTCAAACTTTGTATGTGAGACCGCGGATAGGTATTTAGGGAATAAATCATAGGTACTCTTTGGGAAACTGCGGGGAGCATTTGTACAAAAAGAGAAATCACGCTCACACACAAAACTTAGGCTAGTATTCGGTGATGTGTTTTCAGACGTTCGTCGCTGATCTACGTTTTCAGGCGTGCCTGTGTGCGGCGTGGCGGGAACTGCGACCACCGTCCCGGGGACTGCTGCCACTCGTCCTCGTGCCGCTGCAACCTGTGGGGCTCCAACTGCCGCTGTCAGCGCATGGGCCTCTTCCAAAAATGGGGGTAGTGGTCACCAACCCCCACTCGGCTCCCCTGAAGCGGCGACCAACTCCCGCCAGCCGACTTGACCGCCGCTCCAAAGGACGCGACAACCTTTGCTTTCAAACGGACCCGTTACGTTAACCTTCACCCCTTACGTTTCTGTAGTTTCTATTTTAGAGATTCGAATTGAAAAACAGGGACCTAGGCTTTAGTTCGGAAATATTTTTGGACTTTGGACTTATACAAAATTAAAGAATGTTTTCTTTTCCATTAGAATTTCAGTTTGTTTCGTAGAGTTTAATTTATCTGATTGCGTCGAGTGTCCGCCTACGTGGTTGGGCAATCACCCAGCCTTATTGCCCAATCAGTATGCCCTGACGCCATGCTCGGCTGATCAGACCCTGGGAACTGCTGCAGGTGACGAGTCCTTGGCCTTTGAGTTCCTTTCAATTTTCGTTGTCCCTCGCGGCCCGTCGCCTCTCAAGCAGTGAATTTTTATCAATGTATGTATGTAGAGTTAAATATAATAAACGTAGAGGAATAATCTGTAGCTTCTAAATATTGGTGGTAAACTTATGTCAATAGGAAGTAGAAAAATACAAAATAGTAAACAAAAAAAAAATATAAATGTAACTTTTAAAAGTAAATGTTAGTCATTTAAGAGGGTATCGGTAAAAAAAACTTGGTGAAAGACGCTAAAATAAGCCATTATATTGTATTTGCAATTGGCACTTTAGATTTCTAATCTACATATATAAATGTGTCAATACGTATTTCATATTATGATAGAGGAATCCTGGATGTACTTAATGCTACTCTCACAAGACAGGGGGTATTGCAGCCTAGTAGCTCTTCTGTACGTAGCTTCTTGTATGTTCCTGATCGTGGATGATAAATGTATTGCTATTGAAAATAATAACATATATTAATAAATGTTTATGGACGAGTATTAGTGTTGTTATTTACAGCCCCCATAATTTTCTTCAAACTCTAAATCTATCTATCTAAATCACAAAATCGGGCATCGGTACTTATCGATCAGAGATGTTGTGTTTCCTTAACAACGCATTGAATTCATAAGGAGATTAATTCATGAAAGATGTTCACAGAGAATTGACCTTCACTGTCCATTTCTTAAACTAGAAGCATTAAAAAAACTAAATATCTTAACTTCACTATCTTTTTTTAATCTACTATATAAACATAAGTCGGGCTTCCCTTCCTGACGCTATAACTCCAGAACGCACGAACCGATTTGGCTAATTTTGGTCTTGAATTATTCGTGGAATCCAGGGAAGGTTTGTACGTAGAGAAAATTAAAAAAATGTCTTGAAGAAGTGTAAAATCAACATCTTTCTATACTCCCATATACAAACAATTTGTACTAATACTTAAAAACCAATTTGAACCATAATACCATACTGTAAAGTTCAAGTAGGTATTAGTGAAAAGATTTCGGGAAGGCAAAACAATGGAAGACAAAAGAAGTGACGATAGTTCTGTCAAACACATTCAATGTCACCATATGTCGTTTCATTTTTATCAAGCTAGCAATTTAAAATATTGTTTTGTTTGAATGAATGAACTTAATAATATTTTTTTTATTACTATGCCTTATACGTAGCGAAGCACGTACCGGGCCGCTAGTTGTATATGTTTTAATTTTTGACATTTTCACACAGTGTCATTTAGACAACGGACATAAACAATATTTTTTTCTGTATATACTTACTTATAATACAAACAAAACATCCAGACACAAGGCCAACCCAAATGCTTATTACATAGAATATTCGCCCTGACACGGGAATCGAACCCGCGACACTATGTAGAAGCCAGTTATACTAACTGCCAGTCAAATCTACGACAATATCGTTGGTGTATAAACGGTACTTACTATCATAACTACCTCTAGTCTGTTTGTCGGCTAATCTCTGAAGCTGGATCGATCATAAAGGGAATTTCTCTGGCACAAGAAGTAACCTTACTATTAGTTATGTTTTGGAAATTCATTCAGTAAACAGGTCGAACGATTTTAACCGGACTTTTACGGGTAGATAACTAATATGGAGCCATGGTGGCCTCGGGGTTTGAGCAGTCGCCTACTACGCAAGCGACGCAAGTTCGAATCCCAGCGGGGCTTGTACCAATGAGTTTTTCCAAAAAACTTATGTACAGTGATTTCACACCACGTGATTTACGGTGAAGGAAAACATCGTGAGGAAACCTGCATATTTCTGAGAACGCGGGTGAAACTGCGGGGCACAGCTGAGCTGTGTACCGTGTATGACATCATACGGCGCTATCTAATCCCAAACTAAGACGTGATCGTATTATGTTAGGTTTTGGTAATCATATATCTTTAAATACGTGCAGCAAAGTATACCATAAACAGGGATTTAAATATAATCAGTAACATTTTCCGGTCATATAACTTGTTAGAGTAATTAATTGAAGGTCCGAGAGGCCATAATATATCAAAGCCGCACGTGCCTTTAATAGCGGAATAACCCAACAAATATGGAAGGGATATTTATTCGTCCCTTTTCTCAATTTGTTTACATAAATATATGACTCCAATTCCTATCATTTATTGCATCATATACGTAACATTACAGATAACTTTTCACCCACAAACACCCCCTGGTGATGGAGTTCCAGGGTGTGTAATGTTACCAACCGCGTTATTCACTAAAGTTTCTCAGCGTAACAGTCGTCGTTGAGTGTCGGTTTTGTATGACAAATTAGGCCTGGGAGCCAGGATCAGTCGGAGCAGACCTTGGTTGGTTGAATGAAACACCGTAACTTGGGCAGTCCTGGTATTTATTGATTCCACCACTTATTGATTGGTTCCCTTGACGACCATACTATTGACATTTATCACCGAACTATATACACAACTAAAAGAGAATCTTACCATCGAGATGTAAAATAATAAGACGCCATCTTGTGAGAAGATGGCTAACTACTAACATATAAACTACGTTAAACAGGTTTTAAAGAATCAAAATTTAACCTTATCCTCTAATATATATTACCTATGATCGAAACTAACGCTTGTCGTCGAGTTCGACGCTGAGAAAGAGAATAATTTAACCTTACAGAATAACTTACAATAGCAAAATAATTATAATAGTGTTGGATTTCGATCAAAAATCGCCTTGATTAAACTATATAATCGATTTCTGCGAATGATGAATGTATGTAAATATGCATACCTACCTAAGAAATTCCTATCAACAATTTATAAGATTAAAAATTATATAAAAAAAATAAGCTTTTTGTACTTAGTATTTATTTTTGTGTAGTGTAGTTATTATATAGGTTACAAAAGGTTCGATGCTTAGTGGATGATAAGTGTAATACAAGAAAATGCTTATTTCTGTTGTAATCTGTTGTAAAATTCTTAAACCTGTAATGTCTCAAAAGTTATTAAATTAAACGACCAATGATAGGTAATTTTAATATATTTTTAAATTGTTATGCACCACCAACCGAAGCTCATTGACAAAATCTTCGCTTAAAAAAATCTAGACTTTTCGCCAGCTATGTTTAAGTTATATATGACTTAAACATAGCTGGGACTAGACCCTAAGGTCACGTAGCTTCATAGCATAGTCAAGAGCTAATTACTAAAGCGGTGTCAAACACGTAACAGAACTACATACATACATGCTCACGCCTGTATCCCATGGGGGTAGGCAGAGACCACCGTTTGCCACATTTTACGATGCTTACATACTTCTTTCGCTTCATCCACATTCATGCATCTCTTCATACAGTTTTTTCGGTAACAGAAATACTGTATTACAATCTCATAAAGTCGACAGAGTTCAGAGAAGCTATACAATGTATTTTCATTGTCCTCGAAAGAAAAGCATAAAAATATGTGTTTGTCTTTGTAGCGGCAGCTTTCCCTTGTTATTTTTTAAAGCCTTTACAAACATGGCGGATGGTAATTTTAGCAATAATCCTTTGGATCTGTTTATTGATAATCAAAGTGTTATTTTCGGAACTGATTAATAAAAACAGTTATAGACTTGGATAAAAGGAATATTGCTTTAAAACGCTTTAAACTGACTTGTAAATTGTTGGGGTTTTAATTTTTGATTGAATTAATACTGTATCACCACTAGATATATTTATATACACTAATAGCAGCTAAATACCGTTCGGATTTAATACAAACAATATGTTGACTAAGGATTTTTGAAAGAACATAATCAGCGGTATGATTTTACAGCTTATAGGGAAGCGCAGAATTCAGGACAAAATGTAATCTTGTGATGTCTTGCTACTACGAATACGTAAGGATAAGTACCCCTGTTTAAATTATCTCATCCAGCTGGTATAATACATATTTAGTACATACATACATATGCCCACGACAACCAACGTGACAGTTGGTTAGTCCATCGCCGTCTTTGAATTACTTCTCAGACGATGTTTTTCTTCACCGTAGCACGTGGTATGAAATCACTGCACATAAGATTTTCATAAAAACTCATTGTTACGAGCCTCGCAGGGATTCGAACTTGCTTCGCTTGCGTAGCAGGCGAATGCTCAAACCTGAAAGTCACAATGGCTCCTGTTTTATAAAGAATGGAATAACTAGGTCACACTGACATCATAAATGTCCATGGAGCACTTGCGACCTTACCGCAGGACCACAACACTTTACTAAAGTATATTTTTTCGGCTCGTATGTTGTACAACTCCAAGCCCGACAGTTACAACATGGTTGTCCTACAAGCTGCACGCGAGAAGATCTATTGGCTGCCACCAATAATACCATTGTTACCTCATCAATTTAAAATGTTATATATTACAATATTCAAACAGCGGATTTCGAACTATTATATAGCATAGAAAGTCTCATGTTAGGTACACCATCTCTCTGGCCTTATCCCATACATTGTTGGGGTCGGCACTTGGTTGAACCCTGGCTGATTACCAGATTTTTACATAAAGCGATTGCCATCTGACCTTCGCAACCCCTTTAACGACGAAAGTCTATGATCTGGGCTAAACCAGTTGTCAGACTATTTTAGGCCTCCGACTCACCTGTAACGATTGCCAAAGATGATATATTGGCAACCGGGACTGACGGCTTAACGTGCTCTCCGAGGCACGGAGAGAAGTCGGGCGGTCACCCATCCAATTACTGATGATGAATGATATGCGCAATAGCAGCTGTGCCAAGAGCTCCTCCCTTATCTTCTTCCTCCTCTCATCTTAGTTACATACAAGCATATACTCCGTATAGGCATTGGTGTTCTTATAATGCACCCATATTTCACCTGTTATGCTTAATGGGAATTAAGCTGTAATAGATGGCCTATTCTAGGTATTCAACGTTCTATCGAAGTTTCTAAAATTTAACAAAGTTCTATGTTTTAACTTCTGTTACGCAGCAAGTTCAAACATAATATCCAGTACTTAACTTGTACCAAATCCGTTAAACCACTTATTAAGAGCATGAAGAGTCCATAAAAACCGGGAAATTGTTGCCGAGTGAGTCGCGTTATATATTTTATATGGGGGAACTTTATGACGTCATTTAACCCTTAATGTGTCATCGGAACCTTCTGCGCAGATTGCTTGCTAAACTTCAGAGGAAAATTGGTGAATAAGGGAGGGACCGAGAAAAGAAAATTCTTAAAATGGTTAAGGAAAACATCGATTAGACTGGGTGGGATTCGAACCTATGACCTCCAATATATTTATATACGATATAGTGTGAAAGGAATGTACGCAATTGATACGTTTGTTCCGTCTTATCTCCCACTGACTTGGCGGCCGGTGCTGCTGTTGATCAGCAGGAGTGCTTCAAGCATAGGAAATATGCTTGCATTGGTTAAGGATACATATTTTCTACGTTGAAACTCTGGCGTCTTTGAGTCCGGATGCTCAAAGAGGTGGCACGTCGTCTGGTAGAAGCTTCTCGTGACAAGCGGGCTGGGGCTTTTCTCGCTCAGAGAATCAGCATTGCTTTTCAACGGGGCAATGCTGTTAGCCTCCTTGACACAATCCCGAGAGACACCGATTTGGGCCAAGTTTTCTACTTGTAATTAACTTTAAGTTCCTTGTTTATATAATTACGTTTTTATTGAATAAATGTATCTGAGTATTACGTTAAACTTAGGGTGCAGAGTACATACTCCAAAATGGAAATAATGGAAGCCGTCGCATTTTCCTATAGTGTATAATCGAACTATACACGATAGCGCAAATTGGCACAGCAGCTACACAATATACCGAAGTCTTGGGTTCGCTCCAACCTCATAATCATATTCTATCTAAGCCATTTAAAAAAAATACACGTTCATGGATACAATGCAGATCTTCTAAGGAAATTTACTTGAAAATAAAGGAGACTATGCCGACATTTGGGAGGATTACGATTCTTACCCGAATATTTGTCTACGAATTATTTCGCAAGTAGGGGAGTCTGCAGAGGTTCAAAGTTTTTACTTTGATATGGGTTACGTCTAATGCTAGCTAACGTAGAACAATGGTCGTTGGATTTCCGTCCCAGCGGACAATGAAAGTGAGGGAATAAAGAGTGCACCTGTGATCGGTAGATCGTTGTTTTAACTTAGAACACACTTTTATAATCTCATATGATTACTAGCTACGCCCCGAACTTTACCCGAATTCGAATCGAATACTTCGCCAGAGAATTAAAAGTTTCACAGAAATCTCAAACCCATTTCATCCCCATAGGAGTGGAATTTCGGAAAATCCATTCTTAGTGGATACCCTCCGAATTGTAGTAGACGCATTTCCAGCAAAAGTTGACTCTTCATTTTGTTGAAGCAATTTAATATATATTTTTGTATACACACTGTTTAAGCCCTTATCACAAAACATAGAT
Organism: Watsonalla binaria; assembly: GCA_929442735.1. Taxonomy (NCBI): domain Eukaryota; kingdom Metazoa; phylum Arthropoda; class Insecta; order Lepidoptera; family Drepanidae; genus Watsonalla; species Watsonalla binaria. Next base: position 7,351,705 of record OV838938.1, read on the forward strand.
AATGCTTGATTTTAAAGTAGCTGCGTCTCTTTTTGTGTTTTGAATTCAATGATGGATATCGTTTTAGTCCGAGTATGGTCCATTATTCGCTTATACCAAGTTTTCTAAGAAGGGGAATAAGGAGAATAAGAGTGGTGGCCTTGGGGTTTGAGCAATCGTACGCTACGCAAGCAGCGCATGTTCAAATCCCAGTGGGCCTGTACCAATGAGATTTTCTAAAAACTGATGTACAGTGATTTCAAACTACGTGCTTTACGGTGAAGGAAAACATAATGAGGAAACCTGCATATGTCTGAGAATTTATTCAAAGACGTATGTATAATGCCTGAGATGGCGATATACTCGCCCATTGTCACGTTGGCACTTAATCATATTCGGTGAAATGCGGGTGTTTTTGTTACGACACCAAGGGTCCCCCCTGAAAAAGCACTTCTGAGATGGCGTGAGCATATTTAATATATTTTTTTTAATTATTAAGGTAATTAAAACACGGCATGCATCTGTATGCTATAGTAATAACCGGTTATCTATACTTGCCACTTTGTAATTAAAAAACCTTCATTCCAACTTTTCCACTTTTATGCTTATCGCTTTAAGTCCCTTGTATCATGTAAATCTTGTAAGGAAGGGAGACATCGATCTAGCACAGAACATGACCCAGTTACCCGTAATATATGTTTTGATTTTATAAAGCGTGATATGAACGCCATACGTTTTTTGACTAGCAAATGCACAGGATTTCGTTTCCGGTCACGTAAATAACTGAGACACGCTTCTCGTATTCAGTGGAATAAAATACTTTTAGAGCCGTGAAGATAGAGTGGTTTCCGCAGTCGCCTGCAACGCAAGAGATGCAGGTTAAAATCCCAGTGATCCATACTGTCCGGGCGGACAAGAGAAACAATGTATTGTATTGTATGTTTGTATGCTGTATAATGTAATGTAAAATATAAATGTGAGAGAGCCGTGGTGGCCTTGAGGTTTGAGCAGTCTCCTGCTACGCAAGCGACGCAAGTTCGAATCCCAGCGGGGCCTGTACCAATGAGTTTTTCTAAAAAAACTTATGTACAGTGATTTCACACCACGTGCTTTACCGTGAAGGAAAACATCGTGAGGAAACCTACATATTTCTGAGAAGTAATTCAAAGACGTATGTAAAGTGTCTGAGACGGCGATGGACTCACCATCTGTCACGTTGGCACTAAATCATCTTCGGTGAAAAGTGGGTGTTTTGATTACGACTCCTCTGCCTACCCCTTCGGGGAATACAGGCGTAAGCATATGTATGTAAAATATAAATGTAATGGTTCGACTCTAAATACAAATGCAAATTATGTATATTCTTGAGTCTTGAATACGATCGTTGATGGTGTTGTTGTATGTTGTATTGTTTTCTAGGCGATGTGCGGGCAGGCTGAGGAAGCGTTGCTCGTACAGCCAATTGTTCGTTGTGGTTGCGCGAACACGTACTAATAAATAGTATTAAATAAACTAATTTGCAAAGAATTCACACCACCACACCAGTTTTGCCGTGAAGGGAGAAACACCATGGCTGAGAAGAAATTATGTACCTTACAAACATGTATATATGTATAGAGCCTGTGACGGCGATGGAGTCACTATCTGTCACGTTGACATTTACATCTTATGTGGAAAGTTGGCGTTGATACATATATGCTTACCCTTTCGGGGACCCTTCTTGGATGGTGTGAGTTTATTTATTTATTAGAATAGTTTCTTTATATATTAAGAGATAGAAAGAGCCGTGGTGGCCTTGCTACGCAAGCGACGCGAGTTCCTAACCCAGTGGGGCCTGCACCGATGAGTTTTTCTAAAAACGTATGCGCAGTGATTTCACACCACGTGCTTTACGGTGAAGGAAAACATGGCGAACAAACCTGCATAAGTTTGAGAAGTAATTCAAAAACGTATATATAGTGCCTGCGTGCAGCGATGGAATCACCCTTTGTCACGTTGGCACTTCATCATATCCGGCTCGAAGGACCATAGTGTTTAGTTGTAATGTTGCTTTTTACTATATTAATAAAATATGAAATAATCCATGCAATTTTTTCTCAATAAATCTTTTATTTTTCACAACTCAATTGATGTTTTAATATAAATGATTAGTGGACTGTATTCACTTACTCTAAAAAGATTGGTTATAACTATGAACTCATTAAACATTGAAATGTGGGTGTTGTTGTTACAACACCTATGCTTACCGCATCGGGGATCCTTCTGGGATGGTGTTAGTATATTTTTTTTATTTGTATTCCAATAATATAAAAAAACACAGTTACAAAGTCTGATACTTTAAAGAATTTGTCTAACCCAACACGGCGCCTTGTTTCCACAGTTTTAATTAAAGTTTACACGAAAGTGACGTAATATCGTAGCAACATAGAGTTCCCTAGTCCCACTGTACTTAAGGACGGCTAATTGTATTGCCCATCAAAAGACGTTTCCTTTTACACGAACACAACGCGTTTATACCCAGTGAACTGAACAGACACAGTATAACTATGAACAGTAATGCACCTTCACAGTTTGGCAGGGGTCATACTATGAGCTCTTATTGTCGTGATTGGGCTGTGTGTTAGGCATTGATATTTCACTCTAGCGACCAGCTCTAACATCGCTCTTTAGGTTATAAGTATTATACTACAAAACGTTAACTTTTCTATACAATTTAAAGATTTTTTTGGCTATAAGTCCATCGGAGTTCATCTTCTACATGTTTGTAAAAACCGTATCGAGATCCGTAACGTAGTTTACAAAGACGATACGTTCTATCAGACAGTTTTTTTTTGTAGGGAAACGGGGACTTCAATTTAAAGAAGATATATGGTCTCATAATAAACTATCATGGCAACATTATAGCTCATAACGGGGTCCCTAATTATACAAATATTTATGTATAATATTTTCAGCAGAATTAGTTCAGTGCTTTCTGTATAAATTCCTATAAATGCCTCCTAATATATGGGACTGACAAAAATATGTGGGTGTATTATAAGCACTAAGCCTACCGACCGAGAGATACTCTGCCTGGCATAATGTATGTATTGGAATATTCTCTTGAATAACGATCAATTTAAAGCCGATTCTACAATACAAATTCAAATTAAATGGAAGAGAGAAAACTCTGGTGTATTTGGGGTTTGAGCAGACGCCTGCTACGCAAGCGAAGCAAGTTCGAATGCCAGCAGCCTGTATCTAATGAGTTATTCTAAAAACTTATGTGCAGTGATTTCACACCACGCAGTTGTGAACGGTGAAGAAAAACATTGTCAAAACCTGCATGTGTCTGAGAAGTAATTCAAAGACGCAAGAATAGTGCCTTAGTCGGCGATAGACTCACAATCTGTCTCGTTGGCAGTTAATCGTCATCGGTGAGAAGTGGGTGTTGTTATTACAACACCTCTGCCTACCATAGCTTTTTAAATTTCCTTCGGGAAATACAGGCGTGAGCATACGTGTTTAATATTATTTTAATTCGCCTTCATTTACTGTTAATTGTGAATTCACTGTACCTACCTGTCATCGCTTGAGTGACGAGAGACCCGAGTGACATTGTCGAGTACTATTAGAATTACGGTACAAGTTGACAAACACCGCATTGGACGTTTGAAATGTTGCTTTAGCGCAGAAAGCTTACATAAATTCGTAAGTTTTTAGGCATTTAGTTTAACAAGTCACATCATGTCAACATAAACTGTTTTAGGCTACTCCACTCACAGTATAAGTGTTATAATTTACATTACAAGTAAGGGATCTAGGATCTATGCCTGTGAATACAGGGGCCCAGCCATGAGCTCTTATTGCAATGTTACAGTTGTGTGACAGTGACAGATGTTTACACGCCAAATACTTCTGTTTCATAATAAGAGTAATTATATCATGGCAATAAGGGGTTATAGTAAGGCGCCAGGCCTATTTTCGGAACGTTTGCTCCATTGAGCGTAAGGGTCACTCTAAAGAATTTAAACTCTTTTATTAATTCAAAATTATGTCGAGCCGTGGTGGCCTCGGGGTTTGAGCAGTCGCCTGCTACGCAAGCGATACAAGCAGGATCCCAGCAGGGCCTGTACCAATGAATTTTTTTAAAAACGTATTTCCACACCGACATTTCACCCGAATATGATTAAGTGCCAACGTAGCAGAGGGTGAGTCCATCGTCGTCTCAGGCACTATACATACGTCTTGAATTACTTCTCAGACATATGCAGGTTTCTGTGAAATCACTGTACATAAGTTTTAGAAAAACATGTAAGTATTTAGACTGTAATATACATTTCATAATTAAAGACAAACAATGAATTAAATGAATATTATGCGAAAGCGCAGTCAGTCCACAAAGTTAGCTAAACTTAGTTTACACTGTTATTATTATATTTGAGTTCTCTGAACTACGTTTAAGTTTATTAACGTAGATCGTAATATGAACGTAGAGTTTATATAAAATTGAATTTTATCATTTTAAACTGTAAATTACACTACTGGCGAATAGAAGAGTGATATCTATACAGATAAATTAAAGTGAAGTGTCAGTTTAATAATTCCAAAATAACAGCTTAACTCTAATTGCATATGAAAATATGTACGGTGCTGACTTAAAAAAACCCAAATTTTCAATTTTTTTCTCTGTCTGTCTGTGTGTCTGTTTGTTCCGGGTAATCTCTGAAACGGCTGGACTGATTTTATCGGGACTTGCAGACACGTGCAGATAGCTAATATTACAAGGAGTAACAGGCTACTGTTTGGGTTCCGCGGGAATTAAATTAAATCTATGCGTGAAACCGCAGGGTACAGCATACATACATATGCTCACACCTGTATTCCCCGAAGGTGTAAGCAGAGGTGTTGTAATCAGAACACCCACTTTTCACCGAAGATGATTAAGTGCCAACGTGACAGAGGGTGAGTCCATCGCCGCCTCAGGCACTATACATACGGCTTTGAATTACTTCTAGGACATATGCAGGTTTCCTCGCGATGTTTTCCTTCACCGTAAAGCACGTGGTGTGAAATCACTGCACATAAGTTTTTAGAAAAATTCATTTGTACAGTCCCCGCTGGGATTCGAACTTGCGTCGCTTTCATAGCAGGCGACTGCTCTAACCCCGAGGCCACCATGGCTCCATCGGCAGGGTACAGCTAGTTTCAAATAAAAATATAGAAAATGTTCATCTCTTTTGCTTATCCGTTTATTATTCATTGAGCGCTTTCACATTGGACGGTAACGGTAACGACACGATATCGTCGGACTAGTAGTTTGATACAATTACTACTGAACGCTTTCATATTGTGTCGTTGTAGTCAGGTATTGGCGGACGATATCGTCCCGATATCGGTGGACGATAGAATGTTGGACCACAATGGTGGCGGATGAAAGAAAGCTGCATGCAACTGAGATGCGGATGTTGAGATGGATGTGTGACGTAACGAGATTGGACAAGGTAAGGAATAAGTTTATAAAGGGAAGTCTGAAAGTAGCACCACTGACTGACAAGTTGAAGAATAAACATTTGTCGTGGAATGGACATGTTATGCGGAGGGATGAAAATAATGTTGCCAAAAATGTTTTGTTTATGAATTTGGATGATTACAAGGGAAAAGGAAGACCTAAGAAACGATGGATGGAGTGTGTAAAAGATGATATGGTAAAATAGGAGTGAATACTGATATGACGGTTGATAGAGAGAAATGGAAGAGAAGAACACATTGCGTCGACAACAAATAACATGGGATAAGGGTAAGAGGATGATGATGATCGGCGGACGATATCATGGTAGTGGGAAAGCGCCCATTCACTATATTAAAAATATCTGGGTGCATCTCGATAAATGTACATCGATTAGAGCAGGAGCTCAATTAATCCCCGGTTATAACAGGACAACACGAACATTGTGTTTATTCTGTTGGGAGAGTTTCAAAACAGTTTGCTTTGAAAACTGTGCGAGGCCGTGTCCGTCCATATCTCCGGGATCGCATTAATCCCGGGTTTTATTCTTCACCAATTCCCGGGCGGGTTTATTATTAATATAGCATTGTATTGGTTTTATTGCTACCATATTTTTCTATCTGCTATAATTTTGTTGATGCACGGTGAATTTGCACGACTGATGTAGAATGTTAAGCTGATTATTATTTTAAGATAAATTTACCGTCAATACCGACACGGACGGTAGGAAAGTTTTCAGTAGATAAAAAGTAATTACATAAACTACAAGATGGAGTTCAAAGTATCCGAGATTTACCCCTTAAAAATAAGAATATATATACTTTTTCGAATAAAATATGCACGATCATAATATGAACATGCTATATACTGATCTTCCAAACCCCTATTATTCAGAAAACAGTGAGTTTCTTAGTAAAATCGACACTTTGGAAGAGGCAGCTGAAGCGAACGGCTTTTTTATTGCCGCCACCTAATACACCATCTATATACATACGGATAAATAATTTTGAAGTGTTTGTTTGTAATTTCAAATTAACAGCTTTCTATGTAATGCATATGAAAGTACATACGGTACCTACACGCATATAAATATTTTGTATGTCTATCTACCTGACCAATTTTAAGGGGTTTTTCAGTTTAGCTGATGTTTCCAGAGGTAACCCGGTGGTAACATTTATAATCATGTACAATGTATTTTTGTGTCCTTCTGACGATTTGAAAGTACTTTGTAAGAAGTCTAATCAAATAAAGATGTTTTGAATTTTCAATTTTGAACTTCCGCCGGTCACCCATGAAATTAAGTCTACGCGGGTGATTTCGCGGGGCAGAGCTAGTAGATCTATAAACCAGGTGTGAGCCTCATAAAGGCCTTCCTAAGCCCTTCACTGGCTACAGGGTCGACCATTAATTAAAGTCCGTTTTGTTAGGTATTTACGTAATCCAACCTTTGATAGAGATTCTTTCATGTGGTACTTAATGTATACGCTTTCAAAATATTATGCAAATTTTAATTTGTCTTTTACATACATACTCCGTTAAGTTGGTATTTACAGGTCTTGTGGCTTTACAGGTTTTATATATATATCTATACTATATACATACAGGACGTCAAGTCACATAGAGTGTCTATTTGTAATTTCAAATTAATAGCTTTTGACTAAATGCATATACGGTACTGTTTAAAAAAACAAATTTTCTAATTTTTTCTCTGTCTGTCTGTTTGTTCCGGCTAATCATCAAAACGGCTGGACCAATTTTAACGGGACTTTCGAAGAAGGCTACTTATACAAAAAAAAAATCTATTCGGGTAAAACCGCGGGGCACATCTAGCTAAAGAATATAATAAAGACTCCGTTATATTCATCCATTCATATAGTGCTTATTCACAACAGATCAATTAGGTGATTTGAGATCAAATGAATAAGCCCTCTGATATACGAGTCCCTTGGGGTTATATTCTGTTTGCGGGAAGGCTCGTGACGTGAACGATATAGTGATATCCATTTATCTGTTAATCTCTCACCGCCCTAGCGATTTTTATTACCGGGTCACTTGGACCGAGGTTGGAATTAGAGGGAATTAGGTCGCTGTAATTTTGTACTAAGTAATTAATTTCAATACAAATTTCAATTAGCGACTTTTTTATACAGGTGCGATTTTGCATTACCTCTACATTGAAATTCAAAAATTCAAAATTCAAAATAGATTTATTTGATTAAACTTTTTACAAAGTACTTCATTATACATAATTATAAATGTTACCACCGGGTTCGGAAGGTAGCTTTTGTTGAGAAGAACCCGGCAAGAAACTCAACAATTGCTCTTTTTAAAAAAAAATATATTACAATGTTTATGGTTACACTATTTATATCTCATGAATATAAGTCCATGGACACAGTTCAAATGCTCAATTGTCAAATATAATAACTAAAATATTACAAATATTTGTGAGCATGGCAAATTCCAGCCAGTCAAAGCAAAGATCAAACTAAGATTAATTAATTGTGGCAAAAGTACAGTGCCAATGGGATTATTTACAATAATTTTCCGACAAAGATACATCCCAGGCTTCCTTATCACAAATATAATCACTTACAGTATAAAATCCTTTTTTGAGCAAAACTGCTTTGATGGTCTCTTTAAGTTTATTGAAGGGCAAGTTTACAATTTCTATTGGTAATTTATTATAGAAGCGTGTGCACTGTCCTATAAATGAGCTATGTACTTTCTGTAAGCGATGCGCAGGCACTACAATTTTATTTTTGTGTCTTGTGTTTATGTTATGCACATCACATTTCTTTTGAAACGATCCAATGTTTTGATGCACAAATAATGGACATCATTTTATTTAGGTTTGAAAAAAAAACACGAGTTATTCAGGTCTGATCCCCTCTTTTGATCGACTCATCGATAATTTTTGTTGCTAACAGTCCTAAAACTTATACTATTAAGTGATGACTACACTATCACAGCATGGCGGATTAAAATTGATCCCCCGGTGGATCTTAAATGGGGACCAGAACGGTATATCTCGGCCTTCGTGTTCAACGTATTGGTTTTTAATTAACTAGTGCTTATGCACCACCCTTTGCACTCAGTAGGTAAAGATGCTTAGTGTAGGCCCCGGCGGCGAGTTCAATATGCACCGGCCGACTGGGCACGGTATTATTTTTTTGTACCAAACTTAAAAAAAACTTTATAAATGTCGTATTCAATATATATGTTATCCTCCGTCAATATGACACGAATGCAAAATAACATAATTTCATCAGATGGCAGTCACATTGTATATAAATCAGGTGATCAGCCACATCGGGTTGAATCAAGTGCCGACCCCAACAATGTATGGGATAAGGCCAGGGAGATTATTAATATATTTATACAAGACTTCAAAAAAGGAGGAGCTTTTCATTTCAACAGTACGTTTTTTTGGCAGGTTCACGCAATATATTCATATATAAGAGATGACGTCCTTTTGAACTCGTAGTTATCTACCATTCTCACACAAACAGTCAATACCAAACGGTTGGGATGTGTTAACGGTCGAGTGAGCATAATTTTCTCGCGATTTGCCATGCAGCGCGTGAAATTGAATCGACACTTCGCCAAACTGTACATTTTAATACATTTCAATAACATAGCAGTTATTTTCGACGTTCATAAGTATCTTACCAGAGTCCAAAATGAATAAGTCATTTTCATTTTTATTTTCATTCGAATCATATGTAGTTTTTTTACGCTTAACAGACCTTTACCAGACTTAACCAGAGACTTTGTCCTAATAAAAAAAATCTGTGTCCATTTCTAATAGGAATATTGTATACTGTGAATGGTTTTTCTAAAATATGATAAATAATTATCATTATGACACAATTCCAATTTAGAGTGGTGGTAGCCTCGGGGTTTGAGAAGTCGCCTGCTACGTAAGCGACTCAAGATCGTATCCCAGCGGGGTCTGTACCAATGAGATTTTCCAAAAACTTATGTGCATTGATTTCACACCACGTGCTTTACTGTGAAGGAAAACACCGTGAGGAAACCTGCATATGTCTGAGCAGAAATTCAAAGGCGTATGTATAGTAACTGAGACGGCGATGGATCACCCTCTGTCACGTTAGCACTTAATCATATTCAGTGAAATGTGGGTGTTGTTGTTGCAACATCTCTGCTTACCCCTTCGGGGACCCTTCTGGGATGGCTTGAGCATATTTTATGACCCAAATTTGAAGTCTGTGTTTTATTTATCTTTTTCTTTCTATTATACTAGATTTATGATAATGGTTTAACAAAGTGGGTACATACATAGTAAATAATATTCATTGTAAATAAAATATTAGTAGATTAGTAGATGTAATGCTATTATACTTTACTTTGGATGGATTCGATACACATACACATTTAATTAAACACTAGCGACCCGCCCTTGCTTTACTTCAGATTTTTTTAAAGACATAGTAATTTCTCTACTTTCAATATGTGTTTAGATTTTTGGGAAATAAAACCTTGTTTTTTAGCATGTGGCAAACGGTGGTGTCTGCCTATCCCCTATATGGGATGCAGATGTAGGCGTATGTATGTAGAGGATAAAGGCGAATGGAACCAGAACCGCGGTCCCAGTCGCCTGATAGCATTTTTGAATCGGTCGACTGGGACCACATACCTAATTAGCATCAATGTATTACACAGGATTGTATGTGATTGAGGCTACGAGGCTTATAAAATTACGAGTGGTCCCACTCGCCTGTTAATATAAATAAACTAGCTGTGCCCGGCAAACGTTATACTGCCATATATATTTTTGGGGTGGTCACCCTTATCATTTAGGGGTATGAAAAATTTATGTTGGCCGATTCTCAAACCTACCCGATTGCTCACAAAATTTCATACAAATCGGTCCAGCCGTTTCGGAGGAGTACGGTAACTAACATTGTGACATGGAAATTTTATATATTAGATAAAAACCAATCAGGTATCTGGGAAAGCGGTTCCAGTTATCTAGCGGTCCCAGTCGCCTGTATCTTCAGTATGTATAAACCTTACTTAATCTCATGCGATATGATTGAGTGAACGGAAAAAAATCTTTTGTAACGTTGCTTTTCTTAAAATTTCCAAATGGTATCATGTCTAAATATTGTTTACCTCACGATTTTATGGAGTTTATGGAATGGAGGTGTTCACAATTGTGAAAAACCAATGCAAAAATAACCTTTAAACCTACGTAGCTAAGGTCCAAAGTACTTACATATCTTCCCCATGATTTAATAAGCGACTACTGGAATTCCGTTGGGAATACAAAAACGTCCAGCGAATAATTTCGGGAAAATGGACTTTATGCCAACGATTTAGGATTCACGAATGAAACAAAAAGTTTGTATAAGCAGTGACTTTGGATTCGAATCGCGTGTCTGCCTTCAAGGTTTAATATAAAGAGTATTGGTTATTAATAATATGTACTCGGCTTAATAGAGGCTGAGTGAAACGAAAATATGTCCCCACAGGCATGTGGATACAATTTATATTCAACTTTATTGTCATCTCAAGCTACGCATTTAGATATAAGTAGAACTACTAGACTTTTCTTTATGTCTTTTTTATCGACATTGGTGCATTGGAACTTCGTCCATGTGCTTACGTTTCTTAATTGATTATTTAGAATTTTTAAATTGTATAATATTTTTTAAAAGAGTAATTACTGAGTTTCTTGCCAGGTTCTTCTCAGTAAAAGCAACCTTCCGAACCTGGCGGTAGCATGTATAATACTGTATAATTATGTCATTCTGACGATGTACTTTGTTAAAAGTCTAATCGAATAAAGATATTTTTTAATTTTTAACAAGCTGTGCCCAGCGGTATCGTTTCATGCTTTATTTAGCGGTAACCAATTTTGTTTCTAAATTAAAGTTTCCTGTATTACTCCTTGTAACATTAGCTATCTGCCAGTGAAATTCCAGTTAAAATCGGTCCAACAGTTTCGGAGTTTAGCAGGAACAAACAGACAGAGAAAAAAAAGACCGCGCAACCCTAATGCTTTATTTTAATAATAGTAGCCTAAGTTACTCTTTGTAAAATTATCTATCTGCCAGTGAAAGTTCACTTGAAATCGGTGCAGCAGGTTCGGAGATTACACTATTTGATTATTTTCGGAGATACACAGAGAACAAACAGACAGACAGCCAAAGTAATATTTAGTGAAAAGCTATTATTTTGGAATTACAAACAGACACTTTAATTTTATTTTCTGTATTAAAAATGTATAGAATAGATTGTATAGATATTTTTTTATTTAATAACTTATCTCAAAAAGAAGTTGGAAGTTTCTCAATTCGAGCATACGGTCGAAGATATTACCTAGCTATGCCCCACGGTTTCATCTACGGAGGATTAACGCAAAAAGTATGTAACTCAGGGATAATCTTTATTGTAAATAAAAAATGCTCTATATAATATATGCTATAAAATATGCTAGCCTTTAAGCTCAGTCCAGAAAGACAGGTACAAAAATAAAAGTACATTTTTGATATAAACATTTTCATAGATCTGTTAAATTGGAATTACATATAGACACTTCAATTTCATTTATTTGTGTAGATGTAAGATATACATACATATATACATATGCTCACGCCTGTATTCCCCGAAGGGGTAGGCAGAGGTGTTGTTATCACAACACCCACTTTTCACCGTAGATGATTAAGTGCCAACGTGACAGATGGTGAGTCTATCGCCGTCTCATGCACTATATATACATCTTTGAATTACTTCTTAGAAATATGCAGGTTTCCTCACGATGTTTTCCTTCACCGTAAAGCACGTGGTGTGAAATCACTGTACATAAGTTATTTAGAAAAACTCATTGGTACAGGCCCCGCTGGGATTCGAACTTGCGTCGCTTGCGTAGCAGGCGACTGCTCTAACCCCGAGGCCACCACGGCTCAGCTCAAAGATATAAATTTTTAGCAAATATTCCGCCTCTTCATTATTTAGTTTCGATCCTTTTATATTGAATAGTGAATGCCACTTTTCATACCGAGAGCCTTTTGAGACTTGCGTCTCTACACCCTTCGTATATTATGAATTTATAACCTGTCACTTGTGAAGAAGCATACAGAGGATATGACGTATCATGATAGACATATCTAAATATATATATAACTCAAAGGTGACTGACAGACTGACTGACATAGTGTTCTATGAACGCACAGCCCACACCACTGGACTTTTGGAAATTTGGCATGCAGGTAGATGTTATGGCGTAGGCATCCGCTAAGAAAGGATTTTGATTAATTCAAAGAGGTTGCGAAGTTCAAAATTAGATGATCAGCTGCATCGGGTTGAATGAAATGAAAGCCAGGGAGGATGACTTATATAAAAAAAATCTTTCTGTGCGTCTGTTTGTTGTCTTTTACAGATAGTTATATATATATATATGAGTAACTTAGGCTACCACTATTTTTTTTAGGAAATCACAATGTACCTTCCATATTATTAGGTTTTATTGATAAACCTGTGCGGGTAAAATCGCAAGTAAAATCACAGCTCGATTTGACATAAAACAAAGCAGTGTAATTATTATACCTTCAAAGAATTCAATATTCTTACAATATTAAACTGGCAACCGACCGTAAGAAATTCAATTTCAGAATGTTTACCTCATTTTTGAACGTTAGAATTCAATTTAAGAATATACTATTCTTATTTCAACGTGGTAGGACGAGTGGGCCCGTTCATAGTTTAGTTTACTCAAGTAAAACCTTCAGGGGCGTTACGGATAGGGTTGGCACTCGATGTTATATAATCGACAATTTTTTTATTACTCGATTTTAACAGTTCTAGTAACTTGTTAATATTAAATGCTCACGCCACAGTCATGCAGATTTCAGATGGTATCCTTATTAGTGTGAACCCTTCATAACGAAAACAAGAATTGAACAGAAGCCCAACCATAGAGCGCTTTCACATTAGACGATAACGGTAACGACACGATATCGTCGGGCTAGTAGTTTGATACAATTACTGCTGAACGCTTTCATACTGTGTCGTTGTAGTCAAGTCGGCGGACGATATCGTGGCAGTGGGAAAGAGCCCAATAGCTCGTGTTACAATGATGCTTATATCAAGCCCTGCGTGCACCACCAACTGCACGTGTGAAGATCTATAATGAATGCCACCAATAATGCTGTTACAGTAGACAAATTCTGGGCTATAAAAATGTAATTCCACAAAATATTTGTCATCGAGACGATAAGGAATAAAAGCAACTTCAGGGGGGTCTACCATCATCGACTTAAGCAGAGCGTATTAAGAACTTCTAAGCTTTGACGTTCCATTTTTGTACCGTAAATTCAAACTTCGAAACTAAAGTTATAAAATTTACACATACTAAGCTTACACCTATCATTACAGGCTTAACCCAATGCGATATAGTAGCTAGTTTTAATTGCAATATAGTAGCTAATTAAAGAATAAAAAATTAAAAAAAATTCAAGCTAAATTGCGATATAGTAGCTAATATAATGCAATCTTTGTAAATTCACTCAGAGAATTTACAAATACATATTCTTAAATGATCATAATTGGCCCCCTGTTGTGTGACATAGACATAATATGTATACATGAAATATACGTCTGTCTCATAATATGAGCCAAACTGTCATAGCAATAAGAGCTCATGATAAGGTCCCCGGTAAACAACAAGTTAATAGTTCAAAACGATATTGACATTCTTAGAGATGTAACTACAGAAATTATTTCTTAGACGAGGTAAATATAGCATACATACATACATATCCTCACGCCTGTATTCCCCAAAGGGGTAGGCAGAGGTGTTGTAATCACAACACCCACTTTTCACCGAAGATGATTAAGTGCCAACGTGACAGATGGTGAGTCCATCGCCGTCTCAGACACTTTACATACGTCATTGAATTACTTCTCCGAAATATGCAGGTTTCCTCACGATGTTTTCCTTCACAGTAAAGTACGTGGTGTGAAATCACTGTACGTAAGTTTTTTAGAAAAACTCATTGGTACAGGCCCCGCTGGGAGTCGAACTTTCGTCGCTTGCGTAGCAGGCGACTGCTCTAACCCCGAGGCCACCACGGCTCAGCTCAAAGATATACATTTTGAGCAAATATTCCGCCTCTTCATTATTTAGTTTCGATCCTTTTATATTGAATAGTGAATGCCACTTTTCATACCGAGAGCCTTTTGAGACTTGCGTCTCTACACCCTTCCTATATTATGAATTTATAACCTGTCACTTGTGAAGAAGCATACAGAGGATATGACGTATCATGATAGACATATCTAAATATATATATAACTCAAAGGTGACTGACAGACTGACTGACATAGTGTTCTATGAACGCACAGCCCACACCACTGGACTGACTTGAATGGAGTGTTACATAAAATAAGTCGGTTTAAAAGTGAATAAACTCTTTTACGTTCCCAACACTAAAATTCCTAGTGCGGGTAGAACGAACAGGAATTTTCATAGACAAACACTATATTACATTTCTAGTAGCTAGCACGTTACATAGCACCTATTTTACGATTTTGTTTACTCCATCTAACACAAGACAAACACATTTCTATCGGCTGTTAGAATTCATATTAAAATGTATGGATGCTTATGGTAAAATATTATAAACGTACTAAAACAGTTGGAGCTGGTGTTCCCCAGACATGACACCCGCCTGGCTGGAATATCTTAACTTTGCTCAGAATGAGCATGATCTGGGGGCCAACTATGATCGTTTCAGCAGCGCGTATTAAGAACTTCTTAGGTTTGACATTTTGTAATTCGGTACCAAAATAAAAAGTCAAAGCTCAAGCTCAAGCTTAATACGCTCTGCAACGCAAGCGACGCAAGTTACAATCCCAGCGGGACCTATAAGTTTTTCTACAAGCTTATGTGCAGTGATTTCACATCACGTGCTTTACTGTTAAAAAAACATCGTGACTAATAATAAAAATAAATTTATTCACTAAAAACATGGTATAAAGGAGGTGTGAGGTATAATAGAACATACATGTTTAGCTAACTTATATTATAGCATGCGAATGTTTGACTGGCGTCATCACATAAACTCCTGTACACTGTATACATGTTTTTTGTGAAACTTGCATACGTCTGATAAATTATTCAAAGACATAAGTATAGTGCCTGAAACAGCGATAGACTTACCATCTGTCTCGTTGGCACTTAATCATCTTCGGTGAAAAGTGGGTGTTGTTATTACAACACCTCTGCCTACGCCTTCGGGGAATACAGGTTTGAGCATGGTTCATCATCTGCCTGGCCTTATCCCATTTATGTTGGGGTCGGCACTTGATTCAACCCGATGCGGCTGATCACCTGATTTTTATACGAAGCGACTGCCATCTGAGCTTCGCAACCCCTTTGACGAGGAAAATCTGTGATCTGGGTTAAACCAGTTGTCAGACTATTTTAGGTCTCCGACTGACCTGTAAAGATTGCCAAAGATGATAAATTGGCAACCGGGACCGACGGCTTAACGTGCTCTCCGAAGCACGTTAAGCCGCCTTGCCATTACAAAGAAAATACTCACATTATAATGTAGCATCAAAAAGGTAACTTTTAAAATGTAAAACTACTCGAAACCACCATTATGAAAACAAGTTCGTGCAAGTACAAAATTGCGTCGGTGTTGACTCTGTGGAAGATGCACTTAACCTCGTGCTTATAGATATGAGTGCACTAAATGTGCCCGAACTTAGCTCAAGTGTGGTCCAAGTTATACCATTTGGGGCTGTGCAGTAATGGAACGTCAAATAGGGAGTGTTTGCTCGAGTCAAAGTCGGAAAGGACTTCATAAAATACTTACGGTTAATTAGAAATCTTATTTTAAACTAGCTGTGTGGATATAGGTTACTTAAAGATATATATTTTATTCGCAAATAAAAAAACAGCATAAGCTACCCTTCTATCGTCAGGTACCAGTCAATGAAAAATACAGACAGACAGACAGATGAACAGAGAAAATTAAAATATAAAGGAATTTATGTAAGTATCTACCATATGTGATTGCATGTGCATTTTGTAAAACACAAACACTTCAATTTTATTTATCTGTACAAAAGATAATAAGTATAATAAACACCAGAGAGCTCCAATTGCAAACTGGTCCGCATGGCGTTATAAACTGTGGTAAAATATAGTGCTAATCTTTGGTACTGGTGATAAATTTGCGATATAGGCTCCGGTTACATCTGCAGCCTGATTTATGATGCCTCGGGCGGCTAGTGTGGGGCAAGTTGGGACCTTATGACTTACACTACTAAAGTCTCTTTTTGTTTGTTTGTGAGCTGAATCAAAGAACTGGTTACATAATCATTGAGAACGTAGACTGCTTCATTGTGCAAAGGGTCGCAAACGCAACTGCGGTCCAAGAGGTCTTGAGTTCTATCACCAGCTCGGGCGAAGTATTGTTTTTTTTTCAACTGTAATTTTCCAGTGGCAGCTTGGAATCTGGATTAGTGCTTGACTAATGGCAATAGGCTCGCCCTATATTATATGGGACTTAAGCATAGTTGGCAAAATGGCTGCGCCGTCGAGGAAAACAGGCATGAGCATATTATGTTTATGATTAGTTCGTCGTAAGACATCGCTTGTATCGCACGCCTTACTCGGTCGCTGCTAATTACTCCAGTCCCTATCAACCCTCGGTCCGCACCTTTAACCAACTAATAATGCCTCTTTGTGCAAGTTGTAAAGTGTCATTCATTGACGGTGCTTCATGCAGTAATTGTAAGAAGAGTTACGACTTCCCTTGTTCGGGAATTACTGAAACCGGTTACCGAAGGTTGGGTGAGCGTAAATCAACCTGGCGTTGTGCCGAATGCAAAAATGGTGCATCATCTCCCAGACCTACGATGGCGGTGCAGCTGACTCCCTCAGTAGATACCAGTAAGCAATCTGAACTTAATGTACAGGAGGTACTCCAAAGGATTAACAGTCAATTAGCGCCGCTCACAGTCTTGGCTGATGATATCAAAGGTATAAAAATGGAGTTATCCAACCTGCAGACTTCCATCTCTATGGCTCATGATGCAATAACCAAGTTTGCAGATACGGTTTCTGCACTACAAGCCAGGATAGGAGTAGCTGAAGAAGCGATTTCAATAATTCCGTCTCTGCAATCTGAACTTGAGAAGATCGCTGAGAGCTCACGTGACAGTGATCAACGTGCTCGTGCGAACAATATTGAAATAAAGGGAGTTCCAGTCAAACATAAAGAAAATTTGTATGAAATTGCTTCTAAGATTGCCACAGTCGTGAAATTTCCATTTAAAAAAGAGGATATTAACTTCATAACAAGAGTCCCATCACGTCAGCAAAGCTCGGCTAAATCTATAATCATCTCGTTTGTGAACAGATACACCAAAGAAGATTTTATAGCGGCAGCAAGGAGTTTCAAAGATTTATCCCTGGTTCATATCGGATTCACGGCAAATGATCGTGTCTTTGTCAATGATCACTTAACCCTATATAATAAAAACCTATTAGCCAAAGCAAAATCACTGAAAAAAGAAAATAATTTTCAGTACCTGTGGGTAAAACACGGCAAGATACTAGCAAGAAAATCTTCTACGTCCAACATTTTTGCCGTGCAATCAGAAAAGGACCTTCTAAAAATTTGCTAATTTTTATTATGATCTGCATTGCGAACCACCGATTGAGGTACCCTGGCCCTACCGATAAGACCCTTTGTTGTGAATACGATGAGTTGGAATTTCTATTGTTTACTGGTGCGTACAAAAATCGTCCGATGATCTTTGCTGTCTGCTGGCACTTAGAGCTTGTAATGCTTTGCATATTGTGCCTGCTGTTGGTGCGGATATTTTTAAAACTACCTTATTTTCTTTTTTTATCACATGTTGCTAAGCCACGACTCGAGATGCTACTCTTTAGAATACTTATTTTAGTTTGCCTTTGCAGCTTACCTATTTTGTTTAGTATGTACATATTTCGATTTTTATGTGTTATGATGCGTCTTATTTTTAATTTGCTATGGCCTGTTTACGCCAGTTCATATAAACAGATCGCTAAATGTCTACTGTCAGCTTTTTATATTTTATTTTATTCTTGTGCTTATATTTTTTCTTATTTCTTTAGATCGAAGAATCCACACGCATTTCTCTCATTCTTTTACTTTTTGCTGGGATTTTTGATGATACTCGTGCCTAAATACCATACTAGGTTGTACTACTATTTGGGCATTCATATTTTAAACATTTCTCTGTTAACGCTTTATCAACATTATGACTCATATAATTATTACCTCTCAACCCAAAACATTTTTTTCTCCTATTTTAATTATTGGTTGCTACTTACTATCACTGTTCGCCATTAAAGCCTATTATCAAAATGCCAGAGGCCTACGTAGCAAGACTCATATATTCAAAAGAAACGTGTGTTTACAATCCTATGATCTCATTTTAATATCAGAGACTTGGTTGCTAAATGGAATTTGTAATAGTGAGCTCTTTGACAGTAGATACCTGGTTTGGAGAAGGGACCGAGATTACAAAACTACTAATCAGTCGCTGGGTGGAGGAGTGTTAATAGCCGTGAATAAAATACATCCTGCAGCGGAACGAGTGGAGTGGTACTCGTCCGCGGAGGACATATGGGTTACTTTGACCCTTAAATGTAAATTTACTCATACTATATGCAAAATCAATATCTGCTGCCTATACTTATGTGCACAAAATCAGGGCAATACATTTTCAGCTCAACTTACCAATTTCACTAATAAATTAAATGAAATATTCATGTCCAATCCCACTGATAAATTCATCATAATAGGTGATTTTAATTTAAGTAACATAGTATGGACTAAAACGCTTTTTTCTCATTTAGAACCCCAATGCATACAAGGTGAAAGTCAAGAGCTATTCTTTGAAATCGGGACACAATGCAATATACAACAATTCAATGATGTCCCTAATACAAACAACAGAATCCTTGACTTAGTTTTTTCTAACAACGTGGTAAAGGTCTTCCCCAGTTGCGATCCACTGGTCCCTGAAGATGTGCATCACAGAGCATTAGTTATTGATGTACCTTTTAACGTTTACTCACCCTTGAACTCTAATAAAAGACGTATCTACTGTTTAAATCAGGGCGACTATGAATCTATCTGTACTAATCTGGATGATATTTCATGGACTGAAAAGTTACATAATTGCTCACTAGATGATGCCATTAACTTCTTCTATACTACACTTTTCGAATTGCGCGATAAGTACGTGCCATCGAAATGGATTGCTGATGGCAATAAACATCCACCCTGGCATAGTCCTCTTCTTAAAAAAGTTCTTAAACAAAAAAGAAAGTATTTCGATAAATATAAACTTTATGGGAATCTGGAGGACTATCGAACCTATTCGCTTCTAAGGACCAGGGTTAAAGATCTGGAAAATAACTGCTACCAAGAGTATATTGATGAAACTGAGACAAATATAATTAAGAATCCTAAAAAATTCTGGTCCTTCATAAAATCTTCACGTAGTGAGCATAACTCTTTCCCTTCGGTTATGAATTACCAAAGCATATCTGCGGATACTGGTGGGTCTATTTGCAATATATTCTCTTCATACTTTGAGTCTACATTCCAATCTACCTCTTCTTCTACACCGTGTAATAATTCTAGTCCAGGTGTGTATTTTCAATCTCCTAACTATATTGGTAATGTTGAAATAAATTCTCTCGAAATTGAAAAAAATCTCCTCTCACTTGACCTCACTAAAGGTGCTGGACCTGATGGTATTCCTCCCCTTTTTATCGTTAAGTGTGCTTCTCATCTTTCAACTCCATTGTCTTTGCTCTTTAAGCGTTCCATCACAGAAGGTATTGTACCAAACATCTGGAAGTCTGCTTTTGTTACCCCGATCTTTAAAAAAGGTGATCGTAATGATGTTTCTAATTATAGACCTATTTCAAAACTTTGTATTTTTGCCAAGATCTTCGAAAAAATAGTCCATAAACAAGTCTATGCTGCAATTTGTCAGTCTTTCTTAAGTGAGCAGCATGGCTTTATTAAAAACAGATCAACAGTTTCAAATTTACTGCTATCCAATGAATTCATTTCATCAGGTATGGACGGTGGTGGTTTCACTGATTACAGCAAAGCTTTTGACCGAATTGACCATGCTATTTTACTCCATAAGTTGGAATGCGCAGGTATTCATGATAAATTACTCAATTGGTTTTCTTCCTACCTTAGTAATCGCACCCAAGCTGTGACTTTAAACGGTTTCCAATCTGCTTGGGTTTCCATTCCATCGGGTGTTCCTCAGGGATCATTGCTTGGTCCTCTTTTGTTTATCATATTTATAAATGATATTAATACATGCTTCTCACACTCATACTTTCTACTTTATGCTGATGATATGAAAATACTGAAAAAAATTAATAGTACTGACGATTGTGCTTTGCTGCAGGATGACTTAGATCGCCTGGTTATTTATTGCAATCATAATAAGCTTGAACTCAATGTATCGAAATGCTTCGCAATGTCGTTCACTCGGAAACGTCAATCAATTGAGCACCACTATACTCTTAAAAATCAAATTATATCACGAGTGCAGTGGATCCGTGATTTAGGTGTAACATATGACTCGAAACTTATTTTTGATAAACACGTTAAGAGCATTGTAAACAAAGCCTCTAAAGCTCTTGGTTTCGTTATAAGATCAGGTCACAATTTTAAAAATGTTAAAACACTTAAAATTTTATTTTGCTCCTATGTAAGAAGTGTTCTGGAATATGCAAGCCAGGTGTGGAATCCCCATTATATTGTTTATATGGATAGAATCGAATCAATTCAGCGAAGATTTTTAAAGTATCTCGAATATAAAACTAAAGTTTATGATGATAATTATTTTTCCCGCTGTAAACGACATCATCTACTACCTCTTGCCCAGCGTAGGTTTACAGCTGATATCACATTATTGATTGATATTATTAATGGTGATGTGGATTCTCCTGATCTGCTATCTAAAATAAATTTCCGCATCCCTAGCAGGCCGCAACGTCGTGTTTTGAGTCTAGTTCCAGCCTCGTCCAGCACAGGTTATCGTGCCAATTCATACTTTCTACGCACCAGTAAGATAGCTAATAAGTTTATAGACGATCATAATTTAGATATTTTCAATACAAAGAAACAACAAATTCGTCGCCTCACAGCAAATACTTTCTTCGACTCTTCAAACCAATCTCATTAATTAATTGTTAAATGCTAATTTAGTTCTGATCCTGTAATTTTGATATAGTTTATATTAGTTTGATGCTTCTTCTAAAGTTCAAAAAATTGTACAATCGACCGTATATTTATGTTCTATCTGCGAAAACTGAAGGCTTGTAAGTTTTAAATCATGTACCATTTACTTTTTTGTATAAAAGCTGTTTGTTTTCCAAATAAATAAATAAATAAATAAATAAATTAGCTACCTATGCCCCGCGGTTTCACCTGCGTAGACTTCTTTTTATTTGTGGATATTTTCACGGAACCCTAACTTAAAAAAAGTATCCTATGTTAGTACTTGTAATATCAACTATCTGTCAGTGAAAGTCCCGTAGAAATCGGTCCAGACGTTTCAGAGTTTACCCGGAACAAACAGACAGACAGGGAAAATGTAAAAAAAATGTTTTTTTATGTATGTACTTTATATACTTTCATATGAATTCAGTGTAAAGCTGTTAATTTGAAAGTACGAACAGACACTACATTTTTATTTATCTGTATGTATAGATTTTTCGGGATATAGTATCCTATGTCCTTCTCCTGGTTCTAAGCTACCTCCCCACCAAATTTCAGCCAAATCGGTTCAGCCGTTGTTAAGTTACAAATAGTGTAACTAACACGACTTTCTTTTATATATTAATATAAGTGCTACAGTGCATATATAAATATTTAAAATAAAGCTTGACCAAGCTCATAGCTCAATATCCCTTAAGACCAATAAGGCAGCATTGCCACGCTAAAAAGCAATTCTATTTAAGCCCGCCCGTCAAGAATTCTACACATGAGGTTAGCGGGCCTAGTACAAGTTTTAAGAGCGCGGTTTGCAGAGGTCGTGGATTCGAGTCCCGCCTGATATTCATATTTTCTCCAACCAGTATAAGAATTTTGAATACAAGCATGTGTGCAATGAAAAGAATATAGTGTTTGACAAATCGCTATAAGCTTAAGCCTAGAGCCGCTGAATGTATATTTAGCTGCTAACTGGTAAACCGATATCATAAAAATATGGAGGAACTTTCCACCTTCCACAGGAGTTCTTTTTATAATCTATTCTACTAACTGCTTTCTCGGACACGTCTTTCGTCACGAGAGATACGAGCAGCTCTAGCTCATTATGATGGGCAAAATAGCCGGAAGACGAGGAGTTGGCCGCAGAAAGAAGTCCTGCCTGAGGAGCATTCGCGAATGGACCGGCATCAAGAGCGCTGCAGAGTTGTTCCACCTCGCAAAGAATGGCAGATTCAGAGCTGGTTGCCATCCTTCATTAATTGGAGAGGCACTTGAAGAAGAAGACTGTTACCCTTGACTTAACTCGTGAGATGATCTCCAGCATCCTCTCTGCGTTTCCAAAATTTTACAAGACTGCTATTAATTTGTTACCCTGAATTAGATTTCTTAACTATATTTAAAATTTCAACCAACTCGGGTTTCCGTCCAGAAAGGTAAGAAGTATCTGGAATGATTTCATTTATCTGGCAAATATATATATTCCTACAAGAGTTTATTGCTATGTTACAATAAATTACCGATCCAATAAAATTGGTTATGGCTTATTTGTTTATATCTTGTTGTTTATAGATGATAAGGGTAGAGGAAAACGGAAGAAACGGGGGATTGTGTGATGACAAAGGAAAAGGTGGCCGAAAGAAAATATATTACTTATGATTGTATAGTAACTGTTATTTGTAGAGATTTCAGTATTACAATGTCCATGTGACAGCCGTGGTGGCCACGGGGTTTGAACAGTTCGAATTCCAGAGTCCAGTACCAAAAAAAATTTTCTAAAAAAAAATATGTAATGATTTAACACGGCGCGCTTGATGCACGGTGAATGAAAACATCGTGAGGAAACCTGCATATGTCTGACAATTAATTCAAAGACGTATGTATAGTGCCTGAGACGGCGATGGACTCACCCTCTGTCACGTTTGCACTTAAAAATTAACCGTGAAATGTAGGTGTCATTGTTACAATACCTCTAAGTACCCCTGCTGGGATGGCGAGAGCATGTCATTTGAGGACTTAAATGCTACGCCACTCAACACGAGTAGTTTGTCATTACGTGTACTCGACAGCTTAGTATTTATCCCAAGTCTCAAGGACTCTTCTGACACATTACTTAGCGAAAACTTAACACTTCTCAACGCGAAACTTTTTCCCTGTAACGTCTACCAAAACATATTTTGTATTTCGCTCTGGATATTTTGTTAGTTTCATTAAGACGCGCGCGAAGAACTATTGATATCCTTTATGTACTTTTAAGGTTATTCATCATATCCCAGGCTTTATCCCATACATTGTTGGCGTCGACACTTGATTCGACCAGATGTAACCGATCACATGATTTATATACTAAGCGACTCCCATCTTAACCCCTTTTACGAGGATAATCGATAATCTGGGTTAAACCAGTTTTCAGACTCTCTTATGCCTCTGACTGATCTAAAACGATTACCAAAGATGTTGAATTCGCAACCGGGATCGACGATTTAACGTGTTCTCCGAGGCACGGAGGGAACTAGGGCGGTCAGCCTTCCAACTTGGGTTAGGGTTGCTTACACACGCCCCGGACCGTCCACCCAATAGCTAGGGTCTAAGAATTTGGCTATGGTATCCCCTGCCTGTCGTAAGAGGCGACTAAAAGGGGGCCCGGGAAGGTGGCAGCGCGATGTGCGACGCGCTGCCTTGCAGTGCAAGGTCTTCAGGGGCAGCGGCGCAGCTGCACCGGAGATGTGCCCCGGCAAAGTGTGGGGGGACACCGGTGCGATCTATCAGAGTACCCGGAGTCTCCCCTGAGCATTGAGGATGGCCAACGGGGGGGGTTTTAGTGCGGTAAACAATCCCACATACCCCGACCTTCCTCTTCCAGGGCGGTCGGGGACCTTTTTAAGGTTTCCCCTTCAGAGGGTTGCTTAACTTCGCTGATTGAATGATATGTGCAATAGCAACTGGCCCACAAGCTTATAATTTTGTGCATTCGTTACACCTAAAATGAGGTCTTTATAAAAATAGCATAGATATGGTATCTCACTTTGATCGTGTTTCCTTAAATCTGTAAATACTGTCCTTCTCTGGCACCTGACAGAATATATCTTTGTCTATTCAGGTAAATTTAAATTGTAGTGTCTCTTTATAGTTCCAAATTTACAGCGTTTCACTAAATGCATGTGAAAGTATACGGTAAGGTCCTTTGATATGCTTTGAGTAAAATAAACTGTCAGTTTGATAATTCGGGCTAATCTCCAAAACGGCTGGACCGATTTTAACGGGACTTTCAATGGTAGATAGCTAATATTACAAGGAGTAACTTAAGCTACTTTTTTAAATATTTGGGTTCCGCGGGTCACCCATGAAATTAAATCTACGCGGGTCAAACCGCAGGGCAGAGCAAGTTTAAAATATGAATATGGACATCCTGAAAGGTAGTTGGACTCAATAACTAAACTAACTACATAAATCTCATCGGCCGCCATCTATCTAGCAAGTTATACTCCGTCCATACATTATAGAACATAATAGGTTAGGAGCATCTCGAATGAATAGTGCAGTTAGTTAGCGAAAATCGTATTAATTTAGTCGACGGGCTGACTACGTTCATGTGAATGGAACTTAATAACTACGTACGTGAAGTGCGACTGAAATTTACTAAATTTTAAAAACACGTGGTGAAAAGCAACGAAATGATGGATGAAATATCGGTGTGAGGTGTAAAAGCTGATATGGTTAAAATGAAGAAGCCGTGGTGGCCTTGAGGTTAGAGCAGTCGCCTGCTTCGCAAGTTCAAATCCCAGCGGGGTCTGTACCAATGAGTTTTTCGTACGATTTCCAGCGGCCTGAGCTATGGCTTTTCCTAAAAAATACTGAAGTGCAGTAATTTCACCCCACGTGTTTTACGATGAAGGGAAATATCGTGAGAAAACCTGCATGTTTTTGATTAGTAATTCAATGCCGTATGTATAGTGCTTGAGACGGCGATGGACTCACCCTCTGTCACGTTGGCACTTAATCATATTCGGTGAAATGTAGGTCTTTCTGGGATGGCGTGAGCATATTAATTTTATTTTTTAAACGAAGACTCCTATTTCCTACGACGTAATAATTTACTTTAACCATCAACGAGACACATGTTACTAACTTCTTTATAAGAGAACTTGTTAGTAACAATAATAACCCAAGCGCTCCGTACACATATCAAGGGCTGCCACGAAACACTCCCACTACTCAATTTAAAGTGAAAATTAAGTGAACGCTGTCATAGCGGGAATGTTCCTGACGCATCCCTGATAAATGGGCTGTGCTTTCAAAACATTGTACATAAACCAGTTTTAGTTGACACTTGTTTACAATATTGTTTGGAGTAACAACAAGGTCAATGTATATTAGTGGGTCGTAGAACGATTTAAGTATACTTTGTGATAACAAAATGCAGCTCTTTCGTCCTTCCACAGCTTTAGAAAATAATTAATAATTTGTGTTGTGACGACGTCAGCTTTGCTGCTGTGATGTCATACCATTTTAGGGTTCCCTAGGTAAGCACGGAGTACGTTTTGTTCAATTCTCCATCTTCGTATATCACATGCTTTTTATAAATGGTGTTCCTTTATAAAAGTCAAAGAATAACACTAAAAATCCAAACTGTACCAAAAATCTTTCAGCAATGGATAGTTACATTATCAACGAGTAACATAGGCTATTTTTTATCACTGTACGGGAACGGGAACTATGCTTGTGAAGCCGCTTGACGTCCGCTAGTATAAAAACTTTTTTATTACGTGTAATAAAATAATAAAGAGTTTAAGATTTAAAAGTTCGATATTAGTGCTTACGACATAATCGTATATTAATATAAAAAAATATATATATTATTAGTGCACAAGGTTTATTCCAAATAGAAAAATCCAACGAAAAATGTCCCCCGACAATGGAAGCTGCGTTGAAAGTTGGAGTGCAAGTAATATAATGGCTCATTGTACCACGTTGTTGATAAAGTATATGCATTTAGGGATGCCACAACCATTATCAAATAAAGTTTATTTATCTATACATACATACATATGCTCACGCCTGTATTCCCCGAAGGGGTAGGCAGAGGTGTTGTAATCACAACACCCACTTTTCACCGAAGATGATTAAGTGCCAACGTGACAGATGGTGAGTCCATCGACGTCTCAGACACTTTACATACGTTATTGAATTACTTCTCAGAAATATGCAGGTTTCCTCACGATGTTTTCCTTCACCGTAAAGCACGTGGTGTGAAATCTCTGTACATAAGTTTTTAAGAAAAACTCATTGGTACAGGCCCCGCTAGGATTCGAACTTGCGTCGCTTGCGTAGCAGGCGACTGCTCAAACCTCAAGGCCACCACGGCTCTTTTACATTTAAATACATAGGTTAACAAAATACCTATTGATTTTCATCACATAATTTTTTACAGGTACATATAAATTAGCAAGAAAACCTCAATATGAGCGAACTGAGAACGCAAAGTTAACATATTTAATCAATAAAGTTATACAATAAGTTAATTCTAACTTTGTCGTGAAATATTCCGAGGCCTCCATAATGCCCGACTGAATGTTCAATGTTTCTCAACTCATAATACTTATGATACGAAGTTAAAGTGTTAGGCTGCTCTGAATATTAGTACATAATAATTTTAAGAGCTTAGAGCCTGAAGCAGTCAAGATCCATTGCTTCAAGCGTACAAACATACAGGTGTTGTAATCACAACACCCACTTTTCACCGAAGATGATTATGTGTCTTTGAATTACTTCTCAGACATATGCAGGTTTCCTCACGATGTTTTCCTTCACCGTAAAGCACGTGATGTGAAAATCACTGTACATAAGTTTTTAGAAAAACTCGTTGGTACAGGTGCTGCTGGGATTCGAACTTGCGTCACATGCGTGGCCACTCAAATAGTAGCTAATTACTAATTGGTACAGTTTGCCTGGGCACATACCCAGGGCAGCTGTATCGCCGCCCTTGGAGACCTCGCTGTGCCCCCCGTGTAGCCGCCTCTTACAACAGGCAGGGAATACAATAGCTAAATTCCTAAACCCTGATTATTGAGTTGAAAGCAACAAAAGCAATCCTAACCCAAGCCAGTTGGTACTTGGATGGGTGACCGCTCGAGTTTCCCCCGTGCCTAGGAAAGCATACGCGAAGGTCAGGTGGCAGTCACTTCGCATAAAAATCAAGTGATTAGCCACATCGGGTTGAATCAAGTGTCGACCCCAACAATGTATAGAATAAGATAATGAAATGAAGATGACCTTTAAATATTTATTAAATAAGACGTGACAGCCCTTAACAGGGGTGTTAAGGCCGCTTCCGAGTTGCATAGCAGCTCACCCTTTGTTGCACCCACTTTTGCCCGCTCTCAAACATCCTGTATATTTAAATTTTAAATTCTACACCCTGCATAAATTCCATCTAGAATGCATGACGCGATGAATGCAAAGCAATTTCACGTTATTCAGGATTTTTTTACACTTTTGCTATTGAGTTAGCTCTGAGATATTTATTTCTACTTTATACTTTTCCATTGTGGAAACACTAAGCGGGGGCAGCAAAGGGTCCTTACCCATTGAACTCTAACGCATTAAAGGCCCTTTGTCAACAATGTGAAATATACTCGTATTTATAATGTCAATAATGTATAAAAATAAATATGATTTACACTTATAAAAATATTAGGAAAAATACTAACACGAGGGAAACTAGAGCCCACGAAAGCGTATTAAGAACTTCAGAGCTTTGAAGTGTCATTATGGTTCAGTAAAATTAAATTTAATAGCTAAGAAGTTCGACAGTTGGCCCTTTGTTGCGTACTCTCAACTCAAATAGATCTAAAAAATGGCCAAAAAGAACCTTGTTGCTACGCTTGAATAACGCGGCTGGTCGCTGAAAGGGGGGTGTACTTGTTATGTCTAACGATTGATTTAGTTTGTGGCTAAAGTCACCGGCAAAAGCTAGTCAGACAGGGAAAACAGTAAAGCTTCTACATTTCAAGCGTCGATTGGTATCGATTTCAAATTGCATTGTGAAATTGAAACGAGGAATTTATTGAGAATCTCAATACTATCTCAGCGAGTATCGTCTTTTAATTGGTTCCTTTTGTTTACTTAAAGGCAGCAATCACGTCAAAACCCAGTCCATTCTTCTTCTTAACGTGTCGATGTCAGATATTTTAAATTGTTGCAGAACTTGGGTACTTCAACAACATAATTGTTGGCAGCCATCAGATCTTCCCGCGTGCAGCTGGTGGGGCACGCAGGGCACGATATGAGGTGGGCCATAGTTTGGAGTGTAGTGCAAACACATCTCATGTTGGCGTCATTAGTGAAACCCAACCTGATCATGTTCTCCTTGTTCCGACCGATCTGAGTCTGAAGTCCATTCTAAAAGTTTATTTAAAAGAATTCAATTTATACTACTTAAAGACGAAAAAAATACAAATAATCTAGACTTCTATGGTTTAGACAATATAGTACTCATCAAGGGGCCTGTACCAATGAGATTTTCTAAAAATGTATGTGCAGTAATTTCACACCACGTGCTACTGTGAAGGAAAACATCGTGAGGAAACCTGCATATGTCAGACAAGTAATTCAAAGATGTATACCTGCGACGGCGATGGACTCACCTTCTGTCACGTTGGCATCTTATCGTCTTCGGTGAAAAGTGGGTGTTATTATTACAACACCTCTGCCTACTCCTTCGGGGAATACAGGCGTGAGCATATGTATGTATGTACCACCAGCCGATGTTCTGTTCTGACATAAAATGCTCCTAAATTCTTGAATAATATGAGTATTGTAAACTCAGATTGACCCAACTCTGTGGGCCTCAACGAAAATGAAAATTAATGTATTCAGGCCACAGTGTAAATGGGACTCACTTTTCGGGACACAACGTTAACCACCCAACTATCGTACTGCCGTGATTAATGCCGTTATCTATCAAAACCTTTGTATTGAACATGCAAAAACTGTGATTGTGACTTTTCAATGACAACACCTATTTGAGACTTAAAAGTTACCTTCCAAAACTATTCAAGGTATAAAAAATTGGGGAACACAGATTTTTTCATCTCAGTATAATAGCTTTAAAAGTTAAAAATTTACCAGATGTCGGATGACGGCCTGTTAGTTATGCCACGGCAGTATATCTGTCGTTCTGTGAAATGAATGTTGCCGTTAAATCAAAATGCAGATCCAATTTTCAATGAATACCGACATTATAAGGGCAGAGCTCGTTAGCCGGGTTTCGATCGATATCTCGAGTGATTTAATATTGTCTGATCACCCTCTCATTATTCTCTACTATGATTATAAAATGATCGGGTGAGCCAACTAATTATACTATTAATCTTATGTTTCTATGAGAGCCTTACTTACTGGGCCCCGAGGCTGATATTTTCTCGGCTGATATTAACTCTGTTATAACAATAGTAAGCTAAAGTTTGGAATGAATGAAGACTAAAAAAATTTCATACTACTTAGGATGAAAATAACCACAATGACGTCACGACAGCCTCCACTTTTTTCCAAAGAGGAAATGTTTTTGGATTTTAAAGTGTTATCATGAAACAGACGCACATTGCCGTCATACGTATGCCCATGTGTTAAGTTGTAATCGATGTGGCGTTATGCGATTATCATTCTTTATTTTGTGAGGGGTCACCACTGTGAGGAGAGCAAGTGTTCATGCTCATCCTCAGCAAAGGCAGGATCATCCAACCAGGGTGTCATGCCTGGGAAACCGCGGCTCCAACTGTTCTAATTTGAAACTTGTATATATATTGTATAGTCTTGTATAAAGTTGTCTCGCACACCTGCCATTAATATTTTTCATTTCGCTGTTTCCTAGTTGTCTGGTAGAGATCGCTCTAGCGATAAGACAGCCTTTTGTTACCATATATTATTAATATAACTAGAATATCTGTACTATATTATGGTGTGCAATAAAGCATATATTATTATTATTATTATATACTGCAACGCGCTTGAAAACTCTTATTGCGCGATTTAGGTTCTCGTGTACTCAAACTTTGCAATTGTTTAGCGAGTAGCGCCATCTATGTAGCGAGTGAAGCAGCTACAATTTCATTTTTAAAAGGAGAACTATTTGAACAACTTTGTAAGATTAAATAAAACATCTAGGTACTTTAAAAGTGTACACAAATTTACCACATAGTAATCTACATCGTTCCCTGTTGGCAGCACAATCAACTGCACTTCATTGCGAAATAACAACCTTTTCGTATCTTTCGCCGCTTCAGTGGGCTTGACGCGACGTTGGGGTGCATTCTAACACCCTACTATTGGTAGAACGAGTACCTAACAATATTATCTTAATGTCTCATAAGAGGGTAGGCAGTTTTAGAACAACCATTTATCACAGCGGAGCCTGTACCAATGAGTTTTTGTAAAAAAAATATGCGCTGTTATTTCACACTACGTGCTTTACGGTGAAGGAAAAAATCTTGAGGAAACCTGCATATGTCTGAGAAGTATTTCAAAGACGTATGTATAGTGCCTGAGACGGTGATGAACTCACGCGAGAACCCGATTTATAGGGAAAAAATATTATAATTCCCAAAAATATTTTTACATTACACACTCACAAAAACTTACACTTACAAGGCCGAGTTGCGAATTATAGAGGGACCTTGTACTTAGTAGAATCTATTTCATACTTCTGTAGTGCCAAAGTATAATACAATTCGATATAATCGTATTTCGATGCGATTAATTAAAACTATTTAATGTACACGTACTTATATAAAGATCTTGTAAGAAGGTAGATAATACCCGCTTACAAGATTGCGCTGTATTATTTTATATCTCGATGTTGAGGTTCTCTTTTATCTACGTATATATGTCAACGATAAATGTCAAGATTTGCACAAAATCAGGGTTGTCCATTAAATACCAGGTCTGATCAATTACGGTGTTTCATTCCAAGGTCTGCTCTAGTTTATCCTGGCTTCCAGGCCTAATATACTTTGTTATACGCAAACTATTCCATACCAGAGTGCCTAGTGTGAATCTTCTTCTAATCACCGTCACAAGTCACAAGATTTGTATGGGCTCACAGTAGTGACATCTGTAGGCCGACAGACGGCGCTGTTTCGATCCTATACAAATCTGCGATTACGTCGACGCGATGACTAGTGACAGCGGCAGTGAAAAATTCGCACAAGGTCTTCAGAAATCGAGAAATAAGTGAGATAGCCAACCAATAGTAGTAAATTCATACATGTTCTTTGTTTTCCTTCCCGGACCTGATGGAGTACGCGTGGCTTGTTTCCGATTACACAGTTCGATGATGCGCAACCACCCCATGACGTGTAATTGAAAACATATCGATGCTAATATAAGTAGTGTTAAGGAAGCAATTTGGTTTGGGTGGAACTTGAATGGACGGATAGCGTGAATTGTAACGAGGGTTTGATGCCAATATTAACGCAAGAATCAACACAAGAAACATATTGTGAAATGGAAACGAGATATTCTTCACAGAATATTTAATCAGCCGTGGTGGCCTCGGGGTTTGAGCAGTCGCCTGCTACGCAAGCGACGCAAGTTCGAATCCCAGCGTGAGGAAACCTGCATATATCTGTAAAATATTTCAAAGGCGTATATATAGTGACTGAGGCGAGGCGATAGACTCAATATCTGTCATGTTTGGCACTTAATCATCATCGGTGAAAAGTGGGTGTTGTTGCTACAACACTTCTGCCTACCCCTTCGGGGAACACATTCGTGAGTATATTTAAATACATACATACATACAAATGCTCTTCACGATGTTTTCCTTCACCTTAAAACACGTGGTGTGAAATCAAAGACATAAGTTTTTTAGAAAAACTCATTGGTACAGGCCCCGCTGGGATTCGAACTTGCGTCGCTTGCGTAGCAGGCTACTGCTCAAACCTCAAGCCCACCACGGCTATATTAAAATATTAAAATAAAATGTAATAAAAAATAAACAAACCAAATATTAAAGGAATATGCACTTTTATACAAATGAAATCAGTAATACAAATCTTCGGACAAAGCATATAATCCAGCACGGACTTCTTTAAGGGCAGACATAGTGTCATGAGGCTTCAGGACGAAATCCCTGAACTTGGGCCCGCGAGCCTCGATGATGTAAGCATGGGTTAAGCCGTGCACGAAGTAAGCCCAATCTATGGACTTCCCTGTTCCAATCTTACTGTTGAAGTCCTTCACATGACCTGGCCTGAATGTTTCCCCGTCCACCTTGTGCATTGCCTGAAAATATTTGCAAAATCATATCCCTGGCCTTATCCCATACATTGTTGGGGTCAGCACTTGATTCAACCCGATTTGGCTGATCACCTGATTTTTATACGAAGCGCAGTCGCTTCGTATAAAAATCCCGGTAATCCCACGGAAACGAGAACTACGCGGGTGAAACCGCGTGACGTCCGCTAGTATTAATTTAAAGTGAATTTGTATTTATAAACGTATATTTTGAGGAGCTCGTGGCACAGTTGCTATTGCGCATATCATTCGATCAGGGAAGTTAAGCCGCCCTAGCCTGTAATTGGATGGGTGACCGCCCGAGTTCCCTCCGTGCCTCGGAGAGCACGTTAAGCCGTCGGTCCCGGTTGCCAATTTATCATCTTTGGCAATCGTTACAGGTCAGTCGGAGGCCTAAAATAGTCTGACAACTGGTTTAACCCAGATCACAGATTTTCCTCGTTAAGGGGCTTGCGAAGGTCAGATGGCAGTCGCTTCGTATAAAAATCAGGTGATCAGCCACATCGGCTTGAATCAAGTGTATCGGATAAGGCCAGGGAGATGATGATGATGATGATGATGTGAATGTACTTGGTATTGTTTTCACTTCATACCTTGGCTACTTTCAAAGCGACAGCTCTGTGGTCCTTGGTGTCTTGAAAAGGTCCCTTTCGCGCTTCCCATGGAAAGATCACGGCGTTCCCACTAGCATGGACCGAGACGTATGCTCGGAAATGATACCGTTGGAGTAAGTCCTGGAAACAAAACCCATACTAATTGTAGGGTTAACAATTAAAGAGAGATAACATACAATGGGACGTCTCATACGAAATTCGAAGCAGTCTGTCTGTGTACTTGACCTCATGTAAGATTGGAGTCAAATCATCATCATCATCGTCCCTGGCCTTATCCCATACATTGTTGTGGTCAGCACTTGATTCAACCCGATGAGGCTGATCACCTGATTTTTATACGAAGCGACTGCCATCTGACCTTCGCAACCCCTTTTACGAGGATAATCTGTGATCTGGGTTAAACCAGTTGTCAGAATATTTTAGGCCTCCGACTGACCTGTAACGATTGCCAAAGATGATAAATTGGCAACCCGGATCGACGGCTTAACGTGCTCTCCGAGGCACGGAGGGAACTCGGGCGGTCACCCATCCAATTACTGGCTAAGGCTAGGGTTGCTTAACTTCGCTGATCGGAGTCAAATGATGATCGTATATTTGTGTTTGTATGCTTACAAGTCTCTAAGGCTGTATGAGAGGAAGTGGAGGAGTTGTGTAGAGAAAAATCGAACGTTCAGGTACGGCTACCTTATTCATACAGATAAATAAAATTGTTTGTTTGTTATTCCAAATTATCAGATTTTCACTAAATGCATATGAAAGTTTATACGGGAGTCACATTAAAAACCATGTTTTTTTTTCTGTCTGTCTGTTTGTTCCAGCTTATCTCCGAAACGGTTAAACCCATATTAACGGAACTCACTGGCGGATAGCTAATGTTACAAGGAGTGACTTTTATTAAAAAATAATAGGATTCCGCGGGCCACACATGAAATTAACTCAACGCGGGTGAAACCGCAGGGTACAGCTAGCACCGCATTAACATAGATTAAGACAGTCCTTGGCTCCGTCTCTTTCTGTGCTATGGATTTAAAAAGGGATGGACATAGTTTTAGTCCGAGTTTGATGTAGTCTTCGTTGATGCCATGTTTTGTAATATCCCCCCTATTGAGTATGGTTTGGAATAGATTCAAAGGCGAATTATATTCACTTACCCGTAGGGCAATAGTTTCCTTTTCAGAAAAGGGCACAGGTCCACAATAATTCGGGGAACAGGTGTCAGAGGATGCCCTTCCACACCATTGGTGGCTGAAATGCAACTACAAAACATAAGGGTCCTCGAAGGGGTAGCCACATTGCTATAAAGACTGTATTCTTACGAGCAAGGTGTCAATCGTTTCTCAAATTCAAAATATTTAATTCATTAGACTTTTAACAGACGTACATGCAAATCGTCAGAATGACTTTTTTCTCTTGATTATGCAGGATTACACGTGTTACCGATGGGCTCAGAAGGTTGCTTTGACTAAGAAGAACCCGGCAAGAAACTTAGTAATCTTTTCAAAGATTTTCATAATTTCTAAAAAAAACTTATGTGCAGTGATTTCACCCCACGTACCTTACGGTTAAGGAAAACAGGAATAATTAATAAATAAAGTTACACTAGATAAACTTCAGAAATAAATACAGTGCAAAGTTTACGTCATTTGTATCGAGGTGCGACTGTTTATAATGCCGAGGGAAATTCCCATTCCGACTTATTGTGACCGCTCTTGATTGTTTGTTAACACTTCAGATGGAGTGGATACAAAGTACTGACAAATTGAGTAAGGAATTTAAGCTTGTGCCTGGAGCTTCGCCTGGAAGATTTCATATAAGTACCAACTTTCAACCCACACTTAACCGCCTAAGAGGTTGAATTTCGAAAAACATTTCTTAGTGCTTACTTCACTAAGAACACACCTTGCTAATTTCATGTAACTAGGGTCGATGATTCAGGTTGTGCGTTGATATATAAGTCAGTCAGGAATTTATACATACGTACCTATAGATCGGTGCACGAATCAACTCGCACTAATCCTAGTTTTATGCCATATTTGTACAGTATACTAGCGGACGTCACGCAGTTTCACTCACTTAGTTTCTCTTCCCGTCGGAGTACGGGGATAAAATATAGCTTATTTTAGACGCTGATAATGTACCTATCCTTTACGGAATATTGTTTTCAAATTGATCCAGTAGTTTTTAAGTTACATACAAAAATACAATATACAAATCTTTTATATATGATAATATCATAGTTTACAAATAGACCCATTTGATCTGTTTAATGATAACCACTCACTCAAAGTTTCTATTCAGGTTCACTCCAAAGCAATCCCCACTGAATCTGCGTCTATTCTTAAGCCACATTTTGTCTGTAGTCATGGCGTATTCGTATCCATCTGGATTCAGGAGAGGAATGAAGTGCCTGTAAATCATAAAACAGTTTCTACGGCTTCTCAGAATGATCCTTGAAGGAGTTGACTGAGAGGCTACAGCGCCCACTTTTCATCCAAGATTACTCATTGTTACAGATCGGAGGAGCTTGGGTTATACTTGATTATTTATACAAAAGCGCTATATAGACACAGAACAAATACAATTACTCTGCTATACGTACTACTGTAGACTTATCTTCAGAACGTAAAGGTCACAACCAAATAAACAGCAAAATACCACAACTTAATCAAACACTACCCTCGCAATGTTGTCATTCTGTGGTGAGTAAAGTTTCTTGAAGCGTATTTGCGAACTATATGACATGACTGAGCTGATGTAATTCAATAACGTACCTAATATGTTCATGCCTGTAATCCCCAAACGGGTAGTCAGAGGAGGTACTTATAGTACACCCATATTTCGACAGACCCATAATAGGAGGACTTATAGAGGGAGAACTTATATTGCTCTTAACTTCGGGCTGTCACTGGGAAATTACAGATGGAAAAATCCCATACCGCATACGGTATTAAACTGTGAATTAATGATACTCTTGTATGTTTAGGTCTTCTCAGGGCTCCCGATGAGGGAGAGTAGATTCAATCCCACTTTTCTCAGGCGTCAATATTGCTGTTCAACATGGCAATGCTGCCAGGGTCAAGTTTTCTGCTTGTAATTATTTTTTATATTAGAAATATAATACAGTTTTTATTCAATAAGATATGTTCTCAGACGTATCGTTATGATTGATGGATTCCTTCACTATTTAATTTTTCTAAAAACTCATTCGTAAGATTGTAACTCGCGTTGCTTGCATTGCACGCGATTAATCGAATACTAGCTCTTAGGCTTCTTGTTTTAGATGACTTTTAAGGCCACTGTTTACTATATAATTCAAACGCTTAATTCTATTTATCTTCTTAAAAATATGTAGGAATAAAAATAATACGCATACCACTCCTTGTCCCTAATAAACTCTGGTTGTTGGGTGAAATTGTAAGCAAGACTCTCAATCATGTAGAGTATTGCTTGGACTGATAACCACTCGCGACCATGCATGCCTCCTTCGACAAGCATTAGTGAATGCCTTTTGTTGCCCTTTGAAGCTATTCTGAGCATCTGCAAAGTCAACAATCACAGCTCAATAAAATATAGGTTGGTGACCCAACTGCTCAATGTCATTCAAACATTACGACATCGTGATATCAAAATATGAAAAAAAATTCAGAGGCGGTTTGTAATTAAATTCCAATGTGGGCCCCATTTCGAGCCATTTACACCAAATACTCATGTCGACAAAATGAAATGTGCTTATTATGAACTTAAGAAGTTCATGATGCTTTTAAGTAATTACAATTTTGCAGTGAAAAAATGAAACGTCAAGCTCAGAAGTTCTTAACACGCTCTTCTTAAGCCGATGATGGAGGGCTTCTGTTAGCAACGTGACTATAATACCATTAAGGCATCATCATCATCGTCATCACGGCTACTTCATCTTGTCAGATGATTGTTGACCATTAAGTACAGAAGCATAAATGAATGTCCTTGAATGTAATCCCACCTTTATGTCTCTCCTCTGCGCAGTTGTTCCAATAGTGGAGAGTGAGCAAACAGTAGGGTTGGCAGCGGCTACATCGGTAAGGAATTTGTTAATTTCATTCAAAGTCGGTGCTAGAGTCCACGACCGTTCTAGAAACGAAACGCTAAATGTTATTGAATTATAAATTTAACGTTCTCGTTTTAACTTCATCCCCTTATGACAAAACATAGAGTAAGATACTCCTTGCTTTAAAATGTTCTCTCTCTTTCTGTAATTACGTATTTAAAAAGGGATGGACATAGTTTTAGTCAGAGTTTAATCTCGTCTTCATGTAAACGTAAAACAGAGCAGAGCAATACGAATTACGTTCTACATGTTTACTAAGAGGGCGATCTATATTTGAAATTATACAGCTTATTACTCACGTAATCACGTTTTATATTAATAGCAATAATGTTAAGTGTATGTGTGACAAAATAATAGCGGTAAGAAGAGAAAACAGTGAGCGTGCTTCATTGACAAAGGAAGTAGTAAAATATCCATAGACTAAACAAGATATGGAAACAGAGAAGCGATTACATTGTAGTCAATCCACAGATGTAAGATATATATATTGAACACAAGTCTCCATATAGTTCCGCAGAGGTACTGTTTAGTTATGGTATATCACCTAAACACCAAAGAGAGGTCATAATGAAACCAAATTCCAATTTCAAAGCTGCTCGACGGCAAACAGTCCCGTAAACAAATAATGCTATCATGAAGTAATTTTGTTTTTCTGAGTAAGGTCGCCAGTGCTCTTTAGAGGAGAGGAGAATGAATGAAGTGGAGTCAAGCAGTATGTAGCTGCACAATAAGAGTTTTCAAGCACATGGCAGTATATATACAAGATTCCAACTAGAACAGTTGGAGTCGCGGTTCCCTAGACATGACATCCGCCTGGCTGGAAGATCTTCCTTTTGCCGGGAATGAGAATGATCACTCGCTCTCCCCACACATTGCATTAATAGTTAGATACATTGCATTAATACGTAGGAGGACAACTATGATAGTTATAGCAGCGCATATGTTTGATGTTTAATTGTATGGTACTGAAGTGAAACGTCAAAGCTCAGAAGTTCTTAATAGGCTTTGCTTAAAGGTGGTAGGCCCTCAGGTCTGCCACGAGTTATGTTTTTTTCATTAGGTAATTTTAGGAATCTGTCTCGGTTACATACAGACAGACTGGTAAGTGTTATTAGGCTGCAATAGTCACTACCTTTCTTCGTTTGTATAACTCAGTATGCATTCCGAGTGGTCTGTTCATCATTCTTTACACAAATCAACTTAAAAAGTTTCGCTAGTTTACCACGGAACTTATTTCGAGTTGATAAATTATAATTTTATTAATGCACGAGCGCCAGTTTAAAAAGTTTTATAAAAGTTGATACTTTAGCAAATGCACGCTGTTGTTCCACTTTGATCGATTGCCACATAGATAGATTGCTTTTATATATTGTAATACTAGATATAGCCCACTGTTTCACCCGCGTAGATTTAATTTCATTCCCGCGGAACCCTAAATGTGTTTTTTAACAAAAGAAGCCTAAGTTACTCCTTGTAACATTACTACCAGTCAAAGTTCTGTTAAAATCGATCCAGTCGAATATTAGCCGGAACAAACAGACAGACAGACAGACAAGAGAAAAATAGTGAGATTAGTGTAACGCTGTTATTTTGGAATAACAAACAGACTCTTCCATTTTATTTATCTGTGTGTATATTTGTATGTATGTATAGATTAGCGTAGAACTTATAATCAAATGACTGAAAGGGTATATGTAGAAAAAAGTTTTTGGGTTTCTTAAGCATTGATAATGCATGATTCTCATTGAGGCCTCTACTTTAAGCTCTTATTGTGGTGGTTATCCGTCTGAGTACCAGTGACAAATGTATACACATCATATACATCTGTCTCTTACATTACGTCGAGTTGATGTTGCAATAAGAATTATGGTATGGCGCTTGGTTATGTAAACGTCTGAGGGACAAGCGAGTATACAACTGTTCTTACTGGAAACTTTCATGTATTCATACATATGCTAAGGTCTGTATTCCCCGAAGGGGTAGGCAGAGGTGTTGTTATCACAACACCCACTTTTCACCGAATTTGATTAAGTGCCAACGTGACAGATGGTGAGTCACTTTACATACGTCATTAAATTACTTTTCAGAAATATGCAGGTTTCCTCACGATGTTTTCCTTCACGGTAAAGCACGTGGTGTGAAATCACTGTACATAAGTTTTTTTAGAAAAACTCATTGGTACAGGCCCCGCTGGGATTCGAACTTGCATCGCTTGCGTAGCAGGCCACTGTCATCTCAAGCTACGCATTTAGTTATAAGTAGATGTACTAGATTTTTTGTTATGTTAATTTTTATCGACATTTGTGCATTGGAACATTGTCCATGAGCTTACGTTTTTTAAATTATTTATTTTGTATTCTTTAAATTGTA
Source organism: Watsonalla binaria (assembly GCA_929442735.1). Classification (NCBI taxonomy): domain Eukaryota; kingdom Metazoa; phylum Arthropoda; class Insecta; order Lepidoptera; family Drepanidae; genus Watsonalla; species Watsonalla binaria. The sequence goes on from OV838938.1 coordinate 7,391,815, forward strand.
TAATATTTTTGAAAAGAGTAATTACTGAGTTTCTTGCCAGGTTCTTCTCAGTAAAAGCAACCTTCCGAACCTGGCGGTAGCATGTATAATCCTGTATAATTGTGTCATTCTGACGATTTGAAAGTGCTTTGTAAAAGTCTAATCGAATAAAGATACTTTTGACTTTGACTTTGACTGCTCTAACCCCGAGGCCACCACGGCTTTCATGTACTCAATTCACATCTATAGCGCGGTTTAGGTTGTGCAAAAATTTGTGACTACCGGGAAAAGTGCTATCTATGTAGCTAGGCGTTGTTAAAATTGCATGACGCTACATGTTGATTATTAATGAATCAAAATGTCATCATGCGTCATGCAATTTTTAATAGCATTATCTTCAACCGAGACGGCCCACGCAAATTTTATTAAAAGCTTTTATTAACTTGCAATATTGCATACATATGTTAATCAGTGGTATTTTGACGATTGATATTAAATTTGGTATACACCCTTATTTTGGATGACAATGCATATGACGTCAGTGACATACGTACATATGCTCACGCCTGTATCCCATGGAGGTAGGCAGAGACCAGCGTTTGCCACATGCTACTATTCTTACATACTTCTTTCGCTTCATCCACATTCATGCATCTCTTCATACACTTTATTCGGCTAAGAGTGCTCCGAATTCGACCTTTCTGAAAAATACCATTAAGACGTCAGTGACGTCATTGTTATTCAAATAGAAGGATCATCCTAGATGGCGGACTAGATTTTTCTGCATTATCATAGTATGAGTATTATATGAAAGGGCTTGCTGAGGATAGCACAAAAAATTCAATTTTTTTTTCTTTAAATGATGGCGCACAACTTCATAAAAACTTTAGGATTGTTTTAAAAAAACGCAATATTCGCGGCTAAATACATACCATTACCACGTCTGGATTCGTTCCTGTTTATAGCAGCTTGCTCGTCTAGCTTCTGTTGAATGTCTGTGACTAGAACCTCGTGGCTGATGTTAAAATTTCCAAGCAGTTCCTCCCAGTATCCAGTAGTATTGCCATCCAGTACAATATCGATGCTGCTCTCGTCCTTGCGCCACACATCTTCACTGAAACATATGATATACTAAAGTCTCTGCTTAGATTCCTCAAAATGGTCAGGTTACATAGGAACAGGAGACAAAAACGCACGACCTCTTTTTGTATTGGACTGTACAAGATGCCAGCTTGCCGACTCTTCTCTGCGAGCCTAATATGATAAATGTCTTCCTTATATTAAGGTCTCCAGCCTAAAACAATGGGATATATGTACCTACCTGCATCCAATTTGATATTTTTATTGTATTGATGAAATATACAAGGTGCCTGGCTTCTCTTCGGTGGTAGTTTTACAACGTTCACATTGAATACATTATTTTTATTTTCAAAAGCCTTGATGGCATTTAGGTTTGAAAAGTCGCCTGCTATGCAAGCGATGCAAGTTCGAAACCCAGCGCGGCCTGTAACTATGATATTTTCTAAAAAAAACTTATGTACAGTGATTTCACACCATGTGCTTTACGGTGAAGGAAAACATCGTGAGGAAACCTGCATATGTCTAAGAAGTAATTCAAAGACGTATGTATAGTGTCTGAGACGGCGATGGACTCACCATCTGTCATGTTGGCACTTAATCATCTTCGGTGAAAAGTGGGTGTTGTGATTACAACACCTCTGCGTACCCCTTCGGGGAATACAAACTAGAGCATATGTATGTGTGTATGTATTTTCAAGAGATCCCAAGAAGTATCTGGCAGTTTGTTAGCTCTTTGCTACATTTGCAAAATATACTTTATTAACAAGCAGTATAGCTGGTTTTTAAGGTAACACACCAGTTTTTTCAAGTTCCTTCATTAATTCATCAGTAAGGTTACCAATATTGACTTGCCATAACTGGTAACCTCGGTAGGATTTTTCACCGTTCTCGTCTGCATTCACTCCTGAAATAAAATGGACATATAGGGATCCACTCATTACACTATAGCGAAAATGTGACTGTCGTCATTCCTGTACGTACTTGAGGACCTTATAAGCCTGGTGATATTCGACAAACCATACCGATAAATAAAATTTAAGTGTCTGTTTGTAATTCTAAATTAACAGCTTCTCACTACATGGATATACGGTACATACAAAAAAATAAATTAAAATAAAACGGAACTTGCAGAAAAAATATGTAACAGTGAGCAAACTTCCTCGAAATAAGGCCACTTAATATATAAAATCTACGTGAGTGAAACGGCCGGGTATAGCTAGTATATGAATAACTTAAGCTCAATATAATATCTACTTCATGTACAATTTCTTAGGCTTTGAAGCAATGCCATCTGCCCGAATTATAACACAAAGCGGTTAATATCTTTGCAACCCATTATACTGAGAAAACCACGTTTGACTTGATGTCAGTCTCAGGCTTCTGTAAGATGGTAAAGATTGCCTTTCATCTATTACTATACTAACATTATAAAGAGGTGGAATTTTGTAAGTTTCAACAAGTAATATTTGAAACTAAGTACTCACATTAAATATAAAAAAAAATCACCAATATTTAGGCAGCGTCTGTGAGTATGCATAGATTATAGGCTGGAAGCAAGTCATATAACATATAAACATATGTATGTTATATGCTTACGCCTGTATTCCCCGAAGGGGTAGGCATAGGTGTTTTAATAACAACATCCACTTTACACCGAATATAATTAAGTGTCAAGGTAGCAGATGGTGAAACCACCGCCGTCTCAGACACCATAATATATAGTCTTTGAATTACTTCGTTTTCCTTCACCGTAAAGCATGTGGTGTGCAACCACTGCACATATGTTTTTTTGAAAAACTCACGGGTACAGGCCCCGCTGGGCTTCGAATCATGGCCATCACGGTTAGTCAATTTACAAAACAAACTACATAATATGAAAATAATCAAACCTGTTATAATAATAACCAGAACGAAGGGAAACATGCCTAAATATTGAAATAACAAAGGTAAAATTAATTTAAAATCCAATAACACGATAACAAAATTAGAATTTGACGTTTGAAAAATAATCTACGGTTTGTTTGATGTAACTGACTTTATCGACATTAATTTTCTTCGTACTTGGTACTGTTGAGTTCAAGGGGCTTAGGAGTAATCCAATTAACCGTTCCCGGTTCTACACGATCAACAATCATTTCTATACTCTCCAGAGTCAACAACTATACAATTATTTGTTTGTTGAAAAACTAATTTCTTCCCGCAATTTTATCCACGTAATACCCACTTTTCACTGAAGTTGATTAAGTGCCAACGTGACAGATGGTGAGTCTATCGCCGTCGATATTATAAATATCAATAAATTTAAGAGTCTGTAATTCGTATAAAAATGTCAAACGTTTTAACTTATGAAATAATATACGGTACTAATATAAAAATAAAAAATTGTCACGTCCGTCTGTCTGTTTGCTTTGGCTAATCACCGAAACGACTGGACCGTTTACGATAGCTCGTGGGTCAGGGACTAGTAAAATATACTCATGAAATAAAGTCTACGCGGGCTAAACCGCTGGACACAGCTAGTATCTGAATGTTATTTCAAGTAATCGCCGACTAGTAGGTCTAAAAAGGCCACTTTAGGAGAATCATAATGTGATCCGAATATGATTCATCATCGAATTGACAAAATGGTCACTTAGGTGCAATACATATTATGATTCACGAATGATTAATATTTTGCAATTCACCTGTTTCACACTTTCCTAAAATGATTCATAAAATATGAATTGCTTGCATCATAAAATGTTAGCTAGAGACTAACATCTACAATGATTGTAATCATATTTATCTCCGAATATTTGTATGAGAAATCGTGCAGCGACTCCCAGCTGTGACGTGAAGAACTAAAATATCTCATACAAATATTGCGAGTGACGCTAGTGAGTATAGTTTACGAAAACGGTGGCAAACCTGTGATAGGAGCACTGGATTTTACCGAATTTAAATTAATTCTTGATACGTATCTACATTAGGTATATTATAATGACCGAAATTCACGGCTCGGTGTATTCGAGTTTGAATAATACATTATTATACGTACCATTCGTAAGTTACCGAGAAATAAAGTTAAAAGTACCGATATCCAAAATGGGGCGAGTGGGTACGACTAAGTTTCCCTCTTGAGATTACATGTCTAACTTATCGTGCGGTGGAAATCGGTAAGCGGTAACTTTTACCTCAAATTATACGAATACTTACTAGTAAGTATAAAGAATGTTCTCTACAATATTTTTAGTACAATTATAAATATGCTCACGCCATCCCAGAAGGGTCCCCGAAGGAGTAAGCAAAGATGTTGTTACAACAACACCCACATTTCACCGAAAACAATTAAGTGCCAACGTGACAGATTAGTCCATCGCCGTCTCAGACACTATACATACGTCTTTGAAATACTTCTCAGGCATATACAGGTTTCCGCACGATGTTTTCCTTCACCGCAGAGCACGTGGTGTGAAATCACTGCACATACGTTTTAAGAAACACTCATTGGCGCTGTAAAATTATATTTATACTAATATATAAAGATGGGTTACTTTTTTGCTTGTACGCGCTATTCTCAGGAACTTCTGATCCGATTTGAAAAATTGTTTCAGTGTTAGATAGCCCATTAACCCAGTGTGAGCTAAAGCTAGCGTTAGCCCAAAGAAAATAATCCACGTGGGCAGAAGTAAGTTAACTTATAAATCTTTATCTATACATCTAAACATCTATTCTATATTCTATACAGATGTATATACCTATACCGATAAATAAAATTGAAGTGTCTGTTTGAAATTCCAGAATAACAGGTTTTCACTAAATGCATATGAAAGTAGTTGAGATACTGAAATGAAAAAAAATATTTTAAAATTTTTCTTTTTGTTGCTTAGTAATTTATTACCGAAATTTTATTAAATTCTGGACCGATTTTAATGGGAGTTTCACTGGCAGATAACAAATTTTACGAGGAGTAACATAGGATACTTTTAGTAAAAAAAACAGAGTCCCATCTAGATTATACATATGAAAATAGTCTACTACTAACGTACATTGTAATAAATGAAAAATAACGTTTTAAGGGATCCTCTCGAATCCTCTCGAAACGATTTCTCATAAAACTTTTGCGATAAATTGATATTACAGCATTTTGTCCGTGGGTACGATTTATTTTTATTACCTCCCATTGTTTTTGCTATTGGCTGCTAATCTATAAATATTATTTTTTATTCATATACACCTATATTACAATAGAAATATATGTGACAGTAAAAGTTCCGTTAAAATCAGCACAGACAGGCAGGCAGGCGGACAGAAAGATAGAGAAAAATATTATTGGCGTTCTTATGTGAGCACCTTATATACTTTCATGTGCATTTAATGAAAAACTCTCAATTTTTAATTAGAAACAGAAACTTAACAATTTTATTAATAAGATGTATAATGAGCCGTGGTGGCCTCGGGGTTAGAGCAGTCGCCTGCTACGCAAGCGACGCAAGTTCGAATCCCAGCGGGGCCTGTACCAATGAGTTTTTCTAAAAAAACTTATGTAAAGTGATTTCACACCACGTGCTTTACGGTGAAGGAAAACATCGTGAGGAAACCTGCATATTTCTGAGAAGTAATTCAAAGACGTATGTATAATGCCTGAGACGGCGATAGACTCACCATGTGTCACGTTGGCACTTAATCATCTTCGGTGAAAAGTGGGTGCTGTGATTACAACACCTCTGCCTACCCCTTCGGGGAATACAGGCGTGAGCATATGTATGTATGTATGTAAGATGTATAGATCACAAGCCTCGCGATTTTGTCCGTGTGGGATTACCAATAAAATCTTACTTAGTGCTTTTTCCAGTATTTGTAACATTTTCTAATCATGCTTCGCTCCTATACCCACCAGTCATGTTTAAGACCCATTTGAAAAGAATAGGGTCGCTCCTTTTCAAATGGGTCTTAAACATGACTGGCCATTACCAGTAATCCAAACTCCGGACTGGTATTGCCTGGAGTTCGAACCCATGTCTCATGTTTGCGAAAAATGAGGCCGCAGATTATATAACCAATTTTTCAAATCTTTTCATATTGTCATCATCTCACTGGCCTTATCCTTATTCATTGTTGGAGTCGGCACTTGATTCAACCCGATGCGGCCGATCACCTGATTTCTATACGATGCGACTGCCATCTGACCTTCGCAACCACTATAACGAGGAAAATCTGTGATCTGGGTTAAACCAGTTGTCAGACTATTTTAGGCCTCCGACTGACCTGTAACGATTGCCTAAGATGATAAATTGGCAACCGGGACCGACGGCTTAACGTGCTCTCCGAGGCACGGAGGGAACTCGAGCGGTCACCCATCCAATTACTGGCTAGGCTTAGGGTTGCTTAACTGCGCTGATCGAATGATATGCGCAATAGCAACTGTGCCACGAGCTCCTCTTTCATACTGTCTAAATATCAAATTGTATTCTCAACAACCAAAATTCAGGCTAAATATCCCGAAAACTTGAGCAATTTCCTGCATTGGTTACTTGTATTGAACTTTTGTTTTAATTAATATCTTTTTAATACTTCTTTGAAGTGTAATTAGCAGTATCTGTGCCGGTTTATTTATTTATGAGAATAACCCAATATTATATTTCATAACTTTATAAGCATATTTTCTTGTAAAAATGATTGTTATTCGACTTTAAATGAATCCTGACAACTTTGCGAAACTTTTTTCGCTTGCGGATGTGAAACCGACCCCTTTTTCAGTGAAATACACTCAGTGTCAATGAATTTAGGTCACTGACGTAAACTTTCACGAGTTTTGAGCTCTCAGCAATAAACAGGGATCACCGCGCTCGTGCTAAACAAACCCAAAAAATTATAGTTGCGCAAATGTCATTAGGCCCTGAGGGCTCAAATTTCGTGACGCCTATTTAATATAAATATAAAAATATTATACTCATAAGAGGAAAGGTTTGTATGTAAGTTTGTTACTCTCCAGTACGAATTGGCTCAAAAAGTACTGGACCGATTTTAAACATTCTCTCACCATTCGATTGCTACATTATCATTGATTAATATAGGCTATATTTTATCCCGGTAATCCCACGGGAACGAGAAATACGCGGGTGAAACCGCGTGACGTTCACTGGTATTAAATAGATGTCTAAAATAAATCAAATCTAAACAACACTATTTCTTGCACTTCAATATTTAAATATTTCCCTATTTCCAACCGCACTAAGTTTAACTTTAAAATTCTATCGAGAATCGGTTGGTTGTACAAACATAAATAAAAAATAATATAAAAACATCTCTTAGCATTTTTAATTCTTTTCATCTTATATTTATTTTATATTTATTATTTATTTATTTTTGAGTACACTACATAGTTATTAGAATTACATTAATATAGTCAAGAGGTTTTTTTATATATTTTTAAATTGATATGTACGACCAACCATTACCCTTTGTCAAAAATGTTCGCTTAACTAGCTGTGCCCCGCGGTTTCACCGCGTAGACTTTATTTTATGGGTGGCCCGTGGAACTCTAATATTTTTTTAATTAATAGTAGCCTAAGTTACTCCTTGTAATATCAGCCATCAGCCAGTGAAAGTACTGTTAAAATCGGTCCAACAAGGACAGAGAAAAAAAAATTGTTTTTCTATGTCAGTAAGTACCGTGTATGCTTTCATATGGACTTAGATAAAAGGTGTAATTTTGAAGTAATAAACAGACACTTAAATTTTATTTATCTGTATAGATTTATAGATAAATCTGAGCCCTGTATAGTTTTTAAATTAATAACATAAATACACAAAAGACGTTAACAACGACGCAGATACATTTCTTCCTATGATTTGATCTCAAAAATGAGTCGAGGTAATATAAACCTCATTTACATACTAAAGGGTACATATTCATCTGTTTTTATTAACGAATTTCGAAGCCCTCGTATTTTCTCATTACCTCTCGACTTTAAGGAGGTCACGAACTCAGCTCGTGCCTTATTTTACTAGACGGCGATCATCCACGGACGGGACCATCTATACATTTATAGGACGATCAATTTTATTTCGCGCGGTACCAAATTTATTCTTTTATACACAACCATCTATATAATCCCATCTAATCTCTCATCTAATCGATCTATATAATCTAATCTCATCTAATCAGACAATTTTTTTTGTTTGTTTGTATTGAATAGGCTCCAAAACTACTGGATCGATCTTAAAAGTTCCTTCAGCAATAAATTGCTCAATCACCAGCGAGAGCCGTGGTGGCCTCGAGGTTTGAGCAGTCGCCTGCTACGCAAGCGACGCAAGTTCGAATCCCAGCGGGGCCAGTACCAATGAGTTTTTCTAAAAAAAAAACTTATGTACACTAATTTCACACCACGTGCTTTACGGTGAAGGAAAACATCGTGAGGAAACCTGCATATTTCTGAGAAGTAATTCAAAGACGTATTTATAGTGTCTGAGACGGCGATAGACTCACCATCTGTCACGTTGACAGTTAATCAAATTCGGTGAAAAGTGGGTGTTGTTATTACAACACCTCTGCCTACGCCTTCGGGGAATACAGGCGTGAGCATATGTATGTATCAGGGAGTAATATAGACAATATTTTATATCTGTACTCCCACGGGAACGGGAACTACGCAGGTGAAACCGCGTGACGTCCTCTATAAGATATATATATATATATATATATGTAAATTTAATATATACATATAAATTTAATAACTCACTAAAATTTAATGTAATGTAATAAGGAGGGGCTCGTGTTACAGTTACTTTTGCGCAAATCATTCGTTATATCAGAAGTTAAGTAAAGTAATTGGATGGGTTACCGCCCGAGTTCCCTCCGTTCCTTGGAGAGCATGTTAAGCCCCGGTTGTCAATTTATCATCTTTGTCAATCGTTACAGGTCTGTCGGAGGCCTAAAATAGTCTGACAACTGGTTTAACCCAGATCACAGATTTTACTCGTTAAAGGGGTTGCATTGTGTGAAGGCGAGTATTCCTTGAAAGTATCGATGTTTGAAAGGAGATGGACGATCTAACCCAATTCCTATGCAACCAGAAGATTTAATATCAGCTCTGACGAATATATCTGTCATTTGCATCGACCGACTCTGCCGCTTATGGTTCCAACTGTGAATGTGCAAAATGGATTTTAAAAGTGATAGATGACATATTGCATATGAGATCGTAAAGTGATGGCGGTTCTGTGTAGCGATATTTTGATCTTTCATTAAAGTGTTGTTATGTAATGCAATATCTAAGGTACCTTTATAACTTTTACTGTCAAAATCCGTCTACAAAGATCATTGAAGGGGGAGGCCCTCTTACAATACATTAATTTATTTCTCTTTCACGGGAAGGCAATCATTTTAAAAAACACTCCTAGAACTACTATTGTGACTAGAGATTACCCGGGACAAACAGACAGAAAGATATTTTTTGCAATTTGGGCTTGTATGTATGTCCATTATATACCTGCCTTTAGTGGAAATATGTAAAGTTGAAATTACAACAACAAGGGCTAGTTTGATACTGGCTAGTATAATACTAGCGTATACCCGACTGCTACGCTAAGTGTTGCGGGTTCAATTCCCGAACATTATATTTGCTGCGCATTTGATTGCCTTGAGCCTGTGTGTTTGGTATCCATATCAATGTTCCCTATGTATGAGTTGTCATGCAAACTAAATGCCTTTGCTTGCAGCGGCGTCTAGGTGAGGGGTTGTTCACTTTCCTCTATAATGGTTGAGGAGGTCAATGGCTGGCATTCTCGTTATACTTGTGAACAGGTGCTGCTTGTGGGGGCTGGTCATCTCAAACTACACATTTAGATATAAGTAGAAATACTCAACTTTTACTTTATGTTAATTTTTATCGACATATTTTGTGCATTGGAACTGTGTCCGTTGGCTTACATTTTTTAAGTGATTTATTTTTTAAATTATATGAATTGAAAAGAGTAATTATTGAGTTTCTTGCCAGGTTCTTCTCAGTAAAAGCAACCTTCCGAACCTGGCGGTATCATGTATAATCCTGTATAATTATGTCATTCTGACGATTTGAAAGTACTTTGTTAAAAGTCTAATCGAATAAAGATATTTCTGAGTTGAGTTGAAACTATCAAATTAAGAGCATTTACAAATTTATGGAATCGATGTCAGTTTGCTGAAATTTGAATAAAGGGCATTGGGTACTCAAAAAAATATATCTTCGTCTCTCTTATAGACTTAACAATTAAGCCCGTAGGAAAACAGACAAAATAAAAAGCATTTACGTATTTTGGTACGGAAGGTCAATACGAAAATTGTTTGACTGAAATACAATTTCGTAGTACCAGATCTTCAAACAAATTGTATTAGCTTGGTAATGTTGATTTTACTGAAAGGAAGTAAACAACAGGTACCAATATTTGTTAAATATATTAAAGCCTGCTAATAAAAAAAGAATCAACGAGAAAAATCTGTTAATCTGATAATATTTGAACAATGATATTGGGAAATGCAGAGTGAATACTTACATATAATGTTTATTTACCATTAATTATATTGTAACACCGGATATTTATATACATACATATGCTCACGTCTGAGACGAAGAACGTTACGGTGAAGGAATACATCGCGAGGAAACCTGAATACGTCTGAGAAGTAATTCAAAGACGTATGTCCAGTGCCTGAGACGGCGATGGATTCACCCTCTGTCACGTTGGCACTTAATCATCTTCGGTGAAAAGTGGGTGTTGCTATTACAACTCCTCTTCCCACCCTTTTGGGGAATACAGGCGTGAGCATATGTATGAATGTATTTATGTAAATTAGTTTTATTTATTCCTGTAGAGATAATTCTGAAAGCTTCCCCTCAATAATTAACATACATAAATATTATTCCCCGACTGTCGAATAAATTACACTAATTATTATGTTAATTAGCTTCCTTATCAACCAGTATTTTTGTCTATACAAATTTAAACACTTTAAAATACTTATTTTAGCATCACATACATTTATATAGTGTCTATACTTTTTAGGCGAACGTTTTTGGTACTAAGCATTGTTCAATAAAGTTTTAACAAAAAAATTAACCCGTTTTTCACTAATTACATACGAAAGTATATGAAGTACACAAATAAAAAAACCAACTTAAGAACTTTTGCTCTGTCTGTCTGTCTGTTTGTTCCGGAGCAGATAGCTGATGTCGCAAGGAGTAACTTAGGCTACATTTATTTAGAAAATAAATTGTGGTTCCGCGAGTCAAAGCATTGAACTAAGTCTACGCGGGTGAAACCGCGGAGCACAGCTAGTTTTTAATAAACTTTTAATATCTACATAATTATACTCAAAATTACAAAAAAAATATTTATTTTTATATTTTTCATTCAATATGTACTATTGATGACCTGTGCCAAATATGATGACGTAATACTTAAGTCTAAGCCCAGTATAAGAGTCGAGCCGACCGATCGATACACAATAGGTAACAGGTTATACGAATAGAGTTGTACGTATAGAGTACGTCAGTTATTTTAAAGTTTCACACCACACACAGTCATAGGGGGCAAGACTATTACCATTAACTCTGGGCTACTACTGCGAAATTACAAATTATTCATGGTCACGCCTGTATCCCATGGGGGTAGGCAGAGACCACCGTTCGACCACATGCTACGACCCTTACATACTTCTTTCGCTTCATCCACTTCTCTCATTAACTTCCTGCGGTTCAGAGTGCTCCTAATTTGACCATTCTGAAAAATACTATTAATTTGGTCATAGTGGTTCTTCCTTGGCCGCCCTCTACCGACACTTCCGCTCACATTCGCTCTATTAATTTGTTTCGTTAATCGCCCTCCACTCATCCTTTCGATATTTTCAAACCATCTCAATATTATATATTTCTTTCAATTCTGGTCACCACATCTTTCTTCAACTTGCAACTATCTATTATCACACACTTCTTCATTCGAACTACAATGGTGACCCCACACATACTTCGTAACGATCGCATTTCTACTACATTCACTCTACTTTTATGTTTCTTCTGCCAAACCCAACATTCACTTCCATACAAATTATTGTCTATCTTTAACGTCTCTATACGATGTTCGTTCTCGGCTGGTAAATTACTCAATTTTGACAAAAGGAGACTTCATATTGCGACACGTGTGAAGCCGAGTACTTTATTTTCATGTAATATTCATGTCGCTGTTACAAATAGCTCCACATTGAGCTATTTGTTAACGCCCTTACCGAAAATTATGTTCATCTTGCTGTTCCTCGCTCGCTACTATATAGGGTGTCGGAGAAAAAGGAACAGTTGTATTCTAGAAGTTTTATGGATATGGGTTTTATGAATATATCACTATGTTGAAGTCGTACAATATCTAGCCCCAACGATAACGTAGTTATAGGCTATGGTTGCTAAGGGCCGATGAGCTCGCGGCCTAAGCGATTGAATGAACGTACGGCCGCGTTTATCTACATTACGTACGCGGTAATTAAACTTGTTAAATTAGGAAAAAGGTTAATGGTTACGAAAAAGGCTTTATGGAATTATTTCAGGAACTATTAGTGGGAGAAAAAACATAAAAACGTAGTTACATTTCACATGAATAACTCTACCGCTGATTTTTATGCGAAAAAAAGGTCTTGATATGGTCACCTTTGAACGTAAATTACTCGAAAACGAAAGAAGATATTTTAGCCATAATCATTTTATTTGCTTCCTAAAATTATACCCTATCACATATTGATAGCTGTCCTATTTTTCCTGCCACTCTGTATAAAATCTATATTACTCAGGCATTTATAAGACGAAGTCTGAGCCTATAACATTACCTATCTGCCAGTGAAAGACCAGTTAAAATCGGTTCAGCCATTTCAGATCTCTGAAACGAAACAAAAAAACGGACACATAAACCACCTGTGTATTCTATGCATAAAGATTTTAAATTAAAAGGAACATTTCAAATATAGATTTTATTAAGTATGGAAGCATATGGAATATTGGAATTAAGGTTGAATTCAAAGAATTTATTTTCATAAAGACTTAGGTCCATAACGTTCTCTTACAGTGAGATTTATTGACTATCTATACTATATACAGATAAATAAAATGAAAGTGTCTGTTTGTAATACCAAATTAACAGCTTTTCTCTGCATATGAAAGTATGTAGGATATTGATATTATTATTTTTTTTTAATGTTTCTCTGTCCGTCCATCTGTCGGTCTGTCTGATTGTTTGTTCCGGGTCATCTTTGTAATGGCAGGACTGATTTTAACGGGACTCAAGGAATAAAATTAGGGTTCTGCGAAAATAAGCATGAGACTAAATTTACGCGGGTGAAACCGAGGGCACATCTAGTTGTTAATAAATATGAATTAAGTTACTTATACATAGCCTAATTTTTTTCTACTTTCTTTAATACTATTTTCTAGACGAATATCACGCCAGTGCAATATATCAATACAAGTACAAAACACAAGATAGCTCTAAGGCATCCTCTGCGTCTATTATGAAACTCCACTGAACTCTGTACAGGTATAGTCGTTTGACAAGTGATTGATGAACGCAAGTGAAAATCTGAGAAGGCTACAGAAAAAACATACTTGTTTGGAGTCGAGGAAAACAAGCGTAGGTATGTATATGAAAAATAAACAAATGTGCACGCCTTTCCAAAAAGCAAAGGTATTGTAAAAACACACTTTATATAAGATGACTGTTCGAAACTATTTTGTAAATTATTTATGTTTTTTTAAAAAAAAAATTCTATAGTTACGTGTATTATAAGTGTGCAATAAAGAATTATGTATATAATGAAAAAATAAATGCTGATATGTTTAATATGTGGTTAATTAGATAATCAAGTTAATATTTACATGCCCTAAAATTGGGTGAAATAAGTGATTCTTGTAACCTTTAATAACACCTACCCTTTGTACCATATTTCATGTGAATAAATGTTATTTCTATTTCTATATGTCAAAGTCAAAGTCAAAAGTATCTTTATTCGATTAGACTTTTTACAAAGCACTCTCAAATCGTCAGAAAGACATAATTATACAGGATTATACACGCTACCGCCAGGTTCGGAAGGTTGCTTTTACTGAGAAGAACCTGGCAAGAAACTCAGTAATTACTCTTTTCAAAAATATTATACAATTTTAAGAATACAAAATAAATAATTTAAGAAACGTAATCATCGTGTCAATAAAATATTCGTCGGGTCAGCTGCTTTCTCACTGCTCTCGCACTTATTTATTTTAGTTACTCGCTATCGTCTATAATTACTATAATTATGAGACAGATGGTGACGAGTGGAATCACTTTTCCCTTTTACTATATTGGCACAAAAATTCCATTATTTATGAACATGCGTTCAATGGTTGCAAAAGACGCTTCGAGACGAAAGGAGGTTCATTTGATTGCCACCTTCCCAGTATAAATGCGAGATGCGCCGTTACAGTCTCAAATAATATTGAAGTAGATTAATATAAAATGCAAATCCAATATTTGTAATATTAAAATATCTATGAAGCACGCGCTGCAATCGAGAGTTATATTGACTTTGCTCGATACCCCGCGACTGAAGCACGCGGACTGAATATATTATTCACTTTCCAATGTAAAATCATGAAAAATATCGGCAACGTATGTAGTCACTGCGGGCGACTAGCGTTTTGATAGTGTTTCTAATTATTTTGTAGATTATTTATGTACTTTTAATTATTTTAGTCTTTTTATCGATATGTCAAAAGTTACAGTTCAATAAAATATATTACATGTCAAAAAAAAAACAAAAATAATTAAAAAACATAAATCATAAATAATGTACAAAATAGTTTCCAACAATAACCAAAGAGTTTTTGTCAGGTGACGTAAAAGATATAAAAGAACTTTTAAAATAAAAACAAATTGTTTGATTCTTGAATTAGTATGTCCATACATGCGCTCATGCCTGTATTTCCCAAGGATCCACAGAGGTAACTGATGTACACCCATGTCATAAGAGCCGAGCCTATTCCCATCAACAGGACACAAACCCAACAGAATGTGTAGCTTGGTGACAGCTATGCTGGCAGACAAAGAGGCATGGAGGGCCGTAGTCTCCTTCTGCGAGGCAGTAATGTCCCAGAAGGAGACCTCCGAGCGGGATAGGGAGATAGCCGATCCCTCTCGGAGACGACAGCGACGGCGGGGCGGAGGCAACGCATGCCCCGGACTGTCCACCCAATAGCCAGGGTCTAAGAATATGGCTATGGTATCCCCTGCCTGTCGTAAGAGGCGACTAAAAGGGAGCCGGAGAGCCTGCTGGCGTTGGTCGGGGTGGGAGCTTTGACCACCGACGCGGGCCTTTATAGTTGCATAAGCCAAATATACTACGAACAATGCGTGACATTTTATTTCTATGTTACATCGATAGATGGAGCTGACACTGATGCCATTATTATTTAAATCTCGCTATCGACAGTCTCTTGGGGTTTATATATAAAACGTCTGTTGTAATTTAATTTCGATCCCAAGTACATACTCGAAGGCCATAGTACTAGAGTTGTTCAAGTAGCCTCACAAAATTCTGCAGGGATTTTGATTAAATGTTGGTCAAGTAAAAGATGTTGAGTCCATCACTAATTCACATCTTTAATGCCTTCTCAGACATATTGTACATATTTTCAGATGATTTTAGGAGTCATAACTGCAATAAAATAAATTAAAAGAGTGCATTAGCCGTTACCCGCGTTGAGTGGAGCCACACCCTTACCTAAAAGTACCGTAGTCTTATCTGCAGAGTAAACAGGTAATATTTTCCTCGCGACGAACAACTTAAGTTACTTACAGACACCATTAAACTTGCACTATCTGTAGTTATAAACTTAACTGCTACTTTGTAAGGCTGCTACATTTTCAGTGACATCGTATTTCTTCATGTATTTTAACGGTGCATAGAAATTATAAATAGATCACAGAATTTTCATGACTGACGACTGACTTAGGCTACTATTTTTTAACATTAGCCAGGAAATTAACTCTACGCGGCTAAAACCGCGTGGCATAAAATTATTATTAATCTAGTTTAAGTACAAACAAATAAATAAAATACTTGCTACACCCAAACAGTATAATTGCTATTGAGCATTAAATAGTCAGTCAGCCGTAAAAAGGTAAACACTCTCAACTTTTGTTATTTTATTCTAAAAGTGAACGAGTGCTTTCCACTGAATTATAAATACAAAGGATCTTTTACTTTTTAATTAAATGTAAAAGAATGAATTGAATATTCCAAAAAAGGTAAATACAGTATTTACCTTTTTTTTAAAGATCTTTAATTAATTGACAATTATGTTCCATTCTCGGAACAAATTTCAAGTAGACAATAATCTATACAGATAAATAAAATAGAAGTGTCTGTTTGTAATTCCAAATTAACAGCTTTTCATTAAATGCGTATGAAAGTATATACGGTATTACTACACTCTGTCTGACTGTCTGACCATTAATCAAGTTGTCAAATTACAAATAAATGCACATTATAAAACATGGTCACATTAATTAATTAACAATTGACATCCATGATTTGTTTCACGAATTGCAATTTCATTGGAATTATAAACGAGAGATTTTAATTGACATAATATACAGATATGGGGACATGCATTAAGTAAATTTAATTGGAACGTGTCAATCCAATCATTGTTCAAGCAAATACCAGAATTATTAGTTTTCTTGTTATCGTGATGTCGCTTATACAATACCGTATGAATGTATTTTATCGTATTCGACGTATGTGCAAGTTATAAAAAATCACATGTTATAAATGTTTTTAGATGTCGTTAACGTACGTGTATATAACAAGATTAGAGGCACGTAAATACATATACATACGTATACATAGACAAAAAAATATAAAATTAAACACAGAATTTATATTTGTGTCTGCAGGAATGGTGCCCAGTAAGCTGGCTGCATTTCCTCGCTGGATCGCTAAACTAATCCTCTGACTGAGGTAAGAACCAGCTCGATGGTCACCAGAGACGTCAACCAGACGTTTTAAGAGATCCTTAAAAAGGACTTTTGCATTTGACCCCAAAGTCTCAACGGCAGAAATATACTGTATGGAAAATAGGTCATGCTATAGTTTTCAAACTAAAACATATATGCTCACGCCTGTATTCTCCGAAGGGGTAGGCATAGGTGCTGTTATCACAACACCCACTTTTCACCGAATTTGATTAAGTGCCAACGTGACAGATGGTGAGTCTATCGCCGTCTCAGGCACTATACATACGTCTTTGAATTACTTCTCAGAAATATGCAGGTTTCCTCACGATGTTTTCTTTCACCGTAAAGCACGTGGTGTGAAATCACTGTACATAAGTTTTTTAGAAAAACTCATTGGTACAGGCCTAGCTGGGATTCGAACTTGCGTCGCTTGCGTAGCAGGCGACTGCTCTAACCCCGAGGCCACCACAGCTCAACCACGGCTCAAACTAAAACTATTTCCGTGTAACACGAGTCTGCGATCAAAGCCAATCATCTCGGATCGAGGGCAACGGATAGAAAACAACCGACAATCACTACAGCCGTATGTATAAAGTAAACTTTGATTGTGACGCTTGTTTCCCGACCATCGGAAAATACACGTGACATTTTTATTATCAGAGCCTCGTTGGTCTCGTGGTCGCATGTACTAATGCGTCGTCATCGTCTTGAGTTTGATCTCCAGGTTGGACAAAGTGACATTAGGATTTAACTGACTTACAAAAAGGAAATGTGCCTTCATTGCAAATGTTCTTTAATTCTACATCACATACGCTCACACCTGTATTCCCGAAGGGGTAGGCAGAGGTGTTGTAATAAAAGCACCCTCATTTCGCCGAAGATGATTAAGTGCCAACATACTGAGTCTATCGCCGTCTCAGACATGCAAGTTTCCTTCACCGTAAACGCACGTGATGTGAAATCACTATACATAAGTTGTTTAGAAAAACTCATTAGTACAGGTCCCGCTGGGATTCGAACTTGCGTCGCTTAGCAGGCGACTGCGCAAACCTCAAGGCTACCATGACTCCTATCTATCAGTACAGAATGCAAATGAATCCCCCAAAAATATATTGTATTCCATTGGGTAGTATTTTTCATTTATTGAAGTTAGTTTTTCAATCCATTGTGTATTCCTTTGTCACTTCGTACAAAAAGCGTTCACAAACAGCCGTGATGTATGCATGTTGACCAACTTTAAAATATTTATTTATTTATTTATTTATACATGTATTAATTAGAACGGCTAAAAGCCAATTACACTAATTAAGAGTAATATTCATTCATTCGTTCCCTCACAATACTCCAGGCATACTGACATTATCGTCTGCCATTCATCCGCGAACACATCACAATCAGGGTTGGCGACCAAGAGAGCGTTGAGAGCGGAGAGAGTGCGGGGGACTGGGGAGTGAGCGCGCGCCATTGTGCGACTTGAACCCACTGCAAATAATCTGTGTCTCCATATACATATAAAAGGCGTTCTGTCTGTGGGCGTGTCTTGATTTTTACACTTCAAAGGTGTCAAGCGCTCAGTGCACCTACACAAAGAAATAATAAAAAAATATTACAAACGTGTATCTTTTGTTATCAATCATCATCATCATCATCTCCCTGACCTTGTCCTATACATTGTAGGGGTCGGTATTTGATTCAACCAGGAGCGTGCAATGCATTTTCAGAGGGGTATATATAGAGCATAAGCAATAAGTAAAGTAGGTTAATTAAATACCAATGTGGCGCGTATGTACATACGTTTTGGTATACACACACACACACATAAGTGTATACAGTTATCACAAATGGTAAGCACTGCTTATGTGCTTATATGGAATGCAAGCTCCTGGATTCAACCCAATGTGGCTGAGCCCCTGATTTTTATATGAAGCGACTGCCATATGACCTTCGCAACCCCATTAACGAGGAAAATCTGTGATCTGGGTTAAACCAATTGTCAGACTATTTTAGGCCTCCGACTGACCTATAACGATTGTCAAAGATGATAAATTGGCAACCGGGACCGACGGCTTAACGTGCTCTCCGAGGCACGGAGGAAACTCGGGCGGTCACACATCCAATTACTGACTAATAGGGTAGCTTTACTTCGCTGATCGAATGATATGCGCAATAGCAACTGTGCCACGAGCTCCTCTCATTTATTATCTCATATATATATTTATTTAATTTTATTCTGTTTCTTAATATTTGTTGTAATGTGGCATTAGAAATACATCATCTGTGAAAATGTCAACTGTCTAACCACGTTCATGAGATACAGTCTGGTGACCCACAGTCAGACAAAAATATAAACAGATAGATGGTGGAGTCTTAGTAGGTAATAGGGTCCTATTTTACCCATTGGGTACGCTACCGTTAAAAGAGTCCTTCAAAGTCGATGGAGCAAATACTTCTTCAATATTTAAAAATCATATTTGAAAAATATTCCTGGATTCCATACTGATTAATAAGCTGATATACTAGGAAGTGATTTCATAGCATACTTTGCATTTTTACTTTGATATTGGAGTAGCGTACTTAATTTTGTCATTACTTAATACCTAATGGGTCATTTGAAATTTACGCACAGCTTTAGTATTATGGGTTCACTACCAATATGGGAGTTTTATGGCCTCTTTCTTGAAGGTGAGGACATGATATCTGGCTGAGCGGCACAAGTTAGGCAAGTTTTATCGCCTAAGATGATGTCGTCCTTGAGTTAAAAGTAGTTCCATCTCTTTTTGTGATACTCATTTCAAAAGGGATGCGTATAGGTTCTAGTCCGAGGTTGGTCAGTTTTAAAGAGTTGTGGTGGCTGTGAGGTTTCAATAATCGCCTGCTACGCAAGCGACAGAAATTTGAATCCATGTATAGTGATTTCACACCCCGTGCTTCACAGTGAATGAAAGAAATCAAATACGTATGCATAGTGCCTGAAAAAGCGATAGACTCGCTATTTGTCACGTTAGCACTTAATCATGTTCGGTGAAAAGTGGGTGCTGTTACAACACCTCTGCCTGCCCCTTCAGAGAATACGGGCGTGAACATGTGCATATAAAAATATCTGTAAACATTGATACGTGACACTCTTTACTAACATTTCGCAGTAATTGCGTATAATGTCGTAAACGCTCACATGCTTACTATATACATACACATACGTATTATATCCGTTGACTGGTACAATAGAACAAGCTTAGTTTGGGACTAAATGGCGTTGTGCGATTAATGTCCTAACATTATTTATGTATATATCGGTTAAAAGCATTCCTTTGACCTCTGAAGGATTTATAAAAAGATCAAAAGGGTCTTTGAACTCAGCATTGCTCTTTGCCACTAAGCCTATCACGTAATCCCTACTTTACTATTTATGACTAACAGGGTCCTGCGGTTTCATCTGCGTAGATTTAATTTCATTCCCTCGGAACCCTAAATGATTTTATATACAAGTAGGTAAGGTTACTCCTCGAAAGTTTTATTTATTTGTATAGATAAAACGGTGTTTGCGGAGAAACATGTTATGCGGAGGGATGATGATAATGTTGCCAAAAAAGTTTTGCTTTTGAATGTGGATGGTTACAAGGGGAAAGGAAGACCTAAGAAACGATGGATGCATTGTGTGAAAGATGATATGGCTAAAATAGGAGTGAATACAGATATGACGGCTGATAGAGAGAAATGGAAGAGAAGAACACATTGCGCCGACCCCAAATAATATGGGAAAAGGGCAGGAGGATGAGGATGATGATGAGATAAAATGGGTGTTTGAACTCAAGATTGCTGTCCGTTGCCGCTAAGCGTACTCACGTAATCCCTACCTTACTATTTATGATGTTTGTAATGCTTTTACTCGGCCAATAAGATTTATTGCAAGAAGACGATAATTTTAATACATAAAAAGGTTTCTCGCTAAAACAAGCGCTATATTTAAAGAGGGTGGCACACTGAAGCATGTCCATGAATAAATTAGTTTAAGTCCCGAATTAATTTTACGTTTCCGATTTGGAATAAATATTTGTGCTGTATATTTAGAAGATTATTTTAACTGTATTGTGTTCGTGTTTTGTTTATTTTATATGTTCTCTCGCAGTACCTGTACTGCTTCTAGACACATGAAATTTTCAGGCTGTATTCTTGGTGGACATATATTCTACTCCTAAGGGAGTGGAAATGGATATAAAAGTTTCTGTGTGGAATCTTACTGCCACGCTGACCATTGTTCCGTCCTCGCCGGCGAGGCTCGTCGCGAACTCTACGTCGTCGTCCTTCCCATCCTCTGCCGGTGCGCGCCGAGCCACTGGCCTTAAACATGTCCCTAAATAATACCACTCAGATCCAGCTCCCTAGCTCATCCCCCAAAAAAGCCCTAAGCCGAGATCCGAGCCCCGCACCGGGGCGCCCTTAGCTGTGTTGCTTAGTTTTTAAGTATAAAGCTCGGTGGAGGCCCTGGGGTCTCGCCCTTTAGTCCGGTTAAGCAGTGGAGGTAACTCTCCCCTGCCAACTGCGAGAGACCATACCGTAAAAAAAAATCTGACGAAGCTGCGAGAGGAAGCTAGTGCCATACAGACAGGCAGGCAGGCTTATAAAATGACTACTTCGCATTGAACCTATAAAAATACTTATATAAGTAGGAAATATATCATAATATGTAGGTATATAATTTATGAATGTAGTAAAGTCCAAAATAATCTTCTCCTCTTAAAATCACTTTTATTAACTTTAACTGTTTTGAGTTAATCCCTTTAATACGTTGAACATAAAACCTATTCCGAGAACCGTAATATTCCACTATGTAGATATACGCCATTACTTCCAAATAGGGTCGAATCCCGTTTAGTATTTAGGCCGAAACCTTTGCTTGCTATAAAACTAAGCGACGGACGACTTGTCTATAAAGTTAAATGTTACAAAGAATAAATATTACCTTGGATACACCTTACGTAATAGTAACAGGTGGTTAGCCTCATAATATTCCACAAGGGCCCGCAAAAAAGATTAAGTGTTAACGTCAAAGATATTACATACATACATACGCCTACGCCTGTATTCCCCAAATGGGTAGACAGAGGTGTTGTAATAACAACAGCCACTTTTCACCGCAGATGATTAAGTGCCAACGTGACAGATGGTGAGTCCATCACCTCAGACACTTTACATACGTCATTGAATTACTTCTCAGAAATATGCAGGTTTCCTCACGATGTTTTCCTTCACAGTAAAGTACGTGGTGTGAAATCACTGTACGTAAGTTTTATTGTATTCATATATTTATTGCATTTGCTAGCTACATTTAAACATTTTCTGCGTTTGCGGTTGAAACTCTGGGGCCTTGGGGTCCGGATGCTCATCAACTTTTCAAAGAGGTTGCACGTCGTCTGGTAGAAGCTTCTCGTGACAAGCGGGCTGGGGCTTTTCTCGCTCAGAGAATCAGCATTGCTATTCAACGTGGCAATGCTGCCAGCCTTCTTGGCACGATCCCGAGAGACACCGATTTGGGCCAAGTTTTCTACTTGTAGTTTATTTAGTTTTTAGCTACTTATTAGTTATTGTGTACTTTAAAAATAAAGTAAAAACTTAATTATAATGGTTATAACTAGCTGTGCCCTGCGGTTTCAAACCAGAGCAAAAAGTAACCTTAGTTTCTCTTTGTAACATTAGCTATCTGACAGTGAAAAGCCCGTTAAAATCAGTCCAGCCGTTTCAGAGATTACCCGGAAGAAACAGACAGACAGAGAAAAAATTTGAAATTTTTTTTTATTTCTTTACCATATAAGTCTACTTAGATATGCATTTAGTGAAAAGCTGATATTTTAGAATTACAAACAGTCACTTCAATTTTATTTATCTGTATGTATATTATATCTGTATAGATATTTTATTTATCTGTATACTAACAACCCTGTTAGGGCACAACAACGAGAGACTTTATATTTATAATTATAATTTATATTTATAACAATGCTAGCCCGAGATTTCACTTATTCTTATAATTTGGACGATACACACAATATCTTTATCAATTATAGCTAATGTGTTGTATAATCTATATTATTGTAAATTTTCATTAAAACCCATTCATTAATTTTTACGTGAAAGATCAACAAACATACAAACATTGCGTTTATAGTTAATAGGATAGGACTAATTAAAACTAAAAGCATTTTTCAAATCGGACCAGTAGGCCTAGATGAAGTTATATTCTCTCGCACTTACGCTAATAGAAGGAGAGAAAAGATATGGAAATGATATAACGTGACATATGTCATTAGCGAAGCTGGAGGATAATTTCACTTAGTCTATAGTTCATGTAGTTCCTGAGATTAGCGCAGATATAGAAGTTGAGCGAGGAATCCAATGGGTTCCTCCACATATTTTTAACAATTTACAAGATATTCTTCTCAACAATCACTTGTCATTGGCGGAATAGTTTTACTTAAGCTCATCGCCATTAAATAAATCAAGGAAAAGGAAGGAGATTAGCGCATGCGAGCAAACAAACTAACTTCAACTTTATTAGTATAGATATAAATTTGCCAAATCGATCCAGTATTTTTTTTATACGTAAAATAGAAGCTTAGTTATACTTATGATCAATATATCGTATTAATTGCCACAATTTACTGAAGGCATACCAATTAAGTCCGGTGTCGAATCCAACGAGAACTTGTTAATTAAAGTTAGTTTCAATATTCTGAAGACCTTTGAACATTCAGAGAGGAAGGTCATTACTAGATTTCCCACTTGAAGTTTCGAGCTGCAAGACTATGCAGTCAAGTAATTAAATAATAATATAATAATGATCTACCGAATTTCGGTTACGGCGGCTAATCTCAACGATTAGCTATTTGCGCAGGAGATATTATAGTGCACAAGTGTGTGTGCAGACACAGGTGCACTCTTTATTCCCTCACTCTCATAGTCCGATGGGAGGCAATCCGACACGATCGGAGAGGCACGGGGTGGAAACACCGCCAACTTCCAAACTCCGGGCATTTATTGTGAATTTCTTGACAGAAGAACTCAATATAAATTTTTGACCCCGGAATTGAACACGCTCGTGATCGGGCTAACGTACTAACCACTAGACCAACGAGGCAGTTATTATTTTAGTCAATTAATTAATTAGTCAAGTAATTATAATACACCTAACTGTGCTAGTTGCACACAGTTGCAACACTTTCAGTGGGGTAGACTTCATTTCATAGGTTATGCGAATCACAATTTTTTTTTTTAAACGTAGTCTAAGTAGCATTAGGCCAATGAGTCTCGTAAAATCAGTCCAGTTGTTCAAGAGATAAGCTGGAACAAACAGACACACATACAGAGAAAACAATTCAAAGTTGGTTTTTTGATGTGAGTAAACACTTTCATAATGCATTTAGTGAAACGCTGTTAATTTGAAATCAGAAACAGACTCCTCAATTTCATTTATCTGTATATATGTAGATGTATAGAATATGTATAAACGTATATATTTAATTAGGAAATATAGTGTCCTTGAAAAAAAAATTATGAATTCCTTATAATATTTATTATATTCGCTTCTATCTGATTCGAAAACACCTTATTTACAGAAAACTGAGCACGAATCTCGTCCCAAAATAATATAAATAAATAAGTTATTTACGTAACTAAATAAAACCTTCCATCAGGAGCTAGCTTTTAGAGTACTGTCTTTACATAACGAAGTTATCAAGGCTTGTTTTGGCGCGCGAAAATATGAATTGATTGTAAGGAAATTCCTTTTAAGAAATTTCGCTTCCCGAAATTGAGGTGGTAAATATTTATAAGTCCTTTGCTAATACAAGTAGCTCGTTACTTATTATGATAAACTGGTTAATTTATGGACTGATAACTGACTGGGATTCATTTAGGAAATTGGTTCATCAATGTAAAATACCTCCCGTTAAATTTTCGAAGCTTACCGATTGAGGAATGTTCCTTCACCTTACGAAATATGACCGCATATTGTAACGGTACTTCTGAGTAGTTTCATAGTATATGAGCTATAAAGGTGAAGAAAAACATCGTGAGGAAGCCTGTATAATGTACATACATATGCTCACGCCTGTATTCCCCAAAGGGGTAGGCAGCGGTGTTGTAATCATAACACCCAATTTTCACCGAAGATGATTAAGTGCCAGCGTGACAGATGTTGAGTTCATCGCCGTCTCAGGTACTATACATACGTCTTTGAATTACTTCTTAGAAATATGCAGGTTTCTTCACGATGTTTTCCTTCACCGTAAAGCACGTGGTGTGACATCATTTTTATCTTTTGAATACAATACATTACCCTTCTTATTCTGACTCAATGTTCGGATATTTCCATTCTATTCCAAACATTATTATTCTTACTCAATGAAGCAGCCATAGATAAAGAGTTTGAAATTCTGCCTTAGCTTTAACCATAATTTTATTAACGGTTGAAAAATCACTTTGAAACTGTGAGGGGACATTAACGACTTTTACGGGCCAAAGTTTGGCGGCCCCTGTCTCATTGTTTCTCATCGCGAAGTTAGGATTGACCCTAATGTTGTTTCGATACGGGAGCGAAGTGAGGGAGATATGTTTATAGTAGCGATTGATTTAGGAGAAGAGCCGTGGTGGCCTTGAGGTTTGAACAGTCGCCTGCTACGCAAGCGACGCAAATTCGATTCCCAGCGGGGCCAGAACCAATGATATTGTCTAAAAAAAACTTATGTACTGTGATTTCACACCAGGTGCTTTACGGTGAAGTAAAACATCGTGAGGAAACCTGCATATGTCTAAGAAGTAATGCAAAGACGTATGTATAGTGTCTGAGATGGCGATGGACTCACCATCTGTCACGTTGACATTTAATCATCTTCGGTGAAAAGTGGGTGTTGTGATTACAACTCCTCTGCTTACCCCTACCGAGAATATGGGCGTGAGCATATGTATGTATGTATTTATTTATTTAGGCTGAAGTTTGGAATTGAGGGAACGAATTTATGTGCAGAATCATAGATCGGGGAAGCTCGTGGCACAGTTGCTATTACACATGTCATTCAATCAGCGAAGTTAAGCTCCCTCCGTGCTACTGTTAAGCACACCGTCTCAGTCAGAGGCCTAAGATAGTCGGACAACTGATTTAAAAGCGATTACCGATTTTCCCTGTAAAAGGCGTCACGAAGGTCAGATGGCAGACGCCCATTATACGTAAAAATGTATGCAAAAGATATATTGAATAAAGTGAACTGAGAGCCGATAGCTCGCGGCTGTCATGTCCTAATTAAAAGTTTCTGCGAAGCTAATGAACAGCTCGGTGAGAATATGAGCCAATTAAGACCGCACAATACATAATATACTTTTTGTAATACTCACGTATCTTTTTGTCCCTTGTTTTCCTTTTCATATTTTGTTCGGGCTTATCTCCATACCAATTATTTTGTTTGTCGGGGAAAGGCTTGTGTGTTCACATTTATTATAATATTATTGTATAACTCGTGGCACAGTTGCTATTGCACATATCATTATCCTAACTCTAGCCAGTAATTTAGTGAAAATGTTAAGCCGTCGGTTACCAATTTCTTACCTTTGGAAATCGTTACAGGTCAGTCCGAGGCCTAAAATAGTCAGATAATTGGTTTAACCCAGATCACAGATTTTCCTGGTCAAAGGAGTTGCGAAGATCAGATGGCAGTCGCTTCGTATAAAAATCAGGAGATCAGATCGGGTTGAATCAAGTGCCGACCCCAACATTGTATGGGATAAGGCCAGGGCGATGACGATTATTGTATAACTAGCTTCTGCATGCGACTTCATCCGTGTTCAACGCTAACTTTAACGCGCGATTGGTATTAGCGTGATCTTAACTTTCCTCGATATATGGCATTAGCCCATGTATGTATGAACATTTTAAGACAACGTCCAAGGGCCTTATCGTAAGGACTCATTGGCATGACAGTGACAGTGGTAGACCTATACACGTCATATTAATCAGTCTCATAATCAATGTCAATCTATGATGGAAATAAGACCACACGGAAGGCCTGTGTAAATCGATTTACAAATCGCAATTCTGCTTTTTTTTCTGGGTAGCCAACTATGATCGTTTTAGCAGCGCATGTTAGAACTCCTTAGCTTTGACGTTAAATCAGTATGACGGGTCGCTCACTTCCCTCTATAATGTTTGAGGAGGGCGATGGCTGGTATTCTCGTCATACTTGTGAACAGGTGCTGCTAGTGGGGGCTGGTCATCTCAAGCTACACAATTATTCGTAGTTCTTAGTTTTAGTTTTTAAATATTATTTTATATCGACTTTTGTGCACTGGAACTGTGTCCATGGGCTTATATATATTTTTTATGATTTATATTCTATTACTCAAAGCTGTAAAATATATTTTTTTAAAGAGTAATTACTGAGTTTCTTGCCAGGTTCTTCTCAGTAAAAGCAACCTTCCGAACCTGGCGGTAGCATGTATAATCCTATGTAATCGTGTCTTTCTGACGATTTGAAAGTCCTTTGTAAAAAGTCTAATCGAATAAAGATATATTGAATTGAAATTATATTGTACCAAAATGAAACGTCAAAGTTCAGCAGTTTTTAAGACGCCCTGCTTATGCTGATGATGGTAGGCCTACAGGGAGGGACAGAGCGAATTTTATTCATATTTAATTAATGCTTGTAATAACTGTATTTCCTCGTCATATTTACTTATAAGGAGGAAGAAAACAAAAACCCACGCAAATAATTGGTCCCCTCGGCTTATTCTGAACCCAATCTCAGTTGACGCGTCGTAATTAAAGCGATGTGATCCGACAAAGGATTTGTTTTGCGAGAAATTGAAGTACACGAAATTGTGAGTCAAAATACGTGGAATTACTCAGAGGCTGTATTATTATATAACATACATACTTGCTTCTGATTGCTTTATCAGCGCGAAATATATACACATATAAATAAAACTGAATTTAGTTTCAGAAGCCGTGGTGGCCTTGAGGTTTGAGCAGTCGCCTGCTCCGCAAGCGACGCAAGTTCGAATCCCAGCGGGGCCTGTAACAATGAGTTTTTCCAAAAAACTTATGTACAGTGATTTCACACTACGTGAAGTAATTCAATGACGTATGTAAAGTGTCTGAGACAGCGATGGACTCACCATCTGCCACGTTGGCACTTAATCATCTTGTGTGAAAAGCGGGTGTTGTGATAACAACACCTCTGCCTACCCCTTCGGGGAATACAGGCGTGAGCATATGTATGTATGTATAATTTTTATTTTATTTTTCTTTTTCTCGTACTAGACATAAGTAATTCCATTGTTATTATTAGCGTAAAAACCTGCAATAAACTCCGTAATAATATATAAAAAAAATAAATGAAGTTTTCTGGAATTCCGTAGGAATACCCTTTGACTACGGTCCCACGGGTACCACTTATTTTACGGCATAAAGTAGCATAAATCTACGACCCTTTATCAATCCCTACGAGTATGTCATTCACGTCAAAAAGACCAATCCATATTTCGTATGGAGTATCGAATTACAGAGGAGTACTTAAACTGCATTTTTTTCACAGTATTTACATACATCTTACTCACTAACATGATTGTAGCATTAAATATCGTTAGATTTAGAACTAAAACCGATTTATAAGTTAAAAGGCTAGGCTTGGGGTTTGAGCAGTCGCCTGCTACGCAAACAACGCAAGTTTGAATCCTAGTGGGACCTGTACCAATGAGTTTTCTAGTAACGTGCAGTTATTTCACACCATGCGCTTTACAGTGAAGGAAAACATCGTGAGGAAACCTGCATATGTCTGAGAAGTTATTCAAAAACGTATGTATAGGGGCTGCCTACCTGCCTACCCCTTCAAGGAATACAGACGCGAGCATATGTATGTATGTAATAGTTTGGGATAGTTTTTGGAGGTGTAAAAAGTGCCAGTTGTAATGAAATCGATTTCTCATCATAAAAGTAATCTAAATTTTTCACGACGCCTCTGAAATATGAATATCATACACAAATCACTTAACATGTGAGATTACCTAAAAAATCGCATATCATTGATATAAATCGCTTCATTTCTCGGCTTTACTCGACATAATAATAAATTGCAACACCCACGCCACGCGTTTTATGAAATTGCCGTGAAAACAATATATATTTAAAAAAATCTGGCTGTTTGTTCCGGCTAATGCTCTGAAACGGCTGGACTGATTTTTTTCTTAACTTTCACTAGTCGATAGCTAATTTAACAAGGAGAAACATAAGCTACTTTATATTAAAAAAAATATCAGGCTTCTGCAGGTTACCCATGAAATTAACTCTTCGCGGGTAAAACCGCGGGGCTAGTAAAAAATAATTGTACTGCAAGCAGTATGGAAACTAAGAATAAAGCGATCGAAATGACAACGAATAGTAAAAACCCCGGCGTGCTATCAGTAAAAGTCACGTCGTGGTGGCCGATACGTAAATGACGTATTTTACCAACATTTTTCAAAACTTCAAATCAACAAAACTACCGTCACGCATCATTGGAGCAAGCTTTCTTATTTCAATAACTAGCTGTTTCTCCGCGATTTCACCCACGACCGTTTTCAGGCTGAATTTCATGAGCGGGCCTTTTTTTAAAGGACATCGAAATAAAGAGTACCCAGGTTACTCCTTGTAAAATTTGCTATCTGCCAGTAGTCCCGCTTAAATCGGTCAAACATACAGATAGACATACAGAAGGGGAAAAATAATGTTTTTATGATGTGAGTACCGTATATACTTTCATATGCATTTAGTAAGGAATAGAAATTACGAACAGACACGTTTCCATACTGCTTCGTAAGCTATATTGTATACTATGTCTCAGGTCCAACCTCGTTTGAAGATAATGCCGACCCTGTCGGACACGGTGAAACCTAACCTGTCAATTTGGGAATTAAGGGTTCGATAACATCAGAAATGTCGTGAAGAGACAAAGTAAAGGTGCGGACGACAGGTATTATGTGGTAGCGACAAGGCGTAGAAGGATTTCGTAACTTGTGTCCGATTATTGTGCATGGTATTCGCTATATGATAATATTCGAACATTATTTATTTATCTTATATACCTTTTAACGAGCAAGTCTTATACATATATATATAGAATCTGAATCTCAGAAACGGCTCCAACGGTTTTCATGTAGGAGGTTTCAGGCACAGTGAAAAATTGGTGTCAACTTCAGAAAATTCAAAAATATATACCTTGGTTCGAGTCCGAACGACACCCGTCCGGTTTTTTCTGTTCTTTGTTGTTTTTTTATAAGAAGACATCAAGTTTTTTCTTTAATGGGAAAAGTTTAGTTTTCTGTGAGAAAATGATAGTCAACCAGGTACTTTATTTTATCAGAGTACTATAAGAATAAATACTCACTCAGTATCTAGATGGTAAGTCAAAAGTCAAAGTCAAAAGTATCTTTATTCGATTAGACTTTTTACAAGATACTTTCGAATCGTCAGTTTGACATAATTATACAGGATTATACATGCTACCAGGTTCGGAAGGTTGCTTTTACTGAGAAGAACCTGGCAAGAAACTCAGTTATTACTCTTTTCAAAAATATTATACAATTTAAAGAATACAAAATAAATAATTTAAGAAACGTAAGCTCATGGAACAAGTAAGAACAGCAAACCATATTGCCATTTCAAAAATATACTACGTTATCCCTCGTTTCCGATTCTCTTGTGAGAAAAACCTCCTTTCATAAGGTAATATTGAAAATGTTATCTGTGGTTATGAGGAACACGATTTGAATCACAAAGCGTAGCCATTGCTAAAACGGTTATTTCGATTATAATATTTTCATCAACTTTTTTTTTTAAAACAACGGCTTGATAACAAAATATAAACTAATGGTAATCCATATTGATAGTAAGGCCTATAATATGATTTCCAAAAGTTAACAATACATAGTAGGTTACAAAACACGAACAAGCACTTTTGTATACATACATAAGTGTTAGGTATATTATTCTAAGTATAACAATCTCAACTAAAAATAATTTTATTATCAGATAGTATATCTGCCCACGCCTATATTGCCCGAAGGGGTAGGCAGATGTGTTGTGATAACTATTAAAACGCAGTTGAGTTTTTTCATAGACTCTCTGCTCTGCTACCAAGTTTGGGAACACTTACGATGTAGCTTTCCGCCATTTTTCGCTTCGCAATGTTTTGGTCACTAATAACACAGCACTATGTCCCGACAGTATGTTATTTGACTGAATCTAGTCTAGGCAATGTATATTATACGCCAACTAACGTTTTTAGATAACTTTCTAGCACTTTTTACGATTTTTTACACTACTGGGCCCATAACCTATTAAAACGCAGTTGAGTTTTTTCATAGACTAAAAATTTATTTTATAATTTTGTTACCATAAACAATAATAACAACACCCACTTTTCACCGAAGATCACTAAGTGCCAATGTGATTTATCTCTGAGGCGGTTCGATCGATTTTAGCAGAACTTTCACTGGCTGTAAGCTCATGTAAATAACAAAGTACTATTATTTAAAAAAATATAATCCCCGTAATATTTATTTTATTTATTAATTAATTCAATGACGTGTGTATAGTATCTGAGACGGCGATGGACTCACGATCTGTCATGTTGGCACTTAATCATCTTCGGTGAAAAGTGGGTGTTGTTACAACACCTCTGCCTACCCCTTCGGGTAATACAGGCGTGTGCATATGTATGTATGAATTTTTGTAGCGCCCTTACTTTTCAAAGTGCTTTTAATACACTTAAAGTTCTATTAATAGTGTATACACGGTCCACTTAGGATCAAAAGAAAACTATGCATGCATTATGCGAGTCCACGTCGCTTTTACTACATTCACGGCAAAACATTTTAAAAGGAGCATTTCTAAGCCCGAGCCTTTTAGAGGAAAATTCTCCGGAGAATCTCTGAGATTGGTAAATAGAATATATGGAATTGTAAATAATTAATTTTCCTGTTTCCTCTTGTAACTATAAAAGAAAAAACGACATTACATAATACATCTACACATATAAAAATACATACAGATAAATAAAATTTAAGTGTCTGTTTGTAAAGCTAAAGTCCGAAACGGTAGCACAGCTATTTCAACTAAGGTTACAACCGCAATAGAACACAACGCATCAAAAACGCTTACAGTTCGTTACGACATTTTAAATTTAATTCCCGATTGTACCCATGAGATGTTCAGACGTGCAGTAACTTGAGATCCGGATACTTTAACTTAGCTGGACAGACGCCAATGCGAGCGTGCCGAGGTCTCTGTGGACTCAATCTTGGTGAACTTCTATCGTTACAATGAACTTCATTTGGCTTTCCTTTACAATACAATCAGAAAGAGCCGTGGTGGCCTTGGGGTTTGAGCTGTCGCCTGCTACGTAAGCGACGCAAGTTCAAATCCCAGGGAGGTGCCAATGAGTTTTCTAAAAACACGAATAGAAGCCTTTGAAATGTGGATCTACAGGCGTATGTTGGCTATTAGCTGGACACATAAAGTGACCAATGAAGAAGTTCTCCGTCGAGCTGGTCAGAAATGCCAAATCATACAAACCCTTAAACAGAGAAAGGTTGATTT
The DNA here is from genome assembly GCA_929442735.1 of Watsonalla binaria. Taxonomy (NCBI): domain Eukaryota; kingdom Metazoa; phylum Arthropoda; class Insecta; order Lepidoptera; family Drepanidae; genus Watsonalla; species Watsonalla binaria. The sequence continues at coordinate 7,424,489 of OV838938.1, forward strand.
TCTGGGACATATTATGAGACATGCCAGATACGAACTGTTGCAACTTATAATGATGGGCAAAGTGTCTGGGAAGAGGCCAGTAGGCCGAAGGAGGAAGTCGTGGTTGCGCAATATCCGCGAGTGGACTGGCATCAGCAGTGCTGCTGCACTCTTCCGCCTCGCGAAGGATACACAGAAGTTTACCGAACTGACAGACAACCTTCAATAACTCGAGAGGCACTACAAGAAGAAGAACACCACGTATATGCAGTGATTTCACACCACGTGCTAAACAGTGAAGGAAAACATCGTGAGGAAACCTGCATGTCTGAGATGTCATTCAAAGACGTATTCTGAGGGTTTTTATTCAATAGGAATGTTTTTATTAACTTCGTGTGATTTAAATAAAAAAATTACTCTATCCTTACCGATTTTACTTACACTGTTGATATCTTTTGCTTTGGGATGAGTTAGAAATACGTTTGGGTTAAGTTAAAAAGAAATATTAAAGTCAAAGTCAAAGTCAAAAGTATCTTTATTCGATTAGACTTTTACAAAGCACTTTCAAATCGTCAGAATGACACAATTATACAGGATTATACATGCTACCGCCAGGTTCGGAAGGTTGCTTTTACTGAGAAGAACCTGGCAAGAAACTCAGTAATTACTCTTTTCAAAAATATCATACAATTTAAAGAATACAAAATAAATAATTTAAAAAACGTAAGCTCATGGACAATGTTCCAATGCACAAATGTCGATAAAAATTAACATAACTAAAAATCTAGTACATCTACTTATAACTAAATGCGTAGCTTGAGATGACCAACAATAATGCTGCGCAACAATAATGCATTGGTTCAGTAAGGAATGGAATTTGGAATGATTCAAGAATAAAATAAGTTACTATCGGATGAGACGTCACAGGGTTAACAAGGAATAACCCATATTTTTCATTTATATCGTCTGTTGTTAAATGTTAGCACTCATTGTTAAACATACCACAAGCTAGATTATTTGTGCTGAGAAGTGGGTCAAAACTAATGACATGTCACAGACTGAGGTCACAGAATACGTAGGTAACAGAAGGGCTTCTCACATTGTTACAGAATGGACGTACCTACTAGAATCTGCGCTACGTGTACATACGCCAGGGAAGAAATACATCCTGCTCCCCACTTCTCTGAAACTTACCACTTTTTATAGACATATCAAGGTTTCCTCATGATGTTTTCCTTGACTGTAAAGAATGTGGTTTGAAATCACTGCACATAAGTTTTTAGATAAAGTAATTGGTAGGGTCCGCTGGGATTCGAACTTGCGTCGCTTGAGTAGGAGGCGACTGCTCAAGCCTAAAGGTCACTACGGCTCTTTTCATCACAAACCAATCCAGTTTTTTGTCCGCCCGAAAGTATATAACTCTATTAAAACTGGATGGTTTTGAAGCAATGTAATGACCGTCATGCCTATGTGTGCGTGTTCTTGTATCCCCGAATGTATGGGGGCTGGCGTTAAGTTAAGTTTTATTTTGCACTGAGGCGAGAGACAACAAAGCCCTTGAGACAAAGCCGAGTGTACTTCAGAGCCACAAACGACGCCGCACTCTACTTGCACTCTTATAACAACAAACAATAATAAAAATACTTTGAATTGCAACCTTATCAACTACTTGGAACATTTAATTTAATGCCAATGTGATGGTGGTAAGAGGAGCTCGTGGCACAGTTGCTATTGTGCATATCATTCGATCAGCGAAGTTAAGCAACCCTAAGCCTAGCCAGTAATTGGATGGGTGACCGCCCGAGTTCCCTCCGTGCCTCGGAGAGCACGTTAAGCCGTCGGTCCCGGTTGCCAATTTATCATCTTTGGTAATCGTTACAGGTCAGTCGGAGGCCTAAAATAGTCTGACAACTGGTTTAACCCAGATCACAGATTATCCTCGTAAAAGGGGTTGCGAAGGTCAGATGGCAGTCGCTTCGTATAAAAATCAAGTGATCAGCCACATCGGGTTGAATCAAGTGCCGAACCCAACAATGTATGGGATAAGGCCAGGGCGATGATGATGATGATGTGATTGTGGTGAGTTTGGCCGTCGTCGTAGAAACTGATGCACACTATGCATACTTAGCTCTTTATAATTATATATTAAGTCCGCCTATATACTTTGAGTATATGTAGTTTCAATAAATAATATATAAATAAATACTTACTACGGAATCTAGGAACAAATTTATCATTCAATGAGACACATAGTCACTCGCATCTACGAGAAAATAAGCGTCTGATATCAAGCACTTAATATTTAACAACTTTGAAAGATTTAACTACTAGCTGTGCCCCGCTGTTTTACCCGCGTAGAGTTCATTTCACACACATGTAATGTAGTAAACATAGTAAAAGTAGCCTAAGTTACTCTTTGTAACATTAACTATCCCCAAGAGACAGTCCCGTTAGAATCGGTCCAGCCGTTTTGGAGATTAGCCGGAACAAACAGACAGACAGAGAAAAAAATTGGAATTTGTGTTTTTTATGTCATTATCATATGTACTTTTATATGCATTTAGGGATAAGCTGTTTTTGGAATTTTGGAATTACAAACAGACACTTAAATTTTATTATTCTGTATAGATTGCATAGGTTTTGGATTACAAATAAACTAATTGAATATTGTTTACGTAGACTATCTTTATAATTATGGTTTTGTTTCGTACATACATCATTCAATTTATTTATAATTAATTAAAACATATATAGCGTAGTTTATTGAAATACGCGGTGCTTTTTGTAATTATGCTCGTTAGTTCAGCGTCGCACGAGTAGTCAAAGGATGTGATTTTATTTACGTTACGTGTAAAGTATATTTTTATACCTCAAACAAAGTATATAGTGGTATTTTTTTATGCCCAAAAGACCAATTTCTGCCAAAATAATATTTTTGTTTTCAGCCTATTACCTGTTCAGTAAAAATTAGTTTGGACTGCGACATATCGTACAAAGTGTTATTACTAATATAAAAAAAATATGCTCACGCCATTCCAGAAGGGTCCCCGAAGGAGTAAGCAGAGGTGTTGTAACAACAACGTCCACATTTCAACGAATATGATTAAGTGCCAACGTGACAGAGGTGAGTCCGTCGCCCTCCAGGCACTATACAGACGTCTTTTGGATTACTTCTCAGACACATGCAGGTTTCCTCACGATGATTTCCTTCACCGTAAAGCACGTGGTGTGAAATCACTGTACATATGTTATTTAGAAAAACTCATTGGTACAGACCCCGCTGGGATTCGAACTTGCGTCGCTTGCGTAGCTGGAGACTGCTCAAACCCCATTGCCACCACGGCTCTTCAAACAAAATTACTAATGACTAATGTATTGCTGTATATACTCACTGTGTGACAGTGACAGATTTATGCATGTCGTTCGTCTTATATTAAGAGCTAAACTATCATGTCAATAAGAGGTATTGGTAAAGTCATAGGTAGGTATGGCAAACTACGAATAACTTAGCAACAGGAAACCATTGTATTGCAGGTGTAATCTGTGAACAATAGGTTAATTAGCTTTGAAAGCGAATATGCCTGTAGACTCTGCAATTAGCAAATTGATATCGCAGTCGAACCGTACATCGTAAATGGAGATCCCTTGGGATATCATTGCCCCAAGTATAATTAATTAACGTTGTTGGTTTTAACATGTTTAAACGTTGACGATATCGCTTCCGTATTTTTTCAGACACTATTTAAGCACAAGATTTCACATCACGCCTGCTACGCAAGCGACGCAAGTTCGAATCCCAGCGGGGTCTGTACCAATGAGTTTTTCTAAATAACTTATGTACAGTGATTTCACACCACGTGCTTTACGGTGAAGGTAAACATCGTGTGGAAACCTGCATATGTCTGAGAAGTAATTCAAATGACGTATGTACTGTCCCTGAGACGGTGATAGACTCACCATCTATCACGTTGGTACTAATTCATCTTCGGTGAAAAGTGGGTGATGGTATTACAACAGCTCTGCCTACCGCTTCAGGGAGTACAAGCGTGAGCATTATGGATATGTGTATTTATGTAACTATGCTTGGAAAACTTTTTGGTCTCAAAAACCGATGAAAGATGATTGGGTCTACGTGCTACAAACTACTCAATCTAAGCGGGTATTACGATTCTTGATTTATCTATATATATTTTATGTTCTATATAGACACTAGACGTGTCTATTATAATTCCAAAATAACAACTCATCACTAAATGCATATGAAAGTATATACGGTACTGACTGACATAAAAAAATTCTCTGTCTGTTTTTTCTAAGTAATCTCTGAAACGACTGGACCGATTCTAACGGGGCTTTCACAGGCAGATACCTAATGTTACAAGGAGTTACTTAGGCTTCTTTTATTTAAAAAAAATCATTTTGGATTCGGCGGGAATGAAATTAAACAGCAGGGCACACCTTTCAAAATAAAATGTAGCACTTCTCGTATTTCACAAAAACAGGTAAACTACCGTTCTTTAAATGTTTTATGTTCATGTAATCGTTACTTACTTTGCAAATTAAAATCAATTACTTGTATTCCATCAGTGGCATTCAACTACAGTCCTACTCAGAATAGCTCAATACCAGATATAACAATCCGCTTAAAGAGACGTCGTTAGACTTAGCACTAGATATTGATTCACTAGAAGTTGAATGCCACTCCATAGATATCCCGGAAAACTGCGGTAGTATGTTAACAAGTGAATACACATTTAAGATTTTAACTTTTAATATTCGTAGTTTGCAAAAAAATTTTGACTCTTTTAGTATTCTTCTGCATCGTCTTGATATCGTGTTTGATGTACTGATTTTTACGGAATGCTGGCTTGATGACTCTTCTATAATACCCCAAATTCCTGGTTATATTGGTCACTCCACAAAAAATAACATTAACAAAAGTGGAGGTGTAGCCGCCTATATTAAACCAGAGTTGAACGCGACGATTACTGAACCCGTATTTGACGAAGCGTGCTGCATTCAAATTGATATTTCGAATTTATCCATAATCGGCTTGTACAGATCTCCTGCGTTTAAGTCATTAGGAAATTTCCTCCACAGTTTAGACAAAACTTTGGTTAATATTGGGCCTCATAGAAACGTAGTGGTTGCTGGTGACATTAATATTGATATAATGCCAAGGGCTGAAAATAATAGTTTCTCATCTCCCTATCTCTGTCTACTTGCTGAGCACGGACTTCGACCGGCTATTACTAGACCTACCAGAAATGGCGCATGTATTGACCACTCATTCATCAGGTCGCACTCAGAGGCTCTGGGTCTTGTTTGTAAAACTGATATAACAGATCATGATATTGCAATGATTGGAATTAAATCTTTTAAGTCAAATAAAAATGAAAGACGGCTCAAAACTATAATTGACTACAATAAAGTATTTTGTGAGTTGAAAGCAACTGATTGGTCTCATATCAAGCAGTCCAAGGATGCTCAAGAAGCAACTGTGTCTTTTATGAATGTTATATCAACAGCGGTTAAAAATAATACCAAGATAATTAAGATAAGCAGATCCAAATTCAATTTAAAGCCTTGGATAACTCCAGGCTTGATTAAATGTTCGAGACATCGGGATAAGCTTCACAGCGAGGCTCGTGCTAGCCCAGATGACGAAATAAAAAAACTTATATATACTCGGTATCGGAACTTTCATAAGCAATTACTACTAAAACTTAAATTAGAATATGAAAATAACCAATTGCTGACTAATATGAATAATCCCAAAAAAATTTGGCAGTCGATTAAGGAGTTTTGTTATTTAGATTCACCTCGAAGTCTTGCTTGCGAGTTAATTTCATTAAAGACATGCCCAAAAGAATCCCTTGATGAATGCAAGAAATACTTCGCTACGATAGGGAAAAATCTGGCCACTAATATACTGAACCGAACTAGAAATACCGAAGCATTTTTGGCATCAAAAGTGAACATAGCAGAAAGCCCATCCAACTCATTTTTCTTGAATCCCACTGATGAAAATGAAGTCAATAGTATTATAAAGCAGCTTAAGGACTGTAGTGCGCCTGGATTGGATGGTCTCACCAACATACTTATAAAAAAAATAAAAGGCGCCATATTAGTCCCATTAACTCATTTACTTAACCTAAGTCTCTCAACGGGCTGTTTCCCTGATATTTGGAAAGCAGCCACTATCGATCCCATTTTCAAAGGTGGGGGATCTAAATCTTTACCCGGCAACTACAGACCGATATCGCTTCTTGGCGTCTTTTCTAAGATATTAGAAAGGTTAGTACACAGGAGGCTCTCGGGCTACTTGGAATCTCACAAACTACTATCCAAGAGACAGTTTGGGTTCAGAAAAGGTATAAGCACTGAAAACACCGTGTCGTTGCTCACCAACTCTATTTCCAAGCACCTCGACAATGACCTTAAATGCATTGGAGTCTTTTTAGATTTGACTAAGGCCTTTGACACCGTTTCTGTGCCAATTCTATTAAGAAAATTGGAAGGAATCGGTGTGAGAGGTATTGCATTATCTTGGTTCACAAGTTATCTTGAGAATAGGCTCTCCAGTGTAAAAATTAATAATCTCATTAGTAATCCTGAATATATCCGTTTTGGCGTGCCCCAGGGTAGTATCTTAGGGCCAACCCATTTTCTAATTTATATGAATGACATACATAAGGTTCACACAGATATTGAAATAATTTGCTACGCTGATGATACTGTAGCTTTGTTCCATGGGCAAACCTGGGAAGATACCTTCAGGGCCTCTGAGAATGGCTTAGCTCGGGTTGCCAATTGGTTAGATAACAACCTTCTTTCTCTTAACACCGAAAAGACAAAATACCTCTGCTTTTATAAAACTCGAGCATCCGCACCTCTGCAGAGACCGGATTTAGTTATTCATTCATGTAACACCAAAGTTCATAGTAGTATCTCTTGTCGATGCAATGATTCCATCAGTGGCTCTGAGGTCATTAAGTACCTTGGCGTGCTAATCGATCAAAATCTAAATTTCAAAGACCACATATCAGCACTTACTACCAGGATTCGTAAGGACGTCGGAATAATGAAGCGTCTACGTGACATTGCACCTAAAGATACCCTAAGGATGGTTTACTATACGATTTGCCAGTCTCTGCTCACTTACTGTGTGTCCGTCTGGGGTGGTGCGACCAGGACAGTTATGATTGACCTCGAACGGGCGCAGAGATCGGTCTTGAAAGTTATGTTGCGATTGCCTTTCCGGTACCCGTCTTCTAACTTGTACAAGAGGTCGGACGTCCTTACAGTAAGGCAACTCTTCGTCTTAAAACACAGCTTGTCAGCTCACAGGGCTTTGTTGGGCTCGCCCAATCTCCCAGAACTCATAAGTAGGCGTGTATATAGGCCTCCCCTTCCCATGATCAAATCAGTCTTTGCACGAAGATTTGGCGAGTTCTGTCGTATTTCGGTCTATAACTCAGTGCTTAAGTTTTGCAATCTACGCAACACGACTTGTAGACAGGCTAAGATTGTGATCGTATCTTGGTTAAAAACCCTCACTTATCGCGAGACCGAAGAACTACTAACTCCCCTTAAATAAAATGAAATAAATAAATCGATGTATGATTATATGAGTATTCATGTTGTGTTTAGTACGTAAATACATTAATTTATACAAACGGCTGCTACAACTATGCTCTTACCTATAAAATTTAAATAATTTTTCCTTTCCTTCATTATTTACTAAATAGGAGTATACCAATATAAAGTAGACATTTTAAGAAGTGTACATTTGCTGTAATTGTCTGCTACTACAAGATGTTACGTTTTTTTTGTGTGACTCATATATTGTGAACCGGTCCCCACGATACAGGAATTTCCTAGTGTGGGGCCCATTGGTAATGTAAAAATATTTTGTTATAACTATTGGTAATAAAGATTATTATTATTATTATTTTTATTATTATATTACATACATATGCTCACGCCTGTATTCCCCGAAGGGTAGGCAGAGGTGTTGTAATCACAACAGCCACTTTTCACCGAATATGATCAAGTGCCAACGTGACAGAGGGTGAGTCCATCGCCGTCTCAGGCACTATACATACGTCATTGAATTACTTTTCAGACATATGCAGGTTTCTTCACGATGTTTTCCTTCACCGTAAAGCACGTGTGAAATCACTGTACATAAGTTTTTTAGAAAAACTCATTGGTACAGACTCCGCTGGGATTCGAACTTGCGTCGCTAGCGTAGCAGGCGACTGCTCAAACCTCAAGGCCACCACGGCTCTATTTTATTATATTATAGACAGTATTTATTTTTCCTGTTAACAACCACACGGCTTGGCACTGGGGTGAAGTCATTCGATATGACTCGGTAAAAGTGTTGTAACGTAACACATGTGAAACGAGCGAAATTGGATTTTTCCACAAAATCCGTCGCATACCCTTAGTTTTCATGCCGCGAATATTTCGTAGAGCCCATATTTTTTGGTAAAAGATAAAAGATAAATGTGTTTTTATCGCTAAAAGTTAGTCAGTTAAAATCATTGTTTTTATATGAGAATGCATGATTTGACGGTTATTTAATTGAGCATAGTATTAGTACAGTAAACATACAGAGAAAAATTTGTTTTTTTTTATATGTATGTAGTAAAAATCTGATATTTTGCAATTACAAACAGACACTTCAGTTTTATTTATCTTTATGTATGTGTATATATGTATGTATGTATGTATGTATATACATGTATGGATGTATCTGTATAGATTACTTTTTACCAAAATCGTAATAGCAAGCGCAAAACAAAAGACCCATTTTATCCGAAGCTTAAAAACTTTACCTGCGAAATACTAAGCTAATTATTCTCAAAGCGATATGTTTTATTCATGACTAGGTTTTATTAGGCTCTAAACAGATAGCACTAAATATAAACCTTCAGATGTTCGGCTCCTTTATATTAGAGGGATCAGACACACTCACACATAGACGTGCGTCTCGTTCTAAATTTACTACTAAACTAAATTGATCCGCGAAGCTTTTTGTATACAGGATGTCGGAGAAAAAGGGACAGTTATCTGCTAGAAGTTGTAGGGTTTTATGATAATATTGCTATGTTGAAGTCGTAAAATATTTAGCTCCAATGATAACGTAGTTATAGGCTATGGTTTCTAAGGGCCGAAGAACGCGCGGCCTTAAGCGATTGAATAAACCGCGCGCGGCCGCGTTTGCCTACATTACGTACGCGGTAATTCAACTTCTCAAATTAAGGAAAAGGTTAATGGTTTCGAAAAATGGTTTTAGTGGATTATTTCAAGAACTATTAGTGGGAGATAAAAATAAAATCATAGTTAGATTTCACGTGAATAACTCTACGTCAACGCTGATTTTTATGCGAAAAAAATGTTTTGATATGCTCAACTTTGAACGTCCATTGCTCGAAAACGGAAGATTTGTCTTAATAATTTTATTTGCTTCCTAAAAATTTACCCTATCATATATTTTAACAGCTGTCCTATGTTCCCCGACACCCTGCATAGGTATTGTTGCATTCGGTATACATACATATGCTCACGCCTGTATTCCCCGAAGGGGTAGGCAAGAGGTGTTGTAATCACAACACCCACTTTTCACCGAAGATGATTAAGTGTCAACGTGACAGATGGTGAGTCCATCGCCGTCTCAGACACTATACATACGTCTTTGAATTACTTCTCAGAAATATGCAGGTTTCCTCACGACGTTTTCCTTCACCGTAAAGCACGTGGTGTGAAATCACTGTACATAAGTATTTTTAGAAAAACTCATTGGTACAGGCCCCGCTGGGATGAGAACTTGCGTAGCAGGCGACTGCTCTAACTCCGAGGCCACCACGGTATTTGGTATAATAATAAATTTCAATCGGTTTCCATTGGTTTCCAGTGGTAAGGCATAACAGAAAGTAATGTATTTTCTGTTTCTCCTTTCGTTATTTGCAATTCCTTTCAAACGAGATTGAGATTTATTGAAATAAATCACATAATATAATCCAGGGGCTTCCTCCTCGTACTAATTCTGAACTAAAAATGAGATACGACCTTCTGCTATGCTAATATTTCGTCTTTATAGAGTGTTTTGCACAAAGGCCTAGCGATCTCTTGCATGTTAAGTAGGCAATCAATGTCCCAAATTAATCTAAAGTAGGCTAGAATTATAACACTATTGAAATGGCGGAGAACGCTTAACGTATTTATTATAGCGCTGTTTACACCCCGGCGCCTCGGAAAGCACGTAAAACTCCTGACCTCTCTCCGGTCGTGTCGGATTGCCTCCCATCGGACTATGAGAGTGAGGGAATAAAGATTGCACCTGTGTTTGCGCACACACTTCTGCACTATAATATGCGCAGATGGCTGATCCCCATTGATATTATCCGTCGTGACCGAAATATTGGGTGGGAGGATTTTATTATTATTAAATCATATTATATTACTACGAAACTAAGCTCTTTTTTATGCAGGTAAGCAGGTATGTACTGCAATCTAAAGCCAACACCGAATGTCACTCGCCCGTTGCCTACCTTATAAAGAAATCTCTGCACCATCGTAATGACAAATATTGCTAGCAAGCGACTCCGCTCCCACATGTCTTCTCGTGAAGCACTGGCGACCATACTCACCGTTGGAACACAGCAGTACTCTAAGGCAGAATTATTTGGTTGCAATTTTCTGTAATATGGTGGTACTGTCTCATTATGCCCTACATACAGGTATGGCGCAGCAACCCAAAAAGAGTCTTGTCCTGTAATAAGATGCCCTTCTTATAATTAATTTCAGTGTTATAAAAATCTATTAAGTCCTACTCGCTTAGATATGTGTCTTATTTTCACTTACAGCGGAACCGTGGTGGCCTTGAGGTTTGAGCCTGCTACTTGAACGGCGCAAGTTCGAATAAAGCGGGGCCTGTACCAATGAGTTGGTCTAAAAAACTTATGTACAGTGATTTCACACCGCGTCCTTTACGGTGAAGGAAAATATCGTGAGGAAACCTGTATATGTCTGAGAAGTAATTCAATGACGTATGTATAGTGTCTGAGACGGCGATGGACTCACCATCTGTCACGTTGGCATTTAATAATCTTCGGGGAAACGTGGGTGTTGTTATAACAACACCTCTGCCTACCCCCACGGGGAATACAGGCGTGAGCATGTGTATGTATGTATGTTTTCACGTACAGCAACTGTCACGCTTGGGAAAGAGGCAAAACTAATCTCAACTGATCAATGTGTCAGCAGTTTAAGTAAGAAAGATGCTTGACAAACAACACAAATCCTTCGCGCACTTGTCACCATACGCCTACACCGCAGACGAACCCTACAATGATTTATATTCAGGATAAAAGCCCTGAATAGGTTGTTGGTTTAAGCTGCGTCGGAATCGGAGCGTGCGGTCCGAAAGGATTTGTTCCATTGTATTAATTTCTATGGTACACCATTAAACCTGCATCGAACCTCCCACTGGTCATATCGGTCTCAGTTCCACTGGGTTACGGGGAATAAGGACGAGAAAGGGGATCTTGCTACGCAACCGTTGATCCATCATCATGATCATGGTACAGCGTCCACTGGAACGACAAATAGCGCCAGATAACTTATATTATATAAGGATTAGATTATATAAGGAGTGGTAGCCGCCGGAAACATCCACTGTTTGCCATTCCCGCGTTACGTTCTTACATACATACATACATATGCTCACGCCTGTATTCCCCGAAGGGGTAGGCAGAGGTGTTGTTATCACAACACCCACTTTTCACCGAATTTGATTAAGTGCCAACGTGACAGATGGTGAGCCTATCGCCGTCTCAGGCACTATACATACGTCTTTGAATTACTTCTCAGAAATATGCAGGTTTCCTCACGATGTTTTCCTTCACCGTAAAGCACGTGGTGTGAAATCACTGTACATAAGTTTTCTTATAAAATCTCATTGGTACAGGCCCCGCTGGGATTCGAACTTGCGTCGCTTGCGTAGCAGGCGACTCAAGCGCTTTGGCAATAGCTGTAAGTTTATATATTCAAATTATAAATAAATAAATAACGGTATTTTTCCAATAACGTCACCCAATTACATTATCCTCGTCTCTATACTCCATAGTGCAAACTCGATTGCTTTGAACAATACCTATATTGCCTATAAATTCGTATGCATAATCGGGTCTATATATCCTGACTGACCGACGCTCCGTTCGCTCCGTATCCAACGCAGTGGACACGTAGCTTTACCATGCTATTTTTATGTCACTTGACAGTCATTTGTTTCCGTACCCAGTAAAATTAATGAAGCATTTTACAGTAAAGTAAAAAGAATTAATGAATGCGTTGAAGTTCTGTGATGTCAATCGTTTACGATGAAAAAGTTACAAACTATATATTCACGTATTTTTCAAAACATCAATGTGAGTAATCTGCTTTAATTTGACAGTAAAACTATACATGTATGTTCTATTTCTATACAGATAAATAAAATTTGAAGTCATCATCTCCCTGGCCTTAATCCCATACATTGTTGGGGTCGGCACTTGATTCGACCCTATGTGGCTGATCACTTGACTTTTATACGAAGCGACTGCCACGAAGGTCAGATACCTTCGTAACCTCTTTTATGAGGAAAATCTGTGATCTGGGTTAAACCAGTTGTCAGACTATTTTAGGCCTCCGACTGACCTGTAACGATTGCCAAAGATGATAAATTGGCAACCGGGACCGACGGCTTAACGTGCTATCCGAGGTACGGAGGGAACTCGTCCGGTCACACCCATCCAATTACAAGCTAGGGTTAGGGTTGCTTAACTTCGCTGATCGAATGATATGCGCAATAGCAACTAAGCCACGAGCTCCTCCCCAAATAAAATTTGAAGTGTCTGTTTGTAATTCCGAAATTACATCTTTTGACCAAATGCATATGAAAATATACACGATACGGACATTTTTTAAAAATTCTCTGTCTGTCCGTCGGTCTTCCGGCTGATCTCCGAAACGGCTTGACGATTTCAACGGGACTTTCACTGGCAGATAGCTAATGTAACTCACACTACTTTTATTTAAAAAAAGCATTAATGTTCTACGGGTTGTCCGAACAGATAATTTCACTATGTGGGTAAAACCGCGGGACACAGCTAGTTAAGAAGTAAATTTTAAACGGGTTTTTATCCTTAATTTACGCTGTTCCTTACCAAGAGCATTGGCTCACATAAAATACACACTTTAAAAACAGCTGTAAAACATTAATCTTGACATTATTTCCGTAACATTTCATAGAAACCATTCATTCCTTATTTATAAGAAGTGGCGTTAACATAAATTGGCCATCAACCGAGGATGGCTCATTTAATAAGTTTCCTGTTTCTTTCAAATATGAAGCGAGGAAAATGTAAATTACCTACTCATTCTTCAGAACTGACTTACGTATATTCATTAAACTCACGAGGGAATTCACAAAATACGTACATATGCTCACGCCTGTATTCCCCGAAGGGGTAGGCAGAGGTGTTGTAACAACAGCGCCCACTTTTCATAAAAAATTATGAAGTGCCAACGTGACAGATGGTGAGTCAATCGCCGCCTCAGGCACTATACAGTGAAATCCGTATAGTGCCTGTAGCGGCGATGTTTTCCTTCACCATAAAGCACGTAGTGTGAAATCACTGTACATAAGTTTTTAGAGAAACTCATTGGTTCAGGCCCGCTGGGATTTGAACTTGCGTCGCTTGCATCACAGGCAACTGCTCAAACCCCACCACTGCTCTTATTATAACACTAGCGGACGACACGTCCGCTCCCGTTCCCGTGGGAGTACCGGAATAAAATATAGCCTTTATTTCTCGTTGATAATGCAATATCTATACAACGAAACATTAACAGCATCTTCATTTACGTTCATTTCATCGCATTTCGTTACATTCATTATATAATACTATATATCGGTATATATATAGTATTAAACTTATTCGATCCATCGAAAGTGAACTTGAAATCGGAAAGCAATTAAAACGACCAGCGAACTCGCGGAAATTGGAAATCTCACGGAGAAATAGAAATTTCAACGTGCATATTCCGCTGTTTTGATTCATACGACTGAGGCCTTTACGTCAATTTATGCAATTTATACTTCAATGCATTACTCGGGGCCAACTACTATTTGGGACAGCCTCACGTTCCTTGCAGATCATGGCTTAAAATTATGTTAGTATGACGCCATTAAAGACGTGCTTGCGTTTAAGGTTCACAGTCAAGTTCATTAACTATCTGCACGGGGGCTTCATCTGTTTAATCAGAGCGTATTAAGAGCTTCAAAGCTTTGACATATCATTTTTTTACCGTAAATTCAAACTTCGAAGTTGAGAAGTTCTTAATACGTGCTGCTTAAACGCTCATAGTTGGCCCCTAGAACGTTAGAACTCGACCCTCAATATCCCTAATCTTTTTTGACCAGGCGGAAACCTTCAAAAGGTCCCCGACCGCCCTGAGATAGGAATGTGGGATTTTTACTTCTCTAAAACCCCCTCTGCGGCCATCCTCAGAGCTCAGGGGAACTCCGGGCTATCTGATAGATCGCACCGGTGTCCCCCCACACTTTGCCCGGGCACATCCCCGGGGCAGCTATGTCGCCGCCCCTGGAGCCCTCGCTGTGCAAGGCAGCGCGAGCCACATCGCGCTGCCACCTTCCCGGGCCCGCGGCTCGGTCGTCAAAGCTCCCGACCGCCGCCAGCAGGCCCTCCGGGCCCCTTTTTGACGCCTCTTACGACAGAGGCTGCCATAGGGGGGGGGGGGGGGGGCTGGGGATACCATAGCCAAATTCTTAGACCCTGCCTATTGGGTGCGATATCCCTAGTCTGATGTAACCTCCCTAGTCTGGTGCTCTAGGAATTTAATGTTTGTGTTACATGCCGACATTATTGAAGATACCTATAATTCCCTTCCGCAGAACGGTTGCACCGTTGCGTCACAATGCATCCTGCCATTTCAAGCGGAAACAACTATTTAGCGCATTCAGTTGTAATATCCAGGTCTTATAGCATGTAATACACATTCTATCGGTTTGTTTACAAAAGTCAATACAATCTTCATAAAAATGCTGTCGAGTTTGAGGAAATAATTAAAGGTAAAGATTGTATTGAAAGTCTTTGTAGTGACTCCATAAGTTAGGGCACCTCCAAATATGGAACGGAAGAACCCGTAATTCCTAAACTTTTTATAGAAAATCGAAGCATAATAACGATACCGTAGATAGTCTTGTGTTTCAGGAATGCTCGCTAGCTTTCTTCTCAGTAAAAGCAACCTTCTGCACCTGGCGGTAGCGTGTATAATTCTGTGTAATTATGGCATTTTGACAAGATGAAAGTACTTTATTAAAAGTCTAATCGAATAAAGATATTTTTGAGTTCGAGTTTGATTTGTAGCTAAAGAAGGGATGAGGAATGCATCCTCTGTGCTAAGTATCAAGGGACATTTCTTAATTGGAAGTTCACGAGTGGCATCCTCGGTGCTACAAGTGTAAGCATTCAAGGCTGGAGTAACCGCTTGCAAGTTACACAAATTATAAAATCAAAGCAGACTTCAAGTTAGTTTTCCCATGAAAAAATACAAAAAGTGTGGATTTCAAAGTATTATTTATTTTCGTTGGAAAATAAAGAAGAATATTTCAATACGTTGGAGAAATACCTCATTGTTTGTTCAAAACTAACTTCGTTGCGTTCGCGGTACTTCGATGAAATCGAAAAGATTTGCAACCTCCTGTTGGGAAATCAACCAGCTCTGTATATATTTGCCCTTTGCTCTTTTCACCCAGATTCCGAGAATTGATCGAAATAAGGTTTATTGTTGCTTGTTGCCGGCATGAAGCAAGCTACCTTCTTTCGTATAAACTTACCAAGCAGTATGAAATATACGCCAAATTTTTGAAATAAGTTAGTACCTATGTTTGCTCCATGAAGTGTGAAGTTCGGCATTCGTAATTTTTTTAAATTTACTTTTAGTAGCCATAGTGTCAAAATAATGTAGAATTATGGAATTGAAGAGAAATGTCTGTAAAACACCTAAATGACGTAGGTAATGTAGGTATACACGATCGGCCAGGACGTTGCACCCCTTACTGAATAACGACAGGGCCACTTATTATATCATAGATGCACGCGTCTGTGTGAGTGTCTCTTTGAACGATTTATTCTTGGATTCCGTACTGCTTGTGGTACACTTTTTTTTATACTAGTGTCCCGTAGTGTTGCCAGTAACTAAGTTAATATTTACATGCCCTAAAATTGGGTCAAATATATATCAAAAGTACCTTACCAGGGACTAAACTGAATAAATCATTTTCATTTTCAAATAAGACGTATTTGTTTACCATAATTCTTGTGAGTAAATATTATTTCTATTGACGGCATTCCACTACTAGGGTACCTTGGTGGCCCAGGGGTTTGAGCAGTCGCCTGCTACGCAAACGACAAGTTCGTATCCCAGCGGGGCCTGTCTGCACCAATTAGTTTTACTAAAAACTTATATGCAGTGATTTCACACCACGTGTGAAGGAAAACATCTTGAAACCTGTATATGAGAAGTAATTTTAAGACGTATGTATAGTGCCTGAGACGGCTATAGACTCAGCATCTGTCACGTTGACACATAATTATGTTCGGTGAACCTACCCCTTCGGAGGACACAGGCGTGAGCATACGTACGTATGTGTGTACCTTGGACTTGGTGCCTGCTGCCTATTGAATATTCGTGCTTTTGTACCTCACTCAGTACCTACAATGGAACAAGGACAACAATGAGTTATCCATTGTGACATGTTCCCGCAGGCGTTTGAAACACTAAAGGTGAGCGTACACAAATCAAATCGGAAACCGAACGCCACCGTCTCGCTCTAGTTCGAGAGCGAAGTGAGGCGATTTTGTTAGGATAATCATTACTGTGCGATGAAATAAGGAGTTTAATACAAATTACTCTGAACGCTCAAGTTTAGGCACTGCTGATCTTTACTCCAAAGTAAATAAAATATATTCACGCCATCCCAGAAGGATCCCCGAAGGAGATACCCAAAGGTGTGGTTCAACAACATCCACATTTCATGTGTCTTAATCGCCGTCTCAGGCACTATACTTACTTCTTTGAATTACTTCTCAGACATAAATTGCAGGTTTTCTCACGATATTTTCTTTCACCGTGATTCGAACTTGCGTTACTTTTTTGTAGCTACATAGGTGGCAAAAAAGAGTGCAGTGCATCTGATGATAATTGTACAATTGCCAGTAAATGACAGTCAATAGAATCCAACGCGTGCAGGGGCCATCTAGCTTTCTCTGAAAAAAAGCTTCGCAATGATCCTACCCGGTTCTAATTCGTTCTAAAATTAGGTCCGAGCGTGGTCCGCAAGAAAAGTCTGTAAAGTTTAGATATTCTAAGCCTACATACACATGCTCACGCCTGTATTCCCCGAAGGGGTAGGCAGAGGTGTTGTAATAACAACACCCACTTTTCACCGAAGATGATTAAATGCCAACGTGACAGATGGTGAGTCCATCGCCGTCTCAGACACTATACGTACGTCTTTGAATTACTTCTTAGACATATGCAGGTTTCCTCACGATGTTTTCCTTCACCGTAAAGCACGTGGTGTGAATTCTAAGCCTACTATAGTTAAATTATTGAACGAACGAAAACTTGAGTCTGATAAAAACAACGTCATACTAAAACTACGTGTGATTTTCGTATCTTACCCCCCGTATCTTCATAATACCTGAATGACTAACAAACTTATAAACAGCAAGTGTATTTCCAAGTTTCAAGTTGACACATGCAATGCAAGCGCGGCTGAAGTTCGACACAAGACTGAGGCTGAACTGTTTGTCGCCGAGGATTTGGGTCTTGCAAGTTATACTGTTGACTAGAATCGTGTTACTGCCTAGAAGACACAGTTCTGAAGTCTGCATTATTGGTTAAGTGTCCTGTGTGCTACTGCGGAGTATGAGATCCTGTACTCAATCCTCGGGTTGGACAAAGTTTAATTGGGTTTTCTCAGGATTAGTTCTCTGGATTAGTGTCTGGTGAATGAGAATAAGCTCCCCCTATTACATGGGAATGTGGGTGTACTATAAGGTGTAGCCAAAGGGATACCTTATAGCACATCCCCTTCGGGGAATACGGGCTAAAAAGGACAGTTCCGTGCCCCTATCATGGGTTTGTCACTCGCAATATTCGTATGAGATATTTTAGTTCTGCACGTCACCGCTGGGACTCCATGCACAATTTCTCATACTAATATTCGGCGGAGACGCTAGCGAGTATAGATTACGAAAAAGGTGGCAAACCCGTGATAGGGGTACTGTTGTCCTTGTTACTAGGTAATACCTGACAACTACAATAAGTATCGCGGGTTCGATCTCGTGTCAGGGAAAACTTTTCTAAACTAGGGGTGTTCGGTAGGTATGTAGTTTAAGAACATATATATAATTGGATATATTATTTACATTTTAAGGGTGACTTCAAAATTCCATGTGCTTTTTTATGCTTTAAAAAACCTATCAGTGAAAATCCAGTCAAAATAGTGGCTAGTTGCAATTTGATGGGACAGTTAGCTATCTTTTTATACCTAAGTCGTTGGTGTTTCTTGAATCTTGGTAGATAGGTACTTTCAAATTCATTAAGTAAAAAGCTGTTACCATTAAGGACACAGTAATGCACATTCTGTTTATTTTTATCGATATAACCACTTTCAACGCCTATTCTTGATTTTGATGAACTCTCGAGACTTCAACCTAAACTGGTTTTAGAATGAAACCCTATCCCCTTTAATTAAGTACTAGCGGACGTCGCACGGTTTCACCCGCGCAGTTTCCCGTTCCCGTGGGAGTACGGGGATACAATAACGGCTATGTTAATCTGTGATGCTTGAAATCAGCACAGTTGTTTATGAGTTCATTACAAACATACACACACAAATACAAATATGTCCTCTTTATAATAGTAGTGTAGATGTAGACGTGAAAAGAAAAGACCCAAGACTAGACCAAACTCGGCCTAAAACTATGTCCATCCTTCTTGAAATCCCTATCAAAAAAAGAGATGTGACCACTTTTATTTATTTATTTGAAATATACATTTTGAACGGCCAGTAACCAATTACACAAAACGTAGCAATATTACACAATATATATACAGTACACAATACATTGAATTATATACACAGCATATTATTATAAAAATACAAACACAATCAAACATTCGTCTCGCAATACTCCAGACATGCCGACATGATCGTCTGCCATTCATCCGCAAACAAATCACACTCATAGTTGGACTCCAAGAGAGCGTTGAGCGTAGAGAGAGTGCGAGGGACAGGAGATTGCGACTTAGTACGACCAGCTGATATCGAAAACAGCATGTTTTTCCTAGCGCGTGTGTAGTTGTTTTAAACTAAGGATTACCTTAGGTGATGTTTTGTATTAAGTGGGTATGTCTGCAACCCTACCTTACAATATTAAAGCGATTTCCACAAAACAGGGACACCAAGATTCACAAGCAACAAGGGTCTTATTTCCACACAGCCAATATTAAAAAGTGAGAAGCCAAAGTGAGAGCGAAATAATGCCGGGTGTTTCGTAGCATCACACGATACGAATACTTATTGTCTGTGAGTCTCGTTATACGCGCTCCAGTCTTATATAAGTCTGTGTCTGTCTGTCAACAACTCTTGACGGCAGCTCTGCCTATTCCCTATTCTATACTTACTAAAAATAAACTATGATCGTTTAAGCATCGCGTATTAAGAACTTCTTACCTATGACGTTTAATTTTATGATACCAAAATTAAACGCCAAATCTCACTTCTTAACCCGATTATGATAGGCCCTCAGGCACAGCTATATCTACCTACCGTAGCATTTTACACAAAGCATAAAGTTTTATTTTTTTTATTTTTTAAATGATACTTAAAACTATTTACATGTAGAAACCTTGGCCCAAATCGGTGTCTCTCGGGATCGTGCCAAGAAGGCTGGCAGCATTGCCACGTTGAATAGCAATGCTGATTCTCTGAGCGAGAAAAGCCCCAGCCCGCTTGTCACGAGAAGCTTCTACCAGACGACGTGCAACCTCTTTGAAAAGTTGATGAGCATCCGGACCCCAAGGTCTCAAGAGTTCCAACCGCAATCGCAGAAAATATGTATCCTTGACCAATGCATGCATATTTCCTATGCTTGAGGCACTCCTGCTGAGCGGCAGCAGCACCAGCCGCCACAGCAGTGCCGGGGAGATAGGACGGAGCCAACGTATCGACACGACAAAAGCATTAAGTAATATAATTTCTAAAACTTTACTAATACCAAGTTTGACAGCTAACTTTTGCTTATAAGTTATCGAGTCTATCTCTGGCTGTGTATATAGCGCGTCGCGAATGAAATACAATTATCCCCCTATATAAACTTTCCGCTAAGCGATCATATCTCGTGACGGTACCTTTAGAAATGATTACAAGGTTTCATTTGTGTATTTACAGAGCCCTAAAATGTGGTGATTTACAGCTCGTTCGTGCGTCACGATGTGATCTCAAAGGGTTTCGTAATACGATGCCTGGCGCCATCTCTCGGGACTGGAACTCGTTATCCTTACATTTGCGTATTCATCTCCGAAATAATAATCCTGGAATTAGTTTTATTCCACAGGGACGTGCTCAACACCGATAAAGACAAGTATAAAAGGTTCATAGGTCAACAATGGACTTTCAACTTGCTGGACACTAGACTAGTGGTAGAGTTCTGTACAGGACCAGATCTAGGGACAGGCAACATGGTTCAAGCCTGTAGACAAAGTCAGATTATATCCTCACGCTACGCTCATAGAAAGGATTCAAAATGTATTTGTTACTCATTATACCACATTAGAACGGTAACAAAATACCACTTTAATAGGTAACACTTTTATTCAATCTTCTGCAGTACTGTGAACTTAAATGTACAGGAATGACATATGTCACGTGATTTATGTCATTTCCATACAGTTTTGTTTGTGCGCGTCTATCTAAAATACAGCTTTCAAACCGCTAAACCGATTTTATTGATATACATATGCTCACGCCTGTATTCCCCGAAGGGGTAGGCAGAGGTGTTGTTATCACAACACCCACTTTTCGCCGAAGATGATTAATTGCCAACGTAACAGATGGTGAGTCCATCGCCGTCTCAGACAATTGAATTAGTTCTCAGAAATATGCAGGTTTCCTCACGATATTTTCCTTCACCGTAAAGCACGTGGTGTGAAATCACTGTACATAAGTTTTTTAGAAAAACACATTGGTACAGGTCCCGCTGGGATCCGAACTTGCGTCGCTTGCATAGCAGGCGACTGCTCAAACCTCAAAGCCACTACGGCTCTTATAATATTAATTAGTAAGTAGTATATAAGTAGATTGTATTAATTCAAGTGCCGATCTAGGTTTGTGCCTTCTTGAAGTGCACTTACAGTACCTACATACTCTGTTCCATAGTGTTAAAATTCGCTTATTGGTCCTTAATCTATGGTCTGCTCTGTTCAATCTGCCTCCTTCATATCTACCTACTTACGCGAGACGCAATGTTTACTGATCGCAATTTCAAAGCAAAATAGAACAGTGAACTTAATATTTGAATCACGTTTCAACTAAATCTCTGTGGATTATTCCCATCACGGCCTTAGATAGCTTTATCACTACGTTATCTTGTTGACGCAGCCTCCCTTGCCCCCTTTACCTCGAAGACATGAAGTGCTAAACAAAATTAACTCAAATTGCTTTAAGAATAGAAATTGCTTTATAAAATGGGCCGTCCTGATTGAATTATTTTATGGTCTTTGAGATAAGCTGATGCATTTTGAACCGACTCAAAAAAGTTTTTCTGTGTTAAATATCTAAATAAACATAAATCAGAGGTGACTGACATAGTGATCTATCAACGCACAGTCCAAACCACTGGACGGATCAGGCTGAAATTTGGCATGCAGGTAGATGTTATGACGTAGACATCCGCTAAGAAAGGGTTTTGAGCTTTTTTTTTTAACTCTAACTCTACCCCTAAAGGGATAAAATAGGGGATGGAAGTCTGTATGAAACTTTGTCAATTTTAAACCAGCTAGTTGGTAATAACTTTCAAAATTCTTATGGAAAAATACGAACACGATGCGGGACTTGAACCCACGAGCCACTCGTGATCTTGCCTCATACGTCGAATTTTTCCTTACCTTGTTGAACGGTTTTAAGGGCCGTATTTTTCCTGATCATTTTCATGAATTTAGAATGTAAACATGTGTGTCATGTATGAAAATCTAATAGGTATTGGATACATTTTATATAAAAAAATACCTACTCTATGAGAAAATGCAGGCGCTGTTGTTGGTCGTGTGTTCCTATAGGTTTGTAAATGTCCAAACGTCGTCGATTGACCTTCCATTTTGAATCAAAATTTATTCTTCTTCTTATCGTCTTGATGTCAGACATTTTAACGTGTTGTAGACTTGGCTACTACAACAATCAAAATGTATTGTACCGCCATATTGATTTGGAATTCAGCCACAACCCGCCTCCCTGTATCAGTACACTTTGTGCCACGCGCTGAAATGCATTGTCGACGAGGTTTGTCAACCTATACTTACTTGGAGCACAGGACAGGAGCAACAGAATCACTGCATTGTGAGAGGCTTGGTAAATTTAGGCGATTCCATTGATTCATCCCTCGCTAAGCCTTGCATATTCGCTCGTGGAAATATCCTCCGAAGATTTGGGCAGTGATTTTAGAAGTTATCTGCTGCAACGGAAGTTCCAATCTTACCGGTATGTTCCAATACGTTTTTCTAACCTTAACTCATATCACGACCTTTAATGTGCAGTGCGAATGGAAACAGCTCCATCTGTCGGCCCAAAGATGGCACTACTGTGATCCTATACAACTCTGAGTTTACGTTAACGCGATGACTTGTGACGGCGATAATATAGTGAGGAAACATCCTTGCAAACCTAAATACTGTTAGGTTCCTGTCGTCAAGAGTTTTCAGCGCTGGCCTACATATATATGTGGGAAATACATTTTCCCCACAATTTTCGATGATAGTAGGCCTCCACGAAGTCTCGTCTTAGCTTTGACGTTTAATACGTACCAAAATTAAACCTTAAAGCTCTGAAGTTCTTAGCACACGCTTCTTGAACATTCAAAGTTGGCTCCCTGTATTTAGGTAAACAAAACAATAATCTGAGTATATAATCTTTATTTTTGAATTCCACAACTATAATACCAATCACAATCAGATAAGGAGATATATCAGTCATTATATTGGCAAGTGGTAGTAAGGTACCCATACGCCCATACCTACTGAACAGCAGTGGTATTCTGTAACAGTGTACAGTGTACAAATTATATAACGTACTTCACGCAGAAACATCTAAGTACATAACAACAAGCTTTAGAGAAATATTGACATACAGTGTGTTATTTTGCATTTAGGTTGAACATTCACTGAAGTGAACATAAAATCAATATCTTTTTATCTAAATATGGCACCAATGTAAGACAACATCCTGTGTAACAATGTTACTAATGTGGATATATAGGGTCTAGACTTTTTAGCAGATAATTTTTGTCACAGCGCATTGGTTGGTGGTACAAATATATAAAAAGTCACTACACACCGTATATGCAGACAAATAAAATGGAAGTGTCACTTACGAACAGCAATAATGAAATGATATATGATACTAACTAAAAAAAAAAATTAAAAAAAAATCTCTGTCCGTCTGTTTGTTCCGGATAATCTCTGAAACGGCTGGGACTTTCACTGGCAGGTAGCTAATGTTACAGGGACTTTTTTATTCAAAAAAACATTTATGTTTATAATCCCATTAAATCTACGTGGGTGAAACCGCAGGGCACAGCTAGTTTTTTATAAATTTATTTCTATTATACATTTTTGAGGCATTTTAAGCAGTGCTCCACATACCATCCAATAAGCATCGAACCTTTATCAGCCTCTAATGCTACAAACAAAAAAATAAAAAATTAAGTTAAGGGATTTCTTATTTTATTTTTAAACTAGCGGACGTCACGCAGTTTCACCCGCGTAATTCCCGTTCCCGTAGGAGTACCAGGATAAAATATAGCCTATGGTACTCACTGATGATGTAGATAATATTAAGTATTGACATTTGCCATCACCTGATGCCCTGTGGCAAAAATGGGCTCTTAAAAACTCGACTCTGTACAATAAAATATAAGAAGAATGATTTATATCAATGAATTATCCATTTGGTAATTCTATTTAACTGTGCGTATGAAACAATTCATAAAATCCTGCTAAGAATTAGACTAGTATATTCACTCTCATAAATATTCAAATATATAATACGTAGGCACAAATATCTATTTATCTAAGCTATAGAACAGGGTGTATAGGATTCTAAAAATGTTTTTTTAATTAAGAAAATATTTTCTTATAAGCTAGGAGTGATTGTTACAAAAACACTTTACAATTAATTTATCTACATAAATGCTAGGCTCAGAAACAGTGTAAGGCATTCAGAATTCAGTTTTTTAATTACAATGCACTTTGGTCGTATATTAACGACACGAAATTGTCCTCGAAAAAGCATTTTTTAATGCTTTGAACATAACTTAATGCAAATTTTAATACGACATACATTAGGAATACGCTTGAATCGTTGTTAGGCTAGCCGCACACACACCATAATTGTGAAAATAAAGTGCATATTATCAACAACTAGCTGACCCGATAGACGTGTCCAGTCTTAATTATGGTTTGAATGTATATTTAAAGAAGTAAAATTAATAAAAAAAAAATGCATTCGGTCAATTCTATGTCAAACGTCATAAGGTTATATTAAAATAGTTTATATTGTCCGAAGCGCTAAGGTTACATTAAAAATTCTCGAACAGTTGGACGCACATACGCGTCGTTAGCAGTGAACGCGTTAAGAGATTTAATTTGTATTCTTAAAATTGTATAAATATGCTCACGCCATCCCAGAAGGGTCCCCGAAGGGGTAAGCAGAGGTGTTGTAACAACACCCACATTTCACCGAATATGATCAAGTGCCAACGTGACAGAGGGTGAGTCCATCGCCGTCTCAGGCACTATACATACGTCTTTGAATCACTTCTCAGACATATGCAGGTTTCCTCACGATGTTTTCCTTCACCAAAATTGTATAACATTTTGAAAAGAGTAATTACTGTAAAAGCAACCTTCCGAACCCGGTGGCAGCTGTATAATTTAGTCATTCTAACGATTTGAAAGTGCTTTGAAAAATCTCTAATCGAATAAAGATCCTTTTGACTTTGACTTTAAATAGGGATTTATTTTTATATAATATATACTTAGATGTGTGTGCGGCCTTTATCGCGTTATTGTTCCAAAATATTATAAATATTGACAATAATAATAGCTTTAGATGTCAACCAAACGTAAAGACACCTAGTTATCCTAGGGCGTACAAATTATATTAGTTTGTGGTAAAATACACACGCAGGACAGTAAAAAATACTGAAATAGCTAAAATTATCCACCTTATATTAATCTCACTAAAATTGCGAACACTATGTTGTATAAATACTTATCCTCTTATTACAAAACATAGATAATTCTAATAATAAAAAAATTGGAGTCAAGTGCCGATCCCAAATAGATGGGATAAGGTCAGGGAGATGTTATTGCTAGAACTCTTCATTAATAAGTGTTATAAGTACAGAATTTCCTAGAGGACTACCAATAGTAGACATACTGCGTCTCTTGTGACTAGAATTTGTAAATATTTAGAATAATAATACATCTACATACAGTTCATCAAAACTAAAACTGCGCGCACATTACCAATTTCGCATCTAAATGTGAAATATGCTCACGCCAGAAGGGTCCACCAAGGGGTAATCCGAGGTGTCGTAACAACACCCCCGTTCACCGAAGTTGATAGGGGGTTTAAGTACCAACGTGACAAATAATGAATCTATTGCACTCTTCGTCATCGCATGGGTTACCTAACGATAATTATCGTCACCATAAAGATCGTGTAAAATCACTGCACTAATGTTTTTAGAAAATCTCATGGGAATAGGCCGCTGAGATTCGAACTTACTTCGCTTGCGTAGCAGGCTACTCAAATCCCACATCCACCGCGACTCTTCTCTTTTAAATGAATGCGTATGGAAGGCCAACCCTTACATTAAAGCCAAGAGCAGTAACCACATACACTTTTACAATTTATCCAGTATAAGCTGACCCCTCATTATACAGAAAGTCTATACAATGCAAGGTTAGGTCATACTAGAATTTAAGCTTAATGGGTGTCTGTATAGGCAAGGCACGTTGTTTTAGCTTTAATAATCTCTACAGGTAATACAAGCAGGTACAACATTTTAGGAACTTTCGGGATATATTCTGACAATACAATAGTTATAATAGTGAGTACCTACACCGATAATATTAGATATAATAGTGAAAACGGCCGTTAGAAGTTGATCCATCTGTCATTTATGTCAATAACCAAATCTTCCTTCATTATCATAAAATTGAAGGTCAAATCTGACAGATAACAGGGGATAGCAATCCATCTGTAAACTTTGATAGGTTATTAAAAACGGCCGTTATACCTATATGGAAAATACAAAGCGGTTATCGAACCCGCGACTACCGAAATATAAAACCACAGAACGCGGCTTGTTGGTATACCAATCTATGAACGCTATGTAGATCAAACCTATTACAGAATATGAATCTCATTCTAAATAATGGTCTTTTTACGTTAGTTCGATAAAGATTATTTTTTTTATCAAAAACACCAAATAGTTTTTTTTATTCATACAACTATAAATTACTTATAAAGTCTCAAAAGTGGGTGTAAAGATGCCGAATGTTACCAACCTACGACCAATTCCAAGACACCTACTTCTAAGACATATTAAATCCAATCTTCCGTCATAATCAATCCTTTAAATAATCAATACACTTTATATTAGGACTGTGTAGATGACCTCATGTTTAAATTCGGTGATTTACCATACACCACCAGAATTAGCACAAATAAATATATTATAAACTAACTTGTGCCTCGCAGTATCACCCTACACACCAATATATATTTAGTGCAATGCTTTTATTTTGGAATTACAAACAGACACCTCAGTTTTATTTATCTGTATATATATCATACACGAACAAGTTGATGGTAAAATTTGAATAGATATTTAAATGAAATTAGCACATTAACAATTGCTAATCACTCATATCTGAAACGATTACGCGAATTTAATATATTTACATATTATTTTCCGCTAATTCTGTCTGTATGTATAGTTTGTACATTAAGGTCCATATTTTTATATGAAATCAGTAAGTATGTTAAATATGCAAAGGAGACAATACATAATATATCTTAAAATTAACTAAAACACTATTTACATAATTGAGTTAATAATGGCACTTTTTCGACTACACATTGAATGTTGATCTTTTGGCAACACTACATTTTTAATGTATATATTATATATATATATTATATCATAAGAATATAATTTATTGCTTTTATTTCAAGATAGGGTGTAAAGGTACATTGTTCGCTTATTTTAAGATTACATCTTACTTTAGTAAGTAATAGTTTTCTGTGCGCATCTTATACTAAAATTACAGGTAAAACAGGCTAAAATATATATGCTCACGGCATCCCAGAAGGGTCCCCGAAGGGGTAGGTGCCGTGACAACAACACCCACAGTTCACCGAATATGATTAAGTGCCAATGTGTCAGAGTGTCCATCACCGTCTCAGGCAATATATGCCTACAAACGTATTTGAATTATTTCTCAGATATATGCAGGTTTCCTTACGATGTTTTCCTTAATACTATCATCAAAACCACCTTGGCAAAAGTGAGGGTTGCTGCAGGGGAACCAGCCCGAGCAATCATAACCAGCTTGCTATTGTCAGAAATTCTTCAAGGTTCATCAAGTGATGTCATATGTTCGTAACAACGTACGTTTCGTACGTACGTTCTATTCATGTAAAAAAACCTTCGGCGAACCGCGTTAGAGATGTCGCGCTCCGGAGCTGGCTCACGGGCAGTACGTTGCCCATCAGTAGTAGACTCTAGACACTGATGTCATATTGACCAGCATCAAAAATATTGGTGTATGAAGACTACATTTGCTTTTTAGACAGTGGTAAAATTTTATAGTGGTAAATAGATTATTTAAGGATGACTCCTACTGGAATGAGCCGTGCTTCGAGACCGAGAGCCGAACCCGCGCCTAGCATTGACCTTAGCATAATCAACTAATACTTCATTAATCGCTTCTCTATATATGCATGTTTCCTCCTGATGTTTATGTTATTATGTACTTTATATACATACATAATTAAAGTATAATACCAACTTCAGGAACCATGATAGTACAGTTATCATTTGTTAGTGGAGACTGCTGTTTCGGCCCCATAAGTTCCAAATCCACTTGGATTCCTTTCATCTTTGCTGTCTCCAGAATGTATTTCTTCATTTTGAGGTCACTGGAATTGAGTTGAAATTGGTCTGCATTAATATCCAGTTCCCATGTAAAATTTAATAATATTTTCTTAGTAATTAAAATTTATTTACATGAAATATAACATTATTAACGTAACATTTGAGTAACTTATTGCTAACAATGAAAAAGAAAAATATAATAAAAATAAAAATTATAAATAAAACACGGAATTTAAATTAGTGTCTGCGGGAATGGTGCCCAGTAAGCTGGCTGCGTTACCTCGCTGGATCGCTAAGCTAATCCTCTGACCGAGGTAAGAACCAGCTTGACCTCAACCAGGCGTTTTGAAAGATCCTTAAAAAAGACCTTCGCATTTGGCCTGCATTTTCTTAGTTGCATTTTATAGGTTTCAATAGTGAATTAAACTTTATATAGAGATAACTATCTACTTATAAAACTCAATAATCTCTCACATGAAATGGAGTCTATGTCTGTCTGTCTCAGAACCAGCTGGACTGATATTAATGGGAAATCTCTGAACTAGCTGGACTGATATTAATGGGAAATCTCTGAACTAGCTGGACTGATATTAATGGGACTTCACTGGCAGATAGCTAATATTAGAAGGAGTTATTTAGGATACTTTTATTTTTAACGCGTTCACTGCTAACGACGCGTATGTGCGTCCAACTGTTCGAAAACTTACGAAGAAGTTGAAATTTTAGCAGTGAATGTGTTAAAAGATTTTTGGAGTTCCACGGACTATACATGCAATTAAGTATATAATGGTCAAACAGCGGGGCACAGTGAGATTTAAATGATATAATAAAATGTCCAAACATTAGCACTATTTAGTTCCAATCTAAGAAAAGTTACTACAGGTATTTGAGAGTAACCTCCTCTATGTAACATAGTTATTGAGCCTTTTTCTTCCCACTGGAAGACAGACAGGCATTTGGTATCATGAGAAGCTTTTCTTCCTGATCATACTTACAAACTTGTGTATGATTGTGGGAATAAAATTAATATTTTATTTTCCAATTTTAATTGTTGAAGTCGAGGTTGAGGGAACAAATGTATGAAGTATAATGTATGTATGAAGGTTTATTTTTTAAAATCCAAGGGATGCAGATGTATAGAAAGAAGTGGATGCAAGAAATTGAAGGTGTATTATGCTCTACCCTGCTAAAATAAATCCCTGAGCTCCTCGATCAAATCACATTGATGCCACACCAATTTTGAAATGATAATTATGTGCATCAGTAACAGGTTTTTCTGTCTTAGTATTTACATACATACACATGCATCCCAGAGGGGGTAGAAAGAAGTGAGATTGCACTACGCCCACATTTCACCAGTTTTACGTCCCATTTAATAGGGGCTGAGCCTATTGCCATTAACCAGGCTGCCACTGGCAAGTTACAGACAGAAAATAACAAATAGCACTTAGCTGGACATTGCACCTCGAGTTCTGCAGAAGCATTAGCAACCACAAGATCAATGAGGCAGTATTTGAATTTCTTCATATTTTTTCTTCAGATTGTACCTTGTGGTAACATTTAAATGGTAATACATATTATATGTATGTAATTACTTACCTAATCTTCATACACAGGCAGCACAAGCAGCTAAGCAATCCCATGGTTAATATCACTCCAACTGTCATAATGACCAAGTCCATTAAACTGCCTTCTAACATCTTAGTTGATTAGCGAGCCTAGCAGTCCTCACGGCAAACACTCGTCCGTGCGACCCTAAGAGGACGAGATCGACGACCTGAAATTAGTTTATTTTTATATTTTTTTTTTTTTGTTTGTTATGCCTCAATATATTTTTAATAGCAAAAAACACTAGAGGTAATATAAAATTTTACTGAAATCAGAAGGTTGTACTTTTTTATTATTTATGTTAACTATTTAGTTTTGATATAAATATTCTGCTCGCAATTAAATGAATCAGAAGAAAAATTCTAGATAGGTACCACTTAAGTTAACTTACCACGCAAGCACCCAATTATAGTTTTATGGCTGAGACTCCATCAATTTCAATATGCGAATATTCATATAAATTCGCAAATTGGGTATTGATTATTCAAACAAAACAAAACACTTGAATAAAATTCATAATTGAACAAAATAATACCACCAACAAAATCAAATTTTCTGTGGCCGCTAGAGGCTACCACAGACATAAAATACACCTCTACACAATCACAGAAAATTATTACCGTAGTAGATTAGATAGATTTTACAAGGAAACTTGATTGAAGAATTGTCTGTGGTTATTATACTGGCCTATACTATCAAAATACTTTTGAACGTACCGAAATCTTACACACCTTACACACCTATATATTCTACAACCGTTACTATCTTATCTCATGACATTTATTTTCCAAGCCTGTGTGTAATTTTTTTTAAGTTGTATATTAATTAGCAGACTTATTATAAAGGTATAAATATTTAGTTGTAATGTATTGCCTATGTTATTATAATTTTCCTTATGTTTAATAAAATGCTCTAATAATTAATATTTTATTGCGGAATGGAGAGATGAATCGAAGTACTCAGGGAATAACCCATTGTGTGGATGAGTTTGATTTAAAATTGGAAACAAAATCACATTGAAATCACTAATTATTTATTAAATATTTTATTGAAAATTTAACCAATTGGGTTGAAAGAACTTTGATTATATTACAAGCACCTTTAATACCTACAACTATTGCTAAAAAAATATCTGAAATCCTATATGTATACATTCATACAACAAATAAGCCAGCCTCTTCTACAACGACATTGCAGCTCTCGGACACTGGTTCTAGTGGTGTTCTCTTTGTCTTGGTCGTACGATAATCTTTCTTTAATTTCTTTGCAAGTGCTTTCACGTTGTTTTTGAGTTTGCGATCTCTGTAAACAAAAATGATTCTATGATAATCCTATTATAAATTACTAGCGGTCCGCCCTCGCTCCTATTGAGTTACGGTTTTTAAGACTATAACAAATAGTTTTAGCTTCTTTACTATCTGTAAACATAATACTAGGCATTTTTTAACTATAAGCTCTTCGGATTTCACCTTCGGATGTCTACATGTAAGTAAAAACTGCATCTGGACCAATAAGGTAGTTTAGAAGCACGCGTAAGAGACGAAACAATCCACTAACGATAACTAACGTTGAAGGTAATAACGGTACCAAAATATATCAACTTACGAATAATTGATGTGACAGCAATAAATACATGCAGAAATTACACATACTGCTGCGCAAGCCATAAATAATATTGCTGATACTAAAATTCCCTGAAAAAGTTTTTCAGCCTCGATCCGAATTTTTCCTGAAAATTAAATAATTTTTTGTCGTTACCGAGTCAATAGGACAAAAAATACGGCATTGCCTTGATGGATACTTACTGGACATACCAGTATCGAAAATGATGTCCCGATCTGGAAAATAATTTGAATGCTTATTGTAATGAGTTTAACAAGTACGCACAATGTATAAAGAAACGAGAGTAAATCTTCTTCTAATTTCTTCTTTGTATGGATAGATCTATATATTATACTGGGCCAACTAAATCCTTCAAAAACACCAGCCTAGTAGTTTTATGCCTTTGCAAACACTAGATCTATTCACGGGTAGACATGGGACTCTCACAGTCACAGTGGAAATCAGTAGTTTTTTTTCCAGTGATCCCTGTCATCTACTAAGACCTTTCCCCAAACTGTCTATCATACAACATTAATAACATGTAATCATTGCATGACCCACCTTGAACGTCATATTTTTTTACTAAAACTTTCATAGCACTTCTAAAATCCAAGATACACTCGTCAATTGTTTCATTGTAGATGTAGACTCTGAAAATTTAAAAAGTTTATTTTAATTCCGATTTCATTCCATTTGCTTTTATCTTTCTTTTTTTTGAATACACAAACCTACTGCATCCGCATTTCTCGGTACATTCTGTATCTGTGGAAGTCGATTGCAAACAATCACCTTCTTGGCCACAATCTAGGTCCGTCTGAAGAAAAAAGACATAAATAAATAATGCTTTATCTCTTTTTAACAGTGCTCAGGTAAAGATAGATTTTTTTGTAGAACCTCTTTACAATAGATTTTAAATTAAATTAAGAGACTTACGATAGTAGTGTCATTAAATTGTTGATCTGCCACTGTATTGAACGAAAAGAGCCCATTAGAATGTTAAATCTAATCATTAATAGTATGTTTATTTGTAGGAGATTCTTTTAACTTCGAAGCAATAAAAATACAATTTAAATACAAACGTGTCCCGAACTAACTGCCTATTTAATCATTTAAAATTGATTATGTTTTTTATGAAGCAATTTCAGCACAATGATCACAAAAACTTACAAATCACAGAGAGCACGCAGCTGAATATAGTTAATCGTACGGCTAAAGAACATCGTAAACTTGATACCATCGCTGCTAATTACGTAAAACCTAATAAAAATCACTCACAGAACGCCCAATGTAAAGACGTCCAATCAATAAAACTTTAGTCCAACCTCTTAAATAAGTACGATTCAGTTTTACAGACGAAACATGAAGTTGACTCTAATTTTGGTTTAGACTGAACTCTTAAATGTCTAAACACGTAGAGACTAAAATAGATTGACCTCGCCGCGAGACGTAGAAATAGTTAGGATTGTTCTATTTGTAACCTACTAGGTGCATGCAGGCCGTTTTATGAATGAATTTGCGTTTTGCAGGACCTGATTCTTTTCTAATTATCAGCAGTAATTTAACTAGTTAGGTAGTTTATTTCAGTCAGGTAGTTGCGATATAACGACATTTATTCGTCAACCTACTAGTAGATCTGTGGCGCACAGATGGCTGGCTCCTTCGCGCCATTGTCTATGGTGAGCAAGAGTTCCGGAACAGAGAAAAACACCGCTATTCCTTCGTTCCGGAACTAGTGATGATATAGAGGTCCACCATAATATTTTTCTCAATAAACGTAAAATTTCGAACCTGCATATGAAAGATATAAAATCTGTAATAGTGCAAGATGTGCGATTTGAGGCTACAATATTTATGTTATTCCCAATTTATTTATATATTTTTTTATGTTGGTTGGTTACATTTTATCGATTTCAATTAGAAGTTCGGTCATTCAACTTTTGTTGAGCTGTTCGAGAGCGTATATAAATAATAATCTAATATAAAAATGGATGGGCAAAAAACATTCAATATAATCTAGTGTAATTCTCAAATTGAAAATATACGTTGATTAAAAAAACTTGGCGCCAAATTTTTTGGGACTTATATCGTGTTAGAGCTGGCAGCACTGTAGACAAATCAAAAAACCAGTTTATTTACTGACCACATCGACAGTGCGCGTGGATATGGTGCAGAGAATTTACTGTCCGTATTTTCTCACGGAGATTAAAATCAGTACACAAATAATTCTTTAAGTACACTTTTAAGTGTCTGTTTCAGTCATTGATTGATATTATTCGTACGATTGTTATTCGTATAATTTGTAATAAAAAAGCCCCCGACGAAGTGAGTTCATTGGACAAGTGAATAGTGATACAATACAAAAGGTGTGTCGTTTTCAATTTTGAATTTCGAAGTGAACTTTTTGTTTAAAATTTTCGTATTCGTGTTTTGTTTTTATTACTTAAAATATCACCAAAAGACGTGTAACTTATTATAACTATAATATTTTCGATCAAGTCTGTTGCATAGTTGAGTGATCACCGTGTGATTTCTTACCTCAAGCAAGACGAGTTTGCAGAGCCATCGTGAGTAAAAGTTTTATTGGAACATTGTAGAGGTACATAATGTAACTGTTTCGAGCGGCTGGATACAATGGGAAACAATTTATTGAGAGATTCCAGTGAGATCGCTGTTAGAAAAGTTACGCGTGTTTTTTTTCTAATAAGAATATAATGCTTGTTTTGTTATGATATGCGCGAACTTTAGGGATATCGCAGAATGTACACCTACACAAAAAAAAAAAAAACCTATTTACATAGTATGTAAAGTATATAATGACAATGCCCTTGATTGTAGGTTGATCAGAAACCTGTCTGCATTCTTTAGTAATGTTTACAACCGCACAAGCAGGATTTACAAATTCTTAATACAAAACAATTGACATGGTTCTGTACCCAATATTATTAATCGATGAACCTCATAATTTTATCAGATTGAATAAATAATTTAACCGACTTTAAAAAAGGAGGGTGTTACTCATATCGATAGGATATACCTATATATATTTTTTAAGTTATAAAATCCAAATTTTTGCTGAATTACATAATAGTTAGTAATTTTTTAGTAAAAATTGTAATAAAGGCATATTCAGGATTTTTTTCTGGGAGGAGTTGATGGGCAAAAAATTCAACAACTGTTACATATTTAAACTACTCTGATAGCCTGAATCCCCTATAAGTATTAGCTGTGCATGTGTACACAACAATATTATTTGGCAATGGGGTCTGTGCCCCCCATCCTAAATCAACCCTTGATTAGTATAGTCAAAGTCAAAAATATCTTTATTTGATAAGACTTTTTACAAAGTACTTTCAAAACGTCAAACTGACTGACATATTATACAAGATTATATATGTTACCGCCAGGTTCGGAAGGTTGCTTTTACTGAGAAGAACCTGGCAAGAAACTCAGTAATTACTCTTTTCAAAAAATATTATAAAATTTTAAGAGTACAATATAAATCACTTAAGAAACATAAGCTCATGGACACAGTTCCAATGTACAAATGTCGATAAAATTAACATACATAATTAATAATCTAGTAGTTCTACTTATAACTAAATGCATAGCCTGAGATGACCAGCCCCCACCAATATATAATTACATTTTTAAAACAATCTAATTAATTTTCACTTATTTCTGTGATGAATTATGAATATTTTAAAAAAGGACAATAACTGGCTTTTTGCAAAAAACAATGTTCTTCAGCTTAGGTGCTAGTAAGACTTAAATAAAAGTTACTCCACATACATTTTTGGGTTATCAAATTTTTTCATTTTCAAAAAGATTCTAAAAAAAGTTAACCTTACTACATACATACGTCATATGCTCATGCCTGTATTCCACGAAGGGGTAAGCAGAGGTGTATAACAGCACCAACCTTTAACCGAAGATGATTAAGAGCCAATGTGACAGATGGTGAGTAGATATACTCACCATGTGTAGCGTGTAGTAGTAGGGCACTACACAATTACTTCTCATATATATGCAGGTTTCCTCACTATTTTTCCTTCACCGTAAACCAATGTGTAATCAGGACACATAAGTTTTTAGAAAAATCTTTAGTACAGGGTTGCGAACTTGTACTGACTTGTGGTTTGAACTGCTCAAACCCCAAGGCCACCATGGCACCTTATAAGTAAATGTTTTTTTACTTGTCAACAGATGTGTCCTCCATCGCACCTGAGACAGCCCTAATGTCCTCGCGACCATCCCAAGAGGTTGGAGTCATGCAGCCATGGCTAGCGGCAAGGCTCTGTATTCCATAGCCGTGGTCTCACTTGGCTTCATCTGCTTCATAGTCGGGGCCATTGCTGTTGGACTGCCTACCTGGGGGTACTTTTACAGTTGTGAGTATCTGTCACACACAGCATCACATGCGGAGATGACTCAATAATCTATACATCTATACAGATAAATAAAATTTAAGTGTCTGAAATTCGAAAATTACACCTTTTGAATAAATACATATGAAAGTATACATGGTACAGATCAAGAAAAATCAATTTCTAAAAATGTTCTCTGTCTGTCTGTTTGTTGCGGCTAATCTCCGAAATGGCTGGACTGATTTTATCAGGACTTTCTCTAGCGATAGCTGATGTTTCTAGGAGTAAATTGGGTAACTTTTATTTAATAAACAAATTAGGTAAAATAAGTAAGGGTGAAATCGCAGCTTTGGGTACACTCAGCATTTACTAGCAACTAGCTATGCCTCGCGGTTTTCAAGACTAATTTGACATTGCAGGTGCCGTCATAAGTTGTGAGCGTTGACCTTGAAAGCATAGTATTCATTTATGATTCTGACAGTCTATATGGCTCGAGGCGAATAGCATACATGCGCACCCCCCACTATTTTCGCTAAGCGCTCACTAACGGTATCTGTACTTACATACTACCTATGTAAGTAAGTACCAATGATTCGCTATTACTGCATATTCAATGAAAGTTGACGACCTTGACATAGAAATGTATGCGTATTATATTATAGTATGGTCACACAAAGAAACAAATTGAACATAATTAAAATATTTAGGTTCATCCTAAAATATCTTGAAACCCGAATTACTTCTCTTACTTCCCTTACCTTCTTACCCTTACTTATCCTTGATTAGGTATAATTTTCGTATTATATAATTACACTAGCTGTGCCCTTCGGTTTCACTTGCGTAGATTTAATGTTATTCCCGCGGAACCCATAATTTTTTTATTAAATAAACGTACGCCTAAGTTACTTCTTGTAATATTAGCTATCTGCTAGTGGACGTCCCGCCGTTGGTCCAGTCGTCCGCCAGACAGACAGACAGGATAAAGTTTTTAAATTGTTTTTTTTTTATGTGAGTAACGTATATGTACGTAGTACTTCAAATTTATTTAGTGAAAAGAAATATTTTGGAATTACAAATATACACTTCAATTTTATTTATCTGTATAGATTATCACATCTCGGATTCCGCTTTCAAGATTCTAAAGAGTCCTCTGCTGCCCCGCGGATTCCGCTACCACGCCGCCGTTTTAGTGTGCGCTACATTGTGATTTACTGTAGGTATATAAATACTTATCAGTAATCTGTAGTGCTAATACACGTCTTTATAGTAACGAATGTACTGCTGTCCCGCGTCTCGTAACAGCACGAGTCTATGTAAACACGTGTAATTGCACACACTAACGCATTTACTTGTATGGGTTACTTCTCCCCTACGTGGAAACGGAATCCGCGTCTTCTATTTTAGGGCTAAGGGCTCAATATGATCAAAAGGGCCTTGCCCAAAGGACCAAGATAATTGCGTTCCCACTTATGCTGTGTCTGACGTGTTAGATTCTGGGCCTGTAGAGAGTCTCATTACGCTTATAGAAAAGATAAAAAATGAATGGGAATGACATATGTCACGTGCCTGATTTATAACATTTTGTATTGTTTCTATTAGCGCAAGTGCGAGAGAATGTTATTTTGTCTAGTCCTACTGAACAGACCAAGTATACTGATCTATTTTTAACATGTCAAAGACATAGGTTATATATTATATATCGTTGCATATAGTTGTATGAATTTTTGTTTTATACACGTAAAATTAATCTGTATTTAGGTATTTCGATGGACACAGTATTCATTTTGCTTCTGCACATAATTAGATTTTCCTTCCAATGGCAATACTAATTCTTTCAGATGGTTCAGCTGATTCAGATTTTCTCTCGCTGCAATCGTATTATTGTAAGTACGAACACTCAAATTATGGGGTATTTTGATTTTTGGTGTCGGTTGGTGGTGGATTAACACTTATTAGCTGTTTTAGGTAGGGAGGTACGTCATCAAATTTAGGAAAAATCTAGCACCCGGAGAATCGGCGTCTGCTAAAACATTTATTGAATTTACTCATAAGTGGTTACTTATTTAATTAATAGCTTAATGGAAACAGGAAAATGTACGTGTAGTATGTATGTAATATGTATGTTTATTGCTACATCAGAAAATCCCAACCAATCAAATACCTTACATGCACTACCTACAGTGAATTCTTTGCGTCAAGGAGAGATAATGAAGAATACCTATGAACCTACCTAATTAATCTAATATATAGAACTCAAAGTATATTATTCACTCGTATCCATAAAGATCTGTTCAAAATATTTTTTTTAGCTTCGTATACTCTCTAACTTTAAAAGTTATGCGAACAATACCTATTAATGGCTGGCTGCCTGATGAAACATTTTAAATGTTCACGATTACCAACAGCGACGTGACGATTGATTCAACAAGTATCTGTTCAATCGTCTCTTTCACTAATCCTTATCATCATTATATTCAGGAATTAGAATGATTTTAAAATGTTTTATATCTTTGCGTATCTTGATCTCACTCTCACTTTCAGAACAGAAACCGGAATTTGTATTATTATATAAACACTTTTTGAATTGTAATCAACTCTAACTTCAACCACAAAACATGGTAATACAACTTTTTATTAGGCGTCAGCATCTGCACAATTTCGCCATTCAACCTAAAAACATTTGAGATTGCTCCGTGGATTCAAAGTGTATGTAGACGACATTTTAATATAGGCACCTTCATGAGGATTAGGAATCATTTTGGACAAAGAAGTCGTCAAATATGAATTCTTAAATGCGTCAACACTACTGACATAGAATGGTCTGAACGTGGTCGGTGCAGTCGACTTTGATACGGACGGATCGGGTGCTTGCACTCCCTAGACGAGTTTAAGTGGGGCAAACCGCGCAATGTATCTCGTATACTGTTACCTTTTGCCTTTCTAAGCCCACTGTTACTTAATGAGATGAGATCTATGATTGAGATTTTGAAAAGGTTTTGCTCCGTTACATCCGAACGGTATCCGAACTTACGGAATGGAATTATTATGGGCATGACAGCATTTGCTGGCGTAGGAACTAATGAACGATTTTAATTTGATACATGTTGACTTGTTGTGTCGGTGTAACACCTACATATTATGTTCTACGGCTGTTAAATCAATTCGAGTTTTAATAACTTATGGGGAATATTCTTCCCACATTATCCTAAACCTAAGACTTTCAATTTCAATTTATTGTCGATCATAATCATAATGTAGAAGTTACAAATGAATTTATTACCTGAACAAAAAAATCTGTTTAAATTTAAATTCCACTCAAAATCAAATTTGGCGCAATTTTTTCCTTGGTTTCGAATTACACTGTTTGGACTTTGCTAACGGAGTCATTTAGGTACCTATTTAGGAAGTTTTTCAAGGTAATTAACACGTAGTAACGATAACATCGGTAATGACTCCTTCGCTGTACGTGTCTTTATCGCGTCCAGACTAGATAAATGAAGACCACATTTAGAAAAGTACCAGCGAGTTGAGGTGAGAACGACTATTCTAATGGGACCTGTTTGTGTTGTTAGTGTAATGTTTAAATACGTGGTCGGAACATAATTAACTGTCTTGCAAAACACCTATTTAATACCTATTTCGTAATTGCACCATTAGCTGCAAAGCCAGTATAGGACAGAAGATGTTGACTCGGGCCCGGTGTGCATTTAAAAAATGTGGCACGCCCGCCAAACGGGTTATTGACCCCGAGACCTTTGTGACAAAACTTGTGGGAGATGTGCCGGTTGCGCTACGCTTTTGCTGTACAATATTATACATGTAGTCAGCCATATATACATATTGCCGTTTTTAAATTCATGCACCGTACATCCAAGAGCTGTTATAGAAATATTGGATCTTGTGAATGCAAAATTATATTTACCATGAATTTTTTTTCGATCAGTATTCAAGTAGTATTCTGCCTAGCTTCTCACTACCGACGAAAGTTTGCATGATTAGGGGCGTTCTTTACTCGCACACAATGTTGTTAGGAAATATTACCTTGGTAGCCTAATATAAGTATGTTTCTGTCAAGTCTATTTTATTTGTATCATTTGTGTCTAGCTAGGCAAAGACATTTTACCGTATTGTCCCCTACCTATTTGCATGTTAAACTCTTTGTTAGTTGCTACAATATTTGAATGTACAACAATTTCGTTGACAAAACGAATACTACCTACCTACATTCAGAAAAGACATTGTTTACTTTGCCGCCTGTAGCTATTCTTTACAAGTAAATTGAGAGGTGAAATGGCAGTGAGCCTTCTGTATACTAGTACCTTACTATAATATACTATTATTTTTCTAACACGGCCTCTGACGACTCCTAAAAAGCCAGTCTATAACTCACACCCACTCCAATAACGGTATAATTTTAAAATATTTGGATCAAGTACAAATTAGAATCAGTTCGTTCTATCATAAAGAGTAATAAACCCATTTGCGATGGTAAACTAAATTGTTTTTTACATAAATAGTCTCTAAATATCAGTTTTCACGAATTCCAAGATTAACCGTCAATGAAAGAAAACATCAGCAGATCATCAAGGAAGCATACAATCTGTGGTGAAGGTATAATAAGTCCTGCAATTACATAGATAGCCTTACAGACATTCGTTGGAATTTACAGAGCGCCAAATAAAGCTGTACCAGCGAAAATTGGGATCTGGGTGGAATCATTCAATAAAATAATAAACAGAACATCCCTTAAACATTGTTACTGTTTTATCTTGTTTCTGAGGTTAAAACAAATGCAACTTCGCAAATTAAGTCATTACCCAAAACCTCTGTGTTTACTCGTGTAACAGAAAAAAGAAGTCGTGCTGCACGATTTGCTTGAAGTGTCCATGTATAGTGCAACGTACTTAATCTCAAATCTTCTGAGAAATAGTGTACCAATGCTCCAAAAACGTCTGCCGCTACTATTGACGTTATATATTATGAGTTACAATGAGTAACTGTTGTTGAGGTTTACCTACGCGTATCTAACTCCATCAATGGTCAGCATGACATAGTCTTTTTTACGTCTGACAGGCAACGACCTCGAGTTTGGACATTGCAATGGCACGTGAAGGTCCTGAGAAAAGATGTTTTTATCCGTCTGTTGCTTTATTTTACAATAAGTCTTCAGAATCATCATTGTCCGTGGCATTCATGTTAAATGAACTGTCAAGCCTGGCGATTAATTACAGTTACTTTAACACAGATTATATTATAATGCATTTCTTTTTACACGCTACAATGAAAGCGTTTGATCTTCTATATTGATTATTTGTTGAACTTGTCTGTAGACCTGTTGTATTGTTAAATCTTAGATCAAATAACTAGCTTAGAAGGTGAGTTCCTCTTCTTTTTTTACATTGCAACTGAATCCTTATCTTAGAAATACTGTTTGTTTATTGTTGAGTAATACTTTATATGCATATTCTTAGCTTTGATTTTTATTTATTATTGTATTTTTATCGTTCAGTCACTCCTGTAGTCTGGCCGTACATTCAATCTGCTTCCGCTATCTTAATTCTAAGCACCTGAGTTTACTGACTTATATAGAAATTTTGTCATTGGTACTAACAGTGTTTCTACCACAGGAAAAAAAATCTTCCCATCGTACTACTGGTTCAACCAATGGTAATTAAGGTACTCGTTGTCCTAATGTATGAATTCTCTATCAATCGTTGTTAAACGTAAATTACTCCGCCACGTTTGTGAATGGAGTTTTTGATCGATTACTAAGGCGCATAGAAACACTTACTAGTACTCTATCTAGGCTATCGGTTTACTAGGCCTGCGCCTGAATCGTTAAAATTATCGTCGTCCCAGGTTTATGACTTATTGTTCTGTGCAGTTATTAGAGATTAACAGCACACAGTGTGCAACTGCAAATCATGACCGCAAAAGCCACGAATACCTTTGAACATATTTAACAAAGCAAGTAACTGTCTTGCTTTACGTAAGAATAGTTTCGATTTCATTCGGAATTTGCCAAAATATTTATTCTAATTGCTTAATTTCACGCTAACGACTTCGTCTAGTAAATTCGAATAATACTGGTATTTCTTAATTTAACTAGAGCAAACCAAATACAATTTAAATTTAATGTTAAAGTTCATCGTGTTATTGTGAATATAACTATACATTATTTTAACGAAATCATACTGTAATCCGATCGAATTAACTAATCACTTCGTAAAAAGTTATCCTAGTTTTTACTTATTTATCTAGAAGATAAGACAAACCAACCAATAGGCCGCACTTTCCAAGGCAAATGTAGTCCGTTTACACATTGAGTTTTTAACTTGAATGTCATCATGATCAATTAGCTTTGCTTCAAACTGTGTGGGTTGTGCTACTTATGCTATGATTGAGCAAAAGAATAGGTGACCGTCGGTCGTAATCTCATCAGTTACCCAATTGACACGTGTCTCAGATATTACTAATTACCTCAATCATGTGCATTCGTGTTTACGGCTTCCTGTCCGTTCGGCTCATGCTATGTTATTTGATAATCGTTGGTAATGTAACGAATTGATAGACCGGTTCATTTGCTTCCATTTGGTATGAAAAGTAAATGATTATATCATCAATATATAATAAAATGAATGAAGTTTCCAGAGTTCTAGATGCGCATTGTTTCTTAAAAGCTTTTAAATTATATTTGTCATTTTGTTAAGATTGTATTACTCTTATACTTGTGCAGACAGAGGATATATTTTGGATATGTCGTGCGGATTTAACAAGATATGTATGTGATAAAAGCCTGAGCGAGAGTTAAGCCTCGTTACACAATTAGCGGGTCCACCAATTTGCAACACAATACGAATTCAATTAGTATGCAGGCAGGAAATCGTGACGAGGCCCTCTATGCTTCTCTCTTAGCGCGTCAACAACCTTCTTCATAGCCTTCGTCTATCTATCACCTAAGAATGTCAATTCTGCATACCTACTTGTTTCCCGACGCCTATCTTTCCGGTCGATGGCAATGATGGCCTTCCCAATCTATACAGCTATAATCGACAATTACAAGCATATTATTTGCACATTGTTTAAGAAATCCTCATGTTTTGTAACGTGTCATGGTAGCATATTGTATTTTAAGTTTACAGTAGTGGCAAGTACTTGGCTTCAAGACTTAAATCACAGAGCAAACATGTTTACATTAATAATGTATTGTTATGTCAAAATATCTTGGACGTTACGTAGGTGGCTAGAAGGTTCCAATGTACTTGAGTAAGGTTAACAAAATAGGTACGATATTATGTCATATGCTCGAAGTTTTTTTTAGTAATTTTTTTTGCATAGGAAAATGTATTTAACTAGCATCAATACCTGGGGTTTGTATATACTATATTATTTTAAGCATTTGCACTTTATTGGTGATTTTCATTTGCAGGTGAAGGGAAATGTAACATTTAACGCAAACGCTTTAACATTGGTTGGAGTTTGGTTCTTGTATAAACCACCCTACAACGTCGTGATTAAAATTATTTAATTATTCAACGTAACACTAACAATGTTTCGTTATTTTCGTTTTCATTATAATGCCGGATATTTATGTTTCATTCCGATCAATCAGTTTGTGCTGCGTAATTTCGCAGCTTTCCTCCCAGCCTGGCAACTTTCCTAGGCCTGGTCATACAAGTTTTTCTCTGAATATGTAATTAAGTCACTCAGTACTAACACTAGAGCCATAGGATAAGATGTGCATGACTCGGGTCAGTATAAAGCTGTGTCATTCTGTCAGAAAGTTGATAGTGCAGTGGGTCCAATACGAAATAAATACCTATAGCATATTTTATAAGGTACAATTTCGTTTAATGAAAATTGGTAACTCGCTGCGTTGTCCGCTTTCTAGATGCAGAATAGCAATCCTGCGTTCATATTTTTCTCAAACGATACATAATAGTTGTAACACAAATTATTATTTGTTCGCAGTGGAGAACCCGAACTACGATCAGGGATATTTCGGGCCATGGCGGGTTTGCAAGAAGCTTTTGTACAACAGAGAGAAATGTGGCACGGACGTCTCCAAATTCAGGCCGACATGTAAGTATTGTTTAATGATATTCCGATAAAGAACTTCTAGTTTTTTAGGGCTAACGATTTGATCCCATTTGATCATGCTTAGAAAATACTATGGTAACTAGCTAACTCAATTATTATAATGCTTAATGAAAAAAAGACAGTTGTCTTCTAGAAGATGAAGGCTTTATTTGTGAGATTGTTTCACGATATAATAGGCGAAAAAGCTGGGCCCAGGTATATTATCTACTGCGCATCTTTTATGCGAAAATGAGGCCTTATTTGAGAAACATTGTCTGCCAACTACTAACGCGAAAATATTTTTTTTAATCAATTTTTATTTGTTTCCTAGTATCAATATCATGTAATCTGTATCAATATTCAGTTTAACAGCTACTTTAAAGCTATAGAGCTGTTTTATTTCTCTGGTCACCCGGTACGGACACAGCGGTGTACGGTACATCAAGTTCTCACCGGTGTTTTATTACATACATCATAGGTGCCTTGTTTACGTCATCAAAGGGAATGTGTATACTAGTCGTCATCAAATTAGCATCTGTGTGTGTGTTGTACCGGGTATTGAATTTGACCTTAAACTAAATCAAACGTTAGACAAGCGAACCTATCATATACGTTACACTAAGCTTACATTGCATCACGTGAAGTACTAACTTACCGTATCTGCATATCGATATGC
This sequence comes from Watsonalla binaria, assembly GCA_929442735.1. NCBI lineage: Eukaryota > Metazoa > Arthropoda > Insecta > Lepidoptera > Drepanidae > Watsonalla > Watsonalla binaria. The sequence continues at coordinate 7,469,326 of OV838938.1, forward strand.
TGATTATGAGAGTTGTAGTTTTGACGAATGTATCGTCACGAGTTATGAGCGCTCAAATAGTGGGGGTAACTGTGCAAGGAGCATTGGCAACTTACTGAACAGGAACACTACTGTTTAATGGCGATCATTTTTTAAGGTGGAAGAACAGTCCCCCATTCAGGCAGTTTCATTTCCATCGAGTGATTTAGTTATGTCATCCGTTTATCCTACTTCCTACTCGTAAATGAGAGAGTTTGTGAATATTTATGTTTGTTATTTTATCACGAAAAAACTACCGAATGGATTTCAATGCACAACTGCGCAGACAGAAGAAGAAAGAGAGTTCCTATCGTGTTTCATTTCTAGTCGAGCCTCGAAAAAATATAAAGACAAACGATTGGATATTTTTTGTAAGCTGTCACTCGCATTACACTATTCGTACGTGTTCCAGGGGCATTTATCCTTGTCCATTCAGTAACCTCTGACCTAATTTTTCAGGGCGAGGCTTTATCGTAACTTTTGTTATAAACTCCCCTCTATTTCCATAAATTGTATTGGAAACCACGGTGTTGGGCTTAGGTAATTATTTTACGATATAATTTATATAGACTGCCTCGTTGGTCTCGCAAACGCTACTGCGGAACACGAGGTCCTGGGTTCGATCCCCGGGTCGGACTATGCTATTTTGTTTTCCATATAAAATTTCCCAGTAGCAGACCAGAGTGTAAATAGGTCGTTAGTGGCATTAGGCTCGTCTCCCAGTACATGGGACTTTTGAGTATATCTGGCGATAGAGGATGTACTACAAGCGGAGCTCGTGGCACAGTTGCTATTGCGCATATCATTCGATCAGCGAAGTTTAGCAATCCTAAGCCTAGCCAGTAATTGGATGGGTGACCGCCCGAGTTCCCTCCGTGCCTCGAAGAGCACGTTAAGCCTTCGGTCCCGGTTGCCAATTTATCATCTTTGGCAATCGTTACAGGTCAGTCGGAGGCCTAAAAATTCTTGTTTAACAACTGGTTTAACCGAGATCACAGATTTTCCTCATTAAAGGGGTTGCGAAGGTCAAATGGTATAAAAATCAGTCGCTTCGTGTAAAAATCAGGTGATCAGCCACATCGGGTTGAATCAAGTGCCGACCCCAACAATGTATGGGATAAGGCCAGGGACGATGGGTGGATGTACTACAAGTACACCTCTGCCTACCCCTTCAAGGAATACATGCGGCGTGAACATATGAAATTTATGTAACTACATTTTGGTAGGTACATTTACTATTGTTAGATCGCAAATATATTCGAGCTAGCTATATTCGTAGCTTTTTAAATAAATTACTATTTTCTCAAAACAAACCTGCTAAGTACATATCTACAGTAATTATAAAAAGTCAATTCATAGATAGTAAATGTTTAAGTTTACACTAGATTTACCGTGACATGGTATTATTAGGTGCGCAAAAACCCCGCTAACTGAAGTAAGTTCATGTTATAGTAATTGTAATCACCCTAGGTTCGTTTTTTTCCACACAAAAAAGTTATTTATAGCAAATGTAGCTGTTTTATTAAAGTATTTTCTTTTTAAATATACCGTAGTAACGGACACGTTCACTTGTGATAAATTCTCTTACTTTATTACCATGCAAACATTTTGTGAAAGAAATGCGAAAGTAGAATCCATCTTGTCAGTATTGAATATATGAATGGTAAAATAACTAAAAAAAAATACATTTCGTGTCCTCAGCAAGCCCTTTCATTTGATATGTGAGCCCAAACTAGTCCGCCATCTTGGATAGATCATCCACCATATTGGAGTCAGAATGATATCATAGAGCTAGGCATGCATTTTCATCCAAAATAATTATTACATACCAAATTTCAGCTCAATCGGCTTAAAATTGTTGATTTAAAATTCCTTTGCAAGATTCCACCTGACAAACGTACATACATTACAAGTGTTGAAAACTACAAACGATTTATGTGTATTGATTTATTTATGGTTTTTATTGTTGTCTTTTATATATCTTTCAAAAGTAAAAGTTCCGTTGTCAAATAATAAATATATTACATGTCAGCTGCGTTTTTGTGGGTTATTCCAATAATCCCCATAGAAAATCCCTATCAATGGGGAATAGTGGAAAAAAAGTCCAAAAATCCCCATTGTGATCGAAAGCAGCTTGGAATGGGGATTTTTGGACAAATTTTCCACAAATCCCCATTAGGTTTAAAATTAAACATGAACAACATACATACATACAATAAAGGCTTGAAAAAGCACGGATTAATGTCATAATATTAAAAAAAAACCCCAAAATTAACCGTATTCGCAAAAAGTATAAAGACATTTACGACGACCTGCTTAATAGAGCAATAATCAATCTTCCATTAAGTTTGACTTGGACAAAACGAAAACAAAATCAACCGTGAAACCGAATTTAACCCGAAGAGACAAAGTAACGTTATATTTTGCTAAAAGGGGAAGGGTCGCTGCTAAGGAAACGGAAACTCGTGGATACAACTACATTACGATAACGCCTTTGTTCTTTGTATTGATTTTTTTCCACTATTGCCAGTGTTTGCAGTCGATGGGAAAATGTCTTCTTGTAAAATATACATCTATATTCTATACAGATAAATAAATTGAAGTGTCTGATTGTAATTCCAAAATAACAGCTTTATACTAAATATAAGTATATAAAAGTATATAACGTTCCGAAATGAAAAATTATAAAATTTTAAGTTTTTTCTGTGTGTCTGTTTGTTCCGCCTAATCTCCGAAACGGCTGGACCGATTTTAACAGGACTTTCACTAGCTAATGATACAAGGAGTTACGTAGACTGCTTTTGTTTAAATAAAACATTAGTAATCCGCGGGACACAGCCAGTAAGCAATTACATTGCAACTATGTAATACTGATGATTAATCTGCACAAGGGCCCTACCATGAGGTCTTGCCATGATATTTTAACTCTTATTATATGACGCCTATAAGACTGTCACTGTCACACAGTGGAACTATGATAAGAGCTTATGGTAAGGCTCCTGTAACCTTCAAAGCAACGTTATATGGCTGTGATGTTCTGTAAGGTAGAAATACTATTCACAGTCGGGGAGGATCGAAAATCAAACGGGAGATTCCGTTTCGCCTCCTCTCTCAATAGTAAATAAGTTGACGTGATTGGACGATAAGTACAGGTTTATTGCTTTGTCTGTATATCAATCAAGTGATAGTGTATCTAACACGCCCTATAAGTTAGTAAGCAGACCGCTTTACAAAATTAAGTTTGCACAAGTATTCTTGTACATAGCTACTTAATTAAATTGTCTTGGGAAATAGGTTGTGGTCACGCCTTAACTGTTCTCAGTCACTGTAGTGACTATTTACTTAAATGCATTAGTTTACTTTTTGCGAAACTAGACGTTGAGTATGTACTTAAGTTAAGCCTAGTATCTACTACGCTACAGGTAGGGCTCACTTATGGAAATAAGATATATAAGAAGGATGTTAGTGTTTCTATAATACTTATTTGTAAAATGATTATATTTAGATATTTTATCTATATTCCATTTTTATCCATTCTGTGTGCTATATTTTCTATTTTCAAATAACTATTCGAGCCGTGGTGGCCTCGGGGTTTGAGCAGTCGCATTACGCAAGCGACGCAAGTGCGAACCTCAGCGAGACCTGTACCAATGAGTTTTTCTAAAAACTTATGTGCAGTTATTTCACATCATGTGCTTTACGGTGAAGGAAAACATCGGGAGGAAACCTGCATGTGTCTGAGAAGTAATTCAAAGACGTCTCGAAAGTGCCTGAGACGGCGATTAACTCACCCTCTATCACGTTGGCATTTAATCATATTTGTGAAATGTGGGTGTGGTGCTTACCCCTTCGTGGACCCTTCTGGGATGGCTTGAACATATTTATTCATTGAAATTACTTTCTTTTCTTGTTCATTCAAAGTTTTGACAGAGGGAGAACGTAAGAAATCCGCCACGTAGACTTATTATTCGCGACTGAAGCTTCGTTCTCAAAAGATACAAAACAGGGGCCCAACCATAAGCTCTTATTGCAATGTTAGTTCAGCTATGTGATAGTGACAGATGTATACACGTCATAAACATCAGTCTCATAATAAGATTAAAACTATCATGGCAGTCAAACGTCATGGTAAGGCCCCTGGTTCACAAAGGTACGTACACAAAAACGTGGCAAAAAGCTAAATGCCTAGGTAGGTGTTAGATTAGGAATGACTAAGATTACGAGGCAAAGCATTAATTATAAGTAGAGAACAAAAAATAGTACTGTATTTCCCGTTATTACAATCTAGCACATAGTAAAAGTAACACAAATAACTTTGCGTGTTAATCAACAGGTTGGGCAAAATGCTTAATTTAATATACCTTTTTACTTAGCACGCATAGACAGTGACAAACACGAACATTTCACATGTCACCAAATATCACACGGTTAATATAATTAGAGGAAGCTCCAATTAGAACGATTTGCAAACAGAACCCTATTTTATGTCTCTAAAAAATGTTTGACTAAGCCTTTAAATGTTTAATCCTTGTTTAAGATAATATCTGTGGACAGAATTGATGCAACGTGAAATGATGTTTTGTTTCTTTACGTAAATTTCTTTAGGACGGTGTGGAGTTGTTCCGTACATGACCTCTCATCCTGCAGTCGTCTTCTTCTCACAGCCCCTCTAGGGGGGCTGGGGATACCGTTTCGGGGCTTTTGGCCCCCTTACGGTGGTGTCCATCGCCGCGCGGTGATCCGCATGGGGCGTTGGGTTGGTGCGCCTGCACGCGGAGGAGTGCTGGCCGATGACTTCGCCTTGACACTGGGCAACCAGTGAGTGTGGCACGCGTGAGAGATCCTCTTCACGCCGCCCTCAGCGCGGTACAAGCCAGCTGGGTGAGACCCCGTAGGGGGAGGCCCAGCTAACGACCAGCGAGCAGGCGGCACCTCTCACCCTATAGTAATTTTTTCTCAAGTCATGCCAATATTGGCGTTTCCTAAACATAAGATTTTATATCATACAAAACAAATGGAATCGGTATGTCTATCACATCTTAAGTGATAAAAATTATTGCCTTTTTATTGCTATCTCGAACTCGCGCTGCAAAAATACTTTGATATCTAAATTGTCTAAATGATTTTTCTCATGTGTTTGTAAAGTGTCGAAACGAATTAAATGCAATATTGCTCTATGATATTGTTATTGTTCAGAGTGAATCGTTTATACATTCGTAATAGTTTATTTTTGTCATAAACCTTCAGGTAGAATAATTTAGTACTAAACTTCAGCCAATTTGCTGAAAATGTTAATATACTTATTATGCACACCTAATACAAACCATTATATTCATTCATGATACTTTTAAAAAATGTATAGGTACCCAAGTCATAACGTATAATACAAGACATAGATAACGACGCTGTTGGTCTATTAGTTAGTATATCTGACTCCTACATTAGGAGTCGCAGGTACGATTTCTGCGTCAGGGAAAATATTTAAGTGATGAGCATTTGTCTGCTGTTTGCCTTGTGTCTGGGTGTTTGATATGTATTAAAAATATGTAAGTAATTACAAAAAGAAATATATAGTTATTATATCCGTATACCCATAATACAAGCTTTACTTAGTTCGGGACTAGATAGCGCTGTGTGATAAATCCAAATTTTGAGCGTACATACAATATGCTCACGCTTGTATTCCCCGAACGGGTATGATTAAGTGCAAACGTGACGTTATGAATGTATATTTTGATTGTTAGATATACATTTAGAAATAAAAGCAAATGAATATTGAATTAGAAAGTGTCATGGCATCACTGTAAGCTACTGCAACTACTCACTGTCTCACATATCGCACGTACGTCGCTGACAATAGCAATCCATTCCGCATAGCATCCGTCGGTGAATGCAAACAACGCGAACCTTAGCCTAGTTTGATGCAGCAGTTGACTTGAATGACCTGTGCAGTTGAAATTCTTTGTTCCCAAATCCCCAGAGTGCTATTGGCTAATACTCACTTCTCTAGGGACCATATCTCGTACTCATTAAATCCCCGTCGAGACACGACGGGGTGTTTTACTCGTAAGTTTGACGTTTCTGTGAGTGTGTCATCTTAGCTCCCGAACGGACGAAGTGAGTTCTTTTTTTGATTGAAATGTGAAATTAGACGAGAGTGCGAGGATACATGCGACTGGGACCATTCGTAATTTTATATAATTATTATTTAATAATACCGGTTTTTTGTAACAATAGCAGAAAAGCGCTCTTAACTATGTTCGATGAAAATTTATCCAAGATCGTCGCGTTGGGGTTTTTTTAGAATTTTTCGTCAAATGGACTTCACTCACGATGTAGAGACGAGGCTACATGCAACTGGTACCACTAAGAACTGCGGTCCTAGTAATCTAATAGTATTCTTGACCACCATAATAATGGCAATGATTTGAAATTACAGTAATTTGCTGCATTGATATTGATAAGTATCTCATGGTACCTATGATACACCGATATATAATATCATTGGTAAACACCACGATTATAATAGAATAGAACAAATTGAGTTCAAGGATGACTAACCGCACATGATTGTTAAAACATCTTGCGTTAGCTTTCAGATATATATCGTTACATAACCCTTTTGAACTCTGAATCTTAGCATCAATCACTGAACTGAATATGAAATAGCTTTAAAATAGATCGGTACTTGGTGAGGAAACAACCATGCATTGAAGTTTTTCAACTATATTTCACAACTAGCGGACGTCACACGGTTTTACCCGCGTAGTTCCCGCTCCCGTTGGAGTACGGCGATAAATTATAACCTATATTAATCAGTGATAATGTATCATTAAAATGTTGAAAAATTTTTTTTATTGGTTCTGCACTTTTTGTGCCAAATCGTTACAAACATTCGTACATACAAATCTTTATGATATTAGTATAGATCAAAATGTCGATGAGTATAGATCAAATGTTTTATGTGTATGCTTACGCCATCTCTTATGGTTCCCAGTAGGAACTGTGACCCAAGTTTTTAGGGCTGCGTATTTTCCTCATGCGGCGGGTGAAGGAAATTTTACGTCTCGATGCAAAAAAAACTCAAAACGCTAGGACAAGCGATGACGTTCAAACGTGTCAACCATGAGACCCTACCGTGGGCTCTTATTGCCATGATAGTTTGACTCATATAATGAGACAGATGTCTATAACGTGTATACATCTGTCACTCTCACACAGTGGAATTGTCATTGCAATAAGAGCTTATGGTTGGGCCCCTGGGGTAGATATTTGAGGCAGAGATTGTAACACCTCATTTCACCGTAGATGATTAAGAATGCGAAGAAAAGGTGATTTAAATTACATCTCAGACCAATGATAGGACATACATGGCAATAAGTTTGTGGTGTAAGGGTGGAGCCCTTGGTGTTGCAAGCGTCATGGGTTGCGGTTGCTGGTCATGGGTTACTATCAGGGTGTATAGTGTATATATTTGCAACCAGTGTACTACAAAAATCGTTTCACTACCAAGAATGCGCCTTTTACCAAATATATAAATATGTATTCATAAAATGATACGTGTTGTAGCCAATATGTGGCGTCCACGTAATGCTCGAACAATGTCATTGTGTACATGTGAGTGTGTAACGTTTTCATTGTTTCCAAAGCATCCTCCATTTCTAACCCAACCACTTGCGGACCGTGGAAATTCGCAGCCGCTTTAAAACCAGTTTGCTTATTTGGTTAGGTATGTGTTCTATTCACACTAGGTACAACTTATTTAACCGAGTAAATAAAGGATGTGTCTCCTTTAAGAGAGCAACATCCTCATGTGGTTTCAATTATTTCATAGAGTAATCAAAATATTTATTTAAATAGCTAGCTACCCCGTTATTAGTTAGTGCAGTCGCCTGTCGCGAATTCAGGCGGGGCAGGAATAAGTTTTTCTTAAAACTTATGGGCAGTAATTCCACACCATGTGCATTATAGAAAGTAATTCATAGACGTATATATATAGTGCCTGACACGGCGATAGACTCGCCATCTGTCAAGTTGTCATATAATCATCTTCGGTGAAAAGTGAGTGTTGTTATTACAACACCTCTGCCTACTCTCTCCGGGGAATACAGGCGTGAGCATATGTATGTGTATAGACTAAAGATAATCTACTAGATATTTGAACCTTATTACAAAATAATAAGGTTCAAATGTAGCTCCATCTCTATCCGTGATACGGATTCAAAAAGAGGTGGACGTAGTTTTAGTCCGAGTTTAGTCTTAGTCTTATTAAACAATTTTGTGTAATACGGGGTTATACTTTAAAGGAAAGTTTCTAATGAAATTCACGTATTAACAACAAGATGATTCTGACTCATTTTTAAATTCCTTCATTCGGTAGGTTGTAAATTTGATCTTGAGTTCTTTTACACCCACGCGGTGTATGGTACTGCATGTATTATATTATATTTACAAGGCAGAGACCAAGAATAAATACCAAAGCCAGTAAACACATTTGAAAAGGATATTCCGTGAACTTAAAGTTGATAAACGCTTAAGCAATCAACGCCCAATATGGTGGCTACACTTTATTAATATATACACTAATTAAATTAACTTGGGCGATTTCCTTAAATGGTTCATATTTCACACGTGCCACCTGACATATTTACCAGACCAAACACGATACGCATACCGTATGTGTTAAGTAGTGATGTCCGTAAGATTATTTTCAATGGAATTTCTTATCGATAGTGCAATGCGGAATTCAATGCATTTAGTAATGGCAATAAATGAACGCTAAACGTCATCCTTTCAGAGAATACAGAGACCTTCCCCTCATTATTAATGTGTAATGTGTAAAAAAAAGAAATGAATGATAGAAAATTCCTTAAAAAACACTACTCATCGTCCCTGGCCTTATCCCATACATTGTTGGGGTCGGCACTTGATTCAACCCAATGCGGCTGATCACCTAATTTTTATACGAAGCGACTGCCATCTGACCTTCGTAACCCCTTTAACGAGGAAAATATGTGATCTGGGTTAAACCAGTTGTCAGACTATTTAAGGCCTCCGACTGACCTGTAACGATTGCCAAAGATGATAAATTGGCAACCGGGACCGACGGCTTAACGTGCTCTCAGAGGCATGGAGAGAACTCGGGCGGTCACCCATCCAATTACTGGCTAGGGTTAGGGTTGCTTAACTTCGCTGATCGAATGATATGCGCAATAGCAACTGTGCCACGAGCTCCTCAAAAAACACTACTGAGTTTAACAATGTAGGTAGGAGTATAATATTTAGCAGACAGCACTATACATAATATTATAGAGTTATGCGACATTTTCGTTTGCACAGGTGTTCGAAGCAGTTCGAAATTAGGATTCAAGGAGACTATTGTTAGCCTTATAGGTCTATTGAAACCTTTGCTCATGTATCTTGCAACATTCACATTGTTACAGGAAGATACGTACATACATACATACAAACATACATAACTATACCGAGTAGGCACACGTAACAGATACTACGCCACCACTTGTGCTCATAAATGTGTGTTGTAATACGGATTATGTATACTTATATACTATAATATAAGAGGAAATATTTGTATGTTTGTAAAGAATTGGTTCAAAACGTACTGGACCGATTTTGAAAATTGTTTTAGAAATAAAAAAATATATGACTACATCGTCAGCGAGTAACATATGCTATATTTTATCCCCGTATTCCCACGGGAACGGGAACTACGCGGGTCATATATATATATATATATATATTTATGTACAACCGCTAGTGTTGAACATACACTAGCGGTATCAACCGCGTAGACTTAATTTCATGGGTGGTTTTATTTCTAGTAACCTATTATAGGTTTATATGGACATATAGAAAGGATGAGTGAAAGGCGATTAACGAAATAAATTTATAGAGCGAATGTGACCGGAAGTGTCGGTAGAGGGCGTCCAAGGAACAACTACTATGACCAAATTAATAGTATTTTTCAGAAAGGTCAAATTCGGAGCACTCGTAACCGAAGAAAGTGTATGAAGAGATGCATGAATGTGGATGAAGCGAAAGAAGTATGTAAGTATCGTAGCATGTGGCAAACAGTGGTCTCTGCCTACCCCCATGGGATACAGGCGTGAGCATATGTATGTATGTATGTATGTATTATAGTATTATAGTAATTAATTATAAATAAAAGTAGCCTAACCTACTTACCTTATAACATCAACTATCTGCCAGTCCCGTTAAAATCGGAATCAGCAGAACAAACAAACAGATTTTTTTTATATAAATAGGTATTGCTTTTTTATGTACCTAGATAAACATCGTACATAGCAATTTAGTGACAAAGGCAGTTCAATTAAATTCATCTGTATGGATTTATTTATTTTTTCCTCTTCACAACGCGTTAGAAAATACCCCATTGAAGAAAACGTTTGATGAATTCAATATGAGTGAGTCACGTAATTGAGTCACTCACTAACTCTGAATGCAACTCATGACTGCATATATATTTACTTATAGATATAGTAAGGACCTATTTTGTATTGATATTGAGAGTAGATGAATTAAAGAATGAAGCGTTTGTCTTTCTTGATAAATAATGATTGTTACGTCTGATCCACATTTATGATCCACCGGTGGCTCAGTTAATAGATTAATCGGTTTTTTTATCTGTGGATAACAGATTAACTTGAAGTTAACCAATGTAGTGCAGTTATTTCACACCACGTGCTTTACAGTGAAGAAAAACATCGTGAAGAAACCTGCATATGTCTGAGAAGTAATTCAAAGACGTATGTATAGTGCCTGAGACGGCGATAGACTCACCATCTGTCACGTTGGCACTTAATCAAATTCGGTGAAATGTGGGTGTTGTTACAACACCTTTGCAACAACACCCGTTCGGGGACCCTTCTGGGATGGCGTGAGCATATTTTTAACTATACTGCATGTTCAAGGATGGACGAAGGATGAGCTTTAATAATATTTTATAACATTTCGGTTATCTGTTTATAAGTCTTTTATATTGAATATATATCCATATACTTATGTAATTTATAGTTATTGTTCAAGTGTAGTCAGACAGAATTAGATGAAAATCTACAGCACTATAACATAAAGATTGCAAGAGTATGGTTTAATGCAGGTAGAGATAGAACTGACTACCAGAATTCACATTTGCGAATGTATGAAACAGTAGCATTCGTCACGAACGACGGAAACATTTACTCACGTACACGGCTATACATCAATACAAGTCCAGTTTAGGCTGACCGCATTGTATAGGATCTACATGCAAAGAGAGGTCAGTTTATGCTGGATAGTCAAGCTTGGTAACGTACGTAGATTTAAAATAATATACATACACTACCTAAATATTATATTAGTCTGTTATGAAGTCATGAAATGAAAGATTAAGTGAAACGTGAAATGCGTTCTGTGAATGTTATATTTCTAGAATTATTTACACATGCAGAAAGAACACTGTATGTCCGCGGTCATTAGGAAATACGTATATGTGGCCTTATACTACATATTTCAAACGTCGTCAAAGTCCGATTCAAAAATGCCATGAGGCGTCTGGGACGTCCCAGTTCTTCATGGTCCCAGTCGCCTGAAACCTCAATATAAAATTCCATCTGATTCGACATGCACTTTGCGAAATGCGAATTCCAAATAATCATATTCAATTTCAAAGCTCGCGATTTGTGCGAAAGTTTGAGTAGAGTAACCTTCCTATTCTGTTTGCAGTTTGGATCATTAAGGAAAGTAGTGTGTGATTCCTAAACCTACACAAATTTCACTTACTACAATAAGCACATGTGAATTTTTTGTTTTGATTCTAATAACGTACGTTCTTCGTTCCTACAGTATTGTTCCTAGAACAATGAGGCTGTCGCGTTTATACAAAGCATTTTTTGAATATTTATAATTAATGATCTTATAAGAACTAGTTGTAAGTTATTGTTACTATTGATAATTAATTAGCAGACTAATTGAAAACCAAAGGCGGCCAATGTCCCATAGACGATGTAGAGTCAAGAAATGATGGATGGCTATCCATAACAGACTGTAACGGTAATAGCTCATCGAGTAACTTCTAAACTAATCGATGAATTGTATTGTAGAAAAGTGTATCGAAAATATTTTCAGACAATTATTGGAATCCTTGGGTTGTTGTTGGGTATTACGGATTATATAGATGTGGAGTTGAAGCCCTCGCACACTGAAAGGTTTTATAGAGCATACAACATTGTATTGCCATATTTTGACATTCTATATTTCTATATCTGTGGAATCACCCTTATCATTTAGGGTATGATAAATAGTACAACACAATATTTCATACAGATCGGTCCAGCTGTTTCGGCAGAGTTTGGTAATTAACACCGAAACGACGCGAAAATTATAATTGGTACTTGTGCATTAGAAAAAATATCGTGTCAAATATTGTATAGTAAAGCAAAGAAAGCCAATTGCGAAACGCTTTGGTTTTCTTCTTAACGTGTTATATTTAATAGAATTCTTAAAGAGGCTTCCGTCCATTGACTCTTCTCATTCAAATTGTTCGCTTACATATAATCTTAGGTATTCTGCTTGTTGACGTCATTCTCTCCGTCCTCTGACCCGAGCCACAGGTCCAGATTAAAAAGAACCGGTTCTTCCAGATAAAGCTCCGGAATCACTTTGACTTGCAGATTACCTTTAATATCTATAGCTGCATTAAATATTTGAAAACTATACAGTGGAATTTCTAACGAAAAGCGTAGAAAACAATTTTGCTTGGTCATCAATTCTTGATGGAGAATCAAAATCTCGAAGGGCCATTGCTGCCATTGCATCATTTGATACTATGATTTATTGACTCGTGGTGGCCGAGTGGTTTAAGTAGTCGCCTGCAACGCAAATGACGTGAATTCCAATGTCTAGTCTGTATGTAGTCAATTTATATCTATAGTTTTGCACCATCTTAGAAAAGAGAGGTTGTTCTAACACGTTTTAGTAAGAGCAGCCCAACTGGGCTATACCTCCACCTTACATCTATACTAATACTTATTACAAAGAGGAAAGATATGTATGTTTGAAACGAATTAGCTCAAAAAGTACTAGACCGATTTAAAAAAATATTTCACGATTAGAATGCTACATTATCACTGATTAACGCGTTCACTGCTAACGACGCGTATGTGCGTCCAACTGTTCGAGAATTTACGAAGAAATTGAAATGTTAGCAGTGAATGTGTTAATATATTTTATCTCCGTACTCCCACGGGAACGAGAACTATGCCGCTAGGTGTCGCTGCACAATTTCTTATATTAATGTTCGGCGAAGACGCTAGCGAGTATAGATAACGTACGCTATGTTTGTATAAAAAAGCCTCTTCTCAAAGAGTGTGTCTCCTCTGAGGTGTAATGATAAATAAAGTTAAAAAAATATATATATATAATATATCACAGATGATTCATCAAACATCAATATTAGCTTAGCGTGATATGATTTTTAAATAGCTCTCAATTGTCTAGTGGCATTGCGTTTCTGCACTTAGTGGCAAGCAATCATACACGAGTTGTTGCATTTTCAATGTCATTCCATTGTCTTGGACGAGCAGTAGTTTTTATCATGGCGTGTTATTATACCTATAGTAATGATATAATGCCACGTAATTTGCAAAGTTAAGGGCCAGTGTTTTTAATAGTTGGATGCAGATAAGCAATAATGTGTCAACCCGCATAAACTTGGTTTTGAGAAAATGGCGTCTTAAGATGATTGTATACGTGATTTAAGATTTGTTTTATGACATAAATCCATTTTTTACGTACTTTTATGTTTCAGATGACTTGAAACACTTTTTTAGAATGTTAAATACGTGATGCATTATCAAAATATATCAAAACCTTTGAATTTGACTTTTTGTGGGTTGACACATTATTGCTTATCAGCATCCAGTTAAGTAAACGATGAATTATTGTCGTGACAAAAATTGCAATATTGACCTTGTATGTCTAGATTCGTTCTTCCAGGCGTAAATAATAATTATACAGGAACCAAATGTCAGGTCGAATGTCGTTGATAGGAAATTCAGTTTTTTTTTAGTTCTGTGACTTAACAGTGAAGAATTTCTTTTCCGGAATAAAGGATTGAGCTTTCATCCCGGTTCCTGTGGGTTTTGTTTAATTCAAGTTTAATTTTCAATCTTGGTTTATTTATCACATTGCCATCTATCTATATCTACCTATGTAATACAATAAAGCTGATGTGTTTTACTTGTTTCTTTAATCTAAAACTTTCCAAGTGCCAGTCGTATTCCAACATTTAGACTAGCCTTATATAAAGGTATATTTTGTGAAGCCATGGTGGCCTCGTAGTTTGAGCAGTCGCCTGCAACGCAAGCGACGCACGTTCGAATCCCAGCGGGGCCTGTACCAATGAGTTTTTCTAAAAACTTATGTACAGTGATTTCACACCACGTACTTTACGGTGAAGGAAAACATCGTGAGGAAACCTGCATATGTCTGAGACGTAATTCCAAGATGTACGTATGTTTAGTGCCTGAGACGGCGATAGACTCGCTCTCCGTCACGTTGGCACTTAATCATATTCGGCGAAATGTGGGTGTTGTTGCTACAACAACTCTGACCCTTCTGGGATGGCATTAGCATATTTATTTTTTATATTTTGTTGTGTTAATCAAACAAGAGTGTTTTAACGTGCTTAACTAATAAACAATACTTATATGAATCACAGTATCATCATAAAATTAGAGGAACATTGCGACGACACTTACGTTCTCTTTTCATGTCATGTCATGAATCAGTTTCTGTAGTTTCAAGGATATGTTTAAAGGGAACAAACATACGCTGGGCATTAAGGTTCCATTCACACGCGCTACACAAATATGTTAACATTGTTATTCATATTACAACATTATGAACGTTAGCTACATAGTAAGTTACCTAAATGATAGCACATTAGTTAAGTGACCCATTAGTTAAGCACATGTCACGACATTCAGCCTTGAACACCCGTCCCAAATATGCTAAATACATAGGTAACATTATATCATCTTAATGACCACTAAAACTACGGACCGCTGACTTTCACAACCTTTGTTAGAAGGGCCAACTAAATTTGTCAACCTGTGAAAAAAGAGTTTATTGGTTACAATATAATACGGAAAGAAATAAATTCTTCTCAACAAAAGCAACCTTCCGAACCCGGTGGTATTTATAATCCTGTATAATGTATTTTTGTGTCCTTCTGACGATTTGAAAGTACTTTGTAAGATTTTGAACTTTGAACTAAAAACTTAAGCACATTTCACACTCACACAGAATTGAGAGACTGTAAGATAATTGACAATTGTCATATTCTAAAAAGGTATAGGTCAACTTGTAGACACCGCCTGTCCACCACGGCACCTGCCGCGTTATATTGCGAGAGCCTAGTGCTAGTTTCTCACTGCCGCCGATTAACGCGTTCACTGCTAACGAAGCGTATGTGCGTCCAACTGTAAGAGAATTTACGAACAAGTTGAAATGTTAGCAGTGAATGTGTTAAAATTGTGCCATCTTCATCTGCCCACAAATGGCGGCTTTTACGATCCCATACTGCGCTTACATCAATGTAACTTATGACGGCGATGTTAAGAAAACTCAAATTAGGCACTCTCTAAGGTTTCTTATCGTCGCACTCGACGTGGAGTGTCGGTTTCAAAGATACGAAATTAAACTTTATCGTCTTATGTTTTACGATTCAATTTCCTATGAAACACGTTCTACGTCGAGTTCGCCGCTGAGACACCTTAAAGAATAATTCGGCTGATCTTGTTTGTTTCCATTCGTTACATATCGTTGTAAAGTAACTAGATTTTTGACTAGTGAGAGTATGAGTGGTCAGAATTTACATATGAATTTATGTTGGGTGTCCTTAGTGTATGCGGTTGTATCGGGCGGGTCCAATAAAATGAGTAAGGCGAAAGTCGTATTTGCGTGAGTCAGGTTGATCGTGGCCTTTATGTCCGTCACTTTAGTTTTTATTCATCGGTCCTCCTGTATACTAGTATTGTGATCTAGATCAGAAATTAAAATAGTTATTGTTTAAACTTCGAATTACAGTGAAGTGCAGTGCAATGAAGACCGTATGTGTGACAATTGTAATAGTGTCGGCGTTGTGACGAATTTTAGTCTGAATCGAATATAATTGAATTTACAGGTAAATTTTATGAGAGTAAAGAATTTCATGAAAATAATGCGGGTAGGTAGTATTGATTTTTATTTATATTAAAAAACATAATTATATACACAAGGAACAGTTCTTAAAACCAATTACAAGTACAAAACTTGGCCCAAATCGGTGTCTCTCGGGATCGTACCAGGAAGGCTGGCAGCATTGCCACGTTGAAAATCAATGCTGATTCTCTGAGCGAGAAAAAAGTTTCTACTAGGCGACGTGCATCCTCTTTGATAAATTGATGAGGTAGTTTTGATTAAATCTGTATTTCGTGGGGAAATCCCTCGAAAGCTAGGAGGTACTATTAGCAGCACTAGCTGTAATGGGAGAAGCTTCCCATTCGTAAAACGACACGTCGATTAGAGTTCAAGACCTCTCTCTGTACTGGTAATAAGGTCACTGATGCGGCGGCGGGTCGTAACCACAGAACTTTCAAATCATATTAACCCCAAAATGAAAAGGAGGCTTTTTTAAGTAATGTACAATATCCGGGTTAAATACGTCTTACTATCTATCTCTTCCGCTCTTCTCTATGCATGTCTATGGTGCATCGTTGAAGGTAACAACCAAATACAAACCGATAAACCCACATTTATTAGTGCTAATATACTATACCAAATTTGTAAGTACTAGACACTAGAAAAAGTCACTCACTGCCTCTCACGGATCTGACTCGAGTAAAGTACCGCACTCCACCCGGATTTAAACAATTTGTAAAGCAAATCTTTCGTAAACAAAATAATGAAACATTTTATATAAGAACGTATATAATAATAATCATGGCAATAAGGATATGCGGTGATACAATAATATTTCTCTGGCCTTTACCCCATACATAGTTGAGAACTTTTCTCGATTCAATACAGCCTGGGCTTCGAGAAAAAATTTCAATTCCTACCCAGCTTAGACTTTCCAAAGCTATTTATACTGAACGGTACTTAATGAAAGTCAAAGATGTTCAGCAACCAGGACCGGAGCTCTCCAACCGAGATATGGGCGGTACCTACTTTCATGCGCCTCCACTCATCCAACTACTGAACTGGTTTGAGGTTTTATAACATTAGTGATAAAATTATATGCAACATAAATATAGCAAATGAGTTGCAGTCTCTCCGTTTTGATTGATGGTAAGGTCTCAGAGCGCAATTCCATTGAAGAAGCCAACTTTCATTCCTTTCCAAAGCGAATTTAAAGACTATGTAATTGTTTTACAGCTGCGGTGTACTTCGCCGGCGTGGTGGGTGCCATCGGTGTGTCGGTGTTGGGTGTGTTCTGCGTGCTCTCTATCCTGCAGCTAGCCATGATCTCCTCAAAGGAGCGTGTCGGCTTGCAGTACACCCATCTCGTCATGATGAAGCTCGCCTTAGCGCTTCTGGCCAGTCAGTATTATGTAGTATCTTCACACCACGCAAAGTTGCCAATGTATTATTAAAAAATCCGATTACCTGTACAGGATATAAAGTGTGGCATATAAATATATACCTACTTAAACAATAATGATAATTGATTAATTATATTTACGTACACTTTATTATTTCGTATTTAAAAAAACTTTTTTTCATATAATGGCAACTCTAAATGCATCTGGGTTCACTTTCCTATAAATCGTTTCGGCTTTAGAAGTACATAGTGTTTATTTATATAAAAAATAGTCTTAGGTTGTCCGTATCAATTCGACACGGGGTCCAGGTTTGAGCGCTAGCGTTGAATGCACTAGTCACATTATACTTGTATGTTACGAGCACTAACTAATACGTGCGCAATTTTCCCAACTATTTTCTTTGAACGGTCAAAACTTCTAACCGCACCTTTAGAGGTGTTACACCCGCTTTTGACCGAAGATGATAGATAAGGTGCCAACGGATAGACTAAATCCTTCTCTCAGGCACTATAAGAGAAATATCTTTAAAAATTTCTTCAAAAGCTGAAAATATTTTTTTGATAATTAAATCTGAAAAGTTCACCGTGAACGTTAAATTCACAGTGTGATATCCTGCCTTTCGTTTTTGTAAAACCCATTGTTACCGGTGCAGATTGATGTGATTAGAAAACGCGTTGTTTGCGCTGGCTACCTACTCAGACCGTTCGGCCACCACGGCTATTAAGAAATACATTGTTTTGATGATTGGATTTTGGCGTAGGAAGTATATACATATGCTCACACCTATATTCCCCGAAGGGGGTTCATTGAATATGATTAAGTGCCAATGTGACAGAGGGTGAGTTCATCACCGTCTCTGGCACTATATAAATTACTTCTCAGACATATGCAGGTTTCCTTAATGAAGAAACCGGCCCCGCTGGGATTCGACTTTGCGTCGCTTGCACAGCAGGCGACTACTCACCATAGCTCTCTATATTACTTTAAAGATCTCAAACTTCAAACCTGTTTTTTTATATTTTGCAGCACTCCTGTCAATAGCGGCAGCTGGTCTGTTCGCTGTCCAGGGCGATGACAGAGGCTTCTACTCGACCAGAGGGGAGGCGTTTTATGTACAGGTATGTTCATACTCTATGTGTTGAGACATTAGCACATAGCGACATCTGGTCCTAAACTAAGCAAATTTTGTGCTCACCAAGACAACAATTTGAATAGGGCAAAATTAATGGATAAACATTGGAAGGGTTAAACCATAATACTTTTTCATACTATATAGTAGTGAAGTACTCTATACCCGCGCACCGGCTTACTCTGTACCTATATTTTTATGTTAATACATATAATATACTTGTTTATATAATACCCGCGACACCGTCTGTAATGTAATGTATATACACTACACGTACTCACGCGTGTATCTCACGGAAGTAGGCAGAGACCATCAAAAATGTTTAGGCATCGTCCACATGTAATGTACGTATGTTATAACACAATATGCACGCTTATATATTTCTCAATATTGCAAATATTTTTTAAATTATGAAATGCGAGTTATGAAATTTACTAGACGCCAGCTGAGTTTTTGCCGATTCTTCTAAAAACGCTAGTAATAGTAAAAAAACGTCATAAGGGTGTGGTATTCATTGCCAATTCACTAGACGCAATCTAAGTTTCTTACCGGTCCTTCTCAGGAGGCTAGTTTCGGCACCCGAACTGAACAAATAATTCTCATTTTAATATTCTCCATTTCAGATAGTGTGCATCGTGATCAACTGCATATTGTTCATAGTGAGCGTGTACGACGCGTTATTCTCGAGACGCGCGGGCGGAGACCCCACGGCGCCCGGGGACGCTGCCACCATCGCCAATCCGGGCTTCAAGGACGGACGAGGTATTCATCAGCACTCAGCATCAACGCTCTCTGAACCACTATGCATTATATAATACTGTTCAGGCATAACTGGAGCTGCAAGAGTCTGTCTGTCCATATGGCGCGAATCGCTGAGCGCTCGTGACAGCTCTGTACCCGGACCTTCGCAGAAGGCTTCCCGAAGGGGTAGGCACTAAAGATTAAGCGCTACAGATGATGAGTCCACGCCATAACAGGGACTATTCATTCTTCATTGAATATCTCCTCAGACATATGCAGGCTTCCTCAGGATGTGTTCCTTCACCGTAAAGCTCGTGTCTGAATCAGTGCACTTAAATTTCCTTTGATTTAATCTCAACCATTTATGAATGAGGTTTTATGAACAGCGATTGATAATGTATATTGTATGTGCAGGCATATCGATGACAGACGCGTCAGGCAAGCCGTACAGTACGAACGGTCACGGCAGCGTGGCGTCTGTGAGCACCGCCGCCACGTCCCTGACGGGCGGCTCCGAGGGCCCAGGGCTGGCACCGGCGGGCCCAGGGCTGGCACGGTCTCCACTACGGTCTTCGCTGAAAAAACCACGACCCCAGCCCGCGTTGGGAATACACAATCCTGGATATTCAGGCCACTCCCCGCCGCTGAACAGAAATGGTAGCCACAAGAAAGTAAGGATACAAACCCATAGTACCGAGGTATGATATCTTATACCTTTGCTGTTAAAAAAGCGATTGTAATAAAACTTACATTTACATTTAAATCAACTGTATATAACGGTATTTATGTCTCCATTGCAACATTCTGTTCTGGCTTGTGTTTGGGGGCCTATCATCATCGAATTAAGCAGAACGTATTAAGATCTTCTGAGCTTTTTGACGTTTCATTTTGGTACCGTAATATTAAACTACAATGATAAGAAGTTCTTAATACGCGCTGCTCAAACGATCATAGTTGGCCCCCTGTTATGTTTTGTTTTCTCTTGTGACTTTTACTGTTAGTGTAAAAAGGACAAAACATATCTGAGCTGATCAAAGATGGCGACAATATAGCTATATAGATAAATTGTTTCATACATAGACTCATCTATGGTTATAAACTTTACGAATATCCAATGAATGAGGGTAGTACTGAATACTATCTGCAATTATGTCTTAGTTAGTTAGACATTAAATTAAATATTTGTTAAATGCACTATACCAAGTGCACTGAACGTGTCGGAATTATGTTAATTCTATGTAAATTATCAAATTAATTAAGTTTAAATGACATGTAATTGTGTAAAAATTCTTTATATTGTCCATAATCTGACTGCATAGGTTTTATTTAAGTCCATGTACAGGTTGTCCTGATTATTACCAAAGTTATATAATTTGAATTTATAGCTTTATGAATAAGATGAATCAATCTGTCAATTTGTACTTCCAGAGTTTATTGTAGCTAACTGTCTAACTCACTGGCACTTAATTACAATACTTCTGCTTACCCCTTCGGAGACCCTTCTGGGATGGCGTGAGCATATTTTTTTTTCAGTCTAGCTCAAATTCCGATATTTGATAATTTGTAAGAATATACCTTGTATACCTTCCACGGTATGTTTTAGCTGAGCAACTATAATTTCAATTAATCTAATCATGATTTGTAATGAAGTACTTTACGATAGTCAGATTAACATAATACAGGATTGTAAATGTTACCTCCTGAGGCAGAATGCTTTCAGGACGCTTTCATTAAAAATGTTAAAAAAATTTTTTAATTCTATTAGTAATTGATTATAGATTATATACAGTTTGGGCCCTGGCTTATTAAAGTCGAGAATTTACAACCGTAGAAGAACCGTTAAGAAACTCAACCAAAATAATGGTAAAGTGTATTCCAGGACAACCTGTTCATTCTTATAGTTGACTCGTCTTTCATTGTTACATGTACCGGTCGCTTTATGTTTTAGTTACTTAATATTTATTGAATGTCTTATTAAGTCCGATGATAGATTTCGTCAGTGTCTTTTACACTCAAATCTTGTTTCAAAATATATTTTTGCCTTCTGTTTTTTGAACAGGAAATTAAACATTTAGTTATAATATTTGAATAAAATGTCTATGCTGTAACTACTCGTATGTACACGTATGTATGTATACATAGAAAAGATTTATAAATAAGTTAAATTCTGAGACCAATTGTTACGCAAAAGACATTTAAAAAAATAGCATTAAATGTATTTAGCAAGTAAGTTTTATATGTATAATATTAACATATTCACTGCTAACTTTGCATCATCTCCCTGGCCTTATCCCATACATTGTTGGGGTCGGCACTTGATTCAACCCGATGTGGCTGATCACCTGATTTTTATACGAAGCGACTGCCATCTGACCTTCGCAACCCCTTTAACGAGGAAAATCTGGGATCTGGGTTAAACCAGTTGTCAGACTATTTTAGGCCTCCGACTGACCTGTAACGATTGCCAAAGATGATAAATTGGCAACCGGGACCGACGGCTTAATGTGCTCTCCGAGGCACGTAGAGAACTCGGGCGGTCACCATGATATGCGCAATAGCAACTGTGCCACGAGCTCCACTGCTAACTTTGCATCTTCATCGTAAATTCGCTTACAGTTGGAAGCGCAGATACGTCGTTAGCAGTGAACACGTTAACGCGACTAGCACGACACAAAAATACATATCTCACAATTTAATATTTTGATCATGTTTAGAAAGTATATTTACAAATTTTATTCAATCACGTTTTTACACGAAGAAAGTTACAAAAAAATACAGTCACAACTTAAGATTGTTAAAGGTATCGATTCTCGTGATCCTCATACTAATCTATACATGCATACATAAAATTTAAGTGTGTGTTTGTAACTCCCAAATAACAGCTTTTCACTAAATGCATATTAATGTGTTTATAAAATTTTTATTTTTTTCTCTGTCTGCCTGTCTGTCTGTTTGTTCCGGGTAATCTCTGAAACGGCTGGACCGATTTTAACGGAACTTGCACATTTTGTGAAATACTGTTTATTGGGAATTACAAACAGACTTAATTTTTTTTTATCTGTATATATTAGATGGAATTTTATTATTTTCTATGAGTACGGGATTCGTTGAACTTTACGATTTGTTTATGTGATTGTATTTTCGTATTATACTCTGTATAATAAGTATATATGTATATTTCGCTTGAACAAAGTTCTTTTTATCATTATAATATACAAGTGTACATTATGTACCAGCACAAAGTGTTGTTTACAATTTTTTATAATAGCTTGTTGTATATTTTCATGCTGTTTAAAATATATTTACAATAGTTGGATGCTGATAAGCAATAATGTGTCAACCCACAAAAAGTCAAATTCAAAGGTTTTGATATATTTTGATAATGCATCACGGATTTAACATTCTAAAAAAGTGTTTCAAGTCATCTGAAACATAAATGTACGTAAAAAATGGATTTATGTCATAAAACAAATCTTAAATCACGTATACAATTATCTTAAGACGCCATTTTCTCAAAACCAAGTTTATGCGGGTTGACACATTATTGCTTAGTGCTTATAATAGTGCTTATAAGTAAGTTTAAGGTGTTGTAAATACACATTATCCCGTTTACTTCTGTTTTTGATACATTGTTCACAAGCAAGCTAGTTTAGGGTCCCACTTGGACTTCACGAACGTTAGTGGAATGTATAACTGGTATATTCTAATACTAGGTTGCTGTTTCACCCACGTAGATTTAATTTCATTTCCGCGGAACCCTAAGTGCGTTTTTAAATAAAAGTAGCCTAAGTTACTTATAACATTAGCTAGCTGCCAGTGAAGTCCCGTTAAAATCGGTCTAGCCGGTTCAGAGATTACCCGGAATAAACAGAAAGATATTTTTTTTAATTTGCTATTTTAAGCCAGTACGGGTAGATATATACTTTCATATTTATTTAGTGAAAAGCTGTTACTTTGTGTCAGGTCCTCTATGTGAATGAGACATAATCATTACAATACATACATACATATACTCACGCCTGTATTCCCCGAAGGGGTAGGCAGAGGTGTTGTAATCACAACACCCACTTTTCACCAAAGATGATTAAGTGCCAACGTGACAGATGGTGAGTCCATCGCCGTCTCAGACACTTTACATACGTCATTGAATTACTTCTCAGAAATATGCAGGTTTCCTCACGACGTTTTCCTTCACCGCACGTGGTGTGAAATCACTGTAAATAAGTTTTTAGAAAAACTCATTGGTACAGGCCTCGCTGGGATTCGAACTTGCGTCGCTTGCGTAGCAGGCGACTGCTCAAACCTCAAGGCCACCATGGCTCTCTTTGTAGTGAACAATGTGTCCAAATTTAAGTAAACGGGTTGTTGTATAAAATGTAACCCACCAAGCATGTTTACGTCACGCCAGTAGTTCGTAATACACAGTGAATGTCATTTTAGATATATTTACATTGTATTGGTATACGCGCGCATTTATCAGAGTGATTTAAAAATACCGACGCATTAAGACCCAATGTTTTCCTAGTATGAAGATTAACTTAGTAGCCGTATATTGTCGACATATACAGGTTTCGGGGAAAATAGGACAGCTGTTAAAATATGTGATAGGGTATAATTTTAGGTTGCAAATAAAGTTAGTATGACAAAAATATCTCCTTCCGTTTTCGAGTAATTGACGTTCAAAGTTGACCTTATAAACTCAGCGGTAACCTAGAGTTATTCACGTGAAATCTATCTTACGTTTTTA
This sequence comes from Watsonalla binaria, assembly GCA_929442735.1. Classification (NCBI taxonomy): domain Eukaryota; kingdom Metazoa; phylum Arthropoda; class Insecta; order Lepidoptera; family Drepanidae; genus Watsonalla; species Watsonalla binaria. Next base: position 7,493,567 of record OV838938.1, read on the forward strand.
TTATTTTCTCCCACTAGTAATAATTCCTGTTATAATCGCATACAACCTTTTTTCGAAAACCTTCTTCTTAAATTGACAAGTTTAATTCAATCGCTTAAGGCAGCGCGCTCTTCGGCCCTTAGCAACCTTAGCCTATAACTACGTTATCATTGGAGCTAGATATTTTACGACTTCAACATAGTGATATATTCATAAAACCCTACAACTTCTAGAAGACAACTGTTCCTTTTTATCCGACATCCTGTATAATTTATATAATGTCGACACAATAAATAAGAAATGTTATATGGCATCATGGAAAAAAAAATCAGTTTTAAAGCATATGTAAATACGCGCAAAGTTTACTTATTTATTTGGTGTTATGGAAATATTTTTACAGCTGTAAGGCATCATAGCAACGTTCAACATTCTGTTAAAATATCATTATTTATATCTTTGAGTTCTGTATTATAAGTTCGTAAAAATATTATGCAGTCCTAAATATTTGATGGTTTCGTTGGGACCCTACAACGACCTCTTATAGCCACGATAGGTCGATCATGACTATGAGACAGATGTATATGACTTGTATGTAAGTCTGTCACTGTCACACAGTCGTACTATCATGGCAATAGGAGCCAAAGGTAAGGCCCCGGATTGCGTGAGCTCATAATACAGGTGCTGAAAGGTCCACTTGGCCGTTTGGAGCCCTCATTATATCACTTTTGTAGGAATCTTGTGCCTTATCCTGCTGACCCAAAAATGTGCCTTATCACGTCTATTTAAAGTATAGTTTACCATAACTGTATGAATGGCCACACTAAGGTTATGTTATTCATAATAGTATTATGATTTAAAAAAGTATCCGTCCAACTCTGGTCTTAAGATTAGTTTTGATTTATTGAAATATTAATTAGTTTTACTATGAAATAGGTGGAACCAGATTGTTTATTATTGTTAATTTTGTATCTTAGGTACATTATTGAAATGTTTAATAGTTTGTGAAATTTAATTATCGTGGATGTTTATATTTTCATGGTTAAGGATGGTATGCACCGAAACATTCGGCTCATGGAGGAGGATTTGTTTCCTAGATTTTGTTCAAGCTCAAGTAACACCAAATGCTAGAATTTGGGACACTAAGAAACTCACGCTAGACTGAGCCGAGCCGAGCCTGAGCCGAGCTCCGGCCGTAACTTGGGCCATTATTGTTACTCGCCCGTCACGCTGTTGCTCGGCATTGCCTGTGTCCATACAAAGTATATTTTGTAAATTAGTTTACCGACGCTCGATTCGGACTCGGCTCGGGCCTGGCTCGGTCTAGCGTGAGTCCTCCTTAATATACTTTTATTAGCGAAATTGCTACACAACAAATGCTTTCGGTGTGTATAATGCTTTTGAGGACATTTTAAAATGTGGCTTCTATTGTAATTTTGTGTTGAAAATATAGATAGGTATCTAATATTTCATAACAACAACTGAGTTAAAATGCCTTATATCTGGATTCTATACTTTCCAGACCTACTTATATAGTAGAGACGGGAAAAGTCAGCCCGTGAGTTTATGAAAAATCTTAAATAACAAGTCTATTTATTTAGATTTTTAGCACTAAATTACAATAAAAGATTTCGTTGGAGGAAATTCCGTCCGGCGCTCGATAAAATCAACCGAATAATTCCGAGGAACTTTATTATATTTGATCTGATATTTTAGATAGTAATGTTAGATTTTCTGAATAAAGAAATTTTATTTCTTTTTAACCTGGACGTGCTGTTTTATTTACCCATGCGTGTGTACTGCAGGCGACTCACTATTTTGGTCAATAATGTTGCACGTTAGTTATGATCGTTTTAGCAGCGCGTATTATGAACTTCCTAGCTTTGACGTTTAATTTTGTAGGTGCCAGAATTTTGAAGGAGATGGTTTCCTAAGCTATGTTTGAGCTACTCGTCCCTACTAATGAACCAAAAGTACCTACTACTTACGGCACCAAAATTTTAAATGAAAATGATGTTTCAGTTTAGGCACTTATGAATGTTTAAGAAGTCACCACCGGTTCAGAAACTAGCCTTCTGAGAAGAAGAACAAAAAATGAGATTTTCAAAGCTTTCGAACTTCTTTGTCCATATCAACCAGCAGATGAACCAATGAAAGATTTCAAGAGGTTCTTACCTTTTTTTTTTTTTTTTTTGTTTTTTTTTGCTGACGAGGCGGAAACCTTCAAAAGGTCCCCGACCACCCTGGGAGAGGCAGATCGGGGATTTTTACCTCACTAAAACCCCCCCGGTGGCCATCCTCAGTGCTTAGGGGGGACTCCGGGTACTCTGATAGAACGCACCGGTGTCCCCCCACACTTTGCCGGGGCACATCCCCGGGGCAGCTGTGACGCCGCCCCTGGAGACCTCGCTGTGCAAGGCAGCGCGAGCCACATCGCGCTGCCACCTTCCCAGGCCCGCGCCGGTGGTCAAAGCTCCCACCCCGACCACCGCCAGCAGGCCCTCCGGCCCCCTTTTAGTCGCCTCTTACGACAGGCAGGGGATACCATAGCCATATTCTTAGACCCTGGCTATTGGGTCTTACTCTACCCTAACTCTACGCAAACCCTAAATAATAATAATAACATTGACCATAATAAGTAGCAACAAAATAAATAAAAATGATAAAAAATTATGCTGCAAATGCTGTCGATGAAGTGGGAAAAACTTGATAAAAAGAAGAAGAACGTCTGTAAAAAAGTACTCCAGTCATGTGACGAACGCAACGATGATGATTATTCCTCTTTGATTTGTTGCGTTGTAAAACTATTCTGAAAGTTTACCAGGAGGAACATCCAATAAGAGTGGCGTGCACTCTGTGCAAAAACTCTTTTTTATAATACTGAATAAAAAAAAAAAAAAAAATGGTTTGAGTGTCAAATTTGCAAGCAATGGGCACATGTTGTAATAAAGTGTAGGAAATAATAGATATTACGTTGTTGTTTATTAATAAATAATTTTATACATATTAGGTACTTGTTGATAAATATATTAATAGCTCTAGTAGTGCCTCTCACGTTGCTGTGCCCTAACAGGGTTTATGTGAGCTTTACTTGGGTTACTATTATAATTAAGATTAGTATGTATCGTACATGTAACTAACATAAATGCAATAAATAAATAAATAAACATACAAAATGTGCCCCACAGGCTGGTCTCATTTTCATTTGTGTCGATTGCAACAGTGACAAAGGCGATTAAGTTTCTAAGATATTAATAATATTTTCTTTTATAATTTAAGGCATATTGTTAATTACATTAATATTTTAGTCTGATTTTGAACAGAAAGACTGAATCTTATCCTAAAATTAATCCTATGAAACGTCGATCTCTTGTTAATTCGGTTTTAAGTTTACTATTCAAAGAAAATTACGTTTAGTTTTGTTGTTTTATGACTAAAACACTATAAATAAGAACTTGACTGTCAAACATAAGTTTTATTTCATGTCTAGTAAACATTAAGCCCATGTTTTTGGTTAGACTTTCTTTGTGCTCAATAAGCTCCATACCCTTGCTCAACTTACCTCACCTATGGGGTGACGTTGAGCATACCTGAGTTTCTGCATTTGAACAGCTGTAGCTTTTCAATAAGACTTGATATAAATAAGCAACTATGGACACTTTTGTAAAAGATTAAATTACGAATCTATTAGTATATATAACAAGCTGTAAAGGCTCATTGTTGACCTATAACCGTTCAAGTAAATAACTGCTCAACTAGCCCCGCCCTACCCAAAGTATAAAATATTGTAAATTTTTTATTCAGTTGCCAACTTCGCACAGGTGGAGTATGGGGATGAAATAAAGCCTATGTTACTCGCTGATGATGTAGCTTTCCAATGGTGAAAGAATTCTTGAAATCGACACAGTAGGTTTTCAGTTTATTCATTACAAACATACACACAAAAATACAAATATTTCCTCTTTATAAAAGTAGTGTATAAGTGTAGATAAATCATGCTAGATATATGCTTCTCTTGTCTATATGGGTATTCTAAAATTAACATACATACATATGCTCACGCCTGTATTCCCCGAAGGGGTAGGCAGAGGTGTTGTAATTACAACACCCACTTTTCACCGAAGATGATTAAGTGCCAACGTAACAGATGGAGAGTCCATCGCCGTCTCAGACACTTTACATACGTCATTGAATTACTTCTCAGAAATATGCAGGTTTTCTCACGATATTTTCCTTCACCTCAAAGCACGTGGTGTGAAATCACTGTACATAAGTTTTCTAAAATTAAATCTATATAATTAGTCCCGGTGTCTGCAATGTAAGTATGTAGGCGTGACAATTCCTATATAAAAACTTATTCTAAACGACAAAAATGAAACTCGCGAAATTAAGCCAACCATGAAATTACGCGTGTAAAGCCGTGGGGCACGGCTAGTTAGTATGACGTATAAATACTTAACCGACAGCCAGACTTATATAGATAATGTTTTGTTTAGTAGATTTTTTCATTTGATCTTTGTATCTATATTAATATATAACGTTGATGAGTATTTTTGTTTGTTTGCTTGAATGAAACCGACTTTATATCTTCACGCTAAGACCAATAGCATGTTAAAGTTAGCGATAGCCCAAAGTTCCATTCCACTTGTTCCACAGGTACTTTCATATGCATTTAGTGAAAAACTGTTAATTTATAAACAGACACTTCAATTGCATATCTTTTGTACAGATACAATGAATATTGTGTGTGATATGATACTATCTTGCAATAAATATATGAATATGAATATGAATCTAAGGGCTTTTCTGCTTTTTTGTTACAAATAACAAGATACGACCAAACTGTTTTGTTTGAGCGTCCTGAAGCTTGAGCCTTTTGAACATCCTGACCAAATCTGAAACGATGACGTCCATGGGTAGGTACTGTAAGGAGTTACAATCCAACCTTCATAATCGATGGTTGTAATCAAATCAAATGATGACAAATGCTGAAAAGGAATTCGAAGGATGTCATTTTCATCATTCAGATAGGATTATTCATGCTACCGCCAGGTTCGGAAGGTTGCTTTTACTGAGAAGAACCTGGCAAGAAACTCAGTAATTACTCTTTTAAAAAAAATATTTTACAGCTTTGAGAAATACAATATAAATCAAAAAATATATAACTAAGCCCATGGACACAGTTCCAGTGCACAAAAGTCGATATAAAAAAAATTAAAAACTAAAAATAAGTACTACGAATAATTGTGTAGCTTGAGATGACCAGTTAAAAATTATAATTAATAAAATTAAATTAAACATGATGGAAATAATCCCCATCTAGAGCTACGCCATCACAGTACCTACACTGCGATTGCACGAGTCGCTCTTGGAAATTACATGGCATGCAAATTTTATTAATTAATATATAATTATTGTCTCTTCCTTCATAAAGTGTATCGCTAAACAGAGTCCAGACGACAACATTTTAAATTCCATTTGGAGACCGGATGGTAGGTAGCCGCGAGTTGACGCCGAGCGGAAATCAACTTACTGTCTGCGGCCACATTTTATACACAAATGAAATTAACTGTGTTAAAAAATCGCTATCTGAATTCTGGACTAGACTCAACAGAACCATCTGTGAATTTCTTCTCAGACATCTGTAGGTTTATTTACGAATTTTTCTTTCCTTCTCCGTAAAGTTTGAGGTAAAAAATATGTCACATTTTTTTTTGGATATGTGCTCTCGCAGTTGGTAGGGGGGAGTTACCTCCACTAAAGGGGGGAGTTACACCGGACTAAAAGGGCGAGACCCAAAATATTTCACATTTCTGGGAACTGCATAGGTACAAATGGTTGATAGAAATGGTGTTGAAACATACAGAACTTTTATTTAATTTAAATATTCCCTCTCACTTCATGCTGCTGTGTTGCGTTATTGTGTACCTCGACGACGATGTTTTTGATTACAATCTTAAGAAATTGATACGTCATAGCACATAATTACACGAGTCACTATTAAGTGCAATTTCGTACTTATTTTTATAAGATATCTCGACATTAAGTTAAGGGGCGATTTTTCAATGCTCAAATAAGACGACAGATATCTATTCGGCGAATAGATTTAACTGACTGATAATAGGTTGGTTACTTGTCTTCCGATTTTCAATTAACATTGTATTCATGGAAAAGCTCTGAGTGCACTAATTTCAGACATGCGAAACAAATATATTCCTTCCCTTTATTTATTTAATGGCGATTAGCTTAAGTAAAACTATTCCGCCAATGTCAAGTGATTGTTGAGAAAAATATCTTGTAAATTGTTAAAAATATGTGGAGGAACCCATTGGATTCCTCGTATTCGTATCACAAATATATTGTACACAGTAATGTTAGAACAGTACAAAAACTGTCATCATAGCAAATCTTATTTTGGTTTCTTGACAATACTTTTGAAGCTACGTGTATTTGGTTGCCAAGCAACACGTATATACGTCACAACTGTCACATCAACCGACGAATAGCTTGCTATCTGACCGTTGAACGGGCAGATAAATTGTATCCCTCGGTTAAATGAGTTATTCTACAGTATAAGCTTATCTGTCGATAAAAAAATTCGTTATTATGCTATTCATTGAATCAACGCTATCTGACTGGCTATCTAAGCATTGTAAATTCGGCCCTAAGATGTATAAAAGACGAACGAGTGCGCGGTTCATCCAGTCTTATATAAGTTACCACTTCCAGAATGCATAGATCTTTGATCAAAAGCATAAACTAAATAATATTTTTTGAAAAATACACTATTAACTAGTAAGTGTAGTCTGGAGTGCAGCTAATATAATCAATGGACAAGACAAAGGTGACGTTGTTTTACAGGCTTTCAGAACACAAATTGATTTAATAAAGAGTTAAGTAAACTAACGAAGCTTTTTATTCTTGAAAGTTTTCTTTGAGTAATATGATTAAAAATCTTGTTTTTACTGAAATATTCAAACATTTTTCTTCTTGGGTAAAATATATTAAATAATACAATTTTTTACTTCAAAATTATTTATTTTACATTAACCAAAGTAATTATACAAGTACCAACCTAGAGACTATCACTCAATAGAGTGCAGTATAATCAAATAATGAATGTGTATTTACAAATTGTTAATGATTTATAACATGTGCGATAAAAGTCATTGACAAGGCCGATTCTCTCTATGTATGTAGACAATACAAATAAAATTAAAAGGTTGGCAAGCGTGGCAAGTAGGCTTCCTCCCCGCCACGCTTTCCAGTTCCACTTCTGTGCCTTCCAGCTAACGTCTCGATATCGTATGACCATCGGGTTGCTGATCCACCCCTGTGTTCGCATCGCTCCTATAAGCTACAATTCTGTGACTACCTAATTTACTATCGTATGGCGTACAGTGGACCAACCACGTCATTCCTGCGAGAAAATGGTCCTGCCAACTGCTACTTCAACCACGTGATTATATCACCTTTTCCTTCAGTGGGTAATCCGTCATAGATACGCCAACGGCCGCGGGGCAGCGGAAGGGTTATGCCGGACTGCTACCGGCTAAAATCCACGGGCGTTCTTACTTGTCGCTTTTACAGGGGGGTATCCGATCGCGTGTGCAAGTTTGCGTTGCCCCCCCCTAACGATTGGCCGTTGGGACTCTTCGGCCAGAGCTATACCCGGCTTACTCTCTGAGTGAATATGAAACCATTTTTGGCCTCGCTTGCTGGGCAGTATGCTTGGCGTCATTATGCTGTGCTGAATGTTTGAGTGTTTAGATATCCAGTGGGGAATGTTTATCTAGTGAGATGTCCATTTATCTTATTAAACAATCACTGTGATTTTACTGTTGCAAACTTATGATTGTTAACACCGTTTACATACATTAATATACTCACGCCTGTATACCCCAAAGGTAAATAGAATACTCGTGCCAACCGCACGGATATTGTATTTACACTAATTTTTCACTGAAGATGCTTAAGTGCCAATGTGACAGATGGTGAGCCTATCGTCTCATGCGTGCATGGATTGTTACAGGCCCGTTGAGATTCGAATTTGCGTCAACTCAAACCCCATCATGGCTCTTCACTATTTACACCGTTTATTTAGGTACCTTTATAATCAATCCATGTCAAACTTTCAAATAATTAACTGGCATAATACTTGAACGCGTTCTTCTTCGAGATCGTGCTCATATGGAGCTTGTAGTCCTCTGGATGTATACCGAAAGCTGGATAAGCGGCAGAATGAATAGTTGATACTGGTATTAAAGTTATGGCCATTCTTGATGAACCGTAGCTCCGCGTAGGTTTATCCTAATACCCATGTGAATTCATTGCATGATGTTCTAAAAATCATCAGAAGTCTCATGTAAGGAGTTGTTGTCATTATTGTCAATTGTCATTATTGTGTTTGGCTTTGATATTTGTAATTTCCCAGAAGGAGTCCAGAGTCTGGATTAGTGCCCGGCAACACTCTATTACACGGGACTTAGGCATATCTGGCGAAATGTGGGTATACTATACGTGCACTCCTGCCTACCCCATAGGTACACGTTCCACGTACTATAAGTACACCTCTACCCCAAGCTTGAGTATGTATGTAAGTATTTAAATAATAGATTTTTTTTCCATTATGCAACAACAATGCAATTCACGAAAAAAAATTGTATACAATTTAATTTACTTATAGAAGAAGTACCTACCTAGTTTCTATGTTTGTATACGAAATACTCAAAACGGTCTCAAAAAGGAAAAGGTATTCCCATATTTTTCAGCGTATAGCTGACCGTTTTTCACGATCTGTAAGTAAGTAGGTAGTTGCATGATAAAAATGCGTCTCATTCAAAGACTTCTCAGAGATTTGTAGATCATATAATGTGTATGGCTAGTACATAGTTATTTCTGGATATATACGAATATTTTATATATGAAGTATAAATAGAAGTCGCCCATTTCATACAAAATTCCATTGAAAAAGTGAAGCGAGGGCTGGTTGCTAGTAGTTTAATCTACAAGCATATACGCATGCGTGAATAGTGCACCAAGTGGGCGTGGCGTTGTGAAGGTATAAAAAGGGATGCGATAGTAATAGTACATATAACTAGACCAGCCCTAGCTCGCGCACCAGCAATTCCCTAAGTCGAAGTCCGAGTCCCCTTATGGGGCGCCCTTAGCTGTGAGGTTTCTAGTCTCGTCATTGTCGTTAAGCAGAAACAGCTCCCGGAGCTGAAATTGCGCGAGACAAACAATCACAGTGATCATTCCAGCCCAGCTAGTTAGCTCGGGCACCAGCATCACGCTAAGCCGAGGTCCGAGCCCCACTATGAGGCGCCCTTAGCTGCTGTGCCCTTGTTGATTAACCTGGCTGTAGATTTCTTTAGTAAACTCAGCCTGAGTACGAGACGCCTAAAAAGTTTAATGTCCCCGTCCATCGCGGTTGTACGCCGGTACCGGTAACAAAACATTTTGTGTCAAACTTGGTGCGAAGAGGTAAGTACTAGGCTCTACGAAGACTGGCGTGGAAGAAGATTCCAGTCTCTGTATCTAAGGTAAAATTGTTAAGCCACACATTGAATATATCTAAACTTGACTGACTAACATGCCGAAAATTACTATACATATATATGCTTACGTCTATATTCCCCGTAGAGGTAGGCAGAGGTGTTGTAATAACAACACCCACTTTTCACAGAAGATGGTTAAGTGTCAACGTGACAAACGGTGAGTCTATTGCCGTCTCAGGCACTATACATACGTCTTTGAATTACTTCTCAGAAATATGCAGGTTTCCTCGCGATGTTTTCCTTCACCGTAAAGCGCGTGGTGTGAAATCACTACTCAAAAGTTTTTTAGAAAAACTCATTGGCATAGGCCCAGCTGGGAATCAAACTTGCGTCACTTGCTACTACTCAAACCCCACTGCCACAAACCCAATTGCAACATTATAATGCTGCATATTAATACTTTTTTTCTTGATTTGCTCTACCTGGCCGTCAATATCATCGTGTCCTCCGCGTTTGGAATTTAAAATATTGCATATTGACTTTGATTGGCGTTTTTGGTGTGATTGAAATTTTGTCGTTGAGGAACGACGTTCTTGTTTTGAAAAACTCAGAAGCTCATTTCTAATCCGCTCAGACCGCAGAACAATTTGAAGACGACCTAATATCACCAATTCCGTTGCTTAGTATCAAATTATATTAAAGTTACTTATATCTATTTACCCGTATCAAGTACTTTTACGATTTAAGTTCTGCACCTCAGTACATTAATGATTAACAATATTTGTATTTAAGTCAATACTGTAAATCTATGTACGTTGTTTCATGACAAATATTTACTTAATGCCTGAGTTTCAGTGTACAATTATTCGACAAACGTAGTGCCTTACCCGAATATCATGTTCATTCATTTTTTTTAAGAGTGGGGTCGATATAGGCACTAGCAACTAAATTCTATGAATCTAAGCCTAATTGCAAGTCAATATATTTTTCGCTCCCATTGTTTTTCCAAATGTTAAAAGGCCCGTCTGCAGGTCTGAAGTTAGTTTGGATTATGTTTTGGCCTTGTTTTTTTTCCAATACCAAATATAGTCATAGTAATATCTTCCTTCGCCTATATACTAGTTTATTATTCATTTGGTAAATATCTTCTATCGTTATTAATTTTATTTCGGAGGTAATCGAATAAATCTTGTGAAAAATTATACGATTTATTTATGCTGGCAGAGTTAACCGTTTTTGGGGTATTTATTTGTCGCCGGACGATTAATTATGCTACAAAATATAAAGCTATATATATATATATATATATATATAGCATATTTTGTAGCATAATTAGCGACAAATAAATACCCCAAAAACGGTTAACTCTGCCTAATATATGTATATATATATATATAGATCCGTTGGCCGTCTCTACCGCCGATTAAGGTGATATTCATACCAAATACATACTCGCATCTTACTCGTGAAAAAATCAAACTTTTAAGCCAACGAAATCCAAAGCTACAGACGATTTTCAACACTCGAATGGGAATCAAAAACTACAGGGTACTTCCCGTGAAATAAAAAAAAACTGCAATCAAAAAGTTTTATTTAACATAAGGGACACTTGGAACACTTATTGAAAGTAATTTATCTTACAACTAAGGTTAATTTACAACCGTTTACAAATGTAAGCCTGTCGGGAGAAGAAACGGCGAAACAAACTACCCGGCTTTTTTTACATGTGTCTCTTCTTTATACATAGGGTTGTTTTAGTACAATTTAATGTAAGAGTGAGCAACTCATTGCCATGCTTGGCTATCATCAATATACTCAGTTACACTATAAATGCTTTTTCACAAAGTTTCTGTTTGATGATTGCCTTAAAACTTAAAAATGGTAGTTCACACATTTTTAATGGTAGTTTATTGAAGAAAAAAGCGTATAATTTGCCCCACAAAAGAGCTATCTATAGAACAACTATACCGGTCGACTTGAGACCTCCTCCTTTTTTCGTCAGAGAAGAATGAGAAGGTATGAGAGGCACGGAGTGGGAGATACACAGCTGTGCGCAGTAAAATGATCAGATTATATGTATTCTCTGACAATCCTTAAAGGATTTCCTTTAAAATAAAAAATAATCACGTTTTAATATTTCAAGGTAAAGATTTTTTTACAACCATGTGAATTACCCATTTTTTTATACCATGTGCAAATCGTCAGATTATTGAAATGTAAATTTTTCTGGATATAATTAAGTTACTGTCTTAATCTGACGTGTTCGATTTCTTGCAAGGAACGGTTTTTTTTACTAATCTGATCGGCTGCTCTCAACGGTATACGGTGGGGGTACTTTAGAGGGTGCAAAGTTTCGCCTTATATGGTTGTCTGACGCGTTTGAGTAAAACGGAATATTCCGGCTTAGAGTCCTGTAATACTATACTCGTACGTGTAAATATACCTTTTTTTATTGACAAGGGGGAAACCTTCAAAAGGTCCCCGATCGCCCTGGGAGAGGCGGGTAGGGGTATGTGGGACTTTTACAGCACTAAAACCCCCCGGTGGCCATCCTCCGTGCTTAGGGGGGGACTCCGGGTAGTATGATAGATTGCATCGGTGTCCCCCCACACTTTGCCGGGGCACATCCCCGGGGCAGCTGTATCGCCGCCCCTGGAGACCTCGCTGTGCAAGGCAGCTCGAGCCACTTCCCGGGCCCACGATTCGCACCCCGACCACCGCCAGCAGGCCTTCTGGCCTCCTTTTAGTCGCCTCTTACGACAGGCAGGGGATACCATAGCCAAATTCTTAGACCCTGCCTATTGGGTGAACGTGTAGATATACCTAACATACCTAAATAAAAAAAACCTTTGGAGGTGCAGAGAAGACAGTCCCACGTATCATTGTGCATGAACTGTAACCATGAGTACCGTCAGTGTATACTCTCATGGTACTGATCATGCCCTATGGTATGTTGGTATGTGGAACTACAGTCACACGCAACAATACGACGACGTCATGGAAATCATTGTGCACATCATTAAGGCTCTATAATGAGAACACGAATACTTATGTTCTCATTTAAGTGCCATAATGATTGGCATACTGCAGACCAACAACAACAAAGGTGAATTGTTTTGGAAAAATGTGTCACATTCAAAGACTTCTCAGGTAATTGTGGGTCAGGATTAAATCGATCAATTAGATGTAATATATGTGGAATTGATGAAATGATTGAGTATACGATAATGAAAGGCAATGTGTAAAATTTGGAAAATTAAAAAGAAATGAGGAATGACAGTTAAGAAGGACGAGAGAAGACGTGTACGACGAAAAACAGGAGTAGTATTTTATTTTTATTTTATTGTGTTGTAAAGATGACGAAAAGATCAAACGGAATCTGATGTATAAACGGGCCCACAAACAATTTGTGAACAATTCAATATTTTTTTACTACAATTGGTACCACATTATGTAATAGTATTCCTGCTAAATACCACCTCCACGAAAACACAATACATAAACCCAAAACTCAAGCCCACTTTTCACGGCTAGAGCCAGCCACCACAGATGAAGTACTAAAAAGGGGATTATGGTATTACTACCAAAAGCGTGAAGTGCATAAAACACCTCATACTTAAGGAACTGACCGACTGCATCAATAGCTGCTCAAATTACATATTCCCACATTCCCTGAAGATAGCTAAAGTAACACCCATACATAAATCCGTCAGCAAATCTGAACCCTTACTGGGTTCAGATTTGCTGACGGATTTATATATCGACTATCGACCTATACCTACCCGTAATTTCAAAAATCTTCGAAATATCATATACAACCGCTTAGACAAACTCTTAGCAGAAAATAATATACTATTTAAGGGGCAATATGGGGTCAGATCAAAATCAAATACACTTTCAGCAACTTTAGACCTTGTTACCAAAATAAAAACTAATATTGACTCTAAAAATATAGCGCTCGGAGTATTTATTGATTTAAAAAAGGCCTTTGATACCGTTAGTCACAGCCTACTGCTCAATTAACTAAAAAACAACGGAGTCACTGGTGAGACTTAATAATATCTTAGACTTATCTTACCTAAGAAATTGATACCAAATTGTTAAAATAGGAAGAAATGAAAGCAGTCCACAGCTAATCACCTCTGGTGTGCTCAAGGGATATATTTTAGATCCTCTATGATTCTTCATCTATATATACAATCTTCAGGAAGCTGGCCTCCAAGGTCACCTAACTCTATACGCAGACGATACCTGTCTTTTACTTTGAGCGGTCACTGAATGATATCATAAACCAGGCGCAACAGGACCTTAACGTACTACAAAACTGGTTTAAATACAACCTATTGACAATAAATGCTTCAAAAAGTTCATACGTATATTCTCTGCATTATATATTCTCTGCAAAAAACAAAAAACTTGATGGCAGCCCAAACCTCATAATAATGATCTCCTACCGAATTTCGATTACGGCGGCTAATCTCAACGAGGAAATGCGCAGGAGATATTATAGTGCACAAGTGTGTGCGCAAACACAGGTGCACTCTTTATTCCCTCACTCTCATAGTCAGATGGGAGGCAATCCGACACGACCGGAGAGAGATCAGGCATAGGACCAACGGCTTAACGTGCTTACCGAGGCACGGGGGTGGAAACACCGCCAACTTCCAAACTCCGGGCATTTTATTGTAAATTTCTTGACAGAAAAACCAAATATTAATCGAACCCGGGACCTCGTGATCGGCAGGTGAACATACTAACCACTAGACCAACGAGGCAGTTAGTAATAAACGATGAAACTAAGAAAAAATAGCGAAAAATATCTCGGCTTAATTCTTGATAACAGATTAACGCGGAAGATACACATTGATTCTATGGGGACTAAACTTGATAATCTAACTAGTACATTGCGTAATATTGCAATATATCTCCCTAAAAAAGCCCGTTTAAATATTTAAAATTCTTTAGTTAAACCACACTTAGTAATATTTAATCGAAATATGAGGCACTGCAGCAAACTCCAACACTACAGATCTTCAAACTGCTAGAGAACAAAGCTTTAAAAGTCTTGTATCAATATGATTACCCACAAAAAAAACTGTACAGAGAAACAAAGCAAATGAATTTAAATCAAATATATATCTACAAAACCTTAACAAACCCAACATTCAGAGATCTCTTTCACTAGGAACAATTAAATAAAAACTAAGAGGCTCAGATGTGCCAAAATATTAGGTTACTCTTCCCGAGAACAAGTTATGGCAAAAAAACTATCATATACGACGGAGCTAAAAATTACAATAAAGTTCCCAAAACAATCAGTACAATCAGTACCTGTTTTTAAGACTAAATTAAAATTATACTTATACAAAATCGTGACATAAAATCAATAAAATTTATAAACTAAAAATATCACTACTTACTGCGCTCACACGCACGCACACACAAACACACACACACACTCATACACAAGCACGAACGCATACTCATAATATAATAAGATTTACAATTCACTTACCGTAAAACACGCTTGCTCAATGCCATGTACTAAAGTATAAGTGAATAACTTGTCTTGTAAGTGAAATTATCTGTATAAAGATTCTATAAACCCAAAAAGTCACTTAGTAAGTAGGTGCACGTTGACATAAGAGATTGAAAAGAGTGAAAAACTGTTCTCATTTATAAAATAACCCACCTCCAAACTATAGTAATAGGTATGGAGTTAAGTGGTTAGTATCAAACACGGCATCAAGCTCCAATAGATTAATTAAGAAACCTCTGCGATCTGTTGTTATCATATTGTCCAGTTGGTAATTTAGCAAGTTCTTCGGCCTTTCTACGGTTCACATGGAGCCCAATCATGCTACCAGTGGATTCAGATCAAGAATTTAGATTTTGTGGGAATTAAAATTTTAAGGTTCGTTCTAGATTTCCAGGCTGCCAAGGTTATCAGGTTACCAACTACCGCCTGATGTTCGGCCTTTTGGTAGCAAATTAAGCATCACCCGGGGAGCACGTATAAGGTAACAAGTGGCAAGCCTACGCACACGAGCTTCATTACCACATGTGAGAAAATACAGATAGGTACTGTAGAATAAAAATATTAGATACTTAATATGTAAAGCATGTAGTAGGTTAGGTGGGGTGTGACGGCAGCAACCTCCACGTGGTGCACCCTGGGCACCGGCCCACAACACTCCTCTAGCGGGGCTGGTTGTTGACCGGTGGCGAATAGCTAGCCAACGGTGGTAGGTAAGTACACTTGACAGGGCGATTGCATATATACATCACACATACGAATAACATCAAAAACTTTCCATACACACACAAGCAGCTCACATCTACACTAAAACATGTAAATAACACACACACACAAGAAAACTCAAATCATGATATCACGTCGGCCAAGTGAAGAATGGAAATTAATTAATGTATTTTGAGTCCAGCCCTCATTCAGGAAAACGTCAGTTGGTGGTTTACACAGAAGACACTAAAACCCACGTACCGACTGTGATGAACTGAGCCATGAGTACCGTTACCTTCATGGTCCAGATCATGACTAATGGTAAGTTGGAATGAGGAACTACAAACACAAGCAACAACACGACGACGCCATGGAGAACAATGTGCACAACATTAAGGCACATTTACGAAAACATGTTACACGTGATGATTTCGTTTATGTGGCTTATTTGTAGGCACTATGCAGGCCAGTCTAATGAAATCAAATGAAATGATGCTTCAGCTTTTTAACTATACATAATAGTTTATTATATTGCATCAAAACCACGTATTTATTTTGAATGTTTTATGGGATGACATATTATTTGAAGAAAATGTCGATGGCTTAGACGCCAGCAGTGCTAAGGGCAAGAAATTGGTACTTTATTGAGTTTTTTATGTGAAATGTATTAAATAGGTATGCATTACATGATTTCCGCTTTCCAGAATGTTTTTATTCTTCTATACCATATTTTCAGCTATACGACTTTAATAAATAAATAATTTATATATATATATATATATATATATATATATAAGTACAACAGAAAGTCGTGCTAGTTACTATTTAGAACTCAAGAACGGCTGAACCAATTTAAAAATAAAAGCAGGATACTTTTTATCCCGCTCTCGTGGAACGTGACATAACACAATAAAATCTACGCGGGTCAAACCGCGGGGCACAGCTAGTTTGTAATTAGTGTCAATAGAATAATGCTTAATTTCACTACATATTGATTGAATTAATTACAAACTTATTTAAGAGTTTAAACTCAATTTCCTTGTAAAGTTACATAGAATAAAAAACTATCAATTTACGTCTTAGATACGCCTTTAGATTGTTCAGCTGTGGAACTCAGCTAGTAGTATTGTGAAATATTTTATTTTGCGAGCAGGTAGTAGGTTAGGTGGGGTGTGACGGCAGCAACCTCCACGTGGTGCACCCTGGGCACCGGCCGACAACGCTCCTCTAGCGGGGCTGGTTGTTGACCGGTGGCGGATAGCTAGCCAACGGGGGTAGGTAGGTACACTTGACAGGGCGATTGCATATATACATCACACATACGAATAACATCAAAAACATTCCATACACACCCAAGCAGCTACAAAAACATGAAAATAACGCACTGACAAGCAAACTCTAATCACATTATATCATGTCGGCTGTGTGAAGAATGGAAATTAATTGAATTATTTTGAGTCCAGGAGTCTCATTCAGGGAAACGTCAGTTCGAGGTGTACATAGAAGACACTAAGACCTACGTACCGTTGGTGATGAACTGGCTCATGAGTATCGTTAGTGTCTAACTTCATGGTCCAGATCATGACCAAGGGTAAGTCGGAATATGGAACTACAAACACAAGCAGCAACACGACGACGTCATGGAGATTGATGTGCACAACATTGAGAGACATTTTCGATAACATTTAAACACATAATGTTATCCATTATGTTTCTTAATTGGTGGCATAATGTAAACCAGCCTGATGGAGTGAAATGGAATTGTGCTCCAAATAATTTCCTGTATAATGGCATTAAAACCACGTAGCACAATACATATCAAATAGATCGAATGCATTATCATATTAGGCTTTCTTAGAAGAAAATTATGGCTGCTTTGTAACTCATTTTTCATCTAAGTCAAAGCTGCCTAAGTTTATCTTTGTAACATCAGTTAACTGCCAGTGAAAGACTCGTTAAAACCGATACAGCCGTTCGGGGATTACCCGAAAAGAACAGACAGACAGACAGAAAAAAAAATTGTTTTTTCTATGTCATTATCGTGTATACTTTCATATGCATTAAGTGAAATGTTGTTATTTTAGAGATACAGACAGACACCTCAATTTTATTTATGAACTGTATTCTGTATGTGTAGACGTATAGATATAGATTAATTTAAATTTTACCCTTTTTGAATGTGGTATCCTTTTATATAAAAAAAAAATTCAGACTATTTAGTGGCTTTTTGAAAAATATTATATATATTATTATATATCATCATCAGAATGACTCCCAACCTTCATCAAATAATATTGCTTTCAAAGACTTTATAACAATTGCACTAGCCGTCGCGTTGCTACCATTTTCAAAAGTTTCCCTCGTTTTCTGTGGGATGGCATCCCACCAGGATCACCAGGAAACCATTCCTTGTCATAGTACCAGATTCGGAATATCCCCTTTCAAACAAAAAATAATTATCAAAATCGGTTGGTAAACGACGAAGTTATCCGCGAACACATATATACGATACATATCTATAGATAATCTGACTGAATTTTTCAAAAGCGAGAACTCCCTTAGTCTGAGAGTATCACGAGATACCTCAGTCACACAACCAAAACTACAGCAGGTTCAAACAGATCCGGAATATGGACCTACAAACACAAGGAGCAACACGGCGACGTCATGGAGAACGATGTGCACAACATTGAGGGATATTTGCCGGAACATTTACACATAATGTTCGCGCTTATGTTCCTTAATTGGTGGCATAATGTAAACCAGCCTAATGGAGTGAAATGGAAAACGTACCAAATAAATCGAATGCATTATCAGATTAGGTTTCTTTAAAGAAGACAGTATGGATAATGTGTAACTCAATTTATTACGGATTTTAAATAATTGTTGTTGTCATAATAAGTGTGTTAAAAGTGAAATAACAAGTGAATCATGTTTTCCTCCATTCCTCGCGTATTCATTTATAAATGGAAAGCAGTGTCACATCTGTTTTTCAATAATAGTTCTAATATGCTTACATGTACTGGTTTATGATACCTTATACTTTAGTCCACAACGAAATTCAAAACTCGAAATAAAATAAAATTCAGTGTTTTTTCCTGATGATTCGTTATTTATTCAATTATGTATTTAGTATGACGACGTTAAATAAAATTCAAAACGAAGCGTAAATCTAAAAAAGAAAAATATTCAACAGCATACATTCGAGAACTTACAGATGCTCCAGAATAAAAATATTAGATACTTGATATTCAAAGCAGGTCGGTTAGGTGGGGTGTGACGGCAGCAACCTCCACGTGGTGCACCCTGGGCACCGGCCGACAACTCTCCTCTAGCGGGGCTGGTTGTTGACCGGTGGCGAATAGCTGGCCTAGGAGGGTAGGTAGGTACACTTGACAGGGCGATTGCATATATACATCACACATACGAATAACATCAAAAACATTCCATACACACACAAGCAGCTCAGAACATCTACAAAAAACATGAAAATAACGCACTGGCAATCAAACTCTAATCACATTATCTATATATATCATGTCGGCTGTGTGAAGAATGGAAATTACTTGAATTATTTTGAGTCCAGGAGTCTCATTTAGGAAAACGTCAGTTCGAGATGTACATAGAAGACACTAAGACCTACGTACCGTTGGTGATGAACTGGCTCATGAGTCTCGTTAGTGTCTAACTTCATAGTCCAGATCATGACCAAGGGTAAGTCGGAATATGGAACTTCAAACACAAGGAGCAACACGGCGACGTCATGGATAACGATGTGCACAATATTGAGGGACATTTTCGAGAACATTTTAACGCATTATGTTATCGATTATGTTCCTTAATTGGTGGCATAATGTAGACCAGCCTGATGAAGTGAAATGGAATGGAGCTTCAAATTTCTACAAAATTATTTTACTACGTTTCTTTTACTTACGAAAATAAAACAGGATAATTTTTATCCCGCTGTCGTGGAATGTGACACACATGTGCTCTCGCCTGTATTCCCCGAAGGGGTAGGCAGAGGTGTTGTTATCACAACACCCACTTTTCACCGAATTTGATTAACTGCCAACGTGATAGATGGTGAGTCTATCGCCGTCTCAGGCACTATACATACGTCTTTGAATTACTTCTAAGAAATATGCAGGTTTCCTCACGATGTTTTCCTTCACCGTGAAGCACGTGGTGTGAAATCACTGTACATAAGTTTTTTTAGAAAAACTCATTGGTACAGGCCCCGCTGGGATTCGAACTTGCGTCGCTTGCGTAGCAGGCGACTGCTCAAACCCCGAGGCCACCACGGCTCTCGTCCGCAACGTGCTATAACACAATAAAATCTACGCGGGTCAAACCGCGGAGCACAGCTAGTTTGTAATTAGTGTCAATAGAATAATGCTTAATTTCACTATTTATTGATTGAATTAATTACAATCTTATTTAAGAGTTTAAACTCAATTTCCTTGTAAAGTTACATAGAATAAAAAAAAACTATCAATTTACGTCTTAGATACGCCTTTAGATTGTTCAGCTGTGGAACTCAGCTAGTAGTATTGTGAAATATTTTATTTTGCGAGCAGGTAGTAGGTTAGGTGGGGTGTGACGGCAGCAACCTCCACGTGGTGCACCCTGGGCACCGGCCGACAACGCTCCTCTAGCGGGGCTGGTTGTTGACCGGTGGCGAATAGCTAGCCAACGGGGGTAGGGAGGTACACTTGACAGGGCGATTGCATATATACATCACACATACGAATAACATCAAAAACATTCCATACACACCCAAGCAGCTACAAAAACATGAAAATAACGCACTGACAAGCAAACTCTAATCACATTATATCATGTCGGCTGTGTGAAGAATGGAAATTAATTGAATTATTTTGAGTCCAGGAGTCTCATTCAGGGAAACGTCAGTTCGAGGTGTACATAGAAGACACTAAGACCTACGTACCGTTGGTGATGAACTGGCTCATGAGTATCGTTAGTGTCTAACTTCATGGTCCAGATCATGACCAAGGGTAAGTCGGAATATGGAACTACAAACACAAGCAGCAACACGACGACGTCATGGAGATTGATGTGCACAACATTGAGAGACATTTTCGATAACATTTAAACACATAATGTTATCCATTATGTTTCTTAATTGGTGGCATAATGTAAACCAGCCTGATGGAGTGAAATGGAATTGTGCTCCAAATAATTTCCTGTATAATGGCATTAAAACCACGTAGCACAATACATATCAAATAGATCGAATGCATTATCATATTAGGCTTTCTTAGAAGAAAATTATGGCTGCTTTGTAACTCATTTTTCATCTAAGTCAAAGCTGCCTAAGTTTATCTTTGTAACATCAGTTAACTGCCAGTGAAAGACTCGTTAAAACCGATACAGCCGTTCGGGGATTACCCGAAAAGAACAGACAGACAGACAGAAAAAAAAATTGTTTTTTCTATGTCATTATCGTGTATACTTTCATATGCATTAAGTGAAATGTTGTTATTTTAGAGATACAGACAGACACCTCAATTTTATTTATGAACTGTATTCTGTATGTGTAGACGTATAGATATAGATTAATTTAAATTTTACCCTTTTTGAATGTGGTATCCTTTTATATAAAAAAAAAATTCAGACTATTTAGTGGCTTTTTGAAAAATATTATATATATTATTATATATCATCATCAGAATGACTCCCAACCTTCATCAAATAATATTGCTTTCAAAGACTTTATAACAATTGCACTAGCAGTCGCGTTGCTACCATTTTCAAAAGTTTCCCTCGTTTTCTGTGGGATGGCATCCCACCAGGATCACCAGGAAACCATTCCTTGTCATAGTACCAGATTCGGAATATCCCCTTTCAAACAAAAAATAATTATCAAAATCGGTTGGTAAACGACGAAGTTATCCGCGAACACATATATACGATACATATCTATAGATAATCTGACTGAATTTTTCAAAAGCGAGAACTCCCTTAGTCTGAGAGTATCACGAGATACCTCAGTCACACAACCAAAACTAAAGCAGGTTCAAACAGATCCGGAATATGGAACTACAAACACAAGGAGCAACACGGCGACGTCATGGAGAACGATGTGCACAACATTGAGGGATATTTGCCGGAACATTTACACATAATGTTCGCGCTTATGTTCCTTAATTGGTGGCATAATGTAAACCAGCCTAATGGAGTGAAATGGAAAACGTACCAAATAAATCGAATGCATTATCAGGTTAGTTTTCTTTAAAGAAGACAATATGGATAATTTGTAACTCAATTTATTACGGATTTTAAATAATTGTTGTTGTCATAATAAGTGTGTTAAAAGTGAAATAACAAGTGAATCATGTTTTCCTCCATTCCTCGCGTATTCATTTATAAATGGAAAGCAGTGTCACATCTGTTTTTCAATAATAGTTCTAATATGCTTACATGTACTGGTTTATGATACCTTATATTTTAGTCCAAAACGAAATACAAAACTCGAAATAAAATTAAAATCTGTGATTTTTTTCCTGATGATTCGTTATTTATTCAATTATGTATTGTAGCGTGTGGCCGCTAGCGTTTTCAGGGCTAGGGGTGATTGAACTTTTTGCATTTTGTTCGTTTTTTCGCGTATTCAAAAGTTACGTGTACGAAAATGCCACGGAAAATTCGCAAATCACAATCAGAGGACGCTAATGAAAGTGTTTCGAACGTCACGCTTAGTGGAGAAGCGTTGACTTCGTTGTTTTCGTCTCTGCAGCAGTCCCAGGCAGAATTTTGCCGGGCTTTGTTGCAAGAAGTACGGTCGTCGACGCCGGTCGCGTCGTATACGTGCGACCCTGCCGCCGGCGCCACGACGGGATGCCCCGCCGCCGCCCTTCACGTAGCTACTTCTGGAAACTTCTCCAGATGCACAGCGCGTTTCAGTGGCTCGTCAGCGGAATCCCTCGAGAACTTCTTAGACGCGGTAGAAGTATATAAAACATGTTTGAACGTGACCGATGAGAACGCGCTACGCGGCCTGTCTATGCTCCTCACCAATGATGCAGCAGTGTGGTGGCAAGGAGTCAAGGCCAGCACCAACACCTGGACAGAAGCTGTAACGAGGATAAGGAGTGCTTTTGGTGAGCGTCGTCTACCTTACCAGATATACAAGGAATTGTTTTCGCTCAATCAAGGTAACGAAAATACAGACCTATTTATAGCTAAGGTTAGATCCCTCCTCGCTAAGTTACCTACAGAGGACTTGTCCGAACGTGTCCAGATAGACATGTGTTTTGGGTTGTTGGATCGGCGTATACGTAAAAGAGTGGAAAGATGTTCCATTACTACTTTCGACGAACTCCTTTGTAAATGCCGTGCGATAGAAGATGCACGGAAGGAGAGCATTCCAGACAGGGTAAACCAACCCTTTGTCAACCGATCTACTTATCCAGTAACGACACCCGCTGTCGAGAAAATTATTGTCGAAGGTGCCGCTGCTCCGGGTCCGGTCAGGAATGTGCCGTCGACGTCACAGTCGGAACGTAGCTTTTGTGTGTATTGCAAACGCAGAGGTCACACACGTGACAATTGTTATAAAATAAACAATAACAATTCCAAGGGTGAATCGAATAAAATATCATGTTTTGGTTGTGGTGCCGCGAATGTAGTTCGTAGTAAGTGTGCAAAGTGTAATCCCACTAAATCCGGACATTCATTTTATTCCCTGGGCGTAAGGTCCACGCATGGATCGCGCGCTGCTGATCGTTCGGTTCGAGCACCGATGACGCGCACCGATCGCGCCATCTCGCCACCCGCGACAGCGCCAGCGGCCGGTAGCGGCGCACATTCGGCTCAACAGCGCAGCGCTCGCGCGCTATCGCCGCCGCCGCTAGCAGCGATCGTCGGACAACCTAACCCTTCGCCTGCGACGAGTGTACAAGGTAACCCTACGCGTGCCGTAGGGGTTCACAGTAACTTTACTTCGCGTAAATTGAACTTTAATAACACTAGGAATGATTATGTTGGCACTTCTAGTTGTTATAATTACGATAGTGTTACTGTAAATAATGATTTGTGTAAATATTCGTGCAATTTGCAAAATTTAAATTGTATTAATGGTTGCAATACTATGCCGCACTCACGAAAATGTTCGTTGTGCAATAATAAGTCTTTTAATGATTCTGGTTCGTGCATAAATTGTCAAACCTATTATAGCACTAATTTAAAATGTAATGTTGATACTCGTGCCAAGGGGGAGCTTACACCTAAAAGTGCTTCGTCAGTGGTGAATGATAATCTCAGTTGCTCTCAACCTTTTTCGAGTCATTCTAATATTTTTTCGGAAACGGACAGTGGCTCTCAACCTTTTTCCCGTAAAGCACGTGGTTCTCAACCTTTTTTAAATAGTCAGCTGTTTCGACGCCCTATTTTAAATATTAGTATTTTAGGAGAGCATGGCTCTGCGCTAATTGACTCCGGAGCAAAATCGTGTATTGCTGGTCACACGCTGCATGCTATCCTAAGAGAAAAAGGCCATCCTTTAATCCCGTCAACAATTAATGTTAGGTTGGCGGATGGAGTTAGTCGATTGATGGATGTCCTTACCGCGGAGGTTGAGGTGACCCTCTGTCACAAAGTAAATAAAGTAACCTTTTTAATTTTTCCTGAATCTAATTGTAATGAATCATTACTTGGAATAGATTTTTTGACTAATTTCAATGTTTCAGTAGATTTTGGCAATGCTACATGGCATTTTGGTGATCAAAAATCAAAGAGATTTAAGTTGATGTTCGAGGAAATGTCACCTCCAACCTCATTGGCATCTATTAATGTACTCAGGGACGATGAGGCGACGTCACTTAGTGTCGAACAATGCGAAGTTCTTGCCGATCTCCTCATAAATAACCAGGATATCTTCGAGTTAGGGAGAGAGCCGACTCCATTTGCTGAGCTTAGGATTGACACCGGTGACCACCCTCCCATTGCAGTTCCACCTTACCGCCTCACGCCAGCTCGAAAAGCCGTTATGGAAGCTGAGCTCGAGCGGATGCTGAACGATGGCATTATAGAGGAATGCGAGTCAGCGTGGGCTGCACCTGCTCTTCTTGTTCCGAAGAAAGATGGGTCGATTAGGTTTTGCGTCGATTATAGGAAGCTTAATGCAATCACAAAGAGCGATGCATATCCATTGCCAGTAATCGACGACCTATTACAATACACAGGTAAGAGTTGTTTTATGAGTACAATCGATCTTCGTGCTTCTTACTGGCAAGTGTTGGTCAGTGAACAAGATCGCGACAAGACGGCATTTGTAACACCATTCGGGGTCCATCGTTTCAAACGAATGCCGTTCGGGCTTCGAAATGCGCCCGCAACCTTTCAGCGGCTGATAGATCGTTTTAGATCCAGCGCCGCTCTTAAGGATATCACGTGTTTGGGGTACATCGACGATTTGATCGTAATTTCGGACAGCTATGAGCAGCACCTCCAGGACCTGCAAGCAGTGTTCGAACGCCTTAGATTTTTCAAACTACAGGCTAACCGAGATAAGTGTGTTTTTGCTCGAGATAGCGTCAAGTACCTCGGCCACGTTATCACTCCCCAGGATGTATCTCCAGACCCAGACAAGATCAGCGCCATCGCTGATATGAAAGAACCAAACTCTGTGAAACATCTTCAAAGTTTCTTACAGACGTGTTCTTGGTTCAGGAAGTTCGTTCCTTGCTTCTCCCAGGTTGCTCAGCCGTTGACCATGCTCACTAAGAAGAAACAACCTTGGATTTGGGAGACAGCTCAGGTTAATGCGTTCAACGAACTTAAACGTTTATTGACTTCAGCGCCTATTCTTATTCAACCAGATTACGATCGTCCATTCATCCTCAGAACTGACGCCAGTAGTTACGCCATCGGTGCAGTATTACTCCAAGGCGAGGATAAGGATGAACGGCCCATCGAATATGCCAGCCGCCTGCTTAGTCCAGCCGAAAGGAATTACAGCACTATCGAGCGTGAAGCTCTCGCTGTTGTCTGGGCAGTCGAGCGTTACAGGGGTTACATTGAAGGGCATCCGGTTATAGTAGGCAGCGATCACCAACCATTGAAGTGGCTTCTTACTTTAAAGTCACCTTCTGGAAGGCTCGTTCGCTGGGCACTTAAGTTACAGGCTTTTAACATCCAGTTCACCTATACTCCAGGACGTGCAAATGTCGTAGCCGACACTCTCAGCCGTCCCATCTGCGAAGTTGATAGTAGAGATCAGTGTGGAGTTTGCTCGGTCGTCGTCGATTTACCTGCTAGAAGTCCATCAGACTTGCGACGTTCTCAGCTCGACGACCCTGAACTGGAAAAGATCATAAATGATTTTGAAGATACATCTGATGCTGGACCACAAGCTATAAAGCGCTGGTCAGAAAGAGGGTATTTCATGCAACAAGGAGTTTTGTTCAGGTACAATCCTGATGTCGACAGTGAAGAACCGCAGCTGGTTGTTCCTGTCAGCCTTCGTCTTGATATCGTCAAGGAATGTCACGATTCTCAAATTGCGGGGCACCATGGTATTGAAAGGACCTTTCACAAAATCTCTCAGCATTTTTATTTCCCAGGTATGCGCCGTTTCATAGGAGAGTATATCAAAACTTGCGTTACCTGTCAACGCTATAAGGCGTATAATCAGAAACCAACTGGTCTCCTCCAGACCCCGGTTTTGAACCAGCGAGGGGAAGTTTTAGCGATTGACCTTTTCGGTCCACTTCCAGCTGGACAAAAGGGGGAGAAATGGATACTGTTGGTGGAAGATACAGCGACTCGGTGGGTAGAGCTGTACGCTTTGAAAGAAGCAACCTCAGAGGTATGTGCTCGAGTCCTCATAGAAGAATATTTCCTCCGCTATGGACTTCCACGTCGCATTATTTCTGATAACGGAGTTCAATTTGTTTCCGCTGTAATGCAACAGTGTATGTTTGCTTTAGGCATTACGCAAGATTTGTTGCCGTTATATCACCCACAGGCAAATCCAGCAGAAAGAAAGAATCGTGATCTCAAAGTTCATTTGGCCCAGGTGTTGGATACCAAGCACACTTCATGGCCATCGCATTTACCTGCGGTAAGGTTTTCAATGAACTCAGCAGCATGTCAAACAACGGGTGTCTCACCGGCGTTCTTGACATTTGCTAGGGAGCTGCGATCGCCTGTTGATGTTGATTTTGATATCAGAACGGTTTTAAATAAAGATAATTTCGTTCCTCAAATCACGCCCTACCTAAAAAGTTTTTTAAATTGTTTAGTTTCGGTTAGGGATAGAGTCGAGAAACAGCAGGATAGGCGTAAGGATTATGCTGATAAGTCACGTAGGTCAGAATTTTTTGCAGTAGGTGATAAAGTTCTCATCAAATCGCACGTCCTTAGTAATGCGTCTAAGGATATCACTTCTAAATTCGTGCCAAAGAGAGATGGGCCCTACCAGGTTGTGAAGAAGATCAGTCCGACGTCCTACCTTATTGCTAATTTTAGTGAGGAGATTCTTGGCAAGTTTCATGTATCTGAGCTTACGCGTTTTTTTAGTAGAAATGACTCGCCTCCTAATCCTGTCATGCCAAAACAGTCAAGGGGCCGCCCGCGGATCCAGGATGTTGATGTCCGAGTCCATGAACGGGGTCGTTCTCATGAACTCGAGGGGGAGTCTGTAGCGTGTGGCCTTCCTATCCGCACCTCAAGGGGTAAGCGCCCTCTTCGGTACGATGCTTAAACTAATGTCACTAAGCGCTGTACATTGTTCTACGACGCGTGAGTTCCGTGCGCCGCCGCATGCAACGCATGGCGCGACATGCGCGCGCAGCGGTAGTCTGCGTTCGGGTTCTGCGAAACCCAGTCCATGTTTTTTTCTAACCGCTCGCGACGCTCGCGCCTCTTTGTGTTATCCGTGTTTTACTTTCTTTTTATGTTTCTTTCATCACCCCGAAGTGTAACTTGTGCCGGACATCTTATTATACGTTTTATTGACAATCAATAAGTCTATTCGTTACACCCACCCCCTACAGTATTTAGTATGACGACGTTAAATAAAATTCAAAACGAAGCGTAAATCTAAAAAAGAAAAATATTCAACAGCATACATTCGAGAACTTACAGATGCTCCAGAATAAAAATATTAGATACTTGATATTCAAAGCAGGTCGGTTAGGTGGGGTGTGACGGCAGCAACCTCCACGTGGTGCACCCTGGGCACCGGCCGACAACACTCCTCTAGCGGGGCTGGGTTGTTGACCGGTGGCGAATAGCTAGCCAACGGTGGTACCGAACTGGACTCAGGTATTCATTTGCCATTTTTCCGACCTATATGTACTACTTCGGAGGTCTAATGGAAACTCTTAAATCTTCTCTAAATATTTAGATTTCAGGCCTTTTTCTTGAAGCCAGCAAAACATCAGTTGGACGTATGCAGAAGATACATTGTCTGACATACCATGGCTCACATAATCTATACTGTATGAATCTAAGCTTCATAGTTTAGATTATGTAGGTCACGGTTAGTGGGAAAAAGGAACTACGGCGACATCTTGGAAAACAATACATAGAGGAAAGGGCATACTGACCAAATTAAGATCAGTTAAGCATGATGGTATTAAATCCCACGACTTTTATTGTTATATACCAAAAGGATTATTTCGTCGTCGATCTGCGAGAACGTCTATTATATTTATTACCTACAAATTATGTTTAGTAATAATAACACCCACATATAAAACAGACAGACAAAGATATTTACTAAAATTATCAATACAGATGTATGAAATTGAAGTGACCGTTTGAAATTGAAAATTAACAGCTTTTCACTAAAAGCACATACGATATGCTTTCATTTAAAAATAATATTTGTTCTGTCTGTTCTGGCTAATCTCTGATATGGCTGGACTTAGGCTATAAGTATTTTAAAACCAATGGGCCCCGCTAAATAAAGCCACCCATGAAATGAAGTCTACGTGGGTGAAACCGCGGGGCATAGCTAGTCTTTATTATTATTCCATCCATATAGTTTATGTACTTAATAGCATATTTTATCTGTTTACAATCTGGATTATTATCTAGTTCCAATAAACAGTTTGTATTTTGTTATGTCATTTCTGGTGCTCACAATCTGTACGTGCAAAAAACATAAATAAATATCCCTACGAGAAAATAGATTCGTTCGTAAAATCACAAGCGATGACGCTAGAGGATATGAAGTGGTGGTACTCAGACGACAATTAGACCCAGGTAGTACCATTACCAATGACTTGTGCCATGAGTACCATAGTGTCTAACCTCGTGGTCCAGATCATCGCCAATGGTAAGTCGGTACATATATGGAAGCACAAAATACAAGCAAAGAACAAACAACGCTTCGACCCCTCAACGTGCCCACGCATCTACCGCCTTAATAATAATCTAGATCTAGATAATGATCTAGATCTATAAATGAATAAACTGAATGATTCCTGGAGCCAGAAGAAATCAGTTGGAGGAACTCAGAAGACATGAAAGCCCCTCATACCATGGACAGTGAACTATATCATGAATGTAATTCCATTTGGTATAGTTTACTGTCAACGGTAGGTCGGGACAACACAACACAGGTACAGCAAGCTACGGAGACTGCGTCAGGGACAACAATGTGCCAAATTGTTTATTCACGTCAATTGGAACATTTTCATATTCATAATGTTCACGTTGGGGTGACTAAATGAATAGGCACTAAACAGCGATATTTAGTGAAAATACAATAATGCTACTATTGTTACTTAGTTTTCAGTATAGAACTCACACGCCGAGGGTTCCGTATAGCTTTTAGTGTGGTGTTTCTGCAAATTCACGGGCTCGAATGTTTCGATTTAAATGCGCTAGACATTGCTTCGTGGCATAAAGTTTAATGTCAACGAGAATTAGCCTTAGGTTTTGTTTCCATTCCATGGCAAAATTAAATCTAGAACAGAACAGAACATCTTGAATACCCATTTCTTGACACAAGTATTGAAAGCGCCAGTTCTACTATGATAACAAACCGTAAGGTATTTCTCTTTTTTGCGTGTCTTTAACTTTTTTGTATATTACTCAAACTTTCAGCTGAGAGCCGTGTATTGCTCGGAGAGACCTTTCTATACTACCAAAGTGGCAAAGAAGCGTGATGATTAGCGACTGATTCAGGTTTCATTTGCGAACCTTATAAAGATCACTGTGCTAACGTGGAGTGCTAATAAAATCAATACATTTTGTGGCTACAGGAATAGACCAATGGTGACTATGTGGTGGTCATCAAGGAAAATGCAGATAACTCGTGGTCTATGCTTAGGGAAGGCATGCTGCAGTCAGAGAAGGCAGAGGTCCGCTGGCTGGTGAACCTCAAGCACACACTGGTCTGCACTTCATTGAGATACCTAAGTAACTACGTCATTCATAAATTTGTAAATAATCTATTTAGATAAATACAATTTATCTCCCTCGTCTGTCTGTCTTTTTTTTTGCGGTTAATCTCTGAAACGGCTTGACCTGTTGATGTTTCAGGGAGTAATTTATAGTCAAGAGTAAAGATATTTTTGTAGTCGCATAGTGCCACCTGTAGTCGACAAATCACACTAATATTATAAATGCGAAAGTCATAACACCGCTAAACGGGCAGTATGAACTAAACATGTCGTAATGTTAATGTGTGTTTAAAGATGGCACCACGTAGGTTTTTTTTGGAAAAAGTACAACATTTTGAACATACGCGCAAGCTTGGCTCAAAGGGAAGATTTTAACTGATATAATATATGTATGAATATGTAAATTTTATGTTATATTTTTTAAACGTATTTTTAAATATATTTTAAAATTGTAACGAGTTTCGCAACACTATCATATTTTTTTGCATACATATGCTCAGGCCTGTATTTCCCAAAGGGGTAGGCAGAGGTGTTGAAATCACAACTAGCTGTGCCCCGTAGTTTCACCCGCTTAGAGTCACGGCAATTATTTTAAATTCATTGGAGTGATACGCCATCTGTCGAAGATTGGTCGAACCAACTCAGAAACTCGTGGGTTCATGCACAACATTTTTCTGAAGACCTGCACATGATCAAATGCATAGTTCACGAT
The DNA here is from genome assembly GCA_929442735.1 of Watsonalla binaria. Lineage (NCBI taxonomy): Eukaryota > Metazoa > Arthropoda > Insecta > Lepidoptera > Drepanidae > Watsonalla > Watsonalla binaria. The sequence goes on from OV838938.1 coordinate 7,524,374, forward strand.
TCTATATGACGTGCAAACAAACATATTTTTTATATATTTAAGTTTTAGATCTATCATCAGACAAAGACTATGTGTAGAATAGTATATTATACTGTTACTGATAATAATATTGATGATAGCCAAGCATGGCAAAGCGGCTCTCTCTTCAAAGCAATTGTAGGTAGGAAGGTACTAAAACAATCGCATTTATAATATATAAAAAAGAAACCGCCTTAAAAAAGAAAAATAAAACAATCTTAATAACTAACTTATTATATAGGTATATACTGTGTACGGTGATTTGTTGATCGTCTACGTCCGTTTTTTTTGTTCACGAGAGGGAAACCTTCAAAAGTTCCCCGACCGCCCTGGGAGAGGCAGATCGAGGTATGTGGGCAGCGCGATGTGGCTCGCGCGGCCTTGCACAGCGAGGTCTTTAGGGGCGGCGTCACAGCTGCCCCAGGGATGTGCCCCGGCAAAGTGTGGGGGGACACCGGTGCGTTCTAACAGAGTACCCAGAGTCCCCCCGAGCACTGAGGACGGCCACCGGGGGGGTTTTAGTGCGGTAAGTATCTTTGGCAATCGTTACAGGTCAGTCGGAGGGCTAAAATAGTCTGACAACTGGTTTAACCCAGATCACAGATTTTCCTCGTTAAAGGGGTTGCGAAAGTCAGATGGCAGTCGCTTCGTATAAAAATCAGGTGATCAGCCGCATCGGGTTGAATCAAGTGCCGACCACAACAATGTATGGGATAAGGCCAGGGACGATGATCTAATAATGTGCAACAGGGACGTTACTGGAAATAAATCAATGTTTAGATCCAATAAGAAGCATTGACAAGTTTCATCCAGCTCTGGAAATACAAATGAAAATCTTAATCAAAACTATTAACAAGAAATCTAAATGCTTTTTTAAATAAAAGCAGCCTGAGTTACTACCTAAAAATACATTATACAGGATTATAAATGTTACCACCGGGTTCGGGAGGTTGCTTTTGTTGAGAAGAACCCGGGAAGAATCTCAACATTTACTCTTTAAAAAAAAATTATACAATGGTATTGGTTACAGTATTTATAACTCATGAATATAAGCGCATGGACAGCTCCAATGCTCAATTGTCAAAAATAATTGTAAAAACCCAAATTGCCGTCCCGTTATTCCAAAACAATAAAAATTATGGCTGACAAGTAATCTTATATTTTACCAAATCAAAATACAACAAAATAATATTAAACAATAATAAGATAGGTTTCAATATCAATATCAATCTTCAATAGCAACAACAATAATATGTGAGAATAAAAAAAACAAAAGAAAATCGGAACTATTTCAAATTTAAAAATTATTCTTTATAATTAATTGTAGAAGGCCAGCAGCAAAATAGGTCCCGGCCTTCTTGCATACTGCAATAAATTGAACAATAATAGATAACTAAAATATTACAAATATTTGTGAGCATGGCAAATTTCAGCCAGTCAAAGCAAAGATTCAGTGTAGCAGTGCCAATGGGATTATTTACAACAATTTTCCGACAACGATACATCCCAGGCTTCCTTATCACAAATAAAATCACCTACAGTATAATATCCTTTTTTGAGCAAAACTGCTTTGATGGCCTCTTTAAGTTTATTGAAGGGCAAGTTTACAATTTCTATTGGTAATTTATTATAGAAGCGTGTGCACTGTCCTAAAAATGAGCCATGTACTTTCTGTAAGCGATGCGCAGGCACTACAATTTTGTTTTTGTGCCTTGTGTTTATGTTATGCACATCACATTTCTTTTGAAGCGATCCAATGTTTTGATGCACAAATAATAAGTTAGCTAAAATATACTGTGAGGCCACTGTCAAAATTCCAATTGATTTAAATTTTTCCCTTAACGATTCTCGGGGTCCCAAATTATAAATAGATCGTAAAAGGGCTACCTTTTCTTTAGTGTGAATATAGACTCCATATCAGCAGTTTTGCCCCAAATTAAAATAGCATAGGACATAATGCTATGATAATAACAAAAATATACAAGTCGAGCAGTTTCTATGTCTGTATACTGTCAAACTTTCCTAATTAAATAAGCTGCGGAGCTGAGTTTTCCTGATAACTTTGATAAATTTGGGCTCCACTGAAGTTTATTATGACTGACTCTACGATTTCTTTACGAATTAATTACCTAGCTGTAGATTTCTTTAGTAAACTCTACCTGAGTATGTGACATTTAAAAAAAGTTTAAATCCCGTAATCCACAGCCGCCTATTGCCGACGTACGCCGGTGCCGGTGTAATATAAACTGTAAAGGTAACTAACTAGTGGGCGTTGAGTAGTCTGGGTAGATGGGAAGTTTGGGTAGATAAGGGTATTCTGGTAAATGTGAAGGATAAGTAGCTAGTAGTAGTGCCTATAAGGTAAAATTCTTTATAAGTCTCGGCAAAATTAAGCATGTCCAATATTTCCTTACTGACGAGCAGTCGCGTGCCATAATGAGGTAGGTTGCTATATTCATTGAATAGGTCATAAATTTGATACGTGACTGTTGCTTAATAAGAACTAGACATTGTATTTAATTTTGCTGTGATTTATAAACAATTTTACCTAACAGATTGGACTTCCCTACACTGGTGGGATCTACCCATAGACTATCCATGAAAGTTACAAAACAATAACTACCTATCTAGATGTTTAAGAGTGTATGAAGTATTATGTGGCGAAGACAAAAAGAGGGTTATGATTTTGACTGATATGTTTATTCATTTGTTCCCTCAGAACTCCAAAACTACGTATCATAATTTGACATTTCATGACCACGAATACTTAAGACCACGGCTATCCTTTGAATATCACTCTTGTATAGTTTTGACAGCGTGATTTTAAGTTTTAGTTTTTAAGATAAAAGAGATTATATAACTTTCCAAAGGTATATTAGGCAAAAAAAAAAAATGTTTTGTATAAGTGTCCAAACGTGGTTCAATCATTCAAGGGAAAAATTTTAGGTGGTTGTGACTGCTAAAGTTTATTTGAAGTAAAAGAAAGATAAAAGACAGCAGATATTAATGCAATGTTGCGGTGCAACAGCTGCAGTATTCAAGTCAGTAAATCAAATGTTTAAAGCCCTAACAAGTGGACAGCTCGTGACATAGGACACCTTCAGTGTCGCGAGAGCACTAATCTGCCAATATGTAGATTCACGCACCGAGGGTCCGTACCCCAACAATTCGTAAGCGTAGGTATAATGTCAGTGCTGTCAACTAAAGACACATGTTTTCAAACCAAAAAAAAAGAGAAATAAATTAAAAAAGTTTTTAGTCACCCTAGTACCTATATCGAAAGAAAAATTGTGTGATAAGAGACAGTTGCATGTTGAAGAATGATGTGGTGACTAGAATTGAAAGAAGACGGTGTGTCGAAAGGATGAGTGAAATGCGATTAAAGAAACAAATTTATGGAGTGAATGTGAGTGAAAGTGTCGGTAGAAGGCGTCCAAGGAAGTACTATTTTTCAGAAAGGTCGAATTTGGAGCACTCGTAACCGAAGAATGTTGATGAAGAGATGAATGAATGTGGACGAAGCGAAATAAGTAGGTTAGGTGTGTAGCGTGTGGTTAACGGTGGTCTTTGCCTACCCCCATGGGATAGAGGTGTGAGTATGTTTTGTAAATTAAAAATAATGTGTAAAACGGGAATATGTTGCGCTGAAGGTTCTCCATTTAAAACTCTACTTCCTTTTGCCGCCTACTCCATTTTTGCACCCAAAAGTTGTCTGGAAGAGATCTTCTATCAACAATCTCCTTATATCTACAGTGTTCTCAATTTATGTATTTTCTTCTTATCTAGACAAAGTAAAATTCTCTCGTGCTTGGGTTAATAGAAAGGATAAAAAAATTATGCAATATTTATATAAATAAATCATTGTCATTCCCATACATTTTGTAACGCGTCTACGGTCCCTATAGAATTACTGCTTATAAAACCGTTCGACATGACACACACAAGCTCAAAGATATTATAAGCGACCTAATCGTGTCACGTCGGGGCCGATCGTGTATACATGTTTTACAGACATTTTTCTAATATATATCTACTTGTTCTTTGAGAGTAAATTAAAAGACTAGGAGTACATTTTAAAAACGTTTTTTTTTAACGTTAACATATAGCGTAGCATATGTATGTATAATTAATCAGACAGACAGACGAGCAGATATAGATTTTTTTTATAAATTAAAATTATGGGAGTACAGTATATACTCTCATATACATTTAGAAAAAAAGCTGTTAATTTGGATTTACAAAGACACTTCATTTTTATTTATTTGTATAGATTATTACGGCCAGTGAGCAACAATGACAAGTAAGTAGTCGGATTATTTGAGCCAGATTTGGCGCAATCCGACACCCATGCACCCCTAGGTCTTGAATGATCCAGTCAATTAGAAATTCGAATGTATATCAACAATAGCACTTTTCGGTTAATAGGGGCGCCAAGGAGGGTTGACAACACTTGTATTCTGTTATACTGCACCTATTATTTCATAGAAAGAGCTCAAAGAACAGTACTTAAAGTCCTTTCTTGCAAGCCAACAAGATTTTCGACAGAAGAATTGTTTAAGACATAATGTACTATCAGTTCGGAAACTTTTCATTATACATATGACATTAAGAAAACACTCAAAGCTATCATATGATCCCAGTCTACTTAGAAACAAAAGAAGGTCTGACAAAATTTGTAAGATAATTCCGTGTAGGCTTCAACTCACTAGGCGTCATTTTAATTCCTTGAGCTCCAGAATGTATAATAAGCTGAATAAAATTTTAAATATTTATCCTCTTTCCCCTCGGGAATGTAAGCGTAGGATTTTCAATTGGCTACTAGGCCTCAATTACTATGAAACAGAGTGCTTGATACTTAATTGAATGAATAATACATGCATAATGTATATACAGTACACATCCACATAAATGTCCACTCAGTGACTGTCCCTAATATTAATTAATGTATACCCAAGCTTTGTCAAGTAACCTGAGTTGACAAATATAAATATATATTGTAATACATACACACTAGACACACGCGTGCACACACACACACACACACACACACACACACACACACAACATATAATAATAATAATAAATACCTATCATGTTCCTCTGGAGATGGGCGCAAGCAACTGCTTCACAGTTTTATTAACTATTGTAGTTGTTTACGATCTGTATTGTTATTAGACGTTATGTTGTTATGGTATTAAATAAATTCTTTAAATTCTTTAAATATATGTGTACGATATTCAGCTTTATCTGGCGACTCACCGCAAATGATCCAACACCGCCAAGGGTCCCAAGGGCTAGGCGTCGGTCTGGTGGGCGGTCGGCACACAACACTACACGGATGGTCTTTCAGCTGAGGTACCGCACAATAGTCCACAGGTCACGGGTTCAGCGATTCTCCAGGGAGAAAGAGATCTCGGGAGAGGTATATCAACGGACACGTAATTAGATGCTCACGCGACGACGGCGGGTGGCAGAGAGAGATTTGCAAAGTTCGAGCCACCAGTAGACGTCGGCTCAACTCACTAGATGGCGCTAGTGGTTGCCATCCAGTCCAGTGATGCCATCACCCAAAGGATAATGGCGGTAACAGAAAATATTAGCAAGTCGCCAGTACATACAAAAACAGACGAAAATGTAAAAAACCAAGAATGTGCTGTCTTGTATGTGTTGTTGTTAGTAGGTTGATAGTAAAGCTAAAATACATAAATAAATATATTGTTCCACTACGGAACATGCCGCTCACCTTAAAAGAACGTGGTTACTTTTAACAACAATAAAAAAAGGAAATTAAACAAAAAAAAATATAAAAATTATACGTGTAAAGAGAAAGATAGGTAAAGATTTCAATTTATTCTAAGGGAAGCGGACACACCTTTACTACAGGGCGCTTAAAAAAAGTACCTCTGTACTGTAGCGTGACTACTCGAGTCACGTTGTCGGGACCTGGATGTAGGGCATGAATACGCGCGAGCTTCCACTGCAGCGGAGGAAGATTATCATCGCACACCACAACAATAGTGCCTTCACGAAGGGGGGGGCCGCGATCACAAAGCCACTTAGTGCTTTGCTGAATATGGTGGAGATACTCCCTACTCCATCGTTTCCAGAAATGCTGGATAGACTGCTGTATCCAGCGCCAACGTGTGAGACGATTAGGATTTTCATCTAGCAAGGTGACATCAGGTAAGGCCATTAAAGGTTCTCCTATTATAAAATGAGACGGAGTCAATGGAAGCGGGTCTGTGGAGTCCGCACTCAATACGCACAACGGGCGTGAGTTCAAAACAGCCTCGATTTGACATAGAAGCGTGTGCATCTCATCGTACGTTTGTGTGCGCGTTCCTACCACGCGATGCAAGTGGTGTTTGAAACTCTTAACACCAGCTTCAAAAAGGCCACCGAAATGACTTGCGTACGGAGGTTGGAAATGCCACGTAATACCTTGACTCAAGGTTTGTTTGTTTAGCGCGCCTTGCAAGGAATCGTTACGTAAAAATGCATATAATTCTTTTAAATAATTATCAGTGCCGATAAAATTCTTTCCACAGTCCGAAAAAATATCTGTGCAGAGACCCCTGCGTGACGTGAAGCGTCGCAGTGCTGCTAAAAAGGCGTCTGTAGAAAGCTCCGAAACTATCTCCAGATGTACAGCCTTAACGCTCATACATACGAACACAGAAACATAGCATTTCACTACCTTAGCATTACGTACTTTATTAGCGCGCACGTAAAAGGGACCAGCGTAATCAACCGCGGTCTTCAGAAAGGGTCGCGCTGGACGTAATCTAGTAGCCGGGAGAGGTGCCATGCGCGGCTGGCTGCGCACGGGACGAACGCGGAAACAGCGCACGCAGCCATGTATGCGTTGACGTACGATATCGCGACTAGATATGATCCAGTATCGATGCATTAATGCATGTTGAACGGACTGGGGCCCAGCATGAAGGTGACTCACATGCGCGTCGTCGATAATAAGATTAGTTAAAATATGTTTCTTTGGTAGAATCAATTGATGTTTCGATTCATACGGTAAAAATGATTTGTGGATTCGTCCACCTACACGTAATGTTCCGTCACTATCCAGGAATGGCGTAAGACGTCTTAATTGATACGAGGGCAAATTACCTCGTGTTATGTTTTTAATGTCATCACTAAAAATTTATTGTTGAACTAAATAAATAAGTCTATTAAGTGCAAAGTTATATTCAGGTACGGATACATATTTGCGATAAGATTGGTCAATCCCTTTACATTTATTGTAAAACCGAAATATTAACGAAGTTATTCGAACGAGTTTCCCAAGGGAGGAAAATCTAGAAAAAATATCTAACTCGTCCACAGGACTCGTCGTAGACGGGTTAGAGGTCAAGGGAAGAGTTCGTCTTTCCTCACAGGTCTTTAAGATTTCCTTACAGACAGGCCAACGGTCTTGGGGTTGCCTAAGCCAAGTGGGACCATGTACCCATAAGTCATTTTGTGTAAACGTCGAGGGGAGTAATCCTCGGGATGCGGAGTCTGCCGGGTTGTCCGCCGAGCGTACGTGACGCCAGCAACACACAGGAATTCGTGTTAAAATGTCACTGGTGCGATTGGACACGAATGTTTTCCATTCATGCGGGGGAGCGCGGAGCCACGCTAAAACGATAGATGCGTCCGACCACGCATAAACCTGGTCGCAGTTTATGCGATCACCGTAAATAACTATAACCTTTTCTAGTAATTTTGATAAGAGTAAAGCGGCTAATAATTCAAGGCGGGGTATACTAAGACGCACACGGATCGGGGCCACACGAGTTTTTGCCATTATGAGAAAAGTGTGATTGACACCGTTATTACATGTAAGACGTATGTATACACAACCCGCGTAAGCTCTTTCGCTCGCGTCGGCGAAACCATGAATTTGAATTGAATTCGACTCCTTGAAAATATGGCGAGGAAAGGAAACTTGGGATAAGAGCGGGAGCTCAGTTGTAAAGCATTTCCACGAGTTTATTATATCAATCGGGGGAGATTCGTCCCAATCGATGTTAGCAATCCACAAAAGTTGGATCAAATGTTTGGCATACAAGGTTACTGGAGATAAAAACCCGAGCGGGACGTAGATTCTGGCTATCTCAGAAAGAATGGAACGTTTTGTGCATAGGTCAGAACACACCTGCACCTTGAAATTAAAACAGTCAGTGCGGGGGTTCCATTGGAGCCCTAAGACCTTGACTTGTTTATCGTTCTCCATTTCAGCAATAGGCACATTCTCCCGCCGCTCACCATGAGAACCTGGAGTCCGCACAGCTGCAAGTATTGCTGGGGAGTTGCTATGCCATTTACGGAGTTCAAAACCCGCCGCTGCGCAGATTCCAATCAATTCGGCTTGCAGAGCGAGAGCCTGCACCTCCGAATCCTCGCCAGATATGACGTCGTCAACAAATACGGAATTTAATAAAACAGGCGCGGCAAGTTTAAAGTGGTCAGCCTCGTCGCGAGCTAACTGCTGAATTGTTCGTAGTGCGAGAAAGGGAGACGAATTAACACCGAATGTGACTGTGCGGAGACGATAATCACATACAGGCTCGTCGGGTGATTGACGCCATAAGATGCGCTGAAAATCCCTGTCGCACTCTCGAACTAGGATATTTCGATACATTTGTTTGATGTCCGCGGTGAACGCCACGGAATGTATTCTAAATTTAAGAAGCACATCAACAACTTCCAAGTGTAGTTTTGCACCCGTTAGAAGTACATCATTGAGAGCGTGTCCATTAGATGACTTACACCCAGCATCGAAGACTACACGAGTGCGGGTCGTTTCACTTGCCTCTTTGACCACACAGTGATGCGGAATATAGTAACTAGCTCCGGGGGTGGTCTGTTGATCGACTAATTCCATGTGGTCGTTGTCTACGTACTCTTGAAGACATGCATGATATTCAGCCTTCAACTTGGGGTTACGTTCTAGCCGATATTCTAATTTACGGAACCTAGTTAGTGCGATCTGCCGCGACTCGCCAAGGGGCGGAGCGTCGGGCTTGAACGGGAGGGCGACAATGTATCGCCCTGAATCATCACGCGTGTGCGTCTTTTGATAAAAGGATTCGCATAGTTGTTCTTCTGGGGTATAGCTTCTTTTTTCAGGAAGCGATTCTAACTCCCAGAATTTTTGAAGATTCTCATTGTCAAAAGCGCTAAAACATACCTGTAGGGGAGGTGAAACAACGGGATTGAAAGCGAGTTTACCTAATAACAAGTACCCGAATATACTATTCATCGCTATCGGCGATCCAGGCGAACCCGTAACAATGTTACCTAACAAGACGTTAGACAGAATGTCTGCTCCCAGCAGCATCTCCACTGGCTGGGGAATTTTATAAGTAGGGTCCGCTAAATTTAAATTCTCCAAATGTGACCACCCTGTATGAGGCAGTGGAACACTTGGCATTTGTGACGTTAATTTTGGTAGAATGAGAGCATCCACTGGAATTGAAGGGTGTTGTTTTCCCTTAGGCTGGATAATGCACGAAACTAACCCTTTTGGTTGTACAGGCTCAGAGTCCCCGATCCCGAAAACCGGCATTTTAATATATTTACGCGCCAAACAAAGGCGCTGCGCGCAAGCTTCTGTTATAAAAGATGCCTGACTCCCGGTGTCAACAATGCATCTAACAGTCGATACTTTCGTTCCGCCAACACAAACATCAATGAGCGCAGTAGATAAAAGTACCGTGCTTGTCTGACCAGACAGAGCATTTGACGCACAATTATTATAAACTTTGTTCGATTCATAAGTTACGCTTGTACCGCTCGCAGCAGCGGAGCCGCACTGCTCGCTGAGAGGGAGTGTGACAGCACTATTATCCGTGTCACGTAAGACTGATAAAGCCTGACTACTTGTAAAGTGTAGCAAACTATGATGCCTCTTATGGCATGTGCGACATACAAAATTGGAGGTGCACTTTTGTACGTCATGACCTACATGTAAACAATTGTGACAAGTATTTTTATTTTGTATAAATAAATACCTCTCTTGAGGGGTGAAATTTAGAAATTTAGAACATTTAGTTAATGTATGTTGCGCCTCACAACATAAACATTTGTACTTTGGACCTTGAACATAGGATTGAGTATAACTCGCCGCCAACTTATGCGAGTCGCTAGCCGGAGTGACGTTAGCTGCGAGTGACTTGAATGGCTGGCGGCGTGTGGAATGCGGCGCACTGCCTTCGGACTTGTGCAAAGTTCCCCGATTACCCCCTTTTATAGAATATTTATTAGTGGACTGACCGATAACAGACATTGTTATTTCACCCGCAGATATCTCTTTATTAAGAAATGAAATAAGTAAGTTGACATCTGGAATATCGGATGGTTTAGATAACGACCTTTCGAAATGCTTTCGTGTGGTGAGGGATAACTTGCGCAGTAAAATATTTAATAAAATAAAATTCCATTGACTTGTGGGAAAGTGTAAGGCTTCGAGTGCCTTAATGTTTTCTTGATAAATATTGACTACATTACGTATACTTTGGTTCGAATTATCGGAACACGGCTCGATGCCGAAAATTCTATCAAGGTGTTTTGTAGCAATGATTCGTTTGTTCTCGTAGCGGGAGATTAATATATCCAGTGCTACCGTATAGTTTTCATCCGTGATTGGAATAGATTTTATTAAATTATGTGGCTCATTGTGAACCGTTAAGAGTAAATATCTAAATTTCTCCGCATCGGTGTAGGCACTATTGTTATGTATAAGCGAGCGAAACAAATCAAAGTATGACGGCCAATCGGTAGAATCGCCATGGAAATTAGGTAATGGTAATGTAGGTAAATTTTTACAGTGACTAAACTGAGGTGTTGCAACGGGATTGACAACAGGACGACTCATACGTCGCTGTTCTTCATCCAACCTCTTTAGACGCGTTAAATGGGTAATAATGGCATAGTACAGGTCATTGAAATCATTACGAATCTTAATCTGTTCTTCTTTGTTAAACGATTTTAACTTGATTAGGGTTTTTTCAATTTTAGTTTGAAGTTTATTGAATTTACGATGATGTGATGTTAAGTCTGTAGTTCGCGAACGAAACTGTTGTTCATCAGTTGTTGCGAACTGAAGAGAACGTCTGAGTTCGTCAAAAATAAGATCTCTTTCGAATATATCTTGTTCACATGGATATTCCTCGTCCGACATTTTGCGTAACAAAGATGGCGGGTAGGAACACGTGTGAGAAAAATGTTGGGGTTAGTACGTAATACTGATACACACAACAAGGCAACACAAACTGGAGAATACAATCCGGATCGAACGGATCAAAAACTTTATGTACGATATTCAGCTTTATCTGGCGACTCACCGCAAATGATCCAACACCGCCAAGGGTCCCAAGGGCTAGGCGTCGGTCTGGTGGGCGGTCGGCACACAACACTACACGGATGGTCTTTCAGCTGAGGTACCGCACAATAGTCCACAGGTCACGGGTTCAGCGATTCTCCAGGGAGAAAGAGATCTCGGGAGAGGTATATCAACGGACACGTAATTAGATGCTCACGCGACGACGGCGGGTGGCAGAGAGAGATTTGCAAAGTTCGAGCCACCAGTAGACGTCGGCTCAACTCACTAGATGGCGCTAGTGGTTGCCATCCAGTCCAGTGATGCCATCACCCAAAGGATAATGGCGGTAACAGAAAATATTAGCAAGTCGCCAGTACATACAAAAACAGACGAAAATGTAAAAAACCAAGAATGTGCTGTCTTGTATGTGTTGTTGTTAGTAGGTTGATAGTAAAGCTAAAATACATAAATAAATATATTGTTCCACTACGGAACAATATGCATATTGCTAACTTGATCGTCATCCATCAGGGGGCCTACCACTATCGGTTTAAACAGAACATATTAAGACTTCTAAGCTTTGACGTTCCATTTTGTACCGAAAATTCAGACTTTGAAGCTGAGAAGTTCTTAAAACGTGCTGCTTAAACGATGAAGGCCTCCAGTAATGGGTTAATTACGTAGCAAATGCAATGCAATGCAAATGCTAATATTGCGTAAACGTGTGCGAAATGTACGATTATAGATTTTTTTAAACTGTCTTATTTTTTCCGGCAATGATCGACCGAAATTTTATTCCATGTAAATTAATTCCCAGGCAAAGTAGGTCTTTGCTTTGATACAAATGTTTGGGACCAATGAATTAAATTTCGAGATTATGGAACGCATCTCCAGCGTGTGGTCAGGATAAAAAGTTCGCATTTAATAAAATTTAAAAGCAATAAAACAATTATTTGATTGCCCTCCTCTTCCTACCGTCGTATTGCTGAGGGCCGTGACCCTCTCCTTGGTTCACTTATTTTTTTTAAGATATGTCGCTATCTGGGTCTTTTCTCGGCTTCATGCATCGCGTGATGTTAGATCTGTCCAACGTATTGGGCTTCAACCTCGTGGCCTCTTCCGACGACTAGCTTCTCGAGGCTATTTTGATTGAAATGTTTTTTATTATTGAAATAAAGTAAAGTCTCACTACATTAATGTCAAAGTACTTTAAAGTATATAAATTGTAAATGAAATAAAACTTTAATGCGTTAAATACAGATACAATATAAATAAAGGATAAATAAATCCGATTTGATTAGCAAATGCTAACATTATAATTAGCATGAAAAATATTGTAAATAGCGTCTTCATTTCGGTGGCTTCTTGTCCTTGTTCGTTTAGTAATATGCTCTGAAACAAACAAGACATATATTTAATATGTAAGTGTCATAACCAGCTTTGTAATGCACAGCTAATTAGCTCTATGAATAATAATCAGCCCGAACTTTTTTTGTTGACGAGGGGGAAACCTTCAAAAGGTCCCCGACCGCCCTGGGAGAGGCAGATCGGGGTATGTGGGATTTTTACCTCACTAAAACCCTCCCGGTAGCCGTCCTCAGTGCTCAGGGGGGACTCCGGGTACTCTGATAGAACGCACCGGTGTCCCCCCACACTTTGCCGGGGCACATCCTCGGGGTAGCTGTGATGCCGCCTCTGGAGACCTCGCTGTGCAAGGCAGCGCGAGCCACGTCGCGCTGCCACCTTCCCGGGCCCGCGGCTCGGTGGTCGAAGCTCCCACCCGCACCGCCAGCAGGCCCTCCGGCCCCCTTTTAGTCGCCTTTTACGACAGGCAGGGGATACCATAGCCATATTCTTGCTATTGGGTGGAATCAGCCCGACCTAGTCCAGGACCTTCGCTGGTAGAACATACATACATATGCTCATGCCTGTATTCCCCGAAGGGGTAGGCAGAGGTGTTGTAATCACAACACCCACTTTTCACCGAAGATAATTAAGTGTCACCGTGACAGATGGTGAGTCTATCGCCGTCTCAGGCACTATACATACGTCTTTGAATTACTTCTTAGAAATATGCAGGTTTCCTCACGATGTTTTCCTTCACCGTAAAGCACGTGGTGTGAAATCACTGTACATACGTGTTTTAGAAAAACTCGCTGGTAGAAATTACATAAAATGTACGGGAATGACATATGTCACGTGACTGATTTGTGTCATTTCCAAACATATTTTATCGTTCTATTAGCGCAAGCGCGAGTGAATATCACTTTGTCTAGGCCTACAGGGGGCCTACCAAACACTTTTAAGCAGAGCGCATTAAGAACTTCTGAGCTTTAACGGTTTATTTTTGTACGGTAAATTCAATGTCAAACTAAGAAGTTCTTAATACGCGCTGCTTGAACGATCATAGGGGGGCCTATGATGTAGTGAGATGGGTGACCGCCCGAGCTCGCTCCGTGCCCCGGAATGCACGTGAAGCTGTCGGTCCCGGTTGCCAATTATTTAGACATCTTGGACATTTGAGCAGTCGTCTGCTACACAAGCGACGCAAGTTCGAATCCCAGCGGGGTTTGTACCAATGAGTTTTACTAAAAAAACTTATGTACAGTGATTTCACACCACGTGCTTTACGGTGAAGGAAAACATCGTGAGGAAGCCTGCATATTTCTGAGAAGTAATTCAAAGACGTATGTATAGTGCCTGAGACGGCGATAGACTCACCATCTGTCGCTTAATCAAATTCGGTGAAAAGTGGGTGTTGTGATAACAACACCTCTGCCTACCCCTTAGGGGAATACAGGCGTGATCATATGTATGTATGTATGTATGTATGGACTATCATCACAGTTATTATATTGATTGGTACAATTTGAAGTCGCATAATTGATGTAGAACGTATACTTATTATATGATATATTTTGATTCTGTTTCCTTAATTAAAAGGACGCTAGCATGTCCGTGTATTTGATATATTTCCAAGGAAGAGAAAATACAAATTCCAAGTGATATCTACTTTATTGTGATACCTTTCCACAAAATAAACTTGTATTTTCTTATTTAAGTCGATAGAAAAAGGAAGTAATATTAAAATATCAAGTTATTTAAAGTTGTCAAAGTAGAATAAAAATAATGTAGGTCTAAGACTTCGCTACTCGCATCGTTCGATTTGCAATAAAATGTTCAATAAATGGTTGGATTTGTACTGCCAGACTGCGCTTAATTTATTCCTTGACTTATTCCCCGACTACCTGTGTCCTGCGATTTCACCCGCGTAGATTTAGGTAATTAGACTCCCGTGGAACCCTAAATATTTTTTTAAAATAAAAGTAGCCAAAGTTACTCCTTGTAACATTACCTATCCCGCAGTGAAAATCCCGCAAAAATCAGTCCAGCCTTGTCAGACAGAGAATTTTTTTTTTAATTGTTTTTTGTTATGTCAGTACTTTATATACTTTCACAAGCATTTAGTGAAAAGCTGTTACTTTGGAATGACAAACAGACACTTCAATTTTATTTTAGTATGTATATGTATGTAAGTGTATCAAATTTGAAGTATCTAACGTCTATATATTTGTTACCTGTATCCCATGGGGGTAGGCAGACACCACCGTTCGCCACATGCTACGACCCTTACATACTTCTTTCGCTTCATCCACATTCATGCATCTCCTCATACACTTCCTGCGGTTACGAGTGCTCCGATTTTAACTTTCTGAAAAATATTATTGATTTGGTCATAGTAGTTGTTCCTTGGACGCCCTCTACCGACACTTCCGGTCACATTCGCCCTATAAATTTCGTTAAATTTCGTTTCGTTAATCGCCTTTCACTCATCCTTTCGATATGTCCAAACCATCTCAACATACTTTTTTCAATTCTGGTCACCACATCATTCTTCAACTTGCAACTGTCTCTTATCACACTATTCTTCATTCGATCTACAATGGTGACCCCATACATACTTCGTAATGGTCGAATTTTCACTGCATTCACTATACTTTCATGTTTTCTATTCATCAATCTGAAATAAAAGGGCAAAACATACCGTGTTCTGAAAAAATATATATAAAGCTTAATTTTTATTGAATGTACTATAAAATTGTTAGGAATTCGTAACGAGGCGTTCATTATTTAAACTGAATTATTTATTTTAATTTTCAATGATTATTGGAGTGGGACAAAATAGGATTTTATTTGGAATGCGGGACAATAATGGCATATAAGCCTCATGCCACGGCACGGCACGACTAATGTTCTTCTTGTCCGTTTGTCGGCGTTAATTTTGTAGGCTTAACTGATTTAGGCGCACCTTTAATTTTGTGTTTGTTATTTTTTTTATTATTATTTGTTAGTTGTTATTGACTTATTTTAATTAGTTTATTAATAAAAGGTTATATGGATCAATGATTTCAAAATTTGATGCGAGTGTGGCGTACCGAGATTGGGCAAGGAAATAAATTAATTCAGTAGATAACAAAATGTATTTAAGGTAAAGTCACCAGTCATGGACAGTATAAGCGATTTTTTTTCATATTTGCTCTGTAATTTCTTTATTTTTCAACATACATTCTTAAGTATTTGGAAGTAAATTAAAAGCTCTTTTCTTAATCAGAATTGAATGTTTAATTTCAGTTTAGTACTTAGTACAATGAAACAATATAAATAAACAACACTCCTGCTTAGACACCATTAATAGACAGTAAAAATCCAGTGTTGTTTTAGGCCTATAATGATAATTTGTGGTATGGGTTATGTTATAAAATTGATGCATTTCTATTGATAAATCATTAAATAATATTCATTTCAAGAACTACGATACACATTGCATCGCGATTCTAGTAAGAAATTACTTACACCAAATGACACCGCCAAACAACCGTCATGGCCGCAATCAAAATGGGTGACAGTAGGCAAAAAACAGTTGTTATGGCAGCTATATATTGGCTCAACTGACCGGTATTATCATTTGAAAAAAATACTGCGTGTTTGCTTACTTTTGGAAGTAAAAACAAAAAATGTCCATGATTGGTCCGCGTCCAACATAGGTGTCTTTACCTTAAGTACTATTTTATTTTACATTTAAGGCTGGGTTGCACGATAGTAGTTGTTAATGCTAATGTTAAAAAGGCAATCTTAGCACCGGTAATAGATATGACCTTATATTTTTTTTATACCGTATTTTATATACACCACCATTAGTTATCGAAGTACTTCAAAGGAAACATAAATAGCTTTACTATAATTACAAATATATGCAATGTGACACTAACCTTCAGAATTTCACAAAATGCACCACGGGCCCTATAGATGCTCCTAGAATTTTTTTCAGGGTTAAGTCGCCTGTTTCACGTTTAACACAAAATGTCACAGAACGGACAGATCTGTACAGACTCTCGCAATATTTCGAAATGGCTGAAATTCAGTTTTCAATGCTCTTGAACCATCTCACCACGCCCACACATACAACATTCGAAAAAATGTATAAATTGATTGGGGAGGATGTTGTCTCACTCGTGTGTGAGCTTTTTTAACGAGACATGGAGATTCGTAGTTTTCAGGTGGGCGTGGATGGCCTCTCTAATGCGTGGAGGATAGCGACCGACGGATTAAACGCGGAGAGAATCCCGTTTTAAAGTTTCCCCCTCGTTTATAAAAAACAGTTCTCCCCTGAGGGGATGCGGAAGTATTAGATATACATATATATATAGTGAGGGTATCTTATCTTATCTTTTTTGTGGCATTATTGGGTCCGGTTGTCCGGAAGCACGTCGACCCTTGGGATCTTTTGTGCCGCCCTTGCCCTTTTGCTCTACGTACTCTGACTCCTCAAATACTCCCTGAACAAGCCGGCAGATCTTGCCCATGGGGAAGAGCTTGTAGTCCTCTGGTTTCGGATACGCCTCACCCAGTAGGTTCGTCGTCGCCCATCTGGCCAGTGCGTCGCAATTACATATTAGATGGCTCATGGTTTCGGCTTCTGATTGACAGTACCTACACACCACATCGTTAGATAAGTTCATCTTATGACGATGTTATTTTGTCCCATAATGACCTGTTAGTGCTCCCGTGAGTTGCCTAAGCTGACATATATTTAACTGTAATAGCTTTCTGCTTTGGCTCTCACTAGGTGAGGTTAACTAAACATATACCTAATAGTTTCATTTGGCTGACCTTAGAAATCGGTTAGTTGTGTACCAAGGTGGCCATATTGATTCGAAGATAATTTAAAATAATTAATTGATTAGATTTTTAATAAAGCACTATCAAATCGTCAGAACGTCACGACTACACAGGTATACCTATACATGCTACAATTTAGAGTAATACAATATAAATCACTAAAAATATATAAGCAACTAATAAACGCAAACGCAAAGCAATAAATAAACTTTGAACTTTGAACCTTGAAGCCCAGGACACAGTTCCAGTGCCCAAAAGTCGATAGAAAATATAAAAATTAAAAGTAGGTAAGTACTACATGATATTGTGTAGCTTGAGATGATATGCTACGACGAGCATTGGTTTCAATCATAGGAAATTGATACATAGAAGATAAGGTTCAATTTCGTATCTTTAAACCGACACTCGACGACGAGTGCGACGCTGAGAAACCTTAGTGAATAACGTGGCAGCCCCCACAAGCAGACCTGTTCACAAGTATAACGAGAATGCCAGCCATCAATCAGATAAACGACCTAAGCATGTGTGCGTGCAGTAAGCCCCGCCCACAAGGCGGGTCTGACAATACATGGAATAGGCATTGTTATAAGTATACGCAGAGGTACCGTCGGCATAGAGGTACAATTACAAAATGATACTTTTTTCTACTTTAGAGGGATTTATTATTTATTGGGCCATTATTTAGAATAATATTCTGTAAATGGAAATAACCGATTAAAATTACGTCGGGCGACCCGATACATTTTAGGAAACAAATAATTATAGCTCTCGTTTTCGCATAATTTACTTTCAAAGTTTGCCCAATTTACCTATATTTTCCACCAAAAATCAGGTGTAACGTAGAGTTACTATATGAATCAATCGGGGCAGACCATGGTTGATTTGAATGAAAAACTTTACATAACTTGGGCAGTCAGTAGGTATATAATGGTTCGAGCACTTGACTTGGCGATATTGATATGACTACTTGAGTACTATATACGTAACTAAAGGAGTATCTCAATAACGTGATTTACAAGGTTAAAAACGAAACTACTTTTTAACGTAGGTAATAATCTACGTTAAACACACCGCCCACTAAGACCAAATAACAAAAATTTTGGTCTTGTAAATCATAAAGGTAATCGTAAAAGCTAAAGGTATTTTGTTCATCAGGATACCTACATAAAAATATACAATTGACAACAGTAGGTCTAAAAAGGCCACTTCGGGAGAATCATAATATGATCCGAATATGATTCATCATCGAAATGACAAAATGGTCACTTAGGTGCAATTTATGATTCACGAATACTACAATCATTATAGACGTTAGTCCCTTACTAACTTTTTATGATGCTATTTGTCCAAAAGCAATTCATATTTTGTGGACCATTTTAGGAATCTTCATAGGAAAGTGTGAAACAGGTGAATTGCAAAATATTAATCACTAGCTATGCCCCGCGGTTTCACCCGCGTTAGCATACCCTAAGATTTTTATTAAAAGTAGCCTAAACTTTCATCCCCTATTTTATCCCTGGGGTAGAATTAATCAAAGTCCTTTCTTAGCGGATGCCTTCGTCAAAACAGCTACCTGCATGACAAATTTCAGCCCAATCAGTCCAGTGGTTATCCACAAATTAGATACAAATTTCAATGATCTATTTTACTCCTCACACCATCTACGATTCGCACACCGCCCACCATGAAATTACATACAACCAAGCTTAAAAACAAAACAGGTTACACTTACTAAAAACAATGATTAAGAAAACAGAAGGTATAAACAACACACAGCAATTATAGTGGTAACAATAATCATCATCCCTGGCCTTATCCCATACATTGTTGGGGTCGGCACTTGATTCAACCCGATGCGGCTGATCACCTGATTTTTATACAAAGCGACTGCCATCTGACCTTCGCAACCAGTTAAACCAGTTGTCAGACTATTTTAGGCCTCTGACTGACCTGTAACGATTGCCAAAGATGATAAATTGGCAAAATTATGTTATGGATGATAAAGTGGTAAACAATAATGACAACAAGAAAGGTTTTAAACTGCACAAGGTACGTCTTTTCATCAATCAATATATGAACATTCGAATCACTCAGAATGAACTACTAATTGGCACAGGTTTAACTGGGATCCGAAGAGCGCGTGGAAAATGTGCTGACTTATTGGTAAAGGGTCTAAGTTCTCGCGCTATATACAAGTATGTTTTTTTTCAGCTCTGAGTGGCCTTCCAGACGATCTTACTCTGAGTATTTTGATATTAATGTCAGCTTGATACCTCCTTGAGTTCCTGAAAAAATGTTTTGTTAGACACAGACCTGACAACGAAGTGATCCTATACGGGTTTAAAGGAAGTAAGGAACCGTGATTGAAGAAAATTATTAGTACTTAGAACAGCTACTTGCATTTTGAAGCTGACTGTACCTTATATAGGTATATGAAATTAGCGATGCTGGCGTGCGTGACATTCGAGTCGAGAGAGGCATACTATCAGTCGCGTTCGTCCACACTGAGCCTAATTTAATCATTCTCAATGGATTTGAGAATAACTGGATTTCATTTCATGTGTTGTCAATGCACTTTGTCGGATTGGACATCCACTATTAACGTGCTGCAGGTACGTTAGCTACTTTTAATATATTGGACATTCATAATATGCTCACGCCTGTATTCCCCTAAGGGGTAGGCAGAGCTGTTGTAATAACAACACCCACTATTCACCAAATATGATTAAGTGCTAACGTGACAGATGGTAAGTCTACCGCCGTCTCAGGTACTAGACATACGTCTTTGAATTACTTTTCAGAAATATGCAGGTTTCTTCACGATGTTTCCTTCACCGTAAAGCACGTGGTGTGAAATCACTGTACATAAGTGTTTTTAGAAAAACCCATTGGTGCAGGCCCCACTGGGATTCGAACTAGAGTCGCTTGCGTAGCAGGCGACTGCTTAAACCTCAAGGCCACCACGGCTCTGTTAGTATATGATATTTAGTATTGTTAGTAAGTTTATGGTAATTAACGTTAAAAACTCCTTGAAATTAAATTTTATTTGTTTACATTGCACATACACCGACAAGAGCTCTTAAATGGATGCTGATAAGCAATAATGTGTCAACCCACAAAAAGTCAAATTCAAAGGTTTTGATATATTTTGATAATGCATCACGTATTCAACATTCTAAAAAAGTGTTTCAAGTCATCTGAAACATAAAAGTACGTAAAAAATGGATTTATGTCATAAAACAAATCTTAAATCACGTATACAATCATCTTAAGACGCCATTTTCTCAAAACCAAGTTTATGCGGGTTGACACATTATTGCTTATCTGCATCCAAATAAATGATGATGGCAGGGATCGACGCCGACGGTCGCAAATCTCAAATCCAGTCTAATTTACAATAAGCTAAATACGTTGGACATTGCAACGTGTGCGTGTTACTAAATATACTGATTAAGTGCGAGACAAACTCGTCTGAAAGGGTTCCTTACAATTACAACAAATATTATGATGACTTATACAATATATTCCTCTCGCAGTTTTAGCCTGCGAAAAAGCAAGTTTGCATATTAAAAGTTTTATACCTCTTTCACTCCCTTAGGGATGAAATTTTGAAAAACTATTTCTTAGTGGATACCTACAGCAGGTTAGGCTACTTTCACGTCATCCCAGAAGGGTTCCCGAAGGAGTAAGCAGAGATGTTGTAACAACAACACCCACATTTCACCGAATCTGATTAAGTACCAACGTGACAGAGAGCGTCCATCGCCGTTTCAGGCACTAAGTATACATCATGCGTCTTCACAGACATAAGCAGGTTTCCTCACGATGTTTTCCTTCACCGTAAAGTACGTGGTGTGAAATCACTGCACATAAGTTTTTAGAAAAACTTTGGTACGGGCCCCGCCGGGATTTGAACTTGCGTCTGCTCAATCCTTAAGGCCACCACGGCTTTTTTAAGGCGGTTTAAGCTATGCGTCGATATTGGTACTTATTGTTAGGTTATTGGCAATAAGACGATGTAGACGCGGTCATTTACAAGAAATTACTCCTCGTAACCACAGCTCAACCATTTTAGAGTTACTATGAAAATTTACAAAAAAAACAATGAGATACTAATATGAAAAAACTTACTACATATATTTGGATGCAGATAAGCAATAATGTGTCAACCCGCATAAACTTGGTTTTGAGAAAATGGCGTCTTAAGATGATTGTATACGTGATTTAAGATTTGTTTTATGACATAAATCCATTTTTTACGTACTTTTATGTTTCAGATGACTTGAAACACTTTTTTAGAATGTTAAATACGTGATGCATTATCAAAATATATCAAAACCTTTGAATTTGACTTTTTGTGGGTTGACACATTATTGCTTATCAGCATCCATTTAGACTCCGCCAGTGCTGCCAACTCTGATTTTGAAAAATGCTTAGACGGGGATTGAGAAATACGTAGAATTAGTAAAAATAGCTTATGAAAAGTTAGTAGATCTACATACTTTCATCAAGCTGCTATTTTTAGTTCAGGTTTTATCAGATTGATTGGAAACCCTCTTGTTGGGTACTTACTTGGGCGTCTGGATGACGGGTTGTCCACTTCCCTCTATGATGGTTGAGGAGGTCAATGGCTGGCATTCACGTCATACTAGTGATAGGTGTGATGATAGGTGGTGTGTAGGTGTCGTCATAGGTGCTGCTTGTGGGGGCTGGTCATCTCAAGCTATGCATTTAGTTATAAGTAGAACTACTAGATTTTTAATTATTTTAATTTTATCGACATTTGTGGATTGGAACTGTGTCCATGAGCTTATGTTTCTTAAGCGATTTATTTTGTACTCTTAAAATTGTATAATAATTTTTTTTGAAAAGTGTAATTACTGATTTTCTTTCCAGGTTCTTCTCAGTAAAAGCAACCTTCCGAACCTGGCGGTAGCATAATCCTATGTAATTGTGTCTTTCTGCCGATAATAACTTTGACATTGACTATAGGGAAAACTAAATAAAAACTAATTCATCATTTAACATCTGGTTAGGCGAACTGAGTGTGCATTTCTTATGAAACGGGACGTTAATCAACTTTTTAGCGCCAAAGTATAAGTATATTACGTAATAGCAATTAAGGTCACGGACAGTATAAGCGTTATTTTTTTATAATATCTCTGTAATTTCTTTTTTTTTTCAACATACATTTTTAAGGATTTGCAAGTAAATTAAAAGCTCTTTTCTTAATCAGAATTAAATGTTTAATTTAAATTTAGTACTTAGTACAATGAAATAATATAAATAAACAACACACCTACTTAGACACCATTAATGGACAGTAAAAATCCAGTGTTGTGTTTTAGGGCTAAAAATGATAATTTATAGTATGGGTTATGTTATAAAATTTATGGATTCCATTGATAAATCAATAAATAATATTAATTTCAATATCGACGATACACCAGACACAAAATAAGATGATAAATGTACCTACATCGCGATTCTAGTAGGTATAGTAAGAAATTACGATTCCCGACACCAAATGACACCGCCAAGCTAACAACTGTTATGGCCGCAATTAAAATGGGTGTCATTTGGCAAAAACAGTTGTTATGACAGCTATAATAATGGCACAACTGATCGGTATTGACATTTGTATAAAAATACTGCTAATTTCCTTAATTTTGGAAGAAAAAACAAAAAATGTCCATGATTGGTCCGCGTCCAACATAGGTGTCTTTACCTTACGTCAATTTAGCCTAATAGGATCTATTTTGGATATTTGTTAAAA
The DNA here is from genome assembly GCA_929442735.1 of Watsonalla binaria. Taxonomy (NCBI): domain Eukaryota; kingdom Metazoa; phylum Arthropoda; class Insecta; order Lepidoptera; family Drepanidae; genus Watsonalla; species Watsonalla binaria. Next base: position 7,547,671 of record OV838938.1, read on the forward strand.
AATACGTAGAATCTGGAATAAAGTTAGTAGCTTTGCGGGAAATGCGTAAAATACGTAGATGGCTACATCATCATCTCCCTGGCCCTATCCCATACATTGTTGGGGTCAGCACTTGATTCAACCCGATGTGGCTGATCACCTGATTTATTATACGAAGCGACTGCCATCTGACCATCGCAACCCCTTTTACGAGGAAAATCTGTGATCTGGGTTAAACCAGTGGTCAAACAATTTTAGGCCTCCGACTTACCTGTGAAGATTGCCAAAGATGATAAATTGGCAACCCGGACCGACGGCTTAGCGTGCTCTCCGAGGCACGGAGGGAATTCGGGCGGTCACCCATCCAATTACTGGTTGCTTTACTTCGCTGATCGAATGATATGCGCAATAGCAACTGTGCCACGAGCTCCTCATAGATTATTTACCAGATTAGATACGGCTACATTATCTAGTAAAACAGGTTCGCTTTTACTTACAGGATATCAATTCAAAACTATTTTTCTTTATCTCGCCGCTACATCGTCGTGCATGGCATGTTTATTAGAAAAAAGACGCAATTTATAAAGATTCTAAAACAGTATTCACAGTACACCGTTTACAAATTACAAACATCGCTAGGGTTTTTTGTGCGGGACCCTAAAATGTTGCTCTTTACAGTTCGTTTGGTATGATTACTATATAAATTAACTCCCTGGCAACACTAGAAGGGCTGGCGGCGCCGCTGACAGATAGCCTAAGTTAATCATTCAGAACGGATTTCAACTAAATGTAATTTGAATCCAGTGCGCTCTCATTTCATTCAAAATAACATTATCGACCCCTTTGTTGGTATGTACTAGTGCAAGTACACGACAGTATCCATAAAAGTATAGGTTTTTCAGGTCCCAATAAAAAAAAGTTTTTGTACCTAGGTACTGTTTAATCCGCTCAACAGTTTCGAGTTGGAGATAAGCAGGCAACCCCAGTATATATACTTAATGGATTATCTATGAGCACACACGCATGTGTATACGTGTATAGGTACGCGACATATGCGCAAAGTGCATTTGGACGTGACGTAGTGAGCAGGTATAAAATGGGGAGAAAGGGGAAGCAACGCACATTTGAGCCTTGCACATTCGGGCCCCAGCATCACGCAGGTCTGAGCCCCACTGTGAGGCGACCTTAGCTGTGTTGCATATATTATACCTGACTGAAGGTTTTTTTAGTAAACTCGGGCTGTATGAGACTTTTGAAAAAGGTGCATTTTCCGTTATCCATAGTTGCGTCGCGGTCGTTCGTTCGTTGTGTCCTGATTGTGGTGAAAATGAAGTCCTGGGCTGTGGCTGGAATGGTGACACCACGGGCGAGCAGTAAGACCTACTGTAAGTAGTCTATATCTACATAGATAAATACAATTGAAGTGTATGTTTTAAATTCCAAATTAACAGCAGTACACTAAATGCACATGAAAATACTGGCAAAAAAAAAAACATATTTTTTTCACTATCTGTCCGTCTGCCGATAGCCGGAACAAACAGTTCCGGCTATCTATATATCTCTAAAACGGCTAAACCGATTTTCAAGGGACTTTCACTGCCAGCTAATATTACAAGGATTAACTTAGGCTACGTTTATATAAATCCTGAAATGAAATCTACGCAGGTGAAATCGCGGAGCACAGCTAGTGGCATATAAACGAAGATTGTCTTCGTTTATATGCAAAATCTGTAATTTAACGTAAAAATATGTATAATCGTAAGTATAGGTACCAGTACCTGCGAAGGTTTCCCGCAAATATAATAGGTATTGCAGAAAATATATTCACGCGGAAGAAATTGCGGGTAAAAATTGTGTCTGTCGACAGAGACGCTTTCCCATTTGTAATTTTCCTGAAAAGAACAGACAGGACTGCTACCTTTTCACGACTAAACCACTGAACCAATTTGGCTGAAATTTGGAATAGAGCGAACTTGAACCATAAGAAAGAGCCTCTCTATCCTCTCCATATATCAAGCTCATCCCCTAAGGGGCTATTTTTTAATCTATCGAACTCTGGTTGATTTTGATAGATCAGAAAAAGGCCTTTTTTGACTTGTATTTACTTACCCGATATGGGTGTCATTTTCGAGGTATTTTGGGATGCTGAATTATGACATAAAAGAGTCCAAACTCGATGACTCTGCCATTTAATTGTAGAAAGCAGCAAAATAGGTCCCGGCCTTCTTGCATGCTATAATAAATTAAACAAACCTGAAATGTTTACTTGAACGCGCTAATCTCAAGAACTGGTCTGAATTAAGAAACTCAGTGTTACTAGATAGCCCATTTATTGAGGAAGGTTATAGGCTATATCACCACGCTACGTAAAAAAAGTCGCTGCTTAAATCAACAGTGAGTTAGCGTTAGTCAAAATTAAGTATTCCACGCAGACGAAGTCGCGGGCAGAAGCTAGTGTATATATTGTACCAAATATTATGGTGTATACAAATATAGTTTTAAGATATGTGGGTAGATTTCTAGTTATAACCAGCTATATTGTATTACTTTATACTGTGTAGAGATCAAGTGAATCGTGTCCATAGGCTAATATTGTATACAACTAAAGGAGACGTCATTGCCGCAAATCGTCCCCTACTTGGGACATTTTTGTATGGCCCTATCACTTTTACTCCATACTTTTCCCATCCTTTGTAGGAACGGATTTAAAACGTCAATTACGATAAAAATAACATTCTAATGTATAACAAACGATGTTGTTATACATTAGAATGTTATTTCGCATGGGGCTTGTGTTTCTTGTTGTATTTTTCTAAATGTTGCAAATTACTTTACTTTTAATTTGCTCACGCCATCCCCGAAGGGTCAGCAGAAAGACGAAGGGGTTGGCAGAGGTGCCGTAACAACACCCACATTTCACCGAAGATGATTAAGTGCCAACGTGACAGATGATGAGTCCATCGCCGTCTCAGACACTTTACATACGTCATTGAATTACTTCTCAGAAATATGCAGGTTTCCTCACGATGTTTTCCTTCACCGTGAAGCACGTGGTGGGAAATCACTGCACATACATTTTTAGAAAAACTCATTGGTACAGGCCCCGCTGGGATACGAATTTGGGTCGCTTGCGTAGCAGGCGACTGCTCAAACCTCATGGCCACCACGGCTCTTAATAAATTTTATATGTAAAGCCGGTAGCCAGTTAGGTGGGGTGTGACGGCAGCAACCTCCACGTGGTGCACCCTGGGCACCGGCCGACAACACTCCTCTAGCGGGGCTGGTTGTAGACCGGTGGCGAATAGCTAGCCAACGGGAGATACACTGTACAGGGCATTTACATACACACATAAATCCATGCACACAACTTCTACACAAGCATCTTGTATGTTACTTATTTGCAGTGCGCAAATAAGTAACATACAAGAAGATAATTACGTGCCAAGTAGACTTATTATTATGAAACTCATTGGGTCGAAAAATGTAGGTTGTTTTTTTTTGTAAATCATACTATTTATAAAACATTACATTATTGCACATTAGTGGTTAATGAATAATTGAAAGCGTACGTAGTAAAATAGCATATGTGGAAATTCAACTATTTGTTCCAGTAATTCCTAAGGGACATGGAACATGTCGGACTTTTAATATTTAAGCCTGACAGTCAGACCCTCGTATCATGCAGCATATGAACTGTACCGTGAGTACCGTTAGTGTCTTACCTCATGTTCTAGATCATGGCTAATGGTAAGTCGGAATATGGAACGACAAACACAAGCAGTAACACGACGACGTCATAGAATACAATGTGCTCAACATAAGCCTCATTCACGAGAACATGTTTTAAACCATGTTCTCGTTTATGTGCTTTATTTAGTGGCATTAGACCAGCTTTATGCAATGGATGGTGCTGCATATTATTTTCAATTCCTATGTCTCTATAGCATAAACATCACAAATATAATGTATTGTTAGATGAAAATGTGATGGAAGATATTTTTGTAACAAAATTTATGTCCTGATTTTCATCATTTTCTGGTAGGAAAATATATTTTTGACATGGAATAATTAATTATCTATATTGACTTCAAGTCGTTGAGGATTGATTTGTGACTTGAATACACTATCATTTACATTTATTATGATATATGTCAATTATGTGTTCAGATACAGGTATTTACTACAATCATTTAAAATATGATAAAAATTAAATTTTATAATATGTATTAATATATAATATATCATATAATAATATATTTACATGAAATATAACATTATTAACGTAACATTTGAGTAACTTATTGCTAACAATGAAAAAGAAAAATATAATAAAAATAAAAATTATAAATAAAACACGGAATTTAAATTAGTGTCTGCGGGAATTGTGCCCAGTAAGCTGGCTGCGTTACCTCGCTGGATCGCTAAGCTAATCCTCTGACCGAGGTAAGAACCAGCTCGACGGTCACCAGAGACGTCAACCAGGCGTTTTGAAAGATCCTTAAAAAGGACCTTCGCATTTGGCCCCCATTATATAATAATAATATATAATACCTAGCTATTTTATATTCTCTCGTGAGTGATTGAATTGTTTCAATGGATAAGTTTTTTATGGCGATGTATTTGGTATGTCTTTCAAAATGTTGTGTAAAGCAAGTTTGAAGAGAGTTTATTAACCGATTTCAAGAAAGGGAGGAGGTTATCAATTCGACTGTATGTTTTTATTTTGTTTATTATTTCAGAACTTTGGACTGGGTGAACCAATTTTTTTTATTGCAAAAGTGATGTGATGGTGGTGGTTGACGGGAACATTTTTACATATAATGTTCTCGTTTTTATGCCTTAATAATAAGCAAAACGTTAATGCATAGGATATTATGTTATGATTACATAATCACATATAATATATATAATACTACTACTGTACTTATTATTATACAGTAGTCGTAGTACTATAATATATAATACATATTAAATGATACAAAGTAAAACAAACATAACGAATATTCGGCATTGTAAGCAATAATGGGCGAGTGACAGTCCCGCGTCCAGCAGTAAATAAAGGTGTAGTAGAAAGTTACAGACACCTGCCAGTAAAAGTGCGTTAAAATCGGTCCAGTAGTTTCAGAGATTACCCGGTACAAACAGACATACAGACGGACAGAATTTTTTTATTAATTGTTTTTATTTGAAATATATGTATTCACTGAAGAGCTGTAATATCGGAATTACAAGCAAACACTTATATTTTATTTATCTGTATAGAATATAGAGTATGTATTTCATATATTAATATAAGAGAGCAGTGGTGGCCTCGGGGTTTGAGCAGTCGCCTGCTACGCAAGCGACGCAAGTTCGAATCCCAGCGGGGCCTGTACCTATGAGTTTTTCTAAAAAAAGAAACTTATGTACAGTGATTTCACACCAAGTGCTTTACGGTGAAGGAAAACATCGTGAGGAAACCTGCATATTTCTGAGAAGTAATTCAAAGACGTATGTATAGTGCCTGAGACGGCGATAGACTCACCATCTGTCACGTTGGCACTTAATCAAATTCGGTGAAAAGTGGGTGTTGTGATAACAACACCTCTGCCTACCCCTTCGGGGAATACAGGCGTGAGCATATTAATATATATTTTTAGTTCAAAGTATAGCAGGCACCCCTGCGGGATCAGTGAGCCGCGTATCATTGAAGGAAATATGACAAGATCAGCGACCGGCACAGCTGACACTAGCAGGCCATGGTGACGGAAAAGACCCACACTATCCCTACAATGACAAGGTGAGATACAATACAATTCAATTCAAAATTTCTTTATTCGATTAGACTTTTTACAAAGTGCTTTCAAATCGTCAGAAAGACACGATTACATAGGATTATAACATGCTACCGCCAGGTTCGGAAGGTTGCTTTTACAGTTGTGTAATCCAGAAACGTACTTACAATAAAAGATGGTAGAGTCAAAGATCAGACTATTTTAACAACCTCATTATTATATTGGTACTTATGTTTAGATTTCCTTATTGTTTATTCATGACCATGAAAATTCGCTGTGGAAAAAGTATGAGTACATTTCCAATATTTTATATTAATATAGTAAATGAATTTCATTTAAATACCATATTAATGCAATTTAATGACAAAACCAGACTCGGGCCCTAGACAAAGTAGCATATCCTCGCGCTTACGCTAATGGAAGCGATACAAAATGCTTGCGAATGTTATAAATCACGTGCCTGTCACGTGACACACGCTCGACGAATAGACAATTTGTAGAAAATGTCTCTTTATACGCCGCTCTATTACCCTATTTAATTTCGTAGACAACTTGCACTTTGACAGTTGATAGCGGCATCTATTCTATGCGTTTAATCGTTTGGCTTGACAGGCGCAAGCGATAAATCGTGAGCGATTGGAGACAGAGATTCGTTCAAAATACATATTATACTGTTTCTAGTAAGTGTCAATACTGTACGTAGAAGCCGCTTACCATCATAATTCTTAGCAACGTTCATAATATACTAAATAGAATTGACCTTCGATTACTAAAACTGACTCGTCTTATCAACGTCCATTACCCTGGACTTGACGTCTAGGCATTGTGACGTTCTTGTTTCATTGTTGAGGTTATCAATACGTGAGGACCTTATCACCTTATCAATCTGATTACACTGAACGTGACGTACCCCAAGTTTATTTTAATATTAATTTGTAACATTGGTATGGCTCAAGAGATGTATTTGATCTCGTTAATGTCAATTTTAAATGGTACCTAACTACATACAGTCGCTTGAGTCCGCAGCTTCGCTTGCACATTTAACCCCCTTAGGGGTAGAATTTTCGAAAACCCTTTTTAGCGTAATATCTTACCAAGAACACGCATTTCAAATGCCATGTATCTCTAATATCAGCAGTTAAGACTCTACGTTAATTTATTATTCAGTCATTACTTTGAATTGTATATGCATAGATATTGAAATAAATATGTTATTTTATATTTTAAAGGCCTTTGTTCTATGGTAAAAAGCTAGGTGCATGTCTTTATAATTGTTTATGGTTTTGTTTTGAATGTTTCCGTTGTGTTCTCTTGTCTTGTGTTGCTTCATGTGTTTTTCTGTTGTTCGTATACCAGTTTTACGTAATAAACTAATATTACTAGAGAAACTCTCACTTTATTAATAGATCCTGATACGACCTCTAATAATGGATACAAAACAATGAAATGAAACAAGTTGTTTACAGATTATGAGAGAACAATTCTGAGCGGTCAGAATTTTATTCTGATACGAATAAAGGATTAAGTAGGTAGCGACAGGTGCCGCATAGAGCCAGAGGTGTGTTCCTCTCAAATCACTTATTTTCCTTTTTCTATACTAGCTTCTGTCCATGGCTTTGTCCGCGTGTCATTAGGGATCACTAATTCACCTCGATCAACAATATAGCCTATGTAAGTCAGCGATGATTTAGCATTCTATCAGTGAAATATTTTTCAAATTGGCGCATTAGTTACGGAACCAATTCGTTGCAAACAAACAAACAAACAAGTACGAGTTCCATCTTTATAATATTAGTTTAGATGTCATCGTGGATTATCACATAATTTAACTTGTTTTTTTTTCTTTAACATCTAAAAACCCGTCTGCTCTTTAAAAAGAACGATACAAGTGGATTTAACACTACGATTAGGGTCGCAATTCCCGTCATTGTAATCATGATGTACGCCAGTGCGTCATTCACCCATTCTCGAAATGAATCCTTATAGAAACCGAAGCAAAGGCACACCGAGGCGGCGGTAAAGGAAACAGTTCCGAATATAATATGAGATAATTTAGAGATGTTTGTTGGGATTCGATGACGCAGTTCGTACGACCAGAGTGACGTCAGTCCATTGATTACACTCGCTCCTGTGAAGACCAGAGCGACAAGACCTGCACCAAAAGAACACTTTCAAAAGCTGTCAACCTTCACACTGACAGAATTTGGAATAAAAGGATAGTGTTTCGGCGATTCAGAGGCCATTCGGCCTCTGTATATTCATACAACACTACGATCCTCACGGCGCGCCGCCATCTAAAAGTGGCAATTACTATTAAGAATATAGTAATGCTTATTGTATTTTATTGTCTAATATAGTTGTTAGTCTTTGATGTTTAATTCTACGGTACAAAAATTAAACGTTCAGAATTTCTCTGGTTACACCGATGATGGTAGGCTCCCAGACACATTATGTAGTATATCATCATCATCATAGGGCACTTCATCTTGTCAGATGATTGTTGCAGTGCTATGTATTATATCATGCATCTTCTCCTATGGCTTAGCAGACCAATGGCAGCACGGCATCTCTTGCCACATCTGTCGCAAGAGAACCGAGGATCCGAGGATGGTGAATCAGTGCCAGTTGTTCAAAGCCTTTTCTGCTTCATGCTGTCGAGCCTAATGTCCTATATAAATGAACATGTAATCGCACTTACCAAATTGGCCGTGCAAAGTATTCCAGTGCACAGTTTTGTTCAGTATTTTGATGAGACTGCCCGCTACGGCGAGTGACGACCCTGCCAACTGCAGCATCCAATGCGCTCGCCTCCTGTCTGCTAACCTGAGCCTACTCGACCACCCGTTGTGTGGGGACAGACTCAAAATTGCATTTGCCATCAGGAATTGGTACTGAAATTATATAATTCTAGCTTAGCCCCGCGGTTTCATCCGTAGACGCGTGACCCAGCAGTTTCGGAGATAAGCCGGAACAAGCAGACAAACCGACAGACAGTTTTTTTTTTTCTTTCCAGTACCTTATTTTCATATGCATTTTGTTAAAAGGTGTTATTTTGGTATCACAAACAGACACTTACATTTTTATTTATCTGTATGGATTTGACATTTTCATATATATGCCCATGCTTGTTTTCCCGAAGGAGTAGGCAGATGTGTACTTATTTCACCAGTTTTATTTCAGTCCCATATGTAATAAGGGGTGTATTGCCAGTAACCAATCATTAATCCGGATTCCGGGCATAATTCAAATTGGGAAATTACAGATGGCAAAACTCAATATCGCTATCCCGCAGGTGCTCCACTATACCAACAGGGCATCTTATATCTCATCTACATGGAATATTCTACATGCAGAACTGCATCAAGATATTGAACGAAATAATATGAACGATGTAAATCATAGATTTGTTTAAACTAAAACAGTCTATCTAGGCTTCCTAATGCACTTAATGAAAATATGTGTTCTTGCTTACTCCAATGACGCATAGTACAATATGGAGCGGCGTACTTCTCAAAGGCAATCCGTTCTTCAAAGCGAATAGGAGAGTCACGCCAACAATACCACCAATCAATGAATGCACAATCAGGCTCAACATCGAAGATAACATCTTCAACCTATAGCTCCAAGTGTCCGAGTCCAAAACTGGAATTTCTGGATTTTCTTCACCTGAATTCTGAAGTAAAGGCTCTTCCATTATTCTTCTCTTTCTTAAAGTGCCTCTCCAATCATTGAAGGTTGGCTCCGCACATTTGCTTCTTTCCTTAGCGCGGCGAAACAGGTCGGCGGCACTCGCAATTATTAATTGACATAAATACAACCACTTTTAGGATTTGGCGAACGATTTTCCCAGCTTGATGAAGTAACTGGAAATTACAATAGTTTTATACAAAAATTCAAAACGTCTCGTTTGGACGTGTGCCGATTTAACAATAGCAGGAACTTCGTTTGAATGTTTATCAGAGCAATAACTTATAAATAATAAGATTATTTGCAAGATGTGTTTGAATTGGGCGATAACACAACTATGAGTCGTAAGATAACATTAACACGTGCGATTTAACATTTAACTGTTTTTTCCATCTTATAATAATTATTACTAACAATAAATATGAATATTAGTAACTAGTGGACGTCACGCGGTTTCACCCGCGTAGTTCACATTCCCGGGGGTAAAATAACGCCTATGTTACACGCTGATGATGTAGCTTTCCAATGGTGAAAGTAAATCTGCACAGGAGTTTTTGAGTTTATTCACTACAAACATACACACAAAAATAAAAATAAATCCTCTTTATATATAATAGTGGTGTAGATTTCAATAAAATAAATACCTAACCTCCTAAACTGCGTTAGGAATTGATACAAAAAATTGCCGAGGTGATATTGCTACAAGAGATCAGAAGCTGTAATTATCAAAGCGCACGAATGTCATACGACATTTTATAACATATTAGAGAGGAGATAAATAAAACTCGGACAAAAACAAATAGCGCGCGTAATTTATTTATTTATTTATTTAAAACTTTATGCACAAAGTACACAGGTGGACTTAATGCTAAAGCATTTTCTGCCAGTCAACCTTACTAATAATAATCATTTTTACTTGTTCACAAATTTGCGATGCACGCGATCAGCGCTTTTTTTAAAGCAAAGACAAAAAACAGCCGGTATTACTAATAAAGTAAATTAATATTTATCTCCCAAAGTTAATTTTATTCATAACATGTTGAGCATTTTTCTGGCATAAAAACTCTTTGCTAAGATTTAAAAAAGTACCGTTCGTTTTAGACGGAGCATCTTGATAAACCGTGCGTTTTACATTACAATAACGCACGAGTACGGAGTATCGGATTGTATTTCATTACAATCCGATATTGAAATTGGTGAAATAAGAGACCCTTTACGAGCAAATGTGTTATACACGTAGGTTACATACCTAAATTCATGAAGGTTTGTTCCGCTTATACATATATAATCTATAAACATTTCAAGACATACAGGGTCTCGGAGAAAAAGGAACAGTTGTCTTGTAGAAGTTATAGAGTTTTATGAATATACCACTATGTTCAAGTCGTAAAATATCTAGCTCCAACGATAACGTAGTTAAGGGCTTGCTAAGAGTCGAAGAGCTCGCGGACTTAGCGGTTGAATGTACACGCGGCCGCGTTTGCCTACATTACGTACGCGGTAATTCAACTTGTTAAATTAAGGAGAAGGTTAATGATTTAGAAAAATGGTTTTATAGGATTATTTCATATACTTTTAGTGGAAAATAAAAAAATAAAAACCTAGTTAAAGTTCACGTGAATACGTTATCGCTGATTTTTAACGAAATAATGTCTTGATATGGTCAACTTTTTTGAAACGGAAGAAGATATTTTTGCCATAAGAATTGTATTTCTTCCTAAAATTATACCCTATCACATATTTTAACAGCTGTCCTATTATCCCCGACAATTTGTATAAAGGTTAGAAATAGAACGCGAAAAGTGTCATATTTAAGAAAACTAATCAAAATTCGTTCTAACTAACGTGTGGCGCCAGGACTTATGGTGATTCAAAAATCGTTACGCGGACAAAGTGGCAGAAAAGCTAGTTGTAAAAAAAATTAAGCGCGAAAAACCCAAACGCTTTGTACTACCTTTATGTTGTTTAAGTGGCTTATGAAATGTTGCCCTTTTCTACGAACCCAATGAATACGAGGGGTTATCTTAACAAACATTAATTATAATTTCAAAAGTTTGTCCACAAACTGGTCATATATAAGACTTCCTTAAGAAAACTGTATTTTTATAGAGTGCGTCATTGTAGTGCATACTTCTGTAGTATGGGGTATATTTACGGGAAAATGTTTTTTCGCAGCACGCAATATAATTTTTTCGCGTCACATAGTTATGAGTATATTGAAATGTCTTTTATACCGTTTTTTATAGAAATATATAAATTTCAATGAAGTCCTCGCTACCCACAAAGAGAGAAAGAGACCTACAATATAAAAAAAATAAAACGTGAAAATATTCATACCAACATATACTACTCGTAGTTCAATATAGGCTCACCTTGTTTCAGCCTGGTATCATAAGGGCCTGTCAAGCCAGTCGCCAGGGGGTCACGGCGACGCATGTGAAAACATTTATTTTTATTTATTTATTTATATCTTATACCTTCATACAAGCAATTCTTGTATATAATCTGAATCTCGGAAACGGCTCCAATGATCGTCATGAAATTTTGTGTGTGGGGGGGTTTCAGGGGCAAAAATTAGATCTAGCTAGGTTTCATTTTTGGAAAATATTTTTTTGACCATGTTTTTCATTTCGCCGACATCTGTCAAGTTATGGTAGCTCAGACGTGAGGCTTCCAGCTTACGGGGCGATAACGAAACTATAGTACCCCGGTTCGAGACTGACGTTGACAGGTCACATTTTTCTTTTTTTTCAGGATACATATATGAGAAAACGTCATTGAAATGAAACTGAGTACAGCTCGGTCAACCAGGTTCTACGCTATCATTACAGGTTCACCACAGTCGATAGTGTAGTGAATATATTAGGGTTACATATTATTCATTCAATTACATACTATCATCATCTCCCTGGCCTTATCCCATACATTGTTGGTGTCGGCACTTCAACCTGATGTGGCTGATCACCTGATTTTTATACGAAGCGACTGCCATCTGACCTTCGCAATCCCTTTTACTAGGAAAATCTGATATCTGGGTTAAACCAATTGTCAGATTATTTTAGGCCTCCGACTGACCTGTAACGATTGCCAAAAATTATAAATTGGCAACCGGGACCGACGGTGTAACGTGCTCTCCGAGGCACAGAGAGAACTCGGACGGTCACCCATCCAATCACTGGCCAGGGTTAGGGTTGCTTAACTTCGCTCATCGAATGATATGCGCAATAGTAACTGTGCCACGAGCTCCTTAACACCGTGGAGTTTAGTCGGTGTGAATCCGACATAACCCTCCCGCTGCCCCCGTGGCGGTTGGTGTATCCATAACGGATTCTCCACGTTAATAAAAGGCTAATCTAGTCCTGTAGAGCTTAGTCCAGACTAATTTCGCCTAGGCGTTGAAAATTTTAATATTCATACAGTTTGGGCCATCATCCACTATAGATAGTACACCATCTCCCTGTCCTCCCCGTGGAGCATTGGTGATCTTACTGACCGCTGAAACGTTATACATGATTCTGCTGCGCCTAACACCTAATCTGCCTACTGGGGGCCTATTCGACTTCTCCGAAAAACGAAGCTTCGGCTGAAAGTTCGCAGAGTTCTACCATGATTCTTATTCATTAAAAAATTACGTCTGAACGTGGTCCTACTTTAATTAAATTATTCAACGAACGAAAACCTGAGCTTGATAAAAATAAAGCGACGCCAAACTACGTTTTACTCTAATGTAACAATTTTTCAGTGTAGATCTATACTAATATTATAAAGAGGAAAGATACACGGGTGAAACCGCGTGTCGTCCGCTAGTCTTCAATTAGGAAGGAGACAATCTATTGATCTTATTGAACCCAGGAGCTCTCGTTTTGCCACCATTAGACCAACGAGCCAGGCAAGAAGATCAACATTAAAATGTTATGTTTTTAATTCGAACGTGGTGATTTTTGACGCAACGTACTTGCGTCAATGCAAACTTTCTCACTATGGTTACCATTCATCCGGATTTATCCGGACATAATTACCTTTTATTTTTTTTTGGTGTCGAGTGGAAACCTTCAAAAGGTCCCCGACCGGTGGCCGTCCTCAGTGCTCAGGGGGGACTCCGGGTACTCTTTGCCGGGGCACATCCCCGGGGCAGCTGTGACGCCGCCCCTAGAGACCTCGCTGTGCAAGGCAGCGCGAGCCACATCGCGCTGCCACCTTCCCGGGCCCGCGGCTCGGTGGTCAAAGCTCCCACCCCCACCGCCAGCAGGCCCTCCGGCCCCCTTTTAGTCGCCTCTTACGACAGGCAGGGGATACCATAGCCATATTCTTAGACCCTGGCTATTGGGTGGGGACATTCTTACCTAACCTAAGTAATCTCCGCACATGAGTTTTTAGAACACCCAGTAAAGTCTTCTGCCTACCTTAATGGACTCGTTGGTACTTAATCATCCTCGGTGAAAAAGTAATCCTTCTCAACGCTTGTTATTTGTACTTGCGTTTGAAATTGTAACTTCATTCTAATAGATTGAATGCTTTGTTTTGAACTGATAAACTACTGTTTTTAACTGACAAAATAGCTGTAGTCCAAAAAAAATTCAAAATTAATCATCAACACGCGGTTGATATTATGTTATATATACTTATTATTATTATTATTTTATACTTGATTACATTATTTTTTTTTTTTATTGAGTACAACAAATAACGCACTCCATCTACTCATAGTAAGATAGATAAATCTCAAGTACTTTCACACCATTCAACTCAGTGGCTAATAAACTTTTTAAATGTACATTGTCTTAAAAACTTATTTTGAAATGGTTACCCTCATCACAAGCATACAATGGCAAGCTCCTGAAAGGCTTCAGTATTCATTTGCCCGAGGGTTTGTCTCCTAATATTCTTCATTCCGTTTCGGTTTGCACTGAGGGTAGGTACCGTACCGCACCTCTCCCCAGATACCCCGAGTATTGGACAAGTTGTTGTTCTGGTGTTGGTGTAGAAGACCAACAGTAATTATAATGTCAGCGACGTGTCACCAGGCTGTGGAAAAAAAATGCAGCGTGGTAGTGAAGTCCGGCTACCTGTTGTGTTCCGGGCCTAAGGGCCAGCTGCTACGCAGGCGAGTGTTGGTACATCGTAATAAAGACAAGCACTACGTCGTCATATACCCCTTGAAGAGGAAGGCCAGAAACATTGGAGTGATCAACTTAACGAACACCGTCGCGAAATGGAAGACAACCAAAGGGTCCTCAATGATAGTGATACGTAAGTGCATCGAGAATGACATCCTGATGAAGTTCCAATGTATGGAATTAGAATTGAAGGAGTGGTTGGCTGCCTTTGACCCAATAGAATCGATGACTTTGATGCAAAACCACCTGGCAGTACTACCGGAGATGGATGAGATCTAGCCAACCAACATCCAGCCGTGTTCATTTTTGAATAAAAGCTTATATATGTACGTACAAGGAACTGTAATTAAAACACGTAGAAAACTTGACCCAAATCGGTGTCTCTCGGGATCGTGCCAAAAAGGCTGGCAGCATTGCCACGTTGAATAGCAATACTGACTCTGTGAGCAAGAAAGCCCCAGCCCGTTTGTCACGAGAGGCTTCTACCAGATAACGTGAAAGGCTTCAGAGTTTCGAGAGTTCACAAGAAAATCATCCTTGACCAAATATATCCGGCGCTTGAAGCATGCTGTTCATGTACGAGGTTTAAAATGTAGATGTCTACAGATGCCGTCACAAGTTATAATATTAACCTATACCCGGTAGGATACCACTATTTTCTCTGAGCGCGCATAGCGCGTGACGACCCTGTGCTTACTTGATGGAGGTATTTAAAGAATTTAGTTATGTTTGTGTCAACAGTATATAATAGTTATTTGTGTGATCTCTCTTAAATGGTAGTCTCTAATACAGGCGTGAGCATATGTATGTTTATATGTATGTAAAACCGTGATAAATACGTTTTCTTGTACTTACTCTAAGTATAAAAGTTATTACTGAGTTTCTTGCCAGGTTCTTCTCAGTAAAAGCGACCTTCTGAGCCTGACTTTAGCATTCCTTTTTTTTCTTTTTTTGTTGACGAGGGGGAAACCTTCAAAAGGTCCCCGACCGCCCTGGGAGAGGCAGATATGGGTATATGGGATTCTTACTGCACTAAAATCCCCCCGGTGGCAATCCTCAGTGCTCAGGGGGGACTCCGGGAACTCTGATAGAACGCACCGGTGTCCCCCCACACTTTGCCGGGGCACATCCCCAGGGCAGCTGTGACGCCGCCCCTGGAGACCTCGCTGTGGGCGGCAGCGCGTCGCACATCGCGCTGCCACCTTCCCGGGTCCGCGGCTCGGTACTTTGTTAAAAGTCTAATCAAATAAAGATATTTTTAATTATATTTGTATGTACATATGTTTTAACGTTTGCCATCGGAAAAAATATCATAAATTTAAAATGATAACGAATATAGAACCTTAACGATAGAGCACTTGGAGCCCAGTCCCGTCCGCGCGTCCGAATGACACCTTTTATAGGTACCAAATTAGGAAATATCTTGCCTTTAATTAATTGTATGCTTCCTTATAACATTATACTATCGACATAACAAATAACCTTAGCTTTTTGTTGAACAAACGAACAAAACGATTAATGTTATATGTATAAGATTTATTAGGTACTCGGCCGTAATAAGGAACTATACTAAAATAAATATCAAAGAATGTTTTTAATTTTAAAGTTTTTGAATCAATTAAGTACTTAGTTTACTAAGCATGTTATGTATTTATCAATTTATTTGTTTGATTGTTATCCACACTTGATAAAATTGAAATAAAACTGTTAAAAGAAGATTCTATCTTTATTCAATACAAGCAAACATTACACGGTCTCACCCGCGTAGTTCCCGTTCCCGTGGGAGTACGGGGATAAAATATAGTCTATCTTACTCGCTGATGATGTATCCATTACTGAAAGAGAAAGAAAGAAAGTTGTTTCGGAGCCTATGCAATGCAAACAAACAAAAATTTTATAGTGTGTGGCAAATAAACGTTTTATCTATCTATCTATCTATCTAATATTTGTTAGGATATTTTCCACACCAGTCCGTTATTCATTAAGGTTTTTCAGTGTCGCACTCGTCGTCGATTGGCGGTTTTTATTTACGGAGAAGAAAAAAATCATGAGGAAACCTGTATATATTTGAGAAGTAATTCAAAGACGTATGTTTTGTACCTGAGTCGACATTCATTCACCTGTCACGTGGTAATTAATTATATTCGGTAATGAGTGGGTGTTTTATTACAACAACTCTGCTTCGGGGATGGTGTGAGCATATTTATATATAGCTACTTACTGTGTGATTTAATTTAATTCCCGTGGAACTCCAAAGTTTTTTTTAAAATAAAAGTTGCCTAAGTTACTCCTTGTAATTTTAGCTATGTTCCAGTAAAAGACACTTTAAAATCGGTCCAGTCGTTTCAGAGATTACCCGGAATAAACAGACAGACAAGCAGAAGGTAGAGAAAAATTTTTAAAATTGTTTTTTTCCCTTCAGTACCTTTTATACCTCATATGCATTTCGTGAAAAGCTGTTATTTTGGAACTCCAAACAGAAACTTCAATTTTATTTATCTGTATAGATATTTTATATCAATTCCCACAAAGCCCAATAAGTTCTACTCTGACGTCGGCGTCACAAATACAGTCTAGCGCAGTTTGCGCAGTGTAGATATTTCGGGGGTCAGGGGCCTTACCATAACCTCTTATTACCATGATAGTTTTACTCTTATTATGAGACAGATGTATTTGATGTGTATACATCTGTCACTGTCATACAACTGTAATAACATTGCAATAAGAGCTCATGGTCAGGCCCCAGAAATGACGTCACCGCAACTAAGTTGTGCATTTCGTGGGCTGCAGTGGACGTTATCTATATCTATATGTATACATCTATACAGATAAATACAATTAAAGTGTCAGTTTGTAATTCCAAAATAACAGCTTTTCACTAAATGCATATGAAAGTAAATACGGTATTGATATAAAAAAAAGTTTTTAAAATTTTCTGTCTGTTTGTTGCTTGTTCTTGTTGTTGATCCAGCCGTTGGATCAATTTTACAATGAGTAACTTAAGCCACTTTTATTTTAAAAAACATTTATTTTGGTTCCGCAGAAATGAAATTAAATCTACGCCAGTGAAACTGCAGGGCTCAGCTAGTCAAAATATAAATTTTCAAACATAGCAAAGTCCACGTAAACTTCGGTCCACGGAGTATTTAGTGCGACATCAGATTCTTACAACACAATCCAGTCAACAAACAACAACACCCCAAGCTACGCATTTAGATATTAAGTAGAACTACTAAACTTTTCTTTATGTTAACTTTTATCGACATTTGTGCATTACAACTGTGTCCATGGGCTTACATTTCTCAAGTGATTTATTTAGTTTTTTTTTTTTAATTGTATAATATTTTAAGAGCGCAAGCGACGCAAGTTCGAATCCCAGCGGGGCCTGTACCTATGAGTTTTTCTAAAAAACTTATGTACAGTGATTTCACACCACCTGCTTTACGGTGAAGGAAAACATCGTGAGGAAACCAACATATTTCTGAGAAGTAATTCAAAGACGTATGTATAGTGCTTGAGACGGCGATAAACTCACCATCTGTCACGTTGGCACTTGATCATATTCGGTGAAAAGTGGGTGTTGTGATAACAACACCTCTGCTTACCCCTTCGGGGAATACAGGCGTGAGCATATGTATGTATGTACGTATAATATTTTTGAAAGTAGTAATTACTGAGTTTGTTGTCAAGTTCTTCTCAGCAAAAGCAACCTTCCGAACTTGGCGGTAGCATATATAATCCTGTAAATTGTGACGATTTGAAAGTACGTTGTAAAAAGTCTAATCGAATAAAGATGTTTTTGACTTTTGACCACATGGATTTAATAATCTTTATTGAGGGAGAAAATAAGACCTCGACGAGCGTCTTTCCCAAAGTCTCTTTGGAACTCATAATTATTTTGAACAAGCTGGTTTCACCCACTTAAGTGGCCCGCGGAACACCTTTTTTTTTAATCAATGTAACCTAAGTTTCTCCTTGTAACATTAGCTATCTGGCGTTTTGGAGATTATCAAAAGGATAGACAGAAATACAGAGAAATTAAAAAAACAAAATGATATGAGTACCGTATATACATCCGTATGCATTTAGTGAAAAGCTTTTCTTTGTGTGTTTAGAGCTTACATTTTATTTATGTGTGTAGATGTATAGGTATAATGGGACACGCGTGGTCCCGGTATCCACCACAAAACAAAAATTGCTGTGACATAAACCAATAACCGTGTAATAATGCTATTGTACCGTCAGTTATGCTACACTACCTACTAATCGAAGTAGTACTCTATTGCCATAAATCTAATGCTATAAATTTAATATAATTTTTATAGCCTGCGGCATTTGTGCAATAGTAAGGCAAACCCAGTCTACGCGTCAGTTCTTCCATATTAAGTGCAGCAAACAGTTGCTCAATTTGAATATTTCATTGATTTATGAATATAAATCGTTTTTCATCATCTCCCTGGCCTTATCCCATACATTGTTAGTTACTGGCTAGGGTTAGAGATAAGCAACTGTGCCACGGCGCGAGCTCAAATGTATGTAACTAGGTACCTATTTGTTTTATGATAGTTCCACTGTGTGACAGTGACAAATGTATACACGTCATATACATCTGTCTCATTGTATGAGCCAAACTATGGCAATAATAAGAGGTCATGGTAAGGCCCCGGGCCCATTTATTGAAATTAGAGTGTTTTTTCCATTGAGCACGATGGTGATTTTAAATTGACACTTTTATTTTCTGTTAAAATAATGTAGATGATCATTTGTAATTCTGGAGTTCTCAATGTCGGTAAAACACGTGAATGACGTGTCACGATCGGCCACGTCATTAAGCCATTCCGCTTAATGTAGATTTTCTTGTAGATTCGCGCGTCTGTGTGAGTGTCATTTCGAACAGTTTGTTCCTAGATTCCTAACTGGTCGTAAAGCTAATACACAATATAAATACATTTTATCGTGTTAACGACCAATTAGCAGGAAAAGTCTCGTATACAACCATGGCGGACGGCAGAACAAAACGATCGCAGGAAAACGAGGACCACTCCAAAATGGACAGATTTTTCTATAATTTTGTGCCAGTGTTTTTGTTTTTAATATTTTCGTCTGCAATATACCTAGCTATCTCTTTTACTCCTCTCACGAAGGAAGAACACATGAAACGATACCATGAAATGAACGAAAATGTGGAGCCCTTCAGGTACGTTTAATTTTGAAAAAGGTCCAATACACAACAATGCCTCGTCTTGCCTCAAACCATATTGTGTTTTACCATCTTTAATTTCTCAGTAGCAGCCTGGAGTCTGGATTGGTCAGTGAGCGTTAATGGCAATAGGCTCCCAAAGGTTTACACCATGTTCGTTTATATTAAAAAATGAAATATCTTTTAATATTAGGTACCTACTTACTTTATAAAACATTAATTAAAAAAGGCGCTGCACAATTCCCATTCAAACATTGAGCCGGGTGTGGGGGACCGGGTGTGGGGGGGTGAGTATTGATTGGAAACGGAGTCAAGTAATAAATACTTCACTTATTTCTAAATTACAACGCCCAAAAAAATGCTTGACGCGGAGTTTGGACCAGCGACACATAGCGTGGCAATCAGCTCACCACTCTACTCTAATGCATTGGCATCTAGAAGTAAAATGCAGTAAGAATGTAATCTCTACCATTCGTATGTATTGTATTGCAAATCAGTTTTGCCCCCTTGCCATTTTTCTTTGCAGTATTTGGAAAACAATTCCGTCAAACGCTTAAGATGCTCTGCTATATATAAAGTCATGCAATAACAATGGACAATAAAAATATGTAATTGTATTATATCTAAAAAAGTAGGTATATCTCAAAAAATACTTTTGTATCAAAGTATAAACGATGACTCACGTTAAACCGACCGGGGTCCGAGCCGAGAGACGGCCGTAGCACGGTTAACCAATAAATTCACGGGGCCTACCATGATGACCTCTTTAATAAGAGGTCATTATGATAGTATGATTCTTATTATGAGACAGATATATCTGTCACTGTCACACAGTGGAACTCTGATGGCAATAAGAGGTTATGGCAAAGCCTCCTGTCCCGTCTCGAGTTAAGTACCTTTGAATGCGCAGTTATCTCTAAGTCTGTGGTGGCCGAGGGGTTTGAGCAGTCGTCTGCTACGCAAGAAACGCAAGTTCGAATCCCAGTAGCCTGATGAGTGCAGCACCAATGGGTTTTTCTAAAAAAAACTTATATGCAGTGATTTCACACCATGATTTTTCGGTAAAGGAAAACATCGTGAGGAAACTTGCATAAGTCTGAGAAGTAGGTAATTTAAAGGCCGTACGTATAGTGCCTGAGACGGAGATAGACTCACCATAGGGTATTGCTACCTACTATACCTCTGCCTCCCCTTCGGGGACTACGGTATGTGTACGAGTCTGTATATCCGTATGACGCGGGGCGAATCTAAGCTTGCGCAGTAAACCCACAATTTTTTCGCGTTCTTAACTCATGACTGGCCTTGTGCCTATCTTACATTACATATGCTCACGCCTGTATTCCCCGAAGGGGTAGGCAGAGGTATTATAATCACAACACCCACTTTTCACCGAATTGTGCCTATCTATACTAATATTATAAAGAGAAAAGATTTGTGTGTAAGTATGTTTGTAACGAATTGGCTCAAAAATACTGGACCGATTTGAAAAATTATTTCAGCAATGGATAGCTACATTATGAGCGAGAAATATATGACATATTTTATTCTCGCACTCCGACGAGAACGGGAACTACGCGGATGAAACCGCGTGACGTCCGTTCCTCACGGCAACTGAGTGACGTCCTAACAACGACAAAATCCGGCCTTAACTGCGGCCCAAACTCGGCTCGGACTCGGCACCGTATAGCGTTACTCATCCTTGTTTCAGGAAACTGGTAATATCATTATAATATTTTGTCTTTCCAGAAAAAACCTTACAGAATGCGCTCACCAAGTCCGAGCGTCAATGGTGGACGTAGAACACTTCTTGAAGAGGATCCCACAGTCCTCAATGCAAGGAAAGTGCTTTGTCGCTTGTATCTTGAAGAGAAACGCCATAATAAGAAAAAATAAAATAGATAAAAATAATCTATTAGAAGTTAACAGAGCTGTGTACGGCGAGGACAGCGAAGTAATGGCTCGTCTAAAATCAGCCATAGATGAATGCGATAAGGTCGTAGATAGCATTTTCGAGATCTGCGAGTACGCATCTTTGTTCAATGACTGTATGCATATGAAGATGGAGCATATATTGGATAAGGTGACAATGGAGCGGCGAATGGAGGCCTTGGGGCAAATCACCTCCAACCCAGATGAATGGAATGATGATGACGATCAACTACTCAAGCTGGTCAAAGATGAACTCTAAAGTGTGTGTGCTATAGTAGACATTATGTGTTTGTTGATCGTGAAATAAAAGATGATTTAAGTAGATTTTTTTATTTCCTTTCAAAATTTCCTAATATAAACTGTTCGATATGCTTCCCTAAATGTTAACACTAAAAGCGAACGTTCATACAAAATCAACTCGAATGAATACAGTGTTGATTCGAGGTGTCGGGGGATTGTCAAATATTTGCTCAAATGTTGCAACACTTCAATTTGGAGGTGGCAAATATTTGGCAGTGTATTATATGCGCCAGCGCTCAATTGAAGCCCATATATTTAATTTAGTTGTTGCCTACAAAAATAACAGGTCATAAAAGAACTCTGGCAACATTAGAGCAAGTGTCAATAAATAAAGTTGGTATGTAATAAAAAAAAACATTTCGTGATTATTTGGCGAATAAATTTTGATCAATATAGCAAAATAAATATTTTAAGCGTCTCAGAATTTTCGTTGTTTTAGTTAAAGACAAAATCACACAAAAATAAATACTAACATTAAACAAATCAGTTCTTTGAAAGATCACCAAAATCATATTGTTACATAAATATCAAAATTTGAGCTGCTTTTAACTAACAATTTCATCAGAATAATAAGTTGTAATGTACATACAATCTCAGTTCAATCCTTTGCCATATTATTAAAAATCATGAAACTAATAAAACTACATAAAAAACTTTTGTTTTAAAAGTATAGATGCTAAAAATTACACAGCAATGTTACGGGTTTGTCACCGTTTTCGTAATCTATACTCGCTAGCGTCTTCGCCGAACATTTGTGACGTGAAGAACTAAAATATCTCATACAAATATTGCAAGTGACGCTAGCGAGTATAGATTACAAAAACGGCGGTAAACCAGTGATAGGGGTACTGCTTAAAGCTACCTCAAATTATGTTAACACTTGTTTGAAATAAACGCTTAGCGTTATAATACATCATCTGTGGAATAACAAGCGTGTATTGTACACGTGTGTGTGTGTACCTGCACCTTAAAGGTGCGTCCACATGCCGCCGCTCGACGCTCGTTTCCAGCGACAAATGTGGTCACGTGACCCCATTTTAAATTTCTCGCGACTCAAAGAGAAAATACGCCATGCAGCCGCTCGTTTTCAGCGGCAATCAGTCGCTCGTCGCTCGTTTGGTGATGGTGTAATTTTTCGTGATTCAAAGATGGGCCAAAAGTTCAAGTAGAGAGAAATTAGCATACCCGATCCAGAAAATCTAACGGTTGATGGAATGGCTTTACCATATCTGGTAGTTGGTGACGAGGCATTCCAATTAACAGACTACTAAACGAGCGTCGAGCGGCTTACATCAGGTTGCATATTTACACTCTCAATACTTCCCAGCGATAAAGCTCAACATTTTCAGCTTTATCGCTAAATATCACGTGACCACATTTGTCGCTGGAAACGAGCGTCGGGCGGCTTCAGGAGGTTGCACCTTTACGCACATTTAGACGCACGGTTAGAGTTTAACGTGTCATAACCCATAACTACTGTAGGTCGCCTTGCCCACGCGTTTTTACGGCGTCACATGATGCAACGTGCCACGACTAATTGAAAAAAAAAGGAACTGACTATACCAGTTGAGCCCATAGACTTGCAATAAATCAACAGTGGGAACCTACATGTGGGATTTTTTTATTGTATCTGGCAACATAATGTACTATACAATATCTGGCAGCATAATTTAACCTTTTTTCTTTGCGAACTGTGTCAAATAGAAAAAAAAACACCTTTACTTCGTGCAGTAGAAAAAGTAGGATCTCCCGCAAAAACTTCGATGATTTTAATAATTGTTCTATAAACGAAAGAAATCTATAACTTCTATGTGTATTTTGTCAAAAATACAGACATTGGCAATCAATAAATAATTTTAAAATGTCAGAGGTCTTAATGCAACTTTTATTGTGGCATTTATTCAATTAACTGCAATGGACAGATATCCAAAGTCGAGTATTTTTAAACGCATAATTTTGCCATAATGCATTGGCTAGTGGTACATATCAATTAAAAAACTCCTTAATTATTTTAATTTGATTTTATTTTATTGTGATAACAACACCTCTGCCTACCCCTTCGGGGAATACAGGCGTGAGCATATGTATGTTTTTTTAATTTTTCCTTGTTTACTTATTATTTATTTTTGTGTTATATTTGTGTGTCGATGTTCATTGGATGATATGTGGAACGTCAGACAATGTTTTTGTATGTTGTAAAATGCCTCAAAACTATAAAAAAATATTAAGGTACTTATTATATATTTTTCAATGGATATGAACCGCCAACCGATGCAGGCCAAAATGTTCGCCTACGAAGTCTAGACCCTATTTATAGCGTGCATACTTGCAAGGGCGTGCATTGAATTTCTAGAGGGGTAAGCATAAACAATAAGTAGGTAGGTAGGCAGGTAAATTACATACCAATGTGGCGCGGCGTAGGTACATAGGTAGTAAATTTGGTTACACAGACGAACAACACGAATATATTCAGTCATCACATTAGTATTTTGGTTATTGTGACATGGTAAGCACTGCTTATATGGAATGCACGCCCCTGTATACATGTCACTGTCATTCAGATGACCCCCACAATGAAGTTCATGGTGAAGGCTCAACTTTCTTATGCCAGCGGTAAACGGTGTCGTAACCAAACCATTCAATTACATACCTTATCACCTAGGTGTTACTGTCGATACTGTTCCTATACGATTACAAGTCTCCTAAGGTCCATTAACCGTTAAATATCAACTATTTAATATTATAATCTTAAAAAAGTGTAGATTTTATACAGTCTTAAAATGTATCCTTTAAAATTTTCACTATATGAAGTCCGAGAATTTTATAAAGGTAAAATTTATTTATTTATTTATTTATATAAATTATTATCAACTACTATATAAATACAACTTACCTAACATTAATACTACGAACGATCTAAACACAATATGTTATATGAAAATAATATTATAATGAAATTCTACATTACCTTGCAAAAAAATGTATTAATATGGCAGTTACTTAGACGAAAAATAAAAACATTTAAATCATAATAAGCGTAGAGTTCAACCTTAAAAAATATATGCAACCAAATATGGTTATATAACGATGTTTCAAATAGACTTGTTTTCTAACAATGTTATATAACAAAGGACATGAACTTGTATTATTAAATAGCTATATATATATATATATAGTCTAGAAACACATTACCCTAAGAATATACATTTTTATTTACTTATTGTATAATATGTATAGACTTAAATGGTTACACTTTAATGCAAAAAAACCGGCACAACAATTATATTAATTGTTAACAAAATACCCTCAGTAAGGAAAACAAATAATTCGTTTATTGGCACAAAAATATAATAACTCACATTTATTAACTTAACGCCTAGACGAAGTAACATTCTCTCGCCCTTACACTAACGTTAAAGATAAAAAAAATATGGAAATGAAATAAATCAGTCACGTGACATATGTCATCCCCGCACATTTTGTATCGTTTCTACTAGCGAAGCGTGTTACTTTGTCCACAGGCCCTTGTGTCCACAAGCTCATTCAGCATAATACTGATGTCTTCTTTTTTAAATACAAACCCCATTACAGACGCAGTAATAATCCAATATGGTGAGCAGTTTTAATTGAAATATGTGTAACCAAGTTGTGAACGATAAATGGTAGCACAGTTGTACTTGTCTACGGCCATTTTTAATCTGTAGTTTATTTTATAAATTTATGTTATTTGTCTGTGGGACGGATAGGCGGTCAGCGTGACATCTGACATTGACGTAGAGAGTAATTTGATTATTGACGCGCGTCCCGTCCTCACAGTTTTTTGTTAAAGTTTTTGTAATGTGTTAGAATAGTTTTCCGTATATTAATAATTTTGCCTCTTAGTTTTTGACTTTTCCATTCACAAGTATATATTATATCTTTATTTTTAAATATATACAATTAAATCGTAAAATGGGGTAAGTCACGTGTATCATTACTACTTAACTGTCTAAATACTTTGTGGGCACCAAAGAACGAAGATCAAAAATAGTAATAATTTTATTCTAAGAAAATCGCTTTATGTACAAAATACGATTTTAAACGGCAGTAAGTTTCAGTCACGAATACTTTATAATAAAATTATGTTAAAAAAGAATTGAATTTGTAACCTCAGACAAATGTACTTACTGTGGAGATATGTTTTAGATTGCATACTTTATACAGCGCAGTTAAAAAATGCAATTTCAAATAAAAAAATATTGTCATGGCATCCCAGAAGGGTCCCCAAAGGAGTAAGTAGAGATGTTGTTGCAACAATACCCACATTGCACCGAATATGATTAAGTGCCAACATGACAGAGGGTAAGGCCATTGCCGTCACTTCACAGACATATGCAGGTTTTCTCGCTATGTTTTCCTTCGTGGTGTGAATTCATTGAACATAAGTTTTTCGGAAAAACTCATTGGTACAGGCCCCGCTGGGATTCGAACTTGTGTCGCTTGCGTAGCAGAGGACTGCTCAAACCCAGAGGCCCCCACGGTACATGTGTGCTCTTAAAATGTTGATATCTAAATCAGCATGGTTATAGTCATAATTGATATTAGACTTAATGCGGTTTTTAATAGCAGGCAGCCAGTGGAAGAATTGTGATACATTAAATACATTTTTCAAGGTGGTCAGTGCCGAATCTCACATAGACGTCTGAAGTAAGTATATACATACTGGGTGTAGCTTGTGAAGACACGTGCCCCCTAAATAGGGACCTGGAAGGATACTATGGAGTTCCAACGGTGGTTGGTGTATCCATTACGGATTATCCACGGAAAAAAAACTAAATGTTAAGACTGCTCGGAGAAGTGGTTAAGGCAGCTAGAAGGGGGGCTAGGGAAGCAAGCAGGCGGAGCTAGGGCCGTTGTTGACTTCTAGGGGGTGGTAGGGCAGCCGCTGACGGATAGGTGGGGTAATTTGATAGCGCCGCCCTACAAACTGAATGAAGTTAGTTCAAGTCTAATAAAAGAAAATTCCCGATATGGTCTCTCGCAGTTGGTAGGGGGGAGTTACCGCCACTGCTTAACCGGACTAAAGGACCCAAGGGCCTCCAGCCAAGCTTAAACTTAAAAACTAAGCAACACAGCTAAGGGCACCCCGGTGCGGGGCTCGGAACTCGGCATAGGGCGTTGCTGGGGGAAGAGCTAGGGAGCTGGATCTGAGTGTTATAAGTCTAATCAAGAAAAGGGGTAGCTAGGGCGTCTGAAGGGAGCATAGACAGCTATCGGTGGGAAGGGGGGAAGCCTGGCCAGCTATCAGCGGGTAGGGGTGGGTATTAGGGTAGCGGTTGGTGAGTAAGGGGGTTAGTAGAGAAGCGTCAGTGCGGCGGGCAGCTCTGCACGAAGGAAGCGGGGAAGAGGCCGGAGCGACCGGTGCGCTGTAACGTGCCCTTGTACCAGCCATCGCCGCGCTTCTTGGACACCAACACTATATCATCCACCTTCAACTCCAGCTCGTACTCAGAGTTCGGTGGGTACGGCACGATGCATCTGAACCTGGAACAAGGCAAATGCTTTATTAAGCTAAAGGGGTAGTCACAACCTCATTTCACCGATTATTTCTCAGACATATGCAGGTTTCCTCATGATGATTGCCTTCACAGTAAAGCAGGTGGTGTGAAATCACTTAAGTTATTTAAGAAAAACGCACTGGTATTCGAACTGGCCTGCTGGATTGGAAGCGCTTTACAACGTTATATAAATTGTATGTAAGAAGTAATCTCTCAAACTACACATACGATCAGGGTTAACATTGACAGTATAGTAGACGAAGCGGCAGGCGGAATCTAATCTAAGACGTTTAAAGTTTAATAATATCGCTATCTCAATTGTATCCTTCGGTTTGTCTGTAAGTTTTTATAACAATAAAATACACATAATAACGTAAGCGTAATCCGCCATTGAAAAATAGTTCACACGTCACTTGATTGCGCCCTCTACCATCTTCCACAGATAACATAGATATAGAAGGCAAATTTAAGTTAATGAAATGTCATTCATTTCATTACATACAGATAAATAAAATTGAAGTGTCTGTATATAATTCTCAAACAGCTTTCACTAAATGCATATGAAAGTATACACGGTACTGACATTGTAAAACCAACTTTTAAGATTTTTCTCTGTCTGTCTGTTTGTTCCGGCTAATCTCCGAAACGGCTGGACCGATTTCAACGGGACTTTCACAGCTGATTATACAAGGAGCTTTTTTTTCGGGTCACATGAAATTAATTTACGCGGGTGAAACCGCAGGGTACATCTAGTGATAAAATAGATATATAATCACCTTTCTTTAACAGGTTGCGAGTGGTGTCTGTCTCGCCTCGTGGCAGTCACATCTAGCGACTGCGATTTGCGATGCTGCGACATCCACGGTCCTTCCGTACCACTTCTGTTGACGTTCAAAAACTTAATCTCTTTGAATAAAACAAAGCATAATTATAATTTAAATTAATTATTAATGTGATTGTGAATGGTAATGGCGAGTGATATTAAATGGCAAGCACATACAAACCAACACGAGCACAAACAAAACATGCTTTACTGTTGTGTTATTTTGTATAGATCATCATAACCCCCCAATTCCCCGCTCTCATCTCACTTTCATATTTCGTTACTAACACTTAGGTATTATTGCAGTTTTCATAAAGCTGTCGCTCCAGGATAATTAGATTCTCAATTGTGAACAAAAATTTTGTGTATTAAAAATTTTTTTTTTAACGCGAATGTATAAATTGATCTCTATTCTGATGTTAGAATTATTTGATTTAATTTAACCGGTAATATAAGTATGGATACAAAAGCGTTCAAAAAGTTCAAATAGGACATGAATTATCTACCATATAAATACCATTTTCATGGATTTAACTAGTCACTTCGACTCTCATTTTTCAAGGATCGAACAATTTGGTATATCCATATTAATGTAGGTGTGTTTTGTGTTAGTATGTCAGCAAACCTGTGTGCGTGGTGTTCGTGCAGCGGCATGACTGAAGGCCGCTCCTTGTGGCGGAGTCGCTCGGACCCCGCCGGTCCCCCCGGACCCCCCACGGCCCCCGGCAGCGTGCGCAGCAACTGTGACGGACACGACCCCGACCTGCCCCCTTCCCATTGTTAACGGACCAACTCGAGGTTCTTTTACAAGGGTCCCAGTAATTTGTTACTGAACCTTTTTTATTTGTTCCGATAAGACATACAATTATAAATGAACAATACGCATAATTCACCAATTATCATATAACATGGACCGGATACTGAAGAAAAAAATATATTAAAATTACCCTTATTTAAAAGAGCCGTGGTAGCCTTGAGGTTTGAGCAGTCCTGTACCAATGAGTTTTTCTAAAAAATTTATGTACAGTGATTTCACACCACGTCCTTTACGGTGAAAGAAAACATTGCGTGGAAACCTGCATATTTCTGAGAAGCAATGACTTATGTAAAGTGTCTGAGACGGCGATGGACTCACAATCTGGCACGTTGGTTGGCACTTAATCATCTTCGGTGAAAAGTGGGTGTTGTGATTACAACACCTCTGCCTACCCCTTCGGGGAATACAGGCGTGATCATATGTATGTGTGTACCCTTATTTAAGATACTAAAATTTCTCATCAAACATTATTATCTAGATTCAAGGACCTTGAGTTGGCGCCTCCTATCACAACAGGTGAAACAAACACACACAACGTGATGATGGGTGCTGTTAGTTCAATACAAATATCAACTATGTACATTTATACGTGTGTAATTGTATGCCATACATTTTTTTTGTATTTCAATATTTTCAAAAAACAAATAATTCATCCTGACATATTTTCGTGAAAGGGTCATTCATTTATAACTCTTACGTCTTTTTTCAATTTAATTGAAATAGAATTAATTAGTTGAGAAATCTTTTTCACTTAGGTTTTTAGTTATGTAACACTTATTAATTTCTTGAAAGTACATCTAAGCTAATTTGAATATTAAATGAATATAAATGATTACAGTTGAGAGACCCGTGGTGGCCTCGGGGTTTGAGTCCTAAAAACTTATGTGCAGTGATTTCACATCACTTACTTTATGGTGAAGGAAAATATCGTAACGAAACGTGTATATGTCTGAGAAGTAATTCAAAGACGTATGTATAATGCCTAAGACGGCGATGATGGATTCACTCTCTGTCACGTTGGCACTTAATCATGTTCAGTGAAATGTGTTGCTGTTACAACACCTCTGCTTACCCCTTCGGGGACCCTTCTGGGATGGCGTGAGCATATTCATTTATTTTTTTATACGATATTTAAACTCAAAATGAAATAGTAAGCTAAGCCTTTATGTTTTCAAAACACCCTCATAACATACCATCGCCCGAGATAAATGTTTTTGTTCTAAAGTTTCAAAAGTGATGGTTCATTCTAGTAACGAATTAAGCCATGTTATGTAATATGGGGAATATATTTAGTAAAAAAATGTCATGTTATATCCTTTCACGAAAATTATAAAAAAATATTAGATCCAGTAAATGATTAGATTTGAAATACAAAAGTGATGTAAACATTGTTCAATGTCGATGGACCTTTTATTGAGCATAGGGCGCGTTTAAATATAATATATACATTAGCTAAAGATAGTAAAAAAATCATATAGACAAGAAAGTTTAATGAGGCAATTATTTTGCCATTGTATTCTAACATTGAACGATTGAAGTCTCAATAAATTATCCTCGAAATTGCGGTAGCTTCTTTGAAATGGTGTTTAATGACCACACGAATTATATATAAACAGAACACAAACTCATGCGCATATCAACACAGTGTATGAAGTAATGGCGGTGAGTGTGTGACTCTTAACACAAGTAAATGAAGAAATATAATAAACACTAGCTGTGCCCCGCGGTTTTACGTGCGTAGACTCAACTTTACCGATTTCCTCTTATGAAGCTGGTCTTGAAAATTACTGACTCTGAGTCTGACTGGGAAATAACAGATGGAAAAATCCAAAACTTTAGGCCCACGTGTTCCGCAGAAGCACTTGACTTCAGACCAAACAGGAAGTCAGATATGTGTAAATGTAAAATTTATAGGGTTGTCACGGCTACTTATAGGTACGTTATGCGCTCACAAAACGAAAGAAAAATTATCCTAACATTTATCACTCGTCTATTGTCACTTGTCTAAAAAGTATAAAAATTTTAGAGCGACTAGCGTTCTGACATCTTGAATCGCAATTTTTTTTTATATTTTTTCTTTGTATGTCTGTCTGTCTGTTTGTTCCGGATAATCTCTGGCAGATAGTTGATGATACAAGGAGTCATTTAGGCTACTTTTATTTAAAAAGACATTTAGAGTTCCGCAGGAATCAAATTAAATCTACGCGGGAGACACGGCGCAGCTAGTATTAGTAAAGATAGATTAGAAGAATTATAAAAAAGCCGCTCACCTAACGTGCACCGGATGGGTGACTTGCATGAGTGAGGAGCTCGGCGCGTCCTCAAACACTGGGTTGTCCATACTGTACGCCGGCGGCGGTGATTTACACTTCTTCATGGCGGCCAGCCGCTTCATTAGACTAACGCCCGATATCGATGACTTCTCCGCTTTAGACTTGTCTTTTGACTGCGAACAGAATTTTATAACAGTTTAGTTTGGAATGATGTTATATTATGGGAGGAACTCGTGGCGCAATTGTTATTGCGCATATCATCTAATCCAAGTGCCTCGGAGAGCATGTTAAGCCGTCGGTCCCGGTTGCCAATTTAACATCTTCGGCGATCTTTGCAGGTCAGTTGGAGGCCTAAAATAGTCTTACAACTGGTCCAACCCAGATCACAAATTTTCCTCGTTAAAAGAGGTTGCGAAGTTCAGATGGCACTCCCTGGGTATAAAATCAGAGGGCACTCAGATGATCAGCCGCATAGGGTTGAATCAAGTGCCGACCCCAACAATGTATGGGATAAGGTCAGGGAGATGATTATGAGTATATTATGACTGATATATAATAAGCAACACTATGCAGTTTTGTTTGTGACATCTTCCGTGCATTATTGCCATTAACCGGGCAATAATCCAGACTCCGGGCTGCCACTGGGAAATTAAAGACGAGAAACTCAATAACGCTTTTCACGATTCGGGTATTAAAAACCCGGGACCTCGTGTTCCGCATTCAGGTTTCAGTCGCTTCGTATAAAAATTAGGTGATCAGCCACATCGGGTTGAATCAAGTGCCGACAATGTATGGGATAAGGCAAGGGAGGTGATGATAGTATGCCATATACTAAAGCTCGTTATGTTCAAAATGCAATAAGTTTCTAAATAACCTCTTTGAGAGATACAGAGGATTGAAACTCGCGTTAATTTTACAGTTGTGAATATTATATAAATAAAGTGCTTTATAGAACTCACTTTCTCAGATCGTGGAGTACTCTGTTGTGACTGACCCGCGGACGTACTCCACGTATATAGAAGCTGTTGGGCTGCAACAAACACATATGATAAGACAGTCAATTCCACGATGTCCCATATAGAGATCTATCATCCATATAAAAATATTAGTTAGATTTTACATACAAACATTCAATTCCCTTTTTACCCCATTAGAAACGGAATTTTTCAAAACATTATAGTAGATACCTACATCTCACGAAGAATACACGGTCTCAAAGTCATGTCTTCAGGTCCAGTGGCTTCGACTAGGCTGCTTCGTATAATTTAGTCAAAAATATGATCTTTACTTAATAATACTGTAAATGAAAACATGACTAAACATTCGCTTACTGTACAGGTCCCGTCACGAGCTGTGAGCGCTGAACTTGAAAGCGCTGTACTATATTTATGAGTTTGTCTCTTCTGTCTGTATGGCGCGACGCAAATTAAATATATGCGCAGTTACCCCAATTATTTTCAATGAGCGCTCAAAACGTGTGACGGCAGCAGAGTTGATATTGTATTTGGTTATAGCAATAAGTAAACAAGTGTTACCG
Source organism: Watsonalla binaria (assembly GCA_929442735.1). Lineage (NCBI taxonomy): Eukaryota > Metazoa > Arthropoda > Insecta > Lepidoptera > Drepanidae > Watsonalla > Watsonalla binaria. The sequence continues at coordinate 7,580,644 of OV838938.1, forward strand.
TTAGTAGTGGTGGGACTATTGGCGCGCGGCGGGGCGTCAGGGGGCGCCACGGCCGGGGACCCGGCGGGACCCGCGGGACCAGCGGGACCCGGGGTACCTGCGGGACCTGCGGTACCCGCGGGGGCCGCGCTCTGAGCCCCAGAAGACCGCGCGCTACTTGGTGCGGGGGCGCTCTGTAACGAAAATTCCACAATATCTGACGCTAAGTACAAATACGATCTATTTCGAGACGGAGACTTATCTTATAAACGACTTAGACGTATGAATATAAATATAAAGGCGTATGAATATAAGAAGATACCTTTTCATGTTTGGAGCGGGAGCTAGAGGTGGGAGCCACGTAGTTCCCAGGGAAGACTCCGCTGCGCTGCGACCGCTCCGACCATCCCTTGAACCAACCGTCGCGACAACGCTCCGTCACCGTGTAAACGCCTAAAAAGTGTAAATAAAAATAATGTAGGTAGACCATTCGCCTACCATCTTCTTGGAGCGTGCAAATCGCGAGATGGAACATCTCAGTAAGAGCCAATTGTAGGGTGGAACGTCTCATTGCGAGCTGCCAATCGCGGGGTGGAACATATCAGTTTGAGTCAATTGCGGGGTCAAACATCTCATTGCGAGCCAATCGCGGGGTGGAACATATCAGTTTGAGCCAATTGCGGGATGGAACATCTCATTGCGAGCCAATCGTGGGGTGGAACATCTCAGTAAGAGCCAATTTCAGGGTGGAACATATCAGTTTAAGCCAATTGCGGGGTGGAACATCTCATTGCGAGCCAATCGCGGGGTGGAACATCTCATATTTATATATATCATACATATTTTAAAGCAATAAATTGAAATTTAAATTTAAATATCAGTGCGAGCCAGTTGCGGGGTGGAGAAACGCAAACTAGATATTTTGGTCTATATATCCCTACTCTTTGTACAGCATAAATCCATATAAATTAATTTTGTTGGTTTGAACGTCACAGTTACAACGTTACGGATCTCGATACGTTTTTTACTAACATTCAAGATACGGTTTTTGCTAACATAATATAGGGGTTGAACTCGGATGGATTTGTAACTAGGTGTTTTAAAGGTCACTCAAATTTGGGTTGGGAAGAGATGTTCTTAAACTGGCAAATGAATAGGTAATGGGTGAATGACCTCCTTTCCTGAGCTCCAGTTCGTCGGGCTTCTGAGGTCGGTAGGCGTAGAGAGCCACGTAGGCGGCGGGCAGCGGCCGCTCGTGGCTGCGCGCGCGCCGCCGCCCGTCCAACAAGCTGGTGGCCACGATCTCCGCCGAGTGTCTAAACCACACACAACATGTATCAGACCCTATACTATCCTATTGGACCCTATCCTTCTGCGAGAAAGGATGAATATTTTTTTTATACTATATTTGTATGTCTTTAATTACCTGTATCTAGTGTAATTGGCATCGCTTGCCGTTCTTATTATTGAATATATTCATTAATTAATAGTAATGTATATAGGTTTTATTTCTTAATGGGTACTCTATTTACGGAAGTTGATAAATTCATTGAATTGAAATGATAATTAAAAACTTGCTTTTTTTTTAAGTTTAGTGCTGAAAAAAAAACTGTTCATAATAAGTTAGTTTTTAAAAAAAATTGCTTATGAAACCTTTCATAGTGGTTGACTGGTAGAAAATGCTATAGCATAAGTCCGCCTGAGTACATGATTGCATTTAGCTTAAATAAATAAATAACATTACAATTAACACCCTTTACACATAACAGGTAAACAAACTTAGAGTAGGCGCTTAGCGCGCGTTTTTTTTATTACATCTGATGATCATACTTTTCGATGCAGTATACAAAAATATGATACGAATACAAAACCACACATAGTAATTTTTTTACGCAATGTGAGGCGTGTTCCGAGTCATTCTGCCAGAGTTGCACTAAAAGCTTTGTCTCTGATGCAATATTTATAAATGTAATTATTCCACTGACTTGGCTAATGTTGCACATACTAGCTAGCGATTTCATAACTTAATTAATTTGATATTTATTCGGAATATTGTCGTGATCCTAATATTTCGTGGACGCACCTCGACTCGTTGTGCAAGTATCTTTTCAATACTTTGAAAGTACTATGTAAAAAGTCTAATCGAATAAAGATATTTTTAACTTTAAGGTGAGCACAGTTGCTTTTACGTCACACTTGCTATCGTTACTTAATCTTAAGAATAATATGCGTTACAATAACATACCTGTTTTGTGGGGCATGATTCCCTTGCAGATGTGTGGTGGGGGTCAAACTATGTCGTTTCTCTCTGTGGTCACCCGAGGCACTGAGCGCAGCTTGCAGCCCCAATCCGAAGTTAAGCAAAGACTCCCCTCCACTCCCTCTCAATACCACGTTCTTGCTAGAAGCGGCCTCCGATCTCGAAGGTTCATTATTGCTTGTACCCTCATCGTTTTCACTGTTGCTTTGTGAAGTGGTGTTGGCCGGCGGCGCATTCGATTTGGGACTCTCTGGTAAGGTCACGTTTAGAGAGGTATTGGTTGCGGTGGAGCTTTCGTTTAGAGTCAGGACGCCCATGGATATGTCGTCAACGGCTTCCCCTTGGGTATCATTAACTGGGGGACATCGTGTGTCACTCCCCGTTGAGATCCTAGCGTCATTCCCCGTCGAGACCCTAGCGTCAGTCCCCGTAGTGACCCTAGCGTCATTCCCCGTAGGAGCCCTCGTGTCCGGCGAACCGGGCAAACTGGGTTCAGCACTCTCACACGTACTGGTATCTGAACTAGTATTAGGTGTAGTCGTCGAACTCACAACCGACGGAGTGTTCATACTGGAACTGGAGTCCGAACTTACGTTCGTAAAATTCGCAATGGTGACCGGAAAATCCCGAACGTTCTGGTACGTAGTTTCAACTTTATGTACCGGGGTGGAGTTGTAATCGTACTTGACCAATCGCAGACGATCGTAGCTATCGCCTATTCGCGGTGCGCTCTGCACCATCGTCTGGTGTTTTGTATGGACGTTGGTGAAGTGTATGAGGTCGAGGGAGTGTTTGTGGGCCGCCTCCATGATCCGGGGGTTGTGTGGGGGCTGAGGGGTCTGCAGTGGTGGACTGTAGGCGGGTTGTGGGGGGCTGTAGGCGGGCTGCGGGGGACTGTAGGCGGGCTGTGGGGGACTGTAGGCGGGCTGTTGGGAGCTGTAGGCAGGGTGCGAGTGGGTCATCGGGGCCATGTTCTGGTAGGCAGGCCCACTAGACGGGGCTGACATCGACATGGGCTGGTAGCGGTGAGACAGCTGCAAGCAAAAAAAAATCTTAAGATTTACAAAATACGACACACAAGTTGAGTTTTGTATTCTTAAAATGGTATAATATTATTGAAAAGAGTAATTTCTGAGTTTCTTGCCAGGTTCTTCTCAGTAAAAGCAACCTTCCGAACCTGGCGGTAGCATGTATAATGCTGTATAATTAAGTCATTCTGACGGTTTGAAAGTACTTTGTAAAAAGTCTAATCGAATAAAGATATTTTTGAGTTTGACTTATGACTTCGACTTTAGAGTTTTTCGTCAGAATTCGATATTCGACAGAGGAATTCGAGGGATCGTGAATGTTAAATACAAGTGATCCCATATAATTAAGTATACTATTTGGTCCAGCCAAAAACGAATTTATATGCTAAATATACTCATTCTAAAGTGTCTGTTTAGAATGCCAATGCAAAAATTATGAGTTCGCAACTATAGATGTACTAGCCTTGCAGTCGTAAATAGCAATAAATGATATTGTCTCTATCTATATGTACCTGTGCATGATGTCTGTGCTCGGAGTGTCCAGGTCTCGCGTGGTCGGGCAACGGCGGCACCGGCCGATTAAGGGGTATACTGCAATTAATATTGCATACAATGTGTCAAACACCTGTTTTACTACTTAATGATGTACCTGCATGCATCCAATATAAATACTTATATTGATAATATGAAATCTACAAGATGTTCGGCTGAGTTTCTTGCCAGTTCGCATACTACATTTATTTACTAAATATCAATATAGGAACACTGCATGATGATTTGTATGCAATTACTTACATAAATAAGCTCACACCTGTATTCCTTTCTTCATTCTATATTGCAATCATCATATTTCACCATCATTTATTTATTTTTTATTCATAAATCAGCACGACATAACATCAATTGCGCTAATTAGACAAAACGATAGTTATATACTCAAGACAAATATTAACACAGATGATAAAATACACGAGACAAATATGAACATATAAAAAATAAGAGAACAAAAACGACAACGAGGCAAGGCAGCAGAATAACAAAGTTTCAAGTCAAATAATTGTCATCATCATGAATTTAAGAGTAATAACTCTTGTCGGTGTAACCGATGCATTTCTTTCCACTTGTCTCTGTCCAGTGCCATCTCTTTGACCTCCTTATACGTCATGACAGACACCTTTTCCTTAACTTGTCTCATGTATGTTAGCCTTGGTCTTCCTCTCCTTCTCTTCCAAATAATTATAGTGTGTCAAAAATGTTTACCTGTTCATCAGCTGCCGCGCGGGTTGGTTTAGTTCAACGAAGGCGATGGGGAAGATGCCGACGCGCTGATCGAGCCTGCCCTCCGCCCAGTTCTCGTCAACACGACGGTGCACCGTTATTATTGCACCTGCAATATTGGAATTGTCATCATTAGCCGCATTAGTGGCTGAGCGAGCAGCCTCGGTAGGCAGTCACGCTAGGCAAATCTTCGGTCGGTCACGAAAATTAAATTGTTAATATGAAATTAATCTTCCACTAGCGCACATAAAAAAAGTTGGATCCTTGGCTACAGCGCAGCCTCACTGTGGCTCGGGATAGCCGCATGCGGTAGCGAGGCAGCTCGCTTTGCTGAGCACGCGGCTTATCATTTTAAAAGAAGTAGGTTTAAGGGTAGTTCCATCTCCTTCTGTGATACGGATATAAAAAGGGATGGACATAGTTTTCGTTTCATAAGGGGGGTAAAGTTTGTAGAGGTAATCTATAGAGCTACTGATCCAATTTCAATGATATATTAACCCGAAAAGACTTTATAGTGGTCGTTAAATTATATGCGGTTGTGACCACGGGGCTCAACTTATGAATTCTTTACTCAAAGGACTAAACCGAGTTTTTAAAAAAGCGACAAATAGAGTACCTTTTCAAATGGGTTAAAAGCAGCGACATCAACAGCTTAAGTGACAATCTTGTTAAAAGTGATTGCATACCTTTATCGAATGCCAGACATCCTTCCTCGTCGGGCGCCGACATACGGAAATCGTATAAAGCCTTGCACAGCGCCGTCGGAACTGGCAACGGAACCACGACCTATAAACAAACCATTTCAATTCACATACTTGTGTTATACTAGTTCATAAATAAAGGAAGAGTTCTTCTGACGGCTTGTAGTTTTAAAAATACTCGGATACTGGTTTCAGTACAAAGATATACAAGAACCATTTTTTTTTATTGGATGTTGGTAAATATTGATGAATAAATATAATTGGAGGAGGAGGAGCTCGTGGCACAGTTGCTATTGCGCATTTCATTCGATCAGCGAAGTTAAGCAACCCTAGCCCTAGCCAGTAATTGGATGGGTGACCGCCCGAGTTCCCTCCGGGCCTCGGAGAGCACGTTAAGCAACAAATCAATTTATCATCTTTGGCAATCGTTACAGGTCGGTCGGAGGCCTAAAATAGTCTGACATCTGGTTTAACTCAGATCACAGATTTTCCTCGTAAAAGGGGTTGCGAAGGTCAGATGGCAGTCGCTTCGTATACAAATCAGGTGATCAGCCACATCGGGTTGAATCAAGTGCCAAAGAGATGAATGAATATTATATGTACTACAAAATGCGCTAGTAAAAGGGAAAATATTGCAAAAAAAATGTTATTTTAAAATGTCAAATAAGGGGTTAAGAACCTGCACATATGTGATGGGGAATATGCCAGTTCTTCCGGAATTCTCTCCTTGGTACCAGTACGAATCCAACTTCTTCTGCAGTAAAATTGTATCGCCCTTTTTGAACGAGAGGTCCCTGTCAATGGAAAGTGAAATTAGCATGTTAACAATGAAGTTTAAAGATGAATAAAGCTAATGGATATGATTCCTGTCTAATAAGTGAGTGGCGTCGGTAAACATCCGAATAAAAACATTTATATATTGTATTAGCTTTGCCCCGCGGTTTCACCCGCGTAGACTTAATTTTATGGGTGGCCCGCGGATCCCAAATATTTTCTTTAATTAATAATAGCCTAAGTTACTCCTTGTAACGTTAACTATCCGCCAGTGAAAGTCCCGTTTAAATCGGTCCCGCCGTTTCGGAGATTACCCAAAACAAACAGTAAGGCAGACAGAAAGAGAAAATTTTTAAGTATTGCATTTTCTGTCAGTATCATGTAAACAAACAGACACTTCAATGTTATTTATCTGTATAGATATACCCGACGACCCGATAGCTCAGTGACGTTGATTGTAACATCGAAATTTCAGATTTGGTCTTGCTTTTTTTCTGGACATTTTCTTAACGACTTGAAATTTAAATTGATTGTACTTTCAAGTCACAAATATTTACTCTTCAAAGGGGATTGAACACAAAGTCAGTTAAACGATCCATCAGATCATTGGTGCAATCCAATTTTTTATAAAATTTCGCATTTGTATAATAATTAAAGTGAGACCTAGGTAAGATATTTATTATAGATTGGTATCATACCGACAAACGTGACATATTAAATGACACGTCGCCGCTCATTTGATAAACAATATATCGCGTTACGCTTTGTGTGGGAAAGCTTACAAAGTGAAACAAATAATATTTTTATTTGTATTGAACACTTTACACACACTTAACAGTCATAAGATAAGGTATATTATGAGAATATGCTCATTTCCTATCTAATATCAAAAAGCTGTAGCAGCATTTCTCTGCTCGCTACATAGATGGCGCTACTCGCTAACAAATGTGAAGTTTGTAGACAAAAACACGAAAACCTAAAATCGCGCAATAAGAATTTTCCAGCGCATTGCAGTATACTTATATATAAGTTACCAAATAAAGCCAGTTGGAGCCACTGTTCCTCAGGCATGACCACCGCCTGGTTGTAAGATCTTTTCTATGCTGGAGATGAGCATGATCACTCGCTCTCTCCACAATACTAATGATATTTGTATATTGTCGTAATAAATTCGCTTTTCCTTCAGTCACTCTATATTATTTTGCTTAACATATGCAACAACAATCTTATCTAATATATAAAATGTCCATGTCACAATGTTAGTTACCATAGATTTGTATGAAATTTTGTGTGCAGATCGGGTAGGTCTGAGAATCGGCCAACATCTATTTTTCATACCCTTAAATGATAATGGTGACCACCCCAAAAAAATATATGGCAATACAACGTTTGCCGGGCACAGCTAATATAAGTATATCATTAAGCCCTCGAGTATTTCTTCTGCAGCAAGTAAGGCTACTATTATTTTAAAAACATATTAGGGCTCCGCGGGCCACTCATAAAAAAAATACTACGCGGGTGAAACCGCGGGGCACAGCTAGTAGAAAATATTATGTTTTCTAGAGGTCGTTTCTCTCCGCCTAATGCCTATCCCATACCAATAAACATATTTGTTTATTTAAAAAAAATATGTTCAAAGTACACAGTTAGACCATTTACTACCGGTCAACTTTTTAAGATAGGACAAAACATAATCAGTGTGATAATATTATTGGTTATGGGGGAAACTCACCCAGGTTCCTTAGAAATGAAATCGTGCATGGCCCTCGCGTGTGGTGGCAGTTGTTTCGCATCGCCGCGTGGGACTCCTTGCTGGGCTTGCGCCTGAGATACCAACACAATACATTTATCACAAGGAATAAGGAATTATACATACAGCTACATATACAGTACCCCTATCACGGGTTTAACGTAAACTATACTCGCTAGCGTCACTCGTAATATTTGTATGAGATATTTTAGTTCTTCACAATTTCTCATACGAATATTCGGCGAAGACTCTAGCGAGTATATATAACGAAAACGGTGGCAAACTCGTGATAGGGGAACTGAAAACAAAACCGTAACCGTACCGTAGTAAAGTATTGGGTTATAAATAGTCAGAACCTGGTTGACCGAGCGCAACTCGGTTCTTTTAAATTATGTTTTCTCATATATGTAGGTATGCTACGAAAAAATTGAGCCGATTAACGTCAGTCTCGAACCGGGGTAATCCGGGGGAAACTAGAAACTGGAAGCTTCACGTTTGAACTACCATAACTTGACAGATCTCGGCGAAATTCACTGCCGTATTGTATGAGTTTTTAGTGCTTGAAAACATGGTCAAAACGATGTTTTCCAAAAATAAAACCTAGCTAGATCATTTTTTTGTCCCTAAAACCCCCTACACCCAAAATTTCATGAAAATCGTTGGAGCCGTTTCCGAGATTCAGATTCTATATATACAAGAATTGCTCGTTTAAAGGTATTTTATTTTATAGGATTTTATTTCGGTAACATTTATAGGGCCATTCTTATAAGGGATACCTTTGTAACAGCCGTGAAGACATACAAATTACGTGGCGATTGCCTCCAATTAAAAGTGAAATATTCCTGATACCCCTGGTGTGGACATTTTTATTTACGTAAGTAATTTATTTTAGTAATGGAGTTAAAAAGTTCTTCTTCCTCTATTCAATAAGAGCTCCATCATCAATGTAATTTGGTTGGAATTTCACGACTAAACAAAACAGCTTTCTGATTGCAAAAGGCTAGTGACACGACACACCTAGAGTTGTTACTCACGCAGACCTTTATAGTTCATAATATGGGCTTCATTTAAGAAGTTTACAAAAAATGCGCGTTGTTTGGAAATTGGCAATATTTACGTCCCGTGTCTCGGAAAGCACGTTAAGCCGTTGGTGCTAGGCCTGATCTCTGGTCGGATTTCTACCCCATCGGACTGTGAGAGTGAGGGAATAAAGAGTGCACTTGTGTTTGCACACACACACTTGTGCACCATAATATCCCCTACGCAGATAGAGATTAGCCACCGTAACCGTTATTCGGTGAGAGATCATTATTGATGAGACAAAATGACGAGAGGTAACCCGTGGTAACCGACGCAGGGACCTTAGAAACTCTACATTTACATGTGTGCATTGTGCGCCTGTTACCGAGCAATGGGACCTAAATTCTCAGTACACAATTCTTGAGTGCTTTATAGGGGCAATATGAATTGGTATGGAAGTACCTGTGAATGTGAGGCCCGAAGTCGGGCCGAGTTGAGCGGCTTCCTCGGCGTCGAGTTGCGCATGCCTTCGAGGATGCGCATGAGCAGCACGTTGGGCGGCAGCTCGTCCACGCGCGCCTCCACCACCACGCGGCACTCCGGGCATCGCAGCTCCTTGTGCGACTCTACTATCACCTGGAACGAACACGACACTACTTGGAACATGGATAAATATAATTAAAACATTTATTTATAATGAAAGGATTGGCAGAGGTGTCGTAACAACAACACCCACATTTCACCGAATATGATTAAGTGCCAACAAAACAGAGGGCGAGTCCATCGCCGTCTCAGGCACTATAGATACGTCTTTGAAATACTTCTCATACATATGTATGCAGGTTCAACACGATGTTTTCCTTCAGCTTTTAGAAAAACTCATTGGTACAAGGACCGCTGGGATTTGAACATGCATCGATTGCATAGCAGGTGACTGCTCAAACGGCCACCACGGCTAGAAGCTTACTTTAGTCTTATTTAAAAATAGATGTAATTTTTTATGTCAGTACCACATGTTTATTATAAATGTAGCGAAAAGGTGTTCATTTGGATTTACAAATAGTTAAACACTTCAATATACTTCATCTTTGTGTATTGATTTGATAACCACTATAGGTTCACTTGTCTTTTGACATTATCAGTGATTCGACCGGGAAAGGTCGCTGAGAATGTTATAAATAGTACGAAAGGGAACGCAACTTATACATAGTTTCACACCTACTGTATAATGTCAATAAAGGGATTCTTGTACATAACATTAGGTCTTTATATTAGAAAATTACTATAAGAAGTGCCGTTATCTTTTTACAATAAGAAGTGCCGATAAATATATTAACACATTCACTGCTAACATTTCAACTTCTTCGTAAATTCTTCAGTTGGACGCACATACGCGTCGTTAGCACGAACGCGTTAAGACAGTATGTCAATTACAGTACATGAGATAGCTTGGTTAATGAAAACAATATAAAACCAATTAAAGGACACCTCTGCCTAGTGCCTACCCCTTCGGGGAACACAGTCGTGAGCATATAAGTTGTATAAGTGGAGAGACTATATCTATACAGATAGATAAAATTTAAGTGACTGTTTGTAATTCTAAAATTACACCTATTGACTAAATGTATATGAAAGTATACACGGTACTGACATCTAAAAACTAATTTATAAAATTGTTATCTGTCTGTCTGTGTGTTTGATCCGGGTAATCTCTGAAACGGTTGGACCGATTTTAACGGGACTCACTGGCAGATAGCTAATGTTACTAGGAGTAACTGGGGCTATTTACATTTAAAAAACATTTTGGGTTAAGCGAGAACGAAGTTAAATCTACGCGAGTGAAACCGCAGGGCACAGCTACTTACAGATAAAGTGAGGTGACTATTTCCCTAACCATTCTGCCTTCAAGATCGATAGAATAAAATGACGTTATACTGTCGGTACACGTGCCGCTAAAAGGGAAGTTCTTAGAACTGGGTATTTTTGCGAACAAGAATTTTGTCAAAAGCCTGCGTGAATATTACGTACGTAAGTATTCCCTTAAAATATCAAGATTTCCATATTTTAAGATGCAAATATGTTGAAATAAATCTGTTCCTGTAGCGTTATATTTAATACAATAAGTACCTAGATGACCGAGCTTTGTTCGTTTACTAAAAATAAAACCTAGCTAGATCGATTTATCACCCCCGAATCCCCTTAAATTTCAAGTAAATCGCTCGAGCCGTTTCCGAGATACAGATTATATAAGAATTACTTGTTTATGGGTGTAAAAAGTATAATTTTGGAAATTGCAAACAAGGTCACTCTTTCTTTATTTAGATTATATATAACACACATATCTACACATGCTATCAGCATGAATATAAACAAGGCTCCGTTATCTAATCAATTGAATATTCAAGAAATGTATCAAGGCAAATAATAGTCTTGGCTTGCGTAGGTATTATTTCATTGGAACGTCTGTGCATGAAAACTTCCGCGTAGGTTGGGTTATAATGGGTTAAATGTAACGGATATTTACGTTGGAAACCATGAAATACTAGCAATAATCGTGGAACATCTTAAAAACTAGCTCTTTCTTCGAATCAAAAAGCATAATTTTTAGCCGTAGGATCTACCGATTCAAAATTACAAACATTTGGATGAGGTAGATTTTTAAAATTAGCTAAGACAAGAGGAAAATTTAATTAAGATAATTTTAGTTCGCATCATCTTTCATAAAAATCTTCTACAAATGTTCTCCATGTCGCGTGCTTTGAATAAATACATCAATTTTAAATTCTCATTTTCGTCTTTGTTTCTTATACAAGAAAATTACCTAATATAACCCTTTAATAAATATACCTATAATCTATACGGATAAATTAAATTGAAGTGTCTATTTGTAATTGCAAAATAACAGCTTTTTACTAAATGCATATTAACATATACACGAACTTGGGAAAACCAATAAAAAAAATATTTCTCCGTCTCTTTGTTGCGGATAATCTCTGAAACGGCTGGACCGATTTTAGCAGGACTTTCACTGGCAGATAGCTAATGTTACAAGTAGTAACTTAGGCTACATTTATTTAAAAAACATTTAAGTTTCTCTACGCGGGTGAAACCTCAAGGCACTGCTAATTAATATATATAAATATACATACATATACTATACGTTTACTGAACATAATCAAATGAAATCAAAGGCGATACGAATAAAATTGTAATCAAACTGATGACATACAAATTAATGTCGCGCACAAAGACCCGCCAACATCATGGGGCTTTATAAAAATGTATGAGGCTGCAAAGTTACAGATAAATGTAAATATGGGTGTGTTTCACGTCTGTAAGAAAAGTACACTCAACATGTGATACGTGAGATATGGTAAGGTCAGACAAGAAAATACTTTACCTGTGTTATTTACCAATCAAAAATTATTTCGCTAGGACACATAATTAAATAACGCTAGAACTTGCTCGCAGAGAGCAGAGCGACAATGCGGAAATGCTTTTTATTTATAATTATTTTCAAATTTTGAGAAAAATATTTTTTTATGCTAGTTGGTTGTAAATAAAGTAGGACTAATTTCTACACTTAAATTTACCACACTGGTGTGGTGCAGCGGTAGCGAACCTCTTTTACTAAAATGCTTGTTATTTATAATAATGTCAAAGGGGGTTCTGACACAAGATGTCAGATGGATTTGAGAAAAATATACTTTTTTTTTTTAATGAATTAGAAGATTTTTTTTTCAATAATCACTTGACATTGGCGGAATAGTTTTACTTAAGCTCATCGCCATTAAATAAATAAAGGAAAGGAAAGGATTTTTTTATGTTAGTTGGTTGTAAATAAAGTAGGACTAATTTCTACACTTTATTTAATAACCACATGTTCAAACAAAAATTTTCTTTATCATCCTACTATAATATAATAATATATCCTTTAAGAAAATAATAATATAATATATTATGAGATATATGAGATGTGAATAAAATAAGGACTTCCTTTTAAGATGTCACATTGTCAAAAGACGCACGAAAATCACGATCAACTACGAGATATCATCTATACCCTATACATACAGATAAATAAATTTGAAGTATCTGTTTGTAATTCCAAAATAAAGTCCAAATCCATATGAAAATATATACAGTTCATAATACAAAATAAAATTTTCAAAATCTTTCTCTGTCTGTGTGTTTGTTCCGAGTATTCTCTGAAACGATTAGACCGATTTTAACGGGACTCACTAGTAGATAGCTAATGTTAAAAAAAAGTAATTTAGGCTAGTTTTATTGAATAAAAAACATTTAGGGTTGCGCGGGAATGAAATTAAATCTACAGGGGTGAAACCGCAGGGCAGAGCTAGTAATTAATATATTTCGGCGATCGCAACCCCATTGATGAGGAAAATCTGTGATCTGTGTTAAGCCAGTTGTCAGACTATTGTTTTTAGGTCTCCGCCTGAACTGTAACGATTGCCAAAGATGATAAATATGCAACTGGGACCGACGGCTTAACGTGCTCTCCGAGGCACGGAGGAAACTCGGGCGGTCGCCCATCCAATTACTGGCTAGGGTTAGGGTTGCTTAACTTCGCTGATCGAATGATATATGCAATAGCAACTGTGCCACGAGCTCCTCTGATGGCGAAGAAACGATATGACTTTTCTAATTTTAAATTTAAACTAGTGAATTCATCCAGCTGTTAAACAACAATAATTGAATAAGCGTTTACACGATGAACTCCCCTATACATTATCAAGGCTGAACCAGTTATTACACTCAGTTTATAGATCCAGCCCACCTCCCTAGACATAGCCCCCCTATAAACACAGAATAGTCCATTTAAAAGTTGCACCATCTCTTTCTTTCATTCAGATTCCGAAAGAGATGGACATAGTTGTAGTCCGAGTTTGATTTAGTCTTCGATTTTTGTATTTATGAATAAAAAATATTATTATTATACCATGTTTTGTACTAAGGGGGCTATGTTGTAGTGTGGATACAATGAATTACAACCACATTAACTTAATCCCACAATATAAATATAAGCTTTAAAAGCAGTAAGGAAAGTAGGCTTATTTTTTGGATTAAGACTGTTGCTCCATTGAGCATTGATTGATCTTTTATTTACATATTAGTTTTTATTCATGACATATACCGCAAAGACAAGGGAAGTAAAAATTCGACGCATGAGGTAGGATTACGAGTAGCTCAGTTGGAAGAGTAACTGCACGGTTTGCAGAGGTCGTGGGTTCGAATCCCGCCTCGTGTTCGTATTTTTCTTTACCCTTTTATTTACAGTCAAAATAGTGTAGATTCGTATTGAAGTTTTGAAAAATATATACGTGATCAGCCACGACGTGACACCTCCTTCTGTCATTATACCTATTCTGCTTATTGTCTCGTAAATACGCGCGTCTGTGTGAGTGTGTAATTGCGAACGATGTGTTCGTAGTATCCTAACTGGTTGTAAAGCTTACATTCAAACTGTTATAATACAATGTTTGATAACATGCGATGTAATCATGTAAATATTCCAATCATTGATTGATTACAGTTGCAGTTCGCACGGTTAACAATAGCAAGTACGATCAATAATCAATGAAATAATACTTACACTTGAATATACTGAATGGCAAAGAGGATAGCTTTGGGACAAAGCTTAGAACAGATATAGGATACTTAGACGCTAGTATATACATTTATGTAAAAACATAAATAAAATATAAGTTTATTTAGATTAACTTTCCCAAAATACATATATATGAAAGTATATTCTGTATTTTTCTGTCAATTTATTCGTAATCTCTGAAATGGCTGGACATTTTTTAACGAGACAGATTAACTGGCAGATTAATATTATTTATTTGTATTAAGGATCACTAACAGATGAATACATTTTAAAAGCATTAAGACTAGTATGTAAAAAATAAATATATGCTCATCTAATTATAAGTGAACACAGCTAGATCGAACTTGTTTAAAAGTAAAAAAACTGAATTTTTTTGCTGAAAACAAACTACTATTATATAAATAATACCAATTATTCTTGGAGCAGTTACAATTATTTAATTTTTTAAAATGTCATCATAATAATTAACCAGGTTGAAGAACCTGCGTTTGAATAATAATAATTAATCTGCGCAGTGTCTATGTGTGCGTAGGTATAAGGAGTAACATAGGCATTTGTTTAAGAAAAAAATATCTCTTAGTTATTTAGTTCTTATTGTTAATTCTACGCTACCCAAATTGCGAAACACACTCGTTTCCAATAAAACCATACATACAATGTGTTATATACATACACGAATACCCGTATTGTAATGCCATTCGTGGAAGCAACTCGACATGGTACTGATCACTAATTGTCCCACTTGTGACAGTGGCGGCGAGTTACAACGATTATAAATAGCCTACCCTCTGCACAGGACTTGTGTCTACGTCATCGCCCCCCAGCCCCCTGCTAGAGTCGGCGCGTGCCGAACCACTAGCCTTAAACACGTCCCTAAATAATACCATTCAGATCCGAACCCCGCACCAGTACCCCTATCACGGGTTTGCCACCGTTTTCGTAATCTATACTTGCTAGCGTCTTCGCCGAATATTTGTATGAGAAATTGTACAGCGCCTCCAAGCGGTGACGTGAAGAACTGAAATATCTCGTACAAATATTGCGAGTGACGCTAGCGAGTGTAGATTGCGAGTCACGCTAGCGAGTGTACTGGACGCCTTAGCTGTGTTGCTTGGATTTTAAGTTTAAGCTTAGCTGGATGACCTTGGGTCTCGTCCTTTTTCCTAGCTAAACAGTTGAGGTAACGCCCTACGATCTGCGAGAAACCATATCTATACATCTATGCAGATAAATAAAATTGAAGTGTCTGTTTGTAATTCCAAAATTACACCTTTTGATTAAATGCATATGAAAGTATAAACGGAACTTACTGGAGTAAAAAAACCAATTTAAAAAAAAACTCTGTGTCTCTTTGTTCCGGCTAATCTCCGAAATGACTGGACCGATTTTAACACGACTTTCACTGGCGGATAGGTAACTTATACGCGGTTAAAACCGCGTCATAAAATAAATCAGGACTCGCTTTTGCTTAGGTACATTAGTTGAGGACTCACTCATTTGGCTTTCATCACGCAGTACCTTCAACTTTCTTTACCCTTCTTTCTTTTTAAAATTACTAATTTAATTAGCACGACATTATACGAGTTCTTAGCGCGCCTTTGTATGATTCTATTCTCGGCCAATGTAGGAAGTAAGTGAGCCCTTCTGCTACAACTCCCTTTGTGAGTCATATAAATGACTTCCCGTGACGTGTGGTGGAGAAATCAACAAAGCCCATTATGTAGTTATGTTTGTGCCCTAACATAACCAAATGAAGGCTAAGCTGTGTCAGTTGCTTTTGGTTTACATATACAACAGAACCTTGTTGAGAAAAACTAAACTTATTCCATAAAAGAAAAAATCTTGAGTTTTTCTCCAAAAAAAAAATCAGAAACAAATTTACCGGACCGGTGTAATTTGGGCTCGAACCGGGGTATAGTCTAATTTCGCTATCATCCGATAGACTGGAAGTCTCCCGTATGAGCTATTATAACTAAATGTCGGCAAAATTTACCTTCGTATTGTAATGATATTGTAGAAATTTTTCATTGCCTGAAAACATTGTTAAAACGATGTTTTCTGTACATGAAACCTAGCTAGATCAATTTTGTGCCCCAGATACTCCTAACACGCTAAATTTAATGAAAATCGTTGGAGCCGTTTCCAAGATTCCGATTATATAAATATACTAGCTGTGCCCGGCAAACGTTGTATTGCCATATTTTTTTTTGGGGTGGACTACCCCTAACATTTAGGGGGATGAAAAATAAATGTTGGCCGATTCTCATAGATACCAGATAAGCACAAAAAATTTCATCAAAATCGGTCAAGCCGTTTCGGAGGAGTATGGCAACGAAAACTGTGACACGAGAATTTTATATATTAGATATATATACAACAATTGCTCGTTTAAAGGTATAAGATGCAGAAAGAGAAGAAGAAAGAAAAAGCACTCGCTTTTATATTTACCGATGTATTTATATAGAGGAGCTAAGAAAGGCTTATGATTGAAATGTCCTTGTTATTAATTAATTCCTAGTTTTAATCATTGTTCAACAAGGCCGGGTTGCTTGTAAGCTGCATTGGGCCGCATTCAGGGCTTGCAGACATAGTAACATTAACCTCACGTGTCGCTTGTAGTAAACGATACAAAATGTATGGGAATGACATATATCACGTGGCTAACTAATGTCATTTGGACAAATAGTATCAGATACTTAAGTACTTAAGTAAACGATGTTCAAGAAACCTACAGCATTTGTGAAAGTGCATCTTGCAGTTCGTTTTATAGACTGTAAAATGTAATGACACATAGACATACAATACATACAAACAGATCTATATAAGTATGTACACAAAAAAAATCGGGTAAAAACTAAAACATTAGAACACTCTTTAAATTATTTCACGCATCTTATCAAATATTCGTAAACGAAACCGCGAAAACGCGATGTTGTGGTCACGCACACGATGGCGAACGAGTAGGTATTAAGTACCTACTTCAACATACATACATACATACATATGCTCACGTCTGTATCTCATGGGGGTAGGCAGAGACCACCTTTTGCCACATGCTAAGATCCTTACATACTTCTTTCGCTTCATCCACATTGCATCCCTTCATACACTTTCTTCGGTTACGAGTGCTACGAATTTGACCTTTTTAAAATAAAATATTATTAATTTGGTCATAGTAGTTCTTCCTTGGACGCCCTCTACCGACACTTCCGGTCACATTCGCTCTATAAATTTCTTTCGTTAATCGCCTTTCACTCATCCTTTCGATATGCCCAAACCATCTCAACATACTGTTTTCAATTCTGGTCACCACATCATTCTTCAACTTGCAACTGTCTTTTATCACACTATTTTTGATTCGTTCTACAATAGTGGTTCAAATATTAAAATAGTAGGTAGTTAGTCCTATTATTTTCATTATTTGTATTCTAGTTTATTTTTTCTCATCCGAGGCCGGTAATAAATGATACTCGCGGACCAAGACAAAGTGATTATCATTGGGATGGATTGTGTCTGGTATTAGTTGGGTCTTCTATTTCTGTTAAATCCATGAACTTTCTGACAATCCTGCATGTATTTAAAATAGCGGCCATTTGTATGTTTATGTATGATGATGGTGGGAGGTCCAGAAGCTTTAGTGAATGATGTAGATGATATGGGATGACACCAGTTGTGGATAAAACTATTAGTACGATATAAACTTTATCCTGTCACCATATTCGAGCTACTACATCTTTCAGGTCGGATTATTTATAAACTTTCTCAGTGATTGTTTTGGTTAAAATATTATTATTAGTTAGTCCTACTTATATACACGCACAAGCTGACGAAGTTCGTGAATAGACACCACTTCCAGATTGAAAAGTCGAATATACCTTTGAAAATCTTTCCAAACATAAGCCACAATGTTAAATTATGCAGGAACGGTCATGTCATCATAATAATATCATCATCCTCCTACCCTTATCCCATGTTATTTGTGGTCGGCGCAATGTGTTCTTCTCTTCCATTTCTCTCTATAAGCCGTCATATCTGTATTCACTCCTGTTTTAGCCATATCATCTTTCACACAATCCATCCATCGTTTCTTAGGTCTTCCTTTCCCCTTGGAACCATCCACATTCATAAACAAAACTCTTTTGGCAACATTATCCTCATCCCTCCGCAAAACATGTCCATACCACGACAAAAGTTTATTCTTCAACTTTTCAGTCACTGGTGCTACTTTCAGACTTCCCCTTATATATTTATTCCTTACCTTGTCCAATCAACATAATAATATATGATACCTATTTCCATTTGAAAAAAATAACTCGGACTTAGAGCTGCGATATAACAAAATACTAATTTGACTCAAGCTCATCTTTGTCCAAAGTTATTCACACTAACTAACTGCCTGATTGACAAGATGCTTTATCTGACAGACTTCTACAGAAGGTTAGCGCATCTACGAGATAATAAGCGGCATCAACGTAGTGTCAGTAAGGGGTGTGTCATGGCCTATCGCGTATGTCATTTGCGTATTTGACAGACAATTTTCTTAACTTCCAATCGACATTAAGTAGCAGAGTATATATTCAAATCTTGAGTGACAACCCTCACGATCGACGGAGCAAACAATCTCATTTCGAAAATGTTGATATTATTATTATATACTGCTTTGTAAGCAATTTATATTTATACTGTGTCTTTGGTCTTGTAACAAAGGCAAAACAGAATGAGAGACTCCAGGTTCGTAGCCATACATATCTAGCATTCTAATTGATCCCCCTTTTTTAACGTGGATAATCTTTTGTGGATACTCCAACCGCCGCGGGGGCAGCGGGAGGGTTATGTCGGACTCTCACCGATTAAACTCCACGGTGTTCTGATCACTCAATGAGGGGGGTGTATGTGATATATATTTTTTATAATTAATTATATAAAAAGAGTCGTGGTGGCCTCGAGGTTTGAGCAGTCGCCTGCTACGCAAGCGACGCAAGTTCGAATCCCAGCGGGGCCTTTACCAAAGAGTTTTTCTAAAAAAAACTTATGTACAGTGATTTCACACCACGTGCTTTACGGTGAAGGAAAACATCGTGAGGAAACCTGCATATGTCTGAGAAGTAATTCAATGACGTATGTAAAGTGTCTGAGACGGCGATGGACTCACCCTCTGTCACGTTGTCACTTGATTATATTCGGTGAAATGTGGGTGTTATTACAACACCTCTGCTTACCCCTTCGGGGAATACCGACGTGAGCATATGTATGTAATTATATAAAAAGTGTAAAGATAAAAAAAGTCTAATCGGTGTTTAAATATCTATTTGTTTATTAGTCCGAACCGTCAGTATTTCTCAAGTACCTCACTCAAAAGTCACAAGTGGTCATTACAGCGAGCTAAGTGCGTATAGGACACCCGTCATGAATTGCTGGATGAGTCAATTGAGTGAGTCAAACCGAATACCGCGACGTTTAGATTACACCCGGTAATAAACGAGTGTTTATTCACCTCGGGGCTGCTAGAACAGGATGCTTGCAGCATGTTGTCGGGGGAATTATATCCGCGCATTGCCTATCGAATGACTCTATCCTACTTGCGTTATTAGACTGCCAATTGAACATCTTTGTCAATCGTTACAGGTCAGTCGGAGGCCTAAGAGAATTTGACTGGTTTAACCCAGATTAAAGACCACATCTGGTTGAATCAAGTGCCGACTACAACAATGTATGGGATAAGGCCAGAGAGATGACGACGACAATGATTTTGGACTTTATTAAGAAGAGGTAGATATATCACTAGCGAGCCGAAATTAATTCGTTCAAGTTGTCAAGACTCTAGCCTCTGTTTTAATTTGACCATGCTTTAACGTTCATGATATCATTCCTCATTTTGTAAGGGAACGTAAAACTTCCTACACTCGCCGCTAGGGGCGCTTTTACATTCCCATACAAAATGAGGAAAATACGCAATCGATATAGTAATCGTCAACGTTAAAATATTTAATTATTTATTTACAAACTTTAAATCTACCATTACAGAATTATTTAATCTAATCTAGTGCGGCTATTTTATGAAGGTAAATCTTACATACTAGCAACTCTAATTAAAGGCAAGTTATAACAGGTTAGTAAATTATATTTCACCTGTTATTAGGAAATATATGTCTATTCGGGGTACGCAGAGGTCTTGTAACAACAACACCCACATTTCACCGAATATGATTAAGTGCCAACGTGACAGAGGGCGAGTCCATCGCCGTCTCAGGCACTATACATAGGTCTTTGAATTACTTCTCAGTCATATGCAGGTTTTCTCACGATGTTTTCCTTCACCGTAAAGTACGTAGTATGAAATCACTTCACATAAGTTTTTAGAAAAACTCGTATTCAAACTTGAGTTGCTTGCGTAGCAGGTGACTACTCAAACCCCGAGGCCTCCGCGGCTCTTTATGTGTATATGTTATATTTAAAATAATATGTCAAATATGTATGGCGGTAGCATGTATAATCCTATGTAATCGTGTCTTTCTGACGATTTGAAAGTACTTTGTAAAAAGTCTAATCGAATAAAGATATATTTGAATTTGAATTTGAATTTGAATTAAAACCTTGGCACAGAGTTCAAGACGCAAGTGAAACCTATACGTGAGACAGTTGTGATGTAATCAAACAGGGCACTGGGCACTCTAGAGAGATAAGTTAACCAACTTGGAAGCGAAAGTTGCTTTATACACGTTGAGATACCCATATCGATATGTCACGAAAAGTTTCATTATCTTTTTAAAAGAATCTTAACATCTAATATATAAAATTTTCGTGTCACAGTTTTCGTTGCCATACTCCTCCGAAACGGCTGGACCGATTTGTATGAAATTTTGTGTGCAGATCGGGTAGGTCTGAGAATCGGCCAACATCTATTTTTCATCCCCCTAAATGTTAGGGGTAGTCCACCCCAAAATAAAAATGGCAATACAACGTATGTCGGGCACAGCTAGTAATCTATACAGATAAATAAAATTCAAGTGTCTGTTTGTAATTCCAAATAAACAGCTTTGCATATGAAAGTAAATGCTGTACTTAATGAAAAGGAAAACCAGACAGGCATTTTGCTTTTTTACATACATACATATGCTCACGCCTGTATTCCCCGAAGGGCTAGGCAGAGGTGTTGTAATCACAACACCCACTTTTCACCGAAGATGATTAAGTGCCAACGTGACAGATGGTGAGTCCATCGCCGTCTCAGGCACTATACATACGTCTTTGAATTACTTCTCAGTTATATGGAAGTTTCCTCACGATGTTTTCCTTCACCGTAAAGCACGTGGTGTGAAATCACTGTACATAAGTCTTTTTAGAAAAACTCATTGGTATAGGCCCCGCTGGGATTCGAACTTGCGTCGCTTGCGTAGCAGGCGACTGCTCAAACCTCAACGCCACCACGGCCCCCTTATTTTCTTCTCTTTTATTTTGCTTTTTAGTCGTTATAAATGTTAGATTTTCTGCCACTTAGTCGTATAGCGGTGTAGACGCAGGGGCGTGCATAAGCAGATAAGCAGTGCTTACCATTTGTGTGTGTCTAACCAAAACGTATGTACCTACATCGCACCACATACCTAGTTATTGTTTCTGCTTACCCCTCTGAAAATCCAATGCACGCCCCTGTGTAGACGTAATCTTTCAAAGTCGTTTTACATCGTAGGCAGTGTGATCATAAAGGATTAGTATTTCTCTGTCCGTCTGTTTGTTCCGGCTAATCTCGGACCTGATTCTAACAGGATTTTCATTGCTCATGTTACAAGGAACAAATTGGCTACATTTTTATTTGTTTTCCACGAAATAAATCCCAAGAAATTAATTTTAATAATTATTGAGGTCATGACGTATAGAGAGGTCAAGGAGATGGCGCTTGATAGAGGCGAATGGAAGAAATTGCATCGGTTACACCGACAAAAGTCACAACTCTTAAAATTATGATGATGATGATGATGATTGAGGTTTATCACGATTCAATGCATTGGCTCACGGCTTAAAGAAATTTTAAAACAGTGTTTAAATTATAGTGATGTTCAACATCTGTTTATATTGTTTTGTTTATATTGAACTGTCCTAGTTAGTGAGTTAATAGAGACAGGTTAGAACATATGAATTTGTTTGTAACAAATTTGTAACACTTTACACCCGTAAACACAAACAGCTAAAAAATATCCTATTGATGCAGGAATAAAGCATAAAATCGATTGAGAAGAGAAATGGAGCAATCATAATGTTGTGTATCGGACAATTCACTTCAAGTAAAACAGATAGGTAGGGAACAAATCAATGTTACGCAAATATCTGTTACCAACAGGAAAATATATAAGGTTTTCCTCTTATTATTCTGTGAAAGAGAATTACTTATCATGTCAAATGTACTTTTTCTACTGTACATAGGTGATACATGAGACAAGTTAAGGAAAAGGTGTCTGTCATGACGTATAAGGAGCTCAAAGAGATGGCACTGGACAGAGACTAATGGAAAGAGTTGCATCGGCTACACCGACAAATGTTATTACTCTTAAATTCATGATGAGATAGGTTGTGCCGTCACGATTTATGAACGCTCGCCGTGCTTACCTAGTGCTTAATATTCTACACAGCACAGATAAATACATACATATGCTCACGCCTGTATTCCCCGAAGGGGTAGGCAGAGATGTTGTAATCACAACACCCCCTTTTCACCGAATTTGATTAAGTGCCAACGTGACAGATGGTGAGTCTATCGCCGTCTCAGGCACTATACATACGTCTTTGAATTACTTCTCAGAAATATGCAGGTTTCCTCACGATGTTTTCCTTCACCGTAAAGCACGTGGTGTGAAATCACTGTACATAAGTTTTTTTTTTCAGAAAAAGTCATTGGTACAGGCCCCGCTGGGATTCGAACTTGCGTCGCTTGCGTAGCAGGCGAGTGCTCAAACCCCGAGGCCACCACGGCTCTACAGATAAATAAAATTGAAATAACTGTTTGTAATTTCAAAATTACACCTTTTCACTAAATGCATATGAAAGTATACACGGTACTGACATATAAAAACCAAATTGTATGTCTCCCTGTCTGTTTGTTCCGAGTAGTCTCTGAAACAGCCGGACCGATTTTAACGGGACTCTCACTGACAGTTAGCTGATATGATAAGGAGTAAGTTAGGCTACTTTTTTTGAATTGGGTACTGTGAAAAAAAGGGTGACGGGCAAAACCGCGGCACACAGCTAATACCTTTATAATCCACCATAGTTAGGGACTTACAGTAAAAAGGCACATAGTAAATAGATTTACAGGCAGAGAGCCGTGGTGGCCTTGGGGTTAGAGCCGTGGTGGCCTTGGGGTTAGAGCAGTCGCCTGCTACGTAAGCGACGCAAGTTCGAATCCCAGCGTGTCCTGTACCTATGAGTTTTTCTAAAAAAAAACTTACGTACAGTGATTTCACACCACGTGCTTTACGGTGAAGGAAAACATCGTGAGGAAACCTGCATATGTCTGAGAAGTAATTCAAAGACGTTTGTGTAGTGCCTGAGACGGCGATAGACTCACCATCTGTCACGTTGGCACTTAATCTAATTCGGTGAAAAGTGGGTGTTGTGATTACAACACCTCTGCCTACCCCTTCGGGGAATACAGGCGTGAGCATATGTATGTATTTACAGGCATAAATAACGCCGTTGCAAAATAAGGAAATGAGTTGTAAAAATGTGATACTCAGCTATAAATACGCAGATGACCGATTCAGTCGCCTATTTGTATGCATCCCGTATTTCGTCGTTATCTCGTTTCGGTGTGCAAAGTGTTTGTTTAGTGTGAACTTACGCACATTTCTCTCTACCAAAGCTTATGCATCGACAGCACAGTATTAATATAATCTTACTACAAGCAGAAAAGGCGGAAGGGAAGACCTATGAAACGATGGAGTGACGAAATCATAGCCATAGCGGGAAAAAAGTGGACTGAGCGAGCTAAAGATAGGGAAAGCTGGAGCGCACTGGAGGAGGCCTTTACCCAAATAGGGGTTCCTATCTAAACTTCTTTATTATATCTCAATAATGTAATGTAACTTGTAAAATAGCGTTAAATAGTTATAAGTTGAAATATATGTAATAATTAGGGGATAGAAAATAAAGAGGCTTTATTATTATTATTATTACTACAAGCAGTTAGGAATCTAGGAAAAAATCGTTCAAAGTGATACACGTACACAGACATGGTATTCTACGATATAATAAGCGGCCCTCACGTGATTTCCGTAGGGGTTTCACGTCGTATTTTTCCAAACAATTTTTTATAAGCACTTTAAAACCCTTTGGCAACCCTCATGCTCGATGGAGCAAAACAGTTCCCATACTGCTTAGTAAACTTATATATTTATACTGCATCAATAGGTTCACCTTATAGTAGGGAATAGGGATATGGCAAATGCTTGTGATAAAATTCTCTAGCATTTATTATAAATCACGAGCCATCTGGAAATATTGGTCATTGTGAATTTGGAACTTGCTTGCTACGCATTACTACCTATATAGGTTAAAATATACTGTACCAAGGTACTTTATGTTTGAGTTTATCATGGGATAAACAAAAAGGTGTGAGAAGTTAAGGGTAGACTTTGCATGACTACATCTCAAGGTAAATAATATGTAAATATTACAGAAACTATTTGTTTGTTATACAAATGATAGGGTACATATTGTAGGCAATGCAGGACAATTTTATGATGGCTGTTCATAGGCATAGTAGCCTGTAGCGCTTCTCAGCTCGAAACATAGATGGCGCATGGAAATTACATAAATCAGGCACATGTCATACATATGTCATTCCCATACATTTTGTATAGTTTCTATGATTGAAGCATGAGGATAATGTTGCTTGTCTCCAGGCCCTGGCTGCTCACCTCAGAAGCTGCTTACTACCGGGCAGCCTACTCACTTATCCACCATCTTTGTAGGAGGTATAAATGAACCATACCTTTAGACATTTCAGACAGAAGGTATGCTGGCAGGGCAGTACTCGCGAGGACGTGTCGAGCCGCTCCAGGCACACGGAGCACTCGAGAAGATCATTCAAAAGACCCTCATCCATCCCGCTCCAATACCTGTCAAGTTATAACAATGTAATTTTTACAATCTAACTACATAATAATATAAAATTGAAAGTCTTGAATGACTAACTTCAATGCACTCCTGTTTAGTGAGGTGTAGTATTCCGCCTCTGGGGGTTAAATAAGGGTTGAATGTTTTGTAATTGTATTGCCATGCAGGACAATGTGCGGGCTTAAGCTAAAAATACATAATAATTACTATGGTAAGGGAGGTATTTGCCCTCCAGTGGTGCTCAGGGGCGTGCATTGGAGTTTCAGAGGGGTAAGCATAAAAAATAAGTAGGTGGGTTAATTACATACCAATGTGGGTACATATGTTAAGATACAAACACACACAACATGAGTGTATTCAGTCATCACAAATGGTAAGAATTCCTTATCTGCTTATTTGGAATGCACTCCCCTGGCTCATAATAATAAATATTTATAAAAAAATTACTGAGATTGTTTAAAAGCTCCATTTTAGAATGTGTAGATCCCTATATTAGGGGTGTATTTCCCCTATTAAGCAGTCGTGGATTGCTTGGTATATATTTTGTCTTGTTTAAACAAATCATCTCCCTGGCCTTATCCCATACATTGTTGGGGTCAGCACTTGATTCAACCCTATGTGGCTGATCACCAGACTTTTATATGAAGCAATGGCGATCTGACCTTCGAAACCCCTTTAACGAGGAAATAATTTGTAAGCAAGAGAAAAAATACTATACTATCATTAATTTCATATTATTTGGAGTCAATGCAATCACATGCAAACCCTATAGTTTCGTAGGTGTTCCTCTATAACCAAACATTTTTAACAAAACTATTTCAGCCAAAACCATCTAAAATTCCCCAACCTTTTTTTTTGTCTTATACATATATTCTATTACTATAGCCACACAGCATTAACTTATTTTCCTTAGCATTAAATTAACTACTAATATATAGGACTGCCTCACTGATCCAGCGGTTACAAAGCCTACTGTGGAACAAGTCCTGGGATCTGGAGTTTCCTAGTAGCAGTCAAGACTTTGGCTTTGTTTGTTATAACATGGTGCTGTGTGATATTTTTATTTATTCATTACAGTACTTCGTTGTGTTAATAATAAGTCGGCCAGGTTATTAGGAATACAAAAACATAGAGATATTTTGTACCTTGAGTTCGTTAGGATAACTTGATTGCATGAAACCGAATACGTAAACGAAAGCAACATAGGCATAAGATTGTTTACAATTTCACAAATATAAAACACGGAAGTCTTGCCAAAACACAATAATATTCGATATAAATAGCGACTCGAGGAATGCCTATAACATTTCTGTGCATTCCTGATATTAATAGGAAAGCATGTGTTTCACCGACTTTTACAAATATGTACAACACAAAATGTTGATGACTCACCGTATGTTTTAAATTATAACGAAGTTAGCGCGAAATCGGTTCATTCTTGCACGATAGCACTAAAACTAAGTCCATAGGATATCACCCCAAACCAATCACTTTACAATTTTTCAACACAAACTTGTTTGGTGAAGGAACACATATCACATCACATCACGTAAGGAATTTAATTGGACATGTAATACACTAAAAACGTTGGTATTATGAGAATCGGTTGATCACATTAAACCTGATGCAATTCAATTTCACTTATTTCACGCTCAAATGCCATTCTCGGCTCTCCCCGTTTGTAGTTTTCTTTCGTTCGTTTCGTCCTTTCTTTCATCCAACCAATCCAATGGTTTCGGCGGCGCGGCGCGAGGCGGCGGACGTAGGATGATAGAAGCGCCGGTGCGGGACGCGGGCGGGCAGGGCGTTTGTGCGGGCGAACGGCAATAGAGAAACAGACAAATTTTTCAGGGTTCTGTCATAAATACTAAAGGTCGGTTTACTAACGGAAAGTTACATGTTAAAAACAAAAACTCATAAACTGTTCCCTTGTATGTGTTTGTCTGTCCATCTATTTATATCTACGTCCGCGGTTTAAGTTTTAACGCTGGCTGTTTGTTTTCAATAACCTCCCTAATCCTAATATCTTAACAACTACAATACTTCTATAAGGGCGTTATAAGTCTGCAATCTTCTGAAAGGTCGACGCACAGTAACCTACTTCTCTAAAAATATCTGACGTATGTATTGTAAGTAAGCAGATTTTATTATAGGCCTCGCGATTTACTCGCTTTGGATTATACCAATCAAAATCACGTAACATATTATGATCTTTTTTCCGTTTAACATTTTCCACTGTTGCTTCGATTTAATTGGTCACATTGTGATGTTATGAAGCCCGAAGTTTTCCTCAGTGAATTAACTATCCAACACAAATATTATTCCAACTCAGGCAATAGTCCCGACATTAGCGTGCTCATTCAAACTTTTCAGCTTTAAAATATAAGTATACATTACATATAATGCGCTACGGAACCCTCAGTGTGAGTCTCTAACTCGCACATATTCATTTCCCCCGATTATTATTTTTTTATTTATGACAGGCATAGGTAGCGATGTTAATAGATCCAAGTTTTCATACTTACTGCTCACAGATGAGATATACTAGCCACAGACATACAATGCATGAACATAGTGTAATTATAAATTCGCCGTGCAATCAACGCATTTCATGTTGGTCAATGACGTATTTTTTTTATTTTTGATTATCGTAGGGTGAAATTTATATTAATATTCATATTCATATATTTATTGCAATTAGTTAGATACATGATGCAATTCTTTACTTTTCATAAATCGTTCCGAACAATAGATTGGTGACGAAGGTAGTCTTGATTTCTTTCTACCGGCGGCTGCTTATCTGCGGTGCTATTCCCTAACTTTTGAGTGATAATCACTTTGCAAAGTGTACAACGATCAAGTGTCAAACAGGCGTTTTTGACAGATTTGGTATTCCCTAACATCAGTGTCTAACTAAAATGACGTCACGAGTGGCTAACCGATTTGATAGCCACCGTAACCATTTTTGACAGGAGTTTATGTATCGATAAATCAAAAGTTGCGATTTTGTAAGCAAAGTGTACAACGAATTGGTACTTATTTGATGCGCACTTTAATTGTTCATAGCCACTATCGAAGAGTAGTGTTTTATAGATCGCAACCGATGAGCACTATTATCCGACCGAAGATGGGAGTTAGTTAATGTTTCTATATGTGAAGCAATTTCCGACCACTTCGATTTGGAAACTTTTACTAAGCGGTTCACACACTACAAATTTATTGTTTTGTGTTACGAGACCTCAGTGTTTATAAAATGTATCACGTAAAGTGTAAATAAAATTGTAATACTTTCTAGTTTACCGTTTTGAATTTTTGTAATCCAGAAAAGTATACAATGATCTAGATTTGGATTTAAGAAGGAATCGAAGAAGAAACTGATTTAAGTAAGAAGATAAAGTGATACATCAAATCAAATTTCTAAGAATGCTAGAGGCCAGAGGGATTTATAGTGATGTTGGCCAATTTTCGCTCTAAGGCCAACAAGATCTATGAGAACTGTCTAATCGAAAAACTGCCGACCCAATGAACACTACATAATACTTTCTATGTAAGAATTTAAAGTAAGTATATCTTTCTACAGTAGGAATGATATGATGCAGCCTGTGTTGGTTGGACTAAATAAAGTAAATAGACTAGGTGTTGTTAACTATATGATTTATATTACATCCAAAACCTTAGTACTTAAAATTTAAAATTCAAAGTATCTTTATTTGATTAGACTTCTTACAAAGTACTTTCAAATCGTCAGAAGGACACAAAATACATTATACATTATTACAAATGTTACCACCGGGTTCGGAAGGTAGCTTTTGTTGAGAACCCGGCAAGAAACTCAACAATTAATCCTTTAAAAAAATATATATATTATACAATGTTTTTGGTTACAGTATTTATATCTCCCATGGCCCACATGCCCATGGACACAGTTCAAATGCTCAATTGTCAAATATAATGCAGGCATATAAAAACAAACAAGATAATTTAGAGTGTATTATATTTCTGTCTATAATGATAATACTTTTACAGGAGATTCCCATTATTTTCTGTGGCTGTGGATTTGATGAGAGATGACATTAAGATGTTGTGCTGCTGGCCAGCAGTGACTTCCCCAGCCGATAATGGTGTGCAGAGCGCTGCTGAGAGCTGCAATGTTCTGAAATTATAATACATATATATTATGCTATTTATTGTTTTAATCCACCTACTCTGTCCTTGAAGGGAAAATATGGTTAGATATAGTAAATAATAAATGATTATGCCCTACAAGAATTAACATTCTGTTTTTTCTAAATGTTTTAAACTCAACAGAAACAGATAATCACGGTTTCTGTGTATAGTTAATATCTTTACTTTTTGCGGGCTGTTCAATAAAATTTTCTGAATGATTATAATGAAAATTTACTTTGTAGTGATCAATACTGAGTTACAAGGGCTTACATTATTGGCTCTGCAATCCTGTGTTAATACTTCTTAATATCTTAATGTAGATTGGTCACTAAGTAATTTTTTCTTTCTCAGCATTCTTTAGCATTCTCATTGGTTTCGGTATAAGTATATTGGCATAGGTTATTTGAAAGTAAAAGCTAACATTAAACCTAATCACTCCAATGTAAAGAATGTAAAGATCATGTTATGTTCATACTATTGACTGTTCAATCAAGACTTATGTATAAAAAGTAAAAACAACATAAAAACCTACCTGCATCATTCCACACAATGTCCCAGTCTCTTACTTTACTTACTTTTCACGCTTTATCTTAAATCCTTTGAAATAGGAATAAACGTACATTCTTAAAACCAATACGTTTATAATGAGAACATAAGCTGTAAATTCGTATTTACAGATTATGTTCTCATTATAAACGTAAAAAATATTTTCGTAAATATGAATTCCATGTTAATTTGTTTACATAAACCGTTCAAATTAAATTTCCTTCAAAAAGTACTATTTACAGCTTATATTGTGATATTAATATTAGTCGCATAATATCGATAAGATTCTAGAGGTGTCAAGAGGTGCTTTGATAGGCACCGTAGAAAGGCTGATAGGCACCGTAAGTTGATAGGCACTGAAGGGTTACGCGATCGCTATAGTGCGGACTTCACGGTGGACAACGATTATCAGTGTACAACAAATGTCAGTGAACAACAAAGTTAGCGAATAGGGGGGCTGTTCCCTGTAGAGTCTAAATGGCTCAATATATATACGTTCAAAAGGATGATACATCGATAAAAAAAGAAGTTAAATGAATTTTCTAAAATGATTGCGTTGTCTGTGATCCCCTTGATTTTACATACAGTATCCACAATACAGACATAAATTAAGTAGTTCAGCATGTAGTTAAAAAAAGTATACTAAACAATAAAAAAAATTTTTTTTTTTACACATTCTATTCGTATTACGTTCAGCATAAATCAGGTCAGGTGTTCAATGTTAAAAAGATAGTATGTTGATGGATTCGTGACAGACAACGTCACTGTCAATTGCCATGTTATTGCTATTTTCTATCCCATCCTGCGCCTGCCTGCCTTGTTGAATACGAAGTGCTAACTTTTTAAGTAATTTGAGCGAATAAACCTGCGTACCTAAAAAAATGTCCAGAGATAAGAACGTGTGGTTTGCTGAAGAAATATTGTTGGATGCTAAATTGATTAACTTCCAACTGGAAACAGGAGAATGGGATGCGGTGGAGGAAATGTTACGCGCTGAAGCGCAACTTTCAAGGGATGCCGAAACTGGGCGATTGCGACCGTATGTAGGCTCTAAATTTAGTTAATAAATGTATATTAGATAGTACCGATAAAAGCCTTATTTCCAAATGCTTTTATAATTTCAGAAAAAAAGCTTCAGAGTATACCCTAAGGCTAATAGCTGAAGTGCTCCACATCATGAGATTAGACGTCGAGCAGGCTTCGTACAATCGCAGTACCCTCGCTGTGGCCGAGCAGTGTCTGCGTCTCGTACGTTCTTGCGCCGCAGCGGGCACTAAAATGCAAACTTACATCTCCAAGGAGCTCTCTATACTCGACTCAATGCTAATACTAGCCACTGAATACCCTAGTGTCGACTTTGTCAATGATGAGATACAAAAGAAATATGAGTCCTGCATGACAGTACTCATACAAACTCTAGGGAATCTAGTTGTGAACAATCCCTTCAACCAAATAATGATTTGGAATAAGTTTGACACAATAATGCTGAACTGCTTAGTGGGGCAGAATGATAAAATAGCTACAGCTGCCGCCATGATAGTGTACAACATATTATTGGGACAACCTAATGTGTTGCCAGATGATGTGAACTTACTTAACTCATTAGCATATATGTACAGCAATGGAAACACTGAGTATCCACATTTGATTATAGAATATTTGATAGGTGTTGAGAACACATACATTGAGAAGTTGTATTCAAAGTTGGACCCAGAGTGCCGCATGCTTGTTTTAAATTTGGCCTATAATATCCTCATGTCAACAGAGTCACAGGACATAAATGTGTCAGTGAACTTTGTAAAGTTCATGGCACACGAGTTTAAGAGTAAATCAGACTGTATATTGAAGACAGTTGACAAGTATGTGAACAGCATTGAGCCTCAGGAGGTGGTGTTCTTGTTAGAGATTGTGGCCACAGCTTCTAGTATGGATGCTTATATGGACTGCTTGCAGAGTGATACTTCATTATTTATCAATTGTGCTTGTAAGTATTGTATGACTAACCACACACAGAATATTACTGTGGATATTGTTGATATTCACAATATTATGGAACTGCAATGCAATAATAAATTTCTTAAACTTTTGTAATTTAAATTCATATTTCTTATTTGAATGTTACAATTGGGTTAGACCAATCAGTCTGTTTGCCACCATGATTGGTGTAACCCAATGTTTGAGGTACATTATTTTCAAAATATTATTACGATAAGGCCCGAGTATCTGTAACAACACACACAACATTATTGTGTGTTGTTACATATTTGTGTAATATGTTTGTGTGAGTGGCTATCTTAAATTTCAGAAAAATGTCATTGAAACTAGAATGAAAGCATTGTATACCTCATTTTGATTAAGCAGAGGTGTTGTAACAACACCCACATTTCACCGAATATGATCAAGTGCCAACGTGACAGAGGGTGAGTCCATCGCTGTCTCAGGCACTATCCATATGTCTTTGAATTACTTCTCAGACATATGCTGGTTTCCTCACGATGTTTTCCTTCACCGAAAAGCATGTGGCGTGAAATAACTGCACATAGGTTTTTTTTTAGAAAAACTCCTTGGTACAGGCCCCGCTGGGGTTCAAACTTGCATCACTTGCGTAGCAGACGACTGCTCTAACCCCAAGGCTACCACGGCTATATAGATTAGTTTTGTTATTTATCTCTGCTGGTGGTTTATTGGCAGTTATATGTAAATTATGTTTTCACTAGCTTTTTGGAATGAGACACCCACTGAGAGAAATCTACATGAACAATACAACTCAACCAGATGTTGCTTCATACATTTTTTTAACAATAAAACAAATGTATTGCCATGTTTCAGAAATCAGAAAAAAAAAGCTTTTAGCTGTATTTTGTTCGCATGGTATATCCTGAATGTTCATTATAGAGTTTTAGAATTTTTGACTGGAAATTGGACCAAAAATACAAGCTTATAAATATTTTAATAATATTTGTATGGATTACATAGTGTTTATTGTTTCAGTACCTTAAACAATATTTAATAAATATTTTCAGTTCTGCTCCGTGCAATTCATAAGCTTGGAAAAGAGAGTGATAATTTCTTCACATCTCTGAATAAATTGTATGCAGCTACAGGCAAGGAGCTGATCAATGATGAAGGCTTGCCTGCTTCCATTGTACCTCCCGAGAGTATGTATATAAACTGCTTTTTCACTATGATACACAAAGATTAGTCTTTTTATGGTAAAACAAGTCAAAAAATAAAAATTTGTCTTCACATACAGGAAATATGTATGTGAGTTAGTTTGGGTGTGTTAAGTTAAGGTTTATGTACACATACATACATATACTCACTCCTGTATTCCCCGAAGTGGTAGGCAGAGGTGTTGCAATAACAACACTCACTTTTCTACGAAGATGATTAAGTGCCAACGTGATAGATGGTGAGTCCATCGCCGTCTCAGACACTTTACATACGAACCGAACCCGGTGGTAACATTTATAATCATGTATAATGTATTTTGTGTCCTTCTGACGATTTGAAAGTACTTTGTAAGAAGTCTAATCAAATAAAGATATTTTGAATTGAATTGAATACGTCATTGAATTACTTCTTAGAAATATGCAGGTTTCCTCACGATGTTTTCCTTCACCGTAAACATGTGGTGTGAAATCACTGTACATAAGTTTTATGGTACTTAAGTAGTTATTACTGTAAGTAGGTATTTAAGGTTTATGTGAACACACTAATGTGAGTGTGTCTGTTGGCAGTCCCCCTCACAAAGAATGATTCAGCGGACAATATGCTATCATGTAACGAGACCACCTCAGAGTGCACTGAATCTGAGAGTAGTGAGCAATATTTTGAATGCAGCGACAACCCACCTTATATGGAGAGGCTAGAAACAATAACTGCCATAGAGAACTTACAGCAGCCAATAAAATTCATGGAATCATTGCCAGAAGTAAAAAAAGCAAATGTCAAAATTGACACAGATTTGTCCAAAGTTGCATATAAAAGGAGCAGTTCAGTTCCGAAGTCAGATGAACGCATACATTTGCCAATTAGAAGGATAAGTCTCGAGCACAAGATCGATATAGGCGACGACACGGAACCACCTTTGATAATGGATTCAACATCGCCTAATGGAAGTATGAACACGATTGCCGAAGTGATACCAGTGGCTCTACAACCGCGGCTGGAGTTGCAAGCCACGAGCAGGACAGAGTCCCAAGATAGTTCGCCAAACGACCCGCCTACAGAAATACACCTGCCTAAAGATGAGTTGAAGTGCGAAGTCAAGTCATCTCCAAGTGAAATCTCTCCTCCGCTAGCAGATTTGCAAACAGACACTGACTCTCAAAAGCAATCTCCGGACACACCCAAGGAAGTGAAGAAGAGTCAGAACCTATCCACAGACTTTGATCTCAGCGAACAGCTGCAGAAGATATTAGGTATATCTTCGGAGAAAACTCGAGGCGACAATTCTAATGTAGACAAGAAGGCCGAACCGCCGCGAGAAGTTAAGATATCAGATGAACCAGTCCATAAGGTGCCTTCAGTCAAAATTGATTCGCCTGAAAGTCAAAAGGCCAGGTAAAGTATTTTTAAGTTTATCTGCATTCAATTAAAAGTCAGAACCTTGCATCATACGGCTTTACAGTGCATTAGATTTTATTTGTGGATTCGCCCGTTTTTACACTACATTTATACCATGTTATTTACTATGGCTCTAATCGACCTATGCTCTGATCGACCATTTCATTTACTATCGAACACCTACGACGGTCAAGGACCACCTATACAGTCCACTAAATGAGTATAAAATCTTGCAGATTGGGCGCAGTGGATATGAGCACGCCTAAGAAACTTCATACTAGCATAGAAACGGTGGAGAGACACGTCGCGTTCGGCTTCAAGGCGGCGCTCGTGAGGACACTCGCTAACCTCTGCTGGAAGAACCAGGAGAATAAGAGACAGGTGATTATTTTGAGCAGTCGCCTGCTACACAAGCGACGCAAGTTCGAATCCCGGCGGGGTCTGTACCAATAAGTGTTTCCGAAAACTTATGCGCAGTGATTTCACAGCACGTGCATTACGGTGAAGGAAAACATCGTGAAGAAACCTGCATATATTATATCTGAGAAGTAATTCAAGGACGTATGCATAGTGCCTGAGACGGCGATGGACTCACCCTCTGTCACGTTGGCAC
The DNA here is from genome assembly GCA_929442735.1 of Watsonalla binaria. Lineage (NCBI taxonomy): Eukaryota > Metazoa > Arthropoda > Insecta > Lepidoptera > Drepanidae > Watsonalla > Watsonalla binaria. The sequence continues at coordinate 7,616,067 of OV838938.1, forward strand.
TTGATCATATTCGGTGAAATGTGGGTGTTGTTTCCACACCTTAAACAGCACCTCTGATTACCCCTTCTAGGATGGCGTGAGCATATTTTATTTTATAATATAATGGATAAAATAGAGCTTGCTTGACAGACCACTTAAATGAGTGCTCGCCCGCAATGCTTAACTAATATGCTGTTATACCGATATGCTGTTTCTGCTTATTCGATCCATTTATCTTAATTTTTTACCAACTACAAAAAAAGGTGGAGTTTTTTTCTAAATTAAAGTTAAAAAGTTCATAAATTAAAGAATGTCACAACAAAAGTAAATGTTGTATGAAATCCAAAGTATTTCCTAATCCATTGTCTTTTCCAGATGCGGGAATTAGAAGTGATTTCAGTTCTCCTTGATTGCTGCAACATAGACGCCCGAAATCCACGTATCCTTTCAACAAGCCTATTATTATTACAAAACATGACTGAGATAATCCATGGTTTAAAAGTAGCTTCATCTCTTTCTGTCACACGGATTTAAATAAGAATGGACATAGTTTAAGTCAGAGTTTAGAATAGTTTTCGTTTAAACCACGTTTTGTTATAAGGGTGCCCATACGCTGAATCGCTTTTAGCTTTTAGGCCTCGGCTGATATTCATACTACTTCCACGCAGAATAATTGCAGTTATAACTGAGAGCCGTGGTAGCCGAGTGGTTTGAATAGTCGCCTGCTTAGTAAACGACGCAAGTTCAAATCCTAGTGGCCTGTAAGATTTACTGAAAAAAAATTGGTCAGTGAAGTCACACCGTTTACGGTGAAGGAAAACATCGTGAGGAACCGTGATTTATCTGAAATTGGTTATATGAAATGGATCAATTTTAATCCCCAAATGGGCAAATGTTAAAAGGTTAAAAAATAATACGCCGTCGAAATCACGTATATAATAATTGTACTCTACTAGTGCTTTCCTTACAAAAAACAATCCAGTGATAATGCAATGGGTTATATTTGCCGTACGCAACCTCTGCGAGAATTGTCCTGAGAACCAGGTAATATTTTACACTCATTAACATTATTGTGGATGACTTATATTCTGTGAAATGTGGGTGTTGTCGTTACAACACCGCTGCTTACCCCTTTCCGAAACTCTGAGATGGCGTGGCAATTTATTCATAACCTTCTCTCTTATCTGCATAGTTAAACCTCTTTTAGTATTGTATCTTTGCATATTAATAATTAAATTTAAACGAGAACTGAATTAATTAAAATTTAAAATAGATCACCTTAAAAAAGTTAAACACCATGTCCATTAAACTTAGCTTTTTTTATTTCATCTTTCTCATAGTTCTTATAATTTGATAAATAACAAGTATTCAATTATATTTTAGGAGGTGATAGCGAAAATGACCATGCAAGGCCCAGTCGACAATGAACTTCTCCAAGAGATGGGTCTCACCCTACATTCTGACGCCCAAGGGAACTCCATCAAAGTTATGCCTTTGCCGCGGGGTTAATTTATGAATATTATTTATATACATAGTCTATTCAGAAAGAGAGCTGATGTGACCTCAAACTAAGGCCTTTTCAGAGGCCGCCTACTGTACTTACTGTAAAGTTACACTCTAGTTGCGGAATATTATACAAAATCCGGCGGAATTCAGTGCGGTATTTACTTACCTCTAACTACAGCGCTAGCGAATAACACTCAGGTGTGAACAGGCCTTAATTATGGTGATATAAGGCAGGTTATCTGGCTATGAAGGATGTTACCAATCAAACAGTATACTTAATACAAAAGCTGTGCCTTTATCTGTATAATCCACGATGGCTCTCTTTCTGATAAAAAAGTAGCCGTAATTAAAAGCCAAACTTATCCTGTCTTCTGAGATTGCTTAACGTAAACGTTAAATGTATGTGATCTGGTGATTTATGATTAGAGAATAACATTATAATAATTATAACTATAATATAGATATTGGCTGCGCTTTATTTATTTCCTCCTCCTTAGCAGAATATGGAAAACTACTTATTAGTGAATAAATAACATAAGATATTTATAAACTTTTATTTGGAACCTACCATGCGTATAAGAGATGTTAGTTTCCTTTGTTTCCCTAATGCTCTTTCACGGCAGCATGCCCAGCATAAACAAATAATGATATCACCGATCACGTCGTCACCCAAAGAGCGTTACATTTTGAATTTGAAATGATTCCTTCATAGATATTCAATGCGATAAAAAAATATTCTAGATTATTACTCTATGGTTGACATTTTACTGTCACTTTATCGTCAATGTCATTGTCAGTGTTACTTGGCTGTCAACTGTCGGTCAAGTGTACGGAATAATATCAACAAGAATCTGTCTGTCTGTGCTCGCTCGTTGCTTAAAGTACCTAAATAATAAATAAGATAAAGTGAAGCAGACATGGTCAAGATTGCTCTTCAAATCAAAGCTACGCTTGAATGCGTAGATAAATTATATACAAACCATCCATATTACCAATGGTTCTTGAAGTTAAAGTGTGGCAGTTGCGGTGAAGTTAGTGAAAAGTTTCACGATCTTACTGAAGCTGAGAAAGTACCGCAGAAGCACAACCGGTCCGAGACCAACTTGCTGATAAAGTGCAAACTATGTTCGAGGGAAAACAGCATGGATATTATCGAGGGAACCAATGGTAATATTTAATATAACCTCTTATTCTCTAAGAACTGTACTCTTTCATTCATTGTAGTATATTTATACAAATACTAGTCATATGCCCGTAATATTGCGAGCATCTATGGGCTGCCTACAGTATCCACCTACCTGCCATATGGTGGGCAATGGGATCTCCCTTTAACTTATTTAGATCTGTCCATGTATTCAAAATATAAAAACGCTTTTATTTTACTTATTTTTACCTTCGTTTTAATTCCTTGGTTTTATATAACAGCCATTTTTTTTTGTGACATAAATATAATATATATAGGGTATCATAGGCAAATTAAATTTAGTTACAGTTATAACTCATAAGTAACAAGCACTTTCGGTACACTATCAAATTATGAAATTATTCCACAACAATAAACATTATCTGATCTATACATTTGATGTTAAACAAAAAGAGATGTCCAACCATAATATAAGTCTATTTGATTAAGTAGTGAGTTAATACCTATTGAGTCTCCACTCTGTTTGATTAAAATTAGTACCTATACTATATGTCGAGAATTATTAGAGGAATTCAATACTATTCTTATTAATACTATTGTTACATACAGTATATAACACTGAATTAATAGTTGTGTTTGTGTCTATCAGTATATGTCATGGAAGCAGTAGTATCTGTGGAAACCCTATATTTTGAGAATTATTGTCTATCTTTAGAATCATTACGAGGGATTTCCGAATGTCTCAAGGGCCGTGACCATTAAGACTGTGCATGCAATACCTTTCTGCAACTCCAACTTAAATGTTCAAAGTACTTGTATACTATAATATTGTAATATTATAAACATTCTACAAGTTGGCACCAGTCACCTCATTTCACAACCACCATGTTTGTGCTAGTCTAGAGTGGCTATCATTTCCCTGCCAAGTAGCCTCTTCTGGCTCATGTTCAGACTCTTGAATTAATGACAAGAGTGTGGGAGAATGATGTCTATGTTTGAAAAAAATCCCATAAAATAAATTCAGATACTGAAAAAAAAAACCTTGCAATTACAATGCACACTAGAACATGATGCTTAATGGCAAGTGTGTTACCTAGTATAATATCCCCTATATTTTTTCAGGTCAGTTCACAAGCAATGATTTGGGCAAATACAAGACAATAGTAATTTTTGACTGCCGAGGAGTGGAGCCTGTTGATTTTGAACCAAAATCAGGTTGGATCGTGGAATCTGAAGATAATGGTATCTCATTGAATCTTTTTTTTATTATTATGCTTATTATGACTTTTGTGTATGTTTTTTTTATTGACCAATCAAATATTTCTGCAATAATTGAGGAATTTGTAAAACATAATTTAATTAAACATAAATTATTTCATTGAAATTAAAAACAAACTGAGCATGACTTTTCTTCACTATCTATTAATATAATGTGGATGTTTTTTAGCTATACCCATTGAAGTTCAACACCTACATGATAGTTATAAAAACCATATCATGATGCATTAGATCCTCCAAATAGTACATACATACATGCATATGCTCACGTCTGTATCCCATGGAGGGAGGCATAGACCACCGTTTGCCACATGATATGATCCTTACATACTTCCTTATTCCTTACAAAACAATTTTGCATGGAAATGTTAACTTTTCCCTTCATTTATATTCTTTAAAGATTTTGTAACTTTATTACAGGCAAGAAGTTTGAAGATGTTGATTTAACAGAGAAAGAGTGGGTTGACTATGATGAGAAAAACCAGACTTCAGTAGGGGTGTATGAATTAGAATGGCAATTTGTTAAAGTTAAATAATTATGTTTAAAATGTACTTGTATATTTGTATGGATTATGCACATTCAAAGTTTGTAAATAAATTATATTTCTCGATTTATAAATCTGCCCTTTGACTTCCACAAATTAACCAATCACACCTTTGTTTTTGGGACCATATCCATAGCACAATATGAATCTCTCAGGAATTTAGGAATACGCATAATTCGAAATGACACAGCCGCTTTTTTTTGTATAGTAGCCGCGTAAATAAACTTCATTTAGGTGCAACCCTATGCAGCCGCTCGACGCTCGTTTCCAGCGACAAATGTGGTCACGTGATATATAGCGACAAAGCTGAAAATGTTGAGCTATTATCGAGTGTAAGTAGTCTGTTAATTGGAATGCCTCGTCACCAACTAGCACATATGATAAAGCCATTCCATCAACCGTTAGCTTTTCTGGATCGGGTACACTAATTTATCTCTACTTGAACTTTTGGCCCATCTTTGAATTAAGAAAATGCCACCATAGCCAAACGAGCGACCGATTGTCGCTGTCCTTTTTGAGTCGCGGGAAATTTAAAATGGGGTCACGTGACCACATTTGTCCCTGGAAACGAGCGTCGAGCGGCTGCATGAGGTCTAAGTTTTACAGACATTTTGCAAAACCCCATATCTTGTTTTCTACTGTATCCATGCCACTCTGGCGAAATTGTGTCAGCCCCGCAGAAGCCATAAATAAGAAATGAAGTGACATTAATTTGACAATGAGTAGTCATTGCAATTCAAAAACTTTTTTATGAGTAACAGCCTTCACGCTCGATGGAGCAAATGTTCTTATTTCAAAAACTTTGTTTAGATTCCATACTGATGAGTAAGTTAATAGTTATGCTGTGTCCATAGTTTATACCGGTTCTAGAAATATCTTAGTATCCGTAGTTATTGTGTATCCGTTAACGCCTCGCCGTAACATTCATTGACGCACCGCGGAATAGGAAGCGCGGCCATGTATCGAAAGTGTTGTTACAGTCGAGTTGGCGCGAAAGAAATAATAAGTATCTACATGCGATACATGAAATAAACAACACTATTATGTTCAATTAAAAATGTGCTTAAAAAGACTTTATATTTACCAGAATGTCTACTTACCTGGCTTTAAGCATAATATTCATATATTATGCACTAGTTTCGACTGAACGCAATACGAAAGACTGGCTTATGTTCATCTATTTTGTATTAGCATACTATCTATTACTATATTACAGCCATCTTTGATAAAAGCTTGGTTATTATTTAAATTAATGTGCCTACACATTTTGCTTTTAATTTTCGTTGTATTTTTATTTTCTACTAAAGTAATTATTACTATAGCTTCGGGCTAAGAAATAGGAGGTTTATATCATTGAATTAGGACATTCAACAACGTTCTGTATAACTAGAAAAAAACCGTGTCATTTCGCCCGTCATGTCAGAGACAATAAAGTGTCGCAGAAAATTAAAACTTTCATTTCATCCCGTGACGGCACCTTGTACCTCATAGAGAACACGCCCTCAAAATTCAGTGTCTCTAAGACCAGCGACATAGCTTCAGGACATTGAATTTTATATTTACAGATAGACTAGTGCCCCGCGGTTTCACCCGCGTAGACTTGTCTCAGCGCGATCGGTTTAAAACTGACAAAGTTTCATACAAACATTCATCCCCTACTTTATCCTCTTGGGGGGTAGAATTAATCAAAAACTTTTCTTAGCGGATGCCTACGTCATAACATCTACATGCATGCAAAGTTTCCGCCCGATCCGTCCAGTGGTTTGGGCTGTGCGTTGATAGATCACTATGTCAGTCAGTCAGTCACCTTTGAGTTATATATGTATACTAGATGTGCCCGGCAAACGTTGTATTGCCATATATTTTTTTGGGGTGGTCACCCTTATCATTTGGGGGTATGAAAAATAGATGTTGGCCGATTCTCAGACCTGCCCGATCTGCTCACAAAATTTCATACAAATCGGTCCAGCCGTTTCGGAGGAGTATGGTAACTAATATTGTGACATGGAAATTTTATATATTAGATTTAGGTAGGAAAGGTTTTTTAAAGGACTTTGAAAACAAAAGGTCCTAAATTTATTAAATTTTACGTAGATTTAACTGAATTGAACTCGTGCTTATTCCCAAGCGACCAACACACTATAAACGACTAATTAACTACAGAGTTATTGCATAGTATGTATTCAGGTTCACCAGAATAAAAATGTGCATGAATCCATCTACTAACGACTAGTTGCAGTCTCGAAGAGGTGATTGACACCACCGGTGGTAATTTAGCGCTAGCTGCCATTGTAGCGGACACCGCGATTACCACTGAACTTGATCGTGAACCAATCACTCACTAGGTACTAAGTAAAAGTATAAAGGTGCAACCTGATGTAAGTCGCTCGACGCTCGTTTCCAGCGACAAATGTGGTCACGTGATATGTAGCGACAAAGCTGAAAATGTTGAGCTATTATCGAGTGTAAGTAGTCTGTTAATTGGAATGCCTCGTCACCAACTAGCACATATGATAAAGCCATTCCATCAACCGTTAGCTTTTCTGGATCGGGTACACTAATTTATCTCTACTTGAACTTTTGGCCCATCTTTGAATTACGAAAATGCCACCATCGCCAAACGAGCGACGAGCGACCGATTGTCGCTGTCTTTTTGAGTCGCGGGAAATTTAAAATGAGGTCACGTGACCACATTTGTCGCTGGAAACGAGCGTCGGGCTGCTGCATGTGGTTGCACCTTTATACGACACTTCGTTCTTCGAATGAACACGACCAAATTTTAAGAGGATTGGCAAGTTTTGTTAAAGGTTTAACCAAACTGGGGAATTCACGTCTCTCTGTTTTAAAAATATCTATTGATTTGACTAAACACTCGTTATTGTATAAGTTTGCTTTCACTTATGATATCTATCAAATAAAAATCTATATCTATATATCCATAAAGATAAATAAAGCGTTTGTTTGTATTCCAAAATAACAGCTTTTTACTAAATGCATTTGAAAGTATATACGGTACTGACTTAAAAAAAACAAATTATCATATTTTTTCTCTGTCTGTCTGTCTGTTTGTTGCGGGTAATCTCTGAAGCGGCTGGACTGATTTTAACGGGACATTCACTGGCACATAACTGATGTCACAAGGAGTAACTTAGGCTAGTTTTATTAAAAAAAAAAATTTACGCGGGTGAAACCACAGGCCACAGCTATATAATATATATCTATCAAATAATTTGAAGTAGTGAACAGAAACACAAAAATATCACAGCAGCATTCATTTACTTTCCAATCGACAAAGTTCATCTCACCCTGTACATTCACACGACAATAACTTAAATTAAGGCATACTCAATAATATATATATATACGATACAAATGATCTATCTGCATGCGGACATACCTACACAAGTGTTTATACCTTAGCTTGGGGTCGACGTGGGTGAAGTGGTGTTGAGTTCGCCAGGGTTATCTGACCGTGACTGGAATCCTGTGAAGCCCGTGTTACCGTGTACCGTGACTGTGTGATGAGGTTCATCCGTCACAGGGAAGGGACTGCTCACATTATTCCCTTCATACGGGATATTATACTGGCTCTGGCCGTAATCCTCGTTTTGCATCTGGTAAGGGTGGTGAATCACCACTGGGACTTCGTAAGGCACCCTTACCGGCACTCGCACTGGATAAGGCACTTTTACTGGTACCGGCACTCTTTTCTCGACTGGATAAGGCTTGGGTATGTAAACAGGCACTTTTTTCTCCACTTCCACTCTTTGCGGAACGAGAACCCTAACGGGGACGGGCACTTTTTTCTCAACCTCGACGGGATAGGGCACTTTGGTCTCAACGTGGACTGGCACTGGGTGCGGCACTTTTACGGGGTACGGTTGCGGAACAGGCACTTTTACGTGTACATGCTTCACCACTTCATATGGCTCTTTTACTTTCACCTCCACTGGGTAGGGTACCTTGGTCTCCACTGGGTAAGGCTGTGGCACGAGCACTTTCACTGGTACTGGATAAGGTACCCGTTTCTCCACGGGTACAGCGACGGGCCTATCCACTGGGTACGGTACTCGCACTTCCACTGGATACGGCACTTTTTTCTCCACCTGCACTGGTGGAGGGCATGGCTCTTTCACTTGCACATGTTTTACTACTGGAACATGCTGAATTACTGGGTACGGTTTGGGAACGTATTCCTTTTCCACCACTTTCACAGGCACAGGGTGGGGGATTTTGATCCCTATAGGAAAGGGAACCTTCTTCTCTACGGTAACTGGATACGGCACTGGGCGTTCGACTATTTTGATCTTTTCGTAGGGCACTGGCACTTTCTTTTCAACGGGATATGGTTTGGGCACCTCTACTTTATAGGGGACCTTCTTCTCGACAGTTTTGATGTATCTGTGGTGGTGGTGATGGTGGTGGTGTTTGATCTTGGTGACGAGCTGCGGTCGCGGGTGGCTGGCCTCGCCCTCCAAGTCATCGTACAAGTAGTGCGCGCGCGCCGGCTTCCGGCTGTAACCAGAATAATGCGGGTTCAGTGGCCGCTTGCGTTTAAAAAACACCATCTTCTTCCTCGCCATGACAGGCTTACTTTGAGTACCCATCGGAACTAGTCCGAAGGATTGCAAGTACATCAACCCTTTGTTAGACGCCTCTGTGTCGGTGTGGATGTCTGATCGTTTACTAATGGGTGTCGGCGCAGTTCGTTTCAACTTGGGGTAATGGGACGGTACGATCGGAACCCAGTCGTTAGAGTCTATTTTGGTAAAGTTAACAGTAGATGTTGTGGTGGATCTCACTTTAGGTGTCCGCGTCACCGGTCGGTAGCTGCGAGTGGTGGCAGGTCCCTTGGTTGTGGTGGCCCGCATTGTAGAGTTTATAAACACGTATCTAGTGCGGTACGCGCTAGCCGATGTGTCGTGATCTGTATAATTTGCGAAGTTAGCCCTTGTAGTGTTCACAGTAGTCTGTGTCGTGTTCGAATTCGTGGAATTAAATTTGTCTATGATGCGTTTCGGCCATATTCTCTTAGTTCTTAGAACTCGTGTGGTGGATGATGTAGGGGCGGCGGTGGTAGGGGCTGCGGTCGTTGAGGTGCTCGTATTCGTTGCGTTAAAGTTCTTCGGAGGCCTGACAAAGTCAGTACGAATGCCGTTAATCGTTTGCACAGGCAAGCTGAACTTTGGACTTTTTGCGATAGTTGGTTTGCCGTTGGACGCGGCGAACACTAGCGGTCTAGATTGTATGTAATATTTGTTCTTGTGTGGAGGCAGCGGGATCACTCTAGGGTACTTGTAGATGGGGTCGGGCGAGTGGTGCCGCTTCTGGGGCGGCTTGGGGTAGTGTCGGGCGGGCGGCACTTTCTGTATGTGTCCGTAGTAGAGCCTCGGGGTTTGGGGGTACGCGTTCTGTTTGTCTGGGGGTATATTAGGAGGCTTGCTCGGCGCAGTGCTCGGTCTTTGTGCGTGTTGGTGGGCGGCCGGCGGGGACTGGTTGGGGTTTGTTACGTACTTTGGGCCATCTACAATTGTGACGGCTCTGTTCTTGGACTCGGCAGCCTGTTGGTCGAATTGGACATTTGCCGTCACACCACCTTGATTGACGACGATCACTAGTGTGATGATCAGGGCCGCCTGAAACAAAAAAAAACATAATTTGTGTGTGATGAATTTGTAGTAAACGTATGTTTTTTACGTAACAAACCGCCCATACCGATTTGTCAGTTATTTATTTTCTTCCTTAATTGATACACTGTTTTACAAATGTAAGTTTAATTAGACACGTGCTCAAGTGTATATATACATTATTTGAAAACGTTTTAATAGCATTCTATTCACTCGCGTGTGGCAAATTGCCAATAATTTTTGCACAAACAGTTTTTAAGTCAATTCAGTTATCATATTTGATTAGTTACGTTTTATAAAACAATGAAAAAAGGTTGGGTATTCCAAATCAGATGTGATGAGATGTATGAAGTAAATGGTGCGTGCGCACGCGCTTATATTGTTCCGTGTTTCCATTTTAGGCTGTAAAGGAATTTCAGGAATCAGGGTACGTTAAATTGCGGAAATTATAGGTATTTATTCGTTTATAAACTGTGAATATTTAAGTATGACAATATTATCTATACATATAACTTCAGTTTACTGGCCGACTTGTTTATCAACGCACAGACTAAACCGTTGCTCTTAGAGACATGAAAATTAGAGCACAAGCTAGTGAGGGGTAGGTAAATTTGCCCTCATGAGTTATGAGTGCTGACCTTGAAGGTTATCAACTCGACTATGTTTTTTTGTATATATTTTGAGTTACCTCAGAACTTTTGTCTGGGTGATCCGATTTGGAGCATTATTTCATTATTCAAACACCAAGTTCAAAAGTAAATATCTTATTGTAACTTTTTTCATCGGAAGAATTCACAAATAATTTTGCCAATTTATATCATAGGGCTAGTTTCCGAACCGATAGTATTGTTTTTAGGGCCTAAACTGAATACCTATATGAATAAGATTTGTAATTGTCAACACAAAGCATCGAAGTCGCGACCTTTGGAAACATGGGACTTTTGTTTATTTTGACAATGGGAATAATGGGTCTTTGAGAGGCAAAAGGTATGTATTAAAACATAGACGTATGCTTTCCAAAGCTTTGAATATTTTAAGGCTAAGTTAATTTGTAATGTAAATAGATCACTCAGCAAAATATTTTACTTGGTGAGTGTCCCAATAGGCACCACTTAACAACCATATACATGGGATTCACAATTACACACAATCAGGGGCCCAACCTTGAGCTCTTATTGCAATGATATTTCAGCTGTGTGACAGTGACAGATGTATACACGTCAAATACATCTGTCTCATAATAAAACTATCATGGCAATAAGAGCTCATGGTAAGGCCCCTGGTGACCAATCATGTCAACTTTATTGTTTTCACATCACAAAACACAATCCACGACGTACGAAACCACAAAAAACCCGCGCACTTAAAAAAAAAAACACTGCTGATTTTTTCTTGTAAACATTTTGTTATTGCAACTTGTACCTACCGATAAGTGTTGCATTGTGATGACCTGCGAACAGCAGACATGCAGTACATATTAAAGCGCGCTGGGGCCCACCACTCACTTATATAGCATTCGTGTGGTATCTAATGGGTGGATCGGTGCATTTACTTTCTCTGTCAATGCCAATATCAATAGCATATCTGTACCAAATAGGATCTATTGTTTTGTTATCGGAGAATCCTATCCTATCCTTACACTCTGGATTTTGGTCATGTTTCATAGGCTGAAGGTGTCCGCTTACTGTCAGGCGGATTGTATGTTTGTTTGCCGCCAATGTAATATAATATTTTTTTTTTACAAATACAACTAGCCGTGGTGGCCTTGAGGTTAGAGCAGTCGCCTGCTACGCAAGCGACGCAAGTTCGAATCCCAGCGGGGCCTGTATCAATAAGTTTTTCTAAAAAACTTATGTACAGTGATTTCACACCAAGTGCTTTACGGTGAAGGAAAACATCGTGAGGAAACCTGCATATTTCTGAGAAGTAATTCAATGACGTATGTAAAGTGTCTGAAGCGGCGATGGACTCACCATCTGTCACGTTTACACTTAATCATCTTCGGTGAAAAGTGGGTGTTGTGATTACAACACCTCTGCCTACCCCTTCGGGGAATACAGGCGTGAGCATATGTATGTACAAATACAACAAAGGGGTGGTCGAAGAGCGGTTAGTTTTATGTTCTTGCTATCCTTTATCCCTTAGCTTTTTATGGTCAGCAATGGTCTTCCGTTGCGAAGCAGAACAATCATTTTGTTTTATATCGTATCTCCTTATTTTAATCTATACGATGTAATAATATCTTTAAGTGTTTATCCATAGTATAAATCTATATACTACTATATAGATTTATATACTACTAGCGGACGTCACGCGGTTTCACCCGCGTAGTTCCCGTTCCCGTGGGAGTACGGGGATAAAATAACGCCTATGTTACTCGCTGATGATGTAGCTTTCCAATGGTGAAAGATTTTTTCAAATGGGCCCTGTAGTTTTGAGTTTATTCATCTGAATATTATCGTACCATATTTACTAATTGCAACGTAATCCTTTGGTATGATTTTTGCGTATCCTTACATTATACATGGGTGAAACATAATCATATCATATATTTTGTACATAGAGTTGAATTCATACAAACGTAAATATCACGCCTGTATTCCCCAAATGGTTGGACAGAGGGTTACTAATAAATACGCCAACATTTCTACAGTTCTGCAAATCCCATGTAATAAGAGGCGAGCCCTTTTCCACTAACCGGTCACTAATGCAAATGGTATTTCCAATAATACTTACACTTTACCCAACCCAGATATTGAACCCAGGACCACGTTTTCCGCGGTAACGTCTGCATCTAACTAATAGATCAATGAGGTCTAGTGATAAAAACACGCAATAATAGACGAAACGAGGCGCTCTATGACACAAACAGCGTACTAGCCTTGAGGTTTGAGCGGTCGCCTGCTACGCATTCGACGCAAGTTCAAGTCCCAACGGGGCCTGTACCAATGAGTTTTTCTAAAAAAAATCTTATATGTAGTGATTGCACTTCACGTGCTTCACGGTGAAGGAAAACATCGTGAAAAATGTCTGAGAACTCATTCGAAGACGTATGTAAAGTGCCTCACCATCTGTTTCGCTAGCACTTAATCATCGTCTGTGAAAAGTAAGTGTTGTTATTACAACACCTCTGTCTACCCCATCGGGGAATACAGGCGTGAGCATATTATGTATGTATGCACCATCTACACAAATTTATCCTCTATTTTTAATTTATTTGCCCTCTATTACATTACACTTGCGTTAATATGTAACGAATCAATTATACACAACGCTAACGTACATCAGGCTTCCAATGGATAATTTCTATTCGTTTAGTTATCTAACAACAAATATTTAATGTATGTACTGTTCCTGTTTCCGTTCTTCCGCTAATATTAGTGTTGGTTTGAACTTGTGTAACAATGAGGCACGCAAATATCTGGAGGCGTGTTTACAGAGGATCACGCATACAGAACAATCTATACAGATAAATAAAACTTAAGTGTCTGTTTGTAATTACAAAATAACAGGTTTTCTCTAAATGCATAGTATATACGGTACTGACAAAAAAAAACAATTTTAGAATATTTTCTCTGTCTGTCTGTTTGTTGCGTGTCTCTGAAACGGCTGGGTCGATTTTAATGGGACTTTCACTGACGGGTGGCAAATTTTACAAGGAGTAAATTTAATTTAAAAAAAATATATATGGTTCCGCGAGAATAAAATTAAATCTACGTCGGTAAAACGGCAGGGAACAGCTAGTCTATACTAATATTATAAAGAAGGATTGTTTGTTTATTTGAACGCGCTAATTTCAGGAACGTAATTGAATATAGAAAGAATTTTTTTTTGTGTTGGATACACAAAGGCTTCATAAAAATTGTTGATCTGGTGACTCCGGACACGAATCTATCTAATACTGCGATACGGCTGAATCAAATTTGAAGTGAGTTTTATCGTTTGAAACGGACTTTTTAGGAGCCTTGAATACCTTGGTTTGGAATACTAATGATTTTACAAATCGTTACTATTTGCCGTACCGATTTTCCCTACTATTTGCTGTGCCCGACAAACTTCGTATTGCCGTATATTTTTTTGGGGTGAATCACCCTTATGCTTAAGGGATATGTAAATAGGTGATGGCCGAATCTCAGACCTACCCGATTTACACAAAAACTCATACAAATCGGTCCAGCCGTTTCGGAGCAGTTTGATAACAAACACCGCAACTCGAGTATTTTATAAATATATATTGTACTAGCTGTGCCCGGCAAACGTTGTATTGCCATATTTTTTTTTTGGAGTGGTCACCCTTATCATTTAGGGGTATGAAAAATAGATGTTGGCTGATTCTCAGACCTACCCGATTTACACACAAAAACTTATACAAATCGGTCCAGCCGTTTCGGAGGAGTACGGTAACTAACATTGTGATATGGATATTTTATATATTAGATAAAAGTTAGTTTTATTAGGCTCGGCGAAAACGGTTCACCAACAAGAGCCGTGGGAATGGAGTATCGCTACCGGTGTGGCTGTAAGTACATATAAATCGGCAACAGAAATACATGATCTGTGGAACTTTTAACTGTCTAACTTCTTATTTGATTTATTCATTTTTTTTTCTTTTTATAGAAAAAAAACAATTTTTTTTTTAATTTATTTCAATTTTAAGCACAATGTACACAGGTGGACTTCCTATCACGGCTCATGAGATAGAGCCTGGTGACGGACGGACAGCGAAGTTATAATAATAGGGTCCAGTTTGTTAACCTTTTGGGTACAGAAGTCTATAAATAACTAATATAAAACATACCATGGTTTTTATTTAGAGTTGGCCGTCACTGTATCTCCTTCAATATCCTCAGCCTGTACTTGTCATCAGGGAAGCGTATCTTGACGATTTGTCGCACCTCCTCGCACGAGTACCCTTGGAACTCCTCCCTGGCCGTCCACAGGTCAGAGATCTCTAGGAGCTGGGCTTTGAGCAGTCGGGGCAGTTTCGTGAACTTATACCAAACATTTACTTTCTCTTCAAGGGATATTGGCTCCTGAAAATGATACTATACATACATACATATGCTCACGCCTGCATTCCCCGAAGGGGTAGGCAGAGGTGTTGTAATCACAACCCTCACTTTTCACCGAAGATGATTAAGTGCCAATGTGACAGATGGTGAGTCTATGTTTGCCTTTACGGTGTGTTAAGTCACTGCACAAAGCTTTAGATTTTAGAAATCCTTATTGGTACAGGCCCCAATGGGATTCGAACTTACTTTGCTTTCAAACCCCGAGGGCACCACGGCTTTTATTACTATTTTTTAAAATTTATATATTATTTTTAATAGTAAACTCACGTCAAACAAGCAGCCAATTTCATCAACGGTGTCATCCACCCTATTCGCGATCATATTGACCAACTCTTCACAAATAGGCCTGTTGTCCACAAACACTCTATCCAACACAGCCTGGCACAGTATTTGGATGAGCGTGCATATACACATCTCGTACATACGGGTTGGCAGTATGTTGTGCCAGCAATGTTTGAGGTCCCTCATCAGTGTTAACGTGCGGTTGATGGCGCAGTCTAGCTTTTCAAAAGCCTCTTGAGTCCAAGGGGATGAATCTGGAAATAAAGTTGTATTATTTTGTTTTTTATTACTCAAAGTTCAACCATTTTTTTTTAGGCAAGACACTAATTATGTGGAAATATTAAAGTGGTTACTTTATTACACAGGCAATGTCGCGCGCATAAGGTAGTAGATTTACATTTGGTGCACTAGCACCTAAATACTAAGTGTGCCTACTAAGGCACACTTAGTATTTAGTAAATTACCTGCATTGTAGATAAACTTTATTCAATTACCATACAAAAGCTGACACTAGCAAGTAAAGATTAGGAAATATCACTTTCCTAATCTTCTTAAAAGTGGTCCAGACTCCATAATATATACTCACCAGTGCACTCAATGCTCTGAACAATGATGTTCTTCTTACTCTGAAGATAGAGGGACATTTTCTCCAAGCCCAGTACTCTCAGGTCCTGGATGCTCTCCAGCAGAACAATGGTTAGCTGTTCAGCTAAAGAGTGAGGCAAGCTGTTGCACCATGGAGGGCCAAGGAGCCCATGAGCTAGGTAAAAGCAGTTGTTGAAGAATAATGCTGGAAAAATAAAATTAATAGAATTTGTAAAATATTATATGCCATAAAATCTAGTTCAAAAGAAATCACATAATTAATCTAGTTTCCTCTGCTTGGTGTACTTTTTTGTTTTTTCCATACCATTAAGGTGGCCAATAAGCTTACATTTCACTCTAAATGGCTGCAGCCTAATGACATGTGTAATTCTAGGGGAATCCTGTGCACATTGCCAATAGTTAATGAAAATGATTTAAATGCAGAAAAATAGTGTTTAATAAAAATAATATAGAAGGGGCTAGTAACCAAATATGGAGCATTTATTATTTTCTATTACTTAGGTGAAGTATTTGTTACAAACCAATATCAGAAGGACAGCATTCCAAATTGACCTTAAACTTCTTGGGAACAATACATTGGTACAGAACAGCTATATCCTTGATGTAGCCCACCAGTTGCTTGCTATACTTCTCCGGTAACTTGACACTTTCTTCCAAATGTTCCACAATCAATGTCATTATTTTCTTGACATTCTCTGATATCACACATCTCGGCAGGAATATCGGCTTATTAACATCCCACAGGACTTCTTTGTCAGTGACATCTAATATTGAATCATTTGGCAGTGTAGGTACAGAGCCAACTACTACAGTCCCGTAAGAAAGACTTTCATTGAGTAAATTACGGACATCAGACAGCAATTTATCACATTTCTTATTATACAATACACACTCCGTATCATCTATGTACTTGTTTAAAGGAGACTCTTCTGCTTTTACAAACTTTAAGTCAATCAAGAATTTGTTGAAACAGTCGAGCTCTATGACAATGTTTTTGTAGTTCTGGTATGTGCTGTCACAAGACGGTAGATTATTTTTAATACAATCATCAATTACTTTGTTGAAGAATTTCATACAAATTGTTTCCGAGAATACTTCTACAAATGTTTTGTCACAATCAAAGTGAGATCCTAATGTGGACTGAAGGAATTCAAAGACCGCAGTTAAGTTGTTGAATATTGTTTGGTAGTTGGGGTTCTTGGATTCATTTAAATTTATTTTTATATGAAAAATTATAGCACCAATGTGGTCTTCGGTAAATATATCACAGTTATGCCTGATTAAATTGTGAAGGAGGTGGTTTAGAAAAAAGTGTGAAAACAGGCCAAGTTCAGCGCTCATCCTGTCTGTTGTGTATAAAGTTTTCAACACTTTTTTTAAGAGGATTGGGTCACTCTGCTCTACTGAGAGAGAGTATGTGAGGTAGTTGAGACCTTTTTTCTCGGACCATGAGAAGATATCTTCCCATTCTGTACTCAACTGGGCTGTGTAGATGGCCAGTTGGTTCTCAGCCTGAGCATAGAGGTTTGACAATGCCTTCGCCATGTTCCCTTCGAATTTTAAATCCTGAAGTTGTATTTTTAATTCCTTCACACTTATCATCGCCTCACTGTAATTATATCTACCAAATTCATGATTAGCTCGGTCTAGTACCCGTTTTCCTTCGACAACAATGCATAAATATTTCAAAATTTCGTAGAACTTACTCAACTTTGCATATAAGTTGGTGAATTCGTCATCGCAAGCATCGTACTTTTCATTAAAACATTTCACGGCCTCGGAGACTTTCTCGTAATCAGAAACGATATTAGCTTTACGATTATTGTAGTTAAGTTGTTCTAAGCTCTTAGTAATAGTGAAACTGTAGTAAGTATCGATAAAGTTTTGCTGTAGAGCCCACGATAACATCTGCACTCGTTCGATCAAGTCTTTTACTTTAGGAAGAATCTCGTCACGGTGTTTTTTCAAATCCTCTGTACTTGCTTTATCAGCTTCTTGCAAAACTGCACTTAATAAGCTCATTTTTAACTTTTCACTTCGTTAATAATTAATTTAAAAGAAAATAAATTCGTTTTCAGCCAAGGCAGTTATCTTACCAAGCAAAGTTTTGAAATTTGAATTTTTTGTGAGTGACATTGACGCATGACATTTGATTTGTTATAAAACGCCAAAACGTTCTGTTACTGCAGCTACTCCACATTATTTTTTTTTATATTTTTTTACATCCGTCACATTATTTCTCAGAGTAGTTAACTGACTAGATTCCTAAAAATTATGACGCCTGCAAAATACTTTGGACATTACCATTTAGCTAGTGTATGATATAAGTGGAACCATAACACATAATATAATACTTGGGCTCCGGCTCTATGTCAGGAAGTGGCACAGTTTTAATTCAAGGACTCTGATTTGAATGCACGGTTGCTAAGGATTTGTAAAATCAATTTCACATCCAGTCCAAGGGCATTATTATGTTCAGTAGTTGTGTTTTCTTAGATTCATTAGTCCTCCATAGTGCTGTTATAGTAAAATAAGCTTTAGAAATGGTCGACAATGAAATTGAACTGTTAAAAAATGAACTGGAGCATGAAAAAACTTGTAGGTCTGTGTTTAATATTTTTTTCTAGATAATAAGGTCATCATTATAAGTTAATTATTAGTATTGCTCTTTGTTAGATGCTCACGCTTATATTCTCCGAAGCGGTATGTGAACACCAGAGGTGTACGTATATAGGTAGTAGTATACGTAAGTAGGTAGGTATCTATCTATACTCAAATTTCGCCAGTTAGGTTTAGGTAAGCCTTTAGCCATTATGTGGAAGCTTGTCCAGAATCTGGGCTGCTATTGAGATTACGAATGGAAAAATACTCAATATCACTTTGCCCGACTCGGGAATCGAGACCCAGATCCTGATGTTCTGCAGTAGCTTTACAACCAGTATACTAGCGAGACAGTCTCACCGACTAAGCTTTTTTACATACCTAATTTTCAGTTTATATGATTATTAGCTGTGCCCCGCGGCCACTTAATTTCACCGTTTTTTTAAATAAAACTATCCTAAGTTACTCCTTTCAAAATTAGCTAACAGCTAGTTAAAGTAGTTCCGTTGAGATTGGTCCAGCTGTTTTGGAGATTTGCCGGAACAGAGAATTCTTCTTAATTTTTATTTATGTAAATACCCACTTTATGCACTTTCATATTAATTAAGTGAATAGCTGTAAATTTGGGATAAAAAACAGATACCTCAATTTTATTTATATCTGTATAGATTTAGTCCTCACGTTATTATTATAATATTTTAATATGTATAGAGAGTCAGCGGCATGGCACAACGGCGAACTGGAGAAGCAGATCCTCACAGTCCAAGACGAGCTTCGCCGGAGCGACTATCCTTGGGACTCAGATTTAGATCTGCAAAGGGAGAACGTTAGGCACAAGCAGCTGTACGAAGCCATCGATTCCTTGAAGGAACAACTGCCAGTTTTGAAGGAGAAAATTAGAAATGCGAAGATTTGCGGACCAGGTAAGTGGTGCCATCTTGTGACACTATTTTAAAATATACTGATTAATTTGTTACAATCTTTTCTGAAAACAATCATCTTATGTTTCATAAATTACTAAAAAATCTCTTAACAATTTTTTCGGTAGGTTTGACAGTCAAAAGCCTAAAATTGCTTCAAACTTGAATAAACACAATGTTCATGGGCTTCTTTCTAATGCCACAGTTTAACTCCCGCTACAGAAAATATGGGGAGTGTAGCGAGCATGAGGTTCTCTTTCTCGTTGTGGGTCGTATGAGTTCGTGGTTGGTGGCTGTGGTGACTTTACGCAATAAAAACTACGTGTAAAGTTGAAATCAAAGAAGGTATAATAAAGTAATAAAATAAACCCAAAAGGGAAACACACAATACAATATAAAGTTCACCGAGTTACATGTAGCGCACAGGCAGTCTAATCGTACGGCGCGGTTGCCGTTCTTGCGCATCGCGCGATATCGACGTCCCTATTGGTTCATTCGCGACTGCGCGGGGCGCGGGAGCGGGGAGGGACCGTTCCTTCCGTCTCCGAACGGGCACAGATAAAATATTTCGCTCGGAAATAAGCGGCGACGTTATAGGAGTTAAATATATTTCAATTATTTCAGATTGCAAATTGAAACACGATGATCTCAATATAAACCTGGATATTTTGACTCCGGTAAGTACCTATTAAAACAATTTCATTAGGCCTCTGTCCCGATGTTTTGACATGACGTATCAACGTTGACGAAATTCGATTGCGTATTTGGTGTAGCTCGAAATTTTGTTAATCCACATCTTTGCAATTCAACCACAACAAGACCCCGAGACACAATACAATTCGAACCAACTAAAGAATTCGACAATGTTAAAAAAACGTTTAAGTTTGGGGTGCTCCCACTTTGTTTTGCATACCGTATACAATGAGAGCTTTACTGGAAATATAACGTTTCATGCAGGTTTCAATATTTAATGTAAAAAAAGCCGGGTAGTTTGTTTCGCCGTTTCTTCTCCCGACAGGCTTACATTTGGAAACGGTGGTAAATTAACCTTAGTTGTAAGATAAATTACTTTCAATAAGTGTTCCAAGTGTCCCTTAGGTTGAATAAACCTGTTTGATTTGTTTTTTACAACTACCGATTTCTACCCTATGATGAAATGTTATAGTAACCATAATCATCTATATATGCGTTTATTGAATCCAGGCTGAACTACTGCGTACTGTGAAGAGATTTGAGCGGCTCAAAACTGATTTGATTAGTACGCTGCGCAGCAAGGAGTGGCGCCTCGATTCCGAATCTAAGGTGAGTATTAAAATTACAATATATCACGTCGTATCCTTGCGGGTAGGCAGAGAATCTACCATCCCATTTTTACTGTAGTTAAATATAATAAGGTAATCCATACTTAAAAATAACAAATGCGCAAGTGTGAAATGCGAAAAAAATATTACTCTACCTACTGATTTTCTTAAACAAATATAAGTACATTCAATATTGTCTGTGGTACATTTCGCATAGAATATATTATGTGTTATTTTGGATTTGATTGATAATGGATTTGATTTCTAGTTGTTCGTGAGAGTGAACGACCAAAGAACATATCTACAAAACGAGCTGATGATCTGTCAGAACAACATCATGAGGCTTCAGAAAAATGGTGCTTATTGGCAGTAAGTACCATTTAATTTTCTGGAGACTTTCTCCCTATGACCATTCACGACTTACTCTATGATTTTATCATAATTATAAAGATAGAAACTTGTAAGCTTATCGGTGTTTACGACGCGGACGTGACTTTGTAACTATGTTCAAGATCATTCTATCCATAGTTTTCATATAGGTCCTTACAATTTCATCGTAAGATATAGATTTTATTATCTCTTGACGAGCTTTAGGCTGAAGGCTGACACGCAGGCGAAGCAAGCCGCGTAACACAGAGGGAGAGAGAGAGAGAGAGAGAGCAGAATTTGTGATGCGTCTCTTCAGCTTTTTTTTTTTAAATTGCTATTCAACGTGGCAATGCTGCCAGCCTTCTTGGCACTTCCCGAGAGACACCGATTTGGGCCAAGTTTTCTACTTGTAAGTTTTAAGTGTGATGCGTTGTATACGAAATGACATTGCAAACAACTTTGCGCTTCACGGACTTGTGTCGTATAGCCTGTTATTCTATTCTGCCCTACAGCATGCGCCCAGTGCCCCAATATAGATTTTGCCACATTCAATAGGAGGACAAACGACGATGCGTATTAGCGTGGCTCGAAATGTATTGATCCACTATTTTTGGAATTAAACCACAGGTCGCCTAAGCATCAACACATTTCGAGCCACGTCGATAAGCATCGTCGTTCATCTACCTTTGAACATGTGAAATCCTCTATACTTGGTGCACAGGGCATATACCCTTCTTTCTGGACTGTCTCCATTTCGATTGAAAAAAAAAGGAAATAAAAAAAGTTTGACATTAGCTTTGTACTATTGATGGTACGTTCCAGGCATGTCTCCCGACGACCCGACGAGCGAGTGCTGGACCCCAAGCGAGGACCTATAAAGAAAATATTCGGCAACGAACGCCTGCAGCCCATCGCAACATAATTTACTATGTATGGAGTATGTTTTCGATTATGTGTAACTCTATAGAAAACATCTTACACCGATATCTATAGGTTATTCGAAATTATTTTTCTAATTATTCAAATATATATTTGTTACGTATCCGCAGATATATAAAGTATTGAATCGAATAAATGTCAATGTATTACTCGATAAAACTTACGCATTATTTTGATTGAAACTTTCGATTCGTAATCACAACTATGAATATAAAATTTAGAATTGTCGACGAATAGAGTAGAATTAGCCAAAATTACAAAAGTTGACAAACGTGTACCTAATGCTTAAGTATCACTCACAGCCGTTCACTAGGATTCCCTGTATAGCAGGTGATGCACATACATTCACAAAAGTAATGAATGAAATGTCTTCAGAGAATATAATATTGGTCATAAATATGCATAGCGGCCAATCGGCATAGATATTCTGTTTACCTACTGTATATTTTATCCAAATCCCGGAATGTGGCAAAGCGAGTCGCTTATTCCAATCGGGAATGATTAATTTATTGTAAACTAATAATGCTGCCATACTGTTGTTAGAAAATGTTTTGTAACACTTAAAATATATTGAACATAAGCTGTGCCCCGCGGCTTCACCCGCGTAAACTTAATTTCACGAGTGATTTTATTTGACTGTTATTGTTTTTAATTTATGTAATATCAGCTATCGCTCTTAGAATCGGTCCAGCCGATTTAGGGATTAGCCGGAAAAAACAGACAGAGATTTTTTTTAAATGGTTTTTTGGTGTAAGATCTACTTTCATATGCATTTAGTGAAAAGCTTAAAATTTAATTTTAAATTACAGACGGATACAGTATTTTTATTTATCTGTATATGAGTATACACAAATAAATATATAGATTTTACTTTCTTCAGCAGTTTGGGGGCAACATCAGACTACATTACCAGCCATGTAACAAATCCATACGAGTAGGTCCTACCAGTTTAAAAAAATACGCTCTTCCACTGCATTCTCAAAATACCTTAAAGTTTTTGTTCCGGCGGTGAGTAAGGTCACCAGGTCGCCCTGGGGGTGACTAGGGCAAGAGTGGGGGCGCTGTGCTAGCTATGGTAAGATTCTTCGTCTGCTACTGTGTTGGCAAAGTGATTCCATTCTTTATTACCTTATAAAGATTGACAAAGATGGTATTGATTGGTATTGATCACGTTCACAGACTGCGGTAGCTGCTACCATTACTGGAAGAGCGTAAATTCTTAGACTGGAAGATCATACTAATTTATAATAATACCTTTTAGTGTTCAAAATATACCACATACTTAAATTAACTATATTATAAATAAATAAAATTATGGAAATAATAATGTTGTTTTTATTTAATAACTTGAGAAATTGAATAAAACGATATAATAATTAAATAATAATATATAATTTTATATAACTACATAAGTCTAAAGATAAAGTTACACCCCTTTAAAATGCTAAAAGGTAAATAACATCTATTGATTGGTCTACTTATTGATCACAGGTACTAGTAACTTCTGACTCTACCGATTTCATAAAGGTGGAATTATTATGATTTTTGGTAATTAAAGTGGTTTTTCCATCAAATTAAATAATGATTTACAGATCAATGTCTATATGGGGGTGCAGGCGCCGGCGCCGTCGCGAGTTAATATCGTTAATCGTAAATAGTGGCGCTAACTGCGCATGGATTTGTTCGCGTCGCTTCACCTCTTACCAATTAATCATCTTTGGCAATCGTTACGGAGGCCTAAAATAGTTCTGCCTGATTTGTGTTATTTCCATACATTTGGTATCGTTTTTATTAGCGCAATTGCTTCGTCTTAAAGAAGGCTTAAAGAAGTTCTTGATGCGCTTTGGTTAAACCTATGATGGTATTCCACCAGTGCTGATTGTTTCACGTCCTTATACGTTTCCTTTAACTATTCAAGACCCAAAAAATACTCCTATTATTTTTGTTATTTGAGTGTCGTTAGATTATAACTTTTAGGTATTATTTATGTTTTTTAATGTATTTGGCAGGGGAGTCGACCGACGCACTTAAATATACCTCCGCATCTTCCTCGGAGTAGACTCGGTGCGAAGTGGCTGGAAATTACACAAACAATATCACTACAACACTACAATGTTTAACAAACTGAGAAACTTGCATTAGGTGTGGCATACGTCTTTGAATTACTTCTCAGACATATGCAAGTTTCCTCACGATGTTTTCCTTCATAGTAAAGCACGTAGTGAGTAATCACAAGCTCATTGGTGCAGACCGCGCTGGGATTCGAACTTACATAGCTTGCGTAGCAGGCGACTGCTCAAACCCCACGGCCACCATGGCTCCTCTATTATACTTTATCAGTCAGTATTTGAAATGTTGTAAGAATAGATTTCTTGGATTAAGATTGATTTATCCTTAAATATATATGTATTTTGTGACCGAGTGTACCTCTCTGCCAACACCCCAAAGACATAGATCAATTCGGCGATATGTCAAAACATGTCCTTTCCTTTCCTTTATTTATTTAATGGCGATGAGCTTAAGTAAAACTATTCCGCCAGTATCAAGTGATTGTTGAGAAAAATATCTTGTAAATTGTTAAAAAATATGTGGAGGAACCCATTGGATTCCTCGCTGTTCTTTTCGGGAAGGCTTCAAAACATGTCAAAGGATCGTCTAATTTGACCTAATTATCTAACAGTAACCATAAATAATACCCCTGAGACGTCATACAATGTGAAACCAAGTCAACATTGTTAACCCAAAATGACGCGATATTATCGGATACCTCTTAACCCTAATTAATTCTGTATGGGATTGGTGATAGTGTATCCTCTTAGGTAGAAAACCGACTACCTCCTTGATCTGTATGGACCTTATAAGGAGTCCTTAAATTGTAAATAGTGATGTAGTAATACTGACGCGCACTACAAGTGTGTTTATCAGGCTGCAGCCGGCGATGGTTGGGACACGCGCACACATAGCCGCCCGCCACGTTCACACACGCGAACTCACACCCGTGGATGTCTTGCTCGCACTCGTTCACATCTACACATACATTATCAATATTAATATGAGCCCATGTGAACAGTATATAATTACATAAGCTTACTAAGCAGTATGGAACCTAGACCATTATTTTTTATTTTGATTGTTGTTTCTAATAAACTTTAAAAAAATATATCTCCACGCTTCGCATACAACATCGTGCGGGAACGACAAGTCACGTGACTGATTCATGTCATTCCCATACATTTTGTATAGTTTCTATAAGCGCAAGCGGGAGAGAATGTTACTTTATCCAGGCCTACGGGACCGCTTATAATCTAGTAGATGCGCTCGTTTGTTTAAATATGACGTTACGAATGACCAGTCCCTAGTTGTCATACTGCTTAACTTACATGTATACTGTGACAAGGTAATTTTAGGTGTATACTCACCCAAGCACCGTTGTCCGGCCCCCAGAGCGCGGTAGCCGGGCGGGCAGCCACAGCGGTAGGCACCCACGGTGTTCACGCACAGTTGTGTCGCGTGGCAATGGTTGTTCTCTATCAGGCACTCGTCTATGTCTACAATATGAATAAATATACAAGATATCATAAAATGAAGAAATGTATGAATGTGGAAGAAGCTAAAGAAGTATGTAAGGATCGGAACATTTGGCATTTTAGAGAACGATTCTATGTAACCCCCTCGGGCCTTCGGAGAAAATAGAAAATGGAAATGATTCACTTATTAACGTCGACGAATTGACCACCGGCTCAAAAACTAGCCTTCTCAGAAAAGTATATTTCATTTAATTTATATTTCATTGCAAAAGGATATTATTAATTAAATTAAAATTCCATATATGTAGGACCACAGGCGTGAGCATATGTATGTATACGTATGGGTTGCGTCATCGAATTGATAAGTAGCGTAATGCTATCGAGATAAATAAACGAGTAGCTCTTTGGCAGAGGAATCACATAGTATGCAGGAGTATTCGAATCTCCCCTGTGTTCGTATACGTCCTGAATTCAGAATGCCTAGTGCGAGTTTTCTTAAAATCGCCGTCACAATTCATCGTGTCGACGTAAAGACAGATTTGTGTCATCTTTAGGGCAACAGATTTGTTTCGATCCTATACAAAGCCGTGGTGGCCTCGGGGTTAGAGCAGTCGCCTGCTACGCAAGCGACGCAAGTTCGAATCCCAGCGGGGCCTGTACCAAAGAGTTTTTTTAAAAAAACTTATGTACAGAGATTTCACACCACGTGCTTTACGGTGAAGGAAACCTGCATATTTCTGAGAAGTAATGTATAGTGCCTGAGACGGCGATCGACTCACCATCTGTCACGTTGGCACTTAATCAAATTCGGTGAAAAGTGGATGTCGTGATTTCAGCACCTCTGCCTACTCCTTCGGGGAATACAGGCGTGAGTATATGTATATATGTAAAAATCTGCGTTTACGTCGACGATGACGACAGAATCGAAAAGCAATGGGGGCTTTGTTAGGGTACCGTCGCAAGTGTCGGTGTGTGCGCGATACGTGTGTCCCGGCGGACAGGGCCCGGGGTCGCTGCCGTCCAAGTTGTCAGTCACATTCACATCGTGGATCACAAGCGATGGGGTTGCTTCTGAAAGATTAAAAAATATGTTAAGTAGTTTTATTTTTTATTTTTATATACTGCCGGTGTTTAGTATTAATAGTGATGTCAAGCTAGATTTCTAAAGCGGCATTTTACACACACATACACATCACATTATAATTTAGTCGATTATTTATGGTATCTATATATATTACCTCCCTACCATTCTTTTTGGGATTGGTGTTGCTAAGTTGGCAATACAAGCACTTTTGGCGGAACGAGAATAAATGCGCGGTCGGCCGACAACAAGCTCGTAATAATAAATTCATAAAAGTGGTTCCTGATGCGGCAAAGGGGTGAGTTTAGGGTATAATTTTTCCCTGTATTTGCCTATTTATATAATTACACTCAATATCGGCGAATTACGAAATAATTTACATAAAATACAGTCCACTACTTAAGCGGCGTAGAAGGGAAACTCTGATGTTATAAACTAGGATTCCCCTAAAACCGGTGTTTTATGCTAAAAATGTGCGTCTAAAAATGTTCAATCCTGTATACAATTTTATATATATTACCTGTCAAGAATCCTTCTTCAACATCAACGGGATACTGCGCGTTCGTTACATCAGGTTGCATTTCGTATGTCACTTCAGGAAGGTATGGGTTCTAAGGAACAATTTATTATGGTATCATTATTATTGAATGATGAAGGAAAACATCTTGAAGTAACCTACATGTCTGAGAAGTAATTCAAAGAAGCCTGAGACGGCAATAGACTCACCATCTATCACGTTGGTACTTAATTATTTTCGGCGAAAACAGGCGTGAGCATATATCGCACACTCAGGACGATAGGGGCCCAACTCCAAGTTTTGCGAAAATTTGTTAAGATCATAAACAGACTAAAAATGTATGCTCTAGCCAATTTTTTGAAAAATTTGTATTGTACTTACTCGAAACTAGTGAAATAATTACTGTAAAAGGTAAGTAATATTACTGTATGAGGTAATTATTTTTTTTTATTAAAATTGGAAGATCTATAAATGCGATTTGTACCAAAAATTGATTTTGTATTGAGCCCCTATCGTTAAGATTAAGTGCAAACGTGATAGTCCATCGGAGTCTCACAATACGTCTTTGAATTTCTTTCAATATGCAGGTTTTCTTACGATGCTTTCCTTCACTGTAAAGCTCGTGGGGTAACATCGCTGAACTTTTTTTTATGTACTCCATCTCATTGGTACAGGGCGAACTTGCGCCTCTTGCCTACAAAATTGTATATGTAGGTACTGTTATTTAAGTCTATAATTAAGTCATCATCATCACCCTGGCCTTATCCCATACACTGTCGGCACTTGATTCAACCCGATGTGGCTGATCACCTGATTTTTATACGAAGCGACTGCCATCTGACCTTCGCAACCCCTTTAACGAGGAAAATCTGTGATCTGGGTTAAACCAGTTGTCAGACTATTTTAGGCCTCCGACTGACCTGTAACAATTGCCAAAGATGATAAATTGGCAACAGGGACCGACGGCTTAACATGCTCTCCGAGGCACGGAGGGAACTCGGGCGGTCACCCGTCCAATTACTGGCTAGGGTGAGGGTTGCTTAACTTCGCTGATCGAATGATATGCGCAATAGCAACTGCGCCACGAGCTCCTCCAGCTAAGTCTATAATTAAGTAAATAGAATAAAAGATCTTACAGTTTCGTGATTGTCTTCCTCGCTCAACACTTCGACACCGGCGACGTCGCATTTAGGGAGGTCTGGACATTTTCTTATCTAATTATTGACGAAATAAATATTTACTTACGACATATTTTTAACTTGGTCCAATTTTACATCGGTTATTAATGGGCAACGTCACAGTTCTGCGCTAGTTATACTAATCTACGTAATATTATAAAAAGAGGAAAGTTTTGTATGTATGTTTGTAATGAATTGGCTCAAAAAGACCTGAACCAATTAAAATTTTTTTGTTCAATATTTTAATTATACATTATCACTGATTAATATACACTATACTTTATCTCCGTACTCCCACGGGAACGGGAAATACGCGGGTGAAAACGCGTGTCGTCCGCTAGTAGTAGCATAAAATTACCATATAAATCTATCATTCATAGTTTTAACTATATTATTAGTTCTTTTGTTTTCCTATTACATCAGAACTACCTAAAAGATTTTTCCTTGGTCCTTCGAGCATTTCGTAGAGAAAAGGGACTTATAATATAGTGAAGTAAGGTTTGTGATGTAAGTACAAAGTGACCTGCACATTATCTCCGCGGCATGGTTGGTGGGCGGCGGCGGGGCGGCAGCGGCGGGTTCGAGCCTGCGTCCCCGCGCCGCACGGCGCCGAGCAGCCCGACCATCGCGACCATGCCGACCATTGCGCTTCCTTGCCATCCTGCAATGTTCCTCTTATTTGTATTAGCGCTAAAATTGCAACATAATTTTCGAAAAGCGTAATTAGAGACTGAATTTCTGGCAGGGTTCTTCTCAATAAAAGCAAACTTCCAAATGGGTCGGCTTACATGTATCATGTCGCTCTGACGATTTGAAAGTGTTAAAAGTGTTAAAAGTCGAATCAATCAGAGATATTATGAATTTTGTTCTCTCCACTCGCTACATAGATGGCGCTGCTCGATATCAATCGCAAGTTTGTGGACACGTGCAACACAAAACTAGTAAGAAAACACTTATTTTGAAAATTTCTGATGATTATAAATGTTACCAACATATTACAAATATTTGTGAGCATGGCAAATTCCAGCCAGTCAAAGCAAAGATCAAATTAAGATTAATGAATTGTACCAAAACTACAGTGCCAATGGGATTATTTACAATAATTTTCCGACAAAGATACATCCCAGGCTCCCTTATCACAAATAATATCTGGCTGACGGTTTCTCCTTCACACAAGTCAAAAAAGAAAGAAAAAAATCTAATCCGGTAGTCAGTCTCGAAGCGCTCTAGTTTCGTTTTCGCCCGTAAGCTGGAAGCGTCATCTTAGAGCTACCATAACTTGACAGATGTCGGTGAAATTTGCTGTCATATTATAATGATATTTTATGAGTTTTTCAGTGCCTGAAAACATGGTCAAACCGATGTTTTCCATAAATGAAACCTAGCTAGATCTATTTTTTGCCCCTGAAACCCCCTACATGCAACATTTCATGAAAATCGTTGGAGCCGTTTCCGAGATTCCGATTATATATACAAGAATTGCTCGTTTAAAGATATAAGATAATCACCTACAGTATAATATCCTTCCTAAATGAATTACCTCACAGGGCGACAATCGACATTTCCTCTTTTCCGTCGCGGGCCCCTTACAACCAGACACATCCAAGACTATTTTCTCAGCGTGAGTTGTGTTGTCTGCAACAAAAACCACCTTCAAAAAGAGACTTGACTTGACTTACTTTTGAGGTTGGTGTTTAATACCGAGTTTGATGCTATATTTGGCCTTTTTATTATATTTTTTATCTTTTTGAAGGAGTGTACATTTTACTAAAAAAGAGAGATCACTGCACTTAAGTTTAAAAAAAAACTCATTCTTACAGACCCCGCTGGGATTCGAACTTGCATCGCTTGCGTTGCAGGCGACTGCTCAAACCCCAAGGCCACCACTGTTTTTTTTGCTGGTATGGCGCAGCGACCCGAAATGAGTCTTAGCCTCATTTATATTATCATATTATATTAAGATCTAGAGTTATTATATCTATCAATATAATCCAAAGGTAATATTTGCAGTATTTTGATATCACTTACCGACAATATGATTGTTATCATCGATATACTGACATCTCCTGGCCTTGGTCTGGTACCCCAACCCGCAGGTTACATTACACGCACTCCATGAGGACCACACGCTCCATTTGCCTGGCACTGGAAGAAAGAGAAAATAAATGAATAACCTCAGAATATAGAAATTCCAGTCTTGATAGAGGAGCTCGTGGCACAATTGCTATTGCGCATGTCATACGATCAGCGAAGCTTAGCAGTAATTGGATGGGTGACCGCCCGAGTTCCCTCCGTGCCAATTTATCATCTTTGGCAATCGGTACAGGTCGGTCGGAGGCCTAAAATAGTCTGACAACTGATTTAACCCAGACCACAAATTTTTTTTCGGTCTTTTTATATATATTTTTTTAATATCTTTAAAATTACGATGTTATTATACTTTTCCCGTAAGTGTCCGATCAACATATGTGTGAAATTCAAAATCTGTGTCAAAATTTTCCACTCCAACCGTTAAAGACTTTAGTGACATACACACGTAAAGTATATATAAAGCTATAGTAGTAGTTTCACCTGCGTAGAGTTAATTTCATGGCTGGCCCGGGGATCCTAACGATTTTACATTAAACAGCTTATGATTAACATTTGATTTAAATATGAGTAGCGTATTATCATATGCAGTTAGTGAAAAGCTGTTGATTTGGTATTACAAACAGGCACTGCAATTTTATTTAGGATACAGAAAAGATGTATTATGATGTTATCCACTGTATTACGGGTTGTCCACTTCCCTCTATGATGGTTGAGGAGGTCAATGGCTGGCATTCACGTCATACTTGTGAACAGGTGCTGCTTGTGGGGGCTGGTCATCTCAAGTTACGCATTTAGTTATAAATAGATGTACTAGATTTTTAGTTATGTTAATTTTTATCGACATTTGTGCATTGGAACATTGTCCATGAGCTTACGTTTTTTAAATTATTTATTTTGTATTCTTTAAATTGTATAATATTTTTGAAAAGAGTAATTACTGAGTTTCTTGCCAGGTTCTTCTCAGTAAAAGCAACCTTCCGAACCTGGCGGTAGCATGTATAATCCTGTATAATTATGTAATTCTGACGATTTGAAAGTACTTTTTTAAAGTCTAATCGAATAAAGATACTTTTGCCTTTGACTTTGACTTTGATGTGAACGTACCCTGCACAGCGACGTTATACCTCCGGTGCGCAGCGCCAGCCTCGCTCTCGGCCACACAGATGTACTGGCCGGCGTCCACGACACGCATGCGCCACACCACCAACAAACTGTTGCCCAACACTCGCTGGATGTTCGACACACTCTCGCTCAGCTGTTGTGTGTCCTACAACATAAACTTGTACTCACGTCTGCATTCCCCGAACGGATAGGCAGAGGTGTATTTGTAGTATACCGATATTTCGCCAGTTATTTGGCAGAGGTATATTTGTAGTCACATTTCGCCAGTTATGTTAAGTCCCATGTAATAGGGGGCGAGACAAATTGCCACTAACCGGGTACTCATCCATTCTCCTGGCTACTAGCAAATTACAGATGGAAGAACCAGATTACACTTGTCGTGAGGACTATACGATAAAAAAAAGTAAGCCGCCTTCAAAAAGAGACTTGACTTGACTTACTTTTGAGGTGTTTAATACCGAGTTTGATGCTATATTTGGCTTTTTTATTATATTTTTTATCTTTTTGAAGGAGTGTACCTTTTTTGTAATAAATATAAAAAAATATGCTCACGCCATCCCAGAAAGGTCCCCGAAGGGGTAAGTAACAACACCTCTGGTTGTAACAACAACACCCACATTTCACCGTATATGACTATGTGCCAACGTGACAGAGAGCGAGTCCATCGCCGTCTCAGGCACTATACATACGTGTTTGAATGACTTCTCAGAAATATGCAGGTTCCCTCACGATGTTTTCCTTCACCGTTAAAGCACGAGGTGTGAAATCACAGCAATTAAGTTTTTTTTTAGAAATACTTATTGGTACAGGCCCGCTGGGATTCGAACTTGCGCGGCTTGCGCTGCAGGCGACTGCTGTAACCCCGAGGGCACCACGGATCTCTTTTTATGACAAAAAATTATAGCTCTTTTTCAGTGTCTTTTTGCAAAGTGCACCTACACCAGTCACAACCCATCTGGGTGTAAAGTTCTCACTCCCAAATCACGTCTAAGCACTAGATACTGGCTGTAAAATCGTTAGGGAGTTCCATCGGCTCTATTTCGGCTCCATCATCAGATCGACTCCATCACCCAGTCAAGTTCGGAGGTAACAAACATAAAAACAATCTGTCGAATTCCTAGACTCCTCCTTTTTTTGAAGTCCGTAATTTTGTTTAAATACCTTTAACCAAGTGATCCTCGGCGGCGGGTATCCATCAGTCTCACATTTAAGTACAATGCTTCTTCTCAGAGGCACGACGTGATCCTCGACTATATTAGCGCCAATATTGCCAGCGATGGAAGGCCGCTTTTGTACAGTCACGTCGAACGTGAATTCAGTATTACCCACTTTGTTCGTCATTATGCACACGTACTTGCCGCTGTCTGATACCTCTGTGTCGTTTATTATCTATAATAGTATTCCACGATTAATAGATCTAATATCTGATTGACCGAACTGTGCTCGGTTTCGTCTACACACAAAGAAAAGGAAAAAAAAAAATAAAAATCCGTTGAACCGGGGTACTCTAGTTTCGTTATCGCCCCGTAAGCTTCACCTCTGAGCTACCATAACTTGACAGATGTCGACGGAATTTGCTGTCGTATTGTAATGATATTTAATGAGTTTTTCAGTGCCTGAAAATATGGTCAAACCGATGTTTTCCATAAATGTAACCTAGCTAGATCTATTTTCTGCCCCTGAAACTCCCTACATGCAAAATTTCATGAAAATCGTTGGGGCGGTTTCCAAGATTCCGATTATTATATAAATAAATACAATATAAATAATATATATATATATATATATATATAATAGTAAGAATTGCTTGTTTAAAGATATAAGATAATACAGTGTAATGCGCTCCATAGATCTACTGCATCTACACCAAGTTAAGTTAAGTTAATCTCAACATTGTCAACATTGACATTTTCTCTGATGTAATGCTCAAATGACAGGAATCCAATGGATTCCTCCACATACGTTTAGTAATTTACAAGATTTTTTCTCAACAATCACTTTACATTGGCGGAATAGCTGTACTCAAGCTCATCACCATTAAATAAAAAAAGAAGGAAAGTTATGCTCATAAATTAATGAAGTATCTTTTATACATATTTTATTTTCTTTCCTCACTTTTTTCGATTGAACATATACAGCAAGAATTTTCCTCGGTGTTATACTTTTTTAAATAAAAGGAGCCTCGTCAGTGATTTGTCGGAACAAACAGACAGATAAACACATTGAAATATATATTTTTAAGAAGTGCCCTATATTCATTAATATCCGTATGGTTACCTAATTTAAATGCGTATAGATATATATGATTACTTACCAGAGTATAATTATCATTGAGCAGCATCACCCTGGGAGTTTGATCAGTGATCTCCGTATAAGGATGTTTAATCCACATCACGTACGGTAAAGGAGTGCCTTGGACTGGACACGTGAGGTTCACAGCTTTACCGAAACGAGCGTTCACTGGTTTTAAACTCTCCTTTGTTATTGGAGGAGGCACTGCATGTAATGGACATATTATTAATTAAATTTAACATTATTCGAAGACCAGCGGTCGGTGAAAGAAAACATTATGAGGAAATGCGTGTCTGAGAAGTAACCCAAAGACGGCACGACGACAGTATGTATAGTGCCTGAGACGGCGATAGACTCGGCATTTGTCGTTGAAACTTAATCATAGAAAAATTGGTACTTAAGAATAGCCGGTGATGCTATTACCACACCTCTGCTTACTCCTTCAGGGATCCTTCTGGGATGACTTAAGTGTATTATGTATAATGGTATGACGTAAATGTTATAATAAATTTATTCTAATCTACCTGTCTCGACTGAGAGAAGAAATAAATAACATTAATAGAATGAGACAGCCCGTTGGTCGAGAGGTCGCCAGTGCTGCACACGAGGTTCGGAGTTCGATGCCCGAATTGGGCAAAGTGTTATTGGTTTTCTCCATCTGTATTTTGCCAGTAGCAGCCCGGAGTCTGAATTGTGCCCAGTTGTTGGCAATAGACTCGCCCCCTATTACATGAGGCTTAAAAATCGCGATCATAATATGTTGATCAAATATTTCGAATAAAACTCACCCAAGACATCAACCAAATAAACAAGACTGGTGTTGCCAACAGTATTCCTGGCAACACAAGTGTAGTTGCCAGACTGTTGATCGTTAGCACTCTTCGCAACCAGCACCTCGCCATAGTCAGTGGTCACCATGCTATCGTCAAATAACTTGAGAGGCACGTCATCTTTGAACCAGTATACTGCTGGCATTGGGTTGCCGTAGGAATGACAGTGCAGGTAGAAAGCCTGGCCTGATAACACTTCCAAGTTAATCGTGTTGTCCGTCGACGGCGCTTCGGGGAATAGAGTTTGGAAAATCTTTGGTGGTTCTGTAAGGAAAATAGAATGAAGCTCACAATTAGGTTAGACGTTTTTCAAGCTCTTTTGAACTGGAGATTCCGATATTCCCCACACTTCTATATATATAAAAGGAAGTCGTGTTAGTTACACTATTTATAACTCAAGAACGGATGAACCAATTTGGCTTAGAACCAGGAGAAGGACATAGGATACTATATCCGAATAAATCTATACATACAGAGAATTAAAAATTAAGTGTCTGTTTGTAATTTCAAATTAACAGCTTTTCATTCAATTCATATGAAAGTACGTACAAAATAAAAAAAAATTTAACATTTTCTCTATCTTACTGTTTGTTCCGGGTAAACTCTGAAACGTCTGGACCGATTTCTACGGAACTTTCACTGACAGGTAGTTGATGTTACAAGGAGTAACTTGAGATACTTTTCTTATGTTAGGGTTCCGTGAAAAAATGCACTCATAAAATTAAGTCTACGCGGGTGAAACCGCGGCGCAAAGCTAGTTTTTTTTATAAACGGTGAAAAAATATTTTATTGATAGTTTCTGTCTCATTCTACATACGACCACGTCTATTTACTTCGCGAAGACTCAACCTCATTCCCAATAATGTCTACATATCGCGAAAATGTTAAAAATATCTGAGACAAAAAAATTTATTCTCAAATTTTTTAGAATTCGTGTTTTTAGTAGCATCGTACTTTTACTTTGTAAACGCAATCTATTCATCAGACCCTGATAAGCAATCAAATAATTAACTTGACAGCCTCCGTTGTAGCCGACGACCGCACTGCATGGAGCATTTCAGCATCAACCATAAATAAATAAATAAATCTAGAGTATTTATGTTCAGTGTCAAACAATTTACTGAACTCTATAATGAATTTGTCGCAAACCGGCCTCGACCCATGTTTGAGCTGGGGTTCCGTTGCGTTCGTATAAAATGTACCCCTAATTATTCGACTAATCATGTAAAATAACATGTTCCGTACCTAAGACTTCCAATGTAACTCTCCTCTGGTCGATACCTCCTTCGTTACTCGCCATACAAGTGTACACACCAGCTTGCGAAGTCTCAGCATTTAGTATCAAATCAGCATGGCTTATTTTGTGGGCGTTCTCACCTATAGTTTTACCATTTCGTATCCATTGAATATTTGGAGATGGTTGCCCTGTAGCTATACACGATACTCTTATGTGAATACCTAGCTAGAATCAAAATTGGAAAAGATAACAATGTATGAGGCACAGTAATGAGGCAAAGGTATGAGGCACAGTTTTTGGATCTGTAATAGGTATTACTGCGAACGGCGATGGACCCATCCTCTGTCACGTAGGCACAATCACCTTCAATAAAATGTGGGTGCTATTGTTACAACACCTCTGCTTACCACTTTGGTAATGAGTGTATTCCCAAGGAAAACTTCGCGAGGAGACCTGCATGCATATGTCTGAGAAGTAACTCGAGTGGCTGAGAAGTTGAAATATAAACATTTGTCACAAATATTACAAGGGGAGAGGAAGACCTATGAAACGATAGATGGATTGTGTGAAAGATGATATGGCTTAAATAGGAGTGAATACAGATATGACGGCTGATAGAAATGGAAGAGAAGAACACATTGCGCTGACCACAAATAACACGGTATAAGGGCAGGAGGATGATGATGATGATATATAGTTCTTGAGACAGCGATAGACTCACCATCTGACACGTTGGCATTTAATCATCTCCGGTGAAAAGTGGGTGTTGTTATTACATCACCTAAATACAGGCGTGAGCATATGCATGTATGTATTTCCATTCACACTCGCCATCATAGCTGTATACTTGGCGTTGCAGATATTATTGTACAGTTAATTAAGCAACAGATAAAAATGTATCTTTTTTGACAGGTTTTACGATGTTTGAAAGGGTTTCAAAAGAGTTACTGTTGAGTTTCTTGCCAGGTTCTTCTCAATTCGACAAAACAACCATCTGAACTCGACGCTGACATTTATTATCCCGTATGTAACTTTAACAACTTCAAAGTACTTATTATTAAAAGTGTAATGACATAAAAATACCTATTTTGAATTAGAATTAGAAAGAGAACGTGAGAGAAAGGTTCTTTCTAGTACTTAGTGGTACTCACCACAGCTTCCAAACTCCTTTGCACCGTATTCCCTTCACCGTTACTAAAGGAGATGATTTCAGTGATAGTAGCGGTGATCACAACTGCAACCCTGAACACAATGTGAGTGACGCCCGCTTTGTTTCTTGCGTCGCAGCGGTACAGACCTTCTGAAGCGTTCGACACATTTATTGCTACTAATGTCGAGTTTTCAACGAGCCAGTTTGTGTTGCTAGAAGGAAAGCAAACATATAATCTAGACATTCAAAGACATGGCTGACTGATATTAACATTCAACCTATACCGCTGGTTGAATGAAACATAATATGAAATTTGGAAGGTGCGTGGTTGGTGAGCTGTTTTTTTTTAACGTGGAGAATCCGTTATGGATACACCAACCGCCGCGGGGGTAGCGGAAGGGTTATGTCGAAATCACACCGGCTAAACTCCACGGTGTTCCTCCAAGTCGCTAAGTGGGGGGGTGCACGTGATACGCCTTCAAATGCTTCGCCGTGACCCCCCCCAGCGACTGGCCTGTCAGACCCCTCCTTACGTTACCAGGCTGAACCCGGCTTTTACACTATGAAAGGGCGCGTCAGAACACGAACGAATCTCCAACAAATGGCTAAGGTTCTAAGTAAGCGTGTCCCTTCAATTACAAGAGACCACAGCATGCATTGTAATATAATTTATAGCAACAAGAACAAAACAGAATGCAATGTATCAGAAAAATAAAAATCTAGAAGTTATTTGAATACATATCAACATAAAAAACAAAAATAGAGAAAAATACGAGAGTTAACAAAGAGCTTAACAACTGAGACAACACTAAAATGAGATTTCAAAATTTTAAACTTTATTGTTTAAGGACACTTGAAACACACATTGAATGTCATTTATTAAGCTGACAAAATCATTCACAACCGTTTCCTAAATTTAAGCCTGTAGTGAGAAGAAAGTGCGGACCAAACTCACCGGCTTTATTACCTGTGCCCCTATTTGTATACATAGGGTTGTTTTAATACAATTTAATACAAGAGTGAGTAACCCATTGTCATGCTATCTACATTAATATTATAAAGAGGAAAACTTTGTTTGTTCGGTTGTAATGAATAGGCTCAAAACTACTAGACCGATTTCAAAAATTCTTTCACCATTGGATAGCTACATCATCAGCGAGTAACCATAGGCTTTATTTTATCTCCGTACTCCCACGGGAACGGGAACTACGCGGGTGAAACCGCGTGAGGTCCGCTAGTCATCAATATACTCAGGTACAATATAATGTGTTTATTTTTATTTTTTTCTATTTCCATCCCTGAGAGTGTTAAAAGGGGTTGAATCTAGAGAGAGTACTGGCAAGCCGGTGATGCTAGCGAAAGCAAGAATTGCTTTAGATAAAACTAATAAAGATAACTCAGAGTTTTTCTAAAAATGTAAGTGCACACGAGCTTCACGCTTAAGGAAAACATCGTGAAGAAGCTTGCATGCACGTCTGAGAAGAAATTCAAAGAAGTATCGCTCCCTCAGAACGATAGGGGTTCAACTTAAAGTTTTACGAACATGAGTTAAGATATACAGACATAGACAAACCTAAAAGTATGTTCTACTCAAAGTGTTTTGAATCAATCTAAAAAAATATAAACGCTACACTATAAAAA
Source organism: Watsonalla binaria (assembly GCA_929442735.1). Classification (NCBI taxonomy): domain Eukaryota; kingdom Metazoa; phylum Arthropoda; class Insecta; order Lepidoptera; family Drepanidae; genus Watsonalla; species Watsonalla binaria. The sequence goes on from OV838938.1 coordinate 7,654,902, forward strand.
TATGAAATAGTCGTAAAGTACTCAAAAATAGTAAAATTACCAAAAAAATATAAAAACTGATTTTTGATTGAGCCCCTATCGTTCTGAGGTTGCGGTATGTATAGTGTTTGAGCTGGCGATGGACCATTTGAGGTTGACACCTTATCCTCTGCAGTATTGTAACAATAATAATGATCTCCTACCGAATTTTGGTTACGACGGCTAATCTTAACGAGGATCAGCCATGTGTGCAGGAGATATTATAGTGCACAAGTGTGTGCGCAAACACAGGTGCACTCTTTATTCCCTCACTCTCATAGTCCGATGGGAGGCAATCAAATACGACCGAAGAGAGATCAGGCGTAGGAGTAACGGTGCAACGTGCTTTCCGTGGGTGTAAACACCGCCAACTTCCAAACTCCGGGCATTTTATTGTGATTGATCATGTGATGAATTTCTTGACAGTAAAACTCAATATACATTTTTGACCCGACCCGGGAATCGAACCCGGGACCTCGTGATCGGCAGGCGAACGTACAAACCAATAGACCAACGAGGCAGTTAGCAGTCTCAGTATTGTAATACCCCTACGAGAACCCTTCTGCGAAGATGTTAGCTTAATATAATGTACAAGTGAACATACTTGAAGCTCCAGGTTATATTAGGCGTCGGAGAGCCTCTAGCGTTGCATTCGAGCGTCGCGTTTGTTCCTTCCTTTAATTGAACGTCCAAGAGGTCGAACTCTGATATGAATGGGGGCTCTGAAACAAACACATGCATTATATATCTGTAAGTCTGTTTGGGATTTCAAATTAGCAGCTTTTCACGAAACTATATGCGGTATATAAAAGAAAAAAATGTCTGTTAATTCTTAATCCCTTAATCGATTTTAATGGGACTTTCACGTATTACTACTAACACCAGTAATACTTAATTAAAAAAAATTGGGTGCCGCAAAATAAAACCATCCATGAAATTACGTCCACGCGAGAAAAACCGAGGGGCACGGCTATCTAACAAATACATAGGATGTACTGCAAGATCCATAGTCGCAGTGTGTTGCAGTACACTAACACATACATAGGCTCACACAGACAGGTTCACTTGACGCTCCGGCAGAGTACAAACTGATTACTCAGGCTAAGTACGAGCTGGAAAACAATACAAATCAGTCCTTTCGCTTCTATCCTTCTCTTACTCGCATATTATTATTACATACATACATATTCTCACGCCTGTATTACCCGAAGGGGTAGGCAGAGTTGTTGTAATAACAACGCCCACACAAGCCTATCGCCTAGGCACTATACATACGTCTTCGAATTGATTCTCAGACATATGCAGGTTTCTTCACGATGTTTTTCTTCAGTGTATATATAGGTATAACTATTATTTGAACATAAACCATTGTAAACATATTAACTACTAGCGGACCTCACGCGGTTTCACCCGCGTAGTTCCCGTTCCCGTGGGAGTACGGGGATAAAATAAAGCCTATGATACTCGCCGATGATGTAGCTCTTCAATAGTGAAAGAATTTTTGAAATCGGTTCAGTAGTTTTTGAGCCTATTCATTACAATCAAACAAACAAAGCTTTCCTCTTTATAGTAGTGTAGATTAGTAGACGTAAATGAATAGAAAAAAAGTATTAAACAAGCCAGTACAAGCGTCAACGGTGAGATATATATACCTAGAACGTCAACAGTGAACTCCCTAAGGATAGTGCCGTGTTTGTTGCCGACGACACACTTGTAGGTGCCACTTTGGCGCAGCTGAGCGTTCATCAGATGCAAGCGGGGCTTGTCCTCAAATAGGATTGGCTTTGAATTCATCAACCATTTTATCTGAAATATAATAAAATTGCCTATCCTATATGCCCTCTTAAAATATGTAATAACATTTTTATTAGATATTTTAAGAGGGCATATAGGATAGAGTCTGTCTGTCTCTTATGATTGGGTACTTGAAAAGTCAAGCGCATACGAAGTCGCGGGATAAATCAATTAGCAAATCATCATCTTCCTGACCTTATCCCATACATTGTTGGGGCACTTGATTCAACCCGATGCGGCTGATCACCTAATTTTTATACGAAGCGACTGCCATCTGACCTTCGCAACCCCTTTAACGAGGAAAATCTGTGATCTGGGTTAAACCAGTTGTCAGACTGTTTTAGGCCTCCGACCGACCTGTAACGATTGCCAAAGATGATAAATTGGCAACCGGGACCGACGGCTTAACGTGCTCTCCGAGGCACGGAGAGAACTCGGGCGGTCACCCATCCAGTTACTGGCTAGGCTTAGGGTTGCTTAACTTCGCTGATCGAATAACATGCGCAATAGCAACTGTGCCACGAGCTCCTCCTCCGAAATCAATTAGCAAATACAACCTAATTTGAAGCTATACTATGTTGAAATTGCAACAAACCTTAGCCGCCGGCTTAGCATCCACCCCACAATCCAGATACCGATCATCGCCATTCACAACCTCAATATCTCCACTAACATTCGCTGTGAACTTGGGCGGCCATTCGACATTCAGTCTTATACTCGCGTACATAGAGGCTACGGCGTTCTTCACGATACACGCGTACGTTGATGCGTGTGAGCGAGATAGTTTGGGAATTGAGAGGTACCCTTGTGATATTAACTTTGCGTCCTGAAAACAAATTATTTTCAAACACATTTTTGACGAGAGATGACTTTATAAAATGTATATATCGTTCAAATTTACATTCTATTGGTGAAATATTTTTTACTAGTCACGTTATGTGCGTGTGCGCATGCACGCACACACATAACGTGCTCCTTGTACGCGTTAATTTAAATATAAATATGGTGTTAGTATCAGACCAATAGTGTGGTATAATATTTACCTTATACCAAGAGACAGTGTCGCCGTGCGAATTGTGTGTAGGACATTGTATCGTCGCTTCAGTTCCTTCCACTAGCGTCAATGTAGTTTGACTCTCATCGGACTGCACATGTGTGGGGAGAGCTGAAGTAATGCTTTGTTATATTAGGGTAACAATTTTTAAGGCCATTATAAACCGTTGGCTTGTCTCTACAATGTATTCATTATAATGATTTTTAGCCCTACATTTTAGAAGAACGATGCACTTTTATGGAAATTAAGATTTAAATTATTCTCTTTAAAGATTAAATTTGACGAAATATGAGACACAAGGCAGAGGAAATACAGCAATGATTCTCTTAATATCCTCATTGTGTTACACGTGAATGGAAAATATATGCATAAGATGGACTCACCACCGTCAAGTTGGTACTTAATCTACTGTGAAAAGTGGGTGTTATAACACTTCTGCTTACCCCTTCCAAAACCCTGGATGGTGTGAGCATAATATAGACAAAATAGCTAGTAACTGTGAAGTAATATAAAAATCCTTACAATATATTTCAACAGCCGTGGTCCTGGTGTCTTGACCGACGTCATTCTTGGCGACACAGGTGTAGTTCCCGCTGATATCTTCTGTGGGCGTGTTTATGGTCAAGGTACCGTCAGCACCTACGTTGAAACGGGAATCTGGAACATTAAACACTCTAAGCTAAATCATTTTGCTTTACTATGGGTAGTTTCATGTTATAGTCTACAAAAATCTTACTAAGTGTCTGTTTGTTGAACGGGGCTTTCATTGGTAGGTAGCTAGTGTTACAAGGAGTAAATTAGGCTAATTAAAAAAAAAAAGGTTGCCGCGGGAATTACATTAAATTTGCGCGGGTGAAACCACAGGGCACAGATAGTGTACTCCTTCTTGTTCGAAGTCGGTTAAAAATAGTTACGTAGGCTTCGCATATTCCCACTCACCCTTGTTAAAGTAAACTCCATCCTTAGCCCACACGATATAAGGTATAGGTTTGCCTGTGGCGCGGCACACCAGGACCACAGCTGTGTCCATATTCGTTGCTATGTAGGGGCCCGTGTAGTTATCTTCCAATATTTTTGGATGTTCTGTCAAAAAGAACATTATTTGTTACTTATATTTAATTAAATATATAAAATTAAATATACTCCAAATTACAAGGATTTGTACTAAAACATTTTGAACAGGATGACGATTTTGGACATTAAGAGAAACAAAGTTATTTATTACGAAAACGGTGACTTTGATGATTTCCCATAAGTTGGGCTATTTACCTATATCATGATTTTGTTTTGGCTTATCATTGGCCGTGGTGGCCTTGAGGTTTGAGCAGTCGCCTGCCACGCAAGCGACTCAAGATCGACTCCCAGAGGGTGAGTTTTTCCCAAAACCAATGAGTTTTTCTAAAAAACTTATGTACAGTGATTTCACGCCACGTGCTTTACGGTGAAGGAAAACATCGTGAGGAAACCTACATATTTCTGAGAAGTTATTCAATGACGTATGTAAAGTGTCTGAGACGACGATGGACTCACCATCTGTCACGTTGGCACTTAATCATCATCGGTGAAAAGTGGGTGTTGTGATTACAACTCCTCTGCCTACCCCTTCGGGGAATACAGGCGTGAGCATATGTATGAATGTTTATCATTGGCATCCTGAATATCATAAACTATGGTACTTAATAATAGTTACAAAGTTGCTATATGTATAGTAGGGTATATGTGGCCCGCTAAAATAAGTCCCAAATTCTTGATGTTACGTTGTGGCCCTCTCAGAAAATCTTCATACACTGTGTCCCGAAGTACTTTGCATATTAAAAATGAGGAGAGGTACAGTTGAGAAATTAACTCCCCGCTAGGTTTCTCTACTACTATGGGATTTATTATAAGCGGGGATTGAACCCTTAGCGTAAGGGCATAAAAATTTTTCCTCCATTATATTAATGTTAAGGGGATATGATAATTGTTGATACAAACTTGCTGATAAAGGGCCATCTTACCTTTGACGATAAGTCGCGTGTTCTGTGTAGCAACACCGGCGTTATTCTCAGCCACGCACGTGTAAATTCCTTCATGTTCCGATGTCGCATTGACTATTTCAAGATGACCTCTATCATCGAAGCTGTTCGAAGATACACACTTTAAGTTACAATGTATACTATAACTCGCTTTTGATGTACAGGTCACGCCGATTTTAGCGAAATTCGGTACAAAGAAAGCCTTTGCTTGAACCCTTGAAGCCGTTAGCTTCGAGCAGACCACCCAATCCAAGTTCGATTCCTATCGGTCTGCAGCAATGAGTTTTTCAAAAAACTGAAATACTTTATCTAAAGTCAAGCTGGCACTTAATCGTCTTCGGTGAAAAGTAGTGTCTATTGTTGTTGTTAAATCATCTCTGCTTACCCCTTTGGAGACCCTTCTGGGACGGCGCAAGCGAATGCTTTTTTTTTAGAATTTTGTAGACATTCGATTGCGTGTTGTGGCACCGAACGTGTTGATCCACCATCTTTGCAATTCAACCACAACCCGCCTCCGAAAAAGTAACAACACATTTCGAGCCACACAAATACGCAAACGAGATCGACTCGTTAAAACATGTAAAAACTTATATGTGGGGTACGTACAGAGGGTCTTGTGCGAGTTTTTCACTGCCGCCGTCACAAGTCACCGCGTCGACGTAAACGCAGATTTGTATAGGATCGAAACAGCGACATCTGTCGGCCTAAAGCTGACACTATTGTGAGCCCATACAAAACTGCGAAAGAAGTATGTAAGGATCGTAGCATGTGGCAAACGGTGGTCTCTGCCTACCCCCATTGGATACAGGCATGTACAAAACTGCGTTTACGTCGACACGGTGACTTTTAACGGCTATTTTAAGAAAACTCGCATTAAGCCCTCCGGACAGGTCTATCTGTCGTGATTGCTTAAAAAGAGAATAAGAAAATATTTACCTCACATTAGTAGTATTTTCTGTTATAACACCACCTTGGAACTCCCAGCCTAGTAATGGTAAGGGAAACCCAACTGCATCGCATTCAAACGTTACATTAGAACCACTCAATATTTCTCTCGGCTCTAAAGGCTCTATGTACGGTGCCACTGGAAATTAAACTTTATTACAATGTCGCAACAATTGATTTACCACGTGAAAAGACAAGTGTCCGTGCAAGTTTAGTTCACTTACCCCATATGTAAAGTGAAAAAGAAGTGGAAACATTCCCGTAGCTGTTTAGAGCTGTGCACGTATAGTTGCCAAAATCTGTTAAATTCGCGATAAATCTATGAAAAAAGTAAAATATTGGCATATTTCAAAAAGTTATAAAGACTGCATTATCATGAACATATAATACGTAACAATTTAAATGAGTAGAGTTATATAGCTCTAGAGAGGTAAGGGACCATTATGATTGTTAACAGAACTGTGTGTTTGACTACATTGGCTATGGCATGTACCACGTCATGTAAGATACCAAAATTATAGGCAGACTAATTCTTCTACGGACTTAAAAAAACAGTTGTATGTTCGACGCGCATGTTTTTAAAATACAATTACAATTCCGTCCCTTGATGCGGTTGTACAACACTCTTAAGGATTCTAACGGCTTTAAACTGCTCCTGATGTTTACAACTCTTCATACTTTTTAGGAATAATAAAGAATAGGGTTCTAAAACTCCCAAAAAATATAATAAAAAGAAATCACAAGATAACTGACCGTAATCCAAACTGGTCGATGTATTTGTTAGGACCGGAGACTGGTACTCCTTCGTGGGTCCACTGCACCGAGGGAGCAGGCTCTCCGCGAGCTGAACACGGCAGCTCCACCAACTGACCTTCCAATATCTCTTGCTGCGGCTCCACGAACGATGGGATTAATGATGGCGGCTCTGCAATTAACAAATGTAACATTAAACAGGTTGGCCCATTCATAGATGCGTTAAGGTATGGGGTATCCGAATCACCACCTTGTATTCTCAGTAATTATTTATAGGAGCCAGAATGTGTATATAGACTTTTGTTTGTAATTTTCACAAACATCATATATGAGTTTTATGAATGTGAAAATGAAAATGAAAAATGTATTTATTTGCAGTAGTAAGTAGGCAATAGGTACATACAGTCTTTACAGATTATATGTGGATGGTTACAAGGAGATGGTAAGGCATAATAAGTGATGGAAGTATCGGGTGAAAGATGACATGACTAGATAGGAAGTGTATACATATATGACGTCTGTTAGAGAGAAATGGAAGAGAAGAACACTTTGCGCGACCGCAAGCGCTTTAACGATTATTCCGAACGGGTGAGCCCTGGCTTGCTAAATGGTGCTCTTATGTGCCACCACAATCTTATATTTTCACCATTATATAAGAAGATTACTGCCAATGCCAATGTGTTTAACTTACTGTAAACAACCAATGAGAATTCCTTGTGAGCGGTGCCCGCGGCGCTGGTAGCAGTGCACGCAAACATTCCTGAATCGTATACTGTGGCGTTCTCTATTGTCAATTCACTCGACTCCGTCAGGTGGCTGTAAGTAATATATATGTGAGTTTCTGATACCCTGACGACCAATTAGCGGGTCGAATTAGTTTCAATGGGATTATACATAATAGGTTCTTCTTCTCAATCGTTACACTCTTGGCAGAGCGGTCGTGGTCGTAATGTCAGGATTGGTGGCTTGCTGAACAAAATGGCGCCATTTATTTCGGACTACTGCATTACGGGAGCCTTAATCTGGTCCGTCCATCCCAATGGTGATCTGCCACGTTCCCTAGTACCCTCGAATGTACCCTGCACCACCAGACGCTCTATGGATGCGTCTCCACGTCGCGACACATGCCCAAAGAAGTTGAGGATGCGAGATTGAACTGTGGAAGACAGCCGCTGTTTGATCCTGAGTTCCTGTAGTATAGAATCGTTGGTGCGGAACTGTGTCCACTTTATGCCAAGCATCTTTCTCCAGCACCACATTTAAAGAGCATCTATCTTACATAATGGATACAACATTGCAAATCTGTAGTAATCTATGTATGTACGAGTAGGTATTGTCAGATTAATCTTATAATAAAATTATATTTTATCTCGATTTTTTTTCATTTGGTCTTTGTACAACGCACCTACTTATTTTCCCTCTGCTCCTACATTTATAATTTCTTTATCAGTGTGTGTAGAAAGAAAAACTCACATGTTCCCTGTATAAGTAACAGGGTGTCCATTCTTAGACCACGTGACGAAAGGTTGTGGCGACCCCACCGCTTGGCATGAGAACTCGACTCTTTGACCTATTTCCACTTCTATGGGCTTGCTACCATTCGGTGAATCGTGTGTGGTTGATATTTCCGGAGGATCTAAGTTTAAGGATTTAAGTTTTGAAGTGTAAAGCAAAGGGAGTAAGCAGAGGTGTTGTAATGACAACACCCACTTTTCACCAAAGATGATCATGTGCCAACGTGACAGATGGTGAGTCTATCGCCGTCTCGACAAACATCGTGAGGAAACCTGCACATATCTGAGAAGTAATTCAAAGACGTATGTATAGTGCCTGAGACAGCGATAGACTCACCACCAGTCACATAAGCACTTCATCATCGGTGAAACGTGGATGTTGTTATTACAACACCCCTACCTACTCCTTCGGGGAATACAGGCGGACAGTATATATTGAAAAACTGTCTACAAATATCTTGTCTATAGGCACTCACAATGAACAATCAACTCTGTATCATGGCTATCTGTCCCTAGAACGTTCTCAGCGGTACATCGATACGCTGCGGCGTGGTCCAATGATACGCTCTTGATAGTCAGTTCTCGCTCGTCAAATATCTTTATATCTTTGGGCAGAGTCGTGAAATTATCGGATCCGGACGGTTTGTATTGCCATGTTACTGCAGGTTCTGGGTTGCCAGTTAGAACGCTGAAAAAAATAATACTAAATATCTACTTTCTTTGGGCTGGACATAGACATTACCCAATTCTTATATACTATGATTTTCGAATCAATACGTCTCAGAAAATTTAGTGAAACGCTGTTATTTCGGAATTACAAACAGACGCTTCAATTTTATTTACCTGTATTGTGTGTATGTATAGATAGGTAGTATAAATGGGAAAATGTTTCTAAGTGTCTGTCTGGCACGTTTTCAAGGCTAAAACGCTGGCTCGATGTTGCAAAATTTGGTGTAGATAGCTATGACCCCCGAGGATAGACATGGGGATAAATTATCATAGTATAATTGAGTACAGTACATAATCTCACCTACATGTGATTTTGGCTGGTTCCCCTTTGAGTACCGTGAGTCGTGAGGGTTCTTTAAGTATTGTTGGCGATTCTGCAAATTATCGTATCAAAATTAAGTATTTTTTAATTACTTATATATATTTTAATCAGAAAAAATATTACCATGAAGTATGTACCTAATTATATGTTTATGTTAATACATACCAAACCCCCGATTCGAGGCGAATCATATATATGTTTGCCCTAACGCGGGAATCAAACCTGCGACACCAAGCGTAGCAGACGAGTATATACTAAACAACACTAGATTTAGACAAAGGTTTCATCAAACATAGAACAAGGGAAGGAGAATTATTTGTTTTCTTTATTTATTTATTTCTCAACCCTACAGCGATCTTTACAGCCGGCGTGATACATATTCAAAATATAAAACAGTGTTAATATATTATAGTGAGCCGTGGTGGCCTCGGGGTTTGAGCAGTCGCCTGCTACGCAAGCGACGCAAGTTCGAATCCCAGCGGGGCCTGTACCAATGAGTTTTTCTAAAAAACTTATGTACACTGATTTCACACCACGTGCTTTACGGTGAAGGAAAACATCGTGAGGAAACCTGCATATTTCTGAGAAGTCATTCAATGACGTATGTAAAGTGTCTGAGACGGCGATGGATTCACCATCTGTCACGTTGGCACTTAATCATCTTCGGTGAAAAGTGGGTGTTGTGATTAAAACACCTCTGCCTACCCCTTCGGGGAATACAGGCGTGAGCATATGTTAATAGATCTCTTACCCAAACCGTGAACACTAACAGTGCCATTAGTAATGATTTTCTCAAATCCATTGTCAGCTTCACACATATAGAACCCGAGGTCATCGAAGCCAACCCTTTTGAGATATACAGTCATGTTGTCATCAGATAAATGTAAGTTTTGATTGACGGTCAGGTCTGTGCCGTTGTGGTACCAGTGTATGAGTGGCGGAGGGTCTGAGTCCACTTGGCATTGTAACTCGATCTGATAGTACAGTTCTACTGACATGTCTGGAAAAAAAGGTATCTTAAGGGAAGTTTTCAGACTATTTTCAGCTCTTCTCCGATCGCTACATACTAAGTCAAAGTCAAAGTCAAAAGTATCTTTATTCCATTAGACTTTTCACAAAGTACTTTCAAATCGTCAGAATGACATAATTATACAGTATTATACATGCTACCGCCAGGTTCGGAAGGTTGCTTTTACTGAGAAGAACCTGGCAAGAAACTCAGTAATTGATACTCTTAGATAGCGTTGCTCGCAAACATTCGCAATTTTATGAACATCATGTACAAGGTCCAACAAGAACAGATGTAATTTGAAGATCTTCCCTTTTCTTGGGCTGAGCATGACCTCTCTGCACGAGATATCTGACATAACCTATTCCTTCAAATTGTCATAATTACAAATGATAACCTTATATATTTACAAGCTGTACCCCAAATACTTTGTTCTGCAATATATTTTTAAGGAACCATCGTTATTATTTAGGGGTATAAAATATTGTTGTCATCCTTAGACCTACACAAAAAAAAACGCTTAAGCCATTTCGGAGGAGTTTTGTTACAGTGATACAAAAATGTTATTTTACTCATCTATATCTGTATTCATATTATGAAGAGGAATGTTTCATCTTTTTGTATGTATCGTTACACAAACTAAATAACTAATAGACCGATTTAAAAATAAAAAAATATTTCTGCAATGGATGGTCACATTGTCAGTGAGTAACATTGGCATATATTATCGGATGGATCTATGCGTCTAAAACTATGTGACGTCCGCTAGTATTATATATATATATCGGAGACAAATGTCCGCATGATGTACAATTTCTTGCGAAGATTTACAAAATGGTAATTACCCGTAAATCCTTGAAGTAGTGTCATCGGTCTGCGAACATTGACAGTAACTTGGTCCTCGGCATGGCCTTCAGAATTGTCGCCCAAACATTGGTAAATCCCGGCCACGGATTGTGTGGTGTTCAATCTTAGGAACGTTTTGTACTCGTGCGGTTTGTATTGGGTTACCTGGAGACGGAGTATATCGCTTTTAGAGTATACATATGGTTCATAATCTTTACAAAATACATAAATAAAACAGGGTCTGATCCAAGCGATCTCTATATCCTCTTTTTAACTTGCAATGTGATAGATTAAGATAACGTTTGGGATGAATATAGCTTATAGCCATTATAGGTACATTGATTCAACACACAAGCCCGTAACACGGAAAGTTCCATTGGGATTATTTTTTTTACTACGCCCCAATATTTTATTGAATGTGGAGGCAGAAGTTAATAAACTCGATAAAATAAGCCATTTAAAAATGCTTCTAATTAACTGCCTTTTTTCAATTGTTATCTGCGAGGGCTCTGACAAAATCAAGCCAATTTTTTTTTAGTTTTAAGCAATTGCCTTTTAACTATTTTCTTACGTAATAAACCCACGTGTTTTGCAACATTTAAGAGGCCTCGTTAAGGCAATTTGTCCAACCCTGGCAACACTAACAGTATAATCTAATAGATCGATGGTCCCCAATCGCCACAGTATCCTGGGCGGCGGGTCGGCTACCACTCGGCACTCCAGAGTATACACAGAGCCGTTCACGATTGTCACCTCCTTCGGACCTTCGATGCGAGCGACTGGGACCATTACCACCTGAATTTGAATTGAATCCCACGCTATAACAAGTGCAAAAAGTTTTTGATCAATACATAATTATTATAATACGAGGAGAGCTATGGTGGCCGTGGGGTATGAGCAGTCGCCTGCTACGCAAGTGAAGCAAGTTCGAGTCCCAGAGGTACTGTACCTTTAATTTTTTCTGAAAATTGCAGTGATTTTCACACACAATGAAGTAAAACATCGCGAGGAAAACTGCTGAGAAGTAATACAATGAAATACGTATAGTGCCTGAGACGGCGATCCATTATCACAACACATCTCTGCTTACCCATTAGAGGACATTTCTGGAATGGCATGAGCTTATATTTATTTACCTAAATTATTCAGAAAACGTACCTCTATAAGTCCCTTTGATAGCCACACACTTCAACTCCCCTCCCTCGGTGATATTCTTCAACACAATAGTATCGCTGTAAACACCGCTAACATTTGTTTCCTTCAAAATACTACCGTTCATGACCCACTGCACGGTGGCAGCGTTGTCTCCTTCACACACTGTTTGTATATCCATGTGTTTACGTGCTTTGATCGCATGCAGACCGAGGATTTTGGCTGTTGGACGGGATTTTACTTGTATGTAGGTTGATTGCTTGATTTCGCCGCCTGTAACAATATTACGATATAATCTGTATAACAGTTTCACCCGCGTAGAATACATTTTCAATGTATGAACCTCCCAAGAATTATGGGAAAATATTAAAAATATATTCTTAATAAGGGTAAAGAAAAATACGAACACGAGGCGGGATACGAACCCACGACCTCTGCAAACCGTGCAGTTACTCTTCCAACTGAGCTACTCGTGATCCTACCTCATGCGTCGAATTTTTCCTTCCATTGTCTTTGCGGTATAGTCGGTCTTTACCCTTTTTAAGAATTTTGAATTTATACATGTAGGTATGTCATGAATAAAAACTAATATTAAAAATAGATAAATGACGAAATCAAAAAACCGTTCTCAAGTTACAGCATGGCCAGAAGAAATAGGGGTTATTTATATATCAATCTTGTACTTGTAACAAAGCTCCTCCGAAACGGCTTGCCCCCCAAAATTGAATATAGCAAAAAAACATTTACCGGGCACAGCTTGTAATTCTATATAACTAAACTATTGTGCCAAACCTCTTTCATTAAATAGATATTATGTGACTGAATCCAAATATTACTTTTCTTGCAAACTGTAAAAAAATTAAGGTTTTCAAGAACTTAAGCTTTTCTCCTTTGAAAAAAGATTTTAAACTAGCTCCCTTCAACGGCGAATGGTGCCATAGTACAAAGACTTTTTCTAAGTTACATAGTAATCAAATGTATGTGGTATTGTTAACTTTTACCGACTTGAGGTAGACAATTCAACTCACCTCTGTTTCTAGCGACACATGAATAAATACCGCTGTTGCTTTCATTTACGTTGTCAATGGTTTTGTGGATATCGTATATCCCTTCTAGAGACCCCGTGAAGAGTGTGTCCGTTGCTGCGAAACAAAATACATGGCAATTCAATGCATTTTAAGTATATTATGATAACTAGTTAAATATACAGGGTATCGGAGAAAATAGGACAGCTGTTAAAATATGTGATAGGGTATAATTTTAGGAAAAAAATAAAATTATTATGACAAAAATATCTTCTGCCGTTTTCGAGTAATTGACGTTTAAAGTTGACCATATCAAGACCTTATTTTTGCATAAATATCAGCGGTAACGTAGAGTTGTACTCGTGAAATCTACGTTATATTTTTTTTCTCCCACTAATAGTTTCTGAAATAATCCCTTCTCCTTCATTTAACAAGTTGAATTACCGCGTACGTAATGTAGGCAAACGCGGCCGCGCCTTCATTCAATCGCTTAATGCCGCGAGCTCTTCGGCCCTTAGCAACCATAGCTTATAACTACGTTATCGTTGGAGCTAGATATTTTACGACTTCAACATAGTGATATATTTATAAAACCCTACAACTTCTAGAAGACAACGGTTCCTTTTTCTCCGACACCCTGACTTCGAAAATTTAGACCTCGGCCTACAAATCCAATTAAAGTTGTGTTCGTGTCAAGAAATGTTTGTAGACATTATAGCAGCAACGCGGAAACATGATAAGAACCGGACTAACCATGTAACAAGAGAAAATTTGTCGCGTTTAGTACCAAATAATAGAAAATGTGGGTGTCTCGACTGGTATTGCGTTTGTTCCAATTTATGTTCAATGTATCGGCGCATTTGTGAAATATCGATGACTATACAAAGTTACATTAATATTACCAGTAAATGGGCTCAAAACTCACATATAATCTCAATATGTTGTCCATTGAACTGAATGCTGTACGACAGTAAGAGTGCCTCGCTGAGCGTGTGGCAGGAGATGTTCAGCCGATCGCCGAGCTCTAACGACACGTTCATAGGTTCTATCCTCACCTGGGGCGGCTCCACTGGAACAAAATAGCTTATACTTAAAATTATTTGAAGGAATACGAACACGAGTCTATTTTTATAATTTTGAATATAAGCCTGTGTGTCATGCATGAAAAACTAGATTTGCTCGCGCCATCCCAGAATGGATGAGCAGAGTTGTTGTTTTAACACCACCCACATTTCAACGAAAATGATCGTGCCAACATAACAGATGGTGAGTCTATTCAGGCACTATACATACGTCTTTGAAATGCTTCTCAGACATATGCAGATTTTCCTTCAGTTTAAAGCACGTGGTGTGAAATATCTGCCCATAAGTTTTTAAAAAAACTTATTAGTATTGACCCCGCTGGGATACGACCCCAAGGTCACTATCACAAATGTACATGATGCCTGGCTGAGTTTCTTGCCGGTTCTTCTCAGAAGGCTAGTTTCAGAACCGGCGGTAAATTCTCGACATTCATAAGTGCCTTACCAGGGCCTAAACCTTTCTTAAGTGATTTATTTTGTATTCTTAAAATTGTATAATATTTTTGAAAACAGTAATTACTGAGTTTCTTGCCAGGTTCTTCTCAGTAAAAGCAACCTTCCGAACCTGGCGGTAGCATGTATAATCCTGTATAATTATGTCATTCCGACGATTTGAAAGTACTTTGTAAAAAGTTTAATCGAATAAAGATATTTTTGACTTTGACTTTGACAAAACTGAATAAATATTTTTCATTTTAATTTTCACAACGGTGTTTAGTGGAAATTATTTTTAGTGTTTGCATGGGCTAAGTAGCATGCATTAATAACTTAACCGTGATCTCACCAATCATGATAAGTTCAGTGTCAGCGTGGTTATGTCCAGCAGCATTGGTAGCGTCGCACGCGTAGCTCCCCACGTACGACTCGTCCATGTCCTCTATTGCGTACTCCACTGATGTTGTTTGTCTGGGTTACAACACAAGTCATTTGAATTTAGGATCAGATAACTAGACAATTAATAAATAAGTAACTAAAAACTAATTACAAGTAGAAAACTTGGCCCAAATCGGTGTCTCTCGGGATCGTGCCAAGAAGGCTGGCAGCATTGCCACGTTGAATAGCAATGCTGATTCTCTGAGCGAGAAAAGCCCCAGCCCGCTTGTCACGAGAGGCTTCTACCAGACGACGTGCAACCTCTTTGAAAATACTAGACAATACAGTTTAAACTTATTTAGAATGTAGTGGGGATGTAATGCGGTACTTACCACGCGTATGGAGACTATTGATGTCATAAATGCGAGAGTCAAATTCAAATTCAAATTCAAAAATATCGTTATTCGATTACTTTTTACAAAGTACTTTCAAATCGTCAGAAAGACACGATTACATAGGATTATACATGCTACCGTCAGGTTCAGAAGGTTGCTTTTACTGAGAAGAACCTGGTAAGAACCTCAGTAATTACTCTTTTAAAAAAATTTTTTACAGCTTTGAGTAATACAATATAAATCATAAAAAATATACCTATATAAGCCCATTAACACAAAAAAAAGTTCCAGTGCACAAAAGTCGATATAAAAAAATTAAAAACTCAAAATATGTACTACGAATAATTGTGTAGCTTGATTGCCTTAATCAGCCTTTTTTTTAGTTCTTGATCTCTGAAGAAGTTATGCATGTCATCTTTTGTTTTGAAATAAAAGGCCAGAGAAAGTTCTTTTTGCTTTTTTAAATAGCATGATATCAAATGCTACCCGATTAATTAAGTAAGTATAAATCTTCTGGTCCAAAGTCGCCGATCTTTCGGTCACTATGGGATGAGCTAAGGCAACCGTTATTTTGCTGCGACCTTCTATAAGGTGTAGGTACAGTCCCTAGTCGGACAGCTCCAAATTTCGAACGGGAGAACCCATGATGCCGTACCATTAAAGTCTGGTAATAACTTACAAACTAGAAACCCCTGGCTGCAGAGGCATGGCATCCCTGGTCCAACTCGCGGTGACAGGCACCAGACTCTCCACGTTGCACACCAATGCAACCCGCTCGTGGGGACGCACTTCCAACTGACAACCCAAACAAGATAACACAATCAAACAGACTGGACGGTGATGAACATTTCATTGTGGTTTAAACTGACATACAATATTTTTATTTGATTATCACATTGATGATTAATTGTGAGAATCGTAAGGTTTCAAATGTTACCGCCGCGTTCGCAAGGTTGACTAAGGAGAATAACTCAGCAATAGAGAAGAATAGAGCGGAATAACTTACTATTTTCGGAGCAGTGAGGTACGGGATATCTGTGAAAAATACGTTTGGCTTAATTTTTTTTGTTTCTTAAGCATTTATACCATAACTGCTCGACCGAATATCATAAAATTATCGTAAGTTTTTAGAAAAACTCATTGGTAAGCCAGGGATCGCTTGTGTAGCAGGCGACTGCTCAAACCTCGCGGCCACCAAGGCTCTTACTGAAAACTTTAAATTATTGATATATAAATCGGACCTAGTATGTGGAAGAACATTGGCTATACATATATCACGCAGGAGGAAATACAATTTTCGCGATTCTTGACAGAGTGAAGTAGTCCACAGCGCACTGAGTCGGACCAGCAACAATATATTTTTTTTTATAACCTTAAAAAAAAATATTTGTTTTTCTCATAAATGTTTTCTATCATACAATGAATGTTCATATAACATACCGGGCGACTTCGCTTGAACTGCCGTAGCGCCAATTCGTCTCAGCTCCTGATTGTATTGATCTTTGCCGTTAATCTAGAAAAAAATATAATATTCTGTACCCCTATCGCAGGTTTGCAACCGTTTTGTAATCTACACTCGCTAGCGTCGCCGCATTATATTAGTATGAGAAATTGTGCAGCGACCCCCAGCGGTGACGTGAAGAACTAAAATATCTCATACAAATATTGCGAGTGACGCTAGGGAGTATAGATTACGAAAACGGTGGTAAACCCGTGATAGGAGTACTGTTCTCACGTTACGATTTACACATTGTAAACAATCTCTGCCACCTGGGTTTGTCTAATACTATAATCGATACTTATTGCCTAAAAACAAATAAGATCCGTGGTAGCCCTGGGGTGTGAGCAATTGCCGGCTACGCTAGTTCGAATCCCAGCGGGACCTGTACTAAAAGCTTTTCTAAAAGGCCCTTGATTCAACCCGATGCAGCTGATCACCTGATTCTTATACGAACCACCATCTGACCTTCGCAACCCCTTTAACGAGGAAAATTTGTGGTCTGGGCTAAACCAGTTATCAGACTATTTAAGGCCTCCGACTGACCTGTAACGATTGCCAAAGATGATAAATTGGCAACCGGGACCGACGGCTTAACGTGCTCTCCGAGGCATGGAGGGAACTCGGGCAGTCACCCATCCAATTACTGGCTAATGTTAGGGTTGCTTACCATTTTTAAGTTTTAAGGCAAGCATCAAACAGAAACTTTGTGAAAAAGCATATTATAGTGTAACTGAGTATATTGATGATAGCCAAACAGGGCAATGAGTTGCTCACTCTTCCATTGAAATGTACTTAAGCAACCCTATGTATATAGAAGGGACACATGTAAAAAAAAAAAAAAACCGGGGAGTTTGTTTCGCCGTTTCTTCTCCTGACAGGCTTACTTTTGGAAACGGTAGTAAATTTACTTAAGTTAACGTAAGAAAAATGACGTTCAATAAGTGTTCCAAGTGTCCCTTATATTGAATAAAACTTTTTGATTTGATTTGATTTGATTTGCTTAACTTCGCTGATCGAGTGATATGCGATATAGCAACTGTGCCACGAGCTCCTCCTCCTTAAAATATAGCAGTACTAGCTGTGCCCGGCAAACGTTGTATTGCCAATTTTTTTTTGGGGTGGACTACCCCTACTACATTTAGGGGGATGAAAAATAGATGTTGGCCGATTCTCAGACCTACCCGATCTGCACACAAAATTTCATACAAATCGGTCCAGCCGTTTCGGAGGAGTATGGCAACGAAAACTGTGACACGAGAATTTTATATATTAGATAAAAATAAACTCACAGCTACATAGAAGAATTCTTCAGGCGGCATAAACGCGTCCGTCAAGTAGACTTTGGACTTCTTATCGACTTGTTTCAAAGGCACCTCGAAGAGGGTTTTCCCAGCTAAATCTAACACTTCAGCGTAATCCACCCGCACGGGCGCGTTCGGCTGGGTTAGAGATATCATCATGTGATTGTAAGTACCTGAAGTGAATAGTTAATACATTTTCCTTTTCACACATGCAAAGCACATTTGATCGCAAAACGTGATTAAAAAATAAAAATCTGTTAGCAAAGTTACTAAAAAGGGGTTCCAATAAAGAAAACCCCCAAAGGACGTGCCAATGTGATGCCTAATGCTGTCTGCATGTTTCTGAAGAAATTAAAAACAGTGGCCGACAGGAGTATCTTGCTAGCTACGCAAGCCTTACATTAAAGAGATTTTCTATAAACTTCAGTACAGTTATTACACACCATGAGCTTTACATTTTTGCACGGCATGTATGTCGCATTTAGTATGGCATATAGTGCGTGTAGCGTACTTGTGTAGCAGAAGTTAAAGGTGACTAGGGGCCCTATGACCCGCTAAGAAGAAATATATTTTAAACTGTAAGAATATGGTATAGAGGAACTGATAGGGTTAACCCGGCCTTGGTCCAAATTAGGTCTTTCAAATGTTGTATGCTTACCTGTTCGGAGACATAAATATACTTAGCTATAATACCTCACCTTGTAAAGGTCTGTAACTAGTTTCCTCCATGGCCCTAGGCTTCTCCACTGAGAACCTGTAGTCGAAGGTGAGGTTGGAGACGCCGACCACTTTGACGGAGTAGTCCTCCTCACTGCCTACTGTGATACTCCAGCTGCCTGGCTCGGGCTGGAGGACTTTTACCACCTGAAATATAGAATGTGAGAGAAGTAGGGTATACCTTTTTTTTTGTTGACGAGGTGGAAACCTTCAAAAGGTCCCCGACCGCCCTGGGAGAGGCGGGATATGTGGGATTCTTACCGCACTAAAACCCCCCCGGTGGCCATCTTCAGTGCTCAGGAGGGACTCCGGGTTCACTTTGCCGGGGCACATCCCCGGGGCAGCTGTGATGCCGCCCCTGGAGACCTCGCTGTGGGCGGCAGCGCGTCGCACATCGCTTGGCCACGTTCCCGGGCCCGCGGCTCGGTGGTCAAAGCTCCCACCCCGACCACCGCCAGCACCCCCGCCTAGTCGCCTTTTACGACAGGCAGGGGATACCATAGCCATATTCTTAGACCCTGGCTACTGGGTGGAAATACCTACCTTATGTTGACGCATTGAACAGGTACATTATTTATAACTTAGGCTATACGCGAAGCACTCTTTTGTGTTGGTCTCGTTCTCGCTTATCATCAAACTGCGAAATTATTTCTTCGACGACCTTTTCTTTACAAGATGCAATGTAAATCCTTACCATAATTTCAGAAAGGTCTAAAGTAGTGATCAGTTGCGGCGGTCCAGTCAGCTCCACACCGCTGGGGTTCACCACCTTCAGTTGTGGTTTGGCTCCCGATACTGACACCGTCACTTCGCCTAAGCTACTGTCTACCGGTATCTACAAAAATCATTCGTATAAAAACTACTTTTTATTTCTTTATTTATTTAGAAAAACATTGCCTTCCAATATGAGGAGATCCGTTTACCTCTTGGGTATAGTTGTAACCAGGCGGGTTGACTAAGGAGCCAAGGTTCACATTTCTTTGTTTTATTGAGCTCCTAACAAATTGTAGCACCTGAAATTATTTATTAAAAATATTAACTACTAGCGGACCTCACGTGGTTTCACCCGCGTAGTTCCCGTTCCCGTGGGAGTACGGGGGTAAAATAAAGCCAATGTTACTCGCTGATGATGTAGCTATCCAATGGTGAAATGTTTTAAATCGGTTCAGTAGTTTTTGAGCCTAATCATTACAACCAAACAAACAAAGTTTTCCTCTTTATAATATTAGTGAAGACTACCAATACATCGTTATATATCAAATTAGATACATTTTACATACATATGCTCACGCCTGTATTCCCCGAAGGGGTAGGCAGAGGTGTTGTTATCACAACACCCACTTTACACCGAATTTGATTAAGAGCCAACGTGACAGATGGTGAGTCTATCACCATCTCAGGCACTATACATACGTCTTTGAATTACTTCTCAGAAATATGCAGGTTTCCTCACGATGTTTTCCTTCACCGTAAAGCACGTGGTGTGAAATCACTGTCTTTTAGAAAAACTCATTGGTACAGGCCCCGCTACAGGCATACATTTTAGGATAGGAACTAAACCGTTAGCTACAGGTGAATAAATGTTTGCGTATAATTAAAACTTAGCCCGAACAGTTTTGCCCAAGAATGCTTTACAAACCTTGTGTACGCTAGTTTTGTTCAAGTTGAACACTTGTCCAGAGCTAGCGGCGGCTATTTTGGGGTACACAGTGTACGTCGGCCTGTCCAGGTCACTACAGTGGCCTGTTAGGACGAACACCACCTGCAAATCATGAGTAACATCACCATATCGTCTCGAATTTGTTTGTTGGTTCATGAGCGGGTTTTTGCAGCCACATGCGATATAGACATCTACTACAATATGCTCAAGCCCAATTAAGATGAGCAGGTGTTAACCTGACATATGGTAACTTGGTGGGTCTATCGTCGCCTCAGGCACTGCCTAATGCCTGAAGAGAAAGTTATCGGATTCGTGTATGGCTGCATGTACGCTGTTTTAATGCTCTACCTAATAAGACTCTGACGCTACTGGTGTGCTGCGCCCTTGCGGACTGTTCTCTTCTATATATTCATAATAATGACGAGTACAACAACAAAGGTATGAAGATGTTGGTACTAGGCTTACAGCAATGGAGACGCTAGTGTGGGGAGAGCGAGTGATCATGCCGTTTCTTCTCAGAATCTCAGAAGGCTGGTTACCGAACTGGTGGTCAATTGTTCGACGTTCATAAGTGCCTTAGCAGAGCCTAAACTGAATAAATCATTTCCATTTTTCATGCTCCACCAGAAGGAAGATCTGCCAGCCAGGCGGGTGTCATGCCTGTGGAGCCTCGGCTCAGCAATGCGCTTGAAAACTCTCATAGGGCGATTCAGATTCTGGACTATTTGCACTCAAACATGTAACTGTTAGCGCGTAGTGCCATCTATGTAGCTACCGCAGAAACACTGCTACACTAACAATACAAGGAGTTATTGCTATGGATGGGTATGGATTCTTGTCACCTAAGATACCATCATCGCATTGACTTTCTCCCAACCCAAAATATTACTGGTGATTTATACTGCCGAATTTCGTAAGCCTAATAATAATAATAGTAAGGATAATAAACCCACCTGACTCTGCTTCCTTTGCACCAAATCGAGTACCTTCCCGACGTGTCTATGGTCGGAGGCCGTGGCGTCAGTGAAGACATACACGAAGGACCGCGGCCGACTCACGTTCAAAGCCAACTGTATCCCCGTGAGAGACTTCTCAGGACAATCGCCACCACCGTACACGTGGACCTTGTCTAGCGATGCCTTGAACACCTCCTTGTCTTTGGTCACCACGGCTGGGCCTACCGCTGTATTGTTTAAGATAACAAGACGATATTTAAATGAAATTTGGGCTCTCGTAAAAGGACCCCATTGACTATGCTGAGGGATATTATTTTTTCCAAGTGCACTGCATTTGGTCAAAATTAATTCCAGATAAATTCAACAATATAGTCTGACTGTAAGCGGCCACTGCAGCTTAAGAAAGCTTTGCAACACGCAGAATACAAACTTAAAGCAAATGCTAGATAACCGTACAAAAAGATAAAGGAGTGATAATATGCTATCGTTGCAAGCAAATACTGATTCCAAAATCATCATCTCCCTGGCCTTATCCCATACATTGTTGGGGTCGGCACTTGATTCAACCCGATGTGGCTAATCACCTGATTTTTATACGAAGCGACTGCCATCTGACCTTCGCAACCCCTTTTTACGAGGAAAATCTGTGATCTGGGTTAAACCAGTGGTCAGACTATTTTAGGCCTCTGACCTGTAACGATTGCCAAAGATGACAAATTGGCAACCGGGACCGACGGCTTAACGTGCTCTCCGAGGCACGGAGGAAACTCGGGCGGTCACCCATCCAATTACTGGTTTGGGCTAGGGTTGCTTAACTTCGCTGATCGAATGATATGCGCAATAGCAATTGTGTCACGAGCTCCTCCATATTGATTATATGACATACTGATTCCAAAATAAACACCATAAATAGTTCCAGTTGCAAAATATACAGCTAGACTTGCGTTAGTGATTAGCTGAACCGATTGCATCTTATAATTAATGTTGCAATTATTACATTATTTACATTATCCATATCTAGAATGACACTAAGATTACCTTAGTGCCTACATTGTACCTCATGATAGTAATCATATATAGCTGCGGTAATAAGGGCAAAAGGACAAGAACACGAACTCTATCTTAACTGGAGTTTGTCTCAAATATGTCTTCGAAGGCTTTTACAATGAGTCGTGGTGGCCTTGAGGTTTGAACAGTCGCCTGCTACGCAAGCGACGCAAATTCGAATCCCAACAGGGCCTGTACCAATGAGTTTTTCTAAAAAAAAAAACTTATGTACAGTGATTTCACACCACGTGCTTTACGGTGAAGGAAAACATCGTGAGGAAACCTGCATATTTCTGAGATGTAATTCAAAGACGTATGTATAGTGCCTAAGACGGCGATGGACTCACCATCTGTCACGTTGGCACTTAATCAAATTCGGTGAAAAGTGAGTGTTGTGATTACAACACCTCTGCCTACCCCTTCGGGGAATACAGGCGTGAGCATATGTATGTATGTATGTACAATGAGTCGCTAGCCATGGTAGTGATTACAGCATTGTATGCTGTTCGCTTGCTCCTAGGTATGTGGTTTGGGGTTCCAACTAAGATCGTCGATCGAACTTCAAAGCTTAGAACTATCTTCTAGTTTACCCCTATTCTACTAGCAATTAATGTCCATAATTACGCTTTGCCATTCCGGTCTTAGCGTGCGTCGAAATTCCCACAAGACTAATTTGGTTCCAAAGCGTCTAAGTAATACACGTCTGCCACATCGGCGAGGGGACGAACCTAAATATTATTTTTAAGAATAACAATTTCCAACCAGTACATTTCTAGGTTTTCATATAATATGAACGGGGCGATCTCTGTGATGATGTAAGCATTTGAGTCCGAGTAATTATGTATAGCAAAGCTCAGCGTAGGTATCTATTTCCTTTTGCATTGAACATAGAACATCTTATACAGTATTTTTGGCACGGATCATATCAATTAAAAATAAAATAAAATGATTTCGTTGCTATTTATTTTTGTGGTAAAGTGTTATTAGAGGTTACTAAAGGTTCGTTTCTTATTAGATGACGTGTGGAGTATACACAATACTTTTTTCTTGTAAAATGAAGTTCTAAGAATGTCTCAAAAATTAATAATGTAAACGAAAAAAAAATACCTATAGGATTTTTCATTTTATTTTTTAATTGACATGAACCACCAGCCGATCCTGTGGCACAAATGTTCTTCTAAAATGCCTAGATCCTATATACTTAGATAGGGACTAGATGGCGCTGTGTAACAATATGAAGGTCACATATTCATTTATAACAAGCTGTGCCCTGCGTAGATTTAGTATTCATGCTTTATTTGACAGAATCCTAGAATTATTTCTAAATAAAATTAGCCTAAGTTACTCCTCGAAACATCATCAGCCGTTAGAATCGGTCCAGCCGTCCATGCGTGACCAAGGAAAATAGGGATTATTTTTAATACATTAGATACTGACCTGGATCATGGAAGGGCACGAACACAAAATCCGCAATAATGTTGCTCTCCTTCAAAGCTGTGTTAAGTATCATCTCGGCTCCTTCCCGCAGCTGCTTCAAGTCGTTGTACATAGAGCCAGTCGTATCAAACACAAACACCAAACTACTTTTACCATCATTTTCAAAGGCGTGACAAGTATGCACTAAAATTAAAAGAAACAAACATTTCACACACATTGTGGAGACATGCGCGTACGCATCTGTACTGAATAAACATAATATATACGCGTTATCGATAACCTCTGACCGAATAATCAATGTGGGTTGCTTAAGAAACTTGGATTTGCTTTTAGTGACATTATACATTAGAAAATAATCGAACAACTTTAGAAGTTTACGTTTACGTTGAATTGATAAATTGAAATGCCTAAAGTATTAAAAATAAACAAACAAACAATATAAAAGAACGTAAACAGATTATTTATACATCTACATATGCTCACGCCTGTATTTCCCGAAGGAGTAGGCAGAGGTGTTGTTGTCACAACACCCACTTTTCACCGAATTTGTGTGAACGTGCCAACGTGACAGATGGTGAGTCTATCGCCGTCTCAGGCACTATACATACGTCTTTGAATTACTTCTCAGAAATATGCAGGTATCCTCACGATGTTTTCCTTCACCGTAAAGCACGTGGTGTGAAATCACTGTACATAAGTTTTTTTAGAAAAACTCATTGGTACAGGCCCCGCTGGGATTCGAACACTTGCGTCAAACGTACGTTCAAACCCCGAGGCCACCACGGCTCTAAATAAATACAATATAAAAGCACTTGTAAACCTTATAATAATTTAATAATTATTATATATTGCTGAAACTGTGAATGGCTTAAGAGTGGAGTTAATCATGAAGATAGTAAAGTTTATGTTTTTCTTAAACGGCGATTTTTGGGACTAGTGTGAAACAGTCCTAACTCGGGTATTTACAGGAATAAAAAAAGAACTTATCTATACATAAGTATACAAAAACAAAATAATTAAACCGGATGAATACTCAATGATAAATAATGATACTTAAACACAATACAAACAGGATAATTAATAGTTAGTATTTATCCATAATTAAAATAAAATATGTACATTAAAAATAAAATCTTTATTAAAATTCACACTCTGACCTCTCTATTGAAAACATGTTTGTTTGACTTACAAAAGAAAAACAACGTAATATTACTTAAAACTATCGCTCAAAATTGTTCTTTAATAATAAACGTTTTTTGTCGTTCGATCTAGCTGTTCCACTTTCAACCTTCAGTGCAAAACTTAAAGCTCAATATTGATAACTTATATAATTAATTCACTGGAAGAAATAGTCATATTGAACCTTAAATTATGGACATTAAAGTTGAAATTAAATGGCTTATGATGATCGTTACTTCAGAAACACTATGTATACATATAACAAAGTTGTAATATTTTTCTGCGTACAACAATATGACGTCAAAAATCATTAGATTTAGCCCAGCTTATGATTGATACCTTGTATATCTCGCTATAATTATACGTTAAATTATTACAAGTCGTTAGATATGATAACTTTCATAAAATAATTATATCATAGACATGCTAATGAAACGATAAGGGGTGATTTCATAAAAAACTGAAACACTGAACATACCATCCTAATAATAATGAAGACGACCTATACATATGATACATTTGCAGAACATTATATACTGCAGATGTATAATTATATTGCTAAGGGAGCGATCATGTGGACTTATTTTGTAGGTTTTTCTGTAAATAGTACAAATGATATGAATCTTAGTGTAATATTTACTGGTATATATCTGTCTTGTAGATGCATACCGATAGCTAAAAAAGCCCTCAACAAACCTCAACCCTGTGGCTGATCACCTGATTTTTATACGGCGCTGACCTTCGTAACTCCTTTTACGCGGAAAATTGGTAATCTGGGTTAAACTAGTTTTTATAAAATTACCCCTTCAAAATAGATAAATGTCAAATAGCAAAAAACCCCCTCCAAAATCTGTGAACTGTAATACTTCTGAATAAGAAATTTAGCAAGGATATACGTTACTTTGTCATTAAAAAAAATAGTTCTCGAAATATATGAGCGAACAATTTTTGCTTGCCGCCGACAAAAGTGAGAATCTTAAAAAACTTACGTCTTTATATTTTGAGCAACGCGATAGAAAACGTCTTATTTTAATAAAAATTATACCTACACAAACTTACGCTAGTTCTTACCAACTACATTAAAAATAATAATATAAAATTAATAAAATTATTGCAAATTAAAATTCCATTCACATTATAATTATTAAAATGTTCAAAATTAAAATATTTTTCCGGTTTCAAGTAAAGGAAGTTTAATTAATATCATTTTAACTAAAATATATAAAAAAAACTGTGTGACTTTAGATTTGGCACAATTCGAAAGATGAGAAACTACGTCGTATTTAAGCAAAAAGATTTGAATTACTAATTTTAAAAAGTAAAAATAAAAGTTGGTTTGAAAGCATTATCAGCTTTTACATTTAATATGTAACGTCATATACTCAAAACCGGCAAAAGTCCTAATAATATAACGATGATTCATCGGTGGTAGGAGGATAAATTGTGTACTCTGATAAATCATAATATTTATGTAATAAATATTTCGTATAGTTCGACCAAAAATAAGTATGCCCTGAGGCAAAAGTTTGTTCAGACAGTATCACACACATCGCACTCTCAGAACGATAGGGGCTCAACTCAAAATTTGCGAAAACGAATTAAGATCATAAACAGACCTATAAATTATGTTCTACCCGAAGTTTACATATTTCTTATTTATTAAATATAAAAATTATTATATATAATTGTTTTTTTACAACACAACACAAATAACTAGTAAAATTTGACTTTTGAATTGAGCCCCTTTCGTTCTGAGAGTGCGACATGGTATTTAGAATATTTTGTTCAGCTACTTCAAGCACATTGGCGTTCAGACAAATATACAATGGGATATTTGTCTCATTTTGAACGTTGAATTTAAGCCGAGACGGTAAACACGGGTTTTTGATATTGATGTAACAATACAATATATAACTAACTACATATACATATGCTGACGCCTGTATTCCCCGAAGGGGTAGGCGAGATGTTATAATAGCTACACCCACTTTTCACCGAAGATGCCAACGAGACAGATGGTGAGTATGTGTCCGTTTTAGGCACTATGCATACATCTTTGAATAACTTTTCACAAATATGAATGAAAACATCGTGAAGAAACCTGCTTATGTAATAAACTAGATACAATAATATGAATATGATATTGATTACTTTTCTGTGAATGTCTCATACAACACACAATAATAAAGTAACTAGTTATTAGGATTCGCACTGGACAAACATTAAGTGCGGATTTCTATCAATATTTTACAAAGCCGGATTCAGCGACGTCTTAACTTGATTGTTGGTCGAACTAAACACAAGTTACAGTTAGTAGACCTTTGGCAAGCACGTTACTATACATTATACACACATACATATAATTTGTACTTGCTTCTAGCAAATGTCAGTCATGGATACACTATGGACAATTATCATAAGATATTAAACCATACATATACGTTATTTTAATGGTTGCGTATCATTGTTTTGTACATTCAGTAAGAATAATTTGGGTATTTCACTGAGGTCTGTCAAGGAAAAAGTGTACTTACACTACTAATATAAGGGGTTAATAATGGCGTTGTAACTCGGTCGTCATGTTTTGTATGGATCAGAATGACGCTGCATTGCTAGGTAAACATGAAAAGTAATTAAACGCGTTTGTGCCCTCGAATCACAAGAAAACATGATGATTCACACTCAATTTTAAATATAATTAACATAAAAACTTTGTTCAGATATTGGTAAGTTCAGTATTGAAAGTTCCTATATTGTTTTCACGTCTCCATACTTAGGAAAAGTATATAAGTGGAACATATTATTGTTCAAACCGTTCGAAGACTATTCAATCTTGATAAAAATGTTTAATGATATGATTCATAGCCTTATTAATAATAGAAAAAAAAACAATGATACGCTTTCAATTGGCTCGCTCTTAGGAGTTCCAGATTACAATAGATCTGGTGTATTCATGTATGATTAAACTATCACTCAAATACGCGACATTCGGAACTTATATAAATGCTGTATTATAAGTTTACCACCGTACGTCACGTTTGGTACCGTCAGAAGTTTTGAGCGCTCAGCAAAAGAAGCAGCGTTCTAAACTCGTGACAGCCCCTTTACCTTTATTACGAGTTTACAGCCACTTTCGTTCTCTTTATCAGACTTGTTTATAACAACTTTTTCGTTAGTAAGCGCCACAATTTTCTCATACAAATATTGCTAGTGACGCTAACTCCCAATATTTGTATGAGATATTATAGGTCTTCACGTCACCGCTAGGTGTCGCTGCACAATTTCTCATACAAATTTACGGCGAAGATGCTAGAGAGTATAGATAACGAAAACGGTGGCAAGCCTAGGGGTACTGTTCGCAATCTATGCTCGCTATTATTACTATAAAATATGTGTATAGCGCGTCTAGCGGTCACGTTAAGAACTAACTTGTCATATAAATATTGTGCGGGTACTCGTCGAATATAGATTAGGAAAAAGGTGGAAAACCCATATTACAGTCACAATTGCATACAAATTGAATTCATTAAATAAATTCAGTTCTAAAGGAATTGGCATACAGGTTGACCTATCTTGACAAGTGTTAAGCATGTGAAGACGTATCACGTGCACCCCCCCACTTAGCGACTTGGAGGAACACCGTGGAGTTTAGTCGGTGTGAGTCCGACATAACCCTTCCGATGCCCCCGCGGCGCGGATTCTCCACGTTAAAAAAAAAAAGGGATAAGAAGAAACAATTGAATTAATTAGAACCTTGTGTATTATTCCTTTTATATGTAAATCAAACTTGTGATAAATAGTCAAAATAAATAACCTTATATGACAGTTCATTTAAAACGGATCATTATATTCGAATCATAAATATATTAATTACGTATAATTAATTTATAATTTCGAACACATAATGGGACAACACTCCCATTGGTCGTACTTAATTAATATATTACCAATAGCCAATTAATTCGAGAATATTATATCAAAATGCAATTATGAGGCAGTTTGTCAAATTATTGTAAACGCCCGGTCGTATGGCTCATGCAAATCTAAGAAATAACGTAAGTTGTTTAATGTCATAGAAAAATGTACTTTAAGGCGTTAGAATTAGGTTCATCTACCACTTCTAAACAAGGCATGATGTATTTATTATGAGTTTGTGATATTTTACACTTCTATACTGCCTTTCTTTGTGTTACACCTGGCGAAGGTAAAACTTACTGTAAAGAAATAAGGCTCATTTTTCTATGAAGCACATAAAATGAATACCTATTCATTTCTTAAATTTGCCGAGCTATAAATACAATATTAAAAAAAGATAAAAAAACTGTTACAGTTCGAAAGTCGAACTATTTCATAGCTCTTATTTCGTCGAGGTACTTTGTATTCACTTATTCAATCATTAAGCTCGTTTGCAAAAATGCATTTACCTCACGACAAAATTGACCGTCAAAAATACATCTCATTATAACTACTCAGGTGGCAAAAAAGCCGGGCAGAGTGCCTAATGCGAGTTTTCTTAATACGGCCGTCACAAATCATAGTTTCGATGTAAACGCAGATTTGTATGGGCTCACAACAGTGCCGACAGACGGCGCTGTATCGATCCTATACATATCTGCGTTTACGTCGACGCGGTGACTTGTGACGGCGGCAGGGAAAAACTCGCACTAGGCCCCCTAATGTTAAGTTAAACGATCGTTCAAACCGGGCGTGATTAGTGACGTAAAAGTAAGTAAAGGAGAGATGTAGGATACTAACAGGTGTGTAGGCGTCGTTAAACTGCTTGGTCTGCGATCGGCAGGGGCTTGTCTATCTTCTGGTACACGAGAACGTTCTCACCTACTTCACCTTCCGGAAACTGCCGGGACGAAACAAATATGATTTTAATGCATGGTATGGTACACTTTCTCTCTACTCCTACATATGCTCACGCCTGTATTCCCCGAAGGGGTAGGCAGAGGTACTGTAATCACAACACCCACTTTTCACCGACGATGATAAAGTGCCAACGTGACAGATGGTGAGTCCATCGCTGTCTCAGACAGTTTACATACGGCATTGAATTACTTCTCAGACATATGCAGGTTTCCTCACGATGTTTTCCTTCACCGTAAAGCACATGGTGTGAAATCACTGCACATAAGTTTTTTAGAAAAACTATTTACAGGCCCCGCTGGGATTCGAACTTGCATCGCTTGCGTAGCAGGCGACTGCTCAAACCTCAAGGCCACTACGGCTCTTTTCCTTTCCTTTTTCTCTACTCCTTTGTATTCATATTCCTAAAACACAGAATGTCCATCTTTTTTAAAAGTCGGTTATATATAGTAAAAATCGACCACAAGGTGGGATTCGAACCCACGGCACGTCTCTTTAACATCTAAAAGAAGAAGAAAATTTACACACATGGCAAGGACAAAAGTAGACGAATTGGCGGAGCAACTGCGCGGTTTGTTATATCTTAAAGCTGTTCATTAATAGCGATGAGATGAATTGGTGTAGAACCTATCACGAGTTATAAAGACCTTGAATACGTACTATCATTTAAGGAGCCTGTCTTTGTCTCTCTGTAAAGTGCGACGCATATAGAATACATGGTTTCACCCGCATAGTTCCCGTTCCCGTGGGAGTTCGGGGATAAAATAAAGCCTATATTAATCAGTGATAGTGTAGCATTAAAATGGTGGAAGAATTTTTAAAATCGGTCCATTATTTTTTGAGCCAATTCGTTACAAACATAGTTACATACCAATGTATTCTCCTTATAATATTATAGTATACCTGTGTGTGCGGCAGTTGATGGAGCAGCTTGTACCCTGAGAGGGCGGTCTCCAGGCGTCCCCGGAGACGGTCGAAGATGACGAGCAGCGACGGCGTCTGGCGCGTGCTGTACTCGGCGCGCCACCAGCGCGGCGGGTTGTTGAAGAACGCCTCCGACTCGTGCGTCTCGCCCGGCGCGGCGAACGGCGCGCAGCGGAGGTAACGAGCCGTTATGTTCTTGTGTATGTGGCTGGGAACAAGGATATTATAATTAACTCCACCTTTTACCCGCGTAGGATTAACAATAAATACTATGTTATTCAGTGATTTTTTTTTTGAAATAAAAGTTCATTCTTATATCAGCTATCTACCAGTATAACTCGTTGAAGTCGGTCCTGCCGTTTCAGAGATAAGCCGAAACAAACAGACGGACAGAATGAAAAAAATTGTGCGGTCGAAATTAAATTGTTTTTTTTTTATTATGTAATTACCTATGCAAATGAAAAACTGTTTGGATTTGAAATTACAAACACTACAGTTTTATTTATATGTATAGATGTTATACATATCTCACCTGTAAAGCGGCGTGGAGTGACAAGGCATGAGGAAGGCGACAGACGATCTGTTGGTAGGCAGCGCGTCCCTGAGCAGCGGCATCACCTGCAGGGTGCCACTCTGGTGCACCATACCGAAGTACGCCGCGGGCACCGCGTTACCCAGCAATATGGCGCCAGCTACTGCGTACAATTGCCATCTAAAAAAAATCAAACTAATTTTATAGATATGCTCACGCTTATCTAGGGTAGGTAGCGGTGTTTCCACGAGGCCAACTGATTCGGCTACGAGGAATTCCGGTTATGTGGCCAAACATCATGTACATACATACATATGCTCACGCCTGTATTCCCCGAAAGGGTAGGAAGAGGTGTTGTAATCACAACACCCACTTTTAACCGAAGATGATTAAGCGGCAACGTGACAGATGGTGAGTCCTTCGCCGTCTCAGACACTTTACATACGTCATTGAATAACTTCTTAGAAATATGCAGGTTTCCTCACGATGTTTTCCTTCACCGTAAAGCACGTGGTGTGAAATCAGTGATTTCACACCAAAGTTTTTTAGAAAAACTCATTGGTACAGGCCCCGCTGGAATTCGAACTTGCGTCGCTTGCGTAGCAGGCGACTGCTCAAACCTCAAGGCCACCACCACGGCTCTTTATGTATTAATATGTAAATTACAATTAAAAAAAATTAAGTACAATGACTTGCAAGATCATAAATCCTACTTATAGTAGTATGTAATAGCGAACCTATTGACATTGACCACGCACTAATCCAGACTCTGGGTTGTTACTGGGAAATTACATAATATAAAACTCAATAACACTGTGCTTCAGGCGGGATCGAGCCCAGGACCAATTAATCAGCCAGTTAGGGTAGTAATATAATTATGAAAGAAATTACTGGCTACATACTTCTTAGCTTTCCTGCTCCAGGGCACGATGACGTCTTGTGCGAGATACAACAGGATCGGCAACAGAGGCAACACGAATCTGAACTCCTTGTGAGGAATGAAACTGGAAACATTACATTATCATTATGTATTAATTCTATCACAATTATAAGATTATCTTCTTGACTTATTGGCAGGGTTGGCCTAGTACACGGATTGACCACCAGCCAGGGTCTAAGAATTTGGTTTCGGTGTCCCCTGCCTGTCGTAAGAGACGACTAGGCGGGGGTGCTGGCGGTGGTCGGGGTGGGAGCTTTGACCACCGAGCCGCGGGCCCGGGAACGTGGCCAAGCGATGTGCGACGCACACAGCGAGCTCTCCAGGGGCGGCGATACAGCTGCCCCGGCGAAGTGTGGGGGGACATCGGTGCAATCTATCAGAGTACCCGGAGTTCCCCCTGAGCACTGAGGCTGGCCACAGGGGGGGTTTTAGTGCGATAAAAATCCCACATACCCCGACCTGCCTCTCCCAGGACGGTCGGAGACCTTTTGAAGGTTACCCCCCGTCAATAAAAAAAAAATACACGGACTGCTGAACTAGGAGACGCGGGTTCGATTACCGCGACAGAACGAATATGCGATGAGTATTTATTTCTATGCTAATAATGCTAATATTGTAAGGCTGAAGAATTTGTTTTTTTGGTTGTACATGATAATCTCAAGAAGTCCTGATTTTAATTTAATATTTATTTTGTATTGGATAGTTCATTCAGCGAGGAGGCCTTGGGCTTTATAACATGATGTTATAAAGCCCAAGGCCTTCGCTGCGAAAATAGGAGCAAAACATCAATTTAAAATGCTGCAAAATCGAGAAAAATCAATATAAAGTAACATCATTTTAGTTAATCTTAAGAGACTAAATTCGCATGGCACCGCTAATATATCAATAAATAATACATGAAAAAAATAATTTTTATTTATTTTCCCACGCCACTTAAATGTGAACCAACATTCGTTTATTCCCTGCCTTGAATTTCTAGTATAAATATTCTGCACAAAACAAATTAAAAGCGTGCAGAATTAAATTTTACAATGACAATGGCAATCTGTTACCTGTATAGAGCGACGTGCAGAGCGACAGCGACCAGCAGAAGTACTCCCACTTTGTTCTCCTTGGGACGTCGCAGTATGGTGTAAATGGCCCACAATACAGGCAGCAAGTTGATTCCCAGGACTGCAGGCAGACCTTGGGTTAAGTACCAATGCCTGCAATCAACAAACAAATTGCATAAACAGTGGGCAAGGATGAACTAAGGACATTTTTAAGGCGAGTAATCTCGATTAATCCTTATTTTATGATGGAATTGTACAAAATTTGGATCTCCTATTAGAAAGCGCTTAACACTTTATTGTTACGAGCTTAAATAGGCAGTAGTCAATTACTATCAACCGGATTGTAGGTTTGTATGTCCGTTAAAATTCAAAATATCTTTATTTGATTAGACTTTTAACAAAGTACTTTCAAATCGTCAGAACGACACGATTACACAGGATTATACATGCTACCGCCAGGTTCGGAAGGTTGTTTTTTCTTTATGTTATAAAAGACAATGTACAGTGAGTGTATTATGTACTAGATGTCAACAATCTTATAAAAATATACTTAATGACCTCATATATAAGGGCTGGTGTATTCTCCTTACCAAGGATGTTGTCCGTAGAAGGAAGCGATGTCGTGAAGCACGTTGAACCTGAAGAACTCCCATGGAGTCACTATGATACTTCCATGGAAGTACGAGTCCAGGGCGACGAGAGCTCCGCCGGATACTAGCCTGGAATTAACAACAATCATATTCAGTTAACAGTGCTGTTATTGCAACACTAGAAGTGTTACGCGTCAGGGACCCTTCTGAGATGTCTATATATAATATACAGTGGGTTAAATAAATATTTTTTCATTAACCGAAATACATATAGGCCGTCGTCGCTGAACAGTACTGCAGCCTTATTGCCAGCGTTCTTTTAACATCAACCAGGGGATCGAACCAAAGAGCTCAAGTTCTGCAGTAATGGTTAATAGTTACTACTAGACCAAAAAAAATTCTTGAAAATTCTTTCAGCAATGGATAGCTACCTCATCAGCATGTAACACAGGTTAAATTTTATCCCATGATCTCCCACGGGATCTACGCGTGACGTCCGCTAGTAAGATATAGTCGAAGTCAAAAATATCTTTATTCGATTAGACTTTTTACAAAGTACTTTCAAATCGTCAGAATGACATAATTATACAGGATTATACATGCTACCGCCAGGTTCGGAAGGTTGCTTTTACTGAGAAGAACCTGGCAAGAAACTCAGTAATTACTCTTTTCAAAATATTATACAATTTAAAGAATACAAAATTAATAATTTAAGAAACATAAGCTCATGGACAAAGTTCCAATGCACAAACGTCGATAAAAATTAACATAACATAAAAATCTAGTACATCTACTTATAACTAAATGCATAGCTTGAGATGACCAGACCCCACAAGCAGCACCTGTTCACAAGTATGACGTGACTGCCAGTCATTATAAAAATGGTAACTTACGCAATAGGTAGATAAGTGCGCGTGACCAGCTTCAGTCGTCCTTGGTTGGTGGTGAGAAGGCTGTAGACACCGAGCACCATCCACAGAGGAGCACTCGTCGGCCGGATGAAAACACACACGCAAGCCGCCCACACCCAGTTACTGCTCTCTGAACAACAAACTATACCATATAATATAATGAAACCTGGTTGACTAAGCTGAGCCTGGTTAGTTTCTCACAAATAACTAAACAATTTCTCACACAAGAAAAAAATCTTGAAGTTACCTTATAAAAAAAAAACAGAAAAAATAAAAGCCGGATCTGTGTCATTGGGACTCAAACCAGGGTATAGTCAAATTACAATATCACCCGATAAGCTGGAAGCCTCCCGTTTAAGCTATCATAACTTGACAGATGTCAGCGAAATTTATTGTCAACAAAATTTGAATTATATTGTATAAGTTTTTCAGTGCATGAAAACATGGTCAAAACTAGCTAGATCTATTTCTTGCCTCTGAAACACCCTACACACAAAATTTCATGAAAATAATTGGAGCTGTTTCCGAGATTCAGATATAGAATCTGAATATACATATATACAAAATCAAAAAACCTCTCATGATTGCAACTAATACCAACTTACCCTTTTCATAGTATCCAAGTTGCCCAGCTTTGAATGGGAATAGTGACAGAGCAATGGTCACCAAGGATGTCTCCAAGGTCTGCAGAAGAGTCCTTCCTGAAGTGTAGAACCAGAACCATGATGTCAGTATCAACAACAGGGCCCACTTGCGCCCGCCTGTCCACTTATAGAATCTGTAGTCTGCTGCAGTACTGATTAGAGCTTGGAGAATCCGAGGCAGGATTACCTGTGAAAAAAAAGGAATTAAGCATCTCCTTCGATATTTGATGTCAAATGCAAATGAAATGTAAATAATAAATGTATTATATAGATTGGAATCTTAGCCCCTATCCCAGGACATGGCATATGTATGCTATAGATATAAATATATATAACAGAGTGTTTATAATGCTTATTTATATAGGGCTTAGACTCTTAATAGTGGAACATATTGTTTTAAAAAAAAAAAATGTAAAATTGTTTTTACTTTTTCTTTCTTATCTGTATCATGAAATAGATCAAATTTAAATATCCTTCTAGAAATATTAAAAATTGGAAATGTATGTTATAAGTAAGACACAATGTACCTCATTCAGTTTATAAATAATCCACTATATTAGTTTCCAGTTTATGGCGGTAAACAAAACATTACAATAATTCCCTTCAAACTCAGCTTACTACTTGGCTCTCAGCCAAGAACAGGTATTTATGGGTTGTTTAACATAATAGCTATGAAGTTTAATAATGTAGTAATGGCTTGCCAATCAATTTTATATTGACATGAAACTGGAGTTGAGATATTTTGAACTAATTAATATATTTTATGGTTTTAGGCACTTAATTGTGGAGATATTTATATCAAAGAAATGATACAACAACTTACAATTAAGTTGTTAATAAGCTATTGAATATGTGTGACAGGACAGCATCATTAGTCTCGTGATAGTGCTTGACTGATCTGCTTAAGTAAAATTTTTACAAAAACTATGTTATTGCTTAGTGTATTTGTATCATGTCTTTTGTAAATAAAAAGTACTTTAATTATTTATAAAAAAAAATATCCCTTATCTGGCAGCAGGTAGAGATTGCTACTGCCCTTAGGGTGTGTGGTTTATTCTGATACAATATATTGTAGTTGTCATAGCATAACTCACCACAGCCTCCGGGTAATCCAGCCCTGTGATCTTCAGTACAGAGTATAATGCAGCCACCACACTAGGGTACAGGTAGCTTCTGATTCCCTTATGCCATTCCCAAGTTAATTCTCCAAAGCCAAATGCGTACTTATGCGCCACTTCCAAGGTCTGCCAGTATTCATCAGGCACATACCATGTCTGGACCAAGAATACAGACAAGATCCTCACGAGTAATATCGCGGAGACCACATGAAGTGGCCTCGGGCCCTTTGCCAACACCATTCTTCCCGCCTAAATAGATAGAAAGAGGTTACAATCTATAAATAGAAAATATCAATAAGCTCATTTTTTACAGTAATAGATTTGGTACCATCAAGCGAATAGTTTTGTTATTCTTAGTATGGAATGAGCAAAATAGGAGGATAGTTCGTCATGAGACAAAATAGTTTATAATGCGATACAAACCAAATTCCAAAAATGTCAACTAACGCGTCCCTCTAATTAATGCTAGAATTGAATGAAGGACACAATTTTGTCATCAAATTAATATACAACTATTTCCCATAGTGATTTATAACTGTTTTAAAACTGTTGATTACACTATTATCACTCCAGAAACATTTTCAACGAAATTATATCACTAACCTCAACAAACCGCCGCCGCCACAGCGAAGCGAAGTAGAGCTGTGCTAAGCTAACTAAACGAACGATAGTCGAGTCGATACTTCATACGATACGAACTTTGGCGATTATACTCATTAATCACTTGTTGTTCATATTTGGATGCCGCAAAAGAAAATATATGAACCGTTGGAAATGTGTCTGGTTTCTCTGAATATATTAGTATAATAGGCAGTGTTATCAATTATTTTCACGCAACGCAAAGTAAAAAAATTAACGGATTCTACCGTTATCTGTGGTTTTTTCAATTTGACAGTGACTGACTGTCAAACAATTGTCAATCGAGTGGGCGCGCGAGTGTGTTCGGAACACGGAAACTATTAAATTTAAATTTAATTGAAATATTTTAGTTTAGGCGTGGCCAGACTATTATTTATTTGTTTTGCTTGTAATTAAGTTTGTAAGAACAAAGTCCAAAGTTATGGTATAGAAACAAACATTAATGAATTGTCGTTTAATTTCAACAAAAACTGGTACTGACTGAAGCATTCAATAATAAAGTTAAAATCTAAATTTCATTTAAATGAATTGAATTCTGAACGTCAATTTACTAATGTTGACTTTTGTGAGAAATTCGATTTCGATACATTGAGTTCAATACATATTATATTTGAATTGAAAAATGCTGTAATACCGTAAAATGGGTAAGAATAGTGCGATTTATTTAATAATACAGAGGTAATGAATATTATAGACACATTGTTTTGGTAACAGGTGATGTAAAGAACGAAACTGTTGACCTCTCTAAGCGTGGATTGAAGAAAATAGAGAAAGCGCCTCCGGAAGATTCTCAGACGATTATCAATTTAATCCTAGATCAAAATGAACTCAACCGTCTGGACAACATCGACACGTATAGCAGAGTGGAAAACGTAAGGTTTTGTAATAGATACATTATATAGTATACAGTAGCTAAGAAGTACCAAATTAAACTAATTTGGAAGTCTTCCAATAAGATAAATATTTGGGTTTTGTACAAATTATTTCTTGCAATTATGATTGTAAGATGACAGAATGTAAGTGTTTTTATGTTCCTATCTGTCAACTTGTGCTTTTTCAATTCTCTTTCTCTAAATATATGAGCTTTCTTAAAAGCACCTTCCTAAGTTTTTCATATTTCATTTTAACTTGTTTGTGTTTTGTTTTAGTTATCTATCTGTAACAACTTCTTGCTCCGCATGCACGGGGTCTCCCGGCTGACCAACATCCGAGTGCTGGCATTGAACAACAATGGTATTCTACAAATTGAAGGGCTGAAAGACTTGATCTATTTGAAAGTGTTAAAACTGGCTGGTAAGACAAAAAATAAAGATATATGATAAATACATACATACATATGCTCACACCTGTATTCCCTGAAGGGGTAGGCAGAGGTGTTGTAGTCACAACTCCCACTTTTCACTGAAGATGATTAAGTGCCAATGTTTCAGAGGGTGAGTCCATCACCGTCTCAGGCACTATGCATACGTCTTTGAACTACTTCTTAGATATATGCAGGTTTCCTCACTATGTTTTCCGTCACCGTAAAGCATGTAGTGAGAAATCACTGTACGTAAGTTTTTTTAGAAAAACTCATTGGTACAGGCCCCCCTGGGATTCCAACTTGCGTAGAAGGTGACTGTTCAAACCTCAAGACCACCACAATATTTATATGATAAATAATTCTTTTTATATTTATATTCCACAAGTATATTTTATTTTATGCAAAGATTAATGCCACTAGGCATGTAACAAAACAAAAAATATTTTTTTTTAATACATATTGATCTATTGTCTGGTACCCATAATAAAAGCTTTGCTTGGGGACTAGGTGGTGGTATGTGATTATGACTGAACAGTATATATTTGGGTATGAGGATAATGTTGCCAAAAAAGTTTTGTTTATGAATGTGGACAGTTACAAGGGGAAAGGAAGACCTAAGAAACAATGGATGGATTGTGTGAAAGATGATATGGCTAAATTAGGAGTGAATACAGATATGACGACTGATAGAGAGAAATGGAAGAGAAGAACACATTGCGCCGACCACAAATAACATGGGATAAGGGAAGGAGGATGATGACTATTTATTACAGACTTTATTTCATGGGTGATCCAATAAAACCAAATTTTTTTGGTGATTAGCCAGAACAAATAGACAGACAGATAAACATTTAAGGAAATTGTTTTATCATTTCAGTATCTCATATACTTTCATATGCATGTAGTGAAAAGCTGTTATTTTGACAGACAATTAAATTTTATTTATCTGTACCTGTATAGATATAGACATTTTAATGCTTCACTAAGCCGAATCTGATATTTAAAGTTCAACTTATTTCCCTCATTATTGATTAAACAAATATTGATATTAAAAAAAATCCTTTGCAGGCAACAACATAAAATCTATAGAGCACATGAACCACAACATGCATTTGGAACATCTAGAACTGTCCAACAACCAAATATCATTCATAGCTGATATATCTTACTTGAAGAGCTTGAAGGTAATGCTTCACTAATGTAAATTTTTTCCATAAATTAATCATTAAATTTGATTTACTGGTGATGTTGAAATTAATTTTACATTTCATGCACAAAAAGGTTTGGGGCCCTAACATGACCTCTTCTTGTAATTATAGTTTTAATCTTATTATAATACAGATGTATATGACGTGTATAAGTCTGTCACTGTCAGACAGTAGAACTATGATGGCAATAAGACCTTATGTTAAGGCCCCAGGTCCCGTCAAGAATAATGAGTGCATACTTTGAATTCACAGTAGTCATTTTTTGAGTTAGTCCCTTTCTATGTGTGAAGCAAGGCGAATAAAAACATGCAGTATCCCCACTATTTTCGATGGGCACTCATTATTCGTGACGGCTCCTGTATTTACCCTATTTCCAATATTACAAGACACATACATAAGCTTGTATAATTATGATGATAAAGTAGTAAAATCATCAAGCATATGAATTGAATTTACTCCATCCAGTTGGGAACAATATATGAATTAAAACTCTCATATTTTCTTCAACAGTATCTAAGCCTGGAACGCAACCGCATTGTGGACCTACGACAGTGTGACCGCTACTTACCAGGCAGCCTGGAGCACTTAAGCCTGGCTCACAATAACATACAAGATTTGAATGAAATCAGCCACTTGGTACATCTGAGTAAACTTGACAGCTTCGCTATACAGGGGAATCCATGTGTTGCTATGGCAGGGAAAGATAAATTGTATCCTTTTGTTAATGCTAAAATATCATTAGGTTCCATATCCTTATCTGTAGTATATCTAATATTATGAACGTCATGCAGTTTCATTCGTATAGCTCCTGTTTTGTCGTCTGTCTAAGTCTATTGCGCCTATGTCTAAACATACGAATTAACTTGACATGTGCGGAATAATTATTGGTTGTCTCTGGCACTAAATGTGTTGATTGGGGAGAAATATTGTAGATCATAATATATCACCGAAATAATATATTGGACTATTAGGTACAAATTTTTATTTTTTATTATCAATCATACAGTAAAAAATCCTTAACAATACCACAGAGGTTTTGACTACCGGCCGTTCGTGCTTAATTGGATCATGAGTGTTAAGACCATTGATGGCTTCGTGGTCAGTGCTATTGAAAGGTAACATGCAAATATCATTACACTGATTTACTCTCTCTCTCTCTACTCTTCTCCATCTCTTCCAATTGTGCTGCAAATGAGACGAGGAGTCTTACCCCACGCAAGTAATCCCCGAACGGGTCAGCAGAAGGGTACTTATATCACATCCACATTTCGCCAACTATGTTTAAACTATTAAACCTTCGAGGCAGAGATTTGATGTATCTTAACAAAAGATGCTATAATAGCTATAAGTATAATATATATGTTTAACTGCGTCGTTGGTCTAGAGGTTAGTATGTTCGCCTGCCATTCACGAGGTCCCGGTTTCGATTCCCCGGTCGGGTCTAAAATTTATATTGGGTTTTTCTGTCAAGAAATTCACAATAAAATGCCCGGAGTTTGGAAGTTGGCGGTCTTTCCACCCCCGTGCCTCGGAAAGCACATTAAGCCGTTGGTCCTACGCTTCTCTCTGGTCGTGTCGGATTGCCTCCCATCGGACTATGAGAGTGAGGGAATAAAGAGTGCACCTGTGTTTGCGCACACACTTGTGCACTATAATATCTCATGCGCACATGGCTGATCCTCGTTGAGAATAGCCGCCGTAACCGAAATTCGGTTGGAGATCATTATTATGTTTGCCAGCTTTTTTTTTTCAAGAAAGCAAGTATATTTAGATCTGAGTAAAATACATATAAAACAGTATTTTAGAAAAGTGATATATTTAAATTCTTCTGAGGTGTTTACTGATAAATGGCTCCACTTTTGCCCAGTAGGTACTCGATGCCAGAAAATCATCTTATCATAAAAACTTACTTAGAATTTTGTTAAATATTATCATAATTTTAAGCATTTTGTTCCTGAAAACAGTATTTCGGTATACTTTATTTTTGTTCAACAGTATAATATAGTTGGCAACCCTAGTTCTAAAGGGTATAATCTCCCATAAAAATCCAGTGCTCTACAAAACTACTAAAACACAAATTTATGTTTTTCCAAAATGCGTTTGAAGAAATAAATTGATAAATTCCAGCCTGAAAGCAGAATGGTTATACAGCCAAGGTAAAGGCAGACATTTCCACGCTGGTCAGCATCAGGAGCTGTGCGAGTACCTGGCCTCCACCTGTCCGCTCACTGCTGACGCCTTGGAGACTGAGGACCAGAGGAAATTGAGACTTATACTTAGTAAGGTAAGCATGCAGTTACCTTAGCATAGTATTTATGCTTACTCACCATTTCATTAAAACGTTTTATATAATTCTTAGCAATATCTGTATCATCATAAATTTATGACTGATTCTTGTCGGTGTAACCGATGCAATTTCTTCCATTCGTCTCTGTACAGTGCCATCTCTTTGACCTCCCTATACGTCATGACAGACACGCCAAGGCCACCACAGCTCTCTTACTATAATTTGAACCATACTGTTCAGGAATACGGTTGATTTGTCTTGCAGGCGCAGCATCACCAGCAGCAGCTAAAAGATCAAAATCATAGTCCCTTAAAATCGAAGATACAATCTCCAAGAATGCAATGTAAGTATTTTTAGAAGATAACCTTTCCAATTTTTTTCTAATATTTCTATTATAATACTTTTTAGCTATTAGAGTACAGATGCCTTCACAGCAGTAATTTTTGAGTCTATCTGTGTGGCCTGATGTGAATAAAATAAATAATTTGGGTTTTTCCATGTGTAATTTTCCAATAGCAGCCCGTTGTCTAGATTGGCAACGCTGGGATTCGAACTTGCGTCGCTAGTGTAACAGGCGACTGCTCAAACCCCACGGCCACCACCGTATTTTTTTCCTAATCATTTAAAAACGAGCAGAATCGCATTACGCCTTTACGCATTAATTAGCCTTTGACATTGACTCGATGAAGGCAGCATACTAAAAAAATATTTGCATGCTTTACTGTTATTTGCTTGAAATGTGGGTTATTTAAACGATTTCTACCAATTTAGCCACAAACCAATATTATATAAAAATGCTAACGTGTGCTTGCAGCATTGTTGGTTTGACCTTCACCAAGTAACTTTTTTTTTCATGTCAGTGTATTTTTTATATACATATGTCAACCAAAGTCAATCAGCCCATTTGCTCACGCCACGAAACGTTAATGTCTCAAATGAAAAATGTTCGCTACTTATTTATCTCATTTGAGATATAAGGCCGGAGGTTAAAGTTATTCCGACAGAATTCCACAATAGATAGTAATCCAGAAATATATAGGACTTCTGTGTGATAGTGCTTAACGCGAGCGAAGCGACTTATTAATAAT
The DNA here is from genome assembly GCA_929442735.1 of Watsonalla binaria. Classification (NCBI taxonomy): domain Eukaryota; kingdom Metazoa; phylum Arthropoda; class Insecta; order Lepidoptera; family Drepanidae; genus Watsonalla; species Watsonalla binaria. The sequence continues at coordinate 7,698,274 of OV838938.1, forward strand.
TCAATTATAATAAAAACTGTTTATTGCACACCACAAAGAAAACAAAAATAAAAGATAAAAATTGAAAATTATGAGAATATTGTATACTAAAGGCGGCCTTATCGCTAAAGCGATCTTCTTCCAGACAACCTTTGTGTACAGAAGAGAGAAGAAAGGTTGTGGAAATAAAAAGGGGGAAAGGGTAGATGAACTGTTGTGTAGAGATTAGTAAAATAAATAATATATAATTGAAAAAAGTATGTTGCGATTGGTTGGACATGTCTAAAGAACTTCTATGACCAAATTAATAATAAGGTAAAATTCTGAGCTTTCGTAATCGAAGGTGTATGAATAGACGCATGAATGTGGGTGAAGCGAAAGGAGTATGTAAGGATCGTAGCATGTGGCAAACGATGGCCTCTGCCTTCATGAGATACAGGCGTGAGCATATGTATGTATGTATGTTATATAGATTTGTCGTTGTCGTAGCGCGTATGACTCCTCGCCACATGGGTCGGTCGCCGGACCGCCTGTCGTCAAGTTTCCACGGCGGCCTCAAGTCCAGCTCGCCGTCCCACCAGATGTCCCACTCGTGCCACTCGGACATACACAACATTCCCTCCGCCATGAGCCAGAGCTTCGACTCTCCGGGACTCATGTACGCTACGGGGGTCACTAATAGGGAGAAAGGTATGATTTACAAAACAGGTGGAGATAGCTCTATCTCATTAGCGTTCCGAAAGTGTGGTTACTCATGATTTTACACTACATATCGAACATATTTTTCGTTCATTTTGTGAGAGCTTGGTCATCATCTCCCTGGCCTTATCCCATACATTGTTGGGGTCGGCACTTGATTCAACCCGATATGGCTGATCACCTGATTTTTACACGAAGCGACTGCCATCTGACCTTCGCAACCCCTTTTACAAGGAAAATCTGTGATCTCGGTTAAACCAAGTCGTGAAACTTGGTCGTAGTTAGTTAACTTTTAAATTAAAATTTTATATCATGAATCTTCAATATTTGTTCTGTAAAGAGCCTTTGATAATAAAACATATGATAGTATGTCAAATGGGGCTAAAATTGAACTGATTAAAGCATGGTTTTCCATTTTTGCCCCACCAAAAAAAAACAAAGAATTAATCAGCCATATAATGGTGTGATTTTCTGATATTTTCCGAATGGGTTGATATATAATCATTTAAAGTCTTTATACTTGCAGAACAACAGCAACCAGTCCATCAGCCACAGCAACCACCACAACATCCACAAACGACGCCAAAACCAGTGAACCACTCGTTGGAAGCCGCATCTAAAATGGTCCCAGTACCAGAATCCCTCATGAGTCCAGACTATCAAGACCCCATGTACGACATCCAAAGATCCATACCAAAGCCCACGTCCGCGTCGAATACTTCGTCGCAGTCCAGCACGAGCAGCGTCCAAGAAGAGAAACAGAGACAGATTACACAACCAACCACAATCAATAAGAACCTGAAAGGCTCGCCGAAGCTACCCAAAAGTGCGACGTGCTCCCCCAAGCTAAAGTCGAGAATGGAACAACGGAAAGGAAGCTTAACGAAGCTTGAAGTTAAAGAGGTGAAGACTTTGAACGGTATGAGCGTGGAACAAATGGACCCGGAGGTTGTGAAGTTAGCGTCGAATCAGAGACGGCAGAAGAAAGTTAGTGCGGAGGCGATGGCAGCGGTTACTATACAGAAGATGTGGCGAGGGTACCGCAGTCGGAACCTTAATAAGGACACTTTGAGGATTCTGCACGCCATACAGGCGGCGAGGGCGAGGCAACATATACAGTAAGTTGCAGTTCATTAAAGACAATTACGCACGCAATAATTTAAAAAAATCTCTTTAATAAAAACATAGAAAATGCCAAATGCTACAGCATTAAACTTGGTATCAAACACTTCAAAAATAAGTAATTGATATCAAATTATTTTATTTTTCTAGTTTTGTAAGTGTTTTCTCTATAAACTTACAGAGGAGTTCTTGTTTGACAATCACAACCTATCTAGGTGTAAAGGTCTCATCACTAAAAATTTACCAAACAGAAAACCAGGTAATTGCTTTGAATCGTTGAGGATCGACTCCAGACCTTCGTTAAATAGTAGTGATTTAAAATACTTATTATAATTTACAAATACACTAGTCGCCACTACTATTTTCAAAGGTTCCCCTCGATCTCAATGGGATAACATCATCAGGTCCTGGTGTCCTTATACTTTACTTATTATGGATCACCCTTGGACTGTCTGCTTTCGAACAAAAAAATTACTATCAAAATCGGTTCATAAACGACTTGCGGACTTCATGCGGTTTCAACTGCGTGGTTCCTGTTTTCGTGGGAGAACGGGGATAAAATAAAGCCTATGTTACTCGCTGATGATGTAGCTTTCCAATGGTAAAATAATTTTTATAATCAGTACATTAGTTTTTGAGTTTATTCATCACAAACATACACACAAAAATACAAATCTTTCCTTATTATAATAGTAGTGTAGACGAAGATAGAGAAGAAATATCCTCGAATACACATGAATAATATATTCATGTGTATATATATATATAAACGGTCGATTTGAGAAGCTTCCTGTTTTGAAGTCGGTCAAAAAGAGTGTTATTTTGTTTAGAAGGTTGACATGCGATATGGAAGCTACGAAAGCGGCGTTGGAGAGCGAGCGAAAGATCCAGCAACTACAGATGCAAGCCATCAACGCGCTCTGGAAGAAAGTCTCCACGCTGCAGGCGGCCGGTGACTATACCACATACACACTATTATATATTGTTAGGAAAATATGAAGCCAGGACCTCGTACAAAAAATTCATACTTTTCCCGTGCGTGACGTCACAGGGCTCCACTCGGGACTTGTAGTTAGCACAATCAACACGAAAACTATGGAGACTAATAGGTTAGTGCATTATAAGTATTATATAGGCCTTAAGTGTCCCAATACGAGTGTAACTTCAAGAAACGTAGGAATATATGGCGTTGCAGAAAGAGATTCCCCAAGCGAAAGTAAACATTGAATAACGTCGTAATTTTTCAAAATCTATTACATCTATTACAGATAAATAAAATTGAAGTGTCTGTTTGTAATTCTAAAATAACAGCTTTTCACTAAATGCATATTAAAGTAGATACGGTACTGACTTAAAAAATAAAATTTCAAAATTTTTCTCTGTCTGTCTGTTTGTTCCGGGAAACCTCTGAAGGCCGGACCGATTTTAACGGGACTTACACTGGCAACTTAGGCCACTTTTATTAAAAAAAAAACGTTTTGCGTTCCGCGGGAATGAAATTAAATCTACGCGGGTGAAACCGAAGGGCACAGCTAGTATTGAGATAATTCTATAATAATATATATGGAAACCTTACAATATGTGGTTTCATTAGGTTCGGTGTATCCTTCAGGACATTTTGGTGGGTGGTTTCCTTTAGTCTATAATTTGATATTTAATTTATGTTTAATTCAATTAATATATCGCACCCTCAGAACGATAGAGTCTCAATCAAAAAATCAATATTTTTTTGAAATCGTAGTCAAAGATCATCAAGTTTGAATTTATAACTTAGGCAGTAATAATTTTACCACTTTTTAATACAATGTATTTTATATAATTAATCTACAGGTTGTGCATTGTCGATTAGTGAATTTTTTTTTTTTATATTTTTTTATTTTATCAAATTTTTGAGTTGACCCATTTCGTTCTGAGGGTGCGAATATTACCAATACACAGAGTTTAGAAGTTCTTAGCAATATTGTGTGGCATTATTTGTTCCAGACACGCAGAAGAGTAAGGTGTCGGATGGAGAGGACAACACGGACGTGTTACGACAACTTACAGAGACGTGCTTCAATTTACAGACACAGGTAAATAAAAGCCGTATTTTTGCCCGTATGTACACACAGTTGCAAAACAAAAAGTTTTGTTTATGAATGTGGATGGTTACAAGGGGAAAGGAAGACCTAAGAAACGATGGATGGATTGTGTGAAAGATGATATGGCTAAAATACGAGTGAATACAGATATGACGGCTGATAGAGAGAAATGGAAGAGAGGAACACATTGACCACAAATGGGATGAGGGCAGGAGAATGATGATACACACAGTTGCTATTGCGCATATCATTCGATCAGCGAAGTTAAGCAACCTTACCTCTAGCCAGTAATTGGATGGGTGACCGCCCGAGTTCCCTCCGTGCCTCGGAGAGCACGTTAAGTCGGTCCCGGTTGACAATTTATCATATTTGGCAGTCGTTACAGGTCAGTCGGAGGGCTAAAATAGTCTGACAACTGGTTTAACCCAGATCACAGATTTTCTTCGTTAACGGGGTTGCAAAGGTCAGATGGCAGTCGCTTCGTATAAAAATCAAGTGATCAGCCACATCGGGTTGAACCAAGTGCCGACCACAACAGTGTATGTGATAAGGCCAGGGAGATGATGATGATGATGAAAGAAAACGTAATCGCTCATCAGATCTGAGCTTCTGCTAGTTTTGAAGAAAATTTGTTTTAATATGGGAATTATTAACTATTTAATCTACAAGTAAGAATTATTTTCCATTGGCAATGATTGGAAAGAAATTTGACTTTTTTTTCGGTTCTAGGTTGTGGAACTACAAGGTTGCATGCAAGAGGTACTTCGCGCCGTGTCGACCAAACACGCGGAGCCCGTCGCTACGCAGACTGATATCACTGCCGTCACCACGCCACAGGTTATACAATTATTAAGTCATCCTGCCTTTCAAAATGCCATCGATGCGATTGCTTACCCGACAGCCCAGGGAGAGACAATTATCCCAGCGTGGCCTGTACCTATGAGTATTTCTAAAAAAACTTATGTGCAGTGATTTCACACCACGTGCTTTACAGTGAAGGAAAACATCGTGAGGAAACCGGCATACGTCTGAGAATAAATCTGTGTAATGCCTGAGACGGCGTTGGACTCACCCCCTGTTTACCTTTTCGGGGACCCTACTGGGATGGCGTGAGCATATTCATTTTCATTTTTAAATATATATTTAAGGAGGAGCGTTGCAGTTGGTTGAAGCGGCCACAAACGTTGCCACTATGCACCGCCGTCCCCCCCACACCAGTCTTGGCTGATCGCGAAAACATGTGAGTACATATACAAACACGTACCATTTCCTACATACATGATGAAAGGTCAAACGCGCACTCATACCCGAATGAGGTATGTAAGAATTGTAGTATGTGGCGTTTGACTCTTTTGTCAAAAGTTAATATCTGAAGTTCACTCAGCATGTTATTCAAAAGTAGGATTGACTGAAAATCATTGAAAAAAATATTATTTTAGCATATTGATGCTGAAATAAAACAATATTATTTTAGCATCAATATTTTTATTGGTATAGTATATAGTATAGGGCATAAAAAACCCTTAGATTTCTAATTTATGTAAGTCCAACTGGTATATAGTTGATTTTCGGGACATCCTATATATGTAAAGATGACGTATGTCAATCGATCTGTTTGAAAATCAAATGTATCACAATTTGCTACCACATTCATCATATTTTTTATATTATGCCCGAAACTGACCGAGTGTAGCCTAATCTACTATGTAACTAACTATCTATTTAGTTAGATCCATATCGGTGATATACTGTGGCATATTGTATACGATATACTTGCTTAATCTATGAGTAAGTGAGTTTGTTAAAAACTTAAAAGGAATGCCTCGTAGTTTGGCGAAATATTTTGGTCACAAAGAAACAACATCGTATGTCATCATCTCCCTGACCTTATCCCATACATTGTTGGGATCGGCAACCCGATGTGACTGATCACCTGATTTTTATACGAAGCGACTGCCATCTGACCTTCGCAGCCCCTTAACGCGTTCACTGCTAACGACGCGTTTGTGCGTCCAACTGTTAGAGAATTTACGAACAAGTTGAAATGTTAGCAGTGAATGTGTTAAACGAGGAAAATCTATGATCTGGTTTGCAGTTGTCAGACTATCTTAGGCGTCCGACCAACCTGTAACATGATGGTGTTACAGGTTGGTCGGACGCGATTGTGATGAGTGTGATGTGATTATTTGACACCTAAACGGTATATTTCCTATGGCAATTTCAGTGCAAATACAGAGGTAGCGTCCCTAGGTATAGAGCGAACCGAATCTGTAATAGAAGAACGATTGACCGACCTTGACGACGCCGAAGCCACTCAACACAGAAATCTGATCGTCGATTGATGACAATGCATTATAAAACCTATTGTAATAGCACTAAGGACTATACTTCAAGTTCATAAAGAGGGTAGGTTGGTTTTTAGGTTAAAATATTTTTATAATTTCGACGTAAGCTTTTGAAAAGCATGCAATGGTTGAAGTCATATATTTTGTTATTTAATGTTCGAAACGGTTTATTGTTAAGGAGAAGTATAACATTGCACGTTTTATTTATTTTTCTATCTCATTTTTTTCATCTGGCCTTTTTGAAATCTTACGTCTTTAGAGCTTACCTTATTTTGTAGTTTATTTTTGACTGAATTATCTTGTCATTTTGCCTCCAAAATTTAAAGACATTTTGTGCTAACACGTAATGTAATAAGAATCATTTTTGCGAAACACGTGAACTGCGTAAAATAAACAGCGATTACACCAAGGATTTATTGTATTGAGGCTTTTTGCAAGTCATATTTATAAATAAGACTTTAAATTTAGGTTCTGTAAGTCCAAAATGGAATGACCCGTAAAGGACTACTATTTATATACTATGTATTTTATAAATAAGACATAAGTATTTGCTTTATTTATTTTGTAAGTGCTCTTTTTGGCAGCCATCGTTGGCTATGTTGATTATATTATGGAAAATCTAGTATTATATTATGACGTCATGACATAGTGCGTAAGTTGCCTGTTTGGACAGACTGCAAGTCTACTAAAAACGAATGTTCCTTTCCAAAATATTTCATTGCGTTTTCACACTAGCCGACCAAAATAAGATTTACTGTGCAATAACACGTTATATGGACGCTCACGTGACATGTAATTTCAATTTCAAATAAGTAGCTTTATACGCGATTTAAGTAGATTCAGTCAATAAGAAAGTTTTGACCATGAACTTCAACTTTCAAAGTTGATTACATAGTTGAAATAATTGGAATATTTTTGTCCAATTAATTCTAAAAGTTGAACTAATTGGAACCGTTGGAATTTTGGTCTTTCGTGTAAGAATGAGAATGAACAGTTTTTGTTCTCAAGTATCCCTGATTTATCTTCTAGTAAATATTGACAGTTCATTTTATGTCAGACGAACTTTACATACTAATATAAAAGTCACTGGTTTTTCTATAGATTTTACTACACAATACCCTAATTCTATAATCGCAAGCTTTAAATGTAATTATTTGTATTGTATATGAGAATATAATTACTATAGTTTAGTTTACAAATTGTTCCTCTCTCGTGAGTTTGTATATACCAACTGTATCCGCAAGTGAAATTTTAAATATTTCAATGAAAAATCTTAAACCTTTAAACGGGCAATTCGGATTATATATATAGGCTCAAACGATTTTCATGAAATTTTTGTGTACCGATACACAGTTTCCGGGGCGAAAAAACGACATCTGGTTGTACCAACTAAGAAACCTTCGTGGGCAGATGATCACATACAGACAAACATTCATTTTATATATATAGAAGATGGCGATGCTGGGGAATATAGTTGCGTAAATACAAACTTACGGCAGTTGTTGGAACCTGAACTCACCAAATATTATTTCTCTTACTATTTTATAATTTGTCGTTAACATTGTATATACGCTTCAGGGTCGTAGCAACTAATATTTATATGTATATCTCATGTCTGCACTAACCACTGCCATTTTGAATAATACAACAATAATATAATATTTGAACAATTTAATGTATTTAAACTAAGAAATACGTGTTATAATGCCCATTTCCATTAGATATAGTGATATTTTAACTTTCCCTGCACCATGATAACTAAATAAATGGGTTGATTCTTAAATAACTTAACGTTAGTAGCCTCAGTTCAGTACCACAGTACCCCTATCAGGGGTTTGCCACCGTTTTCGTAATCTATACTCGCTAGCGTCACTCGCAATATTTGTATGAGATATTTTAGTTGTTCACGTCACCGCTGGGAGTCGCTGCACAATTTCTCATACTAATATTCGGCGGAGACGCTAGCGAGTGTAGATTACGAAAACGGTGGCAAACCCGTGATAGGGTTACTGTATAGCTTAAACATGTTTTGTATGGAAAGGTAACACGTGCGAGTGTAAGAAGATTAAAAGTAAATATGTAATTATATTATTAACAATAAAATCGAATTCAGATCGTCCTCATTTTGTTGATGTTGGTTAAAAAAGATATATGCCTAAAAATAACGTACAGACAAGCTACATATTGCGTAAAGCTAGTTACGCAAATCAGCGGCCCTACCATGACCTCTTATTGTTATGATGGTTTAACTCATATTATGAGACAGATGTATATGAGGTGTATAAGTCTGCCACTGTCACACAGTGGAACTATGATGGCAATAAGAGTTTATTGTAAGGCCCCAGGTGATTATGCTTTTTCTGAACAGACTAACATAACTTTTTTTATGTATTATTTATTGGAAATGGGTATAACTGTCAGAAACAATTAATTGCGGCGTATTTGCGACAGTATTCATAAAATTATTGTTCAGTACCCCTATCACGGGTTTGCCACCGTTTTCGTAATCTACACTCGCTAGCGTCTCCGCCGAATATTAGTATGAGAAATTGTGCAGCGAGTCCCAGCGGTGACGTGCAGAACTAAAATATCTCATACAAATATTGCAAGTGACGCTAGCGAGTATAGATTACGAAAAACGGTGGCAAACTCGTGATAGGGGTACAGTAGATATGTGATGCGTAAATGTTTATAGGAAATTTGATTTAGTAGGAATATGCGTAAATTGCTAGGAAAAGATTTGAAACGACAAAAATACTATTGAAATACTGGATTATTTTTTGCTAAACATTGAGAGGAACATAAGAGAGCATAGTATTGTTGCCTGCACGAGTTATAAGCGCTCACCTTGAATGCGTAGTAGTCCATTTATGAGACTGTCTGTCAGTATGGCGTGACGCGAATAATACATGCGCACTTTTTCGCTGAGCGCTCATAACTAGTGACGGCACATACATTTTATTTTGCGGTTTCTCTTGCGTAGACTTTATTGTGTTGTATGAGAACGGGATGAGTATCCTATGCCCTTCTCCTGGTTCAAAGCTACCTCCCCACCAATTTTCAGCCAAATCGGTTCAGCCGTTCGAGTTATAAATAGTGTAACTAACACGAATTTCTTTTATATATATAGAAGATGATTGGGCAGTGAATATTGGAATTTGTTGGCAATTACTGTAAAAGACGTTTTTAAAGACATTCTATAAATATGTTTAATTAGATAATTGGCCTTTGAACCATGACATTTGAATATAAAAAAAAAACGTATGTAATAATTGTTTTGCTAATGCGTTAATTATTAGGTAGATACCCTCAAATCCTTATAATTGTCTTCATACAACCTACGAGTGTGTTCATACAAAATGTTCAATAGACAGAATTCACTTGAATACGCCCTTATCTCATACAAGCATTCTTTAGTGTTGATCATTTGAGTTTAGAATGTCTATTATAAGTATAATAAGATGCCTTGTGTAAGTGGAGCTTTATTTTGGTCACAATTTATCATGTCATAGTTATATTCAAAGTTGTTCTTAAGTGATACGAATCTCTAATACGCTTCAATCTTATCTTTAATTATATTGTGGCCGGTCGACCACCCCTATATAATTAGTTTACAAAAGTGCAAATTACGCAAAATATATGTAGGTTCCCTTAAAACAATAAATATTGATAAAATTCACTATGATTAATTTTGAATTGTATCAAAACTAATCAACCGTTCAGACTCGTTAATTTGAAATTAGTGTTTGAGTAACGTGAGGATGGCGTGAGTATATTTATTTTATTTGAAACAAATAAAATAAACATGCTCATGCTGACGATAACAACTTTTGTAACTTTTTGAATCGTTATATCCCAGAAACGGTGGCTCGTAATAAAAAAAAGTATTGATACATTTTTTATAGATAATTTTATGATCTACAATTTTTGTCTGAGGTACTTTTATGACAAAACTTACCGTTTTTCTGAAAATCGCGAAAAACAATTTTTTTTGACCTTTGACCTTGATTATTTATATATTACGATGGGGAACTTCTAGACATTGTTTATAATTATGTTTTGAACAATTACACTAAATTTCAGCTTGTTGGGACTTTATGTAACTTCGAATGTCTAAATTGACCGGACTAAGGGGCCTACGATCGTTTAAACAGCGCGTATTTAGAGTTTCTTAGCTTTGACGTTTGATTTAAGAGTACTAAAATGAAACGTCAGAGCCCAGAAGTTCTTAATACGTACTGCTTAAACCTATGATTTGCCCCCTGGGCCTGTACACAAAGTAACATTATGCTCACACGATTTTAACAAGCACAATAATTCGACGAATATTAGTCAGTCCATCTTACTGTTTATTAGAAGGTCTGTGTTTCGTTTGACCGGCCATACAACATTAAGCCTTAATAACAGCTTCGTACTAGTCATTTTTAACAACGCATTGTCATACGTATATTGGCCAGTGCAAGTAATGTAAGCTCTCACAAAAATAGTTCTAATTCATCGACGAGTATGTTTAAGCGAGGTTCAATACTGCGTTTTTACTTTTGAATATATTATTAAATAATGTGTTATGTTTATAAAATTTGCAATTTAATTCTCATTCATAAATTGTCATAGTTATGTTAACAAGAACCGACCCACAAAACGTGAATTTTGAGATGATCGATGCATGTTTCCACTGCTAAGAAACATTTGATGAACAAGCATTCTAGCGGAATGGCGCAGAGGATTATTATGAGCATAAGTGTGTGCACGAACACAGGTGCACTCTTTACTCGCTCACAATCATAGTCGGATGGCAATCTGACATGACCGGAGAGAGATAAGGCCGAGGCACGGGAATCGAACTCGGGGGCCGGTACCTCGTGATCGGTTGGCGAACTTACTACACCAACGAGGCAGTCAAATATTAGTCGTAGAAACGTTTATTGAGTTTGTAATGATTGATACATAGATTCTGTTGGTACCAATTACTTAATTACTTGTGTATTGTGGGTTGGTTCCGGTTTTAACATTGTTTTTATTATATCACGAAGTCTATGTCAGGAATACTCTACCGGTGATTTAGCGTGTGTGCGCGTGGATATACTCTAAATCTATTGGAATACAAGTAAAAACGCAGTAATAACCAATAAGTTGTTTTCTATTTTATCATCTCAAGCAATTTCTATTACAATATTCTAAAAAGTGTTAATATTAATGTAACGTTGACTAACAGATGATGCGCGCTATTTCAGACAAAGTCAAGCTCAGTGCCCCAAGTAGATGTTTCGACACGTTCAGTAATCGCTCGACCTTGTTTTTTGTGACTCAAATGTTGATATTAATCGGAGAGGGTTGTGATTGTATGCCAAAGATCGCGGATCAACATATTGTGAGCCATGCTAAAATGGAAGGTTAAAGATATTTGAACATTTACGAACCTACACTTGGGGTACATATTATAAACATCATATTTACGGCGCAATGTTGCTATACAACATTCCGTGCATAATTATGTCTTTATTTATAGACAATACTGGAAATGATTCAGTGCTTGTCGATATTGCTACTTAATGCTTATGGAATAGAGCTGTGTTTTTTATGTCTGGAATGGTTGGGCTTAGACATAAGTATCTGAAGACACTTGCCGTCCTGTAAGTTTCATTTCCACGTACCCACCTTATTTATTGTCCACGCGTTGAAGCCTCTATTTATTATGTTTTATAAAAACGAGTTTTGAAGTATTTATTGTTGTTTTTTTTTCTACACCCGATAAGTGTTCATCGAGATATTTGCAGCAAACAGAGTCGATACTCGATAGGGGTCGTTAAATAAACTCTGATACCCATATTACAACTGAGATGCATGCATTTGTCATATGACTCAGTCGAATAACCACTGCAATAAGGCGATTTTCACACTGCATGTTTCATACTTTACAACACATGACCGAACAATCTCTATCATTTCTCCTCGACAACCTCGATTATTGTTCAAGCCGCTATAAGTTCTCAAACTCGTCTCAACTAAATAATTCCTCTTCTTTTTTATTTAGTTGAGACGAGCTTGAGAACTTATAGCTACTCCGACAATAATCTAGGAACAATATACAGGTGTCGGAGAAAAAGGAACGGTTGTCTTCTAGAAGTTGTAGGGTTCAAATTCAAATTCAAAAATATCTTTATTCGATTAGACTTTTTACTTTCAAATCGTCAGAAAGACACGATTACATAGGATTATACATGCTACCTCCAGGTTCGGAAGGTTGCTTTTACTGAGAAGAAGCTGGCAAGAAACTCAGTAATTACTCTTTTAAAAAAAAAATTTTACAGCTTTGAGTAATACAATATAAATCATGAAATATATATATAAGCCCATGGACACAGTTCCAGTGCGCAAAAGTCGATATAAAAAAAAAATTAAAAACTAAAAATAAGTACATACTACGAATAATTGTGTAGCTTGAGATGAACAGCCCCCACTAGCAGCACCTGTTCACAAGTATGACGAGAATGCCAGCTATCGCCCTCAACCATTATAGAGGGGAGTGAGTTCTGTCAATATATCACTATTTAGAAGTCGTAAAATATCTAGCTCCAACGATTAAGTAGTTATAGGCTATGGTTGCTAAGGGCCGAAGAGCTCGCGGCCTTAAGCGATTGAATGAACGCGCGGCCGCAGTTACCTACATTACGTACGTGGTAATTTAAATTGTTGAGTTAAGGCGAAGGTTACTGGTTTCGAAAAATAGTTTTATAGGATTATTTCTGGAACTATTAGTGGGAGAAAAAAATAAAACGTAGTTAGATTTCACATAAATAACTCTACGTAACTCTAAATAAGGTCTTGATATGGTCAAATTTGAACGTCAATTACTGAAAAACGGGAAAAGATATTTTTGTCATAATAATTTTATTAGCTTCCTAAAATTATACCCTATCACATATTTTAACAGATGTCCTATTTTCGCCGACATCCTGTATATATATATATATATATATATATATATATATATATATATATATATATATATATATATATATATATATATATATATATATATAGACATGAATTAGGAGGATGTATTCTCATAGTAGTGACACTAAGAAAGGGTTTTCTAATATTCACTACGCGAGACCAGTAGTCCTAGACATATCTGGTAATATTCTCTCGCGCTTGCGCTTATAGACGATTCAAAATTTAAAGAAGTGTCATAAATCAGTCACGTGACATATGTTACTTTGTATACAGGTCCTGTTACACTATTAAAGGTAAGTACATAAATAAGACATCACATTTTAATTTTTTTACATATAATTATAACTAGTTCAATAGGACGCAGTAATATAATTCATAAATTACAATATAGAGAAACAAAATAATAATCTGTGGTTGCCACATACTATGTTTCGGCGGTACAATTAAATTTATAATAACAATACCATTATTCGATCTAATAGTTTATATAAAACTAGCGTCCTATGTATATTATTATATTATGTCGCTTTAGCCTATCACAGTAAATAAAACAGATGTCGAAAATAATATTACAATTTCGAATAAAATTGTGCGCTTCATCTGACCAAATACGCTATAATTGATGTATTGCCTCCGACTTGAACGACACACAAGCACTGTATATTTTATTGGAATAAGAATCATTTTTTTACATGAAATATGGTTACAAAATGTATGTTGTCTTATTTAAACCCACATAAAATCTAACAGCAACAAATTTAAATCAATTTATATTAGCTACTAGCTGTGCCTCGCAGTTTTTAGACTTAATTTTATGGGTGGCCCGCGGAACCCTAATATTGTATTTTAATTAATAGTAGTCTAAGTTACTTCTTGTAACTTTAGCTATCAGCCAGTGAAAGTTCCGTTAACATCTGACCAGCCGTTTCGGAGATTAGCCGGAACAAACAGATAAACAGAGAAAAATTGGTTTTTCTATGTGTACTGTTATTCAGTACCGTGTATACTTTCATATGTATTTAGTCAAAAAGTGTTATTTTGGAATTACAAACAGACACTTCCATTTTATTTATCTGTATGGAGTATAGTTGTAAAAATTGAATATACACATTAATACATACATTTTAATGCACAGTGCTGAAGTGGCGGAGTGACTGCACGGTTTGCTGGAGGGTTCGACTTCGAATAATATTTTAAATCTCCTCGAACTCGAGTATGTACTTTGAACTTTTTTGCAAATACATCAATGGCAATCTTTTATCTCAAATTATGGGTTGATTAATTCGGCGCCGCTATCAATTATTGGGTGAACAAGTTCCCAAATCCCGTCTCACAACTTGTCATGCCCATTTGAATATTTTTTATTATATAATTTAATTTAATACGGTCCTTAACCTACCTCTAGCCACGATGTCTGATACTTAACGCTCGAGAAGAATACATTATTGAAATATGTGTGAATCATTTTGGATGCGTTCTTTCTTCACCAAATCTATACTAATACTAGCTGTGCCCGGCAAACGTTGTATTACCATATATTTTTTTGGGATGGTCACCCTTATCATTTAGGGGTATGAAAAATAGATGTTGACCGATTCTCAGACCTACCCGATCTGCACACAAAATTTCATACAAATCGATCCAACCGTTTCGGAGGAGTATGGTAACTAACATTGTGACATGGACATTTTATATATTAGACTAGCTGTTGTAGGCAATCGTTGTATTGCAATTTTTTTTTTGGGGTGGACTACCCCTAACATTTAGGGGGATGAAAAATAGATGTTGGCCGATTCTCATAGATACCGGATAAGCACAAAAAATTTCATCAAAATCGGTCAAGCCGTTTCGGAGGAGTATGGCAACGAAAACTGCGACACGAGAATTGTACATATTAGATTATAAAGGGGAAAGGTTTGTGTGCATGTTTGTAACGAATTGGCTCAAAAAGTACTGGACCTACTTTAAAAATTCTTTTACCATTTGAATGCTACATTATCACTGATTGATATAGGCTATATTTTATCCTCGAACTCCCACGGGAATGGGAAGTACGCGGGTGAAACGGCGTGAAGTCCGCTAGTATGTTTTAAAAATATTGATTGCGTAATTATTATCAAAATGCATTGTTTAATAAAAAGTAATGATGATGATGATTAAAATTGAAAGTAACAATTTACCGATTTACCACCTTATATTAAGGTTATTTATGATTCACTGTTGGAAAACACTCATCCAAGTTTCTCTATTATTGAGAACGAATAATATAAATTTATTGTTGTATCAAAACCAAATATTCATGAGATTTAAATACTGTTACCTATAACATTGTAAAATATTTTATTAAAAGAGTAATTGTTGAGTTTCTTGCCGGGTTCTTCTCAACAAAAGCAACCATCCGAACCCGATGCTAACATTTATAATCATGTATTTTATTTTTCTTTTCTCTCTTGTGACAATTTGAAAGTACTTTGTAAGAAGTGTTATCAAATAAAGATATTTTGAACTTGAAACAATTAGCTTCGATTAATAGTACGACATGAACAAAAAACATTTAAGAAATGTAAAGGAATAATTTTTTACTGTTAGCTTCTATAATAACACAAACCAAACACCAGAATAACTGGATAAATAACTTTGATTTGAGATAAGATAGGTGTTATATAGCATATCTCGCTATTTACCGCAATAATGCTAAGCTATCTGTGCCCTGCGGTTTCACCCGTGTAGACTTAATTTCATGGGTGACCCACGGAACCCTATTTTTTGAAGTAAAATTTTTTTAATGTATTTTGTGTCCTTCTGACGACTTGAAAGTACTTTGTAAGAAATCTAATCAAATAAAGATATTTTGAATTTGAATAGAATTAAAAGTTACTCCATTTATAAATTTATCTACCAGCGAAAGTCCCATTAAAATTGGTCTAGCCGTTTCGAGGATTAGCCGGAACAAACAGACAGACAGAATTTTTAAAAATTTTTTTAAAATTTTATTGTTAATACCGTGAATACTTTCATATGCATTTAATGAAAGCTGTTATTTTGTAATTACAAACAGACGCTTCAATTTTGTTTATCTGTATAGATTATGTACGTCATCGCATATTTTTTAAACCGGTCAAGTTAGCGGTTCAACAGATTGTAGTTTATTTTAACATACGATTAACTTCGATGCAACAAGTTATTTGATACTTTGAAAGTTCTTAGTTCTTAGTCATAGTCTCAAACCGAAATGTTATTCCATTTAAATATTTATACCTACTAAGTCTTGTGGGTAAAGTTGTATGTCTGTTGGTAAGCTAAAAAAAAGTCTGTAAAAAAAATATCAGATCACACTTAGAGTTCTTTCTGAATCTTATTGTAATTCTTCAAACTTAACGAGGGCGGGTCGCTAGTGTTCAAAATACAAATATATTGATTATAGGAAATCTACATCTCATCTACGAAAATTATTTATTCAGCTTAGGGCCTGTTAGAGCACTTATGAATGTTGAAGAATTGACCACCGGTTCGGAAACTAGCCTTCTGAGAAGAACCGGCAAGAAATGAGATAATATTTCACTAATAGAAAGTTGTTTTACTAGAGTTAGATACACGAACAGGCAATTTTTTCCACGAATTTAGTCAATTATCACGCGGAAGTCACAGGCAACAGCTAGCATGAAATAAAACAGTCTTTCCCCAATCAGAACACTTCAGAGATCGTTGCTCACAGATACTGGCCTTAAACCTTACAGTATAGGCGCTTTCACACTGCGACGATAACGACAACATCGTCCGACAATATCGGTCGGTATTAAACGATTCTGAAAAAAATATTATAATTCCTAGGACGCCCTTTAGTGAATATTTCATCCATTTTACTTTATATCCACACGGAGCTGCCTAGTAATAAACAAAGCAAAGTTTCACCCGGACTGTGTCGTCACCCGATATCGTAACGACAATCTGTCGGCGACGATATCGTTGCCTACAACGACAATGTGAAGGTATTTGGTAGTGATTGTATCAAACTACCACTCTATCGATATCGTGCAGTTACCGTGTAATTACAATTATCGTTCAATGTGAAAACGCTCAATGGGTTACAATTCAACTTGTACATTTACAGTTTAAGCTCACCTCTTATATTAATTTATAGTATTTTCCACTTTGATTTATTTTGTTAGACCACATAGATAAGTAGATTTAAATAATGAATTAAATAATATTGGCCGTTTTGATCAATTATTTGAGTGTATATACAAGAATAAAATTGAAAATCTGGAGGTTGTAGGCTTTCCGTACAATGATGGGTGTAAGTGCAACCACTGTATATGTAAAAAAAATTATTGCCATAAGAGTAGAAAAAATACAAAATATAACTTAACTCATTAAGATACACTTATTTATAGCTTCACTTAATTATCCAAAGTCGTATGTTATGTTAATTTAACATATACATTAACATATACGATGGCAGTGTTTACAATTGGTTCTCTAGCTAGTTTAGTTAATTTAGATCATACAATTTGAGGTCTCCAGGGGCGGCGTCACAGCTGCCCCGGGGATGTGCCCCGGCAAAGTGTGGGGGGACACCGGTGCGTTCTATCAGAGTACCCGGAGTCCCCCCTGAGCACTGAAGATGGCCACCGGGGGGGTTTTAGTGAGGTAAAAATCCCACATACCCCGATCTGCCTCTACCAGGGCGGTCGGGGACCTTTTGAAGGTTTCCACCACGTCAACAAAAAAAAAAAAAGATCATACAATTTATGAAGTAAAAATCCATCTAATTGGCCGTTCACACAAAAAGTAATACTTATCAAAAGGCAGTGAAGTATTTATTTTATACGTCGCCCAGCGAATAAGTGGCCCTGAGATACCTGACTTGATT
Organism: Watsonalla binaria; assembly: GCA_929442735.1. Taxonomy (NCBI): domain Eukaryota; kingdom Metazoa; phylum Arthropoda; class Insecta; order Lepidoptera; family Drepanidae; genus Watsonalla; species Watsonalla binaria. The sequence continues at coordinate 7,716,330 of OV838938.1, forward strand.
CGATTACACAGAATCGATTTAGATCTATAGTTCGATTTTTAATCGTAATTAGTAACTTGACAGTTAGAGGGATGCCAGTTTCTGTTAAAAAGAAAATATTGCGAAGATGAAATTATTAATGTACTGAATCCCAGGTATACTTATTTGTTGGTCAAAATATCGTTCTAATAATTACACACAATATCACGTTTACAAAATATTATCACGAATCTTAATCTACTTGTTTTTCAAATTTCACCCGTATTGTGTGGACAACACAATACTTTATACAATGTTGAATGTCGGCTCTATAACAGTTTTCATAGATACATTTATTTATGTTGATATTTCTAAATTGTCATCACCATCGGTCCAGCCGTTTAATGACATTTGGGAGTTTAATTACATACAGACGTACAGAAGTATATAAATATATTATGATGTACGGGTCTGTTATAATAGTCTGTGTGCGGTTATGGCAGGATTTTGTCCCACTGACAAGATTTCACAAGCTTTATTTATACCTCTAAGGTGGCAATCAAGCATGCCTAAATCTGATGGTAAGTGGTTACTCAGCCTCAGAGGCATCACTCGCAATTGTTGCCAATTAATTTATCTTATTATTTATTACTAGCTGTGCCCCGCAGTTTCACCCGCATAGCTTGTATTTCACGTGTGGCTTTATGTAGCGGACCTTAGACATTCGTTGTAACATCAGCAAATTTCAATTCGAATCACTCCCGCGGTTTCAGAGAGCGGAAAACACAGATACGACAGAAAAAAAATTAAAATGTTTTTTTTTCAGTATCGTATATACTTTCATTTGCATTTAGTGAAAAGTTGATAGTTTGGAATTACAAACAGACACGTCAATTTTATTTATCTGTATAAGATGATGACAATAATCACTTCATCCTACATATAACTACCTTCAGCCTGACCTCAGTTATGGGCGACCGCGAGGCACTTCTCCGTTTGGTCACGAAAAAATTTTGACAGCCTTTGTTTTTGTACATCATTATAGCTCTTATTGCAGTGCCTTACTTGATCGAGCAGTTTCTGCACCGCTTTGTTTTTCGGCGACACTTTGTCCGCTTGGTAGAGATCTGCGAGCGCCGCGTCGTAGTTCTTAAGGGCGAAATTCGCCTGTCCTCGACGGTACAGTGCTTTCTCGTTGCGTTCATCTATATCTAACACCTGTAAGTAATATTTAATTTAAAGGAAACACGTTTTTATAGAACAACATTGAAATTAATTTCATGCCTCGCGAATCCCTTTTTTTTAACACATTCACTGCTAACATTTCAACTTCTTCGTAAATTCTCTAACAGTTGGACGCACATACGCGTCGTTAGCAGTGAACGCGTTAATAAACGTATCGTTAATATTCTTTGTAACATCAGCTATCTATCAGTGAAAGTTCCGCTAAAATCGGACAAAGAAAAATATTTACTGTCTGTTAATTTTGGAATTACAAACGGACAGGTACATTTTCTTCAACATTATAGATGATTAACAGCGCTCTAAAAGTATATTTAAAAGCTATATAAAACTTTAAACACTAGAATAAATAACGGATTCATCCTAAAACGGTAGACCCCGAATTTACATGCCATTAAAATCAATATTATAAAGGGAAAAAAATGTTTTGTTTGTAACGAATGGACTCCTAAAATCATATCTTTAATATAATGCTGCATTATCGTTAGTAGCATGGGCTTTATTGTTAATGGAGTTAACGCTGCAGAGGGACTGTGATGATATTTATTTATATATATATATATATATATATTCACGCAATCTCAGACGGGTCCCCGAAGGGGTAAGCAGAGGTGTTGTAACAATAAAATAGAAGGCGTGATTAAATTCCAACGTGACAGAGGGTGAGTCCATCGCCGTCTCAGGCAAAATTCATGCATACCGTCTATGAATTACTTCTCAGACAAATGCAGGTGTCTTCGCGATATTTTCGTTCAACGTGAAGCTCATTGATGTAGAAAAACTCATTGGTGCAAGCCGCTGGAATACAAACATGCCTCGTGCATAACAGTGGTGACCTTGAACCACGGCAATATTATTAATCGAGTTAAATTAGGGATTCTCAATAAAAAGCGGGCGACGCCCCGTACCCAAGCTAGTGATGATATAAATAGTATACCTCGGTACAGCACTTGATGCACGACACGTAATCTTCCACCTTAGTGTAGCACGCCGCAAGGTTCAGATTACATTGCAGGATGTACATCACTGAGATCTCATTTACTGTTGAACAAAATATTTTATTTAATTATTGTTAACTATAACGGTTACATCAATTAAAATAATAAACATGATAAACAACTAGAAATACTATACAAGTTTATAAAATGCGAACTTAAAAACATTATGAAATAGAGGACACCCTCGCAAGCTGATCCTCACAAAACTCCAGACACTCTGATACAATTTTGTTCCATTCGTCAGCAAACAGATCGCGTTCAGGGTTGGCATAAATAAGTCAAATGTTTATTCTCAAAATATTTGTGCGCATAACATGTACTTATACATACATGCATATGCTCACGCCTGTATTCCCCGAAGGGGTAGGCAGAGGTGTTATAATAACACCACCAACTTTTCATCGATGACGATTATGTGCCAACGTGACAGCTGGTGACTCTATTACCATTTCAGGCACTATACATACGCCTTTGAATTACTTCTCAGACATATGCAGGTTTTCTCACGATGATTTCCTTCACCGTAAAGCATGTATGTGGTGTGAAATCACTGCACATATTTTTTTTAGAAAAAATCATTGGTACAGGCCCCAGTGGGATTCGAAATTGCGTCGCTTGCGTAGCAGGCGACTGCTCCAACCCCAAGGCCACCACGGCAGAAGTTCCATCTGTATTTGTTATACAGATTTCAAGGGATGGACAGAGTTTGTAGTCGGAGTTTGGTCTTGTCTTAATTCAAGGGTATTTGGGTATAACTTACATTGGTCCAATCGCTCGTCATCAGTGATGGCGTCGATGCGTTCCCTGATGTGTTCCAGGTACCGAAGACACTTGAGGTACTTCCTCGCGGCCGCTTTATATCGACCGTCACCGAAATGCATGTTGCCTGTTGTCTTCACATCTTTAATACTGCCCATTAGTTGCTCTATCTATAGAACATATTTTTTAAATAATATAAATAAATTAGCTGTGCCCCGCGGTTTCACCCGCGTAGATTTAATTTTATATAATACTCTTTTTCGCAATAAAAGGTAGCCTTTGTCCTTTCTCAGGGTCTAAAGATTGTCTGTGCTAAATTTCATCAAAATCGGTTGAGAGGTTTAAGCGCTAGACACTTTACATACGTCATTGAATTACTTCTCAGAAATATGCAGGTTTCCTCACGATGTTTTCCTTCACCGTAAAGCACGTGGTGTGATATCACTGTACATAAGTTTTTTATAAAAAACTCATTGGTACAAGCCCCGCTGGGATTCGAACTTGCGTCACTTGCGTAGCAGGCCTCAAGGCCACCACGGCTCTCTTAAATGCTTTGTTGACACACACAATTTAGCTCAGCGCTCATAGCTCGTGACGACACCGGCGTGGCAACTCTGCGTTAAACCCTTACGCAACCCCGACCGAAATTATCGCAGTCACTGGCATAGGAGTTCGATTTTTTTTCATCGCAGATGTGTTACCGAACGTGGCAATCAGTATGACACTCAAATATGTATATTATTAGTTTAAAATCGAAACGCGCAATTTACATTTTGGTTCGTTATCAATATCATTAGGTAATGAGTTTTTAAACCTACATTTTGTAGTGCTTATCGTGTTAATGATAGCAATATATCTGAATGCAATACAGCTGAACTGCATTCACGTATAATCATTGTATATGGTCATATAGTGTTCATACAATTGACTGGCGAACGGGTCATACCTGTGAACAGGGACTATTCATATATTCCCATAAGAATAAGAATATACAGGATGTCGGGGAAAATAGGACAGCTGTTGAAATATGTGATAGGGCATAATTATATATTCATCCGTTTTCGAGTAATTGACATTCAAAGATGACCATATTATTAGAGTTATTCGCGTGAAAACTCACTAGGTTTTATTTTTTTTCTGCAACTAATAGTTCCTGAAATAATCCCTTAAAACCATTTTTCGTAACCATTCACCTTATTCTTAATTGAACAAGTTTAATTACTGCGTACGTAATGTAGGTAAACGCGGCCGCGCGCTCATTCAGCGCTTAAAGCTGCGAGCTCTTCGGCCTTTGGCAACCATAGCCTATAACTACGTTATCGTTGGAGCTAGATATTTTACGACTTCAACATAGTGATATATTCATAAAACCCTACAACTTCTAGAATACAACTGTTCATTTTTCTCCGACAACCTGTATTTAAAAAGTAAGTAATCTCGGCACGTCTAATCGAGAAATATTTTTGTCCATCAAATCAATGGCATCGCTTGGGTCGCAAGTGACTACCTCAAAGCGGCTGTATAGTAAAATCTTAATAGCATAGTAGAAACAATACTCACAGAAACTGACTGTATATCCCTGTAGTCATCCGGATGTTCTGGCAGCCGGTCAGCGGTTCCGTCGCGGCAGCAGACGTCCCACTCGCTTTGTGGGTCGAGCTCGCCGCAGTCGTATATAGTGCAATCCTGTATAAGTTACTATATAATAAGTCAAGAGTAATAAGAGAGCAAGCGACGCAATCTCGAATCCCAGCGAGGCCAGTAACAAGAAGATTTTCTAAAAACTTATGAGCAGTGATGTCACACCACGTGATTTACGGTGAAGAAAAACATAGTGAGGAAATCTGCATAATATGTCTGAGAAGTAATGAAAAGACATATGTATAGTACCTGAGATGACGACAGGCTCACCGTTGGCATTTAATCATATTCGGTGAACAATGCTGTTATTACAACACCTCTGCCTACCCCTTTGGGGAATAGAGGCGTGAGCATATGTATCTATTCTAATATTATAAACAGGAAAGATTTGTTTGTTTGCATCGAATAGGCCCCGAAACTACTGCATTGATATTAAAAATTATTTCAGCAATGAACAGCTAAATTATCAGCGAGTAGCATAGACTATATTTTATCTCCGTATTCCCACGGGAACGGGAACTACGCAGGTGAAGCTGCCCGCTGTCGTATAATAAGTGTACTCTAGAATCCGTATCACAATATATAGTCCGAGGCAAAACACACGCAGTACTATTTTAGCTGTGCGTTCATAGCTCGTGACGGCACCTGTTAGCAACATACCCGTGTGGGTCGTCCTTGGTCGTCGGCACAGCGTTGTACTTCCTCCGCGCAGCCGAGGCCGGCCAGCACGCGGCCGAACACCACGTTGGTGCCGTTGAGGTGCGGACACGGCACCGTCGTGATACAAAACTGAGACCCGTTTGTGTGCGCGCGACCGCAGTTCGCCATGCTCAGTACACCCGCTTTATGCTACAACCGACAACCACGCAAATCTTATATCTTTAAACGAGCAATTCTTGTATAAATATAATCGGAATCTCGGAAACGGCTCCATCGATATTAATGAAATTTTGCATATAGGGGGTTTCAGGGGCAAAAAATTGGTCTAGCTTGGTTTCATTTATGAAAAACATCGGTTTGATCATGTTTTCAGGCACTGAAAAACTCATAAAATATCATTACAATACGACAGCAAATTTCGCCGACATCTGTCAAGTTATGGTAGCTCAAAGGTGAGGCTTCCAGCTTACGGGGCGATATTTTTTCGACGGGCAACATTGGCCTGACCTGTCAAGCTTTTACGTCTCCGTAAATTTTATTATAATTAAATTTAAAATAAGTAGTAATATTAGTTCATAAGTTAGTAATAAACATTAATTAGTGTTTAAATATTATCGGAAAGTGTTTGCGAAGTATACATCTGAAGATTTTAGTCGCAGCAACAACTTTAAAAGTGCGACCCTTGTGAACTGTCAGACAAATGGACGTTATACAAACTTTCAAATACGACTGTGACTCATTGCAACAAAATACAGTCCCTCCCAAACAATGTCTACCATGATGACCCGTAAAGCAACAGCCCGGGATTTGGAGGAGAAACTTAGGAAGACATTGCACGAACTCCACCTGTCAAAAAATCTCAACAACAAACTGCTGCAAGAGAGGGATGAGAGTGAAGAGGAGGTAGCCAACATTGTTAAGAAAAATAGTCAATTAAAGAAGGAAATGGCTGAACTACATTTACAATACACTGTAGTCGAAGAAGAGCGGAATCAGTTGCAGGACATTGTCTCATCATTCAATGAGTGCAGCAACACCCACGAGAGGGCCCTGACTCGCATCTCTCAACTGGAGAATAGCTTGAGTCATGCCCATACACAGGTGCACAAACTGGAAGAAGAGAGGGACATCAACCAGACCACCACCACGCTCAGCCTCTACGATGAACTGGTTAGCACTGACTCCGGAGCCTTCCCAACAGAACAACTGGTTACTATTGACTTAACAAATGATATTTCCTCTCATGTTCAGATGGGTAGCCACATTAAAATAAAAAAGTATCTTAAGTTAAATAGATTTATTAAGAAAATTAGAAATTCAATAAAAAGGCAAAGGAAGTTCTTTAATAGTATTAAGTTAAAAAAAGAATGTTTATCCTTAAGAAACACTGTAGGTTCATATAAATGTAAATTAAATACTTTAAAGGTCACATATGATATGGACATTCAACGATTGCAGTCTGACTTGCAGAGTAAAGAGCAATATTTAATAGACTTGACAAATAAATATACAAGTGCTCAGAAACAGATTAGTGAACACATCCTGGCTACCACCGAGTTGGTAGACCTCTGTAACTATAATGTGGAGCGGTTTGACTCATTAACAAACAAACACTCTTGTGACTGTGGGCTGCCATCATCACCATCCGATAGTGAGCCCTTGCCACAGCCCAGTAAGTTGCGAGTTGCTGAGTTGAATGACACCATTGAACAAATAAGTGTATGTCCACCTATACACAAGACCTTAGTGTTTTCAGATAGCCTAGGTAAAAACATGGGTATATTACTCAATAGACACATTAGCGGTCCAGTAGTTAATTATTGTATGCCAGGGGCCTCTTACACACAAATAATTAATAAAATTAAGTGTATGAAAATAGATCCTCAATCTATTGTGATTATTTTGATAGGTGAGGGACTTAGTGTGCACAAAAATGAGTTAATAAGTGGCTTAGAATATCTGTCACATTTAAATGCCCACAAAATTATGATAACTGCTTTCCCATATAGTAAAAGCTACACAGACAGGCAAAATGATTATATAGGTAGGTTAAATAATCTTATGTGTAGGACAGGTTGTCATAGCGACAATTTTATTTTTTTTGATACTAATAAATTTATTAGTCGATTTATTATAACTGGGGACTTGTTTTACATCCCCAAAAAATGCATGAATATGATAGCTACATTGGTAGCATATAATATTAACGGTGTTATAGCAACTATAACGAAACTTAGTCTAAGTAATGAAACGGTGTTATGTAGTTCTAATAACACAGTAATTAGTTCTAGTTCTAGTTCTTTAAACTAGTAACTAAGACAACGGCCGAGTCCCTCGTCAACCGGCTCTGTCGTCTTAACGTAGTGCACCAAAATATACAAGGCTTGGCTGGCAAACAATTAGAAATTGATTTATTTTTAGAAAGCCATAATGTTCATGTGCTTTGTTTAACTGAACATTGGCTTAAAAATCATGAGCTATTGCTCAACAATAATAATTATAGACTTTGTAGTGCATTCGTCAGAAAATCAGCAATTCATGGTGGCTCTTTAATCTTGGTATCTAATAATGTTAAATGTAAAGAGCGTAGTGATATAGTAAACCTGTCTATCGAGCGTACTGCCGAACTATCGTGTATTGAACTAGAAAGACATGTAATAATATGCGTATATCGCCCCCCATCTGGCAATTTCTGTTCATTTGAATCTATCCTTGAAGATGCCATTAGACGTGTTGCGGGCCATAATAAAAGCATTGTAGTGTGTGGCGATTTTAATGTTAACTTGCTAGAAAATAATTCCCTTTCGGTGCGTTTAATTAGTCTGTTTAATTCTTTTAATTTAAAGCACTTATTCCTAGAACCCACTAGAATAACTGCCACTTCTGCCACATGTCTAGATAATGTGTTCTGCGACTGTGAGGCCCTGGAAAAATCTATTATCAGTGATCTTACGTCAGACCATTGTGGTCAAAAAATCACAATATTAAATAAAACAAATAATGTAGTAAAAAAAACCACTTATAGACCTATTACTAAGAAACTTGTAGCAAATTTCAGGTCTAACTTGGCAAGCAAAATAACCAACCTACAAGGGCCACAAGAAGATCCTGATGCTCTTTACAATAGCCTTTTTAACGTTATACAAACGGAATTCAATAGTACTTTTAAATTAAAAACTGTTCAGAAGCAAAGTAAAGTAAAATTCAATGAATGGGCAACTGTAGGTATACATATAAGTAGAAAGAAGTTGTATGATCTTTATGGTATGAAACGATATGATCATAGTCCTGAGTTCTCAGCATTCGTAACTAGATACTCTAAATGTTTTAAGAAAGTTTGTATAAAAGCTAAAGCCTTGCATCTTGCCCAGAAAATCAAATACTCTGATAATAAGATAAAGACTACCTGGAACGTTATTAATGCCGAGACGGGAAAGGCAAAGAGTCGCGACTGTCGTATTACTTTAAATATTGATAACAAAGTAATCGAAGATGATAACAAAATAGCTGAAACTTTCAACAACTTCTTTGTAAATATTCCTTTAGTAACTACTAGTTCCCTAAATTCATCTCCCACAGACGCCGAATTATTATTGAAATCAAATGTTTCTGAGTGTGGCACTAGCTTTAGTTTTTGTACTATCACGCCTTTTGAAATAATAAAGACATTTAAAAGTTTGAATTCCAAAAAGACTGGTGATTTGTGGGATATATCAGTGAAAGTACTTCACGATATTATTGACATAATTGCCCCCTGTTTAGCTGAAATTTTTAACAGTTGTATTATGAGCGGTGTATTCCCGGACCTCATGAAATATAGTAAAGTTATTCCATTATTTAAAGGTGGTGATAATAGTGATCCTACCAACTTCAGACCGATCTCTATCCTGCCAGCCCTCAGCAAAATTTTTGAAAAAATTATTTTGAATCAAATAGTCGCCTTCTTTAATCTTAATAATATTCTACATGGCGAGCAATATGGCTTCACAAAAGGTCGTTCAACTACTGATGCTGGTGTTGCACTTCTTAGACATATTTATAGAGCGTGGGAGAACGCTCATGACATCATAGGTGTATTCTGCGACCTATCCAAGGCTTTCGATTGTGTCCAACACGAAACCTTATTAGTTAAATTAAATTATTACGGTGTCAAAGGTAGGGCACTCGACCTAATCAAATCGTATCTTTGTCAGCGGATTCAAACGGTCGAAGTAAATGGCGTCAAATCTTCCGGTTCTCCAGTACTAATGGGCGTCCCACAGGGTTCAATGCTAGGACCATTTTTGTTCTTAGTGTATATTAATGATTTACCAAATTTAGTCAAGAATACGTGTGACATTGTACTGTTCGCTGATGACACATCTCTTTTGTTTGAAGTCGACAGAGCCAAAACGAATTATGCAGATGTAAACAGTGCACTTGATCAGGTATTGAAATGGTTTAATGTAAATAACTTAGTCTTAAATGCACAAAAAACTAAATGTATTAAATTCACTTTACCAAACGTCAAACCTGTTGATACAAAGGTCATGGTAAATGGTGAAACTTTGGATATCGTAGAGTCAGTAGTATTTCTAGGTATAACCCTTGATAACAAACTTCAGTGGAGCCCACATATATCCAAGTTATCAGGAAAACTCAGCTCCGCGGCTTATGCAATTCGTAAAGTTAGACAGTATACAGACATAGAAACAGCTCGACTCGTATATTTTTGTTATTTTCATAGTGTTATGTCCTATGCTATTTTAATTTGGGGCAAAGCTGCTGATATAGAGAATATATTCACATTACAGAAAAGGGCTATACGATCAATTTATAATTTGGGACCCCGAGATTCGTTAAGGGAAAAATTTAAATCAATTGGAATTTTGACAGTGGCCTCACAGTATATTTTAGCTAACTTATTATTTGTGCATCAAAACATTGGATCGTTTCAAAAAAAATGTGATGTGCATAACATAAACACAAGGCACAAAAACAAAATTGTAGTGCCTGCGCATCGCTTACAGAAAGTACATGGCTCATTTTTAGGACAGTGCACACGCTTCTATAATAAATTACCAACAGAAATTGTAAACTTGCCCTTCAATAAATTTAAAGAGACCATCAAAGGAGTTTTGCTCAAAAAAGGATATTATACTGTAAGTGATTATATTTGTGATAAGGAACCCTGGGATGTATCTTTGTCGAAAAATTATTGTAAATAATCCCATTGGCACTGTACTTTTGCTACAATTAATTAATCTTAGTTTGATCTTTGCTTTGACTGGCTGGAATTTGCCATGCTCACAAATATTTGTAATATTTTAGTTATTATATTTGACAATTGAGCATTTGTGCTGTGTCCCATGGGCTTATATTCATGAGATATAAATACTGTAACCAAAAACATTGTATAATATATATTTTTTTAAAAGAGTAATTGTTGAGTTTCTTGCCGGGTTCTTCTCAACAAAAGCTACCTTCCGAACCCGGTGGTAACATTTATAATCATGTATAATGTATTTTGTGTCCTTCTGACGATTTGAAAGTACTTTGTAAGAAGTCTAATCAAATAAAGATATTTTGAGTTTGAGTTTGAGTTTGATAACGAAATTAGAGTACCCCGATTCGAGATTTACGTTCACCGGAATTTTTTTTTCTTTTATTTTCCTCTTTTTTGTGTGAAAAAGAAACCAGATATTCTTCTTTAAATAGCAAAAATGTTGGTTTCCACAATTTCCATAAAAACTATTTTGTCTGTTTGAACGCGTTATTCTTCTTGACTACGACAGTGTACCAAGTATAGGTTTGTAAATGTTCAAACGTCGTTGCTTGACTCAAATTTAGCGTGGCACAAAATGTGTTGATCCGCCATGTTTGGCATTCAACTCAACCCGCCCCCGAAAAGGTCTCAACACATTTTGAGCCACACTCAAACGCAAGGTCAAAAACGCAGTTTGAACGTGTCAATACCTTAACTTAAGGCACTGTTCTTGATACGGTATTTACTAACATATAGGAGTTGAACTCCGATAAGGTTACAGCTAAAAAACAATACTATAGTGTATTGTAAGTAGAGAGTTGTCAACTTTGTAATGGAAAAAAACTGTAGCCCAAAGGAAAGCGAGAGCAGATTGCCAGTATCATTTAAAATTCAAATTCCTCATTGATTAATCAACACACAGCCCAAACCTAGATACAAGAAACACGGGGCTTGTTCTTCATAAGGCGCAGGGAACCACTAAGAAAGTGTTTTCCAAAATGCCACCTCGAATACCACGCCGGCGAAACCACGAGCTTGAGACCTCCTCGGACCGAGGAACAAGGCATACGGAGTGTTCTTGATTGTAGTCCCCCAGTGGGCCTAAGGGCGAGTTTTTCACTGCCGCCGTCACAAGTCACCGCGTTGACGTGAACGCAGATTTTAAGAAAACTTTCACTAGGCACGCAAAACTCGTCCGTAACGGTCGTGAGCCTCAATCGAGAACCATGCAAACGACGTCGCGTGTCGCTATAACTTACAACCGCACTGCAACTATCGAGTAACACCACAGCAAAAGATCGTTATCGCGTTGACATACAAGTACATTTTAATGGCATCCATCGTAAAACTAGTTTTAAGTGTTCCAATTTTAGATAGTTCATTTATCGAGGAATGTTATAGGATAATATTATTTTCCAAAATATTTGGGATTCGTAAGAAGATTTTGTAACCCAAGGTGTAAAACCGAAAACCTATTTACGCGTGCGCTGCAAAAACTGTTGACAATAGAACAAAATTATGGACTACGGGTATCCACGAGAGCACATATCCAACTATTATAGTTTGTCACAATAACCGCTTTAATTTTCATTAAAAATATTAAATCGTCTGAATAAATAAACTATGTTAAATGTGTATCGTAACATTAGTATTATATAAAACTAAATCTACGCGGGTGAAACCGTGGGGCACAGCTAGTGTGATAATGAAATTAGTAACATAAAACTAACCTTCAGTTTAAAGTTCTCGTCTTCAAAGGTGAGGCCATAAATGCTCTCGCCGCCAGAGCCATCTCCATTTATGATGTCACCGCCTTGCACCATGAACTGGGATATAGCTGTAATACAAACTGGTTATGAATTATAATGAATATATATTCCGAATTATTTATTTTAAATGACGTCACATGGTGGAACTTACGCAATTTAAAGGAGGTAGCATTCTATCTGTGAGTTTGTAATGTTCACTAAATGATAAGAGGATAATGTTGCCAAAAAAAGTGGATGGTTACAAGGGGAAAGGAAGACCTAAGAAACGATGGATGGATTGTGTGAAAGATGATATGGCTAAAATAGGAGTGAATACAGATATGACGGCTGATAGAGAGAAATGGACGAGAAGAACACATTGCGCCGACCACAAATAACATGGGATAAGGGCAGGAGGATGATGATTATGGTATATAATGTTACTCCCTGAATCCGATTGCTTTTACTGAGAACAACTATTCTAGAAAATCAGCAATAAAGCAATACCATTATAAAAATGTTTTTCTGTTGATTTGAAAGTAGGTAAAATTATTTTAATAAATATAATGGAACCTAAACCAGAAAGACAAAGATACCGTAAAGATAAAATAAAACAAGTCATCTTAAAATGGAATGTAATATAATTAATTCAGATACCGTTGATACTATTCTGTTTTATCACAGCAGTATGAAACCTGTATTTTATTCAATAATATTTCATCAGAGTGAATAACCTGATGCTTTTATGACGATTGCATGTTTGGATGGATGTGTCATATGTTTGAATGAAACAGGTAATTGTCAAAATAAAGCAACGTCATTTTATACCTGTGTTTTTAAGGAGTAAATTTTTTTTATACAGGTTTCTTTTTTTTATATAGTCTACTATTAAAGCAAATATTTTTGACACAAAGCAATGGCAGTGGCGGCCTTAGGGGATGGCGAACAGGGCAATCGCCTGGGGCCTTGCTCCTGCAGCAAGCAAATAAAAAAAATACAGACTTTTTTAAGCTATATTTTTTTTATATACCTAAAAAACATAACGCATACCTACCAGGCCTACTTTTGCATCACATAAGTACTTTTCCGTAGGACAAAGGGCCTCGCAAAGACCTGCCGACCGGAGCCTCGGAATGGGTAAGGCCGCCGCTGGTAAGTGGCACATGTACAGTAGAACTCCAATTATCCGAACTCCGACTATCCGAATCGCCGATTATCCGAATCACAAACAAGTCTTGACTTGACTTGTCTTAACTTGCCTGTCTTAACTGATGTTTAAAAAACAATGATTTTTATTTCTAAACTTGTACATAAGTACATTTTATTTATATTTAAAACATGTGAAAATTTCATGTTTCTTTCATTTAATTCAATAAAAAAATAGTGCAATATCAAAACGTAGCTTTTATTCTCTCCAATGGCAATTTTTTTAAAAAAAATCCGATTATCCGAATATTTGATTATCCGAATTGGTCCCGGTCCCCATTAATTCGGATAATTGGAGTTCTACTGTATTTCGATGCTAACTAATCTATACAGATAGATAAAATTGAAGTGACTGTTTGTAATACCAAATTAACAGATTTTCACTAAATGCATATGAATACATATACAGTATTGACTAAAAAAAAAAATTTTTTTTTGTTCCAGGCAATCTTTGAAACACCTGGACCGATTTTACGGGACTTTCACAGGCAGATAGCTAATGTCACAAAGAGTAAATTAGGCTACATTATTAAAAAACACAGCGGGTTTCGGGGGAATGATATTAAATCTACGCGGGTGAAACCGCAGGGCCACAGCTAGTTTTTTTTAAATTTTTTTTTTATTTGTTTTTGACAATTGACAGTATATTTACGAAAATAATAATTGCTGAAGTTCCTACTGGGTTCTCAGTAAAAGCAACCTTACAAACTGGTAACATTTATAATCCTGCCTAATCTAATGATTTCAATGTCCTTCTGATGATTTGAAAGATATTCCTGAATATGGTTGAATTGATTCTTATACTATCATCATACATAAATGTTGAGTAAAAGCTACATAAATACAAAGCAGAACATTATTAATTCTAGACCAGATCATTTATGTGTACTATAAATAAAAGCATTATACTTAATTACATTACAATAATTAGTCTCACCTTTGTGTAATTTAGTTCCTTTAAAATGCAAGGGCTTTCCGTGAACACCAATTCCCTTTTCACCAGTGCAAAGGGCTCTGAAGTTCTCAGCCGTCTTTGGGACCACATCACTCCGGAGTTCTATTACAATACGGCCAGCTGAAACAAATATATATTAAATGTTGCTTTAGTAATGTCTTTGAAAAGAGTATTTGCTGAGTCTTGCCTGATTCCTCTCAGCAAAAACCACCTACCAAACCCAGTGGTTTATAATCCTGTACAATTTAATTTTTTGTGCACTTCTGACAATTTAAAAGTACTGTAAGAAGTCTAATCAAATAAATTATTTGATATAAATAATAATTAATTATTTTTAGGGAATAAATATATATTAATCATCCATACAGACAAATAAAATTGAAGTGTCTGTTTGTAATACCAAATTAACAGCTTTTGACTCCATGCATTTCAACTATACAGGGTACTGTCATTAAAACACATTTTTTTTAATATTTCTCTGTCTGTCTGTTTGTTCCGGCTAATCTCAGAAACGGCTGGGCCAATTTTAACAGGACTTTCACTGGTAGTTAACTGATTATTCTCGGAGTAACTTAGGCTACTTTTGTTTATAAAAAATATTAGGGTTCCGTGAAATGAAGCACGAAACTAATCCTATGCAGGTGAAACCAGAGGGCACAGCTAGTCCATAAATAAAACTTGCATCAATATGATGTGATAATATACATTGATAACAACTCAGACAGCCAGGTTAGTAAATGAAATCTGTAGAAAATTTTTTTTAAAAAAAATACAACGGAAGTGTATCTTATGTTTTCATGCAAATTGGGAGCTTGCATACATAATATATTGTGCACCAGAAGTTATCAATGAGATTGGCCCCGAATCCTCAACCTACCTTACCAATACATACATAAATGCATACTAATAATACAAATTATACTAACAATATATTCACCACATTACCTCAAACTCCGGTTCACAACAATGTATTAAGTGCGACCTTGTGCCACTGAACTGCACCATATAAATAACAACCCAGATCGCATATGAACGAATTTTTTGGTAAAAAATATTTACTACACAATCGTAAATATTTCGTTCTAACGTCAATTTAGATGCCTTCGGGCCGAATGACAAACGCGTCTTTGTACAATCGAGTGAACCTATTTTAAGCATTTCACATACCTTGTTCACCGTCAATTGTAATATCCAAATAAACAAGTGGGTTTCTTTGTGAATCTTGATCGGAATTCATTTTTGGATTACACAGAATGTTTTTTAACACAAAACATTAAAACAAAACATCTTCGTCACAGTAAAATAATCATTACGGACGTAGTTACGAGGAACATTTACTAAATAAATAAAATAAATTTTATCGAAAAGAAAAACAAGAAAATAACAACCCAACCTAACCAAACGGCTGACTTTTCGGAGTGGGAGTGTGAGTGTGAGTGACATGTATATGTATATGTATGTGTATTTAATTACAGGCAGGTAGGTAAGGTAAAACTATGCTGTCAATCCAATGTTGCCAGACATAATGGACTATAATTTCTGCTACCAGATTAGCTACCATATTTTTCACGCGTACTCCAGGATTTTTTGACGAGAAATAGAGCCCAATGACCAAAGAAGTATAAAGCCATTGTGGTCTTTTTTAGCTCACCCGCAGTATGTGGATATAGTTGAATCATCGTAAGTCTCTTTATACTTCTTACTATCAAGGAAGGATTCTTAAACCACCGTATCAATTATTGTCATATTCATTTTATTAGTCTTCTATAGGCCTGCCATCGTCGGTTTAAGCAGAGCGTATTAAAAACATCTAAGCTTTCTTGTATCTTAAAATTAAACGTAAAAGCTAAGGAGGCTTAAACGATTATAGTTGGCCCGCTGTTACCTGACTAACAAATCTAACAAAACTTACAAATTCACTGTATAAGTTTGCGACACAGAAAAGCCCAGATTAAATAGACTGTGATGTGTGATAACTTAATCGAGTGCTCTACAATAACTTATTATAACTGAGATACAAATCAACAATCCTAATATTTGTGATTAACTCCGGCCCATGTCCATATTGTCTACCATTTTCTTTTATTTGGTATTGTAACCTTGCTATCTTTGCGTCACAGGCGTGTCAATTTGTTACTACATTACGTCAGCCAGCTGTCAGTCAATACTCAATATAAAAAGAATGTATTTGCCAAAAATGAGTAAGGATGATGTTTAGATAAAGAATATTTTGTATTTAAGAAAAGGAAAGGTATTATCTATTTCTTGAAAGTATATAGTGATGTCGATTCAACCTTAATTTGCGTTGCGTGTTTGATTGTATTAAAGTTCAATGACGTGAAGAGTTTTCGAAAACGAGATTGATTTGTAAGTTCCAACTTGGCTCACCTCTTGATTACGTTGTTGCAGCGTCAAAATGTCTTCTTCGGCAATATACATTTTGGATGTGAAGGGTAAAGTCCTCATATCGAGGAATTATCGCGGAGACGTGGACATGGGTGTCATTGACAAGTTCATGCCTCTTCTGATGGAGAAGGAAGAAGAAGGCATGCTCACGCCCTTACTACAAACTAACGAGTGTACCTTCTCTTACATCAAAACTAATAATCTGTACATCGTATCAACTACTAAAAAGAATGCTAACATTGCTCTAGTATTTGTTTTCCTGTACAAGATTGTTGAAGTGATGACTGAGTATTTCAAAGAACTGGAAGAGGAAAGTATCAGGGATAACTTTGTTGTCATTTACGAGCTCCTTGACGAGTTGATAGACTTTGGCTATCCTCAGACCACAGACAGCAAAATTCTACAAGAGTACATTACCCAAGAGGGTCATAAACTTGAAATGCAACCGAGAATACCAATGGCTGTCACCAATGCAGTATCATGGAGGTCTGAAGGTATTAAGTATAGGAAAAATGAAGTATTCTTAGATGTTATTGAGTCTGTTAACTTGTTGGCTAATGCTAATGGTAATGTGTTGAGGAGTGAGATTGTTGGAGCTATTAAAATGAGAGTTTACTTATCAGGGATGCCTGAGTTGCGTCTCGGGTTGAATGATAAAGTTCTCTTTGAGAGTACTGGTAGAGGGAAATCAAAATCTGTGGAATTGGAAGATGTCAAATTTCATCAATGTGTTAGATTATCCCGTTTTGAGAATGACAGGACTATTTCCTTCATACCTCCTGATGGAGAATTTGAGTTGATGTCTTACAGGCTGAACACCCATGTTAAGCCGCTGATATGGATTGAGTCAGTTATTGAACGCCATGCACACTCACGTGTTGAGTACATGATTAAAGCCAAGTCTCAGTTCAAAAGGAGGTCAACTGCTAATAATGTTGAGATTATTATACCCGTCCCGCTTGATGCCGATTCTCCAAAATTCAAGACCACTATTGGCAGTGTGAAGTACACTCCTGAACAAAATGCTATTACTTGGTCTATCAAGTCATTCCCGGGAGGCAAGGAGTATTTGATGAGAGCCCACTTTGGCCTGCCTTCAGTAGAATGTGAAGATCTTGATGGTAAACCTCCAATTCAAGTGAAATTTGAAATTCCATACTTCACAACCTCTGGTATTCAAGTTAGATACCTAAAGATTATTGAAAAGAGTGGCTATCAAGCCCTACCCTGGGTCCGGTACATTACTCAGAATGGAGACTATCAGCTTAGAACTAACTAAAAGCATATTTCTTATTACATTCCTTAGAATTAAGTAAGCACCTTTATTATTATATTTGTTTGCAAGTTGTCTATTAACTTTGTAGGTTTTAACTAATGTATTACTTATTATTTTTGACTATGAAATAAATAAATATTCTTCATTTTACAGATGGGTTTTTCATTATTTTGCGTTATGCTATAGTGCTTATCTTACAAGTTGTTTCCTGTGGCTTAAAAGTGCTTATAATGTGCCTTAATCAAACCTCAAGGTTTGCCATATTTGAAATAGTAACGAAAAAAAAAATTTTGGATATCTACATTATGCATTAAAAAAAATATATGTTGAAGATTTGTCGTGGGGCTGAAGTAAGAAGTTTATTTATTATTTGTAGTTTTTGTTTAGATTCCATGAGCTAAGTGTGTTTTATTCAAAGTGAGAAGTAAACTGCGTCTATAAAAGCCTCTTTGACTGTTTCTGAAATTATAAATCTGCAGACCTCTTCTATGAGTAATATGTAGCTTTATGTTCATATAAAACAAAATGTCCATTAAATTCTCAGTAAAATAATATTCAATGAACATTGTGATGGAGTGATGCACACTCCGTGGTGATGCCCATAAATAAAAATAAAAAGTAATGTCAGTTAAAGTCAATTTGACAAGTCAAACTTTACCCGACTGATAACAGAAAATCAAAACAAAGTATTCGTTCAGATGATACCTTTCTGAAAATGTTGGGCTTAAAAGCAGTATGTATAAATAAAAATAATGTCCATTTGCATAGTATTTGTAGATGTTTCTGTGATATATTACCAGCAAGTGAAGTTAAAATTATAAGAAAAAATAAAAAACCGATTCATGATAACCTCAAAAATGAAAAAGTTTTAGTTTCTCATAATCAAATAAATTCAAAAGAATTCAGAGTGAATGAGGTAAACATTCAAATGATTTCAAAAAATCTATACGAGCAGCTGTTTAAAGAGTCAAATCCTACTGTAGAACCTAGTGTAATAAAAAGGTGAATACATGTAATTTTTAAATATTTTGCAATCAGGGCAAGTATGTTTGTGGCGTAATTAATATTTTTTTACAATTTACTAGACCTTTATCTTAAATCTGTTACATGAATCTGGTATCGAAAAGCCATTGATCTCAGATTTCCATTCAAGCAGAATGTTAAAAATAGAATTAAAAAAAATATTATTACATTATAAAAAAAGCTTCTTCATTTTTTTCTAACATTTTTTTTAAATTATCAGTTGTCAAGCAAGTTTGCTACATCATGGGATAGACTACAAGAAGTGCAGCCACCTGCCAGATGTTGAGCTCAAACTACCTGATTTAGAAGGCAAGGACATTGAGGAGCATTTCTACAATATTGGTGAGAAGCAATGTGCTCCATACAGGAGGCTTTTGATGGAACTGGCTTGCTGTAAGTTACCACCAGTACCTGAGGTATATGAATAAATTGTTTACATACTTTATTTTACTTGAGAGTCACTTAAGTATATTAGTATATTTAATAGGTACAAGGTAACTGTTTGTAGTAAATAAATGAACATAAGTCAACTAGCGCCATCTAGTTGTCTTCGAATACAACCCGCTCTCATTGTGTACTCGCGCGGCGTATATATTATTATTACTTATTCCTTACCTTTTTTGTCTTAACGTTCGATCTGTTCTCACAATATATTTTACTTTAAATTAAACTTTATCTCCGCTGTTTTATTTCAATAGGTTATGGGCCTATCTCATAATCGGAAAGTTTTAGATTTTCGTAAAAGTTAAAGTTTAGTTCCGAAAAGTAACGACCGCGTTGTAAAAAGAAAAGTGAGGTTAGGTCGCCGGCAATTCTCTTTCAGCGAATTTTACAAATAATACCAATCAGTTTCCGAAGCAATGTCTATAAACACCGTGCATATTGATAAACTGACCGGAAGGGACAATTACAATACGTGGAAATTCGCTGTAAAAGCCTACTTGGAGCACGAGGATTTGTGGTCGTGTGTGGATCCTGACAACAAGGAATCCGTTGATACTACGAAGGATATAAAGGCTAAAAGCAAGATTATCCTCCTGGTAGATCCGACTAACTACCACCACATAGAACAAGCCCTCAGTGCGCGGGACGTGTGGGCCAAGCTTAAGTCTGCGTTCGAAGACTCCGGATTGAGCAGGAAAGTGGCTTTATTACGTGATCTCATAAATACAAACCTAGATAGTTGTACCGATATTGAGGAATATGTAAATAAATTAGTAACCACTGCTCATAAGCTGAGAAATATAAGTTTTAAAATAGATGATGAATGGCTAGGAACATTGATG
Source organism: Watsonalla binaria (assembly GCA_929442735.1). Taxonomy (NCBI): domain Eukaryota; kingdom Metazoa; phylum Arthropoda; class Insecta; order Lepidoptera; family Drepanidae; genus Watsonalla; species Watsonalla binaria. The sequence goes on from OV838938.1 coordinate 7,736,733, forward strand.
TTAGCAGGTTTGCCAGACCAGTACAAACCAATGATTATGGGTATAGAAAGCTCCGGTGTCATTATTAGTGCAGATTCTATCAAAACTAAGTTGTTACAAGAGGTAAAAAAGGAATCTGATACTACCGCATTGTACACAAAGCATAGATACCCACAAAAGAAAATATATAATCCCCAGTATAATCAGAATAAGCCCCGTGGTCCCCGTTGCTACAATTGTAATAGACATGGACACCTGAGTAAGAACTGTTTTGCAAATAAAAGGGAAAGTGCAAATACTAATAAAAATTATGCTGCAGTTTTTTCAGCCTGCCCAGCAATGGACGATTGTGATTGGTATGTGGATTCTGGTGCATCTATGCACATGACGAGAAGATCTGATTGGTTATACGAGACAAAGACACCTCCGATACAAAGTATAAAGGTGGCCAATAATTCTTCAGTTACCGTACAGAAGATGGGAAATTTGGATCTCAATCTTTGCTGTAGTGATGGTAAAGTAAACCAAGTCCAGGTAAAAGACATTTTGTTTATTCCCGAACTGAGCGCTAACTTATTGTCAGTTAGCCAGTTAGTAAAAAATGGATGTCAAGTTTATTTCCATAGTTGTGGTTGTAATATTTTCAATAAAGAGAAACAATTAGTAGCAACGGCGAGACTCATCAACAACATGTATAAACTGAATACTGTTGGAGGAGGTGCATACCTTATTGCCACCGATAGCATTGAGAGTTTAGATGTATGGCACCGCAGAATGGGACACCTCAATTATGTTGATGTAAAAAAGTTAGAAACTTGTACTGAAGGGGTAAAAATTACAAAAAATGACAGTAAGTCATGCATTCCCTGTATGGAAGGTAAACAAACTAGATTGCCATTTAAAAATGAAGGTTCAAGGGCAACATCACTTCTTGAGGTCATTCACTCTGATCTCTGCGGCCCTATGGAATGTCCATCTATGGGAGGGGCCAAATATTTTATAACGTTTATAGATGATCTATCTAGAAAAGTATTTGTATACTTTTTAAAGGACAAGTTGAATATAACTTCAGCTTTCCACAGCTTTAAATGTGAAGTGGAAAATGAGTTGAATCAGAAGATTAAAATTATCCGTACAGATAACGGCACTGAATACTGCAATAAAGTTTTTTTGAAGTACCTTTCAGACGCTGGCATCAAGCATCAAACTACGACGCCGTACACACCTGAACAGAATGGTTTAAGCGAGAGAAAGAACCGATCGCTGGTAGAACGTGCCAAGTGTATGCTCAGTGATGCAAAGTTGCCAAAAACCTATTGGGCCGAGGCTGTGTCAACAGCAGCTTACATCTTAAATAGATCCCCGTCTCGAGTTATTAATGATATGACACCTGAAGAGAAGTGGTCAGGAAAGAAACCCAATATTAGCCATATGAAAATATTTGGATGCAAAGCCATGGTTCATATACCGAAACAACAGAGACGTAAATGGGACTCTAAATCTACTGAAATGAGGTTTGTTGGATATTGTGAAAACACAAAAGGTTACCGATTATTAGACATGAAAAAAAAGATAATTGTGAAGAGTAGAGATGTTGTATTCATAGAAGAAAGTCAAGAGAACTTAAGTTCAACGACTTCTACAACAGAACAGAAAAAGGAACCAATTTCATTGACGTTGGGAGTAAGTACGCAAAGTACTGAGTTACATAAACCACCTCCGGATGAATCTAATTTGGAAGATGAAACATTTCATCAAACTCTTATACAAGACTCTGAAAATCCTACTTCAGAGGATAGTTTATCCTATTCAGATGCAAATGACTCTACTTATATACCTAGCAGTGAAGAGATAGCCGATGACAGTACATACAATCAAAGTGTTTCTAATGTCACTGTCAGAACACGCAATCAGAAGCGTTTACAAAGAAGCAGAATGAACATTAAATCTGATGATAATGTATGTTATGCAAATCTAGCTATTTGCAATGATCCGATAAGCCTAGAAGAAGCTTTATCATGTGCATATTCACAGCAATGGTTAAAAGCCATGGATGAAGAATATAAGTCGTTAATTGAAAACCAAACTTGGATACTCACCAAACTGCCACCTGGCAAGAAAGCAATACCATGTAAATGGGTGTACAAGACTAAGAGAGATGAGAAGGGAAACATAGCTAAGTACAAAGCACGATTAGTTGTGAAAGGATGTGCTCAGAAGAAAGGCATTGACTATGATGAAGTTTATTCACCTGTTATAAGGTATACCTCGCTCCGTTACCTACTGGCACTGGCTACGAAATATGACATGGACATAGATCAAATGGACGCCGTTTCAGCATTCCTACAAGGCGACGTTGAAGAAGAGTTATTTATGGTACAGGCGCCTATGTACGAAAATGGAAATGACACAGATGTCTGTTTATTAAAAAAATCTTTATATGGACTGAAACAAGCCAGTCGTAATTGGAATAAAAAGCTAGATGCCGCACTCACAGAAATAGGACTGCATCGTTCATGTATCGACCCATGCATATATTATAAAATAACTAGTGAGAAAGATATTTTATTTCTAGCAATCTATGTTGATGATTTGATTTTGTTTACAAACTGTGAATCTACAAAAGACCATGTAAAACAAAAGTTATGTGCGAAATTTTGCATGAAAGACATGGGAGAATTAAATTACTGTATTGGACTTCATGTGATGAGAGACAGGAAGAATGGTATTATGTATATTAATCAAAAGAAGTACATACAGGAAGTATTACAAAAATATGGTATGTCAGACTGTAAACCTGTCAAGACACCAATAGATCCACTTACAAAGCTACATTCAACTGGTGAAGAAAATGCAATATTAAGAAATATTCCTTACCAAGAGGTAATTGGATGTCTGTTATATCTATCGCAAGGGACAAGACCAGATATCAGTTATGCAGTTAATTACCTAAGTAAATATAACAATAAGCCGGAAATGAAACATTGGGTGACTCTGAAACGAGTATTGAGATATCTAAGAGGTACAGAGAACTACACTTTATGTTACAAACAATGTGCGGAGGAAGAAATTGTACATGCTTATTGTGATGCCGATTGGGCTAATTGTGAAGAAGACAGAAGGTCCTGCACAGGATATACTTTTATATTTCAGGGAGGATCTATATGTTGGAGCTCGAAGCGTCAACCTACTGTTGCACTGTCGACAACAGAGGCCGAGTACATGTCTTTATCGGCATGCACACAAGAAGCACTGTGGCTAAAACAGCTGCAAGAACAGTTTTGGCCACATCTAAAGCATCATACTATATGTATTTATTGCGATAATCAAAGTTGTATTAAACTTTCAGGGAATGATGTATATAATTCCAGAACCAAGCATATAGATGTCCGGCACCATTTCGTGAGGCAGAATATATGTAAAAAGGAGATTGAGGTGAAATATGTCAACACTGGAGAGATGGTTGCCGATGTTCTCACCAAGGCAACTCCACAGGTCAAGCTCGACTACTTCTCCAAAAAAATGGGCTTATGTTCAAGGGAGGATGTAGTAAATAAATGAACATAAGTCAACTAGCGCCATCTAGTTGTCTTCGAATACAACCCGCTCTCATTGTGTACTCGCGCGGCGTATATATTATTATTACTTATTCCTTACCTTTTTTGTCTTAACGTTCGATCTGTTCTCACAATATATTTTACTTTAAATTAAACTTTATCTCCGCTGTTTTATTTCAATACTGTTATATACAATCAATTCATGTAATAAGACCAGATGAGACTCCTGAAAACCACTCATCCATTTTGTAGACTTTCTGATTCATAATGGTCAAAGGGTGCTGAGATGAGAAGTGTATACATAATGAAGCTCCCATAAACTATGTCAGACAATTGTCACATAATAATTACTAGCAGACATCACACAGTTTCACTCAATTAAAATTGAAAGAGTATTTTTGGGGCAATTTGTTACAAACATAGTTACTTACAAATTTTTCCTCTTAATAATATTATTAGTAATTAGTATATTAAATAAATTCTCAAGAGGAGCTTGTGGCACAGTTGCTATTGCGCATATCATTCGATCAGCGAAGTTAAGAAACCCTAACCCTAGCCAGTAATTGGATGGGTGACCGCCTGAGTATCCTCCGTGCCTCGGAGAGCACATTAATGCGTCGGTCCCGGTTGCTAATTTATCATCTTTGGCAATTGTTACAGGTCATTCGGAGGCCTAAAATAGTCTGACAACCGGTTTAACCCAGATCACAGATTTTCCTCGTAAAAGGGGTTGCAAAGGTCAGATGGCAGTCGTTTTGTACAATAACAGGTGATCAGCCACATTGGGTTGAATCAACTGCTGACCCCAACAACATATGAGCCATATACGGCCAGGGAGATGATGAGTATATTAAAAATTAAAAATTTTGGGTTGCATTCCTCAAAATCAAAAAATTCAATCCTTATAAGATCACTCTATTGTCCATCTGTCTGTCCATGTGTCACTGTGTGACCAATTTCAGGGAGGGGTTAACCTGGCCAGTTGAAATGTATACCAGAAAGTGTCACTATTAGGTGTATAAAAATCAATGCCCTGGGTCAACATAATAAAAAGATATGAACAATTTTTTTTTCTATTATTTTTTTTATTAATAAGCCACATTTGTAACCAACTCGAAGTGAAAACAAGACATTACATATTTCAGACTTGGTGTAAAACCTCAGGTTGGATGATGTATAAGGATGGTCAGGCAACACCAGTGCCATGCCCACCTGATGATGCCTTAGTGTTTGATGTTGAAGTCCTTATGTCTGCTGGAAAAAGGCCCACTTTAGCTTGTGCTGTGTCTGCAAATGCTTGGTTAGTCTAACATACTTACTTATAAAAGGTGAAAATGTACATTATAATAATCAATATTTATACAATAAACATGAAGAGATCCCTGTTAGTTGTCAGATATATGTACAGCTGATTCTAAAAATCCTGAAATATAGATTGTAAATAGCTATAGGTAGGCCCAAGGTCTAACACAAGGCAGCAAAAATATTATGTGGAAAAAATTGCAGGTAACGGATATTTAGTATTCCAATAAGTTTATCTACAAATTGTAGATAAACTTATCAAAAAGATCTTTATTTGATTAGACTTTTTACAAAGTTCTTTCAAATCGTCAGAATGACACAATTATACAGGATTATACATGCTACCGCCAGGTTCGGAAGGTTGCTTTTACTGAGAAGAACCTGGCAAGAAACTCAGTGTTTAATAATTCTGTGCAATTGCATTACTTCAGCCACATAGTAGTATTTTTTTTAATATGAAATATTGACATGTATACATTTTAAATAAATACATCTCTTTAAGGTATGGTTGGGTCAGTGACCCCGTCGCAAATGGCGACCCGCACAAAACCTTTGAGAAGATGAACTATGAAGACCTGATACCCTTGGAAACGGATGGTCTAAGCCCTTGCGGCGACCTCAGTAGGAGTAGGGTTGTGGTCGGCCACAATGTATCTTACGATCGATCCAAGATAAAGGAGCAGTACTGGTTAGAAAGAACAGGTAATCAATTATCTTGACAAAGTTATCACATCTAGTTTTCCAGGAGAGAGAGAGAAAAAAAAACGCTAGTTCACTCAAGCTAGACTTTAGCACAAGAATATCCTCCTAATATTGTAACATTTACTACTATATAGGCAACAACAACTGTGCAGTCTGCCTGATGGTAATCAGCTACCACAGCCTACTAGCATAGTATTTATATAAATATTATATATATATAATGCTTGCATGCTAAAAACCAAGTGTCACTCGCGCGTTGCCTACCTTATAAGGAATTAAATGCCTGTGTTGTCATAAATTACAACTGTTCCAAGCACAGTTACTCCACTCCTACTACTCCCCTCTATGGTGTACTGGCGACCTAACTCACCGCAGGAACACAACACTTGTGAAAGGTAGCATTATTTGACTGCGGTCTTCTGTAAGGTGGAGTACCCAGTCAGATTTTTTGTTCATAAAGCGAAATATTTATGATTTGTGATTCGATGACGCCTTCTTCTTCTTAATTTAAGGGCTCTTGTCCGTGGAGCAATCACCTCTCTTGCCTTGCCTCTTGATACGACACTACATCCGCCTTCTCCTTAAGTTGGTCCATGTAGCTTCTTCTTGGTCGTCCTCTTTCTCTTCGCCCTTCTATTTCCCTTCCAGTACCAGTTGTATTACATTGTCGTGTCGTATCTGTGCCAATGGACCCTAAGTTTATGATAAAGGTTATCAATGAAACACTTGTCTCATAATGGTAAGGTATAATCATAGTAAAAAAAAAAACATTAAGGTTATTAAACAAAAGATAATCTCAACAGCGCGATCCAATAATCGCAACTCTTAGCGTAGCGCCATCTATTGACAGAGGTTTGAACTAAGTCCGTTTTATACAGTATCAAGTGGTCAAACATTTTTCCTCTTCTATTTTCGATTGTTCTTAGCAGTGTTTACTCTCTACCCAGCTAATTCTTTCCATCCTCCCCCAGCACCACATCTCGAATGCTTCCAGCCTCTCTATCCTTTTGTATTACATGGTACTTGAAATCCTGGATTAAGATAAGCCTCATCTGATTGGTCATATGCAGGTGTAAAGTTCATGGATACAATGTCAATGCACACATGTGTGAGTGGTGTGACCAGTTACCAGAGGACTGTGCTGAAAGCCAAGAACAAAGATCCAGACCCTTCGGATGAAGAATGGATTGACATCAGCTCGCTGAACAGCCTCAGTGAGGTGACTTATACATTTTAAATATAATATTCTAGTACAAGATAGATACACGTAACGCCATCTATGTTTCGTGAATAAAAACAATTACATTCATATCTGATCAAGTGTCACTTTTAACACTATAGACAAAGATCTATGCAAAGCAATAACAGTGAGTTTTTTAGGTTTGATTTTCGTCTATGGTGAAGTATGTGAAGACACAGTTCCATTTGAAATGCACGACTACTTTACCAACCTTGAAAATCGACCTTATTACAACCGACACATAACTGTTATTTGTATAAATCAGGTCCACAAGTTATACTGCGGCTCTGTAATAGACAAAGCGACCCGAGACGTGTTCGTAGACGGCACGATGGAAGATGTGCATGGAAACTTCCAAAAACTGATGCAGTATTGTGCTGCGGATGTGGTAGCGACGCATAATGTGTTGAAGGAGCTGCTGCCTTTATTCCTGGACCGATTCCCTCATCCCGTCACCTTGGCTGGCATGCTAGAGCTAGGTGAGGTACAACCCAGAGGCTAACAATACTAGTTATAACACCCGTATTCTGAACTACTTACGCGCTGTTCAAAACTACCATAGTTGGCTTCGAGTCCTTGCGTCGTACTGGTCACCTTCTATTAACTTGATAAAATGTAATTCTAAAATAACACCTCACTAAATGCACATGAAAGTATATACGACACTGACGTAAAAAAACTAATATTCTAATTTTTTCTCATTCTGTCCGTTTGTTCCGGGTAATCTCTGAAACGGCTGGACAGATTTTAACGGAACTGGCAGGTAGCTAATTTTACAAGGAGTAATTTTACTTTTATGTATTTCAAAAACACATTTAGGGTTCCGCGGGAATAAAATTAAATGAACCCGCAGAGCACAAAGAGAAACCGAAGGTAGTTAAGCTAGTATAAATAAAACTTCATCTTTTTCTGAGATACCAATTTCAAAAGAGATGAACATCGTTTTAATTTGTAACATACAAAGGTCAAATTCAGAGGATTCGTAACCGAAGGAAATGAATGAAGAGTTCATGCATCTCTATGCATGAATGTGGATAAAGCGAAAGAAGTAGGTCTAGATCGTAGCATGTGGCAAACGGTGATCTCTACTTAACTCCATAAATTAATTATCTTCCAGGCTCAGCGTACCTGCCAGTAAATTCGAACTGGCTTCAGTACATAGACTCAGCAGAAACAGTATTTGAAGATCTTAAGCTAGAATCTCGCCAATTGCTATCATTGAAAGCAGATGAGGCTTGTCGTATGATGAATGATCGCTCTTACGAAAACGACCTTTGGATGTGGGACCAGGACTGGTCGGTGCAGAAATTAAAATTAAAAAAACAAATAAAGAAAAAGAAAAAAGGTTCTATTCAATCTGAAACGATGGAAGAACAATCAGAGACTTTATTAGAAACAAGTTTAAAAGAAAAAAATAGAACGAAAAACTCTAAATCCAAATTTGAAATTTTAAACGACGATTATATAGAATTTATAGAGAGTGCAAACTCTGTACAAGTGCGTGCCAAAGAGTTGGACGAGTTAAATAAAAAGTTTGAGTATTTGTATGATTTAGGAGAATTGTTGCCTGTAAAGAGGCCTTATTTGGCTGGATATCCAGCATGGTACAGGAAACTGTGCACTAAGCCTGGAAAAGATCCAGATTGGAGTCCTGGCGCCAATAATATTACCACTAGTATGCAGGTATGTAACAGTTTTCGAAATGTGTATCCATCGCATATATTTTTTTTCTTTTCTCAAGACAATAGAAAATGTCAGCCAATAGTTGGTACACACCTCTCTTTACTTCCTTACGGTATGGAATAAGCATATTCATACAGATAAATAAAATCAAAGTATCTATTTATAATTCCAAATTAACAGCTTTTCATTATGCATATATGCAATTATATACGGTACTTACATTAAAAAAACAATCCGTCTGTTTATTCAGCTCTCCAAAACGGCTAAATTGATTTAAACGGGATTATCACTGGCAGATAGCTATTGTAATAAGGAGTAACTCAGGTTAATTTAAAAAAAATATGTCTGCGTGCGTTGAACCGCGAAACAACTAGGTGTTTTTTAAAATTCTAGATCACACCAAAACTCCTGAACCTATCTTGGGAAGGGTATCCCCTTCACCACTTGCCATCTGAAGGGTGGGGGTTCCTAGTTCCCTTCAGTCGTCGACAAGAAGATAGTGAGCCGAAGGTTCCTCTACAACAGTTGCTTAACGCTTGCCCGACCGCCTTCAGCGGCGAAACGAGGCACCCTGAAGTTGTGCCCAAGGATGTTGAGGTGGGTTACATAACTTCATACTTATAAGCGTGAACGTTAACTACGTTTTAGGGTGTGAAGAGTTTCTTACAGGGTCAGCAACGCGCATGTGATGCCAGTATTGAAACCATATGCTGCGGTAACCACTTACCATCAGGTGGGCCGCATACTTATTTGCCACCTTGATATGGAAAAAAATCTTTTGTTATGCAACATAATACCCCAAAGTGATCTTGAGAAAATCTGATCACTAGTTGTGGTGAGGTATTTTTGTGTTTCGTCCACAAGCGCCCGATAAGTGACCACTGCACGTGAACCTATGCAACGAACACCATGAATCGCCTCCGAGGCAGTAAGATTTTACATTCTAACTTTCTACCCCCATTGCAACCTCTTAGATGGTAATTTCGAAAAACGCCTAAAACACACCTTCTATTCAAAATATCTTTATTTGATTAGACTTCTTACAAAGTACTTTCAAATCGTCAAAAGGACACAAAATACATTATACATGATTATAAATGTTACCACCGGGTTCGGTTCGTATGTAAAGTGTCTGAGACGGCGATGGACTCACCATCTATCACGTTGGCACTTAATCATCTTCGTAGAAGAGTGAGTGTTGTTATTGCAACACTTCTGCCTACCCCTTCGGGGAATACAGGAGTTACCACCGGGTTCGGAAGGTTGATTTTGTTGAGAAGAACTATATTTAATAACTCTAAGACCAGCAGCTGTGTGTTGATTTTCAGCAGTCTAGACTTTTATTACGCAAACTATTATAGTTTGCGTAACTATAACTATAGTAGTAATAATTACTGGGATTGCAAAATCACCCCTTATCCTTCCCTCGATGGACAACTAGCAACTTTACTTCCTGGAACCTTAGTTATCCCAATCAAAATATAATTAAAGGACTATTTTACAATTCAAATTTTATTATTGAAGGAGGATTTGGGTCGTAAGGCGTATTTCGCTCGAAAGAGATTGAACGAGAAAGCAACAGCCAACCAGTACCACGGCCTGGGGGTGTGGAGCGGCGTTGAGGTGCAAGGTGAATATATTTATTTACCCGTTACTGTATAAAAAGCCGTGGTGGCCGCGGAGCTTGTGTAGTCGCCTGCTAGGGAATCTATGGAAGTTCAAATTCCAGCGGTTGAAGAAGTGAGTTTTTTTGAAAACATCATGTAGATCCATATGTCTGAGAAGAAATCCAAAGACGTAGTGTCTGAGGCCTGATGGACTCGCCATCTGTCACGTTGGCACTCACCTTCGAGTATCCTTCTGGGATGGATGGCGTAGTATACGTGTGAAGTCGTAGGTTGAATCTGCTATTACAATTCGCAAGTTTTAACAGTCCTGATGCCTTCAACTTTAATTACGATAGTTTGATAGATATCCGGCTGTATGATAGTGACAGATGTATGGACTTAGATATATGTGTCGCTTAAATCCAGTCATAGAGCCTCTGTTAATTTCTTAAGGAGATCACGGTGAAGCATGTGAGGACATAACGTGTGAGCACCCCCCCTAAATGTCCATAAAGGATTCCACTAGTAAAAGCGCCTGTATTGATTTAATTGTTTTTTAACTTACTTAAGGTTGCTGCCACTTTCTCCGGCTGCCGCACAAGGATGGGCCGAAGTACAAAGTGGGCAACCCATTGGCCAAAGACTTCTTGGACATGTTCAGTCAAAACGTCCTTACTGCCCAGGGAAATGAGGCTGAAAAGGTAATAAACATATTCAGGTCACATTTTGGTGGCTGTAGGGTTTGAGGGCTGACCTTAATAGTTATGAGCGTATTAACAGCTTCTTTAGATTTTTCTGTCAAGTTTTATGTCAAAGCTGCTGGTACAGCGACTAACACACGTGTGCTCAAAAGGTCTTGATACTATTTCGGAGGCCGGTTGTGGTTAAATTGCAAAATGGCGGTTCGACACATTTTGAACCACGGTAAAACGCAAGGTTAATAGCCGACCTATAAACATTTAGAAATCTTTACTTGTGGTTTTACAAGTGTTCATACCATGCGGTAATCGCTTACCACTAGGTTGTATGTTTGTTAATAGGTAAAAAAATATATAAAATAACTAATCCACTGATAACATGACTCAACGTATTTGTATACGACTCAAATTCGTCTTCCATATGAGTTTGATGATTTTTGTAGGTACTAACCTTCGGTCGTATGATGTCCTACTGGCGTAATAATAGGGAACGCATAATGAGCCAGCAGGTCGTGTGGCTGCCAAAGGAATTGCAACCTAATGTCCAGGACGATATAAAGCAATACGGAGCCATCGTACCGCAAGTCGTTGTTTGTGGAACTCTTACTAGGAGGTGAGTGAATTGTAGGTATATCTTTATAGGAAATATCTTTTGAGGTAAATACATTGACATACATTTAAAAAAAAATGTACCTTACCCCTAGACAGGCAGACTAAAGACTACGGCTGACCGACATACATACAATATTAAAATATTTTTCTCGCCAAAAATTTATGATAATTGATTGAGAAACTATCATAAATTTTTCACACACGTTATAAAGAATTCGGCGCAGGGTAATATGCAGTACAGACGAGGAGATGATGGTAGCACTGAAAGTCTTTGTACACTATATACAAATCAGTTTATTCACACACACACAGTTAGTTCAGTCACAAGAAGGGATTATATACAATCAGGCACACACAATCACGATAAAGAACATAAGTATGGTACAAATAAAGTTACGGCAAGAAAAGGTAAAAACCGCGGGAACGGGAGCGATTCAGAACGCACTTCTTTTCACTTGTTTACTCAACAACAGCCACGGCCCGACTCTATTGGCGCGTGGATTCAAATTCAAATGCCGCGCACTCATTGGTCGCCGTGCGCGGGAAACTTTGTTATATTTATTAAAATAGTATGGTGCAAAGCATAAATTAGCCGCATTCCTTACTTACTGCAGATACTAAAATGGCATTACACAGACGTACAATACGTCACCAATATCATCACAGAGCAATGCCACAGATAATATAATATTAACTTGCAGGCATACAATGTGTCACCACAGACAACAAACAATTCCCATCATTATATTTTCTACACACGTTGTCAGGCCTACATTTCATCACCACGTAGACGAGGCCTCTATCGAGGAGTCCATTATCACCTCTTTACAAAACATTGGTAAAACGAAGACTAGACTAAAGCTATGTCCATCCCTTTTCAAATCCATATCATAGAAAGAAATGGAGCTATTTTTAAATCAAGGACTATCTTAGCCAATGTTTTGTAATAAGAGGTTAATAGTTTTCTTAATTCGTTTTACGTAATCAGAGCTAGCGAGCCTACTTGGATGACGGCGAGTAACGCTCACAAGGAACGCATAGGTTCCGAGCTTCGCGCTATGGTTCAGGCACCGCCCGGGTACAAGTTCGTCGGAGCCGATGTCGATTCTCAGGTTTGTCTTGCGATTTTCATATGCTACTATTCGGTGATCAAATGAATTTTCAGTGGGTACGTCAAGGTACTTTAGTGCGTTTTTTTTTTTAATTTCGTTCCTAGGCACGTTTAATAATGCCTATAGATATTTATTTGTTTATGTAGAATACAACATCAATATTTCGACATTTTCGCAGTTTGGCTTTGTGTGAAAATATTACCAACTTGGTGATGCATTATTTAAACTAATAGCACGCGACAAGGGGTAAACTTGAAACAGTTTAAGGTCACGGGCACTTTCAACTTAGGAGGGCGTCGGCGAGCTCCTGGACTACCGCCTTATGATATAGAAATGTATTCCAGGAGCTATGGATAGCGGCGTTGCTGGGGGACAGCGGGCTGGGATTGTGCGGCGGGACGGCCTTCGGCTGGGCCGTGCTGGCCGGGGACAAGGCGCGCCGGACCGACCTCCACTCGCTCACGGCCGCCGCCGCGCACGTCTCCCGGGACCACGCCAAGGTCATCAACTACGCGCGCATCTATGGTACTACATTACATTACATACGGTCGGCTGACCGCATTATCTTCAGAAACGATGGTACGGGTTGCAACACTCCTACCTATTACTTTGGAGACCCAAAAACTCAAATACGCGGACTTTTTGAAGCAGCCAAGATCAAGCTGAGACTGCAAAGCAAACTACAGTCTTCTACACTCATACTCAGTCGGCACGCCATCAACGACAGCTCAAGCAGTTGAACTTGACTGCTCGAGTAATCCGTGTTAGGGATGTTCATTATTTTCCCAAATTCTTGCACCCATTTAATGAGGAGTTCAGAATTTACAGAATTCAATCTTATTTAAGTTCATCCAATCGAGAGCCTATGAACCTTTGCAAATCAAATTATCCCCTAGGAGCTGGTCAGAATTTCGCGGAGAGGTTGCTCAAACAGTTCAATCCGACTATGACGATATCCGAAGCGAAAGCCAAAGCTGCCAAGATGTTCACCTCGACCAAAGGACGCAGGGTCTACAGGCTCAAAAAGGAATATATGGAGGGGTTCATGGATGAGGAGGTGGATCAACAGGTCAGGACTTTTTGGAATTTACGTTTTATTTAGGCTATTGCGGCATATGAGCTCAACACCAGTAAAGATATTCTTAGATGGCCGCTAACGCGTGATTTCCCCTTCGATTATCACTCACAATCAGGTGCTTTTCTTATGAAATAAAAACAATACAACATACGATTACGCATTTGTAGTATTAGTGTAACGTAATCGAAATCCAAAATATCTTCATTTGATTAGGCTACTTTCAAATTGTAGAAAGACAAAAAAATACATTATGCAGGATTATAAAATGGCGTCGGAATATTTCTTTCATTGAGAATCTGAGTAATAAACTTTTCCAAAAATAAGCACAGAACGGCGCCGCCTTTTGACTAAGAGATATTGGTAGAAGGAGGACACCAAGGCATGAAAACAAGAAGAGAAAAGGTGTATTTCATGGCGTATAAGGTCAAGTACCTTTGCACTGGAAAGAGTGGAAGGTATTCCAACCGATATTAGAGAGAGAGAGAGAAAGAGATTGTGTGACTTTTTCATTTTGGCAGACTGTAGAAATGAGCAGTTACCAAGCGATGCGACTGGCCAAGCTGAGCGGCAAGAGGGTGGAAGAAATGTTCGAACGACCGCTGTGGGTCGGCGGCACCGAGTCACACATGTTCAACAAACTCGAGGAGATCGCTGGTCAGTATTAAATTAAAGCTTTCATAATAAGAAGAATATTACGATTTTACGTTTATGTATAACAATCATTGCATATATCACTGTGTGCCCACGCTATTCTCTATGTGGAGGAAGTAAAATGTTTTTCTTTGATAATTTTTTTCCATAATGTATACTCTTGTCTCCCTGTAAATTTCAATGATCAGCAAAATCAGCGAGGAAAAATGTGTAACATATTCGCATTTCGAATAATTATGAATCTGGACTTCAGTGAACTAGAACGTTTAACTAGCCAACCACCTTGCAGTCCTGACCAACAATAAACTCGTTTGAAATACCCAGATTCAGCAGCCCCCGCAACAGCGTTCCTGTCAGGTCGTCTATCGCGGGCGTTGGAGCACAGCCAGGGACGCTGGGGCGGCACTCGCCTCAACTGGTGCGTGCAGTCCGCCGCCGCTGACTTCCTGCATCTCATGCTCGTCAGCATGGCGCACCTCGCGCCGCAAGCCAGGTATCGCCTCAACTGGTGATCGGTATATATGCTCACCCCATCCCAGAAGGGTCCCCGAAGGGGTAAGCAGAGGTGTTGTAACAACAACACCCACATTTCACCGAAAATAATTAAATGCCAACGTGACGGAGGGTGAGTCCATCCTTAAATTACTTTTCAGACATATGCAGGTTTCCTCACGATTTTTTTCTTCACCGTAAAGCACGCGGTGCGAAATCACAGCACATTCATTTTACTCATTGGTACAGGCCCCACTGGGATTCGAACTCGCGTCGCTTTCGTAACAGGCACGCTAAGGCCACCACGGTACAGTATACTTCGCCTTTCCCATAATTAAGTCTCGAGTGACTTCACTGTAGGCCCATCACGTGCCCTAGTTGGAAGTGCACACCTAGCGTTATATATGAATGCAACAAGATGGCTTAATAACTACTTCGAATACTTCACTGGTGATCTCGTCACACAAATTATATGTATATAAAAACAAGATAGCAAAGCGAAGGGAGCGGGGAGAAGCTAGACTGTGATTACGTTTTCTCTTCATTATAGCTTACAGCTTATTTATTTTACAGATTCTGCCTCAGTTTCCATGATGAAGTGAGATACCTTGTGTCTGACAAGCACAAATACGAGACTGCGTTAGCTCTACAGATTACCAATCTACTAACCAGAGCATTTTGCTCCCAGAGGTAATAAGATGAAATATCTTGATTAGATTTTTGATTATACATTATCCAATAAAAATTAATCAAAATCTATGCATACATACATATATATGCTGACGCCTGTATTCCCCGAAGAGGTAGGCAGAGGTGTTGTAATCACAACACCCATTATTCTCCTAAGATGATTAAGTGCCAACGAGACAGATTATGAGTCTATCCCCGTCTCAGGCACTATACATACGTCTTTCAATTACTTCTCAGAAAATATGCAGGTTTCATCACGATGTTTTCCTTCACCGTAAAGCACGTGGTGTGAAATCACTGCACATAAGTCTATTTAGAAAAACTCATTGGTACAGGCTCCGCTGGGATTCGAACTTGCGTCGTTTGCGTAGCAGGCGACTGCTCCAACGTCAAGGCCACCACGGCTTCAAAGTCTATCTCCTGAATAAGCTGAATTCATAGTTATTGCTGCTCATGAGCAGACGTAATTACCTTCCTCATGGAACTATCACATATCAGAAAAATCTATCCGATTTTTTTTATGTACCAGTCAAAGTCCTATAATTGTACTATTCATGACTGATAAAGTGTGTCTGCCGTGTTCCAGGGTAGGTTTACGTGATCTACCACTGTCGGTAGCGTTCTTCACATCAGTCGAAGTAGACCAAGTACTAAGGAAAGAGTCCAATTTAAACTGCACTACGCCCTCC
Organism: Watsonalla binaria; assembly: GCA_929442735.1. Taxonomy (NCBI): domain Eukaryota; kingdom Metazoa; phylum Arthropoda; class Insecta; order Lepidoptera; family Drepanidae; genus Watsonalla; species Watsonalla binaria. Next base: position 7,752,825 of record OV838938.1, read on the forward strand.
AATCCCCATGGCTTAGAAAACGGCTATGGCATTCCAAACGGAGAGTCGCTCAATATTTTTGATGTCTTAGATAAGTGTAAAACGAATAAAAATAATTGATAATATTATAGCTTTTGTTTTCATTGACCCATAGTTAAAGAGCAACCAGCGCTTTTGAAATTTGGCACAGTAGGAAACGTGCATCTTTGAGAGAGTACCTATATTAGTCTTCCAATAGTATGGTCTTACCCAGCCAGCGTTAGGTTTCCCGTCAATGACAATATAAATAATATTGTCATCCATCGATGCATTACCCTAACAAACCTCAATTTTTTTAATCCTCCGAATGGACGGACTTATTTTTACCACGGGTCATTAAATTTCGGATCGAACGTGCAGATAAAAATACATGGATAAAGTTTTATATATTAATTTGTCTATGCTATTCATTCTATAATCTGTGAGATCTGTCATGTCACTCAGCAAAAACAAAATATCAAAACAAAATCTATTTGTCAACATAACTCTGCACGCGCTGTTTTTATAAAAAATACGTTTATTTCATTGTAATAATCATTGTTTGAAGACTTATGTCTAAAACCATTAATATTTGAAACATGTCTAAAGTAAACAAAAGAAAACATGTATTGTACGAAGCTATGTGGGACGACTACGAGTTACCTAAAGACCATCAAAGTATCGTGAAAGTTTTGAAAAGCAAAGGGAATAACTTGCACGAGGTGATGTATTCCACTGAATTACTTTAAATACTATAAAATAGCAACTATATGTTAGGAAGTTATTATACTTTTATTTACACACGTAACATAACCTAAAAATCCTTAGTTCCTGTATGATTTGAATTTATGGTGAATTTGAAAAAATATATATGATAAAAATCCAAATAATACTTTATAATGTTTCCAGTTTTCAAGTTTACTTTATAATAATACCTTTTTAATGTTTCCAGGTCACAACACCTACTGGCGAAGAGTACTTGGCATCAATGCCAATTAAATTTAGAAAAAATATATGGGTCAAAAGAGGGGACTACATTCTTGTTGAACCTATCATTGAAGGTGACAAAGTGAAAGCTGAAATTGTTAAAATAATGAATAAGGACTCTATAAAATTTTACAAAGAAAATAATGTGTGGCCTAAAGAATTTGACGATGTCAAGACTCCTGTAAAGAATGATGATGATGGTGATGAATTGTTTGAGAACCCTAATAGAAGGCATGTGAACACTTATGAGAGTGACAGTGACAGTGATAAAAGTGATAGTGATGAAAAATAACATTGCATCTAGCATATAACTAGATCATTCATTGTGTACCAGTTTTGAGGAATATGCATCATAAAATGTTGTGTAAATATTATATTTTTTATTCATAAAAATTTATTACTGAACGAAGATTTTTACACCTCCTTCATAACTTATATATAAAAACAAATTCTTCCTTGTAAAATGTCATCTGTCACGCATTGAATAATCTCTACATATCACTCTTCCATTTTCACTGATGTCAGACTAAGACCAAATTAGATGGAATATCACCTCCTTCAAATAGTCCAAAATTTATAAAAGGAATTATATAATATAAGTGATCAATAATATAATCAAACCCTAATTAACAATGTTACACATCACAACTAAGTTTGATTGATCCCATTGCTGGGCTTTCCAATTGATTCACATGTCACTAACAAGCCAAGTCCAATCAAGGAATAACTTATGATTAGACAGTAATATATTTGGAATAAGTAAGCTGTTATATATTTCACTTTATATCTGTTTCTACATCATCAGCCATAATGTATTCATAGATCCTCTTAATGAGCTCCACAGACTTCACCTTAGCCCATCCCTCGGTCTTAGTGATCAGTTTACCATGTCCATCTTTTATGAACTCAAGAGTCAACTGTTTCAAAGCATTAGCTGAGTGTAAATCAGCCAACTGTAGTGTTTCTATGGCCGTCTCAACAGTCAATTTCTTGTGCAAGGCTTCCTCACACAAACTTTTCAGACGGCTGAGCTGATAGTAATCGGCTGCAGCCAATAATTTCTCAGGTATCTCATCTACCCTAGGAGCCTTGTCACTGTATATAAAAGTCAGCACATCTCTTAGCACCTCGGACTCAAAAGGGGACTCTACTATATTGGTGTAACATTCTGTAGTGTTATGTTCAAAGTGGGCTTTCAACACTGCACTCCTGCTGGCTAGTACGGCCTTGTGAACTTTGTATTCAGTCCCTTCATCTGATTTTATTGTCACATCTGAAAAGAGTCCATTATTGAGCAAGTTCTCAAAGTCATTACTTAGCTGTGCTTCGGGCACATTGGATCTGTTCACTTTTATATCATTTGTCACCATGAACTGGAATTTCAAACGTAAGCTGCCGTCACCCAAAAGGAATATATCGCGACCATCATAACTAGCTATATCCCGCTTGAACAGCGTCGCCAGATACTGCCACTTGTTAGCCTGCAAAGTGTGATACTCTTTTATAACAATCGAACGCTCTTCAAATCTTTTCAAACATATTGTTAGTATTGACTTCAAGAACACTGGATTCGGCGATAGGTAATAAATCTCAATTATATCGTTATCTCTACCCTGGAACAGCATTTTTAATTGAAACCTCGCATCCGCTGTTGGCTCCTTCGATTTTTCAGTGCGAAACTCCCTCGTTGTTTTGTTTTCCAATAAGTTTATGAAACTGGGAACAGTCCATGTTATTGTATTTATTTTAGTCTGACCCTCTGTACGTGTTGTGTAATTTATACTCGACATAATCACAGATAATTTTTAACAAAAGTATGGTATAACTACTTCTTTTATTGAATTCAATTTGAATTTGAAAACCTCAATCAATAAATGTTTACGAAGGAGTCCCATCCTATACACGTACGTGATTGAAGTATATAACTGTCAAATGTCAATCATAGTCGCTGTCACAGTCTGTCCGACAAGTCTGTTAGCAGGTTTATAAAGTGTGCATGGATATTCAATAAAAAAAAGGAAATTTAAGTAATAAGTAAATAATATTAACTACCAGAAAATAAAGTAATGATTTAACAAAAATTAGCACAGTAAATTAAAAAGAAAAATGACGGGGAAACATTGCGTTTGAATAAATGGAAAGAACAAGATACTAATTTGTCTCTTTCTTTCTTTACGAATGTTATTTCCGTAACTTGCCCAACGTTGATCGGACGTCAATATTTTTCGCTTGAAGCGATTTCATTTTCAATACTTCGTATTTAGTAAAATAAAATCGATTTGATTTTAGGATTTGAATCTTGATAACTTATCGGCAATGTGCGCTTAATTTAATCGTGAAATAATAGAGCTGATACATTATCAGTGAATTATCGTAATGTAACAAGGTGTATATTCAACAAAGCGTAACAGGGAGGAGATACATTGAATTGTTTTATTTCAATGTGATTTGGTGCTCGTTATGGAGGATTATAAGTTTCTGTTCAAAGTAGTGCTAGTGGGCAATGCGGGGGTGGGTAAGACATGTTTGGTGAGGAGGTTCACTCAAGGTCTATTTCCCCCTGGCCAGGGTGCTACAATAGGTGTTGATTTCATGATAAAAACTGTTGAAGTGGACGGCGAGAAAGTAAAGGTGAGACGGTTTCACGTACAGACATATTTAGCACGTTATTGCATCACTTGAGTTGCTACCAAATTATTCTTCTCTTGCCACATAATATGTCAAAAGTTTCCTGTTTTGGAAACTGGTCCTTTTTACAACTTTGCTTATAATTTGAGTGAGCTGTGTGTGTTATGGGTATTTTATTATAGGGTTATGTTATTATATTCAGTTTACTTATATATGTGTAGCTTCAAACTGTACTTCAGTATTATATTCCTCTCAATTTATGAGCATATAAACTGTGGTTAATATCCACATATATTATTTTATGAACACAATAAATTTTAAATTATTAGTTATTTAATAGTTTGATCATGTTGCTGACATTATTGTCACACCAAGGCTAATGTTATTGCAGTAATCAGGGAAATTATGGACTAAAATAAAACACTTAAATCTTGCCTTTTACTCTGCTAATTTATGTACAGATGTGTAAAATAATTGTTACCTTATTAAGACTCTAATGCTTTAATTTTCTTTGATTTAAACATTCAACGCTTACTTTGCATCTTCTTCGTAAATTTGCTCACTGTTGGACGCTCATATGCCATGAACATGTTAATATAGTTAATTCTAATACAATTAATGCTATCTATCTTCTTAAACTGAATAATAAATGTTTATAATGTTCATAGCTTCAAATATGGGACACAGCAGGCCAGGAGAGGTTCCGGTCTATAACACAGAGCTACTATCGTTCAGCACATGCTCTTATATTGGTGTATGACATATCTTGCCAGCCAACTTTTGACTGCCTACCTGACTGGCTCCGGGAGATTGAAGAGTATGCTAATAATAAGGTGCTGAGGATATTAGTTGGTGAGTTTTGTGTTGATTAATTAATAGTAAAAGTAATGTCAAAAAATAGGGAAAATAAAAGGTGGTCTTCATGCAAGAATGATCTCTTCCCAGCATTCTGAGAATATAGCAAGAATATGAGATGGAGAGCTGATAGCTAAGGTGAGAGAGAGAAAGAATGAATAATTTTTTTTTTATAGTAGTAATCTTTTAAAAATAAATTTGTTCTGATGCTTAAATTTTCTCTGTAATTCATAGTTATGTTAATATTGAAATCATGTTTATAGAAAAGTGCTATGTTAATAATATTAATCACTAGTGAACCTCACGCAGTTTCACCTGCGTAGTTCCCGTTTCCATGGGAGTATGTGGATAAAATAAAGCCTATGTTACTCGTTGATGATAGCTATCCCATGGTGAAAGAATTTTTGAAATTGGTCCAGTAGTTTTTGAGTCTATTCATTACAACCAAATAAACAAAGTTTTGCTCTTGGGAACCCTAATGGTAATACTTTCATATACATGACATTTGCAGTAATAAGAAATCAAGTAAACCTTGTGCTATGTTTACATGTAATTTGCTACTCTTTATCATAGGTGTGAACAGGTGTGACCTTGAAGATATTACCTTTCCTTTCCTTTATTTATTTAATGGCGATGAGCTTAAACTTATTCCGCCAATGTCAAGTGATTGTTGAGAAAAATATGTTGTAAATTATTAAAAATATGTGAAGGAACCCATTGGATTCCTTGCTCCACAGTGCAGTCAAGATTTTACAATAAAACACAAAATATGATTTGCAATGACAAATTACAAAGCTTATTGTCAAAGTTGTAATTTTGTGTAAATATGTAATACCATGAAACCATCAGTCCATAGATATAAATTCAAATCTATTTTCAAAAGACCTTGTCTTTGAGTATTTATCTTTAAATATAGTAGATCTTAAAGTTGACCTATACAAAAACAATAGAACCATAAATAATTACTTGATTGTTGACAGATACATCTTATCCTTATTTGTTGCGACCATTTGTAATGAGGCTAATTAGGCTTACTTATTGTTACTCTGTGGTGTAAAACACCTGCCATTGTCCTGTTTTCAATCACAATAGATGTATCCTTGAGCCACATTGCTTATGATAAACTATTGTAGGTAACTTATGCTATTTTATTTAGGTAATCATTTAATTTTCTATTTTTAGAGAAGACCACCTGTGCCCCGCGTTTTCACACGCATAGTATTAATTTCATGAATCCAAATGTTTTTTTAATATAAGTTAAGTTACTCCGTGTAACATTAGCTTCTCATCTGCTTTTTTGTGCGAGTTAAGTAAATACTTGCATTTAGTGAACAATTGTTAATTTTGAACTACAAACAGACATACATACATATGCTCACGCCTGTATTCCCCGAAGGGGTAGGCAGAGCTGTTGTAATCACAACACAGCATGTGGTGTGAAATCACTGTACATAAGTTTTTTAGAAAAACTCACAGGCCAGGTACAGGCCCTGCTGGGATTCGAACTTGCGTCGCGTGCGTAGCAGGTGACTGCTCAAACCTCAAGGCCAGGCCCAGTACTTCAACTTTATTTATCTTTATAGATTAGATTTGTTGTTTATACAGTACAAAAGCAGCATACAATCAAAGCTGTCATTCGCATGCTCATGTTGATACATAAGTTGACATGTGTGTCAACACTAATATACCCAAGCAAAGATCTAAGTATGTTTAGTCCTAATATTGTTTGTAAATAATGCAATTGTTGTATATTGACAGGTAATAAAACAGATAGAGAGGACAGAGAGATCCCGCGGCACATTGGAGAGGACTTCTCACAGCGTCACGGCATGTACTTCCTGGAAACGTCTGCCAAGGAGGCGGAGAATGTTGAGAGACTTTTTATGGAGATAGCTGTTGAATTAATGGAGGTAAGGGGACATTTATATGATACGCCAGCATTTGGTCAGCTGCTTCCCCGCTTGTTATTAGAGGTCCCTTTTTCAACTCAATTGATAATAATAATATTATTTTTATTGTTTGGTGTACATTATGGCACAGTTAAATTATCTGTAACTTATGCAGAGTTTATAACTGTGTTGCGGATGATATGGAGACAACCCCCATCTACATAATAGTTTTACATATATGTATATATACATACTTAGGAGTAATTTGTGGAATAATAATATTGTCAAAGTTACTGAGGTATAATGAGTAAGATGTGGTTTAAATTAGTCCGGCAATATTTGAGCTCTTCAAACCCTAGTGGACCTGAAGATTAGTTAATAATTTTGTATCTTTATTCCAGCAAGCAAAATGCAAGGAGCTACCAAAATATGATGGCAGCTTAGGCCCTATCAATGGTAAGACGACTTCAGTGGGCGACAGTTCCTGCTGTCTACGCTAAACTAAACGAATTTATCTCATTGATATTACTAGTAGGTACTAGTGTACGCCCTGTGGTATTTTTATAAAGGAAAAAATAATACCAACTGTTAGTCGATTATTTAACCATTACTAACATAATCGCCTAAATACAGGTTTCGTTTGCTTGTACCTGATCTCTGTGATTTTATAAAGTTTTTATTTTTATATGGTTTGTTAATATTTTCATTAAAATAAGTTTAACTCGTAATCAATGCATAAGCTGCAATTAATCTTTAGCTTTATAGAGTTAAGACTATATAAATGGAGAGTTACTAAAAAATACTCGTTGAAAATGCAATTTACTTTAAAATAATCACCTTATGGTCTTTTATAAAAATATCACACTATATTATTATGAAATATGTATTCCTTAGTATTTGAGGTCATTCCACTTGCTTTTAGGTGCTGCATTACAATGTCGCGTATCTTTATCCGTTGATGTTAATGTTTACTGTTATTAATTACTATAGCAATCACGCAGAAACATTTTGCTCCAGATTTTGGCAATTGAGTTAAATTGGGTGTCGTTTTTAATGTCTACTATACATCTTCCCTATTTTTTTTATCGCCCGCCATCTGTCATTACAATGTAACAATCATGTCAATTCGTAGTAATAGGGTTGTACCATATGTTGCATATCATAAACACTAGGTATATCGAAATAATTGAGACCAAATCATGTTTATTTTATGAAGATTGAAAAAGAAATTCGGTCACCATGTCCTGCCTGTAGGCTTACAAATTTTAAAAGAACACCCATAAGAAGCAAAATATAATTATAAAATTAATACTTAAAATAAATACATTATGAATTTGAATAAGCAATTTAAAAATGATATTAAATCGGATTAAAATTAATAATCGTCACATAAATTTAAACTTTCTTTTCAGTGCAAAAATTATCGTTATGTTGGTACTAGGATGGTAGAGCAATACTGTTAGACTTGTTAGCACAACTAGCTCCTAAATAACCATACCTAGATCTAGGTATATATAAATCGCATGCAACTTCTATAAGTATAAGTACGACGATTATAATAAATATATATTCCATGAATCACATGGCGTATGAAGATATACTGGAGAAAAATATTGATTGAACAATAACCATTTTGTATTTTTTTTCTAAAGTACAGTTGTCTGTGAGATGTTCATGACATTGCGGCACTTAGTTGTATGAATCGCTCTTGCTATTGATATGTTTTATTAATTAAATGTATTACTCGCCTTGTGGTTGATTAGAGCGTAGGTTGTAATAGCTAAAATATTATTAGTAGATGAAATACTAGATATTAAAATGCTCGCAAATTCCTTGGTTGGAAATTAGGCCCAGACTTTAGATTATTCTACTCATTCACCTAATATTATATTTAATCTCACTTTTGGTAGCGGATGCACTCGGTAAAATCTTTTAAATTATAATTTATCTTGTCATTAAAAGCAAGGATTTGGATGTTGGGATAAGGGGGAATATGAATATATAAAACTGTAGGCTTAGACAAAGTAATAATATGTCTGATTTGTTATTTCCATACATTTTGTATCGCTTCTGTCAGCGCATGCGCGAAAAGAATGTAATTTTTTCTAGACCTACAGAGCGGACTGCTAAAGTGTAGAATTGAATTAGACTCTAAACATACCGTGACGCGCCGCATAATCGACTAAAACTGAATCGACGAGTTGATCGAATTGAAAATGAAACGATATATGAGATTGGGGAGATGTGTTGTGTTTCTGTAATGCTGTTTTAAATCGTTTTTCATACTATATAAATGCAAGGTCGTGTTGTTGATTGCATACTATTTGTATGTTTAGTATGTTCGTTTTGTCTTATTAAGCTTAAGCTAATTGTATAAGTATTATAACACGATATTTATCATAATTTTTATGATCTAAAATGTATATTGTGAAAGCAAGGGCTGTTATGATTATGATTTGGGTCATATGCATGTTGAATTTTAATTATTTAGTTAATCTGACGCATAATAATAGTGTATTTTTGTTAACTATAAATTTAAGACTAAACCGATAAATTTGTTAGGTTTTTTTAAGGTGTCTATATTTCGAGATTTTATATTTTTTTATGTAACATCACATGTACTTTTAAACGCACTTTTAACGTACATTTCGTATTTATTAATTATGTCTATTCTCAGATAATATGTATACACTTACGATATAAAAAGTTTTTATTGATGCGGTTAAATTGGTTCTAACACTACCGATAATGGTGGCAACATTTTAGTTTCTATAACTGTGTTTTATATTCTATGTCTTAAATTATTTACAAGAATGGTTTTATTTACTCTTATCGTAGTCGTACATAGTAATAATGTTGTAATATAAAAACATTAGTAAGTGCATAATTACTTGCCAGAAGATATGAATTGAATACAAGTTATAAAAGTTGCCAGTTACATTAATATAAGTGGATCTGATTATATCTTCCAGATAAAATACCTGATATTCGGTTTTCGATTGAAATTGATTCAGAACCAAAGAAATTGAATAATTATTGTAATACTCGCAATAAAAATAATATGATCCCTTTGAAAACGTGTTTTATTTTCTTGAATGTCTGGCCGCCTGAAATTATCAACATTCTTAATCAGACATTGGACTTAACTCCAACGTACAAACACTATTCCACCGTCTGTCATATTTACACAATAGATCGAGATTTCGTTCATGTTCTAGAAAAGCTAAAATACATGTTTATTTGATTGAACACTGGTCCGGATTGAAAAAAATATTTCATTATCAGGTAGCCCATTTATAGTGGAAGGCTTCAATAAATCATCACCATAGACATGAAAACAATACTATAATAACGAATAATCGCGCTAAGACCAATCGCGGGTTGAAGATAACTTCCACGCGGACAAAGTCCCAGGCAGTAGCTATTGTAATATTCAATCATGGTGATAAACCGATCACACATTGAGTAATCAATGTTTGATTCAACGAGATAATCTTTTAACTTTCGCATTGGTTTTTGGTTTTTGTAGACCTGCAAAAAAACTATAAAGTGTGGCTGGTTACTTAAACAATAAAATCAAGTGAAATAGACTATAATCGTCTATCCTTAGCGAAACGCTTTAGTCGATTTTTTTATTAGTTGAGTAGTGCGCTCTGTAAACATACGATGACAGATGTACGTCACAGATCCGACGTTTCTATTATTTATCGATCGATCCACACCACTCCAAACTACATGAAATGTCGCTTTGAAATGGCCGACGTTTAGGGGGAGTGTCTTGCGGAAATCGAGTTTCTTTGTAATTTTTACCTGATAAGGTGAGTAATTTAACGTTAATTAATTGTATCGTGATATCTCCGATAGTTTTTAGTGTTATCTGTTGGTTTAGCTTGGTGGGAATATATTTTTCGTTCATTTCCGGTGACACAGCCGGTCGAGTTATTCAAAACAAAAGGTGTTTTTTTTTAATTTGTATCTTTCCATTAAACTATTTTATTGTGTACAGCTAATATGATGTTCAACATTCACATTTTGTATTTAAGAAAGTGATTTGTTTTTTACATATCTTTAGTATTTTTGGTTTGTGAAGTAGTAAATTAGTCATTGGTAATTTTGCAGTTTTCTAATTAGAAATATTTTTTTCTGTATGTAATTCAATGATCTACATATTGAATGCTTATTACAGGTGTATTCAAATGTATTTGAGTTTCCAGACTGGTATACCTAAACATAATTTTTTTTTCAGGATACAACTGCTACATTCCAAATTTGAAAGACTGAAAGTTTTTAAAAAAGGTGGTTAACAATGGCGTGGCGTTTTAAAGCCTCTAAATATAAGAATGCGGCACCAATTGTGCCTAAGCCAGAAGCATGTATAAGGGATGTATGTGTTGGTTCATACCAGACGTATGGAAATAATATTTGTGCATCTGCGGCATTCATGGCATTCAACTGGGAGCATGTGGGGTCCAGTATGGCAGTGTTGCCGCTGGACGACTGTGGCAGGAAGAGTAAGACAATGCCTTTGCTTCATGCACACTCTGATACTATCACTGATATGGAATTCTCACCATTCCATGATGGATTACTGCTCACTGGATCACAGGACTCATTGGTGAGTTTTTATTATTTCCTAGCTCTCACTCTGGCTTTATCTGTATGGTGTTCAATCTGGTGGATAAAGTTTCTCAGAAACTTCGATCCCACATTTCATCCCCTTGGGTGGTGGTGGGGTTTAGGAAACTTTTCAGTGTGTAACTATGCCCCACAAAAAGAAACCATCCAAATTTCATATCCTAAGAATCAGCTTCTTAGAATGTGTGTTGACATATCAGACAGACTTAGAATTTTATATCTATAGATTGTATTTATAAATGGCAGATAGGTAAATAAAATGTATGTAACTCGGAGGTACTCTCACTGCCATACAATACATTCAGTATCCCCCATCAAGGGTTGGGTTTGCCATTTTCGTCATCGCTAGTAGGCATCAGGCATCGTATATTAGTATGAGAAATTGTACAGCAACATCTGTAGGTCATGTTAAGAACTTAAATATCTCATACAAATATTGCGAGTGATACTAGCAAGTATAGTTTACGAAAACGGTGGCAAACTCGTGATAGGGGTATTTCTGTTTCACTACTATCTAGTTGAGATAACAGATTTGAATAGCAATGAACTGTAGTAAATTGGTATGCAGTTTCAAATATTGTATTTTTCGTATTATTTAATTTTGACTGGTTTATTCAGTTTAGGTTCAAATAACATTAGGAAACTTAGCTTTCTGATATGGACCAACACGAAACTCAGCCAGGCTACTTGTAAATTTCATGAAAACAAAAATAGGTATGGGAAGTATTCTGTAATCCACATCATGGTGGCTGTGGGGTTAGAGCAGTTGAACGCTAAACAAGTGATGCAAGTTCTTATCCCAGCGGGGCCTGTACCAATGAGTTTTTCTAAAAAGTTATGTGCAGTGACCTCACACCTCATGCTTTACCATGAAGAAAAACATTGTGGGGAAACTTGCATATGTCTGAGAAGTCATTCAAATGTGGGGAACACAAGCATGAGCATATGTTTTTTATAATTTTTATTAGAATACAATAACAAAGCAGTCTAATGCTGTATTAAAATTCATCATTATCCTCCTGCCCTTTTCCCATGTTATTTGGTGTCTGCGCAATGTGGTGTTCTTCTCTTACATTTCTCTCTATCAGCCGTCATATCTGCTGTATTAAAATTAAGAATGATAATTAATTAAATTGTTGTATTCTTTCGTTCCGGTGATACTTTTACGGAATGTCGGCCAGTTACAAAAAAATCATCAAATTAAAAGTTGCAACAGACTGTTTCACTAAATATTTTGGATTGCTAAATGTGTTACCAAAAAAGATACTAGCATAGCTCTCATAATGTTAATATTAACCTAAATATCTGGTGAGGTGTGGAATCTAGGTTTTAAATAGCAGTACATGACTGCTACTAGTTACACTTTACATTATTGTTTCTAAGTTTATGAAGGTTGTCTAACATGCATTTTTATGTATTTTTTTTTATTTCAATCTCTACAGTGTCTGTTTGTAATTCCAAAATTACACCTTTTGACTAAATGCATATGAAAATATACATGGTGCTGACATTGAAAAACCAATTTAAAAAAAATCTCAGTCTGTCTGTCTGTCGATTTGTTCCGGCTAAGTTCAAAGCGGCTTGACCGATTTTATCGGGATTTTCTCTGGCGTATAGCTAATGTTATAATGAGTAACTTAGTTTACATTTATTTTAAAAAGCAAATTGGGGCCCGCGGGCCACCAATGAAATTAAGTCTAAGCGGGTGAAACCGCGGGGCACAGCTAGTCAACAATAATATTTTTTCGTCTTGTATGTGGCCTTTTACTTCTTGAATAGATCATAGTACTTTGTACTTCTTGAATAGATCATAGTACTCTATCATGTTCACATTGTGAGTTTGATGTCAAAGTAGAACTATTTATAGTCAGTCATTCATGGATAACCATGATCACCTTGATTTATTCTGCCATTGCAAATAATATAATGTTACATTACATACATATCAGGATATTCAAATATCATTGGCATAACTGGATTTATTATTAACTAGCGTCACCTTGTAACATTAGCTATCCGCCAGTGAAAGTCCAGTCAGTGTTAAAATCAGTCCAGCCGTTTCGTAGATTAGCCGGAACAAACATACAGACAGACGGACAGACCGACAGACATTTCAGTGTCTTATATACTTTCATATACCTACATTTGGTGAAAAGCTGTTATTTTGGAATTAAAAACATACACTTCAATTTTATTTATCTGTATTAATGTATAGATTAAAATTTTCAGGGGGTCTACTCTCTCTTTCTCGATCGAAGTTTCCGTAGCGCTTTGCTTTTATCAAACTCAAATTCTTGTTTGTTAAATAAGTTAATTAAATAGGTTATATAGCCGTCAAAGAATTTTCTTGGGGATCACGTTCGGACGAAATTTTAGAACGAATATGAACCATAATAAGATCGTTGCGGACTTTCGACCGAAACTTCGTATTTCTTTAAATAAGAGTAGGTCCTCAGGCATTGTTATATCATCATAACTTTCGGTATAAATGGTAGCATTAAGGCCACTGCTATATTGTTTGGCTTCATTTCAAAGCATCATAATTTTTAAAATAATATAGTAATATTCTTGCCAACAGGTAAAAGTGTGGCACATCCCACAAGAGGGGCTGAAGGAGTCCCTGTCGACACCGGAATGCACGCTGTCGCAGAAACAACGGCGGGTGGAGAACGTCGGCTTCCATCCCGTCGCCGATGGACTGATACACGTGGCGTCCGGACATGAGCTAGCTCTCTGGGACTTGACTAAGCAGACGGAGGCTTTTGGTATGATCTTCTTATGTATGATGTAGTGGAATTAAAAGTAGTCTGGAGTTAGACACCGCTATAGTTGATTATACATATGCTCACGCCTGTATACCCTGAAGGGATAGGCAGAGGTGTTGTTATCACAACACCCACTTTTCACCGAAGATGATTAAGTGCCAACGTGACAGATGGTGAGTGTATCGCCGTCTCAGGCACTATACATACGTCATTGAATTACTTCTCAGACATATGCAGGTTTCCTCACGATGTTTTCCTTCACCGTAACGCACGTGGTGTGAAATAACTGCAACTAAGTTTTTTAGAAAAACTCATTGGTGCAGGCCCCGCTGAGATTTGAACTTGCGACGCTTGCGTAGCAAACGACTGCACAAACCCCAAGGCCACCACGGCTCTCATTTTCTCTCTCATTCATTGTTCATGAGAAATAGTGGGTTTCGAATAAATAAATATGATAACGCCATCCCAGAAGGGTCTCTGTAGGAGTAATCAGAGGTACTGTAATGACAACATCAAAATTTCACCAAATATGATTAAGTACCAACGTGACAGAGGGTGAATCCATCGCCGTCTCCAGCACTATACTATAGGGCTTTGAATTACTTCTAAGACAAAATACAAGTTTTTTAAATAACTTTTTCTTTCACTGTAAAGCATGTGGAGTGAAATTACTGTTCTTAAGTTTTTAGAAGACTCAGTGGTGCAGGGAACTGGGATTCTAATATGCGGCATTTGCGCAGCAGGTGACTGCTCAAACCCCACGGCCACCCTATACAGCTCTTAGTATATTATAATACTATAACATTACTATACATAACATTTTATTTATTTCCTCCAGTAAACAAAGACCACAACGAAGTGATCCAGTCAACTTCTTGGAAGAAAGACGGCAAGCTACTGGCGACGTCGTGCAAAGATAAGAAGGTGCGCGTGATCGACCCTCGCGCCTCCACGCCGGTACTGGAGCTGGCGAACAGCCATCAGAACATCAAGGACAGCAGGGTTGTGTGGCTCGGAGACCAGGACAGAATACTTACTACAGGTGAGATATTGTATGACACTTGGCAACATCTTTGGCAATCGTTATAGGTCAGTCGGAGGCCTAAAGTCTGACAACTAGTTTAATCCAGATTACCGATTTTCCTCCTAAAATGGTTAAGAAAGTCAGATAGCAGTCGCTTCGTATCAAAATCTGGTGATCAGCCGCATGGGGTTCAATCAAGTGGTCGGCACTTGTTCCAAAAATACATGGGATAAGGAGATGATGATATTTAAACACTGATTTGAATGAGCTGTAGTTTGAGTGTGAACTAGTAACTAATGTCAGTATTCCAATGAGTTTTTATTAGTTTATCGCTATTAATATTTAAATTAAACGTTGGTAAACATAAGGTTTCTAAATTTTTGTCGACTTTCGATTGCGTATTTGTTCGAATTGGTGTGGATCGATCGAAGATCAGACACATTTGATGATCTTCGGTCTTAGTAATTGAACCATAACCCTCTCAAAAAGTGTTATCATATTTTGAGCTACGCCAAACTACAAGGGCATTTGCCGTTTCGACATTTAAACCTGTCGAAACCTATTCTTAGGCGTAAATTCATTCATTCAACACTCATATTTACATGCCCTATGCCCAACGCTTTTAGGCTCTGCCTCGAACATATTTTATGTCTGTGATTTTTAGACTAGAGTTTATCCGGGCCTTTACAGCATTTTGAGTACCCTAAGTAGTACGTTGGATTCAGTGATATACCAAATTTACGCGTCGATTTAGCGCACTGTCAGTCAGATACTTTCGCATCTATAATATGAGTAGAGGTAGGTGAAACGACTTACGACACAATATGTCATGGATTGCAAGTAAAGTAAAGCGACAATGACCATGGTCAGTAGCTGTCTGCTCAACCATGTCAAATAAATGTCCTGCCTGACTGATTGACTGACGCACAGCATTAACCGATGGTCGTAGAGAAGAGAAATTTGGAACTTTTAAGAGAAATTTTAGGGTGTAGGTCGTAGGGGTTTGTATGTGGAATTATACAGTACTCGCTAGCGTCTCCGTCGAATATTTGTATGAGAAATTGTGGAGCGACACCTGTCGGTGACGTGAAGAACTAAAATATCTCATACAATTATTGCGAGTGACGCTAGCGAGTATATATGGCAAACTCGTAATAGGGGTACAGGTCACAGGGGCACAGGAGAAGATGCAGGCACCAGTACCATATACGACAATACCTCACCTGAATCAAACTTGCAAACTTCAATGGTGTTAATAATGTTAATACCTTGGTTCTTATCCATACTACTGTGTCAACTGACTGTTAATTAGCAAGAATCCTTTCTCATTCTTTAATATTAAATTCGACTTTTTCACTATTCTTCCATCAAATTTTACTTGTGTCAAAATCAAATATGTTTTGATGCACAAGATGCCTGGCTGAGTTCTTCTCAAGAGGCTAGTTTCCGAACCGGTTGTCAAAAACCGATAAATTTTTCACTTTCTTAAATTAATTGATATTTTCGTTTTTGGTCCCCGTCAGGTTTTGATTCGGCGCGTCTACGTCAGATCATGATCCGTGATCTGCGCAACTTCTCGCAGACTCAAAAGACCTTGGAGCTGGACTGTTCCACTGGGATTCTGATGCCGTTGTTTGACGCCGACACCAATATGCTGTTCCTCGCTGGCAAGGGGGACACCACTATACTCTATATGGAGCTCACTGACCGGGAACCGTATTTGATCGAGGGATTGAGGCATTCCGGTAAGTTTTATTGAATCATAAAAAAAATTAAGAGAGTGCGGGCAAAACATGATCTTCAGTTCGGTATTTGGTCGTCCACTCCACCTTACAGATAACAACCAAATAATGCTACCTACGTGACGTCGCGACAGTCACTGATACAGAGATAACGTTCCAAGAAGCCAATTGTGCAATTTTTATCGCCACGATCTGTAAAACAGTTTAAATTGAATGATATCAAAAATGTGTGTGTGTTTATAGGTGAACAAACGAAGGGAGCATGTTTGGTGCCGAAGCGAGCCCTTCGAGTGATGGAAGGTGAAGTGAACAGGGTTCTGCAGCTCACTGGCTCCTCTGTGGTGCCCATCATGTACCAAGTGCCGCGTAAGGTATGCACTATTGCTAAATAATTTTTAATAATTTTTTTTAATGATTATAAATTTGCCCCCCTTGAAAATAGTTTCTTGGCATATTTTGAGTCATATGTAATGTTACAGAGCTATCGGGAGTATCACGCAGACTTGTACCCAGATACTAGCGGCTCAGTGACATACCTCAGCTCCGGCATGTGGCTCGATAACCAGGACCATCCTGTGCCGAATATATCATTGCGTCCAGATGCCAATAATTGTAGTCAGGTAATATGTTTTAAAAGTTAATAATAGTCAATATAGAAAAGAGTTACCCTATAAGGATTTTAAACCACTTGTTACTGTGTTTCGTCCGGATGGAGACACGCAAAAAGTGGTCATCATTCTACTGTTCTTATCCCATGTTATTTGTGGTCATTGCAATATGTTTCTCTCCATTTCTCTGTCAGTCGACATATCTGTATTAACTCCCTTTCTAGTCCTATCATCTTTCACACAATCCATTCACCGTTTCTTAGATCTACCTCTCCCCTTGTTATATTAATGTATTTGAATGTATTGACGGAGGTTTAGTTGTTTGGTAGGATGTGGTTTACAGAAAAAAAAATCACGACTTTTACGTAGGTAACAGGTTTTTAGGTCTTAAATTTATTTTTTGTGTAGTAGTGCTGCATGTGTGTGGGTGATTTTTATATTGAGTTTTATTTTTAAGAACAATATTTGGGTTATTAATTGGATGTAATAACAGCGGGAGTTATGATAACGTATGGATGTTATAATAATAACGATACTAAACCATTTCGGAAATATTCTAACAATATTATTTATAGTGGTTTTTGGAAGTGGTTATATAATGACTTTATGTTTACATAAATATGTTATTTTAATTGTAATTGACGTGAGTTAATTTTTTTTTATAAATCGGGCGAAGTTTTTTTATATGTGTTTTATGCAAGTGTGTATTTTATTTTAGTTTGTGTGCATATTTTTTTTGTAGTGGTGTGCTCCTTTTTTTTGGTGTTGTGTAGTTTGGAACTATAATTTAGTGGGTGGCAATTTGGTTATTATTTATGTAAAGTGAGTATGTTTTTTTTATATCAACCTAGTATTTTTTGCAAAGTATGTCTTCATTTATTTATTTATTTATTCAATAATTAGAACGGCATATAATGCCAATTACACTAATCAGACACAGGTAATGCAATATACACATAAAATTTAATATAAAAACTAAAAATGTTCATGTTTGTTTTCCCGCTTTAGATACATCGAGGCAACTTGGATGAAGTTGTAAAAGCTATACTGGCAATGCCGCCTCCGAAGAAGGTAGATGGCAAAAAAACAACAGCACCGGTTAAAATCGCGGAACCGGTTAAATCGATAACAAAACCTCAATCGCCACCAGAACCGAAAGACGAGGACCGAATTGACTTCGTCAATGTTAAAGATTTAATAAAGGGTATGGAAAAGAAAGAACCCAAACCTATTGACGCAAAAGAAACTAATGGTTTCCATAAGAAGATTACCGATAATGGTCTTGACAAGAAAACTAATGACGTAGAAGTTGAAAATGTGGAAGCTGTCGTTGATATTGTACAAACGTGTGAAAATACTGAAAAGACCGCGGAAAAGACTGAAAAGAACGAGAAGACCGTTGAAAAATCTGACAGTACGGAGTCTAATGAAGGTTCTCTATCAAGGAGTGATAGTTTAATCAACGGTGTACAAGTGCAAGCGCCCAAACCTTTGCCAAGGTCGTCGATTTCCGAAGGTGGGACCATGGAGGAGCATTCAGAAGCTCCCAAACCTAAACCAAGAACCACTGCCGCCCCTGTTTCTGGTTATAAGGTATTCTGCGACTTATTCTTAATAACTTTGCCTTTTTATAATCTTTTATTGAAACTTGTTGTTAAGATTTTATTTGCAGTATTGAAAAATCGTGTCGTTTATTTATTATGCTTGATTTGGTTGTGTGTGTTATTTAAATATATTTTGCTAGTTATGTGTTAGTATTTATTATACTATTTATAAAATTTATGTTTAAGGAAAAATATATTTTCAATGTTTTTGTTTTTTATTTTATTTTTATACGCTATTAATGAGATAAATCATATTTTTTTAGTAGAATTCAAATGTTTTAGTCAATTAATTGTATAATTTTAGCCTCGTCTCGGGCCGAAGCCGTTTTCAGCTTCATCAGGCTGTGAAGAGTTCTCCTTCGACAAAGTATTCTCCGTGCCTGCTGTTCCTGGCATCACCAAGTCCGATTCAGGTACCATTGTATAAATCACTACACTAATTTCGAAGCAGTTCTAAAGCCTTTTTTGTTCTTGGCATCTGCCTCACAGGGACCGTCATTAATAGTGATCATATTAATTATTCAATCATGGCTAGTTTTTTTTAACAAATCCATACCATGTAAGGCTTTAGATGAGGAGCGCATTATAGATTTAAGAAACCTCATTATTTGGCGTTCAAACTGATGGGTGGCGCCATCTTTTAAATGAGTTATCAATCATTATGTTCACTTTTTACCGCTGAACCGATTTACGCGTCTGTGTAAGTTTGTCATTGCGAACTCATCATCGTCCCTGGCCTTATCCCATACATTGTTAGGGTCGGTTGATTCAACCCGATGTGGCTGATCACCTGATTTTTATCCGAAGCTACTGCCATCTGACTTTCGCAACCCCTTTAACGAGGAAAATCTGTGATCTGGGTTAAACCAGTTGTCAGATTATTTTAGGCCTCCGACTGACCTGTAACGATTGCCAAAGATGATTAATTGGCAACCGGGACCGACGGCTTCACGTGCTTTGCGTTAATGATATGCGCAATAGCAACTGTGCCACGAGCTCCTCTTTTGTCATTGCGAACTATTTGCTCCGAAATTTCGTACTGTTTTTATGCAGCTTATATTAATTATGTGTTACTAAGGGCCCCATACATTGACTCCTCGACACAGGTGTATTGATAAAGTGCTACCGATCGCCCGAAGCAGTGACGTATGTTCGAGTCATTGGGTCCTACCATGAGCTCTTATCGCCATGATTTTATGAGACAAATGTATATGACGTGTATACATCTGTCACTGTTGCACAGCTGAACTATTATTGCAATAAGAGATTATGGTAAGGTTAGTATATTAATGTTGTATTGTAGCCACGTCGCCGATATCCGGCCATACTGCGACAACCCCGGTCACGTCTACTCCTGTCACCAAAGACTCCTCCGAGGAGAAGGATAAGTCGCTGTCCCCTACCAGTGACGTCGAGAATGCTACTCATAAAGGTACAATAAATAATAATTAGCTACTCGTAAACATAAAAAAAAATACTTTAAATTTTTTTTTATTTAATAAGAGCCGCGTTGGCTGTGGGGTTTTTAGCAGGCGTCTGCGACGCAAGTTCGAATCCCAGCAGGGCCTGTATCAATTAGTTTTTCTTAAAACTTATGTGCAGTGATTTCACACCACATGCTTTACGGTATAGGAAAACATCGTTAGGTTAGGTTAGTATGTATAGTGCCTGAGATGGCGATGGACTCACCTTGTGTCACGTTTGCACTTAATCTTTACTTACCCCTTCGCGGACCCTTCTGGAATGATGTGAGCATCTTTTTTTTTATATTTGACCAGAACATATTTAATCCGCCCTTCAGGATTATGTGTGGAAACTAACTTGTCTCTATTTAAATAAAGCAATTCATTTATGCATTCCACTCAATAGAATCGAAGGATTTAATTATTTGATTAACATCAATGAAACTACATAAAATATCTAAATTGAAAATATCTTTATTTGAATAGATTTTTAATAAATCCCGAGAAGAACCCGATAAGAAATTCAGTATTTACAAAAAGATTTGCACATAAAATTGATTAGTTGGGTTGAGAGATGAACGCGCCATCTTTTAATGTTAATTTAGAAAAATAATCCCGATGTGGTATGTTGTAGAAGAGTACACGAATGGGAAGTCAGACACGAGCCTGGAGGAGGAGGTGAACTCCTCGGATTCTGGCTACCGACCCAAGACGCCCAGTACGGCCGAGAGGAGGAAATTATTCGAGAGTACCGAGTAAGATTTCTTTCTTAAAATCTAAATATATATAACTCAAAGGTGACTGACTGACTGGCATTGTGATCTATCAACGCTCAGCCCAAACCACTGGACGGATCGGGCTGAAATTGCATGCAGGTAGATATTATGACGTAGGCTTCCGCTAAGAAAGGATTTTGATTAATTCTACCCCCAAGGGGATAAAATAGGGGATGAACGTATGTATGAAACTTTGGCAATTTTAAACAGATATATTATATAAAACTACATCTACGCGGGTGAAACCGCGGGGCACAACTTGTACTATACATAAAAGTCGCAATTTCGTTACGGGTCTTTAAACGGTTTTCTATACTAATATAATAAAGAGGAAAGGTTTGTATGCATATTTAAAGCGAATTGGCTCAAAAAGAACTGCACCGATTTGAAAAATTCTTTCAATAAAATATAGCTACATTATCAGCGAGAAATATAGGCTATAGATAGAAATATAGAAATATATTTCATTCCTGTACTCCCACGGGAACGGGAACTAAACAGGTGAAACGCGTGACATCAGCTAGTCTCTAATATTTAGGATTGAACTGTTTGAAAATTTGTTACTCAAATTGAAGCGAGGGCGGGTCGCATTATCGTAAACGCAAAGTCGTTTCTGCGACACAGCGCAAGCTCAAGCTGGAAGGAATACATATGAAGGCGACTATTATCCCGTATATATGTTCTTTTTAAATTAACTTGAATGAAACCAATAGTGTTAGTTTTAAATTCAATTAACACGCTTTTCTGTTCGCTAGAAATGTTGTGTAGAACAACGAGACGACTTCCTAAATGGATGGATCGCGCTATGGAGGATTACTGCTCATTTGATAAAACTCTAACTAGTAAGCTATTCCCAATAATACTCGACCGGCTGGAAGTTTTCAATAGGACTAACAAAATCTATTTCTATAGCGTATTGCGATAAGGTATAATTTGTCTTGCAGAGTAACTCAATCGGTGGCGGATCACCGTCGTACTTACATGCGCTCCGTGAGTGTTGCCGTAGAATCTGACACACCGCCTTCACCGGCACCTCTAAGGTATAACATTAAAACTGCATATTATTCTCATGTAAGGTGTGTTTTTAGAATTTCAAGAGACATTTATATACATCTATCGCTTTCTCATGCTTCACAAACGTATTGAACTTATCCGACGTCGTGAATAGTATTCTATCCATTCGTCACTTACGTTACTAGAGATAAACGAATCCGTAATTTTGTTACTTTATTTAATACTTTCATTACGATAACTTATCGTTAAAATTATTATGAAATCAAAGGTCTCCATAGATCAAATATAATAGATAACGGGATAGCAATCCATATGTGAACTTTGGTAGGTTATTGAAAACGGCCGTTAGAATTTCTTCTCAGACGTTTGTAAGCCTTTCCTGACAAATCATTCCATGTATATTTAGTAAAGCTATTGGTGTAGACAGGAGAGGCTTCAACTCAGGAGCTGTAGACAAAGTAACATTATCATCACATCAGTGACATATGTGACATACGTGCAAGCGTGAGAGAATGGTACTTTGTCTAGGCCCACAGGACTCGCAGTAGCTTCTTTACGGCTCATTTTCCATCTGAGTATCAACATTTCTACGCTATAGCACAGTTCATAAAAACGTGGAATATTGAAGTACATTGAATGTTGTTTTAGACGCAGGGACTCTCTCAAGACACGCAAGAGTCCAGATCGCGAAGAGAAGCGAACTTCGGTACCGAATGTCACTACTAAGCGGACATCTACTGTATTCGGTGAGTTTAATTACTTTGTTCCAGAACAGTGTTCCCCGAAAAATTGTTTGTGTATTCTCTTTTATATCAAATCTTTTGATCCTTTTTTATAATATTAATTATATTGAACAGGCAAGGTGTCCAAGTTTCGTCACCTAAAGGGCACGCCACTACACAAGTCCACCCACGTGGAGAACATCAAAAACATCAGCAGACAGGTCTCCGGCGAGTGCAATGGGTTCTATGGTGAGTTTTTATTATAAGCGGCTAGTAATTGGTGTTGTAGATTTATAAATTTAACACTATACTGAGCTACCCGCAGTTGATGCTTCCGGTAGTGCGAGCTGGTCGTCCTGACTGATTTTATTATGGTCAAAGTTAGGGTTGGATAGGGTTGTGTTCATCATGCATCCTCAGTGGAGCATTGGCGACAAATAAAATTTACACTTCACTAGTTGTGCCCTTTTGTAAGGTGTAGTTTAATTTAGCTCGAGGAACGTGAGATCTCACAGTGATTCGGTTATGCTATACTATACTTTGTATTGTGGCAGCCAACGGAACGCGATGCGCGGTGCCCCTGAGCGGTGGCGGCGGGCGCGTAGGAGTGGTGGAACTGCCCGTCGGCAGCACGCCCGCCGCGCGCGCCGCGCCGCCCGCCCACGCGCACCCCGCCGCCCTGCTGCACTGCGCCGCCCTGCAGGACTGGGCCTGGGACCCCTTCCGCGACACCCGCCTGCTGGTCGCCTGCGACGACGGACTGCTGCGCGAGTGGATCATACCAGACAACGGTATGTATGCGGCCTGCTGCACTGCGCCGCGCTGCAGGACTGGGCCTGGGACCCCTTCCGCGACACCCGCCTGCTGGTCGCCTGCGACGACGGACTGCTGCGCGAGTGGATCATACCAGACAACGGTATGTATGCGGCCTGCTGCACTGCGCCGCCCTGCAGGACTGGGCCTGGGACCCCTTCCGCGACACCCGCCTGCTGGTCGCCTGCGACGACGGACTGCTGCGCGAGTGGATCATACCAGACAACGGTATGTATGCGGCCTGCTGCACTGCGCCGCCCTGCAGGACTGGGCCTGGGACCCCTTCCGCGACACCCGCCTGCTGGTCGCCTGCGACGACGGACTGCTGCGCGAGTGGATCATACCAGACAACGGTATGTATGCGGCCTGCTGCACTGCGCCGCCCTGCAGGACTGGGCCTGGGACCCCTTCCGCGACACCCGCCTGCTGGTCGCCTGCGACGACGGACTGCTGCGCGAGTGGATCATACCAGACAACGGTATGTATGCGGCCTGCTGCACTGCGCCGCCCTGCAGGACTGGGCCTGGGACCCCTTCCGCGACACCCGCCTGCTGGTCGCCTGCGACGACGGACTGCTGCGCGAGTGGATCATACCAGACAACGGTATGTATGCGGCCTGCTGCACTGCGCCGCCCTGCAGGACTGGGCCTGGGACCCCTTCCGCGACACCCGCCTGCTGGTCGCCTGCGACGACGGACTGCTGCGCGAGTGGATCATACCAGACAACGGTATGTATGCGGCCTGCTGCACTGCGCCGCCCTGCAGGACTGGGCCTGGGACCCCTTCTGCGACAAATAGGAAGACTGAACCCAGAATCTTTTAGAGAAAAATTATAATTGGATAGTGTGATGATGAAAAAAGCTTTCGCAGCTAGGCAGTGTTCACCAACATAAAATATTTCTTAACACATGTATAATGCTTTCTGTAGGTCTCCAAGAGTCAACGAACTCGCCGGCTCGGACGTTCTCGGCCCACCCAGATAAGATCTACATGGTGCGCTTCCACCCGACCGCGTCGGACCTGCTGACCACGGCAGCTCACGACCTGACCATCAAGATCTGGGACCTGAGCCCCGAGGAGCCCGTGGCCGCCATTACCCTCACAGGCCACACTGACCAAATATTCGCCATGGACTGGTCGCCGTGTGGGGAGTATCTCGCTACTGTGTGCAAGGATGGACTTATAAGGGTGAGTTTTGAGTTAGAGACATTGTTTTTTTATACTTGCAGTTTTTTGATGCATGAAACACGTGCATTTATTTTATATGCGAAGAATGCTATCGCAAGTTCGGATTTGAAGCATGACTTACTAGAGAGCTATCGAGTCCTTATCTCTTATGTAAAATTGAATGTGAATATTTTTTTATTGACGTGATTTACGTGTTAAGTAAATCAATATTGAAGTAGTTTTTTCAACTGTATTTTTTTAAAATATAGCTATATATTATAATGTGGTACATACGTAGGCTCTTACCTGTTTCCCCGATGGGGTAAGCAGAGGTGTTGTATTAACAACACTCACTTTACACCGAAGATGATCGCCGTCTCAGACACTATACATATGTCTTTGAATTACTCACGTGCAGGTTCTCACACGAAGTTTTCCTTCATATTTCGTTCATAAAATGTTGTATGTCAGATATACAAGCCTCGCAGCAGCACGGAGCCGATCCGCAGCGGCGCCGGGCCGGCCGGCAGTCGCGGCGCGCGCATTGTGTGGGCGCTCAGCGGGACTCATCTCGTCGTCACTGGATTTGACAAGTACGCAATCTATCTATACAGATCAATGTGTCTGTTTGTTATTCCAACATAACAGCTTTTCAATAAACGCATATGAAAGTATAAGATCCTCAAATGAGATTACCAATTTTTTTAATTTGTCTCTGTCTGTCTGTCCAATCTCCGAACCGGCTGGACCTATGGTGTATCCATAACGAATTTTCCACGTTAAAAATAAAAATAAAGCTTACGCCATCCCAGAAGGGGTATGCAGAGGTATAACAACAACACCCACATTTCACCGAATACGATTAAGTGCCAACGTGACCGAACGTCTTTGAATTATTGTTCAGACATATGCAGGTTTCCGTCACCGTGAAGCAGGTGGTGTGAAATAACTAAACATAAGTTTTTAGAAAAATTCATTGGTACAGGCCCCGCTGGGATTCGAACTTAGGTCGCTACTAAAGTATGACAGTATAATGGTATTGGTGATGTGTGCGTCAGGGTGTCGGAGCGTCAGATCCTGCTGTACGCGGCGCGGGACCTGTCGGCCGTGTGCGTCGTGGGGCTGGACGTGTCCCCCGCCATCCTGCAGCTGCACCTCGACCACGACTCCGGCACGCTCTTCCTCACTGGCCGGGTAACGATGCACACCTATCTAATGGCCGTACTACGCAGGGTGTCGGACAAAAAGGAACAGCTGTCTTCTAGAAGTTGTAGGGCTTTATGAATGAAATATCTAGCTCCAACGATAACGTAGTTATAGGCTATGGTTGCTAAGGGCCGAAGAACTCGCAGCCTTAAGCGAACGCGTGGCCGCTTTTACCTACATTACGTATGCGGTAATTAAACTTGTTCAATTAAGCTGAAGGTGTTTTCGAAAAATGGTTTTATGGGATTGTTTCAGGAATTAGTACGAGAAACGAAATAAGAACGTAGTAAGATTTCACGTGAATAACTCTACCTTACCTCTGATTTTTACGCTAAAATAAGGTCTTGATATAGTCAACTTTGAACATCAATTACTCGAAAACGGAAGAAGATATTTTTGTCATTATAATTCTATTTGCTTTCTAAAATTATACCCTATCACATATTTTAACACGTGTCCTATTTTCCCCGACATCCTGTATTTTGACAGTAAATAAAGACATACATTTTGAAGTCTTTAAGTTTGTCTCTATTGAGCACATACATATTAGTTCCATACATAGTAGGTTCTTTTATGTTTTAGTTTTATCTGTTCACATTTGTCTCGTGTATTTTATCATCTGTGTTAATATTTGTCTTGAGTTTATAACTATTGTATTGTCTAATATCGTGCTGATTTGTGAATAAAAAAAAATATATACTCACGCCTGTATTCCAAGGTATAGGCAGATATGTTGTAATAACAACACCCACTTTTCACCTGATTAAGTGCCAACGTGACTATTTGTCCCAGGGTGATTCAACAATATACTGCTACGAAGTGACATGCGAGCCTCCGTACTTATGTGCGTTGTCTCACCACCGCTCGCCCACGCTGCACCAGGGGATCGCATTCCTGCAGAAAAACCTGGTTGCCGTTGAAAAGGTATTTCCATCCATTTCAAATTCAAATCTATACTCTATGCAGTTAAATAAAATTGAAGTGTCTGTTTGTAAATAACAACATTCAATTATCTGTCTGTCTGTTTGTTCCGGCTAATCTCCGAAATGGCTGGATTGACGAGACTTACTGGCAGATAGCTAATTTTACAAGGAGTAACATAAGCTACTTTTATTTAAAAAAACATTAGGGTTCCGCGCACCACCCATGAAATCAACTCTACGCGGATAAAACCGCGATGGTTCAAAAAAAGCGATGGTAATTTTTAACTAACTTCAAATAAGAGGCGACTATACTATGTAATGTAGTAGTATGCAATAGTCATTGTTGTCGTTGGTGAGTTTGCCTACCGATCACGAGGACCCGGGTTCCTTTCCCAGGTCGAGGCAAAATAGGCGTTGGGTAGTTTTTGTCAAGAAATTAGCAATAAATATCCGGAGTTTGGAAGTTGGTGGTGTTTACCTACATCCCGTGCCTCGGGGCGCACGTTGCACCGTTGGTCCTCCGCCTGATCTCTCTCCGGTCGTGTCGGATTGTCTTCCATTGGACTGTGAGAGTGAGGGAATAAAGAGTGCATCTCTGCACTATAATATCTCTTGCCATCTTCTGATTTTCCTTGAGAAGAGCCGCCGGGGCCCAATTCGATTAGGAGATTATGTTATTATTACTTGTTAAGGATACAGTCTAATAATTTTGATCTACTTCGAACGTGGACTTTTGCTGAAAAAGAAAATATGGTGTTCATTAATATTGTATTATTTTCAGGTGGAATTCGCTCGAGCGCTACGATTGACAAATGGAAACATCGAGCCTCTATCATTCACTGTACCGAGAATAAAGGTCTGTTTAATTATTTCAATATGTAATCAAAATGTTGCTCATGCAGTAGGTTACAACATAACAATCTGAAAGGGTTTGTCGACTTAGAGCTATGGTAGTGGTTAAATAATAAATTTACTGATCATCATCCAGCATCTAATCCCATATTATGGGTGTGTATACAATGTGTTCTTCTCTTCCATTTGTATTCACTCCCTTTATATCTATATTATCTTTCACAAAAACTATTCATCACTTCCCGCAGAGTAAAACTGTTAATATATTTATAGTAAGTGGAAGTCCCGCGGTTTCACCCACGTGGTTCCCGTTCCCGTGGGAGTACGGGGATAAAATATAGCCTATATTAACCAGTGATAATGTAGCAATCAAATGGTGAAAGAATTTTTAAAATTGTTCAGTAATTTTTGAGCCAATTTGTTACAAACATACTTACATACTAATCTTTCTTCTCCTTAGTATTAGTATAGATGGATGAAACATATGAATTGTTCTGAAAAAAAAGTAGAGCCGTGTTGTTAATTTAAAGGATAATATCGTGAGGAAGTCTGCATATTATTTCTGAGAATATGGTGCTTGAGACGGCGATAACCATCTATCACGTTGGCACTTAATCATATTCGGTGAATAGTGGGTGTTGTAACACCTCTGCTTGCTGAAATTAAATAAATGTAAAAATGATTTTGTTGTTCAGAGCGAGTTGTTCCAAGACGACCTGTTCCCGCCGACGCTGGTGACGTGGGAGCCGTGGCAGAGCGGCAAGGACTGGCTGCAGTCCAAGGTGGTGCCGCCGCGCACTGCCAGCCTGCAGCCGCCGGGGATGGAGCCGCGTCAGTACATATTTATCTTGTCGACAAGCTTATTGTTTCATTCAACTAATATTATATTTGCACGCCACATGTTTTATGGCGAAGTTAAACATGTGAGTAGACCTTAAAAAGAGAAGATGCATGTATAGTGCCTGGGGCGGCAATAAACTCACATTCTGTCACGTTGGCACTTCATCTTCGGTGAAAAGTGGGTGTTGTTATTACAACACCTCTGCCTTCCCCATCGGAGGATACAGGCGTGAGCATATGTATGTATGCACATATTGTGGCAGTGTTTCTCCGCTCGCTACGTAGTTGGCGGTATTCGCTAACAATTGCAAAGTTTGAGTACGAGAACCTAAATCGCCCAATAAGGGTTTTCGAGCGCATTGCAGTATATATACAAGTCCAAATAGTACAGTTAGAGCCAGTGTTCCCCGGGCATGCTAGCTATTCGGCTAGACATCATGCACATTTATTCAAACAGAATAATGTACTTAAAATACAGGACAAACATAGAAGCAGGTGTGCTATATAATTAGGAAAAATCTAATTAAAAACTGATTAAATATAAAAAAAAAAGTTTTAAAAAATATATTCTATACATTGCTTTACAAGCTGGTTAAAACCTTTTTCGGTATAGTTTAGACTTTATGAAATATATTTGAATTATATACAAACATAGAAGCACACCTGCTTCTATGTTTGTCCTGTATTTTAAGGTTGACTAGCAGAAAATGCTTTAGCATTAATTCCACCTGTGTACGTTGTGCATAAAATATTCTCTCTGTTACTTTAGTATCAGCCCACACGGCTGCGTCGCCAGTAAGCCGCGACGCTCCGCCGACGAGCCGCGATAAGCCGCAAAAGAACAAACCGGACCTTATCAAGTCGCTGCCCTTCGACGCTAAGGACAATAAGGACAAACAGGAGACTGTAAGTACTTTTACGCCATTCCAGAAGGGTGTTAGGCCGAGGTGTTCTAACAACAACACCTACATTTCACCGAATTATTGAGTACCAACGTCACAGAGGATGAGTATCGCCGTCTCAGGCGCTATACATGTGTCTTTGAATTACTTCTCAGACTGCATATTGGGACTAGACATTGAGAATCGGCTTACTGCAGGCTATGTATGCTGCTTGTAATAGCAAGTGTTACTCGTGTGCTGCCTACAAGAATGATATTGTTTGTGTATACGCGACAAATTATAAAAATATGCAAGTTTATTCATATGAATGCACTAGCTGAGCATAGCCTAAGTTTTTTTTATTAAAAGTAGCGTAAACCTTCACCCCTTATTTTATCCGCTTGGGGGTAGAATTAATCAATTTTTATTCTTAGCCTACGTCATAACACCTACCTGCATGCCAAATTTCAACCCGATCCGTTCAGTGGTTTGGGCTGTGCGTTGATAAATCACTATGTCAGTCAGTCAGTCACCTTTGCGTTATATATATTTGGATTACTAAAAGTCTAAATTCTTCCTTAATTTGTTCCTGTCACAAGGTTTCGTAACCGACATGTATAAAAGGTATTCAAGCATCAATTGATGAAACCGACATTTAACCTTAAGGTGGCGCTAAACGTAATATTTTTTTAATTTTCACAGATAATGAAGTCGATGAGTGCAAAAATGCAAATGAACTTGAAGCTTGAACAAGACAACATGGAGGGCGTCGACGAGGCCGAGTGGGAACAGTAGGCAAGTGCAATTTACCTTACATAAGAGGC
The DNA here is from genome assembly GCA_929442735.1 of Watsonalla binaria. Lineage (NCBI taxonomy): Eukaryota > Metazoa > Arthropoda > Insecta > Lepidoptera > Drepanidae > Watsonalla > Watsonalla binaria. The sequence goes on from OV838938.1 coordinate 7,783,040, forward strand.
TCGTAACAATCACCTCTGCATTTACCTTATAGGAAGCACCGAGTCGGCTCGTGTGACTGTATACATTTATTTTAGTCTATCGACCGTTATACCTAACAAAATTGCTATCTCCAGAATGAAAATAAGGACAAAATGATACATTTGTTTATCTTTAGTGACCTAAATGGCAGATGGTAGTATTGACAATGGCCGTATATCGCGCGTTCAGCAATATTTCACGGAACTAATGCTGCCGTGGCATAACTATAATGCCGTTAGCTGACATCTGGTTGATTATATACTTTTAATGCTATTATAACGAAAAAAAATACTATCGATCTGTGTTTCCGAATTTTACCATTTATAATTACCTTGAATAGTTTTGGAAATAATCCAAGTAATTAAGTCATTAAAAAGTCACATCGGTTTATATTTTTACCCGAGTTCTTGCATGTTATTCAATGCAACGGTTTTGATAGATAGCATTATAGATATACTACGGCAGAATGATGGAGATAGAATAAATAATAATTATTAAAGAATTACGGTCATAAATCCTTGTAATATAGGTTAATTTTGAAAGCAGAAATGGAAGGTTGCTTTTTACCTGGCATTTTAATACGATTTGTAATGTGTAGAAAATCTTTCTTGAATGGAAAGCTCTTTAAAGACTGCTCTAATTGGCTTTCAATTGGTTGCTAATTATATTTTAACCTTTATGCATTTTACAGTCATACCGGCCGAATTCTATATGATAATCCATTATATTGGGACTAAATTAATTGAAATGGAGTAATCAACCACTGAATATTTTATAGAATTTTTTCCAGTGTACCGATACATCTCTTAGGGATTAATTGTAATTATTATTATGACATTTGAATCGACTATTTCCATGCTTACCCTTGTGAACTTTGAATTACATTTCACGTAGCATACAATTTTTTTTGCATATTTCGATTGCAATATTAGCTTTATTATGAATTGATATACACATAACTTACTGGATGATTTTTCAGGTTAGTTTTCAGAGATTTATGCACACACAATTATTTACTAAGTATTGTAGCAAAATTGATACTCTTGTCTCATATTTGTTTTTATCTTGATATAATTTGATAATTAATATGTATTCTTACCAAATGAGTCATATAGTAAGTTGTTATATATATAACTGCACCATGTAAGGTGTGATCTCAATGCATTCGACCAAAATCCTGTAACCATGCTCACTATTAATGCTCATTTTAGATTGTGCGTTTTGTTTGTGTTCTAATGTGGTTTGTGTCATAATGACCCGACTACGGCGAAGCAAGGAGGGTTATGATTGTTATGAATAACGCGAGACTTAAAAAATATTTCTTTGTAGCACAGACTATTGCTCTGTCCTCTAAAGGTCGCGTGATTAATCTAACCGAGGGATTTTACAGACTTTCTTGGTCGCATAAGCTTTGCTTCAACAGTTGATCCATTTGTATGCAAATAATAAAACATAATGGCATACCTACAATATAATACTCATTCACTTAACATTATCTCCCAAACAAAGACTTAGATAATTCTTGGCTAAAAAGTAGTTTATCTCTTTTCGTGCTACGGATATCAAAAGCGACGGGCATAGTTTCAGTCCCAGTTTTAAACCTTGGCTAGGTTTAAACCATGTTTTGTAATAAGAGACCAGTAGGTCTAAAAATGCCACTTTGGGAGAATCATAATGTGATCCGAATATGATTCATCATCGAAATGACAACATGGTCACTTAGGTGCAATTCATATGATTCACGAATGATGAATATTTCGCAATTCACCTGTTTCACACTCTCCTATGAAGATTCCTAAAATGGTCCACAACATATTAATTGCTTTTGTGACAAATAGCATCATAAAAAGTTAGTTAGGGACTAACATCTACAATTATTGTAATCATTCGAGAATCATAATTTGAATTGTACCTAAGTGACCATTTTGTCATTTCGATGATGAATCATATTTGGATGACATTATAATTCTCACAAAGTGGCCTTTTTAGACCTACAGAAGGCTAGTTTCTGAACCGGTGGTAAATTCTCGACATTCATAAGTGCCTTACCAGGGCCTAAACCGAATAAATATTATTGATTTTCATTTTTCATATCTATCTGAATTATGACACAAATTACCCAACCACATTCCTATGTTTGCCATAATGAAATGCATTTATTTACATGATTGCTACGTACTTTATATATTGTAATGATATAATAATACATAGATGTATCTATACGGTTTTATATGTGTCACGTAATTGTGTAAGTATATATAGGGTACTTTATACTTGTTAGGGAATTGAATTGTCAACGTAACCAATATATCTATAGTGTTTAATATAGTCTGGGTCTAGGTTATCGTTTGTAAATGGTGGAAATTATGCCTACACATCTGTATGGTTGAATTTGTATGAAACTATGTATGGTTTCACACAACTGAACTGTCCTCAGTTGCTCTCAAGTTTTTGTGATATAATGCCTTCCTTTTTTGGGCGCATAACGTATCTATACGTTTAATATCATTGATCATAACCCCTATGATGGAGGGTTTGATGTGTTGATTTTGAGAAAAAAATCCTGCAGAACTGAGTTTATTTTCCTTATAAAGAAGCATTCCATTTTCAGTATTATTTACAAACGTTCTAAACCGTTGAAATATTGTGAACATTGCAGGCAGAAAATAGAAAACTACTCTAAGCTTCCTTTACCGACACTTCCGGTCATTTGCCCATCATTATACTCTGGAGGAAATCTCCTCCTCGAACATTGCGACATGAGCGCTATGATTATAACGCTCATGTCGCAGCACATGTTCGATATATTCCATTTCTCTTTATCACTGTCATTAGTTCTCTGGATAAAAGGACTACTGCTCATGTAAGGCCAGCGCTCTTAACTCTATTTTTTTTAAAGATTTTTTTAAAGTATTATAGTTTTAATTGATATAGTGTATAACTGTTTTTCCTCAACATTGGTTTCACCATTCAAACAATAACTTGGTCCTAGAGGCATTGTATATGGATACAAGTATTTATAGTGGTAGTAAGCGCGATATAGTACCCGCTAGTGGATGCCATACTCACACATCACGTTTTTGCTCAAATCGCCAAAGAGTAATTATTTTTTTGTTCTTTTCGAGATTTTGTATAAGCCGTTTCGAATCTTGAAGATTTTAAATGTATTTACTTTGAGGTTATTATATATTGATACTATATATTATCGCAAATATTTTAACGTTAGGTTGGAGCTCCAGTCATAAGCGGAGCGATGGACTAAATTAATAGTTTGATATGATACGTGTAACTTTTTATTAAAATAATGTTTATCAGACTCGTTCATGACGGGCTACAATCTAAATACACATCATGTGTTAGTACTATATAACATGAAATTATACTTAAATAAGTATACAATGTAAGCTCTCATTAATCTTTTGTATAGTGTGTGAATGTGACAGTTTAGCATTTCGCTTTGGGGTAGACTACGAGGCTTACCATGAGCTCTTATTGCCATGATAGTTGCACTTTGTGACAGTGACAGACTTATACAAGTCATATACATCGCACCCTCAGAACGATAGGGGCTCAAAAAACAAATGTTTTTGGAAATCCGGAAAGTTCGGATTCATATTTTACTAGTTTAGAGTACAATGAGATTTTTTTTTATATTTTTATAGTAAAGTCTAGGTTGTGTTTGGCCAATAATTTTTTATTGCAGTTTTTTTTATATCTCCGGGTATAATAAAATTTTTAAGATCTCTCAATGATTTTAATTCGTTTTCGCTAAATTTGGAGTTGAGCCCCTATCGTTCTGAAGATGCGACATCTGTCTCATAATAAGAGTTTGACTATCATGGCAATAGGAGATTATAGTAGGGAGAGTTTTCCACGGTTTCCCTAATCAATACCCGTTAGCGTCACAGCACCTCCTAGCGGTAACGTAACAAACTAAAATGACATACAAATATTGTACGGTGACGTTAGCGAGTATAGTTTATGAATACAGTGTAAGACTCGTCATAGGGCTTCTGTGTTATTCTGTAAGGTTAGCGACAAATTCGACGGCTAGTGTCGGTTTCAAACATACGAATTTAAACTTTATTGCGCTTGTATTATGTATCAATTTCCTATGATTCAAACTGACACTCGACGTTGAGTTCGTCGTTGGGACACCCGTGGGAAGAGCGAGTGATCATGTCCATTCCCAGCAAAAGAAAGGTCTTCCAGCCAGGCGGATGTCATGCCTGGGGAACGCTTGAAAACTCTTATTTCGCGATTTAGGTTCTCGTGTATTTGTGCTTAAACTTCGCATTTGATAGCGAGCGCCATCTATGCAGCGAGTGGGGAAACCCTGCTGCATACCTCTCAGAATAACACACCTGGTCAACTTACTATTGTGTTACGATTCATTTCTAAGACATTGTTTGATGTGCGTTTGAATGAAGTTTAGGGTTTCGTGAATAATTATTAACGATAACATGACAATTTGTTCTCGCTTGCTATTTAGCTTAAGCCTTATGTATTTTATCTGAAAGTAAAAAATCGCTTGACGAAAACTTGAAAATGCAAACTGCAATATCACACTTACGTATGTACTAAAAATTTCCGATTGCGGCTTTGTCCGTATGTTTTTTTTTATCTCCCAAGCACTTTATCTTATTTCTATTTGACGTTCATCTAGTTTAATTCGTGGAGTAAAATTTCATACAAATCAAGGTCGGTTTTCCTAATTAAGTAACAAACATCGAAACTTTCACACTTACCGTATTAATAGGTTATTCTGCCTGTAGCATTGCACTAGGCGTGGGAAGAGATTCATTTCTCGTATCAATTATTTATAATATTTGTTACTGTAATATAATCCAAAGGAAACTTTATATTTTATAGGGATTGCAGTTTTAATAAAGAGATTGGGGCTCGATGAAAAGCAAAATCTACTTTTGAAAGTATAGATTAGGTCTCTGAACACTTTGCATTGAAAAACCCTTCTTGATTAGAATCTCGTATTTTTTATGTTTATTTAACAAATGAGTTTTAAGACATGCCAAAATAGGCCTCATGCTAAATGAGTTTAAGGTTGAAAGTTTTGTGGGCCAAAACCAATGGGCCTATGGATGTATGTACTCAGTGCCTCACACTCTAACCGATAGAGTGAGGGAGACGGTATCATATCGGCGAGGCATACCAAGCTGTCGTATTATTTACTTAAATATTACGATTAGATGTAATTTTTAAATAACTAGTCAAAATAAATTCTTTAAATTATAAAAAAACTTATAACATATTAATTTAATTAAGGTTTCTTATACATATACATTCACAGTGTATACATACGACTGTCTTGTAAACGAAAATCTGCTTTCAATTCTTTAAAAGGTGTTTTTATTGATTTTATATCATCCTTAGTTTCAATGGAAGAAGTTATGTACTTTTAATGGACCATCAAGCAATAAGCACACGTATTCATATCAAATGTAGGTCTAAAATATTTTATGTACACTGTATTGAATATTGTAAGCACGCACTTAGCACGGACGATTTGTATATTTGCATCTAATCTGTGACTTTACAGTGGAAGCACAATAAGTGACAGTGGGTCAAGGAAGCCCAAACCATCGACACCATTTCGCACCCTCAGAACGATAGCGGCTCAGCTCAAAACTTTACTTAATGATAGTTTTATACTAAAATGTAATTCTTGTCTCTCGGGATCGTGCCAAGAAGGCTGGCAGCATTGCTACGTTGAATAGCAATGCTGATTCTCTGAGCGAGAAAAGCCCCAGCCCGCGTGTCACGAGAAGCTTCTACCAGATGACGTGCAACCTCTTTGAAAAGTTGATGAGCATCTGGACCCCAAGGTCTCAGAGTTTCAACCGCAAATTCAGAGAATATGTATCCTTTACTTAATTATGTTAAGATCATAATTTCTACACGAAGTTTTAAAAAATTATAAAAAAATATTTTTGTTTCACTCTTATCGACAATGCTCAACCTAACTATACTTTAACGAATAATAATAATAATACGATCTTTGATTACGATTTAAAAAAATGTTATACTGAGCCCTTATCGTTCTGAGGGTGCGATTTGTTTATTTATTACAATGTTCAAAATTAACAAGTGTCTAGTAGATTTTTCACCAACATTGAATTTGTTTCCGACTGAGAACGTCTTATTGTGTAAATTATATCTTTTATATTAGAGTGTGTAAATGAAAAAGGAACAGTTGTCTTCTTTAGAAGTTTTATGAATAAACTAGCGGATGCCACGTGGTTTCACCCGAGTACCCGTGGGAGTACGGCGATAAGATATATACACGCTGATAATGTAGCATTCAAATGGTAAAATATTTTTTTTAATTGGTACTTTATACATACAAATCTTTCCTCTTTATAATATTAGTATAGATATCACCATGATCACGTCACTCACACACAAAACACGTTATCATGGAGAGTGGTACTCATATCTCTACAAACATGGTTTTGTGGGATTATATCCAGATTTATTAATAGGCTGCAAAGTCTTACGTTTTAGCTGACTTCTATCGGAAAATAAGATCTAAATTTGGACAAAATTACTACTATTATAAAGAAGAAAGATTTGTGTGTATGTTTGTAATGAATTAACTCAAAAACTACTGTTCCGATTTCAAAAATTATTTCACCATTCGAAAGCTACATCATCAGCGAGTAACATAGGCTTTATTTTATCCCCGTACTCACACGGGAACGGGTGAATCCGAGTAACGTCCGCTAGTCGTAAATAAATGTGACATTAAAAGGCTTAATTTGGCCAAAAACGTCACATAAACTAAGACCATGTCAAACTACTAATGTAGTATGTATTAATAGAGAAGTAATATCAGTAATTTTTCATTACAAGTCCATTAGATGCTCATTTATGTATTTTTTAATGGGTGTGTTTAATCTGTCATGTCTATTTGCGAACCGAATGTAATAATTAATCGCACTATTATAACGATTGTAGTAATTAATATGTAAATTATCTAATAACAATAATTATTTAATATTACTTGAATTACTTTAATACGTTGGCTGCGGTCGAACACACTACGTAACTGGTGCGTTATTCTGTAAGGTTTATCAGCGTCGACCGACGACCGTTGGTTTGAATCATAGGAAATTGATACATACATAGAGGATAAGGTGCAATTTCGTTTCTTTAAAACCGACACCTTACGACGAGTGCGACGCTGAGAACCTTAGTGAATAACGCGGTTGGGCCTGTAGACAAAGTAACGTTATCGTTCGACATAGACAGGAACGATACAAAATGTACGGGAATGACATGTGTCACGTGACTGATTTATGTCATTTCCGTACATTTTGTAGCGTTCCTATTAGCGCAAGCGCGAAAGAATTTTACTTTGTCTAGGCCTACTGATTGCGCAACAAAAAGTGTGTTTTCGCAGCTAAAGTGTTATATATCTCGCTATATTTAAGAGACCCTTCCAATCTCTCTAAATAATTTCCGAACCAAACTAGTGGAACGACAATATCCTCAAAATGATGGTTATCTTCCAAATTGACAATTATATCATCTTAAATATGTAAAGCTGCAAATTCAACGTAGTGCCAACGAAACGATGTCCATTTAATGAATTGGTGTTTTCCGATTTAAATCGGCAATTAATTAAGGAAATTACTCGTAAAGTGAAATACTAGTGATTTATTTGTTTCGATGTGAAGTGAGTTGACATCTAGCCTTATGCGAGTTTTCTTAAAATGCCGTCACAAGACATCGCGTTGACGTAAATACCATCTTTGGGCCGACAGATGGCGCTATTTCGATCCTATACAAATCTGCGTTTACGTCAATGCGGTGACTTGTGACAGTGGCAATGATAACCTCGCACTAGGCCCTCTGGTCATTTATTATAATGAATACTATAAATATTAATTTGGGATTTGTCAAATGGACTAACAAGGCTCCAGTATTTCATTAGTGTTTTCGCTCAGTTTATGAAACCCTAATCGCTAACAATGTATAATAAAAGCACATACGATACCTATTGTGCGAGTGCGTGTAGTTTTGTATTTTTGGATGTTGTAAACCCTACAGATATTCTAGTGTTAAGGCTCAATATTTGGAGATATTTTTATTATTTTGCATTTTTTTATTAAACTCTTGCTAAATTTTGATGAGTTTTTATTGTATGTCCTTGTTGTACTATCGATTATCTGTTAAGAATAGTAGAGTCTATATTACAATGTAGGATACCCGTTTCAACGGTTATCGATGAAAATTCGAATTCTTCTACCATATTGTCGATATTAAAAACCTGCATTTATATATAATAAAAATTGTGAATTGTTGGTCAAAATTTTGCACTGAGTTTGAGACACTAGACATCTGTTATTTTAAATCTAGCCTATTATATTACTAGCTGTCCCGTTTGCCCTCGCGTAAACTCAATGGCCACATTTCGCGTCCGTTTTTTCGTTATTACCCGTACATACATAGGTATGCTCAAGCATGTATTCCCCGGGGATGTAGGCTGAGGCCCACACCCACTTTTAATCGAAGATGTTTCAGTGCCAACGTGACGGATTGTAAGTCTATCGTCGTCTCAGGCACTATACATACGTCTTTGAGTTAGTTCTCAGACATTGCAGGTTTTCTCAAGATGCTTTCCTTCACCGTAAAGCATGTGGTGTGAAATTACTGTACATAAGTTTTTTATATAAACTCATTGGTACATATGCCCCGCTGGCGTTCGAACTTGCGTCGCTTGCGTAGCAGGCGACTGCTGAAACCTCAAGCCCAACCACCACACCGTATAGTAAGTATATTATACTTTCATATACATTCAATGAAAAACTACTAATTTGGAATTACAAATCGACACTTGCATTGCACTGAAGGGCTTACAGCTTACTTTGTAGGTACGAACTACGTCTAGGATTATTATTACTGTACAAGCCAGTATCGATTAAAGTGCGGCGACTATGCTGGCAATGTTATTGACGTCATGGTTTATGGTAGTAATTAATTTGTTGACTGTGCTACCCTCAGCCAATTGATCTTGTACCTCCAATTAGCGGGCTTTGTCCAACATCGTAGCCGACTGTTACATTAATCAAAACCTTAAAAATATCTTTATTTCATCAGACTTCTCACAAAGTACTTTCAAATCGTCAGAAGGCTGAATGTTACCTCCGGGTTCGGAAGGTTGCTTGTGGTAGAAGCACACTTTACAAAAATATTTCTACAATTTGTGATGGTTACAAGATATCTCATGAGTATAGTTAAGGTAAGTCCATAAATGAAAATTTATTCCATGGAAAATTGTAGTGAGGTTGGCAAATTCACGCCAGTCAAAACAAAGGTTGATATATCCTTCAATGAAAATCCTTCATGGAAAACTATAAACCTGGTAGGAAAAATCCGGTTGAGGCATGATAGTTGAATTAATAGTATGAGACAGATGTATATGACGCGTATAAGTCTAAGTCACTGTCACACAGTGGAACTGTGATGGAAAAAAGAGCGCATGGTTAAGCAACAGTTCGCAGCACACGCTAAAATAAAACTTCTCACAACAATTACTATAGCTAAGAGATTTTTATTTTATCTTATTCGCCGTAGGTATATACGCCAATATAGCATACATACAGGACATAGCCAATCGGATTAGCAGGCTTAAGTGGCAATGGGCAGGCCACATTGCTCGAAGGACTGATGGCCGCTGGGGCAGTAGAGTTCTCGAGTGGAGACCACGTACCGGCAAGCGCAGCGTAGAGCGCCCCCCCGCGAGATGGACGGACGTTCTGGTCAAGTCCGCGGGGACCCGCTGGATGCAGGCCGCTTCCAATCGGGTGAGGTGGAAATCTTTGGGAGAGGCCTATGTTCAGCAGTGGACGTCTTATGGCTGCAATGATGATAATGATGATGATGATATACGCCAAAAACTTGCTAATTTCAGAATTGAAGAACAAAAAAGAACCCAGGGACTCAAACAGGCAATTTACGACATATTTTGTGTTGTTATATCAATTCGTGGTACAATTTTTTGCGCTTACAATTGGATGACGGAAGAAACCAAACACGATATCTCAACAAGCAAGTTCGTCGCAACGCAATATGAGACAATTAGTATTTTCGCCGACAAACTTAGCTCGTATGGGAGCGAACAATTAACGAGCAAACCCCGAGCGTGTGTTTATCTTGTTAAAAACAAACACGACACGCGGAGTTAATTAATACAATCGACCTGTCATCTGTCGAGTGCGGAAGGCCCTCCATATTGTGACATGCAATTTAGTTCAAGGGCCATCCTTGCCGTTTATAGGTTACCGGGTGTGGAGACTGTAAGTAGTTTGGAACGGAAATACTATCGAACGAAAGTAATCCTACACTAATAACCACCATATTCTTCTGATTTAAATTGAGCTCACTCAAATATTTGGCGGAGACGCTAGCGAGAGATTACGAAAACGGTGCCAAACTCATGAGAAGGGTAAGTATTGAAGTGTCACTTTAGTTCTTCTCAGTAAAAGCAACCATGTATAACCCCATTCATATTCATTTAATTATTGCATTTATGTTACTTACATGTACGATACAAAATAATCTTAATTATAATAGTATCCCAAGTAAAGCTAACATAAACCCTGTTAGGGCACAGCAACGTGAGAGGCACTACTAGAGCTATTAATATTAATATATTTATCAATAAGTACCTAATATGTATAAAATTATTTATCACTAAACAATAATGTAATATCTATTATTCTTTATATTATATTATAACAGATAACGCAGTGTATTGAGATCCTATTATATTTGTCCTTCTCTATATTATCTACCTACTATATTTAATATTAATTACTTCTTTATTAATAACATTTGTTATTATTTAATTAGTCATCCTGTGTAATCGACGGACGACTTGAAAGTACTTTGTTAAAAGTCTAATCAAATAAACATATTTTGAATTTCACACGCACATAGCCGAGTATAAATATTCTTGTATCCGAGGAGCTCGTGAAGGTCAAACTATGAAGGAATGTAACAAGTATGACGGAGCACTCCCGTGACATCACCCAGGACAATCCTACACTAAAATAAAGAGCATTAGCGATGGACCTTTGTGCCATCCGCTCTGGGTCGCAGCCCACGGATACAATTATAGTAACTACACCATCCTACTAAATATATACGTGAAAGTTAAAAAATCTAGAATGGCATTCCGCTGAAGACACAAATTTGTTGGGTTGTCAAAATAAATATCTTCGGGAAAAAGGGTTTGTATTTACTCCCTTTCTAGTCATAACATCTTATTCAATACAATACCTACTCACTTAAAGGCAATGTACTTCAATGAAATATGCGCAAAGATTTTAGGTAATGATTACAAGGAGTGTATAAAACAAATCTACAGTCAAGTTCATGGCGGGCCAGCGAGTCAATCAGGCGGCCTTGTCACTTGTGCCGCCAAGTGCTACTCACGTAACTACATAAGTAGGACAGATTGGACCCTTTGTCTATGTAATGTAGGAAACTACAGGTGATAAACCGTTATTAATTCGTTGCTTATAGTTATCGGTTCTTGTTTTATATATGTATATAGTCTACTACTATATAGCATACTAGTTGATTCCCAGGGTTCACCCGCATATACTTAATTTTATGGGTGGCCCGCGGAGCTCTAGTTTTTTTTAAATCAATTGTTGTAAAATTAGCCATCCGTCAGTGTGTCCCGCTAAAATCGGTCTAGCCGTTTCAGAGATTAGCCGGAACAAACAAACAGACAGACAGACAGAGAATTCTTTTTATGTCTGGGCATACATATGCATTTTAGTCAAAAGGTGTAATTTTGGAATTACAAACAGACACTTCAATTTTATTTATCTGTATAGATTATTTAAGCATTTCATTTTGAAATTGAAAAGCGGATACAGACATCTTGATGGTAAGCTGCATCCTATCAACGCTTCCAACACTGGTGCCCACAACGCATTACCTACCATACCTTTATTATGAAAAATATGTTGTTGTTACAAGACCACTGCCTACCCCTTCGAGGAATACAGGCGAGAGCGTATGTACAATCTAATTTGGTCTAGCTATCGTAAGGGTAGGGTATCTTCGCTATAATTACGTTATTGCGGAAGCAATTTTATACAAACGAAACCACACCGAAACGGTCGTAATGATAAAATTTATTAAGCCCAAATTTGTACTCCGCAATGTTTTTGATGCCCATTCATAAATATTATGGGCATTTCAATGGGTCTTTTATGTCCATTACAAAGCGTAGCCGTTAACCCCCAGAGGTCGAGGTACGAAGCCTGCGCAAAAACAATGCAACCCCAATCATTCGGTCTCGTTTTCATGACTAATCTCAATAAATTCATAAGATATTCCATTACCACTGACAATGCGAACGACCGGCCGGTATTCTTTTTCGGGCAACAGCGACAGGCAATGGCAATGAAAGCAAGCAAAGCAAGTCTGTGACAATTTTTATTAGATGATAATTCAAGTTCCTAGTATTTTTTCGATCTGATTGTATATGGACCATACTGCTGAAACCAGGGGCTGAAGCCGCAAACAAGATTTTTTTTATAAATAATGCATACATCGAAAAATTATTATCGCGATAGTTCGGCTCTACGACAGTGACAGACTTACTTAATTTCCAGTTACCAGCAATACTTTCACTTAGCGCTCATAACTCATGACTGCATCCGTGCCTACATTGGTCTTATAATCATTGTACATACATACATACATACATATGCTCACGCCTGTATCCCATGGGGGTAGGCAGAGACCACTGTTTGCCACATTCTACGATCCTTACATACTTCTTTCGCTTCATCCACATTCATGCATCTCTTCATACACTTTCTTCGGTTACGAGTGCTGCGAATTTGACCTTTCTGAAAAATACTATTAATTTGGTTGTAGTAGTTCTTCCTTAGACGCCCTCTACCGACACTTCCGGTCACATTCGCTCTATAAATTTCATTGTCGACGTCAATAATAGATGTAACTAATAATGCCATCAAATTCAAGTATACAATAAATGCCTACATTCTAATATATATAAAATACAATCGCGTTCAATACCTCAGGGTATTGCAATTGAAAAGTTTTTTAAATCGCTTGTCGCTATCTCTAGATTCAGAATACGCCTCGAAAAGCATTTGAAACTAAAAAAATATTCAGCAATGAACGTCCACTTTATGCCCTCGCGAGACAAAGTGCCTCCATTCGTCTTGGCTACTGCAAAACGATGCGCCCATGGACAATCTTTTTACATTTTCATAAAAGAATAGCCACTTCAAGCCCGATGAATTGCTTCGGATTTCTGATATATTTTAAAATGTTGTGATTTATGAAGCATTTATGAGAAATGGACTGAGTTTTTACTCCTAAAAAACAAAATCAAAAATATCTCTATTTGATTAGACTTATTACAAAGTACTTTTAAACGGTCAAAACAAACAAATACTGTACATCATACACTCATACATATGTAGATGCCTGTATTCCCCGAAATGGTAGACAGAGGTGTTGTAATAACAAAACCCACTTTTCACCGAAGATGATTAAGTGCCAACGTGACAGATGGTGAGTCTATCGCCGTCTCAGTCGCGATACATACGTCTTTCAATTACTTCTCAGACATATACAGGTTTCCTTACGGTGTTTTCCTTCACTGTATAGAATTATAAATGCTACCATCGGTCTCGGAAGGTTGCTTTTGCTGAGAAGATCTCGGCAATAAACCTTTCAAATCCTCCTTTGTAGTATCCAAAATAAATATATCAATAAACATGCCCGCTTGATCCGTCAACCGGTTCCGTAACATAAGCATCAACAATAATAAGTTTGTCAAACAAAAACCTTTTTCAGATAATGTTTTTTTACGAAGCAAATAAGAACATCGAGAAAGTTATACGTAGTTGATCTTGGGCGGTGGAGAGTGATCTGTCATAATACAAACAGCTCGCGCCGGGCGATGAAAAATGCAAAAAACTTGGAAGTAGGGCACATCAAAGAGAGTTTAAATGGTCTACACCGCGGGGCTAGGCTTCTGTTGATAAAGTCGGGCCACACACACAGCGGATAAAAGCGATCATTCCTGAGTACTACGAAAGAAATAATGTTTAATAAATAAATTTTTCCCATATTATTTTTCACACACGAGCTCCTCTGGCTCGTGGCAAAGTTGCTATTGCGCATATCATTCGATCAGCGAAGTTAAGCAATCCTAACCCTAGCCAGTACTTGGATGTTCCCTCAGTGCCTCGGAGAGCACGTTAAGCCGTCGGTCCAGGTTGCCAATTTATCATCTTTGGCAATCGTTACAGGTCAGTCGGAGGCCTAAAATAATCTGACAACTGGTTTAACCCAGATCACAGATTTTCCTCGTTAAAGGGGTTGCGAATTGCGAGTCTGGGATAAGGCCAGAGACGATGATTATTTTTCACACACAGATTATTCTTTATCGAAAACTAAAATGAGAGTCAACATGGACATAAAATAAATAACAAGACACGCTGCTATCTATAAAAATGCTATAAATAAGCCATAGTGGCCATCTTATATCTAAAAGTAATTATTTATAACCCCACATATGATAAATTTTTTTTGAGAATCATTTGAAAACGGAAGATTGACTTCGCCTGGGTTCCTCTACATATTTAAAAAAAAAACAGTATTTTTTTCTAAACAACCACTTGGCAGTAGCGGAATAGCTGTACTCAAGCTCGTCGCTCATAAATAAGAGAAAACGTTTTTTTTTAAATCGAATTAATATTTTGTTGGTCAAAGTTGGGGGAAATCTGGAAATGCCTGGTTCCCCAAGTATAGATTTTGTCAATGTTTCAATGTTTACGAATTTCGATGCGTATTGATGTGGCTGACAATGCGGTAATCCGTCATATTGGAGTTCAACTACAGACCACCTCAAAAATAGTATCATCAAATTTCCAGCTACTCCATGGATATTCGGTGTTCCTTATTTTTGAATGTTTTGAATACTGGTTTTTCATCGTCCAATTACACGTGGTCAAGGACACAACAAACCAGTCGTTTGTCAAAATCGCTCTTCTTGTGATCAGCTTATTGTGTTTTTCGCTTTTCATGGCCCGGTGGAAAGAGCTGTCATTCATTAGGCGCGTGTTTCTTCAAACAAGATATTGAGATTAAATTCACAGTTAATTTAAGTGACTTGCATTTATTTTATCGACAAAAAGCTGCGCATTTCGGAATTGAATTTGTACATTCGGCATTTTTTTGGTATAATATTTAAAAGCCATGACGCACATATTTTTTTCGTGCCTTCAGTTAAAATGTTAAGAAAACAGTGGTGGAAAATGTCACGTAAAAACCGCTACGTACAATACATCTTATGTCTTAAAACGAGTTCAATTTTGTATATATATAATCGGAATCTCATAAACGACTCCAACGATTTTCATGAAATTTTGCATGTAGGGGGTTTCAGGGGCAAAAAATAGATCTAGCTAAGTTAAATTTATGGAAACATCGTTTTGACCATGTTTTCAGGCACTGAAAAGCTCATAAAATAGCATTACAATACGGAAGCAAATTTCGCCGAAAACGAAACTACACTACCCCGGTTCGAGACTGACGTTCACCGGAGTTTTTGTTCTTTTTTTAATATTGTCTCTTATTTTTTTTAATTTAATATATTCTCTGTGTGTTCCGGCTTATGTCGAAACGACGATTGTAGCGGGATTTTCACTGGCAGATAGCTAATATTACAAGGAGTAACTAAGACTACTTTTATTTAAAAAAAACAATAGATTTCCGCGGGCCACGCATGAAATCAAGTCTACGCGAGTGAAACCGCGGGGCACAGCTATAACAACTAAATCGATACTACAGAACACCAATTTCCACATGAACTGTTAAATATCATCATCTCCATGGCCTAAATCCCCGCCTTGATTCAACCCGATGTGGCTGATCAATTGATTTTTATACGAAGCGACTGCCATCTGACCTTCGTAACCCCTCTAATGAGGAAAATCTGCGATCTGGGTTAAACCAGTTGTCAGAATATTTTAGGCCTCCGACTGATCTGTAACGATTGCCAAAGATGATAAATTGTCAACCGGGACCGACGGCTTAACGTGCTCTCCGAGGCACGGAGGGAACTCGGGCGGTCACCCATCCAATTACTGCGAATGATATGCGCAACAACAACTGAGTACGAGCTTCTCCTCCAATTTCCACATGAACTGTGAAATATAAAACAAAAAATACGGTAATTGTATTTCACGATACGAGCGACAATCAAAAATCAAAATGTTGGTGTTTGTGTGAACATGGTACATTGTTTGGCACTGGTCCGTTGTTCTATGTGCAAGAAGCGTGACCCGGCTTTTATTGCGAATCATCCACTGGATCGGGACTAAATGAATACCGCATTCATACTTTTGCTATCACCTTTTACCTTTAAAGAGATGGGGACTTCGATCAAAGGGTCCCGAGATTCGTGTCATCCCTGGCCTTATCCCATACATTGTTGGGGTCAGCACTTGATTCAACCCGATGTGGCTGATCACCTGATTTTTATACGTAGCGAATACCACCTGACTTTCGTAACCCCTTTAACGAGGAAAATCGGTAATCTCGGTTAAAGCAGTTGTCGGATTGCCAAAGATGTTAAATTGGCAACCAGGAGCGACTGCTTAACGTGCTCTCCGAGGCGAGGAGAACTACTGGCTTGGGTTAGGGTTGCTTAACTTCGCTCATCGAATGATATGCGCAATAGCAACTGTGCCGCGAGCTCTACTTGAAATGCACAAGTAAGGGTGATAATAGCAGAAATAAAAGGTATTTGTAGTTGGTAAACTGGACTGGCACGCCAGTGTTCCAACGGCAAAGTTTAGTTGGTACCTCAATCCATTATATCCATATGTTGGAACAATGTGTCGGTGCTTTTAAATTTCGTGCTATCACGTGTTTGAGCGCTCAGCGGAAATGGTGGGGATAACTGCGCATGTTTGTACACGCTCGCTCCAAAAAATACTCAAGAACTGCTGTATTTTCAAGGGCAGCACACATTACTCATGATGGCATATTTCTTCATAGCTAATCGGTGTTCCTTGGTTTCACTCGCGTTTACTTTATTTCGCAGAACCCAATTTTTGTTTTAGTTTATAAAAGTACATTGAATAAGCCCTAAGCTTATTCAGAACAATCATTTTCCAAACCCATTTTTCACCGAAGATTTCTGCCAACGTGACAGATGGTGAGTCCACCGCTGTCTCAGACACTTTACATACGTCATTGAATTACTTCTCAGAAATGCCTTTTCCTTCACTGTGAAGCACGTGGTGTGAAATCACTGTACATAAGTTATTTAGAAAAACTCATTGGTACAGGCCCCGCTGGGATCCGCACATGCGAAAAGGCCGCCACGGCTCTTTTAGTATAGTCAGATGATAATAAAAACCATGAAAATGGCTTACAATTACTACAACTCATATAATCAAAGTGAATTAAAACAATAATATTCAGATAAATACAATAACAATCGTTTCAAGAGCAATATATTAATTCAATAACAAGAGCAATAATCAAAAAGTGAAGTTAAAACGCACCCTCAGAACGATAAGCAAATTTGCAAAAATAATTATGTTAACTTTAAGACAGACCTCAAAATGTATTTCTACATCTAGTTTAAAAAACAATGATTTTTTTAACCCTTATTGACAATCCAAAAATGCAATATAGAGATTTAATGAAATATGATTTTTGAATTGAGCCTCTGTCGTTCTGAGGGTGCGAAAAAAAGATCGGAAACTATTTGAAACGTAAAACTTATTTTTATCTTTAATCGTGGAAGCAAAATATGTGCTGGCCTTCTTGAATGCTAAAATAAATTTAAACATACATATATAATCTATAATATTTATAAAATCGATCTAGCCGCCTTAGATATTACCCGGAACAAAGAGACAGACAAATATAGTTTTTTTTATATACTTTCACATGTATTTAGTGGAAAGATTACAAACATACACTTACATTTTATTTATCCGTATAGATATAGATTAGCAGTAGCGTAGAGTTGTTTTTGGTTATCAAATGGCTTGCTTTTCTTATAATGTAAGCAGTGATGTACATACAAAACAACAGTGAAGCGGTAATAGTCATTAACAGTTGTATATCCCCTGTACGATAGTCCGTCATAGTCTGTGTCATGGCGTTGCAATCGGACGCGCGCTTTACTCACACACAGAAATACGGAAAATAAGTTGAATATAAAAAAGTTATAGTGTTGAAGTTGTCTAGCAAGTGGACATGTGTTTGGATTAGAACTTACTCAGTAAAAGGTGTGAGTATACATAATTATAATTTTAGTATCCACTCCTTTCCGTAAGGCGCTTATTTATCTATACATCTATTCTATATTCTATACATCTATACAGATAAATAAAATTGAAGTGTCTGATTGTAATTCCAAAATAACAGTTTTTCACAAAATGGATATGAGGTATTGAAATGAAAATACCAATTTTTTTAAATTTTCTCCGTCTGTTTGTCTGTTGGTCTGTCTGCCTGTTTATTCTGGGTAATCTCCGAAACAGCTGGATCGATTTTAACGAGAGTTTCACTGGCAGAGAGCTAATGTACAAGGAGTATCTTCGTTTACATTTATTTTTTTAAAACCATTAGGGTTCCGCGGGCCACCCATGAAATTAAGTCTACGCGGGTGAAACCGCGGGGCACAGCAAGTTTTTGAATAAGAAGGAATGTTTTATTGACATTTTCATTATTTTAATGCTACTATGGTACCAAAGCGCTTAGTCGATAGCGTGCCTTCAATGCGCGGCATTTCCAGTGAAAGTAACTGAATACTTTATGAAATATGTCGCGTGCCATTATCGACCAGCTCACTGACGCGGCCCACATTTAATTTTAATAAGGTTCCGGTTATAGTTGCCACGAGTCGTCAGTTAGTTAGTTTACGAAGTATGGTTAAGTAACGAGTTATTCGTAAGCGTTTGATAATTAGATAGTAAGTATTTTACATTATTCAACACCTACTTTTGTTTTTTGTAGGGGTACTTTACGTTGTGTCCCGAAAACTAAGTCCCATTTACACTCTAGTCTTTATTCTTTATTTTTCTGAGGCCGGAAAGGTCGGGCCACTGTGTAGTGATCAAAATAATAATTGAAAATATTTGCATCAAGTTCCATCTGATATTCATAATAAAATATTTATTAAGGATACTTTATGGATGAATTAAGCCCTTAGATAGTTATTATAAATAAGAAAATTGCAGGGTGCTTTATACGATTCATTGTCTGATATCGATAATCTCTTATAGAAGTTAAGAATTTACGCAAACTGAAAAATCCTTAAATTCAATTGTGAGAAATGAATTTTAAGTTTAAGCATACATTTTCTTCCAGCCCTAACTATGTTGTTCCTGGTCCTACTGGCTCACCTGTCGTGGTGTGCGTCACAGGACATCGAGGAAACCGTCGTGTGCCCGACGTGCATTCGCTTCGACACAAAGTGTTACAACGTCTCCTATCTTTTTGACCTCGAAGCTCCCTTCAGAAACAAAATCGTCATCCAGAAAATGGGCATCCTCAGATCAGAAAATTCACTCTTCTACAGCTTTGAGCCAGAGATCTCCGATCCAGAATACAACAAAGTTGCTTTCGTGAAATTGGATGACCCGAGCGATTTTGGCATCGTGAATGGCGGACAGATTTTCAATTTCGGTACTTTCGACATTGATCAGGATAACTCCGTGGTGTACTTAGGAGGCAGCGACGGGATATTCATGTTAGATAAGACGGCCAACAAGTTCTCACCTTACAGCAGTCGCGGGGATGTGATTTCTAACATATTCTTCAAGCGCAACGTTTACTTCATCAGGTTCAATGATAAAGGCATCAATGTTAAGAAAGGAGACACTTTCGATGTCCTGCTAGAGAATATTCCGGTCAAGAATTTCGTAGTAGCCAAAAACAATGCTATAGTTTTCATGAATAAGTACGGTTTGTTTGTGAGTAAATCAAATAAAATACACCAACTGTCGAAACGGGCATTTTTCCGAGGACTTACTGTCGACTTGGATGGTGGTGTGTACGCGTGGTGGGTCGATGGCATATACAAGATTATAATAGATCACAATGAAGTGGAGAAGTCGAAGATCGTGAAGGTAGCTCACATGCCGACCTTGGGAGCTATGACGTTTGATAATGGAAATAACATCATATTCACCTCTGATAAGTCAGTTTTCCGTATGGAAGAGAGCGTGGGGAGCATTTGTTAAGCGAGTTAGACTAACACCAATTTAAATGTTTTAAGCAATTTATGGATTGAACGCAGTAGGTGATAATAATAATAATAATATAATAATAATAAGTTAATTTAAATCCACTTTATGTTATTCGTAACCTAATGAAAACATAATGAATACTTGGAAATGGTTTAGATCAAACGAATGAACTTTACTTCTGGGCTGTGCAAATTTATAGCGTTTTGTAGATGGTCAGAATCTAAGCGGGTAGCTTTTCACGCTCCGAGAATAAGCATTGCTGTTCAGCGTGATTATGCTTTGGTAAAGTTCTTGATTTTGGTTAGGTACTCTGAGTGCTATTTTGTATATATATTTAAGTTTTTGTCTTATACTATGTTTTCATAGACTCATTAATTCATTAAATAGATATGTGTGAATCATTTAATAATAAATAAATATATTGGTACCTCGAAAACATAAACGTTGATAATCTGTTTTTGCAAAAGTCAATAATTTGAATTCAAGAATACCTTAATCTTTTACAAGTAATACATATACCGATAACTTTTTAACGATTAACCACCCACCCGTATAGAGTTATATTTAACATACATATGCTCACGCCTGTATTCCCAAAGGGGTAGGCAGAGATGTTGTAATAACAACACCCACATTTCACCGAAGATGATTGAGTGCCAACGTGACAGATGGAGAGCTATCGCCGTCTTAGGCACTATACCTCTTTGAATTACTTATCAGACATATGCAGGTTTCCTCACGATGTTTTCCTTCACCGTAATGCACATGGTGTGAAATTTATGTACATAAGTTTTTTTAGGAAAACTCATTCGACTGGCCGGCTGGGATTCGATCTTGCGTTGCTTGCGTAGAAGGCGACTGCTCAAACCCCATGGTCACCACGACTCAATAGTTAACGTATCTGTTTATACAAGAGCCATCTAACCCTTTTATAGTTGGCACTTTGACAAATTAGAATTGGAATTAATTAGCTAAATTACTTATCAGTTAAGCCGTGGTGGCCTTGAGGTTTGAGCAGTCGCCTGCTACGCAAGCGACGCAAATTCGAATCCCAGCAGGGCCTGTACCAATTAGTTTTTCTAAAAAACTTATGTACAGTGATTTCACACCACGTGCTTTACGGTGAAGGTAAACATCGTGAGAAAACCTGCATATTTCTGAGAAGTAATTCAATGACGTATGTATAGTGTCCGACGGCGATGGACTCATCATCTGGCACTTAATCATCTTCGGTGAAAAGTGGGTGTTGTGATTACAACACCTCTGCCTACCCCTTCGGGGAATACAGGCGTGAGCATATGTATGTATGTACTTATCAGTTAACAATATGAACAATTCTATCGGTTATCAGGTGTTTTAAATGTTTATTTGAAGATTATTATAATTATTATATATATTCTTGGAATACCACGTGTACCTGAAGGAGAGTTGATTGATATAAGTTGAGATTAAACTATATTTTAATCAAGTTATTTTATTCTATCCATACTCAACCAATTATTGTCACATTGTACAAAGATATATCAAGCTTATTCGCAGCTTCAAATCCTTTCTCCAATATTTTGATGGCATAGATATGGTAAATTTGTAAAAGGCATTTGAACTGAGTACTGAGAAAATTGAGAATCATACATGGAAGTTACAAATAATACTGATAAATACAATTGAAGTGTCTGTTTCTAATTCCAAATTAACCGCTTTTCAGATAAATTTATCTAGTAAGAGCAAATACGGTGTAGATATATAAAAATAAACAATTTTTTTATTTTTTTCTCTATCTGTCCGTCTGTTTGTTCAGGGTAATCTCCGAAACGGCTTGACCGATTTCAAGGGGACTTTCACTCACAGTTAGCTGATGTAAGAAGGAGTAAGCTACTTTTTTTTAAATCAGGATTTTGTGAATAATAACTAGCCATTAAATTCAGTCTACGCGGGTGAAACTGCAAGGCATAGCTAGCTAGTTTTTAAATATAAATACTTTTCAGTATGACTAGAGCCTTATTATCTTAATGAACGAGAATAAAACTGCGTCAAACTACAATTTAAAACTAATCCAGAGTCAAGGCCGAGATGATTGTGCTATGAATATATCTTTCAGTTAATTGTTTTATTTTGTATGTAATTGCTTACTCATTGTAAAGTGTTATTTCACTATTATATTGGCAACGTAGAAAGATGAGTTGCCTGTGTAGCCCGAGACAAAGTGTAACAGATGTATATGACGTGTATAAGTCTGTCACTATCACACAGCTGAAATAACATTGCAATAAGAGCTCATGGTTGGGCCTGAACAGTAAACATTTCCGATTTCGAAAGAAATAAGAAACGAATATTGATTCGATCGGAGAAGGTTTAAATTCAATACCTAACCAGCTGGGGATTTTCCAATGCCGTGATTGGATTTAAAAATGTATTGAAGTTCTTTGGAGCGGTTCAATCAAAGTGTTTTAGTTAAGGCAAATAGTAAAGCAATCCGTTTGATGTGAGACGAACTCGTACGTAGCCTGATGTACTGCAGTGAAGGATACTACACAGTTTTTTATATGCTTACGTTAATTAATGCTCAAGGAATTATCAATGTAATTAAATAATAACTAAGCAAGAAGAACATGGATCCATGTATGTTCATCTTCTCAGTAAATGCAATGTTCCGAACACGGTAGTAACTGTGTATCCTGTTATTCTGACTATTTGGTAGTTGAAGTAATATGCATGTGTTGGTGAGTATGGCATCAACATATGGTGTCATTGCGGTTTGAGCAGTCCATATCCCAGCGGGGCCTGTACCAATGAGTTTTTCTAAAACTTATGTGCAGTTATTTCACACCATTTGCTTTACGGTGAAGGAAAACATCGTGAGGAAACCTGGACATATCTGAGAAGTAATTCAAAGACGTATGTATAGTGCCTGAGACGGCGATGTCACGTTGACACTTAATCATATTCGGCGAAGTGTGGGTGTTGTTGTTACAACACCTCTGCTTGCCCCTTCGGGGACCCTTCTGGGACCCTTCTGGGATGGCGTGTGCATATATATTTATACACACACCACAGCTAGCGGGGGGTCTCTACTCATCTCATGTAGCTTTGGTAGGAATTCTTTCCACAGAAAAAACACTAGTATTCAAGGTAAGGCATTTTAGGATGTAAGGTGGTAAGCGATCTTCTGTAAGATTTCACGCGGTTTCACCCGCATAGTTCCCGTTCCCGTGAGAGTACGGGGATAAAATATAGCCTATGTTACTCGCTGATGATGTAGCTATCCATTGCTGACAGAATTTTCAAGATTGGTCTAGTAGTTTTTGAGCCAATTCGTTACAAACATACATACCAATTTTTCCTCTTTATAATAATAGTTAATGTAATGAAAATTCTACTCATGGGAAAATCTTTATAATGATAGAAAAACAAAGCGTCATGTCAACCGAGCGCATTCTTTAAATGGCGCAATTTGTGGATGTGCCATCGTTCATGTTTTCCTGGCAACATTAACCGAGTGACCGATTTACAAGAAGGAAACTCGCAAAAAGATTTTTATTTGGAGTTAAGCGGAGGAATATTTTATGTCTTTCCCGGAATAACCGTTGATCCCTCCCTTCGCAGTGATTATCATTATGATAAAAAATGATGGACCGAGTGCCGCCTTATTATTTCTCCCTTACGTCCGTCATTTACTTAGCTCCGAATCGGATGGGGTTCACGAGTAAAAAAGTGTTTGAGAGCGAATCAAAGTAAATGTACCGACGCGCGGAAAATGGAAAGTTCATTTATGATTTTGTTTTAATAATTTTACCTTCTAGGATTTGCTTTCGATTACGATCGCTATATATATATAAAGATTTTTATAAATTGTATGGATAATTAAGAAGATTACTTCCTACGCACAAAATTACTGTATATCTTTATAGCATCAGTATAGATTACATTAACGAATGGCTCAATTTATTGAAGCGTATTAGTTCGATTTGAGGAGGAATCATCTTTGTACATGGATTCTGTAATAAATAAATAAATATGAGAATAATAAACAATATAGTGTAGTCCATGCAAACGTTACTATCGGACACGAAGTCCTGGGATCCTGGGATCGATCCCTAAGTCGGGTAAAATGGTATTGAGTTTTATCATCTGTATTTTTCCAACAGCCCGGAGTCTAGGTAAGTGCCCTGTTACCTAATGGTAATGAGCCCACCCCCCCATACCATGGGACTTAACATAACTGGGGGCCAACTATGATAATTTAAGTTTAACCCACAACAAAGCTGAGAAGTTCTTAATACGCTGTGCTTAAACCGATCACAGTAGACTCCCTGGACACCTCTGTTAACCCCTTCGGGGAATACAAGCGGGAGTATATGTTATAATACTGAGTGAAGCTGATTTGAGCCAAATGTCTTCGGCGTAGCATATACGTCAAAAGCTGGTTACCGTGCCATTTTGTGAAACATAGTCCACGCTTACACTACTTACATGGCAGAATGGTATCCCTATTAATATTCCTAACTATTGGTGCTATTACCAGCCCATACGCTTGGCCAGTTACCCATAGTTACATCGCATACGTCCGTAAATATAATTATAATCGCTATCCCCACGCCATAGGTGCTACAATCGCAAACCAGTGTTCAGAGGGCTATATTGTCGGGTGCGAATGCTATGCCAGTCACGCGTCGATGAGAAAGGAATTCATTTGTAAGAAAGAGTTGCGAGTATGACGTGGATTTGTGAGGAGGAGGCACAAAACAAAAATGTAACGACAGGACGGCTTCTAATATAAATCAAAATCAATCAATATTTTTATCTGATCTAAATGTAGCAAAGTTTTAGATTGAAAAATAGTACCAATAAAAATTGTAGTTTGCAAAAAAGTTATTACATATTTCAGTAAAATTAGATAAGATTTATTATGACGTTGTGATAACAACACATCTGCCTACCCCTTCGGGGAATACAGGCGTGAGCATATGTATTTATTATGACAAATTAATATTTCGTGTTGATATTTTTATATCTCTGATCAAGTAAGGCCAGTTTAAAAAGTTACTTTAGAGCAATACAGTAGTAAGTATGTGTGTGTGTTCACCACCATTATTTACTATGTAATGAAATGTACATGATGACAGCCGAGTTTCTTGCCGGCTTTTTTCGATGCTCAAAAGTGCCTTACCAGGGCCAAATTTTCATTTTAACTTTTTAATTTTCACCAATATATTGAAGCTAGCCTTTTGTACATATTTATTTTGCAGAAAAAGGTTTAGATTTAGATCGTAAATGGAGTGAGCATTTTGGCTGCCGGGGAAGTTGGGCACACAAGTATATTGTAAAAAGCCTCGTCTATCCCCAATTGTACGTACAATTTGTTCCTTTTGGGCATTGAGAAGAGGAAATGCATACAGCCAGCCTCATAATAAACGTTACCTGTAGCCTATGGTCGTTTTACGGTCGTTTTCAATATTCCATCCATTATGTCAGTTAGGTCGGTAAAGATATATAATTTTTTCCTTACATTCATTCCAATAACTTTATATGTTATATAATGAAGTTGACGCTATCGATAGATCAATCTGACGGATAAATGGGGATAGCAATCCATTTGTAAACTTTAATAGGTTATTGAAAACGGCCGATAAACAACAATGGTGTCACTCAAATGATTATGTTCTAAAGGTTGAAAGAAATACATGATAATTCCTTCTCTAGTATTTAAGTAAATTATGTTTCAAGGAATAACGAAGGCTTCTTCTTATTTTATAAAAATATAGGAAATAAATGAGCTCACGCCATCCCAGAAGGGTTCCCAAAGGGGTAACCAGAGGTTTTGAACAACAACACAAACATTTCACAGGGTGTGAGTCCATCTCCGTCTCAGGCACTGTGTCTTTGAATTACTTCTCAGACATATGCAGGTTTCCTCACGTATTTCTCTTCACCGTAGAGCACGTGATGTGAAATCACTGCGCATTTTTTTTTTAAAAACTCATTGGTACTGGCTCCGCTGGGATTCGAACTTGCGTCGCTTGCCTGCTCAAATCCGTCTATTTTTTTCTTTATACTGGAACACTAAAGTCAGTCTTATTTGTTTAGAAAAAAATATCACAAAAGCAACAGACGACCTTTAAAGATCTTGACATTGAACTATCATAATTTCCATTTGACTTAAAAATCTTAATTACGTACTCGTAATTAAGTACTCAATTAAGTTGAGAAATATAAAAACTAAATGGGCAATATTCTTCCACCTACCGTCTAATTAAGAGAAATATTATAAATAAAAAAACTAAATTCCTTCGTTTATATGAAGTAGAATAAACTCTGAAGACGACAGGCACAGTCGTAAAATTTTGAATAAATATTAGCGTCAGCTCTTATAATAATTACTCTGTCTAGAAATGTAAGACGCTTGATAATGTTAGAAACTTTTAAGAACAGTACAAACATCTTAAAACTATAATTCTACGCTAATGATTTTTAATTGAGTTTTATTGCTTACTTACTGTTTAAGATAAAAGTTATTCAAAGCTTTATTCATTCGTCGGTAGAGGGCGTCCAAGGAAGAGCTACTATGATCAAATTAATACACATCTCAAGCTACGCATTTAGTTATATGTAGCATTACTAGATTTTTTTATTATGTAAATTTTTAGAACCATGTCCATGAGCTTATGTTTCCTAAGTGATTTATTTTTTAATCTTAAAATTTTATAATATTTTTTTAAAGAGTAATTATTGAGTTTCTTGCCAGGTTCTTGTTAGTAAAAGCAACCTTCCTAACCTGGCGGTAGCATGTATAATCCTGGATAATTATGACGATTAGAAAGTTCTTTGTAAAAAGTCTAATCGAATAAAGATATTTTTTATACTGTAAGTGATTATATTTGTGATAAGGGAGCCTGGGATGTATATTAGTCAGAAAATTATTGTAAATAATCCCATTGGCACTGTACTTCTCTTCTTAAAGTGTTCCAAGTGTTGAATATATTTTTTGACTGGCTTTGCTCCGCGGTTTTACCTACGTAGACTTAATGTCATGGATGGAATATATATATATATATATATATATATATGACATGTAAATAATAGTAGCCTAAGTCACTTCTTGTAAAATGTACTATCTGCCAGTGAAAGTCCCGTTAAAATCGGTCCAGCCGTTTCGGAGATTAGCCGGAACAAACAGACTGAGTGACGGAGACATTTTTTAAAAATTGTTTTTTTAATGTCAGTACCGAATATACATTCATATACATTTAGTGGAAAGCTGTTATTTTGGATATTACAAACAGACACTTCAATTTTATTTATCTGAATATATTAGATTTACTGGTAGAGTTAAGATGATGCTACGCGCTACGACAGCGCTACCCATTTTTCTAGACGGTCTACGAACTACTAGACTAGACGTTTGTAAGTAATTAATTCCAAGGCGGATGACTAATGACGTCACGAAACACGCCCTAATAATAATCACACTTGACAAATGAGTAGTATTGTCTATAAGAGTACAAGGAATTAATTACGTCAGTAATATATAACGGGCGCGTGAGTGTGTGGGAGTGATGATAATACCATAGAATGAATATAAACTTTACAAACAGTAAGGAATCTTCTTTAGTTCTCTGTCTTCTTCTCTTCTTATATCTTCTGTCTTTAATTCCAAAGTAACAGATATGCACTAAATGCATGAACGTGTACAGACGTTGAAAAGCCAATTTCTATTTTTTTCTCTTTGTCTGTCCTTCTGTCTATCTGCCTGTCTGTCTGTTCGTTCCGGGTAATCTCTGAAACGGCTGGACTGATTTTGACAGAAATTTCACTGGCAGATAACTAATGTTACAAGGAGTAACTTAGACTACTTATAGTACAAAAAATATTTAAGTAAATCACAACACAGTTTAGGTTCTGCAAATGTAAACATGAGTGTGGAAAAACAATAATTGATTTCGGAAACTAGGTTGCTAAGAAAAATCTGATATAAACGCACCTTTTATTCCAATAAAATCATACGAAATATTCACAAACGGATTCCAATTTTGCGGGTTTTGCGTTATTTCAATTATACGTTCTATAATCCTGCGATAGCTTTACATATAAAGCGAGTCAGGTAAAAATCATGTTCCACTCATAAATTTAGAAAGCCGCGGGATATTTTCTTAGCACGAGATGAGATTTTAGGGCTAGGGTTTGGTAAGACATGCCTTAAGTCGACTTAACTATAATAATATTGACTTAAAAATAATATTGCGAAAATACAATTGAAGAGAGGACGATCATAACATAAGTAATATTTCTTAAACGACTTACATACATATCCTCACGCTTGTATTCCTCGAAGGGGTAGGCAGAGGTGTTGTAACAACACCCACTTTCCACCGAATATGATTAAGTGCCAAAGTAATAGATGGTGAGTCTATCGCCGCCGTCTCAGACATATGAAAAGTAAAATCGCTGTACGTAAGTATCTTAGAAAAACTCATTGGTACAAGCCCAGCTGGGATTCGAACTTGCGTCACTTCCGTAGCAGGCGACTGCTCAAACCTCAAGGCCACCTCGGCCGAGTCTTAAACTTTCGCGATTCAAATTCGTATTTAAAGTTACTCGGGACTTATCACGATAATATTTTTAAAATAACATACCTCGACCAGTCTGTTCGCGACCACGATTGGTGTAACCCAATAGAAACGTCGAGATACGTTATTTTCAAAATAAATACCCAAGTAATATTAAAAATAACATAATAGTTTCAAAGAATTCAGTAAAGCTTGACAGTTTTACTGAGTTCAGACCCCAGTTGGACTCCAAGCGGTTTTTCTTACGCCACGTTTTGTAATAAAACGGGAAGTCATGTCAGAATTTAGTGAATGCCGCTATCACGGGATTCGTATTAGCATTTCTGGGTACGTCACGGGAGGAAGTTTGATGATGTTTACGAAATGTAATTTCAGCGAACGGCTACATCCCTGCATACTCCTTCCTACACTTGTACCTAACATGCGGGAATTTGAGATATGTTTTAATGAAATTAAAATGTCTGTCTTTACAAGCATTCTCTCTGTTTAGCCCGTGAAACTTAGCGTGATTATGAAGATAAAAAAACAAACTATTCCCGAGAGAGCCGTGGTGGCCACGGGGTTTGAGCAGTCGCGTGCTACGTAAGCAAGTTCGAATCCCAGTGGGCTCTGTACCAATGAGTTTTTATAAAAACTTATGTGCAGTGATTTCACATCACGTGCTTTACGGTGAAGGAAAACATCGCGAGGAAACCTGCATATGTCTGAGAAGTAATTAAAAGGCGTATCTATAGTGTCTGAGACGGCTATGGACTTCCCATCTGTTAGGTTGGCACTCAATCATATTCGGTGTAATGTGGGTGCCCTTCTGGGATGGAGTGAGCATTTTTATAATTTTATTTTGTCCTGAGAGCTAATAGATTGTTATTATTCAGTAGCTTATGCCCGCGACTTCGCCCATGTGGATTAGTTACTTTGGGTTAACGCTAACTTTGACCCGCGTTGGGCTTAGCGTGATGATAAATAGCCTTCCTTGATATATAGGCTATCATCATCTCCCTGTCCTTATCTCATGCATTGTTGGGGTCGTCACTAGATTCAACCCGATGTGATTGACGACTGACCTGTAACGATTGCCAAAGATGATAAATTGGCAACCGGGACCGACGGCTTAACGTGCTCTCCGAGGCACGGAGGGAACTCGGGCGGTCACCCATCCAATTACTGGCTAGGGTATATAATAGCATCTGTGCCACGAGCTCCTCACTATATATAAACTCACAAAAATATTGTTTTCAACTGAGACCTGAGATTAGCGCGATCAAGCAAACAAATAATCTCTTTAGCTTTATAATATAGATTTTAAAGACAATTTGCTTACTGCAAATCACAAGTAATTTGAAATTCTACTCTCGTAGCTATTGTTTTCCTAGTCTACGATACAATACGAGGGTTTCTTTCGTACCTAATGAGACTTATCAATAATTTCAATTAATATAATTCATCGCCCCTCATAAAAATAACAATGTAATTCCCATCAATATAACGGGATTCATGAATCAATAGCTTGCGTCACATTCAATTTATTTGTAAAATAATGTACCTGAAGGCTATATATTTAATAAATGGCGAAAATGCAGCGTCCATAATGAAAATAATTGGGCTCGGGCCGTGAGGTCGTAAATCACGTGAATTTGGGCCGAATATTGCGGGCTGGAGTGAGGCTCGCTCCCAGGTACACTGTGAGCTGTTAGAATTTATTAATTTTAATTAACTACTGCATAAGAAAGTAAGTCATGACTGATAGACAAATGTGAAAGGGAAAATAACGAACCGCGACAAATAAATAACATAACGATTATAATCGCACGAAGCGACTCACTGAATAGGGAAAAAAATCTATTTTCACCTCGGGCAGACGACATGATTTATGAGCGCTTAACAGAAATTGTGGGAGTGAATACACATGTATTTGTTAGCGCTCGCTCCATGCAAGACCCAAAATAAATACTATTGGGCGTTCAAGTTAAGCGCCCAAAACTCGTGACGACAAAGTTGCCCTTTACTTTTAAAAAACAGTTAAAAAAATTGAGAATCTAGATAGGTATACGAAACATTCGTACGAGAGGTGAATCGTTACTTACTGTTTAATCAAATGGGCGCTTTCCCACTGCCACGATAACGACACGATACGTGACAACGATATCGTCCCCCGATATCGGCACGATATCATTTCAAAAGTATATTCTAAGTCAAGCTCAAGATTTTTCGACTCATCTCAACCGCCTGACAGATGTCATAGAGGAGATTATCCGTTGGACAGGGTATACTAGTTAAGAAATTTGTAGAGTTTGTAAAGCAAACAGGGAAAATGTCACATGATGTTCAATACCCTATCACGGGTTCGCCACGGTTTTCGTAATCTGTACTCGCATCACTTACAATATTTGTATGAGATATTTTAGTTCTTCACGTCACCGCTGGGAGTCGCTGCACAATTTCTCATACTAATATTCGGCGGAGACGCTAGCGAGTATAGATTACGAAACGGTGGCAAACCGGTGATAGGGGTACAGTTCTAAAAGAAGTCGACCACATACCATTTGTATGTATATGTTAATAAAAAAATGTTTACAAAACAATGGCGCACTAATGAAAATGAAAATTATAGGTATTTGTTCAGTTTGGGCCCTGGTAAGGCACTTATGAATGTCAAAATGTTACTAATATAATTTGATTGAACAAGCTTCAATTTAATTTTTCTACTAAGTTTGCCCTGCGGTTTCACCCGCGGAGATTTAACTCTAAATGTTTTATAATAAAAGTAGCCTAAGTTGTAACATTAACTATCTGCCAGTGAAAGTCTCTGAAAGAAAAAATAGGCCCAGCCGTTTCAGAGATTACCCGGGACAAACAGACAGACGGAGAAAAAAATTTAAAATCTGTTTTTTAAGTAACGTATATACTTTCATATGCTATTTAGTGATAAGCTGTTATTATGGAATTACAAACACACTGTGAACTGAAGCCAGAAAAGCCGGCAGGGCCACATCCGAAATTTTCAGATATTTAAATTTTATTTATCTATAGATATAGATTGATATGGTTTAGAAAATGCCCATAATTACGTATGTTTATATAATATTCGTATACAAAACAAATTTAGCAATGTGGTTGTAATTAGTAAAAGAGAAGCGGTAGGCGTGACTGCCCCCATTGCCCAGGACACGAGCATTCTCCCTTGATTTACTTACATACGCCCTTCGACTAAATTATTACGCCCTTTATTGTTTATTATCACCTTTGCTTTGTTTTTATTTCTCATGAATTGCTGTACATATAGAAAACTATATAATAGAGGAGGTCGTGGAACAGTTGCTATTGCGCATATCATTCGATCAGCGAAGTTAAGCAACCCTAACTCTAGCCAGTAATTGGATGGCTGACCGCCCGAGTTCCCTCCGTGCCTCGGAGAGCACGTTAAGCCGTCAGTCCCGGTTGCCAATTTATCATCTTTGGAAATCGTTACAGGTCAGTCAGAGGCCTTAAAATAGTCAGGCAACTTATTTAACCCAGATCACAGATTTTCCTCAAAGGGGTCAAAGGGGTTACGAAGGTCAGATGGCAGTCGCTTCGTATAAAAATCAGGTGATCAGCCGTATCGAGTTGAATCAAGTGCCGACCTCAACAATGTATAGGATAAGGCCAGGGAGATGATGATGATAGAAAACTATATAATCATTTCGCTCTGTTGGTTCGGTGGTCGTAAATGCTACTGCGGAACACTTGGTCCTAGATTTAATCACGAGTCGAGCAGTATCATTCTGTTTTCCATTTGTAATTACCCAATAGCGGCCCAGAGTCTGGATTAGTGCCCGGTTAACGGGAAAAGGCTCGACCCCTTGGTACATATCTAGAGAAATGTGGGCGTTCTGAGTGCCTAGTGTATTTTTCATTGCCGCTGTCACAAGTCACCGCTTTGACGTAAACGGAGATTTGTATAAGATCGAAACAGCGCCATCTGTCGACCTAAAGATGGCACTATTGTGATTCCATTCAAATCTGCGTTTACATCATGGAGGTGACATGTGACGGCGATCTAAAGGAAAATCGCACTAGGCACTCTGTAAATACACCTCCGCCTAAAAATACAGACGTGAGCTTATGTATGTGTATAGTTGTAAAATTAAAATTAAATAATGAGGTACAAAAAATAGTTTCTTCAAGATTTCCTTTTGTATAAAGTAACTTTTTAACTCCCGGAACGAACCTGGATTTTTTTAATAAAGAAGTTTGTCTAGCAGTAATAAATCTAGCAAGTTCAGCACCAAATCTGCATAGTTTGTTCAAGAGTGGCTGAAGCCTGGCAGTCTCTTAAGATAAGTTCCATATACCTTAGTGTGTGTAACGAGGCTTTCACTCCAAGTCGGACTTTAGTTTTACTGCCTTTCGAGCTAATCAGTACCTAGAACATTTATATTATAGAAATGTTTAACCGTGGTGGCCTCGGGGTTTGAGCAGTCGCCTGCTACGCAATCGACGCAAGTTTGAATCCCAGCGGGGCCTGTACCAATGAGTTTTTCTAAAAAACTTATGTACAGTGATTTCACACCAAGTGCTTTACGGTGAAGGAAAACATCGTGAGGAAGCCTGCATATTTCTGAGAAGTAATTCAAAGACGTATGTATAGTGCCTGAGACGGCGATAGACTCACCATCTGTCACGTTGGCACTTAATTAAATTCGGTGAAAAGTGGATGTTGTGATAACAACACCTCTGCCTACCCCTTCGCGGAATACACGCCTGTATGTGTATGTATGTTTAACCGTTTATTTGTTTAGCAAATAAAGAAAGAAAATGTATTCACCAAAACTAAATGAGACGCCGAATTAATTAAATGTATATGAGGTAATTCACATACTACAACATAGTGATACATTCATAAAACCCTACAACTTCTAGAAGGCAATTGTTCCTTTGTCTCCGACATCATATATACACACTCGTCTAAAATATTAATTAAATGTAATTTTCACGATTTCGTTTATTCAGTAACAAAGGTCCTACAATCACGCGATAAAAAATATTTATATCAAGGACGAACGACAAAATTGACCTTGTGTATTTACTTAGACAGAAACATTACAAAGCCTTTTCAAAGTTTGTTTTCATTAATTTCGCCACACAAATGGTTTCAAATTTACAAAACCAATATCAAAGGTCGCGAAAAATGTTGTTCAAAGTTGGTTGCCTTTGAGGCCACTTGAGTAACAATTCGCCGAAGGATCCCCACTATGAATAGAACAATAACTTCATTCATTACCGACTGTGCGTGGGATTTCGGTTTATTGTCGACCTCTAGCGACCACTACTCTTTGTAAACAACTAGCTATTAGCTCGATTGAAACTAATTTACAACTCGCTTGTGATTTTGGCGTCTGGCTAGGATTATCCGGGCACTGTGATCGCTGGTGGCGCTGATAAGCAATAATTAAGGCAGGGAAAACATGTTCTTTATTACGAAACAGAATTGTTGGGTGGTACCTGCTTAATATAGAAGATCATAGCTAAATTGTTAGCTAAGCCTTATTTTTGGTTTCTTCTGAGAGTAAGGTTGATAACGAGTAAGGCATAAAGGCGACAAGTAGTCAATTTGGCATGATCAAGCCATTAGCTAATCCTAGTTTTAAAAGTAGTTCTATCTCTTTTTGTGATACCGATTTAAGAAGGGATAGACATAGTTTCAGTCAGAACTTGAACTTACCATGTTTTGTAATAAGGGTACCGTCAGATGTACTGCACTTGTTTGCAACATTTGTGGCATAAAACAAAAAACATAAATTGCAATTTAGTACCGGTCGTGCATCATAAATGACATATGTATATTCTCACCCACATCTCACGCGCTAGCATCATAAACTACTTAAATGGTAGTGGTGGCGTCGTTTGGCCGCAACGCAGCCGCATAGTACCGCATTAAAATCGCATTACGCCGCCCATTCGATACTTTATATCGATATGAGTACGCCCGTATGTTGCACGAATAATTTTATTCGAATGCACTTTTTATTACTTTATATCGAGTTTTGATGATATGTTTGTAAATATCGAAACTTACTATTTTAAGCGTGAATAGAATGACGTAGGTGGAAGGACATTAAACCCCTTTATATAGTGCGTGTATTTTAAGTAATGCATAAGGAGTGTGTAAGATGATCTGAGGAGAAAGTAGTTTGAGCAGTCGCCTGCTACGCAATCGACGCAAGTTTGAATCCCAGCGGGGCCTGTACCAATGAGTTTTTCTAAAAATGTATGTGCAGTTATTTCACACCACGTGCTTTCCGGTGAAGGAAAACATCGTGAGGAAACCTGCATATGTCTGAGAAGTAATTCAAAGACGTAGTATGTATAGTGCCTGAGACGGCGATAGACTCACCAGCTGTTACGTTGACACTCAATCATATTCGGTGAAATGTGGGTGTTGTTAGAGCAGCTCTGATTAGCCCTTTTGGGACCCTTCTGGGATAGCGTTAGCATATATATATATATATAGTTAGTAGTTCTTTGTGATATGGAATAAGAATGGGATGGACATAGTATTGTATCAGATTCAAGCTGCAAATATAATTTATTCTGGTTAAAGTATTTTTCTAAATTTAATCTTAATGCCAGAATTTGCTCCAACCTTACTTTGCCTGCTTCAAAGGTTTGGAAGCTAATTATATTTTTAGATAAAATTCAACGTAATTTTTAAGTTGGTATTTTGGAAGTGTTTGAAGTTAATGTTGCAAATATTTGAAATTGCTTCAATTACCGATTTAAAATAATATTTTTTAACAGGGCTTAAGAAATAATAATTTTCCTTAAGAATATCAAAGAATTTCTTCGAAAGAAGTTATTTTCTTCATTGCGATATTTAAATTCGGTGTTAAAATTCCAGAATATATGTTGGAAAATTATTACGAATAGAGTTATCTATACATATAAATAAAATTTAAGTATCTGTTTGTAATTTTAAAATAACAGCTTTTCACCAAATTCAGATGAAAGTAAATACGGTAGTTACAGAAAAAATATCAATTTTCCAATTTTTTCTCTGTCTGTCTGTCTCCGAAACGGCTGTACTGATTTTAACGGGACTTTCATTGGTAGATAGCTAAGTTTACAAGAAGCAACTTATGCTAATTTTTATAGGGTTCCACGGGTCACCCATGAAATTAAGTCTACGCAACCTGCGTAACCGGCATTCGATGGTATAAGCCAAGCTCATTACCGCTGAGGAAAAACATTGGTTTAATAAAATGAAATTAATTTCATAATCCACGTCATTAACACAAACAATAGAAAAATGGGAAATC
Organism: Watsonalla binaria; assembly: GCA_929442735.1. Classification (NCBI taxonomy): domain Eukaryota; kingdom Metazoa; phylum Arthropoda; class Insecta; order Lepidoptera; family Drepanidae; genus Watsonalla; species Watsonalla binaria. Next base: position 7,819,221 of record OV838938.1, read on the forward strand.
TCTTTGAAAACAAGCCAAGGTGAAGGATCGTATAAATTATTCATTGAACAAACGAGAAATCACAGACCCTCGATGAATATATTAAAATGTAATGATTTTTTCTGACATTTGTAGATTTATAGCGGTCTATTCGCTAGATTGTCCCTTTAATATTTAAATCAACTCAATTTCCTTAATGCTTATTTTTACGCGAGCTTTACTATGAAGGAAAACATCGGGAGGAAACCTTCATTAGTCTCAGGGAAAACGCATGTATTTAGCTTTACAAACATATTTATCATCTAAATACATAATAATCTTTGGTGAAATCTGAGTGTTGTTATAACTTCTACCCCTTCCGGGACCCTTAGTGATAAGTTAAATTGCATAAAGTATATATTATAAGGTAGTTTTTGTAGTTAGGGTGAATTTTCTCATATTTTATTAATGTCATCTGTCAGTTGCGTGCACTGTTGCAATATAGAGTAGAGCGCCTTCAAATGTCAAATCAGTTAGATTAGCCCTAGTCTTTGAATAACCAGAGAGCATTATGTGGATATTAGTCGAGTCATAGATTAAGAATAGGAGGTGCTAATATTTTCTAACATATGACAATATTTTTAAGTGCTGGCGACTTTCTGTAACTCGTTTTAAATTGATGGTGTAAAACGTCCAATTTTCAATTTGAGTGAAGGTTAGGAAGGTTATAATGTGAAAATGAAATAATATTTTTTTAATAAGAGTGATTATAACTGACTTTAGCCGTTTTAATTATCCCTAATAATACGTTACACTTTTTAATAAGTAATAATAAGTCTTTTCGTAAGACTCCAGCACAAACAAAATGTGATTCATGTTTATTCATTTAAACAAACAAAACATATAACCAGACGTCACGGCAGGATTTGTTTGTGAATCCCGAATACCGGGATTTACAATCAGGCCAAATCCCGTATCAAGGATAATGGGTGCAAATTTGGCGGGATTCGCGGTGGGTGCGCGGGGCTGCCTTGAGTCATATAATAAAATTTTAACAGATGATCAGCTCGCTTACCTTGAATACTCATAGCATGTGCTTTCATTATTCGTATATTTTTACTTCTTGAACAATTAAAATAATGTTTAGTATCTTAAATGTATTTCTTTAATTTATCTATAATAAGTATGATCTATAAAAGTATTTATTCATAAACATAATTATATATATTATTGTGTATTTTAAATTTAACTGATAAAAAAGAAGGAAATATTTATCTCAATACACTGTGTTGAGAGCATAATTACTTCTGGAATCAACCCAGTAGGGTTAAAAGGGGGAAGAAGTATGGAAGTATATTCTGAAATCATCGTTCGCGCGTATCTTTACCCACAATAGTGCCACAAACTCCCAATATAGGAAAACGTCCTTATGTTACCTTCATATTTTGTGCTCAAGCCCAGATTTGTTTCGAGCTGGGAACATCTTAAGCCCAGCTTTCGGTGTTTATTACGCCCATTTATTGCTATTGTTTGATTTCGTATATTAACTTCTGCTTATGCGATATAACGTCACGTAAATAAACTTCCTCATAATGTAGCTATTGTCCCCCCGAACCAATATAACCGCGAAAGTTCACTTTGCAAATTGGTTTATTGTGGATTTCTATATTCAAACTAACATACAAACTAAACTAATGTATTATCATTCATTCTGATTCACAGTTGCTGTTGTGCACTTTGTAACCTTAACTCTGTAACCCCTAGTACATGTTAGTTAGACAATCGTCAACGGCCTAATAGAGTCTGACAGCCTTATTCTCTGACATCCACGGCCCATCCATAGATATTGAATAATAAACTTTCATACATTAATTCCCGCGACCTTCACGACAATTAAATAAAAAAAATATGCTCACGCCATCCCAGAAGGGTCCCCGAAGTGGTAAGCAGAGGTGTTGTAACAACACCCACATTTCACCGAATATGATCGAGTGCCAACGTGACAGAGGGTGAGTCCATCGCCGTTTCAGGCACTATACATACGTCTTTGAATTACTTCTCAGACGTATGCAGGTTTCCTCACGATGTTTTCCTTCACCGCAAAGCACGTGGTGTGAAATAACTGCAAATAAGTTTTTTAGAACAATTCAATGGTACAGGCCCCGCTGGGATTCGTACTTGCGTCGCTTGCGTAGCAGGCGACTGCTCCAACCCCAAGGATGTCGTGAGAATTCATTTGTATACCAAAACAAAAGCCGTGGAGGTGATGGGAATAAAATCATGGATGTCTGGGAATAAGCTATCTTCCTCATAAAAGAGTAATCTCTTCTAAGAGTAATCTTTTCGTAATCGAAGGTCAGATGGAAGTCGCTTCGTATAAAAATCAGGTGATCAGCCACATCGGGTTGAATCAAATGCCGACCCCAACAATGTATGGGATAAGGCCAGGGACGATGATGATGTACCTTCAAGTAAGTAATAGCAAAATATGAGTATCGTGATCTACTTAAATAGCGATATCATAAATTATTCGAAGTAATTAATATTCCGCTGCGCCGTACCTATGTTTCGAATTCCGAAAGTTGGACCTGACTTTGGGAATCAATTATAAGTTAAATTTGAATATATTATAAATTATAATAATTCCCTGCTTGACACCCGCAGCTGTGTATCCCAGAGAATTGTAATAAACTAGTGGACCCATCCGGCTTTGTACGGGTAAATTATTATCCTCAAGTAAAATGACCTATTAATTTTCTTTCAGTTTCTTTGAGGTCTTCTTTTTTCAACCATCCCTGTAGAGCGAGCAATATATACAGTCAATAAAATGTAAGTGTCTGTTTTTTATTCAAACATATGCTCCTGAATTCCCCGAAGGGGTAGGCAGAGGTGCTGTAATCACAACGCCCACTTTTCACCGAAGATGATTAAATGCCAACGTGACAGATGGTGAGTCCATCGCCGTCTCAGATACTTTACATACGTCATTGAATTACTTCTCAGAAATATGCAGGTTTGCTCACGATGTTTTCCTTCACCGTAAAGCACGTGTGTGAAATCACTGTACATAAGTTTTTAGAAAACTCATTGGCACTGGCCCCACTGGGGTTCGAACTTGCGTCGCTTGCGTAGCAGGCGACTGTTCAAACCTCAAGGCCCCCACGGTTCTTTTTATTCAATTAAACGATATTTATATCTGTCTGAATGTCTGTTTGTTCGGACTAATCTTTGAAACGGCATGACTGATTTCAACGGGACTTTATCCATCACACACATACCATCAGCATGTTACTATATACTATAGGAAACTACACTATATTTTATAGAAAAAAAGGTCATCACGGACCATCCACGAAATTCAGTTAACACGATTGATGCCGCGGGGCACAGCTAGTCTATACTAATATTATTAATAGAAAAGGTTTGTATGTATGACTGTAACAAATTGGCTCAAAAATACTAAACTGATTAAAATAAGCTATATTTTATCACTGTACTCCCACGGGAACTACGCGGGTGAAGCCGCGTGACGTCCGCTGGTTTATAATAAGATCAACACTTACAACATAAACAACATCGTGGTAGGAACATTGTTTTCAACTTCAACATAAGATATCGAAAACGTGTAGTAAACGTTAATGTGTTTGGGTACCATACCGCTTTACATAATAAACGTGACGTAGGCTGGGCTTAATTTATATTAAACCCAAACAAAGGAGAAAAAACAAGATAAGATTTGCTTTTCTCCTTGTGATATAAAATTGGAAAGGGATGCCTATAGTTGTAGCAGCTTTCTCCGCTCGCTACATAGATGGCGCTACTCGCTAACAATTGCAAAGTTTTAGTACAAATGCACGAGAACCTAATTCGCGCAATGAGAGTTTTTCGCATTGCAGTATATATACCTAGAGCAGTTGGAATCGCGGTTCTCCAGGCACGATACCCGCTTGGCTGGAAGATCTTCCACTTGCTGGTGATGAGCATGATCACTCGCTCTCCCCACTTAGTCTTCAATCCTTGCGACCTTAGCCACCGAGTAAAAAAACAGCGTTATTTTCTGCTTCATCCTAATTTTCTTGTTGGCAATTTCAGATGATTTACCCATTTTCATAGGCCTCAACAATTTAAACTAATTTAAATAAAATCAACATGTACCTTTGTATGTAAATTATGAAATAATCGGCTTATGCTCGGTAAAATCACAATCCCAAGTTAAAAATAACTCAATTATCGATACTAACAACTATAAGCAAACTCGTAGTAGGATGCCCATAAATTGTGGAGAATATAAAAACAAAAGGCCGACACAATATTGCATTATAGCGGGAATGGACAAAGTTGCAGGCGGCGAGCTCGCGAAGAGCTAAGAAATGCCAAGTGTAAGTATGCTCTGCCGAGATTATTGCAAGATTCCGTAATTATATTATTTTATTGTTATGGTCATTACGGGTACGGGTGTAATTTTATATTTCTTAGGTGGCAAACAATCGTATTGAAAACTTCCATAGCAATGACGTATTGCAGATACGAAACATTTTGAAAATAGTAATTGTGGTGACACTCGCCGAGGTCTCAGTGAAAGCGACCTTTCTAACAGATCGGTAACACTTATAATCCTGTATAAAAGGTTATTAAAAGGTTATTCAAATAAAGATAATATGAGTTTTAGTTTGCAATAGCGTCAACAGACTACCAGGGAAAGGGGGCCTACCATCATCGGTGTAACTGGAGCATATTAAGAATTTCAGAGCTTTGACGTTTCATTTTGATACGGTAAAATTAAGCGCCATTAATACGCGCTGCTTAAACGATCATAGTTGGCCCCCTGGGGCCCAACCATGAGCTCTTATTGCAATGTTAGTGCAGATGTGTGACAGTGACAGACTCGTCATAAACATCTTTCTCATAATAAGAGAAAAACTATCATGGCAATAAGGGGTAATGGAAAGGCCTCTGGAGTTATTACAAATAGTGGCGGCATTATGGACATTTCTTGTGACGTCATAATTGGTATTAAAACTGTCACTGTCATACGGCTAATGGCCAATGAAATAAGTGATAATGGGGAAACTTCTAGGCTGTAACTTCCGAAGCTGATTTATCTAGCGTGAATTCGCTGATTCATTTGTACTATTGAAATATTAATGTGATTTGAATACCGTTTTGATTCAAGTCCAAACGAACCCGGAAAGCAAGTAAATTGCAACATAAATTACGTAAAAGAATCTGTAATTCAGAGGTTGTTTTGTAAGAGGTAAGTAGGCCGTTCATCACAATTAGAGCACGAGCGGGGAAAGATTCCCGCCTCAAGTAATATTAGCGGCTTTAGAAGGCTGGGAGCCGTCGGAATTTGATGATGCTTGCGTTTTCTTCCAGTGTTTGTGAACGATACTCACTTCCTTCTATAATGGTTGAGGGCGATGGCTGGCATTCTCGTCATACTTATGAACAGGTGCTGCTAGTGGGGGCTGGTCAAGCTACACAATTATTCGTAGTATTTATTATTAGTTTTAATTTTTTTTTATATCGTCTTTTGTGCACTGGAACTTTGTCCATGGGCTTATGTATATTGTTTATAATTTATATTGTATTACTCAAACCTGTAAAATTATTTTTAAAAAAAAATAATTACTGAATTTCTAGCCAGGTTCTTCTCAGTAAAAGCAACCTTCCGAACCTGGTGATATATTGAGTTTCGTAGGAGGAGCTCGTGGCACAGTTCCTATTGCGCATATCATTCGATCAGCAAAGTTAAGCAGCCCTAACCCTAGACAGTAATTGGAAGGGTGACCGCCAGAGTTCCCTCCGTGCCTCAGAGAGCACGTTAAGCCGTCGGTCCCGGTTGCTAATTTATCATCTTTGGCAATCGTTACATGGGATAAGGCCAGGCAGATGGTGATACTTTGAGTTTCGTATTTATCAGTCCCCTTTACTTAACAAAGAGATCGCCTAAATTTCCACTGTATGTAATCTATACATCTATAGAGATAAATATTATTGAAGTGTCTGTTTGTAGTTCCAAAATAACAGCTTGTCACTAAATGCATTATAAAAGTATATATGACTAAAAAAAAAACAAATTTTAAAATTCTTTCTCTATCTGTCTGTTTGTTCCGGGTAATCTCTGAAACGACTGAACCGATTTTAACGGTACTTTCACTGGCAGATACCTAATGTTACGAGGAGTAACTAAGGCTATTTTTATTAGAAAACATTTAGGGTTCCGCGGGAATGAAATTAAATCCACGCAGGTGAAACTACGCCGGGCACAGCTAGTTAAAATATTCTTAAAACTCCAAAGATACGATACTATATACATATAATTCTGGTATTAGAAATGGGAAAGTTTTTAAAAGACTTGACTGGTTTTTAACTGCTAAACCAATTTAACTGAATTCTTAAAAATGGTTAGGGAAAATAAGAACACAACTGAGGTACTCGTGATCACACCTAATGCGTCGAAGATTTCCATTCCTTGTTTTTGCGGTTTGGGGGCCGTCTTAGAATATAATTTTTCTAATTCTTTTTAGATTATAAGCAAACATGTATGCCATGAATAAAATTCTAAAATTCGATTTAGTTTAGGCAGATATAAGGGGTAAACGTGTTCTTGAGTGGAGACCGCGGCTCGGCAAACGTAGTGTGGGACGCATGTGGGATGCAGGGATGACGATCTGCGAAAGACTGCAAGCAGATGCTGGATGCGGCGAGCTGAACACAGGGCGCTGTGGCGCTCATTAGGGGATGATATGATGTTCAGCGGTGGCCTAATGTAGGTTGATAATGAGATATACGTTACTTAAAAAAGTCAAAACGCGAAAACAGTCAAGGGTAAAAACTAGTTACGCTATATACCATGAGTAATAGCAGAGAAGAGATCAAAGGCCAACATTATTGTCTGTGACTTTCAGAGAATGCGACACGAATTTTCCGAGATGGAAATTGCTCAAAAAGTAACGTTGCATTTTACAGTCGTCGGCTAGAGCGACAAAACAAGGTAAAAACACAACTTCATAATCACTGAACAGCTACATTACAACCACGTTCGTATTCACGACGTGGAGTAATATAGAAAAATTTGCCCCTCATCCAATGATACTGTAACACTAAAAATATATGTTATGTTTATAAAAATCGACATTAATTATATCGACATATATATCTTAATTAATTAAATTTGGTACAGAGACAGTCTCGATCCATTCGACGATCCAGTCTGGATTTCATTAGCCGTGCCCCGTAGTTTCGCCCGCGTAGACTCAATCAACCAAGGGAAATATACATATAACTAAATAAATACAGTAAAATACTGTTTAATTCTTTATCAAAGAAAATATAATGATATATACGTTACGTTGCTTCATGTAATTACATAGTTGTGTAGTGTAAAAAACAATTTGCGGAGTGGATCGGTGCACTGCTGCCAATGATTCCGATCAGGTGGAGATGCGCAACACTCGGCGCAATTAATAAAGCTCCACGGATAGTCGGATTAGCCTCCACTGGGATTTATGGGCTAAGTTTTGCACTCAATTGTGCTAGAAACCTAATATCTACCGTGCCTTGATAAGGCTTCCTGTACATGCATACTGCGACAGAAATTCATCAAATTGCACAATAGCGGTTATTCCTGTTTGTTTACTCGTTTTGAACTAATATTTCTAGTTGACTTGTAAGGCAGAAAGGTCGATAGAGAGATTATATATTATCGTCATTGGAAAGTCATATTTGAAAGTATTTTAAGCTTTAGATTACGGTTTATTTTATGAGCTCTATTGGAAAAGCATTAAGTTCACCTTTCCTATAAGGTCAACAAACTGAATAATTTCTTCCTTTTTTCTAAGTCTGTCTTACTTTTTGTGCGTAAACATATCTTTATATTTCAGACATATCTTTATTAAATTTAAGCTATGTATTATTCTGATGTGTAAGCTCTATTATTAGTTAAGTTTCATCAAAATTCAAACAGTAGTTTTTCGCATGAAAGTGTAATAAACATGCACTCACACATGCGTTTATAATGTAAGTAGGATAGTGGAATGTGTCGACAGCCTTACTAGGCGAGTTTCTTCAGGGAATTCGGGCCAACGTTAGTTAGAATTTAGAAAACCTGGAAGGAGATAGTTGAAGTTTATTATGCCTTTTAAGTTTTGAAAGTCTCATGATTTCGGATGAAATAGGCAAAAATGTTTACCACATGTGATGCTTGAAGTATGTACTTAGAAATTAGTTGAAGCTAGTATAGCGTGAAACCCGTGCTTTAAGATTAATACTAGCAAGAAAATACTGGGACGGAAAATATGAACTACTTCGAAAGAGTCTCAAAAATTTTAATAATTCTGATTCAACGGAATACTGGAGTAAAATAAGCTATGTGAACTTAGCACCCGACTTGAAAAAAACCAAATTTTTTTTTTGCTATCTGGAAGGCTTTCGTATGTAGTTGTTTGTAGTGAAAATTATTTCGTTTGTAGTTAAAAAAAAAAAAGTTATGCCTCATGAAAAAATGGTCAGCACCCGACATTCGAAATTTAAAATTTTAAAACGGCACGTTTGTAGAGAATCGTTTGTAGTTGTTTGTAGTACAATTATTTTTGATTGTAGTAAAAAGACAAAAAAGTTATGGGAGAAAAACAAAAAAAAAAAAAATATTTTTTATTTTTCATGATTATGCTAAAAAGTACCTTAAAATCGTTTGTAGTAAGCTAAAATTGGTAGTAAAGTGTCGACGAACATTCCTAGACGTTTGTAGTAACTTTCATTCGTTTGTAGTAGCTTCCAATCGTTTGTAGTAAGCCACGAATGGTTGTAAAGTGTCGACGAACATTCCTAGACGTTTGTAGTAACTTTCATTCGTTTGTAGTAGCTTCCAATCGTTTGTAGTCAGCCACGAATGGTTGTAAAGTGTCGACGAACATTCCGAGATGTTTGTAGTAACTTTCATTCGTTTGTAGTAGCTTCCAATCGTTTGTAGTAAACCACGAATGGTTCCAAAATGTCGACGAACATTCCTAGATGATTGTAGTAACTTTCATTCGTTTGTAGTAGCTTCCAATCGTTTGTAGTAAGCCACGAATGGTTGTAAAGTGTCGACGAACATTCCTAGACGTTTGTAGTAACTTGCATTCGTTTGTAAAAGCTTCCAATCGTTTGTAGTAAGCCACGAATGGTTGTAAAGTGTCGACGAACATTCCTAGATGATTGTAGTAACTTTCATTCGTTTGTAGTAGCTTCCAATCGTTTGTAGTAAACCACGAATGGTTCTAAAATGTCGACAAATATTCCGAGATGTTTGTAGTAACTTTCATTCGTTTGTAGTAGCTTCCAATCGTTTGTAGTAAACCATGAATGGTTCCAAAATGTCGACGAACATTCCTAGATGATTGTAGTAACTTTCATTCGTTTGTAGTAGCTTCCAATCGTTTGTAGAAAGCCAGCGATGGTAGTTAAGTGTCGAAGAACATTCCGAGATGTTTGTAGTAACTTTCATTCGTTTGTAGTAGCTTCCAATCGTTTGTAGTAAGCAACGAATGGTTGTAAAGTGTCGACGAACATTCCGAGATGTTTGTAGTAACTTTCATTCGTTTGTAGTAGCTTCCAATCGTTTGTAGTAAACCACGAATGGTTCTAAAATGTCGACGAACATTCCTAAATGATTGTAGTAACTTTCATTCGTTTGTAGTAGCTTCCAATCGTTTGTAGTAAGCCACGAATGGTTGTAAAGTGTCGACGAACATTCCTAGACGTTTGTAGTAACTTTCGTTTGTTTGTAGTAGCTTCCAATCGTTTGTAGTAAGCCAGCGATGGTAGTAAAGTGTCGACTAACATTCCTAGACGTTTGTAGTAACTTTCATTCGTTTGTAGTTGCTTCCAATCGTTTGTAGTAAACCACGAATGGTTCCAAAATGTCGACGAAAATTCCGAGATGTTTGTAGTAACTTTCATTCATTTGTAGTAGCTTCCAATCGTTTGTAGTAAACCACGAATGGTTCCAAAATGTCGACGAAAATTCCGAGATGTTTGTAGTAACTTTCATTCGTTTGTAGTAGCTTCCAATCGTTTGTAGTAAACCACGAATGGTTCCAAAATGTCGACGAACATTCCTAGATGATTGTAGTAACTTTCATTCGTTTGTAATAGCTTCCAATCGTTTGTAGTAAGCCACGAATGGTTGTAAAGTGTCGACGAACATTCCTAGACGTTTGTAGTAACTTTCATTCGTTTGTAATAGCTTCCAATCGTTTGTAGTAAGCCACGAATGGTTGTAAAGTGTCGACGAACATTCCTAGACGTTTGTAGTAACTTTCATTTGTTTGTAGTAGCTTCCAATCGTTTGTAGTAAGCCACGAATGGTTGTAAAGTGTCGACTAACATTCCTAGACGTTTGTAGTATCTTTCATTTGTTTGTAGTAGCTTCCAATCGTTTGTAGTAAACCACGAATGGTTCCAAAATGTCGACGAACATTCCTAGATGATTGTAATAACTTTCATTCGTTTGTAGTAGCTTCCAATCGTTTGTAGTAAGCCACGAATGGTTGTAAAGTGTCGACGAACATTCCTAGACGTTTGTAGTAACTTTCGTTTGTTTGTAGTAGCTTCCAATCGTTTGTAGTAAGCCAGCGATGGTAGTAAAGTGTCGACTAACATTCCTAGACGTTTGTAGTAACTTTCATTCGTTTGTAGTTGCTTCCAATCGTTTGTAGTAAACCACGAATGGTTCCAAAATGTCGACGAAAATTCCGAGATGTTTGTAGTAACTTTCATTCGTTTGTAGTAGCTTCCAATCGTTTGTAGTAAGCAACGAATGGTTGTAAAGTGTCGACGAACATTCCGAGATGTTTGTAGTAACTTTCATTCGTTTGTAGTAGCTTCCAATCGTTTGTAGTAAACCACGAATGGTTCTAAAATGTCGACGAACATTCCTAAATGATTGTAGTAACTTTCATTCGTTTGTAGTAGCTTCCAATCGTTTGTAGTAAGCCACGAATGGTTGTAAAGTGTCGACGAACATTCCTAGACGTTTGTAGTAACTTTCGTTTGTTTGTAGTAGCTTCCAATCGTTTGTAGTAAGCCAGCGATGGTAGTAAAGTGTCGACTAACATTCCTAGACGTTTGTAGTAACTTTCATTCGTTTGTAGTTGCTTCCAATCGTTTGTAGTAAACCACGAATGGTTCCAAAATGTCGACGAAAATTCCGAGATGTTTGTAGTAACTTTCATTCATTTGTAGTAGCTTCCAATCGTTTGTAGTAAACCACGAATGGTTCCAAAATGTCGACGAAAATTCCGAGATGTTTGTAGTAACTTTCATTCGTTTGTAGTAGCTTCCAATCGTTTGTAGTAAACCACGAATGGTTCCAAAATGTCGACGAACATTCCTAGATGATTGTAGTAACTTTCATTCGTTTGTAATAGCTTCCAATCGTTTGTAGTAAGCCACGAATGGTTGTAAAGTGTCGACGAACATTCCTAGACGTTTGTAGTAACTTTCATTCGTTTGTAGTAGCTTCCAATCGTTTGTAGTAAGCCACGAATGGTTGTAAAGTGTCGACGAACATTCCTAGACGTTTGTAGTAACTTTCATTTGTTTGTAGTAGCTTCCAATCGTTTGTAGTAAGCCACGAATGGTTGTAAAGTGTCGACTAACATTCCTAGACGTTTGTAGTATCTTTCATTTGTTTGTAGTAGCTTCCAATCGTTTGTAGTAAACCACGAATGGTTCCAAAATGTCGACGAACATTCCTAGATGATTGTAATAACTTTCATTCGTTTGTAGTAGCTTCCAATCGTTTGTAGTAAGCCACGAATGGTTGTAAAGTGTCGACGAACATTCCTAGACGTTTGTAGTAACTTTCGTTTGTTTGTAGTAGCTTCCAATCGTTTGTAGTAAGCCAGCGATGGTAGTAAAGTGTCGACTAACATTCCTAGACGTTTGTAGTAACTTTCATTCGTTTGTAGTTGCTTCCAATCGTTTGTAGTAAACCACGAATGGTTCCAAAATGTCGACGAAAATTCCGAGATGTTTGTAGTAACTTTCATTCATTTGTAGTAGCTTCCAATCGTTTGTAGTAAACCACGAATGGTTCCAAAATGTCGACGAAAATTCCGAGATGTTTGTAGTAACTTTCATTCGTTTGTAGTAGCTTCCAATCGTTTGTAGTAAACCACGAATGGTTCCAAAATGTCGACGAACATTCCTAGATGATTGTAGTAACTTTCATTCGTTTGTAGTAGCTTCCAATCGTTTGTAGTAAGCCACGAATGGTTGTAAAGTGTCGACGAACATTCCTAGACGTTTGTAGTAACTTGCATTCGTTTGTAGTAGCTTCCAATCGTTTGTAGTAAGCCACGAATGGTTGTAAAGTGTCGACGAACATTCCTAGATGATTGTAGTAACTTTCATTCGTTTGTAGTAGCTTCCAATCGTTTATAGTAAACCACGAATGGTTCTAAAATGTCGACGAATATTCCGAGATGTTTGTAGTAACTTTCATTCGTTTGTAGTAGCTTCCAATCGTTTGTAGTAAACCATGAATGGTTCCAAAATGTCGACGAACATTCCTAGATGATTGTAATAACTTTCATTCGTTTGTAGTAGCTTCCAATCGTTTGTAGTAAACCACGAATGGTTCTAAAATGTCGACGAACATTCCGAGATGTTTGTAGTAACTTTCATTCGTTTGTAGTAGCTTCCAATCGTTTGTAGTAAACCACGAATGGTTGTAAAGTGTCGACGAACATTCCTAGACGTTTGTAGTAACTTTCATTCGTTTGTAGTAGCTTCCAATCGTTTGTAGTAAGCCACGAATGGTTGTAAAGTGTCGACGAACATTCCTAGATGATTGTAGTAACTTTCATTCGTTTGTAGTAGCTTCCAATCGTTTGTAGTAAGCCACGAATGGTTGTAAAGTGTCGACGAACATTCGGAGATGTTTGTTGTAACTTTCATTCGTTTGTAGTAGCTTCCAATCGTTTGTAGTAAACCACGAATGGTTCCAAAATGTCGACGAACATTCCTAGACGTTTGTAGTAACTTTCATTCGTTTGTAGTAGCTTCCAATCGTTTGTAGTAAGCCACGAATGGTTCTAAAATGTCGACGAACATTCCTAAATGATTGTAGTAACTTTCATTCGTTTGTAGTACTTCAAACGTCTAAGAATGTTCGACGACACCTTACAACCATTCGTGGCTTACTACAAACGATTGGAAGCTACTACAAACAAATGAAAGTTACTACAAACGTCTAGGAATGTTCGTCGACACTTTACAACCATTCGTGGCTTACTACAAACGATTGGAAGCTACTACAAACGAATGAAAGTTACTACAAACGTCTAGAAATGTTCGTCGACACTTTACAACCATTCGTGGCTTACTACAAACGATTGGAAGCTACTACAAACGAATGAAAGTTACTACAATCATCTAGGAATGTTCGTCGACATTTTGGAACCATTCGTGGCTTACTACAAACGATTGGAAGCTACTACAAAGGAATGAAAGTTACTACAAACATCTCGGAATATTCGTCGACATTTTAGAACCATTCGTGGTTTACTACAAACGATTGGAAGCTACTACAAACGAATGAAAGTTACTACAATCATCTAGGAATGTTCGTCGACACTTTACAACCATTCGTGGCTTACTACAAACGATTGGAAGCTACTACAAACGAATGCAAGTTACTACAAACGTCTAGGAATGTTCGTCGACACTTTACAACCATTCGTGGCTTACTACAAACGATTGGAAGCTACTACAAACGAATGAAAGTTACTACAAACATCTCGGAATATTCGTCGACATTTTAGAACCATTCGTGGTTTACTACAAACGATTGGAAGCTACTACAAACGAATGCAAGTTACTACAAACGTCTAGGAATGTTCGTCGACACTTTACAACCATTCGTGGCTTACTACAAACGATTGGAAGCTACTACAAACGAATGCAAGTTACTACAAACGTCTAGGAATGTTCGTCGACACTTTACAACCATTCGTGGCTTACTACAAACGATTGGAAGCTACTACAAACGAATGAAAGTTATTACAATCATCTAGGAATGTTCGTCGACATTTTGGAACCATTCGTGGTTTACTACAAACGATTGGAAGCTACTACAAACAAATGAAAGTTACTACAAACGTCTAGGAATGTTAGTCGACACTTTACAACCATTCGTGGCTTACTACAAACGATTGGAAGCTACTACAAACAAATGAAAGTTACTACAAACGTCTAGGAATGTTCGTCGACACTTTACAACCATTCGTGGCTTACTACAAACGATTGGAAGCTACTACAAACGAATGAAAGTTACTACAATCATCTAGGAATGTTCGTCGACATTTTGGAACCATTCGTGGTTTACTACAAACGATTGGAAGCTACTACAAACGAATGAAAGTTACTACAAACATCTCGGAATTTTCGTCGACATTTTGGAACCATTCGTGGTTTACTACAAACGATTGGAAGCTACTACAAATGAATGAAAGTTACTACAAACATCTCGGAATTTTCGTCGACATTTTGGAACCATTCGTGGTTTACTACAAACGATTGGAAGCAACTACAAACGAATGAAAGTTACTACAAACGTCTAGGAATGTTCGTCGACACTTTACTACCATCGCTGGCTTACTACAAACGATTGGAAGCTACTACAAACAAACGAAAGTTACTACAAACGTCTAGGAATGTTCGTCGACACTTTACAACCATTCGTGGCTTACTACAAACGATTGGAAGCTACTACAAACGAATGAAAGTTACTACAATCATTTAGGAATGTTCGTCGACATTTTAGAACCATTCGTGGTTTACTACAAACGATTGGAAGCTAGTACAAACGAATGAAAGTTACTACAAACATCTCGGAATGTTCGTCGACACTTTACAACCATTCGTTGCTTACTACAAACGATTGGAAGCTACTACAAACGAATGAAAGTTACTACAAACATCTCGGAATGTTCTTCGACACTTAACTACCATCGCTGGCTTTCTACAAACGATTGGAAGCTACTACAAACGAATGAAAGTTACTACAATCATCTAGGAATGTTCGTCGACATTTTGGAACCATTCATGGTTTACTACAAACGATTGGAAGCTACTACAAACGAATGAAAGTTACTACAAACATCTCGGAATATTCGTCGACATTTTAGAACCATTCGTGGTTTACTACAAACGATTGGAAGCTACTACAAACGAATGAAAGTTACTACAATCATCTAGGAATGTTCGTCGACACTTTACAACCATTCGTGGCTTACTACAAACGATTGGAAGCTACTACAAACGAATGCAAGTTACTACAAACGTCTAGGAATGTTCGTCGACACTTTACAACCATTCGTGGCTTACTACAAACGATTGGAAGCTACTACAAACGAATGAAAGTTACTACAATCATCTAGGAATGTTCGTCGACATTTTGGAACCATTCGTGGTTTACTACAAACGATTGGAAGCTACTACAAACGAATGAAAGTTACTACAAACATCTCGGAATGTTCGTCGACACTTTACAACCATTCGTGGCTGACTACAAACGATTGGAAGCTACTACAAACGAATGAAAGTTACTACAAACGTCTAGGAATGTTCGTCGACACTTTACAACCATTCGTGGCTTACTACAAACGATTGGAAGCTACTACAAACGAATGAAAGTTACTACAAACGTCTAGGAATGTTCGTCGACACTTTACTACCAATTTTAGCTTACTACAAACGATTTTAAGGTACTTTTTAGCATAATCATGAAAAATAAAAAATATTTTTTTTTTTTTTGTTTTTCTCCCATAACTTTTTTGTCTTTTTACTACAATCAAAAATAATTGTACTACAAACAACTACAAACGATTCTCTACAAACGTGCCGTTTTAAAATTTTGAATTTCGAATGTCGGGTGCTGACCATTTTTTCATGAGGCATAACTTTTTTTTTTTTCAACTACAAACGAAATAATTTTCACTACAAACAACTACATACGAAAGCCTTCCAGATAGCAAAAAAAAAATTTGGTTTTTTTCAAGTCGGGTGCTAAGTTCACATAGCTAGTAAAATACTTGTTCTGTATCTCAAGCGTTAAGGAATTATGACTTCAAAGTGTACTATTAATTTTAAAAAGTATTCCTTCTGGTTATTGGGGAGTATATTAGTAAGTAATAGAACAACATTTTAAAACAACATAAAAGCCAAAGCGCTCAGTTCAATAAAACGAAGCAAGAATTCCTTTTTAGTTTCAAAGGCTTTGTCGGCGAAAATGAAAAGTAAAATCGATACTTTACAGCGTACTTCGGTGTAAGACTGCGCTGAAAACACTTCGGTTTCGTGGTTCAGTGATTTTTACGCATTTTGAAGAGTATCGTTATTTGTAAGTGCAGAATATGTGTGTTAGTTTGTGAAGATCATTCACGGTCCTATGGCCATATGTTAACACTAAGTTCATCTTAAATTTAAGAGAAAGGTCATGTGTTTGTTGAATTCAAATCTTTACTTTTAAATAGCCTCAGAAGTCGCCTGCTACGCAAGCGACGCAAGTTTGAATCCCAGCGGGGCCTCTACTAATGAGTATTTCTAAAAAACTTATGTACAGTGATTTCACACGTGCTTTACGGTGAAGGAAAACATCGTGAGGAAACCTGCATATTTCTGAGAAGTAATTCAATGAAGTATGTAAAGTGTCTGAGACGGCGATGGACTCATCATCTGTCACGTTGACACTTAATCATCTTCGGTGAAAAGTGGGTGTTGTTGTTACAACACCTCTGCCCACCCCTTCGGGGAATACAGGCGTCAGCATATATGAAAAAATATGATTTGTCTGTTGCTTGTCAACTAAACTCATATCAAAGTATACACGGTACGTACAAAAAAAAAACATTCGAATTTATTTCCTGTCTCTGTTTTTTTTTTCTATTTCATTATAGGAGAATTTATTGTCTCTATGTTGTTCCAGCTAACCTCCGACACGGCTGGACCGGTTTTAAGAGGACTTTCACAGGCAGATACAATCTGTCACATACACAACATTGCTGATGTTATGTTCGTGACAGATTGTGCGACTACTAATATTATTTT
This sequence comes from Watsonalla binaria, assembly GCA_929442735.1. Lineage (NCBI taxonomy): Eukaryota > Metazoa > Arthropoda > Insecta > Lepidoptera > Drepanidae > Watsonalla > Watsonalla binaria. The sequence continues at coordinate 7,836,279 of OV838938.1, forward strand.
GGTCGTGTTACAAGGAGTAAAATAGGCTACTTTTATTTTAAAAAGCTCATTACGATTCAGCGGGTGTAGTTTTTAGGGGTAGGTTGAATGGGAGGGAATATTTACACTTGAAATGGGTACGACACAACAAATACAATACAGGAAAACTTATTTACAAACAAAACAGAACGGGACACGCGGGAAGATATCGTTAGCAATTAAATTGCAGAAAAAATTTATATACTCACGCCATCCCACAAGGGTCTCCGAAGGGGTTAGCAGAGGTGTTGTAACAACAACACTCATATTTCACCAAATATGATATTAAGTGCCAACGTGACAGAGGGCGAGTCCATCGCCATCTCAGGCACTATCTTTGAATTTCTTCTCAGACATATGGAGGTTTCCTCACGATGTTTTCCTTCACCTAAATTTACAACACAACTTATCAACTGAATGCATATGAAATAAAATTTTAGTTTTGAAAACGTATAAGTATTGCAGACAAACGAGGTCCGGGCATAAGCCAGTATAATATTAAAGCTTAGAGTGAGGCATTATTCGTGTTCCTGTATAAATCACCGGCCCGGTAAGGGGCATTTGTTTCCGATCGCATGGAGAACGGCCACCAGAGGTACATACGTGATTTATGTAACGATTGCGAAGGATCCTTGAACGCAGTTAGTTATCACTCCAGCTGGGCATCGGTACTTATCGATCAGAGATGTTTTGTTTAATTAACAACGCATTGAATTCATAAGGAGATTAATTCATGAAAGATGTTCACAGAGAATTGACCCTCACTGTCCATTTCTTAAACTTGAAGCATTAAAAAAACTAAATTCTCTTAACTTCACTATCTTTTTTTAATTTTTTTTATAAAGAAAATGATGATTTTAAGTGTTATGCAATCACACAGGGTAGAAAACTAGTTTTATCAAATGCTTAAAAACAATTAAGAAATCGTTTGAACCCAATTTCCGACGACTTTTAGGTACCAGTGACATATGATCAATCGCCTCAGGCTGCATACATACTACTTGGTTGTGATAGCATATTATATTGGAAGTGACTATATTCATTATAAGGGAGCCTGGGATGTATCTTTGTCGGAAAATTATTAAAATAATCCCATTGGCACTGTACTTTTGCTACAATTAATTAATCTTAATTTGATCTTTGCTTTAACTGGCTGGAATTTGCCATGCTCACAAATATTTGTAATATTTTAGTTATTATTTTCGAAAATTGAGCATTTCTACTGTGTCCATGGGCGTATATTCATGAGTTATAAATACTGTAACCAAAAACATTGTATAATATATATTTTTTTAAAAGAGTAATTGTTGAGTTACTTGCCGAGTTCTTCTAAACAAAAGTAACCCTCCGAACCTGGTGGTAACATTTATAATCATGTATAATGTAGTTTTGTGTCCTTCTGAAGATTTGAAAGTACTTTGTAAAAAGTCTAATCGAATAAAGATATTTTTAACTTTGAACTTTGATATTTTGTATGTATACGTTTGAATGTGCCTTTTCAAAACGTGAACTGAAATAAACTAAAACATTTTCATATTCACTATTCATTACATCTAAAATGTTTAGTATTAAAATTCCACGTGAAATATTTTCATAAAGTCACAGTCACACGACCTGAAAAGTGTCCCAGAGGGGTTCACTTCTGATTTACAGTCGCAGAATTAAGTTTAGTGAGTTTATTAAATGAAACTAAGGTATTTTTCACTGGAAGCGCACGAATTTGTCTAATTCGGGAACGAATAGGAGCAAATATTTTTTTTACATCATATCTTTTTGTAGTTTATATTATAATTATTATATTATAAGTGCATACATACATATGCTCACGCCTGTATTCTCCGAAGGGGTAGGCAGAGGTGTTGTAATGACAACACCCACTTTTCACCGAAGACGATTAAGTGCCAACGTGACAGAGGGTGAGTCCATCGCCGTTTCAGACACTTTACATACTTCATTGAATACTTCTCAGAAATATGCAGGTTTCCTCACGATGTTTTCCTTCACCGTAAAGCACGTGGTGTGAAATCACTGTACATACGTTTTTTAGAATTACTCATTGGTACAGGCCCCGCTGGGATTCGAACTTGCGTAGCAGACGACTGCTCAAACCTCAAGGCCACCACGGCTCTTCTATATTATAAGTGATAGGACATAAAGGGATCTCCTGTTCGAAATGTAAGCTGTTCAAGTGGGTAAGTACGTATAATTAGCTCCTCCTTACGAAACATCACATACCAACGTTAGTTCGAGTAGTGTTGTGTTGGGGAGTGAGGTCCGAGCTCAATGGCAAAAGAACGCGTTGTGTTTTCAAAGTTGAAGCAATTTAGTAAACCACAATTAACTAATCTAACTTATTTAAAGCATAAACTAGATTAATCTTAATATATATAAATCTCGTGTCACAATGTTTGTCCTCAATGGACTCCTAAACCACTTAACCAATTATAATAAAATTCGCACACCATGTGCAGTTTGATCCAACTTGAGAGATAGGATAGTTTAAATCTCAAATTATAGTCGCAATTTTAATTTATTGCTAAATTATATAAAAATCTATGCGGGTGAAACCGCGGGGCCACAGCTAGTATTTTAATAGTAAAGAAAAATGGTTTTTGGCTCAAATGCGTGACTTGTGAATTGTGACAACTTAATGTTTTTCTATTTTAGCTTATATCTAGACAACCTCTGAAGAGGTTGCATAAAAATATTAGCTCACCGTTACTAGCTCATTGCTTATGTCTGCATATTAATGCCGTTCATTATATGTATAAGCCTTTTGAGTGACGCTCGTTGTATAAGCGTTTATAGACTACTGTAAGCCAGCTACTTTTGACTTACTCCTCGTACCATCAACCCGTGCCACCAGTGGTACGAGGAGGAATTAAAATTTCCTCTTCATATCACTGATTATTTTATAAGCCTATTCCTAAATATTTATAGTGTGTTGTAGTTCCTTAGTTACACTAGTAACTAAATGAATAGATGTCGGAATTAGCGTCGACCAGCCAGACCTTTCCGGTCGGCACTCGCGCCGATTGCACCAAATCCACATTATTTCCTCCATTTTGCACTACTGCAACCATGATTTCGATTTATTTTCAACAGTTTTTTTATAAGATTATCATGGATATATAACCCAAACGCAAAACACAATTTAACTTAGAGCAAAGAGATGGAAATAACATTGAAATATTAATTTTTTATGTATATGTACTTCCAACACAAGACACCTAGGTGTAGGTGAAAAAAAAAAAATTTCATTTCCGAAATTTTATTTCAATGGCGAAGCTAACAAAAAAATGCATATTTTATATACTGTTGAATTGCAAGTCTTCACTTTTTAAGACGGTTAAAATAATATCAAATATAATTTTTAGTATAATCACTATAGTATAATTCTTTTATAGTATAGTCTTTCATTTCATACACACATTCTCTACCATATTCAATATTATTGTGTGGGGGTGTCAAACTATTGGCCTTCCAAAGAACTGAATAAAATCCGGATTTAATACAACAAATAATAATAATTATTATTATTATTATTATGTTGCATAAAATAAGGGATACAAATAAATGGTACCAAACATATTTATGTAACGCTATACAACTTTCAATAGCGCGATCTATTTCACAACTCACGCCATCTAATTACAATTAGTGGAACTAAAACATCACCACCGGTTTCCTATCAAAAGTGTACCATGATATGAATATGATAATTAGCGTGAACATGCTAATTAACACCGCCGTTAAATACCACCTCTGTTTAAGCCGATCAGACACATTGCTAATACGCTGTGAACATGCTATTTACTAATAAGCTGGCTTTTGACGAATGAGGTCAATTTAGTTAACTGTTTGGTAATTAACCATCGTGTTTACCATCATTTCATAAGTCACATAGTTGCTATCCCTAGCCAGTAATTGGATGGGTGACCGCCCGAGTTCCCTCCGTGCCTCGGAGAGCACGTTATGCCGTCGAATCGTTACAGGTCAGTCGAAGGTCAAATTGCAGTCGCTTCATATAAAATCAGGTGATCTGCCGCATCGGGTTGAATCAAGTGCTGACCCCAACTATGTATGGGATAAGGCTAGGGACGATGATCTATGGATGATAGAGGAAGGCTTAGGCATACATGTCATTGAATATATTTATTCGTGTATTAACTCTCGGTAGCATTTCATCCGTGTCACTGTTGTGTCCCTATATACAGTTACCTACTTTAATTATAATAAAAATGTAATTCCTTAGTCACTTATGAAAGTCGAAGAATTGACCAACAGTTCGGAAACTAGCCTTCTCAGAAGTACCGACAAGTACCTCGGACTAAACGTCCATCCTTTTTTAAATCCGTATCACAGAAAGAGATGGAGCTATTTTTAATAAGTGGGATAAAGTCCTCGATCAGAAACATGTACTAGTTTTTTTGAAGCGAAAATATGATAAAAAAATCCTGATTTTACGTCGATTGTGGTTACCTCAGTAGATAGTCATTGGCAACACGATGCAGGTCCTCAGTCCAAAGCTGGATAAAACATTCAAGCGTTTGCCGATCGCCAGATGTGCACCGGCGGAAATGTACCAATCAAAGGATTGTGCCGGATCTAAGAGCGCCTAAATGATAATAATAATCTATCCATATGCTCGTACCTGTATTCCCCGACGGGTAAGCAGAGGTGTAGTAATAACGACACCCGCTTTTCACCCAAGATTATTTAGTGCCAACGTGACAGATGGTGAGTTTATCGCCGTCTTAGGCACTATAAATACGTCTTTGAATTCCTTCTCAGACATATGCAGTTCCTCACGATGATTTCCTTCCCTGATAAGCACGCGTAGTGAAAAAAATCATTGGTACAGGCCCCGCTAGATTTCAACTCGCGTCACTTGCGTAGCAGGCGACTGCTCAAAACCCAAGATCACCACGGCTCTTTCTCTTCCGAGATCACATCTTTCAAGTGTAATTTTTCTAGGACTAGTGGTATAGGCGGTGTATTGATTTCAGCCAGGACTTTGAATGTTATTCAGAGCTTGAACGAGTAATTCCGAACTATTTCCTTGAGGCGAGCATAGTTCAGGGTGTTTACCATTATCGGCTTAAGCAGGAATCAATAACTTCTGATCAATGAGCTTACATGTTCCTTTTTGGTATCGTAAAATGAAATGTCAAAGTTAAGAAGTGCTTAATACGTGCTGCTTAAACGTTCATAGTTGGCCCCTTATTCATGTTAAACTCTCCCACTCGCCCCCTTTAGTTCAACCTAGGGTTCAAGTTCCAACATCGGGTGAGTTAGTTTATGACAATGAGTCAAAGACATGAGTTGCTGCATTTCTGGATTCCATAATCGCAAACCAAATCCGAACTTTCTCTGACTCTCAGTCAGGTAACGGTTCAGTGAGTAATTAATTCGTTGAGCTATTCACAAGAACGAAATATATTGAAAGAGATTCAGTGTCAATTAATTTTAGACCTGGGTAAGGCACTTATCAATACAAGTGAACGTGTTGATTCAATTTTGCCAATGCATTGTAGAGAACAGAAAATGCATATTTTATATCATGTCATCTAGTCTATCTAAGTAGCGTTACGCGATTGCAAAATGTTGCAACAAATGAAATAATAGGAGTCGATCAAATAAGGAGCGATTCATCCAATCGCCCTGGCGATGAAACAATCGAGAAGTTTTTTGATCATTTTGATGCAATTGATTGGTCCGAGGCACACCGAATCTTACTGAATCGCGACTGCGTTTAAAAACGATCGTGATGCATCGAGATATTTGAACAATTGTGATTAATCTCTCGCCTTCGTGCATCACTAAACCTAAGAGTAATTCTCAGAGTTATTCTCCAAAATCCTCTTTAAATTTATAAATTAACTACAAACATAAAATGTTAATAAGGTAATGATCCAAAGTCTCAATCTTGAAGTGTGTGAGCCGTCGGTGTATAATTGGACAATAAAGCTTGATCTCCACATTAAAAGCGAGCCAATAAATCGTGACTGCCTGATCCGGACAGATTGACGTATTTCCTTGAAAGATTCCATCCGGAGGATTATTGTGGGGCTTTGGCTACATCGATTAACTGGTAGCTTCAGTTCATTTAGATTCCATTGCGATTTGGTTACGAATGACAGTTATCTGCTAAAAATAAAGGGCGATTATGGTTGCTTGATCGAGCGTATTTGTACCTTATAATACAACTGTTACATAACATTCTGCACATATTATATTTATGGTACTAAGGCGACAAACAAACTCACCTACAGCCGCGTTATTCTGCAAGGTTTCTCAGCATTGCACTCGACGTCAAGCGTTGGTTTTTATAAATCTTCTATGATTGAAACCTATGCTCGTGGAGGAGCTCGTGGCTCAGTTGCTATTGCGCATATCATTCGATCAGTGAAGTTAAGCAACCCTAACTCTAGCCAGTGATTGGATGGGTAACCGCACGAGTTCCCTCCGTGCCTCGGAGACCATGTTAAGCCGTCGGTCCCGGTTGCCAATTTATTATCATTGGCAATCGTTACAGGTCACTTGGAGGCCTTAAATAGTCTGACAACTGGTTTAACCCAGATCACAGATTTACCTAGTTAAAGGGGTTACGAAGGGCAGATGGCAGTCGCTTCGTATAAAAATCAAGTGATCAGCCATGTCGGGTTGAATCAATGCATGGGATTAAGGCCAGGGACATGATGATAGAAAGCTACGCTCACGTCATTTTCGACGCTGAGAAATACAGAATAACGCGGCAGCTTGTTTGAAACACCATGTTTTTCTTCCCTGCACAGCGAACCACTTCACTCCTAATCTACTCATCCAAGGAGCACTGGCAACCCAGCCCTATTAAGAAATATTAAGATTAGTTAAATTATACGCGGGTGAAACCACTGGGCTCAGCTTTCTGCTATAACTATACTAAATATAAGTATAAATACATTCTCCTAACCGAATTTCGGTAACGGCGATCAGCCCTACGGATCAGCGCGCAGATGCACTCTTTATACCCTCACTCTCATAGTCCGATGGGAAGGCAATCCGACACGACCGGAGAGAGACCAGGCTCAGGACCAACGGCTCAACGTGCTTTCCGAGGCACGGGCGTGGAAACACCGCCAACTTCTAAACTCCAGGCATTCATTGAGAATTGAGCGGGAATCAAACACGCGGTCCTTGTGATTGTCAAGAGAGATATTGTAAGTAACATATGCTCACGCCTGTTTTCCCCGAAGGGGTAGGCAGAGATATTGTAATAACAACACCCACTTTTCACCGAAGATGATTAAGTGCCAACGTGATAGATTGTGAGTCCATCGCCGTCTCAGACACTTTACATACGTCATTGAATTACTTCTCAGAAATATGCAGGTTTCCTCACGATGTTTTCCTTCACCGTAAAGCACGTGGTGTGAAATCACTGTACATACGTTTTTTAGAAAAACTAATTGGTACAGGCCCCGCTGGGATTTGAACTTGCGTCCGCTTGCGTAGCAGTAAGTGACTCTCAATTTTATACCACTATTAGTTGTAGACTCAAAAGCCGACGCGTCGCACCACGCACGGGTGACCATAAAATGAGTCAATCGTCCAAACGCAGTTAGATGCACGAACGCATTCACCGACTATTGAATGGTCATAGCAAATATGGAAATATTGTGGGTATTTTATTTCTATTCTCATTTTATTTCAGAACGTTTTCCCTTACCTAGTTACAAATGTTATTAGCAATAACAATAGAAAATAAAACCGTTATGGTCCAAACCTTCTTAAGAATATTAATTAAAAAACATTGATGCTGTACCTCATAATTTCTGCATTTAGCCTTCGTTTCATACAAATAATATCTATTAACTTTTTGAATATTAAAATGAGTAATTCTATAAAATATGCTGTCCACTCTTAATAATTATAACATGAAGTTGAAATTGTTTTCGAATCATACAATAAGTAACATAACAAAGAAACTTAAAAAATATAATCTTATAACTAAAAAATATTATTAGAAGGAGTCCCTGTAGGCAAGGTTCCGAAGATACTGGCAGCTTTATAACATTATTTTTAATAATAAAATTAAAGACTGAAATTAGTTATAAAGGAATTTTTCATAAGAGTCCAACAACAACTTTTTATTTCACTGTCTTTTCAAAGTAGGACTAAAAAATCACGCTTGTATTCCTCGAAGAGGTAGGCAGAGGTGTTGTAATAACAACACTCACTTTTCGCCGAAGATACTATCGCCGTCTCAGGCACTTTACATACCATTGATTTTCTTCTCAGACATATGCAGATTTCCTCACGATGTTTTCCTTCACCGTAAAGCACGTGGTGTGAAATCACTGCACATAAGTTTTTAGAAAAACTCATTGGTACAGGCCCCGCTGGGATTCGAACTTGCGTCGTTTGTTTAGCAGGCAACTGTTTAAAACCCAGGGCCACCACGGCACTCGAATAGGAGGGATCTTTTACTGGAATAAGGACACGACGACTTGATGTAATAAAACGTGTATTAATGATTGTTTTAGAGTTGTCGTAAAATTTACTGTTTCGGTGAAAGTGTGCGGCCCACATAAAATATTGTGAGGTCTGTCTGTATTGGTGTATTTCAATTTGCTTGGCTTAGAGCCTCTAAGGAAATAATATTGTTTGTTAACACAAAAAAATCAGAACAAATTAAGAATTTTACAGAGATTACTCTAAATCTTGAAAGGAGTTGCCTCTTGCCGTGTTCTTCTCAACAAAAGCAACCTTCCGAACCCCGTGGTGACGATTTGAAAGTACTTTGTGAGATGTCAAATCGAATAGATATTTTTAGTTTTGAAGTTTTTGAGTACATTTCCGGCTGTGGTGGCCGCAGTAGCCAGCTACGCAAGCGACGCAAGTTTGGATCTCAGCAGGGGCTGCACCAAAGAGTTTTTCTAAAAAATGTATGTGCAGTGATTTTACACCACGTGATTTACGATGAAGAAAAACATCGCGAGGAAACCTGCATATTTCTGAGAAGTAATTCAAAGACGTATGTATAGTACTTGAGACGGCGATAGACTCACGTTACTCACGTTACGTCACTGTTACGTTGGCACTTAATAATATTCGGTGAAAAGTGAGTTTTGTGGTAACAACACCTCTGTCTACACCTTCGGGGAATTATAAGGTCTAATCAAATAAAGATATTTTGAATTTGAAAAACAGACAGACAGAGGAAAACTATGCTCAAAATAAGTAAAAAACACTTAAATTAAAGCGCATTACAATACAGCCTAGACTTACATGCAAATTCAATTTCATTCACATTCATACGTTGCATGAAAATACTTTCATTGATGAAAGTTCTGCGTAATACTTCCACATCCTAAGATATATTACACCGCCTTATCTCCCAAATAGCGGATGGGTTAATTTATTTGCCCGCTTTGTAGACCTTATACGTAGAGCGTCTACGACGTGCTACGAGCCTACGACGCGTAGCGCTTTATGCGGCTGACTTTATGAACTCGCAATTTTCCACGGAATTGAGTTGTAATATTAAACCTTAAGCCGTTAGGAGTAAAGGTTTTTTTACACTTTCCTTTTTCATTCATATCTTTAGCTCAAAGAAAAATTAAGTATAAAGCCTCTTTATAGCTGATGAAATTCTTGTTAACAATTTGTGGCACTGGGATTATGTAATATTTTCAACAGAAAATATTAGAAAATTATTCTGAAGTTAAGTGCCCTTGAGGCAAATTGTAACTTTACATTAGAATCTGCTGCCTTTTAAATAAGGTATTCGATATCATCGTTTCTGGACATACTATACACTGTTGGAGCCGGCGCTTGATTCAACCCGATGTGACTGATCACCTGATTTTTATACGAAGCGACTGCCATCTGACCTTCGCAACCCCTTTTCCGAGAAAATCGGTAGTCTGGGTTAAACTAGTTGTCAGACTGTAATGATTGCGGCTTAACGTGCTCTCCTAGGGATTCAGTGATCCCATGCGCATACCTACATGGATTAGGGTTGCTTACTTTTTCGTACCCGGAGGCCCCCTAAGCACGGTGGATGGCCACCGTGGGGGATTTTAGTGCGGTAAAAATCCCACATACCCTGACGTGCCTCTCCCAGGGCGGTCGGGACCCTATGGTCATCTCAAGTGCATTTAGTTATAAGTAGAACTACTAGATTTTTAATTATGCAAATTTTATCGACATTTGTGCATTGGAACTGTGTCCATGAGCTTATGTTTCTTAAGCGATTTATTTTGTACTCTTAAAATTATATAATATCTTTTTTAAAAGAGTCATTACTGAGTTTCTCTCCAGGTTCTTCTCAGTAAAAGCAACCTTCCGAACCTGGCGGAAGCATGTATAAATCTTGTAAATGATTTCTATCTGACAATTTGAAAGTGCTTTGTAAAAAGTCTAATCGAATAAAGATATTTTTACTTTGACTTTGACTTTGAAGGTTTCTCCCTCGTCAATAAAAAAGGGGTTCCTTACTTTGCTGATCGAATGATATGCGTAATAGCAACTATACCACAAGCTCCTCAAAGGTATTCGATAATGGAGTAAAAAATAAGTATTTAACGCGGTGGATGTTTTTTGGTTTCAGAGACAAAGCCATTGTAAACAGAATATACTTGACCCAAATGCGTAAATTAGCTTTTATTAATGCAGCGTCAGTTGAAGGAACTTTTTTAATTAAGTTCATAGTAAAGAGCTGCTAATTCAGCCAAAGTTGAACTTTATGTAAAGGACATTACGGAAGTAGTGTCAACCGTAAACAGGGAATTATATTTAATTGTTCAAAGTTTATTAAAAGCTTAAATGCACTACTCGTGTTGTTTGTTTGTTGTTTATATAAAATAACTCCTGTATCTATATATATATACAGATACACGTAATTTTGGTGTCAGTTAGTAATCCAAAAATAACAGGTTACCACAATGTGAACATGAAAGTATATGCGGTACAGACATAAAAAAACAATGTTTAAAAATTGTCTCAGTCTATCTGTATGCCTGTCTATAACTTAGACTACTTACATACATATGCTCACGCCTGTATTCCCCGAAGGGGTAGGCAGAGGTATTGTAATAACAACACCCACTTTTCACCGAAGATGATTAAGTGTCAACGTGGCAGATGGTGAGTCCATCGCCGTCTCAAACACTATACATACGTCATTGAATGACTGCTCAGTCATATGCAGGTTTCCTCAAGATGTTTTCCTTCACCGTAAAGCACGTGGTGTGAAATCACTGTACAGAAGTTTTTTAGAAAAAATCATTGGTACCGGCCTCGCTGGGATTCAAACTTGCGTCGCTTGCGTAGCAGGCGACTGCTCAAGCCTCAAGGTCACCAACACTTGTGCTCCGGGGGTCACCCATGAAATTAACTCTAAAACTGCGGGGCGTGAATACCTGAATAAATATAGATTTGGTTGACCGTGCTACGGCCGACGCTCGGCTCGGACCCGGTACGGTCTAGCGTGAGCCATTCTCTATCATCTTAGTAGTACCTAATTACAGTGAAAAGTGGTTATCTACCCCTTTCGTGGACCTTTCTACCATCCTTAAATACAAAGTTATTTAAAAACCCTTTTTTCACTTGGAACCTGCAAGTTAAAGCGAAGACAAATCTCTCTTAATTAAGAAAACAGCTTTATCATTTTGCCCTTTTAATTTCGTTCTTAACAAACTGTCGTTGAGCTGAAGCAGAATGAATGGAACAAATCCACATAAAATTAGTTTATCCACGATAAGCTACCAAATCGCTGTGCGCATTTTTATAGCGGTATTTTTATTATGCGTGTTATACCAGCTGAAGCTTGCTTTAAATATGCGCGATAGATTTGTGCATAATAAAATACAATTCTGAATACTAATAAATATGTTAAATCTATACTAATACTAGCTGTGCCCGGAAAACGTATAAAAAATATATTGCCATAAATTTTTGGGGTGGTCACCCTTATCATTTAGGAGTATGAAAAATAGATGTTGACCGATTCTCAGACCTACCCGATCTGCACACAAAAGTTCATACAAATCGGTCCAGCTGTTTCGGAGGAGTACGGTAACTAACATTGTGACATGGAAATTGTATATATTAAATTATTAGGAGAAAAGGTTTGTATGTATGTTTATAACGAATTGGCTCAAAAAGTACTGGACCGATTTTAAAAATTCTTTCACCATTCGAATGCTACACCCCAAGGTCACCAGGAAAAACGTTGTATTGCCATATATTTTCTTGGGGTGGATCACCCTTATCATGTTCAGATCAGACTTCCCCGATATGCACACAAAATGTTATACTAATTAGTCCAATCGTTTCAGAGCAGTTTAGTAGCCCGAGAGTTTTATATATTAGATAATAAGCCAGATATGAAACAAGCCTAATGGTCAACCTAGGACCTTACTATAAGTTCTAATAGCCATCATAGTTCCACTGTGTGACAGTGACAGACATATACCTACACGACAAATACGTCTGGGTTTGCCACCGTTTTCGTAATCTATACTCGCTACCGTCACTCGCAACATTTGTATGAGATATTTTAAGTTCTGTACGTCACCGCTGGTAAGTCGCTGCTCAATTTCTCATACCTACTAATATTCGGCGGACACGCTAGCGAGTATAGATTACGTAAACGGTGACAAACCCGTGATAGGGTATTGAATAAAAACAGTATTATTGTGATTTATGTATTGTATATAAATAATTTGAAAGTAAAGCCATAAAAATAATAAGAGCACGCGAGTGTCGGGTGTCGAATGGCATAGTTCCAGTGATATATGGAGCACGTAGCGCAGTAATGGCCGACATTACGATGCGACGCGATGGATTCCTACCTTACACCGTGTGTTTTGGATGTTTTCCTATATTCGGGTTTGGTGTTTAGGACTCAACTGGTTCGACGCGTTGAGGTCTTTGGTTGAATATTAATGATTGAACAGAAACATAACTGCCTCTCCGGGAATAACGCAGTATTTGGTAGAGAATCATTTCACTTGTCAGACATGTGCAGGTTTGCTTACGGTGAAATAACTGCACTTAAGTTATAGAAAAACTCTTTGGTACATGCCGCTGGAATTCGAACTTGCGTCGTTTGCATATCAGTTTCTCAAGCCCCACAGCTACCACGGCTGATCGAGTGATGAGGACCTTAACTTAACTAACTAACTTAGAATGATCAAGAGCTTCAAATTCGGATACCTAGAAAGTTCCAGCTTAATCAGCTCATTCAGTGGTAAATTTTCGACATGCATAAGTGTTTTACTAGGGTGCAAACTGAATAAATATTTTTCATTTTCATTTACAATCTGTAATAGTAATTCTTCAAAATCTATCTCCCAATCATTGTTCGTTCGTTGTTGAATCCCAATTATTATTTTATTCTTCTTTTTCGCTTCGTTTACTGTACTAGATTTAAGATATAAACTTTATGATCTTGGAAGATTCAGATTTTTTATGTGTCTAATATATACATTTGTGAATGACTTAGAAGAGAACCGCTCTCCGCTCGTTAAAATAAGATAGATAACAAGAGCGAACCTACAAAAATAATTTTTTTTTTAAATTAATCTCAGATACATTTTAACGAATTAATGGTGTGTAAAAGCTACAAAAAACGTACGTATTTTGTATCAAAACCTCGTGCCAAGCCTTTATGCGCCTGAAAACAGTGACTTGGTATATTTTTTCTTCTATTTACGAGCCAGATAAGCATAGCGTGTCGTAGCTTGCACGTTTAATCGCCCCGTGTATCTTCTCTTTAAAAGAAAAAGTAAATGCAATGTGTTGTGTCCAATAACAAGGTAATGTTGCCTTAGAGTAGAGTTGTGTTCACCCAATAGCCAGGGTCTAAGAATATGGCTATGGTATCCCCTGCCTGTCGTAAGAGGCGACTATAAGGGGACCGGAGGGCCTGCTGGCGGTGGTCGGGGTGGGAGCTTTGACCACCGGCGCGGGCGCGGGAAGGTGGCAGCGCGATGTGGCTCGCGCTGCTTTGCACAGCGAGGTCTCCAGGGGCGGCGTCACAGCTGCCCCGGGGATGTGCCCCGGAAAAGTGACACCGGTGCGTTCTATCAGAGTACCCGGAGTCCCCCCTGAGCACTGAGGATGGCCACCGGGGGGGTTTTAGTGAGGTGAAAATCCCACATACCCCGATCTGCCTCTCCCAGAGCGGTCGGGGACCTTTTGAAGGTTTCCCCCTCGTCAAAAAAAAAAAAAAAGAGTTGTAAAAGTGGCCCCTTTTAGACCGACTGCTTTCACAGAGGGGCAAGTCAAATGAGCTGATTGCACCTCTGTTTACCCCTTCGGGGCATACAGGCGTGAGCATATGTATGTATATATACTTTTATTTTTAAATAGGTCGGTTCGTAACTGTCCATATTTGAAACATTAAGACACGTCCGTTGTAAAGCGATGTGGTAAAAATATGTCCAAAATGTTGCCATAAATGCGGTGTACGCTTCCGCTGGCGGGTTTAAATGCAGTATTCGCCCTTATCATGTTCCAATAAAAAGACAAAATGTGCTGTTTTAATGGTTGCCCCTTCCTTACTCCCTTCGGGACGTTTGGGGATCGGTTTAATATTGATAACCATACAGAAACTCGTACACTCATAGGAGTCATACAACTCAGACACACCACGTATCTTGATTCACGTAATGAAAACCGTAACTCGTTGGCAGTGTTAGTATTTAACCATGAGATATCCACATTTCTCCGAATATGATTAACGCGTTCACTGCTAACGACGCGTATGTGCGTCCAACTGTTAGAGAATTTACGAAGAAGTTAAAATGTTAGCAGTGAATGTGTTAAGAGCCAACGTGACAGAGGGTGAGTCCTTCGTCTCTGGCACTATACATACGTCTTTGAATTACTTCTCAGACATTTGTAGGTTTCCTCGCGATGTTATCCTTCAACGTAAAGCTATTGTGTGAAATCACTGCACATAGGTTTTTTTTTCAGAAAAACTAGTTGTTACAGGCCCACTGAGATTCGAACTAGCGTCGCTTGCGTAGCAGGCGACTGCTGGAACCCCGAAGCCACCACGGCTATTCCATACTAATACGTTCGTATTTTTACCATGTACTCTAATCACCCACACTTAAAGCTAACACAAGCTAAAGCTAAATGCTTCGCTACACGCTTCGAATATAAATATAACACTTTGACAGCAAATTGCTTGAAAACGTACCATTACCTAATTCTGAGCAGTGACGGATTTCAAACAAGATTCACGACGGCGCTTTGCATAAATCGCAAGTTTAAACAGATTTGCATAAATCTGTTGTCTATGCTAATTATCGATTCAGCAAGAGTCGGTTTATGGTGACAATTAACGCTTACAACGAAATGGACAGGATTACTTACGGGTGATAGAAGCAACTCAAAGTAGCATGTCTTGTGACGGCGATGGACTCACAAATCCCACAATCTAACACGCTAGCACTTAATCATCGTCGGGGAAGTATTTATGTTATCTACCTACCCTTTCGGGGATCCTTCTGGAAGCGTGTATACTAAGACTCGCTGCATATTAATATACTTTAATCTTTTCAGTATTCAGTCATTGTATTTGAACCTACTTGAAGGCCAGAGCACTGGTTTCAGTGCTGCCAACACAGATTATGATGAAAATTGTTTATGAAAAGGATTTCCTTTTCATGTTTCATGTGTTTCTTAACAAATGTTTTCTTGTTATTTAACAAGAAAACATTTGTTAAGAAACACGTAGATTCTGAAGTTAGTAGCTTTGCAGGAAAGGCCTAAAATACGTAGATCTGCTTAAAATTGAGGAGAGTTGGCAACGCTGGATGGTTTGTTCATATATAGTAAAATTAAACGTCAAAGCTAAGTCCATTAAACGTGCTGCTTAACTCTGCTTAAACGATCGAGTTGCATCAGCCAAGGTTTTGGTATATTACGTACCAGCTGTGCCCTCAATCACCCGCGTTGATTTAGTTTCTTTCCCGCGGAACCCTAAATGTTTTTTTTTTAAATAAAAGGCTAACTTAGGTTAAGTTACTCCTTGTAATATTAGCTCCAGTTAAAATTTGTCCAACCGTTTCAGAGATTACCTGGAATAGACAGTTTTTTATTTTTATTTTATGTCAGTACCGTATATACTTTCATATGCATTTAGTGAAAATCTGTTATTTTGGTATTACAAACAGAATTCAACTTTATTTATCTGTATGTATAGACATGGTTTCTGGTATGACAGTGGAAATTTTGGATAACATTCTGAATTTTCCTTTACACTATACTCATCGCGTCCTTATCAATCATTTTTTGCACTATTATTTGATAACATATTTCAGTATTTTCTGCAAACTTATAAACTGCCCTTTAAGAAAGTTTCTTTGATCATGAAAATCGCTACTAACGTTTTTTCTTAAGACTAAAAAATAATATTTATCTAAAATCCTTTCACTATTCAAAAACAAGAGGAACACTAAAAATAAAGCCTGCCATTAATTACGCGATCGAAACTCGATAAAAAGTGTATTGAAAGGCTCCGATGGAAGTTTGTGAATGGGAGTTTTAACCAGATGAAGGATTACACGAGAAAGCTTTTACCAGTCAACCATCAGTTGTTTACTATCCTTACAAAGAAATAAAGAAAGAAATAAATAATAGTTGCCTTTATAGTCAAAGTTAAATGTCAGAGCAACTTTAGACGTGGGTCTAAAGCTCTAGTTTGATACGGCTTATACAACTCTTAGAATACTATTGATTAATAAAACTAAACATAAATGTATGCTCACGCCATCCCTGGTCCTTGAAGGGGTAAGCAGAGGTGTTGTAACAACACCCACATTTCACCGACTATGGTTAACTACCAATGTGACAGAGGGCGAGTCCATCGCCGTCTCAGGCACTATACATACGTCTTTTAATTACTTGCTTCTAAGACATATGCAGGTTTCCTCACGATATTTTTATATAAATATAGAATCTGAATCTCGGAAACGGCACCAACGATTTTCATGAAATTTAGTGGGCAAGCATTTATCTAGGTTAAATTTTTGGAAAAAATCGGTTTGATCATATTGTCAGGCACTGAAAAACTCATAAAATATCATTACGATACGACAGTAAAGCCGACATCTGTCAGGATAGCTCAGAGTGAGGGTGCCAGCTTACTAGGCGATAACGAATTTAGAGCTTCGTCTGACGTTCACCGGTTCGCATTATATATTATTTTTCCTTTCTTTTTAAGTTTATTTTTTTATGAGAAAATGATACCGAGCACTGCTCTGCCAATCAGGTCCTGATATTTATCTGTGTAATTATTTTCTAAGCTTATGAACACGTACTACATATAGACATAGTAAGTCTGTTGAATTAGAGGGGATCGCTTCTCGAACGTTGTATGAGAGTTAATGGGCGTTAGAGGTAATTTGAATATATTTCGCCTTGAATAATATTTCGGATAATATTATTAGTTTCACTGTCAGTGTGAGCTAGGATCTAAGTGTTCATTTATATGTTAAAATACCACGTGTACGTTAAAGTTCGAATTATTATCGAAATATAATATGTTTACACATTTGGTAATCCACAATAACTGATAGCAATTAAATCTATACATCTATACAAATTGAAGTGTCTGTTTGTAATTCCAAACAGCTTTTCACTAAATCAATTTATGTAAAAAGAAAAAGGAAAAAGTATATGCGGTACAGACATAAAAAAACCTGAAGAGGTTTTTATTTTTATTTTATTTTTCTGTCTGTCTGTTTGTTCCGGCTAATCTCCGAAACGGCTGGACCGATATAGCTAATTTCACAAGGAGTACCGTAGGCTACTTTTATTTAAAAAACATTAGGGTCCCGGGGGACACACATGAACTCAACTCTATTTACTACTATCAACGTTACTTAGCTTATATTTTTACTGTGACAATATTTTCAAGCGTTATTTGGCTAAGATTTTATGTAAGTGGGATTTACACTCTCCTGTTAAGCAGCTGTTTATCGATTATGGGGTTCCCATTTTGATCTTTGATAGGTGCGCGTTTCCTAATTGTTGGTCCGGTTGCAGTCTTGATGTCCTGATACAAGCCACAAGAGAAGATACACGGCACTGCAGCAATCATCTGACAAGATGAAGTGACTTATGATGAGTTAGGCAGCACCTAAACGATATATCGTTATACCCTGCGTCTCTTAAATTGCACATTTCATACAAAAATCAATATAATTTCCATTATCCTTCAATACATTACCCAAACGCGTCTTACAAGGGTGTATTCGAAATGCGTAGACTCTTAAAAGGCTGAACACAAGGGTGTACACATTTTTCCCTTCCATAAATTACTTTGTCAATGTTTCAGAAAACGTTTTATCTTGTATTCACCCCACTTACGTGACGTTTAACTCTCGCGTTTCGCATTTACAATCGCATTGTCGCGCGTTATGAAATGGTGCGATCGGATAATGACGGCCATTCAAGGTGCGACTAAATGCTGCGATTACATGCCTACGTGTCGCTATTAAAATATTGATGGTACAATCTAGGTTCAATACTAGATCATTGTAACATGAAGGAGGGCGTTTTAGATAAATGTTTAGCTAATTTCAGTTTTAGAATCTCTCATGAAGCGACTGTTTATAATTCCAAAATAACAGGTTTTTACTACAGACGGTACTGACATAAAATATCAATTAAAAAAAAATCTCTGTCTATCTGTTTGTTCCGGGTAGTCTCTGAAACGGATGGACCGATTATAACGGAATTTTCACTGGAAGATAGCTAATGTTACAAGGAGTAACTTAGGCTACTTTAAAATGTTGCGTTCCGCGAGAATCTAATTAAATCTACGCGGGTGAAACCGCAGAGTACAGCTAGTCTATAATATAATGAAAGACTAAAGTAAATTCAGTAAGTATTTTAACCAGCTTCAAAAAATGGAGGAGGTTTCTCAATTCGACCGTATATAACGACGTTGAAACTGCGGGATTATTATTAGAATGCACGGTTTGCAGAGGTCGTTGGTTCGTGTCCCGCCTCGTGTTCTAATTACCCTGACCATTCTTAAGAATTTGGATTAATTGTACAATTAGAAGTGTGAAATTGCAACGATGACCGATTTGAATTTTTTAGCTAAATTGATTATGGTGTAAAATTTAAAATAAAGACGTATGATGAGTGGGTGTCTTTAACAAAAGCGTTAGAATCTAAGTTCCCTTGATCGGGCGGGTCGCTGATGTATATTTATAGCCTCACATGAAGAGCGTGAGAAACGGTCGAGTGCCCCTGACTGAGACCCGACAATTGCCGCTTTACTAAATGACTTTAGTTTTACTTGTGATCCGTTTCGCAGAAAAGCAACCTTTGGCTTTCCTATAAGTAGGGACTTTGCGGTCAATTCTGAGAAAATGGAGAAATATTTTTAATACTTATTTTCCTTTCTATCTAAAAAATATACCAGTTCAAAGAGTTTTTTATATTACTTAAAGGACGGACGGATTTACGAAATTGTTGTGTTTATTTTTAGTTATTTATTATTTACGGTAACTTGTTTCATTTTATCCATTAAATAGTAAAATGGCTACTTTAGTCTTAGGATTATTTAAAGGAACTGCCTCATTGGTGTAGTGATTGCAAAACACTACTGCGGAACACGAGGTCCTTAGGTTTGATGCATCAATGTAACTCGGTATGAATCAATACCTATAATACAGGCAAAAACCTAGTTTAGGTATTGAGAACACTAAACATTGAATACCTATTTTCTTTGTGACAATAAATGTTTACTTACATGGACATTATCTGCACATGCACACTAACATCTACAAGAATTGTAATCATTCGTGAATCATAATATGAATTGCACCTAAGTGACCATTTTCTCATTTCGATAATGAATCAAATTCGGATCACATTAAGATTCTCCCAAAGTGGCCTTTTTAGACCTACTGTACCGAAACATACAGGATCGAGCTATACTATATATATATATATATATATATATATATATATATATATATATATATATGTAATAACAACACCCACTTCTCATCGAACATGATTAAGTGCAAACGTGATAACAACACCTCTGCCTACCCCTTCGGGGAACACAGGCGTGAGCATATGTATGTATTTATGTGATAGACGGTGAGCCTATCGCCGTGCCAGGCACTATACATACGTCTTTGATTTACCTACTTCTCAGACATGTTTTCCTTCACCGTAAAGCACGTGGTGTGATATCACTATACATAAGTTTTTAAGAAACTTATTGGTACAGACTGTAAATGAAATATTTTAGTACCAAACAGGACTAAAAATAGAAATGAATCAAATAACGAATAGTAAAGCAACTTCGCATATTATTTTATTCAAATCTCAATTTGTCATTATGGTTTCATCATGATTATTTATTTATTACGCGACCATACGACTGTCCCTTAAGGTGATACATTCAATAAATTCTGTAAAAGGGGTCCGCGCAGTTTTTATTGGCTATTCGTTGCCAGTTATTGATAAGTTGCCATAAAACGGGGATTTTGGACTCTTTGAATACATTTTATTTGTAACATTTGAGGGATTTTACCTGCCCTGTTTACGTGTATTGGTTATATAATCATATTGTTGTTAACTTTTATTATATTTTTTTGTTCCGATTGTACCTAATTGTGATTTGAATAGTGATTAGTTTTATAAATGACAGGCTACGTCACGTAGTTGAACCCGCGAATAATATAGGCTATAAAATATAAACTATATTATTCAGTGATAATGTAGCAAAAAATGGTGAAAGAATTCCTGAAGGAGCAACATAGGCTAAGTTTATTAAAAAATACCCTTTAATTTCAGTCTACGCGGGTGAAACGGCGCGGCAGAGCTAGTATCATTAAAGAAGTAAAGTACCTTCCTAGCGTCGGGTTTTTGAGCCGGTGTAAGTTTTAAAAAATATATCTTTGATATTTTGTTATTTATTGTAACATGCAACTATTAACTGCTGGTCTTCTACAATTAAAAATGAGTTTATAAATTTGGAATTGTACCGCTCTTCTTTTGTTTTTTTTTTCACTTCCTAATTGCTTTTGAAACTTTATTAGCTGTCCGCACGATCTGTAATGTATGCAGAATTCTTATATAAGTATGAATGCCATACTAGAAAATATGATACATAGAAAATATGCCTTTGATATACACAACGATCAGGAGCCCTACCATGACCTCTTGTTCTTCTTTGATTGTTTAATGGCTACGAGCTTGAGTTTAGCTATTCCGCCAATGTCAGGTTCTTGAGGATAAACGATGGAGATTTTTCGGCGGGACGTACGTGGCCTTATTGCCATGATAGTTTTACTCTTATTATGAGACAGATGTATTTGACGTGTATACATCTGTCACTGTCACACAACTGAAATATCATTGAAATAAGAGCTCATGGCCCCTGTCATATGTTCAAAAGTAGCGAACAAATAAATATTCAAAATATTAAGTTGTATATTATAAAAATTCCTAGGCAGAAAACTAAAAAAAACTGGCAACACAGGAGATAAATGTTAAATGTATGCAAATAAGAAGGTGCGCGAGTCGCGACGTGCCGCCCGTGGCTCGTAAACTGTTCACCCCGGCTCGAGCCATTAAACATTCATCATCGGTTCAGCCATCCCTACGATCAGGACCAACATTTTTTTTTTACGGTTCAGAGGTAGTGCGATTGGTTTCCTCATTATATCATTAAGGAGTGTATGTAACCAGTAGACTTAAGAAATATATACATACATACATATGCTCACGCCTGTATTCCCCGAAGGGGTAGGCAGAGGTGTTCTAATCACAACACCCACTTTTCACCGAAGATGATTAAGTGCCAACGTGACAGATGGTGAGTCCATCGCCGTCTGAGACACTTTACATAAAGTCATTGAATTACTTCTCAGAAATATGTAGGTTTCCTCACGATGTTTTCCTTCACCGTAAAGCACGTGGTGTGAAATCACTGTACATAAGTTTTTTTTTAGAAAACCTCATTGGTACAGGCCCTGCTGTCTGTGTATCTATATATATAGATTTATTGTAAATCAGAGCACTTATTGAAAATGTCACTACCTACATATTGAGTATTTTTTCTATATCTCGTTGTAAGTGAAATTAATAGTTTTTATAAGAATAAATTCTTCAAACCTAAATCTGAAAGCCTAATGGGAATCATTCAGTTAAAACTATTTATTTAATATATTACCTGTTAATATTCTGGTCTAAATACCACGCGAAGCCGGGCATTCTAGTTTATAGCATAACTTTGATTCTATTTTGTTAACTACTGGTTGATTATAGATGCCAAAATTATAAAAAAAAAGCTGTAACGTTTTCTGGAGTGGATTGAAAATTTGCAATTTAGCTTGCAACTATAATCCATCTTGAAATTCCAGATGAAATTAATAGTCTTCATGATTATAAATGCCCTGAAATAATATTGGAGGATTAATTCCTTTAACCCATGTTCCCGCTGTGATTGTCCGACCCTCCTCAAGTATTTCCCCACGAGTTCCTCTCTTGAGACTGGGAAGGCATTTTTTTATTGCGAATAGAGCGATATTTTATTTAAATTATTCGTATTGTTTAAAAATGGACAATTAAAATGCTAAAGTCGTTATCACAGAACTGCGAATTTGAACAACATTTTCAAAGATGTAATAAAACTAATCGCAACAGGTGTGAAGCAGCCGTGGTATAACAAGGGTTATATATTCCATCTTCTAAATGGGTTTCAGTGTTGTAACGCATTATCTCACCAATGTCACAGTATATATAAGCTTACTATATGCAGTACGGAATTTTGGAATAATTCGTTCGAAACTAAATTTATAAGTGCGTACATAAAATTATCAATTAAATTCAAAATATCTTTATTTACACATTTAATAAAGTACTTTAAAATCGTCAGAACGACACGATTACAAAGATTATACATGCTACCACCAGGTTTGGAAGGTTGCTTTTACTGAGAACAACCTGGCAAGAAACTCAGTGATTACAATTTAAAAAAAATTGAGTAATACTATGTAAATCATAAAATAATACATATAAGCCCATGGACACAGTTCCAGTGCACAAAAGTCGATTAAAAGAATATAAAAACTAGTTCACAAGCAGCACCTGTTCACAAGTATGAAGAGAAAGCCAGCCATCACCCTCCTCCAACATTATAGAGGGCAGTGAGCGACCCGTCATCCTGATATCGGAGTTAATTTCCTACATGTCAGTACTGTAAAGACCTTATCAAGATCTGTAAACTGTAACAAAGTTAAGAAATACGATACGTTCAAGTACACATAATTATTTTGAATGGAAATTACGACTTCAAGTAATCTTATATCTTTAAACGAGCTATTCTTGTATACATATAATCGGAATCTCGGAAACGGCTCCAACGATTTTCATGAAATTTTGGATGTCGGGGATTCAGGGGCAAAAAATTGATCTAGCTAGGTTTCATTTATGGAAAACATCGTATTGACCATGATTTCAGGCAATGAAAAACTCATAAAATATCATTACAATACGAAAGCAAATTTCGGCGACATCTGTCAAGTTATGGTAGCTCAAAGGTGAGGCTTCCAGCTTACGGGGCGATAACGACACTAGAGTGCCACGGTTCGAGACTGACGTTGACAGGATTTTTTTATTTTTTCCTTTCTTTTTGTGTGAATAAGAAACCGAGCACAGCTCGGTCAAACAGATATTTTTATTTAAAGGTGAAATAAAAGTGAATAATTTAACACCAGTCGACTTAAAATATTTTAGGCATTATCCTAATATTAGTCCTTGCCAAAAACTTAAACAAAGTTTGTTTAACGGACAGATAAGTCCTTTAGGAAATCGAAACGGCTACTACTTTGTGAACTCGTATTATTAAGCAGAGCGGTATTCTCAAAGAGTTTTAGACTTTATAGCCCAGTAACTTTACTAAACTCAGCATTTTATTTGAATCCATTAAAATTAAGACGGAAGGAAATTAAATTCATAATTTATTTAAGATGTTCCTGGTGAATTAATAAAATGAATCGCTGGGAGATTAAGTATTATTTTTCGACGTTTCAAGTTAAGTCTCTCATTACTAATGGATTCATGTTTACCGTCTAGTTGATGGAATAAATGTTGAACAATCTTCTCACCCGCCTTGAATGTGAGGTTCAGAACGTGCGTTTAATTGAATCATACATATATCCACGCCTGTATTACCCGAAGGGGTAGGCAACACCCACTTTTCACCGAAGATGATTATGAGCCAACGTGACAGATGATGATGTCTATCGCCGTCTCAGGTACTATACATACGTCTTTGAATTACTTCTCGAACATATGCAGGTTTCCTATATCGTATGGCTCGAAATGCGAAATAACTGCATCAAGTTTTTAAAATTGTTGACGACAACTGGGATTCAAACGTGCGCCGCTAGTGTAGCAGGCGACTTCTCAAATCCCACCGGACTCCACGCAATTTCTCACAAAAAAAAAATCACGCCAAGTCCCACCGATATTTACTAATTGTGTCTGAGAAGTAATTATATGTTGTGTATGCATAGTGTCTGAAACGGCGACGGACTAACTAATCATCTTCAGTGCAATGCAAGTGTTGTAACCGCTGTCTGTAACATTCGTACTTAAGTGTAGTCTTCGGTAAAAATTAGGTGTAGTTACTCTAGTTACCTCTTCGAGGACCTTTGGGAGGCCGGACTTTATTCCAGTATAAGGTGACCTCCGATTGCTTATGATTTCCCAACAAAGAGAAGTCATCTTATAACGAATAATGTTTAATACTTGTGTAATTACAATAAGAATAATTGTGTTAGCATTGTGTACCAGGGTTAAGTAATTTAAGTCCCACGTCTGGAGTTTACTTAAGAAATTACGTTTGCCCTGATGATAAACGACCTAGAAACAACGATTTAACTTACACGAAGTTATTTTGAAATCTTGAAGAATCTGAAGAATGTTTTTGGCAATAATTTGAGTAATGTTCGGTCTTTGCTGTGGACTGAATATTTTTCTTTGATGGACTAGTATTTATCTAAGAAATTTACGAATAAATACATACATACATATGCTCACGCCTGTATTCCCCGAAGGGGTAGGCAGAGGTGTTGTTATCACAACATCCACTTTTCACCGAATTTGATTAAGTGCCAACGTGACAGATGGTGAGTCTATCGCCGTCTCAGGCACTATACATACGTCTTTGAATTACTTCTCAGAAATATGCAGGTTTCCTCACGATATTTTCCTTCACCGAAAAGCACGTGGTGTGAAATCACTGTACATAAGTTATTTAGAAAAACTCATGGTACAGACCCCGCTGGGATCCGAACTTGCGTCGTTTGCGTAGCAGGCGACTGTTCAAACCCCGAGGCCACCACGACTCCTACGAATAAATATAGTGTCTAATTATTGCTTTTCGATTGACCTATGTATTGATTAAGTCTTAAAATTATAGTCTTGAGGCCGTTGGTGTAAAGTTCATTTCTTAATATCGGTGTAAAATCTTAGTATTTTAATAGCATATTTGTATTTAAATTAAATATATCTAATGTAAGGCTGCTGCTTAAATAAATCACCACACGCGGCTTCGGCCATTACAGCTAGTTTTTTATATTATTTCAATCTTTTCTTTACACTTTACTGAAGGCTCGAAATCTGTGTAGCCGCATTTGCACGATTAAGTATTAGTAGGTTTGCAAAAAATTTATTGTTATAATTAACTAGCTATGCCCAGCAGTTTTACTCGCTTAGATTTAATTTATTACCGCGTAACTAAATGTTTTCTTTTAAATAAAAGTAGCCCAAGTTACTCCTATCTGCTAGTGAAAGTCCCATTCGGAGATTAGCTGGAACGAACAGACGGACAGAAAAAAACCAAAACTGTTTTTTCATTATCAGTCCGTGAATACTTTCATATGTATTTAGTGAAAAGCTGTTTTGGAATTACTAACTGACACTTAAATTTAACAACATAACATAACATATGCTCACGCCTGTATTCCCCGAAGGGGTAGGCAGAGGTGTTGTTATCACAACACACACTGTTCACCGAATTTGATTAAGTGCCAACGTGACAGATGTTGAGACTAACGCCGTCTCAGGCACTATACATGCGTCTTTGAATTACTTCTCAGAAATATGCAGGTTTCCTCACAATGTTTTCTTTCACCGAAAATCACGTGGTGTGAAATCACTGTAACATAAGTTTTTTTTAAGAAAAACTCATTGGTATGCCGCTGGGATTCGAACTTGCATTGCTTGCGTAGCAGGCGACTACTCAAGGCCACCACGGCTCTTAAATTTGTATTACTATAACTTAAATTTATTTATATTTATATTGATGTATAGATAATTAATTTATCTCAATAGATAAGTTGCAAGATTGTTATGCAAATTCACGTGGAGGAGGACTGAAGTTCCCATGGTACAAATTTGCTTACTTCGGGATATTGTCTGTAGATTGTCCCGTCCTAGGAAATTATTATATAGCCTATCATTACTCAAACCGCCCTCGGTACTTAGCTTGTGTGTCTAGAACAGTTAGTAATTATGTAATTATAAGGCAGAACATGTGCCATAGACAATTAATGCGCATCGGGTAGACAATGGGATAATTTATACTCAATGTCACTATGCGCCATGACGTAGCGTATGACATCCGACGTCAAGTGAGAGTGACTGTGAATTACTTAATTTATAAACATTAAGAATATGGGTTCCTCCACATATTTTTAACAATTTACGAGTTATTTTTCTCAACAATCACTTGACATCGGCGGAATAGTTTTACTTAAGCTCATCGCCATTAAATAAATAAAGGAAAGGAAAGGTACTTAAATTATTCAGGAGATACTTACTTCAGGAATTCTTCTTTCTTTAAGTGGAATGTGATTCCGAAAATATGGTTGGTACAATCTATATCTATACATCTATATATATAAATAAAATTGAAGTGTCTGTTTGTAATTCCTACATTACACATTTTGCCTGAATGCTAATAAAAGTATACTCGGTACTAATATAAAACACCAAATTTCTTTTAATTTTCTCTGTCTATTTGTCTGTCTGTTTGTTCCGGGTAATCTCTGAAACTGCTGGAGTGATTTTAACGGGACTTTCACTAGGAGGAGTTCGTGGCCCAGTTGCTATTGCGCATATCATTCGATCAGCGAAGTTAAGCAACCCTAACCAGTAATTGGTGGGTGAGCGCCCGAGTTCTCTCCATGCCTCGGAGAGCACGTTAAGCCGTCGGTTCTGGTTGGTAATTTATCATCTTTGGCAATCGTTACAGATCAGTCGGAGGCCTAATATAGTCTGACAACTGGTTTAACCCAGATCACAGATTTTCCTCGTTAAAGGGGTTGCGAAGGTCAGATGGCAGTCGCTTCGTATAAAAATCAGGTGATCAGCCTCATCGGGTTGAATCAAGTGCCGACCTCAACAATGTATGGGATAAGGCCAGGGAGATTATGACTTCACCAGACTTTTATTAAAAAAAAACATTTTGGGCTCCGCGGGAATCAAATTAAATATACGCGGGTGAAACCGCAGGGCACAGGTAGTATATACTATAATTGTGGAATTGGAAGGCATACTTTACTTAAAAGTTCAACTTCTAGTTAAATCAATAGAAATTTTTCAGAGTTTTTCTATCAAAGTTAGCAATTAATTCCAGCATCTCGGGACGGTGTTCAGGTTTTTTTTTTCAATTTTAAGCCAACCTCGGTACTTCACTTGAGGCCTAGCCATAAATATGGCTTTCACTTTTGTCGTATCGCGGTAATTAATCTTGTTTGAGAAATGGCCTCAAAGATGCAGACCGATACTTTGATAAATTGATTTTTGCTTCTTACCAACTCGTTCCATCGGATCTTTTATGTGGGTTTAGAGATTTTGCTGGAAGTGCTTTAGGCTTTTCATATTTTTTTTGATTCTGACAGATGCTGATGAAGAGCTTTCATATTTTTTTCTCGTGAAATAAATGTATACTTACGTCAACATTGAGATGATTGATGAATATTGAATTTACTTAAGCTAAGGAAAAACTTATAAACTCATAATGAGTATTTTTTATAACTTAGTATTGTTTTATTTATATGGTATTTTTGTCAACAACTTTGTCAATATGCAAATATGGTTATGATTTTGATACTAGCTGTGCTCCGCGGTTTTACTCAAGTAGACTTAACTTTATGGGTGGTCCGCGCTCCAATATTTAATTAAGAGTAACCTTAATTGCTCCTTCTACATTAGCTATCTGCCAGTGAAAGTCCCGTTAAAATCAGTGCAGCCGCTTCGGAGATTACCCGGAACTAACAGACAGACAAGCAGAGATTTTTAAAAAAAATTGGTTTTCTCAGTCAGTCCCGTGTATATTTTCATATGCATTTAATCAATAGGCGTAATTTTGGAATTGCAAACAGACACTTCAATTTCATTTATCTGTATGTATAGAAGTGAAGATGTGAGCAAGGTGAATTGGTTTTTTTGAAAATTCGCGTGCACTCTTTATATGCGTGTATTTTCCAATTTCCCCGCTAAGTATGCGGGCTGCGGAGAAAAAGAGCAAAGGCCAATTTCTGTGAATGATTATATTTATTACGCTATGGATAGTCTACAGATATATGAGGAAAATATCCGTATACGTCACCGCATCGACAGCTTATAAATGTTTTTTATCGATGTTCGCCCGCCGACCCGCGCGAATTTATATGGCTTATTTTCAAGATGGAATGTCGGTTACTGGTTTTATGGATTTACTCTGAACTCTTGTGCTTAGAAATGACTGTTTAGATGTTCACAAGAATGATTTTAGGTCATTTGGAGTGTTGGTCTTGTAGTAATTGAATACGCAACAATAATTGAGTCCGCTTTATTCGGGGCATTCACATAGCTATTTTATTTACAACCAGAAAACATAAAAATCTCTCTGACTAAGGCTAACATATATGATTCAAGTTTAGGAAAAGGTGTCTGTCATGTCGTATAAGGAGGTCAAAGAGATGGCACTGGACAGAGACAAGTGGAAAGAAATGCATCGGTTACACCGATAAATGTTATTACTATTAAATTCATGATGATGAAAAAGGTCAATCTCTATTTTAACAACTACTATGGGCTTTCCATGGGGTTGTAAATTAGCCACGTAGTAAATTCTTGACATTTTTTGAGCACCATATATCTATACAGATAAATAAAATTGAAGTGTCTGTTTGCAATTCCAAAATAACAGCTTTTCACTAAATGCATGTGAAAGTATAAAAGTTACTAACTTGAATAAAAATCTCTGGCTAGACCGATTTTAACGGGACTTTCACTGGCAGATGACTAATGTTACAAGGAGTAACTTAGGGAATGAAATTATATCTATTTGGGTAAATTCATTGCAAACATTATAATATGTACATATAAATTGTCACATATAGGAAATAATTATTATATAATCGTCACAAATCATCATTCATAATCATGATGGAAAAAAATATGTTTTTTTTTAAAATAAATTACTTAATATAATATTTAAATTTATTGGGCACATAATAAAGTAGTAATATACAAGTAAAAAAAAATACTAAGACAAAAACTGATTTAGATAGCCCATTTATCGAGGAAGGCTATAGGCTAACGTAACTTTTCCACGATAAAGTCACCCGCAGAACATTCGATGAACCATTTTAACGGTTCACGATATAACAATATTATTAATCTAAACGTACCCAAACACTAATTGATCGGTTGGTATCCGAAGCTCATATATTGGTATCAATAGCGGGTGTCACATATTTCAATAACATTAAAATAAACGTTATAACATGAATACCATTTGAATACTTTATCTGTTATTAATATTCAGTAGTTTGTTACAGAGCTGAAATGTAATAATGTATTCAGCTCCCAAATTACGGCTTACTCGTAAATAGATACGGCTGCGTAAGGTTAGATTAAATTTCCTATTCGGATGGTTTCATTTAGGATCGGTTTAGGAGCGCAATATTAGTTTGTTTGTGAATACAAATAGGTTGAGGATCTCCATTTTATTACAAACTAGCTTTTAACCGCGACTTGTGCCGCGTGGTGACATCTGTTGCGTAACTGTTTAAATAATAAATAGATGTGTATTAATTGATGATTTGAATTATTAATAGTTGATAATATTAATTAATAATAAAATTAAAAGGTGATTTGAGTAAGTTGGGTTGATGAGTTTTTTTAATAAACTTATGCGCAGTGATTTCACACCACGTGCTTTACGGTGAAGGTAAACATCGCGAGGAAACCTGTATATGTCTGAGAAGTAATTCAAAGACGTATGTATAGTGCCTGAGACGGCGATAGGCCACTCTGTCACGTTGGCACTTATCATCTTCGGTGAAAAGTGGGTGTTATTATTACAACACCTCTGCCTACACCTTCGGGGAACACAGGTGTGATGCATTTGGATCTTGTATACAAATTTATGGCATAATAAATAAATACTCTATTATATTCCATTTTTAATTCTATTCTAACTCGGTTGCACAGACCGGTGAGATTTGAATTGGCATGCAGGCTAAAACTGAAACCACTCAGCCACCACGGGTCCTTTAATTCTACGCTAAATATTTTTCCTACCATTCAGCATCGTCACGCGAAAAAGCTCAGTGAGTTAATTAAAAAAGGGTCGTATCTTATCCAGTAGCAACGTCACTGTAATCTGGGATGGTTTAAAAAATAAGTGAATTCAAAATTAATTAGATTCCGGTTGATGTTAAGTCACTAAATAAATGGAGGAGCTCGTGGCACAGTTGCTATTGCGC
Source organism: Watsonalla binaria (assembly GCA_929442735.1). Lineage (NCBI taxonomy): Eukaryota > Metazoa > Arthropoda > Insecta > Lepidoptera > Drepanidae > Watsonalla > Watsonalla binaria. The sequence goes on from OV838938.1 coordinate 7,867,103, forward strand.
ATATCATTCGATCAGCGACCCTAAGCCTAGCCAGTAATTGGTGCATGGGTGACCGCCCGAATTCCCTCCGTGCCTCGGAGAGCACGTTAAGCCGCCGGTTGCCAATTTATCATCTTTGGCAATCGTTACAGGTCGGTCGGAGGCCTAATATAGTCTGACAACTGATTTAAACCAGATCACAGATTTTCCTCGTTAAAGGGGTGGCGAAGGTCAGATGGCAGTCTTATAAAAATCAGGTGATCAGCCACATCGGGTTGAATCAAGTGCCGACCCCAACAATGTATGGGATAAGGCTAGGGACGATGATGCTAAGCCACTAAATAAAAAAGGAGCCGCGGCGACTGTCTGGTTTGAGTAGTCACCAGCGACGCAAGTTCCAATTTCACAGCGATTTCACCCAATGGGTTTTACCAAAAATGTAAGAGTAACGCAATTAAGCGTAATAGTTTACTATCACAGATCAATGCAAGGTGTTATATGGCTACTTTTTTTGTAACATACATATGCTCACGCCTATATTCCCCGAAGGGGTAGGCAGTGGTGTTGTAATCACAACACCCACTTTTCACCCATGATGATTAAGTGCCAACGTGATAGATGGTGAGTCTATCGCCGTCTCAGGCACTATACATACATCTTTGAATTACTCCTCAGAAATATGCAGGTTTCCTCACGATGTTTTCCTTCGCCGTAAAGCACGTGGTGTGAAATCACTGTTAATAAGTTTTTTAGAAAAACTTATTGGTACAGGTCCCGTTGGGATTCGAACTTGCGTCGCTTGCGTAGCAGGCGACTGCTCAAACCCCGAGGCCACGAGTAGATTTTTTTGTAACATAGAAACCTATTATAGCCTAATGTAACAAACTTTGGTCGTCATAGTAACGAAGGTAGGTCGACTATTGGCGCCGTCAGTAGTTAAGTGCGCTGACCTCGGGACATACCATCATAGATATACTTTCATATGCATTTAGAGAAAAACTGTTATTTTGGAAATACAAACAGACAATATTATTTATCTATATAGATGTATAGATTAGTGGGCCCCTTGAATGCGCAGTAGTAATTTTATCAGACTATCTGTCTCAATATGGCGTGACCGGAATAAAATTCATGAGCAATTAATGCACTATTTTCGCTGAGCTCCCATAGCTATTGATGGCAACTGTAAAATTCGATTCCAACACATACTTAAATGTTTTTGTAACAGGGAACTTTATTGGATAGCCGACTTACAGCCACTAGACACTAATTTAAATTCCGTGTTTTATTTATAATTTTTATTTTTATTATATTTTTCCTTTTTCATTGTTAGCAATAAGTTACTCAAATGTTATATTTCATGTAAATAAAACTTACAGCCGGTCGGTTTATGCGAGATTTATACTCACTAAAAATACCCTCGGTACCTTTCCTCTAGGTATTAAGGAGGGTCCAAAGAACTCTTAACTCTAACCAAGATTTTTTCTTTCTACAATAATGGCTAACGCACAATGACTTTGAACTTAATCCCACAATACTTTTCAAAGAGGTTGCATGTCGTCTGGTAGAAGCTTACCGTGACGAGCGGGCTGGGGCTTTTCTCGCTCAGAGAATCAGCATTGCTATTCAACGTGGCAATGCTGCCAGCCTTCTTGGCAAGTTCCCGAGAGACACCGATTTGAGCCAAGTTTTCTACTTGTAAATCGTTTTAAGTATCATAATTTTATTTTGTAAAAATGTTTAAAAATCCCACTATAAAAATTAGAAAATATCCAACTATGACCTTTTAAGCAACGCGTATGTAGAACGTCTTAGCTTTGACTTACAATTTTACGGCACCCCATACATAATTATAACTTTCGCACGCTAGCTGATACATGTGACGTGACTGACACTGAAAATGACATATGTCATATAGGTGCGACAGAGAACGTTCTAACAAGCCGATTGTCTCTTTCTAGAGGTCGATGTGCAATTTTTTTTAAATCTTTAATAGTTTTTTGGCAACTTTACACAATTTTTTATATTTTTTTATTTAATACATACAAATTAAGTCATACACGTGAAACTATAAATTGCTAACATGAGCTGACCTCCTGTATTATTGAAAGCCTGACCAATGTAAGGTCAGCTTATACCGGTATAGCTTAATGTGTACATACATGCCGTCGTCATAACCTAACCGCTTCCTTGCTCACGTTGAACCTTATACTAATATAAAGATATTTATCTTACAAACTTTGCCGATCCAATTTCCGGTGTCATAACTAAATAAATTGCACGCTTTACCCCCAATATTGAGTTATGTAAGACGCGGTGTGATTATTTATAGCTAAGATCACACACCCACAACTTTGTTTGTTAGCAAGATTTTGCTCACGCCTGTATTCCCCGAAGGGGTAGGCAGAGGTGTTGTAATTACAACACACACATTTCACCGAATATGATCAAGTGCCAACATGACAGATGGTGAGTCCATCGCCGTTCGGGCACTATACATACGTCTTTGAATTACTTCTCAGACATATGCAGGTTTGCTCACGATGTTTTCGTTCACCGTAAAGCACGTGGTGTGAAATAACTGCACATAAGTTTTTTAGAAAAACTCATTGGTACAGGCCCTGCTGGGATTCGAACTTACGTCGCTTGCGTAGCAGGCGACTGCTCAAACCTCAAGGCCACCACGGCTCATACGTTTGGTTATTAACTCTATTGTTTATCCCTATCTATACAAATAAATACAATAGAATGTCAGTTTAAATAAACTCAAAAACCACATTGGTGAAATACACCAATATTTCTTAAAATGATATACCACGCAGGCGCAGTTGCAAACAAAAGTCATTATAATATGTATAGACAATATTCATGCCATTACCTTAGAACACCAAGTCCCGCATAGGCTGTTCCGTACCGTTCCGTCCTCTTGTTGACATTGTAAATCAAATCCAGTCCTCACAAAGGCCATTGAAGGGCGCTCACACAAAGCGTGGACAACAATGACCAAATAAATTGCTCTTTGCGTATGCCTCTTCGCTCCTCAGGCATATTCCACTCTCAAATGCAAACGGAATATTTCCTATTCAAATATAAACCGAACTGGGGGCCTACTCACTCATATTCAACGAAAAACCGAGTTCACATTCGCAGACTCGTAAATCGCCCAGCACTGTTCTCATTCGTTCTAAAATTTCAAATTTCAAAATATCTTCATTTGATTAGACTTCTTACAAAGTACTTTCAAATCGTCAGAAGGACACAAAATACATTATACATGATTATAAATGTTACCACCGGGTTCGGAAGGTAACTTTTGTTGAAAAAACCCGGCAAGAAACTCAACAATGACTCTTTTAAAAATGTAGTCCGATCGTTGTCCGAATCCATATTTATTGAAATTCATTATATTCTAAACCTAATTCAATAAAATTATTGAATGAACGAGAATTGAGTTTCATAAAAATACAGACCGCAGTTTGAACTACTCACATAAGATTTTTATTACATACTTCATATACGTATACGTATTCCCGAAGGGGTAGGCACAGGTGTTGTAATAACAGCACCCACTTATCACTGAAGATGTGAAGCGCCAACGTGACTTATGGGGATCTTATCACCATGTCAGGCACTATACATACATCTCAAACATATGGAAGTTGGTTTCCTCGCTATGTTTTCCTTCACCGTAAAGCATGTGGTGTGAAATCACTGCACATAATATATTTTTTAGGAAAAACAGGTGACTTCTCAAACCCCACGGTTGAAGTTTTTTAATCTATGCCTAAATGCTAGTCTTAGTTAATACGCTGTTGATATTAATCAATGGAAAATTAATGCTGCTACGTCACAGCACGTCATATACGGCGTGTTTGAAATCATGCTTATTGACAGAGCGTAAATCAAATCTATTGGTTCCATTCACCGGCTGCGCTCTGACGTCTGACAACTGTCTGCAGTTGGACTAACGGGCTTCGAGTACAGTTTAAATATAAGCTTGACGACCAGTTAGGAATCTAGGCACAAATCATTGGAAAAGACACGCTCGCATTTACGAGAAAATAAGTGATATAATCGTAATGATAGTAAGATGTGACACGTCTTGGCCGATCGCGTATAGATATACGTATTACCGAAATTTTCCAAAACGAAAAATCTACATTATTTCGATAATAAATAGTAAATTTTATAATCTTTAAGATAACCCTCACCTCAATGAACCAAACGTTTTCATTTCAATAAAAGCTTCCTTACTGTTTGTTTAGTTTATATTGATATACTGTGGTCTGTTTATGGAATTGAGTGTTAGAAGATTTATTGTTATTGGTGAAGATTTGATCTTACCATCAACACTTATTGAGAGAGATATGGTATCTCTTTTCATGCGGTGATTACATGATGTTCACTAAATAAATTAATCTGGTAATATTATGATGTATTTTGTTTATAACTTGCGTGTAAGCTGACATTATTTGTTTTTCCGAATTAATTGGACGAAATATTTACATTAGAGCAGAAACTCATACTTGGAAAATATATGCACACATGGAAAAAAAAAAGCTAATTAAAAATTATATTTATGTTCCTAATACAAAGTGAGACGCAGCATGAATGAAATTTAGGTATGGTACAATTAGAGTAAGATTAAAAAAGAATAGCACATCGACGTCTAGAAAGAGACAATCGACTTGTTAGAGCGTTCTCTGTCGCACACTGCACCTATGTGACATATGTCAGCAGTCACGACATGAGCAGGTAAAGTACGACAGATATATTGTATAGGGAATTTTTGGGCGAACATTTTTTTCAGTGTAGGTTGGTGTTACACGTTAACCTAAAAATATATAAAAAGTTCCTAAACTTTTTATTTAGTTTAACGTTCGTTTTATGATTTTTTTTGTATAATTTCATTTTAGAGAGAGAGAGCCGTGGTGGCCTTGAGGTTTGACGCAAGTTCGAATCCCAGCGGGGCCTGTACCAATGAGTTTTTCTAAAAAACTTATGTACAGGGATTTCACACCACGTGCTTTACGGTGAAGGAAAACATCGTGAGGAAACCTGCATATGTCTGAGAAGTAATTCATAGACGTATGTATAGTGCCTGAGACGGAGATGGACTCACCATCTGTCACGTTGGCACTTAATCATCTTCGGTGAAAAGTGGGTGTTGCTATTACAACACCTCTGCCTACCCCTTCGGGGAATTCAGGCGTGAGCATATGTAATTTCATTTTACTACAAACATTTGCATTGTACCTATTATATTCCACATATCATCCAATCAGCATCGAACCATAAGTAATTTCTAACAACAGCACTACGACACAAATAAATATTAAGTATTAGGACGAATACAATTAGGCATGTTACAATACACCTTAAATCGATCAGCTATGACGAGACTGAAGCTTTATGTTATAAATACACACACACATGCACACACACACGTGCGCGCACACACACACACGTGCGCACTCACACGCACACACACACACACACACACGCACACACACACGTGCGCACACGCACACACGCACATACACACACACACGCACACACACACGTGCGCACACACACACACACACTCTCTCTCTCTCACACACATACTTGCACCGCACACTTACATTTTAATATTTTTAATCTTAGATTACTAAACTGCAAACTAGTAAAAGATAATTACATAAGTTAACATGAAATTGTTATGGAAGAGCGGGGTTCCCTAACACAGGTAAACGACCTGGGGGTGCAAGGCCAGGAGACCTCCTCGTGTGCCCGATCCATTGTTTGTCCTAAGGATACGTCCGAGGGAACGACAATGGCTTCGGGACGGTGCACCCTGGACGTCGCCGACAGTCTCTTCGGGGGCCTCCATCGAGTGACTTAGCTCCTCGATGGCGATCCCTGGGGACACTGTCGTCGATGACCAACACCTGGCACTCGACGCAGGTGGCGGAGGTGGAATTCGCTCCTTGTGCGTCTCTGTTCAGCAGAGATGACAACGGATGCGAGCCTGCGTCACCCATTCCCAAGGCCCGGCGTGCCTATGGGAACTAGACCTTCTGTCTAGGGCTGGGGGGTGATACCCAGTCAAACGTCAGGGGGATGGGGAGGCACTCCGAAAGGGGTGCCCGGGATTGACGCTATCTCGCTCGTCACCCCGTGAATGCCGTAATCACCGGCTCTTCCTTCAACGATTCCAGTTAGCGAGGCTGGATACGTCGGGGAGTCGGTGACCGGAGAGGGCTTGCCTTAATTGGCCGGCCTGCGAGGAGCAAACCTCTATAAAAATCCGACAGCGAAGTCGTGAAAACCTGAGAGGCTCTGGGCCACCTCTCAGTATGTAAGTCCCCCATTGTCGGAATGGGCGTCACCCGGCAATGGTTCATACTTCGTCCCATTCTCGTGGGAATAGTTATGAATACCGAAATACAAAAAACTAAAAAACTGATGGTGGTAGAAGGAGACGGGGAGAAATCCCTAGATGGGAAGGAGTCCGCGGGGGAGAAGCAGCTGCTGACCCCCGTGGTCGTGATGGAGAGCTGCAGTAGTGGAGCACCTGTGGCGATAAGAACAAGGTCGCAGAAGCGGAGTAGGACCAACTCCGGCTCCTCCTGCGGTGAGCAGATCGCCGCCAAGGTTGGTTCGGCGACACGTGGGCGAGCGCGCTCAGGCGCAGCAGCGCGTATAACGCGCGACGGGTCGGGCCGCTTCATCCGGCCTCCCACACCGTGCGCGGGAAGCGAACGCGAGGAGGACAGCGACGCGACATCAGATATGTCCCTCGTGTCGCTGACCTCAGTGGAGGCAGACGCTGCGTGCAGGCCCGGCCCTTCAGGAACGAACCGCGCGGCGTTCTTTAAGGACGACGCGGACGACCTGTCCGGTCCCGAATTGGCCCTGACCAACACCAGGGCCAAGAAGAAGCTGCCCTCTGTGGAAGAGCTGAAGCAGCGGATGGAAGGGTTGCCCACCGACGAGCTGGGCACCCTTATAAAGGAGCAGCAGACGGCGGTAGAACGGGTTGCGGACAGGTCGAAGCACCTGAAGGGCAACTTCGTGCACCAGCTTCGTGTGAGTGCACGAAGGACCGAGGCGGCGTCGCTTGTGCTGGCGATGCGCACATCCGCGGGCGCTAATACCGAGAGGTTGGAGCGCGAGAACGCGGATTTGCGCTCGCAGATGGCGGCCCTCTCTGCCCGGATGGAGAAGCTCACGGAGGAGCTCTCTGTCCTCCGTGGAGCGGGCAGGGTAGGGGCCAATGATGCCGCCTCGGCACTGCCTTCGGGGGTGGAGGACCTCTCGCGCGCTATCATGGTCCAAGTGGGGACTTTGATTAGCGCCCGCTTTGAGGCATTGGAGGAGAGGCTGCTCCCCGAAAGGCGCATGCGTCCCCCACTAGCCGCGGATGCTGGGAGAGCGCCCCAGGCGCCTGCCGGGCCATCTGCACCCGCGCCGGCGATCCCTGGGCGCAAGAGGAAGGGAAGGGGGGGTAGGAGGAATAAGGGGAGGACACCGGCTGCTGTGGCAGTGCTGCCGGCTCCTGCTCCTCCCTCAGCTCCTGCTCCTGTCCCAGCTCCGCGAGCTGTACAGGTCCAGCCCCCCCAGGTGGCCTGGTCCACTGTGGTGGGGCGTAAGGCCCAACCTAGGGCTGGGCCGAACTCGGGGTCCTCTCCTGCGGTGTCCCAGCGGCCGGCGCCTTCAACAAGGCCCCCGCCGCCACGCAAACCGGAGCGGGCACCCTCAAAGCCGCCAGCTACCGCAGCGATCACGGTGACGATCCCAGAGGGATCGGATGTCACATACGCTGCGGTGATGGCGGCCGCGAGGGAAAGGATCAAGCTCACCGAGCTTGGCATTCTGTCCTTAAGGAACAGAAAAGCCATCACCGGTGGGCTGATCCTGGAGGTGTCCGGTCCGGACTGTGCCACCAAGGCCGACGCGCTTGCTAGCCGCATGCGCGAGTCCCTCTCCGACATGGGCGCGCGTATTGTGCGCCCTGTCAAGATGGGGGACATGAGGGTGATGGACCTCAATGAGGCCATCACCCCCCAGGACGTAGCGGCGGCAATCGCGGAGGCCGGAGGCTGCGCGGCGGCCGATGTAAAGGTGGGGGACATAAAGCGCCCCTCCCGTCTGGCGCTCGGGACTGTGTGGGTCCGCTGCCCACTCACCGCGGTGCGCAGGCTGATTGCAGCCGGGCGCATCACGGTTGGGTGGGTGTCAGTGCGGGTTGAGGCACTGGAGGCAAGGCCTTTGCAGTGCTTCCGGTGCCTCGAGATCGGCCACGTGCGTGGCACATGTCCGAGCACGACGGACAGGAGCACCATGTGCTACGCATGTGGCGAGGCGGACCACCGGGCGAGTGAGTGCACTCGCCCGCTAAAGTGCCCGCTCTGCGCGGACCTGGGCCGGCCCTCTGGCCACAGGATGGGGGGCAAGAAGTGCTCCGCTCCTCGTGGCAAGAGGGGCCGTAAGCCGGGTCCCGCGCTGCCGAGCGGCACGGGTCCGGCCCGGTCGGGTTCTGCCCCGACCGAGGCGGCAGCAAAGGCCCCAGCACGGCCTTAAGGCCCCAGCGAGCCCTGCAGTGCAACCTGAACCACTGTCGCGCGGCGCAGGACTTGTTCCAGCAGTCCGTCGCGCAGTGGTCGGTTGCACTGGCGGTGGTGGCGGAGCCATATCGCGTCGTCCCAAACCATCCTCGCTGGTTTGGTGACGACATGGACTCCGTCGCCATATACTGGGGTGGCGGTAGCGGCGACCCTCCCTGCTCCCTCATTGAGAGGGGGCTGGGATACGTCGCCGTGAGCTGGGGCCGCATAGTCGTTGTGGGCTGCTATGTCTCCCCCAACTGTACCCTCGCCGTCTACGAGGCGTACCTGGACGGGGTGGCCAACTGCATTCGCGGATGTCTGCCCCGTCCCGTGCTCGTCCTGGGCGACTTCAACGCTCACTCTCGTGAGTGGGGGAGCGCCCGGGATGACCCAAAGGGGGAGACAGTGCTGGAATGGGCGGCGGCGCTGGACCTCCGGTTGCTTAACCGGGGGTCCGTCAGCACCTGCGTGCGCTGGCAGGGGGAGTCGATCGTGGACCTCTCGTGGGCGACTCCCCAGGCAGCGCGCATGGTGACGGGGTGGAGAGTGGCGGAAGAGATGGTCACATTATCCGACCATCGCTACATAGCGATGGATGTGGCCATCCGCCCTCCCCGCCCCGACAGCCGCCGCCGTAGCAGCCCGCCGCGACGATGGTCTCTCAAGCGGCTCGACAGAGATCGTCTCTGCGCCGCAGCCATCGTCGCGGCCTGGCCTGAGCGCCAAGAAGAAGGGATCCTGCCCGATCCTGAAAGGGAAGCCGCCTGGTTCCGGGACACGATGACGTCCATATGTGACGCGTCGATGCCCCGGACCAGACCTGCCAAGCCCCGGGCCGTGTACTGGTGGTCGGAGAGTATCGCGGAGTTGCGCGAGACGTGCCTCCGCGCCCGACGCCAGTACACGCGTGCCCGGAGAAGAAGGCGAGCCACAGCCGAAGAGTTGGGTGGAGCCTACGTGGCATACCGAGGCGCCACGAAGGCGCTGCAGGCAGCCATTGCCAGCGCCAAGACTCGGTCGTGGGACGAGCTCATCGGGGGACTGGAGAGGGATCCATGGGGCCGCCCGTACAAGATGGTACTGGGCAAGCTGCGCCCGTGGGTCCCTCCGTTGACGGAAACTCTGGACCCGGCATTCGTGGAGAGGGTAGTCGATACCCTCTTCCCCAGGGTCCAGAGCAGTCCCGCGCCCCCTCCTTCGGAACCGACCATCTGGTCCGAAGAGATGGGGGTGACGACCGATGAGCTGGACCGAGCCGTGAGGCGCCTCGGAGCCCGAAACACGGCACCAGGCCCCGACGGAATTCCTGGTCGGGCCTGGGTGTTGGCTCTACCCAACGGACTGGGGGACAGGCTGCGGCGGCTGTTCAACGACTGCCTACGCTGCGGCGTGTTCCCCAGTGGCTGGAAAGTGGCTGGGTTGGTTCTCCTCCATAAGGATGGAAGACCCGCGGACTCTTCCTCCGCGTATCGTCCTCTCTGCCTACTAGATGAGGCGGGTAAGCTGCTCGAAAGAGTGCTGGCTGACCGCCTCAGTACGCACCTGACGAGCGTCGGGCCGGACCTGTCGGAAGACCAGTTTGGCTTCCGACGCGCGCGGTCGACAGTGGACGCGATCATTCGCGTCCGAACACTGTCGACGCAGGCTGTATCCCGGGGCGGAGTGGCGTTGGCTGTCAGCCTTGACATAGTCAACGCCTTCAACAGCCTGCCCTGGGATGCAATATGGGGGGCCCTGGTGTACCACCGCGTGCCCCCCTACCTGCAGCGCGTGGTCCGCGCCTACTTGCACGACAGGTGCGTGCAATATGTGGGCGGAGATGGACGACTTCACCGGAGGAAGGTGTACTGCGGGGTCCCACAGGGATCGGTCCTAGGGCCACTCCTGTGGAACCTCGCGTACGATGCGGTCCTGCGGGTCGACCGCCCCGACGGCGTTAGCATCGTCTGCTATGCGGACGACACGCTGGTGCTAGCCGTCGGGGCGACATTCGAGGAGACCAACCGGCTCGCCGAGCTTGGCGTGGCATGCGTCGTGGAGAAAATCCACGAGCTGGGCCTTCGGGTAGCGCCGGAGAAGACCGAGGCGCTGTGGTTCCACAAACTCCCGAGGGGAAGGGAACCACCCAGCTCGTCGGTTCGCGTAGGTGACGTGGAGGTCGGGGTGGGACGGTACTTGAAGTACCTAGGTCTCACCCTGGACGGTCGCTGGGGCTTCGAGGAGCACTTCAGCCGCATGGTCCCCCGGATCAAGAGGGTAGCGGGTGCATTGCACAGACTGCTGCCCAATCTCGGGGGGCCGAGTGAAGGAGTCCGCCGCCTCTATGCGGGGGTCGTGCGATCCGTGGCTCTCTACGGAGCACCCGTCTGGTCTTCCAGACTGGGTGTTAGGCGCTGCAGAACTATGTATAATAGTATGCAGCGTCCTATGGCCATCCGGGTCGCACAGGGGTACCGTACCCTGTCTTTCGAGGCGGCCACTGTCCTGGCGCGGTTTCCGCCCCTGGACATCCTGGCGGAGATGGATGCTCGTGTATACGACCGTCTCCGCCGGGCGGACGGAACCGCGCCTCCTAATGCGGCTGAAGTGCGCAGGCAGGAGCACCGACGTGCGCTTTTGGCGTGGCGGGAGCGGCTGTGTGAGCCGCAGAACGCCCGCCAACGCGCTGTCGGTGCAATTTTGCCGAGCCTCGGGCCCTGGCTAAAGAGGAAGGACCACGTCACCTTCCGGCTGACGCAGGTACTCACCGGACACGGGTGTTTCGGTGAGTACCTGAATCGGATCGGTCGCGAACCGACGGCGCAATGCCACCATTGCGGCTGTGACCGGGATTCCGCACAGCACACGCTGGAGCAGTGCCCAGCGTGGAGCTCGGAGCGTCGAGTCCTGGTCACCAGGATCGGGCAGGACCTCTCTCTGCCACGCGTAGTGACGGCTATGCTGGCAGACAGAGAGGCATGGAGGGCCGTAGTCTCCTTCTGCGAGACGGTAATGTCCCAGAAGGAGACCTCCGAGCGGGATCGGGAGAGAGCCGATCCCTCTCGGAGACGACGGCGACGGCGGGGCGGAGGCAACGCACGCCCCGGTCCGTCCACCCAATAGCCAGGGTCTAAGAATATGGCTATGGTATCCCCTGCCTGTCGTAAGAGGCGACTAAAAGGGGGCCGGAGGGCCTGCTGGCGGTGGTCGGGGTGGGAGCTTTGACCACCGGCGCGGGCCCGGGAAGGTGGCAGCGCGATGTGGCTCGCGCTGCCTTGCACAGCGAGGTCTCCAGGGGCGGCCCTACAGCTGCCCCGGGGATGTGCCCCGGCAAAGTGTGGGGGGACACCGGTGCGTTCTATCAGAGTACCCGGAGTCCCCCCTGAGCACTGAGGATGGCCACCGGGGGGGTTTTAGTGCGGTAAAAATCCCACATACCCCGATCTGCCTCTCCCAGGGCGGTCGGGGACCTTTTGAAGGTTTCCCCCTCGTCAACAAAAAAAAAAAAAAAAAAAAAAAGGTAAACGACCTGGTTAATGAATAAATAATTTTGTAATTTTGTATTTTTTATTAAATTTAGGGCATATTCGTGTAGGAACCACCGGATTTCCTTTCTTTTAACTTTTAAAATTACAGACTATTGAATTGTATTCATTTGTATAGTCCATTATGTTCGGGTTTCTTCAAGGAAATATTTGAAAGAATAAGTCCCAAGCAAAACATTATGTCATCCATCTGTGACAGACTAAGAGCGGAAGTCTTGGGGACAAAGCGCTCCGGAAGTCCATGACCGCTTCCGGTAAAATGGCGGCCATTGTGCGAGCGGCAAACTTGTTGTTATTGAAATGTTGGGTTGCCAGTTGCATATTTATGGCCATTAATGTGCGTATACTATAATTTGGACTCATTAGGCTATTTGACATGAATTCTAGGTATCTTACGTACAATGTGTAGATATTTTGGGTAGAGATGGCAAACATTCTACTGTAACTCGATAATATAAAAAAAAATAAAACGTTATTTTGGAAATAGGAAAGTTCTTTCGAAAGTTCTTCTCAGTTCTTCTCAGTAAAAGCAACCTTCCGAACCTGGCGGTAGCATGTATAATCCTGTATAATTATGTCATTCTGACGATTTGAAAGTACTTTGTAAAAAGTCTAATCGAATAAAGATACTTTTGACTTTGACTTTGACTTTGAAAAAAACAATTATTTTTAAAGCGATACTGAGAAGGTAATTTTGCATGGAATGAAACATTGTATTTCTAATAAAAACAGGATTTTAACGGAATAGTTAATTTTACAAGGAGTAATTTAGGCTACTTTTAATTAAAAAAAAAACAAGAGTTTCCGCGGGTCCTGAGTAAAATTAAGTCTACGCGGGTAAAACCGCAGGGCACAGCTAGTCATAAATATAAATGAAGCAGCAGAAACTACATGAACCGCTGCGAGCAAAATGGTGGCGTATACATGTTCACGGACTGCAATACTAATTAACCGTGACAGTAGTGCGGCCGAAAAGTGGACAAGCATCTTATTTACATGCAAATAAGTTCCACCGAGCATAATAGCTGGCTTGTGGAGCTTATCATTCGGATGTTACCAAAATTGCATTAGGACGCCAAAGCTTTATGGAATAGAGCGGAGACTGCGCTAGCAAATGTTATGCTTCTATTGACTATTCCATACAACTAATACTTTTAAACGTTAAATTCTTGTATGTATACATATATATATATTGACTGAATATCGGAAACGGCTCCAACGATTTTCATAAAATTTGTGTAGGTTTATGGTGTATTTATTTATTTATTTATTTATTTATTTATTGATCACCAACAAGATGTACATCATCACATACAAAAACAAACATTGAAATCACTTTGAGAGCATGCTTAATGCCATCTTAATTATAGGTGAAAACTGCATGCATGAAAGAAGACAACTAAAAGAGTATACTAGTTTCACTTAAACAAAATATGAATTAATTAAAACTAAATGTAAATTTACTAAATAATGCTTATAAATTTAACTGATTAAGGGAATGCCTAAATTCCGAGGGTTTGTCAGAGAATATATCGATGTTATTACACTGGCGTTGGTCGTCCTTGCAATTGGTAACAGTGATTTTATGAAGTGCATTGTAATGTATTGGTTGGAAAACATCGTTTTGATCAGCACTGAAAAACGTATACAATATAATTACATTACAACAGTAAATTTCGCAGACATATGTCAAGTTATGGTAGCTCAATCGTGAAGCTTCCAGCTTACGGGGCGTTAACGAAACTAGGGTACTACGGTTCGATACTGACGTTCATCCTCATTTATTCCGCGAAGGGGTCCGTAGAGGTTACTTAAAGTACGCCCACATTATGCCAATTTAGTTTGAGTCCATGTAATATAACCTATTGCTATTAACCGGGCACTAATCCTGAATCTGAGCTGCTGCTGGGAAATGGAAGATGGAATGAGAAGAGACACACACAACAACACTTTTACCGACCTGGGATCGAATTCAGCCGTGATATTCTATAGGGTTTTCTCGAGCTACGGTTCCAATCATAGGAAATTTATACATATTACATACACGATAAAGTTCTAATTCGTGTCTTTGAAATCGACACTCGACGTCGTGTGCGAAGTTGAAAAATCCTACGCGGCAGGACCTCGTGAACAAAACATTACGAGGTAGGTTATAGAAGGTATGGTTTTAGCTCGCTGATCACATCCAGTATTTATCTATTTCAACAAGGGGTATTTCTCATGCATGTCGCAATAATCAAGTTTCCATAAGTCCGAGCAACGTTAGAGCTATAGAGCCACAAACAAGAATACATTATAATTTTGCAGCGACATCTCGCTGCATACATTCTACAAGGAGATACTCGTATAACAATAGTATGGCTTAGAATTCTTAGAAAGCGCATTATAGTATAAATACAATACATTCCATATAAAGGTTACACGTTATGTGAATAAACCTTGTAGGTTACAATTGTTTTTCGATTTCAAAACATAAAATATGTATGTATAGTTCTGAGACGGCGATAGACTCACCATCTGCCACGGAACTTCATCATTTTCGGTGGAAAGTTGGTGTTGTTATTACAACACCTCTGCTTACCCCTTCGCAGAATACAGGCAAGAGCTTACTCGTATGTAAGTATTCTGTTTATTTTTGAGAATTGAATACATACCTAATTAAATAAAATGTAAAATAGAAGGCAGGCGCAAAATTGAAAAGACGAATTCCACCGTCGGGCCAGCAATCGGCACCCAGCAAGGGTTTGACCCGGGGTTAACAATGACCCCATTATTTCGTGTGAATCGAATTGGCATAGACCATTTAACTTGCTTAAGTCCGTGGATTTGCCGACTCAATGACTCCGATTTAAAGGCCGCGGTGCAAAAAGCCAGCACGGAATTTGTACCGAGACGACAGGGTTGAACGAATCTTTTGTATTCAAAGTTTTTGACCTTTTCCTGTGCTGAAGGAATTTTAGATTTAGCATTGATATACTGATATCAGTTTTCGATCTTAGCTAAAACATAGGGGATAAGTCTTCTTTTTACACATTTTTTTCATTTGTATATTCGTCAAAGGTTATTTCATACCGTATATAGGTACATTGTATCCACAAAAGACGAACCAATTTTTCGTCACTGTTAAAAAGATTGCAAGTCAAAACTATATCAATAAACGTGTCGGCACATTTATGCAGAGCGTTTTAAGAACTAAATAGCTCTATCGTTTCATTTTTGTACCGTAAAATTAAACGTCAAAGCTAAGAAGTTCTTAATACACTTAAATAGATCATAGTTGGCCCACAGAACTTAACTAAATTAAGTCCCTAGTACGACTAACCACAGCTCTTATAAAAATCTAATATTGTACTAATAAAAGTTTTATCGAAAGAAACACGAAAGAGGGATGAATTTCGATTGGTTTTACAAGACCAACCTGTTACATCGCTGAACAACCTCCTCAGGGCATCATTTATCAGGGGCGCTGTCAAAAATATCATCGTGTAAGTTCTCCGTCGTAAGATTTACACGAGGCCTTCAGAGACCCTTCGTGAGACAAGTCCTTCGAGACTGCTGACATATTTATCGACTTTGGTGGAGTTTTTCAATTAGATGTTGTAAGTTCAAACAATAGACCGGAAGCTTTGCTGGAGACGTGACGAGAATACGTAACCGTTTTAAGTGTGATTTTCCAATTGTTTCTCAAGACTCGCTTCTTTATTTTACTCAAAAATTACATGTACTACTCGGCTGAAGTTTAGCTCGCGTGGTCACAATATGAACTCACAGATAACCAATCTGCGCTTTTTATTTTACTGTAGTATTTTTAGATAAGTCTAACATTATCTTTGCCCCTTGTAAAAATATTGCTTGCAAAGCAATCAAAAGACAATCATTTATTCAAGATCAAGGAGCCTAACATCATCGGTTTAAAGCGTTTAAATTTACGATACCAAATTGAAACTTCGAAGCTTTTAGGTTTTTAATGCGAGCTGCTTAACATATATACATATGCTCACGCCTGTATTCCCCGAAGGGGTAGGCAGAGGTGTTGTAATCACAACACCCACTTTTCACCGAACATGATTAAGTGCCAACGTGACAGATGGTGAGTCCATCGCCGTCTCAGACACTTTACATACGTCATTGAATTACTTCTCAGAAATATGCAGATTTCCTCACGATGTTTTCCTTCACCGTAAAGCACGTGGTGTGAAATCACTGTACATAATAAGTCTTTTAGAAAAACTCATTGGTACAGGCCCCGCTGGGATTCGAACTTGCGTCGCTTGCCGCGCGTAGCAGGCGACTGCTCAAACCTCAGGGCCACCACGGCTCTATATGCGAGCTGCTTAAATGATCATAGTTAGCACCCAGGTCACACACAATAATTATAAAAAATCTATTCATAGCTACGAATCATTAGACTTTCATGATACACTATCATGTGAATTAAAATTCCAAGCAATCACTAAAATAAGGATGGTCTTAATCCCCAAATACAAACAACTTAACAAACCACTAGCGTTCATTCCCGTCGTAAATAACTATTATACATTCATAGTACAACTCGCGAACAAACAGAGCCTTAATGATATTTACTGCCGGATACAGCAGCTTGTGACGCGTTAATAATACGATATGCCGTTCATTGCTGTATATGCTCGGAATTGCCGCTATATTCAGGAGAGATACCAACACCCCTACCTATTATTTTATATGTGTATCGTTGACTGAGTGGTTTGATATCAAGGTGTATTTGATGGATTAAGTACGTTATGGAAACAAAGTAGATAGATATTAAATTAAATGTTTGTGATAGTTCTGTTTTTTCTAGCAATTTTTATCTTCTAGACATTTAAGCATTTGCAATTAATGAACTCAAAAGGTCATGGGCAGATTTTATTTTAGTAAGCTACATTTATCACTATAAGATTATTAAAGGAGCTTGTATTCCCCGAAGGGGTAGGCAGAGGTGTTGTAATCACAACACCCACTTTTCATCGAAGATGATTAAGTGCCAACGTGACAGATGGTGACTCCATCGCCGTCTCAGACACTTTACATACTTTATTGAATTACTTATCAGAAATATGCAGGTTTCCTCACGATGTTTTCCTTCACTGAGAAGCACGTGGTGTGAAATGACTGTACATAAGTTTTTTAGAAAATCTCATTGGTACGGGCCCCGCTGGGATTCGAACTTGCGTCGTTTACGTAGCAGGCGACTGCTCAAACCTCAAGGCCATCGCGTTACTGAACCGATTGAAAAAAAAATGTTTTACTTATAAAGAGCTCCATCTTTCTTGCCTGTAGCTGTTTCAATTCATCAGAGTTTATGATACCATTAGTGTATGATATAAGTGTGTGCATATTTTATGATTTTCGTATTTGCTGATTCTTTATGATAGATGTGTGTGTACTTATAAATGAAGTTCTCAGCCAAAAAATGTTGGCAATGAAGCCTTCAAAATGTTACAGTAACATTTTTCTCAAATACGCCGTAAGCGCAATAAAAGCCTTTATACAGATGTCCTATTCGTTCCGTGACATAATATTTTATGAAAAACACCGAACAACAAAGCTAAAACAAAAAGTATATAAAATATCAATTTGGCAACGCGGCGCGTCATCTGCGAGAACGCACCGCAGTTGTAAATCAACAATGTTATTTATATACCGAGGGGCCTCAAGTGCTCAGTCCAAAGAATAAGCGTGAGGAATTCTCTCCTGCTTACGAACCAGAATCATCTTCAAATTAATTTATTTGCAAACAACACATTCGTAAGCGTTAGTAATGGCGAGTTCACTACGAGATAGCAAATTATCTAAGGCAGCTATAACTACCTGTGCCCCGCAGATTCACCCGTGTGTAAAGTTTCATACAAACTTTCCTCCCCTATTTTATCCCCTTGGGGGTAGAATTAATCAAAATCCTTTCTTAGTTGATGCCTACGTCATAACATCTACCTGCATGCCAAATTGCAGCCCGATCCGTCTAGTGGTTTGGGCTGTGTGTTGATAGATCACTATGTCAGTCAGTCGTTTACCTTTGAGAAATATATTTAGAAGGCGAAATGTTAACATTAGAAACAAAATTTCTTTAGAAAATTATCTTTTTACAAACATATGCTCGCGCCTGTATTCCTCGAAGGGGTAGGCAGTGGTGTTGTTGTCACAACACCCACTTTTCACCGAATTTGATTAAGTGCCAACGTGACAGAAGGTGAGTCTATCGCCGTCTCAGGCACTATACATACGTCTTTGAATTACTTCTCAGAAATATGCAGGTTTCCTCACGATGTTTTCCTTCACCGTAAAGCACGTGGTGTGAAATCACTGTACATAAGTTTTTTAGAAAAACTCATTGGTACAGGCCCTGCTGGGATTCTAACTTGCGTCGCTTGCGTAGCAGGCGACTGCTCTAACTCCGAAGCCACCATGGCTCTCTTTCACAATTTTCTTTTTCTCTTTCATTTTAGAAATACTTTGGTACTGATCGGTGAGATCTGTGCGCGCGTTGCTTGCATAGCAGCCGACTGATCAGCACTTATTCACCACTGGTTTTTTTACACTACCTCCATCGGTGTACTCTTGGCGAGTATAAAAAATACAAAATAATATATAATTAGTAAATCGCCGATCTCTTCTACCTTACATACACGAAGAACATAAAGGACCCAAACACCTAAATTTTCCGTGTAATAACGCTGGTAGACAAAAATCGGCGTTTATAACGACTGCAGGTATAGAGGGCGGTGATTTTTATACTCTACATATAATATAGAGTTACATATTACTTTCATAGGAGAAGTGTTCCTCAAAGCGCTAAAATAGAGTGCTATTGATTCTAGACACACGTCTCATCCACATCTATACAAATTGAAAAAATAATATTGAAATCTCTTTGTAATTCCAAAATAATAGGTTTTCACTAAATGCATTTGAAAGTATACAAAACCATTTTTTTTTCTGTCTGCCTATCTGTTTGTTCTGGCTAATCTTCGGAATGGGTGGAACGATTTTAACGGGACTTTCACCGGTAGATAGCTAATTTTACAAGGAGTAACTTTCATTAAAAAATAAAACATTTAGGGTTAAATTAAATCTACGAGAGTAATTCATCGATAACTCAATAGCTGAGGAAGACCAAGTTCCAACTAGATAACTACTTCATCCTGAAGTAGTTATGCCACTGAACGCGGAGATAATTCCGCATCAGAGAGCGGCTTGGTAGAATGTATTAATTATGACAAAAAATCTATAAAACGTGACTTGTTACTTGTTAAATAATACAGTTCTGTGTTAGGCGTAAATTCAATAATTTATAGACTTCGAACTCAGATCGATCGGAGCAAGGACAACATTATCAAGTGGGGTTTCACGGATGTGGCGTCATCCGTGACGTGTCATGTCTGACAATTTCTACTATCTTTTTTATTCAAATTCTTTCTTGGATTATTTTAAATATATTTCATAAAGTCTAAGCTATAACGAAAAAGGTTTTACAGTATATATCTTATTAGTTGCTTGTTCAATTCCGTATCTGTTACGCCACGCAACACGTAACGGTACAACTTTCTGATTGGACGTGATATCTCACGGGAAATTATACAGTATTACTATATAGTAGCTAGGATTAATTAAATTAGCATAATATTTGATGCTAATAGACACGTATTAGGCATGAACGCGATGTACGAGACTTAATTATTTTTGGTGAAGGGAAAGATTAGGCAAGTCAAGATAGGATGGAAGCAGACATTGAGATTACGACGTACGCATGTTTATTTAATAACACACACGATACGTGTCGATACGTTGGCTCCGTCCCATCTCCCCGGCACTGCTGTGGCGGCCGGTGCTGCTGCTGTTCAGCAGGAGTGCCTCAAGCGCCGGAAATATGCTTGCATTGGTCAAGGATACATATTTTCTGCGTTTGCGGTTGAAACTCTGGGGCCTTGGGGTCCAGATGCTCATCAACTTTTCAAAGAGGTTGCACGTCGTCTGGTAGAAGTTTCTCGTGACAAGCGGGCTGGGGCTTTTCTCGCTCAGAGAATCAGCATTGTTATTCAACGTAGCAAAGCTGCCAGCCTTCTTGGCACGATCCCGAGAGACTTACGTAATTAGTTTTTAGTTACTTATTAGTTACTTAATAAAGAATTAGTGTCTGTTTATAACACACAAAGTTTATTCACAAATAAAGTAATATGCTCAAGCTATCTCAGAAATCGTCGAAGGGGTAAGAAGAGGTGTTACAACACCCACTTTGCACCAAATATGCCAACGTGACTTTATGGTGTCCATCGTAGACACAGGCTGCATACGCTCTTACGATGTTTTCCTTCACCAGAAATCACTTTTTATTTTTATTTCACAAGGGTAGTATAAAGTTGTATAAAGTACGGCGTTTTTGTTAACTTTCTGTACGTTTAACAAAATGAACGATTCTCGTCCAATTATAGTACTCGTACGTCTGTAAAGGTACAAGATTTACAAATATAAATTTTGTTCGGTTGTTGGTTTTGCATCGGAAAAAGTTTTCTGAAAATTAATATCAGCAATCGAAGCAAACGATTTCTTGGCACCGGAGTTCTTTTGTGGTACAAATTACAGGCTCTCGGTACAAATAGTGCCGTGGTGGCCGAATGGTTAGCTGACGAATGCCATGTGTAGGTCTCAAAGAATAATACTGAATAAATAGCTTTAATTTTCGTTTACTCTTTATTAACGGTCCGAGTGAATAAAACTTATGTTTATTCATAACAATATTTTTTGTACCTATTAATTGTGTAGGCAGATGATAATAAAACCATGTCAATGTTTTACAAAACGATAATATTCAGATAAATACAATAACGATAAAGTTTCAAGAGCTATATATGAATTCAATAATAAGAGCAATAATCAAAAAGTGAACTCTTTTAAATTTAAAATTTATTCTTATTTTTAATTGTCGAAGGTCATCAGCAAAATGGCCTTCTTGAATGCTACAATAAATTTAAACACCGAGAAAAGGAATGACTGTGCTAGCACTATATGTTGTTATAATGCTGGCACAGTTTACAAAGTAGACTGTTTGAATTTTAAAAAATATAAGCCATTAAATGATATTATGTGAGGTAACGCAGCCAGCTTGCTGGGCACCATGCTCGCAGACACAAATTTAAATACCGTGTCCTATTTATATTTTTTATTTTTATTTTACTAGTTTTTATAATTTTATTGAAATTCTCTACCATAATCAACTATTTATTTATTTTATTTAGAGCTCGATGTGTCCCACTGCTGAGCAAAGGCCTCCCTTCCCTCTTTCCAACACTTCCGATCCAGGGCTATCTCCGGCCAGTTTTTGTGGTAAGCGGCGAGTTCGTCCTGCCATCTTTTTCTCGGCCTCCCACGGCTGCGCGTCGCATTCGGAGGGGTCCATCGTGTGGTTTGTTTAGCCCACAGTTCGTCTGACATGCGACACACGTGCCCAGCCCAGTCCCATTTCAGTTTAGCAGCTTGATGACCAACATCGGAGATTTGTGTTTTGGAACGTAGTGTACTATTTCGAATGCGGTCTGGTAATCTGGTATAAAGCAAACTTGGAAATAGATGAATACAAAAATCTTATTACGATATCGCTTATTGCCCGTAACTTGTACTGCTCTTCAACTCATTTCGGATATTCCTCTAAAGTTTCTCTCGGAACTCCGTCTCGACTGTCAAGGTATTTCTTTATTTACCTACCAGGTACTAACTACTGCTAAAACTGTTTACTTAGTACATACATATGCTCAAGCCTGTATTTCCTGAAGGGATAAGCACCTGCTTTCAGTTATGTTTAAGTCTCATGTTATAAAAGCAGAGGGGTTGAGCCTATTGCCATTCATCGGGCACAAATCCGGACTTCAGGCTGCTAATGGGAAATAGCAGATGTGTCGAGCACTACTGCGATATATATATATATATATATATATATATATATACAGGTGGGGTTTCATTGATGTCCAACATAGTGTGCGCTGCGCCTCATACTATGGCTCACCTTATATCGGCTATTTCCCAGACATCCCAGACAAAAATATACTTTGATGTATTAAATCCAGCGTCTTCAGCGACCATTCAATTTGTTGGATATTCTGAGAATTCATTTGTATACCAAAATAAAAGCCATGGAGCTGGTGGTAATAAAATAATGGATGTCTCGGAATAAGCCCTTATATCATGCCCTGCGTGCCCTATCATCTGCACGCGGGAGGATCTAATGCCTGCCACCAATAATGTTGAAATAGCAAGTTCTGGGCTATAACAATTTAAAATGAATGTTAACGATGAGAAGAAAGAAAGCTGCATGTAACTGAGATGCGGATGTTGAGATGGATGTGTGACGTAAGGAGATTGGACAAGGTAAGGAATGAATATATAAGGGGAAGTCTGAAAGTAGCTCCACTGACTGACAAGTTGAAGAATAAACATTTGTCGTGGTATGGACATGTTTGGTATGGACATGAGGATAATGTTGCCAAAAAAGTTTTGTTTATGAATGTGGATGGTTACAAGGGGAATGGAAGACCTACGAAACGATGGATGGATTGTGTAAGATGTCATATCATCTTATCGATATGACGGTATAGATATGACGGCTGATAGAGATAAATGTAAGAGAAGAACACATTGCGCCGACCACAAATAACATGGAATAAGGGAAGGAGGATGATTTTGACGATGATAAGACATATATGTCTGAAGTTGTAGAAACAAAAGCAAAACAAAAGCCGTTGTGGCCTTGGGTTAGAGCAGTCGTCTGCTACGCAAGCGCCGCAAGATCGAATCCCAGCGGGGCCTGTACCAATGAGTTTTTCTAAAAAACTTTTGTACAGTGATTTCACACCACGTGCTTTACGGTGAAGGAAAACATCGTGAGGAAACCTGCATATTTCTGAGAAGTAATTCAATGAAGTATGTATAGTGCCTGAGACGGCGATGGACTCACCCTCTGTCACGTTGGCACTTGATCATATTCGGTGAAATGTGGGTGTTGTTACAACACCTCTGCTTACCCCTTCGGGGACACTTCTGGGATAGCGTGAGCATATTTTTTTTATAGAAACAAGAAAATACCACAGACGACAAAAAACGACACAGTCACAAAAGAAAAGAGAAGAGTTATTAAAAATCTTAGTTCTCTAAATGAACCGTAGTGTTTGTTTATCTGTAGTGGGTATTCTTTATTTCTTTTTAAGTCTTCCCAGTATCTGCAGAAGCATCGTAAACAAAGTCAATTCGCGGCTGGAGTGAGGCGTTAAAACGTTTGTTTAGCAGAAAACTGGTAGCCGCAAATTGCTCGCGCATTAACGCTACGGTTGCATTACTCTAGCGGTTTCTTGTTTACATTTATATATAATGCTACTTTATTATTTGTTCATTTCTTACACAGTGCAAGTAAAAGATGTAAATATAATATAATATTTTATTGATTTTATCTTGCAACGGTTTTTATACATAACCGGTTACCGTTCCCGTGAGAGTACAAGTATAAAACATAGCCTATATTTCTCACTGATAATGTAGCTTTTCAAATCGGTAAAGTACTTAGTGATCCAATTCGTTACAAACATATAAATATAGAAATATAGATTTGTTGGTCTTCTTAACAGCACAAATATTTTTTTTTGTGGCTATTTCATTCTAACGCATATTGAATGTGTACGGTATGTCGTGTAACGTATATCGAATATATTCTTTCATTTATTTTAATGTTTTGGGAAATATTAAGTCCTATATTAAAAGCCGAACCGCATCGAGTTACGATGCGATTCGGCTATCTATATGAAAATGGAATGAAAATAAAAAATAAGGCTATATAAAACGGGCGAGGTCTCCATACAAAAGAAATCGCGCGCAGAAGTTATTTATTTCAAGTGTAAGCACACACATACTTAAACTAACATCAATAGTGGTAAGAGTCTGTTCTTCGTCGCGTGAGACCGATATGGCATACCTACCTACCAGTGTCTCGATTCACGTAAACCCAAAAATCGAAAAATCAATGAACGTTTAAACTCATTCGATTGAAATTGAAATTGAAAATGATTGAAAACAAGAGTTCTTACAGAAAGAAGAATAATAGTATACGTTTGAGGAAAAACTAACATAAGTAAATTTAGGGACCAAACTTCATTATGAGCCGTGGTGGGCTCGGGGCTTGAGCAGTCGCCTACTATGCAAGCTACGCAACTTCGAATCCCAGCGGGGCCTGTATCAATGAGTTTTTCTAAAAAACTTATGTACAGTGATTTCACACCACGTGCTTTACAGTGACGGAAAACATTGTGCGAAAACCTGCATATTTCTGAGAAATTATTCAAAAACGTATGTATAGTGCCTGAGACGGCGATAGACTTACAATATGTCACATTGGCACTTAAGTATCTTCGGTGAAAAGTGGGTGTAGTGGTTACAACACCTATGCCTACACTCTCGGGGGATACAGGCGTGAGAACAAGAATTTAAATGCATATTGCATTTAAATTCTTGTTTGCTCAATGTCAATATGCTACTTAAAATGCGTCAACGTTGATCAACAACAGCGTCAGTGACGCTGCATATTTTGCATACGTGTATAGACACTTCTGCCCGCTCAAAGGATAAGATCAATACGAAAACATCATGACTGACTAAGTCGCTACGACCTCGTTACGATTTTTTTTACGGGAATCGGGCAGCTAACCTCATCACAATATCACTAAAATGTTATGTCAACGGACCCGTCGACTTGTGCACTCCGGTATTATTTTTACACCCAACTATTTTACTATAGCACTATATATAAATGGAATTGTATTTTTGAACTCTCTTAAGTGTTCGATTTTAGTTTTGACTATTGGATTTCTTTTATTTTATCCCCTTGGGGGTAGAATTAATCAAAACCCATTCTAAGTGGATGTCTATGTCATAACATCTACCTGCATTCCAAATTTCAGCCCGATCCGTCCAGTGGTTTGGGTTGTGCGTTGATAGATCACTATGCCAGTCAGTCAGTCAGTCACCTTTTTATATATATTTAGATGTATACTCCATACTTGGACTAATGATTGTATGTATATGTATAACTAACTTTATTTTATCTAACTTCTTGTTTTATAACCAGTAAGAAATATATTTTTTTTAATTTTAATTTTATTTATTTATATACTCTCGCATCCCAGAAGGGTCCCTGAAGGGGTAGGGGTAGAGCGGCAGAGAAAAGCCAATTTTCATCAAAGACGATATAATGTTATAACAGATGGTGAGTCCATCGCCGTCTCAGGCATTACACGTACGACTTTAAATATCCTTCACGGCACATGGTGTGAAATTACTGCACTAAAGTTTTAAGAAAACTCACTATTACCTAAAGGGATTCGAAATTGCGTCGTTTGTAGCAAGCGACTGCTCACACCCCAAAGTAAAAAAGAGTACCTATATATTTAGGTTATAGTAATCATACTGTGTAGTTTTGGTTCAAGAATAATCAGCGTCTTATTATGTGGAAAAAAATATATTTATTTCTATCAAAAAACATATAAGAATTGATGAAATGAGTTTGTATGCGATAATGTTTAGAAAGTTAAAAATGGAAGAGGAAAATAAAAAAGAAATGAGAAATGACAGATAAGAAACACGAGGGAAGACGTGAACGACGAAAAACAGGAGTAGTATATTATTTTTATTTTATTGTGTTGTAAAGATGACGAAAAGACGAACTAAAGATATTGAAACGTTTATATTATTTTTATTGTATCCAAAAATACATCACCAAACTACAATTTATACATATGCTTATATTCCCCGAAGGGGTAGAGGAGTTGTAATAACAACACCCATTTTTCACAGATGACGATTAGGTGTCAATCGCCGTCTCACTACTGATACGTCTTTGAATTAATTCTCAGACATACGCAGGTTTCCTTCACCGCAAAGCACGTGGTGTGAAAATACATTTATAAAATGTCTTCAGTAAAATCGGTCACGTTTTGCGTCTCATAACAAGTTATCAGAATATTCCTCGGGCTCCTTGGAATGTAGTTCGTTTTTCCGATATTAAGGCCTTTGAGCGCCGCCCGCGGTCCGTAAGCTGTTTATATTAATCCGAAATGCAACCTCCGCGTCTGCGTCCGTATTATTTTCAATTTCTTTCCACAACCACTGTTATTATTACTCTATAGACATTAATTTGTTCTCCACTTTTTCATTATCTTTAACATGCACTTTTCTGTTTTCTCATTTGTAATGCTCATTACATTTTTGCAACGTAAGTAACGTTAAGTATTTCCAAACAAGCCAAATCTAAAGCTATTATTATAATTACCTAGGGTAAAGAATCGATTCACGGCTACATATCGGTTCAAATATTATATTTCATCGTCACGAAAAATCGATTATCAATCGGATATCGCCTTCTCTATAATACAGGCGTGAGAATAGGTATGTAGAGATTTCTTGGAATCTTATTTTATCTCATCTCTTGGAATGGAAGAGAGGATGTCATCATCATCATCATCATATCAGCCATAGGACGTCCACTGCTGAACATAGGCCTCTCCCAATGATTTCCACCTCACCCGGTTGGAAGCGGCCTGCATCCAGCGGGTCCCCGCGGTCTTGACCAGATCGTCCGTCCATCTCGCGGGGGGACGCCCTACGCTGCGTTTGCCGGTACGTGGTCTCCACTCGAGAACTCTACTGCCCCAGCGGCCATCAGTCCTTCGAGCAATGTGGCCTGCCCATTGCCACTTAAGCCTGCTAACCCGATTGGCTATGTCGGTCACCTTAGTACGTCTACGGATCTCCTCATTTCTGATTCGATCTCGTAGCGAGACTCCAAGCATAGCTCTTTCCATGGCACGCTGAGTGACTTTGAGCCTATTCAAGAGGCCTACAGTTAGAGACCACGTCTCGGTACCGTAGGTCATCACTGGTAACACGCACTGTTCGAAGACTTTGGTCTTCAGACACTGAGGTATTTCAGATGAGAAGACGCTGCGTAACTTCCCGAACGCTGCCCAGCCGAGTTGAATTCGCCGAGTGACCTCCTTCTCGAAGTTGGATCTTCCTAGCTGGACTGTTTGTCCTAAATAGACATAATAAATAAGAGAGGATGTAAATAAGAAGAATGAGATTGGAGGAATAATGAAATAAGGTAAAGTCACCAGTCATGGACAGTATAAGCGATTTTTTATCATATTTGCTCAGTAATTTCATTATTTTTCAACATACATTCTTAAGGATTTCGGGGTAAATTAAGAGCTCTTTTCTTAGTCAGAATTGAATGTTTAATTTCAGATTAGCACTTAATACAATAAAATAATATAAATAAACAACACTCCTACTTCGACACCATTAATGGACAGTAAAATTCCAGTGTTGTGTTTTAGGGCTAAAATGGTAATTTATAGTATGGTTTATATTATAAAATTTATGCATTTCTATTGATAAATCATTAAATAATTATAATTTCAACAGCGACGATACACCATACACAAAATAAGATGATAAGTGTACCTACATCGAGATTCTAGTAAGAAATTACGATTCTCGACATCAAATGACACCGCGAAACTTACAACCGTTATGGCCGCAATCAAAATGGGTGTCAGTTCTCAAAAACAGTTGTTATGACAGCTAAAATACTGGCACAACTGATCGGTATTGACTTTTGAAAAAAAATACTGCGCGTTTGCTTAAATTTGGTAGAAAAAATGGCCATCACTGGTCCGCGTCCAACGTAGGTGCCGTTACCTTACTTATTAAATGAAAATCTTAAAGCGAAAAGCAATATTCTTATTAAAAGCATCTTTGACGCTAGCAGTAATTTCGTCTTGCTACAGAAATAGTTACAAAGCACCTAACAATTTCTAGAAATCCAGGGTTGGAAAGGTTGCATACAAATTGCCTTTATATTTCTGTGATATTAAACTATGATATTGTTTTCTACTCTCAAAAATAAATTTTCCCTGTAGCTTCATTAATCGCAGGAATATTAGAATTAAAGATCGTGGGGGCTACATTATCATCGAGAAATATAGGCTTTATATTTCCGTACTCCCACGGGAACAGGAACTACACAGGTAAAGCCGCGTGACGTTTGTTAAAGAAACAATTCGGCAACATCAAAATACGCCCCTTACAAAACTACACAGAAGTATTTTTTAATAACATTCCTAGTACGCTCACGCGAGCACATTTATTATACGTAAACTTCTTCGCAAAAAGAAAGTGCAGTGAAAAATAGTAATTATTCCACAGACTCCAGTAGAAGTAACTTACAAACTGAATAGAATATAAATCATATCAACAACGGTTAAAGTCAAGATTTGAGTTCACGAAGAATAGTGAACAAAAAAGTTCAACCGCGAATGGGAAATTTACTTCGGAACTGATTTTTTGCTTTGAAAATCCTCACTTCAATGAGACTTTCAAACATATTTTTTTGGTAACTTCAAAAAGGTTATCGGTAACTTTATAAAGCTGTGAAAGTACTCGTTATTGGAAGAGAATTTTCCTCGAATTATCCAATCTTTGGGCACAGATGTTTTCTTTTATAGGTTGAATGTAGACTTTTTGAGGGTTTCACAATAAATGTATTATAATAATCCGTTAAAATGTATATCGGGAGCCGAGCATATCACTTCCCTAGCCTTATCCCATAATTTTTTTGGGTCGGTTCTTAATTCAACCCAATGCTGCTGATCACCTGATTTTTATACGGAGGGACTGCCATCTGACCTTCGCAACCCCTTTGACGAGGAAAATCTGTGATCCGTTAACCAGTTGTCGGACTATTTTAGTCCTCCGACTGACCTGTAATGATTGCCAAAGATGATAAATTGGCAACCGGGACCGACGGCTTAACGTGCTCTCTGAATCATGGAGGTACTCGGGCGGTCACCCATCCAATTACTGGCTAGGCTTCGCTGATCGAATGATATGCGCAATATCGATTGTGCCACGAGCTTCTCGTCGGGAGCCGAGATAACCTTTATAAATATTTCATATGAGATAAGGATATACAAATATAAGTCACTATTTTATATAATAGGTGTAAACGCAAATTGTAAAGTGTCTGAGACGGTGTTGGACTCACCATCTGTCACGTTGACGTTTAATCATCTTCGGTGAAAAGTGGGTGTTGTTATTACAACACCTCTGCCTACCCCTTCGGGGACTATAGGCGTGAGCATATGTAGGTATGTAGGTGTAAACGCTTCAAAGAGGTCGATGGAGGTTTATTTCACCATTGTGTGAACGAGATTAATTAATTTATTTTTTCGGTTTGAAATTTAAAAGAGAATTCAAGTTCTCAGAAAAATTATAATATAGTATATTGGAAGCCGTAGCGGAAGCCTTAGTCAAAGCGTATCCTATATACAAGACAGTACAGTTCTCTTCATGGACTGAACCTAACTTGGTCTTGGGGTAGTTCTTACATTATAGTACAACGCAGAGAAGGAAGCGACTATAATAAACGTATATTTTTATTATGGAGGAGCTCGTGGCAGCGAAGTTAAGCAACCCTAACCCTAGCCAGTAATTGGATGGGTGACCGCCCGAGTTCCCTCCGTGCCTCGGAGAGCACGTTAAGCCGTCGGTCCCGGTTGCCAATTTATCGTCTTTGGCAATCGTTACAGGTCAGTCGGAGGCCTAATATAGTCTGACAACTGGTTTAACCCAGATCACAGACTTCCTCGTTAAAGGGGTTGCGAAGGTCAGATGGCAGTCGCTTAGTATAAAAATCAGATGATCAGCCACATCGGGTTGAATCAAGTGCCGACCCCAGCAATGTATGGGATAAGGCCAGGGACGATGATGATACATTTAGTGAAAACATGTTATTTATAAATTCAAAAGGGACACACAATAATGTCAGTTGACACAGCACCATAGGAGAACTACAGACTATAGAATGCTCAAGCAAAAAATACAAAGTAACATTGGCATATGATCCACAGAGCCTGTAACCAGCCGTGTATAATTCACGTCGACAACAGTTACATAAACAATTTGGGAACTCCGACTGCAAACTATGACAGCTGTTGAACTATTACAACTATTTAGACAAAGCCGAGTGAATGTATCGTCTGATTTTGTTTGGTACTCCATTATTTTCAACTT
The DNA here is from genome assembly GCA_929442735.1 of Watsonalla binaria. Taxonomy (NCBI): domain Eukaryota; kingdom Metazoa; phylum Arthropoda; class Insecta; order Lepidoptera; family Drepanidae; genus Watsonalla; species Watsonalla binaria. The sequence goes on from OV838938.1 coordinate 7,897,320, forward strand.
TACACAGTCGAAAAGCCGGATGATATTGCTCTCTGGAATGCACGAGAGGTTTTCCAAAGAGCTTTTACACAAATAATCTATCCATCTGTATCGATAAATAAAATTTATGTGTCTGTTCGTAATTTCAAATAAACATCTTTCGCTAAATGCATATGAAAGTACTAGCTGTGGCGCACGGTTTCACCCGTGTACTTTTAATTTTATATAATATTAATATTACGCAATTTTCTTACCGACCCCAAATTTTATGAATATAAAATATAATATCAAACACTGAAAGATTTTTTTGAAATTGGACCAGTAATTCCTGAGATTAGGGCGTTTAATCAAACAAACAAACTCTGCAGATTTATATTATTAGTATAGATATACGGTACATTGACGAAAACACCAATTTCTAATGTTTTTCTCTGTCTGTTCCGGCTAAGCTCCGGCTGCACTGATTTAAACGGGACTTTCACTGGCAAATAGCTGATGTTCCAAGGTGTAACTGAATCTACTAATATTTAAAAAGCAAATTAGGGTTCCGCGAGTCAAAGCATGAAACTAAGTCTACGCGGGGCACAGATATTCATTCAATAATATTTACTAATATGTGTGGTGACCAGACGAGGTGAAAAGTATGTTGAGATGGTTTGGACATATCGAAAGGATGAGTGAAAGGCGATTAACAAACAAATTTATAAAGCGAATGTGACCGGAAGTGTCGGTAGAGGGCGTCCAAGGAACAACTACTATGACCAAATTAATAGTATTTTTCAGAAAGGTCAAATTCGGAGCACTCGTAACCGAAGAAAGTCTATGAAGAGATGCATGAATGTGGATGAAGCGAAAAAAGTATGTAAGGATCGTAACATGTGGCAAACAGTGATCTCTGCCTACCCCCATGGGATACAGGCGTGAGCATATGTATGTATGTGTGCCAAGATTCTCTCGTATCGCAGCACGGCACTGACCAACTTATACGGAATGTCCTGCACCCACATACAAGAATAGTTGAGCCCTCTAGAGCCTGTAAACACATCTCCGAAGTTCACCCCACACTTGCCAAGATATTTAGCTTCCTAACTAACTTAAATTGTTACGCAATCAAAGTTGTTACGAGTATATGGTACTATTGTTGGGTATAATGCTTAACACAAGGGTGTGTGTTAATGTATACCTTGTTCGACGAAAGTTTCTCTATCAGCTATACAGATAAATACAATTTAAGTGTCTGTTTGTAATTCCAAATTAACATTTGTACATACATACATACATATGCTCACGCCTGTATTCCTCGAAGGGGTAGGCAGAGGTGTTGTAATAACAACACCCACTTTTCACCGAATATGATCAAGTGCCAACGTGACAGATGGTGCGTCTATCGCCGTCAAAGGCACTATTTTTACGTCTTTGAATTACTACTCAGAAATATGCAGGTTTCCTCACGATGTTTTCTTTCACCTTAAAGCACGTGGTGTGAATAAGTGTACATAAGTTTTTTAGAAAAACCGATTGGTACAGTCCCCGCTGGGATTCGAACTTGCGTCGCTTGCGTTGCAGGCGACTGCTCTAACCCCGAGGCCACCACGGCTCTTTTAACATTTGTAAGATGATTTATATTGTATAGATGAAATGTGGATGATGCCTGTGCTGATTATAGTATTAAGGTAAAGGCACATATGTTGGACGCGGATCAATCATGGACATTTAATTTTTTTTTTCAAATGTCAATACCGATTAGTTGTGCCAGTATTCTAGTTGTCATAACAACTGTTTGTAACACCCATTTTGATTGCGGCCATAACGTTGTTAGTTTCGCGGTGTCATTCGTCAATCGTAATTTCTTACTAGAATCGCGATGCAAGTAGGTTATCATCTTATTTTGTGTCTGGTGTATCGTCGTTGTTGTAAATAATATTATTTGATGATTTATCAATAGAAATGCATCAATTTTATAATATAAGCCATGCTATAAATCATCATTTTAGCCCTGATACACAACACTGGATTTTTACTGTGCATTAATGGTGTCTAAGTAGGAGTATTGCTTATTTATATTATTTCATTGTACTAAGTACTAAACTGAAATTAAACACTAAATACTGGTGACTTTACCTTATATCTCATAAATGTAAGCCCTTGGAGTCGTGAAATAAATAACGAGTATCCACTAACAACCGTTAGTTTCAAATCCCTTTTAAAATTCAAATATCTACGTTCAAAAGTTACTAGAACAGCAATGTTTGAGAATAAAAAACAAAAATATTCGCAAACGAACTGACAAAAGTTTTGCTACGCCTTGGTTGCTACGCGGCTACGGCGTAGCCCGTAGCAGTCGTAGCGGCGTAGCTCGCCTCTACGTCATGTGGTACACGCCATTATAAACCTTAACTAAAGGGTAGTACTTTATATTTCACTTCAAACATTCCACTTAGTACCATATTTTATTGCATGAATTTGTGTGAATGTTAGTGTATTTGTGCCCTACTTCACTTAGTTGATACATTATGAAGTTTTGCTGATAAAGTTTTATATTTATGTTTGATACTGGTCAGAGCTTCTTGCGTACTATTTTTATTAATCCTTCATTGCGCAAGTTTTGAGATAGTATTATAAAGGTTTATTTAAATAATAGTTAGAGAAAAGTTAACTGTAACAATTTTATCTAATCAATACTAATATTATAAAGCTGCAGAGTTTGTTTGTTTGAAAGCGCTAATCTAAGGAACTAATGGTCCGATTTCAAAAAATCTTTCAGTGGTCCATTTATCGAGGTTATAGGCTAAGTTTTATTTTCAAAAATATTTGGGTTCCGCGGGAACTAAATTCAATCTATGCGCGTGAACACCGGCATAGCTAGTAACTAATAACTAATAATCCACACCACAGTATAAGCTTGGAACCGACTTCAAAGAAGGAGGAGGTTACGCAATTGGACCATATATGTACGAGGTATATTTACTGATCAAATTAAAGCATACCGGTAAATAAAATTGACTAATCACTAAATGCCTATGAAAGTATATACGATACTTACATAAAAAAGCTGTCCATTTGCCTGTCTGTTTGTTCCGGCTTGTCGCTGAAACAGCTAGGTTTTAAAAGGACTGTCACTGGCAGATAGCAAATTTTACAAGGAGTAACACAGGCTACTTTTATTTAAAAAAAAAATAGCGTTCCACGTTATTTAAATAAAAATTTCATAGGTGAAGCCGCAGGGTACAGCTAGATATTCATTATTTAATATTAATATATTTATTATTTTTTAATTTAATTATCCAAAAGGCATTATTTTAAGAGCCGTGGTGGCCTTGTGGTTTGAGCAGTCGCCTGCTACGCAAGCGACGCAAGTTCGAATCCTAGCGGGGCCTGTACCAATAAGATATTCTAAAAAAACTTATGTACAGTGATTTCACACCACGTGCTTTACGGTGAAGGAAAACATCGTGAGGAAACCTGCATATTTCTGAGAAGTAATTCAAAGACGTATGTATAGTGCCTGAGACGGCGATAGACTCACCATCTGTCATGTTGGCACTTAATCAAATTCGGTGAAAAGTCGGTGTTGTGATAACAACACCTCTGCCTACCCCTTTGGGGAATACAGGTGTGAGAATATGCATTAATTAAAAAAAATCCTTACGTTCTAAGCGCCATCTTGGGAGTAGCATGAGCCACAAAAAACAGTTTTAAGTGAATTGCGATCCGCCCGGAATAATTGAACGATGTTTTTACTGGATGCCCAGATTTATTGCTCGGCAGTGTACCCGTAATTTGATAGCTTATTTACTGCTCCGGTATAAGAGGTTTTTTTTAATTGCATCTCTTGCTAATGAAGTGATTGGCTAATGTGGTCAAGAGCCGCTGTGGCCGTGTGGTTTGAGTGTATGTCTTTAATCCAAGTTATTGACTTAGAAAAAGTTCGTAATTGTGTTCGGAAACCGTTAAGTGCCTGTTGGTATTCTGCATCTGTGCTGCACTTGTTTTTTTTTTATTATTGTTGTGAAAGTTGTGAAAAAAAATATTTCTCTTTCTATTCGTTTTATAATTATTACAAGTGCTGCAGCGTTTTTCCGCTCGCACCATAGAAAACTCTTATTGCGCGATTTAGCTTCTCGTGTATTTGCACTCAATCTTCGCAATTTTAAGCGAGTAGCGCCATCTATGTAGCGAGTGGAGAAACGCTGTCATACAGGCATGAGTATATGTATGTATGTCAGTAACTGACATCATAATTCTCTTTTCACCGATCCATTAATAAAACTGAAAAGGGCTCTGAAAGCCAATTCCAATACATCACCCTAAAGTATAAATAATAAAAGGGTCCTTAACCTATGCGCCAATAAAATCTGCTTCACAGGTTCAATGGGCGGCCGAGTGTGAAAGCCTTCTAGAGGTAACAAGCTTGGTAACAACTCAATAAATCTGTTCGCCTGTGTAGGTGACCGCTGACCGTGCAACACGAGCAATATAGGCTTCACATAGGTGTCACAAATTAGTAGTTCAGTTGAACTGCTCATTTGAATATGCACGACCTCTGCAAACCGTGCAAGTGGCTCCTAAAACCACGAAATAATAATATAAGAACTAAAAGTAGGTACTACGTATAATTGTGTAGCTTAAGATGACCAGCCCCCACAAGGAGCACCTGTTCACAAGTATAACGAGAATGCCATCAATCACCCTCCTCAACCGTTATAGAGGGAAGTGAGGGACCGTCACCCTGACGCTGCCGCAAGCAAACGCATTTGAATGAGCATGACAACTCTATATGATAATAATACGTCAACAGTTAGTTAGTTACTAACCATTTATGATATTAGTTCTGTGCTATCTATATATTGACATTTACTTGACAATATGATTTGTATATAAATTTGTAGGAGTGATAAGTTGCAATCGATTGCCGGTTGTTTATTTTGCATTGTAACTGCAAACCCTCTTACAACTCAAGGGTGTATGGGACGATTGTAATTTTTGTCCCATTTTTCGGTGAAAAATGTCCTAAGGGCGGTCCGTGGCGTGACAGCGCCAATAATAGGGGCATTGGGCCGATACGGATGGGGTTCGACCATCTTGTGATTATAGTGGTCTGGGAACCTTTGTTACGGATTATACTCTTTGGGGCTTTCGTAAACCGGTGTTAAAGAAAAATGCCTATTGAATTGAAAAGGGTCAGATGTGATTTATGATGTTTGTATACTTTGAAACTAAGGGCGCTTTCTTGTTGAAGGTGGATAGTTAAGAGCTTCCAGCAGGTTTTGTAGACGTATTACCTGTGAAGCGGTGAAACCCCTGGCTCTGTAGACAAAGTAACATGCTTCGCTAGAAGAAACGATACAAAATGTACGGGAATGACATATGTCACGTGACTGATTTATATCATTACCATACACTTGTCATGGTTTCGATGAGCGCAAGCGCTAGAGAATGATACTTAGTCTAGGCCTTTTTTTTTTTTTTTTTTTTTTGTTGACGAGGGGGAAACCTTCAAAAGGTCCCCGACCGCCCTGGGAGAGGCAGATCGGGGTATGTGGGATTCTTACCGCACTAAAACCCCCCCGGCCGTCCTCAGTGCTCAGGGGGGACTCCGGGTACTCTAATAGAACGCACCGGTGTCTAAGTGTGCACCCCACACTTTGCCGGGGCACATCCCCGGGGCAGCTGTGGGGCAGCCCCTAGAGACCTCGCTGTGCAAGGCAGCGCGAGCCACATCGCGCTGCCACCTTCCCGGGCCCGCGCCGGTGGTCAAAGCTCCCACCCCGACCACCGCCAGCAGGCCCTCCGGCCCCCTTTTAGTCGCCTCTTACGACAGGCAGGGGATACCATAGCCATATTCTTAGACCCTGGCTATTGGGTGACTTAGTCTAGGCCTAATGCAACCGGGGTGCAAGGCCAGGAGACCTCCTCGTGTGCCCGATCCATTGTTTGTCCTAAGGATACGTCCGAGGGAACGGCAATGGCTTCGGGACGGTGCACCCTGGACGTCGCCGACAGTCTCTTCGGGGGCCTCCATCGAGTGACTTAGCTCCTCGATGGCGATCCCTGGGGACACTGTCGTCGATGACCAACACCTGGCACTCGACGCAGGTGGCGGAGGTGGAATTCGCTCCTTGTGCGTCTCTGTTCAGCAGAGATGACAACGGATGCGAGCCTGCGTCACCCATTCCCAAGGCCCGGCGTGCCTATGGGAACTAGACCTTCTGTCTAGGGCTGGGGGGTGATACCCAGTCAAACGTCAGGGGGATGGGGAGGCACTCCGAAAGGGGTGCCCGGGGTTGACGCTATCTCGCTCGTCACCCCGTGAATGCCGTAATCACCGGCTCTTCCTTCAACGATTCCAGTTAGCGAGGCTGGATACGTCGGGGAGTCGGTGACCGGAGAGAGCTTGCCTTAATTGGCCGGCCTGCGAGGAGCAAACCTCTATAAAAATCCGACAGCGAAGTCGTGAAAACCTGAGAGGCTCTGGGCCACCTCTCAGTATGTAAGTCCCCCATTGTCGGAATGGGCGTCACCCGGCAATGGTTTTTAGTTCGACCCATACTCGTGGGAACTGTTATGGATTCTATAAAAAATACAAACAAATCGATGGTGGAAGAAGGAGAGGGAGTCAAATCCCTAGATGGGAAGGAGTCTGCGGGGGGGAAGCAGCTGCTGACCCCCGTGGTCGTGATGGAGAGCTGCAGTAGTGGAGCAGCTGGGGCGGTGCGAACAAGGTCGCAGAAGAGGAGCAGGACGAACTCTGGCTCCTCCTGCGGTGAGCAGAAGGCCGCCAAAGTTGGTTCGGCGACGCGTGGGCGAGCGCGCACAGGCGCCGCTGTCGCTAAACTAACGCGGGACCGAAGTGGACGCTTCATTCGGCCCCCAACACCGTGTGCTGGAAGCGAACGCGAGGAGGACAGTGAGTCGGATATGTCCCTCGTGTCGCTGACCTCCGGGGAGGGAGACGCTGCGTGCAGGACCGGCCGCTCAGCAACGAGCCGTGCGGCGTTCTTGAAGGACGTCGCGGACGACCTGTCCGATCCAGAATTGGCCCTGACCAACACCAGAGCCAAAAAGAAGCTGCCGTCGGTGGAGGAGCTGAAAGGTAAGTTGGAGGAGATGCCCACACAGGAGTTGAGCACCCTTATAAAGGAGCAGCAGACGGCGGTAGAACGGGTTGCGGACAGGTCGAAGCACCTGAAGGGCAACTTCGTGCACCAGCTTCGTGTGAGTGCACGAAGGACCGAGGCGGCGTCGCTTGTCCTAGCGATGCGCACATCCGCGGGCGCCAACACCGAAAGGTTGGAGCGCGAGAACGCGGATCTGCGCTCGCAGATGGCGGCCCTCTCTGCCCGGATGGAGAAGCTCACGGAGGAGCTCTCTGTCCTCCGTGGGGCGGGCAGGGTAGGAGCCAGCGATGCCGCCTCGGCACTGCCCTCGGGTGCTGAGGACCTCACGCGCGCTATCATGGTCCAGGTTGGGACCATGATTAGCGCGCGGTTTGAGGCCCTGGAGGAGCGGTTGCTCCCCGAGGGGCGCACGCGTCCCCCATTGGCTGCGGATGCCAGGAGGGCAGCTCAGGCGCCTGTCGCGCCGCCTGCTGCACCGTCTATCGTGCCACCCTCCTGCCCAGCAGCCCCGGCCCCTGGGGCACCTGCCCCGGAGGTGCGGGGACGTAAGAGGGGGGGGAGGAAGAGCCGGAACAAGCGGAAATCCGCAGCTGCCGCGGTGCTGCCGTCCGCTGCTCCTTCTGCGGCTCCGCGGGCAGTCCAGGCGCCACCCCCCCAGGTGGCATGGAGCACGGTGGTGGGGCGTAAGGCCCAACCGAAGGCCGGGCCGAGTGGGGGGCCCCAGCGGTCTCCTCCCGCTAAGCCTGCGTCCCGGCCACCGCCGTCGCGCAAGCCGGAGAGGGCACCCGCGCGGCTGCCAGCTGTCGCAGCGATCACTGTGACGATCCCGGAGGGATCGGAGGTCACGTACGCTGCGGTGATGGCAGCCGCGAGGGAAAGGGTAAAGCTCGCCGACCTTGGCATTTCGAGTCTTAGGAATCGGAAGGCCATAACCGGCGGGCTTATCCTGGAGGTCCCGGATCCGGACTCTGCCTCCAAGGCCGACGCGCTCGCGAGTCGCATGCGGGAGTCCCTCGCAGACTTGGGCGTGCGAATTGTGCGCCCAGTGAAAACGGGGGACGTGAGGGTGTTGGACCTCAATGAGGCCATCACCCCCGAAGACGTGGCGACCGCGATCGCTGAGGCTGGGGGCTGCGCGGCGGCGGACGTAAAAGTGGGCGTCATAAAGCGCCCCTCGCGTCTGGCGCTTGGGACCGTATGGGTCCGCTGCCCACTCACCGCGGTGCGCAAGTTGGTCACAGCTGGGCGCATCACGGTTGGGTGGGTGTCGGTGCGGGTTGAGGCACTGGAGGCACGGCCTTTGCAGTGCTTCCGGTGCCTCGAGATCGGCCACGTGCGTAGCACATGTCCGAGCACCACGGATCGGAGCACCATGTGCTACGCATGTGGCGAGGCGGACCACCGGGCGAGTGAGTGCACTCGCCCGCTAAAGTGCCCGCTCTGCGCGGACCTGGGCCGGCCCTCTGGCCACAGGATGGGGGGCAAGAAATGCTCTGCCCCTCGTGGCAAGAGGGGCCGTAAGCCGGGTCCCGCGCAGCCGAGCGGCACGGGTCCGGCTCGGTCGGGTTCTGCCCCGACCGAGGCGGCAAAGAAGGCCCCAGCACGGCCTTAAGGCCCCAAAGAGCCCTGCAGTGCAACCTGAACCACTGTCGCGCGGCGCAGGACTTGTTCCAGCAGTCTGTCGCGCAGTGGTCGGTTGCACTGGCGGTGGTGGCGGAGCCATATCGCGTCGTCCCAAACCATCCTCGCTGGTTTGGTGGCGACATGGACTCCGTCGCCATATACTGGGGTGGCGGTAGCGGCGACCCTCCCTGCTCCCTCATTGAGAGGGGGCTGGGATACGTCGCCGTGAGCTGGGGCCGCATAGTCGTTGTGGGCTGCTATGTCTCCCCCAACTGTACCCTCGCCGTCTACGAGGCGTACCTGGACGGGGTGGCCAACTGCATTCGCAGATGTCTGCCCCGTCCCGTGCTCGTCCTGGGTGACTTCAACGCTCACTCTCGTGAGTGGGGGAGCGCCCGGGATGACCCAAAGGGGGAGACAGTGCTGGAATGGGCGGCGGCGCTGGACCTCCGGTTGCTTAACCGGGGGTCCGTCAGCACCTGCGTGCGCTGGCAGGGGGAGTCGATCGTGGACCTTTCGTGGGCGACTCCCCAGGCAGCGCGCATGGTGACGGGGTGGAGAGTGGCGGAGGAGATGGTCACACTATCCGACCATCGCTATATTGCGATGGATGTGGCCATCCGCCTTCCCCGCCCCGACAGCCGCCGCCGTAGCAGCCCGCCGCGACGATGGTCTCTCAAGCGGCTCGACAGAGATCGACTCTGCGCCGCAGCCATCGTCGCGGCCTGGCCTGAGAGCCAAGTGGATGGGATCCTGCCCGATCCTGAAAGGGAAGCCGCCTGGTTCCGGGACACGATGACGTCCATATGTGACGCGTCGATGCCCCGGACCAGACCTGCCAAGCCCCGGGCCGTGTACTGGTGGTCGGAGAGCATTGCGGAGCTGCGCGAGATATGCCTCCGCGCCCGACGCCAGTACACGCGTGCCCGGAGAAGAAGGCGAGCCACAGCCGAAGAGTTGGGTGGAGCCTACGTGGCATACCGAGGCGCCACGAAGGCGCTGCAGGCAGCCATTGCCAGCGCCAAGGCTCGGTCGTGGGATGAGCTCATCGGGGGACTGGAGAGGGATCCATGGGGCCGCCCGTACAGGATGGTACTGGGCAAGCTGCGCCCGTGGGTCCCTCCGTTGACGGAAACTCTGGACCCGGCATTCGTGGAGAGGGTAGTTGATACCCTCTTCCCCAGGGTCCAGAGCAGTCCCGCGCCCCCTCCTTCGGAACCGACCATCTGGTCCGAAGAGATGGGGGTGACGACCGATGAGCTGGACCGAGCCGTGAGGCGCCTCGGAGCCCGAAACACGGCACCAGGCCCCGACGGAATTCCTGGTCGGGCCTGGGTGTTGGCTCTACCCAACGGACTGGGGGACAGGCTGCGGCGGCTGTTCAACGACTGCCTACGCTGCGGCGTGTTCCCCAGTGGCTGGAAAGTGGCTGGGTTGGTTCTCCTCCATAAGGATGGAAGACCCGCGGACTCTTCCTCCGCGTATCGTCCTCTCTGCCTACTAGATGAGGCGGGTAAGCTGCTCGAAAGAGTGTTGGCTGACCGCCTCAGTACGCACCTGACGAGCGTCGGGCCGGACCTGTCGGAAGACCAGTTTGGCTTCCGACGCGCGCGGTCGACAGTGGACGCGATCATACGCGTCCGAACACTGTCGACGCAGGCTGTATCCCGGGGCGGTGTGGCGTTGGCAGTCAGCCTTGACATTGTCAACGCCTTTAACAGCCTGCCCTGGGATGCAATATGGGGGGCCCTGGTGTACCACCGCGTGCCCCCCTACCTGCAGCGCGTGGTCCGTGCCTACTTGCGCGACAGGTGCGTGCAATATGTGGGCGGAGATGGACGACTCCACCGGAGGGAGGTGTACTGCGGGGTCCCACAGGGATCGGTCCTAGGGCCACTCCTGTGGAACCTCGCGTACGATGCGGTCCTGCGGGTCGACCGCCCCGACGGCGTTAGCGTCGTCTGCTATGCGGACTACACGCTGGTGCTAGCCGTCGGGGCGACATTCGAGGAGACCAACCGGCTCGCCGAGCTTGGCGTGGCATGCGTCGTGGAGAAAATCCACGAGCTGGGCCTTCGGGTAGCGCCGGAGAAGACCGAGGCGCTGTGGTTCCATAAACTCCCGAGGGGAAGGGAACCACCCAGCTCGTCGGTTCGCGTAGGTGACGTGGATGTCCGGGTGGGACGGTACCTCAAGTACCTAGGTCTCACCCTGGACGGTCGCTGGGGCTTCGAGGAGCACTTCAGCCGCATGGTCCCCCGGATCAAGAGGGTAGCGGGTGCATTGCACAGACTACTGCCCAATCTCGGGGGGCCGAGTGAAGGAGTCCGCCGCCTCTATGCGGGGGTCGTGCGATCCGTGGCTCTCTACGGAGCACCCGTCTGGTCTTCCAGACTGGGTGTTAGGCGCTGCAGAACTATGTATAATAGTATGCAGCGTCCTATGGCCATCCGGGTCGCACGGGGGTACCGTACCCTGTCCTTTGAGGCGGCCACTGTCCTGGCGCGGTTTCCGCCCCTGGACATCCTGGCGGAGATGGATGCTCGTATTTACGACCGTCTCCGCCGGGCGGACGGAACCGCGCCTCCTAATGCGGCTGAAGTGCGCAGGCAGGAGCACCGACGTGCGCTTTTGGCGTGGCGGGAGCGGCTGTGTGAGCCGCAGAACGCCCGCCAACGCGCTGTCGGTGCAATTTTGCCGAGCCTCGGGCCCTGGCTAAAGAGGAAGGACCACGTCACCTTCCGGCTGACGCAGGTACTCACCGGACACGGGTGTTTCGGTGAGTACCTGAATCGGATCGGTCGCGAACCGACGGCGCAATGCCACCATTGCGGCTGTGACCGGGATTCCGCACAGCACACGTTGGAGCAGTGCCCAGCGTGGAGCTCGGAGCGTCGAGTCCTGGTCAACAGGATCGGGCAGGACCTCTCTCTGCCACGCGTAGTGACGGCTATGCTGGCAGACAGAGAGGCATGGAGGGCCGTAGTCTCCTTCTGCGAGACGGTAATGTCCCAGAAGGAGACCTCCGAGCGGGATCGGGAGAGAGCCGATCCCTCTCGGAGACGACGGCGACGGCGGGGCGGAGGCAACGCACGCCCCGGTCCGTCCACCCAATAGCCAGGGTCTAAGAATATGGCTATGGTATGCCCTGCCTGTCGTAAGAGGCGACTAAAAGGGGGCCGGAGGGCCTGCTGGCGGTGGTCGGGGTGGGAGCTTTGACCACCGGCGCGGGCCCGGGAAGGTGGCAGCGCGATGTGGCTCGCGCTGCCTTGCACAGCGAGGTCTCCAGGGGCGGCGTCACAGCTGCCCCGGGGATGTGCCCCGGCAAAGTGTGGGGGGACACCGGTGCGTTCTATCAGAGTACCCGGAGTCCCCCCTAAGCACTGAGGATGGCCACCGGGGGGGTTTTAGTGAGGTAAAAATCCCACATACCCCGATCTGCCTCTCCCAGGGCGGTCGGGGACCTTTTGAAGGTTTCCCCCTCGTCAACAAAAAAAAAAAAAAAAAAGGCCTAATGCAACCAGGTCGAAGTGCCTGCTTACTTTATGGGGTAAAATTGGGGATGATAGTATAAATGTGAAGGCTTCCTTGCAGGCGAAGCTGCAGGTTCAAAACACCACAGCCAAATATTCTGTTGTATTATTGTGTTCCTAGGACGCAAGTTTCCTGATATCTCAATATAACTCATTATCTCATACACTGTTGGGGTCGGTACTGGATTCAACCCGATGTGGTTCATCACCTTATTTTTAAGAAGCGACTGCCTGTACCAATGAGTTTGTCTAAAAAACTTATGTACAGTGATTTCACACCACGTGTACGGTGAAGGAAAACATCGTGAGGAAACCTGCATATTTCTGAGAAGTAATTCAAAGACGTATGTATAGTGCCTGAGACGGCGATAGGCTCACCATCTGTCACGTTGGCACTTAATCAAATTCGGTGAAAAGTGGGTGTTGTGATAACAACACCTCTGCCTACCCCTTCGGAGAATAAAGGAGTGAGCATGCGTAGCAGGTGACTCTTCAAACCCCGAGGCCGCTACGGGATAGAATTATTCAAATATTATTTTTTATGAATATAATGATAAACTATGGCGGTCTGTATAGTATATTTCATGACCTCAGCCCAGGGTGTGGCGATGTGCTCCCAACAGATATGACCCCGATGTTTATGGTGTGCGCTCTTTATTTAGGGTCTCTGCTATGGCCATAAAAGTGTGTAATGGACGATTTATACTGCATATTTTAAGAAATCTATACATATACATAAAATTGAAGTGTCTGTTTGTAATTGCAAAAAAACATATTTTCACTAAATGCATATAAACATATATACGGTATTGACATTAAAAAAAATTCCTCTGTCTTTCTATCTGCCAGTGAAAGTCGGAACAAACAGACGATAGAACGACAGACAGACAGAAAACATACATATATATGCTCACGCCTGTATTCTCCGAGGAGGTAGGCAGAGGTGTTGTAATCACAACACCCACTTTTCACCGAATTTGATTAAGTACCAACGTGACAGATGGTGAGTCTATCGCCGTCTCAGGCATACGTTTTTGAATTACTTTTCCTTCACCGAAAAGCACGTGGTGTGAAATCACTGTACGTAAGTTTTTTTTTTTAGAACAACTCATTGGACAGGCCCCGCTGGGATTCGAACTTGCGTAGCAGGCGACTGCTCTAACCCCGAGAACACCACGGCCACAGACAGAAAAAATGTTTTACTATTTATACCCTATATATATTCATATATATTTACTGAAAAACTTTATTTAACAGTTAAACTTGGAATTACAAACAGACGCTTCAATCTTATTTATCTGAATAGATATGTATAGAAAATAGACCTAGATTCCTTTCTGCTTGTAAATCTTATATTTATACCGTAATGTTGTTGCATAATGTTATGCAACATTAACTGAAGATTCGGTTCATAGTTTGAACTGATTAAATACGTTCAAAAATAAACTCTATCTTGGGGTGGTAAGTTCAACTTTGAATGCGCCTAAGTTTGGTGATATAGCAAACTGGACCCTTAGGCTCAATGATGCGACAAAGTCCTGAGAAATAAATAAGATACCAAATGCTGGACCCCAATCTTGGCTAATGATGCGAAGACACGAAGAAAAATTTGTCTTCCCCGAACATTTCCATTCATCACTATCATGTCACACAGGCATTGCTTGCGGTTTACTACATACAAACAAAAATGAACTCTATTCTGTCCCACTGAAACCTATTTTACCGTAACACAAAATAGAGATGTTTTCTTTGTACATACAAAAATAAAAACTACGCTATTGTGTTTAAAGATCAAGATTGCATAGCCAAAATAGAGCTGTTGAGAAAAAACTGATTGGCAGAAGTAGGGTAACCGGTTTTTTGATGCGTAAACGAAAATAGGTGTTGTGAGGTTGTTGTCTGAACTATGGCATGGCGAAAACTTTCACGGAGTTGTGAAAATAAACAATGAATAGCTATTCCCCACGAATTCACCCGCGTAGATTTAGTTTTATATTAATACTAGCGGACGTCCCGCGGTTTCACCCGCGTAGTTCCCGTTCCCGTGGGAGTAATGGGATGAAATATAGTCTTTGCGACTATAATTTGAGATTTAAACTATCCTATCTCTCAAGTTGGATCGAATTGCACATGGTGTGCGAATTTTATTATAATCGGTTAAGTGGTTTAGGAGTCCATTGAGGACAAACATTGTGACACGAGATTTATATATATTAAGATTACGATACATATTTAACGTCGTTTCTTTCTTCAGACTTATATTTTTTATGAACATAAAAGCGGTTATTTTGACTAAAGTATGATAGTTAGATATGTGCTGTTGCAGACTATTTTGTAGATCTTAATAAGACCTACAAACTCGTGGTACATCATTTAGTTCAATTGTCAATAGTTTTTGCAGCGCGCGCATAAATAGGTTTTCGATTTTACGCCTTGGGTTACAAAATCGCAATTTTCTTACGGATCTTTTCAAATTTTATCAAAAATAAAATATAGCAGCCTTCATTTTTTCAAAACAGAAAGTTTTTTTGAAATCGGACCAGTAGTTCTTGAGATAAGTGTGTTCAAACAAACAAACTCGTCAGCTTTATAATATTAGTATTTTAAAGGGTATCCTGACGACATGGTTACTGGAATTGTAATACATGGCAGGCATACAAGGCAGGGTAGGCAGAGGTTACATTCACATTTCGCCAGTTATGTTAAGTCATATGTAATTAGGGGGCGACTCTATACCATTTACCGAACATTACTCCAGACTCCTGGCTGGTACTGGGAAATTAAGGATGGGACCCAATTACACTTTGCCCGACCTGGAGATCGAAGCGCAAACTTGCGTATCCAACCACAAGACCAACAAGTCAGACTTATTTTATACTAGCTCTACCCCGGGGCTTCACCCGCGTTGACCTAATTTCATGGGTGGACCGCGGAACGCTTATTTTTTTTTTTAATAGAAGTAGCCTAAGATACTTCTTGTAACATTAGCTTTCTGCCAGTGAAAGTCCCGCTAAAGTCGTTTCGGAGATTAGCTGGAGCAAACAGACAGACAGACAGGCAGAGAAAAAAAAATTATAATTGGTGATTTAGTGTCTGTATCCTATATATTTTCATAATTATGCATAGTGAAAAGCTGTTATTTTGGAAGTACAAACAGACATTTCAATGTTTTTATCTGTATAGATATAGATATATACATACACTCACTAGATAAACGACGGTCATTCCAAATGTAACTCCAAAATGAACCGACCATTTAAAAAACTTATGGCCCATACATAAATCTGTCGCAAAACAATAAAAACTTCATTGAACGGCTACCTGAAATTTCTTTTTTTTTATCTAAATTACGTAAGGATCGCGTTAAGAGGCTGCGGGCCGGAACCGGAAACACATCTATCAAGCTGTATTCAGCCTGAAGCGCAGGATGGGATGAAGGTAAACCTCTATTGAATCCACTTCCCTCTATGATGGTTGAGGAGGTCAATGGCTGGCATTCACGTCATACTTGTGAACAGGTGCTGCTTGTGGGGGCTGGTCATCTCAAGCTACGCATTTAGTTATAAGTAGATGTACTAGATTTTTAGTTATGTTAATTTTTATCGACATTTGTGCATTGGAACATTGTACATGAGCTCACGGTTTTTTAAATTATTTATTTTGTATTCTTTAAATTGTATAATATTTTTGAAAAGAGTAATTACTGAGTTTCTTGCCAGGTTCTTCTCAGTAAAAGCAACCTTCCGAACCTGGCGGTAGCATGTATAATCCTGTATAATTGTGTCATTCTGACGATTTGAAAGTGCTTTGTAAAAGTCTAATCGAATAAAGATACTTTTGACTTTTGACTTTTGACTTTTGAATTAAGGCTTTCAAAGAAATATGAAAATGGTATGACTGTGTATGTAAAGTAGTGTTGCCTGGGGATTTGCTCAAACACTGCATAAGACAATGTTTAGTTTTTGTATTGCTATCGATAGATGGAGTTAATATTTATTGTAAATCGCGCTAGTGACATTCTCAGAAGTATTTATTTATAGGTACTAGAACTCTTCGTGAAAAAACTTAATTCCCTTTGGTATTATAACAAAAAATATATGACAAAAAAATAACTGCCCACAAAAAGAGCCGTGCTGGTCTTGAGGCTTGAGCAGTCGCCTGCTACGCATGCGACGCAAGTTCCAACCTAAGCGGGGCCTGTACTAATGCGTTTTTCTGAAAAAACTTATGTGCAATTATATCACACCAACACCCACTGTTTACCGGAGATGATTAAGCCATGTGTTATGCCAATTAATGTTATTTTTCTCATTTTGAAGGCGTATTGCATACATACATATGCTCACGCCTGTATTCCCCAAAGGGGTAGGCAGAGGTGTTGTTATCACAACACCCACTTTTCACCGAATTTGATTAAGTGCCAACGTGACAGATGGCGAGTCTATCGTGTCTCAGGCACTATACATACGTCATTGAATTACTTCTCAGAAATATGCAGGTTTCCTCACGACGTTTTCCTTCACCGTAAAGCACGTGGTTCGAAATCACTGTACATACGTTTTTTAGAAAAACTCATTGGTACGGTCCCGCTGGGATTCGTACTTGCGTCGCTTGCGTAGCAGGCGACTACTCAAACCCCGAGGCTACCACGGCTCTACTCCCGGCGTATTGCAACATTCCATGAAGTTAATTTGGTGTACAAGTTTGTAGTAATAATTTCAACCTACTATTTTGTCACACATAAACATTCCAATCTACGCCACAGATACCAATTAGTTACTGGAAACTACCAAACCAAATTGTTTAGTCCGAACATAGTAAACTAAAGGCTGCGTATGTGGCCAGTCAATACAGTGTGGTGTAGAAGCACAGTATAAATATAACCATTACAAGCAGTAAGGAATCTAGGCTTATTTTTTTAAATAAGCACGTTTACTGCATTGTTTAGCATACGTGGTAGGTACATTAAAACTAGCTGTGCCCGGCAAACGTTGTATTGCCATATTTTTTTAGGGTGGTCACCCTTATCATTTAGGGGTATGAAAAATTTATGTTGGCCGATTCTTAGACCTACCCGATCTGCACATAAAATTTCATAAAAATCGGTCCAGCCGTTTTGGAGGAGTACGGTAACTAACATTGTGACATGGAAATTTTATATATTAGATAATATAGCATCACACTCAAAGGTAAGTAATTTGTTTGACATAATTTTATTTTTCTCTTTTTGCAGGCGGTTTTAATATTTCTGTAAAAAAAAAGAGCCATGGTGGCCATGAGATTTGAGCAGTCACCTGCTACGCAAGCGACGCAAGTTCGAATCCCAGCGGGGCATGTACCAATGAGGTTTTCTAAAAAACTTATGTACAGTGATTTCACACCACGTGCTTTATGGTGAAGAAGAACCTCGTGAGGAAACCTGCATATTTCTGAGAAGTAATTCAATAACGTATGTAAAGTGTCTGAGACGGCGATGGACTCACCATATGTCGCAATGAAATCGGTCTATTTTTAATCATTAAAAGCCCAAGAAATAAGCCTAGATTTCTTTCTGAAATTGAACTTGTAACTGTCGGTAAAACACGTCAATACCATCGGCCACGACGCCGCACCTTTTGCTGTCATTATGCCTATTCCGCTTATTCTCGTATATGCGCGCGTGTGTGCGAGTGTCAAGTATGTTCCTAGTTTCCTAACTGGTTGAAAAGTTTATATTTAAACTGTGGTGAAGGCTACAAGTCTTGTTACAAGTAAAGTAGTTACATGGTATATTTATATGTCTACAACACTGACAACATTTACTGCTAGAATTCCTTAGACTTAGGCGAACATATTCGGCACAGTGCCTCGATTGGTAGTACATATTATCAACTATTTTCTTATTTCATTCCCGCGGACTCCTAAATGTTTTTTTTTTCATTAAAAGTAGCGTAAGTTACTCCTTGTGACATTAGCAAAAGTAAAAAGTAAATCAAAGTCCCGTTATAATCGGTCCAGCCGTTTTAGAGATTACCCGCAACAAACACACAGACAGAGAAAAACATAGATTTTTTTTTTTATTAGTACCGTAGATACTTTCATATGAATTTAGTGAAAAGCTGTTATTTTGGAATTAAAGACAGACGCTTCAATTTTATTTCTCTGTACAGATGCAGGTACAGATAAAAAAGAATACATTCTTGATTTTATCGTCGTTATACTTGTTATTTATTTTCGAGTACTTACACTACGTAGTTATGAGAATTTCTGTAAAAAATTTAAGGGTTTTTTAATATTTTTTTAAATTGATATGTAGGTAGGTACTACCATCCAATGCTATGTGACACACATGTTCGCGTTAAAAGTCTAGACTCTATATATTGTTGTGCACGTACATATATTACTACCCATAGCGGTATTCCCCGAAGTGGTAGACAGAGGTGCCAAATAACACAGCCCGACCCGGGATCGGACCCACTACTTCAGTAGTGTTTGCGATCACTAGATTAATGAGCTAGTATTACTGCAAATATGCACATATCCTGCCAAATATGTATGTTCATATTAAATTAAATAATTCATAAATAAACGCCATATCTAGCAATCTTTCACCAGAGCCTGTCAAAGTATTTAGAGTTATCCATGTAAATATGTATTAAGTTATATAGATATTTAAGAATAATCGTTTGGCAGTAATTTAGTTAGTTTTTTTAATTGTTATAATGAGTGCTAATTTTAATTATGATTTTATCGTTAAGGCCTGTAACATCGCATTGGCAGAAGTGCTGTAAAGACGTTATAAGTAAATAAATAAATAAAAATGTTACACGCAACGAATTTCGTCAATGTTGAAACGCGTTGAAAGCCTTGGAGCATAGGTATAAGGAACACCCATCCAACTATTAGTCACGATCAAGGCTCTTTAACTTTGATCGATCGATTCGCCCAAGACATTGTGCAGGCCTTTAAGCCACAAAATAAATTGAAATTAAACATCTTTTAAGATTGCTTATTAAAATACAGCGCCATTGTTTACCGACGGCGATGATCCGTCAAGAAGCGATGATTAATTGCCCTTATTATCGACAGCCTATACAATTCAGAACTCCATTAGAGGGAGGAAGAAGACAGCCGCTTTGTTTTGATGTTTTTGGGAGCTCCTAGGTATATTTTAAATTGTAATAGGAGCCGTGGTGGCCTTGAGGTTTGAGCAGTCGCCTGCTGTGCAAGCCACGCAAGTTCGAATCCCAGCGGGGCCTGTACCAATGAGTTTTTCCAAAAAACTTATGTACAGTGATTTCACACCACGTGCTTTACGGTGAAGGAAAACATCGTGAGGAAACCTGCATATTTCTGAGAAGTAATTCAATGACGTATGTGGCACTTAATCATCTTCGGTGAAAAGTGGGTGTTGTAATTACAACACCTCTGCCTACCTTATATATAAGGTACAATTCAGAACTCCATTAGAGGGAAGAAGAAGACAGCCGCTTTGTTTTGATGTTTTTGGGAGCTCCTAGGTATATTTTAAATTGTAATAGGAGCCGTGGTGGCCTTGGGGTTTGAGCAGTCGCCTGCTACGCAAGCGACGCAAGTTCGAATCCCAGTGGGGCCTGTACCAATGAGTTTTTCTAAAAAACCTTATGTACAGTGATTTTACACCACGTGCTTTACGGTGAAGGAAAACATCGTGAGGAAACCTGCATATTTCTGAGAAGTAATTCAAAGACGTATGTTTAGTGCCTGAGACGGCGATAGACTCACCATCTGTCACGATGGTACTTAATCAAATTCGGTGAATAGTGGGTGTTGTGATAACAACACCTCTGCCAACCCCTTCAGGGAATACAGGCGTGAGTATATGTATGTAAATTAAAACAATTAAGGTTTTGTTATAATTAAACCTTTAACAATCCGAAAGATTCCTATTTGAAAGTGACCAGAAAACTTGAAAACAATTCCGTTACTCCCAAGCGTTTAAAGCGAACAGACAAGACAACGTCTACATTAAGCTGACGGGGGAAGAGAAGTTACGGCAAAAACCTCAAGTTGATAACACAATAGACGAAGTTCCGTGTTGCAAAGTTACTCTCACCGAATATCCCTATTGCTGGGTTATTTATTTTGTATCAGCTTGTATTGTCTTATTGTTAACGGTATCATTCACATTTAGTACGAACATTTGTATTTGAACGCAAAATTGACAATATTATTTTCAAATAGTGCCGTGGTGGCCTTGAGGTCTGAGCAGCCGCCTGCTACGCAAGCGATGCAAGTTCGAATCCCAGCGGGGTCTGTACCAATGAGTTTTTCTAAAAAACTTATGTACAGTGATTTCACACCACGTGCTTTACGATGAAGGAAAACATCGTGAGGAAACCTGCATATTTCTGAGAAGTAATTCAATGACGTATGTAAAGTGTCTGAGACGGCGATGGACTCACCATCTGTCACGTTGGCACTTAATCATCTTCGGTGAAAAGTGGGTGTTGTGATTACAACACCTCTGCCTACCCCTTCGGGGAATACAGGCGTGAGCATATGTATGTATGTTTTATTTTCAAAATATTTCTGGATTGTTGGTCACCTCAATCTCCAGGGCCCAACCATGAGCTCTTATTGCAAAGATAGTTCAGCTCTGTGACAGTGACAGATGTATACACGTCAAATACATCTGTCTCATAATAAAGAGTAAAACTGCCGTGGCAATGTGAGGTCATGGTAAGGCCCCTGATCATCTGTTGGGGTTCACACTTTACAGTTTTAAAATAAAGAAATATGTCACTGTTTTAAAAAAAACAGCTTTTCACTCTAGACATATGAAAGAATATAGGATACTGACATCAAAACACATTTTTTTTTATATTTTCTCTGTCTTTCTGTCAGTCTGTTTGCTCCGGGTAATCTGGACGGGTAAAACTTTCACTGGCAGGTAGCTAATGTTACAAGAATAACTAAGGCTACCTTCATTTAAAAAAAAAATTGTGTTCCGCGGGAACAAAATAAAATCTCGCGTGAAACCGCAGGGCACAGCTAGTACCATATAAAATTCATGGTCTTCTACCATATCCTCAAGCCTGTATTTTCCCCGAAGATGATTAAGTATACATACGAAACAGCAGAAAAAGGAATAGCTACAGGCCGCGCTGGGATTCGAACGGGCGTCGTTTGCGTAGCAGTCGTCTGCTCAAACCCCACGGCCATCGCGCCTCTCTTATATTTAAACTGTGTCTAAATGGCAGCGAATAGTGTGATGTAAGTACTCACGGTCAAAAGCATTGTCCTCACTCCAAGGCTCCCATTCAATCTATCTTACTTTAAAAACAATCAACTGCAAAGCCTAGATTTGTTTCTAGACTAGACTTACTCTAGGGGAATATGTGGAGTAGGATTGGTTTTTTATATTGCATGTAAGACGTTTCTTTCAGATAGAATACAATTGAAACATCTGTTTGAAATTCCAAATTAACTACTTTTCACTAAATGCATATGAAATTATATACAAAACTAACATAAAAAGTTAATTTTTATATTGTTTTCTCTGTTTCTCTGTATGTTTGTTTGTTCCTACTAAACTCTGAAATGGATGAACGGATTGTAACGGGATGGGTCCACCATGAAATGAACTCTAAAACCGCGGGGCACAGCTAATACAGAATAAATCAGAAAAATATACATTATAAGTATATTTGTAACACAAATGTCGATAAAACATTGTTAAATAAAATGGTAATAACAATGAGAGCCGTGGTGGCCTTGAGGTTTGAGCAGTCGCCTGCTACGCAAGCGACGCAAGTTCGAATCCCAGCGGGGCCTGTACCAATGAGTTTTACTAAAAAACTTATGTACAGTGATTTCACACCACGTGCTTTACGGTGAAGGAAAACATCGTGAGGAAACCTGCATATTTCTGATAAGTAATTCAATGACGTATGTAAAGTGTCTGAGACGAATCATCA
Organism: Watsonalla binaria; assembly: GCA_929442735.1. Taxonomy (NCBI): domain Eukaryota; kingdom Metazoa; phylum Arthropoda; class Insecta; order Lepidoptera; family Drepanidae; genus Watsonalla; species Watsonalla binaria. Next base: position 7,919,511 of record OV838938.1, read on the forward strand.
TCAGTGAAAAGTGGGCGTTGTGTTTACAACACCTCTGCCTACCCCTTCGGGGAATACAGGCGTGAGTATATGTATGTATTTATGGTAATAACAATGCCGTAAATGGTGATATTAAATGTAATGAGCGATATCCTCTTAAATAACCAACCTCCTTTGCCCCAACGGGTACATCCATCACATGACAATATTGTTTACATGACACAAATTCATGAGTCAGGGCCATTTACTTTATGTATAACAAATCGACCAGTTACAAGTTGCGACCGCGCGCGCAAACCAGGATTGTTTATTTGTTGTTCGCTCACAGTTGCTTGTTGTATTTTGTTTGTCTCCGAAGCTCAAGGCACCAAATAAACAGGGAATGAAAGGACAGCTTCCTACATTGGCCGCTCTCCCACTGCCTCGATACACAGTGTGAAAACGTTCAGTCCCCTATCACGAATTTGCCACCGTTTTCGTAATCTATACTCGCTAGCGTCACTCGCAATATTTGTATGAGATATTTTAGCCGTACTTTCACTGGTACATAGCTAACTTTATAAGGAGTAACAACAAATAATAAATAAGTAACTAAAAATTAATTACAAATAGAAAACTTGGCCCAAATCGGTGTCTCTCGGGATCGTGCCAAGAAGGCTGGCAGCATTGCCACGTTGAATAGCAATGCTGATTCTCTGAGCGAGAAAAGCCCCAGCCCGCTTGTCACGAGAGGCTTCTACCAGACGACGTGCAACCTCTTTGAAAAGTTGATGAGCATCTAACATAGCATATAGGTCAGGAGCATAGGAGTAACTAACTTTTGTTGAAAAAACATAAGAGGTTCCGCGAGAAAACTAGTAGAACATACTTTTTACTCCATGCAACAGTAACATGCGAAAAATTACCTTAAAAAAATGGTAAACCATTAACCAATTGAATTTATTTTTTTCAGTCAATTTGTGGAAGGCGTTCCGTGTCTATATTATTATTCCGTGCTTCAAGGGTTGCTGTTTGTCACTCCATTTTCCGTATATTTGTTTTGTTTGCACTGTTAACAGATTCCTTGCGAGCTTTGTTTTTGATCATCTTCATATTCATAAATCAGACATGTGGAATGGCATCTCTTTGAGACGTTGCACGCCACTTGTCGTGTGCAACATCCGTGCCTATTTATGATAAAGGTTATCAATGAAACACTTGTCTCATAATGGTAAGGTATAATTATAGTAAAAAAAAACAATAAGGTTATTAAACAAAAGATAATCTCAACAGCGCGATCCAATAATCGCAATTTTTAGCATAGCGCCATCTATTGACAGAGGTGTGAACTAAGTCCGTCCTATACATGTCGTACAACGTCCCAGTTTTTGTTATTTTGATTGTTTTTTTCGTTACATACATACATATGCTCACACCTGTATTCCCCGAAAGGGTAGGCAGAGGTGTTGTAATAATTAAACCTACTTCTCACCAAAGATGATTAAGTGCCAACATGTCAGATGGTGAGTCTGTCGACGTCTCAGGTACTATACATATGTCGCAGGTTTTGTTCATCATGTTTTCCTTCACCGTAAAGCACGTGCATACGAATCGAGCATGCGTCGATTGCGTATCAGGCGACTGCTTAAACCCCACGGCCACCACGGCTATTTTTCGTTACACATTTACACATATTCCCATAGTGCTGAATAACTATTGAGTTTTCTAGAACTAGGGCCTTACTACAAGCTCTTATCGCCATCATAGTTCCACTGTGTGACAGTGACAGTGACTTATACACGTCATATATATATATATATATATATATATATCTGTCTCATAATAAGAGTTAAACTTTCATGGCAATAAGAAGTTATGGTAAAGCCCCTGATTTCTAAAGTTATACGCAATGCAGTATATTGTTTTACAAACCACTTTTAGCAAATAAATGTATACGTAACTCGAAGTGAAGCTTGTTCGAAGGCAAAGTTATAACGTTTATAGAAACACGGTGAACTCTAGCTCTATTTGCAGTCTCAGACGCTACTGCAAGGGAACCTATGAATATATTAAGTACTAAGTATGTACTCACAAATTTGTTAGTGGCAGTTGTGAACCGAATCGTTTGAAACATTCTTACGATACTTAGCAGTCCGATCGGTTCAGTTCTAACAATATTCTTGCTAAGGTGTAACAACACCCATTTCTCACCAATTTAATAAACACGAGATATGAACGAGACGAAGTTCAAATTCTGTGTCTTATGTTATATATGATATTCAATGAGTGTTCCAAGTATATCTCTCTATATCTAACAGCTGTTCACTAAATGCATATTATGAAAATATATGCGATACACTAGAAAAAACAAATTTTTTTTTTTTCTGTCTGTCTGTTTGTTCCGGCTAATCTCCAAAACGGTTGAACCGATTTTATTGGGACTTTCTCTGGCAGATAGCTGGTGTTATAAGGAGAAACATAGGCTACATTAAAAAAACATAAGGATTCTGGGGCCCAGTCTATGCGGATGAAACCGCGGGGCACAGATAGCATTGAATAGAATAATTTCATTTGATCAGATTTGTATTATTTGTTCCTTTCCTTTCCTTTATTTATTTAATGGCGATGAGCTTAAGTAAAACTATTCCGCCAATGTCAAGTGATTGTTGAGAAAAATATCTTATAAATTGTTAAAAATATGCGGAGGAACCCATTGGACTCCTCGCTCCAGTATTACTTGTTGTTTTCCGTTACAATCATAACATGACATGACACTTGACAAATAGAATTTGAATTCATGACAATAACTAGTCGCAGTCGGTGCACTGATAATAATTGCTCACAATGAATACGAAATTGCATTGAGCGGATCACGCGGCCAGAATTGCGACCTACATTGCAATTCCATGAGGGTTTGATTGCAATTAGCGAATATTATTGGTGACTAGCTGTGTCCAGCGGTGACACCTGCGTAGGTTAAATTTCATTCCCGCGGAACCCTAAATGTTTTTTTTTAATTCAAAGTAATCTAACTTACTCTTTGTAACATTAACATGGGACGAGGCCAGGGAGATGACTGTTATTCAATCACAAGAGCTCTTATTCAAATCATAGTCATCATTGTTCCTTTCCCTTAAATATCAGTACAATAATACCATTGAAACGTCTATATAGATAAATAAAATTGAAGCGTCAGTTTGCATATGAAAGTTTATTTGGTACAGATATGAAAAAACCTCTTTTCTGTCCGTTTGTTCCGGCTAATCTCCGAAACGGCTGAACCAATTCTAACGGGACTATCACTAGCAGATATCCATGCTGCATCCATGTTACAATGAGTTACTTACGCTACTATTATTAAAAAATCACTACGCGGTTGAAACAGCGGGACACAGTTAGTTTTAAATACCAACAACTTTTCCAAGCAAGTCTCAAACCGCATAATTTGTATTCTGTATTCTATATTCAACTATTTATTCCATGAATCCATCTTCCATGTATATTTATGGCGATCACTCTTCAACTTTTAGGGAGCAGATGTTCAAAACCACAACCTATTCAAGACGTAGACTAATCAAAGTGATATATTCAACCGCGCAACAGTATTACTTAAATTTAATTTTAAAACGTACATATACGATCCGCGTTTGAGCCATGTTTCGACATCATACGTCTTCCTGACGTTCCATTTGCTTGTATATGTTCCAAAGAGCTAAATTGTTAAAGCAGGTGGCACAGCCTATACACAACGCGGTCAAAGCGTGCGTCACGTTTCCCAAATGTGATTAGACGGCTGATCACACCGACATACCGTACACGTTCGGCGACTAGTGAATTAACAGGTGCCATCACAAGGTGGACACGGATTCATAGAGCGTCTGGTAGTGCAGGGTAAATTCGAGGGTACTAGGGCACGTGGCAGATCACCAATGAGATGGACGACCCAGATTAAGGCTGTGATGGGTGTTCCTACTAAAGAATGCTCCCGTAAAGCAGCAATCCGAAGTGAATGGCGTCGTTTTGTTCAGCAAGCCACCAATTCTGACATTACGACTACGACCGCTCTGCCAAGAGTGTAACGATGTAGAAGGTCACAAGGTATAAGTTTGCACACATATGCTCACTTAAATGGCTTTGCTTGCGGCAGCGTTTAATGGTTGAGGAGGGCGATGGCTGGCATTCTTGTCATACTTGTGAACAGGTGCTGCTAGTGGGGGCTGGTCATCTCAAGCTACACAATTATTCGTAGTACCTATTTTTAGTTTTTAAATATTTTTATATCGACTTTTGTGCACTGGAACTGTGTCCATGGCCTTATATATATATTAAGATTTATATTGTATTACTCAAAACTGTAAAATATTTTTTTAAAAGAGTAATTACTGAGTTTCTTGCCAGGTTCTTCTCAGTAAAAGCAACCTTCCGAACCTGGCGGTAGCATGTATAATCCTATGTAATTGTGTCTTTCTGACGATTTGAAAGTACTTTGTAAAAAGTCTAATCGAATAAAAATATTTTTTAATTTAAATTGAATATGGTCGAGATTGTTGAGTATAGGTGCCGTCATGAGTTTTGAGCGTTCAGCGAAAATAGTGGGGATAGTGGCACGTGTATTTTATTCTGTATTCTCCGAAGGGGTAGGCAGAAGTGTTGTAATCACAACACCCACTTTTCACCGAAGATGATTAAATGCCAACGTGACAGATGGCGAGTGCATCGCCGTCTCAGACATTTTACATACGTCATTGAATTACTTCTCAGAAATATGCAGGTTTCCTCACGATGTTTTCCCTCACCGTAAAGCACGTGGTGTAAAATCACTGTGTCGCTTGCGTAGCAGGCGACTGCTCTAACCCCGAGGCCACCACGGCTAAGCACAAATAAACTAAAAAAAATATAAGATATACCAAATATCGCTACAGTCAAATCGCTCATCTCGGTGTGAGCTGCACCCTGAAGCATTCAGATATTTTCAGTCGTGAACAAGTAATGGCGTTCATTCATTCCGCACTCGCATATTCGCGATATCCACACATGATTTGTGGTTAAACTCGGATAATGTGAAAACACGAAGGCCCGCTGTGAACTTTTCAACCCTTTAATTTCGTGGTTTCTGACCAAACCGACCGTGCGGTGCCGGTTCAATCTGTTCTCATTACTTAATTAGGTACTATATTACTTTATAGCTCGTGGCGCAGTTGTTATTGCGCATATAATTTGATTAGTGAAGTTGAGCGTGGGGCCTGCACCAATAAGTTTTCTAAAAACTTATGTGCAGCGCCACATGTTTTACGGTAAAGGAAAACATCGTGAGGAAACCTCTGTTTCTCTGAAAAGTAAGTCAATTCAATTCAATTCAAATTCAATTCAAAATATCTTTATTTGATTAGACTTCTTACAAAGTACTTTCAAATCGTCAGAAGGACACAAAATACAACTATACATGATTATAAATGTTACCACCGGGTTCGGAAGGTAGCTTTTGTTGAGAATAACCCGGCAAGAAACTCAACAATTACTCTATTTTTTTAAAACAAAATATAATATTTATACTTATTTATACTAATTTAACACTGTATAAATGTTACAGTATTGACATCTCATGAACATAAGCCCACAGTTCAAATGTCAATTGTCAAAAATAATAACTAAAATATTACAAATATTTGTGAGCATGGCAAATTCCAGCTAGTCAAAGCAAAGATCAAACTAAGATTAATTAATTGTAGCAAAAGTACGGGATTATTTACAACAATTTAATGACGTATGATTAGTGCCTGAGACGGCGGTAGCCTCACTATCTGTCACGGAGGCACATATGTATGTAGTTAAGGTGAGGAGGTGTGACCGCTGGAGTTCCTACGGCGCCTCGGAGAACTTATAAAACTGTCTCTCCTTGATGTCAATTGAACATATTTGACGATCGTTATTTATTTATTAATACATACATATGCTCACACCTGTGTTCTCCGAAGGGGTAGGCAGAGGTGTTGTAACCACAACACCCACTTTTCACCGAAGATTATTCAGTGCCAACGTGACAGATGGTGAGTCCATCGCCGTCTCAGACACTTTACATACGTCACTGAATTACTTCTCAGAAATATGCAGGTTTCCTCACGATGTTTTCCTTCACCGTAAAGCACGTGGTGTGAAATCACTGTACATAAGTTTTTTTTAGAAAAACTCATTGGTACAGGCCCCGCTAGGATTCGAACTTAGCAGGCGACTGCTCACACCTCAAGGCCACCACGGCTCTTTATTAATTAAAACAGTTTATAATAAATATTCAATTTGTGGTTACAGATAGATCTTTACAGTATCCCACGTAAAGATTTAAAATATTCAATCGTAGTTGCTTTTTTTTTATTTGTAAGCATTTCTTTAAATGAAAAAAGATGAAGCGAATAAAGTAAATTTTTAAATTCAGAAATGTCTTTGATAATGACCCAAGATTTTATACTTTTCACATTAACGACTTGGTCTGCAGCGAAAGGTCAGTGTCCTGAACAAAATGGCCGAAAAGAATCAACTGACATTGGAAACCTAACCTTCAGGAAAGCTATAAAAAGTAACAGAGCATATCAGCCTGTATCGAAGGTAGTTAAGTCTTGAGGCCGGAACTTAGCTCATAAAGGACTTTGTATCGTAACCCAAAATATTACGGCTTACGGTCAGGCCTTATAAAAGAAATGTAAGCGACTTAAGTGACCATTATGCGGTACACGTTCATGTAGAACATTTTATGCGGTGTAACAACTTTTTATGTTGGCATGTTATTAAAAAAATAAAGGTTCACGACCTCGCAGATTTGCAAACCAAATTTGCAAAAAAAAATTGGAAATTTTATAAAAAAAAGTATAGTAGTTTAGTGACTCGAATAGCAAGTTTCGTTCCAAATTGCAAATATTAATTAAAATGGAGAAGGTCTATAGCCACCATGGCCTAACACCAATCATAAATATATTGCCTGTATTCCCCGAAGGGGTGGGCAGAGTGTGAGCGGTAGATGGTTAGTCTATCGCCGTCTCAGGCACTATGCATACATCTTTAGATCACTTCTCAGACTTATGCAGGTTTCCTCACGATGTTTTCCTTCACCGTAAATCATGTGGTGCGGAATCACTGCACATAAGTTTTTTTTTTAGAAAAACTTATTGGTACAGGCCCCGCTGGGATTCGAACTTGCGTCGCTTGCGTAGCAGGCGACTGCTCAAACCTCACCACGGCTCTTACACATAACACAGTTAAATTATTATGATTGCATAGAATACGTAACCAAACCGATTGTTAGGTATCCCTTTCAATCCTCTGAGCGATTAGTATTGAACCGCAAAGGGTAATTTCATTTAATCTCAATTCAACCGAAACCTTCAAAGAACAATTTGGCGAGTTTAATTAACATTTCTGTCATTTATATACGTAGGTATAAGATCCGCTATTGGTGTAACGGGGCTATTCGATCTAATTTTAATCTACCAAAGAGTTTTTTATTCTATAAGTTCGTATATGTAAGTATGCATGTGTAGATTTACTAATCCTATAATAACTATTGAACTTCTGATAAATTTTAGAAATGTGTGAGCGTTCTATTATCGATAAACCTACATAAAATCGTCATTAAAGTAACATAGGTACTATATTTATAGATAACTAGCTGTGCCCGGCAAACGTTGTATTGCCATATATTTTTTGGGGTACCCCTATTTACCCTTAAATGATAAGGATGACCTTATCATTTAGGGGTATGAAAAATAGATGTTGGCCGAGTCTCAGACCTACCCGATCTGCACACAAAATTTCATACAAATCGGTCCAGCCGTTTCGTAGGAGTACGGTTACTAACATTGTGACATGGAAATTGTATATATTAGATATATTTAACCAACGCCTTCGTATGCAATACTTATTTACTCTTCTGGCTAAGCGACCCCAAGTGAGAGCCTCCGATATGAGAACTCGCCATTAGCCCCGGTCTTTCTATGCGATGGTATTCCTTAAATACTTTGGGGTCCTATACCCCTATATATAATTTTTGTATATTGCTTATTTAATTTTTCCGCTTGTAATTTCTCATAAACAGCCCATCAACAGTCTGGATTTGTGCCCGGTTCGCCCCCTATTACCTACTTGGGACTTAAACATAACCGACGAAAATTGGGTGTACTTTAAGTACACCTCTGCCTATTCCTTCGGGGAATACAAGCATTAGCATTATGTATGACATAATTATATCTAAGTATCTAGCAGGGGCGTGCATTCCATATAAGTAGACAAACAGTGCCTACCTTTGATTAACCTGCCTACCTACCCAACTGAAAATCTAATGCACGCCCCTGGTATTTAGTAAGTTAAGATAACGAATAGTGAATAGAGAGTAGAGTGAATAGAAAGTGAGTTGAATATATTATATACTTCCTTCGGTTACGAGTGCTCCATATTTAACTTTTCTGAAAAATACTCTTTCCTATATAACATATACCGCGTACACACATTGTAAAATTAATGACGTTCTTAATATTAAAGAGTCTAATTCCTCAGCTAATTGTGCGTCGCTCGACGCAGCCCATATTCGTGTAGGCTTACCGCCACGAGGCACCAGAGTTTAGCGGTTTGTAAATGAGAAGTGATGCTATTAACTCGAATGGTTATATCACGCAATTCTATTGTTTGAGGGATAAAAATGGACCATTTACCTCTGTTTTAATACCTCGCGTTAGGTTAGGGATTAGCACTTAATGCGAGGGTAAATGGGTTGTACTACTGGCGGTGTCAACTTTACAATAGACATTTCCCAGATCGGTCATGTAAAGAGTAGCCTTCGAAATCGGTAAAGATAAAATACCTGTGTTATAACTTTTAAATGGGCTCACGTAACATTTGACATATTTTTCGATGATTTTGAGAGCACTGTGACTTTTTTTATTCAGCTTTATACACAGTCACAGTATATATAATAATCTTATAAAACAATTTGGTATCTAGATCATAAATTGACATTACACCTGAAAGTTTAGTCAAGTGGCTTTCGTAAAATGGCGACCCGATACTTTTAGAATCAGTATGTTATTTTATATGTTAAAGGCTTAAAGTCTATATATTTGTGTTTATGGTTTAGTTTGAATTTTTTTTTCGTTTTCTTCACCTGTATATTTATAACCGGTCCTGATACAACTTCTAATAGATACGAACAAGGTCGGACGCCTGAGCCGCTAATAATCTCGAAGATGAGCGCGTCTTTGTGTGTGCATCATTTCGAACCATTTGTTCCTATTCCGTACTGCTCATAATGTAATGATATAGTAGATTTTCTTCTTATTAAAAGGTGGTGAATATTAGCGACTACTGCAGTTACAATCGTTTAGTCCCTTCTCGCCCACTTCGTTAATCTAAACTATATCTCCACTGTGTTACAGTCCCCATTTGGGTATTTTCATGTCGATCGGGCGATCCCGCTTACCCTTAAATAAGATCTCAGGCAGTTTGAAGCTCCAGACATTTTGAGTGACAAATAATATAGAATTACGGTATTAGTTTTTACGGAATTTTCATTAAATACCAAATATCCGTATATAGAGCCGTAATGGCCTCGGGGTTTGAGCAGTCGCCTGCTACGCAAGCGACGCAAGTTCGAATCCCTGTACCAATGAGTTTTTCTAAAAAAACTTATGTACAGTGATTTCACACCACGTGCTTTACGGTGAAGGAAAACATCGTGAGGAAACCAGCATATTTCTGAGAAGTAATTCAATGAGACAGTTGGCAACTTAATCAAAAATTCGGTGAAAAGTGGGTGTTGTGATAACAACACCTCTGCCTACCCCTTCGGGGAATACAGGCGTGAGCATATGTATGTATACCAAATATCCAGACCCAACTATTGACAATGTTGGGTATTTTTTAGGATAATGTAGGCATAGAAAATTATTCCTTGCATGTCACTCGTATGCTTTAAAGGCTATGGTGACTACAAATCGTCAGGCGGGCATCAGGCTGTAGGTTTCCCCGTTAAAGTATGAAAAAGTTTGTCAACAAATCAACATTACAGCAATGTCACGCTTTGTTGCGTGACATTGCTGTATATATAATAACGGAAAGGCGAAAGTTTTCAACACTCATTTAGCCCACGCGAGATGTGAAGTCACAACTTTCCCGGTTGAGCGTCGGTTTTTATGTAGATTTAATAAAAAAAATAGCAGAGTCGGGCTCAGGTGACGTAATGGGACCGCAAATTCTGACGTCACATTTTGCCTTATTATGCGGGTGCGAGGTAAAATAAGTTGCTTCGAACTGAAGCATCTTTTGTCTCCCAAGCTCTACCTTTTCCAATTATTTTTCGGTCACCCCTCGGACTCATTTGAAGCAACCGCAATGCTTATACGAAGTGATGTTTGATCTCAACAACCCAATTACTGAAAATCCTGAAGTCAATCCTATTTTGGTGACATTTGACATCGTACATTTGCTTTTTAAAGAGGTCTGTTGAATATATTTTTGGAAGTACCTTATCTTGAATCTTTTCTAACTTACATTTCTTATAAGATAAGAAAGAACTTTAGGATTATGTAAGAGAAGAATCCGAACTTATGTGCAGCATTCCACACCACTTTACGATGACGGAATACATTGTGAAGTAAATCAAAGACGAATGTATAGTGCCTGAGACAGCGATGGACTCACCCTCCGTCACGTTGGCAATTAATCATCTTCGGTGAGATGTCGGTGTTTTTGTTACAAAACTCTGCTTACCCCTTCGGGGACCCTTCTGGGATGGCGTGACCATATTTATTTATTTTGGAAGAATCTGAGCTGGGACTGGAAGGCTGGAGGTCAATGGCTGGCATTCACGTCATACTTGTGAACAGGTGCTGCTTGTGGGGGCTGGTAGATGTACTAGATTTTTAGGTATGTTAATTTTTATCGACATTAGTGCATTGGAACATTGTCCATGAGCTTACGTTTCTTAAATTATTTATTTTGTATTCTTGAAATTGTATAATATTTTTGAAAAGAGTAATTACTGAGTTTCTTGCCAGGTTCTTCTCAGTAAAAGCAACCTTCCGAATCTGGCGGTAGCATGTATAATCCTGTATAATTATGTCATTCTGACGATTTGAAAGTACTTTGTAAAAAGTCTAATCGAATAAAGATACTTTTGACTTTGACTTTGACTTCTTTTCTATGAAGAACTTACTTACACTAAAGTAAAAACAAATTGGCCGTGCGAGTCGAACTCGCGCACGAAGGGTTCCGTACCCCTAATCTATAAAACGAGTCATAGGGTCCCGTTATTTTATGCAAAACACAAATTATAATTTAAAAGAATTATGAACCCTTTAACTCAAACATAATACCAGCCTTAGCATTATGAAAGTATGTTCAATCATTAATACTGCAGGCATAACAAAGTATGTAGTTAATTAAGTTATGATTGATATTTTATGTGCTGGCTACAAATGCCATCAAGCGATGAATGACGACGGCCCCGAGCTATTATCGTAAATCGAAATTACCATTATTAACAGGTTCAAGGGACAGAAGGGAGAGGAAACTTCTAACGGACAATTAATGAAACGGAAAGTTTATTTCCACTAAGTTGGCTTCGATTTACAAATACACAAGCTTCTGCTATTTCGGATGCTAAATATATACAAATCCCCTATTTTATCCCCTTGGTGGTAGATTTAATCAACATCTTTTCTTAGCAGCTCGATCGTTCCAGTGGTTGGGTTGTGCGTTGATAGATCACTATGCCAGTCAGTTAGTCATTCACCTTTGAGTTATATATATTTACATAAATGAAATTGGAGTGTCTGTTTATATTTGATAAACTTTGTGACTGACATAATAAGAACAACTTTAAGAAAAATCTCTGTCTGTCTGTTTGTTTGAAACGATAGCAGATAGTTGATGTCACTGGGAGTAACATAGGCTATTTTTTTTATTAAGATCCGTGAAATAAAACCACCTATTAAAAGGTGAACCCATTAACCCAGCTTCAACCACCAGCACCCATTTGCACCCACTGCATTAAAGTCGGAATAAAGTTCAAAAAGCTATTCGGGTGAAATCGCGGCGCGGCTATTTAATAAAAAAATATAATTTTAATCGAATTACGTTTTGAAATTAAATTAAATTCGAATTTGAAGTACAAATGCGCTTAAAATAAAAATATGAATATCCAAAAGAGCAGATAGCTTATCGGGTCAGAAATATAAAAATTTACCCATAAAGTAAGGACATTATAAAGTACTATTGGCCGTCACACGGTTTCATCTACATAGTTCACGTTCTCGTGGGAGTACGGGGATAAAATATAGGCTTTATTAATCAGCGATAATGTAGCATTCCAACGGTGAAAGAATTTTTAATATCGGTCCAGTACTTTTTAAGCTAATTCCTCACAAACATACATACAAACCTTTCCTATTTATAATATTATTATGTAAAACAAAAAAAAATCTGCATTATTTAACACGACCCGATAAGAGTTCAGTCGAATATAAACAAAAATGAATAATTTTACGATCAAAAATTAATGTAAGCGTTACATTTTCAGCCCGCTTTTATGTGTAGCAGAGACCACAGTGTAAATATAAGGGCACGTATTATTGATGTGGTGTGTATATTGCTTGTAATTTATTTATTACTAGCTATGCCCCGTGGTTTCACCCGCGTAGATTTAGTTTTATATAATATATCGGTATAAAATTTACAGTTTCATACAAACTTTCATCCCCTATTTTATCACCTTGGGGGTAGAATTAATCAAAATCCTTTCTAGCGGATGCCTACGTCATAACATCTACCTGCATGCCAAATTTCAGCCCGATCCATCCAGTGGTTTGGACTGTGCGTTGATAGATCACTATGTCAGTCAGTCACCTTTGAGTTATATATATTTAAATTGTGGATTTGTGGTACTAATTTTTTACACGAGTACCTATTAATATGTTCCTGCAACGAGTAAGGTCGGTCTTGGAGACATCGTAGTAGATATAGTTTGTTTGACCACACGATGATCAGTTAGTAAATATATATTTAAAAGCATGTTTAGATTGTGGTCCAAAACTAATTTGCAACATGTCAACCCAAGTTTTGTTTGCGCCCTTATTTTCTTCCTTTTATTCATATCGACACAGGGCGTCTATTTCGGGAACCGCATTTTTATCCAACTCGAATATAGTCACATATAATATAATCTATACATTTGTACATTCGTCATTATTTCCATACATGTATTTATATTCTTCTGCATGCATCACATACACAAATTCACAAATAATGAGACAAATGCTTATACTTTTTTTTTTTTGTTGACGAGGGGGAAACCTTCAAAAGGTCCCCGACCGCCCTGGGAGAGGCAGATCGGGGTATGTGGGATTTTTACCGCACTAAAACCCCCCCGGTGGCCGTCCTCAGTGCTCAGGGGGGACTCCGGGTACTCTGATAGAACGCACCGGTGTCCCCCCACACTTTGCCGGGGCACATCCCCGGGGCAGCTGTGGCGCCGCCCCTGGAGACCTCAAATGCTTATACCTAGCATACCAAAAACCACTGAGGTTTGTCCGGTATGCCGTACAGTCTGCTTTAATTCTAACATACTACATACACAATAGGTAAGTATTACAATTACTTATGCACTAGAAAAGTAACAATGTCTGTGACTAACTAAATAACTTAGCTGCAATAATAAGTGGAACACAATTTTGAAAGTTTTAGTTATTTATATTCAAAAAACCAGCTGTTGCACGCGGTTTCACCTGCTTAGACTTTTTATTTTAAATTTCATTGGTGTTCTGTGCCACGCTCACATATAGAAAGATGGAGAGTTTAATTTTCCTATTAAAATATTATTTAAAAAAGTTGACAATTTGCACGTTTTGTGCCAATATAATTGACGCCAATCATGCAATGTATAATATATATTAATATTTGATACTTATCTAAGCTAGTATTATGATTTAATATTTGATACTTATCTAAGCTAGTATTATGATTTAATATTTGATACTTATCTAAGCTAGTATTATGATTTAATATTTGATACTTATCTAAGCTAGTATTATGATTTAATATTTGATACTTATCTAAGCTAGTATTATGATTTAATATTTGATACTTATCTAAGCTAGTATTATGATTTAATATTTGATACTTATCTAAGCTAGTATTATGATTTAATATTTGATACTTATCTAAGCTAGTATTATGATTTAATATTTGATACTTATCTAAGCTAGTATTATGATTTAATATTTGATACTTATCTAAGCTAGTATTATGATTTAATATTTGATACTTATCTAAGCTAGTATTATGATTTAATTTCTCTATTTATTATTCAATATTTTAAATTTTGTCCTTGTATTTAGAATTAAGTATTTTCAATAAATGATAATCCTCGTCGACTAACTTAATTAATAACAAATTAGTAAATCTATGATGGAAAATAATGAATAATGAATAAAATAAACATGGCCCTTTGTTTCCTCCACGAGCCATTGTTCATTTCGGCTAACCGGCCAAACAGTATCGGACGGACAATCGCGAACAAATAGCGCAATTTGTCTTGTTTTTTGTGTGTGGCACACGCTGTGGACACACGGACGTGTAATTTAGCTAAACTTTAAGATAAGATAAGATATCATCATCTCCCTGGCCTTATCCCATACACTTGGGCTGGCACTTGATTTTTATACGAAGCGACTGCCATCTGACCTTCGCAACCCCTTTATGGAGGAAAATCTGTGATCTGGGCTAAACCAGTTGTAAGACTATTTTAGGCCTCCGACTGACCTGCAACGACTGTCAAAGATGATAAATTGGCAACCGGGACCGACGGCTTAACGTGCTCTCCGAGGCACGGAGGGAACTCGGGCGGTCACCCATCCAATTACTGGCTAGAAGTAAGGTTGCTTAACTTCGCTGATCGAATGATATGCTCGAAAAAACTGTGCCACGAGCTCCTGTGAAGATAATAAGTATAAAATAAATTTAAATTATATATTCCTATTTCATAAAATATATAAAAAATGTCCGTCTGTTATATAATTTAACTTGCAACGATTTCTATTATGTGTTAATCTGTCTGTCTGACCTACCTTCCTCCCTTAGAACAGATAGTTCTAAAATATCTATAGTTATAATCTACCTGTGCCCCGCTGTTTCACCCGCGTAGGCTTAATTTCATGGATGGACGGCGGAAACCTTATGTTTTTTTAATAAAAGTTTAAATCAGTCCAGCCGTTTCAGAGATTAGCCGGAACAAATAGACAGACAGAGAGACAGACGGATATACGGACACATAGTGAATATTTTTTAAATTGGTATTTCAATGTCTGTTCCGTGTATACTTTCATATGTATTTAGTCAAAAAGTGTAATTTTGGAATTACAAACTGACACTTCAATTTTATTTATCTGTATAGATGTATAGATGAGCGTTTCTCGCACCTAAGTGATTCCACCCTGGTGAAACAGCAGGGCTCAGAAATAAAATTTGTTGAATAGTAAGTCTATTACAAAATGAAATGTTACAGAGATCGCGAAGCTTATATGTATGCAGGATTTAAACTAAGTCCCAATTATAAAACTGCTCCAATTAACATAAGAAAAATAATAAAACGATTGAATAAATCAACTCATCCCGCGGGACCAGCTATAGTGGGGTGGGCCCGTAATTTTGCAAAGACCGCATCTCACGCATACTGGTGATTACAAAAGTACTCGACATTCTTAGTGCCAATGAGTGTTAGCAAATGTTCATGGACAAAGGGAGAAAAAAGTCCATTTGATTGTCACAGAACCATGAATATGCATCGATATGTATCAAAGAGCTGTTCCTGGCCGTGCCGGCTTAACGCGCACACTCCGGATTGCGTCACAAGCTGGGATTATCGCGTGTCACACACAGTCACAAACAAGTGGCATATTATGACGTCAGCCACAACACCGCTCGCACCAGATTTGCTGGTAACGAGTGGAAATTTAAAACACAAAAAACCGACCAAGTACGAATCGCGAGCTCACTTGAGTTCCGTACCACGATCTGTTTAGTATTTTATATTTGACATTATAGTTATAAACGAGTATATGTGCCACGAGAGGAGCTCGTTCATTCGATGAGCCAAGTTAAGTAACCCTAACCCTAGCCAGTAATTGGATGGGTCACCGCCCGAGTTCCCTCCGTGCCTCGGAGAGCACGTTAAGCCGTCGGTCCCGGTTGACAATTTATCATCTTTGGCAATCGTTACAGGTTCGTCAGAGGCCTAAAATAATCTGACAACTGGTTTAACCCCGATAACAGATTTTCCTCGTTAAAGGGGTTGCGAAGGTCAGATGGCAGTAGCTTCGTATAAAAATCAGGTGATCAGCCACACCGGGTTGAATAAAGTGCACTTGATACAACCCGATGCGGCCGATCACCTGATTTTTACGCGAAATGACCCTGGCCAGACTACCTGGCCTTCGTAACCCCATTTTTTCGAGGCCAATCGGTAATCTGGATAAAACCAGTTGTCAGACTCTCTTTTACCTCTGACTCACATGTAACGATTGGCAATGAAGTTAAATTAAAACTGGGATCGTTGGCTTAACGTGCTCTCCGAGGCACGGAGGGAGCTCGTGCTGTTACCCATCCAACGGCTTGGGTTAGGGTTTCTTACCTTCGCTGATCGAATGATATGCGCCTTTAGCAACTGTGCCACGAGCTCCTGTTCCATCAGCTTATAGCCTGCACTATTATATCAATACCTGTCAAGTGCAGACGATAGCTATTTGTGAACTTAAAGCTAGAATTAATCGCGTATGAAAATAAACGCAGATGACTTAGACCCTTTTTTGGCAAGTAAGTTAATTTTAAAAAGTACTAAAAATAACAGCAATTAAAAAACCATAAATATTTACCGAGAAGTTTTAAAATCCAAGTTTGATCAAAAGCATTTACGAGAGAACACTAAAACATGTACGTACTATCTGATCTGATAACGGTTCAAAAAATCTTCTTATATCAATAGCAATTATAGTATACTACTTTTTCTTAACAGTATAAAAGAGATATATTTTCTAACTAGTCCGATAAAAGAGCGATTCGGTATTACACGGTGCAGGCGATCAATGATCATACATCACACAGATGTGACAAGCGAACTAAATTCTTACTACTATTCGTTTGGAGCTTATTTATCGTCCTTCGATTTAACGATACGTAATGGCGCTTTTCACCGGCTAGTTTAATGATTAAAAACTGGTATAGAGTAAGAGCTCTCACAGCTAGAACGTTACTTATAGGATGAGATTTTTTTTAAAACATTAATAAAATGGGCCGTGGGGTTTGAGCAGGTGCCTGCTACGTAACCCACGCAAATTCGAATCCCAGCGGCCTATACCAATGAGTTTTACTGAAAACTTAAGTGAATTAACTTCAGCCCACGTGCTTTACGGTGAAGGAGAACATCGCGAGGAAATCTGCATATGTCTGAGAAGTAGTAAAATTAATTAATTCATTATCACGTTACATACGTTTAACAGCTGATTAATCCGTTCATTGATTTGTCAAGAAACTGAAATGAGATAATTTTTTACCCGGGTCGCAGTGATCTGTTATTGAAGCGACGCTAGACCGACACACTGGATATTAAATTACGGTATTGAGTTCTTCTGAAATATTGCTTTACAGATAAGATCATTTTCATGTGGGAGTTATTGATGGTTTAAATGGGAGTTAGCTAATGGATTTGCTAGTATAGGTACACCAATATATTAGTCTTCAAGTCAAATATAATCGTTAGGAAAACAAAGTGAGATTCAACGACGATCTCCTGTTAACATTAACAAATGACACACATCATGTTTCATCTAACAGATCATAAAAATTGTATGTATTCACACAAAATGTTAATTACGGTCAATATTTTTTCAATATGACAACAAAATACTACTTATTTACAACGTAGAAGAAAAAACACGCGTGTTTATAATTTGTCATGTAAATAAGGGCTCTCTTCATAAAATCTTTCTCATTTCATAGAAAAAATAACAGCGTTTACAGGAAGATACACAAACATCAGACCTCTTTACATATGCTCACTGTATTCCTGTATTCCCCGATAGGGTAGGCAGGTGTTGTGATAACAAGACCCACTTTTCACCGGAGTAATGTTCCTGTGAAAAGTGGTAACGCGACAAGTGGTCTTTGAATTACTTCTCAGACATATGCAGGTTCCCTCACGATGTTTTCCTTCACCGTAAAGCACGTGGTGTGAAATCACTGCACATAAGTTTTTAGTAAAACTCATTGGTACAGGCTCTACTGAGATTCGAACTTGCTCAAATCGGCCACTAAGGCTCATATATTTTATCACTTGTAAACAAAGTGCATGACACTTCGTTTAGTTTGTTACATATTTATTTTTATTTTAACCAACTGTGAAATCTTTTGTGTCGTTCATAGAGCACTCAGAGTCTATGTCAGAATATGACATTTGGATAACTGACATAAGAATTTAATAGAGAGAAATAGAGAGCCGTGGTGGCCTTGAGGTTTGAGCAGTCGCCTGCTACGCAAGCGACGCAAGTTCGAATCCCAGCAGGGCCTGTACAGTGATTTCACACCATGTGCTTTACGGTGAAGGAAAACATCGTGAGGAAACCTGCATATTTCTGAGAAGTAATTCAAAGACGTATGTATAGTGCCTGAGACGGCGATGGACTCACTATCTGTCACGTTGGCACTTAATCATCTTCGGTGAAAAGTGGGTGTTCTGATGACAACACCTCTGCCTACCCCTTCGGAGAATACAGGCGTGAACATATGTATGTATGTACATAAGAATTTAGTACAAGTAAGAATGTAACTGTAATTTTAATATTTAAATAATAGTGATTAATAACTGTTGAAGCAATAGCTTTAAATGTTGTTTCTCATATCAGATAAGACTAGTGATATATACATGTAATAGAATATTCTGTAAAAGGTGTCAAAACTAGCGTATGTTATAATATACATTTTCTCTTTTCAGAGCCACTCTATCTTCGTTATTATTTTACAATTCATCATATCCAATTTATATTTATAATTTAATACATTATATACTTCATTAAGATCATAATATCCACTAAAGTTGGAAGGACTCGGATAAAAAATAAATCACTGGTACATACATAATGCTCACGCCTGTATTACCCGAAGGGGTAGGCAGAGGTGTCGTTAGCACAACACCCACTTTTCACCGAATTTGACTAAGTGCCAACGTGACAGATGGTGAGTCTATCGCCGTCTCAGGCACTATACATACGTCTTTGAATTACTTCTCAGAAATATGCAGGTTTCCTCACGATGTTTTCCTTCACCGTAAAGCACGTGGTGTGAAATCACTGTACATAAGTATGTTTTAGAAAAACTCATTGGTGCAGGGCTCGCTGGGATTCGAACTTGCGTCGCTTGCGTAGCAAGCGACTGCTCAAACCCCTAGGCCACCACGGCTAAATCACTGATGTTAGTAATATAAGCAGTTAGAACTTTGATCCCAAACGAACATCTATCTTAACGCAGTTCCTTAATTGTTAGGGTAAAAACCCAATTAGTCAGACTGCTTCAATCTCAGGAATGTGACATGGAACTAGTTATTGTAGCTGGATCAACTTCCTAGTGTTAGTTTCAACCAACTTTCCAAATTGAATTGACAGTGGGGGCTGGTCATCTCAAGCTACACAATTATTCGTAGTAATTATTTTTAGTTTTTTAATTGTTCATATCGACTTTTGTGCACTGGAACTGCGTCCATGGGCTTATATATATTTTTTATGATTTATATTGTATTACTCGAAACTTTAAAACAATTTTTTTAAAAGAGTAATTACTGAGTTTCTTGCCAGTTTCTTCTCAGTAAAAGCAACCTTCCGAACCTGGCGGTAGCATGTATAATCCTATGTAATCGTGTCTTTCTGACGATTTGAAAGTACTTTGTAAAAAGTCTAATCGAATAAAGATATTTTTTAATTGAATTGAATATTTGCATATTTCAAGAATGTCACAAAGTAATTATAGATTTATCCAGTTTCGGTCCTGCTGCATTATTCTGTAAGATAGGTACTGCGACGGCGTAGCTTTTAAATAAAATAAAAATAAAAATGCTCACGCCATCCTATAAGGGTTCCCGAAGGGGTAAGCAGAGGTGTTGTAACAACACCCACATTTTAATGAATATGATTAATTGCCCACGTGACAGAGTGGCCATCACCGTCTCAAGCACTATACTTGCCCATTTGAATTAATTCTCAGACATATGCAGGTTCCCTCATATCATGATGTTTTCCTTTCACCGTAAAGCACGTGGTGTATAACTGTATATAAGTTTTTAGAAAAACTATCAGGATTGGTTAATAATAATGTAAAAAAACAAGGAGTAGAGCATGACAAGTAAGAAGAACAGACGACGGGAAAATTCAAAAGTAAGCCATAAACACAAATATATAGACAATCCTGGTTTATTACTTTAATATATAAAATAGCATACAAGCTTTAACAATTGGTAACAATGCGTAACTTCTCAAACCCCAAGGCCATCACGGCTCTTCTCTACATATGCTCACGCCTGTATTCCCCGAAGGGGTAGGCAGAGGTGTTGTTATCA
Organism: Watsonalla binaria; assembly: GCA_929442735.1. Classification (NCBI taxonomy): domain Eukaryota; kingdom Metazoa; phylum Arthropoda; class Insecta; order Lepidoptera; family Drepanidae; genus Watsonalla; species Watsonalla binaria. The sequence goes on from OV838938.1 coordinate 7,940,104, forward strand.
CAACACCCACTTTTCACAGATTTTTTTTTGATTAAGTGTCAACGTGACAGATGGTGAGTCTATCGCCGTCTCAGGCACTATACATACGTCTTTGAATTACTTCTCAGAAATATGCAGGTTTCCTCACGATGTTTTCCTTCACCGTAAAGCACGTGGTGTGAAATCACTGTACATAAGCTTTTTAGAAAAACTCATTGGTACAGGCCCCGCTGGGATTCGAACTTGCGTCGCTTGCGTAGCAGACGACTGCTCTAACCCCGAGGCCACCACGGCTCTTCTCTAAATATATTTTATCCCTATTAATTTGTGAGATCCCCGCCACATCTCTTTCCATTTACCGTCGTGTTCAAACAACATTGTGATCATTGCAATTCAGTAGGACGCGATCTAATCGCTAAAAATTAAAAGAATAATTATAAAAAAAAAGTCTATTTCGTTTTTGGTAAGCAAACCTCATCCAGTTTGTTCTAGATCCTCGTTGGCTAGGTTCGCGGTTCCTTCTCCGCTAATTAAAAGGCGCCGGTTACGCAAATTACCAGCATTATGGTTTCATCAGACCATTATTACTTCCGACTTAATGGCCTCTCCCCGAAAATGGTACAATTATATTTTATGTCCGTATTGTGTAGGCACCGAAACTGCCTGGGCAGCCATTTTGGTATGACGTCATTAGGTGGGTACCTAAGGTTGTTTATCATCGGAGAGATGTAGATGAGTACTTTCGAATTATGGTTACTGAAATAAATGATGATATGAAGAATATTTTCACAGTAAAAGCAACCTTCCGAACACGGCGGTAACATTTATAATCCTGTAACGGCATTGTCATTCTGACGACTTTAAAGTGTTTTGTTAAAGTCTGCTCAGTCAAATGTCTCAATCTCAATCTCAAATATTTGGCTACCTTTTCTTCTCAGTAGAATATCTAATATATAAAATTTCCATGTCACAATGTTAGTTACCGTACTCCTCCGAAACGGCTGGACCGATTTGTATGAAATTTTGTGTGCAGATCGGGTAGGTCTGAGAATAGGCCAACATCTATTTTTCATACCCCTAAATGATAATAGTGACCACCTCAAAAAAAAATATGGCAATACAACGTTTGCCGGGCACAGCTAGTATATATATTTATATATGAGTCAATATGGCAGGAATAGTAAAATTCAAATAAACAGCGTTGCTCTGATAACATATTTTTATTTTAGTATTTACATATATATAGTGTTTAATTTATTATAGCAAGAAGCAAGAAGGCCGGGACCTATTTTGCTGCTGGCCTTCTACAATTAATTAAAAATAATGGTTTTAAATTTGAAATAATTCCGATTTTCTTTTGTTTTTTCTTCTTAAATATTATTGTTGTTGCTATCGAAGATTGATATTGATATTGAAACCTATCTTATTATTGTTTAATATTATTTTGTTGTATTTTGATTTGGTAAAATATAAGATTGCATGTCAGCCATCATTTTTATTGTTTTGGAATAACGGGACGGCAATATCTACAACAAGATTGAGGAAATTATTCATGTACAAACTTTGGGTTTGTTCATATAGCAATAATATATTTTTTAACTTAAATCATAGTACCTGAAATCATAGAAACTACATTTAAACTTTATTCTTTAAATTAGTCAATTCCTTTATATACAATATTATAAGCCCTACGACTATGACAACAACGACATTGTATATAAGTTTTTACAAAAACTCATTGGTGCAGGCTCCCTTGGGATCAACGCACGCCCCGGTCCGTCCACCCAATAGCCAGGGTCTAAGAATATGGCTATGGTATCCCCTGCCTGTCGTAAGAGGCGACTAAAAGGGGGCCGGAGTTCCTGTTGGCGGTGGTCGGGGTGGGAGCTTTGACCACCGACGCGGGCCCGGGAAGGTGGCAGCGCGATGTGGCTCGCGCTGCCTTGCACAGCGAGGTCTCTAGGGGCGGCCTTACAGCTGCCCCGGGGATGTGCCCCGGCAAAGTGTGGGGGGACACCGGTGCGTTCTATCAGAGTACCCGGAGTCCCCCCTGAGCACTGAGGATGGCCACCGGGGGGGGGTTAGTGCGGTAAAAATCCAGGGCGGTCGGGGACCTTTTAAAGGTTTCCCCCTCGTCAACAAAAAAAAATATTAAAAAAAAAGGCTCCCTTGGGATTCGAACTTGTGTCGCTTGCGTAGCAGGCGAAACTTAACAACCAATCTTACTCATTGTAACTTTTTCCGTCGCATATCAACCATCCCATACTTAGCCCTTTGAAATTACCCCTATCTGGGAGTGAATAACAAATGTACAATTTATCCCTTAGATTAAAGTAATGGCCGTCGTAAAAATGGCGCAAACAAAATAGATGTTTTTTCAGCGGAGCAACAATCTAAAGCGCCGTGCGTCAGATCGAAAAGTATCTACAAATTTATCTTGCTTGAGTATTTTGAAGTTACATTTTATAGTTATTAAGTTAAGTCAAGTCAAGTCAAAAGTATCTTTATTCGATTAGACTTTTTACAAAGTACTTTCAAATCGTCAGAATGACATAATTATACAGGATTATACATGCTACCGCCAGGTTCGGAAGGTTGCTTTTACTGAAAAGAACCTGGCAAGAAACTCTTTTCAAAAATATTATACAATTTAAAGAATACAAAATAAATAATTTAAATAACGTACGCTCATGGACAATGTTCCAATGCACAAATGTCGATAAAAATTAACATAACTAAAAATCTAGTACATCTACTTATAACTAAATGCGTAGCTTGAGATGACCAGCCCCCACAAGCAGCACCTGTTCACAAGTATGACGTGAATGCCAGCCATTGACCTCCTCAATCATCATAGAGGGAATTGGATTAGCATTCGCTTTACGTTAATCCCAAAAAGTTATCCCAAGCCCATCTGGTGGTAAGCGTTAGGCGCAACCTACGAACATTATAATGTTATTTATTTGTATTTGACAAAAAAAAATGTATTTCTACACTTAGATAATGACCAAATCTATATATATAAAAGAAAGTCGTGTTAGTTACACTATTTTTATAACTCAAGAACGTCTGAACCGATTTGGCTGAAAATTGGTGGGGAGGTAGCTTAGAACCAGGGGAAGGACAAAGGATACTGAATCCTGAAAAATCTATACATATAGATAAATAAAAATTAAGTGTCTGTTTGTAATTTCAAATTAACAGCTTGGACCGATGTTACAAGGAGTAACTTAGGGCACTTTTTTAAGTTAGGGTTTTGTGAAAAAATCCACCCATAAAATTAAGTATATGCGGGTGAAACCGCGGGGCACAGCTAGTTACTAGTATTTTTCAAGAAGGTCAAATTCGGAGCACTCGTAACCGCAGGAAGTGTATGAGGAGATGCATGAATGTGGACGAAGCGAAAGAAGTATGTAATTATCGTAACTTGTGGCGAACGGTGGTCTCTGCCTACCCCCATGAGATACAGGCGTGAGCATATGTATGTATGTACTTAGACAATACAAAATTTTCTAATACATTAAAAAAAATTAAGAAATAAACTCACGCCGATGTATTACAATACCCAATTTTCATTATTCTTCCAACGGTGATATGATGAGTTCATAGGATTACAAATCGCTGCGCTGTCTATACATACGTGTCTGAGAATTTTCTCGTCCAATTTTTTTATGTCGACTATAAATAGTCTTCACTGAAACTTTCTGCGAGTAGTTGTGAATAAAACAAAAGTTATCAACGTGTCCCAGACACTTCAGAGCCTCGCAACAAATTGATCGATATCCTATCAAGTCGATTCTCACAAAATAACTCGGCGAGCGCGACGTACTATAAATAAGAGTATTCATATCACGCCTTTTGCCGAGTAGGTATAGAAAAAAATATTATAAATCGCTGTTCCCCAAACTGTGTGGCAACGACGCGGATTTATACGTGGAAAGTATGTCATTTTGAGAAATGACTGCAAGTTTCCGCCCCGTGTGTATTTCCCAGTTAGAATACCTGGCCGCGACGTTTGATTGATGAGAAAAAACACATTATTTACTTGGTGCAAGCCTTTGGTTTGGCTGTCAACGATAATTATGTCTTTCATGATCTAACTCCGAACAGCGGGTGACTTTGGCGGCGTATCTCATTTTTTCACTTTGTTCACGGTGGATTGATGGCAACGAGATTTATGGAGTTGCCAACTTCGATGATTTAGCGAAGGAGCTACCCTGTCTTAGCATTAATACTCTTCACTAGCTGTGCCCTGCTGTTTTACCCGCGCAGACTTACTTTCATGCTTTGACATTTGAAATAAAATTACTATAATAATAAGTTACTCCTTGTAAAATTTGCTATCTATCAATGATAGTCCCGTTAAAATTGGTGTTGGAGATTACCCGGAACAAACAGACAAACAGAAAGACAGTAATTTTTGGTTTCACTTGGAAGCACTTTATTATATAAATACTGTATATATTTTCAAATACATTCAGTGATAAAAATTTGTTTTGGAATTACAAACAGACACTTGAATTTGGTTTATATGTATAGTTGTATAGATTACGCCACGCGGACGAAGTCGCGGGCAGAAGCAATTTTTTATGTTTTTGATGAAATATATTTTGGGTACCAATGAATATACTTATATTATTTGGTGAAATCATTGATAGAAATACAAAAATTCGTCAAGCCATTGGAGATAAGATATTGGGCAAATAAACAGACCGACAGAAATTGCTTGCATAAGTAGTAGTGTCATATCACAGACGTATATTCTTCTGCCAATTTGTTTTATGAAATTTTCCAGTTTACAGCGTAGTTTATAGCGACGTATATTTTAGATTTTACGATTACCTGGCGCTGTAAAAATGCGCATCGGAAATGTGGTGCGATGGATTGTCCATCTGTTTTCATTTGACTTTTCAGTGGTTTTTTTTTTTCCCCAATTTACTGCTTGTAACATTAACTATTTGCCACTGAAAGTCCCGAAAATCGGTTCAGCCGTTTCAGAGATTACCGGGAACAAACAGATAGACGGACAGTCAGTTTTTTTTTGAGAATTAGTTTTTTAAGACAGTATGGTGTATACTTTCGTATGCATTTAGTGATAAGCTATTACTTTGAAATTATAAACAGATATTTCTATTTTATTTATCTGTAAAGATGTATAGGTAGATACAACAACGCATAACCACTGTGACATCTACGAAGCATGTTGTGTACAAAACCAAACTTCAAGTAACGAGTAATCTTGAAATATTTACATTAAATACGATACAGTCATTTAACATATTGCCGACTCCCAAACTTTGGATCTTCTAAAGAATGAACTTAAAGTCAAGGAATCCGAATGTACCGAGAGTCGAAGTTAAGTTAAAATAAGTGAGTTTTAAGTTGGCGAGAGCGCGCTTTTCGTTTTAATTTATAAGAACATGCGATTCAGTCTCTTTTTTTTATTGGGTCTGGGTTTTTCGAGTAGCCAGGAGTATGGGTTAGTGCACGGTAATGGCAAAAGGTCCCTATGAAATGGGTCTTAAGTAATTGGCAAATATGGTGGTGCCCTCCTTTATATATGTCGTAGAAGGTCATAAACTTTTTGGAACAATCATTGCATTCGACGAAAAAGACAATGAAAAAAGAGAACTTTGGTTTGGAAGGGAAATTAGGCTTCTTCAAAATAAAGCCAATGCGGGTGAAACCGCGGCACACAGCTAGTATAAAATTCAAAATTCAAAATATCTTTATTTGATTAGACTACTTTCAAATCGTCAGAAGGACACAAAATACATTATACATGATTATAAATGTTACCACCGGGTTCGGAAAGTAGCTTTTGTTGAGAAGAACCCGGCAAGAAACTCAACAATTACTCTTTTGATAAAAATATATTATACAATGTTTTGGTGACAGTATTTATATCTCATGAATATAAGCCCATGGACACATTTCAAATGCTCAATTGTCAAATATAATAACTAAAATTTTATAAATATTTGTGAGCATATATATAAACGAATCAAATACTGAATATATAAAAAATCTTAATTAAGTATGTACTAAAAACTAATTACAAGTAGAAAACTTGGCTCAAATCGGTGTCTCTCGGGATCGTGCCAAGAAGGCTGGCAGCATTGCCACGTTGAATAGCAATGCTGTATCTCTGAGCAAGAAAAGACCCAGCCCGCTTGTCACGAGAAACTTCTACCAGACGACGTGCAACCTCTTTCAAAAGTTGATGAGCATCTGGACCCCAAGGCCCCAGAGTTTCAACCGCAAACGTAGAAAATATGTAACCTTGACCAATGCAAGCATATTTCCGGCGCTTGAGGCACTCCTGCTGAACAGCAGCAGCACCGGCCGCCACAGCAGTGCCGGGGAGATGGGACGGAGCCAACGTATCGACACACGTGGCATCCCACACCAGCGGCCGGCTCAATCTCCACGGCACCAGCGACATACAACAAACGAAATAAGTCGCTATGACAACTATTGCCCGCACAGCGCTTGTAATCCTCCTCTTCCTTCGCCCTTTTAAGCGCATAACTCGAAGGCTTTATTTCAAACCGCTATCTCCGATCAGACAGACCAATCATTTAGACAAGTCTGTTCCCTCGACAGTAGAATCTGTTTTCGTAACGAACACCAACTTAAATTAGAAAGCTTAACCCGGTCCCGAATCTTACATTCGGTTTGCCAGCTAATGTATTTAACTTTTAACGCATTGTTAAGTAAACATTTCGCACTCTAACTACTTGATTAGATGTACTGTAGGTCTAAAATGGCCACTTTGGGAGAATCATAATGTGATCCGAATATGATTCATCATCAAAATGACAAAATGATCACTTATGTGTAATTCAAATTATGATTCACGAATGATTACAATAATTGTAGATGTTAGTCCCTAACTAACTTTTTATGATGCTATTTGTCACAAAAGCAATTAATATGTTGTGGACCATTTTAGGAATCTTCATAGGAGAGTGTGAAACAGGTGAATTGCGAAATGTTAATCATTCATGAAATATAATATGAATTGCATTTAAGTGAAGAGCCGTGGTGGCCTTGAGGTTTGAGCAGTCGCCTGCTACGCAAGCGACCCAAGTTCGAATCCCAGCGGGGCCTGTATCAATGAGTTTTTCTTAAAGACTTATGTACAGTGATTTCAGACCACGTGCTTTACGGTGAAGGAAAACATCGTCAGGAAACCTGCATATTTATGAGAAGTAATTCAATGACGTATGTAAACTATCTGAGACGGCGATGGACTCACCATCTGTCACGTTGGCACTTAATCATCTTCGGTGAAAAGTGGGTGTTGTGATTACAACACCTCTGCCTACCCCTTCGGGGAATACAGGCGAGAGCATATGTATTTAAGTGACCATTTTGTCATTTCGATTATGAATCATATTCGGATCACATTATGATTCTCCCAAAGTGGCCTTTTTAGACCTACAGAGTTACATTTAAAAGTTGGTTTTCTGAATCAGTTAAAAGTTGCAATCGTACCTTCGATAAGATCGCAGCCAAATCGCTTAGGTGACACGTTGCGGGGAGTAATGTTACCAAATTACCTTATACATACATATATAATTACATACATTATATATACATACATACAGGCTCACGCCTGTGTTCGTAGATCTACAATTTTCTCCTTTTCTATCCAGGGGTTTTTTAGGGGCACATTTTTGGCACAAAGCATCGGCTAGTGGTAAATATCAATTTGAAAATAAAATATTTTTTTTTTTAACGATTACAACAGAAATAATCATAGTCTTATGTTCCACATATCATCCAATAAGCATCGACCCTTTTATAACTTCTAACAATTACACTTTACCACAACAATAAATAAGTACCTTGTTATGTATTGCGAACTCATATGTTAAAATTTGTATTACCGTTACGTATTGCGAATTCATATGTTAAAATTAGTATAATCTTCATTTTCATTTTCATTTTCATATCTTCACATATTTTCCATGTTCCAAAAGTGAAGGGTAACCTAGAATGTAAGCTCACACAGTCTTCACCCCTGAAATCATTCTATCCTTAGCTTCTTGAGGACGCACATCTGTGTAGTATAAATAAGGCTATATTAATAAAGCCAGAGTTAATTTAAAGTGAATCTTTTGTTGAAACTCAAAATACCCGTTCGAGCACTTCCGAGCCCCGATCCTGATCAACGACCAACTGCAACTGATCTCCAAATAACGAGGATCTCTCTAAACAAAAACCCATACATTGTTGGGGTCGGCATTTGATTCAACCCGATGTGACTGATCACCTGGTTTTTATACGAAGCAACTGCCATCTGACCTTCGTAATCCCTTTGAAGGGGATTTTTTTTATTGTTTCATTTTATGTGAAACCAGCTCTGTGCCGAAAATGTGCGCCTAAAAAGCCTAGACCCTGTATAGAAAAGGAGAAAATTCATTGATTTACGTGAATATAATTATTCAATGCTATCTACCTGACGTGTGGTAATATAATGAAATTATTAATCCGTCTATCTGCAGCAAATCCCCAGTAATAAGCTTCGGTATTTACTCACAGAAGTCTAAGCCCCAGACCTTCTGGGGGTCACGTCTCGACCTTCGAACGTGTGCCTGGCTACTTCCATCAGATTATTGTATTGACCAATCAACTTCTGGTATTCGGTTATGAACTGTATACAACAAATTATAGGGCTGGTAGTTATAGGACTATCTGAAGCTCTTTGTCTCTTCTCAATAAAAACATACAGTCGAATTGAGAAACTCCTTCTTTCTTTGAAGTCGGTTAGAAGGTAGTCTTCTGTATTAGACGGCTGTACCGCCAAATTTGCTAATTCTTTAATGTAATGTTCCTTAATCTATAAAGCTGATAAAATTCAAAAGCTAAACTTCAGGAACGTTTGAATATTTGCTTTAAGTACCCATCACAATATGTTTTTGAATTACTTCTCAGATATATGCAGGTTTCCTCACGTTGTTTTCCTTTAATGTAAATAAAGAACGTGGTGTGTAATCACTGCACACATTTTTTCTTAGAAAAACTCATTGGTACAGACCCCGCTGGGATTCGAAATTGCGTCTGCTACGCAAGCGACGCAAGTTCGAATCCCAGCTGGGCCTGTACCAAAAAGTTTTTCTAAAAAGCTTATGTACAGTGATTTCACACCACGTGCCTTACGGTGAAGGAAAACATCGTGAGGAAACCTGCATATTTCTGAAAAGTAATTCAATGACGTATGTATAGTGTCTGAGACGGCGATGGACTCACCATCTGTAACGTTGGCACTTATTCATCTCCGGTGAAAAGTGGGTGTTGTGATTACAACACCTCTGCCTACCCCTTCGGGGAATACAGGCGTGAGCATATGTAATTATGTCATTCTGACGATTTGAAAGTGCTTTGTATAAAGTCTAATCGAATAAAGATATTTTTAGACTTTGATTGTATACATCTGTTTTATGCGCACATTCCAACTGAAATATACGCACGTATCTTTCATCCATTACGATTTATCCCCCCATGATAGAACCGGCAAGTTATAACGAGCTTACATTAAATATTAGAGCAACATAAACATCTTAGCTATTACGTCTAATTGTAGGAAGTGGTTAATTGTTTGAATCCACTGTCGAAGTCGTTAGCGAATTATTAATCGTGGGTCGTGTCTAGTGTTACGTGGTTTACAACAATTTCAATTCTGATTTTCAATTAATTTCCTGTCGACGTATTATAATTTTATACGGTTAAAATTATACTCAAAAATTAGATTTATTTACAAATCGTCAGAATAATTAAACAAGGTTTTAAAGTTACCGCCAGGTTCGGGAGGTTGCTTCTACTGAGAATAACCTGGAAGAAATACAAAAAATAATATACAATTTGGACACAGTTCCGATTCGCAACATGAACATACATACACAATACATAACACGCCAGTATTCTCCGAAAGGGCAGGCAGAGGTGTTATAATAACAACACCCACTTTTCACCGAAGATGATTAAGTGCCAACGTGACAGATGGTAAACGTAATTACTTATCAGCCAGGTTTCTTCACAATGTTATACTTCACCGTAAATCACGTGGTGTAAAATCACTGCACATAATTTTTTAGAAAAACTCATTGGTTGAGGCCCATTGCGTAGCAGGCCCCTCGGCCATCATGGCTCTATGCCACCCATTTCAAAAGATTGCTTTTATTGAAAAGCTCTGATCGTGAAACTCAGCCACTCCTTCAAACATGACAACAACTATGAAAATTTCCAGTCTTTACACATTAATACTTTACTGGTTGACCGAGCTGTGCTCGGTTTCTTCTTCAAACAAAAAAGAAGGAAAAAGCAAGAAAAAAAAAATTTCCGGTGAACGTCAGTCTCTCCCGGGGTACTCTAGTTTCGTTATCGCCCCGTAAGCTAGAAGCTTCACCTTTGAGCTACGATAACTTGACAGATGTCGGCGAAATTTGCTGTCATATTGTAATGATATTTTATGAGTGTTTCGGTGCCTGAAAACATGGTCAAACGATGTTTTCCATAAATGAAACCTAGCTAGATCTATTTTTTGCCCCTGAAACCCCCTACATGCAAAATTTCATGAAAATCGTTGGAGCCTTTTCCGAGATTCCAGGAAGTGCTCCATAAAATCCATACAAGAATTGCTCGTTTAAATATATAAGATTAGGAGGAGGTATGACGTTTATTACGATTAGCATTTGTTTTGTCAAGGTTGGCAAAATTCAGTTCTTCAATTATGCTTACACGGGCAGATACAAGGAAACTCAAAATCACTTTAATTTCGTAAAGTTAACTTAGTTTGTAACTTGAGACAAAGCTTGTTGCTTGGGTGAACTTAACAAGTACTTCGCGTCATTAGTCATGGCTTTGCTAGAGAATAATTTAACTCCTATTTCAATTCGTTTCGTACTATATCTAGATTCTTGATGTGATTAATTGGAATTGTTTTGCCACTGTTTGTGGAAATGTGGTTGAGATTTAATAACTGCTTAGAGAGGGCCAACTATGATCGTTTAAGCAGCGCGGGTTAAGAATTTCTCAGCTTCAAAATTTGAATTTATGGTACAAAAATGGAACGTCAAAGCTCAGAAGTGCTTAATACGCTCTGATTAAACCGATGATGGTAGGCCCCAGATTCTAACCTATATTCCCCGAAAGGGTAGGGATAAGTGCACTTATAGTACGCCAGTTAAGTTTAAGTTCCATGCAATACGTACTACAAGGGCCCAAGTACTACAGGGCGAGCCTGTTGAAATTAATCATCCGGACTCCGGTCTGTTAATGGGAAATTACTGATGGAAAAACCCAATACCTTATACTTTACCCCACCCGGGAAATTTGTCCTATGTTTATGTATCTATATAAATAAAAAAAAATTATCATCCTCCTGCCCTTATCCCATGTTATATGGGGTCGGCGCAATGTGTTCTTCTCTTCCATTTCTCTCTATCAGCTGTCATTTCTGTATTCATTCCTATTCTAGCCACATCATTTTTCACACAATCCAACCATCGTTTCTTAGCTCTTTCTTTCCTCTTGTAACCATCCCTATTCATAAACAAAAATTTTCAAAATACAAATAAAAAATTTTTTTTTCAAAAAAAAATATTTTTCTCAAGAAGGCCTTTCAAAACGCATGTATGTCTGTTGTAACATCACTCCCTTAAGAGCCTTAGGATATTCACAGTCCTCCGTAGTCGGAATATAATAAAAGCTGTTCAAAATTCCACCTATGTATTGTATTATTTATAAAGAAAACAACGCCTTCGCCGAGTTTATCGAATAAAAAAGACCGTTAAACTAATCTCGCAGACGGTCGCCTACGCATAAATCATGTTTTGGTAACGAAAGGCTCTCTAAGACGAACTGCTATACGATAACGTTCAACAAGTATGCAGCCTTGTAGATTTTTTTCACAAAAATTATAATTTCAGCTTGCATTTTTCACTATTTCTTTTCGATAAGGTATGAACACAACAATAGATATTCACTTTACATCAAGAGCCGTGGTGGCCTTGGGGTTATAGCAGCCTGCTATGCAAGCGACGCAAGTTCGAATCCCAGCGGGGCCTGTACCAATGAGTTTTTCTAAAAAACTTATGTACAGTGATTTCACACCACTTGCTTTACGGTGAAGGAAAACATTGTGAGGAAACCTGCATATTTCTGAGAAGTAATTCAAAGACGTATGTATAGTGCCTGAGACGGCGATAGACTCACCATCTGTCACGTTGGCGCTTAATTAAATTCGGTGAAAAGTGGGTGTTGTGATAACAACACCTCTGCCTACACCTTCGGGGAATACAGGCGTGAGCGTATGTATCTATAAGGTATAAACACAACAATAGATATTCATTTTACATCAAATGCACAAGCATTCTGTAGCTGCACCATTGCATACTGTTGCTGACAACAGCAACAGTATGCAATGGTGCTTTTGGTAACTGTTTTACACTGAGTTGTTAACAGGACAGATATTTGGATTGATGTCATACTTCAACAAGCAAGAATACATACAAAAACCGGAGGGAAAAAAAAAATAAAATGTTTATGTACAGGTTTTGAGCGCTCAGTGAAAATAGTAGGGAGAATTTACAGGAATTTACTCGCGCTCGCGTTTATCATACCCAAAATGATAACTACGCATTGAAGACTAGCGCTCAAAACTCATGACGGTACCTGTGATATGTAAATTCTATTGCAAGAGTTAAGGAAAACATCGTGAGGAAATCATGTGTCTGAGCAGTAATTGAAAGACGTGTATATAGTGCCTGAGACGGCGATGGAATCCCTCTCTGTGACATTGGTACTTAATCATATTCGATGAAATATAGGTATTGTTGTTACAGCACCTCTGCTTACCCCTTTGGGGCACCTTCTGGGATGGCGTGAGCATATTTTTTTTACTTACTTATAATATTTTTTCCACAAACATTGGACTGATAGGACTGCATCGATATTTCCAGTCGCCACATTCTCTTCTCCATTGGAGGCCTTCTTAGCGTATCCTATCTTGCTTATATGACGCATTTACATGTACGCAAGGGTCCCCTAACACTGTTTTAGGCATTATGAGCCGAAAACGACCCTCGGGAAAGACTTAAGGTGTTTTGCCAAATCGATTTATGTTGTTTTGTTCTCCGCCTGTGTAATACCCGGCCGGCATAATAAACGTATGCCTTTAATATTTTTGTAGAATTGAAATTTATTTGTCGATGAAACATTGTATGTAACGATACAAAGATAAAAGCTTAAAAAAGAGCCATGGTGGCCTTGGGGCTTGAGCAGTCGCCTGCTACGCAAGCGACGCACTATACATACGTCTTTGAATTACTTCTTAGAAATATGTAGGTTTCCTCACGATGTTTTCCTTCACCGTAAAGCACGTGGTGTGAAATCACTGTACACAAGTTTTTTTAGAAAAACTCATTGGTACAGGCGCCTTGCGTAGCAGGCGACTGCTCAAACGTCAAGGCCACCACAGCTTTCGCATTTATAATATAAGTAGGGCAGTAGATAGTAGGATATTTGATAACAAAGTATCATAACCCTGTATAACCGTCGGCAGACGTACCGCTTACCTTTGTTAGAGTAAATAAGTCAATATTTCGTGGAAGGATGTGATGAATGAAAGAAAATAGGGTATTGAGATTGAAGGAAACAGTTTATACGAACCCAAGTGCCCGTAAAACTGGTTTTACTTCAAGACATCCACTCTCTTTTACTGGCACTGTACTAATCAGGTTGCTTAAAGCCCCGTGACGTCACTAGCACAGTCCCCACACGTGTTCGATGTCGTAAAACGTCGATATGTTTCGGAACTATATCCGGGATACGAAACATTGACACTTTATCGATTCCTCGAGTGTAGTGAAGCCGTCAATTTGTTTTTAAAGTTACAAATGTAGGTATTATACAGTTTGATATATATATTTCAAACTAGTTGATCCCGTGAACTTTGTATTACCTTTTCCATAACTTATTATTTAATTTCTCACCTAAACTCTCGTTTAAACTTTCCCTGATCTTTCACAAATATATCACAATTGAAATTACCAAAATCGGTCCAGCCATTCTCGAATTATAGCGAGACAAACTAATAGCAATATAAAAGTAATATTTACTTCTCTTAAAAAAGTGCGATCATTATATTTATTTAATTAGCCCACATTATTTTTAATATTATTTAACACTAAAGAAAAAGAAAAATATAATAAAAATTATAAATAGAACACCGAATTTAAATTAGTGTCTGCGGGAATGGTGCCCAGAAAGCTGTGTGCGTTACCTCGCTGGATCGCTAAGCTAATCCTCTGACCGAGGTAAGAACCAGCTCGACGGTCATCCACAACGACAATCCATTATTTAATAGAAAACCAATCGATATACATATGCATTCCATATATGTATTCCCAGAAGGGGTAGGCAGAGGCCACTTTTCACCGAATTTGATTAAGTGCCAACGTGACAGATGGTGAGTCTATCGCCGTCTTAGGCACTATACATACATCTTTGAATTACTTCTCAGAAATATGCAGGTTTCTTCACGATGTTTTCCTTCACCGTAAAGCACGTGGTGTTAAATCACTGTACATAAGTTTTATAGAACCAATCGAGTAATCAAATATATCGATATCCTGTATGATTTTCTCCTTTGCTCCTCTATTAGCCAGTTCGTTCGGTTAATTTTTGTTCAGCAGTTTGTTAGAGACCAGTTTAAAGTTTTATTTTCTAGTGTTTTCTCTTCATTTCTTGTTCATAGCTTGGCTGAACTTTTCCCAAAGGCAGTAGCCTAGTTTCGGAAGTAAAATAAAAATAGCACTTTTTGTGAGCAAATAACTTAAAATTCTTCTATCAACTTATTCCTTTGTCTGAAATTTCTTAGCGAAATCACTTGGAACTTTAATAAATCCTCAAATTATTGGTGCTCTGCAAAGCAAATAAATTTTTCCCCATTTGTTGTAAAGAAATGATACGTAATTTTCAAAAGAAACCCGCAAATCTATCTCTAGAAATTATCAATACGGTGGCATTTAATCATCTTTGTTAATAGATTCTAACTTTATTTAGGGCGATTTATAACATCAATAAAATATTACACTGACAGAATCTTAGCCATGAAACATGTCAGAATGAAACACTATATCAGAATAACAGAAAAACTTATTGCATAAATATGTTATTATATATAGCGAGTACTATTCATCATCTCCCTGGCCTTATCCCATACATTGTTGGGGTCGGCACTTGATTCAACCCGATGTGGCTGATCACCTGATTTTTATACGCAACCCCTTTTACGAGGAAAATCTGTGATCTGGGTTAAACCAGTTGTCAGACTATTTTAGGGCTCCGACTGACCTGTCACGATTCCCAAAGATGATAAATTGGCAACCAGGACCGACGGCTTAACGTGCTCTCCGAGGTACGGAGGGGACTCGGGCGGTCACCCATCCAATTACTGGCTAGGGTCAGGGTTGCTTAACTTCGCTAATCGAATGATATGCGCAATAGCAACTGTGCCACGAGCTCCTCATACATTAATAAATAAATAGTCTATTCTATTTTATTCTTTGGTGGAACGTATGTGCACCTCTGAATATCCCTTGGAATGAGATGTAGGACGCTTATTGGTTGTTGGAGTGGTCGACGTCTTATTAATACATACATACATATGCTCACGCCTGTATTCCCCGAAGGGGTAGGCAGAAGTGTTGTAATCACAACACCCACTTTTCACCGAAGATGATAAAGTGCCAACGTGACAGATGGTGAGTCCATCGCCGTCTCAGACACTTTACATACGTCATTGAATTACTTCTCAGAAATATGCAGGTTTCCTCACGATGTTTTGCTTCACCGTAAAGCACGTGGTATGGAATCACTGTACATAAGGTTTTTTAGAAAAACTTATTGGTACAGGGCCCCGCTGGGATTCGAACTTGCGACGCTTGGGTAGCAGGCGACTGCTCAAACCTTTAATGCCACCACGGCTCTTTTTCGGGTCTTATTAATAAATAGTTTAATACCTCATCTGGGAAAACTAACGAGAGTAAATTCGTGGAATGAATTAAATGTTTCTTACGGTACCTGAAAATTTAATTCAATTGCCACAATACGATCCCGTACACGCTCGTTCAAGCCAGACACGACGACGGGGAATAAAATGCTAAAATGTATACTAAACACTATTTAAAGGTCACCTCCCTATGAAGCAGTGACTCTCAGACGGTATGTGACAACTATTTTATCAATACAAATAAATACAATTGAATTGTCTGCTTCCAATTAACAGATTTTCGCAAAATTAATATGAAAGTATATGCGATACTGACACAAAAAAAAAATATTATAATTTTTCTCTGTCAGTCTGTCCGGCTATGTATAACTATTGTAGTTGTTTACGATCAGTATTGTTGGTAGTCTTTAATAAATTCTTATTCTTAACTATAACAGTATTTATACAAAAATACGGATAAATACAATTGAAGTGTCTATTTGTTATTCCAAAATAACAGCTTTTCTCTAAATACAAAAGTATATACGGTACTAATTTTTTTTAAATCTAATTATATTTTTATACTACATTTTAAAAATAAAGTTATATTTTTTCTCTGCCTGTCTGTCTGTTTGCTTCCAACTAATCTTCGAAACGGCTGGACCGATTTCAACCTGACTTTCACTGGTAGACAGCTAATGTTACAAGGAGTAACTTAGGCTAGTTTTATTCAAAAACATTCTTAGGGCTCCACGAGTCACCCATGAAATTTAGTCTACGCTAGTGAAACTGCGGGGCACAGTTAGTTTCGAATAAATATACCCTCAACCTTAAAGGCAGAAGATAATTCAAATTCAAATTCAAATTCAAAAGTCAAATTCAAATTCAAAATATCTTTATTTGATTAGACTTCTTGCAAAGTACTTTCAAATCGTCAGAAAGACACAAAATACATAATACAGGATTATAAATGTTACCACCGGGTTCGGAAGGTAGCTTTTGTTGAGAAGAACCCGGCAAGAAACTCAACTAATACTTTTTAAAAAAAATATATATTATACAATGTTTTTGGTTACAGTATTTATATCTCATGAATATAAGCCCATGGACACGGCACTAATGCTCAATTGTCAAATATAATAACTAAAATATTACAAATATTTGTGAGCATGGCAAAAAATCATAACTCAGTTCAAGTGGCAGGTAAAAGCTAAAGACAAGAATGGCACATACCCGGTTATCCGTCCAGACAACTCCTCATTCTCACCAAGTAAGCACCAACGAGCACTGTTCGCAATAAAAACTTCATCGTGTTCGCTTTATTGAGATAACCCGGTGAATTACTCTAGGGTGCAAATTAGTTGCGGTATTTTTGCTTCATTCAACAAATATAAATCTGGTTTATACATTTTACGTCTTCATTTTAATTCTTTAGAGGAATAAATGGAATTTTAAATCGCTGTGGTCTGTACTAGTAATAAAACGAGGAAATATAAGATTGTTTGTTTGCATTGGCTGCGAAACACCTGGACAGATTTTAAAAAAACACCGTTGGAAAGCTACACCTGTGGAAATATTTGTTCCTAAGTGACATACGCTTTATACCTAAAATACATATAAAATAATACACCTACTGCCTTAATTTTAACTTGACATACATGACAGAAAAGTGGGTGTTGTGATTTCAACACCCACTTTTTACCGAAGATCATTAAGTGCCAACGTAACAGATGGTGAGTCCACCGCCGTCTCAGACACTTTACATACGTCTTTGAATTCTTCTAAACTTCTCAGAAATATGCAGGTTTCCTCACGATGTTTTCCTTCACCGTAAAGCACGTGGTGTGAAATTACTGTACATAAGTGTTTTTAGAAAAACTCATTGGTACAGGCCCCGCTGGGATTCGAACTTGCGTCGCTTGCGTAGCAGGCGATTGCTCAAACCTCAAGGCCACCACGGATCTTACCATGGCATGATTAATAATACCATCAGTCTGACTGTACCCTGCAAACTTTGTAATTTACAAAAATAACGGCCCCCTGGTTACTTAATTTTTTTCATTACGATATAACCTAATAAAAAAAAACATTGTACCGCGTTTTTTTCTCGTGACTACTACATGAGTTGCGTAAATTTAAAATACACAACTTCCATTAGATTTAGATACACAATTAATTCTCCCAAATTATACAATGTGATTATTGTGATCAAGAACTCCATTTGTTATGTCAAGCGTCGAGACACTTTCTGTCAAAATTCAAAAAATTCTACATACATACAATTGAATTACTTCTCAGAAATATGCAGGTTTAGGAGTTTTCCTTCACCGTAAAGCACGTGGTGTGAAATCACTGTACATAAGTTTTTTTAGAAAAACTCATAGGTACAGGCCCCGCTGGGATTCGAACTTGCGTCGCTTGCGTAGCAGGCGACTGCTCAAACCTCAAGGCCACCACGGCTTTTTTTTGATTAAAAAAATTCTAAATTCAAAATAGATTTATTCGATTAGACTTTTTACAAAGTACTTTCAAATCGTCAGAATGACATAATCCTTATATACAATATTATAAGCCCAACGACTATGACAACAACGACATTGCATATAAGTTTTTACAAAAACTCATTGGTACAGGCTCCGTTGGGATTCGAAGTTGTGTCGCTTGCGTAGCAGGCGAATCTTAATAACCAATCTTACTCATTGTAACTTTTTCCGTCGCATATTAACCATCCCATACTTAGCCCTTTGAAATTACCCCTATCTGGGAGTGAATAACAAATGTCCAATTTATCTCTTAGATTAAAGTAATGGCCGTCGTAAAAATGGCGCAAACAAAATAGATGTTTTTTCAGCGGAGCAATAATCTAAAGCGCCGTGCGTCAGATCGAAAAGTATCTACAAATTTATCTTGCTTGAGTATTTTGGTGGATTTTGAAGTTACATTTTATAGTTATTAAGTTAAGTCAAGTCAAGTCAAAAGTATATTTATTCGATTAGACTTTTTACAAAGTACTTTCAAATCGTCAGAATGACATAATCATACAGGATTATACATGCTACCGCCAGGTACGGAAGATTGCTTTTACTGAGAAGAACCTGGCAAGAAAATCAGTAATTACTCTTTTAATAAAGAAATTTACAGCTTTGAGTAATACAATATAAATCATAAAAAATATATATAAGCCCATGGACACAGTTCCAGTGCACAAAAGTCGATATAAAAAAAAATTAAAAACTAAAAATAAGTACTACGAATAATTGTGTAGCTTGAGATGACCAGCCCCCACTAGCAGTCCTCCAGAGAGCCTCAAAACAAATTAAAACTCAATGAGCTAGTAATAAACCATGGTACGTCCGCTTATCTGGCAACTTACAAACCGCTAATGAAACAAAGGGCCTCCGGGATGACCGATACACAGGATGTTCGCAAACGAGGCAAGTTGTTGTAAATGGCCTAAGTTGCAGCGCCACCTGGTGGACTCAAGTTACAAGTTTTGATTGAACGATTTGCGAAAGGAATAAGAATTTAAAGTCGTGTTTTGAATTGTTTTAGCTTTATTCGCAATGAAAGTTGCCAATTTATCATCTTTGGCAATCGTTACAGGTTAGTCGGAGGCCAAAAATAGTCTGACAACTGGTTTAACCCAGATCACAGATTTTCCTCGTTGAAGGGGGTGCGAAAGTTAGAGGGCAGTCGCTTCGTATAAAAATCAGGTGGTCAGCCACATCGGGTTGAATCAAGTGCCGACCCCAACAATGTATAGGATAAGGCCAGGGAGATGATGTTCGCAATGAAAGTAGAAAAATTAAAAAGTAACGAATAAATTACAATGAAAATGATAAGGCACTTATGAACGTCGAAGAATTGACCACCGGTTCGGAAACTAGCCGGATATAAAATAAGGTCTAAAAAAATATACACATAAATAAAATGTGAGTGTCTGTTTGATGCATATGAAAGAATATAAGGTACGAAATAGGTACAAAAAAATCAATTTTTAAAAATTTTGTTTTTCTCCATTTTCCGCTCATCTCAGAAACGGCTGGACCGATTTAAAAGGGATTTTCATTTACAGATAGCTAATATTATAAGAACTCATTTAGGGTACATAGTTTCTATTGTTACGCAGGGCACAAGTAGTCACCCGTATAATAAAAAAGAGTGAGAGAGGATTCATGAAACTGAGTATATTAAAAGAATACGCGGATGATGCAAAAAGAAATAATTTTAACCAAAATAAATTGTGTTTACTCCCGAAAATATTTAATAGAATAAAAATGCTGGAATGCGATCATAACCAGCTGGAAACGGCAAGTAAAAAATGACACTGTCATTGAGAGCGGCTATAAATGTCTCTTTGTAACGATAAATTGTTAAGAGGGAAGTGCATTTTTATACCGCAGTTGTAATGAAAGGGGTTCTCAAGTACCCGAAAGAGTCACTTGTGTATTATCCTGTTTATGAACGGGGAAGTTGTTGTACTTTGTGGGGATTTGGGTTAAGGCTCTAGGGACAGGTTGCTCTCTTCAAAGATGGGGTTTGCAATAACTTGAATTAAGGACTTTGGACCTTTTCATAAAATAAAAGTACCGTAGTAATGTGGGGTTTGAGCTGTCGCCTGCTACGCAAGCGACGCAAGTTCGAATTCAAAGTCACAAAGAGTTTTTCAAAAAAAAATGCGCAGAGATTTCTCACCCCGTGGCTTACGGCGAAAAAACTTGTATATGTCTGAGAAGTAATTCAATGCCCCGCTGGGATTCGAACTTGCGTCATTTGCGTAGCAGGCTTGCTGAAACCACAAGGCCAGCACGGCTCTTTACTTCTAATACTAAACTTATTTTGATTCCCAACCACTTGCATGAATGACTATAAACCAATCTTCTCTTTCTTAGTCTTAAGAAACAGAAGAAGAGAGTTCAATCAATCGTCAAAATGTACCATTACGTATTCATAAGCAACCATTTTGATTCAACAATCTCCAATTGATACAAATAAGGTAGCCACAAACACAACCGAACACTCGACCGCGGAGTACTTTCATTAACAAAACACAAAGAGTGGAAGTAAGGAGGCTGTATATCTTACGCCAAATTGCCTATAAATTTTTATTATGGCCACTCTTATTTGAGGTACAGAGGTTTTCCAGATAAATAGGCGCGTTTTATTATGGAAGAGTGACCATGAGTTGCGAATAACGTTTGGTTTCCCTTCACTAGTTTTGAATTGTAGTTTTCTTTGAGGACATTAAGTTATTTATGTATCAATTTGGATGCTCAGTTCTTCTCTAAAGGGTCCCCAAGCGATAAGCACAGCTGTGTGCGTGCTAACGTGTCTGATGGTGAGTCTTCACTGCCGCCATCACAAGTCATCGCGTCGACGTAAACGCAGATTTGTATGGGATCGAAACAGCGCCGTTTTTTGGCCCAAAGATGACGCTATTGTTAGCCCATACAAATCTGCGTTTACGTCAACGCGAATTTTGAATTATAAATTGTGGCGGCGATTTTAAGAAAACTCGCGCTAGGCACTCAGATCACTTCACATTATGCCTTTTCATATCTTCTCAGATATATGAGTGTCTTTGTCACGATGTTTTCGATACAATAATCTCGTTGTATTATGGACAAATTAATTGAGAATATTTTAGTGTATTTAGTTGATGTAGTCAAACTATGCAATCACCAAAAAAAAAATGTTGTAAGTTGTTTTTTGCATGTTGGAAGTAATCCAAAAAATTATTTATCCGACTTCAAAGATCTTTCCAAATTTATAAAGTGATTTGATGCGCGGCCGAAGCAACAGACAAACACCAGAAATAAATACCGTTAAAACAATATTGAGGTTTTGTATTTTATCAACGAAAGTCCCGGGACACCAAGTCGGCCGACCACAAAATAGAATTTTCCATCACATTACCACAAAACTGGCGGTTCTTTTACAAGTCAATAAGACTTTTATTGTAAAGGCCTCTTAAATTGAAACAACTAAGATGACTGGATGACCCTAGGATTTTTTTCTTTGATTGTTGTAAGTACTGATTCGAATGCTATGTTTGTTTGATCTACATATATATATGAATAAAAGAAAGTCGTGTTAGTTTCACAATTAATAACTCAAGAACGGCTGAACCGATTTGGTAATTTTCAGCCAAATCGGTTCAGGCGTTCTTGTGGGGAGTTAACTTAGA
This sequence comes from Watsonalla binaria, assembly GCA_929442735.1. NCBI lineage: Eukaryota > Metazoa > Arthropoda > Insecta > Lepidoptera > Drepanidae > Watsonalla > Watsonalla binaria. The sequence continues at coordinate 7,962,270 of OV838938.1, forward strand.
ACCACGAGAAGGATATAAGATACTATACCCCGAAAAATATTTACATATAGATAAATAAAAATGATATGTCTCTTTGTAATTTCAAATTAACGGCTTTTCACTTAATGCATATGAAATTCTATAAATTTCATACATAAAAAAAACAATTTCAAATACTTTTTTTTGTTTATTTGTCTGTCTGTGTGTTCTGGGTAAACAGAAGCGTCTGGACCGATTTCTACGGGATTTTCACTGACAGGTAGTTGATGTTAATATAATGAAAACTAAATCTAAGCGGGTAAAACCGCGGGGCACAGCTCATATTTACTAAAATACTTGTAACAGTATCATGTAATCTGCGTGATTTTGCTTTAACTGTCCTATAAATATTAATAATTTTCGCATCTCTCCCGAAATTCTGAGCTCCCCAATGTCTGGGTAACATAACATTAATTAAAATTAGCATATCTGAGATGACGCATTTATTTCCTAACATTTTTCATTAGAAGAAACATAGGCCGTTACGTCAATTAATTCACTCGTATCACAAAGAATCCAATATCTAACAACAATAAAACATAATCTATACAGATAAAGAAAATTGAAGTGTCTGTTTGCAATTCCAAAATAACAGCTTTTCACTAAATGCCTATGAAAATAAGTATATACGGTACTAAAAATACAATTTTTAAAAGAAAAGGCTGGACAGATTCCAGCGAGATTTTCACTGGTAGATAGCTGATGTTACAAGGAGTAACTCAGGCGACTTTTATTAAAAAAACACAAAAGGGTTCCGCGGGTCACCCATTAAACACACAGCACATCTAGTCTATACTAATATTATAAAGAGGAAAGATTTGTACGTATGTTTGTAACGGCTTGACTCAAAAAGTACTTGACCGATTTTTAAAAAAATATCACTATTGAATGCTACATTATCACTGATTAATATAGGCTATATTTTATCCCCATACTCCCACGGGAACGAGAACTACACGCGTGTAACCGCGTGACGTCCGTTAGTTATTATTCCTTTGAGACCTTATTAACTGCAGGACAATAACACTACTCAAAAGTAGTATTTGACTGCGATCTTCCGAGTATGCTCACGGCGTCCCAGAAGGGTCCCCGAAGGGGTAAGCAGAGGTGTTTTAACAACAACACCCACATTTCACCGAGTATGATTAAGTGCCAACGTGACAGAGGGTGAGTGCATCGCCATCTCAGGCACTATACTTACGCCTTTGCCTCTTCCGTGTATATAATATATACTACACTAATATATACCACTATATATAAGTATAGGTTTTGTGACACGTTCGATCGTCATCACATGACCTTGCATTTTTCGCCTTTCTTGTAAAGAGATGTAAAACTTCCTACACTCGCCGCTAGGGGCGCTTTTTTACGCCCCTATACAAAATTATCTCCCTGGCCTACATACATTGTTGGGGTCGGCACTTGATTCAACCCGATGTGGCTGATCACCTGATTTTAATTCGAAGCGACTGCCATTTGACCTTCGCAGCCCCTTTAAGGAGGAAAATCTGTGATCTGGGTTGAACCAGTTGTCAGACTATTTTAGGACTCCGATTGACCTGTAACGATTGCCAAAGATGCTAAATTGGCAACCGGGACCGACGGCTTAACGTGCTCTCCGAGGCACGGAGGGAACTCGGGCGGTCACTTAATCTTAACTTCTTAACTTTGCTAATCGAATGATATGCGCAATAGCAACTGTGCCACGAGCTCCTCCAGGCAGGAGATATCGTGAACGTAAAAATATGTAAAAACCAATGCTTGGGGCACTGCAAGGTACAGTCGCCAGCCGGGCAGCTTCAGATATCGAATGGAAGATCCCTTTATAGCCTACATAATTAAAAATATACCTATATAATTATGATCTATGCATATTACACTTGGCATATATATTTCAGGATTGTGTCCGTATATAAAAGGAGATTTGGTCCAATCAGTCTCTTGATTCTGTTCTAATAGGGCTAAATCGGGAAAATAATCCGTTAAGTCCTGCTAACTCCCCATTGGAAGGATTGAGTTATGGGTAAAGCCCCCAAGAACATAATATCTAGGTATTAATTGGTATTACCTCAAGGCCACCACGGCGCTTCATTAATTGGTATTATAATGGTGAATCAAACTACATACGTAGGACTGAAAGAATATCAATACAAAATCGAAAAAACCTTTATTAGTTTAGTAATTTTGATTTGAAAATACTTTGTTGTAAGTGTAGTTAACTACCTGATTACACAGGTTATAGCCCAGTTCTGGAGGTTTCTTTTACTGAACAGCATCCAGCGCAGCACTTAATCTTCTTTCAAAAATATAATATGATATGATGAAAAAAAATATATATATATTATATCATGCTTTTAGATTCATAACCACTCTTGCAATATTCTAAGAAATCTCAGGTAATGAAGTTTTTGGATATTTAAATTCAAATAATATAAAAATTAACGCGTTACAACTATCACTATTAAATTTTGTTGTTACATACAGATAAGAAATAATTATTCTGTGTCTGGGTTTCCATTCGATTTCGTTTAAAACAGTCCATTTGCATTGTGCTTTTTTAAGTTAAATTGCGATGTAGCCCATTTTTCAACAATGGCCCCTACAATCTGACCGTAGTTCCAACAATGGGCCCCGAAAATGAGCTCCAACCAAACTCTACCCAGTCCATGAAACAATAAGTCAAGAACACACTCCACATTCTGCTAGAACAATGAGCAATATTTTGTATGTTTGCCTTTTATTGCAGTGTTAAACTAGCTTTATTTTCATAGTCTCGTTCTTTCTCGAAGGATAATATGATAAAGTTATTTATTATGGTTTACAACTGAAATAAAATATATTAAAGAAATTCAAATAATTATAAACAGTATTTTTAAGCCTAGCAGTGTATTGTTTGTGTGATTTTAGAATATATTATAAAAATATGCTCACGCCATCCCAGAAGCGGCTTACCGTTTCGGGGACCCTTCTGTGACCCTCTTTGTACTTACAGCACCCACGGTTTTTTCCCAGACATCCATGATTTTGTTGCCAAAACCTCCACGGCTTTTATTTTGGTATATAAATGAATTCTCACGACATCCAAAAAATTTAATTGTCGTGGAGTTCGCGGGAATTAATGTATGAAAGTTTATTTTGCTGTGAATGTCTGGGAATAAGCCATTACACCGAAGTGATTTGGTGAGTCTATCGCCGTCTATTCAGAATCATTTACATTTTCCTATACTACTAAGGTGGAAAAAAGCATATGGTAAATTATTCTTTGGTCATTACTATACCCATATTCATGGATTAGAATTTGAGATGACCTAGCGTAATGTTTTGTGCGAATCGCCCATTGCTTAGTAGTAGATCGCGCTGTGTGTAATATAAACCATAGTATTAATAGGAAAATTGTTCTGTCAATAGTCAGGTCAGGAAACTTAGGAAATTAAGCAGAGGTTATAATTGCGCTACTCTAGTATAACTCACGCGTGGTGTCATCTCACAGCTGAACTGCTGAACATGTTTTCTGCAATCTGGACTTCTAAAAGGTAGTAGGCTGTGTCATCTCCCTGTCCTTATCCCATGTATTCTTGGCTGATGTGGCTGATCACCTGATTTCAAAATTGACTTATTTTTTACGGTAGAAAAACGCTCTAACTATGGACACATCTTCTAAGGACCACTTGAAGACATCAACTTTGCACCGTATAACGTTTGATCAAACGGTTCAAAATGTAAACTACTGCAAGTATATAACAATCCCTAATTTATTCTTCCAAGACAAAATATGTCAAAGGTCTTTTTGTATGCCAGCAGCGATTATGTTATTTCGCAGCCGATGTTCATGCTTATCTCTATTGAATTGAGTCGAAGGCGAGATACTGCATCCGTGACACAACATTTAGATATGAAGTAGGCAATGTGAATGAAACAATTATATGTCACATTGGCAGTTAAATAATATGTATGTGGATAGTAGGTATTCTTATAATTCTGCCTATCCGTTTTTAATGTATAAATTAATAAACAAAGGACAATTTGATTAAGTGGTTTGAACTAAATTAATGAATGAGTCGTGGTGGCTCAGTGGTTTGCGTATTCGCATGCTACGCAGCTGACGCAAGCTCCAAACCCAGCAGTTTTTGTATATATCTGAGAAGAATGTCAAAGATCTATGTGCCTGAGACGGCGACGAACTCACATAAAGGGGGTTTAGGCATACTTTATGCTCACGCCATCCCAGAAGTGTCCGCGAAGAGGTAAGCAGAGGTGTTGTAACAACAATACCCACATTTCACTGAATATGATTAAGTGCCAACGTGACAGAGGGTGAGTCTATCGCCGTCTCAGACACTATAAATACGTCTTTGAATTACTTCTCAGACATATGCAGGTTTCCTCGCGATGTTTTCCTTCACCGTAAAGCATGTGGTGTGAAATCACAGTACATAAGCTTTTAGAAAAACTCATTATTACAGGCTTGCGTAGCAGGCGACTGCTCAAGCCCCGAAGCCACCGCGACTCTTTTAGGGGCTTAGAAAATAATTCAATTCAATTCAAAATATCTTTATTTGATTAGACTTCTTACAAAGTACTTTCAAATCGTCAGAAGGACACAAAATACATTATACATGATTATAAATGTTACCACCGGGTTCGGAAGGTAGCTTTTGTTGAGAAGAACCCGGCAAGAAACTCAACAATTACTCTTTTAAAAAAATATATATTATACAATGTTTTTGGTTACAGTATTTATATCTCATGAATATAAGCCACGGACACAGTTCAAATGCTCAATTGTCAAATATAATAACTAAAATATTACAAATATTTGTGAGCATGGCAAATTCCAGCCAGTCAAAGCAAAGATCAAACTAAGATTAATTAATTGTAGCAAAAGTACAGTGCCAATGGGATTATTTACAATAATTTTCCGACAAAGATACATCCCAGGGTTCCTTATCACAAATATAATCACTTACAGTATAATATCCTTTTTTGAGCAAAACTGCTTTGATGGTCTCTTTAAATTTATTGAAGGGCAAGTTTACAATTTCTGTTGGTAATTTATTTTAGAAGCGTGTGCACTGTCCTAAAAATGAGCCATGTACTTTCTGTAAGCGATGCGCAGGCACTACTAAGTAATAAGTAATTTCTAAATAGTTATTTAGACCTTCCCTTGGAGTGTTAGGAGCTTCATCACTTGGGTATCACATTAGATTTGAAAACAACCAAGTCAGACCCTTAAGGATAAGCAAGAATACGAGTCACTTCTGTACACACAACAAACAAATTGAATAAATGTTGACACGCTGCGAGAAAGGGTGAAACAATTTATAGAAAACGTTTATAAAGCATGTGAGTTTCGTACAAGATATTATTTACTGCGCAAATATTTGAGCGCTAGACGTTTAATACTTGAGAGATTTATTTAAGCTAGACATGACGGTCGCGATAAAGTTTCATTTACGCCTTAAGACCTCGAATCGGACTGTAAGCTTGGGAACAAAGACATGACGGAAAAAGTAGGGTTGGTTCCATTGGTTTTACATTAAACTTACATACATATGCTCTCGCCTATATTCCCCGAAGGGGTGGACAGAGGTGTTGTAATAACAACACCCAATTTTCATCTGAGATGATTAAGAACCAACGTGACAAATGGTGAGTCTATCGCCGTCTCAGGCACTATACAAACGTCGTTGAATTTCTTCTCAGACATATGCAGGTTTCGTCATTCAAATTCAAATTCAAAATCAAAATATCTTTATTCGATTAGACTTATTACAAAGTACTTTCAAATCGTCAGAAAGACACGATTACATAGGATTATACATGCTACCGCCAGGTTCGGAAGGTTGCTTATACTGAGAAGAACCTGGCAAGAAACTCAGTAATTAAACTTTTAAAAAAAAAATTACAGCTTTGAGTAATACAATATAAATCATAAAAAATATATATAAGCCCATGGACACAGTTCCAGTGCACAAAAGTCGATAAAAAAAAAATTCAAAACTAAAAATAAGTACAACGAATAATTGTGTAGCTTGAGATGACCAGCCCCCACTAGCAGCACCTGTTCACAAGTATGACGAGAATGCCAGCCATGATGTTTATACGTTGTAGATACTAGGTGAAGGCGGAAATCAATCGAGTTGTGTGTATATTAGGTGAACCATGCATTGTAATATAGGTAAGGAGTCGTGGTGACCGTGGGGTTTAAGTAGTCGCCTGCTGCGCAAACGGCGGCAGTTCTAATCCCAATGGTATGTATCAATGAGATTTCATAACAACTCAAGTACATTAATTTCACCCACGTGCTTTGTGGTGTAGGAAAACATCGTGAAGAAACCTGCCCGTCCGAGTAGTAATTCAATGACAATTAATAGTGCCTGAGATGGCGATGGACTCACCCTCCCTCACGTTGGCATCTTCGGTGAAAAGCGTTGTTGTAACGACACCGTTGCTTACCTCTTCGAGGACCCTTCTGGGATAATAATAATTTGATCTTGTTTTCAAAACAAGTTATCTCACATATTTTTGGTGCTGGTAATAAAAGCTTTTACCTGTTCAGATAAATGGTCTCCTAGTATTACAATTCACTCTGGCCTTCTGGCCCATGGGATTAAAATTCTGGGTAATATACCATTACACTATACCTGACGGCTGAGAACACAATATAAAATTGTTACCATTGTTATGACGTACTATAAATTCTCAAAAGAGATTGGGTGAATGTGTACAGGATTAATTTTCAATGTGTGCGTACCATGTCCATGTGTACGGAAGGCCATACTCAAAACTATAAGGAATATCGAAAAGTATTATGATATCAATGAAAGCGAATACTATTAAAACTAAAAATAAGATCAATATCCCTGGAAAAACAAACTCTAGGTTAATAATATATATTACTAGCAGACGTCACGCAGGTTTGACTCGCGTAGTTCCCGTTCTCACGGGGATAAAATATAGCTATGTTACTGCTGAAGACGTAGCTATCCATTGCTGAAAGAATTATTTTTCAAAATCGGTCAAGTAGTTTAGGAGCCTATTCAATGCAAATAAACTAAAAAAGCAATCAAATATTTCCTCTTTATAATATTTTCCGTCTTACCTGTCTATAGATAAAATAATTGAATCTTATTGAAACAATGTTAATTTAGGAGCTGGTATGTGTTTGGAGTTTGAATGTTTATTAATGTATGCTTTGCGTTCCGCTATGTCATAACAAACGATAAAAGTATTGTCATAACATCTCAATGTTATTTACAAAATGTCATCATCATACTGTGATATATATTACAAACCTTTCAATACCATGACGATCTATTCTCGGTAATTAGTGACTAGTGCAAGTTTTCATAAAATTTGTATAGGATCAAAGCAACGCCATCTGTCGGCCCAAAGATGGCACTAATGTGATCCTATAAGTCAACGCGGTGACTTGTGATGGCGGCAATGAAAAACGCACACTAGGCCCTCTGATACATTTTGCATCCCTTTCTGTGACACGTTGCTCTCCCGCTCTTCATGACAAACGCATTCAAGCGAAACAAAACATTTAAACTACCGAGCAATCAACAAACAGTTGGCTCACTCGCTTCGTTCAAGACGCGCGTGCGCATGTTTGCTATTTCATTTGTTATTTCTCCTTCAAGTTAAGTGATAATGACAGTCTCAGTGCCATACGATACGTAAGTATTTACTTATATTATCAACAAGTGTTAATTTGGTAGAATAATTACACGATTAAGCAGTGACAATAGTTAGTAATCAAATATGGACGAAACATTTGCAAAGCGTGTGAGATCGACGTCGCTGGCGCAGCCAAAATGGTTGCGTTGCGTTTTATGCACTTTTTTTTAAAAGTCAATTTTATACTGTCTGAACGAACTGGAGTTGTTTTAGCTGCAGTATTTACCAAAACCAATCCCAACACTCCGTCGCTTGTAAACCCTACTATTATTATTCTTAGTTGTTAATTTTTTTTTTAAATCGACTTTTGTGCAGTGGAACTGTGTCCATGGGCTTATATATATTTTTTATGATGTTTATTGTATTACTCAAAGCTGTATATGTAATTTTTTTTTAAAGAGTAATTACTGAGTTTCTTGACAGGTTCTTCTCAGTAAAAGCAACCTTACGAACCTGCAGCATGTATAATCCTATGTAATCGTGTCTTTCTGACGATTTGAAAGTACTTTGTAAAAAGTCTAATCGAATAAAGATATTTTGAATTGAATTGAATTGAATTATTAACACGAAAGTTTGTAATGTATGGATAAATATTAGTTACTCGTTCACGCAAAAACTACTACATAGATTTTGATGAAGCTTAACAATAATATAGCTTATATATTAAAATAACACATAAGGTATAAGAAATACATTTTCGTGGTAGTTAAATTATATGCGGGGATCAGCTAGTTAAGTATAAGACAATCTAGCTCCAACAATTTGAGGGAATGAGGGATGATTATAAAACGTGTTGACACTAACGTTACGAGTTAGGGACTTGGCGAGATCACTGTAGATCATTTAACTTACATTTCTGAACATTTAGGATCCCTCTTTGAAGCGTTATTACTCAAAGTAGCAATAACTTTACCGCGTTTACGCTTATTAAAGGCATAACAACATTATCTCGCGCTTGTGCTAATAGAAGCTAAAATATATATGCTCACGCCATCCCAGAAGGGACCCTGAAGGGTTAAGCAGAGGTGTTGTAACAACACCCACATTTCACCGAAGATGATTAAGTGCCAACGTGACAGATGGTGAGTCCATCGCCGTCGCAGACACTTTAAATACGTCATTGAATTACTTCTCACAAATATGCAGGTTTCTTCACGATGTTTTCCTTCACCGTAAAGCACGTGGTGTGAAGTCACTGTACATAAGTTTTTTAGAACAACTCATTGGTACAGGCCCCGCTGGGATTCGAACTTGCGTCGCTTGCATAGCAGACTGCTCAAACCTCAAGGCCACCACGGCTCTATTGAGCTACAATTTAAAAAAAAACATTAGGATTCCGTGGGTCACCCTTCAAGTAAAATCTACGCGGGTGAAACCGCGGGGCATAGCTGGTCTATTGTAAAATTAATGTACTTCCACTGAAGCATTGATTTCTACGAACAATTGTAGGAATTCCCCCCAAAGCTTACAATAACTGTTCATTACCACATGCTTATGAGGTCTTATGACGTAGAACTTATGACGTAATATTAAGGAGAATTGTAGCGCATTTTTTTTTTATCGGTCGAGTCAGCCACTACCTGAGGCAGTTATTATCAATACAGGTTTCACTAGCAAACATGTGCGGCGGTGCAATAATTTTAACAAATATTTTTTCCTTGTTAGAAATGAGGAAAACGACATTGATTTTTGGGTTTCAAAATGTATCTAAAGTTTTAAAACTTGTGTGATTATCTCCTACATCCTACACAGTTAAAATTGTTTTAAAAACCTTAACAAATACTATAAGTTATTAGATAGATTTACATACATGCTTATGACTTCATCTTCTTTAATTTAAGACTCTTGCCTCCCTTGTGCATGAGCCTTGACCTCTTGATACAACACTACTCCCACTCTCTCCTTAAGCTGAAGCTTCTTCTTGGTCTTCATCTTCGCCGTTTGATTTCCCCTTCCAGTATGCATATGACTTTACCACAGTATAACCATGACCTTACTCAAGCAATACGGAATCTAGGAAAAAATCGTTCAAAATTACACACTTACACAGACGCACGCTGGATAATGGGCAAGTGGTCTTGGCGTAATGTCAGTTCGGCTGGAGGCACTTTTGTGTCGCCCTTTTGTCTGGTTAAGCATTGGAGGTGACTCCACCAACTGCGAGAGACCATATCAAAAAGAAAAGAAATTATTTCGGTAAAGGGTGTCACGTCATAGGCTTCGTAGCCGATCGCGTATACGTCCCTTTAGTATCAGTGTTATACAGACGTTTTTCTAAATAACTTTGACAGTAAACAAAGGAGTAAATTTTAAAAACGTTAAAGAGTGACAACCCTGACGCCTGATGGAGCAATTTCAAGATCAAATTTCATTAACTTTGTTTACATTCCATACTGCTAAGAAAGCTTATATTTATGCTGTCACCAAAGCATCCTTGTTAACGAGTTCACTGCTAACGACGCGTATGTGCGTCCAACTGTTAGAGAATTTACGAAGAAGTTGAAATGTTAGCAGTGAATGTGTTAATGTACAAGTATGTCATGTTCATATTATTAGACTTTTATCGTCCTATCTGTATGGAAATACTAATAACCCTTACGCCCACCAGTGACTGATACTGGCAGCTATGACAAAGAGTATTCCTAGATCCGTCATGAGTTTTGAGCACTCAGAGATAATAGAGGGGGTATTTTATTTACGTCGCGGATAACATGCAGACAGAGAAAGAATAATTAAATTATTAATATGCATACAAGGTCAGCGCTGATAATTTCTGACTGCAACAGTAATAATGATAAAGACCCTGGTTGAACGAGTTGTGCTCGGTTTCTTTTTAATGACGTTTTCTGATATATGTATGCTGAAAAAAGAAAAAATTTTACCCGTGACCGTCAGTCTCGAACTGGGGTACTCTAGTATCGTTGTAGCTCCGTAGGCTGGAAGCCTCACGTTTGAGCTACCATACTTTGACAGATGTCGGCGAAATTTACTGTCGTATTGTAATGATATTGTATGACTTTTTCAGTCCCTGAAAACATAGTCAAAACGATGTTTTCAAAAAATGAAACCTAGCTAGACAATTTTTTTGCCCCTGAAACCCCTCAAATACTAAATTTCATGAGATTCAGATTCTATATATAAAAGAATTGCTCGTTTAAATGTTTAGAAAATTATTTAGCTTCCGCATAGATTTACCAGATCATCGGGAGTAGGCAGCAGCTAAGTTCGCAATATAATATGGATGAATTCGCGTAGAATTTATACAATTTATAGAATTGAATAATTTAATGCTCATCAGTGTCATGCGGAATATTAATGATGCATCCAAATTCCGTCATCATGGAAACCATGCGTTCACTGTGACTTCAAGTAATGTGACATGTTTGAACGTCGTCGAAATCATTGCGCTTCAGCCTGTTACGAAATGTGTTATCCGCCATCTTTGGAATTCAACCACCAGGCGCCTCCGAAAACGTCCTAACCTAATTTCGTGCCACAGAATAAAGGCAATGACAGTTGAATTAAAATAAAGAACACGATAAAATCCACACTTGGGGTAATTGTGTTGATACATATTCGGAGGCGGGTTGTGGTTGAATTCCAAAAAGGTGAATCAACACTTTTTGAACCACAGCAAATACGCGTTCGAATGTCCACAATGCTATATCAATTCAAAATATCTTTATTTCATTAAACTTTTAACAAAGTACTTTCTTTATATTACTTCTATTTCTATATATTATAAATGCTACTACCAAGTTCAGAAGGTTGCTTTTACTGAGAAGAACTTAATCATGGACAATCCTATACTTGGGATACTGTCTCTTGTTCTCATCATAATCTCTCTGGCCTTCTCCCATACATTGTTGGGGTCGGCACTTGATTCAACTCGATGTAGCCGATCATCTGATTGTTATACGAAGCTACTGCCATCTGACCTTCTCAACTACTACGAGGAAAATCGATAATCTGGGTTATCTTTTGTTCAGAAAATTACCTAAAAAGGCACAGATAATATGTCAACATATAGTAGAAATAAAACAATTCGTGACAAAACGTGAGAAACTCCAAACCAACAACAATTCAATTGGAACCAAAACAGCAAGGTGATTGAACAAACAGAGACAATTGCTACAGTGGCGTTTTTATAAACATTGCATTGTATAGCTGTAGGTAAGAACATTCCCGACATTTGTATTAAGTGACGCATATTATTAATAACTAGCAGACGTCACGCTGTTTCACCCGCGTAGTTCCCGTTCCCGTGGGAGTACGGGGATAAAATATAGCCTATGTTACTCGCTGATAATGTAGCTATCCATTACTGAAAAAAATAAAAGGGCTGAATTCTACAATTATCATGTCTTATTATGCTAAATAACAAGTTATTTATTATTACTTTGCCCCGCAGTTTCACCCACGTAAATTTAATTTCATATACCCAGGTGACCCGTGGAACCCTAACCATCATCATCTCCCTGGCCTTATCCCATACATTGCTGGAGTCAGCAGTTGATTCAACCCGATGCGGCTGATCACCTGATTATTATACGACTGCTATCTGACCTTCGCCACCCCTTTTAGGAGGAAAACCTGTGATCTGGGACTTGTCGGACTATTTTAGATGACCTGTAACGATTGCCAAAGATGATAAATTGGCAACCGGGACCGACGGCTTAGCGTGCTCTCCGAGGCACGGAGGGGACTCAGGCGGTCACCCATCCAATTACTGGCTAGTCTTAGGGTTGCTTAACTTCGCTGATCGAATGATATGCGCAATAGCAACTGTGCCACGAGTTCAATCCACACATAAGCATGGTTTAGAATTACCACTACATAACCGGGAGAATCATACTAAGCGTAAATTATGCGAGAAGGGAAACTGACATTCCGTTAACTTTACGCCATCGTAACTAGGTACAATCTTATGTTACCTACAACATATTACATTCCGTAGAACTTAAGCATCCAACTATGATCTTTAAGCGCATATTAAGAACTTCTTTACTTAGATCTTCTCAGTAAAAGCAACCTTCCGAACCTGGTGGTAGCATGTATAATCCTATCCTTTGTAAAAAGTCTAATCGAATAAAGATATTTTTGAATTGAATTTAATTGAATAGACGTTTCATTTTGCGGTACCAAAATGGAACATTTAAGCTGAGAAGTTTTTAACACGCTCTGCTTAAACCGATGATGGTAGGCCCCTAGGCGTTTAAACGTAAACACTTGTTCACAGCTTGTCAACGACATCGCGGTCCGACCCGCTGTTTACCAGGTGTTGCTGTTGCATTCCGCTTAGAGTTGGCTGCTTCATCTTAGGATATTTGAATCTGGTGAGTCTTTATTTAACTTGTTTTAAGGTTCATTATTACACTTAACCGACTCGCGACAAATACCTACCAACAATAAAGGTGTAGACTAAACAAAATATCTGAAATTGTGGTAACAAGAATCTCAACGCCTCGCAGGCAGTTTCTTATCAGAGCCTGAAGACATAGTAACATTATTCGCTTCGCTACTAGAAACGATACGAAATGTAAGGGAATGACATATGTAACGTGGCTGATTAATGTAATTTCAATGCATATTGTATCTTTTCTGAGAGGACACGGCACAGGACCCTTGACATAAGCTGTTATTGTTTGGAGCGTCGAGTCCTGATCACCAGGATCGGGCAGGACCTCTCTCTGCCACGCGTAGTGACGGCTATGCTGGCAGACAGAGAGGCAAGGAGGGCCGTAGTCTCCTTCTATGAGACGGTAATGTCCCAGAAGGAGACCTCCGAGCGGGATCGGGAGAGAGCCGATCCCTCTCGGAGACGACGGCGACGGCGGGGCGGAGGCAACGCACGCCCCGGTCCGTCCACCCAATAGCCAGGGTCTAAGAATATGGCTATGGTATCCCCTGCCTGTCGTAAGAGGCGACTAAAAGGGGGCCGGAGGGCCTGCTGACGGTGGTCGGGGTGGGAGCTTTGACCACTGGCGCGGGCCCGGGAAGGTGGCAGCGCTATGTGGCTCGCGCTGCCTTGCACAGCGAGGTCTCTAGGGGCGGCCTTACACTTCCCCCGGGGATGTGCCCCGGCAAAGTGTGGGGGGACACCGGTGCGTTCTATCAGAGTACCCGGAGTCCCCCCTGAGCACTGAGGATGGCCACCGGGGGGGTTATATACACGTCGAATACACCTGTCTTATAGTAAGAGTTAAACTATCATGGCAATAAGAGGTCATAGTAGGACCCTAGGCGTGTCTTGTACTTTTCGCCCGGTTTAGTAGTGTAAAACGAAACATTACACCCGCATACTCAGCTGTAAGCTTGTATACACGTTATTCGCATCCTATGCGAATAAGAATCGTAATTACGATTCGGGAAGACACACCATTTCATAAAGATCTCGAAGACACCAGTGAAAATATTATACAATACCACTGAAACTAAAAGTTGGTCATTTACTGCAGACTCGCTATTCAGCAGTTTATGTAAATGTCAGCCATATGAGACAAGGGTACGGAAAAACAAAGGATTTTGGACATCGAGGCTGTTTTACATCACAATAAAATCTTCTCTGAAGTTTAATAACAAAGATTAGTGCGGTCTTTGCGCGTGTGTCGAGGAACAGCCGTGTGACTACTCATAACAAAGGAGCCTTGAAATTCCTTTACGCATGGCACGGCGTGCATAATGTCTGAGCATTTCGATTGTGATTCTAGAAATAAATATATATTTCAGATTTTTGTAATATTGGCTCTTCTGTCTTTCTGTGCAAATAATGATAAACGTTCCTTTAGGGTATCATCATTATTGAATAGCCCACTCATTAGACAGACGCGGGATATCTTTAGACTTTAGTTGATGGATGGAAAAACATTCTCATCTATTTGCAATCTGATAAAACCAATTTTGATGAATTTCAAACCATTGCGATCTTAAAATTACGTCAATTGAGATACCTTCTTTCTATACATAAACAATCATCAATCATGATCAAAGTCCTGTTTGACTGATATCAACCCACATTTTAAGCCCTAAGGACATTAAATTTGAGGGGTGTGTTCGCGGTGAAGTGTAAATATTCGCTAAGACAGGGGTTTTCTAAATTCCACCCCAAGTTTTATATGTGAAATCTGAATGCCACGCAGGCGAAGCTTCGGGTTGGAAGCATTTTAATTATAAAGTTATTTCCTTGCAGATCTTCAATACGTTCCATACCCTGCTCATCCTCACCGTGACCGCCTTCGTAGGAATCACAACCCATGGGTTCGATCACTTCGACACCGACCCTAAAGATTCAGAGGTCATTGACACGACAGTTGACAAACCGCTGTTGACCCAAGTCGGGCTATTGTTGATGGTGGTGCTGTGTGCGAACCTCGCCTGGTTGATGATCAATGTGGCTTGCCTGGTTGGACTGCATAAGGTGAGATATGTCGAAACTCCTTGGGACTCATCCCACCTAACCCTGATCCATATCCTCGGACCCCATGGGGTCAGTCAGGATAGGGTGGAATTGAATTAAACCACTGTGGTGTGTTGGGATTAGAACTATTTATTAATCAGAAATTTTAAAATCTAGGTAATGAAGACACAAAATTTATAATTTACTGACGTCAATCGGTATCAAAAAATTTAACAGTAACATATTCATTTAACATATTTATTTATTTAACCAAATTGTTTTCACATAATTTCTAGAATCTAAGATTACGCTCCTTCGAGATGTCCTTTGATTAAGTTAGTAGCCACGATGATAACTTTGATTTTGTTGCGAAATGTTATTCAGAGAAATATTACCATTTTAAAATTAACCCTCAACTTCAGATGAAATTAAAACAACTAAGTACCATTATCCATAGTATCCATGCACCCTATGTTTTTAAAAACGCAAGGAAATAGGTCATTCCAACTTAAATATCTGGGTCTAGTGATTTTGGTTGCTATGTGTACAACATTGTCAGTTAGACTGCGTCAGTAACTTTTCTGTCTCATTAAATTTCCTCATTTACATACACATTTGCCTGAATAGCCCATCAACAATGAAGCTTTCATGATTTACCTCATCAAAGCTACTCGACGTAGACCATCAGCGCGTCCTTATTCTGCAGAATTCTCTGCAACAAAATGTGTCGTGTATTTTTTGTGAGAGCACTTACACGTGTTGCCATAAACGCACGGGTTGGGGGCACATTGCGCAATAAACACAACGTACTAGCAAAGTGCTGCTATCTTCCACTACCGACTGGACGCTGGCCAGCTGAGTTACTTCAAATGAATGAACATTTATTACATAACACAGAACAGTCTAAAGACTGGGAGTGGTATGACAAAATAGGATTCACTCTACTTAGATACGATGATTTATAATGTTCATACTTTTTATGAATTGAACGTTTTTCGAAATAATGACTGTAAGGAGCTTTGGATTTTCACTTAAGGATAATAATAAAAAGAATTTGCAGCACGCATCTCATGAACATTACTGAGCTATGTATATTTGGGAGAGCTATCCCACAATGAACCAGATGATATACGCAAAAAAAGTATTCTCGCATTTTTCTGTAAAATTTTAGTTCATTCTCACGGCAATTATTATCAGATTTTTTCGAAGAGCGATATAAAGTAGGTCTATAATAATTTCACCTTGTTTTCAATATTCCACAAAAAATAACTCAACATGATCCTGTAACGAATTTGCGGGCCCCTTAAAAGTTCAAACTCTCACTTTACGATGATGTAAATTATTCGAAATACACATTGTAATACAAAATTTTATTTTTCCAGAAACGCCCTGGCCCCATCAGGATCTACGTTGGATTTGCCACCGCTCGCCTGCTCCTGTCTTTGGCTGGCTTCGTGTACCTGGTCATGACTGCCAACACCGGCGCCGGCTGGCATTCTACCCACACTATCGTCACACACAGCGTGGATCTTGGTAAATATTTAAACATCTATACGAATAAATGAAATTTAAGTCTGTTTATAATTCCAAATTGACAGCTTTTGACTTCATTCATATTAAAGTATAAACAGATACAATTTTTTTCTCTGTGTGCCTTTATGTTCTTGCTAATCTATGATACGGCTGGACCAATTTTAATAGGATAGCAGATACTTCCTATTTAAAAAAATAGGATTCAGCAAAATACAGCCACCTGTGGAATTAAGTCTACGAGGGTGAAACATATAAAACTATGATTTAAATTTTTAGGCATAAAAAATATCGCCACGATTTGTAGAAAACACTTGATAGGATTTTCATAGCATTCGATTCTGGGTATTTAAAAAAGCTGATAAGCTAAAAAGTCTGACAACTTTGGTGACCATGCCATCACTTTAGATTGGATCGGATCTCAACGCTGACCCGAAGTTTACCGAATAAGATAGTATCAGAAAGATGATCCGAGCTGAGGTTTATAAATATAAATTAATGTGAAAAGTAGTTAAGCATCCGAAACGCTTACTATACAAGGGCAATTATTTCAACATCACACTAGTAGAATGCTTACGAAACAAAACAGCGCATGTGATGATTAGCAAACAAGGGTAGGAAATGAGATATTGGATTTTTCAAACAACAGGTCCAGTTTATATGCAAATTGATTACTGCCGTATCGTTCGTATTTATTAGCAGAGAGATTCATCAATTACCCTTTTTATCCGCCAATTTGGTCAACAGAGAAAACCTGTTGCAATGTCCGACAGTGATTGTACCTAATTACAAGGCACATCTCAATTCTTTAACCTTATTCATCAATATTAGTTTGCTTACCCTACAGTGTATTTCTTTTATTAGGCTTTCAACAGTCTTGATACAACATGTATCTAAGATATTTTTCATTATTAAGACTTCATTCATAATTTCTGAGTCTCATATAATCTTTAGAATGGATTTTCGGGTTGAATATTTGTATCATTCATATGTTTAAAAGTATATTTGTGCTTTAGGACGTTGCGGAAAATCCGTTTAGATAAAATGTTTATAAATACACTGTTAACGAATATAATTCACGACGATAACAATGAAATTTCAAAAAATATAGTCCTTGGTAATTATTTTAAGGTTTTATAAATAAAGATGTAGTAGTACTCAATTTTATATAACAAAACAAACACCCAAAGGAAATGACGCCATGAGCCCATCAGAGTAAAGTTATGGGATTGTGGAATTAGGGACATAGAGCGACAGCGGAAAATAAAATATTCATACGTTTCTGTAGATAACAACGTACAAACAAAAATATCAATCCTACCAAATGTCTGGTTTCATACATTAATCTTTGATACGATATCGCAACATAACACGCGAGGTCAGCGTAACAATAGGAGTACTGATCCTAATGATCAGCGATCTATTTAGATGACATGATAGTTACGTGTCACCGCGAAATATTCAACATTTGATTCCGATGTAAATGTAGCTTAGTTCATAGCGGGGATATTATGTAATATAGAGGGATGACGACAATGTTACCAAAAAAGTCTGTTTAGCCATTCAGGCTACAAGGGAAGACCTATGGATAAATTGCATGAAAGATGCTACAAAGAGAGTGAATACAGATATAACGGCTGTCAATCGAATGGAAGAGAAAAACACATTGCCCTGACCGTGAAATAGCATGGAATAAGGGTAGGAGAATGATGATGACTCGGGCTGGTACTAGAATTTTGTATTCCTAAATCGTAGCACGAAAACTTATTTCAGCAAGATAGTTTACCTACAAGTAAAGTAGGTTGCTTCATACCATCTGTCACTTGCTCCGTGTGGAATATTTTAAGGTGTTGTAGCATTCTCGGGAGTAATCCAGCCAAATTACGAAATGTTAAATGATTTCTATGAAAAGGAGATGAATTCTGTGCATATATTTTAACTTGAAAAGATAAATAAATCCTATTAACTGCCTATTTAGAAACGAAATAGGTATTTCTTGTCATCGGATTATCGTAAGAAAAGTCTTACCTTAAAATTCGTCTTCTTCCCCTAAGAGTCCTTGAAGGATAGCTTGCAATATCCAATTTTCACCGATATAGTCCTAGGTATTTATACATACAATGACATTGACATTTTTTTTGACGAATATCCGTTTCCGCACAATGTTTCCCTTCACAGTAAAGTTGAAATCACTGCACTAAAGATTTTATAAAAACTTTAGATCGGTTTGAATAGAATTCTTGCGCTACACATGTTTTTTTTTTGTAATTAATAATTATTTACTATGTAATGAAGTGTATATGATGCCAGCTGAGTTACTTTCCGGTTCTTCTCAGAAGGCTAGTTTGCAAACCTCATAATCATGTATTTATTGTATCTTCAGGTCTAACTGCGTACTTCATCCTGGTGTACTACGTATATGCTGTCCAGCTCGAGAAGGAGCAGCAACTGAGCGTTCAGAACATTCCTCAGCCAGCGCCGGTCAATGACATCTCATTCATTTACCCCACCAAACTTGACACGGCAGCCTTAGTTGGTTATGATAAGGTTTAATATTGCATAACGATTTTTATGTAAGGCGCTTTCAAATTAGATGCATTCTATTCATTTAATTAATTGATTTGAAAGTTCTGAAAAATTGTTAATTGATTTGTTAGTAGGTGTGTGATTTAACTATTTGAAAGATAGAATCTCAAAAGATGATTTACAGTTTTATTATAAATACGTTTGTGTTAGCAGTAGGCGTTAAAAATTGCATCTTAAATCTATTTTAAGTAGTAATAGTAAGTAAAAATGCTAAGTGTAGCTCCACCACTAAAGCTAAACCAAAACGTTAATATTTTCATTTTGTATTGCGGTATACATCATAACAATGCTTTTGAAAAAATGATAGTTACAGTCTTCATGTAGGAGCAATAATTGAGTATTAAATGTAATAAAAATAATTTTGTATTATTTCCAACTACAGAAACCACCTCTTTATCATTCTCAACAAATGCCGTCTGAACTGAACCTAATTGAAATAAACAAGGACCAAAAAGAGCTTTTTTTGAAAACTTGTGACGCCGTGAATGGTACCCAGCAAGCTGGCTGCATTACCTATTATTACCATTAAGTTATATTGCAAAACTGATCTTCTAACCGAGGCAGGAACCAGCTCGACGGTCACCAGAGACGTCAACCAGGCGTTTTAAGAGCTCCTTAAAAAAACTTTTGCAGTAGTCTTTGTCTAGTCCAAAGTAATCACCCTCACACACACATGAGAATATGAAGATATGCATTAATGTACACGAAACAAAAAAATATGCTAAGATCGTAGCCAACACACAGATTTTGTGTATTTACAAATATATGTTTATAGATGTCAAACTTGATTAGTAAGGTAAGAGTACATAAGAGTACCTACTACATTATATAAAGCTGCATGCGATTGAGATGCAGATGTTGATATGGATGTGTGACGTAACGAGATTGGACAAGGTAAGGAATGAGTATATAAGGGGAAGTCTGAAAGTAGCACCAGTGACTGACAAGTTGAAGAATAAACATTTGTCGTGGTATGGACATGTTATGCGGAGGGATGAGGATATTGTTGCCAAATGGAAGAGACGAACACATTGCGCCAACCCCAAATAACATGAGATAAGGGCAGAGGATGATGATGATTGAACTCATGCAATGAACGTTATAAGTATACATCGCTCATTTGTGGAATATTCTTAAGACTTAATATTTGAAAGTGAACCAGAACAAGCAACAGAACTTCCCAGTGGTAACTAGTTTTCTCTTGTTGAAACTAAAGTAGTTTCGACGGTATATCTCAGCTGGAACAGATTTCATTGTATTTGCATTAAGTTAGTTTAAAGTACGATTTATGTTGGGTCACAAGCACAACTTTAACTTAGGTTCACTTAATACTCCGTTGCACTTTCTTTGAGGAATATTATAGTCACAGGGAAAATAAGCATTTTAGTCTGACTCGTTGCAGTATTACCAAATATATTGGTTTGTAACCCACGTCCGAAAATTTGAATGAGATGATTTTGAAATATTTAAAATTACGTAAATAACAGAACTGTAATGGAAAAATGGACTATATGTATCTAAACTCCCACAGGCAGACATTAGATGAAATATATAATTTATTTAGGTACACAGTGCACATGATTAAATTTGGAATGAAAATTAAGGCAATCGCGCACTCTGCAGTACTCCGTAGCGAGTATTCCAAAATGCGAAAAATGACACCATCCCGTCAATATGGAATAAAAAGATATTGTGCCGATCTCAAATTACACCTGATAAGGGAATGATGATGGACGTCGAAGCACCAAGCTACAGGCCCATTTTTAGTATGCTAATTCAAATGTGACAGCACACGCCTGCACAATCCTACAATCAACACACTACAATCCTTGAATTAGCCTTCAGAGATTTGATTACTCATATAAATTTAATACTGAAATCATTATATACCTTTATATTATATCCAAAAACGGCAAGTGAGCTCGCGCGGCTGCCTCGCCGCAAAACTTAATCCTTTCAACGTAGACATTCCTTAAACTGGCGTGCGTGAGTTACATGTACCAATATAAAAAGTACCAATGTTTCACAGAGAATGTTTTGCATTCTTAAGCCCAACTCCCGGATTTTGTTTAATGTCGGCCCTCGTCATACAAACAGGATTATCAGGACGAGACATAGAGCCTTTTGTTTCATGTCAAACATCCCACACGTTAGACACAAGGTTTTTACACTATGTTAAATAATTAAGTAAATAAGAAAATGTAAAATCACGGTTTAAAAACAATACGAAGAACATACGCCTTATTAACATTTCAGAACTTCGGTTACGGAGGCTAATCTCAACGAGGATTAGCCATGTAAGCAGGAGATATTATAGTGCACAAGTGTGTGCGCAAACACAGGTGCACTCATTATTCCCTCACTCTCATAATCCGATGGGAGGCAATCCGACACGACCGGAGAGAGATCGGGCGTAGGACAAACGGCTTAACGTGCTTTCTGAGGCACGGGGGTGGAAGCACCGCCAACTTCCAAACTCCGGGCATTTTATTGAGAATTTCTTGACAGAAAAACCCAATATACATTTTTTGAGCCGACCCGGAAAGCGAACCCGGGACCTCGTGATCGGCAGACGAACGTACTAACAACTAGACCAACGAGGCAGTTAACATTTCAGAAAGATAATGTATGAAAAATTATAAAATCTGCATAAAAGCTATGAGTGAGTAAGTGAGACAAAAGACCCATGGGGTATTGCTGGAATCAAAGGCGTGACCATAATGTGTATGTATGTTTGTGTATTCAAATCTACAATATTACGTAGCGTTTCTGAGAAGTAATTCAAAGACAATCTAGTCTATCGCCGTCCCTCCATCTGTCACGCTGGCACTTAATCATCTTCGGTGAAAAGTGGGTGATGATTCCACCTCTGCCTACCCCTTCAGAAAATACAGGCGTGAGCATATGTATGTACATGGTGTTTCTTAAACTTTTTCGATGAGCCTCCAGAAGAGAGCAGAGAAGCGCCAAACTTGTGTGGAATCCAACGTTATCGATCACTGACACTTAAGCAGATTAAGTTAGGAAGTCGCAAGCAAGTTACTTGCAGTAATCTTTGTTGCTTGCTTCAGTATTCAGTGGAGAATGCACCAAGTGAATTATGGAGACTGGCGACATTGAAGCGATCTTGTAAGTATGCTAACTAGATATACGGACTACCAATAAAAAGCTGTTTGTCTATATTTATGTACATATATAGGATGATTCAAGTTAGACCGTGCCGAGCCCGAGCCGAGTGTTGGCCGTAGCTTACGCAGAAGCCGCTGCTGGTCCGTAACTCTGTTACCGCTCGGTTTAGCGCGTCCGTACAAAATATCTATATAAAAAATACTTTACCGTTCTAAGGCCGATTTAATAATTGAATGTTCTCCTACTGAGGGATCAATATGCACGTATAATGGTACCGATTACAACTTTTATTCATGCCATTCAATATCAGGGGACAAGTGGTAAACAGTGGCAACAATATTTAATAATCGATTAAGTTTGAGCAACATTTCATTTAACACTATTATTCGATTGTTCAAAAATCTCGATACATCGCGATTGATTTGTATTGCAGTCGATGGTAGCGGGTCCGACTCGAACACGGCGCGCGATATATCGCGTCGGACCACTATCGGTTCCATTCGGGTCGATTCGTTGCGCCTCGGACCAATCGCTTACATAAAACAATCGGAAAACCTATTGATTATTCGAGCGAGTTGATGGTTGACTCGATGGAAAATTTTACCGACTTCAATTGTTTGATTGTTAAAACATCTCGCAATCGCGCATCTCTAGATCGTTGCAATATCGAGTCGTCGACATAGACCACGGGGCCTGCCGCAGAAACTATTACGGCGAAAGTTAAATCAGTTTTGTTGCTTCCTTGGACTCGGTTTCATCTGGTTTCATGCAGTTTATGTGGCACTGTGTATGCAATATCAAACAACTTAAAACAGGATTCTTAAAATGGCAAACAATAAATCTCTGCATTTGCACGAGTTGGGTTGCGAAATGGAACTTTGTTTTGCGAACGAAACCTTTCTGAAGTAGCTTGTGAACTGGTCTCTTATTTTACTTCCAGTTTTCTGCTGATTTCTGCGTTTTGAAAGTGCCAAGCAATAAAGCTATCTGTGAGATCAACAGAGTTAATTTGTGTTTGTTCAGAAATATGTTTATTTGCAATGCACGCATTTTTCATGATGTTAAAAGAGATTTAGCTGCTCTGCGTCACCTGCGAGATGTTTTTTGCTGTGTACTATAATTATTTCAATAAAATAATAGTGACCTAATATATTCCTTGTAACATCATCTACCTGCCACTGATAGTCCAGTCAAATTGGTCCAACAGTCGTTTTGTAGAACAACCAGAAGAGAACATCATCATCATCCTCTTGCCCTTATCCCATGTTATTTGGGTTCGGCGCAATGTGTTCTTCTCTATCAGCCGTCATATCTGTATTCACTCCTATTTTAGCCATATCATCTTTCACACAATCCATCCATCTTTCTTCCTTTCCCCTTGTAACCATCGACATTCATAAACAACACTTTTTTGGCAACAACCAGAAGAAAACAAACATATAAAAATATAACTAAAGATAGTTTTCTGAAAGGATGCATGAGTGTGGATGAAGCGTAAGAAGTATGTTGGTAAGGATCGTAACATAGGATACAGGCGTGAGGATATGTATGCATAATATCATATGCTTTTCCTATGCCTGCTTCTCATTTCTAAAACATTTAAAAGTATCATCCTGAATTTAAGAGTAATAACTCTTGTCAGTGTAACCGATGCAACTTATTCCATTAATCTTTATCCAGTCCCATATCTTTCACCTCCTTATGCGTCATGACAGACACCTTTTCTATAACTTGTCTCATAGCCTTGGTTTTCTTCATAAAAAGGTACTGCGTAATAATGAAATGACTACTCGGTTGAAACCACGGGGTCAAAAAAGCTAGTATGACCTTTGTAAAAAACACGACTCAAAGCTTAATTTTATATAAAAGCAAATTATTATTACTGATCAAATATTTTGTTCCATCTCAACATTAAGCTTAAGTCTTATAAATACAAAATTATCAAATGAAACAGCTCAATTACTTTTGAATCTTCAAAGTAAATTCAACTACGCTTTCTCCTTTCAGAGTCCTTCTAAAGATTGTATTGATATTGTAGAGTTTTTTAATTCTTTGTCTAGGTTTATTCTCAAACGTACCTAAATCCTTTTTTTAGCTGTGCCCTGTGGTTTCGCTCACGTGGATTTAGTTTCATGCTTTATTTCGCGGTACCCTAATATTTTCCAACTATAAGTACCCCATACTATTCCTTGAAACATCAGCTATTTGCCAGTGAAAGCGCCGTTTCCGAGATATGCCGGAAAAAACAGACAGAAATTTGAAAAAATTGTTTATTTAAGTCAGCACCGTATATGCTTTCATATGCATTCAGTGAAGAGCCGTGGTGGCCTTGAAATTTGAGCTGTCGCCTGCTACGCAAGCGACGCAAGCTCAAATCCCAGCGGGGCCTGTACCAATGAGTTTTTCTAAAATACTTATGTACAGTGATATCACACCACGTGCTTTACGGTGAAGGAAAACATCGTGAGGAAACCTGCATATTTCTGAGAAGTAATTCAATGACGTATGTAAAGTGTCTGAGACGGCGATGGACTCACCATCTGTCACGTTGGCACTTAATCATCTTCGGTGAAAAGTGGGTGTTGTGATTACAACACCTCTGCCTACCCCTTCGGGGAATACAGGCGAGCATATGTATACATTCAGTGAAAAGCTGTTATTTTGGAAATACAAACAGCCACTTATTTTTTTTATCTGTATAGATATTAGTAGATGTTATGTAAACTATCGATAAGTTTGAATATATCGTTCTTCTTAAGGATCTGAAACCCTAAGTTTATTCACAACAACATTGGGAGAATATTTACACCAAAATCAAAATAATCTTAAAATGGACACGTAGTCCACATCAAAAGAATTTGGTTAAATGTAAATGTTACAAAATATTACAACGAAACAAGGAATTGAAAATCGTATTGCTTCGGTACCACCGCTATGCTAAGCTTAGTTGGTAATTGAAAATAAATAAGTAATGTTCAATTATCTTACGCATCTACAATTTTATAATTACGTGTCTTGTTATTTAATCTTCCTTCGTTTTCTCGAAAAGGGTTTACAGCAATGTTGAATAACAATGAAAATAATTCCCACAGATATTGTTCATATCTATAGCATTGCAAATTTTATTTTTCTTGTGTATTATCGAGCTTCTGAATAGCTACGGACGATGAGTGCTCACGGGGTAGCACTGCTGTGGGGCATGGCATGTTTTTGATACCAAATTAGCAGCTTTTCGATACATGCATATAAGGCAATATTTATTAAATCACACCATTGCAGGTGTAAAAAATTCGAATACAAATTTTAATCTAAATATATATAACTCAAAGGTGACTGACTGACTGACATAGTGATCTATCAACGCACAGCCCAAACCACTGGACAGATCGGGCTGAAATTTGGCATGCAGGTAGATGTTATGACGTAGGCATCCGCTAAGATTAATTCTACCCCCAAAGGGATAAAATAGGGGATGAAAGTTTGTAAGAAACTTTGTCAATTTTAAACCGATCGGGCTGAGACAAGTCTACGCGGGTGAAACCGCGGGGCACAGCTAGTTTTATTTATAAATGCAAATACATAAATATTATTGCGCTGTCTAGTCCCAAACTAAGCAGAGCTAGTACTATGGATACCAGACAGCGACTTTTTTTTGTATATAAGGCACTTACAATAAATAATATCTGCCTTTCCCTCCGTCTGTCAGCGGGACAAATTAAAACAGGACTTTCTCTAGTTTTCACATAATTTTTATTGCTATACCTACGCGAGTAAAACTGCGAGACACGGCTATTTGTACAATACTAGAAAACATTTCGTAAAGTTTTGATACACCTTTAACGCAAAGCAACCTTCCGAACCTGGCGGTAGCATGCATAATCCTGTGTAATCGTGTCGTTCTGACGATTTGAAAGTACTTTGTTAAAAGTCTAATCAAATAAAGGTATTTTGATTTGAAACGCAAATAGGGGGCCAGCTATGATCGTTTAAACAGCGCGTATTACTAACTTCCTAGCTTTGTAGCTTACGTTCTGCTTACACCGATGATAGGAGGCCCCCGATTCTCAAATTACTTCTTGACACACGACCACAACACTAAGTATTCATAACATTGGTTCAGTTCACATAACACATATATCTACAGGAAATCCAACAAAATAATTGGAACGATATCTACTCGTACGTGTCACCCAGCCGTAACCCACAAAGTAAACCGTCCTTATTTCTTCAAAGCCTAGCATATATAACTTCGTTATATTTGTAACCTGAATTCTAGCTATTTCACCCCTACCGTGTGGAGCTCGGAAAATGGAACGCTTTTAAAAATGTCCTCATCGTTTACTTCAAAGCGTTCTCCGAGGGATTGTGTTCGAAAACCATAAAGTATTATAAGTTTCCTTATTTTTATATAAACTCATAATAATAAAGCAGCAAGGTAATTTGAAAAAGAGAGGTAATGAGCTGTCATGGCCGTGTGGTTTGTGCGGTCGCCTACGACGCAAGTACGAATCCCGACAGCCAGCACCGATGAGCTTTTCTAAAAAAAAATTGTGCTGTAATTTCACCCAATGTGCTTTACGGTAAGGAGACGGCGATGAACTCACCCTCTGTCACGTTAGCACTCAATCATATTCGGTGAAATGTAGGTGTTGTTGTTACAACACTTCTGTTTACCCCTAAGCAGAAGATACATAGTTTTATTTTTAGAGAAAATAAAAAATCTGCTCAAAAGACGTCAATAACGTTTAAGCGTAACGACTTTCTACGTTTATTTTCTTACGAATGAAGGTAAGGCTACTAACTACCAGGCAAATTGTACTGTGATAATAGTTGAACTGTGTATAATTTGCCATAGGAAACATACATACATACATACATATGCTCACGCCTGTATCCCTTGGGGGTAGGCAGAGACCACTGTTTGCCACATGCTACGATCCTTACATACTTCTTTCGCTTCATCTACATTCATGCATCTCTTCATACACTTTCTTCGGTTACGAGTGCTCCGAATTTGACCTTTCTGAAAAATACTATTAATTTGGTCATAGTAGTTGTTCCTTGGACGCCCTCTACCTACACTTCCGGTCACATTCGCTCTATAAATGTCTTTCGTTAATCGCCTTTCACTCATCCTTTCGATATGTCCAAACCATCTCAACATACTTTTTCAATTCCATAGGAAAAAGGAGGTCATAACCATCTAACATTAAACGCAACAAACAGTAAGCCAAACCACGAAGTCAAAAAGGATTCAACTTTTACGGTCGTTTATATCACTTTAAAACAATTCCTGCGATGAAAAGCCCTTTCCCAGCAAATCAAATCGGAAAGCATCGGCCCGTGCAATAATGTTGCCATACATCAGCCTAAACACCCTCCCGGCACCATTCATAAGTTATATGATAAAACGCCTCTTAAACTTAGCCTCAGAGGGCTCTGTGGAGGGATATTTTCATCGAAACACGCTCAGCTCTTGTTCTTGTGGAACAATTGGGGCTATTTATTGGATTGTTCAAATTATCCAAGGAATTGTTAGAAAGGTATATTCTTGAACGCTTGGAAACGTGAGTTATTTGGCATATCATTTTTTGTAATGTTCGCTACCACAAAGCTATTAGGGTTTGATACCTGCGGGCCACCCATCGTTTAAGCAGCACGAATTAAGAGCTTCTTAGCTTTGATCATAAATCTTACGGTACCAAAATGAAACGTCAGAGTTCAGAAGTTCTTAATACGCTCTGCTTTAGCCGATGATGGTAGGCCGCTCATACTTCTAATAAGTAGGTCGTTCGATAATCTATCAAATAAATAAATAAATATGCTCACGTCATCCCACAAGGGTCCCCGAAGAGGTCTTCGGATGGCGTGAGTCTATGTTATCTTTTATCGTTTTGATTAGTAGAAAAATGTTAGCAGACAGAAGTTCAATAGCTAACTGATAGGAACATTTGATCAACACTGACTGAATATAAATAGAAAATTCTATTTTACACTTTAACCCGACATGGAATTGTCTATTCGACTGGAATGACAGCCAATTCTAGGCTATTTTTAGCATAGACTGTATCGTTTGTTAAGATATTGGCACGTGAACCGACAGAGGATTGCTTAGTATTCAGACTGAGTTACAAAGTGAACTAGATATATGAAGGCCTAGTGCACGTATCCTCATATTTGATTGACTGGCTTTATATTCAACGTACTTGTAAAATTGTTACCGAGGCTAACTGATGCCAAGCTTCAAATAAACCGTATTGAAATAAATCATTTTTGATTAAATTTAACCTTAACATGAGCTCTTATTGCAATGATAGTATGTCCTTCAACCGCAACTTTTCATTCATTCAAAGTTCCAAAAATCATTTATTTTAAACATAACATGTTCGTTCTATGCTCTAGTGGGTTTTTGTACGTTAGTCCCAAAGTAAATTGGTTACATTTTGTAAGCACCAGAGTATATACGTCACAGGTAAAAGTTATTGACAAATCCTAATTTCACAATTTTGGTCACGTGTTCGTTTGACAAAGAATACTTAATTGAAACAGAAACTTTAGAAATTAAACTGGGGAAAGGGTATAATGTTCATGCCTTTTGCCAGCAAGAGGTAACTTCGCATTTATCCTAACATACCTTTCATGTGTCCTTAAGTGTTGCGTAATCTACGCACTTTTTGTCCAGGAGAATGAAATAATCACTCCTGCCCGCTGATGTCCCCGGCTCTCGCTCGATAACGCTGTCCATTGTAACTATTGTCTTCCCCTTTGCCTCTTCCTGACGACGTTAGGCGAATTTTTGCCCGCTGTTTGCGTTATTGCATAAGGTTTTCTAAACGTTCTAACATTGCGAATAATGCCTGCGCTTCCTCTGCATTTGATTCCTATATGTTGACTTTGTTTAAGCCTACTCCCGGCAACCCGGTCCTAAATTTGGCGCTACTCAAGCATGATTAAAATAGTCTTACGTCTCATATGAAATATTATTATTTTCAACAGGTTTGTGATATTTTTAACATGAGGTAAAGATACCTATGTTGGACGAGGACCAATCATGGACATTTTTTGTTTTTTCTTCCAAAATTAAGGAAGCGCGCAGTATTTTTTACAAATGTTAATATCGATCAGTTGTGTCAATATTATAGCTGTCATGACAACTGGTTTTGAGAACTGACACCCATTTTGATTGCGGCCACAACGGTTGTTAGTTTTGCGGTGTCATTTGGTGGAATCGTAATTTCTACTAGAATCGCGATGCAAGTAGGTAAACTTATAATCTTAATTTGTGTCTGGTGTATCGTCGTTGTTGAAATTAGTATTATTTCATGATTTATCAATAGAAATGCATCAATTTTATAATATAACCCATATTATGAATTATCATTTTAGCCCTAAAACACAACACTGGATTTGACTGTCCATTAATGGTGTCTAAGTAGGAGTATTGTTTATTTATATTATTTCATTGTACTAAGTACTAAACTGAAATTAAACATTAAATTCTAATTAAGAAAAGAGCTTTTAATTTACATTATAATATTTATAAAATAAAGAAATCACAGACCAAATTTGAAAAAAAATCGCTTCTACTGTCCATGACTGGTGACTTTACCTTAATCCTTATATCGTTTACAGTATTGATTTAGGTAATAACGTTTTATATGTCATGATAGTAAGGGTTATCACATCCTATGAAAGCCTGTAAGGGTTGCAACCTACTTGTTAAAAACGGTTTCACTATGCCTTTGCTTTTTTTATATTATATTTTCCATCCTAAACTCAAACCAATATCTTTTCACCTGCTCTAGCGAATGGAACTCGACATTTATAAATTAAACTGTAGTGGATGGGTTGCGACGTTGCACGAGAGAACTTTACCAAACGTGAGCAATAGGACATCAAGTGATGTTCTACAGCACAGGACAATCAAATAAATACGAGTGGAACATTTCGATTTTTATATTGTAACAAAGTAAAAGAAGATTTTGCCTAACCACGTATAGCAATCTTGTATATTGGTTTTTCAAACGGTGATACGACGTCAATTTTCAAAGATAGTAAATTCATAGATGATGCAAAGGTTTTGAACCCTAAATTAACTGGGTATGTTTGAATTGAAGGCCCTCTGTGGACTTACTTTGCTGGCAAGATGCATCACACTGCAAATAAACATTATAAGGCCAACTAAGGACGATAGAAGTAGGTATCTCGCTAACAAATCGAGCTTATCAGAGCCTAGCCAGTTGTCGAAAATAAACATTATGTCAAATATATTCGTTATCAAATTAAGGATAAAATATAGACACGTTTTTCTATTATTTGATTTAAAAATACCATCAAAATCGAATTATGTTCAAATCGGATTAAATTAAAATCGTATTACCCCAAAACCAAAATTGATTGTATCGATCAAAGCAAAGCGCGTGACTAGAGCACCGGATACTTGCAAAGACAAAGCATTGAGTGAAAGGAGCAACCAATCCATTAATCCAATTTGCAGAGTCAGCCGCTCGTGCCGGGCGGCGCTTATTGGATTCCTTGCGATTTCATCAGGTTGCTTGGTGTCTGTTCAAATGTTTGAAGGGTAAACATCTCGTCGTGGGTAATGGTAAATGCAGATTGATACTCTTTGTATGAAACATCGAGAAAAGTAAGCTCATTCCGTTGCAAAGTGTGGGTTATCGTAAAATTCTAGATATATGTTTTGGATAATTCGCATGAGTGGACAAATTTGTGACACTGAGAACATATTGGACAGAACAGGCAGCGGTTATATAATGAAGGCATCAGAATGTTAGTTCAATCTTAATCCAATCGCAATGTAGTTTATTATGAGCGAGTATTAAAAAATATGCTAGAAGCCGCAACATAGAATGGCCTCCAAGTCGATGCACAAAACCTTATAAAACTAATAAACGCTGGACGCATGCAGCTTTTCGATCTGTCACTGTGGAACGATTGAATATCCCTATTTTTAACAGTCGACGAGCTACTTAATAAAACAAATTTTATTAAATCTAAATGCCCAGAAGACTCAATGATAAATCACGTGTCTCAAGGTCAGAAAATCTCATTAGTCGAGCACACGTTTACGGGAAGGACGAGCGACCGCACGAAGTTGTCCCCCAGTGACCAGTTAGTTATATTATGGCGACACTGGACAGGGAAGGGTTTGGCCATATTTATTATTAGGATGATAATGTATTAGGTCGTAAAATATTGAATATATCTTTTAAAACGAACATAGTTTTCTCAAACTGCATGGGGTTCTTTAAGAAGGGTGTGAAGAGATATTTACCTGGTTGGCACCGCGTGATGCCCCTGGTATTGCAAGCGACTATAGACTGCGTTAGCCTCATACTATCGGGTCACTTAAGTCTCCTCATCGCAGAAATAGGGTCTGTGATAAGGAGGTTTAAGTTTTTAGAAGAGCTGTGTTATTGATAGGGAGATCTGGCCTCAATACTGATTGATAATAATCGGCAGAACGCAAATGAAGCCTCATGTCGTTGCAAACGGTTTCAATTGCTAGTTTCAGACGCGTTTTAAGCTTACTTGCAAACTTTGTAGTAATTAAAGGACAATTGTTAAAATATGTGATAGGGTATA
This sequence comes from Watsonalla binaria, assembly GCA_929442735.1. Lineage (NCBI taxonomy): Eukaryota > Metazoa > Arthropoda > Insecta > Lepidoptera > Drepanidae > Watsonalla > Watsonalla binaria. The sequence continues at coordinate 7,994,218 of OV838938.1, forward strand.
ATTTAGGATGCAAATAAAATTATTATGACAAAATAATTTTCTTCCGTTTTCAACATGACGATTTTCTTGACGTTCAAAGTTGACCATATCAAGACCTTTTTTCGCATAAAAATCACTGGCAACGTAGAGTTATTAATATTTAGACTGTAATAGAAAACCAGTTAACCTTTGGAGAGCCAAAAAGCAAACGGTGAAGGCTTCCATTTAAAGTGTCGTCAAAGCCCAAATATTACCATTCCGATAAAAAAGCAACTGTAAACCACAGCTGAGAGCTGATTCACATTCACAAATTCATGAAAGCTATTCATAGTCTGGTAAAAAATGTCTAGATAGGCACTAATCATCGCAATCTTTTCATACTGGTGGGAATACGGGTCGATTCAGTAAAGATTAATGATTGTGAGATGTGGACCGTGGTAACTAATGATGAATGACTTTGCTCGGATGGGAATTAAGCGAACTTTTTCCGGGAGATAATATTGTAGACTAAGTTACACAGGTAATGGTACTATTATGGTATCACATAGATTTATGGCGCATTGACATAGGTCTCCTGAAATGATGGCACTATGTTTCCAGCATCAATAACCTGTCTTCCATATGGCTAAAAATAGTATTAGCCTATTATTGGAAGAAAATACTGAAATATCGTCTCTCAAATGGTTACCATAAACCTGGTTTTCCTATCGAATGTAATATTTTTGAAGGCATTTTTAAGATGTTTATATTCATGTATTTTATAAACACGCTCATAATTAAAAAAACGTAATTTCACCAGAATGTTTCAAAGTCTTTCACACAAATCACAAAATGACGCGAACAAACAATTTAATTTCGTCAATTTGCCCTTTAATTGGTTAGAATGAGCCCAATTTATATTCTAAGCTAATAAAACGTTGTGATTTCCCCTGACAGTTCAGTTCATTAGGGCTCTCCACCTCGGGGACGCCGGGTCCACTCCTGACTCGTTTACGACCAATTGTCACTATAAATAAGGCTGGCAAACTTTTGGGCGCCTCCGTAGATTTAGGAAGTGAGAAATGTCTGGGACCTTTAAACTTGTTCGAATTGTAACTACGCTTTACGTACTGAACTTAGAGCATATTGTATGTAGTTTTCTAGCTAGGATTTTATCTTTTGGGATTTCTTATTTTATTATGTTAGTGTTGGTCACTTTCAATCCATACAGAAAGTATGTATAGATTTGTAAATGTTCTAACAACTTCGCTTGACTTCGTTTAAGCATGGTTGGAACACCATCTTTGGTATTCAACCACAAAGTATCAACATTTTTTGAACCACACTATAACGCAATGTTAAGCGACGTACCACTTGGGGCACTGTAACCCAGTTTTGTCGGTTTATTCTGTGAGGTTTTTACCGTCAACCGTTAGTTTCAATAATAAGAAATTGATACATATTAAATTGACGATAAAGTTCAATTTCGTAACTTTGAAATCGACACTCGACATCGAGAGCGAGAGTTGAACTCACCATCAAACGTACTGCAGGATTATTTGCCAGCTTGGTAGTATAAAAAAGTCATGATGCAGCACGTGAGAATTCCCTTGGCCGTCACTGGTGTAGCTAGAGCATTTTCCCTATCTAGGCTGTTAATTGTTCACTAGTTCAGCCTAAGTTGAGTCCCTGGAGCTCTGTTTGTTTCTAGTGCTATAGATATGATGCTCTGTGGGTATAAATGCAGGGAATAATTTAAGGCTCAATGCATAAAATATGGGATTTTTATGAGATTTTTGTATATCATTTGGTGTATTAACATACGAGAGGCTGTCTGAGAGAATAAAATAAAGCTATTATTTAATTAAACATCAAAAGGAAAGGAAATATGAGAGGGAATTGTATTTTCAAAAAGTAGACCATAAATATTATTAAGATAGATAGTTATAATTGGAGTTATAATATAGCTGTCACTCTTTAAAAAAAAGTTTGAAAAGATAATAAATATGCTCACGCCATCCCAGAAAGTCATCAAAGGGGTAAGCAGAGGTGTTGTAACAACAACACTCACATTTCACCGAATATGATTAAGTGCCAACGTGACAGAGTGTGAGTCCATCGCCGTCTCAGGCCCTATACATACGTCTTTGAATTATTTTTCAGACATATGCAGGTCTCCTCACGATGTTCTCCTTCTCCGTAAAGCACGTGGTGTGAAATCACTGTACATAAGTTTTGCGAAAAACTCATTGGTACAGGCCTCGCTGGGATTCGAACTTGCGTCGCTTGCCCAGAGACCAAAAAAAAGAGGAAAAAAAATATATACCTTTTTTTTTACCGTTGAAGAATGATGTGGTGACCAGAGAAAAAAGTATGTTGAGATGGTTTGGACATATCGAAAGGATGAGTGAAAGGCGATTAACGAAAGAAATTTATAGAGCGAATGTGACCGGAAGTGTCGGTAGAGGGCGTCCAAGGGACAACTACTAGACCAAATTAATAGTATTTTTCAGAAAGGTCAAATTCGGAGCACTCGTAACCGAAGAAAGTGTATGAAGAGATGCATGAATGTGGATGAAGCGAAAGAAGTATGTAAGGATCGTAGCATGTGGCAAACGGTGGTCTCTGCCTACCCCCATGGGATACAGGCGTGAGCATATGTAGGTATGTTGATTATTTATTAATGTTTGTGATGTGTTTCGGCATGGGGAGGTTTTGAAATGTATTCTCTATTTATTGACATCTTTTAGGTAGGTCAGCTATATGTTTAAAAATGAGAAAAATCTTAATAGAAGTTTTTTTCTAATCCACTCTAGTGATATAAAAATGGCCGTAAAAGTATTTTATAGTCGGTAAAAATATTTCATGTGTAAATTTACATAGAGCGTTTTTGCGTAATATAAACAAAGGTTTCCCAGGTAAACGCCAGACTGACGTCATCATTTTAATAAATTATAATAAAAATGGGCCATCTGCCTTGAGATGGCGACAGACACTTTACTTGAGCTATCTCCTAAAATATTTTGCTGATGAAAGAGGGTACGAAAAATATCTAGTTTTGGAATAAGCAACTTCTAGTTTTTGTGAGATAGGACGAATACTTCTCAGCGAAATATTTATACCAACCACATTTTGGCGACGATCCATTTCGGTTCAAAAGTTTTTCTTATCTTCTTGATACTTGTTTTGTATGTCTTAGTACATAGTATGTCTTTTACATACATTAGTCTGAAATCGCAATAAGATCGTTTTTAATATCCCAAGAATGTGAATATCCAATTTGGTTTTTATCATGGGAATTCTTACCCGGTTGGTATGCATCACACACATTAGGAACCGTACCTTTCCATGATTACTTGTCTTGTATATCCAATTCCATAAAGGTTATTATTGTATAATAAATTATTTGGAACACAGGAAGCATTACCATTTCAGGTGCGACAATGTCACTCTCGGTTTCTCGCCCCACGTTGGGCGCCCACTTAGTATGCGCACCTCAGCCAACGGACGCTCTTCGACTGCCAACAACCACCATTATTTTACACAAATTGAAATGTCAGCAAGCTGATTTGACTGTGCTGTCGATGTTTTCCAGATGACGAGCCTGCCATTTAGGGATCCACGGCTTGCATAAGTAATACCAATACCTGGCCTCCTTTAGAAGTTATACATGTTACTCATCAAGTTTTCCTTCATCGTAAAGCACGTTGAAGGATAATATCGTCACGACATCTGCATATGTCTGAGAAGCAATTCGAATTCGTTGATATTATAACACCTCTGCCTACCGCTTCGGGGAATGCAGACGTGAGTATATCTATGTATGTATGAAGTAACAAAATATGTTGTATGCAAATATTAGGTAAATGGCGTCCTCTTTATCTACCAACCTGCCAAACCGTAAAGTTGTAATAATAAGAAACAAAATGAGATAATGTTTAACCTTGACAATGTTTTCGTTTGAGTAGGTTTATATATAAATTATCATTCAATCAATTTTAAAGCCACTAGATATTCAATTATTAAGGATACAAACTCACAAATCTCTTTATCTTTACATTAAGGCACCTAATCCACTTACCACAAAGACGTAAAGACTTTTATAGATTTCCGTTTATCGTTGGATGTTCTATGTCCCATCCATTTTACCGATTCATCGTCATAAACATTTTTCAATGCAGTCCACTCTTAACTGAGAGGTACTTGGCTGAGTGACTCCGGTAAGAGCTGGATTTTCTTAAAACATAATACCGCATAAATCTCAAATGTAGTATAAAAAACACTTACTAAACATATTATTATCTTTAGTTCTAATATTTAAGTCCGCTATCTTTCGTATTAAATAAAGTGTAGGAAATAATAGATATTACGTTGTTGTTTATTAATAAATAATTTTATACATATTAGGTACTTGTAGATAAATATATTAATAGCTCTAGTAGTGCCTCTCACGTTGCTGTGCCCTAACAGGATTTATGTTAGCTTTACTTGGGTTACTATTATAATTAAGATTAGTATGTATCGTACATGTAACTAACATAAAAGCAATAAATAAATAAAAAATAAAAAAAAATTATTGTCTGTAGTTCTGCACCGATCGAGCTGAAATTTTAGCATGATATCCGCATCAAGGATTATCAAATTTTTTTCATCTATATATATATATACAAATGTTATGTTGGTTTGTGTAAATTCAAAATGTACCACAGCGTAGCTTGGCGCAGCTAGTTACTTATATTTTGTTATTGATATGCACTGATCTCTTAAGTGAGTGAGTGAGTGAGAAAGATAGATGACATCCGTGAAATTCAGTCTATGTGGATGATATGGCGGGACATATTATGTATATTACTCCTGATGGTCATCTCAAGCTACGCATTTAATTATAAGTAGATGTACTAGATTTTTAGTTATGTTAATTTTTATCGACATTTGTGCATTGGAACATTGTCCATGAGCTTACGTTTCTTAAATTATTTATTTTGTATTCTTTAAATTGTATAATATTTTTGAAAAGAGTAATTACTGAGTTTCTTGCCAGGTTCTTCTCAGTAAAAGCAACCTTCCGAACCTGGCGGTAGCATGTATAATCCTGTATAGTTATGTCATTCTGACGATTTGAAAGTACTTTGTAAAAAGTCTAATCGAATAAAGATACTTTTGACTTTGACTTTGATGTAATAAGGAATTAATAGTAGTTACAAAGGTAGGTAACATTTATAATCAGGTATTATGTATTTTTGTGTTCTTGTGATGGTTTGAAAGTACTTTGTAAGAAGCCTGATCAAAAAAGAAATAATAATAAAATATTTTGAACTTGAAAGAATTAAAAGTGATAGCAATCTATCTAAATATATATAACTCAAAGGTGACTGACTGACATAGTGATCTATCAACGCACAGCCCAAACCACTGGAAGGATCGGGCTGAAATTTGGCATACAAGTAGATGACATAGGCATCCGCTAAAATTCCACCCTTAAAGGGATAAAATAGGGGATGAAAGTTTCGGCTACTTTTAATAAAAAACTAAGGATATGCTAACGCAGGTGAAACCGCGGGGCACAGCTAGTTATGTCATAATTAGATGAGGATAAAGAAACACGGTGTAGTTAAGTTGCACTCTCTTTAATTCCACTCTTTTTGAAGCAACGAGTTTTGATCAAAAATCTTATAAATACAACTACGTTAGGGTATTAAATAAATTAATCTACAATCTTGTGTATAGGCTAGATATAACCAAAGTCAGACGTTCTGATGTCAGTTTAAAAGTTGTAACAAGTCGTATTCTACCCACAAACCGACAAACATATTAAAAAAACATAAGAATATAATATTCGCTTAATATATTTACCCGTAGGCCTAGACAAAGTAACATTATTTCACGCTTGTGCTAATAGAAACGTAAAAATGTATAGAAATGTCATAAATCAGTCACGCGACATATGTCATTCCCATACATTTTGAATCGTATCTACTAACGAAGCATGAGGATAATGTTACTTTGTCTACAGGCTATTACCTACACACTATCGCGTCATTCTGATGTTCTTCGTAAATACTCTAAGCGAAAACATTTACACAAATCCTTAACGTCTTTAAAAAGGCATATAACGATATTACGTAATTGTAATGATTCAAAATTCCCAGAGAGAATTTCACCTATATGCTTCTGTTGCAAATTTTTTTTTGTTATTGATTGTGGCAAGAACTTCAAATATATTGATGGAGACTGAATACTTAATGTTCAGATGATTTGAAGAGAATTTGGGGGTAAATAATCATTCCAACTACTTATGGTTCAAAATATTAAAAATGCTATGCATCTTTTCGCACACTTAGATTGCAAAATAATATCTCTTGAATACGACTCGCTAAAACCACAATCGTATACATACAAACCACTACATAACCTCATCTAATATCACTCGTATAGTTAACATATTTATAGCAACACTTGATATAATCACAAAATCAACACGACAAACTTACAAACTATTTACAACTATAACTTGATATGTTGAGAATAATTTTATTGTGATTTAAAGTTTGGAATCATGGTAACTTCAAGTTGAAAAGTAGTGGCATGTTTTATTTGGTAGTGGGTAAAATGGGTGCCAAGATGTACCGGCCGGTATACGAATGCAAAGATTACTAAATAAATCAATACATAAAATATATAAAATAAAGCAGGGGCGTGCATTGGATTTTCAGAGGGGTAAGCAGAAGTAACGGTATGTGACACACACAAATGGTAAGCACTTCTTATCTGCTCATATGGAATGCACGCCCCTGAGATGAACTATCAATAAATACAGTATTAAAATCAAATTATTTTTTAAATATTACTGAATATTTTATCCTAAACAAATAACGAGAAACATTTTTGTGTGTGTGTTGTCATGTCTTTATGATATTAATAATAACATGTTATATCCATCCTTTTACAACTCTGAAGTCTTTGAAATGTCCTTCAACCACATACCATTACAAAACAAGTACATGTCGCCCGCCACTTTCATCGGCAAATACCCACAGTCGGATGGTAAAGGTTAAGTTCCTAGCAGTAGGATCAAGAAGGGAAGTAGGGTTCATATGTCACAGCTTAACGCACTTATGGTTGTGTTATATTCAATCAGAAACTACTGGTAATAGATTGCTTTTTTTAAGTGTTGAAAGCACGTTATAAAAACTCCTTTTTTGATTGAATATGGAGGTTATTAATACATGACATATAGTTCATAATAGTTGTTCAAGGTAACAAATGCGACATCATAATTTTGCAGCAAGTAAGACACGTTTATCTCAAATATATATCACACCATCGTAAGAGCCATGTTAGGGCCCAGATAGTTATTTCCTTCTTTGTAGGATAAGTACGGATGCTTACATAAAAAAGATTATTTCAAAGAACTGTCACGTCTATTATTCGTTTAAAAACCGGTATGAAAGGGTTCTTAATCCGTTTACCGTGGAAAAATATTTGTAAAAGGCGATAAATCCCTCCATCCAACTGTGTGTAATCTACTTGGATATTATATTACAAAGCCGTAAATTCAGTAGAAAATGTTGACAATGGTAGGGGTGAGGTATCTATATTGCAATTTTTGTCTCTATCCGCCCCGGGAAGAGACCAGGTGGAACTCCCAGCAGCTGTAATCCTAGGACCCATATTATCGTAGGCAGACTTAAGAAAGCAGGTTCTACTTCTCCTTGGTAATGTTGCTCCACCACCCAAAAGATCAGGATACTCGTCAGTATGACTTGAGACTTGAACAGAAATGAAGATATTTCCATACGGAGCTGGTAGAGCGAATTCAGCTGGAGGCGGAGGGAACGCTCCAGGAGGGCCATCGATAATCTGGACCGGTTCCAAGCGTTGAATATCCTCACTTTCAAAAGACATGGATCTATCAAGCATTTCAAAGCCGTAAGAACCAAAATCAGCGCTTGTTCTATCACAGCTGGCTGCCAATGAAGTGTCCAAAAGCTTTTTTTCTTGGTCTGTGAAACTTCTGCTTGGTGGAACTCTTCGTCGCCTCGTCTTCCAACAAATACATGCGGCAATAAATCCACCTCCTGTCATGGCAATCAGACACCCCGCTATCAAGAAAAACGTTGAATAATTGGGAGCGACCCTCGCCGTAGCAGTCCTTGCTTTGGGAAGAAATAATGTTAAATACGCATTTGATTCCCCTACAGTACTTTTGGCACTGCACTTCCACTCGCCTGATAGGTCACTTGTTACATTACTTATGGTCACATTGACCCACTGAGCACTTTTGTTTATAAAATCGTTGTTGTATTCGTCAAAATGGTCCATTGGATACTTATGAATTAGAATTTCAGACTCCTTGCTCGTATCATTGTAAATCTTGTTGTGACGAAAGTACCACGTTACATTTGGTATTGGGTCCCCACGCACAAAGCACCCAAAAGTGATCTCGGCGCCAGCCTCAGTTCTTATCACTGTTGGGTTCGTGATGGTTGATGGTGGACAAACCATATCTTGCCCTTTCAAACTCCGCCAAGACACTTGCTCGTAACCTTCTGGCCCAGTGCAAAACACTTCCTCGTTTCCCAAATTACTTTGTAAAAACCACTGGTGAAACTCTCTCAACCTACAGTCACAGTACCAGCGGTTGTCTGACAAAGTGAGAGTTTTTAGAAGCGGTAGGTTAAACGTATCTTGGTGGAGGTACGATAGGAAGTTCTGATGTACATTTATAGTTTCGAGAGCGCGTAAGTTTACAAAGGCAAACGGGTGCACGGTACGAAGTTTACACCGCGATAGTTCGAGTTTCTTCAAATGCTGGAGTGGTGGAAATTGCTCCGCAACTAAAACACTCAGCGGATTGTCGTTCAACACAAGTAGCCTTAGTCGATCGTTCCCTCTGAAAGTGTCAGGTAATAATTGGAACAATTCGTTTTGCGATAGATCTACTTCTATTAATATTCTTAGTTCTCGGAAAGCGTTCTGGTGCAATGAGTGCAGATTCGTGGCGCTTAAATTCAATCGTTGTAAATTTAATAAGTCTATATTGGCAAAAGCATCTTCTGCTAACGTTCGTAAAGGGTTCCCGTGTAGATCGAGGACTTGAATTTCTGCTGCCAAATGGGGTAATTGTTTTAAACCGGCCGAGACACAAGAAGCAGTTTTCTTTCCCGACGACCATTTGCACTGACATTCTTGGATTTGAGCGCAACTGAGCCAGTCGCTTCCAGACTGCGTAACGAGCACAGCCAAGATTAATGTGCTGCTCCATAATCGAATGCCCATTTCATAGCAGATTTTTTCTTCTAAGAATTACCTGGAACAAAGAACGATTGCTATTAGATAAATTGTCAATTGTTGTGTCTCTGAAATTATTTCCAAATTGCTTAATAAGTTATTGGTCCACATTGTAAGTCAAACTAATTCACCCGGTGAGCTTCGTATCAACCTTTTTTTACTTTTTTTTTATGTTATTCACCGTTTAAACCTTTCCTGAACTTTCACAAATATATCAAGATTAAAATTACCCAAATCGGTCCAGTTTCCATTCAAGTTTTAGCGAGACTAACGAACATCAATTTATTTTTATATAAAATATTAGATAAAAACCCGTGTCTAAACTGATATTTGTGCTTTCTATATTTCACAATGTAGGTACTCTTAACTTTTATCTTTCTTTATTATTAGGAGCGGCCATGTTGATCATGTTTTTTGTATCACTATATTGAGCTCTATCGATACAATCTTAACCATACTTCTCTCAGGTAATTTTATTATAGTCTGTTTGAGTTAAAGTGAATTATTCTAATGCGATTGAATACGGTAGAGACTGGACTTCAAATTAATAACGATTCCCAATTTTGCATACCACAATAATGTCATCAAAACCTTTCCCATTGCATTAGGTAGGCATGTAGCATGGTGGTAATTAATACGAACCACTTAACTATGGAGTATCTCGGTGGCCTATCTTGTTACGAGTCTAATGAAGATCAGGCATCGGATACAATTCTGTTTAATTAAAGAGGGTTCGGACTAGAAGACGTCTACACAGAGAGTTATTCAAAGGGACCAAGTTTATGTTTCGAGTTAACCTTTTATTTGTTTGGACGTGAGTTTATTTTACGAGACAAGGCGCATAATTTATGCAGGTACATTAGATTACTCCACATTTTGCGCTCTGATTTATTCTTATAAACATAGGTATACTAAAACAATTAAATTAAACATCAAAGCAAATTCATGAATTCTATAAATATTTGTGCATCACCCAAAGGTTGACTGGCAGAAAACGACAATGGCATTTAGTCCGCCTATGCAAATATGTATTGCAGGAAGTTTCAAAACAAATAAATTTTCTTTGTGGCAAAGAAATGTTTTCCAAAACTAGCTGTGCCCTGCGGTTTCACCCGCGTAGACTTAATTTCATGGGTGACCCGCAAAACCCAATTTTTTTATAAATAAAAGTACCCTTAAAAGTCCCGTTAAAATCGGTCCAGCCGTTTCGGAAATGAACCGGAAAAATAAGACAACCTGAATTTTTTTTTATGTCAGTACCGTGTATACTTTCATGTGCATTTAGTGAAATGCTGTTATTTTTGAATTACAAACAGACACTTCAATTTAATTTATCTGTATATAATAATAGCATGACTCAGTTTTACAGTTTAATTAAAGCCTTTTTACCAATACATAATACACCAGAAGCGGTATAAAATTATTAGCAACAAAACTGTAGGTTCTGGTTGAGACCACGTTTTGCGGTTGAACAAGCTTGCAGTGTTTGGCAAAGCTAACTAATTGGGTGCTCCAACCTGCCAAGCTTATTCCATAATGCACACTCAGATATTATTAACGTGTCCTATAATGAAATTACTCAGCGTCAGTGGTACTCAAATTTTAATTTACCGTCTCACATTTAAGTATGTGAATATTTATTAACACAAAATATTTATTAAGGCAAAACAATTGCATGTACATAGATGTGGAATAATTTATTATGTTTATCTATTAATGTCGATACGGCGATGGACTCACCATCTGTCACGTTGGCACTTAATCATCTTCGGTGTAAAGTGGGTGTTGTGATTACAACACTTCTGCCTACCCCTTCGTGGAATACAGGCGTGAGAATATGTATGTATGTCCAGTGTCATAGATTATTTTACATTTAAAGAATGTTTAAAGTTGTTAAGATTTATTGAAGTCAAAATAAATAAAGATTGCAATGATTACTTCAAATGACACTGTTTCAAGCCAATTCAACATATATTCCTTTACAAATTATATTGCCAAACTTTATAAAATCGTCGCTACATTTTTCACGTGTCACGCAATAAATACACTCATATAAATCTGCAGCACTACTGACATGGATTGTCCGTCAGTCAGTCATTGTACCATTTTACGAGGATATGTATAAGATACATTATGTATGTGCTTAGATATTCTAGTCTCAGTGAAACATTCAACGTCGTCTCAAAATGTACAACGTCGGTGAGCATCTCAGTAATATTTGTAGCTGATATTATAATTTCATATAAACGTCACTGAAATTAAATTACTTTACGACCCTCGTTTCTCCCAACGCGTGACTTGGTTTGAATAAATAACTCAAGCCAAGGTAACGTAAAACATTATTTCCTGTAAAAAAGCATAGACAAAATTACAGTCATCAAATATTTCACTCCCTACTGAGAGAACAATAATTTTAGAGAGGCTTTTAAAAATATGAATGTGATTAAACACTGCTAATTATAAAGATCACATCACTGGAGCGATGGGTCCATAATAGTATTTCTACAAACCTCTCGGGTTGGTTATCAGTGAGGATTTTTTTTAAATACCTAATAATACTTAGCTAGGTATAATACATAATGTATTCTATATCTATACTATTACATAATACATTCTTTGTTGTCTGCTTGAAAGCGCTAAATTCAGGAACTACTACTGGTTTGATTTGAAAAAGTCTTACAGTGTTTGATAACTAATTCATCGAAGAAGGCTATATGTATTATCACGCTAGGACTAATCGCAGGTCAAAGTTAGCGTAAGCCCAGAGTAACTACACGCGGACGAAGTCGCGGGCAGAAGCTAATGGCACGATAGTAATACTGTAAAAGTTTCTCAGTATTTTTTTTGACATCATCAGTGATTACTGTCTTAGATTTGTCGTTGAGGTACTTGAGCTTATATCCGCCGTATAAATAATTTATTCCTGCGTCCATGTATAGAGCTCAAACATTGGTATAGTGATTTTTTTTTGTATAAGCAGTGAAGGTTGATAAGAGAAGCAGCTGTTCCAGAATGGGGATTTTTAAAATGGTATATAAACTAGACTTCATTCGCGGAGCCCTTATGTTTTTGGAAATAAATAAACAAAGTCCTGTTAAAACTGGCCCAACTGTTTCCGAGATTACCCGGCATAAACAGACAGACAGACAGAGAAAATTTAAAACTTGGTTTTGCAATGTCAATACTGTATATACTTTCATATGTATTTAGTAAAAAACTGTTAATTAGGAATTAAAAACATACTCTTCAATTTTATTCATTTGTATAGATACATATTTTTTTCTATGAAATGTTGTTTCTATGAAACATGTACATAAAAGCGTTGTAATAATATTTTTGTTTTAATACTCCGTAATAATAGAACAAACTTAACAACGCTGCCAAAATAATGAATATATACACGTTTTCACAAAGTCGCCCCTCAAGGGGCCATTTGTATGCACTTTGGGAGCCACTGGCGAGCACTGAGTCACGACTAACTCGCAAATTTAGCTAAAACTACATTAACTAACGTGATGAACCTTACCTCCAGTGGCTAAAGTACAGTCGAGCTCAAGTCGTCGAGAACTAAACTAGAATTAAAATCTGGTTATTGTTTAGCGTGGACTTATTTGGGTACTTCATAAAGGTTATACAAGCATGAGCTATGAGGAATTTACACGGAAAACTGTTTAGTTTTGTTGTTTATTTTATAAAATGTTTGCTTTTCGTAGTATATTTTCCAAGAATAATAATTAATTAAACTTTGCTGACGGGTAATTTGCGGTTATCGCATACACTGAACGTAAGTTATGTATCCGTTGTTCCAAACTAAATACGGTTATGGAATAACCTAACATTGTGCTTAATCTTCAATGTAAATATTCCTAAAGCATGACTAGACATATTGTGCTAGCTCAACTGGCTACCTAATAATTATTCCTGTAGGCTAACTATGCTCGTTTGAGCAGTGCGTATTAAGCATCTTAGCTTCACTGTTTAACTTTATGGTACCAAAGTTAAATATCAAAACTCAGAAATTCTTAAAACGCTCTGCTTAACCTGTGATGTATAACCGTGTATATTTTTACGCATTTGACAACACGCGGTTCCACCCGCATAGTTCTCGTTCTCGTGAAATAAAATATAGCCTATATTAATCAGTGATAATGTAGCATTCAGGTGGTGACAGATTTTTTTAAATCGGTTGAGTAATTTTTGAGCCACTTTGTTATATACATACATATATGCTCACGCCTGTATTCCCCGAAGGGGTAGGCAGAGGTGTTGTAATCACAACACACACTTTTCACCGAAGATGATTAAGTGCCAACGTGACAGATGGTGAGTCCATCGCCGTCTCAGACACCTTACACACGTCATGGAATTACTTCTCAGAAATATGCAGGTTTCCTCTCGATGTTTTCCTTCACCGTAAAGCACGTGGTGTGAAATCACTGTACATAAGTTTTTTAGAAAAACTCATTGGTACAGGCCCCGCTGGCATTCTATTTTGCGTCGCTTGTGTAGCAGGCGATTGCTCAAACCTCAAGGCCCCCTCGGCTCTTTGTTACAAACATACAAATCTATTCTCTTTAATTATATTTAATGGTGATAGATACACAACACCACACAAAAGTATAAGAAAAATAAAAAAAGGCATTAATTGTACACACGCATATCAGTAACAACTAACAAGGTGTCTATTACGGCGGGCATTGAAGTGTACTTCACCAATAGGCCAGCACTCAACTGTGACCCCAACCCAAACCAGGGACACAACCATGGGCTCTTATTGCAATGATAGTTCAGCTGTGTGATAGTGACAGATGTATACACGTCTCATAATGAAAGTAAAACTATCATGGCAATAAGAGGTCATGGTAGGGCTCCTGGTCCAGGTTGGTGAAGCTGATCTTTGTATCTCTAAACAGAGTTTAATGATCTTAATTAATCGCCTTATTTAATGGAAGTTCATAACGTCACCTATAAGGGGAGATTATCCTAAGCTGTAACCAGTTTAATTATACACCTAAACCAAAACACCTATAAACGGGAGCGTCCCAAACACTCATCAAATGGCAGTAATGGAACACAAAACCGGCAGATGTCGCTCACATCTCTTAACGACATTATTTGCCAAATTAATGGCGTTGCAAATCCGATTAAGGACTTCGTAAATTACGTAATCTGAGACTGTTTTTATTACATAACAGTATTAACGTGCTTCAGAAGTCATCTAATAAAGTCTCCCTGCAAGACATATTATCATGTCGTTTTTATCATGGACTATAGCTGTGCTTAAGTTGTTTGGTGATATATTTTCCTGTTTTTGTAACGAGCCGTGATGGCCTCGGGGTTTGAGCAGTCGCCTGCTACGCAAGCTACGCAATTTCGAATCCTAGCGGGGCCTGTACCAATGAGTTTTTCTAAAAAACTTATGTACAGTGATTTCACACCACGTGCTTTACGGTGAAGGAAAACATCGTAAGGAAACCTGCATATTTCTGAGAAGTAACTCAAAGACGTATGTATAGTGCCTGAGATGGCGATAGACTCACCATCTGTCACGTTGGCACTTAATCAAATTCGGTGAAAAGTGGGTGTTGTGATTACAGCACCTCTGCCTACCCCTTCGGGAAATACAGGCGTGAACATATGTTCATTGATGCTTCGCTCCAATTTCTCGCGCTTTTGTGTTATTAAGCCTTTCTCGATTAATGAAGTATCCAATTTAAAACTAAGTTTTAAATTCAAATAATTCTTGAGATTAACCCGTCCAGCCAAACAAACTTTTCAGCTTTATATTATAGACTAGCTATGCCCCGCGATTTCGAAAATTAAAAAGCTGTTATTTTGGAAATACAAACAGACACTTAAATTTTGTTTATCTGTATGTACTGTATGTATAGATAAATTATGCACATTATTTTTCATGTATTATATTGCAGAATGGACTTATCCGTCGCGTTGGCACTAAATCATATTAGGATAAAAGTTAACCCATCGGGGAATATCTGGGACGGTGTGAGCATTTTAATACTTGTACATTATCAACCTAAGCACGACTTATCTAAGGATCAAAAAATAACTGTTGAAGCTAATACGAATAGTTTGCCAGCGGACTAGTTACTAAGTTAGTTAGTTAACGAACTCGTTAGTAGTTCCAATCTTATGTTATGAGGGAACTTAAACTATAAAAAGACTTGATAGAATAGAAAAAAAACGATATAACTCGTAGAAGAGAAATAGTCACAGTATAAACTTTTCAAGCAGTAAGGAAGCCAGGGGCCCTACCATGACCTCATATTGCCATGATAGTTTAACTCTTATAAGACAGTATATATCGCATCCTCAGAACAATAGGGGCTCAAGTCAAAAATCCATTTTTTTTTTTGGAAATCGTAATCAAAGATCGTCAAGCTTGAATTTATAACTTAGGCAGTAATTATTTTACCGTACAACAACTGTCAAACAAACGTCACAGTTTCGCTTTAACCTTTCACTCGTTCAGAAACATATCATCTTACACTCATTCAACACTCGTTCCACACACACTCTGCTCAGAAACATCCTACATATATGACGTGTATAAGTATCCGTCGCACAGTGGAAGTATGATGGCAATAAGAGCTTATGATAAGGCCCCAGTCCTATTTTTTGAAATAAAAATGTTTGCTCCATTGAGCGTGAGGGTTGTCAATCTTAAAGATTTTATATTTTACTATTTTATTAACTGTCAAAATGATGTAGTTTATTCGATTTGAAATTGTGAAAAAAGTCAGTATAACAAATTATTTTCGTGTACGCGATTGAACACTACGAGACAACCCTAATTGACGCTACCTTACTGCCAGTCTGTCTGGAATCTCGTAGATGAGCACGTCTCTGTGAGTGTCATTACGAAAGATTTGTTCCTGGAATTCTTATTTTGTAAAGCTTCTATTTTGTACTGTGAAATAGGTATCGATACAATAGTATCGACACAATAGGTTACCCTTTTCGTTTCAATTCTACGCCGCTTACTTTGAACCGATTTTATCCTGTTAAAATTATATAGCTGTGAGGCGCTTGCTAGTTGGCTATAGGCCAAAAGTCCGGTGCCACATTAATATTGTTGCTATAGTAGCGACGGTCCATTGGCTCTCCGACGCTCCGTCTGCGATCGTGACAAGAATTGTATAACCTTTCGATTGGATTAAAATTGACCGTGCTTTTAAATCTAGGTTTATTATTGCAGTAGTATCCTGCTATTGTTATAGAAATAAGTAGGCTAGATATTACGCACAGTGGGAATTTCGAAAGGGTTTTTATTTACAAACTAGTTGTGCCCCGCGTTTTCAAGCGCGTTCAATTAAATTCTTGGCTACCCGCGGCAAACTAATTTAAAAAAAAAGTAGCCTAAGTTACTCCTTGTAACATTAGTTATCTACCAGAGAAAGCCCCGCTAAAATCGGCCCAGCCGAGATTAGCCGGAACAAACAGACAGATGGACAGAGAGACAGAGAAAAAAATTAAAAATTGGTTTATCTATGGCAGCACCGTGTATACCTTCATATACATGTAGTGAAAAGCTGTCATTTTGGTATCACAAGCAGACACTTAAATTTTATTTATCGGTATAGATAATAGCTGAGACCAGTCGCGTTAATATTACATACATACATACATACATATGCTCACGCCTGTATCCAATGGGGGTAGGCAGAGACCACTGTTTGCCACATGCTACGATCCTTACATACTTCTTTCGCTTCATCCACATTTATGCATCTCTTCATACACTTTCTTCGGTTACTAGTGCTCCGAATTTGACCTTTCTGAAAAATACTATTAATTTGGTCATAGTAGTTCTTCGTTAATTTCGTTAATATTATTGCAATGTATATGGAACTAGTTAACCTAACCCTAACTTTAACCCGCGATTGATCAAACACTGAAGGATTTTTTTCAAATGAGTCCCGTAATTCATGTGCTTAGCGCGTTTTGCATTATACAAACAAACTCTGCAGCTTTATATACTAGTAAAGTTAGCAAAGCTTTGGTAATTACACCTCGATTCGCTTCGGCTATTTCGACACTTCATATAAACATGTCGACATTTTGTCCCAATTTCTATGGGCGATAGTAAAAAGTGGCAAACCTGGCGTTAGAACTTAAAGTGATTTTCACAGTAAGTGAAATGAAACGTCGATATCCAACGGAGTGCGACGACAGCTTACAAAGCTACAACGAACATTTTTGCACGTTTTATATTATGTTCCGCTACACGAATTGAAGTGTCCTCTCGTTCCAATTTTTAATTGGGCCACGTTAGAGACACCAACGCCTTTCCATTCCAATAAACGACTTTTGCAATTATTGAAAAATCCTAGTGAGACTTTACAGTTTGGTCACTTTTTAGTGGCTTTTTTTGGTACGAAGCGTTCCCGTCTCTAGTCGTATTATTTCACAGAAATAACCAGCTGACGAAGTTGGGCTGCAGGTCTGCTAGTTCTCCACGTTATAATTTCGAATTTTATTTTTTGAGGAAACCTGCACATATCTGAGAAGTATTTTCAAAGACGTATGTATTGTGCCGTGAGACTCTCTATATCATCATAATGAACCAGTCCATTAATTTATTACAGTATTTGAATTTAAAAAACTGAGAATGTATTTCGACATCAAGCATTCTTATTTCGTAACACTCCTTCCACTTCAAATTCACAAGCATGAGGCAACCGCGCGGGACACAGTGGGGAATTCTGGCACGTTCGCCCTCGGATAAGAGGGTAGGTCAGTAGTGCGATGGGCACTAAATTATAAGCAACAGCAAAGTCAATTTACATTAATTATCGAAATACAGCTGAATAAAATGACATACATATACTCTCGCCTGTATTCTCTGAAGGGGTAGGCAGAGGTGTTGTAATCACAACACCCACTTTTCACCGGAGATGATTAAGTGACAACGTGACAGATGGTGAGTCCATCGCTTCAGACACTATACGTCTACGTCTACTATACGTCTTTGAATTACTTCTCAGACATATGCAGATTTCTTCACAATGTTTTCCTTCACGGTAAATCACTGTATACAAGTTTTTAGAAAAACTCATTGGCGCAGACCCCGCTGGGATTCGAATTTGCGTCGCTTGCGTGGCACGCGACTGCTCAAACCCCGAGGCTACCACGGCTCCCTCTGAATAAAATGATGCAGAAATTTATGAAAATAGAATTAAAGTACATCCCCATTCGTAATTAAACCACATTGTTTACCATTAACAATACATTATATTATGTATTTAAATTAAAACACTGGAAGTAATACCAGTCATAAATGTCATAATATAGTAATTTCAGCACATTTGTGTCATCACACAAGCCCGTAAATATAAATAAAACGTAACGCTTATTATATTCCAATTAAAAACATGGAAATTGTCATCTAACAGTATTGTTTCCTGAGCTTATTATGAAAATAAAATATATTTCACTTTCTATTAAATTCAGTGATGGTGGCTCACGCCTTCCTAATTGTTACCAAAAGGGTAGGCAGAGATGGTATGACACTATTTTTATTTAATCAATTCATTCACTCCCGTTCCCGTGAGAGTACTGGAATATAGCCTATGTCACTCGCTGATAATTTGGCTATTCATTGCTGAAACAATTTTTAAGAAGCCCTGTATAATACAAGCAATTAAACAAATCTTTCCTCTTTATAATATACGCAGGAGTTCCACGATATGTATTGTCACCGTGAAATTCGTGGAGTGACATCACTATGATACACTTATACAGGATGTCTCAGGAGACAGATTATTATTGATATTACATAAATTTAAAATCGTATTCAATGACTTTATTTGAGGTCCATCTAACCGTTCTAGTTTCGAATTGAATATCTCATCACATACGTCATTAAAAAAGGGGGAGACATTTGCAGACTACATGATTTATTAAAGGCCGTAACAATAACCCATTTCCATCACCATCAGTTATCACATGGGATGTGGTTATTATACTCACCGTATAACGTATACGCGATTAAACATAAAATAAAATTTTATCCCCGACTTAACACATTCATGCAGGACCGTTCCTGTTTACCCGTGTAATTAATCAAAACATCAACGGTTTTATCTTGGCCCCTTTTAAGCATTTCGCTTATCTTTCATGACAGTGTATATGTATTACACTTATGTATTTTGTAAATTTAAACAAAATACCGCAATTTTTTGCGAAATTGCTCCGATATTTTTATTAGGTTAGATTTAGGGTTGAGAGTTGAAAGAGAATGAATAATAAGCTTTAAGTGTATTTTTTTTAAATATAGGCATATAGGCAGGGTTCGAACTTGCGTCGCTTGCGTTGCAGGCGACTGCTCAAACCTCGAGGCCACCACGGCTCGCATGAGACATAATTCTAAGAAATGGTAAACTAAAAGGAATCCAGCTATAAAATGTTCAATAGGATATAGGTAGTTGGTACTTAGTTTGGAATGTCTTAGTCGTAGATAAATAATGGTCCCTAGAGGCGGCATGCACTACGAGATCGCAGCAGAGCGATATATCTCGCGATCCCTCTGTAACTCAACACGTCCTATTTGTAAGAACTCCTGTGGGACTACTATTTTGGTTCTTTTGTTTTGTATTTTAAAACACCAACCGGTTGATATTGGTTGTTGGTTTCACCGATTAAAAGAAATGATAATTTTATCTGCCTCGTCGGTAGAGTGGTCACAAACGTTACTGCGGGACACAAAATATAAAATACTAGTTATGCCCCACGGTATCAACCGCGTTTGCATACCCTAAGTGTTTTTATTAAAAGTAGCCTAAACTTTCATCTTCTATTTTATCCCCTTAGAGGTGGAATTTAACAAAATCCTTTCTTAGCGGAAGCCTACATCATAACATCTATCTGCATGCCAAATTTCAGCCCGATCCGTCCTGTGGTTTGGGCTGTGCGTTGATAGATCACTATGTCAGTAAGTCACCTTTGAATTAAACATATATTAAGATTAATATTACGATACACATTTAACGTAGTTTCTTTCTTCAGGCGATTTAATATTTTTTTATGAACATAAAAGCGGTTATTGTGACTAAACTTTGATGTTAGATATGTGCTCTCGTGACTTTTTCGTAGATCTTAAGACCTACTTCTACTATTCCTATTCAGCCCGATTCATCCTAGTCTGATTTCAAGAATCTTGCATTCTTTCGTGTTGGATGATCAATTTGTCGAGGGAGGCAATATTTTATTTTCAAAAAAATTGGGATCCGTAAGAAAAATGCGATTTTGTGTTCCAAGGAGTAAAATAAAAACCTATTTATATGTGCGCTGCAAAAACTATTGACAATAGAAAAGTAGATCTTATTAAGATCTACAAAAAAGTCCGCGAGAACACATATCTAACTACCATAAATTAGTCACAATATATACAAGCGGTATATATTATGTTCATAAAAATATTAAATCGTCTGAAGAAAGAAATCTACGCGGGTGAAACCGTGGGTACAGCTAGTATAAAGATAAACCTACTTGCTTATAGTTAGTATTCTTGCTAGATATATTTGCTATTGCTAAACAAGAACCAATCAAACCAAAGTCTGCTTACTAAAGCTCTTTGCAAATCGTAGCCGATGAAATACGAAAGATAAAACCAGGCGAATAACTGTAGTTACAGCGTCATGCGTACCTTTCGTAACCCGAATGACCTATCGACATTACTAAACTTCTGTCAATATAAACGCGAAAGGCTTTCGTTTGAAGTTGATTGTGCCTTTATGAGATCGAGTCAGGCTAACTTTTATATTGAATCAGCTGCTCCAGTGGTCTGCCACTTTGATTCCAATTTACTCCGCAACTGAGTATAATTTCGATTGTGTATTTTTTTCGCTTGAGTGCATTTCGCAGCTCTTTTCAATCAGACAATGTGCTATTTTGCCGACTTCCTGATATTTTTCCATTTAACGTTTGATATAATTGTGAAATGCTGGTGTCAACTTGTAGAACTTTTATCGTAGTACAATATTATAGTATACCAGCGGACGTCACGCGGTTTGACCCGCGTAGTTGCAGTTCCCGTGAGGGAGTACGGGGATAAAATATAGCCTATGTTATTCGCTGATGATGTAGCTATCAATTGCTGAAAGAATTTTTCAAGGTCAAGTAGTTTCGGAGTCTATTCAATGCAAACAAACAAAAACATACATACATACATATGCTCACGCCTGTATTCCCCGAAGGGGTAGGCAGAGGTGTTGTTATCACAACACCCACTTTTCACACAAGATGATTAAGTGCCAACGTGACAAATGGTGAGTCCATCGCCGTCTCAGACACTTTACATACGTCATTGAATTACTCCTCAGAAATATGCAGGTTTCCTCACGACGTTTTCCTTCACCGTAAAGCACGTGGTGTGAAATCACTGCACATACGTTTTTTTGAAAAACTCATTGGTACAGGCCTGCGACTGCTCAAACCTCAAGGCCACCACGGCCTCTACCCGAAAAAAAAAACAATTTAATCTTTCTTCTTTACAATATTAGTGTATACAAGTAGTTTGAACATGTAAGTTGGAGTTGCTGAAAGGTATCTCACGCACAGTCGTTTTGGTAGCGGCCCTTGAGACTTTCTAAAAGTAGACAATGTAGAATCTTTCGACAGACACTATAGTCTATATCGAAAAAATTACATTGATCTAGCGAGTTCCATGGGCATATCCAGACAGATAAAACATGGTATGGACATGTTATGCGGAGGGATGAGGATAATGTTGCCAATAAAGTTTTGTTTATGAATGTGGATGGTTACAAGGGGAAAGGAAGACCTAAGAAACGATGGATGGATTGTGTGAAAGATGATATGGCTAAAATAGGAGTGAATACAGATATGACGGCTGATAGAGAGAAATGGAAGAGAAGAACACATTGCGCCGACCACAAATAACATGGGAAAAGAGTATGAGGATGGTGATGATGATGATCCAGGCATATAAAACATACGAGTATTCGACTTTTTAGTATAGTCTATGTAACAGTTTATATATTTGGGTACGCACATAAATATTATTTAGTCAGTGTATAATGCGTGTTGTACCTCTAATCCTTTCTGAAATCGGACCTTCACGCCGTTTATTAGTCCCTTGACACAGGCTAACTTAAACATAACATAGGCCATTGGTCTTGTGTAAAAGTATTGTTTCAGGGTCAACGCTCTCAGACTGACCCCTAAGTTTAATGCATATGTAGATAGCCTGTAGTCTGTACTATAAATATTCATGACTTTCAGCATCTCAGCTTAGCTCCCTTGTAAATATTTATGGGCATTCACATTATTAAAAGCTTTAAGAAAAATAGAGAACAGATGGTAATTTGTCCGTCCATCGGGGATCATTACTTGTCGAGTAGAAGCTGCATATGGTATGATAAGTGTTTTACCAGCAGAAGCGACATTCAATTCAACATTTTTCATTTTTAATAAAACAAAAAAGTAAGTTCAAAAACTAAAACCCGACCTCTAGAAATAGTTTCTAATAGTAGGGGAGCCCACGATGCTAAATAGGGATTTATTCGAGCCTCGTAGAGACCTATTGGGTTGCAAAGCTTAAATGATAACAAGAAAATAATGTTATATGATATATACCTTTTCATCGGTGGGGGAAGCGGCTATAGAATTTTAAATTTGTAAAAAAAACTGTGGCATGGACATTCTCGAGCGCGTCAGATATTGATAGCATCAATGCCCTACGTATTTTTAATAATGTATGTATGTTAATCTGACTGGGTGGTTGTAAGAAAGGGACGAAAAAAATTAAAAAATTATCGAGCGCGTCAGATTTCTAAGGCCTTATATATGGGCCTCATGTTTGGTGGAGGTACTTAACCAGGTACAAGGTATCCTCCTGTATATTAATCTGCCGCGCTTTAGTAAATCCCGAAATCCCCGTTTGGGCTCCCTATAAGCATAGTTATCGATACTAATGGTAGTTACTTAATGCATAGAATGCAATCAACTGCTTCACAGTTTGTTTAAATAATGTAGTTGTTTACAATCTGTATTGTTATTAGACTTTATGTTGTTATGGTATTAAATAAATTCTACAAATATACAAAATAATATACAGGCAAACTTATCTACAGTATATTTTCTTATGATTCGTCTTTTCTCTTAGCTCCACAGAGAAAGCTGACGCTGATGAAGCTAAAGCGAATAAACACGCTACTATAATTAACTCTGCTTTATTTTACACTAGCTGTGACCCTCGTAGACTTAATTTCATGTGTGCTCCGCGGAACCCTAAAGTTTTTTTTTTAAATAAATTACTCTAAGTTACTCCTCGCAACACCGGCTACGTGACACTGTCACGTCACTGGGACTTTCACTGGAAAGTCCCGCTAAAATTGGTCCAGCCGATTCGGACATCACCCGGAACAAACAGACGGACAGACAGAGAAATATTTTAGAAATTGGTATTCTTATCCAATACCGTGTGTACTTTCATATGTATTTAGTGAAAGACTGTAAAACAGAGTAAAGACGTATAGATAGATTCACATAGTTATTTATTTACAACATACATACATACATATGCTCACGCCTGTATTCCCCGAAGGGGTAGGCAGAGGTGTTGTAATTACAACACCCACTTTTCACCGAAGATGATTAAGTGCCAATGTATTAGATGGTGAGTCCATCGCCGTCTCAGACACTATACATACGTCATTGAATTGCATCTCTCAGTCTCAGACATATGCAGGCTTTCTCACGATGTTTTCCTTCACCGTAAAGCACGTGGTGTGAAATCACTGTACATAAGTTTTTTTAGAAAAACTCATTGGTACAGGCCCCGCTGGGATTCCAACTTGCGTCGCTTGCGTAGCAGGCGACTGCTCAAACCTCAAGGCCACCACGGCTGTTCCTTTATTTACAACAAAAACATAAAAATATTCTCTAACAAGCCATTTTGACACCTTGTGTCAAATCACATTTTTTATCATTTTTAAATTCAAATATATAAAAATAACCTCGAAAGAGGTTCACCGCTACACTACCAAAAAGGTGGTCAATATAAATAACAATTTCTCCTAACAATTTTATTTCAGAGTTCACATATCGTAAACGGACAAATAAAGGTTAATCTGGTAGGTCAGGAGTATGTTTAGAGGTTTCATACAAAAATATTACGGGTAGTTGGCAAAGTTAATACGGATTAGTATCGGCTTACACGAGGTTTTGTGTGAAGGTGATCTAAACACTTATTTCTTCACTTTCCGATGGACAAAACGGTGTTACTAGAACGTCTTTTACTTTTTTGATATGACGTATATATATGCTCACGCCATCCCAGAATGATCACCGAAGAGGTAAGCAGAGGTGTTATAACAACAAAACCCACATTTCACCGAATATGATTAAGTGCCATCGTGACAGAGGGTGAGTCCATCGCCGTCTCAGGCACTATACATAGGCCTTTGAATTTCTTCTCAGACATATGCAAGGTTTCCTCACGATGTTTTCCTTCATCGTAAAGCACATGGTGGTATATCCCTGCACATAAGTTTTTAGATAAACTCATTGGTACCGCTGGGATTTCAACTTGCGTCGCTTGCGTGGCAGGCGACTGCTCAAACCCCGAGGCCACCACGGCTCGTTGATATGATGTGTTTGACAAAATTAGTTTTAGAGTTCCAAATATATTATATGATTATGGTCGCTGCGACTGTGAAGTATAAAAATAAAAGTAAAAGGGCCTCCCCCTTGATTTTCGACACCTTGTTATGAGACCTTAGGCAATAAGAAGTGTGTATACCCAATAACATTTACACTTGCAATTATTGGCAAGAGCAAGATGATTTTAATCAAAAGAATGTATTTACCTAGTTAAAGTTGCATTATCAATTGGATTTTTTTTGAACTTGCGTCGCTTGCGTGGCGGTTACTATTCAAACCACACAGCCACCACGGCTTTGAATATTAACAATGAATCTTACTAAAACCGTAACAGTAAATAAAAAGCAATCACCAGCCGTGGGTACCGCAGTCCTTTGTCGTGTTGAGTTCACAGATGTAACAGAGTTTACTTTTTTATCAAAATTCAGCTCTAAAGCCTTCGTAACTGAAAATTACTTTTGATAGGATATTATCGACCTTTTCAAGAGCAGTGATGGATAATTTCTTTTGTATAATACGTAAGGAAACGTGGTGGCCGTGGGGTTTAAGTTTCGCAAGAAACGCCCGTTCGATCTTAGGATGAATAAAGGACGTTATGAAGCAGTTGGTAAATCATAATGGTAAAATTTAACTAGTAATTACTAAAAATATACCGAAAAACCTCATTAAAAAAGGGCCCAGAAAACCGCATCTTCATGATGTCTCCTACTCAATCGGAGCGAGTGGCGGCAGGAATACATAGGGAAGGGGCGGAGCTAGATAGTTAGGACACCACGTGTTCCTTGGTCTATTTACGTACGCATTTTTACGAGAGGAGGTACCATTTAAATAAAATGAGAGGTGTAATTTTGTTTTACATATTTAGGATGAGAATCAGATACTGATTACTCTTCTAAAATGTCCTTTGTTCATACTATATAGAGATTCAACTATGTTAAAAGTATAAATATCGTGACGTTGATTTAACTAGGTAACAAAATAAGGGACAACGCCTGCGCGATTTCAATGAATGGATAAATTGTTATTTAGTCGTGTTACTCTCCTGCAGTAATATTACTCGTATTGTGAACGATCTTCAAACAAATTCTACGTAATTTAATATCTATTAATAATTTTCAATAGAACATTTATCACAACTTCGCACAATACAGATGTAGAGTTTCAAGGGGAAACAATAATTTCAGTTTCGCGTTTAATGTCGTTCATTAGAGCTTTAATTGCTTCTCGTTTATGTTTGTTACAAATTTAGAATGAAGAACCAATTAAGAGAATAAATCTCAACTGTATAATATCATTGAAAATAATTATCATCCGTAGCAGATTTTCTAGAGGCATCAAAATGTACATATGCTCACGCCTGTATTCCCCGAAGGGGTAGGCAGAGGTGCCAACGTGACAGATGGTGAGTCCATCGCCGTCTCAGACACTTAACATACGTCATTGAATTACTTCTCAGAAATATGCAGGTTTCCTCACGATGTTTTCTTTCACTGTAAAGCACTTGGTGTGAAATCACTGTACATAAGTTTTTTAGAAAAACTCATTGGTACAGGCCCCGCTGGGATTCGAACTTGCGTCGCTTGCGTAGCAGGCGACTGCTCAAACCCCGAGGCCACCACGGCTCCTCAAAATCTAATAAAACGTAATAAAGAGCGCCGTAAACCACGTTCAAGTAAAACCCGGCTTCGCTGTCTATAAACGTTAGAGCCTGGTCATTGTTTACTATCAAGTAGGACATACGCCAATTTATCAACATCCAATGCTATTTACACAATTTGCTGGTTGTTCTGAAGTGAATCGCAGAGATTTAGAGTCCATTGCTACTTTTAAGATATGTCGTAAAATAAACGAAGCGCAAAACTGGTAGTAACAAGCGGAAATTAGCAGCAGTCAAGCATTTCAAAGATAGGGCGAGCGCAGTGCAGTATTGCGGAATTTGACGGCAAATACCAAATCACACACTTGGCCTTTCGCGTGCCATTAAATTGTGTCGCATCTACGAGTTTCCTTAGGAATCTAGTGAAGAAAAAGAAACGATGAAAGCCTTTTTTTTTTTTTTTTTTTTTTTTGTTGACGAGGGGGAAACCTTCAAAAGGTCCCCGACCGCCCTGGGAGAGGCAGATCGGGGTATGTGGGATTTTTACCTCACTAAAACCCCCCCGGTGGCCATCCTCAGTGCTCAGGGGGGACTCCGGGTACTCTGATAGAACGCACCGGTGTCCCCCCACACTTTGCCGGGGCACATCCCCGGGGCAGCTGTGACGCCGCCCCTGGAGACCTCGCTGTGCAAGGCAGCGCGAGCCACATCGCGCTGCCACCTTCCCGGGCCCGCGCCGGTGGTCAAAGCTCCCACCCCGACCACCGCCAGCAGGCCCTCCGGCCCCCTTTTAGTCGCCTCTTACGACAGGCAGGGGATACCATAGCCATATTCTTAGACCCTGGCTATTGGGTGGAACGATGAAAGCCTACATCAAGCCTACACTTTTAGAACGTTATAGGAATCAATTATTAATGTTTTTTACACTGTAATGGTAATCAAGCGCCAATGGTAAAATCTGCTGCAACAGCCAATGAGCGCTTGGCACATTCATCAAGTGTGTTATTAGCACGTTAAGTACGTTGTCGCGGGAAGGACGACGAGTCCAACTATAAGTACCTATCTAGTACAGCGCCAAAGCTTTGTTCTCCTCCTTCTGGAACTCTCACACACAAAGTTCACACTGTGTGTTGACCTTACATAACCCAAGAACTAAGCACTATCTCTGCGATCTTCTGTATGGTCCGCCTGAACGTACTACCTTACAATACATACAATCACCAATCAGGCTTCATAATATGTCATACGGACGTTATGTCCTTCCTCGCCTGAAATTGGTAAAAATAAAAAATAAATATGCTCACGCCATCTCAGAAGGATCACCGAAGGGGTAAGCAGAGGTGTTGTAACAACCCACATTTCATTGAATATGATTAAATGGCGTCGTGGCAAAGGGAAAGTCCATCGCCGTCTCAGACACTATACAAACGTCTTTGAATTACTTCCCAGACATATGCAGGATTCCTCTCGATGTTTTCCTTCGCCATGCGAAATCACTGCACATAAGTTTTTATAAAAACTAATTGGTACAGGCCCCGTTGGGATGCTATCTTGCGTCGCATCCGTAGCAGGCGACTGCTCAAACCCCTAGGCCAATTCGGCTCCTGAACTTGGAAAATACATAATTTCCTACCCCATTACCCAAGGAAGACAGTATCATGCTAAGCACACAATAATTAGAAATTCCATTTACAGTAAACACCAGGAACAATACCCCAATCAGTTTAATGAAACTCGTAATTTATTAGCCTCGCTATAACCGGCACCGTTTGGAATGTCACAGCTCATTACGAACACCTATTCAATCGAACAAGCTTTTTGTTTCGGGCGCGTTAATTTAAATTCGGAGCGAATATTCGTCGCATCTGTTACAAATTTATACAACGGATTAATCCTATAAATTCGTGTTTAATTAAAATTATCAGGCTGTTTGGCCACTTACGTTATTTGGTTTATTGACAATCGGGTCCAAATGATGGGCTAATTTGACCAGAGTTATGTGAATAATAATGCATGAGTTGTATGTGACTCATACACGGAACCAATCAAAATTATTTATTCGGGTCAGGCTTTTAACGTTTCGATAGTGAGTATTTCGTTAAAATTAACCCAATTTTCGGATATTTGAAAATGGCTGAATAGTATTAAAAAAGAAACGTTAAGAATATTGACAATACAACTTGTCCAAGTATTTTAAAGAATAACATGTTAATATAACTTTATAGTTATATTAACATGCTAACTCTACACCATTTTTTTGAGCAGAAGAATGAACTTTCGAAACAAAAATATGTAAAATATATAAAAGCTGCAAGTATAATCGAAATCCCTATCTTAATAGTATTCCCTACCGTATAATTCGTTACGAACGGCATCGTTTAATTGCTATAAATATACCCGAGCGATTTCCATTCAAACGCAACGGTGAAAAATCCATTTGAAAATGAGCTCCTGAAATACTTAATTGATTTGGTCCATTAAGATAACAAAGTCCATACATAAGATTCATCGCAATGTTTTCACGTATAAACATACATAATACGTTCACGCTTGTATTTCCCGAAGGGGTAGACAACAAGTACTTACGCCAGTTATTTCTAATTCCTATGTGCCATTAAACGGGGACTTATCTAGACACCGGACTGCTACTGGGAAAATTATGGAAAATCCCAAAAAATATAATTAATTTACTTTCAATTCGTGTCAATTTTTTTTAGATTTTTTTGAATTGAGTATACAAATAATAAAATATACAATACTTTTTTTAAACAATGCATTGACGTGTTTATATCAAAATGTATTTTGAATATAAAACAAATTAGCTAGATATATTATGTAAAGGGAAGGGGACCGTTGTTTAGACTCGAAGATTAAAGTGTGAAATGTCTTAATAGTTATGGTTATATAGAAAGTCTAATCAAAATTGGTTCAGAAATATGTGTATGTAGAATCCAAAGATTCATGAAACTGACCTATTTATAAAAAAAAGAACAATTTTTTTAAATATTTTGCTCGACATTTTAGCGTACACTCAATACCACCTTGCAGTTAAATACATGGCTTTTGAACATTTAAATATATTTACTACCTTTCCTTAGTAACAGCAAATAATAGTGTAGGTTAAAAAAATATATACCAAGATGGAAAAAAACTGCTGTTACTGAATTGTGATTATACAGAAAAGCCATGGGTTGTTGACCAGGATAGATAAAGAGTCGATTGAAAACAACATATAGGTAGAATATAATCAGAATGTATCATCAAGAAATGGCCAGAGAACAACTACATTCCTACAAAAATATATCTTAATTAAGGTTGGAAAAGTGTTCAGTGTGAAACTGCACTCCATTATCTCATTCTAACCCGCAGTACATTGGTGTATTTTCTAAAAAAAAACATTTAAAAATCAATAAAATGTGAGGCGTTGCTTTCAGTTCGGTGTATACATTGTATTAAATCCCGTGTCAAACTCCTGTTATTTTAAAAACAAACAATATAGTTTTGTTTTTTAAATCTCGTCTATTTGTACTCTTTCGCAGAATTTATAAATTATCCGCCTCATAAATTGGAAACGCAACAACATTTTTAAATACAACACAAAGTTAAAAATAAAAAAGTAGGTACTTACGCTTTACACATCCACAAAATGATAGTTCACAACACCAACTCGTTAAAATGGTAATCATTACACGAACCAGCCGGGTATGGGCTCAATCACCGGAGACGTGTTACCGCGACGCAATCTTGCGTCAGTCTGCTGCTGGGCCGACGCTTCTATGTACTTACAATACACGGGAGCTAGGCACTGAACGCTTTTCTTAAGCCTAATTTATTGATTGTACTTCGTAATTAAGACACAAGTAGTTTTTGTTGGAGCTTTGAATGCTGCCTTTTTGCGCAAAGTGCTGAGTGATACTGTAAATGAGAATTCAATTGGTATGTTAGGAGGAGGTTATATCAGTTTTTCTTTAGTATTTTTACCGTAGAGTGAATTTTAATTAATTTAAAAGATATTAAAATAATATTTATGATTTGGGACCTCATCCTAGAACCAGTCGTTTTGCTACCAATTCATTCGGAAATAAAGGCTTTTTGCAGAGATCACATCTCACCTTATGATAAATTGGTCGTTTTGACAATGTAGTTCGTTAAGATGCAACCTTCTTTGAATGGATGGATAATTTTACAACTCCCTAAAAGCTCACTCCAAAAGAAAATTATCTGATTCATATCATATTTATTTTCAAGGTATATACGTGCTGAACTAAATTGATGCCATAAATATTGATCACCATGCACAGAGTAACAGAAAAAGCACGCTTAAATTGCAACTCACTCGGATTGTAAACATGTGGGTGATAAATGTTAAAGTGCAGGGTGGGTTGCAGCGATAATAAATGGTAAAGTTAAAGCTTTTTCAAGTGACAAATATAGGTGTCAATTGTATCATTTAAATTCATGTATAAATTTTTAGTCGTGGCGGCCTTGGGATCTTAGCAGCGCCTTCTACGAATGCGACGCAAGATCGAATCCCAGCAGGGTACCAATGAGTTTATCTATAAACTTATGTGTAGTGATTTCGCATGGTGAAGGAAAACATCGTGAGGAATCTTGCATATGTCTGGGAAGTAATTCTAGGATGTATGTATAGTAGTGCCTGAGACGGCGTTGGACTCGCCCTCTGTCACGTTGGCACTTAATCATATTCGGTGAACTGTGGGTGTTGTTGTTACAACACCTCTGTTTACCCCTTTATTATATCATATATTATTACTATATTGTATCGGTTAAATGAATGACGTCATCTAACCATTAGTAAAATTGGTGCATTGGTGCTTCAATTTATTTGCATATGTAAGTATGTGTGGGGTCACCATTGTAGATCGTATCAAAAATAGTGTGATAAGAGACAGTTGCAAGTTGAAGAATGATGTGGTGACCAGAATTGAAAAAAGTATGTTGAGATGCTTTGGACATATCGAAAGGATGAGTGAAAGGCGATTAACGAAACAAATTTATAGAGCGAATGTGACCGGAAGTGTCGGTAGAGGGCGTCCAAGGAACAACTACTATGAACAAATTAATAGTATTTTTCAGAAAGGTCAAATTCGGAGCACTCGTAACTGAAGAAAGTTTATGAAGAGATGCATGAATGTGGATGAAGCGAAAGAAGGTAAGGATCGTAGCATGTGGCAAACGGTGGTCTCTGCCTACCCCCATGGGATACAGGCGTGAGCATATGTATGTATGTAATTTATTTGCCTGTCTAGTCTACGTTTGACTACCGTCTTTCAAATGTAAAGCACCTATTCTGCGTCTGAGTGGCGTTGTTGAGATGTAATTTGTTCGTATCAGACACTAGCTTGGAAATCGGACAGTTACGAAATCAACTCGACGTCCGTCTAGCCGCCCGCCCCAATTTACCGCCACCGATTTTCACGCTTGATATAGGTATATACCAAATAGTCGGCTCGGAACTTCGACATATGGATGCTGATAAGCAATAATGTGTCAACCCACAAAAAGTCAAATTCAAAGGTTTTGATATATTTTGATAATGCATCACGGATTTAACATTCTAAAAAAGTGTTTCAAGTCATCTGAAACATAAAAGTACGTAAAAAATGGATTTATGTCATAAAACAAATCTTAAATCACGTATACAATCATCTTAAGACGCCATTTTCTCAAAACCAAGTTTATGCGGGTTGACACATTATTGCTTATCTGCATCCATATATCGGAGCTACATTATTACCTCGTGTTGAACCAATCATTGAATCAAATAGGCAGTAATCGATCGTAAAATTAGAGACGGTGAAAAATGAGACGCGTAAAATTGCTACTTATAAATTACAAGATCGAGAAAACTATCTAACAAACCATAAATAATATGCTCACTCCATCCCAGAAGGGTCCCCGAAGGGGTAAGCGGAGGTGTTGTAACAACAACACCCACATTGCACCGAATATGATTAAGTGCCATCGAGACAAAGGGTGAGTCCATCGCCGTCTCAGACACTATATATACGTCTTCAAATTACTTCTCAGACATATGCAGGTTTCCTCACGATGTTTTCCTTCACCGTAAAGCATGAGGTGTGAAATCACTGGACATAAGGCCAGCTGAGATTCGAACTTGCGTAGCAGGTTAAACCCCGAGGGCACCACAGCTTATACACAAATATAACAAACACGTACAATATACATTGTTTCTGTGGAAAATTTACTCATTTACTTTCATCTAGTCCCTGCAATGCTGAGATTTGAGACCTATGCTAGTCTATTCTATGGAGCATCAAATCCAGTTACCAGACGAATCGCTCTAAAACATTTTCGTACAAGGGCAAGCGTGGTTCTTATCACAGTAAAATTGAACATTCTGCCGAATTGTCAATGCGCCGTTATACCGCAAGAACGGCTTATGTTTCAATGGTTACCGCATTACCTTATCATCCCTACCCACTCACATAACATTAATCCACAGCTGGTATACCAAGACCTCTCATCAAAGGGACAGAGCTTAGATACGGAACTTCTAACTTGCGCTTTTAGTCACCAACGGTTTCTTTGTTCACCGAGTTTGAAATGTGCTTTTGAGATACCAAACATTTAAGGATAGAAGGATTTTAAGTATTACTTATCTAGAAAGTTTTCTGTTTTAAAAACATTTTCACTAAAAAAGCAACACTACATAGAGCTGACGGATTGGATTTTCTTATACATCTTTATTTCAGACTTCATTGTGAATAAACAATTTCTAATCTTCTTAGCTTGGTTAACATCTGACAGTTTAAACACACCTGAAAATGTCTGAAAATCTGTTAGTTTCTTATAGTAACTGAACTTTAATATCTCGTACGAATTGTCTCGTATAGATACATAAGAAAGTACTTTTTATCTGAAAAGAACTGGATATTTTCGAGAATACTTATAATTTTTAAATTCACTCCGAAACAAAAGAACTGTTAAGTGCATTAAAATCCGAGTGAGAAGTTTAATACAGTGGAAGCGTCTGTCTGTAGGTAATTCCAAATTATAATGTCTTTCCACTAAGCATATGAATGTATACACGGTACTTACATAAAAAAATCTGTTTAAAAAATGTTTGTTTTGGCTGATCTCTGAAATGACTATGCCGACCGGTTTTAATGGGAATTCACTGCAAAATATCTGATGTTTTAACAATTAATTTAGGCAAAGCTTATTAAACACTCTTCTAGATAACATAATTTTATTGTCAATCCTACAGCAGGTAAAACCGGCGGGGCACAGAGAGTATAAAATAAAAAATAAGGCCTTGCATTAAAATAAGTACAAATTCTATTCATCGCACTGTAATAACTCATCTGAAAGCGCGTAAACTGACTGAAATGTGTTCTGAGAAGCACTGTGCGTACCAGGTGGAACTTCAAACATAATGTCTTGACCCTTTTCATGTGTTATAAAGTGAAACTCAGCTCCGAGATAATTATAGCTCTTTGTAAAGAGTGAAGTAATAAGGAGTTCAATTTTGTTATCTATACATCTATACAGATAAATATTTTTTTAGTGTCTATTTGTAATTCCAAAGCAACAGCTTTTCACTAAATGCATATGAAATATACACGGTACAAGTACTCAAACTCAAACTCAAACTCAAACTCAAACTCAAAATATCTTTATTTGATTAGACTTCTTACAAAGTACTTTCAAATCGTCAGAAGGACACAAAATACATTATACATGATTATAAATGTTACCACCGGGTTCGGAAGGTAGCTTTTGTTGAGAAGAACCCGGCAAGAAACTCAACAATTACTCTTTTAAAAAAAAACTGACATTGAAAACCCAGTTTTCCTCTGTCTGTCTGTTTATGTATTTTTTTGGCTAATCTCCGAAACAGCTGGACTAATTTTAGCCGGGCTATCACTGGCAGAAAGAAAATATTACAAGAAGTAGCTTAGGCTGCTGTTATTTAAAATGTATGCCCTCTACACAAAGTTTCTTTTAAAGTCATAAAAAATGTGTTTTTAATTTATCGACAAGTTTGTTCTAAATTCGAAACTAGCAAAATAATTACTGTATAAGGTATTAATTCGAATTGAAAGACCTATGAATGCCATTTGCAAAAAGGAAGGATTTTTGTATTGAGCCCCTATCGTTCTAAGGGTGCGATATACAAACTCATATTAAAACCACATGGATGTGGCCTGGGATGTTATATTCCGTACCTGCTTTAATCCCTTTTCAAAATTTTCTTGAGCAAAGTATAAACTGTCGTGGGCAGCCGTCACACAATAATGCATTCAACAGCATTTCAAAGAACTCATCCAAACGTCTTTCGCAGCATTTGAAACTGGCAAACTTTTACC
Source organism: Watsonalla binaria (assembly GCA_929442735.1). Lineage (NCBI taxonomy): Eukaryota > Metazoa > Arthropoda > Insecta > Lepidoptera > Drepanidae > Watsonalla > Watsonalla binaria. The sequence continues at coordinate 8,029,066 of OV838938.1, forward strand.
AAGAGCGAACAAACGAATAACAACAATAACGGACGAACTAGAACTATTTAGATGCGAAGTGTGGAATAAAATTGTGAAGCACCATTCCTGAGTAGTGGAACTGGAATTAAGCAGCCCCAGATAGAAGGCAATAAGCAAACTCGATACTTCAAGCCTAATTAAACAATAAACATAGTGCACTCGTAACCGAAGAAAGTGTATGAAGAGATGCATGAATGTGGATGAAGCGAAAGAAGTATGTAAAGTATGTATGTAAGGATCGTAGCATGTGGCAAACAGTGGTCTCTGCCTACCCCCACGGGATACAGGCGTGAGCATATGTATGTATGTAAACATAGTGTAAATACAATGTGCCTTACTAGAATCGAAACTGACTCAATCATTTTCATTTTCAATGATAATAATTATTATTTATAAATACGGTTTGTCGTTAAAACTAAAACAAATCTAATAAATAAAATACTATTCCTAGCAGCTGCTTAAACCTAGACTTAGCTAGACTCAGTTGTGCGAAATTTTTTTTATTAATTCTAATCATAATAAGGAAATTAGTCTGATAATTGGATTCGAATCCACAACTTAAACCGTACAGGTTGCTCCATCAATAGAGTTAATTAAATCAGTCTAAAGTATCTGCTACCTCGAGACAATTTTTTCTTTGTCTTATTTTACGTCTAGATTTTGAGACAATCAAATTACATTAATCATCATAAACAAGGAATCAAATATGTATTTTAACAACTCTTATGTTTAAGATATAGACTTTCCACACACCACGGATTCCTATTACTCCTAGAGATTTCCAGGCAATTGTTCTCAAAATGCATTATTAACGCGTGCGTGACGGGAAGCCGTACGCTGCTGGATTGAGGCGAGACTAAACAATGGAAATCGGTCACGACAGCTGAACGAGCATTTATAGCCTTTGTTTATATTACCTACATCAATTACAGAACTTTGTGAACGACCTGAAATCTGATAAATTCTTTGGTGATAATTTATACATTCAATTTGGGTTACAGCTTTTTATGAATATAGCTTTATTACGTATGTAATACAATTTGAAAATCTTAAAAAATATATTATTAAAAGGAGTCCCTGTAGGCAAGGTTCCGGAGATACTGGCAGCATTCCCCTTTGAATGGCAAGACTAATTCTTTGTCCGAGGTAGCTGCCAGTTCTTCGGTCTCCTGTGATGTCGACTAACCTTTTAGTTATTTCTTTAAAGAGCGCTATAAGCTTTAATTTATGTGATATTGAAATGAGTTTGTATGTGACTAATAGGCAATAGGTGGACAGTTAAAATAGAAGAGAAAAAATAATAATTATGAATGAAAGAAAGAAGGAAGACGATGGACGGCGTAAATGACAGATGACGGAAGAAGTATTTATTATTTTGACTAGCTGTGTCCTGCGGTTTCACCCGCGTAGTAATTCCATGAGTGGCCCGCGGAATCCTAATGTTTTTTAAAATAGAAGTAGCCTAAGTTACAAGGAGTAATCATTGTAACCTTAGCTATCTGCCAATGTACTAAAGTCCCGTTCAAATCGGTCTAGCCGTTTCGAAGATTAGCTGGAACAAACAGGCAGACATACAGACAAAAAAATGTGAGTACCTACCGTATATACTTACGTATGTATTTAGTTGCTGTTACTTTGGATTTACAAACAAACACTTCAATTTTATTTCACTGTATATATATAAATGTATAGATATAGCGAACAAGATCATAATTCAAGGAAACGTATATTTTATATCTGTTTATTACGAAAATTTTATATTTTTAAAAGAAACCTTTCAAAATGCCGACACAAATAAAGATACTTTTCATGAAACGAGAATTCAAGAAATAAGCATAAATAATATCTTTAAAAATTGCAATAGAATCAATTCGGGTTAGAAAAATACTTAAAATTGGTGTCGAAAGACAATCCCGGTCAATGAAACGTTTACACCGCAAATTAAATTGGTGTCCTGTGGCCCGATTCACGTAAAACAAACATTCGACACACCGTTGAATTATTAAAGTTATCTGATCGAAGTCAAATGTAGTGTTCATGAGTTCCAAAATCATAGTTCGATAGGATTTCAACTCAATTTTCTCGACTACTATTCTTTGAATAAACGTAGGTATTCCCTTATTACAGAACATAGACTATAGTCCTTGGTTTGGAAGGAGCTTCATTTCTTTCTGTGATACAAGTGTGTCCTTTGGCTTACATTTCTCTTGTGATTTATTTTGTATTTTTAAGATTGTACAAAACTTTGTAAAAAATAAGTATTTACTGAGTTTCTTGCCAGGTTCTTCTCAGTAAAATCAACCCTCTTGGCAGTAGCATGTATAATCCTGTATTATTATATCTCTCTGACGATTTGAAAGCCTTTTGTTAAAAGTCTAATAGAATAAAGATATTTTCGAGTTTCATTAAGAAAAAAAGTGATGGACATAATTTTAGTCCGAGATTAGTCTTGTGGTAGTTTAAACCATGATATGTAATGGCTACGATATTGTTATGGTTTTCCACACGGATTTCATTCCCTGAATCGGGCTACTGATCGATCAGGAACGCGACAGGCGAGACATTGCTGCGAACCTTCGACGACCGCTTATACGATTACATAGTGGTCACTTCTACGTTTTTTGAAAATTACTATTTCTAACAGACATGGAAACGGTGGGGCTTGAGTAGTCGCAATCATCGTAGTCGGGAAAAGCAATCTTGCGGTAATGTATACGAGAACATGTAATATTGGTACCTTGTTCTATAAATTCCAGCTCTGGATGCTTGGATGATATCTATGATATGGTGTAAAAGGTGACGAGAGAGATGTTTATTTTTTAATTTCTACTATACGAGTAGGATATATTATCATGCATACTGATGGAAAGAGACAGCACCGTATGATTTTTTTACGTGTGCAGTATATTAACATACAAGTTTTAAAAAATAAAATTCTTTATTCACGTCGTGGTAAAAACGCTAAATTAAATTAAATTTAATGAAATAAATAAATAATGTATTTCTACTTTTTTTTGCTTACAATTATTATGTATTTGCCTACTTACTAAACACTTAACTGATTTAATCTATTATATAATATTAACTATCGGCACCTAGATGTTTGTGTAGGACAGCTTGTCTGTCGATAAAGGCCTCCTCTAAAGATTTCCACGTATTCCTGTCTCTTGCTAAACGGGTCCATACCGGACCAGCCAACGCAAAATAATAAATACTAAATAGTATTTAGTAACAACTAATGGTACACTATATACACTGCTATGCAAATATTTCGATGATATTGTTAGAGGTAAGTAAATAAAAGGCGGTTTTCCAAGGAGATGCAGAACGACAAACTGTCAGAATCTAGCAACAAGAAGAACGCAAGAATACCAATATTATAAAAAGGGGGTCAAAGGGATTGATCGAACCATTTAAATCGCATAAGAAAAGGTCATTGCGACTCATTTACTAATACATTAAAAGACACACACCCAATACTAATTTGCTTTTGTAAATTAAATAACAATCCACCTTTACATACAGTCAATTAATATTTAATTAACTAATAAAAAAAATATGCTCATGACATCCCAGATGGGGACATCCCGGAAGGGGTAAGAAGAGGGTGAGTCTATCGCCGTCTTAGATACTATACATACGTCTTTAAATTACTTCTCAAACATATGCAGGTTTCCTCACGATGTTTTCCTTCATCGTAAAGCACGTGGTGAAATAACTGCACAAAAGTTTTTAGAAAAACTCATTGGTACGCGCGCTGGGATTTGAACTTGCGTCGCTTGCGTAACAGGCGACAGCTATTTTCTAATAATAATATAATTTTAATCTATTTTCATATCTAATTAACTAATCCATTTTGTAAAACATCAACAGAAGCAACCATTTTCTTGGTTTCTTCTCAAGACCCGTAAATCAATATGTGAAGATTATAATAATTTATCAATTAGCCCCCTAAAGAACACAAAACACTCAATACAAGAGAACGAGGAAAAAGAGAAGCACTTCAAAACTTACGTCATTAAGGAAATTAATTAAGAGAGAAGCTTACGAATAAAAACGGAAGTTCCTGGAATACACCTTAATATTAAAACGGTGTAACCGCACTTTGATTTTTTAAGTGAGCCAAAAATCCATCTGATTTATTAACAGATTTTCTGCTTTCAATAATTTCCTTTGTTTATGGAAAAACCCCGTAGTTATATTAACTAATTAAATAATCCCCTGAGTCATTAACGAAATAGAATATTAAAATTATTTTCACTTTATCGGGAAACCATTTTGATATTCACGAGGTATCTTGAAAAGGAAATTGAGTGGTATTGATAAAGATTATTATATCAGTACTCAACAATTTAATATGGCTACAATATTTTTGTTCGTCGTAGAGAACGTTAGACGTATTTTCTAATACGTGAGAGCCTTGAATGCACCTAATTAAATACTCTCAGTCCTCGCACAAAGGTCTCCAAAGAGGTATTTAGATGACATCGTGACAGATCGTGGTAGACCGATCAGGACAGGTTTCCAGAGCATTGTTTTGCTAAACCTGCTCTCCCTCTTATTACAAAACATGGTTTAAATAAAGACTAGACCGTACTTAGACTAAAGCTATGTCCATCCCTTTCGATATCCATATCACAAAGAGAAATCGAGCTACTTTTAACCATGGGGTATCTAAGTTTACTTAATCTCATAGGACGGCTTGAAGCCAGTTAAACTAAAGGGAAAATGGGAGCACTTTCATGCAGGCTCCTCACAAAACTCCAAACATTCAGACAAAATATTCTTCCATACATCCGCAAACAAATCACATTCAGAGTGACTAACCTGGAAACTGTTGAATACGGAGAGAGTGCGCGGAACATTTAGTAATGAGGGGTTAGTATTAAAAGTATCGGTGGCTACATATCGCTTATCGCCATCGATAAACATGTATTCCTATAAGTTAATTAGTACAGACAGACAGATGCTTCAACATTCATCTCCACTTTATAGACTAAGCTAACGTTATTAAAAAAAATAACTTGAACTTCAGAGTAGTATATTTAATGCATATATAAGTATCAAAAATTTAAATATACCTTTGTATATTAAATATACTAAGGTATATTAAAATTTTTGATAGTAAATAAAGTATAATACACCTGCTATACTAATGCTAAAAAAAAGCAGAGTATTAGGAAGTCCAAAGTCCTAGTCCTTTTTGCCGTAATCATATTCATATTCATACATTTATTGCATTTATGTTAATTATATGAAAAATACAAAATAATATTAATTATAATGGTATTCTTAGTAAACTAACATAAACACCGTAAGGGCACAGCAACATGAGAGGCGCTACTAGTATTCTATCTATCTTAAATATCTTTAGTATTGTATGTATTTTGATGATTAACACGACTACAATGAACAAAATAAATAAATGTTCTATACATAAAACATAAGATGTCAAAAATACTAATTAATTAATCATAAATGTGTCGCCACCTTAGTCGAAATTCCAGAAAGATTGGATATGGAATTAAAAGTGAGAATAATGTAAAGAACTTTTCGTAATAAAACTTTGCGATGGAGACCGGGGGATTTGAATAAATTAATTTATTATTAAAGTATGTTGTTTTTACCTTAGCGGTGTCTCGCTGACCTTGGGTGCCTCGTGCCTTGATGAGTTAATTTGAAATTATGGTTACGTTCTATTTTGAGGTTTATAATTAAACTTTATAGGTGAGAAACTGAGTACCTGCGCAGTGCTTCAAGAATAGGTTTTGACACGTTCGAAGTCTTCGCTTGACCTTGCGTATTGCCCTGTTTTTGTATAGAGACGCTTTTTAACGTTCCCACACAAAATTCAGGCGTTATCGTCAGCGTAAACCATCTTAAAACCTTCACAGGGGCACATCTTACCTTGCGTCTAAAAATACGTGCTACTAGACAAATTGAAGTACAGAATAGAATATTATTACAGGATGTTAAATGGGTTGTAATAAAGGAGGAGCTCGTAGCACAGTAGCTACTGCGTATATCATTTGATCAAGTTAAAAAATAGTTGGATGGATAACCGCCCGAGTTCCCTCCGTGCCTTGGATGGCACGTTAAGGCGTCGGTCCCGGTGGCCAATTGAACATCTTTGGCAATCGTTACAGGTCAGTCAGAGGCCTAATAAAGTCTCACTGGTTTAAAACCCAGTTTACCGATTTTCCTCGTAAGGTTACGAAGATCAGTCACAAATAATCAGCCAGCAATATGATCTACATAACGATTCATTCTACAAAATAAAATAAATCTTAGTCGTGTCTTCCTTCTCAAAGATCGTACAAGAAGCGCCCGAGCTCCACGAGTAATGTCACCGGAATAAATGTTTATAAGGGATCCATGTTGCTCCATCATTTCGAGCAGGAATATGTCCCGCGGTAATCCCGGTGTTGTAATTAAGCCACGGTTGTGTCCAACGTTACGTTCTTCGTCGCCTTACTGCACAAATGAGGTCACGTGCACAAATGAGGTCTCTACGCCCTCCTTTTGAAGTTTTAGAACTGTATTCACCAGACATCAATTGGTCAATTATCAAATCATTTTTTTCTACGATAATATTATTTTTAAGTTATTTCTACTGAATATAATACATACATACATTCTTAATAGGATGCGAACCTATTGCTACTAATCTAGACTTCGAGCTTGGGAAATAACAGATGGAAAAGCCCAAAAATATTTTGTCCGACCCAGGGATTGAAATCAGGACCTCGTATTTCGCAACAGCGTTTGCGACCACTAGACCAACGAAGCATTTTTTAATCATCTCAATATTTGACATGGTGATTAAATCATAAAGTAATAATTATTTGCTAAAAATATAATTATTTGGCAAACCTTTTATTTTAGTCGTGCGACGTAAGTTCAAACCGCAGCGGCCTGCACCAAAGAGTTTTTCTTAAAGCTTGAGTGCAGTAATTTTACCCACGCGCTTTACATCGTGAGGAATCCTGCATATGCCCAAGAACTAATTTAAAGTCGAATGTATAGTGCCTGAGACGGCGATGGACGTGGCGTCTGTCACTTTTACACTTAATCATATTCCGTTAAATGTGGATGTTGTTGACAACAACACCTCTGCTTACCCCTTGAGGACCCTTCTGGGATGGCATGAGCAAATTTCTTTTCGGAAACGAAGTGTATTCCGAAACAACACATATAGACGATGACAATAAACCAAAAGGTGGGCAAAAGTTGTCAGAATATTAAACTTTTAAAGTAAATAAGGCAAAACTGGAGCGGCAAAGTCATAAATTGTCTCTTTCCAGTTGAAAGAAGCACAAACAAGTTTGGTGCGAATTGTTAGGAAACGCGGTTAGTCAAGTGGAAGCTAAGTAACAAATCAAGCTATTGCGCGACACACTGGCTCTGTCTAGTACAATATAATCACACAATTGACCCTTCATTTAGAGCCAGAAATATACCTCAGAGATATGTAAGTCAATATAGGGTTGGTAGTTCTAATTTATCTCCAAAATCATACAAAAATATTCCCAAAATTATAGGTTTTGAAGCCTTTGTCAACGTTTAAAAAAAGCAGGAAATTAAATATAAGTGCCGGTGTCTCACACGAGCTGATTATTAGTTTTTTTTAAGAAAACTAAATTGATTTACATACTAAGATTTTTTTTATTTCATAAGAAAAATAAGCATAACAACTGTATTATCGTCGCCATAGCAATAGTAACGCCAACCCTCAGGATGTAATTAAATAAAATTGGACATAAAGTCGTCGTTGTAGTCACCTGTGTTTGTTATATGTGTGTGTTACACCTGTGTTTACCTTGTAGGATGAATATTCTTATTATGTTCACAGCGTCCTTGTCTCGTTACCTAAATTTCAAAATACCAGAGTTGCGTATAATTACCAAAACAGAGGCCGATATCTTAGCACGACACGGTACCATCGCGAGATGCCAAAACAGCGCAGGACTGCAGTTTAGAGCTAATGGGGAGCGCGGTAAGTAGGACTTTATCATAATAACCGTTAAAAGCGGCACACCTGAGCGTCGTTGGACGTTTCACAGCAAGCTAACTTAATTTAGTATTTACTTTAAGACGTGGCTCGGGAACTTTTGCTTTTCACGCGGTTTGTACTCAATGTGTAGATTCAGCGACTTGAATCTTTGCGGGGTTGACAACAAGTGATAACATAATTATATTTGCTAACAGGGAACCTACTTTGACATCATTTTGTAAACTTCAGCCTGTAGAAGATTAAACATACTTTAATGGATTCATTAATTGGAATCAAAACAGAAACGATAGCGAACTTTCAAATTACTATACACGTTTAAATTCATCAAATGTGGAATACTAGCCAAAACTACCAAAGATGCTGCCTATATTCTGTGGGTCTCAAATATTTTGCTCCCTTATTGAATCCAATTCTGATTATCTACCAACGTTTACAAGTGGTGGCCGTGGAGTTTGAGTAATCGCCTGCTACGTAAGCGACACAAATTCGGATCCCAGCGGCCTTAACTAATGAATTTTTCTAAAACTTAAGTGCAGTAATTCCACCCATGTGGTTTTCGTTAAAGGTAAACATCGTGAGGAAACCTGCATATGCCTGAGATGACGATAAACTCATCCTCTGTCACGTAGGCAATTTATTCTCACCTCTACTCACCCCTTCGGGCACCCTTCTGGGATGAGCATATATATTTTTTTAATCGAATCCCGCAGACTAATACATTAAAGAACACTACTTAACCACAAGCAAAAAAACCTTCACTTTAGTTCAGGATTGTGAAACTTTAATATAAAAGCGAAAAATATCCGCGCGTTATTACAATTTCAAGAATAATAAAGAATTGTCGCTAAGGGCGCACCAAAGCATGAAACATACAATTTATGACTTACAACAAGAAAAAGCTGACAAGAGGTTGGCAAGCAAACACGTATTTTTAACTTACAAACTCGCGTTACTTTAAAAGTTACAGAAATATTAAGATACATGTTATTTATGGCCCTTTTTGTGCTAGTCGGGAATTCCTTGACATAACGACCTTTACGTTATAATTGACTTATTTCGCTTGCGTGTCAGTAAATTACAAAGCTTCCGCCCCGATTTTATGTCTTCTAAATATGCAATTTGGAAGATGTCTTGGAAAAAAAGTTTATCTTGGTAGGTCTCTAGGACCAGCGGCTAAGACTGTACGTAGCCTGTCTCACATAAACACATTTTATTATAAAACAGGATCCACTTGCGGCAGGCCTTATCACCTACATTGGCGCTATCCCATACATTGATGGAGTCGTCACCAGATTCAAACCGATGTAACTGATCACTAGATTTTTATACGAAGCGACTGCCATCTGATCCTATAACGCAAAAAATTGGTATTCTGTTTAACACATTCACTGCTAACATTTCAACTTCTTCGTAAATTCTCGAACAGTTGGACACACATACGCGTCGTTAGCAGTGAGCGCGTTAAAAACGTTCTCAGACTCTTTTAAGGCCTCCGGCTGACCTATAACGACTGACAAAGATGTTGAATTGGCAACTGGGACCGACGGCTTAACGTGCTCTCCGAGGCACGGAGGGAACTCGGGTGGTCACCCATCCAATTACTGGCTACGGTTAGGGATGCTTAATGTCGAATGCAATAGCAATAGCAACTGTGCCACAAAGCTCAAGCTACGCATTGAGTAATATGAAGAGCTCTAGACTTTTATTTACGTTAAATTTAACGACATTTGTGCATTGGAACTGTATCCAGGGGCTTATGTTTCTTAAGTGATTTATTTTGAATTTTTAAAATTGTATAATATTTGTAAAGAGTAATTACTGAGTTTCTTGCTAGGTTCACCTCAGTAAAACTACTTTCCGAACCTGGCGGTAGCATCTATAATCCTGTATAATTATGTCATTCTGACAATTTGAAAGTACTTTGTAAAAAGTCTAATCGAATAAAGATATTTTTGACTTTGAATTTGACTTTGAGCTCTTATGAAAATAAGGATATGAACAAAAGTAAAAATTAGTCAAGGGAATACATTAAACCACTTACCTATATTTTTAAATAACTAGATTTATTTTAATTCTATAACCAAAGAAATAAAAACTAATCCATAAGAACATGAAACTAAGAACTGTCCCAAAGATACAGGGAACTTACCCTCCTCCTCAGAACATAACCGCAAATCTAGAGGGATCATACGGAATCCCAACCCGTCCTAAGTGGCCCTTAATTACACCCGGAAAAGTGAAAACTTTTCACTTAAGCCGAGAAAACTGTTGCTAAGAGATAAATACCACATTTTTGTTGGCTTTAAGTGAGAAGTTTGGTATTCCGAAGTCAATGCGGTCGCAGAAATTTTTGCAAAGCTGATTAAAAAACGCGATAAATTTGGTTATTTTGTACTGCTATTAAATGGTTGAAATATTCATGAGGATTTATATCAAACTAATGCGTTTAAAGCAACTATGATGTAAATATAAATTCCCATAATAAGCTACTTAATTAATAATTCATGACAAACGATTTCATCACATATGCCCACGCCTGTATTCCCCGGGGTAGGCAGAGGTGTTGTAACAACACCCGCTTTTCACCGAATATGATTAAGTGTCAACGTGACAGAGGGTGAGTCCATCGCCGTCTCAGACACTTTACATACGTCATTGAATTACTTCTCAGATATATGCAGGTTTCCTCACAATGTTTTCCTTCACCGTGAAGCACGTGGTGTGAAATCACTGTACATACGTTTTTTAGAAAACTCATTGGTACAGGCCCCGCTGTGATTCGAACTTGTGTCGCTTGCGTAGCAGGCAACTGCTCAAACCCTGTGGCCACCACCATGTATAAACTAGAAGTATTTGTAGCTAATGCCATGCGCTTATATTCTGGTTATAGTTATACGTAGCAGATTCTGTATAGGGCAGAAGTATAGTAAATCATAAAATTGTGTATCCATCTATCGGGAGATGTCACAGTTTGAAAGACAAACCCAACAAAAAGTTAGGTAGAGATAATATTCGGCGTTCACGTTGTTTCGCCGCAAAACCCGACAGTTATGATTGAAAAAGTTTAATAATTTGGGAGCCTCGGATCCAATCGGCCGATATTCACGATATGCTGCACGCACTAAAGTTTCAGTATTCAATTGTTTATTATTGTTAAAACTATATTAAAGTGCCCTGGTGGCCTTGGGGTTTGATTAGTCACCTGCTACGCAAGCGATGCAAGTTCGAAACCCAGCGGGGCCTGTACCAAAGAGTTTTTCTAAAAACTTATGTGCAGTGATTTCACACCACGTGCTTTACGGTGAACTAATAATTTATAGAATGTTTCGTGACTGCATTCTGTGCCAACTATCTTAAATATCCTAACTCAAACATCTAGGTGGTCATACCAACCTAAAAAAAAATAGTGGGGATTTTTTTTTAATTAGTTAATTTACTTCTTACAATAACGATTCTACTACAAAGAAACTCATTTATATTATAAGTTTACTCGTAAGAATCCAATATGAAAAACACAAAGCTTCTTAGATTACTTAATAAATGTTGAAGCTAGCTCACAGTGAATACGATATGTCTGAGGAGAAAATACTTGCGAAATATTTTCTACATTCTTCGGCTCAATTCGTGTACCGTTTAAAATCGTTTTGAACACTGTAAATAATTTATCAAAGAAATAATGTTAATGATAATAAAAGAGATTATCATTACCTCAAATTATTTTTAGAATATAAGTCATAAGTCGTTGTTTTCAGTCTGTTCGTCGTCGGAGGCGGATGTTTCCGAGATAGGGACCGCGGTCCCCAACGCCTTCTTGAATTTAGAAAATATTTTAATGGGTAATCGGGATCGCGAACGTGATCCCCAAATCGCCTTAGAATTTTTATTTTAATGTTTAATTGAGACCACAAAAAGTAATAATGTTTTGAAACCATTAAATATCAAGATAAGTCAAATTGTAAAATATATTTGTGCTATAGCTACCGTAATACTTGTAGTATTACGGTAGCTATAGTGATCGCTTACTATCGAATTGTATTATGTTACGCAATTCTACCGCATTGATTATTTGCTCACGCAATCCAAGAAGGGTCCCCGAAGGATAAGGAGGGGTGTTGTAACAACACCCGCATATCACCGAATATGATTAAGTGCCAACGTGACAGGGTGAGTCCATCGCCGTCTCAGGCACTATACGTCTTTGAATTACTGCGCGAAAATATGCAGGTTTCCTCACGATGAAGGAAAACCTTTTACCGTAAAGCACCGAAAAACTCATTGGTACAAGCCTCGCTGGGATTCGAACTTCCGTCCCTTGCGTAGCAGGCGACTGCTCAAATCTCAAGGCCACCACGCCTCATACAGAGAGTATTGATAAATATAAAAACTTTAATTTTAATTTTAATTTAATCAATTTATTTATATGGTTTCAAACAAGTAATGAACATTTCTATATAGAATGTTATAGAAGATAAGAATAAATGTTGACTACCAACAAATAGCACCTCTTTTATCTCTCAAAGTGCATTGACATCTTCAACCCGTTGGACGCAGCAATGCAAACGCAGGGAGATGTCTTGACGAATATAAACCAGCGGGATGCATTTATATTAATGCAGACAAACAGTGTTTTGAGAAAGTGCTGACGTTAATAAACACAGTATTTTGCTTTGTCGTGTTATTTCACTTGCTAAGCTATTGTTTGCAATAATGTGAATGTAGATGTTACGAAAGAGCATGAATGAATTTTGTACCATAAAATAAAATTACAAAGATATTGTGCAACATCCTTGCCAATGGACCCTAAGTTTATGATAAGGGTAATCAATGAAACACCTGTTTCATATTGCAAGGTATATATATTCAATATAAAAATCAATAGGGTTATTTACTACACGAGAATCTCACTAGCGCGATTCAATAATTGCCACTGTTAGCGTAGCGCCATCTATTGTCATAGGTGTGAACTAAGTCCGCCTTATACAGGTATTGCATTACAAAGAAAGAGATTATTGAAAAACGTGGATACTGGCTAATAAGAATAAGAATAGGATTTCTTATGCAAAAAAATCTTATTTTTATTAAACCATTAGCTCAATTTTGAACATGACTGAAGTGAGGGCTCCTAAACTATTGAAGGATGCGCAGAGATTGTCTCAGTTTAGACTTACGTCCTATGATACGATACGATCCATTTCGTTTTAAATTTATGATTACGATAGAACTAGAAGTGCATGGATCCAAAAACTTATGGTTAGGTATAGGAATCATACTAACATCGAAACATTTCTGGAACGCAGGCATGGAGGGAACTCCGGCGTTACCTATCCAAGCTTAGGTTAAGATTGCTTCGCTTCGCTGATCGAATGATATGCGCAATAGCAATTGTGCCACGAGCTTCCATTTTAAAAAAATTAAACCAAATGTATCAGTTTTAAAAAACGAAACAGAATCAAGTCACAAGTTGGTTATCATTAAATTTTAAAAACGCATTTAAGTTTACTTATGATGGAAATTTTAGTAAATTTTAACTTTTTAAATGCTTGATCTCCTAGAGCCATATAAATAAGCACACAAATTATTGTGACACTCAAGAAACCCTCTCTACAAAACAAAGACAATGCGCTTCAAACTGCTCGTTCGATAAGCCAACGCTATCTCCACTCCACAAAAGACGTCCAGCTAATTCGATTTCTATATATAAAGCAGCAAAACCCATTTTCCGTCGCGTCGACTTCGGAAAATAATTTTCTAACTCGAGTCCTTTTGTACGGTGTATTGTTGTCAAAAGAATTTTGATCTCAAGCTTCTCGGACATAGCGACGTTAAGCTCGGGTTTGAATGAAAAAGCATTCAGAGGCGTATTGCAGCTGCTTCACAATAATCAACTTTAATGGATTCATGCATAAGGAATAATCTCGAGTGGAACGATAAGGGGGTAAATGTACAACCATACTAATATTATAAAGAGGAAGATTTGTTATTTTATACTAACTGTGCCCCGCGGTTTTATCCGCGTAGAGTTAATTTCATGGGTAACCCGCGAAACACTAATGTTTTTTTTTTTTCAAATAATATTAGCCTGAACTACTCCTTGTCACATTAGCAACCAGGCAGTGAAAGCCCCGTTAAAATCGGTTCAGCCGTTTAATATATTAGCCGGAACAAACAGACAGACAGGCAGAGTAAAAAGTTATAAATAGCTTTTTTTTAATCAGTACCGTATATACTTCGATATGTATTTATTAAAAAGCTGTTATTCTGGAATTGCAAACAGACACTTCAATTTTATTTATCGCTATTGATGTAACGAATAAACTTAAAAACTGCACTTTCAGCGACGGATAGTTGCATTATCGGTGACAAGCATAACATATTATTTATCCCCGTACTCTCTCGGGAACGAACTACGCGGGTGAAACCGCGTGACGCCCACTAGTAAAAAATAAATTAAAATAGATACTAACATTTATTTCAAGTCAGAAACTAATCATACCAATGAAATTATCTTCAAACTAAAAGGTTAGTCGACATCACAGGAGACCGAAGAGCTGGCAGCTACCTCGGACAAAGAATTAGTCTTGCCATCCAAAGGGGGAATGCTGCCAGTATCTTCGGAACCTTGCCTACAGAGACTTCTTTTAATAATATATTTTAGTCATAACATTATATTTTTTAATATCTTCAAATATATAAACAATTCATATAAATTCCACAGTAACCAGAAATGCATCATATACCATTACGTACGTACGTATTACAAAAAGAAAATCAATGTAATATTAACGATGGATAGGAACCATCGGATCAAATCTACCGTTTTTCGACGAAACGACTGTGAACTTTGCCCGCTTTAGATTTAATTAAAACCTCAAATTTCATTCCGTTTGGCTACCGGCGAGTAGCTATTCTCTTTCTTTACTAAATTGATGGCTCGGATCTCGTTGGACTCATTAAAATTTGATGCTGGGTTTATATTTGCTACTTTATCATCCGCTCGAGTTTTCCACTTCAACGACGGCGAATGTTCATACTTCTGTCCTTTTGTATCAAGTCAAATGATATTGTACCGTACCATCAATTCTCTTGCGACATTTGTTCAACGTTTCGTAAGTAATGTCTTAATGTATACGGGTGATTTTATATTACATGTCAGTCAGAAGCTTACAAAATCTATCAACTGGTTTAACCCAGATCACTCATCCTTCACAAGAGGGGTTGCTAAGGGCAGATGGCAGTGGCTTTGTCTCTAAAACTGATTATCAGCCACATAAATGTATGGGAAAAAATACTAGAACGAGGATGATTTCTATATCAGGGGTACGGAAAAATTTAGAAAGCCAGTAGAATATTAATTAAGTTCCTTAATTTAAGCCAGCTTAAGAAGAAACCGTCCGAAAATATCATAACAATTAGTAAACTTGATATTTCTTCTTAAAATTCATAGCGATCACATTAAGAGTGCCAAGAAAATAAATCTTCCAGGTTTGAAGTGTTTCAAAGACATTCATATTAAGATGGTCATGATTTTTTTATCAGATTAAGAAGAAAAACCTTGAGGCGTCTTAAAGATAGCTAAACCTCTTACAAATCTAGTATTCCGTAATAGCCTAAATAGTCGCTAATCCGAGGACATTTCGAGAAAGGTTCTCAAAAGAAGCCTTCGCTAAACACACCCGTGTAACACTTTTATATGTACACGGAACACATTACGGCTTAAAGGCTTCAAGTAAACACAATTTGTTCCGACAAGATGGTGAAACAAGTTTTGTTACCTTTAGGGCACAAACACACGAGTGAATGGAAGAGACAAGGAGAACAGCTAATATCCAGGAAGAGAAAATAACTAATCTACATAGATAAATAAAATTGAAGTGTCTGTTTTAATTCCAAAACAGCTTTTCACTAAATGCATATTAAAGTATATACGAAACGGACATAACGATACAATAAAAAAAAAATTATGTCTGTCCTGTTTGCTCCGGCTAATCTCCGAAACGGCTGGACGGATTTTAACGGGACTTTCACTGGCGGGTAGCTAATTTTACAAGGAGTAACATAGACTACTATAAAAAACATTTAGGGTTTCGTGCGAAATTTAATCTACGCGGGTGAAACCGCAGGGCACGCTAGTATCAAACATAGTCCATGTGATGACAGATGCTGTACGTGGTGACTGGTTGGTTCACTCTCATATTTTCACAGTTATATGATAGCGATTAACTAACCTGCGAAATCGTTATGTTTTTTTTATGTAGCCTAAGTTTCTTGCAACATTAGCTATCTGTCTGTGAATGGCCCGTTGAAATCGGTCCAGCCGTTTCGGAGATTAGCCGTAATAAACAAACAGACAGACAGAGAAAGCATTAAAAAATTATATTTGAGTGCCATATATGTATATATTTCATATGCATGTAGTGAAGAGCTGTTAGTAATTTGGAATTACAAACAAGCACTTCAGTTTTATTTATCTATATAGATTAACACTCAGGTTGCTGAAATTTGAGCTTTGCATTCAATTAACATTTTATTTTTTAAATATTTTAGTTAATTTAATGTAAAATTCTACATTCAAAAAATCCAGCAGATGTTTGTATAAAATTTGTTTGAAGATTTGACAGCCCTTTTCATCAAGGCAAATTCAAAATTTAAATATTTCTTACACTAATTAAAGAGTCACTACAAAGGTTACCTCCTTTGCATCTTTCAAAATACCCATCCCCTATTTAATGCGTCGACAGCTTCGGTGGTGCGGTCACGTATCTCGTATGGCAGAGGAACGAGTGGCGAAGCGCATCTTCTACTCGGAATTGGAAGAGGGTAAGCGGAATCATGGCGGTCCCCTCCTTCGATACAAGGATGTCCAAAAGCGACACATGAAGAGATGCAACATAGAGCCTTCTCAATGGGAACGATTGACAGCACGACGGCCAGAATGGCGCAGGTTAGTGAACAGCCAAGTCCGCGAGTTCGAGGTTCAGCGTAAAGCTGGATACCAAACGCGATCAACTAAAGGAGCGACCACCTGCTGCCATAACATACAATTATGAGAACGGCATACTTACGTGCCCTCGGTGTGCACGGAGCTTCACTGCGAAGATAGGCTACATAAGCCATCTTCGAGCGCATCAGCGCTATTTATCCAAATAGGGGTCAAAGTGGTCGCCATGGCCGAAATCGGTCGGAACAATCATCATCATCATCATTACTAAACATGGTTTTAACCAAGACTGGACTAAAACTACCCATCCCTTTTGCAATCCGTATTAAAAAAAGAGATGGAACTACTTTTAAACCACTTATCACAGACGATGTTTTGTAATGAGAATCTATCTATACAGATAAATAAAATTCTGTTTTTAATTCCGAAATAACAGCTTTTCACTAAATGCATATGAAAGGACATGCGGTACTGACATGAAAAAAAAACAATGTTTTAAATTATTCTCCGTGTGTTTGTCTGTCTGTTTGTTCCGGGTAATTTCTTAAACGGCGGGACAAATTTTAACGGGACTTTCACTGGCAGGTAGCTAATGTTACAAGGAGTAACTTAGGCTACTTATTTACAAAAAACATTTAGGATTCCGCGGGAATCAAATTAAATCTCCGGGGGTGAAACCGTAGGGCCCATCTAGTTGTATTTAAGGTACTGTAGTTCGTATGACCCTGCACCCTTAGTTATACAGATTCCATTACTACAACTGATTCTAAACGGCAGACTGTTTCGTTGCGTATTGGATACTTATTGTAATGAAAGCTTTTGACTGCGAGATCTAAGCGATCTAAGCCTTCAACTTTTGATTTCTTCGAAATTGAAAAGCGTAAGGTATTTTGTTGGAAAGGTTTTCGTCCTCTTCAGTTGTGTTACTGCGTTGTTTACACGTTATTTTAACTCTATACTAGCTGTGCCTTGCGGTTTCGTCCGCGTAGATTTAATTTCATTCCCGCGGAACCCTAAATGGTATTTTTTAAATAAAAGTAGCTTAAGTACGGCGATGGACTCACCATCTGTCACGTTGGCACTTAATCATCTTCAGTGAAAAGTGGGTGTTATTATTACAACACCTCTGCCTACCCCTTCGGGGAATACAGGCGTGAGCATATGTATGTATGTAAGTAGCTTAAGTTACGGGACTTTTACTGGTATATGACTTTAAAATTGGTCATGCCATTTCGGAGATAAGCTGGATCAAACTGGCAGACAGACAGTGAAAATTGCCAATATATCATCTTTAGTAATCCTTACCGGTCAGTCAGAGGCCTAAAATAGTCTGACAACTGATTTAACCCAGATTTTTCCCCGTAAAAGGGGTTGTGAAGGTCAGGTGGCAGTCGCTTCGTATAAAAATCTTGTGATCAGCCACATCGGGTTGAATCAAATGCCAGCCCTAACAATATATGGGATAAGGTCGGAGAGATTATGATTGATTACGAAAATCTTAAAAGTCCTTGCAATTAGTTTAAACCTTATTTACAAAAATAACACAAATACAATGCCATTTAAAACTTCATTTGATATATAATATGCGCGTAGAAGCTTTATGTAGTGAGACCACGTTCTTTAACCGTTTACAAAGTTAACGGGAGTCGGGAAGAAAATAATTACTTCCACAAGTTATTTGGAACGCGTTTTGTGTGAACAGTGCCGCGCATTTGCTCCGTGTTATAAAATTAGGGAGATGCTAATAGCGATGCTGAATGCAAATGGAACTTGTAACGTGGCGCATTCAATTTATATTTAAATGTATTTTCGTTGCATAAATTTTTCAGCAAATATTTAAGGCCGAAGAAGACTACGTTACTTATGTTAACTGAATTTGAATTGGTACTTTATAAAATGATACCCGTTACATATACAGATACAGAGGAGCTCGTGCCACAGTTGCTATTGCGCATATCATTCGATCAGCGAAGTTAAGCAACCCTAAGCCTAACCAGTAATTGGATGGGTGACCGTGCCTCGGAGAGCACGTTAAGCCGTCGGTCCCGGTTGCCAATTTATCATCTTTGGCAATCGTTACAGGTCAGTCGGAGGCCTAAAATAGTATGACAACTGGTTTAACCCAGATCACAGATTTTCCTCGTTCAAGGGGTTGCGAAGGTCAGATGGCAGTCGCTTCGTATAAAAATCAGGTGATCAGCCACATCGGGTTGAATCAAGTGCCGACCCCAGCAATGTATGGGATAAGGCCAGGGAGATGATGGAAATGATACCCAAGAGGTAGGAGCACGTAATATAAGCATAAATAAACCTTTTCATCTTTAAAATATACAGCCGCGGTGGCCTCGGGGCTTGAGCATTCACCTGCTAC
The DNA here is from genome assembly GCA_929442735.1 of Watsonalla binaria. Classification (NCBI taxonomy): domain Eukaryota; kingdom Metazoa; phylum Arthropoda; class Insecta; order Lepidoptera; family Drepanidae; genus Watsonalla; species Watsonalla binaria. The sequence continues at coordinate 8,048,410 of OV838938.1, forward strand.
GCAAGCAACGAAAGCAACGCAAGTTCCTATCCCAGCGGTGCCTGTACCATTGAGTTTTTCTAAAAACTTATGTGATCTCAGGTGTTTTGACATGGCTGAGAATTACTCAATGTTGATTAAATTATGTTGTGAACATAAGCCACGTCAGAGCACATAAAGCCACTTCCGAGCACAAGTTCAGAGTCCCTAATTAATAACAAAGCAGTGTTACCGTAGCCAAAATCGGCATATTTGTATTATAATACGAAACTCTTATAAGTAAGTCATAAAAAACTTCACGTTGCTGGTTGTAGCAGATCCATTTCTAAATGTCGCATCTTAATCCCTATTACCCTGCTTCAGGCCACGAATATCGCCGGAAACGAACTGACATTCCTGATCGTTATATTTTAACGACGCTTCGGCATCATGCCGTCGCCGCTTGCATGACGTTTGATTGGCGTGTCTCGATGACAGCTTTGGCATAATAACGAACAGATGTCATGCACGGATGTCTTACTATCTATATATGCATTTTTATGTCACTTTTATGCTTCACAGGTGGCAAATAAGTATGCTTGATAGAGAGCCGTGGCCTCGGGGTTTGAGTAGTCGCCTATTACGTAACGATATGAGAAAAAAATAAATAAGTATAGTACAACTATAAACCACTATAAAAAAACTATAAAAAAAAAGCCGTGGTGGCCTTGGGGCTACGCAAGCGACGCAAGTTCGAATCCCAGCGGGGCCTGTACCAATGAGTTTTTCTAAAAAAACTTATGTACAGTGATTTCACACCACGTGCTTTACGGTGAAGGAAAACATCGTGAGGAAACCTGCATATTTCTGAGAAGTAATTCAAAGACGTATGTATAGTGCCTGAGACGGCGATAGGCTCACCATCTGGCACGTTGGCACTTAATCAAATTCGGTGAAAAGTGGGTGATGGATAACACCTCTGCCTACCCCTTTGGGGAATACAGGCGTGAGCATATGTATGTATAAACCACTATCATAAATTAAAACTCCGTATAAACCCAGCACTACAAGAATACGAGCAAGTACACATTGATCACCATTTTCGCTCTAACTATTGGATCCAATTTAAAGTTTAGACCGGGCCTCGGAGAAGAATCTTGAACAATTCCATTGAGTTGTACTAATAAAGTTATTTTAACTACACTGCTCGCTTGCTACGTTAAATTAAACTAACATGGTTAAAAACACCATTGCAAAACGGAATTGGATTTTGTAATGTTACTTATCTTTATTTAATACAGCTTTGCTGTTTTCTTTTTTGGCTTGGTTGAAATTTTTAAGACCAGCTTTGTTCTTCAACTTTCATAATTTTGTCTGTCTGTCTGTTTGTTCCGGCAATTTTTTGAAACGGCTGGACCGATTTTAGCGGAACTTTCACTGGCATATATCTGGGGAGTAACTGCGGTTACTTTTATTTCACATACAAGTACTTAACATACTTCTTATTGTTAAGCCTACAAAAATGCCATGGCGGACGTTGGGTCTGCTACGCAAGCGACGCAAGTTCGAATCCCAGCGGAGGCTGTACCAATTAGTTTTTTTACAAACTTATGTGCAGTGATTTCACACCATGTGCTTTATGGTAAAGGAAAACATTGCGAGGAATTTGAGAAGTAATTAAAAGACGTATGTATAGTCCCTGTGACGGCGATAAACTCACCATCTGTCACTTTAGCACTTTAATGATCTTCGGTGACATACACCTGAATAAAGGCGTGAGCATGTAGGTATGTCTGTTAACCTATGCGGGCAGAACCGCGACGCACAGCTAGTATCGAATTTCTAAACATTCATCCGTTGTTATGTCAAAAGATATACACATACAGTAGCTTACGGGTATCAGATGTCTCATTTGTACCAAAGGTTGATTACTGCTGAAACAAATTCCCTGCGAACTCTAAACAAAAAGCTCTTTTCGCCGCAGGATCACAACAGTACGATAGATCAATATCCACTGTCAATAACAGTAAATGTATTTATTTGTATCTCATCTCCAAATGTGCCCATTACCAAACCCTAGTCCGTCCATGTCAACTGCAGACAGCCGTGTCAAAAGCCCGCGGTGATATCGCCGTTGTTCCGGCACGTTCCGTCCGGACCTCACGTACAGCTGACTCCGGACATTTCCGGACAATGCAGCCTTAAGATGTTTACATAAGCCGCTAGGGGTGATTGTCCTGACACACTTTACGGAGACCGTTTTTCTCTTTCTTCACTCAATTTAAAATCACGTGTTTGTGTTCCATGCGTTTTCACCTTCACTATGTTCTCATTGCGTTGTTCCACAATTTTTATGGAAACGAAATCTTTCCTACACTCGCCGTTTGAATATACACAATCGATATCGCCAACTTTAAAACTTATACTTACATACTGGTTAACAGTCCTTTAGAAGTCGCTATTTAATTAAAAAGTTTTATTAGAAACGAAACAAATCCTAGTCTTGTCACCAACCACCAACACAGAGAGCACATCGATGTTCAACTGCGTTTGTTTCAATGTTACACTTAAAATTTATATTACAATTACAAGTACAAATGTATATTATAATTAGAGCTGTGGTGGCCTCGGGGTTTGAGCAGACGCCTGCTACGCAAGCGACGCAAGTTCGAATCCCAGCAGGGCCCGTACCAATGAGCTTTCCTAAAAATACTTATGTACAGTGATTTCACACCACGTGCTTTAAGGTGAAGGAAAACATCATGAGGAAACCTGCATATTTCTGAGAAGCAATTCAAAGACGTATGTATAGTGGCTGAGACGGCGATAGACTCACCATCTGTCACGTTGGCACTTAATGAAATTCGGTGACAAGTGGGTGTTGTGATTACAACACCTCTGCCTACCCCTTCGGGGAATACAGGCGTGAGCATGTGTGTACAATTACAATTCAAAATAATACATTGAATTTTTTTTTACTTCATATGTAATATAATAAAATACGAATATGCATTCAAAGTTGTTGACTTCAATATAAAACATTCAAAAAAGGTATTCAAATAAAAAACAAACTTGTGATCGAAATCACAATAGTCGCGTCGTTCACCCGTCCGCTGTCACGAACTGAAAAAAATAACTGAAATTTCAATTAAAATGAAACCATCAATCCTGAAATTTTCGTTTCCACAGTTGAAATGAAAAATGTACTGGTATTGCACTCGCAACTTGGAGCCCGATTCAAATTATATCGAAGGTATCTTGCATTATTATAATCTATAAAAACACACTATTATTACAAAAGTGTAGTAACTCAAACTTTGCGCGAATTGACATTTCGTCATATGTATTTGCTAAATATTTTAATGTTTCCTTAATATTTACTTTACACAGTCAAATTGTTTAAGACTAACCAACCTTTATCGTTACTTCAAGTACAGGTTTCGACGTTTTACGTTAACAACATCGATGGCAAATTACATCCACATTTTGTATGGGAACGCGACCATAGCGACGAGTGTAGCAAGTTTTACGACACCATACAAAAAGCACAAAATGCGTCAAGCACTGACCGTCCGTTCATCTTATCGCTGCAATTACAGTTGCCACAATGAATTCCTACAAAATGATTGTAGATTAGGACTTTATTCCATGTCTTATAATTAATTACTTTGGATGTCAAAGTGTACTCTTATATTCAACGAAAGTTTAAATGTAACATAGCACGCAATCGACTTCGGTCGGATAAATAACCAACCAACATTCAACTTTGGAAAAGTAACGCTGTCATTGTAAATGAAGAGAGACACACTCTGAAATTACAATTTAATGATGAGTGAAACCAAGTGAATAAACCCAAAGATTATTCATAACAATATTTTTTCTTCGTATTGCTTGTGTAGACAGATGATAATAAAAAACCACGGAAATGGCTTAACACTTAATAAAACTCATTCAATCTAAATGAATTGAAACAATCCCTATATCAATATTTAACAAAATAATAATAATCAAACCTATTGTGTTTTATTTAAGGCTTTAATTATCCTGTACTAGTTGACTAGGTGCACTTCGTAGCACCTTTTCCCCTACTTATTATTTATATTTCCCTGAACTTTCATAAACATATCAAGATCAAAACTACTCAAATCGGTCCACCCATTCCTAAGTTTTAGCGAGACTAACAAACAGCAATTCATTTGTAATATATATAGATATTTCTGCTCCTACTAAAAAACATTCTAAAAACAAACACTATTTTAAAATAAAACGAACAAACTTTGAACTTTAGAAATCGTTAAGTTGCAGGTTTTATCGCAGACATTATAGATTTTCCAAACAATACCTTCAACTTTGTAGACCCCCTTGTACTAACTATCCATTGTACGATTCGTGAACTCACTTCAAATACAAATTCTGTCCAAGTTTCCTAAATCCAATTACGTGTTGACGTTTATCTCCCTAATTTATGTCGGTCGGATCGTCATGTTTTAATTAAGATATAATTGATTCTCAGGCCCAGAGTGCTTTGTCAGAGTTAAGTTTTTAACTGAGAGAATGGGGTGTTATGAGAGGAATGGATAAATATGGTACAGATAGGGCAAAAATTTATTTTTATATCAAGTTTTAAACCTGCTCGACTGGAGGCTGTACCTGTTTTTTTAATCAGAAAAAACTAAATGTAATTGCTCTGGAAAAAAATACGCAGAATAGATAATTCCAGAAATTCCAAGAATTTGATAAATGTTGAAAGTTATTTATTGTAATATTTACGCGATAGACGAAAAGGGTTCTTTCATGACACTTTGACTCATACAAAATTAAATATTTTTTATTACAATGACTATAATACGGCAAAAGCATCGCAGGAAAATCCGTCGAAGAGTCACAGTATTAGAAAAATGTTATTTTGTAAATTTATAAGAGATACAAAGATACTAATATAATTTGCTACCACACTTTTTAAGCCTAATAACCTACATGAATGCAAATTTTACGCCTATTTTACAAACTCGGGCACAAGAATAAAGGTCTAACTTCCAATTATGTTTTTTCAAATTAAACGGCGCTTGCAAATAGAATGGAATGGAAATAGTAACATGTAAATTGTCATGTCGGTCGGTGTGTTTACAAACACTGGCGCGTAAGAACGGTCTCTATACAAACCAACCGCCTGCACACTGCCTCCTCTGTAAATTGGCCTTTGTAAAAATACACAGTGTATTTCAGTGTTACAAAAACGCAATGCGCAGAAAATGTTATGTGTTAAAGAATAAGTTTCTGTCTTTCACAAAGGAATCTATGAGAAGCATGTAACCCGAAGCGAGGCGAGAACGGATGGGATGGGTGCTACTTTTCAATGAATTAAAAAATACTTCCTTGTTACTCGTACTACTTTAGATGGTTCAAATATGGGGATCCGACCGGGATAACTCTTCCTATCTCATTACGAATACTAAAAAGATTAGTAGGTTCTCCAGCTGTTGTTGGCGTGCTGTCTGGGTAGAAGAATCTGAAAACTGTGCTAGTTCCCCACTAAAAAGTCTTTACTTTGTCTCTTAGTTCTTATTGTCTTCGCCCTATGACCGTGACATCCAATCACGTTCATATAATCTATCGGAACTTTTTTATTGAACCTGTAGGAAATGAGATGATGGTAATGGATTCGTCAAAACGTATGCACTTATATTATGTCGAATAACCCCTTACTTAAAACTTACCGCAAATTCTTCTACTGAGATACCAATACTCGCGCACCCGACTATAGTAATTTTAACTGAAAATAGTGAATGGAAGCGTTATGCAAAGTAGACACATGTGACCAATAGAAGGGCGGCCAAATAGGATGCCAGTAGGACAAAGGAAAAATATATTCCATTAAAATCCCTATGAGGCTCATTCGTACGCACAGTGTAAATCGGTGGCGTCATGGGCCCACCATGAAATGAGGTATGGTAAAATTTACGTGTTTTCATGTTTTCCCAGAAGGGTACACCGACGGGGTAGGGGGTGGTATGACACTCACATTTTATCGAATAGGATAAAGTAATTATTTTTTTTTAGCTGACCAATTCAACATCTTTGGTAACCGTTACAGGTCAGTTACCAATTTTCCTCCTAAAAGGGGGTTTCAAAACTCAGATGGCCAGTCGCGTCTTATAAAAATCAGGTGATCAGCCGCATCGGGTTGACTCAAGTTCTGACCTCAACAATTCATGGGATAAAGCCAGGCGAACGATTGCCAAAGATGATAAATTGGCAACTTGGCCCTTTACAGTGAGGAAAGAAATAGCAATGATATGGATATTGCGAATTGGCAAAAGCAATAAATATTGAAACATTTCTGCTTTGTTACAATTGCATGAATATTTTATTAAACATTTGTTGGGTGTGATTTATTTTCATGATAACATTTTGGCGAACATGAAACTGTTCCGATCACGAGAATTTGTGATTCAATCTCTTGCGGCATTCGTAGCTAAACAACAAACTGGAACATGCCACATATTAGAAAACATTATTATGTTTCGGGCAAATTAAATATGAAAGGTTCTTCACCTATGCTTTTGGACTCATAAGGGTTATTTGTTATTCTTTTCTTTGAAATAGATTCCATATTCTTATACCTAAAACATGACCTGAAATGTTTTTTTAACTTGAATCCTAAATTACACTATTTGCTCAAGATATTGCCTAAATTTTTTTTTATAATTAATTATGAAATTTTGACTTTATACATAATTAAATGTTACAATTGCATGACAATATCTAGCCCGTTGATCTCCGTGAGAATACCAAACATCATGACAGACATTACAATTCAAATTGATAGGGCATAGAGACATCTTATATCTTTGCCCAGCAGTAGGACAATATACAGACAATACACTTTAACATAAACAAAACCTTCGTAAACTAAATACTTCTGGCGTTTGCCATACAGTTTAAGGCATTAGCTCATAGTAATGATTATAGATATTTTTTTCACCCAAGCAAACAAGGTACGGAACAACTATACTAGGAATCATAAAACTTACAGAAAAATCAAGAATATTTCCGGGTTCCAACGCCACCCTCCCCTCACCAACTAAATCTAAAGAAACTTTAAAGAAAAAAGTGAGGAACAATGGCGCACGCTCATTGGCGCCTTTGTAACGTACTTTCGCACAAACTAGAACAATACCGTTCTAATGGACGCTTCTTTTGCTTGCAACGAGGGCCAAGTTCGACTTGGTTTGTACTTTGACTATACGATTCTGTAGGGTTATGATCCTTACTGGAATGTTATACAGAATGTCTCACGAGCCGAAGTCAAGAAACGAAATGGGTCAAGTCATTATTGGTATCATAATAATCTGTATATAGAGCCGTGGTGGCCTTGAGGTTTGAGCAGTCGCCTGCTACGCAAGCGACGCAAGTTCGAATCCCAGCGGGGCCTGTACCATTGAGTTTTTCTAGATAGCTTATGTACAGTGATTTCATACCGCGTGCTTTACGGTGAAGGAAAACATCGTGAGGAAACTTGAGAAGTAATTCAATGACGTATGTATACTGTCTGAAACGGCGATGGACTCACCATCTATCACGTTGGCACCAAATCATCTTCGGTGAAAAGTGGGTGTTGTTATTACAACACCTCTGCCTACCCCTTCCAGGAATACCGGCGTGAGCTTATGTATGTATGTATGTATGTATAATAATCTGTTCAAATATATGAATTATAATTTAAAGATTTGTGGTTACGGGAGTTAAAACACTATCAAAAAGTTGCCAGGCTATGGTCTCAGAACCTGATAGTCAATAAACACATTTGCAAAACCAGACAGATATTTGAACACTAGCAGCTAAAAATTGCAACTAACCCAAAATAAAACGAAGGTAATTAAAAAATATTCTAATTTATTCTACACTTCTTTAACATGATATTTGTTGGAACATATAAAAAGATGGTGGAACGTGAACTCATTTATGGTTGTAACCTTTTTTGGTAACCGATTTATAGACAACTAGTATAAAAAATAAGTTTTTATACTAGTTGTCTATAAATCGGTGTTTAGTGTCGACGTTTCGAGGCAAATTTTATTAGTAATTGTTATTTAATGTTTCGTTTTGTAGCTTTTTGGTTTTTACTCTGAAGACCTTTTAATATGACGCAACCAAAAGGTTTAAACTGTAGCGAGCACGGAACCCTAATACAACAAATTGGTGTAATTAAGTTGGAGTATGAAAAAGACCCCCGAAAGAGTGAGAAATATTGTGTTACAATTATTGTTGTGTGTACGAATTATATCTGTATTTATTTATATAGAGTATTTTTTAGTTTCACTAATTATAAATAGATGGCGTGAGTTGTGAAATAGATCGCGCTATTGAAAGTTGTATTACGATACATAAATATTTTTGGTCCCGATGACATGTATCCCCATTTATATTAAACATTTGTTCATTAAAAATAACATTCCTATGCATGATGGGACAGGTCAGCTCTCTGCGCTGTGCTGAATGTAACATGGTTGAGGTCCAACATGATGTGTATCATGTGTTAGTTGAGTATGTGCGGGGCGAATCTGATATCGATCGAATATTGCCCGATACGGGAACATGTAAATATAGTATTAGGCAAATAAAGCGATATTTAAGTTTTCCATTTTGTAAACCAAAGTTGGAAAAAACATATTGATTACGGTTTTTGAAATACAAATGCCAAAAGCCAAAGACGAGATATTTGAGATCAGAGTGGCCAGTACGACAAAACGCCAATTTCATATGTATGGAATTAATTGCTAATATTAAAGCCCGAGCTCGGTGGGTGCTGGAAGGTTATATGGCATGATGCAAAGGGAGATCAGACGCAGACATTGATCTTGTGTATTATTTTTGGTAAGAGTTTAGTTTGTTTCCTATATGCAGTGTTACCAATAAACGTGCCGTGTAGTCTGTGCAAAAAATTTCAGCTAACTCTTTAGCTCTGAAAAAAAAAATATGATCAAAAAATATTAAGATACAAAATATAAAAGCTACATGAAACGTGAATAGCAAATCTTTTCATACATGGATAGGGAATTTAAATCCTACAATCGTTAGATCCTAGAATGTCGCCAATGTTATACAATAAAACGTATGCAGTTTCTATTGAAAGACAAACCAAAGCAAGCAGCAGTAAAACCCAACTGCATATTCAGGTGTATTTTATTTCCACAGCGAGCACATTTACAAACGATTGATTCTGTCTCTGACAATATTGTTTACGTGCCTTCACCTCATATTGTATCTTCAAAAGACAAAATACAACTCTATCCCTTTATGCTACAGCTTAAATTACGTAACAGGTGACAGAAAAAAGGAATAAACAAGGAAATGCGCTCCACCAGTGATGAAATTCTTACAGAGTATCGAAACAAAAGGTTGGATTCGTTTCATGTAAGAATGGGACGGACAAAGCGGGGGAAAACGACCTCCTTAGAGGAAATGACCTCAAATAGGATTATTAAACTGACAGATGTCGGTGCAAAGTTAGCCTCTGGCCATTTTACCCTTTCGCTGTAAGGGTGGTGGACACCGAAGCGACTTGAAACGACAGTATCTATTTGTCGTTAAATCCCATTTCGAGCATTGCTCGGCTTTGTGTGAAAATAATGAAGTTTAAATATTTAAAAAGTTACCAGTTTTTGACTGATAATAGCAGTAACTCCATTTTGATAAAATGCTGCTCCGCTGACTAAGCACTAAGAAACGTTTGATTTATGTATGAAAAAATAATAATTCTTCTAAAATCTTTATTTAGAGGATTTAAAAGAAATCGTGATGTACTAACGAGGCTTTAATAACTCTGTGGATCGGGCATGTAAATGATTATGATACGTTTTGTTTGCTTACTTACGTATCGACTGCAAATTCCTTCAAACGAATTCGTTTCGCTTCGCACGAGTCACATAAATTTGCAAATACCTCCAGTGGAGCTTTGAGAAAACGATTTGAATGCAGCATGAGTTTGGTCACCGGATGTTATCTTCATCCATTTTGCGAGTAAAATTGCGCTGCTGTTTCGCAAAACACAATATTGGTAACTAAATTAATAAAGGAGGTATGTGACTTGGTTTATGCCATTTATTAATGATTGAATTCTTATAACCTTAGAACCGCAGATTAATTGAGTTTGAAGTCTTCATTTGTTGAATACTCCTAAGGTCCAAAACAAGACCTTTATTAATTTATCAAACTAATTCACGCAGAACAGAAATTAGTAAGCAATATTTTTTACAACAGTGCCCCTTATTGACTTGAGTTTAAAATAAAAACCTTAAATTTCAGCTGCTTTTAAAATATAATAAAATATCAGTGCTGAAGCAGATAAAAACAGCGAAAAGGTTAGATTTATCGTGAGCTCTCAAAGCAACTGGCGCTCAATGAAACGTGTTTCCTTATTGGGAGATGAAAGCGTGGGAAACAATTCGTTGCTATTCTTAGCTTCCGATCTTTTTGTTATTTATGTGTATTTGTTCGATCCATGCAATCAGGCCCATCGATGTTTGCAATCCACATCTGGATGGTAGCTAAGACTTTTCACAATCAACTTTGTAAGATCTCAGACTTACTGTCTGTTTTAATAAACAGCATACAAATACAGCATACTATGAAAAAGTCCAAAAGTTTTAAATACCTTTTCTTGATTAGACTTCTTACAAAGTACTTTGAAATCGTCAGGACACAAAAAAACATTACATACATGGGTTTGGAAGGTTGCTTTTGTTGAGAAGAAACTCAACAATTACTCTTTTAAAGTATTACACAATGTTATTAGTTACAATACTTATATCTCATGAATATAAGCCCATGAATACAGTTCCAATGCTCAATTGTCAAAAATAATAACTAAAATATAACAAATATTTGTGAGTATGGCAAATTAGAAAGTTATCTATGCCCCGCGTATACGCGTAGTTAAGTTCATTTATTTTCGTTCTGTTTAAATTAGAGTAACCTCTTGTAACTATTGTGCATATAATTCGATAAGTGAAGTTAAGCAACCCTAACTCTAGCCAATAATTGGATGGGTGACCGCCCGAGTTCCCTCCGTGCCTTGGAGAGCAAGTTAAGCAGTCGGTCGCGGTTGCCACAATTTATCATCTTTGGCAATCGTTACAGGTCAGTCGGAGGCCTAAAATAGTCTGACAACTGGTTTAACCCAGATCACAGATTTTCCTCGTACAAGAGATTGCGAAGGTTAAATGGCAGTCGCTTCGTATAAAATTCAGGTGATCAGCCCGATGTGGGTTGAATAGAGTGCCGACCCCAACAACGTATGGGATAAGGCCAGAGAGATGATGTTTTAAATTAGAGTAACCTAACTTACTCCTTGTAACGACATCTATCTGAAATTCTGTTTAAAATCGGTCCAACTGTTTCGGAAAGTACTTTCAAATCGTCAGAAGGATACAAAATACATTATACATGATTATAAATGTTACCACCGGGTTCGGAAGGTTGCTTTTGTTGAGAAGAACACGGCAAGAAACTCAACAATTACTCTTTTAAAAAATATATATTATACAATGTTATTGATTACAGTATTTATTATTTATTTATTACCCGGAACAAACAGACGGAGATCATTTTAAATTTATGTTTTTTTATGACTATACTTTATAAGCATCCTATTTAGTTATCCCTGGAACAGACGCGTTCAGTGGAGCTAGTATTGAAATCCACGTTTCTTTAACCAAGCTCAAACATTTAAAAACTGCCTAACAGTAATTATATTCCTTTAAAGCTATTAATAAACAAACAATTACCCACACAGGCAATCAAAGTTGAAAACTTAAACAAACCCAAAATAAATCAGGGCACGTTTAAAGGCTTATTTCAGCTATTATCTTTTATCTATCGTTGTAAATCCAGGTTTAGTTGGTTGGCGGGCCATTTTGCGGTCGGCGCACACCCACGGATCCCGAATTTGTAATCTTTGGGTGTACACAAAAGGTAAATTGGCCATTGGTGTTTCCAGCCGCAGTAATGATGTCATCACGGCATCCTGCGTAATCGGGGGTGCGGATACTTTTATACGATCCACGATGTGGGCTGACGGTTACATAGATAATATTATGACATATTTACGGTTTACGTCGACCAATCACAAAAAACGAATATAATTTTTGACAAAAAAAACGATTACTTTTTTTTGACGAATAAAATGAATATTTTTTTGTACGCTTAAACATATCCAAAACAGCGTAACATTAGCATTATTAAAGTCTGAGAAATCTAGGAATAGCCTATTGTTTGACAATAATAGGGCTATAAATTACAAAACGCGTGAAGTTTGAGTCCTTGTCTGATTCTGAAATAACTTCAGTCATCTATTCTGATGCATGTAGCATAATCACTCTGCACAATATTATAAAGAAAATACTAACTTTCAAAAGCATTATTCGTTTCGAAATAATTTCGTGATATTGTTATGTGTGTGTAGTGTACGCATTCTTTACGTGTAATATACTTTACTCTTTCCTTCTCTACAGTACTCCTGAGTGACTGTACAATATACATACATGCATACATTCATATGCTCACGCCTGTATTCCCCGAAGGGGTAGGCAGAGGTATTGTAAAAACAACCTCCACTTCTTACCGAAGATGATTAAGCCAACATGACAGAAGGTGAGTCGCCGTCTCAGGCACTATACTTACGTCTTTGAATTACTTCTCAGACGTATGCAGTTCTCCTCACGATGTTTTCCTTCGCCGTAAAGTACGTAGTATGAAATAACTGCACATATTTTTTTAATAAAAATTCTTTGGTACAGGCCCCGCTGGGATTCGAACTTGCGTAGCAGGCGTCTTATCGAACAACTAGTGTGGGTAAAAGCTTGTCATCCTATATTTTGAACCTTTCACCAACTGAAAGCTGTAGTTAATTTTTCAGTAATTACTCAAAGGGAATTTTACTATGATGATTAATAAGGATTATCAAATGAAACTTAAAGAGCCTCTTGAGGTTCGTGTTGTTTTCATTAAAAGACGAACTATTGTTGTCATAAAATATATATAAGACAGAGACATGAAAATGAAAAGTGTCTGTTTGTAATTCCATATTAACAGTTTTTCACTGAGAAAGTGTATATGGTACTTAATAAATTAATAAACCATTTTTTAAATTTGTCTTGCCTGTCTTGTTTTAGATCTGGGCCGATTTTAACGGGACTCGTCACTGGCAGGCAGCTTATAGTATAACGTATAAAGAGTAACTCAGGCTTAAGGCTTAAGAATTTATTTCAGAAAAACAATATACATATACATGCATACATTCACACTATATAGCATTGTTTTTGGTTAATCCTACGCAGTTAAAACCACGCAGCTAGTGATTCACTTATGCACGTCGAAGAACTGACCGGGAACTAGCTTTTGTGAAGAAACTTAGCTAATAGATAGATTTTTTTCCACACGACAATGATCGACCGAACACAAAAATCAACATTAGCGGATATTGTTTTGGTAACACCGTCTACGTTGGTAAATGGATATTGATTTTCCGTTTAGATATAAACCATTTTCTCCAGAACCGTGTAATAAGCGGCCACCCGAATGTCCCGGGTATATTCTAAACGACGTCGTGGGAACAGACCATTCCTTTTGTGAGGATCTTATCTACATTCGCGGCCCAAACGGGATACGTAGTCAAATTTATAAAACATCACCACAAAATCGTTTACATAAACTTCAAATTCATCAATGGAAATGTATAAATAAATCCTTTAATTATTTGTTCGTGGTACGAAGCCAAACAACATGGTGATTAAATGGAGATGAAATGGAGGACCATTTAATCATTGTTGTTGTTAACTCACTACGTCGCGTTGCTTGAACACAGAGAAGAATTCTGTGTGAAGTTTTTACAGGATATATTTGAATAATAAAATAAAATATTTGCGTGTAGAATTATTATATCACCAACTCTTTCGATTTCTCACATTCTCTCGCGCTTGCGTTAATAAAAGCGACACAAAATGTATGGTAATCACATTAATCAGGCACGTGACATATTATGTAATTCCCAAACATTTTCTATTGCTTCTTTAAGCGAAGCGCGAGGATAATGTAACTTTGTGTAGGCCTGCAAAGTTCCCACCCAATAGCCAGGGTCTAAGAATATGGCTATGGTATCCCCTGCCTGTCGTAAGAGGCGACTGAAAGGGGGCCGGAGGGCCTGCTGGCGGTGGTCGGGGTGGGAGCTTTGACCACCGGCGCGGGCCCGGGAAGGTGGCAGCGCGATGTGGCTCGCGCTGCCTTGAAAGCTAAGCTGACGTCTTCAATATCAACATTGAAGTGCAAAAAACTACTCTGCATTATATAAAAATCAACGTACGAGTACCAGAGTGAAGTGGGTTAGGGCCAGCACTTTATAATCATCCGACAGGCGTCAACCTTTCATAACCACTCGTGGAGGACAAATGGCTGGAATTATTTCATTACGGTCCTAATTGGGTTACTAGGACCCTTGTTGTAAATTAGTCTTCTGTAGTAGTTTACGTTCCTAATCTTTGAAATGTTACTATAATATTTATAATTAGGGTGCTCGTATTCCTTAAAAAAACGGCTTTGAAAATGCTTATAAGTATGCTAAGTTATATGAAGTTCTATGGTCTAATATGGTCTTCTTAGGTTGACTGTTTAGATTACATAAGTAATCTGTTGTTCAGGTGTTGCTAGATATGAAATGGAACCTGGGGGCATTCGATCATCGGCTTAAGCAAAGCTTATTAAGAACTTCTGACCGTTTCATCTTTGTACCGTAAAATTAAACATCAACACTAAGAAGATTTGAATACGCGCTGCTTAAACGATAATAGTGCCCTCCCCCCCTTCCCCAGTTACGAGAAAAAATATGTATCTAATCTAAAGTTCCTTAAAACAATTTACTTTCCATCGAAAAGTGTGTCTGCGTGGTGTTGTTACACCGCTGACGACCCTTAACGACTGATAATTTACACTCAGGTACATATCTCTCAAATATTTGGTGTATTCTTATACTCTTCTATATACTTAATCTCCAGGTGAGGCAGTGGATTAAAAAGGGCGATAAATGTATCTCGCCTGATTAATACTGTTACGGAAACGGGGTGCTTATTAAGATAAATTGCTTTCTCGACCCGTCTCCCTTTTATGTTTCAAATTTATATTTATATTATTCAGGGTAAAAATAGTGGCTCGAATTTCGTATAAATTTATCGAATCGATTGATTTTATTACGATCTTATTACAACTGTGTCTAGCAGTTTACAATAGCATAAGTAGGAGATGCATTTTACTAACCCAATTTCTTTTTTGTTTTTACTAAAACTAAATACCGCACAGTAAATTACACTAATGTAATTTATTGAATATTGTTAAAATCTACTTTATGTAAATACAAACTTAATTATATTTACAGACCTGGAAACAGACCAAATGATTTCTTACGAAGGATTAAAAAAAATTACATAATTTTATATTTTATATTAACATTTATAATACAAATATTCGTAATAATTTTAATACCTTTTGTCAAGTTAGTGGAAATTCAAACAGATTGGAAGCGATGGAACGAACACCTGACGTCCGCCAATTACCAAGAGTTTGAACCAATTCAATAGCTAAAAGTTTAATATTCACCGGACAAATTTAATAGTATTTGAAACTCGGTAATTTTCTTTGTGGTTACAATCGGTTTTTGTATAAAGTCTGTTTGTTTTATTTAGTTATTAAATTAAATTTGATCAAACTGAAAAGCTCCAAATCCCGAAAATGAATCAATAATTGGAATTAAAAATATGAAGGTCTCAAAATATTATAATTTTAAAAATTGTCTAGATTGCAATGTACTTCAAATGATAATTGAAGTTATGATGACGACAATGGAGCTATATTAATATTGGACAAATGAATTTACCCTTCAAGCTTCGATCAAGAAACTCCGTAAACTGTTTCCCAAGCCTACATCTGTGTCCGCCTAATTTGTATAAAAACAATGATCTGAACATAGGCAGGGCACGGTAAACATATTTCCCTCCCATGTTGCCTGGCGAAGCGCCAGAAGATATTGATCTCAGGACAAGACTCAGAAATGGCATGTCATGTTAGAACATTGCGTCTTTTGTTTATTAGCCATGACGACTCTCGAGTAATGTACACGGATATTGTGATAGATGCTTTGCTGTATGTAGGCTAGGCGCCAACATTCATAAGTTTTAACCGACAGCAAAAGAGGTGGTTTGGTTTTTCATATATTTAAAGAGTATTCTAAGAGACCACGGCCTCAGGGTAAGAGCAGTCGCCTGATACGCAAGCGACGCAAGTTCGAAGCCCAGTGGGGCCTGTACCAATGAGTTTTTCTAAAAACTTATGTACAGTGATTTCACACCAGGAGCTTTACAGTGAAGGAAAACATCGTGAGGACACCTGCATATTTAATTCAAAGTCTGAGAATTAATTCAAAGACGTATATATAGTTGTTGTAAACTATTTTGTAAATATTTATGGTTTTTATTAGTTTTTTATATACGTCGATAGAGACAGTTGTTTTTGTTTTTAGTTGTCAATAAATATTTCACATGTCAGCTGCTTTTTTCCCTGCTCTCGTTCTAATTTATTTTTAGTCTTTAGCAATCGTCTATAATAGTGCCTGAGACGGTGATAGGCTCACCATCTGTCACGTTGGCACTTAATCATATTCGGTGAAAAGTGGGTGTTGTTGTTACAACACCTCTGCCTACCCCTTCGGGTAATAAAGGCGTGACCATATGTATGTATTCTTTCGTAACAAGTATTTTTCTCAAGCAAAACAATCCCCATTGAATAACTTAAAGGATAACCGAATAGTAACTGAAAAACAACATATTTGTGATCCTCACTTTGCTCGAAACGAAATACTTTCGAGGTTGGATAATCTCAAAAAATCTATTTCTCATCCAGAAGCATGCCTCCTGCCATCCCCACCGCATACAACACAGCAGTGAGCTCCTTAAAAGACACCGGAATTGAAAAAAAAAAAGAATTCCCTCTACTAAAAATGTCAAATCCACATTACATAACCATAGAAGTAAATCAAATTTAGGCTATTTCTTTGCCTTATTATATTATTTTGTTAGATTTCTAAAATAACTAGGCTTCGTGATTCTTATACAGTATGTTGTCCATTTTACATTTTTAACCTAATGGGGATTTGTGATACATTTGTTCACAAATTCCTATTTAGAGCTGCTTTCGATCGCAATGGGGATTTATTCCCCATTGATGGGGATTTTACAATGGTCAATAGGTTGTTGTGTCAATAACGAGTGCTGGCCACATGAATGGCCAGTGTCAAACAAAGAAAATGTAATAAGGAAAAAAGCGCCATAATGTCATTCAGATAAAATACAATATACAACCACGAGCTTTCTATCACTACAAACCCGAATATATACCCAACATAATGATCAATAATCGAGCCGGATTAATAAGGAACCAGTGCACAAGTTTAAATAAGATATTTCTGCATTTTCTTAGTATTTTCTCAAATTTGGATATCGAGTCCGTCGACGAAGAAAACAAAAGCCAAACATGGCGGAACAAATAATTTACAATTCAATGAAATTGTAATCATAATGGAGAAACACTATCAAAATAGTGTTAAGAAATTCACATGCAAACTATTAGGGAACAATGCAATCAAATCCTTCAAAATTCTATCACACCAAATTGCGTACATTTTAACTTATCACTCCACCGTCGAATGAGAAACCACGAAGAAATGAATTCAATCATACAGTCCAAATTACAACTGCACATTATCTATTCAAACCAAGAAGTTGTATCGTGTGTCAAGAGAACCATACTTTATGTCCCGGTCGGGAGTTTCAGAAGCTAGAACCAACTAAGAGATGCGAATATGTCAAGGATAGCAACCTATGTTTCAATTGCCTGGCTCCAGGCCACTCAGCAAAGAGTTGTCGCCTCATAATGTTGTGTCGTATATGCCAAAAGCGACATCACTCAATGGTGCATCAATATACGACACAAACCTCAAAAGCAAGTCAGTCAGACAATTTACAAGCTAACCACAAACTTAAGGATCTACAAGAACAAAGCTAAGAATTGCATGTCGTCTCATCATCAAAGAGAAAGCCGAGGTAGAGTAACTATCGCGTCCTGACCACAGTTTTATGATCAAAGTAAAGGCCTACATTGTGCAATATGAACTCAAAAGCAAATTGCCATAGCAATAATATCAATCAGCACCTGGAATCGTATTGGAGGTTTGGATAGCAGATCCAGCGTTCAATAAAAGCAGGGGAGTAGACAAGTAACTAGGTGTTGAGGTATGTGCCCAAATGAGTAAAAAAAAAATTCAAGTGTCCCCCCAGGTTATCCATACGCAACAACGACAAACAACCAGCCTGGGTCGGATTCTATTTGGGAACGTAAAATAAGTTAAGAAGCAGTTCATGGTGTTACATGTAAGCCTTGATCTAAATAACATGCCAAGGTCAATGTAGTAGCTAGAAAATGATGGAAGTGAAAACACTTACATTAGAAGAAAGAAAATGCGAAGAAGTTTAGCGAGCTATACATAAGAGAACAAAGGATGGAAGATACACAGTCAACCAACGGACCAAAACATGGTGAACGGTTAGCTACACAAGGAAGAACTAGAGAAATAGCATCAAAAGATTACATCAGTCAGAGAAAAGGTCTACACTACAAGAATACATAAATTTATGAAAGAACATAAAGATATGAATCACATTGAAGTTCCTACGGAAATATGTTCAATTTATTTACTATGTTTTTGTTTATGTACCTGTATATGTTTTTTAATTCATTATAGTTGAATGTTTTTGATCAGTTATCCAAAAGGCTTTATAAGCCCTTTGGTGGGCGGTATGTTGTGTCAATAACGAGTGCTGGCCACATGAATGGCCAGTGTCAAACAAAAAAAATGTAAGAAGGAAAAAAGCGTCATAATGTCATTCAGATAAAATACAATATACAACCACAAGCTTTCTATCACTACGAACCCGAATATATACCCAACAACGGTTATTATGGGAATAACCCAACAAATAACAAATACAATGAAATGAAACACTTTAACCGTGTAACACACAATATGAACTTATATAATATTATAGATACTTGTTATATTAAGTACATAACAAAAAATACGATATCCATAAACTCAAACTCAAACTCAAAATATCTTTATTTGATTAGACTTCTTACAAAGTACTTTCAAATCGTCAGAAGGACACAAAATACATTATACATGATTATAAATGTTACCACCGGGTTCGGAAGGTAGCTTTTGTTGAGAAGAACCCGGCAAGAAACTCAACAATTACTCTTTTAAAAAAATATATATTATACAATGTTTTTGGTTACAGTATTTATATCTCATGAATATAAGCCCATGGGACACAGCACAAATGCTCAATTGTCAAATATAATAACTAAAATATTACAAATATTTGTGAGCATGGCAAATTCCAGCCAGTCAAAGCAAAGATCAAACTAAGATTAATTAATTGTAGCAAAAGTACAGTGCCAATGGGATTATTTACAATAATTTTTCGACAAAGATACATCCCAGGGTTCCTTATCACAAATATAATCACTTACAGTATAATATCCTTTTTTGAGCAAAACTCCTTTGATGGTCTCTTTAAATTTATTGAAGGGCAAGTTTACAATTTCTGTTGGTAATTTATTATAGAAGCGTGTGCACTGTCCTAAAAATGAGCCATGTACTTTCTGTAAGCGATGCGCAGGCACTACAATTTTGTTTTTGTGCCTTGTGTTTATGTTATGCACATCACATTTTTTTTGAAACGATCCAATGTTTTGATGCACAAATAATAAGTTAGCTAAAATATACTGTGAGGCCACTGTCAAAATTCCAATTGATTTAAATTTTTCCCTTAACGAATCTCGGGGTCCCAAATTATAAATTGATCGTATAGCCCTTTTCTGTAATGTGAATATATTCTCTATATCAGCAGCTTTGCCCCAAATTAAAATAGCATAGGACATAACACTATGAAAATAACAAAAATATACGAGTCGAGCTGTTTCTATGTCTGTATACTGTCTAACTTTACGAATTGCATAAGCCGCGGAGCTGAGTTTTCCTGATAACTTGGATATATGTGGGCTCCACTGAAGTTTGTTATCAAGGGTTATACCTAGAAATACTACTGACTCTACGATATCCAAAGTTTCACCATTTACCATGACCTTTGTATCAACAGGTTTGACGTTTGGTAAAGTGAATTTAATACATTTAGTTTTTTGTGCATTTAAGACTAAGTTATTTACATTAAACCATTTCAATACCTGATCAAGTGCACTGTTTACATCTGCATAATTCGTTTTGGCTCTGTCGACTTCAAACAAAAGAGATGTGTCATCAGCGAACAGTACAATGTCACACGTATTCTTGACTAAATTTGGTAAATCATTAATATACACTAAGAACAAAAATGGTCCTAGCATTGAACCCTGTGGGACGCCCATTAGTACTGGAGAACCGGAAGATTTGACGCCATTTACTTCGACCGTTTGAATCCGCTGACAAAGATACGATTTGATTAGGTCGAGTGCCCTACCTTTGACACCGTAATAATTTAATTTAACTAATAAGGTTTCGTGTTGGACACAATCGAAAGCCTTGGATAGGTCGCAGAATACACCTATGATGTCATGAGCGTTCTCCCACGCTCTATAAATATGTCTAAGAAGTGCAACACCAGCATCAGTAGTTGAACGACCTTTTGTGAAGCCATATTGCTCGCCATGTAGAATATTATTAAGATTAAAGAAGGCGACTATTTGATTCAAAATAATTTTTTCAAAAATTTTGCTGAGGGCTGGCAGGATAGAGATCGGTCTGAAGTTGGTAGGATCACTATTATCACCACCTTTAAATAATGGAATAACTTTACTATATTTCATGAGGTCCGGGAATACACCGCTCATAATACAACTGTTAAAAATTTCAGCTAAACAGGGGGCAATTATGTCAATAATATCGTGAAGTACTTTCACTGATATATCCCACAAATCACCAGTCTTTTTGGAATTCAAACTTTTAAATGTCTTTATTATTTCAAAAGGCGTGATAGTACAAAAACTAAAGCTAGTGCCACACTCAGAAACATTTGATTTCAATAATAATTCGGCGTCTGTGGGAGATGAATTTAGGGAACTAGTAGTTACTAAAGGAATATTTACAAAGAAGTTGTTGAAAGTTTCAGCTATTTTGTTATCATCTTCGATTACTTTGTTATCAATATTTAAAGTAATACGACAGTCGCGACTCTTTGCCTTTCCCGTCTCGGCATTAATAACGTTCCAGGTAGTCTTTATCTTATTATCAGAGTATTTGATTTTCTGGGCAAGATGCAAGGCTTTAGCTTTTATACAAACTTTCTTAAAACATTTAGAGTATCTAGTTACGAATGCTGAGAACTCAGGACTATGATCATATCGTTTCATACCATAAAGATCATACAACTTCTTTCTACTTATATGTATACCTACAGTTGCCCATTCATTGAATTTTACTTTACTTTGCTTCTGAACAGTTTTTAATTTAAAAGTACTATTGAATTCCGTTTGTATAACGTTAAAAAGGCTATTGTAAAGAGCATCAGGATCTTCTTGTGGCCCTTGTAGGTTGGTAGACCTGAAATTTGCTACAAGTTTCTTAGTAATAGGTCTATAAGTGGTTTTTTTTACTACATTATTTGTTTTATTTAATATTGTGATTTTTTGACCACAATGGTCTGACGTAAGATCACTGATAATAGATTTTTCCAGGGCCTCACAGTCGCAGAACACATTATCTAGACATGTGGCAGAAGTGGCAGTTATTCTAGTGGGTTCTAGGAATAAGTGCTTTAAATTAAAAGAATTAAACAGACTAATTAAACGCACCGAAAGGGAATTATTTTCTAGCAAGTTAACATTAAAATCGCCACACACTACAATGCTTTTATTATGGCCCGCAACACGTCTAATGGCATCTTCAAGGATAGATTCAAATGAACAGAAATTGCCAGATGGGGGGCGATATACGCATATTATTACATGTCTTTCTAGTTCAATACACGATAGTTCGGCAGTACGCTCGATAGACAGGTTTACTATATCACTACGCTCTTTACATTTAACATTATTAGATACCAAGATTAAAGAGCCACCATGAATTGCTGATTTTCTGACGAATGCACTACAAAGTCTATAATTATTATTGTTGAGCAATAGCTCATGATTTTTAAGCCAATGTTCAGTTAAACAAAGCACATGAACATTATGGCTTTCTAAAAATAAATCAATTTCTAATTGTTTGCCAGCCAAGCCTTGTATATTTTGGTGCACTACGTTAAGATGACAGAGCCGGTTGACGAGGGACTCGGCCGTTGTCTTAGTTACTAGTTTAAAGAACTAGAACTAGAACTAATTACTGTGTTATTAGAACTACATAACACCGTTTCATTACTTAGACTAAGTTTCGTTATAGTTGCTATAACACCGTTAATATTATATGCTACCAATGTAGCTATCATATTCATGCATTTTTTGGGGATGTAAAACAAGTCCCCAGTTATAATAAATCGACTAATAAATTTATTAGTATCAAAAAAAATAAAATTGTCGCTATGACAACCTGTCCTACACATAAGATTATTTAACCTACCTATATAATCATTTTGCCTACATAAATATCCCTTTGCTAGAAGCTTTTATTGGAATGAATCATTCTGCCACTGTCACACAATTACTATCAGGGCAAAAGGAGCTCACAATTTGTTCTCAGCATTAGTTTCATAAGCTAATCAAAATAGTTGAGCCTTGAGCACTGCCGAACTTGCTGCAGTTGATCAATTTGAGTTAGCAGTAGGGAAGTAATGCTTCCAAAATTATAAAACAAAGACAAGCTGATAGATTGACTCCAAAACTTTTGTTACTTAGACCCTGACATTACAACACGACGCTCATAGCTTTTCATTTTACGAGCCCGAAGATACTAAGGTAAGCTTACTATAACACGCATCAAAACTTATTACTGTTTTACCTTGAAACTAGACGAAAAATATCCGAATGGCGTCTTCTATTTAAATTCGCAGAAGAAAAAATGGTTTCATAATTTCTCCCCTTGCTTATGTTTTCGTTTTAACGCAAACGAATTAGAGCATGTAGCTGACTTTGACAGAACCTAATGCTTACACCAAGGGAAATGGCATGACCTACTTTACCAAATCCACGTATTTGGATTTGGTAAACGACAGCTAAGTATCTACACAAACGTACTGTTATCTCGAGTTATGTATTATTAGTAGATTTTTCCGGGTTTGATTCCAGAGTCGTGTTAAAAAATTATTGGGTTTTTCTGTCAAGAAATTCACAATAAAATGCTCGGAGTTTGGAAGTTGGCGGTGTTTAGAGCCCCGTGCCTCAGAAAGCACGTTAAGCCGTTGGTCCTACGCCTGATCTCTCTCCGGTCGTGTTGGATTGCCTCCCATCGGACTATGAGAGTGAGGGAATAAAGAGTGCACCTGTGTTTGCGCACACACTTGTGCACTATAATATCTCCTGCACACTGATCCTCCTTTATATTAGCCGCCGTAACCGAAATTCGGTAGGAGATCATTATTAGTAGATTCTATTAGACACTGTTCTTAAGACAACCTTGTCTGTATTTTTTCTACTACTTAAAATTCAATGAGTATAAACTGTGCCAATTTTTTCTCTGTAAAAGCAACCGTGGTAATCTGGAGATTGAATCTAAAATTGTGGTGTTCTTCTGACTGTGTGAAAGTACCTTCCAAAGTAATACAATTATTATTACCTCGACCAAAGTAAACTGAAGTTATTGTATACAATAATTTCATTTAACAATAAGTACGAGAGTATTGTTAGCAACTTTTTAAGAGGATTAAGGCGACTAGGAAAGTTAGCTAACTAGAACGCGTTCCTAGATGCCTGATTCATTTTTATTATCAGGCGAGTGGGACTATTCGTAGTTTTATAAGCCTCGTAGCATTTTCGATCACATAAAATCCTGTTGATGCTAATCCCCATTGATGCTAATTAGGTATGTGGTTATTTCTTAGTGGTTCCAGTCGCCTGCATTCTCCTTTTTAAAAGCTACGTAAAATAATTCTGATTTTCGGTCAAAACTCGCTGAAACTCATATTAAGATTATTTTCCTGGAAATTGTCTAGCAAAATAAGAAGACAAAATTTTGTAGTAGAAAGCATAGTTTCTGCTAGTTTGGGCATCTAAATCTTCGAGTGGATTTTCAACTTTACAGTACACAAAGAACCGAATTATTGTATCTCGAACACTCGTGACTGGTTCAGGCCAGGAATACCAGGTATAAGCAATAGCGATAACTTTCCATAGAGAAGATACATAGGCATATTGGACCAAATTGGATTCAAACCTTTTATATTGTAAAATATGCTCACGCCATCCTAGAAGGGTCCCCGAAGGGGTAGGCAGAGGTGTTGTAACAAAAACACCTACATTTCACCGAATATGATTTTGTGCCAACGAGACAGAGGGTGAGACCGTTTCTTCAGCAATATAACACCCTCAACCATGAGAAAGCGTCAAAAAATAAATATAGACAGACCCTCCTAATAGACCATTACATAAAAACTAACCGGATGTAACATAAAACGCTATTAACCAATCCGGTACGAATGGCGTATTTACCGACGATACATTTTATTTGATCCGCGGTCACCCCGGCCGCTAAATGTGTTGACAAACACCGACACTGGAAATGAGAAATAGCCACATGGTTCCAAACACTGATGTATAGACACACAGGAAAGGCATTCCTATCCTATGTTTACACAATGTCTCATATGATCCGACATACTGAGCTGGCCTGACGTCCCACGTCACCTTCGCCCCCGAAATCAAAAGGTTAATTGAAGGTGTGAATATGTTTTGATTAATTTATTTTTATTATTATTTACTAGATTTGGAAATAGTGTGGAGGAATAATATGTATCTGACCCGAATTGTGCGGCGCTGTCAGGCTGAGCATCAGCCACGGGTTTGTCAAGAGCATGGCATAAACAGCATTTCGCCAATACCTTCTCGTTTTATTTAATTCATTGATAGATGAGCAGACTCTTTTAGGAATTACCTTTCGAGACACTTTTGATTATTATTTTATATAGTACGGCATAGTAAATATCAAGAGAAGTAATTAAACATTGTTCTGATACATGATTTTGTTGTCATAAAAGAAGGAGCTCTAACAAGGAATTATGTATACTTTTATTGAGTAGTTCCTCGTTGCGTCTTTGACGTAGAACTAATAGTTGGTGTACTATAATCTTCTTTGCTTCAGATGCACAATATAATAGACATTCTCTTATACAAAAAATATGCTTACATCATTCCAGAAGGGTCCCCAAAGGGGTAAGCAGAGGTGAGCACATTTCACCGAATATGATAAAATGCAAACAGAGGGTGAGTACATCGTCGTCTCAGGCAGGCACTATACACACGTTTGCATTACTTCTCAGACGTATGCAGGTCTCCTCTGATGTTTGATGGTGAAATTACTGCACTTCAGTTTTAGAAAAACTCATTGGTACAAATCGTATAAGTTACTCTAAGCAAACAAAGTTTCTTATGAAACGATTCTGTTCTTATAACGATATCCATTGTTTTAAAGCGCGCCAACAAACTGGAATTCAAAGATAGACAGACGAAAATCAAGGCCACTTTTAGGAGAGCGATACTCAATGGAGTCGACGTGAAAACAGGAAATTGATTTGACTGTGTACGGTCGGGTGGTTTTACACTAAATTCTGGATGAATAGATTGCATTCGTAATAATCCCCGTTTCGTACTTTAAATGATTTTCTACCCAAAAACAGAAATTGTTTAACGAAAAAAAAGATTACATAAAGTATGTATCGTATTGTAAGGCCTTAGCCTTACAAGCTACTTAAAATCTTTTTCTTTTAAAATGTAATCTTTATGAAATATATTTAAAAATCCGATAAAATTGTTGTTGTCAGAGTGATTACATAGAACTAATATGGAATAAAATAATGAAAAAGTCAAAGAATAAAAGTGAAAGACATTCAATTGGTTCAGATCCCGGGTAGCCAGTGGCCCAAGTCGGGGTAACTCGCTACCATGAAGTTGTGTGAAAACCGATGTCTTTAAGTGCTCCTTAAGGTGTGAAAGAGGTTCGCTTAATGGTATGAGGTCCCCACAACAATGCCAGATATTATCAAGATACAAAGGTAGAAACAACAAATAACCTACGCATAGAAACTTAGCTTCTTAATTAAAATATCTGAAGTACAATTTTCAGTTAGTTTGAAACTGTGGTTAAGTAACATTTCAAAATTATCCTTCACATCGATGCTTAATCAATATGGCACACTGAAAAGCAACCCAAACCCATCCGTAGGGAAACTGTGCCATACAAAACGAAACTTTAAACTCCATAATTGTGGTAATAAATCAAACATTATACAATAACGCGCCGCTGGCTGCGGTCTCGCGTCAAGACTAATGGTCTGCTAGAAACACCAGGCCCTTGATAGCGCAGGTGACACAAAATTGATTCCCTTGAACATCACGTGGAAAAATGAACCGTTTTATCATAAATAATGAAGGTCGGTTTACTCAGCTTACATTACACGTAGATTGATGGAATATGAATAAAGGAAACTATTCACCACCATGTATGATTGTCAAACTACTTTGAAATTACTACTTAATGAGCACTTACTGTGCACTGTAGAGCGTAATATGATTTATTAGAACATAATAATACATAGTCGGTTAGCTAAACCATTACGAAATGGACCCCAAATGGCAGGAAACGACAACGCGGCAGGCCTGGGAGGAGATGGCGGGATGAGCTTGATGCTTTCAAGAGCAGTCAGTAGACTGCTGAGGACAGGAACAGTTGGAAAAGTGGTATTGTTTAGATTTTCAAGGTTTGTCCACTTGTATATAGGCCAAATTTGCAAAATCATGGAGCATTTGATTCGTTGGAATAGGCAATAAATAACATTATTTCTCAAGTGTTAATAATTAGCCCCATTTTCCTCAAAAAACGCTAATCCCAAATTGCTCCCTTAAGTATCCAAAGTCAAGGAAAAATAAGCGTAAATCCACGTAATAAAGGAAGGTGGCAGCGTAACGCATGGCAAGACAGGCTGCGAACAGGAAATTGTGAGACGTGTACTGCTTACTTGGGTAGCACGTAAATATATAGATGCTCTCATTTGGTATGATTTAATGACTAAAAAATTTTGGGTTTTATTAGTTTCAATCGAAATAAAATATTTACATTCCCCGAAGTGGTAGGCAGAGGTGTTCTTACAAAACTATGACTTGATTTTGATACATAACATTCCTGACACCTGAAATGAAAAATAAGTGAAGTAATAAAAATTCCCAGCATTAGAAACCTGGGTCATATACAAGTCAATCCTAACTTTTAGGAATGCAAGTAGTCATTTACTGAAACTTTAAAGAAGTAAGTAAACCTTATACGCGTTCAAAATAATATCAAGCAGGAACAAATAAATTCAAAGATAGAATAAAAACGGTTGGGAACCCCCACTATGGCACGATATCCCTTGAGTTATGACTCTCTAGCTCGGCGCTTGGACCCGTGCCACACTATATTGATTGCCACTTTGAAAATTTTACAATTTGAAATATTATGTGCGAATATTTCTGATAGTGCAGTGGCAAATTGGTGACATTGTTTAAAACTTTAGATACTTGTTCACGGAGAAGCTTTACTATACCAACCTTTTTTTTAAATTAAAATTATCTCATCTCAACATCTATACTCTTCATCAGCAGATCCGCAATATTTAATAGTGTTAATTCTTCTGGCTGTCTAGATGGCGACAGAACATCGTTTCATGGTGTTTCAGATGTTATATCATTAGAACTTAACGAAATGATTATACCTACTTCAAAATTTACTAAAAAAAACCTAGTCCTCATGTGGATCGGATCTGAACTTACTTAAGAATTTCTACTCCCAAAGGGGCATTTTTCACGATAAGTCAATAGCTTTTCGTGGAAACGTATTCCGTACAAATTGTAGGACAAAAGTGAAGTCGTCACAATGTCATAACTCCTTAAGGCAGAATCGACATACAAACACAAGAAGCGGTCTCCTTGAGCGAAAGCAAGCGGGGACAAAAGTCAGCCGACACATTGTCTCCGGGAAGACAAAACACGAATGCTCCGAGAAAATATCCGAACAAAAGGACAAAGACTAGACTTCTAAATAACTAGGGCTTATTTGTCTGTGAGATTTTGTTTTCACTTAACAAGTTCAACAACGAAAAACAATTTGAACTACGGATAAAAAACAAGGCTTTAAGCTTCTACCAGCAAACGTTGACCCTGAATCGTGAACTGCTATAACGGATTATTATAAAAATGACATTGAAGCTACCTATTCAGATAAAATTAGAAAAGGTTGTTAATATCCATCCCGCCAACTAAATCCTTCTGAGAAGAACCGATAAGACACTCGAGCCAGGATTTTAGTGCATTTCATAAGTACAAACATGATCATAACTCCCATAAGAACCCTTTTTCGTATGTAGCTAAAGTATGCCAAAACACCATTATTTTAAGGACAGGACTAACAAACAAAAGTAGGGCAAAACCCATCAGCTAAAGGATGGAGATACGAGCAAGAAAAGCGTAATATGTCTAATCATATTTCACGTCCACAATATGGGCTTAACCCTACCCCTAAGCAAAGCCGGATTAACCTCGAGTGCACTACTTATTTATAAAAAGGGGTTGTATTGGAACGGAAATCTGAATAAACAAGGGGTGTTTTCCCGATATTTATGGTATGGAACAAGATACCTACATGAAGGGAAAATATTTATCCTATACTCCTTGGGTTTATTGACATCTTATTACGGGACTCTGTGCTAATTTTGCCGAGAACGGGCCGGCAACGTTTCGACGACGAATTTCAGGAATAAAAATGGCAATAATTTAAGATAACAAATGATTACATCGTATTTATACCGTTCAATATAGAAATCGAATGATGTTGATACAGTTTTATTGAAACATTGATATCGTTTCAAGTATGTTTTGTTTTTGTTTTTCCTGTTTCTGTTATTAAATAACTAGCGACCTACCGTCACTTCGCTTCGGGGACGGCTTTTTCGTTCTTTCCATAAATATAATATGAAATGATTATAGCAAGATGCGTATCATAGTTAAGAAGAGCCATGCATTCAAACAGACGAAATATTTTTTGTGAAAAATGTCGAATTTATACGATCTAAAAATAAATGTTAGACGACACATCATTTTTGCCCATCAAACGACTGCACAGTTGAATTATTATTGTTTAAACAACCTATCCAGAGAGTTTTCAATCAATTTACGTTATGAACAAGCTTGATGGTTTGTTCACCTTTAATTAAATTACGTAAGTAATTGTACGCCAATTAATGAATCCTTGTTTCTTTTTCCTTGTTTGACTGACTGAATTTGCCAATTTGGAGAGCGTGTGCACTTTGAGACAAATAAATTTGAGCGTGAAATAAGTGAACAAAATGAAAATATATATTGGCCACAAATACCTACTGGCCAAAATTCAATCTATCAAAATTCAAAATATTAATAATTTTTGTTTGATTAGACTTCTTACAAAGTACTTTCAAATCATCAGAAAGACAACAAAATACGTTATATAGAATTTTAAAGGTTACCACCGGATTTGGAAGGATGCTTTTATTGAGAAGAGCCCGGCAAGAAAGTCAACAATTACTCTTTAAAAAAATATTTTACAATTTATAATGGTTACAGTATTATCTCATGAACATAGGCCCGCGGACACAGTTCCAATACTCAATTATCAAAAATAACTAAAATATTACAAATATTTGTGAGCATTAATAATTGTATTGAGTCCTTTATTACAAATGTGAACAGAATACAGTAACTGTGTGTTACTCAAAAGTTGCAAACAAATTTTAAATTCCAGAGTTGTTAGCTGTTCTCCTGTTAAATACAAAAACTGGTTAAGTACGAGGACTCGCCCCAAGGGTTCCCAAAACAATTCATTTACTTTAATAAAGCTGACAAACAAACCATAAAAAAGCATTTTGATAAAACCAGCTTTACTAACCGCCAAACTAAGTACTTAGTTTGCTAACCCATATTGATAACTTAATGCTTAATTTGGATAAAGATGAACATTACGATACACATTTAACGTAGTTTCTTTATTCAGACGAATTAATATTTTTTATGAACATTAAAGCGGTTATTGCTACTAATCTATGATAGATAGATATGTACTCTCGCAGACTTTTTTGTAGATCTTAATAAGACCTACAAACCCGTATGACATCATTTTGTTCTATTGTCAATAGTTTTTGCACAATTTTACAAAACGCATTTTCTTACGGATCCCTATTTTTTTGAAAATAAAATATTGCCTATAACCTGCCTCGATAAATGGACTATCCAACACTGAAATATTTTTTGAAATCGGACCAGTAGTTCCTGAGATTAGCACGTTCAAACCAACAAACTCTGCAACTCTTATAATGTTAGTATAGATTTAGAAAAGAATACTTCAGCATAAATTTAATAACATTTCGAATATATTTCTATTTATTTTGCACTGAGTTCTAAAGATTTTGTTCTACAGTTTTTTACCATTTTCGAACAGAACTCTATAAAAAATGCTTAATGACACATTAAACGTTAAAGGTATTAATTACACTTCTCTAGAGTAGCTTCAAGAAATTAAACAAGAATACTATTAGACTTTTGTGCCTTTCCTTGTATTAAATTCGAAGCCATTGCCTGACATTTAACAAAGGAAAAGTTTAAAGATCAAAATAGTGAAGATACCATGTACCATTTAATTTGTCTTCAAGTGTATGTGAGTTCCAGTGTGTGACGACAACCGGCGATATTAATTGCCTAATTTACAACCTCCGACTGCTAGTAACGTGATATATTGATTTAGCATAACCTAGAACGGATGTGGCCTGCCATTACAGAATTCCTCACACACCTATTCGAATATAAATCTTATGACGATTGATCCAAGGTTCAAAATAGTGTTGTATCTTTTCCCACCAGTCATCTGCGAATAACGAGCCCATAACTTTGGATTGTTGGACTGCACGCCCAGGATGATGAGAAAGCTTGGATCGAAATGTATGAATTTATAACGAACTCTATTATGATGTAACATACTACTGATTCAATGTTTCCATTTTATACTCAGTCGTGTGACTGGCAAATTGACATAAATGTAATCAATATAAAATGTAGAACGAATGCATCGAAGCTTTTTCTTGTTGGGGGATCACGTGTGCTTTCCCCAATTCCAGGGACCAGGAGAAGTACCTTGGAGTTTAGTCAGTAGTTGGACATAGGCATTCCGCTGCCCTCACGGCGGTTGGTGTATCCATAAAGGATAATCTGCGTAAAAAAAGGCTTTGTATTCGTAATCTTATAACTTATCTGATTAATAGGACCAGTAAGAATTTAATTTCCAACTAATTAAAACACAATTATTGATGAGGTAATGCGACAAGACTACAAAGACAGGCAAAAATAAATATGCTCACGCCATCCCAGGAGGGTCCCCGAAGGGGTAGGCCACCCACATTTCACCGAATTATGTGCCAAAGAGACAGGGGGTGAGGCCATCGCCGACACACGCTCATACGTCTTTGAATTATTTCTCACAAATATTCAGGTTTCCCTACGATGTTTTCCTTCACCGTAAAGCACGTGGTATGAAAAACATTGGTACAGGCCGCTGGGATTCGAACTTTGGTCGCTTGCATAGCAGGCGACTGCTCAAATCCCGAGGCCACCACGGTTCTTTAGGCAAAAGCTACAGAATTACCAAGATTACATAAAAATCAATCGTTATTATTTATGCAGTCATGAACACAATTGTAATACCATACAATGATTACACGTGTATCTACTTAATTTCCGATGTTCTTTGTTCATGTCGTCCAAACATAACTCTTTTGGAGTAATGGCTGCAAATATTCCAGCTCCAACATTAATATTTCCACGAATCGATGAATTTATTCAACTGGAAGAGAGCATTATAGCTCTGAAATGGAGTTCGAAAGTTTAAAACTTGAATTGTGCTGGTTGTTAAATGATTTCTTCATGCGAAAACAATATCTACAACAAAAATATTATACAACATACTTATTATAATAAACTTTACCTTATAAACATTGTAAATTGGTTTTTGTTTAGATGTTTTTCTTTTTTAACCCAATCAAATCATAATAATTAATCACTCCATTCTAACCTCAAAATCTTTAACTCATTCGTAATTATCGTGATCATAATATTTCGTAGTATTTTTTCGCTGCTGTTGTTCTGAGAATTGTGTATGAACGGAGACCAATTCCCTTTGAAAAAATTAAAATTCGAGTACTCAGAGAGTATCGATCAACTCTCTAAATTCGCCTTTAGTAACGAATGCGTAATAGCACAGATAAATAAAATTATAGTGTCTGTTTGTAATTCCATAATAGCAGATTTTTACTAAATGCATATGAAAAAATATTCTGTAACGAATTAAAAAAAAACAATTTTCATTTTTTTTCTCTGCCTGTCTGTTAGTTCTTGGAAGTGTATGAAACGGCTGAACCCATTTTAACGGGACTATCAGGGGCAGATAGCTAATGTTACAAGGAGTAACTTGGGCTACGTTTATTTAAAAAAAATCATTTAGGTACGCGGGTGAAACCGCTGGGCACAGCTAGTATACATTATAATCCTACTAAGCAGCTGCCATATCAAAAGGTAACCTACGATGAAATAGGTTTGCCGCAGTTCCTAATTGAATATAGTGAACCTATTGTGAATAACTTTAGTCTACACAATAAATTCTGCCTTTCATTATAATTCACTCTGACACTTACGTAGTGTTAAGCTCACATTGTGTGGGCTATTCGATGCCCTATATTTGGAACTGGATGTATTAACATTTTGTCAAATTCTAGAAAATACTAAATGATCTTCTATTTTTAATCAAATTGTAATTTAGATGACACTTATGCCTAGTAGAATTGATGTTCATTCCAAACAAATCCAAAAGTTAGATAAAATTAAAGAAAATGTTGATCGATCAAACCAGAGGATATCCTAAGAAAACAAATATCATAAACTATTTTATCAGACAACTCATTGCCTCAGAATAACAGAAGGAGTTTGCCACACACTGCCAGTCCGCCACCAAGCAAACTGCATATGTATATGCGAAGAATTTTTGTTAACATTGGTGTGCAAGCACTTGTAACTGAAATAACCCACTATTGTACTTGATTGAGTTGTGACTTCGCAAGTTGGTCAATTATGAAAAATTGTGAATGTGATTAAGATGAGGTATTATGATTTTACAATCTGAAAAATCTATCTATTCAGTTATTTTTTACCATGGAATATACATGATTGAATTTCTTGTCGGTTCTTCTCGGAAGGCTATTTTGGACGTGCCTTATAATGGCCTAAATAAATTATATTAATTTTCACTTTATGAACTAAATAAACAATGTATGTCTTAGAACAAGTTGTATAGTCAATCCGTTAAAAAACGTTCCTCCGACAAAGTTCCCTTCAATATCGAAGAACGAAAATCCCTTCATTAGTCAGTAACAGCTTATGGCGAGAAGCATGTGATAACCCCATTGAGTTACGATAACCGCCTACCGATTGACGTAATACTTTTTAATCTCCATAAATCGTTGGTCACACTATAAACGCTGCTTTAGTCCTAGACTTTGATGAATATCGCTATTGGATAGAGCAATTGTTACCAATTTGTTAGTGGTCGGATCCATATTACATTGTTTACTAAATTAATGGTCCCGACAAAGCCTACCGTAAACCTGGACCTGTCGGTTGAAATGATTTACAATCAACCGATTTATAATCAACTACAGCGTTGGCTGGTAACAAATAATTTTAATAGTAGCGTGGTTTTATCCATTTTTGGATATCCAATTTGATGTTTTGGTAATCTTTTTAATAACTATAATTTCTTGTTCTTGTCTGTGGGCGATGTCTAAATCTTGGATTATACCAGGCTCGTTGGACTAATAATAAACGATTTCTCACAACTGCCTATTTCGAAAATAAATCTATTTGTAAGCAGTATTTATTCCTTAATGTACTGCCATAGTAAAACAGTTTTGACGTTATTATAGTTGTCAGAAAATATTTTCAAGAAGATAAAATAAAATGTTGTGTTTGTTTTATAAAACCTACAGGAATTAAAATTAACATAAATGTCGTTTCCTTTATTCCGGGCAAGTTTCTGCTTTATAATTGTAAAATATTATGATATTTTATTTAAAATTAAATAAATTCCTAAGCAACACATTGTTTAAATTATTTTAATGTCAGATCATATTGATCTTATATAGTTATGAAATTAGATAGCCCTTAGCTCTAAAACTATATTTATAGCAAACAATAAACATCATTATAATTATTTTAAGTTTATCAACCAATAAAACCATGATCCATTAAAGTAATCGACCAAAATATACCCGTAATGTCCTTTATAAAAAGCAATCGACTACAAACAGCCGTAATGATGCATATGTGATAGGAATCGTAATAGTCCAATTATTATGATAGGTGTGTTACAGTTTAATGAACCAAAACTGGGTTAATTCGAGTCCTTGATTATTTGGTGACACTATCAACTCCATCTGTATTTTATTGTGCATTGAAGTAATTTTTAAATATTAATTATATATGTACGTATATATATGTGCCGAAAATGAAATCTTACCTCTGCAAGAGTTATACACTTCCTTCTAAAAATTGTTCATCGCTAGAACAAAATAAAGTGATATATGCGGAAATAGCCGAGCCGTGGTGGCTTCGAGGTTTGAGCAATCACCTGCCACGCAAGCGACGCAAGTTCGAATCCCAGCGGGGCCTGTACCAATGAGTTTTTATAAAAATACAGTGATTTCACACCTCGTGCTTTACGGTGAAGGAAAACATCGTGAGAAAACCTGCATATTTCTGAGAAGTAATTCAATGACGTATGTAAAGTGTGAGACGGCGATAGACTCACCATCTGTCACGTTGGCACTTAATCATCTTCGGTGTGTTGAGAAAGTGGGTGTTGTGATTACAACACCTCTGCCTACCCCTTCGGGGAATACAGGCGTGAGTATATGTGGAAATAAATACCTACTCAGTCACAAAGGCAGTAATTATAATGGTCTTGCGCAATCAAGCGTTTTAGGTATACCATTATTATATTATGTCATGTATTATGCTTATGTCAAGTGTCAACGCTGTCGCCGAGTAAAATGATTTGTAGGAATGCTTTGTGTTCTAGATTCCTGTCCAGTTGGGACAGAATTAGTTGTATATAGAAATGATACAAATATTAAACATGTCGGCTACGTGTAACTAGGACTAGAATCTCTACTAATCTATAAAGCTGATGAGTTTGTTTGTTTGGTTGAACGCGCTAATGTCAGAAACTTAAGGTCCGATTAAAAAAAACATTCTATGAATGCTATATATTATATCGTTAAGGCCAATCACGGGTTAAAGTTAACGTTAGCCTAACTAGTTGTAACTATTCCACCCGGGCAGAAGCTATATATTCATAAAATATGAATACCTTATAACTGACGTACATTAAACTAAAGCTCTCTTGAATCGATCCTTTTTTATAGCAAGCCAATTTCAAACAATTCCCATTTAGCCCGTCGTGATTGCAATGCTTCAGTGAATCAACATTCGAAAAAAGCTAGGCAGAAAATCACTTGCGCTAAATGCAAGTCTGATATTTCGCTTCGCAATTATTATTCACAATCTGAATATCCTAGAAATCCTAGAATACGAGAAGATATCCTAGAAAACGAAATATACCCAATTGCCTCAACGTTACCGTTCATAAGTAGGTAACAATGCTTATAAGCTCCTTGCCATGTTAGGTATTGTGAAACAGAGGCTTTCTAATGGAAAATGTTTCTATGTTTTTAAGAATAAAACTAAATTTGCATTTGTTCACACAATCCAAATGTCCTAATACAAAATGTCTAAACAAACCAAAATGGCTGCAAAACCACAAAATAAAGTACTTGTAATGAACATTATTTCAAGTCCACATAAGGCACCCAGTCAATATGCACACAACCGGAAAGATTTTATCTGACGCATTGTGTGGTTAAATACCGCAAAATTATTATGTTGTCATTATTTCGCCAATATTTCGCCGGGTGAAACGTCCAAAATGCTCGTATCACGTACATTTATAATTTGGCTTTACTCAATGTGCACTATTTATTTGATTGTGGCTGCAAATGACCACCAGAGAGGTAAGATAGCAGGAATTATTGCTTGAAAATTTAATTTAACACAAGTGTTAACGGTGGGCGACGAGAAAGAACCGTGTTGCATCCTGTCAGGATAACCAAACGGACCCACTGGGCATTCCGGTAATAAGATTAAACGGGCTTCAGGGATTTGGCAACTTGCCCGTCTCCACCAAACAAATATCTTAAATGCAAGAAGGTTTTAAAGCGGCTTGTTCATTTCGGGAATGGAAAGTAGTCATTATGGGTAACAGTCACTTTAGTAACTCTTTAACATTTTCCGCAATTTATTATTATGAGCCTTCACAATACAGATTGTACTGCGTTCTGAGCTACAAGAAATTCGGATCGAAACCACATCTACGCTAATATTATAAACAGGAAAGGTTTGTATTCGAATTGGCTCAAAACTTACTGGACCGATTTTAAAAATTCTTTCACAATTAGAAAGCTACATAATCACTTATTAATATAGGCTATATTTTAGCACCGTACTCCCACGGGAACGGGAACTACGTGGGTGAAATCGCGTGACGTCCGCTAGTCTCTAAAATTATAAAGAGGAAATATTTGTTTGTAACGAAAAGGCTCTGAATTTATTGGTCTAGTTTAACAACATCTTCCACTAATACTAAAATCATATTAAACGTTGATTTTCCAGAGAGCCCATTCTCAACCGTGGTACGAAAGACCTTGATCGCTACTGCAAGGTCGTGCATGGACCATGTAAACGCCACTCAAACTGACTTGGAACATCTGAGAGAAGATCCCCCTTTCCCAGAGAAGGCTGCTTGCATCATTAAATGTTTGCTGGAAAAGGTAAGAGGGGCTTATGGAGCTCTCCAGTTCAAAATTGCGAACAGCGGAGACTGTATCTTTCGCCTTGCCGAATATCGCAACCAAATAATGCTACCTATACTCGATACCCTATGGTATGATAATCATTTAGCCATGGGGCCAAATATGATCATTTAAGCAACGTGTATTAAGTACTCCTTAGCTATGACGTTTAATTTTACGGTACAAAAATGATACTAAGAATCTCTTAATACACCTCAGATGATGGTAGGTGCCCTTATTATCAAACCAACCGAGTAACACTTAACGTTCATTTCAAAACAAAACAGAACACACTGAAAACCTAATGGATTAAAAATTGTATCTAAAAAAGGAAAAGAGGGGACAAAAGGCATTGTTCGTAGCATCGATAC
Organism: Watsonalla binaria; assembly: GCA_929442735.1. Taxonomy (NCBI): domain Eukaryota; kingdom Metazoa; phylum Arthropoda; class Insecta; order Lepidoptera; family Drepanidae; genus Watsonalla; species Watsonalla binaria. The sequence continues at coordinate 8,085,992 of OV838938.1, forward strand.
GGCTTGGAGTCCGCTTAATTGAAATAAAATCATCTGCAGCGTACAATCTAAACATACAGTCCCGGGAAAACGTTTACTTACAGAGGAAAATTTCGAAGTGACCTACATTGAAATAAAGACTATTTTAAAGGATTTAAAGTACGAATACTTCGTACTTTTTTTTAACAACTAAGGTTTTTGAATACAGCGACCCCTTCCTTACTTATCAAATGAATTAAAACAAAGATCACCTTTGATTTCGCTCTGATTTGTAACAATGATAAACATGATCATTTCTGAAGTCAATTCCTTCTCAAGATGCCACTTATCAAAAAGAAAATATATCAGGTTATAAAATCGGGGAAAAGATCGTGAGTCCTTACTTGCCGACAAAATGTTGACAGAACTCTGCAAAAATGGTTATTATGTATCAAATACAAAGTGCAAAGAGAGCCGTGGTGGCCTTGAGGTTTGAGCAGTCGCCTGCTACGCAAGTTCGAATCATGAGATTGTACTGTACCAATGAGATTTTCTAAAAAAAAACTTGTGTACAGTGATTTCACACCACGTGCTTTACGGTGAAGGAAAACATCGTGCGGAAACCTGCATATGTCTGAGAAGTATGGAGGCGATGGACTCACCATCTGTCACGTTGGCACTTAATCATCTTCGGTGAAAAGTGGGTGCTGTGATTACAACACCTCTGCCTACCCCTTCGGGGAATGCAGGCGTGATCATATGTATGTATGTAAATACAAAGTAGGAGACCATAATTTAGTAACAATTTTACTCCTTACGCTAAAACATGACAAAACGGCTTGACTGATTTTAACGGGACTTTCACTGAGCTGATGTCACAAGGGGTAACTTAACCTACTTTTTTTAAATGTTAAGTTACCGAGAAAAATACAACCATGAAATTAAGTCTACGCTGGTAAAACCGCGGGGCACAGCTAGTTTTGTAATAAGCGGCTTAAGTTTCAAAGATAACTTACAAAACTATATTTCCAACAGATCGGTGTAGTGAGCAACAACAGATATTCAAAGAGTGGATTCATGACCGCTATAACACCTCTCGTGTTTTCCAACAAAAAGAAACTGGAGCACATGAAAACCGTGGCAGAGAATTGCGACAAAGAGGTATTTGTATTCTGTTGTCTTCGCATATTGCTTGGCTTGTTTTCCTTTAGGCTGTACATCTTATTACGTGAATATTTGAGTCTACTTGCTTATGCGTGTAAAGGACAAATGTGTTTACTTTTAGTGATTCATGTGAAATTTTAACTTGGTATGTAAGATGGTGGCCGTGAGGTTTGAGCAGTCGCCTGCTACGCAAGCGACGCAAGTACGAATCCCAGCGGGGTCTGTACTAATGAGTTATTCTAAAAAACTTATGTACAGTGATTTCACACCACGTGCTTTACGGTGAAGGAAAACATCGTGAGAAAACCTGCATATTTCTGAGAAGTAATTCAATGACGTATGTAAAGTGTCTGAGACGGCGATGGACTCACCACCTGTCACGTTGGCACTAAATCATCTTCGGTGAAAAGTGGGTGTTGTGATTACAATACCTCTGCCTACCCCTTCGGGGAATACAGGCGTGAGCATATGTATGTACGTAAGATTGAGGTAAAGAAAGATCTGTGTGTTTGTCTAAATCAAATCTGCCTAGAACTCGAATTCTTAGAAGAGATGGCATGCAGTTATGTTATAACGTACATTTCTATCGGTTTTGGAACCTGTTTCCTCTTTCTCGATCTATTTATTCCGGGCTTATTCCCAGACATCCACAGATTTGGAAAAATTAACTTTCACTCATTAGCTTGACCTCCACGACAGTTAAAATTATAATATAGAATATTGCTATTTTCCCACGACATCAATACACGAGTTAATAAGTATGATCATGAAGAAAGGCATCTCATGCCAGCCAGTAAAATTAGTCAATTACGGTAAAGTATGAACCTACACTAAAATCCTTTATTTAACATGTTTAACTTCGAGTGAGTAAGTCTAATATACCAAATTCAAATCATAATGTCTTTATTATAGCAGTATTTATTTATCATGATTTGCTCTCAACATTACTTACAAATTATGACAGAAATACAAGTATTTTTTTGAATTGGAAAAATAAGACAGCCTGTTAAAACGAATGTTATTTTATCCAGAAATGAAATTACTACGGTGGAATTAAATCGATAGCCTATTATCGTTATAATCATAGCTGACTGTGTCTTGATGTGACGTTAACGTAGGCCACCAATTTCTTCGGGTGAGCCTGCAGGCTATACAATTCAAATTTGCTTATTCCATTTATATAAGGTCCACTTACTCATGTACGGTTGGACTCAACAATATCTAACTGGCCCTCGGCCCTGGCTCTAATTTTCTTAAGTACAAAGATGGAATTACAGATAGGCACATGTCCGACTTTATATCGAAAGGAAACTCTGTGTCAGCATATAAATCAAACAGGACTCTTATGACATATATATGCATTAATATATAATATATTAATGACAAATTATACAGTGCCTCCTAGCGATGACGTGAGGAAGTAAAATATGTCACACAAATATTGTAAGTGACTCTAGCGAGTAAAGATTAAGAAATGCCGCTGAAAAAGAATGAAGCAGATTATTTTTAAGACTGACTTCTTAACCCTTCCAAGACGTTCGAAGCCAACTGTACCTATTTGCGATGTAATTTCGTCGTCAGTTAATAAGTAGAGTAAATACTGAGGTTCTAAGATAGACCAAGAACAGAGTTCAAACCACATGTGGGTTATGCTCGTGCAAATAAAACCAAAAATGTAAGGATTACCTATTTATTAATAAGAACGAGCACTATGACTTTATACATCGAGTTTCTTACCGGGTTCGTCTCAGAAAAAGTGACCTTCCGAAGCCAGTGGTAGCATTTATATCGGTTATCCTGCACAGTGTAAATTTTGGGTCCTTCTGACCGTTTGAAAGAACTTTGTTTAATTTGACGTTGTTAGATTAATTACAAGAAAACTAGAAAGACGCAATTTTATATTTAGTAATTTTCAAGTCACTGAAATGTTAGAACTGTTAGATTGCCATAAAACTTCTCACCAAAACCAACAACAGATCAAGTACCTGCTTCATATTGACTTAAGAGGTTGGTAACACCACATAATCTTAGAACTTTAAATTCAAACGGAAATACCTTCATTTGCGATTAATGAGATTTTATTTCACGACTATCAATCCCGCGGTTTCACTCACATATAAATGTATCCAAGCATGAAAAAAGGCTTTTTGTCGTAGTATGGACATGTTATGCGGAGGCATGAGTATAATGTTGCCAAAAAAGTTTTGTTTATGAATGTGGATGGTTACAAGGGGAAAGAAAGACATAAGAAACGATGGATGGATTCTGTGGAAGATGACATGGCTAGAATGGGAGTGAATACAGATATGACGGCTGATAGAGAGAAATGGAAGAGAAGAACACATTGTGCCGACCACAAATAACATGGGATAGGGGCAAGAGGATGATGAAGATGATGATATAGCTTTTAACACTCAGAATAACGTAACTTTCTATTGGTAAAAAAATCGGTTCAGTAGAACCCGAGTTTACCCCCACAACCTCACAAACTTTATCTACACATGTGCATGTACATATGCTCACGCCTGTATCCCATGGGGGTAGGCAGAGACCACTGTTTGCCACATGCTACGATCCTTACATACTTCTTTCGCTGCATCCACATTCATGCATCTCTTCATACACTTTCTTCGGTTACGAGTGCTCCGAATTTGACCTTTCTGAAAAATACTATTAATTTGGTCATAGTAGTTGTTCCTTGGACGCCCTCTACCGACACTTCCGGTCACATTCGCTCTATAAATTTCTTTCGTTAATCGCTTTTCACTCATCCTTTCGATATGTTCAAACCATCTCAACATATTTATAATATTTTAGTAAAGAAATAGGACCACAATATACAAATAATAATAATACAGTATTTCGCAGATAAACCACCAAGAGGAGACACCGTGTCAACTCGGCAACGAGGTGACGACCTGCATCTTCAAATATGCACCGGAATTGCATCTCAAGGGTTAAAATGTGTCAAAGGAAGTAAAGCATTTGAATAAACTAGGCTCTGCTGGTTTTATTATTCCCCAGTCAGGATTGTAGCTGATGATGAGAATTTGTATCTATATAGAGATTTTAATACAGCCCTGGTGGCCTTGAGGTTTGAGAAGTCGCCTGCTACGCAAGCGACGCGAGTTCGAACCCCAGCGGGGCCTGTACCTATGAGTTTTTCTAAAAAACTTATGTACAGTGATTTCACACCACGTGCTTTACGGTGAAGGAAAACATCGTAAGGAAACCTGCATACTTCTGAAAAGTAATTCAATGACGTATGTAAAGTGCCTGAGACGGCGATGGACTCACCATCTGTCACGTTGGCACTTAATCATCTTCGGTGAAAAGTGGGTGTTGTGATTACAATACCTCTGCCTACCCATTCGGGGAATACAGGCGTGAGCATATGTATGTATGTAAATATTTGTTTCTAGTTTGCAAATAAAGGGCTTTTCACTAAATGCATTCGAACATATATAGAGAAACGGATATAGATTTTTTAAGGTAAATAGCATTTACAATTAAAATAACCTATTTTTTTTCTGTCTGTTTGTTCTCTGAAACGGCTTAACATATTTTAATTCCCCTGCTATATAGCTGGTGTTACAAGGAGTGACTTAAAGTTAATGTATTTAAGAAACAATATGCCTCAATGTAACACAGTTTATATTTTATAAATCCGACACGGGTAAAACCGTGAGAAAAGGCTAGTTCATATAAGTTCTTTATTACAATCCTGGTACAAACACGGATGCACTGATATCCTAGAATATGCAGAGATAATAGCCACAGAAATGAAAGTTGAGGTCACAAAAAAGAGCAAATCTCTTTTGTGTGATCGCAACTGATCTCGATTTGATATTGAAACAACATGGCGATCGGAAAATGTTCAATGTCTGGTATTACGTTGAGCTAGTTGGGATGGGATTTACGAATCATAGAAGTCTAAATTCTGCACAGATGATAAAGTGAAGCAGGTGAGTGAGCGCTATGCAACCTGAGGCATTACTAGGACCTCTTATTGCCGTGATAATTTAACTGTTATTATGCGACCAAGCTATAATACGTGTATAAGTCTGTCACTGTCACATAGTGGAACTATGATGGCAATTATAAGTTAGGGCTAGGTCCTAGATGGGTGTCTTCATCGTCTCTCATTCTGCTAGCATTGCAATTGCATTCGACATGGTGTTGAGTGCGCCATTGATATTCCTGGTAGATTAAATCGTGTATGGTGATGTTGGTGAACGATTAATCGCCATTAGACATATTTTTCTGCTTCGTTTAATCTATGTTTAGTCTATTTTTAGCCAGTTTAGTATGTAGTAGAATATTTTAAATCTTAGAAATGTATACAGAAGAGTTAATCCGATGGCAAAAGAAATTCAAACAAATTTTAAAGATAGTAGAGAAAAGGCAACGTAATGTAATAGTCTTAAAAATCGTAACCAGCAGGGATGTGAAGGCGGGTCCAAAAATAAAGTACGTAATTCTATCAAATAGAGCTCTGAGAATCTTCCCCTTGTCTATAAATCGGTAAGTATATGCAGAAAATGTATTTTGTACCCAATGTAAGAAACGAAAAGGAATTCAATTATCCTCAACTCGCCCACAAACACCTGGTAACTTTCTCAGAATAATCTAATGACATCTCCAGAAATACCTTTCGGTTTATTTAATGAGATGCTAATTTAATGCGCAAAGAATACCATATCCATGCAAATTGGCCACACGTCCAATATGGCGGACGTGCTATGCTTCTGAATTATTTTCTAACACCATAAGTTTGTTTATTGTTGTTAAGCATGGGGATCTTTAACATAGGCTCGCCCTCTATTACATGTGACTTAAACATTATTGGTGGAACTACTCCCGAAAACATTGAAGTTACAATTCTCCTTAAATGTAAATCTCAGTATTGTAATGCAATTTTAAATAATCGTCAGCAACTTTGTTATTACTACGCTAATAATTGGCCAGATTGTTTTTACCATCTATACAGATAAATAAAATTGAAGTATCTGTTTGTAATTCCAAAATAACTGAAGGAAACTATTATTAAATTTTTATTATAACTATATAATAACTTATTTTATTAAAAAAAATAAGGTTCCTCGGGTCTCCCATGACGTGAAGTATATGCGGGTTAACCGCAGGGCACAGCTAGTCTGTAATAAATGTCACCTTTTAACGATATATATAATAATACTAGGTGACCCAGTTTACCTCACCCTTTCCTTTACTTATTACTTATGTTATTCACCGTTTAAAGCTTCCCTGAACTTCAACAAATATATCAAGATCAACATTTCCCGAATCAGTACAGCCCTTTTCGAGTTTTATCGCGACAAATGAACAGCAGTTCATGTTTATAAGACTAGCTACGGGTGGGTTTCACTTACGTCGACTCAATTATATATTTTTTTACCCCCGATTCCTTGTGTCAGTGAACTTAGCATATAAAATCCCAGCAGATTAAATATAAAAGTGAGTTCTAGTACCATACAGAAGAGTTCTATAGTTCCTGATACTTTTTAGAGACAGTTAGAATAACTCCAATTTTTTGTGTTCTATGATAATTGGTGGACTGGAAGAAAATGCTATAGCATTAAGTCCACCTTTGTACTTTAGTGCATAAAGTGTAAATAAATAAATAGTTCTGACTTGGAAACCAGAGAAAAAAAAATTAACTGATCTGCTCATCAGCATCGATTTATTTCCAGAATATATCTAGATCTAGAACTGCCTTGTTGGTCTAATGGTTAGTACACTCGCCTGCCGATCACGAGGTTCGATTCACGGGTCGGGTCAAAAATTTATCGGGTCAGAAATACACAATAAAATGCCCGGAGTTTGGAAGTTGGCGGTTTACACCCCCGTGCCTCGGAAAGCACGTTGTACCGTTGGTCCTACGCCTGATCTCTCTCCGGTCGTGTCGGATTGCCTCCTGGACTATGAGAGTGAGGGAATAAAGAGTGCACCTGTGTTTGCGCACACACTTGTGCACTATAATATCTCCTGCACGAATGGCAGAGATATCATATGTTGAATTTTGACTATCGTGACTGCTTTTAGTGGCATGCTTCGAATAAGACAAATAAAAAGACCGGAGTAATAAAAATGAAACGATTAAAAGCACCATATCGTGTTCTATAGCCGCAATGATAAACACGAAAACCAATAAATCCACACGCCAAAAATTTCCACGAAACAATATGTTCACGCCCAAATTGCAGATTTAACCACGAATATAAATATAAGAAGCCATCAAATCTGACACTACACGACACGACATGACAACGTGACGCCTCGGTGACGTAAGATTCCTCATATGAGCGGGGAATATATGAGGATTTATTATGGGTAAGTAATTGAAAATATTACCATATTTCTGTATGCGCCCAAATTGTGAGGGTGATTTGTTTTGCCTTTGTTTTGTACATATGCTCACGCCTGTATTCCCCGAAGGGGTAGGCAGAGGTGTAGTTATCACAACACCCACTTTTCACCGAAGATGATTAAATGCCAACGTGACAGATGGTGAGTCTATCGCCGTCTCAGGCACTATACATACGTCTTTGACTTACTTCTCAGAAATATGCAGGTTTCTGCGTGATGGTAAGCGGCTACCTTCGAGTCTCGCAACTGCGCTCCTGTAGGCCTAGACTAAGTAACGTTCTCTAGCGCTTTCGCGATAAAAAAAAATTATGGAATTGACCATAAACCCGTCATATGTCATTCCCATACATTTTGTATCGTTTTTTTAAGCAAAACCTTGTGCTGCGCTCACAGTGTACGAAACTCCACATTAAAATTAGAACCTTTCTTTACAATACAATGCAGGTACTGGCACGAGTTTTGAGCGTTTAGCGACAAAAGTGGGGAGAACAGCGCATGAATTTATTTAGGGCTCGCTCCATACAAGCCCCAAAAATATACTTGTCAGCGAAACTAATAGTCTAACGGAAACTTTACTATGTAGCTAAGTATTAAATCCCATACACATATGCTCACGCCTGTTCACATTCCCCGAAGGAGTAGGCAGAGGTGTTGAAACAACAACACCCACATTTCACCGAATATGATAAAGTGCCAGCGCGATGTGACATGACAACGAGAGTCTTTACTTCTCAGAAATATGCAGGTTTCCTCGCGATGTTTTCCTTCACCGTAAAGCTGTTGGAAGCCACTTAGATTTGATACTGGCATATTAATCTGTTCCATATGTTTTGAATTAGACCTACGTCTATTATGAGTGATTGTGTTGTGTCACTGTAAAATATATTATGTCCTTGCATCCACGTGAAATGTTTCAATCAATTTTCCATTAAAAGCACGTGGTGTGAAATCACTGCACAGTAGTTTTTTAGAAAAACTCATTGGTACAGGACCGGCTGGGATTCGAACTAGTTACAGTATAGACATTGCGTAGTACCTTAATAGAGTGAGGTCTCAAAGCCTTTCCTCCCCGGACTGCAGTCGGAGCTCTGAGATGTTCTTCCAAACACCTACAAACAGTGTACAATACATAATCAAGGGGACCTTTGTCTCCGGCTCAGATGTGGAACAAGTTCCCCAAAGCAGATCAAGGGTGTTTGGCGTACTTTAAAGTTTTTTTTAAGATTTCTCAGCGTCGACTTCGACAGCGAGCGTTGGTTTCAATCATAGAAAATCGATACATAATACATAGAGGATAAGATTCAATTTCGTTTCTTTAAAACCGACACTCGGCGACGAGGGCGATGCTAAGAAACCTTAGTGAATAACGCAACTGGTGTTCTGCGAGAAAGGATGAATGTTAATATTTTATTTTTAGTTTTTATATTATAATAGCTATGCCCCGCCGTTTCACCCGCGTAGACTTAATTTTATAAGTGGATTTTTCACGGAACCCTAACATAAAAAAGTAACCTCAGCTAGTCCTTGTAATATCAACTACCTGTCAGTGAAAGTCCCCTTAGAAATCGATCCGGACGTTTACCTGGAACAAACAGAGTTTTTTTTTTTATGTACCTTATATGCTTTCATTTGCATTAAGTAAAAAGCTGTTAATTTCAATTTACAAACTGATACTTCATTTTTATTTATCTGTATAGATTTCCGGGATATAGTACCTTATGTCCTTCTCCTGGTTTTAAGCTACCTCCCCGCAAATTTTCAGCCAAATCGGTTCATCCGTTCTTGAACTATAAATAGTGTAACTAACACGACTTTCTTTATATATATAATATAGATTTATGTGTATATTGCATTGCCTGTGTCTGCTTAGTGTAATTGGCATTGTATGCCGTTCTAATTAATGAATAAATAAATAATTATTGCTAGCAACGGTAGCCGTTTACCTTCTAGCCACCTTGAGTTTATCTCACCTTGTTACTTCACTCGATATCTCAGCGAGATACACTGCACAACACAAATTTCGACACAAATGTACTCCAATTTTGATTCAAACCAAAGTTTTACTCACAAAACTATCTAATTATTTATTTTACGTTAACAACAATAGATTATTCTGACAGAAATGCCGCCATGACGCTTTGCGTAGCATTTGTTTTTAAAAGCTTTCTAAATTCAAAATTTTTTATTAATGTGCCAAACATTAATGTGTAGAAAAAAGTATTTTTTATATGTTTAATTGATAATATATATTTAATTAATAATATATAATATTTAATTTATAATTAATAATATATAATATTTAATTTATAATTAATAATATTATATATATAATATTGCTAATATATCAATAGTTTTTTTTATATAACACATTTTCGTATGTTTCGTGATATTTTATGGCGAGAATAGAATAAATTATAAAGCAGTAATTACAGAAAGATTAAAAAAAAATTGTGATGTACAACAATTATGTTGTTAATGACAATAAATGTTAAGGCATATTTATTGTATTGTTGTAAATCTTCAGCACAATAGCAATGAATACAAAACGAAAGTCCAACGAGCTCTTGTTCATTTTTATATTAACCTACTAGCTGTGCCCCGCGGTTTCACCCGCGTAGACTTAATTTAATTCGTGGCCCACGAAACCCTTTATGTTATTTTAATAAAAGTAGCCTAAGTAAAATTGTTTGTTCTAGGTCAGTACCGTATATACATTCATATGTATAAAGCTGTTATCTTGAATTTACATACAGACACTTTAATTTTATTTATGTGTATGTATGTTTGTATAGATGAATCGTTGTCCTAACAGAATATGATGTAAATAAATGTAATTTGCTGTTCTAACATACTGCAGAATGTGGTGTTATAATAAATTATTAATATTCAGATGAAAAAAATATAGTGAAATCCATTCCGTGATAACTAGGCATTAACGAGGACACGTACTTGGAATAAGGTGAATTTAAAATTTGTTCTGCAGTTCTGGAAATGTCAATAAATTACAGCATTGATCGTGACGTAAGATGAAAAAACCTACATCATGGTCACATTTTATATATCAGCTTACTAAGCAGTATAGAATTAATACTTTTTTTTTAAATAACGTTTCTTCAATAGTGCGCGAGGGTTGTCATTCTTCAAGTTTTAATATTTTACCCTTAATTTACTGTCAAATGTCGATTTGAGGTTCAGAAAAATCGGCCGCTGGTGTTGGGTGTCACGTGTGTCGATACGTTGGCTCCATTCCATCTCCCCGGCACTGCTGTGGCAGCCGGTGCTGCTGCTGCTCAGCAGGAGTATCTCAAGAAAATATGCTTGCAGTGATCAAGGATACATATTTTCTGCATTTGCGGTTGATACTCTGGGGTTTTGGGGTCCGGATGTCCATCAACTTTTCAAAGAGGTTACAGGTCGTCTGGTAGAAGCCTCTCGAGACTAGCGGGCTGGGGATTTTCTCAGAAAATCAGCATTGCTATTCAAAGTGGCAATGTTGCCAGCCTTCTTGGCACGATCCCGAGAGACACCGATTAGGGCCAAGTTTTCTACTTTTTATTAGTTCTTTGTATATATATTTAAGTTTTTATTGAGCCAACACGTAAATACGCGAGTCACGACTTGACACCCTTGCTGACTTTACCTCGCTTGTAATATCGTAGCGTGCGTCTGTGTGAGTGCGTCATTACCAAATATTTGATGCTAAATATTTGATAATAAATTCCATACTGCTTGTAGTAAGCTGATGTTATTATGTATACCGTGCAATGGATGTCAGATGGATGGACATCGAAGTAAATCTCTAGTAGTTCCCTCATTACTGAGGATTGTGGTCATCAACAAGTCCACACTTGGAGTGAACTATTTATTTCCATCGAAGCTAAGCCACGGGGACCTGGAGTCTTTCATTTGGTCTGTAGATCTGGTAGGAGATTGGCCTCGGGCTCGCTTGCCATTTGTATTCCCAACTACAATCAATTTCTCCTGGCTCTCATTACCCCTTTGAAGTGAATAAACGTAAATAATTTGGATCTGGCAACCCTAAAGCACAGAATAAATACAAAACTGAAATACACAAGCTACTTGCTCACTGAATATTTTAATATTCGGGCCTCTTTTGGTAGCGAATTAACTGTGAGGTCACGGCGGTGTTTGGTTTAATTTATCAAAGCACCAAGACATTGATCATTGTTATTTTACGCTCAATTTGAACCAGCTTTTCTGGATGTGAATTGAAGCTCCTTTTGATCGAGTTGGATTGTTTTCTAAACGAGATGCAGAGCGATAACACAGGGGTTAAAATGAATATACATCTATACAGATATATAAAATTGAATTCCCCGTTTGGTATACGAAATTAACTGCTTTCCAGTATATGCATATCTAAATATTTATAACTCAATGGTGACTGATTGACTGACATAGTGATCTATCAACGCACAGCCCAAACCACTGGACGGATCGCGCTGAAATTTGGCATGCAGGTAGATGTTTTGACGTAGGCATTAGGCATAAGAAAGGATTTTGATTTATTCTGCCCCCAAGATAACATAGGGGATGAAAGTTTGTATATAACATTGTCAATTTTAAACCGACATATTAGTGAGTTTTTCTATAAAACTTATGTGCAGTGATTTCACACCACGTGCTTTACGGTGAAGGAAAACATCGTGAGGAAACCTGCATATTTCTGAGAAGTAATTCAATGACGTATGTTAAGTGTCTGAGACTGCGATGGGCTCACCATCTGTCACGTTGGCACTTAATTATCTTCGGTGAAAAGAGGGTGTTGTTATTACAACACCTCTGCCTACCCCTTCGGGGAATACAGGCGTGAGCACATGACATGAGCACAAATATGACCGAGCTTTTTGGCCTATTCAAAAATTGCCAAGGGGTAGGGTAGGTTCCCTCCCAGAACATGAACTTACGTTACCTAATATAAGTTAAAGTCTAAAGTCTATCTTCTAAGCAACAATTTGTCGCCCACACAAACTTGTGCCGTGGTATGTGTTCGTAAGTGCTTCAAGAAGCCGGCAGCTTTATGAAAATCATGTTCAGCACTTAGCTAGTAAAGTAATATGCAGCAAAATGCATGAATTTAAATTTCTATTTTGCCTGAACATTTTCCCGCGTAGAAGCTAAATTGAAAGGTGTAATTTCACAAAGATATTATGGAAGAGGAAGCGAATTATAATAAAATAACTAGCGGTGCCCTGTGGTTTAACCTGCGTAGACTTATTTTCATGGATGAATGTTGTTTGAAATATATGTAGCCTAAGTTACTCTTTGTATCTTTTGCTACACATAGTTAAAGTCTCGTCAAACTCGGTCCAGCGGTTTTGGAGTTTAGCCGAAACAATCAGACAGACAGACAGACAGACTGAAAAAGAAATTAAAAATAGCTTTTCTTAAGAAAAATACTATTCATTTGGTCATAGTAGTTCTTCCTTGGACGCCCTCTACCGACACTTCCGGTCACATTCGAACCATCTCAACATACTTTTTTCAATTCTGGTCACCACATCATATTTCAACATGCAACTGTCTCTTATCACACTATTTTTGATTCGATCTACAATGGTGACCCCACACATACTTCTTAACGAACGCATATATAAGATCTTAATTTAATAACTAACACAATGTGTTGCACTGAAATAAGAGAAACGACATTTATGTTAGTTTTAATGTCTAGCTATTATAATAATTAAAACGGAACCACCATCTTATTTTATCTTCTTGACAAATATCACTGACATCTATCATCATGTCAAATCTGTATTACCTTGGCAGTAAATCAAGGAGTAAATACTCCTTACATATAAATATATGAGACTAAATATTTCCCAGAGTTCCAAACTAAACAAAAGACAACGTACAAATTGATTATTGGTCTAGTGGGTGCAAATGCTACTGCGGAACTCGAGTTCCTGGGTTCGACCCCGTATAGTAATTTGTAGGCTATAATTTCAAAACGGCTGGACGGAATTTAGCAGGACTTCCACAGTCAGATATAGCTATGGCAGCTAATTTTACAAGAAGTAACTCAGGCTACATTTATATAAAAAACATTAGAGTTCCGTGGGTCACCCATGAAATTAACTCCACGCGCGTGAAGCCGCAGGGCACAGCTGGTAGTATTATAAAAATAATTAGGTATCTACTTAAAGAATTGATTACAAAAGGAAATTACCCATCTCTAAGAAAATCTAATATATAAAATTCTCGTGTCACAGTTTTCGTTGCCATACTCCTCCGAAACGGCTGGACCGATTTGTATGAAATTTTGTGATCAGATCGGGTAGGTCTGAGAATCGGCCAATATCTATTTTTCATCCCCCTAAATGTTAGGGGTAGTCCACCCCAAAAAAATATATGGCAATACAACGTTTGCCGGGCACAGCTAGTAAAAAATAAATATAGGTAAATACCTATTGCCGAGATGTAACGAAAAAAATACGTCTTCCATTTTATTCAACAATCACTTTAGAATACTCGACAATTTCGAGTACTCTTTGCTAATAATAAAAGATATTTTAAAGTAATAAGTGCCTTGAAAATATCTTTTCGTGTTATAAATAATTTCTCAGTACTTGATTAATTAAATTATATATAGGTCACTAGTCCGGGTAACAGCTAGGCGATTCACAATTTGTTCTGTGAATTCGGACTTGAAGCGCCTCAAACTATGGGACCGAAACTAAATTTACAGGCGTTTACAGTACGAACAGTTACACTATCAGTTTATTATAAAAACATTAAATTGGTAGTTACATATAGGTACCTATAGGACCGTATGATAGACCATTACAGTAGGTTTAGACAAATAACAACATAACGCGCTTGCGCTTATAGAAACAATATGTATCAAAATGTCATAATAAATATACCAGTACTTAGTTGATGTAATTTCCGAACATTTTGTATCGCATCTATTAGCACAAGCGCGAGGAGAATTCTACTTCATCTAGGTCTACAGGGGCCCAACCATGAGCTCTTATTGCAATGATATTTCAGCTGTGTGACAGTGACAGATGTATACACGTCAAATACATCTGTCGTATAATAAGAGTAGAACTATCATGCCGATAAGAGATCAAAGTAAGGCCCCTGGAACCATCACGAATTTGGAAAACAATGGGGATAACTGCACTTGTATTTGTTCGCGCTCTCTCCATACAAAACCTCAAAAATATTGCTGCGCATTCTAGGCTAGCGCTCAAAATTCCTGACAGCAGCAGCTATAGTACCTATAGACAGTAGTGGCGTATTAAGAACTTCTTAGATTTGACGTTTCATTATGTAATATAAAAATTAAACGCCAAAGTTAAGAAGTTAGTAAGACGTCACTGATATAAAAGTAGGCCCTCTGTAGCATGTAAGTAGGGCGGATCTTAAAACCAATAAAATAATAAAAGTTTAAAATATAATATACAGGTATAACATACATATTTATGTGTATCTGAGTAAATACCTGAAAAAATATAATATAATAACTAAAATATATTATTTAAAGGAGTCCCTTTAAGCGAGAGTCCGAAGATACTGGCAGCCAGGGGCGTGTATTCCATATAAGCCGATAAGCAGTGTTTACTGTTTGTGATGTCACACACACTCATGTCATGTGTGTGTTTATGTTTGTGAATGTGAATATTGTGTATTGAATTTGAATGGCAAGACTAATTCTTTGTCCGAGGTAGCTGCCAGCTATTCGGTCTCCTATGAAGTCGACGAACTTTTTTGTTATTTCTTTAAAAGCCATGCTCCAGGACCCCTCAGACCAAGATTCTCGACTACGAATGGGACAAAATCATATTCGGAACCTAGGCCCCTCTTTGTTTAGTTTTTTCAGCCGCTTAATTATTATTTTATATTAATTTAATGGAATTAATCATTATTTACTATGTAACGAAATGATGCAATGCAATACATGATGCCAGCTGAGTTTCTTGCCGGTTCTTCTGAGAAGGCTTGTTTTCGAACCGGTTGTCAATTCTTCAAGGTTCATAAGTGCCTTACCAGAGCCAAAACTGGATCTTTATATAAATTACAATATTCCAGCTTTCTTGTCGTTAACTTAAAGCTGGAAACATATACAAACCACGTATTTACGCATTGCAGTCCTGCTCGCCACACGGTACTGGGGCACAATCCTGTTTTGTTCACGGTGTTTTTTCTCGTGTTATTAGATCATAAATTACGTCACTTCACGGCTTTATGACCGTTTTCCAAATTAAAATGAACAATGGTTATTTATTTATACCACGGTCGTTTATTTTGAGGACATTTTGTGTTCGGAAATATTAATTTAAATTACCGCGAATTCCCTTTACTCTGTTCTAACAGCGTGTGGAAATTAATCTGGACAAATTAATTTATGGTACTTAGTCAAAGTCAAAGTCAAAGTCAAAAATATCTTTATTCGATTAGACTTTTTAGAAAGCACTTTCAAATCGTTAACATAATTCACAGGATTATACATGCTACCGCCAGGTTCGAAAGGTTGCTTTTACTGAGAAGAACCTGGCAAGAACCTCAGTAATTACTCTTTTCAAAAATATTATTCAATTAAAAAAAAAAACTAAATAAATCACTTGAGAAATGTAAGCCCATGGACACAGTCGCATTGCACAAATGTCGATAAAAATTAACATAAAGAAAAGACTAGTAGTTCTACTTATATCTTAATGCGTAGCTTGAGCTGACCAAACCATCAAGCAGCACCTGTTCACAAGTATGACCTAGGCACATAGCATCGCAGTGAGTGGAACTGATATGCAATAAATCTCCTTTTTACCTCAGGACCTTGTCTGTACTAATATTATAAAGCGATTTGATAGTTAATGTCTATATTACTTTGTTTGCATCGAATAGGTTCCGAAATTACTGGACCGATTTAAAAAAATATTTCTGCCCAGGATAGAGCTGACTATACAGGACAGAACACAGTATATTTTTTAACCCCCTTACTCCCACAGGAACGGGAACTACGAGGGTGAGGGCAATAAAGAGTTTTTATTATTAATGATTATCTTATATATCATATCTTTAAACGAGCAATTCTTGTATATATATAATCTGAATTTCGGAAACTGCTCCAACGATTTTCATGAAGTTCTCCATGTAGGAGGTTGCAGGGGCAAAAAATAGATCTAGCTAGATTTCATTTATGGACCATGTTTTCAGGCACTGAAAAACTCATAAAAAATATCATTACAATACGATAGCAAATTTCGCCGACATATGTCAAGTTATGGTAGCTCAAAGGTGAGGCTTCCAGCTTACGGGGCGATAACGAAACTAGAGTAGCACGGTTCGAGACTGACGTTCATCGGGTGTTTTTTTCTTTCTTTTTTGTGAAGAAGAAACCGAGCTCGGACTACCAGATATTTATTTATTTATGCGTGAAACAGCGTAAAATGAGATTGAAGGAATAGTATGAGTTACCTTTATTCGATTCCCGGGATCTATTTAATAACAGTTTACCACATTTGTCGCATAAATCGAGTGCGCCGGCCTCGCTCCTAGTGACACTCTAAACTTTCCTCTTTGTCCGTATTATATAACTATGTCGAATATAATTCAATTCTCTATTGACGGTGAAGTTTAATGGACGGTCAAAAGTTCAAAGCGTATATTTAGAAATTTTTAATATTTTCGAAGCCAAGGGTTTTGGAGGTAGTGCTATTATTTGATTATTATTATTATATATTAAAGTCGCCAATCCTATGCAAATTTTTTTTCTGTTTGATCGTTTCGCTATTTTCAACTACGTTACGAATATTGATATTTTTTTTTTATATTTAGGATTTGAACTCCGATGGGTTTTTAGGTTATAACCAAACAATATTCTATAGTCAACGTTTAGTTGAATATTCTCTACTATGTAAAAAAATTTAATCCGAAGTGAAGCATGGGCTGGTGCTAGTATACATACCTATAAAAGTAAAGGTCCCTTGTCAGTTGTTGGTCAAAGTCAAAGTCAAAGTTAAAAATATCTTTATTCGATTAGACTTTTACAAAGTACTTTCAAATCGTCAGAATGACATAATTACACAGGATTATGCTACCGCGTCATGAGTTGGAGTCCCCTAAGCACCTATCACAGCGCCTGCTCGTAGCACTCAGTACCTAAAGCGTGGGTTCAAACGTGTTTCAACGTTGATGATGTTTCTAAGGCTGGTTGTGGTTGATATTCAAACATGATAGATCGACACGTTTCTAGGCACACTAGGTATAACCTACGTAACCGAATTCGTCGACCTTAAAACATGTGAAAACCTTTTTAGGGTAAGTATATATGACCTAGCGTACCGGGATAATACAATACTTACTCCACTTAACTTGTCTGGCAGTGTAATTCTTGGTTGATCTATAAAGTAGGGATCTTGTAGGAATGTATAGTGTGTCTGGAATCAGCTTCGAAAATCGACCAGTATCATCAGATACACATTAACCTCTCTAAGGTTACGGGGTTAGACAGATACTTATATTTTAGTTCTATATGATGGAATAAAAAAGCGCCGTAATCAAGAGTATAAGTACTGTGGGATACTGCCGTGTTATTCACTAAGGCTTCTCAGTGTCGCATTTGTCGTCGATTATCGGTTTGAAAGAAACGAAATTGAACCTTATCTTCTATTCATAAAGTATAAATTTCCAATGATTGAAACCAACGTGAGCCGTGAGCTTGAGGTTTGAGCAGTCACCTGCTACGCAAGCAACGCAAGTTCGAATCCCAGCGGTGCCTGTACCAATGAGTTTTTCTAAGAGACTTATGTACAGTGATTTCGCACCACGTGCTTTACGGTTAAGGAAAACATCGTGAGGAAACCTGCATATTTCTGAGAAGTAATTCAATGACGTATGTAAAGTGTCTGAGACGGCGATGGACTCACCATGTGGGTGTTGTTTGTACAACACCTCTGCCTACCCCTTCGGGGAATACAGGCGTGAGCATATGTATGTATGTATGAAACCAACGCTCGTCGTCGAGTTTGACGCTGAGAAACCTTAGTGAATAACGCGGCCGTCTAGGTCCATAATCAAAGTCATCACTAGGTATCTCTTTATAACATCACCAGTTAAGATTACAATGTAAATTTTCCCATTTCATTTAATGTAAATGCTTAAACAAATAATCAAATAACTATTTATCTAGGCAGCAAGAGATTGTTAATCTCTACGCCTAAGTGATCACAGTGCTGGAAACTTCGCCAAAGGCGTTATACAACATGTAACATATTACAGTTGTTATGTAACATATCAAGGAAGTACCAGAAGTGGCCAAACTTAACGACAACTCCCGCAACGAAATAAATCCAGCAATTTCGAGAAATTACCCTCCTCTTTGCAGTAATGATTTCAATTATGTTATACCTACGTGAGAAGTAATATTCACAAAGTCTTCTGGTGGAATTGAGGAAAAGGATCAGTACACTTTGTTTGTTAAGGATTTTCACATTGTCGGCAAAAAAATTGTTTTATTTCCTGTACCAATCTTATTGGATGATTCTCAAACTGTTTAAATGCTATTTGATTCTAATAAAACATGGATAAGTTTGTTTTAAATTCAAATTTAGGTATTCACTAAAAAAATCATTTTCCATTCATAGGAAGCTAAATTGGGGTATAAATATTTTTTTGTAAAATCTTAGCTAGATCTAATATATAAAATTCTCGTGTCACAGGTTTCGTTGCCATACTCCTCCGAAACGGCTGGACCGATTTGTATGAAATTTTGTGTGCAGATCGGGTAGGTCTGAGAATCGGCCAACATCTATTTTTCATCCCCCTAAATGTTAGGGGTAGTCCACCCCAAAAAAATATATGGCACTACAACGTTTGCAGGGCACAGGTAGTCTAATATACAACATTTCCATGTCACAATGTTAGTTACCGTACTAGATCTGAGAATCGGGCATCTATTTTTCATACCCTTAAATGATAAGGGTGACCACCCCAAAAAAATATATGGCAATACAACGTTTGCCGGGCACAGCTAGTTATATATAAATCCCATGCAACCGAAGCTGCGAACCGCGAACACGGCTAAATTGTTTTATCTACATCGGGAAGTTGATTGTATATCAAAATATTATAATCTCAAAGGGATCAGAAGCGTAAATGAGAGCAGTGCAATTAATCTTACAAACCAGGTCAGCGGATATTTCTTGCAAACAATAATTATTTTCCGGTGCTTCGATATTGCATGGAATTAAATTGTACAAAATTTATGATTTGTTTGGAAAACGAACTAAGAGGCCTTAACATTAACTCTTATCTATCTATATACTAATGTTATAATGAGGATGGTCATCTCAAGCTACACAATTATTCGTAGTACTTATTTTTAGTTTTAATTTTTTTAATATCGCCTTTTGTGCACTGGAACTGTGTCCATGGGCTTATATATGTTTTTTATGATTTATATTGTATTACTCAAAGCTGTAAAATTATTTTTTAAAAGAGTAATTACTGAGTTTCTTGCCAGGATCTTCTCAGTAAAAGCAACCTTCCGAGCCTGGCGGTAGCATGTATAATATAAGCTATATTTTATCCCCGTACTCCCACGAGAACGGGAACTACGCGGGTTAAACGTGAGGTCCGCTAGTACTTATATAATATAAAGCTGAAGAGTTTTTACGTTTGTTTGATTGAACGTGCTAATCTCAGGAACTACTGGTGCGATTTGAAACGCGTTGAATAAACCCTAAGCTTATTCATAACAATAACGTTTATTTGTATTGATTGTGTAGGCAGATGATAATAAAAAAACCATGTCAATGTTTTACAAAACGATAATATTCAAATAAATACAATAACGATGAAGTTTCAAGAGCTATATATGAATTCAATAACAAGAGCAATAATCCAAAAGTGAAGTTAAAACAAAAGATGGTCGGAACTATTTGAAATTTATAATATATTATTTTTTTAATTGTAGAAGGCCAGCAGCAAAATAGATCCCGGCTTTCTTGCATGCTATAATAAATTAACCACGCGTTACAACAAAGTTACTATTCCACGCCGATGAAGTTGCGGACAGAAACCAGTATATTATAGAGACAGGTGTAGGTTAACCCAGTCAACCCAGTGATGCCCTGAGCAGGGTGCGTAGCATGTGTTGCAACGATACTGTGTGAAAGTACTTGATAAAGATAGCGAGGGCGTGCTGCAGACAGTTCAAGCAGACGTTCGAAGGCTGGTTGACCCCCAGCGCATACTGGACTACGCTTCCTTCAGATAACTATGTTATTTTTATATTTGTAATAGCAGAAAAAAGCATATAATATATAGCAGTAATTGGATGGGTGACCGCCCGAGTTCCCTCCGTGCCTCGGAGACCACGTTAAGCCGTCGGTCCCGGTTGCCAATTTATCATCTTTGGCAATCGTTACAAGTCAGTCGGAGGCCTAAAATAATAGTCTGACAACTGGTTTAACCCAGATCACAGAGTTTCCTCGTTAAAGGGGGTTGCGATGGTCAGATGGCAGTCGCTTCGTATAAAAATCAGGTGATCAGCCACATTGGGTTGAATCAAGTGCTGAACCAACAATGTATGGGATAAGGCCAAGGCGATGATGAGCAGAAAAAAGCATTGTAACGTTTTATTCTATTCCTATAAACGAGCAATTCTCGGAAACGGTAACAACGATTTTCATGAAATTTATTTCAGGGGCAATAAATTGATCTAGCTAGGTTTCATTTTCAGAAAATGTTGTTTTGACCGTGTTAACAGGCAATGAGAAACTGCATTATTAATAACATATGGCTCTTCCTGACATCTATTAGCGAGTAGTAATACTAAATATGATTTCTTAAAACGCGATTTACAAAAATAGTTTTGCATAGCAAAGTGCGTCCATCCAGGTACTATATTCCTTAATTTAGCCATAGACGGTCTTTCATGCGTTTTTCAGATTGATACACGAGGAATTTTGATATTCAACTGCAACTATAGGTAATCTATACATCTATTACAGATAAATAAAATTGAAGTGTCTGTTTGTAATTCCAAATTTACACCTTTTGATTAAATGTATGAAAGTATACACAGAACCGAAATAGAAAAGCCTGTCTTTATTTTTTTCTCCGTCTGTCTGT
Organism: Watsonalla binaria; assembly: GCA_929442735.1. Classification (NCBI taxonomy): domain Eukaryota; kingdom Metazoa; phylum Arthropoda; class Insecta; order Lepidoptera; family Drepanidae; genus Watsonalla; species Watsonalla binaria. The sequence continues at coordinate 8,107,607 of OV838938.1, forward strand.
AGTTTGTTCCGGATAATCTCCGATGCGGCTGGACCGATTTAACAAGACTTTCACTGGTAGATAGCCTAAGTTACTCCTTATAACTTTATAAGGAGTAACTTAAGCTACTATTAACATGCATACATACATATGCGCACGCCTGTATCCCATGGGGGTAGGCAGAGACCACCGTTTGCCACATGCTACGATCCTTACATACTTCTTTCGCTTCGTCCACATTCATGCATCTCTTCACACACTTTCTTCGGTTACGGGTGCTCTGAATTTTACTTTTCTGAAAAATACTAGTTATTACCAAAAAGCTACTATTAATTAAGAAAGGGTAAAACCGCAGGGCACAGCTTCTTTCAGTACCTACACGTGCGTAATCGAGCGAGTATTCTAGTTTATTTATATAAACGAATACTATAGCAAATGTTCTTTTATAAGGATAAACTTAAACTTGTATACAATACACATTGTATACAGAACTGGTGACCTTACGGAATGGAATGTCAGTGTTACACCCCATGGGAGTCATAACACGAAAGTAAGGGAAGGTAAGATTAGATAGGTGTGCTACCATAGCTGTATTGTTTGTCTGTATGTAGGTACTAAAGTTTTGTACTTCGTTAGCAGTATGTATTGGGCGTGGTGGTCGAGTAGTTTGTGTAGTCGCCTGTAATGCCAACAATGGAAGTTCCATGAGCCGTGGTGGCCTTGAGGTTTGAGCAGTCGCCTGCTACGCAAGCGACGCAAGTTCAATACCCAGCGGGGCCTCTAGCCATGAGTTTTTCTAAAAAACTTATGTACAGTGATTTCAGACCACGTGCTTTACGGTGAAGGAAAACATCGTGAGGAAACCTGCATATGCCTGCATATGAGAAGTAATTCAATGACGTATGTAAAGTGTCTGAGACGGCGATGGACTCACCATCTGTCACTTTGGCACTTAATCATCATCGGTGAAAAGTGGGTGTTGTAATTACAACACCTCTGCCTACCCCTTTGGGGAATACAGGCGTGAGCATATGTATGTATGGAAGTTCCAATCTCACCATGAGTTACATTGGACGAAAAGGGTCTTGAGAAAACCGGCTGCCAAGGAATTCCTATTATACTGAATGATAAAAGACTCATGTCATTTAGAGGTAAAAGAAAACGTTTATTAGTGTGCGAGCTAGCCAATTCAAATTCAAAATTATATTTATTCGATTTGACTTTTAACAAAGTACTTACTTTCAAATTGTCAGAACGACACAATTATACAGGATTTTACATGCTACCGTCAGGTTCGGAAGGTTGCTTTTACTGAGAAGAACCTGGCAAAAAACTCAGTAATTAATGAAAATTATTAAATCACTTAAGAAATGTAATAAATGTAATTAATGGTTAAACCCTAAGAGATGCTTAAGGATAACACTAATCAACTAGAAAACGGATCGCCTCGCCTCAGTACCCCAAGTATAGTTTTGGATATGTCCAAGCGTCGTCGCTAGACTTTTTTATCGTAGCTCAAAATGTGTTGATCCGCCATCTTTTGAACTCAACCACAACCCGCTTCCAAAACAGTATCAATAATAGTCTAAGCTACGGTGAAACGCAAGGGCGAAACCTATACTTGGAGCACGAGCACGAGCTTATCACGAGGCGAGGCGATGCCGTCGCGATGCTATTGTGTATGTTGCAATACAAAAAATATTAAAAGCTCGAGTTTTTATGATGAAAATCCCTTATCGAGATAATATGAGTGCTAAGACCTTAAGCACGAAGGACGGTCGTAGGGTACTTCAAAATCATAACGTGGACAAAACGCTAGCTAGTGCCTTCATAAAGACTAAACTCAATCCAGCCTCACTGAATTTTCATGAGAATTAATACCCGTTTTAAACAACGTTTTATGACCTTAAACTTGGTAATGTACTTGGGGATAACATATAGGATTAATTTGAGTTTAATGTTTCACTATGAACCCTGTTTTATGATCGTAAATACTACCACTGATAATTTTAGTATCTATCTCGATATTGTAGTAAGATAGACATAAAATAACCCCTAAAATAAAATATCACAGGCGGTGACTGAACTGTTACAGCCTATAAACTGAAGATAATGCATAATAAAACTAGGTTCAATAAAACTGCACAACATTTTTACGTGATCGGTTTATTCCTTTACATTTGATATTTTTGCTTTCAAAGAATTTTTTTAGAAGCTATCTTGTCTGACACTAAAGGAGTGTATACATTTATACATACACATTAAAGTTATAAAGAGAAGAAAATAAGAGATAAAGGGTCAGTCTTATGTTTGGGAAGTTTGTATAATAAACGATATTTACAAAAGTTAGGAAGACACTCATTCGAAAGACAAAAAGAAACTCTAGGAAAAAAAACGAGGTATAGATTAAATGCTCTCGTCCCAACATATCAACAATTTCACCATAAATGCAATATTACAATTCTCTTAATAATGATAACAACCGTACGTATATAACTCACAGGATGTCACACATCGTCCACATTCTTAGCGGTCTATTATTTACAATTTTTATTTACTTAATCACTTTAGAAATTATCGTAATAAAATTTGGGAGTAGTCTAATTGACTTGTAGTGTGGTACCAGGTCACCTTAAAGCGGAGGCGTCTAGTACCAACGGCCTAGGCTAAAGGGAAACGAATTCAGGAGGTGGCGGCGGTAGAGTTAGAACTGGGGTCTCTGAATTGTCCACATTTTCCGTACTAGCCCCTGGCAAAGACCATGTTGAACTCCCCGTAGCTGTAACCCTAGGACCCATATTGTCATACGCAGGTACTGCACAGCATGTTCTATTTCGTCTAGGCAAAGTAGCCCCACCACTCAGTAAATCTGGATATTTACCTGGGTCCCCTCTTCCTGCCACCTGAACAGATATGAATATGTTCCCATACGGAACTGGTACAGCGAACTCGGCAGGCGGTGGAGGATATACACCTGGAGTACCTTCAATTGTTATATGGACTGGATCGAACCCACAACCTCTAGGCCCATCGTCGCCTGATAATGATCGTTCAGTTAATTCAAAGTCACACGGTGATGCCATGTCCCCAATGGAGCGATCGCAACTTACGACTACCGACGCATCTATGAGGCGCTTTTCTTGGTCAGTGAAGCTTCGACTGGGTGGAACGCTTCGTCTTCTCAAATGCCAACACGCTACAGCAGCAATAAATCCGAGGGTTGCTAAAATGCCTAATGCTCCAAAGACAACACCTATCACTTGAGGAATTCCCGGAGCCGTTCTAGCAGTAGCTGTTTGTGATCGTGGAAGTACCAGACTAATGATTGCACGAGCTTCACCCGCAACACTACTGGCTACACATGTCCATTCACCGGCGGCACTTGAAGTCACATTCAATAACGTTATATTCACCCATCGCACACTACCTGGTACCCGTTCTTCCGTTTCATCTTCAATGTTCGTCTCAACTTCTTCCATATCACAATCTACAGAACTATTATGTACATCAATGCCATCGAACAGCCATTTCACTTGTGGCTTTGGGACACCATGTACCCAGCATCCAAAAGAAGTAGCTACGCCTACTTCAGCTCTCACTACTAAGGTACTGGACCGTACTTCTGGTGGACAGACCATACTCTCACTTGGAACACTACGCCATTTGTTTCCAGCTTGCGTGGAAGGTTCGACACAGAGTAATTCCTCTGTTCCCAGTTTACTTTCTAAAAACCAGTCCTTGAATTCTTTAAGTCTACAATCGCATCGCCATGGATTGCCCGATAGTGATACTGTCTTTAACGCTGGTAATGTGGAAAAAGTAATCAAACGAAGGAATGTAAGTTGATTTCTACGCAAATCAATTGTTTCTAATGATTTCAAATTCCGTAAAGCATTCGTGTGAATCGACCGGAGCCTGCAGCCATCTAATAAAAGCATCCGAAAATGTGGGAGTGATGGGAATTGGTCAGCAATTAACGTAGTCAGTGGATTGTTGCTCAACACAACTAACCGAAGTCTCTCGTTGCCCCTGAATATGTCACGTGGGAGATTCGAAAGATCGTTGTCACCTAAATCGACTTCAATCAAAATGGTTAGTTGTAGGAATGCGTCGGCATGAATTGATCTCAATTTCGTCGCTCGGAGGTTGAGTCGTTGTAGGTTCAGGAGGCCGATGTTGGAGAACACCTCTTGAGGCAGGTTTCTGAGGGGGTTATCATGAAGGTCGAGGACTTGGATGTCTGATGGGAGAGAGGGCGGGCGGCGCAGGTCACTGGAGGCACACGTGGCGGTCATCTTCCCCGAGGACCACTTGCAGTGACAGCTGGCGATGTGGGCGCAGTCGAGCCAGTCGCTGGCGGTCCGAGCGGCGCACGTCGTGAATATCACAATCCAGTACCATCTGGCCCACGCCACGCGCATACTCATCTCATTTCGGCTTTGTGTTTACATCGGCGGACTGCCTGAAACAACAAACGAGTACGTTAATCAAACTAGATTAGTTAAACAATGGCGCCGCCGAAATACAATAGGTCTGGTTATCGTATCGTTTCCGATGGATGTATATTTAAATCATATTTGCAAACACCACGTGTTTTTAGATTGGTATCAGGATGATCAGTCTACTTGTCCTGATTCTGGATTCATTGCGTTAACGATAATTTTATATTCTTTGTTTAAAAGATCTAAAGCGAAATAAATCCACATCTAAGTTACAACAAGTATAAATAAGTCCCCATTTTCTTTAAAATATTGTTTATTGAAGGAATAAAAACATGAGCAATATCCCGTTTTCAAGTGAGATCACTTGCTATTTTAATAGTGCAAATATTATAATTCATAATAAAATTGAGACACAATCGCCCTTATTACAAAACATGGTTTAAACCAAGACTAGACCTATATCGTACTCAAGCTATGTCCATCCCTTTTAAAATTCGTATCACAAAAAGAGACGGAACTTCTTTTACATCAAGGATAATCACAAGCGATGTTTTATAATAACGAGGAATAAGAGTACTGGTGGTATCAACTGACAACTACTATTCTAAATATCTACTCCATCCTAAATCTAAATTCTGGCGTGACTACATTTTAGCCCAGAATATATCCCTATAGACATTAAAGCCTCTAGTGTGTCAGGATTTGTGAATACTAGCTGTCCACTACAGGCCTATCCGTTAATGTACCTCAAATTACGTCACCACTACACCGCACACCGCTCGGAAGAGTAAACAGGGCGTATAGTGACCACGTTAGAGAGGAATAGCAGGAAATTAATTTTGTCCTTAAAATGTTTACGGAGCACTAATATTGCCTTCGAGACAAATGTTGTTGTTCATTTTAGCGTCATATATAATAAATATTTTAAAATATTCAACCGTGTCTAATAAAAACAAGTTAATTGTGTTAAAGTGTGTTTTCATACTAATATAAAGAATGTGAATATTAGTTATTCAAGTACACATAGACATCTCGGAATCGGATAGAATTTTAACAGACTAACAAAATGATTTTCCAAGAATTTCCCTCACTGCTATAACACCTAACTAATGAGCCCCTGGGAACATCAATGCTTAGAGGTCTAATTACACTAGAGTTTGTTTTATCGTCAAAATGATATAATAGATCGAGATAATGATGATATTATAGCACATTGTAAATTTTGGCGATTAAGCATATTAATTCAAATTCAAATTTGAAATATCTTTATTTGATTAGACTTTTGACCAAGTACTTTCACATCGTCAGAATGACACGATTACACAGGATTATACATGCTACCGTGAGGTTCGGAAGGTTGCTTTCACTGGGAAGAACCTGGCAAGAAACACAGTAATAACACTGTTCAAAAAAAAATTTAATACAACATAAATCATAAAAAAAAGCCCATGAACGCAGTCCCAGTGCATAAAAGTCGATATATAACAGTAAAAGTAGGTACTACGTATAATTGTGTAGCTTCAGATAACCATTAACTATTATATATTATGACTATTAACTCAACTACAAATAGGTTCTAATCATTGATGTTCCCACGAACAAGGTTAATGAAAATAATGATTATTCATCAAACGACAAACAAATTGAATTCAATGTAACAATTGATTCAATTTATGAAACGAGGGACGAATTTCCCGACCACTGTGGTGCTGTGGATGAAAAATAAGAATTTACTCATCCGTCTTCGTACAAATATCAAAAGCGACCAAACAATGCTTATCTTCAACATGAGAATATAAAAGAACAAATAAAATCTGTTTTATCAATCATATCCCTAACCATTGGTCGAGCAGAAATCAGACCAGCTCATGGTTTTGATAAATACATAGCCCTCCGGAGGTTTTCTGTCAAGATTAGAACGATTAATGTTACTGAGTGGGGTATTTGTCTTGTCCAGACGTTCCGGTCCGGCTCTCATGTATGGATAGAGGGGATAGGGCGAGGCCACAATGCTGGAAATTGGCAGAAGGAAGGTAAAATACAATTTATTGAAATAATTCAATAGGAAAAAAGGCTTTGGTAAAAAAATATGTTACAAACTAAGGATATCATGGCGTCTTGATGCATTATTAATACGAGTAATAAAGTACCAGCTTTCTGCAAGTTTATTAAAATACTAGCTTCTGCTCGCGACTTCGTCCACGTGGAATTGTTTGGTATCCTGTGATTGTTCTTAGTAGTAGCCTTCCTCGATAAATGGGCTATCTGACACGGAGAGAAGAATTTTGAAATCAGACCTGAGATTAGCGCGCTTAAGAAAACAAACAAACGAATTCTTCAGCTTTATTTATTAGTATAGAAATTCCTTAATGAAGATTTTCAAAAAGGAATTTTGAATAATCGGGTAAAAATAGTTCTGGAATAAATAAATCGTTTTTTCTATTCCTCCCTTGATATCGTAACGATAGATCTAATACGGCGTTCATTCTTATACCACGAGTTTCAAAAGTAATGCTTAATATCCAGGAAATCTTTTATACCACTTCATATTTATGTAGGTCCTAATACAATCTTAGATTTACGATACCTACGGTTTGTAGTATCAAAAGTATTTGTTGTTTTATTTATTACTAGTGATTTATCTTTTGGGAATTTATTTTTTCCAAGGAGCACTAATGTTGTGATATATACGAACATACAATATACATATAAACATATCGTACCCTCAGAACGATAGAGGCTCAAATCAAAAACATTTTTTTTTGGATATCGCAATTAGTACGTTTGAATTTATAACATAGACAGTAATTATTTGACCAGTTTTTAATACAATGTATTTTATATTAAAGTATAGTTTAGAGCATTGTCGTACTTGTAGTATAAATATACACTTTTTGAGGTCTGTCTATCTTAACATAATTATTTTCGCAAATTTTGAGTTGTGAATTCATTTTGATTGAGTTTGATTACAAATGAAAAATTACCTAAATCTGTATCACTAAGGATCGCGCCAACGGTGGCAGCATTGCTACGTTGAATAACAATGCCGATTCTCTGAGCGAGAAAAGCCCCAGCCCGATTGTCAATAGAGACTTCTGACGACGTATCTCTTGACCTCATGATCTTGAATTCTACTGCCAGACATGAAAATTGTAGTAAGAGTTGTGATAATTACTTATATTGAATAGAATCAGGTGTTACTTTGCGGAAGTCCATGTTTATGAGGCTTGTCTACAGCTCCACCCGATGATGCCCCGTACAGGGTGCGAAACACACACGTGTTTAGCACCACTTGACACTGTGTACAATTACATAGTCTCCACGTGGCGAAGGCAGCAAGGGTGTGCTGCAGACCAGACAGACGTCCGCAGGCTGGTGGACCCCCAGCACATAATGGACTACAGTTAGAATAAGAATAAGAATAATTTATTTACATGAAATATGGTTACATAAGATGTTGTTTAAAATAAAAGGTACATAGCATATTTCACCCATTTTGGGTATGGAAATATTAATAAAATGTTAAACATTTTGTCTGCAAACAACATGGCTCTAACCAGGCATAGTTCACTAGGATAACTTCGTCAATTGTATACTTATAAAAAATTGCAATAAATCATTGTAATATTTTATACAACTGTATAACCATAATTAATTATGTAATATGTACAAAAAATAATCAGTAATAACGTGGTTCCAAGCATGTGTATTCTCTTCAACATTTCCAACACAAAAGGGAACCTTTCCAACATCCAAACTTTGCCAGTCATGCTATTGTTAACAGCTTTCTTGGGGCCTTTTCAAAGCGAAGTCCGAAAAACTCCGAATTAAAACAATAATTTCAAAGTGTATTTGTTTAAGTTGGAAAATGGTTGAACAAGTTGAGCAAAGCTCTGCATCAATACTGTTGGTGGTAAATGGCGAGAAGAACTTTATCCCGAGCTAGCTTCCGACCGCGGTTTCACTAGCTTTTAATAAATTCCTCAAAACTCGACTGACATAATAGTTTTTCAGTGATAATGTAGCATTGTATTAGTGAAAGAGTATTTAAAATCGATCCAATAGTTTTGTAGCCTATTCGCTATAAACAACCAAGTATTTCCTCTTTATAAAATTAAGTATTTAGATAAATATATATATATATAAACTCGACGCTAACATTAAACATTAAAATTTACGTAAAAGCACGAAGTAGGTCATAATTTCAGCTTCAGATTTTTAATCCGACAGAAATAAGCCTTTCTATTCAGACGGTCGGTTTTAAATCTCGAGACGTTCCGAAATGTTCAGTGATAAAATCCAACTTAACAAAACTTAAGACTGACGCGAACAATCAAAAGATTGAATAAACACCCATACTAACTTCTCAAGTGTTCCTTCAATTGCCGTTTTGTGGTTCTTATTGTTAAAAAAAAGTTCTCAAATCCGTTAGTGCAAATGGAAAATTTGATGTAACCCAGTCTCTTGAAGGTGACCGAAATATGACAGTGCGAGCTTCGTCTTCGTCACAAGTCATCGCGTTGACGTAAACGCCGATTTATATGTGATCAAAACAGCTCCATCTATCGGCCCACATATGGCACTATCAGCACGGTGGCTTGTTACGACGGCAGTGGAAAACTCGCACTAAACTCTGGAGAACTCTCACTAGAAGACTCTGGAGGCATACCGGCATCATCATCAAAATGAATCGTCGAACCCACAGAGTTATTAATTAAACGAGATAGTTGGCGCATAAAAAATTGGGTTCGAGTTGATGTTTAAAAGCAGTCAAGATACTGTCAAAATGTATGTTTCAAGCTGTCAAGGCAAGGTTTTTTTTGTAGGCAAGGTTGTTGGACTTCTATCTGCTTAGCGACTTCTCTGGGTTTGACAACTAAAGCAATTGTGCCATAAGAGATCATGGTATCATGAAATGTCAAAGCCCGTTCTTAATACGCGCTCCTTAAACCGTTTACAGTAGGTTCCCAGTAATGACCGACTGTTTACGACTTACTTTAGTATAGAGGCATTGTGGAAATTTCCCCTTATCCGTTTCAGCCTCTCATTCTTCTCACCGTGTGCCTTGGTGGCCTTGAAGTTTGAGCAGTCGCCTGCTACGCAAGCGACGTTAGTTCGAATACCAGCGGGGCCTGTACCAATGAGTTTTTCTAAAAAACTTATGTACAGTGATTTCGCACCACGTGCTTTACGGTGAAGGAAAACATCGTGAGGAAACCTGCATATTTCTAAGAAGTAATTAAATGACGTATGTAAAGTGTCTGAGACGGCGATGGACTCACCATCTGTCACATTGGCACTTAATCATCTTCGGTGAAAAGTGGGTCTTGTGATTATAACACCTCTGCTACGTGAGCGTGAGCATATGTATGTATTCTTCTCACGTGAATTTCTTGTATTTTGCTCACAGACACTAGTCTTAGAAAATGTCATAGTATAGCTTGGCGCTAAGGTGACAAACGGTGAGACAGTTTATTTTTACATAGCGTAATATTTATGGATCCCGTAGGAATCGAAAACAATACTGTTCATTCCACATACCATTAAAGAAACTGCAAGAATTTCTACAGTCCAATCCCGGTGGGGGATCGGGTTCCCTGAATGGTGAATTCTTTCGCTTTTCAAATAGAATGCAATAATCCACAGTCGACTTGTATTCCACACGAGTATAAATTCGGAGTCGCTCATTATTATGTAAAAAAAATGGAGATTTCACTTCACATGCAGTTCAGTTTTCAGTTTGTGTTGTTCTAGAGAGCATAGTGGTATGTTATACAAAGAGGGGATAAAACAGACTATGCTATATATAGTATAGCCTATGCTTCGATGGTCTAATAGTGGCAGCCGCTACTGCAAATCACGAGGTCCTGGGTTCCATACCCAATTCGGACAAAGCGTTATTCCCGGAGTCTCGATTAATGTCCGGTTAATGACGTGAGCATATACGTTCTATAAATAATCTTCTACCTATCCTTGCGGGGAATACAGGTAAATGTGTATATATCTGGTGTATTCGGTGACAAACAAGCGTACATTCCACCTGATGGCAAGCAACTCTTGCAGCCAATGAAAATTGTATAACAAACCTTGAAAATGGTTGGACTGATTTGGGTGGTTTAATCTGAGGAACGAGAGAAATATTTCGGCTTAAGGTAGGTACAATTTTTTAAGACAAATGTAAATTATGAAAATACTAAATTTCCGAAAGGCAAGATCTTAACTAAATCCACTCTAAAGATTACATTTTCCCTTAACGCTAAAGTAAGCGAACCTTAAGTCGTATAAGCGGGTTGTCTCAAACCGTAGGCACGTAGCATATCGGTATCCGAAACAATATTTTCCAATCTGGCGATATCAAAGTTAATTCCACTCACAATAATCAGGGGCTATTTGGTTCAACCCATAAGGGAGCACTCAGAATTCTATAAGCAATATAGGATGCTGCCTCGAGGGTTGCCCGCGGCCTCCATTCCATGACCTAATAGGAATACTTATTTATATGTATGGTTTTAAGCCTTTGAAGGAAAACGTTTAGGGCAAAAAATGCGGTAGATTGAAGAGGATTTCTTAGCTTCTGAAAAGGCGTGTCTTCTAAGTAAGTACTGACTTAACTTATGATACGGTTTCTATTAACAAGTTAGAGTTGACCTCCAATGGGGTTGCAGCAAAAAAACATTAGCTATAGATAAAAATCCTAAAATATAACAGTCGCTGTTAAAAGTAAAGAGAGCGGGTCCTTGGTTAATTACCAACACTTTATAACAATACCAATTTTTTATGGATTAAAAATAAAAATCTGTCTGAATTTTAAACTTTTCGACATTGCCAATCTTAAAAATTGATATTCTCAAAGGATAACAAACCGGGCGAAGAGGCGTTTCTACAAAATATTTAAATATTTTTCCACATTATGACACTTTGGGCTCAGCTGCGTTACCGAGTCACCTCCATCAAAATATTCTGACCCACAAACTAAGGCTTGAATTATGTTTATTTAGGTTTTGGCGCGCCCGACACTTTGCCTCCTTGATTTTATCCTCTCCCTTTTTAATATAAAGCAGGCTTGTAAAATTTTGTGGCGTAAAATGTGTACTTTTTATTAAAACTAAAGCTAACTTGCTGCCTATTTGATAATGTAATGTGAACACCAAATGAATTTTTATGTCGTTATCATTAATTTAAAATATAAAATCATCTAAATACGAGGGATTCATTAAAAGTTTGACTTTAGAAAACGGCCATGAGCTTGCCTTCTTTGTAAGATCGCTACTTATGTATGTATGAACACTGCTACATAAATTCAATCTCATATTTATCCCGTATTTGGCGTGTCGTAACTCCCTGTTTCCTCTTTCTTATCGACCATACTAATGTAATGAACCGAGAAGTTACTGCCTTTTATGTACTTTTACTTTCATCGGAAATATTGTATAATTATTGTGATAAGTGAGAGCCGTGGTGGCCTCGGGGATTGAGCAGTCGCCTGCTACGCAAGCGACGCAAGTTCGAATCCCAGCGGGGCCTGTTCCAATGAGTTTTTCTAAAAAAAACTTATGTACAGTGATTTCACACCACGTGCTTTACGGTGAAGGAAAACATCGTGAAGAAACCTGCATATTTCTGAGAAGTAATTCAAAGACGTATGTATAGTGCCTGAGACGGCGATAGACTCACCATCTGTCACGTTGGCAATTAATCAAATTCAGTGAAAAGTGGGTGTTGTGATAACAACACCTCTGCCTACCCCTTCGGGGAATACAGGCGTGAGCATATGTATGTACGAATCCATTTGAAAAACAAAAAACGCGGAGCCGTCGTTATCAAAATCCTTTTACAACATCTGAAACATTTGACTGACGAAATGAGCCCTATATTTAGGCCATTGTAGGTAATGTAGAAAAAAACATTCGATTGTTTTCGTGTTAGGAGCGTAAAGAGGTCATCGCCCGGAATAACCCGGGAGATGGCGACACGCCAACCCTGGAAATGTTATGTGATTCGGGAATAGTATTGCGCAATGTACGCACACAGCTTACCGAACTCAGTACTAAAGGAATGCGACACGACTTTACTACACAGTTCAGATAATGCAGTCTCTCTACTAGATTATTATGAATTACATCTTCGCGGAAGATGATATTAACGAGATTATACAAGATTTTTGTGATCAAAATAATTTAATTCCAACAATTAATTAGTACAAGTTTTCTACTTGTGATTAATAAGTTCTATTTCTCGCGTTAAAAATAAGTTTATATTTCATAGGCAAATAATAAATTTCTGATAAAGGCTGATAAATGATAGAAATATACCAAAGATATAACAGTCGTGGTGTCCTCGCGGTTTGAGCAGTCGCCTGCTACGCAAGCGACGCATGTTCGAATCCCAACGGGGCCTGTACCAATGAGTTTTTCTAAAAACTCATGTGCATTGATTTCATACCACGTGCTTTACGGTGAAGGAAACCTGCAATGTCTGAGAAGTATTTCAAATATGTTTAGTGCCTGAGACGGCGATTGACTGACCCTCTGACACGTTGGCCGTTAATCATATTGGGTGAAATGTGGGTGTTCTTGTTAAAACATCTCTGCTTCGGGGACCCTTCTGGCGTAAACATGTTTATTATATATTTTTGAAGTTTTCATGAAATCACATGTTTCAATCGCTAAGCATGGCTCATTCAAAAATATTTATAATTATTATTTTGTTCTTTGGCTATAAATCCTCCACTGTAGTACACTTAATATCGCTAAAATGGGTGTTAGTGGTTTGATTTTAGACCTAATATTGGGGACACTTAGGCTCTTTTACGCGTGATTTTGCTAAGCTTTACTTTGATATTAATAACCTTTCATACTGGTTTATGACGCTGTATGATATTATATATCTCCCGGATATCATTCACGACAGCATAAAGCCATTAGATGTACATCGTATATTATTACTGTTCTTGACATTCTATAATGAAGTAGGAAAGATGTGCTGGATATCCTTTAAGTATCGAAACAAATTTTATGTAAGTTCTATTCAATTTAAATTTTAAAGAATAAAACCGATATTCCGTACAATTTTAAGTACCTTCCACAGTATAATACTTTTCAAAGAGGTTGCACGTCGTCTGGTAGAAGCTTCTGACAAGCGGACTGGGGCTTTTCTCGCTCAGAGAATCAGCATTGCTATTCAACGTGGCAATACAGCCAGCCTTCTTGGCACGACCCCGAGAGACACCGATTTGGGCCAAGTTTTCTACTTGTAATTAGTTTTTAGCTACTTATTAATTATTAGTTGCGTCATGCTCATGACAAATAAATGTGAAAAAATTTGATTATACATCCTGAACAATATTGGCTTATGGTTATTTATTTCAGGAAGTCAGGCATTAAAGAGATCTGAGTTTAAAATTTATATTATGTTTTGATAGGTTAATCAGTTGAGTAGATATTTACCTAACGTTTTAAGGTAAAACAAACATACCAACTATAACCTTTTAAGTTTATATCACTGTTTGCATAGCACGTGATATACTCAATTTGCCTCAACGAAGTAAGGTAAAGACACCTATGTTGGACGAGGACCAATCATGGACATATTTTGTTTTTTCTTCCAAACTTAAGGAAACGCGCAGAATTTTTTTTTTCAAATCTCAAAACCGATCAGTTGTGCCAGTATTATAACTGTTATAACAACTGTTTTTGACAACTGACACCCATTTTGATTGCGGCCATAACGGTTGTTAGTTTCGCGGAGTCATTTAGAGTCGGAAATCGTTAATTTCTTACTAGAATCACGATGCAAGGTACACTTATCAACTAAATTATAATTGTAGCCCTAAAACACAACACTGGATTTTTACTGTCCATTAATGGTGTCTAAGAAGGAGTGTTGTTTATTTATATTATTTCATTGTACTAAGTACTAAACTGAAATTAAACATTCAATTCTGATTAAGAAAAGAGCTTTTAATTTACTTCCAAATCCTAAAGAATGCACGTTGATAAATAATTAAATTACAGAGCAAATATGAAAAAAATCGCTTATACTGTCCATGACTGGTGACTTTACCTTAAGTCATTTCTCCATGTTTTACCAATTGTGACATGTAAGCTTGAGGCCAGGTAAGCCGACCGCTGTAATCGAATAAACTAGTAATACCTTCCCAAGTCCCAAGTGCGCCGTAACTCACACCCCGGCCCACGCTGGCGGTCTTATGAACATATCCACTAAATAATAGATGGGAACAAAATTGTTGATAGCTCAAAAATAAAACTGAACTTATAACACTGTAAATAACATTCGTGGAAGGAAAATATGATGAATCTTCATAATTTCATGATACTTGGTGTTACGTGCATTCAGTTTCAGATTATTTAAATAATAATGCCTAATCTAGTTACAAATAAAGAAAAGTAACTTGAAAATCTAGCGTGCACAGAGTGATGGTGAAACGGCCACTTTTGCTATGAAGTAGATGTTTTTAAAAGGTTTAGGAAGAGTACAATGGCGGGGACTCAAACTCACGACCTCTGCAATCCGTGCAGTTACAAAATTGTTGTAAGTACTGTGGTGGCGTAGCTCTAGATGGCTAGCAATTTACTAGAATTATACTATTTATTGGGGATTAATTTCAATCATGTTATATTTTATTTTTTTCATTATATATTTTAACACTCAATGACAAACAAGAATCCTCGAATTCCTTTTTCTGCATTTTTCTTCTTTTTTCAATCCATCGATTACGAAGGTTTAATTGTAACTCCTTACAGTACTTCATGTCACATGTCGAATTGACCGATCCTTTACAACCCCTATTGAAAATAATACTACTATATCTATAAAGATAACTAAAATTTAAGTGTCTGTTTGTAATTCCAAAATTACAGTTTTTCACTAAATGCATACAAAAGTATATACGGCACTTTGAAATACCATTTATATTTTATCTTCTCTGTTTTTCTCGTCTGTCTGCTTGTTCCGGCTAATCTCCAAAACGGTTGAACCGATTTTAACGGTTAAATAAAAAAAAAAACGTTAAAGATTCCACGGGAATGAAATCAAATCTACGCTGGTGAAACCGCTGGGCACAGTTAGTTCATTATAAAAATCTTCGAGTTAAAAACAAAAACTTAACCTTTGACAGAATTCCTGGAATACTCATTATTCCCATAGCATAATTACGACCATAGGTAACACTAACCTCGTTTCTCTATTGTTTCCATTAGGAGATATTGAGTTCATTTCCCGGTTCATCCAGGATATAGGGACTGGAGGCAAGGGCCTGATTTACGGACGTGTGTACACACGCCACAGTATTATTTATGTGTTTCTGTTGGGGGAAAATTGTGTATAAATCCAAGATTTTATGCCAAGCACGTGAATGGTCCGGCTAGAAATCGCTTGTGGCAAATTGAATTGTTTCATGTACTTGTTCGAGAGTAAGAAACAGATTTAGGGTCTTTTACGTCAAGATTAAACTGTGATTTGTATTTGAACTAGTATTTTCTTTGTCATTACACTTAACGAAAGGCTTAAAGGAATTGAGAGCAACGAGTAAGTAGATTAGCAAAATATGTCCAGAATATAATAGAAGCTTCTGACAAGCGGGCTGGGGCTTTTCTCGCTCAGAGAATCAGCACGATCCCGAGAGACACTGATTTGGGCTAAATTTTCAACTTTTAAATAGTTTTAAGACATATAATATAATATGTCTTAAAACATAACTAATATAATAAAAAATAGATAGAAATGAAAGCCTGTCTCTGTACCAATGAGTTTTTCCAACATCATGTGCTTTACGGTGAAGGAAAACATCTGAATATTTCTGAGAAGTAATTCAAAGACTTATGTATAGTGTCTAGAACGGCGATAGGCTCACCATCTACGTTGGCACTTATTCATCTTCGGTGATAAGTGGGTGTTGTTAGTCCAACACCTCTGCTTATCCCTTCGGGGAATACAGGCGTGAGCATATGTATGTATGTATAATTATGTCATTCTGACGATTGAAAGTACTTTGTAAAAGTCTAATCGAATAATGATATTTTTAACTTTGACTTTGACTTTGACTAACAATTGACAAGGGACCTTTACATAATAAGGAATACAGGCGGTAGCATATCTATGTATGTCCAGAATTTATGAAGCATTCTAATACCGTGGATTAAGACTCCATTTTGCGCAATTTACCTTATTATCTTAGACTCAATGATATTCGACGGAATAATATTATACCAAACTGTCGTCAATACAATTCAAATCCTACCAAAGAAAGGGACGTTGTTCCAACTTCAAGAAGTTTTAACGGAAACCAACTAAACAATACCATATTTCCTTCCAAGGTACTAATAAAAGACCAAGAGCCAAAAACAGACCGATATCCGGCTGAGCAACTTGAACAATAACATCCGGAATTACGGAGATCACTTTTATGCGAAAACATGTATTCACTTCAGTAGACATGCTTTAACTCGCAGCTGTATCAACGGAACATGACGTATTTTATAGTTATTATACCGTTTATTCTGTCGTAATAGCCGTGGTGGCCTCGGGGTTTGGGCAGTCGCCTGCTACACAAGCGACGCAAGTTCGAATCCCAGCGGGGCCTGTACCAATGAGTTTTTCTAAAAAACTTATGTACAGTGATTTTACACCACATGCTTTACCTGCATATTTCTGAGAAGTAATTCAAAGACGTATGTATAGTGCCTGAGACGGCGATAGACTCACCATCTGTCACGTTGGCACTTAATCAAATTCGGTGAATAGCGGGTGTTGTGATAAAAATACCTCTGCCTACCCCTTCGGGGAATACAGGCGTGAGCATATGTATGTATTCTCTCGTATTTTATTGTTCTCGTTTTCGATATAATCAGATTCGTTCGACTTTAGTGAACAGGGTGATAAAGTTTTTGATTTATATGTTTCATTTCTGATCAGAAATGTTTGACGACTGGCTTAGATAGTTCGGGTTTATTATCTACTAGCTGTGCCCTGCGGTTTCACCCGTTAACCCTAAATGT
The DNA here is from genome assembly GCA_929442735.1 of Watsonalla binaria. Lineage (NCBI taxonomy): Eukaryota > Metazoa > Arthropoda > Insecta > Lepidoptera > Drepanidae > Watsonalla > Watsonalla binaria. Next base: position 8,125,044 of record OV838938.1, read on the forward strand.
TTTTTTTAAATAAAAGTAGCCTAAGTTACTCCTTGTAAAAAAATATATCTACCAGTTAAAGTCTCGCTAAAATCGGTTCAGCCACTTCGGAGATTAGCCGGAATAAAGAGACAGAGAAAAAATTTGAAAATGCTTTCTTTATGTCAGTACCGTATATACTTTCATATGCATTAAGTGAAAAGCTGTTATTTTGGAATTACAGACAGGCACTTCAATTTTATTTTTCTGTATAGATATAAGTACTATCTACTATTTGGTATAGACATTTTGTGGTCTGGTCATCATCAGCTAATCATCTTCAATGACAAGTGGGAGTATGTAACTCTTCTGCAAACCCATGTGAAGTTTCCGTGACCGAGTGAAACAAGACAAATAATTTATTTTTATTTCATGTTAAACTGTTTAAAAAAGATTGTTATAAAAGATCTGAACATAGGTCTTTATGGCAGTTTTCAAAAAGCTAATAAAGTCCCTTAGGCAGATTTTTATTTCAAATTCCGTTAGGCCTCTATTATGTTTACATAGTGGACGGGAAACATCAAATACGTACTAGTGTTCAAAATTGTACACAGGAAAGGAATTTAGCTTTTCCGTGACCGGCGTTGTGCCAAAAGCTTTATAGTATATCGCTGTTTGGTTAGCAGAACAATGCCTACAATACCTAACAATAGTTCGATATAACAAAGGAGACTCATAACGAGGTCTGACGTCATGTGTCTTATATGTCTCTATATTTTGGCCAGTCTAACGAGGTCCAAACGAATTATTTTTTAGGCGTAAGTGATATTTACGAGATTAGAGCTTGTTTCACGTGCCTTACAACAAATTATAGATTATCCAGATGCTCATCAACTTTTCAAAGAGGTTGCACGTCGTCCGGTAGAAGTTTCTCGTGACAAAAGGGCTGGGGCTTTTCTCGCTCAGAGAATCAGCATTGCTATTCAACGCAATGTTGCCAGCTTTCTTGGCACGATCCCGAGAGACATCGATTTGGGCCAAGTTTTCTACTTGTAACAACACCCGAGGTGAGTCTCTCAGCCATTTGCAGGGTTCCTCACGATGTTTTCCGTCACCGTAAAGCACGTGGTGCCAAATCACTTATCTTATTTATCTGTATAGATTATGAGCTTTGTGTGAGCTCAAAGCACAAAAAATCTTTATGGTTTCAATAATGTTTGTCTAGCAAGTGGAAAATAAAAATCTTATTTGACAACTTATCAATGTTAGTTTAAATCCCTATGAGTACTTACTCGTTTGAGCCAATAAAGCCTATTTATTACATTTAATTTAATGCCAGGTTCTGTAAATAGCGAACTGGATGCTGGAATAAGGTATCAAACGACTAGGTATCATGCTCTAAGTATTTCTAGTTAATTATAACGACCTTTGAACAACGTTGTAATTTCAGACTCTTAATTAAAGTCCGTGAATGTTAAATTGACCCTTGGAAGCCTCTCGAGAATCACTCAATTATAAAGTTTTTCCAAACTTTTTAGTTTCAAGAGATTTTAATGATAAAATTCATTGCATGTTCCAGATGTGACATGCAGTCCCATACGCTGTTAAGGGGAGCACATGATTCATCCCTATATGGCTGATTAAATAATTATACGAAGCGACTACCATTTGACCTTCGTAATCTCTGTTATGAGAAAAATCGGCAATCTGGGCTAAACCAGTTGTCAGGTTCTCTAAGGCCTCCGACTAACCTGTAAAAACTGGTAAAGGTCTTAAATACAAGGTGTTTTCCACCTGATGGTTAGCGTTTACTGCAATATATAAACCATCGCATTGCCAATTTCATAAAGCCTGCTCCGATTTTCAAACGAGAGATCTACAAGATGACGTTATGTTCACCTCTTTTGAATTGCTTTACCATTTCAACATGTATCAACGAAATTAATTAATTTTTAAATGGCAGATAAATTTGATTAAGAAACTAATAAGTAACTAAAAACTAATTACAAGTAGAAAACTTGGCCCAAATCGGTGTCTCTCGGGATCGTGCCAAGAAGGCTGGCAGCATTGCCACGTTGAATAGCAATGCTGATTCTCTGAGCGAGAAAAGCCCCAGCCAGCTTGTCACGAGAAGCTTCTACCAGACGACGTGCAACCTCTTTGAAAAGTTGATGAGCATCTGGACCCTAAGGCCCCAGAGTTTCAACCGCAAACGCAGAAAATATGTATCCTTGACCAATGCAAGCATATTTCCGGCGTTTGAGGCACTCCTGCTGAACAGCAGCAGCACCGGCCGCCACAGCAGTGCCGGGGAGATGGGACGGAGCCAACGTATCGACACACGTGGCATCCCGCACCAGCGGCCGGCCCAATCTACACGGCACCAGCGACATACCATCCGGCCTCCGGCCATCGCTGCGATTTTTAAATTATTTTTTAACCTTAGCAAAATTACACTCTTGCCCGCTAAAAAAGTCCCGAATTCTTTGTGTTACGTTGTGGCCTTCTCAAAAAATCTTCATACACGGAGTAGAAGTATTTTGCATATTAGAAATGAGAGGCACAGTCACGAAATTAACCAGCAACTCTCATCCTCAATTTCAAAGTTAAATAAATATATTTGAATTCTGAATTGTTCACAACAGCTCTTCAAATTGGTCCTGCGAGCATATTTCCAACTTAAAACGAGATAGGTTCTGGGTATTATTGTAATATTAAAACCAACTTATCTACAAAACAAATTTTAACTTTCATTGAAAATACACCCAACAGAAACTATTCAAATCTATAGACCTAACCCTTTTCCAGCTGTTTATAGTATATAGTTATAGTTAATAGTTGTTCTCTCCCAATAGATTAACGGAATCGTTATACGATAGCCTATCAGCACTAAATATAATGCTAGCAGAAGGACGACTTCCTTTTCTTCATTTTTTTTATTTATTTATTTAGGTTCACCAACAATTTGTGACAACATATATTAGTTGCATTTGAAAATGTATACACTAAATGCACACATTACTTAAAGGTAAACACAGCTTACTTAATATCAATTGTGTTAAACTAGTGTATATGTGTGTGTGCATTTGTGTGATTTCCTTTGTCAAGATACAAGCGCCCACGCACCAGGCTCCAATATATTTGTTCAGGACATATATATTGAAGCCTTGGAGTTCAAATGACACGTCTTAAGCCACAATCATTAGTACCACACGAGTGTGAGTGGATGAGAAACTGCTCTGTTCCACCATAGGATGAATATGCTATGCATCTTGATTATAAATAAAATGAACTGGGCACTACCATGAGTTCTTATATATGATAGTTCGACTCATATAATGAGAAGCACGTATATGACGTGTATACATCTATCACTGTCGCATAGCATATATCATTGCTATAAGAGCTCATGGTTACACAGTATTTTTTTTCATTCACTATTTGAACGACGAATTTTTTTTTGTCAGTATTTGGAATAATCTTGATGATTAATAGAATTATGTTGAATAATGTGTGTGCTGACCTTCTGTGTGTTTGATATTCTGTGCTCAGGCCCATGGGAGCGATGAGGAAGCATCGTAGTTATAGAGCTATGATATGTTTGTTGCATGCGAACATTGTCCGGGTATGTTGAAGGTTCGGGCTCTTGGGGGTTTCGGTGGGAAATCAGCGAAAATAGTGCGGGTAACTGCGATACAGACAGACAGAGACAGATTCATAAAATGATTATAGCGTATTCAAAGGCAGCGCTCATAGCTTGGGACGGAACCTATAATTGGGTTGCGTTTCCATCAAAGATGTGCGATGATGCTTAATTTACCTAGCCTCGCTCAGTGCAATGATTCTATCATATCCATCGCCACGAATAAGAATAAAATAGAATATCATTTATTAAACCTTAAAATTTGTACATAGTTTCCGTAAGTGTAGATTAGAAAATTGAAACTAACATGAGCTCCATAGTGTACATTTTTTATAGCAATAGTTGTGTAAGCGATGCGTAGAGCCAAAATAATTTAATATGGAAACTAGCCGTGCCTCACGGCTTTACCCACGTAGGATTAACAATATACCATGTTCCTTAGTGATATTTTTTCCCGTTTTTATAACATTTTCCATTAATGCTTCGCTCTCACGGTCGCTGCTATCGATCTCCTCCGACAGCGTAATGTTATAAAGCCTTCCTAAATGCCTCAATGAATTAATTCATCATCATCATCATCCTCCTGCCCTTGTCCCATGTTATTTGTGGTCGACGCAATGTGTTCTTCCCTTCCATTTCTCTCGATCTGCCGTCATTTCTGTATTCATATGAATGAACTAAGCAACACGAACACATTTTTTAAATTCAAACCTGTAGTTTAGCTAACAAACTCTTCAGTATGATTCGTGGCAACTTCAATTTATATTATTTATAGATATTCCCTTAATGTTATTCACTTACTTAAAATCACTTGATCTTTATATTCAATCCAATGATTCAAATATTTTAAAAGCGACAATATATGAAATATGCAGATATCAGTCATGATTGTATATTTCTGCCGTTTGGGGTTGAGACTTTGGGGCCATGGGGGCCAAATGCGAAAGTCCTTTTTAAGGATCTATCAAAACGCCTGGTTGACGTCTATGGTGACCGTCGAGCTGGTTCTTACCTCGGTCAGAGGATTAGCTTAGCGATCCAGCGAGGTAACGCAGCCAGCTTACTGGGCACCATTCCCGCAGACACTAATTTAAATTCTGTGTTTTATTTATAATTTTTATTTTTATTATATTTTTCTTTTTCATTGTTTCAGCAATTGTAATTAATTAATATAGAAATTAAATTGTATAACGTGTTTTTTAAGTAAAGCGACAATTAATTTGAGTAGCATGAATTCCTCGTTAAAACACTCAATACTATTTAGGTCAATACCTACAGAACTTGTGTTCGTGTAAACAGTCGACGAATTGAGTTGACAATGGAGGCTCTCAGACAACATCACGTAAATGATGACTAGTGCTTACAGTCATAATAATACGTTAAACGTGCGGCGGCATGTCTGTGGAGCAATAACGACGGACTAAGTACCCTCAAAAACGAAAAATCATTATTCCGAGTAAAATTATATTTGAAAACTATTTTTTTAAAAGGAATTGCGAGCTTTAAAAGTTATTATTACTGAAAAGTTTTGGAGAGTAATGAACTGCTGTAATGATAACTTGTAAAAATAATCAGATGCAAATTTGAATCAGGTTTGAAAATTACTTGGTTTTCAATTGCGAGACGAACAAAATAACAATTTCGAAATTAAAAATAATGATGTTGTAAGATAATAAGGCCTACAAAATAATCTCCTTTCTCTGAATTTCTAGAGAAATGAGCAACAAAATGTACAGAAAGTAGCTTACCACGTCTACCAACGTGGCAAACAAGCAAACATGATACAACCTACGTGATTTTAATCGATTCGATAGAGATTTTTTTCACAACATCTGTCAGTGGCAGGGAACAGATATTCCGTGACGCCCCAAGCAAGTCACACGACATACGCTAAAAAACTCCATGACCGCTAGGGGCATCCGCAAATAAGCAAGTTCTGTGATTGAAACAGCATCAAAATTCAAAATATCTTTCTTTGATTAGACTTTTAACAAAGTTCTTTCATCGATATACCAAGAAGCTCCCCCGAGCACTATTCAAAGATAGCATTCTTTAGCTGCCCTTTCTAGATGCTTCTCCCATGGATCACTTGAACTTGTTTGATTGATAGCTTTTCAGCTATTGCGAGCTCCGGATTAACCCCAAATGTGAGTCAAAAGCCAAGCCAGACGCCACCAAGAGAGCAGTCGCCGCAAAGCAAATAATGGTTATGTAAATATTTGTCTTATTAACTTAACACGTGGATACTTGTAAGCTTTGTATATCTACTGTGTTGTAATATTAGCTCGGCATGTTGGCGTCGGCGTGTTTTTAGTAATTTATTAGAGTTATCAAGAGTGGAATTCGTCTTAATTGGCTAAGAATACTTGACCAATTACTATTTTTAAATAATCTCTTTACTTCACCCACTCTTGTATTTTTCTTCGATCTGTCACAACCAAATGCTCATGAGCTTAATTGAATCTCTTTAATTGAAATTTATGTTCTTTAAACAAAACACAATTTTATCATGAAATGAGTTACTATGGTGTATTAGGTGAAGTGGATATAACGACATGTATTGCTCATCTTTGAGTACTAATGATTCGTAGCGAAGGTAGATTTAAAGAATACAACTAAATATGGTTTCGTTTTGGTTTAAACCTTAACTCGTTTAAGTCATATCAATATCATCATCTCCCTTCCCTTATCCTATGTCTTTCTCTTCGGTTTCTCTCTATCACCCGTCATATCTGTATTCACTCCCATTCTAGCCATTATCTTTCACACAATCCATCCACCGTTTCTTAGGTCTTTCTATCTCCTTGTAACCATCCACATTCATAAACAAAATCGTTTCAATATAGTTAGTAATTTTAAGAAGTCTCAGTATATTTTTGTTAGAAGACGAATAAATGCGACAAAACCTAGTTTGTAGTCATAAATAAATGGCTATAAATATTACCATTTACGCAAAAATTCCCGGAAACAGTACACAAAAGAAAATCGAAGTATTCCTAAGATCAAAGTGCTCATTGTAAGCTGCAGAGCCATTCAATAACCACTGCTCCTTAACATCAATAAATACATATGATTTAGGAATTTATTCATTCGCCATAGACATCTTCCAGTTCGTTGATTTCGCGAATAAAGGATTTTCAATATCCAATGGATCGTGTATGATTTGTTGTTTTTTATTAACATGTCGGGTTCGGAAATATTTTGGTCAGGCTTACATTTGGCAATTTTTAACGCAAACCTTTGAGTTTTTGCCTTAGGCTTTGGAATAAATACAAGGGTTTTGGAGCCCGCTGTGTGTGGGGTTTGAAAGGTATTATGAAAAAATATGTTGCGTGGCTATTGAAATGGGGCAGAAAAAAGAAAATACAGTGTTATTCATAGTGAAACCTCTCGCCGGTACATACATAAATCTTCTACTTAAAAAAAATCTAATTTCTTCATTATTTGAACTCTCTTTCTAGTATATCATTATCGTTAGTTAGTAGACTTAATTTTATGGGTGGCCCGTGGAACCCTAATATTTTTTATAAATGTATTGTAGCCTAAGTAACTCCTTGTAACATTAGCAAACCGCCAGTGAAAGTCCCGTTCAAATTGGTCCAGCCCTTTCGAAGATAGTACGTAGTAGTGTATACCGTTTACACTTTCATATGCATTTAGTGAATAGCTGTTATTTTGGAATTACAAACTAACACTTCAATTTTATTTATCTGTATAGATTAGCTCTTTAGGACTCTCAAAGACGGACTGCTCGAAGCAGATCGACTGCTTTAAGATGCGCAATCATAGCACTTTATAACTACCTATACCCATTTACGTTCCACTCGAGCAGACGTGACTAAGTTTTAATTCAAATCACTCAACGACAAGGCTCAGCCGCGTGATTGTAAACTATCTCAGCAACAACTTCACAGGCTTAAACTTCAATTTCGTATATTAGAAACTGACACTCGCCGTCGAAAGCGAAGCTCCCCGAAGGGGTAGGCAGAGGTGTTGTAATAACAACACCTACTTTTCACCGGAGATGATTTAGAGCCAACGTGACAGAAGGTCAGTCTATGGCCGTCTCAGGCACTACACATGGGAGGTTTCCTTATGATGCTTTCCATCACCTCCTTCATCCGAGTTTCTTGTTTTTCCGAACGTTTACTAATTGATGTAGATGCGCGCGGCTGTGTGTGTCATTTGATAGATGATATATCTCGTATAGTAATAACACAGCAGATATATTGTGATTTTACTCAACCCAACCGAATACCATTTGCAATAAGAGTTGATAGTGAGAGGTCTTACCAAATAGTAACAATATATAGAGAGCAGTATCTTCAATATCAAAATATTGTGTCAGGATGAATCGATCGATTATCACGCTTCGGTAAGCAGTGTCGACCTTTCCGTCCTTTAGCAAAGGCATCGTTACGGGAAGCCAGACATCTGGAAAATACTGATAATTGGTTCACTACAATAGAATACTAGATCTCAGAATAGATGGGACAGATTGTGTGAGGCTTTTGATGAAATAAGGATATCTGTCAGTACCTAAAATATAAGCCGTGTTGGTCGTGGGGTTTGCAGCAGCTACCCAGCAGCCTATACCAATAAGTTTTTCTAAAAACTAGTACAGTTATTTCACAAACCTACATTCTGAAACGGATTGATGTTATTAAGATTAACTTAGACTACTTTTATTTAAAAAGCGCTGGGTAAGTAATTATTGGGTTAGTAAGTAACTTAATAAAGTTTCCGTGTAATAAATCCACCTATGAAATTAAGTTTACGTAAGTGAAATCGCTTAAAGAAAATCGGAAATGTTTGTATCCAGGATGTTTCTGAACGGAATGAATGTCGAGTGAAATGTATGATGTGTTCCTGAACGAGTGAAAGGTTAGAGCGAAAGTGTGACGTTTGTTTGACAGTTGTTGTTGTGTGGTGGAAGCGCGAGAGACTTGACGGGAGGATGTGTACGAGGAGTTGTTAAGTTTTTATATATGAAGTTGATTATTATTATAGTGAGTTCGAAGAATACATTAGTGAAACTATTATTATTTCTGTATTTCGTATTTTCTTATCCCACATGTATAGTGCTTGAGATGGTAATGAACTAACCACCAATGAGAATTGTACCGAAACCTGAGATTCTTGCCGGTTCTTCTCAGAAGGCTAATTTCCGAACCAGTGGTCTATACTTCGACATTGATTAGTGCCTTTATTTAATTTTCCTTTTCACTTAATCTTAATCATGGTTAGAAGTTAGAAGCACAGAAAAGGATCTACAGAATCCATCCCTCGCAAATAGCGCATGTACCTATAGATGAAGATCCTCAACAGGTGATACTTGAATATTACGGAGGGAACCGATAAAAGCTGTCAGCAACGTAAACGATTTCAGCCACCAGAGTTATCTTTTGTGAGGTATTTTGTCTGTAGCGTGTATTTTCCTCATATTTTGTCAATGTCATCTGTCAATCGATTGTTGCAGTGTTGCAATATTTAAAATAGCGTGTCGAATTTTTTGCATTTTTTATGTGGCTATTACTCGATTGAATAAAGATGGCATTCATATTTTCAAAAAAAGATATTTCAGAATTTTAAGGGTTGGCATCACTGGTAATATACGAACGAAAAAAAGTATTTATAAAGTAATTTCTGGAACTTTGTTGAGTACATACTTAGCTACATCATTCGTTGTTATTGAATGAATCACTAAACAACATATTTACTCGTATTCAATCTATCTATCTCAGGCTCTATACATATAGACGTATGTATAGTGCCTGAGACGGCGATAGACTCATCATCTGTCACGTTGGCACTTAATCATGTTCGTTGAAAAGTGGGTGTTGTCAATACAACTCCTCTGCCTACCTCTTCGGGGAATACAGGAGTGAGCATATGTATGTATGTATGTCAATCTATCAATCTCTTTAATGAGTGTTAGTGTCCGGAGCAAAGTGACCAGCCGCGTTATTCACTAAGGTTTCTCAGCGTTGCACTTATCGTCGAGTGTCAGTTTTGAAGAAACGAAAATGAACCTTATCCTTTATGTATACATTTCCTATGATTGAAACCAATGCTCGTCGTCGAGTTCAATGCTGAGAATCACCTTATTGAATAACGCGGCAGAAACAGTTACCCAGAACCATTAAAATGACAGGGGCCCAACCATGAGCTCTTATTGCAATGTTGGTTCAGCTGTGCGACAGTGACAGACTTATACACGTGATATACATCTGTCTCATAATAAGAGTAAAACTATCATGGTAATAAGTGGTTATGGTAAGGCCCCTGGGCTCAACTTAATTTATTAATTGCATCACGTATGTGGAGAATCAAAAGAAATTAGCAACGTCCAGTAAGTTTTGATCTAGAATTCCGTTCGGGCCGGTATATTTACTCGGTCTACAAGCAATGAATACAAATAATCCGTTTAGTTGGTACGTGATACATGTTATCCTTGTACAAATTGTTTGTAGCAAGTAATTGGTCGTTATGTGACTTATGACGATATGTGACTTATGTGACTTATGACGATATGTGACTTATGTGACTTATGACGATATGTGACTGTTTTTCTTGTGACACTAACTTGCTTTTTGTGACTTCGTGCGTTTATGAATTTCTGTGAAAACCTTACAAAGAATTCAGGCTATCTACACAAATAATAATCAATCGATTTTTTTTACTTCTTTCAGTATTAGGACATTTTATAAGTTATATCTTAAACATACACTTTTCAAAGAGGTTGCAGGCAGGGGCTTTTTTCGCTCAGAGAATCAGCATTGCTATTCAACGTGGCAATGCTACCAGCCTTCTTGGCACGATTCCGAGACACACCGATTTGGACCAAGTTTCCTACTTGTAAATAGTTCATTGTATAATATTGGAACCTTTGGTTTAGTGACTGCTAAGCTGACTGCTAAACCAACTGTCCCGGATTGTATTCCTGCGTCAGGGCAACCAGTTTATCTGAGCGTTTCTATTTTTGTATTGTCTGGTACCTACCCAAGAATTTATTAGTTTGGGACTAGAGGGCACTGTGTGACAATGTCCAAACATTATTTATTTACTATTTCTGCCCCGCGGTTTCACCCACGTAGACTTGATTTCAAGGGTGGCTTTATTTCGAGGAAACCTATTTTCCGTCGATGAAAGTACCGTTAAAATCCCAGCCGCTTCAAAGATTAGCCGGAACAATTTGGAATTACAAACCGACACTTTGTGTATCTGTATAGATTTGTCGACTATTTTAATCCCAAGGTTTGATCTTTATTCTTGAATAGAATTGGATTACACCGTTATTGATCTAATAAATGTTGAAATCGTCGGCGTCAGCCCACAACGACACGAGTGAAACCAAACAGCTGTGGATCGTAGGATGATCGCAAAATAGGCATTGACGCTCGGCCGATTATAAAAGAGAAGGCGGAAGTTGAATTTATGAAAACATTGATTTAGCAATACATACGCAGTGCAGAAACTCAAATACAAAATCTTTCGATCCAAAACTACTAGAGGATGTTTTTACATATAATCAAATCAATCCCAGAAGAGTCCCGAAGTGCTTATCATAGGTGTCTCAACATCAAATTTTCACCGAAGATCATAAACAATGCAAATTTCGCTGCGGCTTTACCAGAAACCAAAAGCATTCCTATAAAAATATTTTTTTAGTGTTAAATTAACAACCTTGGTATTTGAGAGTGACGGTAATCAAAACAAAAATATATTGCAATTGAAAAAAGTAATTAGCAGTCATGGGATCGACGTCATCTGCACGCATGGTACTCGGGTGGGTGTCTCGTTTCATTTGCGGCTTAGCACGCGTCACAAATTGGATATTTTACGCTACGTCGCTTCGCTTCAGGACGATAAAAATACATTGAGCGTATGTACTACCGTGTACCCACAGTATTGGAATATTAAGGTACGGTAGGGATCTCCTGCAGCCTTTGAAAACATACAATTGCCTATTTTGTTATGGGAGATCCTCAACAATGTTGAACAAAAGATATTACGGGGAGTAGAGAGATATATAAGGTATACCAATTTCCTTGTGGGAAGTGACGTATTGTAAATATAGCTGGTTTGGCTCGAGCTTTTTCACCATAGGCACTATTTTATGTTTACTACAATTTCAGAATAGGTTCAGTTATATGTACTGGTCATCTCAAGCTACGCATTTAGTTATAAGTAGATGTACTAGATTTTTAGTTATTTTATAAATTTTTTGTTCTTTAAATTGTATAATATTTTTGAAAAGAGTAATTACTGAGTTTCTTGCCAGGTTCTTCTCAGTAAATGCAACGTTCCGAACCTGGCGGTAGCATGTATAATCCTGTATAATTATGTCATTCTGACGATTTGAAAGTACTTTGTAAAAAGTCTAATCAAATAAAGATACTTTTGACTTTGACTTTGACTTACTCTGCCCGCGACTTAAGAATTTAAATTTGTGTCTACAGAAATGGTGTTCAGGAAGCTGATTGCGTTACCTCACTGAATCGTTAAACTGTCACCTGAGACGACAGCCAAGTGTTTTGAGAGCTTCTTAAGTAGGACTTTCGCATTTGCCCTCCATGGCCCTAAAGACTCAACCCCAAACAGCAGAAATATATAATTATGACTTCTGCATATTTCCGTTGCTTCAGGTCACACTGCCGCTGCCCCAGCATGTTTCGAAGTTGTATTCAAGTGGCAGCGAGCAAGAGTGTCCACCAGGTCGGGTCCCACACAAGGGGCTTCCCGACACCCCAGGGAACTGACGTCATCCCATCAGGTCTCCATTGTCTTGTGTTATTTATTCTTTAATAACGTAACGTCTGGTTAAATTGAATTTTCTAATAACTTCCGTATCTGGTTATAAAGCATAATTTACTAACTTACTTTCTCAACATATGCCGGAGGGAAACCGCCATGCGTGCCTTAAGTTACAAGATCCTAGATCTGGGGCTTTACCATGACCTCTTATTACCATGATGAGACAGATGTATTTGACGTGTATACATCTATCACTGTCACGCTCAACTATCATTGCAATAAGAGCTCATGGCTGGGCCCTGTAAACGAAAGATCATGATTTTTTTTTAGTATTACACAAAATTTATTCTCATTGTTTCGTTTTTTGCGTTTCATCATAAGAATGAATTGATTTGCACCCTTGCCCCATGCCCAAAACATGGTTTAAACAAAACTCGGACTAAAACTATGTCAATCCCTATTGAAATCTGTACCACAAAAAGAGATGGAGCTACCACCAACCAAGGACTAACGTAGTCTATGTTATGAAATAAGGGGGATGGACACTACTATAGCGTAATGGTGATAACATTAATGTGTATTTCAATATGTATGAGAGAATATATTAATTTCGGTATTTCCATATTCATCATATCAAAGATACGTAATAGCTCAGTATTCTTCACGAAGTCCTATTGAGTTGAAGCCGAACTACGATTTCAGATCACGTGAATACTAAATTGGGAGATGATTTCGATCGAATGACTTGAATCGTTTAACGACATTACGATCGTTTGTTTTACGTGAATTGGTGCACTTCGTTCACGTTTTTTATTGCACAAAAACGCCTTCGCTTCCACTTGTTTCTTAGTTCGCCTTGTCTCTCATGCCTTGGGTCCCGTTATCCGTATGTATATTCACGTAGCACGTCCCGACCAATTAGAACGAGGCATCCCCGATATCCACCCAGCGAGGTTAATATTTTATTGACTCTATAAATCTCTGTTAGTAATTTAGTCGCCGTTTAGGATGGTTGTATCTACCACTGTTTTGATATTGTACTCTGATTTAGGACCTGTAACCCCCTATCACGGGTTTGCCACCGTTTTCGTATTCTATACTCGCTAGCGTCTCCGCCTAATATTAGTATGAGAAATTGTGCAGCGACTCCCAGCGGTGACGTGCTGAACTAAAATATCTCATACAAAAATTGCGAGTGACGCTACCGAGTATATATTACGAAAACGATGTCAAACCCGTGATAGGGGTTACAGGTCCTAAATCAGAATGGTATCAGAGGGGTACTATTTCACATGATAGATAGTGTAGAATGAATTGTGAAGTGTTACATAGATTAAATAAATTAAATAAAATAGTTTTATTTATGTTTATATGTGAATATGCCCTTGGAACTCTGTGGATCAAAATGTATCGATATAGAGTAGTTGTGTCTGTGCAAACACTATTTATTGTCAAATATTGTCTTTAGACAGAATTATTACGAAGGTTTGCGAACGTCTCAAGGGCCGTCACCGTAACGACTGTGCATGCAATACCTTTCTGTAACTCCAACGTTACATGTTCAAAGTACTTGTATACTATAATAGTAATTGTGTTCCTCGGGGCGTAACGATTATATTTAATCCCCTTAAAAATTTTCTTCTTCATCCTAAAGTCTGATCAAACTACGTCAGAATCACACAAAAATCTATCTCTTCTTTTTAAAATTAGCTCAAAAACGTTAATATTCTTTGAATATTTTGTTATGACCGCAGCATCTCTTATTAATTTCGATTGCAAATGAAAGCCTCATTAAACTTAGTGTTAATTTCATTCTAGACAGAGATGAAAGACGTTGGGAAAAATATTAATTAATTAGCTAACATGTAAGTATCTACTCTGAAATGCAAAGCTGGCATTTTCAAAAGGAATGCTTAATAATACGGAACATTTAATATATTCAGGTAAATAAATGAGTAATCGTAGTTTTGCTTGGAGGAAAATTATCTTTTAGCATGAAAATCAAATTTGATAAATGTATTTAAATAGTATAACGTGTTTTGTGTATCAATACATATAAAATTAATTTCCTGACTATTCTTTCTAGGGACATGAAATTTTAAGTATATATTTTGTAAGATGTATGAATGAGTAACTACTAATAAAGGGTATTCCGAATATCAAAATTAAAAATTAAGAATATAATTATTTGATTAGACTTTTGACAAAGTACTTTCAAATCGTCAGATCGACAAGATTACATGGGATTATACATACCACCGCCAGGTTCGGTTGGTTGATTTTACTGAGAAGAACCTGGCAGGAAACTCAGTAATTATTCTTTAAAAAAAAGGTAATTTTACAATTTTTAGTAATAAAATATACGAGTAAATCTTAAAAATAATATATAAGTCCATGGACGCATCACGATATATCGGGTGAAATAAAACGCGGGTGAAGCCGCGGAAATGAAGCTAGTAGAGCTGTTTATATGTAGCACTGATGTAGGGCAGATGAATTCAAAACATTTTCCCAGTCACCTCAAGGTAGTCTCAATATATTTTACGATGTAATGAAATAAACGCAGTCAGACGAGGTCGATCGTTTTTATCATCCACATACGATAATTAAAAGTGTCTCAGTGACTAATAATACAAATAAAATATTATCTATATCTACACATATGAATAAAATTGAAGTGTCTGTTTGTAATTCCAAAATTACATCTTTTCACTAAATGCATATGATACACGGTACTGATATAGAAAAACCAATTTTAAAATATTTCTCGATCTGTCCGTGTTTGTCTGTCCGTTTGTTCCGGCCAATCTCCGAAAGGGCTGAACCGATTTTAACGTGACTTTCACTGGCGGATAACTAATGTTACAAGGAGTAAGTTACACTACTATTAATTAAAAAAATATTTTAAGAGTCAGCGGGCCACCTATATAATTAAGTTTACGCTTGTGAAACCGCGGGGCGTAGCTAGTAAAGAATATAAAATAATTGAATTGGAGGTCTTATTTATATAAGCACCTTATCATCTTCTTCGTCGTGGTTACAATTAAAATAAGCTTTATCAGCAACTATAAAAACTTTGTTATTTAGTGTTTTTCTCGAGGAGCTCGTGGCACAGTTGCTATTGGGCATATAATTCGATCAGTGAAGTTAAGCAACCCTAACCCTAGCCAATAATTGGATGGGTGACCTCCCGAGTTCCCTCCGTGCCTCGGAGAGCACGTTAAGCCGTCGCCGGTCCCGGTTGCCAATTAACATTTATATTTAAGTACTGTAACATCTAGTACATTTAGTAAAATAAATGACAATGTCATTTAATTCTAATCTAAATATTGATAGAAGAAGTAATCGGCATACAACATACAAAACGATCTTTATCCCTAAGTATGTAATACTAGCTGAAGTTACGCGGTTTCACCCGCGTAGTTCTCGTTCCAGTGGGAGTACGGGGATAGAATGGAGCATATGCTACTCGCAGATAATGTAGCTATCCATTGCAGAAATATGTTTTCTAATAGTTCCAGTAGTTTCGGAACCTATTCATTACAAACATACTTACATAAAAATATTCCTAATATTAGTATAGATCAGGATAGAATTGCAATCTATGAGTCAACCAACAAAATAGGTTAGGAATATTTACAAAGATCTGTCTGCAACAAATCTTTGAGATGTCTTTGTTGAAATGATAAATGGATTCTTGTTTCAACTCTATATTTCTCAATTTATAAAACTTGTTGTAAGAAATCAATCTTTACGAAAGACAACAAACTGAGTGGCGTTGATAAGCAGCTGTCAATGTCAAATCAAATGTGTTATAAACACACAACATTGTTGCAACATATGGACATAATCGGGACACCTGATATTATATTTTAAACCCAAGCCTTCCCTGAAGAGTTCACAAAGGGATAGGCAGAGGCGTTAGTGTAAATACCAAATTTTCACCGAAGTGCCAAAGGTGGAAGATGCGTCTATCGACATCACCGGCCATTCATAAGTGTTTGAATTTCTTTCTAGACAAATGCAGTTTTCCTGACGATGCTTAAAGTATTGATGGGTTATAAGTACATATGCATTTAGCCAAATGGTGTAATTTTGGAATTACAAACAGACACTTCAGTTTTATTTATCTGTATAGATAAAGATGTATCATAAGCGATTTCTCAAAGATATTTTAGAATATCATGAAGCTTTTGATGTCAAATTAATTAACGCTCAAATGGTTCTCAATAATTAGCTAATTAACGACCCATAGGAGAGTTTTGGAACAATATCTTCAAACAACAGAGTTTAGTCAAACGACAAAGTACCGAAGTTATAAAATAATTAATTCCAACGTTTGAAAGATTTTAATGAGTAATTAAAATGGCAATGAATCGCCTACATAATACTGTTGTATATTATTTTGTCTCGATCTTAGTTTTTCTCGTGTCTTATATTATAGAACTTGGTTTATTTTTCACTGACGTTTTCTCATATACGTATGTATGCTAAAAAAAGGGAAAACAAATCGCCCCGTAGGCTGGAAGCCTCACGTCTGTGCCACCATAATTTGACAGTCAAAACGATGTTTTCCAGAATCCCCCTACAAACAAAATTTTATTACACTGGTGGAGCCGTTTCCGAGATTCAGATTCTTTTATATACAAGAATTGCTCGTTTAAAGGTATAAGATTATACGAGCGAAGTCACAGACAAATCCTTGTACAATAATAAAATGTAAAGACCTTGTGTATATGTTTTCCAGACGGCCAGGCTCGCCCATGACGTCACTAGAAATAGTAAAACTATTAATACCTTTACGATCGACACGTAATAGTGCTCATGTGTTAGAAAATTTCACAATTACACCGTTTTATTTGACCATCGTTTATGATGGTCATTTGGTATAACTTATGTGAATATGGTTTACTTTCGCGCAATATAATGTTTGCTATATATTTTTATTGCGCTAGACTTCAACGCCTGAAATATAAAATGTTTGTGTTGAATATCTTGCCTTACGCATTACATACACAGAGAGGTACACGGCAAAGAATAAATACACTCTATACAAAGTACTTAACTATTGTCAAGGTTTAGTTAGACATGGCGATTAACGAAATAAATTTATAGAATAGAATAGAATATTTATTTATTAAGCCACAAAATGTGTACATAATTTCCTTGTGTAGCTTATAAATTAATGCCGTATAAGCTAACATTAAGCTCCTTCCCGAACTAGGTTGTCTGTTATAGAGCGAATGTGAGGGGAAGTGTCTGTAGAGGGCGTTCAAGCAAGAACCACCACTAAATTTTCTCAGCGTCGCACTCGTTGTCGAGTATCGGCTTCAAAGAAACGAAATGAACCTTATCCTATATGTAATATGTATCAATTTCCTATGATTGAAACCAACGTTCGTCGTCGAGTTTGTCGGTGAGAAACCTTAGTGAATAAGCTTTTTCGGAAAGGTCAAATTTAGAGCACTATGAAGTATGAAGATTATGCAACTGTACTGATTAGTATGAAAGGAAGTATGTAAGGATCATAGCATGTGGTAGACGGTGGACTCTGCATATCCCCATGGGATGCATGCGTTAACATTTGTATGTATATTATGTACACTAGAGATTGAAGTTGATATTTTTTTTCCGTATCGATAAAACATTATTAATTCAACTTTCTTCTAAAATATTGAAAGTTATCAAAGAAACAACGATTTATATGCAATAATCATATTATATAATACGCCTCGGAATCCTCAGATTCATCCATAAATAGCACCTGTAATGCCTGAGACGGATGACTTTGCTAATATGCTTGTGGGGGCTGGTCATCTCAAGCTACTCATTTAATTATAAGTAGATGTACTACATTTTTAGTTATGTAAATTTTTATCGACATTTGTGCATTGGAACATTGTCCATGAGCTTATGTTTCTAAAATTATTTATTTTGTATTCTTTAAATAGCATAATATTTTTGAAAAGAGTAATTACTGAGTTTCTTGCCAGGTTCTTCTCAGTAAAAGCAACCTTCCGAACCTGGCGGTAGCATGTATAATTATGTCATTCTGACGATTTGAAAGTACTTTGTAAAAAGTCTAATCGAATAAAGATACTTTTGACTTTGACTTTGAATAGTAGCTATTTACAATCAGTAAAAAGTGGGTCCTGAAACGCCATTGGCGACCCATTCGGAGACACTGGTAGTATGAAGATTTTTTTATAACTAAAAACATATGGAAATAAAATGTGTCATGATAATACAGACGGGATTTAATCATTTATTTTAATAAAACCTTAGGGTAACCGTGTCGAAACTCGGCACTAATACGAGGAAATTGCCGCGGAAAATAATTACAGCGCAGTGTCATACCGCCACGGTGTCGACATTTATAAACTTCGGTAATTAATCTTGGTAAGCCCTCGGTATGCGTGTTTTATTACGCTTTATTCGCGCGTAAAGCTGAAATTCGGGTGGTACATGCGTGAGCATTACCTGCAGACATTTGTTTTAATTATTTCGTACTAATAACTGGGTCGATTACCCTACATTTGTGACGTCATTTGGATGGCGAAACCTTATTAATCTGCGAGCATCCTTATATTTTATATGTACTATTATATCTGTTTTAATGCTACGTCATAATATATTCTTGGACACATGGAGCTTTTCACAAAATCCCTATCTGCTTACACTTTTCCTGTGGTTTTCACCATTGCACACATTGATTACATCTGTGAAGCCTTGGTTGCCTTGGAGCTTGAGTAAGCGCCTCTCGTACCAATGATTTTTTTCTAAAAATCCTATGTACATTGATTACACACCACGTGCTTTATAGTGAAGGAAAACATCGTGAGGAAACCTATATATTTCTGAGAAGTCATTCAATGACGTATGTATAGTATGTGAGATGGCGATAGACTCGCCATCTGTCACTTTGGCACTTAATCATCTTAGGTGAGAAGCGGGTGTTGTTATTACAACACCTCTGTCTACTCCCTCGGGGAATACAGGCGTGGGCATATATGTGTAAGTATGTAAGTCAGTACATCAATCACTTTCACTTAGAAATCCAACGAATACCTCAACAAAGCGAGTATACGGCAATTTTTTGGTTTAATTAGGCTACAATTGCCATGCTCACAAATATTTGTAATATTTTAGTTATTATATTTGACAATTGAGCATTTGTGCTGTGTCCATGGGCTTATATTCATGAGATATAAATACTGTAACCAAAAACATTGTATAATATATATTTTTTTAAAAGAGTAATTGTTGAGTTTCTTGCCGGGTTCTTCTCAACAAAAGCTACCTTCCGAACCCGGTGGTAACATTTATAATCATGTATAATGTATTTTGTGTCCTTCTGACGATTTGAAAGTACTTTGTAAGAAGTCTAATCAAATAAAGATATTTTGAGTTTGAGTTTGAGTTTGAGTTACATACATATGCTTACGCCTGTGTTCCCCGAAGGGTCAGGCAGAGGTGTTGTAATCACAACACCCACTTCTCACCGAAGATGATTGAGTACCAACGTGACAGATGGTGAGTCCATCGCCGTCTCAGACACTATAATGGAATTACTTCTCAGAAATATGGAGGTTTCCTCACGATGTTTTCCTTCACCGTAAAGCACGTGGTGTGAAATTACTGTACATAAGTTTTTTTTTAGAAAAACTCATTGGTACAGGCCCCGCTGGGATTCGAACTTGCGTCGTTTGCGTAGCAGGCTACTGCTCAAACCTCAAGGCCACCATGACTAATAAGGCTGCGTGGTAGAATTAGCAGATCACTGGAAATATTATTTATTTTTTGTGTATATATTTTCCGTATACCATTATCCTGTTAACATCAAAGGCTTTTTCATCGTAATAGTAAACGGGATATAGAAAAATATTGATGTTTTCTCAACTTTATCATATTATACGAGAGTTAAACGACTGACTGAGCTATAAATAGAAGAACGCCTGGTATTCTTATTCCTTTTGGTATATTTGGCTACAGGGGCCCAACCATGAGCTCTTATTGCAACGTTATTACAGTTGTTTGACAGTGACAGACTTATACATGTCATGTACATCTATCTCATAATAAAACTATCAGGGCAATAAGAGGTTATGGTAAAGTCCCTGGTCGTTCTATCTCTTCTTATATTCTTATATTACAGAGAAAAAAGATTTATAATTTATTTGTAAGTGTTCAATATATATATTTTACACTATATATACATATATATTTTACAGACAGAAATTTCAGAGACCGGGAACAAACGTTTTTTGAAGTCAGTACCGTATATGCTTTCATATGCATTTAGTGAAAAGTTGTTATTTTGGAATTACAAATAGACACTTCAATTTTATTTATATATATAGATAATGTTATATACTTGACCTATACAATTCTTAAGTTTACACGATAAACATTGCCCATTTATTGTTCACGTTCCCACCATTAAAAAAATATTTTTTTACTTTATCTTTTGAGTACAACCATTTTGGGATAAAACATCGTAATTGGCAATTATTAGGAGCTTGCGGTGAACATCGTAAAAAACATCTTTACTGAATTGCTCGTTTCGCATTTTACGTCTGGAGAATTTAATTAATTAATTTTTTTAATTGAATATTCAAAGAAATATAATTATTATCAGAGGATTTCAACAACACAGGAAAAATTTGCATTCTTAGTAAGTCTTTTCTTGCAAATATCCTAAGTTGACGTGTGAGCGATCAATTAGAGCTCTCTTAAATAATCTACTTGAGACGATAGTAAAATCTTTATTCGATTAGACTTTTTACAAAGAACTTTCAAATCGTCAGAAAGACACGATTACACAGGATTATACATGCTACCGCCAGGTTCGGAAGGTTGCTTTTACTGAGAAGAACCTGGCAAGAAACTCAGTAATTACTCTTTTAAAAATAATATTTTTACAGCTTTGGGTAATTCAAAATATCTTTATTGATTAGACTACATGCAAATATTTTCAAATCGTCAGAAGAATACAAAAAATACACACATGATTATATATGTTACCACCGGGTTTGGAAGGTTACTTTAGTTGAGAAGAACTCGGCAAGATACTCAACCATTACTCTATAAAAAAAATTCACAATGTTTTATGGGTACAAAGTGATGAATACTGTAAAGTGATAAACGTTCTAAGCAATTAGATACATTGGATGTGTACGTATCAAAATTATGACCACTTCAGTGAACGCTATTTCAATGTAAATACGCTACATATGCTCACGCCTGTATTCCCCGCTAGGGTAGGAAGAGGCGTTCTTATTATTACGTAAATATTTCGTCAAATATAATTAATTCCCATGTTATAGTTGGCGAGCCAATTTCCATTAACCGGGATTATCTGGACTCCGGGATGCTACTGGGATAAGATAGGATGTAAAGAAAATGCAGGAGGAGCTCGTGGCACAGTTGCTATTGCGCATATCATTCGATCAGCGAAGTTAAGCAACCCTAACCCTACCTAGTAATTGGATGGGTGACCGCCCGAGTTCCCTCCGTGTCTCGGAGAGCACGTTAAGCCGTCGGTCCTGGTTGTCAATTTATCATCTTTGGCAATCGTTACAGGTCAGTCGGAGGACTAAAATAGTCTGACAACTGGTTTAACCCAGATCACAGATTTTCCTCGTAGAAGGGGTTACGAAGGTCAGATGGCAGTCGCTTCGTATAAAAATCAGGTGATCAGCCACATCGGGTTGAATCAAGTGCCGACCCCAACAATGTATGGGATAAGGCCCGGGAGATGATGATGTAAAGAAAATGCATAAAACATACGAAAATAATGCTCCTCAATACGTTATAGAAACATTTATTACATTGTAAAAATATATGTGATGATCCGATGGAGAGCCGTGGTGGCCTTGAGGTTTGAGGAGTCGCTGCTACGCAAGTTCGAATCCAATCGGGGCCTGCACCAATGACTTTTTTTAAAAAACTTATGTACAGTGATCACACACCACGTGCTTTATGGTGAAGGAAAACATCGCGAGGAAACCTGCATATTTCTGAGAAGTAATTCAAAGACGTATGTAAAGTGTCTGAGACGGCGATGGACTCACCATCTGTCACGTTGGCACTTAATCATCTTCGGTGAAAAGTGGGTGTTGTAATTACAACACATCTGCCTACCCCTTCGGGGAATACAGGCGTGAGCATATGTATATGTGATGATCCTTAAACATTTAATAAATCTTTTTTTACTACGCCCCATTTTCTCATTAGGAGTAGATTTAGGGACACCGGTAAAAAAAGGAATAAAAGAAATAGGTCAAGTACGTGCCGACGCGAATTAAATTAAGCCCCGGTGAAAAAGTTTATATCGTGTCATCTGACTAATTAAAAATATTTTTTGTGTAACGACGATTTTTTTGCGGTATTTAAGGTAGTTTTTATTTTAATTTTTTTCGCTAACTTAATAGAGAATTCGATGGTGGGCTGGGGAATAAATAGCACGTGGCATAGTCTTATTATTTTCATAAATTATTATAAAATGAAGAATTATGATTACAACCGCTCATAAATCACACCGTGAGTAGGTTTTTGAAAGTGTCACTTTCAAGTTTCACGTAGTTCCCTTTCCCTTGGGAGTATGAGGATAGATTATAGCCTATGTTACTTGCTGAAGATGTAGCTATCCATTGCTGAAAGAATTTTTCAAATCGGTCAAGTAGTTTCTGATCCCATTCAGTGCAAACAAACAAAATCTTTCCTCTTATTAATCTCTCTCTCTCTCTCTAGTCGTTCCCTCATGACCGAGGATCGTGGTCATCAACGAGAGGTCCACACTTGGAGTGAACTATTTCCATCGGCTTCTGTCCATCGCAGCCCTGACAACGGAGCTAAACCTCGGGGACCTAGAGTCTTTTATTTGGTCGGTCCATCTGTTAGGAGACCGGCCTCGGGCTCGTTTGCCATTTGTGTTTCCTACTACGATCAATTTCTCCAGACTCTCATTACCCCTTCGCATTATGTGGCCAAAATACGAAAGTATTTCCTCTTATTAATATTAGTGTAGAAAACATTATTTACAATCAGTAACGTTTTGTAACGCCATTTTTGTCTAAAAGTCTAACGAACAAGCATCTAATCAGTAATAAAAGATCCAGTCTTTGCCAAATAGGAATCCTCAATATCGGTGCCAACTAACTATATAGTATATACGTTGTATATAAGCTCAACCTATGTTAAATGCCAAGCTCACTCCGAGAGACTATAACGTCAACGTCCTAGGTACACATTCCCTATATACTAGTACTTGTAACCAAAGTGCACTGTTTCTATCCTATTTACTGTGTAATATTTATTGAAATATAATATCAATTAAAATAATTATAAAACATACTGTTTGGAAATCCAAATTATCAGTTTTTTACTTAATGTATGAATATCATACTTGCATCATCATACAGGGGCGGCGGCAGTGTGTGCAGAAAACCTCAAGCGGCGGAAATATGCAGATATCAGTCATAATTGTATATTTCTGCCTTTGGGGTTGAGACTTTGGGGCCATGGGGGCCAAATGCGAAAGTCCTTTTTAAGGATCTTTCAAAACGCCTGGTTGACGTCTCTGGTGAGGGTCGAGCTGGTTGTTACCTCGGTCAGAGGATTAGCTTAGCGATCCAGCTTACTGGGCACCATTCCCGCAGACACTATTTTAAATTCCGTGTTTTATTTTTATATTTTATTTTTATTATATTTTTCTTTTTCACTTAGGTTTTTAGTTATTAGATTATATTTTTAAGGTTTTTAGTTGTGTAACACTCATTAATTTATTTAATTGTAAATGTAGCGCATTAATAAATGAACTTGCTTATACGCAAATTACATTTAAATATAAAACCCATCATTACTTTACTAGAAATAGAAATAATATGGATTTAATTACATCAGAACCTTATACGGAAGAATATCAGATTTGAGGGACAACTCTACAATAAGCTACCAAACCATGTAAAGTTCTACATCTCTCACTGTATTTAAGAAAAGACTAATGATGTACATCCTTCTAGATAAACCTTAAATGTTTATTAACTTCGGCAGTTCCAATGCAAACATGCGCTTTGGAACCTTTTAAATCTTTTTTCTCTTGTATAAGTGAACGATTGTACGATCTTTTTTTGAGAAAATAAATTTCTTTAGACCGAAAAAATATTTTTCTCTGTTCTTTTTGTGTGATCTCGAAAAAAATCGGCTGGACAGATTTTAACAGGACTTCCACTGTCAGATAGCTGATGTTATTAGGAGTAACGTGAACTACTTTTATTAAAATCAAGTTTACGGGGGTGAAACCACTGGGCACAGCGAATTATAGGGAGGTAAGAGGTCACCAGAGACGTCAACCTTGCGTTTTGCGGACTTCTTAACTGGACTTTCGCATTTGGTCCCCTTACTGTGTTATGTTATCTAGGTCTGGGGTTGTGCACTAGCCTTTACAAAGAACACGAGTACACATCACAATCTGGCCAGATGGCGAATGGACCTACTGGGTAAGACGTATGCGAAACCAGAGGACTACAAGCTCTTCCCCATGGGCAAGATCTGCCGGCTTGTTCAGGGAGTATTTGAGGAGTCAGGTACGTAGAGCAAAAGGACAAGGGCGGTACAAAAAATCCCAAGGGTCAACGTGCTTCCGGGCAACCGGACACCATAATGCCACAAAACAAGATAAGATAAGACACATCATAATCAATGATCACAATAAATTAGAAGAAATAAAGTTAGGTATCAGAAATAAAGGTACTCAACCTGGTAGTTCTAGTAAGTAATGTGTTTCTGTAATCGCAATTCTGTGTTCATTATACATACGCTCATGCCTGTATTCCCCGAAGGAGTAGGCCGAGGTATACTTATTTAACATGACGTAAAAGGCGATGGCCTATTGCTATTAACCGTGAACTAATGCAGACTCCAGGAACTAGAATTCGAATCCAGGAACTGGTGTTCTGTAGTTGCGTTTTGCGTTCAAAATAGTGATTTTGTCAATTTTTACCGTAATCTATCCATCTATATCCATACGGATAAATTTAATTGTCTCTGTTAAGTCTCTGTTTCACTACATGGATATGACATATTAAATTAAAAATGTTCTCTGTCTGTCTGTTCGTCCCGGATATTCTCGGATGGACCGATTTTAACGGAGCTTTCACTGGCAGAAAAATATTTTATGAGGAGTAACTCAGGCTACTTTTATTTAAAAAAAACAAGGGTTCCGTGTAATGAACTCTACCCGGGTGAAATCGCGGGGCATAGCAAGTAATATATATTCTTTTAATATTTAATTTGATTAGGTTTTTACCCCGTTTTTGAAGTAAAATCGATTAGTAAATATCAACTTATATAAATCTTGGGTCGAATTATATTCGTTTATATATCTTTGGGTGCATTGTGTGAAAGATGATAATGCAAAAGAGGGAGTGAAGACAGATATGGAAGAGAAAAACACATTGCGCCGACCACAAAAACATGGGATAGGTAACAAGGGCAGGGGGTTCATGATGATTCGTAAATATATCTTTTTGTGTATAAAAACACTATCAATGAACACGTACATTATCAAAATACATAATAATTGTTAGTCCGTTTGTTCTGGGTAATCTACAACACGGCAGCAAGACTATTACAGGCAGGTAGCTGAGATGTTACAAGACTGTGAAAAATTAACTTAAATACATTCGGTGCTGGATAACTAAAATAATACCCATGAAATTTCGACTACCCTGATGAGATCGTAGCTTGTCTATACCAATATTATTAAGAAGAAAGCTTTGTTTTTTTGTAACGAATTAATAAAAAATAATTCACTAATAAAGAGCCGTGGTGGCCTCGGGGTTTCAGCAGTCGCCTGCTACGCAAGCGACGCAAGTTCGAATCCCAGCGGGGCCTGTACCAATGAGTTTTTCTAAAAAAATACTTATGTACAGTGATTTCACACCACGTGCTATACGGTGAAGGAAAACATCGTGAGGAAACCTGCATATTTCTGAGAAGTAATACAAAGACGTATGTATAGTGCCTGAGACGGCGATATACTCACCATCTGTCACGTTGACACTTAATCAAATTCGGTGAAAAGTGGGTGTTGTGATAACAACACCTCTGCCTACCCCTTCGGGGAATACAGGCGTGAGCATATGTATGTAATTCACTAATATAATGCTTCATTATTGCATATTCTGTACTGTTAATTGAGGTTAATAAACGATCCGTAATAACACGCAAGCAAAGCCACGGATGGAAGCTACTAATAAATCACTGTTAATTGTAGGTACCAAAAAGTCTTGGGCGAAATTCTCTTTGAAGTTTTCCAACCGCGCGATTATCGGTGTTTATAAATGGAACACGAGTTTAAAACGGTTCTGTTTTTGAAACGAAAGTTGTTACGGAATTTTAGAACACTTCAAATTATTTACAAAAACAGCCAGTGCCGTTTAAAGAAAACAATATTCAATCGCTCAAATCAATGACGACTCACCTGTAGTCCTAGATAAAGAAACGCTAATAAAAACGATATATTGGTCATCTCAAGCTACGCATTTAGTTATAAGTAGATGTACTAGATTTTTTGTTATGTTAATTTTTATCGACATTTGTGCATTGGAACATTGTCCATGAGCTTATGTTTTTTCAAATTATTTATTTTGTATTCTTTAAATTTATATTTTTGAAAAGAGTAATTACTGAGTTTCTTGCCAGGTTCTTCTCAGTAAAAGCAACCTTCCGAACCTGGCGGTAGCATGTATAATCCTGTATAATTATGTCATTCTGACGATTTGAAAGTACTTTGTAAAAAGTCTAATCGAATAAAGATACTTTTGACTTTGACTTTGACTTTGATACCAAATGTATGGGAATGTGGTAAATTCTCAACATTCATAAGTGCCTTAACAAGGCCTAAACTGAATAAATATTTTTCATTTTCATTTTCAATGACATAAATCAATCATATGATACATGTCACTGACTGCCTCGTTGGTCTAGTGGTTAGTGGGTTCGCCTGCCGATCACGTGGTCCTGGGTCCTGGGTCAATTTCCAGGTCACGAAATTCACAATAAAATGCCCGGAGTTTGGAAGTTGGCGGTGTTTCCACCCCCGTGCCTCGGGGAGCACGTTGCACCGTTGGTCCTCCGCCTGATCTCTCTCCGGTCGTGTCGGATTGCCTCCCATCGGACTATGAGAGTGAGGCAATAAAGAGTGCACCTGTGTTTGCGCACACACTTGTGCACTATAATATCTCCTGCACACATGACTGATCCTCGTTGAGATTAGCCGCCGTAACCGAAATTCGGTAGGAGATCATTATTACATGTCATTCCTATACATTTTGGAACTTTACTGGAATTACCTTACGTATGAAATCACTTTCCTTGATAAGCAATGAATATTTTTCATGCTGTTTTGTTTGCATTCAATTAGAAATTTTCTCATTGGTCTAGTGGTTGCAAGTGCTACGTTGGTCAATGCCTTATTAGGTTTATCCAACCTTAATTACTCAGGAGCAGCCCAGAGTCCCCGTTAATGACAATATTCTATTACATAGAACTTAAACATAACTCGCAAAATATGGGTGCACTATAAGCACTGCCTACCCCTTTGGTAATACACGCGTGTAAATATATAAGCAATATGATATTTCCTCTGATTATTGTATCGGTGGCCGTCATAAGGATCCTAAAAAAATAATTTATTTTATCGTAGGATATTTGACAGTGGTATTTTTAATGTTTCAAACAACTGATGTATTTGTAAGTAATCTTATTGAAATTTGTGGCGAGACATTTTCTTTGATATTTTGGTAATCAGAAAGTTTATTACGTTTCTATCGCATATTTATTTATCGTGTTCAGAAGAAAGCTGTACAACGGTCGATTGGAAAAAAATAATTCCAAGAACTTACAACAAAAAAATAAATCACACATGTTCTAATCCCAGAGCATTATTATTATAAAGAGGAAAGGTTTGTATGTATGTTTGTAACGAATTTGCTCAAAAAGTAATGGACTGATTTTAAAAATTCTTTCACCATTTGATTGCTACAATATCACTGATTAGTGATTATTATTATTATTAGTGAAATTAGTTTTATCCCGGTAATCCCACGAGAACAAGTACTACGCGGGTGAAACCGCGTGACGTCCGCTAGTATAATATAAGATACGATTAAATAAAACATTTCTTAACGTTTTATGTAACCATTAACTTTAAGAAAATATGCTCGAGAATAGTCGTAAAGCTCACCGCCCATTAAACTCGGGGCTGGGAAGAAGTAAATTATATGAAAATTACTTTACCTTCCCGTTAGTGTGCCTTTGTGGATATAAAAAATAAAAATGCCTGTACAAGAAAATATATACCTAATTCTTCATATTTCATACTATAATTTTTTAATTTTTTTTTTGATGTTTATTAAATGATGTTTAACGTGTTTTGGTAATGTATGATTAATATTAATAATAATAATAATATATGATTATATTGGGGACGTACGAAAATTGCGATGATTGAAAACTTTATGTAAAAATACAATAATTAAATCATTTAAATACATTTAAGTAATAAAATGAAAATAGCCTGAATTAAATAAATAAAACGCTAGCTCGTTTATTTGTTCAAGCAAGATCGACGAGCTAAATGAAACAGTATAAAACCGTTCAAATTGAATCATCACTTATTTATTCATAGTATCGTATTCGTAAATAAACTCAGCGGAAATCGTACCAAGGAAAACAGAAAAACGATAACCGACCTAATAACATTATCTCTCGGAGAATACCGATACATACAGTAAGCAGATTTACTCACACAAGAAAAAAACACACGAATGATAAATAAACAAGATTATAAGTACTTACCATGGGAGGCACTAAGGGTGTCTTGAAATAACTTAACTAACACACACTAACATAACGTCCAATGTCAATACACACAAATAATGTCGTCCTCACTCACACAAACACAAAACGCACAGACATTGATGTTGAATGTCAGATTCTTTATTTGAAATCGTATTCGAAATTGGGACGTCAGCACGATTCGCCGCACGGATAGCCGGCGCAACGGTCGGGGAGCTTGTGGCGCCCGCCCGAGCTTGCGTGATTCGCGCCCGCCCTCCCGCTCACATAATTTTAGTCAGTCTACCACCATAAAAATATTTATTTCGCGACCGTATTGCGCAATGCATAAATTGTGGCACTCAAACATGCACCTAAATGTACTATAAACATTCTTAATATGCCTCCATTCACCTAAATGTTTTACTTTAAAACGCTGTGACTTTTAAAAATATGAAGGAAATAGGTGTAATTAAGCTCGATTCTTGGCGGACCCGTTAGGAATAGGCAGAAATATTTTCTTTTTTCAGATTAATTAGAAAGATTTTTCTTACGAAAAGGGCTGAAACGTGTAAAAAATACTAATCAAAGTGGAACTGTGCCGCGCAATTTTTCGGGAAATTGAGTTTTTCATTCAAATTGAACTTATTCAACTCAAAGGTTTCTTTGCTGAAGCTAAACACTTCTAAGATATTTGATACAATTAATGGAAATTTGTGACTTTTTGCTGCGAGTGTTTTCAAATATTTGGCTAATTTGTAGACAGTCATGGAGACAAGTGACAATATTTTTTAAACGATACCAAAAACTGACTATAAATATTTGAACGTATAAATTCAATACGCATGCCTACGCGAGAATTCACTGCAGTTACAATCATTTTTCCTTGTAACTATTAACTAATAAAAAAAGACGTCTATCTTCCACAGTTCAATCTAACATTCTCAACTTCTTTGAACATGTGTCGCGACGTGGAGACGCAAGCATAGAGCGTCTGGTGGTGCAGGGTCAATTCGAGGGTACTAGGGCACGTGGCAGATCACCAATGAGATGGACGGACCAGATAAAGGCTGTGATGGGTGTTCCTACTATCAACGAATCCTCCCGTAATGCAGCAGTCCAAAATGAATGGCGCCGTTTTGTTCAGCAAGCCACCAATTCTGACATTACGACCACGACCGCTCTGCCAAGAGTGTAACGATTGAAAAGAGGATTAACTAATGATTATCAAATCGCTTCGGGTATCACATGGACTCATAAAGTTTTTGTTATATGAATCGAGGCTTTTGTTTTAATTGATTTCAGAAAAAGACTTCACTATTCTGCTTAACGTTACATACTTACAATCCAATGTAATCTATGTCTATATCTATATATAAATAAAATTGAAGGGTGTGTATTTCCAAATTAACAGCTTTTCACTAATTGCATTATGGAAGTATATAAGGTACTCACATCAAAAACATTTTTTTTCTTTCTGCCAGTCTGTTTACTCCGGCTAATCTCCGAAACGGCTGGACCGATTTTAACTGGACTTTCACTGCCAGATAGCTAATAGTCCAAGGATTTATTTTAAGCATTAGGGTTCTGCGGGCCAACCATGACCACGATTCGCTTTCATGATATTGTTACAAATTCGATTATATTTATATTCGATTCGAAAAAGTATTTGCTAGTAAAAAAGCTGTTCTCTTTCTATTTTTGTTTTTCTCTTCACTATATTTGGTGAAAATTGAGGAGCTCGTGGCACAGTTGCTATTGCGCATATCATTCGATCAGCGAAGTTAAGCAACCCTAGCCCTAGCCAGTAATTGGATGGCTGACCGCCCGAGTTCCCTCCGTGCCTCGGAGAGCACGTTAAGCCGTTGGTCCCGGTTGCCAATTTATCATCTTTGGCAATCGTTACAGGTCAGTCGGAGGCCTAAAATAGTCTGACAACTGGTTTAGCCCAGATCACAGATATTCCTCGTTAAAGGGGTTGCGAAGGTCAGATAGCAGTCGCTTCGTATAAAAATCAGGTGATCAGCCACATCGGGTTGAATCAAGTGCCGACCACCACAATGTATGGGATAAGGCCAGGGCGATGATGATGATATTTGGTGAAATAAGAGGGTCCTTTTACACTTTTGTTATTCATTACACAAATGTTAGTCAAAGGTCGACGCCCTCCACCACTCCATCTACTGATTCCTACGTTACGGGACGAATGTAATTTAGACATTTTATGTCTTGTCCAGTGTTTATTTTGACAGTTTTATATGCACTTAAAGTTTAAATTACCTCGACGGTGGGTCTGGTTTGTGTCTTATATGTTCTTTAGGAAAAACGTTTGATAGAAGTGGAATCTACATCTATACAGATAAAATTGAAGTGTCGGTTTGTAATTCCAAAATAACAGCTTTTCACTAAATGCATATGAGAATATATAGGGCGAACACATAAAAAACCCTCTTTTAAAAAAAAATCTGTTTGTTTGTTCCGGGTAATCACCGAAACGACTGGACCGATTTTAACGGGACTTTCACTGTCAAATAGCAAATTTTTACTTTTATTTAAAAAAGCATAAGGTTTCTGCGGGCCACTCATGAAATTAAGTCTACCTGGGTGAAACCGCAGGGCACAGCTAGCATCAAATAAAGTAATATTTTTATTACATTATGCTCGCGACTTAACATCATGTTAAAAAACTTTACGAGCAGTTAGGAATCTAGTAACAAATCGTTCTCAATAACACACTCACACAGTCGCACGCATCTACGGGAAAATAAGCGAAACAGGCTTAATGACAGTAGGAGGTGTTACCTCGTTTCTGGTCGCGTATACGTCCGATAGGTGGATATTAAATGGAGGATACAGGCAACTGACAACCACTAAGAACTAGAACCGCGGTTCCAGTTGCCTGATAGCATTTTTGAATCGGTCGACTGGACCACATACCAAAGTAGCTTTCATGTACAGTAAACAGAAAAATCTTAACGTTATACAACATAGTATTTTGCGATATGCGTATCTCGTTAATGAGTATATATGTAGCAATTCTTGTATATATATATATAGAATTGGAATCTTGGAAACGGGGTTTGTGTGTAAGGAGTTTCAGAGGCAAAAAGTAGATCTACCTAGGTTTCATTTTTGGAAAATATCGTTTAGACCATATTTACAGGCATTGAAAAATTCATACAATATCATTACAATACTACGGTAAATTTCGCCGATATCTGTCAAACTCAAACGTGCGGCTTCCAGCTTACGGGGCGATAATGAAACTGGAGTACCCCGGTTTGAGACTGACGTTCAACGGTTCAATTTTTTTTTATTTATTTCCTTTTTTTCTGTATACATGTATGAGATTAAAAATTGAAAAGAAAAGATAAAAGATTTGATTTACCTTAAAATTATATTAGCCAATCATAATCTCCCTGGCCTTATCCCATACATTGTTGGAGTCGGCACTTGATTCAATCCGATGTGGCTTCTCACCTGTTTGTTTCACACGGTGACTTAAGTCGCCTACAAAAGGCAGTATTAATATTCCTAGATCACATCTTAGCTTATCAATATAATATATCTTTACAAAATATCAAAGTCGTTCAACTTATAAAGGACACTTCTCCGCGATATAAGCACCAAGGGTTGACAGAGTGCCGTATAATAGGAATCATTCCTCAATGAAATATCTTTCATTATACGCCCTTGGTTTTTAAGTGGCAACCCTGAAGATAGGCCCTATCCTCAGGGTTCTACTATTGTTTTTGAAGAGCCCTTTCGAAGTAGGAAGGAGGTATGAATGGTTATATCCTCTTTGAAAAAGAAAGAAATCTTAATGAGGTTAAAGTAAAATAGAATTATTAAATTTAACTCCATAGGTGATAGACGTAAATATGCATATAATATATAAGATTATGATTTTTAAACGCCTATGGGGAGCGAGGATTCATGCTCATCCCCAGCAAAGGGAAGTTCTTCAAACCAAGCGGGTATCATACCTGTGGAACAGCGACTCCAACTGTTCAAATTGGAAACTTATACGTAATGCTCTCGAAAGAAATCTTATTGCGCGATTTAGGTTCTCGTGTATTTGTACTCAAACTTTGCAATTGTTAGCGAGTAGCGCCATCTAAGTAACGAGCGGAGAAACGCTGCTACACGCCTGTATTTCCCGAAGTAAACGCGTAATTTTAAAGACACCCACATTTCGCCAGTTAAGTTTAAATTCAGTGTAGTAAGAGGTGAGTCTATTGGGTATTAATCAGGTTCTAATTCAGACTCCTAGCTGCTACTGTGAAAGATGGAAAACCCGGCGATCAAACGTCTCGTGATTAAAAATAAGGAACTACTTCTAAGTATACCTCTGCCTACCTACCCCTTCGGGGAATAGATGCGGGAGCTTATGCAAGTTAAATATATATTGACAGTTCATAAACTGAAACTGAGTATTTTAAGCTAATGTGTGTGTAATTGGTACCTGTTACACCTGTATCTAGTATCAGTTCGATAATTTGCGTAAGTTATAATACATCCCTAAAACACATCTCTAGTTCACATAACTCATTGAATAAATGAACGAAATAATTACAACTAGTTGATAGTTAAACTGTCCCACACTGCCGAGTTCCAAAGGGTCTTTGAATAATTTCTTGGATTTGTTCTAAGACACTGAGCGAGACAACATACCGTAACGACGTACCATAACCAGGAGACTTACCATGAGCTCTTATTGCCATGATAGTTTTACTCTTATCATGAGACAGTTGTATTTGACGTGTATACATCTGTTACTGTCACACTGTCATGTGTGTCGTGTCAACTGTAATAACATTGCAATAAGGGTTCATGGTTGGGCCCCAGGGCCTGTAGACAAACGATACAAAACATAAGGAAATGACAATTGTCACGTGACATATTTATGTCATTACCATACATTTTGTATCGTTTCCAGTAGCGCAACATACATACAGATGCTCACGCCTGTATTCCCCGAAGGGGTAGGCAGAGGTGTTGTTATCACAACACCCACTTTTCACCGAATTTGATTAAGTACCAACGTGACAGATGGTGAGTCTATCGCCGTCTCAGGCACTATACATAAGTCTTTGAATTCCAGTAGCGCAAGTGCGAGAGAATGTTACTTTATCTAGGCCTACAGTCGCTAGCGTCCCTTAGCGCGTCCTAGCGATGACATGAAGTACTGTACGTCATATAAATATTGTGAGTGACGTTAGCAAGTAAAGATTAGAAAAATTGTGGCAAATTCGTGACAGGTAGCCTAGACAAGTATCATTGCCTCGCGCTTGCTTGATACAAAATGTATGGAAATGGCACATGACATATGTCATTTCTATACATTTATCGTTTCTGTAAGCGAAGCGTGAATATAATGTTACTTTGTCTGCAGGCCCAGGTATTAAGTAATATTTGCATACTAACTGTACCACACAATAATTATAGATTAGAGTAGATTTTATTTCATGGATGGCGTTATTCCATGGAACCCAAATAAAAAAAAAGTTTCCTTGTAACATCAGCTATCTGTCAGTGACAGTCTCATTAATATTTCAAAAATATTTTTTTTTAATAGTAGTCTAGTATAACGCATTTAGTGAAATACTATTTACTTGGAAGTACAAACAGACACTTACATTTTATTTATCTCTATGAATGGGGAATAAATAAAAAAAATATTAGTAAGTAGATATTGAACTTTCACATTTTACATGAATTGATAAAAATATTATTTCTTATAATGAAATTGTGACCAGCAAAATATTTGATTATTTTTTTCTACTAAAAGCAACATCTTGTATAAATAAAACAGCTCAAAGGCCATACTATAAAAAACAGACAAGAATATACCCACACGAATATCTAAGCATACAATAACATGACGAATTAAATCTAAATAAGGCGTTTCGAGATCTTCAAGAAACACTTAGAAGTGTCAAGTGACTTGTAACATCGATAAATGGAGAGGCAAAATTGGATGATTGTTCTCGATACTCGAGTATTTTTAGCTGAGTATTATTAAATTATTATCTGAAATACGATAGCATTAATAAAGAAAATATCAGAGCTCTTGACATTTGACGATTAAAATTGTTCAACATTATTGATGCCTTATTTAAAAAAAAATCTTATTTTTTTTATTAATATACGTAAAAGTTTTAAAAATTAATCGCTGTCATGTATCGTTAAAAAATGGAGCTGTCTGCCTGGGGCAGTACCTTAATGATCCACCTTACAAAACATCGCAGCCAAATAACAAGTTGCGTTCCCTACAATCGAAATATTATTGAACGATTAAAGTAGTTATATTGGAATCCTATCCCCTGAGAACCAGGATATTTAGGATATATTTATAGACTTTCAGTTTGATGTATTTATTTATTTATTCAATAATTATAACGGCATACAATGCCATTTACACTAATCAGACACAGATAATGCAATATTCACATAAAATCTAATATGTAAAATTCTCGTGTCACGTGTTTTCGTTTCCATACTCCTCCGAAACGGCTGGACCGATTTGTATGAAATTTTATGTGCAGATCGGGTAGGTCTGAGAATCGGCCAACATCTATTTTTCATCCCTCTAAATGTTAGGGGTAGTCCACCCCAAAAAAAAACGTTTGCCGGGCACAGCTAGTATAATATAGAAACTAAAAATAAAATATTAACGTTCATCCTTTCTCGCAGAACACCATGCACTCTGCATGCACTATATAGGACACACATAGCACATATAGGAAGCAGGAAGTATGCAGTATTGTATTTTTACATTTGGTAAGTTTCTTGCTAGTAATATAGTATAGTTTCAAATTATCTCATATTCTCGTTTCCGTGGAAGTACGGGAATAAATTATACCTTATGTTACTCACTGATTATGAAGCTATCCATTGCTGAAAGATTTTTTCAAATCGCTCTAGTAGTTTCGGAGCCTATTCAATGCTAAACAAACAAAAAAATATTCTCTCTTTATAATTATATGTGTAGATACTGCTTGCACAAACAAATATCCCAAATATTCAGTTTCACCAAAGACCTATGTGTTTGAATCACGAAGCCGACCTCAAAGGGCCGTCCAGACCCTCAGCACATCTGAAGACAATCCTAGAATACCTGTGAACAACAACGCAAGAACAAGATATAAACAGAGCGAACAATAAAGCTGTATTATAACGGCAATTCGTTTTACACCACGTCATAGAATATTTTCGCAGAAGCTTCATTCAATTGAGTCTCCTCAGAAATCGTATCTAAAAAGCAATGCTTTTTCTATCGCAGAATAGAGTTTTTAAGTAGGTATAAATCATTTTCCGTTTGCACTTTAAAATAAATAAATAAATATAAAAATGCTCATTTGCTGCCCAGTGCCGAGTTGCTGTAGTAAAAGTTACATTATCCTCATGCTAATTTAATAATAGTAACGATTCAAAATGTATGGGAGTGACAAATATCACGTGACAGATTTGCACCATAGTTTTTTAAGTGTCAACGTGACAGAGGGTGAGCCCATCGCGTCTTAGACACTATACATATGTCTTTCGCAGACATATGCAAGTTTCCTCACGATGTTTTCCTTCACCATAAAGCACGTGAGAGCAATTTCTGTACTTAAATTCTTAAAAAAAGTCACTGGTACAGGCCGCTGGGATACGCACATGCGTCGCTTGTAGGCTTTAAATAAAAAATATTCTTTGTAATAGTACGATTATTTAAAAAAAACCTTTATAGAAGTACTTAGAAATGGTTCAATGTCCTAAGTAATTCTTCACAAGCTACGCATTTAGTTATAAGTAGATGTACTAGATTTTTAGTTATGTTAAGTTTTATCGACATTTGTGCATTGGAACTTAGTCCATAAGCTTACGTTTCTTAAATTATTTATTTCGTATTCTTTAAATTGTATAATATTTTTGAAAAGCGTTTCTCTCCAGGTTCTTCTCAGTAAAAGTAACCTTCCGAACCTGGCGGTAGCATATATAATCCTGTAAATTATGTCATTCTGACGATTTGAAAGTATTTTGTAAAAGGTCTAATCGAATAAAGATATTTTTGACTTTAACTTTGACTTTGAATTCGACTTAAATAAATGTTTAGTTAATACATATTTAGTACTCGTGTTCGTTTGATCATCAATCTACATTAAAAGTTTGAGGAAAAGAACTAAAAAGTAACATTAGTTGGTAACTAACGCAATATCTCGCAAGCCTAACTTGGTAGATTAATACACGTAATGAGAGTTTAATACTAAAGAAATACATAAATCATCAATATCTACCAACAACACACAGAGCATACAACTAATAACAACTTTGAAAATACGATGTCTTCAACAAACTTACATTGATTAATTACTACGCAATAGAAAATAGCTCGAAAATCCTATAGATAAAAATACATTTTTCATGCTTAAGAGCCGTGGTGGCCTCGGGGTTAGAGCAGTCGCCTGCTACGCAAGCGACGCAAGTTCGAATCCCAGCGGGGCCTATACCAATGAGATTTTCTAAAAAAACTTATGTACAGTGATTTCACACCACGTGCTTTACGGTGAAGGAAAACATCGTGAGGAAACCTGCATATTTCTGAGAAGTAATTCAAAGACGTGTGTATAGTGTCTGAGACGGCGATAGACTCACCATCTGTCACGTTGGCACTTAATCAAATTCGGTGAAAAGTGGGTGTTGTGATAACAACACCTCTGCCTACCCCTTCGGGGAATACAGGCGTGAGCATATGTATGTATTTTTCATGCTTGTCAGTGACTTTTTACACAGTGCACCTGCCCCAGTAACCCATCTAGGTGTTAAGTTCTCATAAATACGAATTAATCAAGCCCAAACACTAGGTACTGTGAATCGTTGAGGAGTTACTTCGACTGTCTTTCGGTTCCATCATCAGATCGACTCCACACCTTCATTTAAATGTAGTTCTTTAACTGCTTACCGCAAATACTTAACAAACGCACTTGTCGCCAGTAATATTTTCCATAGTTCCCATCAGAACTGAAACAAAGTAAAATAGGACCCTTTGGGAAGAATCAATTATTAATTTTATAAAATTTAAATCAGTTCACTTTGTTTTCTCTTTTTTCTTTTCTTCTCATTCTGTCTGTCTGTTTGTCTGTTTGTTCCGAGTATTTTCTGAAACGGCTGAATCGGATTTAATGCGACTTTCACTGGCAGATAGCTGATTTTACAAGGAGTAACTGAGGGAACTTGGTTTTTTTTTATATAATAGGGTTCCGTGAAATATAGCCAATGTGTTTAAACCGCGGCGCACCGCTAGTTACTCGTATAATTACTACGTACAATTACTCGGGCATTGTATAAATACTGACTCTATAACTCAGTCATGTATTCACCAAACCGACCATTGTTCCGTCCTCGCCGGCGAGGCTCGTCGCGAACTCTACGTCATCGTCCCCCCCGTCCTCTGTCTGCTAGGGCCGGCGCGCCACTAGTCTTAAACATGTCCCTAAATAACACCACTCAGATCCAGCTCCCTAGCTCAGCTCAGCCCTAAGCCGAGGTCCGAGCCCCGCACCGGGGTGCCTTTAGCTGTGTTGCTTAGTTTTTAAGTTTAAGCTCGGCTGGGTCTCGCCCTTTAGTCCGGTTAAGCAGTGGAGGTAACTGCCCCCTCCCAACTGCGAGAGACCAAAAAATCAGTCGTGTATTGTTTATTTATAAGCATTGAGTTTACTTATACGTAGTTAACTAATCCTATCACATAGTGAAAAAGAAAAATGAAATAAAAATAAAATAAATATCACATCTATATTTTCACGTTGTTCTATGATGTGATGGCGGAAGGAATGCCAGTTATATCAGCTATTAAAGGAGTTATTCCTGTTTGGTCCAGTCACGGTTGTAGAAGCGATGTCTGTGGTTGGATAATTGCCAATTCCGTTTTGATTGTTAAGTCCAAAATGTATTTCGATCTGGCCTGCAAGATTAATTACTTTTTGTTTGTGTAATTAAAATTACATCTTATATCATTATTTTAATAGTACTTTTCTATACAGATAAATAAAATTCAAGTATCTGTTTGTAATTCCAAAATAAATTTTCTCTAAATGCATGTGAAAGTATTTAGAAAAAAATATTATTTATTTTGTATTTTTTTTTATTTTAGTACCTTATGTACTTAAATATCAGTTTAGTTAAAAGCTGTTGTTTGGGAATTACTAACATTTAAAAAAAAAAATTATCTGTAT
The DNA here is from genome assembly GCA_929442735.1 of Watsonalla binaria. Classification (NCBI taxonomy): domain Eukaryota; kingdom Metazoa; phylum Arthropoda; class Insecta; order Lepidoptera; family Drepanidae; genus Watsonalla; species Watsonalla binaria. Next base: position 8,164,461 of record OV838938.1, read on the forward strand.
AAATATAGATTTATCTTCAATGTCAACAACTATTTGTGTATAACGCAGTGATCTTTTCACAAAACGTTGCCAATATTTGAATGAAATTGTAAGATAATTTCCCATCTCCAATCAACCCGTTCCCAAATGATAATTTAAAATCACAAAATCAAATATCATTCGTACTTAATTAGAAACCATTTGTACCGCAAATCCAAATTCCGTTTAATGAAAATAACGATGTATCGTTACAGAATAACGCGTCTATATTACAAGTATTTAGATCAAAGCATTTGATGAAACACCGGTTAATTTAGTCTGTTTTTGCTTTGAAAGCGTGTCGGTTAGGTGTGATCAAAAGCTACGCGTTGTTATATTTAATTCTCTTAGTTGTTATTTTACTCTTTTTTAGCTATGGCCTCGGGGTTAGAGCAGTCACCTGCTACGCAAGCGACGCAAGCTCGAATCCCAGCGGGGCCTGTACCAATGATTTCGCACCACGAGTATGGTGAAGGAAAACATCGTGAGGAAACCTGCATATGTCTAAAAAGTAATTCAAAGTCGTATGTATAGTGTCTTTGAAGGCGATGGACCTTCTGTATTCGTTGAAATGTGGGTATTGTCATTAACATACCTCTGATTTTTTGATTGTTATATTTGGATTACAATAAATAACAAAATCATACATACATACACATATCAAACAGATAAATAAAATATAAGTGTCTGTCTGGAATCCCAAAATTACACCTTTTGACAAAATGCATATGAAAGACGGTACTGACATAGAAAAACCAATTAATAACATTTTTCTCCATCTGTCTGTCGGTCTGTCTATTGGTTCCGGCTATTCTCCGAAACTGGACTGATTTTAACGAGACTTTCACTGGCGGATAGCTAATTTTACAGGGCAACCTGGGCTATTAATTTAAATTATAATAATTAAGGTTAATTAAGTGAACGCGGGTGAAACCGCAGGGCACAGCTAGTTATCAATAATATTCGATTTACACGCTCTTGCTACAATTGTATTATATGTAAGTGGCTGTACACTGCCACGCTTCGCTGTGGTACATTTTGAAGCGTTAACAAATCAACATAACATGTTTATATATATATATAGGTATATATATATACCTATATATATTAATAGATGCAAAAAATATATAAAAACAATCCTTGATGCGGATTATATATCAGAACTTTTTGAGCGTACAAATTCAAATTCAAAAATATCTTTATTCGATTAGACTTTTTACAAAGTACTTTCAAATCGTCAGAAAGACACGATTACACAGGATTATACATGCTACCGCCAGGTTCGGAAGGTTGCTTTTACTGAGAAGAAAAGCAACCTTCCGAACCTGGCGGTAACACAAACCAGAATAACATTTTATATATATAGATAAATATAAACAGAATAAAAAATTGGCAGTATATAAATATTACAAAAGGCTTGAAAAGAGACGCAGGCTACTTACTGTTCCGGAAATAATTATATCTTCCTCTAGAATAGCACCTTTTTTTTTTGTTGACGAGGGGGAAACCTTCAAAAGGTCCCCAACCGCCCTGGGAGAGGCGAATCGGGGTATGTGGGATTTTTACCGCACTAAAACCCCCCCGGTGGCCATCCTCAGTGCTCAGGGGGGACTCCGGGTACTCTGATAGAACGCACCGGTGTCCCCCCACCTAGAATAGCACCTAGAAATAGCGGAACGAAATACAATACGATTATTTTAGCATGAAAAGCTGAAATAATAGCATTCAATTTGAATATGAAACTAAGGAGCGTAGGTTGTAAATGGTAATTATTGTCTAGACTCCAGACAAATAATTTCAGAAACCCCTGGGCTGCGCTCTTTGAAACTTGTCACCTTTTAATTACAACTAATGAGTACTTCTCCTATGAAAAATAACAAAACATTACCGTGTCGCGAATAGCCGCGCTGGTGGAGTGGCTCGAGAAGCCTGTTACTCGAGTGAGGCAGGTTCAAAACTCACGGCGATAGAACAGGCGGAAACCTGCATATGTCTGAGAAGTTATTCAAAGACGTATGTATAGTGCCTGAGACGATGAAGTTAGACTCTACGTTACCGCTAATTTTTATGCGAAGATAAGGTCTTGACTTGGTCGACTTTGAATGATATTTTTGCCATAACAATTTTATTTGCATTCTAAATTTATACTCTATCACATATTTTAACAGCTGTCCTATTTTCCCCGACACTCTGTATACATTATATTCCGTACCTGCCTATTTATTTACTGGTATATAAATACAAAGCAACTTTCTCTTTAGATACATCAGAATCAAACAAAACATACATCTGAGAACATTAAAATACTTAATTAACTAAAGCTCCTTACAAATGAAGACATATTAATTTAAAATAAAGCCTTTTAACATTCACAATGAACGTTAATCAGCGTTTAATATAACCTCGTTTTAATGACAGCAAGAATTTCACGATACGTAAACATATTTTTTTCGTTATTAACATATATACATATGCTCACGCCTGCATTCCCCGAAGGGGTAGGCAGAGGTGTTGTAATCACAACACCTACTTTTCACCGAAGATTAATTTCCAACGTGACAGATGGTGAGTCCATCGCCGTCTCAGACACATACTTCATTGAATTACTTCTATATGTAAGGATCGAAGCATGTGGCAAACGGTGGTCTCTGTATGTACCTATCCTTTCTCTTATATTTTATCAAACTGTTTTACATATATTAACATAGAGATTTGACATGTATGTCAGTTGAAATTGTCATCAAATCAAACTAGATGATTATCCTTTCAGCAACCCAATTTGCACTTAACATGCCGTTTGATCGATGATTAGTTAATTTTTGACTTGACAAGCCTTTCGGAAACCGGCCGCTAGTCTGTTAAATTATTAATTAATAGCGGATGTCATGTGGTTTCACCCGCGTAGTTCCCGTTCCCGTGAGAGTACGGGGATAAAATAAAGCCTATGTTACTCGCTGATTATGTAACTTTCCTATGGTGAAAGAATTTTTGAAATTGGCCCAGTAGTTTTTGAATTTATTCATTACAAACATACACACAAAAATTCAAATCTTTCTTCTTTATAATGGTAGTTAAGAAAACTGACTTACATTATGTATGTTCATTACAAGACAGTTCTATTTACATTGGAAATGATAAAAAATATAGTTTTGTCACATTTCTGACTGCATTAGCAGATAAACAAGAAATTGTTGGAAAGTGGGAGCCGTGGTGGCCTCGGGGTTAAAGCAGTCGCCTGCTACGCAAGCGACGCAAGTTTGAATCCCAGCGGGGCCTGTACCAATGAGTTTTTCTAAAAAACTTATGTACAGTGATTTCACACCACGTGCTTTACTGTGAAGGAAAACATCGTGAGGAAACCTGCATATTTCTGAGAAGTAATTCAAAGACGTATGTATAGTGCCTGAGACGGCGATTGACTCACCATCTGTCACGTTGGCACTTAATCAAATTCGGTGAAAAGTGGGTGTTGTGATAACAACACCTCTGCCTACCCCTTCGGGGAATACAGGCGTGAGCATATGCATGCATGCATGTTGTTGGAAAGTACAAAAATTGGTATTTTGCAATCAGACATGCCTAAATAGGTACCTACTATTAGATATTGTTAGTTTAGACAAATGTTCTATGTACAGACAGGCCTGTTTCAAATGTATAATAGTGTAGGCTTCGGTTTCGCAGGGCAGGTAGGGATTGATAGATGATTTGGTCGGGCTGGTGGTCAAACAATTCGCCGTCGCTCAGTGTTGCGGCTTAATTCCCGCACGAAAGCTATGTATAATTCCGACTTCCATTGCCATGACTTAAGGTCCTTTTTTGCTTGTCAGATCAGATTATAAATGACTTAGGGAACACTAGTGTTGTCGGACTGTCAATTTATACAGATAAATCAAATTGAAGTGTCAGTTTGTAAACAGCTTTTCACTAAATGAATTTGAATGTAAACACGGTACTCACAATAAAAATAATAATATTTTTTTCTTTTTTTTGTTCCGGTAAAATCGTTCGATTTTAACGGCAGATAGCAAATGTCACAATGAGTAACTTATTTTTACTTAAAAAAAACATTAACCACCTATAATTAAGGCGGGTATTCAGGTGAAGCCTAATCATACATAATTTTCAATAACTTTTAGACCAAGAGCTTTGTAAGAAGTACTTAAGGTTTACAAACACTCGTTCAAATGAATGACTTCAGTAGAAGCCCGCATGCCTCCTTCGGTAATGTTCCACTAACGCTGAAACTAACTGAACACGAGTTCTAAGTACCTTCAGAAGCATAACGCTCTACGCTGCAACTTAGCTCGTTCAAACTATTTTCTAATCGGGACTGTGGTTTGCAAATTATTGTGTTATATACGAGAGATTTTACTTGCAAGTATTGCAGGTCCAGGGCCCTGCCATGACCTCTCACTGCTATCATAGCTTAACTTTACACGGAGCCAGGATCAGTTTTCAGCTACTCAAGCGACGCAAGTTCGAATCCCAGCGTACAGACCGCTGATGAGTTTTTCTAAAATCATGAGTGCAGTAATTTCACGTGCTTTGCGGTGAAGGAAAACATCGTGAGGAGACCAGCATTTATCTGAGAAGTAATTCAAAGATGTTTACAGTGCCTTAAACGGCGGTTGATTCTTAGGTGAAAAGTGGGTCTTGTTGTTACAGCACTTTTTTGGGATGGCGTGAGCATATTTATTATTGTTTAAATCTTATTTTGAGATAGATTTATATGACGTGTATAAATCTGTCACTGTCACACAGTAGAACTGTGATGGCAATAAGAGCTTATGGTAAGGCCCCAATTAGTAACTAATTAATTCAATCAAAATAAATGAATCTAACAGAGATATTCTTCTGGACTCATGATAAAGATGATGAAGTTCATTTCAAGCCTGTACCAATGAGTTTTTCTAAAAAAACTTATGTACAGTGATTTCACACCACGTGCTTTACGGTGAAGGAAAACATCGTGAGGAAACCAGCATATTTCTGAGAAGTAATTCAAAGACGTATGTATAGTGCCTGAGACGGCGTTAGACTCACCATCCATCATTCCGAGGAATACAGGCGTGAGCATAAGTTCATTTTATAAAGTTTCCAATAAAAATAGATCAAAAAATCCTTGGTAACAAAAAGGGTTTTAAGCCTTTGGTTGAAAGTCAACATACAAATACATACCTCGGCATACAACGGGGGAAGTTTCAACGGAATTTCGGAGCGGCATTAGGCGAGTGCCAAAGGATCCCTGATTTGTAACTTTGCAAAGTGGAGGCAGGGATCGGGAATTAATTGTCTTTTAGGCCAGTTGTGGGACTGTGCTGATTGAATGAGTCGTTCTATTGTGCCTTCCGGGTTTCAAAGAACATCGATTAAGTTAATAACTGCAGATTTAACAAGATTCCTATGGAATTTCAAAGTGGCTATGTAAGATATTATGCTAATTAATAAAAATATGCTTGCATTGGTCAAGGATACATATTTTCTGCGTTTGCGGTTGAAACTCTGGGGCCTTGGGGTCCAGATGCTCATTAACGTTTCAAAGAGGTTGCACGTCGTCTGGTAGAAGCTTCTCGTGACAAGCGGGCTGGGGCTTTTCTCGCTCAGAGAATCAGCATTGCTATTCAACGTGGCAACGCAGCCAGCCTTCTTGGCACGATCCCGAGAGACACCGATTTGGGCCAAGTTTTCTACTTGTAAATAGTTTTAAGTTATAAATATAAATTAAAGATATTTACAAATATTTTAAATTTAAAAAATAAATTATAACAAAATAAAATAAATGTATACATCTATCAATATACAGATAAATTAAATAAAAGTGTCTGTTATTTCAAATTATAATCACTTTACTAAATGCATATACAAGTATACAACGTTGAAAAATAAATATCTTTCTATCCGTCTGTTTCTCTGTTTGTTCCGGTTCATCTCAGAATCGACTGGACCGATTTTAGCGTTACTTTCATTAACTGGCAGATAGCAAAGGCTACTTTTATTTAACAATTTGGATATCGGTCACTCATGACATAAAGTGTACGTGGATGACACCGCGGGGCATAGCTAGTAAATAAATAAATATTCTCACGCCATCCCAGAAGGGTCCCCGAAGGGGTAGGCAGAGGTGTTCTGACAACAACACCCACATTTCACCGAAAATAATTAAGTGCCAACGTGAGTCCATCGCCGTCTCTCAGATGTGCGTCTTTTGAATTACTTCTCAGACACTTGCAGGTTTCCTGACGATATTATTCCTTCACCTTCACCGTGAAGCACGTTGAGTGAAATTAATACACTTACGATTTTTAGCAAAACTTATTGGCACAGGCTGCTGGGATTCGAACTTGCAGGTGACTGCTCCAACCTCGCAGACACTACGATGACTCTAATTTATAAGGTCAAGTTATTAAAATTTATTATTAAGTTATAGTCAAATTAATGTTAATTGTCGTTAAAAAAAATTCTGTAAAACACGTAAATGACGTATGTACGCGATGTGGGTATGCTGTTTTGATTGGTTCTTAATTACCTTACTGCTTGTAGTGAGCTTATAATATGTATACTGTGCTAATACATTACAGTTACATCTTGATTGCTATAATCAATTCACCTTGCCAACAATTCCGTCCATACTAAATACACAGCGGCGAACCTTCCGATTGATTGGACCACAATGTAATTGATCCGTGCTCCCTCAAACCAAACAATTCAATTCCTCTTTTCCTGTCTTCGGTTTGGTATTCTTTATTTAGGTTAAAAATTAATATTATTTTAAGCGTCCAATTGTTTTCAAAGTCATCACAGTCTATGATAAGAATGAAAAGTATTGGAAATATATTAACATTTTGTCTATATACTTTGTATTTTTCAGAATTGTCAAATTCGGAGCATTCGTAACCGAAGAAAGAGTATGAAGGGATGCATGTATGTGTATGAAGGGGAGAAGTATCTAAGGATCGTAGCATGTGGCAAACGGTGGTCTCTGCCTACCCCCATGGGATGCAGGCGTGAAAATATGTATGTATCTATAATATATAATACTATATATAATCAACAAGGTAGCATGTATAATCCTGTATAATTATGTCATTCTGACGATTTTAAAGTACTTTGTATAAAGTCTAATCGAATAAACATATTTTTGACTTTGACTTTGACTTTATAAGGCTACAAAGTTTGTTTGTTTGAACGCGCTAATCTCAGGAATTATTAGTCCGATTTCAAAAATTATTTCAGTTTTGGATAGTCCATTTATTGAGAAAGGTTATGGCTATATTTTATTTTACAAAAACAATTGGGATCTGTAAGAAAATTGCAATTTTGTAACCCAAGGTGTAAAATCGAAAACCTATTTATGCGTGCGCTGGAAAAACTATTGACAATAGAACAAAATGATGTACCACGAGTTTGTAGGTTTTATGGAGATCAACAATGCGGACTCGTGATGGTGTTTTTTATGATGTGGTTTTAATGTACCATAGGACATGTTCATCATCTTCATCGTGTTCCTCACAGCTGAGGGTCGTGACCACCATAAGTAGCTCTATCTGTAAGAGCTCTCCAGGCTGCTCTGTTCTGAGCCTGATGAAGTGCTGACTGTGTGCCACTATTAATTGCCTTTAGGAGAGGATCCGTCTGAGTTGGAGCTCTGCCTCTACTTCTCGTTCCCTCCACCTACTACGTACCATAGAACAGCGCTGTACTAATTCCAGTTTACAGCACTCAATTATGTTGTGAAAGATTTCGTATGAAAAGCATTTTGTAGGTTCTCGCGCACCCCGCGGTAAGAGGAATGAAATATATCAGAGCCCATTAGTTATATCAAATATTGCTTGTTCGTTGATTTATTTAAGGCGCATAAACAGACGTGAGCTCGTTAAACTATGATAAAACATGTATCCGGTCTGTTTTAGAAAGTGTGAACTAAACCATTATATTTTTTTTAAGCTTGCACATTTCATAGGGCGTTAATGGATATTATTTAAATTGAACTGTGAACAAATTTAATGGCTTAAATAATTAGTTTCGGAAGTGTTCGTTTTCAAGTAAGATCCCATTTATGTAATAAACGTGTTGTATTTGAAAGAAATCATAATGTAGACTGTTGCGTTGTCGTATCCTAATTGGATGCTGATAAGCAATAATGTGTCAACCCACAAAAAGTCAAATTCAAAGGTTTTGATATATTTTGATAATGCATCACGTATTTAACATTCTAAAAAAGTGTTTCAAGTCATCTGAAACATAAAAGTACGTAAAAAAATGGATTTATGTCATAAAACAAATCTTAAATCACGTATACAATCATCTTAAGACGCCATTTTCTCAAAACCAAGTTTATGCGGGTTGACACATTATTGCTTATCTGCATCCAATTATAAAAATACACTGCAGCAAGTATATAAAGTTATTAATTGCATGCCGAGAGCAAATTTTATGGTGAATTTTCAATTCAATTCAAAATATCTTTATTCGATTAGACTTTATACAAAGTACTTTCAAATCGTCAGAATGACATAATTATACAGGATTATATATGCTACCGCCAGGTTCGGAAGGTTGCTTTTACTGAGAAGAACCTGGCAAGAAACTCAGTAATTACTCTATAAAAAAAAATTACAGCATTGAGTAATATATAATATAAAATATTATATGATACCATTGAACGAGCAATTCTTGTATCTGAATCTCGGTCCAACAATTCTCATGAAATTTTGTATGTATGCGGTTTTTAGGGCAATAAATTGATCAAGCTCATTTCTGTTAAAACGACATACATATGCTCACGCCTGTATTCCCCGATGGGGTAGGCAGAGGTGTTGTAATCACAACAACCACTTTTCACCGAATTTGATTAAGTGCCAACGTGACAGATGGTGAGTCTATCGCCGTCTCAGGCAATATACATACGTCTTTGAATTACTTCTCAAAAATATGCAGGTTTCGTGACGATGTTTTCCTTCACCGTAAAGCACGTAGTGTGAAATCACTGTACATAAGTTTTTAGTTTTTTTAGAAAAACTCATTGGTACAGGCCCCGCTGGGATTCGAGCTTGCGTAGCAGGCACTGCTCAAACCCCGAGGCCACCACGGCGCGTTAAAACGAATTTGTTTTTAATCGTATTTTCAGGAATGAGTAATTGCTACACTATAATTAGAATGTGACTCTTCCTGGCAAGTAGTAACTTTATTATTATATGTCGGTTAGATCTACAAACAATTATTCATATTTCATCAGTAATTCATATGTATTATTTTTCACAAAATACAATACTTTACTGTCATAATAAAAAAATGTGTTATCTTTACTCATCTACTGTGGACTGTAATATAAATGTTGCAATGGGCGTTCGATTCAGCCCCATATGTCTGATAACCAAATTTTATATTCTAAGCGACTGCCATCAAACCTTTGCAAGGAATTTTACAAGGAAATTTAAGTTAAGCCAGTTATCAGACTTCTGCCTGACCTGGAATGATTGCCAAAGATGTTAAATTGGCAACCGGGACCGACGGCGTAACATGCTCCCCGAGAACGGAAAATTATTCTCGGATATTATGGACGTAAATATTTGGTTGAAGTGCGTCTATAAATTCTCGTATTCATACCAAAAGAAATCTTTTGATAATATCTACGTTCATACAATTGGGACATTAAGAGATATTATTCATAAAACCCGGTCGGTTGCATTCAATGTTACGGGATAAGAGTATGAAAGATCAGGAAAGGAATAATTTTCTCAGATCTGAGGATGTATGCACAGCGGATCGAATGTAAAGTCTGGAAGTGGATCTTTGCTAAGGGGTTCACAGGATGAGTTCTTTGAGAGAGCTTATACAATAAATTATCCATGAATTAATCATGTAACTTGTTGAAATTTAATTTCTCATGTGATGGAATAGATGAGGTTTAAGAATTGTTGTGAATCAAAGATGATTGGACAATTAGATAACAGTTAAAAAATGCTTCACAGTTACACGCAATGGATTTCTAAGCCACATAAAAGAAAATAAAACCATTGGTCAGTAGCTGGAGTCAGTTCTATTAGTCTACTTTCAACTCTTTTATGTCATCATCATCATCATATCAGCCATAGGACGTCCACTGCTGAACATAGGCCTCTCCCAATGACTTCCACCTCACCCGGTTGGAAGCGGCCTGTATCCAGCGGGTCCCCGCGGCCTTGACCAGATCGTCCGTTCATCTCGCGGGGGGGCGCCCTACGCTGTGCTTGCCGGTACGTGGTCTCCACTCGAGAACTCTACTGCCCCAGCGGCCATCAGTCCTTCGAGCAATGTGGCCTGCCCATTGCCACTTAAGCCTGCTAACCTGATTGGCTATGTCGGTCACCTTAGTACGCCTACGGATCTCCTCATTTCTGATTCGATCTCGTAGCGAATTTATGTGCCTACGATCAAAGTACCTTACACTGAAAGTAAAGTACCTTACCAGAAAATTACAGTAGTCGGTAAGTATAGCTACCTCCATCAATTCATTCAAAATATCTTTATTTGAATAGACGTTTAACAAAGTAATTTCAAATCGTTAGAACGACACGATTACATAGGATTATACATACTATCGCCAAGTTCGGAAGGTTGCTTTTACTGAGAAGAACCTGGCGAGAAACTCGGTAATAACTCTTTTAAAACAAAAGTAATTTTAAAATTTTGAGTAATAAAATATAATCATAAAAAAGAAATATAAGCCCATGGACACAGTTCCAGTGCGATGTTGTTATGAGAGTTGAGATGACCAGCCTCCACAAGCAGCACCCGTTCACAAGTATGACGAGAATGCCAGCCATCGCCCTTCTCAACCATTATAGAGGGAAGTGAGCCACCCGCCGCAAGCAAACATTAGCTATCTATACTATAATGATAATATTATTATAAATGAAACGTCATAGCTCAGAAGATCTTAATACGCTTTGTTGAAACCGATGATGGAAGGCCCCCTGGACCGGTTTGATAGATTATTTCAGTTCCATAACCAGCAAGTAACATAGGCTATATTTCATCTTCGTACTTCAACGGGAATGGGAACTACACGACCGCCTTTTGTATACACTCTTCTTATAATTTTCCTTCTTACTGTATCTTTTATTATTGTTTTCTCTGTTGTGTACAATAAAGAGTTTTATTATTATTATTATTATTACACGGGTGAAAAATGCGCATCTTCCGCTAGTCTAATAATTAAATAGTCTTGCAATTTTATTAAACGTTTTATGCGTGCTTACATAATAATCGGATTGACTAGACGACCTCCGTCTTTGTCGGTTAAAAAGTAGAATTCTCTATTCCCCCTGTATAAGGAACGTGCTCCAAAATGGCGGAGGCTCGATACTCCTAACCAAACTCATTTGTTTTCGATATCGTGTGATATCGGGACGACTACATTTTCTTCACTTCATTCCCGTCACCGGAAAATGGGCTTTCTCACTGGTAAGCTGACAAAGAACAAATATGTCGCAGACTGACGAGAGACTACAAGAAGTTATGGACATTTTTTTTTATTTCACACTTGCAAATTTGTCTACTTTTTATTTGTTAGTCCTTCTTTAATATAAAAATCAAAAACAAATGTTATTGCTATATACTTACTGCTTAGAGCATGCGGCGTCATCAAGGAAAATATAAATCGTTCGTTTTTAACTTTTTCATAGCTACCGCAATGACGAAACATTTAACAGGTCTTTAATGTAAACTACAATCTGTACATCTATATTTCTATATCTATTCAGATAAATAAAATTTAAGTGTCTGTTTGTAATTCCAAAATAACAGCTTTACACCAAACGTATATGTAAGTATATACGGTACTGACATAAAAAAAATTTTATGTATAATATATGTATATTTTATTTATATATATTTGCGCCGACCCAAAATAACATGCGAAAAGGGCAGGAGGATGATGATGATGATGATGATGATATGAAAAAAATGTTTTTTGCACTTCAATTTCATTAATCTGTATTATCTGTGTCCACAATAAAATTTTGATAAAATCCCAAAAACCGCCTTGAAACATTATGGTTACTAAAAAGTCACTTCTGTTTCCAACCGCGTTGATCTATGTAGGTATCGATAGTATTAGGGTATTGACGCGTTGTGTAAAGTAAAGACGCAACGGCATTCCGCCGCGGTGCGTTCAATGGGCCGACATACGAGATACGAGTATAGAAATAGCTTCATATTCTCAACACGCATCACCTCGCAAGCACTTCATACTGAACACTTATTATTATATGGTCACAATGATTGGTCATATCATCTATAGCAGAAACTAGTATACAGATAAGTAAAATGTACTTTTAACTAAATGAAAATGAAATTATACTTATACTAGCGGACCTCACGCGGTTTCACCCGCGTAGTTCCCGTTCCCGTGGGAGTACGGGGATACAATAAAGCCTATGTAACTCGATGATGATGTAGCTATCCAATGGTGAAAGAATTTTTGAAATCGGTCCAATAGTTTTTGAGCCTATTCACTACAACCAAACAAATAAAATTTTCCTCTTTATAATATTAGTGTAGATGGTCTGAAACAATAAACTTTTTGGTAAATATTCTTTGTCTATCCTGAAAGCCGATTTTAAAGGCTTTTACGGGCAGAAAGCTTACATTATAAGGTTACATGGGCTACATTATTTAAAAAAAAATCAAGCGTATGCGAAATGAAGCGAAATATGCTCACTTCTGTACTCCCCGAAGAGTTAGGCAGAGGTAACAACAACACCCACTTTTAATCGAACATGATTAAGTTCCAACGTGACAGATGGTAAGCTTATCGTCGAGTCAGGCGACATAATTTTTTGAATTACTTCTCAGACATATGATAGTTTCCTCACGATGTTTTCCTTCACCGTAAGTGACGCGGTGTGAAATCAATGCATTATTAGAAAAACTCATTGGTTCCGTTGGGATTCAAACTTACGTCGATGAGTTAGTTACTTAATCTAAATTCTTTAGTATTCAATGTATACTAATATTAAATTTAATACGTTATTTTGTACGTTTTGTTGAGGTTACAATGAAAGTACTAGTCCGAATCTGAAATTTTAATTTATATTTTTCTTTGAAATAATATATTTCCTAGAAAAATATACATTTAATGTATAAGCAGAAACGTAGAGGCACTTTATTCTCATTACAAGTATAATATTATTATTCTTTATATTACCATACATAGTGGATAACGAACCGAAAGTTTAATATTATTTAGGAACAGACTTTATAAATATTCACGCTGCGTACCTATTTAAAGCCTGAAAGGAGAAAACGTGTGAGAAGCGTTTGAAACCCTGGAAACTAGAACGAACGCCTCATTACCCTGGATTAGGTACTAGAAGTTAATATTATGATTGCGTCATCGATTTGATATGTAGCGAAATGTAACTTTAGACGTATCGGTTGAGTTTGGATACACCGACCAAGAGATGGCGCTAGGCGGTCCCTATACCGCAAAAGACAAGGGAAGGAAAAATTCGACGCATGAGGTAGAATCACGAGTAGTTCAGTTAGAAGAGCTACTGCACGGTTTGCAGAGGTCGTGGGTTCCAATCCCGCCTCGTGTTCTTATTTTTCTTTACCCGTTGTAATATTATGTTTTAATGAACCGTAAATGTTCTTTTCAAATAAACGTACCGGTAAAATCGGTCCAGCCTTTTCAGAGATTACTCTGAACAAACAGACAGATAGACAGAGAAAAAAAAAACTTTCATATGCATTTAGTGAAAGTCTATTATTTTGGAATTACAAATAAACACCAAAATTTTATTTATCTATATACATATAGATAGTACTGTAGCAAAACAATCTTATCGTCTTCCACGTAATGTAGTAAGCTCAGCAGAACAACCAAGTACACGTGTGTGTGGCGTTTTGTGATAAATCGCCCGAAGTTGGAGCAACTTCTCCTTAATTTACTTTAATGTAATCATTATGTAACCAATTCGTGAAGTAAATGTGGGGTATTAGCCGGGTAGCCAAGTTGGTGAGTGAAACTTTGACGTAATTATAATATATTACGCAACTAGCTGTGGCCCACCAAAGCTAAATGGTTGATCCGCGGTACCTGTTTTAAAAAAAAGTTGCCTAATATACTCCCTAACTTATTGAAAGTCCCGATAAAATGGGTCTAGCCGTGTGGAAGATTAGCTGGAACAAACAGACAGACAGAGACAAAGCTTTTGAATAGTTATCTTTTTATGTGAATAAGAACGTGCGAACATTTTGTACTTTATAAAAGTGGTAAATATTGTGGTCCTGAAAATATTTATTAACATTACAAAGGTGAAAAAGTAGTGTACAGTCCGTCTGTTAGTAAATATCTACTACACTATTTGATACTGTGTCACTCGCACAATTCCTTCTCGCAGAAAACACCGTGGTGGCCTTGGGGTTTGAGCAGTCGCTAGCTACGCAAGCCAAGTTCGAATCTCAGCGGGACCTTTACATTTCAATCGCATGAGGAATCCAATGGGTTTTACATTTTTACAACGATTTAAAAGAACAAACAGGATAGCTGATGACGTGAAAATTATCCAATTTCGAGCCATTTCATATTAACATACATTCACGAATGTAAGCAATATTTAAATAATTATTTGTGTGTGGTGGCCTCGGGGTTTGAGCAGTTGCCTGCTATGCAAGCGACGCAAGTTCGAATCCCAGCGGAGCCTGTACCAATGAGTTTTTCTAAAAAAACTTATGTACAGTGATTTCCCACCACGTGCTTTACGGTGAAGGAAAACATCGTGAGGAAACCTGCATATTTCTGAGAAGTAATTCAAAGACGTATGTATAGTGTCTGAGACGGCGATGGACTCACCATCTGTCACGTTGGCACTTAATCAAAAATTCGGTGAAGTGAGTGTTGTTGTGATAACAGCACCTCTGCTTACCCCTTCGGGGAATACAGGCGTGAGCATATGTTTTTGTGTGTCAAAAAGCAATTGTCAATCTTGACTGACACACGTCAAGTGTCAGATCAATAAAATTGGCACTCTGTTGCCGACTCCAGCGCTCGCAACAGGTAAATGTGCTACGCGTATCAAACTACCCTCGGTCGCATAATAAAAGGGTTGCCTTTTTTATTTTGTGACTCGGTTCTCTGAGAGCAATCTTGTTGAGCGCCGCGAGTGCTATCTAAATTGGACAAGTTATATTAATCCAGAATCAGCCGTACCAGTGACTGTGTGTACAATCAGCTGGGAGATCTGACGCATGCAGTTGCAGATCGGGGTAAGTATTCGTATGCTGTTTTCTTATCTGCGTTTGGCAAATCGAATAATTTGTGTTATTATAAAGTTACATTTACCTATATGTACCTTTTTTTTTTTTTTGTTGACGTGGGGGAAACCTTCAAAAGGTCCCCGACCGCCCTGGGAGAGGCAGATCGGGGTATGTGGGATTCTTACTGCACTAAAACCATCCTCAGTGCTCAGGGGGGACTCCGGGAACTCTGATAGAACGCACTGGTGTCCCCCCACACTTTGCCGGGGCACATCCCCGAGGCAGCTGTGATGCCACCCCTGACCTCGCTGGGCAAGGCAAGGGCAAGTGCACCTTCCCGGGCCCGCGGCTCGATGGTCAAAGCTCCCACCCCGACCACCGCCAGCAGGCCCTCCGGCCCCCTTTTAGTCGCCTCTTACGACAGGCAGGGGATAACATAGCCATATTCTTAGACCCTGGCTATTGGGTGGATACCTATATGTACCTACCCTAAACATTTCAGCGTTTCACGAATTCAGCACCGAAATATTAAGTTAAGAAATTGTGTGAATTGTTAACTAAATTGTAAACTGTAAATGACATGAAATAGTTTTCATATTTGCCGTGTATGTAGTCCTACTTAATTTAATTACCAATATGTAGCAAGAATAGCCACAACCCAGCACGGTAGCAGTGATTCGAAGGCAAGGTAGGCATTCGGTTGAAGGGCGCGTTCGTGTTCTGACGCGCCCTCCCCTAGTCCCTAGCCAGATACAGCCTGGTATCATAAGAAGGGGCCTGACAGGCCAGTCACTGGGGCACAGCATGTAACATATCACGTGCACCCCCCCACTTAGCGACCAGAACGAACGCCAGTGGAGTTTAGTCGGTGTGAGTCCGATATAACCCTTCCGCTGCCCCCGCGGCGGTTGTTTTTCCCCACGGGAATCAGTTATGAATAATAAAAAAAAAAGGTATTAGCCCCAAATAGAAAAGGAGACAAGTAAATAATATTATGTCATTTCCATTCCAATACTAAACAAACACAATTTAACGAATTGCATACTGCAAGAACACATAGTAACGTTTCTCGGTAATGAATTCCACACTGCGTCGCGTCGTCGCATCGTCAGTTCAAGCCTTAAAGTAAACACAACCCATGAATATGTATCTCGGTTCGTTTAACCGAGAGGAGTTTGCGGATGATATAATCGCATTTTATGAACCGTAAGAAAATGTATTTGTTACTTGTATGTTAATATACGTACATTGTGGTCGTAGTAAATACAAGTGGGTATCATAGCAGTACCAATCAATCCATGATGAAATTCCCTTAGCATGTTTTGTTTCTTTATTAATATGGTCTAAATGAGATCTGTTATTTTTTAATAATGTTTCAGTTCTGCTGTTCAGCAGGAGTGCCTCAAGCGCCGGAAATATGCTTGCATTGGTCAAGGATACATATTTTCTGCGTTTGCGGTTGATACTCTGGGATGCCTTGGGGTCCAGATGCTCATCAACTTTTCAAAGAGGTTGCACGTCGTCTGGTAGAAGCTTCTTGTGACAAGCTGGCTGGGGCTTTCCTCGCTCAGAGAATCAGCATTACTATTCAACGTGGCAATGCTGCCAGCCATCTTGGCACGTTCCCGAGAGACACCGATTTGGGCCAAGTTTTCTACTTGTAATTAGTTTTTAGCTACTCCTTAGTTACTTAATTTATTTAAGATGTTTAAGTTATGGAAAAGCTTAGCTTCATCTGCCAATATGAACCACCAATACATACTTATAGTTATTATTCAATATTTAATATTCTATCTCACTCAAATAAGCGCAACGCACACACGCATTTGCGTGTATCTAGTACAAAGATCAACCACAGTGTGGTAAATAATAGTACCTTCTACCTAAAATAGGAAACTTGGGGCGTGCATATAACTTGTCATAAAAAAGTTATAAAAACGATATGTGTAGCATGACGCGGAGAAACTATTAAAAAAACAATGAAATATCATATGAAGCAGTTGTCACGAGGGACTTTTCATATTTTTATGTTTGTATTTATTTTGGGTTATACAATGCAATAAAACATAAATATTATTGCTTTTTAAATACACACACCATAAATAAATAAAAAATACAAAATATTAAGTTCTTATACATAAGTTACATATAGATAAAACTAGCTGTGCCCTGCGGTTTTACCCGCGTTAGCACCTACGTTTTTTATTAAAAGTAGCCTAAACATTCATCACCTATTTTATCCCCTTGGGGGAAGAATTAATCAAAATCCTTTCTCAGCGGATGCCTACGTCTACATACTAACATCGTCCAGTGGTTAGGGCTGTGCGTTGATAGATCACTATGTCAGTCAGTGAGTCACCTTTGAGTTATATATATTTAGATTATGCTATCTACATAGAATTATATTTCTTAAACTTTGGAGATATAAATTCATAATTTAAATATACTCAGGACCTCCTCAATCAAAACGTCAATAAACGTTATTTTCAAAAATATTATCGTGATAAGTCTCGAGTAACTATAAATAGAAGCAAAATAAATCGATTCAGACATTTTGTTCTTCCTTAATATTCAGTTTCCAAACTGCCCAGCCAGATAAATGCTGTCTAGGCTAACAGCTAAGCCTAACAATCGGACCTGTCAATGACAAGAACATGAAAGCATGTAGCCTACTTTATACCTACCAACGAAACCATTGAACCCCAACGTAAGAAAAATACAAACACAAAGGCTGCCTTCTGGTAGATTTGTGTTTAAACTATGGTGCTCCCACACTGATATCAGAAGTTAAATAAAATAAAATAAAATAAAAAAGTCTTTATTTGACCATGCTTCATTTCTACTTAATTGCTAATTTAATTACTTAATAACTGCTTATTCTTTTTAAGGTCCCCAGATTGGGACAAATGCCTCCTCCAGAGATGCTCCACTTCTCTCTGTCCTGTGCTATGTCCCACCAGTTAGCTTTCTATATTGTTTTTATGGACTCTCAGAAACATACTATTAACATATGCATTTACCAATAATTTAAAATTTTCTTACACTCATCACATTAAATACTGGTTTCTGCCCGTGACTTTGACCGTGTGGAACAGTTTTTAGGGTAACGTTAACTTAACCGGTGATTGGTCTTAGCTTGATATATACCTTAGCCTTTCTCAATAAATGGGCTATCTAACACTGAAATAATTTTTGAAATCGCACCTGACATTCAATCACGTTCAAGGAAACAAACAAAAAAACTTTTCCTACCTAGAAGGGTCCACTCTTCTAATGAGGGGGAATTAAAAGGGGTAAGCCGAGGTGTTGTAACAACAACACCCACATTTCAGATGAGTAAAGATTCACAAATTATCATTATCAAGGTACATTGACAGCTTGGTTATAATTTTATTTCTTATTTCTATTTCTTTATTGTGGAAAGTATATTTTACGTGCACTTGTAACCGACGTTAGCTGGTGTTCTGTATGCGCTAATTTTGTGCCCAACGTTTCCCGAAACGGTGTGAACTACATTCATTCATCACAAAGCCACTGAATAAAAGATTCGCTTAGGTCTGGTCAGTGCTTCGCCTCTCTCCGAAGCCTGTATAATTAATTGAGTTTGTACTAACAAATCAAATTGGAGGTCCAAAATAAATATTAAAAACTCAGCATTCAATTCTGTAAGTTTCCGCTTATTATAAGACGCCACAGTTTTTGGCAAAAACGAGAATTAAACGCAAGTTCGAATACCAGCGGGGCTTTTACAAATGAGATTTCTTCTAAAATCTTATGTACAGTGATTTCACACCACGTGCTTTACGGTGAAGGAAAACATCGTGAGGAAACCTGCATATGTCTACGAAGTAATTCAAAGACGTATGTATAGTATCTAAGACGGCGATAGACTCACCATCTGTCACGTTGGCACTCAATCATCTTCGTTGAAAAGTCCTCTGACTACCCCTTCGGGGAATACAGGCGTGAGCATATGTATGATGTATGAGAAGAATAAAAATATTCACTTATACTGTAGTGCAAACACACCTCTTCCCGTCAATTCAAAAACACCAAATCAATTTCCAGAGTATAGAAACTCCGTTTTCAATAATTTGATGGTAAAAAAATTGGTATGTAATTCCCATAGCGGTATTTTGGGTGAAGTTTTGCTAAATGCGGAAGACCTGGGGCCTTACCATGAGCTCTTATTGCCATGATAGTTTTACTCTTATTATGAGACAGATGTATTTGACGTGTATACATTTGTCACTGTCACCCAACTGTAATAACACTGCAATAAGAGCTCATAGTTGGGCCCTTGAACATAAACTCTTCTAAATAATACACATCTACACCTGTTATGTCTCAATATAGGTATTACCAAAATTCAAATCTCGTTACGCATTCGGATCCTATACAAATATTTGTGGTTCCGTAAACATAAGGCTTTAAGGATCACATTTGCATGGCGTACTCAAGATTTGGGCATTAGTGGTGTATTGATTTGTTGTACGGTTGTTTGTCAGGATTGTTTCGAGTTCCTACTATGTTATTACATTCAGGTATTTTGTGAACAATGTTTTATTCAAAGATACTGTGTTTGAGCCGTAGTGGCCTCGGGGTTTGAGCAGTCGCCTGCTATGCAAGCGACGCAAGTTCAGATCCCAGCGGGGCCTGTACCTATGAGATTTTCCAAAAACTCATGTGCAGTGATTTTACACCACGTGCTTTACGGTGAAGGGAAACATCGTGAGGAAACCTGCATATGCTGAGAAGTAATTCAAAGACATATGTATTGTGCCTGAGACGACGATGGGCTCACCCTCTGTCACGTTGGCACTTAATCATACTCGGTGAAATGTGGGTGTTGACACACCTCTGCTTACCTCTTCGGGGACACTTCTGGGATGGCATGAGCATATAAATATACTTTATTCCCGGATAAACCTTTATGATAGGCTGTGTCAGTTAGAAAGCTGGTCATATTTCTTCCCCAATTTCAACTTATATAAGGCGTTGTACAGGCCCCGTCATGAGTTATGAGCGCGCAAGGACAGAGACAGACACATAAAATGAAGCATAGCTTATAGATATGGATGATGCGAAAGAAGTATATAAAGATCGTAGCATGTGGCGAACGGTGGTCTTAGCCTATAGGATACAGATGTGAGTATAATATGTATGTATATGGGGATAAGGTTGTATGTGAGAATGATAGGCATCGTGTGAGTGGAATGACTAGAAGAGAGAGAAGTAAGAAGTGACGGGTGGCAGAACAATGGTGGATGACGCCGGAAGATGTATTGATTATTATAATATCATTTTAAGAAGACATACATATGCTCACGCTTGTATTCCCCGGAAGGGTAGGCAGATGTGTTATAATCACAACACCCACATTTCACCGAATATGATTAAGTGCCAACGAGACAGATGGTGAGTCCATCGCCGTCTCAGACACTATACATACTTCTCAGAAATACTAGTTACATTTGAGTTCTAAAAAGCAAGATATTTTGAAGCCATAGGTCAGGTTCAACATTCGGGTTAAACAGTACCACAGTTTATACTGTGTGTGAGACAACGTACATATGATATTAAACAGTACCACAGTTTATACTGTGTGTGAGACAACGTACATATGATATTAAACAGTACCACAGTTTATACTGTGTGTGAGACAACGTACATATGATATTAAACAGTACCACGGTTTATACTGTGTGTGAGACAACGTACATATGATATTAAACAGTACCACAGTTTATACTGTGTGTGAGACAACGTACATATGATATTAAACAGTACCACAGTTAATACTGTGTGTGAGACAACGTACATATGATATTCTTAACTCCTTCCTTTATGTCCGGTGTCAGTCACAATGTTTATTATCTTCCCTAATAAAAACCTTCACCATTCTAAAACTCTTTTACATCGAAATGAGAGCACAGAACAATACATGGCAATAAAGGTTGACATTCAAACGAAAACAGAATGGTTGCGCAAGGACGCCTTCCAACACTCCTACGATACGCCACTCACGCCTGTATTACCCGAAGTGGTAGGCAAAGGTGTTGTAATAACAACATCCACTTTTCAACGAATATTATGAAGTGCCAACGTGACAGATGGTGGGTCATCGACGTCTCAGGCACCATACATACATCTTTGAATAAATTGTATAAAATCAACAAGATTCTCTCAAAAACCAATAATCGAACTATCGTTAACTATTAAAGTGGTTTGCTTGAAGTCTAAATGTGGTAGTCAATAGAATTGAATTTAAACTATTTTTGAACGTCATATTTGAGAACGTATTTTTATAAATTCTTTCTATTATCGTTTTTTTTTTGTTTAACATAAAATGTAAGCTACATTCAAATTATAAATAAATGAATAATAAATAAACATTAACATTTTCAGGCTACTATGGTAACTTAAGCCGAGTCTCTCGGAAATATGCGTCTATGTTATTGATGTCCATTATATAGAATGAAGATAACGCGTGAGTGATAGTCTTGTTTGGACATGCTACAGAGGCCGGCTATCATCAGGCAGACTGCAAGCTAGTTTACCACCTTTACAGCTTAAAAAAGTTCTTGTGCTGACCTTCTGTATGTTTATATTTTATGTTCAGACTAAGCAAGGAGATCCCGTGACGATATTACAGTGACGTCATTGGATTTGCCACGCACCGCGGCATCACCAGTCTTTATTACAAGTCACCATTGTTCCAATAATTTTGTTTTTTTACTCCCTTTATATTCGTAACGAAATGAGATTCGGTTATTGTCGAAGTGAAATGATTATCTGAAAATACTGAGAAGAGAAGTTTTTTCAGGTTTATTTCGGTTTCTTGTTTGCTTCATACTGGATTTGTTGCTTTATAGCTTATCGCATGGATATCAACTCTGATACTTATGTGATTTCACACCACGTGCTTTACGGTGAAGGAAAACATCGTGAGAGTTCCTGCATATGTTTGCGAAGTAATTCAAAGAATGCTGAGGCGGTGATAGACTCACCATCTTTCATGTTGGCTTTTAATCATCTTCGGTGAAAAGGTCTGCCCACCCCTCCGCGAAAAAATATGTATCTATTCTGAAATGTATTAGCCTCGGCTTAGATCGTGAGCTTGTCCCGAGGCACAGAATAAATATCAGCATTACACTAGTCATAATTAATCGGTGATTATTTCAGATATAATAAACATGCAAATTCATAATTTAATAGATAGATATGTATATAAAAATAATAATAGTGCCTCTCCAATAGCTGTGCCCTAACAGGGTTGTTAGTTATAAGTTATATCTTAGCATTATAATTAAGTTTATATATATATGTGTGTAAATGTAACTAACTTGTGCAATGAATATATGAATATGAATATCAGCCAGAAAATGCAGGCAGACCAAAAAATATTTTACACTTATTTTTTTTCTCAGCACCGTAGTGTGACTGTAACTACTTAATAAAAAACTGTTAATTTCGAATTAAAAAAAAAAAACATTTCATACTTATTTATCTGTGTACACTTCGCTACTGTATTCAGTATTTTTTTAACTCAATATATTTTTAACAATTCAACCGCCATTTCACAAGGACCAAGCAATTGGCATTGTTCTCATTATTTAATTTGTTTAAAAGGAAGCGTGGCGTGACTACCAAATTTCGTTAATCTCATAACGCGTACCTTAAAACAACGCTTATTGCGTACGACAGAGGATATGCGGCCACACGCTTTTACGCAAACAAAAACATACACGAGGTCCGAAAAAACCCGCAAAAAAACTGATCCCCGAAATGATACGAAAGGCCCGAAATAAAGTGGTCTATACAAAAAAAACATCACTTCATTCCTTTAAAAGGACTCGCCTGAATGGACATACCATTCATGTTTTAGGTGTCACCGTTACGGGTGGTTACGGGGTTCGTTCTGTCAAATTACTCGGAAACCAAATGGAGATAACACCATACGACGAAAAATAACCCCCCGTCTACCCCGTTGGCGAATTCAAAGCGAACTTGTACGTATATTGAAATTCGACGCGAGACAAGGTTACCAACCTTATAAAACCGGTATTCAATGTTTTAGAAATGCGCTAGGTTTTTCTATATTGGCTATCTTCGCTTATTGGATTGAAGTTTTTGCTTAAGATGTGTCAACATAGGGTTTGTTTTTGTATATATAAAAGATCTCCTCTCCCTTGTAGATACTCCCTTTATTAAATGTTTGGCCCATTTTATAAAAACTAACAACATTAAGCTTTAAATCATATTATACTAATAGCATGCCCTGAATGTGGTAACATTATTGTTAATTTTGTAATAAAATATTTGTCTGTTCTTAATGTCTATGTATATATTGTAACGTTCCTCTTTGTTTTTAGATAAATTTAGTTGTTTCGGACTACTTCTACCTCGGGATCTTGAGCCTAGTTGCATTTTTAATCCTCATCCCACCGAACAATCTCCGTCGTTTACCCACAACAACCACGTGACATTGGCGGAATAGCTGTGCTCAAGCTTGTCGCCATCATCAAAAAAAGAAGAAGTATATATAAAAGCGTTAGTCAACGTATATGCTATTCGGTATACAATAGCTTTTGGAAATCGATTTACGTAATGAATACCGAAACGATGTTGTAACGACTTAGTCGTTGACAGCGGTAGGCCCACACAAAATAACATTCTCTCGCGCTAGCGCTAATAGCTATGATAAAAAATTTATGGAAATTACATAAATTAGTCACATAACATATGTCATTCCCGGACATTTCGAATCACGTGAATTGGGAGAGACGATTACGATCGAATGAGTTTAATCGTTCAACGATCTTTCGATTACTACCTGAATAGGCGCACAGATCGTAAGCCTGCGTAGGACTTAGGTCTACACATTTAACCTTGAGGGACGCATTTTGATAAACCCTTTCTCTGAGTACATCTCACCAAGAACACACCCTCCAAATTACGTGTCTCTAGGGCCAGCGGTTGAGGCTATGCGTTGGTTCAGTCAATAATTTCCATTTCCTTTTGACTGTTTCAATAGAGAGGAAAAATTTGTATATAAGTATCATCTCCCTGACCTTATCCCACACACTGTTGGGGTCGGCACTTGATTCAACCCGATGTGGCTGATCACTTGATTTTTATGCGACCTTCGCAACCCCTTTAACGAGGAAAATCTGTGATCTGGGTTAAACCAGTTGTCAGACTACATTAGGCCTCCGACTGACCTGTAACGACTGCCAAAGATGATACATTGGCACCCGGGACCGACGGCTTAACATGCTCTCCGAGGCACGAAGAACTCGGGCGGTCACCCATCTAATTACTGGCTAGGCTTAGGGTAGCTAAACTTCGCTGATCGAATGATATGCGCAATAACAACTGTGCCATGAGCTCCTCATTTGTATGTAAGTATGTTTGTAACGAATTGGCTCAAAAAGAACCGATTTTAAAATTCTTTCATCACTAGAATGCTACATTATCACTGATTAATATTGGTTTAATTTTATCTCCGTACTCCCACGGGAATGGGAACTACGCCGGTTAAACCACGTGACGTATGTTAGTTGTACATAATTCAATTCCGAGATGATCTTCTCTTAATTGCAATCTATATGTGTTTCCTATAATTCCTGTTAATTGGCGTATATCAAAGCCTCTTTAAGCGATATTTGAAATTATAGTTACATATTATATACACGATAACTTTCTGTTATCGTGTATATAATATGTAACTATTATATAATGTGCGCATTAATATCGCGTATATTATTTATAATTAGCAATCAATCTAGCTACTACTCTATACATAAACAGCTTAATCCATATTATTTCAAAGACTGTTTATTTTGACGCGCATAACTCTAATACAGTGGAAACATTTATAACTCTACAAGCTTTCTCCAGCGGTTTTACCCGCGTAGACTTCATTCCAATACTGGTCCGCGGAATTCTTTGTTAAATAAAACAAGTGTCTGCTATTCCTTGCAACATCAGCTTCATGCCCGTTACAATCGGTCCATGCGTTTTGGAGATTATTCGGGACAATCAGACAGACAGACGGACAGACAGATATAATTGTTTGTTTTATTTGAGTATCGTATATACTTTCATATGCATTAAGTGAAAAGCTGTTATTTGGAATTACAATCAGACACTTCAATTTTATTTCGCCCATTTTCAAGGTTAATGATTATCCCAAGCGAGAACAAAATGAGAGTCTTGTGGTAATTCCCTTGGTATTGCTTGTGGCCATAGCTTACATGATAGGTACGAGTTACTACAACTAATTATGATGGGAAAAATCGCGAGCAAAAGAGGTGTTGGTCGGAGGAAAAAATCTTGGTTGCGTAACATCCGGGATTGGACGGGGATAGCGAGTGCAACCGAAATCTTTCGTCTCGCTAGAAATGGAGAGGAATACTCCAAATTGACTGACAGCCTTCGTTAATCGGAGAGGCACCTTAAGAAGAAGAATAGCTTACGGGAAGTAACTAATATTATGTAACTGGGACCACGGTCTTAGTAATAAAGCCCCGCGATTATACCTGCATAGACTTAATTTTAGGCGTATCCAGCGGGACCCCAACTGTTGTTTTTTTATTATTTTTATTATTATATAATGAAAGTCCCGTTAAAATCAGCCATTTCAGGGATTAGCCCGGACAAACGGGCGGACAGACGGACAGATAGACAGAGACATTAATTTTTTATGTGAGTAGCATGTATTACTTCCATATGCAGTGAATATCTGTTAATTTGAAAATTTATTACATACAGACACTTCATTTGTCTGTGTGTATAGATATAGATAGAAACCTCCAATAAAAACCGATTGCTCAAAGATTATAATACCTTATTCCAAATTAAATAAATAGACATCTTCCATCTGCAATTCAGATGCAAGAAGTTGGCGGAGAATCGAATATTCCCTTCATAGCTTGGAGCCACGAAAGTCGGAATAGATATTTAAAAATATATATATAAAATGGTTAAGCAACATTCTGTCAAAAACACAAACTTTTTAGTCAATACAGTCACACATTATCTACATAGATAAATAAAATTAAAGTGTCTGTTATTTAAAATGTATAAAAATATATGCCTCACAATAAAAGCCAGCGTTAAAAATGTTTGTACAACATTTTGATGATAATGAAAATGTTTGGACAACAATTTGATGATAATGAAAATGTTTGGACAACGATTTGATGATAATGAAAATGACGAAAATGATGGAATGTCACGGGTAATTGTAATTAGCCCTTATTGCTATGATAATTTGACTCATATCACGAGACAGATGGATATAAACTCTTGAAGAAATCTGCGTACGTTTAGACGAATAAAAAGAAAATGTTTGGTGTCATATCCGCACTCCATTTCTCTTCGTACCTCCGAGGTTTGCACCCCTTGCCCACCTGCGTAGCAAAATGCTAAATTAAATCAATTGCAACTCAAGTTCAAGTAACGGTTAAATTAAGCTTTCAGCTGAAGCCTTCAGCTGTAACGACCCGAGTTGAGAGGAGTTTAGGACAGTTTGAGAATTCTTGACCAATTCAGATATTTCAGTGGAACGGATGAATCAAATCTAATACATATAAAGGAGCAATATACATGTATATACAAGAATTGATGATATTAGAAGAAATAAAATTAGGTATCAGAAATAAAGGTACTCAACCTGGTAGTTCTAGTAAGTAATGTGTTTCTGTAATCGCAATTTTGTGTTCAGTGCCGTGGTGGCCTTGGGGTTAGAGCAGTCGCCTGCTACGCAAGCAACGCAACTTCGAATCCCAGTGGGGCCTGTACCAATGAGTTTTTCTAAAAAACTTATGTACAGTGATTTCACACCACGTGGTTTACGGTGAAGGAAAACATCGTGAGGAAACCTGCATATTTCTGAGAAGTAATTCAAAGTCGTATGTATATTGACTGTGACGGCGATGGACTCACCCTCTGCCACGTTGGCACTTAATCATATTTGGTGAAATGTTTATCTTTAAAGCAGCATGTTGGGGATTTCGGTGTCGTAATAGATGTCCAATCATCTTGCCCCTCTTGTTTTTTTTTGTCCGGATTATCATCGTACATGTACACATTAATAATTTCTCACACCAACATCCAACATAACGCCGGACTAATATTTCGCTTCCTGATAAAAGCTACGCTAATAAAGACAATTAACTTAATTGCCGGCAGTCCTTAACTTGAGCGACACTTAGGTGCCACTTTAACAGTAAATGGAGAAATTGTATTATGTTACTTAGTAAGTTGTGAATACATAGATGATGTTATGAGCACGGGGATGGTAGGAGTAGACTTAATTTCATGGGATTTTTATTTCGCGAAATCCTATCGTTTTCTTAGTGAAAGTAGTTACTCCATGTAAAATAAGTTATCTGCTAGAGAAATTTTTTTCAATTAGACTGAATGATTTCAGTTTTCAGTCACATTTGTAACGATGAGTCACTCGTGAAATAATACATTCATACGCTCACGCCTGTATTCCCTGAAGGAGTAGGCAGAGGTGTTGTAATAACAACACCCACTTTTCACCGAAGATGATTAAACGCCAAAGTGATAGATGGTTAGTCCGTTGCCGTCTCAGACACTATACATACGTCATTGAATTACTTCTCAGAAATATGCAGCTTTCCTCACGATGTTTTCCTTCACCGTAAAGCATGTGGTGTGAAATCACTGTACATACGTTTATTAGAAAAACTCATTGGTACAGGCCCCGCTGAGATTCAAATTGCTTTTTTTAGCAACTTCGCAGTCAATTGTTTTTAAATGAAATATACCTGCATTTGGCTAACATTTTTATATTGTTTTATAAACCATGTTATCTCATGTAAGTGCCATACTGATTTGAAGATAATAAAGAACTTAAATAAAGAAAAATTTCACGAAAGTTGGTCCAGCCGTTTCAGAGACTAGCCAGGACCAACCGATAGACAGACACACATGGAAAATACCTGTTTTTTTAATGTAAGATCCGTGCAAAGTTCTACTTTTGTAAGTGTAAAGATATAGAGATTGGAACAAATGCATAGCTTAAACTTTAATATACACATATACTCGTAGATGTGTTTAAGATTAAGGAGGAGCTCGTGGCACAGTTGCTAGTGCGCATATCATTCGATCAGTGAAGTTAAGTAACCCTATCCCTAGCCAGTAATTGGATGGGTGACCGTTTGAGTCCCTCCGTGCCTCGGAGAGCATGTTAAGCCGGTCCCGGTTACTACTTTTACATCTCTGGCAATCGTTACAGGTCAGTCGTAAGCTTTAGAGAGTCTGACAACTGTTTTAACCCAGATTACCAACTTTCCTCGTAGAAGAGGTTGCGAATGCCAGATGGTAGTCACTTCGTATAAAAATCAGGTGATCAGTCACATTGGGTTGAATCAAGTGGCCCAACAATCTATGGGATAACACCAGGGAGAATAGGTAACACTCGTAGATGTGTTGGTTTGAGCGGCATATAAATTCAGCAATATATACTTTCATATTCCAGACAAATTTCAATATAGTAAATTTAACGCCAGCTCATATGATATACGCCCCATAGGGAAAACCTTTCGGGAGTGGACGCGTAACCAGCCCTTTTATGGCAAAACGTCCATTAACCGTATATGCGTGGGTGACCTCGCGTATGTAATCTTCTGGTCAACAGGAACATATTAACTTTACTGGTTAATCATTCTCTTGGTGACATGAGTCTGCAGTAATGAGTAAAGTATTTTTGGAAAAGTACATACATACATATGCCCACGCCTGTATTCCCCGAAGGGGTAGACAGATGATTAAGTGCCAACGTAACAGATGGTGATCCATCGCCGTCTCAGACACTTCACATACGTCATCGAATTTCTTATCAGAAATATGCAGGTTTCCTCACGATGTTTTCCATCACTATAAAGCACGTGGTGTGGAATGACTGTACATAAGTTTTTTAGAAAAACATATTGGTACAGGCCCCGCTGGGATTCGAACTTGCGTCGTTTGCGTAGCAGGCGACTGCTCAAACCTCGAGGCCACCACGGCTTGACTGGCACTTTATTCACTCCGTTGGTAAACATACAAAAACACTAGCAGAACTCAAATCCACATCCATAGACTTGCAATATTTTGAGCATAGTTATAATTTAGAGCATAGCATTAATCTTAGTTTGATCTTTGCTTTGACTGGCTGGAATTTGCCATGCTCACAAATATTTGTAATATTTTAGTTATTATATTTGACAATTGAGCATTTGTGCTGTGTCCATGGGCTTATATTCATGAGATATAAATAATGTAACCAAAAAATTGTTTAATATCAATTTTTTTTAAAAGAGTAATTGTTGAGTTTCTTGCCGGGTTCTTCTCAACAAAAGCTACCTTCCGAACCCGGTGGTAACATTTATAATCATGTATAATGTATTTTGTGTCCTTATGACGATTTGAAAGTACTTTGTAAGAAGTCTAATAAAATAAAGATATTTTTGATTTTGATTTTGATAGATATATAATCTATGGATTTGAATTGTTTTCGTATTTATCTTATCAATTTTATTTTAACTGTGTAGTCTTTTATGTTTATTATTTTTTACCGTTTCGCGTCTGTGTGGAAAATAAAACTTTTCATTCATTACTACTCACTGATATTGTGCGATACTCTTGTACAGGTTTTTCACAATGAGTACCTTCACCTAAGGAGCTGTGGTGTCAAAGTCAAAAATATATAATAGAAGCACAAAGCACTTTCAAATCGTCAGAATGATATAATTAACAGGATTATACATGCTAACGCCAGGTTCGGAAGGTTACATTTACTGAGGTCGTGGGGTTTGAATAGTCGCCTGCTAGCGACGCAAGTTTGAATCCCAGTGGGGCCTGTACCAATAAGTTTTTCTTTAAACTTATGTGCAGTGATTTCACACCACGTGGTTTACAGTGAAACATCGTACGGAAACGCACATGTCTGAAAACCAATTCACAGACATATGTGTACTGCCTGAGACGGCAATAGACTCACTATCTGTCAATAATCAAGATATTATACTTTCTTATTTATTTTTAAAACCCTTGGAATATTCTCACGCTATGTGAATCAACATTTGTAATAGTCACATCCTAAGGGGTGATAAAAAATATTTAAGCGCAATCACAATTATGTGTGTCCGTCACAAACCAGCGCAATACATTCATCTACTTACAGAACCTTTTAATTCCTCGGAATCCTTAATGTGCCTCCCCAAGGGCCCCCCCTCCCTAACCTTAGGGCTCGCTTCCGCCCTTTGATAATTGACTGTAGGGATATAGGGATTAGCGGCCCGGATATCGGAACAGTAATAATACGTGTATATTATATCCCTAGCAACGTTTTGGCAGTTTTCTGTATTGAAGCAATCATTATCTCTGTTTGTTTTGAAATTCATTTTACAGTTGATCGCTCTGAAATAGCACACTAGTACAAATATAGTGGTAGCAACTACAATTCTCGTTTAATTATGAAACGTGGAATATAACTGTTGTTTATTAGTATATTTATTTTTGATTAATATATTTATTTGAATTTTATTGCCGTATATTAAGAGCCGTGGTGGCCTTGAGGTTTGAGCAGTTGCCTGCTTGTCAGACACACGCAGGTTTCCTCACGATGTTTTCCTTCACCGTAAAATCTCGTCGTGTGAAATCACTGCACATAAGTTTTTAGAAAATTTCATGGGTAAAGACCCCACCGGGATTCAAACTTGCGTCGACAGCAGGCGACTACTTAAACCCCACGACCACCATGGCTCTAAATCACTAAATAAGAAGTAAACGTACCTAGACCCAAGTAATTTTCATTTGGTTAGGGAAAATTACTAATGCAAGCAGTCTTAATGTCACCAGCTAGCTTTTAGGCTGCCTTAATGAACCCGCAATTAAGAAAACAGTTTTTTCATGATGTTAATTTTCATCATAAACCTCAATTCTTATCGCAGTACAATGGCAAAGGTTATAACATAACTTACATAGCCGTGGTGGCCTCGGGGTTTGCGCAGACGCCTGCTACGCAAGCGTCGCAAGTTCGAATCGCAGCAGGGCCTGTATCAATGAGTTTTTCTAAAAAACTTATGTACTGTGATTTCACACCACGTGCTTTAGGGTGAAAGAAAACATCGTGAGGAAAACTGCATATTTCTGAGAAGTCATTCATAGACGTATGTATAGTGCCTGAGACGGCGATAGACTCACCATCTGTCACGTTGGCACTTAATCAAATTCGGTGAAAAGTGGGTGTTGTGATAACAACACCTCTGCCTGCCCATTCGGGGAATGCGGGCGTGAGCATATCTAATATATAAAATTCTCGTGTCTCAGTTTTCGTTGTCATACTCCTCCGAAACGGCTTGACCGATTTTGATGAAATTTTTTGTGCTTATCCGGTATCTATGAGAATCGGCCAACATCTATTTTTCATCCCCCTAAATGTTAGCGGTAGTCCACCCCAAAAAAATATATGGCAATACAACGTTTGCCGGGCACAGCTAGTGTATATATAACTTACATCAGTTTTTTGTATACTTTTAAATAAAATTGAAGTGTCTGTTTGTAATTCAAAATTAACATCTTCTCACTAAATGCATAATTAATATGACTCTTCAAGGAGTCTATAAGGAGTGTTATAACATCAGCTACCTGCCAGTGAAAGTCCCGTTAATGTAATCCAGCTTTTTCAGCATTAGTCTGAACAAACAGACAGACAAAGATTTTTAGGTAATAGCTTTTTTTATGTTTAAACCATAGGTATATACTTTCAAATACATTTAGTAAAAAGAGTTTAATTTTGAATTAA
Source organism: Watsonalla binaria (assembly GCA_929442735.1). Taxonomy (NCBI): domain Eukaryota; kingdom Metazoa; phylum Arthropoda; class Insecta; order Lepidoptera; family Drepanidae; genus Watsonalla; species Watsonalla binaria. The sequence continues at coordinate 8,196,547 of OV838938.1, forward strand.
AAACAGTCACTTAAATTTTATTCATGTGTTTAGATAACCATAAATAGATGAAGATTAAGATAGAATGTACTTAAAGCATATAAATATAACTTGTGGAGATTATATTTGGAAAATAAATCCAACTTTCATGCTATCCCAGCATATCTAATATTCATAGCCACTTAATCCCACTAAACTCGGATTCATTCCAATGAAAAATATTAAACGATTTTCTGTGAACGTAAAAACTAGATTACGATGAATTTATTAATGAACTGATTGGTATCTCATCAAATCAAATGAAGTATTACGTTTAAATACCCGTAAATATTTCAGGCTTAACAGTATTATTTAAACACTAGCGGAGATCACGCGGTTTTACCCGCGTAGTTCACGTTCCCGTAGAATTACGGGAATGAAATATAGCCTATATTTTTAGCTAATAATGTAGTTATCCATTTCTGAACGATTTTTTGAAATCGGTCCGGTACTTTTGGAGCCAATTCGTTACAAACATACTCACATACAAATCATTCCTTTTTTGATATTATAGTGAAGATTTAAGTGAGTTCCAAGAAAGATTTTGTTTTAACTCAACTTGACCGCTATTTAATTATTAATGTACTATAAAAAGCTTGACACCAACTATATCTATGCATAATATACATTTGTATACAACCTTATACGATAATATTCAACCTTAAATATATTTTTGGTCCGTAAAGATGGTTCAATGCTTCCGTTTTTTATCAACAAGTAGCTATTTTTTTAAATATGATTCCAGGCCTATGTGACTCCTTGTATTATCAGGTATCTGTCAGCGTAAGTCCCGTCAAAATCAGTCCAGCCCTTTGGAGATTAGCCGGAACAAACACACAGAGAAAAAAAAATTGATTTTTATGTCAGAAACGTATATACTTTCATATGCATTTAGTGATATGTTGTTAATGTGGAATTACGAACAGACACTTTAATTTCATTTTTATTTTACAAATAAGGCTTAAAACTGTGCTGAACTGGAAATAATATTGCTTTTTTTACTTCTAAAGAATATTGTGTCCATAGAAAACAGATACACCACCCCCACTCTAATACAAGAAAAAAAAATCCTAAATTAAATCTAACTATATTAAAATAGCAAGGAATTAATATTCAAATTATTAAAGATAATATAAATCTAATCACAGGAGAAAAATAATAAACTTCTTCTTAGTCGTAGCCTCATGACTGAGGGACCTGACCATGGCGCGACGTCTGCTTTAACATTGCTTTCCAAGCCTCTCTATTTTGTGCCATCTGGATGGTAGCCTGAAGAGTAGTCCTCGTTGCAGCCTGGGTCGCATCCGTCCATCGTGTTGGCGAACGACCCCTGCCCTCGACCCGTCCCGAAATCATCAGCCTTTCCAGGCTGTCTGGATCGCGTCGTACTGTGTGCCCTAAATAAACTAAATAATTAGATATAATAGGATAAGTTTGTTCTTTTCTAAATAATTTAATAGCATCAGAAAAAGGCTGTAATAAACCTATAATTCCTAACTTATTAGGACCTTTACGAATCTGAATATAACCTAACACTTTTCGTTCTAATAAAGTTAAAAAAGCAACCCCAATTAAAACCCCAATAATTAAAATTAATATACCTAAAAAAATTAAAATATAATCTTTTAATATCACTACTACATATATATATATATTATAAATATATATTTATGATTTCTAAAATCATCACAACACCTCTGCGTACCCCTTCGGGGAATACAGGCGTGAGCATATGTATGTATGTATGTATGTAGAAAACAGATTAAAAGTTTAACATTAGATATATGAGTTCGTTTTAAGTCTGTTCATAAAATAAAACGTAACTGGTTTTTTGCTTATCTCTCATGGTGCGTGGAGTTTTCAACCTGATCGTAACTATTGGAACACGATTTTGTAGGGACGAGTTTCGATCGAATGAGTTTTTTTTTCTTTTTAATATTTATGAGAACAATATCAGTATAAGAGTTTAAGGTGTCCTTTATATCCTGCCAGCATGTTTAACTCAGTGCATTTCTTTGAAATTCGAACTTCTCGAATAGAAATAGAGCCGTAGTAGCCTTGAGATTTACTACGCAAGCGACGCAAGTTCGAATCGCAGCGGGCCCTGTACCAATGAGTTTTTCTAAAAACTTATGTGCAGTGATTTCACACCACGTGCTTTACGGTGAAAGAAAACATCGTGAGGAAACCTGCATTATATTTGGGAAATTATTCCAAAAACGTGTGTATAGACGATAGACTCACCATCTGTCACGTTGGTACTTAATCATGTTCGGTGAAAAATGGGTGTTGTTATATATACAACACCTCTGCCTACTCAGTCGGGGAATACAGCCATGAGCATATTTGTATGTAAGTTCTCGATAGTAACTCGTGTGAAAACGCATCGACTGGAGAACAGTGGTAGGGCAACCAAACTCCAGCGGCAACCTTTATCACCATTTGGAGTGTATGCCCCTTTATTTGGCGCGAGTACTTGGCACGGCACCGACTTGACCTGTTTTTCTTTTATCTACAACTTTTGACAGCTACTTAGCGAAACATTTCTGTAAGATGTCAGTTGTTACTTTATGTTTCGGCGAGTTTTTATTTGCTCAGGACTCTGGTACGCTGCAGGTGGGCACTAAAGTTTTATACAATTCAGCAATTTGTACTCTGAGATTGAGTTACAGTGAGATGAAACGAAAATCTAAATCGAAAACTGAAAATCTAGTATTCAATAAAACATAATTTCCCACAGACTAACAGAACTGTGCCTTAATGAATAAATAATCTACCTTTCCTTTACATCCACGCATTAAAGTATATACCGCAGAACACTAGTGCAAACATGTATAGCGGCCCAGCGATTAAATATAAATCCGTTTACTCTCTGTGTTCTGTTTTCATCCTGTACAAATAATTCCTATAAATAAAGTGCGTTCTATTTGTCCGAGTTTAATGAAACCCGCATCGAACCGCCTTTTAAAATATTCACTAAGCACAGCGCGGTACAGCTCTTTGTTCGGGCGCACGCCGGGTTACTTTGACGAATCCGATTCAATTAATTTTTAATACACTGATCGATGTTCCTGATCGCATTAAAACTTGTAAAGGAATGTTACAAGAGGCGACATTTATAATAATCAATAATGTATTCAAACTGTCAGAAATTCCTTCCCCAAACGCTGAACTTTGGGATAAACTCTCCGTCGACGTGGGTTTCTCGTAAGCGGGCTTAGCATGGGGTAGTATTGCAAGCGGGTATAAAATACCATCAGGTAATTTTTGGATTCAATATTGTTTTGATATGAACGACTGGCACTGTTTATTTTTACTAAATTAGCGTAGTTTTCAGTTCCTTTGAATGAGTTTAACATGTTTTTTCTCGATATTCGATTGCGTATTTGATTTGTTGATCCGCCATATTTGAATTCAACCGTAACAAGCTGCTTAATTTATTATAGCATGCAAGAAGGCCGGGACCTATTTTGCTGCTGGCCTTCTACAATTAAAAAAATAATATGTTTTAAAATTCAAATAGTTCCGATCTTCTTTTGTTTTTTCTATATATTATTACTATTGCTCTTGTTATTGAATTCACATATTGCTCTTGAAACTTTATTGTTATCGTATTTATCTGAATACGATCGTTTTGTAAAATATTGACATGGTTTTTTATTATCATCTGCCAACACAATCAATACAAAGAAATATTATTGTTATGAATAAGCTTAGAATTTATTCACAAGTAAATATTATCTGCCAGTATCTTCGGAACCTTGCCTAAAGGGACTTCTTTTAATAATATATTTTAGTTATTAGATTATATTTATAAGGTCTTTAGCTATGTAGTTCTTGAATTTAATAATATTATGTTATCTTATGAAATAATAAAATATGTAGTAAATATCAATGTTTGGTATAGGCACTGTTAAGTATATCTTAAATTTTAGTTAAGGCAGATCTGCATTTCAATTCTAGATTATACAGACTGCAAAATCCTGCGTTTCTCTCAGATACATCTTTCTTCATTTTAAATTATAATTACGTACACGTAAGCTCACGTCGTCCTCAAACGGTCTGTGAATGGTTAGTCAGAGGTGTTACAACACCTACTTTTCGTAAGAGATGAAAATAAAAATGATTTATTCAGTTCAGACCCTGGTAAGGCACTTAAGGTGAGGTATTAGCGTTTCTAAGACACTAAACATGCGTCTTTGTATCTTCTTCTCAGACCGAAACAGGTTAATTCACTGTGTTTTAATTCTTCGTAATACTCGTGGTGTGACATCATTCAAATAAAAACAAAAAATATTTGACGTGAGGAACGCTTGTAACACTCATTGAACGTAATTTTTGAAGCATAGAAGAAGAAAATTTCTTACTGTTTCCAAGTTTAAGCCTGTTAGGAGAAACGTTACGCATTGTAGCTAAGTTTTGATCAATATCAAGAGGTTTATACTATAATATTAACTAGCATGCTTTTCTTGTTGTATCCTATCCCTCACAAACATCTCTCCCTCCGAATGTCATTGTAACGGAAGAGGAGGTGTATTGACTTGACACGGAGGCGAGGCGGGAGTGGTGTGGAGAGGCGCGTTGTGGAGAGGGAAAATCAGTTGAGAGCTTGAACGGTTGATTTTGGAGAGATCAGATTTAAAAACGTCTTAGAAGTGTATTCTGTTTTAAGTAATAAAGAGTTTGTGATTTTTTCACCGTGTATTTAAATAGAAATCCTCGGCCTTCTGTAACATTCAGAAGTGGCATGTAAACCGAAAAATGAAGAGAACTCATGAAAATCAGAGTGATTATGTGCGAGCTAAAAGAAGTCGTGAGTCCAGCAGTAATTCTCGTTCGGCAACGGTAAGAGATTTAATCAAAAGAAAAGTAGACGAGGCCGTTAAAAGATTTTTGAATAATGGCCATGATGACTTGCAAAGTAAATTTACAAAACTACAAAATTCTGAAAAATTAGTTCCTGATTTTGATCCAGATAATCGAGATTTGAATATAAAAAGTTGGATAAAGAAAATTGAACAGTTAGGCATAATTTATCGTTGGAATGAAGAAACTAAGTCTTTTATTTTACAATCCAAACTGCAAGGCCAGGCCAGACTTTGGTTTAATAGATTAGATTCATACGATCACTCGTGGGAAGAATGGAAATCCATGATTATAAGAGCCTTCCCACGTCATCATGATACGCTTCTTTATTAGATGAACTTATTGCTAGGAAGAAACTTTCATCAGAATCTATGACCAAGTATTTCCAGGAAAAGCTAGCCATGTGCTATAGGTGTCAACTGAGCGATGCAGCGGCAGTATCGTGTATAGTACGAGGGCTACCACAGGAGCTAAGGTCGAACGCACAAGCATTCCAGTGCTCCACTCCAGACGAGCTGTATGAAGGTTTCCTGTCCGCTTTTGATACGTATCAAGGTAATTCTCTGCGAGCCCAACATCCGTCTCCAAAGACATTTGGTGCATCAAGGAGTGGCGAAGCATCTACAAATACTAGTCAATTGCCAAAAGATTCCTACGCTCGTAAATCACCAGTCTGCTATCGCTGTAATGAGGTGGGTCACGTGGCGACTACTTGTAAGTTGCCCGATAAACGGAAGTGTTTCAGATGTGGCAAACTAGGTCATGTTGCTAGTTCCAGTAGTACCACGGATGATGACCAAGGAAATCTAAAGAAAGTCCAGTTACTGTCTCAAATGAATGACGCATACAAAAAGAGTGTAAAAGTAAATCAGGTATTTATGAAAGCTTATTTGGATACAGGAAGTGAGCTCAACGTGATCTATAAAGGAGCATCCGATGCTCTCAAACTTAAGGTGAGTCCTTCCAATTTGGTTCTGAAAGGATTTAGTGGTTGCTCAGTTCGTGCAATAGGACAAGTTGAATTCGATTTATTGGTTGACCACATACTAATTAAGACGACAGCTGTGGTCACAGACGTAGACTTGGGTGACGTGGTCTTAATAATAGGGCAAACCGTCATAAATCGGGAGGACATTATGTTAAATGTGTCTAAGCACGGGGTTAACTTATCAAAAGTACAGGACACCTCCATTGATTTGATGAATATTGATGCGTGCAATGAAGCGACTTGTTTTAGAGTCGAGCTTATTCAAGATACGGAAGTATCTGTTGGAGACAACTTGATGCGCGTGGCAGTACATGGAGCTGGAACGGGCGACTACTGCACGAAGCCCAGGCGATACAGCATGGACAATGTGATGTACGCTATTCCCAGCGCAGTACTCCATAATGGAAATGGTTATCTGAGGGTCTGCAACATCGGTTCCAACTCCATAACTTGGAAAAAGGGAATGACCGTTACGAGAGCTGAGAAATGTACGACTGATTTTGAGGTGAGTTTCAATTGTTTCCCCTTGAGGAGAGATGAGTGTGTCGATAATTTTGAAGTTGAGCTAGGAAAAATTAACGTAGGAGATATTGAACTGAAGTATTCTAATAAATTAATGGAAATGTTGAAATCCTATAGAGATTGTTTCGCTAGTACAAATAAAGAGTTAGGTTGCACAAATTTAGGTCAAATGACTATTGAGCTCAATACCAATAAGCCTGTAGTTCGCAAGCCATATAGATTAGCACATAGTGAGAGACAAGTAGTGAAAAAGATAATTGATGATTTGATGGACGGAGCTATTGTTAGGGAGTCAAATTCCGAGTATGCATCTCCGATAATACTAGTACGTAAGAAAAATGGAGACTTTAGGTTATGCGTTGACTATAGAGATTTAAATGCAATAACTGTCAAAGATAGATTTCCTATGCCACACATAGACGATCAACTATCTAGATTATCTGGCAAGAAGTATTTTAGTAGTTTAGATCTGTTTTCGGGTTACCATAATGTGAAAATTCATCCAGATTCCATCCACAAAACTGCGTTCATCACCCCGGACGGTCTTTATGAATATCAGAGGGTACCGTTTGGTTTAGCTAACTCACCGTCAGTATTTATGAGGGTCATCAACAAATTAGTGAAACTTGTGGGTAGTGATGAAATTGTCACATTCATGGATGACATATTATTGTCAACGGCATCTGTCACTGAAGGATTAGAATTATTAGAAAAAATGCTTATTCAGTTGCGTAAAGCAGATTTGAAATTGAATTTTAAAAAGTGTGCCTTTTTAAAATCTGAAGTATCATTTCTTGGCCATGAAATAAGTGCAGATGGTATACGGCCAGGAAATCAAAAGATCGGAGCTGTACTTAATTTTCCCAAGCCTAGTAATTTGCATCAATTAAGACAGTTTTTAGGTCTCTGTAGCTATTTTCGAAAGTATATAAATCGGTTCGCACTTATAGCAAAACCGTTAACTGAATTAACTAAAAAGTCAACTGAATGGTTATGGAGTGATAAACATGACGACTGTTTGAATGAATTGAAAGAAAAATTATGCTCGCGCCCAGTTCTTGCGTTATATGACCCCTTGTTACCATGCGAGATACATACCGACGCGAGTAAAATTGGGATAGCAGGTATTTTACTTCAGCATAGTGAAGGAGGATTAAAACCGGTGTTTTACTTTAGCAGGGTAACTACGCGTGAAGAGTGTATGTATCATAGTTACGAACTCGAGACGCTAACTGTTGTTGATTCCTTAAAACATTTTCGGGTTTATGTATATGGTAAACCGATTAAAGTGGTCACGGATTGTTCCGCTGTTAGGTATTCGTTATTAAAGAAAGATTTAGTTCCTCGCATAGCACGTTGGTGGCTTACAATTCAGGAATACGACCTTCAAATTGAATATAGGCCTGGAGATCGAATGAAGCATGTCGATGCTTTGAGTCGTAACCCGCCTGCCTGCACAGTAGTTCCAGAAAATGAAGATGAATCAAAATCATACCTCGGAAGCTTTAATGTACAAATCATATCCAGTGACGATTGGTATTTAACTATACAGCTGCAAGATGACAAATTACATAATATTATTAAACAATTATCGGAGGGTAATGCTTGCAATGACGTTTTAAATAATTATAAAATTAAAGATGATCGATTATATAGGAAAACTTTAAACGGCGACAAGTTAGTAGTGCCAACGTTCGCAAGGTGGAAATTCATGCAGAAATTTCATGATCAGATAGGCCATGTAGGAATCAAAAGATGTGAGGAATTAATTAAGTCTGACTATTGGTTTCCCAAGATGACAAAATTTATAAAAAAATATGTAGGTAGTTGTTTAGAGTGTGCGTATGCTAAAGGAAATTATGGGAAACCAAGTGGTACGTTACACCCTATACCTAAACCAACTGTTCCAATGGAAGTTGTGCACATTGACCACTTGGGCCCCTTCTGTAGAACCAAAAAGGGGTACCAGTATATTCTCATGGTAGTAGACTCTTTTTCAAAGTTTCTTTTAGCCCGACCATCGAGAACGATAAACTCTGTAGAAACTGTTGCTATACTAAAAGACGTATTTAGTTTATTTGGGTTCCCCAAAAAAGTAATATCCGATAGAAATCTGGCCTTTACAAGTAGAGTTTTCAAAGAATTTTCATTAACATGTCAATTCCATCATACATTGAACGCTATTGCATGTCCGCGGGCGAATGGGCAAGTCGAGCGATATAATCGCACCTTATTAGATGCTATGCGTACACGGAACGTGGATCCTAATATGTGGACTGAATGTATACCAGATACTGTTTGGGGTGTAAATAATACGATAAACGAAAGTCTTGGTTATCATCCTTATGAAATTATGTTCAGTCATAAAGGTAGATTGATGCCCAATCTAGGAGCGAGCGAAGAGTCTGTACCAGTAAGTGAGAAGCGTAAAAATGCTTCTAAGCGGCTAGAATTGCGGGCACAAGTTATGAAACGCACTTTTGATAAACGTCACAAGCCGGAGAAAGTCTTCAAAAAAGGGGACTTGGTCCTTTGGAAACAAGCTCCATCTGGGGGCGAAGTTAAGAATGTCAATAACAAATTGCAAGTGCTTTACTCTGGGCCTTATATTGTGCAGAAAGTTCTTAATAATGGTAGATATGAAATCAAAAGTATAAAAGGTATGCGAGGGTACAAAAAATTCTCAGGCATAGTAGCCGCGGATTCTCTTCGGGTTTACCGAAGTGCCCCAGCGTGCAGTGAAACTAGTAGCGACGAGGATGTGGTTACTAGGGATGACTTAATCGATTTACTGGAGAGCTAATTTGGTGTGTGCACCAATTGCGGTGCAATTGTTTCAGGATGGCCGACTGTAACGGAAGAGGAGGTGTATTGACTTGACACGGAGGCGAGGCGGGAGTGGTGTGGAGAGGCGCGTTGTGGAGAGGGAAAATCAGTTGAGAGCTTGAACGGTTGATTTTGGAGAGATCAGATTTAAAAACGTCTTAGAAGTGTATTCTGTTTTAAGTAATAAAGAGTTTGTGATTTTTTCACCGTGTATTTAAATAGAAATCCTCGGCCTTCTGTAACATCATGTCTCTAGGACAAGTGGTTTAGTTTGTGCGTTGATATATAAGTCAGGACTTTTAATTTTATATGTATAGATGTCGAAATTGAGTGTACAAAACAAGTTAAAGCCAGCAGGTCTATTAATAACATTAAATTGGGAGGAAAAATAAAGGTCTCAGGGCGGCTCGTTAGGGTGCTGTTCGCGCGTTGAGACTTATTGCCCGAATATCTTACCATTTATACAACGCCGGACAAATCTGTCGTATTAATAGTAAATTTATACGTGAAATTAACACAAGGGCCATGAATGTTCATCCCTTCTCTCTCGCCTCCCTGCCTTTGTCTTCACTACTATTACAAATTTTCAAAAAAACTGGCTTACAGGTTCTTCAATATGTTTAATTTTATTCAATCAATTTAAAGTCAAAATCGAAAATATCTTTATTCGATTAGACTTTTTACAAAGTATGACAATGACATAATTATACAGGATTATACATGTTACCGCCAGGTTGGGAAGGTTGCTTTTACTGAGAAGAACCTGGCAAGAAACTCAGTAATTACTCGTTTGAAAAATATTATATAATTTTAAGAATACAAAATAAATCACTTAAGAAGCGTAAGTCAACCATTTACTTTACAATAATGTTATTAAGACACTGTTTGATACTTATCAAACGTATACAATTCAAAGTTGTGACTGCCTGACTTATATATAAAATACCTTAAATAAATAATAAACATCTGATCCTAGAGACATGATTTTTTTTTAAAAACTTATGTGCAGTGATTTCACACCACGTGCTTTACTACGAAGGCAAACATCGTGAGGAAACCTGAATATATCTGAGAAGTAATTTAAAGACGTATGTATAGTGCCTGAGACGACGATGGACTCACCTCTGACACGTTGACACATATTCGATGAAATGTGGGTATTGTTGTTACAACACCTAACCCTTCGGGGATTCTTTTGGGATGCAGGTGCCTTACAATGTTTTCGTTTGCCGTATGTGTAAAATCTCTGGACTTAATTTGTTTTTAAAACCTATTGGTACAGGGTGCTGGGTATCGAACTACCGTCGCTTCAACTGTTTTTATTTTTCTTATTTATTCGTTTGGTTTTGAACGACATTTAAACTTAAATAGTTATGATTACAGTTATTAATGCAATAAGCAAGAAAATAACCATTAGTCGTCCCGTAAATAATGTAGGAAGAAACTTGTGGAAACACGTTAAATCTTAATTTTAATTTAGCAACTTTACTCAGAATCCCACAAACTCTTCCTTTTTGATGCAAATTACTTTAAACTTTTGGCGTTTTCATTAGGAAATATGAATTAACGTTGTACTGGACCACTGGCTTTGTAATTCTGCTTTGAATACCAAAATGCTAAAAGAAGCCTTCCGACTTCACCCACTTCAAATTTACTCTCCTTCATCAGTTGGTAATCTATTTTTTGTAGCAATTTAACATCTATGGCAATCGTTACAGGTCAGTCGGAGACGATGACAAAATCTATTTCTTTTAGAAATTTCAACAATTGGTCGGACAGACAATTTTATTTAGCAACACACGTTATAGATCAGGCGGCGACCATAATCGGTTTAAGCAGCGCGTATTAATAACTTCTTATCTTTGACGTTTCATTCTGGTACTGTAAAATTACGTCGTAAATAATTAAACGTCAATAGCCAATTTATTATCTTTGGCAGTCGTTACAGATCAGTCGGAGGCTTAAAATAGTCTGACAACTGGTTTAACCAAAATCAGAGATTTTCTTCGTTAAAGGGGTTGTGAAAGTCAGATGGCAGTCGCTTCGTATAAAAATCAGGTGATCAGCCACATCGGGTTGAATCAAGTGCCGACCCCAACAATGTATGGGATAAGGCCAGGGACGATGATCAGTTAGTAGGCTATCCAATAAATATATTACAGTAACTAAACTTAGCCCATGGGATTAATTTATGCAAATAACATACACATGTTTGTTCACACCTGTATCCCTAGAAGGGGTAGACAGGAGTGCGCTTACAGTACACCCATATTTCAATTGCCAACTGAATTTCATTCTGGGTTAAACCAGTAGTTAGACTTTCTTAGACATACGCCTGACCTGTAACGATTACTAAAGATGATAAATTGGTCACCGGAACCGACAGCTTAACGTGCTCTCCGAGGCACGGAGGGGACTCTGGCGGTCACCCATTCAACTACTGGCTTGGGTTGCTTAACTTCGTTGATTGAATGATATGCGCAATAGCAGCTCCTCAATATAATATTGAAATCAGAATGATTCTAAAAATATATGTGTGCGTCATTACAACGTAAATCCATTCGGCAGTACCCAACAGCTGAGCTTGCAAACCGCAAGCTGCACCGTGTGCGCCGAGCCTAACTACGTAATATAATTCGTAGCCATTTCGTAGCACGGACGCTACGCCGTAGACACCGCTACACATTTGTCAAGGTAGCGAATTTTATACTGCACTGCAAAGTAAAATGTATTTTATCTTTTAGTTTTGTTGTTCAAAGTAATGTATTGCGTTTCAAGAAATAGGTACTATAAACGTTATTACGTTTACATGAAAGTTGAATCTCGATTGCAATTGAATGTTACGTTTAAAACTTTTCGGTTTAAGAGCGATTTTTTCATGCATTTATTTGACTAACATATGGTACGGAAATAGATTATTATAATAAAGTATTTGTTACTATACTGGGTAAATTAACTAAGAAGGTTTGCTGACTTTAACTGACACTTTTCTCTCTCTTTCACTCTCACTCTCTTTCTCTAATCCGGTGGGAATCAGCATGTAAGTGATTTAATCCAATATTTGGTATATAATGTATTATAAAAAGGAAATATTAGTTTTTTTTTGTGTAGTATATTTGTATTGAATAAACTCAAAAACCACTGTGCCGATTTCAACAACAACAAGATTTCTTTCACCATCGGATAGCTACATCATCAGCGTGTATCATAGGTTTTATTGTATCCCTGTACTCCCACGGGAACGAGAACTACGAGGGTGAAACCACGTGTCGTCCGCAAGTAATATTATAAAGAGGAAAGATTTGTATGTAAGTCTGTTTATAACGAATTGGCTCAAAAAGCACTGGACTGATCTTGAAAATTCTTTCAGCAGTGGATAGCTACATCATCAGCGAGTAACATAGGCTATATTTTATCCTGATAAAACCGCGTACCAACCGTTATTTTGGTGTATTTCGAAACACTTTGGTAAGTGTTCACGCCATCCTAGAAGGGTCCCCGAAGGGCTAAGCAGAGGTGTTGTAACAACACCCACATTTCACCGAATATGATCGAGTGTTAACGTGACAGAGGGTGAGTCCATCGCCGTCTCAGACACTATACATACGTCTTTGAATTACTTCTCAGACATATGCAGGTTTCCTCACGATTTTTTCCTTCACCGTAAAGCACGTGGTGTGAAATCACTGTACATAAGTTTTTTATAGAAAAACTCATTGATACAGGCCCCGCTGGAATTCGAACTTGCGTCGCTTGCGTAGCAGGCGACTGCTCCAACCTCAAGGCCACCGCGGCTCTTTTGGTAAGTACATTTTACAAATCTAAACGTACACTTGTTAACTCATTATAAAAGAAATACAGAAATTGGGAATAAGCAGTCAAATGAACAAGTATCTTAATAAAAAGGGCTTCCTTAAAAGCTTTCCTCGAATGTATTAATAAATGATTGAACCTTATAAAACATACACATAAAAATCACGGAATCCCCGCATTTCCAATTTACAAGGCGGGCCAAAAAATGAAGCGAGACGAATAAACGTTAAACCGGAACACACCAGTGTTTTATACTTATGTGAAATTCTTGTGTTAGGATTGGTACATACATGACTATGCAAAAGATACACTAATATAAAAAAAAAATATTTTATTTTAATTTTATCCACGGTAAAATACATACGCGAGGGACACGCATTTTTTATGCGATTTTTTTTATTGAATAATAATTTTTCCACATCCTCTGACACGTTGACACTTAACCATCTTCGATGTAATGTGGGTGTTGTTGTTACAACACCTAGCCCTTCGGGGATTCTTTTGGGATGCAGGTGCCTTACAATGTTTTCGTTTGCCGTATGTGTAAAATCTCTGGACTTAATTTGTTTTTAAAACCTATTGGTACAGGGTGCTGGGTATCGAACTACCGTCGCTTCAACTGTTTTTATTTTTCTTATTTATTCATTTGGTTTTAAACAAAATTTAAACTGAAATAGTTTTTAAAATAATGATTGTTTTATTATGTAATATGTCTCGGTATGTCTCTTTTTATCGATGGATATGAAATTCAAAGTTCTGGCTGATTGACTTATGAATATGAAATTATCATTATATGAGGATACCGTTGGTCGTAGAGACATGAAATATGGAGGGTGTGTTCTTGGTGAGAAGTGTATACTGCAAAGAAAGGGTTTACCGAGTTTCTACCCCTTAGAGTCTTAAACGAGGCTTGAAAATGTATTATTATAAAGAGGAGAGATTTGTATGTATATTTGTGTGGTATGAGTGTGGCTGAAAGGGAATGTCTGAGGACAGACATTGTTTCAGGAGGGCCGAGTGTGGAATTCATGAAATGAGTTTGTATGCGATAGTGAAAGGCAATGTTTAAAAAGTTAAAAATGGAACAAATTAGCTCAAGAAGTACTGGACCGATCTTGAGAATTCTTTCAGCAATAGATACTCCCACGGGAGTGGGAACTACGCCTATGAACCCGCGTGATGTCCGCTAGTTATTCATAAATTTCTATAAAGTAGAGCCGTAGTTACTTAGTAGTCTTCTGCTACACAAGCGAGTCAAGATCAAATCTCAGTCAATCTCGGTCAAATCTGTAGGAATGACATATGTTCACGCCTGTATTCCTTGAAGGGGTAGACAGAGGTGTTGTAACAACAACACCCACTTTTCACCGAAGATGATTAAGTGCCAACGTGACTGATAGTGGGTCCATCGCCGTCTCAGACACTTTACATACGTCAAAGAATTACTTCTCAGAAATATGCAGGTTTCCTCACGATCTTTTCCTTCACCGTAATGTGGGTGTTGTTACAACACCTCTGCTTACCCCTTCGGGGACCCTTCTGGGATGGAGTGAGCATATATATATATATATATATTAAATGCATATGAAAGAAAGACCAAAATGCAAAAAAAAATTCCATAATATCTCTTATGAAAACCTACGTTAAGCGTAGGTTTTCATAAGAGATATGGTAATGTAAATTGAATTCTCCTATACGTTTCAACTCTGACTGTGAGTTATAAAAACTCCCCGACCAGGTAAATAATACAAGCACATCACACACACAAGCAAAACGAAAGGTTATTTACTCAAACGTATAAAAACATGTTCTACGTTTCAATAAATGATTCAAATTTACGGGAATATTTTTTTACATAAATCTCTCGTTGTAATTGAACAAATTTGAGTACGAGATTTTAACTCTCGTATTCAGATTCTTAAAAATACGAACACCGTGCAACTGCTCTGCCAACTGGGCTACTCGTGAACCAACTTAATGTGTCGAATTTTTCCCTTGTTTTGCGGTGGGTTAGGCAGAGGTTAATAACAGCACCCACTTTTCACCGAAGATGATTAAGTGCCAACATGACAAAGGGTCAGTTCATCGCCGCCTCAGGCACTCTACATACGTCTTTGAATTACTTCTCAGACATATGCAGGTTTCCTCACGATGTTTTCCTTCATCGTAAAGCACGTGATGAGAAAGTACTGTACATATATTTAGAAATTTTTATTTTTAGAAAAGCTATTTGTATAGGCTCCGCTGGGATTCGAACTTGAATAGCTGTGGTGGCCGTGGGGTTTAATCAGTCGCCGCAAGTACGAATGCCAGTGGGTAAGATATTTATTGAACTAATGGCTTAACATTTTAATTTTACAAATTCAATATTTCGTGCTTAAAATATTCAACACCAGCTCATAGCCGACCCTACGACCGACTTATAGACAAATTCGAAACTAATCTATGTAATAGAGCCTTTCCCAAGGCTCGGTTGGACAAACTATGCAAATACTTCTCGGGACCAATGCCACATATTATGAGACATTATTTTCATAAATATTAGAAGACTGTTTATAGTGTTTAGAATGTAATTGCAATAATTTGAAGTCAAAAACTAAAAATATATTTTATCACGTAGAGGTAAATTCTTTTTTTTGAGAATGTTCCTCTCATTTCGAGTAAGTACTTATTGGTAACAATGCTAAAATTTTTAGCACTATTAGTTTTTCTGATGAAATTAACATGTATTTTTCCTTGGCGATTTTCATCTGAACTAGTTTTCAAAAAAATTCTAATGATATGTTCAACCTCAATAAATAATTGTAATTGTCTCTTCAAAAATGTATATTTATTATTTAAATAATGAATAAAGACTTAAACATTGCATTACTTAAGCATTGCCACGTTGAATAGCAATGCTGATTCTCTGAGCGAGAAAAGCCCAGCCCGCTTGTCACGAGAAGCTTCTACCAGACGACGTGCAACCTCTTTGAAAAGTTGATGAGCATCCGGACCCAAAGGCCCCAGAGGATAATCAGATCTTGGAGATCGTATGTTAATATCCTGCTAAAAAAAAATAATAGGCTTAATATTAAACACATTATTTGCATGTATGGCTGAAATTTTTCGGCTAGAGTGCAGGCGTTGTTTATAAAACAAATAAAATGGGGTGAGATGTATATTCCACTCAAATATTGGTTAAAAACCACCGCACAAAAAGGGTTATGTGCAGTGGATTTGATAAAAAGCGATGTCCAGGCGAAATCCATTTGATATTTTTGCCTCCCTGGTATCTTCACTATCACACAGTTTTATAAAATACTAGTATTTCCCGCACGGTTTCACTTGGATATACTAATTTCACAGTTAGCTTATTTTTAAGTAAGCCTATGCCTATATTACACCTTATAACATTAGCTATCTGCCATATCTGGATGAACGTTCCTTTAAAAGCAACCCACTCCAGAGATTAGCCAGAACAAACACGCAAACAGTAAAAATATTTTTTATTTATATATATACCGCGAGAGCCGTGGTGGCCTTGAGGTTTGAGCGGTCGCCTGCTACGCAAGCGACGCAAGTTTGAATCCCAGCGAACTTGCGTCAGGGAACCAGGGCCTGTACAAATGAGTTTTTCTAAAATACTTATGTACAGTGATTTCACAGCACGTGCTTTACGGAGAAGGAAAACATCGTGAGGAAACCTGCATATTTCTGATAAGTAATTCAATGACGTATGTAAAGTGTCTGAGACGGCGATGGACTCACCATCTGTCACGTTGGCACTTAATCATCTTCGGTGAAAAGTGGGTGTTGTGATTACAACATCTGCCCTCGGTGAATACAGGCGTGAGCATATGTATGTCTATATACATATATACTTTCATATGTATTCAGAAATATCTTAAAAGCGAAACACGTGAGCGACGCTGTAATAGCTCTAGACAAAGTAACATTCTCTCGCGCTTGCGCTAATAGAAGCGATATTAAATGTATGGAAATGACATATATCAGTCACGTGACATATGTCATTCCCGTACATTTTGTACCGTTCCTACTAGCGAAGCGTGAGGATAGTAATAATAACATGTGTATGACAAATGAGGCCTGGGAGCCAGGATCAGTCGGAGCAGACCTTGGTTGGTTGAGTGAAACACCGTAACTTGGGCAGTCCTGGTATTTATTGATTCCACAACTGTATTGATTGGTTCCCTTGACGACCACTTGAAGACCACACTATTGACATTTGAAAGAAAGAAAGAAAGAAAGAAAGAAAATAAATTTATTCATAACAAAATACATATAGGAGCGAAAAGGTTTGTCGTAACAATAGATTATAGTTGTTATGAATTGGACCCAACTCAGCATAATCTGGCTGTCACGGTGATGACAACCATCACTGATCTTCCGCTAGGACCAAGGCGTGACGTCACAGCACGGTCACACTGGCAGTGGCCACAATACAACTTAATCTGAATACAATGTGATAATAACATAAACAAGAACTAATACAACTAAGATAAACAAACAAATATTTTACAGAATAATACAAATTGTAAGTATAGTATTAATCATAGACACGGTTACAGAAAAATACAAATTTTAAGTATATAACCATCATTATACTAGTCTATTTTACAATACACTAGACTTCATGAGTAATAAACCAACAAAAAGAGAAAAACTAAATAATGAAAAAAAAAAATAAAAAAAAAAAAATTGCGTATAATAATGTGTCCTTAAATAGCACTGGTATCAAGCTTTAGATCCTCGTGAGTTTTCTGAAAGTCAGAGATATATTTCTTTAATTTGGTTCTGAAATTACGTAAACAATGCAGTTTCTTTATTGGCGGAGGGATGTTATTCCAACACTTGGCCGCAGCGTATCTGAAGCAGCCTCTAAAAGCGGCTGAACTGTGTCGCTGCGTCGCAAGCTTAGTTGCACATTTTTTTTTTTTTTTTTTTTTTTTTCCGACATGGTCTCTCGCAGTTGGTAGGGGGGAGTTACCTCCACTGCTTAACCGGACTAAAGGGCGAGACCCAAGGGCCTCCAGCCGAGCTTAAACTTAAAAACTAAGCAACACAGCTAAGGGCACCCCGGTGCGGGGTTCGGACCTCGGCTTAGGGCGTTGCTGGGGGATGAGCTAGGGAGCTGGATCTGAGTGGTATTATTTAGGGACATGTTTAAGACTAGTGGCTCGGCGCGCGCCGGCCCTAGCAGAGGACGGGGGGGACGATGACGTAGAGTTCGCGACGAGCCTCGCCGGCGAGGACGGAACAATGGTCGGTTTGGTGTGTGCTTTTGAGACATTGCTTGCTGAAGCAATGTGATATCGTCGTCAGGGTCAGTAAGGACATGCCTCGGACGGCGTCGGGTGGAACTTAGTTGCACACTTATCACCGAACTATATACACAACTAAAAGAGAACCTTACCATCGAGATGTAAAATGATAAGGCGCCATCTTGTGAGAAGACGGCTAACTACTAACATACAAACTACGTTAAACAACATGATACTTTTTTCTACTTATATACCGTATATTATTTATATTCATTTAGTGAAGCATAAAAAGTATAAATAAATGTAACTGTTATTTCGTTAATTTGCTGTAACTAATTTCTGCACGTGTAAAGAGAAATGAAAGTATATTGCTCAGCGTTCTAATTACAGATTTGTTCTGTGAAATACTATCTCGATCTCAAGTCTTATTTAGTTGACAAATACTCTTCGAAAATATATGTGAAATTCGTTCTGAGGTACGGTGAAGTAACGAAACTCGATACCAAATACTTCTAATGTCAACATTCTCGCACTTGACTATACATTTCACCTCAGCACTCAACGATATGGAGTTACATACTCCAATCGAGTTTTTGAGAATGCCTTATTAGTGCCTCAGTGCGAATTATGATTTCGATAGATTTAGACGTGGTTAATTGATTGTTTAACTGAACTCTTACTTATTAACTAAGTGCCGGATCAAACAGACAGACAGGTAGACAGAAAAAAAATTAAGTCCAGTATGTAAGTACTGTTCATACTGGTTACATACAGGTTTACAGCTGAGCTTTTCTGAAAAACTTAATTGCAGTGATTTCAGACCACGTGCTTTATAGGAAGGAAGAACTACCATGACCAAATTAATATTATTTTTCAGAAAGGTCAAATTCGGAGCACTCGTAACCGAAGAAAGTGTATGAAGAGACGCATGAATGTGCATGAAGCGAAAGAAGTATGTAAGGATCGTAATATGTGGCAAACGGTGGTCTCTGCCTATCCCCATGGGATACAGGCGTGAGCATATGTATGTATGTGCTTTATAGTGATGAAAAAATCGTAAAAGGTTGCATATATCTGAAAAGTGATTCAAAGTTATAATACATGGTATTATGCTTCAAATCGCGATATACTCACCATCGGTAACGTTTGCACTTTATTAGCTTCGGTGAAAAGTGGGTGTTGTAATTACAACTCCTCTGCTTACCGCTTCGGGGATCTTCTTGTGTATGGATCGCTCAGGTTTTGTTGTATATATATTCAACATCATCATCGCCCTAGCCTTATCCCATACGCGCAATAGCAACGCGAATGATATGCGCAATAGCAACTGCCACGAGCTCCTCATATTCAAGATAATTATAGCATAATATTATTTTACGATATATTGAGCTAATTAAATAAAACTTTGAAATATCACTCACTCTTTAAATACATGATTTCTGTTAAATTTAAAATAATTACCTGACATAAACCTCTTCAAATAAATAAACCTGATTGTTTTTTGCTACAATTAATTGGTACTGTATCAGGCCAACTGATTTGTTTGAACTAATTGAATTAAATTCAATTGAGTCGCTCGTAAATCGGCCGGTCACTGAGTAATACTGTGTATGTAGAGAACAATGAACTATAAAACCCATTATTTTTCGTCAGCCTGACATTTTTTTAATTAAGCCTATTCTCACGCATGCATATGCTCACGCTTGTATTCCCCGAAGGGGTATACAGAGGTTTACTTTGTACAGACACTTACGTTTGCGAGACTTTTCAAAGATGTTGCACGTCGTCTGGTAGAAGCCTCTCGTGACAAGCGGGGCTTTTCTCGCTCAGAGAATCAGCATTGCTATTCAACGTGGCAATGCTGCCAGCCTTCTTGGCACGATCCCGAGAGACACCGATTTGGGCCAAGTTTTCTATTTGTAATTAGTTTTAAGAACTGATCCTTGTATATATTCATAGTTTGTCAGTTATATTTAAACCTATATAAAAGTGGGTGAGCCTCCGTGCTGCTGCCTGGAAACCAATAATCCAACGACGCAAATTCGAATCCCAGCGGGGCCTGTACCAATGTTTTTTTCTAAAAACTACATGCCGTCATTTCACACCACGTGCTTTACGGTGAAGGAAAACTTCGTGAGGAAACCTGCATATGTCTGAGAAGTAATTCAAAGACGTTTGTATAGTGCCTGAGACGGCGATACACTCACCATCTGTCACGTTGGCACCTAATCATCTTCGGTGAAAAGAGTTGTTATAATAACAGCACCTCTGCCTACCCCTTCAGGGAATACAGGCGTGAGCATATGTATGTAAAATCCAATAACACTGAACGACTCCAGAATTATTATATATGCTAAATTGAAGTGTCTGTTTGTAATTCCACGATAACAGGTCTACTAAATACATATAAAAATATATACCTACGGTACTTAACAAAAAGAAACTTTTTTTTTTAAATGTGTCTGCCTGCTAATCTCCGAAATGACTGGACCGATTTCAACAGGACTTTCACTGGCAGATAGCTGAAGTTTCAAAGAGTAACTTGAAACATTAGTTATCTGCCTGCAGAAGTCCCATTGAAATCAGTCCAGCGGTTTCGGAGAATAGCCGGAACAAGCAGACAGACAAGGAAAAAAAAAATTGGTCTAGTATGTCAGTACTATTTATACTTGCATGCACATGTATTTAGCTGTTATTTTGTAATTACAAACAGATAATTAAATTTTTGTAATTTTTTTTAACTGTATAGATATATATTTGACTCATACAAATATTGAATTTATAATTCAACTTTTCAGTTTCGCAGTAGTGCAGATATTCATCAGTAACTAGATATGCCTAAAATCACTATGCATTTCAGCCTGTAAATTACGTCCAGTAGTTGGTAGAAGGTAGTTGGAACAAACCAGGGTTGGCACAATTGTAAATCAAAAATAATTTTAGAAGTTACAAGATGCGGCTTAGGTTTTATTCGGCCTCCAACTGATGGCTTAACTTCGACTCTTATTTGAATTTGGAATCAATTTTGTCATTTTGAAATTATTAATAATTAAATACAGTTAAGGAAGTTTAAATGGTGTTGACGCCACGGAAACAATTCTCGACAAGAACTATTTTAATCTCATATCAGATCATCATCATCATCTCCCTGACCTTATCCCATACATTGTTGGGTTCGGCACTTGATTCAACCAAATGCCGCTGATCACCTGATTTTTATTAGAAGCGACTGCCATCTTACCTTCGCAACCCTTGTGAAGAAGATAATCTTTGATCTGGGTTAAACTAGTTGTTAGACCTCCGACTGACCTGTAAAGATTGCCAAAGATGATAAATTGACAACCGGGACAGACGGCTGAACGTGTTCTCAGACCCAAGAAGGGAACTTGAGCGGGGTCACTCATCCAATTACTGGCTAGGGTTAGGGCTTAACGTCGCTGATCGAATGATAAGCGCAACAGCAACTGTACCACGAGCTCCTCTATACCTCCTATCATATCAGATAACATGTTCTTTATCTAAACAACTTACATCTGTTCAAAACGCTTGGCTTGCTGTCATTTTTGAAAAAAGAATAAACTTCCATTATACCAGATTCCCGCTATGCGACAACCCTACCAATAAGCATTGTGTGCGCGATGGTACATAAATATTTGCATGCATTGGATAATTACATTCGGTACAGTCGAGTGGTTACTTAGTAGGAGTATATTCGAATATGCCCCATTCACAGCGTTCCTGTTGGTTCTGTTCTTGAACGAGTGAATAGATGGAATAGACCTTAATGTAACATACATTGAGTATTTAGTCCATTAAGCGATGATTGCAAATTTTGATTGGTAACGAAGTGATGAGATAGCTCGACTTGCAAAGCAAATTGAACCCTAATGCTTCTCTACCGCCTTTAAAACAAATACTACGTGATGTATTCAGTGTTATATTATAACGTACTTGCTGAACAGTTTAAGGTTCAATAATTTACCTATTAAGTCGGTACCTTCTGAATCGGTACGCTCTCGTCAGAGCGGTCATCATGTACTCTTAAGGTCATTAAGTTATAATGTGTTGCTTAATAAAATAAGCGTAAGTGTACCAGCGTTTCTCCGCGTACATAGATGGGGCTACTCGCTAACATATGCGTTGTTTGAGTACAAATATACGCGAACCTAAATCGCGCAATAAGAGTTCGAGCGCTGCAGTATATATACAAGTTGCCAACTAGAACAGTTGGAGCTTCGGTTCCCCAGTCATGACACCTGCTTGGCTGGAAGATTTAACTACACTATCCTAGTCTGGGTTCAAGATATTCTATGTTATTTCCATCTTTATACTCGGAGAAGTTATGTCCCCTATCTCGATGTATTAAACATATTTGGGAATCGTAACAGTCTGTCAGGGGCGTAAATTAGCCAACGACCTCATTCATAATAAGGATTGCAACAAGCGATACGGTAAACGTTTATACGCTTCGGTAACCACTCATCAAAAAACGAGCATATGGCCAGTCACCTTAAAAAAATATAGGAATGGCTTCATCCAGTGCCCAAATTCACGTAAAAGGAATGATCGGAATGTCGTGGAACGATTAAAGTCTTTCGATAGAAATCTCCCAATGTGGTTCGCACGTGATTTTCTTCTCAATGGGACATTTTCGCGACGATAACTGGATGCTGATAAGCAATAATGTGTCAACCCACAAAAAGTCAAATTCAAAGGTTTTGATATATTTTGATAATGCATCACGGATTTAACATTCTAAAAAAGTGTTTCAAGTCATCTGAAACATAATAGTACGTAAAAAATGGATTTATGTCATAAAACAAATCTTAAATCACGTATACAATCATCTTAAGACGCCATTTTCTCAAAACCAAGTTTATGCGGGTTGACACATTATTGCTTACCTTTCCTCATGATAATATTAGTATAGAAAAAAGGAAATATAAAGGAAAAGATAATAGCTCAGTAACTGAGCTATTTCCTTTTTTCTATACTAATATTATCATGAGGAAAGGTTTGTATGTATGTTTGTGACGAATTGGCTCTAAAACTCTGGACCGATTTAAAAATATTTCACGATTTGATTGCTACATTATCACAGATACGCTATATATCACAGATTAATATATAAGCTATATTTTATCCCGGTAATCCCACGGGAACGATAACTACGCGACTGAAACCGCGAGACGTCCGCTAGGCTTTGATATAATGAATACAAAAACATACATACATATGCTCACGCATGTAGGTATCCCATGGGGGTAGGCAGAGACCACCGTTTGCCACATGCTACGATCATTACATACTTCTTTCGCTTCATCCACATTCATGCATCTCTTCATACACTTTCTTCGGATACGAGTGCTCCGAATTTGACCCCTCTGAATACAAAAACACTGTCAAATTCGCTACGACAACGTTATGGTTACGTGAATCGGGGTACAGGTCAATGATTTTTCCTGTCAAGGGTTTGCAAAGGTCAGGTGTTAATCTCCGTTTTAGAAAACCCCTTTTCCTCTAAGTATGACAAATAGCTTGAGGATCACTACATAAAAGGATGGTGACGTAAGAATTGATTTGTCGCACAAAATATATTTTGACAACACATATTCGTATATGTTGTTTTCGACACGTTCAAACGTCGACGTCGACGAATTTTGATACTTTCTAGGAGGCGAGTTATGGTTAAATTTGGAAGAAGGGATTATCACGTTTCGAGCCACACCAATTTCACCAAATACGCAATCGAATGTCGACAACGTTTAAACATAGACAAACCAACACTACACTACACTTCACCACACTATACAGCGCAGCAGCGCGCTACAAGATTCCATGCACCCCTGGAAGTGCTGTCATCAAGGGGTGTCACGTTATGGCCAATCACATTTACGTGTTTGGTATATAGAATCTGAATCTCAGAAACGGCTCCAACGATTTCGGGGTTTCAGGGCAAAAAATTGTTCTAGCTAGAAAATGGACCCTATTTTCGGAAAATATTATTCTGATCATGTTTACAGGCACTGAAAAACTCATACAATATCATTACGTTGACTGGTTAATTTTTTTCGTGACAGATTGTGAGTCCATCGCCGTCTCAGGCACTATACATACGTCTTTGAATTACTTCTCAAACATGTTGCGATGCGATGTTTTCCTTCACCGTAAATCACATGGTGTGAAGTAACTGTAAGTAATAAGTTTTTTATAAAAACTTATTTGTGTCTCAGGTGACTACTCAAACCCCGAGGCCACCACGGCTTCATTTTAAGAATCGTTTTAGCTAAATAATACGTAATAATACTCCTTTAATTATTCAGGGACGCAATTTGAATTGTTTAAAGTGTAAACACAAAGAGCTAAGTGATAAGAAGCTTCCAAATTAACTGTGAGAGAGAAATTTGCCCTTTTTTCAAAGCAACTTTTTCAAGCCCCATAATTTAAGTTGTAAATCAGCAGAGGTAACGAAGAGAAATTCTTAATTACGCCGTTTAAACGGCTCTTTAAGACATGGTGAAATTTAATTTTTGCTTCCATGCCCCTTATACGGCCTTTTATCAGACTTTAATACGCACTTGGAGGGTAAAAAGATGTGTATTTTTCAAGTAATGAAGAAAAAAGGAAGAGAAGCTACGCATATACATTTTTCGTACACGAATAATTGAACCTCGGGGTTTGAGCAGTCGTCTGCTACGCAAGCGACGCAAGTTCGAATCCCAGCGGGGCCTGTACCAATGAGTTTTTCTAAAAAACTTATGTACAGTGATTTCACACCACGAGCTTTACGGTGAAGGAAAACATCGTGAGGAAACCTGCATATTTCTGAGAAGTAATTCAAAGACGTATGTATAGTGCCTGAGACGGCGATTCTCACCATCTGTCACGTTGGCACTTAATCAAAAATTCGGTGAAAAGTGGGTGTTGTTGTGATAACAACACCTCTGCCTACCCCTTCGGGGAATACAGGCGTGAGCATATGTATGAATAATTGAAGCGATTAGGATAATTTCAAATATGCGTTTGTTGGGTTTCCAAAAAGTGGTGAATTTGACCGCTCTCTAGAAATTGAAGAAGACGAGAAAAATCCGTCACTGTCCTTAATCTTATTTTTTTATTATTTTATAGATACTATGTAAAATTTGCACATAATCCCTCATATATATAATCATCATCTCCCTGGCTTTATCTCAAACATTGTTGGAGTCGGCACTTGATTCGACCCGATGTCTCTGATCACCTGATTTCATACGACATGCATAAGCTGACACCTGAATTCCCCAAGGAGTTAGGCCGAGGTGTTGTTATAAATAATAAAACAACAACCACTTGTCACCGAAGTTGGTTAAGTGCCAACTTGACAGATAGTGAGTGATACTTACATCTTTGATATACTTCTCAGTCGTATGCAGGTTTCCTCACGATGCTTTCCTTCACCGTAAAGCACGTGGTGTAAAATCACTGTACATAGGTTTTTTATAAAAACTAATTGGTATAGGCCGCGCTGGGAGTACTTGCGCCGCTTGCGTAGCAGGCAACTGCTCAAACCTCAAGGCTATCAGGGCTCTCTCAATTTTTATACGAAGCGACTGCTAATGCCTTCGGATAATACAGGCGTGATAAAATGTTTACATGAGTGTACAAAAAAATGCAAATATTATATACTCGATGCGTCCAAACATAGCTTCGTCAGAAAATATTATTATATTTGCTCTTTTCTCCTAGAACGGGAGTAATCGAGTCAGACTTCAATCTCCCGTCTAAATCTATTTAGTTCCAGCGGGACTCAACAAGTATTTGTTGCCTTATTTCCAGCCGACTTGTAATATTGTTTGGTCGAGTGCACTTGATGCCATTACGGGCAATTTATACCGACGTCGAAGAACTTATGTCTTTGAAAGTTTATTGATTAAATTTCCATCTGATAAGCAGAGTGTTATATAAGATAAGTTATTAAAAAATATTCTCTTCTTCTCTTCCAGCGGTTTTTCTTACAATTATTTTAATTTTTCTACATCTTTGACATAGCTGTGTCGCCCGGTTTTACCCAGGTAAAAAAAAAATTCTATTGATCCTTAAAGTGATAATGAATCGAGACAGCTGTTTCAGATATAAGACACCGAAACAAATAGACAGACAGTGTATATAGAAAGAAACATCGATGTTTGTTTCTCATACACGTACACATACACTCAAGCGGTGAAAATTGTATATTTCTGCCGTTTGGGGTTGAGACTTTGGGGCCATGGGGGCCAAATGTGAAAGTCCTTGTTAAGGATCTCTCTAGGCGCCTGATTGACGTCTCTGGTGAACATCGAGCTGGTTCTTACCTCGGTTACAAGATTAGTTTAGCGATCCAGCGAGGTAACGCACCATTCCCGCATACACATAAAGAGCCGTGGTGGCCTTGAGGTTTGAGCAGTCGCCTGCTACGCAAGCGACGCAAGTTCGAATCCCAGCGGGGCCTGTACCAATGAGTTCTTCTAAAAAACTTATGTACAGTGATTTCACACCACGTGCTTTACGGTGAAGGAAAACATCGTGAGGAAACCTGCATATGTCTGAGGAGTAATTCAATGACGTATGTAAAGTGTCTGAGACGGCGATGGACTCACCATCTGTCACGTTGGCACTTAATCATCATCGGTGAAAAGTGGGTGTAGTGATTACAATACCCTTCGGGGAATACAGGCGTGAGCTTATGAATTATTCTTTTTCTCTAGATGCTTCACATTATGAACAGCACATCGATTATATTTATTTGCATAGATGTACACCGGTCGGAGTCGCATTTTTTACAAATGTCAGCGGCACGCGCATTGAAAAACGTCGTTCCCAATAAAAACACACTTTTAGCCGAATGATGTTCCAACACGTAAAAGTGAACCTTTCTTAAAATGTTTGTTCTTGCTTGTCAAATTATTTACAAAGGCGACTTCCTTTCCGTTCAACTACGTGCCGAGAAAGTGCACGAACCACGTAAAATAAATAATTTACCAACACCCACGCGAAAAACTATCTCTGAAAATAAAGCGAGCGCCACACCTACGTCAAAACGAGTCCGGACAAGTTCGCAGTAATGACATACCGACGGGGGTCCCTTAAGTAAGATTTACATTTGAATCGGTGAGCGGACCTTAAATATTAACCGGGTGCTCTGACAAGGGTGTTGTGGACCCTACGCTTATAGTGACCCTGGAACTTGTTCATTTTAGCTTTTCGTATTTGTGTTTGACAAAACTATGATCCCTTCGTTTGAGACTGAACAGTCAAGTTTGATAAATTGGTACAGGGTATTGGAGAAAAAGGAACAGTTGTCACTATGTTGAAGTCGTAACATATCTAACTCCAACGATAACGTAGTTATAGGCTATGGTTGCTAAGGGCCGAAGAGCTCGCGGCCTTAGTGATTAAATGAACGCGTGGCCGAGTTTAGCTACATTACATACGCGACAGTTAAACTTGTTAAATTAAGAAGCAGATTAATGGATTCGAAAAATGGTTTTATGGGATTACTTCAGGAACTAAGTGGGAGAAAATAAAAACGTAGTTAGATTTCACGTAAATAACTCTGCGTTACCGCTGGTCAACTTTGAACATCAATTATCCGAAAACGTATGAAGATATTTTTGTTATAATAATTTTATTTATTTCCTATAACTATACCCTATCATATATTTTAACAGCTTTCCTATTTTCCCCGAGATTTGTTCACGTGAAATCTAACTCCGTTTTTATTTTTTTCTCCCATTTATTTCATATGAATTTAGTGAAAAGCTGTTATTTTGGAAATACAAACAGACACTTCAATTTTATTTATATCTACGTAAGATATAGATTTTATACCTAATTCTTTCCAGAGCTCGCAGATTGCTTAATATTGTAACCAAAACAAGCCAATACGGTAAAAATACTCCACAAAATCCTCTTTCCAAGGAAGATAAATCCGACCACAATCCGGCTCACTGCAGATCTAATTGTCTATGAATATTTTAAGCTCTATTCATTCCGAGAGTAGAACAAGTTAATTGTACTACAAAATGCGCGGAAGAACTACACAATTGCTCGTTCGGTCTTGACTATATCTGTACATCTATATGCATATGCTCACGCCTGCATTCCCCGAAGGGGTAGGCAGAGGTGTTGTAATCACAACACTCACTTTTCACGGAAGATGATTAAGTGCCAACGTGACAGATGGTGAGCCGATCGCCGTCTCAGACACTTTACATACGTCATTGAATTACTTCTCAGAAATATGCAGGTTTCCTCACGATGTTTTCCTTCACCGCGCATGGTGTGAAATCACTGTACATAAGTTTGTAGATAAACTCATTGGTACAGGCCCCGCTGGGATTCGAACTTGCGAAGCAGGTGACTGCTCAAACCTCAAGGCCACTACGGCTCTCTATTAAAGTGCACATGAAAGTATATACGGTACAGACTAAAAAAAAAAACTATTTTTTTTTCTCTGTCTGTCTTCTTTGGTGAGTTTTTATAAAAACTTATGGACCTTATGTGGTTTCACAGCACATGCTTTACGGTGAAGGAATCGTGAGGAAACCTGCATACTATGTCTGAGAAATATATTATCATTTATATTTTAGAACAAAGTATGTCTTTCCTATATATTTTTTCTGATTTATCAAAAAATACATCCGCGGACTTATTTTGCCTTAACCAGTAAGCTCTCAATCAACCTTGAACATTTATTTATTCCAAAGGCTTATGAGATAATAAGAGACTCACGAATGCCCACTGTTTTATGGTACATCACAAGAAATACTTGCTAGCCAATTTATACCGTACTCGAAGGATCAATACAGATAAATTAAATTTAAGTGTCTGTTTGTAATCCCAAAATAACAGTTTTTATTAAATGCATATGAAAGCAGACTTAAAAAAAACAAATTTACACATTTTTTCTATGTCTAATTGTCTGTCTGTCTGTTTGTTCCAGCTGTACAAAGAGTAACTTAGGCTACCTACCATTAAAACATTTAGGGTTGCACGGAAATTAAATTAAATCTACGCGGGTGAAACCGCAGTGCACGGCTAGTATTAGTATAGATAAGAGACTTGCGAACTCCCACTATTTTATGGTACATCACAAGAAATAATTGTTGTGTTTTCGTACTCGAAGGAATTAAAAATAAATTATTAAGTTCTCGTGACGTTTAATGCTGGGTGTATTAATTTCCATAACATGTTACATTGTTTGGTAAAACCTAGCCTTGTGTTTCCACGGAAACTTACTGAAGGTAACCACTCGGCCAGAAAGTCAAAACAAAATAATTATAGAAACGAAATACCCCGAGTAAGGATATGACGACTCATTCAAGATTCACGCCGACCCGCGGGCTTCCGTCCATAGCATCAATCAAAGTCAACGGCAGAGGTCGAAGGGGACACTCGTACACACTGTCGGGAAGGATAGACAGGAAAACAGATGCATTATTCTGTAAGCTATCTCAGTGTTGAACTCGACGTCGAGCGTCAAGTACAATCAATAAATATTTTTTCACTGGACCTATTAACTGGAGCGATTTACACTTCACATAATGCCACCGATGCAATTAAATCAACGCAGATGAAACCGAGGAGCTCGAGGCACAGTTGCTATTGCGCATATCATTCGATCAGCGAAGTTAAGCAACCCCTTACTCTAGCCAGTGGGTGACCGCCCGAGTTCCCTCCGTGTTTCGGAGAACACGTTACGCCGTCCTTCCAGGGTTACCAATTTATCATCTTTCGCAATTGTTACAGGTCAGTCGGAGGCCTTACAACTGGTTTAATCCAAATCACAGATTTTCCTCGTCAAAGGGGTTGCGAAGGTTAGATGGCAGTCGCTTCGTATAAAAATAAGGTGATCCCGCATCGGGTTGAATCAAGTGCCAACCCCAACAATGTATGGGATAAGGCCAGGGACGATGATGCAGGTGAAACCGCGAGGCTCAGCAAAGTATTCAATATGGCCCACCTTATATCGTGCCCTGCGTGCGCTACCAGCTGCACGCGCGAAGATCTGATGGCTGCCACCAATAATGCTGTTGAAGTAGCCAAGTTCTAGGCTACAACTATTTAAAATGTCTGTCATCGACACGATAAGAAGAAGAATTGTTGTCCAAGCAACTCGCCTGTATGCAACACGTGTGCTGCCCGCGGCATTTGCGGCTTTGCACGTGATGAATCTAGGCAAATGTCAGTTATTGTCCGTCTCCGGATTTACTGTCTAATCTACACATACCTTTCCTGCTCTATGTAGTTTATCTTACTGTGTATTTTAATTAAACAAACGTACTATTTATAGGCTGAGGAGCTGGTAGCACAGTTGCTGTTGCGCATATTATTCGATCAGCGAAGTTAAGCAACCCTAAGCCTAGCCAGTAATTGGATGGGTGACCGCCCGAGTTCCCTCCGTGCCTCGGAGAGCACGTTAAGCCATCGGTCCCGGTTGCCAATTTATCATCTTTGGCAATCGTTGCAGGTCAGTCGGAGGCCGAAAGTAGTCTGACAACTGGTTTAACTCAGATCACAGATTTTCCTCGTTAAAGGGGTTGCGAAGGTCAGATGGCAGTCGCTTCGTATAAAAATCAGGTGATCAGCCACATCGGGTTGAATCAAGTGCCGACCCCAACAATGTATATGATAAGGCCAGGGAGATGACTATTTGTAGGCTGTAAACAATGAAACTGGGAGCATGGATACTCGTATCATGTTAATTAGCAGTTCAGTCCTACCTATCCATAACTTTCTGTTATTTGAACGTAATGATGAACTCTAGGTGTTGCAAGCGCTCATGGGTCCTGGGGTCATATTAATCGCTTACCACCAGGCAGGCAGAGTATACCCTCTTTGGTAGGAATAGCGATTCTATCCAAAAAGGCACAGTTTTAAATCGA
Organism: Watsonalla binaria; assembly: GCA_929442735.1. Lineage (NCBI taxonomy): Eukaryota > Metazoa > Arthropoda > Insecta > Lepidoptera > Drepanidae > Watsonalla > Watsonalla binaria. The sequence goes on from OV838938.1 coordinate 8,227,746, forward strand.
TTCAAATCGTAAGCTGATGTATCATTTAAAAAAAAAACGAAATCTAACAGTTGAAAATCGATCTTTATTTACTATTTAAAAGTATTGTATTTTATGGAAGACTAACTGTGCTGTTAATTAAAAATAGATTTTTCCATGTCAGTATAGTCACTTTCCTATAAAATTTGTGAAAAGCTGTTATTTTCGAATTACAAACAGATACTCAAATTTTATTTATATCTATAGATTGCATTGCAAGACAGGGACTTGGTTAGTTCAGAAATATAATATGTTTTTTTATTAATCGTTTGTAGATCTACGCAGACCTTTGTAGCATAAAAAATAATCATAATTCTACTTTCTCCTATCCGTGACTCGTTATTTGAGTGCGTCCGAATGATTTTTTAATTTGCACCCATTTCCAAAAACACTATCGAATACAGAACTCTGGTTATATCACGATCCAGCTCCGTTGGTGTCATGTCATCTATCAACTGAATGTACGATGTTGCCGTTTCCACGCCTAGCTCCTATTCCAAGTCCTAATCTACATACATCAGCGTGAGCCATTGGCTTCACGTGATAAATTATCCGCGCGAAATTTGTTCTGTGGAATGTTTATAAATTTCCACATTTATTCACACATCCTTCAAATTGTTAGGGGAAATACGATCACGACTCAAATCTTTGAGCATTCTTATCTGCACAATTTATCGTTATTTTCTTTCTTGACGTGTTTTGAAGGGGATAAGTAACTTAATTAAGGAATTTTGTGTCGATACGTTGGCTCCATCCCATCTTCCCGGCACTGCTGTGGCGGCCGGTGCTGCTGCTGTTCAGCAGGAGTGCCTCAAGTGCCGGAAATATGCTTGCATTGGTCAAGGATACATATTTTCTGCGTTTGCGGTTGAAACTCTGGGGCCTTGGGGTCCAGATGCTCATCAACTTTTCAAAGAGGTTGCACGTCGTCTGGTAGAAGCTTCTCGTGACAAGCGGGCTGGGGCTTTTCTCGCTCAGAGAATCAGCATTGCTATTCAACGTGGCAATGCTGCCAGCCTTCTTGGCACGATCCCGAGAGACACCGATTTGGGCCAAGTTTTCTACTTGTAATTAGTTTTTAGTTACTTATTAGTTACTTAATAAAATTAAGGAAACGTCTTTATTGTTCCTATTTGTCCTGTCGTTTTTAAGAAAGAACTATGCAAAGGATAATAATATTACACCAGCCCAGAAGTCGTCCCCGCAGGGGTACAGGATTTAACAGACAGATTCAACACCCATTTGTCATACATACATATGCCACGCCTGTATTCCCCGAAGGGGTAGGCCGAGGTGTTGTTATCACAACAACCACTTTTCACCGAAGATGATTAAGTGCCAACGCAACAGATGGTGAGTTCACCGCCGTCTCAGACACATTATATACGTCATTGAATTACTTCTCAGAAATATGCAGGCTTCCTCACTATGTTTTCCTTCACCGTAAAGCACGTGGTGTAAAATCACTGTGCATAAGTTTTTTAGAAAAACTCATTCATCACAAACCTCAAGGCCACCCATTTGTCAAAGAATATTACTTCATATTTCTCGGTTTACTACATTCAATGCTGTTTGATAGTCTTACTAGAACTCAGAAACGCTTAACGGATCTGAATCTTTAAATTTTTTTTTACTCGTTGTTGAAGTAACTCTGTCAGGTATTCTGTTATAAAATATATCGCTTAGCACATTTATAGCTCAAATACAAAAACACTACGTTCAAACTATATCTCACTTGAACGGAATTACGTTTATAAAACCAATATCCATGAAGTGTTTATCATAAGGAAGGCTTCGAGTGTTGGTCTATCTTGAAGATTGAATATGCTAACCAAATTGTCCTGTAATTGGTTTAGTTATCCAGCAAGGTTCCTTGAACCCCGTAGGAGGATATACATTACATTCCCTCGGGCAAATATCTCGAATGTTCCCAATAGTCATATTGTTTTACGGGAAATTACTTTGTAGGTTACACTAATTAGTGGTTAGTTCTCGGATCCATACATGGAAAAAAAGGAATTTGATAACTTGTTGGGTCCCGCAGTTTTACCCGCTTAGGATTAAGCCAAAATCCCATTGAAATCAATCCAGCCGTCTTGGAGATGAGCCGAAACAAACAGACAGACAGACAGAGATAAAAACAATGGGTTTTTATGTAAGTATTGTATAATTTAATATGCATTTAGTTTAAAGCACTTAATTTGGAATTTCAAACAGACAATTCTATTTTATTTATCTGTATAGATGTATAGACAAAGTAGGCAACGTGCGAGTAGCTGCTTACCATCAGGTGGACTAAGGCAAACCACTAATAATACTGATCTCCTACCGAATTTCGGTTACGGCGGCTAATCTCAACTAGGATTAGCCATGTACGCAGGAGATATTATAGAGCACAAGTGTGTGCGCAAACACAGGTGCACTCTTTATTCCCTCACTCTCATAGTCCGATGCGAGGCAATCCGACAAGACCGGAGAGAGATCAGGCGTAGGACCAACGGTGCAACGTGCTTTTCGAGGCACGGGGGGTGGAAACACCGCCAACTTCCAAACTCCGGGCATTTTACTGTGAATTTCTTGACAGAAAAACCCAATATACATTTTTGACCCGACCCGGGAATCGAACCCAGGACCTCGTGATCGGCAGACGAACGTACTAACCACTAGACCAACGACGCAGCTTACCACTAAGCCGGTATACATACAAATAGCACGTATATCGCCTAGTGGTATAAAAAAATATACGTTAATTGTATTTCTTAAACATATGCAAGTTTCTCAAAGACCTTTCTTCCTTCCCCCATAAAGTTCGAGGTATGATAAATCGCACTAACTTTAAAAAAGTCGTTTACAGAGGAAGCCCGCAAATAGCGCACAGCTCTTTAGTAAATTATGACGTGACCTTATGATACTAACTTACAGAAACCATTTTCACAACATTGGATGAAAATTGCAACAGTGTTTATTACAAAAAGCTCTTTGGACAATCAACTTTATATCAACTACTTTTACTTTGCATAGGTAACCAGTTTAATTTTAATATTCGCAAGTCAATGACCTCCAAGGGTGGATTGCATTAACTGCCTTTAAGTATAACACACTATCTTCGAGCGGTGACTTCGTCTATGCGGTATAGTTACTTTGGGATAACGCGAACTTACACTCGCAAGTCTGGATTACCCGGAGTACCAGGTTAATGGCAAAAGGCCTAACATAATAGGGCTTAAAAATTACTAGCGTAATTTGGGCGTACATGGTAGGGCTCTTGCTATCCCTTCGGCACATACTAGCATATGTTTATGTGAAAATAGGGTGATTCTTTAATCAAACAATAGCGAATTATACTCACCGTAAGAAAGGTCACAAAGCCTGTTCCACTTGAAATTCCTGCATACGTCTGAGAAGTAATTCAACAGACGTATGTATAGACTCACCATCCGTCACGTTGGCACTTAATCATCTTCGTTGAAAAGTGAGTGTTGTTATTACAACACCTCTGCCTACCCCTTAGGGGTTTACAGGTGTGCGTGTGTATGTATGTACTATATTATGTAAAATTTAGTTATAATTTTCTGTAAGGTCGTGTAGCCAATATTTTCGTATGAAATGCCTTAGTTCTCATAAAATTATAATCTCAAACAACATCTGAGACTCAATTCATGAACGAGTAATAAATTATTCCTAATGTCGGAAATTCAAGAACTTTATTTGGCTGACCGCAAATCTCTCGACTCAAATAAATAAAACACATTTATCAAATAAATAAATCTGGTAAAACAGCAACGTAGATAAACTTTAGTCAAATTTTCACTTGGTCTCTAAGATCTTCTGCTAAGCTCCTTGATTTACCAAAATACATTTAATAGAACCTATAAGTAATTTGTACATTTAGTTTATAAGCTTGAGATGCAATAATTGTATGTATTAATGTAACAAATTGTTGGTGAACCTAAATAAATACAAAAAAAAAAAAAAAAGAACATCATCGTATCTCTACATTCAAGCAATCTATCAACACATCTGTACTACTATATCTACATCTATACATACAGATAAATGAAATTGAGTGTCTGTTTGTAAATCCAAATTAACAGCTTTTCACTAAATGCATATTACATGAAAGTATATACAGTACAGACATTGAAAATATATTTTTTTTTATTTTCTCTGGCTGTCTGTTTTTTTTTTCACCTCCACATAGGCTACTTTTATTTAAAAAAAAAAACATTGGGAGATCGAGGGTCACCCACGACATTAGCTCTACGCGGATAAAACCGCGAGACACAAGTAGTCTAACATATCTTTATGATATATAGCTGTTTTAATCGTTTCCCTTCGTTTTCGTGGCTATGGCAGTAGGTTAGATCCAGGGGCGTGCATTCTATATAAGCAGATAAGCAGTGCTTACCATTTGTAATGATTGATACTCGTGTCGTGTGTGTCTACATCAAAACGTATGTACCTACGCGCCTTTCTATATAATCAGATAAGCAGTGCTTACCATTTGTGATGACTGAATACACTCGTGTCGTGTCGTGTGTGTGTCTATACCAAAACGTATGTACCTACGCGCTTTTCTATATAATCAGATAAGCAGTGCTTACCATTTGTGATGACTGAATACACTCGTGTCGTGTCGTGTATGTGTCTATACTAAAACGTATGTACCTACGCGCCTTTCTATATAAACAGATAAGCAGTGCTTACCATTCGTGATGACTGAATACACTCGTGTCGTGCCACCCTACCGCGTTATTCTGTGAGGTTTTAGTGTCGAACTTGGTGTCGAGCGTCGATTTCAATCATAGAAAATGTATTCGTAATGCGTAAACGATAAAGTTCAAGATCAAGCGACGTGAAGAAACACTAGAATAAGCCGCAGTTTTCCTCATGACGTTTTCCTTCACCGTACTTAAGTTTTCACACTACTTTAGTATATTTTGATTTGTGCCGTTGGAATTTCAACTTGCGAATACTCGAGTCACTCAGCCATCACAACTTGACATAGAATAACTCCATGAAAATAGATACAAGCCTCGAAACAACATGATGGCTACAACTTAGCTGCAGATAAAGGGCTGCTAAAAAAGCATTATAAGATAGAATTAGGGATAAATCCCGCAGCTTAATATGAGAAGTTAACAGGAAAAATGTTGTAGGTAATCTTTGGCCTTCCACTAGTCCGTTGCTTGGATCCATTAATGGGTCCAACTCTCCACTTAAACGATAAGAACAAAGATAATAATTATCATACATACATACATATGCTCACGCCTGTATTCCCCGAAGGGGTAGGCAGAGGTGTTGTAAGCTCAACACCCACTTTTCACCGATGATGATTGAAGTGCCAATGTGACAGATGGTGAGTTCATCGCCGTCTCAGACACTTTACATACGTCATTGAATTACTTCTCAGAAATATGCAGGTTTCCTCACGATGTTTTCCTTCACCGTAAAGCACGTGGTGTGAAATCACTGTACATAGGTTTTTTAGAAAAACTCATTGGTACAGGCACCGCTGGGATTCAAACTTGCGTCGCTTGCGTAGCAGGTGACTATTTAAACTCCACGGCCACCACGGCTCTTCAAAAATATATCTAAATATATATAACTCAAAGGTGACTGACTGACCGACTGACATAGCGATCTATCAACGCACAGCGTACATCACAGGACGGAGCGGTCTGAAATTTGGCATGCAGGTAGATGTTATGACGTAGGCATCCTCTAAGAAAGGATTGTGATTAATTCTACCCCCAAGGGGATAAAATAGGGGATGAAATTTTTTATGAAACTTTGCCTATTTTAAACCGATATATTATGCAAAACTAAATCTACGCAGGTGAAACCGCGGGGCACAGCTAGTTTATTTATAATTCAGGAATTTCGTAACCGCCACAAGATACAATAATAATAAAAATCCTTTTTTATATTGTAATTTGTCTATGTTTCAAAAAAGTAATGTACGCTAAACCGTAACATAAACTTTTTCATTTCTCACCTAGCGCTCATACATCGCAAAACATCTAAAGTGAGATGAAACAGAAAGTCAATGGCCCTCAAAGGAACAGCCATAAAATATTTATCTTGTAATCCTTTTCGAGAGATTGGCTGACGTTCGCACGGCGACGTTGAGCCATCGTGCGGGCAAAATTAAAATGCGCCTTATGAACCAGACGCCATGAAATGCGATTATTTATTCAAACGTACTGTCGTGTTAACAGAATGCTGGATAACACCCTGCTTTTTATTTTGGTTGGATTGAAATCATTTTAGAAATAAATGGCTTAAATAAATGTCTAATTTTAATAAATTCGAGGTTTTATTCGCTTAGAGTTAATTTCATGGGTAAACCGCGGTACCCTACCTGTTTTGTTAAATAAATTAAGCCTAAGTTACTCCTTGTAAAATTAGCTATCTGCCAGTGAAAGTATTAATTAAATCAGTCCAGCAGTTTCGGAGATTAGTCGGAACAAACAGACAGACATACAGACGAACAGAGATTTTTTTTATATTCATTTTTATTTCAGTTCCGAATATACTTTCATATGGATTTAGTGAAAATCTTTTATTTTGGAATTACAAACAGACACTTCAATTTTATTAATCTGTACAGATGTAAAAATTACGTAGGACTTCACTGATAAAAAAAAATACCACATTTCTGTATAAAATCTCACAAAAACATTACACGCAGCAGCATTGAATACACATATTTCAGCTCAGTTGAACTTCAAGGTTTTTATCATAAAAGAGCGTGTACGAACAAACGATTTCAATAACAATTTATTTTTTATTATAATGTACAGCATTTAGAAGCCCGGGGAACATCCACATAATCCCATGAAGCGGTGGTTAAGCCGGGATATGTGTCAATAATTGTCGTTTGAAATCGATACGTCCGTACGATCGTCTAGTGTTATGTCGGGTATAAAAACACCAAATAGCTGTACATTTTTTACATTCTATTCGATTTTCCGTTGTATTGTGAGATACGAATGTAAATACATTTTATATAAAATTTTTGCTCTTAGCTGTGAATAAAGCTCTGTTTAGTCTTGACAGCGCTTTTTTTACATCACAGTACACGTACGTGATCACGCAGTCACTATCTATGCATCTATATCTATACAGATAAATAAAAGCGAAGTGTCGAAAAATAACAGGTTTTCAATAAACTCATATGAAAGTATATACGGTACTGACTTTTTTCTCTGTCTGTCTGTCTGTTTGTAATATCAAAATAATACAAATAAATACAGCTTTGAACGCTAACCTTAAATGCGCAGAAGTCTTTTACGAGTGTCTCCGTCTATTATATAAAACACAAGCCGATGTCACGTGGTTTCACCCGCGTAGTTCCTGTTCCCTGTGGGAGTACGGGGATAAAATATAGCCTATGCTACTCGCTGATGATGTAACTGCCTATTGCAAATTCGTGGCAAACATACTTACATACAAATCTTTCCTCTTTATAATATTACTAGCGCACGTCACGCGGTTTCACCCGCGTAGTTCCCATTCATGTGGGAGTACAGGGATAAAATATAGCCTATGTTACTCAAGGTGAATGTAGCTTTCAAATAGTGAAATAATTTTAGAAATTGGCAAAGTAATTTTTGAATTTATTCATTACAAACTTTGGAAGTTGGAAAACATACGCATAAAAATTAAAATCTTTCCTCTTTATAACAGTTCTGTAGATTAGTATAGAATTGCGCAGTTACCCATCCTATTGTCGCTGAGCCCTCATAACTCTCACGGCAACTGTACTATACCACGATCACAATATAATAATTCCGTTCTAAAACCTTCTTATTCCTTACACCATAATCCAAGAACCACAGCCTCCTTTGCTCGCCTCAACAAAACAAACTAATGCAGTTCTAGCTTTAAGTTACAGTACCAGGCTTAGACAACCTAGGACAAGCTAGAAACGTCCCAACTCAAGACCAACTTCCAAAGTTTGTACGCCTTTCGACTCTTTGGACGAGGTAAACACACAGTTTTGTAGTATGACGGTAAGCTAGAAGGGTTGATTTAAAATGTTTGAATACATTAAACCTCCTTCAACTATGGAAAAAAAACGGTAGAAGATGATTATAAATTCTAGGATAGTCTTGTCGTGGTGGCCTTGAGGTTTGAGCACTCGCCTGCTACGCAAGCAACGCAATTTCGAATCCCAGCGGGGCCTGTACCAATGAGTTTTTCTAAAAAACTTATGTGCATTGATTTCACACCACGTGCTTTACAGTGAAGGAAAACATCGTGAGGAAACCTGCATTTTTCTGAGAAGTAATTCAATGACGTATGTAAAGTGTGATGGCGATGGACTCACCATCTGTCACGTTGGCACTTAATCATCTTCGGTGAAAAGTGGGTGTTGTGATTACAACACCTCTGCCTACCCCTTCGGAGAATACAGGCGTGAGCATATGTATGTAGGATGGTCTTCTTCTTCTTAAGGTGCCTCTCCGATTAACGAAGGCTGTCAGACAATTTGGAGTATTCCTCTCTATTTCTAGCGAGACGAAAGAGTTCGGCTGCACTCGCTATCCCCGTCCAATCCCGGATGTTACGCAACCAAGATTTTTTCCTCGGACCAACACGTCTTTTGCCCGCGATTTTTCCCATCATAATTAGTTGTAGTAACTCGTACCTATCATGTCTCAATACATGTCCTAGGTAGGCAACTTTTCTTTGTTTGACGGTCTGTAAAAGTTCACGTTTCTGCTTTACTCGTCGAAGAATCGTCTTCTAGGATGGTAAGGGATTATATATATGCATTCAGATAAATAAAATTGCATTATCTGTTTTCCAAATTAATATCTACATAACATAAAAATAAAATTTCTTACGCCATCTCAGAAGGGGTAAGCAGAAGTGTTGTAACAACAGCACCCACATTTCAGCGAATAGGTAAGTGCCAACGCAGGCACTATACACACATATTTGAATTAGTTTAATACTTCTCAGACGTATACAGGTTTCTTCACCGCAAAGCACGTGGTGTGAAGTCACTTGCGTCGCTTGCGTAGCAGGCGACTGCTGAAGCCCCACGGCCACCAGGGCTCCAGTTAGTTATAAAGTCCAAACCACCTTATCGATTGACGATCCCATCTTCTGAACATATCTTTCGGGGGTTATTATGGTCGGTCAATGCATAGACAATCGTGGTACAACGGAATTACAACCGAAGAATGCAAAACAAGTCAGTGCGAGAGTAAGCTATGTTTTCACAAGTCTATGTCAAACACCGCCTTATAAGACGGTTGCTGGACTAGCATGGCTTAACTCAAGCGTAAAACTAATACTAGATTTTCCTCATTAAAGGGGTTACGAAGGTCAGATGGCAGTCGCTTTGTACAAAAATCAGGTGTGCAGCCACATCGGGTTGAATCAAGTGCCGACCCCAACAATGTATGGGATAAGGCCAGGGAGGATGACATACAGTTATACATTATGCTCACTGTATCCCATGGGGGTAGACAGGGACCACCGTTTGCCACATGCTGAATGTCAAGTTCTTTCTAAGAAACCGAGCACAGCTTGGTCAACTACGTTCTTTATATTGTAGTAATTAAATGCGGCGTGGTAATTCAATTCTACTTTAATTAAAATACTATATACATAAAACGTAAAAATCTATTTTTCTTAAGTCGTTCTGACAGCTTGTCAAAACTCCCTTTTACAATATTTATGAAATAATAATCATTTCAGTAAAAGAGGTGCGTTACCGCTACACCACCCCCCTCCAGAGCCCGTCTCTACGGGCGATAATAATCGGGAAATCTAACCCTACGCCCTGATCTAGTTGTCCTCGCTCCAACAGCTCTATCCTCTATCAAAACTTGATGGCCGGTGGCATGTGTAGATGAGGATGCATGTGTGGGTGGTGGTGTATGTGTGGGTATGGATGAGTGTATGGTATGTGGGTAACTGAGAATGTACGCAGGCTTGATCCTGTCTATAGACACAGAGACAGTTTTACCCTTCATATCAATCTTAAAAACTTTATCACCCCGTTGCAGCACCTTGAATGGTCCTGTGAAAGCTGGTTTGAGTGAGTCGGCCACAGTGTCATCACGAAGGAAGACGTGGGTTGATGTGGCTAGGTCTGCAAACACAAATGGGGAACGGCTACTGCCATGACGTGTGGCTGGCCGAGGTGTTAGGTTTGCAACGAACCTATGTAACCGGGCCATATAGTCAGTCATGTCAGTTTGTTCAATGTCTAATGGGTAAAAATATTCTCCCGGAAGACGCAGTGGTTCTCCATATAGGAGTTCCGCTGATGAAGATTTAAGATCTTCTTTAAACGAAGTACGAATGCCTAATAAAACCAAGGGTAGCGAATCGACCCAGCTACTATCCGCGTGACAGGTGATGGCAGCCTTCAGTTGCCTGTGGAATCTTTCCACCATACCATTGCACGAAGGATGGTAAGCTGTTGTACGCCTATGATCAAAGCCAGCTAATCTCGATAACTCTTTGAATAAGGTAGACTCAAACTGTCTACCCCTATCTGTGACAATTTTGACCGGGCAGCCGTATCGAGATATCCAACCACTCACTAAAGCTTTCGCTACAGTTTCTGCCGTGATATCCTGTATCGGTATAACCTCAGGCCAACGCGTAAAGCGGTCGATAGCTGTAAGGCAATATCTATAACCTTGTGACAGTGGTAAAGGACCGATCAAATCAATATGTATGTCCTTGAATCTGCCACAAGGAAGGTTATAAGTACCTAAAGGCGCATAAACGTGCCTGCTTACTTTCGAGCGTTGACACGCTAAACAAGAACGAACCCACTCTCGACAATCCTTGCGTACACCTGGCCAAACGTACCGGTCACTGACCAATCGGACCGTAGCTTTGGCACCGGGATGGCTCAGAGAGTGTGAGCTCTCAAAGACTTGTCGTCGGAGATGCTTGACGACATATGGCCTCGGCACAGCTCCACTAACATCACAAACAAGCTCTGTGTGCGTGCCTGGCAATTTGACTCTCTCTAACTTCAGCGACGTATTGCCGTTGAGAAGCTGCTGCAACTCTGGATCGGAAACTTGAGCAGCCGCTAGGATGTTCAGGTCGAGTGCCTGAACAATTTCTGCTACTCGTGAAAGAGTATCCGCGACAACATTGTCCTTACCTGATATATGACGTATGTCGGTACAAAACTGAGAAATAAAATCTAAATGACGAAACTGCCTAGGGGAACAATTCTCTTTTCTGGTATGAAATGCGAACGTTAATGGTTTATGGTCGGTGTAAATAACAAAGACTCTACCCTCGACCATATGGCGAAAATGCTTAATGGCCTCATATATCGATAAAAGTTCTCGATCATACGGAGAGTATTTTATTTGCGCCGGCGACAGTTTCCTAGAAAAGAACGCTAGAGGTTCCCAAGCGTCACCTGTCAACTGTTGCAACACCGCCCCTAACGCAGTGTCCGAGGCATCGGTCACCAGAGTCAACTGTGCATCGTTGTTGGGATGTGCCAACATAGCGGCCCGACACAATCCTTGCTTGCACAGTTCGAAGGCTTTTAGCTCCAGAGCGCCTAGGATAACTGGATGAGAACCTTTTACTGAACCAGTCAAAAGGGCATTCAATGGAGCCTGATCGCGGGCCGCATTAGGGATGAACCGCCTATAAAAATTAAGCATACCTAAGAAACGACGTAGCTCACGTACGGTTTTTGGTGGATTGAAATTTTTTATAGCTTCTACCTTATCAGGAAGAGGTTTTGTACCTTTTGCAGACACGCTATAACCTAGAAATGTTACCTCCGAAACACCTAATACGCACTTGCTCGTGTTTAAAATCATGCCGTATTCCTTCAACCTGGTAAATACCTGGTGAAGATGTGCTTCGTGGGTTTTTTTATCTGTGGAGAAGATCAGAATGTCATCCAAATAAGGATAAACAAAATCAAGCCCCCTCAATATTTGATCTACGAAACGTTGAAAAGTTTGCCCTGCGTTACGAAGACCAAACGTCATGAATGGAAACTCGTATAGCCCAAACGGTGTCGTAATCGCGGTTTTGGGAATATCAGCGGGATTGACAGGTACCTGGTTATAAGCCTTTGTCAAATCCAGGGATGAAAACACCGTACTGCCAGCTAGGTTATGCGCGAAGTCTTGGATGTTTCGTACCGGGTATCTGTCTGGTATTGTACGAGCATTCAACCTACGATAGTCCCCACAAGGACGCCAACCATTTTTCTTAGGTGCTAGATGCAACGGGGATGCCCAGGATGATTCAGAAGGTCGGCAGGTGCCAATCTGTAACATGGCCTCGAATTCGGCCTTTGCAACTTTTAGCCTATCAGGTGCCAGCCGGCGAGGTGTACAAAACTCCGGAGGTCCAGGTGTGGTACGAATGAAGTGAAGTGTATCGTGAGTAGGTGTTAACTGTATACCTTGGGGACGGGTGATTTCCGGGTATTGTGAGAGTATGTTGTGATAAACCGAGTCGCCAGCGGACATAATTTTGACAGAGGATACATCGTCAGAACAGTTGGCAAGTAGAACCGCGGTCTCGAGCGTTGTATTCGCGTCCATAAGGCGGCGATTGCGAATGTCTACAATCAAATTATAGTGTGATAAGAAATCCACGCCTATAATCGCCCGAGTGACATCGGCTACAACAAATCGCCAAGCAAAGTTACGACGTAAACCTATATCTAAAATAACATTTGCGTAACGTTTGGTGTGAATAACTGAACCGTTTGCTGCGCTTAAATCAAAGTCTGTTTTCTCTCGCCGTTCCTTCATCGATGTGCGAGGGAATACACATAAGTCACTTCCAGTGTCTATTAGAAACTGCATCTTAGAACGCCTGTCAGTAACAAATAGACGACCAGATTGTGGGCAACCGTCAGTCGTCATCACCGATTGCCCTACGCTTTTCCCGCGTAATCACAAGGTTTCATACACTTGTTCGCCTTATCTCCGAACTTGAAATGGTACCAGCATAAGGGAAACTTCCTGTGGTTTGGCTGGGACCTGGTGGAACGAGATTTCGATCTGCTGCGGTTGCTTGGGAACTGCCGTGGTCGGCCCATACGGTCGATTCGAGAGGAAAGCATCCTCATCTGCCTGGTGAGTTCTGCTACTGCCATCTCGTTTGCGACCGGCGGAGATTCTGCAGACGACGCTGCTACTTGCGGGGTAGCTGGTACGATGTCCAGCAACCGGTCTGCTAGGTCTGCCACCTCCTCGAGATTCAGCTTTGCCTGCGAAGCTATGATGAACTGCGTGCTATCGGGTAGTCTACTGGTCCATATATGTCGCAGGAACTCCTCGGGCACGCCTGGACCAGCCAAGCGCTGGAGATGTCGCAGGAACTGAGATGGCTTCCGGTCTCCCAGCTCTTCATGCGTTAGGAGTTGTCTCACCTTTTTTTCTCGGGACGCAGATAACCTCCTAATCAACTCCGTCTTCAATTTAACGTATTTGTCAGCGTCAGGGGGGTTTATAATGATGTCTTCCACCTCTGCTGCATATATCGGGTCTAATTGCCCAGCTGCGTAATGAAAACGGATGGAGTCTGGGGTGATATTTGCCAATGCGAATTGGCTCTCCAATTGAGCGAACCACAACCCAGGCTTCTCGGGATAAAACGGTGGCACTCGCACACCAACCCTACTCACATTTGTGGGATTCGTACCATCCTCAGCCATCTTGCGCGTTTGTAACGGGGTCACCAGTGTAGTAATTAAATGCGGCGTGGTAATTCCATTCTACTTTAATTAAAATACTATATACATAAAACGTAAAAATCTATTTTTTCTTAAGTCGTTCTGACAGCTTGTCAAAACTCCCTTTTACAATATTTATGAAATAATAATCATTTCAGTAAAAGAGGTGCGTTACCGCTACAATATTTTAATTGAAAACGAAAGAACTTCATTTGAAATGCATCAAAAATATAATCTTATGTCGACGACAGACACGAGTTCATTCTGATGATTAAAGGGAGTTCCATCCTGAAATATATTAGAAGGCTGTGTTTACTGAAAGTAGGCAACTTAGCTTTTGAAATAAGGATTTATAATTAAATATCTGCTCCAAAGGGGATAAGGGGAACAAATCTGTCATGATTAAATTAACCGTGACCCGCGGTTTCACCCGTGTATACCTAATTTAAGTTAGTTTAAGTTATTCCCTGTAACATTAGCTATTTGCCAGTGATAATCCTGTTAAAATCGGCCCAGTTGTTTCAGAGATTACCCGTTGCAAATATTGTTTTATGTAAGCAGTACTTACTTGCATTTATACTTTATATGCATTTAGTGAAATGCTGTTAATTTGGAATTATAAACAGACACTTTAATTGTATGTATCTGTACAGTTATACATAACTTTAATTGTATGTATCTGTACAGTTATAAATAACTTTACATATATATTTTACTTGTTTAAATTTTATTGTAACTGTAATAAATTTAACCATAAAAATAGCAACACATTTCAGTTCAGGACACTGACCCAAATTTCCACTTGGTGAAAATTAAAAAAGTCCATAATTCGATCCCCCGGCACGAACTCCATAATTGGATCCCCTTCGCATACGGCAGTCATCGCAGTTCACACGCGTTCCAATGGCCCAATTAAATGTGCTATTCAACAGAGGGTTAATTAAGAAGAAAATTATCTCTTCCAACTGAAGGGTGTGACGAAATGCTGAGGGTCAAGTTACGAGGTTTTCGCATTACATAACGTATATATGCTCACGCCTGTATTCCCCGAGGGGTAGGCAGAGGTTTTGTAATAACCACACCCACATTTCACACAAGATGATTAAGTGCCAACGTGACAGATGGTGAGTCTGAGGCACTATACATACGTCTTGGAATTACTTCTCAGATATATGCAGGATTGTGATGTGAAATCACTGTACGTAAGTTTTTTAGAAAACTTCATTGATACAGGCCCTGTTGTGATTCGAAGTTGCGTCGCTTGCGTAGCAGGCGAATGCACAAACCTCAAGGCCGCCACGGCTTTTTTTTCTCCTACTTTCTTCGAATACTTTGCAAAAAAAAACACACTATATTATGCTTCTGTTAATACCTTCTGCAAGTTGAAATACCAATGAACTCTTCTCAAAACTTACACGAGCATTGAGTCGATTAAGGAAGTATGAAACAACCAATTTAAAAAAAAATTACCTCTTATTTTACTGCTCTTTCAACCTTTCATGCACTATTTAATTAATATTCCAAATAAAAACATAAATAGGATACAACTGTCAATCTTTACAAACAAGGAACGTATTAACATTTCTCCTATGACTTGAGCTCAGTTACTAAACGACCTACAGAGCTAAAATATGGTTCAAATTCCAACAAGGAAATGCTTCTTCACGCGAAATTCAACCTAATGAGATGCATATTAAAGAAATTAATGGTTTTTACTTCGTTGTTAAAGACATAATCGGTAACTCATACGTTTCTTACTTAATGTCGGAACTAAGTGAACAGATAAACTTGTTTCCGCGGGTACCCAAGTGTGCACGGCGAGCGGTATTTTATGAAAGGTGTGAAAATGTTCGCGTTTCCAAGTACTATGTATAATTGCGTATACTAAATATGCCTCGGGGTTTTATAAGCTAAGAAGCCGTGGTGGCCTTGAGGTTTGAGCAGTCTGCCTGCCACGCAAGCGACGCAAGTTCGAATCCCAGCGGGGCCTGTACCAATGAGTTTATCTAAAAAACTTATGTGCAGTGATTTCACACTACGTGCTTTACGGTGAAGGAAAACATCGTGAGGAAACCTGCAAATGTCTGAGAAGTAATTCAATAACGTATGCATAATGTCTGAGACGGCGATAGACTCACCGTCTGTCACGTTGGCACTTAATCATCTTCGGTGAAAAGTGGATGTGGTGATTACAACACCTCTGTCTACCCCTTCGGGGAATACAGGCGTGAGCATATGTATGTATGTAAAGTTTTAATTATAAAGTTTATACTTTGTACTTCGACAGTATTCGTAGTAGCTGTCAGTGAAATTCCCGTTAAAATTTATTTTGTAATTTTGGACGTTACGGACTTAATGAAATTTGGTAAAATGTTGTTGTTACAACACCTCTACTTACCCCTTGGGGGACCCTTCTGACCATATTTATTGGATTATGGTTATGATTATCACCTAAGTGACCATGTTGTCATTTCGATGATGAATCATATTGGGATCACATTATGATTCCCCCAAAGTGGCCTTTTTAGACCTACAGAAATATTTTCAGCAATTTTAGCACAGCATAATAAATGTGTACTTTTTCCTTTGGTTACAACGATAATAAACGGCTCCGTCAAGTAAACACCATAAACCCCGTAAGCCTTGTTAATGTCTCATTACTAAGTAACGGGATGGGGCTAATCAAAGGGGGTATAAGTTCATCACAGCGCGTCAATGTTATACCGTCAGCATTCTAACGAGGGCTTCGATTGAGCCAGAGGAGAAGCGTTTCCTACCTTTGGAAAATTCAAAACTCTCTCCCGAAAGAGTCTCTGGGATGTTGCCTACATGACAGATGTATTTATTTATTTATTTAGATAACATACATATGCTCACGCCTGTATTCCCCGAAGGGGAAGGTAGAGGTGATGTAATCACAACACCCACTTTTCACCGAAGATGATTAAGTGTCAACGTGACAGATGGTGAGTCCATGGCCGTCTCAGACACTTTACATACGTCATTGAATTACTTCTCAGAAATATGCAGGTTACCTCAAGATGTTTTCCTTCACCGTAAAGCACGTGGTGTGAAATCACTATACCTACATAAGTTTTTTTGAAAAAACTCATTGGTACAGGCCCGCTGGGATTCGAACTTGCGTCGCTTTCGTAACAGGCGACTGCTCTAACCCCGAGGCCACCACGGCTCTTTATTTAGACAAATAACTTGAAAGTAGGTATCAAAATAATAATATAATTTGCTAATTACAAAAATCCACATGTAGTTGAACAAGTTTGCACTTATAATAATTAATCTGTTAATTTTGATTTGAAACAGGAGATGCCAATGCAGTATAGGCGGTAGCATGTATAATCCTGTATATTTATGGCGTCCATCGCTGTCTCAGGCACTATAAATAGGTCCTTGAATTCCATCTGACACATATGCATGCAGGTTTCCCAGTGTTGCAAGGTGTAGGGTTAAGGTGTACATACATACATATGCTCACGCCTGTGTGTGTTGTCATAACAAAACCCACTTTTCACACAAGATGATTAAGTCAACGTGACAGATAGTGAGTCTATTACTGTTTCAAGGACTGTACATATGTCCTTGAATTACTTCTTAGACATATGCAGGTTTTCTCACGATATTGTATTTCACCGTAAAGCGCGTACTGTAAAATCACTGTAGGTACTTAAGTTTTTGGAAGGAAAGCATTGGTACATTCCCAGCTGGGATTCGATCTTGCGTCGCTTGCGTAGCAGGCGAGTGCTCAAACTCCAAGGGTACCACGGCTCTCATCTCTTCGTCCATATTTAAGAAACATACAACATACAACAACAAAAAAGCTACTCATCAATCCCAACCAAAAATATATCGCTCCGTTATTGTGTCAATAAAAGCTGTTTATCGCGTTCTTTATGGCTCCACCATACGGGTACTGGAGGAAATACCCGCGGTCAGCATTCCCCAAGATGGCCCGATTAATGAGCTCTTCAATATACCTTAAGAGAGCGATCAGCCGCATTAATATCTTGCGGGTTCTACACACGGCTTTAAAGATAATAATATGGTTTAAAAAGCAATGTTTTTATTTGAAATAACTGGCGCCCACGACTTGATTTATCTTTATATTTTGGACAATTCACACAATATCTTTATAAATTATAATCTAAATGTTATTCTGATGTGTAAGCTATATTATTGTAAAGTTTCATTAAAATCCATTCAGTAGTTTTTGCGCGAAAGAGTAACAACATACATATATCTACAATCACAAACTATCACGTTTTCAATATTAGTAGTATTTTCTTTGTGAAAAGCACTTTAAAAATAGGTCCGTCTCTTTCTGTGATACAGATTAAAAAGGGATAGATGATTCTTGATGAAATTTATCGTTGCAAGAACTTGTTTATCCATGACCATCGTTTCAAAAAAAATTTCTGAGAAAACCGCTTTTGAAATAGGTTTTTAGAATTGATATAAATATATAGATTCTAAAAAGAAAGATACGATCCCATCGGTCTTAATGGCGAAACAATTAATACGATGACACCACGAGCTTCACGGTGAAGGACAAGATAGTGAAGAATCATATTTTATCTGAGAAGAAATTCAATGATGTATGGTAAGCCTACAATAGTGATTGACTCACTTTCCGTCACGATATAACCAATGATTTTCGTTGAAAATTCTATTGACTTTGGCGTCCCATCGGAGCATGGTCTAACAACAGTCTGAAACATTAACAGTGGTATCAAAACTAAAATCACTTTGACAGATAACGACGGTCGAATTATTCATAAACACAAAGACGCAGCTAACAACGAAGGGATTGTAACTATTATAATATGTGAAGCAAGAACAGCGGCTTAGAAGGGTTGCAACGGTATCGGAAGGACCCAACACGACCCCGGTGACCTATCTCAACTATTAATTTGCTTTGCTTCATATCTGACAGTTGGTACTATTTGTGCCCTTGGATGTTGCGGGATTCAGATAGCATTGAGGTGAATCCACTGAATTAGTAAATTATTAAAATAGTTTAGTGGTTGATGTATGGTGAACTGGGGTAAAGCTCGTACACCTTTCAACTTTAGAAGCTTCATATGCTTTAGGTCAGTGTTTCCCAAGAAGAGGCCTAGAGGGGGCGGTAAGGGGCCCAGATAAAATTGGGGGGCGCTGGGTTATTTGGAATTCTAGGTATTTTTTTTAAATTCTCTAAAATTATCATCCTACTACACAACATCCATTATGTCATCTATGTTATAAAGAGGAAAGATTTGTATGTAAGTATGTTTGTAACGAATTGCCTCAAAAAATACTAAACCAATCTTGAAAATTCTATCATCAACGAGTAATATAGGGTATGTTTTATCCCCGTACTCCCACGTGAACGGGAAACCGCGTGACGTCCGCTAGTGGTTCATAATGAATATCAAATATCTGTATCCCATATTTTTTTTACGATATTTAGTAATCGTTATATACCTTCGTGAGACGAAATGAGTTTTGGAACCTCTGCGTTATTTTTAGACTTGAATAATTGAGCTTATAAGTTGTTGCTATTCTCATTAGCTTAGCTTGATCTGTTTGAGTTTTCTTGCTTATGGATTGTTAATATAATTCCTCACTGGAATCAAAAGGCGAATGGTGGAAATGTTTTAGGGCAATCCTAGAATCTCTAAAGCAAGTATTCCGCATGTTCCGTTCGAACTTTTTAGTAAATTCAAACCGTTTTCCAGAAAGAAGTTAAAAGTATTTGTCTACAAAAACGCGTTTAAACTTCACCATTCTCTTCAACAATGTGTCCCAGCTGAAAGTTTAGCACTGCAGGCGAAAATTTCCCGATAAAATTATCATAATGATTCCTAGCACCTACTCTTGGGAATGATGGAATAATCTCTCCAAACGTACTTTGAATACACGTTAAAATAATAGAGGAGAGGTAGGGTATAACGAGATCTTGCTTTCAAAATTAGGAACTGTCCGACTGGGGACTGTAACCATACAGAATATTATCAGATTCTTGCTCTTATCTCATTTTATTTGTGGTCGGCGCAATGTGTTCTTCTCTTCAATTCCTCTGTATCAGCCGTCATTTCTGTACTCACTACCTTTATAGGTATATCATCTTCACACAATTCATGCATCGCTTTTTTAATCTTCCTCTCCCCTTATAACCAATCCACATTCATAAACTTTATCGCAACATTGCCCTCATCCCTTCCCATAATATGCTCATGACAAATATTTAGTCTTCAACTTGCAACTTAACAATAATTCCAGTATTTACGGTAAGCCTCTTTGGTTGAAGATCTACAGTTTCCTTTTGTCACACACGAAATAAGTAAACAGAATCAAAAACAGGAGGCCAGGCTTATTTTCTACTGTTGAGTGGATGAGGAAATGCGTCAGGTACCTACTTGTTATCGTAGTAATTTCCACTATTATAGTCGCCTTGCTACCATGTATTTTGTACGAACCGCTAATTAATCGGGATTAATAGCCCATTTGGACAAACAATACAAGTAATCAGTCAATCAGTCGAACGATTGATCGAATGACTAACATTTGGACGGGTCACACATTTTGATAGCTAAACATTTTTACGGAGTAAACATAGTATGATTAATATTAATTAATTAATACCAAATAAGACTTAAGAAGCCGTGGTGGCCTTGGGGTTAGAGCAGCCGAAGCTACGCAAGCGACGCAAGTTCGAATCCCAGCTGGGCCTGTACACATGATTTTTTCTAAAAAACTTATGCGCAGTTATTTCACACCACGTGCTTTACGGTGAAGGAAAACATCGTGTGAGGAAGCCTGCATATGTCTGAGAAGTAATTATAAGACGTATGTATATTGCCTGAGACGGCGATGGACTCACCCTCTGTCACGTTGGCACTTGATCATATTCGGTGAAATGTCGGTGTTGATACAACATCTCTGCTTACTCTTCGAGGACCCTTCTGGGAGGGAGTGAGCATATTTATATTTATTATAAGACTTAAGATACCTTTCCGTTATGTCACAGTATAAACATAAGCTTACTAAGCAGTATGGAATCTAGATTTTTTTATATTTAAGTTCCGTAAATAGTTTTATAAGAACCTTAAAAATATAATCTAATAACTAAAATCTAGATTAAATTATTTAAATAAGAACGTCATAGTAATGTCGTTTTATCGATTTGAAGGCGACCACGGCCACGACGTGACACCCTTTCTTACATTATGTCAGTAGGTCTCTCTAGCACTTCCTCTAACAGAAAAGTTACAAAATGTATGGATTGGAAATATTCCCAAGCGCGAGAGAATGTTGCTTTATCTATACCTACTGACGTGTATAGGACGGCCCTGGTTCGCTTATTATCTCGTAGATGCGCGCGACTGTGTGAGTGTGTCATTTCGAGCGTTTCGTTCCTAGACTCCTTGCTGTTGTAGTAAACTCATGTTTATACTGTGGTAATATCGTCAGATGAATTTCATAGGAATATCGAGCAAGGCTGGAATATTTGGAATTAATCCATTATTGGTAGCCTCAGCCAAATTATGCACAAACATTATATGTTGAAAGCAGGTAAGAACCCTCTTGTATGGGGTTTGCACTGGAGGTATTAAATAAAGGTGGTATACAATAGAGTATTCTTTGAACTGTCAGTAGGGCGGGTAATGGGGGATGCGTCAGCATCATTAGTTCATTACCTCCGTGGTTACGCCCAGAGACAGATCGGGGTAGAATGCAGTGATAAGCGATGATCGAAGCGAGAACGAACGGTCCATTTCTTCTAACAAGAGAGTGAGCGAGAAAAGTAGGAGAAATTTTGATGGACTCCTCCCCGCAATGTTTCGCGGCAAAGAAGAAATCCTAAGTTGAAATCAGTCTTACGATAGCACAATGACCAGGGGCCCAACCATGAGCTCTTATTGTAATGATAGTTTAGCTGTGAGACAGTGAAAGATGTATACACGTCATATACATATATCTCATAATATGAGTCAAACACCATCATAATCATCTCCTTGGCCCTATCTCATACATTGTCGGGGTTGGCACTCGATTCAACCCGATGTTGCTGATCACAAGATTTTTATAAGAATCGACTGCCATCTGACCTTTGTAACCTCATATACGAGGAAAAACGGTAATCTGGGTTAAACCAATTGTTAGACTTTCTTAGGCCTCCAACTGACCTGTAATTATTGCCAACGATGTTAACCGGGACCGACGGCTTAACGTGCTCTCCGAGGCACGGAGAGAACTCGGGTGGTCAGCCATCCAACTACTGGCATAGGTAAGGGTTGCTTAAATTCCTTAATCGAATGATATGCGCAGTAGCAACTGTGCCACAAGCCCCTCCCACAGTATGAGTCAAACTATTATATGAATAAGAGTTCATGGTTGGACCCCTGCCTCTATATGTACGCGTGACGATCTGAAACGCCGCCAGTAATTACAGCAGTTAAAATGAAATACAAAAAATATTTCGGGTCTTTTGTATACCCCCAACCAATTGATCCGATGCTTTGTGAAAAAATGTCTAGACTCTATATGTGCTATTCACAAGTTTGCACAAAAACTATACCATAAAGCTAAGGGATAGCGGGACTAAAAGGCTATCATTATGAATGTTAGGAGACCATTTTTTCCATAAATGTGCCTAAAATCGCCATTTTGTCGTACCACGGTCAGACCCTAAGCAGTTAATGGGGCCTGTTCGGCTGAGATACGGCGCAGTACGTGGCGACAAAACTCCCACTCACTGTGACTTCACTATTTGTAGGCACATCTTTAAACTATCTCCAATAAATAAATACGGGGACGGACCAGCCAGCGAACTGCATTATAGTTCGCAAACGCCTGTAGTCAGCCGTCTCTTATTATGCTCACTGCATTTTGGTGTTGTAATCACAACACCCACTTTTCACCGACGATGATTAAGTGCCAACGTGACAGATGGTGAGTCCATCGCCGTCTCAAGCACTATTCATACGTCTTTGAATTACTTCTCTGACATATGCAGATTTTTTCCGCCGTAAAGCACGTGATGTGTATCACTGCACATATTTTTTTAGAAAAACTCATTACAGGTCCGAACAGGATTTGATCTTGCGTCGCTTGCGTAACAGGCGACTGCTCAAACTCCACGGCCACTACAGTGAGTAATCTCAAATATTCCTTCAAATAAACTAAACAAATATTATTTGTTACATTTGCTTCCGTAATAAAATTGGATTGCAAACGACTGAATAAAACATTTTATGATTGTGAAGACAAGACATTGGCAGAGACATTCGACAGAGACATTGGCAGAGACATTCGGAGACTGAACAAATTTATTAAATCAAGGATAGATTCATTTGATCCACTTAGAAATATTGTTCTTAACTGAATTCCAAATAATTTATTTTCTGCGTTTGGTGTAGTTTTCAATTGAATTGATTAGAAATTGAACTTTATCTTCCATATATCACGTATCAATGTCCTATGCTGGAACCTGACGCTCGACGTTGAGTTTGACGCTGATAAACCTTACATAATAACGTGACTGAGCTTGATTATAATCTAAAATAAAAATGTCATTATATGCTCACCTACAGGCGTTATTCCTCGAAGGGGTAGGCAGAGATGTTGTAATAACAGCATCAACTTTTCTAATGATTGAGTGCCAACGTGACAGATAGTCTATCGCTTACTTCTTTCAATTACTGCTCAGACAAAATCAGCTGGTGTTAAATACTACACATAAGTTTTTTTTTAAAACTCATTGATACTGGCCCCACTGGGATTCAAACGTGCGTCAAACCTCACGGTCACCACGCCTCCATACATACTAACTTTCTTTAACTAAAGCGATTTCAGACCATAAAACTACATTGAACCGAGCTAATACCATAATTCTTAGCACAGTCCAAATTCGACACAGTGAAATACAACCAGATGTGAAGCTGTTTACATAGTTGAAACGTAGAGCTATCGACCGTACCGAGTACCCAGTATCTGTGCCGGACAACAGACTAATATATTCTGTGCCTCCTGTGATGGGTGATAGAACTCGAAAGTCAACACTTTACAGGAGAGCAAAAATAAGTTTAAAACAATCTAGTTCACGATCAAAGCGAGCTAGGTAAAGCTTGAGTAACATTTAAATGGTTATGGTAAATATTCTAGTTTTGGAGTAATTCTTGAAAATCTACGAGATGTACCTTTTTTAGTCCTGAAATATGCAAAAATGACGTGATAAATGATACAAATGCAGTTAAATTATGTTGCACCTACAAACAGGTTCCATGTCAATTGATACACATGATAAAACAATATCTAATAACTCATTGGAATGTGGTCCTATAGCAATGTTGCTGTTAAACTTAGAATACCCTTCACCAAGTTAGTGTAACTATTTCTCACAAGATGGCGTTATATCTTTTTAGATCGCGCTGTCGAAAGTTTTTTTTCATAATGTATATAGCACACACATTTCCTTAGGTAGTTTTCAAATCATTAAATACAAGGACTGCCCAAGTTACGGTGTTTCATTCAACCAACCAAGGTCTGCTCCGACTGATCCTGGCTCCCAGGCCTAATTTGTCATACAAATTTGGTCCTTCGCGCCAGATGTGAACCAGTGACCTATGGAGTCCACTGTAGATCCATAGGAAAAATATGCTCAAACAAATTATACTAATTCTAAACTAAAGATGACTTTTTCTTACGTATCAAAGCCTTATTTTCATAATTGAGCTGGATTGTATCAGTTTGCAAAAATATTGGTCCCTTGAAATGTGTGTTAAATAATAAAACTCAAGTGATAGGTACCCCTAGCTAAAAACTCCTACATGTTAGTAAAAACCGTATCAAGATCGATAACGTAAACTATGTAAAAGAACGATAGTCAATGTAGCGGGGACTATAAAAGAATTCAAATTAAAAATAACTTTATTTGATAATATTTTAAGAAGAAGATTTTTTAAATATTTATTTGATTAGACTTTTGGAAGAGCCTGGCAACCCTTCTCAACTTTTTTTTCAACAGCCAAAAAAATATCGACACATTTTCAATGCACTAAATGTAGATACACACTAATTATAGATGCTCCACAAGAAGCACATGAGGCATTACCATGACCTCTTATTACCATGATAGTTTATATTTTATTATGAGACAGATGTATATGACACTAAGAGCAAGGCCCCTGTTGACAAGTAACACAGTCATCTGACATCCAGACTAAGAATCAGTCCAGCATCTTTCCAGGCATGTCACATCCCTGTCAGCTACAAGTCGTGCATATAAATAGGTGCACTATTGACAGAGGCAATGCGAGAGGCAATACAAGCACGCTAATGATTACTGCACTACACTCTATATATTGTACTTTAACACGATTGAACCGCGGTACGTTTTAGAAATGCCAGCATTGTACGATCATAGGGCTGTCAGGGATCAAAAAAGTTTTAAAGTTAAACCAAAAAAAAATTATATTTTTTTAATTTAAGATAAGGGACACTTGGAATACTCATTGAACGTATTTTTTCTTACCCTGACTTAGGTTAATTAACTACCATTTCCAAATGTAAGGCTGTCAGGAGAAGAAACGGCGAAACAAACTCCCTAGCTTTTTTTACGATCAAAAATATGTTTCAATCGTTTGTGATTAGTATTGCAACCCAACTATCATAGCCCAAATACATACATACATATGCTCACGCCTGTATTCCCCGAAGGGGTAGGCAGAGGTGTTGTTATCACAACACCCACTTTTCACCGAATTTGATTAAGTGCCAACGTGACAGATGGTGATTCTATCACCGTCTCAGGCACTATACATACGTCTTTGAATTACTTCTTAGAAATATGCAGGTTTCCTCACGATATTTTCCTTCACCGTAAAGCACGTGGTGTGAAATCACTGTTTATAAGTTTTTTAGAAAAGCTCATTGGTACAGGCCACGCTGGGATTCGAACTTGCGTAGCAGGCGACTGCCACCACGGCTTTAATCTACCACGGCATCAATAACCTATTGATGTATTGATGAATTGGAAGAAAATAATTGTTATCAAGAGGTCTACCCAAAACCGAGAACATGCCAAGTGGTACATTAAGATAATAAAGTTTGAGAACCTTTGTACCTTGACTTAAGAGTCGCACATCAGTACAACTTCAACCAGAATCAATAATCTCCACCCTGTATCGTATTACGCAATCATTGGTGGCAATATCTGGCAATGCGCCATAAATTCCGAGACAGAGAGATATTAAAACCTATTTGCTCTGTGATTATAGCCTACCTCCCGTAAGTTGTACAATAATTCCAAGTTTGACGGTGGAGATAGCTCGCACGTAACTAGTTCCCCGACCGTTACCGTTGCCCATATTTTTGCCCCGGGCCCAATAAGCGGGGCTACGGCCAAGTTTGCCAACCTCTTCTAATTAATTTCTACTCCGTGCTGCTAAAGTGAGAACGTTCTCTCTGGTCCAAGGGCTTAAGCGAAAACGAGATATCCGTTTTTTGACGGACCTTTATTTATTTATTTTTTTGTTAATTCGTTAATGCACTTTCAGTTTGTGAAGTTAGTTAGATCACATCTATACAGATACATAAGTGGAAATGCCTCTTTGTAATTTCAAATTATGAGCTTTTCATTAAATGCATATGTAATAATATTTGTTTTCTCCGTCTATTTGTTCCGACTAGTTTTTGTCGGTTCTTCTCAGAAGGATAGTTTCTGAACCAGTGGTAAATTTGACATTCATAAGTTTCTTACCAGGGCCTATACTGAATAAATCAATTTCATTTTCAATCTCCGAATCGGCTGAATCGATTTTAACTGATCTTACAACAGCAGATAGCTGATGCTACAAGGAATAACATTAGCTATCAATGTATCATAAGGAGTAACTTAGGCTTCTTTTATTTATAAAAAACATTTGGGTTCCGCCAGCCACCCTTTAAATAAAGTCTACTTTAAGCATGTAAGTAATAATAATATTATAATGATATTGCAGACGAAGCTTAACACGTAGTTTATTGCATATAACCCTATATAACCATGTCAATCGGCCGATTTGAAAGTACTTTGTTAAAAGTCTAATACCAGTTTTGAATACTATGTATTTTTTATTTTTTAGGGTTTTGTATTGTCGATAAGTATCAAAATAAATATTTATTTATGCTTGTTAATAACTACGCGTAGATATACATTTTGAGGCCACCGTTTTCGTAATCTATACTCGCTAGCG
The DNA here is from genome assembly GCA_929442735.1 of Watsonalla binaria. NCBI lineage: Eukaryota > Metazoa > Arthropoda > Insecta > Lepidoptera > Drepanidae > Watsonalla > Watsonalla binaria. Next base: position 8,254,707 of record OV838938.1, read on the forward strand.
TCTCCGCCGAATATGAGTATGAGAAATTGTGCAGCGACTCCCAGCGGTGGCGTGAAGAACTAAAATATCTCATGCAAATGTTGCGAGTGACGCTAGCGAGTATAGATTAAGAAAACTGTGGCAAACGTGATACTTAACGTAATTATTTTCGAAAATTTTTGAGTTAAGCCCCTATTGTTCTAAGGGTGCGATATCTTAGTGTATGACATTGGTCAGAACGCCATACTCGGTCAAAGCTCGTGACTTTCACCACCATTTTATGGGACTTGCAGAAGCGATAGTGTAACTTTACTAAGCACAGAATTGGTGGGATTAATTCCGTAACAAAAGCATTAGACCTAAGAGTGGTCTTGCCAGGTTTCAATGTGTATGATTTTGATGTCCCTGAAGAATGACTTACAGAGAAAAAAATTATGTTGTGTTTTAAGGCAGTACCGTACATACTTTCATATGCATTTAGTGAAAAGCTGTTATTTTGGAATTACAAACAGACACATACATTTTATTTATCTGTATAGACTTTACCAACAGTAGGCACAATACGATTTATTTTAGTAAAAGGCAAACGAAACAGCTTCTTATATTATTGGTTATCTTTATTGAATAAAAAGTTAATTATATATACAAAAAAACTGTACTTAAAGCTAATTACAAGTAGAAAACATGAACCCGTGCCAAGAAGACTGGCAGCATTACCACGTTGAATTGCAATGCTGAATCTCTGACCAAGAAAAGCCCCAGCCCACTTGTCACAACAGGCTTCTACCAGACGACGTGCAGCACCCGGACCCCAAGGCCCAAGAGTTTCAACCGCAAATGCAGAACATATGTATCTTTGACCAATGCAAGCATATTTCCGGCGCTTGAGGCACTCATGCTGAGCAGCAGCAGCACCGGCCGCCACAGCAGTGCCGGGGAGATGGGACGGAGCCAACGTATCGACACACGTGGCATCCCACACCAGCGGCAGCCCCAATCTCCATGGTGCCAGCGACATACCATCCGGCCTCCGGCCATCGCCTTTTTGTTAACATCAAAAGGTAAAATTTAAAGAATTTTTATAAGTTCATGGCCTCTTGAATTGATCGCAATAACCACAACGTTCGTCGACTTTGGTGTTTTCAAGATATTTCCACTTTGGCAAACTTCATAGACGAGCGAATATCGAAGAATATTAATTTTGTTCGAGTATTTAGGGGGAAATACAAAATAACATTTACAAATCGGCAGGTTTCGTGGAGTTTTAAGTATTACATAGTTTCAAGGTGTTTACTTTCAATTGTATTTCATCGAGAGTTTGTGTCGAATGAATGAAGAGATAATTCCCAGCACCAATTTCATTTGAGTCATCACAGCGGGACCTGTACCAATGAGTTTTTCTAAAAACTTATTATCACTGATTTCACCTCTCGTGCTTTACAGTGAAGGAAATATTGGGAGGAAAACTGCATATTACATAAATACATAATTATGCTCACACCTGTATTCCCCGAAGGGGTAGGTAATTTATACAGTAGCCGAGCCACTATTGGGAACTAATCCAGACCCCTTGGCTCGGGGATTGAAACCAGGACCTCGTGTGACTTAGTAGCGATTCAACGTCATCACTTCCACTAAGGTTTTAGGGGTCCATTGGCACTGAGCTGTACGGAACTCTCGTAATCTGATCGAGTACATCGAATACATTTTTTTTTTAAATATATCTTCATACTATTTATTGCTTCAAAAGACTAAGGGATAGTCATAGAATTACTAAAAACTAACATAACTAAAAACCTTAAAAATATAATGTTATAACTAAAATATATTATATAAAAGAGGCTCTGGAGGCAAGGTTCCGAAGATACTGGCAGCATTCCTCCTTTGAATGGCAAGACTAATTCTTTGCTCTTCGGTCTCCTTCGGATACATTGTATATCAGAGATTGTACGTCGACCCCGATAATGTACGGAATAGGGCCATTGCTATAATTAATAATTATGAAAATAAAAGGACAATATACATCATTACGACGAGTCGGTGCGAATGATAAGCGTTAATTGCAGAACATAAATCAAAACTAAAACAGGCCGTGATTCCATAAACGAGGACATTTTATGCTGACGACGTCATTCTTCAACTTAATTACGCATAAATTACCTACAGTGTAATCCGAGCAAAATCTAACGTAACAAATTTATATCACAGCCTGGAAATGACAGCCACGCACTCCAGTCTAGACTTTTTAGGGCTGATCTAAATATCCCGGATTCCCAGATAACTTTATGATACATTATGCAAAGTTTTTCAACCTACTTCTTCCTAAAACATTGTTTGACGGCTTCGTTTCATAAAGCATTAAATATTTCAACATAAGAGAGCTTTCTCTATCGCGATACATATAATATTTTTTTTATACTAATAGCGAACGTCACTCGATTTCACTCGCGTAGTTCCCGTTCCCGTGGGAGTACGGGGATAAAATAAAATAGCCTATGTTACTTACCGATGATGTAGCTATCCATTGCTGAAAGAATTTTCAAGATCGGTCCAGTACTCTTTGAGCCAATTCGTTTCAAACATACCTAAATACAAATCTTCCCTCTTTATAATATTAGTATAAGTTAAGACGTCAAACAAACGTACTGGGACCAACTAAGCAAAGCGTATTAAGAACTTCTTAGCTTTGGCGTTTAATTCCACGGTAGAAACGTCAAAGCTCAAAAGTTCTTATTCAAATTCAAATTCAAATTCAAAGATATCTTTATTCGATTAGACTTTTTACAAAGTAATTTCAAATCGTCAGAAAGAAACATAGGATTATACCTGCTACCGCCAGGTTCGGAAGGTTGCTTTTACTGAGAAGGACCTGGCAAGAAACTCAGTGATTACTGTTTTAAAAAAATAATTTTACAGATTAATAAACTCTGCTTAGGCCGATGATGCCCCTAGTTCGCCTATGAATACTTGTAACACCAAGTACACCTCGCGTGTTGCCTACTTTTTAAATAATGAATCCCCTGTGCTAACATAATTACAACTATTGTTCCCAGTTATAGTTCCCGAGATAAGCACATTCAAACAAACCAACCCTTCATCTTTCCATCTATACATATATTAAAAAGCAGCAGAGTTTGTTTGTTTGAACGCTCTAATCTCAGGACCTACACTTACACTTGGCAATAGAACAAAATTATGTACTACGGTATTGTAGGTCTTATTAAGATCTACACATAAGTCCGCGAGAGCACATATCTTACTATCATAGTTTGGTCACAATAACTGCTTTTATGTTCATAATAATATTAAATAGTGTGAAGAAATAAGCTACGTGAAATACTACGTTAATCTAAAAATTTCCATGTCACAATGTTAGTTACCGTACTCCTCCGAAACGGCTTTACCGATTTTTACCAAATTTTATATGCGTATTCAGTAGGTCTGAGAATCGGCTACTATCTATTTTTCATACCCCTTACAGATAAGGGTGACCACCCCAAAAAAAAAATGGCAATACAACGTTTCTCGGGCACTGTTAGTATTATATAAAACTAAACGCGGCTGAAACCGCTTTTATAATATTATTAAATTAAATTATATAAAATAAAAATGCGCGGGGCACAGCTAATAGATACAGATATTTCTTTTTAAATCTATAAATTTTAGACAAAAAACGGAATATAACATTATATTACCGAAAACGTTAGTAAATTAAAGTGAGAATTAGCATAATTACAATAATGTCCATTCTGAATATTCAAACGAGTTCATAAGTTAAAATTTAAATTAAGCGACGCAGTTAAATTGTCCAAACTAAAATGTAGCTAAGCCTTCCTTGGTGAAAAGGGTCTAATGATTATGCATTAACGTGTCCACCGAATATATGTGAAGACCATTTGTTTTTTAACACTGTCATTGTGTGTGTTTGCTCGGGAATATTTATCTACCTATATAAATATATAACTCAAAGGTAACTGACATAGTGATCTATCAACGCACACCCCAAAACATAGGACGGATCGGGCTGAAATTTGGCATGCTGGTAGATGTTATGATGTAGGCATCCGCTAAGAAGGGATTTTAATTAATTCTACCCCCAAGGGGATAAAATAGGGGATGAAAGTTTGTATGAAACTTTGTCAATTTTAAAGCGATCGGACTGAGACCTTGCATGCATAAAGCTACTATGACGGTGGCATCCCTTATGAATTAAATCTACGCGGGTGAAACCGCAGGGCACAGCTAGTAAGGTAGGCAGAGGTGTTGTGATTACAACACCTCTGCCTACCCCTTCGGGGAATACAGGCGTGAGCATATGTATGTACTATGTACAAAAAACTAAACTTTTTCCCACATTGAAGTCTTCTCATAAAAAAGAAAGATAAAACCAGAAATAAAGGATAGAAATAAGGTGTCATTTGACCTCGAACCGGGGTATAGTCTGATTTCATTCATCACTCGATTAGCTGACAGATGTCTGCGAAATTTACCTTCGTATTGTAATGATATTGTAGCAATTTTTAATTGCCTGAAAACATGGTTAAAACGATGCTTTCTGACGATGAAACCTAGCCGGATACATTTTTTTGCCCCTACACACAACATTTCATGAAAATCGTTGTATATATATCCATTGTATATATGCTCTTTTAAAGGTATAAGAATTTTAACTAGCAAACTAATAGTCAAAGTAATGACGCAATATGACAATTTGATAATGGTGACAACCATCATCGCTTAAGCAGCGCGTATTAAGAACTTGTGTTGACGATGTTTGACGTTTAATTTTACTTCACAATAATGAAACGTCAAAGCTCAGAAGTGCTTAATACGTCCTTAAGCCGATGATGGTAGGTCCCCAATACTTTAACACTTTTATACAGCTAAATTCAGTTGACGCAACCCACCCTTAATATCCCAATTGTAACTCCCCAACTAAAAAAGAAAATGGAACCCTTGAAAAAGAAAAATATTGGCACACAATTACCCTCCATGCCCCATTTAGAGAGATTAACAGGAAAACAGCCTCTATGACTTGTAGCTTATTCTTACTTCCCTACAGCAAACAATTCCAATTTGTCCTAATGTCTTAATAAACGAGCGAATAAAACGACTCGAGAGAAACTTTTGTACGACTGGAGTTGTGATATCACCGACATTCTGGAAGTAGGACGCGGTATATGGATTTTCATGCAATAATCATCATTTTAAACACGTGGGGAATCATTCTGGGTGTATACTATAGACTTGGAACAGGGAACAGGAGCAAGACCAAGATGATGGTGGTGATGACGGCAGTTGTGTGCCGGAGATAAAAAGACGTATCGGTATGACCAAGGATGCTATCAACCGCCTGAACAAAAGATGGAAAAAGAGGGGAATCACAATTAACACCAAGATCCGGTTAGTACGTGCCTTGATATTTCCCATTTTTCTGTATGGCGTGGAGTCATGCACAATACGGGCTCGAGAAAGGCAGAGGATTGATGCCTTGGAAATGTGGTGCTGGAGGCATATGTTGAGGATACCTTGGACGGCCAAACGAACAAATGTGTCGATCCTTGCACAGCTAAAGATAAAACCCACGATATGCCACCAACGAATACTTTTGTATTTTGGCCACATAATGCGAAGGGGTAATGAGAGTCTGGAGAAATTGATCGTAGTTGGAAACACAAATGGCAAACGAGCCCGAGGCCGGTCTCCTACCAGATGGACCGACCAAATAAAAAGACTCTAGGTCGTCAGGGCTGCGATGGACAGAAGCCGATGGAAACAAATAGTTCACGCCAAATGTGGACCTCTCGTTGATGACCACGATCCTCAGTCATGAGGGAACGACTAGAGAGAGAGAGAGAGACTATAGACTTACACCTTCATGGGGTTCGAGAAGGAATATGCAGTCACCAGGCAATATATATATACTAGCGTACGTCATTAGGGATTCGAAGGCACTGTATGAAGTGGTGTATTAAAGTGGATGAAGAGAAAGAAGTATGTAAGGATCATAGCATGTGGCAAACGGTGGTCTCTACCCACATGGGATACAGGCTTGAGCATATGTACGAGTATGTATGAATGTATTGTTGAAATATTTTTTCTAATCTGTCCTGTATTTTCTGAGCTAAAAGGTCTTTATTATATCAAGTACAGATAAACTAGCCTATATGCTATATCTATATAATTAAAAATTAACAACCTTTCCCTGAATGTATATGAAAGTATATACGGTACATACAAAAAAACAAAATAGCTAACAATCTCTTAAAAACAAAAAAAAAATATGATCAAAAAAAAATATCACTTGGTACCATCGATTTTTGTTTAACGTAGTTTATTCGTGATAGTTAGCCATCTTATCACAAGATGGCGTTGTATTGTTTTACATCTCGATGGTAAGATTTTCATTTAGTTGTGTATATAGTTCAGTGTCAAATGTCAATAGTGTGGTCTTCAAGTAGTCGTCAAGGAAACAAGTCAATACAGTTGTGGAATCATTAAATACCAGGATTGCCCAAGTTACGGTGTTTCACTCAACCAACCAAGGTCTGCTCCGACTGATCCTGGCTCCCAGGCCTCATTTGTCATACAATTTTATTGTTAATCTCACACGAGTAAAACAGCGAAGCACACCTAGTGTTGAAATAAAATATTACGAAGTGTCATATACGTAATACAAAGAAGGATACCATTTCGATAGTACAATTCTATAAAATGGCGATTTGGTATCTCTTGGACAGATGAAGATACTCATGATTGAAACTGTAATTTTCTATTCCGTAATATTGGACCATCTGGCTAGTTCTTTGTGAGGATGTATTAAGGCGTGTATGACCTTAGTACATCTTACAGTGACACTTATTGGAATTGTAATTTTGAATTGATACAGGTGGCATCACGAGTTAGGAGCGCTCAGTGAAATATTGGGGATATTTGCGTATGTATTGCTTGCAGAATATAAAGTTTTCTGATGAGAAAAGACAGGGCCAACGACGTCAGTAAAAATTGTGAATATCGAGGTGAAAACTGTCATGTGAAATATTTTAGAATGGTGTCAAGTAATGTTGTGTAAACAGAACACCTTGCTACCGAAGAGTGTCGATACAAACTTTAGTCATGTATACATTTCACGTGCATTAAGAAATGCAATACCAAAAGTTCTCACCATCTACACCGACAAATAAATTTGAAGTGTCTGGAAGTATTTCCCTGAAGGTGTAAGCAGAGGTGTTGTAATTCTAAATTCTAAATTCAATTCAAAATATCTTTATTTGATTAGACTTCTTACAAAGTACTTTCAAATCGTCAGAAGGACACAAAATACATTATACATGATTATAAATGTTACCACCGGGTTCGGAAGGTAGCTTTTGTTGAGAAGAACCCGGCATGAAACTCAACAATTACTCTTTTGAAATGAATATAAGCCCATGGACACAGTTTAAATGCTCAACTGTCAAATATAATAACTACTATATTACAAATATTTGTGAACATGGCAAATTCCAGCCAGTCAAAGCAAAGATCAAACTAAGATTAATTAATTGTAGCAAAAGTACAGTGCCAATGGGATTATTTACAATAATTTTCCGACAAAGATACATCCTAGGCTTCCTTACCACAAATATAATCACTTACAGTATAATATTCTTTTTTGAGCAAAACTGCTTTGATGGTCTCTTTAAATTTATTGAAGGGCAAGCTTACAATTTCTGTTGGTAATTTATTATAGAAGCGTGTACACTGTCCTAAAAATGAGCCATGTACTTTCTGTAAGCGATGCGCAGGCACTACAATTTTATTTTTGTAATCACAATACCCACATTTCACCGAAGATGATTTAGTTACAGATGGTGAGTCCATCAAATTATCAAATAATCCACCAAATACAAAGCTATTCCCTTAATACATATGAAAGTATATGCTGTACTTACATAAAAAAAATGTTTTCTCTATCTGTCTTTTTTTCCGTTTTTGAAACTAAAACTTCAGCCTTCTTGGCACAATCCCGAGAGTAAACAAGCGGTGCCAAGTTTTCTACTTTTAATTAGTTTTAAGATCCTTGTGCATATAATACAGTTTATATTTCATATGAAATTTTACATAGTTTTTATTGTTAACCTACGCGGGTAAAGCCGTTGGGTACAGCTATCTGTAAGTTTTAAGGCAAACATTAAACAGAAACTTTGTGAAAAAGCATATTATAGTGTAACTGAGTATATTGACGATAGACAATCATGGCGATGAGTTGGTCACTCTTCCATTAAATTGTACTAAAGAAGAAAGAAAGAAAGAAATAAAGAAAATAAATTTAAGTCGTAACAATAGATTATAGTTGTTATGAATTGGACCTAACTCAGCATAATCTGGCTGTCACGGTGATGACAACCATCACTGATCTTCCGCTAGGACCAAGTCGAGACGTCACAGCACGGTCACACTGGCAGTGGCCACAATACAACATAATCTAAATACAATGTTTATCACATAAAAACATAACAAGAACTAATACAACTAAGATAAACAAACAAAAAAACAAATATTAAAGCAACCCTATGTATAAAAGGGGGACACATGTGAAAAAAGCCGGGGAGTTTATTTCGCCGTTTCTTCTTCTGACAGGCTTTCATTTGTAAAGGGTAGTAAATGAACATAAGTTACCATAAGAGAAATGACAATCAATAAGTGTTCCAAGGACCCTTATGTTGGCACCGTCCCATCTCTTCGGCACTGTTGTGGCGGCCGGTGCTGCTGCTCAGCAGGATTGCCTCAAGTGCCGGAAATACGCTTGCATTGGTCAAGGATACATATTTTCTGCGTTTTGGGTTGAAACTCTCGGGCCTTGGGGTACGGATGCTCATCAACTTTTCAAGGAGGTTGCACGTCGTCTGGTAGAAGCCTCTCGTGACCAGGCTGGGGCTTTTTTCGCTCAGAGAATCAGCATTGCTATTCAACGTAGCAATGCTGCCAGCCTTCTTGGCACGATCCCGAGAGACCGATTTGGGCCAAGTTTTCTACTTGTAATTAGTTTTAAGAACTGTATATTATAAATCCCTTATGTTGAATAAAACTTTTTGTTTTTGATTTACTATTATATTTCATACAAGATCTTTTTTATTATACACCTTCTTCTACGTTCATTTTCAATTACACAAAGACGTGGATTATTAAAAACATTATCATCAAAGTTCATCCGAATCTGTTAAGCCGGTTCGGAGTTACTGCCTGTTAAGATAATTGAATTATCGGATTCATTTGAGAAGTTAAAAGGTTGAACAATGATGTCTGACGTGTATAATTATTAGGCTACTTTAAATTTATGTAGATTGTAAGAGTACAATCTGAAATTATGGTAAACTTTTCGCTTAAGAAGGATAAGATTTAAAGCAAATTAATGTTTACATAACTTTGACATGACTGTTACATTGTTCCAGAATGACATATTTTAATATATTAAACGAACTGGAGATTATAATATTGATAGATAGTGGTGGTTTATAGAATTGTGTTCTTGTTCACGCTGCTCAGTGAACAGTCGAGCAACAAGGCGGGGACCCTAACCGCTGCGGGGAACCTAGTCCCGGCGGGGCGTACGAGCCTCCCACTACGCCCACCACTTGCCACCGAGCCGTGCGCGCGCGCCGACGGCTGAACGACGATCCACTGATCGACTCCCATTATGTGGATATTTTTATTTTGGGTTCTTACCATTTGGCTACTGAATTAATATATAAGACCCGTGGTGGCCTTGAGGTTTGAGCAGTCGCCTGTTACGCAAGCGACGCAAGTTCGAATCCCAGCGGGGCCTGTACCAATGAGTTTTTCTAAAAAAAACTTATGTACAGTGATTTCACACCACGTGCTTTACGGTGAAAGAAAACATCGTGAGGAAACCTGCATATTTCTGAGAAGTAATTCAATGACGTATGTAAAGTGTCTGAGACGGCAATGGACTCACCATCTGTCACGTTGGCACTTAATCATCTTCGGTGAAAAGTGGGTGTTGTGATTACAACACCTCTGCCTACCCCTTCGGGGAATACAGGCGTGAGCATATGTATGTATATGTATGTATTAAGATACATTACTCTGAATTTCTTCTCAGACAAACATTATGCAGATGGGTTTACTCACAATGTCTTACTACACCGCTCGTGGTGTAAAATCACTTAGAAGAAACTTACGATTAAAGATTTTACTAACATCTTTGCATAACTTAAACCTTTCGGCCACCATAGCCCTTGGTTATGGCCCTTAGTTTATACCAAACATCATGTCTTTCACACGAACAATGTTCTTTTTTTCATATAGTAATTCACCATTTGTCATTACATTGCACCCAAAGCACATTAAAATCACAACTTCCCGACGTTTAACGCAATAAATAAAATTTTACGATGCGTTTAAAAACCCAATAATTATCGGCTATTTAAAATAAATATCGCAAATTCAATATATCATGGAACCTGCGCGGAGTTGTAAATTCTGTTAGCCATATTAAATGACATTTCAAAGCAAAGTGTTTGCCATTAAAAACACATTAGGGACGCGAATCAGTAAAGGTTTATAGGTCATTACCTCCCCTTGTATTGTTACTTAGCAGGGTTAAACTAATAACGAACAGAATTATGTTAAAAATTTAGTTTAATGAAGATATGTTAGGGTTGGGAGTCATGTGAATATGTACAAAGAATTCGTACGGTAGCCTGTTTGAAAAAGGCTGTTTGATGAGATCTTATTTTTATTGAAAATAAAAATATTTATTCAGTTTGGGCCCTAATAACGCACTTACGAATGTTGAAAATTTACCATCGGTAATTACCATCTGTTATGAACCGACTTGCGAAGAGCACGACGCGATCCAGACAGCCTAGAAAGGCTGATGATTACGGGACGGGTCGAGGGCAAAAGAAGCAGGGGTCATTCGCCAACACGATGAACGGATGCGACCCAGGCTGCAACGAGTACTACTCTTCAGGCTACGATCCAGATGGCACAAAATAAAGAGGCTTGGAAAGCAATGTTAATGCAGACGTCGCGCCATGGTCACGTCCCTCAGTCATGAGGTTACGACTAAGAAGAAGAACCGACTTACATAAATACATACTATTTCAGCTACTTATGTATTGATGAAATGTACATGATGCTTGGCTGTATTTAGTAGATATACAAGTAGCACCTGACAAAGACATGGTATGCAAACATGTTTTGTAAATCATTTGGTATTATTTTGACTTTTTAATTATAATGTTTTACAAATGCACGTTGATACAATATTCACTATTTTGTAATATTTACTATGTATTAAAATGTACATGATGCCAGCTAGTTTCCGAACCGACGGTAAATTTTCGACATTTATATATGCCCTACCAGGATTCTAACAATAAATTTTTACATAAATATTTTAAATACATACAACTATCTCAACAGGCACCTAAGACGATAGCGTAGCCACTATATTTCAGTATAATACTTAACAACATAACTATATTTTTTTACACAAAGAGAGCCGTGGTGGCCTTGAGGTTTGAGCAGTCGCCTGCTCCGCGAGCGACGCAAGTTCGAATCCCAGCGGGGCCTGTACCAATGAGTTTTCTAAAAAACTTATGTACAGTGATTTCACACCACGTGCTTTACGGTGAAGGAAAACATCGTGAGGAAACCTGCATATTTCTGAGAAGTAATTCAATGACGTAGGTAAAGTGTCTGAGACGGCGATGGACTCACTGTCTGTCACGTTGGCACTTAATCATCGTCGGTGAAAAGTTTCGGGGAATACAGGCGTGAGCATATGTCCACAAAGAGCTATAAGTCTCCAACAATTCCTTGAATGAGTAAGAAAAATTATCTATATGTATTTGTCGCGATCGTGTTGAATATATGCCCATGCATGTGGTTCCCAAATGGGTAGGCAGAAGTGTACTTATACTTATACATAGGGGGGGGGGGGGCTACAAATAATTGGCTCAATGTGGGTGTTCTTTAAACCTCTAACACCTCTCCCAACCCCGTCAGGGTATGCAGGTGCGAGCATTTGTATGTTTACAAATTAAGTAATTCAATTCAAAAATATCTTTATTCGATTAGACTTTATACAAAGTACTTTCAAATCGTCAGAAAGACACGATTACATAGGATTATACATGCTACCGCCAGGTTCGGAAGGTTGCTTTTACTGAGAAGGACCTGGCAAGAAACTCAGTAATTACCCTTTTAAAAAAAAAATTACAGTTTTGAGTAATACAATATAAATCATAAATAAAGGTTCAGTGTTGAATTTTCTGCGCTAAATACAGAGTGAATTCTTTAACGGTTAAACTGACATGTATAATGGCGGACATGTACGTCTAAATGCGGGTAGTTGTAAATCTCTGCTTTTGTCCTCATTGAAAAAAGGTATAAATATACTGTTTCCATTGTTGGCAGTGAACATTATACCTGATGTATTACAAAAATATACAACATTTTGATATCATTATGTGAAGTGCAGAATAACTTTATGTTATAACTTGCTTCTACCAGCAATTTAGTCTTCATGGAATAGTTACTTTGGGCTTACGCCGACTTTTACCCGCGACTGGTCTTAGCGTGATGATATATAACTATATATATTGAAATTTAAAATGATTTATTCAAATTAGGCCCTGGTTAGGCACTTATGAATATCCAAGAATTTACCACCGGTTCGGAAACTAGTCTCCTGAGAAGAACCGGCAAGAAACTCAGCTGGCATCATGTACATTTCAATACATAGCAAACAATGATAATTTCAAAAAATAATAATAAAAAAGTTAAAACAATACCAAATGATTTACATAACATGTCATTACCAGGAGCTACTTGTATTACCGTGTCCTGTGGTTGCCCGTGTAGACGTGGAACCCTAATTATTTTTGAATAAAGGTTACTCCTTGTAAAATTTGCTATTTACCAGTGAAATTCCTGTTAATATCGGTCCAGCGGTTTCGGAGAATAGCCGGAATAAACAGAGAAAAGTCAGTACCATATATACTTTCATGTGCATTTAGTGAAAAGCTGTTGTTTAGAACAAACAAACACATACATATGCTCACGTCTGTATTCCCCGAAGGGGTAGGCAGAGGTGTTGTTATCACAACACTCACATTTCACCGAATATGATCAAGTGCCAACGTGACAGAGGGTGAGTCTATCGCCGTCTCAGGCACTATACATACGTCATTGAATTACTTCTCAGACATATGCAGGTTTCCTCACGATGTTTTTCCTTCACCGTAAAGCACGTGGTGTGAAATCACTGTACATAAGTTTTTTAGAAAAACTCATTGGTACAGACCCCGCTGGGATTCGAACTTGCGTCACTTGCGTAGCAGGCGACTGCTCAAGCCTCAAGGTCACCACGGCTCTCACAAACAAACACCTCAATTTTGTTTATCTTTATAGAATATAGATATAGATGTATAGATATGCAACCTCAAAACGGACTAGCAGTTCCTGAGATTCAAAAAAACAAAAAACTCTTCAGCTATATTTTAGTATAGACTACCGGAAGTCACGCGGTTTCAGTCCCATAGTTCCCGTTCCCGTAAGAGTGTGGGGATAAAATATAGCCTATGTTACTCGCTAATAATGAAGTTATCAATTGCTGAAATATTTTTCAAATCGGTCCATTTATTTTTAACTTTCTTTGTTATATACAAAAATACAAATCATTCCTCTCCATTATATTAGTATAGGCATATATTTTCTACTGGTATGCAACTGCCTCGGTGGTCTAGTGGTCAGTACGTTCGCTTGCCGATCACGAGGTTTCGGGTTCGATTACCGGTCGGGTCAAAAATTTATATTGGGGTTTTCTGTCAAGATATTCACAAGTTGGCTGGCGGTGTTTCCACCCCCGTGCCTCGGAAAGCACGTTGCACCGTTGGTCCTACGCCTGATCTCTCTCCGGTCGTGTCGGACTGCCTCCCATCGGACAATGAGAGTGAGGGAATAAAGAGTGCACCTGTGTTTGCACACACTTGTGCACTATAATATCTCCTGCGTACATGGCTAATCCTCGTTAAGATTAGCCGCCGTAACCGAAATTCGGTAGGAGATCAAATTACTAGTATGCACCTGGAACTTCACAGTAAGATTTCATGCACAAACTTTCAGCTCCCTTTTATCCCTTTAAAGGTGGAATTTCGGAAATCACCTCAAATAGCCCTCCGTAAAAGTGTTAGAATCATAAGCAGTCTCAATCGTAACTAACAATGGAAACGCACCTCAACAAGTACGAGAGTAACCTCAACTCGGATGTGGGTTGAATCTTATCTATTCACTTGTTTTTGTCGGTATAATAACATCCCAAAACAATCTACCTGCTTCCGAATTGGATTAGACAAACTGTCACGTGTATCAGACTTGAAACGGGTAAATAATGTTATACCAACCTGATCGCCCATATACATATAAACGTAGGTAATACAAGCAATATGGAAACTAGGGATGAATCGTTCGAAATGACAATCACACAGACGCGCGCTTAAGTACAATTGAAATATCTATTTATAATTCCAAAATAACAACTTTTCACTAAATACATATGAAAGCATATACGGTATTGACTTGAAAAAGTTAAAATCCCGATAAAATCGGTCCAGGCTGAACCGGTTTTATCGTGATTTTCACTGGCAGATAGCTAATAGTTGCAATGAGTAACTGAGGCTAATTTATTTGGAAACATTTAAGGTTCCGCGGGAATTAAATTAAATCTACGCGGGTGTAACCATAGGGCACAGCTTGTAAAATATCAATTTGAATATTAATCTGTTGGGTATGTAGAAGGGGCCTACCATCATAGGTTTAAGAACGTATTACAATTAGTATATCTAAATATTTATAACTCAAAGGTGATCAACGCACAGCCCAAACCACTGGACGGATCGGGCTGAAATTTGCCATGCAGGTAGATGTTATGACGTAGGCATCCGCTAAGAAAGGATTTTGATTAATTCTACCTCCAAGGGCATAAAATAGGGGATGAAAGTTTGTATGAAACTTTGTCAATTTTAAACTGATAATAAAACTAAATAAACGCGGGTGAAACCGCGGGGCACAGCTAATTTATAATATAGATTTATTTACGCCTTACCTGTCTTAAAGCTGCAAAATACAGTGTGTATTTGGGACTGACACTCACAGAAATAAAGATGCTTATTGCAAAGGTTAAGTTAACATACAATGTTTCATCCGCTTCATTCACAAATATGTCTGAATATGAATGGAAACATCCAAAAATAAAATAGTGTCACGACCAAATCCGTATACGATATCCACCTACATCTGACACAATAGCCAAAGTGTCACAGCCATACTAAAAAAAGACAACTTTCTGTTTCATTCATAAAAGTATATTTACATTTCTAATGTTAGAATATGAATGGTTCAACCATGAGTTCTGATTGAAATGATAGTAAACATACACGTGATAAATTTATACACGTCATATACATACACATACGATAGTTAACACGTGATAGATGTACGATGTGATAGATATTCGGTGAAATGTGGGTGGATGGGTGTGGGGGACCCTTCTGGGATGGCGTGAGCATATAATATGCATTAAGTGAAAAGCCGTGCCGTTTGGGGTTGAGACTTTGGGGCCATGGGGGCCAAATGCGAAAGTCCTTTTTAAGGATCTTTCAAACCGCCTGGTTGACGTCTCTGGTGACCGTCGAGCTGGTTCTTACCTCGGTCAGAGGATAAGCTTAGCGATCCAGCTTACTGGGCACCATTCCCGCAGACAATAATTTAAATTCCGTGTTTTATTTATAATTATTATTTTTATTATATTTTTCTTTTTCATTGTATCAGCATGCATGTGTAAAAATAATAATTAATAAAGGCACAACAGACACTTAATATTTTATTTATATGTATAGATGTATAGACATAGATTTACTCACAATTGAAACACATTTACTGGAATCAGAGGCATTAAAATTCAGTTAGGATTAACAAACATAATTATCAATTAATTAAAATTGTTAACGTTCATTAATGTGCTCGCAGTCAATCACTAATTAATGTACTGTATTTCAATATGTACACTCAAAGAGTTAACGAATAATAAAACGTTAAATACGCTTTAATTAGTAACTCAATCGCTGAAAGCACACATTGTTCTTATTAATGTATAGCTGGAACCCGCGGTACTGTAAGGCCTCAGCCTTACAAGCAGGTTAAAACCTTTTTCGTTATAGCTTTGACTTTATGAAATATATTTAAATTATCTAAAAAGAATTCGAAAACGATAGAGTCGTGGAGGCCTCTGGGTTTGAGCAGTCACCTGCTACGCAAGCGACGCAATTTCGAATCCCAGCGGCGCCTGTACCAATGAGTTTTTCTAAAAAACTTATGTACAGTGATTTTCGGTGAAGGAAAACATCGTGAGGAAACCTGCATATTTCTGAGAAATAATACAAAGACGTATGTATATTGCCTGAGACGGCGATAGACTCACCATCTGTCACGCTGGCACGAAAAGTGGGTGTTCTGATAACAACACCTCTGCCTACCCCTTCGGGAAATACAGGCATGAGCGTAGGCAGAGCTCATAACTTTTTTAGAAAAACTCATTGGTGCAGGCACCGCTGGGATTCGAACTTGCGTCGCTTGCGTAGCAGGCGACTACTCAAACCTCAAGGCCACCATGGCTCAGCGGCAGACAGAGAAAATTTGTTTTTATTACTCTGTACTGTGTATACTTTCATAATATGCATTTAGTCAAAAAGTGTAATTTTGGAATTACAAACAGACAGTTGTATATATCTGTATAGATATATAGATTCACCGTGCTGCTGCAGCTTACGTACAGGAGCGAGGAGTTATGAAAGCAATTTGTCTTGATGGTTAGTCGTGTCGGTTGGAATCCTACACGCTTGCTCACTTCAAATGGAGCTTGGCCAGTTAGCTCGGATATGCACTGATACGGTTTCACGATATTGTATGTTTGAGTGTCGTACCTCTAGTGTTATATATACAATAGGGATGTTTACACTAATGACAAATTATTGTTTAATGTTAGTTATATGATAGTTTATTTTATTTTTGAAGAATATTAAACATATACAACAGCTGAAGGAAAAAGTCAACGTCATGTCGTACAAGGAAGTTAAAGTGTTGGCGGACAATATAGAGGGTTGGCGATTGCTTCACCGACAAGAGCCTAGCTCTTATAAATTAATGATGATGATGAGAATATTAAAAATCACATTTTTATAATTTAATATGTTGAGTTGAGTTGTCATGCTTACAAAAATGCCTTTGCTTGCGGCGGCGTCAGGATGACGGGTGGCTCACTTCCCTCTATGTTGGTTGAGGAGGGCGATGGCTGGCATTCTTGTCATACTTGTGAACAGGTGCTGCTAGTGGGGGCTGGTCATCTCAAGCTACACAATTATACGTAGTTCTTATTTTTAGTTTTTTTTATAGCGACTTTTGTGCACTGGAACTCTGTCCATGGGCTTATATATCTTTTTATGATTTATATTGTATTACTCAAAGCTGTAATTTTTTTTTTTAAAAGAGTAATTACTGAGTTTCTTGCCAGGTTCTTCTCAGTAAAAGCAACCTTCCGAACCTGGCGGTAGCATGTATAATCCTATGTAATCGTGTCTTTCTGACGATTTGAAAGTACTTTGTAAAAAGTCTAATCGAATAAAGATATTTTTTAATTGAATTGAATTTAAATTTATTATTAAACTATTAACTTAAATCGTTTAATAGAAATAAAATGAAAATATGTTTTTTTAAATAAAACACAGCATTTAAATTTGTGTCTGCGAAAATGGAATAGTTTACGGTATCTAACACCATAAGTCGATTGCTGACTGATATTTGCACTTCGGTCCAGCGATCATATCGATTTATACATAATATCGCCTTAGCAACTAACAGTTACGACCATCTAATTTATTTAGAATTATTTCACAAGCGAAAGCGACTCTCGAAAAGAAAATGTAAATAAGTCCATGATATTTTAGGTGGATTATATTACGACCAAATTACTAAGTAGATGAAGAGTCGTGGAGCCTTGAGGTTTGAGCAGTCGCCTGCTACGCAAGCGACGCAAGTTCGAATCCCAGCGGGGCCTGTACCAATGAGTTTTTCTAAAAAAGTTTTGTACAGTGATTTCACACCACGTGCTTTACGGTGAAGGAAAACATCGTGAGGAAACCTGCATATTTCTAAGAAGTAATTCAATGACGTAAGTAAAGTGTCTGAGACGGCGATGGTCTCACCATCTGTCACGTTGGCACTTAATCATCTTCGGTAAAAACACCTCTGCCTACCCCTTCGGGGAATACAGGCGTGCGCATATGTATGTATGCATGTGACAGATTTTCCTCGTTAAATCAATCCGGATGGGATTAGGTCAGGGAGATGATGATGAGACATAGTTAGTCCTCATTTTAAAAGTAGCTCCATCTCTTCCTTTGAAACAGATTTAAAAAGAGATGGAAATAGTCTTCATTTAAGTTTGGTCTCTTATACCATGTTTTGTAATAAGAGGCAAGAATTTTAAACTTCAAATCGCTATTTCTTCCTCCCTTACACCAAACAATAGTTGTCCAATAAATTTTTGTGTAAACCCCAATAACAGTTTGCTTGGCAGCGTTGCTCTAATTAATTCCACCGACGCAGGGTTCCGTAGGAAATATGGTACAGTTCCGCGCTGGTGGCGGCTCCCCTTACTCAACCTCTACTGAGTGGCTCTTCAACGCAATTTGTCCGCTATTTAGGGGAACTTGGGCCCAATAGCGTAGCATCGGATTGGGATTGTCAAAACAAACAAGGGTGCTAGCAAATTTGCTGTGAAATGGTTTTTGATATACCTATACAGATTAATAAAATTGATCTGTTTGTAATACCAAATAAACAGCTATTCACTAAATGCATATGAAAGTGAATACATTTAAAAATAACTCCGCTTTTTGTTCCAGCTCACTGAAAAAATCTTTGAATTCCCTCTGACATGTAGTTTCATTAGTTGAAAAACTAATGGGTACATTACATTTGTGCTTCTGTTTAAGCTGTGGCTTAGAAGCTTCTCGTGACAAGCGGGCTGGGGCTGTTCTCGCTCAGAGATACAGCATTGCTATTCAACGTGGCAATGCTGCCAGCTTTCTTGGCACGATCCCAAGTGACCCCGATTTGGGCCAAGTTTTCTACTTGTAATTAGTTTTTAGTACTGTTCCTTGTAT
Source organism: Watsonalla binaria (assembly GCA_929442735.1). Lineage (NCBI taxonomy): Eukaryota > Metazoa > Arthropoda > Insecta > Lepidoptera > Drepanidae > Watsonalla > Watsonalla binaria. The sequence continues at coordinate 8,273,921 of OV838938.1, forward strand.
ATAAAAAATATAAAATCAATGTTAGCTGTGGAACTCTCTGAATCAATGTTAATTTATCGATATATATTGCCTACCTTTAGATCATTACGAGGGATTTTCGAACGTCTCAAGGGCCGTGACCGTTAAGACTGTAATACCTTTCTGTAGCTCAACATGTTTAAAGTACTTGTATACTATAATATATACTATAATATATATATATATATATATATATATAATATATACTACAACTAGCCTACATACCGACTGCAGCGCCATCTGCCGGCTGATTTGTGAATCTAAACCATCCAACCTAAACGCATAGAAAATAATTCATTCAAATCGGTCCAGCTGTTTAGGCAGCTGTGTCCTTCGGCTTATACTCATGACATAATACTGTAACGATTAAAATAGTAAAATATTTTTAAAAAAGTTAATATTGAGTTTCCTTCCGGCTTCTTCTCAACAACCTTCCGAACCCGGTGGTACCATATATTATCCTGTATAATATATTTTTCGTGTCCTTCTGACGATTTGAAAGTACTTTGTAAGAAGTCTAATCAAACAAAGATATTTTGAATTTAGGAGGAGTTCAGTGACATATAAAAACGTACAGTAGAATTATTTCATTTCACAGGGCGGGATTGAGATTCAAACCCACAACGAACCACTCACTATCACAGTTAAAATTTTCCCCATTCTACCCAATTCAAATATATATTAAAGAATGCAAATATATCACAGCTGTCGTTCAATTAATTCTCCAACAGCACCATAATAAAATTAAAAGTCCACAATCACTGAAACATTTTGGGTCAAGCGACCCACCTGTTTACTATCCATAGCATACCGAATAAACTTAATGACCTAACCCTTGAACGACATCACGGGTCGAATTCCACGTGTGATTACATAGCGTAATGACGGAATTCTGATGGGCGGTCGGACCCTCAGATTGTTGTGGCTGCATATTTTTCATGGTACGGTTTATTGACGGGTTAATGACCCTCAGACAAGATTACACAACTCATTTCAGACTAATGTTCACTGAAATGCTTTTTATGAATATAGCCCTATATGAAATCTATACTCTATACATACATACAAATATACATGCATATATATACATACATACGTACAGAGAAATAAAATTGAAGTGTCTGTTTTTATTGCGGAAATGCAAATGGAAGTACTTATACACGGTGATGTCTTAAAAAAACAAATTACAAAATGCTCCTCTGTCTGTCTGTCTATCAATCTGTCTGTTTGTTACGGATAATCTCTGAAACGGCTGGACCGATTCTAACGGGACTATCACTGGCAGACAGCTACTGTTCAAAAAGTAACTTAGACAACAATTATTAAAAAAAAATCATTAAGGTTCCGCGGGTAATTTCGCGGGACACAGCTAGTTATAAATAAGATAGCAATCTGTGACATCTCTAAGTTATAAGTCAGTTCTTCTCAAAAGGCTAGTTTCCAAATCGGTGGTAATTTTACCGATTTTCATAAGTGCTTTACCATAAATCTTTCTTCTTGAAATTTTCTACTCACAATTTGAATGAACTCTTGATTACCGCGGATTATTAAAAACTTTGTGACATTGCCTTGATGGCCTTGGGGTTGGAGCATTCACCTGCTACGCAAGCGACGCAAGTTCGAATCCCAGCAGGGCTACCGATGAGTTTTTCTAAAAAAATTGTGTGCAGTGATTTCATAAGTATACTCACCATCTTTCACGTTGGCACATAATCATCGTTGGTGAAAAGAGGGTGTTGTGATAAATTATATGATTAGAACACCTCTGCCTACCCCTTCGGGGAATACAGGCGTGAGCGACATTGACGAATTGTAAACATGCCATTGCAAATCGTAATTTAACTCCCTAGTTGCTTCCATCTCAATTACAGTGCGGTTTCTAATTAGAGCACGTGTCATATTATTAGTGCAGCGGCCGCTCGGCATACATTAATTAGCGACGATAAGGCACGGTATGCGGACTGACCTGTCATGGTGAGATAGTACTACTAGCTGGATAGATGATGATATGAATTTAATTACAGTTATCAGTTTAAACATGATTTGATGAAGGCACTTTTCAATATCAACGAAAACATGATTTAACTTATGTATGTAATATTTTTTTTTTTGACAGGAGGCTTCCAGCCAATGATTTATTAGATAACATTGGATCATAGAGTAAGTAACATAACTAAAAACCTTAAAAATATAATCCTATAACTAAAATATATTATTAAAAAGAGTCTCTGTAGGCAAGGTTCCGAAGATACTGGCAGCATTCCCCCTTTGGATGGCAAGACTAATTCTTTGACCGAGTTAGCTGCCAGCTCTTCGGTCTCCTGTGATGTCGACTAACCTTTTAGTTATTTGATTGGTTAGATTGATTTGATTAGATACGAGATGCGCTTCTGTGTCAATCTTAGTTTTTAAATTTTCCCTACTTCTTGGCCCTGCGTGAAGGAAGGTAACACGTCACGGCTTCTCGGCATTTTGGGACCTATTGTCAGGTGATTTATTATTAAGTAAAATGCTATTACTTATCTGATCATGTAACTGAATGTTGCATATTCGCACATCATCGTCCATGGCCGTATCCCATACATTGTTGGGATCGGCACTTGATTCAACCCGATGTGGCTGATCACCTGATTTTTATACGAAGCGACTGCCATCTGACCTTTGCAACCCCTTTAACGAGGAAAATATGTGATCTGGGTTAAACCAGTTGTCAGACTATTTTAGGCCTCCGACTGACCTGTAACGATTACCAAGGATGATAAATTGGCAACCGGGACCGACGGCTTAACGTCACCCATCCAATTACTGGCTAGGCTTAGGGTTGCTTAACTTCGCTGATCGAATGATATGCGCAATAGCAACTGTGCCACGAGCTCCTCAATGTTGCATATTCGCACGTCACAAACAAAAGAGTGTGATCTTCACAAACCACGTTTCAAGTAATCGCGTTTTGAAAATTGATTGCTTAAGAATAATGGATCAAATATTCTTATTTATATCTAGAGTAGACTAGCTGAGTCCCGCGATTTTACCTTAAGTAGCCTAAGTTACTCCTTGTACTATCTGCCAGTGAGATTACTCTGAATAAATAGACAGACAGAAAGATTGAAAAAAATATATTTTTACAAGTCGGAACCGTATATATTATCATATAGTTCCAAATGTTTGTCAGTGTGACGTGAATGACACCGACGATAAATTTTAGAAGGTAAAAGTGCACAAATATTTGTAATATTTTAGTTATTATATTTGACAATTGAGCATTTGTGCTGTGTCCATGGGCTTATATTCATGAGATATAAATACTGTAACCAAAAACATTGTATAATATATATATTTTTTTAAAAGAGTAATTGTTGAGTTTCTTGCCGGGTTCTTCTCAACAAAAGCTACCTTCCGAACCCGGTGGTAACATTTATAATCATGTATAATGTATTTTGTGTCCTTCTGACGATTTGAAAGTACTTTGTAAGAAGTCTAATCAAATAAAGATATTTTTGATTTTTGATTTTTTTTTTTTTAATGTTAGGTTATGTGATCTGTAGGAAAATGTGGAAAATATTATAAAAAGACGTACCTATAATATAATTTAAACTAGAAGTAAAGGTTTTAAATGTTGTTTTTGTTATTTCAGGTAAGCTATTCTGTTTAAAATATGTTAACTGTAGTAAAACTTGTGTATAAGTGTGATATGAATAAAATAATATTGTTATTTCAGAAAACGCAATTACGTCTTTATTTCGCCTGAGCATATACCATTATATGCATTTAGTGAAAAGCTGTTATTTTGGAATTACAAACAGACACTTCAAGTTTATTTGTCTGTATAGATGTATAGATTTAAATTGTACTCTTCTTGTATATCTTATATTATTAAACGAGAAATACTCGTAAATAATTTTAATTCGCAAACATCGGTAGCTGTTCTAAGCATTTAAACGAAAGGTGTTGTTCTTAAAAACGCAATAAATAACTAATAGAACTAATCTGATTCATGGTTAAGCTCACCCCTTTAATATGGAACTTAAACATAACTGGCGATATGTAGGTGAAGGTACTATAACTTACCCCTGCCTACCCCTTCGGGGAATACATGCATGAGCTTATATAAAACAATAACTTTGGTAACGATAACTACTTAAGACATTATCTTCAAAACGTTAGCGTAGTGACGTTAACTCACAAGTTATAGGTATAAGTAACTAATGGGGCTTCATATAAGCAATTTCAGAATACTCTCCGTTCCCAAAACTAAGTTAGGAGCTCATGAAATATGCAAAGCGTATGCTAAGCTGGTGTACGACGGTGGACACTAAAAGGCTCGTGGGGACAACTTGTCATCGTATTGGGTGGCGATTTTATGAAGTAACATTTATGAGAACCGGTGCAGTTTAATGCTTAACCTAAATGTTATATCTTTCAATGGTATTGAAATAAAAATGGACGAAAATAGTTTATAGAGCTGGTTTGACATCATCGTAGTATCGTTAAAAGAGCCGCCCCAGTGCGAGTCGGACTCACGTACAGAATCCGTTCTATATCCATTATCTATAAAAATGTGAAAAAGAATCTCATTTGTTGATGGGTGCGTAAATATTTAACATACATACATATGCTCACGCCTGTATTCCCCGAAGGGGTAGGCAGAGGTGTTGTTATCACAACACCCACTTTTCACCGAATTTGATTAAGTGCCAACGTGACAGATGGTGAGTCTATCGCCGTCTCAGACACTATACATACGTCTTTGAATTACTTCTCAGAAATATGCAGGTTTCCTCACGATGTTTTCCTTTACCGAAAAGCACGTGGTGTGAAATCACTGTACATAAGTTTTTTTAGAAAAACTCATCGGTACAGGCCCCGCTGGGATTCGAACTTGCGTCGCTTGCGTAGCAGGCGACTGCTCAAACCCCGAGGCCACCACGGCTCTATATTTAATTATTATCTCTATATGAAAATATTTAATTATTCTGTTTTTTATTATTTGTTGTATACACCGTTGGGGTCGGCACTTGATTCAACCCGATATGACTGATCACCTGATTTTTATACGAAGCGACTGCCATCTAACCTTCGTAACCCCTTTGATGAGGAAAATACTATTTTAGGCCTCCGACTGACCTGTAACGATCGCCAAATATGATAAATTGTGTATAGCGGCAAGAGAAATACATCATCTATGAAAGTTTAAACTGTCTTACCACGGTTCTAGAGATATAGCCTGGTATCAGACGGACAGCCGGACAGAGATGTCTTTGGATCCCGTTTCTTACTCTTAGGGAACGGTATCCCTAAGAGTAAAAAGGAATATTTAAAAAAAGCGGGACAATAATATTAGATGAACAAAAAAAAATCCTAAATAGCGGTTTTATAATAGCTTATTTAATTTTCTGGCTTCACAACTCACCTCAAAAAGGGGGAACGCTTGCAAAAAGCATGAAAAAGCATTTTTTCGTTTGATTCCTATTCCACCTGAAAATGTCTGCATCTCCATAAAATGTATTCTCCATTCACAAAATATGCGCATATTTGTCATAGTTCCCTGCGCGCGTCTACCAACCTTTTTGGTAATTACGGAACAGACTCGGACTAAATAATTGTTGAAATAACAGTAATTACAAAGGCACCTGCTTTTCAACGTTTCCGGGTATATATTTTTTTTACAAAACGTCGCATCTGCTGGTCTTTATTGAATAATTAAGTTTTACACGAGTTATGTTCTTTGTTGATTCTTATATTTACACTCTACTTTATTAGAATAAAAAGTGTGAAATACACAATGTACGTAACATTACAGTTTAAGCCTGTATTTCCCGAAAGGGTAAGCAAAGGTGTACTTATAGAACACATTTCAACAGTTATATTCAGTCTCATATGATAATCAAGCTGATAACTGATGCCGACTCCGAAATGCTAGTGGGAAATTATAGATGAAAAAACCGAATTTGTAAAAGTAAGGACTGATATTTATATCAAACATTAAAAAGAGCCATGGTGGCCTTGAGGTTTGAACAGTCGCTTGCTACGACGCAAGTTCAAATCCCAGCAAGGCCTAGTGAGTTTTTCCAAAAAATCTTATGTACAGTGATTTCACACTATGTGCTCTATTTACGGTGAAGGAAAACATCGTGAGGAAACCTGCATATTTCTAAGAAGTAATTCAACGACGTATAGTATAAGGTCTACAGGAGTAAGCATATGCATGTATGTATGTACATTTTAGTCTTGGATTTTCGTTTTTTTTTACTACATTATAACAGTCTTGCAGTGAATATATTTTTCATCGAAATAATTAGAGATGCCCATAGCTTATAACACGCAAGCAAAGCCGCGACGGGAACCTAGTAATAAAAATATAACTTGCAAAAATTCGGTACGAGACAAACAGTTACACTGCACATTACATTCTAGTGAGATTACTTTCTTACGTATTTCGGAAGAGAACAGCTATTTCCCCTTCAGCGGAGGAAATATTACTCCATTCTTGAGGAACACATGGTTGCCTAGGGATGTACAACACGGCATGCAATAAAACGGATCTCTCTGGTTACTTATTACACCCATTTAAGTGTGCTAAAACTATTACATATTGTGAGCTTGTTGGTTTGAGATTTACGTGATCCTTGAAAGACGACCGAGGGTATTACGTACAAGGGTCTTGGTTTTTCATCTACGTTGACTGTGTTAAAAGTAGCATGAATCCATGTCTAATGTAATTAAGGGTGTTACCTTAATTACATTAGACATCTGGATTTCGTTGCCAAAATTATTAAAACAGACTGAATCAATAATAAATATTTTTTTACATTCTCTTCAAAGAGATTGCAAGCGGGGCTTTTCACGCTCAGAGAATCATCATTGCTATTCAACGTGGCAATGCTGCCAGCCTTCTTGGCACGATCCCGAGAGACACCGAGTTTTATACTTGCAATTCGTTTTATGTACTGTTTCTTGTGTATATAATAAAGTTTTTATTCAATTAACGTATAATGGTTGAGAGTAAAATAAAATTCCTTTATTTAAAGTTATATTTCACGAAAATGCTAAACAAAAATTTACTAATTATTTTTTACAAAAACTTCAATGAGACATCAAAAATATAAGTAGATGTTCAAGTTCGTTAAGAAGTTGACTTTGTAATTAACTTAGTGAGTACTAAAGCCGTCTGAAGTGTAATCATTGCTTTTTATTTCACTTTTACACAAAGATGTGTCGAGGACACCCCGTTCAAAAGAGTACGGAGAGTTATAAACGTTGTAAGATTCCTATTTTACTTTTCACAAGATAGCTGTAAAATATGGTTTGAATTATAATAAAAGTGTTTTTAGTTGCTATTAAAAGAAGTCGTGAATCTTCCGCAAAATGGGACTAATAAAAAAAAACAAAAATTATAAATTATACCACGCTAGCTTTTAATAAATGATCATAAAAGCTATTTCTTTTAGAAATTTCAACAATTGGTCGGACAGACAATTTTATTTAGCAACACACGTTATAGATCAGGCGGCGACCATAATCGGTTTAAGCAGCGCGTATTAATAACTTCTTATTTTTTCCGTTTCATTCTGGTACTGTAAAATTAAACGTCAATAGCCAATTTATTATCTTTGGCAGTCGTTACAGGTCAGTCGGAGGCCTAAAATAGTCTGACAACTGGTTTAACCAAAATCACAGATTTTCTTCGTTAAAGGGGTTGTGAAAGTCAGATGGCAGTCGCTTCGTATAAAAATCAAGTGATCAGCCACAAATCAAATCAAATCAAAAAGTTTTATTCAATATAAGGGACACTTGGAACACTTATTGAACGTCATTTTTCTTACGTTAACTTAAGTAAATTTACTACCGTTTCCAAAAGTAAGCCTGTCAGGAGAAGAAACGGCGAAACAAACTCCCCGGTTTTTTTTTTTTTTTTTTTTTTACATGTGTCCCTTCTATATACATAGGGTTGCTTAAGTACATTTCAATGGAAGAGTGAGCAACTCATTGCCCTGTTTGGCTATCATCAATATACTCAGTTACACTATAATATGCTTTTTCACAAAGTTTCTGTTTGATGCTTGCCTTAAAACTTAAAAATGGTAGTTCACACATTTTTAATGGTAGTTTATTGAAAAGGCGTATACTTTGCCCACTGCAACTTTACACACTGGGTTGAATCAAGTGCCGACCCCAGCAGTGTATGAGATAAGGCCAGGGAGATGATAACTGTAAAATTAAATGTCAAAGCTCGGTAAAATACTCTCCAGATCTGACAACAGAAGACACCTTTCCCATTTACAAAATTAATAAAAATAAACTCCTTGAGACACAATTCACTTTGTCAGCAAAATCATGTCTCTAAGTAAACATAGCAAGGAAGCATAAAGTAAGGAAATACATCTTCTGTGTAGGGTCTGAATGCATAATGTTGTGATGTAAGCCAGAGGCATTAGCGGGAGAAGTCGGGGGATTTCATTTACATCCATCTTCCGGGTCTACACGTGGTAATGGAGTAAAGCTGTTTTATGGTCGGGAATTTAATTTAATTATTCCTGAATGCCTTTAATTTATCCCATAAGATAGGTTGATTCATTTGTGGTTAATTTATTTTTAGACTATAGTGTTTGTTATATTATAAATGTTTTCAATTATGTGTAGTGATTTCACACCACGTGCTTTACGGTGAAGGAAAACATCGTGAGGAAACCTGCATGTATCTGAGAAGTAATTCAAAGGCGTATGTATAGTGCCTGAGACGGCGATGGACTCATTTCACGTTGGCACAATCATATTCGGTGTAATGTGAGTGTTGTTGTTACAACACCTCTGCTCATGATCAAACTAATTTTTGGATTAGAAATTGACGTGAAGGTTTTAAATAAAAAAAAGGTTGTAATTTTTAGAATATGTTTTAAAAAATATTTTCCTATTTAATAACTTGTAAAAGTGCAGCATATCATTTTGCAGAGCTATCTAATTACCACACATAATCTTACGATTCCTCTACATTTCTGTGAATTCAATTTAAGTTCTAAGGATAATTATAATCCTTAAGAACACAGTATCATTGTGAAACCGAGTTAAAATTCCTTTTTATTTAAATGTACACGATACCTGAGAGCATTTCCAGTATATTGCGTTTAACTTTTCTTTAGCTGTTACTTTACTAACAGAAACCGCAGGGCACAGCTAGTCTGTAATATAATCGGGAAATTTATCGCTATGTCTCCCAACTTATAAGTATTGAAATGTCATCTAAAATCGTTTTCCATGCGATTTCGCCCGCAGAGACCACTCCTTTGTCTCCGAAGCCAAATGTTACCGAAGCATAAAGACTGCAACATGCTTATTGTGTGATTTCTGTGGGATCGTACACAGATATGACTGCCTTCATGTTACTTCAAACAAAATTCTGCCTCTTTGACCGTTAAGGACGTATTAATTTCTCGTTTATTTTCTGATGGTGAAAAAACAATTTGAAAGTCAATTTTCAAAACAAAACCGACCTCAATAGAAAAATCAATCAATAAACCCATTCTATTCGCAATTCTATACGCAATTCGAATCCGGTTATATCCGTAAAATTCCGGTTGCTAGCGAAGCGCGTGCTCTCGGTAGATCTGTACACGATCCCGACAAAACCGGATTATTGCGGATAATACCGGATTGCCAGCGGCAATATAGTGCTAAATACGCTAAATAAACAGGGGCTGTTAATTTCAGCCGGATCTTTTCCTTACTTCCTTACTGACGTTTACTCTTAATGCTTTAACATTATACTAACTGTATCCATACATGTTTGTATATCACCCATTAGAAGCATTTGGTTATTTACTCACTTAAGATGTGATTTTTATTATTATAAAAAGTAAGGTGGAAAGTACCGAAAAAAACATTTTTTTTTAATGCTGAATTCCCTGAAAAGTTATAAAACACCCAGTTTTTAGGTATTTTTTTTCCACTAAACATCAGGGGTCCTGTATTGAGACCTGTATATATACTAAATGTTATATTAGATTGAATCCAATATTTATTTTTTTATATACATTAGATTCCAACTGAGTTTCTTGCCAGTTCTTCTCAGACGGTTAGTTTCCGAACCGTTATTTCGGCGTTCGTTATCATGACCTAAACTGAATACATAATTTTCATTCTTATTTTACGTTTTATTACATCTACACATTTACATACAGATAAATAAAATTGAAGCGTCTGTTTGAAATTTCAAATTAATAGCTTTTAACTACATGCACAATAAAAATATATATGAAATATTTTGTTTCCGTTTCTGTCTGTCTGTCTATCCGTCTGTTTGATCTTTCGGAAACGGCTAAACCGATTTTATAAGGACTTCATTAGGAGATAGCTGATGTTACAAGGAGTAGTTAAGGCTACTTTTTATTTTTGAGGATTTTTTTATGTTCTGCGAAATAAAATTCTACGCGTGTGAAACCGTGGTGCACAGCTAGTTCGCGATAAAATAAAACTAAAAACTGTTTTAGATTATCGTTGATATGTATATGTGGGGGTCTTTATATCTCGCTCCATTATTTCCGCACTGGCCCCTTCCCAGCTATATCAATCACCCTGGTTCAAGCCGTCACTCTCCATTTTTTGAGGACATTTTGCACACAGTAAGCTCAGCTTTTACGCTCGTTCGCTTAATTTTTTATGTTATTTGTACGAATTTATGCGACCGCAAACTGAATTAAAGTGCTTTTCACTTCATTTAACTCTGGAATTAATGTTAATAGCGATTAAAGTCAAAAGTTCGGTAGTCAGCAAAAGTCGAGAATTACATTCAACAAAAGGTCGTATGCTTCCTCCAGTGGTCGCTATATGAGGCCTGAAGTTATGCTATTTTTGAATTTTTTCACAAACGTATGCTGATTTTACCGGAAGGTCTTACTTTCTGGCAAACAAGCTTACAGTCCACGTGATGGTAACCAGTTACATTCTATAACCATCAGCGAGACGCTAATATAAGTATGAATTTTTTGTTTTCCACATTCTATGTATGTATATGTCGGAGTAGGCCAATTTTGATGTAAAAATAATCTCATTTGACGAAAAAAGACATTTAAAAAGTCGTAGGGTTCTCACGGAAGTGTGGCGGCCATAATATGAAGATGGGGCAGCGGTCGAAGCACACGTATTAACTCTCCTCGCGTTCTTATTATAAGAGTCATCATCTTGATTTTGTAAAGTAGTTTCATTGTTGACGATAAATGTGTTATTGTTTCACGTCTTACAAGACGACGTATCCCGCTTCTATTTCGTCATATTCATACAGATAAATAAAATTTAAGGGTCTGTTTGTAATTCCAAAATAACAGCTATTCACTAAATGCTTATGAAAGTATACACGGTACTGACTTAGGATAACCAATTTTTTAATTTTCTGACCCTCTGTTCGTCTGTCTGCTTATCTTCGAAACGGCTGGACCGATATGAGCGGGACTTTCACTGGCAGTTAGCTAATGTTACAAGGAAAACTTAGGCTATAATAAATTTAAAAAACAAATGATTTCCGCGGGCCACTCATAAAATTGAGTCTGCGCGGGTGAAACGCGGGCACAGCTAGTTATATATATGACAATTGCCGATTTGATGTTTGTGATGGCCCATTTTAAACAGAGGCTTGAACTGGAATTTTATCGTGACGTAAAGTAGTTCCGTCTCTTTTTGTGGTACCGTTGTAAAAAGGGATGGGCACAGTTTGGAATAGTCTAATTATAAACCAATAATGGGTATAGACGATAGCGAGTAACTGAATTAAATTAGTGCGAGAGCAGTGACAAAGCAGCTGACAACAAATATATTTTATTGACAACTAACTGTAACATTTGATGTATAAAAACTATGAATAATTACATTATCAAAAATATCTTTATTTGATTAGACTTCTTACAAAGTACTTTCAAATCGTCGTAATTAAATACATTTTCAATTCAAGCTCCCCAATGCACCACTAGCTCTATTATACAAAAAAAATACCCTACTTTTGCGAACGGATAACAAATAGAATGCCATGAGCAACACCGGTCCAAATTAACTTATGATAATACTTTTCTTTATCGAAACCATTATTTTTCATACAATTTTGCAATATTTGTCAGTTACCGAATGCGTCTAGACGGTGTAAATTTGTTCAATGATTGAATTTGAGCGACTCGACGAACGTGGAGAGAATTTTGGTTATATTTATGATATTCTGCAACGTTTTATGCAACCCCTATAGCGTTCGAGCTATGACGTTATGTTCCTTAGAATTTAAAGATGAAAAAAGTTATTTATATTCATTTTATTACAAAACATTAATCAAAGGTAAAATAATTATTTCCGTGCTTTCCTTAGCAAGCCATTTTACATGATACCCATACAGTGGTAGTGCAGAAAAATATCTAGTCGGCCATCTTGGATGATCCACCATTTTGGAAATTAGATAATGTCACATAGCGTAGCATGAATTGTCATCCAAAAAATATTATAGGAGATAGTAGCAGAGGTGTAGAGAGAGGTGACAACAACCACCTTTCTCCGAAGATGATTAAGTGCCAACGTGACAGGTAGTGAGTCTATCGCCGTGTCAGACACTATAAATACGTTTTTGAATTAATTCTCAGACATATGCAGGTTTCCTCACGATGTTTTCCTTCTCCGTAAAGCTACACATAAGTTTTTTTAGAAAAACTATTTGGTATTCAAGCTTGCGTAGCAGGCGACTGCTCAAACCCTAAAGCCACCACGGCTCAGTTACTCAATACCTTAAAAAAAATTGATTAGACACTTTTAAGATGCGACACTTTCTGGATGACCTGGAGGCTATTTCTGAAAAAAAAACAATTTCTCACAAAATAAAACACTTTGACGTTTTCATAAAATTTAACAACACAAGAATAAAAAAAAACAGGAAATTGTGTGAAAAAATTCGGACCGGGGTGTTCTAGTTTCAGGACCGATCGAATTCCCATCAGAGCTATTATAACTATAGATGATGCTGAAATTTACCTTCGTATTCTTATTGTATCAGTTTTTCATTGCCTGGAAACACGGTTAAAACGACGTCTTCTATAAAAAATACCTAGCTAGATCGATTTATAAGTCCTGAAACCATGCATACAAAATTTCATGAAATTCGTTTGATACGTTTCCGAGATATGGTATTCTAGCGGACTTCACGCGGATTCACCCGCGCAGTTCCCGTTCCCGTCGGAGTACGGGAATAAAATATAGCCTATATTAATCAGTAATAACGTAGCATTTAAATGGTGTAATGATTTTTTTAATCGGTCAAGTACTTTTTGAGCCAATTCGTTACAAACATACATACTAATCTTTCCTCTTTATAATATTAGGATAGATATAAGAGAATTACTCATTTAATGTTAGTAGATAGATAAAAACTCGTGAGGAGCTCGTGGCACAGTTGCTATTGCGCATATCATTCGATCAGCGTAGTTAGGCAACCCTACCCCTAGTCAGTAATTGGATGGGTGATCGCCCGAGTTCTCTCTATGCCTTGGAGAGCACGTCCGGTTCCCAATTGATCATCTTTGGCAGTCGTTACAGGTCAATCGGAGGCTAAAATAGTCTGACAACTGGTTTACTGGTTACTGATCACAGATTTTCCTCGTTAAAGGGGTTGTGAAGGTCAGTTGGCAGTCGCTTCGTATAAAAATCTGCTTATCAGCCACATCGGGTTGGATCAAGTGCCGACCCCAACAACGTATGATATAAGGCCAGGGAGATGATGAGATAGCTAAAAACTAATTAAATAATATTATTTGTCTGTGAGACATTTTATCTCAAAGACATTTTGAGAGTGGCAGATATTTAGGACATAATCCTAATTAATCCGGAGCCGTCAGTCCGGCCTGAAGTGGGCTATGACTGACGGGCTTATGGTCACGTGACGAGGGTCAAATGCACCTGCGACTAGCCTACGGTACCTAGGTATTGTATTTAGGTATTGGTTCATTTAGAGCTTTTGGCTGGACGAGGAGATTTTACTGAAAATCGTTAACGTCATATACGTATATTTTTGAAGACGACATACTTAGTCGCAGGTATGATAATTCTATACATATAGATAAATAAAATTGAAGTGTCTGTTTGTAATTCCTACGGTACAGACATAATAAAAATTTTTTTTTTTAATTTCAACAATCCAACCGTTTCAGAGAATACCCGGAACAAACAGACAGACAGGTAGAAACATTTTGAAAATTTTATTTTTTAATTCAATACCGTATATGCTTTCATACGCATTTAGTGAAAAGTTGTTATTTTAGAATTACAAACAGATACAAACGGACACTTCAATTTTATTTATCTGTATGTATACAAGTACCCCTATCACGGGTTTGCAACCGTTTTCAAAATCTATACACGCTAGCGTCTTCACCGAATATAATTATGAGAACTAAAATATCTCATACAAATATTGTGATTAAAGCTAGCGAGAATAGTTTACAAAAAGGATGGCAAACTCGTGATAGGGATAAAGGAAATGAAAATTGGTCTGAGTCGTATTAATTGTATTCAATTACATCAGATTTTCTGCTGCAATTAAAATTAGTATAAATGTTAGCCATCAGTGTCAGACAGTTATTACGAAGATTATAATAAAACAAGAATTAATTTCCACTTCCGAGTGCAGTCGGTTAGACGCTCAATTGCTTGCCGTGCACTCTCTTTCAAATAAGGGCTAGAGCTCTGTGTGAAGTTTAATAAACCTATTTTTTCTACTGCCTTGTAGATCTAGTGGTTGCAAACGCGGTCTTGGGTTTGAACCCTGGGTCAAGCAAAATTTTGTAAGGTTTTTCATCGAGTAGTAGCCCGGAGTCTGGATTAATACCTTTTTAATAGCAATTGAAGGTTGAACTAAAAAACGTAACTGGCACATGCACACTTATTTTATCTTGTAGCCTTAGGGTTTGAACAGTTACCTGGTACGCAAGTGACGTAAGTTCGAACCCCAGCGGGGCCTGTAATAATGAGTTTTCTAAAAACTTATGTACAGTGATTTCACACCACGTGCCTGACACGGTAGATTCACCATCTGTTATGTTCATCATATTCGGTGAAAAGTGGGTGTTGTTATTACAACAACTCTGCCTACCTCTTCAGGGAATACCACAGGCGTGAGTATTATATATGTAATTATATATACTTAACTTTTCTCGCTCAGAGAATCAGCATTGCTATTCAACGTGGCAATGCTGCCAGCCTTCTTGGCACGATCCCGAGAGACACCGAATTGGGCCAAGTTTTCTACTTGTAATTAGTTTTATGTACTGTTTCTTGTATACCTAATTAAGATTTTATACAATAAATATATAATGGTTAAGAGTAAAATAAAATATTTTACATTTCCTTTCTTTCAAAGTTATATTTCACAAAAATCATCGTAAACAAAATAGCTAAACGAAAAATTCCTAATTTATTTTTACAAAAACATCAATGAGACATCAAAAACGTAGGTGTTCAAGTTCGTTAAGAAGTTGACTTTTTTATTATTAATGATAAATATGTAACTAAAAAAATTTAAAATCGCATAAAATAATATCTTATATTAGCGTTCTACTGTGCCTTAAGAGGCGACATCAGTGCATATAAACAAGCTCCGTAGGACGTTAGCCCCTTAATGAAGAGCCGACTAAACCCCAGAAATTACACCCAACTGGAACGTAAACATAACAACTATTCATAAATCTTACACCGCGTTATGAGACTGAGTTGCCAAGTGATTTCTTGACAACTATCTTTAAGTTGTCAGCCTTTCCTTTGACAACTACTTTGCTTACGAAATTGTTTATAAATTAATTACTCAGATTTGTGATAAAAGTAATTACACACATGAACACATTTAAATGTAAACAATTGTTATCACAACACCCACTTTTCACAGAATTTGATTAAGTGCCAACGTGACAGATGGTGAGTCTATCACCGTCTCAGGCACTATACATACGTCTTTGAATTACTTCTCAGAAATATGCAGGATTCCTCACGATGTTTTCCTTCGCCGTAAAGCACGTGGTGTGAAATCACTATACATAAGTGTTTTAGAAAAACTCATTAGTACAGGCCCCGCTAGGATTCGAACTTGCGTTGCTTGCGTAGCAGGCGACTGCTCAAACCCTGAGGCCACCACGGCTCTATCAAATCAACGATATGCTTATAAATGGATCTTCTAGCAGAGTTGTGGGCAATCTTTTTTATGAAGATTCGTGAAGGAAATATGTATTAGGTTGATAATAAATCACTTAACCACATGTTCCATTGTGGCCAATAAATAATAACAGATAACAAAACGAGAAGCAGCGACGCACAAAACTGTTATCTGTAGCAACAAATCACAGGAGGAACGGGAGATTACCAATGATTTACAGCAGTGTGCAAGTTAATCCCGAAAATTTTCGTAGAAGCCTAATTATTGCCCCTTCAAAGTTTCCAGCGAATTTGTTGGCTAATTTAAAACTGCTTCATTATTCTCCCCGCCTTACAGTCGGCTCTTGATTCCGATTTCTTTGTTGGCAACTTTTTAATTTTAAAAGTGCCCCGGATTCAAATATTCGAGTGCGACGGATGTTGTGAAAGGCAGGGTCAAGATTTTTGTTTTTAGGTATAACATAGGTGGCGTCTCGAGCTATGTAGTTGTCAGACTTTCTTTGGTCTCCGACTGACCTGTAATGGTTGCCAAAGATGTTAAATTTGCAACCGAGACTTAACGTGTTCCCCAAGGCACAGAGGGAACTCACCCATCCAATGCAAGATATGCGTAATACCAACCGTGCCACGAACTCCTCGTTATTAATGTTAAGTATATCATACGTGTGTAATACAAGACATGTCTCAAAGTGATTGATAGCATTTAGGAATATTATACCGTAATTTACATTGTAATAAGATGTATTGTCATCGCTCATCCCCCGGTGACGTGTGAGCAGTATAGAAATATTCATAAATTATATTTTTGTTTTATATTCGTCGCTTAGTATGAGTGATACGCTCTTAGCATAATGTTGAAGTTTATACCAAAAATAATAAATGGTTGCCAAATGTGATCGCAGTGTCTATACTGATAAATAAAATAGAAGTGTCTGTTTGTAATTCCAAATTAAGAGTAGTTCACTAAATGCAGTTAGCAGGTAAAAAAACTATTTTTGAAGAGAAAAACTGACTCTCTGACTATGCTGGCTGGACCGATTTTAGCGGGACTTTCACTTGAAAATAGCTGATGTTACATGGAATAACTCTCTTTTATATACATTTTCTAAAACCTTAATAGAATTTAGAAAAGTAAAATTTGAATGCAATGTAGAATTCGAACCCACGCTTTCCTACAAACCGCTCTAACGCTCAACTAACTTGCGCCCGCAGCTTTACCTGCGTGATACAAATCAACATCATCGTACATCTTGGCATATTTTAATGATAAACGCCCATGTATTCCGACATCCTAGTTTTCCACATCATTACCATAAGCGATAATCATAATATATTTAGTGTAAGGACGCCCCCTTGGATTACCCTACTATTATCACGATGCGAATAAATCAAACGGTGTAAGCGCTCCGCCGTCCCTAATGTATCATAAAACTATTCGCTAATATTTCATTTGGAATCGTTTAATTCGTATCTGCAGCTGAAAAGTTATATTAATTGCGAATAAATACGTATTTATTTGATCATGACAAATTGGAATACATTAAACAACTAGGGCTTTACGGTGAAGGAAACATCGTGAGGAAACTGCATATGCCTGAAGAGTAATTCAATGGCGTATGTAAAGTGCCTGAGACGGCGATGGACTCACGATCTATCACGTTGGCACTTAATCACTTTTGGTGAAAAGTGGGTGCTACAACACCTCTGCTTACCCCCCTGGGGACCCTTCTGGGAAGGCGTGAGCATAAGTCTTCTCTCACAGACATATGCAGTTTTCCTAACGATATTTTTCATCACCGTAATGTTAGTGTGACATTACTGGACTTAAGATCTTAGAGGCAACCCAGCTGGATTGACGAAAACCAATGGGATTGGCGTAAACCACTCGCCTGTCGTGGGTATTAACTTTATTATAATACTAATAATAATTTTCAAAGATTACCTATTACACATTGTCATCTATTGTACTAAAGGTACTAGACAACGGATATAATACTTATGTACTTTGCTTTTTGAAAATACATAATTATAATTACCTACCAAACGCCCAGAAACAATTCTCATCACATAAAAATTTTGCCATTACGCGGAAATCGAACCCGCGATACCGAATTTGTACATCACATTTTATAATCTATGTAAGTATGTTCGTAACGGATTGGCTCAAAAAGTACTGGACCGATTTGAAAAATTCTTTCAGCAACAGATAGCTACATTATAAGCGAGAAATATAGGCTATATTTTATTCCCGTGCTCTCACGGGAACGGGAACTACGCGGGTGTAACCGTATAATGTCCGCTAGTTAACGATAAGAGCCGTGGTAGCCTTGAGGTTTGAACAGTCGCCTGCTATGCAAGCGACGCAAGTTCGAATCCCAGCGGAGCCAGTACCAATTAGTTTTTTCTAAAAAACTTATGTACAGTGATTTCACACCACGTGCTTTACGGTGAAGGAAAACATCGTGAGGAAACCTGCATATTTTTGAGAAGTAATTCAATGACGTATGTAAAATGTCTGAGACGGCAATGGACTCACGATCTGTCACTTTGGCAATTAATCATCTTCGGTGAAAAGTGGGTGTTGTGATTACAACACCTCTGCCTACCCCTTCGGGGAATACAGGCGTGAGCATATGTATATATGTAAATAACGATAAAAGCGCTTCAAAATTCTCACTTAACGGTATTAAATTAATCTAGACCGCGTGATAAACCCTCTTACATGTAGGACGTAAGTAAGGGTAGGGTTGAGCAGGTGTCAGCAACAGGCCTCGACCAGATTAACTGACAATTAACTGATCGTCGGGAGTAATTATTACTTGTACTCGTGTATGTTAGGGACCTTTATAATTAATTTCTATTTTTAATTCTTAAATCCATACCTATACTAAAACATAAGTGTCTGGTTGTAATGCCAAAATAAGAGCGTTTTACTAAGTGCATTAAGTATATACCGCAGTAGTGGGCACAAATTTCTTGCAAAGAAAATTTGTTATATTAGTTATTTCTTTCAGAAATTGCCTGGACAGACGTCGGACATGTTTGTCGGTCTGTTCATGGTTGACTGGAGCGATTTTTAAATATTTTTTTTTAAAGATCCTCTTTCTTATGATTATCTGGGACCTTAGATTTTCAATGGGAGCCCTTTGTGGTGCTCTACACATGATTACAGACTACGCTTACATACAAAAAAAAATATGGAGATAAACAATTCGCTAGTTCGAATCCCAGCGGGGCCTGTACCAAGAGTTTTTCTAAAACCTTATGTGCAGTGATTTCACACCACGTGATTGTTACATCATTAGGAAACCTACATATGTCTGAGAATTAATTCAAAGACTTACGTACAGTGCCTGAGACGGCGATAGACTCACCATCTGTCACGTTGGCATATAATCATCTTTGGTGAAAAGTGGGTGTTGCTGTTACAGCACCCCTGCCTGCCTCTTCGGGGAATACAGTCGTGAACATATATTAGGTTTAAATAAATGGTATATATATAGCACCCGGGACATTCTTATATAAAAAGGTAGAGCTTAGCTCGTTTCTTTATTATTACTTTGTCTAAAAATGAAACCTAGCTAGATCGATTTATCGTCCCCGAAACCCCCTGCATACTGAATTCATGAAGATCGTTGGAGTCGTTTCCGGGATTCAGATAATGTATTATTATGGAAGAATTTCTCGTTTCAAGTTATAAGATAGATAAATATGTCTAAAGCTCTTTAAACAACATAATATTATATCCGTGAATATGAAAAGGTCTGAGTCTCCAATTCGCCCCAATAGGGAGTTAGGGCAATAACAATGAAATGGGTGAAAACTCTTGCAAGCCCCCACACCGGTGTAGCGGTACCAGGCGAGCATAACTCACGGGACATTTTAATATTTTGTAACTTGCGGTAACGCGAGGATATTAAAAATTCCAACTCTATTTCTTTACGGGGCAGAAGTGAGCCACGTACAGTACTCGAGGATAAAAGTTTATGTAAATACTGGCTATTCCCGGCAAACGTTATATTGCCATATTTTTTTGGGGTGGTCACTCTTATCATTTAGTGGTATGAAAAATAGATGTTGGCCGATTCTCAGACCTATCCGATCTGCACACAAAATTTCATACAAATCGGTCCAGCCGTATCGTAGGAGTACGGTAGCTAATATTGTGACATGGAAATTTTATATATTAGATAAAAAAAATTGTGTTTGGACAATAATTATCGTTCTTTCATGCCATCTCAAGCTTCACAATTATACATAGTAGGTAGTATATTGACATTTATGCGTTGGAACTGTGTCTATGGGCTTATAATATTTTTGCGATCTATTTTGTGTTACTCAAATTGTAAAAATAATTTTGAAAAGAGTCATTACTAAGTTTCTTACCGGGTCTTTTCAGTAAAAGCAACACACAATATTTATTTATTTATTTATTATGTAACATAATGTGACATTTAATATGTCATGTAACATAATGATTCGATTATTTATAACGTAGGCAATGCGTGAGTTAGTCTGGTGCTGGTCATGTTCAAAGCCTGCGGTAACCGCTTACCATCAGGCGGAGTGTACGTTTGTCACCTTTTTTGAAAAAAAAAATAGGAATTGATTACGTTAAATATATATTTTCATTATATTGTCTGTTCAATAAAAAAAGATATGGTAAGAAGGCAGGGTCTTTTCTCAGGGGTCAAGCAATATCTATTCTAAATTTAATCAAAATCGTTTAATTGGTTCACGTAGTTCCCGTTCCCGTGGGAGTACGGGAATAAAATATAGCCCATATTAATCAGTGGTAATTTAGCATTCAATGAAAGGATTTTTTAAATCGGGCGAGTACTTTTTGCCCCAAGTCGTTACAAACATACATGCAAATGTTTCCATCTTAAATATTAGTACAGATATGGATATTTTGGATTCACTTTGACTATGCCTTTTTTTCTTGAAAAAAAATATAGTATTCAATACCTTATCATTAACTTGAACTACTGTATTACGTTGCTCTAGCGCTCCAGTCTCAAGATGGATTTGTATGTCGTCGCCATCAAAAGAGTTACGATTGCATAATGCGAGAGGAAACTGGCGTCGAGAGGCTAGGGAGTACCAACATTGTTGGGCTACTGCTGCTCTTTGCTATAAGGAATTTAAAATATAAGCTAGACCTGGGGGGCAACTATGATCGTTTAAACAGCGCGCATTAAGAACTTATTTAAAACATTAAGAAACATCAAAGCTTAGCTCCTGCTAAGCAAGCGACACAAGTTCGCATCCCAGCGAGACTTGTACCAATGAGTTATTCTAAAAACTATTGTGCAGTGATTTCAGCGATTGACACCAGTGCTTTACGGTCAGTGTCTTAGAAGCAATTCAAAGATGTGTGTGCCTGAGACGGCGATGGTCTCTATCACGTTGGCACTTAATCATATTCGGTGAAATGTGAATGCTGTTGTTACAACACCTCTGTCTAACCCTTCGGGGACCTTCTGAGATTGCGCGATGATATATTTTTTATTATATTTATAAAATTTAAAGTCGATATTAAATGCAATTTCATATTGCCGTCCAATAAATATATTGTAATGCGAAAATTAACGTAAGCACTGAAAATCAGTTAATTACGGGAACCACGTTAAAATGCACCCATTTGGCTTTGAAACAACAATTTAGCACGTAATTTACGTAGTTGCAACGTTCATGAAATTCTAGTTACATTCAATTCTATTGCAGTTACCGTTCACTCGGCCCGGGTCACGGAATCTCCAGCTATTTACATAAATAGGACACCTGAATGCGTATTTAATACTCATTCACGATGCTGTCAGAAGCTGAAATACATTTTCAGCTTCACTAAACCCTATTTAGTTCTTTAAGTGATAAGGTGGAAACTCACACGGCGTTTGGGTAAATTTTATAACATACATTCGGTCACGCCTGTATTCCTCGAAGGGGTAGGCATAGGTGTTGTATTCACAACACCCACTTTTCACCGAAGATGATTAAGTGCCAACGTGACAGATGGTGAGCCCATCGCCGTCTCAGACACTTTACATACGTCATTGAATTACTTCTCAGAAATATGCAGGTTTCCTCACGATGTTTTCCTTCACCGTAAAGCACGTGGTGTGAGATCACTGTACATAAGTTTTTTAGAAAAACTCATTGGTACAGGCCCCGCTGGGATTCGAACGTGCGACCTCGTGATCGGCAGGCGAATGTACTAACCACTAGACCAACGAGGCAGCCTAAGTTACTCCTTGTAACAATAGCCACTGAAAGTCCCGTTAAAATCGGTTCAGTCGTTTCAGAGATTACTGGGAATAAACAGACAGACAGGAAGACAAAAAATTTTTTTTTACCTCCGTATCGTATATTATATTTTCATATGCATATAGTGTAAAAACTGTTATTTTGGAAATACACTTAAATGTTATTTATCTGTATAGATCTATTGCCCGAGCTAGTTATTTTAACACCCAAACTAAATTATAATGGTTTCTTATATACCTGTTAGGGCACACCAATGTAATAGGCACTTATTTGTTGTTTAGACTATTGTCTTAAATTTATTATTTCTATGTTTTCGCATAGGGAGGTCAAGAAGATGGCACTGGATAGAGACAGTAGAAGAAATTGCATCGATTGCACCGACAAGAGCTTTTAGAAGAGAATTTTAAGAGATTGCTATTAAAAGTATAATGATGATATACTTTCAAATGCACTTTGAGAAAAGTTGTTAGTTTCGAATTGCAAACAGTCACTTCAATATTATTTAGTGAGGAGCTCGTGGCACAGTTTCTATTGCGCATATCATTCGATCAGCGAAGTTAAGCAACCCTAAGCCTAGCCAGTAATTGGATGGGTGACCGCCCGAGTTCCCTCCGTGCCTCGGAGAGCACATTAAGCCGTCGGTCGCGGTTGCCAATTTATCATCTTTGGCAATCGTTACAGGTCAGTCGGAGGCCTAAAATTGTCTGACAACTGGTGTAACCCAGATCACAGATTTTCCTCGTTAAAGGGGTTGCGAAGGTCAGATGGCAGTAGCTTCGTATAAAAATCAGGTGATCAGCCACATCGAGTTGAATCAAGTGCCGACTCCAACAATGTATGGAATAAGGCCAGGGAGATGATGATGATGACTTCAATTTTATTTAGCTGTATAGATTGATAGTGCTACCATTTTCCTGTAGTGTTCTTTAATGTGTACATACATACATATATATGCTCACGCCTGTATTCCCCGAAGGGGTAGGCAGAGGTTTTGTAATCACAACACACACTTTTCACCGAATTTGATTAAGTGCCAACGTGACAGATGGTGAGTCTATCGCCGTCTCAGGCACTATACATACGTCTCTTTGAATTACTTCTCAGACATATGCAGGTTTCCTCACGATGTTTTCCTTCACCGTAAAGCACGTGGTGTGAAATCACTGTACGTAAGTTTTTTAGAAAAACTCATTGCTACAGGCCCCGCTGGGATTCGAACTTGCGTCGCTTGCGTAGCAGGCGACTGCTCTAACCCCGAGGCCACCACGGCTCCTTTTAATGTATATTTCATGTAAATAGCTGATTGTAGCTAACAGAGGAAAATTTTGAAGTCTGATAGTGTAGTGAAGCAACGAGTCTAGGAAACAATTTACATAGTTAATCGGCCATCGTAATAGTTTTGCATAAGTCTGGACGATGCAGCCAAAATAAAGCGTTCCTACAAAATTTCCAGTGTAATTTTGCATTTCTGAAAACCGCTGAATGCAATTAATAAAACCATTTTTACTTAAGTGTAATGCTGGGTATTTACAGGGAGTTTTGCAGGTTAGTATAGTTGAGAACTAAAATAAAAAAAATATTCTTAAATTTGTAACTATATTTATTGATCATAAAATATGTATTTTTAGCAGAAAGAGTGAGCATTATTATTTTTTTATTTTAGTATTAAAAAAAACACAAACAGTTAATGAGAAACAAAATATGATATAAAAGTAGTTAATTATATGTTCCGTAGTGGAACAATATATTTATTTATGTATTTTAGTTTTACTATCAACCTACTAACAACAACACATACAAGACAGCACATTCTTGGTTTTTTACATTTTCGTCTGTTTTTGTATGTACTGGCGACTTGCTAATATTTTCTGTTACCGCCATTATCCTTTGGGTGATGGCATCACTGGACTGGATGGCAACCACTAGCGCCATCTAGTGAGTTGAGCCGACGTCTACTGGTGGCTCGAACTTTGCAAATCTCTCTCTGCCACCCGCCGTCGTCGCGTGAGCATCTAATTACGTGTCCGTTGATATACCTCTCCCGAGATCTCTTTCTCCCTGGAGAATCGCTGAACCCGTGACCTGTGGACTATTGTGCGGTACCTCAGCTGAAAGACCATCCGTGTAGTGTTGTGTGCCGACCGCCCACCAGACCGACGCCTAGCCCTTGGGACCCTTGGCGGTGTTGGATCATTTGCGGTGAGTCGCCAGATAAAGCTGAATATCGTACATTATATGACAAACGTCCAAAGATAATAACAAATTTACAAAGATACAAGAGAACCGTGGTGCTACGCAAGCGACGCAAGTTCGAATCCCAGCGGGGCCTGTACCAATGAGTTTTTCTAAAATTTATGTACAGTTATTTCACACCACGTGGTTTACGGTCAAGGAAAACATCGCGAGGAAACCTGCATGTGTCTGAGAAGTAATTCAAAGACGTATGTATAGTGCCTGAGACGGCGATGGACTCACCCTCTGTCACGTTGGCACTTAATCATATTTGGTGAAATGTGGGTGTTGTTGTTACAACACCTCTGCTTACCCCTTCGGGGACCCTTATAGCATGGCGTGAACATATATTTACAAAAAGAAACAATGAAGGAGTGTACTGAAATCCAACAAACATTTTTAAAGTTACTCGAGACTTATCACGATAATATTTTAAGAATATCAAAATGAAATTTTGTTCATCTTGGGGTCAAACCTAAAACCGCAACGATTGGAGCAAACATAACCACTAAGCTATAAAGCCATATTACTCTTAAACTGTTGATTGTAAGAGGGACAGATTATTTATCTTAAGATAAAGGAGCTTAGTGCTACCGATAAATCACAACACAGGGTGTAATACATATTTAATTAAAATAGCTAAGATGGTGGACATAAATCTAGGCTAGTAATGCTTGGACCTACTAATATTAAGCACCTTAGATATTTTGGGAGGTAATTTCATAACGGGGAAGATTACTTTTAGTATCGACTAGTTTTATGCCTGCGACTTTATATGAATAATAGTTTTGTTAAAAAACATAAGTATATTATTTTATAGCAAAACTAGCTCTGCCCGAGTGGCCCGCGGAGCCCTAAGTTACCCCTTGTAAAATTAGCTATCTGTCAGTGAAAGTCCCGTTAAAATCGGCACAGCTGTTTTGGAGATTAGCCGGAACAAACAGATAGACGGACAGAAAAAAAATATAATTGTTTTTTTCATGATAAGTACGTATACTTTCATATGCATTTAGTTAAAAGCTGTTATTTTGGAATTACAAACAGACACTTTGAATTTAATTTATATGTATGTATAGATGTCTGTCTGTAGTTATATTGAAATGTAGGTATCTAGCTTATACCCTCATTCAACAACCACCAACATTGATTTAAAAATGTGTGCGGGTAAAAAGGCAGGGCGAAGCTAGTTCGAAGTAAAGCAGCTTTTCTGGACTTAACACTCAATAAAGAACAACAATCTTGCCGAACAATGAATTTGCGACTCTATCAACCCACATTTTATTTCCAAGCGTTGCACTATAAAGTAATGTGAGAAATCAAATGTAAATAAAAACTATTTGACATTGTATCGCAGCGACAATGTGTTTCACGACGTTAAGTAAATATGGGATGACGTAAAAGCTAAGTGTGTATGCTTTATGGAAGAGTGGCGTGTTGATAGTCGCGTCCCGGGGCTCGGCGACTCACGGGAGGGAATTCCTTGGAGCTTGCGAGATAAAACATCTATATATGAATAAAATTTAAGTGTGTGTTTGTAATTCTCAAATAACAGCTTTTCACTAAAACTATTCACGGTATTGATAGTACATTCGCCTGCCGATCACGAGGTCCCGGATTCGATTCCCGGGTCGGGTCAAAAAGTTATATTAGGTTTTTCTGTTAAGAAATTCACAATAAAATGCCTGGAGTTTGGAAGTTTGCGGTGTTTCCACCCCCGTGCCTCTGAATGCACGTTGCACCGTTGGTGCTACGCCTGATCTCTCTCCGGTCGTGTCGGATTGCCTCCCATCGGACTATGAGAGTGAGGGAATAAAGAGTGCACCTGTGTTTGCGCACACACATGTGCACTATAATATCTCCTGCACACATGGCTGATCCTCGTTGAGATTAGCCGCCGTAACCGAAATTCGGTAGGAGATCATTATTATTTTAAGACTAAGTTGTCACCTGCTACACAAGCGAGCTACAAATAAGTTTTTTTAAGAACTTGAGTGCAGTGATTTCACTCCACGAGTTTTACGGTGAAGGAAATCATAAATTATAATTTTATTTTAATTTGAAATGTACATAATGCCCGCTGAGTTTCTTGTCGGTTCTTCTCAGAGGATGAATTTCAAATATATTTTTCTCTTACACGAATCGAAGCGGCAACACTGAGTGAAGCAGCCGGTATCGTCTCAAAATGGGTGTTTCTACACCTATAAAAATATTATTAAGGTAGCTAATCAAAATAAAGGGTTGACGCTGCACCAGCCCGTAGATTTCACACTATACGTGACACACGGATGGTGCAAATAACAGCTACTTCAAGAAAGGCATGGCATAGTGGAATGTTCGGTCAAATTTGTATGACAGCGTTGTGTTCTTGACTCCAGGAAGGTTTTTTTATTTATAACGCCTTGCAAGATTTGTCACCACCACGGTTAACTTAGCCTATAGTAATTTCCAATAACAGCCTTGTCTACAGAATCCTCGCTTTAAGAAATGATACAACATGTATGCGAGTGGCATGTCACGTGCCTCTATGCATCACGTCTTTGAATTACTTCTCAGACATAAGTATTTGGTTATAAGTAGAACTACTAGATTTTTAATTATTTTAATTTTATCGACATTTGTGCATTGGAACTGTGTCCATGAGCGATTTATTTTGTACTCTTAAAATTGTTTAATATTTTTTTTGAAAAGAGTAATTACTGAGTTTCTTGCCAGGTTCTTCTCTGTACAAGCAACCTTCCGAACCTGGCGGTAGCATGTATAATCTTGTATAATTATGTAATTCTGAAGATTTGAAAGTGCTGTGTAAAAAGTCTAATCGGATAAAGTTATTTTAGACTTTGACTTTATGCAGGTTTCCTCAAGATGTTTTCCTTCACCGTAAAGCATGTGGTGTGAAATCACTGCACATAATTTGTACAGGCCCCATGATGATAATGATGATGCACCCATGAAATGTAATATATTGTAAGTGGTTAGAGCCGTGAGCCTTGAGGTTTGAGCAGTCGCCTACTACGCAAGCGACGCAAGTTCGAATCCCAGCTGGGCCTGTACCAATGAGTTTTTCTAAAAAACTTATGTACCCTTATTTCACACCACGTGCTTTACGGTGAAGGAAAACATCGTGAGGAAACCTGCATATTTCTGAGAAGTTATTTAAAGACGTGTGTAAAGTGTCTGAGACGGCGATGGACTCACCATCTGTCACGTTGGCACTTAATCATCTTCGGTGAAAAGTGGGTGTTGTGATTACAACACCTCTGCCTACCCCTTCGGGGAATACAGGCGTGAGCATATGTATGTATGTAAGTGGTTAAGACTGGGCACATAAATTCGAAACTATAGTGAAACTAACATCAAACTCCAACGTATAAAAACAAGAGAAGCCCTTTATTCAGAAGATGGACAAAATTTTAAGAATTCAAGTCATTAGCTTATGAACAGACGGACAGCGAAAAGTATTACGGTTCCTAACTTTTTTGGTATAGAGCCTTAAAAAGGTGTGAACTAGTGGGAAGTTCTATTCAACATAAGATTATTTGAGTACCAAGTCTGCTCAAAACTACTTAAAAATATTTCAGCATAATATTACATGAAAATAATCTCCCTTCCTCTTCTATCGTAGAGAAATAACACAATGTATCCCTCTCTAACACGGTACGGACACCGTGCTTCTCAAGATGTACTTGAGCTGCTGACGTCGGTTTAAAAAATTAATGCAATGTTGAGACGGCAAGCT
Organism: Watsonalla binaria; assembly: GCA_929442735.1. Lineage (NCBI taxonomy): Eukaryota > Metazoa > Arthropoda > Insecta > Lepidoptera > Drepanidae > Watsonalla > Watsonalla binaria. The sequence continues at coordinate 8,302,332 of OV838938.1, forward strand.
GAGTTTTAATTATAACGAGGAAAGTAGAATAACTTGGTTTTATGTTTGAGTTTCCGCTGCGATGCATATTGTTTTATAAATGGATGCTGATAAGCAATAATGTGTCAACCCACAAAAAGTCAAATTCAAAGGTTTTGATATATTTTGATAATGCATCACGTATTTAACATTCTAAAAAAGTGTTTCAAGTCATCTGAAACATAAAAGTACGTAAAAAATGGATTTATGTCATAAAACAAATCTTAAATTACGTATACAATCATCTTAAGACGCCATTTTCTCAAAACCAAGTTTATGCGGGTTGACACATTATTGCTTATCTGCATCCAAATATGGTTGGGATTTGAAATAAATTATTTTATCATAAGCTGTGACTTTATGAGGCAATTTTTTTTTGAATAATGTTTTTGATATTTCTACCAAGGGTTATAAAAAATGTATTCACATCTATTTATTTCAACATGTATGTGACTAAAGCCGATTTTATTTAGCTGTGTCCCGCAGATTTTCCCCGTGACGCATAACATAATAAAGAAGCTAATCTACTCTTTGTAACAAAACCTGTCTCAGTTAAAATCGGTTGAGTCGTTTCACAGATTATCTGGAATGAACAAACAGACCGACGGAGAAAAAAAAAATTTTCACATGTTTATAGTGAAAAGTAGTTGATATATAGAATAGATTGTTGAAGAATACTCTGTAGTTCAGAATTATGAGATCATTCAGAAACTTCTACCGATTCCAGTTAAAATCATACAAATCGGTGCAGCCGTTTTCGAAAAATGTATGTAGACATACATATATATTTATTATACGGTTAGTCGACATCACAGGAGACCGGAGAGCTGGCAGCTACCTCGGTCAAAGAATTAGTCTTGCCATCCAAAGGGGGAATGCTGCCAGTATCTTCGGTACTTTGCCTACAGGGACTTCTTTTAATAATATATTTTAGTTATATGATTATATATTTTTAAGGTTTTTAGTTATTAGATTATATTTATAAGGTTTATTATACTACATACATAATATGCAGAATGTATTAAACTATAATGTATAAAATATGTAAATCTTTGGCTTAAAGGAAAACAAGCCGTATTGAACTCAATGACCCTTTAAGACACAATTTTGCATAAAAATATACCTTCCACGCTCACGCTTCAATTCCTTATAGCCAAAGCCTTATAGCCAAAGCCTTATAGCCAAAGCCTTCGTTAGATCGCAGCGATATAAAATTGCACACAAGCAAAGATAAGGATCTCAAAAATGGTGTCAAGCAAGATGCTCAAAGCTGAGACCTCATCTAATGGGGGCCCGAGAGGCCTCTCGTATCGCGGAGGCCGATAAAACGGCCTCTCGTCGTCCACTCGAGCGAATGGAGAGCTTTCCAACACACCGGTTATAGCTGGATTAAGCGATATTGAGGTTTAGATTTTATGCGAAGCGGTTTTATACCGAGAACGACGTGCCATGATGGAAATTATAAAGAGCTAGGGGACGTCACGCGGTTTCACCCGTGTAATTCCCGTTCCCATGGGAGTAAGGGAATAAAATGTAGCTTATATTTCTGATAATGTAGCTATCTATTGGAGGGGTAAGCAAAGGTGTTGTAACAAAAACTCCCACATTTCACCGAATATGATTAATTGCCAGCATGATAGGGGGTGAGTCCACCGCCATCTCACATCTTTGAATTACTTCTCGGACATATGCAGGTTTCCTCACGATGTCTTCCTTACCGTAAAGCACGTGATGTGAAAACTACACCTAAGTTTTTTGAAAAACTTATAGGTACAGTACCCCTATCACGAGTTTGACACCGCTTTCGTAAACTATACTCGCTAGCATCACTCGCAATATTTGCATGAGATATTTTAGTTCTTCACACCACCGACACGTGTCGCATAGTTTCTGATACAAATATTCGGCGGAGACGCTAGCGAGTATAGATAACGAAAACGGTGGCAGACCCGTGATAGGGGTACAGGCCCCGCTGGGATTCGACTGCACCAACCCCAAGGCCACAACGGCTCCTACAAAACTAATGATTAAAAAGTATACCATTTGAAAAAATACATACCTATTCTTTAAACTAACCCACTCGCTAAAAAGAAATCTTTCCTAACTACACGTATTTACTGTACAGAAGCTTAAAGAAACCTAAGCTCATTAAAGTTCCAGCCAAAGTAGAACATTGGTGTAAAAACAAAACGGCCAGGCTATAGTGGACGCAAAATTAAAAGGTTTCGCATAAAAACCGGGGTTTTTAAAACTAGTCGCAAATTAAAGCAAGCACGAGGAGAGGTTGCAATTTTCTACAGAAGCGCCTCTGTGCTCAAACCGCAACACTAGGATGCTAGAACACATTGGAGGAGGTAAAATCAAACATGAGAGTCGTAGTGGTCTTGGGGTTTGAGCAGGTGCCTGGTACTCAAGCGACGCAAGTTCGAATCCCAGCGGGCCTGGGCCTGTAGACAAAGTAATCTACACGCTTCGCTAGTTGAAACGATAAAAATGTACGTGAATGACATATGTCACGTGACTGATTTATGTCATTTTCATACATTTTGTATGGTTTCTATTAGCGTAAGCGCGAGAGAATGTTTGCCTAGGGCTACTGGGCCGATGAGTTTTTCTAATAAGTGCAAAGATTGCGTCGTAAATAACGCAATATTTTAAGTTTTCTATTTTGTAAACTGACTGATGCAAAGAAAAACCTAAAAAAAAATATATTATGGATTACGATTTTCAAGAAACAAATGCATGAGTAAATGTAAGCTGTATTAATTGGAATTGGAATTCCTAACCAAAGAGGTCAATTATTTGAGATCAAAGTGGCAAGTACGACCAAACGCCAATTTTATATGTCAGGACCTAATAGCAATTAAGATGCATAGTGTCAAGCTGCAGACTAACTTTAGCCTTGTTTTGTCTGTTATATAGCCATAAATAAAGAAAAAAAATCGCAGTCTTTGCCTCATGTGCGAATACTTATTACGTTATTTAATGAAATGAAAATGATAACTGAGAAAATTTTAAACTTTTCAGAGTATACCGCATCCACTGCGATTAATTCCGACATCATATATCAAAGTAGCCATTACGGCAGTTCGCACAGGGAAATTGCTTCTTGCGTACTTCATTCCCCGTGTAAATTTCATTTTTTACCCATTCGGTTGCTTGTTTGTTGCGGATCAAGAGTTGCAACCTATATTTTACTATGCAAATAACATTTAGAGTAAAAGGAGGGCGACACTATTTCCCCAGAATTCTTGGTAATATTGTAGATGGCAACTTTTTGACGTTTTCTCGGTATTATGGGCCTAACAATACGAACCCGGTGGTAACATTTAAAATCTTGTATAATGTATTGCTTGTGTCCTTCTGACGATTTGAAAGTACTTTGTAAGAAGTGTAATCAAAAAAAGATATTTTGATTTGCAATGATAATAAGCCGTGGTGGCCCTGAGATTTGAGCAGTCGCCTGCTACGCAAGCGACGCAAGTTCGAATCCCAGCGGGGCCTGTACCAATGAGTTTTTCTAAAAAACTTATGTACAGTGATTTCACACCACATGCTTTACGGTGAAGGAAAACATCATGAGGAAACCTGCATATTTCTAAGAAGTAATTCAAAGACGTATGTATAGTGCCTGAGACGGCGATGGACTCACCATCTGTCACGTTGGCGCTTATCATCTTCGGTGAAAAGTGGGTTTTGTGATTACAACACCTCTGCCTACCCATTCTGGAAATACAGGCGTGAACATATGTGTGTATGATAATGCAGCTGTGACAGATGTATACACGTCTTATACATCTGTCTCATAATATGAGTCAAACTATCATGGCAATAGGAGGTTATGGTATCCCTGCAGTTAGTTGCTATCCTTCATAGTGTTAAATTATGTACGTTAGGTTTTATTTTTGAAATTCCTTCTAATGAAGTCTAATTGTGCAAAACCTTATCTTAAACCTTTCAACGAGCTATTCTTGAAAAACGAGAAACTGAATCTCAGAAACAGCTCGAACGATTTTCATGAAATTTTATGTGTAGGGGGTTTAAGAGGCAAAATTGATCTAGCTAGGTTTCATAATTGGAAAGCATCGTTTTGACTATTTTCCGGCACTGAAAAACTCATAAAATATAATTATAATACGACCGCAAATTTGGCCGATATCTGTCAAGTTATGATAGCTGAACCGTGAGGCTTCCAGCTTATGGGGCCACAATTAAACTAGAGCGCCCTGGTTCGACACCGGTTAAATTTATGGCCAACATATATGGCAAAGAAATCAAGCAGAGCTCGGTCAACCAGGTTTTCATAAATTAAATCAGCATAATTCATAGCATTCGTACCTTAACTTGACCTTGTCATGCCAGTCTCACGCTAACCTTCAAAATAATACTTTATAATTTCTTCAGCAACGTTTGAAATAAAGTGTTTATTTCGGAGTATACTTTGTGCCTTTCCCTAAATCAACAGTAATGTCGGGCGTAACTCGCATAACTGTAATTTATAGAATCATTAATATTTCCTTCATAATGCGTTAACAAAACGGTTTGGTGTGAACACCAGTTTTTTTGCGTGAAAACTTTTAATGGAATATTAGAGTGTGTTCGTGGGGTTGGATGGGTGTTGGAGCCTTTATTAACACCTTAATTGCTAATAACATTTTATTAAACAAACTTATAAAGGGTTGTAATAATGTGATTCCCGCGAGAGTTAAAGTTTAATACGATTTACGTCATCATCGTCCCTGGCCTTATACCATACAGTATTGGGGTCGGCACTTGGTTTAACCCGGTGTGGCTGATCACCTGATTTTTGTACGAAGCGACTACCATTTGACCTTCGCAACCCCTTTGACGAGGAAAATCTGTTATCTGGGTTAAACTAAACCAGCTGTCAGGTTATTTTAGTAGCCAAAGATGATAAATTGGCAACGGGGACCGATGGCTTTAGGGTTAGGTTGCTTAGCTTCGCTGATCGAATGATATGCGTAATAGCAACTGTGCCACGAGCTCCTCTAGAGTTTAATACAATGAACGTTGTAAGTTATTAACGTCGTCAATTATTGAGGATAAAATAAATATGCTCTTGCCATCCTGGAAGGGTCCAGAAAGGAGTAAGCAGAAGCGTTGTCACTGACCTTCATTTCACCGAAACTGATTAAGTGCTAACGCGACAGAAGGTGAGTCTATCGCCGTCTGAGGCACTATACATATGTGTTTGAATTGCTTATCAGGCTTTTGTAGGTTTCTTCACGATGTTTTCCTTCATCTTGTCTTCAAAAAGTGACTGTATTACAACACCTCTCCCTACCCCTTCGGGGAATACAGGCGTGAGCATATGTATGTATGTATTAAGGCATTATTGTATGGTGTGGTATTGTCACTTGAATCCTTTGTGGCAGGCAGTCTAAACAGCTCACATTAGTTCTGCCTTGATTGAATGTAAAATTCAACAATATACGTCACCACAGCCGCATTGCCATCATAAACGCAATCAAATACAACTAGGGTTGGCAGGTCGCACACCAAATAGTCGGACAGACCAGCCAGTTTGGTCGTACATTTGCGCAAAAAGACGGACAGCCTTTTTTGAGAATTTTGTGTCAGTTCAATTGTTTTAAATTAAGTTTTGATTATTTGATATTGGCGACGATTCATTATTACATTAACAAAGTTAAATTGTTCAGGCATACGAGAGAATGATTTCTATTAAGAAACGATAGAAAACGTATGAAAACGACATAAATCTGTCACGTGACATATGTCATACCCGTACATTTCTACTAGCGAAGCATGAGATAATGTTACTTTTTCTGCGGACCCAGCTCGGCCACGCTTGGCGCTAGCTTGTTTGCGAAATGCAAAAAGCCTAAGAAAAGGCCTAAAAAACTGTCGGACAAGCCAAGCACCGTTTACGCCGGACATGTATATCATTCGATCAGTGAAGTCAAGCGACACTAGCCCAAGCCAGTAGTTGGATGGACCACCACCCGAGTTTTCTCCTTGCCTCGGAGAGTACGTTAAACCGTCGGTCCCGCTTGCCAATTTAACATCTTTGGCAATCGTTACAGGCCAGTCGGAGGCCTCAGAGGGCCAACTATTTTAACCCAGATTACCGATTTTTCTCGCAAAAGGGGTTACAAAGGTCAGATGCCAGTCGCTTTGTATAAAAATCAGGTGATCTGCCACATCGGGTTGAATCAAGTGCCGACCCCAACAATGTCAGGCCAGGGAGATGATGTCGCCATCAAAAAACTAACTATGTCCGACTTTATCCGGAAGCCTGGCAGTCCTAACTACAACCCGTCTCGTGATGAATGTTCGCACCTACGCAATATGCTGATTAATGACGATGCACATTAGTGCTATTATCGCGTGACATGCCTAATGACGCGCAACTGATATTGTCGAGTAGGACAATATGATATATACGTTATTCGTCTTCGTTGAAGAATTTTGCACCGTATTGCGTAAATCTACATTTATATCCATACAGATCAATAAAATTGTAGTGTCTGTTTGTAATTCCAAACAATGTTCTGCAGGTCGATTTTCAAGTATATATTTATTATTAAATATATACATACACAGACATCTGTATCCCATGGGGGTAGGCAGAGACCACCGTTTGCCACACATGCTACGATCCTTACATAATCCTTTCCCTTAATCCGCATTTATGCATCTCTTCATACGCTTTCGTCGGTTACGAGTGCTCTGAATTTGACCTTTCTGAAAAATATTATTAATCTGGTCATAGTTTCTTCCTTGGACGCCCTCTACGGACACATATTAATAATGCAACAAACGTCAAACGAAAAGTAGGTTATCCTCGCGGGGGCTTTCTCAGTAAAATCAATGTTCTAAATCCTGTATAATCATTGCTTTTGGCGGTTTCAATGTGATATGAATATATTTTGGATTCTAATTCCTAAGTACTGACAAAGTTTAACAGAGATCAGCCACTTATAGTATAATCATAATTCGCATTGATAACTAATTAATAATAGGACATCGTGAATGTTAATCAAAATGTCACCTTCAACATGCATCGGTCACACGTGTTCCATAAAAATACTTCATTATTTAAATACTAACATTATTTATTTATTTAATTTAGAAGTACGAGTAAAAGGTGAACTATTTATAAGTGGATACATCGCTGACTCAGGCACACACGTACGTCTTTGAATTACTTCTCAGACATATGCAGGTTTCCCCACGATATTTCCTTCACTGCACATAAGTTTTTTAGAAAAACTCGCTTTTTAGTCAGGCTTTGCTTACTGCTAGAATGCCAGCTGTACTGGAACTACTGTTATGTCATTGGTGATATGGAGATTTCAATTCAAGATACATGTGTGTAGTGCCCGAGTGCAATGGACTAAACATCTGCCACGTTGGCAATTAATCATCATCGGTGAAAAATGGACAAGTTGGGGTATGTGGGATTTTTACCGCACTAACTTTTACCCCCCCGTAGGCCATCCTCAGTACTCAGGGGGGACTCCGAGTACTCTGATAGATCGCACCGATGTCCCTCAACACATTGCCGAGGCACCGGGGTAGCTGTATCGCCGCCTTCGCGACCACCTTTCCGGGACCGCGGCTCGGTGGTCAAAGCTCCCACCCCGACCACTGCCAGCAGCCCCTACGGGCCTTTTAGTCGCATCTTACGACAGGCAGGGGATACCATAGCCAAATTCTTAGAACCTGGCTATTGGGTGGACGGTCCAGGGCGTGCGTTGCCTGCGTCCCGCCGTCGCTGTCGTCTCCGAGAGGGATCGGTTCTCTCCCGATCCCGTTCGGAGTCCTTCTTCTGGGACATTACTGTTTCGCAGAAGTAGACTACGATCCTCAATGCCTCTTTGTCTGCCACCTTATTACGTGAATGGTAAACCTCCACCAACGCTTCATCTAGCATTCTAAAGTGTAATAATAAAAATGAGAAACATTTTCATGGTAAAGAGCCCGTGAAAAGTCAACCTCTAATCCACCGCGTTTTAAATGACAACGGAAGTTGTAATTAAATTAGGAGCTCCCGGGGTATGCGTGAATATGTTATCCTTGACCCTTTTTTAATTTGAAAAGTTCATTATGAGTCACGCCGTGATAATGAAGTAAGTTACGAACGTATGCTACATGCAATAGCCATTCATAAGGGGGTTCTTAGTAATAATGCCTGGCTTTCTCAAAAGGCTAGATTCACAACTTTTGGTGCATTTTCAACATTCATAAGTGCCTTAGCAAGGCATAAACTGAATGAATATTTTTCATTTTCATTATTTTAATATTTTTGTTTATTACTTTCATATAATGCATTTAGTGAAAAGCTTTTATTTGGGAATTACAAACAGACAATTGAATTTTATTTATCAGTATAGACAGATGTAGACATAAATGTATAGATTAAAATACGTGTGGCGGCCGGTGCTGCTGCTGTTCAGCAAGAGTGCCTCAAGCGCCGGAAATATGCTTGCATTAGATACATATTTTCTGCGTTTGCGGTTGAAACTCTGGGACCTTGGGGTCCAGATGCTCATCAACTTTTCAAAGAGGTTGCACGTCGTCTGGTAGAAGCTGCTTGTGACAAGCGGGCTGGGGCTTTTCTCGCTCAGAGAATCAGCATTGCTATTCAACGTGGCAATGCTGCCAGCTTTCTTGGCACGATCCCGAGAGACACCGATTTGGGCCAAGTTTTCTACTTGTAATTAGTTTTTAGTAGATAAATAAATTGAAACTTGAGGTAGATTAAATCAGGGTAGAAATACGTGTGGTTGATAAGTATTCAGTTTATTGAGGGATAAGTATTGATGGCACTGACACAAGTAAAGATGCTGAAGACAATTCATGGTCACATCGCTGCTCCCGTCCTTCATGGTCAACGATGTCATTTCCATGTGCCTGGAAGCTCAAGTTATATAGTGTTCCCGCGAGCCACACAGCTGCGCGAGCGCATTCCACTGTACTCTACAATCTCGTGCTCCAACGCTACGAACAACTAAGAAAAACTTCAACAAAGAATACTGTGAGAATATAAGAATGAATGAAAGTTTGTACTTACTTAAATGTAGAATATATATATATAATAACATAACATAAATATATAAATTTTTACAAAGGTTTGCGCCTCGATACTTATATTATACCTTTAAACGAGCAATTCTTGCAAATATATATACAATCTGATTCTCGGAAACGGCTCCAACGATTTTCATGCAATTTATTGTGTAGGGGATTTCAACATAGTTTTAACCATGTTTTCAGGCACTGAAAAGCTCTTACAATATCATTACAATACGACAGTAATTTTCGCTGATATCTGTCAAGTTATGGCAGCTCAGACGTGAGGCTTCCAGCCTACAGGGCGACAACAAAATAAAGGAACCCGATGCAATTTTTCTTTGTTTTTACCTTTTTATTGGGCATACATGTATGGGAAAAATATAATTGAAAGAAACCGAGCTGTGCTCGGTCAACCAGGTTATCTTACCTTCTTAGTGACTGAGGTTCTCTTATATAATGTTAGACATACTTTATTGGGTGATTTATATTCTTTAATTCACATGAATCTTTGGTATGTACTATATACATAAACCTAGTGCTATTTCAAAAAGATGTAAACATATTAAGACATTAAACACGGCAATTGGTAAGTATTAAGATGAGAAACGATTGTTGTGGTATGATCCAATCAAAAATATTATTTCCACATCACGTTCATAAGGTTGTAAATTACGTAAGCTTGTTTGAAAAGCTGGAACAAAGAGAATTTAGAAGTTATTATTTTTTTAGTGGTACACTGTCCTATATGATTCATAAACAAACAATGAGAAGATATACATCCATACTAATATAAAGCTGCAGAGTTTGTTTGTTTCAACACATTAAGTTTCAACATTCTCGTCATACTTGTGAACAGGTGCTGCTAGTGGAGGCTGGTCATCTCAAGCTACACAATTATTCGTAGTACTTATTTTTAGTTTTAATTATTTTTTTTATATATCGACTTTTGTGCACTGGAACTGTTTTCATGGGCTTATATATATTTTTTATGATTTATATTGTGTTACTCAAAACTGTATAATAATTTTTAAAAGAGTAATTACTGAGTTTCTTGCTAGGTTCTTCACAGTAAAAGCAACCTTCTGGACCTGGTGGTAGCATGTATAATCCTATGTAATCGTGTCGTGTTTCGTAGTAGCGTTTGCGAACACTAAACCTACGCGGTAGTGACTAAGGCAGTATTAGCAGCTCGAATGTTTATTATAAAAGATGTCGGGGGCAACTCCGACAAATATAGGAGGGTCAGAACTTCGAATTTAATACCTAGGTGGGTATTTAGTTCCTTGTGCATCAGTGCATCAAAGTCAAATTCAAAAATATCTTTATTCGATTAGACTTTTTACAAAGCACTTTCAAATCGTCAGAATGACACGATTACATAGGATTATACATGATACCGCCAGGTTCGGAAGGTTGCTTTTACTGAGAAGAACCTGGCAAGAAACTCGGTAATTACTCTTTTCAAAAATATTATTCAATTTAAAAATACAACGAAATAAATCACTTGAGAAATGTAAGCCCATGGACTCAGTTGGAATACACAAATGTCGATAAAAATTAACATTAAAGCATACTTACACTAGTAAGCGCACTCAGGCAAATTGTCCGAAACATGGTCCGGATGGCATACGGACGCAGCGCCCGGGTCAGCATGATGACCAGCGTAGACCGGACACTGCGGTCGAACTGATGTTCCCACCCACACTGGTATAGAGCCATGCGCACCTCCTCACCCTGTACGCGAATGCATGTTTAAACGAATGTTGTATCTCTAGTAGGCCGAAGATTATATTCATGCATACCTTTTCCATGAGTTGGTCACTGCAGATGCAGATGGTACTGCTAATGAGAGCCGAGCCAATGATGTATGCAAGCAATTCCACGCTGAAATCGTTGCAGTTGATAGACTGCAAATTGTGCAATAGTACAATAAAGTAATGCATAAATCGTTAGCGCATTTTTTTTTATTACGCGATATATCACCTCTATCAGCTCAAAGAGTGCTAATGGTATCGTAAAGGCAGCTCCTTTCAAGGACACTTCGTATATCACTCGAAAGCACGACTTGATATCATCTGTAACACTGTAAACCATGCAGCACAAATTAGCTTCCGTTTACATGGGGCTACCATCACCGGTTTAAGCAGAGCGTATTAAGAACTCCAGAGCTTTGACGTCTCAATTTGGTACCGTAAAATTAAACGTCAAAGTATAGGAGTACTTAACACGCGCTGCTTGAACGATCATAGTTGGCCCCCAGGAATAGTTATGTCACTGCCTGGAATTCAGAAGAGGTTGTAAGGCAAAGAAGCTATGTTCACTTAAATTTATTCGAGAACGCTCACTAATTTCGACTTACCGTATCCCGAGTCAATTAACTTGCAAATACCAAAATACCAATATGCTATGCTAAAATAGCTCAATAATTTATATATAAAAATATACCAAATCTTCCGAGAGCCGTGGTGGCCTTGAGGTTTGAGCTGTCGCCTGCTACGCAAGCGACGCAAGTTCAAATCCCAGCGGGGACTGAACCAATGAGTTTTTCTAAAAACTTATGTACAGTGATTTCACACCACGTGCTTTACGGTGAAGGAAAACATCGTGAGGATACCTGCATATTTCTGAGAAGTAATTCAATGACGTATGTAAAGTGTCTGGGTCGGCGATGGACTCACCATCTGTCACGTTGTCACTTAATCATCTTCGGTGAAAAGTGGGTGTTGAGATTACAACACCTCTGCCTACTTATTTTAGCTAACTTATTATTTGTGCATCAAAACATTGGATCGTTTAAAAAAAAAAGTGATGTGCATAACATAAACACAAGGCACAAAAACAAAATTGTAGTGCCTGCGCATCGCTTACAGAAAGTACATGGCTCATTTTTAGGACAGTGCACACGCTTCTATAATAAATTACCAACAGAAATTGTAAACTTGCCCTTCAATAAATTTAAAGAGACCATCAAAGCAGTTTTGCTCAAAAAAGGATATTATACTGTAAGTGATTATATTTGTGATAAGGAACCCTGTAGGAAGAAGAACCCTGAAAGGATGTATCTTTGTCGAAAAATTATTGTAAATAATCCCATTGGCACTGTACTTTTGCTACAATTAATTAATCTTAGTTTGATCTTTGCTTTGACTGGCTGGAATTTGCCATGCTCACAAATATTTGTAATATTTTAGTTATTATATTTGACAATTGAGTATTTGTGCTGTGTCCCATGGGCTTATATTCATGAGATATAAATACTGTAACCAAAAACATTGTATAATATATATTTTTTTAAAAGAGTAATTGTTGAGTTTCTTGCCGGGTTCTTCTCAACAAAAGCTACCTTCCGAACCCGGTGGTAACATTTATAATCATGTATAATGTATTTTGTGTCCTTCTGACGATTTGAAAGTACTTTGTAAGAAGTCTAATCAAATAAAGATATTTTGAGTTGAGTTGAGTTGAATACTCCTTCGGGGAATATAGGCGTGGGCATATGTATGTACCAAATCTTCCTCGGCAAGTTATTTCAAACACTGAAAGATTGTTCTTTGAGAAGTACTTACTCGTACAAAAACTGCAGCCGCTTCGCTATATCCTCCAGTTCTTTATGCATTTCTTCACGAGAGCTCTTATTATACAATTTGTCAATCCGATTTTTTAGCAGTTCCAACTGACCACAGACATGACACATGAATACTGGACCCAAAGGCACAAATGCTGTGTAAATAATGCAACCACCGATGCTAAAATACACTTGTAAGCCAGTTATTAAGAAAACATTGACAAACACGTTGTCCATATTCCTCGCCAGAAAGTCGGGATAGTCAAGATCTAAATACGACGCGAATCTAAATTCATCCGTCAATGTGTAGTATAACGTCTTTATAATATATCGTGATATTAAAAATGCGAATTCACATGTCACAATAAAAAACCATTGTGTTGATATCCACTTCCCTTTAGTCGCGTATTTCAAGATAATTGCCTGTTCGTCTTTAGAAAGGTGTTTGCTGGTTTCAAAGTCTGCTTTCATTATTGCGATGATACTTTTCAATGTGTCCTGATAATACACCATGATGATGTATTGGAATGTGGTTACAGTGTAGACTGCAATATAGACTGCGTTGGTACACAGTCGGGGGAAGTTCATGGTCTTCAAATCATGGTAAATAATTGTATACACTACGTTCATTGGGCTTATGGTAAAAATCCCGAAAACAATCATAAATGCACGCAGCCATTTCTTGTCTCTGGCTACATCAGGATGAGAATAGCTGACTCTCATCGCTTTAACGGTCCAGTAGAATTGTTTATCGAAATCTATATTCATGTTGATAACGTGTTGCAAGTGAGCAGTGATCTGATTCAACTGGCCTGTAGCAGTGCCGGCGTTTCTTAAGCGGAAGCAAACTGCAGGGTAGTCCTTTATTTAGTATTGTTTTTTCAATTAAAACTTAGTTACTATGGAGAAGCAGCTCGAAAGGAGTCTTAGCCTCCGGACCAGAACCTTAAAAATAATTTGGAAATGGATGGAATGGATCTAAGAATTTCTAAATTGGAAAAATATAAAAGATTGTAATAAATTGGAATTAGTTCTTCCCACCGTAAAGCAAACTTGACCACGAACATATTCAAAATGCCAACGAATACTGTTTGCAACGCTTGTGGGACGCACGTGGTCAGATACTGCCCAAAAGTTACAATTTTTTTTTTAAACTTGAGTAAAATCACTCGCTTTAATAAACTCGCTCACCAAATCTCGTTCAGTGAAATAAAAATATAGGCCTATTTCTCGCACGTAAGGTTTGTCATAATAATTCTGTATCATATCATTCATATGTTAATGATATTTATGCTAACACCATCCTAGAAGGGTAACCGAAATGGTAGGCAGAGGTGCTGTAACAAGATCACCCACATATCACCGATTAAGTACCAACGTGACTGAGAGTGAGTCCAACGCCGCCTCAGGCACTCTACATAAGTCTAAGAATTACTTCTCAAAAATGTGCAGGTTTCCTCGCGAAAAAACTCGTTTACCGTAAAGCACGTGGTGTGAAATCACTGCAAATAAGCTGTTATAGAAACACTCATTGGTACAGGCCCCGCTGGGATTCGATCAGGCGTCGCTTGCGTAGCAGGCGACTGCTCAGACCTCAAGGCCACCACTTATATTAAACTTAAAACGAATTAATAATAATAATAATAATAAAGCCTCTTTATGTTCTATCCCCTAATTATTACATATTTTTCAACTTATAACTATTTAACGCTATTTTACAAGTTACATTACATTATTGAGAAATAATAAAGAAGTTTAGATAGGAACCCCTATTTGGGTAAAGGCCTCCTCCAGTGCGCTCCAGCTTTCCCTATCTTTAGCTCGCTCAGTCCACTTTTTTCCCGCTATGGCTATGATTTCGTCACTCCATCGTTTCATAGGTCTTCCCTTCCGTCTTTTCCCACTAGGTCCATTCCATTTCGTAGCTTCTTCTGTCCATCGCTTGTCGCTGTATCGTGCTACGTGCCCAGCCCATCGCCATTTCGCCCGTAGACTGTACTGTAGGACATCGATTAACCTGGTCTTCTTTCGAATAAATTCGCTTCTTATTTTGTTTATTTTTCTTATTTTTAAAAGGCTTCTTTCCATTGCTTTCTGCCTAGCGTTGTTTTTATTTTAGTGCTGTAAGTCCTTGTCTGGCATCCATACGTAAGAGTTGGCAGAATGCATGTATCCATCACTGTTTTCATCAGGTGTAGCGGATATTTGCCTTTCATAATTTCTTTAAGAGACCAGTATTTTTTCCAGCCTATATTTATACGGCGTTCGATCTCTTTCTCTTCGCTTTTATCTTCAAATGATAGTTCTTTTCCTAGGTATATGAAATTATTTCCCCAAATCGGTGTCTCTCGGGATCGTGCCAAGAAGGCTGGCAGCATTGCTATGTTGAATAGCAATGCCAGCCTTCTTGGCACCAAGAGGATTGAGACACCGATTTGGGCCATGTTTTATTCTTGTAATTAGTCTTAAGTTATCTTCCTTATATTTATACAGATAAGTAAAATTGAATTGTCAGGCTACTTTTATCAAAAAAATAACATTAGTGTTCCGTGGGCCACACACGAAATTAAGTTTTTTTACTTAATAATATTAAAATTTCCACCCACATTTCACCGTATATGATTAAGGCCCAACGTGACAGAGGGTGAGTCCATCGCCATCTCAGGCACTATACATACATCTTTGAATTACTTCTCAGAAATTCAAAGATGTATGTATTCCTCACGATGTTTTCCCTCACCGTGAAGCACGTGGTGTGAAATCACTTGCACTCAAGTTTTTTTAGAAAAACTCATTGGTACAGGCCCCGCTGGGATTCGAACTTGCGGCGCGTGCGTAGCAGGCGACTGCTCTAAGCCCGAGGCCACCACGGCTCTATTAGACATAAATAAACAAATATATTTTGAATTTAAATACTTAGAATTATAGTTTAACAGAGATCATCCCCTTAAAGCTGAATTGACCTTATCATAATTCATATTGATAACTAATAATTAGCAAATACGTCATAGTGAATGCCCATCAAACTGTCATCTACAATATGCACCGGTCACACCAAACGTGTTATTTTATTATATTGAGTTATTTATATATTCGCAATAATGGTGCACAGGAGAACTTCATACTGAAGGATTTTGACGGAAAAAAACATAGGAGTGGATGTTCTATGTAATTAGGCTAAACTTCTAAAGTAAATCTAATAAACAGACATACACACATATTCCCCTTATATATTCTCCGAAGGGGTAGGCAGAGGTGCTATAACAACACCCACTTTTCACAATAAACACATATATAATTCATACATGCATGTGGCATTGAAATAAAAATAACTACATAATAAAAGTTGAAATTAATCTTCTTTAGTCATAAAAGGGATTTCTTTTAAAAAAAATTAAGTAGTCATAGTGGATCCCAATTGCCATTACGGCTTTCTACGCAAGCGACGCAAGTTCAAATCCCAGTGGCCTATACCAATAACGTTTTCTACATAATAACGTGCAGTGGGCTCAGAAGGTTGCTTTTGTTAAGAAAAACCTGGCAGGTGTTGTAATAACAAAACCTACTTTTCACCGAATATGATTAAATACCAACGTGATGGATGGTGAGTCTATCGCTGTCTCAGACACTATACATAAATCTTTGGATTGATTTACTTCTCAAGTTTCCTCACGATGTTTTCCTTCACCATGCGCCGTGTGGTGTGAAATCACTGCACATAAGTTTTTAGAAAAACTCATTGGTACAGGCCCCTATGGAATACAACCTTGTGTCGCTACACTACACATAATACTATAATGCATAACAGAATATATAAAATACAACCTTTTAAGGCCACAGTCTAAATGGGACTTACTTTTCGGGACACAACGTGAAGTACCCTTAAATAATTATATATATTAGATGCGTGTTAGTATAGCATAATATACCAAGACAATGATACTGCTATTTGATAGATATATAAACATTAATTTGGTGAAACATAATAATTACATACATACATATGCTCACGCCTATATTCCCCGAAGGGGTAGGCAGAGGTGTTGTTATCACAACACCCACTTTTCACCGATTTTGATTAAGTGCCAACGTGACAAATGGTGAGTCTATCGCCGTCTCCGGCACTATACATACGTCTTTGAATTGCTTCTCAGAAATATGCAGGTTTCTTCACGATGTTTTCCTTAGAAAAACTCATTGGTACAGGCCCCGCTGGTATTCGAACTTGCGTCGCTTGCGTAGCAGGCGACTGCTCCAACCCCGAGGCCACCACGGCTGCTTTACATAATTATTGAGTACAACAAATCGATTGCAACCAACAGTATAAGAAACAATTATTAATATTATGATTATCAATAAATATTAGTAAAATATTAGTTCCACATTGCGTTCATAAGGTTGTAAATCGCGTAAGCTTGTTGGCAAAGCTGGAACAAAGAAAATACAAAGTATGAACAAAGTAACCTATTTCAAGAAAGGAGGTTGTCAAATCGAATATATCTGGTTTTATCAGATACATTACCATAAGCCCTTATTGCCATCAGAGTTCCACTGTGTGTCAGTGACAGACTTATACACGCCATATACATCTGTCTCATAATAAGAGTTAAACTATCATGATAATGACAGGTCATGGCAGGGCCTCCGTTCTTCCTTCTTCACCACAAAATTCATGGTTAACGGCGAGTAGCTGGCTTATTCCCAGACATCCATTATTTCATTACCATCACCTCCACGGCTTTTGTTTTGGCATACAAATAAATTCCTCGACATCCAAAAATTCATACATTTTTATACAAATTTCATACATTGGTTCCCGGGACCTCCAGGTCCCGGGAACCAATGTATGAAAATATATTTCCATTTCTGTTAGGGGCCATCCATAAATTACGTCACACGCTCATCATCTTCCTGCCCTTTTTCCCATGTTATTTGTGGTCGGCGCAATGTGTTCTTCTCTTCCATTTCTCTCTATCAGCCGTCATATCTGTATTCACTCCTATTTTAGCCAGATCATCTTTCACACAATCCATCCACCGTTTCTTAGGACTTCCTTTCCCTTTGTAACCATCCACATACATATACAAAACTTTTTTGGCAACATTATCCTCATCCCTCTATAATATGTCCACACCACGACAAATGTTTATTCTTCAACTTATCAGTCACTGGTGCTACTTTCTGACTTCCCCTTATATACCCATTCCTTACCTCGTCCAATCTCGTTACGCCACACATCCATCTCAACATCCGCATCTCAGTTGCATGCAGCTTTCTTTCATCCGTCACCTTTGCGGCCCAACATTCTGATCCATATAGGACGGCAGGGCTTAAATTACGTCACACGTTAAGGGGGAGATTTCAGAAACGCTGATCAAATTTGATAATTTCTAAATGTAAATTTATTCTTTTATTAAAACATGTGACGTCACACTAGGGAGGGCGGAGTCTCACAAATGTGATAAGCTGTGACAAGAACGGGATGAGGGGCAAAAAATCATGAAATTCGTGAGGCGAATTATACTGCTAACCCCATATTTCATGTTCAATTCAATACTTATATCGACCTCTGCAATTAAAACACCAATACAAAACCACACTCAACACTTAAATGGGCAATCGGTTCCTTTGCCTAGGCTTAGGGACCACGTTGCCATCGCCTGAACACAGGCGTATACTTACATCAGTAAATGCATCCAGGCTAACTGTCCGGAACATGGTCCGGATGGCGGTCGGACGCAGCGCCCGGGTCAGCATGATGACCAGCGAGGACCGGACACTGCGGTCGTACTCCTGCTCCCATCCACACATGAACAGTGCCATGCGCACCTCCTCACCCTATAAACGAATATTATTTAAATGGTAAGTTGTTCATTCAGTAGGCCGAAGATAATATTAATGCATACTTTTTCCATGAGTAAGTCACTGCAGAAACAGGGAGTACTGCTGATGAGTGTACCGCCGATGATGAATGCAATCAATTCCACGCTGAAATCGTTGCGGTGGATAGACTGCAAATATGTAATAATGCAGTAAAGCAATACATCGTTCGTACCTATTTATTTAACAGTGGGTATACTACCTCCATCAGTTCATAGAGTGCTAATGGCAGCATAATAGCAGATCCTTTCATGGACACTTCGTACATCACTCGGAAGCACGACTTGATATCATTTGTAAAACTGTGAACAATGCAGCATACACATTAATGACTTATGGTAATTTACTTGACATCACAGAGCATAGTGAGGAGCTAATGCACATGTTGCTATTGCGCATATCATTCGAACAGCAAAGTTAAGCAATCCTATCCCTAGCCAGTAATTAGATGTTATGCACGAGTTAAGCACGGTCCCGGTTGCCAATTTATCATCTTTGGCAATCGTTTCAGGTCAGTCGGAGGTCAAAAATAGTCACACAAAATAGACATAACCAGATTGCAGATTTTCCTTGTTAAAGGGGTTGCGAAGGTTAGACGGCAGAAGTTTCGTATAAAAATCCGGTGATCGGCCACATCGGGTTGAACCAATTGCCGATCCCAACAATGTATGTGATAGGGCCAGGGAGGAGCATAGTCCAGTTAGCACCGGTTATTCAATAACTGGACGAGATACTACGTATTTGAACACTCCAACAATTCTACGCGTATAAAGTTGATTTTATAAAGTGGCAGACTAACTTTTTTGCATTTAAATTCATCTGCTAATAATAATTAAAGATCACCTTTTTAGTCCGCTTTCGTTTGAACGTTTTCATAAATTTTATTTGTTTCAGGTTTGTCTAGTTTGTGTGGTCATTGTCAAATACATTCTAAAATGTTCCCTGATCCCGCGGTATTTAAAGTCTCTTTTACATAGCCACAGTGTGAATTATTTGTTCTACATACAGAGCAAGGTCGCAATGCTTCTTTGTATGTACTAGCGAAATATTTTCTATTACCTGTACAAAAATTGCAATCGCTTCGCTATATCCTTTAGTTCTTCATGCAATTCTTCACGAGAGCGTCCATTATACAAAGTGTCAATCCGATTTTTCAACAGTTCCAACTGACCGCAGACATGGTACATGAATAACGGACCCAAAGGCACAAATGCTGTGTATATTAAGCTACCATAAACATTTAAATGCATTTGTGAGCCAGTGATCAGAAAAACATTGACCATATTCCTTGCCACGATGTCGGGATAGTCAAGATCTATATACGACGCGAATCTAAATTCATCCTTCAATGTGTAGTATACCGTTTTAAAAATATATCGTGATACTAAAAATGCGAATTCACATGTCACAAGAATAAACCATTGTTTTGATATCCACTTCCCTTTAGTCGCGTATTTCAAGACAATTGCCTGTTCGTCTTTAGAAAGGTGTTTGCTGGTTTCAAAATCTGCTTTCATTGTTGCGATGATACTTTTCAGTGTGTCCTGATAATATACCATGATGAGGTATTGGAATGTGGTAACAATGTAGACTAGAATATATACTGCGTTAGTACACAGTCGGGTGAAGTTCATGGTCTTCAAATCATGGTAAATAATTGTATATATCATGTTAATTGGGCATAAAGTAAAAAGCCCTTGACAAATCACATATTTGATCAGCCATTTCTTGTCTCTGGCTACATCAGGATGAGAATAGGTGACTCTCATCGCTTTAACGGTCCAGTAGAATTGTTTATCGAAGTCTATATTCATGTTGATAACGTGTTGCAAGTGAACAGTGATCTGATTCAACTGGCACGTTACTAAAGTGTCGACGATTCTTAAGTGGAAGCAATCTGCAAAAGAATTGAGAGATGGGTCCGAAGGATTTGATGGCAGTACTTATATGAATTTGTTCTGTTACTGTAAGAATATATTTATTTAATATTTATGCAGGATGTAGAAGTACGACGCTTAACTTAAGGTAAAGGATTTTTTATCAGATCATCACCGCTGACAGGAGATAATATAAAGCAGGCGAGCATAAACAACATCATCTCCCTGGCCTTATCCCATACATTGTCGGGGTCGGCACTTGATTCAACCCGATGTGGCTGCTCACCTGATTTTTATACGACGCGACTGCCATCTGACCTTCACAACCCCTTTTATGAGGAAACTGTGATCTGGGTTAAACCACTTGTCAGACTATTTTAGGCCTCCGACTGACCTGTAACGATTGCCAAAGATGATAAATTGGCAACCGGGACCGACGGCTTAACGTGCTCTCCGAGGCACGGAGGGAACTCGGGCGGTCACCCATCCAATTACTGGCTAGGGTTAGGGTTGCTTAACTTCGCTGATCGAATGATATGCGCAATAGCAACTGTGCCACGAGCTTCGCCGGGCGTGCATAAACAACATGAATTTGGAAAAGGTAGAAATTATGAAAATATTATACAACAAAACATACAAACATACACATATAATTTATATAATTGTGCAAATGTATATGACATAGAATGCCATGATTGAGGAAAGTACGTGATTAACCCAAGAATATGTTTTGACACTTTCAAAACACAAGTTAACAAGAATCTGAACTCCGACTCCTAAATACTGCTGAGCCGCTTTATTATTCGTTCATCGGATCCAGTTGCTCAAAAACTCATGTCATAGAGTCATTTTTAGATATGAATTCTGTTCACTCGGTCGGCGTCAGACGTGAGCCAGTTCTAAATGAACGACTCAAGTGAGCAGTTTCTCTGTCGAGTAATACAAGCCTATTGGAAAATCCAAAGTTTGAGGCTCGTTCCACTTACTCAGAAGGCTAGTTTCCAAAACAGTGGTCAATTCTTCGACAATCATTAGTGTCTTACCAGGGCCTGAACTAAATAAATCATTTTAAATTTCACCTTACTCCCCTGACAACTTCCTGTTTATATCTCAGCGACGAACTGAACGCCGAGTTTCACTACACAATTATGAGATCATAAATAATATGAGGATTTGAAAGTATTTAAAAAAAAATAGATATTTTGAATTTAGTTACGTATTGATGGGATCACCCACTTAAGCTGACTAGGCATACACATAATAATTTGCTGCAACATTGTGAACGCTAATCAAACTGTCATCGAAAACGTCAGTCACACGTGTTGTCTTCCATATAAATATTTATAAACAAATTATTGTTTTGATAGAAAAATTACGAGTAATACTTTATTATTTCGAAGCAAAGCGAGGCTAGGGTCTTGAGTCACTTTATGTACTGCTGCAAACTAGATTAAAATTCGATGAGTAGCTTAAGAGATCTGCGAATGTCTTCATTTTTGAAAGAAGCATACAGTAGGTAGACGTGTTGTGCCAACAATACCCATTTTCACCGAAGGTGATGATGAGGCACCAACGTGGATGGGGAGTCTATCGGCGGCGCCGTCTCAGGCACAATACACATGTATTTGAACTTTGGTTCAGGCCTTGCTGAGTTTCAAACTTAGCAGCAGAAGGTGACCACTCAAACCTCAAAGCCGCCACGGCTCTTGTCTAATTAATTTAAGAAATTACATACATCAAACATAAGGAAACTAGCTTGGTATCGCAGCTTCGCTTGGGTGTTAGAACGTTTCACATTCAAATTTGAACCCTCCATCCACCCTCAAAGGGATGAAATTCGGAAAAGCCTTTTCTTAACACCAATATTATTGAATACGCCCAGTGTCCTTTTCGTTTCAAAAGGATTGTCTCTTTAGTCAAATAGTTAAAGTTTATAGTGCTGACAAAAAATCGGTTATTTTTATCGTAAAATAAATAATACTAAAATTGTTCGCATAATTTGTTAAGCTAAATTCAGCCTTGTGGCTCATAGAAATTAGATGAATAATTATCAGACTTAAGAGTTTGTGAAAAGCTTCTCTTAGCTACGCTTGCCTGAGAGCTTTTCCGACGCTAATAAGAATCTTTGATAGGACAAGATTAATTGGAAAACAAACTAATGGCTTTTATGTAACAAACAGTTTAAGGCTAGCCGCACACACGCAATAATATTTTCAATAAAGTGCATATTGACAATAATATTGTGTGTGAACGGCAATCTTAAGTGAGTCTACCGCCACCTCAGGTACTATACATACATCTGCCTGGCCTTATCCCATACACTGTTGGGGTTGGCACTTGATTCAACCCGATGCGGCTGATCACCTGATTTTTATACGAAGCGAATGCCATCTGACCTTCGCAACCCCTTTTACATGGAAAATCTGTGATCTGGGTTAAACCAGTTGTCAGACTATTTTAGGCCTCCGACTGACCTGTAACGATTGCCAAAGATGATAAATTGGCAACCGGGACCGACGGCTTAACGTGCTCTCCGGGGCACGGAGGAAACTCGGGCGGTCACCCATCCAATTGCTGGCTAGGGCTAGGGTTGCTTAACTTCGCTGATCGAATGATATGCGCAATAGCAACTGTGCCACGAGCTCCTCCTCAGGTACTATACATACGTCTTTTGAATTCACTGCACATAGGTTTTTAGAAAACTTATTGGTACAGGCCCTGGGATTAGAACCACAGGGCCACCACGGCATCGTATTGAATAAATACCAAAAAAAAATACTTTTCTTGTGGATAAAAGTAAAAAGTCGGCGATTAAATGTTATTAATATTCTTGTGAGGGCACAATGCTGACGGACCGTCAAATAACCAATGATTAACGACCACCCATTGTTTGCTTACCGTCATTGTAACCAGCTGGTACAAAAGTCCACACTGAAGATTCCGGGACAGCAAAAATTTTTTTGACGAAAATATTTTTTAATATCACAGGAAATCCTCGCTCTCCTGTCAGCTCACGTCACGTCCGGAATTAAGGATGATATTGTTATGAACAATTTTTACTTGCTGTAGGTTTTAAGGGTTCCCGTACTAAGGGGTGCCAACGGAACCTTAATGCTGAGCCGTTTTCCGTTCAGTCTGTCAGTCTCACATCAGTCTGTCCCACAAACCTAAATGGATAGAGATAAATTTTCACAAAATGTGTATTTTTTTTTTAAGAGGAGCTCGTGGCACAGTTGCTATTGCGCATACCATTCGATCAGCAAAGTTAAGCAACCCTAGCCCTAGCCAGTAATTGGATGGGTGACCGCCCGAGTTTCCTCCGTGCCTCGGAGAGCACGTTAAGCCGTCGGTCCCGATTGCCAATTTATCATCTTTGGCAATCGTTACAGGTCAGTCGGAGGCCTAAAAATAGTCTGACAACTGGTTTAACCCAGATCACAGATTTTCCTCGTAAAAGAGGTTGCGAAGGTCAGATGGCAGTCGCTTCGTATAAAAATCAGGTGATCAGCCACATCGGGTTGAATCAAGTGCCGACCCCAACAATGTATGGGATAAGGCCAGGGACGATGCTGTGTATGTATTGTTGATTGCCCCATACAAGAAACTGTTTTTTACATTTCTCTGCTGTATTCTACGGTGATACGGAAAAATAGCAATAATTTGTGTTGATTATATACCTGCTTGCGTCTTAAGAAAATCCATGTGGTAAAGCCATTTTTTTCTTATAATATAGGTGTCTGAATAAACCCTAAGTTTATTCATAAATCTTTTAACGTTGTAACCAATTCCAAAAAAATAAATAACTTTCAACAACTATATTATATTTACACAAAAACAATAGCTATAAGAAGATTACAACACCAACATGATTTAAAATCAAGAGCAATAATTAATAATAAAAAAAACTAATGACAGTCAATAATAATTCAATATTTGAATTATTTCTTCTTTATTTACATGGCCAGCCATGAGTAGGTCTGAACCTTCTTGGCTCTCACAATAAATTAGACAGTATCTCAATTGTATTTATCTGTATATTTTGTTTAACTGCCAGCTACATCCATCCAGCAAGATACATCCATTTATAAAACCAGCCTGTATGTATATAACGTACGACCTGTTACTGGCATGTGTGCGAGTGGTAATGTCGTGTGTGACGTAGTATTGTGATAGTTGTATGACACACGAGTCGGCCCCTGGTGGCATCCTCCACAATTTATAGCACAAATAACGGTAAGGGTTGCTATGTTATACGTGTGTGTGTTCTAAAGTCTTAAAAGTGCATTTTGAAACATATCTTTTGGTGGATAAATGATCCTTCCAATAGCTGAACGGTTATCTTTCTTATCGAAGATGATTAAGTGCCAACGTGATAGATGGTGAATCCATCGCCGTCTCAGACACTTTACATACGTCATTGAATTACTTCTAAGAAATATGCAGGTTTCCTCACGAAGTTTTCCTTCACCGTAAAGCACGTGGTGTGAAATCACTGTACATAAGTTTTTTTAGAAAAACTGGGATTCGAACTTGCGTCGCTTGCGTAGCAGGCGACTGCTCAAACCTCAAGGCCACCACGGCACAGTTCAACACAAAATTACTTTAATGTTATGTAGATATTGGCATTGCAATTCACTCGTATTTTCCTTTACATAATACTTTCGACATAAGTAACTTTATTAAGCACTAAGAAAATGCAAATTCAGTAGAAACATCTTTCGACGACAAACTCTAGGGGTTAAAAATGAAGGGTACACAAGTAATTCATGTGTCTGAGCCTCTAGGGGTGCATTCGCTGGGACGAGAATATGGTGTTTCTGAAGGTTGTTGAGAGACTTACATATGTATGGGGATGTTCGCTTGATTTTATTAAAGATGGCGTCATTTTTATCTGTAACAATTTACCCGGATGATTTTGTAAGAAATAAATAATATACTGAATATTTACCTTATCTAATATATAAAATTCTCGTGTCACAGTTTTCGTTGCCATACTCCTCCGAAACGGCTGGACCGATTTGTATGAAATTTTGTGTGCAGATCGGGTAGGTCTGAGAATCGGCGAACATCTATTTTTCATCCCCCTAAATGTTAGGGGTAGTCCACCCCAAAAAAAAAATGCCAATACAACGTATGCCGGGCACAGCTAGTGTATTATATTTTGCTGTGCGAAAAAACCAATAACATTTAAGTTACTCCTTGTAACAGTTATTTGCCAGTGGAAACCCCATTAAAGTCGGTCCAGCCTTTTCAAAGATAAGTCGGAACAAACAAACAGAAAGATTATTTCTAAAAATTTACTGCTCATTTTCTTTGTAACTATCATATATACTCTCATAAGCATTTAGTGAAAAGCTGTTAGCTGGAATTACGAATCAACACTTCAGTTTTATTTATGTGTATATACATTAGCTCACCCACTTTTCACCGAATATGATTAGGTGCCAACGTGAGAGATGGTAAGTCTATCGCAGTCTCAGGCACTATATATAAGTTTTGGAATTATATTTTATGTGTATGGGTATAGTTTTATCTTCTTAAGTAAAGACAGACATTCCTAAAGATTGGTGGAATGAAGGTTAAAATGTTCACGGTGAATGCCAAGATAATATGAATTAAGACCCCCATGATTCAAATAGATTTCCCCCATAATATCTAACACTTTGACAAATCAGGCTTTTAACTTGCTCTGTCAAAATTTCACCCTTTTCGTGCAAATTTCCATAAATTTTCGGAACGTCCTGTGCAAAAACTCTGTTATCATTGTGCAATTTGTTCGGACGTTACAAATCACTTCAATTTGTAATCACCGGGTGAAATTCGTGACGTCACATAATGGCGGACCGGTCCGTTCAAGGGTCGTGCTGCAAACGAAGGTAATTGGGTTTGAAGCCTTCTTTTGTGTCATTGTGTTCAGAATTGTTACGTTTTCTGTAAAATGACGTCACCATAGCGATGTCAATCAACGTTCTCATTTAATTTTTTTTTCTTTATTTAGTACGAAAGATTAAGAGATTTGTTGTCAAATAAGGCCTAAGCACGGTATACATATGTGCTTACTAAAAACAATATGGAATCTAGGAACCACTCGTTTGAAATGACACACACACGTTCGCTTCGGTAATGTCAGTAAGAGGTGTCACTTCATGGCCGTGAATGTATATACGTCATTTACATGTGTTCAGACATTTTTTTACTGGAAATTAAGGCGATAGTAAAATTAAGCTTGATGGCATATCGGTTCATCTACAATATATCTATCAACGCACAGCCCAAACCACTGGACGGATCGGGCTGAAATTTGGCATGCAGGTAGATGTTATGACGTGTGCATCCGCTTAGAAAGGATTTTCATTAATTCTACTCCCAAGGGGATAAAATAGGAGATGAAAGTTTTTATGAAATGTTGTAAATTTTAAAACCGATATATTATATAAAACAGGAATGAGTTTTTATTAAACTGAAGATAACGTATAACTAAAAACCTAAAAATATAATCTAATAACTAAAAACCTTAAGCAATATAATATTATTACTGTTACATAAATAAAAACCTTAAAAATATAATCTAATAACTAAAAACCTGAGTGAAAAAGAAAAATATAATAAAAATAAAAATTATAAATAAAACACGGAATTTAAATTAGTGTCTGCGGGAATGGTGCCCAGTAAGCTGGCTGTGTTACCTCGATGGATCGCTAAGCAAATCCCCTGACCGAGGTAAGAACCAGCTCGACCCTCACCAGAGACGTCAACCAGGCGTTTTGAAAGATCCTTAAAAAGGACTTTCGCATTTGGCCCCCATGGCCCCAAAGTATGTATATTAATTAAGTAAAATATATTATTTAAAGGAGTCCCTGTAGGCAAGGTTCCGAAGATACTGGCAGCATTCCCCCTATGAATGCCCCCCATATTTAAAACTAAATCTACGCGAGTAAAACCGCGGGGAAAAGCTAGTAATTCAATAAAATTTCATCCTATTTAGTTAGCATACATAATATATTACATACGCTCACGCCTGTATTCCCCGAAGGGGTAGGCAGAGGTATTGTAATAACAACACCCATTTTTCACCGAAGATGATTAAGTGCCAACGTGACACATGGTGAGTTCATCGTCGCCTCAGGCACTTTACATACGTCCTTGAATTACTTCTTAGACATATGCAGGTTTCCTCACGATGTTTTCCTTCACCGTAAAGCACGTGGTGTGAGATCACTGTAAATAAGTTATTTTTGGAAAAACTCATTGGTACAGGCCCCGCTGGCATTCGATCTTGCGTTGCTTGCGTAACATACGACTGTTCAAACCTCAAGGCCACCACGGCTCTCATAATATATTACACCGTGAATTAAACCAGGGACAATGAAAATTATTTATTCAGTTAAAGCATTGGTCGGTAAAGGCTTAGTTAAATTCGCGACAATTAAAAACGATTCGGAAACTAGCCCTCTTAGACGAACCGGCAATAAACGTAGCTAGGTACATTTCATCTACTAACTCCTGAAGCCCTCCAAATTGGCAGTAAAGTATCGTATTCTATTCTCTCTACTTTTTAAAGTTTAAGTATCCAGACCGTTCCCAAGAGTCCTTTTTTTTATCTATATACAGATAAATAAAATAGAGGTACAAAATTAACAGCTTTTCACTTCATGCATATGAGTTTATAGGGTATTAAAACACAATTTTTTTATTCTGTCAGTCTGTTTGTTCCAGCTAATCTCTGAAACAGCTGGACCGATTTTAACGGGACTTTCACTAGCTGGTAGCTGATGTTTCAAGGAGAAACTTAGGCTACTTTTATTTCAAAAAAAAATATTAGGGTTCCTCAAAGTGAAGTATAAAACTAAATCTACGTGAGTGAAGCAGCTAATAAATATTATATTTTCTTTTAAAATTCAAAATTTTCTTTTCTTAAATAACCCTTTCATTACAACTGATTGAAACTTTACTCAAAGCAACGAGAGCTCCCACCGGTTTATGCTAAGTATGATATAAAAAGCGCAAGATACAATTTTAATGAGCGTCTTATGTAAACTAACGGGCCAGCTGCAGTGTAAATAATAAAGAAAAAAGCATAAAATTAGCTCTTCTAGTTAAAATGCCGGCGACAACGGAGCCGACATAAAGAGACTGCGAATAAAAAAGTTTAGCTACTGCTATAGTTTGGACGTTGAGGTCTGTCGGTACTGGAAGAGATTAGCGAAATAATTAATAAGTTTTATTCCACTTACTTTCAGCTCCCATTTGACCCCTTTAGCGGGGGATTGCGGGCACGCGCTTTACGGTGAAGGAAAAAATCGTGAGGAAGCCTGCATAACTCAGAGAAGTCTGCCTGAAACAGCGATAGACTCACCATCTGTCACGTTGGCACTTAAGCATCTTCGGTGAAAAGTGGGTGGGTGTTGAATACAGGCGTGAGTATATTATGTGTGTATGTATGTATGTACGTCCTGAGATTAGCGCATTTAGCCAAACAAACAAAAAACTCTTCAGATTTATAATATTATAGTCAAAATTTCTAGATGAAAACACAAGTGTCATTTTGACAGCATTATGGATGACCTCCTGTGCGCGAGATTTGATCTGAAGTTGGCGTCATAATCGATGTTTATTACGTGGTGATGACATTCCAAGCGTGTCACAAAATGCGTAGTTTGCATTTGATGCTATCATCATCTTGACCCTGGCCTTATCCCATACATTGTTGGATTCAACCCGATTTGCCTGATCGCCTGATTTTTATACGGATTTTAAACGGCTGTCATCTCGCCTTGGCAACCCCTTTTACGAGAAAAATCGGTAATTTAGGTTAAACCAGTTGTCAAACTCTCTTAGGCCTCCAACTGGCCTATGAAGGTTGCCAAGGATGTTAAATTGGCAACCGGGACCGACGGCTTAACGTACACGGCCATCCATCCAACTGGTTGAGTTATGGTATTATGGCTTAAGTTCGCTGATCGAATGATATGCCCAATAGCAACTGTGCCACGAGCTTCTCTGATACCATTGCAATATAAAAAGGCCCACATCTAGTAGATGTAATTCCGTGTCGGTTCCAGCAGTTAAAGTTTTTCCAAGGGGCTTTTTAGGAATTCTTGGCGATTGCACTCGCCGGGTGATGCACAAAAGTTAACACTTGCAATTTCGGCCCCACAACGCGACGTTCGGCTAACTACGTCTTTGACTTGAGGTTCGAAAACACTTCTAGAATGATACCTTCGACTTTACTAATGTAATCTTTTATGAGATTTTTCCTTCCTTTTTTTATTAATATAGCATGCAAGAAGGCCAGGACCTATTTTGCTACTGGCCTTCTACAATTAATTCACGTTATTATTATGAGATATGCAGTTCTGATCCCCACTTTTGATCCATTCTTCGAATTTGCTTTTAAT
The DNA here is from genome assembly GCA_929442735.1 of Watsonalla binaria. Lineage (NCBI taxonomy): Eukaryota > Metazoa > Arthropoda > Insecta > Lepidoptera > Drepanidae > Watsonalla > Watsonalla binaria. The sequence goes on from OV838938.1 coordinate 8,332,130, forward strand.
AGCAACGTATTGTTACTGATTATTATTGTGTTGTAAAATTTTGATATGGTACATACATACATATGCTCACGCCTGTAATCCCCGAAGGGGTAGGCAGAGGTGCTGTAATCACAACACCCACTTTTCACCGAAGATGATTAAGTGCCAACGTGACAGATGGTGAGTCTATCGCCGTCTCAGACACTTTACATACGTCATTGAATTACTTCTCAGAAATATGCAGGTTTCCTCACGATGTTTTCCTTCACCGTAAAGAACGTGGTGTGAAATCACTGTACATAAGTTTTTTAGAAAAACTCATTGGTACAGGCCCCGCTGGGATTCGAACTTGCGTCGCTTGCGTAGCAGACGACTGCTCAAACCCCGAGGCCACCACGGCTCTATGGTGATATGGTGATTGATTCAATTAATTTAGATTAAATGATTTTATTCAGTGTAAGCCATTTCGTATTGTCATATTTTTTTATGAAAAATTAATAATCACCTTATTTTTATTTTTTTTTGTCTTCAAACTAGCACCTGCCATGTCTGTCAAAGGTTGACTGGTAGAGAATGCCTATGGCATTAAGTCCGCCTGTGCATCTATTGTAATGCAGGAAGCTGGTAATAAATAAAAAAAAAAATAAACACATACATGAGCGCCTAGTTCTTTTGTAGTGTTATTTTGAAGTCCTAGTGGCTTTTGAATTAAGCACGCAATTATTTTGAAAAAATACTCACGAATTTCTGTAAATTTAACTATGAATTAAATTATTATTCAGGTTGTTTTAATTCTTACACGCCACATCTGCCCTCGCAGTAATGTAAAACACTTGCCTATAAAGGGGGCAGTAAAACCTAATGGGCCAAAGTTTTGGGCGTCGTATGTTTTATACGTCCTGCTTTATATAAACACACCACACCCCATTGTACATAGCATAGTATACGTGAAGAGATTAATGCAGATGTATAGACATGGAATTGGAAGGAACAATAAGAAGTTTTCTGTACCCCAAGTACCAGGTTTTACCATGTTTTTATTATTAGCGTACATACATATGCTCACGCCTGTATTCCCCGAAGGGGTAGGCAGAGGTGTTGTAATAACAACACCCACTTTTCACTGAATATGATTAAGTGCCAACGTGACAGATGGTGAGTCTGTCGCCATCTCAGACACTTTACATACGTCATTGAATTACTTCTCAGAAATATGCAGGTTTCCTCACGATGTTTTCCTTCACCGTAAAGCATGTGGCGCGAAATCACTGTACATAAGGTTTTAGAAAAACTCATAGATACAGGCCCCGCTGGGATTCAAACTTGCGTCGCTTGCGTAGCAGGCGACTGCTCAAACCTCAAGGCCACCACGGCTCGGCATCGTTAGCGTATTTTTTACTCATTTTGTATGGGAACGTTAAAAGCGCCCCAAGCGGCGAGTGTAGGAAGTTTTCGCAAAACCCAAGGTCAAGCGACATACGAACGTGTCAAAACCTTATAGTGGTACTGGTATGAGATGATACCCATGGCTCGCACGTTCTCGTCCTTCCCAAACCTAAGGTTGTGGAACGAACTCCCCAAATGGTATTCCCAAAGGGTTACAGCATGGGGTTATCTAAGGATGTGAAGAGATATTTACAGGGTTGCTGTTATTGCAAGCGACTATAGGCCGCGGTCACCACTTACCATCAGGTGAGTCGCTTGTTTGCCACTTCAGTAGTGTAAAAACACAGTTTATAAAAATTGCGTCCCATTTTCTATGTAAATATTTTTATACGTTTAAGGTAGCAACGCGGAGAGCCAGTCTGATGGTAAGCGGCTATAATGCGGTGACACTTACCCTTACTTACTCAGTACCTACCTTATAATAAAGATCTAGTTTTTACTTTGAATTCTTCCACGTCATGATTTTAAGTGATCTTGTCGAGTTATTTCAAATTTCAGCATAATAACTTGTGCGCTTGCTATTACATATAACTTTTTAAGATTTTACACATAACTTTCAACCCCCATTGAACCCCTATAGGTAGAATTTCAGAAACCCTTTCTTATTGGCTACACCTTACAATTAACTTGCTCTCTGAATTTCATATTATATTTAATTTCATTCAGTCAGTCAGAACTTTCGGCTTGAAGAAATTTATTTCACAAAAAAAAAATAAGATACAAATTTATTATTCACGTATATAAGAGAAAAAAAATTATAAACTACTATAGTACATTTTTGGCATTGAAACTGCCAAAGTTAACAAACATTTAAGTTTATCTAGAAGGATGTACATCATTAGTCTTTTCTTAAATACAGTGAGAGATGTAGAACTTTACATGGTTTGGTAGCTTGTAGAGTTGTCCCTCAAATCTGATATTCTTCTTTCCGTATAAGGTTTGAATTGTAAATGTATAGATATAGACCATAATTACACAACCATTCTCAAGTAAGTTTCCTTTGTTAACCGAAATTTAACTATTCTCCCATATACATACAGTTTCTAGTGTAGTAGAATCTACACAAACTCTCCGATCCAATACAAAACTTACCTAATAGAGAGTGAGCTCCAATTACTGCAACTGAAAACTTAGCTCGTCTCCAAATTGTACGGATCAAATTTGCAGAACTAGGTGTCCGTCGACTGTTGGTTGAATTAATTTCTAACTACTGTATTTAAAATAAAATAAAATAAATTTATTCATAACAAAATACATATAGGAGCGAAAAGGTTTGTCGTAACAATAGATTATAGTTGTTATGAATTGGACCCAGCTCAGCATAATCTGGCTGTCACGGTGATGACAACCATCACTGATCTTCCGCTAGGACCAAGGCGTGACGTCACAGCACGGTCACACTGGCAGTGGCCACAATACAACTTAATCTGAATACAATGTGATAAAAACATAAACAAGAACTAATACAACTAAGATAAACAAACAAATATTTTACAGAATAATACAAATTGTAAGTATAGTATTAATCATAGACACGGTTACAGAAAAATACAAATTGTAAGTATATAATCATCATTATACTAGTCTATTTTATTATATATTTAAGTAGCTTTTTAGTTAGTATAGTAATCAAATGATTTATTGGCAGACTAGCAGACGTCACGAGGTTTCACCCGCGTAGTTCCCGTTCCCGTGGAAGTACGGGGTTAAATATAGTCTATGTTACTCGCTGATGATGTAGCTCTTTTCCTGAAAGAATTATTCAAGTAGTTTCGGAGCCTATACAATGCAAACAAACAAACAAAACAATCAAATCTTTCCTGTTTATAATATTAGTGTAGATAATTAATTATGGTTAGAAAAAATACGCGAGGAGCACGTGGCACAGTTGCTTTTGTGCATATCATTCGATCAGCGAAGTTCCCCTTAGCCAGTAATGGGATGGGTGAGCGCCCGAGTTCCTTCCGTGCCTCGGAGAGCACGTTAAGCCGTCGGTCCCGGTTGACAATTTATCATCTTTAGCAGTCGTTACAGTTCAGTCGGAGGCCTAAAATAGTCTGACAACTGGTTTAACCCAGATCATAGATTTTCCTCGTTAAAGTTGTTGCGAAGGTCAGATGGCAGTCGTTTCGTATAAAAATCAAGTGATCAGCCACATCGGGTTGAATCTTTGGAATAAGGCCAGGGAGATGATGATCGTTAGAAAAAATACGAACACGAGGCAGGACTCGAAGTCGAAGTGCAATTGCTCTACAAAGTAAGATACGTAACCACAACAATTTTTTCAGTATTTATTTGTATGGGATATATAAAATGTGTCCATAATCTAATATTTATATATATAACAAAAAAGAAGGCTGTACTTTTGCCGATCTGATGGCTTAAAGTGCATTGCGTTATTAATATCGAGGCTCGTATGTTGATTATTTGAAAATCTAAAACTCAAGAGCATAATTTCATACTCATAAGATATGTATGATGTTCAAATAAAAAAGTATACGAAAGCAAACCGTATCACTCAAGAAAAGTAAAAATATTTTTACCTTTAAGCCCTCAGAGAGTAAAAGCACTTATTTAATTACTCAAGTTCATTGGATCGTCGAAATGAGAAGACATCAATCTTAGCAGCGACATATTTAAGCAAATACAAAGTTGAAATCCTTAACTTTGGTTGGAATTCATTTAAATTTTCTACAAATCGATGCGACTTTGATGAGTTGAATGCTCAAAGTGAATGAGTTATCTCTGGAATTGATAAATAAATTTTAAATTAATCGAGTAAAAACTCGAAAGATTTCAAGATTTGAAATTCGCGGAGTTACTAAGCAGATTGAGAATTTGATTGTAGAGATGAAAAACGGCATAGGTTTTTTTGAGGATTGAAATAAAATTAGGAAAAGTAAAAGAGTAGGTGACCTGAGAATTATATATTCATGACCGTTTTCAACAGTTTAAGATTACGATGAGATCATAAAATCAAAGCGAATGAAATCAATAACATCAATCAATCATTCAATCAAATCAATAATTCGATTTGACTTTCAACCACTTTAAAGTCGAAGATGTCAAAACGACATCTTTATACAGGATTATACATGCTACAGGTGATTCGGTTTCTTGTGTTGCGGAACCTGCAAGAAACTCAATTTTTGACTTTTGAAAAGAGTCAAAAATATTATACAATTCCTATAAATCACATTAGAAGATTTCGAATCCCAGCGGGGCCTGTAGCAAAGAGTTCTACAAAAAACTTACATACATACATACATATGCCCACGCCTGTATTCCCCGAAGGGGTAGGCAGAGGTGAGCATATTTTCCTTCACTGTAAAGCACGGTGTGTGAAATCACTGTACATAAGTATTTTAGAAAAACTAATTGGTACAGGCCCCGCTGGGATTCGAACTTGCGTCGCTTGCGTAGCAGGCGACTGCTCAAACCTCAAGGCCACCACGGCTCACAAAATACTTATGAGCAGAGATTTCACACCACGTGGTTTACAGAGAAGGAAAATATCGTGAGGAAACCTGCATATGTCTGTGAAGTAATTCAAAGACGTATGTATAGTGCCTGAGACGGTGATGGACTCACACTCTGTCACGTTGGCACTTAATCATATGCGGTGAAATGTGAGTGTTGTTGTTACAACACCTCTGCTTACCCCTTCGGAGACACATCTGGGCGTGAACATATTTATTTATTTATTCCATTATTTTCAAGGCAATTTAGAATAATTACATTCAATTATCTCCACTTGTCTTGTGAGAAACGTGGCCGTTAAATATTATTAAAATTAAAGTATGTTTAGAAAAATAACTTACCAAACAATGAAGTTCACAATCACCTTCATGTCCTATAACGAGGTCAAAGAAGCACTTGTTAGGGACAAGTGGAGGGAGCTTCATCAGCTACCGACATGAGTGTAATTCTTAAATGAATGTGTAAATTTTGTGTTCATTAGTCAATTAGTCTCGATGACAATATTAACACATTCACTGCTAACATTTCATGTTCTTCGTAAATTCTCTAACAGTTGGACGCACATACGCGTCGTTAGCAGTGAACGCGTTATACCAACCCAAATGGCAAAGATTAGTTGAAATGTGGAAATCACCTTTTGATCGCGACGGTTCTCGTTCTGGGAAAACTTTTGTTCTAACTGCAATAAAATAAAATAAAGAAACACTTGAGACTTTTTTCCTCTCTGCCTCTTTATCTTTGGAGACCTTTTTAAAAGGTTTATATTTGAGAAATACGGAAGAGAGCTTGCTGAGAGTATTATTGCGACAAACGTCTCCTGTAGCAAATATGTATTTGCACTTATTATTGTTTGCACTGCCAACTATTCTCGAGGGTAAGCAAGACGAATCACATAGGACGCTACGCACTAGCTCGAAGAAACGCCACAGTTTTTAACAGGACATTTAGAAAACAATATGCCTTGGAGACTCATATCACGCCTTCTCACGTATGGACTACTACCGTCATCAGCATCATCGCCCTGGCCTTATCCCATACATTGTTAGGGTCGGCACTTGATTCAACCCGATGTGGCTGATCACCAGATTTTTATACGAAGCGACTGCCATCTGACCTTCGTAACCCCTTTAACGAGGAAAATCTGTGATCTGGGTTAAACCAGTTGTCAGACTATTTTAGGCCACCGACTGACCTGTAACGATTGTCAAAGATGATAAATTGGCAACCGGGACCAACGGCTTAACGTGCTCTCCGAGGCACGGAGGGAACTCGGGCGGTCACCCATCCAATTACTGGCTAGGCTTAGGGTTGCTTAACTTCGCTGATCGAATGATATGCGCAATAGCAACTGTGCCACGAGCTCCTCTGACTACTTGGACTACTACCGTATCATCGGTTATTAAAAGCCAGAAGTCATCGGAAGACCGTTTTTTTCTTACATACATACATAATGTTCACCCCTGTATTCCCCGAAGGGGTAGGCAGAGGTGCTGTAATAACAACACTAAGTTTTCACCGAAGCTGATTATGTACCAACGTGACAGATGGTGAGACTATCGCCGACGTATGCACTATAGATACGTCTATTTGAATTACTTCTCAGACATATTCAGGTTTCCGCACGATATTTTCCTTAACCATAAAGCACGTAGTGTGTAATCACTGCACATAAGTTTTTAGAAAAACTCATTGGTACAGGCCCCGCTGGGATTCATACTTCTGCGCTTGCGTTGCAGGCGACTGCTCAAACCCCAAAGCTCAGTTTTTTGCTCTGTTTTTTTCACGAGAAATCACAATACGTTCCTTCAATACTAATTATGGCTTACGATGTTTTCACCAAATAAAACAAATAGTGAAATAATTTACTACTGATTGAATTTCTGAGAAAAAGTTAAATGGCATTTCCAATTCTTGCTTTACTGAAACCGTCAGCGCGCCACATACAAATGATTCTTTGGATTATTTTTTCAAACACTCACTGCCGGTAATCCTAGTTACATACAACATGTATGTCAGACTGTACTAAGCCTGAACACCTTTATATATTCTCAACATAACCTTCAAAGGGGATCTTCAATAATGGAACAATCGCATGGTTCAAGCACTTTTCTTTCACCTTCCTGGTACATATTTGAGCCATTTAGGGTACAGACAATGGGTCCGTTGGGAACGGTGCCTTTTCCGCTTTCTCTGTTCGTATGCAGGCTTGATTAAAAGTTAACGCGACAAAACTACAGGTATCTGGACAAAAGACGTGCATTTTGCTTCCTGCACGGCAACGAGCTAAATTATGGATCTCTGTACCCTTTAACACTGAGCACGTTGGGATTTTGACAGCTTCATGATAGACTAGTTTTGCTTTACACATACATTAAATTGCATTTATTTATAATAAACTAGCGGACGTCCCGCGGTTTCACCCGCGTAGTTCCCGTTCCCGTGGGAGTAATGGGATAAAATATAGTCTTTGCGACTATAATTTGAGATTTAAACTATCCTATCTCTCAAGTTGCATCGAACTGCACATGGTGTGCGAATTTTATTATAATCGGTTAAGTGGTTTAGGAGTCCATCGAGGACAAACATTGTGACACGAGATTTATATATATTAAGAATATGCTGACGCCATTCCAACTGTCAACTTCAAGTGCACTTGTCAAGTGCCAACTTGCCAATACTTTAATGCAAATTGATATATTGTTTACAGGTTTTAGATAAAATGGTGATGTTTTTTGAGCTTATAAAATCAATAAATGTGGCAGGCCAAATGCTTGAAAGGGTGCACAAGTACAAATATCTAGGCACGTGGTTAACCGAAGACTGGGATAGCGAAATGGAAATTAAAACTACAATAGATGTCGCTCGTAGTACTTTCGCTAATATGAAAAACGTACTTTGTAATCGCAAACTTAAGATCACCTTGCGCACCCGCCTTCTACATTAATAATAATAATAATAATAATAAATGTATTCGCCAAAAACATGGTATAAAGGTGGTGTGAGGTATAATAGAACATACATGTTTAGCTAACTTATATTATAGCATGCGAATGTTTGACTGACGTCATCACATAAACTCCTGTACACTGTATACATTTTTTTTATACAAGAATTTGTACAGCTCTGACTTAAATGATTCCTGTTTAAGTTCCTTAAGGTAACAAGGTAAATTATTGTATACACGGACACACATGGCCACACAGCTTTTATTATATTTCGTAGAGTTTGGAATCTCATTTAATACAAGTCTGTGTGGGTCTCGCCGACTTCGTGAATGTACATCATCTGCGGTCTTAAACAACACTTTATGTTTCCACACAAACATGCATATCTCATATAAGTATAGAGACGGTAAGGGCAATAAACCAAGTTTGCGAAATATTGGATGACAAGATTGTATAGGTGAAAGTCCATATATTGCTCTAATGCACTTTTTTTGTGAGATAAAAGCTCTATTTAGATCTGTGCTGTTACCCCAGGCTATAATTCCATAACGAAGTACCGATTCTACGTAAGCGCGATAGCATGTAACAGCTGTTTTTATGTCTGTTATGTTTTTTATTTGTCTAAGAGCATATACAAATTTATTTATTTTGTTCGACACATTTTCTACCTGTGCTTTCCAGTTTAAGTCTTCGTCAACTGTTACTCCTAGGAATTTTGTCTGAGATACTTTTTTTAATTTAGGTATATTTATTTCTAAATTAAATTTGTAATTATAAGATTTATTAAATTGAATATATACTGATTTACCTAGATTAATGTTTAAATGATTAGCTTCTAACCAATGAATTAGTGTATCTATAGTGTTGTTAATTTCGGTCTCGTGATCCTGTATTGTGTTATGTAATTTATTGGTAGTTACGATGATTGAGATGTCATCGGCAAATAGTATACATTTATGGTTTGTGATTTCAATGATATCATTAATGTAAAGCAGGAACAATATTGGTCCCAATACGCTTCCTTGTGGAACACCATATTTACTAACTTTGTATTCAGATGAGAAAGATGTTAGATCTCTATATTGGTTTACTTTTGATATGCTTACGCATTGCTTTCTGTTGCATAGATATGATGAAATCCAACGTAGTGTAGGTCCCCTTATCCCTGAATTTTCTAACTTTTGCAATAATAATTCATGTGAGACCAGGTCAAAAGCTTTTGATAAGTCTAGAAATAGCCCAGTTGTTAAGTGGCGTTTGTTGATACTGGATAGTATTGTTTGCATCAGAGAAAATATGGCTTGTGAGGTCGATTTTCGTTTTTGGAAGCCAAACTGTTCAGTTTTAATAATATTAAATTTATTACAAAAGTCAACAAGCCTAATATACATGCACTTCTCGAAAATTTTGGAGATGATGGGTATTAATGTTATTGGTCTATAATTGTCCATGTCCGATTTATCACCCTTTTTAAATAGGGGTTTTATTACCGAGAATTTTAAAGCTTCTGGAAAAGTTCCAGACATAAATGATAAATTTATTAAATGTGTTAAAATTTTTGTAAGTTCATTGGAACAGGCTTTAATAATTTTCGTATTGATTTGTTTGGGACAAGGACGGAGACAAATATTCGGAGCTGATTGCCAACCTTCAGTAATTGGAGAGGCACTAAGAAGAAGAAGAATAAAATCAAATAAAATTTGCGCACGCATCCCAAAAGGGTCCCCGAAGGGGTAAGCAGAAGTATACGGTACTCACATAAAAAAACATTTTTTTTCTCTGTCTGCTTAAGTTCTAAGCCCAATACATAATATATACAGATAAATAAAATTTAAGTGACTGTTTGTAATTCAGCCTTTCACTAAATGGATATAAAAGTATTTACGTTACTGACATAAAATATATATTTTTTTTAATTTATCTCTGTTTGTCTGTCTGTTTGTCCCGTCTGATCTCCGAAACGGCTGGATCAATTTTAACGAGACTTTCACTGACAGATAAATAATATTACAAGGAGTAAAACCTTACTTATACTCCAAAAAAAAGTTAGGGTTCCGTGGTCCACTGCAATTAAAACTACTCGGAAGAAAACGCATGGTTCAGCTCCTAGTGAATCCTAAGTAAAGCATTTCTATAAAAAAAATTGTGCCCTACCTAAAAATAAAGTGCCTACCAGGGCCCAAACCGAATAAATATTTTTCTTTTTCTCGTAGTTTATTGTACTAGTTTAGTTATTAAATAATTTGAAAGGAGAAGAATGTTAATGGTTTCGAAAAATGGTTTTATGGGATTATTTCATACATTCATAAGTAAAAAATGAAGAATTTAATATAAAAAAAATCATTTTCAAATAAATTGCACCGTGTGTTCAACCCAGTGCGTATAAAACTTTAATCCAAGACGTTTTATACCAACACAATCAGTCACGAGAATGACAGACCAATCGAAAGCGGATTGTAGTCAACTAATTGAATGTCACTTTGGATATCTTTTTGTTATTTGATCCATTGAAGGTGACAAAGTATTTTCTGTAGACTTTATTACATTAGAGCTTAATTTTCCAATTCATTTTCTACATATGCTCACGCCTATATTCCCCCAAGGGGTAAGCAGAGGTGTTGTAACAACAACAGCCTCATTTCACCGAAGATGATTAGGTGCCAGCGTGACAAATGGTGATCTATCGCCGTCTCATGCACTAGACATACGTTTTTAACGACTTCTCAGACATATGCAGGTTTCCTCACGATGTTTTCCTCCACCGTAAGGCACGTGGTGTGACATCACTACATAAGTTTTTTAGAAAAACTCAGGAAGGAGTTTCAAAAAGGAGTTTAGCCGGAATTAACATACAAAGATTGTTTTTTATTGATATTTTCATATGCATTGAAAGCTGAAAATATTGAATTTATCGGTATAGATATAGATTAGATAGCAAGCAGCTATCTATGTAAGGTAATAGGTGTCCCTTGAAGATAGTAGCTAGCAATATTACGATGAAATAAAGTTGCTCGGCCACAAGATTCTGTGTAGTCAGTCCGTCGAATCATGAGGGTATAATTAGTTTTATCAGCATATACGCCATTCTGCTGACTTCTTTGTAGACATGATCACAATAATCGGTTACTGAGACTGATTAATTTTAATAAAAGTGTTATGTAAAAGTAGATTGAACTGATTCTCTTTCAATTCTACTTAATCTATTAGGGATTCGATGTAATGATTAATATAAGGGTCCTAAGCATAATTTATTATATATTTTTTTCCAGCAATTAAACAAGTATAAAATCCTTCAGCATAAGTTTTAATCAAACGTAAGTAAAATTGAACTCAACAATAAAAATTAGTATTTCTGGTCACTATCAAAATAGGAAAAGATCCAGATATTTTTCACACTAGCTGTGCCCTGCGGTTTCATCCGCGTTGACTTAATGTGGGAAAGCAATTTTTTTTAAAATAAAAGAACCTATTTTACTCCTTGTAAAATTAGCTTAGTGTAAGTCCCATTAAGATCAGTCCAGCCGACAAACAGACAGACAGAGATAATTTTTTTTTTTTTATGGTATTGGGTTTAGGCTAACTTGGCACAGTTAATAAAGTAAATATGACAATTACTTTACATTTTTCGACCTCTATAAGAGAGCCGTGGTGGCCTCGGGGTTTGAGCAGTCGCCTGCTACGCAAGCGACGCAAGTTCGAATCCCAGCGGGGCCTGTACCAATGAGTTTTTCTTAAAAAAAAGTACAGTGATTTCACACCACGTGCTTTACGGTGAAGGAAAACATCGTGAGGAAACCTGCATATTTCCGAGAAGTAATTCAAAGACGTATGTATAGTGCCTGAGACGGTGATGGACTCACCATCTGTCACGTTGGCACTTAATCAAATTCGGTGAAAAGTGGGTGTTGTTATCACATTTCGCGTGAGCATATGTATATATGTATAAGATTATGGGACAAGTTTAGCTGTACTGCCTGTGAGACTATATGATTCTGTCCCAGTATTAATTAATTCTGGGATACGAAGGGTTGTCTATACTTCTGCAAGTTTAGTAAACTTTTATTAAGTAATTATAAAGGGAACAATACCAAAGTGGGCGATCGATACTTGAAATTAAACAGCTTATTCTTCACGTTTAATACCAAAAGCAATAATGTTAACCTTATACGTTTAGACAAGCAATTTTTGTATATATATAGAATCTTAATCTCGGAAACAGCTTCAACTATTTTCATGAAATTTTGTGTGAAAAACTCAAACAATATCATTACAATACTACTAGGTAGCTCAAACGTGAGGCTTCCAGTGCCCCTATGACGGGTTTGCAATCGTTTTCGTAATCTATACTCGCTAGCGTCTCCGCCGAATATTAGTATGAGAAATTGTGCAGCGACTGTCGTCAAAGTCAAAGTCAAAAGTATCTTTATTCGAATAGACTTTTTACAAAGCACTTTTAAAAAGTCAGAATGACATAATTATACAGGATTATACATGCTACCGCCAGGTTCAGAAGGTTGCTTTTACTGAACGAGTCAAGAATTAAAATATCTCATACAAATATTGCGAGTGACGCTAGCGAGTATAGTTTACGAAAACGATGGCACAATCATGATAGGGGTACTCGTACATACTATCATATGAATTCAGTGAAAAACTGTTAATTTTGGAATTACAAACAGACATTTCAATTTTATTTATCTGTATAGAACTACTCCACAGATGTAAAACATACACATATCATTTTTTTTTCTAAAAACTTGTGTGTAGTGAATTCACACCACAAGCTTCACGGAAAACATCGTGAGGAAACATGTATGTGTCTGAGAAGTGAGAAGTGCCCCTAGCACATACTAGACTGCAGTTCACTAGGATAACTATGTCATATGTATACTTATATCATCATCATCGCCCTGGCCTTATCCCATACATTGTTGGGGTCGGCACTTGATTCAACCCGATGTGGCTGATCACCTCATTTTTATACCAAGCGACTGCCATCTGACCTTCGCAACCCCTTTAACAAGGAAAATCTGTGATCTGGGTTAAGCCAGTTGTCAGACTATTTTAGGCCTCTGACTGACCTGTAACGATTGCCAAAGATGATAAATTGGCAACCGGGACCGACGGCTTAACGTGCTCTCCGAGGCACGGAGGGAACTCGGGCGGTCACCCATCCAATTACTGGCTGGGCTTAGGGTTGCTTAACTTCGCTGATCGAATGATATGCGCAATATCAACTGTGCCACGAGCTCCTCAACAATATGTATACTTATAATAGCGGAATAATGCATTGTAAAAAATATGCTCTTTTATTACTCAAAACATAATATTCAAGGCACAAGTTCAAAGATATAGCAGCTTTGTATCCAACAGGGTAAGGTAGGATTCGCACAAGACGGTATTACCGTAACATACTAGAATTTGAGCAGAAGCTTTATATATTATGAGAAGTTCTGTATTTTAATATTAACGTTATACTTATTGAGATGCACGTTATTTCATGAGCATCTTATATCCAATACTAGAATTAAGGCGGAGCTATATCACGTCTCCAACACTTTGACTGTTTTAGTACCCAATATAGCATCACTCTGTGAGAGCCGTGGTGGGATTGATGTTTGAACAAGTTCGAATCCTAGCGAGGTCTGTACCAATAAGTTTTTCTAAAAACTTATGTACAGTGATTTCACACCACGTGCTTTACGGTGAAGGAAAACATCGTGAGGAAACATGCATATTTCTGAGAAGTCTCTCAATGACGTATGTAAAGTGTCTGAGACGGCGATGTACTCACCATCTGTCACGTTGGCACTTGCTGATTACAACTCCTGTGCCTACCCCTTCGAGGAATACAGGCGTGAGCATATGTATGTACTCTGTGCCAAACACCAACTTTTATTTCTCTCTTTTTGAAGGCGGTTTTCGCGCTTTTCAGTGACTTTTTGCAAACTGTACCAATCATAACCCATGTAGGTGTAAAGCTCTCATCAATACGAATGAATCAAGTCCAAACACTAGGTACTAGCTGTAAATCGTTGAGGAGTTCCATCGACTGTCTTTCGGCTCCATCATCAGATTGATTCCACACCTTCATTTAAATGTACTGCTTCATACAATTAACAAACACCTTAGTCACCAGTAAGATTTTGTAAGGTTCCCCTCGATTTCTTATGGATGCCTCCATCAGAACTTAACCAAATAAAAATGGGTCCACTTGGGAGGCATCACCTTTCAAAGAATCATCGAAATCGGTTCACCCAATGAAAGTTCTGAGGTAACAAGGTAAAGGTAAAAAATTCTGAGTTTTTTTGGAAGTCGACTAAAGCACATGAAATAATAAATTTCATTTTAGAAGCAATTATTCACTCGCAGATTAAAAAATATTTATTCATCGTCACACGTGGCACAACTATATTATGTGTCTACCTTCATAACAATAAAAGCAAGACACATATATCCGTGTTTGCTTTATGAAATTGACTCGTGCACTGTTTATGAAGCGGTGTTAGTGTGCTGAACCTTATATTATAAATAAACTAGCTGTGCGTGAGCCGTGGTGGCCTCGGGGTATGAGCAGTCGCCTGCTACGCAAGCGACGCAAGTTCGAATCCCAGCGGGGCCTGTACCAATGAGTTTTTCTAAAAAACTTATGTACAGTGATTTCACACCACGTGCTTTACGGTGAAGGAAAACATCGCGAGGAAACCTGCATATTAACTGAGAAGTAATTCAAAGACGTATGTATAGTGTCTGAGACGGTGACAGAAATGTGGGTGTTGTGCCCTCACCTCTGCTTACCCCTTCGGGGACCCTTCTGGGGTGGCGTGAGCATATATTTATTAAAAGCTTCTGTCTGTCCGTCTGTCTGTCTGTCTGTCTGTTTATCCCGCCTAAACTATGATCGGCCGATATAAGGAGTAGCTTTCACTACTTTTAATATTGAGAAATAAATTGCTGTAACAAAAAAAGTTATATTCTTTTATTATCAATCCTATGCGGGTAACATCGTGAGGCACTAGTATAACACATATAATATTGTATAAGACGGACTTAGTTCACACCTCTGTCAATAGATGGCGCTACGCTAAAAGTTGCGATTATTGGATCGCGCTGTTGAGATTCTCTTTTGTTTAATAACCTTATTGTTGTTTTACTTTGCTTATATATCCTACTATTATGTGACAAGTGTTCCATTGATAACCCTTATCATAAGCTTAGGATCCATTGGCATGGATGTTATTCAAATAACCTATCGATTACTCGAGTAAGATAGTCTCCAAAAAAATACTGTTACTAAAAACAAGACGATCTTAAGTGTAGGTACTTCAAGGGCTTGGCGAGGTCGTTAGCACTGCCTCAGGCCCTTACTAAGCCCTTAACATTTGCTTCAAGAGTCTCGCGGTAGGATTCGTTTCATTCAAGGGCCTAGGTGATGTAGGTAGGTATGTCTATATTTACTCTGAAAATAGGATAAGCTTAGCTTCTGTTAATGGCGAAGCTTCCTTCACTTTTATAATATTTTAGTATTAATAAATTATTATTATTATCAGGCAGTGTTTCCAACTGTTCCTGTCCACAGCAGACCTTAAGTCATTCCATATCAAAAAGTATTTTGTTACGAACGCAGCCGTAACAATATACCATTCTTGTCTATGGTCGTTCGATGTATGATATTGTCAATGCCCGGAAACGACCGACTCATTCGAAATCAGCTTAATCATTATCTTGCCCTTCACCGCCAAATTTTGTAACCTTCTGAGGATTAATTTATATTATAGTAGTTATCTATCGTACCAGCGCCTTTTAATTTCTTCACAACATCTAAGAAGAAACAAGTGGTCCTTCGAGCCGGATATATTTATTCATTATAATTTTTATTTTTAATTTTAGGCTTTATATATTGGATAGGACGGAACCGCGCCTCCTAATGCGGCTGAAGTGCGCAGGCAGGAGCACCGACGTGCGCTCTTGGCGTGGCGTGAGCGGCTTCGCGAGCCGCAGAACGCCCGCCAACGCGCTGTCGGTGCAATTTTGCCGAGCCTCGGGCCCTGGCTAAAGAGGAAGGACCACGTCACCTTCCGGCTGACGCAGGTACTCACCGGACACGGGTGTTTCGGTGAGTACCTGAATCGGATCGGTCGCGAACCGACGTCGCAATGCCACCATTGCGGCTGTGACCGGGATTCCGCACAGCCCACGCTGGAGCAGTGCCCAGCGTGGAGCTCGGAGCGTCGAGTCCTGGTCACCAGGATCGGGCAGGACCTCTCTCTGCCACGCGTAGTGACGGCTATGCTGGCAGACAGAGAGGCATGGAGGGCCGTAGTCTCCTTCTGCGAGACGGTAATGTCCCAGAAGGAGACCTCCGAGCGGGATCGGGAGAGAGCCGATCCCTCTCGGAGACGACGGCGACGGCGGGGCGGAGGCAACGCACGCCCCGGTCCGTCCACCCAATAGCCAGGGTCTAAGAATATGGCTATGGTATCCCCTGCCTGTCGTAAGAGGCGACTAAAAGGGGGCCGGAGGGCCTGCTGGCGGTGGTCGGGGTGGGAGCTTTGACCACCGGCGCGGGCCCGGGAAGGTGGCAGCGCGATGTGGCTCGCGCTGCCTTGCACAGCGAGGTCTCTAGGGGCGGCCCTACAGCTGCCCCGGGGATGTGCCCCGGCAAAGTGTGGGGGGACACCGGTGCGTTCTATCAGAGTACCCGGAGTCCCCCCTGAGCACTGAGGATGGCCACCGGGGGGGTTTTAGTGCGGTAAAAATCCCACATACCCCGATCTGCCTCTCCCAGGGCGGTCGGGGACCTTTTGAAGGTTTCCCCCTCGTCAACAAAAAAAAAAAAAAAAAAAAAAGGTCATTGATAGACGTAGTTATATCACCTGAGACGGCGATAGATTCGCCATCCGTCACGTTGGCACATAGTCGTCTTCGGTGAAAAGAGGGTGTTGTTATTACAGCACCTCTACCCTAGGATACAGGAGTGAATATATATAAAAAATCTAGTAATCAGCAAACAGCGTATCGACACAAAGATTTATTCACGACATGATTTGACGCCATTCTGTATTCGACATTCTTTAACGAAATGGAGGGCACAGAACTAAATTATTCGTTTGAGCTGTCCCTTAGCTGGAATAACTTTTCTCTGTTATTGCTCTTTCTGACAAATGATGACATTTCATTATATTTGTCGATCTAGTTTCTTAATGGTGACTCTTGTGCCTGTTGTTTTGCATAGAATCACTAGTCTCCACCGGTGACTTTGCCCGCATGGAATTCGAACAAGCTTCTAAGAAAATGCAAGCCCCTAATGTTAATTTGATCTTTGCTTTGACTGGCTGTATCTGCCATGCTCACAAATATTTGTGATATTTTAGTTAGCATTGCAACTGTGTCTATGGGCTTATATTCATGAGATACAAATATTGTAACCAATAACATTGTATAATATTTTTTAATTGCTGTTGAGTTTCTTGCCGGGTTCTAACAAAAGCAACCTTCCGAACCCGGTGGTAACATTTATAATCATGTATAATGTATTTTGTGTCCTACTGATGATTTGAAAGTACTTTGTAAGAAGTCTAATCAAATAAAGATATTTTGAACTTGAACTTTAATACAAATATTCCTTACAAAACCGACCTACAAATTTATTGTTACGGACCATCGGTTTAGGTTGCCACCTACTGTCACTTGCCCTGACAGCAACGCGAATGCAACACATATTTAGTTAACCCCAATTTTTTTTTCGCTGAGCGCTCATAGCTCGTGCCAGCACCTGTATCACATTGAAACCTAACGAGCTAGATACACAAATATGTAAGAAGCACTGACTTTATGAGATGTTCCGAATTTTAAAGGCATTTTGATAATTATCAAGACCAGAAGTACTTACTCAAAGTTATTAAGAAACTAGAATGCGAATAATTTTCAGCAAATATAACAATAATATGAGTATTCGACGAGTTTCGTAATAAAAACATGAACAATACGACCAGTAAAGCATGCTACAGCGGGGAATTTAATGACACGCCATATACTTACGTCATTTATGGGCCATATTGATTTTATTATTGGCACGTTAAAATACAATATACCTACATATGTACATTTATTACATATATGTATTTTTTTAACTCGGTATTTTTACCATGGACCCTTTTTTTTATTGACGAGAGGGAAATCTACACACGGTGAGAGGCGATCGGGGTATGTGGGATTTTTCCCACAATAAAACCCCCTCGGTAGCCATCCTCTGTGCTTAGGAGAGACTCCGGGTACTCGGATAGATCGAACCTGTGTCCTCACCCTTTGCCGAGGCAGCTGTATTGCCGCCCCTGGAGACATCGCTTTGCAAGGCAGCACGAGCCACATCGCGCTGCCACCTTCCCGGGCCCGCGGCTCTGTGGTCTAAGCTCCCACCCCGACCACCGCCAGCAGGCATACATATGCTCACGTCTGTATTCCCCGAAGGGGTAGGCAGAGGTGTTGAGGTGTTGTAATCACCCACTTTTCACCGAAGATGATTAAGTGCCAACGTGACAGATGGTGAGTCCAGCGCCGTTTCAGACAGTTTACATACGTCATTGAATTACTTCTCAGAAATATGCAGGTTTCCTCACGATGTTTTCCTTAATCGTAAAGCACGTGGTGTAAAACCACTGTACATAAGTTTTTTTCAAAAACTCATTGGTACAGGCCCCGCTGGGATTCGAACTTGCGACGCTTGCATAGCAGGCGACAGCTCAAACCTCAAGGCCACCACGGCTCTATATCTAAATATTGCTACCACAACTAAATCTCACTAGGCATTGACCACGATACAGATCACGGTGCCAGATGTGGAAATTGATGCAAATGTGGTATCCGAAATTGTTACGAGACATAGCCCAGTCTTAGTTCATAACGTGTCCTATCAGTGCATAATAATAATAATAATAATAAATTTATTCGCCAAAAACATGGTATAAAGGTGGTGTGAGGTATAATAGAACATACATGTTTAGCTAACTTATATTATAGCATGCGAATGTTTGACTGACGTCATCACATAAACTCCTGTACACTGTATACAAGAATTTGTACAGCTCTGACTTAAATGATTCCTGTTTAAGTTCCTTAAGGTAACAAGGTAAATTATTGTATACACGGACACACATGGCCACACAGCTTTTATTATATTTCGTAGAGTTTGGAATCTCATTTAATACAAGTCTGTGTGGGTCTCGCCGACTTCGTGAATGTACATCATCTGCGGTCTTAAACAACACTTTATGTTTCCACACAAACATGCATATCTCATATAAGTATAGAGACGGTAAGGGCAATAAACCAAGTTTGCGAAATATTGGATGACAAGATTGTATAGGTGAAAGTCCATATATTGCTCTAATGCACTTTTTTTGTGAGATAAAAGCTCTATTTAGATCTGTGCTGTTACCCCAGGCTATAATTCCATAACGAAGTACCGATTCTACGTAAGCGCGATAGCATGTAACAGCTGTTTTTATGTCTGTTATGTTTTTTATTTGTCTAAGAGCATATACAAATTTATTTATTTTGTTCGACACATTTTCTACCTGTGCTTTCCAGTTTAAGTCTTCGTCAACTGTTAGATATAAAAAAATACAATTTCGTAGTATGAGTGAAAGCAATCAACCTCCTTCGAGCAAGATACACTCAAAAAGTTTTGTTTGTGAAAACAGGACGGCTCGTTGGCAGAACAAAGTAATCAGTTAGACGTTAGGTTTGTTTTTTGATAAAACGTTGACTTTGCAATCATGCGACTGAAATTAAGTACAGTGCGGTTCAAAGGTTGAAGCAATTCGGGTTACGATATTCCTGGTAGTAAATAAACATGAGTACGGGAAAGTTTCCTTTGTGTTTTGTTCGCAACTATACAAAGCTGACTGACTGACTGTCTGTTGCGTATTTCCCCTTTAATAATAATAAAATAATGATCTCCCACCGAATTTCTCAACGAGGATCAGCCAACTGCGCAGGAGATATTATAGTGCACAAGTGTGTGCGCAAACACAGGTGCACTCTTTATTCCCTCACTCTCATAGTCCGATGGGAGGCAATCCGACACGACCGGAGAGAGATCAGGCATAGGACCAACGGCTTAACGAGCTTTCCGAGGCACGGGGGTGGAAACACCGCCAACTTCCAAACTCCGGGCATTATATTCTGAATTTCTTGACAGAAAAACCCAATATACATTTTTGACCCGACTCGGGAATTGAACCCGGGACCTCGTGATCGGCAGGCGAACTTACTAACCACTAGACCAACGAGGCAGTTATATTATTGTTATTTCCCTTTAATATTCTAGATTCAAACAGACAGAGTAGTTTTAACCGAGATCGTAGATTATATTCGTTGATGATTATAAAAAGACTCACCTTGAGTGTTGGTATCAAGAGCACACATAGCGTGTTGACCAAGAACACGCCTGGCGAGAGCACTCCTAGTTTATTAGTAGCTCTTCTACTCGTTACGCGTGTAATTCAAATACAAATGCACTGTATATGTAAAGTAGAGTGAAAAATAGCACTGTTTTCTTACTGTTAAGGAATCTTAAAACCCACATGTTTCAATATTGATAAATAAAGTATCATTAACTCGTGAATCCCATTATACACCGGTCCCACAACACCAGGAAAAGAAATTTACATTTTAATTTTGTTCAGGAGTGACTGTTAGAAACTCGCGATACTATACTTACGAACAAATCCGCTAAGTCGGTAAAAAGTTATACTTTTTAAATGGCGCCGAAAAGGACAGCTCGTGTTTATTCGCCTTTAATGAACTTGTTGTGCGAAGTATCTAGTTCAAAATTATCCGTTTGTTACCTATTATAATTATCTAACACTTCTCATCATCGTCTCAAACACTTTCGAAAAGTATATTTATGACTATTGGTCCCAGTTGTTTTTTTTTTCTAAAGTTTAAGAATAGGTAAGGTGAGGTGTTGTAACAACAACACCCACATTACACCGAATATCACCATCGCCATCGCAGGCACTATACATACGTTGAATTACTTGTCAGACATATGCAGGTTTCACGATGTTTTCCTTCACCGTAAAGCACATGGTGTGAAATCAATACACATAAGTTTTTTAGAAAAAATCATTGGTGCAGGCCCCGCTGGGATTCGAACTGCTCCAGCCTCAAGGCCACCACGGCTTGGCAGCGATTTTGTGGGTTGATATATAAATTACTCAGTCAGTTAGGACCTTAAATTACATATTTATCTACACTAATATTATAAAGAGGAAAACTTTGTTTATTTGGTTGTAATGAATAGGCTCAAAAAGTACTGCACCGATTTCAAAAATTCTTTCACTATTGGATAGTTACATCATCACCGAGTAACATAGGCTTTATTTTATTCCCGTACTCCCACGGGACCGGGAACTACGCGAGTGAGAAAGAAGCCTAACCGAGTAACAGAAGTAACTTAAACTTTACCCAAACTTATAGTTTGAGACATTAACATTTCGCAATCCCTTATGTAGGTATTCTCAGAAGGGAAGGGCATACATACATATACTCACACCTGTATTCCCCGAAGGGGTAGGCAGAGGTGTTGTAATCACAACACCCACTTTTCACCGAAGATGATTAAGTGCCAACGTGACAACGTGCCTTGTGGAAGCTAGTCATCTCAAGCTACGCATTTAGTTATAAGTAGATGTACTAGATTTTTAGTTATGTTATTTTTTATCGACATTTGTGCATTGGAACTTTGTCCATGAGCTTATGTTTCTTAAGCGATTTATTTTGTACTCTTAAAATTGTACAATATTTTTGAAAAGAGTAATTACTGAGTTTCTTGCCAGGTTCTGCTCAGTAAAAGCAACCTTCCGAATCTGGCGGTAGCATGTATAATCCTAAGTAATCGTGTCATTCTAAAAATTTGAAAGTACTTTGTAAAAAGTCTAATCGAATAAAGATACTGAAGATAATGAAGATTTTGACTTTGACTTTGACAGATGGTGAGTCCATCGCCGTCTCAGACACTTTACATAAGTCATTGAATTACTTCTCAGAAATATACAGGTTTCCTCACGATGTTTTCCTTCACCGTTAAGCACGTGGTGTGAAATCACTGTACATAAGTTTTTTAGAAAAACTCATTGGTACAGGCCCCGCTGGGATTCGAACTTGCGCCGCTTGCGTAGCAGGCGACTGCTCAAACCTCAAGGCCACCACGGCTCTCAATTTAAAATAATCTGTAAAATTCAAGATAAAATACTACACGAATCGAGACAAGTAAGGCGCTTAGTTTCGACGCAGGGACATGGAATTATAATTGTATGGACGAGGTTCTTACTCTATGTAAAGCTGTGCCCCGCGGTTTCACCCGCGTAGACTTAATTTCATGGGTGGCCCGCCGAACTCTAAGTAGCCTTAATTTCTCCCTTTTTCGGAGATCAGCCAGAAAACAGACAGACACACAGAAGAAAAATAAAAAAAAAAATTTTATGTGACTCGTTGAACCCTAATATTTTTTATAAATCAAAGTTACTCCTAAGTTAAGCCTAAGTTACTCTTTGAAAGATCAGCTATCTGCCTGTAAAAGTCCAGTAAAAATTGGTTCACCCGTTTCGGAGATTACCCGGAATAAGCAGACAGACATATAGAGAAATTAAAAAAAAAATGGTTTTTCTAATTTCGGATCCTGTATAGTTTCATATGCATTTAGTGAAAAGCTGCTAATTTGTATTTAAAAACAGACACTTAAATTGTATTTATCTGTATATGTGTATGTGTGTATAGATATTAGTACAGAGAAGGTGTAGTAGAAAAGGTTACTTATAACTGTAACTGTGGTCACCCCACGTGGTAACCCCACCTCAGACTTATTTTCGTGGATGGCTTTATGACGCTTATTTTTTAAATAAAACTTACTCCTTGTAACATAATAATCGTTTCTTCCATAATAGTGCAACATACAATTACAGCTTATAACGTGTAATAGTCGATACGAATTGAAGTTTAACCACATCACCATCATCATCTCCCTGGCCTTATCCCATAAACTGTTGGGGTCGGCACTTGATTCAACCCGATGTGGCTGATCACTTGATTTTTATACGGAGCGACTGCCATCTGACCTTCGAAACCCCTTTAACGTGGAAAATCTGTGATCTGGGTTAAACGTCAGACTATTTTAGGCCTTCGACTGACCTGAAATGACTGCCAAGATGATAAACGACGGGACCGACGGCTTAACGTGCTCTCCGAGGCACCCACCCACCAATTACTGGTTAGGGTTAGGGTTGCTTAACTTCGTTGATCGAATGATATGCGCAATAGCAACTGTGCCATGAGCTCCTCAACCACATCTAACAATAAAATTATGAATCTTCAAAAGCATGAACATCCAAATTATTGTTAGTTCCGAGATATACTGTCACGACATTGCAGGTAACTGTTGCAGAATAAATTGGAACGTCTCACGTGCTACCAATGGTAACACAACTGCATTAAACTATTTTATTTTATACTAGCCGTGCCCTGCGGTTTCACCCGCGTAGAGTTAATTTCATTCCAGCGAAACCCAATTATTATATTTTTAAATTAGCCTAAGTTACAACAACACCTACCTGTCAGCGAAAGTCCCGTTATTACCATAGATTACCCGGAACAAACAGACGGACAGAGAAAAAAATAATAAATTAGTTTTTTTTTAAGTCAATATCGTATATTCTTTCATTTGTATGTAGTGAAAAGCTGTTATTTTGGAATTACAAAAAGACACTTAAATTTTATTTATATGTATAGATGTATAGATTACTTGGATTCAATAGAAAGCTTAGCGATGCTCACATGAGACAGAGAATATGCCTTTATTCGATACGCAGTGTATTTATTTATACTACTCACATTTTGCCAGTCATATTTAAGCACCATGCCTGCTACGCAAGCGACGCAAGTTCGAATCCCAGCGGGGCCTGTACCAATGAGTTTTTCTAAAAAACGTATGTACTGTGATTTCACACCACGCGCTTTACGGTGAAGGAAAACATGCATAGCGGTGAAGGAAACCTGCATATTTCTGAGAAGTAATTAAATGACGTATGTTAAGTGTCTGAGACGGCGATGCACTCACCATCTGTCACGTTGGCACTTAATCATCTTCGGTGAAAAGTGGGTGTAGTGATTACAGCACCTCTGCCTACCCCTTCGGGGAATACAGGCGTGAGTATATGTATGTATGTATGATTGTACATATTAGATGTAAATAAAAGTATTCAAGTTTGAAGTAATGTACCAAGAACATATTTTTATCGACAAGTTTTATTTAAGAATTTTGACCTATACATTCCAGCACTAGGAACTACCTACTGAAAGAGGAATACAGGTACTGAAAGAGTAATACTCCATTGCTACAAGTAAAGGTCGCCGCAGGTTTTGAAAAGTTAAGGTATAATAACAAGAAGCAAAGTGTCTCATGTAAAATAATTTGGGGAAGTCGTTACCGAGCTCATTTTTGCCCCACTACCCATTTAGGGCGACGCTCGTGAACTCTTAACTGGTACTACCGGGGTGGCGCTCACACCGCACTCTAGTTACTTTATTTTAATCGTCGAGGTCGAGGGAACTAATGCGTGATAGTTTATTTTTTAAAATCTATTGGCTGTGGGAATAAGCCTTTATTTTCCATTTTTATAATTCCTTTCTCTGCCTCGTTGGTCTAGTGGTCGCAAGGCGCTTCTGCGGAACAAGAAGTCCTAGGTTTCATGCCCAGGTCGGGTAAAGTGCAATTAAGTTTTCCGACTGTAATTCCCTATTAGCAACCCGGGGATTAATACTGCTTGACCCATCGGGGAATATAATCTCGGATGTTTGTATGTATGTATATTTCCTATTTTAAAAGGGGGCGCTCAGCAAAAATAGTGGACTTGAACATCCTTATCAACATCCACATCTCAGTTGCATGCAGCTTCTTTCATCTGTCACTTTTTACACTGCCGCCATCATAAGTCATCGCGTCGACGTAAACGCAGATTTCTATAGAATCAAAACAGCCGCCTGTTGGCCTAAAGATGATGGTATTGTGAGCCCAAATAAATGGGTATATTACACTCTGGCTTGCTAAAATAAGTCCCGAACTCTTGGTGTTATGCTGTGGCCTTCTCAAAAAAGTAAGTATAAGTACTTTGCATTTTAGAAATGAGGAGAGGTACAGTCACGAAATAAACAGTTCAAACACCAACACATTGCTTGTACAGCTAACTATAATCTGCGTTTACGACAACACGATGACTTGTGACGGCGATTTTAAGAAAACTCGCACTAAGCACTCAGGACGGCAGGCCATACTACGGCTCGTATACTTGGTACTGAATAAATAATTACATTGTGAGTGGCGTTACACGATCCTTACACCTCGGTGTAAATGCACCAGCCACGCTGCAAAGACCACTCGACGGCATCTTTATGTTCGTATTATACGACGTTATGCAACGTGCATGCAAAACATATCGCTACTCATTTCGTGTTAGATTCCCGGGATTTTACCACAAGGCCGTATTGAGGTTTTGAATGTAAGGTCTCATACCTTGTATTCATTTTCAAAAGAATTTCTTGATTCATTTAGAGTTGTGGTAACCGTGGGGTATGAGTAGTCGTCTGCTATGCAAGCTACGCAAGTTCGAATCAAATGTATGTCTATATCAACTGCCTCGTTGGTCTCGTGCTTAATAAGTTCGTCTGCCGATCACGAGGTCCTAGGTTCGTTCCCAGATCGGGTCGAAAATAGATACTTGGTTTTTTTCTGTCAAGAAATTCACAATAAATACCCGGAGTTTAGAAGTTGCCGGTGTTTCCACCCACGTGCCTCGGAAAGCACGTTGCACCGTTGGTCCTCCGCCTGATCTCTCTCCGGTCGTGTCGGATTGCCTCCCATCCCACTATGAGAGTTAGGGAATAAAGAGTGCACCTGTGTTTGCGCACACACTTGTGCACTATAATATCTTCGTTGAGATTAGCCGCCGTTACCGAAATTCGGTAGGAGATCATTATTATTATGTATGTATAGATTTTATAGAAAATGATAAAAGTAATAATTTATACAGAGATTTAGCGAATCGTTGAATTGAAAGTTAACTAACTTTTAATTGTTCAATCGTGCCTGTAACTGGATATCCGTAGAAAACTGGAACAGGAAGTTCCAACACCTATTGGAGTTCCCATAAATTCATAATAAAGCTAATAAAACCGGGAGAACAGTTTATGCAACTCTCAAACGACTTCGAATTACTGTTCTTTGAGTAATTTTAACGTTATTTATTGAAAATGGAGTATTTGCACATCCCTCAATATTTTAATATGTTTTCTTTCGATAAGTTATATTTTGATCTACCCGCCCCTACTTATATGCTCTTGAATTTTAACGAAACCAGCGGGGCCTGTACCAATGAGTTTTTCAAAAAAACTTATGTACAGTGATTTCACACCACGTGCTTTACGGTGAAGGAAAACATCGTGAGGAAACCTGCATATTTCTGAGAAGTCATTCAATGACGTATGTATAGTGTCTGAGACAGCGATTAATCATCTTCGTTGAAAAGTGGGTGTTGTGATTACAACACCTCTGCCTACCTCTTTGGGGAATACAGGCTTGAACATATGTATGTATGTATGTCACAAACGGTAGCAGATTTATCCACATAATTACATTGGACCTTTGGTTTTGGATCTATTTTAAACGCATATTTTCTATCCAAAAGAATGCTCATCAACTTTTCAAAGAGGTTGCACGTCGTCTGGTAGAAGCTTCTCGTGACAAGCAGGCTGGGGCTTTTCTCGCTCAGAGAATCAGCATTGCTATTCAACGTGGCAATGCTGCCAGCCTTCTTGGCACGATCCCGAGAGACACCGATTTGGGCCAAGTTTTCTACTTGTAATTAGTTTTTAGCTACTTATTAGTTATTATAAAATGTAATAAATTTATGTTTATATTTATAAAACAATATTTACGTTTATTTATCTTTATTGAACACTAAATGCCATGATTCTTATGGCCAAAGGAAGTATGTTCTTATACATGATCCTAGTATTTATCCCTCTCAATAACTTGAGTAATTGCTCCATTTTACCGTATGCATTGCACAATTCCATGAAGTATTTACCTAATATTCAGCTCGTAAATAAATTACATGGCTAGTCCACAGCCCAGCAAAACTACACCTCATTCACTTCAATTATCCAGCCCATACCTCTAAATTGCATTCCGCTAATATCAGCACTGTGAAACAGACCTATAAATACACCTTTACCAGATTAACTGGACCATTACCGGGTGTTTAGAACCGGAGAACCGGACATTATGTTCCGTAACCGGTCATAACCGGGCGTGTTGCGTACAGGCCAGATGCGCCCGTGTTGCCGGATAATTGGACGTGTGTTAATTTAATTGTTAGATCACTAATCCAATTGACAGCGCAGACGGTTCAAGTGGCGTCCCTTGGAGACCCGTAATAGTGTTAATGTCTATTAAACCGCATGTTTTAACAGAAATAAATAAAGATAAATATGCTCACGCCATCCCAGAAGGGTCCTCGAAGGGGTAAGCAGAGATGTTGTATCAACAACACCCACATTTCACCGAATATGATTAAATGCCAACGTGATAGAGGGTGAGTCCATCGCCGTCTCAGGCACTATACATACGTCTTTGAATTACTTCTCAGACATTTGCAGGTCTCCTTATGATGTATTCCTACACCATAAAGCACGTGGTGTGAAATCACTGTACATAATAATAAAGATATATATTGTGAGATACCGTATTGCAGACTGATTGAAGTTTGTTGTCTTTGCTAATTTAATATTTTATCCTGTCTGTGCCCTGGTAAGGCACTTATGAATGTCGAAGAATTTACCACCGGTTCGGAAACTACCCTTCTGAGATGAACCGACAAAAAACTCACATCAATTTATCTGTATATAAATTTAATTTAAGTGTCTGTTTGTAATGTAACTTAACAGATTTTCACTAAATACATATAATAGTATATACAGTAGGTACTCACATAAAAAACTGATTTAAAAAAAAATCACTGTTTGTCGGTTTGTTCCGGCCAATCTCAGAAACGGCTAAACCGATTGTAAATCACTTAAGACCACTTTTATTATAAAAGAAGCAGGATCCACTAGTCACCCATGAAATGAACTTTACGCCGGTAAAACCGCGGGGATCAGGTAGTTATTAATTTAAAAAAGAGTCTTAACATGAAACTAAATATGAATAACTTGTTTAATATCCATTTCTTTGAAAGGGAATATGTCAAAAGGGACACTTCTCACAACGAACATGTCTGACCGAATGGAAAATGATGCTAGACTTCCCGCTTTGACGACTGAATTTATGCCCTGGATGTTTGGGCGTATTTTGTTGGTTATGACAGAAAATGAAAATACTCAGGATGCTTTGTAGAGACTGTCAGACTGAGTTGGTGTGGAAATTTTACAATTTTATGGAAAAAATTGCCGTGGTGGCCTCGGGGTTAGAGTAGTCGCCTGCTACGCAATCGACGCAAGTTCGAATCCCAGCGGGGCCTGTACCAATGAGTTTTTGTAAAAAACTTATGTGCAGTGATTTCACACCACGTGCTTTACGGTGAAGGAAAACATCGTGAGGAAACCTGCATATTTCTGAGAAGTAATTCAATGACGTATGTAAAGTGTCTGAAACGGGGATGGACTCACCATCTGTCACGTTGCCACTTTAGCAAATTCGGTGAAAAGTGGGTGTTGTGATAACAACACCTCTGCCTATCCCTTCGGGGAATACAGGCGTGAGCATATGTATGTATATGTTTGGGAAAAACTGTTCGAAAGAAATAGCCTACGAATTATGAGTTCATTAATTTATTTTAGAGGCTCTATCTCAAAAGGTAATAAAAGGAACCCGATGTCAAAAGCAAGCTTACGACACAGATACAGAAAAAAAAAGAAAGTCATATTTTTATAATGTCGACTCAGGACCTTTTTCAGATCATGGAACGGAACCCTTCGTGCGTGAGTCCAACTTGCACGTAGCCGGTTTTTACGTATTTACATACATATTATGCTGACGCCTGTTTTGCCCAGCAGAGTTGTGCTTATAGTGCCCACATTTTGCCAGTCATTTTTAAGTCCCGTATAATAAGGGGAGAGCTCAAACTCCAGGCTGCTACTGAGAAATTACAGAAGTAAAAACCAAAAAAAACATTGCCCAAGACGGAGATCGAAGTGTAGAAAATACTCCCTTATAAAGTGGGTACTTCATTGCTCTAGCAGCCTTTCTCCACTCGCTACATAGATGGCGCTACTCGCTACCAATGCGAAGTTTGAGTGCGAATGCATGAGAACCTAAATCGCGCAATAAGAGTTTTCGAGCGCATTGCAGTAATTAAGTTCACAACTAGGGCAGTAGGAGTCGCGGTTCCACAGATATGACACCCGCCTGGCTGGAAGATCTTCCCTTTGCTGGGGATGAGCATGATCACTCGCTCTCCCTACAGGCTTAGTCACTGCTTACCATTGAGCTGTGCGTAAGCACTTTTTCTAAGAAATAAATTTATTTATTTATTTATTGCATTTACGTTACTTACATGTACGATACATCCTAATCTTTATTATAATAGTATCCCAAGCAAAGCTAACATAAACCCTGTTAGGGCACAGCAACGTGAGAGGCAATACTAGAGATATTAATATTAATATATTTATCAACACGTACCTAATATGTATAAAATTATTTATTACTAAAAAACAACGTAATATCTATTATTTTCTACACTATATTACAACGCACACTGCGTTATCTGTTATAAATCTTTAAAACATATTGTAAGGAGCTTTTAAAACACATTAACTTAATAAAACACCTTAAGTGTAGGTATTAATATGAGTATGTTAATTATTCTAAGCGTAAAGATACTTCAAAACGCGAGTATAGAATTAAATTCCGTTTGAATCGCCTACAAAATACATTAATTAGATTTTCGTAAAACCGTTTACTTGAGATGTTTGTTACGCGTCGACAATGCTTGTGGCCACGAAATCGTATGTTATATACTCTACTAGCTATGCCCTGCGTCTTCACCTGTGTTGACTTCATTCCAAAGGTGGCTCTATTTTTCAGAACCAATTTTTTTCTGCCTGACTTTCTTTTTGTTACATCAGCTATCTGTAAGCGGGGTCTGCATAATGAGTTTTTCTAAAAAAAACTTATGTGCAGTTATTTCACACCACGTGCTTTACGGTGAAGGAAAACATCGTGAGGAAACCTGCATATGTCTGAGAAGTAATTCAAAGACGTATGTATAGTGCCGGAGACGGCGATGGACTCACCCTCTGTCACGTTGGCACTTGATCATATTCGGTGAAATGTGGGTGTTGTTACAACACCTCTGCCTACCCCTTCGGGGAATACAGGCGTGAGCATATGTATGTATGTAGCTATCTGTAATAACCGAGTTTCTTGTCAGGTTCTTCTCAGTATATGAAACCTTTACAATCTGGCGGTGTCATGTATAAACCTCTATAATAATGTCCTTCTGACGGTTTGAAAGTACTTTGTTAAACAAAAAGTCTAATCAAATGAAGATATTTTGAATTAGAATTAGAATGCGTACTTTTGTTAGGCGGCGGATCTATCCCCAGTTGGGTATCTCTGATATTCAAATGAGGATCCCGTTATTCCCAACTACCCGACCGTTCTTAAAATACAGACTAAAATATTTCTAATTTGATCTGCCAAAATGAATATAAATTAAATAAAAGCGCTGTAAAATGTGTTCTATGGCCTCGTATAAAGGCGCGTAATTACTCAACACGTTACGTTGTGAGTATTCCACCTGTTTTCATTAATATAACAGTACAACAGGGAATTAAATTAATTCATTCAAATGTATGCAGCGACAAGAACACCATATTGTATTACCAGGGTCGAGCACCTGCATTAGAATCTAATCAAATTACTACGAAGGTTTAACTCTAAGTAATATGTCTTAGGACGGAGAAACATTGAGTATCATTAAAGAAGATGTTATATAAGTGCCGCGGTGGCCTTTGAAGCAGTCGCCTGCTACGCAAGCGACGCCAGTTCGAATCCCAGCGGGGCCTGTACCAATGAGTTTTTCTAAAAACGTATGTGCAGTGATTTCACATCACGTGTTTCACGGTGAAGGAAAACATCATGGGAAAACCTGCATGTCTGGGAATTATTTCAATGTCGTATGCACTTAACCATCTTCAGTGAAAGGTGGCTACCCCTTCGGGGAAAACAGCCTTGAGCATATGTATGTATGTTATAATTGCAGTATTTTTTTATATGTTTTTACAATTGCTATTAATATTTTTTGTCTTTCGGAAATATGTTTATTTAACAACGTGATAAGTAGTTTTGAAATGCGACATAATCCTTTTTATTAAGACATAATTTCTAAATTGTTCGTATGTGTGTAAATTATGCAAACAGATCCTTAAAGCATACTAAGTTGATTGTCCTATGTTAGCATAGTGATTCCTTTATTTTTACAATGTTGCAAATCTTACGCTACATGATCGATACGCACGCTTGTTATGCGTCTTTTTGTATAAAAAAATCTGATCATCTGTCACGCCGGCACTATAACAATTTTGCCTACCCTTTCGAGGACCCATTGGAGGGCGTGAAGTAGTCTTGTACCTAGAAAAAAACTCAAAATAAAAGCCTTGATAAATAAAGCGCCCCTGAAACTGGCTTCCGTATCCGATCTCAATTCCTCTCGCAAGTAATGTACGGCTTTCGGGAATAAGGTACTGTCTATTTATACTTATTACGCCGGCATTATTATTAGGGATGCACTCGCCTAGATGTCGATATTTTAAGTAAAATAAATATGCTCACGCCATCCCAGAACGATCTCCGAAGGGAATGCATAGATGTAGTAACAACAACTCCCACATTTGATCGAATATTATTAAGTGCCAACGTGACATAGTGTGAGTCTATTGTGTCTCAGGCACTGTACATTCGTCTCTGAATTACTTTTCAGACATATGCAGATTTCCTCACGATGTTTTCCTTCAACGTAAAGTACGGGATGTGAAATCACTGCACATAAGTTTTTAGAAAAACTCATTGGTACAGACCCGCTGGGATTCGAACTTGCGTCGCTTGCGTAGCAGGCGACTGCTTAAACCCCAAGGCCACCACGGCTCTAGTATTTTATTTATTTTAATCGAGTCGTCTCCAATTTTGAACTTTCTTTTCCTAACGTCTAAGCTTCTGTTATTATGACTCGATTTTAACTACATTCATCCATAAGTCTTTATATTGGTCGATAAAAGAAACATTTAATACCAAAATTATATTATCGATAAAACGGTAAATGATCGCATCTCTAAATATTAGACTATAGATTCAATCCGTATTTTACGGCAGCCGTGAATGGGGTGCAACTTGCGCAATATGCACTCGAGATATAAGCCGTGTGTAAATCTGGCCTAGCCTAGCCTAGTCTAGCCTAGTCTGGTCTAGATAATATTGCAGAGAAATAGAACGCAGAGTAAGATTTGCTCGGTTATTGCTCTGTGATGTGAAAGTCTAAGCTGAGATGCTTATGTGGTAATACAGTTGTAGTCAAGGGAAGATTAGATATACGCTCGCCTTTATTTTATACAACTTATGTGCAGTTATTTCACACCACGTGCTTTACGGTGAAGGAAAACATCGTGAGGAAACCTGCTTATGTCTGAGAAGTAATTCAAAGACATATGTATAGTGTCTGAGACGGCGATGGACTCACCCTCTGTTAAGCTGGCACTTGATCATTTTCGGTGAAATGTGGGTGTTGTTACAACACTTCTGCTTACCCCTTCGGGGAAGCTCCTGGGATGGCGTGAGCATATTTATATATAAGCCTTGACCTTTTTAATAACGTCGGCAACATTCGTGAAAACAATAATTTGTTAATAAATATTTATATGGAAGACAACACGTGTGACTGATGTTTCAGATGACATTTTAATGGGCATTCACAATGTTGGAGCAAATTATTAAGTATCAATGCGAATTATGTTTATGCCTATTTTACTTTAAGTGGATGATCTCACGTGGAAGTAAAGTAAGTAAACCCACGCAACACAAGTGCATTTGTTCGAACATGGCCTGAGGGGTCTTAAACAAGACATTAGACCACACTCGTTCCACAAGCATGCTTAAAACGAGCGGGGCGCGTTTTCCAAATTACATACATATGCTCACGCCTGTATTCCCCGAAGGGGTAGGCAGAGGTGTTGTTATCACAACACCCACTTTTCACCGAATTTGATTAAGTGCCTACGTGACAGATTGTGAGTCTATCGCCGTCTCAGGCACTTTACAGGTCTTTGAATTACTTCTCAGAAATATGCAGGTTTCCTCACGATGTTTTCCTTCACCGTAAAGCACGTGGTGTGAAATCACTGTACATAAGTTTTTTAGAAATACTCCTTGGTACAGGCCCCGCTGGGATCCACCCAATAGCCAGGGTCTAAGAATATGGCTATGGTATCCCCTGCCTGTCGTAAGAGGCGACTAAAAGGGGGCCGGAGGGCCTGCTGGCGGTGGTCGGGGTGGGAGCTTTGACCACCGGCGCGGGCCCGGGAAGGTGGCAGCGCGATGTGGCTCGCGCTGCCTTGCACAGCGAGGTCTCCAGGGGCCCCGGGGATGTGCCCCGGCAAAGTGTGGGGGGACACCGGTGCGTTCTATCAGAGTACCCGGAGTCCCCCCTAAGCACTGAGGATGGCCACCGGGGGGGTTTTAGTGAGGTAAAAATCCCACATACCCCGATCTGCCTCTCCCAGGGCGGTCGGGGACCTTTTGAAGGTTTCCCCCTCGTCAACAAAAAAAAAAAAAAAAAAAGGCCCCGCTGGGATTCGAACTTGCGTCGCTTGCGTAGCAGGCGACTGTTCAAACCCCGAGGCCACCACGGCAATTTTCCAAATTATCATGGTGATTTTTTCTGAACTGTGGCTCGAACTAATTCACACTTTCAATACTGAAATCCTTCGTGAGAAATCCATTTCCAATCTACAATCTACGACAGAATGTTTATTGGATACCAATGGAGATCTCTGCAGTTTGCTTCTACTTAAGAAACGTCGACACTTCTAACAGCACAGTTGAATCAGATCACTGTTCACTTGCAACACGTTATCAACATGAATATAGACTTCGATAAACAATTCTATTGGACCGTTAAAGCGATGAGAGTGAGCTACTCTCATCCTGATGTAGCCAGAGACAAGAAATGGTTGATCAAATTTGTAATTGGTCACGGATTTTTCACTTTTTCCTTTCTGAACATAGTGTATACTATTGTTTATTATGACTTGAAGACCATGAACCTCCCTCGACTGTGTACTAATGGGATTTATATTCTGGTCTACATTGTCATCTCATCCCAATACGTCATCATGGTGTATTGTCAGGATATGCTGAAAAGTATTATCACAACCATGAAAGCGGATTTTGAAACCAGCAAACACATTTCTAAAGACGAACAGGCAATTGTCTTCAGGTATGCTTCTAAAGGGAAGTGGATTACAGTGCAATGGTTTATTCTATGTTTGTGTGAATTCGGAATATTAATGTCAAGATATATTATTAAGACGGTATACTACACACTGACAGATGAGTTTCGATTCGTATCGTATATGGAGTTTGACTATCCCAACATAATTTCAAGGCATAAGGACAACGTGATTGTAAATATTTTTTTGATTACTGACTCTCAAGTGTATTTTAATATTTGTGCTTGCCTTATTTACTCGGCATTCGTGCCTTTGGGTCCTGTATTCATGCATCATGCCTGCGGTCAGTTGGAACTACTGAAAAATCGGATTGACACATTGTATAATGGACGATCGCGTGAGGAATTACATGAGGAAATAAAGGATATAACGAAGCGGCTGCAGTTTATATACAGGTAGTAACTACTCTCCTAATGCATAGGAGAGATGCATCGCCACCTAGCTCGAGTATTTATTGAAGTAATTATTCTAAAAACTTCCATTTGCATTAAATAACTGTTTACTGACTCGGGACTTGACAAGTCAAATTAACATGCGCTCTCGTTTCTTTGCTAGTGAACACAGAGTATTTTATATAAAATTTAGGGCTGGTCTTCAGAAACAACTTTTATCGCGTGGATATTGCATTGTGATGAGTATTTCTCATCGCTCATCTCGTCGCTCTCTTCCCTCTATAATGAATGACAGTGGCTGGCATTTTCGTCATACTTGTGAACAGATGCTGCTTGTGAGGGATAGTCATCTCAAGCTACACAATTATACATACCTACTATAAGTTTTATGAACTGTGTCCATGGGCTTATACTTATTTTATGATTTACATTGTATTACTCAAAATTATTATAATTATTTTTTATAAAAGAGTAATTACTGATTTTTAACTAGGTTCTTTACAGTAAAAGCAACCTTCCGAACCTGGCGGTAGTTACGACGATTTGAATACTTTGTAAAAAGTCTAATCAAATAAAGATATTTTCAACGTCTAGTATGTTTTATAAGTCATCGAACATCCAGGCAACTCTCACAAATTGCCAGCTAATGCACGCTGCGTGGTTTACAGTTTTACAGATGATATCAAGACTTGCTTTCGAGTGATGTACGAAGTGTCCATGAAAGGATCTGCTATTATGCTGCCATTAGCACTTTATGAGCTGATTGAGGTAATAAACCTATTGTTAAATAAATAGGTACGATTTATGTATTGCTTTACTGTACTATTACATCTTTACAGTCTATCCACCGTGACGATTTCAACGTGGAATTGATTATATTCATCGTGGGCGGTACACTCATCAGCAGCACTCCTTGTTTCTGCAGTGACTTACTCATGGAAAAAGTATGCATTAATATTACCTTCGCCCTACTAAATGAACAACTTACCATTTAAATAATATTTGTGTACAGGGTGAGGAGGTGCGCATGGCATTGTACATGTGTGGATGGGAGCGGAAGTACGATCACAGTGTCCGGTCCACGCTGGTCATCATGCTGACCCGGGCGCTGCGTCCGACCGCCATCCGGACCATGTTCCGGACAGTTTGCCTGGATGCACTTACTGATGTAAGTATACTGGTGTTCCTAAAGCTTCAACGTGGAGTCTTAGCCAGGGCAATGGAGCCGATCGCCAATGTAGACGCTGGGTCTGAATCTCCGAGTGGGTCCCTCTCAGAGTCTCACAGTTAAAACTCAAATGGGTTGAGGATGCAAAAGATGGAAATTTTAAGAACTCCACTTTCCGTTAAAATGAATTTTTAATGATGAGAGGGAGGAATGCTTCCCTAGGTGTTGCAAATTCGATACCCAGTGTCAGACAATTATGACGTGCGTGCTAATTTCGAATTTAAGTGTTCTAGTCTAGTCATAGAGTTTTTCTAAAAACTTAAGTGCAGTGATAACAAATCATGAGCTTTTTGGAAGAAAAAGCATCTGAGGAAATCGGCATATGTCTGATAAGTAATTCAAAGAAGTATGGTGCCTGAAGCTGCGATGGACTCATAATCTGTCACGGAACTTAATTATCTTAGGTGAAACTGATCACGCCATCCCAGAAGGGTCCCCGTTCTGGGATGGCGTGACCATATTTATTTATTGTTCTTTGTTGGGAACAGAAGAGCTCGTGGTACCGTTGCTATTGCGCATATCATTCGATCAGCGATGTTAAGCAACCCTAGCCCTAGCCAGTAATTGGATGGGTGACCGCCCGAGTTCCCCCCGTGCCTCGGAGAGCACGTTAAGCCGTCGGTCCCAGTTGCCAATTTATCATCTTTGGCAATCGTTACAGGTCAGTCGGAGGCCTAAAATAGTCTGACAACTGGTTTAACCCAGATCACAGATTTTCCTCGTAAAAAATCAGGTGATCAGCCACATCGGGTTGAATCAAGTGCCGACCCCAGCAATGTATGGGATAAGGCCAGGGAGATGATGATGTTGGGACCAGATAGCGATGTCCACTTCCAATATTTACTTATGAAAAAAATATTGTTCCACTACGAAGTTCAACTACGAACTAGAATGAAGTTAGGTATATTTCGTTTTTTTTTACATTTCGTTTTTCTTTGTTCCAGCTTTTCCAACAAGCTTACGCAATTTACAACCTTATGAACGCGATGTGGAAGTAATATTTTCACCATCCACAACCTAAAGACCACATCTTAAAGACTAAATTCAAATCTTATTTCACTCAATTACTGTTATCCTTTACAAAACATTGGCTACGATAGTGCATGTTATAGAAGTAGTTCCATCTCTTTTTGTAATTCGGGTTTGAAAGGGATGGTAGTATTAGTCCCAGTTCCGTCTATTCTTGGTTTAAACCATGTTTTGTATTAAGAGGGTATGTGTTTATACTCTTTAAATCACTATTCATAGCACAAGTTATGAGCGCTCAGCGAAAATAGTGGATGTTCGAATTGTACTTTTAATGAGTATGTTTTAGTTTCGTGCTTTGTAAGTAGATGGCGCAAGTAGTAAAATAGATCGCGCTATTAAAAGTTGTATCGCGTTACATAAATATGTCTACCATTGCTACTTTATAACAACCTTTGGATGTGAACCCTAGTAATATTTAGTTCCTGCAATCTTCAAAAGGTCAATAGTTTGACACCCCCAAGCAATGGATTGGTTGTACATGTATTTTACATTCGTCGTGCTATACAGACAGACTGAGACACACTCATAAAATTACTGCGCATTCGAGGCCAGCGCTCATTACTCGTGAAGGCACCTGTACATATTTAAACTTTGTCGGCATTTGGGTTTGATACAAGCAATGTTATTTTTGCATTGGATTTATTGTATACCCGCGGTTTCACCCTCGTAAACTTAATTTCATGGGTGACCTGCGGAACCCTTCTTATTTTTTTTTCATTAACAGTAGCATAACTTACTCCTTGTAACATTAGCTATCTGTCAGTGACAGTCGCGTTAAATAAAATCGGTCCGACAGACAGACAGAGAAAAAAAATTAAATTAGTTTTCCCTGTCTTTATCCTATGTTTAGAAACAAAATGTTCACTAAAGCATCTTATATTTTTAGTGAAAAGCTGTTATTTGCAATTAGAAACAGCCACTTCAATTGTATTTATGTGTATAGATGTTTAGATAATCATAGTATTTCAAATCCGTTCAGGGGCCCCACCATGACCTCTTATTACCATGATAGTTTAACTCTTATTATGAGACAAATGTATATGATGTGTATAAGTCTGTCACTGTCACACAATGTAATTATGATGGCAAGGTTGCGGTAAGGCCCCTAATAGCTTAAGAAAGTAAAGAGATAGTGACGTTATATTACATGAGGTTCTTAAATTGTACAGACTACTAGTTGTCACCAGCAGGACCCTAACTGTTTAAAATATATTTAAAAAAAACCGTTTCTATAACATTTTCCGTTGATGCAAGCCTAAAGCCTTCTTCGAGGAATTAGCTATCCAAAACATTTTTTTTTAATTCAAACAATTACTACTTGAGATTAGCGTGCTCACCAAACAAACTACAGCTTTATAATAATACTCTCTATAGATAATAGGATACAAGACTAGTATTTTTTACACATTTCAGTGTATGATCCAGCTGACATTTGTCACACGTTTGGTTCTCGTGACAATTCACGATTTAAATAAAAAATAAGATTTAATAAAAAAAAAAGTATAATACAGGGTGATTGTTAGTCGTCCAAAATGACAATGCCTTATGCCATATAATGGGGTATCTGAATCACCTACTTACATATATTATTTTATGTTATTGTAGTTTGGAGGGTAGAATATAATTTTTCGAGGTTTTTCTTCGACTTTTAACCTAACTTTTTTTTTTGATCGCTTTTAAATTTTTATTTGTGATAGAAAATGAAAATGATTTATCCCGTTTAGACCCCATAAGGCACTTATGAATGTCGAAGAATTGACCACCTTTGCGGAAACTAGCCTTCTGAAAAAAACCGGCATGAAACTCAGCTGGCATCATGTATATTTAATCACATAGTAAATAATGATGAATTAATTAATATACACCACAGAAATTAATAATAATGGGTCCATATCATATTTACATTGTATCCCGAATGGTTAGTCCCATTTACACTGTGGCCGTAATTAGTTATTTTTCATTTTCGTTGAGGCCCGATCGATCGGGCCACAGTGCAAATGATCAATCATACACACAGGCGGAACTACTAGACGGAACTAATTCTAAATCACTGATCGGGCTGAGCAGTGCGACATGTTAAAGTGCTTAAAAAATCAGAGTTCTCAAATAATTATTACAGTTATGTCAAGTCACTGACACGTTGGGCGCCAATTGTATTGGGGATTTCAACCCCCTTGCAATAAATGTAAGTTCTCACAGCTTTTCACGTTTATTTTTATTATACACCTCAGCGTATTCAATTCAATTCAAAATATCTTTATTTGATTAGACTTCTTACAAAGTACTTTCAAATCGTCAGAAGGACACAAAATACATTATACAGATTACAAACGACATCACATGACATCATTCCAGAATATAACAAAAGAGAGTTATATAAATACATTTGAATTGTCGCCCATATTATCTATGGCGTTACAGTTATTAAAAACGCCAAGACTTTCAATAGCTAAGTGCAGAAAAAATAAACCCAAGACCCTTACCGTATTGTTAAGAAAGAGCTGTGAATATTTTAAAAAATCTACCTGCAATCTACAAACAATCGGTGAACATATTGATTCAGTGGCCCAACCATAAGCTCTTATTGCAATGATAATTCAGCTGTGTGACAGTGACAGATGTATACACATCCATCTGTCAACATACATCTGTCTCAGCTCTCATAGTGAGAGTGAAACTAACGTGGCAATAAGAGGTCACAGTAACACTACTGGTTCCATAACATGTCACATCTAAATATTCCTTTCTGACGTTCATCAATAAGTCAACCTGTATAAATCTATACATCTATACAGAAAAATAAAATTGAAGTGTCTGTTTTAATACCAAATATGCATATGAAAGTATGTACGGTAATGACTTAAAAAAACAAATTTTCAATTAAATGTCTGTCTGTGACTTTTAACGGGACTTTCACTGGCAGATAGCTAATGCTACAATTAGTAACTTAGGCTTATTAAATCTACCCGGGTGAAACCGCAGGGCACAGCTAGTGAATAAAATATTAGTTGTTAATAAAATGTTTTACATTTTTAATAGAACGAGAGGGGAAATAGAGCTGTCACGATTTTAAAAAGAAAATAATACAAGATTATTTTAACAACGAAACCATCAAAACTATAATTACGTATTTAAACTAAAGGTAGTGTAACTGCTTTCAAATTACAGTTTGTATTGCATTTGCTAATTATAAGGTATGAATGCAAATTATCTTTCAATGCCCGTTCAGATTTAAGTGGAGGACCTACTGTAAACATATGTATGTAAAGTGAGCTTTTTCTATTAGTTTTTCTCGACAAATTTTGTGCATTGCAACTGTGTCCATGGGCTTACATTTCAAAAGTGATTTATTTGTATTTAAAGTATCCTGCCAGGTTCTTCTCAGTAAAAGCTACCTTTCGAACCTGGCGGTAGCATGTATAATCCTGTATAATTATGTCATTCTGACGATTTGAAAGTATCTTGTTAAAAGTCTAATCGAATAAAGATATTTTTGAGTTTGAGCAAAACCACGGATCAAAACATTTTGTATGTGTTCGGACATGGTCAATGGAATTAGATGGAAGGTTCCAAACTTTAGGGTTATCCAATACACTTATGTAACTGGTCAGAAGAACTGTACCCTATGTATAGGGTTTATCAAGTTTAAACGTTCACGAACGTGAAATTTCCCACACTCGCCGCTAGAGGCGCTTTTACGTTGCCATACAAGATGATGAAAATACGCAATAGTGTAGTCAACCGTATATAATAGTTAGAGCCTTGGTGGCCTTGGGGTTTGAGCAGTCCCGAATCTCAGAGGGACTTGTACTTACCAATGAGTCTATGTGCAGGGATTTCACACCACGAGCGGTGTAGGAAAACATCGTTTGAGCAAACCTACTTAATCATATTCGGTGAAATGTGGGTGTTGTTACAACACCTCCCTTCGGGGATCCATCCCGGATGGCTTGAGCATATAAATCTAATAATTAGAAAAGCTGTTAATTTGGAATTACAAACTAACAGGGCATAAATCCTGACATAGTGACTACCCTACAGATTTCTTCCACTTAAGAAACGTCGACACTGCTAACAGGCCAGTTAAATCAAATCACTTTACTCGAGGGTAACACGTTTTCAACATGGATATAGACTTCGATAAACAATTTTACTACACCGTCAAAGCTATGAAAATAAACAATTCTCATCCTGATGTCGCTAGAGACAAGAAATGGCTGATCAAATTCGTGATTGGTCACGGATTTTTCACTTTTTGCTTCATTAACATAGTGTACACTATTATTTTCTACGACTTGAAAACCATGAACCTGCCCCGACTGTGTATTAACGGGATTTATTTCCTGATATTTATTGTCAACACATCTCAATATACCATCATGGTGTTTTATCAGGACACACTTAAAAGTATTATTGCAACAATGAAAGCAGACTTCGAAACCAGCAAACACCTTTCTAAAGACGAACAGGCAATTGTCTTGAAATACGCGACTAAAGGGAAGTGGATATCAATACAATGGTTTATTATCGTGGCATGTGAAGTAGGATGTCTAATTACAAGATATATTTATAAAACTATCAACTACACACCGACAGATAAATTTAGATTCGCGTCGTATATAGATCTTGACTATCCCGACATTGTGGCAAGGAATATGGACAATGTGTTTGTCAGTATTTTTTTACTGAACGGGTCACAGATGTATTACTTTATGTATGGCAGCTTAATTTACTCAGCATTCGTGCCTTTGGGTCCCGTATTCATGTATCATGCCTGCGGTCAGTTGGAGCTGCTGAGAAATCGGATTGATGCGTTGTATAATGGACGCTCTCGTGAAGATTTACACGAAGAACTG
Source organism: Watsonalla binaria (assembly GCA_929442735.1). NCBI lineage: Eukaryota > Metazoa > Arthropoda > Insecta > Lepidoptera > Drepanidae > Watsonalla > Watsonalla binaria. Next base: position 8,374,047 of record OV838938.1, read on the forward strand.
AAGGCTATAGCGAAGCGGTTGCAGTTTTTGTACAGGTAATTCAATATATTAGAAGTCTCCGAAGTGAATGATGTGCCTACAAGTTTGTTGTAGAATGAATAACTTTCAAACGCTTCCAGTGACTTTAATAGCTCATCTAAGATTTTTTAAACTTTGTGAAAAAGCACATGATAGTGTAACTGAGTATATTGATGATCGCCAAGCATGGCAATGAGTTGCTTACTCTTCCATTAAATTGTACTAAATCAACCCTATGTATAAAGAAGGGACACATAAAAAAAAAGCCGGGGAGTTTATTTCGGAGTTTCTTCTCCTGACAGGCTTACATTTGGAAACGGTAGGAAATTAACACAAGTTAGCGTTAGAGAAATTGCGTTGCGTAGAATATATATTTTTTTAATTTAGAATTTTGAGATTTTCTAAAAAACTTATGTGCAGTTATTTCACACCACGTGCTTTACTGCGAAGGAAAACATCGTGAGGAAACCTGCATATGTCTGAAAAGTAATTCAGAGATGTATGTATAGTGCCTGAGACGGCGATGTACTCACCCTCTGACACGTTGGCACTTGATCATATTCGGTGAAATGTGGGTGTTGTTGCAACACCTCTGCTTACCCCTTCGGGGACCCTTCTGGGATGGCGTGAGCATATATATATATAATTTTGAATTTTGATCTGTCCCTTGTCAGTACGATATTTTCGGTTCATCTCAATAAAAGCAACCATCAGAACCCGGTGGTAATATTTACAATGTATAATGATTTCTTTGTCCTTCTGACGATTAGAGATTTCTTTGGCCTGCGTGGCAGTAAGAAAAATTTCACATACAAATTTTCACCCCCCGGTTGCACCCGTTTAGGGGTTGAGTTTTGAAAACTCCTTAATTAGTAGTTATAAGAACAGAACCTACATACGCGAACATTTTTAATTTCTGGTCATAAGGGTTTGGCCTGAGCGTTGGTACATCAGTTCAATCTTGTCTCATATGTTTGATGTATAGATGTTTAAAATACATAAATGTTTTGTATGTTATTATAAGTCACTGGGCATCAAGGCAGTGTCATTTCACTGGCCAACCGTTACAATATTATTTTCCGCATTATTTTCAGTTTTACCCATGATATCAAGTCCTGCTTTCAAGTGATATACGAAGTGACCATGAAAGGATCTGCCATTATCCTGCCATTAGCACTCTATGAGCTGATTGAGGTTATACAATAATGAATCTAATCATCATCATCATACCCTTGCCCTTATCTCATATTATTCATGGTCAACGCGATGAGTATTCTCTTCCATTTCTCTCTATCAGCCGTCATATCTGTATTTACTCCGTTAGCCATATCATATTTCACACAATCCATCCATTCTTAGGTTTCCCTCTCCCCTTATATTCATCCACATTCATAAATAAGACTTTCTTTGCAACTATATCCTCATACGTCTGCATTATACGCCATAGCACGACAAAATGCTTATTCTATAACTTCTCAGTCATTGGTGCTACTAATGGTGCTAATGCGCGCTAATCATTGTTTAATCATTACAGTCTATCCACCGCAACAATTTCAACTTGGAATTGCTTGTATTTATCACCGGAGGCGTACTCATCAGCAGTAACCCCTGTTTCTGCAGTGACTTACTCATGGAAAAAGTATGCATTAATATATCTTCTTTAGAGCCTTGGCCTTGGGATTATAACAGTTGCCTGCTACGCAAGCAACGCAAATTCCAATCCCAGTGGGGCCTGTACAAATGAGTTTTTCTAAAATACTTATGTGCAGTTATTTCACACCACGTGCTTTACGGTGAAGGAAAACATCGTGAGGAAACCTGCATATGTCTGAGAAGTAGTTCAAAGACGTATGTAGACGGCGATGGACTCACCCTCTGTCATGTTGGTACTTATCATTTTCAGTGAAATGTCGATGTTGTTGATACAACACCTCTGCTTACCACTTCGGGGACTTCAGCCTATAGACGCATACTATTTAATTAATGTTTGTGTGTACAGGGTGAGGAGGTGCGCATGTCACTGTACATGTGTGGATGGGAGCGAGAATACGACCGCAGTGTCCGGTCCTCGCTGGTCATCATGCTGACCCGGGCGCTGCGTCCGAACGCGATCCAAACTTTGTTCCGGACAGTTTGCCTGGATGAACTTACGGCTGTTAGTTCTTACTTACAACTTACTTACTGATCTTGCTACGGCGGGAATGTTGTCTCTTAGCCAGGGCAAAAGAACCGGTTACTAGACAAGGCATTACACCTAAATGTTCGGGACTATCTCCCTATCTAGGGGTAGATAGCCCCCTTATTGAACTCAGAGTTCCAAATCAACGCATAAGAATGGTGGAAGTTTTCGAATATTTACATGATGATTGTTGAATGAGAAGTGAAAAAATTTATGAATATTCATTTAAAAAACTCACACAATGAATTTAAGTATGTATGTACTTTATACTTTACTTTATATAATTGTATTTTCTTTGTTCCAGCTTTTCCAACAAGCTTACGCAATTTACAACCTTATGAACGCGATGTGGAAGTAGTATTTTTGGCTATCCCACACACAACGCCAATTCTCATTTTCTATAATTCTCAATGTTTTTTGAAATAGCTCGCTTTCTTGTCTATAGTAGACTTAGAGCGGAAAATCTGTTTAAATAAATTATTTTGTTTATTTATATCTTATCTTTATTATTATTACATCATGGTTTTGACATGTTTTAACGTCAACTATTCCGTTCGCGTAGTGGCGTGGCTGGCGTATATTAATTAGGATGACAGTTTGATAATCATTGCCAACAACAACGTTATGTCACATATCAATGGATTGACACAGAAATTATAGAACTGCTGTGAATAATTTTGCCCGACTTCGGTGAAGCATAAAATAAGGTTATCGTTTTGACCGGTATTTATTATTTTTAGTTAATTTTTAGCTCGTATTTATTCTCTGGTTAAAGTCTATTAACGTCACATTAAATTGATTGGGGCCTTCTGAAATATCTAAATATATATAATTCAAAGATGACTGGCTGACTGACTGACATAGTGATCTATCGACGCACAGCCCAAACCACTGGACGGATCGTGCTGAAATTTGGCATGCAGGTAGATGTAATGACGTATGAATCAAATCAAATCAAATCAAATCAAAAAGTTTTATTCAATATAAGGGACACTTGGAACACTTATTGAACGTCATTTTTCTTACGTTAACTTAAGTAAATTTACTACCGTTTCCAAAAGTAAGCCTGTCAGGAGAAGAAACGGCGAAACAAACTCCCCGGTTTTTTTTTTTTTTTTACATGTGTCCCTTCTATATACATAGGGTTGCTTAAGTACATTTCAATGGAAGAGTGAGCAACTCATTGCCCTGTTTGGCTATCATCAATATACTCAGTTACACTATAATATGCTTTTTCACAAAGTTTCTGTTTGATGCTTGCCTTAAAACTTAAAAATGGTAGTTCACACATTTTTAATGGTAGTTTATTGAAAAGGCGTATACTTTGCCCCACAAAAGAGTTACTAGTTTTGTGCAGTCTAGTCACAGGGACACGGAGTTTATCCCTCTTGCGTGTATTTATATTGTGCATATCACTATTTTTCTTAAAACTATCTATATTCTTTCTTACATATATCAAATTTTCAAATATGTATTGACATGCCACAGTCATTATCCCTATTTCTTTAAACTTCTCCGCATCTATGCATCCGCTAATAAAGGATTTTGGTTAATTGTACCCCCAAGGGGATGAAAGTTTGTATGAAACATTGTCAATTTTAAACCGATATATTATATAAAACTAAATCTTTCGTCTCCGTCGAATATTTGTATGAGAAATTGTGCAGCGACTCCCAGCGGTGACGTGAAGAACTAAAATATCTCATACAAATATTGCTAGTGACGCTAGCGAGTATAGATTACGGAAACGGTGGCAAACTCGTGATAGGGGTACTGATGTATGCTGTATGGTTTCCAGTTTTACAGATGATATCAAATCGTGCTTAGGAGTGATATATGAGGTGACCATGAAAAGATCTGCCATTATGCTGCCATTTGCTGTTTATGAGCTGATTGAGGTGATTTATTAATATGTACGCGAGCCGTGGTGGCCTTGAGGTTTGAGCAGCGCCTGCTACGCAAGCGACGCAAGTTCGAATCCCAGCGGTACAGGCCTGTACCAATGAGTTTTTTCTAAAAAACTTATGTACATTTCACACCACGTGCTTTACGGTGAAGGAAAACTTCGTGAGGAAACCTGCATATTTCTGAGAAGTAATACAATGACGTATGTAAAGTGTCTGAGACGGCGATAGACTCACCATCTGTCATGTTGGTTATGTGGTTACAACACCTCTGCCTACCCCTTCGGGGAATACAAATGTGAGCATATGTATGTATATTTTTTTTTAAGCAAATGATACTTATAACTTAACTAATTAATGTCTATTTTTTAAATTTTATAATAATTTTGATAAGAGTAATTACTGAGTTTCTTACCAGGTTCTTCTCAGTAAAAGCAACCTTCCGAACCTGGCGGTAGTATGTGTAATTATGTCGTTTTGAAGATTTTAAAGTACTTTGTAAAAAGTCTAATAGAATAAAGATATTTTTGAATTTGACTTTGACCACAAGCAACGACATAAGAATACGAAACCATCTGCTTACCATTCTCAGAGTTCCATATTTATGTACAGCGTAGCACCAACTTAACACGTTCATAGCAATGTAGATCTCAATTCAATAACTTGACAAAGTTCCCGACATATTTCTGTTCGCGTACTAAGTTAGAACTTTATCAAAGTTTCATGCGTGACCAGAAAACTGTTCTTTTTATGGTAATAACTTTCGTTCTGACCTTGTTATTAGTGTTTGAGTCAATGATGGTACTGACACATTCTATATATACATTAAAAGCAGGCTGATAGTGCTTACAGACAACAAAACACTTCCAAATTCCTGTAAGTATTCATATTTTTAGAAATAAAGAGCCACTACGCCTGCTAAGCAAGCGACGCAAATTCGAATCCCAGCGGAGCCTGTACCAATGGTTTTAGACCACGTGCTTTACGATGAAGGAAACCATCGTGAGGAAACATGCATATGTCTGAGAAGTAATTCAAATACGTATGTATAGTACTTGAGACGGCAATCCTCTGTCACGTTAGCAGTAGGCGTCTTCGGTGTAAATTGAGTGTTACAGCATTTCTGTATCGAGATCATCTGAAAATAATCTTTTGATCTAAGTACCATATAGTTGAAGTAAAGCGGCTATCAAAGTACTAAGTACTACGGAAATTCATATTGTACATGCTAGCGAGGTAAGTTACTTTGCGATTCACTGTGGGCTTAAGACGGTCGATAGGCTTTGAAGGATTTGTCAACTGTTACGTTCTCGTCAGAATTGTGATGTCTTACATACCGTCTATGGGATTAACGTATAGTCTGATGATATTATTTTACTACCCGACTGCGGCGAAGCAAAAAGGAGGGTTTTTCATACATATGCTCACGCCTGTATTCCCGGAAGGGGTAGGCAGAGGTGTTGTTATCACAACACCCACTTTTCATCGAATTTGATTAAGTGCCAACGTGACAGATGGTGAGTCTATCACCGTCTCAGACACTTTACATACGTCTTTGAATTACTTCTCAGAAATATGCAGGTTTCCTCACGATGTTTTCCTTCGCCATAAAGCACGTGGTGTGAAATTACTGTACATAAGTTTTTTTAGACAAACTCATAGGTACAGGCCCCGCTGGGATTCGAACTTGCGTCGCTTGCGTAGCAGGTGACTGCTCAAACCCCGAGGCCACCACGGCTCTTCAAGAAAGGGTTTTTCAAATTCAATAATATCTTCAATAATATTTGATTAGACTTTTAACAAATTACTTTCAAATGGTTAGAACGACATGACTATACTGGATTATACATGCTACCGCCGGGTTCGGAGGGTTGCTTTTACTGAGAAGAACCTTGCAAGAAATTCAGTAATTACCTACTCTTTTCGAAAATATTTTTACAATTTTGAGTAACACAAAATAAATCATGAAAATATATAAGCCCATGGACACAGTTCCAATACACAGAAAGGTTCATCCGTTCCCTCAGAAGTCCATCATCCTCCTGCCCTTTTCCCATGTAATTTGGGATTGGCGCAATGTGTTCTTTTCTTCCATTTCCCTCAGAAGTCCAAAACTACAATTTTTTTTTAACAAATGAGATATTGTTAGATGCGTCTTTATTGGCCGCTAGTTAAAGGATTTATAAGATCTCATAAAATTGGATGCGGAACTATCTAGAGGAAAAAAAGATGTTGAAAAAGAAAATTAAAAGTACTGAATTACTGAAAACTCACGCTCTCAGAAATGTGAAATAAGTTTAGAGTATAGTCCTGAATAAGGACTAGACCGCCAAACGACCATAGATGCAGATGGAATATAGAACTTTTAATTATAATATATAATACTAGCGGACGTCACGTGGTTTTACCCTCGTAGTTCCCGTTTCCCTGGGAGTACGGGGATAATATAAAGCCTATATTACTCACTGATGATGTAGCTATCCAATGGTGAAATATTTTTTAAGATTCATACAGTAGTTTTTTGCTACATAAACATATATTATTTATATAATATAAATAAAATATAAGTGAATATATATAAAATGAGATGTGTATTAAGTATTTATGTATTGTTATTTTTTTTCGTTTCTTGTTTCTACACAATGCATCTACTTATTTTATCTCACCACTCTAAGGTAGAATGGGAGACAATGCCCATGACATTAACACCGCCTATATACTTTGTGTATATGAAGTTTTAATAAATAAATAGTTGTTGTGTATACAAATATTTCCTTTTTATAAGAGTAGTTTAGATAGAAGTATTTTTCTGCTCAATATTGTATACCTTAGGAGAGGACAAATCCACTAATAACAAGGCTGGGGAGGCTCGAATGACGCAATGCGGAACCACCTGCCGGATCGCTGGCTCGATTAACGCTGCCTCCGTTATCACTGAAATCATAATTGGTAATTAATAACAATACATGAAGTAATGACGCCTTGATGGCACATTATTTCATCCAATTTACGGACATACAAACGTCTGCCCGGTACTCTACGGGTAGGCAGAGGTGTTGTAATCACAACACCCACTTTTAACCTAAGATGATTAAGTGCTAACGTGACAGTAGGTGAGCCCATCGCCGTCTCAGAGACTTTACATACGTCATTGAATTACTTCTCAGAAATATGCAGGTTTCCTCACGATGTTTTCCTTCACCGTAAAGCACGTGGTGTGAAATCACTGTACATACGTTTTTTTAGAAATACTCATTCAAATACAGGCCCCGCTGGAATTCGAACTTGCGTCGCTTGCGAAGCAGGCGACTGCTTAAACCTCAAGGCCAGCACGGCTCTTCAAAATCTGGCAAAATTCAAATATTTGATCCCTCTTATACGTATACCTACTAGCTTAACCCCCTTTATTCTATGGGCTTAATTACGCGGAGCCCCTTTTTTTAAGTTGCCTAATTTACATTAACCACTGATAGTCCTGTTATAATTGGTCCAATCGTTCCAGAGATTAGCCGGAACAAACAGACAGACAGAAAGAGATTTGTTTTTTTGTCGGTATCGTATTTACTATCATACGCATTTAGTGAAAAGCTTAATTTTAAACTCCAAAAAGACACATTAATTTTACTTACCTGTATACATTTAAGTATTTACATACATACATAATACATACATACATATGCTCACGCCTGTATTCCCCGAAAGGGTAGACAGAGGTGTTGTTATCACAACACCCACTTTTCACCGAACTTGATTAAGTGCCAACGTGACAGATGGTGAGTCTATCGCCGTCTTAGGCACTATACATACGTCTTTGAATTACTTCTCAGATATATGCAGGTTCCCTTACGATGTTTTCCTTCACCGTGAAGCACGTGGTGTGAAATCACTGTACATAAGTTTTTTAGAAAAACTCATTGGTACAGGCCCCGCTGGGATTCGAACATGCGTCGCTTGCGTAGCAGGCGACTGCTCGAACCCCGAGGCCACCACAGCTTTTTTGTTTGATATTTTTTTTAAGTTACCTTTGGGATAAGAACTTGCATAGCAGGCGTCTCAAACCACTCGGCCGCCACGGCTAAGCGATTACTTCAGGTCTAATAATAATATCCGATGAAGCAGGAACCACACACGGTGAAATTAATTTGAAAAGTTTCATCAAAAGCATAAGTTTCCCAATCTGGGCGGTCTTTTGTTTCGGCGTAAATTAATGGTGTCACCAAGCAAGCGAACTTTGTGTACACCACTTATAACGGCCATGTTATATGATACGGTAAATTACACATTATATTACAGGTATTGTATCACCTCCCCCTACCCCTTCGAGGACCCTTATAATGCAAGCGACAATTTTCAATATGTACGTATCCTATACTTATTATATAAAGTTAAATAGATTGTTTAGTTGTTTGCTTGATCGCGTTAATCTCAGGAACTACTGGGAGCTAACTATGATCGTTTAAGCAGCACGTATTAAGAACTTCTTAGCTTCGGAGTTTGAATTTACGGTACAAAAATTGAACGTCAAAGCTCAGAAGTTCTTAATAAGTTCTGCTTAAACCGATGATGGTAGGCTCTCTGGTTGGATTTGAAAGGTTGTTTCAGGCATAATATTAAATATGTACTTAATATAAATATTAAGAGAGCCGTGGTGGCCTTGAGGTTTGAGCAGTCGCCTGCTACGCAAGCGACGCAAGTTCGAATCCCAGCGGGGCCTGTACCAATGAGTTTTTCTAAAGAAACTTATGTACAGTGATTACTCACCACGTGCTTTACGGGGAAGGAAAACATCATGAGGAAACCTGCATATTTCTGAGAAGTAATTCAATGGCGTATGTAAAGTGTCTGAGACGGCGATGGACTCACCCTCTGTCACTTTGGCACTTAATCATCTTCGGTGAAAAGTGTGTGTTGTGATTACAATACCTCTGCCCACCCCTTCGGGGAATACAGGCGTGAGCATATGTATATTAAATACTTATGTACGGTCACGGTAACGTGCGTACGTTTTCAGTTTAAATTAGCTAAGTACTTGTTGTACTTAGCTAATTTAGAGAAACTATAGAAACACCATGTTACTGAAATGTACAAGAAACCGCAAAAAAGAAAAATATTATTCGCTGCACAGGTATCTAAAGCTATCGAGCGCGAACCTATCCCTGAATACGAGTAGATTGAACTGGAGAATATCCAATGCAAATATACTCTTACTGCTAATAACAATCTGGATGCGGCATTATCGAATGCATTCTGGGTGGACGAGTATTTCTGTTCACCGTCCGAACGCAGAGATTTTTTTTTTCTTGAATAAAATAGACTGAAAATTAAAATAATTTATTCAGTTTAGGCCCTGATGAACGTCGAATAATTTATCACTGGTTCGGAAACTAGCCTTGTCAGAAGAACCGGCAAGAAACTCAGCTGAAATCATGTAAATTTCATTACATAGTAAATAATTACTAAGTAGGTGCAAACTTCTTTAACAGTCCTCATTTAAGCAGTCCTAAAATTCGAGCATTACACCTTTTCATCATTATGAATGGAACGAAGAAGATGCGAGTACATACATACATATGCTCACACCTGTGTCCCCCGAAGGGGTCGGCAGAGGTGTTGTAATCACAACACACAAGAGGCGAGTGTAGGTAGTTTTACGTTCCCATACAAAATGCGGAAATACGCAATCGATATAGTCTACGTTATTACATGTTAAAACCGATATCCTGTTTGTATACTAAAAACTTCACAAACGTAAATATTTCTTCTGTAGCATTTCACATCATTTTCTACAAGACCAGGGAATCATACCGATTATTTTAATTAACGCATAAAGAAGGCAAGTCTCAAAAATGTAATTATATTATTGTAAAGACCTTTCCGCATTTCCAAGGAAGATTTTATCTTTAACCTGCGACTTCGAATGCCACCTCTGCCGTTTCGTATCTCCGCAGTAATTTCGTGAAGATCTTGAAGAAAGGGTGGTATTCGAGTCATGTGCCAACTAAGGCAGTTCTAACTCATAAATATTGTAATCGGACGCAAGTGTTTCTCATTGGATAGTGAAATTTATTTAAATATACTTACTTACATATTCAACATTTTTATTAGACTTGGGTCCTGGTAGGGCCGGCGCTGTGTTCCTTTGAAAATCTAGGGATCATCCTCCAAGATATATTGCATGGACCAAGGATGATGGGATAAATAAACAGACAAATATAAATATATATATCGCCGGTCGACGATGTCGTTATTCTTCCATCAATGACCTAATACGCCGGGCTCTAGTCACCGCCGGGGTGCCTGCTGTACTGGTACCAGTAGGTTTGGCGCGCAGCGATGGCCGGAGGCCGGATGGTATGTCACTGGTGCCGTGTCCAGATGCTCATCAACTTTTCAAAGAGGTTGCACGTCGTCTGGTAGAAGCTTCTCGTGACAAGCAGGCTGGGGCTTTTCTCGCTCAGAGAATCAGCATTGCTATTCAACGTGGCAATGCTGCCAGCCTTCTGGGCACGATCCCGAGAGACACCGATTTGGGCCAAGTTTTCTACTTGTAATTAGTTTTTAGTTACCGTGTATTATTTCATATGCATAGTGAAAAGCTGTTATGTTATGGAATATATATATGTCTGAGGTGTAATCCAAAAACACGTATGTATAGTGCCCGAAACGGTGATTGACTCACCATCTGTCACGTTGGCACTTAATCATCTTCGGTGAAAAGTGGGTGTTGTTATTACAACTCTGCCTATCTGTTCGTTCTACAGGCGTGAGCATATATATGTGTGCGTGTCATTATCATCTCCCTGGCCTTATCCCATACATTGTTGGGGTCGGCACTTGATTCAACCCGATGTGGCTGATCACCTGATTTTTATACGAAGCGACTGCCATCTGACCTTCGCAACCCCTTTAACGAGGAAAATCTGTGATCTGGGTTAAACCACTTGTCAGACTATTTTAGGCCTCCGACTGACCTGTAACGATTGCCAAAGATGATAAATTGGCAACCGGGACCGACGACTTAACGTGCTCTCCGAGGCACGGAAGGAATTCGGACGGTCACCCATCCAATTACTGGCTAGAGGTAAGGTTGCTTAACTTCGATAATCGAATGATATGCGCAATAGGAACTGTGCCACGAGCTCCTCCTCCTCGAGATATATGTATGTGTGTGTGTATTAATATAATTTCATCTAAATTCGAAATATCTGTATTTGATTAGACTTCTACCTTCAAATCATCAGCATGACGTTATTATATAAAATTATAAATGTTTAGACGTTAATACCGGGTCCCTAAGATAGCTTTTACTGAGAAGAACCCGGAAAGTAACTACTCTTTCAAAAATATGTTTACAATTATCATTCATCGTTATCTCTAACTATAAGTACTAATATTATGAAGGCGAAAAAGGTGTTTTTTTGTAATGAATAGGCTAGTTAGTATCGCTGAGTAACATAGGCTTTATTATTAATCAAAGTTAATTAGGGATCCGTAATAATACGCGGACAAAACCGCAGACGGAAACTACCAATAAACCAAAATAAATTGTCAGTAAATAAACCTACATAAGAGATTACAAATGTATTTACTAAAACTTAATTATACTACATCTATACCTCTACAAAAATATTATAAAGTGAAAAGATTTGTATCTAAGTGTTTCTAACAAATTGGCTCAAAAAGTACTGAATCAATCATGAAAATTCTTTCAGCAATGGATAGCTACATCATCAATGAGTAACATAGGCTATATTTTATCCCCGTACTACTCCCACGGGAACGGAAACTACGCGGGTGAAACCACGTGACGTCCGCTAATGTAAGATATTGACAGTTGCAGGTAGAACACTCGCCGATAAATAGTTGACATAACTCCAAAACAGGGGCGTTACCATATGCTCCTATTGCCATCATAGTTCTACTGTGCGACAGTGACAGACTTATACACGTCATATACATCTGTCTCATAATAAGAGTTAAACTATGGCAATAAGAGGTCATGGTAGGGCCCCAGGAATTCCAATGCCTATAATATAATACGTAATTCTCATGTGTATACCTACGTATAGGAATGATAGGTAATGTATGTACAGTTCGAGTAATATTATGTACGTATATCGAAGGCTTAACATTCCCCAAGGGTAATATATGTAAGTGTCTATCATTGCCCAATGCCTGTACTTATTTGATTATCTTTTTATTTGAAAACTTCCTGAGCCCCGCGGTTTGACCCGCGTAATAAGTATTTAAATTTTACGGATTAATTAAGTCAAGTCAAGTCAAAAATATCTTTATACGATTAGACTTTTTACAAAGCAAAGAATGTCATAATTTACAGGATTATACATGCTACCGCCAGGTTGGGAAGGTTGCTTTTACTGAGAAGAACCTGGCAAGAAACTCAGTAATTACCCTTTTCAAAAATAGTATACAATTTACAGTTTTCGTAAGAGTAAAGTGTCTGAGACGGCGATGGACTCACCATCTGTCACGTTGGCACTTAATCATCTTCGGTAAAAAGTGGGTGTTATGATTACAACACCCCTTCGGGGAATACAGGCGTGAGCATATGTATATATGTATGTATACAATTTAAAAAAAACTAAATAAATCACTTGAGAAATGTCCATGGACACAGTTGCAATGCACAAATGTCGATAAAAATTAACATAAAGAAAAGTCTTTATCCTTCAATTGTTTGGTATAGCTAATCCTTGGTCATCCCCTGCCACCCCTTCCTTCTATTTTACCTTCCATAAAAGTTTTTATAAATCTGTCATGCCGCATAAGGTGACCATTAATTTTTCCTCTTCTTATTTCTATATTTGGTACTAACGTTCTCATTTCGTTTACTCACTGGTACGAATATAACCCTATAAAAGTCACCTAACCCTAGTCAAACTAAAAGAGGAACCGGAATTATATAGGATGAGGTACCATCGGCTGAATTCCAAACGAATGAAACTTTGAAATTGCTCAACCAAAGGTATAAAGGATAGCTATCTATTAAATCAGATATAAAGGAGTTCACACCCAACCGTCAAAACCCCAATTTGTAAGCTGTTAATAGCCTTTAGAAATGAAGTGGAAATTAAATGTTCCCTAACGAATAATATTCTCCAAGCGTGCTCATATATCTTTGGATTGGTAAAATGTTATAAGATGTGCCACTTGTGACTCGTTTGCACCGAATATAAACATTCCTAAACTAACTTATAAGTTTAGATCACACCAAGACTAATTTGCTGAAACATTTATATCCAATGACGTTCAATAAGTGTTCCAAGTGTCCCTTATGTTGAATAAAACTTTTTGATACATACATATGCTCACGCCTGTATTCCCCGAAGGGGTAGGCAGAGGTGTTGTCACAACACCTACTTTTCACCGAATTTGATGGAGTGCCAACGTGACAGGTGGTGAGTCTATCGCCGTTTCAGGCACTATACATACGTCTTTGAATTACTTCTCAGAAATATGCAGGTTTCCTGACTGCTCAAATCTCAAGGCCACCACGGCTCTTTGATTTTTTTTAATTTTTTATTAGAGCACCTCTGCCTACCCCTTCGGGGAATACAAGCGTGAGCGTATGTTTGTATGAATAGGTACCAGGCAGAGTATTATGCACGGAGTACTTTCAGAAAACTGTGGTGCCAAGCAAGTAGCTGAGTTCAAACGATCCTTAAGTGAGACTAATGTACCGTATCTTAATAGGAATCTCGGTCTTATAATGTCCACCTCATCAGCGTTTTCCGAAAATAACCTTCTTAAGGACGCCACCCCAGTTTTTGCTGATGACTTTATTTTTTTTAATAACTCCACTCCACTCCGTTAGATTTCAATTGAATTTCGTAAATTGGGTCAGGGAGTGTATTTTGCGCATTCCTTTTGAGTTTTAACAAAATTTACCTGCTATAGAATTTTTAATATGGTATCAATTGACACATTTAAAATACAGAATTAAACTTTACTTGAAAAGGTTGACAGGAAAAATGGTATAACAATTTTATTGTCATTCATATTCACAATTATATTGGAGTTGGAGTAAAACTACATTGCACAAGATTTAAGGAATGCCTTGGAGCATTCGTAGGAGCCTGGACGGTATTTCCAACTTACAGAAGATCGCCAAATAGTGCTACCTTATAAGAGAGCTCGCCAGGAGAATTACTGGCTTTCTCCGCAAACGAAACTTCGCACACAAACGAAAATGAAAGAAAATTTCACTATCGTTATATTTTGTAGCTCTTTGATAAATTTATTTATATAAAGTAGGTTCAGGATATATAAACGTCAACGTATTTTCTTGACCAGATTTGAGCGTAATTTTCGAATGAATAAAAACCGTGGTACCTAGGTATTTTACTAACTTACTTAATTTAAATGAAACTTCATATTTCCCCAGCTCTCAATGAGAGTGGAGAGAAGTACAGGTTTGATGGACCCTTTAGGCCTTTCATGATGTTGCCACAGTGATTCCATTCTAAACAGTGTAGCTAACGTGGAAGTGACACTCTTGGTGTTGCATAAAATTATGTAGTCGCTTATCTACCATCAAGCGGACACGTACCTAACTACGCCTGTTTGCTTCAATATTTTAGGTTGGTACTTATCTACATCATGAAAAAGTTTCGCTGTCCTATATTTTACGGCTAAACTGCTGAAATTTTGCATAAACTTAATTAATAGACTATAAAAAATCGGACACATTCGAGGGAAAAAGCTAATAGTACAAATGTAAAACAACTTATTCAATTCTATTTAATTTATAGCTCAACCATAATGTTAATTCTAATATAGAGAACAGTATTGTAACCTCTTGTTGTATAAAAATATCTTAGCTGTAAATAAAATTATTTTATTTTATGTAGTGATTTTTATTTGCTATTCGGTACGTATCTAGATAATATTTGATAACTTTTCTTACTTTCTACTTAATGATTTTCACGAGTTAATCAAACAGATCAAATTTTTGTTGGAATCCAATCATTAAAAATAAAATATTTTGTTTATCTATAATTTCGATTTACGTGTCTGTGGTTTTTTCACAGATGATGTTTGACTGTCGATAAAACAGGTGATGAAATGATAGTAATTTCACGCTGACTCAAGTGACATCTAGTTTCAGTTAAGTAAAACAAATTTAATGTCATGCGGTAAACCTGACGACTTTGGTTGAAGAGTACATACGCTTATTGAAGTTTTGAAATTATTTTGTTCTTATTTCTGTAGTTAATTTATTGACTGTAGGTGCTCAAAGATTAAGAATTAACCACATGGAAATAAAGCCATCAAGCCATGGAAAAAATATTTTCTTTTCAAGAGTTCATAGCGTCATCTAGTGATCACAAAATCCAAACCTTACTGCCATCTCTTGTGGAACGTTTCTAATTTGTTGTAGTTCGCATTCCTACCGCGGCGCTCAGAACCCAAACAATAAATTCCAACATGGAGGCAATGTGCTACACAGTTTGAAAATGCAGGTCGTGTCACGCTTTGAAAAAAATCATTTTATGTACGATTTTGGTGGAAAATGTCGGACCCTAAACGTGCTACTCTTATAACAGTGGGTGCTCCAAAAAGTGCAAAGAATAATGTGAATAAAACAGTGAGATTAACTATAAATCTGGATGAAAGCAACGAAAGTAAATATCCGGAGCTGAATTACAAGGAACTAGTCATTGCAGAAGAGGTAAGTTATAACAGAAAATCATAGCAATTTACGCAACCATACTGGTTTTCCAGCTCTTTGTAGTGTAGGGATTCTGCTAAAAAAAAATAAAAGCGGAAACCTAAATAATTAGAGCGTTACAGATGGTTTTCTGAGCTCCTGCAGATATGGTTTTAGAACTATATTTGCTTACGTTACACAGCTTTGTATTAGGTTTGTGACAAGAATTTGCGTTCACGGACAGTACAAGAAGCCCAGATAGCGGTCGCCATATTTGCAACAATCATAGAACTTCGTTGTCAGCTTAGAGCATTTCTTACGAGCCCAATGTTTTGATCGGTAACGTGACTGATTACCACTGTTTTCGTCTCAATTTTAATATTTTGTTCATCTTAACATTATAAAACTAACCTATACAATGATTATTGACGAAAGTGCAATGCATATAATACTAATTTTGTTGTAGAAAGTTGTTTCAATGACCTAGGGTAACCTACCCGCCGAGGTTTCCGGCAAAAGCAATCTACGTAGCTTTTAGGTTATTTTGAGATATTATTTTAATTTGATTCCAATTTAAATCAAAGTACCAAACATATGGATGCATTTTACACCTAGGTTTATGTATATATATGTACTATGTATAGATATATGTTTATCGCAGTGAGATAGGTGTCGAATGTTTAAGTGATAGGTATAGTTTTTCGTATTGTTGTGCTACTCTAACGCATTATTATTACGGGTTTTTTTAGTAGGTACCTATATACCTAGAAGGAAGGGTTATTTTTTGTTTATGTAGTATATAATAGGTAGCGACTTATGTAGGTAATGTTTATATATTGTATTTTGTTTGCAAACTAGCTCCGATTGTTGTCAAGTTGGTTTCGAACGCGATCTTGGCGGATTGTGCGACGACCTTTGCAACAGCTTATTTATTAATTAATTTTGTTTTCGCTCATCGATCCGTGTTGGATACGAGGTAAACATAACGAGGTTATGTTTTATTTTGTTATAGTACGTGTTTCGAAAGTGATTTTGCGTGGAGGATGCGTTTGTAGAGACGTATCTTTCTAGGTTATCGGTTATTGTGATGTGCGATGCGGCGATCAGCTGTTAATTATGTCTTCCTCCATTGCTTTTTTAGCGTTTAGTTTTTTTTTCTTGATATGTGCCGGCTTTGCATAGGTACAAATTATGAAGCTTGCTGCGTATTTTTAGTGCCGCGCATACTATTTTTAAGTGTGCATACTAATGATTTAGTTTTGAGAAGATATAAATATTTTACTCGTGTTCTCGTGTGCCTTGTTCCTATTTTTTTCCTCATATTGTGAATTTGAAATAGGAACTTAAGGATTTTGTATATTTATCATTTTTAATTTTATTTAAATAGGTAGATAGTATTATGTATTTATTGTCATTTAAAAATAATATATATACTTGTAAATAAAGAAAAATATTTTTTGTTTTAAGATTTTTAATATCTTATACCATTTATTATCTAAGTGCAAAGTAAATGTCCTTTCCTTTCCTTTATTTATTTAATGGCGATGAGCTTAAGTAAAACTATTCCGCCAATGTCAAGTGATTGTTGAGAAAAATATCTTGTAAATTGTTAAAAATATGTGGAGGAACCCATTGGATTCCTCACTCAAAGTAAATGTCAAAAATGTTTTTTGTCGCGTGGCATGTGCCATTGAGACGCGTGCGAATTTTAGCGCGCGAATCCTATCATGTCACGTCATCTCGTTAGGTCATATTTTTATACCTATATTTTATAGAATTTTATTTTTTGGCTAGCTTTTGATTTTTCCTACAGTAATTAAGTAGGTACATAATATTGTAATAATCATTATGCATTTAATTTCCTAGATTTTTCTGGTGACAAAAGTTAATAGCACTACTTAGCCGAAATCCGCAGTTTTATCTGTTGTATGTAGGTAAAACTGCGTTTTTCAAAGTCAAAGTCAATAATATCTTCATTCAAGTAAACTTTTTACAAAGTAGGTATTTCAACACATGTCTCCATTATTGCATAGATAAGGAAAAACCAATACTATATACAACCTCTAAATATATACCTACAATTTATTTATGCTATGCTATCCTTTGAACATCACTTGCTTCATACTTTTAAGAGCCTAATGTATCAGTAGTCTGGGTTTAGTTAATAATATTTTTTTATGGCAAAGCCTTTGAACTAGTTTACTGCAATTTGATATACTTTGAGAACATTTTATGGTTTTGTAATTCACTTGGTTCAGACCAATTTGATATACATACATATGCTCACGCCTGTATCCCATGGGGGTAGGCAGAGACCACCGTTTGCCACATGCTTACGATCCTTACATACTTCTTTCGCTTCATCCACTTTCATGCATCTCTTAATACACTTTCTTCGGTTACGAGTGCTCCGAATTTGACCTTTCTGAAAAATACTATTAACTTGGTCATAGTAGTTGTTCCTTGGACGCCCTCTAACGACTCTTCCGGTCACATTCACTCTATAAATTTATTTCGTTAATCGCCTTTCACTCATCCTTTCGATATGTCCAAACCATCTCAACATACTTTTTTCAATTCTGGTCACCACATCATTCTTCAACTTGCAACTGTCTCTTATCACACTATTTTTCATAAGATCTACAATGGTAAAAAACCAATTTGACAGTTCCATAATTAGGTATGTTTTATCTTTGGGGACACAGGCAGATGTAGGCGTTTTGTTTCATCTTCAGTTTTATTTCCACGGGAATGGGAACTATCCAGGTGTAACGTCCGCTAGTTATAATATATATACTATCTGGTGCCCATGACTCCGTCTGCCCTATTCTGTATATGTGTTATTCTGATGTGTAAGCCATATTATTGTTAAGTTTCATCAGAATCTAATGAGTAGTTTTTGTGTGAAAGAGTAACAAACATACATCCATTCATACATTCTTACAATCTTTTGGGTTTATAATATTAGTAGTTAAATAGTAATTAAGTATGAATCCAAACTATTTACTAGCACTGATAATGTGCCTTATAATCAGATGTGACACATGGCTTACGTCACTAACTCAGGTATAGTGGCAATGAAATATTAGATGAGATTGATCATAATATTATCATACTAGCTAGGGCATAAAATAAAGCCTATGTTACTCGCTGATAATGAAGCTATCCATTGCTGAAAGAGTTTTTCTAATTGGTCCAGTAGTTTCCGAGCCAATATAAACATACTTACATCATCTATCATGTGTATAATATTAGTATAGATACAACATATTATATTTGCATAACTTATTCTTACTATTACTAACGTTTGTGCACCTGGGTACTATTCTACAGATTTATATGTCTGTACTTTGTACAATCTAATATATTTAATTCTTATGTCACAGTGTTCCTAACAAAACAAATCTGAAACTTTTTGTATTTTAAAAATTATATAATAATTATGAATGGAGTTTTTACTGAATTTCTTGTCAGGTTCCTCTCCGTACCTGACTGTAGCATGTATAATCCTGTTAATAATGATGTCATTCTGACAATTTGTAAGGATTGGAACAGGTGCCTGCTATGCAAGGTCGAAACCCAATGGAGCCTGTACGTAAGCATGCGGTGTTAAATAACTGCACATAAGTTTTTTTAGAAAAACTCATTGGTACAGGCCCCGCTGGGAATCGAACTTGCGTCGTTTGCGTAGCAGGCGACTGCTCTAACCATAAGGCCACCACGGGAATTTTAAAAATTTTATGCTAGGACTACCTTTGCATCACCCAAAGGTAGACAGATACATAATTCTTTTGGCATTGAGTGTTAAAATATAAATAAAAAAATTAAACCAAAACAAGTATTAAGCCCACACTGTAATGCTAAGTAAGTCATTACTTATTTCCATGTTAAACTAAAATACCTTTGAAACTTGGTTTATCTTATGTAATGTGGATCAAGCAAAAGAAATATATTAGGAACATAGTATTCCTGTGCCCTCACAGGGTTGTTAGCTATAAGCATTCTACTTAAGTTTATATATGTGTGCACAGTTGCTATTGCGCATATCATTTGATAGTTAAGCAACCCTAAGCTTAGCCAGTAATTGGATGAGTGACCGCCCGATTCCCCTCCGTGCCTTGGAGAGCACGTTAAGCCGTCGGTGCCGGTTGTCAATTTATCATCTTTGGCAATCGTTACAGGTCAGTCGGAGGCCTAAAATAGTCTGACAACTGGTTTAACCCAGATCACAGATTTTCCTCGTTAAAGGGGTTGCGAAGGTCAGATGGCAGTCGCTTCGTATAAAAATCAGGTGATCAGCCACATCGGTTTGAATCAAGTGCCGACCCCAACAATGTATGGGATAAGACCAGGGAGATGATGTGTGTAAATGTAACCAACTTGTGCAATAAATATATGAATATATATATGGTACACAGTAGTGTCTGCCTACCCTGATGGGATACAGATGTGAGCATATCCGTACCCTCAGAATGATAGGGGCTCAACTTCAAATTTTGCGAAATCTAATTAAGACAATAACACTTTATTTTTGAATTGAGCCTCTATCATTCTGAGGGTGTGATGTGTGCTAAAATGTGCTCTCTATATTTATATTCTACTGACATAATTATATTCTATTCTACTGTCATGTGATTACCTATATTATTGTTTCAGAAAAAAAAGAAAGTTGTAAACGGCAAGACATCTGGGCTGGACCCATTCTCAGATAATGATGATGACGTTGAAAGAGTTGCCAGGAAGTTTGAACAAAAATATGTGAGTGTTGCCATTTATTTATACTTACCTGATATTTATTTATTTTATGATGATGTAAAATAAACTTAAAAACGAAAAAATTGGTTTTACAATAAAAAGTGTGTCTGAACTGTTAACTCCTATTACAAATTGTATGTCTTTTACATGTATATCTGTGTATATAGCGCAAAGTTTGTTGTGTATGTTTTAAGGCTTTTATGTTGGTCCAGAGGGCCTAGTGCAAGTTTTCTTAAAATCGCCGTCATCGCGTCGACGTAAACGCAGGTATATATGGGCTCACAATAGTGTCATCTTTAGGCCGACAGATGTCGCTGTTTCGATCGTATACAAATTGCATGTACGCCGACGCGCTGGCTTGTGACGGCGGCAGTGAAAAAACTCGCACTAGACCCTCGGATTCACATTGAAAATTATTAATTCAGTGATGGAAAACTGGTCTTGTTACGAGTTATGTACCTTGAATACACAGTAGTCATTTTATCAATCGGTCTCTGTCTATATGTATGGCGCGAGACGAATAAAAGCATGTGCAGTATCCCCACTATTTTCGCTGGGCGCTCTTAACTGGTGACGGTACCTTTACATTTATGATCGTATAAAAAATTTACATCTATCGACACTTCACTAAGATTCGCCATCCCCAATAAATTCACCGGCGAAATGTTCAAAATTTATTTTTGTTGATTAATATTAATTTGTTTCTATGTATTATTAGTTAAAATTGATTTCTTTAATAACTTTCAATTATATCCAGGGAGGAAAGAGCACGTATGGTAGAAAAGGCAGATCGAAGCATGACGATTTTGCTGACATCGGCGCGGGCTACGATGAAAATGATTCCTTTATTGATAACACACATGGAGTAAGTAACTTTTGACAAACTCTTAATTATACTGCATATGTAGGCTTCCTCACGATGTTTTCCTTCACTCTAATGCTCGTGTGAAATCACTGCACGTTTTAAAAAAAACTGTATATGCCGCTGGGATTCGAACTTCCAACAACTCAAACCTCACAGCCGCTATGGCTTTTTGTTCGACCTAAGATATACTACTAGTGTGTTAGACTTTGCAGTTTTGATGTACTTGAAACCTTACATTCTCATTATGACCTAATATTTACATATAGATAATAATGGATCAACTAAATTTCAGTACGACGAGATGATCCCCCCTGAATGTGACACATTCTACGGAGGTTTCTACATCAACTGCGGTTCCCTGGAGTTCAAGACCATTCCAGACAGCCAAGCGGCGCACTCTGACGGCGAGCCTAACAGACGGAATAAGGTGTGCTTTTTACTAGCAGTACCCCTATCACGGGTTTGCCACCGTTTTCCGAACATTTTTATGACATATTTAACTAAAATATCACATACAAAGTGACGTATAGTTTACGAAAACGATAGCGAACTCGTGAATTACTGTACCTATTTTATCAGTATGAAAGAAGAAAGAAAGAAATTACATTTTTACATTACATTTACTTACATTTTACCTTCGATTGGTCCAAATAATTTTTTTTTATAATCTATGTCCTGACTGACTGACATATATATCAACGCACAGCATAATCTGCTAGTTAAATTTGGAGGGAATTTTCTTTGTTAAGTGAAGGGTTTTACAAAATTGCATCTTGAAAATGACGGTTGTAAGTTTGTTTGTGAAATCTTACCGCCACGCAGGCGAAGCTGCGAGCGCAAGCTAGTTTATACATTATATCGTATTATTGCAGTAAGAGTAAATACGGTTGTTACAACACTGAATTTTCAGGTAGATTTTCCATATCTATCATATCATATCAGAGTCTTGTATGAAGGTAGAAAAAATCTGGAATTTTGCTATGGTTTAAAGTTGTAAATGAATTACTACATAAATACAAAAGAGTGTTTTTAATGGTTTCAAGGGGAGAGGAATACCTGAGATAGGTGGGATGGATTGTTTGAAAGATGATATAGTAAGAAAAGGAGTAAATATAGAGAGAAATTAAAGAGAATAATATATTGCGCCGAACACAAATAAAATGCGGCAAGGGCAACAGGATGATGATTTTGCGAGCAGAGAAGCGTATATTGGCAAAAGTTTTTAATATAAAAATATTTATTGACAGAGGCGTATTTCTTCGAGCAGTAGTGAAGAGTCATCGGAGAGCTCCTCGGAGTCTGAGAGTCAAGATGAAAAGGACACCAAAGCGGTGACTAACGGACAGGTCGACTCACACAAGACTGAACACCGGAAAAAGGTATTGTTCCAAGCAATTGCAATCTATCTCTATATCTCTATATATATATACAGAAACGGCTGAACCAATTTGGCTGATAATTGGTCGGGAGGTAGCTTAAAACGAGGAGAACGACATAAGATACTATATCCCTAAAAATCTATACATACAGATAAAAAGTATATAAGGTACAATACATAAAATGAGTTTTTCTGTTTTTCCTTCTGTTGTTGTCTTGAAACTCTTGAAACGTCTGGACTTACACTGACAGGTAGTTGATACTACAAGGAGTAACTTACTTTAACTACTTTTATTTAAAAGAAAAACATTAGAGTTCCGCGGGCCGCCCATGAAATTTACTCTACGCGGGTAAAACCGCGGGGCACAGCAAGTGTTGTAGCATTGAAGAATATTTTTTAATAGAAAACTAAAGAATGGTTTCGTGAAATAATATCTGTATTAATAAATTTCAGAAAAAGCAGAATTCCGACAAACAGAATGCGCGGAAGGTCCGCAGGACTGACTCCTCTGCGGCTACGTCGGGCAAGCAGACCTCCGATGGTATATATATTATTCACTTGGTTATCACTAGTGATAGATCCGTGGTGGCCTTGAGGTTAGAGCAGTCGCCTGCTACGCAAGCGACGCAAGTTTGAATCCCAGCGGGGCCTGTATCAATGAGCTTTTCTAAAAAACTTATGTACAGTGATTTCACACCACGTGCTTTACGGTGAAGGAAAACATCACAAACAAAAAATCTTGTACATCTACTTATAACTAAATGCATAGCTTCAGATGACAAGTATGACGAGAATAAACGAATATGCTCACGCCTGAAGAGTCCTCACACGTATGCACGTTCCTCACGATGTTTTTCTTCACCGTAAAGCAGTTGTTGTGAAATCACTGCACATATGTTTTGTGGAAAAACTCATTGGTACAGGCTCCGCTCGGTATCGAACTTGCTAAAGTAAATAATGATTAAATATTTTTTATGGGACATTTATGATTATCTCAAACTAGCACACTTATGTATGGCAATTTGCATGTGTTCGGTGTTGCAGACAATGGTCATGGTGAGGCGGAGAGTGACTCTCGATCCTCACAGTCGGACTCGCTAACCTCTAAACCTGCACCCAGCTCGGAGAATGCGGCCACTTCTGATAGCTCCAGGTAACATTTGACAATAATAAATACATGAAATTAAATGAAAAAACGAATAAATGCAAATTTAAGACTTTATATAATTATGGTTTTCTCGTGGATGCCATTGTCAGTACTGCCGTGTTATTCTGTAAGGTTTCTCAGCGTCGAACTCGACGACGAGCGTTGGTTTCAAATGTTTCAATCATAGGAAACTGATGTATAATAAATAGAGGATAAGGTTCAATTTAATTTCATTAAAATCGACATTCGACGATGAGTGCGACGCTGAGAAACCTTAGTGAATAACGCGGCCGAACTAAATCGAAATGGACTACATGGGAAGCACCAGCTTTCAAATAAAAAATAATCATCATAATCAGTTCATAATCAGCATCATAATCTCTTTCTTTGAAATCGGTTATAATTTATTTTATTCGCGACACAACTAACTACAGCAAAATCAATTATTTACCGAGTCTGACTGATTTGTGAAATGTAAAATATTTAAATTTTTTAGGCTCATTCACGCATGCACTATAAGTACCAAGTTTATAAATTTGGAAAATGTTTATATTCTATAAGGATAAAAAAACAAAATCAAAACTTATATTTATTTGATATAGACTTAATATAAATAAATATTACCTTTCGTAGTTTTTCAAATGTATTGCTATTCCAACTGAACAAACTCAGTGCTCTGGCTTTCGAGTAGGTACTTGGGATCAAATAAAACACGATGTACCAAAGAGATGATTTATTTTTTACGATATGGTCTCTCGCAGTTGGTAGGGGGGAGTTACCTCCACTGCTTAACCGGACTAAAGGGCGAGACCCAAGGGCCTCCAGCCGAGCTTAAAATTAAAAACTGAGCAACACAGCTAAGGGGACCTCGGCTTAGGGCGTTGCTGGGGGATGAGCTAGGGAGCTGGATCTGAGTGGTATTATTTAGGGACATGTTTAAGACTAGTGGCTCGGCGCGCGCCGGCCCTAGCAGAGGACGGGGGGGACGATGACGTAGAGTTTGCGACGAGCCTCGCCGGCGAGGACGGAAAAATGGTCGGTTTGGTGTGTGCTATTGAGACATTGCTTGCTGAAGCAATGTGTAATATATATTATTATACAGCGAGTCTTAGTATATACGTATACCGTAGAGAATCTCTATAGCGTGATTAGCCCCATCTATCGGCATTGGTATACACTACTCAAACCTACATACTTGGCTTGTACACCAACAATAGTGTTATAAATGTATTATAATTGTTTTATCAGGGAAGTGGAGGCCAAGCTCCCCTCCGGTGTGGAGCAGGCCGTGGAAGCCCTGGAAGCCGCCGTGGAAGGCCAGCGCTCGTTGCCCTCCAAGGAACTGCTCACCAAACTCGATCCACACATCGTCAGGTGCTGTATATTTTTTTATTAGAAATGCCCTATTTTTTTATAAAATTATTTAAGTAATCTTGTAAAATAAACTATCTGGCAGTGAAATTCTTCTTAACATCGGTTCAGACGTATCAGAAAGTAGCCCAAATAGACAGACAGATAAAAAAAATGTTTACTGTTTACAGTGTCTAACACACCATATTTGAGGTAGTATTCGCATCAATTCATAAATGTATGAAAAATCTCCCTAACATTTTTTATTATCTTGACGTTTAAACTTATTTTCGGGGTTAAGGGTGACGACGAAAAATTAAAATAAATATTGTATGGAGATTTTTTATACAATGCCATATCCCAAACATGTTAGACACTGTATACTTTGATATACATTAAGTGAAAAGCTGTTAATTTAGAAGTTCATTCACTTAATTTGTATTACCTACTAGCTGTGCCCCGCGGTTTCACCCGCGTAGATTTAGTTTTATATAATACTTTTTTTCGCAATAAAAGGCATATGTCCTATCTCAGGGTCTAAAGATTGTCTGTGCCAAATTTCATCAAAATCGGTTGAGAGGTTTAAGCGGGAAAGCGTAACAAACAGACAGACAGAGTTACTTTCGCATTTATAATATTAAGTAGGGAAGTAGGGATATAGATTGTAAAGTGTTGGTAATGGGTCCAATTCGTAACAATTATAATCTATTGTTTCGACAAACCTTTTAGCTCCTTAATGTATGTTGTTATGAATAAATTTATTTTCTTTATTTCTTTCTTTCTTTCTTTCTTTCTTTCTAATGTGTGTATTGTGGTGTATAGAGTGGAGACAGCAGTTCGTGCGTGGGGCGGAGCGCGAGTGGCGACCGCTCGAGTGGCGGCTGCTATCGGCAACACGCAGCTCAGCAACACACACACACGTAAGATCACTGCCTGTACACTAAATAATAATAATAATTTATTTTTGTCACAAAATATAAGGACACCTTTTTAACACACAAGTCAAGGTTCTTACATAAAATAGTTATTTAATTAATCATAAGTTGTAAAACATACATATGCTCACGCCTGTATTCCACGAAGGAGTAGGCAGAGGTGTTGTAATCACAACACCCACTTTTCACCGAAGATGATTTAATGCCAACGTGAGAGATGGTGAGTCCATCGCCGTTTCAGACACTTTACATACGTCATTGAATTACTTCTCAGAAATATGCAGTCTTCCTCACGATTTTTTCCTTCACCGTAAAGCACGTGGTGTGAAATCACTGTACATAACTTTTTTAGATAAACTCATTGGTACAGGCCCCGCTGGGATTCGAACTTGCGTCGCTTGCGTAGCAGGCGACTGCTCAAACTTCAAGGCCACCAAAAACAATAATATTCATTTGTAATTGAAAATAAATACAAATATTATGACTGTAAAAGATAAGAGTTGAATGACAAAAATAATAATAACATCATCGTCAACGCTTCACGTATAGAAACGAAAACCATGCTCACAAATATTTGTAATATTTGAGTTATTATTTTTGACAATTTAGTATTGAAACTGTGTCCATGAGCTTATATTCATAAGTTTTTTTTTAAAAAAAGATTGATTGTTGAGATTCTTGCCGTGTTCTTCTCAACAAAAGCAACCTTCCGAACACGGTGGTATCATTTATAATCATGTATAATGTATTTTTGTGTTCTTCTGACGATTTGAATGTACTTTGTGAGAAGTCTATTCAAATAAAGATATTTGATACTAATTGTATAGGAATGACATTTGTCACGTGTAATTTTGTTGATGATATTACTTCTAAGATACACTTTATCACTAATTTTGATTTGAAAATATTCCCTAAATTTTTTTGTGATAACTTTTTTCCTGAATATATTAATCTAATTCCAGAGCTATCTTCAACCACAGCAGAATCCACGCCTGCCAGCACAACAACCACAACGTCAGCAGTTGCCACAGCCACAACATCCATCAGCACATCTACAACCTCCAACACAACATCAACAACATCCAACACAACATCACACAACAAACGGAAAGCGGAAGACGAGCTGGATCAATTAGATATTGCCAAACTTACTCCGGAAGAGAAGGAGGCCAAGATTGTTGAGACTTTGGAAAAGTAAGTTAATTTTCGAAAAGTAGTAACATATTGGGAAAAGTAATACACGATTTTGTTGGATACTGAGTGAGCATATACACGACTAGCAATGCCCCGCGGTTTTACGCGCGTAATGTTAATTTCATGGGTGACCCGCGGTACCATGATGTTTTTTCAATTAAGTAGCCCAAGTTACTCATTGTAACGTTAGCTATCTCCCAGTGAAAGTCCCGTTAAAAACGATCTAGCCGCGTCGGAGATTAGCCGGAACAAACAGACAGACAGGGTAAAGTTAAAATAAACCGTTTATATTTTCATGTGCATTTAGTGAAAAGCTGTTATTTTGGATTTACAAAGAGACACTTCAATTTTATATATATGTATAGACTAGCGGACGTCACGCGGCTTCACCCGGGTAGTTCCCGTTCCGTTTATAAATAAAAGTATTACTTGATTTGATTGTAATGTGTATCTTCTGAATGTTCCAGGTTAAAAGCGTTAATAGAGGAACGTAAACCAGCAATGATAGCCAACTATAATGCGGAGTGTGAGCGAGTACAGGAAGAGAGGTTAGTACATTTTGTCTAATCTAATCTAATACTGCCTGTATTGTCCCACTGCTGGGCAAAGGCCTCTCCCCATTTGCCAGTCCGCCCAGTTTTGTGCCACCGTTGGGGAATTGTTTATATTTTGTCTTGCGTCTATATCTCCCAGGTATACTTGAGGTGACGTGAAATCAAAGATTGCGAATTTTCTGTACAGTATTATAATACAACGTTTATAGAAACAAATATAATGCAGCTCCCGTCTACTGCCGTGCGTATATTCAACGTGTTCGTTGCAAGCGACCTTTGGCCCGTACCCCTTCTCTGCCTGGCGGCCTCCTATTCGTCCGCGTGAATATGACGTTATATCGATGCACCAACACTATGAAATATACATTTCGTATCGTTGAAATGCACAGCGTCGTCCTACAAGTCGGATACAAAAATCATTTGTGATGTGACGTAATAGGCATGGGAAATTTACTGCTGGGGCTGGGGTTCGTTGCATTCGTGAAAGTTCGGTGTAAAGAATCACCTCGTGTGTTAGGCTAGCCGCACACACAACATTATTGTCAATATTCACAATATTACTGAAAAATACCACATACAGTACGGGCCGCACACGCACAATCACCGTCTCAGGCACTATACATATGTCTTTGAATTACTTCTCAGACATATGCAGGTTTCCTCACGATGGTTTCCTTCACCGTACAGTACGGGGTGTGAATTCGCTGTGTTTAGAAATTTCAATTTTTAGAAAAAATCATTGGTGCTGGGATACGAACTTGCGTCGCTTGCCTAGCAGGTGCTCGACAGAATTAAATATTGGCGATGTATTGCAGGAAAAAGATCCAGCTGCTGTCGGCGGAGGGCGGGCCGGTGGTGGAGAAGCGGCTGCCCAAGCGGCGCTTCCCGTGGTGCGGGCGGGCGCGCGCGCTGCTGGGCGCGCTGCGGGCGCTGGGCGGCGGCCGGGAGCGCGCAGCCGCCCTGCTGGCCCGCCGCGCGCTGCCCCTCTTCCCCAGCGGCTTCGTCCGCATGCCCACTCTCCTCCGCCAGGCCGAGTGAGTACCGCCCTCTCCATCTATGCCGGGGGTCGTGCATTTATACATCTATACAGATAAATAAAATTTAAGTGTGTTTGTAATTTCAAATTAACAGCTTTTCATTATATGCATATGAAAGTATATCGCACCCTCCGAACGATAGGGGCTCAAATGGAATCAAATTTTTTTGGAAATCGCAATGATAGATCGGCCGGCAAGTAATTATTTTACTAGTTTTGAGTACAATGAGACTTTTTATTTTTTTATAGTAATATCTTGGTTGTGTTTTGTCAATAAATGGAGAAAAAAAACAGATTTTTTTAAGAACTTGCGGTAGTACATACATTTTTAAGTGGGTCTATGGTGATCTTAATTACATACATACATATGGTCACGCCTGTTTTGCGCGAAGGGGTAGGCAGAGGTGTTGTAATCACAACACCTACATTTCACCGAAGATGATTAAGTGCCAACGTGACAGATGGTGAGTCCATTGCCGTCTCAGACACTTCATTGAATTACTTCTCAGAAATATGCAGGTTACCTCACGATGTTTTCCTTCACCGTAAAGCATATGATGTGAAATCACTGTACATAATTTTTTTAGAAAAACTCATTGGTACAGGCCCCGAACTCGAACTTGCGTCGTTTGCGTAGCAGGCGACTGCTCAAACCTCAAGGCGACCACGGCTCTTGTCAATCAATAACATGTAAATTGTATAATTTCAGCCTGAACAAAGAACTGAAAGCGGCCACAGAGGCGAAACGGCAAAGGCTAGGCTCCTCATCACAACCTCCGACGGCGCCTCCAGTACAATTCACGGAACCCATACAGTTCCCCAGCTCATTGACAGTCACCACTACCACCAAGACATCCCCAGACAAAACTGAAACCCCAATGACCCCAGACGAGCCTAAAGTTAAAACAAGTACAGTCAAATCCAGTGCAGTCACAAGTACAGTCAAATCTAGTGCAGTCACTAGTACAGTCAAGTCCAGTGCAGTCTTTGAGTCAATTATGAATTCAATACCCAGAACTTTTCCACTAAGCAAAGACTTGATTGTAGAGAAACCGGAGAAAAAAGATAGAGATGACCGAGTCAAGGAAGAACTGTATCTTCATCCAAATAATATAGGTAGTATCACCATCACACCCGTCCTCAGCAGTCAGAAAGAGAAGAAAACTTCAACCAATATCAATGATAAACTGGCAGGCTTCCTTAAAGTCAAATCACCGGCAGCATTGAATGAAATGGTGAAGACAAAAGATAGGAAGAAACATGAGAAGAATGACGTTGTTAAAGAGCAGAAATTAGACGCCCCACTTCACATTGACACTAGTTACCAGACCAGTAAAAAGGAATCGAGTCCTAAGATGGTCAGTATGGCCGGCTTGGTTAAGAAGCAGCTGGACTCACTGAGAGCTTCCGAGAACAATATACCAAGGCCAGGACTTATCCCCGTACACCATTCACCTACATTCGCAAAACCTGATAAAAGACCTCCGGAAGTTAAAAAGAAAAAGGAACTACTTATAGTATCAGACGTTGACCCCTTAGGTGATATACAACAGGAACCCGTAGCGGTCGACGACAGCAGTAGTGACGTTGAACTAGTGGAAGATAGTAAAGTGCCAGACAATTGTGAACCTAAACAGAGTGATAATAAGTGCGAAGTGCCTTCAAAGGACAAGACAGTGCATGCGGATACTAAAAAAGTTAATAGTGTAAAAATAAGTAAGGATAGAGCGAAAGAAAAGGCGCCGGAAAGAGACGACGCGACTGATGAGGATATTGATACTCTTATGAAGAATATTAGGGACATGCAGGTATGTGTCACATCATGATCATTATTTGGAATAGCGAGTTATGCCGGTCTGATCCCCATTTATGATCCACCGGAGGATCAATTTTAATTAATAATTACTTTCTATGCCGATCTGATCCACCCTGCTGTGCTGTCATCGCTTAACAAAGTTTTGGGACTGTCAGCAACAAAATTTATAAATTATATTTTTATTAATTAAACTAAGTAGGTAAATTATAATATTATATTTATATATTGCATAAACAAATGTTTTTGTCTTGACCATACTTACTTGTCAAAATTATAATGGCAGATCAGACCTAATGACAAAATGTAAGGTGGATCATAAAACAAAAGAGTAACCAAGAGTGGATCAAAAGTGGGGATCAGAATGGAATATCTCAGAATAGCAAAGATATTACTTAACCTTAAGCATATAAGAATTTCATAATATTGCAATGTTACTTTTTTTCTCCTAGGATTACATACATACAACATTATTATTACAATGATTTACAATAGAATAGATCTATACATCTATACAGATAAATAAATTGAAGTGTCGGTTTTTAATTTTAAAATAATAGGTTTTCACTAATCGCATTTGAAAGTAAATACAGTACTGACATGAAAAAAAAAACAATTTTTAAAAATGTTCCCTGTCTGTCCGTCTGTCTGTTTGTTACAACTATTCTCCGAAACGACTGAACCGATTTGACGGGACTTTCACTGGCAGGTAGCAATTTTATAGGGAGTAACTTAGATGGGACTAAGGTAACTTTTATTTAAAAAAAAACCTTATGGTTCCGCGGGTCACCCATTAAATTAACTCTACACGGGTAAAACCGCGGGGCATAGCTTGTAGATATATGTATTTATACGACCTTCTGAATATGATGTTTAAATTTGGTAAATTAAGTTGCTCTGCATAATGTAATCATAGTTACATAGTCCATGTTAAAATTTGGAGCTGCCCAGATTGAGCAAATACACTTCCACCTTACAGAAGAAAGCCATTCACTGCTCACTGCTCGCCTCAAATCATAGCGCTAAAAAGGGATTTCTAATTATTTGTTCTTTTCTATTGGAGATCAAACAAGTAGTGTCGGAAATTACCTGCAGATGTGTTCGAATGCCACATTCTAAAATTAATAATATTAATATTGCTTCTCACTTAATAGAAAAAAAATATGTTTAAGGGTGTCGGAGAAAAAGGAACAGTTGTCTTCTAGATGTTATAGGGCTCTGAATATATTACTATGTTGAAGTCATAAAATATCTAGCTCCAATGATAACGTAGTTATAGGCTATGGTTGCTAAGGGCTCAAGAACTCTTTGGCCTTAATAACGGCCGTGAATAACTCAACGTTACCGCTGATTTTTATGCGAAAATAAGAACGTCAGTTACTCGAAAACGGATGAAGTAATTTTTGTCATAATAATTTTATTTGCTTCCTAAAATTATAACCTATCACATATTTTAACAGCTGTCCTATTTTCCCCGACGCCCTGTATTTAGTGTTAGATTTTCATAAGAGGCATTATTCTTAGAGCTATCCTCTCTATTAGCGGATACAAATATTTATATAAATAATAAATGGAGGTGTAGATAGTGCTCTCTTTCTTTGATTTAGGGTTAGAAAGAGAAAGTGATGTTAACTTTACACATTCCAGCAATCCCAGGAGCCCACGGAATACAACAGTAATTCCTATGGAGGAGTTATAACTAATGGTGAGCTTCAACCACGTCATGTTAACGCTTCTAACCAGAGCTAAGGGATGTAGGTTCGACTCCTGCTGGTGTCTTTTGATAATATATCACTCATTTGTATAATACATACTTACTAATCATTTTTAGATTTCCAAATTGTTTATTGGAAGTTTTGAGTGGTGATTTTCCAATAGTTAACTTTACAAATTGATATACTGATCCCAAGAGACACAAATTTGGGCCAAGTTATTTACTTATAAGTATTTCTTCGTATATAATTAAGTTTAAATAAGTTCTTCTGAATCGAACCAAATTTTCTATGAATGCGAATCTCGCTTAAAGCTTTTATGATATGAACACTTTTTTGTGACCGGTGGATTTGAAAAGTATATAAATGGATGCAGATAAGCAATAATGTGTCAACCCGCATAAACTTGGTT
The DNA here is from genome assembly GCA_929442735.1 of Watsonalla binaria. NCBI lineage: Eukaryota > Metazoa > Arthropoda > Insecta > Lepidoptera > Drepanidae > Watsonalla > Watsonalla binaria. Next base: position 8,406,970 of record OV838938.1, read on the forward strand.
TTGAGAAAATGGCGTCTTAAGATGATTGTATACGTGATTTAAGATTTGTTTTATGACATAAATCCATTTTTTACGTACTTTTATGTTTCAGATGACTTGAAACACTTTTTTAGAATGTTAAATACGTGATGCATTATCAAAATATATCAAAACCTTTGAATTTGACTTTTTGTGGGTTGACACATTATTGCTTATCAGCATCCAAATATAACATGCTTTTTTAGGTCATGTTCATTAAAATTTCACAATCAAGAGTCCATAATATGTATATAATCTTACCACACTTAGCCATAATAAATTTATTGTTGCTAAAAGCAACTTTTATTAATAAACAGTAAAGTCTATTTTACTGTAAAAAATATATGTATATTGGAAAATCACCCCCAATCAAATAGTATAGTAAAACAAATGGTTTTTGTCAATCAGCAAAACACGAGATGTCTTCCACACAACAACAGTACGAAAGGCCAGCCATGCTTGGCGCGCCGCGGTCCGTTAAAGACAAGTTGTAAGTTTACTTTGCTTGATCACGCTTGTAACGCTATTGGGTCGTATATTGAGGATTTTAACGTCACACAATTATATTTACATTTTTACAATAATGTTACAAAACAGCCGTGGTGGCCTGATACGTAAACGACGCAAGTTACAATCGAAGCAAGGCCTGCACCAATGGGTTATCAGAAGCTTATGTGCAGTGATTTCACATGCTTTAGGGTGAAGGAAAACATCGTGAGGAAACCTGCATATGTCTGAGAAGTAATTCAAAGACGATTATAATTGGAAACTTTTATAATGCGCCGAAAACTTAGCGGGTTAAGTTATCATCCAGTTGTTCACAAACTTGCGATTGTGGCGCCATGTATGTGGCGACCGGAGAACCGCTGATAGATATTAGAACTATTTAGTACTCAATTTTATTCTGTGAAGCGAGATCCTCCTTAAGAAAGTACAATAGATATTTGCCTTGAGCAGTTCGCGTATATTCTGTCTTGTTTACACCAGTGAAATTTACTGTTAGTGGAAAGGAGACAATGACTGAGTAGCATTTACAAGCAAGGCATGAGTGTATTATCGTTTTAATATAGATAGCATTACAAGACCAAATTCGGAGGGCTTGTAACTAATTAAAGGTTATATAGACGTAAAGGATGTGCACTTTTTTGGCTTTAATTTTTGGCACGTGGCTTCGGTTGGTGCTACATATCAATTTAAAAAAAACATTATCGGTTAAAAAAAAATCCTTAATTTTATATCTTTTTCGGGTAGTTTTGTTTTCAGAATTTCAATTTGGACAAAATATAAGTATTGTTTTATGTTTCTCATATCATCCAATAAACATCGAACCTTTAATAATGCCTTAAAACTACACAACCACAAATATAAGTGATTATTATAAGTTTAAGTAAAACATTATAATGGGATATTTTTCTTGTATTTTTTTTTAATTGATACCTACCACTTATGCCTTGTGTCTGACGTCTACATCTAAATAAATGTTGACAAATGAAAGACGTTTGTACAACAGCAGTCTTTATATTGTTAATATCCTCAGTTACTTCACATTAGCTGTCAGTTAAACTATACTATGATTGATTGCTTTCCTCGTTGAGATTAGCTTGTAACGGAACTGGGTACTTAAATAAGTCATTTATATCACCGATTGGAGCTTAATATTGAGATTTTATCCTATTGTATCCTAAAAGTTTTAGCATATATTCTATCCATTTGTAGCTATACCCAATTTATCGTCTGTTTTGGGGACAGTTAGATTCTATATTGAATTCATACAGAACGTTCGTATGAAATTCAAAAGGTGCCGGCTGAACTTCTTGTCTGTTTCTCAGAAAGAATGAAGAAGTTTCTTGGGCCACTGACCAAGATCAGGAATAATAATTAATAATTTCAAATATTAAAGTAATGAAAATTAAATCAAACATGTATTTCTTACATAAATATGTCTGTATTCCCCCGAAGGAGAAGGCTATGTTTTAATTCCATAGGGGGCGAAAATGAAAATGATTTATTCAGTTTAGGCGAAGAATTTACCACCGGTTCGGAAACTAGACTACTGAGAAGAACCGACAAGAAACTCGGCTGGCATCATGTACATTACATTGCATACTAAATAATTATTGATTACAATAAAAAATCGTATAAAATTATTACAAGAAAATAGGGTAAATTAGCTCAGCAGCGCCTTCTCATCCCACGATGGTTCTCTTACTGAACCCACTCATATCCGTTACAAGCCTCTATATATCTGTATCTAAAGTATTCCGCCGCCAACGTCACTATATATCTGTATCTAAAGTATTCCGCCGCCAACGTCACTGCTTTGTTGATATGACATTAACCCCAATTACACTGTATTTTACCACAAAATACAATGTCTGATAATTCAAGGATATACGAGCATAAACTTATTAGTATGTTAAAAACTGCTAAATTTTATAACTTGAGTTTATACCCTGTTATAAGTGCTGTCACAAGCTAAGAGCTGAACGTAGACCATAGACCATAGTAGACATTTTATGAGTCTGTCTATCTGTATGTATATAATATAAGTGCAATTACCTTCACTATTTTCACTGAGCGCTCATAACTCGTCACGGCACCTGCTCCAGTTTATCCTTGGATTTCGGGACAACCAGCTGCGTTATTCACTAAGGTTTCTCAGCGTCGCACTTGCCGTCGAGTCGGTTTTAAAGATACGAAATTGAACCTTATTTTATATGTTCTATGTATCAATTTCTTATGATTGAAACCAACGTCGTCGAGTTCGACGCTGAGATGAACTGAGCTGAGTGAATAACGCGGCTGTATGCAGAAAGTCAGCTCCGTTACATTGGCAGCATGCAGTAAATGGCACGCGCATAGTTAACCGCTGTTCTTAAACGTCTGTTACGAATTTTACGCTTTCAATATTTGTATGACATTGTTTTGTTCTTGAAGAGGAGCTCGTGGCACAGTTGCTATTGCGCATATCATTCGATCAGCGAAGCTAGCCTAGTCAGTAATTGGATGGGTGACCGCCCGAGTTCCTACCGTACCTCTGAGAGCACGTTAAGCCGTCGTTCCCGGTTGGCAATTTATCATCTTTGACATTACAGGTTGTTGGAGGCCTAAATAGTATGACAACTGGTTTAAACCAGATCACAGATTTTCCTCGTTTAAAGGGGTTGCGAAGGTCAGATAGCAGTAATTTAGTATAAAAATCTGGTGATCAGCCACATCGGGTTGAATCAAGTGCCGAACCCGACAATGTATGGGATAAGGCCAGGGACGATGATATTGATGATTGTGGTGTTCTTAAGATGATAGCTAGGGGGCTTTATGCACTTTATGCATGTCTAAAAAATATAGATATAGACATCATAATTAAATAAACAAGTTTAAGTTTAACGCATTCATTGCTAGAGCTAAATAAAAAGTCATTACCGTGTGCTACACAATCGGACCTTACACCAGTGCGTCAAACGCATATCGTTGTACAAATACGCTTTCGCTCTGTGCTACCTTCGCTAAAACCTCAACATAGCGTCGACGTAACATATTCCCCAGTGCTATTCGGCGCTTCTGCGCGTTTGAGTATTGTTATGGCAGCTCATAAAACACTCGCTTGTTTACGACAGGCAAAAAAACATGCGAAAAGGAAAAGTGTCGGTACATATCCATCTACCTACCTAAGCTCTACAGCTTTCAATTTCATGTAGGCAAATTCCGTATCTGTTCTATATAGCAAGGTGGGTAAGAGCCCTTACAATTTGGTCTTATTTAAACAATAGACGCGCAGAGTCGGCTTTAGCACACAGTGAAGGCACAGAAATATGTATGGACTCACATAAGCGTCGTTAGCAGTGAACGCGTTAATAATATTGGTTTAGGGTACAATTTAAAATATATGGGTATCCTTGAAGGCTTCTGGAAACTAACTCTGCTGGAATTGGACACTTCATAGATTAATAATATCGCTTTTGTCATCTGTAAGGTGGAGGTTAGATCTGTTAACCGGAGGTTATTGTATGCTTGGAATTCTTCTTACCATTTAATTTGTACACGAGTTGTGAAGTATGCTTACAAATTACCCTTAATTAGGAAACATGTATTCCAACAGGTACCGTCACGAGTTTTGAGCGCGAGTAAACACATGCACAGCTCTCCCCCCTATAAAATTATATTTATCGTTTACATATACATTAATACATACAATATCCTCTTCATTTACTTGCAAAAGCATTTTTTACACACACATTAACTTAAAAAAAATTGGAGATCGCGATTGAAGCCATCCATTAAATAATAATTAAGTAAAACCGTGGCCCACAGCTTTAAGCTACCTCTCCACCAATTTTCTGCCAAATCAGTTCAGCCATTCTTGAGTTATAAATGGTGTAACCAACACGACTTTCTTTTATATATTTATATAGATATTCTTCACACTCAATTAGTCATAGAATAACAAGAATCAAAATAAAACAATAAATTATTTTGTCCCCCTATTAATCTTAAAGCCCATGCCTCTTATTTCAAAACATAGTTAGACTAAACTCGAACTAAAACTATCTCCATCCCTTTTTAAATCTGTATTACAGAAAGAGATGGACATACTTTTATATAGAGTTTTTAGTCTTTGTTTTGTAATAGGGGTATAGAGTTTATTTATTTAGATAATAATTAAATAGTTTCAATATTATCCCTATTATAATAAAGTTGAAATTCGCTTGCTGAATATTAATGAATGCTCGTGCTTTTGTTATGGTGCTCTATAGACGTTTCATTTGTTTCAGCACAGAACGAACTTCTTTGAACAAAATGGATGGATGTAGTGTCATCACTGGTGAGTCCTAAAAAATACTACCCCCATTATAGAAAGAAAAAAAATATTGTTGACACAATCCCAAAAAGGTCCCCTAAGTCGTAAGCAGAGGTGTTGTAACAACACCCACATTTCACCACCATTTAATGTCATAAGACGAATTATAGACTACTATTTAAAATGGGATGGACATAGTTTCATTTAGAAGTTACTCGTTTAAACCATGTTACATGGCAGAAAGGATTTAAATAGAAATTATCCTCTTGCCCATATCCCACGTTATTTGAGGTCGGCGTGTGTAATCTACATATTTTCCGAGTACAGGTGCAGTCAAGAGCTTTGAGCGCTGGTTTTAAATGCTCACTTGTCATTATTAGTTTCGCTGAGAGCTCAAAATTAGTGACAGCACCAAGGACAAAGTGGCATTATCCCCACGCTTCACTAGGAGAAACTAGAAAATGTACGGGAATGACATATGTCACGTGACTGATTTGTCTATGGCCTATTGTATGTCTAAAAAGGAATATAATCTCAAAGTTTTTGTGTAATAGATGGTCCTCTCAAAATAAAACGAAACTTTTAGGAGTGTCTAGTCTTGCCTCGCCTACCTTAAATTATATTATATTTTTTTCTTTTATATGGTCTATCGCAGTTGGTAGTGGGATTACCTCCACTGCATAACCTGGTCAAATGGTTGAGACCCATCCTCAGCCAAAAATAAACATTGTAACATCTTCTAATTTAAGTATGAACAAAATGAGCGCAATGCCATCCTTTTTTAAAAGATGTCACACTGCCATCTGTTGGTGGGAATTTGAAACCTATTAGTAAATTTTTATTAAAATTACCATTTTTTTCAGGTTGATGCGCGATTGTTATCATGAAGCTGCTGTACAAGAGTGATAGTATATAATTACCTTAAAGATGCAAATTTACTAAACACCAGGATTTGCATGTGATCCCGGTACGGACAGATATTTCGCCGAAATAATTTTTTTCTTTAAATAAATGCAGCTCAAAAATTACTCTCTTTCACATCTGTCCAGTCGCTTCAGAGATTAGTCAATACAAACAAATGGGACAGAGATTTTTTAAGCACCTTATATACTTTCATAATAGGCATTTAGTGAAATACTATGTATTTGGAATTACAAACAGACACTTCAATTGTATTTATCTGTAAAGATTTCTCTTTATAGTCATGGAACGTGTGCATTGTTCAAACGCGAGTTGTTATTTTTTAAAGTAACTTGGTTTTTATTTCTTCTATATCTCTAGGTCCTTATTACCGTGCCTGGGTCACATGCTGGACACAATAATTCCTTTTATATTATTATATATGCTAGGTTTGTATAGATACACATATTTTGTATAAAATTATTAGTACTCGGTTCGAATAGATAAAATAGTAATGCCCGCTCCACAGCCATTTTATAAATTTACATAACAAATAGGTATATTTTGACCTGGCTTTTCGTTATTTATATTTAAAATCTGTATATAAATGCATGTCAAGATTATATGCAAAAGGAAATTAATTGTGTTATTAATTAATTTGCATTGTTTATAAAATGTAAGTTGTGTCTATGGACGTGGGGCGGTGGTTTTATTTTTTAAATGTCGCCGATAATTATATTTTTTCTCCACCCGAGACACTCAAATGGATTGAAAATTGTGTTTGATTGAATATTTTATTTTCCAATCGAAATTCCAAATGATGCCCAATGTAATGATTATGAATAAATATTTATAGTAAAGTTGGTGTTATTTTCACGGACATTTATAACATCTCCTACACTGTAATTAGCGCCTGGTACTTTTCCCACTTCTGGCTGTCAGGATTTTATATTTAATCAAGATTGGCGCCATCTGCCATTGAGTAGCGGACGTAGATTTGAATGATTTGCGGTAACTCCTACATAGTTATGAGCTCCTGGTACTTTTCTATCTACGTTTGCATATTATCAAGAATCACGCCATGATATACAAATAGCGGACGTCACGCGGTTTCACCCACGTAGTTCCCGTTCCCGTGGGAGTACGGGGATAAAATATAGTCTTTATTATTCAGTGATAATGTAGCATTCAAATGGTGAAAGAATTATTAAAATCGGTCCAGTTCTTTTAAGCCAATTCGTTACAATATAACTCCAGCTACATGGAGTAGGTAGGTACATTCAGCAATTTTTTTTCGTTGTTTAACGTATCGGGCAAAAGGGGATTAATAAAAAAATCACAGGAGAGTGTGTTTATTAATATTTTTTTATTAATTTCACAAAAGTATCATTAAAAGCCACAGTTTGAAGGCTTTTAAGCTGTTTAAGCAATGACGTAACATTTATTCCCGTTTGTCAACAAACAGTGAGCTGTAAACAGGAATTCAAGCTATCTAATTATACTACACAGTAAACGTTACATTTTTATAGAAAATATTTCACGTTTCCCAAAAGGCAGTCGAAGCTTGAGATTGTCACATCTATTGCGTCTATATAGAGTTTAAAACCACTTGGCTATACCCGCCACGTTCTCGCCATCTCTCGGTCGAAGAGACAAACTGACATTACACACATTGATAGTACATGTGGTGTCATACATCTGTTGGTCAATACAGAAAATCCTTGACCGTCCATTCAACGTGTCACCACTATGTTGAAATTGTAGGACTTTAAATCTGTTTACAACGTTCTAACGTAGATTGATTTAGCCAAGTGGTAATTGACTTATTCCCCTGGCCTCGTAGCCAGTAATAATAATAATAGATTTATATATATATATATTATTTTGTATAAATAACTGACTTTTAATTAACTTATAATTAACATGTGATTAACGCTATTTTACGTATCATAGAAACAGCTCAGTGTGTCATTTTATATATATTTATAACGTGTGAAGCGACACTGATACTAAAAATTTATTTTGAAATATATTTTCAAGCTAGTTTGTGATATCTAAACTTGCCTTATACTATTTGGGGATGGGAATGACCTGTATTGAGGGAACGAACTTCATCTTTTTAATTCATCCTATCTTGACGGTCAGAAGCATCACAATTTGACATATCATATCTTGAAATGGAAATAATCGTTAACTCCAAGGTCATTCCCTCCGCCATTTCCATTACAATTATTATACATATTTTATTATTGAAGTGTTACAGACACGAATTATTTTTTTAAAACCTACACTTAATTATCGAGTAACTTTGGAACTCACATCATTCTATATTGACAATTCGAGTCGTATCCGAATGAATACCGCTTGAATTGCTCATACTGATCAAAGTTAAATCAGATTTCTTTTACATGGGTCCCAATTCGCTCTGAACGACATCAATTTTAGATAGGATAATTAAGTCTAAGCTGCCGATGGCAACGATAAATATGGGCTCTAGATCAAGCTATTCAGATAGCCGTTTGAGTGGATGATAAACTATCTACATTAACGCTTGCGAATTTATATAATTACGTATAAATATATATTTATATCGAAAGCTCAATGTGTTCCTAACACCCTTGTCATGAGGTTTGCGATTCAAAATGAGATCACACGATATAATTTGATCAAAAATTCGAAGTGTATTCTCTTCAACTCACATATGACATGTCATAGTGTCATACTTATAAGATTTGACAGAAACGTCATAGCTTTATAATATATGACAGAAATGTCATGATTATAATTTATGACACCTATAGACATCGAGTACATGATTAAAATGTCATGTTTGCGAGCAAAAGTCAATGCACTCCATTGCATAAAAATGCGAAATCATACTTTTTCAATATATTATTTGCCGAAAAGCTATACTTATACAAATATGACATGTATAAATACTCAATGCGGTAATATACAAAAAATATTTTATCTTTCGCAATCGAATACTCAATTTACTCTTAAGCTAAAGCAAAAATAATTTCTCTTCCTAATTTTAGGGTTCTATATTTTCGTTTCATGTAAGCTACATTAGTGTTTACCAATTATGAAATCAATAATTCTTATTCACTAGGTTCATACCGTGCTCCACACCTATATCATTTCAGCTAGAAGTGCATTATATCAATTGAATGACAAACTTTATTCCACTGGGGTCCGTCTTACACTCACATCGTGATTAGCATCGCCTTAACATTCTAGCTGAAGAACACTCAAACAACATGACACTTGTCAAACCATAACCTACCTTACGATAAGTCCCATAAAGTACAAACTTACATAATTATTTACATCACCCCAAACGACGACCTAAACATTACTAATACTATCAATCTTACAAAGTAACACACTCAACATGATATCCCATGTCAGAGATCGTATTTCTTAGAAATGATGCGTACAATTTACAAAAGCTCAACTACTTAACTTCTATGGACTAGGAGTGAACATAAGGTAACGTTTGCAATGAGATTAATGCAAATTAAAACTAAAGCAAGATGACTGAGACCTTTAATTTAATATTTATGACAATTGTTTAGGAGAACTAAGTTAATTACGTTTGTAAAACTGAACTTAAAAAAATCGAACGCAAACCAATTGGCTTTCAAGTAACTTGACATTATGACCCATTCATAATCTTCAATCTAAAAGTACAGGTAGGTACATAAAGACCCCGTCAGTCACTCTGACCTCCTTTTCTCACAGACCTCTTTTAAGTGTAATATTTTAATTCTCGTACTTTTAAAATATCACAAAGCCATCAAAAATATTAATCAAAATGCACTTGTCAACAATGAACAATTTAAATAAACTAAATAAGTGCATTATAATTTGATGCATTATACAACAGCTGATAATACATTGAAATTCTGAACAATTTAATTCTTATATTCTTTTAGTTCAAAGTCAAATCTTTATAATTTTAACTAAATTAATGACGACTGCAACATTATTTACAATTGTATTCAAATGTTTCAATTTCGTAGTCAATCCCACAGTTTTATATGTGAATCGAGCTTCATAGGACTGCAGCTATGGCTGTAAGATGATTTGAAGAAGGGGAATGTAATAGGGTTATTTGGACATTTTTTTTTCCAGGAAAAGCATTGTAACATTTCAAGATCTTTTTATACCTACAAGCATAATATATTATGCTAATTATGAAGAAGAATAGAAATGGGGGTCAAGAAAAATCGCTTCACATAATTAATTGATTAGCTGCGTTATCCTGTAAGATATCTCGCCTGCGAGCTCGACGGCGTGTAAGTATTATTGCTACATAATTATATCAATTTAGAGGAGATGATCAGCATCATTAGTTTAATTAAAATATACAGAAATTATTCTTACTACATCATTGGCCTTGACTGTGCAACGTGGAATTACGCTTACATCTATATGACTTCTTAATCATGTAATTTTATAACAATATCTAAGTTGATCGAGCAATTTTACAGCAAAAATTGAAATTTTTATGAACTTAAATGAATGGAACAAACATGGTGTCATTTTCTCGTCAAATTCGGAATGCTTTTCCAACTTCCCCGTGGAATAAACAAAATTATTTTATGATGAATAGAAACGTGTGAACACTGCTTTCTAAGGATAGCAACGCGTATAGTTGCCTAAGGACGGAAGTTAACCAAAATAATTATGAAACTAGATTGTGACACGCATTCGTGACGCCTTAACCTAACACTACAGCAACATATTTTGACATTTGGTTATATGTTATATTGTAATTATAATAAGTAAAATACTATCAGCATAAAAAAACTAACAGATATGTATGTCGATGCAGTCAACATTGTATGGCGCGTGTGTGAATGTAACATTTTATGCCAGATGTCATATTAACTGTCTAATATGATAACAAATTTGACACAATACAAAAAATACTAGCGATAACCGACAAGTGAAATAAAAAGTGACTTGTTCATTAAATATACTTAATATGTGTAATTTAAGTGCAAATCAATGTAAGAATATCCGTTATATGAATATTCTTTCGCACTAGTACCTATACCGTGCCATATCAAAGTTTATGAAGTATTGTAGAAAACTATTATATAGTTTTATATATAGTTTTACGCGTTTACAATTTCATAAACTTGGAATGTCCGGGAGCAAATAAAATACACTTTGATTATCATAACGAAGTAAGTTCCCTTACGAGATTATTTATGTAATATAAGCTATTAAGCCGTCGCTCCTTGCATCGCGAAGCAAGCCTGCTGCTATGGGAGCGGGGCGTCATACTCCGCGTCCACTTCGTCACGCTTCGGGTCCGATTCGCCACACTTCGGACTCGTAACGTCATGTTGCGGACTCGCGGCGTCACGCTGCGGTCTCACTTCGTCATGTTGCGGACTTGCTTCGTCATGCTGCGGACTTCCGTGGTCAGGTTGCGGAGCTGTGTCGACGCCTACTGGATTCGCCGGGAACGCATCTAGAATATTTATGATGGAAATCTCAGAATATTTATTTGATCACAAACTTGAAATAATCATTGAATTGGTAACTGAAAAGCCTTGAAAAGAAGGAGGACTCATGCATTCTTATTCCGCTCAGTTATAGAGATTTCCTGGACGGTAATGACAATTTTCTCCATTCACCACTGTACTGAATTTATGCTACACGGCCTCGGAAGATGTTGACAGCAGTGATGAAAAAATGTGAGTACCAGCAGGCGGCGAGCACAGCTCCGTTCAGGAGGCGCGGCGGCCGGTGAGCGAGCCCACGAGCGACTTGAGCGCCTGTCCCAGCCCGCCCGCCCCCGCGCCGCCCGCCCCCGCGCCGCCGCCCGCCGCGCCGCCCGCCCACGGCAGCGCGCCCCCGCCGTGCGCGTCCAGGCACTTCTGGTACCGGAGCTGCTCAGTGCAGAACAAATTATTTATTGTATTTTAACAGACACTTGGGAATCGATTTTATCCTCAACACCCCACCCCATAAGTGACCCTTGCTGTAACTGGTGAAAAACGATCTAAGTCACGGCAAGTATCTATATGTCAAAATTGGAGTTACTTTGGTCGATAGACTCACCATCTGTCACGTTGGCACTTAATCAAATTCGGTGAAAAGTGGGTGTTGTGATAACAACACCTCTGCCTACCCCTTCGGGGAATACAGGCGTGAGCATATGTATGGAGTTACTTTGGTAGTACTACGAGGAGACGTTTTTGCTCTTTTTATCACAATTCCTACACCGCTATAAGACTAAGTGACAAAATTACTAACGTTTAAAACGCCTAAAAAGCAAAATGCCTCAAATCGTTACGTTAGTCCAGTTAACGTGTCCACCACCCAATAGCCAGGGTCTAAGATTTTGATGGTATCCCCTGCCTGTCGTAAGAGGCGACTAGGCGAGGGCCGGAGGGCCTGCGCGCACAGCGAGCTCTCCGGGACGGCGATACAGCTGCCCCGGCAAAGTGTGGGGGGACACCGGTGCGATCTATCATAGTACCCGGAGTCCCTCTGAGCACTGAGGATGGCCACCGGGGGGGTTTTAGTGCGATATATATTATATTAAATTCTTGAAGCTTGGGAAGCTTCACAGGATGCTCTAGGTGTATTCTGTGATCTATCTAAAGCCTTTGATTGTGTGCACCATGAAACGTTGATCAGGAAGTTAGATCACTACGGTGTAAGAGACCTGGCTCTAAAACTTATATCTTCATATCTAAGTAATAGAATACAAAAAGTCGATATACATGGCGTAACATCTCCGGGGTGTCCAATAGAGATGGGTGTTCCACAGGGTTCAATTCTTGGTCCGTTTCTCTTTTTAACTTATATTAATGATTTACCTTACATGGTAAGCAATAAACACGATATTGTATTATTTGCTGATGATACTTCTCTGATTTTTAAGATAGACCGGCAAAAAGCTAACCTTGACGATGTGAATAATGCTCTCTCTGACGTAGTACATTGGTTCAGCGCTAATAACTTAGTACTCAATAGTAAAAAAACTAAATGTGTCAAGTTCACTATGCCAAATGTGAAACAAGTGCAAACCAATGTACTTATCAACGACGAAGTGTTGGACCTTGTTGAAACAACAGTTTTCCTTGGAGTTACATTGGATCATAAATTGCAATGGGGGCCCCATATAGCTGGATTGTCGAAAAGACTCAGTTCTGCAGCATTCGCAGCAAGGAAAATTAGACACCTAACTGATATAAACACAGCTCGGTTGGTCTATTTTAGTTATTTCCATAGTGTTATGTCTTATGGCATCCTTTTATGGGGAAATGCTACAGACATCAGTTCTATCTTTGTGCTGCAGAAACGGGCTGTTCGTGCAATCTATAAACTCAAATCTAGAGATTCTCTCAGAGAGAAGTTTAAAGAAATAGGGTTGTGGCATGTCAATACATATTTGAAAATTTGATATATGTAAGAAAGAATATAGATAGTTTTAAGAAAAATAGTGATATGCACAATATAAATACACGCAAGAGGGATAAACTCCGTGTCCCTGTGACTAGACTGCACAAAACTAGTAACTCTTTTGTGGGGCAAAGTATACGCCTTTTCAATAAACTACCATTAAAAATGTGTGAACTACCATTTTTAAGTTTTAAGGCAAGCATCAAACAGAAACTTTGTGAAAAAGCATATTATAGTGTAACTGAGTATATTGATGATAGCCAAACAGGGCAATGAGTTGCTCACTCTTCCATTGAAATGTACTTAAGCAACCCTATGTATATAGAAGGGACACATGTAAAAAAAAAAAAAAAACCGGGGAGTTTGTTTCGCCGTTTCTTCTCCTGACAGGCTTACTTTTGGAAACGGTAGTAAATTTACTTAAGTTAACGTAAGAAAAATGACGTTCAATAAGTGTTCCAAGTGTCCCTTATATTGAATAAAACTTTTTGATTTGATTGATTTGATTTGATTTGATAAAAATCCCACATACCCCGATCTGCCTCTCCCAGGGCGGTCGGGGACCTATTAAAGGTATCCCCCTCGTCAACAAAAAAAACAAGGTGTGACATTATAATAGTCTCACTGATACTGGACCAATTGAAAATCAGTGCTTGATCTATCAAGGAGTGAGTTAGGTCAAGGTGGTCTATAGCAGTAGGGTCTGGGAACCTTGCAAGCAGCCTCGATGGTCTTGCAGAGCGCGCCGGAGGAGGGCTCGGCGTGGAAGGCGTGCGCCACGAACAGGTCCTGCGCCGTGTGTACGATGAAGGCACAACGCCGCACGTCGCGCCCGATGCCCAGGAACGACAGGTAGCGCACGCGGCACTCCACTATCGGACTCGACTCCTGCAACATAACCACGGCTTAGTGCAATCAACTATTTATTACAAACTTACTCTAAATTTGAGGAAGGAAGATCTAAGAAACGATGGATGGATTGTGAGAAAGATGATATGGCTAAAATAGGAGTGAATACAGATATGACGGCAGATAGAGAGAAATGGAAGAGAAGAACACATTACGCCGACAGGGGATAAGGGCAGGAGACTGATGATGACTCTACTTTGGAGGTAGATAATTGGAAACACTGTTCATTGTGTTAAGGGCTCCACTTTACTTATAACCATAGATTTCACCCAAGATCTCTCAAGTGATCTTTGGGTGGTGCCAAACGACCAGCAACAATGGGATCTCCTGTACAAAATCCTTACGGGTTTATACCCGTACAGAAGAACTAGTAATTTGTTCCAGGAAGGAAGGAGTGAGTTGTGCTAACGTATAGTAGGACTCTTATATCTTTTACTATGTTGGCAGCGCGGTTTCATTCTTTATCAGGTAAGCACTATGTGTATGGTCGCATATATAGGCCGGCAGTGGCTGCTTACCAGACGAACTGTAACACTCATCCATAATAAAATCGTAGAATCGGATAGAAAAGTTTGTGGGAATCAGATGGGTTCGTGAATATGAAAGGAGGGATATGTGTGTGTCGTACCCCCTCCTCGGTGATGGTGATCATGGAGGGCGCGACGGCCACGGCGACGGGGCGCCAGGCGGAGGGCGCGCGAGCGGCGGCGAGGCGGTCCAGCGCGTCGTTGAGCACGCGCATGCCGGTCGGCCGCGGCACCTCCGCGCTGCCCAGGTACCGCGCGCGCACCGTCTTGCGCGGCTCCTCCATCGGCGTCGGGAACGACGCGCCCACTGCACCATCACACACACACACTTATACAATAACGATTTCATTTAGAAGCGGTAGGGCATTAAATTAAAAGGGAGAAGATGAACACGGAAGAGAAGTTACATAGATAAATAGAAAGAGAAAGCGGGTGAAGAATGGGAATTGCGAATGTTCCACCGACAAGAGCAAAGCGTATAAATTAAAGCAAAAGGGCATAACGAGAACTGGGGATTCTATCCCTACCCTACATGAGATCGCAGTGAAATAATGCTACATTTGAGAAGTATTGTGATCCTACGGTAAGTAAGGTACTTAGCCAGTGCTGCATGAAGGGGAGGAGGATGGAGGATGAAGAGGAGGGAGGAATTGGAGTAGATAAAAATAGTAGTCTTTTTGTTAGCACGAGGATATCATTCTTTATGGTTTATTCTGCTAACACAAGGGACTGGAAAGTGACAACTTTTATTTGGGTGTAGTTAGTACCTGAGAGCGGCCTGGGGCGGCGTGTGGCGGGCAGGTCGGTGGGCCTGGGTGGTGGTTGCAGCGAGCGCTCAATCATAATACGCTTGCAGATGTCACGCAGCGCGTTGGCGATGGTGCGCGCGGGCGCCTCGCAGCGGAACACGTGGCACATGTGCTTACGTGTTGCACGGTCGCGAGCCACATACGCGAAGTCCCTGCGGGATACATTCATTATTTACGACTTTATACTCGCTCAACATGTGTTATGCTACGGCCTTTTACTAACACGACATACGTTACTTACGGCCTTATAAGAACGCGACATAATTACGTTATTCGCGGCCTTATATTAACACGACTTACGTTACTCACGGTCTTACATTACCGCGACATACGTTACTCACGGCCTTATACCGACGCGACATACGTCACAGACGTCACTCACTTATTCTGACACGACATACGTAATTCATGACCTTTTATTGACACGACATATATTACTCACGGCTTGTATTGACGCGACATACGTTATTAACGGCCTTATATCGATGCGACACATGTTACTCATAACAATACGCACAACAAGATAAGAAGGCCGAGAATACCATAATATTTCACAGACACTTAATTAAGAATTAAACATAATGATTTATCCATACCTTTCACTGTTTCCGAGATCGCATACATAGAGAACAATAACATATTTTTTATTAATACACATTAATCAAAAGGGCTAGTTTCAAAACACGAAGAAAGAGGTAATAAGTACTCAGAATTATTTTAAGAATAATTTTTTTCAGTTTATTTTCTTATTTGCAACATTAGTTTTGAGCATGATTTAAACAAATACAATTTATTAATGTAATGTAATAATAGTTACCGTCCATTATCTCGGCCTACCCCCCAGACGCGTATAGTATGGATAGGCTGTGTGTGTAACGTGTTCAGGCTTTCAGGATCTATCAGTTTCAGTGCGCCATCGTCCAAGTCCATGAACAGATCCTTACCCTGGAATATTTTTTTAATGTTTTAATTGAAAATTTTAACAATGCGAAAATCTGGATTCAGAAAACTATTTTTGTATTTATACTTGTGTACAAGTATCTAGTACATCATGATCCATATAAAAGGTCATTTAACTTTCAATATGCAAAAAACAATACTAATTTACTACTTCGGAGGTAGACTAGGATAGCTTTTACCCTCACTTTTAATATATTTACGGTACCTAATAGCCCTAGTAGGCAGCTGTGGGACTACTAACATGAAGTAATGAGTAGGTAGGTAATTTTTTTTAGTTAGACTAAAGCTTACGTGCTGTGATCTCACATCACGTTTGATGAAGGAAAACATCGTGAGGAAACCTGCATATGTCTGAGAAGTAATTCAATGACGTGTGCATAGTGCCTGAGGCGGCGATGGACTCACCCACTGTCACGTTGGCACTTAATCATAATCGGTGAAATGTATGTCATTGATTGTTTAGAAAAAAAAAATATTTGTCAAAAACTTTTTCGTGTGGGTTGTTGTCACACCCCTTCGGGATTCTTCTGGGACGGCGTGAGCATATTATTTTATTAATCACGCAATATTAAATTCTGTATTTCAACCTGTGTACTTACATCACCCCAACGGCCGACTTGGTCGAGCAGATCATTTCGTCCAAGGCTCAAGTCGACGATGCACTTATTGACAGCCCTACTAGAGCGCTCTGGAGTCAAGTCCGACTCGGATATCTCCACCCAACCCAGGGACCGGACGAAGAACCGGACAGCGCGGACGGTGTCCGGCTCCGGACGGGCTGGGAAGCTCCGACGCCTGGAAAATGGGAGGAATTAATGTAATAAAGGGTATATTCGTTAGAAATTTTAAATTATATTATAGGTATAGGTTGCGAATATCAGATGGCAGTCGCTTCGTATAAAAATTAAGCCCAACAATGAATGGAGAGGCCAGGGAGATGATGATGACGTTGGCAAGTTCATTCTTTTGTGTGAGTAAGAAACCGAGCACAGCTCGGTCAACCAAGTAACAACAACTACATAAGGAACGCAGTGTATGAGTGTCATTTGGTGTCCCAAGCTTTCAAAGGCCGCTTACCATCAGGAGAAAATAACATATTTCAATCCGCAAGTCAAACATCAGCTTAAAAATAACTTACTTATAAGAGATCTCCTCTTTCCTCTTCCTATCAGCCTCCTGGGCGTCGTAATCAAGAGCACCACTAGTGGTACTCCTGGTGACGGAGCTGGTCATCACCCCCTCGTACTTGCTGACTTCAGACAAGTTGGAGCAGTCCCGTACCATTGATATGCGCGACTCCTTCGCCTCCACTGGCGGCATCTTGGGTATTTCTCTCTGAATAGTCCCGCTTTTGATATGCCAGTAGTAGGGACCGTCGTTGTCTATAGAAAATGGAACATTATATACAGAGCCGTGGTGGCCTTGAGGTTTGAGCAGTCGCCTGCTACGCAAGCGACGGAAGTTCGAATCCCAGCGGGACCTGTACCAATGAGATTTTCTAAAAAACTTATGTACAGTGATTTCACACCACGTGCTTTACAGTGAAGGAAAACATCGTGTGTTATGATTACAACACCTCTGCCTACCCCTTCAGGGAATACAGGCGTGAGCATATGTATGTATGTAATTTGGTCGATATCCATCCCTCTTTAAATCCGTATTACAAAAATAGATGGTACTACTTTTAAGCCAAGAATAATCTTACGCTATGTTTTGTAAAAGCAGCAGTCCGAAAGGAATGGCGCCGTTTTGTTCAGCAAGCCACCAATTCTGAGATTACGACCACGACCGCTCTACCAAGAGTGTAACGATTGAGAAGATGTTTTGTAATAAGGGGGAGATACGTGAGATGGTAAGGGTTAGGGGGTCGAACCAAACTTACCCGTGGCGCAGGCCCTCCTGCACATATCACGTATTTATTTTCAAACTACATAGCTGTGCATCATGGTTACAGACATGTAAACTTAATTTCATGGGTGACCCGCGAAAGAAAGTATTTTTTTAAATGAAGTTAAATCCTTAATGATTTTAAGTGATTACCTAATATGCTTTCATTTTATGAATTTAGTGAAAAGCTATTAATTTGAGATTTTCAGTATAAATACTAATTATGTTTTTTTGCAACATTTTCAAATTAATCCCAGATCTCAGAGGTACATATTAAAATAAGTATTTTGCATGATTCGAGTGTCATTTTTATTTTTTTCCAAAACCACCTTCACTTTCGTCAAACCAATTATTAATTAGTAATTAAGATTGTAATTAGCCTTGTAAAGAGAACTAGAGCAACGGCCTTGGTATTTTTAATTAATGCTATTGAGAGCAGATGATATCTTAAGTGTGGGTAATAAGGCTCATATTGTCACGGTCCGCTGGGCACCGCCTTGAGCTCGTCCAAAGGGCAAGGTTCTATGGACTTCCATATTCATTCTATGGAGTTTCATTGCCATAATGAGCCATCATCATAATGCTGTAGCATTGCAATACAGATTGGGGTTCGATAGGAAACTGCACTGCATTACCATATATTTTTTTTAAATTATCATATTTTTTTCCAAGAACTAATTTTGAATGAGCCATTCGTTCGAACCGGTTCGAAAACAATCAAACCTTAGTTCATCTTTATAGAAAAATAAAATTTAAGTTACTGTGCGTAATTCCAAATATACAGCTTTTCATTAAGTGCAAAATATAAAAATATAAACGACACTTTTGTCGGTCTGTCAATTTGTTTTGCTAATCTCTGAAACGGCTGCACTGATTTTAACGGATTTTATACTTTAAATTTAGGAATAAATGGGGTTCTTTGCAATATTTTGAGTAAGTAGGATTAAAAAGTCGAATCGAAAAGCAGAATTGGTTTAAGAAGAAAAATATTGGTAATACACCAAACGGGTCCCTAACGAGATCTCAACCCATGCGGGGCCAGTTCAAAATTCTTCGCGATTTCTCATGCTAAATAAATCCTACTTTTGACAGACTTTAAAAGAACATTCGAATGATATTTTTTTGACATACCCTCATGTTTCTCCCACCCAGGGGGCAACGGGTCCTTCTTGGGGCGCAGTTTGACGGGTATCGCGTAGAGGTCATCGTTGGGCCCCGCCGCATGGGGCACTTGGCCCTTCTCCGTGTCTTGCTGGTCCGCCCGCTCCTTCTCAGGGGGAGGGGATTCTTCTCCGGGCTGCTGAGGGGGCGTGATGAAGCCATTCTTCTCACTGGAAAAACAGAGAAGGTTTTACTACACAGTGTTTTAAAAGGAGTATAGAGAACACTTTGTAATTTAAAAAAATCATCTCCCTGGCCTCATCCTATCCATTGTTGGGGTCGGCACATGTGGCTGATCACCTGATTTTTATACGAAGCGACTGCCATCTGACCTTCGCAACCTCTTTAACGAGAAAAATCTGTGGTCCGTGTTAAAGTTGTCAGACTATTTTACGCCTCCGACTGACCTGTAACGATTGCCAAAGATGATAAATGGCGATGGCAACCGAGACCGACGGCTTAACGTGCCCTCCGGGGCACGGAGGGAACTCGGGCGGTCACCCATCAAATTACTGGCTAAGGTTAGGGTTGCTTAACTTCACTGATCGAATGATGAGCGCAATAGCAACAGTGCCACGAGTTCCTACAATAGTTTGTAATTTTAAAAAAAACTTGTTAAAATGATTTGAATAGGTGAAATTAAACTGCATGTTATTTTTATTTCAATGCCCCCTGTTGAAGTTACATGCTTGCCTACTTTGAATAGAATCTTAAAATACATAGAGAAAAATCATTTTGGATATCCGAATGAATATTTACAAATTTATTATTATATATCTTTATTGCAAGCGTCCTCTGAATATGTTCAATTTATCAGTAGAAACATCACTGGTTTATGTATAATTGTTATGTACTAATATGTAAGGTCTTATAATACTGTTTGTTTCTCTAAAATAAATAAATAAATCAAATAAATAAATATCAGTCAGGCATAATTAGCCTCAGATGGAACAATGAAGGCATATATAATCTCTTTAATAAACAAAGCACTTCATACAACTGCCTGCAGCGTGTGTCATAGTTGAGTCAGTTAGGGGTGCAGTTACAAAGGATGAGATAGCGGATTTGTCTCCGAAAGTAGCTGGACAATTAAAGTCGGACCCAGATTACCAAATTTCCCCGTAAAAGGGATTACGAAGACAGTCGCTTCGTATAAAAATCAGGTGATCAGTCACATCAAGTGCCCCCCCCTTTACCTTTTCTATAAATGTCCTATGTTCAACAGGCACAGTTACGTTGTTGTTACTCGTTAAATGATAAAGATGGGCAATACATCCTATACAATGAAATTCAGAGCCTTAACTAGTAGGTCCGACTTGAATTTATAATTTTATCGATTTTGATTGAAAACTCGCTAATCGCTTGCGCTTGGATATAGTAGTCTCACCCTAACACGTCCAATTGGACGCACAAGGCCGTCAGCCAAACGTGCAATAGAGTTCAAATAATTATGTTGTATTCACATCTGTGATTCACAGACTAAGCACCTACTTACAAAACTTAAGTTATGCTTTACATTGACACAACATGTCGGTCAACAGTTGTCAGCCTATGTGCTCTTAAAAGGAAACGTTTTACGACATTACCAACCTTACCAATCACATCATCATCTCCCTGGCCTTCTCCCATATATTGTCGGGGTCGGCACTTGATTCAACCCGATGTGGCTAATTACCTGATTTTTATACGAAGCGACTGCCATTTGACCTTCGCAACCCCTTAAATGAGGAAAATCTGTGATCTGGGTTAAAACAGCTGTCAGACTTTTTTTTTAGGCCTCGGACCGACCTGTGACGATTGCCATAGATGATAAATTGGCAACCGGGACCGACGGCTTAACGTGTCCTCCGAGGCACGGAGGGACCTCGGGCGGTCACCCATCCAATTACTGGCTAGGGTAGTTGCTTAACTTCGCTGATCGAATGATATGCCAATCACATCGTGCTCTATTTTATAGTAACGCACGGTCGAATTGAGAAACCTCGTCCATTTTTTTCATAATCATTTCTACATTGACATGAAGCTACTAATACCGATTAAAATATTTATTCACTTAACGCATTGTTGACACAGTAAAATTACTCTTATAATCAACTAAATAAAATCGCATTTACTTGTTTAAGTTAATTAAGCAATCGAGTAAACGTGCGCGTTACAAGACCATCGGACGAGCAATTGTAGTCACGCAAAATAAACTAGCTTTGATTGAATAAACAAAATTGCAAGTGTTAAAGCTGTCTACAAACTGCACACACATTTCTTTTTTTTTTTGGATATGGTCTCTCGCAGTTGGTAGGGGGCAGTTACCTCCACTGCTTAACCGGACTATAGGGCGAGACCCAAGGGCCTCCAGCCGAGCTTAAACTTAAAAACTAAGCGACACAGCTAAGGGCACCCCGGTGCGGGGCTCGGACCTCGGCTTAAGGCGTTGCTGGGGGATGCTAGGTAGCTGGATCTGAGTGGTATTTTTTAGGGACGTGTTTAAGGCTAGTGGCCCTTGCAGAGAACGGAGGGGGACGATGATGTAGAGGAAACTGTTAGACTAGAAACTATTAGAACAAAAACATTAAGTGATTAGTTTGTTATCTTATTTAGCGTTTTCTGATTTAGTCTGTAATTAATTAATTTAAATGTTAATGTATTTAATGACACCGATTTGGGCCAAGTTTTCTACTTGTAATTAGTTTTTAGTTACCTATTTATTATTAATATAATAATTAATTTAAATATTTTTTTGACGTGTTAAATACTATAGGATTCAGTATTAATAACTAGCTGCGCTAATTGTTAAGCCTCTGAAAAAGATTCAGCAAATTTCGGATTATTCCGATACCTATTTAAATAATTAAATGGAGAGATTGTATTATAACTCTTCCACTTGCATCACGTTCCACGTGACACGCCGTCAGTCATGACATTTGCTTATTGCAAAAAAAGGAACTTAATATAAGAAATCTACGAGGTTTTAATTACGTCATGACTAACTACGCTTGTTACTATAATGTTAAAAGGAATTATAGTCCAACATTAGCTGTGTTCTGCGGTTTCACTCGCGTAAATTTAATTTCATACCCACGTAATCCTTTTTTATTTAAATAAAAGTAGCCAAAGTTACTCCTGTTGAAATCGGTTAAGCCGTTTCAGAGATTACCCGGAACAAACAGACAGACCAAGAGACAGACAGGAAGGCGGAGAATTTTTTTTTTAATTGTGTTTTTTTATGTCTGTATCGTTCTATATGAATTTAGTGAAAAGCTGTTATTTTGGAATTACAAACAGACACTTTTTATTTACCTGTATGTATGGATGTATAGGTTACTACTAATCCCGGCTTGTTGCAAGTTTTTGTGGCTTTGTTATTCACACAAAAATTTAAAAATCATTGTTCAGTGATTGAGCTACAAGTGAGTAGTGATTTTTATGTAATCTACTATATAAAAATAAGTCGGGTTTTTCTTCCTGACGCTATAACTCCAGAACGCACGAACCGATTTGGCTAATTTTGGTTTTGAATTATTCGTGGAAGTCCAGGGAAGGTTTGTACATAGAACAATTTAAAAAAAGTCTTGAAAAAGTGTAATATCAACATCTTTCTATACTCCCATATACAAACAATTTGTACTAATACTTAAAAGCCAATTTGAACCTTAACACCATACTGTAAAGTTCAAGTAGGTATTAGTGAAGAGATTTCGGGAAGGCAAAACAATCGACGACGAAAGAAGTGACGATAGTTCTGTCAAACACAGTCAATGTCATCATATGTCAGCCATTTAAAATATTTTTTTGTTTGAATTAAAGAACCTTATAATATCTTTTTTATTAATTATACGTAGCGAAGCACGTACCGGGCCGCTAGTTACTTATGTAAAGCATAAATACATCTTTGTCTAGCACCGTGCAACATTGAGCATGAAGTAGGAACTTATGTTATGAATCATTTTTTGTTCAAACATTGCTCGTTCTTCAACTCGTTCAAGTAGCACAAAATAAAACGAAAATGTATAAAAAACTTATCACTTTTCATATCATTCGATCAGCGAAGATAAGCAACCCTAACCCTAGCCAGTAATTGGATGGGTGTCCGCACGACTTCCCGCCGTGCCTCGGAGAGCACGATAAGCCGTCGGTCCCGGTTGCCAATTTATCATCTTTGGCAATCGTTACAGGTCAGTCGGAGGCCTAAAATAGTCTGACAACAGGTTTAACCCAGATCACAGATTTTCCTCGTTAAAGGGGTTGCGAAAGTCAGATGGCAGTCGCTTCGTATAAAAATCAGGTGATCAGCCACATCGGGTTGAATCAAGTGCCGACCCCAACAATGTATGGGATAAGGCCAGGGACGATGATGACGGTATTGTGAATCAGTGTTAGTGTAGTCAGGCTCAATATGGGCCTGAATGCTATCGAACTGAAGTATTAATTAATGACTAGCTGTGGCCTACGGTTTCTTTCGTAAATTTAATTTCATTCCCGCGGAACCCTAAATACTTTTTTAAATTAAAACTAGCCTAAGTTACTCCTTGTAACATTAGCTATCTGCCAGTTAAAGTGAGAGACAGAGAAATTTTTGACATTTGTTTTTTTTTCAGTCAGTACCGTATATACTTTCATATGCATTTAGTGAAAAGCTGTTATTTTGTAATTACAAACAGACACTTCAGTGTTATTTATCTGTATAG
Organism: Watsonalla binaria; assembly: GCA_929442735.1. Taxonomy (NCBI): domain Eukaryota; kingdom Metazoa; phylum Arthropoda; class Insecta; order Lepidoptera; family Drepanidae; genus Watsonalla; species Watsonalla binaria. The sequence continues at coordinate 8,431,052 of OV838938.1, forward strand.
ATTTACATATTTTATCGTTAGTAAGCCTTAAAAAGTTTTTCGAAAGGTTTGGGCAAGCAGTAATAGGTATTCTAGCATATCCCTTCGCAAACCCATAAGGAAAGCTATATAACAAATACATTTTTAATATTTTTTTACTAAAAGTATATAAATGGATGATAAAATATTGGATAATAATTATAAAAAAATAATACTTGTTACTCACTTTGTTTTCGTTACTGGCGATGATGCCTCGTCCTCGACTCTATGGACAAAGAAAAACACGAATGAAATTAATGAAATTTCGATGTAATTAACTCGATATACCTAATAAATATAGTTAATGGCCAGGCATTTATTGTTTTCAGAAGATTTGTACTTCTGAGAAGCTACATACATACTTACATATGCTCACGCCTGTATTCCCCGAAGGGGTAGGCAGAGGTGTTGTAATAACAACACCCTATCGCCGTCTCAGGCACTATACAAACGTCTTTGAATTACTTCTCAGAAATATGCAGGTTTCCTCACGATGTTTTCCTTCACCGTAAAGCACGTGGTGTGAAATCACTGTACATAAGTTTTTTTTTAGAAAAACTCATTGGTACAGGCCCCGCTGGGTTTCGAACTTGCGTCGCTTGCGTAGCAGGCGACTGCTCTAACCCCGAGGCCACCACGGCTCTAATATATATATTGTTCGTTTAAAGGTATAATAACGTATAAACGATATCTTTGAATACTGCCTATATGCTAATGTACCCTAATGGGATTGAGGCATTCAGGTGATTCAAAAATACTAAAAGATTTAAAATTGCGACACATCTTGCGCAGAACGTCGTAAAAGTTATTTCAACACCAGCATTACGGAATACGACACAACTTGAATAGAATTTTAAGAGAAATGATAAATAAAACAGGTGACGTAAAACGCAAGCTCTCTTGCATGCGAGAATTTAGATTTAACTGCTCTGCAATTCTATAAGATATCTCACTATTTATTTTTCGCAATAAGTTCTAAGGTAAAAAACATTAAAAAAATCATACAGTCGAATTGGTAACCTCCTCCTATTTTGAAGTTGGTCAAAAATAAACTACAGTATTAATGTAAAAAAAAATATTATATAAAAAGGCGCTGGTACGATATATAGCTACTATAACATAAACTAGCCGTGCCCTGTGGTTTCACTCGAGTAGATTTAATTTCATTCCCGCGGAACTCTGAATGTTTTTTTAATAAAAGTAGCCTAAGCTACTCCTTGTAACATTAGCTATGTGCGAGTGAAAGTCCCGTATAAATCGGTTCAGACATTTCAGAGATTACCCGGAACAAACAGACAGACAGAGAATTTTTTTTAATATATTTCGCACAGTAACCGTTACACTGATCATTTAAAACGCAATATTATATTGCAATGTGGCGATTACACAGGCTGTCGGCGAAAATAGGACAGCTGTTAAAATATGTGATAGGGTATAATTTTAGGAAGCAAATAAAATGATTATGACAAAAATATCTTCTTCCGTTTTAGAGTAATTGACGTTCAAATTAGACCTATATCAAGACCTTATTTTCGCATAAAAATCACCGGTAACGTAGAGTTATTTACGTGAAATCTAACTACGTTTTTATTTATTTTCTCCCTCTAATAGTTCCTGAAATAATCCCATTATATAATCATAAAACCATTTTTCGAAACCAGTAACCTTCGCCTTAACTTAACAATTTGAATTACCGCGTACGTAATGTAGGTAACCGCGGTCGCACGTTCATTCAATCGCTTAAAGCCGCGAGATCTTCGGCCCTTAGCAACCATAGCCTATAACTATGTTATCGTTGGAGCTAGATATTTTACGACTTCAACATAGTGATATATTCATAAAACCCTACAACTTCTAGAAGACAACTGTTCCTTTTTCTCCGACACCTGTATAGTCCGGGGCGGCAACCCGAGTGGCAGGGTCGCCATGTGACCCCCCCCCGGGGGTTCCCACCTTGCCGTGGTGGGGGGGCTCTAGTAGTCGTGGTGGCACCCCACGATGAAGCTAAGAGGAACCCGGCGGCCCCGACACCTTAGTGCGGGCTGCCCCAGGAGGGTCGCTCCTGTAAGTGGTGCCTGCTTTGAGTCATCGGCAGGCCCCCTTTGAGCGACGACGTCGTAGTCTGGGAAGTGGCGGGCGACGTGCAGGCGGCTCGGGCACTTTGGTGCAAGCTGGCTTGTGGGGGTCGCCCCTAGCGAGATCTGCAGCCCGGCAGGTTTACCTAGGGTGCGACGGCGGCGTCGTCTGGGAAGTGGCGGCGTCGTGCAGGGCGGTCTGGGCCACTGGTGCAGGCCGGCCCTGGTGGAGGGTCGCGCAAGCGACAGCGTCGCCGACCGACCGGAAGGGTCGGTGACGCGCGGGCGGGGCTGCGAGGGGTAGTGGTCGGGTGGAGTGCAGGAACACCGCTCTTGCTCTCCCTACCCACCGCAGCCGAGGGTCGCGGCGGGAGAGGCGTGCTGGTATGGCGATGCGCCACTCTCCCTATCCGCCGCGACCCGGCGGGGCCACACCGCTGTTGTGGTAAAGGCGAGGCTACAGGGCGAAGGGAGTGGGGGCAGTTGCCCCTCCCGTCCCGCGTAGCTTGGATATGGGGACGCGGCGGAAGTGGCGTGGTGGTATTTTACCACTCTCCCGATCCTCCGAGTGCCCGGCCGCTCAGATAGTGCGGTAAAGGAGGGGCTGCGGGCTGGGGGAGTGGGGGCGTTTGTCCCTTCCCTATCCTGCGGCCAAAGGTGGTCACCAGACTGCCGTAAGGGGGCCTCCAGGCAGCCGGCTCGGGGGAGTTGGCTGCCATTGCACTCATGGAGGTCGTATGTCAAGGCTCGCCTTATGTGTTTCGGCGAGCCTTGCACGGAGATAGCCTATAGGCCAAAGGGGGAGCTAATCTCTCCCCTTTAGAAGGGGCTGCCTTTGGGCGGCTGGTCGCAGGGGGGGTTCACGGCAAAGCATGTGAAAACGTATCACGTGTCCCCCCCAAAAAGCGAGTTGGAGAAACACCATGGGTTTAGCCGGTGAGAGTCCGGCATAACCATTCCCTGCCCCCGCAGGGAGTGTGTATCCGAAATGGATTCCCCATGTAAAAAAAAAAAAAAAAAAAAAAAAAAAAAGGGTCGCCATGTGACCAGGAGCGTTTAAATGATGGACGTCAGTTCGGGTTATGTGTGGTTTATTTACTGTTGTCTTACAACTAAGGTGTATCATTTATAATGGAGGTGCATCCCAACAATATCCTGAACCCCTTATTATTGAAAAAATAAAAATTTTCGAATTCTAGCATTCCGTCCTAACATAGCGTGCCAGGGTGTAATATACCCCAATATTTTAAGTAAGTTATGAGAGTAACCTAAAAAAACCTTTGGAAACCTTTTTCTTGAAAATATTTGAAAGGTGCGAAAAATTAGATTTCTCTCAATAACCAACTGAGGAGACAGCAGTACGTGCCTGAAGCCCTTCAATTTCAGCTTTCAGGTTACGAAACTCTGAAAGACATTGACATAATTCCTTATCGTCGATTTCTGCGCCCTATTTCAAACAGTCACGTATCGATGTAACATTATTTACAAGTTGTGCTTCGCGGTTTCTACCGCATTCACTGTAATTTCGTGAACGGCTTGATATTTATAGCCTAAGTTTCTCCCTGTAACACCAGCTATCTACCAGTGAAAGTCTCGTTAAAATCTGTCCAGACATTTCAGAGCAGCCGGAACACAGTGACAGACGTGAAAATTTGGGAGTGTGGATGTATGGATGGATATTTGTTGATCTTTCACTAAACTACTGCATGTGTTTACCAATGTATTACAATAACATATCTTATACATATATCAGAATAACACATAGGTTATAATTTACAGAGATATTTTGTGAATTTTCCAAGATATAAATAAAAATCAAATCGTAAGTAGACAGACTCGCGGGCACCAGCTAGCTTGTAATATTTTTTTTATATACCGTAAGTAATATACTTTCATACTTATGCATTTAGTGAAAAGCTGTTAATTTGGAATGACGAACAGACACTTATATATATGCACAGCTAATACTATGTACTTTATATAGTACTAGCTGTGCCCGGCAAACGTTGTATTGCCATTTTTTTTTTGGGGTGGACTACCCCTAACATTTAGGGGGATGAAAAATAGATGTTGGCCGATTCTCAGACCTACCGGATCTGCACACAAAATTTCATACAAATCGGTCCAGGCGTTTCGGAGGAGTATGGCAACGAAAACTGTGACATGAGAATTTTATATATTAGATTTTTTAGAATTTTAAGTAAATACTTGAATTGTCAGAATGTTTAGGGGTCACATAGTATATATTACCATTTAATATCAAAACAGCATGATTTCTTAAACAATTAACGCAATGCATACTATTAAATAATCCATTAGAAGAATGACGTGCATTTTAAATACTAACTAATGAAACTCGATTAAGTAAAGACAAACTATATCATAACGGTAAAGATAGAAAAATATGCTACAATAAATATGCTGACGGCATCCCAGAAGGGTCCCCGAAGGGGTAAGCAGAGGTGTTGTAACAACGCCCACATTTCACCGAATATGATCAAGTGCCAACGTGACAAAGGGTGAGTCCATCGCCGTCTCAGGCACTATACATACGTCTCTGAATTACTTCTCAGAATATGCAGGTTTCCTCACCATGTTCTCCTTCACCGTAAAGTGCCGCAAATGCTTCACCGTAGTGAGCACATAAATTTTTAGAAAAACTCATTGGTACAGGCCCCGCTGGGATTCGGACTTGCGTCGCTTGCGTAGCAGACGACTGATCAAGCCCCTAGTCCACCACGGCGTATCTCTTTCTGTCATACGCATTTCATAAGGGATGAATATAGTCTTCTAGTCTTCGTTTATGCTTCGTATAAGTTTATATCTTGGACCGCACAAAATTATTATCCTCGCTGGAGGCGGATGTAGCCGCTCCGCTGTTGCGGATATTACGTCGGGCTATTAAACACGCTAGTTTCCATAAGTTCCTGAATTTCACTACTTTGTTGCATTGCATGTGTTAATTGTATAAGTAGAATTATATGATACTTTTATTAAGTACTAAATTTTGAGTGGAATATTGTAAGCCAACATCTCCATCCACCTCCTGCCCTTATCCCATGTTATTTGTGGTCGGCGCAATGTGTTCTTCTCTTCCATTTCTCTCTATCAGCCGTCGTAGTCACTCCCATTTTAGCCTGTCATCTATCATAAAATCCATCCATCGTTTCTTAGGTCTTCCTTGCCTTGTTCAATGTATCTATTAATTATGGCTTATGCCCAGACATCCACAGCCCCGATTTTGAAAAATAAACTCTCGTCTCGGGAAGGTCTGAGAATCGGTCAACATCTATTTTTCGTGCCCCTAAATGATAAGGGTTATTCACCTCAAAAAACTGTGTCAATACAACGTTTAGGTAATATTCTAAAAACTTACGGAATTTTTCCCAGCCAAAGCGCTATAACTTTCATAAATAACCATCGAGTCCAAATCAACAAAGCGAGCTTTGATTGACTAAGCATTATATTTCACAGAACCCGATAGCAATCCGATTAGAATAAAAAAAAGGGAAAAAAAATCATACAGTCGACTTGATAACCTCCTCCTCATTTGAAGTCGGTTAATAAATGCAGGGCAACAACCCGCTAGTTTGAGAGCCCGCACTCGGAAGTAGGATGCATTCGATCGATGCACGACGACTGCGCAGTTGGTCGGTCGTTGCACCCGTCATCTGCCCGTGACGTAATACCTAACCCTACTTTAGCAGATTACAATTGAATGCCATTCAAATCTCTATACGTATGAATAGAGATTTGTATGCCATTAAATTTTGATCTGATTTTAGAATGTATATTCTACTCTATATCTATCTATACCTACAGCAGGATAATTCTATAAAATATTTCGACGGCGAAGGCGACGAGGTGATCCGATACGAAATTGCACTTTATGTATTAACTAGTCCAGATACATTTTTTTCATTGTTATCCGACATAAAACTATTTTCCAATTCAATTCGAATCGTTTACGTGTAAGTCTACGCGGGTGAAACCACGGGACATAGTTTTAAAATAAAATAATAAATACTTTTGCTCACGCCATCCATTCTGGGTTGTCCCCGAAGTGGACACCGTAAAGCACGTGATGTGAAATCACTGCTCATAAGTTTTTGGAAAAACTCATTGGTGCAGGCGACTGCTCAAACCTCAAGGCCACCACGACTCTTTTTCAATGTACTAAAACTATGAAAAATTTTGTTGCAACAAACATCTGCTCAGTAAGTAAACAGTGTAAATCCCTCAGATACATGTTACGTTCGACGTCACGTACGTGTTTAAGTTTGATGTGGCTATAAAGAAGTGGCTGTAAACTGCATAAATATAAACTGTAATGTTACAATGTTGCAAATTTGCAAAAAATGTGGGTAGAAATACAGCGGATAGGCGTTACATTACTGGCAAATAAAAATAAAATAAATATGCTCATGCCATGCCAACACCCACATTTCACCGAATATGATCAAGTGCCAACGTGACAGAGGGTGAGGCCATCGTCGTCTCAGGCACTATACATACGTCTTTGAATTACTTCTCAGAAATATGCAGGTTTCCTCACGTTGTTTTCCTTCACCGTAAAGCAAGTGGTGTGAAATCGCTGTACATAAGTTTTTTTTGGAAAACCTCATTGGTACAGGCCCCGCTGGGATTTGAACTTGCGTCGCTTGCGTAGCAGGCGATTGCTCTAACCCCAAGGCCACCACGGCTTACTGGCTATTACTGGCAAATAATTTTTATTTCCCGCAATTCAACGACGCGCGTATCGACGACACGTGTTTTTCAAATAGTAAGTTTATTTTTGGTGGATCTAATTAGGGAGATATAATAATTAAGGGTGGTGAGCCGTGGTGACCTTGGTATTGGAGCAGTCGCAAGCTGTTTATTTATTGGTATTGGCTGGCATTCTCGTCATACTTTTAAATAGGTGCTGCTAGAGGGAGCTGGTCATCTCAAGCTACACAATTATTCCATGGGCTTATGTATATTTTTTGTGATTTATATTGTATTACTCAAAGCTGTTAAATGATTTTTTTAAAAGAGTAATTATGAGTTTCTTGCCAGGTTCTTCTCAGTAAAATCAACCTTCCGAACCTGGCGGTAGTATGTATAATCCTATGTAATCGTGTCTTTCTGACGATTTGAACGTACTTTGTAAAAAGTCTAATCGAATGAAGATATTTTTGAATTTGTTATTTGTTTCTTTTCGGGTATATACCCCTTACGCCAACATCATCCACTGAGGTTAAGTGGATCGATTTACTAAATTTTACTAAACAATCGATTCAATTCGATGAAACTCAACAGAGCACGAGTCCGACTTTTGTTCCTATCAAATATTATTTTCTTCCTTAACATTGAGATATTAAAGTTGATATTTTTGTAGCAGTCAATGCACCAGAGATCGGGAACGCCCAACAATCCCAAGTTAAAATTAAACCGGGATAGCGCCACGTCCATAGTTCCAATTGGAATCCGGAGCGAGAATGGGAAACGTGCTGGATGCGAATACCAGAGTATAATATAAGTCCTACCAACTATATTATTTTCCTTCCATTTCCTAAGCGAATACCAATGATAATTTAAACTTTGCAAGAGAAATGCGAGTATTTTTTTTTACTCAAATAGAATTTTTCATTCTTTTTTAATTTTATTTTGATAAAATATGCAACATTCTTGCCGATTCTTCCCAGAAGACTAATTTCCGACTGGTGGAAATTTTCTCGGCATTCATAAGCTGTTTATTTGTGAGATTTGAATTGAAAATCTTTTAGTAGAAATTAATTGCGAGATGCTACAATGCTGCAGTTGCAAGCGTGTTCATACTGCAGTAACCGTTTACTACGGACTGTATGCTTGTTTGCCATATACGAACGCGTCAAAATTTATAAGTTTTTAAACAGATCACAGAATAAACGTAAACTTGGTACAAGCAGTATGGGACCTAAGAAAAAATCGTTCGTCACACACACAGATTCCTAGATTCCAAACTATTTGATAAGCTTATATTTACACTGTGCCCACGTCAATGGTGTCTAGTCAACACACTGTAGTTCCTTGAAGCTGGCTTGAATTTTAAATTGAAATTATGGCGAGGCCATATTAAGAATCCAGTCACTCGCAATATTTGTATGAGATATTTTAGTTCTTCACGTCACCGCTGGGAGTCGCTGCACAATTTCTCATGCTAATATTCGGCAGAGACGCTAGCGAGTATAGATTACGAAAACGGTGGTAAACCCGTCATAGGGGTACTGTTCACCTCAAACTGAAATCAGTATTGATTTAAACTCATGTTATAGAGCGCCCGATCTAGTTTTCGTCAGCATTCATTAATATCAGTATATCGCTGCATACAAACACATTTTTTACATTAGTTGTAAAACGACAAAAAAAGTTATTTGTGAAGAATGTGGATGGTTAGAAAGGGACTAGAATGGGCCTTAGAAACAGTGGATGGATTGTGTGAAAGATGGCTTGAAAGGGAGTGAATACAGATATGACATCTGAAAGAGGAATAATTTTTTTCACCGTTATACACACCTACTATTTTTTTATGTTTAGTGTTTGTAAAATTCAAAATAAAATATGAAGCCGTGGTGGCCTTGGGGTTAGAGCAGTCGAATGCTACGCAAGCGACGCAAGTTCGAATCCCAGCGGGGCCTGTACCAATGAGTTTTTCTAAAAACTTACGTGCAATTATTTCACACCACGTGCTTTACGGTGAAGGAAAATATCGTGAGGAAGCCTGCATATGTCTGAGAAGAAATTCAATGACGTATGTACAGTGTCTGAGACGGCGATAGACTCACCCTCTGTCACGTTGGCACTTGATCATATTCGGTGAAATTTGGGTGTTGTTACTACACCTCTGCTTACCCCTTTGGGGACCCTTCTGGGATGGCGTGAGCAAATTTTTTTTTTTTAAATATGACTGACCTCCTATTGTCGAGGTAGTTGTCGTACTCGTCAGGCGTGTTCTTGTCGTCGTGCATGTCGTACAGGTCCGTGTAGATGGCTGACTCCAGCCGCGACGGAGACATGTGGTAGTTGGGGTTCGAATACGACAGGAGACCATTCTCTGGAACAAACATTATGCACTTTATTTATATGCATCACATATTTTGTTTTTATGTTACATACTAAATTCGTGGACACGAGGAGCTCGTGGCACAGTTGCTATTGCGCATATCATTCGATCAGCGAAGTTAAGCAACCCTAACCCTAGCTCGTAATTGGATGGGTGACCGTCTGAGTTTAGAAAAAAAAACATAGATACTGAAAACTAACAAATATATCAGAACAAATTACAGTAAACAAAATGACATTGTGTTATTCACCACGTGCTTTACGGTGAAGGAAAACATCGTGAGGAAACCTGCATATGTCAGAGAAGTATTTCAAAGACGTATGTATAGTGCCTGAGACGGCGATGGACTCACTCTCTGTCACGTTAATGAAATCCGGTGAAATAAGGGTATTGTTGTTATAGCAACTCTGCTTACCCCTTCGGAGACCCTTCTGAGAGCACATTTATTATTTTATAAAATGACATTGTCTTAGTGGTACAAAGAAAAAGTTATTTGTATATGACTCGTGTTTCTTTCAAAATTATTTTCGTAACCCTGATGTTAAGCACTTGCTTGGTATCCGTACGAACCGTGACTGAAGCCTTATAACATTCAGTTCAATTTATAATGAAGGTTACATACAATATTACATCCAAGCCAGGGGAGTGGCATTGGATTTCCAGAGGAGTATAAACAACAAATAGATACCTAAGGTAAAGGCACATATGTTGGACGCGGACCAATCATGGACATTTCTTTGTTTTTTCTTCCAAAATTAAGGAAACGCTCAGTATTTTTGTCAAATATCAATACCGATCAGTTGTATCAGTATTATAGCTGTCATAAAAACAGTTTTTGACAATTGACACCCATTTCAATTGCTGTTGATGCGAATTTATCGTCTTTTGTAATTGTTACAGGTCAGTCGGAGGCCTAATAGTCTGACAACTGGCTTAACCCAGATCACAGATTTTCCTCGTTAAAGCGGTTGCGAAGGTCAGATGACAGTCGCTTCGTATAAAAATCAGGTGATGACCCAACAATGTATGGGATAAGGCCAGGGAGATGATGATGACGACATACATACACATGCTCTCTCCTGTGTCCCATAGGGGTAGGCAGAGACCACCGTTTGCCACATGTAACGAACCTTACATACTTATTTCGCTTCATCCACATTAATGCATCTCTTCCTACACTTAGTTTTTGGGAAATTACAGATAAAAAAAACCCGATAGCATTTTTCCCGATCCGGGGACTTCATATCTCAGTAGTTTTTGCGACCACTGCACCTAATCAAAACTATGTAAAGGTGAAAAAAATATCATTGAAATCGTAATATGCATGTTTTTGAACATGCTTATTATCTATGGCCATGAATATATATAATTACTAGCGGACGTCCCGCGGTTTCACCCGCGTAGTTCCCGTTCCCGTGGGAGTAATGGGATAAAATATAGTCTTTGCCACTATAATTTGAGATTTAAACTATCCTATCTCTCAAGTTGGATCGAACTGCACATGGTGTGCGAATTTTATTATAATCGGTTAAGTGGTTTAGGAGTCCATTGAGGACAAACATTGTGACACGAGATTTATATATATTAAGATGGGTGTTCCACATTTCGTGTATTATTTATCTAAGAAGTGTTTTGTAAATAGTTTACATACTTACTTTTCTCTTTGAGCGTATCTAGGTTGCTAGGCGACGTGTTATTAATATGGAGTAAAATATTTCTCAGTAAAAATATTTATAATTTTATTACTTATTCGCTGCTACATAATGATAAATGTATACTGGCTGAACAATCATTTTAATTATGAATAGTGTTGGAAGAATGCGCCTCTAAAGGTACGTAGGTACCAGACCCAAGCATAAACGGGCGGGTCCGCTATAGTATTTCATAAATCACTCTTCTTCAAACAGTAATTTATTCTCATGCAAACAAAAGTGAAAAAGCCTGTTTGGTTTACAAAATAACTTTCAATCTCACCGCAATTCTCACACAAACCGCTCACCCATAAAGGTGCACACACACCCACACGTGGCGACATACGTTAGGGTTGTCTAAAGTCAGAATTATAATCATAAAAAATATACAGCGATTTTATAACCTCCTTGTTTGAGGTCGGTTACAAATGGATGCAGATAAGCAATAATGTGTCAACTCGCATAAACTTGGTTTTGAGAAAATGGCGTCTTAAGATGATTGTATACGTGATTTAAGATTTGTTTTATGACATAAATCCATTTTTTTACGTACTTTTATGTTTCAGATGACTTGAAACACTTTTTTAGAATGTTAAATACGTGATGCATTATCAAAATATATCAAAACCTTTGAATTTGACTTTTTGTGGGTTGACACATTCTAGCTTATCAGCATCCAAATATAATAGCGCAGGTGGTGAGTGCTGTCCTGGACGACACCATCTTTAGATATTGACTATATATGCTTGTGACAATAAGTGACTTTTGATGAATAGTTATATTAATTACTTGCTTCATTCGCGTAGACTTAGTTTCATGCGGAACCCTAATTTGTATTTTTAAATAAATGTAACTCCTTGTAACAGTAGTGAAACTCCCGTTAAAATCGGTACAGCCGTCTCGGAGATCAGACAGACACACAGACGGAGAAAAAAAATAAAAAATGTTTTTTTCTGTGTCAGTACCGTGTATACTTTCATATATGCATTTAGTGAAAAGCTGTAATTTCGGAATTACAAACAGACACTTCAATTTTATTTATCTGTATAGATATAGATGTATAGATAATCCATGTAATGGCAGCCCTAGTCGCAAATGACCCCACACAAAGGTAACGGTCCGCCCGTAGACCCCGTGGTACACGCAACATAATAAATAATTGACAGTTTCCGGAATTCCGGGTCGAACCGGCCCCAGTATTGTGCTCCCGATAGTTTAAGTATCGATAAGTGCTTATGTCCCGTTTTATTGGTTGTTAGTATTTGGAACCTACGGTTAATGTCAGTCGTCGGACGAGGGTTAACATTACGCCATTACGGAAAATTATGTTACGGATTAAATAAAGAGATGTTGTGGTTAACGGGGCCTGTACCAATGAGTTTTCTAAAAACGTATGTGCAGTAATTTCACACCACGTGCTTTATAGTGAAGGAAAACATCGTAAGGAAATCTGCATATTTCTGAGAAGTAATTGAATGACGTATGTATAGTGTCTGAGACGGCGATGGACTCACCATCTGTCACGTTGTCACTTAATCATCTTCGGTGAACAGTGGGTGTTGTGATTACAACACCTCTGCATACCCCTTCGGGGAATACAGGCGTGAGCATATGTATGTATGTTACGGATTAAATAAAGAGATGTTGCGGTTAACGGGGCCTGTACCAATGAGTTTTCTAAAAACGTATGTGCAGTAATTTCACACCACGTGCTGAATGTGCTGAATGTGCTGCTGCTTATGGTGAAGGAAAACATCGTAAGGAAACCTGCATATGTCTGAAAAGTAATTCTAAGTCGTATGTATAGTGCCTGAGACGACGATAGACTTACCATCTGTCACGTGGCACTTGTTATTACAATACAGGTGTGATCATACTAATAAATAATGTATGTATGTAGGTATGTATGTGTAATCACTTAGGTGCTATTCATATTATGATTCACGAATGATTACAATAGGTGTAGATGTTAGTCCCTAACTTTTTATGATGCTATTTGTCATAAAAGCAATTCATATTTTGTGGACCATTTTAGGAATCTTCATACGTAAGTATGAAACAGGTGAATTGCGAAATACATTTTGTCATTTCGATGATGAATAATATTCGGATCACATTATGATTATCAAAGTGCCCTTTTTCGACCAACTGAAGCTTGTGTTGAATCAATACCGTTGATGGATGCAGACAAGGATTGAGAGGCATTGCAGCGCCCAATGTCATGAAACCTTTAAAGTGAAGTGAGGAACAAAGCAACTACTCCACACTAGTGATGTAACGAATGCTGGATTTATTTTAAACATTTGCGAATGCGAATGCGAATATTTTGAAATTTCAAAAAAACTCGCGTAAAATGTTTGACAGGCTTGACGTTTCGTGTCGACCATGTTTAAAATGAACATAGCCGATATTGGTTAATTGAATGAATTGAAATCACAGAACGCTCATTCTAAAAGTTTTGTTTTGAGGTTAGTTTTATGTTATTTTTCAAATTTAACTGATATTTAAGGGACAAAGTGGTATAAAAACATTTGCTAAATATTCGCATAATTTTGCGAATGCGAATGCGAATATTGAAAAATACGCGGATATTCGCGAATGCGAATGCGAATATTGAAAAATACGCGGATATTCGCGAATGCGAATGCGAATATCCGTTACATCACTACTCCACACGTGTGTATTTTTAATCATTTATAAATGAATGTCGTGTCGCAGAGTATAAACACAATAAAAACTGAACGGAATGGCTGGAATGCGGCATTGGGTGACCTACACTGTGGTCGGAGCGTACACTTTGAACTTGGCCGTACAAAGTGTTGGAATGTTGCTCAGTTCATTACTGTTATTGGCGTGGAATTGATAATAAAATTAAACTCAACCTCGTATCTTACGAGAGAATAATAATTGAAATTAAAATTAAAATAAATCATATGTATTGGCACTACACTAATATTTATAATATATTAGAGGAAAACTTTGTTTGTTTGGTTGTAATGAATAGGCTCAAAAACTACTGGACCGATTCAAAAATTCTTACACCATTGGATAGCTCCATCATCAGCGAGTAACACAGGCTTTATTTTATCCCCGTACTCCCACGGAAACGGGAACTACGCAGGTGAAACCGCGTGAGGTCCGCTAGTATTTAATAAAATGATACACAACAATAGTGCTAATCGTAGAATACCTTTTACCAAGTTAGTGTTACTATTTCTCTCGAGATGGCGTTATATCTTTTTAGATCGCGCTGTCGAGAGTCTCTTTTAATAATGTATATAGCACACACATTTCTTTACGTAGTTGACGAATCATTAAATACCAGTACCCCTTCACGGGTTTGCCACCTTTTTCGTAATCTATACTCGCTGGTGCCTGAGACGGCGATAGACTCACCATCTGTCACATTGGCACTTAACCTTCTGTGAAAAGTGGGTGTCGTTATTACAACACCTCCGCCTACCCCTACGGAGGAAACTGTGCACATGTGTTCGATAGTTTGAGGCGATCCAAGCAAATATAAATAAAAATAATAACTTTACTTAACTCTATAATTACGAATTATTGCAAAAACTTTTAAAAATTGCTAAAAGTAGACGTATTTTACCGCTGTTTCGAAAAGAAAGCTTAAGCACTTAGTATCTCACGTAACTTTTACTTGAAGAAGAGTTAAATATGACACGGCAAGAAACTTAATGGAATTGAGATGAGAATAAATTATGTAAATACTGTGACAAGCTTCTACCAATAAGCTAAGGCTGTACGTATTGATTTTCGATTGCTTTTCACGTTTTCGGTATAACTTTTTGTACATGCTCTATTGAACATTACAATTCTTTTGGAATATAAATCTTATCTTACAGATAAATAAAATTGAAGAGTCTGTTTGCAATTCTAAAATAACAGCTTCTCACTCAATGCAATTGAAGGTATATACCATAATGACTAAAAAAAAAATTTTTTAATTTTTTCCCTGTTTGTCTGAATGTATGTTCCGGGTAATCTTCGAAACAACTGGGCCGATTTTATCGGGACTTTCACTAGCGGATAGCTTATATTACAAGGATTAGGATACTTTAAATTAAAAAAATTCTACTCGTGATCCTACCTCATACAGCAGGTATTTTTTTTTTAAATAGGGGGAATTTATTTAAAAACACATATGTCATGAATAAAAACTCTAATGTTAAATTAAGTTCCCACAATCACTAATCCTTATTCTATATCTTAAATTGCTTGTCATATTTCCAAACCTATCCCCACTAGCTCGAATAGAGCTACTGTAAAGTGTACCAGTGTATGTACAGCTCTAGCCGTCTCACCGTATTGATTTCTCACGACCTTCAGACACGAAACAGGTATACAGCTAAGACTAGTATATGATATTCTTCTAAGCCTTCATTAAAACCTCTTTTAAAAGTATTGAGATTAAAAACTTTGTGATTAAATCTTGGAACTGAAATGCAATCTAACCAGTTTCAAAAATAAATATGTCTAAAGCAATCGATTACTGATTTGCAGTATAATACTATAACCTGTTGAATAAATGTACATATAACATACATAGACAATGTATCTCAGATCCAAATAAACATAGTTACATGTATATTTTGGTAAGTAGCCTTCGATGCCGAGATCTGGGGTCCTTTCTGTGACCTCTTATTGACATCATAGATTGATAATGACCATGTTATATGGCATGTATAAGTCTGTCAGCCTGCCACTGTCACACAGTATGATGACAATAACAGCTTATGGTAAGGTCTCTGTTATTGAAGTAAACATAAGGTTGTCTAATTGTTACATTGAAATTATGATACTTTTGTAAAATGTTATCATGTTCAAACTGTACCGCAATAATATAGATCATACTTTTAGCTTTATATATTGTAATAATATTAGCAACAAAACTAAGTTTCTATTTCGTAACAACTTTTTTATATTATATACTGTCTTGTTCAAGCTTATTGGATACGATACTATTCATCAAATCAATATCATTGTTAAATTTACACAAAAATATGTTGACAAAGTCAATCTGCGTTAATTCAAATATAAAATACTGAAAAGAGCATATTTGAATGCTATTGTTAAGTAAGATGACTGAATTGATTGATTGAGCATTCAAATACTGTCATGATATTATTGCCTATATCTGCAAGAATTTCTCAATAAATATCACAATATTATGTTTCATTATGGACACAAGCAGTGTTGGCTAATATGTCACAATATGAAGGCTCAGCAATCAATTTATATTTTACGACAAATAAAATGTATCACGGACTGGTATTAATATCCTATTTAATATATATATAGGCGATATTTGTGTTTAAATTGAGGCCGCCATAGCATTCTTAAAATTCTATTAAATCAAAATATCTTTATTTGATTAGACTTTTAATTAAGGCAAGATTATACATACTACTGCCAGGTTCGGAAGGTTGCTTTTACTCAGAAGAACCTGACTGGAAACTCAGTCATTACTCTTTTCGAAAAATTAAATTTACAATTTGAGTCAGAAACCGTTTACAACAACACAGAAATAAGGACACGCCATAGTAGACTGATAGACGATTGCTTGATATTTAATTATCGTTTGTATGTATTGCAAAGGCAGCCAACAAAAACGCATAATGGTAAGCAGCTAGCTACTGCAGTCTATGACTCAAGACAACAGATTTGGTTGGTTCAACATTATATTCAATATCTTGAATCACATTATAGTTTTTTCACAATGCCGAAAATTTGTTATTAAAAATGGAAATAAATATTTATTATTAATAGTTCAAACTAAGTGGCGCTCTCTGCAGAACTAAAAAATATTTGTGTTCCTATCAGTTTTTTAATGATGTGTATCAATGAGCTTTAGTTTGATATCGGTTCTTAATCGGTATTTAATCGGTTCCAAACACACCGTAAACTTTACAAGCATGACAAGGCAAACACTTCATTAGTTCACTCGACTTCGACTTTCTCGCAAATTGGGATGACTCTGTGAACTTTCGACATCGTGTGACAAACTGCAGAATCATTAACAGTTATGAATTGAGTATATGCGATATGATAACGTCATCCATGTAAGCTTTACGACAAACAGTGATTATACTATACTGTTCGCAGTCTACCAATCAGCTCATTCTCTCTCTTCTATGTATTAGTTAAGTTGTTCTGGGATATGATTGATCATAGAAGCGTTTGAAGAAACTAAATAGACATAACTTGTAGATCTCCAACTGGTGGAAATCCAACAAAACATCTTGCGTGTCGTGTGTTCTAGAGGCCTATGACCACATTTCGTCTGCTTAGTGGTTTTTTTTTTTGTAAGTATTTCTTTAATGTAAATTTCAGCCAAATCGGTTCAGTGGCATAGTAAGTAAAATAAAGCTTAGTAATTAGTAAAACAGACATACAGACGGATAAACACTTTCTATTTTATAATATTAGTGCGTACAGGTAAGCCGATTGATTGATTACGCTTAGACATGACGACCGAGCTAACTATATAAAAATATTATAGCCGGAATCGAGGCTAATTCGTGTGAAATTGGAATTCAATTGTATTCATTTTCGATGAGTAATTTATTTTGCCAGTTATAAAGCTTCAATAACAATATTTAATGTTTGTTTCCGCGCCGTCACCATCACGTTATCATGTCACTTTATGTATGTGAATGTGTATCTGTGTAAATCTAGAACGCCGTGATAGAATTGGATTGGGTCATTGTCCCTTCATTGAAGCAAAGATTTTAACTAAGCATCATACTAATTTGCCTGAATAATTTATTGATCTCCATAGCTCTCGTCAAACGTATTGTGTACTTTAGTCCCTGGGAAGGCAATTATGAATAGATGCGACTTATGAAAAGTATCTTTCCTACAATACTGTGATTACATGAAAATTAGATGATCCTCAGATACTTAAGTCTTTGAAGAATAAGAAGTAAGTACCACTTACTCAAAGGACACGGTCCTCATTTGCGTTGTATTTGTATAGAAAATTGTGGCTATTCACATAATATATGTCAGTAATTCGGTGGATATCATTATGTGGAAAATTACATGATTGGAGTACTGAACAACAGGGTTTTCTAATGAAACATCTTGTTTTATTGAACAAAATGAGGTCTCCCAACATATGTATGTGTATTTACACCGTATATTTGTCTATGTTTATATTTTGCCTATCCAAGTGACGTTTGCAAGGGGGTTAATGTACAGTGTATTTAAGTAAACATTTGGTCACATAGATATAACTTATTGATACATCGAATAATAACAATTATTATGTGCCTTAGAATAAGTCCACCTATTAATTTCGGGACCTATCTTCGAAAGCCTTTTGCTACCAATTGCGAATTTATAAATTAGTGAATAGGCTGGGCGAATTAATTGATTACGTTTTAAATTAATTCAGTAATGGAATAATAATTACCCCAGCTCTCATTGCCTTTCAAAAACATTTATATTATTTAACACACCCCGAAAGCTCTCAATACGCTTTCAAAAACGCAATGACATTTCCACAGCTCATTAGAAATGTAACAGCTCAAGCATCAGTAGGCCAGTGTGGAGCCAATAATACCAAACGAGCGTACAAATTACCCATTACCGGGTGTCAAAGTAATAAAAGCCCCTAGAACGTATTTAAGTACGGTTGTGCTAGCAACTTTAGACGGTTTCGCTGCTGAAAATATTTGCAGTTACAATCTTCTGTGCAAATTTGGAGGACTACGTTATTAAATTAAGAAGAGTGTTTCTAAAAAACTTATGTACAGTGATTTCACACCACGTGCTTTACGGTGAAGTAAAACATCGTGAGGAAATCTGCATATTTCTGAGAAGTAATTCAATGAAGTATGTAAAGTGTCTGAGACGGCGATGGACTCACCATCTGTCACGTTAGCACTTAATCATCTTCGGTGAAAAGTGGGTGTTGTGATTACAACACCTCTAAGGGGTAGGCCCTTCGGGGAATACAAGCGTGAGCATATGTATGAGTGCAAACAACATGTTCAACTGCCAGGATGATTTGCTTTGAACCTTCTCCAAGCAGCTAGCGTTTAGTTAGATTACTTATAGAAAGTTGTTTTGTAAGTTTTCTTTAGGTATTGCAGGTAATAGTTTATACCAACCTTATGATATAAAAAGGCACATATTTCTACATAAAATAAACCTAGTTCTAGAGCCTTTAGCCTCACCAAATGTATAAAACCTTTCATGGGTCGTACGTCACTATTTCTCTGATAAGTTAAATAGAATAAACCCTGGTAACATGAACCCACAAACTTATTACATAATGATATTGGTCCCGTCGCGAGCTATGAGCGCTGACCTTGAATGAAAAAAATGCAGTAGTAATTTTATAAGTCTGTCTTTGTCTATATGTATAGCACGAGGCGAATAAAAACATGCTCAGCATCCCCACTATTTTCGCTGCGTGATCTTATCTCCTGATGGCATCTGTATCTACATTTAAACACCAAAATCGTTTTAAATAATAAAATACTTACTTTCCCGCTTATGTAGACCCATGGTGTCGTGTGGTGTTAACAGGCACACGGACGCATTTCACACACAATGCACTTTCTATCACATTTCACTTTCAGCCCGATTGCTATTCAATGTGTGCTGTGCTGAGGACACACAGGAGACGAATTTAAATGAAAATCGCATTTAAATCAAGTTAAAGATGCATTTAATTTAAATTAACAGAGAAAGGAATACGACGCTTGAATGTTAATGGCAATTTGCGAGATTTTTTTTAGGACATGGTCTCTCGCAGTTGGTAGGAATTACCTCCACTGCCTAACCGGACTAAAGGACGAGACCAAAGGGCCTCCAGCCGAGCTTAATCTTAAAAACTAAGCAACACAGCTAAGGGGCCTCGGCTTGGGGCGTTGCTGGGGGATGAGCTAGGGAGCTGGATCTGATTGATTTGTATTATTTGGCGACATATTTAAGAACGGGTTGCGAGATTTAGGATTGCTCAGTACAAATTCCTAATATATTTTTGTTTTTGGTCATCGTGCTTGATAATCTTTGTTGTTAAGTATAAAATGTCTTTTGAGGATAGGTTATTTTTAATCCTACTTTATCCCCAACATCGTGAACATTGGGTAGTTCAAATAATAACGGCATTTAATATGTTTGTTTGACGAGTTCTTTTTAATGAACGATTTTATGAACAAAATTTTTTTGTGGAAAACTATTTGATTTTTTATTTTTTTTTTATTGTTGACGCATACCCAAATTACTTTAAAAAAATGTTATGTCATAAATTAAAATTGCCGTCTACATTTAATTGTTTTTATTTCTGATGCTAGTTTTAATATTTCTAAAAGTATACAGTGCACTTATTGATACCAAATGTATCTGTTTTGGGTTTATAGGTCAGCCGGAGGCCTCGTGCATATTATGTAAGTACCTAAGTACAGTAGCGTGCTGTTACATAATGACTGTATGCCTTGAATAATTAATCTAGTGATTAGTCGAACGAATCCGACGCATCATACATTTTAACTAGCACCAATATTTACTACCCTATTATTTAATTTTTAATAATGCGTTTTGTTTTTACTTTCATAAAATAATGAGTTTCTCAAATCGACTATGTTTTTTGTCAGTTAAACTTTAATCGCTTGTACTTATAAGGCCTTGAATGAATTGTATAGTACTTATAATTTAATACCATTTAAAAAAAATATGACATAGTACTAGATCCCATTATATAAAATTCTCACCAGAAACTGCGCTTTTACAGAATTCGTCCCGAGTAAAGTATGCATTTACTGAAAAGATTACAAACAGACACTTAATTTAATTTGTATGTATCTTGTGTACTGTAATGTATTTCGTGATTTTTTTTTACATACATACATATGCTCACGCCTGTATTCCCCGAAGGGGTAGGCAGAGGTGTTGTAATTGTGTGAATGTAATCACAACACCCACTTTTCACCGAAGATGATTAAGTCATGACATCGCCGTTTTTTTTTAATTTCTAAGACATTTTTTTTAATTTCTAATTTTGATCACATGTTGTAAATTAGTGATTATATATGAGTATATAATACACTGTGTATAAATTTTTTTTATAACATAATTTCATATGCCTCGCTATACACCCAGCTTTAGTTTAAACCCGTTAAATTACAATCATCATCTTATTTCGTATTCTTTGGATGACAAAAACAAAATTCGGATCCCAAAGACGTGTGAAGTGCTTTCTACTCATGAATTTTGAAAGTGAATACACTAATTAAGGTTTAATTAATCGCTAATTACGCGATCTCGACTCGTTATTTTTTATTGTTCGACTTTTGAGATTGTAATCGTATTATTTCATAATTTTGAGAGCATCCCACAGATGCTTAATATATTTTACAGATGAATAAAGTTGAAGTGTCTGTTTATAATACCAAATAAAGAGCTTTTCACTCTTTGCATATCAAAGTATAGTTAGTTGTTGTAGTATAGAGTACTGACATAAAAACACACATAAAAAAATATCTACTGTATGTCTGTTACGGGTTCTCTGGAACTGATTAACGGGATTTTCACTGACAGGTTGCAAATGTTTCAAGGAGTAAATTAGGTCATGTTATTAAAAAAAAATGGTTTTGGCGAAAATAAGCATGAAACGAAAACTACGCTATATATTACTATATTTTTTTTTTAATATATGTACATTTTCTCATAAAAGCTTTATTCACAAATAACAAGTAGTAAACTTGGCCCAAATCGGTGTCTCTCGGGATCGTGCCAAGAAGGCTGGCAGCATTGCCACGTTGAATAGCAATGCTGATTCTCTGAGCGAGAAAAGCCCCAGCCCGCTTGTCACGAGAAGCCTCTACCAGATGACGACTTGGTCCAGATGCTCATCAACTTTGAAAAGTTGATGAGCATCTGGACCCCAAGGACCCAGAGTTTCAACCGCAAACGCAAAGAAAATATGTATCCTTGACCAATGCAAGCATATTTCCGGCACTTGAGGCACTCCTACTATATATTATATATACAGGAACAGAACATAAAACTATTTACAAGTAGAAAACTTGACCCAAATCGATGTTTCAACGGGATCTTAGGGTACATTCATTTAAAAAAAAAGGGTACCTCCAACCTTCCATTAAATTAAGTCTATGCGGGTGAAACCTCGGGGCACAACTAATTTATATAAAACAGACTGGAGCTCGTGGCACAGTTGCTACACCGCATATCATTCGATCAGCGAAGTTAAGCAACCTTACCCCTAGCCAGTAATTGGATGGGTGACCGCCCGAGTTCCCTCCGTGCCTCGAAGAGCACGTTAACTGTCGGTCCCGGTTGCCAATTTATCATCATTGGCAATTGGTAAAATAGTCTGACAACTGGTTTAACCCAGATCACAGATTTTCCTCATTAAATGGGCTGCAAAGGTCAGATGGCAGTCGCTTCGTATAAAAATCAAGTGATCAGCCAAATCGGGTTGAATCAAGTCCCGACCCCGATGATGAATTTATATAAAATAGAATTAGCTGGTAGGTATTTCTACTCTATGGTTACCGCTAAGTCGGTTTCTCTACCAAATGGAAGCAATAATTGTGAATTTCCTTCAAGTTAACGATTAAGTAACAAGGTTATATTCCTGACATAAGCGTTGTGTTTATATATAAAAGATAATAATATACACTTCCGTTTTCTTTGTCTGAAATGAAACAAAAAATTACCGGTTTGTGATTTTGAACTTAACACAAAAACAGTTTTGAATTTAGAGAGAATTAAATTTTAAAATTGGATTTATCAAAATAACGTTACAATAAAATTTTATCACGGTAAAGAGCGGTGGGGGCCTTGAGCAGTCGTCGACTACGCATACGACGTAAGTTCGAATCCCAGCGGGGTTGTACCAGTTTTCTTAATAACTTATGTGCAGTCATTTCACACCACGTGCTATATATACGGTGAAGGGAAACATCGTGAAGAAACCTGCATATGTCTGAGAAGTAATTCAAAAAAGTGCCTGCGACGGCGATAGACTCACCATCTGTCACGTTGGCTTAATCAACTTCGGTGAAAATGGGTGTTGTAATACGTTAAAATTAGGCCGTCTATAAACAGTGCAACAATCAAATCACTGACGAGAAAATACAGTCGCCGAAAAGCAATCCTTATGCAAAATGGCCAGACTATGTAGTTGGCTCGAAGCCAAGAAGGTTTAGTTATAAAATATTGTACGTTTCAAGTGAATCAGATATGAAGCCAAGCCGGGTGGCACGGACGAAAAATGGTTAACATAAAGTCGGTTTCAAGCGAGTATCGTGCGATCTCGCTCTGATTTAAGCTGTGATATGTATGTATAATATTTACTGTATAAGCTATTTTTAATTTTAAGGTCATTGTAAGACCTTAAGCTGTAACTGTTTTACTTGAGCTGTGCAAGTCCTCATCAAAATCTATATCGATATATAAAATTAAAGTGTCTGTTTGTAATTCCACAATAACAGCTTTTCACTAAATGCATATGAAAGTATATATACGGTACTGACATAAAAAAAAAACAATTATTAATTTTTTCTCTGTTTGTCTCCGACTAATGTTACGAGGAGTAATTTCGCGGGCCATCCATAAAATTAAGTCTATGTGGGTGAAGCTGCGGGGCACAGCTAGTATATACAAACATAATAACAGGAGCACCTAGGTATATAGTGATGAAAACTGGCAAAGGGCACAGTTTTTATATTGGTCTCAAAATGACATGTTAATTAAATTAGAAACAAACGATTTAGCAAAAAGAATTCAAAGCTGCCAACAATTTTTGATAAAAATTACTGAGAGGTTACCCGGCGCGGTTTTTTGTCGGATAAAAATTGACGGCGAACACAATATTCTGTAGATTAGCTTCACTTTTTAATTAAAAAAAATATTCGCAGCTGAATTTTAATAAACTCTGGCTTGAGTGAAAAGTAGATTAATATCAAATTAAAAATAAATCATTCATGTGAACAGCACGTTGAAATGTCATGATATGTTATTTAAAAACAGGTATATTGGGCACGTCTATAAATTAATGTGTTAATGTTATGTGATGTGTCAAGACGTTTAGCGGAGACCTCGGCCTTGACATGTAGTTTGTTATTTGCATATTATATTTAAGTCCGAGATATTAAAGTTTAAGGTGATATTACAGCATTCTTTGTCTGTTTCTAAGCAATTTTAATCACTGTTTTATAGCTTAAGCTAAGATTTAAAAGAAGGGCCACACCCTTCTTTTAAATCTTGAATCCTTGTAATTAAGAAGTAATCGACTCTTAGAATATTCTAAGGAATGCCACTGTCTCTCGGGCATGGCTTAACGTACGCCGCTGTAGTTTTCCCTCACGATGTTTTCCTTCACGGAATAGTTTATTGTGTAACAAATCAAGTAATTTATACATTTGTTCATCATTACATCGTCCCTGGCCTCCCATACATTGTTGGAGTCAGCGCTTTATTCAACCTGATGTGGCTGATCACCAGATTTTTTATACAAAGCGACTGCCATCTGACCGTTGTAGGTAACCCCTTTTTCGAGGCAAATCGACTACCTGGGCTCAACCAAACTCTCTCTTAGGCCTCCGACTGACCTATACCGATTGCCAACCGAGACCGACGGCTTAACGTGCTCTCCGGGCCACGGAGGGAACTCGGGCGGTCACCCATCCAACTACCGGCTTGGGTTAGCCTTGGGGATGCTTAACTTCGCTGATGCCACAGCTCCTCAAGAGTACTCTTAGTTTCAACAATGGACAACAAAACAATATATGTGCCCCCCTGTTGTTTGAATAGAGCTTCCGTTCACTGAAACGACCAAATTAGTCTACTATAGCAAACAATAAATATTCCCAACATACGTACATACATGTTTGATGTTATTGTCGGAGGTCGTCGACCTTATGTCCCAGTTACTTCCCTCCTTGCTACACTTTTCCTCGTCTATTCCTTCCTCGATGAAATGAAAGCAATTTGTGTAAGTCGTGGTTTGCCTTGATATTGTATTACCTTTTTGTGCTACATAATTTGGGACACTCTCGGGGTCTTGACTTGTCTTTTATATTCATACTAGCTTTAACTCGCGATTTCACTCACATTTAAACAATATTTTTTAATACAAAGTATCCTTCACCATTGTAGATCGTATGAAAAATAGTGTGATAAGAGACTGTTGCAAGTTGAAGAATGATGTGGTGACCAGAATTGAAAAAAGTATGTTGAGATGGTTTGGACATATCGAAAGGATGAGTGGAAGGCGATTAACGAAACAAATTTAGAGAGCGAATGTGACCGGAAGTGTCGGTAGAGGGCCAAATTAATAGTATTTTTC
This sequence comes from Watsonalla binaria, assembly GCA_929442735.1. Lineage (NCBI taxonomy): Eukaryota > Metazoa > Arthropoda > Insecta > Lepidoptera > Drepanidae > Watsonalla > Watsonalla binaria. The sequence goes on from OV838938.1 coordinate 8,456,264, forward strand.
AGAGAGATCAAATTCGGAGCACACGTAACCGAAGACAGTGTATGAAGAGATGCATGAATGTGGATGAAGCGAAAGAAGTATGTAAGGATCGTAGCATGTGGCAAACGGTGGTCTCAGCCTACCCTATGTGACTTACCCCAAAGCTCCAAAAATATGTGTATAAAGTTTCATGATAATCGGTTTCAAACCTACATTTACGATTATAATATTAGTAGGACTATCTTCTGCCTGCGATTTCGCGTGGAATAGTTACACTGGGCTAACGCTTACCCCAACATTGGTCTTGGTCTTATACATACAGCATTCCTCCTGAATGAATTTTTCAAATTGTTCAATTGATCAGTTGTTCCAAATCTTTTTCTATCTTTCTAGAACTCTAATTAATATAATCTCATTCGTATCTTAGTAAAAAGAACCTTCCGAACCCGGTGGTAACATTTATAATCCCATAATCATGTCATTATGATGATTTGGAGGTACTTTGTTAAAGCCTAATCAAATAAAGTCATACAATTTTTAAGTCGATATATGTATTATGCAAGTGATATGTATTTTTTGGCAATATCAAAAATCCATTTTTGTTTAAATAAAACTATTCTTTGATTCTTTTAAACATGCATCTATGTATATCATAGTTTATAACTTCCTCTAACTTACGTCATAGGTGTTCTAAAAAAATGAACTCTGTACCTAAACGTCTTTAGACAAACACATTACCACTGAGCCCAAAGGACGTTTCATAAAATACGATTGAAAAGCAATTAATTTTTTCAACCAAATAATCTTGATCAGGAAATAGCTATTGGAATATTCACACTTGATTAAACAGATGACCTAACCAAACCAGTTTACTACAGTCTACGTGTTAAAACAACACTTCGGCGTTCAACATTCACGTTAAAAGTGAACCAAAACAATCCGAAATCATTTTACTACCTTACATGGAGTTTTATCATCATAAAACGGCTATAAAGCAAATTATCGGCCATTTTGTTGCCAGGAAGTCGGGCAGTGTTCGAGCAGACTAACCTATTCCTCCATAATGAACGCATTTTGCGAGGGCAACGTACTGGCTGGTTGGTTATATTGGGGTCGTACAGCTCGCGATCAATCACGAACGCCCCGTTTGGGGTTTCAGCCACTCTATTTACATGTGATCAATCTTTTTCCCTTATGTGGGTTACGGCGAGTTATATAACACGGTCATGATTTTATTAGGTATTTATTTGATTAAAATAGCGTGTATTTTATTTTTGGTTTTATTTTCATTCGTTTTGATTGAACTTAATGAAAGTGGAATATCCTTTGAGTACATTTTACGATTTGCGAGGTGGGGCTTAATATATTAGACTTTTTGGACGCTATTTTCTTACGACATTATTTTTTTAATGCAATTAAAAAGGTGTCAATACATAGCATAAAATGATGTAGCTTCCGCTATCGACTCGCTTAGATCTTTTAAAGTATATCAATAGATCAAGAAGAAGGTTTGTTTATGGATAATGGATGCATATTTATTATTATCTACATTGCGAAGCCGGGGCTGGTCTAATATATATAAAAATTAAATGCTGTTCGTTAGTCTCGCTAAAACTTGTTAATGGCTGGACTGATTTCGTTGATTTGATTCTGATATATTTGTGAATGTTTTGAACAAAATATAGATTATAAACGATATAAAGAATGAGAGCTTTATGGTGCGACACAGCAGTCAGCACTCGGGCAACAATAATCAAAGCAGTTATCAGAACCCTACCACCTTCGTCAGGTTTAGATGGACGTCTTAATGTCCCTTTGGGCTCGGTGGTAATGTGTTTGTCTAAAGACTTCTAGGTACAGAGTTCACTTTTTAAAACACGTATTACGTACGTTATAAGAACTTATAAACAATTATATACATAGATGCATGTTTAGTTAGAACCAAAAACTAGTTTTTTTTAACAAAAATGCATTTTCGATATTGCTAATTATACTAATTATACCTTATCGAGGTTCACTGTTACATGAACCATAAGGAGAATCTCATTAGCCTCGGCTAAAATAATTTCAAAACATGGGTGCCTGACTGTTTCGACCAATTAAAAGATGATTTACATATGCTCACTTCTGGATTTCCCGAAGGGGCAGGCAGAGGTATTGTAATAACAACACCCACTTTTCACTGAAGATTACTAAGTGCCAACGTGACAGATGGTGAGTCTATCGCCATCTCAGGCATTACACATGGGCCTATGAATTCTTTCTCAGACATATGTTTCCTCACGATGTTTTCCTTTATCGTAAAGCACGTGGTAAAATTACTTAATTCATTGATAAATCGTTTTTGATAAAAATAATGGCTTTACTCCCCTATCCCTACTTATATTATAGGTACATGGGAGAGTAACTCTGTCTGTCTGTTATGCTATCCTGCTTTAACCTCTCAACCGATTTTGATGAAATTTGGCACAGACAATCTTTAGACCCTGAGAAAGGACATAGGCTACCTTTTATTACGAAAAAAGGGATCAAGATAGTATATAAAACTAAATCTACGCGGGTGAAACCGCGGGGCACCGCTAGTCACTAATAAAGCCATTTTTTCAATATAAAATTTTTTACTTGCCGAATTTATTCATTCGATCCTTAATTTTTTAAGATACTAAAATATTTTCGACTCTTTGAGAAAATAAAACGTTTTGTAGAACAACAAGTACCGTTATTGTGTAGGCAGCCTTATGTCGTGGCTGCGGCTTAACCCCGGATTAACCCTAATTAATTGAACAGATTTATGTAACCCCTCTGTAATGAAGACCGGCGTTACAGATAAATTAGATTTTTTAAACGTTTTTGGAGCGACTGAAAAAAAATATTAAGGCAAAGGAAAAAATATTTATTTTCATTAGGGTTCCCGAAGGTAGAGATGTATCAATACATATTTATATATGAATAAATATTTTTTTAATTCCAAGGAGATTAAAAAGTTCCGAGATATCAGTATAAGGCTATAAGGCTATAAGTAAAAGATTCATATGTGTAATTTTTTTTGGAATGTTTTTTCATCGTCTTGAATTAGGAACTTGAAAATTTGAAAAAACGCAGTCACCTGCTACGTAAGCGACGCAAGTTCGAACCCTAGCGGGGCCTGTACCAATGAGTTGCTTTACGGTGAAGGAAAACATGGTGAGGAAACCTGCATATGTCAGTCACATTAGCAGTTAACTATATTAAGTGAAAAATGGGTGTTGTTGTTATCCCTCTGCTTACCCCTTCGGGAACCCTTCTGGGATGGCGTGAGCATATTTATTTATAATTTTGAGTAATATTTAAGAAAAAAGTTTTATCTTTTTCATTGATAATCTATGGCTAATTATATCGTGGCGTTAGGTATAAAAACATAATTTTGCTTGAAACTGGAACTGCAACAGCTATCCAAATAAAAAGGTCGTACTTTTGTTTCAAGCCTTGTAATTGAATTATCAACGGATTAGGTTTCGCTGAAGCAAAAAATGGAAAAGACTTCACTTTCAAAAGGTCAACACTTTTTAAATATTTTACGTTCTTTGTCCTTTCAACCCATTAGCTAATATATTGTATACAAGGAAGGAGGAGCTCGTGGCACAGTTGCTATTGTGCATATCATTCGATAAGCGAATTTAACCCTAACCCTAGCCAGTAATTGGATGGGTGACCGCCCGAGTTCCCTCCGTGCCTCGGAGAGCACGTTAAGCCGTCGGTCCCGGTTGCCAATTTATCATCTTTGGCAATCGTTATACTAAAATTGTCTGACAACTGGTTTAACCCAGATCACAGATTTTCCTCATTAAATGGGCTGCAAAGGTCAGATGGCAGTCGCTTCGTATAAAAATCATGTGATAAGCCGCATCGGGTTGAATCAATTGCCGACCCCAACAATGTACGGGAGGTCAGGGAGATGATGAAATTGTATATAAAAACACACAAATGCAATGTTCCTTGAAAGTCCTCACGCACAGCACATCAACATTCAAATACCTTTAGAATTTAGCTTAAAAAAACTATGTTCCAGAACACCACTAATGACGGGTAAAAAACGATGTGTCACAATTGAACATCGAACACAATTTAAAAAATCGAACGTTAAATTTCCCCGGCACGAGTCGGCGCGTCGTACCTCTGTAGAGGCCGGCCGTAGACAGGCCGGTGGGCGGGGTGAGGGGCGAGGGGCACCGCCGCCGCCCGCCCTAACCGTAAGGCCGTGTATACGCTGGTTGCATTGGAAAAAAATTGCGTGCAATATGAATTTGATATTGATTCGATACGTATTTCGATTTTTTTATCGACAACAACATTTTAGTCAAAAGAAGCACATACAATTGTTATAACCATATACATATGTATACAAATATAAAAAAATAATATAAATATACATTCAGAACATACGAAGGTAACCTATAGAATAGAACTGCATTGTGCTTTTTTGAACCTTTAATATCTGTCAAATAAAATTCAAAGTCCTCACTTATCTATTCATCTATACAGACAAATAAAAATAAAGTTGAATCTCTGCATTAGCTGGACCGATTTTTACGGGACTTTCACTGGCAGATAGCTCATTAATAATAGAGTAACAATTTTTTATAAAATAAAAACATGAGGGTTCCGCGGGCTCATGAAATTAAATCAATGCGTGTAACACACAGCTAGTAGGTCAATAAATATTTCAGGCCCAACATCCTACCCATGTGTGCAATGCATTGGTTCACATATAGGACAATTACATACAACATACACACACACACAGCCGACGATCAGTCGACCGACACGTTGGCTAACCCTCGCTTGTTAGTTGCATATGTATGTATTGCGTTATTACGATTATAAACGAATTTCAATCAACCATTTTCATAACCAATTAGTTTGAGACAATGGTTAGTGGTGAGGGCCGTGTGGTCTGAGCAGTCTATCTGCTTGCTATGCAAGTGACGCAAGTTTGAATCCCAATCGAACCAATAAGTTTTTCTAAAAATATATGTGCAGTGATTTGACTCCAACATGCTTTACGGTGAAGGAAAACATTGTAAGGAAACCTGCATATGTCAGAGATTCAAAGAGTATGTATAGTGCCTGAGACGGCGATAGACTCACCATCTATCACGTTGGCACAATCATCTTCGTTGAAAAGTGGGTGTTGTTATTACAACATCTATGCCTAACCCTTCGAGGAATGCAGACGTGAACATACAAATTGCAATTTCTTGATTTTTACAGATAAATAAAATTTAAGGGTCTGTTTGTAATTCCAAATGAACAGCTTTTCACTAAAATCATATACGTTATTCACATAAAAAAAAATGTTTAAAGACTGTCCGTCTGTCAAAGTCAAAAATATCTTTATTCGATTAGACTGTTTACAAAGTACTTTCAAATCGTCAGAATGACATAATTATACAGGATTATACATGCTACCGCCAGGTTCGGAAGGTTGCTTTTACTGAGAAGAACCTGGCAAGAAACTCAGTAATTACTTTTTTCAAAACAATATTATACAATTGTTTTTTCCAGTTATACTCTAAGAGGCTGAACCTAATTTCTCAGGATTTTCACTCGCAGATAGCTGATGTAACTAAGGAGTTGATTAAGTTGCATTTATTTATTAGAAAAATATTGTGAAATTTTTTTTTGATGTAATGTTAACAAGGGCTCAAACTGAACAAACATTTTCTCGTTCATTTTCAATCAAACGAACTGACCACACAAAAAGACATACAATCCATAACATATTGTAATTGATACTCATTGTACTGGTAAGCCGAGTAAACTTGTTATGACGCATGGTGTATGTGTTTCGATACTAACGTTAAATCAATACACGCGTATCATATTAGAGGCAATATAATGAAGATTTTTCCATAGACTTTACACATACATACATATGCTCACGCCTGTATTCCCCGAAGGGGTAGGCAGAGGTGTTGTAATCACAACACCCACTTTTGACCAAAGATGATTAAGTGCCAACGTGACAGATGGTGAGTCCATCGCCGTCTCAGACACTTTACATACGTCATTGAATTACTTCTCAGAAATATGCAAGTTTCCTCACGATGTTTTCCTTCACCGTGGTGTGAAATCACTGTACATAAGTTTTTTTGAAAAATTCAATGATACAGGCCCCGCTGGGATTCGAACGTACGTTGCTTAGGTAGCAGGCGACTGCTCAAACCTCAAAGCCACCGCGGCTCATAGATTTTATTTTATCGAAAACTAATCTACAAACTTCTATTCTTTCTAATGAGACCCCTATTTATCTACATCTAAGAATGTATGTATGTATGTATAGAGGTTATAATGAGCAAACACAGTTAATCTAGGAAAAAATCGTCCAAAATGACACACGCAAATATACCTTCTACAACCCTATGTATATAAAAGAGACACGTAAGAAAACGGGGAGTTTGTTTCGCCCTTCCCTCTCCTTACAGGCTTAAAACTTGGAAACGGTCGTAGTAACCCAAGTTGGCGTCCACCCAATAGCCAGGGTCTAAGAATTTGGCTATGGTATCCCCTGCCTGTCGTAAGAGGCGACTAGGCGGGGGCCGGAGGGCCTGCTGGCGGTGGTCGGGGTGGGAGCTTTGACCACCGAGCCGCGGGCCCGGGAAGGTGGCAGCGCGATGTGGCTCGCGCTGACGCCCCCAGCGAGGTCTCCAGGGGCGGTGATACAGCTGCCCAGGGGATGTGCCCCGGCAAAGTGTGGGGGGACAACGGTGCGATCTATCAGAGTACCCGGAGTCACCCCTGAGCACTAAGGATGGCCACCACGGAGGTTTTAGTGCGGTAAAAATCCCACATACCCCGACCTTTTTATTTATTTGATCATAACCAGAATAGCAGTAGCGTCAAGAGGGGGTGTCACGTTGAGTCCGATCGCGTACCCATAGGTCATTCACGTGTTGAACCGACTTTTCAAAACTTCAAAACGTCATATCTACAATACTAGGTAAACTTATTAATCTTTAAAATTGACAACCCTCGCGCTCAATGGAGATTTAATTTCAAAAATTTGATCTAGATTTCATATTGCTTCGTAACTTTATAATTATATCATAAACTTACTAACGGACGTCACGCGGTTTCACCCGCGTAGTTACCGTTCGCGTGGGAGTACGAGGATAAAATATAGTCTATGTTACTCGCTGATGATGTAGCTATCTATTGCTGAAAGAAATGCAAACTAACAAACAAAACAAATCAAATCTGTCCTCTTAATAATATTAGTGTAGATGAATAAGTACATTTATATACTGTTGTCATACTCACTTCGGAATTGTTTCTTAAAAACGTAACTAAATACACCCGATAGGATTATAAGTCGACACATCACAAGGTCATCGCCCCAATTATAATATTACACAAAAATACAATTAACCATCAAACTCTAAGCACGAACACCGACAAATATACGCCTGTATGAATGAAATCTATGGCCTTTGCATAAAAGGAAAATCCTTCATGAAAACCCACTGGGAACACTATTAAAATACACCTTGTCTCATACAAAATAGAGTCTAGAAATGTTTGCTAACAATTCGGCAGTTACACCCTCTGTTAGAATTTGAAATTCATCCACTAATGTGAAAACTTCCAGCCCATTGCAAATGTAGCTTAGACCACAAGCAAATAAAGTCTCTTTCGGCGTGTTTATTCAGGGCGTATGTGACGTTTTTCCAGTAAGGTTGGAGTTGGAAAATACGCTGTAAGCCATGAGTCACCTGAAAGGCGGAGTCGACTGGCGCCGTTTCAGGCTTTGTGGGTATTAATCACTAATCAGGTGGCGACGTCATAATTATATTTTTATAGGTCAGAATGACGAGTTTGGAATTGTCGTTTTATATAATTAAATGCGTATATATTTCAAAGAACTAGGATGTTCTCAATCTGACTATGATTATAAGCATATATATATATAAGTATATATAGGGTTTAGTTTTAGCATATCAATCTATATATATGAAAGCCGTGGTGGCCTTGGGGTTAGAGCAGTCGCATGCTACGCAAGCGACGCAAGTTCGAATTTCAATTATGATTACGTGAAAAAAAATCATGGTTCTTAGCAATACAAAACCTGATGAAAGCCAAAGGTGTTTGACCTCAAATCTTTTCCAAACACCATTTTACCCACCAAAATGGCGAGGCACTACAGTTTGCGTCGCTAAACACAACAAATGTTTTTGTACATAGGTCTTTTCACGGAATGTCCTTTCAACGGTTGGTTAGGATCGGTAACCCGTGCGTTGACTCCGATCCAAGCAAGTTATCGACCCAACATACATTCATAATGTCTCAAGTCGCCGAGATAACCATTATAGTTCATTTTTAGAATCTATTCGTAATAAGGGAGCGATACAGCTGATGTTCAGATTACAAGTTCAACAGACCCTTTTTCGGGTTTCATACCTAAAGGGTAGAACTGCTTACTAAATGACTCCGCAGTCAGGTCTGTCCGTCAGTGACCACTAGGTCTAAAAAGGCCACTTTGGAAGAATCATAATGTGATCCGAATATGATTCATCATCGAAATTACAAAATGGTCACGTAGGTGCAATTTATATTACGATTCACGAATGATTAATATTTCGCAATTCACCTGTTTCACACTTTCCTATGAAGATTCCTAAAATGGTCCACAAAATATGAATTGCTTTTGTGACAAATAGCATCATAAAAAGTTAGTTAGGGACTAACATCTACAATTATTGTAATCATTCAGGAATTATATGACATGTATCTCATGACTGTTGCAATTTCCATAGATGATTTTTCTGTTGCCGCTATAACACAGAATACTAAAAAACAAGATAAAATCAATATTTAAGGGAGCCCCCCATATCATACAGAATCCTTCAAACACGAGGTCTTCTCGCACTTGGTCGGTTTTTTAATTGAACTCTAGATTTTTCCAGCGACTGCTTGGTGTATGTTGCGACATATTTCGACCTTTAAGGGGCAGAGTAATATTTAAAAAGAATAGTAGTCTAGTATGACGCATAGACTAAGGTAACCGCTTACCATCAGGCGACCCTGTTTTGTATATGATAACAAAATGCCCATAAAACATAGTGGGCTAAACAAACAATCAACACAACACGACAGACATTTTTATAAAGTCTTTGTTCAATTTGAATTGTTAAAGTACCAGGCGCACATAATCGACTAAGCGGTCTCTACAAGACTCCATCTTGTAAGTCACTTTTTTTTTATTTATTGTACATGCAAGGTGTTGGCTCCATAGACAATCACGAAAGCAGGTTACATTTTTTACTTTTTAACTCGCCCACTCGAAATGTTAAAAGTACCAGGCGCCCATAAACAGCTAAGCGGTCTATCCACGAACGTATACAGTGCGTCACCAGCCCGCGCCGACGGCGTCAAGATGTCTGCCGATAGGGCAAGCTCGCGTGACTACGCATCTAGGGCTGTGCCGTTGTTTGAAGCAGTATCTATAAACTGGCTGGTTCAAATGTTTTAAATCGATATTTTATTCATTACCAGCTATCGGTTAAATTGGATACCAATTGCTTGATATTCAGACATTCCGATGTTATCAATATGGCAGTGTTGTCTAGTGATCGTTATTCGATAAGGATTAAAATATGTTCCTATTGTTTTCTACAAGTTATTCCTGCATGAAATTTTAATTTAATTTTTATTATAAAAATACTACGTTTATTACTTTTCACATCACGTGCAGTATAGGAAAACATCGTGAGGAAACCTGCATATGTATAGCGCCTGAGACGGCGATGGACTCACCCTCTGTCACGTTGGCACGTTGTTGTTACAACACCTCTGATTACCCCTTCAGCGACCCTTATGCAAAGGCGTGAGTATATTTATTTTATTTTCAATTTATTCGACCCAGGGATCTATCTAATTGGCCCTATCTAATTGGATAGTAATTCGTTTACAAATTATTAATTTTTCAATAAAGTTTACGCGGGCACTTAAACACTTGCTTTTCATAATTGATTACTTAAAATTAATATTCGCAATAGATTTAAAGGTTTCGATTAATATTATAACCTAACTAGCTGAGCCCTGCAGTCAACTACGTAGATTTAATTTTATTTAACTCTACTTTTTTTTAATAAATAGTAGCCTCAGGTACTCATTGTAAGCTACCCGCCAGTGAAAGTCCCGTTCAAATCCGCCCAACCGTTTCGGAGACAGACAAATAGAGAATTTTTTTTTAAAATTGTTTTTTTATGTCAGTACCGTGTATACCTTCATATGTTTTTAGTCAAAAGGTGTAATTTTGGAATTACAAACAGACACTCACATTTTATTTACATGCATAGATAATATTTGCCATTTGTTAGTAAAATAAAATTTTAAGTTACACCCATTGTAGGGGAGTACGGAGGGAGCGCCCTGAAATTACTAATGCAGAAAACGCTTACACTACATTAATATTTTGATGACACAATAAAACCTTACATTACCTCCCCCTACAGTTAACTAATTAATTTAGGCGATGTAACACCCCTTTGTGTTTCACACTGATTTACGACCATTGTATCAATCTCATTTACATACTACGTGCATCCATGTCCATACATTTCACACACGTATTTTTTTGTTTAAATAACACCTACCAGTTTCTGCCTCTGGAACTGTACTTTGGGCTAACGCTTAACCCACAAATATTTGTAATATTTTAGTTATTATTTTTGACCGTGAGCCGTGGTGGCCTTGAGGTTTGAACAGTCACCTGCTACGCAAGTGACGCAAGTTCGAATCCCAGCGGGGCCTGTACCAATGGGTTTTTCTAAAAAACTTATGTACAGTGATTTCACACCACGTGCTTTACGGTGAAGGAAAACATCGTGAGGAAACCTGCATATGTCTGAGAAGTAATTCAATGACGTATGTATAGTGTCTGAGGCGGCGATGGACTCACCATCTGTCACGTTAGCACTTAATCATCTTCGGTGAAAAGTGGGTGTTGTGATAACAACACCTCTGCCTACCCCTTCGGGGAATGCAGGCGTGACCATATGTATGTATGTATTTTTGACAATTGAGTATTGGAACTGTGTCCACGGGATTATATTCATGAGATAATACTGTAACCATTAAAAATTTGTTAAATATATTTTTTAAAAGTGTAATTGTTTAGTTTCTTGATGGGTTCTTCCAACAAAAGTCAAAGTCAAAAATATCTTTATTCGATTAGACTTTTTACAAAGCACTTTCAAATCGTCAGAAAGACACGATTACATAGGATTATACATACTACCGCCAGGCTCGGAAGGTTGCTTTTACTGAGAAGAACCTGGCAAGAAACTCAGTAATTACTCTTTTAAAAAAAAAAAATTTATTGTAAGAGTACAATCGCTTAGGAAACATAAGCTCATGGACACAGTGCCAATGCACAAAATGTCGATAACATTAACATAATTAAAAATCTAGTAGTCTACTTATAACTAAATGAGCTTGAGATGACAAAAGCACCCGAACCCGATAGTAACATTTATAATCCTGTATAATATATTTTTGTGACGATTTGAAAGTACTTTGTAAGAAGTTTAATCAAATAAAAATATTTTGTATTGAATTGAATGCAGCTGGTAAAAGGGCAGTTTTGCTACGATCTCCAAAGTTTGTTTATAAACAAATACCTTAACACAACGTCATTTAAAGTGCGTGTGTATGTAGGTTGCGTGTCAAATGATAACATCATTTATAATAACGTTAACAACGCCATTGAACAATCCTTCCGTGATCAATTAATATTATTTTGTGGTTATTTTTAACGTTATTTGAGTAGGAGGAGCTCGTGGCTCAGTTGCTATTGCGCATATCATTCGATCAGCGAAGTTAAGCAACCCTAACCCTAGCCAGTAATTGGATGGGTGACCGCACGTGTTCCCTCCGTGCCTCGAAGAACACGTTAAGCCGTCGGTCCCGGTTGCCAATTTATCATCTTTGGCAATCGTAACAGGTCAGTTGGAGGCCTAAAATAGTCTGACAACTGGTTTAACCCAGATCACAGATTTATAAAGGGGTTACGAAGGTCAGATGGCAAAAATCAGGTGATCAGCCACATCAGGTTAAATCAAGTGCCGACCCCAACAATGTATGGGAGTAAGGCCAGGGATAATGATTTTTAACGTTATTTCACAGTGATGGGGACGGTAAACGTACGGGAACTTAAGCCTCAAATTCTTTAAGGCGATATTAATTAACAGTTCCCGTCACGAGTAAAGAACGCGCAGCGAATAATAGTGTGGATACTGCGCATGTTTTTATTCGCCTCGCGCCGTACATTCAGACAGAGACCGACTCATGAAATGTCTACTGCTCATTCTTAACTTGTGACGGGACCACTCGCTTTTTCCAAAAACGTTTCGGATGAAATTCAGAAAGTTCCTACCACAGTTCTTATTCGTTTTAAAATTACCCCCGAATGTGATCAACTAGAAAATTCTCTGCCTTATCTATTTTCTAAACCTACTTTACTTCAATTATCAAATGGACGAACGCTTGAGCTACCCTGTACTGCTTATAAGTGCTAGTACCATGTAGTAGCTTATGAATTTCTAACAACAACCTTAAATGTCATGATGATAACAGCTTAACAAAACACAAACAAAGAGAGGAATCCGATGGGCTCCTCCACATATTTTTAACAATTTACTAGATTTTGTCTCAACAACCACTTGACCTTGGCGGAATAGCTGTACTCAAGTTCATCACCATTAAATAAATAAAGGCAAGAAAGATCTTCAAACAGGACTGAACCGTCAAAAGTACACATACCTTACACAAAGTCCCTCACGGGAAAAGCTAATGGAGAGCCATTGTGCCCCATTTTCTATCTTTCAACCTTTATTATCTTTCATCAATCTCTTTATACTACTTTCGGATTGGTATTAATGTTATGTTTTTCATATTTTTTCTACCGTTATTATTTTGGGTACCATTTCACAAATTAAGCACATTTGCACAATCATTATGATTGCAAAAATATGCTTAAGGCATGCGTACAGATTCGTGTGATCGTGGATCAGGGCATAATTTTTGTAGACATTTAGGAAACTAAATTGAATTAATGTTGTTTATAATATAACATCTCGAGTACTATCACTCTAAAAGTGGTTCAGTTAGAAAGCCCTAAACGAATCGGCGCGGCTGGTAGTATAGAAAAATAATCTTTTTTTTATGATTTTGTGTCACCTAATTATTTAATGAACAAGTAAGTTTCTTGCACTTATGACACAAATTATGATACACAATGTTAGAATACCATGGAAATAAATATCAAAATTAAACGGCGCGACTGGTAGTATGGAGTATGTGGTACCGTTATGATATCTTATAATCTGTGTTGTAGGATAATCACACGCATTAAACTTGTATGGCGCGAGCTCGAACAAACACATGCTCAGTCATCCCCATTATTTTAATTGGGCGCTCATAGCTCGTGATGGCATTAGAAACTTACCTATGAAACTGGAGTCATCGTCGATGCTCGCGTCGTGTAGCGCGTGCATGACTAGCGCGGCGAGAAGCGCGGGCCTCGCAGCGGGCAGTCCGGGCGCCAGTCCGCGCAGAGACACCGGCGCGGCCGTTAGTATGGCACCGCAGAGCATCTAGCGCTGGGCCTGTTGCATGGCAGCGCGCTGCTTCTGAACAAACATATATATATCTGTTAAAGTTGTTAGGTTCTTTAATCATGACGGTGTGATGGAAGTCAACTAGAGCGAGAGCCTCATTAATACGCTGTTGATTTTGTAGCAAAGAAGTAGGACTGCAAAAGAATCCGTTTTCGATTTCAGTACAATGAAAACATTTTCCTGAAAAAATTAAGCTGAAGGGTTTTTGCGGCGGTCATTATGGCTGATGTGTTTGACAACTGTATGAATTGAGCCTCTTATGTTTTAGTTTGACTAATTGTAAGTAGATGGCGCGAGTTGTGAAATAGATCGCGCTATTGAAAATTGTATTCCGTTACATAAATATGTTTGGTACCATTGGTTTGTATCCCCATTTTTGCAACCCTTGAATGGCAATAGTTTGGCACCCCCAAACAAACGAACACACACACCCTCATACGCATATTTAAAAACATGACATAATCGATTTCAAACTCACTGGGTGCTTACGGTCTGTTATGAATCAGTTCATGCAAACCTTGGATCAATATTTCATGGAAGTTGCTGTAATTATACATGGAAATTGTAGAGTTTAATGTCAAGGCGACAGTGATTCACTGTGGCATCCTACTGTGAGGTGAACTTGGTGACTATGACAAGTAATGAAAAGATTCCAGTCAATGTTGTGAATATGAAACCGAATGTCAGAAGATTCATACCTAGGTCTTTATTGCCCCAAGTGTCTACATATAATTTTAGCGTGACTCAAAATGTTGTGGTTGTGGTTGAATGTTCGAATAAATAAATATATGCTCACGCTATCCCAGAAGGGTCCCCGAAGGGGTAAGCAGAGGTGTTGAAACAACAAAACCCAAATTTCACCGAATATAATCAAGTGCCAACGTGACAGAGGGTGAGTCCATCGCCGTCTCAGGCACTATACGACTTCGAACTACTTCTCAGAATTTGCAGGTTTCCTCACGATGTTTTCCTTCACCGTTAAGCACGTGGTGTGAAATAACTGGACATAAGTTTTTAGAAAAACTCATTGGTACAGGTTCCGCTGGGATTAGAACTTGCGTTGCTTGCGTAGCAGGCGACTGCTCTAACCCCGAGGCCACCACGGCTCACCTACATTAGTATCACCTACATTAAAACACAAAACTCTTTGCTACCGACAATAACATTGTAGTTAATTCTGTTGTACATGGAACAGGCGGTTAATGTCTTAAGTAAACGGCTGTTTAAACCTTTAATCAGCAGTGCAGCGAGCTAAATTGCACATAGACAGCAAATTGGCTCCGTGCACCAGAGTTTATTACAGGAATTACAGGAAACAAAGGAATTGTGTACGTACTTCATGTACCTAACATTTTATGTAATACTAGCTGGTGCTTGTGACTCCTTCTACGCAGGATTTGACTTCTTTCCATATTAGTTTATTAAAAAAAATCATCATTTCATTAATTATGGCCTATGAGAGGGTAACAACCATACTTACAAACATTTCCATATATAATATTTCATATTAAGCGGACGTCACGCGGTTTCACTGGCTATCAGCTATTGTTAATATTACAAGGAGTAACGTAGGCTACTTTTATTTAAAAAAAACATTTAGGGTTCCGCGAGAATCAAATTAAATCTACGCGGGTGAAGCCACAGCTAGTCTAAATATAACAAACTTAATTTACCTGCCAATATAGAAATGTGTTATAAAACTGAATTGAACTGTATCCAAACTATTTACATACTCAAAAAGAGCCGTGTTGCCTTGGGGTTTGAACAGTCGTCTGTTGCCCAAGCGAAGCAAGTTCGAATGGGGCTTGTACCAATGAATTTTTCTAAAAAAAAATCTACAGAAATTTCACACCATTTGGTTTCCGGTGAAGGAAAACATATTCGGTGAAATGTGGGTATTATTGTTACAACACCTCTTTTTACCCCTTCGGGGACCCTTCTGGGGTGGCGTGATAATATTTTTTCTGTTCTCAAATAATATATACGCATATCTGTGATTCGGTCAGGAAACTTGATGTGAGAAGTTGGACTTGTTCTTTTGAAAATATGTCACTCAAAACGGTGATATGTATTTTGTAATAATCTCATGGGCTCTAATACAATACCAACATAGTTATATAGAAACTATGTGAATTTTCCCACTCATTGTATGATACAGTTATTATCTGAGCACAAAATGTCAAGCCCTCATTACTTTTGTCATTCACAAATAGATCCGAATTTATATAAAATATCTCGTTACCTAAATAAAATTGATATAAGGAAATAAGTTTGACAGCTGGCTCAGTTGGTTAAAAGTTGCGGGGGCCTTACCATGAGGTCTTATTGCCATGATAGTTTTACTCTAAGCATGAGACAGATGTATTTGACGTGTATACATCTGTCACTGTCACACAACTGCAATAACATTTCAATAAGAGTTCATGGTTGGGCGTCAGATGGCAGTCGCATCATATAAAAGTCAGGTGATCAGCCAAACCGGGTTGAATCAAGTGCCGACTCCAAAAATGTATGGGATAAGGCCAGGGACGTAACTCGTGACCACACCTGGGGGCAGCTCTTCATCAGCTTAAACAGAGCGTATTAAGGACTTCCGAGCTTTGACGTGCCATTTTTGTACCGTAAATTCTAATTACGTAGCTGAGAAACGATGATGCATCTGTAAGCGTTGGTAGACAAAGAAATATTATCTCGCGCTTGCTCTAGTAGAAACTGAGAAATGAGGAGATTAGTGTCAAGTTGTAGAACGTTTATTATACTACAATATTATAATATATAAGTGACTGCCTCGTTGGTTCTATTGGTTTGTACGTTCGCCTGCCGATCACGAGGTCCCGGGTTCGATTCCCGGGTCGGGTCAAAAATTTATATTGAGTTTTTCTGTCAAGACATTCACAATAAAATGCCTGGAGTTTGGAAGTTGGCGGTGTTTCCACCCCCGTGCCTCGGAAAGCACGTTGCACCGTTGGTCCTCCGCCTGATCTCTCTCCGGTCGTGTCGGATTGCCTCCCATCGGACTATGAGAGTGAGAGAATAAAGAGTGCACCTGTGTTTGCGCACACACATACATACATACATACATATGCTCACGCCTGTATTCCCCGAAGGGGTAGGCAGAGGTGTTATCACAACACCCACTTTTCACCGAATTTGATTAAGTGCCAACGTGACAGATGGTGAGTCTATCGCCGTCTCAGGCACTATACATACGTCTTTGAATTACTTCTCAGAAATATGCAGGTTTCCTCACGATGTTTTCCTTCACCGTAAAGCACGTGGTGTGAAATCACTGTACAAAATTTTTTTAGAAAATCTCATTGGTACAGGCCCCGCTGGGATTCGAACTTGCTTCGCTTGCGTAGCAGGCGACTGCTCTAACCCCGAGGCCACCACGGCTCGCACGCACACACTTGTGCACTATAATATCTCCTGCACACATGGCTGATCCTCGTTGAGATTAGCCGCCGTAACCTAAATTCGGTAGGAGATCATTATAGTATACAAGTACTTTGAACACGTAAGGTGGAGTTGCAGAAAGGAATTGCACGCAGTCTTAACGGTCACGGCCTTCGACACGTTCGAAAATCCCTCGTAATGATTCAAACAAAAGGTAGACACAGATACTACTGCTCTATATCGATAAATTGACATTTACATTGACACACAGACTTCCACAGATAACACACAAAGACGACTATTCGTTCGGTGTTATATACTCTATGTAACAGAAACGATTAAAATTGTATGGGAATGACATAAATCAGTCACGTGACATATGTCATTCCCGTAGATTTTGTATCGTTTATACTAGCGAAGCGTGGGGATAATGTTATTTTGTCGACAGGGCCTGTCTGTGTTCAGAGGCCCCAAAAGCATATGAAACTTAACAACAAAGTTAAATCAGTGAACTAAAACCCAATGAATAAACTGTTTGTTAATGTTAAAGACAAGGGTTACCATCTATTTCATTATAAATAGCTGTGCGCTGCGGTTTCACCCGCGTAGATTTAATCCCAACCTTACTTTGAAACATCAGCTTAGCAAGTTCCATTAAAATTAGCCTTTTCATAGATTACGCGGACCAGACAAAGATTTTTTTTTTAATTGTGTTTTATTGTCGGCAAGTACCCTATAAACTTTCATATGCATGATGAAAAAGCTGTAAATTTCGTATTACAAACAGACACTTTGGAATACGAAATTTACAGCTATTATTTATATGTTTATATAAAGATGTATAAATAAGTTTGGTGCTATATATATATCTCTACCAATTACAAAAGCTAAGCAGTTATTTTCCAGTTATAAGTTCCGATATTATTTGGGTATGGCAAGTTAAATGGAAACTTATTGTGATGAATTCAAGGGATATTTTCGCGTGAACTTCGGAGAACCCTTATGGTAACGATCGATCGATTCATCGCTGTTATGAAAGCTTAAAAACAAGCAATCAATCTCACTTATTCAAGGTTCACTTACTAGGAAATGAGAGCCAACCCTACGTAAAGGCGTTCGTAACCACGCTATACGTTTACCGTTAACGAAGCGTTTGTGGGATGAATTCTACTCGAACTATGGTCGGGTTATTTACATACATACATACATATGCTCACGCCTGTATTCCCCCAAGGGGTAGGCAGAGGTACTGTAATAATTACACCCACTTTTCACCGATTATTTACTTGTTTACGATCTACGTGGTTTATCAATAAGAATGTATTTTTTATTCTTTCGATTATTACAGGTACTCTGGGTACCAAAGATAATATAATTTCTTCGTAATTATACAGAGCTGCAAGCACCCAGACTCAAGGCATGCCTAAATTTATTCCATGTTCAGAAATTTCGAACGCTAACCCCTAAGTAGGCTAACCATATCACTACCCCTATCACGGGTTTGTCACCGTTTCCGTAATCTATACTCGCTAGCGTCACTCGCAATATTTGTATGAGATGTTTTAGTTGTTCACGTGAGCGCTGGGCGTCGCTGCACAATTTCTCATACTAATATTCGGCGGAGACGCTAGCGAGTATAAATTACGGAAACTCCCTATACAGCTTCGTTTGTGACATGTCTCAAGGATTATTGATGAGAATGTAATTTTACATATTTTATTAATTACGTTGTTTCCTTATTAAGCTCATATTGCCATGATAAATTGACTCATATAAGACAGATTTATATGACGCGTATACATCTGTCACTGTCACAGAGCTGAACTAAATAGAAGCTCAATAAGGTAAAAAAAGGTAGGTAAGGTAAATAAAATTACATACTCATCAAAATCCATTGAAACATGTCACAAACGCTATTGCAAAGTCCATTAATTCAATTCATAAACATTTACCAACACACCGTTTAAGCATTCCCCGGACACCCAAATCAGTAATTTACACCTGCACGCGACGGGACCGATACGATAAATTTTAATAAACGCTCACGATAAATAATGGTGGCGTTATGTAAATTGGACCGCACTGTGACGCGTCGCGCATTCATAATTATAACGACTCCAGTGTTTCTAGTAGACCACATTATAGGTCTTCATAGCCGTGGTGGCCTTGGGGTTTGATCATTCGCCTGCTACGCAAGCGACGCAAATTCAAATCCCCACGGGGCCTGTACCAATGAGTTTTTCTAAATACTTATGGGCAGTGATTTCACACCACGTGCTTTATGGTGAAGGAAAACATGTCTGAGACGTAATTCAAAGTATGTATAGTGCCTGAGACAGCGATGGACTCACCATCTGTCACGTTAGCTCTTAATCATATTCGGTGAAATGTGGGTGTTGTTGTCACGGCATCTCTGGTAACCCCTTCAGAGATGGCGTGAGCATATATATGAAGCTAATCAGGTATCTGGTCCCAGTCGACCGATTTAAAAATGCTATCAGGCGACTGGGACCACGGTTCTAGTTCTTAGTGGTTCCAGTTGCATGTATCCTCAACATTTCACCTTGCTTTTTACCGTGGATCAAAATGGACGTTTCGATACTTGCTATGCCCCGTTGTTTCACCCGCATAGAGTTAATTTCATGGGTGAAACACAGAATCCTTGTTTTATTAAATTAAAATAGCCTCAGTTACTCCTTGTAGCATTAGCTATCTGCCAGTGAAAGTCCCGTTTAAATAGTTCCAGCCGTTTTGAAGATTACCCGGAACAAACAGACAGACAGAGATTTTTTTTGAAAATTTGTTTTTTTATGTCTGTATCGTATATGCTTTGATATGCATTCAGCGAAAAGTTGTTATCTCGGAATTACAAGCAGACACTTCAATTGTATTTATCTGTATAGATAATATAAAGAATATAGACAAAACAAGCGCAAAGTTTCTTAGTAGTTAAGTTCGACCTACGAATTACGACGTTCCGACGACTAGATCAATACTAAATAGGTCAAGAATGTGAGCTCCCAAACAAACAGACTCATATACTACCTTTCTATTGATTGAACGATGTTTGTATTAAGTTCAACGTTGGTCTGGAGTTACTTATAGGGATTACTTACGTAGGTACTTGATAATTATCGGCAGTTTTCAATAACCTACCAAAGATGGATTATTCCCAGTTATCTGTCAGATTTGATTTATCTTCAATTATATAATAATGGTAAATAGCGATACTTAAAATATACTCCCACATAACACCCACTTATCACCGAAGATGATTAAGTGCCAACGTGACAGATGGTGACTTTATCACCGTCTCAGGCTTTATCAGGCGTCTCATCTTGACGGCGAAAGCGACGACGACGGTTTCAAGCATACGAAAATCAACTTTACCCGTAAGTAAATATGTGTCAATTTCTAATGAAACCGACAGCTCAACGACGCCTTCGCCGACGAGGTGTTTTACAACACTTCACAGTTTAGCATATAAATAAGAAACGACCGTTTTTTAATCGTGGAACGATCTGATGTTGATACAGGTTCTAACCACTTGACCAGCTTTAGCCTTTATCTCCCCGTATATTAGTTCTATTGGACACTGGGTTCGAATCCCAGCGGGGCCTGTACCAATGAGTTTTCCTAAAAAACTTGATTTCACACCACGTGCTTTACGGTAAAGGAAAACATCGTTAGGAAACCTGCATATTTCTGAGAAGTAATTCAAAGACGTATGTATAGTGCCTATGATGGCGATAGACGCACCATCTGTCACGTTGGCAGTTAATCATCTTCGGAGTAAAGTGGGTGTTGTTATTACAACACCTCTGCCTACCCCTTCGGGGAATACAAGCGTGAGAATATAAATGTATTTCTGGCAGAGAGCTGTGACTAACCACATCGTGTGAAATCAGGTGCCGAGATTAAATTTTCTTTGTATAAAATCGTATCGAAAAGAATATCAAGGCTTAAACCAAGACTAGATCAAACTCAGACTAACTTATCTTATCTAGTGTTGTGGCAATATTGGGTCTGGTTGCCCGGACGCACGTCGACGCTTGGGATCTTTTGTGTCGCCCTTGCCCAATGCTCTACGTACCTGACTCCTCAAACACTCCCTGAACAAGCCGGCAGATCCTGTTCATGGGGAAGAGCTTGTAGTGTTCTAGTTTCGAATAAATCTCGGACTAAATCTATGCCCGTCCCTTTTTAAATCCGTATCACAAAAAAAGATGGAATTAAACAAGGATTTACCTTAATCGATGTTTTGTTATATTACGAATACGATAATTAATCAACTATCACAAAAAATACAGAAAATGTCTAGTTAACACGACTGACTTTATTAATCTATAATATATGACACTACTTCTCTGCTAGTCCCCATGGGGTGTTAATATATATAATGTAGGTATGTATGTGAAAAGTGATGTAAAACACGTACCTACATTCAGAAGTTACTATAATTTCAAAGCACTTACAGTTAATTAAGGAGGTAACATTGATGTGAGACGGTTTAAGACAGCCTGTTAGTGCGTAGTTAATAAAATTACCTAATCTTTGTGTAAGTAAGGAGCACATCTTCGAATACGACGCAATATTTCTTCCAATTTAAATAAAAATCGATAAAGATATCTTTCAAACGATAGGAATACTTAAAACAAATCACATAAGCATGATATAAAGAGGAAATAAAAGAAAGATTCTCACCTGGGTATTGATGAAAACTCGTCCCGAAAAAATATTATTACGTAAGTCACGTTACGTTTTTTGGATTATCAAAGAAATTCACAGTCTTTTCAACACAACACTGTAGTCACTGTTGGATTCTAGAATGTCTTCTTCACAATAAACACTATAATTGTGTTTATATTTAACGCGAAATAAATGTTAAATAAAATGGTGGACAAACCAGAGAATCGTGGGGGTTAGATATTCCGTAGTTAACCGACGCATGCGCGAAACTACCCTCTACTTAACGCACCCTTGTTTGACTGCGTTCCAATTTTAAATGCGTTTGTGGTATGATGTTTTTTTTATGTCCACCAAAACCTACCGAAGTCACAATGAAGTAAATAAATAATTGTGAACCACTTTAGAAACAATATGCGCTGAATTTCCTTAAATATGTAACCGTTATCTAATTTTAGATGTTAAAGAAACTAATTCTACATACAAAAAATTCTAAATAATTTGTAGAATATAATATGTGCTTTGGATAGATCTCAAGTAAATTGGTAATATTTTGATAAATAATTTACATCCGATTTTATGAATCTTGGTTGCATGAATGACGTTTCCCTTGCTTCTTTATAATCACACGTCAGCATAAAAAATATGTTTAACGCACATTTTTGTATTTTGTTATTTAACTTATTAATAATTTTTAATTAGATTATTTTTAACAAACCCTTTGACAGAACGAAATATATTATAAAATACAAGTCGGTACGTTACTCAAAATTTTAAAAGGATTAACTTTTTTCTAATTGGCTTTTTCGGCCATTTTAAATGAAATTCGAAACTATGGTGGCTTAGACCTTCTTTTATCAGGCTATTGAATCTGTATATTTTATCAATGAAGCTACTATGAGAAAGAGATAACTATATTATTATCTAGGCATGCTTTGGAAAGGGATGTGAAATAAAACAACTTTAAAACTATAGGAATAAAATTTGTATTTCACAGTTTTCGAAATGTTCAATACATCATAGTATTTGTTTAATAAAATAGAACAATACACTATTTTAATTGAATAACACTCAAAAATACACTGTCCTATCAACGTTAGATAAAATTATATTTTATTTAATATTTATTAATAACATTAATTAGCCGATTATTGTTGCTAAGCTTAACTTATCACTAATTATAACAATATATCTATTTTCTATGCACTTGTATACAGCGCGGTACTCTTCAACTTCCTGCAAAAATACATTACATTTATAGTTACAAAACTGTCACCACGCCGACTGCCTACTGGGTAGGCAGAGAATATAGCGATGTTCCTTTACTTATAGGTCACTTTCGCTTCATTCAAATTCATCAAACTCGACATACATGCACGCCAGTTTCAACTATTCAACGTTCGGATTTGGGTATTTGGATTTCTCTATCTGTTTTTTTCTTCTAAACGATGTCTGTTGATTGATAAATTTTTTTTTATCTGTCCGTCTGTCAATCCAATCCTTTTACAGATAAAGTAATATAGCATTTATTTTTATTTTTGGTCAGGGTAACACCAAACCTTTTTTGATAAGATATCTAGTTTCTATATCATGTTAACATGCGCTTGAGTGACACTTGTCTCTGAATGTAAATGTAATTACCTTGTACCTAGCACCAGATTATTTGGTCATCCCTTGCTTCGCCCGCCTCTCCCACTCGGCCCTCATCTGCAGAATCCCTTTGAACTGCGGGGACGCGTCAGCTTCCCCACCAACGCCATCCTTCTCTTTCTCAGCTTCCTGCTTCTCCGTATCGCTCTCTCTCTCTATCACAGCACTCTTCTCCTCCATTGAAACCCTGAATTTGTCATCATTCCTTTGCCAAGGTGTTTTAGATAACGTATCGGCTTTATAAGCCATCGCTTCGCTTTTAGCAATGCTTTTGATATCTTCCCTGTCGTTTGAAGGATCGGGGAAAGTCCTGTTTCTCAATCTCTTTTCGGGAGTAGAGTCGGATACCTCTTTCTTATATTTATTGACTTCACTTCTGTAAACTGGAGCGCTTTCCCTTTTCGGATTAGCGACGCTTGTAATGCTGACACTGCGTTGGTAGTGTGGCATCCCGAACTGGCTCACTCTGGCCGCAATATCAACCAATCGTTTGTCCTCTTCCTTCACATCTTCGTTTTCTTTATCACTATCTCTAGATTTGATGGATGCATTAAATTCATTCTTTAACGACTTACTTCTATTTGCAGACAAATTGTCAGACAGTTCATCGCCCATTTTGGATTCAGCTATGTCTTGGGCTAAACTTTCAGCTTCAGAATCTTTGAGTTTAAGCGATCTGCGAGCGAACACTTTCATTAATTCCGGTTCGTCATCATTTCTCCGTTCACTGCTTCGTATTTCTTTAGTCAATATGACAGGCTTTTTTCTAAACACAACCGTTTCCTCTTGTCTGTCCGGAGTCTTGATTTCATTACTATCAGTACTTTGTATGGAACTTTTGCTTCCGAAACTGGAATGCGATTTCCGATCCATGGATATGTTGTCGTAAATTTTCTCAGTACTTCCTTCAGTGCTCACAGAGTTAGTTCGTGGTTTTTCAGGCTTGTCTTGGAGTTCAACGCTTGCGGTTTTCCGTTTGAAGAAAGCTTTTGGGGTCGATGGACTTTGGGGCGCAATAGGTTGGACTGATTTTCTTAAATTTACCGGAGAATTTTTGTCATCATGAGTATTATCAATATCAGCCAATTTATTCTTGATAGAATCCTTCGGTACGGGTATATTTTGTACAGGTTTAATTTCTGTAGCTCCTATTTCTTGTTCTTTTGGCAAATCTTCCGTCTGTGGACTATCTAGTTTCTTTGGCGTTACGTTAGCGGTCAAGACAATGTTTGTTGCGGGTTTCGCGTCTACTTTATTGAGTTGAATATTGAGAAACTCCGGCACTCCCGGTTTGGATTCAGATTTTTGTATCTTTTCATCGCTTTTGATTATTTTAGCAGCTTCCAGTTGCTTGGTTGGTGTTTGCTCCGTATTTATATGAGTTACTGAGATAAAACCTTCTGGTTCTTGTTTGGGATCTTTTTGGAAGGTATTTCCTTTACCACCGTGACTCAGGGCACTTTCAACTGAAATAGTCTTCCTTCTATCATCCATAGGTCTCTCTGGACTGCTCTTAACACTATCTAAAGAACTAGACTTGAGTATTGGGGATATAATGGGCTTAGGGGAACTAATAATATCATCGATCTTAGCCTCTATCTGAGATATATCGCTGTCTCGCTTATGACTGTCCAGAGTTATGTGGATGCTGTTAGTGAATAGCTTGCGATCTTCATTCACGTCAGTTTTGAGGCTATCTAGATAGCTACTGTCGGTACTCGGAAGGCTATCGTAATTGGCTTCGGCATTATGTAGCACGCCGTAGTTCCTAGCAGAGACCCTTTTGGAGAAGTCATTTCTTTCACTAACATTCCGTCTGTAGTTAACCTCCCAGCTTTCAAGTAAAGGCTCGGATATACCAACGATTGCTGGGAGACTTGGCATTTGGTTCTCTTGGGAGCTGATGGACGCGGATTCTGAAGCATAACGGAAGCTTTGTGACTTACCAATGCTGCTTCTAGTTTCAACGTACTCATCACCAAGGGATCTTAAGCCTGACGTTGCGTAAGACTCTTCAGTTTTGGTAGTGTTTCGGACTGATTCGTGTTTGCACTCAACTCTCTCGCTAAACCCCATGTGCTCAGCAGATCTATGCTTTACATCCCTAACGTTCAAATCAATTGCATTGGGGTTGAAGTAAGGAATGTCTTTAGGCACGCTACCGCCGGCAAACATGTATTCGCTGCGAACATTCTTCATACGAATCGCCCTAATCGGAGTTTCATCTTCTGAAATCACCAACGTAGGAGATAAATCATCTTCCAGACCCCTACATGTGACTTCGTTGTTAATAAATGCTTTAGATGCAAACGGATCGACTCTCTGTGCTGACGATGTTCGTTTCTTATCCTGATGATTAAAGGACTCCCTTTTGGTAACATCTCTGGAATCCACAGTATCCCTAGAAGACGTTCTTTTAGATCTTTCTGTTTTCTCACTAAATTCTTCACGTCTACTAAAACGGCTTTTCATTTCCAAATTCAGCATTCTATCAGTTTCTTCAGCTACTTTGAGATCAGTTATGCTGTATTCAACACCTGGGACTTTAGCAGCGCTGTAAACGTCCTTGTAAGCGCTGTCTTGAACATAAGCACCTTTGTTGTCGAATCTTTTATGCATTTGGTTAGCGAATACTTTCTGCCCGGTTGTTTTGTGTGTCCTCTCAGCGGGTATCGGCTTGTACCCTTGTCCTTCTGTGAATTGTCTCTCGTTATCGACTACCTTGTATTGCTGCTTCTCAGTTTTTGTTTTCTTCACCTCCTGTTGTCCGTCGCTATCGGACTGGTCTTTCTTTGATTTCTTCCCACTCTTCCTCAGCCGCAGTCTACTGAAGAAGGACTCCTCTTTTTTAGCTTTAATGACTTCATTCTCACTCTTTTTGTCTGACTTAGATTTCTTTTCGAGGCAAGGTTCTTCGGCATATTTCTTATCAGTTCGGTATTTATTCATTCGTTCTTCCGAATGGTATGTGGTTATTTGGTCTTTTGGTTTTGGGGAAGAGTCTCGGAGGTTTTGTCCTTGGGAGCTGGACTGACTTCTTTTGATGGAGGACCGGGGCGTGTTAGACTCTGCTATGCTCAGCTTGGCTGGAGACTGGCCCACGAACTGGTTGAGAGCTAGTCCTGGAGGTAACGAGGAGGATTTTAGTCTAGCGTCGCTCGGAGTCTCCAATACTCTCTGCAGATCGCGGTTCAGTTGTTCCTTCACTACACGGTACTTCGTGGTCGATGAAGAGAATGATTCTGAAATCGGAAAGAAAATGAATCAGTCCTCTGATTGGAATTTGGAAGTTCTTAGTTGCATTCCATTCTATTATTTTGGAAAAGTTCCTATTAGACTTTTCATTTGCCTTTTTTCTCAATACATCATATGCTTACCCTAAGTTTTAAGGCGTTGATAAAAATAATGAGTATTGTATATGGGTGCAGATGCATCTTTGAATTTCTTCTGGAACTTATGCAGGTTTCCTTACGATGTTTTCCTCCCCTTGTGATGCTACAGACCGTCAAGATTGTAGCTCACGTCGCTTACGTTTCAGGCAACAACTCAAACAACGTTGCCAACTCAGCTCCAATATGTTATGAGGGTAAAATGAGCTTACCAGTAACAACTTCTGAGCTTTTATGTGTGACTTCAGGAGTAGTGCTTCGTATCATTTCTTCGTTGAGTTCGGGCGTAATCGGCAAAGCTGACGCGGCAATCTGAAATAATAATTTAGGACATTTTATTAGGCAGGTGATAATAATTATTATTTAATAATATTTTCTTTATTGCTCACCATAATATAGTATAGGTATTCTAGTTAGATTAATAAAGTACGGTAACAAAAGGCGGCCTTATCGCTAGAGCGATCTCTACCAGACAACCTTAGGGTACTAAGAAACAGAAAAAATTTAAATATTAAAGGCAGGTGTGGGAGACAAAGAAAGTAAGACTAGGTATAAATAAATATATGATAATCATACAAAAGTCTTTTGAAGGAGTATATAGTCCGAGCTTCTCTGATTGATGAAGGAAGTGAGTTCCAGAGATGAAAACAGCTTGCACAGTGAAGGATTTGGAGTAAGAAAAAGAAGAGCAATCTGGGAATTTAAGAAGGAATTGTCTGGGTTTGCGAGCGGGTGTACACTGGAGGAGTGAAATTCACAACGTTCCTGAAGGTAGACAGGAGATTTGAGATCGAATAGAACCTTGTAGAGAAGCGTGAGGATGTGAGTATCATGTGATCATTCGTTAGTTGTTTAAATATAAGGTAAGCTACACGTTTCCCATATAAAATAAATAAAATAAAATAAAAATAAAAAAGCCTTTTATTTCTTGTCAGGAAATTGAAATTTAGCACATGTTTTAACTTTGTAAGCATTTTTTTTTATAACTGAATAATTACTAATGATATTAATATATTTAAATTTTATTAAAATCTAACAAGAACCCCTCGTTTCGAAGGTGAAGGCCTCCTCTAGAGATTTCCAGCTGTCGCGATCGTTTGCTGTGATCATCCATTGCTGTGATCACACGTTTCCCATATAAAACAATTAAAATAAGTATGCAATACTAACGGGGTTGTTTTTGCGTCTGGGCGCGCCGTGCGTGCGTCGCGGGCGCACGGCCATCTTGTGGCGAGCGGCCGAGTGCGACAGTGGCGCCACGCCGGTCGGAGGCTCCGACGAATCTGGAACATTACATCCATCTATTTAAATAACCATTAATTAGCAAAGCAACAGCTAACATTATAAGGCTCAACAAACTGGTGTACGCAGACAGATGTGCGTTTGAGTAATGTCTTTGTTATGGTAGTGACAACAGTAGGTCTAAAAGGGCCACTTTGGGAGAATCATAATGTGATTCGAATTTATGATATGATTCACGAATGATTAATATTTCGCAATTCACCTGTTTCACACTTTCCTATGAAGATTCCTAAAATGGTCCACAAAATATGAATTGCTTTTGTTACAAATAACATCATTTAAAGTTATTTAGGGACTAGCATCTACAATTATTGTAATCATTCGTGAACCATAATATAAATTGCACCTAAGTGACCATTTTGTCATTTCGATGATGAATCATATTATGATTCTCCCAAAGTGGCCTTTTTAAACCTACTGAACTAATTACAAATTTACTAGACAGTTGTAGCCTGGAAAATCTCTGCCTCGCATATCTGGCAGGCATAATTTTTTTTCGCAATCCGTGCCTAGGGTTACTTTGTGCTTGTATATTTAAGCAGGTACAAATGTAGAGGTAGGGTTATTTGAAGCTCTCCAAATGGGAACTGTACCTCCACCATGAAGAAGAACGCGACGAGTTGCTGTGGTAAGTAAATTCGCCAGTGCACCATGCAGGGAAGGAGTATGAGTGACACTTGGCGTTGGTCACATTCATAGGTTACAGTAACCGCTCACCATCAGGCCTACCATCATCGGTTTAAGCAGAACGAATTACGAACTTCTGAACTTCCATACATACAAACTTCAAAGCTGATAAAATCTTAATACGTGCTGCTTAAACGATCATGGTTGGTCCTCAGTACTTGTCTTCATAGTAGCAAATGTTACTGACTGTAGAAGTCGTGATCACTCTTGGAGTGGTCATGGGAGTGGTGGTGACCGCTGCTGCTGTCCTCGTCCATCTCCGAGGAGCCCACGCTGAGCAGCGAGCCGTCGCTACACGACGACTGCGATATACCTGCATGGTGCCGCTGTAACAATATTTACATTGGAATTAGAACAGTATTTATTTTAGAATTGTATTGGATTGGAGCAGCGCCATCTGTCGGCCCAAAATGGCTGTTTTAATCCCATAGGATTCCGCGGCGGTAATAAAAAAACTCGCGCGGTCAATATTTTGATGATGGTTATACATACATACATATGCTCACGCCTGTATTCCCCGAAGGGGTAGGCAGAGGTGTTGTAATCACAACACCCACTTTTCATTGAAGATGATTAAGTGCCAACGTGGCAGATGGTGAGTTCATCGCCGTCTCAGACACTTTTACATTCGTCATTGAATTACTTCTCAGAAATATGGAGGTTTCCTCTCGATGTTTTCCTTCACCGTAAAGCACGTGGTGTGAAATCACTGTACGTAAGTTTTTTAGATAAACTCATTGGTACAGGCCCTGCTGGGATTCGAGCTTGCGCCACCACGGCTCTCCTATCTGGTTATCTATCATCGTTGCATTTATTGCATTTAAATAATCTAAGATTGGTATAAGATTTAAAGAGAGTTTTCTTCGCAATGACGAGGACGGAAGACCAAGCTATACATGAGGTTTTTGAAATTGTGAATGAGCCCAGAGTGGATTTCTCAGATTTGAGCTTAAATATAATCTCGCTGTGTGATATCACTATGAATCTAAGGATTTGGAGCATGTGTGCAATTACTAAATACACACTATATCGGGTTTTTTCATTACTACTAATTAGTACAATATTGTACGCTCAAAGCACGAGCGCGGTGATACCAATCAGATATGAATCGGGAGAGGCGGATGTTAGCAACATTTGCATGCTGTTCAATGGAACCACTAAACCGAGACAAATGCGGACTATTTTGTACTATTATTTGTAATGCATATCCGAGAGGCGAAGCTTGATAACATTTTTTTTAACGTGGAAAATCCGTAATGGATACCAACCAACCGCCGCGGGGGCAGGGGAAGGATTCGGACTCACACCGACTAAACTCCACGATGTTCCTCCAAGTCGCTAAGTGGCGGGGTGCAGTATGCAGATGGAAATCGGGACCGCGAGATGACTCTAGACCCAATGTCCCTTTAAAAATAAATATGAATTCTGAAGAGCCTTTCGGGACCACGCTTTTCCCCCTCAAAAATAATTATTAAATCCAAGATGGCGTTGGGACCAGTCACAAAAGGACTCCTGCTCTCCTGGGGCAGAGCGTGATCACTCGCTCTTGCCAGACTGTTTTATAGTTTATCTGTTTCAACATCTCACGGTGACAAACCTTAATATTAGCACTGACATGCCGCCTCCTCGGTGGGCGCTTGGTCATCTCCTCCGTTGTTTTAGTCATATACAGCATCATCTTGTCGATATATCGATACAAGTACTCCGAACTTATCGACGATAGCACATCACTTTTTGATATCACAGTTTACACTTTTATTGTCATTGTCTTAAAGATATTAGTTTTCTGTTTGTTTTCTATACTTAATTCATACCAATGCATATTATCTGACTACAAATTCAAATTCAAATTCAAAATATCATACAATATTGTATAACATTTCTTTAAAATTACCTTCTAGATATATAATCTTCTAATATTTGAATATATTAATGTTTTTGTTCTCATCTAAAGACACATCTAATAAGATAACTAAAAACTTGAAATAAGAGAAAGTCAAGAAGGTGTATAATCTTTTACAAAAGATAGAAATTCTGCTTACCAGAAGAATACCTACACAAAAAGAAATAGAGGAATACAAATTTTAACATAATAATACAATATTTTTGTTTATGAATATGTATGGTAACAAGGGGAGAAGACCTAATAAAAGATGGATGGATTGTGTGAAAAAGGATATGGCTAAGGGAGTGAATACAGATATGACGGCTGATAAAGAGAAATTCATGAGCAAAACACATTGCGCTGACTACAAATAACATGGGATAAGGGCGAGGATACATGCGACTGGGACCACTAGCTAACTGTAACCGCGATCCCAGTTGCCCGATACGTTTTAATTTATTTATTATCAGGCAAGTGGGACCACTCGGGATGGACGATTTAACATCAATAAGTACATAAAGAGTTCATACCATAATAATCCATCTGATGTTGAAAAAACAGCAGAAACGCCGTTTTTTCTTTAACGTTAGCAATTTTGGTGGCAATATTTCACTTTGAATTGATACTGAGCTGAGATCGTTACTGGGCCTGTGATAGTATCAAATCTTATCTGCATGTCTCACTGTCGCACTGATGTGTGACGGTACGATCTCTGCGATTTCAGTGAACTATGCATGCATGCTTTATTGACACTAAATAATAATCCATCATCATCTCCCTGGCCTTATCTGCCCCGGCCAAAGTACTATAAAATCGTCAGAATGACATAATTATACAGGATTATACATGCTACCGTCAGTTTTGGAAAGTTGCTTTTACTGATAAGAACCTGGCAGGAAACTCAATAATCACTATTTTCAAAAAGATTTTTTTTAAAATACAAAATATTAAATAGGAGTTATTCACTAAGGTTTCTCAGCGTTGAACTCTAGGACGAGCGTTGGTTACAATCATAAGAAATGTATACATAAAACATAGAGGATAAGGTTCAATTTCGTTTCTTTAAAACCTACACTCGACAACGAGTGCGACGCTGAGAAACCTTAGTGAATAACGTGGCTGGTACGTTTGTTTGAACCCGGTTGTAACTATGTATTTCTCTTCATAGAAAGTGATCGCGTGAAGCGGTATATTTCGGGTTATCATATTTAATATCAATGACATTGGCTGATAAGCGATAAGGACATAACAAGTGAGATAATGTATTTGTGCACTTGACGTTATCTGCGATGATAATGATTATACAATGATGCCGCTAGAGTGTGATGACGGTCATGGAACGTGTGATTATTTTAACAAATCTATACAGGTAAATACAATTGAAGTGTCTGTTTGTAAACTAACAGCTTTGCATTAAATGCTTATGAAAATATATAAAAAAATGTGTTACGCATTATAAATAAACGTAATTGCACTATTTGATAAATAAGTTTATAAATATTTCTTATTGAGGAGTAATAAATATAAGATAAATTGTATATATTTTAACTCAGTAGTGCCTCTCAAATTGCTGTGCCCTAACAGGGTAGTTAGCTATACGTTATTACCACTATAAGTAACTATGTAATAATATAATATATTTTAGTTATAAGATTATATATTTTTAAGGTTTTTAGTTATTAGATTATATTTATAAGGTTTTTATCTATGTAGTTCTTGAATTTAATGATATTATGTTAGCCTATATTATGTGTATTAACAAGAATTAATTTTATTTATTTAATTTGAATTATAATATAATACAGATAAGTAACTATGTTCATATTGTGTGTAATATGTTACTAACTTGCAATAACTATATGAATATGAATACATTAAAAAAACATTTAATTTTTTTTTCTCTGTCTGTCTGTTGACAGGACATGCATTGGAAGATAGCCGATGTTTCATACTCTTATTTAGAAAACATATTAGGGTTCCGCATGAAACTGAATATACGCGGGTGAAACCGCGGGGCACAGTTAGTGATTAAATATAGAAAGTGATTAATTTTATACGTATGTTCTTAAATAACTTTGCAGGAAGTGTAGCGTTATATATACCGATTTATTTATTCTACTTAATAAGGTGGAGAACGATCATAATATTACAGCTGTTCTGAAGCCCGATTCACATAATGAAAACGTAAGGATGTTAATTATATCAAACAAAAAACGGAATAGCTCAGTGGTCATCGCGAAAACGACCTATTCAGTTGAAGTCCTATCTAACTATTTCGGATCACGTGAATACTACATTGGGAGATTTCGATCAAATACTTTAATAGTTTGTTGGCACTGATGGTAAGTGGTTACCGAAGGTTTCTTGCCTAATATTCTAGAGTCTATATCCCTCCCTATCGTCTGATGGTAATGGGTTCACGAGAAACTTCTAACGTAACTGATTTATTCTAGGTTTTAGTGGTCGATGTATCTCAGGCACAAAATTAAAATGTCTTCCAAAATCTTTCCATATTTTTTTAAAATGAAAATGATTAATTTACTTTGGGCCCTGTAAGGCACTTATGATTATTTACCACCGGTTCATAAACTCAGCCTCTGTGTTTAGCTCTTGGGGAAAAATTACGGAATAATATAGTAATAGAGTCTTGTAATTAATATTATAATGTTAATAGAACGATGATAAAAGATATTACGTACACATTTAGCCGCAACACGCAATCAACCCTGTAATGTGATATTTGAGGACAACTGAACTACACTTCATGGTACAAAATGTAGCCCGTCCTGAAGGCCCGGTAAGGTTTGACAGTCTTGCCGTGAGCGCAAACGTCATTAACGTATTTTACAAATGCTCACGCCTGTATTCCCCGAAGGTATAGGCAGAGGTGTTGTAATAACAACAACCACTTTTCACCGAATATAGTTAAGTGCCAACGTGACAGATGGTGAGTATATCGCCGTCTCAGGCACTATACTATGCATCTGTCTTTGAATTACTTCTCAGCCATATGCAGGTTTCCTCACTTGCGTCGCTTACGCAGCAGACGACTGCTCAACCACAAGGCCACCACGACTCAACATTTTCTAAACGTCAAATCGACAAATTGTAATTAATTTGACAGCAAATAAGGGAGTAAAAAATAAACTTACAAGAGTGACAACCCTCACGATCAATGGAAGCAGACTTTCTTATTTCCAAACTTTGGTCTAGATCCCATACTGCTTGCTTATTAACGCGTTCACTGCTAACGACGCGTATGTGCGTCCAACTGTTCGAATTTACGAAGAA
This sequence comes from Watsonalla binaria, assembly GCA_929442735.1. Lineage (NCBI taxonomy): Eukaryota > Metazoa > Arthropoda > Insecta > Lepidoptera > Drepanidae > Watsonalla > Watsonalla binaria. The sequence continues at coordinate 8,490,187 of OV838938.1, forward strand.
GGTGAAATGTTAGCAGTGAATGTGTTGAGTTTATTTTTACTTATACTATTCTTTTTGTGTAACCCAATTAAGAAAGCCTTTCTTGTATCCGACCAAGTACAGTTAAAATGAGTCGATTAGCCCACCCACACTACGATCCTCAATTACCTAATACGTACAATTTTATTGCACGCCAGTGTACAGGCGCGGCGAAAGTCCCGCGTGGGGTTGCCAGTTGCAAAACTAAATATGCTGGTGACGCAACTAGGCGTGTCCACTCATGTCTGGAAAACTGCAATTTGTGTTCGCACTTGAATAACTTAGTGTTAAATTTTGCACGGAAGTGTAAGACGGCATCGGAATTTAAATTATGTATGTATCGATTTGGAATGATAATCGATATGGTGACGAATACAATTGGATGGTCTGGTTATGTCATGTGTTACGGAATAACCTATTGGGGCTATTGGGTCCAATACGGACTATAAAACTGGAATAGTAGACCGGTGAAGGCATACTAATGGTTTTATTATAAAATAATGCGAAAGTGTGAATCTGTGACGTTTTGGCAAATCTACAGAATCGATATGTTGAAACCGTTTAAGCACAGCATTGGAATATATTTAACAGGATTGATAATTAGTATTTCTTCATATCAAAAATAGTAAACTTCACCCAAATGGAAACTCTGATTCTCTGACCGATAAAGCCCTACTTGTCACAAGATGCGTCCACCAGACGACGTACAACCTCTTTGATAGATAACCCCAAGGCCCAGAGTTCCAACCGCAAACGCATCAAACATGCCTGCTAATATTTCCTACGCTCAAGCCACATCAGTGAGACAGAAACGTTGTCGTATCGATACAAGATAATTGACACGCAAATAATATTTTTTAAGGCTGTTTTCACAACAGACAGGTTTCGTACAAACAGTTTCATATGTAAGTTTACCAAACAGTATGGAACGCAGGTATTTTTTTAAACCCGGCAATCGTTTTATTGCCATATACTTTTTTGGGTGGATCACCCTTATCATTAAGGGGTATGTAAAATAGCTGTTGTGGATTCTCAGACCAACCCGATATGCACGAAAAAATTCATACGAATCATCCAGCCGTTTCGGAGGAGTTTGGCAACAGACACCGCGCCACAAGAATTTTATACATTAGAATTTACAGAGTAAATAATGTAGTAAGTGTTTTTGAACTTGTGACAGCCTTTACTGACATTACGGCTGATTATTATCTCGTAGATGCGCTGCGCCCGTCTGTGTGAGTGTGTCAGTTCTAACGATTAGCTCCTAAATTCAAAATTTAAACTCATCTTTTTACGTTGACGACATCGCCTGCATATTTTCTCATTTTGTATGGGGTAGTAGTAAAAAGCGCCCAAGCGACGAGTGTAAAACCTACTGGAACGTGTGTTGGGGTACTGTTTGTAGCAAGCTTATATGTATACTGTGACCTCACGGCGCGGCGTGACGTGAGATTTTTCCTATATCAAAATAATATAATTCATGTCCTATAGACAAGTGTGTTAACAGTGAATAGGAGCATTATCTCTGCTAGGATCCCAGCTAGCTATCAGATGGGACATTGTGCAATTGTGTGATGGCTGGAGTGGAAACCGGAAGAGGGGCAGATAGCGGATATTGTATGCCGCGTGTAACGACCATCGCTGTCACACTTGTTAATCAACATGTACATAGGCTCACGCCTGTATTCCCCGAAGTTGTAAGCAGAGGTGTTATAATAACAACACCCACTTTTCACCGAAGATGATTATGTGCCAACGTGACAGATGGTGAGTCTATCGCCGTCTCAGGAACTAAATAAACGTTTTGGATTTACACCTCAGACATATGCAGGTTTCCTAACGATGTTTTCCCTTCACCGCAAAGCACGTGGGGTGAAATCAATGCAAATTAGTTTTTTAAGAAAAACTCATTGGTACAGGCCCCACTGGGATTCGAACTTGCTTAATCAACAAATAGAATGGTTATCCGGCTTTGGTAATAACCTAGTTTTAACCTTTTCTACTACAATATTAAACAGGACAAATAATGCAGCTGAGAGACAGCGTTTCTCCGCTCGCTACATAGATGGCGCTACTCGCTAACAATTGCAATCTTGAGTACAAATACACGCGAACCTAAATTGCGCAATAAGAGTTTTCGAATTGCAGTATATATATAAGTTCCCAACTGGAACAGTGGGAGTCATCCCCCAGCAACGCCCTAAGCCGAGGTCCGAGCCCCTCACCGGGGTGCCCTTAGCTGTGTTGCTTAGTTTAAGCAGTGGAGGTAACTCCCCCCTACCAAAAAAAAAAAAATATCGTAAAAAAAAAAGGTGGGAGTCACACTTCCCCAGACATGACACCCGTCTGGATTGAAGATCTTTGCTCGGGATGAGCATGATCACTCGCTCTCCTCACATTAGTTATTGCAGGCAGTATTGCAATGTCTTACAACTCACAATTATTTTGTAAGATTATTAGAATGTTGTATTTAAATAAGTTAATACCGATAACACAAGATAATATCTAACTGTGGAAACAATTGAACCATGGAAAGTGCATAGAAAGTGTGCGTCGGAGTTGAACTAACAACAACCAAGCACCCAGACCCACCTTCACCTTGCAATGATAATGTTACAAAGGTCAATTAAACTGGTCATGATATCCATTATAGTCTGAGCCGTGGTTTGTATGAACGAGAGTGTTAAGAGGGATCTGGGAGCCTGGCTGGGTTTTAAGAGCATCGCGAAATAAATCAATGTTAGATCGAAGAGCGATTTCATGGTGAATATACGATCTAATATTGGACGTGTTTTATTGGGAACACCATACAATCTAAGGGTACCTTATCGATTCAATCCAATATCAACTGCACGAATTAGGATAACAAAGTTTACTTTCTTTTGAACTTTCAATGTCTATCTATATCTTCTATACAGATAAGTTAAAATGAAGTGTCGGTTTGTAACTCCATATTGACAGACTTCAGTAAATTCACTTGCGAAAAAATCTGCCCATCTTTCTGGCTGACTGTATTCCTGCCTATATACTAAAATATTGCCAATAAAAAAAAATATGTTTGTTTGTTACATACTCTTTCACGCAAAAGCTACTGAATAGATTTTGATGAAACTACAATAATATATTAACAAATATATAATAATAATATCTTTACAAATTAGTAGTATACATATTGCTTAGGTATACTACTATGGATATTGTGTGAATTATGTAGAATAAAAAGAAAGGTCAAATCCTACGCAGATGGAGTAGCGGGCACTAGCTACTGTATCATAAAGTAATAACACAATAGTAACTTTTATAAGTCATGGTGTATAGAATTTCATCCGGCTCGAAGGACCATTGAATTTTATGTTTGTTTAAATGACAGGAACCGTGGTGGGCCTGCACCAAAGAGTTTTACTAAAAAAAGCTTATGTGCTCTGATTTTATACCACGTGCTTTATTGTGAAGGAAAACATCGTGAGGAAACCTGCATATTTCTGAGAAGTAATTCAAAGACGTATAGTGCCTGAGACGGCGATGGGCTCAAACTTTATCACGTTGGAACCTGATAATTTTCGGTGAAATGTGGGTGTTGTTGTTACAACACCTCTGCTTACCCCTTCAGGGATCCTTGCCATCCCAGAAGCAATCCATGGCAGCGTTATGACTTTGATCCGCAAACGAGGGGATCCAAAAATAATTAATGCCTATAAATTATTAAAATATAGTATTTTATAAATTAAATAATATACTTAGTAAGAGCCATGTTGTTTGCAGACAAAATGTTTAACATTTTGAAGTGGGTGAAATATGCTATGGACCTTTTATTTTAAACAACATCTTTTGTAATGATATTTCATGTAAATAAATTATTCTATTCTATGCATTATACTTGCATCCAGAAAATTACCCACTGTAAGCAAAGGACAGGATTTTTTTGATTAGTGACGTTTTCGGGATTGGTTTACTGAAACTTTCAGTAGCAAAGTTTCACTTGTTACATGAAACAATCCATAAAGAAAATGAATTTATATTACGACACATTGTTTATTAAAGTAACTAAAAACTAATTACAAGTAGAAAACTTGGCCCAAATCGGTGTCTCTCGGGATCGTGCCAAGAAGGCTGGCAGCATTGCCACGTTGAATAGCAATGCTGATTCTCTGAGCGAGAAAAGCCCCAGCCCGCTTGTCACGAGAAGCTTCTACCAGACGACGTGCAACCTCTTTGAAAAGTTGATGAGCATCTGGACCCCAAGGTCCCAGAGTTTCAACCGCAAACGCAGAAAATATGTATCCTTGACCGATAAATACATAAATACAAGTTTTTATCACAAATACCATTGACAAACTACAAATAAAAAGTTAAACAAAATAAAAAGTGCGTAGTGAATGTACTGCTGCTTCACATCCTCCCCTTGACCCAAAACCTAACTGAATTGGTTGAAATTTTTCAACAAGATCTGGGAGGATGTGCTTGCAGCATACTTTGGAGACTATTCTGCGTAAAGTACTGCCAACGGCAATGGGCCTTATACCTCCATCCTTCTTTTTGAGAGCACAAAGATTGGCCCCAAAAAGAATGTCACGGATATCCGGATGAACAGTATTTTGTAAAATAAAATTTACTAATTTAGTTATATCACCCAACAATGTCTTGCCAGCGTCTCCATTGGAGCCACAAAGCAAGTCCTTCAGGTGCTGTGGAGTGAGTCCATCAAGGCCGCCGGCTGATCCGTTCTTGAATGACATAATTGCTGCCAAAACATCTTTCTCTAAAGCCTGAAGGGAATTTAAGTTGTCAGTAGAAGGAGCTAATAAGGGAGCTGGAGAAGATGGATGTTTATCAAGGAGGGCCGAAAGAGTCTCTGGACAGTCGGGGGCGATGACGTCGTTTGAGAAAAGTATGTGTGCAGCACCTTTAAGGTCACCATCACTAATTTTGGATTCTACGATTTGGCGTACATCTGGGAGGGTTCTTTGTTTGAATTGGTGATGGGGTATTGCATTTATTGACATGTTACAATTTTCTTTTATAGCTTGGGTGGCCGAAATGGTTCTGTTGGTAGCTGGGTTGATGTGGAGAATTTTGAATGGTGAGACTAAAAATTGTTCCCAGGCGCGGACGGAGTTTTCCTTTAAAACGTTGTTGATGAGTTGTGAAAATATCTGTGCCACGGAGGGTCTTGCGCCCCGTGGTATACGCTTGATTAATGGTAATGAGCATTTTAGGTTGCTTAAAGTTTGCCAAATAGAGAGTGAAGGATGGGTATCGGATAAAGATGTAGATGCGGGTTGCATTGTCGACATTGACAATGTGGTGGGGTCTGGAGGCTCACCTTGGTCGGACTTCTTGTGAGCCCTGCCAATGTGAACTGCCAAACCTCGCGGGCCTTTGAAGAAACGTGCCTGAGAACAATGTGGGCATTGCACAAGAGACGGTTCGCCGCTAAACTGGCATCCTACATCGGTACCAGGACCGGCTGCCTGCGACATCGTCAGATGAATAATATGGGTACATACAGTATAAAATAAAAACAATAAAAATCACACACAAAAAACTACACTACAATAAACTAAGGTAAACACGGATAAAGTACACGAAATTGTTAGTAAATAACAGTTTTTCACTGTTGACATATGTCATAGCCGGCACATGTAGGGCGCCGCCGCCAGCAGCCGCTGCCGCGGCAACCGGGACGCCGATCGCCGTAACCTTGGCGACGGCGTCCCTCGCTTAAGGCGCCGGTTGCAGGGATGCTGGGTGGTTGCAGTGTTCGTTCACTCCGATATGTTCCAGACTTTCTTCTTCAAATTCAAATTTTAATTTAATTTATTTCCCCTTTTTCTTATATTTGTGCATGGCGAATTCCATATAAGAATTCTATTTTAAACAATTGTATAGATTAATATTATCATTTCTTTAAAAAAATTATTTTATTTATATTTTGACGTGACGTCCGTTCTCTTCACTAAAATCATTCGACCCTCCCTTGGGGACGTCCAGATTGACTGTTGCGCCGATGCCAGGGTGGCTTGGTCTGCAGCTTGTCCGAGTGAAAGCTTTCCTCTAAATCCCAAATCCCAAAGGCAATGGGACGAGCCGCTCTGCGAAATAGCTCACTTTAATCTAATCCAAACAAGTGAAGCTAGCGCAGAAAAGGCCCGTCTCCTTGCCGTCTCTGAACATGAGTCGGGGTACTGGCTCCAGGCACTACCATCTGCCAACATCGGTACTATGCTCGACAACATTTCATTTTCATTAGCTGCCAGCCTGCGACTTGGCTGCAAAACGAATGAGCCCCATCGCTGTGTCTGCGGGGAAGACGTCGACCAATTTGGTCACCATGGCCTCTCTTGTCGCCGCAGTGCGGGTCGCCTATCCCGACATTCCACTTTGAATGACGTCATTCGTAGGGCTTTTGTCACCGTCAACGTGCCAGCAACTCTAGAACCGATTGGTATTGCACGAGACGATGGCAAAAGACCTGACGGGATGACGTTAATTCCCTGGAGTGTCGGGAAGCCCCTTGTGTGGGACGCGACCTGCGTGGACACACACTTGCTCGCTGCCACTTAAACTCGACATCGAAGCAAGCAGGGGCGGCGGCAGTGTGTGCAGAAAACCTCAAGCGGCGGAAATATGCAGATATCAGTCATAATTGTATATTTCTGCCGTTTGGGGTTGAGACTTTGGGGCCATGGGGGCCAAATGCGAAGGTCCTTTTTAAGGATCTTTCAAAACGCCTGGTTGACGTCTCTGGTGACCGTCGAGCTGGTTCTTACCTCGGTCAGAGGATTAGCTTAGCGATCCAGCGAGGTAACGCAGCCAGCTTACTGGGCACCATTCCCGCAGACACTAATTTAAATTCCGTGTTTTATTTATAATTTTTATTTTTATTATATTTTTCCTTTTTCATTGTTAGCAATAAGTTACTCAAATGTTATATTTCATGTACATAAATAAATACTAATAAATAAAAAAAAATAAAATGAATAAATAAATCATAAACTTATTTACAGTGATTTCACACCACGTGCTTTATGGTGAAGGAAAACATCGTGAGGCAACCTGCATATTTCTGAGAAGTAATTCAAAGACGTATGTATGGTGCCTGAGACGGCGATAGACTCACCATCTGTCACGTTGGCGCTTAATCAAATTCGGTGAAAAGTGGGTGTTGTGATTACAACACCTCTGCCTACCCCTTCGGGGAATACAGGCGTGAGCATGTGTATGTATGTATAACAATGGTGTCACCCGCGACTGCGCCCGCGTTTTCAAGTACGTGTCTTACTACGTACTCGTATGTCCAGTGTCTGAGACAACGATGGACTCATGTCACGTTAGCACTCATCTGCAGTGAAATTTGGGTGTTGTAACACTTGGCCGTCGGAAACCCTTCTGGCATGAGCATATTTGTTTAATATAGGGTAGTCTTTAAGCGCTGTTTTTGTCACAGATAATAAGCTGATGGACATATTATCAATTTATTTATCTTTTTAATTTTAATACTTGCTATTCATTTATGTGATAGTGTAGTTGTGAGAGGTAAGTAAAGGCTCGATTCTTATGGATGATATCTGGAACATAAGAGACTGTTGACTATTCTTCTCAGTAAAAGCAACCTTCCGAACCTGGCGGTAGTATGTATAATACTTTGTTAAAAGTCTAATCAAATAAAGATATTTTGAATATTAATTAGTTAATTATAAGGGTTAAGTACCGTTCCTTGTATATATTAAAAAACATTATAATAAAAAAAACAAATTTTAATACTTTTTCTCTGCCTGGCGAATAGATAGATGGAAAGCCGTCGGTCTGTCTGTCTGTTTGTTCCGAATAATCTCTGAAACAGCTAGATCGATTTTATTGGGACTTTCACAGGCTGATAGCTAATGTTACAAGGAGTAAACTTAGGCTACTACTTTTATTTAAAAAAAAATTTTTTTTTTCATTACATAGAGACACTTCAATTTTATTTATCTGTATAGATATGATACAGTTTACAAAGTGCGTAATTGTATTATCAACTTGCGCAACATAGCCGTGTGCGCAGCGGATGGACATCCGACTTTAGTAACGCACTTTACGATAAATCACTATTTATCGATATTGCGAAACGTAATTTTATTAATTACGTTAGTTTGATGTTATAAAATGGTTTTGAAAAATAATATGCGAAAGCTCACTACATACAGGTCCCGCAGGGGTAAGAAAAGTGTATATATAACACCCACCTTTCACCGAAGATGTCAGAAAAAAGTGGTGCAAAAGACGGAGTCCATCGCAGTATCAGTACCATATATGGCTTTTAACACGCTTTTTATCATCAATATGACCAAAAAATGGAATGTATATAATACTTAATAGTTTAAAAAAACTAGTAAACACGCTTTATGTAGAAAACCTAACTATAAAAGAAAATAAAAATTAATTGTAAACAGTATATTTTTTTAGTAAAAATGTATTCTATTTAAAAAAAAGGTCCTAATTTCGATAATATTTTTAAAATAACCCCTATTTTACCTAACTTTCACTACTATAAAGTTATATTTATTAAAAAAAAATTACACTGTACTTCATTCAAAGTTTCTTTCTACTGTTTTGTTATTTAAATCAATGTGGAAGTTAGCCTATAACTTGAACTTTATCAGGTTTCACGAGCAGTGCGAATAAGTAACTAATTCGTCGCGATAATCCTATTAAGACAAAACGAGTAAGGTATCCGGCTGCCATGGATTCTATCCAGCGACTTTGTTATCTATAAAGTCATTTAAAATGCTTAATAATGAAAGTATAGTAAAGACTAAAATAAAAATACTATTAAAATTATTTTTTGTATCTGTTGGTCTGTTAGTTCCGGCTAATCTATAAAACGGTTGGTCATATTTTAATGGGGCTTTCAATGGCAGATACATAACATAAGTTTTTAGATAAACTCATTGATACAGGGCCCGCTGGGATTCGAGCGTCGCTGGCATAGCAGGCTCTTCTCGTATATCTTATTTATTTATGGTTATTCAATATTGAATACATTTACATTACTTACAATAGCACTTTTAGAATCTTAATAAAATGTTTCAACAATTACAGAAGACCACTGCATACACTATATCTATATATACCCTGTCAGTCTAAAATAATATAGTGACTAAGATCATTAACACTTGAAATTTTAAAGACTATACTATATATATATAATATTTACAGAATATTACAAATGAAACCAAATGTGTACGTGAAGTTATCATAGTGAAAATCTGTTAATTTGGAATTACAAACACTTACATTTTATTTATCTGTATAGATTATAATGCATACAGTACAGTGCAGATTATAATGCATACGATAGCTTGCAGAAGAAAGATGTGTATTAATTAGTAACGCTGTCATGGGTGGGCAGTTTGGAGAGCACTTTGGACGCACTGACATTGGCCCCGCAAGGCTTACTTGTGTAACCAACTTCATTCGAGTTCAACACTCGGCTACGCTCATTATTACAATTTTATTCGACTTACGAAATTCTTTTTTTGTTTGAAATAAGGGTCACGGCTGGCTAATCGTATTTAACGGTTAGGGACAAGTTTGTTCCGGTGTTATTTTTATCGATAGAATTTGATTTCTAATTACGCACATCACTAGTGGTTGATGGTTTTATATATATTTTTTTCTTTTTTAATGTATTCAAAGGTTTCCTGCCAGTTACATATGCATACAATTTACGATATTAGCACAGTATAAATATAAGCGTCATAAGCAGTAAGGAATACGCTTATTTTTAGAAATAAGAATGTTGCTCCATTGAGCGTGAGGGTTGTCAATCTTAAAGATTTTAATTATAACTTTTTTATTTATTGTCAATATACTGTAGATTTGTCGTTTGTTGTTTTCGTGAATTTTTGATAAGTCGGTAAAACACGTAAATAACGTTAGTATACGCGATCGAACATGACCTAACACCCCTTATTGAGGCTACTGCGATTCTGCTAATTAAGTCAAAGTCAAAGTCAAAAGTATCTTTATTCGATTAGACTTTTTACAAAGTACTTTATAATCGTCAGAATGACATAATTATACAGGATTATACATGCTACCGCCAGGTTCGGAAGGTTGCTTTTACTGAGAAGAACCTGGCAAGAAACTCAGTAATTACTCTTTTCAAAAATATTATACAATTTAAAGAATACAAAATAAATAATTTGAAAAAACCGTGAGCTCATGGACAATATTCCAATGCACAAATGTCAATAATCTCACATATGTGTATTTCGTACGTGTGTGTGTGTGTAATTTTGAACGATTTGTTCGTAGATTTATATTTATACTAGCTGTGCCCTGCGGTTCCACCCGCGTAGATTTAATTTGATTCTCGCGGAACCCTAAAAGTTTTTTTTTAAATAAAAGTATCCTTACTCCTTGTAATATTAGCTATCTACCAGTGAAAGTCCCGATAAATCGGTCACACAGTTTTTTTTTAAATATTTCTTTTAATCAATACCGTATAAACTTTCATATGAATTTAGTGAAAAGCTGTTTGGAATTACAAACAGACATTAAACATTTATATAACCTGTATAGATTATGATATTAGTATGGATTATAAGTTGTCTTATATCCGCTAGTAAACTTTATAACATAACATTGAAACCTCACAAGAACGGTACTTGTATATTGTATACATCAAAGTAGAAACCGCAAGAAGCCAACATTATTCTAGTGTTGGGCTAAACGCAGACACTCCCACGTTCTTGCTAGGGCTGTAAAACCGATAAAACCGTTAAATTTACCGGCAACTGTCATACACACAATAACCGTTAACTAACTCACAAAGCATTGTTTATTTCTTTGCAATAGTGGAAAATTGTTTTACCTACATAACTGTGATTTGGTATTTAGTTGAAATTAATATGAGTGTAATCAGAAACGCGGAGATGTTCCTTGTTGTTATATACAAGAAACTCGTTTTGTTACAAGTGTTATTAGATAGAGACGCAATTGGTTATTGGAAAGTTTCGCAATTTTGAGATCGGAGTTACAGCATTTTTTTTTCCATCACCACAAGTGAAGAAATGTTCAATATTCATAATTCCCTTGCGAAGGCTCAAATAGAATAATAATTTCTCATTTTAATTTTCATTTACAGCACCCACTTTTTACCAAGTTGGAAGGAATTAGGAGTAATTTTGGCAACGATTACTTAAGAAATAGGGCTCCACAAAATGAAGCATAGTCGGGTGAAACTTGGCAACGATTACTTAAGAAACAGGGCTCCACAAAATGAAGCATAGTCGGGTGAAACTTGGCAACGATTACTTAAGAAATAGGGCTCCACAAAATTAAGCATAGTCGGGTGAAACTTGGCAACGATTACTTAAGAAATAGGGCTCCACAAAATGAAGCATAGTCGGGTGAAACTTGGCAACGATTACTTAATAAATAGGGCTCCACAAAATGAAGCATAGTCGGGTGAAACTTGGCAACGATTACTTAAGAAACAGGGCTCCACAAAATGAAGCATAGTCGGGTGAAACTTGGCAACGATTACTTAAGAAATAGGGCTCCACAAAATGAAGCATAGTCGGGTGAAACTTGGCAACGATTACTTAATAAATAGGGCTCCACAAAATGAAGCATAGTCGGGTGAAACTTGGCAACGATTACTTAATAAATAGGGCTCCACAAAATGAAGCATAGTCGGGTGAAACTTGGCAACGATTACTTAATAAATAGGGCTCCACAAAATGAAGCATAGTCGGGTGAAACTTGGCAACGATTACTTAATAAATAGGGCTCCACAAAATGAAGCATAGTCGGGTGAAACTTGGCAACGATTACTTAAGAAATAGGGCTCCACACGAAATTAAACATAGTTGGGTGAAACCGCGTCTCAGCTTGCCTATATCTACATATATAAATAAAATTGAAGTGTCTATTTGTAATTCCAAAATAACAGCTTTTCACTAAATAATCAAAATCATATGTAAGAATATATGGTACTAACATAAAGAAACCTATTTTAATTTGTTTTCTCTTATTGTCTGTCTGTTTGTTTATCTCCGAAACGGCTGGACCGACTTTCACTGGTAGATAGCTAATTTTACGAGGAGTAACTTAAGGTACTTTTATTTATAAAAAAACATTAGGATTCAATGTACCAATGAGATTTTCTAAAAAAACTTATGTACAGTGATTTCACACCACGTGCTTTACGGTGAAGGAAAACATCGTGAGGAAACCTGCATATTTCTGAGAAGTCATTCAAAGACGTATGTTTAGTGCCTGAGACGGCGATAGACTCACCATCTGTCACGTTGGCACTTAATCAAATTCGGCGAAAAGTGGGTGTTGTGATAACAACACCTCTGCCTACCCCTTCGGGGAATACAGGCGTGAGCATATGTATGTATGTATGTATGTACATTAGGATTCCGCGGGTCATGATGAAAATACTGAATACAAAACAGATTTGTGGAAAAAAAGGAATTGTTTAGGTAAATGCTAGAAAAAACTTGGCATATTATCTCTGTATCTTGGCATATTGTGTGGTAACGTGGTAGAAACACGCGTGTCGTGTTATCACAGAGCAATGAACAGTTTCAGGGGCGGCGTCACAGCTGCCCCGGGGATGTGCCCCGGCAAAGTGTGGGGGGACACCGGTGCGTTCTATCAGAGTACCCGGAGTCACCCCTGAGCACTGAGGATGGCCACCGGGGGGGGGGGGGTTTAGTGCGGTAAGAAAAAAAAAAAAAAAAAAAAAAAAAAAAAAAAAAAGAGCAACAGTCTCTGTATAGTCTCTATAGTCTGTATTTTTCAATTGTATTCTCGTTTCATGCTACCGCCAGGTTCGGAAGGTTGCTTTTACTGAGAAGAACCTGGCAAGAAACTCAGTAATTACTCTTTTAAAAAATATTATACAATTTAAAGAATACAAAATAAATAATTTAAAAAACGTAAGCTCATGGACAATGTTCCAATGCACAAATGTCGATAAAAATTAACATAACTAAAAATCTTCACATCTACTTATAACTAAATGCGTAGCTTGAGATGACCAGCCCCCACAAGCAGCACCTGTTCACAAGTATGACGTGAATGCCAGCCATTGACCTCCTAGATTCCCCTATTGCTATGCCTCCTGTTTGTAGTAGTAAGCTTATATATTTAATACAAGCTGTGCCCCGCGGTTACAACTGCGTAGTAACTCCGTTTTTTATATAAAAGTATGCTAAGTTAATCCTTTAAACATTAGCTACCAGCCAGTGAAAGTCCCATTGAAAAGCCGTTTCGGACATTACTCGGATCAAACAGACAGACAGAGACATTTTTTAATTGTTTTTCTTTATATGAGAACCGTACATACTTTCATAGCAATTTAATGAAAAGGTGTTAAGTTGGTATTTCAAAAATATTTTATTTAACTGTATAGATTTATTCTGCGACATTTCTATACATTATTGCAATTAAAAATAAAATATTTTGAGATCTGTTGTCTATTTGAGAATAGATCTGTTATAACGTACAAAAATGTTAAAGGCACTTGTTTATAGTTTTTTGTTGAAATATATAAATATAAATATATATATGCTCACGTTTTGTAATTGTAACAACGACGACATTTGACCGAAAATAATTTTAATTGTTAAAATAATTTTCAAAATAATCCTTGAAGTGGCAACCCTGAACGGAATCAGACATATAGAGGAATTTAGAAACGTCTAGATCTTTGAAGGAAGCTAATAATTCCGTTATTGAGCTGGCTAATTACATTTTATGAGACGGATGCACACGAAAATTACAAGCAATCATTTACTAATTAGACAAACGTATCTCAATCTTAAATACATCTGGCATGTTACTATATATATTGGTTTCACATGCTTTAACGATGACGAAAACTCATACCCCATAGATGGAAATCGCCTTCAAATACAGATAAATAAAATTGCTGATGTTCAGCAGGAGTGACTCGAGCGCCGGAAATATGCTTGCAATGGTCAAGGATACATATTTTCTGCGTTTGCGGTTGAAACTCTGGGGCCTTGGGGTCCAGATGCTCATCAACTTTTCAAAGAGGTTGCACGTCGTCTGGTAGAAGCTTCTCGTGACAAGCGGGCTGGGGCTTTTCTCGCTCAGAGAATCAGCATTGCTATTCAACGTGGCAATGCTGCCAGCCTTCTTGGCACGATCCCGAGAGACACCGATTTGGGCCAAGTTTTCTACTTGTAATTAGTTTTTAGTGTTAAAATAAAAAAATAAAATTAGAGTGTCTGTTAGTAATTTCAGAATAACAGCTTTCCACTAAATGCATATGAAAGTATATATGGTACAGTTCAAATCAAAAAAAAACTGGCTGTCTATCTGTTTGTCCCGGATAATCTCTGGTACGGCAGGACTGAAATAAGCCATCCATGCAATTAAGACTACAGGCTACAACTACATTCCCGTATTCCCCGAAGGGGTAGGCAGAGGTGTTGTTATCACAACACCCACTTTTCACCGAATTTGATTAAGTGCCAACGTGACAGATGGTGAGTCTATCTCCGTCTCAGGCATACATACGACTTAGTACTTCTTAGACACATGCAGGATTCCTTACGATGTTTTCCTTCATCGTAAAGCACGTGGTAAATAATAAAGATTTCAACATTTAATTGAAGTAATTAATATGCAATTATGTGCACACAGCTAGATATAAAGACGTATGTAAATAAAACCCGTTCATTATTTTGAATGCTGATCTAAATGTCTCGCGTTAATTTCTAAATTATTTATGACTTTCTAATCTATGATTGCCAAATGCATTTCCTTATGGCAAATATGATTACTCGCTTTATTCTACGAGTATATAATAATAACCGAAGGAAAATCTTATATATGTGGGATTGATGAAATGAGTTTGTATGCGATAATAAAAGGCGATGTTTAAAAAGTTAAAAATGGAAATGGAAAATAAAAAATAAATGAGGAAAATAAAAAGACGAGGGAAGACGTGAAAGATAAAATACGGGAGTAGAATTTTATTTTTATTTTCTTGTGTTCTAAATAAAACGAAAAGACAAAGTAAAGATATTATAACGTTTATTATATTCAAAGTTGAGACAGTTGCAAGTTGGAGAATGATGTGGTGACCAGAATTGAAAAAAGTATGTTGAGATGGTTTGGACATATCGAAAGGATGAGTGAAAGGCGATTAACGAAACAAATTTATAGAGCGAATGTGACCGGAAGTGTCGGTAGAGAGCGTCCAAGGAAGAACTACTATGACCAAATTAATAGTATTTTTCAGAAAGGTCTAATTCGAAGCACTCGTAACCGAAGAAAGTGTATGAAGAGATGCATGAATGTGGATGAAGCGAAAGAAGTATGTAAGGATCGTATCATGTGGCAAACGGTGGTCTCTGCCTACCCCCATGGGATACAGCCGTGAGCATATGTATGTATGTATGTATTTTATTCAAAAAAATAAGACCGAATATAATTTAGTGCCAACGTGGCAAATAGGAGTCTATCACCGTCTCAGACACAATAAATACGTCTTTGAATAACTTATCAGACATATGGTGCCTCACAATGTTTTCCTTCACCGTAAAGCACGTGGTGTGAAATCACTGTACATAATACGAACTAAGAAACTCATACTCATAGGTTATGAGACATCAAACTCTGAGCTCCACGTTGCCGTGCACGAATATTTTGATCATGTGCGTAAAGCGCATTCGAAATTTGTGAATATCAACGTTACATGTTGGGACACTGATAAAAAATCTACCTAATTAAACGAAGTCACTACTGACTACTAGTGAAGTACCGGTATAATATTAAATGATTATTAATGTGAAATAGTGCAGTCATCGCGTGCTCTGTTACAGACAAATGGCATTTGTCGTAAACAACAATTAATCCATCGTAACATAACAGGGCATTAGCCATCTTTAAATTATGGTAATTAATGACACACTAATAAATCTGAGCACAGGGAATAATGACACTTTCGAACACGACGATACACGATAGAAGTGTTTATTTGCGAAGAAATGAAAAGGTATATGTGACGACAAATCTTTTTTTTTTTTTATTTTATATTAGTGCACAGCGCTATCTAAGCATACCATGTACTTTGGGTACCAGACAACGGTTATATACGTTTTTTAAATATATATTCTTATAATATTATTATTAATAGCCGTGGTGGCCTCGGGCTTTGAGCAGCTACGTAAGCGACAGAAGTTCGAATCCCAAAAGCAACCAAATTATCAATGGATTTTTCTAAAAAAACTTATGAGCAGTGATTTCACACCTGCTTTACGGTGAAGGAAAACATTGTGAGGAAACCTGCATATGTCTGAGAAGTCATTCAAAGACGTTAAAAAAAAATACTAAGCTATTTCATAAAAATACCAAGTAGCGCTAGAATATTTTTCGCATTAAATCACGCATAAAAAACTCAATAAATTGCAAATTAAAATGAGAGGAAAAAAAAGTCTAGTGAAGTGTAAATAACCACTAAACCAACGGTGTCTTCATTTGTAATGTTGACACCTAATTATCGGTGAAACGTGGGTGTGACCTTTAGGGACTTGTGGGAAGATAAGTTACTTATAAGTACTATTTGTTTTCCATAAATTGGGAATCGATGTTGACTAATGAGTTGTTTGAATAGGATAGGGCAACGTAATGGGTTTCCCTCCCACGGTTTGTGTGATGTGATTAATAGCTGTCATTATGTGGGACGCAAATTAAAAGCATATTTATTGCTTCTAAAAGTTTATCTTAGTTTATTAATCGACAAAACATTGAAAACCAATCTAGCATTGATTGCTTATGATACATTAATGGATGAGAAGAGCGTGCGGAAGGAGTTTATAAGGAGAAGTCTGTTTGTAGTAATGGTCTCCTACTGAATTTCGGTTACGGTGGCTAATCTCAACGAGGATCAGCCAACTGCGCAGGAGATATTATAGTGCACAAGTGTGTGCGCAATCACAGGTGCACTCTTTATTCCCTCACTCTCATAGTCCGATGGGAGGCAATCCGACACGACCGGAGAGATCAGGCGTAGGACCAACGGTGCAACGTGCGTTCCGAGGCACGGGGGTGGAAACACCGCCAACTTCCAAACTCCGGGCATTTTATTGTGAATTTCTTGACAGAAAAACCCAATATCTATTTTTGACTCCATCTGGGAATCGAACCACTAGACCAACGACGAAGTTAACTGAATGTATTACCACTGACTAAGAAGGATAATCATTTGCCGTGTTGTGAACATGTTACACGGACGGAGATATGCCGTTCTGATCCCCATGTATGACCCTCTGGGGGATCAATTTTAGAGTGAGGACAATGTTGCCAAAAAAGTTTTCTTTATTAATATAGATGGTAACAAAGGGAGAGGAAGCTTAAGAAACGATGGATGGATCGTGTGAAAGATGATATGGCTTAGGGAGTGAATACAGATATGGCTGATAGAGGCATGGAAGAGAAGAACACATTCCGCCGGCCATAAATGACAATGGATAAGGACAGGATGATCATAAATGTAGAGAGCGGAAAAGATATGTATGCAGAAGAGAAATATTTTTAGGGTTATCACGCCAGGGTCACAGGTTCGAGATTCAAGACCAGTCTTGGCTCTCCTGGTTGTGAATGTCAAGGAAGGGATGAGAGGTAAATACCCGATTTCAACAGCCAGCCGGATCTGGCCCCCTTTTAGTCGCCTCTTACGCAAAATTCTTAGACCCTGGCTATAAACATAGTACCATAAACTTAGACGACACGCGTACAATGTGTCTGTATTTGACAGCGAATGTGACGTTTATCAGACAGACGACGGAGACATGTTAAAAAAGTAAATAGAGAAAAAAACTATGAATAGTTGAAGGAAAAGTGTGTGTCACATAACATAACATTGTTGTTTAAAAGCGTGTGTTTCTAGTCTGTGTGTGAATGTCACGATGGCATGAGAAGTGTTTTTTTTATTTGATTTACAATAACTGTTCAATCTACAAGTCTAGAGGAATTAATAAACACTTGTTTCAATGTTTTTAGCGAAAGAAATCCAGATGTACGTACGTAATTGATATCGGTATAAATATCTAATTGACTAATAAAAACGTTGTGTAAGTTTTACGACACGAAATGTTAATAATAAATATATACAATTATTATTAATTATGCATGTAAGTATCGCGGATACACTAATCAATAAAACGAAAAAGGAAATAAAAACGATTAGATAAGTAACAGTGTAAAATACCAATAAACTTCAACACTACCGAACTATTTGTACGTAATCCAATTTGCACTAAAAAATAATCGCCACTAATAAAAAATAAATTTGCACTAAATATAAAATGTCACATCACTATTGCAAAGTTTCGCTGAATCCAAATACGTTTTTTTTTTTAAATGTTAGTAACATCACGCGCGCCGCCGGCGGCGACTAAAGTCGGGTTAAGACTGAGTGGGTATTGCGCCGCGTATCTGATGGGTGGAAGCAACGAAGCCTTAAATGGTAGTGAATGACGTCGCGGCTTATGATAAAACAACCATTTACGTACGTGAGACATTATTGGCTAATTAATAATTCCTTGCTATTTATTTGTGACTTGGTCGCGTGAAATACGAGTAAGTTTCGGGATATTGAGGTCTACGGTGAAGGTAATAACAACAAGGGACCTATGATCGTTTAAGCAGCGCGTATTAAGAACTTCTTAGCTTTGACGTTTGCTACGGTACAAAAATGAAACATCAAAGTTCAGAAATTCTTGATACGCTCTGCTTAAACCGATGATGTGTGCCCCAAGGCGTGTGCGTCAAGTCGAAGGAGGAGCTCGTGGCACAGTTGCTATTGCGCATATCATTCGATCAGCGAAGTTAAGCAACTCTAACCCTAGCCAGTAATTGTATAGGTGACCGCCTGAGTTCCCTCCGTGCCTCGGAGAGCACGTTAAGCCGTCGGTCCCGGTTGCTAATTTATCATCTTTGGCAATCGTTACAGCTCAGTCAGAGGCCATAAAATATTCTGATAACTAGTTTAACCCAGATCATAGATTTTCTTCGTCAAAGGGGTTGCAAAGGTCAGATGGCAGTCACTTCGTATAAAAATACAATGTATGGGAGGCCAAGGAAATGATGGTGTGTGCCCCAAGTATTTAGGTCATGATATGTCGACGCTTGACCATGCGTTTAATCGTGGCTCTAAATGTGTTCATCCATTTTCGAAAGCCTGAGGTTCTCAGGTATCCAATAAGGCTTTCCGAAAATCAACCTCTAAGGGAGTTAGGTAGGGGTTCGTTTGTGAATCTCTCAGCCACGCAGGCAAAGCTGCGGGCAAGAGCTAATACCTATATCAAACTACCTAAACGTAATCAATAATGTTGTTAATGACGGCATCATAGCTCAGTGACCAGCTCTTCTAATTCTTTCTTCTTCTGTAGTCTTGTCTGCTAAATTATGAGTCGTGGGATCGATCCCGACTGAAGGCAGTTTGTGTATCATACGTGGACTTTAATCTTGGAACTTCTATATAATTCAGGTGGACATAGTACTTAACCAAAATATTTAGACATTACCTATTTTTTGCCCCCAAGAATTATTATAGACAACCCAATCGGGTACTCTAATCGAGTCAATTTAATAATCTATGTGGATTATGATAAAACTAATTATAGGTAAATCCTTGATTGATTCCTTAATAGGTTAATAAATCGGCTTATCTTACTTAAACCACCGGATGTCATATCAACGTAATACGGGTGATCAATGTGGAAAATACAAATTGCCACGCCATACCTACCGACTGCTAACTTTGATTTGCTATAACACATATAATTCGATCAGCGAAGCTAAGCAACCCTAACCCTAGCCAGTAATTGAATGGGTCGAGTTCCCTCCGTGCCTCGGAGAGCACGTTAAGCCGTCGGTCCCGGTTGACAATTTATCATGATTGGCAGTTGTTACAGGTCAGTCGGAGGCCTAATAATGATCTGACAACTGGTTTAACCCCGTTGACAGATTTTCCTCGTTAAAGGGGTTGCGAAGGTGCAAAGCCGCATCCGCTTGAATCAAGTGTCGACCCCAAACAATGTAGGTATGGGATCAGGCCGATGATGATGACCTACTGACTGAGATTTTAAGATGTTTTTAATACATGTTAGGCCTTATGAGGGCTAAAATTGAATTAAGTTCCAGGTTATAGGTGCCATCACGAGTTATGACCTTGAATGCACAGTAGTCATTTTATATGTCTCTGTATGTCTGTATGGCACGACGCGAATACTTGTAAATACATGTGCAGATACTCCCACTATTTTCGTTATCAGTGCTTTAAGTAAAAGTTTTGACACGTGCAAACGGCGTCGCTTGACCTTGAATTTTATTGTGGCTCAAAAAGTGTTGATACTTTATTGGAGGCGGGCTGTGGCTGAATGCTAAAATGGCGGATCAACACATATTGGGCCACAGTTAGAACATTTACAAACAACCCCATCCTTACGGTACATTATCTAGTTGATTTTCGTGAGGCCTTAGGTGCTCAGAGGAACAGATAAAATTATTTGACGAGTTCAGTAAAGTATCAATAATTATTCCCTATAAATTTCTAAATTGTTAAGTTTTATAATAATGTGCAAAGAATACAATATATGAATAGATGCAGATAGTTATAATCCACAAAATATTCGTGGAAAAATACTTTACATTTAATAATTGCACACTACTGCCATCTGAACAATTACGCGCGCAACTTTTCTATGATACCAAAAACTTCCACCAAATTCCTTAGATGGCGCTGCTAGTAGGCAAATATGTTTGAGGTTATTTGATGGTCCTATAGGTAAGAAATTTTGTAACAGTAATTTTTAAACCATAACCATTCCAAACCAACAAATCAGTACAATATTTAAACCACGGATTTAAAGAATTGACAACCTAACCTTAATTTGTATATATATATACGACAGTTGGCGTCAATTGCACACAATTTCAATATATTGTGTACAATCACCATCCTAAATCATACTTAAGGTAACTCTAAATATAGATTGCTCAGCACTACAGATAAACTATTAAAAATAAATTAAATTTCTCACACAATGAATAACACAGTAATCAGTTTTCACCAAAATAATAAAACTGGCCGCAAAGACAGATGCTAAAAAGATTTATTTTTTTTATTCTGTACCTTATCAGCCTTGTCTGTGGGAGGTGATGCTGGAGGGCTCCGAGGAAGGCCGTCATCTTCCTCGTCATCGCTACCATCGCCGCGCCCGCGCCGCCGCACCGCCGCCACTAGCTCCGCCTGCCGGCATTCAAGAGGAACTTAAAACTTACATCTAAATATATCTATACTGTATACAGAGTAAATAAAATTGAATTATCTGTTTGTAATGTTAAATTAACAGTTTGTTTATTATACAAATACTAGCTGTGCCCGGCATACGTTGTATTGCCATTTTTTTTGGGGTGGACTACCCCTAACATTTAGGGGGATGAAAAATAGATGTTGGGCGATTCTCAGACCTACCCGATCTGCACCCAAAATTTCATACAAATCGGTCCAGCCGTTTCGGAGGAGTATGGCAACGAAAACTGTGACACGAGAATTTTATATATTAGATTTGCTGGTAAAGAGGTTGGGCATACCGGGACCTTCTGTTCGAAATTCAGAGCGCCCAACTGGTAGTTCCTCCACTTTACAGAGGATCGCTGCCAAATAATGCTCTGTCTTTGTCTATTTGTGAGGTGCGAGGCGAACTAAATATATGTGCAAATTTGTCTCTCTGTTTTTTTTTACGATATGGTCTCTCGCAGTTGGTAGGGGGTTACCTCCACTGCTTAACCGGACTACAGGGCGAGACCCAAGGGCCTCCAGCCGAGCTTAAACTTAAAAACTAAGCAACACAGCTAAGGGCACCCCGGTGCGGGGCTCGGACCTCGGCTTAGGGCGTTGCTGGAGGATGAGCTAGGGACCTGGATCTGAGTGTATATTATTATATTATGAGTGTGAATTAAATAGATGTGCAGTTACACCACTATTTTCGCAGAGCGCTCATTCCTAGTGACTCACTAAGCAGTATGAGCTCAATACTGCTTACACTACACAAAACTTATTCATTTATAAACGATTGTAACGCATTCTAGTTTCCGAAACAATGAAAGTTGAACTACATTTCAGTATGATAACTGAAAGGAAATCGTAGTTGATACCGGTTATCATGTCCGTCCGTAATAATCGGTTATTGTATGGCCATAGACACTTCAATGTTATTCCTCTGTATTTGTTGCTTTTCTATTTTTCCTTATATTATATCTAATATATAAAATTCTCGTGTCACAGTTTTCGTTGCCATACTCCTCCGAAACGGCTGGACCGATTTGTATGAAATTTTGTGTGCAGACCGGGTAGGTCTGAGAATCGGCCAACATCTATTTTTCATCCCCCTAAATGTTAGGGGTAGTCCACCCCAAAAAAAAAATGGCAATACAACGGTTGCCGGGCACAGCTAGTTGTGTTATATATATATGCTCACGCCATCCCAGAAGGGTCCTCGAAGGGGTAAGCAGAGGTGTTGTAACATCAACACCCACATTTCACCGAATATGATTAAGTGCCAATTTGACAGAGGGATTTCACACCACGTGCTTTACGGTGAAGGAAAACATCGTGAGGAAACCTGCATATTTCTGAGAAGTAATTCAAAGACGTATGTATAGTGCCTGAGACGGCGATAGACTCACCATCTGTCACGTTGACACTTAATCAAATTCGGTGAAAAGTGGGTGTTGTGATAACAACACCTCTGCCTACCACTTCGAGGAATACAGGCGTGAGCATATGTATGTTTATTTTTCCTTATATTATATTGTGTTACTACACAATATAATGCATACATATACAATAATAGCTGTAGTTAGGCTCTATATTTATACATTATCCTATTTCCTCCTGTTGATTTAGATTTTTAGACTAAATCTATCTTGACTTTAATAGACAACCCTTAATAGTTCTTAAAAATGGTCAAGAAACATATGAACACGAGTATTCATCTTATCTTATTTCATTACAAGCAATTATCAGCTATCTAATACCTTTTAACGAGCAATTCTTGCATATATATATATATATATATAGCTTACATATATGATAAAAAGTAATGGAAAAGAAACCGAGCTCAACTCGGTCAACCAAGTTCTAATTCTTTAAACAACGCAATTAAAATCACTTTTGTTGAAATATTTAATTTATTCTGATTTTTAGTAGATTCATGTGCCTGGTGACATATAGACAGAAGGACGGACAGTGGAGTGTTCTTAATACGGTCCGATTTTAGCTTTTGGGTGCGAAACCCTTAAAACACTTTCTTAAGTTGATGAAAATTCAGAAATTTCGCACTAATAAACTAAAAAAGTAACACACCCATAGCTGACCAAATTTAGAGTCTGTAATCCATCGGAATCTCCTCTTCCATGGTGAGCCCATCACATCAAATGATCACCAATTTAACATGACTTCATAACCACAATAAACACATACTGCTCATCCAAAAGTTACATCACACATCACATATGGAGTTCAAAGTTTTCCTTGTTAAGCAATTATATTCGACTTATAATTAATTTATATGACAGACGTTTGTTCGTTTGGCACTGAACACAGCCTATTTAAGAGATAAAAATATTGGCACTTTTCAAATAAATACATGCGAAATTTATTCCCGACGAATATTCAACAAATTCAGGATACGTGCTTCCTCAACGTCAGCGGCACTTGAACTGAAATAAATATGAGTCAATATTATTCAAGGGATAATTCTGCGTACCCATGAATAATACTATGACCGATAAATATACTCACGAAATAGATTTGTAAAGTAACGGCCCCGTATTCATTGGAAGTCATTAAAGCAGGTAATCTTAAGATAAAATACGTACTATTTATAAACTCCCACACTACTTATCGATAAGACCACGTGACCTTTTTTTCCGGTAAGTCATTAACTTAATAAGAAGAAATATGATTAATAAAAAAAAACTATCTCTTAAATAAAAGTAGCTTAAGTCCTCACATCAGCTATCTGCCAGCGAAAATCTCATGCCCACCCGTTTCAGAAATAGATTAGCAGGAAATTTTATTTATTTTCAAATTCACTAAAATGAATATAAATAGAGCCGTGGTGGCCTAGAGGTTTGAGCAGACGCCTGCTACGCAAGCGTAAGCGACGCAAGTTCGAATCCCAGTGGGGCCTGTATCAATGACTTTTTCTAAAAAACTTATGTACAGTGATTTCACACCACGTGCTTTACGGTGAAGGAAAACATTGTGAGGAAACCTGCATATTTCTGAGAAGTAATTCAATGACGTGTGTAAAGTGTCTGAGACGG
This sequence comes from Watsonalla binaria, assembly GCA_929442735.1. NCBI lineage: Eukaryota > Metazoa > Arthropoda > Insecta > Lepidoptera > Drepanidae > Watsonalla > Watsonalla binaria. Next base: position 8,514,577 of record OV838938.1, read on the forward strand.
CGATGGACTCACCTCTGTCACGTTGGCACTTAATCATCTTCGGTGAAAAGTGGGTTTGTGATAACAACACCTCTGCCTACCCCTTCGGGGAATACAGGCGTGAGCATATGTATGTATGTATGAATATAAATAAATATAGCCCGGGTGGAGTAAATGCGAAATAAATCTTATTTAATAATGCAGGCAAAGTCACGGGTGAATGCTAAAATATATCGAGAGCAAAGCTTGTTATAACAATAGTATCATTTTCAATACTGCAAGGTACAATGGCGCATCCAATCACCACAGCGCCAATTTCCGACGTGGTCAGACAGGTTTTTATATATATCGGTTTTTATTCCAATCAAAACTGTGGATGTATGTATGTTATTTTTTATTCGAATTCTTGTTTGATGTTGTGATGATATGATGAAAAACAGTTCACAATTCAGCATTTCAAATCATATTTAGAATATAACTAGATAGACTCTGGTCTAGAGGTTAGAAAGTTCCCGAGTCCCGGGTTAGGTCGGGAATCCTGGTCTCTCTCCAGTCGTGTCGGATTGCAATCTCATCGGACTATGAGAGTGAAGGTATAAAGAGTGCACCTGTGTTTGCGCACACACTTGTGCACTATAAAATCTCTTGTAATCGAAATTCGATTAGGAAATCATTATTATTATGACAAAATAAGGTTGAAACGATGACTGGGACTAAAACTATGTCCATCCCTTTTTAAATGCGTATCACAAAAAGAGATGGAACTACTTTTATAACATGGACTATCATAGTCCTTCAATATGTTGCAAAGAGGATATTGATTTTATAACCATTTCTTAAATAATGTCTGATTAGAAATAATTACTGGGAAATTTCTGAAAAACTGTGTATTATGATAATTGGTTGACTGGTAGAAAATGCTATAATCCTTGTACTTTTGTTCATAAAGTGTAAATAAATAAATACATTTGTACATGATGAGACGAGTACATGCCATACTTTACTCAGTCAGTGGAACCCAGGACTTAATAAGCATCAACAATCAATTCAGTCCGTCGCCTTTATGTGTTCATAATAAAGTTGTGTGTGCATGGTGCGTACTGCCGCGTCTGACAGGCGCCTCGAGACGGTCCATATATACAACACAATGTAAATATTAATATGAAACAGAAACACATAGTAAATACATATCTATGTATGCATACATACATAGATACATATGCTCACGCCTGTATTCCCCGAAGGGGTAGGCAGAGGTGTTGTAATCACAACACCCACACAAGATGATTAAGTGCCAATGTGACAGATGGTGAGTCCATCGCCGTCTCAGACACTTTACATACCTCATTGAATTACTTCTCAGAAATATGCAGGTTTCCTCACGATGTTTTCCTTCACCGCAAAGCACGTGGTGTGAAATCACTGTACATAAGTATTTTAGAAAAACTCATTGACACAGGCCCCGCTGGGATTCGAGCTTGCGTAGCAGGCGACTGCTCAAACCTAAAGGCCACCACGGCCATCTATGTATGCTTTAAACATTATGTACCTATATGTATAAAGAGCTGGACAAATTAGTTTATAAGGGGAAGTCTGAAAGTACAACCACGCAGTGACTGACAAGTTGAAGAATAAACACTTGTCGTCGTATAGACATGTTATGCGGAGAGATAGGATAATATTGCCAAAAAGTTTTCTTGTATGAATTTGAATGGTCACAAGGGGAGAGGAAGACCCAAAGTTGGATTATATGGTTACGGGAGTGAATACAGATATGACGGCTGATAGAGAGAAATGGAAGATAAGAACATATTGCGCCGACCTCAATTAACTTAAGGGCAGAAGGATGATGAGAGCTTGACTAATTTTAATGATATTTTTTTGAACTACTAGTTAACCTCAGAAACTATGGATTTCAAACACTTTTTACTAATTTGTTAAAGACTTGTTGATAAGCGGCTTTAAAGTAAGTTGCATTGATAAAAACATAAAAATATGATATCATAATGACGTACGTATTGTAATGTTTGGTAATTGAGGAAATGTCGGTAATGGTTGCTTTTTTGATAACAACAAGAAAAAATTGTGTGTACGTGACCTTTCTGCAGCTGAAAATAGGTATCACCATGCCCATGCCGGCGAGGTCAAGAAACCGCACAAAACCGGGACCAATGGCGAGTTCTCGCATCGGAGGCCAAGACTCACTTCGGGTCGCTGAGCCACCGGAGTAAGTAAGTGAGTATGCCCATTTCTAAGCTAAACATTTGCATCTCAGAAGTATCGTATACAGAATTCCTTCACACTAAAAGCTAGTGACAAATGACAATTGACATTACATACATATGCTCACGCGTGTATTCCCCAAAGCGGGGAGTATTGTGGTAACAACAACACCCACTTTTCACCGAAGATGATTAAGTGCCGACGTGACCGATGGTGAGTCTATCGCCGTCTCAAGCACTATACGTCTTTGAATTACTTCTCTGACATATGCAAGTGTTTTCTCGATTTTTCCTTCACCGTAAAGCACGCGGTGTGAAATCACTGCACATTAGTTCTTTAGAAAAACTCATTGGTACAGGCCCCGCTGGGATTTGACATTGCGTCGCTTGCATAGTGTATATAGTTGATGTGATAGATAAATAATGCTTAGTTTCTATAGAGGTCTTATACGTCTATGTAGGCAACGCATTGTTGACGACAAAATTTTCCTGTGGTTGCGGTAATGTGTCACAAATGCTTCATAACATAAATAACTCATCAGTAATGCTTCAGGATAACGTGTCTTGTAAACAGCTCTTTGGACTAATGATTTAAATAATTTTTCCTTAAAATGAATGCGACCGACATCAGCTTTAATATTTTATGTTCACTTGAAGATACAATTACTAGTATATCGAATGAAGCAATTCTATAAAAAAGATCTTTATTGATTTTTTTATAGAGATATTACAAAAGGGACAATTGTCTTCTAGAAGTTTTAGGGTTTTATGAATATATCACTATGTTGAAGTCGTAAAATAACTAGCTCCAACGATAACGTAGTTATAGGCTATGCTAAGGGCCGAAGAGCTCGCGGCCTTAAACGATTGAATGAACGCGCGGCCGCGTTTACCTACATTACGTACGGGGTCATTGAACTTCTTAAATTAAGAAGAAGATTAATGGTTTCGAAAAATGTACTACGTTACCGCTGATTTTTATCCGAAAATAAGGTCTTGATATGGTCAACTTTGAACGTCAATTACTCGAAAACGGAAGAAGATATTTTTGTCATAATAATTTTATTTGCTTCCTAAAATAATACCCTATCACATATTTTAACAGCTGTCCTATTTCCCCCGACTCCCTGTATGATGATACATATTACCACAACGTAATCTCCGCTTTATCAGGCATAAAAATCAAGTGAGAGCCGTGGTGGCCTCGGGGTTAGAGCAGTCGCCTGCTACGCAAGCGACGCAACTTCGAATCCCAGCGGGGCCTGTACCAATGAGTTTTTCTAAAAAACTTACGTACAGTGATTTCACACCACGTGCTTTACGGTGAAGGAAAACATCGTGAGGAAACCTGCATATGACTGAGAAGTAATTCAAAGACGTATGTATAGTGCCTGAGACGGCGATAGACTCACCATCTGTCACGTTGGCACTTAATCATCTTCGGTGAAAAGTGGGTGTTGTGATTATAACACCTCTGCCTACCCCTTCGGGGAATACAGGCGTGAGCATATGTATGTATGTAAAAATCAAGTGCTCAAGAAGCTACATATAGTCTAGCAATGCTAGATCGATCAGATTTCCACATTAATGTGATCACTTTCAACACCTACATGCATGATAAGGTCAACAGCTGACTCAAATAGCCAACCAGCCGTGCCTTGGGCAAACATTGGCTGCATTGGTCAGGCTGGCGAAAATTACTTCGGTAATCAGAGCATGGCCAATATTGAAAATCAAAACCTTTTCACAAGAAACCAATACAGAAAAGCTGTTGTCAAAGTCAAAAATATCTTTATTCGATTAGACTTTTTACAAAGTACTTTCAAATCGTCAGAATGACATAATTATACTAGATCATACACGTTAGCCCGCTTCGGAAGGTTGCTTTTACTGAGAAGAACCTGGCAAGACACTCAGAAATTACTCTTTTCAAAAAAAAATATAATTTTAAATTACATACATATCCTCACGCCTGTATCCCATGGGGGTAGGCAGAGACCACCGTTTGCCACATGCTACGATCCTTACATACTTCTTTCGCTTCATCCACATTCATGCAACTCTTCATACACTTTCTTCGGTTACGAGGGCTCTTAAAAATACATGCGCGAACGAACAAACAAACAATAAAATCATTCCTCTTTATAATATTAATATAGATGAAAAATATTAATAAAAATGCAGTTACTGCCTCATATCTGGATTAGCGGACAATGAAGCACGTTTAATGTATATTACAATGTTTAACCTTATTTCGAGAGCGTAATGATTTTCTAAGCACCCTATGCACTTATGTGTAGGTGTACAAAATCACAGACAGACAGATCTAGAACCTCTGGAATCTACAGCTAGTTTATAATAGAAATATAAAGTATGGAGTGCTAATAACAGACAAGAAGTTAATTCTGAACCATAAGCTTTTTAAAATGAGTAATACAGTATATAATACCATTAATCACCTCATGAAAACAGCATCAAGAGTATTTTTAGCTTGTACTTGTCTAAATGAAAGCTCGTAAGTTACTTAATCCTCGACGGTGAAGCAACAATAAATATAAAATATTACGGCGAGTTCACATGTGCCGATTGTGAGGTTTCAGACAAGTGATGAGAGAAAAGCGATTCAAAAGAAATATGTAACCATCCTTTAAAGTTTGCCGTGTTATAAGGTTTGTCAACATCGAGCGTCGGTTTCAATCATACGAAATTGATAAATAATACATAAACGATAAAGTTCAATTTCATATGTTTAAAACTGACACTCGACGAGTGCGTCGCTGACAAACCCACCGAATAACGTTTCTGTGCAATTTAATGTAGCATATTCATATTTCCTTCATCATCACACGCTTGGGATGGCAAATGAAAAATGAGAATGGAATTTTGACACTTATAATTTTTTGTAAAAATTGTTTTGAAATTCATTCTGAATAGTGCTATATGATCTCAATGAATAAGATGTGGTAAGCGAGTGATCATACTCTTGCCCAGCAAAAGGGATCTTACAGGATATCATGCCTGAGGAATAGAAAATAAATGCGCTCGAAAACTCTCATAGCGCGATTTAGGTTCTCGTGTATTGCTAACAAACTTGCAATTATTAGCGAGGAGCGCCATCTATGGAGCGAGTGGAAAAGCGTATAGTCCAAGTCAAAGTCAAACATTCGATTAGACTTTTTACAAAGTATTTTCAAATCGTCAAAGTGACATAATTATACAGGATTATACATGCTACTGCCAGGTTCGGAAGGTTGCTTTTACTGAGAAGAACCTGGCAAGAAACTCAGTAATTACGATTTTCAAAAATACAAAATAAATCACTTAAGAAATATAACCCCATGGACGTTCCAATGCACTAATGTCGATAAAAATTAACATAAATAAAACTCTAGTAGTCCTACTTATATCTAAACGTAGCTTGAGATGACCTTATAAAGGTAAGGTGTAAAGTGACGAAGGTTACTAAGCTAATCTAATCTTGTTAAAAAATCGCTAATCGCTCATCACTGAGCTCCTATTCTCTTGGCATGTTTTAATCCGGATTTCACATTCTTGAACACAATAACATAAGACACGGAAGCTTGTTCAAAGGACTAACATGACTCACCAAGATTTCGATCATTTTATATTCATAAAGAGATGTATGAGTGTGGAAGAAGTATGCAAGGAAATAGGTATGTGGCATAGTAGTCTCTGGCCCATGGGATACAGACGTGAGCTTTTCGGAAATAATAATTGCCGAGTTCTTCTCAGAAAAATCAACCTTCCGAACCCTCTTTGTCGCATTTATAATCCTGTACTTACAATGCAATTTTTTTGTTGCTATTGCGCATGTCATTCGATCAGCGAAGTTAAACAACCGTTAGGGTTGTTTAACTTCGCCAGTAATTGGATGGGTTGCCTGAGTTCCCTCCGTGCCTCGGAGAGCACCTTAATATATGTGTGTCTAATATAAAAACGACTTAATAAAAGCGTCGCCTGATCCAGGTTACATCGGATGCTCGGTATCCGTGGGTACGTAAGGGTAAGCGAATATTAGATCATCTCCCTGGCCTTATCCCATACATTGTTGGGGTCAGCACTTGATTCAACTCGATGTGGCTGATCACCAGATTTTTATACGAAGCGACTGCCATCTGCCCTTTTACGAGGAAAATCTGTGATCTGGGTTAAACCAGTTTACAGACTATTTTAGGCCTCCGACTGACCTGTTGCCGATTGCCAAAGATGATAAATTGGCAACCGGGACCGATGGCTTAACGTGCTCTCCGAGGCACGGAGGGAACTCGAGCGGTCACCCATCCAAGGTCATCCATCCAGTAAGCGAATATTAGATATTAAAAAAAAACTTTACCAAAAACACTTTCGTAGCCAGCAACCAAGCGAAACTCCAAAAATTCCGAAACGCGTCGGAAACTGAGCGCGCCATTTCGTTTAACACTTATTATTCAAAATTAAAACATTTATTTGTGAGCACGGCTTTCACTCAGAACTTTTCTCTGGTCATTTTAAATACTTTGAAATTAATGATCCAATACGGCATTTAAACAACAGTTTCTTTTATTTAAATTAAAAAAATATAATTCGTCGATGAAGAAGTCTTTCTGCTAATTGGATCAAGATTCTTTCAAACACGTCAAATTCCGAACGAATATTTTTTTAAAATAATTTAAGGCTTAGTTTAACACGCACAATGCCACACAGTGAAGATCGCCAAATCTACTGTCAGATTTGCTTTAATTGTTCACGTGTCTTACACGGAGACTTTTGGAAAGTAGAACCGACCAGCGCAACGGTAAGCATTGAAACAATTTGGAGGGGTTTGGCGAAGTATTCACGGTTAAAATTTACTGCAATCATTTAACTATAGGTGATAGTAGTGATCCCACTAACTTCAGGCCAATTTCTATCGTACCTGCAGGTTTAAGTATTTTTTTTGAAAAAATCATGTTTAATGTCACCGGTCATTACGGGTAAACATCGTGAGGAAACCTGCATATTTCTGAGAAATTATTCAATGACGTATGTAAAGTGTCTGAGATGCGCTTACCATCTGTCACGTTGGCACTATATCATCTTCGGTGAAAAGTGGGTGTTGATATTACAACACCAATAAACATTATAATTCACACTTACATTACCTTGTGAGTTGAATTTTATTATATTTAAGTAATGTAAAGGATAACGGCTTGGCAATGAATGCAGATTCGAAGGCGAAAGGAACCGGATTACCGGAACTATGGACTTAAATAACATGTTAATATGTTTTGAATTAAACTTAATTTAAGAATTAATATAAAACAATAACGCTAGGACGTGATCACACAGCGCCTTCCAAAAGAATATTATAAGATACATACATACATATGCTCACGCCTGTATTCCCCGAAGGGGTAGGCAGAGGTGTTGTAATCACAACACCCACTTTTCACAGAAAATGATTAAGTACCAACGTGACAAATGGTGAGTCTATCGCCATCTCAGGTACTATACATACGTCTTTGAATTACAGTTTAGAAATATGCACGATGTTTTCCTTCACCGTGGTGTGAAATCACTGCACATAAGTTTTTTAGAAAAACTCATTGGCCCCGCTGGGATTAGAACTTGCGTCGCTTGCGTACCAGGCAGACTGCTATAACCTAAAGAGCACCTCGGCTTTCGGCAAAGCTCGTAATTAATATGAAGACACTGCCAACGACAAAGTGGGTATGACAATGTTTTAATTTTCATTACGTGAATCGGGTTACTAGGCTTATGCGTTAGTCAGGATGTAACTGAGTTTACTCATAAACTAAACATTTTATGCCGATTCGATGTATTATAAGTAGCTAAAAACTAATTACAAGTAGACACAGGTAAATAGTATAAATATAAATGGCCTTGGGGTTTGAGCAGTTGCCTGCTACGCAAGCGACGCTAGTTAGAATCCCAGCGGGGCCTGTACCAATGAGTTTCTCTAAAGAACTTATGTGCAGTTATTTCACACCATGTGCTTTACGGTTAAGGAAAACATCGTGAGGAAACCTGCATATGTTTGAGAAGTAATTCAAAGACTATGTATAGTGTTTGAGACGGCGATGGACTCAGCCTCTGTCACTTGATCATATTCGGTGAAATGTGGGTGTTGTTTTTGCAACACCTCTGCATACCCCTTCGGGGACCCTATTAGGATGGCGTGAGCATATTTATTTGGGTTTTAAGTAATATTTCTTTTTAAAAACTAATTACAAGTAGAAAGCTTGGCCCAAATCGGTGTCTCTCGGGTGCCAAGAAGGCTGGCAACATTGCCACGTTGAATAGCAATGCTGATTCTCTGAGCGAGAAAAGCCCCAGCCGATTCTAATTTAACATGTTCTTTTGTGTGAAGCCCTGTGCGCAGAGAAGTGAATCATGTGATTACTATTCACAATCGTGTTACAAACATACCTCCGTGGGAGGCTGTACCTATCTGTGTATAGTGTCGTTAATGTGACTTTTATCGCAAAATTATTGCACGTTGACTCATTTTTTGGCTTTGAGTATGAGGTCGAAGACGTTTCGGAGATAAGTCGAAACATACAGACAGACAGAAAACAAATTTAAATATTAGTTTGTGATCTGTTGTAAACCTGTTGTCAGACTATTTTAAGCTTCCGACTGACCTCTAATGATTGCTAATGATGATAAATTGTCAACCGGGACAGACGGCTAACGTGCTCCCGAGGCACGGAGGGAACTCGAGCGGTCACCCATCCAATTACTGACTAAGGTTAGGGTTGCTTAACTTCGCTAATCGGATGATATGCGCAATAGCAACTGTGTCACGAGCGCCCCCTGTACATAGTATTGTAATACCTATGTAAAAGCTGAATATTCTTTCATTTCAATCTTTCCACTGCCCCCGATAACTGTGTAGGCTTTCATGACGTCTGTAACTGCAAGCTTTGTACGACGCCATTGACCCGAAGACCCATCGTTCGAAAGCTATCAATTACAGCAACATATGTTTATGCTTTATTGAAAACTATTCCATCTTCATTTTACGAAGATATCAAATTAGTTTTCATATATTAATTGGGAAGTTAACGATTATTATTATAGTTTCTTATCCATTATCATTCTCGTCATACTTGTGAACAGGTGCTGCTTGTGGGGGGGCTGGTCATCTCAAGCTACACAATTATACTTAGTACCTACTTTTAGTTTTTATATTTTTTTATCGACTTTTGTCCATGGACTTAAAATATTTTATGATTTATATTGTATTACTTAAAATTATATAATTATTATTTTTTAAAAGATCAATTACTGTATTTCTTGCCAGATTCTTCTCAGTAAAAGCTACCTTCTGAACCTGGCGGTAGCATGTAGGTAAAATCCTGTGTAATCGTGTCGTTCTGACGATTTGAAAGTACTTTGTTAAATAGTCTAATCAAATATAGATATTTTTGAATTTGAATTTGAAAGTTAGATACTAATCAGATACGACAATGTATCCGAACGATTTAAAAAAAATATGCTAAATGATTCAAATTATTGGAATGAAGTTAATTCCATATTCAAACTCTCATTTAAAGAACTCGCTCAGTCCAATGTCAAACAGTTATACAGGCAGTTATTGATCAGCCGAGAGTCATATGAGTCACAGGCAGACCGAACCTAATAGAGCACACTACCGCAAATCCTTATACGAAAAGTGCCAATATCAATACGTAATTAACAATAATTAATCATGTATTATCTAACACCAACACGTAATCTTAATAATATTAATAAACCTTGACCGGTATCCGAACAAAAAAAAAACAACACTCTTAAAAAAACTTAAACGTCACTGTAACAGATCACTATTTTTAATTTTGAAAAGAAAAAAATCATTTGAAATTGGAACGCACGCGGCCTGCGTCCATTACCGCGCGAGAGCACAGACTGCGATCGCAAGTCGCGTCGTGTGATTCATCTCTCGTCCGAATGTGTAGGAAATAAGCCAAAAACATGTAAACTAACACACGCGCGAATCGTATAATACTAAAAACGTCGTGGGCACGAGAGCAGAACCGGCTAAGCAACGGTTGTGAATGCCTGCAAGCTATTGGGTTTCGTCTCGCACCTAGCCGGACCGTACGGTGGTTCGACTCGACGAGAATCGCGAATAATAATTGATAACTCGTTCCCCGCGGTTTCATGAATAAATTATATTGCGGAACTATGTTACTCCTTGTAACATCAGCTATCTGCCAGTGAGTATTATTAAAATTGGTCCAGCCGTTTCAGAGATTGGGCGGAACGAACCGACCGACAGACATAGAGAAATGATCTGAAATATATTTTTCTTCAGTATGTACCCGTTTTAACGAACCTGCGTATAGAAGCGACACAAAATGTTAGGGAATGACATATGTCACCTGATTTAGGTATTTTATATACTGACATACTTACGTTACTTTATATAGCCTTCAGTAAGCCAAGAGAATAACCTGCTTGAAATAAAAAAAAAATTTGTGTCTGTTTGTAATTCCAAAATAACCGCTTTTCACTAAAAGCAGCAATTTAGAGTATTGTAGTGTTGCTTGGAATCCCCACTATGATATTCACAGCAAGAGATTAGAACGAATTCAGAAACGGTTTATTTGGCACATTGCATATGAAAGTAAATTAGGCAATAAAATTCCTCAATACAACGACAGATTACGACATTTTAAGCTTTCATCTCTCTCCAGTCGTAGAAAACAGCTTGATAACATGTTTTTATACAAAGTTTTAAATGGAATCATCGATTCTCCTCATTTATTGAGCTCGATAAATTTCTCAGCACCAAAGAGACGGCCCAGATCTAAAACAGCCAAACCTTTCGTAGAAAAAAAATCTTATTCACGTCAAGGCCGATTCTCCCCCATCAATAGGCTCATCATACATTACAATGCACTTCATAAAATCACTGTTACCAATTGCAAGGACGACCAACGCAAGTGTAATAACATCGATATATTCTCTGACAAACCCTCGGAATTTAGGCATTCCCTTAATCAGTTAAATTTATAAGCATTATTTAGTAAATTTACATTTAGTTTTAATTAATTCATATTTTGTTTAAGTGAAACTAGTATACTCTTTTAGTTGTCTTCTTTCATGCATGCAGTTTTCACCTATAATTAAGATGGCATTAAGCATGCTCTCAAAGTGATTTCAATGTTTGTTTTTGTATGTGATGATGTACATCTTGTTGGTGATCAATAAATAAATAAATAAAAAAAAAAAAAAAAAAATAAATAAAAGGATATGAAAGTATATACGATATTGACATAAGAAAAACAATTTTAATTTTTTTTCTGTCTATCAATTTGTTCCGGCTATCTCCGAAACGGCTGGACCGATTTTAACGGGACTCACTGGCAGATAGCTAATTTTACAAAGTCTAACTCAGGCTTTTATTTTAAAAAAAATACATTATGGTTCCATGAAATTGACTCTACGCTAAAACCGCGGGGCACAGTTAGTATATATGTAGACACAAGCATAATGTATTGATAATTCAAATATTTACGATTCAATTGCGGTAGGTCAGTGCCTGGAATCGATCAGGGCAGACAGATTAGGATTAAATGCTCTTCGTGCCTGATCGAAGCCAGACTTGCTTAATGGAAAGCATTATTGAACAAATAATCAGAAGTGCTTTGCAGATACCTTCTTATTTACGACTCTGAAATACAGGTTGTCGGAGAAAAAGGAACAGTTGTCTTCTAGAAGTCGTAGGGTTTTACGAATATATCACTATTTACATACATACATATACTTACATACATAATACTGTATAATACTAGAGCCGTGTTGGCCTCGGGGTTTGAGCAGTCGCCTGCTACGCAAGCGATGCAAGTTCGAATCCCAGCGGGGCCTGTACCAATGAGTTTTTCTAAAAAACTTATGTACAGTGATTTCTCACCACGTGCTTTTCGGTGAAGGAAAACATCGTGAGGAAACCTGCATATTTCTGAGAAGTAATTCAAAGACGTATGTATAGTGCCTGAGACGGCGATAGACTCACCATCTGTCATTTTGGCACTTAATCAAATTCGGTGAAAAGTGGGTGTTGTGATAACAACACCTCTGCCTACCCCTTCGGGGAATACAGGCGTGAGCATATGTATGTATGTATGTAATACTGGATATTTTCCAAGTGCGCCATCTAGTTCCAAACTATGGTAATCTCACACCTGTATTCCCCGAAGGGGTAGGCAGAGGTGTTGCAACAACAACACCCACATTTCACCGAATATGATTGATTGTCAACGTGATAGATGGTGAGTCTATCGCCGTCCCAGGCAATACGTCTTTAAATTACTTCTCAGACATGTGCAGGATTCCTCACGATGTTTTCCTTCACCGTAAAGCACGTGGTGTGAAATCACTGTACATAAGATTTAAGAAACCTCATCGGTACTTGCCCCGTTGGGCCTCTCTATCTCTCTCAAACATATGCTCACGCCTGTATCTCATGGCGGTAGGCAGACACCATCGTTATCTCTCAAATATTATGTGTAAGAAATCAATCTCCTTTTTTTATCATGGCAATTAAAGATACTGATAATTTTACTACTAAAATCCAAACGCAAAATTTTTAACTCAAAAACGAATTAGTTTATTTGCAAACCATATCAATAAAAAACGTTTGTATTATGTCTGTAAGAGAAAGAAATACTAAATTGATATAACCAGCCCTCAATAGAATGGAGTGCTTGAAGAGACTAAGGGAACACAAGGGGAACTTTTGTATCAAAGCACTCAGCAAGCTTGCCATTAAATTGAAAGTTCTACAAATAGCCCACTCAATTACACTTATTAGTCCTTTGTGTTAACGTAAGTTGGGGGTTTGCTGGATGTAAACAAATAAGCGCTTTGTTAAATAAAATGTTTCCCAAGCTAGGCCCAAAGGCCTTACCATAACATCTTATTACCATGATAGTTATACTCCTATTATAAGATAGATCATCATCATCTCCCTGACCTTATCCCATAAATTGTTGGGGTCGGCATTTGATTCAACACTGTGGATGATCACCTGATTTTTATACGAAGCGACTGCCATCTGACCTTCGCCACCCCTTTAACGAAGAAAATCTGAGATCTGGGTTAAACCAGTTGTCAGACTTTTTTAGGCCTCCGACTGACCTGTAAAGATTGCCAAAGACGATAAATTGGCAACCGGCTTAACGTGCTCTCCGAGGCACGGATGAAACTCGGGCGGTCACCCATTCAATTGCTGGCTAGAGTAACTAAAGTAACAAAAGTAATAGCAACTGTGCCACGAGCTCGTCTAAGACAGATGTATATGACGTGTATAAGTCTGTCACTGTCACACAGCTGAACTAACATAGCAAAAAGAGCTCATAGTTGGGCCCCTGGTTTCCCTCGCGTAAACTTAATGTCATTATTGTGTACTTGTGTCATCTACATCAACACTTCTACACTACTATTATAAAGAGAAAAGATTTTTTTCTGTGTGTATGTTTGTAATTAATTAATTCAAAAACTACTGTGCCGAATTCAAAAATTCTTTCACCATTGGAAAGCTACATCATTAGCGAGTAACATAGGCTTTATTTTATCCCCGTACTCCCACGGGTACGGGAACTACGTGGGTGAATCCGCGGGACGTCCGCTAGTAGTGAGTAGTAAAATATACCCAATATACTCATCTCAAGCTACACAATTATACGTAGTACTTTTTTATCTACTTATATATATATATATATATCATCATAATTTTAAGAGTCTGTCTCTTGTCAGTGTAACCGATGCAATTTCTTCCATTCGTCTCTGTCCAGTGCCATCTCCTTAACCTCCCTATAAGACAGACACCTTTTCCTTAACTTGACTCATGTATGTTATCGTGGGTTATATATAAATATATTTTTAATAATTGTAACATATATCAAATATTGTTTTTAAAAGAGTAATTACTGAGTTTCTTGCCAGGTTCTTCTCAGTAAAAGCAACCTTCCGAACCTGGCGGTAGCATGTATAATCCTATGTAATCGTGTCTTTCTGACGTTTTGAAAGTACTTTGTAAAAAGTCTAATCGAATATAGATACTTTTGGATTTGAATGACTTGTTTTCAATCATTACATAGAATTGTGAAACACTATATGTTGAGATGACAAGGTGATTTTACGTGAAAGTTTATGTTAGCACGACTGGGAGTGCACAAAAGATTTGTGGTGTGATGTAAGCTAATTATAATCAGGAAATGATCTGTGATACACTATCTAAAGCTTTTCCTCTCACCTACTCACACAAAGGGTCCCCGAAGGGGCAAGGAGAGATGTTAGTGTTACAACGCTTGGTTGTCGCCAAAGATGATTAGGTCTCTAATCAGATCAACGTATAAATATGGAAGACACCTATTTGGGCCAAGTTTTCTACTTGTAATTAGTTTATTTATTTAAATAATATAATAAATGTAATTACGTATGGATGAATATGGTTATAGAACTTTATTTCTCTTAAGAATTTACAATTCACTTACAGAGAAAGATAAGTTTAGTATGCATTTGCCGTTCCGTTAGGCGTGGTGATTTAAACATGTCAATGGTATTAAGTAAGTACATGTATATAAATATATGTATATAATAAAAATAATAATAACAAGTTGCAGAATAAACATTTGTCGTGGTATGGACATGTTATGCGAGGGAGGGATGAGGATAATGTTGTCAAAAAAAGTTTTGTTTATGAATGTGGATGGTTACAAGGTGAAAGGAAGAACTAAGAAACGATGGATGGATTGTGTGAAAGATGATATGGCTAAAATAAGAGTGAATACAGATATGACGGCTGATAGGGAGAAATGGAAGAGAAGAACACATTGCGCTGACCCACAAATAACATGGGCAAAAGGGCAGGAGGATGATGAATAAAAATAATAATAATTACTATATTTGGATTGTGCATTGGACCTGTGCTTATTGGCTTAATTGTAAAAATAATGTGCTCATGCTATCCCAGAAGGGTTTGGGACCCTTAGGTTTTGGAGCAACAGCACACACATATCACCGAATATAATTAAATGCTAACGTGCTAGAATGTGAGTCCGTCGCCGTCTCAGGCACTATACATACGTCGACATAGTATGGAGGTTTCAGATATAGGTAAAGCACGTGGTGTGAAATCACTACATATAAGATTTTAGAAATAGTCATTGGTACAGGCCCCACTGGGTTTTATGCGTAGCAGGCGACTGCTTTAACCCCAAAGCCACCACTGCTCGTAAAAATATTATTATTTAATAATATTTTTTTCTTACTTACTTTTTATTTACGAGTACATTACTGTAGTTTGGAGTATTTTCCCAAACAATAATAAAAGTAATTTAATACAATACATACATATGCTCACGCCTGTATTCCCCGAAGGGGTAGGCAGAGGTGTTGTTATCACAACACACACTTTTCACCGAATTTTGATTAAGTGCCAACGTGACAGATGGTGAGTCTATCGCCGTCAGGCACTATACATACCTCTTTGAAATACTTCTCAGAAATATGCAGGTTTCCTCATGTTGTAAACTATTTTGTAAATATTTATGGTTTTTATTAGTTTTTTATTTACGTCCAAAGAGACAGTTGCTTTGTTTTAGTTGTCAATAAATATTTTACATGTCAGCTGCTTTTTTCCGTGCTCTCGTACTCATTTTATTTAGTCTTTAGCTATCGTCTATATTTTTTGGTCCTTCTCCCGTTTAACATGATGAACACGAGACTACATTTCAAGCAGCTGGCACGGCCACGGGATATTAACTCGGCTGGCACGGAACCAGGTGCCCCCATCACGGATGGGCGCGGTCGGCTCCCGGAGGGCCACGTAGTGACCGACGCCACGTATGCATCCGTGGGTAACACTGGATCCAAAGAAGCTGCCGATAATCCCACAGATTTGCAACAATGGAGTTCAGGTACCAGATCGCGCATGTCGGGGTCTCCGCGGTGCACTTCCACTGCAATAAGGACACAAAGATTGATCGCGGAGGCACAGTTAGCCCGTCGCAATCTCGAGCGCCAACAACAACTCCTCGAAAGCCAACGAAAGGTGGAAGAGCTGGAAATGAAGGCGAGTCTAGCAGTTTTAAGAGCTAAATCGGTTAGTCATCGCAAATCTCTGACACGCACGTCGTCTTGGGTTGACGATGTTAATAAAAACGACCATCCTCTCAAAAACATCAATGATGTATCTCCCAAACCGGAGCCGGCGGTTACTACGACCCAACATACAGAAAACAAAGAATTCGTCCAAACATTAGATACATTACAATCCGAGCAGGACGAACATGCTTCCGATACATTGGATACCACGATAAACCGTCACCCTTCTGATTCGAGGTTCGAGGTTGGTTTCTTATGGCAAAAAGATGTTGAGAATGTACGTGATAAGTACCAGAAGAAGAAGAAATTAAGGTTTATTTACGATGTAGCCACAAAAAGTTGTGGAGTTGGTTTAAGTCCTCTTCTGCTGCCAGGGCCCAATCTTCTGCGTTCTTATTTTCCTTTTGGTAATATCAGAATTCCTCGGCGGTATAAATGCGGGTACCAAAACACATTTTACGGGGACAGTTCTATGAGGGTGTCTATTTCATTCCAAGATACAGATTTCTGGGACGGTTCTATGAAGGTGTCTCTCATTTTTGTAAATACAATTGTATATGCCTGCCACTAAATTAAGGCTTATTTATATTAGATATGGTTAATATTATTTTTTTGTGTATATTTGTGATTTATTTTTATACTTGATGTTGGATATTGGTGTGTACAACCGCGTATGTTTCGTCAGTGCGCACTTATTCTTCCAGTCTTGTTACACATTGTATAGTTTCAAATCCTAGATTACCTTTATTTTTCTTTCTTAACCCAACCCATGGAGCACGTTTAGTTACATAAAACAAATTGTCTTAGTTCTAGTAGGGAAATGTAGTATATAAGCACCGCATACTTCGCTATAATGGTGTAGCTTCTCTACACGGTGGGGACGATGTTGTAAACTATTTTGTAAATATTTATGGTTTTTATTAGTTTTTTATTTACGTCCAAAGAGACAGTTGCTTTGTTTTAGTTGTCAATAAATATTTTACATGTCAGCTGCTTTTTTCCGTGCTCTCGTACTCATTTTATTTAGTCTTTAGCTATCGTCTATACCTCACGATGTTTTCCTTCACCGTAAAGCACGTGGTGTGAAATCACTGTACATAAGTTTTTTAGAAAAACTCATTGGTACAGGCCCCGCTGGGATTCCAACTTGCGTCGCTTGCGTAGCAGGCGGCTGCTTAAACCCCAAAGCCACCACTGCTCGTAAAAATATTTTTATTTAATAATATATGTTTCTTAGTTACTTTTTATTTACGAGTACATATAACATAATAAAAGTATAATAAGCGTGTCAATATCTTTACTTCGTCTTTTCGTCTTCTTAACAACACAATAATATACTACTCCTGACTTTCGTCGTTCACGTCTTCCCTAGTCTTTCTTATCTGTCATTCTCATTTCTTTTTTAGTCAAGTTTAAACATTGCCTTTCATTATCGCATACAAACTCATTTCATCAATTCCACATTACTTACCTAGTTATCAGACTTTTTTTTTATTTGTACCACCCACCGATACCCTGTACTGAAAACTTTCGCCTAATAAGTCTACGTCCAGTGTTCAATCAAATTAATATATTTAGAATTTCAATATGTGATATGTGACATACCCGGTGTGAAGTGGCGAGGTGAGCCGGTGTGGGTCGCTCGTCGCTCGACTCGTCGCCCGACCGCTCGCCCGTGAACACCGAGTCGTGCGACACCGACAGCCCGCTGCCGTATGCGCCCTCTCTGCACGTAAAAATAAATGTCTTTAAAATATCACATAAAATATACAAGTGTAAATGAAAAAAACTATATAGTTTCAAAGTTGACTCAACTCTTAAAAACTTTCATTGGTTCTACAATAGATGGCGCTACTTGCACTACATTAACAATATTGCGAACAATACAATATAATCTGTTGTCTCTTTTACAAAATATAAAATTATGAGAAATAATTACTTATTTTTGAAGTTGGTGTTTGATTCTATTTTTGGCAAAACAAAAAAATACCTACATTCAAATTGATAATTTTTTGAAGTCGATTTAATACGTGAATTCAGAAACGGGCCGTTGATGCAATTTTTCGTTAAGTACCTATAATTTTTTATTGAATTTTTGATATTCTTACAAAACAAAATCTGGGCCGGTAAGATCAGTACACATCGTTGTGAGTAGCGATATAATATCTATCCGTCGAGAACCTATTTCCTTTTGAACGTATCTCAAATTTGAACTAATTTTGTTCCTCACAGCGGTGAGAGAGATGACTGCCAAACCATTCGAAACATACGAATTAGGCCCACGCCTAAAAATCGACCCCTATTTAATTAATACACATACATATGCTCACGCCTGTATTCCCCGAAGGGGTAGGCAGAGGTGTTGTTATCACAACACCCACTTTTCACCAAATTTGATTAAGTGCTAACGTGACAGATGGTGAGTCTAACGCCGTCTCAGGCACTATACATACGTTTTTGAATTACTTCTCAGAAATATGCAGGTCCTCACGATGTTTTCCTTCAACATAAAGCACGTGGTGTGAAATCACTGTACATAAGTTTTTCAGAAAAACTCATTGGTACAGGCCCCGCTGGGATTCGAACTTGTGTAGCAGGCGACTGCTCTAACCCCGAGGCCACCACGGCTCTTTAATTTTATTTTATTAATACAGTTCTAATTTGAAAATTTCAAAACGCTGTATAGGTTGTTCCGTTCTGTGTCATTGGTCAGGTATTTAGGGGGGTTTCTTGCCCTAAATAGTAAGAGAATTCTTCGATATTCAATACTAACTTCCTCCTGGCATGTCTGTCAGCGTCCAGCAGTTCGCTGGTGGAACTGCTCTTAGGGTCGGGCGAGGCGTCTGTTCGCGTTCCACTACCACGCCGCTTGAACATACGCCGTAGTCCGCGCAGGAACCGGCCGGTGCGCCCTTCTCCTGGAATAAATATAAAAAATACTTTAATTATTATTCTTCTGGGAAGGGTTGGTTTTTTATCGATGGCTGGCATTCTCGTCACACAGGTGCTGCTTGTGGGGGCTGGTCATCTCAAGCTACGCAATATTATTGACTTTTGTGCACTGGAACTGTGTCCATGGGCTTATATATATTTTTTAAAATTTAAATTGTATTACTCAAAATTTTTTAATTACTTTTTTTTAAAAGTTACTGAGTTTCTTGCCAGGTTCTTCTCAGTAAAAGCAATCTTCCGAACCTGGCGGCAGTATGTATCCTATGTAATCGAGTCTTTCTGACGATTTGAAAGTACTTTGTTAAAAGTCTAATCAAATAAAGATATTTAGAATCTACGGTGTCCAAATGAAACGTCAATACACGGAAGTTTTTAATACGCTCTGATAAAGGACCCATGATGGTAGGCCCCAAGGGCTGTTAACGACATCCTTGAAGGGCCTCCGGAAGGGTAAGTTGTAACGACAACATCCACAGTTCACTGAAGATTATTAAGTGTGACAGAGGGTGAGTTTATCGCCGTCTCATGCACAACTTATGCATACGTATCGCAAGATTTTTTCTTTCACCGTTGAGCATTTGGGGTGAAATAACTGTACTTAAGTTTTTAGAAAAACTCTGGGACAAGCCACTGGGATTCGAGCTTGCGCCGCTTGCGTAGCAGGCGACTGCTCAAACCCCACGGTCACAACGCCTCGTCTTTGAGTAATAGAGTAGGGTATGATAGGTTTACTGACCATGGTTATTGGTGTCTGCGTGCGGCGGTCGGTACGGCGGCTCGAGCGAGCCCTCGCGTACGCACGACATGAGCCCCGCGCCCCCGCCGCCCGACATCCGCCCCGCGTCTGCAACATAACACACACATCACACACACTGAATACACAACACTTATACACCATATCAGGAACACGTTTGTAAATAGGCCGTCTGGGGCAGTTAGTCATTACGAAGATCGCAATTTGATACTCGATAATTGCGGTTTCAAGTAAGGGCTGTATCAATAAGTTTATCTAAAAACTTATGTTATGTATTGAAACAAAGCTATCTGCCAGTGAAAGCCCCGTTAAAATCGGTCCAGCCGAGACTAGCCGGTTTAACCAAAAGACATACAGAGAAGAAATTCAAAAAAAATGTTTCCATGTCAGTACCGTATATACTTTCACATGCATTTAGTGAAAAGCTATTTTATTTAACTGTATATATGTAAAGATATCAGATATAGATGTATAGATAACGTCCGAAAAATTTTTCCTTTATTAAAAACACTAACACGATGGAATGAGGTTCCGGCATAGAAGTTACAAGTATCAAAAATCTTCTTTAAGCCACAAACCATACTAAAAAGTCTAAAAACATGCCACTCAAATACAAGCAGTCAAAGTCTAGGTTGAATGGTAGCCAGACCGGTTTTCTATGATAAAAACTAAATTATATTCTCTAGCCTAGGTGCGGAGTTAGTTGCTAAGCAGAGTTACGTTAGTGATATAGTTATAGAAACTAGATAGATCCACTTTCATAAAACTTTCACAAAATTGTATAGCTTATGTTTTTGCTTATCGATAAGCAACGATGATTATGGCTTATGGTAAACAGAGACCGCAGAAAAGCTAATATATTCAATATTAGCTGGTGCTCGCGACTCTATCTGCGCAGGATTAGACTAATTTTTAACCGACTTCAAAAAATATTTGCAAAGAAGCACTACATTTTAATGAGAGCCGTGGTGGCGTCGACGTTGGAGCAGTCGCCTGCTACGCAAGCCACGCACGTTCGAATCCCAGCGGGGCCTGTACCAATGAGATTTCTATAGAACTTAAGTGCAGTGATTTCACACCACGTGGTTTACGGTGAAGGGCAACATCGTGAGGAAACCTGCATATGTCTGAGAAGTAGGTCAAAGACTTATGTTTAGTGCCTGAAACGGCTATGGACTCACCCTCTGTCACGTTGAAACTTAATTATATTCGGTGAAAAGTGGGTGATGTTATTATAGCCCCTCTGCCTACCCCTTGGGGGAATACAGACGTGAGCATATATATGTATGTATTTTATTACTAGCTTCCGCGAATTTTTCTGCCTGGATATAGTTACTTTCGCCTAAGGCTAAATTTAAGCCGTGATTGATCTTGACTTGTTATTATATAGCTTATAGCCTTCCTTGATAAATGAGCTATCTAACACTTAATATATTTTTTCAAATCGGACCATTAGTATTTGATGTACATTTCACTGCTAACCTTTAGACCTTTTAACTTGATTTGCGAAGAAAAGTTCTTATTTAGCAAGATTAATCCTCAGTTCTCTCTTTATTAAATTCATGAGGCGGAAATTAAATAGGTAATTGAGGTTCTAAATCATCCCTGTAAGCCCAAGGTATTTTTATCAGACTTAACGATTTAGGGGAAAAAGGTGCTCCGCAGTAGAAGCGAGTCAAACTTTAATTATTACGTTCAGTACTAATAATAAATTATTATTAATTTTAATATCCTAACTTATGCAATAAATGAGAGTGTGTATTTTTATCATAAATATGCTCACGCCATCCCAGAAGGGTCCCCCAAGGGGTAAGCAGTGGTGTTGTAATCACAACACCCACATTTCACCGAATATGATCAAGTGCCAACGTGACATAGGGCGAGTCCATCGCCGTCTCAGGCACCGTCTTTTTATCAGTATTCACAATTTAGGTCTCTTCACACTGAAACACATCCAGAAACTTTTAGAAGAGTTGCTGAGAAGTCTATTTGCCAAAATTCATGCAAATCAGCTTAGTTGTATTAGCGTAATTGAGTAACAAACATTCAAACTTTCACATGTATATTACGATATTCATATTATCAATTGGAAAGTGTCAGTTTGTCTGCCTGTTCCCTTTGAACAGATTTTGCTGTTATTTGTTTTATTATAGGGTACGCCTTAAAACACGGACGAAATAGCGGAGAAAAGCTAGTCTATATATCTAAACAGATAAACAAAATTGTAGTGTCCGTTTGTATTTCCAAATTCATAGCTTTTCACTGAATCTAAAATTTAGGTATTCAGAATTGACCATTAACCACTAATGAAATCTGAAAGTATATACGAAATTATGTATTGAAAAAATATTTGTCTGTCCATTTGTTCCGACTAATGTTTGAAACTACTGGACCCATTTAACAGACTTTCACTGGCTACTTTTAATTTGAAAGAAAGATTTGGGTACCGCGTAATAAAGTCACCCATACATTCATATGCTCACGCCTGTGATCCCCGAAGGGGTAGGCAGAGGTGTTGTAATCACAACACACACTTTTCACCGATGATGATTATGTGCCAACGTGACAGATGGTGAGTCTATCGCCGTCTCAGATAATATACATACGTCTTTGAATTACTTCTCAGACATATGCAGGTTTCCTCACGATGTTTTCCATCACCGTAAAGCACATGGTGTGAAAATCACTGTACATAAGTTTTTAGAAAAACTCATTGGTACAGGCACCGCTGGGATTCGAACTTGCGTCACTTGCGTAGAAGGCGACTACTCAAACCCCAAGGCCACCACGGCTCTCACCTCTCTCATAAAGTCACCCATAAAATGAATTCTACACAGGTGATACCGTGGGGCATAGCTAGTCTATATAGATAAATCAAATCGAAGTGTCTGTTTGTAATTCCAAAATAAAAGCTTTTCACTAAATGCATATGAAAGTATAATAAGGTATATAAATAAAAAAATATATTTTTTATTTTCTCTGTCTATCTGTCCGCCTGTGTTTGTTCCGGCTAATCTAAATAACGGTGGCGACCGATTTTGACTGGACTTTCACTGCTAGATAGATAATGTTACAAGGAATATGTAGCTTAGAGTAATTTTAATTCAAAAAATCATTCGGTTTCTTTAAGTCTA
Source organism: Watsonalla binaria (assembly GCA_929442735.1). Lineage (NCBI taxonomy): Eukaryota > Metazoa > Arthropoda > Insecta > Lepidoptera > Drepanidae > Watsonalla > Watsonalla binaria. The sequence goes on from OV838938.1 coordinate 8,537,736, forward strand.
TGCGGGTGAAACTGCTCGGCTCAGCTAGTTCGCAATATAAGTCACACAACCTTCATTAAACAGTGCGCCGCGTCGCGTCGTTAGCATTATTACATTTGCACACGTGCTCCCCACTCATGTCAGCTGCATGCTGATGCACTTCAATGACGTCATATTCATTACATTGACAGACAAATCAATTACTAACTCTATACTTAAACCTACGCGACTTCTACACGTTCAGTACCCCTATCACGAGTTTGTCACCGTTTTCATATCTATACTCGCTAGCGTCTCCGTCGAATATTAATATGAGAAATTGTGCAGCGACTCCCAGCGGTGATGTGAAGAACTAAAATATCTCGTACAGATATTGCGAGTGACGCTAGCCAGTATAGATTACGAGAAAGGTGGCAAACTATAGGGGTACTGCAAAAAAATACGGTTACGAAATGTGAACGTTTTATTCTCTGTGTTGTCTTCGGGTTAAATACCACGCGGACGGAAGCTAGCCTTTAATATTACTGTAGATACACAAATAATATCCAAAATCGTACTACAATTCTTGTACAATGAGAAAAATAGTAATATTGCATTATCGTAGAAGCGATACTCTCATAGTACAAGGTCAGCCTCCACCCGCAGCTACGAAGGTCAAGGTTGGCTGCCAGATCGATACTGATGCTGCGATGAACAGAGACGGAACATACAACAATAACAAACTAGAGAGAGATGACCTACGGGAGACGGGAACAGAGGGAGCGTAGGGTTGACTGATTCGAGGAATATAAAAACTTCCGAGAAATTTCTGGTCTGGATTAAGATTGATTGATTTTGAGGAAAACGATGGAGAAAATTTGATTTGATTATTAAAAATAAAATGTAGTTATTCGAACTAATAGATTGTTAGAAACATAAAGTACTAGCAGACGTCACGCAGTTTCACCCGCGTAGTTCCCGTTCCCGTAGGGATACGGGGATAAAATACAGCCTTTGTTACTCTGATGATGCAGCTATCCATTGCTGAAATAATCTTCAAGATCGGTCCAGTACTTTTTGAGCCAATTCGTTACAAACATACATACAAATCTTTCCTCTTTATAATATTAGCATAGATAGTATAGATTAGCTGTTCCTTGAGTTGGATCAACTATATAATAATATGTTTCTTAGTGATAATTATTCCCGTTTTTGTAATACTCTCTAATGATACTTCGCTCCTATTGGTCGCAACGTGATAATCTTGAGATAAGCTCGTTCAACCAAACAAACTTGTAGCGGTAGTGAGCCTCTTTTCCAATATTTTTTTTTATTTATAAATAACAATATTTAATTATTAATTAATTAATAATTTGTTCTGACACGAGATGTCAGAACGACTTGGGAAAAATATTTTTATGTTTATCTGGTTGTAAATAAAATAGGACTTAATTACTACACTGTATTTCATCATCATCATATCAGCCATAGGACGTCCACTGCTGAACATAGGCCTCTCGCAATGATTTCCACCTCACCCGGTTGGATGCGGCCTGCATCCAGCTGGTTTCCGCGGACTTGAGACTGTAATTACTACAAACTCTTCATCTTTACAATATTAGTATTGACTAGCTGTGCCCCATGGTTTCACATGCCTTTCATGGGCGTCCCGTTAAAATCAGTCCAGACGTTTCAGAGATTAGCTGGAACATACAGGCAAACAGACAAAGAAATGAAAATTCAGCAACAGACACTTCAATTTTATTTATCTATATAGATGAGACTATATTCTAGTAGATACATTTTTCATACTTTTAAAACATTTAGAAATTATCAACATTTCCCTCTTTGAACTTTTTTCCCAAGTTGGAGTATTTTAGTGAATTTGGAAAGGAATTATTTTAAATATCAAAAATTAAAAATAACTTTATTAAAAAAAAATTAGCTTGACAACCCTACGCGGTCCAATATACTATTACATCTTATATGTACACATTGTAGATATCCTATTGAATTAATAGTCACACGCGGGTCATTAGCTTCATTTGAGAGATCTCGGAACCTTTCATTGGAACCCGGAAAACTATTTAGAACTCCTCCTATCACAAGACTACTTCTAAGTATTTCGGCTATATTATACTCATATGTTCCTGCACTGCGGGGCCTGTACCAATGAATTTTTCTAAAAAACGTATGTACAGTGATTTTACACCATGTGCTTTTCGGTGAAGGAAAACATCTTGAGGAAACCTGCATATTTCTGAGAAGTAATTCAATGAAGTATGTAAAGTGTCTGAGACGGCGATGGACTCACCATCTGTCACGTTGGCACTTAATCATCTTCGGTGAAAGTGTAGCCTACTCCTTCGGGGAATACAGGCGTGAGCATATGTATGTTTGTATGTGAGCGTTAAAAAGCGCCCCAAGTGGCATAACCAGAAATTTTTCGTTTTTATAGAAAAAAAGCGCAAAACGCAAGGTTTAGCGACGACGTTCGAACGTGTCGTATCTATACTTGGGGCCCTCTTACCCTTACCCGTACCCTTTACACTACAAGTAGGGCATATCGATTCAACGGAATATATTCGCAACGCACCAATATCACTGAGTTTAAAATATTGTTTTACTGCTGCACCAGGCAGTTCACCCGGTGATTGAGGGGTATTTGTCAAACTTATAGTGGGTATTGTATGGTCCACCCAATAGCCAGGGTCTAAGAATATAGCTATGGTATCCCCTACCTGTCATAGGAGGCGACTAAAAGGGGGTCGGGGGGCCTGCTGGCGGTGGTCGGGGTGGGAGCCTTGACCACCAAGCCGCGGCCCTGGAAAGGTGGCAGCGCGATGTGCGACGCGCTGCCTTGCACAGCGAGGTCTCTAGGGGCGGCATCACAGCTGCCCCGGGGATGTGCCCGGCAAAGTGTGGGGGGACACCGGTACGTTCTATCAGAGTACCTGGAGTCCCCCCTGAGCACTGAGGATAGCCACCGGGGGGGTTTTCCCACATTCCCCGATCTGCCTCTCCCAGGGCGGTCGGGGACCTTTTGAAGGTTTCCCCCTCGTCAACAAAAAGAAAAAGGTCTGGTATGGTCTGGTATTTTGGCAATCCGATAAAAACTATCAGATATCGAGAAAACGGAGAAGGCACTAACTAAATCCATTCAACATGTACATCGACATAAATAACCTTCAAATTATATTTTTTATCAAAGTTTTAGTGGCTCTAAATATGGCAGTGTCCTTGTAAAAACATGTCACTCATTTGAGAAGGCTCGGTTTGACGTGTGAGGTGCAAAAAGGATCCCAATGATTGATGAGGGTATTCGCGAGCTAAGCAACATATAGGCTTAGCTGTACTATTAATCTATCTATTGCAGCCTCAGAAACGCGGACAATTTATCCCAAAGCCCATTAAGGTATTCAGTTCTAATTTCCATTTCAAAAGTATAAGACGCTTTACATCTTTCATTTCCTGTACAATTAAGATGCAAATTCAGAAAGTGTCTGAATTCTACTAGCGTTTATTTTGAGACTAGCGGACGTAGTTCCCGTTCCCGTGTGAGTGCGGGGAAAAAGTATAGCCTATGTTACTCGCTGATGATGAAGCTATCCATAGCTGAAAGAATTTTTCAAATCGGTCAAGTAGTTTCGGAGCCTATTCAATGCAAACAAAAAAACAATCAAATCTTTCCTCTTTATACCCAGAAACTGTTCAGTCACTCTACGCTAATGCAATAGAAAAATTTTTAGAAACAGCCATAAATATCGATCAGCATTTAGCAGATTCACCATTAATTGATATTGTCATGACTGTTCGATACAAGCGGATGCAAGACCTGAGAAACGATGGATAGATTGAGCTAAAGATGATGTGGCTACAAAGGGAAAGGATTCAGAAGACTCATGACGAGAGATATTTGGAAGAGGAACATATTGAGCCGAACACAAATAATTTGGAAGGGAAGAACCAGGCTCGGTTATAAATCTAGCACTATCGTGGTAATTTTCAAAAGCTCAGAGCAGTTACTTCGTATAACCAATATTAGGAACTTGATTTGCCCTAACTTTCTTGCAAATAGTTTATGCCGTTTTTGTATCAAAAACATTCTGTGTAAATCGTATTCTTACAGTCGATTTAGCACTGCAAACATTTGTGTTTCTAGTATTAAAAATAGGTTTTCATATATCTGGGCTAAGATTCCCTCCACCAGAGCACTGTGTATTCCAATGAGATCGTGATCTTATTACAGATTTAAGGTAAACTTTAGTGAGTTAACGCACGAATTTAGGTCACATTTAGGTCCAGCAACTGGAACACCAAGGTTACTGTGCCAAGGATTTTGCAGATGAAACTGCTCTGTACCTAGACTACGACTACATTCGAGTTGGATTCAAGCTTTTAACATAGAATAATATGAGTGTATACGGCTAATTTCTACTGCCAGAATGATTTATATTTTAGCGTATTCTTAGGAAGCGTTTTCATGGCAAATTAATAAAATGCCAAGGTTCTTTACATAACGAGGAAACCTGGAAACCTATATTTGTCTGAGAAGTTCCATGGCGTGTGTATAGTCACCCCCAATCACCACCCTTCTGCACCATACGCCTATTCGTCTTCGGTGAAAAGTGTATTGTCTCTACCTTCGAAGTCCCGGGGCCTATCGTCATCGATTTTTTCATTTAGGTACTTTTAAAGTCAAATTTAAGAAGTTAAGATCATAGTTGGCACTTGGCCCCTTGTTTAGGAATGCGTGAGTCGATGTCAACGAGTATAAAATTGGTGATCTAATCGAAACCCAAGTATCATCAGAATTTTCTTGTCTTAATATAATAGGTGAAGATCTCAATATAAAAGTTTGGATGGACGGAATACATAGATTTTAGTAAGTGACATCTTGATTTGAAGACTAAAGCATAATAAGTACATATGTAAGTCGCTGTATACATTGTACATGTATATAGTATTATGGCCGACATAAGTGTAAAGATAACCACGAGAGTTGCTCTACTGTAACCACAGGCCATGGGAATTGGGTTGAGACCGCTAATGTCGCAACATTACCCATTGTGCGTTGTTCTGCATTTCGTGCTTGGACAATGATAGTCACAAATTGGACTAACAATTATTGTGCTTTCCTATTATTAAGTCATTAAGTTTTATTACGAACGCGTCAGTGAAAACATATACCCCCTTATTATAACACTGGCAGATTAAAACACCAACCCAATGAAAGAATCTTTTTTTAATCTCAGTTCTCAAACTGATAACCTTATTAATTGGTTTGAGACTACCAAGAAATGTACGGACGGACGTTGAAGATGTCATACTAATAGGGTGTTAATTAGTGACAGCCACGAGCATAATGGTGTATACAAGCAAGGGCGTGCTGCAGGCAGATCAGACGAACGTCCGCAGGCTGATGGAGCTGGAGACTATGTGATTTGTATACTTATAGTAGCGGAATATTCTATACTCATACATACACATATGCTCACGCCTGTATTCCCCGAAGGGGTAGGTAGAGGTGTTGTTGTCATAACACCCACTTTTCACCGATTAAGTGTCAACGTGACAGATGGTGAGTCTATCGTCATCTCAGGCACATACATACGTCTTCGAATTACTTCTCAGAAATATGCAGGTTTCCTCACGATGTTTTCCTTCACCGTAAATGCGAAACCATTACGAAATGGACCCCAAATGGCAGGAAACGACAACGCGGTAGGCCTGGGAGGAGATGGCGGGATGAGCTATGATGCTCTCAAAAGCAGACTGCTGAGAACAGGAACGGTAGGAAAAGTGGAAGAAGCTCATATCAAATAAATAATGCGAGCCCTGAAGAAGGACGTTTATATTTTAATGAAAAACAGTTCAGAAGTAAAACAATAGCTATAAATGTAAACATAGTGTGAGAGCTTGAGAGAAAGACGCGATAAATAATGTACCTCATACAATATTCTGTTCCCCGGTGTCGTAACCACAAATGGTTCCTTTGTACCCTGAATACGGCACGAGATAGTACAAATTTATAGGAGCTTAATTAAGGTCGTAAAAACCCAATAAGTTGGGGGAATTTCCCTCAATGAAGCTGTTTCATAGGTATTTAAGCCCTTAACATTATGAGGTGTCATTATATTTGAATTTGAAATTTCCCGACCAACAGTAGGGGAGTGGGGAAATTATGGTTTTATACTTATAAACATTGTGTGTATATTATCATCCATAACAATTTGAAATTTGTAAATATTTTTAATTAATAATAAATAATAATAAAACTAAAAACTAATTACAAGTAGAAAACTTGGCCCAAATCGGTATCTCTCGGGATCGTGCCAAGAAGGCTGGCAGCATTGCCACGTTGAACAGCAATGCTGATTCTCTGAGCGAGAAAAGCCCCAGCCCGCTTGTCACGAGAAGCTTCTACCAGACGACGTGCAGCCTCTTTGAAAAGTTGATGAGCATCTGGACCCCAAGGTCCCAGAGTTTCAACCGCAAACGCAGAAAATATGTATCCTTGACCAATGCAAGCATATTTCCGGCCCTTATTAGTATAGATTACTTTTATCACTTTGAATGCGGGTAGACAGTAGGCAGAACCGTTTCATTTGAGATATACAATACCGTCAATTTAACATCAGTACTATAGATACTAGTTTCGGAGGCGAAGAGGAAAATTTTTTGGTATGGTAAGCGGTTTCCCTAAAAGAGGATATCACGTTTGCATTTACGTTGCACAAGTGACAAACGTAATAATTTATAGTATTTTTCAGAAAGGTCAAATTCAGAGCACTCGTAACCGAAGAAAGTGTATGAAGAGATGCATGAATGTGGATAAAGCGAAAGAAGTATGTAAGGATCGTAGCATGTGGCAAACCTACCCCCATGGGATACAGGCGTGAGCATATGTATGTATGTAAGTGTCAAAAGTTTGTAAATACCATATCTGATAGAATCCATGTAGATAGGTGAATTTATTGCCAGTACCCGTGCCGCCACGACTAATGAGCGCTCAGCAATAGCAAAATAGGAATAACTGCGCATATAATAGTACGCACTCGCGGCATATTAAACCCAAAGAATCACTACTGCGCGTTCAACGCCAGCACTCATAAATCGTGACGGGATCTATACCTACCTACTCAGAAGGCCAGTTTCAGGACCGGTAATAGTTTAAAATTCAAAATTCAAAATATCTTTATTTGATTAGACTTCTTACAAAGTACTTTCAAATCGTCAGAAGGACACAAAATACATTATACATGATTATAAATGTTACCACCGGGTTCGGAAGGTAGCTTTTGTTGAGAAGAACCCGGCAAGAAACTCAACAAGTACTCTTTTAAAAAAAAATTATACAATGTTATTGGTTACAGTATTTATATCTCATGAATATAAGCCCATGGACACAGTACAAATGCTCCTAGTTTCCTACATGATCATAAGTGCCTTACCAGATAGATCATTTTTATTTCACAAAGCATGCCACATACACCTAATTGCATGATAATATATTTACTCCATATTAGAAATCTTACTTATTATTTTTGTTTTAACAGACGTACACGAGGCAAGCTAAACAAAAGGGAAGGTGGACAAGAAATGTTGGGTTTTACCGATTTACGTGAATACGTATGTTTACAGACATACATACATACATAATACAATGTTTGCTCAGCTGATCGTGGTCGTGAAACGCTGTTTTTGAGTGGAATTCGTATGGAAAATAGTGGCTTTCTGAAAAGTATATCAGCAATTTATAATAGAGAGGTCCAAAAACAAAATCCGTTATCACCGATTTGTCTCACCCTTTCCTTATTTAGATGACGCAAGTTTTTTTCAAACAAAAAAATCCGCGTCTTCTAAATTCCGATTTCTCTCCATAATAACTTATTTTAATTTCGTTTTGTTTGTTACCAACAACGACAAAACAGTTAGTAGCAGAAATGATTTATTTACATATACATATTTATATACATATGCTCACGCCTGTATTCCCCGAAGGGGTAGGCAGAGGTGTTATTATCATAACACCCACTTTTCACCGAATTTGATTAAGTGCCAACGTGACAGATGGTGAGTCCATCGCCGTCTCAGGCACTATACATACGTCTTTGAATTACTTCTCAGACATATGCAGGTTTCCTCACAATGTTTTCCTTCACCGTAAAGCACGTGGCATGAAATCACTGTACATAAGTTTTTTAGAAAAACTCATTGGTACAGGCCCCGCTGGGATTCGAACTTGCGTCGCTTGCGTAGCAGGCGACTGCTCAAACCCCGAGGCCACCACGGCTTTTTATTATTATGATTTATTTAAAACCTATGGAACCTAGGCTTTTTACAAGAAGTTATATTACATGTGCCTCTCACATTGGTGTGCCCTAACAGGGTTTAACTTAGTTATATGTAACATTTATTATTATTAGCCTATCGTGTCCCACTGCTGGGCAAAGGCCTTCCACTTTTCCAACTTTCTCTGTCCTCAGCAGTCCTCTCCCAATTGCTCCTGAAAGCATCAAGCTAATCCCGCCATCTCCTACGAGGCCTGCCGCGTAGTCGTTTCCTGCCATTTGGGGTCCATTTTGTAATGGTTTTCGCCCATAGCTCATCCGACGTGCGGCAGACGTGGCCAGCCCAGTTCCACTTTAGGTGGGCAGCAGCGTGGCCCACATCCGCAATTTTTGTCAAAGTCATGGAGCGCAGTGTCGAGTTCATATATATAATATATGTAACATGTAGTATATGTAACAATCGTACGTTATACGTTTGTAACTCGGACAAGGAATTAATTGCCATCCAAAGGGGGAATGCTGCTAGTATCTTCGGGTCCTTTCCTACAGGGACTCCTTTAATAATATATTTTAGTTATAAGATTATATTTTTAAGGTTTGTATTGTATGGTTTGTATTTTGGTTGTATTTGTTGACACAATTTCTTTTGTGAAATTTTCTTTCTTTATGAAATTGTGTCAATTTGAATTAAGCTTATATTGTATCATGTAACTGACTTAAAGCAAATTTTTTTTTAAGCAATAATATTAATTCTAGAAAAAACCTTAAAAAATAAAATCTAATAACTAAAATATATTATTATACAATAAATATATGAATACACTAGCTGTGCCCCGCAGTTTCACCCGCGTAGACTTAATTTCATGTGTGACCCGCCGTACCCGTAATGTTTTTTTAAATAAAAGTAAAAAAATTAGAATACCGCCTAATTTCCTCCTTGTAACATTAGCTACCTACCAGTGAAAATCCCGTTAAAATCGGTCCAGCCGTTGCGGAGATTAACCGGAACAAACAGACAGACAGACAGGCAGAGAAAAATTAAAAAAAAAATTTTTCATTCTCATTCCTTATATACTTTCACAGACATTTAGTGAAAAGCTGTTATTTTGGAATTACACACAGATACTTATAGATAGATGGATACATAAAATTCTAGCACTTGTCTCCAGATCCCTAGTAAGAATATCATTGGGTACTACAACAGTACCCAATAATACACACATGAACACATAGAACTGCGCTACGAAGACCGCCTTTGAACTGCGCATACAACTACCCACTAAGCTAATAGAAAGTCAACTCTAGGGCCTCATTGTTCCACTGACAATGTCAATTTATAAATGTCAAATGAATACGTCACTTTCACTCGGTGGAATGATGATGACAATAACATCATAATAACCCCTGTATGTTTAATTTAGAAATACAAACACGTAGGCTTACTGCGATCCAATTCTAACTCTGCCCCGATATACGTAAAGCCTAAGAATTTAGCTGGCCATGCTCATCCCCAGCAAAGGTCAATCTTCCAGCCAAGCGTGTGTCACGCCTGGGGGCGTGTGTCCGCGGCTCCGACTGTAACGACATACATATGCTCACGCCTGTATTCCCCGAAGGTGTAGGCAGAGGTGTTGTTATCACAACACACACTTTTCACCGAAGATAATTAAGTTCCAAAGTGACAGTTGGTGAGTCTATCGCCGTCTCAGGCACTATACATACGTCTTTGAATTACTTCTCAGAAATATGCAGGTTTCCTCACGATGTTTTCCTTCACCGTAAAGCACGTGGTGTGAAATCACTGTACATAAGTTGTTTGGAAAAACTCATTGGTGCAGGTCCCGCTGGGATTCGAACTTGCGTCGCTTGCGTAGCAGGCGACTGTTCAAGCCCCGAGGCCACCACGGCTTTCACTGTAACGAAGCAAATATATTGTAAACAGCTCCAAATAGAAGGTTATCTATTCCATTTCGTCGCAGGAATTTTTATTCCTTAGCAATGTTAACAGTTAGTGTGATACTGTATGTAAATAACAAGCCCACGCTTAGAATACCTTTAAACTAATTGCTACCAATTAACCAATTAGTAAATAATTGGGGTTCGCAAAACTACACGACCTTGAACAATATACAGGCTGCATCTGTAAATTCCATAAAAAAGATTGATGGAGTGTGAAGCGAATTATTTTGAAGTCTAAGTCACTGTCAAAAATACCATTATTCGATTAGACTTTTTACAGAGTAGTTTCAAATCGTCAGAGTGACGTAAATATACAGGATTATAATTGGGAAGGTTGCTTTTAATGAGAAGAAGCTGACAAGAGACTCCGTAATTACTGGTTTGAAAAATATTATACAATTATTAAAATACAAAATAAATCACCTACAAACGCCTACGTTTCACAATATTTTTAGCCGTTTATACCATCTATACATCTATTTATACCTACAGATATATGTTGAAGTGTCCGTCTGTTTATTCCTGCCAGTTTCTAAACCGGCTGGACCGATTTTATGGGGAATTTTACTGATTGACAGCTAATATTACAAGTTGTAACTAAATTTTTTTAAAAAAAGTTGAGCGCTAGGCGTAATACAGCCACCCAAAGATAGTATTTAAAATGTTTACGAGGCCTTTGAAGTGCAATGCCATGGCGCTGATGATGGCATGACACATACATATGCTCAATCCTGTATCGCACGAAGGGGCAGACAAAGGTGTTGTAATAACAACATCCACTCTTCACCGATGATGATTAAGTGCCAACGTTTCGAGTCTATCGCCGTCACACTAATTGAGTTTCTTCTCAGACATATGCAGGTTTCCTCACGAAGTTTTCCTTCACCGTAAAGCTCTTAGTGTGAATTGGTATAGGCCCCGTGGCGACTGCTCAAACCCCAAAGCCACCACGGCTTCGACATGAGTGTCTGTATGAGTGAATGTATCCATAATAAGTATGTATTAAAGTTGAATGCGCTTGTGCCTATATCTCGCATCTTTTTTGATAACAGATTTTAGTTTTGTCTTTAAGTTGATTGACGTAAATTTCATCTTCACACCAAAGCGTTGTAAAAAGTCGAAGTGAAATAACCACTCCGTATAAACGTTTGATCTACCTAAACGGACGATTTAATTTTCTTAATCACTGCACAAACCGCTTTGAATTACAAATAAGATTATATATTGTAGAGTTTTCTCTGCTCTACAAATCTTGTTGAATTAATAAGGTCTCAAAGATGGTAGACAATTATAAACAGTACCTACTTTTAGTTTTAATATTTTTTTATCGTCTTTTGTATACTGGTCCATGGGCTTATGTATATTTTTATAATTTACTAGCTGTGCCCGGCAAACGTTGTATTGCCATTTTTTTTTGGGGTGGACTACCTCTAACATTTAGGGGGATGAAAAATAGATGTTGGCCGATTCTCAGACCTACCCGATCTGCACACAACATTTCATACAAATCGGTCCAGCCGTTTCGTAGGAGTATGGGAACGAAAACTGTGACACGAGAATATTAAATATTGTATTACTCAGAATTGTAAAATATTTTTTTTTTAAAAGAATAATTACTGAGTTACTTGCCAGGTTCTTCTCCTAGCATGTATAATCCTGTGTAAATTGTAAACGTGTAGCGATTTCAAAGTACTTTGTTAAAAGTCTAATCGAATAAAGATCATCATCACTAAAAATAAAATTTAAAAAATAATATGCTCACGTCCCAAAAGGGTCCCCGAAGGGGTAAGCAGAGGTGTTGTAACAACAACACCCATATTTCACCGAATATGATTAAGTACCAACGTGACAGAGGGTGAGTCCATCGCCGTCTAAGGTAGTATACATACGTCTTTGCCCACTAGACTAAGCTTACACCGCTACTCCAGGCTAAATTTTATTCCATCTAATACGTGCATAAAATTCTCGTGTCACAGTTTTCGTTACCATACTCCTCCGAAACGGCTTGACCGATTTGGATGAAATTTTTTGTGCTTATCCGGTATCTATGAGAGTCGGCCAAAATCTATTTTTCATCCCCCTGAATGTTAGGGGTAGTCCACCCCAAAAATAAAATGGCAATACAACGTTTGCCGGGCACAGCTAGTATTTTATAAATAAGGCTTCTTGTAGCCTCTAAAAGTACCTTACATTTTCCTTTATCACCAACCTTAAAAGCTATGTAATTGAGGTCATGTACTCACCCGCTGTTTTCAGGGGTTTGTTTCAAACCCGGTCGCCATGGTAACCGGCAGCCCCTCACGACCTGAAAATAATTGGAAATGCTCATGACTTTTATTGTTCGGTACTTGAGGGAAATCGTTATAGAGAACTGTGTATAGGTATACATTCTACTGCTCTGTAAATTTCATGATTGGAATATTGGAACTAATGTATAGCAGGTGTGCCTCAAGTGCCGGAAATTTGCTTGCATTGGTCAAGGATACATATTTTCTGCGTTTGCGGTTGAAACTCTGGGGCATTGGGGTCCAGATGCTCATCAACTTTTCAAAGAGGTTGCACGTCGTCTGGTAGAAGCTTCTCGTGACAAGCGGGCTGGGGCTTTTCTCGCTCAGAGAATCAGCATTGCTATTCAACGTGGCAATGCTGCCAGCCTTCTTGGCACGATCCCGAGAGACACCGATTTGGGCCAAGTTTTCTACTTGTAATTAGTTTTTAGTTACTTAATAAATTTTTAATGTATAGTACATATCTACGATAGGAGCTCATGTTAAGGCACAGTATAAAAATATAAGCTTACTCAAGCAGTAGGGAATCTAGGACCAAATAGTTCGAATTGTCACACTCACAAAGACGCATGCCATGTGGACCACTTTCGGCCGTAATTTTAGAACGAAAACTAACCGTGGTAGGAACTTTGCGAAGTTTCAAAACTTCGTATATCGTTAAAAAAATTATATTTTATAGGTTAGGTACATAGAACTAACGATATTTCAATGTATATTGTAAATCAGCCAGTTTTTTAGGTGATTCGTAACCTAATTGCCCAGATAGCAGATGGAAAGCAAGTTAAATACCACGAAACTGAAGCGAAGAGTTTAATAACAACGTTCCGAGATCCAAACATTTGGGGTGCTAACGTAAACAGCTTCGAAAGCTGACATTCGCAATCTCGCCGCCTTTGAAATCAATTACAAGTCAATGCAAATGGTGGCTTGATTTTAATTGAAAATCCTGGTACTGTACTAGTCTGGTAGTTCATTTTAACTTTGCTTGGTTTAGTGGAATATCATACGTTTGAGTTCGAGCATATTTGCTCTCAGTTATTTATAATAAAACCAGAGGTTGCACGTCGTCTGGTAGAAGCTTCTCGTGACAAGCGGGCTGGGCTTTTCTCGCTCAGAGGATCAGCATTGCTATTAAACGTGGCAATGCTGCCAGCCTTCTTGGCACGATCCCGAGAGACACCGATTTGGGACAAGTTTTCTACTTGTAATAAGTTTTTAAAAAGAAATATTACTTAAAACCCAAAATAAATATGCTCACGCCATCCTAATAGGGTCCCCGAAGGGGTAAGCAGAGGTGTTGCAACAACAACACCCACATTTCACCGAATATGATCAAGTGACAGAGGCTGAGTCCATCGCCGTCTCAAACACTATACATACGTCTTTGAATTACTTCTCAGACATATGCAGGTTTCCTCACGATGTTTTCCTTAACCGTAAAGCACGTGGTGTGAAATAACTGCACTTAAGTTTTTTAGAGAAATTCATTGGTACAGGCCCCGCTGGGATTCGAACTGGCGTCGCTTGCGTAGCAGGCAACTGCTCAAACCCCAAGGCCACTTATATTTATACTATTTACATGTTTATTACATTAATAGTTGTGCCCTGAAATATTATGTTTATGCTAATATTTTAGCTAAACCAAGCCAATATTAAGAATTCCTAGGAGAAATCATGATTATCGAAAGCAAAGAAATATGACGAATCGTCGGACCAATCATTATCGAAATTCGAAACGAAGAACCCTTGAGAATTGCCGAATCCTGCTCATTGAAATTTGCTTCCATCCCAACTTTTTACATAAACATGAAGGTGGACGAATAAATGAGGCACGAATTTTAACAAGAACTCGAAAGGCTATATAATGAGGGAAATGTAAACGTGAACAAGTTGAGGTATACTTGGAATCCAACTTGAGCTTGAGATCTGTTTAATTACGCACCCAAGTGAACCCCACTTCATCATGTATTTTGGGTGAAAACCATAAAATTTAAATTAAAAGTCAAAATAAGCCATTTTATTCGATACCGATACTATGGTAGGGCAGAAAATATAACTAGTCCGCCATCTTGGATGATCCGCCATATTGGAATTAGAATGACGTCACATAGCTAAGCATGCATTGTCATCCAAAATAAGCGTGTATAACAAATTTCGACACAATTGATTACAGATTTGGAAAAACTCAAGTACAAGATTCCTGCCGGACCAAATAAATCACGCAATAAGGGTTTTCGAGCGTGTTGCATTCTAACAATTAGAGCTGCGGTTCTCCAGACATGAAACCCGCCTGGCTGGAAGATCTTGTCTTTGCTGGGGATGAGCATGATTACTCGCTCTCCCCGGAGATGGGTTGAGTCGACAAGAAATAAAAGGTTTAAGACTACAATATAATAAACGATACCAATAAGTTTTCAAATAGGAAAGTATTTAGGAAAATATAATAAGCTAATAACTGTAAGAGGCTGTACATAAACAAATTACTGAGAAGAGGATAAATGACTATAGATTTCACGAGAATTTGAAAGCTCGAAAATAAATTGCTTTTGTTGCCTCTCCACAGAGAATTAAGTTATATTGCTTTATGTTGGAGGTGTGCTTAGAATCAACTTAGTAACAAGGTTGGTAGGAGATATTTATTTTCTTTGTATAATGTTTATTTATATAACATTTTTTACGAAAATTAATACGTTTTATAAAGCCTTTTGATTAGATGTCACTTGAAATATCAAACATTCCCTTGAATATAAACTAATCATACAGCAAAGGTCATAGCTCATAGCTCGTGACGCCACCATTGCCAGTTTGCACCGAATACCGTTACACCTTAAATCAAATAGCATTAATTGCCGTTATGAATATATCAACGTTAAGACTATATAAGAAGCTATGAGATACAGTAGCACAAAACCAGAGATACCAGCTGTGCTTTGCGGCTTCACCCGTGTAAATTTTATTTAATTCCCGCGGAACCCTAAATGTTTTTAAGTAAAAGTAGTACGAGTTACTCCTTGTAACATTAGCTATCTGCCAGTGAAATTTACGTTAAAATCGGTCCAGTCGTTTCAGAGATTACCTGGAACAAACTGACACAGAGAAACATTTTGAAAATTTATTTTTTTAAGTCTATAAAGTCTAGTAAAGCTGTTACTTTGGAATTACAGACTTGGCGATATATAATTGAAATGCAGTTCTGCTAACAATGATTTATATTTAAAAGACATCAAATAAAATTAATACAAAAATTATGTAATGGCGTGTAATGGCGGCAAGAAGAGAAGAGAGAGAGCGCGCTCATAGACAACAGGAAGTAGTTAAAAATGTACATAGACAAAACAAGGAAACAGTGAGGCGATTACATTCTAGTGAGCCAAATGCACAGATGTAAAACATATTGTACACAGACAGACACTTCCATTTTATTTATCTGTATAGATAGGTGTTGCAGTATAGCCCCGTCTTCTTTTTACTCTGTGCCATTGAACTGATAGCTGCCAACGTATATGCCGTGTTTAACACCTTATTACATGGTAATAAAGATTATATTGCTTTAGATAATGTGACAGAGGAGTTGGTAATGACTAATTATGCTGTCTTGCCGTATAAGTTCAGGGTTCGTAGGCGCGTTTCCTTGCATTTTTTGCAAGACTTCGTTTTAATTGAGAGTTAACATTACATTTATAATGTCTAATTAACTTTGCGGTAGATATATATTTATTTTCAAGGACCTCGTGGCATAGTTGCTAAGTTAAGCAACCCTAGCCAGTAATTGGATGGGTACACGTTAAGCCATCGGCCCCGTTAGCCATTTATTATCTTTGGCAATCGTTACAGGTCAGTCGGAGGTCAAAAATTGTCTGGCAAGTGGTTTAACCCAGATCACAGATTTTCCTCGTAAAACGGGTTGCGAAGGTCAGATGGCAGTCGCTTCGTATAAAAATCAGGTGATCAGTCACATCGGGTTGAATCAAGTGCCGACCCCAACAATGTATGGGAGAAGGCCGGGGAGATGAGTTATATATATCAATTTTCATTATTTAATGATTAGCTGTGCCCTGCGGTTTCACCCGCGTAGACTTAATATTTTTTAGATATTAGAAATAGCTTCATTTACGACTTGTAATATTAGCCATCTGCGAAAGTCCCTTTAAAATTACTCCAGCTGTTTCGGAGATTAGCCAGACAAACAGACAGACAGAGAAAAATAAAATTGATTTTTGTATGATACTATTGAGTTGAATACCGTATATATTTTCATATGCAGTTAATGTAAAGCTGATAATTTGGAATTACAAACAGACGCTTCAATTTTATTTATCTGTATAGATTTATGGTTTGGCCCCGAAGGCTGGATTGAAATAGGAAATGGATCTCGCGACGGGTAAACGTGGAAATTGTGTGGTTTGACGTTTATCGATTTAGGTCCAGACGTCTGCAGGCAGTGTGTGGAGTGTGTGCATAAAATATTTGATGAGTAAAATAAAAAAAAAAATAAAAGAATAAAAAAAAATAAGGTTCCAACTTCTTCCAATTTATTCGAAGTCAGCTAAAAATTGGTTCATCTAATTTATTGTACATACATACATATGCTCACGCCTGTATTCCCCGAAGTGGTAGGCAGAGGTGTTGTTATCACAACACCCACTTTTCACCGAAGATGATTAAGTGCCAACGTGACAGATGGTGAGTCTATCGTCTCTGGCACTATACATACGTCTTTGAATTACTTCTCAGAAATATGCAGGTTTCCTCACGATGTTTTCCTTCACCGAAAAGCACGTGGTGTGAAATCGCTGTAAATAAGTTTTTTTTAGAAAAACTCATTGGTACAGACCCCGCTGGGATTCGAGCTTGCGTCGCTTGCGTAGCAGGCGACTGCTCAAACCCCGAGGCCACAACGGCTCATCTAATTTATTGTCAGCAAATTAAGGGCAAATTTCCTCATCTAGTCATCGTACTTTAAATAGTCGAGGGGAAAAATAATAAAACATATTATTTATTCGGAGGTGGACTGTGGTTGAATACCACAGACGGCAATGATCAACATATTTCGAGCTTCCCTTACACAATAAACGGAATCTAATACCGGCGATTAAAAATTATTATGCTTATACTAGGGGAACAGACAGACAACTCTATATACCCATATATTACGAACCTTATCCACCAAGGAACACGTTACGGCGGAAATTAAATCGACGCGTTTCGATTCCATTTCCTTGCGATTATTGCTTGCTCGATTGATTCGATTTGATTTACCTTTGACGGTAAGCACTATGATTTTTTTAATGCTTTTAATTGCAAAAAGTCAAAAATCATAAGTCAAAAGTATCTTTATTCGATTAGACTTTTAACAAAGTACTTTCAAATCGTCAGAATGACATAATTATACAGGATTATACATGCTACCGCCAGGTTCGGAAGGTTGCTTTTACTGAGAAGAACCTGGCAAGAAGCTGTGCCAATTTCAACCTAAACATTTTTTTTAAAATTAAAGTACCTTAAGTTACTCCTTGTTACTTTGGCTATCCGCCAGTGAAAGTTCCGTTACAATGGGTCCAGCCGTTTCGGAGATTACTCGTAACAAATACACAGAAAGACAAATAATTTTATTGAAAATTAGTTTTTTTAAGTCTGTAACGAAAATGCATTTCATATGCATTTAGTGAAAACCTGTTGTTTTAGAATAACAAACAAACACTTCAATTTTATTTACGTGTATATTTATATAGATATAGATATGTATAGATATATATGGGTCCTAGCTGAATAAGTCATTTCAATAACATGGTTGTTGTTTCAAATCTGGCTTTCGAAGAGCGAATAACATGATTGATCGTCAGAAGCAGAATGCAGAGGTCGAAACAATTATACCTCTGATTTTACAGTTTCATTATGATATACTAACAATGCTTGTTACAAAACTGCCTGATTATGCATTTAGGTACTAATTCGTCTTTGTTCGGTGGGAATTAGAACAAGGTAGCTAAGGTTAATATAAAAAATGTCCACAAAATTGATGGTTATTATGTGGGTATGTGGCAAATAATAAACATGTTTGTAGAATGAATCTATACAGATAAATAAATGAAAGTAAATAATGTACCCACATTTGGATGCTGATAAGCAATAATGTGTCAACCCACAAAAAGTCAAATTCAAAGGTTTTGATATATTTTGATAATGCATCACGTATTTAACATTCTAAAAAAGTGTTTCAAGTCATCTGAAACATAAAAGTACGTAAAATATGGATTTATGTCATAAAACAAATCTTAAATCACGTATACAATCATCTTAAGACGCCATTTTCTCAAAACCAAGTTTATGCGGGTTGACACATAATTGCTTATCTGCATCCATTTATTTTTTATTTTTCTCAGTCTGTCTGTCTGTATGTTTACTCCGGGTGTTTTAACAGGACTTTCACTGGCAGATAGCTAATGTAACAAGGAGTAACTTTCATTTAAATAAAACATTTAGGGTTTATTAAATTAAATCCACGCGTGTGAAATAGCGTAAAACTTTTATATGATGTGATCGAACTCGTCGGTCATCACTCCTTACTAAATGGCACACATTACTGCGCGCGCGCACCGTGACGGCGATATCTGAGATACCAGCGTTTCACATGGATACCGAACTTTTTACACTACGGTGGTTGACATATCGCACCCTCAGAACGATACGGGCTCAATTAATGCACGCATGCATATGCTCACGCTTGTATTCCCCGAAGGGGTATGCAGAGGTGTTGTAATCACAACACCCACTTTTTACCGACGATGATTAAGTGCCAACGTGACAGATGGTGGAGTCCATCGCCGCCTCAGACACTTTACATACGTCATTGAATTACTTCTCAGAAATATGCAGGTTTCCTCACGATGTTTTCCTTCACCGTAAAGCATGTGGTGTGAAATCACTGTACATAAGTTTTTAGAAAAACTCATTGGTACAGGCCCCGTTGGGATTCGAATTTGCGTCGTTTGCGTAGCAGGCGACTGCTCAAACCTCAAGGCCCCCACAGCTCAATTCAAAAATATATTTATATATCGCAATCGGCTAGTTAAAATTTATAACTTAGGCAGGAATTTATTTTACCAGTTATGTACATACATACTACATACATAATATGCTCACGCCTGCATTACCCGAAGAGGTAGGCAGAGTAATGTAATTAAATCACAAAACCCATTTTCACCGAAGATGATTAAGTGCCAACGTGTATAGCCTCGTGTAATCATGTGTGTCATGCATAAAAATCTAATGTTAAGAATCTTATCTACTAACAATGCTACAAATATAATTTTCTAATGTTTCTAAGACCACAGCACACAGGAATTTGGGTTTAAGGCTGAGTGATAAGCGTTACTGATTACTGACATATCCATTAACTTTAATTATCACCGTATGGTTATGAGTAACAAAATGTCGTGCCGTTTGGATAAGTGTCAGGCGTAATTAAAACTGTCGTTGAGGTTTTTTATTCATATTAACCTAATAAATAGTGCCTAATTACAGTTCCTTCATTGCTATGCTTCGTGCTCAGCTAATGCTTTCAACGATATAATTAGATTCAATTTGACGGTGATTAGAAATGGTTCATTAGCGTCCATCACTCTGTTCAAAAATCTAGACCAAATCGGTTTCATTCTCTTTGAAGTATAGTCAAGTTCTATGGTGAAATTACCTGACTATCGTGATCTCAGCTAGTTCGATTGATCTGGCTACACAAATACCTAGTGCTCACGCCTGTATTCCCCGAAAGGGTAGGCAGTATGCAGTATACCTATATTTCGCCAGGTATGTTTCAGTCCCATGTTATAAGGGGTAAGCCGCTGCTGATACATGCATGCTGATACAATGATGCCAGCCGAGTTTCTTGCTGGTTCTTCTCGGAAGGCTAGTTTCCGAATCGGTGGTAAATTCCTCGACATTCATAAGTGTCTAAACTGAATAAATCATTTTCATTCCCACTATCCGGACACATATTCAGACTCCAGGCTGTTACTGGGAATTTACAGGAGGAGGAACCCAATAACAGTTATTCCGACCAGATAATCCAGACGACCACATTTTTTTTTTTTTTTTTGTTGACGTCGGGGAAACCTTCAAAAGGTCCCCGACCGCCCTGGGAGAGGCAGATCGGGGTATGTGGGATTCTTACCGCACTAAAACCCCCCCGGTGGCCGTCCTCAGTGCTCAGGGGGGACTCCGGGTACTGTAATAGAATGTACCGGTGTCCCCCCACACTTTACCGGGGCACTGTGACGCCGCCCCTGAAGACCTCGCTGTGCAAGGCAGCGCGAGCCACGTCGAACCACTAGACTAACGAGGCAGACAGATATTACAAATTTGTAAATATCTGAAGTTGAGATTACAAGTTAGATCCAATGTTATGGACTCAGTTTTGATTCTAAACGATAACCATAACATTGATTTGGTAGAAAAATGGATTCACGATCCAAAAACTATCGTAGGCAAAAACCAAGCAAGCAAAACAAAACGACGGGATTATATCGTTTTATCCATTATCAAGATGTGATCATGTTTCCGCTCCGTGTACCGTGAATATTGCCGGAATATGGCGCAGGCATCTCATTATACCGCCGAATTCTGTTAGAGCGCACCCAGAGGTGGAACCAAAATATATTTTTATATGCATGACGATTATAGCTGAAATCTTGATAACAACATTGAGTAGGTTTGTCTAGAATTACTGTTGCAGAAGCATTCACATTTTGATTGAACAGTATTTGAATTCTACAACCCTAGTCAGTAATTGGATGGGTGACCGCCCGAGTTCCCTACGTGCCTCGGAGAGCACGTTAAGCCGTCGGTCCCGGTTACCAATTTATCATCTTGGCAATCGTTACAGGTCAGTCAGAGGCCTAAAATAGTCTGACAACTGGTTTAACCCGATCACAGATTTTCCTCGTTAAAGGGGTTGCGAAGGTCAGATGGCAGCTTAGGCTTCCATTAACTAAAAAAAATATAAAGTTCTTTGGGCCACCAATTAGATTAAGTCTACGCGGGTGAAACCGCGGGGCACAGCTAGTGTTCCATAAATACTACATCGCAGACATCTAATTGAGAATATTGCGCATATCCTCACGTATTACTTTAATGTTCAGTCCAATGTCACACAATTAAAGCCGGCCATTGAAGCTGCGTTCGGAAGTAAAAACTCGTACATAAATCGGGCCGCGACCAATCCGCGGTGCTTTCGCTCACGGTCGGTTGCGAATGTCTCGGATGAACGGACAATTGTCAAGGCCAGGTTTTCTTGGGATTCATACAACGTCCGGTTATTCGCATTCAATAAAAACTGCTTGTGCTTTTAATATTCACTAGCTTTCAATCATTCGCGTTGTATATAATTCAGTCTTACAATCAATCTCAAGAAGTCATTTGAAGGTTCAATCTGTTCTACAATTTGAAGATACAAATGAATTGATTCAAACCAATACTCACATAG
Organism: Watsonalla binaria; assembly: GCA_929442735.1. NCBI lineage: Eukaryota > Metazoa > Arthropoda > Insecta > Lepidoptera > Drepanidae > Watsonalla > Watsonalla binaria. Next base: position 8,559,716 of record OV838938.1, read on the forward strand.
CTCTTAGCATGCTAGTCGCTGGCTTTAATTGTTTTACTTATCGCTATGGTGTAGATAAGCTGGCTATAAAATAACGACAAGTCAGTTTCGTAAGTCATTAGTCACTTGACAGAGATTATTGACGTGCTTACCTAACCTTTGTAGTTAATCACTGAATCTAAAGTTGAGCAATTATCTTTAATTTCTTGGTATAATTTTAAATTATAAATAAAAAAAAAATATTAACTACTAAATATTTTTACGGCTATCTACGCGCGCACTATGAATTGTGAAAATTTGCCGTATCAAGAATCTACTGTAAGAATTTGTTATAGCTAAAATCTGTCCTTATGCGAAATACGTATGTTCGGAGAGATTGTGGTGACTTTATTTATAAGTTCTAAGACGTAATATTTCAGCAATCGCCTTTTTATTAAACTTATATCCTTATCACCAAGAATTTGGAAGTAATCTTTAGAATTAAACAGAAATCTAAATAGCCTCGATACATTTGCGAGTGCTTCAGTTCAGTCGCATACTGATAAGCTACCTTTATTTCCATGAGTCATCGCAATGAACTTGATCTGAGTTCACTCGGCATTCAATTGCAACGAGGGGAGTCTTATCGATTGTTTAAACATTCGAGTGAGGAAACGAGTGAGTAATATCGATTATGCTATGTTCCAGTTGGGTCTTTACCAAAGGCCTTTACCTTCAATACTCCTAGTTGTAAGCTATTGAAGTCAACAGCATCCAGGGTGGGGAATGGAGTAGCGCGTTACCTATATTATACCTGAATCGCCGTCACAAGTAATCGCGTTGACGTAAACGCAGATTTGTATGGGCTCACATTAGTGTCATCTTTTCGACCGACAGACGGTGCTGTTTTGATCCCTTGCTTGCTTGTATAACCCTTGATAACAAACTTCAGTGGAGCCCACATTTATCCAAGTTATCAGGAAAACTCAGCTCCGCAACTTATGCAATTCGTAAAGTTAGACAGTATACAGACATAGAAACAGCTCGACTTGTATATTTTTGTTATTTTATAGTGTTATGTCCTATGCTATTTTAATTTGGGGCAAAGCTGCTGATATAGATAATATATTCACATTACAGAAAAGGGCTATACGATCAATTTATAATTTGGGACCCCGAGATTCGTTAAGGGAAAAATTTAAATCAATTGTGGATGTTTCCCTTCACCGAAAAGCACGTGGTGTGAAATCACTGTACATAAGTTTTTTAGAAAAACTCATTGGTACAGGCCCCGGATTGGAACTTGCTTCGCTTGCGTAGGCTACGGCTCGAACTGGGATACAGTTTAGAAATTCTAACGGCAAATATAATTATGCCCTACACTCCAGTATAACACACAATGCAAGTTAATATGCTTGGGACATATTCAATTATACATACATACATTACATAAACAATCCGCTTAGACGCAGAAAGCGTGAAAGAAAACGCGAAACGTGGGTAATTCAATTTATCACAATCTGGTTAGCCAAATAAGGGATTATGTGGTTGACGTTGTGTTTGTACTGTAATTAAGTTATTGGATTATACGTATAATATCCATATTACAAGTTTAAGGACAACGTGTGAGTACATACAGAAACAATATTCGTATAGGTACTGGAGCCCAACCATGAGCTCTGACAGTGACAGACTTATACACATCATATACATCTGTCTCATAATAAGAGTAAAACCATCATGGCAATAAGAGATCATGGTAGGGCCCCAGGTGTTGTCAGGAGCTATGAGCGTTCAACGTAAATAGTGGGGGTGTAAATTCACCTTTATTTTATTCGTCACGCCATTGTAACAGGCAGTGACAGACTCACTCAAACTCAAATATCTTTACTCTTAAGTTTAAAACAAAGAACCTACTTTCAACATCTACACATCTATAGTCTACACATACATACATATACATACAGATAAATAAAATTGATATGTCTGTTTGTAATTCCAAAATAACAACTATTCACTAAATGTATACGAAAGTATATAAGGTAAAGAAATGAAGAAAAAAAACGATTCATAAAAATGTTCTCTGTCTATCTGTTTGTTCCGGCTAATCTCCGAAACAGCTGGACCTATTTCAACGGGACTTTCACTAGTAGATGTTAATAGGAGTACCTAACTTGACTACTTTCATGAAAAAACATTAGGGTTCAAATTAGGGTTAGGGTTCAAAGTCTATGGGGGTGAAACCGTAGGGCACAGCTAGTTGTCAGGATATAAAATGATTACTTCGCAGTCGAGGTCAGCGCTCATAGCTCGTGACGGCCCCTGCATCTTTTGAGATCCCTCTGCGTAGTGACCCAAATTTTAAGCATTAGATATTTATTTATTTATAATTTGAATATATAAACTTACAGCTATTGCCAAAGCGCTTATATATAAAAACAAAAGAAATTTATAATAGACACTATTTACAAATATATATTCTCAAACTCTGTATGAGTGATGGCAGCGAATCTGCGAATACGTCCGCATCTTGGATCATGGCGACAAAGTCGTTGAGAAAATTAAGCGATATGCATTTATCATATCTAATTGAAAACTAATTTCGTTTTTTCTGATGGTTTTTGCTTCGAAACTTTTTCTTTCATGCCTACGCCCTTTCAAGTAGTTCAAGGTGACACAAATTTCAACAAAATTTGTAATACAGTTCAATTTGGATGTAAAAAGCAGCAGATATATATAAACGAACAGACCGACCTAGACAAATACCGTTGAAAAGATACGTTTGTTGCGAATAGCCAAATATTTGTCCAGTTGTATAGTTGGGATATAAGCGCCATTGAGTCTATAATCCTCTTACAGTGTAAACAATGAAGTTCCAACATTTCCAAATAGGATTTCCCTAATGCAAAGATCGTATCACAACCTTCGAAATGACAAACCAAAATAATATAATAGGGGTCTAGTTACATACTAACTTACATTACATGCGATATTCACTTATAATTACTTTCCACTTAATTGGTGTCTAATTAAATGGCATATTCTCGAGTAAATAGGTTTTTATATTTTGATCCACACTAAAATGTAAGGTCAAGTGCCGACGTTTGAATATTTATAAACCTACGAGCGGACGCGGTGTCACCCGCGTAGTTCTCGTTCCCATGGGATTACCGGGATAAAATAAAGCCTTATAATTAATCAGTGATAATGTGGCAATCAAAAAGTGAAAGAATTTTTACTTTTTGAGCCAATTCGTTACAAACACACACACATAATATTTCTAGTATATATTGTTGGAGAATGGGATGGATTCAAGGGTGTATTTCAGACAGTACACGGAGACATTTTTACAAACAATGGAGCGAGATCACTAGAGCGAGAGCAAGACAGCAAAACCTGCTGACAGATACATCAAACGACTGACACATTATTTTCACATATTAAATTTCCTATATAAATCTAACATATATAGGTACTTCAGTACCCTATCACGGGTTTCCCACCGTTTTCGTAATCTATACTCGCTAGCGTCACCCACAATATTTGTATGAGATATTTTTTCTTCACGTGAGCGCTGGGAGTCGCTGCACAATTTCTCATACTAATATTCGGCGGAGACGGTAGCGAGTATAGATTACGAAAACGGTGGCAAACCCGTGATAGGGGTACTGGACCTGGGGGCCAACTATATGATCATTTTAGCACTTTTTAGCTTTGACGTGGATAAGAAGTTCTTAATACGCGCTGGTCAAACCTATTAAGAAGTCAACGCCATGGTCGAATATTTACAACCTTCGTGAAGTGAAGCTAAAATTGGCTAATCCAACCAAATGTTGTTGCAATAAATGGATGAATTCTTGCAACATAGCAGCCGAGGTGACAAGCTGGCAGGGGGCCAGCGTAACTGGGATACACGGAAACACGGTCATCCAGATACGTGGACACGGGCAGCTAAGCTTAGGGATCACACAGGGCTGGCAATGCTGGCATTGATATAATAAAAAACAAATAATTGTGAGGGAACTTGCAAGTGTCTGAGAAGAATTTCAAGGCGTTACGTAGAGGGACCTTACCATCTATCATGTTGGCATATCTTGGGTGAAAAATGGGTTTTGTGGTTACGACACCCATGCTTACCACTTCAGTGAGACTAATTTATTTATATAGACATCATCATCCTCCTGCCCTTATCCCATGTTATTTATGGTCGGTGCAATGTGTTCTTCTCTTCCAATTCTCTCTATCAGCCGTCATATCTGTATTCACTCCTATTATAGCCATATCGTCTTTCACACAATCCATCCATCGTTTCTTAGGTCTTCCTTTCCACATTCATAAACAAAACTTTTTGATTTATATACACATATAACAAAGTAAAAAAATACATGGTGGCTGAGAGCTTTCAGTAATCATAAGTGTCACGGTTTACTTCTGAACTTATTACAGTAACGTCACTGACTTCGAATTCCACGACGTACAAAAACGTATGAAACCTTCGGCGATAAGGGAGTGACATAGCAATTCTGGCATGCCGTGAACTTACATACCTTACAATTAACATTGATAAGGCCTAAAAGACATTTCAATGTTGTGGTTACACCGTGATGATTTAGATACAGACAAATACCTACACTTATGACATTGGTAGAGCCGTGGTGGTCTCTGGGTTTGAACAATCGCCTGCTACGCACGTTCCAATCCCAACGGATGTACATATTAGTTTTCGTAAAAACTTATGTGCAGTGATTTCACACATCGTGAGGAAACCTGCATATGTCTGAGCGTAGCGTTCAAAGACGTATGTATAGTGCCTGAGACGGCGATGGACTCACCCTCTGTCACGTTGGCACTTGATCATATTCGGTGAAATGTGGGTGTTGTTACAACACCTCTGTTTCGGGGACCCTTCAGGGATGGCGTGAGCATATTTATATTACATCGATATACGAGAAAATATATTATTTATTACAGTCTGGTGGATTCTCATCTTACAAGGCCACAGGAACACATAATTACACAATTCAGCGTAAAGATAGAGTGTCAAATCACAGTACTTAATTAATTTTCAACGCGTAAATTGCTCGTGTAACTCAAAACTTGGTAACAGTTCATTCACTTCTGTCGACATAATTAGTCATCAAAATAATATGTAATTATGTAGGCGAAAGTATCAAGTGACAACCCTACACGTGTCGTTTTACAGAACGTAGGTTTCAGGTGATTTGGTGGTGACTGCAGATTGAATTACAATTCATAAGTATTAATTCATACAGATAGGTAAATAAAATTGACAAAGTTTTATACAAACTTTCAGCCCCTATTTTATTCCCTTGGGGGTAGAATTAATCAAAATTCACAGACACAATTTTGATACAAATGTTCGGCGAAGACGCTAGCGAGTATAGAAAACGATGACAAACCCGTGATAAGCATTGCTTACCATTTGTGATCACTGAATACACTCATTGTCGCGTGTGTGTCTATACCAATACCTGTGGACCTACGCCGCGCCACATTGGTATGTACCTAACCTACCTACCTACTTATTTGTTCATGCTTACACCTCTGGAAGGGGCTCTGGCCATAGGCCCCCCTAAAAGAGGGGAATGCCAATAACGCTTGGCAGGTGGATTGGCAATATCAGTAGGATGTTGCTTTGACTCGGAAGATGCTGCTGCCAACTCTCCGGCAATCCCTCAGCCGGTTTCTACGGCGCCCACGGGAAAAGAGAGGGGCACTCCCCCCCTCTAACACCGCCACACCACTTCAATTTGGCGAAACACTTTACCCTGAATAATAGCTGATGAATTGCTAAGTTCTATAGCGTAAATAAACTAGTTGAGTAATAAAGTAAGGTAAAGGCCTATGTTGGACCAATCATGGACATTTTTTGTTTTTTTCTTCCAAATTAAGAAAACGCGCTTTATTTGTTTTCAAATGTCAATACCGATCAGTTGACACCCATTTTGATTGCGGCCGTAACGGTTGTTAGTTGTACTAAACTGAAATTAAACATTAAATTCTGATTAAGGAATGAGCTTTTAATTTACCTCCAAATCCTTAAGAATGTATGTTGAAAAATAAAGAAATTACTTAGTTGAAAAATAAAAAAAAATCGCTTATACTGTCCATGACTGGTGACTTTACCTTACAAGGCAACGCAAAGAGATATGCAGTGCAATGAGTCAGTTTCCTGCACCTTATACCCTAACCTTGCCTTGACTATGTTTACACATCTATACTAATGTATCAATATGAATAGCTTGTTTGTTTGTTTATGAAGAGATGTATGAATGTGGATGTAGCGAAAGAAGTATGTAAGGATCGTAGCATGTGGCAAACGGTGGTCTCTGCCTACCCCCATGGGATACAGGTGTGAGTGATATGTATGTTTTCTTGAGCGCGCTAATCTCAGGAACAAATACCGCGTCATTCAGTAACGTTTCTCGGCGACTGACTTGACGTCGAGCGTCGGTTACAATCATAGGAAATTAATACATATTACAGAGACGAGTTGTCATGCTCACTAAAATGCCTTTGCTTGCGGCAGCGTCTGGATGACGGGTTGTCCACTTCCCTCTGTGATGGTTGAGGAGGTCAATTTCTGGCATTCACATCATACTTGTGAACAGGTGCTGCTTGTGGGGGCTGGTCGTCTCAAGCTACGCATTTAGTTATAAGTAGATGTACTAGATTTTTAGTTATATTCATTTTTATCGACATTTGTGCATTGGAACTTTGTCCATGAGCTTACGTTTCTTAAATTATTTATTTTGTATTCTTTAAATTGTATAATATTTTTGAAAAGTTAATTACTGAGTTTCTTGCCAGGTTCTTCTCAGTAAAAACAACCGTCTGAACCTGGCAGTAGGATGTATAATTTTGTATAATTATGTCATTGTGACAATTTGAAAGGACTTTATAAAAAGTCTAATCGAATAAAGATACTTTTGACTTTGACTTTGATAAGGTTCAATTTCGTGTCTTTGAAACCGATACTCGAAGTCGAGTGCGACGCTGAGAGACTAGAATAACTTGGCTGGTTTGATTATAAAAAAATATTTCAGTGTTAGATAGGTTAAAGTTACTTTTAATTGAGGACGATGTCGCGAGCAGAAGCTAGTACATACACCTATACTCTATACATACTCTATATCTATATCTATATCTATACAGGTAAATAAAATTGGGACTGTCTGTTTGTAATTACAAAATAACAACTTTTCACTAAATGCATATTGAAGCATACACGCTACTGAAGTAGAAAAACCAATTTGATATGTATTTCTTTGTCTGTCCGTCTCTCTATCTGTCTGTCTGTTTGTTCCTGATCACCGAAACGACTAGACCGATTTTAACCGGACTTTCACTGGCGGATAGCTAATGTTAGACTACTTAGACTTTGTTTTCCGCCTTCCACCTGTGATATTAAGCCTACGCGGGTGAAACCGCGGGGCACAGCTAGTATTTACATAAATACATACATACATATCGCCAAGTACCTCGTTATATATTGTGCAACAGATAACATCATCAGTATTATATGTTATGCAACATATTATGCTTATACTTAGGTCGTTAGTTGACAGCATTAATAAAATGCTCATTCAATGAGAAATGCTTTGTATGTTTATTGATTCCATTATTATTTATAATCCATAATGATTTTCACATATTATGACAGAATATATAATTTATAATCTACACAGATAAAGAGCCGTGGTGGCCTCGGGGTTTGGGCGGTCGCCTGCTACGCAAGCGACGCAAGTTGGAATCCCAGCGGGGCCTGTACCAATGAGTTTTTCTAAAAAAAATATTTCTTATGTACGGTGAAGGAAAACATCGTGAGGAAACCTGCATATTTCTGTGAAGTAATTCAATGACGTATGTAAAGTATCTGAGACGGCGATGGACTCACCATCTGTCACGTTGACACTTAATCATCTTCGGTGAAAAGTGGGTGTTGGTATTACAACACCTCTGCCTACCCCTTCGGGGAATACAGGCGTGAGCATATGTATGTATAAATAAAGTTTAAGTGTCTGTTTGTAATTCCATATTATCAGCATTTCACTAAATATATATATTGCACAAATAAATGTTTTTGCTTGACCGTATTTACTTGTCAAAATTATAAAGGTGGAGCAGATCTAATGACAAAATGTAAGGTGAATCATAAAACAAAAGAGAAACCAAGATTGCTCAAGCGAGGGGATCAGACCGGAATAACTCGAAAAGAGCCGTGGTATATGTAGTCCCCTGCTACACAAGTGATGCAAGCTCGAATCCCGAATGCGGAGAATGTACGGGAAAGATTAACTAAAATTATAATTTATTTAATATATATATTTTTTTTAATTATAATTATATTCTGTGCTTTAAAGTAGCGACTGCCCTGTCCGTCTGTCTGTCTGACCTCCGCATATGTTAAACAAAACCAATTAATAGTTATTAAATGCACCGATTGCATCGCGTGTAAATTATATAACAATCTGATTGTTATATAATCTTCTATACGTAAGCCTTCGCAGAGCCGGCGTAAGCTGGGATACTGCCTTTTAGGAGGAAAGCCTCTTACTATGGGGCTATGAATATTGCGGGCTCATAAGCTTAGCGAATATTCAGAATTTGGGATCTAATTTGTCAGTGATCGAAGGACCAACACACTTGTGATAGAAGGTACAATTATTTATACAATGCTAATGATGGCTGGGGATCATACATCTGCTATCTTATTATTCCACGTAATCAAAATAGTAGAAATTATCGGAGAAATAGGTTTCTTCAAGAAGGGTGTGAAGAGATATTTACTGTATCGGCAACGCATGCGGGCCTTCTGATGGTAAGTGGTTACAACTTACTATCAAGAGGCCCAGAAAGCTTATTTGCCACAGTAAAGGAGAGTCAGAATCGCAGCTCTCGAGTTGGAGTAGTCACCTGCAAGGCAACCAGCTCAGGTTCAAATCCCACCTATCTGTACCCAAGTATAGCTTTGCTGTATAGCGTGGCTCAAAATTTGCTGATCCGTCATCTTTGGCATTCAACCACAGCGTGTCTCCGAAAAAGTATCAACAGATTTTGAGCCAAGTTTTATTTATTTATTTACAAACATACTAGGCTTATATATCATTACAGGCTTAGCCCAATTCGATATGGTAGCTAATAATAGTTGTCTACTGGTAACATATAACATATAATGCAATCTTTGTAAATTCACTCAGAGAACAGACAAGCTACGCAAGCGACGCAAGTTCGAATCCCATCGGAGTCTGTACCAATGAGATTTTCTAAAAAACTTATGTACAGTGATTTCACACCACGTGCTTTACGGTGAAGGAAAACATCGTGAGGAAACCTGCATATTTCTGAGAAGTAATTCAAAGACGTATGTAAAGTGCCTGAGACGGCGTTGACTCACCATCTATCACGTTGGCACTTAATCTTAATAAGGTGTGACGTCACGACGTCTGTCAAGTTGCCCTACGTGTCCGTGATTATTTCAAAAATAAAAAGAATTAACCATTAATAATCAAAATTTATTGGTTTAATACTTACATTTCGTGAAAACATTGGTGTACAAGTGTTGGTGAGCGAAAATTCAAGCTACAAATAACTTTAAAATACGTCTAAAGCTTAACACTACACGAGTAACACTTTTTGTAACGGAGGGTAACTATACGCAAACACAGATATAAGATGGCAAAGTGCACAGCTTGCGGCAAATTTATGTCTTCCACCGAGGGTGTGAAGTGCCCAAAGTGTTCGCAGTACAATCATCGGGCCTGCGTTAGTCTGCCGGAGGGTGTGAAAGTGGCCCTAACTTGGGTCTGCCCGGACTGCAAAATAAAGGAGCCCAAGAACAGGGACCCCAGTACTCCTGTCAGGGGGCTGAACGAGGGTTTTGCAGTCTCCGCGGACAATGCACTTCCTGGGGGCCACGCATGTAGTGGTATTGACGAAGATCAGACCCAGGTAGGCAAGATGGCATTGGAGCTTCGTATGTTGAGGCAGGAGATGCAGACGATGACGGCGGAAATCCGATGCTTCCGTAAGGAACTATCGGACCTCAACTCCAACTTGGGTGCTTGTGTCGTGCGAGTGGACCGGCTCGACGAAAGGGTGGCAGCTCTGGAGCGCAGCGCCGCGGAGCGCCCCGCCGAGTCATCGGGCTCGGTCGAGGCCGTAGTCGCCGAGCTCCGCGCGGAACTCAACGAGCGGGATCAAGAGCTCCTGCTCAATGACGTTGAGATCGCGGGGGTGCCGGAGGAGCCGGGTGAGAACACGGCGCACCTAGCTGTGCTGGTCGCGTCCAAGTTAGGGGTTGCGCTAGAGGATCGGGACATTGTTTCTGTATCGCGGGTCGGGGGAGTACGCGATGTTGCTGGCGGAATAGCGAGGCCGCGTCCTATCGCCGTGCGACTGGCTCGCCGGGCGGCTCGCGACCAACTGCTGAGGGAGGTGCGTGTGCGCAGGAATCTCTCCACCGCGGACTTTGGACTGCGAGCCGAGCCACACAAAGTATATATTAATGAAAGGCTCACCAAGGTGAATCGACAGTTATTTTATCGGGCTCGTTCAGCCGCTGGCCAGTTGGGGTGGAAGTATGTCTGGACCCGCAGCGGTAAAATATGGGCTAGGAAGGAACATGGATCTCCTGCGTCTCGCATCCGCAGTGAGCCTGACATCCTACGGGTTTTTAGTATCCCATCGGTTGGCTCAGAACAGTCCAAATAAGGAAACGTATATTAAGATCAACACTGATTGTTGCGTTTATGTTTGTGAATGTATAATCTCTTATCTTATACTGAGTTTAGCTTTGTTATTGTTTGGTTACTTGTTGTGTTGTTTTCTTGTGGCAGTGGTGTATGGTGCAGGTGGGGAGAACTGCTGCATCGGGATTACCGATGCATTAGCGCAACTTACGGCCAAAAAAAAAAAAAAAAAAATTGTACATCTCATATACTTTATGTATTTAAATATAATAAACACCACTCATTTTACTCATACACTGCAGATATCTATACATTTCAACATATTCATATCACAATTACTAAGTATATACAACACATATTTTTTAAATAGTAATTTATGTATATTTGGGATAATGTATTGTAATGTTTATAAGTTTCACACGGACAAGTCATGCACGAGCAACACTGTAATTCCCCCTCTCTAAGAACCTCAAGCGTTTTAAAGTTGGTCTCCTTAACCCCGGCTCACTTGGGAACCGGCACGATGAGTTCTTAGTAGCCATGGAGCGACACGATGTACATGTGATGGCTATCAACGAGACCTGGCTGAGACAGGGCGAGGAGGGTCGCGCGCCCTCAGTGCCCGGCTACCGCCTCCGCCACATCCCCCGACCGCCGAGCGTACGCGCGCGTGGCGGTGGGATCGGCTTCTATGTCAAGCGAGGAGTGAGCACTAAAACACTTGCGCATCCTCCCGCTGAACAAGTTGAGCAAATGTGGTTAGGCCTTACAGTAGCGGGGAAAAAGATAGTCATCGGTACAGCGTATCGTCCTCCATGGCTAAACGTGGATATATTCATTGATGCCTTGGCTGAAACTGTGAGTTCCATGACTTGGTGTGATAATATAGTCATACTGGGTGACTTCAATATTAATATACTAGGTAGCAATGATATTAACCTTCAAAAATTAAATGCGTTTCTTCTGACATATAACTTGAAGCAACACGTCAAAAAACCAACACATTTCACAGAGCATAGCGAGTCCTTAATAGATATCGTGTGTGCCGACTGTGACATTAGGAACATAAATGTTGATACAATTATTGACCTGAGCAGACATGCGTTCATTACTTGCGAACTGGATGTTACTAAAAGCAAAGTATCTGCACCCCGTATGATAACATGTAGGTCGCTTCAAGCCATTGATCACAGTTTGTTTCACAACCATCTATTACTGACACCGTGGGACGACATCAAACTGTTGAGTGACGTCAATAAAATGCTAACTTTATTTAATAAATATATCATGTGCTTGTATGATATTCACGCACCTTTAAAAACAATACGTATTACCGAACACACATGTCCATGGATAACATACAACATTAAGCAGATTATGAAACGACGGGACGAAGCATATCAAAAGAGTCGCTCCGATTGTTCAGACACTACAGTCAAATATTATAAAGATCTTAAGAATTATGTAAAAGGTGCTTTGTACAGGGAAAAGACCGCGTATTTTGAATTTTCGATAAATAACGAGAATCACTCTAGTACACTATGGAAGCATATTAAAAATACAGTTAAAATTAAAAGTAACCACGCTTCAATTGATTTACCCAGCATTATTAATGACGCAGATAAAATAAATGACCATTTTCTGACATTGCCTAGCACAAGCTTTATCTCATTATCCAACTTGACTTTTTATGAATTCAATCGTTTCGGCCAAGATTTAAACTTTAGACTTCAGACAGTCACACAGGAAGATGTATACAAAACAATTAAATCTTTGAAGTCTAATGCCATAGGGGTGGATGGTATTTCTCTTGACATGATTAATCTAACATTACCTACTACACTTTGTGCTATAACAAACATAATAAACAATTCAATAATAACGAATAAGTATCCTGACATTTGGAAATTTGCAATCGTAAAACCTTTACCTAAAATATCTAGCCCTGAGGCCTATAAAGATTTGCGACCTATTAGCATTCTAGCTTGCATGTCCAAAATATTAGAAAAAATAATAGGCAAGCAAGTTTTGGATTTTATAGAAAGTAATAATATATTGCCAGCAGTTCAATCAGGTTTCAGAAAGAACTATAGTACTACCACGGCGCTGCTTGATGTCGTGGACAATGTATTATCTGCACGGGATAATGGAATGGGTTCGCTGCTTGTGCTGCTTGATTTTTCCCGTGCTTTTGATTGCATTAATGTACCACTACTGCTATCAAAGCTATCATACTACGGTTTTGATAATTCAGCCTTGTGGTGGTTCTATAGCTATTTTAATAATCGTTTTCAACAAGTAGAATTAAAATCTGAATGCGGTACAACAACCCATTCCACTGTTAGGGCTGTTTCTCGTGGTGTGCCTCAAGGATCAATTCTTGGACCCCTACTCTTTATTATTTATAGTGCTGATATAGTCGAGAGTATTAAACATTGCAAGTTTCATATTTACGCTGACGATCTCCAGTTATATATATCTTTTAAGCCTGATGAGACCGCAACTGCCGTTCATCTGATAAATGAAGACCTAAGCCGTGTATCAAGCTGGTCAGAGAAAAATAATTTAGTATTAAATGGGAACAAATCTAAATTTATGCTATTAGGGTCAAAAACGCAGGTAAATAAAATAGCTCAAGCCAATCCTTGTCTGTTAATTGATGGCCAACCACTTGAGCGTGTAACAGAAGCTCGTAACCTTGGCGTAGTTTTGGATGAAGAGCTGCGTTTTGAAAAATATATTCTTAAAATAGTAAGAAATTGTTTCTATAGGTTAAAGGTTTTGTACAAAATAAGAGATTACATCAGCACTAGTGTTAGGATTAAGTTGTGCGAATCGTTAGTCCTGTCTAAATTTAATTATGCCGATGCAGTGTATGGCCCGCGCCTTCTAGTTCGTACGAAAAAGATTATACAACGTGTCCAAAATGCCTGCGCAAGGTACTGCTACAAAATACCACCTCGTACACACGTCACCCCATACCTGAATAGTGCCAATAGCTTAAAAATGGAAGCCCGCAGAAAACTTCACCTTGCCACCTTGTTGTTCGGGGTAGTTAAAAACAAATCCCCGCGTTACATATTTGACCGGCTACAGTGGGTGAGTGACGTCACCGCGCACGCAGTCCGAGCGACGAGGAATGTGCTCATGTGTCCCCGTCATCACTCCGCCGCCTTCCGCGGCAGTCTCAAGTTCGCCGCCACCAAGTGCTGGAACGATCTGCCTCCTCCGCTGCGTTGTCTGCAATCAAAACACATATTTAAAACACGCTATAAAATTCTATTGTTAAATTCACAAAAGCATACATAAATTAAACCCTAACATACACAATAACTCAATGAAGTTACCATTATATTAAATAATATATGGTAATGTTATTGAATTGTTGTATCATTCTATATTGAGTATTATATTTTAGCACTATATTTTATTTCCTTTTATCAAAATGATTTAGGTACCTTTGTAAGTATTTATTTATTTATCTATTTCTTTAATGACCAATTTAGAGCAGGACTGTACATACCTTCGAGTTGCAGACACATAGCATTGGAAACAGAAAGATCGCCAGCGCTTGGTGGCTGGTTTAATCTGCGAGCGCGGCTTTTGATGTACTCGATCACTCCCACCCGTTATAATTTGTGAAACACAACACCACATTCATTATGTTTGCTTCATTTTAAACACGCCAATTTCATAATTTTGATTTTATTTTTGTCGTCTTCGATGTATTTTCAATAAGGAATGTCAGTAAAATGTTCATCAAGATCACTGCTTCGCCAAAGTCAGCATTCGCACACGACCGCTATTGGCCTCGCGCCGCAGCGAATTAAGTCGAGTGGTGTTTGCTCGCTCGTTCTTCCATACACATAAATATGTATTTTGCTTTTATATCATTTTAGTTTACTTTACTTTTATATCAGTGTAGGTACTTATAATTATAACATAATACATTGCAAATTATTCTTTTACATTAATATTTATTTTTTTTTTCACATATAGTAACCATCACACGTACAAGTATATATACTTTTATTATATAAGTATCTTTTTATTTTTATTTTTTGGCCGACGTCGTGCGCCACTCAGTGGGTCACACTGAAAATCAGCTCCGCTAGATTGAACTGGACTCCAGTTAGGTCTGCGGGTATAGTTGAGTTGTGGCCCTTTGATGACAATGTGCGGCAACACCCGATGTACAGGTGCGAACCACTTTGCACCATAAAAACATTTCTTATTTCTTTTGTGTATTCTTTTTTGTATATATTTTTTGTATGAGTTTTATTTGTTTTGTTGCTGCTTATTGAAATCAATAAACGTTTTATTATTTATTATTATTATTATTATAATCAAATTCGGTGCAAAGTGGGTGGTGTGATAGCAACACCTCTGCCTGGATGAATGTATGGATAATGGTGCGCAGTTAAGACGTATCAACGCTGCAACGGGGGTACTATACCAAGTTACCAGTTTTTATTGTCACGAGCTCTCAAATATTATGACGGAACCTGCATAAATGTCAGAGAAGAACTTCAAACAAATTACCATAAATCACTCTGACTTCAAGTCTGTCTCAGAACTATTTGCGTAATAGGTACATGCCGTCAGCTATTCAGGAAATTAAATTGTTAGTGCTATATGAAATGTGCAGAGAAAGTTACGCTCCTAGAACTACAAATCTTATGAATTTCCTGTAGTTTAGTTGGATATTTCCTGTGTAGTAATGGCCGAACCCTATTCCATACAGCTTTTTGGTATAGTAAGTTCAAACGCTTACTAACTTACTTGATAGTAACTGTGCCCCGCGGAACCCTAATATTTTGTTAAAAGTAGTACCTAAGTTACTCCTTGTAACATTAGTTATCTACCAGTGAAAGCCTCGTTAAAATCAATCCAGCCGTTTCGGAGATTCTTTCTATGTCTTTCACTTTCATATGCATTAGTGAATAAGTGTAAATTTGGAATTACGAATAAAATTGTATTACTCTGTATAGAGGTATAGATAATGAATTGTAATAATATATACCCCCGATTAAACTCCTTAGAGATGGAATTTCTGATAACCTTGATAAGTGGATACATATACCTCACCAAGAACAATAACTGAACTATGAAGAGTGGTTTAGATTGGTATACAAATCAGTCAGATCTTAGAGGCATAACATTTTGAGGGTGTGTTCTCGACGAAATATAGGTTACTAAGCTTTCAATCTCCATCAAGGTTAAATGGGAATGGAAGAAAAGTTCACTATAAATTAGCAGTTCACTTCTTTTTTTTTTTTTTTTCCATGGGAAATTCGTCATGGATACGCCGCGGGGGCAGCGGAAGGGTTATGCCGGACTCATACCGGCTAAAACAGTTCACTGGCCCAACGTATCAATGTGACTTGACACCGGCGTTAATTGCTTTATAACGATTTTCGACAGATAAAAATCAAGTCAAGTCGGGAGTTCGACTCGAATGGACTTTCTCCGTCGTTATTAATTCAAGTATCAGCTTCGTTCGAGATCACTCAGTCGTGTGCGATACGAATTTTAAATTAAACTTCTTTAATTCCACTCGATTATATCAGATAATTATTTTTACATTTACGTAATCTTAAGTGATCTTTACTAAGCACTCTAATAACGGATATGACTGTGTCTTATATTTCTAGCACATACATACATGCATACATACATATGCTCACGCCTGTATTCCCCGAAATGGTAGGCAGAGGAGTTGTAATCACAACACCCACTTTTCACCGAAGATGATTAAGTGCCAACGTGACAGATGGTGAGTCCATCGCCGTCTCAGACACTGTACATACGTCATTGAATTACTTCTTAGACATATGCAGGTTTCCTCACGATGTTTTCCTTCACCGTAAAGCACATACATACATAAGTTTTTTAGAAAATCTCATTGGTACAGGCCCCGCTGCGTAGCAGGCGACAGCTCAAACCCCGAGGCCACCACGGCTCTCTTCGTCATTAACGTAAGTACAACTATTAGCTGTCATATAAGGAACGATGGTATAATTTGGTGCATCGCATTTCGCCGTCAATGCTAATTATCGTCGTCAAATTTGCCTTTACCTTATCGTGCAAGCCACACTTGAACTACAGAACCTGGTTGACCGAGCTGTGTTTATTTTCAATGACATTTTCTCATATATTTATGCTGAAAAAAAAAAGGAAAAAAAAAGAAAAAATTAACCGGTGAACGTCAGTTCGACCCGGGGTACTCTAGTTTCGTTATCGCCCCGTAAGCTGGAAGCCTCACGTTTGAGCTACCATAACTTGTCAGATGTCGGCGAAATTCACTGTCGTATTGTAATGATATTGTACGAGTTTTTCAATGCCTGAAAACATAGTCAAAACGATGTTTTCCAAAAAAATAAACTTAGCTAGATTTTTTTTTGTCCCAAGACCCCCTACTCACAAAGTTTCATGAAAATCGATGGAGCCGTTTCCGAGATTATTGCTCGTTTAAAGGTATAAAATTATGTGAGATTTAGAGTAACAATCTTAGAAATATGACTACCGGTTCGTAATGTATATTTCTGATATAAACTGCTACGTATAATCTTTTGGTTGGAAACCATTTTCTTTTTCCACTTACGAGTACGCCTAAGGAACCGATCTCATGTAGAACGTCTATCAGAGTCATTTAATGGGTTCTTTATTGGTTTCTTATTAGCTACGACTTCGACCGATACCAGACAAACACACGTAAATAACTACACCATACAGATAAATAAAATTGTAGTGTCTGTTTGTAGTTCCAATGTAACAAATTTTCACTAAAAACATACGGTACATACATACATACATACATATGCTCACGCCTGTATTCCCCGAAGGGGTAGGTAGAGGAGTTGATAACAACACCCACTTTTCACCGAATTTGATTAAGTGCCAACGTGACAGATGGTGAGTCTATCGCCGTCTCAGGCACTATACATACGTCTTTGAATTACTTCTCAGAAATATGCAGGTTTCCTCACGATGTTTTCCTTCACCGTAAAGCACGTGGTGTGAAATCACTGTACATAAGTTTTTAGAAAAACTCATTGGTACAAGCCCCTCTGGGATTCGAACTTGCGTCGCTTGCGTAGCAGGCGACTGCTCAAACCCCGAGGCCACCACGGCTCCATACGGTACTCACTTAAAAAAACAACAATCTTAATTTTTTTGTTCTGGCTAATCTACGAAACGGCTGGGCTGATTTTAACGGGGCTTTCACTGGCAGATAGCTAACATTACAAGCAATAGCATTGGCTACTTATATTTAAAACAACATTAGAGTTCCGCGGATGAAGCCGCGGAGCACAGCTTGTTGTTAGTATAATTAAACTCATTGAGTAAGAAAAGGCCGGCAAAGTGCGAGTCGAGAACGCGCACGAAGGGTTCAGTTTATAAACAGCGGCAAAACAATCACGCTTATTGTATGTGAGTTCGTTAAATATAAATTGTATTCTGCTTTTAAGTAGTTATTGCGCTAACAGTAGTCAAGTAGACAGGCAGAGGGAAGGAAGGACAGTGGAATTTTTGTAACCAGTACCCCTATGACAGATTTGCCGTTTTCGTAATCTATACTCGCTCGCGTCTACGCCGAATATTAGTACTTATGAGAAATTGTGCAGCGACTCCCAGTGGTGACGTGAAGAATTAAAATATCTCATACGATTATAGATTACGAAAATGGTGGCAAACCTGTCATAGGGGTACTGGTCTCGAGATGTGCCTCTGCCTACCCTTTCAGAGAATATAGGCATGTTTGTTAAATTATTTTTAATACCGCCAATGGAGCAGCAGTCTCTAATATCTCGCACCGTTGGTGATAGATGCACAATCAAATTGCATGTCTTGTAAATTGATTTACCTGAAAAATACATAAAAATCTGTTAAAACAATATCACCATTCAGTTTGTCCTTAACTCATATTATTTAGGTCGGCTCGGAGCAATCTAAGTTTAAGTTTAGCTGTCATATGTTCATTTAAAATCTAGGATCTGGTTGACCGAGCTGGGCTCGGTTTCTTTTTGTCACGAATAACTAAACTTTAAAAAAAAATCAGACTCGACCGGGGTACTCTGAATTTATTATCCTCCCGTAAGCTGGCAGCCTCACTCTGAGCTATCGTATCTTGACAGATGTCGGCGAAATTTGCTGTCGTATTGTAATGATATTTTCAGTGCCTGAAAACATGGTCAAAACGATGTTTTCCATAAATAAAACCTAGCTAGATCAATTTTACCCCTTAAACCCTACACACAAATTTTCATGAAAATCGTTGGAGCCGTTTCCGAGATTCAGATATAAATATAGACGATAGTAGCTGATTTAAATTAAATTAAATTTAGATAGAGAGCAGTGATAAAGCAGCTGACAAGAAGAATATTTTATTGACAACAAACTGTAACTTTTGACATATAAAAAGACTAATAAAAACCATAAATAACTACATTTAATTATATATATTTTTTATTATTCAATTAAATATGTACATGTAAGTAGTTTTCAACATCAAATGTTCGTTTTAAGTTATAAGATACGTTATAAGAAAGAGGAAAGATTTGTTTGTGAAAAGTGGGTGTTACGTAATGCTTCGGGGATGGCGTTAGCATATTAATTTATTACTAGCAGACGTCACGTGGCTTCACCCGCATAGTTTTAGTTTCCGTGGGAGTACAGGGATAAAATATAACCAATATATATAAACTAGCTGTGCCCGGCATTTTTTGGGGTGGACTACCCCTAACATTTAGGGGGATGAAAAATAGATGTTGGCCGATTCTCAGACCTACCCGATCTGCACACAAAATTTCATACAAATCGGTCCAGCCGTTTCGGAGGAGTATGGCAACGAAAACTGTGACACGAGAATTTTATATATTAGATGATATATTACACTGATCGATCCAGTTGCTTCGGAGCCTATTCAATACAAACATACTTAGATACGTTTAATCTTCACAATATCAGTATACATATAAAATAGAGCCGTGGTGGCCTTGAGGTTTGAGCAGTCGCCTGCAACGCAAGAGACGCAAGTTCGAATCTCAGCGGGGCATATACCAATGAGTATCACTAAAAAAAAACCTATGTACAGTGATTTCACACCAAGTGTTTTACGGTGAAGGAAAACGTGAGAAAATCTGCATATTTCTGAGAGGTAATTCAATGACGTGTGTAAAGTGTCTGAGACGGCGATGGACTCACGATGTCACGTTGGCACTTAATCATCTTCGGTGAAAAGTGTGTGTTGTGATTACAACACCTCCGGCTACCCCTTCGGGGAATACAGGCGTGAACATATATATAAAAAATACAGGTAAGTGCATAATAACTAGTGCACTTTGCAGTTACGGAATGCAAGTTTCGTTTAGCGGGAACGTGCTAACAGCGGTGTTTTGCGTCGCGTTAATTTGAGTGCGCACTTTTACACGGAAGTGTACATACATTTGCACGGATGTGTACGTCTGAATTCCGCCGTTAAATTTAACATAGCTGACCGGTGCACGTTTGTTGTGGAAAGTTAAATGTAATATCAAGTTATGAAACTTCTTAGAAGTTAACGGTAAGTGTTTTTGAACCCTGGGTACTTCACTGACAAGTGGAATGTAAGTTTACCTAAGGTAGGTTCGACGCAATAGCCAGGGTCTAAGAATTGGCTATGGTATCCCCTGCCTGTCGTAAGAGGCGACTAAAAAGGGGCCGGAGGGCCTGCTGGCGGTGGTCGGGGTGGGAGCTTTGACCACCGACGCGGGCCCGGGAAGGTGGCAGCGCGATGTGGCTCGCGCTGCCTTGCACAGCGAGGTCTCCAGGGGCGGCGACAAAGCTGCCCCGGGGATGTGCTCCGGCAATTCGTGGGTGGACACCAGTGCGATCTATCAGACCACCCAGATTCCCCCCCTAAGCACTGAGGATGGCCACCGGAGGGGTTTAACGCGGCCTCTCGCAGGGCGGTCGGGGACCTTTTGAAGGTTTCCCACTAGTCAATAAAAAAAATGTACTAGGTAGGTAGGGTACTTGAGTTTGAGACTAAATTCTGAAAAGTGCAAATTCTATTTTAACTAACTAGATATAAGGCCCTTTTTTCTTTGAATTAAAAATAATTAACCCTAATTAATGCTGATGTTTTTAAGTGGGCGCGATAATAACACCCACCTATTTTACCTTTCCTATGAAAATAACGTCTCCGAAAACTCAGCCTTATTTCTTGCCTATAAAGTTTGATTCACCTTGGCATATTAAAATCCAACAAGTAAGAAAAATATGTGACACTGATACTCGAATTTCGACCTAAACAGCAAGCAGCAAGGTTTAGTTTTGATATGGTTGTATGATGGTAAAGTCATGGAATTGGGTTAAGTTTCTCTTCAGCCACAGGTGTTGAGTGTGGTTGAGGCCTTTTACATTCCTGATGTTGCCAGATTTGAAATGTTGCAAAAAATATACCTTAGGTACTTGAACCCTTAATTGGGGAACGTTTGTGGCGTGAACATTTTAATTTTAATTTATTTAATTTATTTTAGAGTAATTAAGAGAAGTGGAGAATGACGGGAACTCCCGATCCAAATTCCAGGATTCCAGAAGATCGCCCCCAAATACAGTAGTGTTGTTTCTGCGCTTAGGTAGAGTAAGGTCACCAGTGCTTTCCAGGGAGGTTTGGGGGAAATAGTCTGACAATTGGTTTAACCCAGATTTTCCTCGTAAAAGGGGTTGCGAAGGTCAGATGGCAGTCGCTTCGTATAAAAATCTGGTGATCTGCCACATCGGGTTGCCCTTTTACGGGCAAAATCTGTGATCTGGGTTAAACCAGTTGTTAGACTATTTTAGGCCTCCGACCGAACTGTAACGATTCCCAAAGATGATAAATTGGCAACCGGGACCGACGGCTTAACGTGCTCTCCGAGGCACGGAGGGAACTCGGGCGGTCACCCATACAACTGGCTAGGGTTAGGGTTTCTTAACTTCGCTGATCGAATGATATGCACAATAGCAGAATAGACTGTGCCACGAGCTTATCCTGGGCAGGTAGTTAGTATCAGATAAAAATAAATGTCACTGGTAGCAACAAGCCTCTGTGACAGACACCTTATCTAACTGTTGGCTTAACTGAGGTTATCGGAACTAGTGCCAAGTGCATTGTTAATCGTCACTTAACTATACCTTGTTAAAAGTCGTAGTTAGTTTATCGAGATATAAATATATATATATATATATATACATACACACACATAACAGCTAGTAAGCAGTGCCTGGCCGTTTCACCTGCGTAGATTTAATTTAATTCCCGCAGATCTCTTAATATTTTTTTAAACATAATTAATCTTAGTTACCTCTTGTAACATTAGCTATGTATCACTGAAAGTCCCGTTAAAATCTGTCCAGCTATTTCGGAGATTATCCCGACCAAACAGACAGACGTAGAAAAATATTTAAAATTTGTTTTTTATGACAGTACCGTATATTTTCATATGCATTTAGCGAAAAGTTATTATTTTGGAATTACAAACCGACACTTCAATTTTATTTATTTGTATAGATGTATAGATTGGGTACCTGTCTATCTACATTGTCTAAAAAAGTTGTTAACAGTAGAAGTTTCATTCCTAAGAGGTACTCATATAATAAATACAATTGCCTCAAACATTTTCATCACACAAATTCCGTCGTGCCGTAACCAGAAAGAATACCACACCATTCCAACAGGAACGTTGAACATTTATCAATATATAGCATTCCTATAATTCTTCCTAAAAAAAAGTGTGGCATGTGGCCACAGATAACGTTAATTTCTTGCTAAAGTAATACATAAATAGAAAGTAGCTAAAAACTAATTACAAGTAGAAAACTTGGCCCAAATCGGTGTCTCTCAGGATCTTGCCAAGAAGGCTGGCAGCATTGCATTTCTTGCAATCTTTATCATTGTGCGTTACTAACTGGTGAGAGGTCCATAGACCTACAATTGATAAGCAACAGAGAGCAGGTTGTTCAAGAGTCAATGTATGTCTTTGACGTTATTTATGTAAGAGCCGTGGTGGCCTTGAGGTTTGACCAGTCGCCTGCTACGCAAGCGACGCAAGTTCGAGTCCCAGCGGGGCCTGTACCAATGAGTTGTTCTAAAAAACTTATGTACAGTGATTTCACACCTGCATATTTCTGAGAAGTAATTCAATGATGTACCGTGTCAGAGACGGCGATGGACTCACCATCTGTCACGTTGGCACTTAATCATCTTCGGTGAAATTGGGTCTGTATGTATCTTTTTCTCAAGTAAAGGCAACGGTATAAAGTGTGACGGATCGGTCACCGAGGTTCATCACGCTCGTCACACAGCAGTCCAAGGTCAGAGGTCACCTGTGGTGTCTTAAAATAGATTCATGACGTTTACGTATCTATAAGCAAGTACCAACAATGTTTGGAAATTGAAATGAATAGTAGCACCAGAGAATTTTCACACTCACTGTGCCCTTGAGAAACCCTGGATATCCATTTCGCCATCAAATTTACAGGTATTTAATCGAACTAGTCTTAATTTTATGGGTGGTGCGTGGAACTTTTATATCTATATATATAAAAGAAAGTCGTGTTAGTTACACTTTTTATAACTCAACAACGGCTGAACCGATTTGGCTGAAAATTGGTGGGAAGGTAGATTAGAACCAGGAGAAGGACATAGGATACTATATCCCGAACTATATATACAGATAAATAAAAATGAAGTTTCTGTTTGTAATTTCAAAATAACAGCTTTTCTCTTAATGCATATGAAAGTATATAATGTAAGTACATAAATAAACAAATTCTTAACATTTTCTCTGTCCGTCTGTTTGTCTGTCTGTTTGTTGCGGGTAAACTCTGAAACGTCTGGAACGATTTCTACGGGACTTTCACTGACAGGTAGTTGATGTTACAAGGAGTAACTTAGGATACTCTATTAAGTTAGGGCTCCGTGAAAAAATCCACCCATGAAAATAAGTCTACGCGGATGAAACCGCGGGGCATTTTTAATAAATAGTAGCCTAAGTTGCTCCTTGTAACATTATTCAGTATCTATCCGCCAGTGAAATTCCATTTCAAATCGGTCCAGCAAACAGACGGGTAGGCAGAATTAGAAAATAAAACTGGTTTTTCTATGTCAGTACCGTATATACTTTCATATGTATTTAGACAAAAAGTGTAATTTTTGAAATACATATAGAAACTTCAATTTTATTTATCTGTATGTATGTACTGTATATGTATGTAAATAAATAAATAATAAATAAAGTTTATTCGGTAACTAACATGGTGTACATTACAGGGTTAGGATTCGCCTTTTAAGCAATGAATTTGCTTGTATTAGGAGAACCCGCTCTTCCAAAGCTATTACAGAATAGATTTTTACAAATTAAATACATAAATTTACTAAATTTAAATTTATGTTGGAGGAATAAGTATAGTGCTAGAAAAGGGTAAGCTTATTACAATTAGGAGTGAAAGTATTGTACATTTGTATGTATGTGAGCGTGTGTTTGTGTGTATGTGGGAATGTGTGTTTGTGCATGTAAGTGTACGTGCGCGTTAGTGTGTATGTGTGCGATGTGAGGGTGTCTGCTCATCCTTGAATTTGGAATTGGAATGCTCTGTTCGGACCAGAGCATCCAATGAGCAGGCACGTGCGGTTTTACTTGGGAATTGTTTGTACTATGGTCTCTATTTCACTATAGCTCTTCTTCAGCCAGTCTTTTCTTCTTCTTGTTCTTTGTATGTATGTATAAACATTGACACAGACAGACATTGTCACAGTCCAAGAGACCCTGTCAAGAGACCCTAATATAAGAATGTTACGTAAATATGTCGCAAATATACAACAGAAAACCTTTAGGAAGAAAGCTCCGGGTTTCATTTCCCTCCGTGACAATAGCAAAGGATTAGTATGAGGGTAATGAGCGAGATTCAAAGGGAAATAAAATACAAGGGAATGTTTACAAAATGGAAGGAAAACATGAAGACGGATAAAGGGATGGTAGAGTTCGAGATCTTTAAATGAAAAGTTTAAAAATGCAAATCATTTTCTGGAATCCAGAATTCATTCTTCATTTTATGTTCTGAGTGGAGAGCGACTCTCGACTTGATTCAACTCAAATATCGAAATACAGAAAAATACAATATACGTGTCTGTTTGTAATTCCAAATTAACTGTTTTTCACTAAATTCATATGAAATTATAAAAAAATGCTGACGCCCTCCCAGAAAGGGCAAGCAGAGGTGTTGTAGCAACAACACCGACATTTCACCGAATATGATTAAGTGCCAACGTGACAGAGGGTGAGTCCATCGCCTTCTCAGGCACTATACATACGTCTTCGAATTACTCCTCAGACATAAGTTTTTAGAAAAACTCATTGGTACAGGCCCCGCTGGGATTCGATCTTGCGTCGCAAGTCTCGGATGAAAGTATACATATAAATTTTATTGTATAGATGTACACGATGCCTGGCTGAGTTTCTTGCAGGCTCTTGTCAGAAGGCTAGTTTCCGAACTGGTGGTCCATACTGAATAAATAGGACCTGGCTATGTTCGATTTCTTCTTCTCACAAAAACCTAAACTTTTTCCCATAAAAGAAAAAATCCTGGACGATTTCTCATAAAAAAGCAAGTTAAAATAAAGAAAAAAATAAAACTTTAACCGGTGAATAACGTTTAAGCTACCATATCTTAACAGATTTTTATGAGTTTTTCATTGCCTGAAAACATTGTCAAAACTACGTTTTTTGAAGATGAAACATACCTAGATCATTTCTTTGCCCCTGTAACCCCGCACACAAAATTTCATTGAAATCGTTAGAGCCGTTTCCGAGATTCAGATGCTATATATAAATATATACAAGAATTGCTCGTTTATAGGTATGAGGTTTTTCATTTTCGTTTGTATTAAATTTTGCAACACTTACATTTAAAACATAAAATTTTAAGAAATATTAAAAATTCCCATCCCAACATCTTCACGAACTTCATACGTGTGAGTAGTCAAGCCACTTATGTTCTATTCAAGTCACAATGGCTTAATAACCTAAAAACTCAGGGCCGCAACGTTAATGGTGGTATCGAGACAAAGCAGTCATTAGCTCGTGTAAGTGTTGCGAAACTCACATGATTAAGGTCATTGGATTTGATGGATATAGGTTGCCTGTGATTAGATGAGATGTCACAGCACGAGCTTCAGGGTTAAGGAGCATATTGGGAAGTTGAGACGGTGATAAACATAAATAAAATAGCTTCTGCCCTCGTATTCGTCTACGTGGAATAGTTACTCCGAGTCACCTTTGGGCCATTCTTGACAAATGGGCTATCTAAAACTGAAAGATTTTTTTAATTCGCAGGAGATATTATAGTGCACAAGTGTGTGCGCAAACACAGGTGCACTCTTTATTCCCTCACTCTCATAGTGGGATGGGAGGCAATCCGACACGACCGGAGACGGTGCAACGTGTTTACCGAGGCACGGGGGTGGAAACACCGCCAACTTCCAAACTCCGGGCATTTTATTGTGAATTTCTTGACAGAAAAACCCAATACAAATTTTTGACCCGACCCGGGAATCGAACCCGGGACGTCGTGATCGGCAGGCGAACGTACTAACCACTAGACCAACGAGGCAGTTAGATATGACATGTTATATATCCTTAAACACGAAATGTATAATATTTAACATGAATATAACATATTCGTAGTAAAACATCAGACGCATGAATACAATATTGTATTCCTAGAAATCGACCTACATATGCAAGCAATGCAGCCAATTTAGCAGAATCCTTTCCCAAACAGCTTAGGGCAAGCCACTTAGTATTCCCATACGGTTTGTTCGATAGCAATAAATCCAGGCGTATAGGTTACTTGATTGATATTTCGTACACAGCTTTCGAGGTGTAAGAGAAAGCGTATTTGAATTTAAGCCTCGGCTCCCTAACTACAGCTGTTTGACTCAAAAAAAATTACAAGTCTATACATGCAACCGTCAGATTCGGAAGGTTAGTGATATTGAGAAGAAAATTACTGAATAAGATTTTGAAAAGTCGTGATGGTTGAACAGTCTGCTAAGCGACGCAAGTTCGAAACCCAGCGGGGCCTGAACCAATGAGTTTTTCTAAAACACTTCTTAAATTCTAGTCCTCGTTTAGGTAGCAACCAAGTAAAAAAAAAATTCGCTCTGCGTTTAATCGTGATGCCCGCTTACCTTACTTGAATGCGTTTCGATTTCAACAAAACATTAATAGAAAAAGTACCTTCGATACGTCTTAATAAGGTACACAGGGGAAAATACGTTTCGCGTCAAGAGCGCCAGAGTAATTTCTTTTTTCAAAGTTTATTTGTATTTATGGTAAGCCTTCGGGTAGAACTAATACGTATAAATATTTGTAATGTACTTTTATTGCGTGGAAGATAAAGGTGGATGAGCGAAATGATCCAGACACCGGCAATTCGGCAAAAAATGGATAACTTATGGGTGCACCCTGGTTACGACACGGATCGAGAATGCCTTTTATTGGCATTACAGGTGCCGTCACCAGTTATGAGCGCACAGCAAAAATTGTGGATATTACTTCGCATGTATTTCATACAAGACCCAAAAATACTACTGCGTTTAAGGCAAGCGCTCATAAACTCATGACAATACCATCGTGAAATGAAAAATATATTTCAAATAATTGTAATAATCAAAGAGACACTTAGAACACTAATTGATTCCTGACTCATCCTTGATTGAAACCCAGTTCAAATTGAACTAGTAATTGGAAGGTATCCCCACGGGTTTATAAAACACATTTACATAGAACGTTTGATTGATCTGTCCATCGTGGCAGGCACTATACATACAAGTCTTTGAATTTCTTATTTGACATAATTATGCAGTACTGTCGTCTCTTCCTTAATCTTATGGTGTAGCGTGGCTCAAAAGGTGTTGATCCGCCATCTTAGGCATTCCTCCACAACCCGCCTCCGAAAAAGTATCAACACATTTTGAGCCACGCACAAACGTAAGTTTTAAAAGACAACGTTTGCATGTGTCCATAACCTATTACTTCGGGCACGGTTTCTTTACGTTTGCCTTCCCCGTAAAGTCGTGATTATATCTCTACAATTTTTTTTTTAAATAACTCATGTGGTAGAGACTGACCGGTAAGTTCGGATTACTCAAATCATCTGGCTAGCACGCCCTTTTCCAAATCAAAACCTTTTAATGATTTTTGGAAAACACAAAGGATAATATCCCTTGTTTTTTATCACTTGAATCCGACCATTTTAATTAAAAAGTAAAGTAAAATACCAGTGGCTCCATGAATACAGGAGCGTCCCCGGGTAACGCGACAAATATAAACCGGGGTCGTTCAACTGTGTCTAGTGGCGTTAAGTTTTTAGTTTCATATCGTCTTAGCTCCTTTAAATGTACTGGATATTGGTGACACGAGAGAAATTACCCTTAGAGATCTCCTGAGAGCTGGATTTTAGCAATAAATTAGTTTCCTTGTGGATTAAAGTGATTAGTAGATTGGAAATGTCCCAGTCTACGTGCCATTTGAAAACACTCAATCAACCGTTTTTCGGCATACGAATTCGAAATAGGAATAAACTTTACCTTTTAAATTTCAATTGAGAATGAAAATGATTTGTTCGGTACGGTCCAGATTCCACCGGCTTGGAAACTAGCCTTCTGAGAAGAACCGGCAAGAAATTCAGCCAGGCATCTTGTACATTTCATCAAAACAGTAAAAATATTGTATGTAGGTATCAGACATCATCCAAAAAATCTATTTCAACAAATCATACATTCGTTTGCAGCCAATACCATACCAGCACTTATCATGTTTCCAATGCTAAAACGAGAATGCTATTTCCTAAGAAACTTTGTAACATGTAATTTGTCACTTCATGCCACGGATGTGAAGATTGTGAAGCTGACAGCCTCCTCAAAGACCCGACATATTTTATTGCAGTTTACTGCATCAAACACCGGATCGAATCGTGGTTTAACAGTACTGGCGAAAACTCTTAATTTTTTTGGTCGTTGTAAATACGTAAAGATATCATTTTTCATCATTCTTATCGTTTGTTTGTTAATCGGCTCATCTATATATATCAATGAAATGCTGTTCGTATTAACAAATTTGGGTAACTTTGATCTGGATATATTTGAATTTTAGGGAAGGTTTGAACGGATTTTTAAAGGTCACGTAAATGCATAATGCAAAAAAACCGCACGCAAATAATTTGTTCCATTCTAAAACAAGTGCACCTTATAATCAACTCACGAAAATAAGGCATTCTTTCATTCTGTGATAGCATCCATCATTTATGAACATTCTCTCCACCATCTGTCGCGTCTTACTTTAGCGCCAACATTCCTAAGTCTCGATAAAAATAAACCAGCTGCAAATAGACGCAGTTATGTTATACGAGAAGGTGAACTTATCAACTGGGTGGTGGTTGTGGCTCGTGTGAACTTGCAGTTTTAATTAGTTTTGCATGATGATAAAAGTGGATTCAAGAGAGGTGTGGCAGGAGTAAGGCCTGTACCAATGAGTTTTACTAAAAACTTATGTGCAGTAATTTCACACAGCCGTTAAGGTGATGGTAAACATCGTGAGGAAACCTGTATATGTCTGAGAAGTAATTCAAAGACGTATGGTGCCTGAGACGGCGATGGACTCACCCTTTGTCACGCTGGCACTTAATAATATTCGGTGAAATGAGGGTGGGTGACGCTTCTGGGATGACGAGCATATTTATTTAAGAAAACTTATTCCACAAGTTCGTTCTAGGCATAACTAGTATAGAATAGTACTCTTCAATTGTATTCTTTGTATGGTTGATATAGCAAGACCAAGCCTAGATTGGTGCCACGTGGATGTTCACCAAAGCGTGACATCAGATCCATTAGCCGGTTCAATAGTCACAACCTACATCTAGGATAGCGATTGTTATTTGTGAACATTGAACAACTATTGTGAGGATATTACCGTATACAGTTCTCATTGTGTTATTTCACACTAGCTGTGCCCCGCGGTTTCACCCGCGTAAACTTAATTTCATGGGTGACATTTTTTTTAAATCAGCTACTTTAACATACAGACCGAGAAAACCAAAATTTATTTTTGGAACTAAAATGTATTTGTGAAAAACTGTTATTTTGAAATTACAAAAGACACTTCAATTTTATTTAACTGTATAGATATAGACGTATAGAGTACAGAGTTACCCATACTTACATGTATATAGTGAGTATTTTTAACTTCCTCTAAAATGTATAGTGCCTGAGACGGCGATAGACTCACCCTCTGTCACGTGGTCACTTAATTTAATCATATTCGGTGAAATGTGGGTGTTGATGTTACAGCACCCCTGCTTACCCCTTCGGGGAATCTTCTGGGATGGCGTGAGTATATATTATATATTTTAACCTTCTTCAAAACAAGGAGGAGATTATAAAATTCGACCGTATATATATTTTTGTTAAGACTGCAGTCCTTTGGTCATAGTCGCGTACAACTTCTGGTACGACTACACTATGTTATCCTTCATCGTAAGATGTTCAACTTGAAGCAACTCAACAATATCCGTTCACATGTTAGGAGCTATCGCGTACGTAAGAATTGGTTTTCGGTTACAAGGTTGGTCGCTGCGTGTTTACATTTCGCGTTAGTTTACACAACAACTGAATACTGATAGTAGGGCAATGTCTTAACAAAAACGCGCATCGGTACCGCTTCTGACAGCAATTATTTTTAACCGACCCCAAAAGTAGGAGGTTATATATTTTTCGGCTCATTTCTTTTGAACCGGACTTATTTGAAAGCTGGTGCTGTCCATTTCGACTTGATCCAGTTCTGTTCTGATATTGGCATCCATGAGAAATCAAGGCGAACCTTCGTAAATCGTAGTGGTGATTAGTGCGTTAGTTAATTTTTGCATTAAATATTTTAAAGCTCGACTATCAAATAAAGGTCTGAAATAGATCTGATGATGGAGTCAAAAGATAGCCTAGGTTGAGACTAAATTTTGAGGTTATAATTATATAATAATAGGTGCTTTTTTGTATAAATTTAGAATGTGATACCTTCATCCACATTTCACCGAAGATGATTAAGTGCCAACGTGACAGACGGTGAGTCTGTCGCCGTCTCAAGAACTATTACTTCTCAGACATATGCACTTATCTTCACCATGTTTTCCCTCAATTTGCGTTGCTTGCCTAGCAGGCAACGGCTCAAACCTCACGACCATCACGGCTTCTAATATAATATTATAGGAAATATATAATACTTTTACAATGTAAGATCATATCGTATATCAGTATATTGCAGTTGTAACTATACATAGTATGACATGAAATAACAAGTATAAAGTTACGTAGCGCATCAATTGTTCTATTTATCAAAGTAAATGATTTATTAATATTGTTCAATTAATAATCAGCTCTCGCCTTAAATGACTGACACACGCTAATCAGCCCACGTACGTGCGTCATTATGGATTCCACGCACGAGCCACATTGCGTGTTGGACACGTACTATGTCGTACAATGTGATGTTTATCGCTGTGTATTGGTTGCTTATTGAAACCTTCAAAACCGTGTATAGATGTTAATCATCGAAATTTAATTGCCATCAGCATCTGCGATAAAAAAATTTTTAATGATAAACTGTCCTCCTGAGTGCCTAGTGCGAGATTTTTTAAAATCATCGCGTTGACGTAAACGCAGATTTGTATGAGGTCACGATAGCCATCTTTGGGTCGACAGATGGCGCTGTTTTGAGCCTATACAAATAAAAAACTTGCTCTAGACACTCTGATCTCAGATCGTTTATCCATATCAACAACTTGGAGAAAAAAATCTGAGTTGTTCGAAAATCGAACTCTCCGTAATATCCCTAAAA
The DNA here is from genome assembly GCA_929442735.1 of Watsonalla binaria. Classification (NCBI taxonomy): domain Eukaryota; kingdom Metazoa; phylum Arthropoda; class Insecta; order Lepidoptera; family Drepanidae; genus Watsonalla; species Watsonalla binaria. The sequence continues at coordinate 8,591,301 of OV838938.1, forward strand.
ATACATATATGGAACTTATTCCTTCACCAACAAAATATATATAATCGATAGTGATTACCTATCGATTAAACTCTAGTACAATTAAAAAATATTATGTCCTTATTGTTTAGATTTTTACTTATTTAACTTAAATTAAATTTTTAACACCTTCACGTTGACGACATATAGCTTACTGGACTAGGCGTCACGACATGTATTGGTGCCGTCACGAGCTATAAGCGCTGACTTTGAATGTCGTAATTTTATGAGTCTGTCTCTGTGTGGATGTATGGCGTGACGCGAGTAAAATACCTGCGCTGTATCCCCACTATTGACGCTGAACACTCAAAACTGGTGATGGCATCTGTTTATATGTATGTACTAGCGGACGTCACGCGGTTTCACCGGCGTAATTCCCGTTCCCGTGGGAGTACAGGTATAAAATATAGCCTATTTTAATCAGTGATAACGTAGCATTGAAATGGTAAAAGAAATTTTAAAATCGGTCCAGTACTTTTTGACTCAATTCGTTATAAACATACAAATCTTTCTTCTCTATAACATTAGTCTGTATGTAACATCCAAACAACCTTGTCCAAGGTCGCGATATCCTCGAGCTATAAGGATTTATTCAAGCTCTTATCTTAAACGGAAAATGTCGTCGAGTGACTAATTAGTATAACTAACCAGACCTGTTTTAGGACAGATAAGGTAATTCGCTCAGCACTGGGGATTTTATTACTAAGTATGGGGCTAATGAGGTGATCTTGTTCAACCTTCAGGTACAGTATGCATGTGTTAAACTTACAAGCAGTGCTATATACATACATACATATGCTCACGCCTGTATTCCCCGAAGGGGTAGGCAGAGGTGTTGTAATCACAACACCCACTTTTCACCGAAGATTAAGTGCAAACGTGACAGATGGTGAGTCCATCGCCGTCTCGTACACTTTGCATATGTCATTGAATTACTTCTCAGAAATATGCAGGTTTCCTCACGATGTTTTCCTTCACCGTAAAGCACGTAGTGTGAAATCACTGTACATAAGTTTTTTTAGAAAAACTCATTGGTACAGACCCCGCTGGGATTCGAACTTGCGTCGCTTGCGTAGCAGGAGACTGCTCAAACCTCAAGGCCACCACGGCTCTCAGTGCGATATATAGGAACAAATCGATCGTAATTACATACTCACACAGACGCACGTATCTACGAGAATCTAGGCAGACTGGCAATTGTGTCAATAATGGGTGTAGTTATGTGGCTGACGCGTATATGTTATTTACGTGTTGTACCGACAATTTCTAAACTTCAAAATGACAGATCTACATTACCTTAACAGTAAGTAAAGGAATAAATTTAAAAAAAATTTGAACGTGGCAACCCAGGCTTGTTTGAGCAAACGATCTTATTTCAAAAAATTGATCTACATTCCAAACTAATTTTAGTCAGCTCATATTTACATACATATATATTCTCACGCCTGTATTCCCCGTGGGGTAAACAGAGGTGTCAACCCACTTTTCACCAAAGTCTATCGCCGACTCAGGCACTATACATACTTCTTAAAATTATTATGCAGGTTTCGTTGCGATGTTCTCCTTCACCATAAAGCACGTGGTGTGACATAAGTTTAAAAAAAGATCATTGGTACAGGCTGCGCTGAAATTCGAACTTGCGTCAATTGCGTAGCAGGCTGCTGCTTATACCGAACCTATGCATATGTAGTTGAACCGACTTAATTTACTAACCTTAATCACGAAATCGTTACAGTATACATCATCCTGGCTCAATAAAAAGCAACAATAGGTCAGTGACGTAACACCGCACTAGTGATGGCCGCACATTCGCCACAATCGACTAAATGCACTGACCCAAAAACCGGTTACATGGAGAGTCGATTACACCATCTCTTGCATTGCATCTCTATTGATGAAACACTGGTGTGTGATACAGTTTACATATACAAATTGTATTCTCATTTTAATGGTTACTAGTTGCGCCTTGCGGTTTCACCCACGAATCCCCATTTTTTTTTAAATATAAGTAGCCTTTGTTACTCCTTGTAATATTAACAGTGAAAGTCGTTAAAATTGGTCCGTTTCAGACATTACCACGGAACAAACAGACAGACAGACAGCGAAAAATTTTGAAAATTTCTTTATTGAAGTCAGTACCGTACATATTTTCAAATGCTTTTAGTGAAAAGCTGTTATTTTGTGATTACAAACAGACACTTCGATTTTCTTTACATGTATAGATGAAGGCTCTAAAGATATATTTAGTTGGAATAGTACAACATGAAAGTTATTTTGAGCGTTCGTTAATTTACTAGTATAAAGTCTCCTTGTCTCAACAATATTGTAGGCTTGTGATGCTGAGGTCCCCAATTCAATACCCAGTTCAAGCTATTTGTTTGACTTCGGCAATCGGTTCCGAAGAGTGTATTTTTTGCATTTCAATAACAGTTAAAATAAGCTGCTATGAAAAAACGAATCCAGATTCCACCCAGCAATTTAAACCGGTTTGAATCTAAAATCTATCAAGTACGCGTCGCAAAACCGATAATAATCGAATGAGTTTAAAGGTCGAGCTAATCTATAATAGTCGATTATAATTCGAAGTTACTCGCACGTATGACATTACGATAATATCAAATTGATTTGGTCTAATGTCAAAGGACCTATTAACCCCTCCCACAGGATAAATACACTAAGCTTACTACAAACAGTACGGAATCTAGAAATAAAATCGTTCCAAATTACACACCTACACAGACGCGCGCATCTAAGCGACTGCGGCCTATTTTCTGTAAGGGGTGTCACGTTGTTTGTTATAAAGTTTTTTCTAAGCTTAAAATTTACATTACTGTGACAGTAAATCTATATCTATACAGATAACTAAAATTTAAGTGTCTGTTTGTAATTCCAAAATTCACAGCTTTCCACTAAATGCATATGAAAGTATACGCGGTACAGACAAAGAAAAAACAAATTTTATATTTTTTATCTATCTGTCTGTTTGTTCCGGGTAATCTCCAAAACGGCTGGACCGATTTTAACGGGACTTTCACTAGCGGATAGCTAATGTTACAAGGAGTAACATGAAATATGGTTCAGCGGGCCTTAAGTCTACGCGGGGGTAACCGCGGGGCACTACTAATAAAAAATTAAAAGTTTAAGAAAGTCAACCCTTATGTTTAATACAGCAAACTTTCTTATTTCAAAATTTGGACTAGTTTCCATACTGCTTAGCAAACTTACATATCTATACTGTGCCCCTACTTAACTCTGCTAAATACAAAAAATCCCTTAAAATACGAACTTCTTCAAGCTGTGATTGCATAACAAGTTTCAGTCGCATAGCTCAGACCCTTTCGGCAGTACTTTGGCAGGAGGTCTAGAAGTATTTTATCAATGACAGCTTTAAGCAGAAGAACTTCACTACAGTTTTCTTCACAAGTTCTTGTATTTTGTGTATAACTGGCTAATAGCTTGAGGTAATACGTCACATCTCAATATGGTAATACTTATAAATTGCATGAATAATAGTATTTAGATTTCACAAAATTACAAAACTATCGGAGTGCAATACGTTATATCATAAACAGCCGATTTCGTAGTCAGGAGAAATGTCTATTCATAAAATTACGACATTGATCGTCGAATCGATCGTCTTTATTGGCGGATTAACAATTTTATTGACAGCGTTGCACAGTGTCGAAAAGACAAATAACACGACACTGTATTTGAAAGTACACTATGTGACCAATATGTTTGTGACGTATATATGCTCACGACTGTACCAGAAGGGGTAGGCAGTGTTGTAATCACCCACTATTCACCGAATATGATGAAGTGCCGACGTGACAGATGGTAAGTCTATCGCCGTCTCAGGCACTATACACACGTCTTTGAAGTACTTGTCAGACACGTGATGTGAAATCACTGTGCAAACTTAATTTTTAGAAAACCCATTGGTACAGGGTCCCGCTGGGATTCGAACTTCTTTCACTGCTCACCACGGCTCTATGTTTGCGAATCATATTAATTTATTTGTGAGCTACAAAATGCCTAAGTCGCTGTGTCATGGTAATCAGTCAAAACTACTTTTGACTGCAAAATTTCAGTCAAAAGTAAATTTAGGAAAAAAATAACATAAACGTATCAAACCTATAATTGCAATAAAATATATGAATATGAATAAGTGCAACAATTGTATTGTTGGAGGCGGCCTGGGAGATGATCATGACCATCCTCTTCCGTTATCATAACATATTGTAACACATCGGCCATACGTTTACGGGGACCATTCTGAGAAGGCGTGAGCCTTATGGACAAGACTTAGAGCAACAACTTTTACTCCAATAATGTCCAAAATTGTAGTAAAAAGGAATGTTATTATTATTTTTGATGTTGATGCCAATGTTACACAATTTATTAGTATAGACACCAATTATATACAAACACTCTCTTATTTGTTTGAATATTACCAGAAGCGTTGTGCAACCGGAGTTGTTAACGTAATCAATCATTTTGTTTGCTCAAATTGTTCAAAAGAGCAATTTTATACGAGTTTTGAATTTGAATGGGTTGATCAAAGTCGCCAGACTATTTGTGTATCAGTTAATTTGTCTTTGAATAGAGATTTTCATAAAATTGTAGAAAGGTCCATGGAGTATTTTCTTCGAAATTCATCAGCATCTCCTTGGCCCTATACATTGTTGGGGTTGGCACTTGATTCAATCCGGTGAGGCTGATCACCAGATTTTTACACAAAGCGATCTGACTTTCGCAACCAATAGAAGTAAAATCGGTTATCTTGATTTAAACAGTTTTCAGACTTTCTTAGGCTTCCGACTGACCTGTAACAATTGAAAAATATGTTAAATCGATGGCTTAACATGCTCTCCGAGGCAGGGAAGGAGCTCGAGTGGTCACCCATCCGACTACAGGCTTCGGTTACAATGATAGGCAACTGTTCCACGAGCCCCTCAAATTTAAGCCATGATTTTAAATTAACATTTCAATTTCAACCATGTTCCAATAGACCAAATAGACTAACATGGATCTAATCGAATCTATCACAGCGTTATTCAATTGTCATCAAAATCAGATGCAAATGTGACCCACATTCCCATACCTACATTGAATCGTTCTATTCTAAATTCTATTCACACCGATATAAGGTTCAGGATTGTAGAGCATCAGTAAATTCAATAAAGCCTGATTGTGAAGCTGTTTAATCGTGCATTACGAAAGTGACCTGTTTGATTCGGATTTATGATATCCTGGTTCCAGGACTTGTTTAAACATCGACGTAATTATGAATGAAAGGTTGTTTAATATTGTTTTCTCATTCCTTGTTATCTTTGAAGATATTTCTTCTGATATAAATTACATTATTTGGACACTCAGTTGTATAATTTACATCCTCACATTTGATTGCTTATCAGTGCAAAAAAGGTTTCTTTATAAATGTGGAAGGTTTTAAACAAGGGGAAAGGAAGATCTAAGAAACGATGGATGGATTGTGTGAATGTTGGTATGTCTGGAATGGGAGTGAATACAGTCATGACGGCTGATAGAGAAATAGAAGAGAAGAACATATTGCGCTGATCGAGTGTGTTCTTGAAGACTTTCAAGACCTATTTAAATGATATGATTACCAAATTTATTTTTATTTCGTAATACTTATCATACTACCGTTATGAGTACAATTAAAAAATTAATACAAGAATACAATATTCAATACCTTGATAGAAGAAAGGTTCGAAAAACAAGAACATGGTTTCTTATCCAAAGAAAAATTGCGAGTAACTCGCAATTTCCGTATTTTAGACACCCAGCATTTTTAACTAAACCCCTATATTTTTCACCCAAATGGGCCACACGGAGCCCTTACGAAAACACGCGGAAATATATTGTAACATGTGTGCATAAAGTTCAGAGTTCATGTGAGGGTCGGATACCCTCAATTTATATCGGGAATGATATCCGATATATCCTATATCTCACTTGGTCGGTTTTACAAATACGGTAACATGATTGATATATCCAGGCATAAACATTTAGTAATACATATACTTTTAAGCACAATGTAGAATCCTAGATTATGCCTGACTAACATAGGCTATTATTGTTAATCGAGGCTCATTAGGGAACTGTAGCAACACGCTGGCAAAGTCGCGAAAGGAAGCTAGTTAGTTACAAATGGGAAAAGCGTCCTGTCAGTTGCGAAATGAGGAATATAATATAAAAGATGAAACTTAGCATAGAAAGAGCCATTCATCCAAAGGAGAGACAAAGGATACTTACTTAGAACTCATGAAGTAAGTGGTAATGATGGAATTGAATAATATATTCAAGTTGTAAGCAAGCAACTTTGAATTGAATACTCCAATTATGTCACTAATGAAACTAGATTAAATATAGAAGACCCAATTCCCTAATTGTAATTATGTTTCATTAACAGCAGAGCTTATTTAGGAAAAAAACAAAATATTATTTAAAAATAAACAATTCTATATCAAATCGCAGACTTAAATATGATAAATAGGTAAAGGAGGATAAAATTTTGGACACAAAATATATTTTTTTCATTTATATTGGAACAAACAGTCAAAATTAAACAGTATGCTTGCATTGATTAAGGATACATATTTTCTGCGTTTGCTGTTGAAACTCTGGGGCATTGGGGTCCAGATGCTCATCAACTATTCAAAGAGGTTGCACGTCGTCTGGTAGAAGCTTCTCGTAACAAGCGGGCTCGGCTTTTCTCGCTCAGAGAATCAGTATTGCTATTCAACGTGGCAATGCTGCCAGCCTTCTTGGCACGATCCCGAGAGACACCGATTTGGGACAAGTTTTCTACTTGTAATTAGTTTTTAGTACTGTTAAAAAAACAGTTTAGAAGTAAATATTAGATTAGCAAATATTAGACACTTTAGAAGCTTCATCATGATTCAAGCTTAGGTGGCAGACTCTCCAAACACAACGAACTCATCATAACGTAGTAGCGTCATAAATATGGAAATTCAAAAAGTTGTCATTGTACTACATACTGCAAGTAAAACTTATAAAGTTAACTAAGTGCAATAGTAGGCATCTCGCTACTCAATCAGTGAAAATATATCATCGACCAAAAATAGCATGGGCTCTTTAATTACATTCATCACGCCTTCTGCCCAAGGTGAACGATCAATTATGTCACTTGAACAGGAAACGAGGCACTTGCCATCAATTTGCTAGAGACCTATCCATCAAGCTTCTAGAGTCTCCCTGTTTACCGCAAATATATTATACAAGAGATTAAATTGTCAAAAATTATCACTTCATTGATTTAACGTAATTTTGAAATTACAAATAGACACTTCAATTTAATTTATCTGTATATATATATATTTATATAGACAAATTATATTCTTATTCTAGGATTGAGGTATAAAAACGTGTTGACAAATAATTTTTTTTCACTGTAAAATTAAGGTACCGAATGCGAATCAATTCATCCGGAAAAATGCGACTCATCCCATCAAGACATTTCCTTGCCTTTGGCCATGACACATCGGCATTTCCGTGAATCCTTCGGGATGTATAGGATTAGGAGGTTTGAACGATTATCATTCTCTACGGCTACGCGGATACATTTGATTTATCAAGGCTTTAATTACGGTTATTATACCATTACAACTATTGTTGTTACCTAGTAAGGTTATATAAATAAAAAGACTAAAGGTTTTCAGTACTAAACTGAAAAAAAAAACGCTAACTCCAAAATATAACTATTAAAACTAACATAAATGTCGTTTCTTTTATTTCAGGTAAGTCTGGTTGTTGTAATTGTTAAATATTTATTAATTGTTATTGTAAAATAGTATTTTATGTCAATAAGAATTAAATAAAAACTTTTATTTCAGAGCAACACATTGTGTTAGTCATTTTATTCGTCAAAATATAGATCTTATATATATATATTTGATTAGGCTTCTTGCAAAGTACATTCAAATCGTAAATACACAAAAAACACACTTTACAGGATAATAAATGTAGAACCTTATAGAACGAAAATACTTTCCGAGAATTCACAAGAGGGAACTAAAAAAGTAGCAAACATTTTAGACAAAGGAAATATTGAGATTTATGTGTCATAACGACGACAGAATTTAGTATTGAGTGCCGATATAATTCATACACATATGCACACGTGAGCATATGTGTATGAATTATAACGGCAATCGCCTCCTATTACATGGGACTTCAACATAGCTGCCATGAGTGCCTCTGTCTACCCGTTTCGGGGAATACAGGCAAATCATGACATATCTCACCTTCACGATAGAAGCTTTATTAAAAAATCAATAGATCGGCCGGCAATTTTGGATTCATATCAACAGAAATTATTTTATTACATTTGAGTACAATGAGACCACTTTTATATTTTTATAGTAAAGTCTAGGTTCTGTTTTGTCGATAAATATTATGTTTGTTATATGTGTGGGATATACAGACGTCTGTATATCCCATGGGGGTAGGCAGAGACCACCGTTCGCCACAAGCTACGATCCTTACATACTTCTTTCGCTTCATCCACATTCATGCATCTCCTCATACACTTCCTGCGGTTACGAGTGCTCCGAATTTGACCTGAAAAATACTATAGTAGCTCTTGCTTGGACGCCCTCTACCGACATTTCCGGTCACATTCGCTCTATAAATTTGTTTCGTTAATCACCTTTCACTCATCCTTGCGATATGTCCAATATATATAATGTCAATTATATTTTTAAGGTTCTTAGTTTTTCTATGAGTATCCCAATTCCTTAAATAATATGTTGAATAAAATTATTTAGTGAAAAAAAAATAGATATTGGATAATTGCCAGGATATTTTTTATCTTTATTGATTACACGAAGTTGGTAGTTCCCGAGTCGTGCGATCCTGCTGTAAATAGATAATTAAGACGAGTCTCAGTAAGTTTAACAAAGCAATCATTAACATTTCAGTCGAGGTTCGACTTGTGACGAAGAAAGACATTAATATGCAAAAGAAAACATTCCAACAAAAGGATAATTTGAATTTATCAAGACAGGCAGATTACCACATTCAAACAAAAATAACTATCCAAGTTCATGTACCGTCGTGAGTTATAAGCGCTGACTTTTTATTTTTGAATGAGCGGTAGTAATTATAGAAGAATATTTTAACTGAGCGCTCATATCTCGTAACGGCATCTGTACAGCTTAGTTCGTGAGGCTCCAACCTGATAACCTAAAACTTGACATATTGAGAGAAATATCTGTCTTGATAACATATTTATTACATAGAATTTAGAAACCATATCTGTATATATGTATTATTCAACTGAACACGATCGAATTACGAATTCATGACTTCTAAGAACGATGAATAAGGAGCAGTGTCCACGAACGATATACTAACAAATACAGCTATCACCAATGATCTTGGATAGGCAAGCGGCGGAGCGTGAACAAATCATTGACCAGACGCGATACTATCGATTGTAAACTCGATTCGATTCGACTCGATCGTGAATCGTGATACAATCGATTCGTCGGACGATGTTGTATTTCAGTAGCACAGAAACCTAATAGTTCAATTACTTTCATGTCATTAATCTCGTTAGTTGGTCGGACCCTCGACACTTTCGCTATCTCCGTGTAACTTTTTTATAAAGATAGAGCCGACCACAATTTCGCGGTTTGAGATTGTAATTTCGAAGCACGTTTAGCCAATATTGGCATCTCGTGGTGGTAAGCGATTGGGCGATTGGTTTACTTACAGCAACTTCTATTGACATACATACATATGTGCTCAAGCCTGTATTCTCCGAAGGGGTAGGCGGAAGTGTTGTAATAACAACATCCACTTTTCACCGAATATTATGAAGTCCCAACGTGACCGATGGTTAGTCTTTCGCCGTTTCAGGCACTATACATACGTCTTTGAATTATTCCTCAGATATATACAGGTTTTCTCACGATGTATTCCTTCACCTTAATGCACGTGGTGTGATATCATTGAACATACGATTTTAGAAAAGATAATTGGTACAGGCTTCGCTGGGTTTAAAAACTTGCGTGTCTTGCGTAGCAGGCGTCTCTAACCCCACGTTCAACACGGCTCTTTGAACTACTATTGAAACTACGGATATAAATGATAAAATATGAATGAAAACAGTTCGAGTAATTAACAGTAGTAAGAATCTGGCGTGATGGAACGCGGGTTACTAAATAGTAAATACTCAACGCCACGCCATGACGGACGACTCGTCTATTTATCACATTTTCATTATATTCTGAACATTCTAGACAGTTTTAAGAGGCGTGTGCGCATGCTGTATATTATTACATCTTCGTATGCTTTCACTCATTAGTCTTCATCAAAGCATTTTTGCGTTCCGTTTCCTTGTCTTGATAAAACTAATTACGAAGATGCTAGCGTCTGACCTTCTAATATACGAAAAGTATTTTGTTAATAATAGAGTAACTGAAAATCCGAAAATGTGCCTGCTGGAAACTTTGAAGTCTTCATCTCTAATTGATACAGTTATCTATATGTAGGTACGTATTCTAAGGATCACATCAACATTAAAACTGGAAGCAATTCCTAATTGAAAAGCAAATCAGGTGTATATTGTCCTAGATTTACGTCATAATGATAAGTCGAGTCAAATCCGACCTACTAAATAAAAATGCAATTTCTAGATTGTGCCTGCGACTTTGACCCCGTGGAATAGCTAATTTGGGCTCGCTAGCTTTAGCCCGTGGTTGGTCTTAGCGTGATAGCCTTCCTCGAAAAACGGGCTATCAATTTACACTGAAAGGTTTTTTCAAATCGGACCAGTAGTTTCTGAGATTAGCGCGTTCAAGCAAACTCTTCAGCTTTATATATTAGTATAGATTGTGTACTTTTTCGATCATCAGTACGTTGTCGAATCGAACCATTTGGGTGAAACCTTTGATGGTAAACAATGCTACTCGTACTTCCCACACAACACCGAAATTGGTCGTTTAAAGTAATGACAGCTATTAGTGAAGCACTATCGTTTTTAGTGTTGTACTTTTGAGCAAATCTGCTACAAATCGTATAACGGTGATCGATCCTACATTTCTCTTCAAAATGCTATTTACCGTTCAAGTGAAACTTTAGAAAACGATAAACGATTTGCAAATCGTTACTTGTTTTACCTACCTGTCAGTACGAGTTCCATGAACTTAAAGCTTTTTAATCATATCCAGCTGTCAGGCTTCTAGTTTATCTGGATATACTGGGAAGAATTTATGGTTTATATTTACTCCTTCGGGTTAAGTTGTAGGGAGAGCTAGTGATCATGCTTATACAAAGAGAAGATCTTCATCTCAAGCTACACAATTATACGTAGTACCTACATTTTGTTTTTTATCGACTTTTGTGCATTCTGTATTTTTGTGATTTTTTTTGTATTACTCAAAATTATAAAAATATTGTTTTGAAAACAGTTATTACCGAGTTTCTTGTCGGGTTCTTCTTAGTAACCGACAAAACCAACCTTCCAATCCATGTAGCCTGTATAATCATGTCGTTCTGACGATTTGAAAGTACTTGGTTAAAAGTCTAATCAAATAAAGATATATTTGAATTACTTCACTGCTATGCTATATATAGATACTGTGCGTTAAAACATTCAGAATATCATATGGATTAGTGTGACTACACGTGTTTAAAGCTTAAGGTTACTGCTATATAAATCTATCTATACGGATACATTTCGGATAAGTTTCTGTTTGTAATTCATAATTTATAGATTTTCACTAAATACGTAGAATATGGTACTTACATAAAAAAGGACTTCCACTGGCAGATATATGAGGAAGAGTAACTTGGGCTACTTAAATTTTTTAATTTGGTTTCTCGTAACATACCCACCCATGAAAGTAAGTCTACGTGTGTGAAACTATTTTTATATTATCCCAACTCTCATCCCAGGTATCTAATTGAAAATGTCTCCCTCGTAAACGCCGCTCCAGGTTACTGGCACACTCAAGTGTCAGTGCTTTAAGTAAACCCATAAAGTCTTAAACCAGGCGCAAATGGAAACTGTCATATACAGCTTAACAGCCTTTCTGGAGCACTAAAGAGTTTGCAATATTGTTTCTTGTCGGCATTTTGTGAACCTGTGATCTACACAGATAACTAAATTTGAAGTGCCTGGTTATAACGCCAAATTATTAGCTTTTCGCTAAATGCAATCTTTTTTTTCTTTTCTGTTTATATTTTTCTGGATAATCTCAACTGGACCTATTTTAAAAGGACTGTCACAGGGAGATGCCACTGATGATACAAGGTATAAGTACCGTACGTTACTGTTATTATTATTAATAGCCTGTCGTGTCCCACTATTGGCAAAGGCCTCTCTTCCACTTTTCCACCTTTCCCTGTCCTTAGCTATCATCTCCCAATCGCTCCTGAAAGCGTCAAGCTCATCCCGCCATCTCCTCCGCGGCCTGCCGCGTCTACTGTTCTTATATAAAATAATGATTTTATTATGATAGTCACATACGTACACAACAGTAAAGAGTTTCTGGCTTGTATGAATTGAGATCCAGATATTTATACAATTCGTAGAACGGAAGATGTAACGACATGTAGCTCCCAGACCCACTTTATTACCAAAATCATTTGCGGTGATCAAGTCAATCTGTGAAGCAATCACTTTAAATAACTTGAACAATACAAGATACACTGAGAAGCGATAACTTGTTTCGATAAACGAGGTCAGTTCCTATATAGGGTTGAGACTTTTGAAACAAACATTTTTTGCACAGAGAACAAAACAGGATGGTGGAACAAATAAATTTAAAAACAAAACAAAAAAGCCCCTATATAATTATGTTTTAATTTGTTTTTTCGTGTATGTTATTCAAATATTTTTTTTTACAATTTCACTATTCAATAAAAATAAGTATTGTATTATGTGCCACAATAATATCATCCCATAAGCATCGAATCTTTAGTAAACCCTAACAACTACACATTACCACAAAAAAAAAGTTTGAAAAAATAAAAAAGATAGGGTATTTTAATTTTATTTTTAAATTTATATAGTACCACCAACCGATACTCTGAGCAACAAATACGGGCCTAAAAAGTCTCGACCCTATATGTATAGGCATCTACAATACAAGTAACGTTAGTCACTTATACGAATCCATTTAACCTTGAAGTCATGAAGGCGGTGTGTTAATTAGGCATACGTTATTATAGCAATCCAAATTCCAACCATGAATTCTCGGAAAAAATAATGACATGCTTAATTTGCACCAGTTCATGAATGGCAGGTTTTGTTGATGATTTGTTAAATCAAGGCCAATAACATCCACCCAACGATCTTACTGTAAACTCAATTAAAACGGCTAACTGAAGAGCAATAAAAAACAAATAACGAAGGTTATGGAGAAAATTCAAGCAAGGCAAAACTGAACTTAACTAAAGATACATAGGACATGATCCTCAGAAGGGCCGATGGGGTAGGCTGAGGTGTACTAATACCGCAACCAAATTTCATCAGTTATGTTACGCAGGCCTGCTACTGACATATAACAGATGGAAAAATCCAATAACATTTAGCCCCAGGACCTTGTGTGCGATCACTTAAGATGATACAGATATTATCAAACATCGTTCGAGGCACCAAGATTCAACTGTCAAGAACAAAGCCCAACTTTAAGGTTAAGCTATGAATGGTCTTACAGAATTTGGAAATCAATTTTCGACGCTCAGTGGGCATGCAGAAAGTCCATTGTTCTCACTTAACACATTTCCGTAACAACACGATAATTTGCAAGCGTTCTTAAAGATAACAAGACGTAAACAACGAGGTAACAATAGGCAAGAACTACAACAATGGTGATGAATTTACGTTTGATATAGTAGATTGTGCATTGATACCAGAAGATTCATCGAGAAACTATTTTGTAAAGTTTTAAGGCACTTAAGGTTTTCTTAGGTTTTGTCTATGTACAATAATAAGATCATCAGTCGAATTGCTATCTACATCCTATAAGTATTTAATATATAGTTATTTTTAGGGCGAGAATAAATCGGAAAATTGCGAGGTCTCTTTCTGCGTTCATAAACTTTAGGCATTACATTTTATTAAATCAAGAACTTGTCAGGTCACGGTATTCTTATATTTTTATTGCTACAAGATTGCTAGTCCTGGGGAGCCAACGACGATCGTTTAAGCAGCCCGTACGTAGAACTTATTAGCTTCGGCGTTTAATTTTACGGTACCAAATTGAAACGTCAAAGCTCTGAAGTTCATAATACGTTCTACTAAAACCGATTAAGTAGGCCCCCTGGTATTCTGGCCATTGATGTATTAGGTATTGCAAATAAAGAGCCGTGGAGGCCTTGGAGTATGAGCAGTCACCTGCTACGCAAGCGACGCAAGTTCGAATCCCAGCGGGGCCTGAACCAATAAGTTTTTCTAAAAACGTATATGCAGTGATTTCACACCACGTGCTTTACGGTGAAGGAAAACATCGTGGGGACACCTGCATATGTTTGAGGAGCAATTCAAAGACGTGGTATAGTGCCTGAGACGGCGATGGACTCACCCTCTGTCAAGTTGGCACTTAATCATAATCGGTGAAATGTGAGTGTTATTGTTGCAACACCTCTGCCTACCCCTTCTAGGATGGCGTGAGTTTATTTTTATTTTGGGTATTACTATTGTGTAAGACTCTATTGAACTCCTCAAAGCTTCGGAGCAACAGGCTTGTAGCAAAACAAAGCCCACGCGAGTATTATTAAACAACAGATGTATAGTACCATGTGCAACGCGTTGCGTATCAACAAGCTTTTGTTCGAGTATTCAAGTCTGTATTGTTGTTTAAGGCACGCAGTTACTCGAGTTACAAAACAAGAGAAAGGACTCCAGCTCCAGTGCAACTGTATTTTACAAGCACTTCACTCGAACTAAACTAAGCCTTATGGGATATTTATTTATGGATACCCTCTGAGAAGTCAAAAGACGTATCTTAAGTACCGTAAGAGGTTAGAGAACTCTGTGAATTGTAGAATAGAGCACAGAGTTCCACTAGGAGTACAAACATAAATTCTCTAGTACTTAGCGGCGGAAATATGCAGATATCAGCCACAATTGTATATTTCTGCCGTTTGGGGTTGAGACTTTGGGGCCATGGGGGCCAAATGCGAAAGTCCTTTTTAAGGATCTTTCAAAACGCCTGGTTGACGTCTCTGGTGACCGTCGAGCTGGTTCTTACCTCGGTCAGAGGATTAGCTTAGCGATCCAGCGAGGTAACGCAGCCAGCTTACTGGGCACCATTGCCGCAGATTCTAATTTAAATTCCGTGTTTTATTTATAATTTTTATATTTATTATATTTTTCTTTTTCACTTAGGTTTTTAGTTATTAGATTATATTTTTAAGGTTTTAGTTATGTAACACTTATTAATTTATTTAATTATAAATGTTATAGTACTATTATAAAGAAACCTTTGAATTCATGAGGTTTATTTATATTCAAATAAAGTACTTAGTTTTCTATGTACAATAATATATTTTAGTTATATGATTATATATTTTTAAGGTTTTTAGTTATTTGATTATATTTATAAGGTTTTTAGCTCAAATAAAATATTAAGGAGTTGTCTCACCTGGAGGAGTCGACCCATTAATAAACTTACCGCTGATATCCTTATGGTACACCGTTTGTGTGTGCGTGTCAATGCTTAGTTTTCTACATAAATCTAATTCCATCGTTCTGGTTTCTATGTACCGAGAACATACATAATTTATTGATCAAAATAATATATAATAATTCATTAGCAGCGCTCCCTGAATTTGAAATAGACTCGTTGTGGAGACTGTATAAAGGTTTGTTTAGAAGTTTCCATTATCTATCAAAATTATGATATATTATCGAGACCTTTTTCTGATACAGTGTCGGCGGAGTCATAATTCATAAGTTTAGTAAGTACACTCTAGATGACATAATACCAAATATTTTTCGGACACATTTGAAAGACGTGATGTTGCTGCGAACTGTAATTATGTTTTTGATGTATTATGATCTAGAAATGATATGATAAGAATGCATAAATTGTGCATTTAAGTCGGCTAAAACAACCTAAGAACGGTTGTAAGAAATGGTATAAGGAACAACAGGTAACAATCAAACTTAATTACTCAAATCATTAAGTAATTTACCATCGCTCTAACAACATAGATGCAACTTGTAAGGTATTGCGTATAATTAAATGTAGTCAGAAGTTTTTGCTACCAAAAATCTGAGTAATTTTATAATGGCACTGGTTTCTTGTAACATGCAAATAAATAGATCGTTATCGCAACAAATAGGCGAGCTGAACACGACCACGTCACGCACAGATGGCAGACATCACGCTATCACGCCGACTTGAATCAATAAACGTAGCTGGCGATATTTTACACGTTTTGCACTTTCTAATTACAGATATTGATACAAGATGTTAGGCGAAGCAGTTTGGAGATTGTGCCGGTACATAAATAACGGATCATAAAATATACAAACCATATGTTACTAGGTAGGTATGTAGACTACGTAAGCCCGGAAGGGGCCCCGAAGGGGTAGGCAAAGATGTTACTGCAATAACTCTTCACTGAAGAAAAGACTAACGAGTCAGATGGTTTCAAACACAGGACTTGGTATATTTCCTCAGATATACCTTTTTTTTTTTGTTGAAACCTTCAAAAGGTCCCCGACCACCCTGGGAGAGGCAGATCGGGGTATGTGGGATTCTTACCACACTAAAACCCCCCCGGTGGCCATCCTCAGTGCTCAGGCGGGACTCCGGGTACTCTGATAGAACGCACCGGTGTCCCCCCACACTTTGCCGGGGCACATCCTAGGGGCAGCTATGGCGCCGCCCCTGTAGACCTCGCTGTGCAAGGCAGCGCGTCGCACATCGCGCTGCCACCTTCCCGGGCCCGGGGCTCGGTGGTCAAAGCTTCCACCCCGACCACCGCCAGCAGGCCCTCCGGCCCCCTTTTAGTGGCCTCTTACGACAGGCAGGGGATACCATAGCCATATTCTTAGACCCTGGCTATTGGGTGGCAGATATGATACCTATGCTATACAGACCCTGGCTCTGTAGACAAAGTAACATTATCCTCACGCTTAGCTTATAGAAACCGATACAAAATGTATGAGAATGCCATATGTCACTAGCCTGATTTATATCTTTTTGATACATCGCTTCTATTAGAGAGAGAATTTTACTTTGTCTCGGTCTAATGTAAGCCTTTTCTCATGATATCTTTCCTACAGCGTTAAAGGTCTTGGTGTGAGATTACTGCTCTTCTCCAATTCCATCGGATTGGAACTTGCGTTGCTTGCGTAGCAGAGGATTGCTCAAACCGCTCGGTCCTTATGGTATATGGTTGATTGCAGAATATCATTGTTATTTTTGTCATATTTGATCGCAAGTCGCTCGCGTCAGTCATCTTGACTATACCACACCCATCCGTGTAAGGTGTGCAACACGTGTCGTATTTATCGTCCTTTACTTGTAATGTAAGCCAGCTGTGCCCGGAATTTATCACGTACGTGTGGTATTGTTACTTTGTGTGCATAACATGGTAAACTTAGCGAGGTTGCGTCCTAGATACTGGAGGTACGAAGCGCATCAGGAAATCAACAGTTTGGTGGTCTTCTACAGGGTTAATAGTGAATTTCAAAGTGTTTATAAGTGCCCTCTCCAGTTATGATCGCTAAGCTAAAATTGTGGGGATAATCCGCATGTATTTTATTCGCGTCACGTCATACAGACATATAGAGACAGACTCATAAAATGACTATTGCGCAATTAAGGTCAGCGCTCCTAACTTGTGACAGCTCCTGCACTTGTATTAGTGTGTAAGCTGAACACAATTATTGAACTGAAAGTAACAGCTGATTCGTTAAATATTATTCAATGCCTATATTTCACAGGGTTGTCAAGAGGCTGTTGGTTGTTTGGAATTACCAAGCAAACGTTAATCCTATGAATATTACAAATCATAAGTAAGCCATAATAAATAAGCCACCATGATCGCATTCTTGCGTAATTTTGTATCATACAAAATAATATCGCACCATTTTGGACTTGTGGTTAGTCTACACTACTATTATAATAAGAAAGATTTGTATTTTTGTGTGTATGTTTGTAATGAATAAACTCAAAAACTACTGTGCCGATTTCAAAAATTCTTTCACCACTGGAAAGCTTCTACGCGAGTAACATAGGCTTTATTTTATCACCGTACTCCCACGGGAATGGGAGCTACGGGGGTGAAACCGCGTGACCTCCGCTAGTCAGGAATAAAAACAGGGTACTCAAATCTTCCCAATCTGAACCTTGAACAGAGTTCCATCTGTGAGCTCTAGTTGATTAATTGATTGAATTGATCGACTGCAGTAGAAACTAGGTTATGGTAACACATGCGTCTAGTACTAAGTACGATTATTTAAACTTTATATTTGCCTCTGCACAAAAATACTCTATGGTACTCAAAGTCAAAGTCAAAGTCAAAAGTATCTTTATTCGATTAGACTTTTTACAAAGTACTTTCAAATCGTCAGAATGATATAATTATACAGGATTATACATGCTACCGCCAGGTTCGGAAGGTTGCTTTTACTGAGAAGAACCTGGCAAGAAACTCAGTAATTACTCTTTTCAAAAATATTATACAATTTAAAGAATACAAAATTAATAATTTAAAAAACGTAAGCTCATGGACAATGTTCCAATGCACAAATGTCGATAAAAATTAACATAACTAAAAATCTAGTACATCTACTTATAACTAAATGCGTAGCTTGAGATGACCACTCTTTGTTTATTTATTTAAATTTAAATATTATGGTGACATTTATCAAAATTTCTACTATAATTTCACCTGCGAACTGGTTCACAAAGTGAAAATAGTCTCGAAGTTGTTTGAAACCATCTAGTTTTCAAAACTCTTTAAAAGTTACTTAAGAATCTTAATCCATTTTGTTGGATTTCGAGAATTGAAAGAATATACAATTGCAGACTGAAGTAATTTTGAGTTTGTATTGGAAATTTTGTAAAATACGCGCCAACTACGATCGTTTAAGCAGCGCGGCCACCATTGCTTTTAACCTACTTCAAAAAAGGAGGTTATCTTTTACGACTGTATGTTTTTTTTATGTTTGTTACCTCAGAACTTTTGGCTGGTTGAACCGATTTCGATGATTCTTTTATTCGAAAAGTGATGCTTCCCAAGTGGTCCCATTGGTTCAGTTCTGTTGGCATCCATGAGAAATCGAGGGGGAACTATCGAAAATCTTACTGGCGACTAGTGCGTTTGTTAATTATTTTCATTAAGTATTTGAAGCACTACTTTTGATGAAGGTGTGGTTCCTACCCCTTAGGGATTCGCCTTGTATTCGGGCTTGAGCATATACATAATTTACGAGATAAAATGTAAGAAGATTAACTCGACTTGTGGACTGGTATATAATAAGTAATAGTTGAAACAATACCACAGAGCGCAGGGCATATTTGATTAATATACATAGTTGGTATTCCACGGCTATGACGTTATATTCGCAGCACATGAACCGCGACCATTGTCCCAACATCTGTTACAAAACATACAACCGTACTTAGTGCCCACACCTGCTTTGTATATTTCATGAAGTTATATATACAAGCATATTCGCTCCACAATGTTTTGTAATTGTATTTTATGAACATTTTGAAAGGATTTTGCTTTTAGCATTCAATTCGTTTTGTAATAAGGGCGGAATACCGCTATGCCTATTCCAATTTTATACCAAATCACTTTAGCGAGGAGCTCGTGGCACCGTTGCTATTGCGTATATCATTCGCTCAGCGAAGTTAAGCAACCCTAACCCTAACCAGTAATTGGATGGGTGACCGCCCGAGTTCCCTCCGTGCCTCGAGAGCACGTTAAACCGTCGGTCTCGGTTGCCAATTTATCATCTTTGGCAATCGTCTGATAACTGGTTTAACCAAGATCACAGATTTTCCTCGTTAAAGGGGCTACGAAGGTCAGATGGCAGTCGCTTCGTATAAAAATCAAGTGACCAGGCACATCGGGTTGAATCAAGTGCCGACCCCAACAATGTATGGGATAAGGCTAGGTAGATGATGATGACCAAAACACTTTAGCAGTTCAGACGTTAACCTATAACAGACGAACCGACAAATAATCTACCCATAAGATGACGCCATCTCATCTGACAGGACACTATCCCCTATAACTTTCATTTGGGTAAACATTCAAACACTCATTCATCTGCTGATGAAAGCACCTTCGTCGGACTATTTATAAAGCGATAGAAACCATCATCGATCCGCTCTCATAAACCGACGAGTGTGTGTATCATATTACTAAAAACCCTAGCAGTCGCCCGCATCCTGTACTAAAATAAACCGGTACTTACCTACCTAATATCTTCACTACTAACGCTCATATTGCTTTAGTTTTTACCTGCTTAGACCTTTTTGGACGATCTCTTGTCTTTCGCAGCTCCGAGAGTTACTGCTGCTTAAAACCGGGCAATGGTGAGTCTAATAGCCTCCAACCAAGACCGCGTAGACTTAATCCCACGGGTGGTTTTATTTCTTAGATCCTTATTTATTTCAAAATAAAAAGACTAAGTAGTATAAGCCGTGGTGGCCTCGGGGTTAGACCAGTCGCCTGCTACGCAAGCGACGCAAGTTCGAATCCCAGCGGGGCCTTTACCAATGAGTTTTTCTAAAAAACTTATGTACAGTGATTTCACACCACTTGCTTTACGGTGAAGGAAAACATCGTGAGGAAACCTGCATATTTCTGAGAAGTAATTCAAAG
Organism: Watsonalla binaria; assembly: GCA_929442735.1. NCBI lineage: Eukaryota > Metazoa > Arthropoda > Insecta > Lepidoptera > Drepanidae > Watsonalla > Watsonalla binaria. The sequence continues at coordinate 8,612,175 of OV838938.1, forward strand.
ACGTATGTATAGTGCCTGAGACGGCGATAGACTCACCATCTGTCACGTTGGCACTTAATCTTTTTCGGTGAAAAGTGGGTGTTGTGATTACAACACCTCTGCCCACCCCTTCGAGGAATACAGGCGTGAGCATATGTATGTATGTATGTATGTAGACTAAGTTAATCTTTGTAACATCAGCTATCTGCCAGAGAAAGTCCCGGTAAAAGTTCAGGCGTTTCAAAGATTTTCCGGAACAAACAAAAAGACAGAATTAGAAAAAAAATTTTTTAGTTTTATGCAAGTACCGTGTGTACTTTCATATACGCTTAGTGAAGAGCTATTAATTTGGAATCACAAACAGACACTTCAAATTTATTTACTTATCTTTAAGCCTTGGCGTTAGAAATAAAATTGACTAGGTGAAGTTTAAAATAGCTGCTCGACAACATAAGGTACTCGTTAAATTTTTTCGGTTCTCGCTTCTATATTAAAAGGCTTAGCCGAGATAATCTTCCTTTACACAAAGAATTATACACTACCTATGAATTTTGATGAGGAGTAACGCAATTAGTTACAGCATTGTTTCCAATTCGTCACAAAATACGTACGCATTAGTTATTATGGAAACGATTTAAGCACAACCAACGTATCCTGAGCAGCCTAAAATCATCATCTCTCTGGCCTTGTCCCATACATTGTTGAGGTCGTCATTTCATTCAACCCAATGTGGTTGTTCACCCGATTTTCACACAAACTGCCTGCGATCTGACCTTTGTAACGCCAATTACGAGGAAAATCGGTGATCCTAGATAAAACCAGACTCCCTTAGTCTTCCGATGAGGTAACCGGGACGTGACGGGACGACCGGCTTAACGTTCTGTCCAAGGCACGGAGGGAACTCGGGCGGTCGCACATCCAACTGCTTGGATGGGGGTTGCTTAACTTAGCTGATCGAATAGTACGCGCAATAGCAACTGTGCCACGAGTCCCTTAACTCAAAATACTGAGCGTCTGAGCCTAAAGACAGCAATCATATTTTCAATGGAACCAGAATGTTATTGAGACGGCAAAAACCGGCATTGAGTTCTTTAACCTGAATGCCCATTCAGGTTAAAGAACTCAATGAGCAAAAACTAAGCAATGTTGATTACCAAACGTTTTCGTAATCCGCTGGATTGAAGGCCGATGGCAATCAAGCTGGATTGAAGGCCGATGGCATTGGCGCTATATTAGGAGGCACGCGGTGGCGGAACACAAGATGGTTCTCCGATGTTGGTCTATAAAATGCAGTGACAAGTCCTAGCGCTTTCAAGAAAAAAATATTGAATAACCACGCTCTTGAAAGTATGAAACAAGTGATTTCGGAGATACTAATAGAATGTATTGTTTTAGAATATACATACCGGTCAAAATCATAACCCTCGTTTTGGCTTCGCCGTAGTAGGGTTAGAACTGACTTTATGATATCGTAGGTCTTAGTAGTACCTGACTGGTACACTGTGTGCTGTGGGGTCTATTCCCGAAGTTATGGCAGAAATTATGATGGATATTTGTTTTGTCGTCTGGTACAAAACGAATTGTAATTATGTTCGTTAAATAACAACTAAAAGCAAGGAACCGTGGTATATGGATGAGTAGTAATTCAAAGACGTATGGAGACAGCGATGGACTCACCCTCTGTCAGGTTGGCACTTAATCATATTCGGTAAATTTGGTTGTTGTTACACCTCTGCTTACACCTTCTGGGACCCTTTTGAGATGCCGTGAGCATTGTTTTCCTACATACTTATCTTAACAAGATATAAGTTAATTCGAACTTAGGATTGTATTTAGATTTAAAATAATCGAGATTTGCAGTCTTCTGCTAGAGGGCCTTGAATTTCATTGGGGCCTCTGAAGGACCTACAGAATTAGGTAAGTGTTTTTCTCGGAGATTCGATATGAAGGTTCGAAAGTTTAGTTAACACGGCTGATACAGCTAAAACTAAAACTACGAAGTAACCGGTTCACACACACCTATATCTTAGTAGAACGGCTCGCCAACAAATAAACACACATTGAAAACATGTTTGTTCATCCCTCTTTTTGCTTCCAGAATTCCCAAGGTCCCATATTTGTGTTAGTTATCAGCAAAAGGTGTTGATGTTCCCCTAACATATTGCTTTGGTTCTTACAATTTTTGTACAATACAACTTATAGTTTTCTCCCTAATACTTAGTTCCTTCACGAGTTATAAGCTCTCAGCGCAAATAGTTAACATAAATGCGTATTTATTTGTTCAAGCTTGCGCCATATAAAACATTTGCTACTATGCATCCAAGGACAGCTCGTATGAAGGCTCATGCTGGCTGGTTTGCTTAACATTCAAGGTCAGCGCTCAAAACTAGCGACGTCCTCGATACCTACCTAACCTATGTACAAATAAACGTGTATTTTTACTGTGTCGAATATTAAACTAAGTTTGAAGACATTATTCCACTAGTTGTAACTTTCACCTGTGCTCACTCTAATTACACTCGCTGCTTCATAGTAACTTAAAGTTAGTAAGTGGGTAGATAGATTATATTATATTTGCCCAGCAGTGGGACGCTGGGCTAATACCTACATACAGTCATGCATATGTTAACGCCTTATACCCCAAACAGTGTTGCCAACTCAGATTTTGACAAATGCGTATACGGAGTTTGACAAATACGTAGAATTAAGAAGAAAAGTGGTAGATCTAACTACGTACTTTCATCAAGCTGCTCTTGGTGGTTGGGTACCTGTAGGAAATAACTAAAAACAAGTTACAGTTAGGCGACCTGAGTGTTCGTTTGTTATGAAACGGGACGATAAACACCTTTCTTGCGCGATGGTATAGGTACGTACTCGTAATTAGGCACATTTAGCCTAATGAGACCTGTTTTGGAAATTTGTTAAAAAAGACGTAGATTCTGGACTGAAGTTAGTAGTCAAGGAGAGTTGGCAACGCTGACCCCAAAGAAGGCAGAGGTGTAGGTACCTACATTTCCCCAGCTATGTCCCGTATAGGGGGCGAGCCTATTGCCACTAACCAGGCGCTAATCCAAACTCTGTGCTATTACTACGAAAATATAGTTGGAAAAACCCAATAACATTTTCCCCACCCGGGAATCGAACAAGACATCGTGTTCCTCAGTAGCGTTTGTGACCACTTGGCGAACGAGGCCGAACATAATTTTTTTGCAAAGCAAGCGCGTTGCGTTCCAAATTTCAATCAATCATCAATATCATTTTATGGGTGTAGGCATATAATTATCTATGGGTAAGTTGGGTATAACTTTTATTTCACGTCAATGTCAGTTCGGAAACCTGACGGATACATTTTTTTTACTTTGCGAGCGTGTAGGAGAACCGGCTTGGGAGCTTGTAGCACTTGTAGTCAACAGGTAGGGTATGGTATAGGGGGCACTGACCTACAGGCGGTGCATTGTATGAATGGCATCGTCGGCGGCAACCAGCGTTCATTTCAGCCAGCTGGCAGAACGGGGTGCAAAGCTTAATGAAATATCGATTTCCGAACGGACTACACTAAATTGAAACAAGAATAAAAAAAAGTTTTTCGATATTTACTTCTAATTCGTGAATTCAATATTTATCATTATAAATATTTTCTGTAGGTTGTAAAAAGAGCTAAGACGAAAGAATAAAGGTAGGCAGACTTCCTAGCTAATGACATTTCGCCGTGGACTTTCTCGGCCTAGGATAAGTTTTTCGTAACAAACTCGGCTAGATTATGCCTCCTTATATTATACGCAAAGCAAACCTCAACCAGATTTGGCAAAATCATACTTACTAACATGGGTTAAGATAGATGAAGATGATAGATTACAAAAATTGATAAAGTTAACCTTCAAAAGCAAGTAAACAATGAATAATCACACACACATGGCATGAATTTCACCCCGTGCCGCACCGCCCGCCCCTACCAACTGATAATACATTTTAACGGTACACTACATTACGTATATATTTATCTTTGTATAAAACCAAAGAAGAAGCAACTATAGACTTCTTTGAAAAAACTCATAAAGCTAACTGTATTTGGAAGAGTAACTAAGTAGGTAATAAGCCACTCACCTCGCAATCTGCAGGCGAAACGAGTCGCTTCGAGCCAGTTGCAAGCGCCTGTGTCCTTATGAACTTAACAAAGGTCTACTTTCACCCGCCGGCAGCCCCAAGATTCAACTTTACCATACACGGCCCTCAATCTGCGAAGATTGTGACTACTTACGCTTTTTTTTATCGAGCAAAACAGTAACGTTCAATTGAAACGGTAAACTGAGATCGCAGAAAAAACGCAACGCACTTCACACACACTCTTCAAGACCCAACACTTATTTCACCGCACTATGTACAAAAAAACGGTAGGGAAAGCCTTTGGCTATGGGCCCGAACTGCAAAAGTTTGTAAACTTTTCGAATATTGAATTCGTTATCGAACGTGCCGACACGTCCGTCGTGGGCGGGACCGCCGCGCGAATGGAATGGAATGAATGATGGTGGATTTTGTTTGGTTTTGGTTTGGAACGAGCGATGAGAACAAAACAGCGCCAAGAAGCTGGGCGTGCGAGGGAGACAGAGCATATACAAACCATTGGAGGGCGAAGGAGAAAACATAACAGAACCGTTTGCGTTTTGAACAGCCCCCCTAACCGCTCCCTGCCCCGCATGCCAATATGGGGTCTTGGGGAGTAAAATTCAACACCTGTTTTTTTTATAATATTATTCTTTCACGTATAATAAAAATAAACTTACATTTTATCAAATATTATTTAATAAAATACAAATTGCAGGGCCATCAATATTTATAGGCTTGATCTGTATATCTTATTACTAAGGTAAGGTAAGGGAAGTATAGTATATTTGACCTATGAATAAATAATTTCATAAAATAATTAAAAAATTATAATACTCAATCAGATGATTATTTTAATAAAATATTTATACGTCTTGTTTAGTCCACTCACCCCCAAAGGTATTGTCTGGGGTAGGGTGGGTCCGGAACTCTGGAGGATAAATAAGATACACTTTATTTTTCATCCGGGCAAACATGATAGATAGGCATGCCTGCCTATCTATCATGTTTTATTCCATAATATTACCAAATCTCAGAAGGTACCGATTCCTTCACAAGTTAAAGAATATTTACTCTAAATCTATAAATCTTCGATTCAGATATCTGTTTGTAATTCTAAAATAACAGCTTTTCACTAAATGCATAACTAAGTATTTTATAATTTTGATATTTTTTCTGTCTGTCTGTTTGTTCAGGCTAATCACCGAAACGCCGGATCGATTTTAACGGGAGTTTCGCCGGCAGATAGCTAATTTTAACTATCTTACGCTACCTTTAATTTTATAAAAACATTAAGGTTCCGCGGGCCACACATGAAATTAAATATACGCGGGGCACAGCTTGTATGTGTCATATAATAATCATACTGAAAATTGTACATGTATAAAAAACATTACATAACATAAAAATTACAAGTAAATCTCACACTATCACATGTAAATATACTTACAAAAAATACAATACTATTATATACAAATCAGATTTAATTCTATCACCTTTACTGTACCTATGTATTAATTTTTATCGAAAATTATTTTACCACATTCTTAAAAGTTTGGTACTTATAAAAGTATAACTCTCATTTTATTGATTTTGATCATGCGTAATGCATTATTTAAAACGGTAAAGAAAAATACGAACAAGTTGTATACACCGACCAACAGATGGCGCTAGGCGGCCCCTATACCGCAAAACAAGGGAAGGAAAAATTCGATGCATGAGGTAGGATCACAAGTAGCTCAGTTGGAAGAGCAACTGCACGATTTGCAGAGATCGTGGGTTCGAATCCCGCCCCGTGTTCGTATTTTTGCCTTTTAAAGAATTTAGAATTTAAACATGTATGTCTTGAATAAATACTAATATGCATAATGCATGCAATACAAAATATCTACATGATAACAGTGATATAAAAAGTATAGATACATTATATGCTCACGAAATGAAGTAGAATAAAAATTATGAGGAACTGGAAAGGGGCTAGAATTCTAACAACTTTAATGCCTCAATTTCGGTTTGCTAGTGACATGCCTACCTGAAACTAAGGATTGCATAACTTCAAGAATTAATAACAACATCACAAACTGATTTAGTTAACTGGTTACAATGTCTTCAAACTCTAATACCCAATAACAGTAAAATTCTACTATTGTTAAGGCATACTAAATCGTTATCAGAATCTATACAGATAAAACAGAATAGAAGATCTGTTTGTAATTCCAAAATAACAACTTTTCACTAAATATACATGGTAAGAAAGTATATATGGACCTGACTTAAAAAAATAATCTTTTCCTGGTCTGTTTGTTCGGGGTAATCTCTGAAACAGCTAGACCTAGACCTAGATTGTAATGGGACTTTCACTGGCAGATCTCTTATGTTACAAGGAGTAACATATGCTAGATTTAATTTTTAAAAATATTGCATCCACGGTTATGAAGTTAAATATATGCAGATGAAACCGCAGGGCACATCTAGTATACAATAAAAACTTTATGGCATGTAGCAACACTGGATTTGATTGGAGGGTTATTAAAACTGCTGGTAAATAAATAATAGTAAGCCTAAAGTGAAATGGCTCCGTTTATTTCTGCCTACCATATGCCTACCCTATTAGGGACTAAGTGTGATGCTATTGCAATCATCTAATAATAATTTACTATTCAACTCATCTTACAGTATACATTCTCATTATAAAAATTGGGTCTTGTTTTATTTATAAACTTGTTGCAATCAACTTTCAAATACATTAGCACAAGTTGTTTCAAGAAGCCAGGACATAATAGAAGTATAATTATGTACCGAAGACTTATGAGCACTGACTCTGTTAGTAATTTAGTTACCCCAATTTTCATTGATCGCTCATATGTCATGACGGCAGCTGTAGGAAGTATTTTCAGCAATAGGGTAATAAGACCCTTATCAGTTCTATAGAAGACATTAATCAGTTCTTTTGCTATCATTGTTTTACTAATTCTAGCGGAACACTTAGGTCTGGGGTAATAAGCAGAGGATTCTTCTGCACAATCTTCTCTTTACTCTCTAGCAGTTTCTTCTGAGCTAACACATTCGGTGCAGCTTTTTGTATAAAACCAGTTCTCACTGTCAATACTAATGTGTTTAAGAAACCTACAATCATATAAATGCCACCTATAATTGAAAATAGCCTTAAAGCAAACTGAAGAACATTCTCCCTTTCTTGGTAAACTTTAACTTTGAGTGCGGCAACATCATATTTGAAAAATATTCCCGGCACTCCGTGGGAACCTTTTGCGTGGCTGATTGGCCGTCCCAACTCCTTAACAGAATATTGGAATGTCTTTATTGTTTCAAATGTAGTATCCACATCAGTTGGAACCACTTCAACAAAGTATTGAAACAGCATGTTTTCATCATTAGTCATCTTTTCATCACCTTCCAAGGGGTAAATGATGCCATTGGCGGGGCTACCAAAACTGAAACGGTTTATTCGATGACTGAAGTTCTGAGGAGTATTATCAAATAACATATTCAAATGTATATGTCCTCTGGGGAGGTGAAGGCTCTTCCCTGCTGTTATGTGGAAGTTTCCAGCAACTTTGTTCAATGTTAACACTCCATGAAGACGGCAGGCGTCCGGTCGTCGATTGGGCTTAGTTTTACGATCCGGTATAGTGGCTCTCACCGACCCATGCCCTTTCTTCCAAAGTAGTTGCCAAATTGAATGATACTCCTCTCTCAAATAGGAGTTTAGGAATTTTACTGCCTCAAATGAGTCCTGTTGCTCCTGCGTGAGCTCAAACCACGTATCCTCTTCCTCCAACTCACCGAAACCAAACACACTCTGTGATGTGGAGTCCAAAATATCCGCTCCAATATTAGAACAAGGCATTGCGACAGTTATATCTATATTTATCCTTATCTTCTCGTCCATGTCAGTGTCGGGCATGAATTTGAACACTAAATTGCTATCTAAATAGTAAGTTACTTCACTATATAACAACCACATTATTATAAAAAATGTGATAACAGAAAAAGTGCCGCCTACCGGCGTACTGTCCACGTACTCTTCCGGAACTTTTGGAAAAGCGTCCAGTTCTTTCACTTTATCGAGAACCTTTTTCTTCCCTCTATATCTTAGCATTGTATGATTTATTATATTTTAGCAAAATTAAATTAGAAAAAACAAGTAAAAACAAAAATATCAACTATACACTCACTGACGTGTTTTTGACTCTTTGACAACTAGGAAACACGTTGACAACTTTGACAATGAAATAGCTTTTTTTATTGCATTTTCTTTCGTTTCATTCCATATTTTTTCTTTAGATTGGCTAAGATCATAAATATTTCATGTAACTAACATAAATACAATAAATATATGAATCTTGAAATCATAAAATTTTGTAAACAGGTAGCACGCAACTCAAGCAAGGGACTATTGCGCGATGTATATTATAGAACCTTCATAAGATTACAATAAGACACGAAAAATACGAATTGATTTATAATACAGGATACCTACAAAACATTGATTTTTTTTGACATATGGCACATCCATTAGATCCTGACACATCGTTGACACGAGTCACATCTGACGGATGTCACAGCTGGCATTACATACATGGGCTGCGTGTGTGCGATTTTGGTACGAATTCTGTCATTTAACGTGCTGTAAAATAATTTCGCCCGCTACGAACTACCTACGGAATTTTCTATTTTTATCACCATCAGTAGATAAAAACAAACATTCATGCAGTCCGACGAGGAAGACTCGGCGTTGCATTCATGCTTCGATTCGCTGAAGAACGCAGTCATGGGTTGTTGCTACAGTATTTGTCATAAGGAATCGGATCCACAGGTATCCTTGCTTTTGTTAACATTATTGCTTAGATTACACCTTAAATTCCTTGTTATGTGGTTGTTATGCGGAATTTATAGCCGCTTTCTAGTCGACATGCTAATCAACTTCATATTTCCAATGGTTTACAAAGTTATCTGTCTGTGGCATTGGCCCAGTAAATTATTGGTTGAGTGACTCTTTATCGAATTACAATAATATTTACATTACTTCCATTTCCTAAAACAATGTGCAGTAGCAATATTGTATAGTTGTGTAGAATTAAATAAACCTAGTGGGAATTAATGCGGAAATTACTTCTAGAATAAAATTCATTGTATTGTATTTAAATATTAATTTGCGCGTTGGGTTCCGCCCCTATCGTATTTTTTATAAAACAACGACAAATATAAATTATGAAGGTATCTATAACTGGTCTGGTAAATAAACTTTAGCACTATTTAAATAGTAATTAAATATCTTATTGAATATTAATTACTTTAGAAAACAAAGAACTGGAAATTTTCATTGTAAACTGCATTATAACTTGCGGCAAACAAGTTTCTGTTGTTTTATTTTGTCTTGAGCTGAATACAGGTTATTGGTGATGCACTCAAGTAAATCAAACAGCATCTCATGTTTTATTCTTCTTGCGGTGCCTCTCCACTAATGGAGGTTCGCCGTCAGCTCCGCAAATTTGTCCTTGTTTTTTTGCAAGCTTAAACAATTCTTCTTCTTTGCAAGCTTAAACAATTCTTCTTCATGTTTTATAAGTTTGGACAATTTGAAATATTTTATTGTGTTGGCTGAGGAATCAGCGCCTGCTCTTCAAATACAAGCTTTTGTGGTTGGTGTAAGTTTCGGGTTCTTCTCAACAAAAGCAACCTTCCAAACCCGGTGGTAACATTTATAATCATGTATAATGTATTTTGTGTCCTTCTGACGATATGAAAGTACTTTGTAAGAAGTCTAATCAAATAAAGATATTTTGAATTTTATAATCAATAAATTATTGATAACTAGAGGATGTCATGCAGTTTCATCTGTGTAGTTCTTGCATTCCCATGAGAGTAAGAGGGAGAATATAGTCTATACTAATCAGGGATAAGGGTCCAGTACTTTGTGAACCAAATGGATACTAACATACTTACATACAAATCTTTCCTCTTCTATAACATTAGTACAGATATAGTCTCTGAATATTTAGCTCCTCATAATGTGATCCATTCTAAGAATAACAACATATTCCTTTACTTATAATGATACCTTCATTAGGAGATAAAATTAAAGACTTTTTCTGTCAGTAACAATTATTATCTACAGACTAAGTTGCAAGTAGATGTTAGTAGCTTGTAGAATTGGCATAGCTGATCAAAGAATGATTGTAATATAGCGAACATAGTAATATGAAATGTGTAACATCAATGTAAGATTTAAAATTAAATGATTTATTCAGTTTAGGCCTAACACAGGTTTGGAAGCTAGCCTTCTGAGAAGAACCTGCAAGGAACTCAGCTGGCATCATATTTCAATACATAGTAATTTTTAAGGTTATAAGTTTATGTTTACAAATATATGAGTCATTTCTTTGTGCTCAGTAATGAATGTTCTGTTGTATGGACACATCCATTTGTTAACTTGACATTTATTTTATATCTTAATAGCCATGGTGGCCTTGGGGTTTCGAACAGTCGCCTGCTACGTAAGAGACTCAAGTTCGAATCAAAGTGGGGCCTGTACCAATATGTTTTTCTAAAAAAATTTAGTGCAGTGATTTCACACCACATGCATAGCACAGTATGTATAGTGCCTGAGACGGCGATAGATTCACCAATCTCACCTGTCACATTGGCACTTAATCATCTTCGGTGAAAAGTGGGTGTCCAAGCTATTGAAGGTGGGCCGTCAGCTCAGTGGAGGTGGAAGCGTTGAGCAGCACTGTTGATGCCAGTCCACTCCGAAAACAATTTAACAATTACATTTGTGTGAATTAATAAAAGTGTTTCTAAATATTGTTAGTTATGACTAGTTTTCTTCACTTCATTTAGACAGTCACATTTTGGAATTTCATATTGCTTCGTTGTTTTTCTCATGCAATTTTATATACAGACGACCCACACCATCGCATTGGGTTCATCCTCATAAAACTTTTAATAATAATAATAAATAAAATTCCAGGAAAACATAGTAAATGAACGAACACACCTGCTGGAAGTTCCTGAGCAGCCGCAGGAGGCACCTCTGCCTGCTGTCTCTGCATCAACTCCTCCACGGAAGCCCGACGAGCAGAGTGCTCTTAGCAGGATATTACACGAGACTGCCACGTGAGTTCGAGCCAAGTTTAATTCTTCCCATGTAGTAATTTACCCCTATAGTAATAATTTATTAAAAAAAATTATGTATGTCATTCCCGTACATTTCGTATCGTTTCTCCAAGCGAAGCGTGAGGATTATGTTACTTTGTCCACAGCCCCAGTAGGACTAGACAATGTAACACTCTCGCGCTTGCGCTAATAAAAACTATAAAAAAATCTATGGACATATTATGACATAATATAGTCACGTGACATATGTCATTCCCGTACATTCTATATCGTTTCTACAAGCGAAGAGTGAGGTTAACGTTACTGTACAGGCAAAGCCGTACATGTTCTATTGTATTATAAAACTGCACACACAACATTTCAACATTGCAAACACTTACATGCGCGACCCACATTCAAAGTTAGCATAGTAATTATATTTCAGTGCATTCAAGGCTTTCATTGACATCGGTCGGTTTATTTGACAACCCTTACCGCCACCCTATTGACATTGACATCATCCTCTACCCACATTGACATTAAAGTGCAGTGGTTCGACAAGTAGCCGCTGCAGTTACTTTGTCTACAGACTATGCAAACGTTTTCAGGAATGTAATAGATGTAGGAGCACTAGGTCCCTATGCGTTGGAAGCGAGTGCGTACAGTGAGAGGGTGCGAGCGTACACCGCCCGAGTGGGAGCCCTGTCGGCGCCCGCGCCGCCCGCGCGCCGCCTGCTGCTGGACCTGCCTCCCGCCGAGCGGGCAGCACTGCTGGCTGCCCCGCCCGCACACTTCCATGATAAGGACCTCGTAAGTAATCTTTGTATTACATTTCTAACACCTTATTATCTGATGCCTTCTGAGCTTGAAATTCTAAATCTTTGAAACGGCTTCAACGATTTCATGAAATTTATGGAGGTGGGGTTTGAGGTTTGAGCGACGCATGTTTTAATCCCAGTGGAGCCTGTACCAAAGGGTTTTTCTAAAAATTTATGTGCAGTGATTTCACACCATGTGCTTTACGGTGGAGGGAAACATTGAGAGGAAACCTGCATATGTCAGAGAAGTAATTCAAAGACGTATGTATAGTGCCTGAGATGCCGATGGGCTAACCCTCTGTCATATTAGCACCTAATCATATTCGGTGAAATGTGTTTTTTTTAAAGCAGTGGTAGCCTTGAGGTTTGTGCAGTCACCTGCTACGCAAGCGACACAAGTTCAAATCCCAGAGGGGCCTGTACCAATGAGTTTTTCTAAAAAACTTATGTGCAGTGATTTCACACCGCGTGCTTTACGGCAAAGGAAAACATTGAGAGGCAACCTGCATATGTCTGAGAAGTAATTCAATGACGTATGTATAGTGTCTGAGACGGCGATGGACTAACCCTCTGTCACATTAGCTTACTATATATATACTCGGTGAAATGTGTTTTTTTTCCATACATTGTGTACTACTGAACATAAAACTATACTTAAGTATTACAATATACCCTAAAATTTTCAGATAACAAACGCAGTGAAGAAAGCCGCTGCCGCCATATCGGAGCTGCGAGTGGAACACCACGAGGACCTGGTGGTGCCGTTCAGAGTGCCATAGCAGCCGGGCGCCGGCTCGCTCCGGAACTCGCTCACGAGAGATCTAGCTTTGTAAGGACACCTGTTCGCGGCGCTGCGCTCCTGGTACATTGATGCATTAACTGGTTAATATATATGTGTACATCTTTATGTCTGTATGTCGTTTTGTTTGTATTTTTGGTTCGATGGGAGAATGTAATACCAAAAATATTGGAAAACAAAAATAATCAATATTTTTTTTATTTCTATATGTACAGGATATTTACCGTGGTTCACTCGCGTAGACTAAATTTCATTGAATTCCTAATGTTTTTTTTTTAAATTAAGGTTATTGCGTTACGTCTTATAGCATTAGCTATTTTCCAGTGAAAGTCCCGTTATAATCTGTCCAGCCGTTTCGGAGACTTATAGTCCGAACAAACAGACAGACAGAGAAAAAAAACAAAAAAAAAATTTTTTTCTAAAACAGTAACGTATATTTTTTCAGATACATTTAGTGAAAAGCTATTATTTTTGAATTACAAACAGACATCAATTTTAATCTGCATGTACTCTATAGCTATAGATTGCTATACCCGAAAGGTTGATTACCTTAGAAAAATGTGTCTTTACTGTATTTACATATAACTATTTCTCTCTATATATATCTCTCTCTTTCATTAAATTCAAATTCTTCAACTATATATCTTAATATCTACTGATTTTCGTTATTATGTATTATGTTATTTAAACATTTTCTCAAAATCTATCTTCTTCGTCGCTGTAAATAAAATGTGCTTTTATATTCCGTAATTTGTTGTTTAAACTGTCATTTTTAACCTAAAATAATGCATAAATGTACCAGGAATACATAGCAATCGTCTAAACAAGAAGGTATTACATCGTTAAGTAAGATCTAGTGAAAAGGACTATGAAGATATATTGAAAATTCATCTTTAGAGTAACTAACTATAAAATTATATGTCCAAGTTTTGTATCGAACCTATAAGATTGGCAATCAATATGGTGTCGTTGATGGTAAGTAACACCGTAGCACTAATTATACAAGGTAGTATGATTTTTAATTGATTCTGGGGCCTAACTTTCTCTTGCAAACCAACCTTCCGAATCCGGTGGTAACATTTATAATCCTGTATTATTTCTGCCCTTCTGACGATTTGAAAGTGCTATGTAAGAAGTCTTATCAATTAATGATATTTTGAATCAGCTGTGTGACAGTGACAGATGTATTCATGTCATATACATCTGTCTCATAATATGCGTCAAACTATAATAGCAATAAGAGCTCATGGTAAGGTTCTTCTCAGTATTGCAAAAGTCATTTTACAAGTTATGGTGACCGTTTACCATCAGGCTGTAATTTTCTTTACCACCGTTTAAATATGGCCTTGGGCTCATAGAAACTGATTCACGATTTCACTTGTAAGTGCCATTATATACAACCATACTTCCTTATCACAAAACATGGTGTAAACCAAGCCGATACCAAACTCCGATTAAAGTTATGTTCATCAAATCAAATAATTTTATTTAATACTAGCTTGTGCCTTGCGGTTTTACCCACGATGATTGATTTCATAGATGATCCGCGAAACGCTAATGTTTTTTTAAAATAAAAGTAGCCTAAGTTACTCCTTGTAACATTAGCTATCTGCCAGTGAAAGTGCCGTTAAAATAGGTCTAGCCGTTTCGGTGATTACCCGGAACAAACAGACAGACAGACAGAAAAATTAAAAAAATTGGTTTTGCATTTAGTGAAAAGCTGTAATTATGGAATTGCAAATGGACACTTCAAATTTATTTTTATAAAAAAAAAACGCGGGTGATACCGCAGGGCACAGTTAGTAAGTCATAAATTTGACTGAAGTTTCATAGACTTGACCAGTATTGTAGCAGTCAACACAACACACCAGTTTGTTCAGTTTCTGTAACCGATTATATTCCTTATGTACTTGAGAATAAGGTTTATAAGCGAACGAAATCAGTCTGGCATTGAAAACGCGATCTTAACTAGTATATAGTTATTTTTGTAATTAATTAATAATGGATTCAATCCGGAAGGGATTGCAACTTCCGAAACTATATACGTGTCAGTTTTAAGTTTAAATATAAATATTAAAAGTTGACACCAAAATAATACAGATATCCATAGTTTAGCCAAGTTACATTATGACAAATATTGCTGTGTTACAGCAAAGCATATCGGATCTAGAATTTTTGGGGCGCACATTTTTGGCAGAAAACATATTCTGGTACATGTCAATTTAGAAAATAACTTATAATCCCTAATCTTTATATTCTAAATTCTTTTTGTTTTATTATAATAAATTTAAGTAGCTAAAAACTAATTACAAGTAGAAAACTTGGCCCTAATCGGTGTCTCTCGGGATCGTGCCAAGAAGGCTGGCAGCATTGCCACGTTGAATAGCAATGCTGATTCTAAATTCTTAAAAAGGGTAAAGAAAAATACGAACACGAGGCGGGAGTCAAACCCACGACCTCTGCAAACCTTGCAGTTGCTATTCCAACGGAACTACTCCTGCTTACCTCATGCGTCGAATTTTTCCTTCACTTGTCTTTGCGGTTTAGGGGCCGCCTAGCGCCATCTGTTGTCATCTGCTGTCATCGGTGTATCCAAACTCAACTGATACGTCTAAGTTACATTTAACATATCAAATCGATGATCCCAGATATAAATATTAGTTATTTTTCGTGTCAATGTTTATTAAGAGTCAAGAAAAATATGAATACGAGGCGGGACTCGAACCCACGGCCTCTGCAAACCGTGCAGTTGCTCTTCCAACTGAACCACTCGTGACTTCACCTTCATGCGACGAAATTCCTTAACTCTTCTTTAATTTTTTTCGTTTTTATGCTTACTATTAGTTCTGTGGTAAAGATTTGTTGTTTTATTTGTAAACTAGCGGACGTCGCCCAGTTTTACTCGCGTAGCTCCCGTTCCCGTGGTAGTACGGGGATAAAATATAGCCTATATTAATCTGTGAAAATATAGCATTCTAATGGTGAAAGGATTTTTAAAATCGGTCCAGTAATTTTTGAGCCAATTCGTTACACACATACTTACTTATATTTGCTTTACTCTTTATAATATTTATATTGATATGTACAAACCGATGGTCTAATGTGCGCTTAAAAAGTTCGGATCTGTATTTGTTTGCTGTGACAGCAATATCTAATTATATAATTGAATATTCAAAGCTGTGATCAGAGTGTAAATGCGGGCTTATTTAAATTAATTACAAATATGTAAAGTGTAATTAAAATTTTAGGCCGCTTTGAAATCGCTGCAAAATTCTTGGATAAAATTAAACCAAAGAATATAATGATAAAAAAATAATGAAAATCATTTTAGTCACTCAAATTGTAGAAGAATTGGAAAGATTTTGCTGTATAATTGCTTTTTACACCGAATTGAAAAATAATAATGCTTTCGTTTCGTTACAAGGCTGCTCTATAAATTTCTAAATGGTCAGATGCTATTGCGCATATCATTCCCTTTGCTACCCCCTAGCCAGTAATTAGATGGGTGCCGACCGAGTTCCCTCCGTGCCTTGGAGAGCACGTTCAACTCTTTATCTGAAGTCGGTTAAAATTGAAGTATAACAAAAGATGTACATATATTCCTATGTGTTCATTATTATATATATTTTGCAGTCATATCAAAGTAGCCTCTGCGATTGTTAAACATATTATTGTAATTAAATGTGAGACGATTGACTGAACGTAGTTAGGTTTTTATTATGTATATTATATTTTATAATAACGTGTCTGTATGTATGTATTATGAGATATAAATATGTCCATTAGTTGAGTTTGGCATTAAAATTTGGGTGACGTACTTGTTAAGCCAGTGGCGCTATCGTAAGCTTTTATAGCCATCATAGTTCCATTGTGTGACAGTGACAGATTTATACACGTCATATACACCTGTCTCATAATAAGAGTAAAACTATCTATTATATATATGGCAATAAGAGGTCATGTACCCCTATCACCAGTTTGTCACCGTTTCCGTAATCTATACTCGCTAGCGTCACTCGCAATATTTGTACGAGATATTTTAGTTCATCACCGCTGGGAGTCGCTGCACAATTTCTCATACTAATATTCGGCGGAGACGCTAGCGAGTATAGATTACGAAAACGGTGGTAAGCCCGTGATAGGGGTAATGGTAGTGAGTGGCGAAGTTGCTTCGATAAACGTCGAAGTTGACCGTAGTCCAAGATTAGTGGTGTTTTTATTTGTTATGCATCTATTATCAGTTTTTTTAGAACCCGGGACCTCATGTTCGGCTGGCCAACATACTAATCACTAGACCAACGAGGCAGTTAAAGTAATGAGCTTATATGCATACCGTGTTATGCACCTGAGAGGTGGCCAAGTACGATTGAGAGGGTCTTAAGAGGAAAGTGTAGGAGTACAGATCCCGTCACGAGTTAAGAACGACCTTTGAATGCGCAATAGTCATTTTATGAGTCTGTCTCTGTCTCTATGTATGGCGAGAGGCGAATAAAAATATGCGCAGTATCCCCACTGTGTTCTTTACTCGTGACGCGGCCTGCAAGTGGGGTTTTTATTTCTAGTTAATATAAACGTAGTTATTACCAACATTTTGTTATGATAAGGCACATGTAAAGTACCTATTTAAATAAAGTGATACCATTTCTAATATGTTTTTCTGGTTTTAGAATTCAAAACATAAAAATAACAACCTTTGGTTTATACTTAAGTCCAGTACATCTCAAATTTGAACGTCCTCTTTGGATGCGGAAATGTCACATTGCGCTTTCTTTCTATATTTTATTTATTTAACTGCGATGGTGGCCTTGGGGTTTGAGCAGTCGCCTGCTACGCAAGCGACGCAAGTTCGAATCCCAGCGGGGCCTGCACCATAAAGTTTTTCTAAAAAACTTATGTACAGTGATTTCACACCACGTGCTTTGCGGTGAAGAAAAACATCGTGAGGAAACCTGCATATTTCTGAGAAGTAATTCAATGACGTATGTAAAGTGTCTGAGACGGCGATAGGCTCACCATCTGTCACGCTGGCACTTAATCAAATTCGGTGAATAGTGGGTATTGTGACAACAACACCTCTGCCTACCCCTTCGGGGAATACAGGCGTGAGCATATGTATGTATGTAATGGCGATGAGCTTGTGTACAGCTATTCAGCCAATGTCAAGTGAATGTTGAGATATCTTTTAAATTGTTAAAAATATGTACTATACACCATAATAACCCATTAGACTCCTCTGACGTTCCTAACAAAAAAAATCTTTATCCTTTAGTTTTTTTATCTATACCAGAGATAAAAATATTTTAGTAAAGTATAGCCAGTACGCTTAAAATTAGGAATAGTTTGCGCACCTCATTGTTAAATTAAAAAAGTGATTGACAGAAGTCAAGTAAAAATTTAAAGGTTTTTTTTACCGATTACCTAAATGTGTTTTTTATTTATCTTACTTAAATAAATAACTTTCTTAATCATGTCCGTGTTCGACGGAGAAATCGAGTTCCGTTCCGTGTATATGGTCGATTTTGAGAAGAAAGTAAAACCGTAAGTATTTTAGGAAAATTACCAACTTTTAATATCATTACCTAATTTGCGAACATAATGAGTGATTATTTGAAGTACATATGCTCACGCCTGTATTCCCCGAAGGGGTAGGCAATCACAACACCTACTTTTCACCGAAGATGATTAAGTGCCAACGTGACAGATGGTGAGTCCATCGCCGTCTCAGACACTATACATACGTCAATGAATTACTTCTCAGAAATATGCAGGTTTCCTCACGATGTTTCCCTTCACCGTAAAGTACGTAGTGTGAAATCACTGTACATAAGTTTTTTTGAAAAACTCATTGGTACAGAGGCCCCGCTCGCAAACCTCAAGGCCACCACGGCTTCTTATTTTAAGTGTTAGAGAATTTTAGTTAACGTATTTTAATGTTAATAATAAGATTCTATAAATCTCGTTTCCTAGTAAGAGTCCACGTCACAAGGCCGTCGATGATAACTGTTTGATAGTGGGCTTCAGCCGCGACGCATTGAGAGCCAAGCAGGCCGAGCGCCGTTGCCCCGACGTGCTCTGTTCCATTCAACCTGAATACTACAAAGATGCTGTTGACAGAGTAAGCATTACCACTATGACGGGCCCGAACCGAGCTTCGGCCGTAACTTAGGCCGATGTTGCTCGGTCGAACTATGGTCGTCGCCTCAGAATGCAGGTTTGTTCTGTATTCTGACTGGTTGGTCGGCCTTCACTTGGTATTGTTACAAACACAGTACCGTACTGCAAGTGCCTTTGTCCCATGAGTCAATGCATAAAATCTTAAGTAATGTAAGATAATAAATAATACTCTCCTACCGAATTTCGGTTACGGCGGCTAATCTCAACGAGGATTAGCCATGTACGCAGGAGATATTATAGTGCTCTAGTGTGTGCGCAAACACAGGTGCACTCTTTATTGCCTCACTCTCATAGTCCGATGGGAGGCAATCCGACACGACCGGAGAGAGATCAGGCGGAGGACCAACGGTGCAACGTGCTCCCCGAGGCACGGGGGTAGAAACACCGCCAACTTCCAAACGCCGGGCAATTTTATTGTGAATTTCTTAACAGAAAAACCCAATATAAATTTTTAGACCCCGACCTGGGAATCGAACCCGGGACCTCGTGATCGGCAGGCGGACTTACTAACCACTAGACCAACGAGGCAGTCAATGTAAGATACTAATTAATTAAATGTGTTCCCAAGACCAGATGTCCTCAGAATACTTAATATAAACAGAATTAAGTGCATTTAGTTTGGTTATGAGTTTAATAATCTATCTATCTGTGCGATCCTCCCGGGAAACTCCGAAGCCGTGATCGATGAAACTATTTGTACCAAATAAAACTATTTGTTTTTGTGTATGTGGGACAAAGGCACAGGGGTAATGGGACCTATTGGCACCATTAGGTATCGGTACCAAAGACAGTGTAAGGTACTAGCTAAATTTTCCCACGAAATTAATAAATGTACCACCTTTTCGACGTATCCAGTTCAAAGACGACTATCCGAAGCTGACCAAGAAGTACATGAGTAAGGAGCTGGACCCCACGCCCATAGAACACGAGATACAGGACCTCAAGAGAACCGAGTATCTAACAAAGTATTGTTCAAGAGGTCTCTGATCATTCTCATTATACATACATACATAACTCACGAAACACAAATGAAATAAATATGTTCACGCCACCCCAGAAGCGTCCGCGAAGGTGTAAGCAAGTGTTGTAACAACAACACCCACACTTCACCGAATATGATTAAGTGCCAATGTGACAGAGGTTGAGTCCATCGCCGCCTCAGGTAATGCAACTCAATCACTTTGCGAGCTCACACATCATGGGCGAGTTATAAATCCTATGGAACTGTGTCCATGGGCTTATATATATTTTTTATGATTCATATCACTCAAAGCTGTAAAACATTTTTTTTTCACAAAGAGTAATTACTGAGTTTCTTGCCAGGTTCTTCTCAGTAAAAGCAACCTTCCGAACCTGGTGGTAGCATGTATAATCCTATGTAATTGTGTCTTTCTGACGATTTGAAAGTACTTTGTAAAAAATCTAATCGAATCGAATTTGAATGTAACCTGGCTATCTGGACCCTATATAAAAGCGAAATTATTTCAGAGCTTCCCTTTATGTCTGTGAACCTCGCGCGTCGTGCGCGTGCGCTGCAAACCCTCAGACTGCCCGATGACATCGACATCCCAGACACCAGCCAGAGGGGCTCCTATAGAGCTCCCAACCCTGAGAAATATGCCAACCCACCATCTTCACTGTCTATGAGGCCGAAGTTTGATGACTCTTTGCAGAGTTAGTAACTTTTTAGGGTCCCATGTCCAAGGGGTAAAGTGACCCTATTACTATGACTCCGCTCTCCGTCTGTACGTCTGTCCGTCTATCATCAGGCTGTACCGTATCGTAATGCTTGTCGCTATTACAACAAATACGACAAATCAAAAACAAACGTTTCTGTTGTATATTTCTTTTCGTTCATATAGATAATGGGTAGGGGCACTTAAGTGGCAAGCATAGTTAAAGCCCACCTGATGGTAAATGGTTACCGCAACCAGTCCCATGTTATACTCGCTTGGGAAAACGACGTAAGAGAGCTCATTCCACAGCCATACCGGGGAGGAAACGCCTTTGCCATCACTGAAAAGGCAGTGGAAGAGGATTGAGCCGACTACACCGATTACAAACAGACACTTCAATTTTATTTATATGTACTTACATATGGATACGGTACCTATTTGTTTCAGAGGAACTTCGGCGCATCCTACGGGTACGTACTGGCGACACATCATACGGGGTCTGTCATGGGCTCTTAGCTCAAGTTATCCTGGATAAGAACCCCTTCGGACCCCCTAGAAAAGAGCCCAAATATGGCCGCTGGATTGACCCTTATATGTACACGTATAGAGTCTAATTTTATGAGTTTGCTGTTTGAATAAAGTTTGATGAGTAGGTTTTGTCGACTTACTTTTTATTAAATACTGCCTTTTATTATTTCTACGCTAAGACGTGTAGCTAATTACTAACTGCTAGCTTATAAGAAAAGGGGGGATTTAGGGGGGACGGACGTTGCCCAGAACCAAAGAAGTCTTATAAAGATTTATAGATAAACATCGACAAACAAAATTATAGGGCTGAATTCCTTTCCGACGTTCATGATTTAAATTTTACCCTTTCGTAACCTTTTATCTAAAGCGTAATTCTATCGAAAAAGATTTTTTTTAATGAGAACTTGGTAGTTAGATATCAAAATCACAAAATAAAAAAAACTCCACAACGTCAAACTGTCAGTATTGACAAAAAGATATATAAAAAATCAAAACGTCATTACGACGTGACGAAATCTACTAAAGGTTTATATGAAAAATATGCAGTAAATATCAACAGAAAAGTATCTAAATTCGCCGTGATGTGAGAAGACAGTACCAGGAGTTCAGAAGTTAATAGAGAATCATGGATCATTACTTGACAACGTACAGAAAGGACTATCTATGGCCCAATTTACCAGGAGCCGGAGGGGGTGGCGGTGCGGGGGGGATGGCTGAGTATGACCGTTCTTTAAACTGTAAATTCTCAGAGATAAAGTTTCTGGACCTATGGGAAGATATTTTGGTGCTAACTTCGATGTTTCTGGGCTAAGGCTGAATTTCTTCTCAGACATGCAGAGCTAAAATGACTTCAGAGTCATACTCATAGCCAGATCAGTGTTTATAGAGTATTTTCCACTGCATTCTCTCAACATTCAGCACACTAGAATGGCTAAGACCATGGAATCAAGGTGCCTATTTGATTCAAGTCAGACGCTCTAGTCTAGCAACATGTGACGATTGTCCTCGGATAGGCATTTTAAGGGCGCTTCTAATCGTTTCACTCTCAGTTTGTATTTAATAGCCAGAACTAATATTAACGAATCAAACAGCGCCATCTATTGTCAAAACACTTAATTATTTCCCTGTCAGGGTACCTAAGCTATCAGGGCAGGAGCTAGCCTTCTACCAGGCATGCATGCAGCACTCGAGACCACCTGACTGCAGGTGTCCTCAATACGCTGGAGGGGAGATGCCTCAGATGCCGCCAGGAAAGGAGGGCGGATGGAGTAGGAATGAGGTTACTTTTTACCTTACCTTTAGGATTTTCAATGTATCCGTGACGGTGAATCTGAGGTATAATATGTGCTTTCCCATACGCACGGTAACACGGTCACCGTGCCAATTATGACAGCTTCTAAAGTCTAGATGTAGTAGAGAAGTAACATATTTAGGTTTATTGTTAATCGAAGTTTATTAGGGAGCACGCGGACAAAGCCACAGCTAGAACTAGTATGTAATAAGTATAAAATAAATGTATGTCTACAGATAATGGGACCTATGCTAGACCCGAAACTATATCCAGTACGCGTTGGAGCAAGCCCAGAAACACCCACGTCCCGCTACGATCAACCCAATGCGTTTTTAGATAAGGTAAACAGAAGAGAAAAATTATTGGTCACATTATTCGGCATGGCGGCTTTATAAAAACTATTTTGGAAGGTCAAATAGAAGTAAGGCATGGCAGGGGCCGACCAAGGATAAGCTACACCAAACAGGTAAAGGATAAAATAACCGTCACGTCGTATAAGAAGGTCATAGAAGCACTGGACAGGAACAAGTGGAGGGAGCTTCATCAGCTGCACCGACAAGCGTCTAACTCTTAAATGAAGAAGAATAAACAATTGTGCATTAGGCATAGGTCTGTATGACGCGACGCGAATAAAATACATGCGCAATTACCCCCACTATTTTTGGCTTAGCGCTCTTATCTCGGTAATTCATGAATGCTGGAACCAAACTAGATAGTTTACTGCAGAAGCTTGTCGATTCATAAAAGCCGTAATTGTACCCGTTGTTTTCAGCTCCAATCGAAGTACCCGATGCTGTACAGCATCCTACAGAACGAGGCCTCACCGGAGCTAAAGCAACGCATTGATCGAGACCGAAACAAAACGACTTACCAAGTAGATTTTTGTGAATCAGGTAAGTTACCAAAACTACTTTGGCAAGAGAAAATACTCGTGAACATCTTAACCTGTATAATATACTACTGTAGGTACTGTCAATTCAATAAATGTTATTTACTCCTGTTGTGCCTCGACTGATTAAGGTACTATCTGTCAGTTTTTCATATACTTTTAGTAAATCCTCTTTTTCATCTTAAAACAATCTAAATTAGTTTGAGGAAGTTACAATATCGAACCAATTGGAACAAACGTGAAATTCTACTCACCTTATTATGGTTCTCAAACAAAGTTGTCTACTTTCAAATCTTATAGATCTGGCAGATGTTTATAAGTAAGTCCTATAGGCTATAGTACCTACATACATATGCTCACGCCTGTATCCCATGGGGGTAGGCAGAGACCACCGTTTGCTACATGCTACGATCCTTACATACTTCTTTCGCTTCATCCACATTCATGCATCTCTTCATACACTTTCTTCGGTTACGAGTGCTCCAAATTTGACCTTTCTGAAAAATACTATTAATTTGGTCATAGTAGTTGTTCCTTGGACGCCCCCTACCGCCACTTCTGGTCACATTCGCTCTATAAATTTCTTTCGTTAATCGCCTTTCACTCATCGTTTCGATATGTCCAAACCATCTCAACATACTTTTTTCAATTCTGGTCACCACATCATTCTTCAACTTGCAAGGTTATAGCTTCTTGGTAAAGATTAACTCAAATTGATTTCCAGGACCAGGTGCAAAGTTTGAAGGGCTGCAAAGAACAGCAGACGAAAGTGGCACTGGGCCGTGTGCGCAGCCGATGCGGCTTCCTGGTGACCCATGCAGGGTTGGCACCAAACCAGCTCGCAAATCTGCCCCGAAGACCATATCCAAGCAGGCCGGCGCTGGGGGTGCCAGTGACCAAAGGGCCAAATGCGGTAAGGACACCAAAGTTTTGGCTTGAATGTGGTGATACAATGCATTTCAAACCGTGCGAACCACAGCCAATGTCGTACAGAGACGTAATCGTGAGTTCGGTACGATTTCAGATGATGCTATCTTTTTTACTCACGTGCTTATCCTATCTCTCGCGCTATTCATTTGCGGGAACGAGATTTAAATGAGGTTTACTATGAAAATAACTTATCTAGCATTATAATATCAATCTCTGGTTACGTATAGAAATTACGTGACGGCGAAAGCCTTAAATTTCCGTATCTACATTGACACTCATTATCTTCAATGTAAAAATGATCTGGTTACCTCTTCAGAGAATCCTCGTATCAAGAATAAACATGAGCATACAAAAATAGAACATAGCTGGTAAGTACTAAGAATTTAATTTACAGAAACGACATCAGCAACTCCTCCACTCGGCAAGTCGGAGTACCAAGATGGCGTGTCCAAGCTGGGCGCGATTATCATGCGGGACAAACTACACAGACGATAGGAGACCAACACACGAACATATTTATTTATACACACACCAAGATACAAGAATCATGGAATCGCTTTGGAGAAATATACAATCAATGGGATTCTAGCATTTTCATTTATAACAGTCACGAGCTATGAGCGCTGACTTTGAATGCTCAGTAATTTTATGGGTCTGTCTGTCTGTATATTAATGAAAATAATGTGCTCTCATTCACCTGCATCACTTCCATCGTAAAGTTGTATTGTAGCCTTACAAGTGCCTGTGTGTAGTCAATGTTTTCGTACTTTGTTTGTATATAATCAGTGTAAGCACTATCCTTTAGTTAATGTTCTTAGAAACAATAATTGTCACTCAATTCAAACGTTATAATATCTCACACATCAAACCTCATTTGTCCCTTTATTCCAATAGTTTTACATATTCAGCGAATGTTCGTAGGGTGTTTTTTTGATGTAAAGAATTTGGTAGGAATCCGTTATAAGTAAACTTTTGTACCTAATGTAATATAATATTTACACGCTATATGGAGATAATAAAAATGGGTCGCTTACTTTCACACATAATGGCCCAGGATTGCGACGGCTAACATTCTCGTCATATTTGTGAACGAAAGACGTGATTTGCACAATCGTAGACTATCGTCTCATTACGTCATACCAATATGTGTCAGAGTAAAAAATAATCTGAATTATTACGTAATGGATACTCAGAAGGGTGAAGGTTAAGCAGTTTCAAAGTTCAAAGTACAGCATGACGTTGTGAATATGGTGTATTCTGGACTACATTTAGGAAATCGGAAGGATCTTATTTAGGTATCCAAACCCAGAAACCAAAGACAAAATGTAAATGTTTCTAGACTTTAGACGCACCATCTATAAACGCATATGTTTGGTAACTCTTCAACCAGCAAGTGTTGTTAAAATGTCTGTCTGATGTGTATTTAGTATTCCGCCTTACATGTATGTTATCTATGGCGCGATGTGAGATGGCGCTTTGCCTATGGTAGGAAAAATGTAATACATTATTGGAGGCAAATTAAAGCCAATAAACGGGACTTTCGGTATAGTATGTGGTTTTTTTATCCATATATAATATCAGACTTTTCATTATCCCTTCGTGGACTTTGAGTGCTTTCCACGATACTTGACTATAACGACACAGTGTAATTGTATCTAACTAACTAGTCCGACGATATCGTGTCGGTGCCGTTATCATTGGATAAATTGGACGATTGGGCGCTCATTGTTTGGAGGAGTGAAGACATTTGCTAGGTTAGATAAATAAAATGCAACACTGATAAATAGACGTTTATGTATAAAAGCAGGTATATATTGTCATGTGGGCGGCGCACGCGCGCTAGAAATGAGCTCGCCACGTTTATACAGCGTGGTGCCTTCTCTTCTGTCGTCTCTCCTGGTATGGTCTTCTCGTCTCACGGTCTCATGACGCGATGTGACTCTAGTGTGGACTGTGCTCTCGTCGTGTTGGCGAAGAACCACTGCTCGAGCGTCTGAGGTGTTGCGTTCTCTGGGGAGTTAGGATTTCATTTCAATCAAGCAATGAATATTTGTGACTTTAAAATTCTTGACGATGTAGAAACATGTAGTCTTGTCTGGATTGACGAATTGAATGATCAACATACCTGCAAATGTTTGCTTTTATAATGACCATCATCATCTCCCTAGCCTTATATCCCATACATTGTTGTGTCGGTGGATGATGACATGATTTGTATAAGAAGCGACTGCCATTTGACCTTCGTAAACCCGTTGGTGAGGAAAAACGATAATCCGGGTTAAACCAGTCGTCAGACTCTTTTAGGCCTCCGACTGACGTGTGACTGCTAAAGATGTTAAATCGGCAACCAGTACCGACGGCTTAACGTGCTCTCCGAGGCACGGAAGGAACTTTGGCATCCAACTACTGGCTTGGGTTAGGGTAACATAACTTCGCTGATCGAATAATATGCGCAATAGTAATTGCAATATAGTGGCATTATAGTAATAAAATTAATTAATTAAGACTTACTTGCCAAACGACATAAGCTTGTCAATATCAGGAGGGCGCCTGACCTCTCCGGCGGAGGTGAGCGTGACTTTGAGCGGCGTTGGCGGCGCAGGGTGCGTAGGAGTGTTTGCAGGAGTGTGTGTTGGGTTGTGTGCGGGGGTGTGTGCGGTGGTGTGTGCGGGGGTGTGTGTGGCGGCGGGCGGCGGCGAGGAGGGCGGGGAGGAGGTCGTCGACCCCAGCGCCGAGTCCCTCCGCGCGGAGCCCTCCGAGCCGGAGGTGGAGCGGCGCCGCGTGCGCGGGAAGGCCGCCGGGATGTGGAGAGAGGCCGTTATCACGCAGTCCTCGTCTGACCCGCCCAGGGTCTGCAAAACGACACCTATTAGGAAATACGAACACGAGGTGGGATTCGTACCCACGAACATCGCAGCTGACAGTACAGTTGCGCCCCTAATTTGAGCAACATGTAAATTACAAACTTCTTTGCGACCGCTTCTCATTTAAGCAACTATGAAATAAGAGCCGTGGTGGACTTGAGGTTTGAGCAGTCGCCTGCTACGCAAACGACGCAAGTTCGAATCCCAGCGGGGCCTGTACAGATTGATTTCTGATCTGATTCACACCACGTGCTTTACGGTGAAGGAAAACATTGTGAGGAAACCTGCATATTTCTGAGAAAAAATTCAATGACTTATGTAAAGTGTCTGAGACGGCGATGGACTCACCATCTGTCACGTTGGCACTTAATCATCTTCGGTGAAAAGTGGGTGTTGTGATTACAACACCTGTGCCTACCCTAATGTATGAAATAAAAATTTTTTTTTCCTCCTAGAATCTAACCTATTAATCTTATACTACCGATTGCTAATCACCCCCCCTTAAAATGCTAGTACAAGTGTCATCACGAGTTATAAACTCTGACCTTGAATGCAAAAATATTAAGATACCATCTGCTACTTTTCTCATGTCCTTGTCATCTGCTATTAGAATACCAATATACTAAGGAACAAAGAGAAATGTTGTGATTTCTGCGATTGGTACCTCATTGTACTCGCTGGCGGAGTCGTTGGAGTCATTGGAGTCAGTTCTGTGGGCGCGCGCGCTCTGCGGACTGCACACCACACCGGAACTGCCACACTCCTCGCTGCTCACTACCCTGTAACAAACAATTATTTTATTTATTTAACCTCATAGGCGCAAAAAAGGAGCACTTTCATGCAGTTTCCTCACAAAACTGCAAACATACAGACAAAATATTCTTCCATTCATCCGCAAACAAATCACATTCAGGGTGATTATCCAGGAAAGTGTTGAATGCGGAGAGTGCGCGGTGCGATCTAATATCTATCTATCTAATACTTTTAAACGAGCAATTCTTGTAATATATTGTCTGAACCAACGATTGTCATGAAATTTTGTATGTTAGTGGTAGTAAGGTAAGGTTCAATAGCCAGGGTCTAAGAATATGGCTATGGTATCCCCTGCCTGTCGTAAGAGGCGACAAAAAGGGGGCCGGAGGCCCTGCTGGCGGTGGTCGGGGTGAGAGCTTTGACCACCGGCGCGGGCCCGGGAAGGTGGCAGCGCGATGTGGCTCGCGCTGCCTTGCACAGCGAGGTCTCCAGGGGCGGCGTCACAGCTGCCCCGGGGATGTGCCCCGGCAAAGTGTGGGGGGACACCGGTGCGTTCTATCAGAGTACCCGGAATCCCCCCTAAGCACTGAGGATGGCCACCGGGGGGGTTTTAGTGCGGTAAAAATCCCACATACCCCGATCTGCCTCTCCCAGGGCAGTCGGGGACCTTTTGAAGGTTTCCCCCTCGTCAACAAAAAAAAAAAAAAAAGGGGCTCGTGGCACAGTTGCTATTACGCATATCATTCAATCAGCGAAGTTAAGCAACACTACCCCTAGCCAGTAGCCATTGGATCCGACCGAGTTCCCTCCGTGCCTCGTCTATCATCTTTGGCAATCGTTACAGGTCAGTTTGAGGCCTTAAATAGTCTGACAAATAGTTTAATCCAGATCGCAGATTTTCCTCGTTAAAAAGGTTGCAAAGGTCAGGTAGCAGTCGTATCGTATAAAAATCAGGTGATCAGCCGCATCGGGTTGAACCAAGTGCTGACCCCAACAATGTATGGGGTAAGGTCAGGGAGATGGAGATGAATGGTAGTTAGGCAATGAACGAATCCAGCTAGGTGCAATTTATAGAAAATGCCAAAAAAAGGTACTTTCTCTAAATCTCACGCCTGACGCTACCGGACGCGCAAGTTGTGGAATGAACTCCCGAACATGGTATTCCTGAATGAGTACGCCATGGGGTTCTTCAAGAAGGGTGTGAATAGATATTTACAGGATTGGCAACGCGCGAGTGATGCCTCTTTAAGCCTAGATAGAGTAACATTATCTGGCGTTTGTGTTATGCGAAGCGTGAGGATATTGTATCTTTGTCTACAGGCCTTGGTATTGCAAGCGAGTATAGGCAGTGGTCAACTGCTTACCCTCAGTTGGGTCGCATGCCAGTTTGGCACCTTAGTGGTCTACAGAAATCAAAAGAGATGGAGCTTCTTATAAATGAATAATATTTGCTTCGTTTCATTTATTAATAAGGGGGGGTATGAGTTTTAAGCGTTACCTGGTGACTATAGTCTTGGCGGAGGAGAGCGATCCAGAGGATGTGTCCGAGGCTGCGTCTCTGGTCCGCCGACTGCGGGAGTAGTTCTTCTCGCTGCGTCTGCCACAGGCAGGAGGGTTGAATAGTAGCACCAGATGGACAGGGTTTACTATTCTACCAACTAAGCACAGCGGTAGATTGGAATATAGTGACTGGTTGTTGGACTGTGGGTTATGGTTGGAATATGGAGTATCGCCAGGGTTTATGGTATCCTCTGCCTGTCTTAAGCGACTAAAAGGGGGCCAGAGGGCGTGCTGTGTTGGTCGGGGCAGGAGCTTTGACTACTGAGTTGTGGGCCCGAGAGGGTGGCAGCGCGATGTAGCTCGCGCTGTCTTGCAAAGCGTGGTCTCAAGACAGGCGACATAGCTGCCCAGGGGATGTGCCTCGGCAAAGTGTCGAGGGACATCGGTGCGATCTATCAGAGTACCCAGAGTCCCCCCTAAGCAAGGAGAATTGCCACCGGGGGGGTTTTAGTGCGATAAGAATCCCATATACTCCGACCCGCCTCCCCCAAGGCTGTAGGGTACCTATTGAATGTTTCCCACTCGTCAATAGTAGTAACGATACAACATTTACGGGATGACACATGTCACGTGACTGATTTATATCATTCTCATACATTATTTATGTGAGAGAACGTTACTTTGTCGAGGCCTACGGGTGTATAAAGCGGGTCTCGAGTAACCACCTCATTAGTGTACAATGTTAAGGTTATAGCGGGCACATAACAGCGGCGGTGTACCTGGGCGGCGGCACGTCCCCGCCCCCGCCGGTGGCGGCGGCGCCGTGCAGGCAGTGTTCGCGGGACCACACGCGCCGTATCGCGGTGTCCGAGCTCTCCGACGCTGCCTCCGAGGCACTCCTGACATTCACATATAACATAATGTCATACTAGTTTATCGAAAGGACACGAAAGCCCTTGGTTCAAAAGTAGCTCCATCTCTTTCAGTGATATGGATTTAAAAAGGGATAGACATAGTTTTAGTCCAGGTTTAAACTTTGTTTTGGAATAAGGGAGTAAAGGTCCTATTTAGTTCCACGAATCAACGGGTTAAGTGATACAAACTTTGCAGCTTGGTAAATGAAAGAGTGTAGGCAGAAGTGTTGTTATAACAACACAACTACTTTTCATAGATTATGATTAAGTACCAACGAGACAGATGGTGAGGCTCTCGCCGTTTCAACCACTGCACATACGCTTACCTCACGATGTTTACACCTTAAAGTACGTGTGATGTGAAATCATTGCACATAAGTTTTTGAGAAAATCTCATTGGCTCCGCTAGGATTCGTATTCGCATTCACATGCGTAGCAGGCGACTGCTCAAGCCCCAAAGTTACCAGGGCTCCTCAAATGAAGATATTTTTTAATTTTGACTTACTCAGCTCTCCTGAGCAGCAGCGAGTTGAGGTGCGTCGGCGCGGAGTGTCCGAGGTGTATGTAGGCCTCGTGCAGCAGCTCGGCCGGCAACGTCCACAGCTCCGCCTGGCGTTCCACCAGCGTCCGCACCACGTTGATCACGTCTGACCGCTCCGCTAGCTGCTCCATACTGGAATTATTCATTACACAGCATTGTACAAGGGGCCATCATCGGTTTAAGCTCAAATAAAGTAAATTAAAATTTCGAAGCTGAGAAGTTCTTAATACGTGCTGCTTAAACGATGATGGTTGCCCCCTCGACATACAATGACGGAATGAAAAAATTGCACCATGTTCTTAACTCTTGAAAATTAGAAATCAAAATGTAAAGAGGTTATTCAGTTTAAGCCATGGAGCCCAACCATGAGCTCTTATTGCAATGTTAGTTCAGCTGTGTGACAGTGACAGATGTATATACGTCATATAAATCTGTCTCATGATAAGAGTAAATAAGAGGTCATGGTAAGGCCCCTGGTAAGGCACTCATGAATGTCAAATTGACAACGTGACGGGACCCATATTACTCATTAACACGCAACTCATAGGATATGGAAAATATATATATCTTTTTTTTTTCGTTTTTTAGTAGGTATCTTTAGGGGATCGTTATACTTCATGATGTCTATGGACATGCTCGTTGAAAATAAATTATCTTCGGTGAAAAGTGAGTGTTGTAGCCACCCGTGGACTCTTGTAGTATGGTCTGAATATATTTCATTCCACTAAGTGAGACGAATGGTCTTATATCATATGCAAAAAAATACGAAAAATCTGGTTTTTTAAGTTCATAGATATGGTAACTTAGAGACATATCATTCGATTAGTGAAGTTAAGCAACCCTAGCCCTAGCCAGTAATTGAATGGGTGACCGCCCGAGTTTCCTCCGTGCCTCGGAGAGCACGTTAAGCTGTCGGTCCCGGTTGCCAATTTATCATCTTTGGCAATCGTTACAGGTCAGTCGGAGGCCTAAAATAGTCCGACAACTGGTTTAACCCAGATCACAGATTTTCCTCGTAAAAGGGGTTGCGAAGGTCAGATGGCAGTCGCTTCGTATAGAAAACAGGGGATCAGCCACATCGGGTTGAATCAAGTGCTGACCCCAACAATGTATGGGATAAGGCCACGGAGACGATGGAGATATGGTAACTTACCTGGCAGTAGTTTCATTAGGTTTGTTCCTATGGAGAATGTTAGGAGCGAAGATAGTGGCGAGGTTCCCCGCGTCCATCTTGTTGCCAGGCTCGTGGTCATCTTCAGAGTGCGCAGCCAGCTGGCTCAGGAACGACAGGAGCACGTTGAGGGTGTCTCTGTGGGCCGCTGGTAGGAGCTGGACTACCAGCCGCAGAGCTTCCCATTGGAGCTGCCGGTTGCGGATTTCTGCAACGTAACAACTTTCAAAACTAACACTCGTACTTTTTTTTTTAACGAGATCTTTCTTATACAATTTCTATAATGACTGTAAGCTGGATTCACCTAGATACCCAATAGTGGCCCAAAGTCTGGATTAGTTTCCGGTTAATTGATATAGGCTCAGTCCCATTTACATGGAATAGTAAATACACCTCTCCCTACCCTTCTGGGAATACAGGCGTCAGCATAATATATACAAATGGCTTTATCTGTCACCACTTATGCAAATTATGCTATCTATAAGAAATACGCTACGACGCGTGATATATGAGGCAGGGGAATATTTTAAGGACACTATTTACGGTAAGTTTTGGTTTAATCAAGAAGATAAATGTTTTTCATGACACATGCAATGTATAAATGTTTTCAACTAACTTTGTGTCAGCAAGAAAGCCTGGTACAAATCTCTACAGAGTAGAGGATCAGGCAGGTCTCTCAGGAACTCCTTCAGGAGGGTGGCCACGTCGTGTGGACACACCGCCGCGTCTAGCGCCGCCTCCTGACTGCGCTCCCACTCCTCCCGTAACTGGAAAAAGTAAGCATTTATTACAATGTATAATCTATATATATCTACCTAATAATAAAAAAAAAAAAAAAAAAAAAAAAAGAACCATAGCGTACGTACTTTCCTCCGGGATATTTTAACATTACACATATTTAAACTGCAGTTTTATTCAGTATTATCAGATTTACAGTGACTACTAATTGCAATAATTACAGTGATATAATTATTTAATGCTAACTCAACGTAATATTTACACAACACGGACATCCATTATAACCTAACCTCAAAGTGGAATCAATTTCCAAGACACTGGTCGTAACTCTGAAACTGATGTATGTTATTTGTTTAACGTTGTTTATATGCTAGTAGTTAGCCATCTTCTCACAAGATGGCGCCTTATCATTTTACATCTCGATGTTAAGTTTCTCTTTTAGTTGTTTATTAAATACCAGGACTGCCCATGTTACGGTGTTTCATTCAACCAACCAAGGTCTGCTCCGGCTGATCCTGGCTCCCAGGCCTAATTTGTCATACATTATTTATGTATTCATATATACATACATATACGCACGCCTGTATCCCCTGGGGTTAGGCTGAGACCACCGTTCGCCATATGCTACGATCCTAACATATTTCTTTCGCATGATCTACATTTATGCATTTCTTCATACACTTCCTTCGGTTACGAGTGCTCCGAATTTGACATTTTGAGAAATATTATTCTTTGGACGGCCTCTACCAATACTTCCGCTCACAGTCGTTCTATACATTCGTTTCGTTAATCGCCTTTCACTCATCTTTTCGATATGTACAAACTATCTCAACACCACATCATTCTTCTTATTTCCCTAATGAGTCAGGTGTAAAATCACCTAATTAATTTAAGTGCAAAGTATCAGCAAACTTTGTTACAATACGTTGTGAGGATGTAGGTCATCGGCGTTGGGTTGCAACAAACACTCGCGTTTAGAAAACGTCTAATTTTGTCGATACAAGTATGCTTTGCTTTATTCTGTTGCGTCGATTACAAACATGTTGTGGACGAGTGCGTCTTTGAATGAGCAATCATTTTGTGAACATAATATTAGTAAATACATAGCATATATACTCACGTCCGCAGGGGTAGCCAGAGATGATTAAGTGGTAACGTGACAGATGGTGAGTCCATCGTCGTCTCATACACTATACAAACGGCTTGAATTACTTCTCTTACATATGCAGGTTTCCTCAAGCTGTTTTCTTTCACTGTAAAGCACGTGGTATGAAATAACTGTACATAAGTTTTTTAGAAAACTCATTGATACAGGTCCCGCTGGGATTGAAACTTGCGTCGCTAGCAGGCGACAAACCTCAAGGCCACCACGGCTCTATAATATTAGTAATTTCAATGTTTTATTTATCTGTATATACATATAGATGAAGAGACCTCCCGTTCGAAATTCGGAACTCCATCTGACATGGGTTCGGTGCCAAATCATGTCACTGTGGAGTCTTGTGTTCCTGCGGTCATCACAAGCTACGCATTTAGTTATAAGTAGAACTACTAGACATTTATTTGTGCATTGGAACTGTGTCCATGGGCTTATGTTTATTTTGTATTCTTAAAATTGTATAATATTTTTGAAAAGAGTAATTACTGAGTTTCTTGCCAGGTTCTTCTCAGTAAAACCTTCCGAACCTGGCGGTAGCATGTATAATCCTGTATAATCATGTAATTCTTACGATTTGAAAGTACTTTGTAAAAAGTCTGATCGAATTAAGATATTTTTGACTTTGACTTGAACTTGAATTTTTCGGTACAAATATGAAACGTCAAAACTCAGTAGTTCTTAATACGTTCTGCTTTAACCGATGATGGGAGCTCCCTGTAATCTCTTAGATCGTCTTTTGATCGTTTCGAAGTACCAAACTTCGTAACGTTGGTAATCTCCCCATAAATAACTTCAATGATAACAATGAACGCATCAATTTTCAAACACGCTCGACCGTCTTTTATCTTCCTAGATTGTTGCCTTATAACTGGCAATATTATGACTCTACGTTTACGTACAGACGGGACGTTCAACACTGTGAGAAAATTCCTTCAGGAAGTCGTAAATTTGCTCTTTGTGATTTTGCAGTCCATCGGTGTTGGAATGTTAATAACTTTTTTTATACAGTTTTGTTTATAAATAAGATGCGTTGTCAATATGTTTTTTTATACTACACTTGAGCCGAGGGAGCCGTGGTGGCCTTAAGGTTTGAGCAGTCGCCTGCTACGCAAGCGACGCAAATTCGAATCCCAGCGGGGCCTGCACTAATGAGTTTTTCTAAAAAACTTATGTACAATGATTTTACGCTACGTGCTTTACGGTGAAGGAAAACATCGTGAGGAAACCTGCATATTTCTGAGAAGTAATTCAATGACGTATGTAAAGTGTCTGGGACGGCGATGTCTCTCTGACTCATCATTTGTCATGTTGGCACTTAATCATCTTCGGTGAAAAGTGGGTATTGTGATTACAACACCTCAGCCTACCAGCAATACAGGCGTGAGCATATGGTTTATACTTCACTTGATGGTAAGGGGACTCTCTCTATGATGAACTTCAAAGTGTCTAACGAATTGCCTACCTTATTCATAAAATTATTGCATAAGTTAGTTACAGGTAACAGACAATATAATTACAATTATCTTCACTAATATTATAAAGATTACTCAAACGATTTTAAAAATTCTTTCACTATTCGAATGCTACATTATCATTGATTAATATAGGCTATATTTTATTACCGTACTCCCACGGGAACGGGAACTACGCGGGTGAAACCGCGTGACGTCCGCTAGTAACTTATATCTAACAACCCTACTAGGGCACAGTAATGTGAGAGGCATTATTTATAGTTATGACTTTGTATATTTATTCTTCTCTTATTTAATTTTTTACAGATATTTGTAATTCAAACTGACCTGTCTAACTCTGACTTTGGAAGCGGAGACGCGGAAGAGTCCCCGTGTGTGTATCCCGTGCCTGCGGAGGTGGGCGAGGCACGCCGACACCAGCGCGGGGACCCTGGGGCCCCCGCCGCCAGCCTCCTCCAGCCCCGCCCAGCCCCACTCGCCCGAGTCGCACGATTCACTCTGGAAACGAAAATGGAAAATTAAGACTGTTTTTAGCGAACCAATGGAAAACGCCAAAACTCATTTGTAGTTGAATTAAAATGTTAGTTAGTTGCAGAAGCCTGCACCCGTCAGCCGAACCTTATCCCCACAAATTCCATGAATTTGTAACACCGAGTAACACTGTACCTGAATTAATATTATATCGGTGAAAAGTGAATGCTGCGTCCTACCCCTAAACAGACCCTTATAGGACAAAATACTCACGCGATTTGAACACTACAGTTTACATACACCGATGGGTAGAATAAAAAATTAAAAACACAAAAATATTCTTTACTCAAACAGATTTTTAAATAAGCGTAAAATTACGTTCTGTAAATATAAATGTTGCCAAGTGTAATATTCAAACTGCGGTATAACAAGTGCATGGGAATTATGATAACACTGACACACCCACTCAGCTGTATTAAATATACAAACGCTTTATTGCTCGTTAATCATACACTGAAATCTTGTATCTTCCTCAAATGAGAGTACTGCTTAAAAATAGGGCGAGAAATTGAACAAAATGATTTATTTAAGTCTGGACTCACTAGTTATACAATCTATGCCCACTTAAAAATCTTTGTTTTATTTTTTATTTTTCTCTGTTTGTTTGTCCGCTTATACCTGCCAGTGAAAAACCCGCAAAAATTTGGTTGGACCAATTTTAGAGGGCCTGCTGCCTTTCTCTTGCAGATAGCTGATGTTAGTAATCGAGTGGTTTTTCGATTGTTTTGTTGCAAAGATTGGTCCGAGTCAAGCCTAATAGAACCGATTGTCGACGCGATGCACCGCGCCATGTTCGATTACACGCAAGTCGACTGCGATCGAGATACTTCGAGATGTTTCAAGTTCAACAATCGAAATAATCGCGATTAACCTCGCACCATCGCGCATATTGGTGCAGACTGGTGACATTTGAACTTGACTTGCCAGAACTATTTATCTACTTATTTTGTAATTTAAGTACCAAAAATCAGTTCGTATAAGTAGCATATAACATTATTCAATCGAATACAATGTGTTCCAACGATTGTTCGAAACCTTAATATGTAGAATTATGGAGGAATTATTACACTGTGGAATTACTATGAGTTCTGGACCGTTGTTTGCTATTGCTATTTTGCGCCGGATGGTAAGCGGTTACCACAGCCTATGAACACTCAAATCACCAAGGGTGACAAACGCGATTCTTACATATAACATAGTTTGCTACGCAAGCGACGGAGGTTCGACTCTAAGCGGCCCGCACTAATGAGTTTTTCTAAAAACGTATGTTTTACCCCACGTGCTACGTGCCACGTTGCGGTGAAGGACAACATCGTGAAACCTGCATTTGTCTGAGAAGTAATTCAACGGATGGACTCATCATCTGCCACGTTGGCACTTAAAAATCTTCGATGAAAAGTGGGTGTTCATCACAACACCTCTGCCTACCCCTGCAGGGAATACAGGCGTGTATGTATATAAAATCAGATAGTAAAGTACCAGGCGATCATATCTCCAAGACGTTCTTAGCAATAGGGAGTTTATAGGCAACCGATCTATATTATAATGCGCGGTTATTTCAGGCCGGAGATATAGCGGAGTGAGGCGTCATACGATAAAATTATCGTGGCCTTAATGAAAACTGCCGTACGGCCTTACAGGTAACCTGAGATGCGTGGAGTCACTATGACGTTGTAACACGTCAAACGCGACCTATTGACCCTGGGCCACCGACCGTTTTTATCGAGGACAAAGTGAACACGCGCGAAGGAAAATAGATCTTATGTCACAGTCGTTACGAGCTTTGTATACTACATTTTAATCACGTTAAAAATAGTTTGTGAAGGTAATTTCGCCTGTGAAACTGTTTATAGGCCTTGCATGTTACGCAGGTGCGATGTTCAGCCATTCGAAATTGAACTTTGTTTGATTGGAATTAACGTGGATATTCATTTTCAACTCGTATAATAACATTTCTGGTAACCAATGTAGTACCATGATTAGAAATATTATCACTAACTAGCTGCGGTCAACCGCGTAGATTTAACTTCATGGGTGGAGCCCTAATTTTTTTAAAATAAAAGTAGCCTGAGTTACTCCTTGTAAAATTAGCTATCTAACAGTGAACGTCCCGTTTAAATCGGACAGACAGATAATTGTTTTTTATATCAATATCGTATATATACTTTCATATGCATTTAGTGAAAAGCTGTTATTTTAGAATTGCAAACAAAAGAGCCGTGGTGGCCTTGAGTTTGAGCAGTCGCCTGCTACGCAAGCGACGCAAGTTGGAATCCCAGCAGGGCCTGTACCAATAGTTTTTCTAAAAAAAAACTTATGTACAGTGATTTTCACACCATGTGCTTTACGGTGAAGGAAAACATCGTGAGGAAACCTGCATATGTCTGAGAAGTAATTCAAAGACGTATGAATAGTGTCTGAGACGGCGATAGACTCACCAACTGCCACGTTGGCACATAATCATCTTCGGTGAAAAGTGGGTGTTGTGATTACAACACCTCTGCCTACCCCTTCAGGGAATACAGGCGTGAGCATATGTATGTATGCAAACAGAAACTGGAAGATAGCTAATATTACAAGGAGTAACTAAGTCTACTTTTATCTAAAAATTTTGTGTACGCGGGTAAAACCACGGGGCACAGTTAGTACTACAATAAATATTGAAGTAAATACATCATTCGACTGATCTATATTTTAAAATATTGCAGTATGGATAAATTGATACTCAAATATTACTGAAATTTTATCATAACTAAATATCGCTCGTAAACGTTAAAACCCACCGCGAACCGCAAATTCCTCCGCAAAATCAGTGCTGAAAGCTGAAAGTTTATTTACTGCAGACGTTATGATGTCTTAATACATTATCAATCATCTGAATAAATCAAACGCGGTCTGTGTGTCATAGAGGCGCATTTATCGACTCAAATTTGAACTGTGATTGGCAGTTGTCAAACCAACGCCTACTGACCATTAACTGTCTGTGTGATGTCTGGGTGGCTTATTTCCATTGTATACAAGGCTAGCATACATAAGAATCTACTCGCGTTTACCACACTATAAATTTAGAAGCAAATTTCTTTATTCGATTAGTACTTTCATACAAATCGTCAGAATGATATAATTATAGAGGATTATACATGCTACCTTGAGGAGCTCGTGGCACAGTTGCTATTCAAATTCAAATTCAAAATATCTTTATTTGATTAGACTTTTAACAAAGTACTTTCAAATCGTCATAACGACACGATTACAAAGGATTATACATACTACCGCCAGGTTCGGAAGGTTGCTTTTACTAAGAACATTTTTATTGCGCATATCATTCGATCAGCGAAGTAATTAGATGGGTGACCGCCCGAGTTCCCTCCGTGCCTCGGAGAGCACGTTAAGCCGTCGGTCTCGGTTGCAAATTTATCATCTTTGGGAATCGTTACAGGTCAGTCGGAGGCCTAAAATAGTCTGACAACTGGTTCAAGCCAGATCACAGATTATCCTCGTTAAAGGGGTTGCGAATGCTACCTTGTTTGACCAGTCTCCTGCTACGTGAAAGAGCGAGTTCGAGTCCCAGCGGGGCCTGTACCAATTTTTCATGAAAACTGATGTGCAGTAAATTCACACAACATGCTTTACGGTGAAGGAAAACATCGTGAGGAAACCTGCATATGTCTAAGAAGTAATTCAAAGTCGTATGTAGGTATAATGTCTGAGACGGCGATAGACCCACTATCTGTCACTCAATCATCTTCAGTGATGAGTGGGCGTTGTTATGACAACACCTCTGCCTACCCCTTCGGAGAATACAGGCGTCAGCATATGAACAGAATTACTATTTGAGTAAATCTACGAGCTAGTTCCAGAATGGCAATGCATACGTCAGTAGCAACAAATTCTCAAGTTTCAAACAAAGTATTTTGTATTTGTGTACGATACAGAAATACGAAATACAACATATGTTTACGACATTGTTACACGGACATCTTGTAGAGCTCCAGGTTTTGTTATGGAGTGACGTTAACGGAATCTAGCGTGACATTTTATGTCTTAAGTATTGGTGCTGAATATGTTTTATGTTTTAATTTAATGTTTACCGCCGCCAGTGAAAACACGGAAATGTATGTATTTATGATACTTAGAATATTGCTATGAAGAGCTCGTGGCACAGTTGCTATTGCGCATATTTAATTTAATTGGATGGGTGACCGCCCGAGTTCCCTCCGCGCCTCGGAGAGCACGTTAAGCCGTCGGTCCCGGTTGCCAATTTATCATCTTTGGGAATCGTTACAGGTCAGTCGGAGGCCTAAAATAGTCTTACAACTGGTTTAGCCCAGATCACAGATTTTCCTAGACAAAAGGGTTGCGAAGGTCAGATGGTAGTCGCTTCGTATAAAAATCAGGTGATCAGCCGCATCGGGTTGAATCAAGTGCCGACCCCAACAATGCATGGGGTAAGACCCAAGAAACGATGGATGGATTGTGTGGAAGATGATATGGCTAGAGTGGGAGTGAATATAGATCATATGACAGCTGACAAGAGAGAAATGAAATGGAGGAACACATTGCGCCGATTATGAATAACATGGGATAAGGACAGGAGGATGATGACTATAATGACTTGGGACTTTGCAGGAAGATCTTTAAAACATGATTTTTGATTTGAGGTTTTAATAAAAATTATGGTACATTAAGTTCTTAGTGACATTGTTTCCCGTTTTTGTAACATTTTCCATTGAGATTGCTTTCCTATACTCAAATCATCGTCCCTGGCCTTATCCCATACATTGTTGGGGTCGGCACTTGATTCAACCCGATGTGGCTGATCACCTGATTTTTATACGAAGCGACTGCCCCATCTGACCTTCGCAACCCCTTTAACGAAAAAATCTGTGATCTGGGTTAAACTAGTTGTCAGACTATTTTAGGCCTTTGACCGACCTGTCACGATTGCCAAAGATGATAAATTAGCAACCGGGACCTACGGCTTAACGTGCTCTCCGAGGCACGGAGGGAACTCGAGCGGTTACCCATCCAATTACTTCAGGGGTAGGGTGGTTTAACTTCGCTGATCGAATGATATGCGCAACAGCAACTGTGCCACACACTATACTTAAATCCCAACATGATATTATAACGGCTAAGCCTTCCTCGATGACTGAACTATCCAACATAAAAATAATTTATCAATTCAAACAACTATGATCGTTTAAGCGGCGCGTATTATGAACTTCTTAGCTTTAAAAAAATCCTATTCCTAATGAGAAGGACTTTGTTCCGAAGTATTTACAGTGAAGGCTCCAGTGGCCGTACTCCCAGTTGCCCTCCCCTTAACCCGGGCCTGCTGCAAGCCCTTGAAGTACTGTGGTGGATAGATCCAGGTGCAGCTTACGTCACGGCCCCACCGCTCCGTGCCTTGGCTAAGAACTGCGAACTATTTCCGAGCAACTAAATGCCGAATGTTTGGCATTTAGTTGGTTGCTTTCACATTCAAATGACTACTTTACGATGACCCCTTGCACTCCCTTTGGTCGGAGAGGATCCTTTAGTTTTGGAGCTCAAGTTTAGGTGGTTTGTAAAGCTGGGTAGGGAAATCCGTTCGTACCGTACTATGATAAAACATATATACAATCTATACTTAATATAAGAAGCCGTGGTGGCCTTGGGGTTAGAGCAGTCGCCTGCTACGCAAGCGACGCTAGTTAGAATCCCAGCGGGGCCTGTACCAATGAGTTTTTCTAAAAAACTTATGTGCAGTTATTTCACACCACGTGCTTTACAGTGAAGGAAAACATCGTGAGGAAACCTGCATATGTCTGAGAAGTAATTCAAAGACGTATGTATAGTGCCTGAGACGGCGATGAACTCACCCTCTGTCACGTTGGCACAATACCTCTGCTTACCCCTTCAGGGTCCTTTCTGGGATGGCGTGAGCATAATTTAATTCTAATTGAAAAACAATGTTTCTGAGTTGGAATTGGGTGATTGCGGATCTGATTGTGAGTACTATTGGGTTAATTGGGCATACACCACCCAATGCATAATATGTCTTAAAGTCGCTAGAGATCTCCGAATTATTTTGAAATAATACGGGTTTTAATCACGTCAATTTACTGTGCCCCAATACGATTCGTTACCAATATCGCCTGCGTGTTTTCCTCATTTTGTATGAAAACGTTAAAAAGCGCCCCAAGCGGCGACTGTAGGAAGTTTTACAAAACGTAACTTATAAATATAGTATTTTACCCAAGTGTGTGAACTCACATCGTCTCCTTTCTCGGTAGTCCCGAGGGACGCCAGCGAGGCCCTGGAGCCGCCATGTTGCTGTCTTCGAAGCGCTCGTTCAGTCTCCACGCATTGCGCCAGGG
The DNA here is from genome assembly GCA_929442735.1 of Watsonalla binaria. Classification (NCBI taxonomy): domain Eukaryota; kingdom Metazoa; phylum Arthropoda; class Insecta; order Lepidoptera; family Drepanidae; genus Watsonalla; species Watsonalla binaria. The sequence goes on from OV838938.1 coordinate 8,654,484, forward strand.
GGACTCCGAACACGCTGCCTGCCGGCGTATCTGTCAACGGTGCACAAAATTAATACTTCTCCTTAGCTTTTGTTCGCGGCTTCACCCGCGTTTTATTTGAGATATAACTTGATTATATGTTATACTAGCTGCTTTACCCTCGACCCACGGTTGTACCCGCATAAAGTTAATTTCATGAGTGGAACCGTAATGGTTTTATTAAATAAACATACATATGCTCACGCCTGTATTCCCCGAAGGGGTAGGCAGAGGTGTTGTAATAACAACACCCACTTTTCACCGAAGATGATTAAGTGCCAACGTGATAGATGGTGGGTCCATCGCCGTCTCAGACACTTTACATATGTCATTGAATTACTGCTCAAATATGCAGGTTACCTCGCGTTTTTTTCCTTCACCGTAAAGCACGTGATGTGAAATCACTGTACATAAGTTTTTTAGAAAAACTCATTGGTACAGGCCCCGCTGGGATTCGAACTTGCGTCGCTTGCGTAGCAGGCGACTGCTTTAACCCCAAGGCATCCAGCTTACTATTGTAATAATATTGAATTTATATAATGTTTTTATTAAATAAAAGTATTCTACGGCTGACGTAGCTCGCTCGAAAACGTCCGGTTTATTTCTTTGGTGGGTAAACATTTAGTTTTTTGTGAGAAAAATAAACCGAGCTCAGTTCCAGGTCAGCCAGGTCCTTTTGTATAATGATAAGACTCGCATCAGACCCCAATAACACGGACAATAACATAACATAACATGAAAATTAACACAAGTTAAAAATAAAACATGCTCTCCGCTTTCTCTCTCAAACAAACGGATAGTCGGAGCAATAATTATAATAGATTTCAGATGCCAAATATTGTAGGAAACGCGTCTAATAAATTATATTAGGTTATAGTTATAATGGCTAGTATGCCATCATTACAGTTTCATAACGTCTTCAGAATATGTTTCTTAAGTGATTTATTTTGAACTCTAAGAATTGTATAATATTTTTGTAAAGAATAATTACTGAGTTTCTTGCCAGGTTCTTCTCAGTAAAAGCAACCTTCCGAACCTGGTGGTAGCATGTATAATCTTGTAAATTATGTCATTCTGACGATTTGAAAGTGCTTTCTAAAAAGTCTAATCGAATACAGAGATTTTTGACTTTGAATTTGACATATTTGACTAACATTATAAAGAGGAAAGATTTGTATATTTGTAACGAATTGGCTCAAAAAGTACTGGACAAATCGGAACAACGAAGGACGTGATGTTCCTAAACCCATGTCTATCATATCATAAATCTACCTCATCTCCCTGACCTTATCCCATACACTGTTGGGGTTGGCACTTGATTCAACCCGATGTGGCTGATCACCTAATTTTTATACGAAGCACTAGCTGTGCCCGGCAAACGTTGTATTGCCATATATTTTTTTGGGGTGGACTACCCCTAACATTTAGGTGGATGAAAAATAGATGTTGGCCGATTCTCATAGATACCGGATACGCACAAAAAATTTCATCAAAATCGGTCAAGCCGTTTCAGAGGAGTATGGCAACGAAAACTGTGACACGAGAATTTTATATATTAAATATGCCTTCGGACCATCGCAACCGCTTTCACGAAGAAAATCGGTGATCTGGGTAACACCACTTTTTTAGACTTCTGACTGACCTGTAACGATTTCCAAAGATGTTAAATTGGCAACCAGGACCGAAGGCTTAACGTGGCTTAGCGTGCTCTCCTAGGGACCCATTAACTACCAAACTACTGGCTAGGGCTAGGAATGGTATGCGCAATAGCAACTGTGCCGCGAGCTCCTCAGCCATAAATCTACCTGATTATTCTCAATTTGAATGTTTATATATCAATCTGTAAGCGTAATACAAAATTACCGTACAAATTTAAATACTACAATCGACCTTAGCCTATTTGATTTTGAATACAATAACAAAGCGCGTGCGCGGCCCAATTTGCACAATATAAATCCCAGCTCTTGAGGAAAATACGAAAGAAATTAACTTTTTAGCGTATTGGCCCAAGTTCAACAAATAATATTGATACATTTGCTCACGCCTGTAGTCCTCGAGGTGATAGGCAGGAGTATACTAATAGTCATTATTTACTATGTAATGAACCTGTGGTGGCCTTGGGGTTTGAGCAGTCGCCTGCGACGCAAGTTCGCATCCCAGCAGGGCCAGTACCGATCAGTTTTTCTAAAAACTTATGTGCAGCGATTTCACACCACGTGCTTTACGGTGAAGGAAAACATCGTGAGGAAACCTGCATATGTCTGAGAAGTAATTCAAGGCGTTTGTATAGGGCATAAGACGGAGATAGACTCACCATCTGTCACGTAGGCACTTAATCATCTTCGGTGAAAAGTTGGTGCTGTGATTACAACACCACTGCCTACCCCTTCGGGGAATACAGGCGTGAGCATATGTATGAGTATATAGTATTTCACTAGGCCAATGTACAAAGAGAAATCAACGACCGAGCGGCGGCGGTGATGATAAGCGCACAAAATTGTGAACACGGATATTAGCGAGCATTGAACATGTTGGTAATTTACCCGAACAGCAGCCAAGTGGGCGAAGGACAAGAACCGGGTTAATCGGTCATCCGCACACATCCACACTTCTCTTGTAGATATGATGATCTTGCCAAAGAAGCGGTACATTTATTAAAAGGTATGTTTTTTGCCTCATCCCGATTCCCGACGAATGATGTTCTTATGACAAACTGAGCGGACGTGTTCCGTTGTTGCGTGATTCGACTTTGACCTGAGGCTTTCCCTGAATTAGCACAAGACCTTCATCATCATCATCATCATATCAGCCATGAGACGTCCACTGTTGAACATAGGCCTCTCCCAATGATTTCCACCTCACCCGGTTGGAAGCGGCCTGCATCCAGCGGGTCCCCGCGGACTTGACCAGATCGTCCGTCCATCTCGCGGGGGGGCGCCCTACGCTGCGCTTGCCGGTACGTGGTCTCCACTCGAGAACTATACTGCCCCAGCGGCCATCAGTCCTTCGAGCAATGTGGCCTGCCCATTGCCACTTAAGCCTGCTAATCCGATAGCACAAGACCTTGTGGTTTGGCAATGATTAAAACAAGTATAGAAATCTACATTCATACATAAATATGTTCACGCCTGTATTCCCCGAAGAGGTAGTTAGCGATGTTGTAATAACAACACCCACTTTTCACCGAAAATGATTAAGTGCCAACGTTGGTGAGTCTATCGCCGTCACAGGCACATCTTTGAATTACTTCTCAGACATAAGCAGGTCTCCTCACGATCACGAAAAGAGAATATTTATTTTATTTTTTATAAAGAAAATTTTTTTAGAAAAACTCCGATGAGTTTTTCTTCTTTTCCGTAGCAGACGACTGCTCAAACCCAAAGGCCACGGCTCTAGCACCAGAAATACCAGCAATAAAACAGTGGTGGCCATCAGAAGGTGTGTACTGAACAGTACAATATATCAGCTCGCGATGATTGATACTTCTCATGTACTCGAGACGCGCGCACTATTTTTACACTTTTGTGTACCAGCGCTTACACATTGCGCTATGTATAATGCTAGTATGTGCGTGTTGTACGAGTTTCGGGACACAGTTACATATACTACATTTTATGCAAACTTTGCAGTTTTTATCATTGTTCGTTACTAACTGGTGAGAGGTCCATAGACATACAATTGATAAGCAACAGAGAGCATCAGTGTCTTTGTTCAAGAGTCAATGTATGTCTTTGACGTTATTTATGTATCTACTTAAATATTATACTATAATAACCATCCATTTAGTACCTTATCTAATTTTAATTAATGCTGTGTCGCGTCTTTGTTTTATTAAAAATAAATTTTCTTTCTTTCTAAAGAGATCTAAGGCTTGGGAACTCTTGGGGGCCTACCATCATCATATTATAGCAGTAGCGCTTACGAACTTAGCTTTCACGTATAATTTTGGTATCACAAAATTAAACGTCAAAGCTGAGAATTTCTTAATACGCTCTGCTTAAACTCAAATTCATAAATAATATCTTTATTTGATTGAACTTTTACCAAAGCACTTTCAAATCGTCAGAACGTCATGATTATACAAGGTTATATTACCGCAAGATTCGGCAGGTTGCTTTTACGGAACTCGGCAAGAAACTCAGAAAAACTCCTTTCAAAAAAATAATTATGAGAATATTGAGTAGCATAAAAGCCCGTTAACATAGTTACAATGCACTAAAGTCGATAACAAAAAACTAAAAGTAAGTAGGTATTACGTATTTTGTAGCTTAAGATGACGAGGTATGACGAGAGTGAAACCTATGATGGTAGATCATAATGAAAGCTGCCCATCTGGAGAGTGTACCTGCAGCTTAGCGAGGATCACAGCCAAATTAATCAGTACCTCTTAATATTATCAACTAGCTTCTATCCGCGACTTCTGTGTGGCATACTTATTTTGGGTTATCTAACACTGAAATATTTTTCAAATCCGACTGTTCCTGAGATTCGTTCAATCTAAAAATTGTCCAGGTTTATATAGTGAAACTTGGTTAAGTGGGACCTGGATATGTGAGAAATCTACGTAACTGGAACTCATGCTGAGGTCCCAGCACTTTGGCACAGAATTACCTCTGTTAGTGGGACGAAACAAACCTCTATGTATACATAGTATATTAAGTATAGATTAGGAGGAGCTCGTGGCACTGTTGCTTTTGCGCATATCATTCGATCAGCGAAGTTAAGCAACTCTAACTCTAACCAGTAATTGGATGGGTGACCGACCGAGTTCCCTCCGTGCCTCAGAGAGCACGTTAAGCCGCCGGTCTAGTCAATTTATCATCTTTGGCAATCGTTACAGGTCAGTCGGAAGTCAAAAATAGTCTGACAACTGGTTTAACCTAGATCACAGATTTTCCTCGTCAAAGGAGTTGCGAAGGTCAGATGGCAGTCGCTTCGTATAAAAATCAGGTGATCAGTCGCATCGGGTTGAATCAAGTGCCGACCCCAACAATGTATGGGATACGGTCTGGGAGATGATATTAAGTATTACTTTACATTAAGCAATTTCCGTGAAAATCAAACGAACTACAGACAAAACTTAACAGATACAGTGATTTATCTAGTATAAGACATGTGTAAATCACTCTGAGGTATTCATTAGGTTGATTAGTATACAATGTATTCTGAACCGCAATGCTTATTGATATACTGCCTGCTTTTATGTGACTGTTGCAATAAATATAATGTCACGATTACTTTGATTGATTAAATACCATTGATGTTCGGATTGGAATTTGAACCCAACTATTTGCAGGAACAAATCGCTATTTATTAACCGACAGAAAAAAGGAAAATGCCTTCAAAAATTTAAAATAATCTACATCTACACTACTATTATAAAGAGGAAAGATTTGTATTTTTGTGTGTATGTTTATAATGAATAAACTCAAAAACTACTGTGACGATTTCAAAAATTCTTTCACCATTCTAAAGCTACATCATCAGCGAGTACCATAGGCTATATTTTATCCCCGTAATCCTACGGGAACGAAATCTATGCGGGTGAAACCGCGTGGCGTGGCACCGAGTTTGATGGTACATCTGCTACCAACTAAGTAAAGTATTCTATTTTTCCCTTTTAAAAATAAACTTAGGGTACCGCAGGTCACCCATGAAACGTTATCTACGCGGGTGAAACCTCAGGGCACAGCTAGTTATAAATAAAAATTCTTGAAGTTATTATACATACATAAATATGCTCACGCCTGTATTCCCCGAAGGGGTAGGCAGAGGTGTTGTAATCACAACACCCACTTTTCACCGAAGATGATTAAGTGCCAACGTGACCGATGGTGAGTCCATCGCCATCTCAGACACTTTACATATTTCATTGACTTTTCTCAGAAATATGCATTCACCTCACCATTAAACTTCACCATTAAACTGCCTCGTTGGTCTAGTGGTTAGTACGTTCGCCTGCCGATCACGAGGTCCCGGGTTCGATACCCGGGTCGGGTCTAAATTTATATTGGGTTTTTCTGTCAAGAAATTCACAATAAAATGCCCGGAGTTTGGAAGTTGGCGGTGTTTCCACCCCGTGCCTCGGGGCGCACGTTGCACCGTTGGTCCTACGCCTGATCTCTCTCCGGTCGTGTAGGATTGCCTCCCATCCCACTATGAGAGTGAGGGAATAAAGAGTGCACCTGTGTTTGCACACACTTGTGCACTACAATATCTCCTGCGCACATGGCTGATCCTCGTTGAGATTAGCCGCCGTAGCCGAAATTCGGTAGGAGGTCATTATTATTATTATTATTTTCCTTCACCGTAAAGCACGTGGTGTGAAATCACTGTACATAAGTTTTTTAGAAAAACTCATTAGTACAGGCCCCGCTGGGATTCGAACTTGCGTCGCTTGCGTAGCAGGCGACTGCTCAAACCTTAACGACACGGCTTAGGAAGTTATTATATACTTTAAATTCATCGTAATAACAATAACATTAGTGAATGTTCTATTCTAAGGTAGACTTCAAAAGTGTTACAAAACACAAGTGTGTTAGTAAGCACGCCTACTGACGCCTACCGCGCATTGTAAAGGTGTTAGTCACTGGCGTGGACTTTATAAAATGTTATTTAATCTTATTATAATACTTCGAACGAGCAATTGTCAAAACTTGTAGGAGTTAGTGTTTATATCATTACAATACGAAAGTAAATTTTAAAGCTCAGACGTAAACTTCTAGTCTATAGGGACAACAAAACTAGAATATCCCAGTTCAAGTCTTATATGTTGTTTTTCAACATACATAAATTCATATGCTCACGCCTGTATCCCATCAAATATCCCATGGGGGTAGGCAGAGACCACCGTTTGCCACATGCTACGATCCTTACATACTTCTTTCGCTTCATCCACATTCATGCATCTCTTTATACACTTCCTTACATATGCTCACGCTTGTATCCCATGGGGGTAGGCAGAGACCACTGTTTGCCACATGCTACGATCCTTACATACTTCTTTCGCTTCATCCACATTCATGCATCTCTTCATACACTTCCTTCGGTTACGAATGCTCTGAATTTGACCTTTCTGAAATATTATTAATTTCGTCATAGTACCTATATCACATTCGCTATCCATAAATTTCTTTCGTTAATCGCCTTTCACTCATCCTTTCGATATGTCCAAACCATCTCAACATACTTTTTTCAATTCTGGTCACCACATCATTCTTCAACTTGAAACTGTCTCTTATCACACTATTTTCATTCGATCTACTATGATGATGCAATAAAAAAAATATTATAAAAAATATCGTACTCTAATCCCTAACGTTTCTAACTACGGTTATTGTATGACAAATTAGGCCTGGGAGCCAGGATCAGTCGGAGCAGACCTTGGTTGGTTGAATGAAACACCGCAACTTGGGCAATCCTGGTATTTATTGATTCCACAACTGTATTGATTGGTTCCCTTGACGACCACTTGAAGACCACACTATTGACGTTTGACACCGAAATATATAAACAACTTAAAGAGAATCCTACCATCGAGATGTAAAACAATACAACGCCATCTTGTGATAAGATGGCTAACTACTATGAATAAACTACGTTAAACAGTTATATCAAAGCACTTTGGTGTTCGTAGCTTAATCGTCTACGGCGTAGCTATCCTGCTACGGAGCCTACGTAGGTCTACGAGCGAGGCCTCGTGCTACGCAACCTTGCAGAATATTCTACAAAGTACGCTATTCGCAGACGGAACACAATTTGGGAAATAGATCTTCGCATACATGAAATACTTTGCCTTTAAATAATTCAACCTAATGTAATTCACGCAACGTTAGCACAAGTAACTCTGTCTATTAAAACAATCAAATATCTTAATGGTGAAGGAAAACATCGTGAGGAAACCTGCATATTTTATGGATAACCCCTTAATACAAATGTTGTGGTTGAAAATGAAACTCACTAATGTCTTAAAACACGCACATCCTGTTATTTTTGTAGTAACATAGTAAATATTGTCATCTTCGTTTGAAAATTGATCATAAATCATTATTGTTTACGAATATTTAAAATAAGTTCAATGCTCCATGTAAATAAGGCCGGTATTTGAATCACATGGCCGTAACAAAAATCATGAATTGCAGCCAATTTCAGAAATAGAAGCGTCAAATAATAGGTAAACAGATGAATTCCTGGGATGCAACGGGAAACCTTGGAATACTACGCCTGTAACAATGAGTTTTTCTAAAAACTTATGTGTAGTGATTTCACACCATGCGCTTTATGGTGGACGAAGGACTCACCATCTGTTACGTTGGCACTTAATCATATTCGGTGAAATGTCGGTGCTGTTACAACACCTCTGCTTACCCCTACCCTTCTGGGATAAAAAACAGGATGGTTCGGCGGGTCACACAGAAATTAAATCTTTAAATATAAATATGCTCACGCCATCCTAGAAGGTGTAAGAAGAGATGTTTCACCATATTTCACCGAATATGATTAAGTGCCAACGTGACAGAGGGTGAGTCCATCGTCCACCGTAAAGCACATGGTGTAAAATCACTGCACATCTGCACGTCTTCTCAAACCCAAGCCCACCACGGCTTTTTAAAAAAAATGTGTAATACGAAATATGCGAGTAACTAAATGCATTGCTTGTGGCGGCGTCTGGATGACGGGTTGTCCACTTCCCTCTATGATGGTGGAGGAGGTCAATGGCTGGCATTCACGTCATACTTGTGAACAGGTTGCGTGTGGGGGCTGGTTATCTCAAGCTACGCATTTAGTTATAAGTAGATGTAGTAGATTTTTAGTTATGATAATTTTTATCGTCATTTGTGCATTGGAACTTTGTCCATGAGCTTACGTTTCTTACATTATTTATTTTGTATTCTTTAAATTGTATAATATTTTTGAAAAGAGTAATTACTGAGTTTCTTGTTAGGTTCTTCTCAGTAAAAGCAACCCTTCTTAACAGTAAATCCGAACCTGGCGGTATCATGTATAATCCCATATAATTATGTCATTCTGACGATTTGAAAGTACTTTGTAAAAAGCCTAATCGAATAAAGATATTTTTGACTTTGACCCGTAACTCAGTACGAATATATACAGTGATCTCACCCTTGTCCTTGTCAGCATCCTTGGTGGTCCTCTGGTCAAAGAAGCCTGTGGTACGCGCCTTCCTCTTCAAGAGGTACGCTCGTCTCTTCGGCTTCGTCGATGCAGCGACCGCATTCTCTGTCACAAAGGGATCCATGTTAATTATGTTACAACAACACCACAAAAAAACATGTATTTATTTATATTAGGCTATGGGGTTTGAACGCTCGCCTGCTATGTAAACGACGCAAGTTCAATCGTGGCGGCCTGTTCTAATGAGTTTTTCTAAAAACTTAAGTAATTCAAAAACGTGTGTATAGTGCCTGAGACGGCGATAGACTCACCATCTGTCACGTTGGCACTTGATCAAATTCGGTGAAAAGTGGGTGTTGTGATAACAACACCTCTGCCTACCCCTTCGGGGGATACAGGCGTGACCATATGTATGTATGTATGTAGTACCCCGGTTTGAGACTGAAGTTCACCGGAATTTCGTTTTCTTTTTTTTCCTTTATTTGTGTGAAGAAGAAATCGATCACAGCTCGGTCAACATACATACATATGCTCACGCCTGTTTTCCCCGAAGGGGTAGTCAGAGGTGTTGTAATCACAACACCCACGTTTCACCGAAGATGATTAAGTGCCAACGTGCCAGATGGTGAGTCCAACCGCCGTCTCAGACACTTTACATACGTCATTGAATTACTTCTCAGAAATATGCAGGTTTCCTCACGATGTTTTCATTCACCGTAAAGCACGTGGTGTGAAATCACTGTACATAAGTTTTTTAGAAAAACTCATTGGTACATGTACCGTTGAGATTCGAACTTGTGTCACTTGCGTAGCAGGCGACTGCTCAAACCTCAAGGCCACCACGGCTCTTGGTCAACTAGATATTAATGTATTATTCAACACGGTTTTGTTGTAAACCAATGGAAAGAACCATAGTGTTATGTCACATCATGTGTTGTGTATCACAACAAGCTATCGGAAGAGCAATAGGACACTGTTTTGTTCACGTCGGTCACGCGTTGCACGTCTCACGGTACGCATATTGACATAATATTTATATTACTATATATTAGCTGTGTTTAAAAATAAGAAAAATAAACAAAATAAGAAGCGAGTTTATTCGAAAGAAGACCAGGCTAATCGATGTCCTACAGTACAGTCTACGGGCGAAATGGCGATGGGCTGGGCACGTAGCACGATACAGCGACAAGCGATGGACAGAAGAAGCAACGAAATGGAATGATACCTAGTGGGAAAAGACGGAAGGGAAGACCTATGAAACGATGGAGTGACCAGATCATAGCCATAGCGGGAAAAAAGTGGACTGAGCGAGCTAAAGATAGGCAAAGCTGGAGCGCAATGGAGGAGGCCTTTACCCAAATAGGGATTCCTATCTAAACTTCTTTATATCTCAATAATGTAACGTAACTTGTAAAATAGCGTTAAATAGTTATAAGTTGAAATATATGTAATAATTAGGGGATAGAAAATAAAGAGGCTTCATTATTATTATTATTATAATATTAGCTGTGCCCCATGATTTTATACGTATCTTATTTCATATATATGCTCACGCCTATATTCCCCGAAAGGGTAGGCAGAGGTGTTGTAACTACCACTGTTTACCTAAGATGATTAAGTGCCAACGTGACAGATGGTGGGTCCAACGCCGTCTCAGACACTATACATACGGCTTTGAATTACTTCTTAGATATACAGTTTTCCTTCACCGTGAAATCACTGCAAATAAGTTTTTTTAGAAAAACTCAATGGTACAAGCCCTGCTGGGCAAACGACTGTTCAAACCTCAAGGCCACCACAACTCCGTATGAGCTGAATGTTTTTTATATTAACAACTAAATTTGACATCTCATTGACCTAAGTGGCCATCGATGTAGGAGTTTGAGGTTGATTGTAAGGTTGAGGCCTTACAGTACATATTAAAACAGACGCGCAGTTTAAACCTAATCAAAATAAAATATAAACAAGAAAAATATGATATATCCTCTCTACAGCCGTAAGTAAATAATGTTCAGAGTTATGACCGTAATAAAACTAATGATCATAGTCCGGCCTTTGCATCGGGACTACGTGATGTTTATAAGTGTTATTATTGAGCCAGTGTCTTGTACTGTGTGTCTCGCGAACTTCAATAAATCATTATTAAAGGTAGCCTCGAAGTGTCGCGACCCTGACTATTTTCTTAATGTTTTTATTATGATTTTAACATTATTTTTTGATGTGACGAACGTTTTACTTACATTTAATCTACACTACTAGATATATTTCATCACAGCCAGTGTTTCACCATTATTTACGCAAGGTTACCTAACTTTTGGGAAATTATCACAAAATATAGAATTTAACTCCGGCCAGGTAGGATGACGATCTGCGAAAGACTGCAGGCAGAAGCTGGATGCGGCAAGCTGAAGACAGGACGTTATGGTGCTCATTAGGGGAGGCCTATGCCCAGCAGTGGACCAATATAGGTTAATGATGATGATAGAATTTTAAATACTGGAACTTAAACTGCGATATGTGTGTTACGTTTTTTTAATGAAAATCAATCAAAAAGAGCCGTGGTGGCCTTGAGGTTTGAGCAGTCGCCTGCTAAGCAAGCGACGCAAGTTCGAATCGCAGCGGGGCCTGTACCAATGAGTTTTTCTAAAAAACTTATGTACATGATTTCACATCACGTGCTTTACGGTGGAAGAAAACATCGCGAGGAAACCTGCATATTTCTGAGAAGTAATTCAATGACGTATGTAAAGTGTCTAAGACGGCGATAGACTGACCATCTGTCACGTTGGCACTTAATCATCTTGTGTGAAAAGTGGGTGTTGTGATTACAACACCTCTGCCTAACCCTTCGGGGAATACAGGCGTGAGCATATATGTGTATGAAAATCAATCAAATCAATTAAGGGAAATACCTTAATAAGAAAGGAGGAGACCACAGCACCGTTGCTATTGCGTATATCATTCGATCGAACTCTAACCCTAGCCAGTAATTGAATGGGTGACCGCCCGGGTTCCCTCCGTGCCTCGGAAAGCACGTCAAGCCGTCGTTCTCTTAGGGCATTGCTGGGGGATGAGCTAGGGAGCTGGATCTGAGTGGTATTATTTTGCTAATGGCTCAGCGCGTGCCGGTTCCACCTAGGACGGGGATTCACAATTCTACCCGCATGGACTTTGGCAAAATAGCTGATTCTATTGAATCAATACAGATGAATAATATTGAGGTATCTGTTTGTAATTCCAAATTAACAGCTTTTCATTAAATGCATATGAAAGTGTACGTGAAAGTAGACCAAAAAAAAAGTATCAGTCTCTCTGTCTGTCCGTCTGTCTGTTAGTCTGTCTTTCTAGACGGCTAGACCGTTTTTACCGAGACTTTCCCTGGCAGATAGCTGAAGTTTCAAAGACTATTTTTATTTTTAAATAATTAATTTTATTTATTTTTAAATATATAAAAAACATAATATTAGGGTTCACCGCGGGGCGCAGCATAAAATTGACAGCGACGAGAGGCACTCCTTAAGGATCATAAATTTTTCAAGGTACAGCATAAAACTGACAGCGACGAGAGGCACTCCTTAAGGATCATACATTTTTCAAGGTCACTTTAGCGGTAACACAAATAGACCGAATGTTCAATAATTATCGTAAAACGCACAGATAGCTCTACAGCTCACAAATTATAATTAAAATCACGTAAACGATGCATATAAAATGGCAGAGTACCAAGTTAATTTGGTTCATATTAGAAGTGTCACTCCGGCGTGGGGGCGTGCACTTAATATAATAACACCTGCACTGATTCACGCCATGTTTATAAGTGCCGTAATATGATCACGCTGGTGCGATAGGGTCTCCGTAGGGGTAGGCAGAGGCTTAAGTCATATAGAATTTCAAGAGCAGCACTCAAAACCGGCGGATAAGTATGAAAAGGGGTTGTTCCAATAATGCCCATTGAAAATCCCCATCAATGGGGAATAGTGGAAAAAAAATCCAGAAATCCCCATTGCGATCGAAAGCTTGGAATGGCGATTTTGGACAAATTTTCCACAAATTGGAATAACCCTATGAAAAGATGTATTTATTTTGTGATTTATTTTTATATATAGATGAATAAAATTGAAGTGTCTGTGTGTTATTGAAAATTAACAGCTTACACTAAATGAATATGAAATTCTATACTATACTAACATAAAAGAAAATATTTAAAAAACAATCTATCTTTCTCTATGTTTCTTCCGTCTGTCCGTTATCCTGTAAACGTCTGAACCGATTCAACGGAACTTTCACTGGCAGATGACGGATAAGTAATAACTTGCTTACTGTGATTTAAAAATAGGGGTCCGCGAAATAAGTCACTCATGAAATTAATATTACGCGGCTGAAACTACGGGACACAGGTCTCAAATAAATGAACCCTTATGGAAAAGCGTAAAACTATGAAATGAAAAAACGACCAAATTGAAACTCTTTTGCAGCAGGGTCATTAAATGGCATACAGAATACCCAGGCACACACACCTTCACATACACAAACGTACACAATTTAACATTAAAAAAAAATTGTTCTTTAATACATACATATGCTCACGCCTGTATTCCCCGAAGGGGTAGGCAGAGGTGTTGTAATCACAACACCCACTTTTCACCGAAGATGATTAAGTACCAACGTGACAGATGGTGAGTCCATCGCCGTCTCAGGCACTTTACATACTTCATTGAATTACTTCTCAGAAATATGCAGGTTTCCTCACGATGTTTTCCTTAAAGCACGTGGTGTGAAACTGTACATAAGTTCTTTAGAAAAACTCATTGGTGGCCGCTGGGATTCGAACTTGCGTCGCTTGCGTAGCAGGTGACTGCTCAAATCTCAAGGCCACCACGGCTCTTCTGTTCTTGTTGTTCTTTGATAAATCTTTAATTTTAATATTTTTTTGTATTTTTATCTTTTGTAGTACTTAAGCTAAGGAAGAGCATGGCCTCCTAGCACAGGCATTATTATGCTTCACCCAATAGCCAGGGTCTAAGAATATGGCTATGGTATCCCCTGCCTATCGTAAGAGGCGACTAAAAGGGGGCCGGAGGGCCCGCTGGCGGTGGTCGGGGTGGGAGCTTTGACCACCGACGCGGGCCCGGGAAGGTGGCAGCGCGATGTGGCTCGCGCTGCCTTGCACAGCGAGGTCTCTAGGGGCGGCCTTACAGCTGCCCCGGGTATGTGCCCCGGCAAAGTGTGGGGGGACACCGGTGCGTTCTATCAGAGTACCCGGAGTCCCCCCTGAGCACCTGAGCACTGAGGATGGCCACCGGGGGGTTTTACAAAAAAAAAAAAAAATGCATTATTATGCTTAAAAGAGGACTCTTCTAATAATACAGTTTTTAAGAAAAAAAATGTTACTGAACAAATATATTATTATTATTAAGAAATCGCTTCTTGTTCATAAAATTCCAGATCTTGTAAACTATTCTAGTTAATGTACAACTAAAATTTGACACTCGCCAGACTATTCGTAAAACGACCAATGATTCGAGAGATAAAAGTCTGGATGTCTCAACTGAAACTGAAGCGTAATTACTGAAAATACACTGAAAGTGAACAGGCGAGCCTGTGAAATTTTACATTATAGCTCGTTCTATACGATCGTCGTACTTTTTATTAAAGTGGGTTTTCAGAGCGATCTCTCGATGAAGGAACTTCGTGAGGAAACCTGCATATGTCTGAGAAGAAATTCATGGCGATGGACTTTTCAACTCTCACTTTGATACAAACAAAATAAATATGCTCATGCCATCCCAGAAACAACACCCACATTTCAGATAATACGATTAAGTGCCAGCGTGACAGAGGGTGAGTCCATCGCCGTCTCAGGCACTATACATCTTTGAATTACTTCTCAGACATATGCAGGTTTCCTTACGATGCTTTCCTTCACCGTAACGTGGTGTGGAAATACTGTACATAAGTTTTTTAGAAAAACTCATTGGTACAGGCCCCGCTGGGATTCGAACTTGCATCGCTTGCGTAGCAGGCGACTGCCCCGAGGCCACCACGGCATACTACTTATTCATCTTAGGTGAAAAGTGGGTGTTGTAATATCTCTGCTTACCCCTTTATCACGAACCCTTTTGGGATGGCGTGAGATTATTCGTTTTATTTAAAAACTTGTTGTGCCCCGCTGCTTTACCCGTGTAGACTTTATTTCGTGGGTCGAATTCAGCAACCTCCTTTTTTTAAGTCCGCAATAATTTATTTAAGAAACCTTAAAAAATATAATCTACTAACTAAAAACCTTAAAAATATATTATAATAACTAATAGTTTAGATGTTTATTTGAATCTTTGTTATTTATTTAACATACCTAATTTTATTTTCTCTTTGAAGGCGGTTTCTTTCAGAAATACATCGTCATAAGATACAGCCAGTGACGGATGGACGGACAGCAAAGTCTTAGTAATAGGGTCTAATTTAAAGACCCTTAGATTTACAAAACGCTAAGTAGTAAACATTTTTCGCAAACAAGTCTATCTGAGCTAATAATATGATATCAAGAAAAATTGTTTTTCAGCACTGTAAACGTGTCTATGCTTGGAGCACAGAATAAATATAAGAGTACTTGGTAAACTGTTATATATATACTGTGGTACGATCTTCAAAAGAAAACAAAAGAGTGTCATACGCATCATATAGTATGTAAATGCCGCGGATTCCACCGGCTATTTATAGATTAACCGCGGTAGTATTTGTCGGGAGATGCTCGCGAGATTGCCAGTTACCATGCGCCTGCGCACAGTGCCCACATATACACGTGGATTACTCATGTGTTTGTACATCATAACGTTACGATTGATCTTGTTTGAGTAATCATAACTTTTGCAGAGACTTCTCGAACGAGCCGCCGGTGTTTGTAATATTTGCAATGACTAGATTGATTTGTGAATGTTCATCAAATTTACATACATGCATACTATTGTATGTTATCTTATCTTGTTTGATGTATATATTTTGTATGACATTATGAGGGTTAATTTCTAATTTATTAATAAACTAGCTTTGTAGATTTAGTTTCATCCCCTATTTTATCCCCTTGGGGGTAGAATTTATCAAAATCCTTTCTTAGCTTAGCATGCCAAATTTCAGCCCGATCCGTCCAGTGGTTTGGGCTGTGCGTTGATAGATCACTATGTCAGTCAGTCAGTCACCTTTGAGTTATAAATATTTAGACAATGTGGATTACTGTGGGTAGTTAAGTAACACCATGACATTACCTACTTCTCTATTATATATCATTTTATATGTTTTTTTTCGTATTTATCAATGTTCACTACAGAAGGCTAGTATCCGAACCGGTGGTCAATTCTTCGACATTCATAAGTGCCTGACCAGGGTGTACACTGAATAAATCATTTTCATTTTTCATTATATAGTACAGGGCGAGCCTTTTGATTATAAACGGGCACGAATCCAGACTCCAGGTTGCTACCGGGATATTACAGATGGAAAAATCTTATGACACTATTCCCGACAAGGAGATCACACCCAGGATCTTGTGTTCCGCAGTAGCGTTTGCAACCACTAAACCAATGAGGCAGTTTTTATAATAGCTAAATTTTAAAGTAGCTAAATATATTTTAATTGTATAAATAAATAAATAAAAAATGCTCACGCCATCACAGAAGGGGTAGACAGAGGTGTTGTAACAACAACACCCACATTTCACCGAATATGATTAAGTACCAATGTGTCGAGTTCATTGCCGTCTCAGGCACTATACATACGTCTTTGAATAACTTCTCAGACACAATGCAGATTTTCTCACGATGTTTTCATTCACCGTAAAGCATGTGGTGTGAAATCACACACAGGCCCAGCTGGGATTCGAACGTGCGTCGCTTGCATAGCAGGCATCTGCTCAAACCACGGCTGTTTAATGTAATTTGATTTAATTGACTTGGCACGGCAATAATTCAGTGTTGTACTGGTGTGTGTGTGTTAATTCAGTGTTGTACTGGTGTGTGTGTTAATTCTAGAGTGATGTAGATTAGCAAACAATTCGACGATAATGTTTTATCTGTGAGCAAGCGACACAATGTGATTTAATGCTTCGCCCACGTTGCGAGGAATTATGTGTGGATTATAAGATCGTCATGTGATCGAAGCGACGCAGCCAACTACCTACCACTGTGAATGTTGTGACCGCCAATTTTATATATATACTAGCCGTGCCCCGCGATTTCATCCGCATAGACTTAATTTCACGCGGAACCTTTATGTTTATTTAATAAAAGGGTATTTTCCAGTGAAATTCCCGTTTAGGTCGGTCCGACCGTGTCCAAGATTAGCTGGAACAAACCGACAGACTGACAGACAGACAGATGGCCAGACGGACTGTGAAAAAGTTTTAAAATTGTTTTTTTTTATGTGAGTTCTGTATGTTATTTCATATGCATTTAGTGAGAAGCTGTTATTTTGGAATTACAAACAGACACTTTAATTTTATTTATCTGTATATATATATATATATATATGTATACACGTATATGATTAAGTGCCAACGTGACAGAGGGTGAGTCCATCTCCGTCTCAGGCACTATACATACGTCTTTGAATTACTTCTCAGCTAAATGCAAGTTTCTTCACGATGTTTTCCTTCACCGTAAAGCACGTGGTGTGAAATCATTGTACATAAGTTTTTAGAAAGGCCCCACTGGGATTGAAGCTTGCGTCGCTTGCGTAGCAGGCGACTGCTCAAACCTCAAGGCCACCACGGCTCTTACATCTTTAAAATACCATAACCAAAAAATAATAATACAACGCTCAATTCTTTAAAAGTCAAACGTCACATTGCTATAACTCTACCGAATGAATAGGTCGTAACGTACCATCGAAGCCCATTAACGCGTATAACACTCACAATAGTCGTATTGTAGTGTCGCATTAGTGACGTCACAGCGCGTCACGCTTGCGTAACGTCGCATATATCGAGCCATTTTGAAAATAGAACCGGTGTCTTAAATGTGGCCGGTTATATTTAGGCACGCCGCATACTGGTGCACCTGTAATCTATGGATGTATGAATGTATGTATGAAGTGATGTATGAATTCATATTTATAGCGTTTATACTACCGGGTACCCTGTTATATCGGACGAAACGAAATAGAACACGATACGATAATATAATGTTTTGATCCGTTCTATGCTTCTTGTGGTCGCGGATTCAGTCCCTAATTCATTATGATTAATATTTACATTACTAGTATTAGGCTGTATATGATAAGTATTATTAATATATTGTCATGTAAATATATCATCATCTCCCTTATCCCATACATTCTTGGGGTCGGCACATGATTCAACCCGATGTGGCTGATCATCTGATTTTTATACGAAGCGACTGCCATCTGATCTTCTTAACCCTTTTAACGAGTCTGTCTATCGATAGTAATCTGTAAGTCATGTAAGTATGTATATTCGTATTATAAATAATCGTTCTATTGGATATCATTATAATGATGACACCAATATTCACATCATTATCATAAGCCTAAACGCAACAAATTCACATAAACCTCAACGATTTATACATTTATAAATATAATTCTATTTATAAATCCTTTATAAATGGTTGTTGTGAAAGGTCTGATGTAAGAAATAAACGAATATATATTTTGTAATGTTGTCCCTGTTTCTTGACGGCGCATTTAGATAAATGATAATATATTATTTTAATAATGCTAGATATGTTAGTGACCGCGAATGTCGCGTGACGTGATTTTATGAAGTGTAAAGTGCACGGTGGACGTTAGTGTTTAACCGTCGCACGAGCGTCCAAGTGGACGGTGGCCTTTAGGGTTGTCCAACAAGTGTATATTGGCTGAATATTACGTGATGTATTATTATATTATATTTTTTAATTATTTATTAAAAAAATATATATGTTTATGTGATGTGAGCGTAGTGCAACATTGCGTTTTTCTAAAAACGTGTAGTAATTTCTCTTCACATGTATGGAATCCTGCATATGTCTGAGAAGTAATTCAAAGACATTATATTGCCTGAGACGGTGATGAACTCACTCTGTCTCGTTGGCACTTATTCATATTCGGTGAAATGTGGGTGTTGTTGTTACAACACCTCTGCTTACCCCTTCGGGGATGGCTTGAGTATATTTATTTTTGTATGTTTATGTGTCGCTTTAGATTGTTTTTCGTATTATAAGTCTAGTCTTAAGAGATACCTACGTAAAGTGAAGATATTTTTACAATATGTATTCTACATATTTTTGTACGTCAGATAGTTAAGTCTAACGGCGCTGAGATCTTACGCTATACATAATCGTTACTTTAATCGTGCTATGCATCAACATAATAGGTTGACGCCTCTATCTATGTCATCAGACGTCTGAGGAAATGATGATGAAAATAACAAATTCAGTTTGAGGCCTTCTGAGAAGAGCCAGCAAGAAATTCAGTATACTAAAATTTTCGTGTTATACAATTTCCTACCCGTGGATGGCAACCCTACTGGAGAGCAATAACGCGGGTGTAGCATTATGCGAGATAAACTCATCAGCGGTCGAAACTTGGTTGGTTGCCAGTGGTCACTCCTCAACCGATGACTGAGCCAGTCTGGCCCAAGTATTCGGGGGAATTCTCTCTAGAATACCTTACTTTATTACATACTGGCTGAGCTCCGCGGCTTTACCTACGTATAATTTAGTACAACGAGGAAGAAATCGTTAGGACACTTGCGTATGGTTGAGAAGTAATTCAAAGCAATGCATAGTGCCTGTCCTTTCATAGGCGGCCTACGGTAATATGTTTTTTTTAAATAAAAGTAGTTGTGTTATTCCTTGTTGTATAAGCTATCTGTCAGTGAAAGTCCCGCTTAAATTGGTCCAACTATTTCGGAACAAACAGACAGATAGAGATTTTTTTATGTGAGTACCGTTGGTATATACTTTCATATGCTTTTAGAGAAAAGCTAAAAATTTAAAATTACAAACAGACACTTCTATTTAATTGATGTATTGATATAGATATAAATACAGTCATAAATGGGCTACTTTTATACCTGTATGGGATTGTCAATGTATGGGATAAGACAGGGCGATGGTGACTCGTTTACTCCGTACTGAAAATACAACACGAGGCGTACTATATAAACTACAATATCAAACGTTCTATCAAATATCAATAGTGATGTCTCCGTCCACTGCGAGAGCAACCCGACTCCTAGAACCAGTCTGAGCTGGTTATTTTGAGACACATATCGACTATTTAAACTTAGTGGTGTTAACAGTTAACAATTCTAGTAACCCACACGGCAGCAAGGTGACATCAACCGCTCTTCTGACATCAATAGCTCTAGTAGTGCCTCTCACGTTGCTGTGCCCTAACAGGGTTTATGTTAGCTTTACTTGGAATACTATTATAATTAAGATTAGTATGTATCATACATGTAACTAACATAAATGCAATAAATAAATAAATAAACCGCGTTATCCACTAAGATTTCTCAGCGTCATATTATGCTCACCGTTTGCCACATGGTAAATGTCAAGTTCTAACTTGTGTGTGAAAAAGAAACCGGGCACAGCTCGATCAACCAAGTACTATTATATAATAACTTATTATTTTTAAAACATCTCAACCCAATTACCCCAAGGAGTTGAACGTGTCAAATAAATGAGCACTTTCTTAAACAAGATAAACTGTTCCCTTGGAACGCGCGACTCCTACGGTGGTTACGTCAAAATACTATTTGCCAAAGTGCTAATAATATATTCTGTGAATATATTTAAGACAGGCCTTCTACCTTCCTACGTCATATCCTGGTTACCGACACACCCTCGCTACGGAATTCCAGATATAAATAACAATATACTCTCAATAATTGTTTCACGTTCATGAAGTATCTGTTCACACACTCCGTCAAATAAGCATCTCAAGAAGATTTGATTGGAAACGTATCTATAATATAGAGATGTATTTATACCATAGTAATATAGCGGTGGTGAACCTCTTTTCCAATAATGTTTTTTTTATAATTTTTGTTAAATTTGTTCTGACACGAGATGTCAGAACGACTTGGGAAAAAGATTTTTATGTGTAAGTTGGTTGTAAATAAAGTAGGACTTAATTACTACACCGTATTTAATTACCACAGTAATGCCAAATGTCACCAGTTATCTATATCTATACATACTCTATATTGGTCCAGCCGTTTCAGAGATTACCCGGAACAAACAGACAGACAGATAGAGAAAATTTTTAAAACTGCTTTTAACTGAAAAACTGTTATATTTAGGAATTACAAACAGACTCTTTAATTGTATTTATCTGTATAGATGTATAGACATAGATATGTGATTCAAAGACGTATGTATAGTGCTTGAAACGGCGATGGACTCACCACTCTGCCGTAGTGGCATTTAAGCATCTTCGATGAAATGTGGGTATTGTCATTACAACACGTCAGTTTACCCCGAAAACCCTTCTGGGATGGCGTGAGCATACTTATTTCCACCGAAAAGTCCATCGCCGTCTCAGGCACTAAACATGCGTCTTTTAATTACTTCTCAGACATATGCAGGTTTCCTCACGCTGTTTTCCTTCACCGTAAAGCACGTGGTGTGATATCATAAGTTGTACTCATTGGTACAGGTCCCGCTGGGATTCAAGCTAGCGTCTTTCATCAAACCCGACGAGCACCACACGTCTTTTAATATTGAAATTTTCTTTATGTTTCTGGTGAGTGTTTTTCCCCGAGCGTAAGCTTTGTAGTCGGTGAGTCAATAACAAGCAATGTGACACAATTCCTGCATTGGGGACACGGAAGTATGTGCTAACACAATGTAGGCGGATTTTCAAGTCTCCATGTCGCTATGAATCATACTAACGACGCATGCTAATGTCTACTGGAGTTCTAGTGCACGTGTTACATTTTACCACACACAGAAATTTCGTTTTCAGGAATCCGTATCATACATATGCTCACGCCTGTATTCCCTGAAGGGGTAGGCAGAGGTGTTGTTATCACAATACCCCCTTTTCACCGAAGATGATTAGGTGCCAACATGACAGATGGTGAGTCTTTCGCCGTCTCTGACACTATACATACATCTTTGAATTACTTCTCAGACATATGCAGGTTTCCTCGCGATGTTTTCCTTCACCGTAAAGCACGTGGTGTGAAATTACATAAGTTTTTTAGAAAAACTCATTGGTACAGGTTCCGCTGGGATTCGAACTTGCGTCGTTTGTGGAACAGGCGACTACTCAAACGCCACGTCCATCACGGCTCTAAATAAAAGGGTCAATTTTAAAATATTTAAGATTGACAAGCCTTAAGCTTACCAACGTTCTTATTTAAAAAAATAGGCGTAGTATATTTTATTAGCTGTGACAAAATTACACGAAACTACACTGTAACAAAAGTACATTGATCCGGTAATAAATAATAAGTCAATACAAATTTATACCTTCGCTATCTAAACAACCTTGTTCATGCTGACTGTACTATATATTTATTGGATGTCGTGAGACTTTTTGGAATAAGTCTGTGTGATGCACCGTCTCCCAATACTTGCCTACATTCTCGCGCCCTACATTGCATAAGCCTAGTTGTGATAGTTACCTTCAGGTATCTTGATCTGTGTTCCGAGGTTGATCTGCTGCAGTCGTGCGAGGGCGGCCTGCTGCAGCGCGCGCCGTTCTACCTCGCTGAGCGTCAGCAGGGAGGTGTCCGGCAGCCGCACGCAGCGCCCGCTGCCGTCTGCCCAGCAACAGCTGCCCTGCACATAACGCGTGACGTCATCACACCACACACACACACTACACACACACACTACACAAATAATTACTACAATACATCATTCTGTTAAGAAGGGAAGATTTGATCACATCCTTAGCAAGAGTGATCCTTAGAGCAAATATTTTTATGTTCAGCATTTCTAAGTATTTGATTTGTGTCAAGGCGTATGGTATATACTATAAAAAATAAATAAATATGCCCACGCCATTCCAGTAGGGTCCCCAAAGGGGTTAGCAGAAGTGTTGTGACAACAACACCCACATTTCACCGAATATGATGTGGCGACGTAACAGAGGATGAGTCCATCACCGTCTAAGGCAATATACATATGGTTTTGAATTACTTCTCAGACATATGCAGGTTTCCTCACAATGCTTCCTTCACCGTAAGGCACTATAAGTATATACATAAAAAATTCATTAGTACAATGATTGCTCAATTGTAAATGTCCACATATGTATTTATTATTGAAGGGAGATTTAAGATAGGAGGATGAGAAGAGGTTTCTAAATCAGGGCTTGACGACTGGAGTCTGTTCTTCCACCATCAGAATATCGCAGTCAAACAATGTCAGTGCCCTATGCTGTGTGACATGACAAGTGAAGATATTAAGAGATACGTACATTTATTAGCAACACTCCACAACACTCCTCAAAGGAGTGAGGAGAGTTTTACCAAAGATTAGGTTCGACTGTCACAGATTAGCCAGTCCACCATTGACACTAAACATACGTTATACTATAGTTTTTTCCTACTCTAAGATTTACAGACTTCTTTCGCTTCCACATTCATCATTATCTTCATACATGCCTCATGCATTCAAAAATGTGCTATGATTCAATAAAATCCACGTGAAGTATTTATTTTCCGATATCCAATGATTCACAGTAAATCGATAAATGCGTCCGATATCAATATAAGAAGTATAAAAACACTTGTATAATCTGTGCTCGTATGACTAACATACAGCCAGGCAATAATAAATCTTATGCCAATAGGATTACTGTCGGTTTTGATGAAAGTTTGTTGACTGAGACAACAATCTATGATGAATGAACAATCGATTTTACAATCCAATCGATCCATTGTGTTTATTTTTAATGAAAGCTCATCTCTATATTTATATAGCGTGAGTAACATGGATATTTGGAGAACATCTTATTTACAACTATTTAGAAAATCAGAAACTATGGCAAAAATACATTTACGGAAATACATACATACATACATACGCTCTCGCCTGCATTCCCCGAAGGGGTCGGGCACAGTTGTTATAATAACAACACCCACTTTTTACCGCAGATAATTAGTCTATCGCCGTCTCAGGCATTATACATAAGTCCTTAAATTACATCTCAGACATTTGCAGGTTTCCTCACAATGTTTCCCTTAACGGTAAAGCACGTGGTGTAACATCGCTGCACATAAGTTTTTAGAAAAACTCATTGGTACAGGCCCCGCTGGGATTCGAAGTAGAGTCGCTTGCATAGCAGCCGGCTGCTCAAACCCTAAAGCCAACACGGCTACTTTTTTTTAAAAAATTAGCCATGAAATTTAAACTACGCGGGTGAAACTGTGGTTTCACCCGCGTAGTTTAAATTTCATCACACAGATCACAGTTAGTGTTATCTATAATTTTGAGTCACCTAATATGCAATTGCGACGCACTGGCCAGATGGCGAATGGACCTACTGAGTAAGGCGTATCCGAAACCAGAGGACTACAAGCTCTTCCCCATGGGCAAGATCTGCCGGCTTGTTCAGGGAGCATTTGAGGAGTCAGGTACGTACAGCAAAAGGGCAAGGGCAGCACAAAAGATCCCAAGGGTCGACGTGCTTCCAGGCAACCGGTCCCAATAATGCCACAAAAAAATTAAGATAAGATATCTATAATTTTAAATTTTACGTAAATGATAGTCGTTCCCGTCATGAGTCATTGTCGTGTAAACCGTCTCAGACACAATACATACGTGTTTGAATTTCTTCCTAATCAAATGTTTTTCATACCCGTAAACCACGTATGTTACTCCTTGTTTCTAATATGCAAAGTACTTCGGGGCACAGTGTATGAAGATTTTTTGAGAAGGCCACAACGTAACACCTAGAATTCAGGACTTATTTTAGCGGGCCAGAATATACTCCGTAATTACTGTGACTTTAATTGGAACAGATAAGAGAGATTACTTTCGTGGCAGACGACTTTCAAACCACTCGGCCACAATAGCTCTCATTTAATACATTTATATCTTTTACATACAGACATCTCATTACAGTTTTATAACCAGTAGTTATAGATTTGTTACTGTTTGCAACTATCAAACGAAACAGATATTGTCGTCTCCCACACTAAAACATTAATTTAATACGAGAAAACGTTAATGAACATAATTTTAAGAAGCTGCAAATTATTAACATGAATAACATACTTTATTGGCCGGGATTCCGTAACCCACGCGAGCGGTGCCGCGGCGTAAGCTTGTCTTAAAATAAGATATTACCACATGTATAATATATGCTTAACGGCGAGAAGATATTCAATAGGACATTTTTTTCTCCGATATTTATTAACTAGGGGTATAATTAATTTATTTATTATAAAGTTGAGATTACATGCGACTGGGACCGCTAGCTAACTGGAACCGAGTTCCGCGATGCCTGATTCGTTTTTATTTATTTTTTATGATCAGGCGAGTGGGACCACTCGAAATTTTAATAGCCTCGTAGCATCTTCCATCACGTACATCCTTTGTAATACATTGATACTAATTAGGTATGTGGTCCCAGTCGACTGATTCAAAAATTCTATCAGGCGTTTCGGACCGCGGTTCCTGTTCTTAGTAGTTCCAGTCGCCTGTATCTTCGTAATGTTAGGCTTATTGAATGATTCGAGTGCCTGAGATCTGGTGACGGTGACCTCTATAAGGGTCGAAAAGGCATCAGAAAAAAAAACTTGTTATGAGTATGTTTAGTGTATGTAGCCGTGGTGGCCTTGGAGTTAGAGCAGTCGCCTGCTACGCAAGCGAAGCAATGAGTTTCCAAAAGAAAACTTATGTGCAGTGATTTCACACCATGTGTTTTACGGTGGAGGAAAACTTCGTGAGGTAACCGGCATATGTCTGTAGGTGTAATTCAAAGTAGTATATATAGTGCCTGAGACGGCGATGGACTCACCATTTATCACGTTGCCACTTGACCATCTTCGGTGAAGAGTGGGTGTTGTTATTACAACACCTCTGCCTACTACCTCGGGCAATACAGGCGTGAGCATATGTACATGTTTTGGAACACTCTCAGCCATGTTTATGTCCCTGATAATGTAATTGAGACTATTGCGGACTGGACACTGATCCAGACCCGCACTTTGCTCGACCTGGGGATCGAACCCAAGACCTCAACTTCCACGGTAGACCACTAGACCAACCTGGTAGCCTATGTGTCGCCTTTTGGCCTTGAGGACAATTAGATTGAAAACCACTAGCAAGATATAATACTATACAGGTTGTACCCCGCCGTTTTGTCCCCATAAAGGTCCCGTTAAAATCGGTCATAGTTTTTTTTTAAATTAGTTTTTGATGCGAGTGCCGTATATACGTACTTTCATATGCATTTAGTGAAAAGCTGTTAATTTGGAATTACAAACGGAAATTTAAATTTTATTTAACTGTATAGATTTCGGCAGTTTCGAACACATAAAATACAGTGCGTGAGTCAGGCAACATTATAAAATATGTCTCTTACGCCGCCCACTCTTCGATTCCATCCACGAGTGTTTGTAGCCATCACATCGAACTAATATTACTGCCAGATACGATGACAGACTCAAAGGAAAAACCTAGAAAAAACGCTTTTAAATATGACTTGTCTGTAATTCAATATAGATGTTTGTCTGTACATTAATCTAAGCGCTTTATAGTTTTCGTGTATTTCCTAATTTAATCTGATAAATATTTTTCTTGGTAGAAAAATAGAAATACATACAAAGTTCAATGCTACCAGCGTTGGACGAATTTATGACTAAGTCAAAGTCAAAAGTCAAAAGTATCTTTATTCGATTAGACTTTTTACAAAGTACTTTCAAATCGTCAGAATGACATAATTATACAGGATTATACATGCTACCGCCAGGTTCGGAAGGTTGCTTTTACTGTGAAGAAACTGGCAAGAAACTCAGTAATTACTCTTTTCAAAAATATTATACATTTTAAAGAATACAAAATAAATAATTTAAAAAACGTAAACTAGCTATGCCCCCCTGGTTTCATCCGCATCGGCTTGATGTCACGGTCCAAAAAGAAATATAGCCTACTCATTGTAACGTTAGAATCAGCGGTGACACAGGCAGACCGACTGATTGATAAAAAAAATTGCAGCAGGCGACGCAAGGCTGCTCAAAGCCACCGAGCCACCACGGCTCTATATAATAAGTTTTTCTAAAAACTTATGTTTTCCAACCACGCGCTTTACGGTGAAAGAAAACATCGTGAGGAAGCTTGCAAATGCCTGAGAAGTAATTCAAAGACGTATTTATAGCACCTGAGACTTACCTTACGTTTTTTAAATTATTTATTTTGTATTCTTTAAATTGTATAATATTTTTGAAAAGAGTAATTACTGAGTTTCTTGCCAGGTTCTTCTCAGTAAAAGCAACCTTCCGAACCTGGCGGTAGCATGTATAGTCCTGTATAATTGTGTCATTCTGACGATTTGAAAGTGCTTTGTAAAAGTCTAATCGAATAAAGATACTTTTGACTTTGACTTTGACTTTGAGACGGCGATAGTCTCATCATCTGTCATGTTGGCACTTGATCTTCTTCGGTGGATACCGAGTGTTGTTGTTACACCTCTGCCTACCCCTTCGGGGAATACAGACGTGAGCATATGTCGCACCCTCAGAACGAAAGGGGCTCAACCCAAAATTATCATAGACAGTCTTAAAAAGGTATGTTTCACCATAAGTTTTAAAAAAAATGTGATTTTATTTATCGACAAATACAACCACGACTTTACAAAAAAATATAAAAAAGTATTGTACTCAAAACTAATAAAATAATTACTTCCCGGCCGATCTATGATTGCGATTTCCAAAAACATTTGATTCCTGAATTGAGCCCCTATCGTTCTGAGGGTGCGATGTGTTCTAACATTAACAGAATAATCCATTAAACAGTGAGTCAGTGAACGATCCTAAGCATACACAGGTGATATTTACCTTGGCCCGGTGCGCTAATTGCATGTGGTGTTTATGTCGTCTGATATTTTCTAAGAATGTTTGTTTATTCTATACACTAGAATTTGATCGCTCGCTTTTACCACTAATTAGTATTGAGTCTCAATCCTTTCTACTGTAAGATAGGACGTTATGAAACGAGAATGTGTGGGTCTAAGCCTCAATCTCATCTTATACCATTCAACGAACAATTCTTGCATATAGAATCTCGGAAACAGCTCCAACGATTTTCATAAAATTTTGTGTGTAGAGGTTTTAGGGGCAGAAAATAGATCTAGCTAGGTATCATTTTTGCAAAACATGGTTTTGACCATGTAACAATACAATACGATAGCAATTTCGCCGACATCTGTCAAGTTATGATAGCTCAGACGTGAGGCTTCCAGCTTGCTGGGCGATAGCGGAACCAGAGTGCCCCGGTTCGAGACTGACGTTCACCGGTTAAATTTTATTTCAGCATAAATATATGAGAAAACATCATTGAGAAGAAACCGAGCACAGCTCGGTCAACCAGGTTCTATTTCCTTTAAACGAGCAATTCTTGTATAGAGAATCTGAACATCAGAAACGGCTCCAAAGATTTTCATGCAATTTTGTGTGTAGGGGGTTACAGGGGAAAAAAATTATCTAACTAGTTTTAATTTTCATAAATCGATTTGACTATGCTTTCGGGCAATGAAAAACTCGTACAATATCATAACAATAGGAAACAAAATTGCGCCGACATCTGTCAAGTTATGATAACTTCCACTATGGGGTGATAAATCAACTAGAATACTACACCGGTCCGATTTTTATCCTTGTTCTTATTTTTTTCAATATACATACATTCATTCGTATGCTCACGCATCTATCCCATGGGGGTAGGCAGAGACCACCGTTTATAAATGTCAAGTTCTTTAACCGAGCTTGGTCAACCAGGTACTTCCTCGTAATGGGGGTTGCGAAGTTGAAGGAAAATCAGGTGGTCCGAGGACGGAAGTAAATATTTACCCCAAATGTATGGGATAAGGCCCGGGAGATGATATGATTAGTGACTAGTAATCCTAAGTGAGGATGCCAATACCCGTCATTGGTTGTTGCCAAGCATATCGCTCAAGTATTCGTTTTAAAACCGGCAAATATCTCAACAAAGTATGTACAAGAGAAATGATTTACAAAACACGAAGAGTAACGAGGTATGCAGCTTAGTTGACTGATTCCAGGAACGTTCGCGAAGGTCGGAGTATTTCTATTCAGATATAAATACTCTGATACAATGGCTCCAACTCGTATTATAAAGTTTGCAATATACGCCAATTATAACAAGCGACAATAAATTGTTTTAGTACACAAATATCGCGATTAATTTGCAGAGAAACGGTTCCGTACGGCCCAGGTTTTGAACGATCTTCCCGACATGGTTTCCTCAATTCAATACAAAAACATCTTTATTTGAATAGACTTCTTCCAAAGGACGTTAAAATGCCTGATACAGCAAAAATTACATTATACAGGATTTATCTACCATCGGTGTGGAATCGCTGTGCAGCACAATGAATTATTATTCACAGAAAATTTAAAGTCCAGACTGATATGGCAACACACAGCAGAAACTGCTGATCATGGAGATATTAAATGAGTATATGTTCTTGGTGAGGTGTAGGTACTCAGAAAGGATTTTCCGAAATTCCACCCCAGGGGTTTTAATGGGCTTTTCACTGGTAGATAACTTATATTACAAGATAACACTTAGACGAGTTAAATTTAGAAAAAATGTGACCTGAGATATAGAGCCACCTAAGAAATTTTAGATCGAACATAGAAACACAAAATGGTAGCTCCTAGATTCAGATTAGTTAAAGTAAATAAATTATTCATGGGGAACCGTGTTCGTTTCTACAATAAATTTCCATAGTCAATAAACACGTTATTATGATAAATTTAAGACACATGTTAAGCCTGTACTGAAGAAGAAAGCTTATTATACAATTTCGGATTACATTAATGATAAACACATATGGAATTAAAACTCTGCACTAGTAGCTCCTGGCAATGACATGGTATGCAAACATGTTATGTAATAATAATAATAATAATAATATGCTCACGCCATCCCAGAAGGGTACCCGAAGGGGTAAGCAGAGGTGTTGTAACAACACCCACATTTCACCGAATATGATCAAATGCCAACGTAACAGAGGATGAGTCCATCGCCTTCTCAGGCACTATACACACGTCTTTGAATTACTATTTTCGTTCCATTATTTCGTGGTGTGAAATAACTGCACATAAGTTTTTTTAGAAAAAACCCATTGGTACAGGCCCCGCTGGGATTCGAACTTGCGTA
This sequence comes from Watsonalla binaria, assembly GCA_929442735.1. Taxonomy (NCBI): domain Eukaryota; kingdom Metazoa; phylum Arthropoda; class Insecta; order Lepidoptera; family Drepanidae; genus Watsonalla; species Watsonalla binaria. The sequence goes on from OV838938.1 coordinate 8,684,999, forward strand.
GCAGGCGACTGCTCTAACCCCATGGCCACCTCGGCATGTTATGTAAATCATTTGATATCGTTTTAAATTTTTTAATTATAATTTTTTTACATATACGTACTGATAAAATGTTCACTATTGTGAATTAATTTAATATGTTTTTTTGTAATTATCAATGTTTACTAAGTAATGAAATGTACATGATGCTAGCTGAGTTTCTTGCCGGTTCTTCTCAGAAGGCTAGTTTCCGAACCGGTGGTAAATTCTTCGACATTCATAAGTGCTTTACCAGGGCCTAAACTGAATAAATCATTTTCATTTTCAAATTAAGGAAAACAGCTACATTATTATATCCTCGCACCCTACTTCAGTTTTACGCTGCATCGGGAAAGCCATGTTTATTTAAATACACAAGAAGCATACACATTACAGTAAATTAAAAACGAATCAGTGTTTCCAACGGAGACGATAACTTTAATTTACACGCGAGATGTGTGTGAATATAATTAAAACACACTAGATGTCCAGTCCCCAGCTCTCGGCCAGAGTTTTGTGATGTTTATGGGGTCGTTACGATAAGCCAAATGCTATTTTATTGCAGGAAACTTAAATTCTTTGTTACGCCCAATAGATAATGTAAAACATCACGTTATTCTGTATCAACTGTTAACGTCACGCCGGCCGCCACGTGAGGGCAAGGTGGTGTTGTTTATCTGTTTATAAATCATGCAAAAGTCCACATCTTCCCAGAAGGGGTTCCTTCTGCGAAGGGCTAGGTTACAACACCTATTTTACAAACTTGACGGATATTGAGTCCATCGCTTATACATACGTCTTTAAACTCATTCCCAAACATATGCAGCTTTCCTCATTATGTGATCTTGCCCCATGAACCTCTCGGATTGATAAGAAAATCTCCATATCAAACCTATAATCTGAGTCGCACAAAACGTAGTTACATGTAACAAATACCATGTCCAACATTTTTAAGTTCCTGTTTAGTGTTGCTAATAAAATGTTCTCTTTCTTTCAATACATGCACACAGTAAAACCACGAAATAAATAAACACAGAAGGCCGGCAGTAGCTAGAGCGGTGATTTTCGTAACTTTACATGTCAGAAATTGGTAATAACGGTATCACCAATTGCTAAATACATGTAGCGACAGGAGTCACCCTCTCTCATTGAAAACGACCTTCTGTTCTTATTTATTTTGATAGGTAATATACATACATATTATGCTCACGTCTGTATTCCCTAAAGGTATAGCCAGAGGTATTGCAATAACACCCACTTTTCACCGAATATGATTAAGTGCCAACGAGACAGATGGTGAGTCTATCGCCGGCTCAGGTACTATACATACGTCTTTTGAAATACTCTTCGGACATATGCAGGTTTCCTCACGATGTTTTTCTTCACCGTCAAGCACGTGGTGTGAAATCACTGCACATAATTTTTTAGAAAAACTCATTGGTATAGGCCCCGCTGGGATTTGAAGTGCGACTGCTACCACTGCTAATCGTTTTTTTAAATATTATTTATTATACATATTTTGATAGATAATATAAAAACCAAAATATAAATAAGATAGTGAGAATATAATGCGACTGACCTGAGGGGTCCACGTGGCGGCGACGCGGCTGGTGCTGCGGCTGCGCGGGCGCCACAGCCGCTTGCTCACGCTCTGCACCACGCTGCTCGACGAGCGCGACTTCTGCATGCCACCTGCGGACACCACCACTGTATTCCCGCGCCCTAACAACGCTCCTAGAAATGACTGCGAGTGCGACGGCGACGTCGGCGTCGAACTAAATTGCAACTCCCGATACGTCAAAATCCACCCCTCTTCAGTCTGACAACCCTTGCTCAATCCGTCGTCGTCTACCTCTCCAGGCGCACGTGGCTTTATGTTCCTCAAATTCTTGTCGTAGTTTATCCGCTTGAAGCGATCAGCCTTGTCGGCGTCAACGCTCTTCTTTCGCGCCATTCTCAAGTAGCGCTTAATGGTGTCGCTGACAGACTGAGAGACATCGTCGTGGTCGACGCTGGAGCGGCGGCGCGGCCGTCTGTCGGGCGGCGTCGGGCTGGTGGGGCTCGTCGGTGGAGGCTCCAACTTCTCCCGGTAAGAACGCTCCAACTCATACAAAACCTCCTCAGGGATAGGCACAGTCTGTGTACCGCAGTCCACGAATTTATCTTCAAGAGATTCGTGAAAGACTTCGATGAGCGGTGGAGGCGACATCGGCGGCGAACGAATATCATCGCCATCATTAAGACGGGTGCCCATACGGTTGCGCAGGATTCCACGAGGACTGGCCCCGATGCCGGACCCCGAGCCCCCACCGTATGCTCCGGGACTGTAGCCCCCCGACCCACCACTTCCACCACTTCCACCACTCCCACCAATACCCCCGCTCCTACCACCCCTGTATGGCTTTGTCTTACGTAAGTCATGATATAGTCTTTTCAATAAATTCCTATCCGTTAACAAGTCCTGCACTATATTGTCCCTGTTGGGCGCGCGCCCATAGTACCGGCCGAGGTGGTCGAACAGGGTCCTCTGCGTGTGGTCACCGTCCGCGTCCGCTGGCGGACGTTCTGACTGTTTCTTTAAATACTGTCGCAAGCACCGCACCAGCTCTTCAGTCCCCGTAGACCGTGACGGAGTGTCATCCTCCTGCACCTTGAGGTAGTTCCGCAACAGGTCCACTAGCGAGGTTTCCTCTTCTTCAACTATAGGTGGGCGCACTGAGCTACTGCCACTGGGCCCGGCGAGTGCTTGAGCACCGAAGGACGGCACAGTCGCCGACGGCGGCGGAGTGGCAAAGAAATCACGGCGGAGCTTAGCGATGTCGAATCGTCCGCCGGAGGTGTGTCCAATGCAGAGGTCCGTGGGTCGCGGCGGCGGCGCGTCGGTGACCGGCGAGCGCGCGCGCACTGACCCGCCTCGCGCGCGCTTCTTGCGGCGCGGCTTGGGCAGCGCGCCTGGGTACGAGGACTTGCGCCACAGCAAGAAGCGGGGCTCGCGCGCGCACACCTCCTGGAAGTAGGCCTCGAGCCGCGGCACGTCCTCGGGCCGGTTCTGCACGCCGTCGGGCACGAGCCGGCGGCCGGCATCGGACATGTACTTCCATGTCTTGCGCGTGAGCAGCCAGCGCTCCCGGGGGCGCTCGCGGCGGCGCGGCGCCTTGGTCATGGGGTCGGGCGCGTCGCAGCGGCGGGACCGGCGGTCCATTCCCGCGCGCGCCCTCACGGCGCCCTCTCCCCCATACCCGACCTCGGAGCGCACACCTGCCTGCGCGAAACTGAACACCGCGAGGGATATTATGCGCCGAAATAGCCGTCCGGTTATAGAGCGGCCGTGAACTGGATAGCGTGCGCGCGCGCAGCGGACCGGCGCTGGCGGCGGCTCGGCACGGGACTGCCGGTCGCCGTAAACAAAGTGGCCGCCCACGCTCGCCCGCCCGCCCCGCGCCGCCCGCCTTGACCTATGCGGGGACATGCCCTCCCATCACTGATTGATGCTGGTCATGGAAGTCATGTCTTCCACAGTCTTCTGATTGCATTGGAGGTATGCATCCTCAGACCAGGCCTAATTTGTAGGCTTTTGTTTAATTCTTCAGACCAGTGTTGCTTCTCAAAATAATATTGTACGTATGAGGGGAGTCAGTTGGAAGCATGGTATGAAGTGATTTGATTGTATCAAGGTGCGGACTTTATAAACCATACCTATATAGTAATATGACTATTTGACAACATAGTATTAACCAGTGCACGTAGAGATTAGTTTGGAGTGTCCTAAAGTAAGGGAAACTAAATACTGTTTGTATGAAATCTTATTAATCTGAAGTTAGTGAAATGACACCCGGTTGTGTGTAGAAATACTCCTCGTAACATTAGCTATCTGCCAGTGAAAGTCCCGTTAAAATTGATCCAGTCGTTTTGGAGATTATTCGGAACAAACAGAAAGACAGAAAATGTATTATTACTGTTATTTTAGAATTACAAAGAAGACACTTCAATTTTATTTATCTGTATATGTAGCTGTATAAAAGTAGCAAACTTATGGTGGTCAAGTAAGGTGGTCTGATGGTAAGCGGTTACCGTCTATGAAAGATACGCCATGGTTCTTAGCTTTTATATTAACATAAAGTTTTTGATATAAGTATTCATGAAATAAAATATAGCTAAATATCGATGTAATAAAAGCAATGGACTAAAATGTTACTAATAGTTACATTTGGGGCTCATACACTCTCGTAGCCTTTTCGTAGCGCACTGCTACGGCGTAGGCATATCTACGTCATCTACCATGCTACGGCCTACGGTCTCAAATACCGTGAAATTATTTATTTATTTATTTATTGATTCACCAACAAGATATACATCAAGACAAGGAATATAGTGACAAAGTAAACTTAAACGTAGCAAATGTTATCTTAATTACAGGTGAAATACTGCATACATTAGAAAAATATATACATATATAGTATGTTTAAAAAGTACATAAGTAATCGAAAAGAGCCGTGGTGGCCTCGGGGTTTGAGCAGTCGCCTGCTACGCAAGCGACGCAAGTTCGAATCCCAGCGGGGCCTGTACCAATGAGTTTCTCTAAAAAAACTTACGTACAGTGATTTCACACCACGTGCTTTACGGTGAAGGAAAACATCGTGAGGAAACCTGCATATGTCTGAGAAGTAATTAAAGACGTATGTATAGTGCCTGAGACGGCGATAGACTCACCATCTGTCACGTTGGCACTTAATCAAATTCGGTGAAAAGTGTGTGGTGTGATTATAACACCTCTGCCTACCCCTTCGGGGAATACAGGCGTGAGGATATGTATAAAATAAACTTAATTAATTTATTAATAATACGAATATTACGTTTGAATTTAATGAGGCTATCAGAGAAAATATCAATGTTGACTATGTTGTGATTAACTGGTTTTGATGCAGTAGATGTATGGAGCGCATTATACTGTATTATAGATCTGTTGATTGGAGAATATCGACAATGAAGTGATCGTGTAAAAAATATTAAAATTACAGAACGATAGTGGCTCAACTCCAAATATTGTTAAAACGAATTAATATCATCATAGACAGACTTAAAAATGTATGTTCTACCCCAAGATCTTTAAAAAATCTGTTTTTTTTTTCACTTATTATTTTACGGCCGATCTAGATTGCGATTTCCAAAAACATTTCATTCCTGAATTGAGCCCTTATCCTTCTAAGGGTGCGATATTTTCCAGATTTTATGCTTTGAAGAAGGTAATATTTATAAAAAATATTTCCATCGATTTTTTTTGCGAGGCGCCTTGCGCCATCTTTTGGCTATATTAAAATTAATCACAATAATCTATACAGATAAATTTAATTTAAGTGTCTGTTTGAAATTTCAAATTAAAAGCTTTTAACTCCATGTATATTAAAGAATATAAAGAGTAAAGGTATTTAACAAAAATATTGTATATGTAATTTTATTGCATACTAGCCGTGCCCTGCGATTTCACCCGCGTAGATTAAATTTAATTTCCGCGGAACACTAAATGTTTTTTTAATAAATAGTAGCCTAAGTAACTCCTTGTAGCATTAGCTATCTGTCAGTGTTCCCGTTCAAATCGGTCCAGCCGTTTCGGAGTTACCCGGAACAAACAGATAGACAGTTTTTTTTTTTTTTCTATTTACTTTATAATGTATTTCAGTACCTATATACTTTTATATGCATTTAGGGAAAACTGTTATTTACCTGTATCGTTTATCATGTCACTCAAACTAATGTTATCTATGTTGGTAGCCTTAAAAATTAATATTGAATAGAAAAACTATTTCAAAAAAAATCTCTGTCTGCCTGTCGGTTTGTCTGTTTGTTCCGACTCATCTCTGAAATGGCTGAACCGATTTTAACGAGACTTTCACAGGATGATAGTTGATGTTTCAAAGAGTAACTTAGGCTTTTATTTAGAAAAAAAATTAGGGTTTCGCGAGTCAAAGCAAAGCATGAAACTAAGTATACGCGGGTGAAATCACAGGGCACAGATAGTATAGAATATAAACGTGTCGTCTTATATGAATGTATGAGTAGTTTACCCCTTACAAAAGTGATTAAGATAAAAATAACAAAATATGCTCACGCCAACCCAGAGGGGTCCCCGAAGGGGTAAGCGGAGGTAGCAACAACATCCGCATTTCACTGAATATGATCAAGTGCCAACGTGACGGAGGGTGAGTCCATCGCCGTCTCAGGCACTATACATACGCCTTTGAATTACTTCTCAGACATATGCAAGTTAACGATGCTTCTCTTCACCGTAAAGCACGTGGTGTGAAATAACTGCACATAAGTTTTTAGGAAAAGTCATTGGTACAAGCCCCGATGGAATTCGAGCTTGCATCGCTTGCGTAGCAGGTGACTGTTCAAACCCCAAGGCCAAGAGCTCTTAAGATAAAAAAGTATTATCAAATCATACGCAAGCGTGTAAAACAATGAAATTTCATAGACCGGGAATTTTCCCACGATTTTAAAAACAAAGCGATCATTTTATTACATCCTATTCATTTAAAAAGTTGGTGAATGTGTTTTTGAGAGCGGAAAGCTTTGGACATTGCACCGAATCAACAATTTACACTCAGTAGATATACCCAAGCCTCTTATAAAACGCTCGCATTTAAAAATAAACTTCCGACATGAAATAAACAAAAAATAATTCTGCACAGCTGTTTGAGACTACTAGCGCCATCTCTCGTCCAGTTTACGAACGTGGAAAATTGAAAGAGTGCCAAAATTTATTTTCAAATAAAAACGAAGTTGTGTTTCGATTGTTTTCCTCGTTCCGGCGTTTTCCGACAGATGGCAGCAGTAGTCTTGTGAATTTGTTTTTTGAAACATTTAAACCATTATCCTTACTAATATTATAAATATACCAATATAATATACAAATTTTATAAAATATACCTCAAGATCGAATCCCCGCGGGGCCTGTACCAATGAGATAAAAGTGTATACACAGTGATTTCACACCACGTTCTTTACGGTGAAGGAAAACATCGTGAGGAAACCTGCATGTCTGAGAAGTAATTTAAAAAGAAGTATGCATAGTGCCTGAGACGGCGATAGACTCGCCATAGATGGTGAGTCTAACACGTTGGTACTTAATCATGTTCGGTGAAAAGTGGGTGTTGTTATAACAACACCGCTGCGTACTCCTTCGGGGAATACAGGCGTAAGCATTGGTATATACGATGATTTTCTTGGTGCGACAAATGATAACAAACGTGAAACTTCAAAGTATGATAATTAAATAAGGAGCTTTTTACTTTTGATTTTAACAACTGGCATTGCCGATTAAAAAAAAATTTAAAATAGAACCATAAATCTAAGTGACATAAAAAATTGATCCTAAACTATTTTTTCGTCCGGAAGAATATCGATTTATTCATTCGAATTCGAACAATCGAATCGCGTCTTTTGGCATAGTTGGCTGCATTGTATCACGTACGGATTTTTGCAATTCCATATTCGATTGTAAAGTATTGTTTTATCGATCGTAACAATGGCTGACGTCAATGGTCAAGGTGTTATAAAAGTAGAAATAGGTCGGATGTCGTTTATATAAAACAATGTTTACATGGCATACAATACATTTAGGTGTTGTTTTTAATTAAACTGATTAAATCGAGTTACACGAATACGAGATATTAATTAAAAAAAATATTAGAATTAAATTCGATCAAATGTAATTATAATTGAGTGTAAAACTAATGTTTAAAATTACTTACAACTAAGGACCTAATCGTTTGTGTTGTGTGTCTATAACATAACGTATTCAACACCGCGCCCAATTAAGTATGTACCCAACCTATCTGCCTACTTATCAGACATACATATGCTCACGCCTGTATTCCCCGAAGGGGTAGGCAGAGGTGTTGTAATCACAACACACACTTTTCACCGAAGATGATTAAGTGCCAACGTGACAGATGGTGAGTCCATCGCCGTCTCAGACACTTTACATACGTCATTGAATTACTTCTCAGAAATATGCAGGTTTCCTCACTATGTTTTCCTTCACCGTAAAGCACGTGGTGTGATCACTGTACATAAGTTTTTTAGAAAAACTCATTGGTACAGGCCCCGCTGGGATTCGAACTTGCGTCGCTTGCGTAGCAGGCGACTGTTCAAACCTCAAGGCCACCACGGTTCTTACTTATCAGATAAATGATGCCAGTACGCCTTGTGCACAAGATTTAAGCTTGCAAATATTGAAAAATTAAATAGTTAAGTTTATAAAAACATCCGAAGAGCCATCTAAAGCGCCGTGGTGGCCGCGGGGTTTGAGCAGTCGCCTGCTACGCAAGCGACGCAAGTTCGAATCCCAGCGGGACCTGTACCAATGAGTTTTTCTAAAAAACTTATGTACAGTGATTTCACACCACGTGCTTTACGGTGAAGGAAAACATCGTGAGGAAACCTGTATATTTCTGAGAAGTAATTCAAAGACGTATGTATAGTGCCTCAGACGGCGATAGACTCACCATCTGTCACGTTGGCACTTAATCAAATTCGGTGAAAAGTGGGTGTTGTGATTACAACACCTCTGCCTACCCCTTCGGGGAATACAGGCGTGAGCATATGTATGTATAAAAAACATGAATAGTCATTATTTAGCCCTTGAAAATGATTTAGTTCATTCCACTCGCAAAGTTCAACAACATCAGAATAACGTCACAGAATTAATAAAATCAGTTAAAATTCGCGACAAGACATTTATCTTCTCGCTTCGAATTATTTTTTATATGTTCCGTCGTAATTCATTTATTTCCCGGCTCACGTTATGTATCAAGCACTGTCATTAATTAATCTGGTGATAAATAATAATTAGCTTTCAGATTGTTTAATAGACCTACTGTTGGGTGGATCTAAATGAGATATTAATAATTTATGTATTACTACGTATAATTTATGTCACGCGGTTTCACCCGCGTAGTAGATATAAATACTGTAACCAAAAACATTGTATAATAATATATTTTTTAAAGAGTAATTGTTGAGTTTCTTGCCGGGTTCTTCTCAACAAAAGCTACCTTCCGAACCCGGTGGTAACATTTATAATCATGTATAATGTATTTTGTGTCCTTCTGACGATTTGAAAGTACTTTGTAAGAAGTCTAATCAAATAAAGATATTTTGAATTTTGCAGTTCCGTTCCTGTGGGACTATGGGAACAAAATAAAGGCTATGTTATCAGACCACAAGAAGAAACCTTAGAAATTATTACCTACCATGTGTTTTACTTAACTAAATAGCTCCCAAGGACTTTTTGTTTTTGCAACAAGGTGACAAACGCAGTTTAGTGGTGAAAGTTCGGAAACTAGCCATCTGAGAAGAACCGACAAGAAACTCAAGAGTAAGCGGTAAGCGGCTACTGCAACCTATGAATGCTTGTTTCACAATTAAATCCCTGTGCTAACATAACGACAACTATTTAATATGCGCACGCGACGCACTGGCCAGATTGCGAATGGACCTACTGGGTAAGGCGTATCCGAAACCAGAGTACTACAAGCTCTTCCCCATGGGCAGGATCTGCCGGCTTGTTCTGAGAGTATTTGAGGAGTCAGGTACGTAGAGCAAAAGGGTAAGAGCGGCACAAAAGATCTTGAGGGTCGACGTGCTTCCGGATCCAATAATGCCACAAACAAGATAGATGGATAGATTGCTAGCACTACATTCCTATTCCTCCCCTCCATTGAGCACTGGCGACTCAAAGTTAGAATTATTTGTCTGGTATCTTCTGTAAGGTGGAGGTACAGTCCCCAGTAGGACAGCTCCATATATCGAATGGAATATCTCGTTATGCTCTCTCTTGAATAAATTTTCACTATGGTAAAAATTATGTGCTCCACATAACTTCATTAAATTAATGCCTCCTTCAACTTTTTGTATATCCTTCCCGCTCTGATGTTCTGAGTATTGACTGATGATTTCTTCACAGGACCCATCACTTAAATCTCCTTATCAAGATCTTTAAAAAATTCTTGAATATTTTTTTCATAAGATACTCTTAATATTCTTCAAAGAATACCGAGTAAGGCAGTTCATCACAGCTTATTAAGCGTATGTATAAGTGTATCAAATATACAATCCATTCTGCATACTATCATACAAATTTATAATCTCATTTAATTTTCAACCGATAAATAGCCCGAAGATAACGCTGCCCGCCATTTTGTTATCCGTGACATTCCAAATTCAAAATTAACGACATCTGTCACCATCGCAGACGCAGTCACATGACATTGAACTTATTCTAAAAAAATAGGCATGAACCAGAGACAAGGATAAACTCTTCCCATTTTATTTTTAAACCAAGGCGAATGTTAAAGCCGTAATGCGTTCCGAGTGTTTAGCAAATAAACACGTGCAAGAGGCTGATAAATGCAATACTTTTTTTAAGAAAAAAATATTTATGAGTACTTTGACCAAATCTGAAATAACTCTTGTCTTCCGTATACTGTTTTCTTTGAAAGTGAGTAAATTAAAAACAAACAACGCATGATGAAGGATATCATCGGAGCACGTGCGAATAAATAATTAAAACACGATTATAATTACGCGGCTCGACGAATCCGTCAACCACAAAATACACATTAAATTTAAAGCATAATTTTACAGTAGGCTCAGCAGGAGTGCCTCAAGCGCCGGAAATATGCTTGCATTGGTCAAGGATACATATTTTCTGCGTTTGCGGTTGAAACTCTGGGACCTTGGGGTCCAGATGCTCATCAACTTTTCAAAGAGTTTGCACGTCGTCTGGTAGAAGCTTCTCGTGACAAGCGGGCTGGGGCTTTTCTCGCTCAGACAATCAGCATTGCTATTCAACGTGGCAATGCTGCCAGCCTTCTTGGCACGATCCCGAGAGACACCGATTAGGGCCAAGTTTTCTACTTGTAAATAGTTTTTAGTTACTTATTTTACAGTGAAGTGAATAAACATCCCATATTTATTTAAGGCAGTAAAACCTATTTTACTCTGCCATTTGCAGGTATGAAATTCGCACCCCAAATTACTGGTTATTTATTATAAGAATCATTGCTATATAAATTTGAAACAAAAAAATAAAATTTATGATAAAGTTTTATATGCTTGCGCTGAATTTTGCAATTTAAATAAATTTTTTAGAATGTCCGTAAAGATTAAATATTTACTTCTAGTAAACATACTTAATAGATACTTTTATTGTCTATCACCGCATTGAAAAAATACCAAGATAAGAACTAAGAATCATAAATAAAAAATAAGTCCACGCCTTCTCAGAAGGGTCCACGAAGGGGTAAGCATAGGTGTTGTAACAACAACTGCCATTTGATTAAGTACCAACGTGACAAATGGTGAGACCAAAGCCGTGTCAGGCACTATACATATTTCTTGAATTACTTCTCAGTCATATGCAGGTTTCCTCACGATGTTTTCCTTCACCGTAAAGCACGTCGTGTGAAATCAGTGCATATAAGTTTTTAGAAAAACTCATTGGTACAGGCCCCCGGCGAATGCTCAAACCGCAAGGTCACCACGGCAATCACTGAGAATCAATTACTCCATAGTCCTGAGGTTTATTATAAATTGAGAAGTTGCGATTTGACATTACGAACAGACACGTGGAATTGATTTATTTATGTAGATGTAAGTATATATTTCAGCGTTTCTACGCTGAAATATATACTTACATATACTTAAATCAAAATGGTTTCCGTGTGAATTGGGAAAACAAATCAGTGTTGAACGATTGAAAATAGACAGAAATAACAAATTTGTTCGTTGATACCGATTCCAATACTAGTCTGGTCTTTAGAACATTAGGTAATACTGTAATACCAGCGATTTTATCATACCGTTGAGATATCTCGGGGTGTGGTTTCAATACCAAAGTATTCAAATTATATTAGGCTCTTAGCAAAACTCACGCCTTCCCAGAAGGGTTGGTAAAGGCTCCATGAGCTCTTCCAGGGGCGGCGATACAGCTGCCCCAGGGATGTGCCCCGGCAAAGTGTGGGGGAATACCGGTGCGATTTATCACAGTACCCGGAGTCCACCCTGAGCACTGAGGATGGCCACCGGGGGGGTTTTAGTGCGGTCAAAATCACAAATACTGCCTCCGGCGGTCGGGGAAATTTTGAAGGGAAACCTTCTCATCAATAAAAAAAAACAAAAGGTGTGACAGTGACAGATGTATACACGTCAAATACACCTGTCTCATAATAAGAGTAAAACTAACACGGCAATAAGAGGTCATGGTAAGGCCTCTGGTGTTCAAAATTCACATTGCACTGAAGATGTTTATATAAGGTACAATAAATGTGGGATGTATTCACTTCATTGTAAAATAAACGAAGAAACAAAAATTATATCTACAGACAGAAATACAGTCCAAATATTTAAACAAACTCTTTGTATATTTTAATCGATTAATTAATAGAAAAATAAGTTTAATACCCTATTTTTCTTTTCATTCAATAATGCCAATGCCAAACTTCCCGCATTATATAAAAAAGATTGACATATAGTCGTTCTACGATGCACGCGTTATCAAAAGTTTGTTTACATGAAGGAATTTATATTTAAAAATATCATAAATTAAACCCGGATTTTCAAAATCTGAGATGAGCCACAGTATAGATATAAGTTTTACAACCAGTAAGGAATCTAAGACTAGTTTTTGGAATAAATACGTTTACTCCATTAAGCGTGAAGGTTGTCAAACTTAAAGATTTTAAAATTTACTCTTTTACTAGCCTAGCCTAACTAGTGTACCGCGGTTTCACCCGCGGAGACTTAATTTCAGGGGTTGCCCGCGAAAACCTACCTATTCTTTTTATTAAATGCCTGAGTTACTCTTTGTAACATACGCTATCCGCCAATGAAAGTACCGCTAAAATCGGCCAAGCCATTTCTGTGATTAGCCAGAACAAACAGACAGACAGACAGAAACAATTCGAAAATTTGTTTTTTCTATGATAGTACCGTGTATAATTTCATATGCATTTAGAGAAAAGCTGTAATTTTGGAATTACAAACTGACACTTCAATTTTATTTATATCTGTACTGTATAGATTTATACATATATGCATATGTTCACGCCTGTATTCCCCGAAAGGGTAGGTTGTTGTGTTTTAATCACAACACCCACTTTTCACCGAAGATGATTAAGTGCGAACGGGACAGATGGTGAGTCACTCGCCGTCTCAGTCACTTTACATACGTCATTGAATTACTTCACAGAAATATGCAGCTTTCCTCACGATGTTTTCCTTCACCGTAAAGCACGTGGTGTGAAATCACTGTACATAAGGTTTTTAGAAAAAAATATTGGAACAGGCCCCGCTGGGATTCGAACTTGCGTCGCTTGTGTAGCAGGCGACTGCTCAAACCGCAAGGCTACCACGGCTCATAGATTTATAGTCAATAAAATTTAGATTGGCGTTTTGATTGAACCTTTGAAAATAACGAATTTAAATGGACTATACAGGATCGGCCATGACGTGACAACTCTAAACTATTATTACGCCTAATCTGCTTATATTCTCGTAAATATGCGCATCAGAGTGTGTTATTTCGAAAGATTTGTTCCTAGATTTCTAACCGCTTGTGAAACTTATTACTAAACTGTGGCTAAGGTAACCCTTCAGGTTTAATTTACATATTTTTTTATTTATAATGACTTATGGATATACCAATTGCAATAAATAACGTAGTAATTGTGTATATAAGTGTGTTAACCAACTTACATGCACTATTGTAATCCACAGTGTTTTCCACTTGAATTCCCATTGTTCCCGACTAGATCACTTCATCCTGACTGTCACTGCACTGTCACTGCGAGTGAACACTCTATATCACTTGTCACTTCATCACTTTTACATTATTGCTCACTCTGTATTCACAGTTTCACTATCTTAACTGTCATTTTTACAATCCACATTCGTTTTTTGAACAATTTTTTTTATATTACTTGACTCTTAGATTTTTAAGTTGATTTAAAAAAAAAACAGTTTAATAAGCGTATGTGAATTCGAGCAAGTATACCCGCGCCAGTACGCGAGGCATGCGCAAGCGGCGATGCGTGCTCGACCCACCGTCGTCGGCATCTCACTGCCTCTGAAACGAAAAGAAAATACTCCATCAATCCCCGATGAATAGGTTATCCAATGTAAATAGTAACGGAAACGGAATGGTACCGAATGGAGTGGTATATTTCCCACGTCTGAGGCCGCAACGATAACACAAAATATATAAGCAGTACGGATTCTAGATAGAAATCATTCGAAATAACACACTCGCTAGAGACGCGTATCTACGAGAAATAAACAGCCCCTGGCGTCATGATTACGTCATTTACGTGTTCGACATTTTTCCAAACTTCAAATCGACATTACTTGTAAGTACGACACAAGTAAAAGATTAAACAAATATATTTCAAGTGTTCCTTAAAGATTCCATACTGCTTATATTTATACTGAGAGGATATTGCGCCTGACTGACACTGACCAATTTTATTTATATAAGTCATACGTGTTACGCTGAGTCGAACCTTCATTGCGTTTACAGCGGATCTCCGTAAATGTTTCCATCTTAAGCCTTCTATTACCTCTACCAATTTCCATCGTATATCCTCAAGAATCGCGTGAATTTGAACGATGGTCAAATTCAAATGCAAAAATATCATTATTTGCCTTCAAATCGTCAGAACGACACGATTACACAGGATTATACATACTACCGTCAGATTCGGAAGGTTGCTTTTACTGAGCAGAACCTGTCAAGAATCTCTTAATAATTACTCTTTTCGGATAGCTCTTAAGAATAAGGAAATAGTCTGTGACATAGACATTATGAGAATGGTCCGCATTTAAAATTAATCTCTAGTAATATCTCTCTATCTCCATATGCACTGTAGCTTCGGCTATTGCTTAAGTAATTAGTTAGTTCAGGATCTATGGATCCTAGTATGTTTTGAGTTCCGTATTACATAGAGGATAATATTAATTAAGAATTTGAATTTTTGGAACCACTTTATCATCTTTGGCAATCGTTACAGGTCAGTAGCCTATGTGAATTTGACAACTGGTTTAACTCAGATTACTGATTTTCCTCTTAAAAGGAATCACAAAGATCAGGTGGTATATCGTTTCGTATAAAAATCTGGTGATCAGCCACATCGGGTTGTATCTACGCCGACCCCAACAATGTATGGGATAAGGCCAGGAGATGATGATGGATTTTTGAAACCACAATTTTAACTATCGCGTTCCCGAACTTAACGTCATCTGTGAAAAGTGTGGGAAGTTCCAACGTAACAGATGAGTCCATATCCTCGTCTCAGGCCAAATGGTTCTCTAAAATGACGCTCTCCTCGTTGCAAATACATTGCGTAAGCATCATTTTAATTCGCAAAAAGATTTAATTAAAAAGCATTTACTTAAAGACAAATTGGCGCATCGACCAGCAAGCTCCCTCATCACGTATCAACACAAACCAGAACTACGGAGTGTTTACTTAAGCCCCGACCTTAAACATAGTACTGTTTATTTTAATTGTGTAGACAGTGGGCCGCACTAAATATAACTCTGGCATGCGACTAGTCGCTAATTTACACGAATGACAGACTCGCACTAGAATATTTTGCGGTTTCTCAAATAGTATTCTGCAGTGTTTGGACGTATTCTGATTTGGATTTGTTTTAAAATTGAATCCGTGTAAGCATGTTTCTATGATAGTGTTGAATAGATTTATCAAATATCACAATCGCAATATTCTATTTTCGTATTGTTTTCTTGTGGGGGCTGGTCATCTCAAGCTACGCATTTAGTTATAAGTAGATGTACTAGATTTTTAGTTATGTTAATTTTTATCGACATTTGTGCATTGGAACTTTGTCCATGAGGTTATGTTTCATAAATTACTTATTTTGTATTCTTAAAATTGCATAATATTTTTGAAAAGAGTAATTACTGAGTTTCTTGCCAGGTTCTTCTCAGTAAAAGCAACCTTCCGAACCTGGCGGTAGCATGTATAATCCTGTATAATTATGTCATTCTGACGATTTGAAAGTACTTTGTAAAAGTCTAATCGAATAAAGATATTTTTGACTTCGTATGGTCAAATAGCACTATTTACATAATATTATTTCTGCGTATATACCCTAAGATGGTGTAAAGCATGCGTGAGTTAATCCAAAGATTAAAATAATTCTATCTCTTATTTTTTTACTACCGCCAGTAGCGTCGTGCCTTTTCGGGAGGTATATATATGTAAGCAACCAGAAAGTCGTAAGTAGAAAAATATAATCGAATCGTTAATTTCGAAGTAGATCTTCAAAAGCATCAGAAGACGAATGCAATGCCTTTAAATCACAGTACACGTAAATAGTAGGTATTGGAGCAGAATGAAGCCAAGTATACTTTGCCCTACTAAGTAATGTAAGAACATAACTGTAACCTTAAAGAAAATTTTTAATTTGAAAGCGAGAAGAATTAAGAAAATTTTTTTGTCGTTATGTTCTAATAATTTTTATTTTGTTGACGAGGGGAAACCTTCAAAAGGTCAACCCGACCGCCCTGGGAGAGGCAGGTCAGGGTCTTTGGCATTCTTACCGCACGAAAACCCCCCCAGTGGCCATCCTCAGTGCTCAGGGGGGACTCCGGGTACTCTGATAGAACGCACCGGTGTCCCCCCACACTTTGCCGGGGCACATCCCCGGGGCAGCTGTATGGCCGACCCTGGAGACATCGCGCTGCCACCTTCCCGGGCCGTCGGCTCAGTAGTCAAAGCTCCCACCCCGACCACCGCCAGCAGGCTCTCCGGCCCCCTTTTAGTCGCCTCTTACGACAGGCAGGGGATACCATAGCCATATTCTTAGACCCTGGCTATTGGGTCTAACACGACCCGCCACGCAGTGTATCAAAGATGTTGAATTGTACTGTACTATGGATAGCATGCTCCAATCCTGCATGAGCGCAAGAATTGTAAGAATAAACGTGTGTTTAACTAAATAAGTTTTGAGGTTTATTAACTGTGATGTTGATAGAATACACCACCGGTCTAATAAACTTGGTGTACGGATAGTCTTTGATGTTAGTCTCAACTATTATTATAATCAGAGAACAAACTGCGTACGCGCATGAATCTTAGAATGTGTCACTAATATTCCGTAAATAATGAGTACTTCTCGTGTCTTATTTGTTGATCGATAGATGGCACAGTCATATCTCAGAGACGGTACCATCAACTAATAAAACGATGGTTATGTGTTCGAAACAACCGAGTGACATTGGCAGATGTGACAGCGTCATATTAACGTACACAAATTTGAAGTAAAGTCGCAATAAGAGTGGATCCAATGTGGGTAAGCCAGGGGTACGAGAAGGACCAAATTACTTGTCGTCATAATTTATATTCCAAACCATGCTTTTCTCGTCATCATCTTCCTGGCCTTATCCCATGTATTGTTGACTACTGATTTTTATACAAAGTGACTGCCATCTGACCTACATAATCCCTTTTTTTGACTGAAATCCGGGACCAACGAGCCCCTCTTTACTTCGTTTTCTTAATATGATAACTTAATGAAACATCCTAAAATAATCAATACGTCTTTCGTCTTTCACGTCGTCCACCATCGTTCTGTCATCCATCAATCTTTCTTCTTCTATTCTTACCGATTACACGCTGCCTATCATGCTTACATAAAACCTCTTTCCACATATATGCTGACGTTTTTCTACCCTTAGATCTTTGTAAGTACTTTCAGTTAGTAACATTATTTTGCTATGTCAGCATTTCTCGTCAGTCCCACGGCTACACCGCGGACCACCGCAGTTCAGCCCTATCCTCCATCCGCGACGCATCTTTTACCAAGTTTCCGTAAGTGTTATTCCGTATTTCTACTTAATCCAATTTTAATCATACTTATTTCAATAAACTTTTCACGTGATTCTAATTAATTCTTTTTTTTTAAATGCATCTCAAGTTCGCGTTATAACAGTGCTCTTCAAGGCACGGAGGAAACTCGGGCTATCACCATCCAATTACTGGCTAGGGTTAGGGTTGCTCAAATTCGCTGCTCGAATGAAGTGCGTATTAGCAACTGTGTCACGAGCTCCTCTAGAAAACCATGCTTTTGTGAAGTGACACAATTTAACAATTTCTTAGTCACGTCAATGCCTAACACGTATGCACCTTATCATCTCTGGTGAAAATCAGGTCACAACACCTCTACCTACGAGGACCATTACAAGTCTGCGGTAACTTACCATCAGGCCTTAAGCTTGTTTACCACCTTGCTTTGTGTGTATTTAAGTATATACTAGTGGTTCACCTGCGTAGACTTAATTATATGAGTGGCCCACGGGACCTTCAAAGTTATTTAATGAATAGTAGCCTACGTTACTCCTTGTAAGCAGCTATCCGCCAGTGAAAGTCCCGTTCAAATCGGTCCAGCCGTTTCGGAGATTAGCCGGAACAAACAGACAGACCGACAGAGAAATATTTTAAAATTTAGTTTTTTCTTTATTCTGTACCGTGTATACTTTCATATTTAATTAGTCACATGGTGTAATTTTGGAATTACAAACAGACACTGCAATTTTATTTATCTGTATATATTAGAGTGACACAGTGGCCAGTGCCATAACAGTGTCAGTGGCACTATTTGTGTAGTTCCGTGCTATAACGAACTGTGACGTCACCGCGGCCCGTGCTCCATAAATTTGTGTTATATCCCACTAGTCGTGCCGCATTCTTGATACGATATCCGGATGATAGTTAACATAATCCTTATTTTGAATATGGAACCATTATTATTTTTTTATTCTTAACAGTCAGCGTTAAGGGTTTACGTTAGGTTAAGGAAACCTTCATGTCCAATAGCCAGGGTCTAAGAAGGTGGGAGCTTTAACCACCGGCCCGGGAAGGTGGCAGCGCGATGTGGCTCGCGCTGCCTTGCACAGCGAGATCTCCAGGGGCGGCCATACAGCTGACCCGGGAATGTGCCTCTGGAAAGTGTGGGGGGGGACCGGTGCGATCTATCAGAGCACCCTGAGCACTGAGGACGGCCACCGGGGGGGTTTTAGTGCGGTAAGAATCCCACATACCCCGAACTGCCTCTCCCAGGGCGGTCGGGAACCTTTTGAAGGTTCCACCTCGACAATAAAATAAAAAAAAGAAATTTTGACAACATTGGTGTTATCAACGTGCAAGCCTGATTATTCTGAGTTGGGACTAATCACGAACTGCTACGCGTATGTATGTATGCTGATGTAAATGCATATTTTTTTCTTTCTTGACATAATCACCAAAAAGGGTATACAACTATATATATTAAGAGTTCGTAAGGGAAAGTGGTCACCCTTCGTACACGTTTAAGATAAGATTTTTAAATTTATGATTAATCGTCGCATTTATCTAGTTTATGTGCCTAAGTGTAACAAATATAGTACGTTGTCAAAAAAATCAAATCTGAAAAGTGTACGATGGATGACCACATTACCCTACTCAAAAACTATGTGTGTGAAATTAACAGATTATAGACAAGTTTCAAATTAAATGACACGGTCTGCGAATACGTAAGAACTGTTAAAAGACCTAAGTCACCTCAAAAATATGTTAATCCCGATAATGTGGTGTATTAGTCACGGTGGAGCCAACCACATGCCACATGGCTACGGTTATGTCCAGCACGGTAGTAAATTATCACCCGCAGTGTTGTATCAAGTCGAAATAGATATGTCTGATATGCCTGAGTAATAGGTTTCTTTACAAAGGGGCAATGGCTGGCATTCATGCATCTAATCTTGTAAACAGGGGGTCAAATTTAATCGTTATAACAGCATTAAGAACTTCTTAACTTCAGCGTTCAATTCAATGCTAAAGTTATATAATAACAACACCCACTTTTCACCAAAAATTACTAAGTGCCAACGTGACAGATTTACGACGTCTCAGGCAGGACGGCGATAGACTCACCATCTGTGTAAATTACTTCTCAGACATTTGCAGGTCTCCTCACGATGTTTCCCTTCACCGTAAAGCACGAGGTGTGGAATCACTGCACGCAAAATTTTAGGAAAACTCAATCGAGCTGGACGCAGGGATTCGAACTTGCGTCGCTTGCATAGTAGGCGATTGGGTCTTAGTTCTATAGTGACAATTTGTTAAATATATGTATGTGTATGCATGTGATTATTTATCGCTTCCTGTAGGTGTGTCCCTGCTACCAGCAATGACAGCTCAATTATGACATAGACACCATCTCGTCATCACCGCGTCAATCACCTAATCACCTGCAGTGATGAGTCACAAATCACCAGTGAGTGCATCACTGGTCGCGGTGCCAGCGATTCTTGGCACGCGAAGGTATCATAGACGAAAATAATTTTTTTCACACCACAATATTACTACAAAGTTATTTAATGAAATTTCCCAGTTCTTATATTCATGTCAACGTGTAATTTTGTGGACTAGGTTCCGGGTGGCTGGTTAATATGAGATCATCGTATTTTACAGTGAATTTAATATGATTTTTTCAATCTAGTTAGGTCAATATTTATTTTTTTCTAATATTCTTTGATGTACTCCAGTGGGCGGGCATAAATAAACCCACAGAGATTAAAAATGACACCAAAAAGGTTGCTCGCGCGATGCCCACCACCTCGAAGATTGGATTGCTTTCAAAATTTTCGTACATGAATGTTCTTCTCAGTAAAAGCAACCTTCCGAACCTGGCGGTAGTATGTATAATCCTGTGTAATCATGTCGTTCTGACGATTTGAAAGTACTTTGTTTAAAGTTTAATCAAATAAAGATATTTTGAATTTGAACCACGTAGGTACTATGATTAAATATTAAGCCTGGATTCCACGAACTTCTGACCTCCTGTATAACTTGCTTGATAGCTTGATATTTGGAGCTTCTCGACTGAGGACTGATCGTGATTTCACTATTTATAAGGCAACGCGCGAGTGACACTAGGTGTTACAAGCATTCATAGGTTGCAGTAGCCGCCATTAGGCTCTTGTTCGTCACCTTAGAAATATGTAGAGAAGAGCTCGAATCGCCCAATTTTATGTCCTTATGAGCCACCTAGCGCCATCTATTGGCTGGTTTATGCTAGCCGGTTGGTTAATACTATTCTTTGTAACACTGTGAATATAAAGTTTTTAGAAGCGACTTTTAGAGGCACTCGAGTCCAATTATCTTTGTCCAACAGCCTAGTGACACGGATTGGCACGTATAACCTAGTCTGTAATGTATGTTGACATCCGTGGCAACTCTTTGATGCGCGTTTGATGTGACATGTGACTTAATTTCCCTTTGGTGTCGCTGAAGTGCCATCGTAGCTTGGATAAAGGTCAGTCGTGATTTGTTTGTTGCGTGAAGTTATGCTTGTTCTTAACTGGTACGGCTCACTGTTGTGGAAGTGCTCGAATAGGATAGCTTAGATACACATGCGACGCAAGTTCAAATCCCAGCGGTAAGTAACAATGTGATTTTCTTATGCTGTAATTTATGCAGTAGTTTCATACCATGAGGAAAACGTAGTGAGGAAACCTGCATATATGTCTCAGAAATATGTATATGTATAGTGCCTGAAATGGCAATGGACTCACCATCTGCCACGTTGGCATTTAATCATCTTCGGTCGAAAGTGGGTATTATTCTTACAACGCTTCTGCTTACTTCTGGATTCTTCTGGATTGGTGTGAGCATATTTATTTCATGTTTTTTTTTCTAAACTCATGATAATCATAAATGTCATGATATCACAATTAATAAACTAACAGATTAACAATAATTATCAGAGGACGGAACCATTCACCTAATGTCTCCATCACCACCGCCTCAGGAGAAGAGTATGACGTATACAATTGGCCATTAACGCCAGAGCCAAGATAAATATAATATATCATGATATATATTCCGTCACGAATGTGTTTGTATATTATATTAATGTGTGGCCGCGCGAGGATCGCTTCGCCATTTTGATGTATTGACTCATTCCTTGTGTGACTGGAATACTATTATAATGTTCAAACTCATGTTCATCGGTGTCATATCACAACCAATGGTCTGTTTAACGATCTTATTAACCTTTTGCAATTACACACGATTTACATACAAACATACGTACTCATTCCGCCAGTATTCTCCGAAGGAATATGTACCATGTAATAGATACATATATACATATGCTCACGCCTGTATTCCCCGAAGGGGTAGGCAGAGGTGTTGTACTCACAACACCCACTTTTCACCAAAGATGATTAAGTGCCAACGTGACAGATGGTGAGTCTATCGCCGTCTCAGACACTTTACATTCGTCATTGAATTACTTCTCAGAAATATGCAGGTTTCCTCATGATTTTCCTTCACCGTAAAGCACATGGTGTGAAATCACTGTACATAAGTTTTTTAGAAAAACTCATTGGTACAGGCCCCGCTGGGATTCGAACTTGCGTCGCTTGCGTAGCAGGCGACTGCTCAAACCTCAAAGCCACCACGGCGTGTAATAGGTGCCGAGCATATTATTATGACTGAGAAGAAAGTCCAAGATGTAATATTATCTTATCTGTCATGTTGACATCAATTAATCTTCGGTGTAAAGTGAGTTTTGTATAACCTATATCTAACTAGCGATTGCAAAGTCACAGAAAGGTGTTCATATTCAAATTCATACACACACCTATACATTTATATGTAACTAGCTCTGCCCCGGGGTTTCACCCTTACTTACTTTCATGGATGACCCTCGGATCCCTAATGTTTTTTATAAATTAAAGTAGCCTAAGTTACTCCTTGTAAAATAAGCTTTCTGTCAGAGAAAGTCACGCTAAAATCGGCCCAGCCATTTCGGAGATTAGCCGGAACAAACAGACAGACAGAATGACAGTTTTTTTTTTTTAAATCATATTTTTTTATCAGTATCTTATATACTTTGGAATTACAAACCGACACTCCAATTTTAATTATCTGTATTAACTGCATAACCAGGGCTCAAACGGTTTTTTAAAAATTAGCCTCAAATACACTTGTTTATGACAAACTGGTCAACTTTTTATGTTGGTCATCATTGCACACGGGGATACTACGATAATCTCGGATCATCTCGGGTTGATATCAGCAGATAATTTTCGAGCGCCGCGTGTAGGGGGACCAACTTTCTATATATTTGATTGTGTGCTTATTAAATACATTCCTCCCAATAAAGTAAGTTAAGGATTAGTGACAAACAGCACTTGTCGTTGTAGATACCCTGAGACTATGTGCTTTTACATGTTATTTGCGTTGGAAAGCTGTTAATCGGCCATCTTAAGGATTCCACCACAACCCACATCCGAAAAACTTCCACTACAAGCCAATGCAATATGCATCGTAATTCGAGAACGTTGAAACATTAAAAACTAAACTATTGCCAACACCATTTTTTTCACCATCCATTTCGGATACCTGCAGATCGCTGCGGCGACAGCGAATGGTTATGCCGAGCTCTCACTGGCTAAACCCCATGGTGTTTCTACGACAACCTTTTGGGGGGGACACGAGGTACGTTTTCACATGCCTTCCCGTGAACCCCCTGCGACCAGCCGAGTCAGCCCCTCCTGAAGGGGCAAAGTCTCTACTTGGAGCATTATACTGTGGCGTAGTTTTCGATGGGGACCCAATATATTAAAATTAAACTATTTACTGGGGATTATTACCATCATGTTTTATTAATTATATATTTTAACACTAAAAGATGTCAATCTTCCGAATCCCTTTTCTGCATTTTTTCATTATTTTACACTATCAATTATGAAGGTTGGATTGTAACTCCTTACAGTACCAATCTTGGCCGCAGCGGTCATTGAATACACGTCGTATAAACCGAAATGGTATTCGGTGCAAAGCGCGTCATAAGGGCCGTCAGTCACGGTGAGTCACGGCCGCGACTAATTACGTGTCGCGTCGCTGGTGCGCATCACACCTTATTTCCGAGAGACACCGCGTGTGCACGGCGCCTTAATTAAACTACTGCTGAAGCATACCAATACGGTATTACACGGTAACACGCCTTTCATCATCTCCAGGGCCTTATCCCATACATTGTTGGGGTCGGCACTTGATTCAACCCGATGTGACTGATCACCTGATTTTTATACGAAGCGACTGCTATCTGATCTTCGCAACCCCTTTAACGAGGAATTTCTGTGATCTGGGTTAAGCCAGTTGTCAGACTATTTTAGGCCTCCGATCGACCTGTAACGATTTCCAAAGATGATAAATAGGCAACCGGGACCGATGGCTTAGCATGCTCTCCGAGGCACCTCGGGCCGTCACCCATCTAATTACTGGCTAGGGTTAGGGTTGCAACTGTACATGAGGGCAATAATTTAGATGACTGTTCTGAAAATATGTCCAACAAATATTGCCGATGCCGACTCACCGAATAACTTCGATCCACTCTGAAGTCACTTCCACCCTGTTTACTTTAATTTAGAAAAAAGCCGTGGTGGCCTCGGGGCTTGGGCAGTCGCCTGCTACGGAAGCGACACAAGTTCAAATCCCAGCGGTGCTTGTATCATTGAGTTTTTCTAAAAGCTTATGTGCAGTGATTCTACACCACGTGCTTTACGGTGAAGGATAACATCGTGAGGAAACCTGCATATATGTGAGAAGTAATTCAAAGACGTATACCTGAGAGGGCGATGGACTCACCCTCTGTCACGTTGGCACTTAATCATATTCAGTGAAATGTGGGTGTTGTTTTTACAACACCTCTGCTTACGCCTCCGGGGATCCTTTTGGGATAGCGTGATACTACTTAGCATATTTACTTTTATTGATTAGTATACTGATTAATATATGTATCAATACATACATTGATAAATAATTAGTACCTAGTTAAAGTAATGTTGAGAAACACGCCGGTAATATTACTATTAATATCACATAAATCTCCAAACAGGAAACTTTGAATGATTTCAATGTTTATACAAACTATTGAATTGTTAACTGACTGCAATAACAATTTAAATTTGAACCAACAAACGTAACATTTCACGATAATTATCCTTTCCAGTTGGTAAAATAATTTTAATATAGAATGTCATTTGAAGATTTTTTAATAAACATAAATACATACATATGCTCACGCCTGTATTCCCCAAAGGGGTAGGCAGAGGTGTTGTTATCAGAACACCCACTTTTCACCAAATTTGATTAAGTGCCAACGTGACAGATGGTGAGCCTATCGCCGTCTCAGGCACTATACATACGTCTTAGAATTACTTCTCAGAAATCTTCTCAGGTTTCCTCACGATATTTTCGTAACCGTAAAGCACGTGGTGTGAAATCACTGTATATAAGTTTTTTGGAAAAACTCATTGGCTACAGGCCCCGCTGGGATTCGAACTTGCCCGAGGCCACCACGTATTTAAATAAACCAATTTGTTAATCCATTCCTTAAAATTTATGAAACATTTTTTTTTCATACCTTGTCCAGACAAGAAAAAATACTTCACAAATAAATAATACTTCAAAAATAAACGGCCGTGCCGAGGCAATCTATACATATAAAATTCAAAGTAATCCTTAATTATTCTTTGTTTTTGCTGACCTTAGGAAACGTCAGGGAAAGCAAACCTCAAAATTATTTTGATTGCTTTATTATTTTAAATACGTAACTTCGTCGGCTATTTTGGATTTGTTTTAGTTTAGTCTATCGGCCGTTCATAGTGCGTATCGATACAAAATTCATTATTCACAAACATTTTGATTAACTTATACAAATATAATAATACTTCAGTTTTTCTGTTATTTCTCACCAGAGTTTCTCACCAATATACCGAAAAAATAAGTGATTTCAACATTGATATCTTTGAAAATTTTAAATTTTCTGGACGGAGCAGTTAGGCTCGAGTAGCCTTCGGAATGTATGTAACTTCCATAGTTATCTGCATATTTATAGGCAGCAATAATATGCAATTATATATTAGCAATAACCGTACCCATCACTAGACACAAATCTATAGAGGGCTGGCTCTAAGCTGGCGGCATCTTTCTTAAGCTTCAAGATTACGCCGTGAGCTATGATTATCTAATTGCGTTGTACAACATGAGTTACTGATTTCTCATATATACACATAAATATGATCCGGAAGGGGTATGCAGAGGCGATAACTTTCAACACCCTTCGTCTGGTATGGTTAAAATTTTGAGAGAGTGAGATATCGGGATAAAATTTTATCAAGGTTACACAATCAGTAATCCTGAATTTTTCCTATTGCGCAAGACTATCTGATCGATATATCGTTGGACGATTAAAATCATTCAAATGTGGTATTGACGTGAACCGAAATCGCAGCTTGATATAACTTCAACTCCGTAGGACGTTTTCAAAACGACTGAGCTATTCCGTTTTTTCTATACTATTATTATATAGAGGAAAGGTTTGTATGTATGTTTGTAACGTATTGGCTCAAAAAGTACTGCACCGATTTTAAAACGTATTTCACTAAGTGATTGCTACATTATCACTGATACGCGGGTGAAACCGCATGATGTCCGCTAGTCTGTATTATAATGAATACACGCTGTCAACGACTAACGACAAGTTTTTCATTACGTGAGTCGGACTTATGATTTTTGATAACTATATTGGTATACATACAGCATGCCTGCATGTAGCTGTAAATTAATTGAAAAACGTGTGTATAATACCTGAGACGGCGATAGACTCACCATTCTGGCATTTAATCGTCATCGTTGAAAAGTGGGTGTTGTTATTACAACACCTCTGCCTGCCCCTTCGGGGAATACAGGCGTGAGCATATATATACATCATGATGATTTGGTATAGATGACCTTGATAATGTTTTCCACTAACACCTGACACAAGCCATCATTGTGAGTGAAGTCAAAGGTCGAACTCAAGTGCTCCACAAATTGATCCACTGACTCTGTTTATCTTT
Organism: Watsonalla binaria; assembly: GCA_929442735.1. Classification (NCBI taxonomy): domain Eukaryota; kingdom Metazoa; phylum Arthropoda; class Insecta; order Lepidoptera; family Drepanidae; genus Watsonalla; species Watsonalla binaria. The sequence continues at coordinate 8,711,990 of OV838938.1, forward strand.
GGCAATTGGAATTAAAGCAATCGAGGTTTTACAGAGAAAAAACTGCTTGCTACTTTTATATACTACCCCGAACTGATTGGTGAACTGTGTCGACTCTTCGTTCCTGACAGGTACCTGCGTAGTAGGAAACACAAGCTGTTCGCTGTCCCCAACAGGCGAACAGTAGCTCGTGCTAAGTCCCCCATACCTCGCTCGTTGACTGCACTCAATGCTCTCCTGGAGTCTAACCCTACTGTGGATGTGTTTGATGACGGATCTAACAAGCTATTGTTAGAGTGCATGGTGTTCTGTGAAAAAGGATGATCGTACATATTTTATTTTTAGTTTTTATATTATACTAGCTGTGCCCAGCAAACGTTGTATTGCCATTTTTTTTGGGGTGGACTACCCCTAACATTTAGGGGGATGAAAAATAGATGTTGGCCGATTCTCAGACCTACCCGATCTGCACACAAAATTTCATACAAATCGGTCCAGCCGTTTCGGAGGAGTATGGCAACGAAAACTGTGACACGAGAATTTTATATATTAGATTGCATTACCTGTGTCTGATCAGTGTAATTGGCATTATGTGCCGTTCTAATTATTGAATAAATAAATATATAAATTTTCACATAAGGTTTATTGATTTTCAGGATATAGTGTCATCTGTCAGGTGGCAAGACCATCGCTGTCTCAATAGGCCTAGACAAAGTAACGATCTCCAATATAAGCGATAAACATTGTATGAAATTGACATATATCAGACACGTGATTGTCATTCCCATACATTGTGTAACACTTCTATAAACGAAGAGTGTTTATAGAACTTTGTCTAGAGCTACAGGAACTATTCGTATACGTCTTTGAAGCTGTTCTCAGATGTATATCGTCACAATGCTTTTCTTTACAATACAGCTCGTGATGTGACATCACTGAATTTTTATAAAAACTCAATTATAACGATGATATATGAACAGACGTGGCTTGCGTAGCAGGCGACTATTCAAACCACTCGGTCATCATGGAGCACCTTAGATTGCCACAACCCTTTGAGATATCTTGTTGTTACATAATTATATTAATGTTAGTCGACATCACAGGAGACCGAAGAGCTGGCAGCTCCCTCGGTCAAAGATTTTGCCATCCAAAGCTGCCAGTATCTTCGGAACTTTGCCTACAGGGACTCCTTTTATTAATATATTTTAGTTAAGTATTAGATTATACTTTTTAAGGTTTCCAAATCATATGACCGTTTCATACTTGCATAAGAAAAAAATATATTTATATTCTACATTACCATGTATAGTTAACTGCACATTCATACAAATAGATCGGTGAGATTTTAACCAACGATCTTCATTTATCATCAATATGATAGCGGCCCAAACCGTAAAAACAAGGCAAGGCAAAAATCGACGCATGAGGTGGCTAGAAGTCCCAGTCGCCTGTATCCTCGTGATCACGAGTAACTCAATTGGCAGAGCAACTGCAGGGTTTGCAGAGGTCGTGAATTTTCCTCATGTAACAGTTTAAAGAATGTACAATATAAAGATTTATATTATTATCATCGTGTCAAGCTGGACGCGACGACGCGGCAGATGGATAACCGTTTGGCACCGACCGTATTTACTCTGTGTCATATTTGTTACTGTTGTCACATAATATTGGTTATCTTCCAACTTGCGAAGGTTTTGTGAATAGTTTTATCACAATATTTTAACTGTATAATGTATCGAAGGCGCACGCCACGCGGGTCCGTCACATACAAAACACATTTAACGCGTCTGTGTAATGGGTCACGCGCGTTTGCTTTTTTTTAATTATGTAGGTCTTTCTTTGTGGATTTACTAACTAGTGCACGCGTCTCCGTCTGCGTAGGATACGACTTATCCTTATACATATTTTGAACAATTCACGGAATATCTTTATTAGAGCCGTGGTGGCCTCGGGGTTTGAACAGTCGCCTGCTACGCAAGCGACGCAAGTTCGAATCCCAGCGGGGCCTGTACCAATGAGTTTTTCTAAAAAACTTATGTTCAGTGATTTCACACCACGTGCTTTACGGTGAAGGAAAACATCGTGAGGAAACCTGCATATTTCTGAGAAGTAATTCAAAGACGTATGTATAGTGCCTGAGACGGCGATAGACTCACCATTAGTCACGTTGGCACTTAATCAAATTCGGTGAAAAGTGGGTGTTGTGATATCAACAATGTATCTTTATTAGTTAAATCCTATGTGTTATTCCATTGTATTCTATATAATACTGTAAAAATAATTGAATTCAATTCATTACTTTTTTTGTTATAGAGTAACAAACATACATACTAATTCACATAATTTAACATTTATAATAAGTAGGATGAAAGATTCGAGCAGGATGCATAACTTTATATGGAGTCAGTTAACGTGATGAAAGCCATCAGGAATTTCTATAGCTTTACATATAATTAGCATAACTTTACAAATCACAAAATACAAGTGTATGTTATATGCGACACAATCTACTCGTAAGGCATTTTTTTTTATCTCTTAACGAATATGATTAAGCAATGATCTTGGGGCCAACTATGATCGTTTAAGCTAGCGAGAAAGATCAAATTCGGAGCACTCGTAACCGAAGAAAGTGTATGAAGAGATGCATGAATTTGGATGAGGCGAAAGAAGTATGCAAGGATCGTAGCATATGGCAAACGGTGGTATCTGCTTACCCCCATGGTATACAGGCATGAGCATCTGTATGTATGTATGTATTAAGAATTTCTTATTTTACAGGTGCAATTTTAGGGTACAAAAGTACAAGTAGGTTTAACCCCCCTTAGTATAAGCTCTTATTGCCATCATAGTTCCACTGTGTGACAGTGACAGACTTATACACGTCATATACATCTGTCTCATAATAAGAGTCAAACTACAAACATATACTCACGCCTGTTTCCGCGATGGGGTAGGCTGACGTGTTGCAATAACAACACAATTTCAAACTCAAACTCAAACTCAAAATATCTTTATTTGATTAGACTTCTTACAAAGTACTTTCAAATCGTCAGAAGGACACAAAATACATTATACATGATTATAAATGTTACCACCGGGTTCGGAAGGTAGCTTTTGTTGAGAAGAACCCGGCAAGAAACTCAACAATTACTCTTTTAAAAAAATATATATTATACAATGTTTTTGGTTACAGTGTTTATATCTCATGAATATAAGCCCATGGGACACAGCACAAATGCTCAATTGTCAATTTCACCGAAGATGACCAAGTGCCAACGTGACAGATGGTGAGTCCGTCGCCGTCTCAGGCGCAATACATACACACACTCAGAACGATAGGGGTTCAATGCTAAAATCAAATGTTTTTGCAAATCGCATCATAGATCGGCCGGCAAGTTTGGTTTAATATTGACAGTAATTAATGTTCTAATTTTGAGTACAGATAGACTTTTTTATATTTTTATAGTAATGTTATGTTTTGTCGATAAATAATAATATTATTTTCTGACCGTGGTGGCCTCGGGGTTAGAGCAGTCGCCTGCTACGCAAGCGACGCAAGTTCGAATCCCAGCGGGGCCTGTACCAATGAGTTTTTCTAAAAAACTTACGTACAGTGATTGCACACCACGTGCTTTACGGTGAAGGAAAACATCGTGAGGAAACCTGCATATGTCTGAGAAGTAATTCAAAGACGTATAGTGCCTGAGACGGCGATAGACTCACCATCTGTCACGTTGGCACCTAATCAAATTCGGTGAAAAGTGGGTGTTGTGATTATAACACCTCTGCTTACCCCTTCGGGGAATACAGACGTGAGCATATGTATGTATTATTTTCTGATTTTTTTAATAACTTTGGGGTAGATCACATTTTTAGGTCTGTCTGTGAACTTTATTAGTTTTCGCAAAATTCGGAGTTGAGCCCCTATCGTTTTGAGGGTGCGACGTCTATGAATTACTTCTCAGATATATGCAGGTTTCCTCACGACGTTTTCCTTCACCGCAAAGCACTTGGTGTGAAGTGTGGGTGTGGCGCGCTGACGACTAAACACTACACAGTTTAATGTTGTATTTCAAGTACATTGTAAATACAGTGACCACCTGCAGACAAGAGTGCGGATGAGCAATGGGAACAGTGACGTCAAAGGATGTTTAACTCACAAGTGCTGTGGTCGTGCCACACCGGGCGGGGCCCAGTGCGAGCGGGATCTTACATAAAGCTTGGACTTATTGGGTGAACATTTTCAAGAGGACATTGGTATTCATATTCATCATTGGTCATCATCATCTGCCTGGCCTTATCCCATACATTGTTGGGGTCGGTACTTGATTCAATCCGATGCAGCTGATCACCTGATTTTTATACGAAGCGACTGCCATCTGACCTTCGCAACCTCTCTTACGAGGAAAATCTGTGATCTGGGTTAAACCAGTTGTCAGACTATTTTAGGCCTCCGACTGACCTGTATCGATTGCCAAAGATGATAAATTGGCAACCAGGACCAACGGCTTCACGTGCTTTCCGAGGCACGGAGGAAACTCGGGCGGTCACCCATCCAATTACTGGCTAGGGTTGCTTAACTTCACTGATCGAATGATATGCGCTATAGCAACTGTGCCACGACCTCCTCTTCATCATTAGTATGAATACCATTAATGAAAAACTGTCAGTGAATGATATCTACACATCCACTCCGCTCAAAATAATCTTCAGAGAAATTAATTTCAACCTTAACAAAGCGTAATAAGAGTATCTATTCGTTTTGTGTTCTCTATCTAGATGGTAATTTCTTCTTTTCGTTAGGTAACTACATACATACATATGCTCATTGCACCTGTATTCCCCGAAAGGGTAGGTAGAGGTATTATAATAATAACACCCACTTTTCACCGATGACGATTAAGTGTCAACATGACATATGTGTTTGAGTCTATCTCCGTCTCCGTCTCTATGCAGGTTTCATCACGATGTTTTCCTTCCCCATAAAGCACGTGGTGTGACACCACTGCACATAAGTTTTTTAGCAAAACTCATTGGTACAGGCCCGGCTGGGATTCGAACGGATAGAACCCCAGCTCTTATTAAGAAACTATCTCTTTCAATACCCCGCGAAGCGACAATAGACATTCGCCTCAATAAGATCAAAGGACTCATTCCCGTAGTAACTATTCAACGTGTGTAAAACAAATCGTAATCTAACAGCCCGCCATCAGTGCGGCCACAGCCTTACCCAGTTTATGGCGCACATAAACCCATTTCACGAATATTGTAGCTGTGGCTGGGGAAGACCTTCAAACAACAGATTTCGGAACGTCCCTGCTAATACAATTAATTGACAACAAACTAGAATAGATCATTTGAACATACGAACAGATAAACTCCAGAACAAGATTGTTTTGTAAAATGTCATGATTAGCAATCTTGTCCCAAATCGGTATCTCTCGGGATCACGCCAAGAAGGCTGGCAGCATTGCTATGTTGAATAGCAATGCTGATTCTCTGAGCGAAGAAAGCTCCAGGCCCCTTGTCAAGCTAGGCTTCCGCAGAGATGTAAAATTGAAGTGTCTATTTGTAATTTAAAATATACAGATTTTGTACTAAATGAATATGATAGTATATACGTCTTTAAATGTTTCTCTGTCTATTTGTTTGTTCCTGAAACGACTGGATGAAAAATATCTGGCAGATAGCTGATGATACAAGGAGTAACATAGGCGAATTTTATTTAAAAAAAATAAGAGTTCCGCAAACCACCCATAAAATTAACTCGCGGATAAAACCGCACAGCTAATACATACATACCATTACTCACGCTATCTATTCTGAGGTGCCCATAGGCGCGACCCGTGAATCGAGCCCGGATACGGGACCGGCAGACGAACTTTCAAACCACCAGACCAACGAGGCACTTGTATATACAAGCCCTACATCACGGCCCTACGTCGTGTTGTGACAAGAGCCGCGATGCATCGACGCTATTTCTGTGAATCTGTTCGCAGAAGTCTGTCGCGGTGTTTATTTATAACAGGGGATCACGGATTGCAGATAAACCCACACATGCCGTTAAAATACTGTTGCGGCTAATACAACGCGGTCTGTGAATTATTGCTGGTCTTCGTTTACACTACGGGGAACTGGGGGCCTACCATCATCGGTATGAGTGTATTAAGAACTTCTGAGCTTTGACGTTCTACAGCACAAACAGCAAAGTTACACTTAAATATTTTAGTATGTATTTTTTTTTTCTACGTGCTTTCGCTCGCAATTATTTAGCCCAAGCTTTTTTGAGTGAAATGGCATTTGTAATACACCCCTTGTCGACTTCTTTTCTCATGTCAGTCGGTGCGCTACGGTGTACGTGCGTGTTACCAAAAATACATACATACATTTGCGCGCCTGTATTCCCCAAAGGGGTAGGCAGAGGTGTTGTAACAACACCTACTTCTCACCGAAGATGGTTAAGTGCCAACGTGACAGATGGTGAGTCTATCGCCATAAGTAACTTTTCAGGCATATGTCGGTTTCCTCACGATGTTTGCCTTCATCGTAAAGCGCGTGGTGTGAAATCACTGCACATAAGTGTTTGTTTTAGAAAAAGTCATTGCAGGCCCTTTAGGATTCGATCATAACGGTTCTTACCAAAATTTACAACTGAATTAAATAAAGCACCACAAGAATACACCACCTAAAATTACATCTGCATTAGTGCCCTTTAGTACACACGTACACAATGTTCAATTAGTGCAGTTTTGGCGCATCGCCATCGAGGCAATCTGATTGTGATGCGATCAATAATGCTGTGGGCATATTTACTCTGTTCATATTGTTACTTAGTTTGAAACCCTACATACTGAATTCAAAGTCCTGACTGACTTACTGACTAATGACTATTATATCAACGCAAAAACTATACTGGTGGCCTACTCGCTATCTCAGACGCCGCTTCTTTTGAAAATGAAAATGATTTATTCAGTTTAGGCCCTGGTAAGGCACTTATGTATGGTTCAGAAACTAACCTTCTGCAAAAAACTCAGCAAAACTCTTTTAAAAATTATTTCACCATTACAATGCTACATTATCACTTATTAATATAGGCTATACTTTATCACCGTACTCCCACGGGAACGGGAACTACGCGGGTGAAACCGCGTGACGTGTGGTAGTTGTTTATAAGGTAGGCAACGCACGAGTGACCCTTCATAGTCTACAGCAGCTGCTTATCAACAAGCGGATGGTATACATGTTAGTTGACTTAGATTTGAGCAGAGGTGTTGTTATCACAACACCCACTTTTAACCGAATTTTGATTAAGTGCCAACGTGACAGATGGTGAGTCTATCGCCGTCTCAGGCACTATACATACGTCTTTGAATTACTTCTCAGAAATATGCAGGTTTCCTCACGATGTTTTCCTTCACCGTATAGCACGTGGTGTGAAATCACTGTACATACGTTTTTTAGAAATCTCATTGGTACAGGCCCCGCTGGGATTCGAACTTGCGTCGCTTGAGTAGCAGGCGACTGCTCAAGCCCCGAGGCCACCACAGCTCTTCGGCAAAATTACTTATGTTATTGTAGTTACATGTGTAACTGGATAGGTAGTCGTAATTGAGCACTCATGTCTGTTACGATAACACGACGTGATGTCACCCACGGTGTTTGAATCAACAATCGCTAGTCACAATGCCGGTGCATTGTGACTAGCCATTGTACTTGACACTGGTGTCTCCTGTCACTTTGCAAACTCACACAACGGACAGATACCTAACACTTGATGATGATGATGACCGTGGAGACATAGTGCTATAAAGCTTTTTAAAGAAATAACAAAAAGGTTGGTCGACATCACAGGAGACCGAAGAGCTGTCAGCGGACAAAGAATTAGTCTTGCCATCCAAAGAGGGAATGCTGCCAGTATCTTCGGAACCCTGCCTACAGGGACCTTTTGATAATATATTTTAGTTATTGCATTATATTTGTTAAGAATTTTAGTAAGTGGATTATATTTTTTTGTGAGGACCTCGTGGCACAATTGTTATTGCGCATATCATTCGATCAGCGAAATAAGCAAGCCTAACCCTAGCCAGTAATTGGATGGGTGACCGCCCGAGTTCCCTCCGTGCCTCGGAGAGCACGTTAAGCCGTCGGTCCCGGTTGCCAATTTATCATCTTTGGCAATCGTTACAGGTCGGTTTAACCCAGATCACAGATTTTCCTCGTTAAAGTGGTTGCGAAGGTCAGATGGCAGTCGCTTCGTATAAAAATCAAGTGATCAGCCACATCGGGTTGAATCAAGTGCCGTTCCCAACAATACGTCTTTGAATTTTGTATCAGTTACGCTTTTACCTACGCCTGTTAAATACTCATCGATAACCTGGACATTTTGTAGGCACTTTGTCAGGTTCACAGACCATAGGGTCTCAGCACCATTCAGGCAAAACCCTAGGCAGAAGCTAATCATTGATATTTAAAGTTTCTGTATTTGTATTGTTATGTAACGAATGACGAGTGAGTGTGCCTGTTTACGCGAACAATAAAATGATTAGTTGCATTTTTAGATTTTATCGCCGTCTGTTCCGTGGAGTTTAGTCGAATGGAATAAAGTAACCTCCAGCGAACTGCATCGTAAAAGCTATGATTGTGTTAATTCAGATGTTCGGCGTATTGAGGATGTAACCCAGATGCCAAGGCTACGAGATCTTTATTCTTCAACAAATGGGAACGGATTTGTCTGTCTTCATTTCATCTTGATTCCGACGTTCGTTGGGTGGTCTCAAACTCATGCTGGTATACTTATTAAAAACTATCTAATTCCCGTAAATGAATGTTTCTTTTACGTGTAAGTTTCCTTACCTCCTGCAAAGCGCGTTATGCTATGTTAATTAAGCTACCCATGACTATATGTCGAACATTTCCCTTTTTCTCTATTGTCTAACCATTATAAAACATTATCCTTTATGCATAAACAATACTTAACTGAATTCGAATAGGATAATTCATGGGAATATTAAAACAGTGGCTTTGGATTACATGATAACATACATAAGTGCATAATGAAAAGTAATGAAGATCATTATTCCTGACATTAGTAGTTTAGCGGTAAACATGCACCCATTTAGCGTTTCAGAACGAAATTTGTAAACAAAGCTACCTTGACGTACGTCCAAACCGCAACGGAACGTAATTATCTTTTGCTTACTACAAATTTACGGGAATAGCCAGCTAAATCACATCCCTATATCTTTAAACGAGCAATTCTTGTATATAATATATATCTCTCTCGGAAACTCGGAAACGGATCCAACTGTTTTCATGAAATTTTGCATGTAGGGGCATTCAGGGGCAAAAAATAGATCTAGCTAGGTTTCATTTATGGAAAACATCGTTTTGACCATGTTTTCAGGCACCGAAAAACTCGTAAAATATCATTAAAATACGACAGCAAATTTCGCCGACATCTGTTAAGTTATGGTAGCTCAAAGGTGAGGCTTCCAGCTTAAGGGGCGATAACGAAACTAGAGTACCACGGTTCGAATCTGACGTTGACCGGAATTTTTTTCTGTGTTAAGAAGAAACCGAGCACAGCTCGGTCAACCAGATATTTGTGATTATACGTTATTTCTGTTTTATTATTTTACATCCTTGACAATGTCATTAAATCCCTATATCCCCTGGATTGTTAGTGATTTTATAAGGGTTTTATGCCCGCACGGTGGGACGTATGAATTTCCCAACGTGGTATTATCTCGCGTCATGGTATCAGCTTCAGCATGAGTTAACTAAAAGATCGTTACAGTGTCTTTCTGTAAAAAATATTGGCTTGCAATGCGTGTCCATGCGCTGCGGTAACCAATTACCATCAGGTGAGCCTTATGCTTGTTTGCTACCTCGATGATTATACGCAATATTTTTACATCTTTAGGAATATTTGAAACGGGAATGTCATTAGAACGTAAGTAATATTTTTTCCAGGCAACGTGTAATTACGGCGAATGTCTGCCTCGAGAGGATGAGTTAATCTGAGGAACAGCGATAGCATCAATGTAGGTTAAGCAACGAATCTCGGTCGCGTTTGATGCGCGTGCGCTTTGATCTCGACCCTGGTGCCTAGTGTAGGGCACTTGTGTAGTAACACGTGTTGTATCATAATTTGTGTCGATGTTGTGCCTCTAAATACGAATATATGACCACACTCGATGAGCTTTTCTATAAACGTATGTGTAGTGATTTCAAATAATAGCCGTGGTGACCTCGGGGTTAGAGAGCAGTCGCCTGCTACGTACGCGACGCAAGTTCGAATCCCAGCGGGGCCTGTACCAATGAGATTTTCTAAAAAAACAACTTATGTACAGTGATTTCACACCACGTGCTTTACAGTGAAGGAAAACATCGTGATGCATATTTCTGAGAAGTAATTCAAAGACGTATGTATAGTGCCTGAGACGGCGATAGGCTCACCATCTGTCACGTTGGCACTTAATCAAATTCGGTGAAAAGTGGATGTTGTGATAACAACACCTCTGCTTACCCCTTCGGGGAATACAGGCGTGAGCATATGTATGTATGTATTCTTAAGCGTTTATCTTTCTATACATTATAGATTTGTTTTTCTTTAGTTTATAATATGATTTGGTGATGAAATGTTCATGCATATAATATATCTAATAGACAGAACAGTTGTCCCACTGCTGGGTAAAGGCCGTTGCCGGCAAATATCCTACTAATATTATAAATATGAATGTTAGTTTCTTTGTTAAGCTTTCACGCGAAAACCACTTACTTGATCATGATGAAACTTTGTACGCATATTCTTGGAGATATTAGAAATACTTTTAATGAAAAAAATATGTTCAATTCGACCGCAGCCGCGGGTGAAAGCTAGTATATATACAATATTTTTTAAGAAATTAAGGTACTGAGAGAATTCATGCCAGCTGACTTTCTAGCCACGTCTTCTTTGTAGGCTAATTTCTGAAACGGTTGTTATTTTCTAGACATTCATAAGTACCTGGATTTAATGTAACAGCCAGCACCCATAGAGCATAGAGTACCAGGGAGCCATGACACTATGTTTGTCGACGTGTAACCAAAGCTGCGAGCAGACACCATGTTTAGCAAACAATCACTGTGCGACCTGTTTGGAAACTTTAGTTATTAGCTTCCTGAGACATCAATTTGTGCTAATTTTTGAATACTAGTGCATGCATTTTGCCAGTTAATTTAAATATGCTCAAAAAAAGTAAATATTGTGAACTCATCCAGTTCATATCCCAGAGTTCCTTTTATAGTTACCACGACTAACAGATTTATTATTTAACCAATAAATCAGGTTAAAACTAAAGTTAAGATTTTTCTAATTTAACAACATCAGTTCCAGGCCATGCCCGCGTGGTTTATGCATGACCAAGATCTTGGTACCACTTACAAGTGAAATATTTTTTGAAATCAGTTGATTCGTTTCTAAAATTACCTCCTAATTACAAACAAACTAATAATATTGCTCTTTACATAGATTTTGGGAACTAGATGTTTTATAGCGGGGGAATTTAGTAAAGGAAGATGCCTCAACTGTGCAGAATTCACAACATAGTTGATCGTTCTTATTAATCTTACTCGCTACAAACATATGCCGACTGCATTTGCTTACAAAAGCGATTTAGCTGCTATAAACAATTTAGTTTCAAAAACCTGTATGTTTGATTCTGCCTGTAACTATTTACATCACCACTTACTTATCTAGATAGTCGCTGAAAAAACAATTCTTGTATCAAAACTTTTGAAGTGAAATTTAAGTCGATCAGCGATCAGCCAGTAATTGGATGGGTGACCGCCCGAGTTCCCTCAGTGCCTCGGAGAGCGCGTTAAGCCGTCGGTCCCGGTTGCCAATTTATCATCTTTGGAAATCGTTACTGTTCAGTCGGGGCCTAAAATAATCTGACAATTGGTTTAACCCAGATCACAGATTTTCCTCGTCAAAGGGGTTGCGAAGGTCAGATGGCAGTCGCTTCGTATAAAAATCAGGTGATCAGCCACATCGGGTTGAATCAAATGCCGACCCCAACAATGTATGGGATAAGGCTAGGGAGATGATGATGATGTGACAGATGGTGAGTCCATCGCCGTCTCAGGCTCTATACGTCTTTGAATTACTTCTCAGATGCATGTTACCTCACGATCATTTTGTATCAAAATTGTAGATTCCGTTCCAGTAATGTTATATTTTTAGAATATCAATGACATGAGGAGCGGGAGTGCCACCGCCAACTGTGTACATTATACAATTCTAGATTTAGCGCCAGACAGACAGACCAACATATTCACGGTAAATCTTAATGCCTTATTTCATTAAACGACGACGAAAGAGCGAAAGTTCTCTTGCAAGGATGTTATAAGAGCTCCGTAACGGGTCGGATATCTTTACATATAAACAAAATTGATGTGTCTGTTGTAATTCTAAAATTACACATCTTTCTGTCTGTTTGTTCCGGCTAATTTCCGAAACAGGTAAGCCGATTTTAATGAGTGTTTCACTGACTGATAGCAAATGTTGCAAGGCTTTAATTTAAAAACCTTTAGGATTCCGCGGGTCACCCATAAAATTAAGTCTACGCGGGTGAAACCGCGAGGCACAGCTAGTGTTAGTAATATCCAAAGCTAGTGCAGAATCTAAATATATATAACTCAAAAGTGACTGACTGACTGACATAGTGATCTATCAACGCACAGCCCAAACCACTGGACGGACCGGGCTGACATTTGGCATGCAGATGTTATGACGTAGACATCCGATAAGAAAGGATTTTGATCAATTCTACCCCCAAGGGAATAAAATAGCGGATGAAAGTTTGTATGAAACTTTGTCAATTTTAAACCGATATATTATATAAAACTAAAAGAGGACCTCGTGGCACAGTTGCTATTGCGCATATCATTCGATCAGCGAAGTTAAGCAACCACAACCCTAGCCAGTAATGGGATGGGTGACCGCCCAAGGTCCCTCCGTGCCTCGGAGAGCACGTTAAGCCGTCGGTCCCGGTTGCCAATTTATCATCTTTGGCAATCGTTTCAGGTCAGTCAGAGGCCTAAAAAAAGTCTGACAACTGGTTTCACCCAGATGTCAGATTTTCCTCGTTAAAGGGGTTGCGAAGGTCAGATGACAGTCGCTTCGTATAAAAATCAGGTAATCAGCCACATCGGGTTGAATCAAGTGCTGACCCCAACAATGTATGGGATAAGGCTAGGTAGATGATATTATATAAAACTAAATCTACGCTACAATAAATCCTCTCGTAAAGGAGTTTAATGAGTAGTAAACATATAAGCTATAGATTCATGTGATGAGACCTACACATCAACACTCCATCAAAACGGTCAATAAATACGGCTTTGGGAGATGGGGTTTATTCTGAGATCTTTGATCCACGATCATGTTTACATTTATTATAAACTAGCTGTGCCCCGCGGTTTTACCCGCGTAAAGTTCTTTTAATATAATATATCGGATTAAAATTGACAAAGTTTCATACAAAATTTCATCCCCTATTTTATCCCCTTGGGGGGTAGAATTAATCAAAATCCTTTCTCAGCGGATGCCTACGTCATAACATCTACCTGCACGCCAAATGTCAGCCCAATTCGTCCAGTGGTTTGGGCTGTGCGTTGATCACTATGTCAGTCAGTCAGTCACATCATACTTCCACCGTTTTAAACCTTCCCTGAACTTCAACAAATTTATTAATACCAAAATCACCCAAATCGGTCCAGCCATTCTCAAGTTTTAGCGAGACTAACGAACAGCAATTCATTTTTATATATATAAATGTACTCTTTATTATCTTTACATATATAAAACGCTTACTGTATTCCCTAAAGGACTCGGCAGAGGTAGAGATAGACGCCCAGATTTTTTTATGATTTATATTGTATAATACTCAAAGCTGCAAAATTATTTTTTTAAAGAGTAATTACTGAGTTTCTTGCCAGGTTCTCAGTAAAAGCAACCTTCCGAACCTGGCGGTAGCATGTATAATCCTATGTAATCGTGTCTCTCTGACTATTTGAAAGTACTTTGTAAAAAGTCTAATCAAATAAAGATATTTTTGAATTGAATTGAATTGAATTGAACCGGTCGTAAGTTTTTTACATTAAGGGCCTTAGAGGGACAAAACTGAATAAATATTTTCATATCTAGTTTCACTACGCGAGTGAAAGCTTGTATTTTTAAGGTATTAAAAGGTGACATTCCGTCTGATGGTAAGAGGTTACTGTAACTTAACGCTTACAATACCGATGCCAAGTGATTTGTCTGACCACCAGCTTTAGGCACGACTAGCGGACCTCACGCGCTTTCAACCGCGTAGTTCCCGTGGGAGTACGGGCATAAAATAAAGCCTATGTTAATCGCTGATGATGTAGCTTTCCAATGGTGAAAGAATTTTGGAAATCGGCACAGTAGTTTTTGAGTTTATTCATAACAAGAATACAAATCTTTCCTCTTTATAATAGTAGTGTAGAAGTGTAGATAAATAGTATATATAAAAAAACCAGCATATTAAAAGTTTTAGCTGATATGTTCCCAGATTCCAAAGGGGAAGTTGAAATTAAAAGAGTAATTGTGGAGATTCTTGCCGGGTTCTTCTCAACAAAAGCAACCTTCCGAGCCCGTTGGTAACATTAATAATCCTATATAATGCATATTGCTAAGAAGTTTAATCATATAAAGATATTTTGAGTTCTGAAGGCTTAACCGCTTCCCTCTTCTCTTAATCTCTTTGAAACTAATCTATATGATGATAAATTGACGTGAAAATATAAAAGTTCAGTTTTAAGCAATTTTTAAATCAGTACGAATCATATATACCAATGTATAATATAATATATCAATGTTAAAACCTCAATATTTGCACCGATAGGTGTACATGCCACAAGCAATGTTGGCTAGACCAATTTACTATCAGATTTTTTAGGCCGTAACGATTGCCAAAAATATATAAATGGCATCTGACTAGTAATGACTCGACAAGGTGATGAGCGTGGTCACCCATCCATTTCCTAACCGTGCAGGTTTACCAAGACCTTGTTTATTTCTCTAAAGAGTACGTAATTGCTTTTAATTCTGTATATTTGTAGACAGTTTATTTTCGTTCGTGTCATTTCCCTGTAGTATAACTACCCTTGAGACAAATGTACTCAACTCAAGCTCAAAGCTGACAGACAAATTGGAACGTCAGCATGATCGTCATGTTAAATATCGCAATGACGTCAACTACACAAATTAATTAAAAAACAGAAAGGGACGAGAACGGAACTAATAAAAAGTATTATTAATGTTTGGTGTGTTAATCTTTCCGCCGTCCATTTAAAACTGCGGTTAAAACCGTTGATTATGTGGGTATTAAAAAATATAAATTACCATCGCGTCCGTCCGCGCCGAGTCTTCCGCGGAACCGTAAGCTGGTGTCATCGGTGAACAAACGATCGATACGAAATCGATCTGTAATAAAATCACTTGAACAACACTAGCCGTTTTCAATTTAACACTCCCGAACGCAATTTTAGAACGCGAAACGAACGCGGCGATTCGAAGTTCAAAATTTTCAAGTGTCACTCGCGGGCGGGAAATGCGGAGGGCGGTCCGGCGCACGCGCGCTTGCCACTGAAACTGGCGGAGCGTGCCAAGCGATGCCACCACGCGTCATCACCAACGTTGGCCTCGTGTTGGCCCAACGCGCCAACGTCCCCAGTGGCCAGTTTCAGAATGTATTCAGTTTGTTTATATAGTAACCGATAGGGTGATTTTGTTTTATGTCGTTTAAACCGCCAAAGTTTGGCCAACGTCTTTTGGCGTGAATTGGGGCTATAAACTGTGTTATTTCCACGCTAGTGTAATAATATGGTTGATATCAAGCTGCTGAAGGTCTTCTTACTATGAGACATTATACAGTTACCTATAGGTACATTGTTCGTTCGTAGTGTAACTTTTCAAACTCCTGGATTATTAATGAAAAATAATATTTTCCGTTATGCTTTTTAACTGGCAACCCATACATAATAGCGGGGCAGATTTTTTTTCCTTTTATCTGTCATAAGTCTGTGAATAAATAAGATTGGGTACTAAATACAGTATTCAATGCTCATGGATGATTATCGTATCGTATCTTATCTTAATTGTGGTCTGGTTGCCCGGAAGCACGTCGACCCTTGGGATCTTTTGTCCGCCCTTGCCCTTTTGCTCTACGTACCTGACTCCTCAAATACTCCCAGAACAAGCTGGCAGATCCTGCCCATGAAGAGCTTGTAGTCCTCTGGTTTCGGATATGCCAGGACATACCCAGTAGGTCCATCCTGGTTATTTGAAATAACAAACTCACTCAAACAAACGTACTCTCTGTAACATCAGTTATCTGCCAGTGAAAGTCCTGTTGAAATCGGTCCATCGTTTCAGAGATTATCCCGAACAAATAGACGGACAGACACACAGAGAAAAAAATTAAAAATTGTTTTTCATGTAAGTAGCGTATATACTTTCATATGCATTTACCGAACACGTTATTTGGGAGTTACAAACAGTCACTTTATTTATCTGTATAGATATATTGCATTATGAACACATTTACAATACCCCTATCACGGGTTTCCCACCGTTTTCGTAATCTATACTCGCTAGCGTGTCCGTCGAATATTAGTATGAGACATTGTGCAGCGACTCCCAGCGGTGACGTGAACAACTAAAATATCTCATACAAATATTGCGAGTGACGCTAGCGAGTATAGATCATGACAGTCACAAACTAGTGATAGGGGTACTGGATTATCCAGATTAGGTACAGACGACATCAAACAAACCGAAAACACATTACTAAATACCTTTGTTCGGAGCGTGTTTACAAAACCTTTGTACTATAATGTGTTCCGGATACGTGTTTGGGAATGAGACTTAATTACTGTGAAATTCTTAATTAAGCACATGACCGAGTATGCAGCCGGTCTTTAAATAGGTACTGTGATCCTTTGAGCATGCGTTCATTCAGTAGGCCGGTCTCGCGGACCGATAAACAGATAGATATGGGCCTTACCCTAAATATAGGGTTTTCACCCAATAGCCAGGGTCTAAGAATTTGGATATGATATCCCCTACCTGTCGTAAGATTAAAAGGGGGCCGGAGGGCCTGCTAGCGGTGGTCGGGTTGGGAGCTTTGACCACCGAGCCGCGGGCCCGGGAAGGTGGCGGCGCAATGTGCTGCCTTGCACAGCGCGGTCTTCAGCTGCCCCGGGGATGTGCCCCGGCAAAGTGTGGGGGGACACCGGTGCGATCTATCAGTTTACCCCTCGTCAATAAAAAATAAGGTTTTGACACGTTAGAACGTCGTCCCCTTTGACGTTGCGTTTTGCGCTTTCTTTGGTCTTGGGGTTTGAGCCTGCAACACCAGCTACGCAAGTTCGAATCCCAGCGGCCTCTACCAAACCTCAATTCAGTAATTTCACCCCATGTGCATTACAGTAAAAGAAAACATCGTGAGGAAACCTGTATATGTCTGACAAGTAATTCAAAGACGTATGTATGATGCCTGAAAACGCGATAGACTCACCATCTGTCACGGTGGCACTTAATCATCTCTGGTGAAAAGTGGGTGATGTTATTACAACACCTCTGCCTAACCTTCGGGCAATACAGGCGTGAGTATATGTATGTATAATACTTTTTTTCGCAATAAAAGGTAGCCTGTGTCCTTTCTCAGGGTCTAAAGATTGTCTGTGGCAAATTTCATAAAAATCGGTTGGGAGGCTTAAGCGGGAAAGCGTAACAGACAGAGTTACTTTCGCATTTATAATATTAGTAGGGATATTTCATTTGATAATTTCAAATTCAAATAAAAAAAAATATTAAACATTAGGGACACCTGGAACTAGCGAAGTGTGAGGACAATATTACTTTATCTACGAGCTCAATCGTTTCAGATATCACCCCGAACAAACTAACAGACAGATTTTTTCTTTGCCTTCGTATGCTTTGCGTATTTACTTTCGTTTGCCTTTTAACTTGGAATTACAAACAGACACAATTTTATTTATCTGTATAGATAACAAATCTATAACTAGATGGAGTCTTACAGTCTATTTTCAAGCTACATATCGATCAAACATATTAGTCGGTCTGTTGCCATTTCACGGTTGAAAACAGCAAAAAATAACACACAAATAGAAACAAAATAGGTGAATGACTCCTTAATCCGAAAAAAAATCGTGTACCATTATCATTTAGTAGTATATTAGCGAATTTCCCTCGAAATATTAACTAATGCTGTTTCCCTGACACTTCCAATGAACTACAGAAGTGCCAACACTCGATGTACGACTTCAACACTGATTTATAATGATTTAACGTTTCCTGCTGACGCTACGACTAATCTTGCGAATGTGCCGTCTTCTGTCTCAATTGTACGACTTGTATTGGAAAAGGACAACTATAGATTTTTCAGAATGGGGTAAATGTTGGAGTTGAAACGCGAAATGAAGTGTTTTCTACGAAACGTAAAAGAATATGCTTCTTCAAGGAAATTATGTTGTAAATGTTACAATTTATGTTGAATCGGGTTACGAACACTTTTTGTGGGAAATATGAGAACGGATTTAGTGTCAGAACGAGCGCGATGACGCAATATCTATCTATACATCTATATCGATAGATAAAATTAAAGTGTCTGTTTGTAATTCCAAAATAAAAGCTTTTCACTAATTGCATATGAAAGTATACGTTATTGAACAAAAAAAATATGTATTAAATTTTTTCTCTTTATGTCTGTCTGTTTGTAAGGTAATCTCCGAAACGGCAGGACTGATTTTATCGGGACTAAGGGCTACTATTATCTATAAAAACGAGCAAAAAGAATACGTTCGTTTTACGGTATTATTTATTATTAATAATAGCAGCAACAGAAATACATCATCTGTGATAACTTTCAACTGTCTAACAATCACGTTGCGTGAGGTACAGCCTGCCGCGTTATTCACTAAGGTTTCTCAGCGTCGTTTCTCGCGAGGGTTGGTTTTAATCATAGGAAATTGATACAAAATATATAGAGGATAAGGTTAAATTTTCATCCTTAAGACGGAAAGCTTAATCTTAGTTGTATTGTCCCGTTTTTAACGATTTGGGTACGACCTTAAAATTACTTCTCAGCCAAATGCAACGTGTCCTTACGATGTTTTTTTTACTGAAATGGAAGTGTTTGAATTTAAGCACGCATGGGTAAGCCTCGACACGGTAATTAAAAGATACATCATTATGATAAATCGCTGGCACATACGATAAATAACTCCACTTTGCACATCACAGAGAACAAGACATTATTTATGCGAAGCCAACAACAAAACCTCTCTGTAGTTACACCAAATTAGTGCTTGTTCAAAACGTACTTTGAAATGCTCTTTATGACTTAGAAGTTATTAATAACTTGAGTGTTTATCTATACTAATATTATAAAGAGGAATTATTTATATGTAAGTATGTTTGTAACGAACTGGCTCAAAAAGTACTATACCGATTTGAAAAATTATTCATCATCTCCCTGGCCTTATCCCATACATTGTTGGAGTCGGCACTTGATTCAACCCGATGAGGCTGATCACCTGATTTTGATACGAAGCGACTGCCCCATCTGACCTTCGCAACCCCTTTAACGAGGAAAATCTGTGATCTGGGTTAAACCAGTTGTCAGACTATTTAAGGCCTTCGACTGACCTGTAACGATTGCCAAAGATGATAAATTGGCAACCGGGACCGACGGCTTAACTTGCTCTCCGAGGCACGGACGGAACTCGGGCGGTCACCCATCCAGGCTTAAGGTTGCTTAACTTCGCTGATCGAATGATATGCGCAATAGCAAAGGTGCCACGAGCTCTTCGATTTGAAAAATTATTATTATTTTAATAAATTGCAATGGATAGCTACATTATCAGCGAGAAATGTAGGCTGTATTTTATTCCCGTACTGCTACGGAAACGCGTGACGTTTTTGTAAATATTTGTCGAGATCAAATGTGATTCCAATACTGAGAGAAATGCATATAAATATTCATGTGGAGTAATACATCTTATTATATCTTTAAACGAGCATTTCTAGTATATATATATATAATCGGAATCTCGGTAACGGCGCCAACGATTTTCATGAAATTTTGCATGTTTTAGGGGCAAAAAATTGATCTAGCTAGATTTCATTTATGGAAAACATCGTTTGAACATGTTTTCAGGCACTGAAAAACTCATAAAATATCATTACAATATGACAGCAAATTTCACAAACGTGAGGCTTCCAGCTTACGGGGCGATAACGAAACTAGAGTACCACGGGAGAGACTGACGTTCACCGGTTTTATTTTTTTTTATACCTTTTTTTTGTGTGAAGAAGAAACCGAGCACAGCTCGGTCAACCAGATATTTACTATTAAAAAGAGCCGTTTGATAGGGTAGCTGACTACTACCTACTACCCAAGCGACGCAAGTTCCAGTCCCAGCAGCCTGTACAAACACTACAAATAAGGTTAATGGCGAAGCAACCATAGTGTGGACACCTGCATATGTCTGAGAAGTAATTCAAAGACGTATGACGGCGACGGCGATGGACTCGCCACCCGTCACGTTAGCACTTAATCACCTTCGGGGGAAAAGTAGGTATAGTCATTGCAACACCTCTGCTTACCTCTTCAGGGACCCTTCTGGGATGACGTGAGCATATACATAATACAGTCACATACACATTGAAAAGAGTACAAACGTGGATGGATTTTGTATGTTGATGAAATAAAAATTTGGATGTTCGTTACTAAAGCACGCGCGAACGGATTTCGATGAAATTCGAAACGAAGATAAGCTTATCAACTGGATTTGGACTTTGCTTCCGGAAAATTCCTACAGGATTGTCTATAACCGCGCTGGACTAATTTTAACACTAACTGTGCCCCGCAGTGTCACCCGCGTTTTCCAAGAGAGGTCAGCGGAAATCTAATATTCTTTTTATATAATAGTATCCAAATGTATTGTATTTTTTTCCGAGTTTAGCCGGAACAAACAGACAGACCTTTTTTTTTAAATGCTTTTACGCTGTTGACTTGAAAAGCTGTTATTTTTGAATCACATACACTTCAATTTTATTTACCTGTATAGAATATGTATATTTGTTATTTAATTTTGGAAACTTAATTGGTTTAAGTTTATTTTAAATATGTTTGGTTTAATTTATGTTGCAATAAACTGTATGTTTCCTTTACATAAATAAATAAATAAATAAATAAATAAATGTATATGTATATATAGATTAGTTAGACGAGGTCCTAAAATAGTGTTACCAAGGCTAGCAAGTGAACCCAACGACAGATAACAGTCAAAACAAATGGTGGAACACGAGGCTAATACAATGGAACTGCATTTGGCAAGGGCCCAAGTGTTAGGGCTCGCTAACACGAACAGCTCTCGACACGACACACTTCTACAAACAAATAAAAGTCATGCCATCAAAGTATAAAACGAGCAAGGTATATTTTTTAACCGATTCCGAAAAAGAAAGAGGTTCTCAATTCAGCTGTATGTCTTCTTTATGTTGGATTTGGATTGTTTTTACAACAACACTCACTTTTCACCGAATATGCCAACGTAACGGAGGGTAAATATACAACCCCTCTGCCTAACTTATCATGGAATACAGGCGTGAGCATATATACGCATATTTATGTATAGACAAATGGAGACACTTTTGTATTTGTGATATGTAAACACGTACTAAAAAATCGTACCCTGTATAAATGAATAAGGAACCTACATAAAATGCATGTAGTGAATGGAATATGTAAATTATTTCTTTCTGTGTCTTGTCCGTATCGTTACATTTAACAGTACAGCGTAGGCTAATGTCCACTTACCTAGACCTACTTCCCAGACATATACAGGTTTCCTCACTATGTTTTCCAGCACCGATAAAAATATATGGGCAAATTTAGATCTTCTTGTAAACTTGTAAGGAAAATTTACAAAAAATTTCAACATTTAAAATTTTTCCTTTTTTACCTTGTTTTTTGCATCCCTAATCAATTAGATATGCCACACGCCTATATTCGCCGAAGGGGTAGGCAGAGGTGTTGTAATAACAACACCTACTTTTATGCACACCGAATATTAAGTGCCAACGTGACAGATGGTGAGTCTATCGCCGTCTCAGGCACTTCACATACGTCTTTGAATTAATTCTCAGATATATGCAGGTTTCCTCACGATGTTTTGGGATTCGAACTTGCTTGCAGGCGACTGCTCAAACCCCAAAGCCACCACAACTCTTGTTATTTCAATACCCCCAAACCCCCTGGCTGTATAAACGTGATCATATCTGTGTGAAGATACCCTAAGTGCGGCGAGACGCGGGCTGACGCGGCGCATCCCTTTGTCACAGTGTTTCCTGATCTTGATCCCACATGACGCGAGCTCACCGACAGTGTAATTACAATTTTATTGAGCGTTGATGGATCGCCTCTTCTCAGTAAACACGCAATGGACTCCAGCTACAGTCATTTTAACGCTTTTGTGTTTTAGTGCATAATTTTTGTTTGGTTATAAACCATACAAAGATACCTAAACAAGGTCTGTAAGCCACTTACAAGTGCCGATTGGTGCTTATATTGTAGCGGCTTTTTTTGAGCATTCAGCTCCGCAAATGAAATCATCAACGTACATAACTGTCAAAAACTTGACAATGAACATAAACAAAACATTCCTGAGGTAATCACGACAGTACGGATAACAAATGTTATTCTTTGGCGGAGTATCTACAATATTTATCAAAATAGTTTGACGATCAATAAATGTACGTTATTTTAGACGATGAGTCTGGACAATCAGAACCGAAGCCAGACCTTGATACAACAGTCTACAGCCGACCTGTTGGCCAACATAATACGGTGACTCAAACATATACGTTTACTAAACGCCTTGACCATATTATATTATGTTGGCTGGAAATAACAACTGTACCTAATTGCCTATAGGTTAGTTGAAAGTAAAATGATAACCATTTATACATGTTAGGCGTTCGTTTTATATTTATGAACTGAAATATGAATACCGGTAGGGAAACTAGCCTTCTGAGAAAAGTTACATGCACGTACACACATTATATGTAAGTAACTTTTATATACACCGCATATTAAGTACGTGACAGATCGTGAGTCTATCGCCATCTCAGACATACATACGTCTTTGAGTTACTTTACAGACATATGCGGGTGTCCTCACGATGTTTTCCTTCACCGTAAAGCTGGTGGTGTAAAAACTAATACCGGCTCGGACGCTAGCCTTCTTAGGAAAGTTGTCGAGCTTAATCCAGAGATAAGAGATAATTTGGTTAAAAATAATTAGTAGATAAGTTTGTGTTGCATCTATCAGTAAATATGTTTATTATTACAATAGTAGGTTCTCAAAAAGAAAGACAAATGTAATCCTGGGATTTTTAACAAATCCGGAGTGATAGCGCTAACTGCCACGTGTTGGAGGTTGGAATTACGGTATTTGTATTGATAAAAAAATTATATAAAAAATGCTATATTTTATAAATATAATTCTCAAATGTTACATAAAATAAAAAATAATGTTCATAAATCTTGTTCTTACAATTACATTCCACTTACAAAATGGAAAAAACAATGGACGATTCAAGAAAAATACAACCGAAACTACTTACAAAATTTTAACCAAAATTTTTTTAATGTCTCCAGAAAAAAGTTTCATTTGCGTACGCTATTGATTGAAGAAATGGAAACAGATCTATGATACTGTTATTGAAACATCCAACATAAGTTTAGACACAACCTCTTAACAAAACATAGTTTAAACTATAAACCTAGACTACACCAAACTCGTATAAAAACAATTTCCATCCCTTTTGAAATCCGTATTACAAAAAGAGTCGGAACTATTTTGAAACCAAGTATTATCTAGGTTATGTTTTTTAATAAGGGGGAAAATATAGGTGTAATTTTGTACGCAACAACTAGTACAGGCTGTAGAAAGATACGTAAATAAATGGTAGGTACAAGTGCCTTCACGTCCGTCTGTCTGTAATACATGATAAAATTACTACTGCGCATTCTAAGTCAGCGCCCATAACTGGTGACGGCGCCTATATATAGGAGCAGGAAGAAACATATATGAATGACAAGTACCAGGGTTGCAGTAAGCTAAAAGAGTCTCTCTCCATCGAAGGGCGCGGCGTCGAGCTCCGGCTGGCGGCAGGCCTCGGGCGGCAGGCCCCAGCGCGGGCGAGCGCCGTTGTGGGCGTGGAAGCGCGGGATGCGGTCGTCGCGGATCATCTCGTACGCCAGCCGCGCTATGCCGCCCTGGTAGTCGCTGATGCCGGTCTTGAACAAACATGGCCGCACGTAGCCTAGAACTGGACGAAAGAACATTTTACATCTTAGCTTCATCCATCCCCCATTTCACCTGTTTTTCCAATTTCGGAAATTGTATGTCTCCCGTGCCCAAGGTTGTGATTATTTCAGTTTAGGTCCTGGTCAGGCACTTACGTCGAAAAATTTACCACTAGCGTTTTTAGAAGAACTGGCAAAAATCTCAGAGATTTGGTATATCAGTCAGTCGGGACATAACATTTTTATTAAACATATACGGATACCTTCAAAGGACGTAATTATCATAATTCCTTACGTATCACAACCCTCCAGAGACACAAAAACTCCATCCTCTTCCTAAATGTTTTAAGACCTATCGGATTAAGGTGATACCGACGATAGGAAGTATAAAATTAGCAATCAAAATATATTTGTAAGCGTGCAAACATTGTATTCAGTGCTTGTTTAGGAAACATACCTCTGACGTCACGCCGGTCCGGGGAGCATAACATTATAATAATATAATCAATGCTATTTCACAAATAATATACTAATTAGACATGGTACATAGTAATAAGTTTATAAATAATTAACTGACCCGTTTACCGACTTTAAGCAAAGTAGTTTTAGTAAAAAGTGCACGCACGTGGTTTCCTAGAGTAAACCTATATATGTCTGAAAAGTAATTCAAAGACATATGTATAATGCCTGAGATGGACCTACCCTCTGTCATGTTGACAGTTAATCATAATTCGGTGTGTGTTGCTATTACAACACCTCTGCTTACCCCTTCGGGGACGCATGATCATATTTTTATTTTTATTTTATAAGCTTTTAATTTTAATCACAAAGATAACGACGCGATGCTGGAAGGCCGAGGGTTCAATGAAACGTTATATTTTGATTTGCTGTGCCAACATATCACACACACGGATCCCGTTACAGAATACATACTCGCCAACTGATAGCGGAGAAATCTGATAAGTATATACTTCTTGAAAAAAAATAATATGTAAGCTATGTATTATCACGCTATGTAAACGAATACAACCCAAAAACTTAACCCAAAGTAACTATTCTTATACAACTTTAACAGTAGTTTAACTAGGAAGGTAGTTTACTAACTCCTAAAGTGCGTGGGCAGTGGTTCAAGAGTAGGTTTGTCCATATCTCGTTCGTAGAGCTCTCCTGCCACTTTCATCAGCTCCGTATCCTTCATAGCCAGCTTGGCCGCTGGTGGAGGAGGGGCCTCCTCCACCACTACTTCCTCTTTCTTCTCGTGGCAAGGCCTTTTCTTCTTCTCGCGAGGTTTGAACGGACGGGTCTTGAACTCTGTGTGATTTTGTTGTAAAACTTATAATAATTATAATGATCTACCGAATTTCGGCTACGGCGGCTGATCTCCACGGGGATTAGCCATTTGCGCAGAATATATTATAGTCCACAAAAGTGTGCGCAATCAGACACGACCGAGGAGAGATCAGGCGTAGGACCAACGGCTTAACGTGCTTTCCGAGGCACGGGGTGTAAACACCGTCAACTTCCAAACTCCAGGCATTTATTGTGAATTTCTTGACAGATAAACCCAATATTTATTTAGGACCCAGGAAAGGTCCTCGTGATCAGATGAACTTATTTACCAGTAGGCTAATGTGGCAGCGGTTACTAATGATAGTTTAAGTCACGACTCCCGGTGGTATGAGGGATAAAGCGCGATGGAATCTCCAGTGTCTCAAGTACTTATAGGTTTTGTTATCATCGCTTGACCTTGCCTTTGTGCGCTTTTTTTGTATGGAGAATCTGCTGCAGCATCCAAGGAGTAACAAATTCGAGTGTCGACAGTAAATCTAATTAATGCTAGAAGCTTGGGGACCAAACTTAACTGACCAGGGTCGAGGTTAGCGCAGTAGTCATTGTAGTAGGTGGACTGGCCGCGCAAACTCTTCATCGTGGCCTTAATGAACGCCTGCACCTCCTCGTCTGACCATACTTTCTGAAATTACACCCCAAACTACAAACTTTTGATAGCTACCCGCTTTCTCGGCTTTCCTTAGTTATCAGTAGAAAGTCCTGTAATGTCCGGAATAAAATAGGTATAGCGTCTATCGAGGTGAAAGCAAAATTTTAAATTATCAGGATTTTTTTCAGTAAAAAAATTTACAAATAAATGGTGTCTGTTGCTTCCGGGTACATGATGAAAAATTTATAAAAGTAGGAAATTTCATTTTCAGAACTGGTAACCCTATATTGGTTAATGTGTGCTAAGTATTAAACATGTCTAATCGATATAAAAGTGCGTCAGTTCTTCTTTCCAAAAAAACTTCAAGTACGTAGACATATTTATAGTGTAAAATATATGCGTTTTAAATAATAAAGTTTGTTAAAGTATTACTTACTGGGAGGCAAGAAGTCCATACTAACCTCCTCTGTGCCGACTTGAGAGTCTAACCATTTGCCCTCAAGTTTCGCCCATCGGTTTTCTGGACGACAGCTAAAAAAAAATACCTCGTCTTTTATGAGCAACCTACCTAGTTAGGTACTCAATTATCTTTAGCTGGATGTTGTTTATATCCAGCCCCCCATTATCGTCATTTCCTTGGGACATTGTCCTTTACTAAACAAAGCCTAAGCTCTTACACTCAGCGGGGATAGAACCCGCGGCCACTAGTTCAGCTGACGATGATTATACTGAGAATTAATCAAAGTTTCATCAAAGTCCATTCAGTTTTTGAGTGAAAGAGCAACATACATACCACACCCTCAGAACGATAGGGGCTCAACTCAAAAATTTGCGAAAATACTTAAATATGTATGTTCCTGATTTTAGACAAAATACACACAAATACGGAGAGCAGACAAAATACAATTTCATATAGGGATATCTACAAGCGAAATTAACTTTTTCAAGTTTACCAAATTGGAAATTGTTTGTCGTTGATTTACCTGCAAGTGATAATAAACAATTTTTTTTTAATTATAATTGTTTTTTACTTTAAATTTATTTATTAAATTTTGGGAAACTGTCACTGTGTTTCCCATCGTTCTATAAATCTGAAACTTTCAAATTTAGGTTATTTTTGGATTCTAAAAGGGTGATTTAGGTTACTTTTTTTAATTTTGGCTTCGGGCATCCTGGGACGTATATCTGCAGGTAAAATGATTTTATTAAAAAAAAAAGTCATGTTTTTATCTTTAAAAAATCTAACGATGATATATTTTTGATTTCAAATTTGTTAGTCGGATCGTTAGATATCCATAATCTTTTTTTTTTTTAAATTTTGATGACGTATATCAAAGTTAAAAATAATCAAAATCAAAAAAATGTCGTCTTTATTTTTCAAAAATCTAAAGATTATCTTGGATTTTTTATTTTCTTGTTCATTTATTGAATATCCTTATCTTTTGATTTTTTTGAAACTTTTGGTCCGGAAACACAAAAAAAAAGTTTGTTGTTTTAATTTTTCAACAATCTCAACATGATTTTTTTCAGATCTTTATTTTATTCATTTGCTCATTAAATATTTATATTTTTCTGTTTTTTATATCTATTTCCACGAAGAATATCAGGTAAAGCATGAAATAATTTTTTTTTTTTTACTCAATTCAATAAATTTGACTTCTAGACTGAGGGAATTTGAGAAAAATTATTCACGTTAAACAAAATTGTTTAAAAACTAATCTTTTTGTCAGTTATTTCGTGATCACGAATAATACATCGGTGTATGAATTAATCAATTCTGTAAATAACATATATTGAAGACAATTCAACTGAAAATTATTAGCCATGATTGAAGATAAAGATCAGCGAGTAAGGTAAGTATTGGGCACGTAAAATGATAAGAGTAAAATAAGGACGAACAAATTTTCCACCGTCTGTATTTCAGAAATTTTTAATTTGTCTATTATCAATCTTCCATGAACCATTTTTTATATAAATCACAGTTGTATTTATAATTATCACTTGAATCTGCTCGTAAGTTTTCTTCAAATGTTTGAGACAACTGATATGTGACCACCTCTGACAGCTTTCACATAAAACCCAATTTATTTTTTTCTAAATACGAGATACAGATCGGAAATATCTAATGAATTTTCAAGGCATTTAACCTTTAACTGCTCTCTATACTCGTTGGGGTTGAATTTCAACGGTATGATTTAATGCCCTTAATTTTTTTTTTATAATTAAAGCAACTATAATTACCGACTAAGGTAAGAGCCCCAGTAGATGCTCAGGAACCAGTACATGCTCACTCCATGTATTTGTATATCTATATTCGTCAGTATAGATATACAAACCTTACCTTACAAGAGAACATCACATTAGTTCAAAAACCGTAGCATACTAATCACACTAATATCATGTTTAAAAAAATATTATGCGTTAATAAAAAGTGATACCTTTCAAGATTTGTTCGATGAAATAGATTACGTAAATTCCGCAATTAAAACCATCCTTTTCATCTTGAGATGGATAAACCATATTTTTTATAACCCAATCATCCTTTTTGTTTTTACTGGGAATAACAGCACTGTAAATACCTTTAAAATTCGCCACATAAAATGCGGGATCTTCTTTTATTTGGCCAGAATCTAATAAATAAATCCGTTTCTCATTTAATTGGATATAAACAAGAATCCAATGAGAGTTCTGAACATGACACGGAAGAAATAGATGGGTTTTACGAGACCATTGTTTTTTCATATTAAGGTAAAAGTTCTGATCAAAACTTACTACGGAATTTTAAAAATTTTAGAGCTATTTTCACAAATAACATAAGCTATTTTTGAATGTTCTGGTGAGTGTATAATTAATGTAGTAGCACAGTAGTCATTGGTAAAGTTCAAGAGCCATGCTCTGTTATACAAAGTATTGTAATCTTCTCTGTTCAATTTCAAAATTGAATCATCATTGAGACTTTTCGTTAGAGCGACGGTATATTCACGAGAGCAGTTTGGATGATAATAATAATCTATATTTTTTATCGTACCGTTGTTATGAAATCGTTTCAACCTTTTTCCTTCTTGGGAAGGAATCCTTGGAGCTTGTTTCGACTTATCACGATTCCATGCTTCCTCTGATTGCATATTATCAGGTCATTTACAACACGTCGTTTCCGCAATGTTTTAACTTTCGGTATCGGTAAATCTAATTGTTTATACCGAGTTGAAATTGCTAGCCACCGATTATCTACGAAATGCCCAGCTTTGACAGCAATGTTTTTTTCAATTTTAACATTTTAAAAAAGTTCTCCACGGACGCATTGGATGAGTGCTTCTTCTCTTTCCGTGCAGACAGTGACCAGAGAGGAATGAAAGGAATGATTCGCATCATTGCATACTCGACGAAAGTCTTGCAGCAATTAGCATTATCTTTCAATTTATTTTCTTTTATCAAAAGCTCGGCTTTTTCCTGAATTTAATTTTTCACTGGTAGAGCATCTAAATAAAAGGGACTTGACATGTAAACCGGTTTTTTCTTCTGATCTAATTTTTTTTTAGGTTCAGTGCCATTATCTTCATTAGATTCATCGTCCGATACTTCATCTAATTCATCATCCGATTCATCATCCAATTCACAGTCTTATCTTCGGGATCATCTTCTTCATCATTACAGTCAAGATCTTCAGGAGCATAGGGCAGATTGGATAAGAACTGGAGAGAATCAAGCAACTCTTGAATCTCTTTAGGATATAAAAATATCACAAATATTGACTGCGAGCATTTCTTCAAAATTCTGTAGTCTTCTACGTGGACTAATTTAGCCATTATTCCCAAGATGAAAGCCCTCAATTTTTTTTAAGTGTTTTTTTGGAGCTTGGGGGTTTCATTAGAAACAATTGTCTGATGGACTTCATTTAAATAATCACTTACGGGTAAGTTATTAAATTCCCGAAGTAAGGCATTGATACTCACCCAAGACCAGTCAGCAGTCACATCTTGAAACGGTGGCCATAACACGTTACCCTCAGCCCAAATTCTCTTGAAAAATTTCGAACAATTGCCAATTGATTCAGCGGTATGATTATTTGTGATAATTTCTAATATTGGATATAATTTATGCTCAATATTAATGATCGCCGCATAATAATAAACTCTCTTTGACTCAGGATAGGATTTTCTAACAACGAATCCTGTAGCGTCAAAATGAAGAGTGATGTTAGGGTTATTTTGCAATAATGTTACTTGCTCAGGGATTGATAAATAGATGGTAAATGGTGGAAGATATTGTTTGATGTATGGATGTTTGAATTTACTCTTGCTTATGCGTAAAAAAATGTCAGTACAATCATCGTGATGTTTATCATTTTCGCATGCGGCTTCTGAACTTATTTCCTGCAACGTTGATAATATATGAGCGAACCCATAGTTTTTATCTCCTTTAGCTAAATTTAAATCCATATCATTTACAACTGACTGATGAACTGTACTCGGTTTTGCATGTTCCAATTTTCTTTTTAAAGTTTCGCGATTAACACCTTTGGCTGCGTAAACTAAAGGCTCGGTATGCTCAGGCTTGTCTTTAGTTTTATAAATGTTAAGAATAGTATTAAAATCAACGTCGTGTCCGCGAAATTTTAGTCTCATATTACACTTCGCATTTTATTCCAGCCAGCTTCGGTAATTCTTGGCGTAAAACATGATGGATTAAGTCCCGAGAAAAATTACCTTCGTACAACAATTTTGATTTACAAAATTCTAGTGTTTTGTAGGGGAAATAATCGTAATGTATTTTCAGTCGATCATGGGGATTTACTTTTTCCTCGTCCTCAGATGAATTGGACTGTGAGATGGATGGGGTACTGAAAGTTCGACTAAGTTGGTCTAATTCACTAGATTTTCCTTTATTTTCAGATTCTGTCGATTGACGCAACAATTTGACTCGAAGTCGAGAGTTAAATTTACTAACAAAACCATCATAATTTTTCCGCCATGCCCAAAATAGAGTTAATCGATTTTTTTTAATTCCTCCTTTTTTTATTTTATAGTGCTCAAGTAGTTGCGGAAAAAATAATTTATTTTTTGAAGGTTCAATTTTCAAATCCTCTTCTAAAATTGTTTACGATTTTTCAGTAATGTGTGTATCAGATCCTCGTAATCGAACGTCATGGTTCTTGTGATGATAAGATATCGAGATATTAAAATATGTAAATCACAAACGCTCACAGATTTTCGTATATATATCACTCGTATTGAGTGTCAATTGTTAAAAATAGTATTAAATATTAAACTTAAAGTTTCGTCGTTCAAATAATTTAAACGCAAAAATAACGCCACCTGTCAGAAAGATAAGAGTTTTGGCGGAACATTCAAACACGCCCAGTACTTACCTCAATCATAGATAATTATTTTCAGTTGAATTAAATCAGATGTTTTTTAAATTAAAGAAAAAAATTATAATTTATGTTTTTCCTGATATTCTTCGTCAAAATAGATATAAAAAACTGAAAAATATAAATATTATTATATTCCGGACCAACATTTAAAAAAAAATCAAAAGCTATTCAAGCACTAAGCAAAGGATATTCAATAAATGAACAAGAAAATAAAAATCCAAGATAAATCTACTTTACATTTTTGAAAAATAAAGACGACATTTTTTTATATTGATTTTGATTATTTTTAACTTTGATATCCGTCATCAAAATTTCAAAAAAATAAAAGATTAAAGATATCTAACGATCCGACTAACAAATTTGAAATCAAATATATATCATCTTTAGATTTTTTTAAAGACAAAAACATGATTTTTTTTAATAAAATCATTTTACCTGCAGATATACGTCCCAGAATGCCCTAAGGAAAAATTAGAAAAAGTAACTGAAATCACCCTTTTAGAATCCAAAAAAAAACTATATTTGAAAATTTCAGATTTATAGAACGATGGGAAACACAGTGACAGTTTCCCAAAATTTTATTTTTGAAGTAAACAATTTTTTTATTATCACTTGTAGGTAAATCAACGAGAAACAATTTCCAATTTGGTAAACCTGAAAAACTTAATTTCGCTTGTAGATATCCCTATCTGAAATTTTATTTTGTCTGCTGTCCGCTAAATTCAGGGACATAAATATGTTAAGATCAAAAGATAGACCTTAAAATGTAAGACACGTAACTTTAAAAAATAATAAAAAAAGAATTTTGTTTTACAAAAAATTTTCGACAATACTTAGCCTTAACTAATAATAATAATAATACTGTTCTGAGGTGCGATACATCCCCATATAGGTACACATTCTTACAAAGAGAGTTCTTAGAGTTTATAATATGATAAACAACAGGGGAGGTAGAAATAATATGAGAGACTTGGATTGAATGAGAAGGTCACGAAGAATGGTAGATGTTTTGTAATAGGAGCCAGAGTGCCTAGTGCGAGTTTCTCACTGCCACCGTCACAAGTCACCGCGTCGACGGAAACGCAGATTTGTATAGAATCGAAACAGCGCCGTCTGTCGGCCAAAAGATGACTATTGTGACCCCTTCCAAATCTGCGTTTTGTCAACGCAATGAATTGAGACGGCGATTTTAAGAAAACTCGCACTAGGCACTTAGAATGTATTAAAAATACACTTACATTAGAGTTTTCCGGATAGGATGAGGGCGATACTCATCAAAGTACTCTGTCAAGAACGACATTTTACACTGTTTTTAATTTTTACACAATTTTAAATGATTCTCATAAAATCTTCAAAAAATTACTTAAATATTTGCGCATGACAAGTCATGTCAAAATAGCTTTTTTTTTATTTACTTTTTCTAAATTGATAAAGGAGTTTCGATATCAGCAAGTTTTGGCGATGGTTCCCTGTTTGTGTAATCGACTGGCTAACAAATGATATTTCAACCAAGTTTCTTTTCTAATAAGCTTGCCGTTATTGCGGTTTTGCATGTTAGGCTCTGTTAGGGGTAACTTTATAGAGGAGTCGTCAACATTTTGATGATACCTACTTTGAAAGTGGCTACTTACTGTGCTTATTACAAAATTTTACGTCTGTCTTGATTACTGAGAAGTGAACCCCAAAACTTTGCAACATTATGGATGCTTAATTGTGACGAGGAGCGCAAAGGCTCCAGCCTGAATATTTAACAATAGGCTGCTGCATGTGACCTGTGGCAGACGATACCGTGAGTTCTAATGACGGAATAATAATAAGGTACATTCCATTAAATAATAGTGCTACCACAGCACCTGAGTAAATAAGGTAATCATTAGTTACAGATGCAGTCATGAGCGCTCAGCGGACATACGGACAGTCAGAAACAGTCTCACAAAATGTCTACTGTACATTCGATGTCAGAGCTCATAACTCGTGATGGTACCTTTACCTACATGTATTTTAACATGCCGGTTTCCAAGACTATGAAGAATAAGAAATAATGGATGGATTGTGTGCAACATGGCATGGTTAGAATGGCAGTGAATACAGGTATGACGGCTGATAGAGAGAAATGGAAGAGAAGAACACATTGCGCCGACCACAAATAAAATGGGATAAGGCAGGGGGCAGGAGGATGACGATGATGGTTTTCAAGACATAAAATAATTTTCAAATCATTAAATAAATAATGCATTCAATTTATAAATTAAATCGAAGCTAACCAAAGGTTGAGTACCCGAGCCTACCTCTCCATCCAGCACAATTTTTATACCCAAAGACTGCGTGATCAAAATAAGTAAATCACGACATCGCCGTATTTTTAGTAATGGTACTTTATCGTCAACCGACTGTTCGTTGAAGGTCAATATCGATTAATATTGTACACTAAAGTACTGGGTGTTTGGCACATGGGCCGATAGAGGGAGCTGGCGTCAAGATACATCAATTCAATTGAAAATATCTTTATTTGATTAGACTATTTACAAAGTACTTTCAAATCATCAGAACGATACAATTCCACAGTATTATACATGCTGGTCAAATCATATAAAAATATATTATATATAAGCCCATGGACACAGTTCCAGTGCACAAAATTCGATAAAAAAATTATAAAAACTAAAAGTAGGCATTACGTATAATTGTGTAGCTTGAGATGACCAGCCTCCAGCCCCCATCTTGAGAGCGAGAAAAGCCTCAGTCCGCTTGTCACGACGGGTATATACCAGACGACGTACAACCTTTGAAAAAAATCTTTGAAAAGTTGATGAACATCTGGACCCCAAGGCCGCAAACGAAACCTATTAAAATAACCTCATTGCGATTAGGGTTGTCACTTTATAATAAACATTATGGGAAAAAGGCATTAAATAAAACAACACGATAATAAATTACAATAATTATGTATTTAGTTCATCGATCGCGTCAGTCATTTATACTTTGACATTAAAAATATATGTTGCCATTTACAACACAAGGAAACCATGACATACAACTATGATTGATATAACACACCAAATGAAGATTCAAATAAAGCGGTGCACGTCTTATTTTATATCGCTTTGTAAAAACATTTGTAGACTAACTAGTCATTCCAAAAAATATATGCTTTTTATTATTTGCCGTCACAAGAACTGGTAACTTCCATGACCTTGTATTGCCATGATAGTTGAACTCTTATTATGTGACAAATGCGTATGACGTGTATAAGTTTGTCACTGTCACACAGTGTTACAAGGAAAAGACAGTTAATGCTGACTGTATGGTTATTTATTAAAGATCTTAAGCTCAAACATTCTGATAGTTTAAGAAACATTACATACAATGTAACGTACCGTAAGACACTTTGGAAATATAACAACTAAATACTAAAATTACATTCTCCTTAACCGAATTAAAACAAGATTTCAAAACAGATGTACAATCTTGGATTACGCTAAAATGATTTCTAGCTCCCGCGTTACGTCGTCATTAAAATAAATTCCTAACATATTGGAGTTATACACACCTTACCCACATTGATTTTACTTTGTATAACAGTTAACGATTAAAATAGGATTACAAATTTAAAACCGCCATTTTGTATTTCCCTTTCTGTCATTTTTAAGACGTCAGAGCTAGATGGAAATACAAAATGGCGAATGTTATATCCTATTCTCTATTTGAAAATTCAATAATGTTAGGCAAAGAGAATACAATAAAAAAAATTGAGACAAACAGGAGAGCAGAAAATAAATATTTATTTATCTAGCCCAACTATTCATAATAGCCGAATCCCCCCCCTCTTTACAGTTATATGATATCGATATGAAACTGCCAAAAGATATAGCAAAAAAACTTACAATAGTCTTAATAGGTATTGCGTTTGCGTCATATATCTACGTATATAAACGAGAAACCAAATATTTTATCCGTAATTTAAGGTTGCCATATCCTGTTGAAAAAACATCGCCACTCGATCTAGCTCCATCTTGCGATTCTATAGACTGATGTAATCCACTAGTCGATCTGCCCGGCTACGAACGGGTTATATGCGTGTATTTCAGACTATCTACAAATATAATTTGAGTTCAGGAAAAACATTTTCATAAATGTATCTGTGACATGATGTATTGCTATACAGATGCATACTAAACCACATGTTAGGTATAGACGTTGAAAAACAATTCCGTAGAATCCAAATGAGAACATAGCAGACAAATTAATAAAAGTGATAGATATTAAATTAAAACAAATATTTGCTCCAGTGTCAGCAAGATTATGAATTATTTAATATGTTCATCTCACAAAACAAGTATTTCTACACATTAAATATTTTCACAGAGCGATTTATTTTATTAAAAATATATTTTTTCCACAAAACATTCTTAATACTGTTAATACAATAACCACTTTAGATTTACATGCAACTTTATTGGAGAAATATGTTTGTTAGTATTTTACAAATGCAATATATTTACAGCAACTATATTAATAACCACATTTGAATAACGGTAATCATTAATTATTGACATTCAATCGTTTGTACTAATTATTTGAAATAAAGTGTTTTTTCCAATTATTAAAATACGTGCACAATAAATGTATACCTCGCTCTTTCTCGCCTATTTGTAATGCTGAGTGTAAGAACAAATCAACAGTAGTTATGGGATCAATCATATATTATGATTAATCCTTTATCATCAAATTGATACAATATGTCTATTAATGATTTTCATTTATACATTCATGGGATTGGTTTCGATTTCGACTCACCTTGTTACTTATAAATCCGTCTCACAGTTGCGCTCTTAAATGCGATTTAGCGTTGAGGAATTCATAAATAAATAAAAAAATTCGCTCACGCCATCCCAGAAGGGTCCCCGAAGGGGTAAGCAGAGGTGTTGTAACAACAACACGCACATTTCACCGAATATGATTAAGTGCCATCGTGACAGAGGGGGTGTCCATCGTCGTCTCCGGCACTATACATACGTCTTTGAATTACTTCTCTGAGATCTCATGCAGGTTTAATTACAGCACATATTTTTTTTGAAAAACTTATTGCAACATGCCCCGCTGGGATATGGTTGAGGAATTTCTAGTATTTATAAGTAGGAGGGCAGTAGAAAAAGTTGTTTCAACAGGTGTAACGGTTATAACAATGCTGTTAAAGATTTTCTCATGCAATGATACAGTATAAATGCACATTATCAACGATTAAATCGATATTATACTTAATTATAACAAAATGACTGCTCTGTCAGTTAGAATAGAGACGTTCATAATCAATCGTTTTGAAGTACTTATAAACACATAACCTAAGATAATCCTTGGCTTAAAAGTAGTACCATCTCTTTTTGTTATACCGATTTCAAAAGGGATGGATATAGTTTTATTCCGAGCTTGGTCTAGTCTAGCAGTATTCGAACATATTCGACAAACTACGGCTTATAACCTTATTACAAGCTTTTCACCGATTTCATAATCTCCTCGCTAGCGTCAACGACAATACTTGTATGAGATATTTTAGTTCTGCCCGTCACCGCTGGTAGGCGCTGCACAATCCCTCATACATATATTAAAGACGCTAGTATAGAATAGGTGAACAGTGGCAAGCTCGTGATAGGGGAACTGATAAAATTTTAAACAGGAAGAGTTTATACAAGTGACCAATAGATGTTGTCAGTATTAGGGATTTAAAAGGTACATTTAAAAGCGCGAGGGTTTATATTGGAATTTTATTCAACTGGATACATAGCATAAACAGGAACGATGCAGCGCGTACTTGCGTATTGGGACTAATTTTATACGCTATGTGTATTAACGAGGGGAAGTAGATAGACAAAACATAACATTTTAAAAGCATGCGAGCGTAGCTGATAATAACGAACAGAGGGCCTGGTGCTAATTTCTCCGCGTCGACTTAAACGCAGATTTGTATAGGATCGAAACAGCGCCGTCTGTCGCCCTAAAGATGGCACTATTGTGAGCACATACAATTCTACGTTTACGTCGACGCGAAGACTTGTGACGATTTTAAGAAAATTCGCACTATGCACTCTTAAATCAGTGAAAATATGACTGTAACTACATAATACATTCATAGTATAGCTGTCTCGCTACACTTGTAACAATTTGTAACGTGTAATAACTTCACTAAGCAATTACCGTAGATGGCGAGTCGGGTGTCCAAGTAATGGATAGTAAATTATGAGGGGGTGAAGCTTGCCATTGGACTTTTAAGCCACAAAAGGTTTACGAGATATGATAACGCTGCAACAATCATTTATAGTGAGGGTGTTTTCCTTCATTTATACAGGATCTGGACTCTTGAGAACATTTCTGGCTCACGACATTGGGAGTTAATACATATCAATTAAAATATCCTAATCTATATTTTTAATTTTTTCGTCGTTATACTTACTTACTACTTATTTATATGGTAAAGTATAGTTGTTAGATTTTTATAAGGGTTTGATGTATATTGTATTCATATATTCATATGTGGAACATAAGATAAAACTTAATTTTGTTTTAAAATGAAATTCTGATAACTATACTAGCAAGTATAAAAACGAAAAAAAATTAAAAATATAATGGAGGTTGGCGCGCAGCGATGGCCGGAGGCCGGATGGTATGTCGCTGGTGCCGTGGAGATTGGGCCGCTGGTGTGGGATGCCACGTGTGGCGATACGTTGGCTCCGTCCCATCTCCCCGGCACTGCTGTGGCGGCCGGTGCTGCTGCTGTTCAGCAGGAGTGCCTCAAGCATAGGAAATATGCTTGCATTGGTCAAGGGTACATATTTTCTGCGTTTGCGGTTGAAACTCTGGGACCTTGGGGTCCAGATGCTCATCAACTTTTCAAAGAGGTTGCACGTCGTCTGGTAGAAGCTTCTCGTGACAAGCGGGCTGGGGCTTTTCTCGCTCAGAGAATCAGCATTGCTATTCAACGTGGCAATGCTGCCAGCCTTCTTGGCAAGATCCCGAGAAACACCGATTTGGCCCAAGTTTTCTAAATTATTTTTAAATTGATATGTACCACCAACCGATGCTTAGTGCCAGAAATGTTCGTTTAAAAAGTGTAGTCTAAGTATATTTAGTGAGGGTGTGTGTGTGTGTGTGTGTGTATCAGAACCTGGCGCGGATGTAGACGGCGGCCACGTCGTGGTTGGCGTAGCCGAGGCGCTTGGCGTGCTTGAACAGCTCGTTGGACGCCGCCGTCAGCGGCAGCGACTGCTCCAGCGCGTCGCCCAGCGCCAGCGCCAGCCGCAGGTCCTTCTGCAGGTGGCCCAGGCCCTGGTGCGTCGAGTACATCGACTCGATCATCGCTGCGAAACGACACTACACTGTACTCGCATTCTTAGCGGAACAATCGAGCGGGACTGCGAGGCCGGCGCGGCCAGTGTACGAAGCGGTAGTTACCTCGTCCCTTCAGTATGAGGTGCGGGGAGGCGAGCGGCGTGAGGGCGAGCACGTCGAGCAGGTCGGCCTGCGAGAGGCCGGCGCGGTCGGCCAGCGCCAGTCCCTCGGCCAGGGCGGCCAGCGACACGCCGCCCACCACCTGCAGCACCGAGTTCATCTTCGACGCGTTGCCGATGTCGCCTGCGCACAACACCACACTCTTACTTACCCATACAAATATACGCTTATTAAGCAGTAGTGACGCCACAAGCGTTACGCTGTGAGTAAATCCACATTACTTCACTAAAGAAACACAATGAAATTATCAATCTCTTACGTGGTGACCTTTTATAGCTCGTGCTCGATCTCGGTAAATTATAACCGAAGCACCCAAAAAAGACTAAACATTTTTTGTAATACGGCTAGCGATCCTGTCTGTAAGTATTGGATTACATATTTCACAAAATACATAAATACTATGTCTTAAAATTACCACACATATTATATTTTTTATGCAAGATACATGCTTTGTTTCGCAATGCTTTAAATGGTAAGGTATATATACGAACACAATCTGAAGCATACAACAAACATATTATATATGTAACAATTCTCACAGCACAATAATATAACTCATATTAAAACTAAATAAAAAAAATATTTGGTCGCTTGGATTTAGTCGTTGACAGTTAAAAAAGAAAAAAGTGCAAAGTATGCTAAACAATAAGATGCATATTTCATACAAAAAATCTACAGCATTTAAAATAAAAAGAATATGAGTGAAAATGAATAGATTTTATACATGCAGGAAGTAAAAATTTGCACAAAACATGCCATTAACATTATAACAGGCACAAATTGTCAAATTCACACAACCAGAATCACAATGCAATGCAGGCATCCAAAATTATGCAAGGGAAGAACCATTCAAATATTTAAGCCTCTTCTAATTTATATAAAATAAAAAAAATAATATGATCACGCCATCCCAGAAGGGTCCCCGAAGGGGTAAGCAGAGGTGTTGTAACTACACCCACATTTGAACGAATATGATCAAGTGCCAACGTGACAGAGGGTGAGTCCATCGCCGTCTCAGGCACTATACATACGTCTATGAATTGCTTCTCAGACATATGCAGGTTTCCTCACGATGTTTTTCTTCACCGTAAAGCACGTGGTGTGAAATAACTGCACATTAGTTTTTTAGAAAAATTGGTACAGGCCCCGCTGGGATTCGAACTTGCGTCGCTTGCGTAGCAGGCGACTGCTCTAACCCCGAGGCCACCACGGCTTTTTCTAATTTTTTAATCTATTATTTGCTAACAAAATACATAGTTGTGATGCATGCTATCTATAGTATTATTATATAAAGATTAAAGATTTTATAAAGTGTTTGTAACGAATTGGCTCAAAAAGTACAGGACCGATCATGAAAATTCTTTCAGCAATGGATAGCTACATCATCAGCGAGTAACATAGGCTATTTTTTATCCCCGTATTCCCACGGGAATGGGTAATACGCGGGTAAAACCGCGTGACGTCCGCTAGTCTAAATATAAAAAGCTGGATGATAATAAAAAATGCAATATGATATCGTAATTTGAACTCATAGCACAGTGTAATAAGCGCGATAATTGTCAACGTCCAAGTTTCCTCGCGCCAATAACCGGAGAAGCTGACTACTACCAAGGTAAAAGGAGTTCTTGCTCATCGCCTTGAAGCACGACTGGCAGTCGTCGAACAGCGAGCGGTCCCCGGCCGCCAGGATGATCAGCGTGCCTTCCTCCGCTTGGGTCTTGGACCCTTGGATCTGGAAATTACATTAAAACATGTAGACAAGTACAACATGAGAGGCTCTCCACACCTTTTCTGGGGTTACAAGCCAGTTTAAAATGACACACGGTATTAACCTATTGGACAATAACTAAATTATACAGAGCCCACGAGATTATAACAAAGTATACATACATATGCTCACGCCTGTATTCCCCGAGGGGGTAGATGATTAAAGTGCCCACGTGACAGTTGAGGTGACACTATCGCCGCCGTGTTTTCCTTCACTTTTTTAATTAAAATGCTTTCGGAGTGTTCAATATATCGATTTTTTGGAAAAATATCATTACTATTAATAATATTTTTCTGAGATCTATTATGACTCTGACCTATCACCCAGTTTCGTTTTGAAGTCGGCTGGCGGGAAACCCGAGAAACAATGCTTCAAATGAATGAATGAATGAATGAATGAATGAATGAATGAATGAATGAAAACTACTGTAATGAATACCTGTGCTTCTAGGTACCGGCCACCCTTCCCACTGATGGCCTCCACGATGTCATGGGAGGTGTCCGCGTCTATTGACGTCATCTCCACGTAGCCCTTCGACTCCAGCGACGGACAGTGCAGCACGCCGCAGTTGCCGAATACCATCTGCAATTATATATAATACTATCTATCACATACACATAAATAAAATTGAAGTGTCTGTTATTAATTCCAAATTAACAGCTTCACTCATGTACATATTAACGTATATAGATAACACAGAACGTCGGCTGGTCGGAATTATCAATTAAAAAATATATCCTCACGCATATTAGTTTTTAGAAAAACTCATTGGTATAGGCCCGCTGGGATTGGAACTTGCGTCGCTTGAGTAGCAGGCGACTGCTCAAACCACGAGGCCACCACGGCTCTCAATTATCAATTTAAAAATATTTAAAATAAAAAATCTCTATCTTTCTAAAACTTTTCGTCACTGTTATCACTTAAGATTAATTTTTGTGCTAAATAGTTGTTATTAGAAATTACAAAAGGCTCGATGCTGTGGATGATATGTGGTAAATAAGACACTGCTTATTTTCGTTGTAAAATTAAATACTAAGAATTATAATACCTCAAAAATTTATAAATAATAAAATAAACAACGACAAATAAAAAATAATATAAAGGGTACCTTTTATTTTATTTTCAAATTTAAATTTCACCTTAGCCGATGTACTGTGACAAATATATGCGTCAAAAAAGTCGAGACCATACGGTACCACTTCGGTACTTATATGAAAAAACTATTTTTTAAATCTCTGTTTGTTTGTCCGTCTATGTCATCATGTCACTCTGCCTATTTGAAAGTACTTTGTCTTTACTTTGAAAAGTCTTTGCAAAAAAGTTTAAATATATTTTTGAGTCTGAATTTGATAATTAAAACCACTCGGTTTGAATTATCAAATTCCACCACGGCTCACGCAAACATAAATAGCTTAAATAGCCTTCTGTAGCTTCTAGATATATATCAATCGGTTTCTGGATAGGCAAATCAATGCCCTATTCCAAAGGTAAATTGGTTTATTTCCGTCTAACCCGGATGTAGATCATAAAAGGTCAATGTCAAATGTCCATAGCTAAACCTACGCAGGTGACCTTTGGACACATTTGCCGTAAAATTGTGCCTTTATGGATAAAACAAATTGGATGTGAATGACGTCACTGGTGTCGGCGAAATTTTTGCTATGGAAATAAAGCATCCACTAGCTCCTGCCCGCGACTTCGTCTGCGTGGTATAGTAACTAATGTTAACTTAATTTAATCCGCGATTGGTCTTGATAATTGAGCTATCTAACTCTGAAATAATTTTCAAATCGTACCAGTACAAAAAAACTCATCCGCTTTATATATTTGTATGGATATGTACAGTACAGTGCCTTATGTAGGCATTGTAATATTCTATCCTAACAAAAGATTCTACCAGCATAGTTCTATTACAATGAAAAATTGGCTTCTAAGTGATATCCGTAAGTAATTATTAAAAACTAACTTTTTTGTGTGTCCATACCAAAACGAATGTACCTACGCGCCACATTGTTATGTACTTAACCTGCCTACCTACCTACTTATTGTTTATGCCTACCCAATATGAAAATCCAATGCACGCACGCCCCTGGACCTGTACCACCCGTAAGTACCCAAGTATGGGTGGTACAGCCACTTTGGAACCACTTAGAACTATAATGTCTACAAATTAAGGTATATTTTACCTCTTTAGCCGCCTGAGGGTCTGCGACGCAGGAGAAGGTGATGTCTGCCTCTTCGACCACATCGCAGGGAGTCACGGCGATCGTGGCGCCCACCTTCTCGAAGTCTTTACACTGTTGACAAGAATTAAAATGAGTTTAATATTAATTAACGGTAAAATGATAATTATGAATTATTAAGAGCCGATGTGGCCTTGGGGTTTGAGAAGTCGCCTGCTAAGCAAGCGACGCAAACTCGAATCGGGCCTGTACCGATGAGTTTTTCTAAAAAAAAACTTATGTGCGATGATTTCACACCACGTGCACGATGTTTTCACCGTAAACATCGTGAGGAAACCTGCATATGTCTGAGAAGTAATTCAAAGGAGTATGTCTAGTGCCTGAGACGGCGATACTCACCATCTGTCACGTTGGCAATTAATCATATCCGGTGAAAAGTGGGTGTTGTTATCACAACACCTCTGCCTACCTCTTCGAGGCGAGACAGGCGTGAGCATATGTATGTAATGAGTACCTAATAAAATATAGCACAATAATCATTCAGAAAAATTACATTATGTAAATTATGCGATTCAAAAGTGTGTACAAAAATATCTTAAGGTCAATTATATTAAAAAGTAAGATATCTTGGGTACCCACTCCCCATGATAATGGTTCAATCCAACATTTACAATATTGAAAACATTTATTTAACGCCATCTATCGAAAGCATTTGAAACTACAGTTTCGCGCTCGCGACGCTAGATGTCGCCCAGAGTCGTTCCAACGCCGGCTAGCCCGCAATCAATAAACGCCACGCCGCGCGCCGCGTCAACGACCCCAACATTGCATTGGCCGCTTGAAGCCACGCGCCGCCATTTTGATAACGGCTCCTATTCGA
The DNA here is from genome assembly GCA_929442735.1 of Watsonalla binaria. Lineage (NCBI taxonomy): Eukaryota > Metazoa > Arthropoda > Insecta > Lepidoptera > Drepanidae > Watsonalla > Watsonalla binaria. The sequence continues at coordinate 8,756,026 of OV838938.1, forward strand.
CACAACTCACACCCACAGACGAACAGCACCGCAACAATGAAAGTTCTACGGTTGCTAGCGAGATGTTCCGCTCTGTGTCCGTTGATGGAACACGCATAGTGTATGTAGGTAAAATGCATTGATGGTCTCATTGCAAGTAGCGTTACAAAAAAATCTTTAGGTACTTATTTCGATTGAATTGAAGCGCGTGTATACCATAAAATCAAGCAGATATTCTGCAATCAATAGCTTTACCCCCTTCCTTTTGGCATGACGCTGGTTAGCTTATACGTTTTAAAATCAGATTATTATTTAGCAGAAATAAAAAACTGATTCTTTATCCTTAAATTTTGTTGATGTAGCGAATCATATCTACGTCACTTAAGAAAAACTTATAATTGTTAAACAATGCAGAAATAAACGGTATGAATAGTTCTGTTTATTTTAAAATACTTCCCCGGGTTTTTGTCATTATGCAAATTAATTGGGTAAGTACATGTTCACACAAATTCCTAAAAACCGTTGGGTGCCAAATGCATTGTTCTTTTGTTTGAAGTTATCCAGCAGCACAGCGCCAAGTTAGCAAGCTTAACAAGATACAATCATTTTCAGCAATTTAGAAATCTAACATAAAAAAGTAATTTCGAAAATTTGCAGCGGGACATTCTTACGATTTTTTTAATAGAAATTCCTTATCGCGTTGATGACAGATCAAAGACAAAATAATAAATGCAATATAAATATTAATTCAAGTTAATTTAACGCTTCCTATCCTACCTGACTGAAGCCACTCGAGCGACATATTTCAACGATGTTTTTTATCGGACGAACAGCTGCGAGGGTGGACAGACACCCAACTGCCGTTAAAGGTCTGGCAGATAGTTTATTTAGCGTATCTAAATGAACTTCAAAGTTCATACACCCCCGCAGAGTCAATGCTATTGTTATACAAACACGTCCAAAAGAGGAACGCACAACTCCACCCGATGCTGCTTTAGGAGTGACTTTTATAAATATTTACTTCTCATTTTTATTGGAAATGTGTTTGCATCAAACTCAAACTCAAACTCAAAATATCTTTATTTGATTAGACTTCTTACAAAGTACTTTCAAATCGTCAGAAGGACACAAAATACATTATACATGATTATAAATGTTACCACCGGGTTCGGAAGGTAGCTTTTGTTGAGAAGAACCCGGCAAGAAACTCAACAATTACTCTTTTAAAAAAATATATATTATACAATGTTTTTGGTTACAGTATTTATATCTCATGAATATAAGCCCATGGGACACAGCACAAATGCTCAATTGTCAAATATAATAACTAAAATATTACAAATATTTGTGAGCATGGCAAATTCCAGCCAGTCAAAGCAAAGATCAAACTAAGATTAATTAATTGTAGCAAAAGTACAGTGCCAATGGGATTATTTACAATAATTTTTCGACAAAGATACATCCCAGGGTTCCTTATCACAAATATAATCACTTACAGAATAATATCCTTTTTTGAGCAAAACTCCTTTGATGGTCTCTTTAAATTTATTGAAGGGCAAGTTTACAATTTCTGTTGGTAATTTATTATAGAAGCGTGTGCACTGTCCTAAAAATGATCCATCAAAGGTTCGAGTGTAAAGCGTCGTCTGGTGGAATTCGCGACAGCGATAGCTGGAGGCAAGGTCGTGGGGTGTTTGCACAGATGCAGTCATTGTATGTGTTCGATACGTCGCCGCTTCGATAGGAAACAACCCACACGCTGCGAAATGTTACGACCTACATACTCAGCTGTAACCAACGGTTTGGTAGCGTGCGCATTGCTAGCGGCCAGCGGGGAAGTATCTGTACCTACCATATTACTACCTTGTGCTAGTCCTAATTCAGTAATCTTCACTAGAACATTGTGAGTAATTTACTCCAGTTGTGCAGCTATGCTTTTGCTATCACCATCAGGATTTGATTTAAAATCATAAACGGTTCTGGAGACAAATCGATTATAGAGTTGATGATAGATTTCTAGATTTAGAAATAAATATCAAAATGGAAATGCACATTCAAATAGTCCCAATGATTAAAAATTCTAGAAATTACTAGAAGTAGAGACTTAAAAAACGTGTGAATTTACAAGCTACGCATTGAATGACGCACACATGACCAATGACGTCAACGATTCCTAATCGGATTATGTGAAGCCCTACAGATTTGCCTATTTTTTTTGTTAAAGATCTAGGAGATAGTAGATTTTGCCCAGCATTAATAACCTCTTGTTAAGGTAATTTATAGAAGTTAATTATAAAGGATATGCATGAGAATGTTAAGACAAAGTAATCGGCGCTTCAACTGAAGAAAATAAGTTTCAATAGATACTAGCTGCCTCGCTTCCTGCTTCACACGGACAGAAATGATTTATTTGAGACGGAAACGATTGCAATTTATACTTTTTAGTGATTGGAAAACTTTCGCATTAAAGATTAAGGTGTGCCTGAAACATAAGAAACGATCAAGTTTTTTTTTAAATTATTTATTTATATTCTTGAAATTGTATAAAATTTTTGAAAAGAGTAATTACTGAGTTTCTTGCCAGGTTCTTCTCAGTAAAAACAACCTTCCGAACCTGGCGGTAGCATGTATAATCCTGTATAATTATGTCATTCTGACGATTTGAAAGTACTATCGAATAAAGATACTTTTGACTTTGACTTTGACGATTATACCAATATTGAATAGGTGAACACTTACACACAGGTATTACAACACTTCTGCCTACCCCTTCGGGGAATTCAGGCGTGAGCATATGTATGTATGAACAGGTAAAGAGGATCGCTTCTCGCTCGAAGCCTGGCCACACAATAAATCAATATATTGCAACACACGGTATCTGCTATCATTAACTTATTCATCAATAAACCTGCAAGGTATACTAAATTTTACATTAGGTTTTGATGTAATAGACATTAGTTTCGCAATTGACACGGAATTAATATTATTGTTTATGCTATTTCAAACTCTATTGTAATGGCATTGTTTGGAGTTGGTAATGATAATAGCGTGTCTAATGTTAACGAGTACTAGAACAAATGAAGAATGTGTTTCTTGTTTGCTTCGATACCAAGCAATTGGAGCGTACATTAATCAATAAAGCGAGCTGTGATCTATATTCTTAGCGTTTGCGTTAGTAAACAAAAACTATTCAAAGTTAGACAATAACTCCTATTCTAAACTTGAACTTAATCACTTTATATCTCTACAGATAAATAAAATGGAAGTGTCTGCTCGTAATCTAAAAATAACAGCTCTTCACTAAGTGCATATGTAACTAAATCCGGACAAACTTAAGTACGTGAAGAACAAGTATCATTTTATTAACATGAAATATGGTCACAAAAGATGTTGTTTAAAAGTAGAGGTACATAACATGTCTCACCTATTTAAAAAAAACCATCAAAGAAAATAATTTAAAAAAGAAACTCTGTCCATCTATTTAGTCCGGCTAATCTCAGAAACGACTGGACCGCTGGATCATCATCTCCCTGGCCTTATCCCATACACTGTTGGGGTCGGCATTTGAATTAACCCGATGTGGCTGATCACTTGATTTGTATACGACTGCCATCTGACCTTCGCAACCCCTTTAACGAGGAAAATCTGTGTTCTGGGTTAAACCAGTTGTCAACTATTTTAGGCCTCCGACTGACCTGTAACGACTGCCAAAGATGATAAATTGGCAACCGGGACCGACGACTTAACGTGCTCTCAGAGGCACGGAGTGAACTCGGGCGGATACCCATCCAATCACTGGCTAGGGCTAGGGTTGCTTAACTTCGGTGATCGAATGATATGCGCAACGGCTGTACCGCTGGATAAGGAGTAAAATTATCATTAACATTGTTTTTATTATTAAAATCCTACGTGGGTAAATCCGCGGGTTAAACTAGTAATAAATAAACAAAGCATGAGTAATGTAGCAGTAAGGCTAATAGACAGCTGGATATCCAATATCCACCCCCGGCCGATTTGTGGGGTCAAGGTGTTTCGATAACTTTAGCAATGGCTTCAGATTACGAGGCACGTTGTTTGAAAAAAGTTACCTACTATTCATGAGCCATTGATTTAAAGATGTTTTAATCGTTTTATTAATCGTTCACACAAAATAATATGCTTAAACGAACTCTCAGTTTTTTGGTAGCTTCATCTAGATTCCGGTTTTATAGACTCCGTTTCGCTTGATTGTAACTGTGCCAACACTGACAAGTGTATTGACGGTGAGCATCCAATAATCAAACAAATCAATTGCTTTACAAAAATACATGACTAGCCAAAGAAAGCAAATCGTTACACCGTCGCAGGAAGCAGGCGCATTGTTTGTAGGTCATACATGATCTTTCACCGTTCCAACACGCACCTTAGACAATGGGCGCGATTCTCAAAAGATTCTGTTTTGAGTCCAAACTAAAACAACATTTTTACGGACCTTTCTTTAACCGAATTGTATGGTATGGCGCGTTAGAACTGTCGACTTTGTATCGACATTCAATTGTTACACGGACGTAGTTGTCTCAGAAAAGTTAGTTATCAAGTTAGGCAAGTGAAAACGATGGTTAAAGCGCGCCAATGTGGTTATTAAAATTTACTTTGATTGTTAAATAATTTGAGAATGCCGTGGTAGTAGCTTTGCTTCGTGTAAACCTTACAGGCCCACTAAATAAGATCGGATGCTAACCTCAACATTAGATAATGGTTGGCCAATAACGATGTTATTCACTTTCTTTTTTTGGCCCCTAGAACGAGACGACGCGTAGAACGGCTCTTGGGCTAAGACTAATGGCGTTGGGGTTAGTCGCCTACGACGCAAGCAACGCAAGTTCGAATCCCAGCGGGGCCTGTACCAATGAGTTTTTAACACCACGTGCTTTACTGTAAAGGGAACGACGCCGGAAAGTCTGAAAAGAAATTCAAAGACGTATGTATAAGGCCTGAGACGGCGATAGACTCATACGACGGCACTTTGTCTTAATCGGTGATCAGCGGGTCTTTTATAATACAACACCTCTGTCTACCGCTTCAGGGAATGCAGCCGTGAACATATGTATGTAGATATTACATAGAACTGAACAGCATTTCACACTCAGCCCTGAGCGGTTTCTATTCATAAGCCATGATAGTTTACCATTACTCAAAATGAAAGATCTACTTGTACTAATACGTATTGTTTAGTGCAAAGGTGTTAACAATAGGTCTTGTAACAAGGTTACATTTCGCACTGCATAACGTGTGGTACACAATGGAGTTTAGGTGTTAGTTGCGTTCAGTGAGTGAGCCAAAACTAACGCAATGATATAACCTTTCACAAACTTACGTAACAAAGGCTTTGAGCAGAGGCGTATTCAAGTTACACTTAAGAAGGATTTAGGAACACATACATATCTGAGTATCGATCAACATATCAAATACTTATCTGGACCAGAGTTACATGTTTCTTCATCCACACATCCAAAAAAATAAGATTTTTAAGAAGCAACGTTAGACTCCAATATGGGGACGTGTGGACCAAGATGGGGGAGTGTGAAGACGGTCGAATTAATTGGAATGAGACGTGTCGCGCCAGTTTAATATAGGAATCCACCTGTCTGGGAGAGCTCGCGAAGTCGCGAAATAATATTTGGACCAAGGCCATTACGACTATTGCAAGAAAGCAGGTGAAAGCTATTTGTTCATTAACGCAATTCAACAGCTTCTTCCTTATACTTGCTAAATATTTATATTTACAATATTATTTCACGTAGACCCTAAACATACACTTACATATTCTGGTGTATCAGAAAAATATATTATTTAGTTCTGTCACAAAGTGTCACAACAATATTAATAAATTGTACTGTTAGTATACATTTTCCAAGCAACTCCGGATAATTCTTCATCATACAATGTAATAAATGTGAGAGTGTTTGTCGATTTGTCCTTCTTCACGAGGCAAAAGAATGGATCATTTCGACGTGATCTTTCCTCAGATATCAAACACTGGATTCCAATATATATTTTACCGCGATATTTTATTATAAAAGATAAGATATTTTACCAAAAAAATAGTCAATTTCCTAATCCTTATAATGTGTAAATAGAGAAGGGTCTGTCTGTCTGTCCGCTTACCCTTAGCATGGCTGAAAAGATTTTGCCAATGGATTTTAACTCAGAATCGACTCGATATTAGAGGCATATCACCGTTGTCTCATTGCACATTTGATAGTCACAATCTCTAAAAATATATATTTATTTATACTAGATTATAGTTCATTTTAACTCATAGCCTATCCTATCGCTTCGTTATCGAAAGATAAACAATACTCAATCAATGAGCCAAATTTTCCGTGATCCAATTTAGTTAGAAACACTAAACATTTTCTAGACTGTTATTTATTATGCAGTTCTATTTTGAAATAAATACGGTGTATTTTTCCCGATGACAGATGTAAACATTCTGATTGATGAAATTAGTATCTCTCGTCGCTTCTTGGTAGAAGTTTCTTCAAAGCCAGATCTGAGGCCGAACCATTCTCATTATTCCGGGTCCAGGGACTGATGTTTATGGCGTGTCTGTCTCGGTCACTCAGTGGTATGACCATCACAATAAGGGTTGCTTCTCTAAAATCAATATACTTTGTATACCAATACTGTGCCCCGCAGTTTCACCCGCGTAGATTTAATGCCATGGGTGCCCCGCGGAGCCCTATTTTTTTCTCGTGACATTAGCTATCTGCCAGTGAAAGGCCCAGACGTTTCGGAGATTAGCCGGACCAGACGGCGAAACGTTTTATAAATTGATTATAAATTACAAACAGACCCTTCAATTTTATTTATCTGTATAGATGTATAGATGGTGACAAACAATCGTAGTCCGCCTGATGGTAAGTGACTACCAAATCAAATGGAAAAAAAATTAACATAAGTTTACAGTTTCCGAGGTCCTGCCAGGAGAAGGAACGGCAAAACTAACTCCCCGGTTTTTTATTACATGACCCTTACATGGCCCTTTTTTTGAATGAGGTTGTTTTGGTACAATTGCATTGAAGAGTAAGCAACTCATAAAACTCATTACCGCAGCCTATGAACACTTACGACACTGCCTAGAAAATAATAGAATATATAAGCTAACATTAATGAAATTCTCTTATTGCAGCTTACTAGCTCAACGCCTCTATCTACTAATAATTTGGTTTAAAAAATAAACCATGTACCATTTATATTGTCAGTTTCATCTTTTCATATTTTCATTGGACGATACAGAAATTGTCAGAATAGTACAATGCGGAGGTTATCAAGAATTGATAATATTATAAGCAAACAAACAAGTTCCATCCCGGCGTGCCGACAGAAATAGATAATCGATCGATGCCAACGGCAACAAGCTGCAAAAAATAGAATCATTACACATGATTTGTAAGTCACTATAAATTGAGAAGCTTAGATCTTCGTCTCTCTTGGCACGAAACCCAATTCAAAGATGCAAATATGTTGTTAATTATTACAGTCTGACAGAACAATACACGAACACAGGAAGCAGTAGATTAGCATTTAGCAAGTAAATTTCGAAGTGACGCTTGATAAATAAGAAACTTAAACAAAACAAGAAAGAGCCGTGGTGGCCTTGAGGTTTGAGCAGTCGCCTGCTACACAAGCGACGCAAGTTCGAATCGCAGCGGGACCAATGAGTTTTTCTAAAAAACTTATGTACAGTGATTTCACACCACGTGCTTTGCGGTGAAGGAAAACATCGTGAGGGAACCTGCATATTTCTGAGAAGTAATTCAATGACGTATTTAAAGTGTCTGAGACGGCGATCGACTCACCATCTGCCACGTTGGCACTTAATCATCTTCGGTGAAAAGTGGGTGTTAGCATATGTATGTATGTATGTACTTAAACAATCATCAGGCTAAACCCATGTTACCTATTTTACCTGTACCTTATCACCCAGCTGAATTATCGAGGATACACATGCCTGGACCGCTAGCTAACAGGAACCGCGTTCCTAGATGCCGCAATAAGATCTCGTGGATCACCTGGTAGCGTGGCTCAAAGGATGTCAAGTTCAAACTGATTATCGTAGGTTCGAGAACGTACATAAATTCATTATACAAACGGAAACATATCTGCGTCATAACTGGAAAAAATCCTTGCAAACTAGTAACACTAATGCGGAGGATAAAAAGGACTATAAAATGCCTTATCAAAGCAATTAGCCAGGAAAAGAAGTATACAATACGGTATTAGTGGAACTCTTCGCAGTCAAGGTCTTGTTAGAGAATAGGATTACGTCGCGTGCGGGTACGGCACGTGAACGGGCCGACTCAATGAAACAGTTTCTGTTACACAATGAATACCCAGTTAATAATGGCCTATAAAACGCGTGTACTTTCAACACCTACGGACTTAAGTGTATGGGCGTTATTCGGGTTAGTTAAGGTCATACCGTGATAAGAAACCAGTTGTGACTATCGCCTTTACTTAAATAAACGTCTAGAATGTATATGCTTCTTTTAAAACCCGCTAATGGAATAGGACTGGAATAATGTTTAATCGTGGTTACATTTCTAGCAGCCAATGTTGAATATGCTCTAAAATGAGTACAGGTAGAAGCATAGACACAACGGCCAATCGTTACGGGGGCAGCGCAATTCTGCAAACGACTCCCCCTGTAAAGGCGAGGAGGAACGGAACGGAACGTTTATTGAAAAAAAAAACTAATGTACAGTGATTTCACACCACGTGCTTTACGGTGAAGGAAAACATCGTGAGGAAACCTTCATATTTCTGAGAAGTAATTCAATGACGTATGTAAAGTGTCTGAGACGGCGATGGACTCACCATCTGTCACGTTGGCACTTAATCATCTTCGGTGAAAAGTGGGTGTTGTGATTACAACACCTCTGCCTACCCTTTCGGGGAATACAGGCGTGAGCATATGTAAGTATGTATGAACGGAACGCCCGTAGATCTTAGCCGGTATGAGTCCGCCGGCATAAGACATAACCTTTCTACTGCCCCCGCGGCAGTTATCCATGACGACTCCCGCGAAAAAAAGGATTTGTTAATGTAAATAGTTGATCCTGAGCTGGTTCGAAGTGTTTAAGCCCTTCAGCTGTGCTTTAGAAGTTCAAGTTAAAATTGCGTCAAAATCAATTCATCGATTTAGTTTCAACGTCGTTCTGTGTTTCAGCTGTTTAGCAATGAGAAGCCATAACACGTCAACATTTTTACAATATTATGCGTGTGAGCACGCAAAGGTACATAATGCTTTATCTTTATTAAAAACTCAAGGTTTTGCAATTTCTACAAATAAATATTGTTTCGATTGATTGTTATTTGCCTTATTGTCATATTCGCTTCAATTGTTATTAAGTAAATTACCATATATCATAAATGAAATACCGAAGGCGTGGTAATATTTTTGTAAAAGTCGTCGTAGTTACCATGTTCAAAGTATCCATACCTATAGAAACTTCTGTGTATTGTGCATTCACATTCAAGCGTACATTATCTCAGTTATAAATGTGAAATATCCGTGATTAATTAGCTGAGCAGTGGCAAAGCATTTTATCTCGAGAAAGAGAATGCTGCTAAAAGGAGAAATCCTTGCCTCTCCATCTTCTCTCGCTCCACGTGTATATACCTCAGATAGTAAAATTCGCCAATGGCAGCTTTAATAGTAGTGATACAAAATTTATAGAAATTACATAAATCAATCACATGTCATTCCCATACATTTTGTATTGTATCTATATTCGAAGTGTGAGGATGATATCACTTTGTCTACAGGCCCAGAAATGTATTCGTGCTTCGACCATATAAGAACGTATTGCATCGCCAAGTGTCCAATGAGTCAATACACTTCCGTTCCAGCGTAAATATATCCTCAATGCAGACAACTGGTATAGTATCGTAAAGACTACATAGGGTTACCTAGTGATTTGGACTTTATCCAAGAAAAATTCTAGGAAGAGTGACGAGATTTTTTCCGACGCTTATTTTTACAATTCATATTAAGATATACGTATGACAGTAGGTCTCTGATTTAGCAAACTTTCCTCGGTTGAACTGTTCTTTGCGAAATTATTTCAAACAGCATTAGTACCGAAGTTTAGAGTACTTATAGAGATGCAAAAATAACTTTACTTGAGTAGGTACTTGCAAATCGTACGCAAAGGCATGATTATACATGCTACCGCCAGGTTTGGAGAAGAAACCGGAAAGTCCAAAAATAATTTTAGAATTATTAGTAATACAAAATAAATCACAGTAATACATGTATAAACTCGCCAAATTCTATAAAAACGTTAAAAAAAAGTATTAGTACCTACTATGTATAATTGTGTTACTTGATACAGAATAAGTAGTACTTGCGAGAACGTACCTCTATACCCCAAAAAAGACCAAATTTTCTATTAATCTAATTTTCAATGTCGGTGCACAGATAACCAAGGCGTAACGTGTCCGGATATCAGCGGCATTACTTACGCCATGTGGTGACCCTAGACAGGATGGTACTGTATAAATAGAGCGCACCTGCAATGGACCAAACGGGTCACTGCGAGTTGTTCACTTCATGCGAGAATCTAATAATACCGCGAGCTGGATAAATAATTCATACGAATGGGTAAATAAAAGCTAAGTATACTTCATATAAATATCATTCATCATCCTCCTGCCCTCATCCCATGTAATTTGTGATCTCTATCAGTCGTCCTATCTGTATTCACTCCCATTCTAGCTATATCATCTTTCACACAATCCATCCCTCGTTTCTTAGGTATTATTTTCCCCTTGTAATCATCCACATTCCTAAACAAAACTTTTTTGGCAACATTATCCTTATCCCTCCGCATAACATGTCAACTTCTCAGTCACTGGTGCTACTTTACTTTGCTAAACTCATATCAATTGCATTATATTCTTATTATTACGTTATCAATCAATTTGTATGTATAATGTATTTTTGTGTGATTTTAAAGTACTTTGTAAGAAGTCTAATCAAATAAAGATATTTTGAATTAGAATTTTGACTAAGAACAAATATTAGTCACGAGTAGAGAATATGTACATGACAGCTTCTTTAAAAGAATTAAGAGTGACGTAGAAGGAAAGAGAAGAAAATGACCAAGGTTAATAAACATGAGACATGGTAAATAGGTGTCTTGGGTCGTACCAACTGTCTTGACGTATAAACAAGTCAAAGGTATCAGTGGTCAAAGACAAATGGAGGAAATTACATCGGTTACACCGACCAGAAGTCTAGTATCATTGTGATGTGTAGTTGTAGTCTTAAGGAGTCCACAGCTTCGCCAATAAATCCTTAGAATCTTTGGTGGCAGCTAAAACACCTTCTTCGTGCCTATAGATCCTACATTTCACTAAAGTAGGTTTTAAGTCAGAACGTGCCTGATAGTAAGTCTAGGAGTGTTAGCGTTAATCCAAGCAACGTCGGTTGTTATCGAAGATCACAAGATTGACACAAGCCCTGAGTGCCGTACGATGATAATGTTTAGCTAGGCTGATGAGTGTGCGTCACGTAGCAATTATTTGACACATGTGCCTTTGTTCTCAGCGTAATATGGTGAGACGGATGTAAAGGAATAGCAGATGAACGCTACCTAAAAATTATTATAATAATCTTCTTTTAAGTTGATCTTGTTACAGCGTTAAGTTGACCAGATTTTGATGGTAAGACAAAAGAAAGTTATTTGGTTACACAAAAAACAGTCAGAGATTGTAATAAAGACAATAGTCCAAACGTTTTGTCAGAAGCAAGCCAGTACGCTCCGATGGCCATCAATTAAAAGTTGTGCCACCACACTGATTGTTCGTCGTGACCTCTTTACAGGCGGCATGCCAGCTTGTATTCGGCCTCTTCTATATGATCGGCTAATACCTAATTAGGTATTAGCCGATCATATTGAATGTGTATTCATAATAACTACACGCTTACTCAGAAGGGTTCTATGGTAGGCAGTGTTACAAAACCCATTTTTACCGAAAATTATAAGGAGCCAACGTGACAGATGGTTAGTCAGCATACATCTCAGGCTCTATATTATACGTCTTTGAGTTTTTCTCAGATACATGAAGTATGGAGGTTTACGCACGATATTTTCTTTCTACAGTAAAACTCGTTTTGTGATATCAGTGTATCTTTTAAGAATAACTCATTGTTATATCCCGGTGCGATTGCAACTAGCGTCGTTTGCGGGCTACTTGAACATATTAGCCACCACGGCTCCCAATAATCTTCTAAACTGAGATTGAGAGGTCAGGTCGAAAATCGCAAAGATTCTTACGGTCCGTTTTAAAACAAGGTCTGATAGAAAAGTATTTGAGGTTTATATTTTTTAAACCTACTTTAATTAAATTATTGAACAAACAAAAACTTGAGTTTGATTTTCGTTCGTTTGTTAAGTTTCATTTTCGGAGTAGAGTTTGAATCATGTAAAAAATGAATAGTAATATCATACCGTAACAGATCATACGAGAATAACACGTTTGACAACGTAAGTTACATAAAATTGAACACATGGCAAAGTCAATCCATTAAGTATCAGGTAGACCTCGTTCCATAAATTATACACGACGACCTAACAACATCAGCCCAGTGGTGATTAAACATTCAGAACACCTATCGATCACACGGGTGATTGTAAGCCTAAATTGTCTAAGCTGGAAGTCTAATATCACTCGCATGCTCCCAGCTGCGTTATTCTGTAAGGTATTTCGACGAAAGGATGAGTGAAAGGCGATTAACGAAAGAAATTTATATAGCGAACGTGACCGGAAATGTCGGTAGAGGACGTCCAAAGAATAACTACTATGACCAAATTAATAGTATTTTTCAGAAAGGTCAAATTCGGAGCACTCGTACGTAACCGAAGAATGTGTATGAAGAGATGCATGAATGTGGATGAAGCGAAAGAAGTATGTAAGGATCGTAGCATGTGGCAAACGCTGGTCTCTGCCTACCGCATGAGATACAGGCGTGAGCATAATATGTATGTATGTATTTCGACGTCCAGCTCGTAGTCGAAATATCTTACAGTAGTACCAGACGTGTAGTCGGTTTCAATAATAAAAAAGCACGCAAAACACACATAAGAGCTGTAAAAGCAACAGAAATATGCGTACCAATTAGTATTCGTTATTTTCGTATCGTTACTCGTTACTTCTGATACCTCATACAAAACTTACTATGTAATGTTGGAGCAACGAATCGAGTTGTAGGTCCCATAACACGAATCATGCGAGAAATATTTCATTACTCGGTACTAGATGGAGCACCCGTTACTCAGTACCGAATACATGCGGTTTGCTACAGCTCTCCACACTATAACGTTAAATTTCAAATAACTTTACATTTAACATTATATCAGCAGCATAGACGAGTACGATCGGCTACAATAAAGCTAGGATCATAGTGGCTTTGGCAGGTAACAGGTACCAAATGTGTATAAAATAACAACAAGAAATGATGAGGGTCTGACATTCACGGGCTCTTACAGTATTATGTCGAAAAAATTGCGCAACTCCCAGAACAAAACATTTTTTTCATAACTTGGGTCGTACCAACTGTCATTGTGGCATTAGTTCGACTCAATGTAAGACCCAGATGTATACGACGTGTATATCTATCACTGTTCAAGCGAATCGTAATAAGGGAAGGTAAGGCCTCTGAACTACGTAATAACGATACATTTTATCAAACAATGGTAACAAAACTCATGATATAACAAGATTTAAATGAGGTCTTTATCATGGCCGAAATTAAATTACACAATTCTCAAATTATATTTGTAGAATCTCAATTGCGTGTGGGTTGAAGATAAGTTATCAAACGTTTCTACGTAATTGGTATTCATATAAAAATAATGCAAGTACTTAAACAAAATGTGCTAAATAAAAGAACCGTGGTGGCCTTGGGGTTTGAACAGTCGGTACGCAAGCGACGCATGTTCGAATCCCAGCGGGGCCTGCATCAATGAGTTTTTCTAAAAAATCTTATGTCCAGTCATTTCACACCTCGTGCTTTACGATGAAGGAAAACATCGTGAGGAATCCTGACTGTGTCTGAAAGAAGTAATCGATACGGCGATAGACTCACCACGTTAGCACTCAAACATCTTCGGTGAAAAGTGGGTGTGGTTATTACTACGCCCTTGCCTACCCCTTCGGAGAATGCAGGCGTGAGTATTTAAAAGTATAATTTTATTTCTCATCACGTTTTTAGACTAAAATCTCTTTGGATTAAAGAATTACTTGGTAGCTAAAAGCGAATAAAAATAAATGACAAGATTGCTATCACCCGACATCTAGTCTCGTTGGCGTAAACAAGTTTTATTTAATAATTTTAATTTAGCCTCAGTTGTTCTCTTGTGACCTTACTTGCAACCTTCACCTTTGTTAATTGTTCAGCAAATAATATTTGTCGTTTGTCACATGTTTATACCTTTATCAACTTACGAATCGGTTATCCACTATACCGACGAGTCTTATGTTGTCATATATTATATTCCCTATAAGGGACACATGTACATATATGGTGTTTATACGTCTGTCACTATCATTTCAAAATCATCGCTATAAGGGATGTTGATAATTTCCCCAAAATCAATGAAGTAACAAACTGCTCAAGCTTATAAAGACTCATCTTCCTCCTTATCCTTTTTCATCTGTGGTCAGCGCAATGCGTTTTCTGTTCTAGTATTCCTCTCTATCAGCCGTCATATCTGTATTCGCTCCCTTTCAAACCATATTATAATCTTTCAAACAATCCATCCATCGTTCTTTAGGTCTCTCCTTCCCCATTTTATTCATAAATGTAACTTTTTTTGCAATATTGTCCTCATCCCTCCGCATACAATAACAAATACTAAAAGAGATACTGATACGGTATTATAGTCCAATCAGTCAAGCACCATCATAACGTTGTGAAATATTTGCGGTTCGTTAATTTCCTTTATTTGGCCTTATTTCCTATCATATCATTATGTACACATCCGATGTTTTAATATAAACGTTGCGTTGTTATATGCTTAAGCGGGTATTATATATTTTCATAAGTAAGACATAACTAAAAACCTTAAAAATGTAATCTAATAACTAAAATATATTATTAAAAGGAGCAGTATCTTCGGATCCTTGCCTACAGGGAGCAGGGATCCGAAGACACTGGCAGCATTCCCCCTTTGGATGGCAAGATTAATTCTTTGACCGAGGTAGCTGCCAGCTCTTCGGTCTCCTGTGATGTCGACTAACCTTTAGTTATTTAGGTGTATTAATGGTAAATGATCTGCGCAATGTTAAATCGATGGTGATAGGGATAATTCACACTAAGAGTAAAGTGACATTTCATCACGGCTCTCCTATAAACATCACTTTGAATACGAGTATGTTCATAATGAGAATATTGCCGTGTTTCATATTTTTGAGGATGTGATTACTCAGTAGTCGAATATCAGTTTTTAAATACAGTATCGCGATCTATCTACAACATCTGTTTAACTATTCGCTCTATGAATACTTATAATTCTATTGCAATTAACGAATTAGTAACAGTCCTAGGTATGAATTATTTTTGACATCTCAATCCTCGGCATTATCACTAAACCTACCAACCAAATGGTCGAAGTTTATAATATCCGTGAAACATTCCTTATACTCGTACCTCATGTGTTAAATGCTATTGTAAAATATTATTATTAACTTGAATACACAAACGAGGAAGACCGACATTAACTGAGCTGATAAATAATTTCAATTACGTGTCTGAAGTGATGATTTCTGACAAAGTTGAAACGTCGCTGAATGTACACTACATAACTATCGCAAATACATTTATTTGAAATACTATAACATCACTGAGTTACTCAATCAATCTCCTCTGCTGGATATAGGCCTCTCCCTGTCACCTTCTTTAGGTCATCGCTCCAACTGGCTGGAGGGTATCCTAAGCTAAGTTTGAAAAACCTTTCTTGTCCTGTGTCCACTTTAGGCCTCGTCCGCACTACTGACTAGTGGTGTCGACATAAATCGAAATATATATAACTCAAAGGTGACTGACTGACATAGTCATCTACCAACGCACAGTCCAAACCACTTGACGGATCGGGCTGAAATTTGGCATGCACGTAGATGTTATGACGTAGGCATCCACTAAGAAAGGATCTTGATTAATTCTACCGCAAGGGGTAAAATAGGGGATGAAAGTTTGTATGATGAACTGTCAATTTTAAACTGATATATTATATAAATACTAAATCTACGCGGGTGAAACCGCAGGGCACAGCTAATTGGACACATATTTAACAAAGGGTCTGTTGCTTGCCCCATTGTAGTGGTAATACACGGCGGTATCTCACAATAAGGATGGACTCGGGTTTGTTTTGTTTCATCCACCAGTTGAACCATGCTCACAACACGATCCCCCAAAATATCAAGGGCATATTGCACGCTCAGAACGATAGGGACTCAACTCCAAACATTGCGAAAACTAATTAAGATCATCAAAGGCAGACCTAAAATGTTTGTTCCACCTCAAGTTTTAAAATAAATCAGATTTTTTTCGTTTATCGGCAATACATCATCATCATCTCCCTGGCCTTATCCCATACATTGTTGGGGTCGGCACTTGATTCAACCCGATTTGGCTGATTTAACGAGGAAAATCTGTGATCTGGGTTAAACCAGTTGTCAGACTATTTTAGGCCTCCGACTGACCTGTAACGATTGCCAAAGATGATAAATCGGCAATACATAACCTAGACTTTATTATAAAAATATTAAAAAAGTCTCATTGTACTCAAAACTAGTAAAATAATTACTTCCCGGCCGATCTATGAATGCTATTTCCAAAAACATTTGATTCCTGAATTGGGCCCCTATCGTTCTGAGGGTGTATATTACGCTCGCAGTGAAGCCGTAGTAGTGCTTCGGTTAATGTAACGATTTTGAATGTGCCATGCCAGACCTAGTTTTCGATTCAGTTTTTGCATGACTCAGGTTGATAATGTCAGCCTTGATAATTAGATACAACAATATCTATGGATACTACACTATCGATATTTCTATACTAAGTATACTTCGAAACGCCAATATTAGGTTGTAAAGCAGAACCTCGCGGACCTTTATCATCTGGTGTGATGACAAGTGATTAATGGTTTTACTTATCGCCATGTTTCAGGGTCGTCCGCAAGGGCTCCCATCGTAAAGCAAACTCATTTACATATTGCGAAAAATTATTTTAAAAAACATACCTACAGGCGTTGTGACTAATATTTAATACATATGCTCACGCCTGTATTCCCCGAAGGGGTAGGCAGAGGTGTTATAATCACAACACCCACTTTTCACCGAATTTGATTAAGTGCTAACGTGACAGATGGTGAGTCTATCGCCGTCTCAGGCACTATACATACGTCTTTGAATTACTTCTCAGACATATGCAGGATTCCTCACGATGTTTTCCTTCACCGTAAAGCACGTGGTTTGAAATCACTGTACGTAAGTTTTTTAGAAAAACTCATTGGTACAGGCCCCGCTGGGATTCGAACTTGCGTCGCTTGCGTAGCAGGCGACTGCCCTAACCCCAAGGCCACCACGGCTCTAAATAATACAAATATTTAAGTTGATTAATAAATCTATTATTTGTGGCTCCGTCTATGTGTCCGAACATCTATGTATGTATGGCATCCTGAAACGCCTCGTGATATGAAAATCTCTACGCCGATTGGATATGCATAACATAAATAATTATAGCTATTAATTTACAATTTGCAGGTATGATGTAGCGGAAAGTCACGTGGAAGTCCCACTAAAATCGGCCCAGCCGTTTCAGAATCGTTTACATTAGCCGGAACAAACAGATTAAAAAACTATTCTTGAAATGTTTCTCATTTTAAGAATAGTTTTTTATATGTAGAATTAGATGCCGTATATCATTTCAAATTGATGCATTTCATAAAAAGCTATTAATTTGGAATTACAAACAGACACTTATTACCAAATTTTGCCGTTACCAAATCAATCTGGTAATTTAGAAAAAATAACATTTAAGGGAACTTCTAGGGAAAGTAGTTATTACTTTCCCTAGAAGCATCGTCGAGCATAACGAGTCATCATAGCAATATACTTCCATTCTAGCGAGCGTTAGTCTTAAATAAACCCATAACAACCTAAAGTACGTGATTTGTATGCATCATGTTCAGGCTACAGCCCTCCGGGTCTCGCAAAAACTACGAATGACCTTGTCCAATTTCACAGCACGTGTTCACACTTAACAACGAATACTTCACACCGAATAACATTTTCAGCGTTTTATTCACTCCTCTTACAATTCCTTATTCAATTTTTTAACCGTCTCTAAAATGCATAGCGAATTTGTTCTGCAACAAGGTTAAAGTATATGTATAAGAATTAAACTCTATATGTCACACTAATTCGATAAGTTTTTAGTAGTTCAGTACATACGAGAAAAAAGAAAACCTACCTATTATCAGAATAAGGGAAATTAATCTTTTCTTTGTTCCTCTGGCTGATTTCCAGGAGGGCTGGATTGATTTTACTACATTATTATTGAATACCTGCACCCCTGTAGTCAAGAAAGTAAAAGTAGCTTAAGTTTCCGCTTAAGCAAACCGCCGTTTTGGGGATTACCCGGGACAAACAGACCGACAAACAGACGGTCAGAAAGACAGAATAACAAAAATTAAGAATAGTTATTTATGTCAATGTCCCTGAAATTAACTCTACGCAGATAAAACCGTGGAGCAGAGCTAGTTGATCAATAACTACGATACATCCAGAGTTATACCTGATGTTATTGAGGTAAGTTTGAATTAAATCTGCACGATACTGCGCACGCAGGCGGCTTACAATCTAGAATATCGAGCGCTCTGATCAAAACGTAAAAAAAATCAATTTACTAAACGGTATCATGACCCACAGACAGACTTGCTAAACGAATTAAATTCACGAGGATGGGAGCTTTTGTGTCCCCGTTGCTTGTTTCGGAGCTGAGATATGAAGTTTCGAAGCGTTGATAAAGTTGTAAGAAGCCCTACCGTGAAGTCTTCTTGCCATGTGTAGTTACTTTTATTATGAGACAGACGTATATGACGTGTGTCTGCCACACGTCACATATGGAGCCGTAGTGGCCTTGGGGTTCGAGCAGTGGCCTGCTACGCAAGAGACGCAAGTTCGAATCCCTGCGGGGCTTATACCAATGAGTTTTTCTAAAAACTTATGTGCAGTGGTTTCACACCTCGTGCTTTACGGTGAAGGTAAACATCGTGAGGAAGCCTGCATATGTCTGAGAAGTGTGTATACCATACATGAGTACATACACATAAAATAAATTTAACTTTCTGTTTGTAATTCCAACATAACAGCTGTGAAATGCGTATAAGAAAACATGTAGCTAAAAAATGGTTTTCTGTCTGTCTGTTTCTCCCGGCTAATCTCTGAGATGGTTGGACCCATTCTAACGGGACTTTCACTGGCAGATAGCTGATTTTACAAGGAGTACTTTAGTGGATGTTGACACTGCCGAGATCAATATACGCCACACTGTATGTCAAGTTTAAAAAATATGAATAAACATTACTTGACCTACGCCAATAATGTAATGATTTTATAGTCATGTCCATTTACTGTAAGGTAACCCGGAATATTTGACGAGTAATCAATGCCCTTGAAAGATAGAGATAACGCCGCGATTTATCATAAACACACATAGGACTTTGTAATATACAGCTTCGGAAACCTGTATAGTGGTAAGGCTGCACTCGTCGTTTACGTTGTACAAAACAATCTTGGATCTCTCTTTCACTCTCCTCAACGCAAGAAAAGGATGTCAACTAGTTTAGCTGGAGCGTATTAATTTCGAAATACAGAAACATTTTAGAACAATTTCCTGATGAAATGTAATTCGGACCTCGTACTAACTTCCAATCAATAACGCTACTAATGTCCATCAATAATACTGAATAGGGCCCTGATGGAAATAGCCTGAGAAGGAGAATCCAATTCTGATCAGAATTTTCAACTGTAAATAGTCACGCTGGTGAGCTAGAGGTTAAATTGATTAATGATAATACTTTTAATAATCATAATATTTACTTTGGATGTTCATGCGAAGGAGAACTTTACTATATATAATAATACGTGTGATATTCGCGTGCAGGGTGGTGAAGTTTCGACGCTATTGAAAAGTAGTTGACTGCGAAGAGGAAATTAATTACATAAATTGGCGTAAATTCTGAAAACACCATCTCGTTCGCCAAAAGTTCGTCACGATTTATGGCAAGTACGTACGTTATCCACTTTCGCACATTAAAATGAACTAAGTAATTATATTTTGTTTGTGTAACCGTGTTTTTGACTCTTGGTATAAATATGATGTTCAGTGGGATTTTCAGATTGACTGGTAAAATACATATATACATACATATGCTCACACTTGTATTCCCCGAAATGGTAGGCTTGGGGCGTTGTAATAACAACACCCACTTTTCACCGAAAATGATTAAGTGCCAACGTGACAGATATCTATCGCCGTCTCATGCACTATACATACCTACGTCTTTCGAATTACTTCTCAGACATGTGCAGGTTTGCTCACGACGTTTTCCTTCACCGTAAAGCACGTGGTGTGAAATCACTGCACATAAGTTTTAAGAAAAACTCATTGGTACAGACAGGCCGCTGGGATTCGAACTTACGTCGCTTGCATTGCAGGCGATTACTGAAACCCACGGCCACCACGGGAAAATACATGTAAACTAATTGACGAATAAACGATACACTAATAGATATAAGCGACTACAAAACTATAACTCTATTTAACCGTGTTTTAGACTAAATCTAATAATATTGTTGAATTCAGTCAAGGCTATCCATTATCTTAATGTATGTTTCCGCGTCACTCCATCATGACCTATCGAACCACAAATACCTAAACGGTAACTAAAATATACGAACAGACGTAACTATAATATCTGGCTCTTTGAAATGGAGATTCGTAGCTACGTTATGGAAGAAGTTAACATAAATAGACATGCTAATGACGCTAAAAATAAAATAGTTATTTATATACAGACAAAGAAAATATATTCCTCCTTATGTTTGGTCTGAGTATTTACATCCATTACAATCGTTGTACATACATACATATGCTCACGTCTGTATTCCCTGAAGGGGTAGGCAGAGGTGTTGTTATCACAACACTCACTTTTCACCGAAGATGATTAAGTGCCAACTTGACAGATGGCGAGTCTATCGCCGTCTCAGGCACTATACATACGTCTTTGAATACTTCTCAGAAATATGCAGGTATCCTCACGATGTTTTCCTTCACCGTAAAGCACGTGGTGTGAAATCACTGTACATAAGTTTTTTAGAAAACTCAATGGTACAGGCCCCGCTGGGATTCGAACTTGCGTCGCTTGCGTAGCAGGCGACTGCTCAAACCTCAAGGCCACCACGGCTTGTTCGGTGGCTACAATTGTTGTATACTCTTCAATGATGTAATGAAAAGTTTCTTATTTGAACAAACTCAGAGATCTTTGATCGAGCTTTTATAATAAGTACCTCTCTATGAAAATGATGAACAACATTGATCTAGTTTTAAGAAACCTCCTTGATCTGAGGAAGGAATTAACAATCATCTCACTCCACACTTTCACTACATAAAACTCCAAGTTATGAAACTGAATGAAATACCGCAATAATGGTAAAAGCATATTCCACATTGTTCTCGTATTATATTACACAGAGTGAATAGAACTAGTTGCGTATTCAAGTGAAGTGAACGAACACGCCATATCGCCATTACAGGATCGTTCCACAGACATATAACATAACACTATATAGGAGAATTCGTGCAACTTGGAATATGGGCCATTGAAAACAAAGGGTATTTTATTTGACACCCAGTACGTTTTGTATTTTTGCTGCCTGTAAATTGGAATACTTCAGAGACGTGTATCGCGAGCCGTGGTGGTCTTGAGGTTAGAGCAGTCGCCTGCTACGCAAGCGACGCAAGTTCGAATCCCAGCGGGGCCTGTACCAATGGGTTATTCTAAAAAACGTATGTACAGTGACTTCACACCACGTGCTTTACGGTGAAGGAAAACATCTTGAGGAAACCTGCATATTTCTGAGAAGTAATTCAATGACGTATGTTAAGTGTCTGAGACGGCGATGGACTCACCATCGGTCAAGTTGGCACTTAATCATCTTCGGTGAATAGTGGGTGCTGTGATTACAACACCTCTGCCTACCCCTTCGGGGAATACAGGCGTGAGCATATGTATGTACGTGTATCGATATTTTTCTGTTATGATGAAGGCCGTTCCTCTTTCTCTAGGTCACAAGTCCAGAAAAATACACGTCCTATTTTGTAGTAAGTATTGATTCATGGTTGAACGCAAACAACATATTTTCCGTTACCACACTATTTTATAATTCTTCGATTGTACCCCTAGCATGCTTATGATTTCCAACAACACGTTATACATTTGAAAACTGTAATATTTCTAATGAATGGGATGGATTCTCATCCCGTACCTGTTCAATCTGAACTAGTCTATAAATCTCCCGCTTCTGTTTGCTGATTTTCTCAGAAAATTCCTCATTCAGTGTAACAGAATGTAGTTTCAGTTGAGTGTTCAACATTCCACGTGGAGTAAGCTAAATCTATACATATACAGGTAAATAAAATTGAAGTGTTTGTTTGAATTTCCAAAATCAAATCACAATAGCTTTTCACTAAATGCATATGAAAGTATATAGGGTACAGACATTAAACACCAATTTAAATTTTTTTTCTCTGTCTGACTGTCGGTCGGATTGTTCCGGCTAATCTACTGGCAGATGGCCAATGTTACAAGGAGTAAATTAGGCTACTTTTATTTAAAAAACATATTAGGATTTCGCGAGTTTAAGCTGATACTAAGTTTGCGCGAGTGAAACCTCGGGGCACAGCTAGTCTAAAATATAAGATAAGATTTACTGACAGATCACTGGCTTACGGTAACTTGGGCACTGTGCATCTTATCACGGTGACATGGTTTCATTTATAGGTTATTGGTATGTTACGTAGTTATATCGTGGGAGTGATATTAAGATTTTATCAAATCCTTTCTACTTACGTAAGCGATAACTATTATTTAAATTACGAAAGAATAAACTATTTGTCGTTATGTCAATTTAAATACCTCCGAGTAGATTTCCGTCAAACAGAGAGACGGGTTCACACATAAATATTTAAAAAATACTTATATGTGAGACTTACATCCTCAGGTACCGTACCTACTTTTTCTTAGCTTCGTCTTAATTCATGCATCTTGTCATACACTTCCTTGGTTACGAGAGCTACGAATATGACCTTTATGGGAAAGGTTACATCATCTTGTCATGATAGTTCTTCCTTAGACTCACGTTCGCTCTATAATACTGTACAAACCATCATAACATACTTACTTCTTAGAAATTCTAGAATATGAAAATAAATAGCCGTGTAGTGGCAGTGGGGTTTGAGCAGTCGCCTGCTACGCAAGAGACGCAAGTTCGAAACAAACCTTTTGCTTTACGGTGAAGGAAAAAATCGTGAGTAATTATTCAAAAACATACTTATGAAAAGTGCCTGAGACGGCGATGGACTCACCATCTATCACGTTGGCACTTAATCATATTCTTTGAAAACTGGGTATTGTTATTACAACGCCTCAGCCTACCCCTTCGGGGAATACAGGCACGTGTATGAACATTAAGGATTCCTAGTAAATGATTCAGGTTAACTTATTCCACGTATTCCAAAACCACTAAGCAAATTAAAGGCACCAGTCTCACGCGAACAATACGCCTAAAGGTTTTGCCAATTAGAATGTCTCGATCGACGATAATTTGTTGGCCATAGACGTCACAGCTTATTTACGATACTTGTGCAAACGTAAATAAACACTATATCTTAGCCATTAGAGCGTTTATTGTAAAGCTGTTCCCAACGTATACAGCAATTGAATGATTAGTTACTATTTCAGTACCATCTAGTTGAAATCTTGAAGTAGATGTAACTTTCGCACTGAAAGTTATTTAGGCAACCCGCGGCGCCTCTTGTTATACATTTAATTAAATACTAGCTGTGCCCCGCGGTTTCACCCGCGTAGATTTATTTTTATATAATATATCGGTTTAAAATTGACAAAGTTTCATACAAACTTTCATCCTATTTTATCCCCTTGGGGTTAGAATTAATCAAAATCCTTTCTTAGCGGATGCCTACGTCATAACATCTACCTGCATGGCAAATGTCAGCCCGATCCGTCCAGTGGTTTGGGCTGTGCGTTGATAGATCACTATGTCAGTCAGTCAGTCACATCATATTTCCCATCGTTTAAACCTTCCCTGAACTTCAACAATTTTATCAATACCAAAATCACCCGAATCAGTCCAGCCATTCTCAAGTTTTAGCGAGACTAACGAACAGCAATTAATTGTTATATATATAAATAGATATTTACATTTATAATTGTATTCCAGCTTGTATACGTAAGAATAAATTGTAATACGTAATAACAGTTCGCCATCCGCAATGGATCCGTCGACTGTGACCCTGGGAACTCAATGAAACAACACTTGTATTTTTAAGTATAACGTATAACAGTTTCTCGTACTAATAGTTTGTGCTAATATTATAATTGCGAAGTCTGTTTGCTCGTTATTTCTTCGCAAAACAAATGATTTGACAAGATGTGCCCGGCGGAGCGGCGGGCGAGGGCGTATTCCTCAATGTCATGGGTTTTATAAATATTGAACGGAACCCAAATAAGCTACTCCTTGCGACATCAGCTGATAGCTGCCAGTGGAAAATGGAGATCAGATTCGCATTGGTGTCGTCACGAGTTTTTGAGGAGAATACAATACAAGCGCAGTTACCCCAACAATTTTCGCTTAGCGCTCATACCTGGTATAGCTGAGCAACAATAAGCTTTTATCATATTTCTTATTGTCACGATAGTTTGGGCCACATGCATGTGTACACATGAGAAGACATATTATAGCGGAATATTTAATCGTGTGGACCTTTTTCATTCGCGAATACGGTAACAGTTGTATAAAATAACATTCGTAAGGTGCGACCAAAATAATACTATTTTAAAACTTTGCTTATCAGCTGCCACCGTCTGGGTGGACAAACAGTAGATTATCTTTTTGGAACAATGACTTGTTAATATTAATCTCCTAAGATTGTTTTGGAATAAATCTATACAGAGAAATAAAATTGAAGTGTCTGTTTGTAATTCCAAAATTACAGCTTTTCAATAAAAACATGTGAAATTATATACCTACTATAAGTATAAGTATTAAAAAAACTATCTGTCTGTTTGTTCCGAGTAATCTCTGAAACGGCTAACCGATATTAATAGGACATTCACTGACAGATAACTAATGTTACAAGGAGTAACGTAGGCTAATTTTATTAAAAAGAAGATTCTGGGTTCCGGGGGAATGAAATTAAATATACGCGGGTGAAACCGTATTGCAGAGCTAGTTATAAAAAATAATCACCATAATCGTATCAAATATATAAATATATGATAATAAAGTGCTGCTATTGTTTCTGTCCTGCAAATATCGACACTCACTACGTAATCCGTGGATCGAAACAATGTGCTCAAGTAATATTGTCCTACAAAATTTGCTCCAAAACAGCACTTGATTCAACCCGATGTGGCTGATCACCTGATTTTTATACGAAGCGACTGTCATCTGACCTTCGTAACCTCTTTAACGAAAATCTGGGTTAAGCCAGTTGTCGGACTCTAAAGCCTACCTGACCTGTAACGATTTTGCCCATGATGAAGTGGCAACCGGGACGGCTTAACGTGCTCTCTGAGGCACGGAGGGAACTCGGGCGGTCACCCATCCAACTTCGGTTGGGGTTGCTTAACTGCACTGATCGAATGTTATGTGCAACTGTGCCACGGACTCTTCACTAGGTGTAGGTGTAGGTGTCAAAATAATCTAAAATTATAATCCGTGGTGGCCTTGAGGTTTGGGCAGTCGCCTGCTACGCAAGCGACGCAAGTTCAATCCCAGCAGGGCCTGTGAGTTTTTCTAAAAAACTTATGTACAGTGATTTCACACCACGTGCTTTACGGTGAAGGAAAACATCGTGAGGAAACCTGCATATTTCTGAGAAGTAATTCAATGACGTACGTAAAGTGTCCGAGACGGCGATGGACTCAACATCTGTCACGTTGGCACTTAATCATCTTCGGTGAAAAGTGGGTGTTGTGATTACAACATCTCTGCCTACCCCTTCGGGGAATACAGGCGTGAGCATATGTATTAAAAGTTTTATTAACGTGTAAAGTACCTAGTTTGACTGAAATTTGGATCAGTGTTTGTTAGTTCCAGAATTTGCTATCTTTAAATTTGAACAATTTTCATATATTTTGGTACTTTAGATGCTGACTGTACTGCGTCTCAACTATTCAGTCAGACTCACTCATCGATTTGCTCGTGAACAAAATTAGCCAGTCCCAGTAATTGAGTTAGCACTACAGCACGCCTAGCTATTTCAGAAAGGTCATACTCCCACATTATTCGATGGTGGCATTTTTGTCTTATTATTTTCTCAGGCTATATACTCAGTGGGTCATCATCATCTCCCTGGCCTTATCCCATATATTGCTGGGATCAACACTTGATTCAACCCGATGTGGCTGATCACCTGATTTTTATACGAAGCGACTGCCATCTGACCTTCGCAACCCCTTTTACGAGGAAAATCTGTGATCTGGATTAAACCAGTTGTCAGACTATTTTAGGCCTCCGACTGATCTGTAACGATTGCCAAAGATGATAAATAGGCAACCGGGACCGACGGCTTAACGTGCTCTGTGAGGCACGGAGGGAACTCGGGCGGTTACAAATCCAATTACTGGTTAGGCTTAGGGTTGCTTAACTTCGCTGATCGAATGATATGCGCAATAGCACTTGTGCCACGAGCTCCTCATATATACTCAGTGGGTAAACACATTAATAGATTCACATCATGATATGAAAACCGACAAACAAAATAATTAGTTACAGAAAAAACGTAAGCACGTTTCTAACACAGAACAAATAAATTGAATCGATTTAAAAAAATATATTCTGCTGCTGGAAGTCAGGTCGCAAAAATCGAACTTCTTTAATCTATACATCCATACAGCTAAATAAAATTGAAGTATCTGTTTGTATTCCAAAATAACAACGTTTCACTAAACGCATATGAAAGCATATACGGTACCGACTGAATAAGCCCTAAGCTTATTCATAACAATAATATTTCTTTGTATTATTTTGTAGGCAGATGATAATAAAAACCATGTCAATATTTTACAAAACGATAATATTCAGATAAATACAATAACAATAAAGTTTCAAGAGCAATATGTGAATTCAATAACAAGAGCAATAACAATAATATTAAGAAAAAACAAAAGAAGATCGAAACTATTTGAATTTTAAAACATATTATTTTTCTTAATTGTAGAAGGCCAGCAGCAAAATGGGTCCTAACCTTCTTGCACGCTATAATAAATTAAACACCGACTTAAAAACACAAATTTTCATAATTTTTCTCTGTCTTTCTGTTTGTTCCGGGTAATCTCTGAAACGGCAGGACCAATTTCAACAGGACTTTCACTGGCAGATAGCTAATGTTACAAGGAGTAACTTACGCCTATTTTCATTTGAAAAACATTTAGGGTTCTGCATTGAAATAAATCCACGGGACCACGCTGCCCGTGTGTGTCGTTTTCATTGGGTTGATAAGATGGGTGAAGGAGTCTCTTTGATTGGATCGTGTGTATTAAAGGGAAGGAAGATTTTAAATAGGTACCACGCTATTTTAATTCGTCTACTTGCCGTCACGAGTCATGAGCGTTGACCTTGAATGGGCAGTAATTGTGGCTCTTGTAGGGAGCGACATAAATATATGCACGGGTTATCCTCACTATTTTATGTGACCGCACTTGTGCTATTTACTATGCCATTTAGGTGTACCTACACCTACCTACCGCCTTACTTACGAAAATGTTCGCAATTATACATAGGTACATGCTCACCGCCTGTATTCCACGAAGGGGTTGGCAGTGGGGTTGCAATAACAACACCCGCAATTATTTTTCACAAAACGACACGACATTTCCGAGCAAGCAAAAATCTAATTATCTAAATTGGGTACTTATTTACCACACAAGTGATACCTATTACGTTTATCGTTAAGACCCACGTATACTATTTGAAAATCAGCTAAATTTACTTCCCACAATATACCAACCTTCGGCGTCGGTATGACCGCGAACCCCTCACTACTCATTTCATTTTGCTCTCGGTACAGACAGTTCATCGTATTTTTACTTAGAGCTCCATGCGAGACAGTTTTTTTTCTCAACTCATTATGAACCAAATATACTTTACTATTTTGCTTACTCCGCGTCGAGCCAAGGAACATTTGAAAGAATGCGTGCGTCGTTTCGTTCACTCCGACACGGCGCGTTTCCGAAAGCACTTTCGCCTACCTTCGGAGCGGCTCGACAAACCCCGCTCCCCACAGCTGACTGGGCCAATGAGTGAGCGAGACGCGGCTGCCACGGCGCGCCGAGTGCGAGCGAGAGCGCGTCGCGCGCATCTCGCAGCGCCGCCATTTACTTCTTTCCAGTGTGCCTAGCTCCCGTCGATGTGACAGTGTATTTCATTATCAAGCGCCGTGCTTCTACGTTTATAAATTGTGTGAAATTTCTATAACAAAATTCTACTCTCATGTTTTGTTTGTGTAATTTGTGTATGTGAGATGGCGATTGTGTTATACAGGTGAATGCACGCACGTTATGGATTGAACTATGGCTGGCTCCGTCGCATCTGTTGTCAATATAAAATAACGTGGATTATGCAAGTTGGCGTACAATGTGGACGAGTATTAGGTAAATATCGTGGTTTATGTATTGGAAAAGGTGTCAGCGTCGAAATGTGGTGTGTTTTTAGTGGTTGTATGTCATAATGGGGGGTGTTGACGGATTTACGTTGGCCCTTGCGTGTACATAAGTGTTCATTGCACTCTCATTGATATAGACGTCAAGCTGCACCCGTGGCTGGTCAACGCATTAAAACAACGATGAAGGTGTTATCGACTAATACAATACAACATTATACATTACACACGTTTGTGGCGAGAGGCCCAACAAGGCTCCTGGTACGCAAGTGTTTGTGTGACACTCAATTGCAATACATTTACAACCAAAACAGCAATGTAAGCATTGTGCTCTCAATTCGTGACCATTAAAACGCTTCAACACACTCTCGTTAGACCTGGAACACCTGCATTGTGATTATTCGCAATACAATTTACAATTGATTAACAATATCTAACTACTTTCTGTAATGAATCAATCACGGACTAGATATATAATAAATACTATAAAAAAAAAAACTTTATAATCTTTCTTAGGGTTCAAGCTATCTTTATACACAATTTAGCTAAAACATGTGCAGATAACAGACGCACAGATACACTTTCGCATTTAAAAGACTTTACAGTAATGAATATGTATTATATTAGATAATATCCTAACAGATTTCGTAACAGTATTTAATATAAACAGAAATGGTCTGATGTAACCAATGCCATTATTTGCCCTAACATAACATAACATTGGATAATAAAAAATAACATGTTTCCAATAATATATGATACAATCGAATAAGTAAATTAGATTCATTAGATTGGAAATAACTATCCTTAGTTATCCTGAAACATGGGTGAAGTTATACTTATTTACGAAAGAATTAAATTCAAAATATATCTTCAAGATTTAAAATAAATAAAATAATGTAGCTACCTAAATAAAAATAAACTAATAGGGCAGGCTGCTAATCAATTATAAATAAACCCTACTAGGTCCTAATACAACTAGGTACGCATAACACATATAGAAAAAATTACCTATATCCAATATAAATTAGTTGAAAGTAAAAGTATGTAAATGTCAGCTCTATTGTCCCCATGATAGGTCTACCTTTATAAGTTCCTGTCCAACAGTAGTCTGACCTATTTATACTGAAACAAAAGGTAGCAAACAAGCGTACAGCCTGCCTGATACTAAGAACTATGAAAGCAAAATTAGAGAGTGACGCGCGCTACCTATTTGCCGATCGACTGACGAGTGTACTTTAATCGTGATTTCTGTATTGTTGCAGTAAATAAGACTATGTGGGTAGTAATATAATGCAGTGGCTGCACAATATCTTGGCGCTGGCAATAGTTTGCGCAGCAGCGGGGGAGTGTCCCCCGGGGTGCGCTTGCAACGAGACGCACCTGGCGTGCGCCTTCCGCCCGCCGGCCGACGCCAGACTCACGCGCGCCGCACTCGCACCCCACGGGACACAGCTACAAGAGATCTCATTCACAGACTCCAACATTAACACCGTCGACAACAACCTCTTCGACGGCCTGTACAAACTAGAATACATCGACTTGAGCAGAAACGAAATTAGAAGGGCTGAGCACGGATTGTTCGCGAGGCTCAACCGCCTAAAGCATCTCAATATCTCCAGGAACCAACTCGAAGACATACCGAGGTTCACGTTCGCCGACCTGGACAGCTTAGAGGTCCTCGATGTCTCCCACAACCAACTCCACGCCATACCATTCCAGGTGTTCGCACCTATGAGCAAGCTCCAGTATTTAGACTTATCATACAATAAAATAGCTACTTTCTTAGACTATTACTTTAGTCCTAATCGACAATTAAAAATACTGTTCCTAAATAATAATAGCCTAGTCAAAATTACAACTAATGCTCTAGTCAATCTAAGAGAATTGGAGACACTCGATATATCAAGCAACAAGTTAGACTTCATACCCAAGAATATATTCGACAACTTCGAGCAATTGAGAGAGCTGAACCTGAGCTACAACCAGTACCAAAACATATCACAAGATGCTTTCAAACACCTCATCAACCTTAGATTGTTGAACATGGGAGGCAACAGACTAAGATCGCTGCCGGCCGCTCTCTTCCATCATAACAAAAATCTCAAAACTATCTACCTCGACCACACTGAAATATCAGTTATACAGAACACTAATTTCAAAGGCTTAAGCAATTTACAGCGACTTTACATGAGGCATAACGAATTTTTACGAGAAATAGAGCCCTTTGTATTCCAAGATACGCCATCTATCACTCTATTGAATATCAGTGCCAATGGTTTGACGTATCTTCCACAGTCGCTAAAAATGCTGGAGAAACTGGAAGAGCTGATTATAGCAAACAACCCGTGGGCGTGCGACTGCCGCATGGCGTGGTTCGGTAGCTGGGTGGCGCAGAGACCTTGGATCGTCACCAAGACTGAGCTGAGCTGCGGAATGGCATACAAAAACGACATGTTGATGACCTTAAACCACACCAACTGCGTGGCGCCGGAATTGGTGTCGAGCAGTCCGCTGACTCTTTACAGGCTCCAATCAGACGCGTTACTAGAGTGCAAGTTCAGAGGGAATCCGATGCCGTCAATCACATGGATCACGCCTACAAGAATGGTATACCATTGGAACCCTGAGCCACAGATTCCGGACATATTCCACAAGCATGGAGTAGCCCACGACCAGTACTACCGCGCCATAGACAATGCAAAATCTCGCGTCAGAGTCGTCGAGGACGGTTCACTGTACGTGGGCGACATTCACAGAGAAGATTCTGGAACTTACTTATGCTATGCAACGAACCCCTCAGCTAACATGACCGCAGAGATCATCCTCAACATAGACCCGATGACCATGTTCGAAATTAAAATGTACAGTTTATTATGTGGGGCGATATGCGCCGCTGGCTTCCTAGGTTTAACGTTACTAGTACAGGCTTTGCGATATATATTTTACAGGTTAGTGTTCTATTATTTTTATCATAAAAATAAATGACCATTTTGATTACATTGTGTTCATATTTTGTAGATTGCATTAAAATGGAAGTTAGGTATGATATATACAGCATTTTGTTATGAAATGTGTTCAGGTGGCTAAATGGCTTTCGTTTTCAGATTCCGTCTCCTGGAGACGTGCTGTAGCTGTTGTCCTTGCGTCAGCCGGGACGCGCCGCGCTCCAGGCAGATATACCACATGCTCGACAACATCGAACAGTACAAGAGGCAGCAGTTAGAAAAACTTAGGGAAAATTATGCTGTTCAAGTGAGTAGTCCCTGCATTTCTTAATGTCACAAAATGTTGTATGTAACCTGATTTTTTTGTAAAAACCCGTTCATTTCAAACAGGTGCACCGGATTAAAGAGAACTGCACGCAACAGATGGACTGGATACAGAACAGTTACTCCTCGCAAGCGAATCACTTGCGGAATATCCGGGACATAGGCACCAATCACTTGACCACAATGAAAGACCAATATTGTGACCAGGTATGTAATGCCATTAGCTTAATTACCCTAGTCTCGTCATTAATGCCATTAGTTGTTGTAGTAGGTATTACAAGAGTTTATTTACATTGTTTAGGGTCACATTGAACATGTGTTTGTACTTTGTATTGTATAATTAACAGATGGATTGTTTGTCGAAGGTGAAGCGTGTCAGGGAATATTCCACCAGCCAACTGAACTGGGTGCGAGAGAACTACGTGTTCCAAAGAAATAAGATAAGGAAGTTCAGCGCCCACCAGATCCTGCGGCTGCGCGAGTCCTATAAGTATCAGCAGCAGACGCTGAACAAAGTGTTGGAGAACCTGCCCAGCCTATACTTCGAAAACTGCCGCAGCGGCTCGTGCGGGCGCAGCGACTCCATGGCCTTCGACCCGGACGTCGAGGTCATCGACATGTATCTCAAGACCAAGATCGAGAAGCTGTCCAACCTGCCGAGCCCGATCGCGGACGACGAGAGCAAGATCTCGGTGTACTACACGCCGACCGAGCGGTCGGTCAACTCGCGGCGCAACTCGCCCGTCCTCATTCCCGAGGGCATCCATATCAACATGATCGAGCGCGGGCCGCCGCCCAAGCTGTTCGCGATGATCCGGCCGCTGCAGCCCGCGCCGCCGTCCGCCGGCGAGCTGGCGGCGGACGACGAGCCCTCGCCGACCACGTCCACGGCGGAAGCCAAGTACCGCGGCGAGCCGGCGGGCGCCAAGCCGGCCAGCGAGCCGCTGCTGGCCCGCGAGCGGCGCCGGCCGCACCTGGCGGGCAGCATCAGCTCGCCGGAGCTGCGCTACGAGGACGAGGACGCAGCTCGCAGCGCGCGCCACTCGCAGGCGCGCCTGCTGCTGGCCGTGGAGCTCACCAAGCCGGAGGGCGCCGCGCAGCCCTTGTAGTACAGGGTGTTGCCGCGGGTGTTCGAGCTGTACTCGCTGGCGGGCCGCACGCCGCCCGAGTTCGTCTGAGCGCCGCCCGGGCTCTATCTCCCATTGCAAGTGGCATAGTTGTGGACCGATGTCGAAGGGTCTCTGCGCATGAAGTGCCGCGAGTCCGGTGCGGCCGCTAGTGGCGCGAGTGATTCAGTTCAGTGGAAGCTGGTCCGCTCCCTTCTTAGTAAGCTGTGATAGACTAGATTTGAATACATACGTCTAGCGATATTCTGTCTCTAGTGGTAGGTTGTAAGGAGTATACCGTGGTGATCCGTGCACATCGGTGGCAGTGAATCAAACGAGCCGTGTTATTTAAGCGTTCTGTGGGTATTACATGTAAATAACCTATGTTTGTTTCAATCATTTTCCATTTTGATGTATTTTTAGGGTAAACTATTAGAGCATTACGCATTTTATATTTGTTCGACTTAAATCGTAGACTAAAGCGAGGTGTAAGGATGTTGTTACTGATTTGTTGTAATAGTAATTGTTGCCAGCTCCGTTACATCGGTGCACACAGGTGTACACCCACCTAGCGCACACCCACACATAGCCCGAACACACTACATAGATAATTATCTAATGAGAAAATTTAAACGTTTCTTATGGTACAATATTTATAAAATGTATATTTTGTGACTTGTCGTACAGAAATAAATGGAAACTGAGTCTTGCAGTGATATGCCAAATACTACAATCCAGCAATTATTATACTATGATAGCGTTTCTTAATATTAAATATACAAATATTGTTGAACATTTTCTAAATATATAACAAGAGTAAACAGCTAATCATGGAGAATAAATTATTTTTCAACGTATTTCTTTTGTGTTATTTAACTTCCTTGGAACTTAACACATTCACTGCCACTTCAAATAACCTGATCTAGTATTACTCAAAGGAAATATGTGTCCGCTATCAAAACATAGGTAGGTAATTCAAATGACTCCTAATGACGTAACTTTGTCCAATAACTTAAAAATACTAAATGTATGCACTTAAAAGGCAATTAAGAGTACTATGGGACAACAATTGCTCTTATTACTATCGCGATACAGTCGAATATCGGATGAGATAGTTAATGTCTACAACACATAGCACGAGACGACAAATAAAACACTTTTTGCTATCATAACTTTTATTTATGACAACAAGTCAGAATAACCGATCTCTACTAGGAATATATATATATTATATAACATATGATCTGTGGAATTCGAAGAGGTATTATATATTACAGATGACTGCCAAATTTGTATTGCAAACGAACCTTACGAATCACTGATCAACATTAGCATTTGACTGAATAGCTCAGACCTAGAAACTGAATATATATGCTCACGCCATCCCAGAAGGGTTCCCGAAGGGGTAACCTGAGGTGTTGTAACAACACCCACATTTCACCGAATGTGATTAAGTGCCAACATGACATAGAAACTGAATATATATATCTATCTATCTATACTACTAGCGTTTTTAAATCTGATGAAGGATATATGTATGTATGCAGGGCGTGCATTGAATTTTCAAAAGGGTTAGGATTAAACAATAAGTAGGGTAGATAGGTTAATCTGATATCAATGTGGCGCGTAGGTACATAAGTTTTAGTATCACAAATGGTAAGCACTGCTTATCTACTTATATGGAATACACGCCCCTGTCTGTATGTATACAAGCATCCGAAATCTGAGAACCTACTTGAGGATAATAATATCATTAAAATAAATTGTATTCAACGAAAACCAGAACTAAATATTTTATACTATTTTTACCTATAGTGTATTAATGTTATATGTAAAGGCTAAACATTTGTAATAATCACGTAAACGGGCTAAATCAACGTCAATAATAAACGTCCATAGCTCACGGTGAGTGTAACTCGATAGTCAAGCACACAGCGTGGGGAGGCCTCGTATTAATTACAGCACTGCGTTTGTTAAACAAACTGGAACCACCCGGGAAGTATCGTGGGGAATAACATACACACGGCCCAACAACATATACGCTTCTATACAGATAAATACAATTGAACTGTCTGTCTGGAATTCCAAATAAGCAGCTTTTAACTAAATGCATATGAAAGTAATGTAAGGTACTGAAGCAATGAAACAAATTTTCAAAAATTTTCTCTGTCTGTCTGTATGTTCCGGGTAATCTCGGAAACAGCTGGACCGACTTTAACGGGACTTTCACTGGCAGATAGCTGACTGATATTACAGCTACAAGCTACTTTGATTTAAAAAAAACATTTAGGGTTCCGCGGGAATTAAATTAAATCTACGCGTTAGAAAGCATATAAATAAGGTATACACATGAAAAAACCAATATATACATTTTTTTTCCGTCCGTCTGTCTGTCTGTTTGTTCCGGGAATCTCTGAACTGGCTGGACCGATTTCAACGGGACTTTCGCTGACAGATACCTGATGTTACAAGGAGTAACTTAGGCTACTTTTTTTATTAAAGTAAGGTTCGTGAAAAAAACTATTAAGTCTAAGCAGGTGAAACCGCGGGGTACGGCTAGTTTTATATAAGTAACTAGTAGGATTCACAAGAAAGACTATGTTACTTAGGCATATTTTTTCACTAAAATAATAGCCTAACTTACTCCTTGTAACATCATTTATCAACCATTGAAAGTCCCATTCAAAATCGGTCCAGCCGTTTGAGAGATTAGTCGGAACAAACAGAGTCAGGTATTTTATTTTTAAATCTAAATACTGTGTATAATTTCATATGGATGTAGTAAAAGGCTGTAAATTGGGAATTACAAAAATACTTAAAATGTATATTTACAGATATAGAGATATATTTGTGCCGTGCCGTGGTGGCCGGGGGTTGGAGCAGTCGCCTGCTACACAAGCGACGCAAGTTCGAATCCCAGCGGGGCCTGCACCATTAGGTTTTTAAAAACTTTTGTGCAGTGATTTCACACCACGTGCTTTACGGTGAAGTGGAGCAACGTGAAGAAACCTGCGTATGTCTGAGAAGTAATTCAATCCTTCACTTTGGCACTTAATCATCTTCGGTGAAAAGTGGGTGTTGTTACAACACCTCTGGCTACCCCTTTGGGGAATACAGACATGAGCATATAATGAGGTTACGCGAATGAATCAGCGCTAGGCTATCCAGAATAAGTTGATCTCGCAGTTCCGAACGAAGACATGTCATATTTGCTACATCCACTAGTTTTATAAATGGGAAAGTTTTCGTCTGTCTGTCCGCAAGAAACTGTTATATTTGAGACCCAGGTGAGCTGAGTGACAACAATCATTGAAAACATTAAACATTGAATCATACAATTTAAAATGATACATCGTATAGAGCCTAAATCAATTTAAAACTTGTCAAAGAACCTTATAGAGAACCAATTCACGGCGTTTTCAATATTCTATCCATCTGGCATTTCGGTAACTAGTGATTCCTATCACATGTATCATATTATCCCTGCTTTCATTCCAATAATATATCGCTAATAAGCATTATTATGAAATTGAAGTGTCGATAGAGCAGTCAGCCTGCAGTCTTACGTAAAAATCTATACCTACCTATTATAATTTAACAAGTCTGAATTTCACAGCACCACTACATAACACGCGCCTTCATGACTTGCGGTAACCGCTTACCAGATGTATACTTTCTACTTAATCTTCAATCCCTACGCGGCGACTGTAAGCTAGATCTCAACTTCTTGCCCTTAATAAAGGTAAATTTGCATCCAAATATAATCAATCCCTCTTGGCTAAATCTATCTCTTTTTAAATGCTTAGAACAAATAGAGACAGAGCCACTATACCAAGGACTTTCTTAGGTTTAAGGATTATATTTTAACTGTATAATTATTATTTACTATGTAACGTGTACATGATGCCAACTCAGTATCTAGCCGGTTCTTCTCAGAAGGCTAGTTTCCGAACCGGAATTCGGTGAAAAGTGGGTGTTGTGATAACAACACCTCTGCCTACCCCTTCGGGGAATACGGGCGTCAGGATATGTACGTATATTAGTCAATTCAGTGAGGGAAACTGCAAGCTATATGAATAACACCTCCGACCCACTCCAGTCCACTCAAATGAACTATAAAACAAATTGGTCAATACAAGATCTCATTCTCATCCAACGAACGCTCCGAAGATCCTGTTGCAGCCACGCTTCTCCGCTTGATACATAGATGGCGCTACTTGCTAACAATTGCGAGTTGGTGAACAAATACACGAGAACCTAAATCGCGCTATGAGAGTTTTCAAGCGCAACATACAAATTTCTAAGTAGAACAGAACCTTGAATACGCAAGTAAATGTTAGCCCCTTCATAAATAACCAGACCAGCTCCATAGCTCGCGCAACAGCCGAGGTCCGAGCCCCACTATGGGGTGCCCTTAGATGTGTTGCTTAAAACTGTTTGCCTGGCTGGAGCCATTCTAATCTCGGGATCAAGTTGGGAGACAACAGCAAAAGAAAAATAGGACAGTTGGAGCTGCGGTTCCCCAAGAGTGACACCCGCCTGGCTGGTAGATCTTCCCTGGGGATGAGCATCGTATCATCACTTGCCCTCCTCAGTGTCCTAGCGTATAAAGCGTGCACTTACCTTAGCAGCAGTGCGGTTCCAGATGACCACCTTATGTCCAGAGTTGAGGAGGTTCTTCACGATGCCGCTGCCCATGATGCCCAGCCCGAGGAAGCCGAACTTCATCTGGCTCGCCTTGATATTCTTCTCCAGAAGGGTTTCGGATACATTCTCCAGATCCAATGGTGGCGTATCCTGAGGAGTGGGGAATTGTGATTATAATGATGGGAGATTGTAGTGAGACGGCATATGCAATGTCCCGGACGAAGAACAACATGGTGCATATTTTATACATATTTAATTAAATTGGAAACTTTAACGGTTGAAGTAAGTGTATTTAAAACTAGAAATGCCCCGCGGTTTAATACGCGTAGACTTTATTTCGCGGAACCCTATTTTTTTAAACTAAAAATTGCCTAAGTCTTAGTAGCTTAACTGAAAGAAATCGGTCTAGCAGTTTCTAAGATTAACCGGAACAAACAGACAGACAGAAAATGTTTAATATTGGTTATCAGTACCGTTTATACTTTCATATGTTTTAGTGAAGCTGTTAATTTGGAATAACATACAGATACTTATCTGTATAGATATAGACATTATGATGTCATTATTTATGTAAGTAATTCTTGTAAAACAACTTGATCAGAATGAAAGAAAATCTTATGTCATCATCCGGCCCTTACCCCGGTGTTTTTATCTTCCATTCCTCTCTAGCAGCCCGCATACCTGTATTCACTCTTTCTAGCCATATCATCTTTTACAATATCATGTTATATAGCTAAGTGATACTTACAGGCCTCAAAATATTCGAAGGACGATGCAGCAAGCTGGATTTCTTGCTGAACGAGTGATTCAACATAGAAGGCTTTTCACTAGACATGTCGGGGTCCGTGTAGGAGCGAGACAGGCTGGTCTTTGTCTTCTTGCGCGGCGTTGCCTTGTGGCCAGAGGACGAGTTGCGTTTTAAAGGCTTCACCTTTGAAATGCCCAAACGTATCTATAAATATTTATAATGGTTGGTATGGATTGTGGTTATTATGAGCATGCAACACTTATAATATTGTTATGATCATGATGTATTTATGGAAGATGGAACGAGCTGTGCTCGGAATTACACTGCATAACCGAGTGAAAAACAAGAGCATTCGCAGGCGTACAAAATTATTTTTATTTATTTTGTACGCCTACGAATGCAATTTATTTTAAAAGGTTTAATGTGATAAATAATTAAGATTGATAGATAACTGATAAAGGCGCCTGATGCTCTCTGATTCATATTGTAAAACATATTTCGTTCAAAACTTTAAAGTTAATAGCTTTTCTTAAATTTTCCACAAAAGTATCTCAATTTTAAATCTTGAATTAATGATATTTTAACAATTTGAGTTAAATCCCGCAACAGTATGAAAAGTCTCGCCTATTGGAAAAATATAATATGTCAAGTCAGCCGTGGTGGCTTTGAGGTTTGAGTAGTCGCCTGCTACGCAAGCGACGCAAGTTCGAATCCTAGCGGGGCCTGAACCAATGAGTTTTTCTCTCCGCATATACTGACTTTTGGCGTGGAGCTCTTCTTCTTGACCTCCGGCGAGGTGGTGGGCTCCTCTTCATCAGCGGGCTTGTCCTCGGAGCCCTCTCCCTCCATGTCCTCCTTCAGCTTATCAAACTCCTCCTCCACGTTGCGACCGTGGTCGTCCAAATCGCCGAATTTCTACGTAATCACAACCATTTTGATAACACGTAACAAATAAGGGTTACGTGATGAGTCTGATGATTCAGCATATTGATTGCAGTATAGTTACTGTCACCAGTGCTCAGCGAACCGTGGCCGTAGGGTTTGAGCACCTACTACGCATGCGACGCAAGTTCAAATCCCAATGAGTTTATCTTAACACTTAAGTACAGTATTACAGTTAATTTAAGTACAGTAATTTCAAGCACGTAATTTACGGTGAAGGAAAACATCGTGACAAATCCTGCATACGTCTGTGTAGTAATTCAATGACATATGCCTGAGATGGCGATGGACTCACTTATTCTCACGGTGGCACTTAATCATCTTCTGCAACTCCTCTGCTTACTCTTTCGGGGACCTTTCTGGGGTGGTGTAAGCATATTTTTATTTGCTCGGGCTCGCGTCATATAAGACACAAAAAAATACTACTACGCATTAAATGCGGTAAAACGTTAGGATGCAAACAGGACTGCACGCCTCCCCCTGTAAGTGTAAAGGAGGAACACCGACCGCTTTTAGCCTACAGGATAGGAGTTTCTGGAATAACCTTTCCCATTCCGCCTCCGAGACGGCATAAGTATCTTTATATTTTTTTAACTTTTGTCATTCATAGACAATATCAGCTCTATTGTGGATGTATAATGGATTTTACAGGGCATAAATGGGCTGTAATATTCACCTCAGGATTGACAATGTACTCCTCGATCTGGGCTACGGCCTCCTTGAAAGCGACAGTCTTGCAGGACTTGATCAGCTGCTCTTTGTACTCGTGGTACGGTTTGATGTTGTTGTCCTCGATCCATGCACTGTTGGACACACACCCTTATAGTAACCACTATCATCACACCTTTATAGGATCGCATCATTATACCTTGTCCAGCGAATACCCTACGATAGGTGCAAAAATAACTAGAGTACTGAAATATCACGGTCTCAAACGTATGAAACAAGTGATGTTCATAGGATAGCCACAGGGCAATTAAGAAGAGTTATTCACGATAACCCATTTGTCACATTAAGATATTACCCTCATAACTCCAAGACTGTCTGGTTTTATGAACTATCTAGTTTTGCAGTTATGAGGGAACAATTGATCAACCATACCAAAAAGGAAGGTTTATTATTTTTGGTAAAAACTAATGCGCTTCGTCGAGTGAAATCGATTGTACTGCGACCCCTTAAATTTCAACTCAACTCATGTACATATTGGTATTCGAATTCATCTGGTATATTCGAAACTGATTCACTGGACAAGGAAAAGGTTATTATAGTGACTGGACTCATCATGAATATATACACAAAAGCGATGTGTATGACCTTATATTTTAGGTTTCAGACGAATGGAACCATGAAGAACCGTGACCGTAGTCCCAGTTGCCTGATAGCATTTTGGAATCTGGAGCGCGTATCTAATTACTTATTATGAATTGTATGTAAGACATATGGGTACAGTCAGAATGAAAAGCTTTGCCCGCAATATAGTGTGGTGGCCAGGTGTCGATATAGAAACAACTGGTCAACACTGTGTCATGAGTTTCCTACAAGAAACAGCGCTGCCACAACCATGGCTTGAGTGTAACATGTTTTCGAAAATATTAATTGCCGAAATGCCGAATTGTATGTTGACGCTAAGCCACAGGAGAAGATGCATAATATAGAACACAGCACTGCGAAAATCATCTGACAAGATGAAGAGGATGATGATGATATGACGCGTATAAATCCGTCCCTGACACACAGCGCAACAATCATGGAAATAAGGGTTGATTGTAGGCTGTTCGCTCACGCTATTTATTTAGCAGGAGTGACCCCACAGATAAGCTTGCCATCTTTGGTACTGTTAACATTTCTGTGCTGCTATTCCTTGAGCGGTTTTTACAGATGAATACAGCATAATTTAGATTGTATTTACTAAGACTAGCTGTGCCCTGCGGTTGCAGCCAGGTACACTTAATTTCGTGAGTGGCTCTTTATTACGAGGTACCCGATTTTTTTAAATAAAGTAGTCTACGTTACTCCCTTTAACATCATCTATGTGCCCATTAAAATCGGTCCAACCATTTCAGAGCCGAGTCGGAATAATCAGATACATACAAACGTCATCCGTGGTGGCCTTGAGGTTTGAGCAGTCGCCTGCTACCCAAGCGACGCATGTTCGAATCCCAGCGGGCCCTGTACTAATGAGTTTTTCTAAAAAAAACTTATGTACAGTGATTTCACACCACGTGCTTTACGGTGAAGGAAAACATCGTGAGGAAACCTGCATATTTCAGAGAAGTAATTCAAGACGTATGTAAAGTGTCTGAGACGGCGATGGACTCACCATCTGTCACGTTGGCACTTAATCATCTTCGGTGAAAAGTGGGTGTTGTGATAACAACACCTTTGCCTACCCCTTCGGGGGATACAGGCGTGAGCATATGTATGTATGTATGTTTATATAGATGACGTCCGGCACCGACGGCATTCAGACCGTGTGGTCTGAATATAAGGGCATTAAAAAAATTGCATTCCATTTTTACTCTTCTGCACTACTATTATAAAGAGGAAAAATTTGTATTTTTTTGTGTATGTTTATGATGAATAAATTAAAAAACAATTCAAAAATTATTTCACCATTGGAAAGCTACATTATCAGCGAGTAACATAGGCTTTATTTTATCCCCGTACTCCCACGGGAGCGGGAACTACGTGGATGAAACCACGTGACGTAAATAAATTGGCGGCAAATTTAAATCTATGTCATCCCTAACTGTCATATTATTCTGTACTAATGAAAGAGGAATTCGCGGTAGGTAGACGAATGAGGTAACAATCATATATGTAAACATATTTTTGAAAAGAGTAATTACAGCGGCAGGAAGCAACAACATGAACAATAACATTTATAATCAAGTCATTCTAACGATTTGTAAGAAGCTATTTTGTTAGTCTGATCAAATGAAAATATTCTGAACTTGAACTTCCATAATAGATATGCAGGTCAAAGTAAGCACGTGCAGCGACGAGACAAGCCGTCGGATTCTAGACATAATATTTTAATTTTTTAAGCACAATTTCTTGCAGTTTGCAGCCTTTGCCTGAGAGTCGTGGTGGCCTTGGGGTTTGAACAGTCGCCTGCTGCTCAAGCGACGCAAGTTCGAATTCCAGCAATGAGGTTTCTCTACAAAAACTTATGTGTAGTGATTTCACACCACGTGCTGTACGACGAAGGAAAACATCGCGAGGAAACCTGAATATGTCTGAGAAGTAATTCAAAGACATTTTAAGTGCCTGAGACTCACCATCTTTCACGTTGGCACTTAATCGTTATTAGCGAAAAGTGAGTGTTCAATTTAATTCAATTCAAAATATCTTTATTTGATTAGACTTCTTACAAAGGACTTTCAAATCGTTAGAAGGACACAAAATACATTATACATGATTATAAATGTTACCACCGGGTTCGGAAGGTAGCTTTTGTTGAGAAGAACCCGGCAAGAAACACAACAATTACTCTTTTAAAAAAATTATATATAATAAAATGTTTTTGGTTACAGTATTTATATCTCATGAATA
The DNA here is from genome assembly GCA_929442735.1 of Watsonalla binaria. Classification (NCBI taxonomy): domain Eukaryota; kingdom Metazoa; phylum Arthropoda; class Insecta; order Lepidoptera; family Drepanidae; genus Watsonalla; species Watsonalla binaria. The sequence continues at coordinate 8,799,295 of OV838938.1, forward strand.
TAAGCCCATGGACACAGTTCAAATGCTCAATTGTAAAATATAATAACTAAAATATTAAAAATATTTGTGAGCATGGCAAATTCCAGCCAGTCAAAGCAAAGATCAAACTAAGATTAATTAATTGTAGCAAAAGTACAGTGCCAATGGGATTATTTACAATAATTTTCCTACAAAGATACATCCCAGGCTTCCTTACCACAAATATAATCACTTACAGTATATCCTTTGTTGTTATAACACCTCTGCTTACCCCTTTGGGGAACCTTCTGGGTTTGCGTGAGCATATTTTACAAACAGCCTTTGACAAGTTTATTGTAAGCGTATTTGTAAAAAAGGATCTAATTTTATTAAGGGTTCATATACTGTGTACGCCTGTATTCCCGGAAAGGGTGTGCTTCGCCAGTTATTTGTCCCAATTAAATGGGGGCGTTTTTCATTAACCGGATTCCCGGCTGCTACTGGGAAATTGCAAATCGGACAACGCAATAACAATTTGCCCGATCCGAGGATCGAACCCAGGACTTTGCGTTCCGCAGTAGCGTTTGCGACTAACGATACGGTCTACGTTTTACGGTTCTGTACCACGGGTTTGTCACCGTTTTCGTAATCTATACTCGCTAGCGTCTCCGCCGAATATTAGTATGAGAAATTGTGCAGCGACTCCCAGCGGTGACGTGAAGAACTACAAATATTACATACAAATATTGCGAGTGACGCTAGCGAGTATAGATTACGAAAACGGTTGGAAACTCGTGATAGGGGGATACAGTTTATTTATTCTACCACTAGCTGCACCCCGCGGATTTACCCGCGTAGAGTTAATTTCATGGGTGACCCGCAGAACCCTAATGTTTGTTTTTAAATAAAAGCAGACTAACTGCCTGTCAAATTCCCGTTGAAATCGGCCCAGCCGTTTTGGAGATTAAGAAAAATTTAAAAAAATATTTTTTTCGTGTCCGTTCCCCGTTACCCGTCACACATCTCCCACAATTACCTCACGCTGTTACCTCGGTAACCCCACCCAACCTCGATATGGGTTGGTCCCATTGTGTAACAGTTCACGAGGGAAAATGAATCCTTTGATAATACGTTTATAAATGTTTTTCCTGCTTAGGCCCTGGTAAGGCACTTGTAGACGTCGACAAATGCACCTTGCAATTAAAGTATGCTTCCTAATTGACTGTAACACTTAATCCTGTTTGATTTCATTCTGACTGTTTGAGATCAACTGCGAGAGACTCAGAAAAAGTTTTTCTTCTTTCCAGGCATGGATTAAATATATACACTATACATCTATGCAGATAATAATTGAAGTGTCTGTTTGTGATTCCAAAATAACAGCTTTTCACTAAACGACTGGACCGATTTTAACAGACAGATAGTAAATGTTACAAGGAGTAACTTGGGCAACATTTATTTAAAAAAACATTTATAGCAATTAAATTAAATCTACGCGGGTGAAACCGCAGGGCACAGATAGTATATGTATATATTTTTTTGCAAACGCAATTAATTATATTCAAATAACTACTTAAAACTATTTACAAGTAGAAAACTTGGTCCAAATCGGTGTTTCTCGGGATCGTGCCAAGAAGGCTGGCAGCATTGCCACGTTGAATAGCAATGCTGATTCTCTGAGCGAGAAAAGCCCCAGCCCGCTTGTCACGAGAATATATAAATAATGTGTATGGTGTATAAATTAAATGTTTACTTACACGGACATAATAAATAAAACTTTGTTATAAGTTATATAATGATGAAAATAAAAATTCTTATTTAGTTTGGGCCCCGGTAAGGCACTTATGAATGGGAAAATTTGTCACTGGTTCAGCAACTAGCCTTCTGAGAAGAGGCGCAAGAAATATATAACTACTACAATAAAGTCAAGCTCGTGGCACAGTTGCTATTGCGCATTTATCATCTTTCGCAATCATTACAGGTCAGTCGGAGGCCTAAAATAGTCTGACAACTGGTTTCACCCAGATCACAGATTTTCGTCGTAAAAGAGGTTACGAAGGTCAGATGGTAGTCACTTCGCATAAAAATCAGGTGATCAGCCACATCGGGTTGAATCAAGTGCCGACCCCAACAATGTATGGGAGATGATCTTGACTACAATAAAGCCTATATGGGGTTAAATGTAACTAACATATGCAATAAATAAATGAATACGAATAATAGTTACAAAAATTTAGACATTTTTGTGCAGAGATTACCTCGTTGGTTTTGTTGTCAGGAGAGCTAATGCATAATATGAGGTCCGTTGTCAATCCCCAGTGGGGGTTAAAGTGTTTATTAATCTGTAAATTTTCAGCAGCAGCTTGAAATCTGGATTAGTACCCAGTTTGTGGCAATAGGCTCGCCCCCTAACTACTCAAATAACTATAGCTGGCTAAAATCACATGTCTGGTTACACTCAGGCATATGTATGGTTGTAGAGAGAGATTTCTTTGTTTTATTATTGTCTAGATAGAATTATTATTTTACACTTTGCCTTACACTAAGTAGGTAATCAACTTTATTTAAATGCATCACAAAACAGAGTTCACTATACTTAACTCAAAATAAGTTTTCTTTGAAACACAAATAGGTTTATAAAAAAATTTTGTGCTTCACATATAAAGTCACATATAAAAACTATAGCACTTTATTATACATATTTGTTAAAAAAAAAACCATCATCATGAATTTAAGAGTAATAACTCTTGTTGGTGTAACCGATGCATTTCTTTCCACTTGTCTCTCTCCAGTGCCATCTCTTTGACCTCCCTATATGTCATGACAGACACCTTTTCCTTAACTTGTCTCATAAAAAAAAATACTCTTTAAAAATATCTATAGAGTAACTTTAGCAGCAGGTAGGTATAATACAATACATCTATGACATAGTATACCAACCTGATGCTCACAGTAAATACCCATATACATATAGATAGGTAGATAGCTGTGTGTGTAGCTTGGGTAACAGACGTATGGGATACTTACTAGTTATTGGTTCCAAAGAAGAAAATGCACTGGATATTAGTAGCCTTTTTCGGTGGCCTCAACTCCGGAGTAGGGATGGCTACCTGAAAAGCACCATTGGTTCTTATTAGGTTATTATTTTGTTACACTAATTTTTGACATAGTACATCAGGGTAAAATATCTTACTGAGTTTCCAGTTACTCAACATATAAGAGTGTTACAATGTGTCAACCACCTCGATAGCATCGTAAGCGTCTTTTTACAGCAAGGCACGCAATAAAAGATTTCCCGCCTATAATTACTTCCATATTATCTGTCATGTTACAACAACAAACAGTGAGTTGTTTACCTATCACCTAAACTTGCAAGACGCCTTAAGAACGATGTGCCTTTGGGATTATTCTCATTTTTAGATTAGAATTAATAAAATAACGGAGATGCTTACCCGGCCGGGCCAGGGGCTGAATCCCTTCATTTTAGCCCTGAAACAAGCAGAAAATGACCATTATTTACTCGGCAATATTATCAGACACTCTATTTATACATATTAGCGTCGGTTTCGCGTACATACCAAACTAGATCACCAAGTTTATAAGCGTCAGACATGATGTACGTCCTCCCTTCACGAATTTCCACGACGAACTAACCAAAGAGTCCCATAAATAGTTTGTAGAAGATCACCAAAATTATTGTTTATGGAATAGTGCTGTCAAGAAGAATCGAATCGTAACAAATCGGAATCCTTCCCGGTTTTTTGATTTCTAGAGCTATAATCTCTTTGAACATGCACAGTATATATTCTCTGTGATGAATTCAAAGAGAATTTAAAACTATTAGCCTGAAACTATTGAAGGTGACCATTGTTTGACATTTTATTTGACAAAATTTTTATTTGCATTTCGTCTGCCTTTGTACGTTTGGCAGTACCGCCAAAATTGAAACCAGTGTTTTGCTATGAATTAACTCGCTTTATGCATATGAAAACACATGAAAGGAATATGTCTAAGAGATTTATATTTTCCGAACATAACAATGGCAGAAAGCGAGCCAAACTTGATGTAAGCATTTCCGATCACAACTTTCCCTTGAGCCAAAACAACGACAATAACAAAGGTAATATAATACATTTTATGCAATAGTTCCAAACACACTTATGAAATTATGTTTTACCTTAGATCTATTTTTTATATTTGTAAAGAAATGAGATAGTTGCGATTTTTATGAAAGTTAAGGCATAAGTTTATAAAACTTGATTAGAACTATTCGATAGGTTATGTTTTTTTGCCTCTACCTAGACCAAGCGTGGGGAGATGACAATGACGATGAGATGCTGCTGTTGGCGAGCCAGGCTTGTGAGCAGGCCTACAGCCAGGATGATATTAGCATATTACCTGACTACACCTTATGTATGCAGCCGGCTAGTACTAGCACACAGGCACCGGGACCAAGTATATCTAAAGCGGAATTCACGTTCAAAAAGCCGTCAGTAAACTCACCGAGGATAGTATCAACGAGTATGAGACAGAAATGTACAACGATATCCTCCCCGTTGCCTGGTATTTCAACGAAGGCCATGAAACAGACTAATGATGTGAATTTGTCCGATGACTTGATATTGAGCGACAAGATATTCAAAGGGCAGGACTCTGATTATGTGTACAGACAGCTGCTGCAGCTGCAGGAGGAGAATGCTAAGCTCAAGTCTGAAAATGGGAAGCTATTAGAGAAGTGTGTTACAAAAGAAGGTATGTGTTCTTCTATATCAACTTGTTTCCCTCAACATAGATATAACTTAATAAATATGCTCATGCCATCCCAGAAAGGTCCCCAAAGGAGGTGATGTAACAACAACATCCACATTTCACTGAATATGATTAAGTGCACACATGATTCCATCGCTGTCTCAGGCACTATACATACACCTTGATTTACTTCTCAGACATATGTGGGTTTCCTCACAATGTTTTCCTTCACCGTAAAGCATGTGGTGTGAAATCACTGCACATACATTTTTAGAATAACTCATTGGTACAGGCCCTTGTGGAAACAAAAGAAATCTTAAATAAATAGAGTACATTTAAAAAGAACATGTTGTATTATATTTATTGTTAATCAATCTTGATTAATGATAAATATACTAATGACAACAATGTTTGTTTTATCCATCTTCAAAAATCTCTCCAGTTCTCAGTTCAACTGTTTTTTTCAGGTGAAGCATCAATACTGCGGACGCAATTGAAGTCCTGTCAAGTAGCGGTGGACAATGCTAGACTTGATAAGATAAAGGCCCAGGAGAAAGTACAGATGGAGTGGACGGAGAAATTAACAGCTGCTAACTGTCAAATGGGGGACTTGAGGAATCAGTTGGACTTTAAGGTACCATGTCTAGATTGATTAATGTGTATGAGGCTATGAAGTGTGCACCACTCAGAACCAGCTCCCTAGCTCAACCCCCACCAACACCCTAAGCCGAGGTCCGAACCCTGCAATGGGGCACCCTTAGCTGTAGCCCACAACATGGGGCCTCACTAAGTATTTTGGAAAAAAATCCTATAAATCTGGCACTGTAACTGCCTTTAATAATAATAAATTTAAAATTTTCTGTTTTATAAAAAATTATGTCTATAATCTATTTTATACCTGCCATGACCATCTCTGCATCACCCAAAGGTTTCATAAGGTATTCATATGTATAAATTAATCTATTGCATTTTAGTAAAGACAAATATTCTATGAAATTTGATAACATGTAATGTGGCCACATTTTGAATTACATCGTAAAAAGTGTACATTTGGCAAAATTTTACCTATACCATCTAGCTTTGTATACAAGCCCACTTGCTGATCTAGCCAATATTATAAAATTGTACTATGTAATTGCTGTATTCCCTATGTATAACATTGCAGAATCTTGAAATAATAAGTATTAAAGAGAAGTGTAAGAAGTTGGAGTCCACCACGGTGAAACTAACACAGGTTACAGTTGGAGGGAGTGACATGATCAACAGGTGAGTTTCTTTCATTCTTCTTTATCTCTTTTATAAATTACTAGCAACTCACCCTCACTTCACTTCTGGTTACAATCTATTAAGATTATTACAACATGTTGACTCTTCTCTATTTTCTATAAATACAGGTGTCGGGGAAAATAGGACAGTTGTTAAAATATGTATTAAGGTATAATTTTAAGATGCAAATCTTATCTTATCTTATATCTTTAAACAAGCAATTCTTGTATGTATATATATAATCGGAATCTCGGAAACGACTTCTACGATTTTTATGAAATTTTGCATGTAGGGGGTTTCAGGATCAAAACTAGATCTAGCTAGGTTTCATTTATGGTAAACATTGTTTCACGACTTCAACATGATATATTCATAAAACCCTACAATAGACTCTGCTTCTAGAAGACAACTGTTCCTTTTTTCTCCGACATTCTGTATAATAATGATGTTTTTTTTTTCATAAACCCATTGGAATTAAACGCCTGCATTTTAGTAAATACAATATATTTTTTTTACAACAAACTATTATAGAAGAATGATGATGCATTCAAACAGTTAATATTTAAACATGTCATATATAATCGTAAATTGATTAATTGTAATATAATGTGTAAATAAATGTGTGTGTAAATAAATAAATAAATGTTTCGTTGCAGTCACCGCAACAGCTTCACAAACGATAGTGTTACATCACAGAGCAGACGAGTCAAGATGTCCACCAGTTCAGTGCAGACTGAGAGTATGGCGCACTTCTTGGAACTACACTCTGGTTACACTGCAGGTATTTTATTACTTTCTTACTTACTAGAAGGGTCCTGGAAGGGGTAGGCAATACCCACTTTTCACTGAATACGTAGGCACTTAACATATTATATTTACTTAATTACTATTTAAAAGGATTATAATCTTTCAGTATCATGTACATGGCATTTTTATAAATAAAACATAAGGTACAAAAATTAAAAGAAATTCATTATATTGAATGCATTATTATATAAGCTAGCACAAAACTCGTTAGTAATTCGTTCCCCATTATTCTATTCTTCTCTTTTCTTCTATTCGGTAATATATCAATGTTCATCATCATCAATGTACCAGGGCCCGAACTGAATAAATATTTTTTCATATTTATATTATATAATAATTCATATTATCGCCACATTCAATGTAGTTATGGTCACTGCCTATGCCCGTTGGAAACGTCTATCCACACACATACATACAAATACTCACATCTGTATAAGCATATGTGTGTAATTTTTGCAATTTTCATAAGTGACTTACCAAGTCCTATACATACATATGCTCACGCCTGTATTCCCCGAAGGGGTAGGCAGAGGTGTTGTTATTACAACACCCACTTTTCACCGAATTTGATTAAGTGCCAACGTGACAGATGGTGAGTCTATCGCCGTCTCAGGCACTATACATACGCCTTTGAATTACTTCTCAGAAATATGCAGGTTTCCTCACGATGTTATCCTTCACCTTAAAGCACGTGGTGTGAAATCACTGTACATAAGTTTTTTTTTAGAAAATCTCATTGGTACAGGCCTCGCTGGGATTCGAACTTGCGTCGCTTGCTTAGCAGGCGACTGCTCTAACCCCGAGGCCACCACGGCTCTATACTGAATACGGCCTATACTGAATCAATAATGTTTTACTTAATTCTAGATAATTCCAAACGACCATCGTTACTCCCTCACATATTGGAGCCATCAAGTGACCAACCTTCGTTACTATCCTTCAACGAGAAGCTACAGAAGCAAACGGACTCCTTACAGAAGTGTAGGGTGTTCAGCACATTCCACCGGGTAGCTTGCTCTCCCACTCCTGTGAGGGGAAGTAAGGTTACTCTCAGTATATTGACTGAAGATCTTGTTGCTTTGTCTACGGGGAAGGTTGATGTGGAAATTTATTTTAAGGTTAGTATCATAGTAAAATTTACAGTTAGCCTGTTCTGTAAGATTCTTCTCTGTATTCAGTAAATATTTTATGAATGTATTCTGTAGAAAGGATTATTAGGATATTCTGAAGAAAAATTTTTATGAGTGTGTCTATCAATATCCCGTGTGTTTATACCAGAGGTGTGACAAATACATTCCTTAGTATACATCCCCGCACATCACTTGGTACACATCCTCGTACATCTCTTGGTACACATTCTTGCATATCCCTTGATACACATCCTCGCAAATCCCTTGGTACACATCCCCACATATACCTTGGTACACATCCCCGCACATCCCTTGCTAACTGCTGCCGAAGAGGAGGATGTATCTTTCGCATCATACTAAGATGTTATAATAATATGTCAGATATTCAATGCGGTACACACATCCCTGTTGGAAGTGCGAGAGCAGCTGTTGATGATATCGCAGCGGATGACCACCGCCTTCCAGAAGGAAATGGATGAGAGATACATCGACTCCTCACTCACATACTTGGATATTTCTCTTGAAGATCTACTGAAAGGAAGGTAGGTTTAAATACTAGCTGCAATTAATAAGTTAAAAAAAAAATACATATCCTCTTAGATTTTTTAAAGGATGCCTAAAATCCGAAACCCAGATCACAGATTTTCTTCGTTAAAGGGGTTGCGAAGGTCAGATGGCAGTCGCTTATAAAAATCAAGTGATCAGTTACATCGGGTTGAACCAAGTGCCGACCCCAACAATGTATGGAATTAAGGCCAGGGACGATGATGATGTGCTCCTAGATTTTCATTTATCCAATATTGTTTTTAATAGTTAACATGTTTCACGGTATCCAATTTTTTTAAGACTCACGAATAGGTGCCAAGAATAAAGCTAATTTATTTATCATCAAACCTGCTAGTGAAATTGCCGTCATAAATCGGTGTTGTTATAAGTAATTACTATATTTATAGACTTTAATAATATACATTTTTGGATACTAATCATACAATATTCTTACTTATAAATGGCGCCTTGAAAATGTATTGAGTATATTTTTATACCTAACTACCGACAAAACAAATATTTAAAAAATGCTTAATTACGTGAGCCGTGGTGGCCTCGGGGTTTGAACAGTCGCCTGCTACGTAAGCGACGCAAGTTCGAATCCCAGCGGGGCCTGTACCAATGAGTTTTTCAAAAAAACTTATGTACAGTGATTTCACACCACTTTTACGGTGAAGGAAAACATTGTGAGGATGCATATTTGTGAGAAGTAATTCAAAGACGTATGTATAGTGCCTGAGACGGCAATAGACTCACCATCTGTCACGTTGGTACTTAATCAAATTCGATGAAAAGTGGGTGTTGTATTAACAACACCTCTGCCTACCCCTTCGGGGAATACAGGCGTGAGCATATGTAAGTATGTATGCTTACTTATATATAGATAATCCGTATGTTGGTAAGCATGCATATGGAAGTTTGCTCACACTCACTCATTGCCTATCTTCTCTATATGGAATTACTGTGCCACCTTATTAACCCCAAAATACTTATCTTAATTTTTTTTAGAGCATTGTATAAAGAAGAGCAAGCGATAGTATGTAGACGATTACTGGCCGTGCTAGCAGCCATTTCAGCCACTAGCACTGGTAGCAGCGTGTTCCTCGAGTACCTTTCACGTGATAATACCACTTTCTTGGATACTGCTGCTGGGATTTGCACTCTACTGGACACTACTGTGAGTATACTTTCTTTAATATACATACATACATATGCTCACGCCTGTATTCTCCGAAGGGGTAGGCAGAGGTGTTGTTATCACAACACCCACTTTTCACCGAAGATGATTAAGTGCCAACGTGACAGATGGTGAGTCCATCGCCGTCTCAGACACTTTACATACTTCATTGAATTACTTCTCAGACATATGCAGGTTTCATCAAGATGTTTTACTTCACCGTAAAGCATGTGGTGTGAAATCACAGTACATAAGTTTTTTACTAAAACTCATTGGCACAGGCCCCACTGGGATTCGAACTTGCGTCGCTTGCGTAGCAGACGACTGCTCAAACCTTAAGGCCACCACGGCTCTCTTTTGTTAAAATCAAATCAAATGAGACGCAATTTCGAATCCCAGCGGGGCCTGTGCCAATGAGTTTTTCTAAAAAACTTATGTACTGTGATTTCACACCACATGCTTTACGGTGAAGTAAAATATCTTGATGAAACCTGCATATGTCTGAGAAGTTATTCAAAGATATGTGTATAGTGCCTTAGACGGCGATAGACTCACCATCTGTCACGTTGGCACTTAACCATATTCGGTGAAATGTGGGTGTCGTTGCTGCTTACTCCTTCGGGGACTACAGGCGTGAGCACATTTATTTATTTTATATTATAATAATTAAATATACAAAATGTGTATATGTATTTGTCCCCAGTGGTGTGCCCCAGTATACAGCGGCCTGCTCCTATCAATAACATATCTAATCATGACTCTACCGGACACATATAGACCCAACGTACAAGCCATAGTGAAGACCATTATAACATCAAGACCAATGTCGTTTGTTATGACACATCTTATAAGATTGCTGAGGAATATGTCATTGTGGAAGGACTTCGCTGGTCTCATGTGTCCCCGGAGTACCAGTGGGAACTTAAGACTGGATTATGATCAAGGGGTGCTGTTGTATAAAAAAGGTATTTTGTTTAGTTTGATAGCATTATGTAGTTAAAAGGCTTAGCACTGGCAACCTCACTCACCACAGGAACACAAAGCTACTCAATGCATGATTTGGTTGAGGAGGTCAATGGCTGGCAGTAGCGTCATACTTGTGAACAATGAACAGGTGAAGGAAAACATCGTGAGGAAACCTGCATATTTCTGAGAAGTAATTCAATAACGTATGTATAGTGCCTGGGACGGCGATGGACTCACCATCTGTCACGTTGGTACTTAATCATCTTCGGTGAAAAGTGGGTGTTGTGATTACAACACCTCTGCCTACCCCTTCGGGGAATACAGGCGTGAGCATATGTATTTACTAAATTTTTCTTTATGTAAATGTTTATCGACATTTGTGCATTGGAACTGTGTCCATGGGCTTATGTTTCATAAGTGATTTATTTTGTATTTTTTAAAAGAGTAATTACTGAGTTTCTTATCAGGTTCTTCTCAAAGCAACCTTCCGAACCTGGCGGTGGCATGTATAATCATGCATAAATAAAAAGTCTAATCTAATAAAGATATTTTTGATTTTGACTTTAACTTTGAAGGTGGAGTTACAATGTAATATTAGTATAGAATATAGGTTAATTATCCATTGTTTTATAGAGTCGTGTTTATTGCAAGTTGTGGTGAAGCAAGTGGAGGCGTGCCTCAAGTGTATCGACACCCAACACTTGCGTGAACCAGCCCTCCACACCACCACACATCTGATACTGCTCTATAACAACCTTACTACAAACACCATTGACGATAGACCGAGGTATGTATACCGGGTGTCGGAGAAAAAGGAACAGTTGTCTTCTAGAAGTTGTAGGGTTTTGTGAATATATCACTATGTTGAAGTCGTATAATATCTAGCTCCAACGATAACGTAGTTAAAGGCTATGGTTGCTAAGGGCCTAAGATCTCGCGGCCTTAAGCGATAGAATGAACGCGCGGCCGCGTTTGCCTACATTACGTACGCGGTCATTAAACTTGTTCAATTAAGGGGAAGGTTAATGTTTTTATGGGATTATTTCAGGAACTATTAGTGGGAGAAATAAAATATCAACGTAGTTAGATTTCATGTGAATAACTCTACGTTGATTTTCATTCGAAAATAAGGTCTGGATATGGTCAACGTTGAACGTCAATTTCTCGAAAACGAAAGAAGATATTTTTGTCATAGTCATTTTATTTGCTTCCTAAAATTATACCCTATCACATATTTTAATAGCTGCCCTATTTTCCCCACTTTGTATATATATATGAATTGTTTATTCAAAATATATTAGGGAAAATATAATTATTTCCGCGTTCTTCTCAGTAACAGCAATATTGAGGCGCAGTTTTCTGAAGTTTACACTGACCGAAAAGTAAACAATAATATATATATATATATATATATATATATACAAAGTACAACAAAGAAGTCTGTATGTAATTCCAAACAGTTTTTTACCTGAATTCATAAGAAAGTACTTATATTTAAAAATAGCAATCTATCTGTATGTTCCGGGTAATCTCTGAAGCAGCTTGTTTACGCATCATCGTGCGAAGAAGGGGTCGGGCCCCCCAAACCAGTATAGTCATCGGCGGTTGGCCACCGACCACCACTTGCCTCACTTCTCATTTTAACACTGGTTAGCACGCACGCGGTCTCAGTGTACCTATCATTGCTATATACAAGTTATATCAGAATAATTTAGTCCTAGTAAGACCCTAAACACAGCTGGTCCGATTTTAGCTGGACTTTCACTGGTTACACCTGCAGTTACATGGAGTAACTGAGGCTAATTTTATTTAAAAAATATATAGTACAACGCGGGGCGAAGCTCGTTCATCTTTATAGACGGTGTTTATATCGTATTCCCAGATGTGACTGCCACCTGGTGCTGCTCCAAGTGTTGGTGTACGCTTTGAGGATATGTGCCGGCATGGTCACCGGCCGCCGCTGTGGTGGTAAGCCAAATATCATATGTATATAAAACTAGCCCTGCGGTTTTACCCGCGTAGCAATAAAATATATTTTACATAATATATTATGTTATTACTTCTAACAACGGCTATCTGCCAGTGCGTACATTTAAACAGATAAATAAAATTGAAGTGTTTGTTTGTGTATGACAAATGAGGCCTGGGAGCCATGATCAGTCGGAGCAGACCTTGGTTGGTTGAGTGAAACACCGTAACTTGGGCAATCCTGGTATTTATTGTTTCCACAACTGTATTGACTTGTTTCCTTGACGACTACTTGAAGACCACACTAATGACGTTTGACACTGAACTATATACACAACTAAAAGACAATCTTACCATCGAGATGTAAAACAATACGACGCCATCTTGTGATAAGATGGCTAACTAATATGAATAAACTACGTTAAACAGTTTGTAATTCCAAAATTACACCTTTTGACTAAATGCATATGAAGGTATACAATTTTAACGGGACCTTCATTGGCGGATAGCTAATGTTACAAGGAGTAACTTAGGCTACATTTATTTAAATTAAAATCAAATTAAACAAGAGAAGGAAAAATTCGACGCATGAGGTGTAGTCACGAGTAGCTCAGTTGACAGAGCAACTGTACGATTTGCTGACGTCTTGGGTTCGAGTCCCGCCTCATGTTCCATTTTTTCCTAACCATACATACATATGCTCACGCCTGTATTCCCCAAAGAGGTAGGCATAGGTGTTGTAATAACTATACCCACTTTTCACCGAAGATGATTAAGTGCAAACGTGACAGATGGTGAGTCCATCGCCGTCTCAGACACTTTGCATACGTCATTAAATTACTTCTCAGAAATATGCAGGTTTCCTCGCGATGTTTTCCTTCACCGTAAAGCACGTGGTGGTAGAAAAACTCATTGGAACATGCCCCGCTGGGATTCGAACTTGCATCGCTTGCGTAGTAGGCGACTGCTCAAACCACAAGGCCACCACGGCTCATTTCCCTAACCATTTTTAAGAATATTGTAGATGACCAAGAGCTGTTGTCGTTATGTCGTTGTGGCGTGGCGACCCTCCATCGATGTATCCTCCGCGACGGGCCGCTGGCCGGCTCTCTGGCTCACGACGAAGGACATCTCATACACTTCTGCCAGCTGATCACACCACTCACCCATCATGATATTTATGGTGAACACTCATTTTATTTTTTAAACAGGGTGCTATTTTATTTAATACAACTCTTTAAATCAGAGCTTCTATCCGAAGAGTTAATTATATTAATTAATGATAACCGAAGGAAGTGTATGAAGAGATGCATGAATCTGGATGAAGCGAAAGAAGTATCGTAGCATGTGGCAAACGGTGGATACAGCCGTGAGCATATGTATGTATGTATGTATGTAAGTAGGTACTTATGAATAAAATTAAATAATACAGTAAATATAATTTTCCAATTTTTTCCGTGATTGTGCACGTTGAATAGGAGCTCAGTGCAAGAGATTTATATTCAAAATATAACATGACGTGTTGTAACAACAACACCCACATTTTACCGAATATGATTAAGTGCCAACGTGACAGAGGGTGAGTCCATCGCCGTCTCAGGCACTATACATGCGTCTTTGAATTACTTCTCAGACATATTTAGGTTTCCTCACGATGTTTTCCTTCACCGTGAAAACTCATTGGTATAGGCCCCGCTGGTATTCGAACTTGCGTCGCTTGCGTAGCAGACGACAGCTCAAACCCCGAGGTCACGGCTTACGATTATTAAGACTATTACAAAACCATAACTTTCCCCTACTTTTATAAATATAATATAGATATAATATTTCACTATAAACCAATTAAAATTAAATTCCTACATGATAGTAGGAACCGTATCAAGATCTATAACGTAGTTTAGTTGAACGACGCATTCAAACAGACTAAATATTTTTTATGGGAACGGCGACTTCAATGTATATATTATTTAAATATCTTTACTTTAATTTTCAGCAAATATGCTATCAGAATTATCAGCAAGCCTGCAGTCAAGTGCTGAAGAGATGCCGCCTTCGTTCCACAGCCAACCTTGGCTTAACAGCTTCCAATCATTCTCACTACAAGATTGAACTCAAACCACTCGTAGTTACGTTGATTTAACTTGTATATATTGTACATAATGTTACTGTTAAGGGAATAAATTATATAACTATTTATAAAACACACTGTTGTAATACTTTATTGTAAACTATATTTTATATAATTTAAACCTATATTCAGTTTTGAAAAATAGTAAAGGAATGTAAGCAGAAATTTCTACATAAAAAATATTTAAAATAATAAGAAGATCATGTATTTAACATAGTTAATACAAAATGGGCCCTTATACATACCAGAAAATAATATCCAAAGTAAACTATTGTACAATATTAAAACAATAATTACCTTAGTAAATATTAAACATTAACTCTGCAATATTTTCAAAGATTTAATCACAGGGCTAAGGCGATATACTAAAATATCTCACCAACACAAACACTATATTTTCAATGCCGGTAACTATGGCTAATTTTAAATACATTTCCATAAAAGCTATACAATCTAAGACGTTTCAAAGTATGTTGTGTCTATGTAATGAAATGTACATGATGCCAGCTGAGTTTCTTGCCGGTTCTTCTCAGTAGGCTAGTTTCCGAACCGGTGGTAAATTCTTCGACATTCGTAAGTGCCTTACAAGGGCCTAAACTGAATAAATCATTTTCATAGAAATTCTAACCTATGTATTTCTTCTGAGGTTTCCGATAAAGACATACGTTTCTAGCTTTCGGTATGTTACTTTACAAGTTACAAATGCAAGAATGTTATAGCCATATGGGTGCCGTTTAAAAGTGACGCGTGAACATTCAGCAATTTATTTTTATTTATGATTGAGATGGAAGAAATATAGATACTGTCATGTGTTAATGTAGTGTGGGGGATATATTTAGTATGACAGTATGAGGGTACATTTCTACTTCATTAATAAATAATGCGGATTAATGTGGCTAGTTAAGTAACATAATGACATTACTTACTTCTCTGTGTGGGCTACCTAGCTGAATACACGTTCTACAATTACAATGTGTTTTAATTAACATTCGAAAATAATAGATACACACATTTAATTTAATAACGGCCTTTTATACAAATATGAAATGGACGATAAAAATAATAATTTAACAATCCTAAAACGTAATAGAAAACAATTATTTAAATACACATACAATTAATCTAGTTAATAGGTTTTATCGTAGTCGGGACAATAGGCGCCGGCTCCACATTAGGTACATGGAAGAAGTACAGCATGAAGCCAGTGGCTAACAAAAAGTGGAACAGCAAAATAGATCCAACCAATATTAGGAAATACCTAGACTTCCTCAGGGCTGGCATGAGCCAGAAAATAAGAACAGCTCCAGATATGAAAGCAGCCATCAAGACGAAGAGCCACTGCAGCCAGGACACCTGGATGGTCCAGAATACTGCCACTGGTATGTAGATTGAGAGGGAGTAGCCGTAGAGACAGAATAGAGACATCATTGTTGGAGATGGTGAACCCTGGAAAAAAATCGTATATAACTTTTTTTAATATTACTTTATCTACATGCCCTGGAGTTAGTAAAAACGCATTTGTAATTTGTATAGATAGACTAGTTGTGCCTCGCGGTTTCACCCATGTAAAAGCATTAAATAAAGTAATTAAGAAAATTTCTAACTAAATGAAGACTGATTTTTAATGTGTTATTTTAGTAATCATCATCTCTAGCCGTATCCCATACATTTTTGGGGTCGGGACTTGATGGAACCCAATATGGCTGATCACCTGATAAGCTATGTAAGTAATAATATGCATTTATTAAAAAGCTGTTTGACATATGGAAAAGCCTCTTCAAGCTTCTTCTTAATATGTGACCGTAAATTAATAGTACCTGGGTTTCAATATCGTCATGTCCATCCTGTACCGTGGTGAACTTGAGTGCGGCCCACAGCGCAATGGGTACTATCCACACGTAGCATATGATAGCTGTCGCCGCGTACGACACCAGATGGAAGTCATACCGCCAGTGGACCGCTTTGTTGGCATTCTGTAGATAGTTGGATATATTGCCACTCACCGCTATTGTGAATATCTGAGAAAAAACATCAAGCTTTGTAATAAGTAAGAATACATACATACATATGCTCATGCCTGTATTCCCCGAAGGGGTAGGCAGAGGTGTTGATATCACAACACCCACTTTTCACCGAAGATGATTAAGTGCCAATGTGACAGATGGTGAGTCCATCGCCGTCTCAGACACTTTACATACGTCATTGAATTACTTCTCAGAAATATGCAGGTTTCCTCACGATGTTTTCCTTCACCGTAAAGCATGTGGTGTGAAATCACTGTACATAAGTTTTTTAGAAAAACTCATACAGGTACAGGCCCCACTGGGATTCGATCTTGCGTCGCTTGCGTAGCAGGCGACAGCTCAAACCTCAAGGCCACCACGGCTCTATATATAATAAGTAAGAAACAACAATTAAACAGCAACAATATGGATCCGAACAATATAGTATTTAAAAATTTCATTTTAAAAAAAAAAAATCTTAGCAACCTCTAGAAGTGAATAATATTTGTTTGTAGGCCTATGAGGGTGACCAGTAAATAGAATATAATATATTTACTATATACTTATTTAAAATAGACAAGTGTAAGATTTTGCTAATCAGTTATAAATTTTTCATTATTATTTATTAATATTTCATAGTTATAAAGACTAACTCAACTAAAATGTGTCCATTCCTATTTAAATATGTATCACAGAACAAGCAACTTTAGACCAAGGACTCTCTTAGCTTATATATACATACATATGCTCACGTCTGTATTTTAGGAAGGGTAAAGAAAGATCATTAAGTCCATTGCCACATCAGACACTATACATATGTCTTTGAATTACTTCTCAGTCATATGCAGGTTATCTCTCAATGTTTCCCTTCACCATAAAGCACAAAGTGTGAAATCACTGTACTTAAGTTTTTAGAAAAACTCATTGGTACAGGCCCACTTAATTAATGTTATGTCATAAGGTGGTAAGTGTCCATTCAGCCTAAGGAGATAATTATTTTTGGAAATGGCATTATTAATTCCATACAACTTTTTTTTATATTACCAGGGTAACAGAAATCCAAACAGGTCCATACAGATCTGGCTTGCCCTTAATTCTCTCATCAAAGTAGTTGCGTGACACCTTCTGTGGGAGGACCGATGAAACAATCCTCTCCATCACCTCATTAGTGTGGACATCAAAGTACTTCTGATAATACTCTATGGTCCAAAAGTTGTGGTTTGCTGTAAGTTAAAAAAATTGGTTCAAAACCAGAACTGTCACTAAAAATAAACTTTTATGTGTACAGACACAGTGCCATTGGTCTAGTGGCTGACATGACTGCTTGGAGTCAGTTTGTTTCCACATACCACTCAAACATGGTATAAGTAATCTCAATATTAGTCTTGTGTAGCACATACAGGGGCGTACATTGGATTATCAGAGAGGTTAGCATAAACAATAAGTGGCATAGGTACATACATTTTGGTATATACACACACACACACAAAACATAAGTGTATTCAGTCATCAAAAATGGTAAGCCACGTACATGCATGATGTACTGATAGGCTAAGGTACTCAGCACTGTTTGAAAAGGAATGTTACCGCAAGCTAATTCTTAATCGAACAGTCTGATCTTTTGTACTGTTTGGACTGTACTATTATACCGGACCTTTTATAAATTTTTTGGTACCTTTGTAGATTTAAATATCAGTTTGTTATAAGTAATGTTTTTGCAGACCATGGATACTTATACATTATACTGTGGCTGTGGCAGAGCATATGGCTGCATACCATGGTCAGGACATTATTCAAACAATCACTAGCAAGTGATGGGTAACTGCTCATGTTTCATGACTTTCCTTCAATAGATTCAGAATTTACCAACTTCAACATATTTGAGATCAAATTCTAGGTGAAGCTATAGAAAGTATGAAAGTGTTTTGTTGATGTGCAAATATTATTGAGCTTCTAATGAAAAAAGATTTTTTTGTCGCGCTAAACCAATACAGCTATATAGTAAATCACATCACGATCATAATCAGTACTACGATAAAATATAGCATTATATATATCTGATGCTGATAAAATGGTAAATACGTCAGCATATCAATAATATTATTTTACCTGCGTTGAAGAATTGAGATGTTTGAGGATACAATTTGATTGAAAAATTAGATCTTCTTTATCGTGGGGTACTTACTTTGAGGCGCAGCCTCTGGCTCCTCAGATTCTTTAGCATCTTCATACGAATAGTTGGGGTTAGATATAGAATTATTGTATTGATTTGTATGTACAGCCTCAACATCGATCCTGGCCGTGCGATCATTATGTTCAGGAGAATAGTCTTGAAAATTTAACAGATCGCTTGTATGCACATTCGCCATAGTTAAATAGGCTCACGATAACAATACTGTGATAAAAACAATTATTTTATTCTCATGAACCGAACAAAACCCTCGAAATAAATATAGACAGTTTTTAGTAACGTAAACGTCACCACCGTCTCCTCTGTCAAATATCACGTCAGTCTGTCAGTCAAGTCATTCGAATCAAAACATACAAAAAAAAATTTGAAGAAAATCGACAGCGAGGAATCCAATGGGTTCCTCCACATATTTTTAACAATTTACAAGATATTTTTCTCAACAATCACTTGACATTGGCGGAATAGTTTTACTTAAGCTCATCGCCATTAAATAAATAAAGGAAAGGAAAGGAAATAAAAAGATTGAAAAGTTTTATTAGAATTAGTAATAGAACTAATATGTATTCACTTGCAATATTATACAAAATAAGTCTCATTAAGGTCACAAGACTTACATATTTCACCCATTTAGGGCATGTATATATTAACTTAGGTACTGCAGTTACATTGTTCAATATTACTTTGAATTGGACTTTAATATGCCTATGCTTTATATTAATATTTCTTCATGCATATAAATTCTATTCTCGTTTTCGTTCTATAATAATATGCCATCGTGGTGTAGATGGAAAATTTAATATTTCGTCTCACAGCATCCCACGCATCAAAACTATGAGCTGTAAAAGCTATCTTGTAATGATCGTGTGCGCCCGCGTATTAACCTGCGCCGCTGCCCGCTCATCTCGCGTGGAATTAGCTATGTTCAAGAATTTATCATAACGTTTAACTACTTTTTAGCACTTATCAAATGGATAGCAGGGCAATTTTTTTTGTACCTTACTAGGTACACTGGGTGTGTCCACCAGTGTGACCAGAAAAAAAAGGTCTGGTCACACTAGAAGAGCGACGCCATTTTGTTTTCTCTGAATCACGATTGTGTCGATACGTGTGTCGTAGCGTTCTTCTGGAAATTAAATAGATAAAAACGTGATTACTCTCAATATTGTGCGTGCATTTATTTCGTACGTGTGATAATAGCAGTCACGTAGTTTGTCAATCATTTTAGTGATTTCGAAGTCTCAATAACGTAAGCTTCGTTTGTCGTTTCAACTAAATCCACGCCATTTTGGATATCCACGTAACAGAAAAAACTAAGGGCTTCATTTATTAATTTCAGTGATGTGCAGTTGAAGATTGTGTTTGTTATGGTGAGAACACCGACTACAGTCGTCGAACAAGATGTCGAAGGAAATTGCGGAGGAGTACGCGTCGAGTTTAGCGGACTTGACAGTGAACAGCAAGCCACTAATAAATATGCTGACAATCCTTGCGGAAGAGAACATCGACCACGCTGGAGTTATCGTTGAAACGGTGGAGAAGCATTTGGAGAAGGTGAATTTACATTTTTAAAATTAAACGCGTGAGGCGTGTGGAATACGTGGCACGTTTTCGTGAGCCGGATCAAGGGAGAGTGTTAAGATTGGCGTGACGCACGGCTCGTGTTTCACGTATTTACCAAGACATGTGTGACTAATAAAACCTCTTTTGTAACCAGTCCGAGAAAACAGGTATCTCCTTATTTTATTGTTCTAGATAACTCGCGTGTTCTTATCTTCAAATCCAGCATTTCGATAAGATTATCTAGTAAAAATGAAGTCAATGCCAAACGCCAAACTATTCTTTTAATTTGCTAATGAGTATTTATTTTAACTTACACTATCGCCTCTAAAGCCTTAATGTCTTATAATTAGTTTAAACTTGAACTAGGATTTTTTTTGTTTACATCCTTAAAAATATTTGGTAAAATCATTATGTTCTGAAATGTATATTTCACGGTGTTCTCAATATTTAAGTAACTTTTCAACACCAACGTTGTGAAATGGTGTCTGTAACACTTACATACAATTATAAGGCATTTGATTATGGGAGATACCTGTCACTTGTTACAAAACAATGTACCTTCATTGGTATGTAATGAATCCTTCATTGTCTAGATTGTTCACAATAAACCATTTAAACACTGAATTCTTATTTATTTTCAAAAGGATTACAATTAAAAAGGTTGAAAACAAAAGCTTGTCTTATTCTTACCCGCACCATGGCAACCGATCGTTGAAGGGGATCGTTGATATTTAGCCTGTGGACCCTACCACAGGGCACGGGACTAGATATATTTCCTATACACAGGTACAGCCAGAGATCAAGCTGCCAGTTCTGTATTTAGTCGATTCAATTATCAAGAATGTTGGAGGAGCATACACACAGAAGTTCTCCCAAAGCATTGTCAATATGTTTACACGGACATTCAAACAGGTGAGTTTTCGTTACATAACAATTAATTAAAATAATAATGTTTTTATTCTATT
This sequence comes from Watsonalla binaria, assembly GCA_929442735.1. Taxonomy (NCBI): domain Eukaryota; kingdom Metazoa; phylum Arthropoda; class Insecta; order Lepidoptera; family Drepanidae; genus Watsonalla; species Watsonalla binaria. Next base: position 8,820,709 of record OV838938.1, read on the forward strand.
TGATTATCATGTTAACATGCCCTTTTATTCTCAGGTTGATGAGAAAATAAGGTCACAAATGTTCAAACTTCGTGAGACGTGGCACGATGTGTTCCCCGCAACGAAACTGTACCAGATGGATGTGAAAGTTAACTTGATAGATCCGGCGTGGCCCATCCAAGCTCAGCCCCATCAGTCAAACATCCATGTAAATCCAAATTTTCTGAAAAAGGTGTTTTTTTAGTTGATTATGTTTTGACATGCTTTAGTATATGTAGCCCCGGTATCTTGCAAATAATCCATATATTTATTTGTTTGTGTAATACCTTTCCATTATGTAAATAATATAAACCAAGTCCATATTTAGGCTTCATTTACACATTATGCAATAGTGTTGACTTTACATATTATGCAATAGAGCTGTGAGAGTGTTCATTGCATTTTCATCAATATTTTATTACTATGTATCAAAAGTACAGATCAATGATGATAATTATTATAACATGAACTCCTTGTTATTATATTTTTTTCCAGTTAACCAATTCACTGATAAAGTAACATATTGTTTATATTAACATTATTTATGCTAGTATAAAACTCTCGAATCTGAATTTTATCAATTTACCAGTACGTCAATGTCTTTATAATATCACTAGCGGACGTCACGTAGTTTCACCCGCGTAGTTCCCGTTCCCGTGGGAGTACGGGGATAAAATAAAGGCTGTGTTACACACTGATGATGTAGCTTTCCGATGATGGATGAATTTTTGAAAATGGCACTGTAGTTTTTGAGTTTATTCATTACAAACATACATTCAAAAATACAAATCTTTCCTATTTATAATAGTTGTTTAGATTGAAGTTGAAGCACAATAATATGCCTTAAAGAATAATATATCAATTCTACACGACTTTTAAATCTATTTTAATTGAAACTTATGCAATGTTACTAAAGTAATTTATCCTTTACAGACAGCAACAAGCAGTGCCGCCCCTCAACCAACAACCGAGGAGGAGGAAAAGATGCGCAATATCCTCGCTAAGAAGGAACAGGAGCTCCTCATGCTGCAGAGGAAGAAGATAGAGATGGAGTTAGAACAGACCAAGAGGCAGTTGGAGATGGCTGAGAAAAGCGTTAAGAGGGTGAGTTTACTTTTTTGAGCTTAGCTTTACACGCGAATTGTTCCGCCTTTTTTAACTCTCCCATCCCAGGATACCTCCAACCAACTCCACATTTCTAAATATATTCAGCGGTTTTGTCTTGATAAGGTAACAGATAGACAGACACTTTCCCAATTATAAGTATTGATGATCTTGTAAATGATATTTAAACTTGTCGTCGCGTCAGCCCATTGATTTATTTATACTTAAGGTTTGTATAGGTCGTGGATTCGAGTCCTGCCTCGTTTTCATATCTTTCCTAACCACTTTTAAGAATTCAGATTTGGGCAATGATCATTGTAGATACCAAAAAAGAAAGAATAACTTTATTTTGGCAATAGTTTTTGGCTCAGGTTGATGATAATTACTTTTAGAAAACTGTCGCTAAGAAATATCAAATCTTATCTAAGAAAATTCTAATTTCCACTCGCTCCACAATTCTATTCGCAAATGTTCAAGGCATTGATTAATCCCAGGGGAATAATGATAAGCGTCCGGGATAGAGTAGGATCAGTTTTTGGAGCTTCAACTATACATACATAAGCTCTCGCTGCATTCTCCGAATGTGTAGGCAAATTACACCAACATTTCGCGAGCTATGTTTTAGTCCCATATAAATTACTAGCGGACGTCACACGGTTTCACCCGCGTAGTTAGCGAGTACGGGAATAAAATAGTCAAAGTCAAAGTCAAAGTCAAAAGTATCTTTATTCGATTAGACTTTTACAAAGCACTTTCAAATCGTCAGAATGACACAATTATACAGGATTATACATGCTACCGCCAGGTTCGGAAGGTTGCTTTTACTGAGAAGAACCTGGCAAGAAACTCAGTAATTACTCTTTTCAAAAATATTATACAATTTAAAGAATACAAAATAAATAATTTAAAAAACGTAAGCTCATGTACAATGTTCCAATGCACAAATGTCGATAAAAATTAACATAACTAAAAATCTAGTACATCTACTTATAACTAAATGCGTAGCTTGAGATGACCAGCCCCCACAAGCAGCACCTGTTCACAAGTATGACGTGAATGCCAGCCATTGACCTCCTCAACCATCATAGAGGGAAGTGGACAACCCGTCATCCAGACGCCGCCGCAAGCAAAGGCATTTTAGTGAGCCTGACAACTCAAGCCAGTCAAACAAAGATCAAAACTAATAAATATTAAGAATTGTAACATTAGTACAGTGTCCATGAGACTACTTACAATATTTATCTGGTAATACATTATTCCAAGTTTCTTTATCACATATATAATCACTAACTGTATAATAACCCTTTTTAAGTAATACAGATTTTACAGTCTTTTTAAATTTATCAAAGGGTAAATTTACAATACATGTAGGTAACTTATTATAAAAGCGTATACATTGCCCTAAAAATGATCCCTGGACTTTCTGTAAGCGGTGTGTAGGTACTACTATTTTATTTTTGTGCCTTGTGTTGACATTATGTACATCACACTTCTTTTGAAAAGAATTAATATTTTTATGTACAAGTAATACATTTGCTAAAATATACTGCGAAGCCACTGTTAAAATTCCTATTTCTTTAAATTTTTCCTTCAAAGATGCTCTAGATCCTAAGTTATAGATTGATCTTACAGCCCTTTTCTGTAATATAAATATGGTTTCTATATCGGCAGCTTTGCCCCAAAGCAGGATGGCATACGACATAACGCTATGAAAGTAACTAAAATAAACTAAGCGTGCCGTGTCTACATCAGTGAATTGCTTTACTTTCCTAACTGCATATGCTGCTGAGCTGAGTTTCCCCGCTAGACTAGATATATGTGGGCCCCATTGAAGTTTATTATCGAGTGTTACACCTAGAAAAACTACTGACTCCACAATATCCAGTTCTTCACCATTGATCATAATTTTGGTCGGAACAGGTTTGACGTTAGGTAAAGTAAATTTTAAGCATTTTGTTTTTTTTGCGTTCAAAACTAAGTTATTTACAGTGAACCATTTCAATACTTTGTCAAGGGCACTGTTTACATCATCATAATCCGTTTTAGCTCTGTTAACTTCAAACAGGAGTGATGTATCATCAGCGAACAGTACAATATCACAAGTATTCTGAACAAAATGCGGTAAATCATTAATGTATATCAGAAACAGAAAAGGCCCTAATATTGATCCCTGCGGAACGCCCATTAGAACCGGGGACCCGGAAGACTTAACGCCATTTACCTCTACTTTCTGTACCCTCTGACTTAAATATGAATTAATTAAATCGAGTGCAGTACCTTTGACTCCATAGTGTTTTAATTTGAGCAATAATGTCTCATGATGTACGCAATCAAACGCTTTAGATAGGTCACAGAATACACCTATCATATCATGTGATTTCTCCCAAGCCCTATATACATGTCGAAGAAGTGCAACACCGGCATCAGTAGTAGACCGACCTTTGGTGAAGCCATACTGCTCATTGTGTAAAATCTTATTCATGTTGAAATGTAAAACTAACTGATTTAACATGATTTTCTCAAAAATTTTGCTAAGAGCAGGTAAAATTGAAATTGGTCTGTAGTTATTGGGATCATTAATATCACCAGCTTTAAACAATGGTATAACTTTACTGTATTTCATCAAATCGGGAAATTTACCTAATTTAATACAATTGTTAAAAATTTCAGCTAGACTTGGAGCTATTATATCTATTATATCTTGTAATACTTTTAGTGATATATCCCACAGGTCACCCGTTTTTTTTAAATTTAAACTTTTAAATGTCTTAATCACTTCTAATGGGGTAACGGAACAAAAACAAAAGCCGGCGTCGCATTCTGACACACTTGACTTAAGAAGAGATTCGGCGTCTGAAGAAGATGAATGCAAGGAACAAGTTGTAACTACAGGAATGTTAATAAAAAAGTTATTAAACGTTTCTGCAATTTGAATATTATCGCGGATTAGATTATTATTAATATTTAAGGCTATTCGAGTATCGCGACTTTTTACCTTCCCTGTCTCCGCATTGATCATATTCCATGTAGCCTTAATCTTGTTATCAGCATTTTTAATTTTGCACGAGAGATATAGAGCTTTAGCTTTTATACAAGCTTTTTTAAAGGTTTTTGAATAAGCCCGTACATAAGTTAGAAATTCAGGGTTATGATTACATTGTTTCAACCCATATAGCTCATACAACCTATTTCTACTAATGCATATACCTGGAGTTGCCCATTCATTAAATTTTGCTTTAATGTTCTTATGGACCGGTTTAAGTTTAAAGGTACTGTTAAACTCATTTTTTATAAGGTGAAATAGGCTTTTAAAACGTTTATCGGGATCAGTTTGTGAACATCGCAAATATGGAATTTTACTTTCTATATTAGATTTAAAATTATTTAACCGTTTCTTTGTGATAGGTCTACATGTTACTTTTTGTATATCTGATTGACATTTATATAAAACAGTCATCTTTTGACCACAGTGGTCAGATGTGATATCACTAATAATAGCACTATCTATGGCTTCGCAGTCGCAAAATATATTATCTAAACATGTGGCTGTAGTTGCTGTGATTCTAGTAGGCTCAGAGAATAAATGCTTTAAATTAAATGAATTAAAAAGACTAACTAACCTAACCGTTAATGGCCCACTGTCTAGCAGATTAACGTTAAAGTCGCCACAAACTATTATATTTTTATTAAGTACACTAACACGCTTAATAGCATCTTCTAACAGAGATTCAAATAAACAAAAGTTCCCTGAAGGGGGACGGTACACGCAAATAATAACAAATTTGTCGAGTTCGATGCACGATAACTCAGCTGTGCGCTCAACGGAAATATTAACTATGTCTTTACGTTCCTTAAATTTTACTTCATTTGAAACAATAATCAATGAGCCTCCATGTATTGCTGAACGTCTGACAAATGCACTCGCAAGTCTATACTTAGTATTAGTGAGCAAAAGCTCATGCTTCTTTAGCCAATGTTCAGTTAAACATAAAATGTGAACATTGTGATATTCTAAAAACAAGTCTATCTCTAATTCTTTGCCAGCTAAGCCCTGTATGTTCTGATGAACTACATTTAAGCGACAACGCTGAGAGACACTGGGCTCAGCTATTGTCTCTTGTACTAGTTTAAAACACCAATAGGAGTGTTAACAGTACTGTTATGCTCAGATACATTCCTTAACCTATGTTTTGTTATATTTGCTATAACGTCGTTAATATTGTAAGCTACCAAGGTAGCAATCAGTTTGAGACATGATTTAGGGATATAAAACGAATCCCTAGTTACTCTAAGTCCACTAATAAATTTATTAGTGTCAAAAAATATAAAATCGTCACTATGACGGGACGTCGTGTACAGTAGGTTATTTAACCTACTTATGTATTGGTTCTGCCTATCTGTGTAACATTCAGAATATGGGAAAGCACATAACATTATTTTCCCACAGTTTAATTGGGAGAAAAGCTCCAAGCTACTTAATAGATATTTTTTGTTAATACCTAGACCATTTCCTATTAATATTACAATATTTACATGGGCACCAAGTGAGAAGCTTTTAATTTTATGAACTATTTGGTTGTATGTGGCCCCGGGCATGCAATAATTAATTACTTCGCCTGTTATATGGGTGTACAATAATTGACCTAGGTTTTTCCCCATACAGTCTGAGAATACCACAGTTTGTGTCGTTGTGTTATGCTGAGCTTGGGGCAGGTTGTTGCTACTATTATGAAGCGCCTCACACAAACTGTCATTAACCTGTGATGTGGTGGTGGAGCATGGGGATATTGGAGCACACTGACATGAATGTTTGTTTACTAACGAATCAAATCTATCCTCATTGTACTTACTAAGCTCCAATAAGTGTGAGGTTGCTAAAATCTGTTCATTGATAGTCTTTTGAGACATATCATATTTGGCAATAAGATTTTTTATGTACAGTTCTTTCTGTTGTAGTTCAAAGTGCAGGTGCTCCATATCATTGTCGTGCATTATTAAAGTGTCTTTTAATTGCTTCTTACAAGAATATAATGATTCTATAAGCTTGACACGTTCTACTCTATTCTTATTCAATTTAATATTCTTATGCTGTAATTTCATTAATCTCCTAGTTCTAGCTATTGTTTTATTAATCTTAATATATTTCTTAAGTTTATTATGACTGCCCATTATAACAGGCTTCCCACAGGACATAGTACTATCATCAGTTAAATCTATGGTGTCCATGCACTTTGGAGACGGCGCTGCATCGGTTCCCAGCAGTTCATCGTATAGGCTATGTACGCTAACCTCCTGTCGGCAGTGCTTCTCTTGCTCTAGCTGGATAACAAGGTGGTGGGCCTGGCACAGACTCACTTCAAGTTCTGAGATGCGGGAGAGGGCCCTCTCATGTGTGTCACTGCACTCGCTGAACCCGTCCACCACCTGTTGTAGGTGATCCCGCTGTTCTTGGATGTCCACATAGCTCTGGTGGAGTGTAGCCAGCTCCTTTTTCAATAGACTGTTGCGGTCCACAATACTCTTGACTTCCTCTTCGCTGTCATCTCGCTCCTGCAGCAGCTTAGCACAGAGGTCTTTACATGTCTTGAGTTCAGCAAGGGATGTCCTTAGCTTATTCTCCAAGTCCTTAGTTGTGGCCTTGCGGGTCATCATTGACATGTTGGCGGTGTGGGTCTCTGAGGCAGAAAACAACTAAAGTGAGTAGCAGTCCGTCAAGGAAGTAAAACTACACAGATAATAATGAATTTTATCATAAATAAAACTATAATATTATGAGAGGATCTCTTCAAACTATTTCCCAAATATATTTTAGTAATTTAAGCTAAAAAGTTAATGATTTGAAACATAAAATATTTTTATTTTATTGTGGAGGTAGGTGGGTAAGCTTATTGATTTCTTGAACGTCAAATGCGTTACACAGAGTAATTAACTGAGATAAGTTGGCTATAATGCCTATAAATTGTTGTCAATAGTCCTCAGTATACAATTATTAACAAATATAAACAATTATAGAAATAAATCGAGTCTAACAAAAGTAGTTAGATTGTGTCAATATTTGTGCATTTGTGCAATGAAGAACAAATGCAATGACGTTTAGGTGATAATGATAAACCTATCTAGTGTTTTCTAAACTATAATAATAGAATAAAAGTTCAGAATACTCCCCGGGTTTCACTTTTGATGACGAAGTTCAAAATTCCTTCCGTTGACAGTTCGCCGGTGAGAAACTTGTTATTTCACAGCTGCACTAGTGTTTATCACAAAACCCACATTTGTGTGGTTTATTTATACATTAAATTACAGTTTTATATTGGAATTACACACAAATATTTAATATATAAATTTTATTATAAGTTTTAAATACAGACGATAACTTTTGACAAGTTAGGGCTAGTGTTGCCCGTCCAAAAAAAAAAATAAATCCTAACATAGGATTTATTATATTTAGATACTCGCTAATGTAGCTTTCCAATAGTAAAATAGTTTTTGACATCAGCAGTAGTTTGAGTTTATTCATTACAACACAAAAATACAAATCTTTCCTCATTATAATAGTACATACATACATACATATGCTCACGCCTGTATAATAGTATTGTAGATAAACTCTGAAGAATACTGAATAACAGTGTAACCAACTAGGTTTAGTGATATGATGTTACCATTCTAATGTGGTATAATCTATATATATATATATAAAAAAGTCGTGTTAGTTACACTGTTTATAACTCAATAACGGCTGAACAGATTTGGCTGAAAATTAGTGGGGATGTAGCTTAGAACCTGGAGAAGGACATAGGATATGTCGTAAATAAAATAAAGTTTACGCGGGTGAAACCGCGGGGCACAGCTATTAATAAAAAATCTCTGTGGAAACAAATACGTGACGTACGCTCTGGCGTGAAAGTAGGGCAAAGTATTTTCTACATTCATTTCGAAATCATAACAAGAGTTGTCAACTAAATATTCAAATGGGAATACCGTAATGTACGTAAATAGTGAACATGTTTTGCAAGAGGATATAAACAATTACATTACCTTGACAATAATACCAGTGAATCATGACATCTGGCTTTACATGTACACGTATTGAGGGGGAAACATGTATTTCTATACTATTTATATCAATAACTGCTTGTGTATTATAATTATAAATGAGTTAATGACTTTATAAATAAAAGGTCTAGAAGGAATCCAAATTCTCTTCTACCACTTGACTTTGACGGAATAGCTGTACTGAAGCTCGTCGCCATGAAATAAATAAAAGACAATAAATATTTTTAGGCATTTATGCTTGATATTCGGGTATTTGGGAAATAATCAGTAAGTAATAAGAGCCGTGGTGGCCTCGGGGTTAGAGCAGTCGCCTGCTACGCAAGGGACGCAAGTTCGAATCCCAGCGGGGCCTGTACCAATGAGTTTTTCTAAAAAACTTATGTACAGTGATTTCACACCACGTGATTTACGGTGAAGGAAAACATCGTGAGGAAACCTGCATATTTCTGAGAAGTAATTCAAAGACGTATGTATAGTGCCTGAGACGGCGATAGACTCACCATCTGTCACGTTGGCACTTAATCAAATTCGGTGAAGAGTGGGTGTTGTGATAACAACGCCTCTGCCTACCCCTTCGGGGAATACAGGCGTGAGCATATGTGACCAGTAATTTGTTTTATTTCCAACAATTCGACTATATTACAGATATGGTCGCGGGAAGATCGATCTCATAAAAAATGAGAGTTTTGATAACATGTTTTTGGGTGTACGCTTACCTGTCCCCTATCACGAGCTTACCACCGTTTTCGTAATCTATACATGCTAGCGTCTCCGTCGAATATTAGTATGAGAAATTATGCAGCGACTCCCAGCGGTGACGTGAAGAACTAAAATATCTCATACAAATATTAAGGGTGACGCTAGTGAGTGTAGATTACGAAAACGGTGACAAACCCGTGATAGGGGTACTGATGCCCCTGTCAATACGTGTCTATTAAACTGCGGTAACCACTTATCGTCAGGTGGGCCTTATGCTTGTTTAACTTGGTGTTAAACATGCATAGTGGTAAAATACAAATGCTAAAATCATTTTGGTTCGTGCAACTTGTTATCATGTGACTAAGGTTCCATATTAGTTTGGTGATTATTCCATTTTTAGACTTCCAAACCCAAAGGGTAAAGGGACCCTATTATTAAGACTTCGCTGTCTGACCTCTGTCACCGGGCTTTATCTCGTGAAATTTGTACAGATGGTGTATTTCCTTACCATACTAAATATAGAAAATAGAAGAGGATAAATAATTGGTCACCTGTGTCCATGGGCTTAGATATGTTTTTTGTGATTTATATTTTATTACTCAAAGCTGTAATTTTTTTTGTTTCTTGCCAGGTTCTTCTCAGTAAAAGCAACCTTCCGAACCTGTCGGTAGCATGTATAATCCTATGTAATCGTGTATTTCTGACGATTTGAAGGTACTTTGTAAAAAGTCTATTCGAATAAAGATATTTTGTATTTTGAATTTTTGGCAAACATGGTATCGTTAACCAAAAATTCAAAATAAATTTGGCAAAGAGACTCAATTCCGAGAATTTGCGTGTGTAGAGAAAATAGGTCAATGACTGTTAGAAAATTTAACTGCTGCGCACGAATCTGTCTGTGCAGGATTTGACTTATATATTGGACAATCACACAAACTGATCAGCCTTTAATTTTAATATAGAATAGCTGCGCCTATTGGTTTTACCCGCGTAGAGTTTCGTGTATGACCTGCGGATCCTTAGTATTTTTTTAAATAAAAGTAGCCTAAGTTACTTCTTGTAACATCAACTATCTGTCAGTGAAATTCCCGTTAAAATAGGTCCAGTCGTTTCGGAATTACAAATAGACAATTCAATTTTATTTATCTGTTGAGATATACATTTCTGCTCGTTTTTGGTTTTATTACATAAATTAAATGCAATATCTTTAAAGTGCCATTAATATAAAAGTATTGTTTTATAATCGTCTTAGTATTCACAGAAGATAACAACTTCATTAGTCATTCATTTTAATTAAGTACCTACTAATTTAATGTATTTAAAAATGGCCATTGTGTTTGAAATTAATTTGGCCTAGCGTGTGACGGTGCTACACCGGTTTTGGAAGTGCAGTAAACGCTTACCGTATCGTTATCGTTTGCGTATCTCTAACACCAAGTTTCATTTTTGTATGATGTACCTACTTGAATCCAATTCGGTGTACCTATTTTGTACCAATACTTAATATTTTCTATATTGTACATGATGCCTGGCTAAGTTTCTTGTCGGTTCTTCTCAGAAGGCTAGTTTCCGAATCGGTAGTAAATTTTCGAGCCTTACCAGGGCCCAAAAACAATAAATATTTTTTATTTTCTTAACTGTTGCCCGACCATGGAAATGTATACATACTTCTATGAATTACTTCTCAGACATATGCAGGTTACCTCACGATGTTTTCCTTCACCGTAAAGCACGTGTTCTGAAATCACTGTTCATAAGATTTTTTTTAGAAAAGCTCATTGGTACAGTCCCCGTTGGGATTCGAACTTGCGTCGCTTGCGTAGCAGGCCACCACGGATTAAAAAATTACCCCTCTGAAAATCCAATGCACGCCCCTGGGGGTGGTCCTAATATCGGCTGTCGTTTATATGGCAATACTGGTGTTCGAATCGTTTTGTATGTTTTAGTTTAACTCTTTGTAAATAGATGGCGTAAGTAGTAAAATAGATCGCGCCATTGAAGTTTGTATCGCATTACATAAATATGTCTACCATTGTACAGTTTTACTCTTCTTTGACATAACATTATAACAACCCTTTGGATGTGAACTCTAGTTTCATTTAGTTCCTGCAATATTCGGAAGGCCAGTTTGATCTCCCCAAACAACTGGTATAAATTTGACAAATGTTTTTGACCAAAATGGTCTTGCCTTGCAAGCCTCATTTGTGTAATGAGCAGGAGTACATACTGAGTATGATATTAACTGATAAATGTAATGTTAACGTGTGTGTTTCGTTGTCATCCAGGGTCCGAACTTCGATCCTCCAAGTGGTGCCCCGATTGTGGCGATGGTGAACCCCGTAGCACCGATCATACCCGCGCCGGTGGAGCCGCCCCACCTACCTGTCAAACAAAGATTGGGCCCGGTAAGTGACTTCATTCTCTTGATAGCGTATTTTTTTTATTTTTGACACATCATTTATACTACTATACTAATATATATACCTGAAGAGTTAGTTTGCTCGAACGCGCTAATCCCAAGTCTTCTGGCCCGATTTGAAAAATTCAGTGTTAGATAGCCTATTCTATTTATAGAGGAAGGCTATAATATCATCATGCTACGTAAACAAAGCCGCGGGTTAGAGTTAGCGTCCACACGGACGAAGTCGAGGGCAGAAGCTAGTAATATACATACCTTAATTTGCCCACGCCTTAATACCCCGCAGGAGAGGCAGGGTGTACTTATAATACACCCATATTACGCCATCGAGTAACTTTCATGTAACAAGGCCGAGCTTATTCCCATTAAGGCACTAATCTAATAACACTGCCCAGTCGGGGATAGAACCCTGGACCTCATGTTCCGAAGCGGCACTTTGGCACAACTAGATCAAATCATTCGTTCTTTCCCAAACTAGGAATTTGTAAGAGTGTAGCAGGCATGAACCGATAATGTCGTGGTACCAACATGAGCAATCATATTGTATGTATGCGGCATGATGACCGTAACGTAAGATTAGAGCATTATTTATATATTATTAAAATCTTAGATCTACCATTACAGGGTGTATGGTAATGCTGCTCATATATATACAAGTACTTATTTAATAATTAAATTAGAAAATCTGAAAGACAGAGAGTCGTGGTGGGCTTGAGGATTGATTGCAAGTTTGAATCCCAACGGGGCCTATACCAATGAGTTTTATAAAAAAAATTCGTGCTGTGTTTTCACGGAGAAGGAAAACATCGTGAGGAAACCTGCATATTTCTGAGAAGTAATTCAATGACCTATGTATAGTGCCTGAGACGGCGATGGACTCACCCTCTATCACGTTGGCACTTAATCATATTCGGTGAAATGTGGGTGTTGTTGTTACAATACCTCTGCTTACCCCTTCGGGGACCCTTCTGGCGTGGCGTGAGCATGTTTTATGAAATAGATAAAGTAAAGAAAGAATATTAAGCATAACTAACAATACTTAGTAGCACTTGTGAATTCACACAAATTGTATGAAAAAATGTCAATTCTGGAATTAAGCTCGTTTACAGTATTGTACTATGTCATCTTATGTCTAGGTCAGCCTTTGTCTTATCTGATGTAGCTAAATGAAACATTGTTTTGATGAATATTGTAGTTTATATTCTAATCATTAAGGTCCATAACGAGATAAATGGTGCACTGACGGTTGTCCCTTCAAAACCAGTTAGATGAGATGGCCGCCACAGGGATAAATGTGTTATATGAAAGTTTGTGTGTTACATTGTTAATTCTTGCAGCTTGTGAGGTTTTGAAGGAGATATTTTATACTCTGCAACATAATCTGAGTGGAATTATTCAGCAAATGCTCCTTAACTTGACATTTCTATTGTTCTTTCACGTTATATAATCTTGTACATTCATTAATTTAGCGTTGTTAACAGTACTGAACTGAAAATATTTTGACAGCATATTTTAAGAATTTTGCGACTATCCATACCAGCTGAACCATTTTCAAAAGTTGCGATCAAACCATCTATGATCTGTTCCCGGCCCACAGTACGCTCTGAGACTTTATCATCAATTCTTGTTGAGATCGTTGCGACCGAGTGACATAAGTATGCATATAATATACACCTGTCCCTTACAGTCCGACGAAAGTCACAATAAGAGTTGATGGTACGGCCCTTGCAGGTACCTGAGCGCACGTTTAGAATATTGTGTTTATTACAGCCGGTAAACAAAGTGGGCAGCGGGCGTATCGCTCCTGTGAGCGCAGCGCTCGCGGGCGCGCGGAGGGACCCGCGTCTGGCGCGTGCGGCCCCCGCGGTCCCCGTCGTGGCCCCCGCGGTCCCCGTCGCGACCCCCGCGGTCCCCATCGTGGCCCCCGCGGCCCCCATTGCGCCGCACGTATTCGACATCAAGCCCCTGGAGAGGGTCACCAAACGCAAAAACGTCATCACCATCGACGTCCGGCCCGACCGCCGCGACCCCCGCCTGGACAAGCGGCGCGACCGGCCGCGCCCCAAGCGACCCGACGCCGACCGCAAGCCCCCCGAGCGGCCCCTCGACACGGACTACATCGACAAAATAGTACCCGACGTCAAGAAAATAAATAAACTCCCCCCCATTCCGAAAATCAACCGCCCGGAGCGCAACAATGTGCCCGCGCCCGCCAAGAAAAGAAAAGAGGCGCGCGACAAAAAGAAACGGCGCGAGGACCCCTCGCCCGAGAAGAAGGTTAAAGTGAAAGAGGCCAAAGAAGCGAGGGACAAGGAGGCTCGGAGGCCACCCCAGCCGGAGGAGGAGCCGGAGGCGGTGGCCTTCAAGGAGCTGAAGAACTACCACAAGGAGCGGTACATGCGCCGCAATAGAGACCACTCCGACAGCCCGGAGACCACCCCCGCCCCGCTCGACACAAGTAAGATACCACTCTATACCCTCAGAATGATGGGCTGATTACATCACCATATTGTACTTATGATAAGTCTTCAAAACCTAGTCGAACGCTGTGATACTAATTGTAAGCCGGAGGATGTGTGCAAAATAAAATATTTTTCAACTCTTGGGAGTATTCATGATTGCGTATACGACGGTTTCTGTACCCTTTACTTTTAAGAGAATCATCCAATTATCATATCTCATTATATCATATTTAATCTGAGGAATAATAGTTCAGAGTCAGTTGTTATATTTGTAAACTATATGTTCTGGCAAAGTCATTTACTAATGTTGCACCGTTCACCAGTTTGGTTTGAACTTTAACATTGATCAGACACTATTTCTCATGCACTATTTATACAAGTTGAAATTCCTGACTGTTTGCCATATACACTAGACACACCTGGTGACGAATAATACTATTGTTTAATACTAAAACTGGGAATCCTTAACCACGATGAGTGCCTGGAAACTGTTGGACTTCTCCTTATGCCGATGGATAATCTACCGAGGACCATACCTGAGAGAAGAAGCTACCTGCCTTGACTATTGAAGACATAGACTCAAGTATTAAATACATTACGAACTTATGCGTCTGAGTAGATCGTACGATCGAACGATTCTACGGAAGCCGTTCATATCCACATTCACTCAACACTATTCCAAGACACATGCAATTGGGGTCATGTCTCTAAAACTTATCATCGTATCATTCGTATCAGAATTTTACTTAAAATAGAAAACCGTAGTCGAAGGACCATCTGTCCATTATAAAAATACCTCGAAGGACCATTTTAGTTCAACTTTTATTTAGTGCTGTGTCGTTTCGGTATTTAAGTAGAAATCATAAGTAAGTATCATAGCCTTTTATATTTACGCTTCTTTAGATTATTTTGTCTTTTCTGGGTTTAAGAGCGCTTCAATAGTTTTTTGACAGGAATCAAATGTGCTTTATTGAATTTATGAAATTCAAAACAAGTATGACGTCATATTTTTTGAAGCATTTAGGATTGAAAAAAAAGACTGGTATTGGATTTTAAATTCTTTGAAATTAGTTTCTGTTCAGAGGGACTGCAGCGAAAAGCAGGAATCTCTGTCAGCACCAAAGAGCCCTACTGACTGCAGCAACACAACACCTCGCTATACTTGAGCTAAAATATGGCAAGACAAATCAAGGTATAAAAGGATCGTAATATTGTTATGGTGTTGCCGTCTCAAAAAATTACTATCAGGTAAAAGCATACTTTTTTAAGGCTAAATTTGATTCCGTGTCTATAAACTATTTGGTGAACTATTGAACCGGGATTGTGAGGTAAATTAATTTGCTTGGTGATTCAAACATTCAGTTCAGTTATACTTTTTAAACTCATAGTTTAGTCGGTACTAGTTGTGCCACGCGGTTTCACCCTCGTAGACTTACGCGGCATCCTAATGTTTTTTTTTAAATAAATGTAGCATAAGTTAATCCTTGTAACATTAGCTCTCTGCCAGTGAAAGTCCCGTTAAAATCGGTCTAACCGTTTAGGAGATTAGCCGGAACAAACAGACAGACAGAGAAAAAAAAAATTTTTTTTTTTCATGTCTATACCCTATATCCCTTGCATTTGGTGAAAAGCTGTTATTTTGGAATTAGAAACAGACATTTCAATTTTATTTATCTGTATAGATTAGTTGTATGGAGTCGATGACCATTTGGTATATTTGCTTACTCGCTACTATTATTGAGACTTAGATTATGTAGTAGATGAAAATACACAGGTCGATTAGTGAGTTCCAATAATTGCTTAAATATTGATATGTCTAGACTGAAATTAATAGCGAAAGAATTACATTCGGTACTGTTCCCATCACGAGCTATGACTATATGTATGGCGGGGGGGCGATGAAAACAGGTCCAGTATCACCACTATTTTCACGACACCTGTATAGATAAAATATCAGGGAATGCAATCAGTTATAAACATTTCACATGCATTAGAATATTGCATGAATAGGAACGGATGTGTTGGGGAATCACCGCTTTATACAGATGTAGTTAAAGCTATTTTATCTGTTATTTGGGACAATGTGACCTTGATAATGCAGTCAGAGCTTTTTATAGACTCGAGACAGAGGCATCACTTGCTATCGAGTTAAAATTCTAAACATATTCGTAAAGTAAAAAATAATTATTCAAAATATGCTTTGAGTCGGTTTTCTGTATACAAATTTAAATTAAATTAAAATTTTAGTGAGTGTTAGTGCATTAATATTGTTAAAATTATAACATATGTTGCATCATTCGGTAATATATCCGTCTATTAAATGTAAGTAACCGAGAATCAAATAGAGAATAAGTTATATTACTTTCTATGCTTATTTTCTATTACTTTGGGTTCAGCGAAATCAGTAATTCTACTCCAATATTACATTATTTACTATGTAATTAAATGTACATGATGCCAGCTGATATTCACTACATATAGAACCGGTGGTCAATTCTTCGACATTCATGTGCTTTACCACGGCCTAAACTGAATAAATAATTTTCTTATGCAGGGAACGTTAATTTTGAGTAATTTCATTATTGCTGAGTCAATCAAAAATAGTCTTTATAAAGTAAATCTATCATTTCAATAAATTAAGATACAATACAGGTGTAGTCTCGAATAATTAGCGCTCTATGAAAATGCCGGGGGGTAACTACGTATGTACTTTATTAGTGTCGCGCCATACAGACAGACTAATAGAATGATTACTGGGCATCCAAAGTCACCGGTATCAACATTGTTTCTCCCCTGGATGTGGTAGGACATGGGGGTATTGTAATGTATATTACTATAAAACAACTCCATATGAATTTGTAGTCTTCAAGATAATTGATGCACCTATATTTATATTCATAACATAATGTTAGTCTGACCTTCGTAAATTGCAAATGGCCGTTCATATGAATTAATTTTCTAACACATTGACTAATTTTTCTTTACTGTTTATATTTTTCGAGGACCGTCTTCTTTTATTCTGGATATCTCATAGTTACAAAGTAATCTTGTTTCTAAAGCTTCAAGAACTCAATATAAACGCCATTTTTTTTATTTCTACCGTTGACTGGTATCTTTCTTAGTTATAATCTTTATCTATTAGAAGTCCTTAATTTTTCATAACAATAATGACTTTCTTAAGCTATTGTATTATAGTATTATAGTATTGTACTATATATATATATATATCCAAAACGCGACTACAAATTTTACTAGTTCCAAAATTTTATTGGCTAGGTTTCCTACTTAGACATTACGTCTTCTAGAAGGCGATTACTACTCACGTCAATCGCATTCAAGTCCATACTAAAATAATGATTCTTTTTATCAGCATTCAAATATTGACTTTATGATTAATGGGTTAAGATTTAATATCGTACGATTGTAGCTAAAGCGAAAATTCGCTGGGTTATTATATTTGAAACTTAAGCTTTCTGTTTCCAAAATTCGCTTTCGAATTAAATATATAGGATGTCTTAATATAACTGTGTTAAATATAAACCTTTACATTATCAACTTGAAACTCTTAGCATCGTTTCAATATCTTTACTTCTATAAGGTTTCTTGAAAAGTTTCGCTATAATATAAATTAAAGTGAAAAAAAATCCTCTATATTAATATTTCTGCATAATTGGACAAGATTATTTAATATGGTACTGTTATATATTGATATTGGGGTGTTTGTTGCTAAAATTCTATTGAACCGATCAAATATTAATGAGGAAAGGATCTTTGTATTGTTTTTAATTTCAATGACCTTATGTATTGCACTAAATAAAACATATTTACAAAACATGAATGTCGACTGAAACCATTGGAAGTTTTCAATATCAAAAATCCAAGATTTCAAACTGCAACTGAACTATTAAAACATGAACATTTTTCGGGAGCGTTATAAATCAGTATCCAATATTTTGGGAAATAACAAGAAAACAGAAAACAATGTTTACTTATTAAAATAGATTATTTTAACAAAGGTATATGACATAGGATTAAGCTATACGGACAAAATGAAAAAAATTATACGTCTATAAAAACGTACTCTTACGTAAGTGTCTTAAAAGTATTGAAAACGACTCATCGAGCGATCGACAGGTAAAAGGGGTAAAGCCAATGTAGACCTTAAGATTACATAAAAATAAAGTTCCATTTTCAGATGTGCCAGAAGTGGTGGTGCCTGAGACCAAAGATGTGGACCTTAGGGTCTTGCATCCCGTGGAGACCTCTGCCCCGATCGCCCAGAAGAGACCTTCCACTGAGGCGGCTGAAGGGAAACCTAAGAAGAATAGAGTTGACAAGTTTGATATGTAAGTTATTTGTTATGGGGTAAGCATCGTACGTGGCAAGGTAGCCGCTTACTGCGGACCGTTTTAACACTCATCTGCGAAGAATCTAGTAGAAGTGGTTAAATATAGTATTAATAATATAGTGTTTACTTTGATTAGTGAGTAAAATTCTAAGAAACTTATACTTTCTGATATAGTCAATCGTATTAAGGTAGAATATAATGACAATTAGTCGAAAAAAGTGGGTCAAAATTCCTAGTTAAGTGTTGTTTCCAGATTATTCGGCAACGAGGATGTTGACCTCCGCCAACTGCCACAAGTGGACGAGGTCAATGCCCCCCCGCCGCCGTCTATCTCCGACTCCCCAAAACAAGACGAGGAAGTAAATGAAGATGTAGATATGTCTCCCCAAGGATCGCCCAAGAAAGACTGGACTGAAGTTAAAGTTAAGGAAAAGGATGTTAAGAAAACACCGTCCAAGTTGGAACTTGTTAGGGCTAAGTTAGCCGAAGCTACAAAGGGGAAAGATCGGCTGGGACGGCCGCTGCTGTTTTGCAAGTCGCCGAGTAAGTATTGCCACCTACATTCTAGGCTCTGACCATATGTTGCCGTCACGATGCTCATAACATTTCTTTGTAATCTTTTCATAGGTATAGAGAAGGAACGGCGGCGCACACTGAGCTCAGAAGACATGGACATAAGGCCCGAAAACCCTGAAGACTTCGACGCGACTGACCACAAGAAGACCATCTCCATAATAATGTCGCAAGCCAAGGAACAGTTCAACGATGGCACGCTGAACAAGGACCAGTACAACACACTCATGTACCAAGTACTGCAGCTCAACGAAAAGTTGAAGCTCAAAGAGGCCAAGCAACGAGAGTCTTTAGAAATGTCCAAAAGAAAACTCAAGGCTCACATCGTAGAAAATAACAAAGTGTCAAGCCCTAAATCGTCTCCAAACGAGAGGAATACTTTCGGAGATATCGACGAGAGAATCACACCGTCGGCATTTGTGGATACGCCGCCGGACAGTCAGAACGCTATGCAGGACTCCGACATGAGGATGGACTCGATGGACGGACCCTTAATCAAAGGGCCCCCTCTCATGCCCCCTATGATGATGTACGGCCCTTACCAGCCCTTGTGGCGTGGCCCAAGGCCCAGGAACGACGAGTACATGCCGAGGAGGTTCATGGGACGGACTGGCCCTTTCTTCAGGGCCAAGTTTGACAATCGGGGAATGAGGCCGTTCGAGCCACGAATGCCACTTCTCCCGACACCGAAAATTGGCATGTGTCAAGGTGAATGTCCCGTCCAACCGTACAAGCGGAGCGAATCTCCTCCGCCTTTAGGTGTCGCAGGCTTCGGCATCCCTCCCACCGACTATAAAATCATCGAATACATCGAGCAGGACCCCGTCAAGACAATTCAGATTGATGGCGTACCCAGGGAGATCAGATTCTACGGGGAAACTGCCGTTATTATGCTAGACTGGGATGATCCCAGGGAAATTAAGTTCTTGCCCGGCTGCAGGAGGGTTACCTTCGACAATAAGGACTCAGTAGTACTCTCGTTCAACGAAGGATACAAACAAATAGAGATCGATGACCAAACGTTCGACATCAGATTTGGTGCGCCCACGAGGGAGTTGTATATCAACGGGAGATGGTACGAGTGTTTCTTCGGCGGACAGCCTCTAGGGGTCATAATCGACGGCAAACCTAGACTACTGCACCTAGAAGGACCGTTGCCGCAGGTAGATATAGGTAAAGTCAAGCGCACGGACCTAGTGGCTGGAAAAATCAACCTTATAGTGAACGCAACACAGATGTGCCCTGTTTATCTGGACGCGAAAGTGCAGAAGTTTGTGATCAACGGGCAATTTTTCACAATCCGTTTCGTTGACGCTTTGCGAACTGTTCTGATCAACGAGCAGCCTTTCAAAGTGGAGTTTGGGGATCTGCCAAAGCCTATATTTATAGGTAACGAAAAGCACTTCGTGAGATTTTCGGCTCTGCCTCGTAATGTGAGGCCTGGGTTCGTGCATATAGCTAACATGGAGGGAGTGGCTTTACCGAACTTGCCGGGGGCGAACAACGTAGATGGATTGAAGGGAATCAACGCGATGGACGTCGACCTCGCTATTGATAGACCCATGAAAACACCCAGCCCCGAAATGAATGCTGAACATCAAGGTAAGACTTAACATTTTTATTAATAAAAACGTTTTTTTGTGATATTTTTAAATGTGCTTGTTAATATTTTATATGAACTATAAACCTATCGGAATTAATATTATCTATCTTAGTAAAAACCGTATCAAGATCCGTAACTTCGTTTACGAAAACGATTCATTCAAACAAGTAAAATAAATAATAAACATTATATTATATTAGCGGACGTCACGCGGTTTCACCTATAGCCTATGTCACTCGCTGATTATGTAGCTATCCATTGCTCAAATAATTTTTCAAATCGGTCAAGTAGCTACGGAGCCTGAATATAGCAAACAAACAAAAAAACAATCAAATCTTTCCTCTTTATCATATTAGTGTAGTGTGATGTTGAAGTCGCTGAATGGTGCCATAAATAAATATATGCTTAGGCTAGAAGGCTGAGGTGTTACAACACCCACATTTCAGCAAATATGATTATGCGACCACACTTCATACAACTTAACGTTTCAGGTCTAAACATGCTAGCCAGTGTGATGCCAATAGGCATGAACTCCATCATGACTCCGGCGTCAGGATCGGACTACAGTGTGGCGGAGCCTCTGTTCCCCAAACCGGAGAACATTCCAGGACTTGAAGCAGCCGAAGCACCAACACTGCCAATACTTGGCAATATCAACGTTAACGACTTGTTTGCGAAACTAGTGGCCACTGGTATCGTTCAAGTGCCAAATGTGATGAAACATGAGGCTAAAGAGGAGATCAAGGCGGAGGAGAAACCTAAAGTGATTGAAGACAAGAATGTTATACATAGAGTCGATTTGCTCAAGTCGGACACTTTGAAGGTGTAAGTAGATTTCTAAATTTAGCCTTGTGTAATAATATACCTTGTTGTAATGTTCCTTAATGTATAATCCTTGTTTCTACCTGTTTTAAGCTGTAAAGTTTTATTTCTGAAAATAAAAAATATTAATTCATTTTGGGCCCTGGTAAGGTTCTTATGAACGTCGAAAATGTACCACAAGTTCCTAAACTAGCCTTCTGGGAACCGGTAAGAAACTCAGCCAGGCATCTCATGTACATTTGATCAAAACAATATAAATCATATGAAATCCCTGATATTTAATATAACATACGTACACATGCTCACGCCTGTATTCGCCGAAAGGGTAGGCAGAGGTGTTGTAATCACAACACCCACTTTTCACCGAAGATAATTGAGTGCCTACGTGACAGGTGGTGAGTCCATCGCCGTCTTTTAATATAATTCATATGAAATACCTGATTTTTCATTTCATTTTATTGCAAACGGCTACGGCCGCTTATGAGCTCTATCAT
Source organism: Watsonalla binaria (assembly GCA_929442735.1). Lineage (NCBI taxonomy): Eukaryota > Metazoa > Arthropoda > Insecta > Lepidoptera > Drepanidae > Watsonalla > Watsonalla binaria. The sequence continues at coordinate 8,842,307 of OV838938.1, forward strand.
TACCAAGGTTCCTCCACATCACTTGCAGATGGATTAATTACTATTTCATAATATCAACTTTTCCTAGTGGTGAAGCCGTGAATCATGAAAGAGGAGGGTTTTGTGATAAGGCTCTACTCATAATTTTATATATCTGCTCACGCGATCCCTGAAGAGATAAGCAGAGCTATAATAACACCCATATTTTACTGAAGATGATTAAGTACCAATGTGGCAGATGGTGATTATCGCCGTCTCAAGGTTTCCCCACGACGTTTTTCATCGCCGTGAGCCACTGCACCAAGGGTTGGCCGTTGGGAATCGAACTAAAACCCCTGCACACAATTTCGTTTTCTTGATTTTTTTTCTGTCAGCATCTAGAGTTGGGGTCGGGTCTGCATTGAAACACCAACTCTTGGACTCTACTCATAATTTTCTTGTTATTTTTTTTCTTTTTGTGTACAGTAAGCAACCTGGTCTGGTGGCGAGTCTGTACGGCGGCATGCAATGCTCGGGGTGCGGCGCGCGCTTCCCGCCGGAGCACACGGTGCGGTACTCGCAGCACCTGGACTGGCACTTCAGGCAGAACCGCCGCGACCGGGACTCCGCGCGCCGAGCGCACTCGCGACACTGGCACTACGACCTCGCCGACTGGCTGCAGTACGAGGAGCTCGAGGACCTCGACGATAGAGGTATTACCATTATTTATATTCGCAGCATCGCAGCTTCGGCTAGACCAGGAGTAGACAGAACTTGCCACCACCCATGCTCTTTTGTGCCTTTCGGTATTAAGTAGGCGATGGGCCCCACCGTTTAGTGGGCGAGGTTACTGGGCATATCGTTCCTCTCGTTCTGGTATATCGCGCATTCCCAGAGCACATGGTCCCTGGTCTCAGTTGAATTGCCACAGGGGCAGACTGGCTCAACACGAGCTTGTGCAAGCGGGCGCACTCCGGACCGGTGATTTTCTACGAGGTGACATAATACGACTCCACCCATCGTATAGCGACCACGGGAAAGAATCGATATGATTCCCGCCAGTTCCATCGCTCTTGCCAACTAGCGTGGCAGCAGGAGTAGCCAGTATATGTAATTGCAGAGAAGAGCTGGTTCGAGACGGCGGGCGCGGAGGGCGGCGAGGGCGCGGCGGTGGCGGGGGCGGCGGGGGGCGCGGGGGCCGCGGGGGCCCCGGGGGCCACTACGGAGCGTGGCGAGGCCCCCAGCGCGGCGGCGGGTCCCCCGGCGCAGCACGCGTGCGCGCTGTGCGGGGACCCCTTCCTGCAGTTCTACAACGAGGACCACGAGGAGTGGCATCTGCGCAACTCGCTCAAACACGACGACAGCTACTACCATCCCGCCTGCTTCGAAGATTATAAGGTACGTCCAAGCTTCTTCGTGCTGCCCAGTATTTTGGTTAGTTCCATAATTCAGACTTGAAATAATTTTATTGGATTTGACTTACTTAATACTTTGGCGGCAAATAAGTATTATAACACCGCTTCGAAGGCACACAAAGTAGGTGAAGATGCAACTACTCTAGCTAAATAAATAATTTATCAGTAGTAGGTTATGCCTACTTCCCCTGTAATTACATTCTCAATCTCACAAACGTCGAAAATATTCGAGCGTTTTTCTTATGTTCTCTCATCTAAATCTTTAGGCGTCGCTAGCGAAAGAAGAACCACCAAAAGAGGAGATGGCGGACGAAGTGACAGAAGTAGAGAAACTAGAAGAGGCTATTGAGATCAAGGACGTGGACGACACGCTCGACCAGTCGGACAACGAGTCCGTCGTCGAGGTCGTCGAACCTGACCCCAAGGATCCTGTCGAGGTAATCCTGCAGAACTGACTGTTTTTCACAAGAAATAACTTTCTTACATAAGTGTCCTGATCAAAAACTGAAACACTTTGCTGAACTAGGTCACTGCCCAAATAAATATAAAGTGTTAAAATCTTTAAAAAATAATAATATATTTAAAATTTATAAAACTTTATCTATACATCTATACAATTAAATAAAATCTGTTTGTAATTCCAGAATTGCAGGTTTTCACACAATCCATTTAAAAAAAAAATATCCGTCTGTCGGTAGGCTCCTTTTAATTAAAAATACCTCCTTTTATAGGTTAAAAGGTTAAAGGTTCTTTATTTGTCCAATACGTTCTTTTTTAATAAGAAAACTAAGAGTTTTTTTCAATTAAAATTTGATTGTTATTAACATGTCATGTTTGTATAGATTGACGTTGAGGAGGAAGGCGATGAAGACGACGTGGTGTTAAAAGCAGAGCCGGTGGAGGAAGTGGAGGTGGAGGAAGCGGACACTGATGATGAGACCACTGAGGCGCGCGCAGAGAGAGACAGATGCGCGCAAATCGACTTCACCAAAATCAAGGTCAAACAGGAGCCGATCGACCCAGGTGAATACTTCAATACAATACACAAATATTGCACACGCTATAAATCAGGATAAAAATATATAATTATTGTTTATAGTTTTAACATACATACATACATATGTATGTATGTTAAAACTATAAAGCCGTGGTGGCCTTGAGGTTTGAGCAGTCGCCTGTTACGCAAGCGACGCAAGTTCGAATCCCAGCGGGGCCTGTACCAATGAGTTTTTCTAAAAAACTTATGTACAGTGATTTCACACCACGTTCTTTACGGTGAAGGAAAACATCGTGAGGAAACCTGCATATTTCTGAGAAGTAATTCAATGACGTATGTAAAGTGTCTGAGACAGCGATGGACTCACCATCTGTCACGTTGACACTTAATCATCTTCGGTGAAAAGTGCGTGTTGTGATTACAATACCTCTGCCTACCCCTTCGGGGAATACAGGCGTGAGCATATGTACATACATATGCTCACGCCTGTATCCCATGGGGGTAGGCAGAGACCACCGTTTGCCACATGCTACGATCCTTACATACTTCTTTCGCTTCATCCACATTCATCTCTTCATACACTTTCTTCGGTTACGTGTGCTCCGAATTTATTGCACTTTAGGTACACTTGAAAACAAATACAAATTAGACAGAATGGAGTAGAAAAGTGTTATACAGTTTTGTGAGTTGAAAGTTCATATGATCGCTTTGGTGACGTAGTTCGGCCTATACCAATGTGTTTTTCTAAAAACTTATGTCCAGTGCTCCACATGCTTTACGGTGAAGTTAGCATCCTGAGAAAACTCAAAGACAGTATAATGCCTGAGACGGCGATAGACTTAACCATCTGTCACGTTGGCACTTAATTATATTCGGTGAAAAGAGGTTGCTGTTATTACAATACCTCTGTTTCCCCTCATCATTGCCATAATGTTTTCAGACGACGAGCCAATAATAACAGCGGAAGAGGAGGCGGTGGGTCGTCCGGCGGACACAACGCAGGCGTCGGTGCAGTCCTCCATCGACGGCAACGTGCAGTTCGACGCGCCTCTCGCTCTGCCCACGTCCGCCATTAGGATCAACATCTCCAAGGTAACGTGGCGTATACCCTTTTAGCCTCGTTCGAAACAGTTGTCCATCTAAATGCAATTTATATTAGGATTATATAATCAAGGTGGGCAAAAGCGGCAAGTATTTATCGTTAGTTTACGAGAAAATTCCAAATCCCACACTACTTGTCCGTGTAATTTCTAATACCAAGTCGGCTTTTTACAAAAAATATTGCTCAAATGCTGAAAGGTTACCGCACCTCGACTAGAAGAATATGACACAGATTTCTGGAAATTTTAATAGTTTAAAAACTATTATTTAAATAAGTTTAAAATCATCATAATTTTTACTTAAAAAGATTAGAATAGCTCATAATATCCGGTGTACATATGTGTGTAACTTTAAATAATTAAATAGCAATAACTAATGTAAAATCAATTCAATACCTAAATGTTTTTTTTTACTCAGACTTTGACATCGTTCGTGACCAACAACAACGAAGACAAGATGCTCGAAGACGTCAGCGTCGATGACGAGCCTCCGCCCCCGGGAGAGGAGCCCGAGTTGGAATACGTACTCAAACCAGCCCTGGAGGGCGTGCAGCTCTCCCGACAACCGCCTCTCGTTCGGGGCAATGAACTGTCTGGGCTGTGCTCTATCATGTGAAATAAATTCATGGTATTGTAAGCGTATGTTGCAAACTTTAATGCGTCAGTGTTACCGTGTAAAATAAATGATAAAACTATATTTAGCTTAAATCTCAAAAGGTGGACATGTCGCACCCTCAGAACAATAGGGGCTCAATTCCAAAATATTCTGTTTTGACATCATAGTCAAAGACGGGCAAGTTAATTTTATGTTTTTAAAATATAGCAAATATATAAAAACTACGCGTAGAAATAGATTTTGAGGTCTGTCTTATGATCTTAACATAATTATTGTCGCAAATTTTTGAGGATTCCTTATCGTCCTGAGGGTGCGGTGTAATCTTGACAGTTGATTTATTTATCTCTAGATTCAGCCAAATTGTATCATCAGTCTGCTTCAGTCTGTTTCCATCTTCCATCGTTTGTATGCATTCGTTCTGAGTAAATACAATGTTTTTTCAGTTATAATAAAAAAATATTCGTTTTGAGAAAATATAATTAAAAAAAAAAATTTAACACAGACGAGTGGCTATTTTAACACGTCAAGCTAGATTTAACCTTTAGTTGATTTTACTTAGGCAAGTAGATCGTTAAAGATGTGAAAATCCCTTGCTATCAAGCGGGCATGTTTATCACCTACTGCTATATAATACATTACAGTGTAAAATGCTGGATAACTTGACATTGTATTTTAGCGATTGAAAATATGTTTTCTGTGTGATTTATATTTTCTGATGATACCACAATCGCAGCCAAACAAATCACTTGCAAAATTGCAAATGTTCTAGTAATTAAGTTACTACTAAGTATTGGAGTGTCATAATAATATGTGGGGATTAATGGTGATTAATTTGAAGAGATTAACCGTTTGTGACTAATTAATACGAGTTTAAATCACAGTAATTTAACGGAAGTATTAATTGTTGGATACATTTTTAATGTACCAAATGAAATTGTTAAAGTGTTTGATTGAGAAAGTAGTTTTCGTAATTGTAGATAGGTATTGTAAGTATTGAAATAGGTTTTTGGTATATGCTCAGCATTCGGATATGTACTGTTTCAATTAAACTATACATTTATATTAAAATGATTCATTACATTACTTTGTGAACTTGACAAAATTTAAGGTAAATCAAATTATATTTTAAAGCAAGAGATAGAAAACATTTTAGTTTTTATTAATTTAACTATCATATTACTGTTAAGTAATTTGTTATAGCGACTAGCATTTTACCCTCTACTTCGTCCACTAGTTCTACTCACAATAGGAGTTAAATGCTTTCAAATGAAAGGACATATTTGTCTTGTTAGTATGGACATATCAATTTTAGTTGTCAGCATATGTTTTCCCATAAGCAGTTTGTGCCCCACAGAAAAGAACGTAATTACGTTCGCTAACATGCCTAATATTATTTAGCACATAATATAATAAATAAGAATGATTTCAACAAAATGTGATATTAAGATTAAGTTCACGACTTATAATCATTATATCATCGAAAAATGATATGTTGTTTTAATCACTTTTGTAGAATAGATATCTACTGTAAATATTTCATACTTTTGTGTATTGTATAATATACAATATTTAAATGTGTACCTTATTAAGTACTTTAATTTATTTTTAGTTAATCTTTATATGTATGTAGGAGTTACATTTAACATTTGGATAGGGTTTAGCTTTTCTTATATTGCAATAAATAAATAAAAAAATACAGCATCTAAAGCTGCCAGCAAAAATGTTGGAAATAAAAAAAGGTTTGTCTATGATAATTGAGCGGGTTTTATGGTGATATTGTAAACATTGTACCTTATAAAATGATCACAAACTGCGTATCTTGTTTCAATCAATCCAATTATCTAACATTCTTTAGTTATAATAACGCAAACACTGTTTAGTTTTAGTTTTAAATAGTAAATAAATGTTTACATTGATGTATTGGCGTTTTATTTATTATAATTTATAACTTTCTTACTAAAATTAAACACATAATTGTACCATAGACTTATATTTCATCATTCTTAACAGCAACGACTCGCATACATGACTCTTGAGATTATTACAGCAAGCCAATAGCATTGTTCTTTTCTCACTGCTTTACGCTGAGCTAAAACTTGAATACGTGACGTCAGGGCCTATAGACAAAGTCAACACTATTCTCACGCTTCGCTAGAAGAAACGATACAAAATGTACAGAATAGACATGTCACGTGACTGATATATGTCATTTGCATAATTTTTTTATCGTTTCTATTAGCGCAAGCGCGAAGAATGTTACTTTGTCTAGGCCTATTCCCTCTACACCGAGTGAACATATTAAAAACAAATTGAATATGTTGAAATAACCGTTAATTTAAGAGGTTTGCTAAGTAAATCGGTTTTCGAACGTGGATTTTTTTTCTCCAACTTTTTACGAAAGGTTAGATATATACGCGTTCAGTTCAGTACCCCAAGTAATTGGTTATAACATGTAACGTTGACTATATCGATTGCGTACTATCCTCATTCCCACGTTCTCATACAAAATGATATACTTGCGGTACTTTTGTTTGGCAATTAAAATAAATATCTACATAAATAATATTTACATAATCATTAACAATCTAAATGATAGGTCATAGAATATAAAACATTGTGACTTTATATTACAAATGCAAATAGACGCAATTACAATTCTTATCATTTCTTGTTTGGAAATTTTCATTGTCTTTTCATTTTTTATACTTTTTTTTTATATTTTTTGGACTGTAGGGTGATAAGTTAACATGGTTGCAGATAGATTAACAATACCTCTAAATCGAAATTTACGAAAACGGCGCCTTAAAAATTTTTTTTTTTTAATTTGCTTACATACTACAATTATGTGGCCATCTTGGGAAAGGTTGGGTGTCCTTAATATTATTAACACTACACAAAACTTGAAGTAGTCTCTCTAATCCTAAGCCGAAACCTCCAGTGGGTATGTTGCCGAATTTCCTCAACTCCAGGTACCAATCAAGGCGTACTGAAGGCATCTTAGCTTTGAGCTTCTCATAGTTGTCTTCACGGAGACTGCCGCCCACTACTTCCCCTGTGATTGGCGTCAGCAGATCCAATGCATTCACCTGGAAAATATTTATACTAAACTTTGTATCATAACAACACCTCTGCATACACCTTCGGGGAATACAGGCATGAGCATATTAGTGTCTTAAAGTATTCATACATATGCTCATGCCTGTATTCTCCGAAGGAGCAGGCAGAGGCGTTGTAACAACAACACCCACTTTTCACCAAAGATGATTAAGTGCCAATGTGACAGATGGTGAGTCTATCGCTGTCTCAGGCACAGTACATACGTTTTTGAATTACTTCACAAACATATGCAGGTTTCCTCACAATGTTTTCCTCCATGTGATATGAAATCATTGCACATAAGTTATTTACGCCACACTGGGATTGAAACTTGTGTCGCTTGCATAACAGGCAACTGCTCAAACCCCACAGTCATCACAGCTCTTATAGTAGCTAAAGTACAATGATTGCAATTAATTTCATTAAATTTAGGTATGTGTAACATAGAATGTTTATTAGAAAGTTACCAGTAAGGAAACATTTTTACTCCTACCAGTGACACTCATTAGTGACTGCAATAATTTCGACTAGCATACTGCATGAGCTTAGTGAAGTACTGCTATGGCAAAATGTGTTAAATAAAAACACTTTAGTCCAATGGTAATTTTATAAACATGGTAATAGTCAATACCTTTGTGTTATCATCTAAACATTCCTTCATATAAAATGACTTCTGTGCTTTTGGCCACTTCACCACAAACACAGGGACCCCATTGCAGTGTTCAACAAGAGACAATTCTTGTTCCTTATTTATATCATCGTCGACCACCAGACCCTTTCGTCCTAACACATCCTTAGCCTCATCATAGGTCATAGTAACAAACCTCGAGTCAACCCAAGAAGGCAGTTTGTTATGTTTATCAATCAGAAACAGATCATCCTCATTAGAATTCCTAGTTTCAATAAATACATACTTCATTAAATCTTCAATCAAGCTTTGCAATTGTTCTAAGGAGTCACAGAAAGCCAGTTCAGCTTCTAGCATGTAAAATTCTGATAAATGTAGTCTGGATCTTGAGTTCTCCGCTCTGAATGTGGGACCCAGAGTGTATACATTACCTAGCCCTCGACACATCGCTTCTAGATGTAACTGTCCTGATACCGTCAGAAATGTTTTAGTATTGAAATATACTGTGTCTCTGTCCCTGCCTTCCTGCATCATAGCTTTAACAGTCTCCTCATTATCAGGCTGAACCTTAAACACCTCCCCGGCACCCTCGCAGTCATTAGATGTCAATATTGGAGTGTGTATATTTATAAAACTTCTTTTACTGAAAAAGTTATGTATGTGTTGTGTGGCAGCACTGCGTATTCTAAGCACAGCTGAAATATAATTTGTCCTAGGCCTCAGGTGGAGGTATTCCCTAGTATACTCCGGAGGGTGGGTAGTTCTAGGGTTGAATGGATATCCGTCTAGGACCACACAATTACCAATTACTTTCACATCTTCTGCGACCAATTCAATTTGACCTCTAGGGCTTTGAGATAGTTTTCCTATTATGTGAACAGAAGCACCATATGTCAGAGCCTCTGTTTTGAACTTCTTAGGAATTACAATCTGTAATCTCTTTGCACACGACCCGTCGCTGATATCGGCGAATATCAAGTCTTTCTGAACTCGTAGGTTTTTAACCCAACCCTGTAAAGTGAATATTATTTAGTCACAACACAATACTAATAGATATTAATATAAGCCCATTGGCATCAGCTGTTGTGAATTAATATTTATGTAAGTTTATAATTAACTGGCGGTCGTTTCTAGGTCCTAATCCAATGACAATTTCGGCGTGAATTTATGTATATATGTAATTGGCATTAACTATTATATTTTTCTTTGATTAAAATATGTTTTAAGTACCTTTACTTCTGTTTTATCGCCGGTACTTGCTTTCTCTAATATGGAAGCTATTGCACTGAATTTGCGATGGCCAATTCCTATTTTTGCGTAGTTCTTTAATTTTGACATTAATGCCTTTTTAAATATCATTTTGATGTGATGCAACAGTACAACAGAAATATTAAAAATATACACAAAGCAGATTTTAAGGTTATAAATGGTTGAACATTTCGAACAAAGTTAACATCATAGACAATAACAATCCAAACCACCTTCGTAACAAACAAGCAGCTGATTCTCAGAAGTCAATACTTTACGATGTCTTAATTTACGGATATTTCTAATAACGGGAAATAAATATTAATATTATTATGTACAAAGATATACTTTGGTCTCGACCGAGGTCGGTAGTAGAGAACCATGTACGGGCTTTTTCCAAGTAGACTGGTTCAAGTGTGTCAGTGTGATGAGAGTGAGGTATGACTTTATTTATGTGGTTAGTGTCCCGAATGCAACCGCACGTGCTTGTATGCTGATTATTATTATTATTATTATATATTTACTTAAAAAAATATGCACAAAGTATACGGGTGAACTTAATGCAAAAAATTTCAAGGGTAATATTCTTTTCCCCTTTTAAACCTGGCGATTTATGGGTATCCCCTTCGAGGAATAAAGGCGCGAGCATATATGTATGTATATATTATTATTTTGTAACACTAGTAGTATGAAAATATATCATTGATTTTATTACATTAATATTATAAATAATTTATTTACTCAAGTTTATATACATACTTTTAACTAAATAATATTATTTGGTATTCATATTCTTATTTATGCCTTTATATTTTTTTCGTTTCTTTCGTTGTTCTCACAGACAGAAAACATATATTGTAAGTATATCTGTGGCGATATCTTTTCCGATGTGTCATGTCATGTCATTCCGTGAAATCCGCCATCCGTCATTTAATTTCATTCGGCAAATCATGCATGTTTGATTTTGTAGCGTTGTGTGAGGATACTGCCTAAGTGGATAACATTGTGCAATAAATAAGGATTATCGACGAATTGTTTATAATAATTTCATAGCAAAGGTTAGTGCAATAATCAGCAGCTTGAAATATGAGTATTCGCTACAAGCTCATTATATTATCTCGTTAATCGTTTTCCTACGTAGAAACGTACTAATTTTCTTAATAATTGATTGTAAAAACTGGTTTCCCAGCTAGTTGTGTCCTTGAGCTTTGCTTATGTTAATATTCATCAATATATTCCGCGTTTATGGAATAGCATTGAATTTTTTGTTGTATTCGTTTACGAAATTTGAGCATGGCCCACTGAACTCAATTTGATATTAAAAAAGTGACCGTCGCACTTTCTTTTTCACGTAACGGTAGAAAGTACTTTGGGCGGTCTTTTTAATGAGCTTTTCACGGTAAGTTTACGTGGTATTGTATGAATGTACGGAATTTCACTAGAGTACAGTTTGTGATAACAGAATCATTATCTGCTGATAGTGCACTATCTGCCACATTGTGATTTTATTCTAACCCAACATCATTAGCACGGTAGAAATATGCTATATTTTCCTTTTATTTATTTTTCCCTATCTTTGAATAAACTGGGTACTTACTCTAATGTTACATCAGATTAATACAATATTTTTTTTTCAATCAATTACTGAACTACATACATACATATGCTCAGTCCTGTATTCCCCGAAGGGGTAGGCAGAGGTGTTGTAATCACAACACCTACTTTTCACCGAAGATGATTAAGTGCCAATGTGACAGATGGTGAGTCCATCGCAGTCTCAGACACTCTACATACGTCATTGAATTAATTCTCTGAAATATGCAGGTTTCCTCACAATGTTTTCCTTCACCATAAAGCATGTGGTGAGAAACCCCGCTGTGATTCAAACTTGCGTTGCTTGCATAGCAGGCGACTGCTCTAACCCCGAGGCCACCACGGCTGTTATTATTATTATTTCATGTTAATTACTGAACTAATTAATATGAAATAGCTTTTATTATCTGACTGTTATTAGGTGACTGAGTAAACTCTTTTACTCTATGTCACTGGGGTATTAACACATTCACTGGTAACATTCCATCTTCTTTGTAAATTCTCTAACAGTTGGACAGATGCGTTATTAGCAAGGAATGCATTAACGCGTTCACTGCTAATGACGAGCCTGCACATTTATCCAAACTTTCCTATATGCTAACGATGCTTTTGTGAGTCCATACAAATATCTGTGCCTTCACTGTGTGCTAAAGCCTTGTTTAAATAAGACCAAATTGTAAGGGCCCTTACCCACCTTGCTATATAGAACAGATATGGAATTTGCCTACATGAAATTTAGTGAACATATCAAAACAAATTACACAGGTAGAGCTTAGGTAGGTAGGTGAATAGGTACCGACCCTTTTCCTTTTCACATGTTTTTATTGCCTGTAAACAAGCAGGTGTTTTATGACCTGCCATTACAATACTCAAACGCAGAAGCGCTGAATAGCACAGCACTGGGGAATATGGGAATATCTTACGTCGACGCTATGTTGAGGTTTTAGCACAGAGCGAAAGCGTATTTGTACAATGATATGCGTTTGATGCACTGGTGTAAGGTCAGATTGTGTAGCACAGGGTAATGACTTTTTATTTAGCTCTAGCAGTGAATGTGTCAACTTACAGAATTCAGTAATATAAGTAATTGGCATGATCAAACAAGTAATACAGCCTATTCTTTATTTGATTATTATAACAAAAAAACACTTTAGGGACACAAGAAATACTGTGTGACCCTGTTTTATTGAAATCTATTTTAAGCAGAACAAATTAAATATCAGAGATTCATTGAATAATCTCATGTATTCAAAGTGGTGTTGCATTTTTTTAACATGTTCACTGCTAACTTTGCAAACAAATTTCGCTCACTGTTGGACGTACAGATGTGATGTTAGTAGTGAATGTGTTAAAGGTCAGCACTGCTTATCAGAAGGCTAGTTACAAACAATACCAACATACAATTTGTAATATTGTATTGTATTGATGAAATGTACATAATGCATGTCTGAATTTCTTGCCAGTTCTTCTCAGAAGGCTAGATTCTGCATTGGTGGTAAATCTTCGACATTCATATTATTAAGTGCATTTAATCGCTATTCACAAATGCCTTACCTGTGCTAATAAAATAAAAATTATTCTTAGAAAATGGCAGAACGTGACCCACAAGCCGGCGACACTGGCCCACCTAAAGGCATCCCCGCCCTGAAGGCCCATGTGACTGCTAACAAAGTGGATGTGGCTCTGTGGGCGATCAGAGTGCTCACAGTACTCTTCACCTTTGGATACATCCTGCCGCTGTTTAACAAGTAAGATTACAATTATTATAATGGTGATTTTAATAAAAAAAACTCCATTGTATATGATACATGTTAGACACAGCACCCATTGTGCTGTGTCTAACATGTATCAGTTTTTGAAAACCCCACATGTTACTTTTTAGGGTTCCACACTCATGGTAAAATTGGCTATATTTCTATGACACTGCTGCCCTTCTAAAAGTTAAAATGTTTACAGATTATGTGTTTCTATTGCTGCTATAACAACCAATACTAAAAAAACTATAAAATAAATGTCAAAAGGGGCAAATAAATATTCTTTTTACAGCATACATGATTTTTTTATAGTTTTTATATATAATTCTATGGAACCCATTAAGCGCGAGTGCGATTAGAACTTGGCCGGTTTTAAAGTTGTATTTAAAATGATCTACCAAATTTCAAGATATAATATTATCTCATTTATTCATATTTATTCAATCTTATGTGGAATAAATAAAACAAGAATGTCTTGACCTCGGCCAAGTACCAGCTTCATGGCTAAACATTATACATTGACTCTTTAAACACAATTATATTTTTACATGACAAGGTATGAAGCAATTGTATGTATTTACGTCATTGCACAAAAACAAGCTTTAACTGTATTCTTGATCTTTTATGCTACTTGGAACATTAGTAATTAAATAATTAAGCAATAAATGAATATGCTCACGCTATCACACTCCCCGGGAGTGGGATAACGTGAGCAGAGGAGATGTAACAACACCCACATTTCACTGAATATGATTTAGTGCTAACGTGACAGAGGGTGAGTTCATCACCATCTCAGGCACTATACATACGTCTTGAATTAGTTATAAGACATAAGCAGGAAACCTGCTTATGTCTTGAAAACACGAAAAACTCATTGGTACAGGCCACGCTGGGATTCGAGTCGCACTTCGATGAAAAGTGGGTGTTGCCTACCTCCTTCAAAAATGAAGGTGTGAAGAAACAAGCAATGAGCGTTGGTCTTCAATGCGTAGTACATATTCATTCTTTGGGTCAGTTATCCCCTTTAATATTGAATTTGACGGCATATGTATAAAAATTATGTTTGTGAGCCGTGGTGGCCTTGAGGTTAGAGCAGTCCCAGCGGGGCCTGTACCAATGAGCTTTTCTAAAAAACTTATGTACAGTGATTTCATACCCCGTGGTTTACGGTGAAGGAAAACATCGTGAGGAAACCTACATATTTCTGGGAAGTAATTCAATGCCGTATGTAAAGTGTCTGAGACGGCGATGGACTCATCATCTGTCACGTGTGTTTACAACACCTCTGCCTACCCCTTCGGGGAATACAGGCGTGAGCATATGTATGTATGTATTATGTTTGTCTATCACAGCCCAGTATCAGCATTCTACAAAGCTCTACTGGCGAATGCAGCGACGTCAGCCCTGCGGTTACACCAGCGTATCCCGGCGCGGGAGATCTCCCTCTCCAGGGAGTTCCTGGCGAGGTTCTTCCTCGAGGACAGCGCTCACTACCTCTTCTACTCGCTCATATTCATGAACGTCTCACCCAACTTGCGTATCCTTTTCCATAATGAGGTTGAAGAATGTTTTTACTAGCGGACGTCACGCGGTTGTTCCCGTTCCCGTGGGAGTAGGGGGATAAAATAATGCCTATGTTACTTGTTGATGATGTGGCTTTCCAATGGTGAAAGTATTTTTGAAATCGGCACAGTAGTTTTTGAGTTTATTCATTACAAACATACACACAAAAATACAAATTTTTCCTGTTTATAATAGTAGTGTACGTGATGGCTAATAAGCATCACGTAAACTCTTCGTAGAGAAGTTGTGAAGTGTTGGTAAGAAGCATCGTGTTATACTATAATTGACTAGCTTGTACATGTGACTTCTTTCCCGTTATGATTTTAAGTAAACTGTCAAAAGGTAACAGATAAAGTCAAACAGAGACACCTTTGCATTTGTAATTTTACTATACCCTGGATTTTTTAAAAATAAAATTAGTCTAATTTATTCCTCGTAAAATTAGCTTTCTGACAGTGAAAATCCTGTTGAAGTTGGTCCAGCTGATTTGGAGATTACCCGGAAGACAGACAGACAGAAAAAAGTGTTTTATTCATATCTGGGCCTTATTCATATACGCGTTTAGTGAAAAGCTGTTAATTTGTAATCACAAACAGACACTTTAATTTAATATTTTTACATTTCAAATTCAAATTCAAAAAGTTTAATTCAACATAAGGGACACTTCACTTGGTTCAATGAGTGAAAGTCATTTCTCTTACGATATCTTATGTTAATATACTACTGTTTCCAAATGTAAGCCTGTCAGGAGAAGAAACGGCGAAACAAACTCCCCGGCTTTTTTTTACATGTGTCCCATCTTTATACCTGTACTAGCTGTGCCCGGCAAACGTTGTATTGCCATATATTTTTTTTGGGGTGGACTACCCCTAACATTTAGGGGGATGAAAAATAGATGTTGGCCGATTCTCATAGATACCCACAAAATATCTCATAGATAAGCACAAAAAATTTCATCAAAATCGGTCAAGCTGTTTCGGAGGAGTATGGCAACGAAAACTGTGACACGAGAATTTTATCTTTATACCTGTATAGATTTCTTTAGAGGAATCAATTTATTCGATTACGAAAATGTCTAGTCAAGTCTAAATACATTAGTCAATTCGCCCGTCCACAAAAAATGTATTATTTACTTGACGTATTTTAAATAATACTAAGACAGTCCTGTCTGTGACTACGAGGTCAAAGTGATAAGCAATACGCTTTTAAAATATCATAAGAGTAAAAACAAAGCTATTGACTTTTGATAATGTACTTGTATTTCGTGTGTTCTTATATTTAAGGTCGTATAAAAGGTCGTTGAGGTCAGATTGAAGATTAATAGGTCAAAGACGAACTTTCCCAAGTGTCAATGACAGATGTCAATGTCATATATTTAGATAAGTTCAGGTAAATATTTGAGACATCTTATCGTACTTATTATACATGATAACTTTAAGGTAAACTTAATTCATTTTACGCGCAAGTTATCCACTTCATTATTTACCCACTCCAACAAAATTCACTCAATCGTGATTAGGTATTAGGTAACAGAGAGATACTTTCAATTATAATATTAGTATTTATATTCATGTAACAACAGCGTAAAATATTTAATATCCACAAGACATCAGCGTCACTGTACTTTGCATATTAAGTGACGACCTTCCAAGTAATGACCTCGACCCTTGTACTTACCGCTCGGTTGTTGACCTCATCGTGAACAAATAACTAAACTACGTAGTCGCATCTCAACGAGGCAAATTGACTGAACGGTGATCATAATATTTTTAAGCAAAGCGTATCTATCTCAGATCGTAACTACTGAACTTTGACGTTTTTTCGTACCGTATAATTAAACGTCAAGCTAAGAAGTTCTTAATACGCGCTGTTTGAACGACTGTAGTTGACCGCCAGATTTTCTTTCTTTCATTTATTCAGTGGCGATGAGCTTAAGTAAACCGCCAATGTCAAGTGATTGTTGATAAAAATATGTTGTAAATTGTAAAAAATATGAGGAGGAACCCATTGAATTCCTCGCTGTCAAATCAAAACCATCCCCCCCAGATGTTAGGTATACGCGTATATAATGACATATTTAGGTGACACTTGTCAATTGCCACCTGTCACTTGACACTGACAAATTATGGCTGTGAAATGAGCCAGTCTTGAGCCAGTTCTACATTCTTCAACAACAACAGAGTTCTTCAACAACAATGTAAAATATCACACAAAATGAATATTTGATTTTTGTTTAAGTCAGTACCATATATACTATCATATTAATGTAGTGAAAAGTAAAATTTTGGAATTACAAACAGACATTCATCTGTGTGTATGTATAGGTTATATTATAAGTTCCTTGACTGCGACTCCAGTGATTCTAACACCGATATTCCTGTTCGCTCTGCTGCATGCAGCCTCCTACTCACTGACGATACTTGATGTAAGTATTAATATTATTATATATATTCACAAACTATTAGTCTCTTCAGGGGTATCAATTTTCTCCATCTATCTGTCTGTTTATTCTTGGTAATCTCTTTTATTGAATAAAAAAAACATTTAGGGTTCCACGGGAGATTAAATCTTCTATTGTAGTACAGGCAACCTTACTAACCCCTACTCTAATATACACATACATACATATATAATCACGTGCTCACGCCTGTATTCTCCGAAGGGGTAGGCGGAGGTGTTGTTATCATAATGTTACAACATTTTTCACAGAAGATGATTAAGTCCCAATGTGACAGATGGTGAGTCTATCGCCGTCTCAGGCACTATACATACATCTTTGAATAACGTCTCAGAAATATGCAGGTTTCCTCACGATGTTTTCCTTCACCGTAAAGCACATGATATGAAATCACTGTATATAAGATTTTTTGAAAAAAATATTGGTACAGGCCCAGTAGGTAGCAGGCAACTGCTCAAACCTCGAGGCCACCACGGATCTTTAGTCTAAGATAGCATTATTTATTTGTCTGTAGTCTACTGTGTTCACAAACTGTCAAACCTAATGAGCAAAGATGTGCTCTAAATAATTGTTATAAGGTGGTATTTGTTTTACCAAGTAACAATTGTAAATTACAATGGTTATAATCTTTGACCTATGCACCAACATGGGCGACAGACAGACACAAATAATTAATTATTTATATCCTTGTGAATTAGTTCACGAAAGACTGAGATTTTTATTGTATATGAGTTTCACTTGTCCATTCAATTCTTATCCGGAAATTTGAATAGTTTTTTTTTATTGTAGATATAGATAATCCGATAATAATGTAGGATTGTATGTCTTCCTAGCCATTATGAAGGTCAGTAAGCAATTAACATAAATTATTAATGAATAGTTCAGTATTGATTTTTTCACAAGATGTTAACTCTCTAGAGAACCAACAGTCATTTCAATTTTATTTATCTGTATAGTTTACTTGATATTGTGTCAATATTATTAATTACTGTTCGATTTGTCATTATACTGTCTGTGACAAGATTGCAACATTATTATCGACTTAGGGCCGACGTCATATTCGACTGAGCCACTAATGGCGGCCACGAGATACTGCGTTATTCTCTAAGGTATCTCACCGACGAACTCGACGTTGGTTGTCAGTTTCAATCATAGGAAATTTAACTTTATCGCGTATGTATTATGTGTAAATTTTCTCTGATTGGTGAGGTGAGGAGAATAATGCAAAATATAAGAAAAAAAAAGCTGGCGATTCAAACGATACGTTTCCGTGTACTCTCAAAAGTTTAGTACCTATTTAAAGTGTAGATGTAAATTATTGTTCATTAAAATAAACTGCCCTCAAAAATCTACAACTGTTCTTTTTCTAACCTTTTTATTGGTTATCTGTGTTTCAGACCCTGGGCCAGAACTCCCTGTGGGTGGCGCGGCTGCTGATCTCTCTGGTGGAGTTCCAGTCAAGGAACATTCTGCGCGCCGCCGCCCTCGCTGAGATCGTCGTGTTCCCGCTCGTCGTCTTCATGGCCTTGTTGTGAGTGTCGACCTTGTGTACATGCAAGCTACATCCCGCCCTCCTTGTGTAGATGCAGGCAACATCCCGCCCACCTTGTTACGATGAAGGCAACATCCCGCCCACCTTGTGAAGATGAAGGCAACATCCCGCCCACCTTGTTAATATGAAGTCAACATCCCGCCCATATTGTGAAGATGAAGGCAACATCCCGCCCACCTTGTTAAGATTAAGGCAACATCCCGCACACGTTGTGAAGATGAAGGCAACATCCCGCCCACCTTGTGAAGACGCAGGCAACATCCCGCTGCCCTCCTAGTGTAACTACACAGCCTGTCACTGCAGGCAACATCGTGCCAACCTTGTTTAGTGGCAGGCAATAACTTACCGGTGACCAACCAAGTCATGAAATATAAAAATAGCATGTGTGATTGTCCATAGCGGGTACTGCGGCCTGCTGACCCCGTTCGTGTACTACTACTTCGTGTCGTGGCGCTACGCGTCGCGCCGCAACCCGTACACTCGGAACACCTTCCGCGAGCTGAGGGTCGCCGTCGAGGGCGCCGCCGCCCGCCCCGGCCTGCCGCCGCCCCTCGCCGCCGCGCTGCTCTCCGCCGTCGGCCTCGTCACTCGCATGGCGCCGCCCATGGAACATGTGCAACAGTCAGTATATACTATATGCTATATAGATATACCATATACCCACTCAGCACAGTCGAAAGAAACCATTGACAGTCTAAAGTTGACATTAGCTGGTAGTAGAGTCGCTGCGTCATCCGCCATCTTGGTTTTAAGCGCCATTTTGTTCATTAGACAAAAATTACATTTCCTACAATTTTGGTTCTCATCAGCTGTATGAGCCAAAATCATAATAAATGTGATATGCTGGGTTCTATCCTCGGTTCGGGCAAAAAGTGTTATTGATTTTCTTCACCTGCAATTTCCCAGTCTCAGGAATAGAATTGGCAAAATGTGCGATTACTATAAGAACACCTCTGCCTATCCTTTGGGCATTACGGGCGTGAGTGTATGTGTACGGAATTGATTATTTTCTGTTATTTTCAGATAACGTGAGCCAAGTGTGTGGGGTGTTAAGGAGACATTTGTACATCGCTCCGAGTACTGTGAACACTGGGTCCAAGGTCTCATCTCTGCTTCGGCGCGGTTCCCATTGACAGCCAAACCTATTGATAATTATATTATTATATTTACATTGCAGGTCATTATAAGTATACATTATAATGTAGTCTAAAAGTATGGTCAGAAAGATTTCGCGGCAAAAAGTGAATTGACATAAGACAGTTGAATTTGACAGATAAATGTCAAATTCAACTGTCATACGTATTTTAATGTATTCGCTGTGTTGCTAGTTAAAAAAATATATATTCAAATATCTTTCTGAGCAAACTTTGGATTTCAATTGTGTCGAACTAAGCAAAATATTTTATACAAATGTTTTTGATAATACACCTTCGGAAAATTCCCACATTGTACCAGATTGTATGTATTTATCAGTTGCTTCACAATGGGAACCTCACACTAATAATGTATGGTAATATCGAGGATTATTCACTCGACGTTATTTTACGACTGAGCTAGAACAATTAATATACCAAGCCAATGCAGTACAAAGTGCATATTCAACTAATATTCTCAGTTGCAAATAAACGTGTAACACGCAAAATTCCCGACGCATAATGATCTCGTCATTTGTCGCTCAAAATGGAATAAGTCAATTGACACAACACGTTGCGTGTGAGCTTTGCATTTCCCTCGTACATCATTTGTATTTGGATGTGCTAGCGTGATTTCTTCTTTTACGGGATAATATGTATGGTATTATAAGTTTTTATTTCGTCTAGTTTGGCTTTACGCGAATTGACTGTGGTTGGGAAATGATCAATTCGAGATTGAACCAGTTTCATTTGACACAACACTGAATAGTGAAAGTTATATGGCAAATTTTGAGGGTAACTGACCCACAACATTTTCAAGAATCGCTCGGTAGATGTCGGTAGTCGCCGGTTTCGTCTATTGTGAGGGTTTTATTCACAAAAAACGCCGTCCACTTATTAATGACAAAGTTGTGTACTTATAACAGCTTCTATATCATATCAAATTGCTATGAATGCTCATCAAGTATCAAATTGATCGTTTCAATTACACAGCTCAGTTTACGTTAGACCAAACCGAGTTGAAACTTGGTCCAATTATAATTTAAGGTAACTTTATTTACGTTAGACTGATAAGAGTATTTACTGAAAATTCATTTATTACATTTAATAATGTATTAATTTAATTATTATGTTACATATTATATTGTTAATTATTTGATTGATCACGTTGCGTATGTGAAATAGCATCAAGGTTGTAAAAATCAACAAAAATCTTCAAATAAATTATATACATAAAATTCTAGAAGTCAAAATTTTATCAAATTGTAATTCTACGCTTTAATCGTGGAGATAAATATTGTTTAATGTCCACAAGTACACAATTGTTTATGTAATTGTGTTGTCAAATACCATCAGATTGCCGGTGGCACAATATGTATCTAATATAACAATGCACTTGGTTTGGGGTGAATGTAGTCAGGTTTTTGAATAAAATGTTGGATAAAACGATTTTTTTTTCATTATATTACCTACAGGCTACAATCATATTGAAACCTTTATCGATTTTTACTAAAACTCTCAGCAATTTAAAGTACTAGAGCGCCAGATGTTAAAGGAGGTTATTTTCTATACTAGTTCAAACATAACTATGAAAATCTTTCCCAGTTTTGGCTTCTAACACTTTATACTTCATAATATTACATAGCAAGAACATAACTTTTGAATCTACTTCTTTTAACTTCTGGCGCCCTAGTACTTTAAATTGCTGAGAGTTTTAGTAAAAATCGATAAAGGTTTTTAATATGATATGAGTACTTTTGGTCACTATAGCTACAGCACGATTATAACTTCGAGAAATACCTCCTTTAACTGCGGGCGCCCTAATACTATTAGTCAGTGAGAATATAGTCCAAACAACTTTGTTGTGAACTACCATCCAGTTCTGCCGACCTTGTTTTATTTAAAGATAGCCCAAACATAATTCGAGAACGTTTAAGTTCTGGCGTCTTATTACTTGAACTTTGAGTAATGATGCCATCCCATGGGAATGGTTACAATTATAGATAAAGCCTAGCTTCTACGTTCTATGTTAGATACTATGCGATTAGCGTAGATATTTGTAGTGACTGTCCTTCACCAATAGATGGCGCTATCTGTAATCATCCGATCTCGAGAAAGAAACGTTTACATTCACTGTCAACATTTCATTTTCTTCGTAAATTCTCTAACGCACAGACGCGTCGTTAGCAGTGAACGCGTTAAAGCGTAGCTGATATAATAACCAAGTATAACTTGTTGGGACAACAATGAAAAGAAAACTTTTTTCAATTTTTTTATTGGCTTATGATCTAAGCGACAGCGGGCACGGGCTGAGGCAGCGGCGCGGGCGCCAGCGAGCGGACGTCGCTCGTGGGCTCCAGCGGCACTGGCTCGTCCTTGGGCTCCGTCACCAGGATGTGGTCTGGCTGGGGCTTCTTGGGGCCGTTCTTGCCTTGTTGGTCCCACGGGAGCATGATTTTCACCTGGAAAAACAAATTGTTGGGCTTAGATCTAATTCATTTTTTTTATGATTTTTATTCAAAAAGTTCATTTCTTGTGTTTCAAATCTTGTGTTTGTATTTTTCCTATATTTTAAGAATTCATCCAATCTTCATATTAATCTTGACACTTTAATTTATAATAAAATGTAGGGCCTGCCCCGTAACAGAGCTTGTATGGACAAACCCTTTCAATAAACAGGCTCTTACTTTAATCTTCCACAAAAATTAGATTGCAAGACATTAAGGACTTACAAACCCTGATTTTGTGGATTTATTAACCATGTCTTAAAATACACTTAGGCGATTTGCTCACGGTACTGCATTACGCAGTGTAGTGCGTGTTCTAACGATGATTGTAAAGTATCTCCGATTGTATTGAAAACACGCATAGCTAAACACTCGGAAAATGCATTCAAAACGCTTGTTGTAGGTGCGTCGACATGCGGCTTGGTGCTTCGCAGTGTGAAAATCGCGATAACAACAGGGCTAACACTGGAATCTTAGTCAGGCACTAATCCGTTTCAGTCTCACCCAAATGGGCCACGTGTTATATTGGGAAGACTGTAAGCTAACTCTGCTAATATGAAAATAAGTCTACTCAACTGCTGGTTTATTCAATATCACCCATGGAAAAGTTAAAACAGGAACTTATACAATACTGAAGTAAAGATTTCACAATAAAGCAATAGTCACAAGAACTACTATGACCAAATTAATAGTATATTTCAGAAAGGTCAAATTCGGAGCACTCATAACCGCAGAAACTGTGTGAAGAAATGCATGAATGTGGATGAAGCGAAAGAAATATGTAAGGATCGTAGCATGTGGCAAACGGTGGTCTCTGCCTACCCCCATGGGATACAGGCGTGAGCATATGTATGTATGTCACAATTCATTTGGTGTAATCTGGTATGAGATAAGTTACTTATGTGGATTTTTAGCTACATGCATGTAAATTATTTTGTAATTACCTTGATACCAAGCACTCCTTGCCTAAGCAGTACATGTCGGGTAGCTGTGTTTACATAGTCGTTACAGGGGTCACCGGAATGGATCATGAGTCCATCCACAAACTTCATGGACTTGGCACGCTGTCCTCTTAGCTTGCCTGAGACAACGACTTCGCAACCACGGGCTCCAGACTCCATGATGAATCGGAGGACACCATAGCACGCACGACGTACAGCCAAACCTAAATAATATGACTATTATTACACATTTGTATTAATAATAATAATAATGATCTCCCCAACCGAATTTCGGTTACGGCGGCTAATCTCAACGAGGATCAGCCATGTGCGCAGGAGATATTATAGTGCACAAGTGTGTGCGCAAACACGGGTGCACTCTTTATTCCCTCACTCTCATAGTCCGATGGGAGGCAATCCGACACGACCAGAGAGAGATCAGGCGTAGGACCAACGGCTTAACGTACTTTCCGAGGCACGGCGGTGTAAACACTGCCAACTTCCAAACTCCGGGCGTTTTTATTACGAATTTCTTGACAGAAAAACCCAATATAATTTTTTGACCCGACCCGGGAATCGAACCCGGGACCTCGTGATCGGCAGGCGAACGTACTAACCATTAGACTAACGAGGCAGTTATTTGTATTATATACTAACAGAAGACACGCAGTTGCACCCACATAGTTCTCGTACTGTGCGAGTATGGGGATAAAATTTCTGAGAGAATTATTATAATCGGTCCAGTAATTTCGGAGCCTATTCAATACAAACAAACTTACATACAAATCTTTCCTCTTTATAATATTAGTTCACATCTGTATATTTGACTCGTAAGCAGTAGTCTACTTGGAGTTATAAGTGTTTAGCTAACAATTATTTGCAATAAACATAGAGAAAAAAAATTAGGTCTATTAGAAATCTTATTAAAATTTGCTGGTATTCCTGATAACTTGAACTTCGTCTTATGTATATGACATAAGAGAACAAACACTTGCATCCCTAACTAAATGTTGCAAAGCTGGATAAGAGGGAATTCATTTTGGATATATAAGTAAGCAGTGAGAGCAGTTAAGAGCATTGGTGGCCTTGAGGTTTGAGCAGTCGCCTGTATCAATGAGTTTATCTAAAAAAGTTATGTACAGTGATTTCACACCACATGCTTTATGGTGAAGGAACCATTGTGAGGAAACCTGCATATTTCTGAGAAGTAATTCAATGACGTATGTAAAGTGTCTGAAACGGCAATGCACTCACCATCTGTCACGTTGGCACTAAATCATCTTGAGTAAAAAGTGGGTGTTGTGATTACAACACCTCAGCCTACCCCTTCGGGGTATACAGGTGTGAGCATATGTACGTAAGCAGTTTTGAATCAGTGTAATGTGTTTAAAATATATCTAGACATATTTAGTAACTTCACTAAGTTGAAATAAATATGTCAGCAGTATTATTCTGTAACATCACAAAAGCAGACTGCAGTGTCGTAGTAGATAACCAACATTCAATACACATAATTAATTGCTGCAACATTCAAATTGGAGCCGGCCATCAACAATGCTGTTACAGTAGCCAAGTTCAGGGCCACAACAGTTTAAATACACGAAATGATTGTCATTACCACAAAACGAAGGTTAACTGCTGATTTGGTTTTCAAGGAAAAACTTCTGAGAAGACTGCACAGATTCATAAAAATAAATAATTATTCTAACCTCCAATGAGTTTGTATCTCAAAGATTCAGCCTGAGCGATGGCGCACAGACCACGGGTGGCCACCTTCTCGGCGTACAGCTCCACAGATTGCTCGGGGATGTTGAACCTCTTCTGAACTACGGAGGTGAGCTCACGGATTCTGCGGCCCTTCTCGCCAAGCACACTCTGTGTTCGTGTAGCCATAATAATGATTTCGGAGCGGGTGGGCGTCACACGCACCTCCACACCCGAGTAGCCATCCTCGGCCAGCTCTCGCGTGAGGAACTCATTGAGTTCAGCCTTGAATACTCCGTCTCCGACGAACTGTAATGTTATGATTAGGTTATGTTATCATTTTTCATGTTTCTTTAACGTACCTTGTAAAGAGGCGACTGATGATCAAGCAAGAAGATAGCTAAGAGGATATTATATTGATTTCGTTTAGATATGAAATGAGATATCGTTGAGATGCAAAATAACAGGGCACACTCGAAATCACATCCGAAACATCCACTGTAATCACAATTTTCACGAACATGATCAATAAACTATCCATATAGACGGGTACTTTTGCCATCTGAAAATAGGTTTTTGTAAGTATTTTGTCTCAATTATTAAATTAAATAACGTACTTTTCGCTTTTTGGAAATGTTGGTCACCGCCATGATTGCAAGGGGTGCAGAGAAAAGACCGGAAAGAGACAGATGCTAGGTAAACGTCAATGGTCGATGTCAATTGTCAAATTGAAATATGGTATTCAGTTCGGAAACATGAAATATTTTATTCAAAGTCACAGACACACAATACTATTAGCTATTATAGTCGTAGATAAGGAAAAAATACTTTGTTGTAAAGTCCGGTTTTGTATACGAATATGGGATGATTTTTCACGAATCGATTACTCCATAAAAAAAGAGTTGAACAATGAACATAAAGCATACAGCTTACACAAAGAAACACCTCGTGTGGTTACTAACATATGACCAACTAGCGGACGTCACGCGGTTTCCCCCGCGTAGTTCCCGTTCCCGTGGGAGTACGGCGATAAAATAAAGCGTATGTTACTCATGTTATTCGCGTTGAATTTTGTAATGAAAATAAATCTGCACAAGTCTTGGTAAGACATCAAAAAAATGCTGGCAGAAATCTACTTAAGATAAAAAATATGTGTAAATGAAATAAAATAAATCTCAAATACGGTACGGTACTGGGAGGGGACAAAGGAGAGTAAATTGAAGTATTTTTATTTAATGCAATGTATTTATTACTCAAGATCATTTCATTACAAACGCACCATATACTTAGCATAATAAATAACTTATATTTTATGGACATCATTGCCCTATCATAGAATATAGAAATAAGACATCTTGCAAATCAAATTGCCTAAGCAGCAAATTACAATTACTTCAAAAATTAAAGTATAAACAAGTAGGTATTTAGGTAATTAAATGTTTGAATAAGCAATGTGCATATTTTGTTTTACTTTTGAAGGTAGTGAAATATTTACTAAAGGTTTAACAATAACGTATCTACAAGTGTTGCCATACAACATTGACTTAGTGCAAAAATCGAATTATTGAACATCAATCTCGTATTCTACGCTAACCGCTTAACTAGAAAATTATACAACAAACAACCAATTTTAATGAATCCTTTATAACAATAAACAAACATATGATTCTAAATTTTTTAACTGTGCATAATAATCCATGAACTTTTGAGTTATCTTTTTATTTTAGTTACAGCTCCCGTCGCGAGTTATGAGCGCGTACTTTGAAAGTGAATTAGTAATTTTAAGAGTGACTCCCACTTGTGACGGAGTTTTAAGTATCATATTTTCATAAATTGCAAATTGGTAGAACTATAGGAATGGACTACTAAATTATTTCATTCGTAATAATAAAGCAGCTTCAAAAAAATGGATGGTTTTTGCCAAAACCTATTTCCTATCCTTTTGCTACTCCCTACAAATTCTATAGTATATTATTATATCATAATTATTAAATATGCTATTTAATTAATGTTCAACGATTTGTTATATTGTAGGTAGGCTTGTATTTTAAATATGCTAGTTATTTCGGGCAAGGCAATATTTATTTATCTATTACAGGTTGGTACAAATTTGCTTGAGATGCTAGGCTGCATGTTTCATTATAGAATAAAAATAATAAACTATATATTAAGACCTTAAATATACATATAAATGGACTGCGACTATACAATTACCAGGTGTACCTTATCACTACGAAAATAAAAACTTTTTAACATTACGTGAACATTCACCTATGTCTATATTATCTTATAATAATGGACAGAATTGCATGTAGCGTGTTGTGATCGATTACAGCGTGTTGCGTGTGAGAACAGTATTACGTGCAGGGATTTATATATTTATTTATTCAAGCGTGTTGCCATGCTTACATTTCAGAACAGTAAGTACTTTCAATCTGAATCTACTGGACTGAGACTATTTAATATTAACTAAGGTTAAATATAATATTATATTCCTTACTTTTCCATGATTAAGAAAACATATAAATATGTCATAAATGTATATGTGTATATTAAAAATTATACGACTAACCCAGTGAATTCAAAT
This sequence comes from Watsonalla binaria, assembly GCA_929442735.1. Classification (NCBI taxonomy): domain Eukaryota; kingdom Metazoa; phylum Arthropoda; class Insecta; order Lepidoptera; family Drepanidae; genus Watsonalla; species Watsonalla binaria. The sequence goes on from OV838938.1 coordinate 8,869,157, forward strand.
TCGTACAAAATGAGTTTAATTAAAAATTACTAAGTATGTTTGTCTTGTATTGTTTAAACGATATGAAAATAGGGAATAAAGGAAGAACATTGCAAGCACATGTACATTTTTTTGTTCTGAAGGTTATTGCCATCATTGCCATCAAAAGTCAAATTATGGTTGTCGAGGTTTATTCAATATGGAAGTTTTGTCATTGGGTTAGGTAACTTAGGTATATCATGTACTAGCTTCTGTTTCCAACTTCGTACACTTTGAAAATATACCAAATATAAACAAACCAGACGTGAAAATTGTTAGATACTGTAGGAATAGAATAGGATCTAAAGAATGCGTACATAGCTAGGAATAGTTAGATCATAAGCCTTACTAGTTGGACTATATTTAGGTATATAGGAGGTATGGCTACAATAAGTGTACCTATGCTGGCACTAACTACTGTGGGACGTGAGAATAAGGGATCAAGAATCATTTGTACATAGTATCTACAATTCTACTAAAGACTTTTCTAGGGAAACAATAGTGTAGCTAAGTCTTTATTTCTAGCGCACAATCGGCGGAGGGGATACATATTTCTTAGCAGATAATCAACTGTGCTAAAAAAGTCCGAGAGGATTTACCAAGAAACATTTTAAGCCTAATCACAGAATACTAACATAATAATTCCTAAGCTGATGTTCGATCTTTGGCGTGTTACTCTATGGCAGGTAGTTTTTTCCATGATTAAGAATACATCACCATATTGTTTTGCATTGAAATAGATTAGGAATACTTATTTGAATTATTCGTCTTCTACTTGAACCAAATCTCCTAAAACATGTTGTCAATGTTAACGTTTTTGACATTTAAAATTCCTTTCAAACGTCAATGACTTGGCTATAGATAGAAGTCATAATAAAGACTATTAAGGTGTTTAAGACAAGATCTACAGGGAATTAGCGCTATTTAATTAATTACTATATTATGTATAGCGATAACGACTGCCCAGATTTCCATAGTAGTAGTTATTTATTAATAATCACTGATTTGTCTCTCGTTATTCTGTCAATAGATTACTTTTGGCACAGATATAGGAAAAAGTCGAAATTGTATGTGTTTTAATAACAATGTATGTCTAGCTTCGCGTACATTATCACAGAACGGAAGGTGCGGTGCCTGTGTTGCAAAAATATAGTTTATAACATGAATCGATTTAAAAATACAACATTTACTCGATGGCTGCGTAAAAAACTATGTATGGTTACGTTAATTAGCATCTTATATCAATTATCTAAACTCCAACTACGTTTATTGACATAGTTTAATTAGCGAAAATGACTACTATATTGGCACTTTCGCGCTGTTTCACATCCTCTACAATACATTAATGCTATTTGACAATAAACCATAAGTTTTTAATACACAGATAAATGAAAATAAGTATATACTAAAATAAATGAGAGTTCCAAAGAAAAAAAAACAAAATATTAATATACAACCGTTTAATAAAAACCAATAATTTGTCATCATATTGTAACAATTAAATTCATAAAAATTAAGTACTTTACCCACCACCGCAACACATTTGGAATGTTTTAAGTGAAAATATATAATGGAATGAACGAATGTCAATTTAGTTTGGAAAGTATAAATAAATACATTAAAGAAGAAAGTATTAGGTAAGTATTGCACTTGATTCAATTAAGTATAAAATAATATTTCTTGTACTTATTCGAAAAACAAAATGGACGCCAATTTAAGAGATCCGAGTAATACTTGGACAAATAAATAGTTTAAGGAAATGTTAATATTATTTGTTTGAAATCGACACTCCTTATGGCACTACATAAAATATTTAATTGAATTAAATTATAATGTAATAAAATATAATACGTTAAAATACTTCAGTTTTTACCGCCATTGTTAAAATGAGAATGCCTTTGACAATTGGAAATGGTCATACGTCATTACTTTAGACGCCATCTATCGGAGATATAAGTGAACTTATGCGCATTCTCATTTCATCAAACGTCGGTAAAAGTCAAAAACTAATTATAATACATAAATTATAATTTCATCAACACTATTGGAATGTAAATCTTAAACATAATTAAGTACTTACAACTGTGTAATACTTAAAATGAATTATCAAATGTAGCATTCATGTAACAAACGCATTAAACATCCCCACGATTGTCAATATTTATACTATTTATTTATTTATAATGCACTATTCTGGGTACAATTTACTTACTAGTGTATGTACTCGGCGTATCTAAGATTTTACAATTTAACATACATTCCTATCTCATCTAAATACGAGAATAGTGATTCTCAATTTGTCTTGGACAGAATATTGTGAAATACATTTCATCTCGTGTGTCAAGCACGATGGTACCCAGAAAGGTGTAAGAATTAATTTAATATCGTTGCCATTCACTGTTTACGTAGTATTTAGTCGGAAAGTTGCGTATATTCCGCACATAGATGGCGCTCTCATCACATTCCCTACACAATAATGTAGGTAATTTCCTCGTTGACTAGACGCAAATAGTGAGGGGCAGCAGAATAACTATAATAATTTTACTAATAATAGCAGCAATTAATTACGAACTCTATAATAATTCAAGTCCATGAGTGAAAACAAAGGTACACCGGCACTCAGTATCGCTGTTGGTATTCATGGTGCCACCTGTTGAAATCTATGTGGAACACCACTAGCGAACCGTTCTCCAGGCCTGCTAACAGGAACCTGGAAAATAAACACATTATTTTATTTGTGTAAATATTTACCAAAATATGTTCACGCCATCCCCGAAGGGGTAAGAAGAGGTGTTGTATCAACAACACCCACATTTCACCGAATATGATCAAGTGCCAACGTGACAGATAGTGAGTCCATCGCCGTTTCAGACTTTACATACGTCATTGAATTACTTCTCAGAAATATGCAGGTTTCCTCACGATGTTTTCCTTCACCTTAAAGCATGTGGTGTGAAATCAATGTACATATTTTTTTTAGAAAAACTCATTGGTACAGGCCCCGTTGGGATTCGAACTTGCGTCGCTTGCGTAGCAGGCGGCTGCTCAAACCTCAAGGCCACCACGGCATTACCGGTATGTACGTTACCTCTGGTCGTGCGAGAGCGCGAGCGAGCAGACGGGCGCGCCGGCGGGCGGGAAGGCGTAGAGCGGCGCCAGCGTGGCGGCGCGCCACACCTCCACCACGCCCGCGTCGCCGCCGCACACCAGGTACTCGCCGCACCGCGACAACACCAGGCACTGAACATCACACCATCACTATCAACGCCCATACTTATAAATAGGACAAATGCGTCTTACACTTTTTCTTTTGTCTAATTTGTTGATTCAGTGTTGTGAAGTAATGTATCCAATCTGTAAAATTCCTTTTGAATGTGGATGGAATATACTCGCGATAACCATTCCATTAGTGGGCCCATTCCATACATACATACATATGCTCACGCCTTTATCCCATGGGGGTAGGCAGAGACCACATACTTCTCCTTACATTCTTCTTTCGCTTCATCCACATTCATGCATCTCTTCATACACTTTCTTCGGTTACGAGTGCTCCGAATTTGACCTTTCTGAAAAATACAATTAATTTGGTCATAGTAGTTGTTCCTTGGACGCCCTCAACCGACACTTCCGGTCACATTTGCTCTATAAATTTCGTTCGTTAATCGCCTTTCACTCATCCTTTCGATATGTCCAAACCATCTTAACTAAATAATTCTTCAACTTGCAACTGTCTCTTATCACACTATTTTTGATTCTATAATATAATGAGATGTGAATTGTTTTAAGTGTATCGTGCGAGTACTGTATACCTGGAAGTTATCGTTATGCGTCTCGTGCCGCAGGCGGCGGCCGTTGAGCGTGAAGGCGGCGAGGTGTCCGCGCGCGTAGGCCACGACGACGACCCCCTCGCGGGACAGCGCCAGCTGGCGCGGCCCCCCCGGGCCCCCCGCGGCCCCCGCCGGCCCCCCGCCCGCGCTCAGCGCGCGCAGCACCTCGCCGAATGTCGTATGCACCAGAACCGGCCCGTCTGTACACACCGTTGCATTTCAATACGGGCTCACACCTAACATTGGAAACTAGGCAAACACTATGATAAAAATATCTCTTCCTCAGATTAACACGGTAATTTTGCCTTAAAAGGTTGCTGCTTACATCAGCACTGCCTGAATCACTCACATATTACGTGGTATCTTTACACACTTTGTGTATGTTATCATTCAAACTGTTAGCCTAAATAACGATACTTTTTTTTAAAGACTATCAAATTAACATTATTTTCTACTTCGTTCTTCGTTTACAAGGATATGATGAAAGTAAAGTTCCATATTAAAGAATCATAGCAAATATAAAGGCCTGTGTAGTCATTAAATACAGTGTAGTAATTGAGTCCTATTTTCCTTTCCTTTATTGATTTAATGGCGATGAGCTTAAGTAAAACTATTCCGCCAATGTCAAGTGATTGTTGAGAAAAATATCTTGTAAATTGTTAAAAATATGTGGAGGAACCCATTGGATTCCTCACTTCTTGATACAATATCATTATAATCGAGTCCTATTTTATTTCCGACCAGAAAACGTCAAAATCTTTTTTCCAAGTCGTTCTGACATCTCGTGTCAAAACTACCTTCAACAATATTTATAAATAAAAAACATTATAGTAAAAGAGGTTCACTACCGCTGCACCTGCTTTGTAACCTAGATGGACTATTGGTAATTGACGCGTGAGTAATTTAGAGTGTAGCGATACTGACTGAGCGAGGAGGAGATGACGAGCCCCAGTTCGGCGGAGACCAGCACGCCGTTGATGGGCGCGTCGTGCCCCGTCAGCGTCACGCGCGGCGCCGGCGTGTCGCCCTCGCCCACGATGCCGCCGTGGCGCGCCGACCTTACAATACAAACATATTTATATATACAAACAACACTACTTACAACTAATTACAAATAGAAACCTTTGCCCAAATAGGTATCTCTTGGGATCGTGCCAAATAATATAATAATAATAATAATGACCCTTTTTGCGCATCACAAAACAGAATTACACTAAACAATAAAATTTAGGAGTTAAGTATAGATATACAATAAGGTGACCTCATCAAAGGCGGTTGTTAATTTGACATCTTAGGCAATCGTCACAGGTCAATCAAGAAAGTCTGACAACTGGTTGAACCCAGGTTGCCGATTTTTCTCGAAAAAGGGTTACAATGATCAGCTGCGTAATCTTTCTCAGCGTCGAATTTGACGACGAGTGTCGATTTCATAGATACCAAAATTGAACTTTATCGTGTATGTATTATATATGTAGTCTATGATTAAAGCCGACGCTCGAAGTCGAGCTTGACGCTGAAAAACGTTGCAGAATAACGCAGCAGAACCATCGCTTCGTGTAAAAATCTGGTGATCAGAACCATCAGGTTAAATCGAGTGCCGACTCCAAGAATACATGAGGACAGGGAGATGATATCGCTAAAGCGATCTCTTCCAGGCAATCTTACATACATACATATGCTCACGCCTGTATTCCCCGAAAGGGTAGGCAGAGGTGTTGTAATAACAACACCCACTTTTCACCAAAGATGATTAAGTGCCAACGTGACAGATGGTGAGTCCATCGCCGTCTCAGACACTTTACATACGTCATTGAATTACTTCTCAGAAATATGCAGGTTTCCTCAAGATGTTTTCCTTAACCGTATAGCACGTGGTGTGAAATCTCTGTACATAAGTTTTTTAGAAAAACTCATAGGTAAGGCCCCGCTGGGATTCGAACTTGCGTCGCTTGCGTAGCACGCGACTGCTCAAACCTCAGGGCCACCACGGCTCTCCAGGCGATCTTATTTAGAAATATACTGTTGACAACGTTCTAAGGTATGACCAGAAGTGTTAGATGTAAGGAGGGGTTACAGACCAGTGCCAGAGCAGCACGGTGCAGTCCTCGGACCCGGAGGCGATATAGCAGTCCGATGTGATATTGCACTCCGAACGACACACGCACGTCACCACGCCGTAGTGACCGAATATGATCTGCACTATCTTCGCTGTAAACCACACACCACAGACATTATTACACAGCACTTCAAATGGAATAACCTCCTAGTTTAGTCTTCTCCTGCGAGTACGTTATGGCGTTTTACAGAAGAATGTGAAGAGATATTTATAGCTTCGGCAACGCGAGATACCGCCCTTGGTGTTGCAGTATTCAGGTATTCATAAGCTGCGATAACCGATATCTATCAGGTGCGTACGCTATTTTGTCTCAACTGTATGTATATCACAAAAAGATTATGCCAAAATCCCAAGCTGTATGTAAAAGATAGTCGTAATATAAAAGGGGATGTTTTGCCCGTACCCCTATCACGGGTTTGCCACCATTTTGTAATCTATGCTCGCTAGCGTCACTCTCAATATTTGCATGAGATATTTTAATTATTCACGTTACCGCTGGGAGTTGCTGCACAATTTCTCATACGAAAACGGTGGCAAACACGTGATAGGGGCACTGTATTGCTTTCGTAGATTGGTATTCTGGGGAGACCCAGTGACTATGCTCTTTCCCGGTAAAGACAAGATCTTCCAGCCATGCTGGATTTATTTCTGGGTAGCACCGGCTCCAATTGTTCTATTTGAAAACTTGAACGCGGTGCCCTAAAAACTCTTATTGCGCGATTGTGGTTCTCGAGTATTTGTATGAAAACTTTGCTATTAAAGCGAGCAGCGCCATCTGTGCAGCGAGTGGAGAAACGTTGCTACATTATATTGATTGATCTACTAATGTTGTGTTTCGGCGATGATTACCAAAAAAGGTTTCCAAACAAGAGCTGTGTGTTAGAAATTAGGATTGTGAACAAAATATCAGTCCCTAGTTATTTGAAAATGTATAAACGAAATTAAACCTTACGAGTAAAATTTGAAAGTGTAATTTAGCATAGCATTTAGAACAGAGGCTCCCAAACTTATTTCGTCCCCACTTTGAGAATCAGTTATTTTCTAACACCTCCCTTTTCTGGAGCCTATTACACCCACCAGCGCTGATTTAGAAGGTTATAAAGATAGTACCGGTCTCAGTGGAGAAGACCCGGAAGCTGTTGTCCCAGAAGCCAGCGGCGATGAGGAAGCGCGAGTCGACGGTCGTCACGAAGCAGTTGCTGCGCGCGCGCACGCGCTGCGAGAAGTTGTCGCCTAGCGCGCGCCGCGACTGCGCCTGCGACCCGCCCGCCGCTACACCACACACACGGTCATACACCATTCAATGCATTATGAAAAGTTATCTAAAAGTAATGTGTCTGTAATTGGTAATTGTATGGCTTGAAACGGAATCCTTACAGTGAATGAGTTACGCTGAATGTTCTCTAGAGCAGGGCGAAGTGGCGAACGAAGCAAAATGTTACTAATACATTTGCACTAACGGAATTGCGTGTGAAATACTAGTGGTGGATAAGCACAAAATCTTCATTCCAGTGGGCAGGCAGCCTAACATCTAAATGCGTAAGGGCTTTAGATTGGTTGAAGATATCACGGAGAATGATAGTCCTAGTGAAAATGTATGTGCTTATTCATAGATAGAAAATAAAATGGCGTTTTTTGGTGAACAAATATACTATTCTAAGTGATCAATCTATCGACAGATACATTTCCTATACATTAAAGCAATAATTAATAAAATGTAGTCGAATTGGGTTATTGTTCGGCGGACAGAGGCCGTCGCGAGGTATGAACTCACGACGGCATGGTACGTGAGTATAGTAGTGTGGGATTTAAAGAGAAATAAATAAGAAAGGTTTGACTGAACCTTCTTTACTCTGTCTTTAACTGAACACATCTTAAGATGCAAACGTTTTAAGATGATAAAATATTATCATCATCGTTCTGTCATCCGTCATATCTTACTTCTTCTATTATTCCCGATCACACGCTGCCTATCATGCTTACATAAAACCTCTTTCCACAGTAGTGTGTAGGTGTGTACGTACCCCAGACAGGGTCCATGAGGATGGGGTGCGGCGCGGGGGGGTGGTCGGGTCCCTGGCGCGAGTGGGCGCAGCCGCCGCCCGCCCAGCGGTGCGCCGCGAACGCGCGCGCCGCGCTCACCTACATACCACCCCAACATCACACACACGCCCCCGCCTCATTTCGCCAGTTATGTTCGATTCCCATGGAATTGAGGGCGAGTCTATTACCGCCGGGCTCCGGGCTGTTACTGGGAAATTATAGATGGAAAACCCTCATAACACTTTGCCTGACCCGCGGAGCCCGGCACCTCGTGCTCGCCAAAAGCGTTTGGGATAACTAGACTGGCAGCAAAGGAATATTATTAGGTTCTCCCATTTGTAATTTCCCGGTTCTAAGTCTAGATTAATGGCCGCGTCATGGCAATAAACTCGCCCCCTACTACATGGGACTTAAACAAAACTGGGGAAATGTAGGTGTAAGGGTATACAGGCGTGAGCATATTATGTGTTATGCTTTCTACAAAATTACGACAAATATAAATGAAAGAAAAAAATACTGGATAGTAATAACAACGCATTCACAACAAGAAATAAGTTTATCTATATGATGGCCTCGGGTTCTAAGCAGTCGCCTGCTACGCAAGCGACGCAAGTTCGAATCCCAGCGAGGTCTGTACCAATAAATTTTTCTATAAACTTATATGTAGTGATTTCACACCACGTGCTTTACGGTAAAGACACCTGCTTACGTCTGAGAAGTCATTCAAAGACGTATAGTGTGCCTGAGACGGCGATGGACTGACCCTCTGTCACGTTGGCACTTAATTATTGTTTTCACCAACAATAATTAAGTGCCAACGTGTTATTGTTACAACACCTCTGCTTACCCCTTCGGGGACCCTTCTGGGATGGCGTGAGCATATTTATTTTTATTATATATACATTTATAAATAAGTATAACCACAAACAATATTAAAAGTGAACTAACAGTGACAGCGGCCGGCATAGCCAACTGCGGGTAGGTGTTAGCGGAGACGTGTACGACGGCGGCGTTGGAGGGTAGCTTCAGCCTGACGCAGACGTCGTCGGGCGCGGCCGCGAACATCAGCGGCGCCAGGTGCAGCGCCGAGGCGCGCGGCGGGTGCGGCTCGCTCAGCAGCTGCGCCGGGGTCTGCCCAAAGCTGCGGATCTGGTCCTCGACGGCCGCTCTCGTCACTCCGTCAGGCACTTGCTCTAATCTCACGCCGCCTTCGTATGTCAGGTAGTAGAATACGTTCGTGGCGCGAACGGCTTCTGGGCCTGGTGGCAAGGGGTTTCGGTGAGGGAAGTGAAGGTATCAACTAATGTGAATATCAATACCACGTTCTGATTATTTGTCTGTTGTAGTTTATAAATATTTACGTTTGTCTTGTTATTTCGATGAAATGTAAAATTTGTCTGGCTGGGTTTCTCGCCGGTTCTACTCAGAAGACTAGTTTCCGAACCGGTGGTATTTTTTTCTCCATGTTCATAAGTGCCTTTCTAGGGTCTATGCTGAACAAATATGTCTGAAATGTTATCTACGTTCAACGAGCGCACCGAAATTATCTAGAAAGTATTGTGCTCGAATATTAAAAATAGGTCAATACCTATTTTGATACCTGATTTGATAAACACTCAATTAGTGCCCTTAGTCTAAACTGCACAAACAGTACATACCTCTATATTATCATTATATAGGTAAACAGTGTTAAGAATTAAACGGGTACCTCTTTGCTTGTATCCGAAGATGAGATCAATCCACTGATGCAGCTGACAGCTGACGAATTCAGACTCCAGGGCCATTCGGTGGATCCTGACGAACTCCTCTGCGGTGGACGCCCAGGGAGGCAGGATCACATCTCCCGAGGGAGAGTCCGGGATGCCCAGCTTGAACCCTGAGCTGTTCACTAACATTTCTGGCAGGAAGAACAGCTCGGGGATCAGCTCCTGTTATGATGACGAGATTATAATCATGATATACATTAGCGGAGCGTTTGTGAGGGCTTGTTGTCAGCACGTAGGAATATTTTGGAATTGTTTTGTGTAATTACTTGTATAAAAATGGGGAATAATCTCATACATTCCTGGATGATCATGCCCTTTTTTCCCGTAGGACTAGACGGCTGGAGGTGTATTTACCACACCCACAATTTGCCAGTTATGTTTAAGTCCCATGAAATAGGCGGCGAGCTTATTCCCATTAACCGGGCACTGCAGCTGTTACTAGGAAATTACAGGCAGAAAAATTCAAACTCTCTGCCCGACCCGGGAATAGAACCCAGTACCTCATGCTCCGTAGTAACTATTATTAAAATGTAGATGGATTAGGAATCATTGTTCACAATTACAGTTCAGCCAATAATGTCATCTAGAAATCTAACAAATTAATTCCGGGATTCAGCCCTGAGGGTCCTAATATCCCTGTTAGACTTGGTGTTATAAGTACGCCATCTGACCTTGACATCAGACGTGTCTCTCTGGCAGTTCTTCCAGGAGAGTGCTATGGAGGAGAACAGCCTGTTGGGGTGGTCGAACTTGCCGCCCTGCAGCGCCAGGAACATTGTGGTCATTGGCTCCTGGAAACATACACTATATTTTAACTATCTATACTATGATATATATATATATATATATCTCTATTTAAAATAATTAAACACTGTGTAGTAAGCGAGTTCATTCTTTCCATACAGATATATAAAATTTTAATGCCAAAAATGTAGGTAAATACGGTACATACATAAATATATCGATTTAAAAGAAACTTCGTCCGTCTGTCAGTCAAGAATATACTTATTACTATCACTAACCGCATCCATCGCAAAATTAAAGCGTTTCCAAAGATTTATAAATCATATACCTATATACTTTAATTTCTAGCCTGACCTGTATATAGAATCTGAATCTCGGAAACGGCTCCAACGAATTTCATGAAATTTTATGCGTAAGTGTTTCGGGGGCAAAAATGTATTAATATAATTTTGACCATATTTTCAGGCAATGAAAAACTGCTACTATATTATTACAATACGTAGGTAAATTTCGCCGACATCTGTGGAGTTATGATAGCTCAGATGGGAAGCTTCCAGCCCAGCCTAGTCCAAATGACACTGGTCCGGTATTTTGTTTTTTTTTTCAACCTTTTTTTTGTTACGAAAAAAAAAATTCTTTTGTGAGATAAACTTTAGTTTTTTGAGCAGAAAAGAAACCGAGTACAGTTTGGTCAACCATAGATATAATCTAATGAAAACGATGATGTCAATTTTACTTTACGATTATACTTAAGTTGTATGTGGTGTAGATTCGAAAGTAACACTTGTTTGGACGTATTTAAGTATCTAAATTATGACATAACGAGTAGTTATATAATTATTATCAAAAAATAAAAAGATAACCTTGAAACGTCAGACGATATTGCGCTCGAAGTGAACTGTCATAAATCAACAATTATATTTAGGCTCTTGATGAAAAAAGAACAACTATGAATATATTAAAATCGAGTTATCTATAATCAACAGATTATAATTTTATTATTTTTAATCTTAAATCTTTATCGATCTAAATATCGAGACAAAGGGACAGCGGAGCGGGCATAGTGTGAAAAGGCGATTTATTTTTTCTAACGTCAACGAGAGTCATGACAAATTCAGGAATAACGTAATAATTATAAGTTACGAACTGAGAATATATTTATGAATAAACAGAATATAAGATGCTGAAATACTAATCCATAATTTTCAAATAAAAAAATATTACTGCCCTTTAAAATTACATCACAGTATTTATTTTTTGTAAATGTAATTGAAATTTGGTAACATAGGTATTCCTTTGTTATCAATAAAGGTGCGGCCTCATGCAGCCGCTCGACGCTCGTTTCCAGCGACAAATGTGGTCACGTGACTCCATTTTAAATTTCCCGCGACTCAAAAAGGAACTACGTCATGCAGTCGCTCGTCGCTCGTTTGGTGATGGTGGCATTTTTCGTGATTCAAAGATGGACCAAAAGTTCAAGTAGAGAGAAATGAGTGTACCCGATCCAGAAAAGCTAACGGTTTATGGAATGTCTTTACCATATGTGGTAGTTGGTGACGGGGCATTCCAACACTCTCGATACTTCCCAGCGATAAAGCTCAACATTTTCAGCTTTACATGTATACATATGCTCACGCCTGTATTCCCCGAAGGGGTAGGCAGAGGTGTTGTTATCACAACACCCACTTTTCACCGAAGATGATTAAGTGCCAACGTGACAGATGGTGAGTCCATCGCCGTCTCAGACACTTTACATACGTAACGTAATTGAATTACTTCTCAGAAATATGCAGGTTTCCTCACGATGTTTTCCTTCATCGTAAAGCACGCGGTTAGAAATCACTGTACATAAGTTTTTTAGAAAAACTCATTGGTACATGCCCCGCTGGGATTTGAACTTGCGTCGCTTGCGTAGCAGGCGACTGCTCAAACCTCAGGGCCACCACGGCTCATTTTCAGCTTTGTCGCTACATATCACGTGACCAAATTTGAGACGCACCTCAAGACGCCACGACGCTAGTTATGTATTTTAATTATTATTTTTTGATCGAGTAACGAGGCATTTAACTTCAATTAAGACGTTGTTTTACATAATAATTGTCTTGTTTTGCAAAAACTATGTAATATTTATGTTTCACGCGTTCATGATCCTGATTTATTATGTACAGACTAACACAAAAGAGTTACAAATCAAACTAATTACTTCGAGAACAAATCTGTTGTTTTTAATTACTTCACTTGAATAAAATTAGGGGATAATTTAAGGGACTTTAATAATAAATTTATTTATTATTTACAATGTTTTTAATAAGCAGCAAATTTTCGAAGTCAATCATCATCGTCTCTGGCCTTATCCCATACATTGTTGCGGTCGGCACTTGATTCAACCCGATGTGGCTGATCACCTGATTTTTATACGAAGCGACTGACATCAGACCTTCGCAACCCCTTTAACGAGGAAGATTGCCAAAGATGATAAATTGGCAACCGGGACCGACGGCTTAACGTGCTCTCCGAGGCACGGAGGGAATAATTACTGGCTAGGCTTATGGTTGCTTAACTTCGCTGATCGAATGATATGCGCAATAGCAACTGCGCCACGAGCTCCTCTTGTTCTTCTTCTCTTCGAAGTCAATAAAAACTGTTAAACTAAATTAATCACTTTCGTTTTTATGCACTTCCATACCAGCGATCTACATCTACACTACTATTATAAAGAGGAAAGATTTGTATGTTTGTAATGAATAAACATAAAAACTACTGTGCCGATTTCAAAAATCACCATTAGAAAGCTACAGCGTCAGCGAGTAACATAGGCTTTATTTTATCTCCGTACTCCCACGGGAACGGGAACTACGCGGGTGAAACCACGTGACGTTCGCTAGTCATTTATAAATATCGGGAAGAGATGGTTATATTTTTCATAATACGTTGTTTACTTTATAATGTACAGACAGACACATTATACAAGTCAACAAAACTGTAAATAGACGTACGTAGATCGTTTTCGCGTCGACTGTACGTTTAAGAACAGACGGATACTATAGTTAAGTTATAAAAATAAGTATGAATTTAATACCGTGTTTTTACATTGTATTTTTGTTCATTATCTTGATGAATATATAACTTAATATGTTTTTTAGTTAAAGAACAGTTTAATTGGGTACTTATTAATATAAATACTCGTTTTATTATCTCGACCAGGGACTCAATTAATCATTTTTAGTATTACACTCGTTTGAGTAAAACTGAGGAGGGCTTATGGCATTTATATCATACTTGTCAACAGCGTCATTCTTTCGCGCTTGCGCAAATTAAAATGATACAAAATGTATGGAAATTACATAAATCATTCACGTGACATATCGTCGCATGAGTTCGAACACCGCGGAAGTCAAAATGCGCAACTTTTCAGGCGAGCAAAAAAACCGTTTACATATGTCAAGTTATGTTTATTCCACGTGCTTATCTATACAGATAAATAATTTAAAAGTGTGTGTTTTTAATTCCAAGATAACATACCAATGTTCCGGCGGATCTCCGAAACGGCTGGTCCGATTTTACCGGGATTTCTCTGGCTAATGTTGTAAGGATAAACTTAGGCTATTACTAATTTAAAAAATATTAGATTTCCGCTAGCCATCCGTAAAATTAAAAGCGGGTGAAACTGCAGGGCACAGCTAGTTATATATAAATATAGACACGTATTTTTTTGCGTTTTTTAGGTGTCGCAATTCGATATATCGCTCTGTACGGCTGCGTCGTTATGTCTTAGCCTCATCCCTTATTGTTTTGACGGAGTCACGTCACGTCAGAGTTAGTGCGTGTCTGTCCTCGTGTTTAAACTAATTTATAATGATGGTCCTTCCAGCGCCGTCCTTTGATGACCACCTTAATATATCTTTGTACTATTTAAAATGAGAAAAGATGAACTAAAACTACTTCTAATTTCCATTTAAATACATGCTGTTAGAAATAACCCCGCTAGAGTTTATTTTAGTTTATGCTGAAAATGAGCTCCCGCTGTATAAACTGGAAAACATTGTAAAAAAAGTAAGATAATATCGAGTAATTATCAATATCTATAAAAACTCGATAAATACAATTGCAGTGTCTGTTCGTAATTCCAAACTGTCTGATTTTTACTAGATGCTGATGAAAGTATATGCGAAATTAAGTCTAATGAAAAAAAAATCTGTCTGTTTGTACGTCTCTCTGTGTCTGTCTGTTTGTTCCGGCCAATCTCTGAAACAGCTAGACTGATTTAAACGGGACTTTCACTGGCAGATAGCTAATGTTACAAGGAGCAAGTAAGGCTACCTAACCTAATATTATTTTAGAATTTTAAATATTGTAAATTTGTGACATTCATGAGTGCCTTACCAGGGCCTACATTTAATAAATACTATTCATTTTCAAATAAAAAATCACTGATTGATATGGATTTCATTGTTAATACTATGCGGATAAAATCACGAGGCACTGTTTGTAATTGATTATAAATATCTGGTTGACCGAGCTGTGCTCGGTTTCTTCTTCACAGAAAACAATTCCGGTCAACGTCAGTCTCGAACCGTGCTACTCTAGTTTCGTTATCGCCCCGTAAGCTGGAAGCTTCACCTTTGAGCTACCATAACTCGTAGATGTTGGCGAAATTTGCTGTATTGTAATGATATTTTATGAGTTTTTCAGTGCCTGATAGCATGGTCAAAACGATGTTTTCCATAAATTAAACCTAGCTAGATCAATTTTTTGCCCCTGAAACATGTATTTAGGGGCATGCAAAATTTCATCAAAATCGTTGGAGCCGTTTCCGAGATTCCAATTATATTTATACAAGAATTGCTCGTTTAAAGCTATAAGATTTGTTGTATAATTGCTAGAAATTTTGAGTGCTTTCGGTGAGGATTCCTATTAAAGAATTCCTTCATAGAGAAACCTTATTTGTTATAATCCTAATAGCTTCAGGAAAACAGGACAAAGTAGTATGATTATTGTTTTATAACAGTTAACTAATTTCATAAAAATAACCGCACAGCTGATGCAACCAGACAATAGCGCACTTAAATAACGAATAATTAATAATTGTTAATTATTGCAATTGTCTTCGCATCGGAGTGCTGTGAATAATGGCTGTCGGAACGATTATGAAACATTATTGATTTGCATTTTCATGAGACTAACTGTTTTCTTTTGTTTTCCAATTTTTGTGTATTATTTTTGAACTTTTGTCAAACATTGAGATGTCGGCTCCATACGTAACACTCATTGTCGCGCCCCACCAAACCACATCACACAGAATGAAAACATAAGCTGATCCGGCAGTTATTCCATTAAATCCAAATTTCTAAAAAGTAAGGGCTTTATCCCTTTATACCAGGTTTTTATACCCGGAAATTGGAAAAAAGAATAAGGTTCCTACAGCATCTATTTGTGGACATAGGCCTCCCCTAATGAGCACCATAACGTCCTATCTTCAGCTTGCCGTATCCAGCATCTGCCTGCAGTCTTTCGCAGATCGTCATCCCACCTGGCCGGAGGGCGTCCTACGTTTGCCGAGTCGCGGTCTCCACTCAAGAACACGTTTACCCCAAGGGTTGTCGGTTCTTCGCGAGATATAGCCGGCCCACTGCCACTTCAGCTTGCTAATTCTACATACATACATATGCTCACGCCTGTATACCATGCGGTAGGTTGCCACATGCTACGATCCTTACATACTTCTTTCGCTTCATCCACATTCATGCATTTCTCTCTCTCTCTTGCTAATTCTTTGAGCTAAATTAAGTCTACGCGGGTCAAACTGCAGCGAACAGGTTTTTAAATTACAAAAACTTGAATATGATAAAAACACGGCGATACTGAGGGCCCTCTCTTTCCTAAAACGAAACTTCGCAATCGGATCGCTTTGTTGTAAAACTCAAGTTCTCGTTCATTTAATAAATGACTTAATTAAAGTAGGTTCAGAATATATCGTCAGAATACAAGGTTCGGACGTAATTTTAATACGAACAAGAACCGTGATAGAAACTTTCGGCCGAAATTTCGTTTTTAGGAGAAAGCGAGTAGGCCTCCTAAAAACTTCGTTTGAAGTTTTCGGAGTATAGAATCCCAGATCTAGCTGAATATCTTACAAATGCATATTCGCTATCAATATATGGTGTACAATACTCACAATCCTGAGGAGCCAGTTGAGCACGAACGCGGCAGTGGAGTAGTGAGTGCCGTAGTGGAAGGGTGGGGTGGACTCGTGCTCCCACGTGTTGTAGCGCTCCTCGAAGTACGCGCGCCGGCTAGGGTTCAGCGCGCCGATGGGCTGAGGACAGCAAGCAATGTCTCAAAACCACACACCAAACCGACCATTATTCCGTCCTCGCCGGCGAGGCTCGTCGCAAACTCTACGTCATCGTCCCCCCCACTAGCCTTAAACACATCCCAAAATACCACTCAGATCCAGCTCCCTAGCTCATCCCCCAGCAACGCCCTAAGCCGAGGTCTGAGCCCCGTATCGGGGTGACCTTAGCTGTGTTGCTTAGTTTTTAAGTTTAAGCTCGGCTGGAGGCCCTTGGGTCTCGCCCGTTATTCCAGTTAAGCAGTGGAGGTAACTCCCCCCTACCAACTGCGAGTGACAATATCGTAAAAAAAAAATGGGCTGAGGACATCGTAAACATTCACTACCTAATCTTTACATTGTTTACCGTATAATAATTGGCTGATGAATAGTGTTTGGGAATAAAACACAAGTAAAAAATATCTTGCGAACACTGCCGCCATTTTTCCATCATAGATAACGCTCTTCTAGTACCATAGACAGGTTGTAGCATAGCTAAATACAAATTTACAATCATAACATACATATATGGGTAGGTAGGCATAGGTGTTGTGATAACACCCACTTTTCACCGAAGATGATTAAGTAAGTGCCAACGTGACAGATATTGCGTCTATCGCCGTCTCAGGCACTATTCATACGTATTAGAATTACTTTTCAGACATATGCAGGTTTTCTCACGATGTTTTCATTCACCGTAAAGTAGGCACCGTAATCTTCGGTGAAAAGTGGGTATTGTTATTATTCGTTATTCGTTACCTTCGAGAGGTCCCGGTAGTTGGAGGGCTGGCTGAGGTCGAGCTCCTCGCTCTCGTAGTTGGTGAGCACCCACGGGAACACTGGGTACTGGTTCAGATCGTTGTACGTCCGACCTGGAGACAATATCCATACAATATAGCATTTTATATACATATAACGAATACGGAGTCCGCTGCCAATTTAGGTTTCAAAGGTAAGTGAATTTTTACTCATGAATCATTTTACAATTTATACCGATAGTAGCTTGTACCCGCGGCGTAGCTAGCATTGAAAAAATTTTTTTTACTGAAAAATATCCTATTTTACTTCTATACCTCCAAAAAAATGTGTACAAAGTTTCATGATGATCGGTTAAGTAGCTTTTGCGTGAAAGCGTAACTAACAGACTTACATTTACATACAGGTTAGTAAAGATATTTGTACAAAAACAGGGTTATAGAACAATTTTAATTTTATATAGATATAAACAAATTGCCGAGTTTTTTTTCAAATAATTTTATTCTTTATATTTGTGACTTTCAGGAAAAGAAAATAAGGTTTATTTGAAAAAACTTTCGGAAAAGTTAAAAATGCGAGTTAAGACCGGTTGAAACAGAGAATCTAGTTGAATTAAAAATAAAATTACCGAATGACGGAGATTCGCTCGTTAAAAAATATATTTTATAATATGTGATTCATCCATTGAGAACATTCCAGAGACATTAACCAAAAACAGCATTGAGAACTGAAGGTGTTTCCACTTTGAATATTTATTCAACTGGTTCTGTGTGCATTTGACTAGCAACCTGTTAAAGTAACAATATTGATTACCCAATCAATATCGTTACTTTATTGTACCCACAAAAGGCAGTTTCACAGAGAAGGAATGCAATGCTATACCTGAAATATATAGATAAGTAATGCATAACAGGACCACCCATTCGAATTCAGTTCGACTGGAGACTATATCTCGATTCTCGTTGAAGAATGATGTGGTGACCAGAATTGATAAAAGTATGTTGAGATCGTTTGCGCTGAAGGAAAACATCGTCAGGAAACCTGCACATCGGCGATAGAATCACCATCTGTAACCATATAGCCGTCTCAGGCTCTATGCACACGTCTTTGAATTACTTCTCAGGCATATGCATTTCATATGTCTGAGAAGTAATATTGCGTCGCTTGCGTAACAGGCGACTGCACAAATCCCACGGCCACCAAAGCTTTACATGTATATGTATGTGAATTATATTAATATGGATTACATGCGATCTTCCCATTGGAGCATTACTATCTTGTGTAGGGAGAAGAATCAAGTTTATGTTCAAAATATCTTTATTTGATCAGACTTCTTACAAAGTACTTTGAAATCGTCAGAACACAAATCACATTATACAGGATTATAAATGTTACCACCGGGTTTGGAAGGTTGCTTTTGTTGAGAAGAACCCGGCAAGAAGCTCAAAAATTACTGTTTTTAAAAATATACAATATTAATGGTTACAGTATTTATATCTCATGAATGTAAGCCCATGGACACAGAATCGATATACAGTCTCCAGTCGGGCTGAGTTCGAACGGGAGATCTGTTATACATTACTTATCTATATATTTTAAATACCTATAGCATTGCATTCCTTTTCTGTGAAGCTACCTTTGGTACTGTGTGGTGTGAACAGCATCTGTATGTATACATAGCGCATAGTAGTCCCTGCCTGCCTACTCCCATGGGATACGTGAGCATGTAAATGTTCATACCAACATTATTTTATAAATACAGTCGCATAGATTAGGATGACATGGTCTACGAAGAGCAGTCAAGAAAAACAACAATAGTTATTTATTCAATAGCAACAATGCCTTTATGAACAAGTATATTATGGCATGAATCGTGCATAATACTTTGTTAGCATATCAATCTCTCGCGCATATAGCGGCGTAATATGACTAAAAAGCGTCGATGGGTTTGTTTGGTGATAAAACACGTGTTGAATAAAAAAAAAAGAAATACGTGAAGTTTGTCTTGCTACGGTATCAATAATGATGCATCATAGCAACATATGATATCTGTTACGTAGGGCCTTACATATTTCCACTCCAATACAAAGGGACCACAAACCAGGGTTTACAAATTGGGTTAGATGGCTCCTGCCAACACGTGCGACCCCCACTTAGCGACCAGGGGGAAACACCGTAGGGAATTTAGTCGGTGTGGGTATGAAATAACCCTTTCGCTAGCTTCTCGGCGGTTGGTGTATTCAAAACGGATTCATCATTTGAAAAAGGTGACTCTTGCCTGCCGTTTGAGGCAACCAAAAGTGACCTGGAGGGCCTGCTGGTTGCGGTGGGGGTGGAAGCTCTGACCGCCTAGCTGCGGGCCTGGAAAGGTGAGTGACGTCTCCAGGGGCGGCGACACAGCTGCATGGGGATGTGTCCTGGCAAAATTAGTGAATCGCACCGGGACCCTCTTTAAGCATGGATGATGACCACCAAAATTAATAATCTTGAGAATCCTAACAGCCCTAGAGAGTGATCGCTAATTAGTATAACAATGACTTACTTTACCGTTAAGTAATTAAGGTGGCGCTTTCATTTACACCATTCAGCACTAGGTCGAGCTCATGGTCTTAAGATGAAGCTATAGTTGTGTTTCGCAACGACATAGCCGCAGTCAGACAGAACGTAAGACAATATGGAAGTCGAGGTTCATGTGTTGTTTTGACTAAACTGAGAACTTAAAGGTTCTCAGTTTAGTCAAAAGCAAGCCCTTTAAACAGGGAAACGAGGGAATATGAGAGCGCTGGCTTGCCTTTAACTGTTATTTGTTGGTGTACATTATATTTTCTCAAAATAAAACCGCGTTTTAGAGAGCTCTGGTGGCCGCGTTTGTGTAGTCGCCTGCTACCCAAGCAACGCAATTTCCCAAGACGAATCGCAGCGGCATATACCAATGCTAGAAACTTATGCCCGTGCAGTGATTTCACACCACGTGCTTTACGGTGAAGGAATATACAATTTATATATTTTTTTATGGTGTTTGATACCGAGTTTGGTGCTACATTTTGGCACCAACTTCAAGAGTAAGTAAGTACTTACTTAAGTCATTTATTAATTTTTTTTCTATTTGTAAGCAGTATTCCTTTTTTTATAATAAGTTGTTAAGTTTCTCCACCCAAGGGTTTTGCATAATGATTTGATAGACCAACGAGAGAAGAGAAGAATCTCACATTTGGTATATCACATTAGTACAATATATTTCTTTCTTAAGCATGGCGATGACCTCATTACAGTTCTGTTGCGACAATATTTACCAATACTTCCTCTGAGCCGTATCTCCTCAGAATTGACCAAGTTTAGGGAAATAGGGGGTTTTGTTCTAGTAGTGATGCAATAACAGTTAATATTAACTAACCAGTGTGTATCTATATCTTAAAAATATAAAGAGAAAAGATTATGATGTAATTATGTTTGTGACGAATTGACTCAAAAAGTACTGGACCGATGTGAAAAATCCTTTCAGCAATGGATAGCTACACTATCTACAATATAGGCTATATTTTATTCCCGTACTTCCACGGGAACGGGAACTACGCGGATGAAACCGCGTGACGTCCGCTTTCTAGCCGTTAGGAATCTAGGAACAAATCATTCGAAATGAAACACACACAGGCGCATCCTCGACAAATAAGTGGAATACACGTAATGACAGTAGGAAGTGTCATGGCTGATCGCGTATACATAATTCACATGTTTTACCGATAGTTTTTAAATTGGAAAATCTACATAATTTTGTCAGTTAATTTTAAAACCTTTTAAAATCTTTAAGATTAACTCACTAAGGGGTAGGCCGATAATGATTAAGTACCAAAGTGATACGTTTTTTTAATTACTTCTCAGTCATATGCAGGTTTCCTCACGGTATAGCACGTGGTGTGAAATCACAGCCCATTCGTTTTTAGAACAACTCATTGGTACAGGCCCCGGGCTTATACCCAGACATCCACAGCCCATAGAAAATTAAAAAAAATAAACTTTCAGACATTAATTCCCGGTGTCGTGAGAATTCATTTGATTACTAAAATAAAAGCCGTGGCGGTGATGGAAATAAAATCATGGATGTCTGGGAATAAGTCAAGTCTCGCTGGGATTCAAACTTGCGTAGCAGGCGACTGCTCAAACCCCAAGGCTTATGTTCTTATTTAAAAAAATAAGCCTACATTCCTTAATGCTTATTTGTATATTTATACTATGTGAACATGATATACGACGTACATATAGGACGTACGATAGTATATTCATAGCCGTTTATTGATATAAACATGCCTCCATCTAGACAAACAAGGAGCGTTATCAGCCATCAATCAACAGATCCCGCACCTTTGACCCTACGATAGCGCGTCATGTGATTGACCTATCGCACCGCACACAACGCACCGACACTACCAGTAGCTCAACTACAATATACTTGTAAATATTAGTAAAGCTGCGTTATTCTGTTACATATTTCGACGGTAAGCTCGGCGATGCGTCGTTGGTTTAAAACATAGGAAATGAACGAAATGTTGTATGTGTTATCTTATGATTGAAACCGACCAATCCACAAATACTTTGAAGAAACACAGCTGACGCCGTCACGAGTTTTGAGCTTCAAGCAAACCAAAATAATACAACTGCGCATTCAAGGCCAGCGCTCATAACTTGACACTGCATTTGTACTAGGTACAGACAAGCTGGAGTTGGACCACTAGTTACATGTTCATTAGAAAGTTTTTTGTATCACCCAAAGTAAACATCTTCATATGCTAAAATGTTGTCTGTCATCTCTTAAATCTGGCCAACAGTACCACCATGAAAAATAATAAAAAATACTACTATATATTTTATTTAGAGCCCTGGTGGCCTTGGGGTTTAAGTAGTCGCCTGCTACGCAAGTGACGCAAGTTCGAATCCCAGCGGGGCCTGTACCAATGAGTTTTTTGAAAAAACTTATGTACAGTGATTTCACACCACGTGATTTACGGTGAGGAAACCTGCATATTTCTGAAAAGTACCTAATTGAAAGACGTATGTATAGTACCTGAGACGGCGATAGAGTCACCATCTGTCACGTTGGCACTTAATCATCGTCGGTAAAACGTGTGTGTTGTGATTACAAAACCTCTGCCTACACCTTCGGGGAATACAGGCGTGAGCATATGTATGTACCTATGTAGAGATTATCTTTTAAGTCTGTTTTCGGAGTACGAAAATTATTCGCGTGTGAGAATCGACTGATTACTAGATGTGCTACTGTTTGTTACGTGCACTGTGGCTAGACCCTTAGTCAATTTTATTCAGCCATTGTTATTGTCACGTGAACGCGCTTTCCCGCCACAGCGCTGCGCTGCGAACAGCTGGAACAATTGTCAAACTCAAATGTCCACCAACTTTCGCAGACGTCGCAGTGACAGTGCTCAATCTTAAAAAAATGGAGTGAAAGTACTGCGAAATAAAACTAAAAAGTGTCCGTGTGTCGACTAAAGAGTGGAGTTACTTAAAACAACTGTGCAGTGATCGAAATACGTATTCACCGTCACTTAGATATGCTGAAAACGAAAGCGGTTGTGGAGCTGTTAAAAAGGTACATTCACTTACACTAATATTATAAAATCTTTCCTGATTTGATTGTTTTTTGTTTTGAATAGGCTCCGAAACTACTTGACGGATTAATAAAATTCTTTCAACAATGCATAGCTACATCATCAGCGAGTGACATAGGCTTTATTTTATCCCTTTACTCCCATGGGAATGGGAACTACGGGGTGAAACCGCGTGACGTCCGCATGTGAGATATATGACGTTTAGCACAGTTGTGAAAGCTTTGGTTGACCAACTTCAATTCACATCTTTTTCTTCCGATCCAATTCCAAATAGAGTGTCATTTCTGTTTGTCTGTATGTCATGATTTAGGGGAAATTATGTATAGAAAAAAAAAATGGTTAAAGCTAGTACTTACTTATAGAATACTAGTTGTGTCATACGGTTTCAAAGGTGCATATTTCGCAGCACCCTATTTTTCAAAAATAAAACCGTAAGTTACTTCTTATACCATCATCTATCTGCCAGTACTAAAGTCGATCTAGTTTCAGACATTAGCCCGAACAAAAAGCATTTTTTTAAGTAAGTACTTATATACTTTCTTAATTAATTTAGTGAAAATTCGTTAAAAAAAAATTCGTTAGATTTTGAAACAATGTCGTATGTTTTCGTTACCACGCAGTATGCAATCAGTTACGTTTTAGAATGTATATTATTAATAATTAATATTTTTGACAATTCGCATAATATCATTAAGTTTCATCAAAATTCATTCGGTAGTGTTTGCGTGAATGCGTTACAAACTTGTAAACATTTTATTATGACTGGCAAATAAATAAATAAATGACGTGTTGTAAAAATATTCCACGGAGTATAAAAATATTTTGCGAAGTTATATGCATGAAATACGGTATACTAGTAGTTTGTCTGTGCGTCACAATCGATAACCACGGGATGACGTAGGAATTTTATGAAATACATATATATTTTGTTCAAAAATGCTCTTGGATTTGGCCGCCTGGAATATTTTTGTTTACCAAGTCAACTTAATGTGGAATTTTAGGAATATTAGTTGGTGGTTTATATATTCAATTAAATTCAAAATATCTTTATTTGATTAGACTTTTAACAAAGTACTTTCAAATCGTCAGAACGACATGATTACACAGGATTATACATACTACCGCCAGGTTCGGAAGGTTGCTTTTACTGAGAAGAACCTGGCAAGAAACTCAATAATTACTCTTTTAAAAAAAAGTAATTTTACAATTTTGAGTAATACAATATATAAAAAAATATATATAAGCCCATGGACACTATTCCAGTGCACAATGGTCGATAAAAAAAAATTAAACTAAAAGAAGGTACCTACTACGTTTTCACCGACGATGATTAAGTGCCAACGTGAGTGATCTCTATCTGAGGCATATTTTCTGTGAATTCTATATAGGCTACCTTTTGCTTGTCCTTCACCGGAGTGTGTATCAAGTACTATAGTATTTATTACGTGGTAATAGTAATAGAGAGTGATTGTCAGTGCAAGATGCATGTGTCCGGTAGTTAAGGCCTATTTGTCGCGCTATTTACCAATAAGTGGTACGCTCATTGCGCCACAAGCGATCGAACTCATTGGCTTGTCCACAGAAAACATCTATTAAGACGAGAACATTAAACATGTGCTCACGCCTGTATTCCCCGAAGGGGTAGGCATAGGTGTTTTTATAACAGCATCCACTTTTCCCCGAAGATGATTAAGTGCCAACGTGACAGATGGTGAGTCCATCGCCGTCTCAGACACTTTACATACGTCATTGAATTACTTCTCAGAAATATGCAGGTTTCCTCACGATGTTTTCCTTCACCGTAAAGCAGGTGGTGTGAAATCACTGTATATAAGTTTTTTTAGAAAAACTCATTGGTACAGGCCCTGCTGAGATTCGAACTTGCGTTGCTTGCGTAGCAGGCGACAAACCTCAAGGCCACCAAGGCTCTCATCCAATACTAGACATTATATTCAAGTAAACGATAAATATATACGTGATAGTGAATGCTGTAGATCTGTCATCGTACTTCTGCAGCCCAAATTTCGTTTTTACTATGTTTGTACATTAACAATATCGTCTGCGTATTTTCCACATTTTGTATGTGAACGTTAAAAAGTGCCTCAAGCGGCGAGTGTAGGAAGTTTTATGTCTCCATACAAAAAAGCTCAAAAAGCAAAGGTCACGACGTTTGAACATGTCAAAACATTATGCTTGGGTCATCGATATAACGAAGCCACAAAGCAGGCATCAAATATTAGCATATAATTAACCCTCTGACATTAAACTGGCCACTTGACCAGATAAACGGCATGCTGGCACGGCAGTGAGTACAAGTAACAATGCCAATAATTATTGTATGTAGATATTTAATGGACTTATCACGACAATTAGCGTGTTACGTGATAACAAGCGCGTCGGCTCATCGCGTCCATGTTTAACAGCTCATTTACGTACCTTGTTATTATAAATGTACTCCAGTACAAGAATGATGGAGATGGTAGAAAATGATTAAAGCTAATTAGATATGCGGTTCCAGTCGACCGATTTTAAAATTCTCAGGCGACTGGGACCGCGGTTCCAGCTCTTGGTGGGTCCAGTTGCCTGTATCCTTTAAACATGCCCTTTGTTTATTAGTCTGGTAAAAACTATTTTGTTTTTAGGCTAAAGCTTACTTTATTCCGCGACATCGTTTGAGTAGCGTGACGATATATACATATAGCCTTCCTCGATAAATACTGAAATATTTTCGGGTTCAAGCAAACAAACAAACAGATGACGTTATACGAAAACTGTACTAAAACTCTGTCCATCCCTTTTTAAATCCGTATCACAGAAAGAGATGGAGCTACTTTTAACCAAACACTATATTAGTTAATGTTTTGAATATCATGAGATGAAGATGAAAAATAATCATTACCACGCAGTAACAGAGTGCATTATCAGTTACATGTCAAGTTGTCATGTGAGCGACCAATTTGCTGCAGTAAAAAGCACAGCAGTTGGCCAGTTGCGGCTCCTTGCACGCAAAAATACAGGCGCTTACGTAATAGGTACCACGTAATCATGAGTTTATCACGATAGCGACACAGCACATAAATAGAAGCAGTATCTAAAGTCAAGATTAATTCGAAGGTATAACTACAATTCTATGGATTCCCATAATTAAATGAAGGCTATATGTAATACTTTATCGGATACGTATAATAGAACTCCTTATGATTAGGACTTAGGGAAGGAATATAAAATCATCTAATCTAGTCCACTTTGGATAAACCGCGATCTTACTTTAAGGGCTAGTAAGTGTCTCTGTATTAATTTAAGGAAGGAAATGAGAAAGAAATTAGATTCAGGCTCGTTTTTGCAGAACAATTGAAAATTATTTATTCTCTCAGGTGAGTCCTGTGAAGTGAAGTTATATGTATGAAGGTAATCTTCCAACAAGAACCGGCAAAAAACTCAGCTTACATCCTGTTCATCCTATTGTCCATCCCTTGTTCATCATCTGATTCTGCTGTCAGAGGACCTGATGCGAGTTTATCACTGCCGCCGTCTCCAGTCATCGCGTTGACGTAAACGTAGTTTTGTATAGGGACAAAATAGTGCCATCTGTGGGCCGACAGGTGACCGGCGGCAGTGAAAAAATCGTATTCGATTTTAAGAAAACTCGCACCAGGCACTCGATTGGTGTTGAAACTTGAATCGTGTGTGGTTCTGGATTCTGAGATACTGTTTTTAGTCTGTATTGTGTAGCAATGTGTAATGATAGTGTTAAGAAATGTGACCAACATTTATATTGTCATCTAATGGTAAGTTTGCAATTTCTGGGTGCGCTTGACGCAAGTCAGATGTGCTCCGTTGTCAACTGTGACAATTGGCACATGTTTAGCACAATTAACTTTGTAACATAACACGGGTTTGGATTGCATACAATACAATTGAAGAACAGTAACTTTGACGCAAAAGTTACATTCAGCACATTCATGGTATGGTTTTGCAATCAAGTGTTATGACAAAGTGTGTTCCAGGAGCATAGTTGAGTGCTAAAATGCGGGCTACCTACCCGTTGGACTTCCAAGTATGGACCTCATCTACAAATAGGCTCTTTCGGACCTCCTTGTAGAGTAAGGACCTTCAATCATAGGCGACCGGGATTTTCAAAGCCAGCAAGTTCTCCAAGACATGACTGGAACTCGCTATGGCTTCCAAACTCAACTCCTGGTACCCAATAGTAGGTGTTATTTGTTCACTGTTCCCTTCTTACCCCTAAGGGTATATAGTAGGTACTCACCAGCTATGGTGTTGAGGAACATAAGGTACTCGAAGTTGGAGATCTCCCTCCGTTGCCATTTCTGCGTCATGTTGGAGTTCCGCATCAGCTGGCGGGGAGACATCATTGACGCGCGTCTGAAACAAACACGTAAACAATACGTGGTATAATGCATTAAAGATCACTTAAAGTCTTGAGTAAGGGAGAGATAGCTAGAACGGACAAGCACTAGAAGATATTTATCAACCAGCGTTAGGTACACGCGGAATATAAGGTCTCGAGAAGTCTCTAAGGTACAGCGAATCTAGTTGTCTTTCACAAGATTTTTTTCAAGATGTGGTGATTCAGAAAAACTAGTTACCAGCTATCCACTTCATTATAGTTCCAGATAAATGCAATTTTTCGAAGTAGCCTCCTATTCTTTAGCTATATCAGAGTAAATTCTGTATTCTTGTGTGGCGGTCGAAATTGAAATCGTTCTGTTTCACAGTGGATTAATTGGGCGTATTCTTGCCCAAAATTATGCTGAACGAAAGGTGCGTACGTTTGATTAAAAACTAGTATGCAATGAGATTTATTTCCTGAACTAGGTAACGTGACCTAATAGTTTTATTATAGGCGCCCTATTTACCGACCCTGACTTATCCAACCCTGAATCGTGTATGCAGGCTTGACGGATACACCAGAGACATCGCGCACGAGTGAATTATCGATACCCTTTATCTGTTGTATAACTTCATACATTTCCCGTTTCGACGACTTCAATGATAGAAACTTTATAATAGTAACAGGCAAGGTTGTTTTGATCATGTTGTCACCCAACAAAATGAGCCTAAGTATTCGCAACGTTTGGCGAAGCATAAATAATGTTGCAAGATATTGCACCGCCATTATTGTGATCGAGACCTCACCGTTACGCTGGTGCAAGGTTAGTTCACCGTACTGCATGGGGACTGGCCAGGGTTGGGCGTTTTCACATCGGACGATAACTGTAACTACACGACAGCTGTACGATATCTTCGGGCTGGTAGTTAGATACAATCACTATTAAATGCTGTCACATTGTGTCGTGTTGACACAAAGAAGCCGTGTTGGCCTCGGGGTTAGAGCAGTCGCCTGCTACGCAAGCGGCGCAAGTTCGAATCCCAGCGAGGCCTGTACCAATGAGTTTTTCTAAAAAAACTTATGTACAGTGATTTTTACACCACGTGCTTTACGGTGAAGGAAAACATCGTGAGGAAACCTGCATATTTCAGAGAAGTAGAAGTATTCAAAGATTTATGTATAGTGCCAGAGACGGCGATAGACTCACCATCTGTCACGTTGGCACTTAATCATCTTCGGTGAAAAGTGGGTGTTGTGATTACAACACCTCTGCCTACCCCTTCGGGGAATACAGGCGTGAGCATATGTATGTACATTGTGTCGTTGTAGTCAACGATATTGGGTGACGACACAATGCAGGGTGAATCTTCGAGTAGTTTAGTAAAAGATGGCGCCGTGTGAACAGGTGAACGTGTTCCAAATATTCTGTAGAGGACGTCCAAGGAAGAACTGATGCGTAATCTTTCCAGGGTCTGTAGACACATTATCCTCACCCTTCGCTAGTAGAAACGATACAAAATGTACGGGAATGACATATGTCACGTGACTGATATATGTCATTTCCATACATTTTTTATCGTTTATATTAGAGTAAGCGCGAGGGAATGTAACTTTGTCCAGACCTCTTGAAAGTACCGATCGATATCGTCTTATCGTTGTCGAGTGTCATAATCGTCGTGTGTAAACGCCCATTGCCAGTACTTGTCAGCGTTCAATTACAATTTGCAATCGTGATACATTTATAATCAATCGGAAACAAACCATAACAATTAAATGGCGCTATACTTCCCCATCCACTGGATAAACTTTACATGACGAATATCAAATATACAAACGATGCATAGTAGTCGATATAATTGTTTACATGACACTATTAAGTATAATATCAAGGTGAAGCAATTAGAGCATGCTAATAAATTATTCGTTTATTTTCACCTGACCTAGATCAAATACAAAATAAGAAAATCAATAAAAATCGCTATTTTGTCCCCAAAATAAAAATTAATTCAGATGTCATGCACGATAAGCCTCGAAATATAAAATCTTTAGTGAATTTGTATTCATCGTCGTGATGAAAATTTTTTGCTCTAAAATCAATTCATTGATTTCTTACAATATCTAGGAAACATAATCCTCTTACTATTACAAAACATGATTTAAGCCAAGACTAGACCAAACTCGGATTAAAACTATGTCCATCCCTTTGTAAAAAAAGAAATATTCTCACGCCATCCCTCAAGGGTCCCTGAAGCGGCTGAAGGGAATGAAGAGAGAATGCGAGTGAGGATCCCGCACCAATTGAATTGTTATATGGCCGAGTCAGTAACCTTGTCACGGCGGCGTCCGCTGCATATAAATTATTCAATAAAAGCCCGCACAGGTGATAGCGGTTGAGATAGGTCAGAGGTTATGCCGAGGTTGAACAGCGTTATTGTTTCGATAATATGGCATTAAGTCTTCTGAAAACGAGGAATGATTTTACATACGTCTGCGAATAAAATGAATGCTATGATATATGATTAAGCATTCATGATATGAATATATCACGCTATCTCAGAAAGGTTCCTGAAGGAGGTGTATAACAACATCCACTTTTCACCGATCTACCAACGTGACAGATGGTGAGTTCCAGCCGTCTCAGGTACTGTACATACGTCTGTAACATAATTGTCCTTTAAATGAACGGGCGCTGTTTATCTTATGCAAAACCCAACACTAGGTTATAGCCAAACGGCACTTCCCTATGCCGTGAATTACGTGAATATATGTTTCACTTTTATCAAATAATTAGCGGACGTCACGCAGCTTCACCCGCGTAGTTCCCGCTTCCATGGGAGTGCGGGGATGAAATATAGCTTATATTAATCAATGATAATGTAGCATGGTTAAGGTTAAATATTTTTTTAAGTCGGTTCAGTACTTTTTGAGCCAATTCGCTACAAAATACTCATATACTTTCCTCTTTTATAATATCAGTATAGATAGTATAGATAGTACATATAGTATAGTTGATCGCTATCTAAAAGGTTCATGTTCTACTACCCATGTTACGAACGGAAGATGGTTTAAGGGCTCCTGAAATGATAGCAAATGCTTGCAAGATGTCTGAACTCTCATTTAGGGTCCTTGCAATGTAAAAAGGCAGTTTATTAACTCGTGTCAGACTTTTCAGAATTCATAAAAATCGAGGGCATCCACTGATTGCATACTATAAAACAAGTAATTTCAAATCGAAATATCTGCATTTAGCATAAATATGAATTTCATACTTGACCTACTGAATGTACATTGACATAGGAAGCGAGATTTATTACATAATTAAATATTGTATAACGCTCCTTCAAAGTCAGTTTCGCTGTCATTTCCGTATTGAGTAAAATGCTTTGTTTCAATAATATGTTGTCGGAGGTCTAAGAGAGTCTGACAACTGGTTTAACCAAGATTACCGATCTCCCTCGTAAGTTACGAAGGTCGGATGGCAGTCGCATCGGGTTGAATCACGTGCTGACACCGACAATTAATGGGATATGGTCAAGGAGATAATGTATATATATACGAATTAGTCCTCAAGACCACTGGGTCGATTGTGAAAACCTTTATGATAATAGATAAGTTACCATTATTGGCCAAACCATCAACACTGCAGGCGTTGGTCAACTTTTTAAAATTATTTTCTTATTTAGCACAGGCGAAGTAATAAGTGTCAAAACAGCAACATATAAAATATGTAAGTGAGTCAGGGGCGCGAGGTTGTCGACCGCACCGCGCTGTCTGCGCAGGCGCACAATGCTTCCAGCGTGGAGGCTGCGTGTGCGACCAGATAGAAAAATATACAATAATAACTATAAATATATGAGCCTTTTTTCATAAGTCGGATAATGTCATAAAACTTCGAACATAGAGCTACGAACAGAGTATAGGCCAAATTAACGTACGGATTTGTAGCAACCTTATTGGTGTTTAATTTATAAAAAAATAGGATAGATATTTATTTCAATCAAAAGTCGGGGATGCTTTTGGGAAGGTGTGAGCTATGACTTTTCGCATATGATCAAGTAGCAACTCTGTGTCGTGATGATAGATTACATTTCACGACAAAATAAGTGAACAGTTCTTTATATGAACTTCCTTAATCACAATAGGTTGGCGCATATAATTTATGGAACGGCTTACAATTTATAAAGCTTTATATTTAAGTTCAAAAATAATATGGGCCTGTCCGGAAACGAAAACAAACTCTGATGCAACACAAGATATACGTATTTTTATGTATGTGTGAAAGAACACCGGAACTCATAGAGGTCGCCAACCGTAAATAAAACAAATAATTATATCGACGAGGAACTAACCGTAAAACCGATTTTTTACCACACTGAATTATTCATTAAGCTAGAAGATAAAATATATTTATGAATATTACAAGTATCATTTCGGAGTGACAAGGTGAGGGAAACCTCGCTGGAATCCTACGCGATCGTTAAATGTGATATTTTTTGATTTGGTAAAACGTGTTTTATTTATTCCTTTTATCGGTTTTTGCCAAAATTATAAGGTTACGGTTAAACGATAAGTATCGATTATCCTTGAGCGATGTTGCGTCACTTGATATTGATACTAGGAACGCAGAAATTCAACTCGGTGTATCAAATGTAAGTTGTCTGACTGAGAGCGTGATTATTATTTATATTTACAGTTGAACACGTGCTTTAATATAAATATATTTGCAATTTCAACTAGCTTGTGTTTGTGACAATCCCACAGGAATGAACACGTTTATCATAGGATATATTAATAGGATTTATGGTTTGATATATAACAATTCGTATGCCAATACTTTTTCGACCTACGAAGATGCAATGATTGAACTAAATACTAAGTACATTGGAATAGACGCCATTTTCGTAATTGCATATTTTGTGCACCCGCCGAAAATGCCTCGTAACAATATTTGCGCCTTATTGTCCGTGGCATATTTACATAATATGCTTCCCGGGTCACGAATAAAACATTCACATTATTTATTATATTTACATGTCCTTACGCGTTTTGCACAAAAGAAAACCTCCAAGTTTTATTTGGTAACTCTTTTGATCGCCGATATATTACTTATGTATGTATGGATCACCTTCTCAAAAGATAACTTTTCATAACCAAAATGAATGTGTAAAATTTACCACCAGTTCGGAAACTGGCCTTCTCAGAAGAACCTGCAAGAAACTCAGTCAAAAATCATGTACGAAATGTACAATACAATATTAAAAATATTTTATGTAGTTACAAATCTTATTTCATTAGACTTTTAACACAGTACCTACTTGCAGATCGTCAGAATTACATAATTATACAGGATTATACATGCTACTGCCAGGTTCGGAAGGTTGCTTTTACTGAGATTTGGCACGAAACTCTTTACATTAATTTTTTGGTTCAATCTGTATATATAAAAATGAATCCTAACGATTCTAACGGGTCTTTTACTGACAGACAGCTGATGTCTCAATGAGTAACTTAGGGTAATTTAATTTAGGAAAAATATTACGGTTCCGCGGAATAAAGCATGGTGAAACGCACAAAAATATATAAGCCCATGGACACAGTTCCCGTGCACAAAATAAAAAAAAAAACAAAGTAGGCACAACGTATAATTGTGTAGGAACGCGTGCTCCATCAGGATAAGGTATCATAAACAATTCACATATATTTTTTATACATAAGTTGACGTCATCACTTGAGTGGAATTCAAAAAAATATAAACCAGAGCTCAAAATAAACACAGCTGACTCCTTCCTAATGGTTTCAAAGACAAAAACCCTGTATGAATGAACAGACCTTGGGCCGTGCGTACGGCCCTCCTGGGTATTGTTGTGTTATTATACCAGAACTAGTTTCAACTTCAACTCTTTAGAATTAGTTCAATGGATTGAATGACAGTTTTTATACTGAATGGATTGTAGTTCTGATTAAATTGTGGTTTTATTAGAGGTGCGATTGGGTTGAGTTTGGATTTCCTGTGATCTTAAAATTCGTCATGGTGTGCACCCGTTGGTACGCATCATGACGGCTGGTTTTGACGGAATTAGTTTTGGGGCTATAAGTTGCACTTCAATCTGCGTGCTAAAAAGAATAGCTCATCTGCTTTCTCTATAATTTATCTATACTAATATTATAAAGAGGTAAGTTTGTGAGTTTGTGACGTTGTAAAGGGTAATCTCAGGATTTAATAAACCGATTTTCAAAATTATTTCACGTTAGTTTGGAGTGTCATAGGCTATAATAATTCTCAAAACGAATTAAGCATCTTTATTTAAACTTGAATAATGTAATACATACATATGCTCACGCCTGTATTCCCCGAAGGGGTAGACAGAGGTGTAGTAATACAACATCCACTTTTCACCGGAGATGATTAAGTGCTAACGTGACAGATGGTGAGTCCATCGCCGTCTCAGACACTTTACATACGTCATTGAATTACTTCTCAGAAATATGCAGGTTTCCTCATGATGTTTTCCTTCACAGTAAAGCACGTGGTGTGAAATCACTGCACATAAGTTTTTTAGAAAAACTCATTGGTACAGGGCCCCGCTGGGATTAGAACTTGCGTCGCTTGCGTAGCAGGCGACTGCTCTGCTGCTGACTGAATTCAAAGACGTATGTATAGTGCCTGAGACGGCGATGAACTCACTATCTGTCGCGTTGGCACTTGAGCATCTTCGGTGAAAAGTGGGTGTTGTGACAACACCCACAGACATACAACACCTCTGCCTACCCCTTCGGGGAATACAGGCGTGAGCATATGTATGACATTAAAATAAATTAACCTTTCTCAACCGGATAGGGAAATTGGTTTAAGTTCTTCAGATTTCACATGAAAGTGTCGCTTAGCGAGCGGACATCAAGGCGAACTGTCGACCCTATATCCTACTTTTACTTTAATTAATTCATTATCATTCACCTCCTTGATTGCAATAATTGTGAATATAGAATTATTATTTTCTGTTATTACAAGTTAATTATGGCGTATCTTTTTTAGAATATCAGTAAATGTTAACAATTTTGCAGTGTGTGACGAAAAAATGTATAACAATTCGACGTGAGGAAACCTGCATATGATCGAGAAGTAATTTTAAGACATATAGTGCCTGAGACGGCGATGGACTCAGCTCCTGTCACGTCGGCACTTAATCATATTCGGTGAAATGTGGGTGTTGTTATTTCAACAATATATTTTATTCCTTTAAGCAATGCTGTAATTGATAAGAGGGGCTCGTGGTATAGTTTCAATTGCGCATAGAATGAGATCAGTGAAGTTAAGAAGCCGCATACTAATCCAGTATTTGGATGGGTGACCGCCCGAGTTCCCTCCGTGCCTGGGAGAGCAGGTTAAGCCGTCGGTCTCGGTAACCAATTTAATATCAAGCCAATCATTACAGGTCAATCGGAAAACTGGTTTAACCCAAATTGCTGATGTGCCGTAAGAGAGGTTGCAAAGGTCAGGCGCCAGTGGTCTCACTGTTATCGATTAGTTGTAGAACAGTTTCGTACAAAAGTGTTTTCAATGGTTTTTCCTATAAAATACATTTATTGAATAATAATCAGGTGACACACGAATTGATCTGCCTTTGTGTCTCTGATTATATCGTTATTCGGCATATACTTTGTTATGTTCTGACATGACAAACCGCAATTTTCTGGCGAACCCTTGTTACGTGACGACATTGTATATGTAATTTTATAAACGTATTGATATCCTTATTGCGTGGTGCTTTGTAAGCTGAAACAGTAATTTTCAAAGAGAAGGAATATTCTATTCTACATTCGCGGTTGCCAATTGACCATCTATTGTAACCTTTTTAAAATATGGTGTGTTTCATATTTCTGTATTAATAAACTTTAAGCTTACTCTGCTAGGAATTATTTGGTCAATCGAATCGATAATTTAATTTATGACGAACACTTACCTCCTTATTACAAAACATAGACTAAGATAGTTCTTGGTAAAGTATCTCCATCTCTTTCTCTGATACGGATTTAAAAAGGGATGGACATAGTTTTAATCCGAGTTTCAATGTTTGTTGCTTTTACTGTACCAGTTGCTAAACTAAATATTTGCAAAATAGTATGCTATTAAGTAATGTTGAATGTAATTTATTATATTATTGTAGACAATTTTACCGCGTTCCTGCTAAACATATCCGTTTTCCGTGTTACAATAAAATACTATTGTTGATGATTGCACATGGGAATACAGCCTTTTTTATGTATGTTTGTTTTAAAATTAGGAAATGTCGCTACCATTTACACACACAAAACTACACAATTACTTCAATATGTATAGAGATTTTGTGTCAAAGAACTTGAATAACATACATACATATGTTCACGCCTGTATCCCATGGGGGTAGGCAGAGACCACCGTTTGCCAAATGCTACGATCCTTATATACTTATTTCGCTTCATCCACATTCATGCATCTCTTCATACACTATCGTTACGAGTGCTCCGAATTTGACCTTGCTGAAAAATACTATTAATTTGGTCATAGTAGTTGTTCCTTGGACGCCCTCTACCGACACTTCCGGTCACATTCGCTCTATAAATTTCTCTAGTGAATCGCCCAGTCTAAATAAAATAAATATACTCACGCCCATCCCAGATTCTCGTCATCCCACAACACCTCTGCTAAGCAGGTGAGCAGAGGTGTTGTAACAACAACACCCATATTTCACCGAATATGATCAAGTGCCAACGTGACAGAGGGTGAGTCCATCGCCGTCTCAGGCACTATACATACGTCTTTGAATTACTTTTCAGACATATGCAGGTTTCCTCACGATGTTTTCCTTTACCTTAGAGCACGTGGTTTAAAATCACTGCACATAAGTTTATAGAAACTCTATTGGTACAGGCCCCGCTGGGATTCGAACTTGCGTCGCCTGTTTAACAGGCGACTGCTCAAATCCCGAGGCCACCACGGCTAACAGTATAATATGCAAATTGAGTGACATTTCAGTAAGTAATTCTTTGCAAGGTGTATGTTTGAATGTGAGTTTTCTCATGTCAAATCAAACGGCACCTCAAAGTCTCAAGCCATGCCTTAAATTCCGAGCCTCAATATCGCAAGAAAACATATCTGTATCTGCATTGTTAATTTAACAATTACTTGCAAGTATCATGACCTTCAAAATTGGTATTTATTTTCTTTCGGCGTTATCGCATACTTTCTTTACGCTACTCTACGCAGAATTATCATTCATTCCCGTTGCGATCCAATTGTGTCGGCTAACAATGGTTGTTTATCAGATAGCAGATACAGCGTCGAGTACTTTGGAACGATATTTGCTAATGTAATAATGTCATGGGTGACATTTATCTTACAAACTTTCTACTCACGGATTATATTACTCGTGGCATAGTTATATTACTGTTCAAAATTCGAAGCTGCCCTCTGGTGATACCCAGAAGATCATACATACATACATATGCTCACGCCTGTATTCCCCGAAGGGGTAGACATAACTGTTTTATGATAACAACACCCACTTTTCACCGAAGATGATTAAGTGCTAACGTGAAAGTTTGGCGGGTCTATCGCCGTCACCGGCGCTATACATACGTCTCCAGATGTTAATAGCTACTTAAATATAATTGTATAGAATAGAATCATATATGGGGGGAGGTATATCTTCGGAAAAACTCATCCGACTTTATAAATTCTTAAGAAAAAATTACATTGGGCTTCGTTTCTTAGCCAGTTGGCGGAAGCTAGCACTATAATAAACATAATCTATACTAAAAAAATATTTAATTGAAATCCCCGCCAATTAATAAAGTCTGGTATCAACAACAAAGCGAAGTAGGTATCACGTTAAAACATGAATAATTAACCAATATTTTTAAATGCATGCACAAAACAACCTTAGTAATTGTTAATATCTGAGCAGTCATCAGAATGGGTCGAATAGCCACGTCCTGAATGATATGGGAATGTCAAAATATTATTATACTTAAATAACAATGTATTTAACTCTGCGAAATGATAGTTAATGTTTTTCAAATGGGCACATACTACATAAAAATTGTTATATTTATAACAGTGGTAGTGCGCAAACGGTATCACGAGCGTATGATAACTGTTTTGTAAATGGTGTTGGTCTAGCGAGACATTATATC
This sequence comes from Watsonalla binaria, assembly GCA_929442735.1. NCBI lineage: Eukaryota > Metazoa > Arthropoda > Insecta > Lepidoptera > Drepanidae > Watsonalla > Watsonalla binaria. The sequence continues at coordinate 8,906,909 of OV838938.1, forward strand.
CAACTAGCGGACGTCACGCGGTTTCACCCGCGTAGTTCCCGTTCCCGTGGGAGTACGGGAGTATTTATAATATTAATGTAGACAAACGCGAGTTTGCTAATTAAATAGCAGTAAGAATAAGAATAAAAGAGATACTTATACTATAAAATAAAAGGGATATAACGAAAATTAATTAACGTTATTTGGTGACTAACTCTTTTTACGACGTTGCCTGTCTGCGACCCTTGTAGGAAGGGGTTGAAGGAAGATATATAAAGTAAATCGCAAATATATATTTCAAGATATAAACAGCAATTACGTAAGAAATATTATATATGTTTTCCACATTGAAACAACCGAATCGAGGACAAAAAAAATATCTCATGGGTTGAACTTGCCGTGGTTACAGCGCAGACAATACTTATTATGTAAGTTCGATAAATATATTCGACTTGAGATACTAATAAGTTAAACGAAACTACAATGATGAAGACCTACAAAATAAACATCTTGGTACATCAAACTTGGTATTCTTTATCGAATGGAACTTACGAAAGGTTGCGGCTGAAGTGACCGAGCACTGATACCTCACTCAAAACTAAAGCCATCTCTAATGTGTGTGTCCACATTGTATGTAGTAATATGACTAAGCCATCATATTAAGTATATATCAAGTATATATCATCATAATAATATCATAGTTAAGATACTCATACATTTTTTACTTAATGTATTTTTTTTGTACTTAATGCAGTTTGTCCGATCATATATTGATGCGCGTGATGCTTTCGGTAACAACTTACGAACAGACAGACTGAACGGTTCTATAATGGTGTTTATGTTCAGTTCCACTCAAATTATGTAGACGCAATGCAATTAACCCAAATACAGAAAGTTTTTGATAATGCTTACATGTATGACCTCACACCAAACTATAATTTACAATACTTATCGTCGACGAAACAACGGACACACTAATCTGGGGTGACCGTAGTTATATTTGAGGTTTTCCCAAACGCACTTACGTCTGGTAGATAGAAATTCAATCATAATACTTTTAACCGTAGTTGAGATATTATGTATGAACATATAACAAATATATAATATATCTGAGAAGAATTCAAAGACGTAATTATAGTGCCTGAGACGACAATAGACTCCCCATCTATCACATTGGCGCTTTCATATCTTCGGTGAAAAGTGGGTGTTGTTATTACAAATACTCTCCCTACCACAAACACAAACAGAAACAGATAAGTAACGTGATAGATGGGGAGTCTATTGCCGTCTCAGGCACTATAATTACGTCTTTGAATTCTTCTCAGATATATGCAAGTGTCAAACTCATGGGTACAGGCCCCTCTCCCTAACCTTCGGGAAATCTTGACATTCGCCGTTAGAATCATGAACCCATATAGATATAAGAAGAGATATAGATATGTGAAGTTCAATGACTTCTTATATTATAGACGTGTAGATTGAAAACGAGTTACTTATTCAAGAGCCATACCAAAAAAAACTTATGTACAGTGATTTCACACCACGTGCTTTACGGTGAAGGGAAACATCGTGAGGAAACCTGCATATGTCTGAGATGTAATTCAAAGACGTATGTAGACGTATGTACAATGATAAGCTCATTGGTATATATATGCTCTGTGCCAAAAATGATGTGATGGTAATGCCCAAAAAGAATCGATCCTTTAATTCCATTACCACCCAACGAACTAAAAAATTAGACCTTCAATCATCATTTAGCTAATTACTTCTGTAAAATGTGGAAATGGACAATGGGTAACGCTTGCTGTGTATTATGTATGAATAGATTATACTAGGCATGTCATTATGTATGACAAATCACTATATTAACATTATCGTGTTTTAATCACGAGATAACAATAACTTTGTTAGCATCGATATTTTGTCGAAGTCGCGTCGAACAACTGGGTTAAAATTGATAATTGACTATCTTCATGGATATATATTTGCTTTTTAATTTTCTTATAAGGAAATAACTAAAAGGTTAGTCGACATCACAGGAGACCGAAGAGCCGGCAGCTAACTCGGTCAAAGAACTAGTCTTGCCATCCAAAGGGGCAATGCTGCCAGTATCTTCGGAACCTTGCCTCCTTTTAATAATATATTTTAGTGATTAGATTATATATTTTTAGTTATAGCAACAAATATGTTATCTACTTAAAAACTATATTATTTCTTCATTACTTAGTTATTACTTAACTAATATTATAAAGAGGAAATATTTGTATTATTGTGTGTATGTTTATAATGAATAAACTCAAAAACTATTGTGCCGATTTCAAAAATTCTTTCATTGGAAAGCTACAGCATCAGGGATAACATAGGCTTTATTTTATCCCCGTAATCCCACGGGAACGGGAACTACGCGGGTGAAACCGCGTGACGTCCGCTAGTACTTATATGAAAGTAGTTAATTCACATATATACTATATTCTGTTTCATACAGAATTATACAATTCAAGAGTATGTTTGTAATTCCAAACTAGCAGCTTTTCTCTGAATGCATATGAAAGTATAACCGGTATTGACAAAAAAGGTATCCATTTTATTTCTATCTGTGTGTCTTTCTGTTCTTCTGTCCGTTTGTCTGTCTGTGTGTTTGTTTCGGCTAATTTCTTAAACGCCTTTTTTTTTTTTTTTTTTGTTGACGAGGGGGAAACCTTCAAAAGGTCCCCGACCGCCCTGGGAGAGGCAGATCGGGGTATGTGGGATTCTTACCGCACTAAAACCCCCCCGGTGGCCGTCCTCAGTGCTCAGGGGGGACTCCGGGTACTCTAATAGAACGCACCGGTGTCCCCCCACACTTTGCCGGGGCACATCCCCGGGGCAGCTTTAGGGCCGCCCCTAGAGACCTCGCTGTGCAAGGCAGCGCGAGCCACATCGCGCTGCCACCTTCCCGGGCCCGCGCCGGTGGTCAAAGCTCCCACCCCGACCACCGCCAGCAGGCCCTCCGGCCCCCTTTTAGTCGCCTCTTACGACAGGCAGGCGATACCATAGCCATATTCTTAGACCCTGGCTATTGGGTGGACGGACCGGGGCGTGCGTTGCCTCCGCCCCGCCGTCGCCGTCGTCTCCGAGAGGGATCGGCTCTCTCCCGATCCCGCTCGGAGGTCTCCTTCTGGGACATTACCGTCTCACAGAAGGAGACTACGGCCCTCCATGCCTCTCTGTCTGCCAGCATAGCCGTCACTACGCGTGGCAGAGAGAGGTCCTGCCCGATCCTGGTGACCAGGACTCGACGCTCCGAGCTCCATGCTGGGCACTGCTCCAGCGTGTGCTGTGCGGAATCCCGGTCACTTCTTAAACGCCTAGACTAACTTTCACTGGCAGGTGGCTAGTATTACAAGGACTAACTTGGGCGTTTATAAGTTGGACGTTTATTGAAAACAAAATAGGATTCATCCGGCCACTCATGAAATTAAACGGGTAAAACCTCGGGGCACAGCTAGTCATAATAATAAGAACCCATAGTAATAATAATTATAACTGTTCAAAACGACAACATATTATTTTCTTATGAGCATTAAAAAAATACATACGCGCAAGGAAAACATAAAATTATCACCTCTATACATATATCTATCTAAAATTGATATGCTCACTCCATCCCAGAAGGGGCCCCGAAGGGGTAAGCAGAGATGTTGTAATAACAACACCCACATTTCACCGAATATGATTAAGTGCGAACGTGACAGAGGGTGAGTCCATCGCCGTCTCAGGCACTATACATACGTCTTTGAATTACTTTTTAGATATATGCAGGTTTCCTCTGTATGTATGTCTATGTTATACCTACGCATATATTTTCAATACCTATTAAAACATATTCAAGTGACATAATATCATGTAACTATAATATTAACATTTATTATGCAGTTGCGGATTGTTAGCCTGTTCCGAATTAGTATAATTTTAGTACAACTATGTCGAGTCTACTTACGACCTACGTCACAAGAATATTGTTAGCAGCAACATCATAATGTTATATGACATAGGAATGTTAGGGTTGTGAAGTACATAATATTTATTCATAGTAGTTGATAATCTTTAAAGAGAAAGTAAGCAGGCATCTGGGAACGCGGTTCCAGTCCCTTGAATCCCCTTGAAGTCCCTGTTTTTTTTAACCAAATTAATGAATACAATACTACAATACATACATATGCTCACGCCTGTATTCTCCGAAGGGGTAGGCAGAGGTGTTGTAATCACAACACCCACTTTTCACCGAAGATGATTAAGTGCCAACGTGACAGATGGTGAGTCCATCGCCTTCTTAGGCACTTTACATACATCTTTGAATTACTTTTTAGAAATATGTAGGTTTCCTCACGATGTTTTCGTTAACCGTAAAGCACGTGGTGTGAAATCACTACATAAGTTTTTTTTAGAAAAACTCCTTGGTACAGGCCCCGCTGCGATTCGAACTTGCGTCGCTTGCGTAGCAGGCGACTGCTCAAACCTCAAGGCCACCACGGCTTCCTCAAGGCCACCACGGCAAAAATAGTACAATACAATACAATAATAATGAATACAATTCTATAATAGATTTTTGGCATAAAATAAATACATGCACACATACATAAATATGCTCACACTTGTATTCCTGGGCGGGGTAGGCACAAGTGCACCTACTTGTAGTATACATATCACCAGTTATATTTAAGTCTCATGAAATAAAGGGCGAGTCACTTGCCACTAACCGGCCCTTATTCAGATTCCGGCCTGCAACTGGGTAAATACAGGTGAAGAACCCCAAAACACTTTGTACGCCCGGGGATCGAAGTCAGGACCTTGAGTTTCGCAGTTGCCCTTGCGACCACTAGGTCAACGAGGCAGTGGTAAGGAGTAAGATAAATAATTTTGTTTAAACCTGCTAAGAAAATTATAGGGACTCGGAAGGATAGGGGCTCAACTCCAAATTATGAGATAATGAGTTAAGTTCATAGACTTAATAATGTATGTTCTCTAAGATTTTTTGAAAAATCATGTAAAAAAAATATTTTTGCAATTTATCGACACAGTACAACCTAGATCTAACTATAAATTAGTCACCTTGTACTCAAACTAGTAAAATAATTACTGTCAAAATTATTAATTCGAAATTTCCGATCTATGTTTGCGATTTCCGAAAAAAAAAAACGAATTTTTGATTGAGCCCCTTTCGTTCTGAGAGTGCGATACCTGCCTAGCACTTATGGCTAGATAAAATCGTGTATCAGAGTGATCTGATTAATAAGTGTAGTGTTATTTATATGTGATGTCGCGAAATGTAGCGTCTGCTCACAGGCCGCCATTGAACGCTATCAACGCGGCGCACGGTAAAAGTTATGACAACAATAATGCGTTATAAAACAGCCGGCTTCAACGAAATGCCGCTTCAGTTCGCCCGAGAACAGCGCAAGGTCAAGAGCACATGTACTCTTTCGAAAACAGTCTACCGCCGGCCTGAACCGCGATGTGACATAGCCTTAAGACGAATTTAAAAAAAACATTAAAGCATAGACTAAATAAATACTATTCAATTTTAAATCGAGACCAAAGTGTGAAGTACGCACGTGTGCGACAGTTTTAAATTTAATTTAAGAAATATTTTCGCTTGTCTATTTTTTTAATTCTGTGTGTTTTTAATCTGCATTATTACACAGCTGATTGGAATATCAGCTGTGTAATAATCCAATTTTGAAATTGGACTGATATTATATGGAATTGGAATATTAGTGCGAACGAATCTGGAATCCCCGTCACGTTGGGGGGTAAAGGAGATTATTTATCAGAGTAAGTATTCAGTGACAAACATTCATTTTTATTAATTTCAAATAATCCCAAAAGATTCACTTTTCACTAAAGATATAATCAGGTGGCAAGTGAATTAACTGTAAATTTTCAACCGTGAAGTGATAACCGTGAAGTGATATAGAAAAAATATTTCTGAAAATCATTTTCAGATAAGAGTTAAATTTAATCAAATTACCACTTATACAATACAGCATGTTAAATGAAACCCCTGGATTCAGTACCATTATAAAAAATATAACACGTTTTAAGACACGTGTTTTCAGAATTCCTGAAACAAAATCATTGTGGCGTATACTGGATCTGTGCCAAATATTCGCGTTGTGTATAAAATCTATAGCTATTACTTTTATACAGTCTGTGACTAAGAAATAACGTTCCTATGTACGAATAAAAGTAAATTATTAAATTAAAATAAATCTTCGTAAATTTTAGTGCGAAATATCACATACGATGTATTGTCATATAACAAAGAAATACTTTCATATCGACTTCCTACTGTCTTCTCGGAGTACGATAATCAAGACAAAAGCATTTCACAGATTCTATTCTTAGTTTTATATTACACATTACCTACTAACAAAATAAACAAATACAAATTTATTTATATAAGAGCCGTGGTGGCCTCGGGGTTTGAGCGACGCAAGTTCGAATCTCAGCGGGGCCTGTACCAATGAGTTTTTCTAAAAATCTTATGTACAGTGATTTCACACCACGTGCTTTACGGTGATGGAAAACATCGTGAGGAAACCTGCATATTTCTGAGAAGTAATTCAAAGACGTATGTATAGTGCCTGAGACGGCGATAGACTCACCATCTGTCACGTTAGCACTTAATCAAATTCGGTGAAAAGTGGGTGTTGTGATATCAACACCACTGCCTACCCCTTCGGGGAATACAGGCGTGAATATGTATGTATGTATGTAAATTTATTTATACATTAACCAGGTTTTTTACAGTGGAACCCCAACTAAACAAAATAATCATGAAAAAAATCTGGTATCCTCGTATACGATATAATCAATTTGGTATTTGTTACGAGAAATTAAATAATGTAGTGATATTGGTAATCTAAGTAAAATAAAAATATGAGGAATGAATATGTGTTTTAAACGTAATATTATTTTTTCGCATATATTTATTAGTTCATAAAAAAAATGTCCACTACAATATGTGTTAAATTGAATTAATTAATTATAATAACATTTATAAACAAATATAACATTAAATAGATCAGTGACTCTCAAACAAGGCTGAGGTGTGAAGTCAGTTCACAACAAAAAAATCTGTAATTAAGTATTGTGGTTATGTTTACAGACACGCACATTTAAAACAATGATATATATATATTTAAAATAATGATATCTATATATATATATATAAGACAATATGGCAGGAATTGTGAAATTTCAATAAACAATTGCGTTGCTCTGTAAACAAAGCAATTGTTTATTGAAATTTCACAATTCCTGCCATATTGTCTTATAAAACGACATTTAAAGTTTATTCTTTAAATTAGTCAATTCCTTTATAATATTTTATCAGCCCAACGACTCCATTTTTATCTAGTTCTGTCTACTTGACACAATAGCTGTTTAACCAACCATGTAGGCTGTCATTACTCATAGCGACATCTATACGTTAAACAGAACACATCAAGAACACTGTATACCGACGGAAGAGCGTACATATTAAAGAAGTATAGTTTCTTTACATCTCCCCTCCCAATGAAGAAAATTTTCACAAAATTTTTACAAACTAATTAAAACTTAATCATAACTTGCTATAATATATGTACAACAAAAAAAAAAATAACACTTCCTGTATTAGGTAAATCTTGGCATTTTCGCTTTATGTAGGGATTGGTATAAGCTTAGTGATATGAAAGAGATTTGACTCATACTTTTTGTGACCTGTGTTAATCCTGTATATTGAATTTGATATCTTTTCAGTAATTTGAAATGGACCAATCTTCAGCTCATCTAATTTATTTCTGTTCAGTCTGTTTCCGTTATCTACGTACACCATATCCCCTGTACTAAAATTACATTGAGTTCTATTTTTATCGAAGATTTGTTTATTGTAGTTATGTGATTTTATTGAATTTTCATAAGCTGTTTTTTTATCCTCTAGCCATTCAACTTCTGTTTTATCCTTTTTTAATTCATGTGGTAATAGTGTAACATCTGTACCATCTAGCAAGTACCTTGGTGCAAACCCAGTAACTGTATGTTCTGTATTATTATATTTATCTACACAGCTATGAGCAATGGTCGTCCATGCTTTCTTGTTACTTTTTTCATTTATTTTACATCGAATTTTATTGACAAGCGTTTGATTAAGCCTTTCATTTAAGCCATTAGAAAATGGGGCGTTTACTGCAGTGAATATTATTGGTATCGATTTTTCATTTAAGAATGCTTTGAATTCTTTTGAATTGATTCCCGGGTATTGATCGGTTAGAATCATTCCAATTGTATCAAGTTCTGCTACGTTATTTATGAGTTTAACAAAATCATTAGCATTTTGTGTTTTTGATGTAACTATGTAGGCGTATCGTGTAAAGTGGTCAACAAGAAGATGTAAATATCTTTTCGTAGATCGTGAGCCTCCGAACCCTCATAGCGACATCTATACGTTAAACAGAACACATCAAGAACACTGTATACCGACGGAAGAGCGTACATATTAAAGAAGTATAGTTTCTTTACATATATATAAAAGAAAGTCGTGTTAGTTACTATTTATAACTCAAGAACGGCTGAACCGATTTGGCTGAAAATTGGTGGGGAGGTAGCTTAGAACCAGGAGAAGGACATAGGATACAATATCCCGTCCCATTACTGGCTAGGGGAAGGGTTGCTTAACTTCGCTGATCGAATGATATGCGCAATAGCAACTGTGCCGCGAGCTCCTACACACGTATTAATATATGTACTCAAATTAAATTAAATACGCGATAAGCACGTCTGATCAGCATAACGGTATATTCTGTTTTAAATGTTATAATGCTATCAACTTAAATAGACAGTTCACGCCTTCCCAGGATCCCCGAAGGGGTAAGCAGAGGTGTTGTAACAACAACACTCAAATTTCACCGAATATGATTAAGCCACCTAAATAGACAGATATTGTTGTAATATGATTATTGTATATTTAATCATTAGATATATTGTACCTATAAAACAACAGTTGGGAAGTATTCTTTTTGATAAGACGCAAAGCTCAAAGACACTGAATACACGATTCCACAACAATAATGAGAAATTATGAGATATTATCCCGTAAGTAGGTACCGAAGGTAAGGATTTATTCTTGCTTGCTGACTAACAAAAAAAAACAAAAAATGAGAAAATTCAAAGTTCATAATGTACACGTAAAAAAGTTAATTTACTTTACATAAACTAGCGGACGTCACGCAGTTTCAACCGCGTAGTTCCCGCTCCCGTGGGAGTACGGGGACAAAATATAGCCCATGTTACTCGCTAATAATGTAGCTATCCATTGCTTAAAGAATTTTTCAAATCGGTCCAGTACTTTTTGAGCCAATTTGTTACAAACATACTGACATACAAATCTATCATGAGTATAGAAGTAAGGCGTGGAAAGTCCGTAAATAAAAATTAACGTAAATTGAATTGTAAATTAAAATTAGCATACAATTTCGTAACATGGCGTAACATAATGTTTTGAAAACCAGACGAAGTATAAAATATCAATGGCCACATTTAATGCAAACTTGCTCACAACATTATGATCTAAAAAATACTAATTTCAAACTGCATTTGCACTCTTAAGTGGCAAACTGGTTTTCTATTTTCGGTACACTAGAGTTAAATTGGCCTCCACCTAATATCATAAATGAGGAACTATTTTTATCTAATTGAATTTTTGTTATTAAGCATGCAAAAATTACTGAACGAGATTCGACAAATTTTGATGTATATTTATATGCTCACGCTCTCCTAGAAGGGGTAAGCACAGTGTTGTAACAACAACACCCACATTCCACCGAATATGATTAAGTGCCAACGTGACAGAGGCTCCAGTCACTATACATACGTCTTTGAAATAATTCTTAGACATATGCAGGTTGCGATGTTTTCATTCACCGTAAAGCACGTGGTGTGAAATCACTGCACATAAGTTTTAGAAAAACTCATTGCTCTTTATTATATTAACTAGTATAGATTGAAAATACATATAATAACGCAATTGTAATCAATTAACCGTAGCATGATGTTAGATTATGAATGCACGTTGCTAATGATTATCCACACTTGTTGGCTGCTTAAACTGAGGCTCCTTGTTTACTAATACTTGTGAGTCTTGTGACGCGGCGACTTGATAAGCAGACGAAGTCACCGGAAAACGTTTGTTAAGCCTGCCTGTTCAATAAGCCTGCCACGCAAACAACGCATGTTCGATTCCCAGCGGGGCCTGAACCAATGAGTTTTTCTAAAAAAAACTAGTATGCAGTGATTTCACACCACGTGCTTTTCAGTGACGAAAACGTGAGGAAACCTGCATATGTCTGAGATGTAATTTAGAGACGTATGTATAGTGTCCGAGACGGCGATAGACTCACCATCTGTCATGTTGGCACTGAATCATCTTTGGTAAAAAGTGGGTGTTGTTATTACAACACCGCTGCCTACCTCTTGGGGGAATACAGGCGTGAGCATATGTATGTATGAATCTATGTAGTAAGTACAACATGCAACGAATCTATGTGCGACAGCTTTTTCGTCTGTATGTCTGCCACCTATTGACGCATGTACTAAGATCATAGATGGAATGACAGTACACCGATTATGACGTCACTAGTAATGTCACAGAGCCGCGGTGGCCTCGGGGTTTGAGCAGTCGCCTGCTACGCAAGCGACGCAAGTTCGAATCCCAGCGGGGCCTGTACCAATGAGTTTTTCTAAAAAACCTATGTACAGTGATTTCACACCACGTGCTTAACGGTGAAGGAAAACATCGTGAGGAAACCTGCATATTTCTGAGAAGTAATTCAAAGACGTATGTATAGTGCCTGAGACGGCAATAGGCTCACCATCTGTCACGTTGGCACTTAATCAAATTCGGTGAAAAGTGGGTGTTGTGATAACAACACCTCTGCCTACCCCTCCGGGGAATACAGGCGTGAGCAGATGTATGTGTAGTAATGTCAGTTCAACAAATCTCGCGCAATGTTCCAAAATGCTGTCACTATGACACTGTTCGTCAAAACCGACTTAAAAAACCCTTTAAAACATTCACATGACAACAGAAATGTGCAGTTCTTTTTAACAAGCGCAATCTGAATGCTAAATGAGTCATTACTCGTAATTAGCACACATGTGGTTCATTCAAGGATCGGTTCGATCACGACGAGAGCGAATCACTTCCGACATCACTTCCTGAGCTAGCCTCGTTATTTTGTGACAAACATCACGTGACTAGATTTTACCCGCACTTTGTATCAATTTGGTTATCCTTGATAACGTTTGCTAGATTGTGGTATTTTAGAAGGTTTCAACGGAAAATGGGATTTTTTAATTGTTCACTTCACTTATTTTTACATTCAAATTACCTATCTATCCATTGCTAATAGCAATCAAATTAAAAGAAATTAATATCTTTCTTTCTATACATATTAAAATCGCAATATAAAAACAAATAACATACATACATATGCCCACGCCTGTATTCCCCGAAGGGGTACGCGACTCTTTACCTTTCCCGTCTCGGCATTAATAACGTTCCAGGTAGTCTTTATCTTATTATCAGAGCATTTGATTTTCTAGGCAAGATGCAAGGCTTTAGCTTTTATACATTGTGTTATAGTTTGGTGTTAAAACACAGTGTGTTCTTTTTAGAAGTCATCGTAATCGATTTCGATTTACGACTAAGTACTGTTGCCAACAGGGCACAGCCAGGCTATATTTAATCTCCGTACTCTCACGGGAGCGGGAACTACCCGGGTGGAACCGCGTGACGTCCGCTAGGGTGTAAACAACAAGCTCAAAGTGTAACAGGGTGGCAGTGATGTGGCTCAATCGATAAGTCAATGGCAGTAAGATCATGAACCTTAGGATTGCCTAAAGTGTAACAGGGTGGCAGTGATGTCCCTCAATCGATAAGTCAATGGCAGTAAGATCATGAACCTTAGGATTGCCTAAAGTGTAACAGGGTGGCAGTGATGTGCCTCAAACGATAAGTCAATGGCAGTAAGATCATGAACCTTAGGATTGCCTAAAGTGTAACAGGGTGGCAGTGATGTGCCTCAATCGATAAGTCAATGGCAGTGAGAACATGAACCTTAGTCATGTTGAACCAAACAAGTTGGCATCATTCTAGAACGTTGAGATCCTGTGAACGGCCATCCCGTTTTAGAATAACGTTAATTTTATTATTCATGATTTGGGATTTTTTGTTCATTTATCAGCGGCAGCTGAAGTTAAAAAACCCGTTTGATTTGCATAATACAAGTACGTTCAGATTCTACTTTGGAGTTAATTGATACAAATACCGTGAAATACTATAGCAAATGTTCAGAAATAAATCGTATTTTGATTATAATAATAATATATCCTTTATTGCACACCATCATATTCCAATACAGTATAGTACAGATATTTTTGAGAAATAGTTTTAATGTGTTTGATAAGGTACAGGCGCCGTCACGAGTAACGAGCGCTGACATTGATAAATAATACATAAATCATAGTATTATGCATGAGATTTAATGCATGTAAAACGAAAAACTAAACAATAATTTTTAAATTTTCTTAATACGTTTGTTTGTCAGTTTGTTCCAATAATTCACCGAATCAGCTGGATCAATTTTAGCGGGACATTCACAGGCAGATTAGCTTGAGATACTTTAATATATATATTATAAAGTCACTCATGAAATTAAGTATATCAGGCGTGGCCGCGGGGTTCAGCTATTGTATCTATATATTAGAAAATTACAAATTTACAACAACATATTAACATCCGATGATTAATTCAAGAAGTCGACGCTTACTATAATGAAAAAGATTAAGTCACGGGAAATAGGTAAACTGGATTGTGATACGTGTAAATGGTAACTGTGTCACTTAATGTAGGTTTATAGGTGATAAGTGGCTTTAACATTTGGATGAAGGGGTTATCACCGTATTGGAAAGTAATTAGCTTTTTACGACGACCATACAGCCTGATCAACCTTGTTCTTTATATATACATACATATGCTCACGCCTGTATTCCCCGAAGGGGTAGGCAGAGGTGTTGTTATCACAACACCCACTTTTCACCAAAGATGATTAAGTGATAACATGATAGATGGTGAGTCTATAGCCGTCTCTGGCGCTATACATACGTCTTTGAATTACTTCTCAGGTGTACGCAGGCATGATGAATTCCTTCACCGTAAAGAACGTGGTATGAAATCACTGCACATAAGTTTTTAGAAAAACTCCGTACAGGCCCCGCTGGGATTCGAACTTCCGTTCATTTACCAAAGGGTGGATAATGACCATACCAGTCTGCCAAGTGGTACAGCGGCTACTTCAGGTATTGAATGCTCACCCCTCCCTTCACCCCTTGCACCCCCCTACATATAATTTTGTTCTTTGTTACTTTAGCAAAACATTGTGACCGTATCAAATCATCTTTGAGTGTTAATGGCGATATGTCAATAATAATCGTTATCTCACTGAATGACCGATAAATAAGGAAACGGCGTTTGGCATCGTGCGCGAGCGCAGTATTTTTTAATAGTTTATAAATGGCTGTTCCACTCGTTCGAACTTAAATGCGGAGTTTAGTTTTTAGTGTTTGAAACAATTAAAATGTATATATATTAGTAGCCGGCGCAAACCTGATTTAATTAGATTTTGAACTTCAATACTTGTTTTATATATGTATACAACACATGCCACGCTGCACACACGGTGCATATATATAAAAAGTAGCCTAAGTTACTCCTATAACATTAGTTATCTGCCAGTGAAATTCCCGTTAAAATCGGTCAAGCCGCTTTAGAGATTACCCGGAACAAACAGACAGACGGACAGACGCAAGAAAATAGATTTTTTATGTCAGTACCTGTTAGCTGTAATTTTTATTAATTACAAACCGACACTTCAATTTTATTTATCTGTATAGATATAGTATTTTATATTTTTTTCGTCGGATCTGTTTACAGAGATATCTTCTTCAGGTAAATGAAAATGGGATATCGTACGTATCTACCTCCCAACATACCTCAATGAGCAAAAGTCTATTCTTATTCTAACAATATTGTTTATTTTGACAAGTGTTTAAGCAAGTGTTACAGGCGCGTAGTATAAAGGCTGGCAAATACATATTCAGAATGTCTTCATTGATAAGATAATGTGATATTTACTAGTACCGTTCTCACCTTAGTGAATCAATAACTATAAATATCATGTTATACTTGAAGAGTCACACGAAACCCTTGCAATGCAATAGACTCGAGCAGATGATAAAGCAACTGTAATTAAATCATATGACGCCCGTGGTGTTGCATTTATAGGCTGTAGTGGCCGCTTACCATCAGGTGGATTGCACGAAATAAAAAATATTTAACCGACTTTAAGAAAAGGAGGAGGTTATCAATTCGACTGTAAGATTTCTTTTAAATCGGCTGTAGAGATTTCGCAGACATTTCCGTAGAAGGATCCTGTGAAGAACGCGGCAAAAGTAAAAATGGCCGTTTCATCGCTCAAGGCAATTTCTTCCTAAAAATCATCCATCAACCATCATCATCTCCACGGCCTTATCCCAGACATTGTTGGCACTTGATTCAACCCGATGTGACTGATCACCTGATTTTTATACGTAGCGATCCATCGAGCCATCTGACCTTCGCAACCCCTTCGACGAGGAAAATCTGTGATCTGGGTTAAACCAGTTGTCAGACTTTATTGCCAAAGATGATAAATTGGCAACCGGGACCGACGGCTCTCCGAGGCACGGATCGCAAAGTCACATACATACCTATTACTTAACAGTTCGACAACTTAGTCAGAGTGATAATTTGCTTGAATTACTAAAATATTTCAAAGAAAACATGTAATGATAAACGTATACATAGAGACTACAGTAACATTCATGCAGACAAGCATTGTCTAATAGATTGAGGTAATATCTACTTCTTTGGTGTCGAAAATTGGGCTGTCGTTAGCTATACATAGTCCTTGCAGATGAGCAAGTCATTGTATGCAAAAGCGCAACAATAATGGAACTCTTTGAGGCACATGCAGACGCTATGATTCATGTGTATAGTTTATTAATACCAATTGTACTATGCAACCAATCTTTAGAAATTTGACATTGCACTGCATTCTTCGAACGTTGTAAAAAAACAATGAAAACGATAGTGATATATTGAATAATGTAGTAGTTACATGATCATCTTTATAATATGTCTCTGGCTAGATAAGTATAAACGAACTCTGGAAAACCGCTGCACAACCTTCCGGGAAGAAGAAAAACCAACCATAAAGACTCTAATATGTACATTACTCTATGGATGATAATTTATTATTAGCATCTAATTTAGTTATATCATGAGGAAACCAGAAGTAATTCAAAGACGCATGCAAAGTGTCTGAGACGGCGATAGACTCGCCATCTGTCACGTTGGCACTTAATCATCTCCGGTGAAATGTGGGTGTTAACACCTCTGCCTACCCCTTCGGGGAACACAAGCGTGAGCTTATGTATGTATGTAAATGCATATACTATAAGATTGTGTTTATTTGTGTGCAGGGGCGCGAGGGGCGCGCGCGCAGCCTCCAGTGCGAGCGTGACGCGGTGGGGCGAGCGACGCACACACACCATGCTAGCGAGTATCAAGGGCTTCTGGAAGGTGTGCCGCTATGGCGACCTTTATATGGTAAATATTTATCATTCAAAACGTTGCTAAACCGCATTTGCAGGTCTAATAATCAAACCTTCTCCAAATGAATCCACAGGACACATATAAAATACCGCCACGCCGATATGTTATATAAATGTTATGGTAATAACCAGGATTGGAGTAGTAAAAAACAAAAAAAATATTGATATTAAAAAGGAGGAAAGACATGGTAACATGTGAGATGGTATAAGTGTTATAAATGCCAATTAACTGTGATTCAAGTTGAAGAAAATACTCGCTTATGATTCTCAAAGTTAACCTACATACAATTCAACGGATTGTTTGAAGCCTAGCTTTGATTATGAAACTAATCAAAAAAGTAAAGTTGTATACTTATTTCCATCTAAGCACGTATAATTTAATATCCTTGTGGAGCACTTAACACGTGGAAATTGAGCAAAACTGGTGGGTAGGCAACAATAAACCTTGCAGCTTTCAAACATCGAATATCAAATACGCAAATCTTAATAATGTTGCAATATTGAATGTTATTATTGTGTCAAACACCTTCGACAGCCAAAATATTCCAATTCCAATTCAAAACACACGTTATTGTATTGAGCAATATAGGTGCACAAGTTTCACCTCTATTTATTAAGTGTTAGGTGTCTGTTAGGTATGCCGACGCATTAGGTGCTCATTGAGGAACTCCAAGTTTTGGTGAACTACGGGACAATTGCGGTTCAGTGATGGGGAGCAAATATTTGTGACGCTCCTGGAGAGTCATATCATATCATACGCCACAAGATAGAGTACTCCTTGACTCTCCTGGTGGGTCATATCTAATTTAACACCCCTATGTTTGAGAGCTAGTTCCGTCTCTTCTTGTATTCTGGTATACAGTCCCAATTAGGGAAAACCCGTACACAATTAATTAACACAATTACTTGTACTTCTGACATCCTAGTAAGTATAACTTAAAATTAACATACAATTTAAATGAAGACGCGTTAGATCTATTATCAAAATATTACATAATAATGCATTTAACATTGTAAACAGTCGTTGACCACAAAAAGTTCCAGAAACTGAGACCAAAGTCACGGCCAAAGTTAATATAAACACTTAAAAAATAGGTAATTAAGTATACGATTACGTATTGTTGCATAATAGTTGTTTGCATCATAGATTGATGCTACGCAGATGTAGTGTGTTTGTGAATAAACAAACGTCTTCCCAAAGGGGTAAGCGATGCGCGATGGCGTCAGTTTATCACGTCATACATTGTTAGGGTCGGTACTTGATTCAACCCGATGCGGCTGATCACCTGATTTTCATATGAAGCGACTGTCATCTGACCTTCCAAATTGCCAAAGATGATAGATTGGCAACCGGGTCTGATGGCTTAACGTGTGATGGGGACAGGTTAATCGAGAATGTTTCGATTGTTCAAACATCTCGATACATCGATATTTCGATGGTAGAGAGTCTGCCTCGTAGTAGAAAAGTAGCTTCATCTCTTTCTGTGA
This sequence comes from Watsonalla binaria, assembly GCA_929442735.1. Taxonomy (NCBI): domain Eukaryota; kingdom Metazoa; phylum Arthropoda; class Insecta; order Lepidoptera; family Drepanidae; genus Watsonalla; species Watsonalla binaria. Next base: position 8,924,111 of record OV838938.1, read on the forward strand.
TACGGATTTGAAAAGGGGTGGACATAGTTTTAAGCCGAATTTGACCATGTTATAAGGGGTTCAAGTTTCGCTATATAATGGGCCTGGGTAGATATATATATGGAATTGTCATAGGTATTCGGCTGATGTAATATGTACCGACTTATATAACTCTAGAATGTAGAATAGTAATCGTTGAATACGTCATAAAAGAAAAAAAATTAACGACCTTAACGCATAGGTACTTAAATTATAATAAATTCTCGTAGAAATGTAATCTAACTCAAAAGCCTAGTACAAAAAGCCCCATCTTAAATTACACCCTATTTAACTCAGCAATTAGGCACAAATTGTAGTGTGTTAGTATATAATTAGATACAATTATGTTACGGTCAGTTTGTTACGTAACTCGCCTCGAAGCCTTCGCGGGTCAAGTTCAATATCGCGGCCGACTCAAATACATAGGGTTGGCACGTTTAAGTAACTTGACTTGATTTATATGGTGATTAAAATATTTAGGATTATACATAAAATGTTACATCTTTATTTATATTAACAACATTTGCAGGCAGCACAGGCCATGTCCCTTTGCTTTTAAGGCTGTAAACATTAATTTTTTTGTAATTTTAATGTCTTGCGTTCATGTACTAAGTTTAAAAGCAATAAAAGATAATTTATTTATTTATTTTATTTATATTTGTAAGATTCACACGAACACATTCAATTAACAAATTTAATTAATTTCTTTAAATGCTTCTATTTCCTATTCAAAATCTATTATTGCCTATTATATTATTTATTAAATTCACCAACAGTAAGTTATACAAAAGAGACAGATTGCTAAATGTCAAGGTAAGTTTGAATCCCAGCGGGGGGAAATTATATACAGTGATTTCACGCAACGTACTTAACGGCCAAGGAAAACATCGTCAGGAAACCTGCATATGTCTGAGAAGTCATTCCAAAACGTATGTATAGTGCCTGAGACGGCGATAGACTCACCGTCTGTCACGTTGGCACTTCAAACTTCAATCATCTTCGGTGAAAAGTGGGTGCTGTGATTACAACACCTCTGCTGTCTACACCCATGGGGAATACAGGCGTGAGCATATGTTTATAGAATTATTAAAGTTCCTACTTACTTATCATTGACAACCCTGATTATCAAACAATAGCGAACTAAATGACATAGCGTAGCTGATGATCACCGGAAGGGTAATTTACCAGCAATCTGTCGACAATAACACTACTATATGTACTTGCATACAGAATGCACAGACTGGACCATGGAATACAGCGACAGTATGTATATGGATATACAAGGGTTCTGATTCTATATAAATCATCATCATTGTCCCTGGCCTTATCCCATACAGTGTTGGGGTCGGCACTTGATTCAACCCGATGTGGCTGATCACCTGATTTTTATACGCAGCGACCTTCTAAACCCCTTTAATGAGGAAACTCTGTGATCTGGGTTAAACTAGTGGTCAGATGATTTGAAACCGGGCCGGACTTAAAGTGCTCTCCGAGGCACGGAGGGAACTCGGGCGGTCACCCATCCAATTACTGGCTAGGGTTAGGGTTGCTTAACTTCGCTGATCGAATGATATGTTCCACGAGCTCCTTCTGATTCTATACAAATATAATAAATTAACAAATGAAATCAAAATGAAAATGAATATGATTTATTCAGTTTGGGCCCTGGCAAGGCTCTTGTACGTCGAAAATTTACCACCAGTTCGGAAACTAGCCTCCTGAGGAGATCGGACAGGAAACTAATATGTTATGTAGGGTAGATATTGATATAACATAGGAACACCGAGCTGGATTTAAAAATAGAATTGAAACGGTTTCTTCGGATTTTAGTATAAAAAAATATAGATCGATTGATCTTGACCTTGCATTCCATAAATTAATTCGGTCGCAGGTCAATCGAATAAAATCCTGCATTCATTTACAATACAGATACATTTTTAACGCCCATACTGTATTCCGTAACGAACGAAAGTTTCTTAAAAATGGTAAAGTAAAATACGAACACGAGGGAATCGAACCCACGATCGCTGGAAAGGAAAAATTCGATCACGATCGGATCACGAGTAGCTCAGTTGGAAGAGCAACTGCACGGTTAGCAGGGGTCGTGGGTTCGAGTCACGCCTCGTGCTCGTATTGTTCTTTACCATTTTTAAGAAAGTTTCATTCGGCATCTAAGTACAATTAATTTCCATTCTCTAACCACACAAGACTTTTGTGGGTGGTTGACGCTGACTGTCAAATCAACTTTTTTAATATCAGCTGTCATTTTTGACGTATGTGTAGTGTCAGTGCCAAGATTATATTTTTATCGGCAAATAAAAAAAGAACCTGAATTCCAATCGTGTTCTATTTTCGTAATTCAAAAAGGTTGATAAGTAAATGGTGTGTTCAATTAGCAAGCCGCATTAAGTTGTCCGTAGAATGAAAGCGTATTGACCAAGGTGATTTTAGCACAATATAGTGTTTATAAATTTTATTGCTATAGGAAGCGGAAGCGAAATGTCACATCGAACTGTCAGAAGAGTAATTAACGAGTTTGTACTGATGTCGATTGCGATACAGGTGTTCAAATCTATGTCCAAAATCGGTTCATATAACTAACCAAACTATTTTAACACGTACGCTGTTGCTTGAAATCTGAAGGATTATTTTCGCAACACATGATCATAAATAATAAAAATACATAAATTATATCCAGCCTATCATTTTTGAAGAAAATATTACTATAATTTTAAAGAGGAAAGATTTGTATGTATGCTTGTAACAAATTGGCTCAAAAAGCTCAGCAATGGATAGCTACATTATCAGGGAGAAATATAGGCTACATTTTATTCCCGTAATCCCTCGGGAACTACGCGGGTGAAACCACGTGACGTCCACTAGTTGTTTCAATAAAATCAAAATTCCTTACAAGTAAAATCAATCACAAACTCCTTATAATATGTTGTTGCGAAGTAATGAAACATTTTGCGTTTGTAAACCATATAAAATGGATTGGCTATGACTTGTGATGCATAATGAAAAACGCCTACCATTTTGCCTACTTCTGCAGCAACAAATACTCATGACGAATTAAAATTAATATTTTTATCAACACAATGTATGTCGATAGTACCAGGCAACTATGTCCACGAGGAGTTGCGAAACGTGGCGTGAACGCGCCAAGTGTCGTGGCTTATCGTGTTTTGGGTGGAATTATTCACAGTCACGGTGCGCACGCGTCGTTTAGCATTAATTAATTAAATACTATGGAAATATTATCAACTCACTTATATGCTATACTTTAATAAGAATATAATTGTAATCTCCGTTTTTTGGAAATGCGAAATAAAAATATATTTACGAAAAAAACATTGACAGAACAATGGGCTTTGCCAAAATGACATCATTTAAAGTGTAAAAAAGATCACAAAAAAATGTATATGTATATTATTCCAAGCGTTATCGTTGATGACATTTCGTACTTAATTGATTGCTTAGGTCTAAAGTTGTTGTCGATCCGAAAAAAAATCAATTTATCATTAAAAATATTCAAAAAATCACCTCATAAGAAGCAAATTGTAAGGCACAGGACCTCGGGTCCCAAATATCGGGACCCAGTTTTTATACCTATCAAATTAATGTGTCTTATCTAATCTTTATGGAAATAGCGGGTCAAAATGTACCGCATCTTGATGTAAATATCGTGTTATTTATACCTACAAAAAAAAAGGTATTAATATCACGCGACCGACCATCCACCTGTGGATATTTCTCGATCAAGCTAAAAATAACTAATGGCTTATTGTCAAGTTTAATTTAGCGGTTCATCGTGAATTCATTACATTTGCATATTACTTTCCAGAAGATTTATATATATAGTAGCAGATAGGTATGTACATTTTGTATATAATATTTTTGTTAATTTGTTTGATTTATCCAAATATATATAACTCAAAGGTGACTGTCTGATTGACATAGTGATCTATCATCGCAAACCCCAAACTACTGGACGGATCGGGCTGAAATTTGGCATGCAGGTACATGTTATGACGTAGGCTGATCAAGAAAGGATTTTAATAAATCTACCCCCAAGGGAATAAAATAGGGGATGAAATTTTAGGCTACTGTTGCGGATTGGTATTGATATGGTATGCTAACGCGGGGGAAACCGCGGGGCACAGCTAGTTTTAAAATGAAACAAATATCCATCTGAGCCCCACGGTGTCACCCGCGTAGATTTTGTATTATATAATATTAATATTGCGATACCTATACAGTTAACGCAATTTCTTTCTTCAGGCGATAAAAGCGGTTATTGTGACTAAACTATGATAGTTAGATATATGCTCTCGCGGACTTTTTTGTAGATTATAATAAGACCTACCTGTAGTACATCATTTTGTTCTATTGTCAATAGTTCGTGCAGCGCACGCATATATAGGTTTCCGATTTTACACCTTGGGTTACAAAATCGCAATTTTCTTACGGATACCTAATTTTTTGAAAATAAATTATAGTCCATAACCTTCCTCGATAAATGGACTATCCAACACTGAAATATTTTTTGATATTGGACCAGTAGTTGCTGAGATTAGCGCGTTCAAACCAACAAACTTTGTAGCTTTATTTTATTATGTATAGGTATATTGAAATTAGATAAATGCGTATTTATAACGCCTCCGTTTTTTTTACATAGTTTAAAAGCCCAGAGCTTTCTATAAAATCGATCTCAAAGTACCAGGCTGGCATGAGTCGTAGAGAGGTAGAGCTCGGGGCGAAGGCGACGCGACACGGTCAAGGCTGGCCGCGCACGTTTACTCCGATTGAACACATATCCTTCCGACTTATGCTTGCCTGGTAGGCGTATTGTGCGAATATTGTTTTCCTGGTAATGTATTTCCGGTATTTTTGATGTCTTATTCAATCCTCCGATTAACACAAAGAGAAATAATATCTCAGTAGATAATCTATATACAGATAAATAAAACTGAAGTGTCTGTTTGTAATTCCAAAATAACAGCATTTCACTACATCCATATGAAAATATACACGCTATGGACTTAAAATATTAATTTTCAAAAAATTTCTTTGTCAGTCTGTCTGTTTGTTCCGGGTAATCTCTGAAACGGGACTTTCACTGGCAGATAGTCAATTTTACAAGGAGTAACTACTTTTATTTAAAAAAAAACACGAATAATAAAAATATACGAATACCTTCAGAACAGCGCCTACAACGAATCTAACTTTCTCTTTTATAAGGCGAATGTCTTGTCTCTTCATATTATATACCTATAACTTTGCAACGAATGACAGAACATGTAGAATCCATAAGTGCGAAAGGGGAACACATTTTTTTAATCACTTTCAAAGTTAAAACCGCATTACGTTGGTTATTCCAAGTATTCACTTCAATTTGTGTTATGAGGTCAGGTGAAACAATTTCTAGAAATCGTTGGAACTAGGGGACCTTTGAAAGGTTGACACATGGAAAAACATGAGAACACGGCCTTACGTTCACCCGTCGTTATCTACTTACATATCTGTTGGCAGTCTAAGCTACAAGTATAATATAATAGGTACTTCTACAATTACTGATATAGCGAAATGTATGAGATAATATACTTATCTGGTCTGACGTTGAATCATATAGAAACCGCCTGCTACGCAAGCGACGCAAGTTCAAATCCCAGCGAGGCCTGAACCGATGAGTTTTTCTAAAAAACTTATATGCTGTGATTTCACATCGCTTTACGGTGACGGAAAACATCGTGCGGATACCTGCATATGTCTGAGATGTAATTCCAAAACGCATGTGTAGTGGCTGAGACGGCGATGGACTCACCATCTGTCACGTTGGCATGTGATAAATTTCGGTGAAAAGTGGGTGTTGTGATTACAATACCTCTGCCTACCCCTTCGGGGAATCCAGGCGTGAGCATATGTGTGTAGGTATAAAAATATCATACATTATCTTATATCTTTAAACGAGCAATTCTTGTATATATATAATCCGAATCTCAGAAACGGAATTTTGCATGTAGGGGGTTTCAGGGGCAAAAAAATAGATCTAGCTAGGTTTCATTTATGGAAAACATCGTTTTGACCATGTTTTCAGGCACTGAAAAACTCATAAAATATCATTACTATAATAATACGACACCAAATTTCGCCGACATCTGTCTATTTATGGTAGTTCAAACGTGAGGCTTCCAGCTTACGGGGCGATAACGAAACTAGAGTACACCGGTTCGAGACTGACGTTCACGGGATTTTTTTTTTCCTTTTTTTGTGTGAAGAAGAAACCGAGCACAGCTCGGTCAATCAGATATTTTACATTAAATACAATCATTTATGTAAAATTAAAAAAATCTCCAATAGTTTGTTTGTTTCTAAGGTTACATAACTTTCAGTAGAAGTCAAAGCCTTTGATACCAAAACCGGAGGTTCGGGTAGATTACGTTAAAAATATCAGACGAAATTAGTCAGTAAAAGCTTATAAGAAGGTAGATACAATTTTCAAAATTCAAAATATCTTTATTTGATTAGACTTCTTACAAAGTACTTTCAAATCGTCAGAAGGACACAAAATACATTATACATGATTATAAATGTTACCACCGGGTTCGGAAGGTAGCTTTTGTTGAGAAGAACGAATAGTGCAAATGTTTAAACTCTGTTGCTATGTATATGACAGACGAAACAAATTTATTTAATTATCACCATTACCAGAAGTAATGTTGCCTATCTTAAAACAATACTTTGTAATGAGCAAACACATGTAGCATTACAACTACGTAAGAATATTCTTTTAACATTGTAATGCAGATATCTAAGAGTACGTCTTTGTGACTTTTTTATATTTGAGTCAAATGCCCGGACATTTGGGGAAAAAAGAAAATTGTGAATATCCGATCGCGTTTGGAAGATCGCTTTCGCTGTATTACTTTTCCATAATCTGTCAATTTGATCTTAGATGTTATTCAGGCAAGACAAGTTCAGCACCGAAAGAATTCCATATTCGGAAGCTCGTCAGTATAAGAGGAGCTCGTGGCACAGTTGTTATTGCGCATATCACTCGATCAGCGAAGCAACCTTAACTCTAACCAGTAATTGGATGGGTGACCGCCAGAGTTTCCCCCGTACCTCGTAGAGCACGTTAAGCCGTCGGTCCCGGTTGCCAATTTATCATCTTTGGCAATTGTTACAGGTCAGTCGGAGGCCTAAAATAGTCCGACAATTGGTTTAACCCAGATCACAGATTTTTCTCGTAAAAGGGGTTGCGGCAGTCGCTTCGTATAAAAATCAAGTGATCAGCCACACCGGGTTGAATCAAGTGCCGACCCCAACAGTGTATGGGATAAGGGCAGGGAGATGTTGACGGCGATGGACTCACCGTCTGTCACGTGACACTTAATATTTTTTGGTGGAAATTGGGTGCAGCATTACAACACCGCTGCCTAACCCTTCCGTTTTCTTTTGCACACATTCTTTGTCACGGTCAATAGGTACCTAAAATATTGTTATTCAAGAATGCTTTATAAAAAGACGATGTGCGCAAGCGGTTATGTAAATAGAGCATCGATCGATATGATTGATATAGGATCACGGGAACATTCTGACGTCACTTTTTGTCAAATCGCATAAAAACTGTCGTATACTAAGACTGATGTGATGACGCGGTGTAGAGATGTTAATGACATTGAATCGGCTATCTCGCCCTGTTCGCTTATCTGACATCAATACATCATTTGACTGCATGCAAATAAGGCACTGATTAACTAAAGTATATATACATTTAATTATATTCTAGCGCAAGCAAAAGACATATCGAAACTAAGAAGATAAATAACGTAACAAACATTGCTAATAATGAAGTCAGTCGATTTAAAAAAGTGATACAACGGCCTTGGTTGTCGCCATCTTCTCAATGACATCCAAACTAGGGGTCTACTCTCTTTCTCGGAGAACGAAACTTCGAAATCAAACGATGTTCCAAATCATTTTGTTTTTATCAAACTCAAATGTTCGTTCTTTAAATTATTTACCACGTCCGGACGTAATTTTAGGACGAATAAGTAACGTGATAGGAACTTTGCGAACTTTCGACTGAAACTGCGTATTTCGTTAAATTAGAGTAGGCCCCCTCAGAACCTTAGTATGTTTTAACATGTCCAAACGCTAACTATATCGATTGCGTATTTTCCTCCTAAACTGCATACGTTTTAAAAAGTCCTTTGCACCTTTGGGATTCCCGTGAGTAGTGAAATACTTATGAATGAATATTTAAATTAAATCGTACTACTTAGATAAACAATGAATTTATTTAAATAAAATTGTGGTCACACGTGGTGTAAAACGAATTTTCTATATAAGAAACCAGTAAGAAACCAGTCTGATCAAACATTTGTTTTGAAACAATGCTTGGCATCGCGAGCCGTGGATGTATGAATGAGGTATGAATGAACGTTGGTCTCCACGCTGGCACCAGTCTGTAAACACTTCGGCTATTGTCAATGATCGTCATTGATTAATCTACATGCGCCAGTGGAAATAGTGCCCAATACCAAGGTGCGTAAGGAGCCGTGGTGGCCTCGGGGTTAGAGCAGTCGCCTGCTACGCAAGCGACGCAAGTTCGAATCCCAGCGGGGTCTGTACCAATGAGTTTTTCTAAAAAATCTTACGTACAGTGATTTCACACCACGTGCTTTACGGTGAAGGAAAACATCGTGAGGAAACCTGCATATGTCTGAGAAGTAATTCAAAGACGTATGTATAGTGCCTGAGACGGCGATAGACTCACCATCTGTCACGTTAGCACTTAATCAAATTCGATGTAAAGTGGGTGTTGTGATTATAACACCTCTGCCTACCCCTTCGGGGAATAAAGGCGTGAGCATATGTACCAAGGTGCGTAATGAGTTCGGCTTGGATACATCAATAGACGAATCAGGTACAGGGACCTTACCATGAGCTCTTATTGCTATGTTTGATTTATATTATGAGACAGGTATATATGCCGTACATACATCTGTCACTGTCACACAGCTTTATTATCATTGCATTTACAGCTCATGAACCCCTAGAGTCAGTATAACAAATAGTGTCATGGTGACACCATTTTGTAAAATTGTGCGAGATTTTTAAGTCTGCCATTTTGGCATTCTGTTATTTCTTGAAACTTTCCTCAAACGCATTTTGGGGATAACTTCAATTTCTGTAATATGTTATACTCGAAGGTATCAGACTTGGGACTAATATGTATTCTGTTTCTTATGTGCATTTCGTTAAAATATACGTATAGTCAGATTCGGAGCACTCGTAACCGAAGGAAGTGTATGAAGATATGCATGAATGTGGATGAAGCGAAAGAAGTATGTAATGATCGTATCATGTGGCGAACGGTGGTCTCTGGCTACCCCCATGGGATACAGGCGAGAGCATAAGTTATATCAACATATTATGATGTATGTATTAATAACACATGCTTTATTTTCAATTAGCTGTATCCTGCGGCTTCACCCGTGTGGATTTAATTTCATTCCGGCGGAACCCTAAATGTTTTTAATAAAAGAAGATAAGTAAGTTACTCCTGGTGACATTAGCTATGTGCCAGTGAAAATCCCGTTTAAATCGGTCCAGCCGTTTCAGAGATTACCCGGAACAAACAGATAGAGAGACTGAGAAAATTTAAAAAAATATTTTTTAGAATCAGTAGCGTATATAACTAATGCACTTAGTGAAAAGCTGTTATTTTGGAATAAGAAACAGACACTTCAATTTTATTTATCTGTATAGATGTATAGGTATCTTAATATGGTTAGAAAAAGTATTCACGCGGACTCAAACCCACGACCTTATACAAACCGTGCAGTTACTTTTCTAATAAAAGCAACATTTATCGTAATCTATGTCAAATTACGTTGAATATGTATCCAGTTGAATGTAGTCAAGTACTACGCCAGTTATTACGGAGATTGACATGATTCAACAAAAACCATAAAAGCAACACTTATCTATATGTACCAGGGCACCATAACTTAACAGAGCTGCATCGAGACGTTCAGCCACTACGTATTATTTATTCTGTGCGATTATTAGCATGATTGGCTAGCATTTGTCCTCTTCTCTCTGTAATTTTCTTCGGCGCATTTATCATAAATACGCTTCGTTTACTGACAAGGAATGATTAGGTTTCCTATCAGTTTGTTTACGTTATTTATCCTACTGTGTATATACTTGCTAAGTCTAATATCATCTCACTTCCCTCTATAATGATTGAGGAGGGCGATGGCTGGCATTCTCGTCACACTTTTGAACAGGTGCTGCTTGTGGGGGCTGGTCATCTCAAGCTACACAATTATTCGTAGTATGTACTTATTTTTAGTTTTAAATCGACTTTTATTTTTTATAACGACTTTTGTGCACTGGAACTGTGTCCATGGGCTTATATATATTTATTATCATTTATATTGTATTACTCTAAGCTGTAAAATTATTTTTCAAAAGAGTAATTAAATAGTTTTTTGCCAGGTTCTTCTCAGTAAAAGCAACCTTCCGAACCTGGCGGTAGCATGTATAATCCTATGTAATCGTGTCTTTCTGACGATTTGAAAGTACTTTGTAAAAAGTCAAATAACGATATTTTTGAATTTTGAATTGAAAAATGTTTATGGTAGTTTTAATGCAGTTTTACATATATCCATATGTTCACGCCTGTATTCCCCTAATTGGTAGGCACTTAGGCAGAGGTGTACTTGTAGTAAAACCACATTTCGCCAGCTATGTTTAAGTCTCATGTAAAAGCTTAAACAAGCACTAATCCAGAATATCGAACCCATGGCTCGTGGTCAGCAGTAGCGCTTGCGACCACTAGACCACTAGACGTATATAAATCTGTCACTGTCACGCAGGTTAAATATCACGGTAATAGGAACTCATGGTTGGCCGTGGGTAAATTTGCCGATCATAACTGGGTTGCTTGTGTTAAAGAATATTACCATCTTATCAAGCGTTATATCTACCAGGGCAACAGATATTGCTGGAGCTATTACGTGAGACGGAACTAAAGAGTTGCATACCCAATGCTATCCGATACAGTTATTATTGATGGCGTCATCATCTGATTTAATGATGTTTGTGTGTTACGTCACCGAACTCACCGTGACGAAATTACCACCCCATAGTAATTACAAGAAAAATACTCTGAAGCTGTAATTCGTGGATAATTTGCGGATGTCGCGTCGTCGAGAACTGAACGATGATGACTTGTTATTAGGGTAATTGTTCATAATGCGATACCTATCTATTCTATACAATACCTACATTGTCACAATGGAAACGTAACGGCGCTTGAGTTTATTTACACAAAACTCTACGTAATAGGAATTCTGTTTTAGCGAACTGCTGATCAAATAACATATAAAAGTAGGTGTAACATATTTAACATCGAACGTTGATGTTGAACATATAATAGCAGACCACTTCATTATCTTAATATTTGGAGATAGAAACCTCATTTACCAGGGTATCATAATTGATTGCAGGTATTGGCGGCGCTGGCCGCTCAGTCCATCAACATATCGGTGGGGTTCTGTCAAGGTTTCTCCGCAGTGCTGCTGCCCCAGTACACGCACGAGTACCCAGCGGTGTCTTATGAACAGAGCTCGTGGATTGGTGAGTTAAAGTTATTAAATATGACGTCACATCTCTTCATGACTAAGGTTTCCATTTCATAGACTATCGCCACAAGATACAAGTAAAAGCCATTCTCATGCTTAAAATCTTAAGAATTCCAGTACATTGAAATTTTAGAGTAATTTTTATTCATGACATATATGTTAAAATTCTTAAAAACGATAAACAAAAATAGATACACGGCCGTATAGATAGACAATAGAGCCGTGGTGTCCTCGGGGTTTGAGCAGTCGCCTGCTACGCAAGCGACGCAAGTTCGAATCCCAGCGAGGCCTGTACCAATGGGCTTTTCTAAAAAACTTATGTACAGTGATTTCACACCACGTGCTTTACGGTAAAGGAAAACATCGTGAGGAAACCTGCATATTTCTGAGAAGTAATTCAAAGACGTATGTATAGTGCCTGAGACGGCGATAGACTCACCATCTGTCACGTTGGCACTTAATCAAATTCGGTGAAAAGTGGGTGTTGTGGCAACAACACCTCAGCCTACCCCTTCGGGGAATACAGGCGTGAGCATATGTATGTATGTATGTAGATACACGAGGCGGGACACGAACCCACAACCTCTGCAAACCGTGCTCTGTGCTCTGAGCTAATCGTGACCCTACATCATGCGTCGAATTTGCAGAGATTTGCAGAGGACGTGGGTTCGAACCACATTGAGTAAATCCATACCAATGCTGAATGGGACGGTAAACAAATTGTGTTTACGTTATATTTTTAAACATGATTCCGTGCCAAGACACGCCTGCGGTCCAGGTCAATGAATGTGCTCAAAATACTTACATCGTCGAATAAGACAATGTAAAACGCTTCTATATTTTCACATCACCTCGTGCTGATTCAATTATTAGAAAATAATTGATTCGACATGTCAATGCATTACAATGGCTTCTTGTTTTAGATTGACTTCAGTAGCAAACGCGTTATAAATTGGTCATCTCAAGCTACACATGTATACAGATAAATAAAATTGAAGAGTCTGTTTGTAATTTCAATATTACAGCTTTTCACTAAATCCATATAAAAGTATACACTGTTTAACGTAGAAAAACCAATTTTTAAAAGAAACCTCCATCTGTTTGTACCGGCTAATCTCTGAAACGGCTGCATCGATTTCAACAACTTTCACTGGCAGATAGCTAATGTTACAAGGAGTAACTTAGGCTACTTCTAAATTTAAAAAATTAGGAACCGCTGGGCACAGCTAATTATTACATAAGGTTGTATTAGCTAAGTTGTCTTTGAAACAATTAAATAAATAACGTAACCTATGTAGGGCACATTCCTCCATAAACAAACCTGTATTTACTTTGCTCTGAGAACGTAGTCATAAAACACGTGGAAAGAAATAGATCTAGACATTTTATAAACCAAGTCAACATTACAGCAAATACTATTATCAACTACCCTTCTGTAAATATGTGGAGAGTGTGCAAATATAGATATGTTCTATACATTCTTTGTGTCTTTGTGTAACAACTTATCTATTCATATATACAGATATATAAAAATATAGACTCTGTTTGTAATTCCATTCGTAAATTCCAAGTATATTCGGTATTAACCTGCATAATATAAATATCTAAATAACATCCCAATCCCAGCAGGGCCTGTACCAGTTCGAATCCCAGCGGGGCCTGTACTAATGAGTTTTTCTAAAAAACTTATGTACAGTGATTTCACACCACGTGCTTTACGGTGAAGGAAAACATCGTGAGGAAACCTGCATATTTCTGAGAAGTAATTCAAAGTATGTATAGTGCCTGAGACGGCGATAGACGCACCATCTGTCACGTTGGCACTTAATCAAATTCGGTGAAAAGTGGATGTTGTGATAACAACACCTCTGCCTACACCTTCGGGGAATACAGGCGTGAGCATATGTATCTAAATAACAGGTGACTGACTGACATAGTGATCTATCAACGCACAGCCCAAACTACTGGAAGGATCGGGCTGAAATTCGGCATGCAGGTAGATGTTATGACGTAGGCATCCACTATGAAAGGATTTTGATTAATACTACTGCCAAGGGGATAAAATAGGGTATGAAAGTTAAGGCTACTTTTAGTAAAAAATCTTAGGGTATGCCAACGCGGGTGAAACCGCGGGGCATAGCTAGTTATTTAATAAATGTTTCTCCGTCTGTCTGTTCGGTGAATCTCTCAAACAGCGGGACCGTTTTTATCGAGACTTCCATAGCTGATATTATAAGGAGTACTAATCATACAAACAGTGCAATTAATTTAAAAATAAGTATAATTAAAAAATATAAGGTTTATACTATAAGTATAACCTACAATGAAGTATTCCCAAATGTTTTAATTAATTTTAATGACTACGAAAAGTCTAGGTGAATGTTAAGATGTGCGAGAGACGTGACGAAGTTCTATTTTAAACATTTAATAATATTATCATCGCCGAGATATGTACATTTACGTAGACGTCAGCTTGGGTGTATTTACAATGGAAAACTACCGCGGCAAAACTAGGCGATCTCCCACATAATTATGATATCCTAGTACCAACTTAAGGACCTAAAAGAAATTAATTTTATCAATCTCCCGGCTTAATCTCAATCACGGCAAATAATCAATATAACACAACTTCATATATGAATGAATATGCTCACGCCACTCCAGAAGGGTTCCCGAAAGGGTAAGCAGACGTGTTGTAACAACACCCACATTTCACCGAATATGATTAAGTGCCAACGTGACAGAGGGTGAGTCCATCGCCGTCTCAGGCACTATACATACGTCTATGAATTACTTCTCAGACATATGCAGGTTTCCTCACGGTGTTTTCCTTTACCGTAAAGCACGTGCTCTATTTTATCCAAAATAATTAATTCCTGGGCGGAAAATATGTTCAAATTTATCATTCTGCTCATTCTTTGTAAATATCTTCTTCAGAATCAGGATCATTATGTGAACTGTCCTTTGTCAACAGCCAGTTTGGGAGTGATATCGAATCCAATCGGCGCATTACTGGGCGGGATGATGGTGGACGCGGTAGGCAGACGGCTGCTGCTACAGTCCATAGTGCTGCCCAACCTCGTGGGGTGGCTGGTCATCGCCTCATCGGAGACCTATGTGTTCCTTTGCGTCGGGCGGTTCATTACCGGGTTTACTATCGGTTAGTATCACATCCCCTTCTTCACGCTTCCCACAAGGGTGCTACAAACTTGGGGCTCAACGGCTAATCGTTAAGAGGACAACGCAAGCTTGTAACAAGGAGAAACCCATCTACTGCCCACGGGTATCCACGGCAAGTATTGGTATAACATGCAGCCCATCTGATCGCGTGCAATACCCCATGCTGTATTCAACTGGGAAAGATATGTAGAGGATCTTACAAGTTGAGGGTCGCGAGAACGAAGCTCCTTTGGCAACGTGGCAGTAATTACAACGTGGTTGGCTAAATAACCATATCTCATTATGTTATTTAATTACTTCACAGACGTGTAGAGGTTCCTCGCAATCCACTTCGACATAGATCGCTTCGGAATTATTATAGTTATCTGTGTGCATAGTACGTGTTGAAAGGTCATTCGTGCAAGCCGAGGTTTGTGCCCGCATAATGGCGATTCGATTCACATAACGACTGAGATATTGACACTGAACAATTTGTACCAAACGCTCAATTAATCTGAACATCAATCAGATGACTTCTCAAGAGTACAGCCTAATAAAATCCCCGACTTCTTTGTTTTTCTGGTTATTATAATGACAAAGGAGTAGTTATCTATAAATATCCTATGAAACGTCTCTTAGTGATGAGCACGATAAAGTGCCATATGACGAACGTGAATGAAGCAAAAGTGATGTATACATTGGAGTCTATGTATGCCTTGCTAATTTTGTAAATTGTTATTCTTCCAGGTATGTCTACAGTTTCGTACATCTACGTTGCTGAAATTACGACCCCTGAAAAACGTGGTGTGCTGAGCGCCCTAGGACCTGGATTGGTGTCCACGGGAATATTTGTAGTTTACGCATTAGGAGCCTTCGTTCATTGGAGGAAAGTCGCCGCGATATGCGCAGGAGTGTCGTTACTCACGCCATTCTTGATGTACTTCGTACCAGAATCCCCACTATGGCTGGCTTCGAAAGGACATATGAAGGAAGCCTATGACGCCATGTTTTGGCTGAGACAGAACAATAACACGGCCCAACAAGAGCTGATGGAGTTCACAAAGGACCGAAAAGTCGGTGAGACGATGACGTTCCGACAAAAAATGGGCCTTTTCAAACGGAAGAGCGTACTGAAACCCTTCGCCCTGCTGATAGGGTTCTTCATATTCCAGGAAATGTCCGGGATATACGTTATATTGTACTACGCGGTGGATTTCTTCAAGTCAGTCGGCACAAGCGTAAACGAATTCACAGCTTCTATAATAGTGGGTGGTGTCAGAGTGTTCATGGGTGCTGTGGGAGCGTGTTTGATCAATAGTTTTAGACGAAAGACACTCGCAGCGACTTCTGGTCTCCTGTTAGGTGTGGCGATGCTCGGAGCTGCTATATGCGACACTTTGAATGGACCGCCAGTAGTTAAACTAGCTTGTGTGCTTCTGCACGTGTCATTCAGTATGGTCGGCTTTCTACAACTACCCTGGATTATGTCGGGAGAGCTCTACCCTCAAGACATAAGGGGAGTGATGTCAGGAGCAACCTCTTGCTGCGCGTACGTGTTAATCTTCTTCAACATCAAAACGTACCCACAGCTTGAGAATTTGTTAACTAGCAACGGTACACTGTACCTATTCGGTGGGTGCGCGCTCTTGGGAGCAGCGTACTGTCAGTTCTTCCTTCCAGAGACGAAAGGGAAGTCCCTCACTGAGATTATGAAGCAGTTTGACGAGAAAAAGGCGGTAGATCCTGAGATTGGATACAGTAAGGAGAAGAGTTGTAGCTTAGAAGGCAGGCCAGTGCAGAGAAGGCATAGTGCAGGCGCCGCCGTCTCCTTGGAAAAGACCGATTCGTTTATGAACGAGAAGTCGGCGCATCTCGAGTGATCTCCGTTCCTTTATGCTAGCCTAGTACTTCGTCGTGAACGCGATAGTTACCAATGAGTTAGTTATGTACAGTAAATAATTATGCAATATTATTGTTGTGCGAATTTGTGATCAGTATTATAAATAAGTATGAGCGTTGTTATTGTAATATAAGTTTTTATAGATTACACATTCCGCTAGTGGATTATTTTATAACAAAGTGACGATATTTAAGTGTAGGATTTATTAATTAAGATTTGCCTAATTTTAAGTAGGTAAGTACAAAATATTCGGCTGGAACTTTTTTATCTAATGCTGTATATTACTAATATTTTTATACATCTCAACATGCTCTTAACGAAGATTAATTTAAAACCCGTGATAAATATTCCTTGCCAATATAAACTTGCCCATTATACAAAACATAGCCTGAGATAATTCTTGGTTTAAAAGTATTTCCGCCTCTTTTCGTGTTACGAATTTCAAAAGGGATGGACATAGTTTGGTACCAGTTTATTTTAGTCTTGGTAATAAGGGGGTTTGAATCCAAATACGAATTGTGTAGATAATGATAGTGAAACAGGGTTATTATATATACATAATATTATGTAACAATTACATAGATATATTGACCACGTGATGATATGATTGTGAGATTAAATATAATTGACTTGTTTTCAATGTTTGTTTAATTCCCCTATAGTACTTGTATAGAACACATCACTGATACTTCGGTGTCTGTCCGTCACCAGTAGGTCTAGACACAGTAACATTCTATCGCACTGGCGCTAATAAAAACGATAAGAAAGACGTATGAATAGTACCTGATACGGCTATGGGCTCACCCTCGGACACGTTGGCACTTAATCATATTCGGTGAAATGCTCTCCCTGACTCTCTATTCGGTATTAATTATTTACAGAGTTGGAATAGATTTACCGGCAATTAAGGTTTAATTAAATAGTGATGTAATACCTAAGTCATGCCACAAAATGTTATTAAAATACGATATTAGGTAGGAATGTATTCTCCGAAGAGGTAGGCAGATGTATTGTTACGAAAACACCCACTTTTCACCGAAGATGATTAAGTGTCAACGTGACAGATGGTGAGTCCATCGCCGTCTCAGACACTATACATACGTCTGAATTACTTCTCAGATAAATGCCGGTTACCTCACGAAATTTTCCTTCACCGTAAAGCACAAGGTGTGAAATCACTGTACCAATAAGTTTTTTTAGAAAAACCTATTGGTACAGGCCCCGATGGGATTCAAACCTATAGCCTACTCAAACCAAAAGCTACCTCGGCTTCTTATTGAATTTTTTACCAAACCCAACCTAGACAACGTATTGCCCAATAAGATACAGTTGCCCCCTCATTATGTACTGGAAACAGTCACATTTCTAAAAGACAGGTAATACCGGAAAAATATGATTTACAAACTAAAATTTGCAGTAGCTTTCCACGGGAAAGGTAATAATAGCAACTTGCTTGAAACGTGTGCAGGGGTGGCTGGTTACCACGGTATAGTCAAAAGACAATACATTTTATGTCAATGCACTAGAACACTTATTTCATTAATTAAAAACGATATGTACGTAGGGAGAGGTCAACGCTCTACCGCTATTAAGTCAATTCGTTATAACTATAGTATTGTATTTTGAGTGTAGGTTTAATAAAGACAACAGCATTTAAGTATGTACGTACTAAAATTATTGGAAACATAACTACTAACGCCATCTGTACAACGGTTAACACATTTTTTCGCAGACCACGCCACGAACACACGAATAAAAAGATACAACGAAACCTTCGTCGTAGTACATCACGATTACCATAGATGGCGACACACGTACCATTCCAAATTCGAATGTGTCATGCTGCGCAGAGGTGTTTATTGCCGCAATAAAAATAAAATCTTCAGGTCACTTATGACAGCCTAGTACATATTTATAGTTTAGCACTTACCTAGTTTGTGGTATTCCATACTTGATGCCGACTCCAACTCTTGGCAGAGCCTTGATCACCTTCTTCACAGTAGCTTGGTCAGGTAGCGCGAAGAATATCGACGCTGAAACAAAAGCTGCATTAGAATTTTATTGGAGGATAGATACATGGCATATCTTGGCCTTCTCCCATACATTGTTGGGGTTAGCACTTGATTCAACCCGATGTGGCTGATCACCTGAATTTTATACGAAGCGACTGCCATCTGACCTTCGCAACCCCTTTAACGAGTAAAATCTGTGTACTGGGTTAAACCAGTTGTCAGACTTTTTTAGGCCTTCGACCAACCTGTAACGATTGCCATAGATGATAAATTGGCACCCGGGACCGACGGCTTAACGTGCTTTCCGGGGCACGGAGGGAACTCGTGCGGTCACCCATCCAATTACTGGCTAGGGTAATGGTTGCTTAACTTCGCTGATCGACTCACATGAATTTCTGGTCTTGCCGTCACTAGGCAGTAGGAAATTAAATCCGACCGTATCAAGAAACCTTATCAAGTTATCATGAATAAATAGGCTTGTTCCCACTTCAGTAGTATAAAATAAATACTCACTCCTGCTAGCTAAGAACATCTCGATGGCGACATTCTGCAGCAAGTACCGCCGCGAGAATATCGCTCGGATCTCGCTGAAGTACCATTTGCCGTGCAGGTGCTCGCAGTATTTCAACACCTGGAACGACAACCAATGTTTTTATAACAAGTTTTTTTTTATTATCTTGTCTTTAAATTACTTCTCACATTCAGGTTTTCTCACGATTATTCCCTCCACCGTACAGGTCAAGGTGTAACATATGAATCTTGATATTGGAAGTCAAGTTTCGTTTATTAAACCATAGTTACCAAATTATTTATAGAGCCGTGGTGGCCTTGAGGTTTGAGCAGTCACCTGCTACGCAAGCGACGCAAGTTCGAATCCCAGCGGGGCCTGTACCAATGAGTTTTTCTAAAAAACTTATGTACAGTGATTTCACACCTCGTGCTTTACGGCGAAGGAAAACATCGTGAGGAAACCTGCATATTTCTGAGAAGTAATTAACGTGACAGATAGTGAATAAGGCGATGGATTCACTATCTGTCACGTTGGCACTTAATCATCTTCGGTGAAAAGTGGGTGTTGTGATTACAACACCTCTGCCTACCCCTTCGGGGAATACAGGCGTAAGCATATACAAGTATTTATTAAAAAAAGTGATATGGCACTTTTATACAATTTCTGACATACATCATTATTACACAGGATAATATCTGCATATTACTACAAAGGAATATTACTTTGGTATTCTGCAGTATATTTATATACACAGAATATAAATAACACAGCTGAAAAAAATTATGATGCCAGCCATTGGTAAATATTCGACTTAACTTACAAAATGTTAATTATGTAATTAAATGTTATCGTCAATAAAAAAAACACCTGATTAAAAAAAAGTACTTAAAAGGTGTATTTTTGCGATAAACCTAACCTAGAGTGGGATTTATTAATTTATGTCCTTGTTTGAAAGGGACGAAATAATTTTATTTATTCCCGTGTAAAAATAAATGTTACTTTAGTCGAAACAGTGCGCAGTCGTAAAGGGCGAGTAGAGTCGTAAAAAGTTCGTTAGTAGTATAATTTATAATCACTATTAGCATGTAAATCAGTTGAGACGGCGCTATATTATTGTTTTAATGTCTCTCTCGAACGTCTTGTAACAAGACATACTGAATAATCTAAAACCTAATTGATTTAACTATCAACATAACTATAATACTGAATTGGAAGTATCTACAAGAGCCGTCACGACATATGAGCGCTGACTTTGAACAGGAAATCATTTTATGAGTCTCGGACAATACTTATTTCCGCTGAGCGCTCATAGCTCTTGACGGTGACCTGCACTTTGTACTCGGATCTCATATACCGAGAGTAACCACGAAATATTCAATAATTATTCTTGGCTAGCCCTTTCATGGAACCTATCCGTGCTTCGGAGAGCACGTTAAGCCGTCGGTCCCGGTTGCCATTTTATCATCTTTGGCAATCGTTACAGGTCAGTCGGAGGCCTGAAAATATTCTGACAACTGGTTTAACCCAGATTAACGTTTTTCCTAGTATAAATAGGTTACGAAGGTCAGATGGCAGTAGCTACGTATAAAAATCAGCATCATTGGATTGAATCTAGTGCCGAACCCAAGCATGTATGGGATAAGGCCGGTGGATAATGATGATTGACCTTTGATGGAATATCGAAACAGAATTAGTAAGTGTTACACAATTAAAAATACAATGGAATTCTAATAACATGCTCCATTCATATAAAAGTGTTCATTGTATTACTAGGGCACCATAATTGGCGAGGAGATTGATTAGCGCACTGCGTGTTGGGATTTGAGCTCCAGAGCGATATGGGAGCCTGGTACTTAGGGGAGAGTTGTTGTGTTTACAATGGGTTTATAGTTTATACTATAGACTTTTATTACGTATTTATTTGTTGTAAAAACAATAGCGTCAATAAAATATAGGCACAGAGTTTATGGATCTGATTGCCAAGCTAGATAGTGGGTTCGAGTATGACGAATACGAGATCACTTAGCCTTACATGAAGGCCTATTCTGAAACTTTATTCAAAAGTAAGTCTTAATGAAATTTGTTATATTATGAGCTATTAATTAATTCATGGAGTTAGAAAAAAAAATGCTTTTATGTTGCTTTCTTATTCAATGATTTGTTTACACTCATTACGCCAGAATAGGTCTGGTGTGTATGAGGGTGTGTCTGGTCCAATTGTAATGTAATTTGTCAACGTACCCTCTGTATTGCTCGCCTGCAGGGGTGTTACAATCTGTGTTGTTTTGTGATTACATTGGGGTGGTTCTCATCGCGGTACAATGAGGAATCATGTTCAAATCTTTTTAATTTTCGTATTACTAGTCTAGAGTGGAACTCTTCCTACTATTCTTTGCTTTTATACAGTCTTTATTTAATCACTACATTTTTCGTAATATCAAAGGAGAGGAGCTCGTAGCACAGTTGCTATTGCGCATTTCATTCGATCAGCGAAGTTAAGTAACCCTTACCTAAGCCAGTAGTAGAATGGGTGACCGCCCAAGTTCCCTCCGTGCCTCGGAGAGCACGTTAAGCTTTGGCAATCGTTACAGATCAGTTGGAGGCCTAAGAAAGTCTGACAACTGGTTTAACCAAGATTACCGATTCTCCTCGTAGAAGAGGTTGCGAAGGTCAGATGGCAGTCGCTTCGTATAAAATCAATGTATGGGATAAGGCCAGGGGATGATGATTTTTCGTGGTATCAAAGCAATTATTCAATTCAAGAGCTGATTTAAAATCGCAATAACTCTTATCGTTCCTTGACTCCTGGTACCCAAATTTAAATGGCACGCACCTCGTAATCAAATTAAAGAACACACAGCTCTCGTAATTAAATAGTTTTAAGGAGGGTGGGATATATATGTTTAATTGGTGGTGGACAATGTCAGACGTACGTTTAAATCGACACCTTTATAAAATGGTATAAGGGACGTGGTGACAACTGGCCGTTATTTACATATTTGGGTTGTTGCAGCTTGTACTGTACCGACAGCATAAACAAATTAGAAACAGCTGTCACTCGACGCCAATACTTGTAAATAAATATGAAGTTGACGCATTAAAACAAACAATTTTATATCATGGGTTTATAATACCCTTAACATGCTTAAAACTGCTTGAAAATAATTCCTGAGAATTTCAGAATGTCCTAATCTGCTCACGCCATCCCAGAAGTATCCAATGAGGTAACCAGAGGTGTTGTAATACCAACACCTACTTTTCACCGAAGATTAAGTGCCAACGTGATAGATGAGTATATATGAGCTATACATACGTCTTTGAATTAGTTCTCAGACAGTATATTTCCTCACGATGTTTTGCTTCACCGTAAAGCTCGTGGTGTTAAATCGTTTTTTTTGTGTGACTCATATATTGTGAACCGGTCCCCACGATACAGGAATTTCCTAGTGTGGGGCCCATTGGTAATGTAAAAATATTTTGTTATAACTATTGGTAATAAAGATTATTATTATTATTATTATTATTTCTATTTTAACTTAAATGTTTATTCTCTCGTAAGATACGAGGTTGGGTTTCATTTTCCGCGGGCTTTTGGCCAAACGGAAATGGAAGAAAAAGATGATATGAATCAATGGGATGAAAAGAAAAATATAACTGGATGAGATGAAACCTACAATGATAGGAACTTACGTACTATACGGCATGTGTTCAGTATTACGGCTTTTTGGAGTAGCATGTATGTCAATTTGTGTATGTCCAAGGTTTTGAGGTTTTTATGTAAGGTGTGCGGGATGACGCCAGTGGGAGACAGAATTATAGGGACTGTTGTTACTCTATCCACTTTCCACTGTGTCTTTATCTCGATGCTTAGGTCTGTATATTTAGTCAGTTTGTCAGTGTGTGTGGTCGTGATATTGTGTGTGTTTGGTATGGCGATGTCGATGAGGTATACATGTTTGTTTCTCTTATCATGTAAAGTAATGTCAGGTCTATTGCAGTGAATTGTTTTATCAGTGATTATTGTCCTGTCCCAGTAAAGCTTGTATTGTGCGGAATCTAATATGGTCTCTGGAGTATATTTATAGTCTGTATCTCTGGAGTAGTTTTAGATGTGATGAGATTGTATTTGAACGCTAGGTATTGATGTATGATGGCTGCAACTTGGTCGTGGCGGTGTTTGTAGTCGGACTGTGTGATAGATCTGCACGCTCCGGTGATGTGCTGAATCGTTTCAGAGTTACTGTGGCAATGTCTGCATAGGTCTGTTTGTAATGTTCTGTCTCGGATGATATGTTTCCTGTAGTTCCTTGTATCTATAATCTGGTCCTGTATGGCTAGCATGAAACCTTCTGTTTCTGGAAATAATTCGCCATTCCTGAGCCATGAGTTCGACGAAATTTTGTCGACGTTTGGATCTAACAGGTCGCGGCGATGTCTCCCGTGCAGTGATTTCTGCAGCCAACTATGGAGCTTCTGTGAATATGTGGTGATACATTCGTTAGGTTGCTTTGTACTGTTCTGCAGATTTAAAGGGGTTAGGTTAGCGTCTGCCTGAACAGTAGCCTTGTGTAAGGGTGAACGGATTGATTGTTGGTGAAAGAACTTGCGTAGTGTAGTTATCTGTTTGTTGTGTAAGTTTTTAATATTAATAATGCCTCTGCCTCCTTCTGATTTCCTAAGTGTGAGTCTTTCGGTGCAGGCTCGGGGATGGTGTTTTCTGTATTTAGTGAGGTGTGTGTTGATGGTGCGCTGTAATTGCTTAAGATTGGTTTGTGACCAGTGAATGATACCAAATGAATACGTCAAAATTGGAACAGCATACGTATTAATCGCTTTAACAGTATTCCTGGCGTTGAGGTGTGTATTCAGTATTTTGTGTAGTCTTATTTTAAACTTTTTTCCTATCTGTTGTTTTGTTTCATTCTGGTGGATCATCTGAGTCTGGTTGTATCCTAGGTATTTGTACCCTGTTTCTGTTTCTAAGTGGTCAATTAATTCTCCGGTTTTTAAATGTAAGTTATTATTTTGTATTTTACCGCGGCTAACTGAAAGCACTTTGCATTTATCTATACCAAACTGCATTTGGATATCGGAGGAAAATGTGTGTTATGTCGGCTAGCTGATGTATCTCTTCAAGTGTGCTCCCAAACAGTTTAATGTCGTCCATATACATTAAATGGGACAATCTATGTTGAGTGCCATCGTAAGTAATATTAAGACCTTGGCAACCATTATTAAGCAGATTTGAAAGGGGGTTAATAGCGAGACAAAACCATAGTGGACTCAGAGAGTCTCCTTGAAAAATACCTCTATTGATGTAAATTGGTTCCGTGTCTTGTGTTGTGTCTCCTGCTTTAAGTTTTAATTTAGTTTTCCAGTTGAGCATGGTATGTTTCAGAAATTTAATAATGGTCGGGTGGATCTTGTAGTGTTCCAGGATGTAAAGAAGCCAGCTGTGCGGGACGGAGTCGAACGCTTTTTTATAATCAATGTACATAGTGAAAATGTCCTTTTTCATTTTGAAAGCCTGTTTCGACGCCACCGCATCAATTATGAGCTGCTCTTTACACCCTTGACTGCCTCTACGACAGCCTTTTTGCTCTTCGGCTAATAGACTGTTTTCTTTAGTGTGTATGTAAATTAATTCACTGATACAAGACGTCATAATTTTATATATATTTTGTAGGCAAGTGATAGGTCTATATTTGGATGGGTTTTGTAGGTCTGTTTTATCTTTTGGCAGCATGTGTGTCGTTCCTAGAGTAATGTAGTATGGCATGGTTTCAGGCGATTCGATGAATGAATTTATATGGTCTAAAATAACTGGGTGTAAATATGTGAGCTTTTTGTACCAATAGTTGTGAATATTATCCGATCCTGGCGCTTTCCAGTTATGAATTTTGCCTATAACCTGTTTAAAAACGTCTAAACTTACTTTGTCACTTTTCATATTAGTCACATGTTTGAGATTCTGTTTATCTTCCTTAATCCAATCCGCTTCCATGTTGTGCGTTACCGGGGTCTCCCAAATGTTTGACCAGTATGTACGCACTTCTACTGGGTCAGGGGTTTCTAAAGTTGGTTGAGATGTGTTATTGCTACCATTATTATCAAACGATCTATAAAATTGTTTTTCATTATGGTTAAACAAGTTATTTTGTGACTTTCTTTTAGTCGTAAGCTTGTATCTACGGAGCCTACTCGCGAGAGCACTTAATTTTTGCTTCAGTGTGTCCAGAAAGTGTGATAAGTGTGTGTTCTCACCTTCGTGATGTGAGTGTATCTTGTGTCTAGACTTTATGTCTTCTACAAACAATTCTAATTTCCTGCTAGTGTTTCCCTTCATAAATTCTGTCAACCTTCCTACTTTAACTCTTAATTCTTCAATTCTTTTTTCGAGCCGTTTTTGCCATATTGGTATCCTATTTTGGAGTGTGTGTGTATTTGTGTCGTCTGTATTATGTATAATTTTGCTTCCATTAAATGTAGTGGCTACGTATGCTGCAGTGAAGATTGCCGCTTGTGTTATTTCGAAGTTGGAATCTAATGGGACATATTTCGGTAGTATTACGTTGTTGACAAAATCTACTATTTCTGCAAGTTTTCTTGAAGATTTTTGTTTTGGTAAGAAAGGTCTTGATATCGGGTCAGTGTTTTTGAAGGTTTCAAACGCTGTAATGAACAAGTCTTCAATTTCTTTTTGGGTCTCCTGTTGTAATGTAGTTTTTCGATGGTCTTGTGGTATTGTGTCTGGTTGTTTATTATGATTTGAATAAGGGTGATGGTGTGTTGAAGGGTTTTCTATATCTATAGTTGTACCCTTGTTTTGTGTGTAGTGTTCTGTTGCGGTGATAGGGTTTGATGTTGAAGGAATCTGATCATTGTTACTGGCTTGAGTTTGTTGTTGGTTCAATTCGGATAACGCATCTTGGCGGATTTGCTCCATTTTTTCGTCGGTCAAGAACTTCCTATTCACAATAACCTGACGTTGATCAGCTATTCTTTGCTCGGACAAGTGGGAGAGGTGGGGGAATGCAGATATAATCGACCGGTGTAGTGCTTGTCTGTATCCAGTTTTGTTGGATTCCATATTCGTTACTATGAAATAATAGCGCATAATGCTTTCGTTTAATTCCTCAGACCATCTCATTCTTTGTCCAGTTTCTTGGGTGATAATGGGTGTATCAGGGGTTGGTGTGTTCTGTAAATTTATTTCTACTTCATGTCGTATGTTATCTATTTCTTGGGCTGATAACAGTCTATTGTTTACTATTGACCGGCGTTGATCACCTACGCGTTGCCGGCTAGCAAGCATTTCTGGGTACTTTTCGGTAAATTGTTGGTGTAATTCTGCTAGATATGACCTCTTATTTATTGTTTCTAGTTTGGTTATAGTGAGATATGTGCGCATAATAAATATGTTCATGTCTTCTGACCATTTCTTGCGCGCACGTTTTGCAGTCTTGGCGGGTGCAAGATTATCGGCGCTTGCCTCTTGCACAACATCCATGACTGAGGAATTTGGCAGGGGAGGGGAGGAGGTGAGAGGACTGGGACATCTGGATATAGGGTCCATGTAGGAGGGAGGGGAAGAGGGTAAAGAGGAGAACAAGGATCTTGGAGAGGAGAGAGGGGAAGAGGGT
This sequence comes from Watsonalla binaria, assembly GCA_929442735.1. Classification (NCBI taxonomy): domain Eukaryota; kingdom Metazoa; phylum Arthropoda; class Insecta; order Lepidoptera; family Drepanidae; genus Watsonalla; species Watsonalla binaria. The sequence continues at coordinate 8,951,014 of OV838938.1, forward strand.
TGTTCGGCTGTAGATGATTTCTCGAGGGGAACCCGCCTGTTCAGTCCCCCGTCGCCAACGGTTCGCATGCTGTGGCATCCAGCGTCAGCTCCAGATGCGCCCCGGCGACCCCCGGGTAGCGGCCGCAAATTGTATCTCTTACGTTCCATTGTATCATATGTGTTGGGTTTGGGATCGTTGGTTGGGTAGGTGTTTGCTAAGGTGTTTGCCAAGGTGTTAGTGGCATTATTATATTACATACAAATTATATTACTATGATGTCAATAATGGGGTCATGATGATAGGACCTCTATCCAGTACCTGTACCTACCCATAAGCCCCCCCACCACGACAAGGTGATCCCTTGGGGGGGCGACAAGGTGATCCCTTGGGGGGGCGACAAGGTGATCCCTTGGGGGGGCGACAAGGTGATCCCTTGGGGGGGTTATTATTATTATTATTAAATATCTGCACTCAAGTTGCTAGTAAATCTTATTGGTACATGCCGCAGGGATTCGAACTTGAGTCGCTATCGAAGCAGGCGACTGCTTAAACCCCACGGCTATCACTGCTCTTTTAGTTTATTTTAGAATGTTTTCACAACGAATTGGGTCACCACTTCATCGCTCTCTGATGCTATTAGTGAAGGATATCGGATCTTTTTTAGTCTAATAAAAAAAATAAAGTAGGTACATTTGGAATCTAATATATTGCGTCTGCGCACGGTACCCGTCGGTTTTTTGCTGTCCCCTAATGGGCACGGTTGTCACTACGTTGGAGCCTTATTTACGGCGCGATAACCATCGCGACTCGCGCTTTGCTCGACGGCTTTGGATGTTATGTGAGCCTGGTACATATTCCAGGGTAATTCGAGAGCGAATGATGTCTAAAGCTGTTTTTTTCTATCTTTGAATATTAGGGACACATTCATTTATGTAACTAGTTAAGTTCGTAGCACTTTATCGATAACAACCGTTTACAATATTCTTTACATCTGTCATTTAGGTTATGAAAGATAAACAAATCTATTATTGCGTCCTTACTTCATCGCCAGATAACATTATTGTGAAATTGAAGGTATCGGTGGATAGGTATCAAAACTGACATAACGGGGAATAAGGTATATTTTAAAAGGTGGAAACGCCTGTTAATCTAATCTGTTCGTCGTCGACGCGAGAAGGTATTATTTTCGCGTTTTCAAAGAAGTACAAAGTTTTCTATTATTAAAATGATATTGCAAGGCGCCATAAATATTAGGCAGGCGTATTACATTAGTTGCAAATAAATCAGTCGGCGTCACGTGTGTGGTTCACACATTATGAGCGCCTGGTAGTGTCGTGACTGAGTGCCATTAGGCGGGATAATGCATCTGATGAATAGAGATCACCCCCGGAGCTATTTGTAGCGAACAAATCGCGAACACTTTGTGTTGATACACAAATAATAGGGGTTTTTACATTGTTGTTTATTTCGTACTTAAGTAGTTTAGAACCTCGTTGACCGAGGACCCGGTTTATCGTTCTCACAAAAACTAAACTTTAAAAAAAAAATGAAAACCTCGAACCAGTGAACGTCAGACTCGAACCGAGGTATTCTAAATTCGTTATAGCTCCGTAGGCTGGCAGCCTCACTTTAAGCTATCGTATCTTGACAGATGTCGGCGAAAAGTACTGTCGTATTTTATGAGTTTTCAGTGCCTGAAAAAATCTATAAATGAAACCTAGCCAGATCAATTTCTTGCCCCCGAAACCCCCTACACACTAAATTTCATGAAAATTGTTGGAGCCGTTTCCGAGATTCAGGTTCTATACAAGAATTACTCGTTTAAATTTAAAATTATTTTCAAAACAAATTTCATAACGCGGAGTGTCTTATTTTATGTGGGATGAATATTGAAAACTAAGATTCAATATTTGAATGTATGTCATCTTTACTGCCTTGTTGATTCCGCTGCCTTCCTTCGAGGAATACAGGCGTGAGCACATGTATCAAAGTAACCTGATTTTTTAAGATGGTCTGTACCCACCGTGCCTCGGAGAGCTCGTTAAGCCGTGCTTATTACCAATTTAACATCTTTGGCTATCGTTACAAGTCAGTCGGAGGCCTAGTGATTACGTCAACTGATATAACCCAGATTATCAATTTTCCTCGTAAAAGGGGTTAGGTCAGATGTATTCATATAAAAATCGATCCCATCAATGTATGGGAGATGATGCACACTCCACAATCCCTCCACTAGTAACGAGGTTCATGTCTTATCTAAGATCCAGGGATCGTCCTGAGGCTGTCGTCCGCTGATACTGTTTATGTGTCCGCCACGCGACCAATCTGCGCATGTGCATACCTCTGACGGATCTACTTGGGGTCGTGACGCACTTATTATGTCCAGTCACGTCGACAATTTTTCCACGGGGCTGCATTTAAATAATATAAAATGCATAGTATGATTTTTTTAATGATGTGGTGACTAGAATTGAAAAAAGTATGTTGAGATGGTTTGGACATATCGAAAGGATGAGTGAAAGGCGATTAACGAAAGACATTTATAGAGCGAATGTGACCGGAAGTGTCGGTAGAGGGCGACCAAGGAAGAACTACTATTACCAATTTAATAGTTTTTTTCAGAAAGGTCAAATTCCAAAGTCAAAATTGAAGCCGTTTCTAAGAAGTTTGTAATTTATACATACACCTTTATTTGCATTGGAAATGCGATCGTTACGAAGTATGTGTGGAACGGTGAATATGAGAATGGTGAAGAATGTGTCCTAACGTAGAACATTCCCCTTTTATTTTTTCTATTCTTATTCGAGAAGTTCAGGTGCTGAAAGAGACAGGAGGCCTTCAAAATGCTGTATAATAGCCGCAATGTCCCCCCACTTTGCCTGCTGATTGCTTTCGTTATAAGGTAGACATTGCGTGAGTTGCACCCTACCTTTCACTCTGCGTCCGTCGTCGCTTGATTTTTTTTCTTTTTTTTGGATATGGTCTCTCGCAGTTGGTAGGGGGGAGTTACCTCCACTGCTTAACCGGACTAAAAGGGCGAGACCCAAGGGCCTCCAGCCGAGCTTAAACTTAAAAACTAAGCAACACAGCTAAGGGCACCCCGGTGCGGGGCTCGCTCCTCAGCTTAGAGCGTTGCTGGGGGATGAGCTAGGGAGCTGGATCTGAGTGGTATTATTTAGGGACGTGTTTAAGGCTAGTGGCTCGGCGCGCGCCGGCCCTAGCAGAGGACGGGGGGGAGTCGTCGCTAGATCTCGCGTTTTGCGTTTTATTCGACTGGAGACGTAGAACTTCCCACACTCGCTGCTTGGGGCGCTTTTTAACGTTCTCATACAAAATGAGGGAAATACGCAGTCGATGTCATCAACGTAAAAACTTGGGGCACTACGCTTGTTTGCTATCTATGTAGTATAACCTAAAGCGTGTTCATTTCTCGTGACGGGAACCCTCCCGTCACGAGAAATGAACACGCGGCGAAAAGCAGTGGAGATACTTTGCATGTTTTTATTCGCTTCGCGCCATACATATAGACAGAGACATAAAATGACTACTCCGCATTCGAAGGTACTCGATCTTTACTCGTGACGGGACCCATATGTACGTGGTGAACCTCCAAACATATTTCACGTAGCACATAAAATACAAAGACAGACAGACAGTATGAGTAATGCAAACGACAAAATCATTTTGATTTAAATTTCCCTTCACTAAATGGTATTTCGAGCAAAACCTGTAAATATGGAGTGTAATGAAGTATGCTTAGTGTTCAGTGGATGGGCGCGTCGTGTGGAAGTCCTAATTAAAACAGTATACATCACGCTCGGCTCGGATTCGAACCCGCCACCTCTATTAAAAGCCGAACTACTACGGGATCTCAGTTCTCACTTGATTTTTAGTATTTTTTTCAAAGTTCAAAAATGCCTTTTCAAGAACTAAACTTTAAATACAAAATCAAATTCAAAATATCTTTATTTGATTACACAGAATTATACATGCTACCGTCAGGTTCGGAAGGTTGCTTTTACTGAGAAGAACCTGGCAAGAAACTCAGTAATTACTCTCTTCAAAAAAAAATATTTTACAATATTGAGTAATATAATATAAATCATAAAAAAAATTAAGCTATATGAAAAGTTCCAGTGCACAAAAAAAAAAAAAAAAATCTAGAAGTCTCCTACAAGCGGCAGGTGCCGCTTGTAGGAGACTTCTAGATTTTTCACATTTTTCACAAGTGTATTAAATAATTTTCATTATTGTTAAACATTAATTCAATCTGTAGTGTGCTTTAATAAATACATGAGTCTCGTTTAATTTTCCTGGATTTATCCCATAAATTGTTGAAGTCGACACTCTCGCATCTCTGTGACAAATCCCCTTAATACAAAACAAAAGTACTTGGTTTAACAGTAGCTGCATCTCGTTTTCTGGTATGGATTTCGAAAGGGATGGCTTAGATTTAGTTTGAGTTAGGTCTAGTCTTCGCTTAAACCATGTTTTGTAAAAAGGGGATATAGTTAAATAAACAAATTATCTCAAAATCCTTACACTCCGTAGTTAGCATTGAAATTATGCGATTTTGTGCAGTTTAAATCTCTAACATTGTTACTCAAAACAGAAAGAATATCAATCCAGTTTCGACCGTGATCGTGTTGAGAATCAACCGCTATAACATTTTGAAATCTCACAAACAACTCACGACAAAACCATTCGACATCGTGCACCAGTAGTAAGGGGTACTCCGCTCCCTAATCGCCGTTAGTCATCCCGAATGGTTAATAAATTCCTGTCATCTCCTTTCCAACTATTTCTGGGCGCTTGTGATTTTTTTTTTCTATAAAAGTTTCTTTTTAAATCCCTGTGATCTCGAGATATTCGTAGTTTATTGTTTCGGATTTAAGTTATTGAAGAGTGTGGATAGTGGGAAGTATCAGAATGTTTTAAGATACGAACTTCCCTTTTTTTTTATTGGCGAGGGGGAAACCTTCAAATTGTCCCCGACCGTACTGGGAGAGGCAGGTCGGGGTACGTGGAATTTTTACCGCACTAAAACCCCCCCGGTGGCCATCCTCAGTGCTCAGTGCTCAGGACTCCGGGTACTCTAATAGATCGCACCGGTGACCCCCCACACTTTGCCGGGGCAAAACTCCGGGAAAGATTCGGACTTCATCATCATCATCATCATATCAGCCATAGGACGTCCATTGTTGAACATAGCCCCTCCCAATGATTTCCACCTCACCCGGTTGGAAGCGGCCTGCATCCAGCGGGTCCCCGCGGCCTTGACCAGATCGTCCGTCCATCTCGCGGGGGGGCGCCCTATGCTGCACTTGCCGGTGGTCCACTCTAGAACTCTAATGCCCCAGCGGCCATCAGTCCTTCGAGCAATGTGGCCTGCCCATTGCCACTTAAGCCTGATAACCCGGTATAAAAAAGCTAAATTGCTATACGGACTTCCCTAGTTTATAAATAGGATTGAGACGAAAATTGCGACCCTTACCCTTTTACGGTGAAGGAAAACATATGATTGAGAAGTATTTTAAAGACGTATGTATACAAATACTAATCACGTTGGCACTTAATCATCTTCGGTGAAAAGTGGGTGTTGTTATTACAACACCTCTGCCTACCCCATCGGGGAATACAGGCGTGAGCGTATATACTTACCTATGTAGGTATGTATGGTATAAAATAAGACTTTGATAAATTCTTCTAAATATGTTTTTGTAACCTCCTTAGGGCAAGAACAAAACGTTTTCCCCAAATTCATAACCGTTAATCCCCAAAGACAACCCATAATGTCGGTGAGGATGCCGCATAACCGCGGGATTACACTAGGCTTATGCTCTGACGTGGTGACTTGTAGTATCGTTAATCTTTTCAATAATGCTGTGCCCCTATCACGAGTTTGTCACCGTTTTCGTAATCTATACTCGCTAGCGCCACTCGCAATATTTGTATGAGATATTTGTAGTTCTTCACGTCACCGCTGGGAGTCGCTGCACAATTTCTCATACTAATATTCGGCGGAGACGCTAGCGAGTATAGATTACGAAAACGGTGGTAAACCCGTGATAGGGGAACTGATGCGTTTTGTTTTATTAATGTGTGTGTGAAACACATCCTCTGATATAGATACGTACAGACATTTTTTTTGTCTATGTATACTAATAATACTACTAGCTGGCCCCGCGGTATTACCCGCTTTTTTTTAAATAAAAGTTATCTCCTTGTAACATTAGATAGTGAAAGTCCCATTGGACAATGGTCCAGCCGTTTCGGATGTTAGCCGGGCAAACAGACAGACAGAGACAAATGATTTTTTTGTTAATTACAGTGCAGTATATTATACTTTCATATTAATTTAGTGAAAAGCTATTCATTTGCAATTCCAAACGGACACTTAAATTTTATTTATCGGTATACATTATATGTATAGATAAAGCGGAATGCTTTGTTTGTTTGTTATGAATATACCAAACCAACTGGACTGATTTTAACTATTATTTCACTAATGCAATGATATATTATTTCTGAGCAATATAGGCCACATTATTAGTCGAGATATATCGGTGATCTCTAACACCAAAGTACCTTAAAGTCGAGCGACGCCGCGGACGAAAGCTTTGATTTATATAAATCATAAAAAAACCCTTTATATTAAAGCAAAAATATGATTATTTTTATTCTCCTAGCTAGTTTATTTTTATATTATTATTGTCTTCTCTGAATATGTACCAAGCTCACAGACATCATAGAAAATAAACAAACGAACATAATTTGAACCTGAAGTCCGTGCTAGTTACTTTATAAGTTTAATTTTGTACCAGGCTCGCAGAAATCAAAGGCATTTCTTCGAAGTGTATTCGAAAAGGGAATCTAGCGCGTGCGTCCGTATTCTGCTAAGAGCGCGTCACGTTCGATTATCGTTGCCGAGCGCACGTGTAATTCATCGCACGTGACAGCGGATGTGACATGTGGCCGACGTTACACTGGCGCCACCGTCACTTCCGGACTTTGATATTGTCAATTATTTGCGTGCTATTTTGAATCATTCCATTTGTTTTCAATGGTTTTGTAGAAGTTCATAAAATTGTATTAGAGTATGAAGAACCAAATGATTACAGTCTTATAAATTGACACATCACCGTGACACAGAGTAAATAAGCCTACTACTTGCAGTACGGAATCTAGGAACCAATCGTACGCAAAGACATACCTACCTACTCACAAATTTAAGCGCTTTTACGAGATAATAAGCGGGATCGACGTTATGTCGTGGTTACGTAAGGAAGTATTTTACAGTAAATTTTGAAAACTTTAAGAGTGACAAGCATCATGCTCGATTTATAATTATTTTATTTACATTTGGTTTCCATTCCGTACTGCTTAGTAAGCATATATTTATACTGTGACCATGTTATCATGAATAAGATAAGCAATCGACAGATGATTTTACATTTATAAATAACGCCTATAAAAAGCAATACCAATCATGACCGCTTAAAAAGTCCACATGAAAAACGGGTAAACAAAAATTCCCAAAAGTAAAACTATAAATAAAATTAACACGTCTCTAGCTGGGAGCAATCGATGGACAGTCAATAACAAGTAATTTAAGTTAGTATAGATAACGTGCGCCGTAAAGCCGAAACGTTATCTCGTGGAGGTGAGCGGGCCGTGTCCGACACGGCGACTACGCGTTTAGAACTCGTTCTGTGATAACGAGTGGGTAACTACCGAATACCGACGTTTATTGCGCCACTCCTTACTAAACTGACCATTTAACTAGGGCTTTGTACTAGGAGCCGTTTCGTGTTTCTGAAGGCTGTTAGACCCCTTATTAAAATTACTCATTAGATTATTTTTTCATACATACATATGCTCACGCCTGTATTCCCCGAAGGGGTAGGCAGAGGTGTTGTAATCACAACACCCACTTTTCACCGAAGATGATTAAATGCCAACGTGAAAGAGGGTGAGTCCATCACCGTCTCAGACACTATACGTCTTTGAATTACTTCTCAGACATATGCAGGTTTCCTCACGATGTTTTCCTTCACCGTAAAGCCCGTGGTGTGAAATCACCGTACATAAGTTTTTTTTCTTAGAAATTTCATTGGTGCAGGCCCCGCTGGGATTCGAACTTGCGTCGCTTGCGTAGCAGGCGACTGCTCAAACCTCAAGGCCACCACGGCTCCACATTATTTTTTCCACGGATAAAATCGTTAATCTAGATTAAACCACTTATCAGAGTAGGTACCTAGTTTTCTTAAAATCGCCGTCACAAGTCATCGCATCGACGTATACGCAGATCTGTATGGGCTCACAATAGTGTCATTTTTAGGGCGACAGACGGCGCTGTATCGATCCTATACAAATCTCTCAAAATCTATAGTAAAACTCGCACTAGGTCTGACCCGTAACGATTGACAGAGATGATAAATTGGCAACCGACGTCAACGGCTTCACGTGCTCTCCGAGGCACGGAGGGAACTCGGGCGGTCACCCATCAAACTACTGGCTAGGGTTATAGTTGATTAACTTCGATCGAATGCTGTAAGTAACCACGAGCTCTACATTTATAAAAATATTTTTCAATTTCAATTTATATTTTAAATTCTACTCCACTTGCTTTAAAATATATCTGCAATTATTAAAACATCGAAATCACGGAGGATATTTTAGGAAATCTCAATACACCGCAAGCGTGGGCGCACATTATACCTAATGACTCAATAAAAAATATAAAACCGCCTCAAACAGTACCGCACTGTATCTGCCATCTTTATAATAATTACACGGGACAAGTACGACTCAATCCGGCCCTGAATCCAATTACCGACAAAAATAGCCACAAGTTAAGAGAAAAATAACTTTAACACAAAAAACTTACAAGTCCTACGCAGCCCTGTAACACTGTCAATAAAAAATCTACTTTATATCCATCGGCGAAAGTCTGAAAATCTATTAGTGTGATTGCAACCCGAAGGACCAGAAGTAATTCTACAAGTGAATTGCGACTCTACGCAATTTAAATAAGGTTGATATTTCAAATGCGAAGCGTGGTATAATCTTTAACACGTTCAATGCTAGGGTATCCCTAAGTGGGCGGGGCTTGGTCCCCTCCACCCATACCGTGGGGTGGGTACGGCCGTCAGTCGTGCTACAGCGGTGGGGGGTGACAGATGTCCGATCGTGAGCGTCTCTCATTCTACACGATCGGGAATTTCATCCCACATAAATAATATAGGAGTACGTACTGTCAGTGTGTTTGTACAAGCGTCAAATCTATTTATTTAATGCAAGTGGCCCAACGTTCAAATACTAGGCTTTGTGTCGAATGTTAGTTTGAAATATAGATTCTAAAGCTTGCACGGATTTTGACGTTGCTTAAACTGTGATTGTAACTAAGGTTGTGAATTATGATTTAAGTAGGTATCTAACTGGTGTTCATATTAATAAACAAGCTGTGCCCCGTGTTTACACCCGCGTAGACTTAATTTTGAGGGTGGCTTAATATTTTTTAAATTAATAGTAGATTTGTAACATTAGCTATTACCCAGTGAAAGCCCAGCCGTTTCGGAGAATAGCCGGAACAAACAGACAGAGAAAGATGGAATGGATTTTTTTTTTTAGTCAACTATTTTGGAATTACAAACAGACACTTCAATTTTATTTATCCGTATAGATGTACTTATAGATGTTGTCTATAATGTGGGCTATCGATAAAATACTTCCCATGATTATACCACCCACCGTGTCTATATGTTTGTGAACATTTTCTTCAAAACTACTAAACTGCTTTTATTTCGGCATTTCACTAATGAACAGTATATCAAAATTTCAAATAGAAATACAATTTGCATGTTACGGATCATGAACGTTATGCTAGCAGATTAATAGAAAACGAATGGTATCTTAATTATTTAGGCAGAGGTGTTGTAATAACAACACCCACTTTTCAACGATGACGATTAAGTGCCAACGTGACAGATGTGAGTCTATCGCCGTCTCAGGCACTATACATACGTTGAATACATTTTTTAATTACTTCTCAGACATATGCAGGTTTCCTCACGATATTTTCCTTCACCGTAAAGCACGTGGTGTGAAATCACTTCTCATACATTTTTAGAAAAACTCTTTGGTACGGGTCCCACTGGGATCCGAGCACGCGTCGCTTGCGTAGCAGGCTACTGCTCCAACCCCAAGGCTACCACGGCTCTTTATAATTATTTAGAATCTAGTATACAGGTAACATTTCTTGGATCCTTCATCAATAAGGGAAAAACGCCAAAGATACAAAATTTTATTAATAATGAAAAACTAAAAATATAATTTTTAACAGTAAGGTCAAATTCAGAGCACTCGTAATTGAAGGATGTGTATGAAAATATGGATGAAGTGAAAGAAGTACGTAAGGATCGTAGCTCGTGGCAAACAGTGGTCTCTGCCTACCCCAATATTTAGTTACGATCGACAAATAAGCCATCATCATTTCTTAAACAAGGAAATAAAGATTTAGTACTGGATGTTATGAGAACTCCAATTATTAATTCTTTCACTAATTTAGGACTTTGGAATCACTTATTCAATAAGAAATATTTTGGTACATATTAAGCCTTCCGAGGATTTTTACCCTGTAGTCCATTCTAAATCGGTGATACAATTTTAAAATCATCTAAATTCGATCTTACAAACAAACTTACATTTACATATATCTTTATAGTAGAAGCAGTTATATATATATATATATATATATATCTCTCTACTATACCTACTTAGTAGATAAATATGCACACAAAGTAAGTAAGAGGACCCAAAAGATATTTATGAAGACAACAAGTGAACTCAAAGTCAGTATTTCACCAAATTTGTTGGCCCCGGTGGAAATCAAGCACGTTATTAATGAAAGGGGTGCAGGGCGGACATCCGGCGGAAGGGGGCGGGGCCTGTGGCGGCCATCTTGGACGGCGCGCGTGCGCGGTCTGGTGATGTTATGGTATTTTACGGTTCGCGAGGCGGTTAACGGGTTATACTGCGTCACACAAACACGGTTTTTTATATCATCAATTATTTTTTCATTCCTTATCTCCCCGTGCAATACCTTCTATATTTTTGGTTTTCATCTATTTTTCCATGGTTAGATGCAAACATTATTTTGTCAAAGATCAGTGGGCTGAAATACAATGTATCTTTAACGTTAGTTGTGGGAACTATGAACTGCTATATTTAAACCTGACATTTCCTTGTAACAGTCAATTAGTCAAATGATTAGGCCTGTTAAAATACAATGACACCGCGATCATAATACATATGCTCACGCCTGTATTCCCCGAAGGGGTAGGCAGAGGTGTTGTAATCACAACACCCACTTTTCACCGAAGATGATTAAGTGCCAACGTGATAGATGGTGAGTCTATTGCCGTCTCAGGCACTATACATACGTGTCTGAATTTTCAGACGTATGAAGGTTTCCTCACGATGTTTTCCTTCACCGTAAAACACGTGGTGTGAAATCACTGTGCCTACATAAGTTTTTAGAAAAACTCATTGGTACAGGCCTCGCTGGAATTCGAACTTGAACCCCAAGGCTCTGAATCCTAATAACTACCACTTTTTTAAGAATCAAACCAATTTATTAATGACTCTGCTGTAGAGAAAGTCTTCCGCGAGTAATTCCTTTAAATGTACCAATATGATAGGGAATTAGGGAACAAATTTACATATTTATATGTTTCCGAAGTTAACGATGTGACTGTGGCAACCGATAATAGATATCTATATACGATGATGTCGCATGCATGCGACGAGATAAATACTGACATATGGAATGATGACTAGGGGACGTACGTAGAGATATTTCAGAGTAATAAAGTAGGATTGAGATATAAAAATTTCCTTAATGCTGTGATATACCAGACATGGTGGAAAAATGTTTTATTGTGTAAATTACATACATATGCTCACGCCTGTATTCCCCGAAGGGGTAGGCAGAGGTGTTGTAATCACAACACCCACTTTTCACCGAAGATGATTAAGTGCCAACGTGACAGATGGTGAGTCCATCGCCGTCTCAGACACTATACATACGTCATTGAATTACTTCTCAGAAATATACAGGTTTCCTCACGATGTTTTCCTTTACCGTAAAGCAGGTGGTGTGAAATCACTGTACATAACGGTTTTTTTAGAAAAACTCATTGGTACAGGCCCCGCTGGGATTCGAACTTGCGTCGCTTGCGTAGCAGGCGACTGCTCTAACCCCGAGGCCACCACGGCTCTCTTGTGTTAATTACGTTGAATAAATATAGATATTATTAACAATAAAAAGGAATAACATTCTAAAAATGTTGGGCCACGTATCTGAGTAAGTATTCGGGAGGTAAAATTGCAGATGCAGACAGATGCAGCACTTTGTAATAGTAACGTTCGTTTAATTGAACGGTAACATAGAGTTGCGTGGGTTGGTAGCTTAATGTGTACTCCCACAAGAAGCAATCAACCTGTTAGTATTGTAAGGGACAGCATCCACTCCTACACACCATCCCAGGTCATATTGATAAGTAGTTCCCTTGGTACTTGGGTGGTCAGTACCCGGTTGGTCATTCGATTACTCATCATCGAATCTCTATAAATAATAAAAAGAGATGTAGGTAGTTTGTTTATCAGAAACCATTTATAGTTAAATTCATTCGCATTTGATTGATATCGAATTTAAAAATCATCTCAAGCTGGAACTGTGTCCATGGGCTTATGTTTCTTAAGTGAATTAAATTGTATAATATTTCTTGAAAAGAGTAATTATTGAGTTTCTTGTCAGGTTCTTCTCAGTAAAAGCAACCTTCCGAACCTGGCGGTAGTATGTATAATCTTGTATAATTATGTCATTCTGACGATTTGAAAGTACTTTGTGAAAAGTCTAATTGACTAAAGATTTGAAACGAAAGTTTTTGAAAGAACGAAGGAAAAACACTTAAATGAAACAGAATAAAATGTGCTCACGTTATCTCAGAAGGGATATGCTGAAGTGTTGTCATAACAACACCCATTTTTCACTGAAGATGATTAAACTCTCAGGCGTCATACGTCTTTGAATTGCTTCTATAAGAAACGTCTTACAAAATACATAACCTTCGGTCGAACTTCGAAATATCTACGAATCCCTTTCACTAATAATAATGCATCCATTCACACATAAACGAATGGGAATAGACCCCGCCATTAAAATAAGCTCGAATTAAGTTATTACAACCATTTGCATTCCCGTTTTAATTTTATTTCCCCTCCGCCGATGCCGAAACTAACCCCGCAGTACCAGGGTCTCATGAATCGGTAGGAGAGGACGGTAAATCAACACGCGACGTCGCATCCATCACGCGCCGCCGTCCCATCAATCGCGGAGGCGACCGAAATAGACCGCCGGTGAATGCCTATACTTGGACTTCTCACCTACTGACTACGCGGACTGAATTCTCTTGATGGAAATTTAAAAGTTTACATCCTATGAATTCATAAACGCCTGGTATTCTAGGAAGCTGATGGGAGCGTGTTTGTGCAAATATTGGCTTATGTGAGAATAAGGTGCGAATTGTAATTTATAACATTGGAAATTAATGGAACGGAATGAACATGGGCTTATATTCATGAGATATAAATACTGTAACCAAAAACATTGTATAATATATATTTTAAAAGAGTAATTGTTGAGTTTCTTGCCGGGCTCTTCTCAACAAAAGCTACCTTCCGAACCCGGTGGTAACATTTATAATCTTGTATAATGTGTTTTGTGTCCTTCTGACGATTTGAAAGTACTTTGTAAGAAGTCTAATCAAATAAAGATATTTTGAATTTTGAGTTTTGAATAATTGACTCAATATTTTTCAAATGGATTTTGGTGATGAAATTAGAAAAAATATTACGGTTGCCAACCACTATGTATAGGTCCCTACTTTTATTTTTCACTATGTACCTTAAATTGTATGACAAGGTGTTAAAAGTGAAGATACTGTACTACATGCATCTAGGTGAATCAGTTCAGGTGAACTTCAGTGAGAAACTTATATTATGGAATGAATTTATTACTAATGAAGTGTATTAAGTTGTGTGTGTGATGTGTATTTATAACAAAATTCAAGTTTCACAATCAAAAGAATCAAAGAATACTTAGGTATAAATATAAAATACTATTTTATATTTTTCATTATTATTTCCCGGATGAAGACCAAGTAGGTTCTTGTGCTAATGTATTCATAAAAATAAAATCACTCAAACAATAAAATAAATATATGTATTACCTATCGTATAATAAATGAACGAAAATTAATCATGAATTGCTCTCCAGCAGGCAGGAGAGAGGCAAGATTAGTTACTATTTAATGTAGAGTAGGAATATTGTGAGCATTTATGATTGGAATACTCAATGGGTTAGATAGACTTAGGAATTAGTATTTCTCTCTCTCTCTCTATTATTTTCTCTATAAAACTACTGGCAAAAATATAAGAAGGTAATTAAATATTTTAATTATCCTTCTATACGTACATCAATCAAAATCATTCGTTTGTTTTTCTTGTCATAATGCCAAGATTGATTTTCCTCTTTTTTTGATTGATAGAATTAAAAGTCAGTTAAACAAATTTAGCAGACAATAAAAAATCTAATGATTGAACCTGCCCGCCTAATCGCGCGTCATGTAGCCGCCTGACACGACGCTCTGCCAAAATATCCGACTAATACACCCAATTAGAAACAAGATAACGAGCCTACAAAAAAATCGTCTCATTAATAGAGCCAAACTTGTTACGGCTACCGAATTAACGAGCTTCGCCTAACGCGATCATGTAATTACGATCTCGGCGATACCTACTCGCCGAGGGCGGAGCGTACGCGAGATCAATACCACTCTACTATACAAACACTGCACCCCGTCTCTTTCACACAAGAACATTACGCTGGCAACGAGCGAGGGAGACGCAACATAAAAGCCCATTCGTCGAGTAAAGTGGCCATGGGCGTATTCCCACCTCGGTCGGGTGTAATGGGCCTCGGCTCAGTCGGCGAAGGACCGCGTGCCGTGCGCGTGCGTACTGCGGAGTCATGCTCTCCGCGTAGACACACTGACACCATGCTCGTGCCCCCTGAGATGATGACGGCCCAATCCAAGCTTGTCTATCAAATGAACAAGTACTACAATGAACGCGTGGCCAACAGGAAGGCGCAGATCGCTAAAACGATCCACGAAGTGTGCAGAATCGTGCAGGATGTGCTCAAAGAAGTGGAGCTGCAGGAGCCGAGGTTCATATCATCGCTCACGGACTACAATGGTCGCTTCGACGGGCTCGAGGTTGTGTCACCTCATGAGTTCGAAATCGTTATTTACTTGAACCAAATGGGGGTCCTGAATTTCGTCGACGATGGATCCCTCCCCGGATGCGCCGTGTTGAAGCTGAGCGATGGCAGGAAGCGCTCCATGTCCCTCTGGGTGGAGTTCATCACGGCTTCAGGGTACTTATCGGCCAGGAAGATTCGATCGCGCTTCCAGACTTTAGTCGCGCAGGCGTGCGACAAGTGTTCCTACCGAGATTGCGTCAAGATGATCGCTGACACGACGGAGGTGAAGTTAAGGATTCGGGAGAGGTATATAGTGCAGATCACGCCTGCTTTCAAATGCGCCGGCTTGTGGCCGCGGTCGGCCGCACATTGGCCCCTCCCGGCGATCCCTTGGCCACACCCGAATATCGTTGCTGAAGTGAAAACTGAAGGATTTGATCTCCTATCTAAAGAGTGTCTGGCTTTACAAGGGAAGAATTCTGCAATGGAAGGCGACGCGTGGGTTTTAAGTTTCTTCGAGGCTGAAAATCGTCTGCTCCAAGGCGGGTGTCGACGAAAATGTCTGAGTCTTCTTAAGACAATCAGAGACCGGCATCTCGACTTACCAGGCAATCCTGTGACGTGTTATCATATGAAGACCCTACTCTTGTACGAATGCGAGAAGCATCCACGAGAGCATGAATGGGATGAGGCTGCGATTGGAGACCGGATCAATGGGATCTTCTTACAGCTCATCTCTTCGCTGCAGTGCCGTCGGTGCCCGCACTATTTCCTGCCTCATGTGGACCTGTTTAAGGGCAAGTCGCCCACAGCCCTCGAGAATGCCGCTAAGCAAGTGTGGAGACTGACCAGAGAGATGCTCACCAATTCTCGCGCGTTCGACAAGCTGTGAGTGAGTGCTAGTGATGTGATCAGTCCCGGATTCATACATCCCAGTGAATCACACCGGACCAGTGGCAATGGACAAGTGATTTATGTATACGCGATTTTGTTTTGTGAGTCTCAATAATTCCATTCGGATCGTCAGACTGTAAGTAGATACTAGGACGCATATTATTTTGTGATATATTGTAAATAGCTTATTGTTGTACAATTCTAGTGATATATTTAATTTAAAAAACACCGTGTATTTATTTGACTGATATATTTTACAGTAGGCATATAATCTATGGCTAGTTAAAATAAACAATTTGAAATTTAAATGAATGCTTTGATTTATCGACGGAATTTCCTCACAAGAATACATAAAAACTGGTTACAAATAATCTAAATGACACAGAAGTGGTAATACTACTTCTGAAATTGAGAATGATATTATATTAGATGAATATAATGATATGAACATAAAGCGAGCAAGTGACTCACCTACTCGTATTAAAGTTACTTAAACTGAAAGAAAGTTGATTTGCATAGAACAAACCTCGGCAATCCGAAATAATGTTCTTGTTCTTAATATCTCCAGACGCTTTGAATTCGTCTTAAAATTTTCAATCGAAAGTTATTAAAGTCTTAATATTATAAAACTAGGCGTACCTATTACTAATAGGATTGGTAAATCATGGGCCCTACAAAATATTTAATATTTTCACACCAGAAACCACAGTACAAATGGCGATAGCGTCGCTTGAGTTCAACATCGCGCAAGCCAAAATGCACAACTTTTCAGGAGAGCAGAAAAAACGTAAAATTTTTCATCAAGCAAATGTCTAAAGTAAATTTTTATTCCACGTCCTAATGAAAATAATAAGCTAATAGTTCAGGCTCTTGTGTTTGATTTGTCCAACGATGCGGCTTGCGATTCCTTATCGAATGACATGCGAAACATTTTTGGTCAAAATATGTCTTCCACGGTCTTAGAAATTAAGTGACGATAGGTCATAAAATTACTTGTTTATAGCGAGAAACTAACCCTGAATTTCTGAATCTGGCTACCAATTGCTTTGCAGCCAGGCCATGTCGCGAATCATTTAGATTCCTATGGCCTTATTGCAACCATAAAGGTTTATGTACGTTTACGCGATTTTATCGGATCAAGGGCTGAGGTTATAGCGAGTAAAATTTGTTTTTTCCGGTTTCTGGATTCCTTTAAATTTTAAACCAGCTACATCGATAACGACATAAAATTAGTATCAATAGGGTTAGTAACAATAGCCATGGACAGACTATATACGAGTCTATTAAAGATTGGAGGTAGTAATAATTTTGCAATCAGGCCTAACTCTTTTAATAAATCCTTCACGGTTTTGCATGAGTTAAATCTATTGTTTTCATTCAAATTTGTAATAATGTTTCTGGAAATAGCGTTGGGCTATAAATAAAACAGAATACAATAACCACAGTGCATACAAATTATATTTGGATGACATGAAATCATTGTATTTTCCAGAGTTAATACGATTTGCGTCGCTGTGTGGGAAACATTTATAATATTGTTTCTATGGCATCCATTAGATTTATCTTTTATCTTTCTGTCGTCAAAGAAATACATATGCTCACGCCTGTATTCCCCGAAGGGGTAGGCAGAGGTGTTGTAATCACAACACCCACTTTCCACCGAAGATGATTAAGTGCCAACGTGATAGATGGTGAGTCCATCGCCGTCTCAGACACTTTACATACGTCATTGAATTACTTCTCAGAAATATGCAGGTTTCCTCACGATGTTTTCCTTCACCGTAAAGCACGTAGTGTGAAATCACTGTACATAAGTTTTTTAGAAAAACTCATTGGTACAGGCCCCGCTGGGATTCGAACTTGTTTCGCTTGCGTAGCAGGCGACTGCCACCACGGCTCTTAAAGAAGAAATACTCAATAATAGCATATATCGAAACATTATGATTAGGTATTATTGTAGCTCTGAAATACAAGATTTTCGTTGTACCAGTTACGCATGATTATCTATAGAAGTAATACCTTTCGCTCTAAACAATATATACTTATATTGAATATGTTCATGGAATTGTTACCTTCAAAGTCTGGTTCAAAAGTGTTTCAGATATCGATAGAATTCGTCTCTTTCTGATTAATGGCGTTAAACAGTTAGTTACCTATATTTAAATCTTGCTATACATAGCTGAGTGCAGTAGGTAATATAGCGGGCTGAGTTTATTTCCATTTGGACAGAAGTACTACTTATTATATTCATCATTATCATCAAGTCAATCTTCTTTCCCTAATTCTATATGATTTGCGGTCAGTGCAATGTAATTTATATCAGCCGTCGCATTTCTATTCACACCGTTTCTGGCCATGTCATAGGTAGTTAATTCTCCTAATATTCATCAGATTCTAAGACTCCTAAGATTCTTATCAGAAGGATAGATAACCGGTGGTAATTTGTCGATGTTCATATCGTTTTCATTTTCATAGTTCAAGTACTTACGCAGTCAGTATGATTAGATGTTTTACAACTTCTCAACGGATTTAATGCAGTTTTCGGCAATAGATAGAGTGATTCAAGGTGAAGTATTATATAATGCATGCATAATAATTTGTATCTACGCTGCACCCGTGCGATTACGAAGCCGAGGCGATAAACTACTGTGCCTTACGTCTAGTAATTGATAAAGATTAGAAAAAAGGCACAGATCATTTTTTTCAAAAATTATTTAGCATTGTTAGTCAGTAAGTAAAATGGTGAATCAATCGTATTTCGATTTCATTCACAAATAATCAGAGGCATTCGTAAACGAGGATCATTAACCTGAGCTTATCTGCTAATAAGCCGTAAATGACAAACATATCTACTACTAATGGCTTCCTACACACTGTTCTACGGTCACTTAAATTATATAATAGGTAACGCAGTGGTGGCAGAGGAGAGATTTGAGTAATAGCATTCAACGCAAGCGATGCGAGTTCCAATTTCACCGATACAATCAACATACATGTATATATAAGCCAAATATACTAAGAATAATGCATGATATGTTAGTTCTATGTTATGTCGATAGATGGAGCTGTCACTGTTGACAGTAAGACAAATTCTATATATTTTTTAAAGAAGAAATGTCAACATCTTATAAAATACAAAATTTCAAAAAATCATTCGAGCCGTTTCCGAGATTCAGATTCTATATATACGTAATTGCTCGTTTAAAGGTAACTTATATAGTATATATAATATGTCAGAAGCTGATAAAATGTATATCGGACTTCTGTACTTGAAACAAGGTATCAAAAATCTCAGTGTAGACTTAAATATCTATTTAACCCGTGAAATTCCACAGTTAAATATCATGCGTAATTACAGATGAAGGTAAAACAGTACCCAGTCATAAAGGTCCGGTGATTTGTCCACATCCTACGTGAAGTAAAGTCAAGCATCGGGTTACAAAAGTGATATTTTAGCTGTAACAACGTCGTGGGCAGAGATAGGCCCACTTCGATATAAGGGTTAATTTATTGTAGTTACGGCGATTTCGCCCGAGAGAAAGCTGTAATGAATTCCAGTAAAATATGGACCAGTTGCGTATTGTGATTAAATTTATTCTTGAGATCTACACTTACACAGTTATTATTTATTTTAATCTAAAAATCAATTAGACATTAGGTAGAGAGCAATAATATAAGGGTCACCAAAGGGGTAAGGGAGAGGTGTTGTAAAAACAACACCCACATTTCACCGAATATGTTAATGTGACAGAGAGTGAGTCCATCGCCGTCTCAGGCATATGCAGGTTTCCACGTAATGTTTTCCTTCACCGTAAATAATAATATTAAAAGTATAGATACGTAATTCCCCCATAAATTACTTTTTTGTCGATATATTTAACTTATTTAGTATATTATAATTAGTAGGTATTTATTTGTTTCTTGTGATATGTTTTAATTATAAAACCTGCACTGTTCGCCTGAAACACAGGTTGCCCTAGTTCAGGCTCCTAATGTATGTCTATAAGTAAACTTTGTGTATTATGAATTAATGTATTAGCTTTAAAGTATTTTTGATTAAAATAAGAGGCTAAAGTTACGACAGCTTAAACGCCTCAATATCGGCGAGTTTCAAATAATCTAATCAAATACCTTCAAACGAGCAATTCTTGTATACATACCTACGTATATATAATCTGAATTTCGGAAACGGCTCCAACGACTTTTATGAAACTTAGTACGTTGGTTTCGGGGGCGATCAATCGATCTAGCTAGGTTTCATCATCATCAGAAACTAGTTGATTACACGTCTGTCATATTTTTCCTTAATTATTTTTTTATAGACATCGTCTTGAATTTTGGAATCAGTTGAGTTTCAAAGACTGACATGAGAGAGAACGATATTACAAGGGGAGAAATGCAGACCCCAGCATACATACATACATACATATATGCTCACGCCTGTATCCCATGAGCGTAGGTTATATATCCTTACGTAATTATTTCGCCTCATCCACATTCATGCATCTCTTCATACATTTCTTCGGTTACGAGCGCTCCGATTTGACCTTTCTGAAATCCCAGCATCATTTTGGGAAAACGCTAGGACGAATGAAAAGAACAATTAGGGGTTTCAAAGTTTCTCGATGGGTTTGCTATCAGCAAGTAGGTCTTTTCCGCTTAAACTGCTAACAAAGATTCCACAGACCCTTTATTGCCATTTGTGAACGCCCCGGGACTGCAGCTAAGATCTTTACGTGGCATAGTTTATCATTAGAGATAGTTTATAGTGACAAGCTTTGTATTGCATATTGCAAATCACTCTTTTATAGTTCTATTTTAAATTAGGTGCCACTGAAACATAAAAATAAATCAATCAATTAACAGAGCAATTACAATTGTTTGAATAGAAATCGTATATTCCATTAGCAGAGTTATCCCGTTCCGATCTACATTTATGATCCACCGGTGGATGAATTTTTATTCATATTATATACTCGCTGTGCCTCGAAAATAGTTTCCGAGATTTTGATGTGATTTTAGTTATAACTAGCTGTGACCCGCGGTTTCACCCGCGTTAGCATACCCTTAGTTTTTTATTTAAGGTTCTAAAAAACTACTAAGTAAACTACTAAGTAAAAACTTTCATTCCCTATTTTATCCCCTTGGGGGTCGAATTAATCAAAATCTTTTCATAGCGGATGCCTACGTCATAACATCTATCTGCATGCCAAATTTTAGCCCGACCAGTCCAGTGGTTTGGACTGTGCGTTGATAGTCATGATAGTAGATGTACTATGTCAGTCAGTCAGTCAGTCAGTCACCTTTGAGATACATATATTTATAGAAGAAGTACTGGGCGTACATAACACACGGAGGGTTGCGGCGGCACTCCGTAATAAAGAGGTGCGAGGGGCGGATCCATCCGGTCTGTTTTTACACGCTTTATATTTGTGATCAAGATCAAGGCTCGGTGCTAGATAGTATTGATCGGATTGTTATATAACGAAATATAAATACATGCGGAGTCTGACATTTTACTAATCCCTACATATATCACACATACGAAAAGTAACTCTGTCTGCCCGTCTGTTATGCTTTATACCAAAACTACTGAAACGATTTAAATGAAATCATCAATAAAATTATATTTTATCTTTATTCTTGGTATTTATACGGACGTATGCGTCTTATTTGTAAATAAATAAGCCACTATTTCAGGCGAACGAAGTCACGGGAATCACTAGTAAGTTGTATAAAACTTGAGAGTATCTAAGAAATGATGCTAGAGTTCTGAATAGGTACTTCTCTTATTCAAAATGTCAAAAATACTAATTTAGATTCGTTTGATTGGTGTGAGGGTGTGTTGGCTTTGTTGATGTAAGGTATAAGTTATCGCTACTTTTACCATTAATGTCAAATACGCGTTGCCCTTTGACAAATCACTGAGAAATTTTATATTTGTGGTATCTTGCGATACCCGAAATTAAATAAGTCGTCGCCACATTCAGTTATTACATAGTAATACCTATAATACTTGCAGATGGTCTAGAATGTAGTAGGAGCCTTGATTTTTAGATTTCACCAGCCTCAAACTAGCGTTTAGTTGTGAAATTTAAGAAACGAACCTGTACCCCAGTTTGCCATCGTTTATTTAATCTATACTCGCTAGCCTTTCCGCCGAATATAAGTATGAGAAATTGTATAGCGCCTCCAGCGGTGATGTGCAGAACTAAAAAATGTCATGCAAATATTGTCGGTTACGCTAGCGAGTATAGATTACGAAAACAGTGTAGAACTCGTGATAACTTTCGCATAAAAAAAAATAATTGAAGAAATAAACAGAAAATAAAAGCCGAGTGTCCTTTGGACGCGAACCGGGGTAATAGCCTAATCTCGTTATCACCCGATAGGCTGGACGCCTTCCGTCTAAGCTATCGTAACTTGATAGACGTCGGCGAAATTTCCTATCGTATTGTAATGATATTGTATGAGTTTTTCAGTGCCTGAAAGCATGGTCAAAACGATGTTTTCCATAAATGAAACCTAGCTAGATCTATGTTTTGCCCCTGAAACCCCCTACTCACAGAAAAATTCATGAAAATCGTTGGAAGGTATAAAGGTATAATATAAGACTTAGGTGCATACTAGGAAAACCCGTCTTTACTTGTGGAACCACAGGATTATCAGTCCATATAAATTGTAAATTATAGTTATCAATGTCAAAACTCCGTGCTTAATTGTAACTAAAGCGTATCTAAGCGTTAAGCTCTATTTGACGAGCCACTTATTCAATGATGGCCGATTAACTAGCAATTACAGATACCAGGCTCGCATGAATCGAGTGGAGTGCAGGTGATCGATTGCCCGAATTAAATGATAAGTTGGAGTAATAAACCGAACGGGACGAGATGTTTCCAAACAAAGTGGGCACCGAATCATATATATAAGGGTCTCAGATCACCTCAGACCCTTCTTGAACCTCATGGTATACTCAAAATCATGGAAAATGTATGAAGCTGTTTCATCCGCGTAGATAAAGTGGGCACCGAATCATATATATAAGGGTCTCAGATCACCTCAGACCCTTCTTGAACCTCATGGTATACTCAAAATCATGGAAAATGTATGAAGCTGTTTCATCCGCGTAGATTTAATGAAGATTTTTCGCAGACACGAGCTTAAAAAAAACATCTATTCAGGTGTCTTTGTAATTTCAGGTTAACAGCTTTTCACTAAATGCATAAGAAAATGAAAAAACATATCTCTTTCTGTCTGTTTGTTTCAGCTAATCTCTGTAATAGCTGGACCTATTTTAACGAAACTTTCACTGTCAGATTACTGGTGTGACAAAGAGTAATTAGACTCAACAAAAATAGGGTACCTTCCACGAAATTAAAATAAAATCTAAACTGGTGAAACCGAGGTTCATAGACTAATGTCTTAAAAAAGTAGATATCAATGCATTTTACAATCAGCTACCAGGCATGCATAGGCCCAGGGTGGTACATTAGTGACATTAGTATGCGCCGGACGTCGGCACATAGTTGGCGCCGTCCACCGCCGCTACATTTTTATATTTCAATACGCAACCGTTATTCATACGTGATTGTTACACGTCTAAAAACAGGTGCGACCAACACTGTGCTGTATTCTTGGAAATGGAATTGCATTTTGACAAGTCGGATTTTAGCACGATTTTTTACTGAACAGAACGATTTTGTGTTACAATCAAAGCGGATAAGTAAGTATATCAATTTTGTCATCTTAGGATTTTATGGACTAAAATCACCAACATACCAAGTCCTTCTAAACTATTTAATACGTCGTCAAACATAAAATCGCAATGAAATAACTAAGTTTGAAACAAATTTTTACTTTGAAATCAGTGACAGGACTTTTTTGCTGGTGAGGTGAGTGAATATTCATTTATAAGTGTTTTTAGGAATCTGCAAGATGCATCTAACGTATTGGTAATAATGTAGGTAATTCACAGCATTAAACCAATAAACGTTAAATTATCAACATCTATCTACAGGTTGAATATTTTTCATTTGCGCTTACATAAAGATGCGCGCGCGCGTCGCAGCGACAAATTTCATCGTAATCTGTATAATATTACAATTGCCGGATGAATTATTCAATATGGCCACCGACTACATACACCGTGTTTATTCCATTATATTTACATACATATTTATATGTTCTGCTAGTACCTACTCTGATGTATGGAAGTGAATGTTGGGTTTCGCCTGCCGATCATGAGGTCCCGCATTAGATTCCCATCATAAATACCCGAAGTTTGGAAGTTGGAGGTGTATACACCCCCGGGCCACGGAAAGCACGTTGTACCGTTGGTCCTACGCCTGATCTCTCTCCGGTCGTGTCGGATTGCCTCCCATGCCACTATGAGAGTGAGGGATTAAAGAGTGCACCTGTGTTTGCAAACACACTTGTGCACTATAATATCTCCTTAACCGAAATTGGATAGGAGATCATTATTATACCATTATATTCTCGCTTAGGGAAGTAACTTTGGAAAACTAAGACTAGACGGCTAGACTAAGAAATTACTTAAGATTTAAATAGACTTGCATTAAATATGGAAGAGAATTAGCGGCTTTGCTTTAATAATAAGGCAACCTTATAAACTGCACGTTGGTTATTTCTGTGCAAATATCATAAGTAGCAACATTACCATGTTTGACTTGAAGCTATTCCAAGTAATTGGTTTGCGGCGCACTTGTAGGGATAGCTAATAACAACAATTATTAGGGGTCATCCATATATTACGTCACGAGATAAGGGGGTGGGAGGGGGTCGACGAAGTGTGACATTGTGTGACAACAGGGTGGGAGGGGTTCTAAATTTCGTGACATCACATTTCAAAATCTATTATAATCTAAGTGTTAAAACACGAACTTTAAACTAAAAACCTCAATAACATGTACAATAATATCTGTGTATCAAACACATTAGTTAATACAATTAATTGTTTTTAGATATGTAATTATTTGATTTGATGTTAATTTTATCAAATAATAATTGAAATGGAAATAAAACTGATTTCAGAACTGCTGTTTTCATTAAATAATTTAAAAATTTAATTTTTTTAAATAAGTGACGTCACACAAATGTGACCAGCTGTGACAAGGACAAAAAATCATGAAATTCGTGTGACGTAATTTATGGATAGCCCCTTATTCTATGGGATAACTTTGGATGTTTGCTGTTCTATATGCAGAATTGTTTGTAAATGAAGTGCTTGTGTCTCACGCATTCATCTGCATAGATTCAATTCCATGAGATTATTTTGCGCAAAAAAATAGGTGCTTCAACTACATTATACTGGGAGATTAGTCTGAACAAACAGATGAACAGACCGATGACAATTTTATTTGTTACTATGTATGTATGTATTATTGCTGGCATACCATCCAATCAGTAAGCGTGTATTGCAACGTCTCTTAATTCAATATTGCGATGTATATTAATTCACTGATCATGCAAATATTATAGTTTTACCAATTTCATCCGAACACGATAAGTGTACTAACACTAGCAGAACGAGAAATACTCAAATGCAACGATATGGGGGTCAATTCAATCGATAAAATCGCATCGACTAACTAAAACGATTTGAGGGAGAGTATTTTGATATCTATACTCGCTAGCGTCACTCATAATATTTGTATGGGAAATTTTAGTTCTTCACGTCACCGCCAGTTGCAAAAGCGGTGATAAACTCGTGATAAGGGTACTTTATACAAAGGCAGTCCTAATCAAAATAATTTTACTTTTGCTAATAACAGAGCCTTTTTAATTTCAATCTCTCCTGAATTTAGCTACTCCTCGCCAAGAACAAAACCTTCAAATTTCATGTCTCTAGGACACCACGGGCTCAGGCCTTAATACTGACAGTTAGTCAGGACTTTTATTATTTTTTATATGTATTAAGTAGATCTGTTGCTAGCCTAGATCCCCTGATTTGCGTGCAGCCATTGTATAACAAGTGGGCGAATACATTATCCTGTCTAGACTCAGGTTTTGTAATGTAGATGTCACGACTATATCAGCTGTGTTCAAGGTTTGTGTTACAATGACCTAAAAGTATCTATAGGTGGAAGAAGTCGTAAGGGTCTTAATTCTGGTTTATTTGATGCCTAAAGAACATCATAAGGAAGTTTGTAACTAGCCACGATTGTATCAACGACGCATAGCTAATTATTAGGTACTTAATTGAATCACTATGAGGATACTAAGCTATATATTTATCACTATTTTCGCTGAGCACTCATAACTCGTTACGGCTCTAACACAATATGATCGAGGGCTCAAGCACGTCTGATCGAAAGGAAACCAACGTTATGTTAGGTAATTTACAGCTTGCTGCTTATCTAGAAACTCATGTTATTAAAGGTGTTTCGAGAGCCAGAGGTATAAACTAGAGGTAAGTATATAAATAAGAGAGAACACGGGCGCAAACATCAACGGTTTAATATTTAATAACTCATCCGAGCGCGCCCGTTCGTGCGTCTAACGCGACACGACACACGATTCGTACGGCGCTTTGCTAGCGGAGATTGGAGTATAAGCGAGCGATGTAGCGGGGAGCGGAGGGTGAAATACTTTTTACTAAGTTAGTCTGGCTATTTATCACAAGATGGCGCTACATCTTTTTAGATCGCGCTGTTGAAAGTTTCTTTCCGTATTATATGAACCTTTCAATTCCAGGACTGCCCAAGTAACGGTGTTACATTCCTAGCAACCAAGGTCTGCTCCGACTAATCCTAGCCAGGACTAATTTGTTATACAATAAGCGAGCGGTAAAGCGGGGAGCGGAGAATGAACCGAGCGTCTTAGCGCAGAAAATTGGGTTCGTAGGTCATCTCTATCTCTAAGAACTCGAAATGGCTGCCCAAGTGATTACTGTACCATCTTATCGCATAAAATAACGCTATACGACCTTCTGTAGTAGGATCTAAACTTAGAGTATCTGTGCCCCATGGGTGGGAGGAAGAGTTGAAGCGGATTGTTAGCTTAATTCATTCATTTATTTGTCCTTGTACTTGCAGTTTCCCAAAGCATAAGATCTTTAATAAGCCTAGGAATTCCACTTAAAATGGTATTTTTTATGGTCTAGATGCCTTCTTTTTTCCACTGAGGTACGTTTAAATAAAATTTATATGAGAGGATTTAACATATTCTACAAATTCACGTAATTACAGCATTGATCTTAAATTGATAATAAAAACATTTACTATATAAGGACCCAATTAAAATCTGCCATTATTGTTTGTTTAATTATATTATTACTTGTTATAAAATAAATTATTTATTAGACATTTGGATGCAGATAAGCAATAATGTGTCAACCCGCATAAACTTGGTTTTGAGAAAATGGCGTCTTAAGATGATTGTATACGTGATTTAAGATTTGTTTTATGACATAAATCCATTTTTTACGTACTTTTATGTTTCACATGACATGAAACACTTTTTTAGAATGTTAAATACGTGATGCATTATCAACATATATCAAAACCTTTGAATTTGACTTTTTGTGGGTTGACACATTATTGCTTATCAGCATCCATTTAATTATTTATAATTGAATGCGGGGCAGTGTAAGTGCAACCCTACCTCGCGTGCATTGGTCCATGAAACATTGTATTTCAACTCCATATCGCTTTGTCGGTGAGGAAGGAATAATACTAAGTTTCATACAACACGCCTCTTTGTGTGTCCATAATAGTTATAATAGACCTCCATACAGAATTCATACACGAGTAATTTTTGTGACGAGATCGATCAGACTTTTAATGGAATCTTTGAATTCGTAACAGATATTAACAAATTAATTCCTGTTGGTTGCTCTTCCGATCGTGGCATGAATAACAGAGGATGTAATCAGTAAGTACCGACATTTTTACAACTGCAAATCATAGGAGAGAGAACATTAAAACCTAGGTACTATAGAATATAAAGAAGAAAGGTGATTGTGGCATACGACATGACGGTTTAATAAATACTATTCTGGAAGGTAATAAGATTATGAAAATGTCCTATCAAGTATCGAAAAAAAATTATCGTGTTCTCCTCACCAAGCCCTTTTATTTGCCGATGTGGCGGGACGGTGGGCAATCGATTCCATATTTTTTAGAGATTTAATCTGTGCTAATATTTATATATAAATCGCACTGTAAAGTACCTACTTAATATGTTTTGCCCAAAATTATTCAGAACAAAGTTTGTAGAAATAACCCTTTATGATCACAATGCCCACGCCGCTAAAATACTTTGATGGAATACGTCTACGTTATAAGATTAAGCGGCAAAATAAATAACATTTTAAACGACTAAATTACATACATACATATGCCCACGCATGTATTCCCCGAAGGGATAGGCAGAGGTGTTGTAATCACAACACCCACTTTTCACCGAATTTGTTTAAGTGCCAACGTGACAGATGGTGAGTCTATCGCCGTCTCAGGCACTATACATACGTCTTTGAATTACAGAAATATGCAGGTTTCCTTACGATGTTTTACTTCACCGTAAAGCACGTGGTGTGAAATCACTGTAGGTACATAAGTTTTTTAGAAAAACTCATTGGTACAGGCCCCGCTGGGATTCGAACTTGCGTCGCTAGCGTAGCGGGCGACTGCTTAAACCCCGAGGCCACAACGACTAAAATAAAAAGCAAATTGCCTCAAATGAACACCAATTACGACTGCACTACCAGAAATGTTAGACTTACAATCATGCACAATCGTAAAAGCTGTTACTATAACACTATTTGTAATAACAGAGCAGGCTCAGAGAGCCTATCAGAGATCTATATTCATATATCTGTTCTCGGAAGGCTGTCATCGCGACGTCGTAAACGCAGGTTTGTATAGGATCAAAACAGCGCCGTCTGTCGGCCCAAAGATGACACTATTGTGAGGTGTGACGGCGATTTAAGAAAACTTTCATTAGGCACTCTGGACAGTTGTCTGTAATGTAAGAATGGAGATACGAACAATTGCCAAAAGTAGGTAGCTCATTATGCCTCATGGGACGTGCCGTGACAGCAAACAAGGCAAAGAGGAATGGTTAAGTTCCCGACTTGTAGGCAAAATTCACTGAAACGGAATTCAGACAGTTCGTAATATAACAATGGGCTTAGATTCGCCGATATGCTGTCCTCTAAATTATTAGCGATCCAAGCAGAAGGGCCGTCTGTCACATATATATTTATATATATATATTTATCTCATTTATTACGCCAGACATTTCCACTCGAATTTGAATACAAAAGTTTTAAAGTTCGCAATGTTTTTTGTATTGTTTGTGCGATAACGCGCGTCAACCAAAAAGCTTTTCTGTGTCATTCCGCACCGAAATAAAACAAAATAACACCCGACCCGCGATGCACCCAACATTTTACAAATATCAAAGAAAAAACCAACACAAATTTAATTTATAAAACTTTATCGCTCACTTCACCGCTCTTATCGAAGGGACGATTCGTAAAGTGCCATCTGGAACTGCATATTCTCGCTAAAACACAAATATAATGTACTATATATGAAGAGACGGAAGGTGAACCAAAGTGGTAACCGAATGGTGGCCGAGAGAAGGGCGAAGACTAACGGGCAGACCACCCGCTCGGTGGGCCGACGATATCGCGCGGACGGCTGGGAAACTGTGATCGAGACTAACCGAGAGCAATGGCGTGTCACTGGGGAGGCCTATACCCAACAGTGGGTGCATGTGGGCTGAATATGATGATGATGATGATGATATGAAGAAATGCATGAATGTGGATGAAGCGAAAGAAGTATGTAAGGATCGTAGCATGTGGCAAACAGTGGTCTCTGCCTACCCCCATGGGATACAGGCGTGAGCATATGTATGTATGTATAATGTACTATAGCTATGAACTGCGACTTAGTCCGTGTGACCTTTGCAAGTGTTTATCCGTTCTTAAAATTAAAGCTATGTTTAAAATATTCTGGGTTTTTATATTTACAATTATCTAACCAAACTTACTACGTTTCAGTAATTTAGATATATACATTATAGGTATTATATTTTGTGTCTTAGCAAGTATTCACAAGATTATAGATATATACTATGTATATATTACTTAGTGAATACTTGTATAAGAAAATGAATAATATTTATTCAGTTTGACTTACGAATGTCAAAAATTTAGCACCGGTTCGGAAACTAATCACCTGAGAAGAACCGGCAAGAAACTCAGCGGCTGTTATATGTGTTATAGCTTCCTCAAATTATTTAATAATTTAAGCATATATTTTGACTATAGACTTTTTCCAAATTCCAGCAAAATCTGTTCAGCGCTTCTGCCGTGACAGAGTAACGACAAAGACAGACAACTTATTTGCCCGCAAGATGACACCACCGTCATTACATCTTGATATGTTAACGCTTTCCTAACCCGACGGGACTCTTTTCCCATTTATAAAATGAACACGGCTTATTATTTGCTTCGTATATATTTTGCACAGCTCATGTGACCAGAGACAGATCGAAATTAAAATAAAACTAACACTAAACGCCGGTTATAAAGCAATTCCATCACTATTTTAATATCATTAGAATTTCTAAAATAAATCTTTATTGTTTCATGTATTCACGCATGGGTTGGTCGAGAGGGAGACGCGCGTGTGTGTCGTGAGTGCGAGAGGGAGGGAGGTACGTATGATGGACGCGTCACGTCCACTGCGAAGACAAGGCTCGTAGCTCACAGCGCACCGCATACTTTCTCATCGGCGCACACTAAAATAAACTGTTAACTTTTTATGCGCTCCTAGTATATTTAGAATCAGATGATATTGTCAAAGGACAAAAAAGTGTTAAGTGGATGATTTATATTAAGTGCGGGTTCTTAAATAGGCTTCCGGTGTCATTATTTACATAGTAAAAACAGTGCAGTAGTTGCATTTGAAGCTGGTATGGGTGGAGAATAATTCATATGTTTCAGATGTCGTTTCCTTGGCGGTGTGTTGAAAGCCGTGTGAGCTGAGTACGAATGAGAGATTATAGTAAATAGTCGTGACGTGAAGCTATGGGCACTTTGGGCACGTCACTCGGTGCATCCAAACGACACCACTTGGCAACTGCTACCGCCATTATAAGGCATTGCGGAAGATATGAAACGATATTACAATATTTACAAGTAACTCCTGTGCATGTCTCCGCTGATGTTTACCTCGAAATGCTTACATACATATGCTCATGCCTGTAGTCTCTCTTCGTCCATATTCATGCATCTTTTCATACACTACCTTCTGTTACGAGTGCTCTGAATGTGACCTTCTTAAATAATGTAAATTTTGTTTATTTGTTTGGATAAGAGTCTGGTAAGACAATGAACGTACGACATACGACATAATTATCAAAGATTCGGAAAATTTCTCAAGAATAGGTTTCCCAAAGCGACAGCACTGGTTTCTTCAAAAAGGGAGTGAAGAGATTCTTATACCCCTGGAGATGGAAGCGTCCATTACCATCAGGTCGGCAGTATGCTTGTTCCAACATAGTAGTATAAAAGCCAGACCGAGAACAGATATATGAATATAGATCTCAGTACAAAAATATTCTACTGGATTCAGCGCCACTTGATAGAAGATCACTCTAAGCGCGTGCTAAGATTATCTATACAGACAAAAGAAATTTAAAGTGTCTGTTTGTAATTCCAAAATAACAGCTTTTAACTAAATGCATATGAAAGTATGTACGGTACAGAAAAGAAAAACAAATTTTCAAAAAAATTCTCTCTTTGTCTGTTTGTTCCGGGTAATCTCTGATACGGCTAGGCCTTAAAATCGGCTTGGGACTTTCAGTGGCAGATAGCTAATGCTACAAGGAGTAACTTAGACTACTTTTTGAAAAGAAATACATTTGGTGTTCCGCGGGAATTTAATTTAATCAACGCGGGTGAAGCCGCTGGGCACAGCTAGTAGATGAATATAGGAAGATGTCCTTATGTTGCGATTATCCGGTAATGGCATTATACTGGAATACTGGGAACCAGAAAACTATAGCAGCTGTAGTAAGAAAATAAAAATAGAATTAAAAATAAAACCTTTTTCAAGTAACTGACTTTCAAAGTTGTCCTAACCTTATTTTGCCGTCTTTTATCAGCCACCGTCGGTTGATTAATCACCGCTAATAAAGAAGTACATAAATAATGCAACAGTCAAGTGCCGGTTCGATCCCGGCCTCATTAGCAGTTGGTAACCAAGGATTATTACTTCTATAGCACTTCACTATTGCCTATTAAGGAGCGTTTTTATAATTTTCAAACTTTTCCCTTTGCTTTTAATTAATTGCAGTTTTTTAAGCCAATTAAGGTAAGGAACGTAAGTTTGAACATTAGATAGGGGCGAGGAAAAAATAGAAGGATAAAGGTTATCGCACACATAGCTACCGCCACTACGGAACATGCTCGCGAACTGTGGCGACAGTTTGCGAGCATGTTCCGTAGTGAGGCGGTGACGTTCGTATGCTGCCGCGTAATACTGTAAAGTTTCTCGGCGTCGAACTGGACGTCGAGCGCTGACTTAAATCATAGAGGTAAATAAGATAGAAGTGTCTGTTTATAATTCCAAATCAACAGCTTTTCACTAAATGCATATGTAAAGTATATACAAATTCATACAAATAAAATATTTAAATAAATTTGTCCGTCTGTCTGTTTGTTTGATAAGGCTAATCTCCGAAACGGTTGGACCGATTCTAACGCGATTATCATGGGCTGATAAGATATGTTATAAGGAGAAATTTAGACAGCTTGTATTTATAAAAAATATTAGAGCTCCACGAAATCAATCATGACACTAAGTTTACGCGGGTGAAACCGCGTAGCACAGCTAGTTAACAATACAGCCTTTTACTAGGGGGACCAAACCACAATGGGACCACTGGGAAGCATCATTGAAATCGGTTCACCCAGTCAAAAGTACTGCGGTAACAAACATAAAAAAAACACAGTCGAATTGATAACCTCCTGATTTGAAGTCGGTTAAACATAGGCTTAAATTCCTTACTGTTGTTAAGCTTCTATTATATATATTCTTTGGTAAGTACTCTAGCCAGACTCCACCAATAAGGTGGGACAAAATGTTAATTTAAGATGTATTATTTAATGATATGCGTTAATAAACTCGACCTGTCGATGGCCAATGAAAATTCAAATCTATCTTTATTTGATTAGACGTCTTACAAAGCACTTTCAAATCGTCAGAAGGACACAAAATACATTATACATGATTATAAATGTTACCACCGGGTTCGGAAGGTAGCTTTTGTTGAGAAGAACCCGGCAAGAAACTCAACAATTACTGTTATTGGTTACAGTATTTATATCTCATGAATATAAGCCCATGGACACAGTTCAAATGCTCAATTGTCAAATATAATAACTAAAATATTACAAATATTTGTGAGCATGGCAAATTCCAGCCAGTCAAAGCAAAGATCAAACTAAGATTAATTAATTGTAAAATGATCAAATCTATCGTAGATAAAATTCTTAGACCATTGCTAATTGCCATTCTATTTTCACAAGAATTGCGATTGCGAATTTTAGATTATTTCTGTTACATTCTATCGCATACGGGGTAAATTAGTAATTGAAAGTTAGTACACATTTTGAACAGATATCCATGATAACTCTTATAGGAGTCAGTAGGAGAAGGAGAGGTTATTATTATCAATACATATGCTCAGGCCTGTATCCCATGGGGGTAGGCAGAGACCACTGTTTGCCACATGCTACGATCCTTACATACTTCTTTCGCTTCATCCACATTCATGCATCTCTTCATACACTTTCTTCGGTTACCAGTGCTTCGAATTAGACCTTTCTGAAAAATACTATTAATTTGGTCATAGTAGTTGTTCCTTGGACGCCCTCTACCGACACTTCCGGTCACATTCGCTCTATAAATTTCTTTCGTTAATCGCCTTTCACTCATCCTTTCGATATGTCCAAACCATCTCAACATACTTTTTTCAATTCTGGTCACCACATCATTCTTCAACTTGCAACTGTCTCTTATCACACTATTTTTCATACGATCTACAATACATATTATCAATATTAAGACAAACTAGTCTATACTAATGCTCGTATTTCGCACTTTACAAGACAAATCTATACTGATATTATAAACAGGAAAGATTTGTATGTTTGTTACGCATTGGCTCAAAAAGTACTAGGCCGATCTTGAAATTTTTTTCAGCAACTGATAGCTACATTATCAGCGAGTGATAAAAGAGCCGTGGTTGCCTTGAGGTTTGAGCAGTCGCCTGCTACGCAAGTTGGAATCCCAGCGGGGACTGTACCAATGAGTTTTTCTAACACTTTACGGTGAAAGAAAACATCGTGAGGAAACCTGCATATGTCTGAGAAGTAATTCAATGACGTATGTAAAGTGTCTGAGACGGCGATGGACTCACCATCTGTCACGTTGGCACATTATCATCTTCGGTGAAAAGTGGGTGTTGTGATTACAGCACCTTTGCCTACCCCTTCGGGGAATACAGGCGTGAGCATGTGTATGATATAGGCTATATTTTATCCCAATCCCACGGGAACGGGAACTACGCGGGTGAAACCACGTGACGTCCGCTAGTTTGTTAGTATGTAAAAGGTGAGCATTTTCACTCACAAGCCATAATGTCTTTTTATATCGGATGACATAGTAACATTTTTTTTTTATACAATTTAAAATTAATTTGACTTAACATCCAAACATAATCGTCTCCACATTAAGTAGCCGGTAGTCACCGGTGTTGGAATGTTATACCATCTGTCATGTAATGTCACCTCGTGGGCGTAATGACTCGACCGTATGAATATTCAATATCCGTGCCTCTATGGGACCCTGGTACTTCCAATGTGAAAATTGCCGGCGTGAAAGGAATTAATATTTAAAATTAATTTTAATACTCAAGAAACCTTCCATGTTTTCCTTATAACTCAAAATCTGCGCTCAACGCTCTCTTGGAGTCATACTCTGAGTGTGATTTGTTTGTGAATGAATGGCAGACGATCATCTCGGCATGTCTGGAGTATTGCAAGGCGAATGTTTGATAGTGTTTGTATTTTTTTAATATGCTGTGTATATAATAATAATAATAAATTTGTTCGCCAAAAACATGGTATAAAGGTGGTGTGAGGTATAATAGAACATACATGTTTAGCTAACTTATATTATAGCATGCGAATGTTTGACTGGCGTCATCACAAACTCCTGTACACTGTATAATTTTTTTTCATACAAGAATTTGTACAGCTCTGACTTAAATGATTCCTGTTTAAGTTAATAATAAATAATTCAATGTATTGTGTACTGTATATATATTGTGTAATACTGCTACGTGTTGTGTAATTGGTTGTTGGCCGTTCAAAATGTATATTTCAAATAAATAAATAAAAATAATACGAAAAGTAATTTCTCAAATTCAAATCTATATTAATTTGATAATTTTTTTAACAAATAACGTACAAATAGTCCAAATGACATCATTATACCGGATCATAAATGTTACCGCCGGTTGCAAGCTATCCATATATTTAACGTAAACGTAGATATAGTATACGTATGTATGTATATCACTATATATATATATGTGCATGCTACCACAGTATGAACAAAATAATTTATAGGAATGAATCAATATTTGCAAACCTTAAGCATAAACTGGAATTTTCGATCCTAAAAAGGTGAAAAAAACTATTATGTGAGGATCAAAGATCATCTCATCTCATAAACATCTCAAGGAAAAAGCCTCAGGCGGATTTCAATTTGAAAACAAAATTGTCATCGATGTAATA
The DNA here is from genome assembly GCA_929442735.1 of Watsonalla binaria. Taxonomy (NCBI): domain Eukaryota; kingdom Metazoa; phylum Arthropoda; class Insecta; order Lepidoptera; family Drepanidae; genus Watsonalla; species Watsonalla binaria. The sequence goes on from OV838938.1 coordinate 8,987,058, forward strand.
CAATCAAGGCTGATTACAATTGAACACCGTTTAACTGAATAAGGCAATAGGTATGTGTATTTTATTAGGAACACCCCAGCGGCGCAGTTCCCCGCGGGAGGCAGGCGCCACGCGCTATGGGGTTCGATCCCGACCCCGCTTTACGAACCATATATTATAAGCAACCGTCTAATCTGGACATAAATCTTTGTGTTTTGTTTATATCGTCTCGTCTCTTAATAATCACTTTAAAAAATTGTAATAGATCAAAAGCTCAAACGGAGTTAAGTATCATTTTAAATTTTTAGGTTTTTGTAAAAAAAACTCGAGTGGCATTATATTATTGTTACTTCCACAACTATCTATACAGAAATGTATATTTCTCTTACTATTTTTTCTGTCTGTCTGTATGTTTGTTCCAGCTTATCTCCGAAACGACTGGACCTATTTTAACGGGACTTTCACTGGCAGATAGCTAATGTTACCAGGAGTAACGTAGTCTACTTTTAATTTAATTTATTTTATTATTAGTGTTCCGCTGGCCACCCATGAAATTAAGTGCTATGCGGGTGAAACCGCGGGCCACAGCTAGTATTAAACATCAATTAAGTTGCGTGATTTCACGGTGAAGGAATACATCGTGAAGAAACATTCATATTTCGAAGGAGTAATCCAAAGACGTATGTATAGTGTCTGAGACTCACCATCTGTCACGTTGGCACTTAATCATCTTCGGTGAAAAGTGGGTGTTGTGATTACAACACCTCTGCCTACCCCTTCGGGGAATACGGTTGTGAACATATGTATGTTGCCTTAGAAGCTTGGAAAATTAGGACGTGAGTTATTTCTAAAATGAACTAAATAACCTACGAAGTGTGCTCAAAACGTCAAGTGCTATTCAAACCCCCTAATGCACGGCAGGAGCCGTTTGTCCCAAACTCAATACAAGTGCCGTTTATTGGTGTTACCCACAAACAAATACAATATGAATTCTCTATATATTTCTGTTCCCAAGAATGCTTACAAATTCCACAATTATTAAGGCGGACACAATCATGTCACTAAAAAATTTCCTGTTTATTCTTCGTTTAAAATATGCCCTATGAATCCGTTTAAATAAGCTCGCATCTAGGTTAAACGCGCAGTATAATAGTAAAATAATAGACATCAAATTCTAATCCTAAATCTAATAATAAATCTATCTATTAATAAAAGAAAGTCGTATTAGTTACACTATTTATAACTCTAGAACGGCTGAACCGATTTGGCTGAATATTGGTGGAGAGGTAGCTTAAAATCTATACATACAGGTAAAAAAAATGAAGTGTCTGTTGAAATGTCTGTAATTTCAAATTAACAGCTTTTCACTTAATGCATATAAGGTACACATACATCAAAAACATTTTTTTTATTTTTATAAGTATCTGTCTCTATGTTCCGGGACAACACTGAAAGTCTGGACCGATTTATACGGGACTTTCATTGACAGGTAGTTGATGTTACAAGGAGTAATTTAGGTAAATTTTTTTAAAGTTAGGGTTCCGTGAAAAAATCCACCCATAAAATTGAACGCCGGTGAAATAGGGCATAGCTAATCGAGTATAAAACTATATTATTATTGAGCAGTATCTAGTCGTAAGTAAGAGAGCCGTGGTGGCCTCGGGGTTAGAGCAGTCGCCTGCTACGCAAGCGACGCTCCACGCCACGTGCCTTACGGTGAAGGAAAACATCGTGAGGAAACCTGCATATTTCTGAGAAGTAATTCAAAGACGTATGTTTAGTGCCTGAGACGGCGATAGACTCACCATCTGTCACGTTGGCACTTAATCATCTTCGGTGAAAAGTGGGTGTTGTGATTACAACACTTCTGCCTACCCCTTCGGGGAATACAGGCGTGAGCATATGTATGTATGCAGTATCTAGTATGTTAAGCGTCAATAAACGTCGGTGGCCAACTAGAGAAATAATAACGTGTAAATTTTAGCTTCATCCGTCGGTATGACGCCACAAAGCAATACCACAATCACCATTTTTTCCCCGAGGGTGTGCAGTAATGAAAACAAATGACAGATAACCACGCGTGCGCAATAAAATATTCAATTCATGGATGCACGAAAATAGAAGCGCGTATTGAATTTAATATCCGACGATACGTTTGGCTTTTTTTGTACCGTGAAATATGACTTCATAAAATTGAATTTGAATATTTGGAAACTGCTACAACTGTGATACAGTTATGACCTTTAGGTTTATTGTAAAAAGTCCATTTTAAGTACCAGGAAATCTCGTGCCCTTATAGCAAGTGCCCAAGATAGCAAAGAAGGTGAGAAAAAGATTCATAAAAACATATTTATGGAGCATCGCATTATATGGATGTGAGACGTGGACACTCACGCAAAGAGATAAGGAAAGGCTGCAGGCATTTGAAGTGTGGTGCTGGAGAAGGATGGAGGGTATAAGTTGGACAGAGATGGTCACAAACGACGAAGTATAAGAAAGAGTAGAAGAAGAAATAATGATAATCCGGACAATAGAAAACAGGAGGGGCAAGATGATTGGACACCTATTACGACATGACGCTTTCATCAAAAACATCATAGAAGGGAAGATAGAAGGAAAGCGTAGAAGAGGGAGACCAAGGATTAGTTATATACAACAGCTGAAGGAAAAAGTCAACGTCATGTCGTACAAGGAAGTTAAAGTTTTGGCGGACAAAAGAGAGGGTTGGCGATTGCTCTAAAATTAATGATGATGAATGTAGCACATTAATTCGATCGAAATACGATTTCCTTATCCCCTTAAGCTATATTTTATAGGGCCAGAATGGATTTACATACTAAAAATATACGTAATATTAAAAAAATATATATAGTTTGACGCTATTTGAGTAGCGAAACACAAATTTGGTTGGAGAGAGATTACCCCAACGGAAGCTTGGTACCAGGAGCGCATACATTTTAAGGAGTATAATTTACAAGCACGCCTAATGGAAGGAGCACATTACCAAGGCGTGTTTACGTATTAATAGAATGAGCTGACGCCAGGTGCTGTTCTCAAAGGTAATTGTTTAATAGCAAGGAAACTCATTTAAAAGCATGCGATATTTTAAGCGCCCTTCTGATAATAGATTTTTAAGAGGGACGTAAATGAATATCTTAAGTAACAAGGTTATTATTTATAGCTACCAGGGCCCCTACCAAAGGCTCTTATTGCCATGATAGTTTTACTCTTATTATGAGACAGATGTATAAGACGTGTATAAGTCTGTCACTGTCACACAGCTTTGGTTGGGCCCCAGAGATGCGGTGTTAATAAGGTTTGCTCTACAATGAGACGCTCACCTTTAGGTAATTAATAGTCTAAAAAATCTAGGTACAGCACGTAGGTAGATCATACCATTGATTTCAATTACGTAAGTTCAAATACATGCTCACGCCTGTATTCCCCGAAAGTGTAGGCAGAGGTGTTGTAACAACAACACCCACTTTTCACCGAAGATGAATAAGCGCCAAACGTGATAGATGGTGAGACTATCGCCGTCTCAGGCACTATAAATACACAGTAAAGCACGTGGTGTGAAATCACTACACATTTTTTTTTTGGTACAGGCCTCGCTGGGAATCGAACTTGCTCAAACCCGAAGGCTACCTTTCCTTAGATTTAAGTAATAAAATTAATTTGATAACAAAACAACGGCATAATCTATGATGGGCTTGTGGGGGCTGGTCATCTCAAGCTACGCATAAGTAGATGTACTAGATTTTTAGTTATGTTAATTTTTATCGACATTTGTGCATTGGAACATTGTCCATGAGCTCACGTTTTTTAAATTATTTATTTTGTATTCTTTAAATTGTATAATATTTTTGAAAAGAGTAATTACTGAGTTTCTTGCCAGGTTCTTCTCAGTAAAAGCAACCTTCCGAACCTGGCGGTAGCATGTATAATCCTGTATAATTATGTCATTCTGACGATTTGAAAGTACTTTGTAAAAAGTCTAATCGAATAAAGATACTTTTGACTTTGACTTTGATGGACACTTTGTTGAATGTTGTTAACATGCATTACACAAATGAATCAAATTGATCCACTCCCTTTGAACCCATGTCGCCCTAGTACCTACACCCTCCCCACGGTTCGAAATCGTTTTCCGAAAACAAATTAAAAAGCATAAAACACGATTCCAGTGCTCACCTCACTTAACCCTTTGCTGCGTCGCAATACAATTACTCTGACGATATTAACCCTCCGACCACCCTTGGGACTAAAACGCACTTAGTTGCAAAACGACCCCCTACCAAATTATGATGGATTAGTATCTGGTGACAGTGTTATTTGTACTCTAGTGCTGGCGAATAGTACAAGCACACGAGTGACAGATGCGGGCACAATATGTATATTCTAGTTTCATTATTCATGACATTTGACAGGTCTTTAGCATATTAAATATGTGAACTGTCCACACATTAATAGTGTGTGGACTTCTTTAAATAACGCAAAAATGTGTGATGACATTCACTCTGTTAATTGCGCTATTATTTCTTAAGTTTTGAAATCTTTGAGTTTTAATGTATACTAGCTGTGCCCTACGGTTTCACCCGCGTAGATTTAATATCATTCCCGCGGAACCGTAAATGCTTTTTTGATAAAGTAGCCTAAGTTACACCTTGTAATATTAGCTAGACGCCAGTGAAAGTTAAAAAATAAAAAAGTTAAAATCGGTCCCGCCGTTTTATAGATTACCCCGAACCAAAAAACAGACAGACAGACATAGAATTTTTTTTAAATTCAATTTTTAAGTGAGTATCTGTATATACTTACATATTCATTTAGTGAAAAACTGTTATTTTGGAATTACAAACAGACGGTTCAATTTTATTTATCTGTAAAGAGTATAGAAATAGATGTACAGATAGATATAGATGACGATTTATATAACATTGGTGTTGTTATGACCCCCGCGTGGCGGGCGACATGTTACATTTTGTTACGTCAAACTATTTTCTAGTTGCCAAAACATTATTGTGATTGTGAACTTTGTGCACTCCTAAACATATAGTCTATTGATATTTAGTTTATTTATTGAAGCCGTGGTGGCCTCGGGGTTTGAGCAGTCGCCTGCTACGCAAGCGACGCAAGTTCGAATCCCAGCGGGGCCTGTACCAATGAGTTTTTCTAAAAAACTTATGTGCAGTTATTTCACACCACGTGCTTTACGGTGAAGGAAAACATCGTGAGGAAACCTGCATATGTCTGAGAAGTAATTCAATGACGTATGTAAAGTGTCTGAGACGGCGATGGACTCACCATCTGTCACGTTGGCACTTAATCATCTTCGGTGAAAAGTGGGTGTTGTGATTACAACACCTCTGCCTACCCCTTCGGGGAATACAGGCGTGAGCATATGTAGTTTATTGATTCGTAAGAAGCGACTCTAGCTATTTAATACAGATTACCTATGAAAAACAGTAATTAATATCTTCTAAATTCTAAGCTGGCTCTGTCTCCCAAGCATGTTTTTTTGGATATTTGCAAACACAATATCCGCTTATAGTAATTTGGAACTCTGGAAAGATCGCATCCCCGCGGGACCGTTTGTTCTCTCAGTTTTTACTAAATTAAAATAGGGTTGACAACTAAAATTTGCTTCATCCTTGATTGTTACCAATCGCAAGTGTAAGCGGTAAAAAAATTGTTCATCTCTCATATGGTCCATTTTAAGTTTCCATCAGGTGAAATGTCGGCTCAATCTGCATCTACACTACTATTATAAAGAGGAAAGATTTGTATTTTTGTGTGTATGTTTGTAATGAATAGGTTAAGAAACGACTTGACCGATTAGAAAAAATATTTCAGCAATGGATAGCTACATCATCAGCGAGTAGCATAGGCTATGTTTGATCCCCGTACTCCCACGGGAACGCGAATCACGCGAAATAAAAATAAAATAAAGTTGATTAAATCAGTGAAGACTGGAATAAATTATCAGGTAACTGCCCATTTTTAAAACTAATTTTTTGAACGATGCTATTCAGTAACGTTTGCAAATTATTTTGCGCTGCTCGCTAACTTTGTATTTTAATATATTTTATGAATTCACTTTTAAATATTGTAGGTAAGAGCCATTGATCCATCTAAGTAAATAAATAATGGACCAAAATATAAAGAGACAACCCTATTTGTAAGGCTGAGTCCACACCCGCTTGTTTCTGTTGGACTCATAAATCACCCACCTAATGTATCGAAATGACGCACCAGCAAGTGCGTTACGACCCTTACACAAGTTTTCCACGGTAATGTGTTCTAACATCATACATACAAGGTCGAAAATGCAAAAAAAAATGAATAGTACTTTGACTTCCCGCTAGAGGAATATATGTTTTATTCAACAGTAAATAGAGTTCAACTTGATTCGTATCAAGACAAGACAATCGCAGTTTGATGCGAGAGGAGTAACGTACATTGCGAATATGCAATGTTTACCATTATACATACATTTGGGGATTCTTAGCACCTTTGAAATAAGGTTGAAATTGCTTTGTACATTTGGTTTTCAAGGGAAAGAGTATTATGGATTTACAGTAATCCACATGAAAGCTTTCGGATTAGCGTTTGATGACATCATTATTTTCGAAAGTCGATGGTGTAGTCATGTTTTTTTCATTTTAAGTGAAGTGATTTATGGTCCCTCACGCAATTTGGTAAATAATATTTCTTTTACAAGGTATTAAAGTACCGTAATTTACTCATAATGTTGCAGAGTGTTGTTTGGAGTATTTCGAGATAAGACAGAGCTCTAAATAATTAGTATCTCGGCTGTTTTAGTCATTGAATAAAACCCGTAATTTATTCATCACGAATGTGTACCTGACTCCTTGAGGTATCATCTTATATCTTTAAACGAGCAATTCTTGTATATATATAATCAGAATCTCGGAAACGGCTCCAACGATTTTTATGGAATTTAGCATGTAGGGGGTTTCAGGGGCAAAAAAAATATCTAGATAGGTTTCATTTATGGAAAACATCGTTTTGACCATGTTCTCAGGTCCTGAAAAACTCGTAAAATATCATTACAATACGACAGCAAATTTTGCCGTCCGCTGTCAAGTTATGGTAGCTCAAAGGTGAGGCTTCCAGCTCACGGGGCGATAACGAAACTAGAGTACCCCGATTCGAGATTGACGTTTAATGGTAAAAGTTATTTTTCTGCCTACATATATGAGAAAACGTCAGGTTACTATTAAATGCATGATGATGAAGCTCCACACCAAACAGCATCACCAAAACATAATAATTCAAAAGACCAACCGAATTACTTTCTAATAACTCGCACAAATCCTTAAAATCGCATGGGACGAGCGTGTCAGCCAGCTCTTACTTCTTAAGCACTGCATCCCAGTTGAATTTGAACCCTACCTGCCTTATAATAAGCTCTTCTGTAACAGCAACATTGACTATGATCATTGCAAAAGTAACATTTCGCGAAGGATCAGTGTGTTATACAATTTTGAATTCTATAGCGTTAGAGACATGGTTTGAATGAAGTGTAAGGAGGTAAATTCGGTCCCTTGTTTTAATTTTCCGGACCAGCGGGCTCTATCGGACGGAGATTGGAGTCGCAGATGCACGCAGAATGTCCATTTGAATGATACAATGTATCTAACTACATACATACATATGCTCACGCCTGTATTCCCCGAAGGGGTAGGCAGAGGTGTTGTAACAACAACACCCACTTTTCACCGAAGATGATTAAGTGCCAACGTGACAGATAGTGAGTCCATCGCCGTCTCAGACACTATACATACGTCTTTAAATTACTTCTCATAAATATTCAGGTTTTTTCACGATGTTTTCTTTCACCGTAAAGCACGTGGTGTGAAATCACTGTACATAAGTTTTTTAGAAAAACTCATTGGTACAGGCACCGATGGGATTCGAACTTGCGTCGCTTGCATAGCAGGCGACTGCTCTAACCCCGAGCCACCACGGCTCTTCCAAAAAGACAATTGGAACGAAAGTAACGAAAAGAGGGTTCCAAATCCGCATTACCGAATCTGATTGCGTTTGAAAAAGTTGCTCATAAATTACCCACGATCACTCATTGAACCTACACTACTAAATTCAAGAGGAAAGATCTGTATTTTTGTGTGTATGTTTGTAATGAATAAACTCAAAAACTATTATGCTGAATTCAAAAATTATTTCACCATTGGAAAGCTACATCATCAGCGAGTAACATAGGCTTTATTTTATCCCAGTACTCCCACGGGAACGGGAACAACGCGGGTGAAACTACGTGACGTCCGCAAGTGCTTTATATATTCATTTAATTTCAGAAAAATACGAACGGAAGCGTATTTGCTCTGTTATTATCGACAAACGTGCAAATCACTAAACCAAAAACATGTCTTATTTCACAAAATGGAATGCTTTAACTGTGCCATAGACAAACAAGTAATCAAGTAGTATTATTTTGAATGAACTCCGATACGCGTAGGTGCATCATTCGCATAGGGTCCAGACATAATCCGCACTCCCGGGACTCGTAACGTGAGACTACAGACAAATAGATAATACGTTTTTATTTGTATGTATTAGGGGTGGTATGTTTGAGACGAAATATTGACTTGGATTGCATGTTCTTACATTTTATCTATACTAATATTATAAAGAGGAAACATTTGTATGTATGTTTGTAACGAATTGGCTCAAGAAGTAATGGACCGATTTTTAAAATTATTTCACCATTTGAATGTTACCTTATCATTGATTAATATAGCTATATTTCATATAAACTGGGAACGGGAACTACGCGGGTGAAACCGCGTGACGTCCGCTAGTTGATAATATGTTACTACGTAAGACTTACTAAGGCTTCGCTGAGCCCATGGGGGGTTCAGCAAAACAGACAACCAACAGAATATATCGACGAAAAATATTATACTTATATAAGGTATTAAAACATACTATTATTTTTTGTAGAAAAAACAAAAATTAATTTTATAGGTTTTGAACTTTTGGCCACCTGGGCCACACGCGCATGACGCACTTTTTGCCCCTGCTCATTCCATGCTTGATGAGTTGCAATATTACGAAATTGAGGATAAGTATATACATTCAGGCATAATGTCATTTATTTAAATATATGTAGACATGTGATGGCTGGCATTTGTAAAATATTCATCATACATACACACATATGTACATCATACGCCCACACCTGTATTCCCCGAAGGGGTAGGCAGAGGTGTTGTAATAACAACACCAACTTTTTTTTTCACTTCGAAGTTGAATTAGTGCCAAAGTGACAGATGGTGAGTCTCAGAAATATGCAGGTTTCCTCACGATGTTTTCCTTCCCCGTAAAGCACGTGGTGTGAAATCACTTTACATAAGTTTTTTAGAAAAACTCATTGATACAGGCCCCGCTGGGATTCGAACTTGTCACCACGGCTCTTAAAATATTCACCTACAAATAATGTCTCTAGAGTGTAAAATAAGGTAAACTAAGTGGACTATGGAAAGGAATGTCCATTTTAATTATAAACACGGCGATGCATACATCTCTACTTAAAGTTATGGTTATTGTTGATATAAATTAACTTGAGGAGACGAGATGGTTGTGATTTGATAAAGATCTCACTGTCTTCTAAGAATGCCACATTGGAGTGCATTGGAGCTAAGCGTGGGATCATCAACTACTATTATAGATATATGGAGATACTCATTACCTTCATCTGACTTTTTTAAATACTAGCTTACGAGACACGGTCTCACCCGCACAGTTCCCGTTCCCGTAAAGGGATAAAATAAGGCTATGTTACTCGCTGATGATGTAGCTTTCCAATGCTGAAAGAATTTTAGAATTCAGCATAATAGTCTTTGAGTTTATTCTTCATAATAGTAGTGTAGAAAAATTATCGGGGATATTAACCTTTCTAACTTTCTTACGGGTTGCCCAATTCCCTCTATAATGGTTTAGTAGGTCAATGACTGGCATTCGCGACATACTTGTGAACTGGTGCTGTTTGTGGTCTTCTCAAGCTACATACTATGTTAGGAAACTTCCGAACCTGGCGGTAGTATGTATAATTCTATTTAATCATGACATTCTGACGATTTGAAAGTACTTTGTTAAAAGTGTAATTAAATAACGATATTTTTACTACAAATTTGACAAACAGTTCTAGCTATGATAAGCGGTTACTGCGGCAACGAGGACCGTCTCAAATTTCATCTTTTACAGATCACAGTAGGAATTTGTTATCTATGTTATTTTCGTGGGTGAGGTATCTATCAGCTTTCAGAGTTAATCCACCTTCATCATCATCTCCCTGGCCTTATCCCATACATTGTTGGGGTCAGAACTTGATTCAACCCGATGTGGCTGATCACCTGATTTTTATACGAAGCCTCCGAAAACTGTCATCTGACCTTCGCAACCCCTTTTACGAGGAAAATCTGTGATCTGGGTTAAACCAGTTGTCAGACTATTTTAGGTCTCCGACTGACCTGTAACGATTGCCAAAGATGATAAAATGGCAACCGGAACCTACGGCTTAACGTGCTCTCCGAGGCACGGAGGGAACTCGGGCGGTCACCCATCCAATTACTGATATGCGCAATAGTAACTGTGCCACGAGCTCCTCATTTAATTGGACAGATTAATATTAAGAAGACTTTTACTAGCAACATTATAGTTCTATCAATAGTACGGGAAGAGTAGTGGTAATTGGGCTACATTGAATTATATACGAAGGTGGTGTTAAGAATCGTGTAAATTGATAAACAAAGCAGTTACATTATCATATTCTCATCAAATGCGCGAAGTTACGATGTACTAGGACAACACTAGGATCGTTGAGGTTTCACAAAGTACGGGACTAAGAGTTTGCACCGTTGCATCAACGTACCAGTAATATGATACTTACCATATATCAAGGGTTTTATCTAGAGAATCTTACAAATATACATACAGACTGTTATCGGAGATCGGCATGTCTCGCGTGGAAATTATCAGGTTGCACCAACTTACCTGGAAAGAATAAAAATAATTTTAGCTACATGGTATATAAAGTTATTTATGTATATTATTACAATGTTGTTAGCGTAGTTTGATTTTATTAATCGACTACCTCTTATAGCTAACAACAAATTCAAAAATATCTTAAAATGATTAGACTTTTAGCAAAATATTTTCAAATCGTCAGAACGACATGATTATACAGGATTATACATGGCTTTTACTGAGAATAACCCGGCAAGAAACTCAGTAATTACTGTTTTCAAAAATATTATTATTACTAATACAAAATATATAAGCCTGTATGACAAAATAGGCCAGGATCAATTGGAGCAGACCTTAGTTGGTTGGAATGAAACACCGTAACTTTAGCAGTCCTGGTATTTAATGGATCGACCACTGGTATTGGTTTAGGCACAACTTAAAGTATGTAATTGAAATATATACGTAAATTAAGGAGAATCTCTACATCGAGATGTAGAATAATACAGCGCCATCTTGTGAGAAGATTACTACTTATATTTTAAACTACGTTAAACAAGCCCAAGGACACAGTTCCGCAAAAGTCGATAAAAATATATAGAAACTTATAGTAGGTATAATTGACTTGAGATGACCAGCCCCCACAAGCAGCAACTGTTCACAAGTATGACGGGACTGGCAGCCATCGATCTAGCTTTATTTACTTAATAGCTAGCCGGTTGTTTTCGAAGCGGTGGAAGCTTAGAGATTGTCATAAGTGCCTTACCCGGGACTAAGCTGAACAAATCATAAACCTCCTTTTCACTTCGCCGTAGTCAGGTAATACATTATTTTCATTTTCATACATAACATATTCAGCTTCAAGTATTTCTCGGTGGTCGCCTCACATAATGAAGCACTTGTTAAAATAACAATTTGAATAGTTAACAGTTAACACTGTAGATAGCCGATATCTAAGGCGGGTTTTACGAGTGTTACCTAATTCCAAGCCCGGGTTAATATATCACTTAATTACTTTAATTGACGCCTGTTTTATCTACGAAACAGCTACTATAAAATGAAGCAACATTTTTTATGACATAGTTAGTGTATGACGAAACGAAACGCTGTTTGAAATAATTACATCCTTTACTGTTTTTTAAACTGTCTATAAGAAACTACATATTCCCGTGTATGTGCTCACGCCATCCGAGAAAGGTCCACTGTGTCCATCATAGTTCTAATGTGTGACGTCATATACATCTCTTGATAAGAGTTGAACTATCATGGCTATAAGAAGATCATGGTAGGTTTCCTTATGATATTTGAATTCACCGTGTGAAATTACTGCAGTAAAGTTTTCAGAAAAATTCATGGGCCGATGGGATTCCACGGCCACCACTGTTCATACGACAAACGCATGGATTATTTTTATTTGTAGAACCACAATGCATGCATCCGTTGAGCATACACGGACTTTGTGAGCACACCCATATAAATAACGTCAACAGTCGGAGAACAATCGATGATCCATGACGGTGTGTCACCAACCAGTCAACGCTTCCCACCACACAAAAAAAAACAAACTTAATATATCAAACCGAAACAATAGAGCGACATCACCGATACCGCATCGCACGCCGACTCACTCACATATATCAAAAACTGGGATAAAAACAAAAAGAAATACTCGAGCAGATAACTCGAAAAACCAACATCGAAAAAAATACGTGACGGGCATTAATTAAAACGGACCCACAACCAGGAATCCAGAAAAACAAAGAGGTTAAACAAACCTTCACAGTGGGATCCCTCGCAATGATCATCATCTCACATTTTTAATCATCGGACATAAAACTTTTGCTGGCGATTGAATCGCGACTTTAGTGTGTCGTGTTAGAGATGGTAATGTCGGGAGGTCGATAGCACATTTATCGATATAAAAGCTGTTGAAAATTATTTTTTGGTTGGATTGTCACCGTTGTTTTAATGGTATTACGCACTGAGGAAGGGTTATCTGGCCGGTCCGATCTCGGGCGCAGGTAAACACCATGATTGATTGGACACGAACAGGCAGTTTTATGTCCGCTCTCGAGTGTCGTCGACTTAGGGGCACCTTATTAAATTAGTGGCGTTCGATCATTCACAAACTGGCAATTAAAGCAATTTTATTGTTGAATAACAACGGATTTGTTGATTGAATGAAATGTTGGCCATATACATACAGCCAGAACCAAAAAGGCTTGTTTGAATAACGAATGCATTTTTGATCGTCTATATCAATACCATACCTACTAACTGTTAATAATACGCGAGTTTTTTTGACAGATTTAATTGACATTTTGTAATAGACGGCTTTGTCATTTAGGATGAAAAATGGAGAAGGGCTTTTTTTTGCTTGATCAAATTAGTTTATAATTGTAAATATTTTAACTAAATTTATCAATATGCGTTTCCTTTACATAAATAAATTAACATAAGAAAATGCTAGAACAGTCTAGAAAAAAAGATTTGTATTCTAAACAAGCTTCCGTCTGCAGCTTTGCTCGCATCTTATTACGGATTCCTAATTATTAACGACTAGCTGTACCCTGCGGCTTCACCCGAGATGGACAGAGATGTAAATGTTTTTTTTTTATATCTGTACTGTATAATACTTTCATATGCATTTAGTGAAAAGCTGCTATTTTGGCATTACAAAAAGACACTTAAATTTTAGGCAAGAATATCTGAAATCGATATTTTTAAAGTTTATTCGTTACGAGCAAACATACAAATATTTCCTCGTTATAATATAAGTCTAAATGTGAAGACTTAAAATGCATGCATAAAACGTTCTGTTATATTTTTTCATCAAAAACATCCCCTTGACGTAGTCAATAAAACTATATATAAAACGCGATACAAGAGCGAACAGACGGACCGACAAACAAAGGCTGTCAACACAATCGTCACCGCAGTACCAGGGGATTATGACGGACAAACAGACAAAAGAACATCAACGCTCGTTGAGTGGAGGGTGTTTTGTTAAAAAGTAAGAGTACAGAGGGCTTTGTTGGTATAGTAGGCCGTGTGTTGTGTAATAGGGTATCATGTTGTAGATATGTCAGTTTTATTATACGGTTGAAGTGTTTGTATATTCATGCGTCCCTATTACAGTGATACAGAAGTAGTCACGAGTTAAGAGCAAGCTGGGAAAGTCAAAAGCTTGAAGACGTGAAGATGAAGAAAAATAGGGTATATTACACTCTGGCCCACTAAAATAAGTCCCGAATTCTTGGTGCTACATTGCGGTCTTCTCAAAAAATCTTCCGACACTGTGCCCCGAAGTACTTTGCATGTAGAATGAGGAGAGGACCATCTCGTAACGATCAATCAGCGGCCTAATGGATTACGATAGCACGAGAATTGTTGCTAAAAAAATCTACATTAGATGAAGAAGCACCAAATTACATAAAATTAAAAGTTATAAAAAAATATATGCTCACACCATCCCAGAAGGGGTAAGCACAGGTGTCGTAATAACAACACCCATATATCACCGAAAATTAAGTTTCTATGTAGGATAACTCCATTGCCTTCTCCGGCGCTATACATACGTCTTTGAATTACTTCTCAGACATGTAGGTACCCTAACAATGTTTTTTTCACCGTAAAGCACGTGGTGTGATATCACTGCACATAAGTTTTTAGAAAACCTCTTTGGTACGGGCTCCACTGGGATTCGAACTTGCGTTGCTGGTGTAGCAGTCGACTGCTTGATTGTTTATGGCGAGACTCATTTGATGAAACCCAGGCTCTACATCTTCAATCGCTAGTTTATCGACAGTTTATCATTACAATCAAAACTAAAATATTTAGAAGATACTAAACGAGAACTGTGTCCATGGGCTTATATATATATTTTCTATGATTTATATTGTATTACTACAAGCTGTAAAATATTTTTTTTAAAAGAGTAATTACTGAGTTTCTTGCCAGGTACTTCTCAGTAAAAGCAACCTTCCGAACCTGGCGGTAGCATGTATAATCCTATGTAATCGTGTCTTTCTGACGATTTGAAAGTACTTTGCAAAAAGTCTAATCGAATAAAGATATTTTTGAATTTGAATTTGATTTTGAGTTTGAGAGATCATGAACACAGAAAAACATAATACTCCGTTACAAAACTACTATCAACCGTCACGTGATCTCCTACACATATCACACAATGCAATATTGCATTACCTCACGTTTGTGTACAGATGGATAAGAAAGGGCCGCACAAAAGGTGAACAATGGCCGAAAGGGATTTGAGAAGAGATTTGGATTCAAAAGGATCTCAAACAGCATTGTTTCTGCAAAACTTCACGTTTTGAGAGGTGAGGCAACTGGTCTTGTCGGGGTGAGGTGCCACTGCAAGCGGCACGCCATTTCTACCTACAATGCTGTTTTGTATTTCTGTGTGGATATCTTCAGATCAATCCATGTACCAACTTAAAGACCGAAATAATTTCCAAACAAATCCCAAGAATTGTTTTCAATCACTAATTATTAAATTTGTTCTGCTGTAATCTAAAAGCTTAACAAGTGCAGTGAAAATGTTGTAATAAGCTTAACGAGGTCAGCGCTCATCACTCGTGTCGGCACCTGTAGCTATTAATGTATTAGACAAACGCAAAGACCATAATTCGCACGCTCCTACTCTTCACACTCTAAAAATGGCTACAATAAAACTCAAGACATGACTCAAACCCACGACCTCCGCAGACCTACAACTGAGTACTGGAGTGATCTACCTAATAGTTCCTTCCTTGTTCTTGTGGTATTAAGAGTCGATTTGTATGACTAGAATTTATAGATATGCATTAAGAAATCGCCGAGTTTCGCCGCGACTCGACTCGCAAGTGTCTATTCAAAAACGCTGGAATCGCGACCACAGCCTTACCTCGGATTTACTGAAGGCTTTACTCGTCGGTTCGTCTTTGTGAAGGGCCTGCTAAAGGGCGTGTGATTGTTAGTACCCGGTAATGGGTATTTTTTGCGCGTGCGCGATAAAAAGGCGGCGTTTACGTACACGCATGGTAAAGCGTTAAGGTTTTTTTTTTTAATATATTATTGTCCAAAGCAAGTCTGCGTTCAGCAATGGAGTGCGTAAATTAAATGGGTCGAAAAAAACAAATACTTTATTATATTAGGTAGGTAGGTTTATTTTATTAGCTGATATTACATACGTTTCCTTTATTTTATATGTACATTAAACCTACTAAGAACCAGCCTATTATCGATAACATCTCGAAACGTTGTAACCCAACACTGTACTGAATCCGGCCGAGTGAATTTATGAAATTCAGTGGATCGGAACAAAACGCGGCGGTGTATAATAGTGTTGTCCGTTGGCGCGTGAATATCGATAGTCGATAAGGAGACAAAGGTCGGTAACAAAGCGGTGCTGGGGTAATCAAGATATCAGTGGCAGGCGCGAGACACGAGCGGCAGCGGGTAGGAGTAAGTACTGTTGAGACATTTTTCAATACTTATACAACACCAAATATTTTTTTTCATTTAGTATGTGTCTTTTTACGCGATAATTACTATTTCACATGTTTATCAAGATTTAATAACGGTAGACTTTTTGCATGAATTTTGATCTGGCGATTCGAAAAGCCCCTTATTAGTAAGATAAATTCGTCAGAGACAAGCTTTAAACACGACGACATTGGGGCGTCCATCAGAAAAGTCACATTAACATTGCTAAAATCGATAAATGTGTAAATGGCAGGCGGTCCTTCTGTCTAGCATATTGCCCTCGCCATCATTCTTCAGCAGCTAAGCATCTCATAGTAACCAAGTGAATCGTTTGTTGACAATCACTTGGACCACAGCCAACCACGGCATGCGTCGACGCAGCGTTGTGCGGCGCAGCGAAGCGCACCAGTCACCAGACCCGAGGTAATGCGGCCGGCGCCGGCGCAACACCGGACAAGCAACCTTGATCCTGCTATTTGACCAATTATGATAAAGCCCTTCGCTTTCTGGTTGTTAAGCATACTTTAGACTAGTGGTGGACGAGGAAATAAGAAACTGACCGTAGACTTTCTGTGATGGAGAGAAGAGAGTGGACCGGTAGACCGAATGTCGTCGAATTGTTTCGCCTCGCTAAACATAGAGACAAATGTTTGGTGTTCTTACAATTACACCCACATTTTGCCAGCCTAGTAACCGAGCACTAATCCTAACGCCGAGCTGCTAATGGGAAATTACAGATGGAAAAACCCTATAACTCTTAGCTCGACCCGAGGATCGAAGCCAAGACCTCGCGTTCCCCTTGCGGCTTCTAGACAAACGAGGCTATCGAAAATATAATATGCTGTTATAAGCTGCAGAACCAAATTAGGTAATTATTGACTTTTAAAATTGTCACTGCACAGTCATTATAATATCTATAGGTATACTAATTATGAATATATTCAAATAATTTCAAATTGTGTCCACCGTTCGGAGACATCGTCGTAGCTTTAGTGGTCACATATAAAATGCTAATTGAGTTTGTCTCGAGTCTAATCATGTATGAACTATGATTTTTAAAGAGAGAGACCTCCCGTGAATGAACGAGTTCTGATGTAGGTATGATTTAGACCGTGGGCAAACATTCTTAATGGGGGGCCAGAAAGTATAAGGAATTTCGGATTAGGGCCAGAATTGTCTACAGTATAAATATTATCCTAGTGTCCGCGAAGGAATATTTTTAAATTCCTTTTTAAGGGCCGTCCCTAGAATTAAATTCACTCCTGGACCAAATTAGTTTCAGACGTTTACTAGTGATAAGATATGAGGCATATACACACATTCCCATTATAAAATAAATATGGATTATATATGTAGTAAGTGTAAAATGAAAAATAGTGTGATAAGAGACAGTTGCAAGTTGAAGAATGATGTGGTGACCAGAATTGAAAAAAGTATGTTGAGATGGTTTGGACATATCGAAAGGATGAGTGAAATTTATAGAGCGAATGTGACCGGAAGTGTCGGTAGAGAGCGTCCAAGGAACAACTACTATGACCAAATTAATAGTATTTTTCAGAAAGGTCAAATTCGGAGCACTCGTAACCGAAGAAAGTGTATGAAGAGATGCATGAATGTGGATGAGGCGAAACAAATATCTCTGCCTGCCCTTATAGGATACAGGCGTGAGCATATGTATGCAAGTGTAAAATTTTATGGTTAGCTGTCATTGTGCATTCGTGCAAAGTGGCCTGTAAGCAATATCTATTACCAAGACAAGTATCTCTTAAAGTTAAATTAAACGAGTACAAACGAACCCCCAGAGCGGTTCGTAGGATCCAGTTTTAAAAACGACATCCGCTTATAAATTCACTTCAAACATTCATAAATAATTTCAAGTAATTAAAAGCTTAAGACACTGGCGAGTAATTTTGCGCCCCGTTGTGATTTTACGTTTCCATGTTGAATACCACAGACTGCGACAGCGATACGCGACAGGCACCAATATTATTGCTTGTCGCCTCTTTTGATTGAAGATTTTAATCATAAGCTTGACATAGTTCGAACTTGATTTCTTCGATGTTAGAACTTTTAGGCCGAAAGGATAATAGATTTCAGTAGAGTCGCTTTTGCTAGACGAATTTTGCAAACAATTCGACATTCATCATAATAACCTAAGCTTAATACAAACTACCGTCAAGTATTTGTATAACAACCCTGTTGCTTATCGCTGTCGTTGGCTCGAGAATACCACCGTTATCAGTGTTGCACCTAGTCGATAAAACAGGCGAGTTATTATCGACATGTTTATGCGACATCACTGCGGGCGTAACTTTGTCCCCGCCTACATGCAGTACGAGCCCGTGTAATGACTCTGTCCTTTTCTATCCACTCTCTAAAGTCAGATACAGTGCAACTAATGGATTTTTTTATATTATCAAACAGAGACTATCACGGGGTAGGCAGAGAGAAAATAGATCATTTATTTTGACTTTCAATGTAGCAATTCCATAATACCTTTTGTCCGCAACTTTTAAGCATTCAGCCCATTCTCGTAAGAGCATATTATCTCTATCAAAATTTTCAGCATAATAGCTTCAATGGTGCATCAAAGGGGTTGCGAAGTTCAGATGGCTGTCGCTTCGCATAAAAATCAGCCCATCGGGTTATTTAGCGCTTATTATCGCGTTAGTATACCCTAAGTTTTTTTATTAAAAGTAGCCTAAACTTTCATCCCCTATTTTATTCCCTTAGGGGTAGAATTAATTAAAATCCTTAGCGGATCCTGCCTACGTTGTAAAATATACCTGCATGCCAAATTTCAGCCCGATTCGTCCAGTGGTTTGGGCTGTGCATTGATAGATCACTATGTCAGTCACCTTTGAGTTATATACATCTAAAAGATTTGCCTTTGTGAGATATCACCAAACTCTAAAGCCAAAACAGGCAGTTTCCAATTTAAGCGCACGATTAATTTAATAGCTCCTTAAACGCTGTATTTGTGGAGCAGCTGTTGGCACTAATATTTGTGTGTTTTTTATAGACTCGTTGACAGATGGCGGCCGTGAATCATCGGATGATACTAATGGGTGGGATTAGTATGGTTTAGACCGGCTTTGTGACGATTTGTGGTGCTCGTGTGGTAGGTTAAGTCTCGAGGATAGGAGGCTGCAAGGTCGTGAGTTGATATATTATGTGGCTTTAGATCGAATGCTAGTTGCGGAAGCTTTCACGTTTGACATAACTAATGATTCTAAGAAAGTTTTCCATCTTTAGAATCAAATGTCATTGGATTAAAATCTAATTTCGTTTGCCAATTCAATATGACAATTTGTCTTTACGTCATCTGACGTATAGCGATAAACACGCACTAACCACAATATAAATATCATCTTACTACAGCTCAGTCGAAATTACAAACTCACACAGACGCGCATATCTACGAAATAATTAGCGGTAATGTCATGTCAGTAATGGCTGTCACGTCGTGGCAGATCAGCTATACTTCAGTTACGCGTTTTATAAATATTTTTCTTAACTTCAAATCGTTAAATCGATATTATTACAGTAAATATTATAAACCTTAAGAGTAGAAGACAAACCTCACACTGCCACACCTGATGCTTGAAATAAGATCAGTTCCATCAATTGTTCTTATTTCAAGCATCAGGTCTTAGTTCCATACTGCTTGTAAGGTATTATATTTATACTGTGCACTTTGAAAATTATAAAATGATCTGTTGATAAAATTTTAAATACCATCTTGTCCGCTAACGAGATGAGCGATCAATAATGCAGATGTATATATATAGATGATAATATCTCTAAAATTCTTTCAGAAGCAAATACTAATAGATAGGTACAGATAATGTTGATGAATACCGTCTGTAACGCACGAACAGCGATGAACAACGCATTACGATGAAGAGTTTGAAAGTAGGTAGGTAAAAGATAACGATAAACAATGGTCAGACATTATCACACAGCGCCATCTAGTAACAAACTAAAGCATGTAGCGTGGGTACCAGGAAGCGTATATTGCGCTTAAACCCTTTTAACGGGACACATTGCCCTGACAGAGAGCCGTCGTGGCCTTGAGCTTTTAGCAGTCACCTGCTATGCAAGCGAAGCAAGTTCGAATCCCAGCGGGGACTGAGTTTTTCTAAAATCGTATGTGCAGTGCGTTCACATCACGTGCTTTACAGTGAAGGAAAACATCGTGAGGAAACCTGCATAGGTCTGAGAAGTAATTGGCACGTTGGCACTTAATCATATTCGGTGAAATGAGGGTTTTACAGCCTACTTTCTGGGATGGCGTGAATATATTTATTTTTTTACATTCCCTGATGTCTGGGGATAGAACCAAATATACCTAGTACCATAACATAGTAGGTATATCTACTATTCACTAACAGAGATACGGTTCCGCTGTTTTATATAGGTAATAAGGTCAGCCTTCAACTTAACTCAGTTCGATAAGTCTATTTAATTCTGTAAAACGATATTGCACTGGACTTAATGTATGATGTATAGAGGGATGAGGACCATGTTGCCAAACAAGTTTTGTTTAGTAGATACTACCTAGAAACGTTGGATTACAGAATATGATGGCTGATAGATAAATGGAAGAAAATAACCGTTTAGACGACCACAAATAAGGGCAGGAGGATGATGATGACAATGTATGAAAAAGTGGGCTTCCTCGCTATGAAGACATACATAGAATTTTTTTGATGGGGCACGGTACTTAGTAGAATCTACTTTATTCTTTTGGACTGTCAAAATATAATTTTGCCGGCCTCATACTATGAATGTCGAAGGACCGTCGGCGAGCCGGATTAAATACTATCGCGGGAAGGGGCTGGACTGCAGGCTGTACTTTGCCCATCACTGGTGGTAATGTCGCATTTGTACCGCGTAAGGATTTACATGTAATTCAATGTCACGCACCAGGAGTGCATCAGTGTGCAAGAAGTCACCGAGAGGCGTGACCAAAGCGGGCGCGTGTCAGCCGCGTGTCGCTGTGTCAGCTATTGTACGCTTCGATGATGACACACGCCGGAATCAACTGGTTAATTATGTCACATCTATGTGATTTATTAGCTTTTGTTACATACATATGCTCACGCCTGTATTCCCCGAAGGGGTAGGCAGAGGTGTTGTAATCACAACACCCACTTTTCACTGAAGATGATTAAGTGCCAACGTGACAGATGGTGAGTCCATCGCCGTCTCATACACTTTACATACGTCATTGAATTACTTCTCAGACATATACAGGTTTCCTCACGATGTTTTCCTTCACCGTAAAGCACGTGGTGTGAAATCACTGTACATAAGTTTTTTAGAAAAACTCATTGGTACAGGCCCCGCTCGGATTCTAACTTGTGTCGCTTGCGTAGCAGGCGACTTCTCTAACCTCAAGGCCACCACGGCTTTCTTTCTTTTTAGCTTTTGTTGTTTTTCACAATAATAAAAAAACCTCATCCATATATTTAAACGGTTTGAATTGAAGTCGCCATTTTCGTATATGTTTAGTCTGTTTGAACGCATAGTTCTTCTAAACTACTTTACGGGTCTTGATATTTGTGGATATTAGAGATGATGGAAAACTAAGAGGTGGCCTTGAGGTTTAAGCAGTTACCTGCTACGCAAGCGACGCAAGTTCGAATCCCAGCGGGGCCTGTACCAATGAGTTCATCTAAAAACTTATAAGCAATGATTTCACACCACGTGCTTCACGGTGAAGGAAAACATCGTGAGGAAACCTGCATATTTCTGAGAAGTCATTCAATGACGTATGTAAAAGTGTCTGAGACGGCGATGGACTCACCATCTGTCACGTTGGCACTTAATCATCTTCGTTGAAAAGTGGGTGTTGTGATTACAACACCTCTGCCTACCCCTTCGGGGAATACAGGCGTGAGCATATGTATGGAAAACTGAACAACAGCAAAATACAGCCCCAAACAAAACATATCTAGCCGAGCTGCAATGCACTTAGACATAACCCAATAACGGTTAATGCAATAAGGGTATAAATGAAAACTAATGTCAGTGCAGTGTCCCGGAAACTGAGCACAATCTAATTACGCCTCCCTTTGTGTCTGCTCCCCTGGTAGATGCACCCTTGTGGGGATGCTGGGCTCTTGAGAAATTACTTTCTGATATAATGCAGAGTCAAGAGCCATACTATTAGATGATTGCTTGTGTTCTAATACTTATATAGCTTGAATTTTACTGCTTGTGGGACTTGGATCGGAGTTTCTTGACGTGTCTTCTCAGAAGGTAGACAAAGTAATATTCTCTCGCGCTTGCGCTAATAGAAACGATATATTTTTATGGAAATGACATTAAACAGTCACGTGACATATGTCATTCCCGTACATTTTGTATCGTATCTACCAAAGCGTGATGCCGCAAATTGCCCCTCGGTTCTTATTCGTTTATATATTATGTACGTTTATATATTCTAAGCCTACTTTAGTTAGTAAATTATTAAAGTAACGAAAATTTGTGTTTGAAAAAAAACAATTCGATACTGTAACTATTGATTTTTGTTCGTTTGAGAGGTTCCGCTTTCGAAGGAAAGAAAATTTTCAATAAAACATCCAGTTTTCACGTCATTGAATTCCTTCTCAGACATATGAACGATGTTTTCCTTCACCCTAAATCATTTGATATTGTAGATATTAAAACAATAATAATGATTAAAAAAACTACCCTGGATTAATAGATAGTAGGAAACTAATCATCAACATAACATGACCCGGCGCCGAGGGATGGAATCACAATCACATTACATCTGCTAATGAGGGGTGGTAACCGGATTACAGCTGATTACTGTGATGTGGCATTGGATGTTCATTTCAAACTTGCTTTCCTGCGGGATGATTTAGCACATTTGAGTGGTCTACACCTACACAAAGGACACTCTCTTAAAATTTCATTGTTCTAGGTCCAGCTTTTACGCTGTATGTAAATCAGAAAGTCAGTCAGGACTTATAATTTCGAGTGGCTTCATTTCATGTTTAAAAAAAAGAAAGTAGCCTAAGCTAGTCCTTGTCCTTAGCCGGAACAAACAGATATGGAAAAATGTTTAAATTTATAATTTGTATGTATGTACCTTTATATACTTTCATATACACGTATAGTAAAGATGTTTTTTAGTAATTACAAACAGACACTTACACATACATAAAAATACCCACGCCTGTATTCCCCGAAGGGGTAGGCAGAGGTGTTGTAATCACAACACCCACACGTGACAGACAGTGAGTCCATCGCCGTCTCAGACACTTTACATACGTCATTGAATTACTTCTCAGGAATATGCAGGTTTCCTCACGATGTTTTTCTTCACCGTAAAGCACGTGGTGTGAAATCACTGTACATAAGTTTTTTACAAAAATTCATTGGTACAGGCCCCGCTGGGATTCGAACTGCTTAAACCTCAAGGCCACCACGGCTCTTCTACTTTTTTTTTGGGGATAAGTAAAATCGAGCCATGATATTAAGTCTACGCGGATGAAATCGCGGGGCACAGCTAGTAGTAAATATATACTTAGGTATTATTTAAACATGTGTTTATTGAGAGCGGCGCCGGCGCGGGCGGCTTGCACAAAGGCGGCTAAAGTACATTTGCTTCGTTGATTTATCAATCAATTGCCTGCATCGTTACCGCGCCGCGGGCTGCCCTTTGCGGTGTCCGTGCGACCACTGCCTTCATTGTGTTCATACCGAGACAGCCGCATAGCCCAGTGGTCAGGCCTGTAAAGCCTGCCTATACTGACAAGAAAACTATCATCATCATCCTCCTGCCCTTTTTCCCATGTTATTTGTGGTCAGCGCAATGTGTTCTTCTCTTCCATTTCTCTCTATCAGCCGTCATATCTGTATTCACTCCTATTTTAGCCATATCATCTTTCACACAATCCATCCATCGTTTCTTAGGTCTTCCTTTCCCCTTGTTACCAAGTGACAAGAAAACTATGACATCATTTTTATATTGATGCGATTTTTGTAATATTTGAAATATATACTAAAATTCCAGCATAATTGGTATAGCCGTCAAGACAGAGATACAAGATATTTTTTAACCAAAATTGTTGATTGTTTATGCCCGGAAAAATGTAATCACAAACACGTCTCAAAACCCCTGGAATCATGTTGATTGATCTGAGCGCGCACACACACACACACACACACACCAAGATAACTACCATCAAACACATCGGCATTCTTCGCAGCATGACATAGCACGACAAGTACCAGGGACCTATGAGAGTATAAATGGTATCTCAAACCTCCCGAATTTAAACATCGCAAGCATTGGAGTATACACACATACACGCTCACTTGCGAGTATGTGTACAATGTACATACTTAGAAGAATACCGCCATCAAACACGTCAGCATTCTTCTCAGTATGTCAATACCATGGCAAGTACCAGGGACCTATGAGATTATAGAAGGTATGTAGTCACGAGCAGTGATCCCGCGATTTGATTTATCGCGTGCGCTCCACGGCTGCCTACTATAAATTATTATCGGTAATGATCACCGGGAATGATTTATTATTACGATAAATAAATCGATACGCACGCCCGAATAATATATCGATGCGATTGAAATTAAAATAAATATAACATACAATTTAGCATACTGTGTTAATGATGGTTAAATATTTTTTGGCATGCAGGTTGATGTTATGACGTAAGCATCCGCTAAGAAAGGATTTTCACTAATTCTACCCCCAATAGGATAAAATAGGGGATGAAAGTTTAGATTACTTTTAATAAAAAACTTAGGGTATGCTAACGCGGGTGAAACCACGGGGCTATCTATATGTATACTCCAATGGAAAAATGTTCCATAACTACCAACGGCATTCAACTCTTAAAAGCAGGGATAAAAAGGCGGCGGTTAATAGCTTCATTGTCACATGCCGCGGGAACTGGGTATTTTAGGATCTTAGCAAAAAAAACACACCAGCGAAAAATATTTTAACTGTTCCAGTTTCTCCAGTCAAATGGATTGGTTTGTGAGCTTTGATTTAATGGTGAGCACGAATTTAAGGTTACTTTTAAACATCCGCATCATCTTTGGATGTTACTGTCCCTGGCTGCTACCAGTAATACAATTTAAGGCTGTTTATCATCACGACAGAAACTTATTACGATAAATATATATAAATAGAAGGTATAGAGCCCTGGATGTAGGAGATATATGTAGGTATAGAGCCGTGGTGGCCTCGGGGCTTAAGCAGTTGCCTGCTACGCAAGCGACGCAAATCCGAATCCCATCGGGGCATGTACCAGTGAGTTTTTCTAAAGACTTATGTGCAGTGATTACACACCACGTGGCTTACGGTCAAGGAAAACATCTTGAGGAAACCTGCGTATGTCTGAGAAGTAATAAAGGACGGCGATGGACTTGCACCTCACCCTCTGTCACGTTGGCACTTAATCATATTCGGTGAAATGTGGATGATGTTGTTACATCACCTCTGCTTACCCCTTCGGGGACCCTTCTGGGCTGGTGTGAGCATATTCTTTTTTTTAAGTAGAAGATTTCGAACGTGAGATCCCGTCATCTCTTACCTCTCTTAGATAGAAATAAATAATTAAAAATACAAGCATAATAATTCATAAGCAGTGAGAAATAATAGTTGTTCCCACGTATGACTTTTAATTCTTATTATTGGTGCTCTTTATTTTTCAAAACGACGTATTGTGTGAATAATTCCAATTGGTTGGCGAACCATAAAACCAGTACATAGTACATAGGTAGTAAATAAACATGGTTCGTTAAGCACCCACCAACCGTGACATTATAAAACTGAAACCATATCAGATTAGTCGGATCTACAGCCGTATATAATATAGTAGAGGGTGGCTGCATCCGTGTATATAAATCATAAAATAAATATTATTTATGAATACTATATAATAACTGGGTAGGCATAGCATTGTGCTTAATTACTCATATTGTTATCAAGAAATATAAGTAAGAGTTGTTTATACTAATATTATGAAGAGCAGCGGCGGCCTTGCGAGACTCTGGGCAGGTCTTCGCGAGGCCCTTTGTCTTACGGAAAAGTACTTATGTTTTGCGAAAGTAGGTCTGGTTTTTTGGTAGGTATTCGTTGTGTTTGCTATGTATATTAAAAAAAGTAGTTAAAAAAGATCTGTATTTTTTTTTAATTTGCTGGTCGCGAGGCCCCTGTAAGAGCGAGGCCCCGGGCGATTGCTCTGTTTGCCACCCCCTAAGCGGAGGAAATATTTGTTTATTTGTAACAACTACACTATTATTACGACTATTATTGATTGTATCTTTCACCATCCATTTAGTTCAGCAAATTTTCGTCAATTTACCGACAACGCAGAAGAAACAAAAATCTTTTAAATTTAAATTCCTCAGAAAACTCTCAATTTCTGAGGCGCGCGCAAACTACCTCATAAAGTGAACAGTGAACGGCGCGCGTTTGAGATACCATCTCTAAACTCTGCATTCCTGGTACAAACGAAATGTTTTAATTTCTTTAGGAACTGCACGATCTCTCCACAGATAAGAATTTCCTGCCAGTTTTTTTAAAGGACGATGTGATTTTTTTCTAATTTTATGAGAAAGGATCGGTAGTAAAGTTGCAATGGCTAGCCCGAGATTGTAAGATAATGATTCCAATTTAAACTAAGATTAACTTCTGACGTTCCTTATCGCGATTTGTGTGTGGACATGTATGTTATGATTTATTAATAACGTATCTGCCGTGGTGGCCTTGAGGTTTGAGCAGTCGCCTGCTACGCAAGCGACGCAAGTACGAATCCCAGCGGGGCCTGTACCAATGAGATTTTGTAAAAAACTTATGTACAGTGATTGCACACCACGTGCTTTACGGTGAAGGAAAACATCATAAGGAAACCTGCATATTTCTGAGAAGTAATTCAATGACGTATGTAAAGTGTCTGAGACGGCGATGGACTCACCACGTCACGTTGGCACTTAATCATCTTCGGTGAAAAGTGGGTGTTGTGATAACAACACCTCTGGTCCTCCGTTGTGATAACAACTACCCCTTCGGGGAATGCAGGCGTGAGCATATGTATGTACTTTTACCAAGATTCACTCGTATAGCAAAGAGTAGATTTACCCAATTTGGTCCTTCTAGCCGCTAACAATACATATTTGGAACTCATATTACCATTGGTGAGATGTTTGTAGAGCAGTTTCCACCAGTACAGACTATTGAAAACGATTACCATTTACAAAATATTTAGAAGAAAAACATTATCTAAGAAGAGCCTCTCTGCCCTCAGTTTGAGGCCTCTTCTGTGCACAATCCTGGACCTCTTGATACGACACTACACCCGCTGTCTCCTAAGTTGGTCCATGTAGCTTCTCCTCGGTCTTCCTCTCCCACTTCGCCCTTCGATTCTCCCTCCCACTAACTGTATTAGATTGTCATGTCGTATCCAGTGCCCAACCATTTCTCCTCTTCTATTTTCTATTGTTCTTCGTAGTGTTCTTTTCTCATTTATCATGTCTTATACTTCCACATTACTCTGCCTCTCTACCCAGCTAATTCTTTCCAGTCTCCCGCGACTCTACTTGTTACTAACACTCAGTTTTAATCATGCTAAAAAATATTCTCGGCAATCTTCATTAATGAGCACGAACACGTCAATTAGCAATTATTAACTAAGTACCGCCAAAGACCATGAAATAATTAGCTACTTGCACAATGGCCTGGACGACAACGGCAAGTAATACGATATGATTTATACCCCATTGTTCGACTTTATTAAATGTTAATACAGTTTTTGCCCGTCTGTTTGTTTGTCTGTCGCGACACGGAGCGCGTGATGGTTTGCGCTCGAGCTGAATTCCTCGACCAGAAAAACTGTTGAATTTGATTAGAATTTGATGTTGGATATATTCATTTCGGATTACCATTTATGGATCGTGAATATTCAATGCCGTTTTATGTACACGTAAGCGTTTTTGCAGTTTCCATTACGGCATTCGATTCGATAAATTGTTTAGGATAGAAAATTTTATTATATTTTGCCTATGCGGCCACAATTTGCACACATCTCGCAATTTGTGGCCGCATATCCTATACTAGCTTCAGTTCGCGGCTTTGCCCGCGTGTTATTACGGATCCCTAATTAACCTCGATTAACAATAAAGCCTATGTTAAAAGATAATGTAGCATTCTATTTGAGAAAGAATTTTTAAAATCAGTTCAGTAGTTTCGGAATTCGTTAGAAGCAAACAATCTAATATTTCCTGTTTAGAATATAAGTTACATATCTATTCATATAAATGGACGTGTCTGTTTGTATTTTCACATTTGCAGTTATGTATTCACTAAATGTATAACATGAATGTATACACGGTATACTCATATCAATTTTAAATGCTTTTCTCTGTCTGTCTGTTTATTCTGGCTAATCTCCGAACCGCCTGGACTGATTCGAGCGGGACTCTCACCGGCAGACAGCTAATGTGACAAGGAGTAACTTAGGCTTTCAGAAAAATATTACGGTGCTGCGAAATAAAGCATGACGTCTACGCGGGTGATACCGAAGGGCATGGCTAGAGATACATTTCAGGATCCACGTCACCCATCGATAAATACCACAAGGGATTCTATCCAATCTTGTCACTCGCAGGACATGACAAAACCAACGTTATTCGTGTCCAGCATTTAACCACAAGAAGTGCCAACGAATTTAGGAATTTGTCCCCAATAAAAACTGCCGCTGGAGACCAAAGCATGCCCAATCATTGAACACATGTTCGTTCATGTATTAAACATGCTTGAAAAACTTGGTAAACAGGCCAGGAGACGTGTCTGCAGTGTTTTTGTCATCGTGTCGACTTGTATTATTGTATTGAATCGTTAAGAACTGAATCTTGGATGGAGCACCCTACACATGTACAAATATTAAGTGAGGAATTGATAATATTGAGGGTTTTATCCAGAAATATCGTTTAGTTGACAAACTTAGCTTGATTAAGCGGTTAAATTCAATAAAATTATTGTGATTCCAAATTAACAGCTTTTCACTAAAAGCATAATATTAAAGTAGGTATATACGGTACTCAAATGAATAGCAATTGAAAAAATTGTCTGTCTGTCTGTTTGTTCCGGCTAATCTTAGAAACGGCCGGACCGATTTAACTGGGCTTTCCCTGGCAGATATTTAGGTAATTGTACAAAAGTAACTTAGGCTATATTTCTATGAAAAAAGATTTTTGGTGACTGCGGGTCACCCATGAAATTAACTCTACGCAGGTAAAACCGCGGGACAAAGCTATATATTGTTTAGTTATGAAAAGCTGCTGAATGCGCCCGAAGACATGAAATACCATAATTTGATTGCATATAAAAAATTGATTCAACAATCAGCGTCTCTGACGTTCTCCGCAGAACGTTACATCACATAACTCACATGGTCGTAATCGCATGCAGTTCAATAATGTCTTACATCTCTATCAACTGCCAAAACTCCCATCCGTCCACAAGTTACATTCCACGGAGTAATAAAGCACGTGATGCCACTCGACAATCGACGCATCGCAATGCCTGGACGGCTCCTCAATCAGTATGTGTTAATTGATAGCAGTCTATTTAATCTTTGTGCAACCTTGCATGAGCGAAGATTGATACATTATTTCGTAATTTCTTACCGGTTCTTCTCAGAAGGCTAGTTTCGGAACCGGTGGTAAATTTTCGACAGTCACAAGACCCTTACCAGGGCCTAAACTGAATATTTCGGAATGTTCATTCCAAATTGATAATAATCGTTCAATAATTAGGTATATTTTTTTTCAATAACACTAAGATCTGTCTTTGCATGGGCAGTAGTGATATTTGGGTCTTGTATGGACGTAACACGAAATTTGTGGGGATATGTGATCATGCGCACATATCCCCACAAATTACACTGAACGCTTAAAACTCGTGGCGGCATCTGTATAATAGACCATACCCTTCTAAACTTAACAAACGAATTGTAGCAGCGTTTCTCCGCTTGCTACATAGATGGCGCTACTCGCTAACAAATGCGGAGTTTGAGCACAAATACACGAGAACCTAAATCGCGCAAGAGGAGTTTTCAAGCGCGTTGCAGTATATAAACAAGCTTTCAACTAGACCAGTAGGAGCCGCGGTTCCCCAGGCATGACACCCGCCTGACTGGAAGATCTTCCCTTTGCTGGGGATAAATATAGTCACTTGCTCTCCCCTCCCTTTACTTTACGTTTCAGGCCCAATGTATATTCATCCTATTGCGGCTCTGTATGTATTTGTTATATATCCCAATTATAACGCAATTCCATATAAGGGCCAGTCTACAAAAGGGCCCTCACATCCGAAGTCCCTTCCTAATACGGCAGCGATGACACGTCGGCCCGTGTCACGTGGTATCTTTTTGTCCCTGCGCCCGCGCCGACGCTAACGGCGCAGATTTAATGCGCATTGTTCACACATGGATCTAGAATGCCGATGGAAGCGATTTCAAATTTCATCAAGGAACTTTTTTTTTCATATTTTCGGCTGATGCGCTTTTTGGGCAGTCGTTTCAACCATATTTAATAGGTATATTTTATTGCTTCTAAGACACTTCCATAATTAAGTAGATGCTTGTAGATTTAAACAATTTTCTGACTTTCCTATGCAACTTTTAATAGAGTATTGTTACTGCATTTCATTGCATTAATTTAAATTATATTATTATTGCAAATCGAAAAAAGCCCATCTAGGGAAGGAAATATCTTGGATTACCTGAATATAAGCGTGCCATTTCACTAAGCCGAATATTCTATTCAAAGTTCCAAATACCAGCCAGTAGTCTGGATATTGCCTTGTTAGTCGCAATAGGCTCGCCCCCTATGATATGGGACTTGAAACATAAGTCATACGATCTATACGTTATAACCCAGCCTATCACTTCGGGGAATACAGGAGGAGTCATATGTATGATGTATGATTATGTAATTATGTAAACGGATCAAAATATAAAATTCTCGTGTCACAGTTTTCGTTGCCATACTCCTCTGAAACGACTGGAACGAATTGTATGAAATTTTGTGTGCAGGTCGGGTAGGTCTGAGAATCGGCCAACATCTATTTTTCATCCCCCTAAATGTTAGGGGTAGTCCACCCCAAAAAAAAATGGCAATATAACGTTTGCCGGGCACAGCTAATAATAAATAGAAAAGTCAGGAATAACATTTACAGCAACTATAATTGTATTAGCCTCAATTCATTCTAATGTTTGACACAAAATAAACGAGCAACACGATTACGTACAGATAAACAAAATGTAAGTGTCTGCTTGTAATTACTGATTAACAGCTCTTATATGAATATGAAAGTATATACGGTACAAACATAACAAATACAATTTTAAATTGTATTCTCTGTATGTCTATCAGTCTATTTATTAGGGCTAATCTCTGAATCAATTGGACCGATTTCAGAAGGACATAAAGGTTTTATTTTTTTTATTGTGTTCTATTAAAAAATATACCCAGGAAATAAGTTCTAATTGGGTGAAACCGGGCACAACTAGTATGACATAAAATTTAAGAAATAAAAAAATATGTTTTTTTTTTATGTTTAAGAAGATTATAATAATTGTAAGATGGATAGAGAGAGTGTGAGAATGAGAGAGTAAGTGTAATTGGATGAAGAAAACAAACGTTTGGGCGGCTATTAAAAAGCCTGCAGTGAATCTTTCTACCTACGACGAATTTAATTTAATTGAAAGCCATGACCACAGTATATTTATAAACTTCACAAGCAGTAAGGAATATGGGGCTTTCTTTTGAAATAAGAACGTTTGCTCCGACCACGACGTGTCATCTTCACGTCACTATTGTGAATATTTATACCTACTATCGAATTTGATGATTTAATATGATTTATGTTGTATCTGTGAAATGTACATGATTCCTGGCTGAGTTTCTTATCCGTTCTTCTTAGGAGGCTAGTTTCCGAACCGGTGGTAAATTTTCGATATTCATAAGTGCCTTAACCAAGGCCCAAGCTAAATAAATATTTTTCATTTTCATTTACGCCTGTTCCGCACATTTTTCGTCGATGTGCGAGTCTGTGTGAGTATGTTATATCGAACGATTTGTTCCTAGATTCCTAACTACTTGTTAAGGTTATATTTGAACTGTGTCAGGACCGTGTCGGTACTTCTAAATAAGTATTGAATAGTTAAAAGCTTATGCTTAAAAGCAAATTTATTCATAAATTGACTACGAATAAAGAGTTTTAACTTTTCAGGTAGCAATACTATCCCCGAAGGGGTAGGCAGAGGTGTTGTGATAACAACACCCACTTTTCACCAAAGATTATTAACCAACGTGACAGATGCTGAGTCTATCGTCGTCTCGGGCACTATAAATACGTCTTTGGTCTTGAACTTTTAGAAAAGCTCATTGGTATATGCCCCGCTGGGATTCGAACTTGCCTCGCTAGCGTCGCAAGCCACTGCTCACACCCCACGGCCACCACGGCTCTACATATAGCAATAAAGTCTAAATATAATTAAAGTGGGATGGAAATACCAGGGCGCAATAAAAGCAAAAGAGTTCTACATTCTAAACGCAGCAGGCTCCGGGTTCATAGGTGAACATTAATATTCAATAGAATGGTATCGGAAGCCGAGTGAGCGATTGCTAAGCTCCTGGTGTTGGACAGCCACATTTATATCATACAATGATATGGTCAACTAGCTGTGGCCCGTGGTTTCACCCATGTAGATTTAGGTCATTTGCTCTATTTCGCGGAAACCTTATATTTTTTCTAAATAAAATTCTAAGTTACTCTTTGACACATCTGCCAGTGAAAGTCGGCCCAGCAGATTCAAAGATTTGCCAAAATAAACATACAGGGACACAGGGAACATAATTATGAATTATTCTGTTAATGTAAGTAGGTACCGTATATATACTTTAATACAATTTGGAATTTCAAACAGACACTTCAATTCTATTTATCTTTATGTGTATTTATGTAATATATAAGAAACCTCTGTGTTTCCTTCTTCACGTTTGTACGTAAAAAAATCCAGACTGGCTACAAATTAATCTAGTCATTACCAGTACGAGTCAGAAAAAAAATCCATTATTAAAATAAAAAGAAAAATTTTTTCACATAATTAAATTTTTCTCTTTTTGAAGGCTCCATACAAAACAATACTTAGAAGGGTAGTCGAAGGGATAGGCAGTAAGTGTATATATATATATATATATATATATATATATATATATATATATATATATATATATAGTCTTTGAATTAATTCTCAGACATAATTATGAACGCTCCCCGAAAATGTTAATTGTAATTTATAATGAATACTATGAAAATGCACCGCATCGAATTAGATCGGAACCCGACCCCGGACGTCATTTCAGTGATGCCGTTCCCAGATATGATTCGTCAACGTCAGATCAATAATCAAAATAAATAAATATAGATAATCATTTTGACAATTTTAACATTCGTTAGCGTTTCCTTGTTTTAATTAAATTAGCATAAATTACAATAGACTACCGAAAGTACCAGGCGTTCATAAAACAAAGGGGTCTATCGCCGCATATAAATCAAAATGCGACCGTTTGTACGGAGGAAACGGTCAATCATTCCCCTTTTCTTACAAAACACACAACATGCTTCCCAATTTGACAGTTGGCTATCGGGCCAGTAGACACGCGATTATTACTGTAATCTAACTTGCAATTACAATAGTTATAAGCTGATCACCGCTGATTATGTATCTTATTTTAGCTATTAAGATAACAAACACACGAAAAGTTCAGTTCAGATGGTATGGAATTTAATAGAAAATTCATAAATTTATTAACACTTTGATTTTGAAAATGGTTTAAATTGACATTAAATTTGTACTTTATGAGGTAACATAGATTAATTAACAACAAGCGTGTTAATTTATTCGTAAAGTTATTTTCATAGGTGACCCGCGGAACACTAATGTTTTTTAAATGAATTTAAACCTTAGTTACTCTTTGTAACATTAGCTATCTGTCCCGTTAAAATCGATCCAGCCGTTTGGGAGAATAGCCGGAACAAACAAAAATAAAATTGAGTTTTTATATATTCTTTCATATACATTTAGTGAAAAGATGTTATTTTGGAATTACAAACAGACACTTCAATTTTATTTATCTGTATAGATTTAAAAAAAAAATACGCTCACGTCATCCAAGAAGGGTCCCCGAAGGCGTAAGCAGAGTTGTTGTTACAACAACACCCACATTTCAACATTTTTCATTTCAAACTCGCTATGGTAATGGCCCGACTCAAATAAATTCTTGCGATGCAATAGTACCAATAAAGACGATTCAATACAAAGTTTGTTAATAACTATGCATTTATTGAATAAATAAACGATTTTCAGAACGTAAAGATAAAACGTACATATTAAGCCTCATTACAAATTCAAATGGTACGTAATAGGGTCTCAACAAGTTGCAGGAGGTGGTATTATGGTGATTCGAAAACGACTTAGTTGCAAAATCGTCATTGGAGCTATCGCACAGAGGGCGCGGGGTTAATGCATTCAGCGTTATCTTACACTCATGCAAATTGCAGGGACGGAAATGTACAAAAAGCAGGTTGTATTTACATATCCAGTTAACCTTTAATAGGTCACCAGCGACACTTCAATTGATTAAAAAAAGAAGTAAATTCAATTCAATTCCCCGGTATCATTAAGCCCGAAATACCAGGCGATCATATACGCTAAGGAGTTGTTAAAAACGTATCAAGTGGGGAAGCGAGCCACTTAATTTAATTGGTCTAACAAAATGTTTCTACCTCCTAACGAGCTATGTGCGCCTGGTACCATACTATTAATTAATGCTTGTTTTTTTTATTGTATACTTGACCGCGTGATACCTATAATTAAAAGAGTTATTAATGACATTATATAATTCATTACGTTGTTTTAATTATAGTATCGTAAAAAATACCAAAGAGGTGTATATAATGTAGCACTCATTAGGAATGATAGCGACGATAGCACGTTTTGCGTCGTATCGTGAACCCCGAGGGGCTTTGCATAAAATTATATCGATGCCCGATGCATTAGCGCAGCTCTATCTGCAAGGCTTACATGTGTGCTAATTAAGTCTAATATAACTATTAGTCTAATAGACTTTTATTTTATTTTAACTTTTATCGAGATCTTTGCATTGTAATTGCGTATATTTAAATTTGTAGCAATATGCTTCTCTCTTCTCTTTCTCTTTTATTTAGTAGTATAGAAAACTATTAGTAGAATTTGTGTGCCTGTACCGTGTCGTGTCCATCTTTCTCACTTTTATGGATAAAGTTACATAAATGTATTTCCAACGTCGCTTTATAATTTCTTCAGCGCCATGTTAGCCCGTCCTTATTGCAATCGCATTCATTTACGGATGGATGAACGCTTTTAGCGAGTTTCGCGATAGCGACAGGTTGCGGCGACTTCACACGATAATGAAAGGACGATGTATACATATATATAAAATTGCAGTGTCTGTTTGTAATTACAAATTAACAGATTATCACTAAATGCATATACAAGTATGTATTATTCTAACATTTAAAAAGCATACATAACCTCATGCCTGTATCCCATGGGGATAAGCAGAGACCCTAGAGGTAGAGAGAATAATTATACAGAAAACATTTTAGAATTATTATGTCCGTCTGTTTAGTAATAGTTGACAGTAGAAGGAGTAACTTAGGCTAAGTAAATTTTTTAAATGTTCCGTTTTTTCTCAAGCTACTTATGAAATTAAGTGAACACAGGTGAAACCGCGAGGCACAGCTAGTGTATGTGTAATTATTTATTTATCATCCACCTCCACGCGACACTGGCCCAATGGACCTTCTCAAGCCATTTATTGATAACATGCACATGCAAATATATATTATTTTCCTATATATGCATACTGATGAATCGAGGGCTGCCTCGCGGTTATTCGGCTTTTTCCTTCTCGTTAAATATGTCAATTCCTGCTCGCCGTTTGTGAAGGAAAATATCGCGAGGAAACTTGTATGTGTTTGAGAGTAATTCAAAGACGTATGTATAGTGCCTGAGACGGCGATGGACTCACCCTCTGACACGTTGGCACTTAAACATATTCTGTCAAATGTGTTTAACACTAATTATGGAATGGTCTGATCGATACCTATTTTTACGGAGACACAGTGTCTTTAAAACCATCAAATAATCTTTCCTTTTGAAAGCTCAAAGTTTGAACCCGACGAAGCCTACAGGAAAAAAACCAGGTTGTCTGGACTGAGGCCGCGGGCACCATGAAATGGAGGAGGTGATTTATGTCAGTTTGCCCTTTGTTTACACAACGCGGCTCATTGCACACGGAGAACGTGTAATTAATTTCTTTAATCGGCCGTCTGTATGTAATTCATTTATTTTGCGAAATACAATCTTATGTGGTGGCCTTAAGGTTTGAGCAGTCGCCTGCTACGCGAGCGACGCAGATTCGAATCCCAGCGGGGCCTGTACCAATGAGTTTTTCTAAAAGTTTTTTAGTAATGTAAAGTGATTTCGCATCACGTGAAGGAAAACATCGTGAGGAAACCTGCATATTTCAGAGAAGTAATTCAATGACGTATGTAAAGTGTTTGAGACGGCGATGGACTCACAATCTGTCACGTTGGCATTTAATCACCTTCGGTGAAAAGTGGGTGTTGTGATTACAACACCTCTGCCTACCCTACTACAATCTTATGTTTATGGTGCACGCAAAGAAATGTTTCGCGCATTCGAACTGGTATACTCCAATGCTGCCCTGTAGCCCCAGACAAAGTTACATTCTCTCGCGCTTGCGCTAATAGAAACGATAAGAAATGTATGGAAATTACATAAATCAGTCACGTGACATATGTCGTTCCCGTACATTTAGTATCGTATCTACTAGCGAAGCGTGAGGATAATGCTACTTTGTCTATAGGCCCTGGTAGATTTTCAAACATATACATGACGAATACTTTCCATACAAACTTTTATTTTAATTTGATGTTTCTAAAAGAAATTATATTTTTTTTATATTTTTATCGACAAAGTATAACCTTATCTTTACTATAAAAGTATAAAATAGTCAAATTGTACTCAAATAACTACCGTCGATCATTAATAGCAATTTCCAAAAAAATATATTTTTGAGTTGCGTCACTCTCGTTCTGACTGTGCGATATTTTGATTCAACCACACCACAAACCATTCAAAATTTCACCATTACAGTAACGAAATCGCTCATCTCAAAAATGGCACGAGCACCGTTCAAAATGGCAAGTCAACAACCCGGCACACGTCAGCCGGTCATTTCCACATCACTCAGAGTGTTTATTTTTCAATTTAACCCGTCAGGGGCGCGGCCCGATGAGTTAGGGCTGCCACACACGGAGCGGACAAATTAAACCCGCTATCGGGGCTAACGTGGGCTGCGACCACGGGTTAAATACAGGATAGTTTATTAGTTAATTATTACGTGTAGGTTATTTATGGTGCACCGTTGTGGGGAGGCTATACAAATATAGGTTATTAATTAATATTGATTTGAGAATATCGGAATCGTAGATCATTTTATAGTGACATTGTTTTATTGTATCACGCCTTTTGTTATGGTAAAATTAAAATAAACAGCGATTTTATTTCAGGGTTTCTACTTAACTACCGGACTCAACAGACGTTGTCTAAATTTAAACCAACCAGGGCGCCACTCAAACGCATACAAAAAAAATCATTGAAATCGGTTACAGTAGAATTATATGTTTAGTATAAAGATACGAGCTCAATTTAAAGTTTAATTATTATGGTTATTTTTCTCTCTTATCCCCTTTATTGAAAACTAGCGGACCTCACGCGGTTTCACCCGCGTAGTTCCCCTTCCCGTGGGAGTAAGGGGATAAAATGAAGCCTATGTTACTCGCTGATGATGTAGCTATTCAATGCAAAGCAAATAAATAATTATAATTTTTAGTTTTTAAATTTTTTTTATATCGATTTTTGTGCACTGGAACTGTGTCCATGGGCTTATATATGTTTTTTATGATTTATATTGTATTACTCAAAGCTGTAAATTTTTTTTATTTTTTATTATATTTAAAAGTTTAATTACTGAGGTTCTTGCCAGGTTCTTCTCAGTAAAAGCAACCTTCCGAACCTGGCGGTAGCATGTATAATCCTATGTAATCGTGTCTTTCTGACGATTTGAAAGTACATTGTAAAAAGTCTAATCGAGAAGAGATATTTTGAATTGAATTGAATTTAATGGTGAAAGAATTTTTGAAATTGGTCCAGTAGTTTTTAAGCCTATTCATTACAACCAAACAAACAAAGTTTTCCTCTTTATAATATTAGTGTAGACGTAGGTTAATAAGTGCGTGCAGCCCTACGCCGGCAGGTCGTAAGGCGTCGGGAACCTACAATTAGGCGCGTACCAACAAGAGCACGACGCTAATACGCACTTCGCTAACTAGTTATACACTTCGCTAAATTTTACATCGCCCCACAGACAAATATAAACTTTATGCCATTAAGTACAAGGATCATATTAGCCGCAAATGTTCTGTTGGGGGTTAAAACACCACTATGAGATTTGACAAAACATGTTGCGCTCGGATTTAGGAATAATGAACTCTATTTCAAGGGCGTGAGAGAGGGTAGGACTGCGCGATTGTTTGGCATGGATGGCATGGGAAAATTGTTGTTTATTGTTTATTGGCACAAGCGATATCGTCAATGAGTTATTACAACGCGAATTATGCGGTAAAAATATTGAGTGAAAATTGATTTTAGTACGTAAAGAAGGTTTACTGCTTGACAGGCCCATTAAAACTATCTGTTTTATTTATCGCTGACATTTATATAATACACATATTTCATAGTAGCACTAATATGGATTGAAACACCGACTGTTCATATGAGTTTTTCCAAACATTTGTTACATTAATAAATCTCACCTTCGATTGTAACCCAAGAAAAACGAAAGACGAAAGCTACATACGTCTGAGAAGATTTTGAAGTATTTGAACTCAAGGTCTATACCCCAAGTATATATGTTTATAAATATTCAAAAGTCGTCGCTTGCGTTTTATCGTAGCTCAAAATGTATTGATACTTTTTCGGAGGCAGCTTGTGGTTGCCAACTACACTTGGGGCACTGAGTACGGCGCGTCGGTTAATATCGGTGTAACGTCTGCCTACCACTTCGTTATATGTTGACTTTTTGCTCTCGCCAAGTACCAGGGTTTCAGCGAGTATGAAGAGCTCAACGGTGTACGTATGTTCGTTAGTACAATGACAAACCGGCCACACACACGCGCGCGCGACGCACGGCCCACACAAGAGAGGGCGGTAATAGTTAACACACATAAGTGCCGCGGGGTGTGTTTATAGCGCAGGTGGGTTCACTCTGTTTAGATCATGTTTGATTTGGTTTGTTTAGAATATTAATAAGAATTATCATACATATTTTCGGGCTTATCTTGACCCGTTTTACGCAAATCTGCTATCGGAATTTTTTACGCAAACTTTTAGAACAATTTTTTTTTATTATTTTCTACTCCGAACAGATTGACAAAACTTTTTATTTAGCAAAGAATCTATCAAACAATAATATATACCATTGAACATAATTAAAGATATTAATTAAAAACAAAGGTTCTCAAATTAAATTTGAATGAACCGAGAGCAACCTGCATACCACCGAGGAGTAATTTTCACAAGATATACAACATTCTGACGCGACCGGATCACTGTGATTACGATACGCAGGCGATATTACCTGCCTGAACGGACCCGACAACCGGTTATTACCCGGGCATATTAATTTATTCAATGTTAAACATAGTGACGTATTCTGTAAGTGATTGTGCCCTGTTATTAAACTTTTACGCATCAAGGGGTAAGCACAGAGGAAACTTAAGTATCGAGAGTGATACTTATTTTTATCTACTTGTTTAATTTTATTTATATTGTCTACTAGTCTTCGGCCGCGTGGTTTAAATAATTGTAGGTACTTTAAAAGAGCCTTTATAAGTGAAGGGCCATTTTAAAAATCTGAAAAAAATTCCTTCTAAATGGTTCAATATTTAATTTACAAGATTCCTTCCCACTTTAAACTTTACCTCTTTATAAAATAAATATCATCGTGGAATAGTTACTTTGGTGGACTAACGCTAACTTAAACCAGAGACGATATAATGAATAGTCTATCGGTCACTGAAATAATTTCTCAAATCGGACCAGTAGTTCCTGAGATTATCACGTTCAAACAAACAAACTCGTCATCATCTCCCTGGCCTTATCCCATACATTGTTGGGGTCGGCACTTGATGTAGCTGATCACCTGATTTTTATACGAAGGGACTGCTATCTGACTTTCGCAACCCATTTAACGAGGAAAAACTGTGATCTGGGTTAAACCAGTTGTCAGACTATTTAAGTCCTCCGACTGACCTGTAACGATTGCCAAAGATGATAAATTGGCAACCGGGACCGACGGCTTAACGTGCTCTCCGGGGCACGGAGGGAACTCGGTTTGTCACCCATCCAATTACTGGCTAGGGCTAGGATTGCTTAACTTCACTGATCGAATGATATGCGCAATAGCAACTGTGCCACGAGCTCCTCATGTATGTACGTATGTACTATCACATAATTGGATGCTGATAAGCAATAATGTGTCAACCCACAAAAAGTCAAATTCTAAGGTTTTGATATATTTTGATAATGCATCACGTATTTAACATTCTAAAAAAGTGTTTCAAGTCATCTGAAACATAAAAGTACGTAAAAAAATGGATTTATGTCATAAAACAAATCTTAAATCACGTATACAATCATCTTAAGACGCCATTTTCTCAAAACCAAGTTTATGCGGGTTGACACATTATTGCTTATCTGCATCCAATTATGCCTATTTTCAATTACATTGTACGAATATTTGTAAGGTTCACTGTAAATATTTCAGTAATTGTAAAAAATATTAAGTCTACCTAAACAAACATACTCTTAAGATCGTTAACTACATTAACCGTTTTTTACTGGAGCTACAATTTACCGCGACATGACAAGACACGTGTTTAGTCAGCGAGGTTGCCAAGGAATGCAAGCACAATAACGTCAGGCATAATAACCGGGCGGCTGTTTATCCGGGCCGTTTATTATACCGTTAGATAAGCGTAGTTACATCTGAAACGTGGTTAGTGAGAAGTTGTGAAGTAAAAATGAAACTCAGTTATGACTCTTTTCATAAATATGATTACAATTTCACAACACTACAAATTAAATCACAATAATATATAGGCCCGTGGACACAGTTCCAATGCACGAATGTCGATAAAGAATAAAAACTAAAATGATGTACTATATATAATTGTGTAGCATGTAAAGACCAGCTCCCACAAGCACCACCTGTTGACAAGTATGACGAGATTGTTACCCTGGTAAATGTAATTATTGCAATTGGCTATCCTTCCTATTAAGATTTTCTTCTTCAGAAACAGCTCAGTAAATTTCGCACCCTCAGAACGACAGAGGCTAAATTCAAAAATATTTATTTTTGGAAATCCCATACGGCAAGCTTGAATGGTTGGCAGTAATTATTTTACCAGTTTTCAATACAATGTCAATAAGTGTTAAAAAAATATTGTTTTGTATTTTTTTATAACTATGCGTAGATACATCTTGAGGTCCGTCTTATGATCTTAACATAATTATTTTCGCAAATTTTTGAGTTGAGCATCTTTGGTTTTGAGCGATATAAATCCGTAGGTAGCGGGTAAACTGTGAATACTTAACTAAATATATTCGTTTACCACCACTTCGAGTCATCTTGTCGTTTTATACTGTTTACAAAATTCGCGAGTTTCTTAAGATTTATACTGCAGAATATACGTTCAAATTAAAATGTAACAAGTTTGCTATTTTAAGAATCTTCACATAAATAATTTAACTTATGCCGTTTTCTACTTGCTCTTCTGTACTTAAGTCGCATTGGTGGCTGGAATCACTACTTCTTTAATCGAGAAAATTGTATTGTACGTACCTACCTTTTTGACTCATGCTGCCCTGGTACATATAGGTAATATCGTGCTGGACTTACCTGAAAAGAAAGAAAAGGCTATTAATTTCCTATATAAACCTGTTGTAACCCATACATCTACATCTATACAGATACATACAATTGTAGTGTCCGTTTGTCATTCCAAAATAACAGCTTTTCACTAATACCGTATGAAAGTATACACGATACTGTCATAGAAGGAATAATTTTTAATTTTTTCCCTGTCTATTTGTTTCGGCTAATCTCTGAAATAGCTGGACCGATTTTAACGGGACTTTCACTGGCAGATAGCAAATTTAACAAGGAGTAACTTAAGCTACTTTTATTTTAAAAACAACATTGGGTTCCGCGGGTCACCCATGAAATTAGCTCTACGCACAGCTAGCTGTAAACTAAGGCTTTCTAAGACTTTTTGAAAACAATGTTCACATGTTATGAGCGTCGACTTTGAGCAATCATTCTATGAGTCCGTCTCTGTCTGTCTGTATACGCAGTTACCCCCCACTATTTTCGCCGAGCGTTCATTACCCGCCTCATAACAAAACTGAACGAAAACAAAACTGAACTGAAACACGTGATGATGAGACAGATATAAGAATAATGACGTGTGTAAATCTGTCATTATCAAACAGCCAACTATCATGGCAACAAGAGCCCATGGTGTGATGTTTTCATTGCCCATATTCATATTTCAGGGGCAACCTTTACGAGTTAAACTTTCATTCCGTGTCGACATCACATTTCATGTTCACAATCACATGATAAAGGACATTAACACGCACAGAATAAGACACAAAATGGTAATTACTAAAAAGAATATAAAGTTAGAACTGTCAATCAA
The DNA here is from genome assembly GCA_929442735.1 of Watsonalla binaria. NCBI lineage: Eukaryota > Metazoa > Arthropoda > Insecta > Lepidoptera > Drepanidae > Watsonalla > Watsonalla binaria. The sequence continues at coordinate 9,030,484 of OV838938.1, forward strand.
ATCAATCAAGTCCTTGGAGGAAAAGTCTGATTTTCTTGGTATCTCTAAGGTGGCGAGGTATACGACCCACAGGATGGTAAGCGACCGCCGCAGCCTTTGAAATACTAGGGATATGACCCGTGGGTTTCCACTTTAAAAGATGGTACTTATTACCACGGTAACATAACTTATTTTATTGTAACTGTTGAATTAGCGATAATGACTGAAGTTAAAAAAATATATTCTCACGCCATCCCAGAAGGGTCCCCGAAACGGTAAGCAGAGGTGTTGTAACAACACCCACATTTCACCGAATATGACTAAGTGCCAACGTGATAGAGGGTGAGAGAGGAGCTCGTGGCACAGTTGATATTGCGCATATCATTCGATTAGCGAAGTTAAGCAACCCTAACGCTAGCCGGTAATTGGATGGGCTCCCTCCGTGCCTCGGAGAGCACGTAAAGCCGTCGGTCCCGGTTGCCAATATCATCTTTGGCAATCGTCACAGGTCAGTTGTTAAAAATTGTCTGGTTTAAATCATATCACAGATTTTTCCTCGTCAATGGGGCCGCATCGGGTTGAACCAAGCGCCGACGGAGATTCCATCACAATATTTTCCTTCACAGTACAGTCAGGAACATACATTTTAAAGGTAAGCAGGTGATAAGGTTATGCCACAAGCCCTCAAGTAGAGGCAACAAGTGTCCGCGTGTACACAATCAATTAAAAACATATCAACTATTAAACCATCAACAATAATTAGTATAATAACCTCATAACTATGCTAGACTACACATTCAAATTGTATTTACTACCTTACCACTTTGAGATATAGTTCGCATTCGCCTTTCCGCTTTTTAAGAAAATAAGCGCAGAACTAGGATGTTGGTGTCGAATTTTGAGTCCCCCGTGGTTGGCAATAGGGTTGAGGTTTGTTTGAGACGATGTCTGTTATGAAGACGAGTGCACAAATTGTGTGAGACACGGCTCGCGAGTGCGTTATTGTTTTTTAATGAGTACCCCGCCCCGTCTCGCCCCCCTCATCCATCATAATGGAACGACCACTTCTGATTTTTTCAACAAACAAACAAAATGAGTGAAAAAAGTATTCCCCGCGGCGCGGACGACATTCCACGGGCTTAAGTTACAAATTGATAAGGTGGGTTTGGTTTGAGCAAACATTATTACCAATAACAAAAAGCTTTTGAGGATCATTAAAGTAATTTTTAGTTATTAAATAAATATACCTATGAATTATACATTTATACAGATAAATAAAATTTAAGTGTCATCAGGTCAAAAAGCCGTGGTGGCCTTGGGGTTAGAGCAGTTGCCTGCTACGCAAGCGACGCAAGTTCGAATCCCAGCGGGGCCTGTACCAATGAGTTTTTATAAAAAACTTATGTGTAGTTATTTCATACCACGTGCATTGCGGTGAAGGAAAACATCGTGAGGAAACCTGTATATGTCTCTCTGTAAACCCTCTGTCACGTTGGCACTTGATCATATTCGGTGAAATGTGAGTGTTGTTATAACACCTCTGCTTACTCCTTCGGGGACCCTTCTGGGATGGCGTGAGCATATATATATATATATATATCATCTGGTCATATCAAACTACGCATTTAAATATAAGTGGGTTTTGTTTTTACAACACTTCGAGGACCCTGGGATGGCGTGAGCAGGTTCCTCACTGTTTTCGTCGACTGTAAAGCTCGTGGCATAGAAAAACTCAGAAAAGTGAGATCGGAGGTTGTTATTCAAACCACTCGGTAACCGCGGCTCTTAATTTTGTCCCTGTCTGTATGTCTCATTAAAATACAATCGATTGCCAGCTATCATCACCGCGGCAGTTAAGGGAAACATGCGGCAATATTATTCAGGTTTGTGTACCTAAATGCATTTTATCAGCCAATCGCACAGTTAAGGCTGACGTGTAGATCGGCCCAGCTGTTCGGCAACAATGTCCTGTGTCGATAATTCAAGGCATTGTGGCTAATATTGTATGCGCATATTTAAATTTCGGGTCCTAATGAGACGTTAAAATGTTATTTAATGTGAACGAAAAAATGCTTTTAAGTCTGCACTGTTTAAAGTTATACATATACAGATAAAGCGCCGTGGTGGCCTTGGGGTTTGAGTTCGAATCCCAGCGGGGCCTGTACCAATGAGTTTTTCTAAAAAAATATGTGCAGTGTTTTACACCATGTGCTTTACGGTGAAGGAAAACATCGCGAGGAAACCTGCATATTTCTGAGAAGTAATTCAAAGACGTATGTATAGTTGGACTCACACTCTGTCACGTGAGTCTATCGCCTTTTCAGGCACTATCCATACTTTATATCCTAACTCATAAAAAATGTTTATTTTCGTGGAAAGCTATTAAGCATCACTCAACCTTGCAAGGGATGGCTGTAGGTCACACGCAACAACCTATTTCCTAATAATTGTTTATAGGGAAGGGCATGTGTTCACAATCGGATTACCAGGAATGCAGCGCCAGTAGGAAGTCATTTAAGGGAGTTTAATTTGGCAAGTTCACCAATATTCAGACAGGGGATCAAATTGCAACACGCGAAATTTATGTTCTGAATTCTTTTTTTTTTTAGAATAAATACACGCATAAAAATCTAAGACGCGAGTTTGAGTATATTACAACTGAGAAAATCGTTTTCTAGACTGTTTTTAAATAAAAGTTACCCCTTGTAACATTAGCTATCTATCAGTGAAAGTCCCGTTAAAATCGGTCTAGCCGTTTCAGAGATTACCAAGAACAAACAGACAGACAGGGAGAGATTTTTTTTAAATTTGTTTTTTTTTATGTCTGTACCATATATACTTTCATATTTACTATTTAGTTAAAAGCTGCTGTTTTGGCATTACAAACAGACAATTCAATTTCATTTATCTGTATAGATAAACAAATTTGTTTCGTGTAGATGACATTATCCTGGCATTCGAAAAAGTGAAAGTCAAAGTCAAAAATATCTTTATTCGATTAGACTTTTACAAAGTAGGTACTTCAAATCATCTGAATGACATAATTATACAAGATTATACATGCTACCGCCAGACAAATACTGGAACACTTATCAGAGGGCCTAGTGCGAGGTTTCACTGCCGCCATCACATGACATCGCATCGTATAGGTTCGATACAGCGCCGTCTGTCGCCCTAAAGATGACACTATTATGAGCCCATACAAATCTGCATTTACGTCAACGCGATGACTCGTGACGGCGATTTAAGAAACTCGCACTAGGCACTCTGCAATAAACACTAAACATTTATCACCAACGAGATACCATTTTATAGTTGTATGCATTGGTAATAAAAACGGCGCCTGCACCTTTTATTGATCCAGTGAATGGTGCGGATGACCCGAGAGGCCCGCTTACGACCAATCATTGAATATCAATTAGTGATCATGATATATTGGTCGGATAATAAATTACCATTTCTGTTTGCAAGGAAAATTAAATTCTTTCGGTAATTTATGGAGCCCTAGTCTCTGCTGGTTAAATTATAATGATAAATCATGGATATGGTAGCCTATCCTAGTTTACTATCTAAAATAAAAACAGCTATAGGTAGCAATATCCTAATTTACTGTCTCGAATAGAACAAGCATTCTCACTGGCGCCGAGCCTGGTACGTAAGCTTGCAAGTTCAAATTCCAGAGGTCTGTACCAATGAGTGTACCATGTATAATCCTGTATAATCATGTCGTTTTGAGGGCACAGTTGCTATTGCGCATATCATTTGATCAGTGAAGTTGAGCAACCCTCACCCTAGCCAGTAATTGGATGGGTGACCGCCCGAGTTACCTCCGTGCCTCGGAGAGCACGTTAAGCCGTCAGTCCCGGTTGCCAATTTATCATCTTTGGCAATCGTTACAGGTCAGTCGGAGGCCTAAAATAATCTGACAACTGGTTTAACCCAGATCACAGATTTTCCTCGTTAAAGGGGTTGCGAAGGTCAGATGGCAGTCGTTTCGTATAAAGATCAAGTGATCAGCCACATCGGGTTGAATCAAGTGCCGACCCCAACAGTGTATGGGATAAGGCCAGGGTGATGATGAATCATGTCGTGCTGACGATTTTTAAGGACTTTGTTAAAATTCTAATTAAATAAGGATATTTTTGAATCGAATTGAAGTGTTTTTAAGAACTAACTCGCACGTATTTGCGGTGAAGGAAAAAATTGTAAGGAAAACTTTAACTTACTCATCTTTGGTGAAAAGTGGGTGTTGTCACACGTATGCTTACCCATTCTAGCACCTTTTGGGCAAGGCGTGAGCTGAGATAGCAATTTGATAAAATCCAGTCAAAAAATAAAAATAACATTAGAGTTTTTACTTTATTTGCTTGAAATATTGCTTGAGAGCCGAACAACAACTTAGCCAATGATTCAGTAGCAACTTAAACGTACGAAGTATGTACTTAATACAAGAGATATTTTATTTGTGGAACATTAATCGTGCGCATGATGCGCGTCATATAGTATGATTGACGCGCCGACCGGCCGGTTTTACATATAAATTACCAATTACATACACAGAGTACCAACCGGCAGAGAGGTAACAATATAAGCATTTTTTTAAGGTAAGAAAACAGTTGGGTAAATACCCTTTGAATATAAATTGTGGCAGCAGTACCTGCTATATCTATAGTAACTGATGGTAATCGACTATAACCTTGATAAACTCGAAAGGGACCTATAAATAGCACAAAACCTCCAATCGTCCCCACCCCAAGGACTACCGAACTTCCTCACCGCATATTTCGCAGCGATGATGGTTAAGTTCTCAGTCGGGCAGCTTCCGAATTACAATTGATTGAGGGAAAAGCGTGATAGCCTACCTCCTATAATAGGTTCAATACATCTCAAAGATCAGTATAAAAGATAGGTGTTCTCTACAAACGTATTGTCTGATCTAGTTACCGAACCGGTTGTAATTTTCTCGACATTCGTAAATGTCCCACCAGAGCCTAAAATAAGTAAATAATTTGTTTCTCATTACCTCTTGCGTGGTGCGACAAATCGCCATACACGTTTCAGTTCTGTATTTCAAGGCCTTTAATCTCCCTTGAATAATGATTGCGGTCCCAACTGCATTAGACAGTTGATGACTACTATATAAGCACGCGTAATCTGCACAAATGCCCGATCCTACTGCAGACATTCTCAACCAGGCCACTCATTATGCAAGCCTAGTCCTTCTAATATCTTGTTTGAAGCATTAACATTGTCAGTGATAAATAGAACCTTGATTAAATTCCAGTTGGTTGAAGTAATTTATCAACACTGATTAAAAGTAGCAAGAATGTCCGAGTGAGGAACGATCTTAATGAACACAAAATCAATATTCATAATTTATATCATAATTTTGTCTACCGATTGGCATTTTTGAATAATATTATGGAAACCAATGATGGGATTTTACGCTAAACAAACAAAATGATGATTTTACTTAATTAGCATTGTGACTGAAGCGAATATAATTAACATGGGGCACCCATCATAATAAATTATGCAAATCATAAAATCTTTTCCCACATTTCTTCACACTGATAAGTTTGTTCACCAATTTCTAAAGACAGAGGTTTAGATGATCTTGCTTCACATCATAAGCATTTTAAATGAAGTAATAAAACTTACAAATCTATACGTTCTTAAATCTAAGAGCATCAGTGACGGTAGCCACTTTTAATATTGAGTAATGAGTTAAAAAGAACACAGGATAACGACCGTGTAATGGATAAGCTCTGGCGTCTCCTGCCCGCCTGGTACCTCCGTGCATTAAATAGACGGCTCTCATTAAAACTATGATTGATTTTCTAACAAAACCAATACAGTAGTCGCTACTGATAAGTTGCCAGTAATTAAGTTGCCCACTTCTAATAGTCATTTTGAAATTCATACCAGTCAAATGTTGTTTGAATCCATTAACGTTGACAGGCTAATAATTATTAAAACTAACAAATTATAATTCTGTGGGATTATGCTCTTAGTCAATGATCTACCAGGAAGTCAATGGGAAACATGGGAAGGTAATGTTTTCTCAAATCAAGTAGCTATTGATTTATGCCCTTAAAAATCACTCAACGGAGTACCAGGCAATCACGCTCTGACAGGAGGTCTGCTTAGTGAGACAAGCGAGCGGCCACCCGCAACGGCCCTGAGGCATACACGCGGCTGCAAAATTACCTGCATGTATGTGCAAAATGCTCCCTCGAGTGGCCTACAACGGTACTTCCAAAGTGCTCTTAACCTATTATGTGCACCTAGTACTTCAAATTGAAATGTGTAATGGCTATCGCAATTTATCTATGCAGACTCGTTCTTCGGCATCCAAAACAGAATGCAGATTGAGCTACCGCCCATAGGTAGTACTGCTAGGCCTCATTTCAAACATTTATGCGTATTTGCTAAGCTAAGTAAGTACGGGCTATTCCAGGGAATAGAAAATTGGCCCGTGATCAGGTGGCGTTCTCAGATGCGTTTGGAATTTTCAGCATTGTTGCATGCAATGTTTATTCAATGGAGTTACTGCACCAATTTTAATTTGTGCTTCCTTCTTGATTTACATTTCAAATGATTGGGCCACGTGTGTATGGTAATTGTGAGAAAGTCCGCGCCCAAGAATGCCGCAAACAGTCCACAGGCAGTTCTCATACACCCGATGTTATTTCCCGGAACATTTAGCATATTATTTCGTCCATCGGCTGTGGTCGTATCGCTTTCCTATCACGTGCGAAGATGACTTTATTTTGATATTGCACGCTTGTGCTTTATTGTCCATTGTATTGTTCTTTATTCACACTCCGCAGTGCGTGCCTCAATGCCGGCGCCAGAACTTTATAAAGATTTGACTAATACGGCATATTTCATTATCATTCGGGAAAGGTATTGTCGAGGTGTGAAAGGTTTGATTAGAATTAACAGTATTGTTAATTTTATTGTTATTCACCTCTTTATGGTGACGGCTGCCTGGTCGATACGTGGGCGTTTATTCAAAGATGTTACCTAATGATATATGGGTGTTGTTATACCTCCGCCGCCCCCTATTTAACCATATATGGGTCCTTATCCCCATTGCGGAAAGGTGTTAAGTTAATATATCAATATTATTTGTATTACGTAGCAATAAATATTCAGTCGCATTGTCATGGGACAATATGATGGATGTTGTCTCTCCCAAACTAGGTCATAAAAACATTAGTTTTAATTTGAATTATCAATAGCAGCTGAATTAAAGACCGAATCAACTTCAACCTCATGGGCATACTCCATATTATTATACACACACACGAGGTTAAGACATCTAACTTTCGCAACGCGTTTTATAAATCTGGTGTAATACCTTGTAGGCTGACTTCTCATTAGGAATCACAGCCTTCTTATCTTCATGCCCTCCCAGAAGGATTTCAGAAGGGGGAGGTTTTTAACACCCACTTATCACTGCAAGTGATCAGGTGACACTATTCACAAGATTTACTGCATCTACCCAGTGTTTGGGCATGATTAATTCGTATAAATGAGAATTTTACACCTAGATACCAAGATGGGTTGTGACTGGTGTAGGTGCATTTTGCAAAGTGTCACTGAAAAATATCTATTTCACATAATTTTATCCCTCTCTCTTTGAAGGCGGTTGTACATTTTAGCAAAAATAATTCTTTGAATCAAATCCTCATGATGAATTTTCTTTTACCTTACAGTTTCAGAAAACTCATTGGTAATATTGGAACTTGCGGCGGTCGCGTGCTGACTACTCAAAAGCACCACGATTCCATTGTCGTCGATTTAAAAACAAAACGATTAGTCGCTTTGAATGGTATTAAATAAACACGGGTGTCTGTTTGGCCATAACATATCCCAGTTTAGTACGGTAGCGTGTGCGGCGAGCATAACTAACAGAAGACCTGGCTCGGCGAAACAAACTTGCTCGCGTGATCGCGGATCGGCCTGCGGTCGGCGCTTTTATCCTTGCCCCCGTTTCACGCCGGGAATCGATATCCCTTTGAAATCACGAAAAAGGTTTGCAATTCACTACGATTTCAGCAGACCATAAAAGGCAAGAAGTACCTAGGTACCTTCATAAGAAAATGGAATGGCGAACTCCTTCAAAGATACCGTATTTCTATATATGCTCACGCCTGTATTCCCCGAAGGGGTAGGCAGAGGTGTTGTCATAACAACACCCACTTTTCACCGAAGATGATTAAGTGCCAACGTGACAGATGGTGAGTCCATCGCCGTCTCAGACACTATAAATACGTCTTTGAATTGCTTCTCAAAAATGTTTTCCTTCACTCACGATGTTTTCCTTCACCGTAAAGCACGTGGTGTGAAATCACTGTACACAAGTTTTTTAGAAAAACTCATTGGTACAGGCCCCGCTGGGATTCGAACTTGCGTCGCTTGTGTAGCAGGCGACTGCTCAAACCCCGAGGCCACCGCGGCTTTTCAAACCCAACGCAAATATCATTTTTCATCCAGGAGTTGCTTAGATTAGAGCATTCAAGCAAACGATAAAGACAAGCTCTCCAGCTATATAATATTGGTGAAGATTCCCATATCAAAACAGTAATACAAGTGTGACACACCTTACGTTCCCAAGGCACACAATACCCGAGAGACCAACCAAGACGGCATTTCCTATTTCTAACTAGTAACACGTGAACATTTTTTCTGATATTTTTTCATTACCGCGTCAATTAGGAGCCGTTTGCGCGGTTCCGTCGCAATTAAGCCCTGTACGGCGCCCCTGGGAGTTCCATCGAGTTCCGTCGAATGCTAGGAATGTGAAACTCACCCTGTGGTATGCTGCCCTGGTAGTTTCCTTCCAAATATAAGCACGCCCCATTGCTTTCGTTGACTAATTAAAGACATCCTGATGGGTAATTTATGGTTAGAACAATTTTCGTAAACTAAACATAATGGTTAAATAATACCAAAAGTTTACGTCTATGTTTTTGTTTTATCGAGCCAAACAAATCTCTTGGTAAATTCAAATTTTATGATGATTAACTAAATGAGTAATGGTCAATATAAATACATAGTCCTTACTGTTTTTTAACATTAGCATATTTGTGTCAATTCACAGCCAGACAGACTCAATAATCACAATTCAACTAATAACCTAAAAATATCATAAGAATTTAGCAACCCCGTAACATAATTTATAGGACTAGTGATGTGCGCGTTATCTATCGATAGATCGCAGCCCGGCCGGCGGGCGACCGTTATCGACTGCACCTGGCGCCTAAATTCCTACATGCAACGCATACGGGCCGTAAATAAGCCACGGTTTCACTGACAGACGGACAGACGAACAATGCCCACGTAGAGCCATTGTATTAGTGAAGATGTGACATCAAGGACAGAATCTTATTAATGATAATATACATATTTTCACCTCACAAATTTATGTCCTATCAGTATAAAACTAAAGGAATACATAAACAAATACAAAAAACTTAATAGTAATAAAATAGTAAAAAAAATGTTGGTGATATTTTGAAAATTTTCTGCTATTCATGTATTAAAATAACCTATTAATATTTTTTTAAATGATATTACTGAATTCATACACGTCACAGTTGGTACGAAATATGTTTTATTTGATTCAAAAACTTTCGACGTATAGTATATTGACAAGCATCATTGTCACTTAACCAAGTTATATTTGTTAACCTAATTTTGACTTAAACTAGGCATGGTATTTATAATATTATTTCTCGATAGAAACGGAGGTAACATCCATAAGAGTCCTAACATATTGAATCCTTATCAGCTTTCATAATCAAACATTAAACGGAACGCAGGACAGGTAGGCTCTTGAGAAGACCCAATAAAAATAAACATTTACACTTAGATACCATTCGAAACATACCTTAGCTCTATTGGAATAAAGTTTGAAACCGGTTTTATGAAGCATGATTTTGAAGAGTATCATGACACGTGTCAGGTACCGGGAGCTGTCAGAGTGACGTAATATATTTATTTGTGTCGTTCCTTCGCTGATGACGTGGGAACAAAGCGTGACGGACTCTCGCTAACTATGATACCCTGGTACTTCACTTTTTATATTTATTTTTAAGGTTTATCTTTTATTTTGATAATCGTCTGGATCTATACACAAAAATAAGAGTGGTTAATTTTAAAATTTTGTAATTTTGGAATAAGAATTACTTTTTGTTTAAAATCTATACAGATAAATAAGCTGAAGTGTCTGTTTGTAATACCAAAATAAAAGCTTTTCTCTAAATGTATATGAAAGTATACACGAATTTTAATGATTCTCTCTGTGTGTCTGTCTGTTAGTAATGAGTAAAAAGATGAGTAATTTAGGCTACTTCATCCATGAAATTAGCTCTACGCGGGTAAAACCGCGCGGCACAGCTAGTAATATTAATAAAAATACAGAGAATTTGGTCATACCTACAAAAACTAATTCTTTATGTACTTCAGTAACTGATTTAAAATCGATATACGTCTATTGTTTCTCAGAAGTATTTTGTGCTAAATCATACCATAGCCTAGACCAGTGTTCGCCGTGACCAGTCATCCGAGACCCGTTAACCATAATTAATCAACCAATGAGCGCTGTACCACCCAAGATATTGTAACTATTAAAAAGTGGCATTATGACAAAAACACACACCGTATATTTCTTATGGGTTTAATTATGAATTATGCACTAATAAATCGATGTCCCTGTAGTTGGGAGAGCATGCCACGAATTCCTACGCAGCACATTTTTTGTCTCCCTCTCACCCATAAACACGGCACGGTTAATTAAAACGGGGCATTAGCATAAACAAATAAAATGGCCCATTATGATTTCAATTTACAATCTTTGAAATTAGTCGCAGTAAATAATATCTCGGGTACAGTTTCAATGGTGGCCCAGCATTCGATCAAACGCGTTCATACATATTAATGTATGCACGGAGATTTATTGCTTTTCACATGATATAGTTCGGATTGCTTATACATTCGATACATGTATCGATTATAATATTTTGAACATATTTTGTTCTTAGGCTTAGTCATCTTATATATCTTTCAAGATACCACTGATAGATACCAATAAAACAATAGTGTCCCTTAATCATCATCTCTGGGGTAGGCACTTGGTTCAACCCCATGTGGCTGATCACCTGATTTTAATACGAAGCGACTGCCATCTGACCTTCGCAACCCCTTTAGCGAGGAAAATCTGTGATCTGGGTTAAACCAGCTGTCGGATATTTTAGGCTTGCAAGTGCCTTTTAAAATTATTTGAATTGATTTGAAGTTCTAGGCTAGTTTCTAGACGCTGTTAATCTATCACATCGAAGATATAAATAACACGAAGGATTTAATGTAGCGGTTATCAATAAAATGCTTCGCTGGTCTCCCGACATAGCCTCGTTGTATGAAGTATTTCTTGACACGCATGAAATAACTCGTCAATACATAATTCATACAAACTTTGAATTGTATGGCGATAGGCACTCAAATTCACAATTCAAAAGATAAGCATTAAGAATCGTTTGTATTCGGAAATGTTAATGATAATGCATATTTATAAATAACGGGCAATGATGCAAATAATACCTAATTATGGCTCGTTTATTGTGGAAAGTAATAAGGCAATGTCACGCTATTACTTAAATTGCAAGTGAATCCGAACCATTTCCACTAATTTACTGTTTGGATGAAATATAAAATTCCTATGACTAGGGCTTAATATTGATACTATTTATACAGCATTTAAATATGATGAAAATACTCCTTGAGTGATAACAAGCGAGACATAAAAGGGAACACGAAATGCAAATGTCAATTATATTAAACGACTATACACTTTATTTTGGGAGGATTCAGGTGACTGGGACCACTAGCTAACTGGAACCGCGTTCCAAGATGTCTGATTCGTTTTTATTTATTTTTTATTAACAGGCGAGTGGGACCATTAATAATTTCATTAGCCTCGTAGCCTCTTCGATCACATACTGTCCTGTGTAAAATACATTGAAGCTGATTAGGTATGTGGTTCCAGTCGACCGATTTAAAAATGCTATCAGGCGATTGGGTCCGCGGTTCCAGTCACCTGCATCCTCCATTTTGGATTGAGAAAATTTTGTCTAGTTTGCAACCATAGAGTTGCAGGAACCCTGTTTGCAAGCGTAAATTACCCACGGTATTAATATGGCTGTATGCTTCATCGTATTTTTTTAGAACGAATGCAAATTCGAACAGTAATCTTTTCGTTTTGTAGTATCGAGTAGGATTCATCGAGTGAATTCCAGTGACCTCCAAGAGTCGTGATCTAAGATTCAGAGATCCGTTGGTGGAGTACATGTGAGTAATCCGAGGAGCCCCGCGGGGCGCGGCGGGGCGCCATTGTACCGCTGTCCGAGGCTGCACGAGCCCCACACACCGGTAGGCATGAGACACGGCACATGTCGATATCGATGAACCTCTAAGTATTGCCAATTTCGAAAATAAGGGCGGCGGCGTGCGCCGTGACGGACGGATATTTCTGTTTCCAATCAAAGAAAAAATAACCACCGTAGGTTAAGATTCACGGCACAGGTCGTTCCATAAAATTATCACTAAAATATAAGAACAGCGTTCTCGTATTATATAACAAAATAAGTAATAAATACAATCGAATGAATTGAGTGAATAACTTTTAATTTCAAAATATATCGACAAAAACTATCGATAGCAGGCAACAATGCGTGGCGCCTCATCGGCCACAACGCCGCAGGACCACATTGTCCGTCCACCTAAGTGCCTCATATTCGGTTACCGGCCATATTACACGCCTATACGCAATATCGATGTCACTCACCATTGAAAAAACAGTACATCCTTAGCGCTTTACCTACATTTTCAAATGCAAAACTTAACGTAAAGATACTAAAGTTGAGTTTAGAATGTAAATGTTGTAGGTGGTTACGATAATAGGATGGAAGTGTAAAACGATATAATTTTCATTTTAGTACTCCCCGAGCACACAAAAACGTTAATAAATAACCCAACAAAGGTCCCACGTCGCACCTTATTTGAAGCCACTTTTGTCATGCTATTGTCCACTTGTTTACATACAATTTATAGCAACATATTATAGCTCTGTTAAATAAAGGTCCACAATATTTTTTATCAATATAATTTATGGTATAGTTTTAGTTAATAAGTTGTAAAATTGAATTTAAAATTCAGATGACGGCCGAATTGTTATAACCCGTTTACGATCGCACGAGGAACATATTAGATTGTGTTTGATGTTAACGATGGGTTACATCGAGTATTAGCTATTTGATTATGAAATAACATGTAATAGGCGAGTATTTATTAGTTATATTTAGCTAAGTAATTGATCGGAACTAATTTGATTCAATGATATCCGAATGACTTATATATATACAATATGGTTAGGGTAAATGAAATAATTTTACCTACTAGGGAAATGGGGATTGTGTCTACTGAAGTTGGGTTCTCATTGGATGATAACTGCAACTACACGATATATACACACTACTAAATGCTTGCACACTGTGTCATACGTTGTGTGTTATACGTTGATATCGTCGCTCACAGATTGTCGTGCTGATAAACTGGTGACGACACAGTGCAGGTTGAAGCTTTGCTTAGCTTAGCAAAGGGTAAACGTGGACGAATTATTCAGTAGAGCGTCCAAGGAAAAACTAAATTAATAATATGTTTCTAAAAGGTTTAATACCGACCCATATCGCTCCGATGTCGCATAAGTTAGTTCATACATAAAAACTAAAATTAGGGATAAAAAAGCCTTGCGAACGCATCCTGTTTAGGGAAATAAGAAATGATCCTTATATGCAAATGATTTATTCAGTTTAGGCCTTGTTAAGGCACTTGTGAATATCCAGGGATTTACCACCGGTTCGGAAACTAACCTTCTGAGAAGAACCGGCAAGAAACTCAGCTGGCATCATGTACATAGTAAACAATGATAATTTAATGAATTGTTTTTATGTGAAAATTTTACTTTAAATGAATATGTATGTATACTAGCTGTGCCCGATAAACGTTGTATTGTCATGTATATTTTTTGGTGGATTACCCTTATTATTTAGGGGTATGAAAAATAGATGTCGGCCGATTCTCAGACTCACCAGATATGCACGCAAAAGGAGTTTAGTAACACCGCGACTGGAGAACTTTATTTTTTTCGTAGTAAATATTAACTTAAATATTTTTTAAGTTAGAGGCGAGACTCACCGATAGCAAATATAGGATCTTAGGTCACTCTTACCAACCCTATTTTTAGAATAACTTATTCCAATAAACACGATAATGAACTCAATACACTTACCTCAGGGTCTATTTTCTTATACTCGGGGTCCTCCTCGTCCACTTCGAAGTAGAGCTCGGTGGAAGTGAGCGACACAGTCCCGGGTGCCACAAGGCCTGGAGCCACCAGCCGCGCTTTTGTGCTGATGTTCACTGGACCTGGAGGATTTCATACCAGCATTAGACGCCTGATTATTTGTCTTGATAAATTTTTCTTTTAAGATTCTTCACAGTAAAATCAAACCTTCCGAACCTGGCGGTAGTATGTTTAATCCTGTAAATTATGTCATTCTGACGATTTGAAAATGATTTGTAAGAAATGTAATCAAATAATTATATTTTTGCCTTTGACTTTAACTTTGATAAAAGGATTTGCTGCTGTGTCCGAATTCACACATTTTAGTTTTAATACCTGTTTGACCGGTTTCCTTTTCAAAAAACGAAAATAACTTGACTTTTTAAAAAAATATGAAAGAATCGAACCGGTGGACATCAGTCTCGAACTGGAGTTAAAACCTAATTTCGTTATCACCCGACAGGCTGGAAGCCTCCCGTCTGAGCTATCATAACTTGACTGATGTCGGCGAAATTTACCTTCATATTGAAATGATATTGCTGCAATTTTTTCATTGCCCGAGAATATAGTCAAAACGATGTTTCTTATAGATGAAACTAGATACATTTTTTGCCCCTGAACACACAAAATTTCATGAAAATCGTTGGAGCCTGTTCGAGATTCGGAATTACAAGAACTGCTCGTTTAAAGGTATAAGATTTTCAGTGACAATGTGAAAAATATCAAATTGTTGAAGCTGTTTAGTACAGCAGCTATTTGAGAAGTAATGAAATAAAATATGTAGGAAAAACGTAACTAAAACTAATTAGAGAACATATTTTAAGATAAATGTGACAGCAGTGTTTGAAGAGATGTATGAGTATAGACGAACCGATAGAAGAATGCAATGATCATATCATGTGGCAAACTGTAGTCTCTGCCTACTCTTATGGGGTATAGCGAGCATCTGTAAAAATCTGCAAATTGTAATGTTACTCTTCTGCCTACCTCTTACAAGACCGTAATTAGAAAAATGTTAGGTATACTGACCAGTTAGGTCGGTATCAATCTCGCGGTCATCTACCAGGAGCTCAGCGTCGTCGAGGAGTTCGGCCGCGGCGGGCGTGGGCAGCTGCGCGCCTCTGCCCGCGCCTCCCGCTGCTATCCTCGCGTGGAGCTCCTCTGTCGCCTGTGGATTACAACATTTATTGTAGGTGTGATGCTATATCGATAAGGTACCTAGTTTTCTCCGCGTGTCGACGCGCAACTAAAAATTATCAGGTTTTAATTAGTGTTTCATTGAGCGGTCTCCGTACGTGTAGATGTGGAGCAAGATGCCTATTTGTTTGTTTACAATTTTACTCTTTCTTTTAAATAAATTGTATTTACTTTTTAAGATAATAATATATTTAACATTTTGTTATGAGATGTCCTATGTATGAGATTCTGTGCTGTGAACACGATCAGTATTGAGAGACTCGAGAAGAATGGTCGATAGCAGGGTCGCATAGCATACCTGCAGGATGGCGTCGTGCGGCGGCGGCGGCGCGGGGTCGCGGGCGAGCGCGGCGGCGAGGTGCCGCGAGCCGCGCGCGTCGGGCACCAGCCGCCGCCGGCGCCGCGCGTCGTCCTCCCACGAGTCCAGCTTCCAGAACTGGCTGCTGCTGCTGGGGGACCACACAACCTTGCAGGGGCCGTTACAAGTAAAACAAATACGTCTACCATCATTTCTATGATTCGTTTTAAAGCAGCGTTTCTCCACTCGCTACATAGATGGCGCTACTCGCTAACAGATTTGAAGTCTGCGTACAAATACGAAAAACCTAAATCGCGCAATAAGAGTTTTCAAGCGCACTGCAGTATATATACAAGTTTCCAACTAGAACAGTTCGACATACCACTCAGATCCAGGTCCCTAGCTCATCCCCCAGCAACGCCCTAACCTAAGCCGAGGTCCGAGCCCCGCACCGGGTGCCCTTAGCTGTGTTGCTTAGTTTTTAAGTTTAAGCTTGGTTGGAGGCCCTTGGGTCTCGCCCTTTAATCCGGTTAAGCAGTGGAGGTAACTCCCCCAACCAACTGCGAGAGACCATATCGTAAAAAAAAAGAACAGTTCGACACCCGCCTGGAAGATCTTCCCTTTGTCGGGGAAGAGCATGATCACTTGCTCTTCTCACATTGTCATATTCAATGAATGAATAAATATGGTAGAGGTCCTCTTCACAAGGAGCGAGATGGTGATCTCGGCCATATAATGATGGTGGTGGTATACCCGGGTTGGTGTGCCTGCGTGTTGTCGTGTCGCAGCTTGTCGAGATGGCGGGCGGCGGCGGCGTGGTCCCGCCGGCGGGCGGCGGCGATGAGCCTCTCGCACGCGCGCTCCTCCTCGCCGCGCTCCGCGCCGTGCCCCGCGCACACACACTGGACACGACCACACATCTTATAGCACTCGACTTACCACCATACCTAGCTGAATGCGGTATTCTTTATTCTGCCTAAGTCTTGTCTATTTGAAAAGACATCAATAAAGAAACATGCAAGATCATAATTCAATAGATAGATATGTAATAATAATAGTGCCTCTCCAATTGCTGTGCCCTAACATGGTTGTTAGTTATAAGTTATAACTAAGCATTAGTTTATATATATGTGTGTAAATGTAACTAACTTGTGCAATAAATATATGAATATGATATGAATAGGAATGTAAATATGTATAGACCCCGAAGGGCCCGACAGAGGTACTAAAACACCCACATTTCCGCAAACATAATTAAGTCCATCCAATTCTAAATACATCTAAATTCGAGCGGGACCTGTACCAATGAGTTTTTCTAAAAAAACTTATGTGCAGTTATTTCACACCACGTGCTTTACGGTGAAGGAAAACATCGTGAGGAAACCTAAGGAAGGGGTAGGCAGAGGTGT
The DNA here is from genome assembly GCA_929442735.1 of Watsonalla binaria. NCBI lineage: Eukaryota > Metazoa > Arthropoda > Insecta > Lepidoptera > Drepanidae > Watsonalla > Watsonalla binaria. The sequence continues at coordinate 9,047,777 of OV838938.1, forward strand.
CGTTATCACAACACCCACTTTTCACCGACTTTGATTAAGTGCCAACGTGATAGATGGTGAGTCTATCGCCGTATCAGACAGTATACATACGACTTTGAATTACTTCTCAGACATATGCAGGTTTCCTCACTATGTTTTCCTTCACCGTAAAGCACGTGGTGTGAAATCACTGTACATAAGTTTTTTAGAAAAACTCATTGGTACAGGCCCCGCTGGGATTCAAACTTGCGTCACTTGCATAGCAGGCGACTGCTCAAACCCCGAGGCCACCACGGCCCTACATATATACATATTTTCCGTAAATACATAACCCATATCAGTTCGTACCTCAAAATCGGCATGTTTGAGCACATCATCAGCTCGCATCCTATTGAGAATGAACTCGGCTTCGTTAGCGACGCGCACGATGTGGTCCCTCATGGCGTGGGAGAGCAGCCGACCCTCATTGATCAGCTCGATGAATGCCAGCCCCGCGTGCTTCTGCAGCGAGTTCTGCCACTCCTGGGAGCACAGCAGCATCACCAGCTCCACCACCGATGTACTAGACTTGAACGTCTGGAGACCTACAGAAGTCAAAGGGTACATGGTTTACAAATTACTATACGTATCTACTTATTGATAACATACAGCAAATTCAATAATGGTAATACTTTTGACCACTATGGATCAAAGCATTCGTAAAATAGGTAGACACAATGAACCTAAATACAACTAAAGAAACAATATTGTTATAATATCATTGATTACTCGGCTTTTATCAAAATACAATTAGGTATTTCAATCTATCATCTACGATGGCAAAGAAACAAATAAATTAGAAGCAGCTAATATACCATGCTTAGTAATTGTGTACCTTTACCTTCCATGAGCAGTTCCTGTCCGTGGCTCCCGACGAGGGTCTTGGAGAGGAAGGGCGCGAAGTCCAGCATGATCTCCCTGAGGAGCGGGCACACGGGGCCCAGGGCTGTCTCCAACTTGTGCGTCAAGGACGCCTCGCGCGACACTCCGCCGGCGCACATTGACGCGTTCATTGCGTTCAACCCTGCTAGGGTCTCGTTATCCTGGAATTAAGAATATAAACGATTTTATAATTCTACTGTAGTCGCCCTTAATTTGCCTTCGGAGTTCCCTATCGAGATCCGTAACAAAATCTTGTTAACTTTAAACAATTCACAATTACGGTGATATTAACAACGAAGAGCTACTCGTAAGTCAGTGGTACATAACGAAGCGTACGATATAGAAGATATTATGAACGCATAATTGTGTACCTATTGATAGACATTGGATATAACACACAAATCACAATATTTCAATGATAGCAGGCGGCAGTGAATTGCATGTGATGCAAAATATACGGACCAGATAAATATCGACCCTAAATCCAGACTTAACGCCACACTTCTCAAATTAAATGAACCGAAGCTTGAACAAATATTATGTTTGCTGTATTAAATTTCATAGAATTAAATGAAAAAAATATTTGATATTGAAGATTACATACATACATACATATGCTCACGCCTGTATTTCCCGAAGGGGTAGGCAGAGGTGTTGCTATCACAACACCCACTTTTCATCGAATTTTTGATTAAGTGCCAACGTGACAGATGGTGAGTCTTTCGCTGTCTCTGGCACTATACATACGTCTTTGAATTACTTCTCAGAAATATGCAGGTATCCTCACGATGTTTTCCTTCACCGTAAAGCACGTGGTGTGAAATCACTGTACATAAGTTTTTTTTTAGAAAAACTCATTGGTCGAACTTGCGTCGCTTGCGTAGCAGGCAACTGCTCAAACCCCGAGACCACCACGGCATCTTGAAGATTATATTTATAATATTGTATAATAATCTAATTGTGAAATAATTCTACCCTGAAGATCGTTCTTACCGGATGCAGGTGTCTCTGCGCCTGCTGCAGACTCCTGTTCTGGTGTCGTTGTTGAATGTGGTGATGTGACTCCGAGCTCCTCATGTGGATTTGTTTGTCCATGTCTGGAAACAAACCACGGTGGTGTTAAGTACGCGAAAAGCTTAATATGTATTCCCTACTCTATTGAGTCCCACCGCTTCCTTAGAAAATACTCTAGCACTAAGCTTTTGAGCGCTTGTGAATATTTTATAGTTTTTTATGATAAATCCTCCAATTTAGAGCCAGTCCTTTATTGTACTAGTATTAGGAATAGTATTTTTTTTAATTCTTCCATTATTCATTTCAAATGGAGTTGTCAGTAGGCAACCGTCAGGGTACCTGCCGATTCCTCTGAGTGGGCAGTTAGCATCAGGCAGCTCAATAAACGTGCGCTAAATACTAGGCAACCTACAGAACTATTGTGAGCTGTTACCTTCACTATATCTTTCATTATCACAATAAGAACATATCATAGGTCACTTCATCTTCACAGATGATTTTTGCAATGAAAGTATGTCGTAGCAGCCCGGAGTCTCGACTAGTGCCCGGTTAATAGCAATAGACTTGCCTCCTATCTTAATGGACTTACACATAACTGTTAAAATTTAGGTACTTTAAGTACATATACTGGAGAAATGTACTAGAAGTACACCTCTGACTACTTCGGGGAATACAGGCGTGAGCATATGTACCAGGCTCGCATAACCCGCAACAGGTAGTTCTCGTACTGACCTTCATGTATGTTGCCTTCGTGATCCCTCCTGCCCGTGATGGTGGCGGGGCCTCGTTCACCGTCTTCATTCAGATTCACGTCTGTCCACGACTCATCATTGCTCACCTGACATATAAATAATAAAGTCACTTTAAAAAAATAATTTTAAAGTCTCTGTCTGTCTGTGGTTCTGTTCCGGGTAATCTCCGAAACGGTTTCACTGATTTTAATGAGGCTTTCACTGGTAGATAGCCAATATTACGAGGAGTAACTTAAGTAAGCTACTTTAATTTAAAAAAACATACTACGCCTACGCGGTTGAAACTACGGGGCGCAGATAGTAGTAATGTGAATATGATTAGAATTGTTGTAGATGACATATTAGAAAATTTTAAATAGATATTCTATGTACTTATTCTGATATTTGATACGCAATATGTATGTAACATACATACATAGGAAATTACCGAATTATCAACCTTACTTCTTCTACTCTAGGGTTCAATAATGCAAAGGTTGTTACCGGGTGCTTGTTGTCATCCATAGCGACCTCGCTGGACGTCTCCGGATCATTATTGGTCGTCTCGTTGGAGTTCAGGTGGAACGAGCCGGCGTCCTCGATCGAATCCACACTCTGTAGACAGAGCAGTAAGGTCTCAAATCCTTTACTTTACACCTATAGCCCATAGGCTTTAAAAACGCCCGAATCAACTTCATACACATAATAACAAAATAAATTGTAAATATCTTACCGTAGCTAACATACTTCTACTAATTCTAGGTGAAGGTGAAAATGTTAAGAAGTGTGAAATATGAAAATATCTAGTTCAACCATGCCTTGAAGGGTGAAAAAGCAAGCTAAGCACACGCCATGCAGTCAATACACAAATAACATATTCCGTTCCATTTTACTTAGAGGTATTCACTCAGTGAGGTGCAAAAATTTAAGGAAATTCTGCTTAACATCACATGGTAGGTAACCAACTCTTAAGGGTACTATGACATTAATTCAACTCACTGTTAAGGGACAGATTGCATGTGACATAACCCTCGTTGCTCTGGACCAAACCCTAATCATAGTCTTCTACAATATGTGTTGACTCACTCTCGCACATTGTAAATAGTAAGCGCTAGACCAGGACGAACACATATTTCAACATTTAGCCTAGATTTCATTATAATCCTTGTCGTTTGTGTTTCATTTCGTGTAGTGCTTTGTGCATAATTAGTTCGTCAAATATCACAGTGAGCGTAGCTTACAATATTTCGTGTTTTTTTCTCGAATTTATGTACAATTTTAAAGAGAAATGTTTTAAATTCGTGACAAGCTGTGTTTTTGTGACTCATTAGAACTGGAAATGTAACCATTTTAGCTATCCCTTTCAGATTAGGGCTTGTGAAAAGGACGGTGTACTTTTTGATCATTTGAAACCAAGCTACCAGGCTTCCAGAACTAATGAGGAGTTCTAAAGTTAAGTACAACCACAATGAGTACAAACCAAATTGACCACTGACACCGTTATCCCAGACAATGTTTTGGACCTTGCGGATGCCTTATAACAGGACAATAACATTAATTTAGTAAAGGCAATTTTAGACATAAATATCGACAGTATAGAGTACAATTTCAGGTTAGACAGTTCACAGATAGTATTTCATTTAAGTATGATCTCAATGGCAAATTGAATACAACTGTATCACCGACTTGTGAAAGAACTATTAATAATTCTCATATTTAAAAAAAATGCTATAGTTGGTTACGATGAATTCATTCAATGACTAGGATTGCAGAAATATAAGATCACAGTGATCTTGGTGTTTGCGTAAAAGCGTGAAATTGAGATCATATTTGAACGAAAAAGAATACTAAACATTTAGAGGTACCCGGAGACCATAGTTCAAAGGAGATGTAGAAACTACTAGACAGAGCAGTCCTATCTTCCACGGAGTCATCAACTAACCTTTGGCTTAGGCACCTTCACGCGAAGGCTGGACTTGAATAGAGGCTCCTCTTTCTCTGAAGATGGTGACGACGCGTCAGGCTTATCAGCTTCCTTCGGCTTTTCAGCATTAGGTTTCAATTCGTCTGTCGTGGTCTCAATCTTAGCAATTGCCTCTTCAGTCCCTTCCGACTCCTTTTATAATTTATTGTAACAGCAAAACATAACATATATAATGAAGCGGTTCTCACTCACATCACGTTGAAACACATGTTTAGCGAGCGACACCGAGACACCAGTAAACAGCAAAACAATTTGCCAAACACAAAATGTATGTATGATTATTGAAATTTTGAATCCTGCGGATCTATTGCATGCATTCCATCTAAACATCTACAACATCTTAAATTTAATGGCATTTTTTAATCATATAAGTACCTAAGTTCTAAACTACTTACTGCAACACTCGATAAAATTTTTGAGGGAAAAACTGAAATCATGCTAAGAAAAATCTCAAACAATTTTCATAAATCGATATCGATAAGAAACTACATTATCAATCTAACGAATTGAAAGACTTACTGAGGTAACCTAATAAATCGCATAGTTAATTCTTACGAAGGTAATGAGGGGATTTTGGGTAAGTTCTATCAAGTACATGCTATAATTTTCAAAAACAAATGTTCTACCATTGTCGACATTGACGTAAAAATATTCGATTAGTCTCAAAATCTTACCTTCATAGACGGAGAATCCAGGTCATTAATAGTTGAGTTGTTCTCATCTACGACAATCATCGCGTATTCCACGTCATCGCCGTTGTGTTCTAAGGAAAACGTAGAAAAATCACATTAAGAACTAACGTGGGGTACTCTATTTTCGCATACAACATCGACAAAGCTCGCTTTAATAAAGCTGATGACAATATTTCTAGGGACTTCAATTTTATTACAAAAAAGGGTTCGAATTCTGCACTCTTGGCGCAGCAACAAATTATTGTTAATATCCGCAAGAACACAGAATTCCTATAAATTCCTATTACTGACAACTACTGGTATACACAATGATGCAACTGAAAAAAAATCAAATTATATTGAAGCAGTGCCTCAGCGTGCGTTTTTTAACATTGTCTTGTCTTTTATTGTACATATTTTGTGTGCAAAATTTAATGAAATACAGTAAGTGTAGATACAATATTTGAATGGGTTTCAATTCAAGTGCTGTCCAAGGATTCATATAAAAAGACAAAACAGTGTGCGCGAACATCGACCACGTGTATTATATTTGACGTTCGCATCGCAACTCTATATGTTTCATAATTAATAGTTAAATGATCGTATAATGTTAAATGTATCACGTCTATAAGTAAATAAGAACGAAAGAGTAACAAGAAACCTTTAATAAGCGTGAGGCATAAATTCAAGCAAAATTTCGTGAAGTTGCTCTTTCGTATTTACTGATTTTTACAAAAGCTTTTGATAGTGTTATTAAGTAATAAAAGTCATTAATCTGTGAGAAATCTATTGGAATGAAACTATTATGTTGCCACAGTGATTTATTATGTAATTTAAAGTACCAAAATTTCTTCAATTTAGCAGATAACAATAGGAAAAATATTATATATTTAGGGGAGTACCGCAAGGTTCTATACTGTGACTACTACTATTGAATCACTTCCTATTATTATTTGACGACCTAGTAGTAACATAAAGTGAAATGTTCTTCTAATGGTACGAGGACCCAATGGACCCTAGGAGGAAGTAGCAAAATGCGATGCGAACGCCAGTGTCGGCCGCGGTACCTGCGTGCGCGCGGTGGTAACTAGGTATGCGTGTGTGCGCGTGCGTATTGTTATGTTGACTGCAGTCGAGTTTGCAGTGCGGGTGTAGGTGCCTGTGGCCTGGGTGCCCACCCGGCAAGAACTGCGGGTAAACGTGGTGAGACCACTGCGGGAACAACGGCCTGGAGCCTATACATGGTGATGGGAATGGACATCGCAAGAGGGTTGTGTATGATAAAGGGGATCCAGTTAATTTCAATTACACAGACAAAGTTGGAAAAAGGACGAAATATCAACAAAGCAAAGCGGATCAGTTGCGACGTAGAGTAACGACATTGAGATAATGTGTAACCGTTCGTAACATAAATCATACGGTCAAACAGAAAAGTGATTCCAAAAACGCCGGAGGTCATTTGATTCGAGATTCATAAATTGGTGTAGAACATGGGCAGTGCATCAGGCATATATTTGATGAGTGTCTCAACGAATATCGAATGATTGTATCGGTGCGTGCGGCCGTGTAGTAGAATGTAGACGATTTTACCAGTGTCCCACGTGACGCGGTTATCAAGCGGCGTGAAAAAGGAGAAACGACACACTTCAGATATACAAGTCTCTCAGTAATCTTATGGTTGGACTGACGCAGTCAGAAACATTCACTTATGCCATTCTAGTCATTATGTGACACATAGCATGAAAACAGATTTTACTTGTCACATTTTTGATTAACATGTCATGATGTCACTTTGAAATAGCATTTCAGTTAATTTGCGTGCTTGCTATATTGTATGTGATCAACATAGATAGATTGATACGAAAACTAAAATAACATACATATGCTCACGCCTGTACTCCCCGAAGGGGTAGGCAGAGGTGTTGTTATCACAACACCCACTTTTCACCGAATTTGATTAAGTGCCAACGTGACAGATGGTGAGTCCATCGCCGTCTCAGGCACTATACATAAGTCTTGAAATATGCAGGTTTCCTAAACTAAAATAATTATGTTTTAAAAAGAACATTATAAATGCTTCTAATATTTCTGACTGCGACCGTACCAATGATGAAAAGTGACAATTTCTTAAAAATACAATTTAATTTTATGTTTATTTAAAATATTTTATATATATGTGCAATTACAGCATTAAAAGAAGCACTAAAGAGCATGGACAATCTAACTGGAACCCAAACGTCTACACAATGAAAAAATTGTCATGATTATGTATAATTAATATTATGATAAAATTATTAAAAAATGTGTAAATATAAGTAACTACTACACCTAGGGAAGGTAAATACAGATAAAGTTAGTGCATTTTACTACATATCATTATAAAATTATATGATGATGTACTTATAATATAACAATTATACTGCAGTTGGTGGGTTTAAAATAATTAATTTAAAATAAATATAACTAATTATTGTAATGAAATTCTATGCGGGAAAATATGTATATGTATGTATACTTTACATTAATATATGTGTACTTTGTAAGGCTAGTGTCTTTAATTTTTTGAACGCAACGGTACTTTAGTATATTATATTGAACGCGCGGACCCGACAGACGTTGTCCTGCATACCGATTTCAGCGCCATCTGCCGGGCTGATTTGTGAATCTAAACCATCCAGAGCGCCACCCAAAAGCAACCAAAAAAATTCACCAATTCGGTGCAGCCGTGTAGGAGGAGGTCAGTGACATACACACGTACAGTAGAATTATATATCTATGTATATATAGATATGTGTAAAATGTGTAAAAACGAGATATGTTATATGGAATAAGTGCTATTTTAATTCATGTATCTAGTAACATTCTTTGCCTTACTGTTCCAATGGTGCATCTAAAAGACACCTTTTGCCTAACCCAAAAATAAACCGATTGGACGAGGATGTTGTATGGAAGTAAGAATGATATTGAATGTACCGTGATGACCGTGTTGGTGATGACTCCTCCTGGCGCAGTCCGGTGGCGCATGCGCGGGCGGTTCCAGGATATCCCGGTACTTGGACACCATTAGCACTGAGATGAAGTATACTATTGCCAGGGAGAGGAACTGGGCTTGTTTTGTTTCCTCCTGTAGGATTAAATAAGTTATATTATACACAGCGCCATCTGTTGGCCGAACAAGGAAGCACTAGGCTTAGTTGCAGTTTGTAGTTAAGAATTTGAAGTATTAAGATCGATTGTAATATAATCATGTAACACACAGCGCCATCTGTCGGCTGGGCGAGGAAGTATGTATTTTCAACGACAGATGGGGCTATAAGAAATATAACTGCTAGTCACAGCGTTTAGCTCAAGTAGTCACAACGTTTAGTACGATAGACGGAGCTATTTAGTTTTCAAACGTTGTTAATTGTCCAATATATATTTTTCATCTGTGCATTGTTTGGCTCACTAGACTATAATCGCCTCACTGTTTCCTTGTTTCGTCTATGTACATTTTTTACTACTTCTCTTTCTTCTCTTCTTGTCGCCATTACACGTATAACACAATTTTCTGTATTAATTTTATTTGGTGCCTTTTTAATATAAAACGTAATTACAGAGTTGCTTATCATTTATATACCGCCCATTAATCATTGCAGGAATATCATTGAGCATAATGTTAGGGAAGAAAACAAATATTTTAATTTTTACCGGTCTAGGCACTCTCATATATCTTACAATATTCTGGAGAATATTAGTACAGTTATGATTAATATTAATCAACTTACAACGTCTCTATAAATGACAGCTCGCAGCCTATTGACGTCCATGTCTTGTAGGAGTCTTTCTGGATCCTTCACTGGACTGGATGCGTCGGCGAGACTAGCCACCACGCTCTGTTACAACATACGAATTATACAATTATTCACCTCATAATACAGATATTAATAACAACAAATAAGTTACAATATTCTACCAGAATTTTACATGCATTTACAGTGGTATAGTGCATTATTTCTACAATAGTTTTACGAAAACTCAAGTCGAACGAAAGCAATGATAAAATCCACATCAAATTTCCGTTTCAACAATCGTTTGGTTTCGAATCGACTTAAGCTTATAAGTAAGGTAAATATCTAGACTGTAAACACAGATGAGAAACTATAATTGGCACAGAAATATAGCTTTACATTAAAAATTGCGCCGTGATTGGTGTGTTAAAAATCTTTAAGTTTTTATTCATCTGTGTATTTAAAAATGTGTGCTAAGAATTTCTTCCTATATTACCCGGTTTTGTGTGAAGAATATTTTTTCTTTGTTCATTAAAACATTCCAAGTAATGTAACTCAGTAATGTACGAAGAACAAGAGATTTTATTTGCGTGAATTATAAAAGGTGCTTAAATAACATTAATCTTGTATCAATTACGGTGACTTGTACCAAGGTTACATAAATTACTAAGGAGTCAAATAGTGGTTTCAGTTTATTTCGTTAGTGTGAGCAAGATAAACACATTAAAGACGAGGTGTATTATAGGTGCGAAAGAGACGGATACATTGTCACGGTTTTTACTAATGCGTTCAGGAACTTTTTTTTTTAGACTTATTCTTTGCCGGAGTGAGCAAGACAAACACATCAAGGAGAATAAGGAAGAGGGCGACGGATATATTACTTGGGTTTCTAGTACGTGGGTTATAAATATAAAATAAATGATATTCTTTATTTGAATGGTGTAATCACGGCCAGAAGTGTCGATAGCAGAAAGAAGTACCAGGGACGTTGAATTAGTTAGAAGTTCAAGCTGATTGAGTAGTTTTTAGTAGTAATTATTTTAGTCGAGTTATAAAAATATTACATGTACTAGGTATTATACAATCGGTGTTTCCATCTCCAAAAGTGCAACTTTTAAATTATAATTTTTTTTTTTTAATTTTTGTCTTTATGAGGTGTTTTTAAGTAAATTGCCATATACATAAATGTTGGAGGATTATGATTGCATGAATACATCACCTTAGGCGAGGGTGAGTCGTTGGGTCGCGTCGGCCTGGTGACAGCGTATCGCTGTCTCTCCTTGCACTCGAGACAATTGCGCACCGCACACGTACACACCTACGCACACACGCACACTGGCGGCTAGTCGCTACACCAGTGACGCTGCTACGCTAACACTACCAAACTATAGTACTAGGGTAACAGGAACTATGTAGCAGATGTAACACTTTTTGACAGAATTGTACCAATTCCACGGGAGTCATACTCGTATTTTACATTGAGGCAGATTCTAAATCTGTGTTTGGGAAAATAAATATAAAATAATGTTGCCAGTAATATACTATATATATTGGAAAAAAAATCAAAAAGTGTAACATCGGAAAATTTTATAGATAGATTAATTATAGTAGATGTTTTATATTTGATGTAGAGAAGATTTGCGAGACGAAATTACAATAACTACGAATATTATATTATACATAATAATATAATTATATAAATCTATGTATAATTAGAGTTATAATATACAAATAATAATTCTATACTGTATTCTATCAATAAAAACTAATTGACCAAGATAATAAGACAAAAGAAATTTAAGATTTCTAGTAAGTAAATATATTGTTGGCTATGGCATATATTGTGTACTTAACTAAACTAAAAAATTAACGTTATAGATATATTCAAAGATAGTTGTGTTGTTACCTTTAAACGTAGGATATTTAGACATATTATAAGATTTTTAATTTACAATATCAGGGTTATATTCGCGGTCTCATATTATAGGAACGTGTCTCAGTCTGTCTATCTGTTACATAACTCCACGTCATACCTGTGAACTGATGATGCTTGAGTGGGCTCCTCATCTCAGGCTATACAAATTAAACAAGGTAAGAGGTACAATGATTTTTTTACACTAATGTTATAAAGATTTGATTCAGCAATGGATAGCTACATCATCAGCGAGTAACATAAGTTATATTTTATACCCGTCCTCCCACGGGAACGGGAACTACGTGGGTGAGTTTGTATTACTGCAGTTTTAAAAAGAGTAATTACGGAATTTCTTGAAGGATTCTTCTCAGTGAAAAGAGCCTTCCAAATCCGAACTAATTATAATCTTGTATAATGTTCTTTTCTGTGTCCCTATGGTGGTTTGGAAGTACTTTGTAGGAAGTGTAATCAAACAAATATATTTTGAATTTTGATTTAAGTAAGGCAAGAACACAACTAGTAAAACAACCCCCGCACCCCCAACCCCCCACTCACCAGCCGCAAACACTGCCTGAGTATCCCACCGCTGGACATATTCTTCTCCGCCTCCAGTTCTCCAAAGTTGAGGGCGCTGGCGAATATCAGCACGTCTGCCATGCTGACCAGCCGCTGGAGGAAGGTCACCGCGACCTCCACGGGCATGCCTTGTGTCGGCTCTATTACATCCAGCTCGTTCTATCGGGATATGGGAAATTACGGATTTTATAGTACAAACTTTGTAAATTGGGAATTTCAGCACATTTCAATAATATTCCCCGCGTAGACTCTGGTTTTTTTTCCACAGAGTCCTAATTTGTTTTTTTTTTAATAAATGTAAGTCAAAGTCAAAAGTATCTTTATTCGATTACACTTTTTACAAAGTACCTTCAAATCGTCAGAATGACATAATTATACATGCTACCGCCAGGTTCGGAAGGTTGCTTTTACTGAGAAGAACCTGTAGTCAAAGTTACTCCTTGTAACGAAGCTATCTTCCGCTAAAGCAACCTTCCGAACCCGGTGGTAACATTTATAATCATGTATAATGTGTTTTGTGTCCTTCTGACGACTTAAAAGTACTTTGTAAGAAGTCTAATCAAGTAAAGATATTTTGAATTTTATCTGCCAATGAAAGTCCCTTTAAAATCGTTTCAGAGATTAGCTGGAACATACAGACAAATAAAAGAGAATACGATTTTTGTAATTGTTTTTTTATGTAAGTACCTTATAATATACATGGCACTGGATAGAGACGAATGTAAGAAATTGCATCGGTAACAGCGACAAGAGTCAGATTCTTAAGTGTATGATGATGACCTTATTGTGTATACGGTCATCATCATACATCATAGACACTTTAATTTTATTTATCTATATATAGATGTAAATGCGGTAATATTCGCGAAGATCGCGATGTCATCAAAACGCTAAAGCCTCTAAAAAGAAGAATGAGTCAAATAAAGATAACGCGGTGCCTCCTATTTGGCTAATATTTTTAATAATTTTTAACTTTTATTACCATCAAAAGCCCCCACCATTAAAGGGTGCCCAAAGGTTTAGTCATAAGTGTAATAACACCCAATGAATTATATTATCACCCTGAAAACTTATTATTGTAGCGGTTTGCATGTGTGAAGATCGATACCTAAAATCGAGCCTGTCAAAAATGTCATAGCGTCCTTAAAGCCGAAATTTCTTGACATAACGTCAAAGTTACTAGGCTATCATAAGCATGAAGCAACTCACATTAGGCGAGGTAGCAGACGCCAAGAGAGGCAGTAGCCCACCGCAGGCGATGATCAGGTTGTCCGCCAGCTGACTGATCAAGTGAACAGTATTCACGACGAAAATGGCATTCTCGCTGCTGTTCACGAAGTCTATCACTGATTTCGTTGAGTGGCTGCGCCACACCTGACAAATAGTAAAAACATTATATTAAGAGCCGTGGTGGCCTCGGGGTTAGAGCAGTCGCCTTTTACGCAAGCGACGCAAGTTCGAAACCCAGCGGGGCCAATGAGAGTTTCTAAAAACTTATGTACAGTGATGTCAAACCATGTGCTTCACGGTGAAGGAAAACATCGTGAGGAAACCTGCATATGTCTGAGAAGTAATTCAAAGACGTACGCAGGTTTCTGTCACGTTGGCACTTCACGGTGTTGATGTTACAACAGCTCTGCTTACCCCTTCGGGGGCCCTTCTGGGATGGCGTGAGCATATTAAGTTAGGGTTTCAGAAATCCTTCGTGCCAGTTCTCTTTCACGTAAGAGAAAAAAAGGCAGCGATTAAATGCTGTGTAAGCGTTTAACATAGTTAAGCTTGTCTCCCAGCATGCCCACTAATATACAAGTACTTTTAAACTTAGGCTAAGCTCTCTTATTATAAAAATAGTTTAAGCGAAGATCAAGCACGGACTAAAACTATGTTTTTCTTACGGTTCTTCTCAGAAGGTTAGTTTCCGAACAGGTGGTAAATTTTTGACATTTATAACTCAGTCTTGCAAGGGCCCAAATATTTTTAATTTTGTAGGAGTTGGAGCTACTTATAAACTATCTATGTTTTTTAAGGGTCAGATGCCAAATCAACAAAATGAAGACTGATTAAATTTAGGTGTTATATTTGAGAAATGCTTACCTGAATATCAGTTTCCAGAGAAAACAGTACGTCTGATAACAGTCTTTGATGTATGTATGACCATCGGAACTCTGGGATTCTGAAAGGAGGTCGCGTGGGTCCAGGCGAGAACATCGGCCGGGAACATTTCGACGGCCGTTTCGTTTCTGTTACAGTAAAACATGAATATAAGAAAACAATCATAATCTTGTGTTATCATTAGAATAAGTAATTTTTTATTGGATGTGTACCGAAATGGTTTGAGTCCACTTGAGTGCTTGTAGAAGCACTGCGCGGCCTCTTCGGCGACGCTGAAGTATTGGTACCTTGTGAGGCGACACCGTCACCTCTACTGCTATCCTGCTTCATTTCACTATCCCCAGGCAAGCTCACGCGTCTCTTGTCTCTCTCCTCCTCGCGGTTATTCTCTTCGACTTCTTCTTGTTTATTGGCCAATGAAATATTTTCACTTATAGTCGAAATTGGTGGTATTTCTGGAGTAACCCGTTCTTCAGGCTCTGACTCGTCGACTCTTTGGCTTTCATTATTTGCATTTTCCTCTGTTACTTCATCTTTTTCAATATCTGTCTTCTCTACGGCTTCCGAATCAGTTCTGGTATTAACTAAATATTCCCCATCCAGTGGCAGGACGTTGCCTTCATGTGGGTGATCGGAAGGTATTACTCTTTGCGGACTATTATCTTCCTCCAGCACGTTTACTTCATCATTTACAATATCTTCATCATCTTTAGGGACTGCGGTGGTAATCAAGTCCATTACTATATCATTAGCTATCGTCTCAGCTATCCGTTTCTCGTCTATGATCTCTTCAATTTCTTGTTCAAATTCATCGCGTCCATTCGGTGTGTTACCTTCAGAATGCAATCCTCCAGATATCGCTCCGGAGTCGGTATCATCATCGGTCTTTAGTCTAACTGTCTCCAAAGCTATGGTGAGTACGTCATTTACAATATTAATAGCGACGTGCTTGGGGTCATCGCTATCTATATCTGGAATGGATTCAGTCTTGTCCTCTGTCTTCTTTGGGCTAGTTGCTTCGCTTGGAGTCAAGTATAGTTCAGAAGGATCAGATAGGTCTGATTCCCTTTCAGCCGCCACGTTCAGTTCTGCCACTCTCTCGGGGCTCGCTGTTTCGCTGGCTGATAAACTAGAGGATATACCCTCACTTTTGTCAGTATTATCATCTTTGGACACACCATCACCTACATCTCTGACTGGAATGTAGTCTAAGCTACCTTGTCGCGTCAAGGGTTTGTCGGTTTTCTCTGATTCTTCTATAGTAGCTATACCAGACTCGGAACTCTCTAACATCTTATTCTCATTAATTATCGATTGTACTAATTCTTCAGTTTGAACTTCATCAGCGTTGAGCAATGTAGGTTCTGCCTCACCATCGGCTTCGTCGATCGCGTGTTCCACCTCACTATTTACACTATCACAACCCTCCGCCGCAGCGGTCACCTTCACTGGACTATGCACCTTACACACTTCACTATACACCACTTGTGTAGTCCTGTCGTTGTCTTTGACACTTTCTGGTTTGGTACAACTGCAGGACTCTACTTCTCTGAGCGACAAGCCTTTTCCTATTTCAGTTTGGGCCGCGTGGTTGTGTTTTTCGTCTTGTGCGGCTCGTGGGGTGTCCGTGTGACGATCCCAACCGGATATCGTGGAGATGGGCCGTTGCTGTCTCTCTGCTGGGTCCGTGATGTTGTCAGCACGTCGTTGCTCGTAGTGCTCGTACATTTGAGCAAATTGCAGCTTGAACTCTTCATAAGAAACCTGAAATATAAATAAGCATTATATAGTCGATTTGATAGCGTTTAAAGAAACCGCAGAGGTTTAGAGAGTTTATAGAGTGTAAATAGAGTTTGTAGAGTTTTAAGAAATGTTTTGCTATATTAAATTTGGAATAAAATATGTCCATCTCTTTTTTAATCCGTATCACAGACAGAGATGGGGCAACTTTTAAAGCAAGTACTTTTAGTCTATATTTTGTAGTCTCCTCATCGCCCTTTAAAATAAAATTACTCTTGAAGATTATTTTATCGAAGTAATATTGTGTACAGAGTTGCTAAAAATTCTCAATGACGTTAATGCGTTCACTATAAAATTTGAAGTAGTGTTTGTATGAAGGTAAAATAAACTGAATTCGTTTTTAAGAGTACCAGGCGCGCAGAATTAGTAAGGAGTTTACCTTAGAATGCACGATAGCCAGAGTGTCGACCCACACGCGCCAGCCGCCGTACTCATGCTTGATGGCGTGATGCAACAGCATACGGAACAGCGAGTACACCATGTCTGATATCTTCTGCTCCTCAGCGTTCTTGGGGTGGATGTATGCCATCGCGATCAGCCACTCCTGAAATATTCACAATTTATATGTTATATCCATTCAACATTGCCTTGCATATGATGTAAGTAAAGTTTAAAATACTTGTAGATAACTCGTAAAGCACGTGTGAAATCACTGCACATAAGTTTTTAGACTGAACTCATTGGTACAGGCTCATTTTGAAGCTGTACCTTTTAAACCGACTTCAAAATAAGGAGGAGGTTATCACTTCGCCGGTATGGTTTATTTTTTAGTAAAATAGTCATTACCTGCCACACAGACATCTGCAGCACGGTCCGTCTGTTCTCCCTGTTGTTGCTGCAGAGCAGCGTCATGTCGGACAGGAACAGCTTCTTCACCTCCAGGAGTTGTTCTGTCTGCTTAGACTGGCGGATCAGGGTCGCTACCACTTTCAGGATCACTGGAGAGAGAAAATATTGCGTTTGTGACATCCCCTATGCAGATCATAATTTTCCTGGCCTTATCCCATACATTGTTGGGGTTGGCACTTAATTTAACCCGATTTGGCTGAACACCTGATTTTTATACGAAGCGACTGCCATCTGATATGAACAACCCCTTTTACGAGGAATCCTAATTTCGGTAATCTGGCTACCAGTTGTCAGATATTTTTTAGCCTTCGAATGACGTAACGATTGCTAAAGATTATAAATTGCCAACCGGGAGCGACGCCTTACGAGCTCTCCGAGGCACAGAGGAAACTCGGGCGTCACCCATCCAACTACTGCCTTGGGTAATAAAAATAACAATTGTGCCATGAGCATCGACCGGGACAGAAATATACATATGCTCACGCTTGTATTCCCCGAAGGGGTAGGCAGTGGTGTTGTTATCACAACATCCACTTTTCACCGAATTTGATTAAGTGCCAACGTGACAGATGGTGAGTCCATCGCCGTCTCAGGCACTATACATACGTCTTTGAATTACTTCTCAGAAATATTCAGGTTTCCTCACGATGTTTTCCTTCACCGTAAAGCACGTGGTGTGAAACCACTGTACATAAGTTTTTTAGAAAAACTCATTGGTACAGGCCCCGCTGGGATTCGAACTTGCGTCGCTTGCGTAGCAGGCGACTGCTCTAACCCCGAGGCCACCACGGTTCCACGGTACAGAAAGATGTGTAAAATAATAACTTTCGGACAGAGCGCCATTAGTCCCAAACTTAGCAAAGTATATACTTTTTTTTGTAAATACCAAACAATTTATGTGAAATCACTGCACATAAGTTTTTAGAAAAACTCATTGGTACAAGCCCCGCTGGGATTCGAACTTGCATCGCTTGCGACACAGGCGACTGCTCAAACCCCGAGACCACGACGGTTCCTTATTATTTTACACAGTATGTTTACCAATTTCTTCTTAAATATTGTTAAGTATGTATGCGTTCTTGATAAAGAGTGTCGGAGGCTGCGACCCGACCTATATCCTTCGTTATAATAAAACCAGCGTCAAGTACGCCCTCGTTTATCTTACCCGCAGCCACTCCCTTGCATACTAAGCAGATGTATGCATTCCTTACCATCGTTTCCTTATCCGTTAAGTACTTGGCGCTACTAAATTCGTTGTTTATAGTGCGAGTCATTTTTAGTACGAGTATTTATAGTAATTCGCTTTACCTCACGGTTACAACCGCATAGACTTAATTTGATGGGTCGCAAACCCCTACTATTAATCAAATTTTGCACACACATTATGCTGAGTTAAGCCGAAACAGACAAATATGTTTTTTTCATATTTTTTTATATAATCACTAGCTGTGCCCCGCGGTTCCACTCGCATAGGGTTTTTACTTTTTATGTCACGTTCCACGAAACGAGATAAAAATATCATATGTCCTTCTCCTGGCTCCCCACTAATTTTCAGCAAAATTGGTTCAGCCGTTCTTTCGTTATAAATAGTGTAACTAACTCGACTTTATTATTAATTATTAATATATAAGTACAGTATACTCAGGTCCAGGAGGAGCTCGTGGCACAGTTGCTATTGCGCATATCATTCGATCAGCGAACTTAAGCAACCCTGACCCTAGCCAGTAATTGGATGGGTGACAGCCCGAGTTCCCTCCGTGCCTCGGAGAGCACGTTAAGCCGTCGGTCCCGGTTGACAATTTATCATCTTTGGAAATCGTTACAGGTCAGTCGGAGGCCTAAAATAGTCTGACAACTGGTTTAACCCAGATCACAGATTTTCCTCGTTAAAGGGGTTGCGAAGGTCAGATGGCAGTCGCTCCGTATCAAAATCAGGTGATCAGCCACATCGGGTTGAATCAAGTGCCGACCCCAACAATGTATGGGATAAGGCCAGGGACGATGATGATAAGTACAGTATACTAGACTTGTATATACTTTCATTTAGTGAAAAGCTAATTTGGAATTATAAACACATGCTTAAATTTTATTAAGCTGTATAGATTATAAAAATTCTAAAAATAAGGTCTTACTAGGATTCTCCAATCGAAAATGGTGCTGTGGCTCCGGATGGCTGGTGTACAGGATCTGTTGCGCGACGTGTTCGGTGAGCAGTTCGTACAATGCGTTGTATACAGGGAGCGCCAGGCCCTCGCCGCACGCACCGAGCCGGGTAGCCAACAGTGTATATAGGTTGTGAGGAGACATCACGTCGTATTTCCGTCTGGGGATTTCAAACGAGTGCTTTGAATTAAATACTAACTAACGAGTCTTGGGATTTATGTATCTAGATTTAGCAAAAGAGGTTTTTAAGTGGAAGTTTTTATCCCACAGAGGATTGCGGCTGTTTCTGCATCACCCAAAGGTTGGCTGGTAGAAAATGCCTATGGCATTAAGTCTGCTCATACCAATATGTATTGCAGGAAGTTTAAGCTTTCCAATGTCTGTAGACAAAGTAACATTATCGTCACGGTTTGCTAGTTGAAAATGTACGGGAATGACATATGTCACGTGACAGATTTATGTCATTTGCATAAATGACATATGTCACGTGACTGATTTATGTCATTTGCATATTTTTTTTATCGTTTCTATTAGCGCAAGCGCGAGATAATGTTACTTTGTCTAAGGCTACAAAGGTTCCAAGTAGGGTAGACCACAACGGTACTGATAATAAATGTAAGATAGATTTTTTTTGACAGACTCATAGAATGACTACTGCGCATTCAAGGTCAACGCTCATAAGTCGAGACGACACGAAGTTGGTTCAGTTAAAGGGGTGTAACAAAATTAAATTGTTTATGTTAATATTTTAAGCCTAATTCACTCACTTGTGTGTGCTTCGGCTGAGGAAGAATCCGAGTAATTTCAACGCTTGCAATCTGATCAACTGGCTCTCGGATGCGAGCAGTTTGAAGATTGTTCTTACTCCACCCTGGAGATAAAAAAATTGCAGATTACTTATCTAAACGTCAAATAATTATGGATGTAAGTAAGAAAGGGCTATGGTATATATAACGGACACTGCAATTCCAAACTTGGAGCTTAAACTTGCTTAAACACAATGCTGCTTCAGAGTGCTTTGCTAGCTATGTAGCGATCATTGCGTCTCTATTTTATTTTTATTAGGAAGATTTACAGCGAGTGAACAAGTATAATGATCTTATATATAATTATATGCTAATAACAAATGTTCACCTATAAATGTTTATGATTATAATATTATGTCCGCACAGTGATAATGTTGGCAAAGCGCGTGTCCCTCCGGTATTGGATGTTTAATCTATTGTATGCAAGAAGGCCGGGACCTATTTTGCTGCTGGCTTTCTACAATTAATTAAAAATAATAAGTTGTAAATTTGTAATTCTTTTGTTTTTTCTTTTAATACATATTGTTTTTGTTGCTAACCTATATTATTATTATTTAATATTGGTTTGTTATATTTCATTTGGTTAATATAATATTTCATGTCAGCCATCATTTTTATTGTTTGGAAAAACGGGGCTGCACTAGCTACAACAAGTTATTGATTACATTATTCACGTTCAAACTTTGGGTTTATACATTGGTCACACTTTCATAAGCTACAGTAGCCGCGTGCATAGAAATAAATAAGTCGAATGTACTCCTATGTCGTTCAAAATTTATACAAATGGTGTAATTGATTACCTTAGCATCAAACGCAGGCACCATGGAGCTAGGATGTTCAGACATCAATGAGATCAACATTTGGAGGACGTCGTGGAGATTTTCATCCTGGAACATTAAAATTAGATAAATTAAATGATGCTTAATCCAGTCAGAAAACAAAGTTTTATGGGAAACAGGTGTATTTTCAACACAGAAAGTGAGAAAGTAAATACAGGGCGTCGGAGAAAAAGGAACAGTTGTCTTCTAGAAGTTGTAGGGTTATATGAATATATCACTATGTTGAAGTCGTAAAATATGTAGCTCCAACGATAACGTAGTTATAGGCTATGCTTGCTAAGGGCCGAAGAGCGCGCGGCCTTAAGCGATTGAATGAACGCGCGGCCGCGATTACCTAAATTACGTACGCGGTATTCAAAGTTTTCACTTAAGGTGAAGGTTAATGGTTTCGAAAAATGGTTTTATGGGATTATTTCAGGAACCATTAGTTGGAGAAAAAAAATAAAAACGTAGTTTGATTTCATGTGAAAAACTCAACGTTACCGCTGATTTGTATGCTAAAATAAGATCTTGATATGGTCAACTTTGAACGTCAATTCAAACTCGAAAACGGAAGAAGATATTTGTCATAACAATTTTATTTGCTTTCTAAAATTATACCCCATCACATATTTTAACAGCTTTCCTATTTTCCCCGACACCCTGTATATGAAGTTTCTCGACTGGAGAGTGTACTTCCACTTAATAGAAGATCTCAGCCAAATAATGTAATCTTAGAGCCATGTTCCTGCAGTGGTCGCCAGGAGGGAGAGTAGCTACAGGGGGGCAACCATCATCGTTAAAGCAGCACGTATTAAAAACTTCTCAGCTTCGAAGTTCGAATTTACAGTACAAAAATGGCACGTCAAAGCTGTAGGCCCCCAGTTGTCATTATGTTGGCTCTGGGATTTTACTCTTTACAAGTTAGGCAACGCTCGAGTGTTTGCTATTAGAAACGTACATAGGCTGCAGTAGCCGCTTGAAGTCGCCTTACCATACAAAACGCCATAAAAACATTCAAAATGTACCAGGGCATCATACCTCATGCATGGTAGTAAGATAATTCAGAATAGACTGTAGTTCGTCCTCTTTCACACCATTGCCGATCATTATCAGTTGTTTAAGAAAGAGAAGGATATATGCTCGGATTGTTAGTATGTCCTTGTGGGCTGGCCTCGGTCCATCTGAAATATATACGACGCCTTTAATATTGCACTCAAACGTGCTTGAATACATTAAATGACACCATAATACATACAACCGCACTCGTAACATATTTTAAGCTGGTATAAAGTAGATTCTATTATCGATAACGTGTTAGGAAACATACCTAATCCCTTAGGGGTAATGCCGCTTTTAGCCCTTGGGTTCACGACCCAGTAGTAAAACTTGAGTGTGTGCACTGTCTGCAGAACTGTGCTGACTCTCCTCACACTGCCGTATATGTGGGCGTCGGCCAGGAAGTCCGTGGCGAGGTAGCAATACAGCCTGGCTTGCACCGCCGCGGGGGTTTGGATCCACAAGGCAGGGTTGAACAGGATGTGGTCCAAGAGCTGCCACGTAAGAAAGGATTGGCAGAAAGACTGCGATTAGCATAGACTTTACACTGTCCGATGGTTGGCGAATGCTTCTCTTGCTTTCTATGTACTCCTGGTACGTTGGGTGGGATTTAGTTGGAGTTTATTAGCGTTAATTAGTACTTAGTCGTTATTTTATATACTGAGCAAATTAAAATAGAAATAGAATAGAATAGAAAAAAACTATTCCATGTAAACAGGAGTTTTAAGTTACTAAATAGATTGGGTTAGCGAAAGAATTTACGCAAATTAAAAATAACAAAACAATATTTTAACAGATCATTTACAGTTCAATACCCTGAAATGTACGGTGTCTGTGTGCTTGAATAATTCAGTGTATTCATAATGGAGCATTGTGCTGAAGCGTGTCGGCTTTAAATCTCTAGAACATTTTTCACCATCTATGTGAAGTGTAAATAAACTAAGAAGCATTTTGCAATCAAATTAAGTAGGTACTAGGGTCCCATAGCTCCCGTGGAGTGTAGTGCTAACGTGTTCAAAGTATTTCCGAATTTGTGTTTAAGAATATTGACGTGCTTTGAAAACTGGGAAAACATACATAATTTTTCTTATTAAATTAAAAGATAGAGCATTTTGTTCAATTGTATGCTATCAAAGTTAGACACTTGTACTAGGAATACAGATACGTCCAAGGGGTATGTGCAAAAACAAATCACATATATATTTAAAGGGTATTTAAATGAGTGTGTGTGCATAAAATGTACTTATGTGCAAACCTTAAAATGACGTATTTTATCAGGGGTAGTGTATATAAAAAGGCAGAGGGGTTGCAAATTCACCCAAGGGTACTAGGAGTGCAGAGGCGGTAGACATTAAACATGGGTCGTGTAAGCAAGAGGAGCATGCGCTACAACCATCGGCAATATTCAAGGTACTGGGACATCATGAGACATCGTGACCGTGCAGTAACATTTACAATATAAAGGCTTGAGCAGATACGTGCGGTATCCGCACCCGTACAATACCAGGGGGCCTAGTCTCATTCAACAAAACACGAATTTACGATGGAAACTTCGCCAAAGTCCTACCACGGTTCTTATTCGTTCTAAAATTACGTCCGAATGTGGTCCGCAAGGAAAATCTTTGACGTTTAATAATTCCAAGCCTATTTTATTATATTAGTAAACGAACAAACATTTTAATTTGATAAGAGAAGGAAATACAGAATATTTTAAACCTTCTAAAATTTTCGTTTGTATACGAAGTTCCGTTTTCGTAGAAAGTAGAGTAGACCCCCAAAAGTAGGATATCGCACGTGTTTGCACAAGCAGTTAAACAATATAGATTATTTAAAAAAAAATAGGTCTTTAAAAATAACGTGACATTCAAGAAACGCTGTAATCAGTAATCAGCAACGTCTATCGATAATCATGGAAACAATATGATTTACCAAACATTTCGTAGTTAAAGTATGATTGAACGTGATTATTCACAGTGTTATATCACATATCATCGGCTGATGGTAAATATCAATTAAAAAATAAAATAAAAAATCACTAATCCTCTTTTTATTTTTCGCCGTTTAAATTATTAATTCGTGAGAAGTTTACCAACGAAATAAGTATTGTTTTAAAAAGCATCGAACCTTTAATAAGCTGTAATAACTAAACTTTACAAGAATTAAATAATAAGTATAAAGACGAATATAGAAAATAAAACTAGGGGATTTTATTTTAAAATTGATATGTACCATATGCCGTTACTACTAAATCGAACAATATTATTCACTCCTAAAAATAATAAAAAATTACAGAAGTCATACATTGTGAATATTTATACCTTAAGATGATTTACATTGTATCGATGAAATGTACATGATGCCTGGCTGAGTTTCTTGTCGGTCCTTCTCACAAGGCTAGTTTCCGAACTGGTGGTAAATTTTCGACATTCATATGTACCTTAATAAGGCCCAAACTTAATGAATATTATTTCATTTTCATAGTATTTTTTAAGTATTTAAACTAGAATTTACTAAAATATAATATAAATTGCCCTCTATAATAAAATGTTTCATTTCAATTACCTAATTAAATTCTCAGACACGAACCGTTCTCGCTGTAATTAAACGAAATTCACTCAAACCCGAGAATAGTTTTTGAACGGAACAAATAAAGGCGAATTCCCGCAGTTTTGCATACATTACACTGTAATTAGGGCGTATTTAATCAGCCCGGGGCGAGACAAAAGGGCTACTTTACTACAATGTGGTTAGTGCGGGAATATCCAACTCATTATTATATTGGTTAAAAGCTATCCTATAATCTTTTTGATACCAAAACCCACAAAATTAAGCGATTACTATCAAAGCCACAGGTATATTATTCGATATCAAAATCTATGTATGACTGCGTCGGCGAATCTCCGAAAAGGCTGGACCGATTTTTACGGGACTCACTGGTGGATAGCTAATGTTACAAGGAGTAACTTAGGGTATCTACCTTTTTTTTAATATTTGGGTTCTCAGGCCACCCATGAAACTAAAATATAAATTAACTTTCATATCAAATGATGTATTTATAAAAGTAGGTATACCCACATTTCACTTTAAGTAAGCTGTTTAAGTTCCAAGTAAAAAATAAAATGTTGTTATGAGAATTATATATATAATAATAATCATAATTTCAACTCTCTGTAATCTCGAGCACAATACCACCAAGTTCAACAGCCGGTAGGAGTCTTTGCCGAGTCTAGATAAATGCGTGAGTATGAGAAGAAAACAATTTCAGCTGAATTTTTGAATGCTAGACGATATTCCAAATGCGTAAAAACCTTTAATATTTAAATCGGTCAAGCCCTTTCCCTCCGGTTTATTAAAATGCCAGCCAATTAATCCAAGTCAGTGAAACATTTGTTTACACGGGTGTAACGAGTGTACAACGAACCCTTATAAATTTCCTTATAAACGCAATATTACTTATTTATGGTCTGTTCTTTCCTGGCATGCCCTAAACGGCCAGATGTTAACGTAATATCGCTTAAATTAATCTTAATCTCTGTAAGCGTGATAAATGTTTTAACTTGTAATAAGATGCCGGGAAACCGAATTTTAATATACAGACTATTTTACGCGGATTATGGTTTAAATATTATGTCAGGCTGCGCAGTGGGTTAGACCAGTGATCGGATATTTAACTTGAATAAGTAAAATGCATGTAAGGTCTTAACCAGACAGGTAGGAACTTAATTCCTTCATTCATAACTAGCGGACATCACGCGGTTTCACCCGCGTAGATCCCGTTCCCGTGGGAGTACGGGGATAAAAATGAAGCCTATGTTGCTAACTGATGTTTTAGCATTCCAGTGGTGGAAGAATTTTTGAAATCGGCGCAGTAGTTTTTAAGTTTATTCATTACAAACATACACACAAAAATACAAATATTTCCTCCTTATAATACGAGTAGTTTAGATGTAGATAAAATACTTCTCATAACGAGCTTTTATTTAACTTGCAGTCTACGGTATGTTTGTCTAGATGGAATCTTGCAAGTGAATTTTAAATCAGTTATATATATTAATTATTAATCATTAATATTTTAATTATATATTAATGAATATTTCTTATTCATAGATATATAGTATGGTATAGATAGATGATAGAAACAAATACCAGAAATAATATTAAAATATAATGTTAAGTAGCGCCTCTCACATTGCTGCGCCCTAACAGGGTTTATGTTAGTTACACATAAATGTAACAATTATAATTAAGTTTATGTTGTATCATTGTAACTAAATAATTGCAATATAATATATGAATATATAAAGCTTGTGCTGAAATTTTGTATACACGCTTACAATGCATCTAATTCCAATAATACGGCGGATCATTCAAGATGGCGGATCATCCAAGATGGCGTACTAGTTATTTTTGTAGTCAACCACAGTATGGGCATCAAATGAAAGCGCAAAGGTAAGGTAAAGCTTGTTTTTTTACCATACATTTATTGTATCTCTTATCTATCATCAGTTTTGAACTATTTCAATTATTTCATGACATATAAAAGTAAATTTAATTATTAATACGTACTTGTACAAAAGTGTTAATCAGATCGATTGTATTTATATTAAAACTAGAATTAACTTTCTTGAATAAGAATAACAAATCTTCGATTTCTCTTAATCTGCATTCAGCCAATAACTAAACGCTTTTTGACGCTGAGCCAATCATGTAGTCTGTTACTGTTTACCGAAACGTTCATTTAAAAAAATCCTTTTTATTTTAGGCCTAAGTTGAGTTTATATATTATAAAATCTAGATTCAAAGGTTCGCTTCCTTGAGAATATATATAATTAATCATTAAGATCTACATACCTGTTTGAGAAGCAAGTCTGAGTTCGGAGAACAGCAAGTGACCAGGTGTTTGGTCAGGTGTAGGAAGGAGGCGAGGGTGTCCGGCGTGAGGTGGTCCCGACTGCACCTCTGCAGCATGTGGGATATCACCAGGAACCCACGACACTGCAGCATGTGCTGCTGGACCGTGCTGCACGACTCCACCAGGGAGCACACGAAGCCGAGGAGTTTGGAACTGGAAATGTATACAGGATCTTACAAGAGAGGCACAATGAGAACGTTTTATTAACAAGAACTCTCGTAATATATTTTGTAGGTATATCTGTCCGTCCTAGGTCCCAATTTTAACGGAACGTGCACTGGTAGATAGCAGCTATTATAAGGAGTAACATATGTTGCAGAAAAAATCGTTCAGCCCCCAACAGCACCCTAAGGTAAGGTCCGTGTATTGGAGGTAACTGCCCTCTCCCAACTGACTGTGATCAAAAAAATCACAATAAATGGGGCGTAGTGTAAGTTTTCCACTAACGTAAAGTTAAAACAATAACGTTCCTGAACAACGCCGCCTATTTCAAAACAAAATATTTACAATCGACAGCTCCCTGTCCTAACAAGGTGTCCTTTGGCTGACAGTTCAAAGCTGGCGCGCGACCCATGTCACAGCGACGCCTCCGATTTATGCGAGCCTGGTAACTGCTATCAAAACACCAACTCACATCAAAGGTGATATGGGACTGGATTTATGCATACGAGTGTTTGCCCCTCATAATGAGCAAGTGGCCCTGACATATTTATAATGCGGCTCCCAGTGCCATCGCTACCTTTGAGCCTCATGAATTTTATGAACCTTCAGGGAAATTTATATTTGATAACGTACGATTGATTTCGATACAATTGAATTATTTTTTTATTTATTTACTAGCGGTTTCATTCGTGTAAACTTTATGTCGTGGAACCATATTATTTTAATTAAAATTTGCCTATGTAACTCTACTCTATGTAACGTCAACTATCAGTCAGTGGAAATCCAGTTAAAATCGGGCCGTTCCAAAGATAAGCCAGAACACAAACAGATCGGTAGTTTTTTTTTTTATATATAACAACCATTTTTACTTTCATATTCAACTATTATTTTTACACATGCATGCTGATACAATGAAAAAGAAAAATATAATAAAAATAAAAATTATAAATAAAACACGGAATTTAAATTAGTGTCTGCGGGAATGGTGCCCAGTAAGCTGGCTGCGTTACCTCGCTGGATCGCTAAGCTAATCCTCTGACCTTTTTACTTTCATACACCTAATTATATTTAGTGAAAAACTGATATTTTAGAACTATTGGGTTAGGATTAAGATAATTACACACTCGTACTAGGCAATTATATGTGGGAAGAAGTTAAATAGTTATATAACACGGCCATTGGAATGGCAACTCAGAGAGACAAGTGCCGGATGACGAAAGTGCATTTAACCGGCTATAATGCCGAAGCTACGAATATTAATGAATAGATTTACTCCTACCGGCTCCTCACTTAGTCCAGGGCCTTAGTTCCACAATTAAGTTAATCAGGCAATACTTAATTAAGCTATAACTTCGACATCGTCTATCTATCGTTGCGCTTATGTGTGGTTTGATAATAAATTTTCCCATGACAACAAGATCTAACCAAATTATATGTTTGAAGATTATACAAATATGTTAGTCACAGTGACAGAATTAGAGCTGTGGTGACCGTGGGGTTTGAGCAGTCACCTGCTTCGTAATCGATGCAAGTTCGAATCCCAGCGGCCTCTACCAATTAAGATTTTAATTTAAACTTATAAGCATGCAAATAGATTTTAAATCACGAGCTTAACCGAGAAGAAAATCATCGTCAGGAAACTTGCATATGTCCGAGAAGTAATATAACATGTCCAAAATAACAGCGTTTTACTAAATGCATATGAAAGTAGGTATATACGGTCCTGACATAAAATAACGAGATTTCAAAATATTTCTCCGTCTGTCTGTCTGTCTCTTTGTACCGGGTAATCTCTGAAACGGCTGGACCGATTTTAACGGGACTTCACTGGTAGAGAGCTAATGTAAGGAGTAACTTTTATTCAAAAAACGCATTTACGGTTCAGCGAGAATAAAATTAAATCTACGCAGGTGAAACCGCACGCAACACATAGTTTAAAAAATGACTGGAAACTTCCTTATTCTGTAACAGAGAAGAAATTAAATGGTATTCATATTGAATACTAGGAGCGCATACCATAGCATAGGGTCTCTTTTAGGGTCTGTCGAAGGCGCGTCGTGCGGTAAATCCAGCTGAGCGAACAGTGGAAATAGAACCTGGACTCCTCCTATTGAATTGAGCGCGCTGTGGATGGAGTGTGTCACCACGGCTTTTACTTCCTACAAATAAAATAAAGTTACATAATAAATAAATATTCATAGTCTGACAACAAATTATCCTCGTTAAAGGAGTTGCGAAGGTCAGATGGCAGTCGCTTCGTATAAAAATCAAGTGATCAGCCACATCGGGTTGAGTCATGTGCCGACCCCAACAATGTATGGGATAAGGCCAGGGACGATGATACTGCTTCAAGTTCAAGTTAAGTTGTAATTCAATTTGAAAAAGTTAAACAATTTTCGTTTCACGATTAAAGATAATTTGTAAACAAAACATCATTAATTAATTTCTATTAAATAGGAGTTAGGTACTTGATACAGACAGTGCTATACATGTTCCGTCATGAGCTATGTATGAGCGCTGAACTTTGAATTTTATGAGTCTGTCCCTGTCTGTCTGTATCGCGCGACTGGAATAAAATACATGAGCAGTTATCCCCACCTTTTTTCACTGAACGCTCATAACTAAGCATCTGAGCTCTGATCTAACCCTTTTCGATATTATTCCTGTACCTATGCGAGAAACGTCATTAAATAGAAATATTTTG
Source organism: Watsonalla binaria (assembly GCA_929442735.1). Lineage (NCBI taxonomy): Eukaryota > Metazoa > Arthropoda > Insecta > Lepidoptera > Drepanidae > Watsonalla > Watsonalla binaria. Next base: position 9,076,723 of record OV838938.1, read on the forward strand.
ATCTACTAAAGCTCAAAGTACCAGGACATCATAAATTCGTAAGAGTTCTTACCTGAAGCATCAGTGCGTGTGGCGTGTGAACGAAATAGGACACGTTGCCCTTTGGAGCGGATTGTAGGCACAACTGGCCGTCTGTGGCCACAGGGTTGTACATAAAAACAATCGCCGACGATAGCTTTCCATCGTACAATACCTAAACGTAACAAATTAAATATTAAAAAAATATATTACAATTGGGAATCTTTTCAAAAATTACAAAGGGACTTTATACAAGGGACCGCACAATGAGGTAATTGAAAGGCACTAAAGAAACAGACATAATCTGCTTAACTTCAAAAATGTAATTAAATTATACTTGAATGAGCGTACTTTTGTTATGGTAATGGGAGTTTCATTACAAAAGGGAAGAGTTGCTATAAAATTCATTTTATTACACTCGTTAAATTAAGAGTCATGCATCATGTATTTGTAACAAAGACGGTTCAATACATAACCATAACGTTAGCACCTTACAAAATAAATACCAAAAATTATAAAAAGGAAATTGTATTTTATAATGCCAACAGGCATGATGACGAAGTTACAATATCTCTTGTCTGTCTAAAATATATCATATCAAATTCACACCACAACGCTCGCCGGTGTCATGGCGTCTACGGCTCAGTATGTCTATAATAAATATTCGCTCTGATTGTTATTTAAGCTATCATGGCGGACAGTTGTATTTTGTAGATTTGTTTTAGCAAATAAATTATTAATATCGACGACTTAATGAGAGAATAAATAAATTTTTCAAAATCTTTGATTCCTATTTCATTAGATTAGGTAGTTGGCGATCCTTGTTTACAGTCATCATGCCTATTGCAGTTGATGCTATGAAACAATACGTTATAAATAAGGTATGATAAAACAGTCTGCGTTGCGATACACCAGGAGAACATAACTACATAAGAATTAGTAACTACGAAACATTCCACACCACGAGCACATACAATGTCTTTTGTCCCAGTGCGGAGAATAACACTGCACAAACAAAATGATAAAATGAAGTGCGGCATGCTATGTAATGACGACAATACATGAAGACAATATTACGTATTTGTCTAGGAATTAAATGAAAAACAGATATTTTTATGTAGACTTTTTAATTAAAACTACAGGGGGCCTAGTATCATGGTTTAAGAAAAATTAATATGCTCACGCCATCCCAGAAGGGTTCCCGAAAGGCTAAGCAGAGGTATTGTAACCAAATATGATTAAGTGCAAACGTGACAGAGGGTGATTCCATCGCCCTCTCAGTTACTATACATACGCCTTTGAATTACTTCTCTGACATATGCAGGTTTCCTCACGATGTTTTTCTTCACCGTAAAGCATCTGGTGTGAAATAACTGCACATAAGTTTTTAGAAAAACTCATTGGTACAAGCCCCGCTGGGATTCGAACTTGCGTCGCTTGCCTATCAGGCGACTGCTCAAACCCCAAGGGTACCACGGCTCTAAATCGGTTTAAGCAGAGCGTATTAAGAACTTCTTAGCTTTGACGTTTAATTTTGTGATACGTCACTGCTGTAACTATGATAGTAGTCCCCCAGTACATATGAATAATGAACTCAACACCAATACGATTACATTAATGGTTACGGAATACATGCATAATTGTTGAAACTACAATAAATATTATTTGTTAATTCGTTAGTCACTTCCAGGATAATCACCAAACTATAAATTAATGAAATGTACCTAATGTTGATGTTAGTGAAAATAGAGAATGTAATTTCAAAAGTACTAGGCGACCAGAATACATTAAAATACTCAAACAACTAATAAGGCGTGTTCCATAAGTATTAGCATGGATAAATAAAACTATGTGGTAACCCTGCGAACCCTTTCACAAACCGCGAGCGGGTTTACTCCGATTCAGAGCGAGGGCCTAAAAGCCTCCTCGGGCTTATAGTGCCCTGGTGATTATATGAAATAAACAACGCCAGAAAACTGTCTAATTCAAAGGCTTTGTTAACTACTCAACTTTAGGGCAACAATATTTTGCAGATACGTCGGTGAGAGTCGGATTAATTTGGCAAAAGTTAAACTATGGTATTGGCACTACCATCAACTCTTATTGCGACAACCTGTAAACACATTGTAAGAGACAGGTGTATGCTGCGTTTACATATCTGTCACTGTCACTCAATACAACAATTCTTAAGGCCTCAGTTTTACCTGCAAATCGATAATCAGTGATTCTGTGTAAATACAGTGTATGTTTATTTTCAAATAAACAGCTTTTCACTATTCGCATTATGAACTGTATATGACATAAAAAAAATATTTGAAAATTCTCCTTGTTCCGAGATTTCGACGAAACGACGTGACCAATTTTGACGTGGCTTTCTCTGGCAGATAGCTAATGTTACACGGAGAAACTCCAAGTAATTTGATTTCAATAAAAATAGGGTTACGCGAAAAAAGTTCCCCATGAAAAGTGTACGTTTGAACTCATTAATCGCAGGATATATTGTATCAGTTCAATTTGAAGTGAAGAATATTATAAGAGAAATTGTTTAACTGAAATATATAAATACTTAGTGGGTGGTGATAAGTTAATCAGATCTTCATTCGCGCCTATCCCAGCGACAATTACACACAATGGCCTTTGAAAATGACAGTCTTACAAAGACATAATTCACACGAACTAGCGGCGGTTGCACAAAAAGTTAGCACCACAGTGCAGTAACTCGCCAAGTTGGGCAATATAACGAGATAAATGTACCCTCTGTGGCCTCGCTACTTGCATGCGTGAGGATGGAACTTCACACAACTTCGCACATTAACGGTGCAAGACTTGTATGTGCCGATTTAAGAGACACTTTTGAAACTACCGGTTGAATCCAGTAAGGCATGTCATGTTAAATAAACTTTCATACATGAATTCCCGCGACCTTCACGACAATTCAATTTCTTAGACGTTGTGAGAATTCATTTGTTACATGCATACATACATATGCTCACGCCTGTATTCCCCGAAGGGGTAGGCAGAGGTGTTGTTATCACAACACCCACTTTTCACCGAATTTGATTAAGTGCCAACGTGACAGATGGTGAGTCTATCGCCGTCTCAGGCACTATACATACGTCTTTGAATGACTTCTCAGAAATATGCAGGTTTCCTCACGATGTTTTCCTTCACCGTAAAGCACGTGGTGTGAAATCACTGTACATAAGTTTTTTAGAAAAACTCATTGGTACAGGCCCCGCTGGGATTCGAACTTGCGTCGCTTGCGAAGCAGGCGACTGCTCTAACCCTGAGGCCACCACGGCTCTTTTGTTATATAATTCATTTGTTAATCAAAACAAACGCCGTGGATGTGTTGGTAATAAAATCATGGATGTCTGGGAATAAACCGTTTGATTGTATAAATATACATCCAACTTGACCAAGATAAAAGCCTAACTAGATCGATCTATGGCCCCCTAAACCCCCTACATACAAAATTTCACATATATATAGATAGATAAGGTAGATACGTAATTCAACCGCCGCGATAATTTCCACTAACTACGCACAGATACCAGGCAACTATAATTGAATAACATGTACCAGGAAGTTAGCAAAGCCAAGATATTAAAATGAAGTAGTACACCAGTTTAAGAGCAGATGGCGTAGTGTCAGCTGGGCGTGGGTAAGCCCCAAGTTTGCCTAGCGCCTGCATTACCGAGCTAATCTAAGTACAGACTCGGCGGGAGTGCACTTAAGCTCCAGCTACTTTCTGTTGCCCTGGTGCGCGAAATGAGATTACGTGTGTTGTGTTAACAAGCGACGGGGTTTTCATTGGGCTTTCAATTTCAAGCGACCTGCTTAAGTCAAGTAACAACCGGCTATTTTGAAAGAACTAAGACGGTCTTTTTTAAAAGCATTATCCTCTGATAGTATACCACCTTTGAGGCTCATAGGGAAGCTTGGAATGCAATGTATCACGTCTTAATTGTGGTAAGGCATTATTCTATCAGCCGAACGGGTTATTTAAACGATATCAATCCACAATAGGCTCATTCCAAGATATCCAAGAAATATAATTGTCGTGGAGGTCCCGGGAATTAATGTATGAAAGTTTATTTTTCATAATCTATGGGATGTGGATGTCCGGGAATATTCATTCGCGCACTGCTTACGCCTTATCTTTCTCCGGTCGTGTCGGATTGCCTCCCATCGGACTATGAGAGTGAGGGAATAAAGAGTGCACCTGTGTTTGCACACACTTGTGCACTATAATATCTCCTACGCACATGGCTAATCCACGTTGAGTTTAGGTGGCGTGGCCGAAATTCTGTTTGGATATTATTATATATCTATGTCTGTGTAGATTAACGATTGGTGTGCATTGGATTTTCAGAGGGAAAGCATAAACGGTAAGCACTGCCTATCCTTGCTTATCTTGCATAAACCTCGTCTCTTCCATATGGTTATGGTGAGGTCATCGGAGTACAACAGCTTTATTTAGCTGCGATCTTGTGTAAGTTGGAGCTACAGTCTCCAGTTGGGTAATGCCTTATTTCTCTTACAACTTGTAACTTGGGACTGAATCGCAAATAAGTAAGTAATAATATCGTATCGAATTGTTCGGAACATCATCCTTGGACGTTAAGAAAATATGGCGCTTCCGTAATATAAGAAAAATGTCAACATCTGATACAGTAATAAGTAAATAGGTACTTTTCTGCATCTCTCAATAAAACATCGTTGGAAAACAAATATAATATCTTGAATGAAACGAGCACAATACGATATTTGTGCACAAGTTTCAAACGATACCGATTGATTGAATGTTTGAGCACAAAGAAACTTGAAAGTAATGATCTATTATATAACAAAAGCTATATATATCTATACATCGATACATACATATGCTCACGCCTGTATTCCCCGAAGGGGTAGGCAGAGGTGTTGTTATCACAACAACCACTTTTCACCGAAGATGATTATGTGCCAACGTGACAGATGGTGAGTCCATCGCCATCTCAGACATTTTACATACGTCATTGAATTACTTCAAAGAAATATGCAGGTTTCCTCACGATGTTTTCCTTCACCGTAAAGCACGTGGTGTGAAATAACTGTACATAAGTTTTTTTTAGAAAAACTCATTGGTACCGGCCCCGCTGGGATTCGAACTTGCGTCGCTTGCGTAGCAGGCGACTGCTCAAACCTCAAGGCCACCACGGCTCTCGATACATACCGATAAATAAAATTGAAATCTCTGTCTGCAATTCCAAAATAATAACTTTTCAGTATATGCGTGTGAAAGAATATACGGTACTGACATAAAAAAACCCATTTTTAAAATATTTTCTGTCTGTCTGTTTGCTCCGGGTAATCTCTGAATCGACTGGACCGATTTTAACGGGACTTTCGCTGGCAGATAGAAAATATTCCGAGGAGCAACTTAGGCTTAAAAACATTAAAGGTTCCGCGGGAATCAAATTAAATCTAAGCGGGTGAAACCGCAGGGCACAGCTAGTTTATTCTAAATGTATTTAGTTATAAAGCTGGGTAGAGCGAACTTTAAGTACGGGACAAGTGCTCGGGAATATGTTAATATTTTCCGCTAAGTTAGAGGGACATTGTCGTAGTCGCAGGCGCTTCGCTAGAACTCAAGTTTGAACTTTCTCAAGTAGCTCCTCGTGTGAATATTCACCTGGTTCAATTGTTTTCTACAACAAAATATTACTTATATGTTTCAAGCGAGCATAGTATGGGGCTCTTCAAGAATAGTGTGAAGATATCTAAAGCTTTTACATACCGCTCAACTTTCAAGGACTGTTGTTCTAAATACTCACTTATAATTTATGCATCAAAGGTTAGATTAAGTTTGAAGAAATCCTTACATATCCTACAAGCAATTTAGCACTAGCTGTGCCCTACGGCTACACTCGCGTAGTCCTAAATTTTTTTAATTACCAATAGTCAATTTACTCCTTGTAACATTTGCTATCAGCCAGTGCAAGTCCCGTTAAAATCGATCCAGCCGTTTCAGAGATTAGCCTGAACAAAGAGACAGACAAACACAGACAGAGATTTTTTTTAAATTGGTTTTTCTCTCAGTACCGTGTATACTTTCATATGTTTTAATATCATATATGTGTAATATAAAGTCAGAAGGTGTAATTTTTGAATTACAAACAGACACTTCAATTTTATTTATCTGTATAGATAATACTCATACTTTGGCAAATTTATACAATTAAACTTAGAGATCAGCATTTCATTACTGAATATTCTTCAGCATTTAAAACATGTGTCTTAAGATATCCCATTAAAAGTTTCCTAATTGTTTTTTTAATTAATAACTTACGAAGGGAGGATCGCGAGACTATCGACCTGTCTAATTTGACTAATATTCGGGCTTTTATGTGATCCTGGTAGTTGAGAAGGGCCTCGCCCTCATGAATATGCCTTATTAGACACGTAATTAATTTGCGCACGATGACAGTGTATGAATTTTGTTCATGAAAAACCAGGGCTCTTTTAGCAAAACTATTTTCAGTTTCGGATCACTCGCAAGTGAAGGAGGTGTGACATGCGTGAATGTGGATGAAACGAATGAAATTTGCAACTATCGTGTTAACGTGGCTAACATTAGCGTATTTTTTCGTATGAGATACAGACAGAGCCGTGGTGGCCTTGAGGTTTGAGCAGTCGCCTGCTACGCAAGCGACGCAAGTTCGAATCCCAGCGGGGCCTGTACCAATGAGTTTTTCTAAAAAACTTATGTGCAGTTATTTCACACCACGTGCTTTACGGTGAAGGAAAACATCGTGAGGAAACCTGCATATGTCTGAGAAGTAATTCAAAGACGTATGTATAGTGCCTGAGACGGCGATGGACTCACCCTCTGTCACGTTGGCACTTGATCATATTCGGTGAAATGTGGGTGTTGTTATTACAACACCTCTGCCTACCCCTTCGGAGAATACAGGCGTGAGCATATGTATGTATGTATGTATGAGATACAGACGCGTTAGTATTCATATTAAACAGACGATATGGGCTGTGAGATAATTGTGAAAACCATTAAAATAATTAAGGAATTGCAATCTATACATCTATAGCAATATAAAATTGAGTGTCTGTTTGTAATTCCAAAATAACAGTTTTTCACTAAATGCATAATACGAAGTTATACATGTACAAAACAAAGAAAATTAAAAAGAAATCTTAGTCTATCTGTCCGTCTGTTTTTCTGTTTGTTCCGGCTAATCTCCGAAACGGCTGGAACGTTTTTAACGGGACATTGTCTGGCAGATAACTGATGTTAGAAGGAGTAACTTAGACTACTAGTAATAATATTAGGGTTCCTCATAAAACTAAGTCTACGCGGGTGAAACTGCGGCGCACAGCTAGTATATAAAGAAGGTCAGACAGAGGGTGTTTTACAAATCATTACACCGACAAAGTTGGTCAGAGCTAGTATACTAATATCACCACAACATCGAATGAATAAACATAGCTTGGCCTTACATTACAGGAGAATTTCAGGGAACCTGAAACTAGTCGGGTTTTAAACAAGTTTAGAATATGTTCATGTAACGTTTCAGTAAGCCGCATTCACCTCAGCTCGAGGGCAGTTTGAAGTGTCCGTGTCACTTTGCCGTAAAATTACTGGCTCTGACATAATGAGGAGTTGGCCAGCTGTAAAAGTTCCCGGTACTTAATGGCACTTTCATTATATTGCCCGGAGAACTTCGGTGGACCGTTTCATGTCTCTCAAAAGTTGCCTTTCACGGCTATGGCGACTAGCGGGTGGAATACTCGTTTTTAGCATAGCTGTTTTATCCAGCATTTATTAGACGTAAAGGCGGAAGTAAATAAATAAACGTTTTTTTTAGTAACTACTTTTATCTGAATAATATGAGAGGGATCAGGAGTTTTTCTTTTTACATACATACATACTATGCTCACGCCTGTATCCCATGGGGGTAGGCAGAGACCACTGTTTGCCACATGCTACGATCCTTACATACTTCTTTCGCTTCATCCACATTAATGCATCTCTTCATACACTTTCTTCGGTTACGAGTGCTCCGAATTTGACCTTTCTGAAAAATACTATTAATTTGGTCATAGTAGTTGTTCCTTGGACGCCCTCTAACGACATTTCCGGTCACATTCGCTCTATAAATTTCTTTCGTTAATCGCCTTTCACTCATCCTTTCGATATGTCCAAACCATCTCAACATACTTTTTTCAATTATTTGCAAATTATTGGTCAGTGGTATGGTAATTGCCCCCGGTTAGGTGTGGCCTAGGTTATTCCTCGTAAAATTAACTATCTGCTAATTATCTATCAATTGATTTGGAGAGAAACATTATAGAAAAAATTGTGTACCGTATATGGATGCAGATAAGCAATAATGTGTCAACCCGCATAAACTTGGTTTTGAGAAAATGGCGTCTTAAGATGATTGTATACGTGATTTAAGATTTGTTTTATGACATAAATCCATTTTTTACGTACTTTTATGTTTCAGATGACTTGAAACACTTTTTTAGAATGTTAAATACGTGATGCATTATCAACATATATCAAAACCTTTGAATTTGACTTTTTGTGGGTTGACACATTATTGCTTATCAGCATCCATATGATATTAGTGAACAGCTGTTAATTTGGAATTACAAGCAGACACTTAAATTTTATTTTAATATTGTATCTTAATAGATGAAGGAAGACAAGCCCAGTCGAATGGGAGATCTATACCCTAACTCCTGTTACGTCATATTCCGGTCTCTGTAAAGAAAGGCGTATACATAGTTTTTAGTTTAGATATTCATCCTAGAGAGCCGTGGTGGCCTTGAGGTTTGAGCAGTCGCCTGCTACGCAAGCGACGCAAGTTCGAATCCCAGCGGGCCTGTAATGAGTATTTCTAAAAAACTTATGTACAGTGATTTCAGACCACGTGCTTTACGGTGAAGGAAAACATCACGAGGAAAAACCTGCATATTTCTGAGAAGTAATTCAATGACGTATGAAAAGTGTCTAAGACGGCGATGGACTCACCATCTGTCACGTTGGCACTTAATCATCTTCGGTGAAAAGTGGGTGTTGTGATTACAACACCTCTGCCTACCCCTTCGGGGAATACAGGCGTGAGCATATGTTCATCCTAACGGACTAGTAATTATATATGGTACTTGCGCTTTTTTAATTGCGCCGATAGTGTAGAGTTCTCTAAAGTAACTTGATTGCCAATTGAACTACCGTTAAATAGAGCACAAATTACTTAGAACCGTTCCTTGAATTACAAGCCCTTCGGGATCAAGTGTTCTGTAATTAAACATTTCAACTTGATACATTTCGAACACTAGTGCCGTTTCCAAAAGTCAGGTTTAATTATATTGAAATTAATTAATTATTTTATTTTATATACTTTTTAAGGTATCATTAATTTTTAATTAACTTTCAGTTTGATCTTAGTGAGAACAATATTAAAACTTGAAATGTTTACATTCCGATATTATAAAGAGAAAAAATTAAATATTTTTTTAAAATCAAAAAAAACATTTGTTAATGTCCTATAGTTTTTGCAAAAGACTGTTTTAAAGAATATTTTACTAATATGTAAAATGCTGAATTATATTGTAACTAGTACTTACATATAAAATGTAAGTGTCCGTTTGTAATCCAAATGTAATCCAAGCTTTTCACTAATTGCATATGAAAGTAGAATTAAAGCTGAAGAGGTTCAAAAGTAGTTTTGACTGAAAATCATTGAAAACAATATTATTTTAGCAGCAGTGTCCGTAAAAAAACCACTAACGCTAACATGGGTATATATTTTCTGGAACACGAAGCCGACACTCGCTTTTCCAATACTAAAAAACATCTATACATATAAAAGAAAGTCGTGTTAGTTACACTATTTATAACTCAAGATCGGCTGAACCGATTTGGCTGAAAATTGGTGGGGAGGTAGCTGAAAACCAGGAGAAGGACATAGGATTTATTAAGACATGGGATATATCCCGAAAAATCTATACATACAGATAAATAAAAATGAAGTGTCTATTCGTAATTTCAAATCAACAACTTTTCACTTAATGCATATGAAATATATTTTTACATTTTCTCTGTCTCTCCGTCTGTTTGTTCCGTATAAACTCTGAAACGTCTGGACCGATTTCTGCGAGACTTTCACTGACAGGTAGTTGATGTTACAAGAAGTAACTTAGGGTACATTTTTTAGGGTTCCGTGAAAAGGTCCTCCCATAAAATGAAGTGTACTAAATTAACTGAGATTGAAAGCTAACAGGCGTGATCTAAAACTATAACAGAATAGATTCAATACAAAATCCCTCGAGCTCTCAAGTTCAAACATACTACTCAGTTGATCTTGTTCCTAAGTAGACTAAAGTTAAGCCTGTGAAAACATTACGAGCGTAAATATTAAGTTGTACAAGGGTTTCATGAATACATGTAGATTCATCCAGGAGTTTACGCATTTAGGACAGATTATCAAATTGGACTTCGCTCTTTTGGTATTCATTACGTACCTACCCGTTTAATGAATTTGTGAATATATTAGTAACTAGCGGACGTCGCGCGTTTTCACGAGTACGAGGATGAAATATAGCATGTGTTACTCGCTGATGATGTAGCTATCCATTGCTGAAAGAATTTTTCAAATCGGTCAAGTAGCTTTGGAGCCTATTCAGTACAAATGAAAAAACAATAAAATCTTTCCTCTTTATAATATTAGTGAAGAGAACCGGCCAAGTGCGATGCTATATCTATCGGAATCACTATATTTCTACATTTATACAGATAAATAAAATGTAAGTGTCTGTTTGTAATACCAAATTAACAGCTTTTCAATAAATACATATGAAAGTACATGAGAAACGCTTTTTTTAAATCTGTAATAAAAAAGTGTCTGTTTTCTTCCGGATAGATAGATAAATGATGTTAAGTAACTAAGGCTTCTTTCATTTAGCCATCAATTCAATTAACGCGGAGTAAATGAGCAAAAAATCATGTTTGTTGTATGGGACGGAGCCCTCTTAAATATTTAATTTACTCTGAGTTTTCATGTGCTCTGTAAAATGCCAACAGAGATACATAATCTGTAAAAAATTTAACTGTCTAACTATCACGGTTCATGAGATATAGCCCAGTGACAGATGAACAGGAAAATCTTAGTATTAAAAGCCGGGTTCAGCCTGGTAACGTAAGGAGGGGTCTGACAGGCCAGTCGCTGGGGGGTCACGGCGAAGCATGTGAAGACGTATCACGTGCACCCCCCCACTTAGCGACTTGGAGGAACACCGTGGAGTTTAGTCGGTGTGAGTCCGGCATAACCATTCCGCTGCCCCCGCGGCGGTTGGTGTATCCATAACGGATTCTCCACGTCAAAAAAAAAAAAAAAAAAAGGGTCTCGCTTTTTACTCTTTAGGTACCGGAACCCTAAAAATAGTTTTACTTAATAATAATAAATCCAGCCATAATCTAGCAACAACGTACGGTACCTTATTTAGTACTAATTTAAATGATTATGAGACAGACCCACTGACGTGATTGTGCAATATTATCATAACACCTAGTGCTAACTAAAAGTACCAGGATACCATAAGATTAGTGAAGATAGTCGTACCGAAGTTCCTTTACCAAATTCCAAATAGAACCCCGTTTTAAAACCTACAAAAGGCTTACATCATGAATGTTCTGCGTCGGATCATGTACGAGGTCACCGTAGCGGTCGATTCGAACTTCTGTCGTCGGTAGCGGCGTTCGATTCTCGTTGGGGAATCGAAACTGACCCTGGCACCACATGGACATAGCGAATGGTACAGTGAACGTGTTACACAATAAGCAATGACTGAAATGGGGAACAGAATGATACAGAGCAGTGCTTATAAAAGAGTGAAGTATCATTTAATTAATTTTATAGAACTACCTAATGATCATTCTCAGTCCCCATTTGACCAGTCGGGAGGTATTTGGCGACTGTTTGGAACACATAAAAGCGAAAAACAATAGTTCTATATACGCGGCTGCGCGGCATGCTTACACGCTTGCATGCTTCAATATCTACGAGCAGGGTAGCATGAGCAGCGGCCACTTCTCGGGCTTCGTCAGCCAAGCGTCGACCCCGCGGCGTCGCATCTTCCATTACTACAACACATGCTTCTCCGCCTTCTGGGCTCCTGGTATCTTCGTCTTGCGAAGCGGGATTTGGGGGCTCGTCAGAGGTGGGAGGGGGGGAATCAAGGTCGGGAGGTAGTTCAGCCAAGCTGTCGTCAAGCTTGGCAGCTGGCTCGCTCACCCTTTTGTGGTTCTCCGGTAAACTGATGTTGCATTCGTTGTCGAAACGGAACTGACTCTGTGTCCACAAGATGGCAAGAAACAAAACATATTTCACTCGTTAAAAACAAGGTTTGCAGCTGTAAGTATAATTTCACACGTTATTATTATAATAATAATTAAAAATCAAAGAGCTGGTGCACCAGGAAATTATTTAAAAACTTAAAGAAAGATTAAATGTCCAAAATAAACAATGTTTTGCACCAGCCCCCTAATGGATAGAGCAAATAAGTAGTACCTTATATCCAGGCCCAAGTCGATGCATGGCGCATATCTGGTGCGTGGTGAGGGCTTCGCCGAAGAGGTAGATGGCAGCCATCTGACCGCAGAACACTCGTTCCTCGTCCAACTCCGCCGTCGCACCGATGTAGCACTTGTCGAACGGCTGTACATAGAACGTTTGAGTTAGCTCTTGCAATATTATGGTGACCTGGTACTTTATAATAAATTACTCTCTTGTGTAAAAAATATTGTTTACTCGTATATACAAAAAATTGTTAGTTACAACTTCTTTCAATGTTTTTTATAAAGCTTAAGTACAAGTATATAGGTTGAGAGACTCTCTTAAGAATAGTTCACAAATATCAAGTGTTGCTGCTTTTAAAAGTCGTTCCAAGCAAAAGTTTCAGGGTAAGAGATTTTCCAGAAACTTGTTAACTCAAATCTTCCATTAAAAGTTTTTATCTTGTATTTAAATAATTATCTAATTGCCCACAAGATACACATAACGTATTTTTAAATAGCTTAATGGTCTGCTCATATGATACCAGAAAAGATAAATTATAGATGTATAACATAAATTGAATCCTGAATTGTCTGATAGAGATCGCTCGATAAGACCGCCTTTTGTTTCCATACTTTATTAATCTAACTTAAATACCTATACTATATTATGGTGTGCAATGAAGAATATATTATTATTATTATTGAATATGGATTTCGGTCGTACTTATCATCAATTCTCTAAAGTTCGAAGGATGTGAGCGCTTTGGTAATATACATATATATTATACTAAAGGGGGTGTATTCACCGAAAACTGTTTGTTGATTTAGTATTCCCAGGTCAAACAGCAGACATAAATTTAAAATTTGAAGCAATTTTGTCAGAATGTAAACTGAAAACTTGGCGAATGGAGCTGAACGGGAGGTATTTATCGGAGAATTCGGAGCAATTACCCGCAGAGTTTGTGAAAACATGTTTGTACATGACCGCCGCGATATTACACTTGAAAATTATGTTGGTGCTTTTATCGTAAATTAATATCGTAATGGTATATATGTTTAACAATAGGGATAACATTATAACAGTATCTCTCGTTCTAAATTGTTTTATTGATATTGTTTGGATATCTGCGTGTTAGTTTTTTCTTTTACTCTTTCATGATCTCGTCTACCCCTTCGGGGAATACAGGCGTGAGCATATGTATGTTTGTATTAATTGAAAAGCTGTTAATTTGAAATTACAAACAGACACTTAATTTTTATTTAACTGTATGTATAGATTTTTCGGGATATAGTATCCTATTTTTCTGTCAAATATGTTCAGCAGTTAATGAGTTATAAATAGTGTAACCAACACAACTTTCTTTTATATATGCTAAAGCGTGAATGGCCCCTTTGAACATACAAGTATTTAAAGATAGTTTACTTCGTGTGGGTACACTTTTTGTCACCAGTCAACCAAGTCAGTACCCACTCAATATAAATCTCAACCAATATCACGTTTTCTGGAACAAGGGGAGAGGAAGACTTCAGAAACAATGGATGTGTTGTGTGAGAGATGATGATATAGCTAGAAAGGGAATTAATACAGATACAGGAGGATGATAATAGACTAATATCATGATGGAGTAGTTCCTTAACAATTTACCTAATAGCCCAATTGTAGAAGAGCAGCCTAAGGTCCAAAATATAACTTTAGCAAATTTAATTAAATATTGGTGCTAATTACCAGGCTCGAAACTACCAGGGCGACAGATTATGCAGGAACTATGCCTGACCACGGCCGATGAATATTCATACTCGCATCCATGCACTGCATTATGCAACTAAACACGCAGACTGAAAAACAAACTACATACATATATATACAGACCAATCATCTCAAGCTACGCATTTAGTTATAAGTAGAACTACTAGATTCTCAATTATGTTAATTTTATCGACTTTTGTGCATTGGAACTGTGTCCATAAGCTTATGTTTTAAGCGATTTATTTTGTACTCTTAAATTTTTTTAATATTTCTTAAAAGAGTAATTACTGAGTTTCTTGGCAGGTTCTTCTCAGTAAAAGTGACCTTCCGAACCTGGCGGTAGCATGTATAATGTTGTAAATTATGTCTTTCTGACGATTTGAAAGTCTAATCGAATAAAGATATTTTTGACTCTGACTTTGACTTTGAATAGCATTGCAGTGTCTGTATGTAATTCCAACAGCTTTTCATTAAATGCAACTTAAAGTATTGAAAAAACGGTACTGATATATAAAAAACTATTTAATTTTTTTTCCCTGTCTGTCTGTTTATTCCTCTCTGAACCAGCAGGACCACGATTATTCCTGGCAGATAACTGATGTTACAAGGAGTAACTAGGCTGCTTATATTTTTTTAATCGATTAATCCGTTTAATAAAGCCACCCCTGATGCTACCTATGCGGCTGAAACACGCCTGAAAGATAAGGACCATAGAGCGTGGGAAACAGCAGTCTGCCTACCCAAATTGCATAAAGGCATACACAATAGCCAGTTAAAAAAACAATTAAGTTGTTCGCCAATAATTTTAGCCCAGACATTTTACCAGCGCTCAAACCTAAGTACATATTTACTTTACTTACGTAGATTATCCTCGGGATCGAACATTGTTAGCTCATCTATACTGGTAATAAGCTCTGAAGGCTGACTGCTGAACAATTACCAGTATCGCAGAGTTTATCCATGTACGACCCAGTTACATGAGTATCATCACTCGTTACGTAATCTGTATTAGACCGTAGCTCATAACAATACGGATCAATATCGAAAAACGTCTGAGCCACCAATACTTCGTTGGGCTAATTGCTCGTCGTTTCCAATCGTAATTATTGATACAACACTGTTCTGGACGCAATCCGCTAATGTTCATTCAAACAAGCATTCGCTAGCGAGACATATTGATAGATGATCGAATAATTTGATAAACATCACTCATCGGATTACAAGGGTGAATGCTTGTTAAAAGGGCGATTATCAAAACAGATACCTATATCTACACATATTTCAACACAAGCTTCTGTCCACGATTTTGCCCGCTTAGAATAGTTACATTGGACTAACACCGACATTTAACAGGGATTGGTCTTAGCGTGATAATCCATAGCCTTATCTAACTTGAAAGTACTTTGTAAAAAGTCTAATCGAATAAAGATACTTTTGACTTTGACTTTGACTAACACTTAATTTTTCAAATCAGACCAGTAGTTCCTGAGATTAGCGCGTTCAAGCAAACAAACTCTTTCAAACAAGCTTTATTTGTTAGTATAGATTTGTTACACTTTATAGAATAAGAATGGAGAATTTTCCTCTACCTTAAGAGTTTCGTCATAAATCAGCTTAATGGCAGTCTAACATTTTATCTCCTATATTATTATGAAGTCCGCGTACATCGAGAGTCATTTGCATAGAGTCTAATGTTGCTTCTAACGACTTATACGTGACGAGTAGAACACGAACTGACGGGTGTTCGCTTTGATAACTGGCTGTATTCAGAGCTGCCATCGAGCTATGGGCGCCTGGTACACCAAGCAGGATTAAGTGTTAAACTACTTGAGAAATGAGATTACCACCTTAAGCAAGCTTAACTTACTTAGGAAGCGGAAAAAAATACTGGATCTCATCAAGTTTTATAACTTTGCTAAGGAAAATTGTATTTCTACTTGGACGACATTTTCATTATGGATTATACCAGTTACCCTTTTTTTCGGACTCACACTGACTAAACTCCACGGTGTTTCTCCAAGTCGCTAAGTGGGGGGGTGCACGTGATACGTCTTCACATGCTTCGCCGTGACCCCCCCCCCAGAGACTGACCTGTCAGACCCCTTACGTTACCAGGCTGAACCCGGCTTTTACACTATGATACCTGTTACCTAATTGAACTAACAGTGGGATAACGAATAGCTATGCAGTATGTGTATTAGGAGAAGATACTTACGTCGTTAGTGGAGACGAACCAGGCCATCTCAGTGCTGGACGCGAGCTGACCGTTCACCAGGCACTTGATCTCACTCTTTGTCCATCTGTTGTAAATGTACACCACTGCTATGGCGTACCATCTACGAAGAAAAAAAAAGATTAATAACGAACCAATAGTACTTTCCTAACACTTTCCATGCTTACACAGATTCTTTCGTTCTTTGATTTCTGCAAATCACATACATACAAACACATATGCTCATGCCTGTTTTTCTCAAAGGATATACACTTATCAAGACTCCAGGCCTCTATTTAAACATATATTATATCATAGACTCCTGGCTGCTCCTTGGAAATTACAGATGACAAAACTGAATAGCACTTTGACCGACCGGGGACGGAATTCAGGACCTCGTGTCCCCCATTAGTGTTTGCAAACACAACGAGCCTTGAAGTTATTAAAGATTTATATAGTACTAGCTGTGCCCCGCAGTTTCACCCGCGTTGACTTAATTGCATGGGTGGCCCGCGGAACCCTAATTATTTTTCTTATTATAAGTAGTCTAAGCTACTCCTAAAGTCTCGTTAAAATCGGTCCAGCCGTTTCGGAGATTAGCCGGAACAAACAGACAGACAGACAAAGAAAAAAAAATTTATTGTTTTTTCTATATCAGTAGCGTGTATACATATGCTCACGCCTGTATTCCCCGAAGGGGTAGGCAGAGGTGTTGTAATCACAACATCCACTTTTCACCGAAGATGATTAAATGCCAACGTGACAGATGGTGAGTCTAGCGCCGTCTCAGAGACTTTACATACGTCATTGAATTACTTCTCAGAAATATGCAGGTTTCCTCACGATGTTTTCCTTCACAGTAAAGCACGTGGTGTGAAATCACTGTACATAAGTTTTTTAGAAAAACTCATAGGTATAGGCCCCGCTGGGATTCGAACTTGCGTCGCTTGCGTAGCAGGCAACTGCTCAAACCTCAAGGCCAACACGACAGTAGCGTGTATACTTTCATATGGATTTAGTGTAAACTGTAATTTTGGAATTACAAACAGACACTTCAATTTCATTTATCTGATTTATAGATATAGAAGCTAAGCAATTCCTAGTGCATTGATGGATATGCGAAAAGGGCATCAACAAAGTGTTCATAATAATCTAAATCTGAGTAAGTGGGTGTTAGGAGTTAGAACTGTGATGATCTTATTAACTCACCTCCTCGGCTGGAACTCATATTTGACGCAATGCTGGAAGCCTTTCCCTCGCACCTTCATGGAGGTCAGCACGAGACAGTTGCCGACGAAGTGGGCTGTGTACCCCACGCCTTTACTCGTCTTGAAGCTAAAAGATCCAATCAGTATATGTACTTAACTAGGTTCTGAACAATGCACTGGCTCAGAACCTAGTTAATTACGTAACGTAATCACGTATCAAAATATATATCGATGGTCAGTTATGAGACGTTCATATACCAGGGCTGGTACTCTATAAATAATTTTCAATATCAAGGACGATTTGTGAAGCAGTGGTTAAACTGCATACTTAAATAAAGTGTATAAATAAGTAGGTATTGTATAAGCCGAAGCCGTGGTGGCCTTGGGGTTAGAGCATTCGCCTGCTACGCAAGCGACGCAAGTTCTATACCAATGAGTTTTTCTAAAAAGCTTATGTGCAGTGATTTCACACCACGTGCTTTACGGTGAAGGAAAACATCGTGAGGAAACCTGCATATGTCTGAGAAGTAATTCAAAGACGTATGTATAGTGCCTGAGACGGAGATGGACTCACCCTCTGTCACGTTGGCACTTAATCATATTCGGTGAAATGTGGGTGTTGTTTCAACACCTCTGCTTACCTCTTCGGGGATCCTACTGGGGTGGTGTGAGCGTATATGTATTGTATAATAAGACATTTTAACTGTCTTTAGGTCGAAACTTATTGCAATAAGCTTATAAAGCGACTGCAGGATGGAAGTTTGGAAGTTAAGCTCATTTAATTTCACCTCAATACACCACACCTCAATACACCACACCTCAATACATCACACCAATAGACCAAAGCTTTCGAGTTCTCAACGTCTGAAGAAAATGCGGTTGTTCTCGTATTGTGTATCTATCAGACAGTATTTGCCCATTTGTGCAAAAGAGTCGGGGGGCTTTTAGTACTAGGTACTATATCTGTAGACAAAGTAACATTATCCTGACCCTTCGCTTAAAGAAACGATACAACATGTTCGGGAATGTCACGTGACTGATTTTATGTAGATTAGCGCAAGCGCGAGAGAATGTTACTTTGTCTGGGGCTACAGGACCGCGATCCCCAACGCCACCTTGGATTTGATGTTTATTTTTGAGGGAGGAAAATGGGACCAAGATGGTCCCGATTTACCTCAAAATTTATGATTAAATCCAAATTGGCTTTCGGGCCCGCGGTCCAAATTCCAAAAGCCCTCCTACTGTAGAAAAAATAAAACTAACTTTAGTCACTAAACAGTGAAATAAAAAAGGCATCATATTTATTATTTAACTAGGTAAGCTTTTCTTTTTCTTAGTCGGTTAACGGTTCCCATCTCAATCTCTGTCCGTTTTTAAACCAACTACCTACAAATTATCTTTGAAGTACGTACGTATTTACAACGAGATGCACAGAACAGTGAAATAAATATATTACCAGTATAAATAGGGTTTTTCCCGCTCGATGTTGACAGAGTTGATGGGGTCGAGTCGAAACCACGTGGTAAATGTGAAGCCATTCTCATACGGCCACCTTGCTAGCGGTGGGAGCACCACGGCCTGAAACAAATAACATTAATTTTGACATCAACATGCATTAAACTTACTGCCCCCTTACTACTTCCCTTCGGATACCCTTCTGTGATGGCGCGACGTGAACATTGCGTGTATCTTATCTTATATCTTTAAACGAGCAATTCTTGTCTAATATATACAATTCTCGTGTCACAGTTTTCGTTGCCATACTCCTCCAAAACGGCTTGACCGATTATGATGAAATTTTTTGTGCTTATCCGGTATCTACGAGAATCGGCCAACATCTATTTTTCATCCCCCTAAAAGTTAGGGGTAGTCCACCCCAAAAAAAAATATGGCAATACAACGTTTGCCGGGCACAGCTAGTATATATATATAATCTGAATCTCGGAAACAGGTCCAACGATTTTCATGAAATTTTGCATGTAGTGGGTTTCAGGGGCAAAAAATAGATCCAGCTAGGTTTCATTTATGAAAAACATCGCTTTGACTATGTTTTCAGGCACTGAAAAACTCATAAAATATCAATACAATACAACAGCAAATTTCGCCGACATCTGTCTCGCTATGGTAGCTCAAAGGTGAGGCTTCCATCTCACCGGGCGATATCGAAACTAGAATACTCCGGTTCGAGACTGTCCACCGGATTTTTTTTCCTTTTTTGTGTGGAGAAGGAACCGAGCACAGCTCAGTCAACCAGATATAATTATTTAATTTGCGACACTTTTTCTGCTATCGTTACTAAAAACCGGTAAAAACAATGTATTTCTGGTTAGAATTACGAGTGGTCCCACTCGCCTAAGAATAAAAATAAATAAAAACGAATCAGGCATCTGGGAACGCGGTTGCAGTTAATCATAAATTGAATCCTCAATTAAGGAGCGCTTAACTTTACTGTCAAAATGTGTTTACGTTTTCGTGGCGTAATGGTGCGAAAAGAAATTCCTTGTTGAGTATTAAGATTTAAGCTATTACTCTGACAATGTCCTTTGGTCAAGTCAAGTTCGACACTTTGTACAAGTAATATAGGCGCCGCAACAAAATGAAAGATTTCTATTATTTCAAACCCATGAAGTTACCGATGCTGATGATTACAGCAAGCCTGAACTGCATATTAATTTAAACTTCCAGTAATACATATTCGTATAGGCGGACTTAATGATTTGTACCAGTCAGGCTTTGGGTGGAGCAGAAAGAGATATAGATACATCATAGTTTCCTCATGATATTTTCCTTCATGGTTAAGCTCTTAGTGTGACATCCCTTTACTAATGTTTTAGAGACATCATAAATAAAGTCCGGCGAGGTTTGGAACTTTTGTCACTTAGTCCACCATTGCACATAGGGTAATTAATATCTACCGCGACTTTGCCCGCGTGTCACAATGGCTCCCTAATTAACTTTGACTAACAACATAGCCTATGTTACTCAGCGATAGTATATCATTAAAATTAAAGAGCCGTGGTGGCCTCGGGGTTAGAGCAGTCGCCTGCTACGCAAGCGACGCAAGTTCGAATCCCAGCGGGCCTGTACCAATGAGTTTTTCTAAAAAACTTATGTACAGTGATTTCACACCACGTGCTTTACGGTGAAGGAAAACATCGTGAGGAAACCTGCATATTTCCGAGAAGTAATTCAAAGACGTATGTATAGTGCCTGAGACGGCGATAGACTCACCATCTGTCACGTTAGCACTTAATCATATTCGGTGAAAAGTGGGTGTCGTGATTACAACACCTCTGCCTACCCCTTCGGGGAATACAGGCGTGAGCATATGTATGTATGTATGTAGTATATCATTCTGTTAGAAAATCATTCCTAAGTCTGTAGACAAAGTACCATTATCCTCACCCTTCGCTAGTAGATACGATACAAAATGTACTGGAATGACATATGTCACGTGACTGATATATGTCATTTGCATACATTTTATATCGTTTGTATTAGCGCAAGCGCGAGAGAATGTTACTTTGTCTGGGGCTACAGTAGTTTCGGAACCTATTCAACAAAATCTTACCTCTTTATAATATTAGTAAGTAGTATAGAGGAGCTCGTGGCACAGTTGCTATTGCGCATATCATTCGATCAGCGAAGTTAAGCAACCCTATGCCTAGCCAGTAATTGGATGGGTGACCGCCCCCGAGTTCCCTCCGTGCCTCGGAGAGCACGTTAAGCCGTCGGTCCCGTTTGCTAATTTATCATCTTTGGCAATCGTTACAGGTCAGTCGGAGGCCTAAAAAGTCTGACAACTGGTTTAACCCAGATCATAGATGTTCCTCGTTAAAGGGGATGCGAAGGTCAGATGGCTGTCGTTTCGTATAAAAATCAGGTGATTAGCAACATCGGGTTGCATCAAGTGGCGACCCCAACAATGTATGGGATAAGGCCAGGGCGATGAGACGTATGGATTACCATAATATTCGTTTAGAACGTATTTACGAGGAAATTAACATAAACATAGTAAATCACAAATTATGGTTAATTGAACTTACCTTAAGTGAACTTCAACCATAATTATACGAGTTGCTGCATCCGTAGAGATTTCATAAACCATGTAGTCCGTTTTCTATTGTACTGCATCATCACACGTTATTTAGATATATTTTTAAAACAATATCTAATATTAAAAAGGATTCCCATTGACCACCATGTTCAGTGGCGCCACCCACCGACTCAGGTTGTCATCGCATTGGTTGGTCGTCGCTGCGCTCATTCGTTTTAGAGTAGTCAAAATTCTGCAATTATTTGGGGTATTTAAAAGGGGCGGGTCGGGTTCTGAAATCTCTACGGATGCAGCAACTCGTATAATTATGGTTGAAGTTCACTTAAGGTAAGTTCAATTAACCATAAATTATACTTCGTTGCTGCATCCTAGGAGATTTCATAAACCATGTAGATGTTTAGCGCTCAGTTGCAGAATGATAGATAAAATACATTGATATCCAGTTAGCTTTAATCCAAATGAAACTTATATCTAGCGAGTAAGTATTATTATCTTATTAAATAATTATCACATGACAAGTGTATCGACTAAGTATTAACATTAAATACTGCGTCAGCAAAAGCTCTTTCTTGCTGTATATCTGGTAGCGGTAGATTGTAATATCTAGCAAATACAAGTGATGATTCGGACCAGCCGGCCGCACGCTTTATGACGTCTACGGAGACACCAGCGCGCCTCGCAGCCGACGTCGACGCATGTCGAGTACTGTGAGATGAATAAATACTGATGTCTATTCCGCTGTCCTTTAACACTTCTTTAATCCAGCGGCTTATCGACTGGGAGCTGGCATTTCGGATAGGTTTTTTAATGGTTAGAAATAATTTATCTGTACCAGATTCTTTTCGGAGGCTTCTAGTTTTCCCTATATACGCGGAGAGAGTTTTTGCTGGGCAAATATCTGATAGTTCATGAAAAAATGGAATAATCAACTTTTGATTAGCCCTGTTTGGTGCCGAGGTTTTAATCACCTCGTCAATTACAATTTGGGCACCTGAATCATTGAATGTCACATTACTAATCTTAATCAGTGACAACGTCTGCACACGTTGTCCAGTTGACAACGCGAACAGAGTCGCAAGTTTTTTAGTAATCACATCTAATTCTAGTGATTCATTAGGAACTTTTTTAGCGAGGTAGTTTAAGACCACGTTAGGGTCCCATGAGTTTTGGTACTTAGGTAAATTAGGCCTCACTTTAAAAACGCCCTTTAAAAATCTACTTACGCAATCATTGACGCAAGTTTCTTTGCCCAGTATGAGCGACAAGGCTGATCGAAATGAATTTAGTGTGCCGTACTTAGCTCCGTTCTTAAACTGATCAGTAAGAAATACAAGCAAAACCCGTGTAGGCGCTTTGAAAAAATTAAACTTATTATTTCTACAAAAGGTAAACCATAACTTATAAGCTGAATTATATTGTTGCAACGTGTTCTTTGATAATGATTGAATCATTATATCAACAGTGTCATTATCTAACGATTGTTTTGCGAAGGATTCGCGGATAATATTGCGCACACCAGGGTAAGGCTGGGCCATAAAGGATGCGTCGTCGTCCTGGAAGGAGAGAGTAACATGTTTTTATGTGGCCCAAAATACATTACTTTGGAGACGGCCAAAGACATATACAAAGGGAACCAGGGTTGAGTCGGCCAGTAAGGCGCAATTAGTATACCGGTCGCCTCGTCATTAATAATTTTTCTTACACATTTCAATACAATTGAAAAGGGAGGAAATGCATAGAAAAATATTTTATTCCATCTCAGCGTGAATGCATCGATATTAAAAGCATCCGGATCTCGTTTCCACGATACAAACTTGGAACATTTTTTATTAATTCGGGAGGCAAACAAATCTATTAAAGGTTGACCAAACTCGTTAACAATTTCCTGGAAACAGGAACTATGCAATTCCCATTCCGTATCTATGTTCGAGAACCTTGAGGCTTTGTCCGCCTCAGTATTGTCACGTGATTTTATATATGACGCAAATATGAAAATGTTCCTTCGTTCGCACCATTGCCATATTTCTCGAGCTATATCATTTAAATGAGGGAATTGTATCCCACCCATCCTATTTATATAGGCTATGGCAGTCGTGTTATCAATTCTTAACAAAATTTCTGAATTAGTAATATTTGTACAAAAACATTTAATTCCCATAAAGGCTGCTAAAAGCTCTAAGTAGTTAATATGTTTTTTACTTTCTTCGTTCGACCAGTAACCACTAACTAATTCCCCATTACAAAAAGATCCCCACCCTGTAAGGGAGGAATCAGAAAATATTTCCAATTGATAATACCCAGTTCTTATAGGATTATTAACAGAATTAATGTTTGTTTTCCACCAAGTAAAATCATCTAGAAGTGTAGGATTAATGTTCATCTTTGCGTCATAATCTTGGTGTTTCAATAAGGCAAGATATTTTTCCCTCTCAAAACGCTTAGTATATAGCCAGCCGTAGGCCACCGCTGGGCAAGCTGCTGTTAGAGACCCAACAAACTGAGCAAATTCTCTTATCTTTACTGAAGATTTAGTGCACATGAGTCGAATCATTTCATAAATTTTGCTACGTTTATCAATTGGTAATTCCAAGGTCATGTTTTGGGAATTTAATTGAATACCGAGGAATTTGCAAAGTTGATTGGGTATCAGAACGCTTTTTTCATGATTGATTACGAAGCCCAATTGTTCCAAAGTATTAGTTGCTGCAATGATCGTATTTACACACGAGGTATAACTATCTGCTGTGCACCAGACGTCATCTAAATAAGCTACCAATTTGTGCCCTTTGCTGCGTAAAAAAGCAAGCACTGGTTTCATTAGTTTAGTGAATACTAACGGCGCAGAACACAAACCAAACGGTAGGCAGGTAAATTCATATAAAATGTTATCGAAGCGGAAACGTAAGTATTTTCTACAAGATGTATGAACTGGTACTAAAAAATAAGCTTCTTTAAGGTCTATTGTTGCCATATATGAATTATATGATAGTAGTTTTGAGGCCGTGCGAAGGTCTTCCATTTTAAAATGTTGTTGAAATATAAATTTATTAAGTGCTTTTAAGTTTAGAATAAACCTGTACGTTCCGTTACTTTTCGGAATAAGAAAAATAGGAGATACAAATTGACCATCACAGTCCGCACATGGCACAATAGATCCCAAATGTATCAGATTTTTGATCAAATCTGTCATATCGTGCTCTGAACACGGGGGGTTATTTGGTTCAACAAGTTGGATAGGAGTTCGACTGAACTCTAATTTATACCCCTTTACGATATTTAATATTTGGGGATCTGTGCTTATGCTTAGCCAGTTGTGTAGAAAGTGTCGGATGCGACCGGCGTGAGGTACCTCTAACGGCGGTTGCGACGGTCCTGCGGGCGGGCTGGTGCCGGCGGCGGCGGCGGCGGAGGACGACGCGGGCCCGGCGGCGGCCTGCGGGCTGCAGGTGGTGGCGGCGGCGGGTAGAAGCGGGCTGATGTTTGTGGTGCGCGCGCTGCTCCCTGCCCGCCTCGCTGACGGGGAGGCGCTCGTGCGTTTCCCTGCTGACTCACTGCTGTAGGCCTTCGAGACGTAGACGGCTGTGGTATGAACCTCTTTATCTGTAAGCTGGATTTTTCTATTGATTTTGTTGTTTTTATGTTATCACCTAAGTTATCTCCAAAGAGGTAATTGTTACGCTTTACTCCTTGAATAATGTTGATAAAGCTTTTGTCTATAACGGTATAATAAGCCGTCTGCGGTTTATAGTTTCTTCGTAGTGGAGATCCAACAGAATCTGATTTATTTCAGATATTTGTTTGATTATGTCTAGCTTATTGAGGTCTTGATTGATCAATTCGGACGTTAGATTAGCTAACCCGGCGATGCCAGTTCCCAATTGGTTCTGCATTTTTTCCAGACGCTTGTCTCGATTTTTTGAAGGTTCGTTAAGAACAGATGCGACCTCTGCATTTAATTTTGGAGCTTTAGCAAGTTGAAAGTTTTCTGGAATCAGTGTCTGTGTAAGCCTTGTTTGCTTCACTTCCTTAGTCAGCCCTTCAATCAGGATCTTACCCCATCGTTCAGAGATTTCCGTAGGGATCTTCTTGCCGAGAGTTTCTTCTGATTGTTTCGCTTCACCTAAGACTGCTAAAATTTCTAAAGGAATACTATTTTGTTCCTCTTGAACCGGTATTAGTTCTTCTGTAGGTTTTTCAAGAGCCGTCTCGACGGCGGCAGATGGCGAAGGGACTGCAGATGCCATTCCAACCACTGATTCAAGTCGATTGGGCGAGTCTTCCTCTTCACTAGCATGGCCGCTGCCACTGCAGCTGCCGCTATACTGTACATGCTGCGTAACCTCTTGATAGGCAGAGCCATATTCCAGATCTAAGGAGATAACGAACCTCAGTTAGTTACCTATTTACTCTCTGGGCGACGTCACGCGGCACCACTTAAGAAAGTAAGTAAATTATTTCCGGGTGGCATCTCGTACCACCACTGAGGAAATAATACATAAGTAACCTAGCTGGCAGTATTCTTAATCTTGTGCTTACTTTCTGGGTGAAGTCACGCAGCACCACGTAAAGAAAGAAGCTATCTTTATAATTTTAGGTGGCATTCCGTTTTTTTTTTTTTTTTTTTTTTTTTTTTTTATTAAGGTAGTTAGTGCAACTTCACTAATCACCACCACTTAGTAAATAAGGTAAGTAAATTATTCCCGGGTAGCATCTCGTACCACCACTGAGGGAATAATAGATACAAGTTGTATGATCGAATCAGGATTAATACTTTCTGGGCGACGTCACGCGGCACCACATCGAGAAAGTTGATATTTGTAATTAAATATTATTTAAAAACCCATAACTCAAAAAGTTTTAATTAAAGAGATAAATTATTGCAAACTATGTGGGTAATCAAACATTTTTGTGACAATAAATTACTTAATGTTAAGTGTTAAAATAAAGTGTGTTATAACACGAGTGAGTAAAATAATATAATCCGCAATCTTATTTGCTTTATTATTTTAATGTAATCATTAAAAAAATGGTGTATTTTATATTACTAACCTTCCATTATATAGTCATCCGGTGGTTTTTCTCGCAGCTTTAATTCCTTTTCCAAACGTTTGATCTTGCTTTTAATTTGTTCATCTGTCTTCTCTCTTGTTCTTTTTCCCATATTAATACTTAATATTAAAATTTAGCGGAGCACACGCGGATGATGCAACACACGGAAAACGAATGAGCGCAGCGACGACCAACCAATGCGATGACAACCTGAGTCGGTGGGTGGCGCCACTGAACATGGTGGTCAATGGGAATCCTTTTTAATATTAGATATTGTTTTAAAAATATATCTAAATAACGTGTGATGATGCAGTACAATAGAAAACGGACTACATGGTTTATGAAATCTCCTAGGATGCAGCAACGAAGTATAATAATGGTTCATTGAACGTTCCCAACAAAAATCCAAGATGAAGTTGGCAAGTGGTGGTAAAATCCTATTTTATGTTCGAAAGAAAAGCTTACATGCGGCCTTTCTTGTAGGGAATCCTATCGCGATATCGTATCGATAAAATCTACATACTAGCTGCTTTCATCCCGGGTTGGATATCTCCCAATCGGCATACATTTGGTACGCTCACTACGTTTCGGTGAACGATAAGCAAATTACCTATAATATTGGGTAATCGCGAAGGAGCTGGAATTTTTATTTACATGACTGTCCGAGGACTGGTTATCACAATAAGATAAAGATAAGATAAAATAAGATAAAACGTAACGTGGTCTCAATGTATTTTATAACGGCATTGATAACACATTAAAAGAATTGGATTTTCATGAATTATTTACATACATACACATACATATGCTCACGCCTGTATTCCCCGAAGGGGTAGGCAGAGGTGTTAAAATAACAACACCCACTTTTCACCGAAGATGATTAAGTGCCAACGTGACAGATGGTGAGTCCATCGCCGTCTCAGGTACTATACATACGACTTTGAATTACTTCTCAGACCTATGCAGGTTTCCTCACGACGTTTTCCTTCACCACAAAGCGCAAGTGTGAAATTACTATACATTAGTTTTTTAGAAAAACTCATTGGTACAGGACCCACTGGGATTCGAACTTGCGTCGCTTGCGTAGCAGGCGACTGCTCAAACCTCAAGGCCACCACGGCTATTATGAATTATTTACGTAAAGTAATTAGTCATACTAGTCCACACTAATACAATAAATGGGAGAGTGTATTTGTTTAAATGCTACCTTTTATAACGTTTTTAGCATACCAGAGTAACATAAAGTCTGAGGAGTCTGAGTAGAATACCCAACAGCATACCAGATTGAATTGGTGAAATGACGATAGGTTATTATGATCCTCATTAAATTTAGATTTAAACTGGGCTTGACATTTCATACAACTACGAAACGAATTTTTAGCTAAATCCGAAAGAAAGTTCTCAGGTTGAGTATCGTGTTCTATTCATCAAAATAAGTATAATGATTTGTGGAATGATGCTGAAAAGATTCTAGATTATTTAGGATCAAAACACAAAGCATATAATATTGAACATCATGATAATATAATACAAGTACCTACTCCCTATTATACCAATACAATAGAGTTGAAGAGTGGCCCCTAGTAGAACGAAGCGTTCGAATTTCTAGAAGTACCATTTCAAGGCAAAAATATATTTTTTGTATATTATGGTATACATATATATGAGAATCGCGTGGCCCAATTCGTTTCTTCCATTCTTCCGTACGTAATAATCCCGTGATTATAATCTAGAACCGTGGTGGCCGTGGGATTTGAGCAGTCGTCCCTACGCAAGCGACACAAGTTCGAATCCCAGCAGACCCTGTACCAATGAGTGATTTTTCTAAAAACAGATGTACAGTGATTTCACACTGCTTGCTTGTGCTTTGCGGTGAAGGAAAGCTTCGTGAAGAAACCTGCATATGACAGAAGTATTTCAAAGACGTATGTATAGTGCCTGAGACGGCGATGGACTCACCTTCTGTCACGTTGGCACTTAAACATCTCAAAATATAACTCACTTATTACAAAACATGGCATAAACGAAGACTAAAACTATTTCCATCTCTTTTTAAATCCGTATCACAGAAAGAGATGGAGCTACTTTTAAACCCAGGACTATATTACTCTATGTTTAGAAATAAGGGGGCCTTTGTCTGTCATAAACGTAGTTAAATTACTCCATTCATTTGATATTCCGTAACTTATGAGAATTCCAACTAGAAGCACTAGAACTGTTGTATATGGAAAATGTATGTATCGCAAAACCAAATACCAGGAACGCAGAACTAGAGCGACGATTGTTGAATACACAGAGGCGAGGCTTATGTAGGTATTTGATATTCATAATGTTAATAGCATACCTCCCCCAAAGCTATGTGAGATGCAAAACGTGAATTGAAATGAAAATTTAATATTGCTTTTAAAGAGATATTTACTATTTTCATCTCGTACACGTAATAAACCACTCACGATATTTCATATTTCTATTCGAACATTTCCCAAAACCGTATACAACCATAACTGACAATATTACCAACTTTCTTCAATATTGTGTGCTATATTACGTCTCACGGGGCCCTAATATTGTACGTAAATGAGTTTGGTATACCGAACTTGGTGTAAAATGAGTAAATTATGATATTGACTAGTCCCGAGGTATTTCAAGTATTTTACTTTCGTAGCTTCAAGAAAATCTTTGCATCAAATTTCATCTAAATCCTCGTCATGATAATAACACGGTAAAAAAATATAAATATATAAAAATCTCGATAATTTTTTTTTAAATAAGAACATAAGCTCTCTTGAGCGTGAAGGTTCTCACTCTATTATATTATATTTATTATTATATTTATTAATTTACTAGCTCTGCCCTGCGGTTTCACCCGCGTATATTTAATTTCATGGGCTACTTGCGGAACGCTACTGTTTAACGTAGTTTATTCAAAGTAGTTAGCCATTTTATCACAATATGGCGTTGTATTGTTTTACATCTCGATGGTAAGATTCTCCTTTAGTTGTGTATATAGTTCGGTGTCAAACGTCAATAGTGTGGTCTTGAAGTGGTCGTCAAGGGAACCAATTAATACAGTTGTGGAATCAATAAATACCAGGACTGCCCAAGTTACGGTGTTTCATTCATCCAACCAAGGTCTGCTCCGACTGATCCTGGCTCCCGGGCCTAATTTGTCATACACTACTGTTATTTTTTAAATAAAAGTAACCTAAATTACTCCTTGTGAAATTTGATATCTACCAGTGAAAGCCCCGCTAAAATCGGTCCAGCCGTTTTAGAGATTAGCCGGAACAAACAGACAGACAGACAGAGAAAATGTTTAAATTGTTTTTTTTAATGTCAGTACCGTATGCACTTTCATATGCATTTAGTGAAAAGCTGTTATTTTGGAATAACAAACAGACACTTCAATTTTATTTATCTGTGTGTATGTATAGATGTATAGATTCAAAATGCCCCCTTCTTGTAATTTGTATAGTTCGCATGTAAGTTTAGCTATATATATAACCGCGACATTCAGTGGAACCGTTTACAGTTCACAAATCCTCAAGAGACATAAAACACCGCTTAGATGCCAAATATAATACCAACAAAGTTGCCTACAATTTGTGGAGGCCTCATTAAATGAGCCAACTTTGTTTTCCTAAGCTCCGCTGGAACTAACTTTGGAATCTTTACTAATCCGGTTTACCGGCTTTTCAAGTTATTTCTTATAACAATCGAGGGTTTTTAATTTGCAAATTAAAAAGAACGATGGTTTCTTTCAACTTAAGCTCGCGGTATTACAGATACTACGCAGTAATTTAATTATATTAATCATTGTCTGGCCTTGTATGGAGCGACGGGGACAAAACAGGCGCGAAAGGGAATACAAATATCTCCAAATGCATCGTAGTAATAATATTCTTGTGTTCAATATATGAATATATATATATGACAGACCATGATGCATTAAAACTTATATGTATTCATTTGACGAACAACACAGGCTAAAAATATACATTACTATCATATAGAGTACGGGGATAAAATAAAGCCTATGTTACTCGCTGATGATGTAACTTTCCAATTGTGAGATAATTTTTGAAATCGGCACTGTAGTTTTTGAGTTTATTCATTACAAACATACACACAAAAATACAAATCTCTCCTCTGTATAATAGTAGTGTAGATAGATGTATAAAAATAATTAATTTTCCAGGACACCACATGTTTCTTGAAATTAAAGCACCAGGCGAACAGACAACGGAGAGGCGTCAGTTCGCCGTCAGATCTCGGGATAAGCGGGACAGAGAGAAATGGACCGACCTCGCTCAGAAGAGCGATAAATAAGGAAAAAACGGACACGCAGATAGGGCAGTATGTCACACGGATTACGCTGGTCGAGCCTCGTATTTGAATAAGAATTGCCAATAAAGAGAGACGAGTGCGTTTAAATCGCACCCCTAAACTGTCCTGGCCGCCTGGTATCGATCTTTTCACATTTCGAGTCTACCCACGTGGGATATCGTTGGCGGATCTACGTAAAATACTTATAATAACAAAAAGCAAATTTTACCTGTAAACAAAGCTATTCTTGTTCTTCTGAAAATTTCCACTCTATTTATAATAATGCAAATTTTCCCTAAATACTTTAAAAGATCAGACTAAAATAGAATTATATTTTCAATATGTAGCAGAGAATAAGTAATAAAATTATAAATATTTTTACTGAGAAATCTTTTACTCCATATTAATAACACGTCGCAGTATGTAAACTCTTTACAAAATACTTCTTGCATAGATACATAATACACGTAATGTGGAACACCCATAAGTAAAATAATTAAATTTCACACGCAGATTATTAGATAAAACGGTTCAATAGTAAAACCTATATCAGCATGAACTAATTATGACTAAAAAGTGCCGAATAACTTCATGTATGGTAACTGAAAAATCTATATCCATACTAGTCTAAGAGGAAAGATTTGTATGTAAGTATGTTTGTAACGAATTTCTTCAAAAAATACTTAACTGATTTTGAAAATGTCTTTCATCATTTGAATGCTTAATTATCACTGATTAATATAGGCTATATTTAATCCTTGTACTCCCACGGGAACGAGAACTACGCGGGTAAAGCCGCGTGATGTCAGCTAGTATGCTTGTAACCGGTTAACTTAGTAATCCAAACAGATCGATGGAAATATGATTATTATCATATGCATCAAATACTTAGTAGAGGTTATAAACGAGATTACTTCACAAAGTTAGTTAAACTACATTAAAACATCATTACGAACCAGGACTTCATAGTTCGAAGGCAGTAATAATAACGGCGACATTATACTCCTCGAGCTGGCGAGGCGTAAGGCTATCCGTTACATCTGTTACATTTATACAAGCCTGGTACAAATCACGACATCTTTTAATTAACTGGTAACTAACTCCAACTGAACATTTAAGTGACTCCAATAAGAGAACTGAGACAGCTAATGTCTCAGTATTAATGATGAAATTAAGTACCAGGGTCGCATAGAAGCGTGTCGTCTATAAGCTCTACAATCTATACAGACAGATAAAATTGAAGTGTGTGTAAATATAAGTAGGAAGTACTACATCTCCATACCAAAACGCAAGGTCAAGCAACGACGTTCGAACGTGGCAAAACCTATATATATACACAGGAATCCTATACATTGATAATCAGGTTATAGTTCCTAAGTATTTTTTAACCCTTCCAGGTGTAAACATAGACATATCATGGGTAAAGTTATTAACTATCTAGTAAACGCACACACACCCACTCACATAATTAAAAATAACATAGTAAATAATTTACAAAAGAATACTTCTACAAATATGCAACTGACAAATTTTCCATCTCCTTATTTGTTGGAAAATAAAATTATACATTTCTAGGAAGAACGGATGTCTTCTTTTGACCTCCAAACAATACGGACCATAATCTTTTCTCAGACTTTTTCACTAGAATCCATCATCAAGCGCTTATCAAAGTAAAACTTCATTAACACAGTTCTGAGAATTCATTATATTGTACCACGTAAAAGTGCTACTGAGAATTTATAACATAAATAATAATCCATGATTTCGACGAAACGAACGCAAATGTTCAACTGTAGAGTGAAATGCTGTTTGCTCTGAAATTATACTCGTGATACATGTGTGGAAAACTAGAAAATTATTACATATTAATAAAAAATTACACGCCTTTAGTATTTGACTAGCTGTCATTGTTTCACATGAATATATTTGTGGATTTATTTAACCAAACATAATAAAAAAAAATAGCCGACGTTACTCTTTGTATCTAAGTACCTAAAGCCACGATATATTAGATATCCTCTTAACTAGTGGTGGATGATAAACCTTAAACGGTAGATATTAAAATGCCGTTGATCATGTCAAAAACAATTAGCAGTTGTGAGTAATGGTGAGCTTGCCAGAGCTCGGTGTTAAATACACCACACAATAGAGAGGTATTAGAAGGGCCGCTTCCGATATTGGTAGAGACGTCACACACACACACACAACATGTGTGTAAAGGAAGGCAAACAAAGAAAAGATACACAAAAAACAATAAAGGAAAGGATATTTCCTTTAATAATAAGATAATAAGTAATGAGAGATAATAATTCTTACATTCTTTATGTTACCCTTAATTACGGATAAAATTACAAACACGCTGTAAAGAAAATATAAGCAAAATTACCCAAAAACAAACGAGACAATCAAACAAGTACACGAACAGAAGTTAATTGGGTTGAAATAATTATGTTTTTGGATCGAGTGTTGTCGTAAACATTTTTTTATTTCTACACGTATACATAAGGGCCGTGGTGGCCTCGCAGTTTGAGCAGTCGCCTGCTACTCCCAGAGGGGCCTGTACCAATCACTTTTTAAAAAGTGCAGTGATTTCACACCACGTGCTTTCCGGTGAAGGAAAACATCGTGAGGAAACTTTTATACCTGCTAGTCTGTGAAGTAAATCACAGACGTATGAATAGTGCTTGAGACGGCGATGGACACCATCTGTCACGTTGGCACTTAATCAGATTCGGTGAAATGTGGGTGTTGTTACATCATCACTTACCCTTCTGTGATGGAGTGAGCATTTTTTTCTACATAACTACACTCATATGCTCACGTCTGTATTCCTCGTAGTGTAGGCAGAGGTGTACTATAGAACACCAGTTATATGTAAGTCACCAATCCAGACTCCAGACTGCTATTTTCCGTAATATTCCAGATATTACGGAAAATCCACTTCCTCCTAAGACATAGTCTACAGTAGAGTTCTGGTGGTATATTAATTACTCAGATGCTTTCTTTTCATCGTTATCTCCGATGTTTGGAAGCTGGCTTTCTGTAAATGTTATATTTAGTGTCGGCGGTGTAGATAAATACGGAGCTAATGGGGGGCGGGGGTTACGAGCTGATGAATTATGACCACGGGGGATCGACGCGGAGCCTATTGTTTAAAAAAAAGGATTCATCCCTGATTTTATATTAAATCATGTACAAACTGCTGAGTAGTTATAACATAGCATGAAGCTTATGTATTCATACAGAACGTAGAACATAAATACATTATCCTAAAAAACATCCTGTTGTCTGTCTCTTTTATTTCAAATTAAAACCGTAGCCTAAGAACATTATTGTCATGGAAGTAGTTGTATCTTTATTGACCGCATTTAAAAAAATATATAAGGGCTTAGGAATTGGTCTACCGCTGGACACAGGCTTACGCTTCTATGTTCTAAAGAGACTCATGATGAGTGTTTGGGGGGAGCTAAATAAAACTAGGGTTCACATCCAAAAATTTGTCAACTAATCAGTGGTAGACGTATTTATGTAACGCAAAACAACTTTCAATAGCGCGATCTATTTTACTGCTCACGCCATCTACTTACAAAGAATGAAACTAAAACATGCTCATTAAAGGTACAATTAGATGAAAGAGTGTGTGTCAAAATGTTTAAATTGAAACTATTGCAATTTCAATAAACACAACGCCTTCTAATAGGTTAGTATTTATTAATATTATTTTAATACCGAGCAGTATGTGTCAATTCTCCTTTACTTTTCAACCATTTTACTTTCCTGGACAACCCTTGAGCCCTTGCAAATGCTGTGTCTCCCGAGCACAACACCTGTCAAGTACAGGTTCAGATACTTAGCATTATTCACCAGCAAAGTCGTCTTCCTTAATCTCTTTAGGTGGAACGACTTACTGTTTAATTTAATCCCTCGGATCCCTGCGACACGGTGTATAAATGCTGGAGTTTTTTAGAGGACAAATCCAATTTTTGCTGGATTTTTTTAAATTTTGTCGTTATGTAATTAGGTAACCTTTTGAGTTAGTTTAGTGAAGTTATAAAGAACACAAGAACAAAGTGCCTTTCCCTCAATAGAGACACTAAGTGTTAATGGAGACATCTTTATAATTCTCTTCTTAACTGTTTAAGTCAAATAGGTTATTAGTCTGAAATTCGGCTAGATTATAGGAATGTCGTGCCATTTATTAAGGTAGATAAGCACGTCATTATGAAAAATAAAAATAAAATGTAATTAAGTATTTTACTGCATCATCATCATCATCATTATCTCCCTGGCCTTATCCCATACATTGTTGGGGTCGGCATTGCCTCGGAGAGCATTCGTTCCCGGTTGCCAATTTATCATCTTTGGCAATCGTTACAGGTTAGTCGGATGGCTAAATTAGTCTGACAGTGGATTAACCCAGATCACAGATTTTCCTGGTTAAAGAAGTTGCGAAGGTCAGTTGGCAGTCGCTAGGTATAAAAATAAGGAGATCAGCCACATCGGGTTGAACCAAGTACATTAAGCATTTTGAAATATATATATACGTTATTCTTTTTCCGAAAAATGTTCCCGTTTGAACGAAAACATTATGAAAATTACAAGCTTATATATGATAATAACTTGCGATGTATGTGCGTTTGTCAGGACGGAAACTTGAAATACACGCTAATTTTGCATGCATGCTTATGTGACGTCAATCTAATTCCAAAATGGCGGATCATCTAAGATGGCGGACTAGTAATTTTTTTCTGCACTATGTAAAACCTTGTTTTTAATTTTTTTTTTATTCGTTTTCGCCATTTCGTTCTGAGATTTTATTCCAGTACGAGGTACGGGCTTATTGTATGTACATTGGCACTCAAATATGTCAGGAGAGAAACATGAGACAGAGATGAAACATGGGAGTTGTGCGAACACGCTGCCTACTGCTTGGAAAAAATAAAGTATAGGGCGTTAAAACTATTTACTAAATGCATGGTAAATCAACAATATTAATATGTGGAGCCTTAACACGTACAAAGACACGAATGCAAGTAAGGTATGTGAAAGTAGTCACTATACGAACAGAACCGGCTCGCGCCGTCCTTGTCAATAAAACATGAATGGATTACACGATTGCTTACATTGTTAACGACAAATTTGTCACTTATACCAACGGGGGCGTAGCTCAGATGGTAGAGCGCTCGCTTAGCATGCGAGAGGTACCGGGATCGATACCCGGCGCCTCCATAGCAGATTTTTATACTTTTTATTGTTGTTTAAAGTCTGTGTCTATGAGTCACAAAATGAATTCACTTCGTTTATTACTAAGACGATATTTTTTTTTATCGCGTACATAGTTAATTTGGACATTGTATTGGGTAATATATAGATTGGATGGATATTATTTAAAATGCAACCTTTAAACACTAAATAAAATACCGTGGTTACTAGATAAAAAGTATCCTACAACCTTCTTCTGGTTCTAAGCTACCTCCCCACCAATTTATTAAATCATTTCAGCCGTTCTTGAGTTATAAATAGTGAAACTAAGACGACTTTCTTTATATACGTATATAGATTTTCACTCACCGATCCCTTCCTTCCGGGAAAACTGAAGAAAACATCCGGGCCGTTCCTGTGAGGCATCTGACGGAGAACGTTCAGGAGCTTTGCCGAGTGACGGGGCTGGAACAAAAGAATTAACCTTTATAACTATATGATACCCTAGTATCACAAAGCACACTCTTTTATTCACCCATATAAATATTATGGGAAAGTGTTGTTTGTCTGTCTGTTTGTCACCTATTCACGACTAGGCCGATATTACTGAAATTTGATATAGACATAGTTTTGCCCTCAGAAGGGTACATTAAAAATCATTACGGAAGAAGTCATGGGTAAAGGCTAAATATTCCCCGCTAGTATGGCGTTTTCTACTCATTCCAACATCTGTTACGATCTATACAAACACATGTTGCATTATATTTCACTTTACCATTGTTACCTGCTTAGTTAAATATACAATGAAAAAAACAACTTGTATAAATAACAAGTTAAACGAAAACAATATCGGAAAGCACTATACATACGAATACTATCGCGCAAAATAGTTATCAATAACTCGTAAAATTAGAAGATTGGTGAGAAAAATTAAAATATCAAATTGCCTTATTAAGGCTGAAATAGATTATCTAGCTGGAACGAAACAAGCAAAAAGGGACAACGATATCCATTCTCGGGTACCAGGCGTACATAAACACAAAGTAACCGTGCCGTTTCCAACGGCTAATTACTGCTACGCCGCACTGGCTGTACGACGATGCAAATTTGAGAAGCATTCGCGGCAACGCTAATTGCACGTTTAGTACGTGCCTTCCACTTTTGAATGTATTACGTACATACTCCGCGGGGTTTATGATGCCCTGGTACCATTCAACGGTTAGTGCGGGGGCGTTCGCATCCATTGTTCACAAACTATTTCTCATTATTTCATTAGACCTTGATTGCGAACTTCAATGGGATAATTTCGAAGTAAAGACAAGGATGTAATATTGGTCAATTAATTATAAATAGTTCATTACCCATTTCCCGTTGACTGCCTTCATCGCGCCGAATAGTTGTTTCAACTCCTTCACGGTGACGCTGTAGCTGGCCAGCACACCTAACATCTCGATCAGGAGATCTGTAACAATACATACAACATGTCACAATACTATATTTTGTTAGTATATACAGAAGCAGGGACAAGAGAAAAAATAACTTATTAACAAACTCCCAGTGAAAATTCCATTATACATACTCTTGTAAGCCCCGTTATTATAAAACATGGATTAAAAGAAGACTAGACCAAACTCGGACTAAAACTATGTCCATCCCTTTTGGCATCCGTGTCACAGAAAGAGATGGAGCAAAGTATAACCAATGCCTATCTTAGACTATGCTTTGTAACTAGTGGATAGGATCTCAAAATAACACCGTCTGGAACTTATTCGAATCTTCAGTTGAATATCATCACTAGCTGTGCCCTACGGTTTCACCCGCCTATAAAAGTAATAATAAAGGTAGCCTAAGTTACTCCTTGTAATATTCGTTTTCCGTCAGTGAGAGTCCCGTTAAAATTGTTCCAGCGGTTTCAAAGATTAGTCGGGACAAACAGAGAAAAAAATTTTGAAAATTTGTTTTTTTAATTTAGTACCGTATATACTTTCATATGCATTTAGTGAAAAGCTGTTATTCTGAAAATACAAACAGACACTTCAATTTTATTTATCTGTATAATGTAGATATAGATTGAGTCGATCATTTATGGAACGACATATGCAATAAATATTTGAAAAAGTATATCTTGGACAACAATGTCTTGAACTGCGCTTTCAAAATAAGCATATAAGTGGAGCAGAAACGCTTCTCGAATAACGGAAGGTAAAACCTACCAATTACTTCGGAAACCGTAACGCTTAGGTGAAGTAATAAAATTTCGTTAGTTCGGAAGTACAAAAAGTAATGAACCGATTTAACGCTATTTACTTAACTAAAACTACGATACCTACAAGTTATACATGGGAACGTATGGATACTGAATATGGAAGGAGCAGTAGTGGATATCGAGTTTGAGTATTCGTCTGCTACGCAAGCGACGCATGTTTGACTCCCAGCGGGCTACACCAATGATTTTTCAAAAAAATTTTGTCGTGGTTTTAAAGTAAAGGAAAACATCGTGAGGAAACCTGCATGCAAGCGATGCACTCACTCTCTGTCACGTTGGCACTTAATTTTTGGTGATATTTTGTATTGATGGAATGTACATGATGCTAGAGTTTCATGCCGGTTCTTTTCAGAAGGCTAGTTCCGAACCGGTGGTAAATTATTGGACGTTAAAAAGTGCCTTTCCAGGGCCCTTGTTCAGTAACAAATCAGTTTACCTGCTTACCTGAGATCCTTTTGGGATCTGGCGTCATTGATCAATATTATAACTCAATAATGGCTTAAAGTATGAAAATTCGTCTGGATTTAGTTGATCAATTCCAAACCGGTCAAAGAGGTCAATTAATCGCAGACAGACCTCTCAAAGGGCAACCAGTAAGGGTATATAAAATATAGTAAGTACATACAAGCTGAAGGGTATCTGGAGATAGGTATTATAGACCCTCCGTCTACGTAAATCTATACAAATCTCTTTAGATTCAGCTTGTCTGCCCAAAACTTCGACCGTATGAATGATAAAACAATTTGTATACTACTAAGACGACAAACAAGTGTACAGTCCGCTTGATGGTAAGCGGCCACAGCAGCCTATGAATGCTTCTAACACCAAGACTCACTCGCGTGTTACCTACCTTATAAAGAATTAAATTCCTGTGCTAACATAATGAAAACTATTGGTAGTACAGCGATTCCACTCCTACTTCCCCCCCTCCATGGAGCACTGGCGATCTTACACATATCAGGAAGACAATGCTACTCAAAGGTAGTATCTATTTATTTGGCTGCGATCTTCTATAAGGTGGAGATACAGTCCGCAGTGGGGCAGCTCTTAATATCGTACGGGAAATTCCGTTATGCCATACATCTTCTTATAATTAATGCACAAAGTAGGTACATAGTCAGGTGTATTCCATATCAGCAGATAAGCAGTGCCTACCTAACATTTGTACTGACTGAATACACAAGTGTTGTGTAGTGTGTCTTTACAAAAATGTATGTACCTACGCACCACATATGTTATTAATGTTTTTACATAGAATGAATCTGTCAAAAATAAATCTGTATAAAATGCATTGTTCAAGGACAGATTCTACGTAGTTACAAAGTAATTAAAAAGCTAAATGAAAGAAGCTCAGGTGTACAACAAAACGCAGATAGCGTAATGAACAAAGCGCTTCTGAGAAGTACTCGGACGAAACAGAATCTGTTCTAGAGAGCTAATTTGGGACAGATGAATGATATAATTACGTTCTTAGACTACCGAAAGCGCTATATTTTAAGGCCTCGATATTTTCAAACTTTTCTATTTCAATAAATTTTAATGCAAATCTACAAAATCATGACCAAAATTACTTTTTAAAAAAAATCTTGCACAATGGTCCAAAATATAGTCAGTATGACATTATTTCTAATAACAAGATCCAGGGGCCTTACCGTGATCTCTTATTGCCATGATATTTTTACTCTTATTATAAGACAGA
Organism: Watsonalla binaria; assembly: GCA_929442735.1. Classification (NCBI taxonomy): domain Eukaryota; kingdom Metazoa; phylum Arthropoda; class Insecta; order Lepidoptera; family Drepanidae; genus Watsonalla; species Watsonalla binaria. The sequence continues at coordinate 9,117,072 of OV838938.1, forward strand.
TATATACACGTCACATACATCTGTCACTGTCACACAGCTGAAATAGTATCATTGCAATAAGAGCTCATGGTTGGGCCCCAGGACCTAGTGGGCTATCTGGTACATTTTCGGGGGTAGCTACCCTCTGGTTAGTTTGGTTTGATATGTAATAGCGAGTTTGATATGAACGAATGTAAAAATGTAGACGAATGACATGATAATTCTGCTTTTATTAATAAAAAAAAACCCAAAAGAGTATAAGAAATAATGTTGATAGTTAATCAAATACCTTCTCAGAAGGCAAGTGTCCGAACCGGTGATAATTTTAATCCTATGGACACAGGTTACAATTCGCAACTGTTGATATATAGATAGAGAGATAAGGAATTAGGTATAGAATGAATGTCAATTCTGAATAATTTCAAATTTAAATTAAGCATAGTTTTTATAAAATGAGAGTTCATCAGAAGCGGTTGATGGTAAACACGTAAATTATTCCGCTTGAAAATACCAGGAACCGCACCTCCTCCTTATATACTGGGGTATTTAGGACTTAGTGAATTTGTATGCTATTTTTAAGTTTCATTGGAAAAGGAAGAGGAATATAAGACGTTACAAATGCAAGTAATAATTTGATACAATTTATTTTATAAATCACTGATAGATAACATTAAACACTAGCGGACGTCACGCGGTTTCGCCCGCGTAGTTCACGTTCCCGTGGGAGTACGGTAATAAAAATAGCCTATAATAATCAGTGATAATGTATCATTTTAATGGTGAAAGAATTTTAAAATCGGTCCATTACTTCTTGAGCCAATTCGTTACAAACATACATACAAATCTTTCCTCTTTATAATATTAGTGTAGATAATGTGATCTTCAGAAATGAATTCCCCATATTTATAAAGGATATAAACGGCTGAGCTTCAATCCCCATGTAAGTACATAGAAAAGACTGCTTCATTATATTTAATAACATTGCCTATAAGCTGTTAAATATATGCCTAAAATCCGTCTGTCAACTAATGGGCAGCGCATTGTCCCGAGTTGATCCCGCGCCGGCGACTAATCCCGGTATAATCCCGCACTACCCGGGATCCAAGCCACGCGGCTATCACCGCCATTTTATGTTGCCCGTGGATATTAAACATTGCCGGTGATTATGTCTTCTTTATATTAATGGGAGCATATTTTTTCATTCAGATATTTTTCATTTTCATTTTTGCACAGAAAATAGAAATTATTTACAAATAATATTTATTAATTCGGGGAAGTGTAAATAGACGCACAATAAGGGGAATTATTTATATGCATTACTAGCTTCCGTTCGCGACTTTTCCCGAGTGGTATTCGGAATCCGTAATCAGCATAGACTAACAATACTGCCTATGTTTATGTTGCTCAACGATGAATAATGCAGTAAAAAAATTATTTCTCAAATAATTGTCGGTCCTGTTATTTCGATTTGTTACAAACAAACAGATTATTCCTCTTTATAATTAGTATGGAGCCGTGGTGGCCTTGAGGTTTGAGCAATCGCCTGCTACGAAAGCGACGCAAGTTCGAAACCCAGCGGGGCCTGTACCAATGAATTTTTCTAAAAAACTTATGTACAGTGATTTCACACCACGTGCTTTACGGTGAACGAAAACATCGTGAGGAAACCTGCATGTCTGAGAAGTATTTCAAAGACGTATGTATAGCGTCCGAGACGGCGATGGACTCACCATCTGTCACAATCATCTTCGGTGAAAAGTGGGTGTTGTGATTACAACACGTCTGCATACCCCTTCAGGTAATACAGGCGTGAGCGTATGTATAATTAGTATGGATTATAAAATTGTTGGTTATTATCTCTACCAAAGGAACACGAAAGATAGAATTGATCATTGAAATAATAAGGACAAAACAAGAACGGTGGATATAAACGAGTCGAATGCATAAAATAATCGTTGGCAATACTTGGAATTGGGCCAAATTTGTTCCGAGTGTGTCTCGATCATCAAATCGCTAGTTGTTACCAAACGAGACAATGAATTATGCAATGGAACCTCGTTAGAACATAATGTATGTAGTACACATAATTGATTACGAGGCAGATCAATGAATCTAGAATACAAAATGTGTGCTGGATTGCCGACCAAGCAGACCTCTCTATGCTTAGCCAACGGGTCGAATTATGTACATTGAATATTAGCTGTGCCCTGCTGTTTCACCCGAGTAGATTAAATTTCACTTAATTATTTTATAAAAGTGTGTTTTTTTAATAACGACGAAAGTCCCGTTAAAATCCATTCCAGAGGTTACCCGGAACAAACAGACAGACAGAGAAAAAGTACTTTCATGTGCATTTAGGGCTTTACTTGTAAGAAATGTATATAATATACTACGATTTTCAGTATCCCTACGTCCCCGTCGTAGTTTCAGTTGGTAACAGTGATCTGGTGTAGTCCTTATTAAGTGTTATGTAACGTGTAAGATATTTTATGATGTGATATAATGCAATGCCCGCATCTTCGTTCGCGTGGAATAGCTACTTAACGCTAACTTTGAACCTTCCTCGATTAATGGGTTATCTAACACTGAAATAATTTTCAAAATCGGACCTGTAGTTTATTACCGTACAAGTAAACAAACAAACGAACTCTTCAGCTTAATATATTAGTGTAGATAGACTATTCCTGTAGGATAAAAGACATACTGAAAAAGCTGCGAGGCGTAGTAACTAATAATGCTGAGTGGTCTCCTAGATTTGATGACCTAAAACATTAACATTATATAAAGATTAATATCCCTCCCCTCTCAACCTCACAGAGGTTAACCTCTAAATCGGTAACCCTTAGGAACATTTTAAGAATCTTTTACAGAGAAATTCACTTTACATATAATTAATGTTCCAGCGGTGGAAGTACTTGGGTTTCCGAGAACAATAGGATCATTTACGTCCAGTTCAGCTCGAACAATGGCACAAACGAACCTTATTCTGTTTTGTTGACATTGTTAATGCGGCTCTGTTTTTAATCTACAAATAGTGTTATAACAAAACAAAAAAAATCGGTACACATCGAGTTTAAAAAAATTGGAGGCGCCGGGTATCGATCCCGGTACCTCTCGCATGCTAAGCGAGCGCTCTACCATCTGAGCTACGCCCCCGATGTATATTCCGCCAAATTTCGCCGTAATCTAGAACAGTAGCTTAAATCGTTATAAATGTATTCACAATCAGTATCATATCACCAAGGGCGTTGATAATACATATTATTTCTATTAGTGACTGCAAACCAGTTACGATGTGCACCATCAACTTTTTTATTTGTATTTGTATACAAAGAAAAAAATTGATGGTGCCCTTTCATCAGTATGTGTATGATTGCAATATGAGATATACCTAATGTCAAATTTATTTTTTATGCATTTATTTTTATTTTTTATATACGTTGCCCTTTATTTGAAAAGCTGTCGTGATGTTAAAATTTGAACTAAATTAATAAAAAGGGTAGGGCAATATTTCTCACGAGTACCAGGGTAGCATAGTCCTAGAGCGGTATTGCGGGCCGACACAGCTAGCGAGGTGGGTGTGACCTTTTTACCTGCTCATTTTTTTCAAGATTGTCTTTATGAACGAACATGACGAACAGACTTCTCTTTTACACTTATGTTGTATGAGATACAATACGTTATGAACTCTATAGTTATGTCATTTGGCTAGGAAATAAGGTGAACCTGATTTGCGTCGATCTGTGTGTGTGTGCAACCTTTACATGTCAGCCATTTTTTTTTTTTAATTGACTAAACTTTAAAGGTATTGCCCCTATAATATATCCTATGGCACTCATGGTAGCCTGGTGGCCATGAGAAATACTTTACAACAAAGGGAGATATTTTGATTGAATTTTTCCCATAGATACCAGGGAAGCATAAATTTCAGGGCTGTCGCGGAACAGCTGATAACGCCATACATCAGGTTATTGTTCAAAGAAATTTCCAAAATTGGACGGATAGACATGACTTTAAAATTGCTCATTAGTATGTGTAAAAAATTTGCTCATCCATAGACTTATAGTGTTCACCTTCAACCAAAACCATAATTTAAAAAAAATGCAATAACACAAAATAAAATTCCAATTGGAGGCGCCGGGTATCGATCCCGGTACCTCTCGCATGCTAAGCGAGCGCTCTACCATCTGAGCTACGCCCCCGTTGAAGTTACTGTCGAATGTAGTTGTGATCTAGAGCACTTTACGAATAAGTAATACATATTATGTGACCTTAGCTCGCCTTACGCAAGTCAGGTGGTCGTACGTGCCTTTCACTTTTAAAGACAATTTCATTACAATAACAATATTTAAGCCTTATATTTCTTATCTATTCATTTATCTAAACAAATGAATACGCAATTAACATATTTCCACTAAATGCATATTATGAAATTATATACGGTGTTTACGAAACTATGTTAAACATTTTTCTCAGACAAAATTCTGATGCTACAAGGAGTAGGCTAGGTACATCACTTTAATTTAAAAAAATAGGTATCCCTGAAACTCTCCATGAATTTAAGTCTATTCCGATGAAACCGCATAGCTGTATTAATATTAGGGTTTCTCAAATAAAAAAATGAAAAATAATCATACTTTTAATATTAATGCAATATTAAAAATCTTGTTAGGGTGCAAAGTAGTCTGCCAGTGCATCGGGTTTTGCCATATATAGACATCCCTTACGGCTTAGGGTTGAACCGGGCATTTGAATATCAAAAGAGATCAAAAGGGCTTAACATGATCTTCCTTTGCAAATATAGATCTGTCCGGCTGGAGACTGTATCGCCACCTTTTGGAAGATCGGTGCCAATAATACTACTACGTAATTGGTCCCTATGGCTCCCATGGCCAGAACTCCATTGTAGGTTTGAAAATCGCCCTTATATATCCATTGCAACAAAATAATAATAAGGCAAATTAAAATCGGCGATAATTTCCAAAAATTTGTTAACGTCTCATAATTTTCTAGCGACCGTAATATTACACTCAAAAATAATACTAGGATAGCATAACTATACGGCTAGGAAGTGTCACTTGCACATGTAACTGCTGTCTACACACACATCCTTACTTCACGTGTTGCTTGCAATAAGGACGCACTACAGCCTTCCTTGTCCATCTCATAAACCACGGGTAGGATGTAAGGGAGACAGAAATGTTTTATAAATTACACAGGGCTGGGAAATTTACTGAAGTCTTTTTTAACGTACGACTTCAAAAAAACTATGTAATCCTGGTAATTGTGAGAAAGAACTAGTAATATTGCAAATAACAATGTATTCAGCAATTCTTAATCCAGATTGAAAGGGTTAATATTTCCCATGGATACTAGGGCAGCATAAAGTTGAAGGATGAAACGATACATCGTATTTTTGAACCGGCAAAAAATACGGGGAGGTTCCCTATTCGAATCTTCGCATCGCACTTTTTTATAGAAATAGTCCCGATTTCGAAATTTTATTTTTATTGATATAGGTATGTTTCAAAGTTGGACCCATATGAATTTAAAAGAAAATTTTCCTAATGGTAGTAAATTAGGAGATGATTGACTCTGATATATTTGAATTTTTTAAACGGTATTTTGTGCTACAGAAAATCTATATTTATTTAGTTGCTTTTTATGAAATAGCTGACACTAATATACTGGACAAAAGCACAAAATTATTCCACTTGGAGGCGCCGGGTATCGATCCCGGTACCTCTCGCATGCTAAGCGAGCGCTCTACCATCTGAGCTACGCCCCCTGATATAAATTATAGCAAATGTTTTAACCAGTTAACAAGTATGGAGTGAAAGGCATTGAGACTTTGAGGAAAAAAATTAACATACCCTTTGAATAGGATGTTTAAGATAATAATCCCTAGGGCCTAAACTGATTGTTTTATTTACGTGGTTACTACATCAGAATATTCTATCCATATAAATTCCTGGAATTTTTACTTCCCTCTCCGCTAATCTATCTCCTATCTCTATAGGTTTTCGAATGAGCCCTATTAAAAAAAAATCTAAAATATGAATTATATGATTTGTAGATAATAAAGATCGTAATTACATTACTCGTAATAATTCTACGTATTCCATGAAAGGGTTAACTTATTCCCATAGATACCAGGGCAGCATAGAGTGGTGAAGTCGGCTGACCGAATCCCTATTACCTGCTTCGTGCTATAAACATGTTTTGTGTGTCTTTGAAACTTCCTACTAGGGTCTCTGAAGGGGTGGGCAGTGGTGTTACAACGCCCACGTTTTGTGGCGTAGAAAATCAATACGATCTATATCCATGCAGATAAATTAAATTGAAGTGTCAGTTTGTAATTCCAAATTAACATCTTTATATAAAAATAACAGTTAAAATTAAATACGTCAGCCTGTCGGTCTGTCTGTCCGGCTGTCCACCTGTCTGTTTGTTCCAGATAATCTCTGAAACGGCTGGACGGATTTTTCCCGGAATTTCACAGGTAAGAATCAGATGTAACGTGGAGGCTAGTTTCATTAAAAAAAAAACGTGGACGAGGGTCCAACCGTGGGGCACAAGATATTTTATTAACAAAGTAGGTTTGTTCATACATATGCTCATGCCTGTATTTAGGCAGAGGTGTTGTAATCACAACATCCACTATTCACTGAAGATGATTAAGTGCCAACGTGACAGATGGTGAGTCCATCGCCGTCTCAGACAGTTTACATACTTCATTGAATTACGTCTCAGAAATATGCAGGTTTCCTCACGATGTTTTTCTTCACCGTAAAGCACGTGGTGTGAAATCACTGTACATAAGTTTTTTTAGAAATACTCATTGGTACAGGCCCCACTGGGATTAGAACTTGTGTCGCATGCGTAGCAGGCGACTGCTCAAACCTCAAGGCCACCACGGCTCAAGTAGGTTTGTAAATAAAATATTTTGTTGTGCAGCGCAGAAGAGATTCATGAATGATAACGAAAAAGGTATGTACCGCAGATTCCCTGCCGTCCCTCATATATAGCTTGAGAACCAGTTTTTGTAAAGTCTCTATTATAATTTTCTTTTTGTTTTATACATAAGCACTACCTGTAAGTTTGAGGATACAAGCGACTGGGACCACTAGCTAACTGGAACCGCGTTCCCAGTTGTCTGATTCGATTTTATTAATTTTTATTATCAGGCAAGTGGGACCACTCCTTATTTTAACCAGAAACCCATTGTTTAAACCGGTTTTCATGTGTATATATTGCTTTTATACACATGAAATTGCTTTTACCCCACGTGATACAGGGGAGACCATATGTGTATATTGCTAACTTACATAAAAAGTAAAAAAAATATCTTAATAAAAATTCCAATTGGAGGCGCCGGGTATCGATCCCGGTACCTCTCGCATGCTAAGCGAGCGCTCTACCATCTGAGCTACGCCCCCGATGAAGTCATAGCCGAATAGTGAGATATCTAGATTCTAGTTAATATTTATAACTTAGCTATAATTTGAATTTTGTGTTTGGTGTACCTTGTATCAATACATACATTAAATATTGTATATAATATACATAAAATTATGCCTGGCTGAGTTTCTTGCCGGTTCTTCTCAAAGTCAAAGTCAAAAATATCTTTATTCGATTAGACTTTTTACAAAGTACTTTCAAATCGTCAGAATTACATAATTATACAGGATTATACATGCTACCGCGTCAAAAGAATAGTTTCCGAACCGACGGTAATTTTGCGATGTTCCTTATAAGTGATAAGTGCCTTACCAGTCTGAGGGGATCAATAATTGTAATTGAAATGTTCTTGATTACAGATTAGTCGCTTTGCGCGATAAACCAGAATGTTTTCAATTAACGTTTGGAGTGTCGATTTAAACGTTAATAAAACGCGTTAACATCGTGTAAGTAGCCTACGGAACAAAAAATATATCAAATTATCTGTTGTTACACACAGCTAGTTTTTGTATAAAAGATGTAATTGACAACTAAAATTTACATGATTTAATACCAAGTAAGCACGTTCAGCAAGGTAATGCTTATGATGTAATAGCGTTTATAGCTTACGATACCATTTAATTTATGACAAGATAATGCCACAGAAGGCCGATTAAACAATAAATCAGATAAATTATGTTCTGCCAATTGATTTCACACTCTATATCTAAGTGAATGGTGACATTTTCGCCCTTCGCCATCGCGTAATTAAAGTTTACTCTCGTTTTAATATCAAAATTCGTCGAGTAAGTATCAGGGGGCGTAGCTCAGATGGTAGAGCGCTCGCTTAGCATGCGAGAGGTACCGGGATCGATACCCGGCGCCTCCAAGAACTTTTTTATTTAGATATATAGTGACGGCAATGTGCTAGGGTAGGGAAATCTTAAAAAATACATATTCTTGTCTAATTACTAAATGCCGACGGCGCGCAGGTGTGAATAATGAGTAACACAATACGTGAAAAAGTGCAAAATAGGTAGGTAGGATTAATAATAATTGGAGGCTTCTCCTGCTTCATGTCGTCCTGGTATCCCTGGGAACCGATACTCCCTATAACGTTCTGTAAAAGCGATACATTCATTTTTATTCACGGTGTTAAGTGCTGTGGCAGCTATGCGATCCTAGTATTTGTAGGAAACGTGTTTAACCCTTTCATAGTCTCATATTAGTAAAAAAAATGGCTTTCGTATCTTTGCCTCCAAAATTAATTTTAACGAAGTTTCCGTTATACTAGGATAGTATACTCAGAGGAGCACTCACACACACACAGCAATATTTTTTAATTGTAGGTATTTGAAAGATCAAGTTTATTATTCCATGAATTCGAATTGTAAGCTTTATTGCCATCTCTCTCGTACTTATCGAATTAAGTCTGGGTCATCTGAGATGATAAATTTATTTTTTAAAGGGGAACTGCTTTACCGACAGGTATTGAACAGAAAATTATTGCAACACTCAATTTTAAGTTCGAAGGCTGTTTGTCTGACTGCTGTAACATATAAATATGTATGATTCGTCGCGAATTGTATTGGGGGCGTAGCTCAGATGGTAGATGGTAGCGCTCGCTTAGCATGCGAGAGGTACCGGGATCGATACCCGGCGCCTCCAAATCAAATATTTTTTTTAATTTTTCTATTAAAAATCTACAATAGAATACTGATTAAGTTACCAGAATAGATAAATAATGAGCCATTGTTACTGTTACATAAAACACGCGTTATAATGAAAAAGAAATCAAAACGTAACATGTTCACCTGTTCAAATACAGGGGCGAGCATTGTTCACAACCCCTTTCGCCCATTTAGCACACTTGTTCATTCCACGTGGCACATTGACCTCATTTCCAAAGGGAAAAGGCAGAATTCAACACAGCCAGGTACCAGGCGAGCATATCACAAAGGAATGTCGAAACTATGCCTGCAAAGATGGGTCCTTTTGTGAGCGCCGTACCTGACAGGTGCGACTTTGTAACTTATGCCCAGTTATTGGATGTTATAACGTAAGCTTTGTCAGAGAGGGTCCGTAATCGCCTACTCTAGTCGCCTACTCTTTATTTCCATAAATATTTTCCGTGCAAGGTTCCGTCGAGTGAATAAAACGAAACAAACATTATGGCCACATTTTCATGACATGTTTATGCTATTAGGAAAATTGCAGCTTAAAAGATGAACCTTTTATGAAACGGACGCGCGATGAGCGTATAGAATATAAAAATAAACAGCCACATACCGAATTACTCGACAACACGCGAGCTCCTTGTTAAATAAGACGACACGACTCGCGAAATTTACCATAACGACAACATTGAACCAGAAAATGAGCTTTTGCAATGGATAATTCCTGCTTTATTTTTGAAAAGGAAGTACATACAATTTTCCTTCCAATATGTATTGGAATTCCCTCTTTTTGTTTGTTCTCTTCGAATGCCGGGATAGCCGGGAACATGAGGTTTTCTAAACAAATATTGATAATATATTTAAGGTGATCAATTTTATAATTGACAGTTTGCAGTTTAAGTGTGACAAAATTACTAGGAACTCAACAACAGCGAGAGGTGACTCAGAAGACATTGACGCCGTGTATCTACTCTCTCTCTCTAAAGCACCTTTAAATATTTATAAAAAAATTCTACCTTGTTTTCACATCTCTCTCTATCTTATAGCTTCTTCTCTTTTATACCTTCCCGATGGAAGAGCACAAAAAACGTAGACAAGGACAGCAATATAATACATGAAACGGACTGATACTATAAATTTGTATGTATATAAAAACTATGCACACACAAGAGCCACCTACACATACAAATAATCCCACACATTCAATCAATTAAATACCGTAGTAGTATGGGATTTAGTCATTCACGACACCTTTTCTCCTTTCTCACGACTACCAGGGTACCATGAAAGTGTGGTTATAAAATAAAGCACACCGTAACTTCGGGGCTTCATAAAAAAACTTACCCAAGAAAACGACGTTTACTCAAGAAAACGAGGTTCTTAAATTATTCTTAATATTCCCAGAAGCACCAAGGCAACAGAGAGTGGATGGATGTTATAAAATTAAATGCAGAGTGGGGTTGCACGGCCGGGACGGAAAAAATAGGGTTGGCTCATGTTTAGTTACAGGTTGGTTCCACTAACGCAATACTTACTATGCCCGACGCACGTTTAGTAGAATATTTGTATTTTAATAATAGTGCGTATTTTGTTGAAAATGGTCAAGAAAAATACGAACACGAGGCGGGACACGAACCCACGACCTTTCTCGTCATACTTGTGAACAGGTGCTGCTAGTGGGGGCTGGTCATCTCAAGCTACACAATTATTCGTAGTACTTATTTTTAGTTTTTAAATTTTGTATATCGACTTTTGTGCACTGGAACTGTGTCGATGGGCTTATATATATTTTTTATGATTTATATTGTATTACTCAAAGCCGTAAAGTAGTTACTGAGTTTCTTCTCAGTAAAAGCAACCTTCCGAACCTGGCGGTAGCATGTATAATCCTATATAATCGTGTCTTTCTGACGATTTGAAAGTACTTTGTAAAAAGTCTAATCGTTATTCGATATTTTGAATTTGAATTTGAATTTGACCTTTGCGAACCGTGCAGTTGCTCTGCCAATTGAGCTACTCGTGATCCTACCTCGTGCTTCGATTTTTTCGATTACTTGCGGTTTAGGGGCCGCCCTGCGCCATTAGTTGGTTAATGTATCCAAACTCGAGTAGCTCAAAGTAGTAAGTAAATAAGGCTTGGCAAACATTAGACCACCAGTGACCAGGGGCAAGCAATTCGCACGCTTATTCGCGCGCAGAGAGCTGCCGCTGTGACCGACCACACACGTGCGGTGAATTTCTACAAAATGCATAAAAAGGATGCCTTTGTATTTTTCTCATTTTGTATGGGAACATATACATGAAAAGCACCTCAAGACGTCTCCATACAAAAAAAAAGCGCAAATCGCACTGTCAAGTGACGACGTTCGTACGTGGCTAAACCTATACTTTTGACACTGGTGACTAGCCTAAGGGTGTGTACATACCGGCGACGACGGTCTCCGCGCGCGGCAGCCGCTGCAGCACATGGTGTATGAGACCCACGTCGGTGCACGCCTGCAGGTTACGCACACTCTTGCGCAGGATCGCGATGAACACCGACCAGATCTCCGCCTACAGGAAAAATAAAAAAAACACGACTGAAAATCACATCAGAACTGTCAATAAGTAAGAAGCTATTTCTATAAAAATTTCTAAAATCTACATAAAATTAATACTCTTTAAAAAAGAGGAAAGATTTGTATTTTTGTGTGTATGTTTGTAATTAATAAACTCAAAAACGACTTTGCCGATTTCAAAAACTCTTTCACCATTGGAAAGCTACATCATCAGCGCGTAAACTAGGCTTTATTTTATCTCCGTACTCCCACGGGAACGGGAACTACGCGGATTGAAACCGCGTGACGTCCGCTAATAACTAATATATTGGTGCTTGAATTAAGGTATTAATCATAACAATTTCAGCGAAATTACTGTTAATTACGGGAGCACATTCCCAATTATGATAATATGGCCTAAAATAGGCCTTTGGTTAGCTGTGAAAACCTAATTACAGTTCCAAGATCCAATTAATTTACGGCCATTTTTAATATCGTATCAAAGTTTACAGATGGATGCTATCTCCTGACATCTGTCAGATGTGATATATCCATACCTTCATTCACATAATAATGTTAGCAAGTGATAAGTATTTGCAATGAAAGTAAGTACAAAGTGCTAGATTTTTTTATCATTAGTAATCTAAACGAGACCTGGACTGATGGTTTTGCTTTTGGAGGCCGGAAAATCTCAAACTTGCGCTATGCAGATGATACCACCTTATTTGCTACAAGTATACCCAATATGGAAGAACTCTTCTACAAGGTTACACAAATTGCGAACTGTGACGTAGTCAAAAGTTATATTTATTTGGGAGCGCTCATTGAAAACACCGGCGGATGCGTGGATGAAATAAAGCGACGCATGACAATCTCCAGGTCTGCTATGGAGAGGCTGGGTAAGATCTGGAAGCACCGCAACATAACCAAAGCCACAAAAATCAGGCTTGTAAAAGCCCTTATCTTCCCCATATTCCTCTACGCTGCCGAGACGTGGACTTTGAGAGAAAGTGAGAAGAAGAAGATAGATGCTCTTGAAATGTGGTGCTGGAGAAAGATGCTTGGCATAAAGTGGACACAGTTCCGCACCAACGATTCCATACTACAGGAACTCGGGATCAAACAGCGTCTGTCATCCACAGTTCAATCTCGCATTCTCAACTTCTTTGGACATGTGTCGCGACGTGGAGACGCATCCATAGAGCGTCTGGTGGTGCAGGGTAAATTCGAGGGTACTAGGGCGCGTGGCAGATCACCAATGAGATGGACGGACCAGATTAAGGCTGTGATGGGTGTTCCTACTATTAACGAATGCTCCCGTAAAGCAGCAGTCCGAAATGAATGGCGCCGTTTTGTTCAGCAAGCCACCAATTCTGACATTACGACCACGACCGCTCTGCCAAGAGTGTAACGATTGAGATGATGATGAATCTAAACGACAGATAAATAGAACATTGAAAACGGCCGTTAATGTCTATGTTACTGATGTGTAAAATTGTCTCAGTGTTATGATGGTGTTGTTACCAATTCGAATCCTTATTTTGAATTACTTAATGGTGATAAATATTTAAGCGACAGACAATGTACTAGCAAATACCGGGAATTTTGAAATTACGTCCAATCCGAGACCACAGAATTGGTCAATCGTATAACAACGTTAATTCGCCACGGGGCAAGATAACGGTCATAAATGTCTATGAAATGGAATCCAGGCGAAACAATTGATACGTATTATAGCATAATCCAGTGCATGGTTGTTCGACCAGGGGCCCAACCATGAGCTTTTATTGCAATGATATTTAAGCTGTGTGACAGTGACAGATGTACCCACATTACATACATCTGTCTCATAATGAGAGTAAAACTATCATGGCAATAAGAGGTCATGGTAAAGCTCTAGAGCGACCGTCATGGCAGACATTTTCAATCAGTCTGATCGTTTAGTTATTGAACTCGCGACAGTCGATCGACGATTGCTAAAATAATAATATAGAACCTGGTTGACAGATATTATGCATGTTAAAAAAAAAATTACCGGTGAACGTCAGTCTCGAACTGGGGTACTCAAGTTTCGTTATAGGCCCCATAGGCTGGAAGTCACACGTCGGAGCTACCATGACTTGACAGATGTTGGCAAAATTTACTGTCGTATTAATTGTAGTAATGATATTGTATGAGTTTTTTAGTGCCTGAAGACATGGTCAAAATGAAGTTTTCCAGAAATGAAACCTTGCTAGATCTGTTTTCATGGAAATCTTTGAAGCCGTTTCCGAGATTCAGATTCTATATATACAAGAATTGCTCGTTTGAGCCGTGGTGGCCTTGAGGTTTGAGCCGTGGTGGCCTTGAGGTTTGAGCAGTCGCCTGCTACGCAAGCGACGCAAGTTCGAATCCCAGCGGGGCCTGTACCAATGAATTTTTCTAAAAAACTTATGTACAGTGATTTCACACCACGTGCTTTACGGTGAAGGAAAACATCGTGAGGAAACCTGCATATATCTGAGAAGTAATTCAATGACGTATGTAAAGCGCTGAGACGGCGATGGTCTCACCATCTGTCATGTTGTTGTGATAACAACACCTCTGCCTATCCCTTCGGGGAATACAGGCGCGGGCATATGTATGCTCGTTTTAAGGTAAGTATAAGATAAGATAGTTAGACTTTTAACCGTATTCAATTATAAAGGGTGTTGAACTACTAAAAAAAACATAGAGAGGTGGTGAAATGGAATGAACAAAAAGAATGTTTTTGAAATTGTTGAAAAAAAATTACAATCTCATTAAGTATTTTTCTTTCCGATTCTTATACTAGTTACTGAATCCCTACTAATATTATAAATGCGAAAGTAACTCTGTCCGTCTGTTACGCTTTCCCGCTTTAACCTCTCAACCGATTTTGATGAAATTTGGCAAAGTATGGCTAAAATAGGAGTGAACGGCTGATAGAGAGAAATGGAAGAGAAGAACACATTGCGCCGACCCCAAATAACATGGGAAAAGGGCAGGAGGATGACAATCTTTAGACCCTGAGAAAGTACATATGCTACCTTTTATTGCGAGAAAAAGTATTATATAAACTAATACTACGCGGGTGAAACCGCGGGGCACAGCTAGTTCGATATAATTTGAATCAAAGATGGAGCACATATCCCCACACTGCAGATTATTTTTATTTAACGAGAGGCACACGACGCACCTGTCGCCGGTCGCTGTCGTGGCTTCATAATTGCGACTCTTAATAGGGGCATTCTCGGCGACGACGGAGTGGAAAATATTTTTAATGAAATTCTTTCTCGTGCAGTATAATTTAATTTTACAGGACGCTGTTGACACTGGATTAATTTGTACTAATTTGTGCTAATGTAAGACTGCATCCAGGTGAAACATAGTTTGGACTCATCACAAGGGAACTGCAGGTCTTGTGGTGAGTATACTTGACTGCTACGCTATGTGACGAGAGTTAATTTCATGTGATAAATACTTGAGTGTATACTAGCTGTGCCCCGCGGCTTTACCCGCGCTGAGTGAATTTCATGATTGACCGGCTGGACCCTTTTTTTTAAATCAAAGTAGTCTAAGTTACTCCTTGTAACATTAGCTTACTACCAGTGAAGTGTCCCGTTAAAATCGATCCAGCAGTTCCGGAGATTAGCCGGAACAAACAGACAGACAGACAGACGATATCAGTACCGTGTATTCATATGCATTTAGTGAAAATCTGTTAGTTTAGAATTACAATCAGTCACTTCAATTTTATACATATATCTGTTCTCCACCCATCCATTGTAGAAGCTTCGTTCAGATTAGGACTCGATGGCGTGTGCGATAACATCCGAACGTTTTTCATTTATTGATTTCTGTGTTGCCGCAGTAAGTGGATTACAGTTCCCAGGAACCTTTCATTGGTAAGCGAACAATGAAATAATTTCAGCCAGTAAGTATATTAAAATGGATTGAAAACGAGATTATTTTAATATCAACCCCTTTCGCTATACAAACTGGCTTTCGGGCTGATTTAATTTAATAATGGGAAGTGGTCATAAATCTACTTTGTTTTTACACTAACGGAAATGTTTCTTCACGATTTCTCAATAAAACTGATTATAATCGCTCTACCACTGCGAGCCATTGTTAAAAAGCACCAAAGGGTTGAATTTGTTTCCCATAAGTACCAGGGCACGATAAAGTAAGAAGAGCTGGTTCTTGAACGGTTACAAAGAACGGCCTGTTTTACTTCACACAAGCTCAATTATGTTCCCAGGGGTATTAGGACCACATGAATGGGAAGGCGGTAAATGGTTGGGGACAGAAATATTACCTGGCTTTGAGGTCGGTATATTTTTCACGTTCCATATCCCAAGTATACGTTGGTACATGTTGAAACGTCGTCTCTTGACCTTGAGTTTTAGTATGGCTCAAATGAACTAACATTTGAGCGTGGAGTCAAAATCTATTCTTGGAGAACGTGCTACCTGCTTCATCTGAATGTTACTAAGATTTACTACTACTTACGCATAGACATGGGTGGTCCACGGAACCCTACTGTTTTTTTTAAATATTTGAAGTCTAGATTGATATATGAAATGAAAGAAAATTTGCTCAGTAGGCTTAGACAAAGTAACATTATCCCCACGCTTCGCTAGTTGAAACCATACAAAATGTACGGTAATGACATATGTCACGTGACTGATATATGTCATTTGCATATATTTCTTTTAATTCAAAATTGTAAATTGTGAAATAAAATGTATTAAAAAGAGTTAAAAAATACGGACACAGTATACCAGGATCGCAGAAAAGCGAAGTGGTTCGTACAAAAGCGCCTGAAGCGGTAACGAGAGGTTGTAATTATATTACATTCCTCGCGTCACGAACAATCTCGGCAAAATTACTTGTTGGGCGCGAATTCCACGTTGCAATTCCCTCACGACCGGAGGTTTTACTTCATAGCCAAGCTCAAGAGATTTACGTTAACTCAACCTTATTTTCACGGTAAGTCATTTATTGTAGACAATATTTAACAGCTACCTTTTGGTAAGCAATTTTTAGACTATGAAATGAATTGAACCGCTAAACTAGTTTAATCTTTGCAAGAGCGCTCACTCAAGATCAGTTGACTCGGTTATATGTATGTATATTTTAATACATGAATTTATATTTCTACCCCTTCGGGGAATACAGGCGTGAGCATATGTATGTATGTAAATGTTAGTTAATTAAAGGCTAGCGAATGTTCACGTTGTTAAAGTTTAGAGTGTCACGCACGTGATGCGTAAAGCATGTCACGCACATCGCGTCTTGTTAAAACAAAACTTTGCACTTATCTTCAAGACAGAGTTAAACACACATGGGCACAGGCGCGGGCCATTAAGTACATTATATGAACGTCTCTCGGTTTATGCTTGCCTGGTAACTTTAACTCACATACTGAACATACTTTGACAAAGACAAACCAGTTTTAATTTTTTTTTCTCTGTCTGTCTGTTTGTTCCGGCTAATCTCTGAAACGGCTCGACCGATTTGAACGGGACTTTGTCTGGCGGAGAGCTAATGTAAGGAGTAACATAGGCTACGGTTTTTTTTAAATAGGGTTCCGCGAGCCACCGATAAAATTAAGTCTACGCTGGTGAAAACAGCTAGTAGATAACAAAATAAGAAGTTGGCGTTCGATACCGCATTTGATGCTTCATAGAGTAGGATCTAATAACCTACTTATTTCACATTAATAAATTTTTGTGTTGCAAGCAGTATTTTTTTTTTATTATTTTTTTTTATTGATTTACAAAATTGTACAACTTAACTTCAATCCATCGGATAACAAAGCAAATGCTCACAAATGTTTGTAATATTTTAGTTATTATATTTGACAATTGAGCATTTGTGCTGTGTACATGGGCTTATATTCATGAGATATAAATACTGCAACCAAAAACATTGTATAATATATATTTTAAAAGAGTAATTGTTGAGTTTCTTGCCGGGTTCTTCTCAACAAAAGCTACCTTCCGAACCCGGTGGTAACTTTTATAATCATGTATAATGTATTTTGTGTCCTTCTGACGATTTAAAAGTACTTTGTAAGAAGTCTAATCAAATAAAGGTATTTTGAATTTAAATTTGAAAAAATTAACTTTGAAAAGTAGTTACGAAACCAAACGTAAGTTTAAGGTTCGAAAATATATTAAAATTACAGATCAAATCAAACATAATGAAACTAACTAAAGCAAGTATATTCAAACTACGTATGCTAACTTTATTGAGATCTCATCGTAATAGATTACAGGAAATTACCTTTTAATATCTCAATAACCCAATGTGATTAGTTAAAAGAAGCATGATACACCAAAATCATACTGACAGGCGTACTACCAGGCCCTCATATCGTAAAGGAAAGCATCTCATAAGGTGACTGTGCAGATTCCTTCCCGTCGTCGTCCATCAAATTATTATTGTGAGTGGGCAACCGTCTCGCGGCGCTGCGACCCTAGTGCTGTATGACGTAATTAGTTCACATCACTGAGAGTGAAAGCCAATTTATATATTTTTATTAAATAAAATTATGTACACAGATTCCTAACTGCTTGTAAGGCTTATATTTAAATATAAGACTTACAAGCAGTTAGGAATCTAGGAGCAGTTAGGAATCTTTGGAAATTAGGAACAGACGCGTACACCTACGAGAAAATAAGAGTATTCTTGCATATATAGAATCTGAATCTCGGAAACGGCTCCAACTATTTTCATAAATTAGGTTTCATTTTTAGAAAACATCGTTTAACCATTTTTTCAGGCATTGATAAACTCATACAATATCAACGACAGCAAATTTCGCCGACATCTGTCAACTTATGGTAGCTCAAGCGTGAGGCTTCTAGACTACGGGGCGACAACGAAACTAGAGTACCTCGGTTAACCAGGATCTATCAGTAATGGGTGTCACATCGTGTCCGATCGCGTATACTTCATTTACATGTTTTATCGATTTTTCACAACATCAAAACGGCCAATATATTTTTTTTGTTTACAGTAAATTAAACAGTATTTTATTAATCTTTAATATTAACAATTCATTTCAATAAAAAAAATACTTAACAAACGAGGCCTAGATTCATTACTGCGTGCCACTTCAAGAAAGCTGTAAAAATATCTAATAGGCGGAAAATAAAACTGACTCAAGCTTTAACCTAGCTCACGTCTTCAATTTTATAAAAGACATCTTAGCTATTACGAAGAATAAAAATTTTTCACAATCGGTTTAGAAATCAGTTGACACGACGATCAGATAAGATGAGAATATTGACGTACCAGACGAAAGCGGTCTTAATATACAAAGCAACAGTTTCTTGATATAAGTATTACTTAAGGCTTCTCAAGTTGAAAGAACACAAGCCTTCAGTTTCACAAACAGGACAAGTATCCCGGAAGTTGCCGCCACTTCGCGGCTTCGCTTTGCCTACTTTGTAAAGACTTTGTTAACACAAATTATTTGATGCCCTGTCATGTAACAACTTGGTACTAACTGATCTTGCAATTTCGTTCAAAATTTAGTATACACAGGTGCCGTCAAAAGTTATGAGCGCACAGCGAAAATAATAGGGGTAACGCATATGTCCATATATAAATAACTATTGCGCATTCAAGGTCAGCGCCCTTAGCTCGTGACGGCAAATATAATTGTTTGTACGCTCGCATGTCACAGTAAATCTAAATTATGAACAGTACGAAATGCAAGCAAACAAAATTGTCTGCGCGACTAAAAAACTGCAATAAAATTGCAAACTAGATTACGTCTCGAAGTTGATAGCAAACGAGAGGTGTCGCCGTCGCATATAGTTGGATTAAAATAAAATTAATAATAATTAATAAATTAAAATAAAACAAACAATGAAAACAGCATTTTTTTGTGAAATTTATAACTAAACTGTATGCGACGGCCAGCGTAAAGAGTTAAAATTGATCTATTTGAGTACTAGGGTAACATAACTACTCAGTAGCTTGCATCTTGGAACGTGCACCTTGCCTGCACTAGTCGCAACAAAGTTGCATTTTTTTCCTTTTCTAATACACGGTTCGAGCGGAGCAAAGAAAAGGACAGAATATTTTAAGAGACGCCAGGTAGCAGATGTTTACGAAAGGGATGAAGATAAATAACCTGGTTGGACTTTAAACAATTTTTTTTTAAATACAAAGGGGAAAGTTTTTCTCAATAACATATCCTTTTCTTTTTCTAACATTTGGAATAAGAAGAGGATAGTGGAGGTGTGTGAAGGGTAACACAATACAACACAATACAAATCAAATCAAATCAAATTCCGTTTGAGTGCGCCATTTTGGGTATCAATAGCCATCGTGGATACTAGGAGCACATGAAGCATGCGTAGGTTGGTTACCTGTAAGCTAGACGGGCAGTGGTCCAGGAGCTCTAGCATGTGCTGTATATTCTGGGCGTCCTGGATCACGAAGTTCAACTCCATGTCGAACTCGCCGCCCACCAACTGTAACAAACAGATTTTCAAGTTAGTTTTAAAGCAAAATGCTTATTTTTTGTATACAAGTACTATATAGAGTACGTCAATTGGTAATAATATTATACCAAAATATAATTTAGCAGTTTGGGTTTCACCTTTTATCCCCAAAACGTATTTATAATTCACAGAATTGCCGTGAGCTGTTTACATCTAGGTATACACATACATACATGTTGGGCATTGAAAGGCTTTGGTTGTTTGTATCAAACAAAGTGAAATATTGGGTGTATCTTGAAAAGCCATCGACACAATAGGGTTGTGTGTGTCCCCGCCTTCGACCGACATTCAATTTGCGCGATCGGTCAATCTCTGTATAGGTTATGCGAGCCTAGTACCCCTGCCTTTTGTGTTCCTTACAATGGCGCCACCAAAGAACACGAAAAATAACTAACAAGACTACCTTCATTGTTCCCCTACTACCACCATATAAGGGAATACGTTCACTTGCGAGTTCTTCACATGGAATTCTTTCTTAACTACAGTTAAGTATGTGTAAAAAAGGGACACGTTGAATTGCGCAGTAATCCTTTTATGAGTCTGTCTCTGTCTATATTTTAGGCGCGAGGTGTATAAAAACATGCGCAGTATCTCCTCCAATATATTCCGTTGCGCATTCCCTATTTGTGACGGGACTTAACTTATCAAAATTAATCACAAGTTTTCTGTATACAAAAATGATGAGCTCATGCAATCGATCACTTCATCATCCACGCCTCCTCGTTCCCTTCGTTGTCTTAATTCCCTAATCAATGGGGTTTTAGTACTAGGCGCCCATAAACTGAAAGTATCACTTGGCACTACCATAGTAAAGCTCCCTATGGATAGCCAATATAGCTGTCTCTTTTTCCCCATCAAGATCGTTCCAAACGGCGAACCGGTTTCCACCCCTATTCCGTAATGAAACCAGGCGATAATAGAGCGTTACTCATATGTCCTGTTAATAAGGTTCATATTAAATGGACAGATAGATTGATATTCCTGTCTCTCTGAACTTTTTTCTGATGCTTTTATTTATGTCGTCGTAGGAATGAATTGATCGCGGAATGGTTGATCACTTCGCAATACGAGTTGCTCGAATTTGGTACTCCCAAGTTTGTCCTATGTTAACAAATTCAACTTGAGAGGTTGACAATGATCGAGCCCTAAAGTTTCAAGAGCGTATAAAGAAACATATCGAACTGAATATACGAGTATTTCGCTCAATAGAGAGAACATTAAGTGTGGATTAAATCAGTAAGTAAGCATAGAAAATTAAATCATACTTTTCATTCTTATCTTTGTCCAGGTGCTTAAAATTACGATATCCATAAAGAGAGCTCGCGAAGCTCTCTTTATTTCTGCGTGCCTGGTATAATCGCATCGTCCCGTAACGGGTTACCGTCTCCTTTAAACGCGTTTATTGCCAGTACCCGGGCGGCAACCAACGGTAATGTGATTGCTTGCCCGCCGGTTATTGCCAGCATCCTTATATCCGGGCGCAGCCGGTTATAGCCGATAATAAGGTTGGTTACTCGTTTTTCCATTTGCAACCAATGAAAGTATCGCTGCACGGTTATTTTATACTCGTTAACCATCTACTTCAGTTCTCATTGAGTGATTTTAGTATGAGTTAAGTAGTGCGACAGCTCTACATAGAACTGTATTCCTATTCTTATATAGGTGTAAGTGCTTAAAAGCTCTTCAAAGAGGTCTGTATTATCAGCACAAAGAAGTACAATACAATGTATTGCCATTGTACGCCATTCTATTGACAATCTGATTAAAATGTTGCAACCCACGATCTAATCCTATGCTTTCACAATAGAAACTTTATAATTTAAAAGATAGAATCGCATCTCAATTGTTTCATAGTAAGTAAGTGTGGCTACAGTAGTCTATGCACACGATATCTACGAATTTTATCTTTTGCGGCAACGAAAGGATATATTTTAACACGCTTATACTAGATTCAAATGTATGTATCCATGTATTCTTAACTGTATGTTTTTGAAGGGTTTTTTTGTAAGTTATTTTCAAATTGACTACTTATATTAATAGCTATTACTCCGCGGTTTATTAAATTACACACATACATATGCTCACGCCTGTATTCCCCGAAGGGGTTGGCAGAGGTGTTGTTATCACAACACCCACTTTTCACCGAATTTGATTAAGTGCCAACGTGACGGATGGTGAGTCTATCGCCGTCTCAGGCACTATACATACGTCTTTGAATTACTTCTCAGAAACATGCAGGTTCCCTAACGATGTTTTCCTTCACCGTAAAGCACGTGGTGTGAAATCACTGTATATAAGTTTTTTAGAAAAACTCATTGGAACAGGCCCCGCTGGGATTCGAACTTGCGTCGCTAGCGTAGCAGGCGACTGCTCAAACCTCAAGGCCACCACGGCTTCTCTCTTTTTCTTTATTAAATTTTTTGTATATTTATACATATCGAAAATTCTCTCTGTATGTTTGCTCCTATTTATTAGAAAAAACATTTAAGGTTCCGCGGGAATAAAATTAAATCTACGCGGATGAAGGCGCAGCTAGTATTTTCTATGAAAGAGAATTATTAATTTGCTGTGATATCCTTTAAGGTACAGGTAAGGAATACTAAGGACTCTTAACACAGTTGTTAGTTGTGAAATGAAATTTGAAGGGTAGATTTGCCCGCCTTAATTTGTATCCCTAACTTTCTGGGAATAGTTGATAACTATTTGGGACATGAACGTGGTTCTGCTAAAATTCCATCCAGTGCATAAAAGTTTTATGAATTTACTACCTGCCCGCTACCAGGGTAACATGTCGCGGGCCCGCTGGGAAATACCCGGACGAGGCGTATTTAATGTGACGACACGACGACATCACGTGTCTATGCCTCTCTCAAACATTATGAATATTTTTCAACCCTTTGCCAGATCTTCCAAACTGCTGCACTATTAATAAAAAAAAATTCAGTATGTTTTTACTGTTTACATCATCATGAATTTAAGAGTAATAACTCTTGTCGGTGTAACAGATGCAACTCTTTAATTTGTCTCTGTCGAGTGCCATCTCTTTGAGCTCCTTATACGTCTCTCGTCCTTTACTCTTTTATTTTATTCCATCACTCTTAGTAATTAATTTGTAATATACCAGTTTTACTAGACTACTTATTAGCAAAGTTATGTTCCAAAAAAGTTTTGTTTCTGAATGTTGATGGTTACGAGGCGAAAGGAAAACCTAAGAAACGATGGATGGATTTGGTGAAAGATAGTATGGCTAAAATAGGAGTGAATACAGATATGACGGCTGATAGAGAGAAATGGAAGAGAAGAACACATTGCACGGCCCCAAATAACATGGGATAAAGGCAGGAGGATGATGAGTGTACTTATTTGAAAAATCGGGTATAGCTGTTACTTAATGAAGTCACCATAATCAATGATGGTTAATTAAGAGATATGATATGGTAAGTCAAACAAAAGAGCAACGAAGGCATGTCCACCAAGGCATCACTCGTTCCTAGAGTAGCCGTAAAATCTCGTGCAATCACGTTTCCGTGTCACTAGATACATTTCAAACGCAACTGGTATATCTTAGGAGTGCTAGTACTACCAAAATCCGAGATAATTCCATTCTCGTAAAAATATTTGAATCAGGCATCGAAATTGTGTACTTCGCTTTAAAATAAGAATAATCCTTTAAGATGGGTCTTAAATCATTCCACCGAGCTCTATCGGAATATCGTTATTACAGAAAATAAAATATACTTATACCAAGAGAATAGTTATTTCAATAAGACTGTAAAACTCATTCTTCACGGATTCTTGCCGTTCAGCTTCTTGGCTACGACCCAATGTTTCCACTATCAAATAAGTTAGTGCACGGACAGCTTCCACGGTTTTATGGGCTCCTTAATATGGATGTGTAAATAAATATATAACACTTGCAATAAGGGCTACGTCTTAGGAAGAGCTTTGTTCTTGAACTTCTAGATATATTAAAAAGCGCACTGTCCGCCCGAAGGTAAGCGGTATAAATATTACTATTTTCTACCCCTACTATTCCCCCAAAAATCACTGGCACAAATACCATAATTTAGGAAAATACTTCTATAGTGGTTTTCATCAATGGAAAATGTTACAAAACCGGGAAAAAAATTATTCAAAGTCAAAGTTAAAAATATCTGTAATCGATTAGACTTTTTACGAAGTACTTTCAAATCGTCAGAATTACGTAATTATACAGGTTTATACATGCTACCGCCAGGTTCGGAAGGTTGCTTTTACTGAGAAGAACCTGGCAAAAAACTCAGTAATTACTCTTTTCAAATATTATACAATTTTAAGAATACAATATAAATCACTTAAGTAACATAAGCCCATGGCCACAGTTCCAATGCACAATATCGATAAAAATTAACTTTAACTTTAAACGTTAACTAAATACGTAGCTTGAGATGAACAGCCCCCACAAGCAGCACCTGTTCACAAGTATGACGAGAATGCCAGCCATTGATCTCAATAATAACCCCAATATTGTTAATCCTACGCGGGTAAAACCGCGAGGCACAGCTTATAGTATATAGTAAAAAAATAAAATCAACTTATGACGACTCAAGACAAGCGTTTCAAAACAACAAATTACAATTTTCCAATAAATTCAAATAATTCAATAAATAACGTAGACAAATGCGAAAAATATCTTGGAATTTTTGGCGAGTGAGTATCTTTTACAGAAAATTCCTTGTTTAACCGGCCTGGGCCGAGTTTGCCCGCTCCGGGCCATCCCGGGGGAGTCTCGGGATGGTTTGCGTCAATAAGCCCGGACCATTATTCCCCTACAATATCCGGAAAAGTCCTTGGGATATTATAATGTATATCTAATTTAACATTTACGAAGTAAGTTATAGTGAAAATAACATGATACTAGTCGTAGATTGCAATATCTTGTCGACTTCTCTTATTGGCATCGCTTAATAGATCTTTTGGATGATAAAACATTCCTGTTTCAATAGTTGTCATAATATTTGTGTATTCTAATGATACAAAAACGTGATAGAGCCAGTTTATTTCTTAAAGTCACTTTTACAGCCTTGTAATAAATTACATATTCCCGCAGTAGGTTTTTTCTGGAGATTGAAAAGGACAATGCATGCCACTGAACAATGGATAGAACTCAGAGGGTACCGATTATATGGGACCCTTTCGCACATATATCTCTGTCCCATTCTGTAGTATGCTTATTTTAACTCCTAGTTAGTTATGTTGTCCTGGTAGACCGATTAGATATTTATTGCATGATCAATGATATAATTTTATTTTGATGATTTGCTAAAACATTGAAATAGGGTAGGTATGTTAAACCGAATTTAGTTGATGTATAAAGTGTTAAAGGGTTATTTATAAATAATACCAATGGTACCAGGCACACAGTAAACGGGAGAGGCATCATACAAGTTCCTTCCTCAGCTATGAGTATTCCCTACGGACGTTTATGGACCATTATAAATTCATACGATCATTAGGCGAACAGGAATGTAAGCTCAAAATATTCCGGTGGTGTCGAGTTCACGAAAGTATTCATTCATACCAAAATTTTTGCGACCGCAATCAACCCCCAGTAGCGAAATGTGTTTGCGAAAACTAAAAATGGCATGAATATGCAAGAAAAGTACTAGGGCGGCATAGCTGGCAGAGGATGTCAGTTCGCAACAAGGGATGCTGCAGTAACCCCTGCGGTGAGAGGCGGAGTCGGCTTCAATAGTAACCGTGGGGTGCGGACTTATCCCCAATGTCAACGTCAGAGAACTCGTTAAATATTTGCTTACCGAGCTTTTTGCGAGTTGGTAACATGACATGCTAGGTATTACTTTCGCGTTTTCACTTTGTACCAATAATATTAATTCAGTCAGAAGTTATGATGATAAAGACAGTAAAACGTTCGAGAAAAGTGATACACTGACAAGGGATTAAGTTTAATATTTCACAAAATCTGTTTAGTTAGTGATTCGAATGTCAGTAAATACTCTATCAGGTATCTGACTTTCCTTATTATGTAATGTTCTCACAATGAATGAATGTAAGTAGTAGTGTATGTAATTGATATGTTTACCAAGAATGTGAACGACGAGAACCCTATTAGCGTCAATGTTGGTAGTTGTGTGTGGACCGGTATTGTGCTAAGTACGGCCTGACCGAGTCCAATGAAACACCATCAAGCGTATAAAGGACGCCTCGTCCGCCCTGACGTCCAATTAGTTTGGTCAACCAATTACCTTTATATAGAGGAGTGATTATGGTCAGAAAAACAAGTGGGTATTGCAATTTATTTAGACAGCGTTACAGGGTTAAGGGCTATACTCAACCCTTCGACGCGTTCACGCTCCTGGGTCAATGAGGCCGCTCGTTAATAAAACGACTTTTATGTCCCACGCTGCGCGAGATGGACCAGTCAAACCATTATGACTACCTTTTTCATTATTAAAAATATTAATGACGGTGACAACATTTACTGACTTCAAAACTCAGCATGCGATGACGTTTGTCTTTGATCAAAAGTTTTGAAGTCAAATCTAAAAAAAGTACTACGATATTGGTAGGCCGTGGTAACAGGCATGCGATGCGATGAAGTAGGATTCATTCAATACGCCACTGCGTCTCTTTCGCTCTTTGAGCGAAGGGGTGTTAGGCTCCACCTCCTTGCACGCATTGCACTGCACGTGTTTATGATCGCCTGGTACCTTGATGTGGGAAATGTGACGTAAGCTCTTGTATTAGATTAAAAAAAAAATTTTGTCCACCCAGCTGAAACATAAGCAAATATCCTGATGTGTTTGGCGTCACAAGAAAAAAATATTCATACGTTTTGAAGAATCCAAATATTTATACTCTCACTCGCGACTTCATTCGTATATTTATAGTAGCTCGTCCTTGCTGGGTAAAACCTTATTTTTTATGAGCTTCAGCAAAACCGTGATTTGACCGTGGAAAAGTAGCAGATAGACAGACAGAAACACTTCCACATGTTCAGGATGTTGGTATTAATATGGTATATTAAGGCGTGGAGCACAAACAGAGTGATAAACAAAATTCCCCGGGCCATTACGTAGAGTAAGAATGCATGTAAGACTGCCATTATCTAAACAGGATAACGGACTATAACGGGCGAGCTCTCAACGAAACGCCAACCTACCGAGTAAAGCATGAGGCATCGTGTGTTGTATCATTTATTTCACGCTAGCTTTACGCTCGCGACATCTAATCTTATCAGATTGTTGTCATACAAGATCTTTCTTATTCCGTATACCCATTTTGGAAAACATTCCTTCTAGCTCACGTGCTCCCAGAAGGATCAGAGAAAAATATCCACTTTTCAATGCATTTTAGTATTAAAATAGTATATCAGGTGGCAGCGCGACAGATGGTGGGTCGGCCCTGTGCCAATGTCAGACAACAGGTTCGTTCACGACATACTAAGCTTACAACAAGCATTACGAATCTAGGAACAAATTGTTCGTAATACACACTCACACATCTTCGAAATAAAAAGCGACTCTAGCGAAATTACAATAAGGGGTGTCACATCGCGGATGCGTCATTGATGAGTTTTACAGGTAGTTTTTCTCAACAAGAGCCATGGTGGCCTCGGGGTTTGAGCAGTCGCCTGCCACGCAAGCGTACTTTACGGTGAAGGAAAACATCGTGTGGGAACCTGTATATGTCTGAGAAGTCATTCAAAGACATATGCATGTTGCATGTGCGTAGTGCCTGAGACGGCGATGGACTCACCCTCTATCAAGTTTATGTTTATTAATCATATTCGGTAAATGTGGATGTTGTTGTTAAAACACCTCTGCTTACCCTCATGGTCGATAGAGCAAACGTTCTAATTTCAAAAATGTAATCTAGATTTCATACGCTTAGTAAGCAAAAGCAAATAATTTATATTGTGCTCCTGGTGTTAAGTCATACATCCTGATAGCTAGAGCACTTGGTGACTAACTTTGATAAATAGAAAGATGATAAGAGCCGTGGTGGCCTTGAGGTTTGAGCAGTTGCCTGCAACGCAAACGACGCAAGTTTGAATCCCAGCGGGGCCTGTACCAATGAGTTTATCTAAAAAAACTTATGTGCAGTGATTTCACACCGCGTGCTTTACGGTGAAGGAAAACATAGTGAGGAAACCTGCATATCGTCTGAGACAGCGATGGACTCACCATCTGTCACGTTACTCTGCCTCCCCCGTTGGGGAATACAAGCGTGAGCATATGTATGTAGAAAGATGATAATAATACATATATCATTATATGTCGATCATCAGCTATTATTGCGACGGTCATTCGACTGAGTGACAGAGAGAGACGTATAAACGCCAGATACATCTCTCCTTACAGTGAGCCGCACTTATGGTACAATAAGTTGTTGGTGAGCTGATAGGGCGCCAGGTAACTGAAGCCTAAATACCAAGTCCTGAAGCAGACTTTTACATGTCGAACAAAATTAGTTTTCTGTAGCCGTGCGTCGCCGCCGCGGGAATACGTAATGCAATATTCGTATTCATGAGATATTTATCGAGCTCCGTGTTTACCTCGACACCGCGGTTCAAGTCGGCCGATGCTGTATCACTGTTCAACATCGAATACCACACGTTTAACAATGTTTACACTGTTTACATTGGCAAGCGATTCACTATCTACAGGCGTCTAATTAGGTTCTATATCAACCAACATTTATCTATATCTATACAGATAAATAAAATTGAAGTGTCCGTTTATAATTACAAATTACATTCACACACATTTAGTGTATATAATATATATTTAGTATGTATAAAATTACACTCATATGCGTTTAGAAAGCTTTTGTATATTGGACTTCCAAAATAACGGCTTTTCACTAAACGACTTACAAAAAAAATTTTTCAAGTGTTTCTCTGTCCGTCTGTTTGTTCCGGCTAATCTCCGAAACGGCTGGATCGATTTGAAAGGGACTTTCACTGGCAGATAGCTAATTCTACAAGGAGTAGCTTAGACTTTAGAGTTCCGCGGGTCACCCATGAAATTTAGTCTAAGCGGGTAAAACCGCGGGGCACAGCTAGTATTATTATAAAGACAAGTGTCCTGTCAGTTGTAAGAGAAGAAAAGCTTGAACAGATTGAATAAAACACAATTATTGCGCGATCTAACTAACGTGTGGCGTCTTACCGTTTCACGACTGAACCGCTAAATAAAAACATAATGAGCCGATATTTACTAGACTTAAGCTGAAGGATGCACTTAGAAATGGGAATAATTTTGATTCACATGCAAAATGGTATAAAATACGTGTCTGCAAGAATCACATATTTCACCCAATGTAAATATTAACTAAATTACCTACTTAAGTACTGCATTTATATGTTAACGACTATACTTATTTTTTTAAACTTATACGTGAGCACTAACATAATATACAAGTTTCTTTATTATTAATATATTGTACACTTAATAATATACTATGCAAGTCAGTTTCATAATTAGCCTTATATTTCTTCATAGGATACTTAAAATAATAACAACGCGAACGAAGTCGCAGATATGAGCTATAGCATATATGATCTTTAGAACCCAACCAAGACCATAACACCTCAATGACAACCCAAGCATGGCAAGCGCATTTCTCGTGAACCACATAAAATATCCAGCACTGTACCTTTATTCCACGAAAATCACGGCACGACGCGCCCCGGCCCCTTAGATGTGTTCCTCATTACCCCGCAAGTTATAATGCCTTCAAAAATGGGGCTGTGCCGTCAATAGACACGAGTGTCCTCCATGCTCAGTTCACACCAAGTGATGCAGAAAAGCCCTTCAACTATGTATTTCCTTTATGGTTAGAGACAACTTTGTTTCCAGCCGAAGTCATGGAATGTTCCTTCGATCCAACTCTTATGAGAGTTTTGAAGGGTTCAATTGAAGATGTTTTGAAGGGTTCGTCAAACTAGCCCCGAATAAAAATCCTTCTTAATTCTAATGGCTTTCGCCTCAAACATCTTGTTCCACGATAGTTCGGCTGTGTGACAGTGACAGATTTATACACGTCGTTCTCTATTACTATCGGATGTCACGCGGTTTCACCTGTGTAGTTCCCGTTCCCGTGGGCGTACGGGGATAAAATATAGCCTGTTATTACTCGCTGATATTTTAGCTATTGATTGCTGAAAAAAATTTTAATCGATCCGGTACTTTTGAGCCAATTTGTTACAAATATACTTACATACAAATCTTTCCTCTTTATTATATTAGTATAGATATCAAAGAATTATTAAAAGCTAAGTAAGGTCCAAAGAAACATAGAAATCAATATTAAAGTCCGTTCCAGTATCAAGAAAAGTTTAGCGGCGTTGAAATTGCCCGCACGTTCGCTATTTCGGCGAATAAAAGAAAAAAATAGAGGCTCTAATCTACGGCCTTATAATAGGACAAAAAGTTGGTCCGATGGAGATAGGCCGGTGAATGGGTTTTGTAGTTTTTGCCAAGGAACTTTTCGAAGATGAATAGGCGTCCCGCTAAGAGCGAACGTTATTTCACGATGTTTGCACATTGGATCTCAGGCTATGAACGAACTTTCTTTTATATCAGCAGAAACTTTGGGAACTTCAGAGTTTTAAGGAAATCCTTCAAGTGTATTTCCATTGCCACGTGCAGGTAACGATGAGTTTCGTGAACTCCAACGACTGTTTACCAGAAATTCATTTCAACGTGACTTGCTTCTATAACAGGGGAGACGTGACAACACCAAGTGAAATAATGTAAATTATAAAAATTGTTTATAGGAAAACCGCCGTGGTGGCCTTGAGGTTTGAGCAGTCGCCTGCTACGCAAGCGACGCAAGTTCGAATCCCAGCGGGGCCTGTACCAAAGAGTTTTTCTAAAAAACTTATGTACTGTGATTTTTACACCATGTGCTTTACGGTGAAGGAAAACATCGTGAGGAAACCTGCATATGTCTGAGAAGTAATTCAAAGACGTATGTATAGTGTCTGAGACGGCGATAGACTCACCATCTGTCACGTTGGCACATAATCATCTTCGGTGAAAAGTGGGTGTTGTGATTACAACACCTCTGCCTACCCCTTCGGGGATTACAGGCGTGAGCATATGTTATAGGAAAAGCTTTTCTGACGCATAAATGTTATACTATCTAAGATAGATGATTAATGAGTAGGTGTCAACGCTTAAGATTTTAAGTTCATCGCCGTCGAAGGCACTTTACATATCGTCACGATGTTTTCCCCCTTAAGACTCATTGTATTGATCATACAGGTGACTACTAAATCCATTCGTTCATCGGAGAATTAGGGCCCTTAACTTACTTTCATAATCATTTCTGTTACGACACCATGTTATGAGAGGCTGTAGTATACCAAAATGACGTATGGATTCAAATAATTAAAAATTAATATTAACCGGGAAGAAATAAGCATACATCAAAAACATTTCTGACTCGCCAACAAACAAAGTCACAGAGATGCATGTACTTCCTGTAACTGGGGATATCCGCGCATTTCCCCGCAACCTTTCTTAATTAAATTGCTTTCTGAAGTTAACTCTGCTCTTGCTAAATTGGTCTCTATGGAGGTTAGTGTTTCGTTTTAATCTGAGATTATTAAAAATTACAGCTGATTGTTTTTTTTTCTTGGCTGAGGTGGACGTGTGGTAAGAAAAATCGCCTGCAATACAAGCTCTCGTAACTACAGGGATTTCACACCACGAACTTTAATGTGGAGGAAAACATCGTCAGGAAATCTGCATAGTGCATATGTCTGGAAGGGAATTTCTGAATCCTATATTTAGTGGCACGAGAGACAGATTGCAATTGCATTAATTATTAAACCTCTGCCTGGTTTACCGTATAGGATTGGTGATTTTTCATACACTTTGAATAAAGTTTTTATCATTATACCAGAAACAAGTGACCATAAACAGTTGCAAACTGCAGCAAAGTAGCGACAAACAGCTTCTAACTAATTCCCCGCCGCGATTTAAAGCCATTGTCCAGCCACGCTCATTCCCGTTGGCTTACTGCTTGCCTGGTAATCTATCGGCTACGGTGCCAGTAAGTTTCAAACTAGACTCGCAACTTGCTTCTAACGAACTGAGTTCTATTCACAGTTTTATTAAATGATCCTCTTTTTTTATTATACAATACCTATACAATATATTCTACAATACCTTTTGTTAACTTTCAAGTATAATAATTATATCATAACCACAACGAGAAATCAAAATACATATGCTCACGTTATAATCACAGCTCCCACTTTTCACACAAGATGATTGAGTGCCAACGCGACAGATGGTTAGTCTATCGCACTCTCAGGCACTATACATAGGTCTTTGAATTACTTCTCTAACATATGCAGGTTTCCTCACGATGTTTTCCTTCACCTTAAAGCACGTGGTGTGAAATCACAGTACATAAGTTTTAAGAAAAACTCCTTAGTACAGGCCCCGCTGGGATTCAAACTTGCGTCACTTGCGTAGCAGGCAACTGCTCAAACCTCAAGGGCATCACGGCCACTTCGGATAAGAATGTAACTTAAATTTATTAAATGTTGCAATCTTTAGAAAACCATTCAATGTCTTCCCCAGGGGGCCTTACATCAGTATAAAGTCCCGTCACGAATTAAGAATGAATACCTCTGCATAAAATGACTACTGCGCAGTTATTTTATGAGCCTGTCTCTGTCTATATGCATGGCGCGAGGCGAATAACATTATTCGCAGTATCCCCACTATCTTTCGCTGCGCGTTCTTTTCTCGAGAAGGGACCTGTAAATATCAATCCTTTCAAAAACAAAGGCGACGCCGTCTGAGGAACGTCCTAATGGACCCTGACGAAGATATCACATTGCTTCAGCAAGCAATGTCTCTGAAGCACACACCAACCCAACCATTGTTCCGTCCTTGGCGGCGAGGATCGTCGCGAACTGTGCATCATAAAAAACACAAAGGCAAAATATTCAGGACCTGCAGATGATCATAGAGTGGCCCAGCCTTCGACACATAACCATAACTCACAGTGGAGTCGTTTAATCTGATTCAGTGTCAAAGTTAAGTCATAAACAGTTGTATTTAATTGAGATTACGGCCGTAACGGCGCCTGGAATCCAATGTACAGGGTGGTTCAGGATTTCGGTACCCGTTAAATTATGAGGGAGCTTTAATATCTGTCTGGGGACACCTTTGTTCGATAATGGCCAGTTGTCTGTTTATGACGTGGGTCGAGCCACCGGCGGCAGGGCCCACTTCAATTAATAATTCACTGATTAACTGCAAATTAATTATGATTAGGTCATTACGGGAACTATTGGGAATACGTAAGAAGAATACTTTGTTATTTTGTTGTATTTAAATTAAATAGGGTTTAATATTCTCGAATCTAAATCTTAAAACAGTTGCAGTTCGATGTCATACTTAATTGTATACTAAATATTCAGGTGAAAAAGTATCCGTCAATACGTTTTCTATTCTAAATAGATCCTTCTGGAATCACCTAGATAATGAGAGCAAGGCGATAGGAATTACCAGGATCCCATGATGTTAGAGAACAAAGATGTTTAATTAAGAGCGAGTGTTCTGCAACTTACGCACGTAATTGGCATGTAAGGCACATCCCTTAGTTAGAGGATCGTGCTTACAAGCTTGTTAACGAAGATATCTAAATGGCAACGGTTAATGAGTACATACTGAAATAATATCACTAATTACGATACCAACTCGATATTCGCCAATCAAATTTTGTCGAGGGAACCAGTGTTCGCCATGTTTATTCTGTGGATGAGCTAAATATTATTGTAAGTATACGCTGACCTTGCATTGCATAAGCTTATCATGCAAGGTCGGCGTATATCGGAAATGTTGTCCGACAGTCAAATAAAATCTTTTAATACTACAAAATATATTGTTATGCAATTCAGTTTAAAGCTCGCCAAATAGATTCTCAAAGTCAGTTTCGGACAAGTGTTATAACTTGAAAAGCAAGGGTTAAAAGCTTCTTCACAAGTACCAGGACACTATGAAGTAGCAAGAGTTTTTCGTTTGCGTGTTCAAAGTTTGACTTTTAAAAGTGTTTGCCTAATGTATACTTTATAAGAAGGATAATCTTACTTAATAATACCAAAACAAAAGAGTTATAGCGACATTTCTTGACAGGTACTAGGGTGCCATGACAGGCGAAGAGATCGATTCGTAACTGCCACGGAATATCAGCTGCACATTCAGAAGGGTGCAAAGGGTGTGACAAGGACGGAAAACAAACTAAAAACAGTTTTACGCCCGCCCCTAAAAAGGGTCGCCTGCATTATTCATACGAATGCTAATGGAAATGGCAGGTCTTAAAAAACGTAAACAATGGCGCAGTTTATTGTTCTGAAGGCGAAGGCTACAAGAAATGGTTGAGTCGACACAATTGTCAGCTAGTTAATGAAATAAAACGAGAGATCTCGTCAAGAATAATTAACGGAATACGTTTAGGCACTTCACCATTGGAAGACCGAGCCCACAATACGGGACGACACTTTCGAGCTCGTAGGATTCACATTTGAAAAGATTATAACATAATAAATATTATATTGTCAAACGTATATATGGTGAAATAGCACCAGTGTCTGAGAAGTTGAAGAATAAACATTTGTCGTGGTATGGATATGTCATGCGGAGGGATGAGAATAATGCTGACAAAAGGTCCAGTTTTGTTTATGAATGTGGATGCTTTCAAGGGGAAAGGTGTGAAAGATGATATGGCTAAAATGGGAGTGAATACAGACATCGACGGCTGATAGAGAGAAATGGAAGCGAAGAACACATTGCACTGACCACAAATAACGTGCATTAAGGGCAGGAGAATGACGATGACGATGATGATGATGATTGTCAAACGTATAATATTTGAAAGAGAGATTATTCAGAAGATACGAATAATAAATGAATTAAATTGAAGAAAAAGTAATAGCAATATCGCACTCAAAGGAGTCTTTGGATTTATAATGTACATACACAAAATACATCTGAATAAAAATCTACTAACAGGTATCAAATGGATTATACAAGCTTACAAACGAGGAAAGAAAATAATATCTGATGAATAACGCCCGTATGAACTAACCCAGGCAATTAGTACCCGAAGAGGACAGGTTTTATTGAAAGCCCCCATCGAAAGCTGATACCCTGTTACAAATGCGCGCCCGGCCTCTCCCTCGAGACCACTTAGTGCACAGAAAAGGCCACGCTTATTAAATATTCCTGATTTAGAACTCTTCACAGAAAAAAAAATACATTATGCCTTGTCTATGGAGAGATTGATAAAAAATAATAAATCGAAAGAGGTCTATGTCTTGCCGGTTTCCGAACCGAACTCCTCGACATACATAATTGCCTTACAAGGCCTAAACTTCAATGGTGGCTCTATTCTCTCTGTTTACCCCGAAAGGTGACTTGACTATTTCTAAGCATTCAAAACTCCTTTGCCCGAAATCTTATAACATCAAAACAATCACGTGTAAATTTATGAGCATTTCGACTTAGTCACATTTCCCATTTCAATAAAGCGACACAGTTAAACAATTTCATCAAAGCGTGACCTAAAACGTCTTATAAAGCCTTTTCATTGAACTACAACGGTTTCCCGAGAGTAACTTTAACATTAAACGGTAGGTCACTTCCGCCAGTTTAAGTTTCAATGACTTCCCGAGTCAAATTAAAAGTTAAGACATACACACTGCGGAGTTCTCAAGCCCAGATACTACTTAGGGTGGCTTTGTTAAATGTTTGGGAATAGAATTCTTAAAAGGGAAATGTCAAATGATGTAGGTAAGGTAAAAAGTTACTCAATTAAGTCCATTTTGAATGCGTCATTACTCAGCTCGCTAACAGGGATTGCTGCTTTACATAATAATAATAAATAGAGGAAGCCCAGGAAGGACTTTTTGCTGACTGAACTATGGGATATCACGAAGAATAACATTCATGCAGTTTCAACGGAAAGCCGTCGGAATTTTGAGCGTGAAGAGAATGTTGTTTTAGGATTTGTATTAAAGTGTGTTAGCAACTGTTTCTTATCTGTGTAACATTGTAGTGTTAGCTGTCTGTTAGCACTTGCCATGAAATTCTATATCTCAATTCAATCTCTTAACATTAACTCAGTTCAATCATTCTATCATTCATTACATTTTTACCAACAAACACTTTCTCTGGGCATTCTCATCCAAGAGGCGGCACGAGTAGTACTAAGATTGGATTTAGAGAAATTATAAGTGAGTAAGGTGTTTAATCTACTTCATAAAATGTAAGTACTAGCTTTTATTGTTATATTTTAACGTGTGTGCTAATTTAAAATTACTAACAAGTGAAATATAATTGAGTTGAAACAAACCTGTGTTTGAATATTATGATTCTAAAAGAATGACGACACAAAAACTAAAACGGACGCATTATGTTAATGGTGACATCGATGGATTTGCAGTGATAGTAATTACAATGCATGCATCAGATAGATTGCAACTAATGAAGGCAGATGATTTCGACAGCGAAGCGAATCCTCATGGCACAGTTACAAAAAGCGGAACCGTTATATAAACCTTGTTTTTAAAAAAGGCCAGCTTTATAAATAAAATGCTAATCAAAACCATAACATGAAAAATCGTTTCCACTTTCTTTCCGTAAATAAAATCTTGGTAAAAAGGTATCGT
Source organism: Watsonalla binaria (assembly GCA_929442735.1). Classification (NCBI taxonomy): domain Eukaryota; kingdom Metazoa; phylum Arthropoda; class Insecta; order Lepidoptera; family Drepanidae; genus Watsonalla; species Watsonalla binaria. Next base: position 9,153,928 of record OV838938.1, read on the forward strand.
TGCACCAGGCGCACAGAAATAAGAAGAGCTCGCCTGCGGACGACATCGTACTTACTTCGTGCAATATTGATGCGGCGTCGGACCACAAGGTAAACAGGAGAGATGTACCGGGAGCTAGTGGTGTCATGAGTTTATAAAATTGTAAACGGTTTTCACTGTATCGGTTTTACATCATTTATTTATTACCTCACGCGTTTCATGTGGTTTTATACACGTTCATCGGCCGTCCGCTCTCGCACAGTTCGCAGAATTTGTAATTGCTGTGATTATACCGGTCGGTTACTTTTAATTCGATACACTATACACTACAGTAAGCATCCAATTAAACTGTTAAATAATCTTAGTATTACAAAAAATATACGTATATAAAAATAAACAACACAGCATGATTGTACAATTTTCGGTTTAAAACACTTGACTTGCTGCGTTTGAATTCATAAAATGATATGTTCAAAAATGTAAAAAAAGATTTTATCCCAAAACGTAGAACCACCGTAAGCAATCAAAAAATATAGTATTTCAATATTAAAATAAACGCGTATGATTTATAAAACATGATAGAGCATCTTTAATTGAATTCGCGCCGGAGCGATAGGGGCTTCGCTATGTCCATATTAAGTAAGGAGCGCCACAAAGGCACTGCAATATATTGATTCCTCTACAATGGCTTGGCAAGTAGTGTGATGATGCACCCTGGCCATTTATAATACGAAACGTTCGCAAGCCTGCGCGTTTATGGAGCCCTGGTTCTTACGTTCCGAATGAAAAAGGTTAGGCATACTTTGAAATATAAAAATGCTTTGCATTAGTAGAAAACAATATCTGATTGTGAGATAAAGGCTAGCTCGTGTTAACTCTTTAGTGACGAAGAATAACATCTATAGAAGTCTGTGTTATAATAATCAAAACCTCCAATTTTCTCTGTGATAGAGCGCTTGCACTCCAGCTCTTAAATTTTCCTATAGGTACGTCGTGACAGACATATTTTATTCAACTTAGCGACCATGTGTTATTTCACGCGCCCCCTTCTCTTTCCATTTCGTTCTAGGATAATCTTAAAATATGTGATGTCACATATTAAAGGCGACGAGGTATGTCATGAGTTCAGACCAAAAATTTGTTTTTTTATGAAATCTGCATCATTGCACATACAGTACAAGTAGATACAAACAAACAATTATAATTATTTTCTGCTTGGAACTTCAGAATCAGAATTTGAAACAGAACAGCGATCTCCAAGCTCGCACAAGTCAGAAGTCGAAAGTATTAGTGCGGTGCACTTACTCGTCGGTTGTTCGAGTTGTCAGACACAAACGGCCCACCAAGCGCACAATAGCCGCCATCCGCCGCGGCGGGCCACCTCCGGCCATCAATAAGGTCCGCTGCCGGTTCCTGCACGTTGCGAATAGAAAATAGCTTGAAGCTTTTCCACACAATGCATCGAGATGGCCGCCACATAAACGAGAGCTTTTACGTCTATGTACCTATGCGATTATGGTATTATGAATGAGGTATTATACGATGTTAATTTTAAACTCTAATTAATAACTAACACTAACTTCCCGTTCAAGACGACGAAAAGATAAAGAAGTTTCGCTTCAGGCGATCGGCAGGATTTCATCGTTGGCAGCTTCTAATAGTTGAACTTGACTGGTTGCACTTCGCCAGTTGCCCAGTTCGATCCTATTCGTTTGACCGTTGGCTCGATGGACGCTAATAATGAATCGTGATTTATTGGTGACACAGATTCGTTCAACGGCTGTGACTTTGTCTAAGTCTGCAGTAGTCGCCGTAATCCTATCAGTATACAAAATATTTCATGGTCAAAAATTATAATACTGGTCACGTTCAAATGCACCTACTTTTAGTTAGTAGTCATTAAGCAAACAATAGCTTCCCCCGGCGATGCTCGCATCAGTGAATAATTAGTCCAATTAACACATTATAAGCTCATTGACATGGAAACCCTGTTACATAGAGCACTGCAATATAGAAATGTTGGATTTAAACAAGTGTCCAGCTTGCTTGATTGTAAGCGTCCACTCCAGCCACGTGCCACAATGGTATATTATATAACATGTCAGCACAGCGAAGGAAAAAGGGCTATAACAGCTGCCACATCACTTCCACTCCTTTCTAGGAATTGAGACAGGTAACAGTACTCGACATCTCAACAGTCCTTTAACAATAAAACAAATGTGTGCATTTAATCAAAGACTAAAATAAACATCTTTGATAAACGCCATGTCTATCAATATCGACATCTTTCACTTGCTTGCTTGCCAAAACTCGCAGAGTGTGCTCAAAAATATTTAATTATCCATATGTATTAAGTTAGATAGATATTGAAGTATATTTTATAATAGTTTAGTTTTTGATACAGTTAGTTTGTTTGTTTGTTATGATATATTTAGTGCTAATTTTAATTTTAATTATAAATTTAACATTAAGGCCTGTAACATCGCATTAGTAGAAAATACTGTAAAGAGGTTATAAGTAAATAAATAAATCATAAAAATTTTAGAACCTTTTGACAATTAAGGACGCAGACAAACTACATTTCGCAAAAATTAGGTCATCTTATTATTTAGCGTACTCTTATTTAGGTTTTAAATGACGTGTCACCTGTATTAGATTCGTAAGTCTTGTAAATCAACAATATAACTCGCAAAATAAGGGATGAAAAAAATCGACATACAATGTTGTGGACACGAGAAAGTCAATTAGCGGTTTGCGTGACCTGGGATAGAATATCTCGGTTAGATTTCTTAAACAATGTTATGCATTTAAATCATCAAAATATTGTAATTCGATAGTGAATGATTCAATCATCATAATTACTCCAGTCTCCCATATGAACCCATCGCACAAGTCTCCCGGATACTGTGCCCGTAGCAGAACTCTCACAATGGCGGCAGGTCCGTTTCCTGTGCGCACCGCTTCCGGCCATCAATACAGCCTTCCGGCCGTATCCGGTTAGACGTTTAGAAGACTGCTTGTTGCTCGCCGCAGGTATCTTATTTAGAAAACACCTTTACCAAGGAAAGAGGGACCAAAAAAATTCTTTGGAAAAAGTAGACGATTTTAAGCTTCTTCCGACAGACCAAGACAAGAGTATATCTTATACCTTTAAACGAGCAATTCTTGTGTATATATATAGAATCTGAATCTCGGAAAGGTTTCAACGATTTTCATGAAATTGTGGTTTTCAGGGGCCAAAATAGATCAAGCTAGGTTTCATTTTTGGAAAACATCCTTTTGACCATGTTTTTAGGCACTGAAAAAGTCATACAATATCATTACAATACGACATCAAATTTCGTCGACAACTGTCAAGTTATGGTAGCTCAAACGTGAGGCTTCCATCCTACGGGGTGATAACGACTCTAGAGTATCCCGGTTTGAGACTGACGTACACCGGATTTTTTTGTGTGAAGAAGAAACCGAGCACAGCTCGGTCAACAGGTTCTCGGACAAAAAGGTTATTTATTGCTTTATATGAAACCATTCCGTTTTTTTTAAACTTGCCACAAATATATATGAAATAAATATAAATAACTTAGGATTTGTTTCAAATATGTAAAATTACATATAATTAGTAGAAGGCGTAGTCGAAGGCCCACTTAGATCAAATAGTCCCGTTTTTAAAACAGTCGAGTTTTTAAATTCTACTGAAAAAACCTAGAACTCACGGATACGAATATTTCATTAAATTTGAAAAAATTGATATCATCGTTTATTGTTTTTCACAGTACACGTATTTCCGCATTCAGCAGAATCAATATTTCAGATGAATCAAAGGAAAATAAAAATAAAATATAGATGCTTTCCATTCCAATATCGCCAGTTCACAAAAATTGGGAAAACACGAAAAAAGAAGTATTATTCCCATATACAATAGTTACAATACAACACGTGACTGCAGTCAGTCGAGTGTTTTACGTTAACACTGCCACCCATTGCGCTCCGACCATGGGTTTTATCTCGGTTCTTTTTGAACTCACCTTCTGACACACTATGTGCTCCTAGTACAATCAGTTTTATATTCAGTATCCGCTTATTGTTCGAGCGCTTTTCGTTTTTGTATGTCGGCACAGTAATTAACTACCGGTATCGCTGCTGCCATTTTAGGGGACAGCAATATCAACACAAAGTCGGCTTCTGTTCGTTTTTTGCCGTAGATGGGATTACACTAATATTTACTGATGATTAGAAGCAAAGGGAGCGAGGGAATAGTGAAAGTTGTTGTGTTCTATATCTCTCTATCATTAGTTATGAGACGGCTATAGTCAGATTCAACGTACTTTTAAGTATCTTAGACTGTACTTTTAATCACTTCATTATGGCTATTATAAATTGCATTACCTAGTAAGGTACTTCCTATATTTCCACATTCCTAAACACCAACATCCTTGGTTCTGCCGAGTGGCATGACAAGTGTGTATTAAAGGACGAAGTTAGGGTACACATCGGCGTGAGATAGTTAACACTTCGATCTATCCGTCGGTCGGGCAAACTATCAAGTTGCAACTATGCCATCTATCGCATAGCTATCCGGAACTCCATTAGGCAGGCTACTGGCTGGCTACTAAGATGATGACATTGTTTGCGACCGATCGAAAATCGATAGCGGCGGACACCAGCCGCCTCGGGGTTAGCGATATGCCAGGCTCACATAAGCGATAGGGGCTGTAACATTAATATGATTTAATTTATTTCGCGTAAAATGTAATAAATGATTAAAGAGTTATAGAACACGATCACAATAAACTGAGAAAAACATGTTTTTCATAAAAGCGTTAAGGGCTCTTCACTAAAACTCGTTAAAGACTAGATTGTTCTGTGAAGATAGTCCAAATATGATTTACTATTTTCATGCGATTGTCGATTCTACAAACATACGCCTAAAGTAACTAAGGACTTGGATATTGGAAAATAACTGATATATACCAGACAGATACTCAAATAACGTACAAAAGGTAATATAATATTTTTCAACAATAAGCCCGTTACCTGCGTATACAATAAGAGAATATTTCATTTCCTTTTCAATTAGTTGATAACTAGAACTTAAAGGGCCGTGTGATAAGTGTCAATATTAGTTAATCAGGCGGTTAGTTTCCTGATCAGTCAACCGAGGGACCGCAACCGCAATCCCTTCGCCTCACCTGACATTGCACCAGCGCTTCTGGGGTTTCTGCGTGCCTGGTACTTTGATATAGTTACGCATAGTTAATTGGCACAAATACTTGGGGCGGTATTATATTTTGCTCCTCTATACGAAGCTTAGATTACACGCGTAACTTCACATAGTAAGTGAAAAAAAAAACATGGTACAACTGAGGAATACTATAGCTTCAGAACTGAAAGAATAAAAATAATCGAAAACTAATGCTCGCGGAGATAGCCTCCTAGCCTCCAATAGGTGCCGTCACTAGTTTGGAGCACTTAGCGAAAATAATGGGGTTAACTTTCTATGCATTTGTTCGCGCTCGCGCCATACAAGACCTAAAAAACTTGTTCGCACTCAAGGCAAGCGCTCCAAACTCGTGACAGCACCTAGCCGACTTTTAAACAACACTTATTCTTTTATATATTATACAAAATTTGTTAAAATGCTTTGACAATGATATTCAAGACGCGAAATTCCAGTCTATGGGGCGATAACAAAACTAGAATACCCGTGTTCGAGTTCCAATGTTACCGGTTTGATTTCGTCCCTTTTTTTTCAATTTACATACATGCATACAGGGTAAGCAGAGGCCACCGTTTGCCACATGCTAAATGTAAAGTTCTTTCGTTTGTGTGAAAAAGAAACCGAGAACAGCTCGGTCAACCAGTACTTCTTTGTTATACAGGGTTGCGGAGAACAGTTGTCCTCTAGAAGTTGTAGGATTTTATGAATATATGTTGAAATCATAGCTCCAACGATAACGTAGTTATAGGCTATGGTTTCTAAGGGCCGAATAGCTCGCGGCCTTAAGCGTATGAATGAACGCGCGGCCGCGTTTACCTACATTACGTACGCGGTCATTAAACTAGGTGAATTAAAAAGAAGCTTTCGAAAAATGGTTTTGTGGGATTATTTCAGGAACTTTTAGAGGGAGAAAAAAATTTAAAACGTAGTTGGATTTCACGTGATCAACCCTACGTTACCGCTGATTTTTATGCGAAAATAAGGTCTTAAAGTCAACTTAGAACGTCAATTACTCGAAAATGGAAGAAGATATTTTTGTCATTATAATTTTATTTGCTTCCTAAAATTATACCCTATCACGTATTTGTTATAAAACATTCCTACATTACTTCATTTGCTTACATCTACTAACCTTATTTTTATGTTTACCCTACGTCTACGTTCCTAGTACTTATTTGAAAGCAAGTATGTTCACAAGACGATAATGTCCCTTCGGAGTTCATTAAATATTCAGATATAATAACAAATATTTATGTTAATTTAATAAACTGGATTTCGTTCCAGACTTAGCTCACTCTGAATTTCAAATGATGTCTACGGGCTTCGCTGTACATAATGTACATGTACACACGTACAAATATTAGCTTAATTATATTCATACAAAGTTATTGCTCAACACAGATTGTTAGAGCTCAGCCCTAGTACTAATATTTATTTTGTGGTTCTACTCTAGATTATATGATATTTGGGAATTTATTACTCGAGTTGAATTTATTATTTAGTTTCAATAAAGTAAATGTCGATAATATTCTTTATAATGAAATATGTATGTACTCACGAATTACGCAGTGGAAAATACATACCTGCGAAAAATTTAAGTAAATGATTAGTTAAAAGCACATGACGACATTTGTTAAATGAAGGGTTCCTGAAGTGGTAGGCAGAGACAGATGTATTCGCTTTAGTTGTTTCAGAGACTAAAACACACACAATGTATAAATAGATTGACAAATATATTATAATTGATCCCTGGCTAATTATTCCTACGTAACCTAAGGCCCCCTTACCATGCGCTCTTATCTACCTCTTAGTGTTCAGCGTGTGTGACAGATTTATATGACGTGTATTCATCCGTCTCTGTCTCATATTTGAAATATCTCTTTAGATCCGAAACTAGTTCCGTATGAGCAAAGGTGTGGGCAGCAACTTTTTTCTCGTGCACAGTTAATTAAGTATTGAAAATTAAATGCGTACAGACCCAATCCGTAGATAAATATCGTTTTTTTACATATATATGTGGAATAATTTATTACGTTTAAGTTTGTTTTTTTTAATGTTTCAGCATTTTTAGGGATAAATAGGTTTTATTTGTGTCTATGAACTATTTTGAATATGAGTTATCTATGAAAGTCTATGTCTATGAATTGTCTATGTCTGTATGAATGTGAATGTCAAGTGTCAGTGATTTTGAAAGGTAGATGTCATTAGAAAAAAAAGAGGTCAGGAATATTTTAAGATGTTAATATTTTGTGAATACGAAATAAAAAAAGATTGCTGTGATTACTTGATTAATTTAAATTGTTTCAAGTACATACAGAAAGCCCGCGGGATTAAGCGAATGAAACCGCAGCGTTTATCTGGCTCGCGTCCAATACCAGGCAACTATGAAGCGCAAGATATTATAGCACTTGGCAGTATGAAACTGTATTAGTCGTTTGCCGTCATTACATATTATGGCAGAGGTAGCTGTCTGTTTGTGCTTATCCCCCACATTACCAAACATACTCAAACTATATCCATCCCTTTTGAAATGCGTATCACAAAAAGAGATGGAACTACTTACAAATCGAGGATAATACTTTGCGGAGTTTTTTAAATTTTAGTTCGGTGACCACACTTCCAAGTTCTAAGGTGAACGAAAAATTCTGAGGAAACCTGCATATGTATAAGAAGAAATTCAAAGACGTATGTTTTGAGCCTAAAGTGGCAAAGCTGGCACCATTTGAGGCGGACACTTCATCTCTGCCCTTCGGGGGAACCCCTGGGGAAGCGTGAAGGTTGTTTTTCTGAAACAGGGTTTGTTCGATGACTCGAAGGACTATCTTGCAACAAATATCTTGTTTTCATAATAAGAAATAACCTGCGTTCGTAGAACCTTCTATAACGTCGATTGCTCTTATATAACTGTTCTTACTTCATAAGTCTGGCAGCAGAAGGGTTTCTTGAGTCCTAATGTTGAAATGAGTGCCGTGGTGGTCTTGGGGTTTGAGTAGTCACCTGCTACATAGGTGACGCAAGTTCGAATCCAAACTGTGATTTTGGCACCATGTCCTTTACGGTGAAGGAATATATCGTGAGGAAACCTGCATATGTCTGGGAAGTTATTCAAAAGTCGTATGTATAGCCTGAGACGGCGATAGACTCATTATCTGTCACGTTGGCAAATAATCATCTTCGGTTAAGTGGATGTTGTTATTACAACACCTCTGCCTACCCCTTCGGGGAATACAGGCGTGAGTATATGCCAAAAATCATGATGGTTACAATTATTCTCCCCTGCGTATCCCAGCCCTGTGGCCCGGACATTTGCAATATGCACCGCACACTCATTACCATTTTAAACGACGTCGTTACGGACGCCGCCGGAAAATTCATGTTCATTACTTTTTAAAGTTTATTATTTTTGGGAAATTGTAATTTTTGGGTCAATGTTTTATGGTTGGTGTCTTTTTAATATTCTTTGCCTTCATAGGAGACCAGGCAAGCAGTTTGTACAGGCGCTGTCACGAAGTATTAGCGCTCAGCAAAAAAAGTGGGGGTAATTGCTCATGAATTTTCGCGTCGCGCCAAACAGACAGACTCATAAAAAGACTACTGCGCATTCAAGGCCAGCGATCATAACTCGTGACGACACATGTACCAATGAATGCCATACCAACTTAAAGGTGAAGACGTGAGGAAACCAGGGGCAAGAACTTCATTTTAGTATCGCAAAATTGAACGTCAAAGCTAAGAAGTTCTTAATACGCGCTGCTTTAACTGATGAAAATGAAAACTTAAAATTATTTTATTGAGCTTTATTCAGTTTAGGTCCTGGTAAGGCACTTATGAATGTCGAGTATTTACCTGACTGATTTAACTGAGAAAATATTCAGAGACGTATGGAGGCAAAATTCCCGAGACGTACGATGGATTTAGATTCTCATGACCCAAAATCAACTTTAACATAGACTTTGTGAACAGAAGCACACCAAAAGTTCTACAAACAGGATTAACTTTAAACAAGTCAAGTTCTTTCCTTAACTTCCGCGGAGAATGCTAATGAGGAGGGGATTGTTAATTAAATTATAACGCGTTTAACGACCAAGTGTAGTGTTGTAATTTGGTTTTTTTTTCATTCAGATGATTGACTGTCACAATTAGTATTGAGCGTAAAAAAAGAATCATTGATATTTTCTTATGACTTTAATTTTTTTTTAGCTTGCTGTCTTCTTTAATTTCCCGTAAGAACCAGCATTGCTATTCAACGTGGCAATGCTGCCAGCCTTCTTGGCACGATCCCGAGAGACACCGATTTGGGACAAGTTTTCTACTTGTAATTCGGTTTAAGTACTGTTCTTTGTATGTATAACTAGCTCTCATTCCCGTAGGAGTAAGGGGATAAAGTATAGCCTATGTTACTGGCTGATAATATTGCTATCTATTGCTGAAAGATTTTTTCTAATCGGTCCAGTAGTTTCGGATATTAAGTTTCAACTCAATAAAATATATTTATTATATTAATAATAAATAGGTAACTAAAAACTAATTACAAGTAGAAAACTTGGCCCAAATCGGTGTCTCTCGGGATCGTGCCAAGAAGGCTGGCAGCATACAGCATACTCAATAAATGTTTAATAAATTCTAAAGTATGAAAAAAATTCATAATCATTATGTTCGACATTTGTAATGATATATTGTGATTTAGAGTTACATTAGAATTCTACGTTCTGAAATTAATTCACATGCGTACTGTAAACGACCCATTTATAATGTTTGTGAAAACAAGACGTAAGATTGAACATAGACAAGATTGTTTACAAATTGAATATAGTCAGCGTGCTCGCGTGGGCACAATTAAAGTGAAATTAATGTATCAAAGTGCGTCAGATGTACCAGGGGTTGAGAAGATTCGAGGAGCTGCGTTCATTACACGCTTCGCAAATGTATATTTTGTTACGTCACGCACAAGTTCCCATGCGATAAAGGCTATGAAGTTCTTCCAGCGAAGCGATACTTAAATTAAACAAGTGAAACTCAGCATATTTTTATGGGTTCAAAAGCCGTGGTGGCATGTTCGAAACCCAGCGGGGCCTGTAACAATTAGTTTGTCTAAAAACTTATGTGCAGTGATTTCACACCACGTGCTTTACGGTGAAGTAAAGCTTCGGGATCTGCTTATGATTGAAAATATTACTTCTCGAATTCAAGACTTATAGTGCCAGCGACGGCTGTTACCACACCTCTGCTTACCTATTCGGTGACCCTTCTGGGACGGCATATGCATATATTTTTTTAATTATTTCTTTCATCTGTTATTCGACTAGCAAGCCGATACGTCAGTTTAAATGTAAACGTTCAAATTCACAGATTTATGTGGTTTGAAAATATAATATAATAGGACGGTCTTAAGCGCAGGCTGTCCCAGAACCCTTCCGCTGCCCCCGCGGTGGCTAGCGCACCCAAGACGGATTTCCCACGGAAAAAGGCGATCTTAAACGACGGTTCGTGCATTTAAGGCTAACGTATTTCATAGCAATTCTCGAGCCTTATTATTACGAAATATTACATTTCATAGAATGTTTGTGTAAAGTATGACAATCCTATTTAAATATCATCGGCACTACATTGAATGATAAGTAGGCCCAGATAAAATAACATTCCCTCGCGCTTACTCTAATACAAACGATAAGAAATGTATGCAAATGATATATATCAGTCACGTGACATATGTCATTCCCGTACATTTTGTATCGTTTCTATTAGCGAAGGGTGAGGGGATGTTACTTTGTCTGCAGGTCCTGGTATATTTTTGTTGCCAACACTGGTAAAAATAACCCCTTAAGGTTGACATTATATAAAACGAATTACATTTTCATCAGAAATCATCTTAAAAGAGTGAGCTTTGGGCTTCGTTATCTTTTGAAGGCTTAAAATGTTCCATAGGTTTATCTTGAAGAGATGGAATGACGACCGCTATCTCCAGGCCTGGATAACGTGAAGATAATAAAATTCCCAAATTAAGTAAGGGCGATTTACTGCTTTACAAAATAAATCATTCGTCATTTTATTCTTATATTCGTCGTCGGTTATCATTTTGGGCGATTATATTAATTTCTGTCTAATTAAGATAATTAGTTACTGACAAGGATAATCATACAAGCTTATAGAATGATACAGAGGATGGCAGCCAAATGAGATACTAATGGATTGTATTGTGTTCTTGTGGTGAGTAAGGTCGCTAGTGCTCCATGGAAGGGACTAATAAGGACTCTTTCGTCCCTTGGCGTTTGGTTGTAAAATTTTCTAAACAAATTTGCTCTCAAATATACCAGGGCGCCATAAGTAAAGCGAAGCTATAGGTAAACAATCTTAGCTTGCAAAGGAGGCAGTGACGTCCCATGTTTCTTCACATTGTTCAAGGCGCGTTCCATTCCGAACGGATTATAAAGTTTAAATTGGTTTACGTAGGCGCCGGAGCAATCCCGGCGTTGTATCTTGTATCGCATCTTATATCTCGTACCAGGATCACATACATACAACCTAGTTAGAGCGCGATCTCGTACTGGAGAAAAGTTTTTCTCGCATATTTAAAACTGGCGTACGTCACGCGGTTTCACCCGCTTAGCTCCCGTTTCCGTGGGAGTACGGGGATAACATACAGCTTATGTCATATGTAAATTATCAAGATCGATCTAGTACTTTATGACCCAATTCGTTACAAACATACTTACATACAAATATAAAGAAAATAAATGTTTTCTTTCCCACACAGACGCGAAACGGTAAAAAATTATAAACACAAAAGACTACACAGTAATAATAAAATGGATATGATAAAAAAAAACTAGAAAATACGAAAAAAAAAATTATACTAATTCAAATCCACAGATTATATATCTATGTTCAGGATATTGTGAGTCTATAGAAGTGGATTTGAGTCAGGCTAGTGTATGTGCGCGTTTCCGAACGGAGTTGTTTTAAATCCGGCGGAGAGAACACATTACATACATTTCAAATATGGATGTAACCAAGTAATACGCCAGGCTCAAAACCTCGAATCCTCTTTATGATATTAGTATAGATTTGATATCAAATTTGATTTCCATTCATATTGTAAGTATAGTGTTAAAGAGTCCATGACTATCATATCCAAAGCGCGCAGTAACAACTATAGTACAGCATAATCGAGTGAAGACCTTAGTCAGAAAATAAACTGAACAAGTGTCGGTATTTTATAGGTGCTTCCTGAAAGTTATTTCTAGTTAAGATTCTCTGGAATATAAGTAACTCCGCATGTGTCCAAAACGCGAGGATCGATTTATATAAACCTACTCGACACACTTTAGTGATGTGTGTAGTATCAGGTAGACTTATAATCTCGCCTTATTCAGATATTCACAAAGAAGATGAGCCATACATTATTAAAACGACATTAGATACACGTGTTCATATCAAAATGTAATTAGGTCTATTTACCTCGCTACAATGTTCCCGACGCGTATAATCCCTTTATATTTTTTTAACATAGGCATTAAATAACGTACCTACATCAAATAATCCCTACGAGTTATTTCAAACAGATTTCACTTAGAAATAAAATTATTTTTGTTGTTATGTTATTATTTTAATAAGAATAAAAGTTGCAATCTGGTTTATTGTTATTTTCCTATAACAAAAGAACACGAGCCGTGTTATTTTGCCCTTTGAAGTATAAAAACAACGTTTGCATCACAAAATAACCTTTAAACGAAGTGTATATCGTAAGCAAACTACTGCATGAAGCTAGCATGCACCAAACACAATAATGTATGTTTATCTCAAACGCAACAATAGAACTGGAAGCTATAGTGACGTCACGGGACGCCGCGCCGCGCCGTCGCGGCGCCTCCGACTGCTAACTGGTCCAGGAGTTACTCCCGACTACTCCCGAACAACCTCCGATTTACTCGTCCCCCTTAAATGTATACTTCGCACTACTATATAATTTTATTAAACTCTAGCCATCAATTTCTGAATTCAGAACTTTCCTAAGCTTTTTTCTGAGATAGCCTTGATTAATGATAAAAACTTCCACTTTCTATTAGATGAGATGAATGATTCCATAAAAGGAAAGTACCAGGGTAGCATGTTGAGGCGGAGCTTACATTTACGACTAGTAAGGGACTGTTCCTAATTTAAACGTTTTTATCGGCACATAAAACCTTGTCGCCAGTGCAGCGATCGTTCGACATAATCCCAAACATTACAATTATGATTTGAGGTAGGAACACTTGGCGTGATTGGTTCACGGCTCATTGGCGCGTTATTATCCGGCCCACAGCTACGAAAATGGAGTTATTTAAGGTCGAGGGCTCTCAAATATTCCCAATAACAAACAATCTGTCGGAAGCCGTAAAATTTGGTATTTGACGGCATATTGCACTAATAAGTTCCTGCGGAGATCTGATAATTCATCCGAAGATTCCGTAGCCGCCAACAAACATCAATTATTCGATGCCACTTTTCTAATTGCTCCAAGATGGCGAGGAAAATTCGGTAATGAAAAAGTTAACGCCACGGAATTCTAAATGTTTGTTTACATGGAATTTTTAGAATTTCAATTTCCAAGCTTATTGATAGAGACGCGTCTTTTGAAATATAGCTTCTAAATCTAAACTAATGAAAGTCGACGTGATTTGAATTATACTTTTCTCTGTATCTTCTCGGATTCGAGTATTCTCATGAATAGTTTTACATTAATAAGAAATATGAATTATAATTTTATGAGCATTATATTTTAGAAGCTGACTACTATATTAAGAAATTCTCGATCTCATTCATAATAATATCTACAAACGGGTAATTAGTACACCAATTGAAATGAAATATTCGGTGATGAAAAACTAATGATATTATGTTTTACATTATTCTAGTTACGACGACGGCAGTCGGAGATATCACATAAAATCCTCGTTTTTTCCACTGCCTTGGGTGAATTTTAAATGTAACATTATTCGGCAATTAGAAGCAGCCTTCACAGAAAAAATCTAACCTATAATTCTGATTTCCTTTGCAGAATTATCGTGTTATGTTTGTTTGCAGCGTTGGAACGACACCACGTGATCAAAGGCAATCTAGATATCGCTTCAGAGAAAATTATCTGTACGACGCCATTTTAATGACAAACGTGACTGCGCTTCGGGCTCAACTACTCAATCCGCCTGGCATCCATGCCGCCCTGGTATGATGTGCGCTGAACCGTGATATTTATTACATTAATATCGCCGCCGCTTCTTAGAAATTACTCAAACACTGTCTATTTGAATATGACTCTATTTACTAAGAGCTAATTTTCAACTAACAACTTGTCCATGCATATGCAAAGTGTCCATAGTCCATACATCCTTAAACTATTTCTATATACATATGCTCACGCCTGTATTCCCCGAAGGGGTAGGCAGAGGTGTTGTAATAACTACACCCACTTTTCACCGAAGATGATTAAGTGCCAACGTGACAGATGGTGAGTCCATCGCCGTCTCAGACACTATACATACGTCATTGAATTACTTCTCAGAAATATGCAGGTTTCCTCACGATGTTTTCCTTCACCGTAAAGCACGTGGTGTGAAATCACTGTACATAAGTTTTTTAGAAAAACTCATTGGTACAGACCCCGCTGGGATTCGAACTTGCGCCGCTTGCATAGCAGGTGACTGCTCAAACCTCAAGGCTACCACGGCTCTACTAACTATTTCTATAAAAAAGATTAACATTTTTTTTATAAAATCTCGTATAAACCAAGGAAAGAAATAAATGTCTCATGTTCTCCCCTGCAAGCCCTTTAATTTGATATCCACATATTGGTAGTGCAGAAAAGGTAACTAGTCCGCCATCTCAGATGATCTGCCATATTAGAAATTTGTAAATTAGAATGACGTCTGAGATTGGGATACATTGTCATCCAATACATCGAATCGATTATATATAACTGATTTTGAAATGAGTTTTAAGATTCCACTTAGACATACATACATTGCAATTGAAAAAGCTTGTAAGATCGTAAAATAGCTGATAACAGAATCTTATTTGAAAGCTAATACAATTACAAGCCATGGCGAGTATTAACCATTAAAAATTGGATTAGTGTAGACCATAAGTAACGACATCGCCGTAACACTCTGAAGAATCAATACGAGAAAGATTGACACAATTCTGAAAGCACTCCGTGCCATTTATAACTGCGTTGAGTAATGTAACTCATGGCGGTATAAAGCGTAAATGGTCGGGGGGAATCAATTTATTGAACAAAAATAAATGTCGCCGGAACGTGACGGATAGGGAAGCATTCCGTGCACGTCCCGGCCGCAATACATTCATAGCTAGCCGTATCCGGTGGACACTGGCAGATGATGGAATGCTTTTGGACATACGCCCTGTGGGTAAAGCTAATGACACTGTGGTATTTTACGACATACCCATCTACGTCGAAATAACAGAGCGCAGCCAACAGTAACTGTGGTTTCTTAATGGTTAACCTCAAAGGTTAAATCTCAAAGGTTAGTAGATCCAGTAGAATAATGGAATTGAAATCGATTTGGTTTTCAAAGCTGATGTAGTGATTTCTTGACTGATTTAAAGGCAGTTTCTACCTATAACTACAGGAGTCTGTAAATAAACGCGGCAGTCGTTTAGCATGAAGAAAAAAACCCGCTTCAAGGAAGTACATATTTTTGTACGTTGGTCTGCGCAGTTTCGTTGCAGGAACATCCAGCAAATTGCGGTTTAACACAAGGAAAACCAGATATTTTCCAGTGTCCCACTCCTGACGTACACAAATGTACATTTCGGCACTTGTTTGTTTATAAAACCACCATAGCACTCGTGGAGGGCGGGCGTGAATGCCTTCGAATGGAGCTGACAGGGCGTGGATGCAATGAGTGCTATAAAGTGAACGAGGAGAGTAATAACGATTTTTACATTCGGAAGCCAAATGAAGTCGTAATCAGCTTTCAAATTTGCAAAAAATACTCCTTGAGTATGTACAATGTTCACATTATCGCGTTTATGTACAACATGACTTGAGAACTCTTGACACTCCTTTCCCTGTTGGTGTATTTTATAAAAAGGCGCCGCTTAATATGTTCAAGAAGGTTCAAATTGATGAGTGTAGAAGCAACCTTAGAGTACACATGCGAGATATCACAAAGTTACCCAAATTTGTGGTGACATCTCAGAGCTGAAACAAAGTTTCAAATTAAATCTTAGATACTTTCTTAAGGGTCCAAATAAGGGTTATATGAATATTAGAGAGCTTGACTGTACATGTCGTAAAGTTCTCGGCTGCGTTGACAATAAAACCCTCGGCATCCGGCCAAAATAAAGAGTTGTCAAACAGAATAAATTCAATAAAACCCAACACATTAACCGGAACAATGAGCACTTTATATTCTTCCAATTTCCTCAAAATGGACGTACGTGACGTTAGACCCCTTGCCTAAAGGGAAAATCCGCGAAGTTTCATAATTATCACTCAGTTTCGCCATTGTGATAAATTAAGGACTTTATTCCAAAAAACACCAGTTGACCACGCACCGAATTGATATGGTTAGAAGTCTGCTGTTTCAGCATTTAATAACTTTGTTTTGCCTTGATTTAAAATGACGATGGGTCACGGAAAAATCCAATATGTTACGAGCAATTTGAGTATCAACTATAATTATAAATTTAATTGACCGCAATCTCAAAGGCAATGGGACGAGCCTATCAGCAGGCTGAATTATAATACACTTCTTGAAAGTAGTTTAATCTCTGCTGATCGTGCCCGCCTCTTGGCAGTAGCTAAATGGGAGTCTGGTCTTTGGCTTCAGGCCTTACTATCTTTTAACATCGGTACGCTTCTGGATGACACAACATTCAGATTGTGTGCTTGCTTGCGTTTAGGCGCAAAATGTATTGTCCCTCATCGGTGTCACTGTGGAGATAGTGTGGACATCTTCGGACACCATGGTCTGTCATGCGTCAGTAGTAGTAAATAGTAATTTATTTCTCGTTAAATTTAATTTGCGATCTTCCATCAATTCCATCACTCTATCCCCAGAAGTTCCGAAGAAACTAAAAGCTCTATAAGAACTAGATAGTTACGAAATAGAACACGAAACTATGTGTTATTTTTTCGAAATCAGATGACCTTTTTGTTTCTTTGTGCAAAAACCATCGACAATAGCCATAAAGGGTCGTCCCTGGCAATAATTCACTAAAAAACAATATAAATAAAACAATGTTGTCAAGTTGGGGACGATAAACCGGGTTATGGGGAGAGCGGTCGATGTTATCTCTGGACTTGGGTAAGTGTGCCTGTGGGGGATGATACTTTCTATCTTTTTACTTCTGCTTTAACGGTTTATGCAAGTCACTGATTACAACACCATACAAACATATCGCACCCTCAAAACGATAGGAACTCAACTCAAAAAATTGCGGAACTAATTATCTTAAGATATACCTCAGAAAGTGTATATTTGTACATACTACACGTACGACAATGCACTACCTAAACTATACTTTAATATAAAATACATTGTATTCAAAACTGGTCAAATAATTACTGCCTATGTTATAAATTCAAACTTGCTGATTGCGATATCCAAAAAAAGTTTTTGATTTGAGCCTCTATCGTTCTGAGGCTGCGATATGCTCACGTATGTATTCCCCGATGGGGTAGGCAGAGATATGAGATAGAGAAGGTTATGTTAAGTCCCATTTAATAGGGGGTGAGTCTATTGCAATCAACCGGGAACTAATCTAGATTCCGGGCTTCTACTTCGAAATTAGCAGAGCACTCCTAATTGCAGGAAAACATACTGCTCTAAGGTTTATTATTTGACTGCGAACTTTTGTGAATCGGTACAACATTCTACTAAGATAGTGGATAGTGTGCAGTCAATATCATACCAAATACGTATTCTACATTGAATATAACTGCTCCATATACTTGCAGAACATGGCACATTAGTTCCCTCTACTTACCTACTTGTTCTTTATTTGATTCATTCACATTCATGAACCTTAATGGAATATCTATGATTCTAACACCCTATACATCCATATTAACCTTCAATATACAAAATTGGATATAAAACAGTGCACTATAATGAATCTGCATTTGCATATTTTATATAACTCGTAAATAAAGTACGTATAGGTATCTTAAAAAAGAACATCAAATTTTGAATGTAGCGATAAATTCAAATGTGTTTTGTGAGAGTAATCTGATTATTCGTCAAAAATCCGTCTCGAGGTCGTCCCGCCCGCCCGAGACGGATTCGGTATAATATACGATGAAATTCGCACAAAATGGGACATTAACAAATCTGCCAAGGATCCGAATTTGGAGAGGGAAACGAATATATAGGTGTTTAATTTGGCATATGAGCATTTTGATGATTACACGGATTTAGAGGGCTGTGTAAATTAAGGAATTTGACAAACCAGAGGCTTCGTCACGAGTATAACATAAACACGGTTTTAATTTACAGTGGGCTTACCTTAATTTGTTAAGAAATGTTCATGCAACCCCTAGCTGCAAATCGATATTGATTCATTTAAATATTTTTAAGAAAAAGAAAAAGAAAATATCTAATAAAGCAGAACGATTCGTATTGATCCCAAAACATAAATAAACTATCGATCGATAAAGCTTTTGTTTACTTTACCAACCTGTCAGAACCATTATAGGGGATGAAGAAAATCATGATGAATTTAAATATTTAACGACACCAGCGAATGCACTTGGGTCGTCATTATTGAACACTACCGCTCGTACGTCACGTACTAAGAGTCAAAGAACTGTAATACGTGTTCAGTAGCCATCTCACTTATCCGAATACCAGTCTTTAACTTCAGACTTCGGGTTAATGCAGATAAAAGTAACACGTAGCGATTGCCTGTCAATGTAAGTAAAGTTCACCTTTAAAGAACTCCTGGCGCTTTTAGCTGTTAGCAAACGCCCTCGAAACCGAGAACATTTTATCTATCTTCAAGTTTAACGGCGCCGACTGGAGTTGTTTCCCGTCTGTGTCTGGTCGACTTGCTTTCAATTAGTGCGACTGAATGTTGTATGAGGCTCGGCGCTCGACTTCCTAATGACTTCTGAGCCCCTGGTACAAATAACAAACACTCCGTGTAATTCGCATTGCTTACAACAATCTGTACGACCTGATTTTGAAGTACTAAAATGTTTCACTTATTCGACTGACTTAAATATTACGTAGGTTCTTGTGGGAATAGCTGAAATAATAGTCAACTAAAGCAGCTAACTGACCCGACATTCTATTACCACTCAAGCTGGGTTTAGTTGAACTAATGTCAACTTTTAGAGGATTCTAGAATTCAAGTGAGACCACAGCACCGCTAATGGCGGAGCCTTAGTGGTCTAGAGTTACGAACATACTTACAACATAGTTTACCATCTAGTATTATGATTCTAAAGGAACATTATTTTTAGTAAACTTAGCTAAGTCGAGCATTCGTCTAAAATATAAAATTCACCTGTCGCGGTGTTTGTTACCAAATTCCTACGAAACGACTGGACCAATTACATACTATTTTTATAATATTTCTATATGTTTTTTTTTGTGATTATCTTTGTTTACTATGTAATAAAATGTACATGATGCCAGATGACTTTCTTGCCGGTTCTTCCCAGGTTAGTTTCCGAATCGTTGGGAAGTTCTTCGACATTCGTAAGTGCCTTACCAGGGCCTAAGCTGAATAAATCATTTTCATTCATACCCCTAAATGACAAGGGTGATCCTCCGCAAAAAAAAATATGGCAATACAACGGTTGCCAGGTACCCACAGCTTGTAATCAATAAAATTCCAACTCGTCTGAAAAGTTTCCTCGTTAACGAGAATCTTTCGCAGTTTATACAGACCAAATATTTTTGTTTTGCTTACATACACACACATTCAATAGACAAGAACACCAACAATAAATTACAAATTAATTCCATTGGTATATTGTGGTGGGTAAATTGAGTTTCGAACTCATATAACTCATCTAATAAGCGCCCTTTTATCTCTAGATAAAAGCACTATTTATCTGAACTTGATATAAAATAAAGTGAACTTATAACGTACAAAGAACAAGAGCTTATAACATAATGATTTAATGTAAGTAGTCTTCGCACCCTTAAAATAATGACGATATTCACTGGCGATGCATTATATTTCCTTCCACGTACTAACGAGTAGCTTGATCAAAGTGCACAAAGGATTCTATAAAAGCTTTTAGTTTTAAACCAGCACCACGTTTTATTCGGTTGGTTTAACTCTCGAAATCGCAAAGTACCAGTTTGACGAAGGCCACGTAAGCAGCGATTCAGGTCCTAATTGCAACAATCGTAGTCGCAAGTTCCCTCAAAGACAAACTACCAGGGTGCCAGAACGGGAGAGATGTGAACGTTAATTTCGTCACCTCGCCGAGATGATTTATCGTGGGAATTTTTCCTGCCCCTCGTTCAATAGTTGCTGAATCGAATATTACTGATCCGTCCCATTTTGCCCTAGGCCTTCGGTTAACGTCAGCCTTTTCGTCACTATTAAGTAGAGTCAGCTAAGTTACACTGGCTCATAAGTTGCGATAGTACATCGGTTATTGGATAGACTTATGTCCAACAGCATTAACTGCCTCGTTGTTCTAGTGGTTAGTAAGTTCGCTTGTCGATCACGAGGTAACGGGTTAGATTCCCTGGTCGGGTGAAAAAGAGAAAATCCCATTTTCTGTCAAGAAATTCACAAAACATGTCCGGAGTTTGGAACTTGGCTATGCTTAAATGCCTACGCCTCGGAAAGCACGTTAAGCTGTTGGTTCTGCGCCTGCACATGTGCACCATAATATCTCCTGCGCAGATGGCTGATACCCGTTAGAATACCCGCCGTAGCCGAAATTCGGTAGGATCATTATTATTATTATTTAGTCCAACAGTTAACTAATTTACGTGTCAAGGTCTATGCATCCAACCAAAGGATAGAAACCGTGCCAAACCAAGATCCTGAATTAGGTATACGAGAAGAAGATAGAGATTTTAGATAAATACATTGTTAATATCGAAACACAAAAATACATCGTTAATCTGTAAAATGAATGCGCCAAAGGATTGTAATGTCCATAAATAGCGTCCGGGGATGATGTATCTGTGGGTGGCGGTCGGCTCGTGACAAATGAGCTCGCGCCATTGTGCAACTTTGAATCCACTCTCCATATTTGTATTATCTTTTTCACGAACTTTACTTATTCATGTAAGATAAATAAAGGAGGATAAAATACTTCAGATTGAAACAGGGAAACAGGGAGAAGTGAAGATATTCACATATACAAAGACGAAGAAATGATTGGCAACAAGGAACCTCTATCGTGACAGGTATTAGGGTGTCAGACGGTTACTTACAGTATCATGATGATATCCGCATCAAGTTGCTGCTATTAAATATTCGACTCATTCACACTAAGATTCATTAAGCGCGGCAAGTAATTTAATTAATTCAAAGTAATTCTTCACTTTGCTTACAACTATATCTATACAGATGCATAAAATGTTAATGTCTTTTTGTAAATCCAAACAGCTTAGTAAAAATTATGTCTGTCTCTCTTTCTGTTTGTTCGTTTGTTCCGGCTAATCTCTAATACGGCTGAAGCGATTATAACGAGAGAGTCAGTGGCGTAGACTTAATTTCATGGGTGACCACCCGCAGAACCCTGATGTTTTTTCATATAAAAGTAGTAAGTTACTCCTTGTAAAATTAGCTATGTATCAGTAAAAGTCCCGTTAAAATCGACAGAAAATATATATTTTTTTTATCATTATATCAGTCCCGTATATACTTTCATATACATTTAGTGAAAAGCTGTTATTTTGGAATTACAAACAGACATTTAAATTTTATTTATATGTATAGATTTCTTGGAAGACCTAATAACTAATTTAATTACGGCACCTGTTTCCATGTTAGGTACAACTTTTAAGCTGAGCGCTTAAGAACCCCTACAAGTTAAACCACGTCTCCAAAAACAACTGCGTCAATGCCTCAGCGATCACTAAACCTGGAATAAATCTAAGGCTTCATGAGGTTTAAGGAGAATCACAGCGTCCGTGAATGCGAGCATCTAGCCTCAGTTAATTATTGTGAAGCACGCTCCGTTAATCCCGGGAGCTAACATGGTTTAGAAGTCACGAAGTATTAATAAACGAACTGAGCCTATTAGAGCCTTCAGCTTATTTGTCGTCATAGTGACATTAAAATTACGACCTTTCAAGGTGAGGTGATTACATAAGGCAATGCAGAGAGACGCACGAGAATATGAGAAGAGCCGTGATGGCCGAGTTTGAGCAGTCGTCAGCTACACAACCGACGCAATTACAAACCGCCCAGCGGCCTGCACCAATTAGTTTTTCTTAAAACTTAAGTGAAGTTATTTCACTCCACTTGCTTTATTGCTGCATATTGCTGAAATGTAATTCAAAGACTTAGACGGCGGTGGACTCACCCTCTGCCACGTTGGTGCTTAGTCATATTCGAAGAAATGTGGTTGTTGTTGTTACGATACCACTGATTACCCCTTCGGGGAACTTTCTGGGGTAGCGAAATGAAAAAAAAACAAATTTTAATTATATTTCACCCTTAAAATGGGATAAACACAATAATATAGTGCTACCACCCTTATTTGTCGATTTTGGATGAGTACATATTCCGAGTTCGGATGAGAACTGTTGAATGCAAACACATCACCGTGTTAGGCGTGCTTGTATAAAATGACAGGCCTAAATAAAATAAATCTCGCATAATCGTGTACCAGGGTCGCAGCGCACGTAGGAGCGACGGGCGCGTTCCATTTCACGCGCCAGCGCATGCAATTCCAACGATTCGATATCGAGACGGAACGCTTTGAAAGCTTCGAGATTTGCTTCAAATTATAAAATTGCTAAAATTTTTGCAAACTTCAAAGAAAATTTTATTGAAATGTACTTCTGAAGTGAACCATAAATCCAATACATAAGAAAATAAGTATGATAGACTTATTGTTTGTGTGTGAGATTTGAAATACTAGCTTTAATTTTAGCTTTCGATTACAACTAAAAGTAAATATTTCCAATCAATCAGGAGTGCCTAAGCCCAAAGAAAACAAACGCAATATCCAAATATAACTTGACAAAACTTTTGAATACTTTTCAAATTTCTACTGCTACAGTGTTATGATTAGAAATATTCCATAATTATAAGAACTTTTTGTATCCGACGAGGGAGGAAAAGGGATTTTGAAAGATCTTTGGGAGGCGTGCTCATTAATTATCAATTTGTTCATCAATCTATCAATATTTTACGAATTTTTGGCATATGATGGTTCAATTAATCTTAAGCGAATATTCAATACACTTTGTATTGAATATAGGTGAGCTGATGGAAAGCTGAAGGCATGGTTACGAAAGGTTGTACGGATAGTGATATGTGATTATGAACCAAAAAAGCTGGAGAGATATACTACAAAATATAACATTACTAGTCTCAGAGGATAGCAGAGAGACATATTTTCTATGGCAATAGCTCCCGATGTATCCTTGGAGAGTTGTTAAGGCTATCGCCAGCCATTTTACTCCAAGTGACATCGTTTAGTTAGACAATATCTGGCCTCCGAATCCTACAACAGGACTTTCTATCCAACGCGTTGTATTTTATTCGAATATAAAGATAGTTGTTGTAGGAAGCAATACTACCTCTCGTGTATATTTTGTCGATTGAAATAACATTCCATTACTTCAAAATTGAAATCTTAATACGTTTTTATTTCAGTATCTAGGACATGACAGACTCACAGAGAGATATAGAGAGGAGGATGTGAAACCAACCATAAATCTATACAGATAAATTAAATTGAAGTGTCTGTTAAATTCCAAAATAAGAGCTTTTCACTATATTTACAACAATCAAAAAAAAATCTTAGTCTGTCTGATTGTTCTTCTCCGAAACGGCTGGACTGATTTTAGTGGGACATTCACTGGCAGATAACTTATGCTACAAGGAGTAAATTTGGCGTCTTTTGTTTAAAAAAAAAACTCTGGTTCCGCGGGCCACCCACAGCTAGTATCAATATAATATAGCAAGCTCAAGTTGAACACCTTACAACTCCTCAGTGCTCATTTTATTCGCAGAAATAGGACTCTACAGTTATTATGTTGAGCTGCAGATTAACCGTATTCTTTTGTTTGTCTGTGGAACAATGTGGTATATGGCTATAGATAAAGTACATTTTTCGCAGTCTTTATCTCTGTACGGCACTAACTGGAGACCACAGACATACAACTAGCAACAGAGAGAGTTACAGAATCTGTGCTATGTACTTAAATTAACCATTTATTTTGTACCTTATCTAAATTTAATTAATGCTGTGTCGCATTTCGTTTCTATTACACTTCTCATAGATAAAATAAATGGTTAAATAATCGTTAGAAGTTTCACATACTAGTCCCGAGCACGATCATATAGCTCGCAGCACATTCAAGGGTCCCTTGAGACCGTAGTTAATATATTTTCCTGCAGGCGTGTTTACATAGGACGGCTCTTTGAATTAAGTATAGTCGGTAGAACAAAAGCAACGAGTGGATTAGCATTTCAACTAATTTGATGAACTTACCTACAACAGTTATACTGAATATTTTATCTAATATGGACCACAAAGGCATTAACTTCTCATTGCCCTAGAGAAATTAACCCCTTATTTTTAGGATACCGGGTTCCGCTTCCAGCCTTTTTGTTGGAATACTTTGAATCGTTCGCCGTTTGAGCTTTGCGATCCTAATTGTTCATTGGGAATTCGGAAGTTAGTATAACAGCTTTAACAGTTGGGATAAAACAATCGTATTCCCGGCTTTCGCAACACAAAACTGATCACTAAGCCCGGTTTATCCACGTTTTAGTGCGGGACAAACAAAGGCTCAATGGGACGTGACTGAAAACATATTTCTCACACAATGCGCTTTTTTGAACATTGAAATGCAGTTTGCGACGGTGTGCCTGAACCCCTAATTCATCAATACAGGATATTTGAATCAATTGAAGGTACATAAATCCTAGGAAGTTTGCAAAAACGTATCAGTTATAGTATTTAGACCATACCGACTGGGAATACATAGGTTGGAGGAGGTTAATTAAGATGAATCCGCTTCACGGTTCAATGAACCGAACGATGCCGACTGGACGACTTGATTACACTGATTGCTTGTTTGCAAACTTATAAGCAAACGGCTTATGGGCGGTACCATGTTCATGTGTCTGTTAATGTGGATGTTTTCCTGGTATATTTACGTGGAATCGTATTGAATTGATCGTGTTTTTCTGGAGGGGAGCATGGTGGAAATTTATACGATTACAATCCACTTTTACTAATGAAACATATGGGTATTTAGTCTGTAATTTCGGTGAGATCATTTGACCCTAACTTATTTTCCATTTTTATATAAACTCTGCCTTCATTCCACAAGCATAGTCCTGCAAATATTGGCGCTCCGCAAACCTGTGTAGCGTGCCGCAACGTTTATGCGCTCGTGGTATTAACGGCAATATTTTTATAAACATTGTTCGCTTTCCGCGGCTCTCCCGTGAAGTCAATTCGTTTAAATACAAATTGTCTAACGGACTATAAACAGTTTTTCATTTGTTCAAGAAAATAATAAACTCCAAACTTAATCCACCGTGTCTTCAAAGCTGAATAAATATTTTCAAATGAAAAAGTAGCTGGTTCGAGCAAGCTTTGAAATCCTTTGTTGTTTTATTCCATTTTAAAGTGCTTCAACAGAATTTAATTCAATTACGCTGGATAAAATTATTATCAAACAATCTGCAATTATTAACAGATTACCAAGCGCCATTATGGCTTGGTAAAGAATATTTGGAAGGTTGCGAAGGTCATTGGCAGTTACTTCTTGCAATATTAGGCTCGATCACAAATCCTTGTGTGTATGTATGGCATAAGGCTTCATTTACCTTCGCACTCCTACGGAGTAGTAGTAAATCATACGTCTTGAATGTGGCCCGCGGTTGGTACCTTCACATTACTATATCTTTGATTGTTCAAGTGTCACTAAGTACTTGTGTAGTAGTGTTGTTACATCGTCCTCAACATGGTCGCATTATTTATAATGTACAATATTTCCAAAATAGCAAAAGCCATAAATATTTAACAACAATATTCTCCCTTTTCGACGCCCGTCAACTTGATCTTCATCACGAATGCAATCATGTCCCCTTCAATATCTAAACCCACACGGAGAGGAATAGAATCCTCACACCAACAGGGCCGTGACGTCTACTGAGCATTAGCTACGAGTCACTGGGCATGATGACAAACAGGCGAGACAGGTAAATTTAAATTATCATAATGCGTAGGCATATTTATTAGGCCACAAGGAGTTGCATAATAACTGCTCAGCAGAAATTGTAATATGTATTTCACCCGCTGCTGGTTAATGCTTATCATCATCATACATCGATTATCATAAGAAGCTAACATACGTTTACTAATATCAGGCAACGAAGAAATGAAGAAATACATTTTGAATAAATATTGCGTACTTTATCAAATTTGTGTCGATACTCTGAGTGTAAGTGTAACGGAGGTTTCCGAAGGATCCGCCGCCGTCGGGTGAGAATCGAATTTAGGACCCCGAGCAACCTAAATTGATTTACCGTACCCTTGCCTGCCTCGAGGTTATACGGATTACATAAAATTCAGAGGATGTGATTCCGGAACGGGGATGTGTTTGATGCAAACATGCGTCATATTTACACGAAATTGTATAAATTATTTGAACGAGTTGCATAATAAGCTGTGTTTCTTTTCTGGGCGTGTGAAGAATAATTCAATTCGATTTGTTTAATATTATGTAACTTATAAAATTGTACCTTGAAATGAATATAGTTACAAACACGTTTATATCATATCATTAATGCGACTTAGTAAGTAATGTGCACATAATCAAGCTGTGTTTACACTGGCTACCTGTTGGTGCGTTCAATAACACCGCCATAGCCAATTCTATTTGCACTGTTCTAACGCGATTATTGTTTGCGATCCGTGCACTATCGGCGATATCCGCTTTTGTACTAATGACGCTCTCGTATTTGACTTTCTATTCAGCTAACAAGCAGCCCTTTGCATTCTGTTTCACATGAATATCATCCACCAATATAATTCGTAGCAATTGAGTGTGGACGAATTTAAATATTATACATGTTTAAGTATCGTATGCTTCTTTAAAAACATAATAGAAGGAAAAGTAGAAGGGAAGAGAGGGAGAGGAAGACCAAGGATAACATACATGAGACAAGTTAAAAAAAAGGTTACTTTCATGACGTACAAGGAGGTCAAAGAGATGGCACTGGACAGAGACGACAAGAGTTATTATTCTTAAATTCATTATGATGATATGTATCGTAACACGTTGCAAATAGTTGTCTGTGGAAAGAACTTTCTATTCCAAGGGAAATAGTTTAGTATAACTAAGTAAAATATAAATAACAAACTTTCTTAGTTTGATCATATCAAAAAACTCGGTGACTATGCAGGGTTATATTTCTCCGAACAATTCTAGTCGAGTGTTCTTAATTTATGAGCTCGTCCAGGCACGCACAATAGTGAAGTATTACATCCTGCGAACATATACGTTCTTACCGCCCGCAGTATGCATTTTATACCCATATTCCGGCCCATTGGCTGCCGGGCCGAACCTCTAAGCTTATGTTCGCCTGGTAGCACCAATGTGTTACGATTGAAATATCGACCAATCGAGTGGAATAGCAAAATTATGGCAACAGCCTATATTGGATTTTTTTAATCGCGTGCAGAATGCTGCTCTGTCTATTAACTGAAGTTCCAAACAGACTGTATCAATTTCCGTACAAAAAATATTGTGTATTCGACTGTATGATGCAATAAATATTCGGTTATACTATAATAAATAAAGTGAATACTGTAGTTGTGTTGCAATCGGAATTTCTTTTTCGGTGTCCTTGATTAGGTGGCATTGAGGCTTCAGACGACTGGGAACATGAAGAACTGTAACTGCAACCCCAGTGGCCTGATAGGCAAATTTATTGGAACATATTTCTAAAAATTCTCTTCATAATCGGGAGTTACTAAAGACTTTAAGAATTAGACTCCAATATCTAATGCAATTTTCTCTGTAGACGAAGTAACGTTATCCTTATGCACAAAATGCCCATACATTATGACGTTTGTCACGTGTCTAATTTATGTCATTTTTGTATCGCTTTTATTACCGCAAGCGCGAGAGAATGTTACTTTCTCTGGGCCTACAGTGCCATCTCTTTGATACGTCGCGATAAATGCTTTTTCTTAAACTATAACGGGTAACTACTAACAGATATTTTTATCAGAATTCCATACACATATTTTATTAATAGGCTCCATAAAGTGTAGGTACAGACCCATGTTAACATACAAGAAACAAGTTAAGGAAAAGTGTCTGTCATGACTTATATGGAGGTCTAACAGATGGCACTGGATGGAGACGAATGGAAGAAATTGCAACGGTTACACTGACAAGGTTACCTACCTACTTCAGAAATTATTTGTCGCCTAACATGAAGTCTGTGTAATGACTTTCCAAAATCCAGTCGTTCCCTCAGGCATAGTGAGTGCTTGCAGTTCGTTTGCGGTCAGGGAGGCTGCGGTAGCTGGGTGCACAGTTGGAGCGATGTTACAGCTAACACCATTGACCGCATATAAAGCGATAGTTGAAACATCCCTGACTTTAATAAACTGTTGGTCCGTAGTCCAAGTGCCTGCGGTTCGACCGCGAACCAACTCTGCCATCCTCTACCATTGATTAATTAAGGGTATAATGACCCCAAGTACAGGTTTTATTCTACTTGTATATAACAAAAGTCTATAATCTACCTCTGAGTCAGATTTCATTTTCATTCCATCATAATCGGCATGATCGAGTACGTACTTACCAATACTTATAACAGTTGCAAAAGTATCACACAACACATTTCTATACTTTATGGGATAAGTAGATATTTCCTCGAAAAACGTACTCTAAATAAAAGCCTCATAGCTAAGCGTGTTAAACCTATCAGAAAATACAGAAGTTAGATTCAGTAATAACGTAGTGCACATCTCTGTAAAAACTTTCCTGTATTTTCGTACAAATTCTAGGTGTGTCAAATTTGTATTTGTATTAAATTTGGAATGCGATCGATTTCAGTTTAAGTATTGAAAGTTACGTGGAATATGGTTAAAAATGTATCGGCTTAAATTGGAGCCGTTACATAACTCCCTGAAAATCTGCAAGCGGCGGTGGCTAGAAATCCGTTCCGAAGCGAGAAAAATGCGACATCGTTTAGGGTGCGGGGTAAATTAACTTGATGGATACCAGGGGCGTAGGGGCGCTGAAGCGGCGAAGATACGGCAATTCAATCACGCAGCCATTACGCCACACGTCGGCGGACAGGCCCCGCTCCGGGCGGTCCGTCTTCAGGCAGTGTGCACATACGAATTGCAAAATAAAAATAAATCTCTTCATGTTTATGAGATCCTGGTATTTTTATTGCAATTTTGAAGATTACATACCGACTTTGATTTATTGTTCCGGTTGAACTTACCTGAAAATAATAAAACATGTTTTTAGAAAAGATCTTAGCTAAACGATCTTATTACTTAATGGATCAATCATGTATGTAAACGTAAATAATGCTCCATACTGGCGGCGCAGGCAAGAGTTATCTCCGCCTGCCGTGAGGGACTCGGAGTGATGAGCATTTATGAAGGTAATGAAAAATAATATCGACAAGTCGCTGGCTCACAGCGAATGACTCGATCGAATTTTGTCGACTTACAAATCGAACTTCACAATGTCAATGTTTTTCCGGTTATATTCATCACCTGTTATTTTTACCTATTTTTCAACGAGCTGTAAAGGCATGCCCAAGTGCGCCAGATGCGTCATTACCAGGGCCGCAGAATCACGTAACAATACCGCAGTGCAGTGTGGAAGAATGCAGCTGACCGGCAGTAGCAGTAACCTGTAACTAACTTTGAATGTTGAAAAGCGAGTCAAATTAAGGTTATTTCAATAAGCGTACAGCCCCTGAATGATGGTGAGGGGTTACTGCAGCCTATGATCTCGCACGCTGCCGACCGTTGAGTTGAATGGAATCCTGGTAGCCTGAAGACTTTAGATATCTAGTTAAAGTACCTATGTTTCAAAGTTTTAGAAGAGCTTGCAAATGTGGGTCACGCCATACAATTCCAAACTTATGTGCAAATCTATAAAAATCTGCGCCAAAATGAAGCGGAAGTAACAAAGCGAAAACGCCAGAAATTAATTATAAGTTTGCGAAGTTTTCGAAATTAATCATTCGCAATTCAGGAATATGTCACAATCACCACCTTTTATGTGATGTCATTAAGAGCTGTTAAGAGAATTCCCAAATTGTGCGCGTGGCAAGATTTAGACCGGGAACTTTATCGTCATAACGGAGTTTTCTCAATCGCACAAAGATTAATTTGCCATAAGAAAGTACTAGAGGTCAATAATCAGATATATTTTAATATTCCATAGCAATTAAAAAGTCTCCTTGACACCACTGAACTCGAGTACTCGCACTGAATTTTAATCCTGTAGCGACAATCGAAAAAAATAAACAATGGTTACGACAGAGGTCGCCAGGAGTGAATTTAAATTAATTCCCGCTGTCGCCGCTTGTAAAATGGTGAATGGCGGCGAATGCGACACCAATCCCGCGGGCCCAATTGCACAACTGCCATAAAAACTCGGCAAACAATCTAAACCCGGGATTACAATGGAAAAAGGACACCAAACGAGCTGTAAACTGCCGACTTATTAATTTTGTAAAAAAAGTATTAATAATGTGAACAAACAGATGTTGCCTTTACAAAAAAACCAACTTCAATACGTAATCTCGGCGGACGGAGCGCCCCTTGGCATTCATGCTGCCCTGGCCTTTGTGGCGACAAAAATGGGACATATTATGTACATAATTTCGCTTAGATTAAAAACGTTATACAGGGCACGACTTGCTTCATGAAATTCGCTGAAAAGTCTGTGATTACCCCTCTTGATAACATTGAGACATTTTCATCCAGGTAGTCAAATTTGCAATACAAAATTTTATTACTCATGTAAAAAAGAAACCATATGTCGTGTACAATCGTGATAGAGTGCTGGAAATCAGTGCCTAAGCTATTAGAGTGCCTACCTTTGTTCAAAACAAAGACAGTGATATAGATATAGAGAAAGAGAGTAAAAGAGATAGTGTCATTCATTTTGCGCCGTGAATGTTGTCTTTTAACATGGTGCAGTCAGAGGGGCCATAATATTAAGGGTCGACATCCCGCGGTGCCCGTCGCGTCGTGACAAGGGTTCAGAGACGTCACTGCTTAACTGGGACAATCTCTAAATCACGCTGCTTTCCTGGTAGATGGATGTACGCACGATTACCTTCACGCACTCAATATTTATTAATAACATCTGTGTTAATTTATGGAAACTTTAAAGTAATTATTTTATCCTCAAATTGCTATTTTCTACTACCTTTGCCCCTCGGTTTCACCCACGTTACCATACCCTAAGCTTTGTATTAAAAGTAGCCTAAACTTTAATCCCCTATATTATCTCCTTGGGTGTATAATTAATCAAAATCATTTCTTAGCGGAAACCTACGATTAGATAGTCTAGCGGACGTCACGCGGTTTCATTCGCGTAGTTCCCGTTCCCGTGGGAGTACGGGGAAAAAATAAAGCCTATGTTACTCGCTGATGATTTATCTTTCCAATCGAGAAAGAATTTTTGAAATCGGCACGTTTTTGAGAATATTCATTACGAACATACAAATCTCTCCTCTTTATAGTAGTAGTGTAGATGTAGATTGCGATAATTCCGCCCCGCTATAAGTCACTTCGATTGTTTGAACGAAATGCAAGTTAAATGGTGTTCAAAGTTATACCGGAGTGTACATAGAGCGAAACGTGTGTAGTGTGTGACAAATCAAACAAGCCTCTAACTAGACCCTGCGCTGTTTCCAATTATTCGTTTCGCGACAAATCTCATCTAACTTGCCTGCGCGGATGTGAATAACTTCCAGCTATAATACGTTCGCGTTATGAAGTGCGGCGATGTTTTTGAAAAGTTTGTGTAACTCCAGATAAGTGGTTGTATTCAGGTGTCAGCGAAACGCGCGCTCGATGTACTACTCTTTTAATTGTATACTCACGGTATATCACACCCTTCATTTTTCACGGAGACTGTATGCTCTGTCGCATTGGAGTGCCATTGTCATTTACAGCACGAGAGGATAGTACCATGGAAATCTTTATCACAGCAATAACACAACAGCAGCACAATGTAATTTTCCTATGGTCTTTTTAGGTACACAGTTCTGGTTGGGCAGCCCTGTTCTCTCTTTCACAATTGGAAGCATTATATATCTAAGCAATTATCCCCTACTATAATTAATTTAATAAATTTATGGTGGGTAAACCATAAATTTAATTTAAAAAGTTATTACTGAGTTTCTTGACAGGTTCTTCTCAGTAGACACAACCTTCTGAATGGGGCGGTAGCTTGTATAATATGTAAGAACCTGATTGACCGAGCTGTGCTCGGTTTCTTTTCAATGACGTTATATGTATGCTGAAAAAAAAAGAAAAAAAATTACCGGTGAACGTCAGTCTCGAACCGGGGTACTCTAGTTTCGTTATCGCCCTGTAGATTTGAAGCCTCACGTCTGTGCTATCATATCTTGACAGATGTCGGCGAAATTTATTGTCGTATTGTAGTGATATTGAATGAGTTTATCGGTGCCTGAAAACATGGTCCAAACGATGTTTTCCAAAAATGAAACCTAACTCGATCTATATATCCCCTGAAACCCTACACACAAAAATTCATGAAAGTCGCTGAAGCCGTTTCCAAGATTCAGAAGACTAGCTGGTATAAGATAAGATTCTGATGATATGAAAGTACTTTGTTAAAAGCCTAATCGAATACAGATATTTTTGAGTTCGAGTAATCATAATATGTTCTATAATTATTCAGGCGAATGATCTCCAAAGGCAAGTATACGTTAGGAAGCATAAACATGTTTATATTTACCCCCTAATTGAAGTAAATCGTTGAATCGTCAGGCAATCTATTTCTGTAAACAACGTTCAGCAAAGTGTTAAATTACTGGATACGCCTCGTCTAGTTTCGATTGAAACTCTCCGCTGAATTAGACACGACACTTCTGCAAATCGAATGTAATTCGCGAATGAAGGCTTCATAGCTCAATAAGGACGTTCCCGACCTGCTTCATGAAAACAGGCGATAACCCTACAAGTTTACGGTTAAGTAAACCATAAAACTTCGTTCTATTCCTTAACGTTGTCAGCATATAACATTCATTATAATATATTTATAAAGGTTGTATATGAAAAATAACAGTTCTCAACTAGAAGTTGTAGGGTTTCAAGAATGTTTGATGATGATTATTACCATGATGAAGTATTTATCACGATACTCACATAAAAACACTTTATCAAGAACAGCGTTACTCACTTCAGTTCTATGGTCAATGTCACTTATGGGATCATTTATAACTATAAAATTATTTTGATCCACCGGTGGATCAACCACTATTAACATTGGACAAAGGAATAAAAACAATGTAGGTAGATATAGATAAGACTTCATTCAAGCAAATGTTGCTGATCAAATCTGATTAGAATTGTAAGATTCTTACTAAATTTTATCAATATTTTTGTTGCCTGTTTACTATTTTCCCACCGGCATGCTGCATATAGTATAGATTATTTAATTTTGGAAACTTAATTGGTTTAAGTTTATTTTAAATATGTTTAGTTTTTACATAATACAATTTATGTTGCATAAATTGTATGTTTCCTTTGCAAAAATAAATAAATAGATACTACAAATTGATGATGGGTTTAAAGTACTAGGCCAACATGAATGTGAAGTAAGTCGCCTCTACGTGGCAGGAAGGCAGTGCACGAACCAAACCAAATACCAAACGCGTGTACTTCCCGGAAGACGCGTCATCCGCAGCGCCGGAAGGATTGAACAATTTCCTTCTAAGTTCATCCGAGACAGATGTTGGGAACTCCGTCAATATATTGTAATATTTATCCACGTCACATCCTTTTCTGCCTTTCCCTTTACATTTCAGAGTTAATAATAACGTTCCTGTGAATGGCTTCCTTCCCCTGTTTATTATTGAGATTTGCAATGCAGACGTCTTTCTTCGATTTGTCTTTCGAAACGACCTAGTTATCTTTTTAAAGGCAAAACAACGTTCTACTTTAGAAATATCTCATTGCGTGTTAAATTTACGAGACAAGAGGCCTAGGCGTGTACTAGGAGAATATAAATGCGAGCACGTTAACAGACAATAAGTACTGATGTCCAATTCTGTAGGCGCATAATAATTCTCCCGCGAAATGAAATTAACTGGCCGTCGTCAGGCCGCGTACTACATAAAGCACAAAATACACAAGCTCGTTTGTTCCCGCTCCTTTTCATGCTAATTTAATTTGTCCCCGACGTTCAGACTACTTTATAAATGCCCAAAAATATTTCCCTCCCTCAGTGGGAATAAATAACATTCAGTTCTTTGAGAACATCATTATGTGATCGGAGCGATGGTAATGTTACGATATCGAATGCGAAAATACAGTCGAGTTCAAAGTGGCACTTACTGTTCCATTCCGTCTTTGAACTATTGTCTTACTACTCAACGTTTATCAATTCGGTTATATTTCAATAAAATAGAAAATGATGCAGGTACAATAAATGAGTGTTTATTCATCTCATTTATCCCATAAACAAGTTGTTTTATAGTTATTAATACTTGATCCCAAATATCCAATTACTTAGCAAGTCGATTGGATGGAATATAACGTCCGATACGTCGGTGTAATAACATTATCAGACATAATTTTAACCACAAATCTAGCTAAATTGGCTGTCTACCAGCGAGCTCTACTGCCTCTCCAATGCGTATTATCCTTAATTGACTGACTTCCAATTATCGTGTGACGTTCTCAATGACGACGTTTTGATCCGACGCAAATGGAATGTGTATTACGTGTGGTGAGCTCCTATGTATATCTGCTCTCCTCGTACATTTGTGGCGGCACTCAAGGATTCAAGAAGGATGAATTACGAAGTTGGTAGTCATGGCATTATGCTAGTCTTGTTTTTCTGCTCTCAAAAAAGATTTTATTTGAGGATTCAGGCGACAGGGAGCTAGGCTAGCTAACTGGAAACACGTTCCCAGATACCTTATGAGAACCCGTAATTTTAACCAGAAATGCATTGTAATTAAAATCCCGGAAGGGTATCCAAGGGAAGAATGCAGTAATTTTAATGCACCCAGGTATAAGGTTAATACAAAGTATACTTAATGAAGCTAGTTGAATCAGTTTGATCTACTCACCAATACCAAAAAACTAATATCAAAAGTAAGTGTTTGTTTATAAATACTTACATTGTGGAAAACAGTAAATGAGGTACATATCCGTGCCTCCATAGTCTTTTATTTCACAGGGTATGCATGGCAGCCTTCCTAACCGTGTCACGAGGACTACCGGCCCTAAAATAGAGTACAGATTCAATCAGGCACAGCAAATGGACATTACGTGTTCGTTATGCGACTCTTCGCTAGCAGTCGCAGCGTGAAATTGGGCATTATTCGGTAATCCGGTAATAGGAGGGAGGGTAGCTACTGCCAATTCCGATAAGCCTTTATGTCTGTCTCGGCCTTTTTTATCCAGCTCGTTACAGATATCGCCTCTCATGGAAATTAAATCCTCACGTTAAGCCGGGATTAAGTATTCCAAGTGGATTAGCCGTGCCTGCATATTTGCCGAGGATTTAAGTAATTGCTCATTTGTTCCGCTACGTTTGATATTATGCTAAAGATTCTAATCGGTATGAATTTGTTGATAATGTTTTCAAACGGATTATTAGTATTATTATCAACTAGCAGACGTCATGTAGTTTCACCCGCGTAGCTCTCGTTCCCGTGGGAGTACGGGAATAAAGTATATCCTATGTTTCTCGCTGATATTGTAGATTAGAAATCCATTGCTATTTTCAAATCGATCCAGTGCTTTTTGAGCCAACTCGTTACAAACATACTCACATACAAATGTTACCTCTTTATAATATTAGTATAGACTAGTGAAGCATTATTGCGATTGAAGGTACGATTAGAAAGATGTAGAAAGAGATGCTGCATTGGCAAGATATAGAAGAATAAGTATAAGCCAAATTTGACGATGTCAACAGCTATGACTACAGCGTTGACGGTGAAGTACGTTGCACCAAATTACTCACTACTTAATCAATTGGAAATTTGCAGTCAGTTTCATGTTTCGTATGTAGATGTTGAAACTTTAGCAATGAGCTTTTACCAGAAAATGTATGGTCTGATGAATAAAGGGTTTTGTTCCAAAGAGTTATTTCACCTATTGTGTAACATAGGATCCTGTAGGCATTATGTTTCACTGTAGTAAGTATTGAAGGTAATTTATTGCGGTTGGCTCTGTTAAATGTGCGCTGGTTGTAATAACGACCACAGGCCGCGACATGTGGATGATAAAAGATATATTTTAGCAGAATTCCACGTTCAATATAATTTTTTTAGATCTTAGAACCGGTTTTTGGTTCGGTTATACAAACTACACACACATACGTGCTCATAATTATCGTGCTGATAATGGAATTTTTAAATATAATGACACTAAGAATTATCATATGTAACGGGAATTTAAAGCAAATTAACAGGTCTCAGGACCCATTGATAGAAGGGATTTACGTCAAGAGAATAATCATGATGATAGTGAGAAAAGTCGTTACACTGTTCTGCTTACGTCAATTCACACTGTTTTTGGAAGGAATGCAAAAAATTTTGACAGTATCTACTTATTCGGAATATTCTCAAAGTCCTAATGAGGAACTTATAAATGTCGGAGAACCTGTGAAGGGATCGAATTGTAGCCTCTGTAAACTGAGACTATTGAATAACGACATCTAAATCTGCTGAACGGTATTGGAGGACACTATATTTCTCGTAATAGGATATTGCTCCCAGTCTGAAGCCACTAAAGTTGAAAATCAAAGCATTCATTACGGACTGATAAGGAGGTTAAAATCAAAATAAACTGAATTTTTCCTTTCAAATTGGAAAAGTTAAGACGAAACCGAAAGGGTACAGATATTGTTCTCAAGGACGACGTTTATGAGAAAATATAAGCTTTATTAATTTTTATTTCACTTTTCATCGCCTCCGAAAAGGGATTTCCATCGAACCAAGTTGTGTCAAGGATTATTTAAAGGAAATTGAATGAAAAAACAATTACGGGAGCAAGTCGATTGAAGGTTATACCTATATGTAACACTGAAGCCTCAGATATTTCGTTAACAATATTAGCTTTCTACATATATGCTCACGCCTGTATTCCCCGAAGGGGTAGGCAAAGGTGTTGTAATCACAGCACCCACTTTTCACCGAAGATGATTAAGTGCCAACATGATAGATGGTGAGTCCATCGCCGTCTCAGTCACTTTACATACGTCTTTGAATTACTTCTCAGAAATATGAAGGTTTCCTCACGATGTTTTCCTTCACCGTAAAGCACGTGGTGTGAAATCACTGTACATAAGTTTTTTAGAAAAAACTCATTGATACAGGCCCCGCTGGGATTCGAACTTGCGTCGCTTGCGTAGCAGGCGACTGCTCTAACCCCGAGGCCACCACGCCTCTATTAGCTTTCTGTCGGAGAAAATAACCACAATGCATCAAACATTAACCCTCTTAACATTTAATTGCTTTGAAACAGCTTAGACATCTCACTCATTAACGGTTTACAATTGAGACGCAGCCGTACATGTTCTAACGATACTTACTTAGTTATATATACAGCGATAAGTATATTGCTTTTATCATTAGTGTATTACACGATACTATACAGCCTGTTCATCTATTTATTATACACACTATGGATTCCGAATATGATGACTATATTATAAAAAACAAAGTGACTGAATGATACTCGTAGTGGCATAGGCTTGCGTATTGGTTTGATAGTCAAAGTCAAATTCAAAAATATCTTTACTCGATTAGACTTTTTACAAAGTACTTTCAAATCGTCAGAATTACATAATCATACAGGATTATACATGCTACCGCCAGGTTCGGAAGGTTGCTTTTACTGAGAAGAACCTGGCAAGAAACTCAAAAATAACTCTTTTCAAAAAATATTATACAATTTAAAAAATACATATAAATCACTTTAGAAATATAAGCCCATGGACACATGTCGATAAAACTGTACATAAAGATAATTTTGTAGTTCTACTTATATCTAAAAGCGTAGCTTGAGATGACCAGCCTCTACAAGCAGCACCTGTTCACAAGTAACCTCCTCCACCATCACAGAGGGAAGTGGAAAACCCGTCAGGACAATGCGTACTATATAAGAGTAGTTGAAAACCTAAATCACAAACAAAATCAATCAACAAATCAAAATAGAACTAAAATATTTTTGTTAGTTCAAATGTCCATTATATCGGAATTCAACGTGACCTTTCGCTTGAAACATAAGTCTTATTTGTTCTTGGTATGTGGCTGAAATATAACGATGAAGTTTTTTCGATAAAATATATTACTGGAGGCATCATTACCTAAGCAAACAGGGTGATACTCGATATCTATCGATAACCTAATGATGTTTTCATATTAAAGTACAAATATCTTGTTATAAATAAGCACACGTGATGTTTATGAAGACAATAATATGTAATCGGCTATAATTAAGAGGATTCAATGGGACTAACTAATTAATGTAATCTGTGATTGTCTATTCGCCTGATAGATTAGTCGCCTATTCATAGAACTATTTATAGCCACAGGTAGACGCTTATTACATGTGTTAGTTCATCTTATACATACATATGCTCACGCCTGTATTACCCAAAGGGATAGGTTGAGGTGTACAGTGCCATCGAGGGCGAGGTGCAACATCTGGAGGCAGGGAGACACCCTGCCTATTCCTTTCGTCCCACCTGAGGAGAGAGACTTACCATGGTCAATCTAAAAGTCACTAAATAGACTTCGGACTCAGATCGGTCGGAGCAAGGTCAACATGATCAGGTGGGGTTTCACGGAACGCCAACATAAGATGGCTATGTATACTTTCATATATATATATAGTCAATGGGTGTAAATTTAGAATTACTAACAGACACTTCAATTTTATTTGTCTGTTTAGATTTGATAAAAAGGATGTCTGACGAAAGTGTCACCCTGTCTCCTCTTTCCCTCTACAATACATCCTTGTATTTTTCCTAAGAATTTTGTTCAGGGAAAATACAACAATAGAGCTTACAGCCGCGTTAGTTGAACAGTACGATCAATCTACTAATACACAGTACTAGCTGTGCCGGTTTCACCCTCGTAGATTTAGTTGTATGTAATATATCGGTTAAAAATGGACAAAGTTTCATACAAACTTTCATCCCCTTGGGGGTAGAATTAATCAAAACCCTTTCTTAGCTAGGCATCCGCTAAGAAAGTCATAACATCTACCTGCATGCCAAATTTCAGCCCGATCCGTCCAGTGGTTTGGGCTGTGCGTTGATAGATCACTATGTCAGTCAGTCACCTTTGAGTTATATATATTTAGACAATATAGTCCGGATAGAGAAAGAAATAATAACTGTGTTGTATAGATCACGGCATACTTAGATATCGAAGTACTTTCAAGAGTGGTACATTAATCTCGCGTCAGCAAGTCTTGAAACGTGCGCCCTTATGCATAATTACATTGGATCTGACCGCCTCCCTTTGTGCCCACACAGAATAAGGACTTGCATATACCTACGTATACACTACCTACTTGTGTAGGTCCAATTGACGAGCCGACTTATCTGGGGCAGAAAGTAATTTATTTCTCTGAATACATGCTTTCTGAGGCTAAATACCAGGCTATCATGAAATAATAAAGCCATTTTTTTAAAACCACGTACGTATTAGTATTCATGTTTAAATTCTTTAAAATCTTTTCATCATCGATTTGATATGAAGCTAAATGTAACTTTAGATTTTTTTATTTTGGATTTGGATACACCGACCAACAGATGGCGCTAGTCGGCCCCTATACCGCAAAGACAAGGGAAGGAAAGATCGACGCATGAGGTAAGATCACGAGTAGCTCAGTTGGAATAACAGCACGGTTTGCACAGGTCGTGGATTCGAGTCCCACCTCGTGTTCGTATTTTTCCTTACCCTTTTTAAGAATTTAAAACCATTGAAAATGCTATACGAAGGCAAAACCATTTGGTTTGTTCAAATCGGGGCAAATAAATCATGTTCGGACATTAGCATGTAGCTATCGACGTGATGTGAGTACCTAACAAGACGAAAATATTCTTAAAACTGTACTTATTATTTATACTTATTATTATAAGTTATTGAATACCTACTGTAGAATTTGGTAATAAATATTTAATTCTACTATCTCACGCCGAACGACATCAAAGAGTCTTAAAAGCCAGATAAGTAAACTTAATAACTCTCGACATTTCCAGCAACTGTGGGACAATTTCCTTTAATAATTCTATCCGTATACACGGGTAATACAATCGGAGAGGAGGTATTACGGACACTCCACCATTATATCCGTCTTTACCCAGAACCGAATTAAAAAACAAACGGGCAAATAACGAAGCAATTACTGGCGACAAACGGTCGATGGGAACAGAGAAAAGAAATGACTTCATTAAAATCTTCCTCGTTTTTGTGCCGACCGACTACTGTATATACATGTATATACAGTATATAGATGTGGCTATACGTAAACCCACTGATACAATGCTACGGCTTACGTACATGGACACGAATAACGTGCTTATATATGAATCCTTAGTACCAAATGTTCCGTTGGGACTGTAAGTCTGACTATATACGCTTATTCGATTGCAACTACGAATAGTATCTACTATATCAGTGTTATTGTAACTAAAAAAAATAATTAAATACACTCTTTTATGAAATGTTCGTACGATACCAAAATTAATCGTCAAAGCTCAGTTCTTTACGCTCTGCTTAGACCGATGATGGTAGGCCCCTTGTTATATCACTATCATTACAATTAAGTATGAAATGTTATACCTTTAAACGAGCAAAGAACAATCTGAATCTCGAAAACGGCTCTAACGATTTTCATGAAATTTTGTGTGTTGGGGGGTTTAGGGGGCAAACAATTGATCGTTTTCACCATGTTTTCAGGCACAGAAAAACTCATAAAATATTATTCAACATTACATACGACAGTAAATTTCGCCGACAGCTCACAGTCGCCGGTAGCTCAGACGTGATAATGAAATTACCGGTTCGGTTTTTTTTTTAAAGTTTAGTCTTTTGCGAGAAAAAGAAACCGTGCACGGCTCGTTCAACCAGGTTCTGGACATTATAGAAGGTGTCTGTTGACTCTGGCAAGCTGTCGCCGCATGTAGTCCAATCATCCATATACAGAAGAATTCAATGTAAATTCCGGAATACTGGAACACTGTTAACATTATTTTCCGGACCAACCGGCCTATATTTTAATTTCGTGGTCCGAATACCCGTTCTGGAGGCATTTGATTTATGCCGGGAGGGAATCAATTGAATTACCTTTTGTTACTTCCCGCAAGTCCCTTTATTAGAGCTAATAAGTAGTCCAACATTGGATAATTTGTTATTGTGGGCTTTCACGTTGGCATTGCGGGATTAAATCGAATAACTTTTGAATTGGATGTGGTATTACTTTCCGGGAGTTGGTGTTGCTGTCAACGAATACAATATTCATATACATATTCAATATATTATACAGGCATTGTTACTTATCATATTCTGTATTCAACTTGAAAACTTTACAATTTATCTAAAAACCCAGGTCGTTTATGTACTCGCACAGTTACTCGCATAGAAACTTGTCTGTGTGCCTAGTGCCAGTTATTCACCACCGCCGTCACAAGTCACGTAAATGCAGATTTGTATAGGATCTAAACAGCGCCATCTGCCGGCCTAAAGATGACACTATTGTGATCCCATACAAATCTGCGTCAACGTGATGATTTTGAGAAAACTCGCTAGGCACTCTTAGCTCACTCTGGTCCAACATGCCGATTTATGTATCATATTAAAATTTCAAAACATTATCATGTAAAATCAAATGTACTTACGAATGGGACGTAATATTCACGAATGGAGTTACAAGAGTACGGAGTAAAGAGTCTAAATGTTCGCAAAAACATCGACAAGAAGGCCAGGTACATTTGATGATGAAATATTCATGCAGATACAATCTGCTGATGTCGGAGTGCACTGACCAGCTGCTGCAATATAACCTTTAAATCGACCGCATAAAGTTTAATTCGACCACTTTGTAGTCAGGAACGAGGGCAGCCTACATCAACGTTACGCGGGACCCATAACAATAAGCATAATCTAAGCGGAAGGGATTTGTTCGACACGAGGTTACGCAGACTGCGGATTACTCATGCGTTGTGCTGATTGCCTGGTCGTGTGTGATTACCTTATCCACGTTGTAAGCTCTTATAACATAAAAACAAAGTTATATTAAAAACTAGATGTGCCCAGCGGTTTGCAGGCGTTTAGACTTAATTTCATGGGAGAATTAATTTCGAATCACATAAAGACATTTCAATTTAATTTATCTGTTTAAATAGATAATATAATCAGTTTTTTTGTAATAGTATAAACAGTGGCAAAACAACTCCTACTCCCACCTAATGATAAGCGGCTACCGCAACTGGTACGCTTGCAAGGGCTTCACTTGTTCTAGTTCCCAGTCGATTTATCTTTCCAAATTCAATTTCTACAAAAAGGTTCTAAATGTAGTTTCATCTCACAAAATATCACTCAATCAAATCCGCAAAAAAGATCTCACAGTCAATAAAAAGATCCAAAAGGATAATTTACTTTAGATCAAAGTGTCGAATGAATCAGGAATTGACGGGTAGATAAGAAAACGGTGTGATGGTTCCTTTTACTAATAGTAGCTACGAAGGAGACCTTGTCAAAACTAAATGATAACACTCCGGTACGGGTTTTCAAAGGGGTAAGCAGAGGTGTTACAACACAAACTTTTATTATATAAACTTTTGATCTCCAACAAATAAAGGTATCACGAAGCGATAGGCTAGTGTTAACGTGACAGATGGTG
This sequence comes from Watsonalla binaria, assembly GCA_929442735.1. NCBI lineage: Eukaryota > Metazoa > Arthropoda > Insecta > Lepidoptera > Drepanidae > Watsonalla > Watsonalla binaria. Next base: position 9,197,421 of record OV838938.1, read on the forward strand.
AATTGGTGAGTTTATCACCAAGAGGGTGATAGGCACGACACATTCGTCTTTTGGATTAAAAATAAGCGAGGTAGACGATATAGTTATGTAAATTGGTTCTCAAACGAATGCTTTACTTAAGATGTTTACTGTGAAGGTATTAGCTAAAGAAAAACCTTTAGATAGCAGTGGAGCTCAGGCTAAGAGTGTAATGGGCGCGTATCAAACGCAAGGGCCTCGGAGCGGGCCACTCGCGCCGAGGGCCCATCGAGGCAGGCCAATTAGAGCTCAACCCGCGAGACACTTCACTCGCCGCTTATCCATCCCGTCTGGGGATACTGTCTTCAGTTCTCGCTCAATTGTTTTGTAAAGATTTATAAACACAAGTATCTTAATATGCCAATTTAGTAACGTTTGTCGAAACAGCATGCCTGGTATATTTTAAAACGTGAATGCTAAAAAGATGGCGTAACCTTCAGTTTTTTCAATATATTTGCAAGTAGATATAATACTATAACAATTAATATGTTGTCCAACAAATTTAATAATTTTTTTATTGAGTCGGTGCGGTTAAGACACTTTTGGCTTCATCTCAGGACTACTTATTCCTCGGAGAAGGTTTAATTTTAATTAGAGAAACTATCACCATTGTTGACCGCGTTGCCCTCAGCATTGAGGAATCCGAAGCGAGCAGAGGATAAACTATGAATTAAGTAAAACGTAACTTATGAACGTCGATATGAACAATCCTCTCCATCTCAAGCAGCTGTGTCTCGCGGTTTTACCAGCAAAGCATTAATAATATAATATTAGTTAACGAATTTTTCAAAGCATTCAGCTTCATAATTAGTACAGATAAAGATTTAGAATGATGTTCCTGTGACATGGGAGCTGCACCGTAAATGTATCCATTCCATAGATCTATCCATCTCGTATAACATTCATGTACAGTCTCATACATATTATCGCAGTTCTCGATCCGACCTCCTTTACACCTAGTAAGGAGAGACGATACTCAATTCAGATATCTATCATTATTTACCCGCTATCCTATTTCTGGCACGTTCGCTCTAATTGGCAGCGATAGACAAAATGCAGTAGATTAATAGTAGCCAATACCTAATGATATTGGGGTTCAGTTACCAATAACGGGAGCATTGACCAACATTAGGCGATACTATACTGCATTAATTTCGGAAATTTTTGTTACCAAAATTCTGTTTTGTTTTGTTTCAATTGAAATGTGAGAACGTCAATAGGGAGCTCAATACCTCATTAGGTTTAGAGATATTTCAATGATGCATTCGTGGATGGACACTTGGGTTACAGGGTTTTGAGTAAGGTCATATTTTTCTATTGGTTGCGAACGAATGCAAACTGCAGCGACGAGCATTACTGGTCCAGCATAAGCTTGCACTAACCCACAGTTTGCACATAAAACCGTCATAATAAAGAGATTATAACGAAACTGCCAACAACGACGGCGAGATATTATATCACCAGAGAAGTTTATCTGTGAATATGTATTAATGCAAAATAGAATTAAATCGCGATACGATCGGCGAGCGCGCCTCCTAATGACATGCAAGCTCCTTTGATGGCTCGCCGTTTCTTTGCGGCTGGTGGTCTACAGACAATGAATATTCATCCTCGTCCATTTTACTGTAATCAATTCCTTTATTTGTAAATTCATACATACGAGCTAATGAGGTCGACTCTATGTGTAAAGGACCATACATAAAAACTCGTGTATGGATGGCGTTGGGAAGAAAATAATATTCTATATTCGCAATTTAATGGAATTAATGTACGTTTATTTTCAAAATTACTGCAGTGTGGATGTCTGGATAAAGTCGATGATGACTGACTTATATAGCAACACACAGCCTAAAACCACTGATCCTAAGCATTTCACTATACCTACCTATTTCAGAATACCTTTTAATAAAAAGATATTCTGAAATTTCACTCTTAAAGTGGTTGAAAGTTGGTATGTGAAATCGTATATTTTAAACTTACGCGACTCCTACACATTTTGAAAACAAATAGGAATCTTAAACACGTTTATTATTACATTATTTTAGATACCTCGACGTTTTGAGTGCTAGGGATGAACTGAAAAAATAATTAAATATTTCATTTTCAAACTAAGTATTTATTTCCAATTCCAGATAATAATCATGATACTCTTTTTAGATAGAGAGCAATACAATAGCTACAAAATTATATTCTGGTGTGATCACGATTCCATGCGAAGCTTTTAATAAGGGTCTGATGCCAAATGAAGGTTATAAAACAATATAATTAATGTGGACTTAATTAAAACAATTTAAACATCAAAGAGAAAGGATGCGAAGAACGTCGGTCTTGTTCCTCCTGTAGATTCTGATAAAAGTAAACAGGAATACCTGATTTATAAATTTTTCCCGATAAGACGTCACGCGGTTTCACCCGCGTTGTTCTCGTTCCTGTGGGAGTACGGATTTAAAATACAGCTTATGTTACGCGCTGATAATGTAGCTATCTATTACTGTAAGAATTTTTCAAAGTCGTTCTTTAGTTTGTAAGTTTATTCGTTACATACAGAAATACGAAGCTTTCATCTTTATACTATTGGTTTAATTTTATATTAGTTTAGATACCTTTAGATTGTACGTTAAGTGACTGATTGAAATTCAACGCACAGCTTAAACTGATGACCCAATCATATTTAACCCAAAATACAACACATTTGTAACTAGCACCCGTAAAGTTAACATAAGAAAACGTGCCAATTGGGACGTTATCGTATGGCGTTATCTCTTTTGTTCACGTGCTTATCCCATCTGCTGTACTGGTCATTTACGGCGACAGATTTTAAACTTCGATTACTAGTGGTAAAATATTGCTTGGGCAGAGGGATAAAGTTGTAAGGAATCCAGTGCAATTTTATATCGATATTTCCATCTGCATACATCTAATTGCAAATGAATAGGGAAATAATAGGTTAATTAAAAAAAACATAGTTTCTTAGCAAAACCACGATATTTAAATTTTTGCGGGTTAGTTTGGAGGACTAACTTTACCTAGAATATATGTATGATCTCGTGGACATAGTTCTAGAACACAAATGCAATACGCATGAAATGATCAGCCTTTGTCAACATCTGTTCTCAACGATAAGATATCTACCAGGGGACCATGACAGCTTGTTAGTATAAAGCAGGAAACGTCAAGATGTCTGGGATTAATATAGCTCGCACGCTCAGTGAAAGGATTCTATTCAGTGTCACGATAAGCTTGATATCAAGTCGTTTGTTTATTTTCTCTGCCGTCAGCGGCTGATTGCTTTCCATTGTGCCAGGGGAATCCGCTCTGTCTTCATTATTTTCAAATGCACCGCCATTTTGAATTAGCTTCTGGAATTTTGCAGTGTATAATTTTATGAAAGTAGGCCTATTAGAAGACCTTATTTTAACGCGGTTTACACAAAGAGGGACCGGACCCTAATGCCTCAAGCGTTAATCTCAGAACATGAAAGGGTTGTCACGGAAAATAAACATTTTAAAAGCTTGCCATATCATTGTACGTTCCACAGTTTCTTACTATAGACAGAGAGATTTAAGCGGTTAACTCTCGCTCTGAAAAACTCTCGATATCTTACACTTTCATCAACTCTCATCAATTCATTCACGACTATACATTTGAGTTTATTTCTGTAGAATCCATTATCTTATGAGATAGTAATTATTTTTCGATGAAGACTCTGGTTATTTTTTGATTAAGTTTCTGTCTCCGTGGAAATTAATAAAAGTGCCCGAATAGTTTCGTATTATGGATAATTTCATAGTTGGGACAGAAGAGGATCACAAACTCAACATTGTCAAGCTGGACGGACCTGTTGAAAAAAGCCCATTGTGATAATATTTCGTAGTAAACTCGAGTGAAACTAATTTAGTTTTTCGACTTAATACATATTTCGTTATTACATTTTTATACATGACACACATACATATTCTAAAATTTTTAAATGTTTGGGAAAATACGAGGGAAGGAAATATTCTATGCATTGGGAGCGATCACGTCACGAAATGCTCAGTTGGCATCACAAATGCACTGTATTCAGAGGTCGTGGATTCGAATCCCGCCTCTTTATCGTATTTTTGCTTAACTGAAAGTATTTCACTCCAGTATTTCAGAAAATAATACACATTTTACTAAAATACATTTTAGTATTCCTCTATTCCTTAATGTATGCTCCAATACGTCTAATCTGGTGCCGTCCTATAAATAGATACACCTAGGTTTAGTGGTGTATTGTTCAATCTGTGTATCCCGGGAATTCCGGGATCGTGCAGCGTCGAGCTCACTAATCCTCTCAGCGTGTACCTCGTTAAATTGTCACATGGGATATCTGCTTACGTCACGATAGTCCCACGGGATTAACGGGAAGAATTGATTGAAACTGATATAGGTACCTGTATTTCGGGTTTGTCCGCCATTTTTGTAGTAGACGTGACGCGTCGTACAATATTTGTATGTCAAAAGTTAGTTCTTTACGTGACCGCCTTCCCATCTAGTGTCGATAGAAGAATTAATAAATAAATAAATGGTAAGAACGTTTCAAACACAAGCTTTCTAGTTCAATTGCCATGCTGTGGTAGGGCAGAATAAATAATAAGTCCGCCATTTTGGATAATCCACCATATTGGAATAAGAATGACGTTACATTAGCATACAGTATCATCCATCAAATAAACGTGTATACCAAATTTCAGCTCAATAAATGACTTAAAATACAGCGGCAAGATTCCACCCGGACCAACACACGTACATAGCTAAATAAAAGCCTGTTATCACATGAAATATGGTATGGAAAAATGTTGGTCTAGATCATCCGGAAGAAAGGAAATATTTCTTAAAACTTGATTGGAAGCAATTTAGTTATAAATTTGTTCAAAATCACAATTTTATCCTCCTTGTGATAAAGTGTTTGAATTCATCAAACTAATTGGGGACTAAGCGGGATGACCGTCTATCTATCTCCCTCTCCTGATACTGATAAATTGCCCCTAAATCTAGTGGATTTCTTTATAGCCAGTATTTTATTTGGATTTATCGGCCGATTAGTCTCGTAATACAACGGTGTCTCTTTTATCGAGACCACATAAACTACCTCTCTTATTAATAAACCCTCTGTCACGAGAGCATTTTGAAGCACCACAGTTTCTTAAACTTTCGTTGGAATTGTTTATTGTGATTTGTACTTGTAATTAAAAGGATTACTTTAGAGGATACAGCAGAATCACAAAATAAATAACAAGTAACGAACACTGGCGGCAATAATGCACATTGAAACTGTTCCTCCAAAAACGTCGGTAGCATCACCTCATGTAGATGCTTTATACGAAGCTAGTAAATTAACCTAAATTAGCGTAAAAAAATTACGTTCAAGGCAAGTTCCAATCTCCCTCATATTGAATTTTGAGAATAGGATACAATCCTTACACCATAATACCTATAACAGAAGAGCTTCTACATTCGAAAAAAATTAATATAACCTAAAAAATTATGAGATGACCAGCCCCCTTAAACAGCACCAGGGAACCGACTATGATCGTTTAAGCAGCAGCACCAAAATGAAACGTCAAAGCTCAGAAGTTCTTACGCCGTGGTTATACCGATGATGGTAAACCCCTTGTACACAAGAATGACCTCCTTAACCATTTGAGAGGGAGTTAGCGATAACAGTTAAAGATAATGTCTCCTTAATAGTAGACACAGGAATCCCTTCCCTCATCAAAAACCCTCGTCATGGGTTAAAAAAGCAACCCAACAAGAAACACGATAAATATGATACTTTCCTTAGTTCGTATCGAACATGGTTGTTATTCTAACAATACGTATATCTCAATGATTCACAAGATTCGAACAACAACAAGATTAATGTCGTTCAGGAACTTATCTCGACTGAATTAATTGGGGTTTCCGCGAATTTGTATGTGTATTGTGGCTATTTGAAGCGCTTATTATGTTCCTTAACGCGTTCACTGCTAACGACGCGTATGTGCGTCCAGCTGTTCGAGAATTTACGAAGAAGTTGAAATGTTAGCAGTGAATGTGTTAAGGTGTAATCAGAGGAACCACACACTTTTCAGCGAAGATAATGTAGTAAAGATGGCAAATAAAGCCTACGGCCCTCCAGTTATTACATAGAGTATTCCAAATAGGACGAATAGCAGTGTTTATGTTTTATCTATGGATATACCCTTAGAATCAGTGGTTCAATGTTAACTTATAGATATAGAGTAAATTGTCAGAGGAAACACTCTACTTCTAAAAAATATTGTCCAACCTTTAGATATAGAATAATTTCGAGGGACTTTTGAACTTCTCAAGAACAGTTACTAAAACGACTGTTCGTGCAATAGTTTTTCTCTGCAACTCCAACTTCCATGTACTTGTATACTATAATATTGTACCGCAATAAACGTTCTAAACACTGACACCACACTCCTCATTTCACAAAGGTAAGTGGTCATCGCAACCTATGGACCCTTGCAGCAGCAGCGGTACCTACTAGAATCGCGTGTGATAAACCTCGTCACATTGTTAAAGAAACCTACAAACCACGTACTTATCACCACCTCAAACTATGAGTATTTCAAGTACTCCCCATGAGATGTCCTTCTCAAATCATTAACCAACTGAACTCAATTCCTCCCTTTGTCCCACAACATTGATGGATTATCTCGTGAACGGGAGTCGACGTGACACGCAAAAACTTTCTCAGCAAACAATACAAATCAAACGGGAGAATACCAGACAATACGGGATGAACATATCGCCCGTAAATATGTGAAGCTAGAAAAAGTTTAGGTCCAGACACTGTGGTTTTGGAAAAGTTACAAATTCCCGCCTCGGTGGCGATTGAGAAAGTTGTCTCATTCTGTTTTGCGACCCTCTGTCTTTGGAACGGTGAATTGAAGTTTATAACTTGCTTCATTGATAGATAAATAGTACTCAAACGTTTTTGTGTCTTACTTGTGAGTAGGTTTGTTGAATAAAGGATGACTTAAGCTAGATCTTGACTAGCCCTAGCCGAACGTCGGGCAATGAATATTATGTTTTTGCAAATACAATTATTCCATTCGATGCTTCACAATAAAGTGACCTTCGAGAGGCTAATAGCCACCTTCAATTCATTCAATCAATTGAAATGTATTTCTGTTATGTCGTAAAAGCGGCATAACATTAACATTTGTGTATGTGTGTGTTTATCTGCCTGTACTGTCTCTAACGGCAATTTTCAATATTTTATCTGTGAATTAGGTGGCTGAAGATAAAAAATCTATAATTTTGTTCTTACTTTCATGGCAATAACTTATCGTTATTAGGTTATTGAAAGCGGCCGTTAAAAGGTTGGACTGATTTTAGCGTGATTCTGAGTGGCGATAGCTGTTGTTGCAAGAATTAATTTGAGTGTATGTTTAGTGAAATAAATGGAATTCGCGTGGAATAATCAGGCCCATGAAGTAAAGTTCACGCTGTGATATCTTGGAGCACAGGTTGTCAAACATAAATCATATATCCTTATAAATAGCACACATACACGCGTACCGCAAGTATTACCGGTAAGTAGGTCAAACCGCAGTAATTTCTTTGAAAATCTTCAGCCAAGGATGTTGATAAATTGATACATGGTTATGTTATGTCGAACTCTCGTTAGCAGAGTTTTGCTCACAAAGTAACACGTACTTGTGTGTCGACAGCCCAAGTTTTACATAACTTTCATATCTTTAGCTAAACTTTACTTTGAAAGGGATAAACCGATTCGTCATCTGTATCATTATCTACAGACAGACAGCGTTGATGTTATTATCTACATCTATAGACCAGATTAGGGATGTATAGATTGAGATAAGTCATTTAACAACCAAGCTTCAACTAACAAGCTCGTATCTGTTAGGGTTGTCGCAAATTCTCACTTGTTAGTTCATTTTAATGATTGGGTACGCGAAAGCACCCAATTAGCAACTGCAATAAAAACAGATTGCTTGTTTGTTCAGAATATATTTATTGTATCTTGTAAAATATTTAACATCAGTACCCCTATCACGGGTATGACACCATTTCGTAATCATACTCGCTAGCGTCACTCGCAATATTTGTTGCAAACCCGTGATAGGGGTACATGTAACCATCTGCAAGACGACGGGCACCGAAAACTGGACTTCATCGACGATAGCTGTGTTATTTTTAGTTTTATTAAAGCGGGGAAAATCCAACCCAAAAAATACAGGCGACGCTAGTTGGGAATGTAATATTCACCCTGGAACTTCTCCAGAGTATACCATTTTCCTCTGTATGTCCAATAACTGCTCTATAATAATTGGATAAACACAACCTTTACGCCCACTCAAACACTTATCGCTTTCCTGAAAACATGACGTAAGCATGACTGGAACACGATGACTTTGCACGGTTTCTTCCTGCAACTTGGGAAATACTTTACGAAAGTAATTTAGGAAATTTATGAGTGCACATTGAGGAACCAGTAAGAACATAAAATTATCGTTACACGATTCACAAGCGGTTGGTTAATTCTAGCTTGTAAAGTGTCTAGTTCCAAATGATAGTTGGGATTAGTTAAGACGTTAGGTGTCACGTACAGAAGGCAATTAAGGCATCATAACAAGTGAGGAGGTGGCGCGCTAAGGCAACTGTTACCGCTGAATGTCAATTAGGGAAACTTTCGCAATATGGAGCAGCGTGCTCGCCCCACGACTCGATAATGAAAACTTGGCACCGCCGCTAGGTTATTAGTTCCTAGTACATCTCATGCCTTCTTTTATTAAAAATCACGCGGAAAATGATCCTGCCACCGAAAGGTATCTTATGGGATCAATTCACACCTAATATAAAACATCTATAGAAATATCATAATATTTTCTATGACTAACAAAAAAAACTATTTCATACATACATACATATGCTCACGCCTGTATTCCCCGAAGCGGTAGGCAGAGGTGTTGTAATACCAACACCCACTTTTCACCGAAGATGATTAAGTGCCAACGTGACAGATGGTGAGTCCATCGCCGTCTCAGACACTTTACATTCGCAGATAAATAATAGCACAATTACAGTACTACAACTAACGCGGCACTCTGTCTGTGTTTGTGTAAAACCTTCCCGATCGAAAAAGCCCCTGTGGCTTTCGTCGCTATCTGGATGTGTGTTGGTTCCATATAATAGGTAAGAATCAAGATGTCTGTGTCTGTTGGGAGCAGCCTTCACATATGAATGGTTCCTTTATGTCTTAAAGCGTGAGGCTAAAGTTAGGAAACTGGTCGATCAATCTTGCTGTAACGCTCGCTGACACCGTGACGGATGGATGACTCACGCACGCCTAAATTTGATCCACAAAGGACTAGAGACGCCGTTATCGGCTATTACTTACTCTAGAAGAAATAAACATTAAGAGCCGTAAAGTTTAAGTTTCTCCCGTTCTAAATCCGGTGGGGACTTTACCTCGAGGATACAGGCGACTGGGACCGTTAGCTAACTGGAACCGCGTTCCCAGATGCCTGATCGGTTTTTATTTATTTTTATTATCAGGCGAGTAGGAACACTCGTAATTTTATAAGTCTCGTAGCCTCCTCAATGAAATACAATCCTGTGTTGATTCCATTGATGCTAATTAGGTTTGTAGTTCTAGTCGACCGATTCAAAAATGATATCAGGCGACTGGGACTGCGGTTCCAGTTCTTAGTGGTTCCATTCGCCTGTATCCTCGGTACCGCCAAATAAATAATGGTTCATTGTGCGAGTCACTCTCGGTGTTGGTCTTGATGATATGTGCAGAGTAGTACTTTTATGAATATGTCTCTGTTTATATTTATCGCGCTAGACGAATAAAAACATTCGCAGTCTCCCTATTTTTGCTGAGCGCTCATAACTCATCATGGCAGATGTATATGAAATACATGATAATTACATTTGTCCAATCATCATCCCCCTGACCTTATCCCATACATTGTTGGGGTCGGCACTTGATTCAACCCGATGTGGCTGATCACCTGATTTTTATACGAAGCGACTGCCATCTGACCTTCGCAACCCCTTTAACGAGGAAAATCTGTGATCTGGGTTAAACCAGTTGTCAGACTATTTTAGGCCTCTGACTGACCTGTAACGATTGCCAGAGATGATAAATTGGCAATCGGGACCGACAGCTTAACGTGCTCGGCACGGAGGGAACTCGGGCGGTCACCCATCCAATTACTGGCTAGGCTTAGGGTTGCTTAACTTCGCTGATCGAATGATATGAGCAATAGCAACTGTGCCACGAGCTCTCCATCCACGAGATTACATTTGTCCAATAAACCATTAAAATCAAACCTGGTGTTTGTGAGTCCGCTCGTGAATTTCCAAATATATACTTTCTCTTTTAGGGCATAAATTCAGAATTTACGTATCATTATGTTTTATTTATGCTTCGTGACACAGTTTATTAAACAACAAAGGTTTAGGTGAAAATGTTGAACAAAATGCAATTGGGTTCGGTGCGAACTTTCCCGAAAGTAATAAACAACTTTGGCCAAACATTCGAGGCCCATTTACACTGCTTGTAAATTATCTGGGAGATTAAGAGGGCTTGTCAGGATCGCAATCTGAAAAATACAGCGCTTTGTTTTATGTGGCCGACGCTTTGCTTCGGTCAGTAGATAAGCCTAGTATCCTTCTACTGTAATTTTTAAACAAGAAGTTCATATATGCGATGCGCGAGAGCGAGAGGTTAGTAGCGATCGTTGCGATTGTTCAAACATCTCGATCCAATGTTTTCAATCGCAGTCGATGATAGCGAGTCCGACTCGCGTGTAATCGCCACTCATTAAAGACGGCGCGATGCATCGCTTCGGCCGACGATCGGGTACATTCGGCTAGATTCGGCGCGACTCGGGACTAATCGCTAGCATCAAGAATCGAAACAATCGAAAAACCTCTCGATTGCTTGATAGCTAAGGCGAGTCGATGGTAAATTTGACTGACCGCGATTGGTACCAGTGTGGAAACATCTGGCAATCGTCCATCGCTAGTCTATATAAGCTTGAAGACATTAATTCGGTTGCCTGAAAACACACTACACAGGGTGCAGTCAGTCCGACTGATGATAAGCGGCTACTGCAATCTATCTAATCACCTACCTACCTAACCTATTCAATAATGCATAAAGTACGTTAATGTAATGATGGCTGTCGGCATTACGTGCTCTCCAATGCACAGTGATACGAATCTTGCAATCAAAAAATTCTAGTTTAAAATTCACCAATGTACGTGCTATGCTTATACCGTTTAATCCCCGCGCTGAGAGAGCTAGGCACTCCGCCAGAATAACGAATAGCTCGCCAAGATTCAATTTGCAGCACTCAGGCGCGCTAAAACTTGCCAAATGGTACAATCCCGTATGAAAACACCAGCGGCCACCCTGGTGCTCAGTTCAACTAACTAACTGTACCATTGGATTCGGATTTCAGCTCGTAGAGTCGGTTTGCTCTGAGCGGACTATTAAATTGTTGAGAGTTGCTTTTGATGGGGGACTCTTGCTTAACAGCCATATCATAAATATCAATATTATAAATAGGAGAAGTGAGACGACTCATTTAATTGTCAGATGATGATAGCATTTAAAGATTTAAGAAAACGCAACTGTGCGTTCTAAATGAGTGTGGTGCTATATATCTATATATAAGTATGTTGTCTGTCTCTCTGTGACCTCGTCTCAGCTAATCTGCAGAACAGATTTTTTGGAAATTTTGTTCTCTGTAGGGCATATGTGGGTGAAAAGTGAGAAAGATTTGTTTATTGCGGTTAAACTCAAAAACTAATTGACTGATTTTAAAAATTCTTTCTTCGTTATAAAGAGATTAACATAGGCTATATTGTTAATCGCATGTAATTAGGAATCCGGAGCGAAACAGCAATCGGAAGCTAGTTGCTAAATAAACTGAGTGAGTTTTCCATAGGATACATAATAATATATCGATTGCGAACAACTAGTTGAGTAATCGCGAAGGCGCACCCCCAAAATTAACTGTAACGCCGGTTGGATAAATAGTAGCGATATTCACTCGATAGGCAGCAATTCGAGCATCAAATTTAATTAGATACGCACTCCCCCGCGGCACGTAACATTCGACATCATCACCTCTCATTTAATATATCGGTGTAGCACTTCCATTGGTAGTTGGGTTGGAGTCTCATGCTAAACTACTTAAATAATTTTCAAAGTGTCATTTTAGTAATCATTGGTACATTTTATTATTGGTCAGTAATCTGTCATGTCTGCATTAGTCTGCTCAAAGTCTGGACTTATAGATAATTGGCCAAATTGGCATCACTATTTTTCAAATTAAAATTAAAAAATAACTTCATTTGTTTAGACTTTTAACAAAGTATTTTCAAATCGTCAGAACGACACGATTACACAGAATTATACATGCTATCGCCAGGTTCGGCAGGTTGCTTTTACTGAGAAGAACCGGGCAAGAAAATCAGTAATTACTCTTTTCAAAAAAACAATATTATACAATTTTGAATAATAAAATATAGTAAAAAAAAATATTTACATACATAATATAAACATAATGCCAAACGATTCAGGGAATACAGGCATGAGCATATGTGTGTAAAAAAAGATGAGGCTTTGACTGAGAATGTATTCCAGCGAATAAGCAGTAACTACCGCAATCGTTTAGTCAGTTAGATAATGCACTTTGCCCGTAGGCACTGAAAAATACTTATTGGCTTTTAAACAAGCACCCCCTTATGACAGAACATCAGCCAGGATAATCCTTGGCCTTAACATAGATTTATTTTCATATTTCAGACACAGTTTCTGTCCGAGTTTGGTCATGGTTTGCAACCATGTTTGGGTGAATTTCGCGATTTTCCGAGAGTTTTATAATTGTTGACGATTTTGTACTATCATAATATATCATCGTCATTACAGCTTGTTTCATCCCACTAGTCTAGTACTAGAGATAAAATTATAAATCTGTGTAATATGATATCTACACCCATTAAAATAAGATTCATTTACCGCCGCTATCTATCCCACATTTCATTGTGAACTGGCTCTTAAATTTAGATCGTCTCATCTGATTTTAATGACCGAAGTACGTCGCTGTTATCGTTTTTATTATAATGGAATGAGTAATGACGACGGGGCTTCATTTCAAAATATTTTTGTTTCCATTTGGAAATATTAACTTTACGATATTTTTCTAATTATAACCTTTGCTCCTGACACTTGTACGCCAGCTGCCTTCAGAATCTAATTGTATAGAATACATATTTTAGAACTGTCTGTTTGTCTGTTCCGGTTAATCTACGAAATTGTTGTACTGATTTTTACGACACTTTCAAAGAGTAAATTTAGCTACTTTTATTTTTTAAAAATCACTACGTTTCCGCAGGTCACCCATGAAATTAAAATCTATGCGGGTGAAACGTAACCGTTAGTATACCAAAATCAGGGAATATAATAGTCAAATGCCATTACATCAACAACAACAAAGTGACATTACCAGGAGAGTATGAAATAAACAATATGTATGTTTAGAGAGCACTAACAATGTGTGTAGGGCACTCGAGGCTTGGCCACCAAACAAATCAGTGTAGAGTGGCTCTCACCGGCCATGCGATCCGGGTACGAAGGGATAATATACACTCGTCACACTGCATGGGTTTTTTCAATTTGCTCAGCAAATACCTACGCTTGCATTTTATCAAGTCCCTGACGGTGTAACGACTGCGTTCTAATTTGTATTAGCGTTCTATGACTCCCTGGTACCTGGCAAATGTCACTTGCACCTCTGTAGCTGAAATCTTGGTACTTTCGTCGAAAAGATCTAATGATTACTAGATCTCTTGACATCTAATTAAACTTACGGAAATCGTACCGTCGAGCCATTTTGTTGACTTACCTGAAAAACAAAAGGAAAGTCAATTAGCACACAGATCTGAACAGGGGTCTACCATGCCATCATCAGTTTAAGCAGAACGTATAAAGAACTGAGCTTTGACGCTCCATTTTTGTACAGTAAATTCAATCTTCGAAGTTCTAACGTGCTTCTTAAATGATGATGGTTGGCCCCCAGGTTCATTTAGACCATAATAATAAAGTCCCTCAAATCAATAAAAATGTAAGCGCGCCGAGCCCGCCTTAGTGTCGATACTGCCCGGTCATCATAACAATCTGTTGACCGGATATTAAGCGGGCGGATCCAATCCCCAATATAAATTATATCATCATTCGTGAAAAAGATGATTGAAACCAACGAAATAACAACCTCACTACCCTTATTATAAAACGAGGTTTTAGACATAAGTATTTAGGGTTAAAGGTGATGAATATAACGCATCTACTTCTTACACTAGTCTTGGATTAAACCACCTTTTGTAACGACGGTTAATTTCTTTTACAAAAACGGGTAATTGGCTTGTGACTTGCTTTCCTTAGAAGTAAGTATTTATTTAACCTATCAGTACCTACCATATGGCATAATTTAATTAAATACACTTTGAGGCAATATGTTTTCACTGAATAAAATAAAAAACCGATGACAAGTTCTAAAAGCGTGTTGTTTTTACTTTATTTCTTGATGAGACAATCTGTAATAAAGAAAGGGCGATGTTTTTAATTATTCATGCAAGAGTACTAGGGCAGCATAGTGTCCCAGGAGGTTAACGGAGACGAACAAAATCAATACGCAATCAAACTGTCGCCCACAGAGTTGGCTGCAAATATTTTCCCATTCACAATTCTGGAAGTCGGTTCGGCCGTAATTTGATTTCGAGTTACGCCCTAAATTATTTACCATTTCCATTTCTGGGCCGAACGCCTTCATCCTGGTCTAAGGGTAAAGATACTTGTGGACGCACAGCGAGCCTTTTCAATAAATCATGTTTATTTGGTAAGCTCCCTAAAATTCCGTGTAATACTTTTGGACTGAATTGAGTAAATTAATTTTACGTTACTTCACGTTGACAGTAAGATGTCAGGGCAAACGTTTGGTGTGTTTGTCGTCATCTTCAATATAAACATGTGTACAGTACATAAAGCTATCTCATTCAATGGTAATATAGATGCCTCGTATACAAAACATAATAAATAGGGTCACGAGCGCGACAGGCTTTTAAGACGCCAAACCAATGAATAAAGTATGAGATGATTACTAGACTAGCAGCTCATGCTTGCCTGGTACAGGCGCGGTCGATGTAACATCAACCCAATAAAAATATTAGCTCGAGATGATACCAAAACAAGATCTGACTTACCTTCAGCGTTATCTATTAGATAACATTGTTTTATGATTTCAGAATGAAATATTCGAGAATGGTTCTAAAATGCTAATTATTGTAGAAGTGGAATATATACAAGTCACAGCTGAACAAATGGAGTTTAAGTTTTCGTGTGCCAGATTTTTTTGACACCACCCAAGGTCGAATGAAGCCTGAAAGCTTGCCCTGAGATGTGTAAATACATTTAAATCCCGACAAATAATGCATCGCAACGGGAATTTAGAGCTGATGTGTCCTGTGACCTGTTAAATATATCCTGATCGGAGCCCGAGCTACCAGGATCTCATGATACGTCGGGTAATTGCAACACACGGGCGGAGAGACAACACTCTGTGAGCAGCACAATATGGTGAAAACAAATTTAATGTTGCTCATATATTTGCTCGCTTCAAGACGTCGTCGGAAATTTCCCGAGAGGCACACGTACTAATATGTACTGCGATTTACAATACATTTATATCCAATGCTGGCATTTATGTTTCTTGCGATTGTGGATATTTGTTACTTGAGACTAAGTAATATATGTTTGTTTAAGCCTTGAATTGTCTCTGTGGTATTGTTACGACCACAGGCAATGATAGTATTATACAAACTATTATATTTTAATAACACCGCACTCGAATGGTTCTAACGAAATTAATGTCCTTATGTCCTCATATTCGACGCTAAGTTTAGACGCAAGGATTTAATTTGTTATCCTTTTATATTTAACTAGTGGACGTTATGCGGTTTCACCCGCGTACTACCCGTTCCCGTGGGAGTAAGAGAATAAAATATAACCTATATTTCTAGCTAATTTGTTACAGACATACTTACATACAAATCTTTCCTCTTTATAATATTAGTATAGACAGACTATGATCGAAGTACATTTGCCATAACACCGGCTTCTTTAAAGTTCCACTAATATAACAAATTAGCGTGCTTTCACATTTCTTTGTTATATTGTAAATTATATCAAGAATGTTTTCGATGTTTTCCTTCACCGTAAAGCACGTGGTGAAAAATCACTCAAAATCAAGATTCGAACTTGCGTCGCTTGCGTGGCAGGCGACCCCCTCGGCCACCACGGCTGATATGAAGCTGTGAATGACAGGCATTATGAGTTCAAATAGAAAATTTAAATTCAATTACTCAGAGCTGAAATATGTTGACAATGCAATAGATCAGAATCCCCGAATCCTTTGAGATACGCTTGTAATTTGTCTGAGTTACGTCGAACGGGCCCACTCTGTTCCCGAATCGCGTTAGAACCGAGACAGGATGACAGGAGACGAGACGGCACCTGACCTAAAATTATACCCTTCTTAATAGTTTTTATGGGTTTTAAAGTCATTGCCACTATTGTAGTGTGAATAATTTGAGCGAAACATCGTTTTGTTGAATTCAAGACTGTTCAGATATATCCATGTTTCCTCACGATGTTTTCCTTCACCGTAAAAAACGTGGTGTGAAATCACTGTACATAAGTTTTTAGAAAATTTCTTTGGTACAGGCCTCACTGGGATTCGAACTTACGTCGCGACTGGGATTCGAACTTACAGGCGACTGTTCAAACTATAAAAACGGCTTTTTCCGTCCGAATTAAATTTGTTTACACGACAGCTGGTCTGTTGCAACATTTGACAGATCTCTACTACACGAAGCGTACCTAGCTACCAACTTAAACAATTACTCTACCTTGTTAAAAACTGCATAAACTGCACTAATGAGTTTAACGCGACAACCTAGTTTATACTCTGACTGAACCCAGGTTAGGTTAGTAATATTGACAATTGGATTAGTTACTAAAGGGAACCTTACATATGGCGCCATACGTTAGCTAGGACGCAAAATGATTACGTTTTGTTTGAGTGGCATTTGAGCAGACTGCGGCCTGCACCAATGAGTTTTCCCTAAAACATAAGTGCAGTAATTTCACTCCACGTGCTTGACGGTGAATGAAAACATCATGAAGAAACCTGCATATGTCTGAGAACTAATACAAAGACGTATGTATAGTGCCTGAAACGGCGATTGACTCATCCTCTGACACGTTGGCACTTAATCATATTCGGTTAAATGGGGGTGTTGTTGTTACAACACCACTGCTTCTTTGGGGGTTAGAGTGAACATATTTATTTTATGAGAATTTGGTAAATTTTCTATAAGCAGTCTTCCTTAATCTTACTTCCTTTCAAGTCATATCTTCCTTCACATCAGTAAATTGGTAACGTAATACCGATTTAACAATTTATGAAACCAGATTATAAATGGCTACATTATGTTTCATACCAGGGGTGAATGTCGCGCAGGCTGTTGTTCACTTCAGCCTCATTTAATAACGCGCGTATTCAATATGAAAGTAAAAGCAGGGATATTAATTTGACTACCTGAACGGCGCCTATACAACATCGGTAAGTATAAAGAATTCAAGAACCAACATCTAGGAACAAATTTACAATTTCCGGAGCAAAGACTTCTTATTCAAAGCAGTTGAATACTTTAAATATTTAGCTTTATTAACGCCTTGGTCGGGTCGAACTGTGCTTAATCGATACATGGATACTACTTACTACGTACTTCATTGATCCAGTACTTATTTTCTTATTGATTAATTTAATGAAAATAACACAAGATATCATTTAATTATTTCTCTGTGGAATTGCGTACATGAAAATATATAAAATAAATGAAACCTTTCTAAGAGGATGAGAAATACGTTTATAAAGTTGGAGAAGTACCAGGCGCACATGACATTCAGGAAATGCAACTTACTCGTAACTAGCACGTTCCAACGACAATAAATTTCTCCCAATACAACTAACTTGTTTATGTCTACATACGGACAACTTTACATGTGATAAATCATATTAGATAGTTGTGCGATACGAACTCGGGTGTGTGTCAAAGTGAATTCCACGATTTGAATATATTAGGTTCGACGGTAGATCTTGTTCACAAAACTATCTTTAAAGGAGATCGAACAAAAAAGGGCTAGGTTAAGGAAACTAGTGATACAGAAGCAAAGTCACTTACGCGAATCACTCGACGTGAAAGCACAAATCAGCGATCAATCGGATCGACCTTCTATGTGAGCGGGCCCTTAGTCCCGCGCTGAAAGGGTTAGGAAATGAAAAGAAAACACCGGAGATGGTCCAAGTAGCGCACTTAATGGCTCGACCTTTGTAACAAAGGGCCACTGGTACCAGGGTTGCATAAACACCGGCCAGTTAACACGGCTATCCTTGCGCCCAAATTTTACGGTTGCAAAATTGAATAGGGGCGAAAATTCGAAATTGTTTTCGTCGAATCTGTAAAGCCACAAAAACTGTTTATGCAAGAGAGGGATGTTTAGGTGTATTTTTAAACACAGCCAGTGCCATCCACAGTTTACTTTTTATACCGCTGGGCTGACACGTGACAGTAGCACCCTGTGGACCACGCAACAGCGACATTGTTTCAAGTTTACTCAACAGGAAAATGGATACCATTTAAATATGTACCGCATATTATGCAAGCCTGGTATTTTCTCCTTAGTATGTTGGTAATGTTTCAGCGCTATATGATTTCGCATTGCAATAAACCTATAAGCATTACATATAGTAAGTGCTCTTAACGTTTTCTTAGCATTATTGTAAAGTAACCAATACTGAAATTCTTCGACGAGTAAAGCAGAAACGTGAACTTTTACAGACGGTCAAACAAAGAAAAGTTGCCTACCTAGGACATGTATTGAGACACGATAGGTACGAGTTACTACAACTAATTATGATGGGAAAAATCGCGGGCAAAAGACGTGTTGGTCGGAGGAAAAAATCTTGGTTGCGTAACATCCGGGAGTGGACGGGGATAGCGAGTGCATCCGAACTCTTTCGTCTCGTTAGAAATAGAATACTGGGAATACTCCAAATTGACTGCCAGCCTTCGTTAATCGGAGAGGCACCTTAAGAAGAAAGTTGTTATAACACCTCTGCCTACCCCTTCGGGTACTCTTCTGGCATGGCGTAAACATATATATTTTTTGTAATCACGTTAAGTAGTGTGTTTTTCTCATACCAGAATAGTAATAAACTTTTTTCTGAGTCAGTGTTAGTCAAAATGTGTGCAGCCTTACAGAACACGAAATTAACACGACGTCTACGTACGACATTAAAAATGATGTTTAAAATTATTCGCCCTTATCTTTGATATTTCGGCCCCACCCCGAGCCTTCCGTAGGATGTTTTATTCATTATCTCAGCAAGAACTCGACAACACCGAGTCTACTGGAGTCTATTAAAATCCCTGCAGAGTGAATTTTAAGCAGATAGATACACATTTAAAAAATCCGGAATAATTGGAGCATTATGGTTCATTATGGAAATATTTAATTAATTCATCATCGTGGTGGCCTTGAGGTTTGAGCAGTCGCCTGCGACGCAAGTTCGAATCCCAGCGGGCCTGTACCAATGAGCATTCTAAATAAAAACTTATGTACAATGATTTCACACCACGTGCTTTAAAGGAAATGTAACGTTACGCCTAGTACGTGCCGTTACATTTTACTAAATAATTAATAATTTATCTATTTTCTATTAAAATACTCATATTACTCCTAATTAGCTATAACTATACCCCTACTATCATATTATCAACTTAATTACCTATAAAACTAACTTAAAAGCTAATATTATCAAATACCTAAACTAATTATAAATTGAATGAAATATAAAATAGCTAGAATCGTGCACAATGACTCAATCCGAGCGTAGCATCGGGGATCGTCGGGAGCTGTCGGCAATGTTGTGCGCAGTAGCATGCGCACCGCGCTCTTTTGTTTTGCCGCGCATTCGCATCTCCCGCCACCACTGCGACGCGGGGCTTGGCGGCGTGTGGTCATTCCACTCGTCGTCGGGAAAGCCCGCCAAAACCTAACTGCTATGTACTAAACATACAATATATTTGTTGCCGATCCCGCTGGGGTGAGTTCCTAGTGTATTTTTATTAAGTGTAGCTATTAATAACTGTGTAGTGCTGTGCCCATCTTTGTAAATTGTTCTCTCTAACATCTGCTGGCTGAGGCTGCTCAGCAATGACTAGGTGCTACGGTTATAGGGTAGGATGCTGAGCTGCGACTAGGGCATGTCCGTGCATGGCCGAGTGAGCTAATGCCTGCTGTTCCATTCCAGGATCCTGGTGACATAATTACTCAACACTAACTACTGGCCCGGACCCTACATCTGGTGCAGTACCTGCCTCCGTCCAGACCCTACTCCTGGACCAGGCGCTATCTACCTCTGGCCCAGACCCTACCTCTGGACCAGTCCGCCTCCAGTCCAGGCACTACCCTGGACCAGGCGCTATCTACCCTCCTGAGGAAGACCAGGCTGCTCCCAGCCGGAACCTTAACCCTACGTCAGGCCAGTGTTTCCCTTCCTACCACCTACCTCTACTCACCACCACTAGTGAAGGAAACAGACGTTTAATAAACGAACCCACTTATAAATATTAACCACTCTTTTCATTTCCACACACTACCTATCCTGTACCCGGGTACCGAAGGCTCACCATCTATTCCCTCACCCGGGACAGTGGCGCCCAACTCTTGTGTCTCGTTTCCAATCGCTGGTGGTAGTGTTGTTCTCGCTCAGCAGCTCTCAGCTCAGCCTCACTCTTGTAAACGAGGAGGTGACTTCGTCAGCGAACTGGTACGTACTTCTTGTAAATTACTTGTATATTCTATGTTTTATTGTGTGTGTGTGTGTACCTACTTGTTGCTATTGTGTTGTTATTGCTACTAAAAATAACATAACTACTGAGCTAACTAAATAACACATACTTTTAGCTTACTGTACATGTTTGATTTGTGTTATGTAACGACGAGCTAACTTACGTAACATTTTATTGTACCTATGTTGTGACGTAACAGTTCGCAATTTTTAATTTTATCTACTTTGTGTTATTGCTTACTAAAACTAACTAAAAAGAAGTAACACTTTCTCGTAGTAGGTATATTTGTATAATAATAATTTCTAGAGAACAGATTTAAAACATTTTTTATTCTGTTATATTAAATTCTGTTAAATTTTATTTTAAATTGTTGTGATTCTAAATTCACATTTTAAAATTATTACTATTGTTTTATATAATTGTTCTTTTCTACAATGGGAACTCATTCTATTAAATATTTTATGCTTAAAAAGCATGAATTGTCTTATGAGGTTGCTATTCGTGGTGTTGAACCAGTTACTGATATGTTCGGTCTACGTAAACAAATGCACAGTGTACCGAACTCACCTATACTTAAATGTAATGCTGATGACATTAATGAGTCTTGCCTAGACCTTGTGATTGACTGTGATGCTATATTAAATTCTATCGCCGATTTAAACGCGTACGTCACTATTTTAGATACCAGTAGTTATGAACGCGGCGACGAGTTCCGTATATCTAACCGATGCTATGTTCTTCATAACCATATTTACCATCGCTTGAGAAGAGTGTTCAGTTCTGACCCTTCTATCATTGAACGGTTAAACTCCTTAAAAAATGAATTTTACTTGCTATCTGATAACATGCATTGTATATTCTCATTGCTACAAAATGCCGATTCAGATTTTGATTGGAATACTTTGCTTGCTAGTCTACCAGTGTTACATATTGAGTCGATTTCTCCTCAGTCTAACGACCTACCTGAAACGACTAGTTCTTCACTAACGACTGATTTATTTTGTGATACTACAACTGATCCTAGCATTGACTGTGACATTGACGTTGTAAATGACAACCCTACAATCGCTCCTACCTACTTATTTGATATACTACTATCAAACTCTATACCTAACTCTGACACTACTGAAAGTCACAACCCTACCGTTGTTCCTTTCAAACTACCTAACTCTGACATTACTGAAAGTGACAACCCTACCGTTGTTCCTTTCAAAATACCTAACTCTGACACTGCTGAAAGTCACAACCCTACCGTTGCTCCTTTCAAAATACCTAACTCTGACACTACTGAATGTGACAGCCCTATTGTTGCGTTCTTCTTTGTACCTGACTTTGACCCTAAATCTGAAAGTGACAACCCTATCGTTGCCCCCTTCTATGTACCTGACTCTGACCTTACATCTAAAAGTGACAACCCTACCGTTGGACTTTTCTCTATGTACTCGATTCTGACCCTAATTCTGAGAGTGATGACCCTGCCGTCATTACTATCTATTTACCTGACTTTGAGCATATATAACTATGTTTCAACTGAACGCAATATGAAAGACTGGCTTTTGATCATCTATTTTGTATTAGCATACTATCTATTACACTATATTACAGCCATCTTTGATAAAAGCTTGGTTATTATTTAAATGAATGTGCCGACACATTTTGCTTTTGATTTTGGTTGTATTTTTATTATTTTCTACTAAAGTAATTATTACTAATATTTTTTTTATTTAACTAGTTTTCCAATAGTATAGAGTAAAGTAAGCAGACGGATTTTACTTTACTTAGGTACGCAAAATCCTACTCCTTGTCGCCCAGTACTGTAACGTTACGCCTAGTACGTGCCGTTACATTTTACTAAATAATTAATAATTTATCTATTTTCTATTAAAATACTCATATTACTCCTAATTAGCTATAACTATACCCCTACTATCATATTATCAACTTAATTACCTATAAAACTAACTTAAAAGCTAATATTATCAAATACCTAAACTAATTATAAATTGAATGAAATATAAAATAGCTAGAATCGTGCACAATGACTCAATCCGAGCGTAGCATCGGGGATCGTCGGGAGCTGTCGGCAATGTTGTGCGCAGTAGCATGCGCACCGCGCTCTTTTGTTTTGCCGCGCATTCGCATCTCCCGCCACCACTGCGACGCGGGGCTTGGCGGCGTGTGGTCATTCCACTCGTCGTCGGGAAAGCCCGCCAAAACCTAACTGCTATGTACTAAACATACAATATATTTGTTGCCGATCCCGCTGGGGTGAGTTCCTAGTGTATTTTTATTAAGTGTAGCTATTAATAACTGTGTAGTGCTGTGCCCATCTTTGTAAATTGTTCTCTCTAACATCTGCTGGCTGAGGCTGCTCAGCAATGACTAGGTGCTACGGTTATAGGGTAGGATGCTGAGCTGCGACTAGGGCATGTCCGTGCATGGCCGAGTGAGCTAATGCCTGCTGTTCCATTCCAGGATCCTGGTGACATAATTACTCAACACTAACTACTGGCCCGGACCCTACATCTGGTGCAGTACCTGCCTCCGTCCAGACCCTACTCCTGGACCAGGCGCTATCTACCTCTGGCCCAGACCCTACCTCTGGACCAGTCCGCCTCCAGTCCAGGCACTACCCTGGACCAGGCGCTATCTACCCTCCTGAGGAAGACCAGGCTGCTCCCAGCCGGAACCTTGACCCTACGTCAGGCCAGTGTTTCCCTTCCTACCACCTACCTCTACTCACCACCACTAGTGAAGGAAACAGACGTTTAATAAACGAACCCACTTTATAAATATTAACCACTCTTTTCATTTCCACACACTACCTATCCTGTACCCGGGTACCGAAGGCTCACCATCTATTCCCTCACCCGGGACAGAAAACATCACGGGAAACCTGCATATTTCTGAGAAGTAATTCAATGACGTATGTAAAGTGTCTGAGACGGCGATGGACTCACCATCTGTCACGTTCGCACTTAATCATCTTCGGTGAAATGTGGGTGTTGTGATTACAACACCCCTGCCTACCCCTTCGGGGAATACAGGCGTGAGCATACGTATGTATGTATGTCATCATTAGAAAAACAAAGACGTGGTTGCCGATTGGATTAGCCAGGAGCCCTGCTACGCTAGCGACGTATATTCCATACTCACTGGTGACAATGAATTTTTCTAAAATGTGCAGTGATGTAAACACGAACTTTACGGTGAAGGAAACGTGCCTGTCGGAGTTGTAATCCAAATGTATTGTGTCTGAGTTGGAAATGTACTCATCATTTAGCAAGCGGGAATCTAACCATCTTGGGTAAAAGTGGGTATAACGAACAGTGCGCGAGCTTGACTTAAATGACGTTAATTTCTTAAAGTCCGATAGTTGTGGTGTAAATCTTTTTTCAAAGGCCTATTTTCTCAGTGTATATAAACATTTCTAGCACAATGTAATATTTCCACTTGTCAACATAGTTAATCAAACAAAACTAAAGACATTACGTACCGACCATCAATTCTTGAGTCCCGACTACAATGAATAACAGCTAAAAGCTCTCTGCTTGATGGAAATGAACATTGAGATGTCTTGACAACTATTTCTTTGTTAACATTTAGTAAATAGAAGCTTTCAAGCGAAATTAATTTGTTCTCTAAAGAGCCAAAGCTATGACGATTGTTCAAGATACTGACATGAGAATTATTTATTTTGTTTTCAAAAAGAGTGGTTACTTTAATATAATAATTGGTTACACATTGGAACGCTGAGGAATTTGCGTTGATATAGAATGCTCTAAGTATAGGTCTTGTTATGTTCGAGCGTCGTCGTTGCGGTTTGCGCTTTTTGTATGAAGACGTAAAACTTCCCACAATCGCCGCTTGGGGCGCTCTTTAACGTTCCCATACAACATGAGGAACATATGCAGGCGATATTATCAACGTAAAAATATGTTAAGTACAGGTTACTTGGGACACTGAGCACGCACATTTATTACCTTTTTTTTCTTGTCTTATCTTATATATATATAGAAAAATGTAGTAAATATCGGCTGGCACTGCAAACATATCCAGCCTTAAGGTCTTCCAGACTTATACAGAGTAAAGAAATCAAACAACTTATCACCTCCATGACGCAGATAAAATAACTTTAATTGACTTCATCATTAAATAATGGAGATACTTCATTGCATATAACATTTAATATCTGGTTGACTGAGCAAAAAAAAATTCGTTGAACGTCAGTCTCGAACCGGGGTACTCTAGTGTCGTTATCGCCCCGTAAGCTGGAAGCCTCACTGAGCTACCATAACTTGACAGATGTCGGCGAAATTTACTGTCGTATTATAACGATATTGTATGAGTTTTTCAGTGCCTGAAAACATGGTTAAACCGATGTTTACTATAAATGAAACCTAGCTAGATCTATTTTTTGCCCCTGACCCCCTACATGCAAAAATTCATGAAAATCGTAGGAGCCGTTTCCGAGATTCCGATTATATATATACAAGAATTGCTCGTTTAATGGTATAAAATTAAAGCAACTAACCTGAGCCCCACACTGAGCCCTTATCTTGCTTATGATCGATAAGGTATGTAATAAGGGTAGCATTTCTTAAATACAACTATACATTCAATTATTTACGTTTGAACATGCATGCATACATATGCTCACGCCTGTATTCTCCGTAGGGGTAGGCAGAGGTGTTTTAACAACAATACCCACTTTTCACCGAACATGATTAAGTGCCAACGTGACAGATGGTGAGTCTATCACCGTCTCAGGCACGTACGTGTTTAAATCACTTCTCAGACATATGCAGGTTTCTTCACGATGTTTTCCTTCACCGTAATAAAGCACGTGGTGTGAAATCACTGCACATAAGTTTTTTTAGAAAACTCATTGGTACAGGCCCAGCTGGGATTCGAACTTGGTCAACTGCTCTAACCCCAAGGCCACCACGGCTCTTATATAATTTAAATCAAAATTAAATGTAATAATCAATATCTTACTTAATTTCCCCCCGTGTCCTGTTCGTTCCAGTCTGTTTACTAAGTAACCATCAATATGTGTAGGAACGTGTCGTTCCATGATCCTTAGATCTCAAATCAAAAAGAAATATTAATATTAAAATGTACATTTTTTCAGCATTTACCTTGTCAAATTAATTTACTTAAAAGCAAAGCGAGAGATTCATATAAAATCTTACTTTCCCGCCGACGCAGAAAAAACATGGAAATTAGATTTACAGCGCAATTTATACTTTACACTAGGGATGGGCTCAAAGTGGAATTATGTCGATAACGTGACATAAAAGGCAAAGGAACCTTCCTAAAATCAACATAATCATCTTTCAGAGTCTATTCCTTAAGTATTTTCTATAATACAATAATAATTCAAATTTAAATCAAAAATTACATATTTTATAATGACGGATTACCGAAAAATATAACGCACCAAAGAAGGCCCATCACTCCAGTTGTTAAATCATGCAGGCCTTGTTAAATATGTACCAGGGAATCAGAAGAGAGTGGAGTTATGAAATATTCACCTGTTCGCGGAGCACCCCGACGTTCATAATGACGTCATAATACCTACCTGCTAATAACGACTCGGGCTTACCACAATCGGAGCTGCTCGTTCATTCCGCTCTTTGAACCTCAAGCACCGTTAATTATTGATAGAATAATTTAATTAATAATTAATCCCTTTCAGATACCGCGCTGAAGTAATTATATTGATGTACAGTGATTTCACACCACGTGCTTTACGGTGAAGGAAAACATCGTGAGGAAACCTGCATATTTCTGAGAAGTAATTCAATGACGTATGTATAGTGCCTGAGACGGCGATAGACTGTGAAAAGTGGGTGTTTTGATAACAACACCTCTGTCTACCTCTTCGGGGAATACAGACGTGAGCATATGTATGTATGTATGTAATTGTATTCTATAAAAGAGCTGGTTTTTCATCATTATGAGCTAATTTGATCTTATTTACGTCGTTCCGGTTTAATTGGTGTATACTCTAGCCCTCACTCACATTTCACCGAATATGATTAAGTGCCAACGTGACAGAGGGTGAATCCATCTCAGTCAATCGAGGGATCTAGAATGAAATAGAGCTCCAATTAGCCTTGATATTCGGCGTGAGGCTTAACCCCCTTTGCCTTGTTTTTACCACGATGAGTTAAGTTCACGAGCGATGCACTGAGCAGCTCACGTATAGCTCAACAGCTGCCAACGGGCACGTACGCTCGTAACGCAATATCGCATTTTTACGCCGACGCATTTCTCTGCTCTCCCGGTATAAATCACTTCAATGTTATGATATACCGGGTACATGAAATTGTGTCATTAATTTTCTTGTGTTTTTCTTATTCGTGTGAATACAGCACAAAATCACTACGGACATAGTAAAAAAGGTAAAGGAGCCGTGGTGGCCTCGGGGTTAGAGCAGTCGCCTGCTACGCAAGCGACGCAAGTTCGAATCCCAGCGGGGCCTGTACCAATGAGTTTTTCTAAAAAACTTACGTACAGTGATTTCACACCACGTGCTTTACGGTGAAGGAAAACATCGTGAGGAAACCTGCATATGTCTGAGAATTAATTCAAAGAGACGTATGTATAGTGCCTGAGACGGCGATAGACTCACCATCTGTCACGTTGGCACTTAATCAAATTCGGTGAAAAGTGGGTGTTGTGATTACAACACCTCTGCCTACCCCTTCGGGGAATACAGGCGTGAGCATATGTATGTATGTATGTATGTACATAGTAAAAAAGTTACAGTAGTGATCGCCATATGATGTGAGTGTTTCTAGTTGTAGCTAGTTATCGAAGTCCTGAAGGATAGCATAACCTAACTGATTTCCAGATGAGGTTATTGTATTATTACCCCTACTACCCTTGTGATATTACAATGTATGACACATATACTATATTATCAAATCTTCAAAACGACATATTACATTTTGACAGGACCTAAATAAAACAGTAGGTATTTTTTTAAGATTGACAACCCTTACGCTCAATGGAGCAAACGTTGTTATTTAAAAAATAAGGTCTAGTTTTGTGAAAAACAGATATTTCAAACAAGGTTTTGACACAAATACTACATTGTGTAAAAGCCTGTGTTGTTGCGGCTGTCACGTCACAGAGTAGATTGACAATTCCTGCTCGATGCGAGCACAAAATCCACACGATATTTCCAAACTGAATTGAACTGAAAGGGGCTCCGCATACGGTATCTACACACAAGTAATACGTGTGCTGATACTCCTACTCTGGGACTCTTATACGACTGGATTTCTATTGAACGTATTATATATGCGCATTGATATAAGGCGGTGAACACAGGATTTGCAAACATTTGCAACCGACTCTGCTTTTAATCACTTATTTTCAACTATAAGTTGGTCACTAGGTGATTGAGCTTGAAATGCCAACTTGGTTACTTACCCTTTTCATGTTTGCTATCTTATACCATTAAACGAGTAATACTTATATATATAGAATCTGAAACTCGGAAACGGTTCCAATGTGGTTTTTGACATTTTGTGTGTAGGGTTTTCAGGGGCAATAGAATGATCTAATCAGGTTTTATCTTCAGAAAACATAGTTTTAAACATGATTTCAGGCACTGCAAAACTCATACAATATCATTACAAGTAAATTCCGCCGACATCTGACAAGTTATGATAGTTCAGACGTGAGACTTTGGGCCGATTACGAAACTAGAGTACCCCGGTTCGAGACCAAATAGTAACCGGTTTGATTTGTTCCTTTTTTTCAACAAACATACATTAGTATATGCTCCCCTCTATATCCTACGGGGGTAGTGAATGTCAAGTTCTTTCTTTTGTGTGAAAAAATAACGAGTACAGTTCGGTCAACCAAGTACTTATTATATTAAGAAGCGTAACTGCTAAATATCCGTCACAAGTTATCACCGCTCAGCAGTATACATACAGAGACAGACTCATAGAATGACTACTACTGTACTCGAGGTCAGCATTCATAGCACCCATATTTTTTTAATTTTTGAAGTTTCTTATAACTATGCAAAGAATGGTGAGCCGCCTGCAACGCAAGCGACGCAAGTTCGAATCCCAGCGGGGCCTGTACCAATGAGTTTTTTTAAAAAGCTTATGTACAGTGATTTCACACCACGAGCTTTACGGTGAGGGAAAACATCGTGCATATTTCTGAGAAGTAATTCAATGACGTATGTAAAGTGTCTGAGACGGCGATAGACCCACCATCTGTCACGTTGGCACATAATCATCTCCGGTGAAAAGTGGGTGTTGTGATTACAACACCTCCGCCTACCTCTTCGGGGAATACAGGCGTGAGCATATGTATGTATGTATGCAAAGAAGTCAGTTTTAACAATAGCATTCACTTCGATTGAACGACTTTGATTTGATCAATGATATTAGGATCTTCTATGTTAATCCAACTATGATGCGCCTTATGCTTGTTCGCCACCTTAGTGATATATAATATTTCAGTTTGTTAGTATATTTGTCATTGTTAAATCTAGTTGAATAATGCTCCATTATGCTGGTAGCCCGAACAGATTCAAACACAAGCCGGGCTTTGCGTAATCTTACCATTTCCGAACAATCTCGGAATTAAGAGTTTCTGCGACTGTAATGTATTATTTAAGAAATCCGTCGCTCCATTTTTAAGCCTAACATTAATGGTCTAGGGAATATTATCCGTTCTTTTAGAAGGAATGAAATATCGAGTAAATATCATAGGGCGGGGACGGGAAAGGTAACTGAATTACGGGTGTTCTGCGAAGTGCCCCTGTCGGGGACGGGTAGAGTGGTTTTTAATTTTCTATAGCTTTAGACTCTGTACTGTACTTTCATCTCGTATATACAAACATACACACAGATTAATAATATTGTGTCTGTAATTACAATTAATTACGATACGTTACGATTACGATCATTATGCATTTATAATGATCGTTATGTATGTACATCGTACTTACATAAAAAAAATTGTTCTCTGTTTATCTGTTCGTCCCTGACAATTTTTGAAGCGGCTGGATCGATTTTGTAGATAGCTAATTTAGTAAATATTAAGAAATAAAATAGCTTTAGTCGAAATAAACTAAGTCGAAGCAGGTGAAACCGCGGGACACAAGTAGTTTATAATAAAACGGGAAAAATGTGCCATCAGCTTTCAGATGAGTTATCACCGACAAGGTATCCAACACAGAAATATTTATTAAATTCAAACCTAGTTCCTGATATTATCGCGTTCAACCAAACAAACAAACAAACAAACAAATAAATAGATAGATAGATAGATAGATAGATAAATGTTTATTTGCCACACACTAATAAGTTAACACAACAACACTTCTGCCTACCCCTTCGGGGAATACAGGCGTGAGCATATGTATGTATGTACTAATAAGTTAAACAAAACTACAATGATGAAGACCTACAAAATAGACATTAACAGTAAATGAGTAAACGAATACAAGGAACTTAGGTGTAGCAATATGACAGTGCGCTGCAGTGGTGCAAATAGGCCATGGCTCAGTGTATCGGTTTGCTCTTACGACTAAAACACTGTTATTCTGCCACCACCCAAATTCAACTAAAATTATGCATATATTAACCAAATAGCATATATTAAACACTTCTTTATAATATATATTTATAGTATTGATTTAGGACACGTGATCGTTGTGCGATCGTTATGTGACGTGTGCCATCGTGTTCGTGTACTACTGAACAGCTGAACCGATTATCCTGAAATTTGGAATTGATACAGCTTTAACCCCCAAACACGGGGAAAGTCAAACGCGGACAAAGTCGCGAGTAAAACGTTCTCGAAGAGACTGAAGACTTGTAAGAAAAATAAGATAATTATCTTGGAAATCTGGAAATATCCAAATAAATTGGACATAATAAGATAATAACGTCCAAGATTGGAATAAAATGTGAGCTGAATAGAAAGAGTAATGAATATAATGATTACTTGCTACATCGGAGACCTCATAATAATACATGATTGGCTCCTGCTGGGTTGATTGAGGCTCCGATAGTCACTCGACATGATTAAATAAATAGAGACCAAGTAAATTTCTCCTTTCATTAATATCTGACACAGCTCTTCGCTGTTCCTAAGCCCCTGGTACTATGATTTAGCTTTACGAGTCTAGGTTTTACTTCACAAATCATGTCTGACACAAACGTCTTCAATTTAAACTCCGTAACGTTGTCTCAAATCGTTTGAATCAGTCAAACCATTTAGGTATCCTGTATTCCATAGGCTAGATAAATTCACATCTTTCAGAAGATCTCAGCCTATAATCCTACCTAAAAGTGTTCCTACGATGAGTGAGTTCAACAGGGCCTGTAGACAAGTAACATTACCCTCATGCATCGCTAAAAAACGATACAAAATGCATGAGAATGACATATGTCACGTGACTGAATCCCATTGGCACTGTACTTTTGCTACAATTAATTAATCTTAGTTTGATCTTTGCTTTGACTGGCTGGAATTTGCTATGCTCACAAATATTTGTAATATTTTAGTTATTATATTTAACAATTGAGCATTTGAACTGTGTCCATGGGCTTATTCATGAGATAAATACTGTAACCAATAACATTGTATAATATATATATTTTTTAAAGAGTAATTGTTGAGTTTCTTGCCGGGTTCTTGTCAACAAAAGCTACCTTCCGAATCCGGTGGTAACATTTATAATCATGTATAATGTATTTTGTGTCCTTCTGACGATTTGAAAGTACTTTGTAAAAAGTTTAATCAAATAAAGATATTATTAATAACAAAACAAATAGATTTGATTAATGGCATTTCCATACAATTTGTATTCCTTCTATCATGCGCAAGCGCGAAAGAATGTTATTTCGTCTACAGTTCTCTATGGGGGGACTGGATGCAATGCTGTACAGGTAAGTACTTAAGTATACAATATTCTTTTGGCACAGATATTCCGTTGTTTATAAGAATGACACCAAGCAAGTGACCACACTAGTGTACTGGTCAAATTATCATAGGTATACTAATATACTGACCGCTTATTATCAGACAGGCTGCACGCTATTCATGCAGCCTATGCCGCTTTTTGCAAAGGACTCGTCATTCGTCACGCTGGTTTAATCCATATATGTATACAGATATCAACCAATTTTTATAAATATTCTCTGTCGGTTGGACAGATTTAAACGGGACTTTCACTGGCAGATAGCTAATGTGACAACGTGTTGGTATTTAAAAAAAACATTTAGGTATAACGGGTGAAACAGCAGGGCACAGCTAGTTCTTAATAAAATATGATAGATGTGAAATAAAATGTATCTTATTGGTTTGAATAACGAGCTGTCTCTATTTAGGTCCTCGTACATTTCAAGTTGGCAGATACGATCGTCGGATAACGGACTACGTTGCGCTTCTCTACCACTTCAAGTTTATTAGCATCGTCAACTGAATTAAGATAAACTTCATCTAGTTGACTGCTACCTTCGCTCACAGACAGCTTTTCACGAGGAATATTGACATGATTTCATGTAAGATCTCATTTATCGCACAAAATTCAAAATTCAAAATATCTTTATTCGATTAGACTTTTTATAAGGTACTTTCAAATCGTCAGATAGACGCGATTACATAGGATTATACACGCCAGGTTCGGAAGGTTGCTTTTACTGAGAAGAAACTGGCAAGAAACTTAGTAATTACTCTTTTAAAAAAAAAAATTACCGCTTTGAGTAATACAATATAAATCATAAAAAATATATTTATGGACACAGTTCCAGTGCACAAAAGTCGATATAAAAAAAAAATTAAACTAACAATAAGTACTACGAATAATTGTGTAGCTTGAGATGACCAGTCCCCACTAGCAGCACCTGTTCACAAGTATGACGAGAATGCCAGCCATCGCCCTCCGCAACCATTATAGAGGGAAGTGAGGAATTGTATGTATGTTTGTAACGAATTGACTTAAGAAGAACTGGACCGAATTTTAAATTAAAGAAAATTAAAAATATGTATTCAGTTTTGGCCCTGGTAAGACACTTATGAATGTCGAAAATTTACCACCGGTTCAGAAACTAGATTTCTGAGAAAAACCGACAAGAAACTCAAGAATGCTACACTATCATTGAGTAATATAAGCTATATTTTATCACCAGTTTCACCGATTTAAATGTATGTACCGTATATCACTTCATATGCATTTAGTGATAACTGTTAATTTGGAATTACAAACAGACACTTCAATTTTACCTCTATAGATGTGCTAGGGAGACGATAAGTATAGCAGGGCCTACACGATCTTTTTGGCACATGTCTGTATTAATCGTTTATATTTTAGTTATTACGTCGTTACTCCCCTAGACGTGGAGATATGTCATGTGAAATATTTGTATTGTTTATAACTTACCGAGAATGCCTTGAGGAAGACGAGACACTGTATGATTCCTTCCATGGTATCCCCTGTGAGGCAAAAAGTGCCGGTGAGGTGACGGCCTTTCTTGTCGCCGAGCGCGGGCGCGGCGGCGAGGCTAGCGTGCACGAGCGCGCCGCGGGGGCGAGCGTCGCGCGTGGCGCCCAGCACGCCGGGCAGAGGCGCGCCTTCCATCAACCGGGCTAGCGGGTCCATTCCCGCCGCCACTCACGTAAACATCACTTATATTAAACCACCATTTCACTTTCACCAATCTAATCCACACAGTCAACGTTTGAGTTTCAAGTCTAACTTCAAAATACTAGGCGCGCATATAACAGTGGTAGCGGTGCCTAGTCCGTATAGACGGCTTAGGGGCGTTCACAGATTTCGATTTTCGTCGATATCGTTGGCAGCGAGGAGAGCGTGATGACTTGATCCTTCAAGTTCCTCTGGGCGCAGTCAGCGCACCGACACGGGATCTGGGCGAGCGCCTCATTGATCATGTCGTTGAAGATGTACCGGAACACGCCGTACACCACGAATAATATTCCAATTACCTCGTTTATATCCATACTGAACTCTCCCCACTGGCACTAGAAGCCTTACGGGTGTATCCACACGTTATTATATCGTCAAACATCAATGGCATTTACGAAACGAGGCAAAACAGAATATTAATAAAGTGTCGCTCGTTTATCTTTTTAACGGCGAAATCGAAGCGTCCTCGAGGTGATTTACATGCAACACGCGCCCATTCATACAAACATTTCAGACATCGACTCATTTCCATACAGTAACATCCGAACCCTTTTAATAAACGGGGGACATTAAACAAACAAGTCGAATTAATATTTGGCTTATATTAAAATGGCTGCGGTTAATAGGAGGATTGATTTGCACGCAATGTTTTACAAACCAATCAACCTTAAAGTTTTGGAAACAAGCAGTGCGTAATACGGCCTACAGATTTACGGCTTGGAAACGACGAAATAAAACAAGATTATAAGCACTATGAGATAGAATTTAAAGTATAAGATAGCATTTTAAAATTAAAAGACTAAATGTAGAATCATGGACGAAACTAAAGTTATACATTAAGAAATAAAATTAGGAGAGTTTTTTTACTGAATAAATAAGTAACTCAAGAAACTGGATTCGATAACTAAAAACTCCTTATATAAACCCCATAAATATCTGGAGCCTGATAAGAAAACACATGAATAAGTAAATCCTCCAAATTAATCAG
Source organism: Watsonalla binaria (assembly GCA_929442735.1). Classification (NCBI taxonomy): domain Eukaryota; kingdom Metazoa; phylum Arthropoda; class Insecta; order Lepidoptera; family Drepanidae; genus Watsonalla; species Watsonalla binaria. The sequence continues at coordinate 9,232,121 of OV838938.1, forward strand.
GGATATGATCCCAGCGGTGGGATACCGGGGAAGAGTAACAAGTAACAACACACTGATTCCTGCTGATTGCCCTCATTGTGTGCGGATTCTGGTTTTATCTGGCAGGAAGGCGCTCAATCACGACGCATTCAATCCGAGGCTATACATTTAAGGTACGTACGGCTCAGACAATGCCAATGGGGAAATCGATAGGAATCCCCTTAATAGTCCACCCATGTGTGACGCGACAGGCGTGCAAGGAGAAAATGAACTAAGAGCTAATTGAGCTTATACCTTTGAGATGAATGATGCCGATAGATAGATAGATGATAGATACAGGCGGAGAGCCGACATTGTAGTAGATACCAACGCTTTTGATTGATGATGCTGATCGGTTTTGTGCATCGTTTCACTATAGTTCTCGACTTCTCTATATGTAAGCCTATTATTGTAGGTTAGCTAGGATTATATTTTGTTCCTGTAAACATTGATTTCTCCCTAAAACATTTAAGCAAAAATCCGATAGATTAAATTTTCTCGCGGCTCTCATGCTCAAGGCAGACTGGAGAGCAGCGGCATGCATGTAGAATTGTAGATATTGATGAATGTGAATGAAAGGTAGCAGGAGCCGTATCATACGGATGGTAGTTTGATTACGTATGTAACATGTATATATAAGTCAATGGAGTTAGTTAGGTCCCTCGATCTTGTTTGTCTACTTTCAGAAAGAAACGGTGAGACAAAGCCCTTTCCCGCATTAAGATCTCTGATACCTATTGATCAATTTGCACCTCAAACTCTCTGATTAAAAAACATCGCCTAAGATAATCCTTGGTTCAAAAGTAGCTCCATCTCTTTTTGTGATATGGAATTGAAAAGGGATGACCGTGGCTTTAGTACGAGCTTGGTCTATTGGTTTCAATCGTGTTTAGTAATAAACCGGAAAGTATTTTTTCGTTTCAACATTAAATACGATACATTGTGGTATACCTTAATCTTACTAAAATAGCCTGTCACTACCCTTAAGCTTCACCATCTTTAAATTCCTTGTGATGTGCTCCTGTTTTCAGTACTAGTAAATTCAGGAGCCCCACGTCATGTAGCAGAAGCCGTCAGTCAGACACCAAGTCCAAAGAGAAAAATAAAGGTACAAAAGTACAATACAACCCACTTTTTCCTCCCACATCGCTCGTGAAATATTTTTTTAACACAACTCGTACGCTCACAGCGTTATTATATGCGAAAACACTTAGCTATGAGCATTCTAAGGAAATGTATGCCACTTTTATGAGGTAGTAACATTTAAGTTCGGTAATTCAATTATTAGCAATCGAGGAAGACAAATTCATATATGTATGTATAAGAATCTAATAAGGTCTTTATTATAAGAAACTTAATTATAAGGAGAGCCGTGGTGGCCTCGGGGTTAGAGCAGTCCCCTGCTACGCAAGCGACGCAAGTTCGAATTCCAGCGGGGCCTGTACCAATGAGTTTTCTAAAAAACTTACGTACAATGATTTCACACCACGTGCTTTACGTTGAAGGAAAACATCGTGAGGAAACCTGCATATGTCTGAGAATTAATTCAAAGACGTATGTATAGTGCTTGAGACGGCGATAGACTCACCATCTGTCACGTTGGCACTTAATCTATTTCGGTGAAAAGTGGGTGTTGTGATTATAACACCTCTGCCTACCCCTTCGGGGAATACAGGCGTGAGCATATGTATGTATGTTATAAGAAACTAGCGACCCCGCCTTGATTTCGCCCGGGTATAATATAGATAACATATATTTAAGCCTTCCATATGAACCGCTCTGTCAATTGCTAAAACTGCATTAAAATCTGCTGAGTAGTTTAAAAGATCTAAGCGAACAGCGGAAGGGACTTCACATTATACTATATAAATAAAAGATAATGTGTTACGAAATCCAATCAATAAGCGCTTAATAAAAGCCTGAGTACTTAAGTGAATAATAACCTGAATCTTCTTTGTTAAAAGGCCTATTAATTTTAAAAATTAAAATCCCAAATTTATTCGTAACGTTTTTAAAGATTAATCGGATTGAGAGATTCATACTACGAAGAGACGGATGTGTATTACACTCTGGCCCGCCAAAATATGTTCCGAATTCTTGGTGATTTGTTGTGGCCTTCACCAAAAATCTTCATACACTGTATCCCTAAGTACTTTGCATAGACTTCTACGTATCAATAGATATATATAGTCGAGAGTCAAAGTCAAAAATATCTTTATTCGATTAATACTATAGACTTCTTACAACGTACTTTCAAATCGCCAAAATGACATAATCATACAGGATTATACATGCTACCGCCAGGTTCGGAAGGTTGTTTTTACTGAGAAGAACCAGTACATAATGTATTACACCAAAATATATATTTGTATGGCAGGTTTCTTGTTATTCCGTGCCAGAGGGTGTGGGGTGATCGTCACCAATGTTGAGATGTTATTAATGTATTCGCTACGCGTGATAAATTGACACGCGATCCATCATGGCGCATTTGTTATTTCGCTATTTACGTGTTTGTGTGCGAGTACCGATGAATACATTGAACCCAGATCAGAAGTCTTTAGAGAAACGTTATACTATTAAGGTCAGAGGTGGCTTGGAAAGTAACGAGTTACAGACAGAAAGGTACATTTTATAAGTCAAAGAAACAGAGACAAATCCTTATATATATGGATGTTTTACCTCGAATGAGCTTAAGTTTCTTAAATTATTTATTTTGTATTCTTTAAATTGTATAATATTTTGAAAAGAGTAATTACTGAGTTTCTTGCCAGGTTCTTCTCAGTAAAAGCAACCTTCCGAACCTGGCGGTAGCATGTTTAATCCTGTAAATTACGTCATTCTGACGATTTGAAAGTGCTTTATAAAAAGTCAAATCGAATAAAGATACTTTTGACTTTGACTTTGAATTAATCTCGAAAGAGAACATAGAATGGTTTCTCGGTGTTCTGTGGTACAAACTAACATTGGTCGAGAAAAAAATGTTAAAGTATAATAATAAATATTGAAGAGCTCGTGGCACAGTTGCTACTGCGCATATCATTCGATCAGCGAAGTTAAGCAACCCTAACCCTAGCCTGTAATTGGATGGGTGACCGCCTGAGTTCCCTCTGTGCCACGGAGAGCACGTTAAGCCGTCGGTCCCGGTTGCCAATTTATCATCTTTGGCAATCGTTACAGGTCAGTCGGAGGCCTAAAATAGTCTGACAACTGGTTTAACCCAGATCACAGATTTTCCTCGTCAAAAAGGGGTTGCGAAGGTCAGATGGCAGTCGCTTCGTATAAAAATCAGATGATCAGCCACATCGGGTTTAATCAAGTGCCGACCCCGACGTATGGGATAAGGCTCGGGAGATGATGATGATGAATACATACATACCCCTTGGGAGACCCTTCGATAAATGCTGAAGATATGGATAATAATACAATTCCTTTGACACAGGTAGATTATATCAATACATTTGATATAAATGGCGGGATGTATTCAAATAAGACTGAATCTTGGCTTGACGGTGGATGGCTTGAAGATAAAGTCCTTTAAGTGAATCATTTGAGACGACGAGACCAGCTCGATAATGCTAACGACCTAAGTCACGGTTAAGGCGCCGATTAACTAAACTGTATGCAAGATTTACTCCCGAATATTTACTCAGAGATTAGCACACGGACTTGGAATTTACATTTGGGAGATTAAATTGTTCCTTGCTTCACCAGTGTCTCTGGGAAGCTTTGTTGGGGTCGCGTTTGTAGTGATTATTTAGGAACACTACGTATTTCGAGCCGAAAGCCTCTGTATTTAATTTTATTGGACAAGAAGTTAATGTACACTCAGTAGCGGGGCAAAGTAATGTAATTCTTAATGTCACTGCTGGCAGTCGCTGCACAATTTCTCATTCTAATATTCGACGGAGACGCTAGCGAGTCTAGATTACATACATATTCTCACGCCTGTATTCCCCGAAAGGGTAGGCAGAGGTGTTGTAATCACACCCACTTTTCACCGAATTTGATTAAGTGCCAACGTGACAGATGGTGAGTCTATCGCCGTCTCAGGCACTATACATACGTCTTTGAATTACTTCTCAGAAATATGCAGGTTTCCTCACGATGTTTTCCTTCACCGTAAAGCACGTGGTGTGAAATCACTGTACATAAGTTTTTTAGAAAAACTCATTGGTACAGGCCCCACTGGGATTCGAGCTTGCGTCGGTTGCGTAGCAGGCGACTGCTCAAACCCCGAGGCCACCACGCATCTTATAGAATCAGTATAGATTACGGTGGCAAACCCGTGATAGAGGTACAGAAGCACTGGGATTTTTTTTAGTATAATTTATAATAACATGTTTTACTCGCATTGCCCTTGAGGTGCGAGGCCTCTAAGGTAAGATACGTCACCAAGCCTAACGCAGCCTCTGACTGAGTACACTATGTAGTGCGAGTGCACTTGGGTAATATCTGTGCCACTGAAGTGACTGGGTAATATCACCAGGACCATTGGTTCTCTCCTTTATAAAATCTCTACACACGTCCTCTGTATTTTGACTAAAACAATAATCTTGGCAAAGAGCGTAATTTGTTTTTTTTTTTATACAGAGAACCTTTTTCTGACACTGATGATTGATTAGAAATGTCCCCGGGGATAGTGTAGACAAAATAACAAGTACTTAAGTTAACCCAAATATACATTTCAAATAAAATGTTTTATTCTTGACGAATATATAGAATGATAGTTACACTTGTATCCAAACCAGAAGGATACAGACCATTAAATTCCAGTGACCCGTAAGTCTGCAGCTCCCGCCGCCCCAGTTCCGTGGAACACATAATTAAAGGCAGGAACTCTAAAAATGCCCACAAAGGCCTCAAAGGGCCGTTTAAAAACCGACAAATGACGGATCGGAATTCCCGTTTGGCATGGAACGCTAATCACAGTTCGATGCTCAGTGGAATATGAAGGGGGAGTTGAGTAAAACATTAGAGTTTGTTTAATCATCAAACGACTCGCAGATATGCACGAAAATATTGATGAATGTTGATTAAGCTAAAGAGATATGTGCGTTTAAGGTAGACAAAATAGTGCTATTTATTTCTGCCTTCCCCTTGAAGGCCTTTATGTGATAATGTTTGCATATTAAAGTGATCAAAATGTAGCTTGAATTTGGACACGCCCTATTTAGACCACCTAGAATGTATTGACAATTCTCGCTCTGTGAACATCGATGTACGTACAGTCAACATCAATTAGGGTTGATACTCTCATTAATTATGCGAGCCTGGTACACGTGCGTCGGGTCGACCATCACGATATATTTAAATTAATTATTGGCTAGTAGAAGAACAAACGCCGCAATGCACCAAATGTGCTAAAATATATCCATGGCGGGATTAACCTCATTAAAGCCTTTTCACTCATACTTATAAAAGTCTCTAAAGGAAAACTAAGGCACATGGAAGCTAGCGCAGTGATGAAGCATTCAATTAAGTTTATGAAATATCTTTTTAAAGCATGTATCATGATCTCCCACTCATTGTAGGGGTCGGCCGGCACTTGATTCAACCCCATGTGGCTGATCACCTGATTTTTATACGAAGCGACTGCCATCTGACCTTCGCAACACCTTCAAAACATTTAACGATTGCCAAAGATGATATTGGCAACCGGGACCGATTTGACGAGCCCTCCGAGGAACGGAGGGAATACGGGCGGTCACCCATCCAATTACTGGCTAGGGTTAGGGCTGCTTAACTTCGCTATTCGAATGTTATGCGCAATACCAAATATGCCACGAGCTTTTTAAAGCATGTATATGTAAAGTAATTGATTACATATTAAAAAAGAGGCTTATATATCGGATCGTTCCGAACGACAAATTTCCTTTTAAAAGTTTCTACAAATAAGATAAGCTCACAAATTGAAACAAACATTTTATCAAGAATATTGTACCTAAGCTATTTCGCGAGTGATTGAACCTACGTCTGTCATTGTAAATACATACAAATCGATAGAGTCCCCGCGACGGATCCACAATCAAAACAAAAGGAGTTGGGCTCTCATCCCAACTTTTCAATCTTATTTTTTCCTGATTTCCTTCCTTGAAAAGTTTTTTATAGAGTATTCCCGTCGCCCACGGAAAAACTCCAGAATGTCCGACGTATTAAACTTTTAAACGAAACCTCGGGGTTTATTTCGAGGAATTTCGCTTTTGTAACATTACAATTCATTTTGTTTGTGTTTAAAAATATATGAATACTTTACAAAGTTATTATGTTATTAAAAATCACGTTTGAAATGTTTGTGTACCAGGCAGGCAGGGGGGCGAGGGGTTCACTGTGTTGAAACCAAAACAAAGAGTCAGTTGGCCCGAACCAACTTCATCTTTCCTACCGCCTTACCTTAAGTATGGTATAAAGTTTCCAACTATAATAAGAAATAACAACTCCAGCGGGTGTTTGCTCTCAAGCTCATAGCATACCTGTATACCATGTACCTACAAACACTGCATTTTCCCTTTATGTCGCTTGAACACGTACATTTTACAGAACCATTCGCTATTAAGGAATCGGCACTCACGAGTGACGCGATGTATGTTTATTATTCTATTGATCCGAGAAATACACACCTCTTAAGAAGAGCTCTTTGGAAATTATGCGCGCCTAGTACTTGCGACCAGAAGATATATAAATATTGCAATTTATTTCAAATGTTTCTCATTCTCATATTCAAAAGAAGCATTTTATGATATAAATACAGAGTTATTAATAGATTCCCCGGATAATAAGCTCTCTTTGAAAAACATTTTAATAAAACATAAGCTCCAGTTATTGAGGACACCCTCGGTATCGAGGACTCTCAAGTACAAAGTAACACCCTATACAACGACACCTTTTTACGGTAACATAATTAAGTGGATGGAATTCTCCTTCATCCGTCTGTTTTCCTGGTGTTAATTAAATATTTATTTTATTTAATAAACGAAATGACACACCAAGTAATTAGTCAAAGTCAAAGTCAAAGTCAAAAGTATCTTTATTCGATTAGACTTTTCACAAAGTACTTTCAAATCGTCAGAATGACATAATTATACAGGATTATACATGCTACCGCCAGGTTCGGAAGGTTTATTATAATTAGCTTACAAACTGAACAGTTTTTCAAGTGTAAGTAGAAAATTTACACTAAATTATGGTTTAATTCTATTTAAGATTTTACTAGAATCATTGTCGAGCAACTTTGTGTAATGGAATATAATGTAAATCCATCTATACTTATATTATAAAGACTTGTTTATGTGAAGAATTGGCTCAAAAAGAACTGGATCCATTTGAAAAATTCTTTCAGCAATAGATAGCATTATTAGCGAGAAATATGGGTTATATTTTATCCCGTACAACCCGCGTAGTTCCCGTTCTCCCACGGGAATAAATAATGCGTGACATCCGCTAGCATTTTCATATATATAAATTTGGATGGTATGTTGGTAAGTTGCAAGTTTTTCGTATTTTCAATCCGTACAAAGTAAACCCTTAGTGTGCAGTCTAATCAATCAAGGCAGTGAAGCAAAGTGATCAACTGAACTTAGTTCGTTGACATGCGGAATAGCATCAAAACTTATAAAACGAAATATTGACATATGCTCACGCCTGTATTCCCCGAAGGGGTAGGCAGAGGTGTTGTAATCACAACACCCACTTTTCACCGAAGATAATTAAGTGCCAACGTGACAGATAGTGAGTCCATCGCCGTCTCAGACACTTTACATACGTCATTGAATTACTTCTCAGAAATATGCAGGTTTCCTCACGATGTTTTCCTTTACCGTAAAGTACGTGGTGTGAAATCACTGTACATAAGTTTTATAGAAAAACTTATTGGTACAGGCCCCGCTGGGATTCGAACTTGCATCGCTTGCAGAGCAGGCGACTGCTCAAACCTCAAGGCCACCACGGAAGTATTGAGTACAACTGATTTTTGATGTATGAATGAGCACAGTTTCTTCCGAGAGCGCTTCCAACGGTGTATCAAATGATACGCAGTGAGAATAGTAATAGTGTTAGTGAAGGTAACACCGTGTTTACACGTGCTAATTACGAGGTAGTCGCGGATTACGCGGTTAAGACGTACTGATGTCGTGATTGCCACGGATCTATTACATGTACTGTACCCCTATCACGGGTTTACCACTGTTTTCGTAATCTATACTCGCTAGCGTCACTCGCAATATTTGTATGTGATATTTTAGTTCTTCACGTCACCGCTGGGAGTCGCTGCACAATTTCTCACACTAATGTGGAAAGAGGTTTTATGTAAGCATGATAGGCAGCGTGTGATCGGTAGGAATAGAAGAAGAAAGATATGACGAGTAAGTTATTATAACTAGAAGACGAAGTAAAGAAGATTTCAGTCAAACCTTTTAGCTTATTTTTATTTCAATCCCACACTAATATTCGGCCGACACGCTAGCGAGTATAGATAACAAAAACGGTGACTAACCCGTGATACTGTATACGGGGTACTGTACTATGCTCCGTTGTACTTAGTAACCTTTTAGATAGATTTAATTTCATTCCCGCGGAATCCTAAAACCCTTTTTTTATTAAATAAAATAGCTAATGTTATGATAATAAATAATCTGCCAGTGAAAATCCCATTAAAATCCGTCCAGCCGATTCAGAGATCACTCGGAACAAATAGACGGACAGAGATTTTTTTTCAAATGTATATATACCGAAGAGCTGTTATTTTGGAATTACAAACAGATACATCAATTTTATTTTAACTGTAAAGATGTATAGATATGCTCACATCGTCCCAGAAGGGTCTCCGAAGGTTACCCCCTTTGGCCAAACGCCAATGGAAGAAAAAGTTGATATGAATTAATGGATTAAAAGAAAAATATTAATGCATACATACATATAGTCACGCCTGAATTCCCCGAAGGGGTATGCAGAGGTGTTGTAATCACAACACCCACTTTTCACCGAAGATGATTAAGTGCCAACGTGACAGATAGTGAGTCCATCGCCGTCTCAGACACTTTACATACGTCATTGAATTACTTATCAGACATATGCAGGTTTCCTCACGATGTTTTCCTTCACCGTAAAGCACGTGGTGTGAAATCACTGTACATAAGTTTTTCAGAAAAACCCATTGGTACAGGCCCCGCTGGGATTCGAACTTGCGTCGCATGCGTAGCATGCGACTGCTCAAACCTCAAGGCCACCACGGCTCTATAAAAATATTAATGGAAGAGATGAAACTCACAATGATTATTATTATATTCATGTCATCTACCTGCTTGTGTTATGTTAACTAATATTAATATGTGATTCAACTTGTAATTATGATGAGCGCGGAACTTGACATCAGAGAGTTTATCTTTCGAGAAACTGTGATTCACACATATGGTACAGTTGGCATGTAACGTTTGTTGATGGTAATTATCTTACATAAATATATGCTACAAGACATATACGGGAGGAGATGCTATACAGATAAATATATTTGAAGTGTCTGTTTGTAATTCCAAAATAACAGCTATTCAATAAATGCATATGAAAAATCTGATCTGTATGTTTCGTCCGGGTAATCTCCGAAATATCTGGACCGATTTTAACGGAATTTTCACTGGCAGATAGCTAATGTTACAAGGAGTAACTTTGATGCTTTTAATTAAAAAAAAATAGGTAGAGTCCCGCGAGCCACCCATAAATTAAATCTACGTAGGTGAAACCGCTGGCCACAGCTAAGTCTATTATAAAAACGAATATGTGAATATTAAATTATATGTAAATATTAGCAAAATGTATGTAAGTAGTAATTAGAAAAACTATAGTCAAAAAGGTTTACGTTCATGAGATATAAATACTGTAACCAAAAACATTGTATAATATATATATTTTTTTAAAAGAGTAATTGTTGAGTTTCTTGCCGAGTTCTTCTCAACAAAAGCTATATTCCGAACCCGGTGGTAACATTTATAATCACGTATACTGTATTTTGTGTCCTTCTGACGATTTGAGTGTACTTTGTAAGAAGTCTAATCAAATAAAGATATTTTGAATTGATAAATATCTTTATTCGATTAGACTTTTTACAAAGGACTTTCAAATCGTCAGAATGACATAATTATACAGGATTATACATGCTACCGGATATATTTAAATTCTTTTTTCAAAATTATTCACTCTCAAAATAAAATCCTGATGTGACCTCAAACATACTCATTGCACATATATTTTCTAGGAACAAATTTCATAAATTAACATTCACGGCACTAGAGATTCGACATCGTTTCGCTACGCTGCTCGTAGAGCGCTACGGTTTGTAAGTGCTACGGTTTGTTAGTGCTACGAAAATTACTACGACGGTGCTACGAGCTACGCGTACTTAGCGGTCTCAACCGTGATTTTACTAACGTCCATGATTTAAGGATGACTAATTTATATACTAACATAACAAAGTTATCGTCTGCGTTATAGCACTATAAACATATATAGATAAAAAAAAATTGAGTGTCTGTTTGCAATTCCAAATAAACAGCTTTTCACTAAATGCATATGAAAGTAAAGACGGTACAGAAAAAAAAACAAAAAAAAATCTCTGTTTGTCCGTCTGTCAGTTTGTTTGTTCTGGGTGATCTCTGAAACGGTTGGACCGATTTTTACGGGACTCTCACTGCCGGATAGGTAATGTTACAAGCAATAACTTTTAGGGTTCCGTGGGAATCAAATTATTGTATAAAAATACTATTTTGGTTCAAATTACCACTTGCTGGGTTTCTTAACTGAAGCAACCTTCCGAACCGGGTACTATGATTTATAATCCAGAATAACGTAATATGAAGTATGAAGAGATGCATGAATGTGGATGAAGCGAAAGAAGTATGTAAGGATCGTAGCATGTGGCAAACAGTGGTCTCTGCCTACCCCCGTGGGATACAGGCGTGAGTATATGTATGTATGTAACGTAATATTTTCTATATTTTTTATTTTTCTCGTAGTTTATTGTATGAGTATAATTAGTATGAGTATATTGGAGATGTAAAAAATATGTAGAAATGATAGTACCTTAATTAAGCTCTTAACATATAATCCTGATTAGCGTTGGACTTTAATGAAATATACCATAATACATTAATTTCATATGTACCCATTCGTTAAAGCTTGCTAAGATGTTCGGTCTCTTTTTGATTTCGATTTTAATTTGCTTTACAGTAGTGTGGAATGGATTTGATTGATACTTTATAATGTATTGTGATAGGAACGCGAAACACAAGCGTTGTTTAAACACGCGTCACCAATTTAAACACAAAACACACGGCGTGTGACCACCGCATGTTTGTATAAACACAGGTGAACAAACACATGGGATACATGTCACTGCGGGATTTACAATTAAAACATATTAAACGCTTATTTTGAAACGTTTATAGTCTCACCTCCAGCCGCGGTTGCGGAGGCTTTCATATTAAAATTTTATATTTTCCGCTTCACAATTCGCGGTAGAGGCTCAATTTATATCATCTCCCTGACCTTATCCCGTGGGGTCGGCACTTGATTCAACCCGATGTGACTGATCACCTGATTTTGATACGAAGCGACTGCCATCTGACCTTCACAACCCCTTTAATGAGGAAAATCTGTGATCTGGGTTAAACCAGTTGTCAGACTACTTTATCCCTCCGACTGACCTGTAACGATTGTCAAAGATGATCAATTGTCAACCGGGACCGATGGCTTAACGTGATCTTCGAGGCACAGGGGGAACTCGGGCGGTCACCCATCCAATTAATGGCAATTGGTTAGGTTGCTTAAGTTCGCTGATCGAATGTTATGCGCAATAACAACTGTGCCACAAGCTCTTCCAATCTATACATACAGATAAATAAAAGTGAAATGTCTATTTGTAATTTCAAAACAGCCTTTCACTGCATTCATATGAAACTATACACGGTACTGACATAGAAAAACTAATTTTTATTCAAGCCGATACGGGGTAGACAGAGAAAAAAGAACGTCATCTCACTCTTTAACATTTAAAAAGTATAGTAATATTTATAAATAACGCTACTAGTCTCGTTTCCTCCGCATTGTAGTAAAAAAGTCATATCATTGCATGGTCATAAGATCTCCCCCAAACTTGTTCAACAAAAACAGACCCCAGTCATACCCTAAGCCAGTATGCAATTGCTTGAAACATTGCTTAAGGAAAACGCTCCCGAAACGAAGATAAAAAGATCCGTTGATTGCGCCGCGCTAGACGAATGTCTAGCATCAGTCTTCGATGGCACCCTCAAACGACTTCAAACCCTCGCTGTCTTTAAACAAAGCTGCTATTCGTATAAAGACAATTTAGCCTCAAACAACAACGAATTGGAAACGTGTACCAGGAACGCATATACGTTATAAAAGCAATTGCAACGTAATTTAATGCAAATACAACCTCTCGCCGTTTATAACGTCCTGGTATGTATTAGTTTTAAGACCAGTTATTGAGTCCACCTGAGCACGGGACCTCCGCGAATTCCCAGTTTGACAATGCTCCAGTAAATTGGTAGCTTTTTGTAAACAGGAGGAATTATTTTCAGGATGGAACTTTTTATTAAAGGGACTGTTTGAAAACGGGACAATTTGCGAAAGAGACTATTCGATGTAATAAGGTTTGAGAACTTTGAGAAGGGGAATTTTTTTAAACAATATACTTTGCAAGCAGTAATAGACTAATAAACTAGAAGAACCCAGCAGCGCGTATTAAGAATTTCTTAGCTTTGACGTTTAGTTTTAAGGTGCAAATATGAAACGTTCAGAAGATCAAAAAACGCTCTGTTTCAGCCGATGATGGTAGGCTCCTGATGGGTTGCCCGACCCGGAGATCCAACTCAGGACTCCGGACTCCGCACTAGTGCTTGCAACTATTAGACTTGGATACTAAAAAAAAACGAGTATAGACAAAGCGGCGGGTTTCGAGTTACTTCATAAGGCAATAAAATTAAAAGGCAGACTGATGATACTGTTAAAGGCGAATTAGTAAGTTCTAAACACGAGCTTAATTTGTAGCAATACAGTTTGATGTCTAAGGACATTGAGGGTCATTAACTCAGATCTAATTAGCTCAGCTAAATTAAACCGAGTACCTACCTTGTAATTGGTGAAATTTGAGAGTTCCAACTCGTCTCAGACGGGAATGGAATAGTTAAATGGTTTACAAAGTATTTAAGGTAGATCAGCGTCAAAGAGCGAATGCATAAATCGCTTATATGATTTTAATTACGGTTACCGCTATGCGTAATTTTATTGATAAGCTGGCTGTGCCCTGCCCGCGTAGATTTGATTTAATTTCCGCGGAACAATAAATATTTTTTATGAAATAAAATAATGAAATAAAGTTATTCCTTGTAACTTGATATATCTGCCAGTGAAAGTCCCGTTAAAATCGGTCCAGCCGTTTCAGAGATTACCCAGAACAAACAGACAGACAGTTTTTTTTTTAAATATTTTATTATATGTTCGTATCGTATGTAAATTCATATGCATTTAGTGAAGAGCTGTTATTTTGGAATTACAAACAGACACTTCAATTTTATTTATCTGTATAGATAAAAATGTTAACGCTTTCCCAGAAGGATTAAACAGAGGTGTTACAACACCCACTTTTCACCGACAATTTGGACATGATAGATAGTGATTCGAACTTGCGTCGCTTGCATAACAGACGACTACAGAAACCTCGTACACTGTTCCTCATATATTTTTCCCTATATGTTACCATAAATAAAAAACAATTGCCTAATTGCCTAATTAACCGACTACGAAAAAAGATGAAGATAACCAGTACAAGATTTACACGAAACAAAATATTTGAAGTTTTGTATTCAAAAACTTGAGCGAGGCAAAATTATATTGAGTTGACACAGGTGAAGCCGTGTGGCACAACTAGTGAGCAATGTTTTAGAGAGCACCTGACGCTGAATTATGTACCTTAATTGAATTCCAACAAAGTATATCTCAATAAAAAGCTCCTATCGACGTTTCAGAGTAGAGCGTTCGAGTGACAGGGTGACAGATTAAATTGGTCGGGCTTTATTAAATGTAACCTGTCGCCACTTGACAGACAAGCTATGTTTTTATACTATTGCAAAGAAGTGACGATAGCAATTACAATCTGTTTAACCATTTCATTACAATTTAGTTGGATAACAATAAAATCTATATAAAGATAAATAAAATTGATGTGTCTGTTTCATTCCAAAACAACAGCTTTTCACTAAATGCATATGAAAGTGTATACGATAATGACTTAAAAAAAAAACCAAAATTATCAAATTTTGCTGTCTGCTTTTACGTCTGGATCGATTTTAAAGGAACTTTCACTGGCAGATAGCTAATGTTACAAACGTTTAGGGTTCTGCGGGAATAAAATTAAATCAACGCGGGTGAAACCGCTTGGCACAGCTAGTTAATATTACGTATGGGAAATGTGTCGTGACTTTTGCCAGATAAAGGGATTTAAGGAAACGTTTATGTCTGTATGTCTGCTACCTACCTATTCACGGTAAAACTGATTTTGCCTCGGAACAAATATAGTTTCAAACCCACAGCCACTAAATTAAAAAAACATAACACAGGCGAGGTCGCGGACGAATGCAAAGTTGTAATACATAATATATAATATAAAAAATATAAGAAATAGGAAATCTTAATTACATTACTATCTGTAGGTATGCTTCAAGCGCCATGTTACATCAAAACCTATTTCACTGAGATTTCCTAGCTTGGGCCCTTATAGCCACATCAGGGCTAGAGTAACTCATAGGCTTGCTTTAGAAGACCAGGGGAGTTACCATGAGCTCTCATTGCTATGAAAGTTTGACCCATATCATGAGACACATGTTATATGACGTATATACATCTGTCACTGATGCACCGCTTAAATATCATTGCAATAAGAGCTTAGCTTATGATAAGGCCCTAAGTAACGCCCATTAAGTACGAATGTCAATAAACTTGACCCACAGATGCCTAAATGTCTGTTTACGAGGTCTTCGGTCGGTATCCACGTACTAGCAGACGTCACTATTGCTGAAAGAATGTATCTAGTCGGTCCAGTAGTTTCGGAGCCTATACAAATTATTCCTCTATATGATATAGCATAGATATAGTTTAAACTCAAAATTGGGTGCTGTTACGTCTGTAACATATATAAAAACAATATTTAAAAAAATATTAAGTGGTTTCCGTTAAGATTCGATACAGTTGTTTGATCCTTCATATTACAATACATGGATGAGATATGCGATGGTTTAAATTCAGTTCCATCTCTTTTTGTGATACGCATTTCAAACAGGATGGACAAACTTATAGTCCTGGTCTAGTCTTGGTGGGAACCATGATTTAATAAGGCGCAAACTCTTTAGATACTACACCTAATGATGAAATGGAAACATTTTCTGTTTTATTATGTTTTTAATTGAATTTTATTATTAACTCAAAAACTAAGAAGAGATGTTCAACACTGGATTTTTAAAGCATGTAAATGTTTTTATATTTTAGACGGTAACCGTCAGAATGTATCATCAGAATGTATTCGTTTATTCAATACCCGCATGTATCAGTTTTAGCATTGAGTTTAATTTACATACACAAGGAAGAGCCAGTCTTCATGTAGATTAATTTTAAATTCAAAAACAGTAAATAAAATGCAAGTATCTAAGTTTCCTCTTCTTGTTACCAACTGCTAGTATTCTTCCATACCAGACACCTAAAATATCTTCCAATCAATCACAATCAAATTGCAACACAGACACAGATATCATAAAAGAGAATATACGAAGACCCACAAACTAAATGACGTAAATGCCACTGATGTTAAGAAAACCACTGTCAAATGTATGGTATCCTGGTAAGGAGACGTGTACACGAAATACGCGATCACGAGAACTGAACGCGGGCGGGCGGCCGGGCGAAGCGCCGACCACTGACGCGTCCCGGGCGCCCTACCCCCTACCCCCTGCGTACATCCCCCCCGTACTCCCCGCAAATGAAACTCTCAATTATTTTATTGGGAAAGCTAATGAGACGAGAGCCATCCAGGATCGCCCGCTGATAGTCCCAAATTACCAATGTATAACCGATATACAAACACAAACAACTGGCGCGATTTACTTTAGCTAACTCAATTGATCACCGATCGACTCGCGCCTGACGTAATCAATGAGATTCAATGCCTTTTAGATTCGATTACAATACATCTCTGACATTTTATATGTGCGCTTTGAGAATAGCCAATTCACTGGTTGATAGTCGAGCGCACTGCGAGGACATCTGGCCCAGGTTATGTCGCCCCTATATGCAAATGGGAAAACTAGGTTAAGTTGATGTTGCCGCACAAATCTTTGGGATTGAAACTTGGCCGACCCTAACACTACACCAAAACAAACTAAGAATAGCCAAACAATACAAAGCTGGTCCGCTAATCACTACAGTTGAAGGAACAGGCTTTAAATAAGTATTTCGAAGATTATATTGAATTAATTTACTCATAGGACTAAATATGGGTTGTGTCCTGATAAATGTACTTCATGGAGGAATCTTCCAAGAATCGAAGGGTCATATTAATTCAGTAGGAACCGATTATACAAATCTACTAACAAACTAAGAGAGGTGTAGAATTATTAACCTACCAGTGTAGCTATCGGACTGGTAGCTTCATCTTACAGGAGATAGCAGCCAAATAATGTTGTCTTAGAATAGTAATGTATTCCTGCCGTGAGTCAGGTCGCTAGTGTTCCATTGTATGGTAGGAATCTTTCGTCCTCCACTATGTTTGCACAACACAATAGATATATTATTTATAAAGACCATGTGCCAAATGTAGCAAACTCGGTATCAAACACCAATTTCAAAAGTAAGTAATTTATTTCACATAATATTTTTTTTGTCTCTTTGAAGGCAGTTTTTTTTAGAATAACTCATTGGTACAGGCCCCGCTGGGATTCGAACTTGCATCGCTTGCGTAGCAGGGGACTGCTCAAACCCCAAGGCCATCACGGCTCCACAAAAAAAACTAAATAATGTGCGGTAATGCAGCATTACCTATTGTATCTATCGTGTCTGCATAACTCTCAGCACACATTTGGCCTATTTCCCGTCTTTTGAAGTGTAACTGTAACAACCAGGGCACCATCATTGTTTCTAGCACAATAGTGAATGGTCACTGATAAAATGGCTCTCGAACAAACATTAGAGGGGTCGTAACGGGCCATTTACTTTCGGGCCACGTATAACGAATGGCGCCGATACCTGGGCCCAGCGTCGCACTAAATCTTTCTATAATTGCACCCTACAATCAGGCTGTTTCGGAGACTTCCATACATATGCTCACGCCTGTATCCCATTGGGGTAGGCAGAGACCACCGTCTGCCACATGCTACGATCCTTACATACTTCTTTCGCTTCACCCACATTCATGAATCTCTTCATACACTTCCAAAACACAAATTTCTTATACTTTCTTTCAATAAATATAAGAAGGTTCCCTCATCTGTTGCCGTTTGTGTTTCTACAGACAGATTTATGGAGGTCATCGACTTCTTAGTCTAATGATCCCGCTTGTACTAGACATGGATTCAGCGTTTCATACATTTTATAATATGTTTCTGAGATAAGCCTCAAAAAACAAACAGACAGACACATTAACCGACATACGCTTTTGTTACTTTAGCAATAAGTAATGTCATGTCGAACCTCTTTGAAAGCCCACGATAACTCTGTGTCCACGTATCAATTGAGCATGTTGGCAATTCGATCCCAATCGCAGGCCCGAGGCATACAACACCATCACAAAATCGACAAAGCTTTGTATACTGACACTACATCAACTCAGAATGTATGCTATTTGGCTGCGGCCGTCCATGTATGGCATGCCATTTCTATCCGAATATTCGGACTCCTGCTGTGTATTCCACCGATTACCGGAGATTATTGCGTGTGGAATAGAAAATTTTGATACCATCCATCTATTAGAAAAGCTTTCTAAATATAAAATATTGTTGAAAATATACGCTTTATTACTAGTTTCGACTTCGCCCGCGTGGAAAAGTTGCTTTGGGCTAAGGCTATAGTTAACCCGCAATTGGTCTCAGCATGATGATATATGTCGTATATAATCACGATATATAAGCCTTTCTCGGACCAGTCGCTCCTAAGCGCGTTTAAGCATACAGCCAAAACCTTCAGTTTTATATATTAGCATTGATAATATACAACTTACAACCTAACTGTAGGCTTAAGGTGAGATTGTAAGTTAGCATACACTACAAAACAAACATTAATCCCACAGCAAACGGACACTGCAGCCTGAGAGTATGACAAGCGCTTAACCTACCTAAGAAAATCATTGCCTGTGAGGATATAGGCGGCTGGGACCGCTAGCTGACCGCGTCGACTATTGCTTGAATATGCCATGCCATATAATAGGCCATGCTTGCGGAAGATCTAATCGAATAACTGCTACCAAAGATTGAGTTTATGGTAATGGAACTCCACTATGCTAGCCTTATTATAGTATTGCCTTGGTGTTACTCGGTTTCTTTTCAATGACGTTTTCTCATATATGCTGAAAAAAGTTAGAAAAAGAAAGAAAAAAATTGAACCGGTGAACGTCAGTCTCGAACCGTGGTACTCTAGTTTCGTTATCGCCCCGTGAGCTGGAAGCCTCACGTTTGAGCTACCATAACTTGACAGATGTCGGTGAAATTTGCTGTCTTATTGTAATAATATTGTATGAGTTTTTCAGTGCTTAAACATGGTTAAAATTATGTTTTCCAAAAATTAAACCTGCAGATTTATATTTTGCTCTTGAACACACAAAATTTCATAAAAATCGTTTCCGCGATTCAGATTCTATGTATATACAAGAATTGTTCGTTTAAAGGTAAAGATAAGACAGTTGATTCAGATAGAATCACATCACAATTAGCACATAATAGAGATTAAAACAATAAATAACGCCCTGACCGCTGTAACTCGTGTAATGAGTTCCTCGGACACTGATAGTAAGAGAAAAATATGTTCGGATTGTTTTTGTTTGATGATGGAACGATATCATTTGTAGCGCTTAGTGAAAAGATAAAGAGGCTGATTCCTAATTAAGATAACATATATGATAGCTATATACAGGGAGGGGAGGGAGGAGGGTGGGAACCTAAGGTTACTTTCATCAAAAATGCCACGCGTGCATGTAGAGTTTACTGTATACTGCAGACCAGCATTAGTTCCCGAAGGAATGCAGGTAAGTATGAACCAGTAGATACAAAAATATTAGCAGGCAATCAGAAATCTGTACCTATGTTTATTATATTGAAAACATCATGGGAAACCTGCATATAACCAAAAATGAAATATAAAAAATGCTTGGCTGAGTTTTTTTGCCGGTTTTTCTCAGAAGGCTAGTTTCCGAACCGGTGGAAATGCTTCGACGTTCGTAAATGCCCTACCAGGGGGCCTACTATCATCGTTATAGCAGCGACGTCTTAGTAACTCGTAACTTTGACGTTCTTAATATGCTCTACTTAAATCGATGATGGAAGGCCCTTGGGCTCAAACTGACTAAATCATTTTCAATAAATAGTGTCAGAGACGAAGATGGACTGCGACGACATTTATCCGGTTCGGATAAAGTTGGTGTTGCAATACCTCTTCCTACCCCTTCGAAGACCCTTAATAAAAAGTCGTCAAGCAAGTATCGACACTATTTTGTGAGTTACATATAAGAAAGTACCAGGAGCGCAGAAACAAGCAAGACCGATTGCTCTCCTAAGCTTATATGAAGACCCGCATGAAACAACTCGAATTTACGGAATATATCCCCCTTGACACAAAGCCCGAATTATACTGGACCGGACACTAGAGCCGGAAAAGGGATATCCTGATTGTATGCCGAATGTTGACTGTAAAGTTTACAAACTGTGAACAGTTTTCCTTGTCGTTTTCATAAGAATTCTTTTGATGAAGGAAAATGCTTTATTCGCAATGAAATTGCTTAGGGCACAAATAATTGGATCCCCAGTTCGAATGAGCTACTACCAGGGTCGGTTCCTCTACCTTCGCGAAGTGCATTAGAGTAGAGCTAGGTCACCCGCCAATGCAATTTTCATGCATAGAAATGTAATAGGTATGTATGAACGGACTTAGCGACCAGGAAGAATACCGAGGAGTAAAAAAAGCTATGTATGTACGCGAGTTTTGGTAAATTTGTATTTGCTATATAATATTATCGAAAACTTTAAAAAACAAGCCTAAACCAATCTTATAAATGATAGTGTCGTATCAGTTAGCAAAAAAAAAGTTGTAGTGCAGAAAAGATAACTAGTCCGCCATTTTGGATGATTCGCCATATTGGAATTAGAATGACATCGCATAGCCAAGCATGCATGCTCATACAAAATAAGCGTGAATACCAAATTAAAAAACAATAGATTTAAGATAACTGATTTAAATATAACTTGCAA
Source organism: Watsonalla binaria (assembly GCA_929442735.1). NCBI lineage: Eukaryota > Metazoa > Arthropoda > Insecta > Lepidoptera > Drepanidae > Watsonalla > Watsonalla binaria. Next base: position 9,252,646 of record OV838938.1, read on the forward strand.
ATTTCCACCCAGACGAACATACATGCATTGCGAATTAAATAAGAGCTTGTTACAAAATACGCAACGCCACGTCGGCTAAAGAGTAACTCCGTAAAGCTACCTACTTACCTACCAACACGCGTATGTCTTCTTTGGTAAGTTCGAATATCCCACCTACTAGCGATAATGTTTATCTAATATTCCTGAAAATTATTTAATCAGTGCAGGCTCTGACAAGGCACTTATGAACGTTGAGAAAATTACCACCTGCAAAATATATATACTTAAACGACTTAGATATATCGCAGACTCAGAACGATAGGGGCCCAACTCCAAATTTTGCGAAAATTTGTTGAGATCATAAGCAGACCAAACATTTATGCTCTAGCCATTTATTACTAGACAAATTTGTATTGTACTTGAAACTAGTAAAATAATTACTATAAAAGGTATTAATTAAAACTGGAAGATGTATGAAAGCTATTTGTAACAATAATGCATTTTTGCATTGAGCCCCTGAGAGTGCGATATGATGTTTGTGGGGGCTGGTCATCTCAAGCTGCACAATTATACGTAGTACCTACTTTTAGTTTTTATATATTTTTATCGAATTTTATACACTGGAAATGTGTCCATATATTATATGATTGATATTGAATTAATCAAAATGATAAAAAAAAATTTGAAAGGAGTAATTACCGAGTTCCTTGCCAAGTTCTTCTCAGCAAAAGCAACCTTCCAAACCTGGCGGTAGCATGTATAATGCTGTGTAATCGTGTCGTGACGATTTGAAAGTACTTTGTTAAAAGTCTAATCAAATAAAGATATTTTGAATTGAATTGAAGCTTTAATCTTTAGGATAGTTATATATTTGAATCGTGCAAATATTCTCTTTAAATGTTTGAAGACAGAAGGTAATCGAAACAAACAACACAGTGGAAAATAAACATGTCATTAGAATAGGTAATACATGATCAAATTATATTTATGATGGGCACAACTTCAATTCGGCCTACCTTTGATACCGCATGAATTTTACATGAACATCGATATATTTGTGTTCACAGGATTTATACAGAATACAAATCTTTAATATTGTGTGTTTTATAAGGGAGAGACAGCTTCTGATCCTAACCTTTTCAGTCGTATTATAGCTGTTATTTTGATAAATAGACCTGATGGTGTACTGATATTACATAAAATGTTAGCAAAGAAACCAACGCAATACTTCTTAATAATATCTATAATTGTAAAAAATATGAATTGGAAATGTGCCGTCCGTTGTCAGAGGATGAGATCATTTACAGATAGGAAACGCAATGTTTGTGCCTACAACTGACGTGTGGCGACATCTCGTGGGTCAATACGACTACTACCTTTTTGAAATATAATTAATTTATGGTAAACTATTTAAAAACAAGCTTTCATGCTCTCCGTAGCAAACCCTACAAATTTGATACTTATATGGTGGTAGTGCAGAACAAATAACTAGTCCGCCATCTTGTATATTCCGCCATATTGGAATTAGAATAATCATATATGCACTGTCGTCAAAAATAAGCGTGTATACCAACTTTCTACACAATTGATTAATCTACAAACGGACAAACGTGCATCCATTAAAATTTTAAAGTTAAATAAAATCTTGTAAAATTTAAATAGTATCCAAGTAACTAATATAGGGTAACTAGAAAAATCATTGTGCGTTGTTGAGGGAAAAGTTGTTACTCGTATGAACATAGGACATTTATCGCGCAAAAACTACTGAATTTCTTTAGTTGACACTTTGCAGTAACATAGCAATTACATCAAAACTAAATAAATTGGACAAAGTTGTCAAAACTAACCCCGAGAGGTATAGAGCGACCTGCAAGGAGATGTTAGTGTGATCAACACTTCAGTAAGATAAATAAAATTGAAGTGTCTTATTAAATGAATTACACCTTTCCACTAAATGTATATGAAAGTATACACGGTACTGACATAGAAAAAACTATTTTGTTTTTAATTTCTTTGTCTGTCTGTTTGTTTGTTCCAGCTAATCTCCTAATCACTGGCGGATAGCTAATGTTACAATAAGTAACTTAGGCTACTAAATTAAGGTTACGCAGGTTAAAGCATGGAACTAAGTCTACGCAGGTCAAACCACGGGGCACAGCTAGTGTGCAATAATAATCGTAACTCCACGATAGTGGATTTCGTTTAAACAGGCTGTGACAATGAAAACAGATACAAAGAAGAACGCCACTTTGATCCAAGCTGAAATGCGAACTCGATGAAGGCTTTAGAAGCCTTAATCATCGCTGGAACACAACATGTTAGAAGGAGGTGAGTACCGCCCCAGGCCATCACTCTGATTTGACCGGGAAATCCCGTTATACTTATCATGTGACCTCTGATGTAAAGTTTGAGGCAACAAAAATACTGCTAACCAACGATTTCCATTTATTTAGCTGAATCTAATAAATTTGTACTAGATTTTTTTGTTTACCGCGGAACCCTGACAAGTTATTCCTTGCAATTTAAGCTACTTGCCAGTAAAAGTCTCGTTAAAATAGGTCCAGCCGTCTTAATGATAATATTCACGTTATGATGAAACAGACACTCGTTGTAGAATGAGTTTATCAAAATGGCCAAATGAAAAATCGAATATTCCAAATATCTTTATTTAATTAGAGTTTAAACAAAAGTACTTTCAAATAGTCAGAAATTTGAAACATACACTAACTACAAATACTATGACAGATTACTTCACACGGCACGTAACTGTTCAAGCTATCTTCTTGAGCATTTCCAAATTATTAAAACGTTTTATATCATGTTTATGATAATACAGTTATCTTGACAAATTTACCTGAGGCGATAGTATATGTATGTTACATAATATCCTAAACACAAGTCCACCTAATCACACAAAGAGCTGCTCTAGTACGCAGCGCTCATGAATTGATATGTGAAGCCAGTCCACATTAACAGAATCACATGAGAATACACTACACGCGGGGCTCGGTGCACATCCACGGGCCATCGCACAATATACTAATACAAATTGAGATTCATGTATACTTACTCAAACAGAAATATTATATACAACATTATCCATGTTGAGTTATGACTTCCATCTGCCTTTCGTTCGCTGGTGTTCCAAACGCCTTTATTAACATTAATATACATTAGTAAAGAAGAAAGAAAGTAGAGAGAGATTATGAATAGTACCTTGGACGCACATTGACAATTAAAATATTTTAAGTTATAAGCGAAAGTGAGCCCAAGAATACTGCACTCAAAATATTCAACACTAGCGGACGTCACGCGGTTTCACCCGCGTAGTTCCCGTTCCCGTGAGTGTACCGGGATAACATATAGCCTATGTTACTCGCTGATAATGTAGCATTCAAATAGTGAAAGAATTTTTAAAATCAGTCCAGTACGTTTTGAGCCAATTCGTTACAAACATACTTACATCAAATCTCTCCTCTTTATATAGATATAGAAAAGCAATTGCTATTAAAATTCGCTCGAACATAAATCACGCTGTTGAATATCTACACCTGTTCCGCGAATTGTTTGTGCAACAAATAAAACCACGCGATTGTTAATAATGAGGTGTGGGCAAGGTTTACTGGCACCCTTGGTCCCGGGGGTGGGGGCGTAGGGGGGCAGGGGCGACCTTACCGTGCATCAATGAAAGCGTCCCCAATCTCTCACCATTTCAATATCGCGTGTACAGCGAAAAGGCTAAAGGAATCGTCACTTCCCCTCCACTGGAGCACGAACACGCTAGTGAAAAAGTTGGCAACCGAATAATATGGGATTATAGTGCCAGAAACATGCGCTACAACATAAGGCTCAGTACCCCTATCACGGGTTTGCCACCGTTTTCGTAATCTCATTATGATCAGACGACGGGTATAGTCTTTTTTTCGATATAGCCTCTCGCAGTTGGTAGGGGGGAGTTACCTCCACTGCTTAACCGGACTAAAGGGCGAAACCCAAGGGCCTCCAGCCGAGCTTAAACTTAAAAACTAAGCAACACAGCTAAGGGCACCCCAGTGCGGGGCTAGGACCTCGGCTTATAGCGTTGCTGGGGGATGAGCAAGGGAGCTGGATATGAGTGGTATTATTCAGAGACATGTTTAAGGCTAGTGGCTCGGCGCGCGCGGGTCCTAGCAGAGGACGGGAGGGACGATGACGTAGAGTTCGCGACGAGCCCCGCCGGCGAGGACGGAGGTCGGTTTGGTCGACGGCGTAGCTCCATGACACTGTATATAGAATTAGAGCACCGGTTGGTGGTATATATCAATTTATATTTAAGCCCTGTAAAAACTTAGTGAACAGTATGTAATATAGTACTAATTTTTGAAATAAGATCGTTTGCTCCATCGAGCATGACGGGTCACGCTTAAAGTTTTAAATTAACTTTTAAATTTACCGTTGATTTGAAGTTCAGAAAGCCGTGGTCCGACGATTAAAGAGTCCGTGACCTTCTCAGCAAGCGCAGGGCAATTTTTGCTTTTAATAGATAACCCACAGTTTTATATTCATAGACTCTTCGGCCCACGGCTTTGCCCACGTGGTATGTAATGAACTTTTATCATCTATGTAGCCTATGTTCTATACTGAAATACGTTCTAAGGCATTTAGAGATGTAATCGTGCTACCGAACAAAATTTAATACAAATTGAAAACCCCTTTAAGCATTTCAACTGCCGACTTAATATTTTCACCCTAAACGCGTTTATCCATACTTATAAAGATTAAGTGCAAATTGGTTTCAGATCGATTTCATCTTTACGTAAACTTTTTGCTATACAGTCTACCCACCAATACTTTCGAGAATACTTTTTGATATTTCTGACCAGACCGAACTTATTAAGCAAGCCAAGGTTTAATTAATTAAATATTTTCATATTGATGTTTTAATTTTCTTTTTGTATGATCTTGATTCTCATGAGACTTACGTTCTCTATCCAAATGTTAGTAAATTTGCGATTTGAGGAGTATGTCAGCCAGCTAAGCTTCTTGTCGGCTTTTCTCAGAAGGCCAGTTTCCGAATCGGTGGTAAATTCTTCGACATTTAGTGCCAGAGCCTAAACTGAATAAAAAATATTTTCTTAAAAAATAACACAAATACGTGCGGAATCTCTCTTTAATTTGCTGGACTGACAGCAACCGCCAGCAACAGATAATGAGTGTAAACTTTTACAATATTGAACGATGGCATCCGACTTGGCGAGACAACAATCTGTGGAGGAAGTACACGTTTTAATTAAATATTAAGAACGCCGAGCAACGGCCCCCCGGGCGCGGCTGTTTGCCCAACTTCCAGCGGCTGCCGGCTACATTTTGTTACTTTACTCCTCGTGTACCTGCACGCCTAGTACATACGGTATCTAACAATCTCAAGTATCAAACAAATCTTAAGGACTTTAATTAATTTGTATTTATTATAGTTGTGTGGACAACGTGGAATATGGATATCAGCCTATTGGACACACCATGAGCTCAAAAGGTTCATAGTCTCTCAAAACCACATCTGAGAATTAATTCAAGCCATCAGACTAACCATCACTAAAACAGGACCTAAGTAGGTGTTATGATAGTTCTACGAACCTACCACTCGAGAAGCCTTGTGTAGGCGTAAACACAAGAATAAGGTATTGATGCGTTACCACTTAATGCTTTTCTAGAAACATAATATTAGAAGCAGCCTGTGACAATGGACTCGACAACTGAAATAGCTCCTGATAGACGTGTGCGAAACGAACGCACTGAATATATACTCACGCAAGCTAAGTACTGCGTGGGTGGGTGTATTTCTCACAAGTAAACTCAACTGAATTTTAAGTAGAATTACTATTTAGATATCCAAATTGAAATAAAAATATATAAATAATTATGTTTGTAAGCATTCTCAGATGTACACACTTCAGATTCTAGATTGTGATTGACAGAATTATGAATATTACAGCTGGATTCGGAAGGTTGCTTTTACAGAAAAGATTACACAAATCATAAAACTTGAAATGACCGACCCCACGTTATGATCGTTTAAGCAGCGGGTATTAAAAGCTTCATATATTTGACATTTAATTGTATGATACCAAAATTAAACGTCAAAGCTCAGAAGTTCCTGCTTAAAATTATGATGGTAGGCCCCCTTTTCAAAATTATGACGCTAAGGTTAACCTTACGGTGTTTACCTTAAGAGAAGTTTGCAACCAACCAAACTACCGGTGACGGGGTCACCATGAGCGTCATCACCATTCTTATTGCCATGATAATTTGGCTTAGAGGCTGACAAACTAATACCCGTCACATACATGAGTCATACCGACCAATACACACCGTAAACGAGCTTCATTCCAGAATTGAATATTTTTCATACAATTTGTGTGAAGTCGCAAAAGTGTTATAAATATTGTTAGTGTTCTTTCTTTACTTATTTCGATTTCCAGTTTGTTATTTTTTAATATGTTTATTAATTAATAATAAATTAAGTTCCAATATAATTATTAATTAAGTAATTTTATAAATATATGAGCAGTACTACCGCGTTTTGTATCATGTAATGGTTATAAGATTTTTATAAAAAACTAGCTGTGCCCGGCATACGTTGTATTGCCATTTTTTTTTGGGGTGGACTACCCCTAACTTTTAAGGGGATGAAAAATAGACGTTGGCCGATTCTCAGACCTACCCGATCTGCACACAAAATTTCATACAAATCGGTCCAGCCGTTTCGGAGGAGTATGGCAACGAAAACTGTGACACGAGAATTTTATATATTAGATAAATTATTTCATACATTTCATACAATCATAAAGAATTCTATCACCATCGCTACGCAATCAAGCACCTGAGCGGTGGATTTATAAAGTTCCAAGAAGCCTCAGACATTTTAAATTTCGACATTTTAACCCCAAAGGACTACAGAATTTATCTACGCGAGTGTAATTCCAAATTTTGTTCATAACTTGGGAAATTCGAGAAGTCTGACAGACCAGCTTTATGTGAAGGAGAACTCTTTGGAGGTGTATTTTGAGCAACACAATTAATCGCCCTTTGACAAGACCCCGAGGGATTGCGACTCGAGACAAGGCAGACGTTTTAAGCTGTATTCTCTACCTTGGACTAAAATCAATATTATTACATAACTAGCTGTGCCCAGCGGTTTCTCCCGCATGGATATAATTTAATTACCGCGGAACCCTGAATGGTTTTTGAATAAAAGTAGCCTAAGTTACTGCTTGTGACATTAGCTATCTATCAGTAAAAGTGTATCAAAGCTTACCCGGAACAAACAGACAGACGGAGAAAATTTTTGAAAATTGTTTTTAAGTCAGTACCGTATATACTTTTATATGCATTTAGTGAAAATCTGATATTCTGGAATTACAAACAGACAATTCAATTTTATTTATCTGTATATATGTATTGATATATATGTCGCAAGCAACTGGTTAATTTAGATATTCTGTTGAATACTGGCAACTCATTATGAAGTTATACTTATTTTAGTCACCAAAACAAACAGTCGAATTGAAACTCCCCCTTCGTTCAAAGTCGGTTAACACAGTAGCACTGCTTTGTTATTTTTCTTTAAGGAGTGCCGTTCTCCATCCCCGAAGACTTATCAGATCACCACAAATATTAACCATGGCACCAAATTCCAATTCTACACTATCCAATAAAAACAATATTTATAGAATTATCAAAATCGGTGGAAGAAAAAGGTTATGCCTAAAAACGTGGTTTAACTGCTTGTATAATCTTATTTAAATACTTTTTAAACAACAAGATCAATAAAAGCATTGCCTTAAACACTTTCCGCCAGCATTGCTATCCAAATTATAATACCCCATCTAAACCAGAGTATGCAAACATTGAGTTGCGAACCCGAACGAGGTTATTACGGATGTGATCGTGTTGAGTCGGTGCGAAGTCGTTAAACGTATAATTGATACAACGAGCCAACTGATTCAATTTGCCGACGGAGACACAACCAGCCGACGATATATTGGATTACTATAATACATCTGGATACATACACTAATTGCTTGCAACGTATACGACGTGTCGTTGTTCCACACGCATCGGCCGTAAGTCCTGAATTCGAGGAAATATATTTATCGGTTAATAGAAATAAAAATTAAATATATAAAAATATTAAATATGATTAAATGTTAAAAAATATTTCAGAGCCGTGGTGAAGGTCTCACTATAGCGTCTATTTGGAACATCTGTTGTGTAAAAAAAACGTGATGCAGTTTTAAATGTCACCTTAAACCAACAAATAACCACAAATCTGTTTTCAGATATTTTCACGACGCTTCTCGTAGTGTGGGAGAAAAATATCAACTTAACATTTATTTAGTTTTAATTAAGTTTCATAGAAAACTATTATGAAACATACCAAAAACAACTATCAATACGTTGGAGACTATTAGCCTGCAAACATAAAGCCAGATAAGTTGCAAACCTCTGGGGTGGAATTAAAAAGTGAATTGAATCTGTATGGCAACAATGGGAGGTCAATTCCACGTAACGACTGCCCTCGGTGTGAGAGGGATCGGCGGGGCGCGTGGCCTAGCTTTATGGGAGGCAGCGGGTTTACATGAAGATATGAAACTGAAGTATTCTTACGACTGTTAGGTTTAGTATCCATTGACCATGTTTGATATAGTTTAAGCCCGGGTACGGAATTTATGAATATCACGATCGGTCCTTTAATAATATATTTTTTTAAAAGTGTTTTATGCAGTATATGAATGTTGCACCCATGCTATATTTGGAGGAATCGTATGCCTCCATAAGGCATTATCAAATACCATAATATGATTTTCTTCAATATTCTCAATAAAAATTATAGCACATCCCAAAGTTATATATAGCACAAAGTACTCATATAAATAGTGCACGGTATTCCTCACAATTACAGAATAAATAATACATAGTCATCTCAAGCTACACAATTATACGTAGTTCCTACTTTTAGTTTTTAAAAAATTTTTATCGACTTTTGTGCAATGGAACTGTGTCCATGGGCTTATATATATTTTTTATGATTTATATTGTATTACTCAAAATACTAAAATTATTTTTTGAAAACAGTAATCACAGACTTTCCTCCGAACTTCCGAACCTGGCGGTAGCATGTATAATCCTATGTATGTGTCGGTCTGACGATTTGAAAGTACTTCCTTAAAAGTCTAGTTTTCATGCAAGATATCTATTGCATCGACCATGCCATTCAAACATCGAATCAATAGTACCAGGAGAGCATATGACGGAGAGGGTGTCAATAACAACAAGCAGAACATGTTATGTATTTCGCATCTAACCTCTGAACCTGTTTGCTGAAATTACAAATAGACTGACAATTGCAATCAATACTGATTTTGCGAATATCGCTACATTTGAACATCCTGTACCGCATCTTAAAGGCGCTGGTAAGTCGCCGAAAGTTGAGTAAACTTAAATTGGATCTCTTAACTCGGTACTTCAACGTCGCACCTACCAGGGGAGCAGAAGAACTCTACAATTAATGCACGCCTGGAAAATTGCTTATTGATTCGTGGAAATGAGGGACGGATTCCCTTTAACGATTAACCTGCACGTGTTGGTCCATTTAAGACTGGTGTGTGCGTAACGTTGTATATACAAGACCGTCTTCGAAAATAGCACAGAACTTCAGGATATTCTAGATTCGAATTCAAATTCAAAATATCTTTATTCTTGATTAGACTTTTAACAAAGTACTTTCAAATCGTCAGAACGACAAGATTACACAGGATTATACAAACTACCGCTAGGTTCGGAACGTTGCTTTTACTGAGAAGAACCTGGCAAGAAACTCAGTAATTACTCTTTTCAAAAAAAATTATTTTTACAATTTTGAGTAATACAATATAAATCTTAAAAAAAATATAAGCCCATGGACAGAGTACCAGCGCACAAGTCATAAAAAAATATAAAAACTAAAAGTAGGTACTACTAGCAGCACCTGTTCAGAAGTATGACGAGAATGCCAGCCATCGCCCTCAACCATTATAGAGGGAAGTGAGCGACCCGTCATATGAGGAGCTGATACAAATCAACTGTTCACCATTAACCTAGCTACCTGTGATTGTAAGTAAACTAACTTTCACTTATACCTGATAATCCACTACCTTTCGTGTTGGCGCTATGTATAAAAATACACTGATTGTTCTGGGAAAATGTCTGCTAAAACTCTACGTGGAAATTGAAAGCTTTGTTGCGTAATACTGTTGCCACGAATGACAGGATTACTAAGCCCGAATATTATGAATATTCCCAGTATGGGAGCGAAAATTTCAATTACACAGCACACGCCGTGTCGTGTCGAAATAAAACGATAGGTAAGTATAAACTATGTAGGTAATATATGCGATGCCACGACGCCATTTAAATATTTTCCGAATAATAATATAATAATTCAACGATAAAATACATGATTCAAATTGAATCGGTTCCGAGTTGCGCTTCATTAATTTAAATACATTTTATTTAACCACCAGCTCTGCCCTGCGGTTTCACCCGCGCAGATTTAATTTGATTCCCGCGGAACCCTAAATGGTTTTTTAAATTAACGTGAAGACTAAGTTACTCATTGTAACATAGCTATCCGCCAGTGTAAGTCCCGTTCAAATCGGTCCAGCCGTTTTGGAGATTTTGGAACAAACAGTAAATTTTAAAAATTGGTATTTCTATGTCAATGCCGTGTATACTTTTATACGTATGTAGTCAAAAGTTGTGATTATGGAATTATAAACACTTCAATTTTATTTATCTGTATAGATTACAACGCAGTTCAACGCAATTTGAAATATTTTAATATCATGCCTGGTTTAATTAATAATGAAATTACTTCATTAACTGTACTTGCATGCATATTTATGATAAGTGATAAGAATTAAGATTAAAAACTGTATGTTTGTCTACTTTAAAAGTATACAGAGCTACCGATCAACTTTGTATTATATTTATAAAGCAGCCGTGATGGCCGAGTGGTTTAAGGAACTTCGAACAACGCAACTTCGAACCTCACCGACCTTTCTCGATAAATGGGCTATCTCACTCTAATAATCAAATCGGACAAGCAGTTCCTGAGATTAGCGCGCTCAAACAAACTAACTCTTCAGCTTTATATATTAAAAAATGGCACCACACGTCAGTTATCTCACAATGGTCAATTGTCATATATTTCCTTACTACTAAAAGGCGGAGAGATATTGTTTGCCCTCAAAATAGCTTGACCAAACATGCCTTCTTATCAAAGTTCTACTCTTTCTTAGGACCTCTACTTTACAATAGATTACATTCTATTGCTAGCATTTATTCACTAAATTTGAACCAGTGCAAGAACAAACTAAACGATGTCCTAAAGAATATGTCCTACGAGGACACAGAGAAGTTACTACTTGTGTTAAATAGATACAAGTGTTTTTCAATGTATTCAACTTATTTAATATATTAGAATCAGTAGGTATTCATTTGCTTTATTGTGATTTGCTTTAATAATAAAACGTGCACTGTTCGCCTGAAACACAGGTTACCCTAGTTCAGGCACCTAATGTATGTAGTCCATAAGTAAACTTTGTGTATTATTAAGGAATGTATTAGCTTTAAAGTATTTTTGAATAAATATTATATTTAAATACTCTCCCCATTAGCATAATGACAGCAACATTACTTATTGATATCAATCCGGATTACTATTGATAAAGTAAGTGGCATCCCCTGTCTACATTTCGTTAACTTTCAAAGATCGTTCAATCATTCAAGTTCAGGTGAACAGCGCACGCTCTTCGATACTTACTTTCCACCAGAGTTCTCAGACAAAAGCAAGAAACTCAATTTACAAGGGACGTTAAGTAAATTCATTAATTACGAAAGCTTCCATAAATATGAGATAAGCCCAAATTGAACCAATCAAAGATCAAACGCCAAGGCGAAACCAATCTAAACTCTTATTGGCTTAACGGGCGAAAGTGTTCATGGTCGGAACATTCTGGATAGAGGTTACGTCAATAAACGGGTTGCCAACTAACTGGCGGATATCCGCACGTGCCGATATCCGAATTATTAACATCCACATTCTTATGATAAATCATAATACTAGTGTGTTCTTCTTGACAATAATACTTACAATGTAATTCTGTTACTATTAAATAGAATCTGGCATTTATAGAATCTTATATTTTATTTAATGTAGCATTACATTTTTGGCACAGATCATTGGCTGGTGTTACATTTGTAGAACTTACAGTTTAATTTCATCTAGTTAATATAATAATAAAGAATTAACTTAAATCTAGTAGAATAAAAAATACTTATAGATTCTGGCAATAATATAATCTGACATTGATAGAATCTGCCATTTGTAGAATTTGGCATCTATAGAATCTGACATATGTTGTCAACTAAACCGAAAGATAAAGTAAAGACCGCCTGATGGTAAGCGGCTACTGGCAGCCTATGAATGCAACACCAAGAGCATAACTCACGCATGTTAGAAAAATGTACGTATGTATGTACTGCCACCGGATTGAACGACGAAAGCATTAAAGGAAGTTGGTCCTAACTATATGGTACCATTTAAAAAATCTCGATACCAATGATAGTGTTTTACAATTTTACTAAGTAAATGTTCGCGTTCGTCATCGAAAGATATTCGCAGTCTAAAATGGTACGTGCGTTACATCACTATTGTATACAGTTCAATGTTTTAATATCAATTTGTTGCTTATAACATTGATATTAAAATAAAATTATCAGAAACTTTTAAATTTCAACAGGTTCAATGATGCCACTCACATTTTAAAACATTGAAGAGGTCTTAAAATACAATGCAATTGTTGAATTCTCGTCATACTTGTCAACAGGTGCTGCTAGTGGGGGCTGGTCATCTCAAGCTACACAATTATTCGAAGTCCTTATTTTTAGTTTTTAAATTTTTTATATCGACTATTGAGCACTGGAACTGTGTCGATGGGCTTTATATTTTCTTTGATTTATATTGTATTATTCAAAGCTGTAAACTTTTTTTTAAAAGAGTAATTACTGAGTTTCTTGCCAGGTTCTTCTCAGTAAAAGCAACCTTCCGAACCTGGCGGTAGCATGTATAATCCAATGTAATCGTGTCTTTCTGACGATTTGAAAGTACTTTGTAAAAAGTCTAATCGAATAAAGATATTTTTGAATTTGAATTTAATTTTTTTAACATGGACTAGGAGTTTTTATAATAGTGATAAATGATAGTAGCATTCATGAAGGAAACCTAATGCTTATGACCTAGATACCGCTAGGCACGGTATTATGAAAAATTTTCAAATCAAGTCCAGTTCCGTCTGAGTTCATTAATAAAAAAAAAATATTCATTAAACAAATCTGTTCTATTAATAATATAGGAATACATAAAGATTCTGTATAGGTAAATAGGTACGCACAGCGTGTCTATCTACGTATGTTATGTCTAGGCTCAGAATATAAGCCGGATGTCTCCAGAGATCTGTTTGTGTATGCAGTGTGTAATGGACGCGGAGGTGTCCGGGCAGCCTTTGTCCCGGGGAAATATTTGCGGATATCCGCGCGAATACCAGCTCCAGTACATTCTGCTGTAAGTTAGCTTTGGAATATTGTTGGCATATTTCTTCGCTGTTGCTATATGCCTACTGAAAATCTATAAACATATATATGCAAATAAAATTGAAGTGTCTGTTTGAAATTCCAAAATAACAGCGTTTCCTTAATGTATATGAAAGTATATATGATACTGACATAAAAAAACTAATTTAAAAAAAATCTCTGTCCGTTTGTTTGCTCAGGGTAATCTTTGAAATGGCTGGACCACTTTTTAACAGGACTTTTACAGGCAGATAGCTAATGTTACAAGGAGTAACTTAGACAACTTTTATTTAAAAAAAAACATTTAGCGATCCGCGGGAATCAAATTATAAGGCACAGCTAAATAGTTTTATACTAAAAAAGCTGTTGTGGATTCCGAGCACAGGTTTACCTTCAAATTGATAAAGTTATAATGCTCCTAATATGTAAATAGAAATGGTTTTTCTTGCATTGGAATAATATTTTATGAGCGTTATAAGTATTATGTATGAATTCGGGACTGAGCGTGGATATTACCCACTTGGAAGAAAGCCCAAAGTTATTTTAACTCATTCCAAGGGTTGCCTACCCTGAGTGTAACAACACCTGCTTTCCAACTAAGAGATATTTAGTAAGAGCCGTGGTGGCCTTGAGGTTTGAGCAGTCGCCTGCTACGCAAGCGACGCAAGTTCGAATCCCGGCGGGGCCTGTCCCAATGAGCTTTTCTAAAAAAATAAACTTATGTACAGTGATTTCACACCACGTGCTTTACGGTGAAGGAAAACATCGTGAGGAAACCTGCATATGTCGGAGAAGTAATTCAATGACGTATGTAAAGTGTCTGAAACGGCGTTGGACTCACCATCTGTCACGTTGGCACTTATTCATCTTCGGTGAAAAGTGGGAGTTGTGATTACAACACCTCTGCCTACGCCTTCGGGGAATACATGCGTGAGCATATGTATATGTATGTGTATATATTTAGTACGTACGTTATGTTCACCCTTACCTGGAAGGGTAGGCAGGCAGTAGGCAGAGTAGGCAAGCGTTCTAATAACCACATTATATTATAATGAAGTTGACGAGATAGATGGAGAGTCCATAGCCGTGTCAGGCACATATCATATCCTTACAAGATATGTGGTGTTTGTTAATTTCGTTGAAAGTATATATGGAAAATGTTACAACAACGGGACAAATTATTCACTAAATGAAATTGTTTTTATTGTTGATCCTTCGCGAGTAAAGCCGCGAGGCACAGTTAGTTGTTTATAATGTCTTTAGTAAGTAAAGGTTGTTATCGAGCAGACGTGACCTTAATTCGTACTCACCCGCGTCCAATAATTGCTTACTGCGATATTTACGTTCACTTTTATATCACCACATAGTTTCAATACTGTCTCCACAGGGGGCGTAGCTCAGATGGTAGAGCGCTCGCTTAGCATGCGAGAGGTACCGGGATCGATACCCGGCGCCTCCAAGAACTTTTTTTAGTTCAATCAGGTCTTCGTTAAAGGTAATTTATAGGTGCCGTCAAGTTATGCGACCTTGAATGCACAGTAGTATTTTTTTCGGTCTAGTATGGCGCAACGTTTTCTCTACTTTTACAATTTTCGCTGAGCGCTCATAACTCGAGACGCGACTGTATTTAGAACATACTGACCAAATTACTACTTGAGCATTACCAAATCGTTATTATAGCTCTTTTCACCAAATTTGCCCGAAAATTTGGAGTTGTTCCGCAAGAAAAAGATGAACGGGAAATCTAGAATTGATTTTTATCCAGAAGTTGACAACGGATACAGTGGCCGAACTCCAGAAATATTATTCAATCGTAATTTATTTGAATTTTTGCAAGTCAAAGCAAACTGGCCAAGGTAGTAAGTTAGGTAGGTGGTATTTAAATATATTCCGTCCTCGCCCGGGGCTATGCGAGTGGAATTTATTTGTACAAACAGAAGCTTAATTTCGCCAGTATGACTATCAGGGGGCGTAGCTCAGATGGTAGAGCGCTCGCTTAGCATGCGAGAGGTACCGGGATCGATACCCGGCGCCTCCAACATAAATATATATTTTGGCCACTAAATCACATATAAGTTTACGACCCTATTATGACGACTTATTCTTCAAAGTCAAAGTCAAAAATATGTTTATTCAATTAGACTTTTTACAAAGCACTTTCAAATCGTCAGAATGACATAATTTACAGGATTTATACATGCTACCGCCAGGTTCGGAAGGTTGCTTTTACTGAGAAGAACCTGGCAAGAAACTCAGTAATTACTCTTTTCAAAAATATAATACAATTGAAAAAATCACTTGAGAAATGAAAGCCGTTGCAATGCACAAAATGTCGATAAAAAATATTTTTTCTTCTAATCTCTATAGATATTTTTAATTCTTCTTTACTTGTGTTCCTTGTGTTCCCATGACTACCAGGATAACATGGATACCATGGATACATAAAATTCTTTAGAAAGGGAAAGCGGTATAATACTGTACTTCTCAAACCCCCGGATAATTTAAAGGCACAGTTGCACACATTGACGGGTACAAAATACACCTCACTTAATTTTCAACCACTACGACATTAATATAGAGTTCATAATACATTGTATCTGATGCATCACAAGTTTGAAAGAGAACTCATCGACATGCTCATAAATATTAGCTTTAGAAAAAATGAGCAGGTAATAAAGGTCACACCCGCCAGCTGTCGACCTACTAAACCACCTTGGGTCTATGCTACCCTGGTACTCGTGAGAAATTTTAACCCTTCCAATACGAAGTGACTGCCGTTTTTTCCATAGACTATTTATAGAAAATTATATCAGAATGAACGACTTTTTTGGTGCTGCGTATAAACGGAATGCCAGGTATTCCAGTTTTAAATAAAAGTAATGATATATGCGAACACGACCGCAATGATAAATAGGGAAATGTTGGTTATTTTAAAATGCGGTGGAATATAAACCGTCGGTGCATTTTATACGGTCTTTTGGCTCGCCACGTGAATAATGCACATTTCTGTCGTATATATTATTGCATAGCCTCGAGTCTGTTTTACCTGCGACGTATTTATTCATATAATTCAGACACACTTTCCACAAGATGGCGCCTTACGTCAGTTAGCAGCATGAAGGTTTAAATAGTAAAACCGTGAATTCTTAGATTATATTACTAGATGGCAGATCGGGTGGTTGGGCGTCAATAACGGTCTCAATTTTCCCAAATAGCAAAGAGAACGTCAATAATCACAGCCATATTCGGCGTCCAAATAAAAAACGAAGAAGCATATCATTACATACATTAGCGTGTTCGTGAAAAGGCCCACAAGAACAAAGGGTTGCGGTCAGCCCTCGCGGGGTTGCGGGTTCAAATTGAATTGTGTCCCCAACTAATGTTAACAGTAACGCAGAGCATGCCGATGGCGCATACTTCCCATGGAGTTCTATGTACGCAACGTACCTACTTTCACATTGTACCGTCCCATAGCGGCGGGTGCGGCGGGACATACCAAAAGATGTGTTTGGAATTCGGTAGAAATATTCCAAGCTTGTATGTTTGGCAAACAATAACTACTAACATGGCTAAATAGTCTTATTACCATAGATATTATGACTAATTGATATAATCTGTGCATTAAGACAACGTAAGATTCATGCGAAAACGTAACGAGGTGACATAATTTTGACAGAATGACGTTTCGATAGCAAAATAGCGTTATTACAAATCTTCATTTGTTTAAAAACGTGAGTTATAAAGTTGAAGCAGTGTTAATCATTTGAAAAATTTAATGCATTTAGTTTGAATTTTTATTATAGGTTTCTGATGTCTACGCCTATAACCTAATGATATCCTTTTGAAAGACTCGGACCGCAGTTCCAGTTGCCTGTGTTCCCAAAGGTCCCTCAATGCCCAAAATATCCCTCTCTCATCTTCCCAGGCATCAAAGTTTCTATGTCAGTTTTTATTAAAAATGCAATAGTAGGGTTGTACAAAAAGTGCTCCTTACATCCGCAGGGAATAAAGTAACTAGTGCTAGTGGTTGAGTGGTACCAGGGCAACAGACATGACAAAGAGTACAAAGTAGACCCTTGAGTGTCCTTACACAAACGAAACGCGTTTGTAGCCGTGGGCTTTTCATTACGCCATGCCATCTTATGCGCTCCTTGTTAACAAAATGCTGCACTGGTTGCATTGCATACACTTACAAAATTAATATATGTACAAAAGTGTTGTGAACTTTGCTGGAAACTTTATTTGTTGCATAAATATTAGGTACTTTATTCTGAAGACAAAAGTATAGTTTTATTTGACAGTGCTGTAGATCAATAGAGACGCCATTTTAATTTAATACAATGTCGTCTCAGTGCAATAAATTTATCTATTTCTTAGTAAATTGTATCTCATTCATTGATACGCTCATGGAATAGGCTAGAACTACTAAATTACTAAACAAAGTTAGTTTGTGTCCACTGGACTGGCTGATAAAAACGTAATGATAACTATTTTTTTATATTATGCACAGAGGAATTAATATTTAACATTTAATTAAAGCTGGCAGTGACATCTGGCGAGCATCACCGGAACTAAATTGCAGGTTATCTTACTGAGGAAATGTGGATGGTGTAAACTCGTGCACTATCCTCGTGTGGCATGCTGTCTATACAATACAAGGTATGATTGGGGAAGATATTAAGTAACAAAATAATTAAATTTAATTGTAAGTAGTTCAGTTAATTACAGATAACACTTAGTCATTATACTACATATTCCCATGCAGGAATGTTTAGTTTTGTTAATCTTACCATTTTATTAATATTTAAATCAACGCCATCTACTGTAAGTTTTGAGAACCAATATGCAAGGTAAATATGTTTTGCCCTAGTTAAAAACTTCGCGTTCTTCGTACAGAACGCGCATTTCACCAAGCTACGTTGCGCTAGCAAACAACTCACGTCAGAGTTCCGACAAAAGTACATAGATGGCGCTAGTATAAAGAAATTTCTAATCAGCCCCAACCTTTCGATTTGACACTCAACAGAATATTTTAAGCTTTCATATTATTTGTTTTTTTTTTACCGTTCCTTCATCACCAAGGACTGCATCTCACTGTATGCAACGTGTGTACTTACCTGGAAGAAAAAAATGAATTAAGTACATATCAAAAAATACTTAATTAAAAAAAACAAATAGGTACTTTCCTCAAATACTATAAAAAAGAAGTGTATGTCTGTACAAGATTATATTTACAAAACGTTACAATATGTATACATATAATAGTATCTGGCTATAAATCACCATTTTCCATAATTATTTTATTTTCATGTGCTAGTTAAAGTTGTACTTTTTAGTATCTTAATAGTCAAAGTCAAAGTCAAAAGTATCTTTATTCGATTAGACTTTTTACAAAGTACTTTCAAGTCGTCAGAATGACATAATTATACAGGATTATACATGCTACCGCAAGGTTCGGAAGGTTGCTTTTACTGAGAAGAACCTGGCAAGAAACTCAGTAATTACTCTTTTCAAAAATATTATACAATTTAAAGAATACAAAATAAATAATTTAAGAAACGTAAGCTCATGGACAATGTACCAATGCACAAATGTCGATAAAAATTAACATAACTAAAAATCTAGTACATCTACTTATAACTAAATGCGTAGCTTGAGATGACCAGCCCCCACAAGCAGCACCTGTTCACAAGTATGACGTGAATGCCAGCCATTGACCTCCTCAACCATCATAGAGCGAAGTGGACAACCCGTCATCCAGACGCCGCCGCAAGCAAAGGCATTTTAGTGAGCTTGACAACTCAAGCCAGTCAAAACAAAGATCAAAACAAATAAATATTAAGAATTGTAACATAAGTACAGTGTCCATGAGACTACTTACAATATTTATCTGGTAATACATTATTCCAAGTTTCTTTATCACATATATAATCACTAACTGTATAATAACCCTTTTTAAGTAACACAGATTTTACAGTCTCTTTAAATTTATCAAAGGGTAAGTTTACAATACATGTAGGTAACTTATTATAAAAGCGTATACATTACCCTAAAAAACTATGCAAAGATACATCGGTCAGGAAGTCATAAGCAAAAGCTTGTTATACATTCGTATGCTCTCGCCTGTATCTCATGGGGGTAGGCAGAGACTACTTGTTATACATAGCTTTTATAACAATTTTGCAAGTGGAGTCAAGGGAGGCTAAAGAAAAAAGACACATTGTCTTCGAGATTCTGGTAAAATACTCGTAAATATTCCACAACGAGGCAGGGAATACTCCAGGAACCCAGGTTGTTTTAGAAATAAGCCCGAACATTAAATAGATCCCTGACAACGTCGCCTCACCTGTTGAATTTTCAACCCTAACCTGTACGCATTAGGGTTCATGAGATTCGAAGGGATATTTACCCATAGCGTTTATCCAATTTGCAACTTTATCCGGCGAGTGTAGAGTCGATTTGCGGTTGGAGTGTCGGTTGTTTGCATAATCGTGTCAGTTCATCGGGCTTATACAATGGCGAGCATGTTTAACCGCAGTCGCAAATTATGAATAAGGAATCGCTGGGAATCTGCATTCTTTGACTACAATGCGGTGACTTTGGCACTTAGGAATTAATTGCATGGCGATATTTGGTATCCTTGTCATTCGAATGACGGAGAATCACAATATACAGCTGAAATACAGCTGTATATTGTGAAACTGACAGTGAAAGTAGTGGAGGTATCTACGCATGTATTTTATTCGCATCACGCCATACATACAGAGATAGATTCATAAAATGACTTGAAAATACTTTATAATACTGTAATTTCTGATCAAATAAAGATATTTGGATTTTTTTGATTACTTACTGCGCATAAGTTGTGACGGTACCTAAACCTTTTTTTTCTTCTGGATGAAACCTTCAAACGGTATTGGGAGAGGTAGTTCGGGTAATGCGGGATTCTAACCGCACTTAAACCTATCCTCTCACGGAAGACATCCTGCGAGCTTAGGGGGACTCCGGTACTGAGGATTTGAAAGTACTTTGTTAAAAGTCTAATCAAATAAAGATATTTTGAACCTGTACCTATAAGTCTGGATCGAGGAGGACAAGGAAGGGTTGGCATTCGCGTCATACTTGCGAACAAGTGTTGGGGACTGATACACAGGGCTACACTCTGGATCGAACAATTGAGTTCGCGATTCTCACACTTTAAGACCTGTAAGGTTGATATTTCGTGTTACGTCCTGGGGTCCAACCATGAGCGATTATTTCAATGTTATTACAGTTGTGTAACAGTGACAGGTATATACACGTCATGAACATCTGTCTCATAATAATAGTAAAACTATGATGGCAATAAGAGGTTATAGTAAGGCCCCTGTAGACATGACAAAGGAACATTCTCTCGCGCTTGCGCTAATAGAAACGGTAAAAAATGTATGGAAATGACATATATCAGTCACGTGACATATGTCATTCCCGTTCATTTATATTGTTTCTACTAGCGAAACATGAGGATAATATTACTTTGTCTAAAGGCCCTGGGCCCCAACCATGAGCTCTTATTGCAATGTTAGTGCAGCTGTGTGACAGTGACAGACTTATACACGTCATGTACATCTGTCTCATATTAAGAGTAAAACTATCATGGCAAAAAGATGTTATGGTAAGGCCCCTGTTATGTTTGTGAGATGAACACACACGAGAATGCGATGCAGATTGAAGTCGCTACCTTTCTTCACAAAGCTAATGGCTAAGGGCTATTTCTCTTTTTGCCATGCAGGTAGCAATTTTCATCTACAAAACGCTCTTTATTTTATCCCTGAAATACCCCTTTTCTGTGTAAAGAAGTAATCAGTTACGGCTACTGCAGCCTATGAACGTGACCAGCTCCAAGGGTACCACTCCAAACACCTACCCTTATAAAGATATGAATCGCTGCTAGAATTAGATGCACACTAATGAAGAAATGCATAGAGCCGTTGTGGCCTTGGTGTTCGAACAGTTGCCTGCTACGCAAGTGACGCAAGTTTGAATCCTAGCGGCGCGGTACCAATGAGTTTTTCTACAAACTTATATGCAGTAATTTCACACCGGTGAAGGAAAACTTCGTAAGGAAACCTGTATAATACCTGAGACGGCGATAGACTCACCATCTGTCACGTTGGCAATCATCTTCGGTGAAGGTGGGTGTTGTTATTACAACACCTCTGCCTACCCCTTTGGGGAATACAGGTGTGAGCATATGTGCTAATGAATCAATATAGTAGCTATTTGCTAAATCTGCCAAAGTAACGGTTCATATATATCAATGTATTAGGTATATACACACTTATAGATAGTATGTCAGTCCCGCAGTCACGTGCGGAGCGCGCACATCACAGTGACCGCGGGGCGCGGGTCGGCACAAACTAAATTATTTATGAACGCGACCCTTGCCCGCCTTCCTCGGACGACAATATTTATCCCGGATTGTGTTGTTCAACTTTATGTTACCCTCGTGCTCCAACTACATGTATTCGTTGAAACCTAATCCTAATGTTTCTGCCGCACTATTTTGTTACTTACTTCGAGGGCGTGATGCTTCGATTAGCAATCAAGAAATTGTCTAATACTTATGTAGGCAACTCCCTCAGCAATTATTATACCGCTTGCAAAACTTGAACTTCATAAACCGCTTATTACTTACCAGGCATTTAGAACCATTAAGATACATAAGTAGCTGAATGTACAGATGGCTTCAGAACTCATCATCTGCCTGGCCTCAACCCCATACATTGTTGGGGTCGGCACTTGATTCAAACCGATGTGGCTGATCACTTGATTTTTATACGAAGCGACTGTCATCTGACCTTCGTAACCCCTTTAACGAGGAAAATCTGTGATCTGGGTTAAACCAGTTGTCAGACTATTTTAGGCCTCCGACTAACCTGTAACGATTGCCAAAGATATTAAATTGGCAACCGAGACCGACGGCTTAACATGCTCTCCGAGGCACGGAGGGAACTCGTGTGGTCACCCATCCAATTACTGGCTAGGGTTAGGGTTGCTTAACTTCGCTGATCGAATGATATGCGCAATAGCAACTGAGCCACTGAGATGGGTTCAGAACTGTTTGTAAGAAAATGTTTGAAAAGAGTTACTATTTGGACACGTGCAATATGTCCGCCGGCAAACCAGCTAAGACCAGTTTGCCTACAAGAGAATGTTACTAAGAGCCGTGGTGGCCTCGGGGTTAGAGCAGTCTCCTGCTACGCAAGCGACGCAAGTTCGAATCCCAGCGGGGCCCGTACCAAAAAGTTTTTCTAAAAAAAACTTACGTACAGTGATTTCACACCACGTGCTTTACGGTGAAGGAAAACATCGTGAGGACACCTGCATATGTCTGAGAAGTAATTCAAAGACGTATGTATAGTGCCTGAGACGGCGATAGACTCACCATCTGTCACGTTGGCACTTAATCAAATTCGGTGAAAAGTGGGTGTTGTGATTATAACAGCTCTGCCTACCCCTTCGGGGAATATAGGCGTGAGCATATGTATGTATGTAGAATGTTACTTGGTCCAGACGTACAGTAGGCCTAGACAAAGTAGCATTTTCTTGCGCTAATAGAAGCGATACAAAATGTATGGAAATAACATAAATCAGGCACGTGACATATGTCAATCCCATACATTTTATATAGTTCCTATAAGCGAAGCGCGAGAATAATGTAACTTTGTCGACAGGCCCTCAGCAGTTACATCCACATCGCGCAATGACAATGACTGATTATACCATTCAAGAGGCAACGAGCGTCACCACTGACGATCTAACGTTGCTGAGAGTGGAAAATGACGGTCCGTGTCAACGTTGGCGAATTTAATTGCGTATTGGTGAAGCTGGATAGAAAGATAGCGTTTATTTACCACACAATATCAACGAATTACAAAAAATAAAACGTTGGACTATATATCTAACTCCCGCTAGTTAGATATATAGTCCAACGTTTTATTTTTTACGTGTTTCACCCGCGTAATTCCCGTTCCTGTGGGAGTGCGAGAATAAATAGCATTCATTAATCAGTGATAATATAGCATTCAAATGTTGAAAGAATTTTTAAGTTCAGTTGTTCGTCCAGTAGTTTTTGAGCCAAATCGTTACAAACACAAAATTACCATGAGTAAGTTATAATTTATGCTCGTGATTATGTCTAGAATTATGACATGCGTTGCATTGGTGCTAATAATCCAAGGCTCAGTGTATGAAATGTGTCCACCATTCTTATAATTCAAACAACTTGTTATCAAAAAGTATCCACGCATTTCGTGCTGCGCTAATACACATCGAAATTCGTTAACGTTGATTAAATCGTCTATTCCAAACTTTTTAATTATAGGCTGATTTTCGAATTCTCCTATTTTTACTCATTGTAGATTGAATCATTAAAAAGAAATCATTACTTATTTTTAAGATTACGGCAAAACCAACAGTTAAATGTGAACCAATTTACCCGCACTTTTGAACAACCCAATAAGTACTATACCCGCTGGGAAATCCACGTGAAGGAGCTCATTCGACAATTTGAGCGTCTGTGGAAGCAAAGTCGTTTGAACACTTTTCGATTGCTTCTATTCATTAATTATTTCATCAACATAGAGACCTAAATACCCACTCTACAATACATGAATGTGATTAACAATAATAACATTAATTACAATAACCTATGGTGGGTTCAGTCTCATTTACTTTTCACGGATACTTTTATCCCAATTTTTTCACTTTTCCGTTATATATCAATCAAAAAATCTCCAGCCGTTCATGAATTTTGCGCAACACATAAGTGATTCATTGCTTTATGGGGATTTAATCGATTTTAACAGACTTTTTGCTTCGTTGCAGATACATCCGACTTAGTAGACTATATTTAAGCTGTCTAAAGCTATGAATGGCGACAACTCCATAGCGCGGGATCAGAACAGACAAAGCGTTAATTTGCGCAGACTTCCGTACGCCTAATTAATGCCTTTCACCTGATTCATTGCAAATTATATGCGAACATAATTCAATTCATTTCAGGAATACCACTTTTAGAATTAGACGCTCTGGCGGATGTACAATTCTAAGCTTTTATAATCCACTACTTCACTAGTGCTGATTTCACTAATTAAATGCTCTCACTTGTTATTAAGGATACCGAAAGTTGCCACTCTGGTGCGTGAACAGATTATTTTAAATGGTCAGGAATAGGAACACAAGGTGGTATTTGAACCTACAATGCACGGCTGATACATCGCCACAAGGTATATCCACTCCACGGAACCCAAAATGTTTTTTTTTTTAATAAACGTGTTCTAAGTAACTTCTTGTAACATTAAAACTTTCTTCTGTAATATTAAGATTTAAAATTAGTCCAGCGAGAAACAGACAGACTGACAGACTGAGAACAATTTTGAAAATGTGTTTTTTTACTTCAGGACCGTATTTACTTTCATATGCATTTAGTGAAAATCTGTTATTTTAGAATTACAAACAGACACTTCAATTTTATTTATCTGTATAGATGTATAGATTATTCAATTCATGTGGAAATCTAACAGACTGCCTTTTCATATTTTCGAACTTGCTTCAAAAATAAAATAAAACCAGTTTTTCACACCAACGTCCGTGTGCCACTTTGATGGACGAAGCGAGGAATATTGAATACTCCAGAATGCTATGAAATACAGGAAGCATGGAAATATTGCATGGAGAGTGTGACACGCAATTGGAGAGGTTTAGGGCGAATGATTTCATTACTCAGGATTGGGAAACTTACAGTGGACAACATCGGGCTTATAACAACACATACATACATATGCTCACGCCTGTATTCCCCGAAGGCGTAGGCAGAGGTGTTGTAATCACAACACCCACTTTTCACCGAAGATGATTAAGTGCCAACGTGACAGATGGTGAGTCCATCGCCGTCTCAGACACTTTACAAAAGTCATTGAATTACTTCTCATACATATTCAGGTTTCCTCACGATGTTTTCCTTCACCGTAAAGCACGTGGTGTGAAATCACTGCACATACGTTTTTTAGCAAATCTACAGGTACAGGCCCCGCTGGGATTCGAACTTGCGTCGCTTGTGTAGCAGGCCACTGCTCAAACCTCAAGGCCACCACGGCTTATAACAATGTTTTCTATCTTACGGAAATTGTTGAATGGATTCGCTGTATTTCATTCTGCCAAAATCAAACTGAAAGGACGTCTTCCCAAACCCACTCCAAGTTTAGAACAAATACTAAACCGTATTCACTGAACCGCTCCAACGACTAGTGAGTTGATTGCTAAGGTTCTCGACCACCAGTGTTGCCAATACATCTGGACCCAAAATATACATTTTTAGAAAAGTCAACGAAATTACACAATTCACAACCCATCTATATCCTTACATACAGATAAATAAAAATTAATTGTCTGTTTGTAATTCCAAAATCACAGCCGTTCACTAAATCCACATGAAAGTATATAAGGCTAAGTTTAATACTGATATTAAAACACAAATTTAAAAAAAAATCTCTTTGTCTGTCTGTTTGATTAACGGGACTTCCACTGACAGATAGCAAATTCTACAAGGAGTAAGTTAGGCTACTTTTATTTAAAAAAAACACTAGGATATCCCATGAAATTAACTTTACGCGGTCACAACCACAGTTTTTTTGCTGAAATAATTTGTCGACGGTTAAATGTACTAGAAACATCTATCAGGGGTCATACCATAAGATCTTATTGCCATCATAGTTCCACTGAGTGACAGTGACAGACGTATATACTTCATATACATCTGTCTCATAAAAAGGGTTATACTATCATGGCAATAAGAGCTCATGGTTAACTTCGCAACACGCGAATTCCTTGTAATGGATTACATAAGTATTGCCGGGTCAAAGTTTCTTTACAAAATTACATTAAAGTTAGAGGAGAATAGCACTTAAATACAAATATTCATTAAGTAATTTTCTTGTTATATTAAAGTGGGTTTTATTAACAAGTAATAGGAATGGTTTTTGGTTGGTATCGAAACTTGAACGAGCGGTTATGCACTTGAGGCACCGGCTACGGACGATTGCTAAGAGCCACTTTAGTACTGTCTTCAAAAAAAGGTAGAGGCACTTCATTCATATTTTTTTTACTTCTCCTAGATGACTATAGTGTAGAATAGAAATATGTTTTCATGCTTTACCAGATGGTTCCCCAAAGTGGTAGGCAGAGTTGATACAATATCTACTTTTAATGCACAGCGACTTATGCAGCCCAAGGTAGCAATATGTAAGGTGGTTTATCAGCCCCCCAGGCGGCTAGCTCTGAATCATTAGTTAGTGAGTTAATATAGAAGCTGTAATCTATACCTATATCAATACGATTAACAAAATTTAAGTGTTTGAAGAATTTGTTATTCCATAATATCAGCTTTTCACTATTTGCATTTTCCGAGTTCTTCTCAACAAAAGCTACCTTCCGAACCCGGTGGTAACATTTATAATCATGTATAATGTATTTTTGTGTCCTTCTGACGATTTGAAAGTACTTTGTAAGAAGTCTAATCAAATAAAGATACTCTGAATTTTGAATTTTTGCATATGAAAGTAGAAATACACGATGTCTGTCTGTTTCTTCCGGCTAATCCCCGAAGCGGCTGTATCGATTTTAACGGGACTTTCACCGGCGGATAGCTAATGTTACAAGGAGTTAGTTAGGCTACTTTTAATAAAAAAAATAAGTAGGGCTCCGAGAGCCACCCAAGAAATTAAGTTATCGTGGGTGAAACCGCTGGACACAGCTATATGAGAACATAGAAGGTTCAGAGCATTATAATGAAAGATGAATAATTTGATAAATATTTGATTACTGTCATACTGCCATACATTATTTCTTTACAATAAAAGTAAATAATAATAATGTACGATTATATAACTAAACTAGCTGTGCACGGCAAACGTTGTATTGCCATATATTTTTTTGGGGTGGACTACCCCTAACATTCAGGGGGATGAAAATAGATCTCATATAGAGAAAATAGATCTCATAGATACCGGATAAGCACAAAAAATTTCATCAAAATCGGTCAAGCCGTTCCGGAGGAGTATGGCAACGAAAACTGTGACACGAGAATTTTATATATTAGATTGAACTACGTACCTATATACATTTTACACATACAGAATAAACATGTTGTCAGAAACGTCAATTACCTATCAAACTTTCCCCCACCACTCCCAGTCCCCCACAGGGTCCATGGTGTTTTCTTGACATAGGTTTTACTATTCTCATTTATGGAAAGTAATGAAGCAAGTCACAGCCAGTATTTTCTAATGAACAGTTGGTAAGTACCTTAGCATTTGGAAGGTACTGGTATCAAATAATGTAATATATTTTCACGGTCCGCGGATG
Organism: Watsonalla binaria; assembly: GCA_929442735.1. NCBI lineage: Eukaryota > Metazoa > Arthropoda > Insecta > Lepidoptera > Drepanidae > Watsonalla > Watsonalla binaria. The sequence goes on from OV838938.1 coordinate 9,280,681, forward strand.
CTTGGCTTCGGGCCAGAATACTTCCTATCGCAATACACTTTACTAGCCGCTGTCCTGCTTATTCTGTTACGCAATATAACTGGCTACTTTATACATATATTTACTTATTTAATTAATAAATAGATGTCTACGCAGGATTTGACTTATCTTAATATTTTGGACAATTCACAAAATATCTTCATAATTTATAGCCTTTGTGTTATACTAATGTATAAGCTATATTACTGTAGTTTCATTAAAATCTATTCTGTGGTTTTTGAAACAAACATACCTACTAACTTCCGCATTCATAACATTAGTAAGATTGTAAGTAGTTACGATGCTATGACTTACTAGCTTCTGTCCAAGACTTCGCCCGCGTGGAATACTTTCTTTGGGCTAACGCTAACATTAACACGCAATTGGGTTTAGTGTGATGATATTTAGCATATAGCCTCCCTTTATAAGTGGGCTATCTAACATTGAAAGATTTTTTCAAATCGGACCAGTAGCAAACTTACAAATTCTTCAAAAAAACAAAAGCTTTATATTAGTTATAGATATTTTCCTTAAATTGTATCTCATTAACAATAGCAAATCAGAGTTTATGGAGTCTGAAATCACTTTGATAAATGAATTCCGGACAAACCTAAAACACAATGTCCTTTAGGACCTGATAGGAAATAAAAGAATCAATACTGCATATATCAATAAACTGTGTATTTGTCTATGACTGCGGTTGTGGTACCAAGGTCGCATAGACAAATGGGCGGTGTAACACGATGGTTCGGACGCGCTCGGATTCATGGCGCCCTATTTATCCTGCCGTCTGCTCTGATAGCTTACACTCACTCCGACGTATTTTATACATTGCTTGGGGTTTGATAGCGAACATGAATATTATATTATAAAGAGATACAGTTTGTAGGTTTGTATGCAATCCCTGAACATAATTTCTTTTTACGAATATTTGGAATGGGTTTTCATAGTAGAAATAAAGTCCTGAGTCGTGAGTATCCGCTGTGTAAAATAAACTTTTCGGTTTATATTGCTTGCTTAAGAATAGCATGTCAATAAAAAATATTATGTTTTTTTAATTAAGTGACCTTGATGTTTGAGTAGTCGCCTGCTACGCAAGCGACGCAAGTTCGAATCCCAGCGGGGCCTGTACCAATGAGGTTTTCTAAAAAAACTTATGTACAGTGATTTCACACCACGTGCTATACGGTGAAGGAAAACATCGTGAGGAAACCTGCATATTTCTGAAAAGTAATTCAAAGACGTATGGATAGTGCCTGAGACGGCGATAGACTCACCATCTGTCACGTTGGCACTTAATCGTTATCGGTGAAAAGTGGGTGTTGTGATTACAACACTTCTGCCTACCCCTTCGGGGAATACAGGCGTGAGCATATGTATGTATAACTGTACTTTATAGTAAACCTCTTTATAATTAAAAACAAATTAATAATAACCATATAAAACAGCATTCAAAGACCTATTAGTCAAGTCCTTAGTAACAGATTTCCCATTACAATTGGAAAGAAAAGAAAAACCCGGTCGGAGGGCGGTTATTGGCTGCCTAATGAAATATTGATGAGGGCCTCCGTGAGTACTCTCGCAGCTACCAATTATGATGGAGATCTACTGGCTGGGCTTGTGGGAACATTGCTAAGTACTTCACTTAATATACATAGCCTCTGGTTCGTAAGCGATACTATTTATGATGACACTATCAAACAAAATCGGGTTAATTTTTTTTAATAAAACGTTATATCTATACAGATAAATAACATTGTAGTCGCTGTTTCTAATGCTTTTCACTGGATACATATCCTTACTAATATTATAAATGTGAAAGCGTGGATGTTTGTTACCTGTTCACGCAAAAACTACTTGACGAATCATCATGAAGCTTTGTACACATATCCTGGGAGGTACTAAAAGTAACATAGGGTACTTTTTATAAAAAAAAAATTGTCAACAAACATCAACATTTTGCTACTTTAGCGCCATCTAACATACAGTAATGAAGTTCAAACCCTAAATACTATATTATCGACGTACGATATTACCGACGGTCAAGTCAATATCTATTTAATCTATACATCCAATTCAATTGACTATAGTTTCAGCTGTTTGGAATTTTTGAGGTTAGGTACCATTGTTATTTTTAACTGTCACTGAAAGCGTATGTCTAAAAAATGCCTCGGAAGCGTAAATCTACACTTTCCAAAAATTCGTCACGGGCCCGTGCAGCAAGAGTTGCACGAAATCAATAATCTTCGGTTCATGCAGAGCTGAGAAGACAACAGCAAGCGATGCGACAAAGTTATCTGAGAGCTGCTGAAACACCTCTTCAGGCCCAACATCGTTTAGAAACATGCTCAGCAGCGGGTAGCTAGCTTCAAATAATTATAAAGTTGTCATTCATGCTGATCGGACTCCACGTGGCGAACATGAGAGGCGTTATAATGCACCGGTGGCCAATGAAGTTAATGGATTCGATGCGAGCGAAGCCGCGGGTAAAAGCTAGTGAAAGTATATACGGTAAAAACATAAAAAACCTCATGTTAAAATTTTTCTTTTTTATGGACAAACAGACACTACAATTTTATTTTTCTGTATGTATGTATAGATATTTATATAGAGATAAAGGACACTTCGAACACCAGAATTGTAGTTCCAATGCCGAAATAACATGTCAATTACGTCTCAAAGTAGTGTTTTACACAATATATCCTAGTAAAATATACGTGTTGATGTATGTTACTCAATCACGTAGAAACTCTTGATTGGGTTTTGGTTAAATTTTTCTACACGCACAGTTTAGTACCAGAATTAAACATATAGTAATCAAAATATGTAAGAAAAAGAATTGAGTGCATTAATTTCGGTTGAAAAACAGATCTTACCTTTACGAAAGTTCAGTTGTAAATCCAATATAATATACATCCACCCACACAAGCACACACCTTTACGGAGTCCCATACAGAGGTTTATCCTAGTGATCACCGTGGGAATCTTCTGAAGGGGTGGCAAAGATTTTTCAGAAGCAATACAAGGCTCGTAAGTCACAGTGGATCGGGTAGACCCCTGATCAAAGCTTAGAAGTTAGTAAGACGTCTCTGCTATTACGATGATAGTAGGTCCTAAGAGCTTCGGTGGTCGTGAGGTTTGAGCAGTCGCCTGCTACGCAAGCGACACAAGTTCGAATCCAAGCGAGGCTCGTACTAATGAGTTTTTCAAAAAAAAAATGTCTGCAGTGATTACACACCTCTGTCACGTTGGCACTTAATCATAGTCGGTGAAATGTGGAAAGTGTGTGCCATGAGCATTAATTTAGTAAGTCACAGTTGATCAGGGAGCCTACATGGAACTTATTAGCTTAATTTTGTGAAAATTAAACGTCAAAGCTAAATTAGTAAGAGGTTGGTAGGCCCCCTGGGCATGTATGGTTGAGGCTGAAGCGTTCATGAACGTGCGGACAGTGTTGGATGCTGGGGTACTTACACTAATGATGCGGTAAGATATTGTGTTGGGGTACGGAACTCTCGATACGTGAATTCCCTATTTGCCGTTTTATAGATCAATGGAAAGCTATTATTCATTTTGAAATATAACAGGTCCCCAGGGATAATAATGGTAAGTAAACCTTCTAACAACAGAAGAAGCATTAAACATTTTGTCTTGCTAAAATCTGTATGTTCGCGAATGTTCACACTGGCAGACTAGCAGATGTCACAAGAAAAACATGCAAGTATCTAATAATAGTAATGCGATATCTTGCCTCAAATTGGATAATGGATCTTCCCATCATTCAGATTTCAGGCAAAATTTCTCAATATCAAACTTTGGTGGGATATCTATGTTGGAAGATCGGAATCACTCTTTGATTTTTATTACAATATAACTTTTGTGTTATAATGTGTGCAAAATGAAAAATAACTTTATTTCTAGTTCTGCAGAATAAAATAAAACGCATCGAAATGTTGTCTGTGCGAGTGGAGCCGCTGGTCGCAGGTGTTATGGAACTAAAGGACTTATTCACCTCACATATATTTAAGCAAACAAGTGAAGTTGCGAATGTATAATACCCCAACTGCGCGCCACGCGATCCTAGAGGCAAACACCTCGGAGCTGAACTCGGTAGACAATCGCATCTGAATACCGATTGGAAGGGGGTCACCTTGCGCAAACAAATCCAACATTGAATATAGTGGGATATCAAGTGAGTTACAAATTTTCTATACATCTATATCTATATGCCCCACGGTGTCACCCGCGTAGATTTAGTTTTATACATACATACATATGCTCACGCCTGTATCCCATGGGGGTAGGCAGAGACCACTGTTTGCCACATGCTACGATCCTTACATACTTCTTTCGCTTAGTTTTATATAACATTAACATTACGACACACATTTAACGCAGTAACTTCAGACGATTTAATATATTTTATGAACATAAAAGCGGTTATTGTGACTAAACTGTGATAGTTAGATATGTGCTCTCGCGGACTTTTGTGTAGATCTTAATAAGACCTACAAACCCGTAGTACATCATTTTGTTCTATTGTCAATAGTTCTTGCAGCGCACGCATAAATAGGTTTTCGATTTTACACCTTGGGTTACAAAATCGCAGTTATCTTACGGATCCCAATTTTATTTTACATATAATATAGTCTATAACCTTCCTCGATAAATGGACTATCAACTAACAAACTCTGCAGCTTTATAATATTATACAGTATAGATTAGTATAGATATTATAGACTATAAGAACAAGAAAATAAGAGCGTGTGTTTGAAAACCAACATTCACTGCTTTTCACTAAATGCTATTTTTAAACATTTTCTCTGTCTGTTTGTTCCGGCTAATCTTTGAAATGGCTGGACCGATTTCAACGGGACTTTCACTGTCAGATAGCTGATGTTACAAAGAGTAAAATAAGCTACATTCACATTAAACAAATAAGGTTCCGTCAAACAACCCCTTGCCTGAAATTAAACCAGTGCGGGTGAAACCGCAGGGCACACAGCTAGTTGCTAAATATAGTTCCATTCCATCCATTATAAGAATACTCTCTGATAGTACAATGTGGCCGCCATCTCATTCTATTTGCATATATATGAGAGTGACAACAGAGTGACAGCTTCTATTAGTGAGCGGGAATGGTTTTCGTGATTACGTTACGAGTTTTGCCCAGCTAGCTCTATAACAATCGGTCCGTCTGTTTGTTCCTGGTCCAGCCATTTCGGAGATTATCCGACACAAACAGACAGAGATATACATACATATGCTCACTCCTGTATCCCGTGGGGGTAGGCAGAGACCACCGTTTGCCACATGCTACGATCCTTAAAGATAGATATTTTTTTTGAATATTGGTTACTTTCATATCCATTTAGTGCAACGTTGTTCATTTGGTATTACAAACATACACCTTAATATTAGTATATGTATATAACAAACATGTAATTTTATACGTAAAAAATGCGTCTTTTATTATTGGTTAGTTGACGTCATCATCACTACTTATTTGGTAACTAGCAGATGTCACAAGAAAAACATGCAAGTATCTAATAATAGTAATGCGATATCTTGCCTCAAATTGGATAATGGATCTTCCCATCATTCAGATTTCAGGCAAAATTTCTCAATATCAAACTTTGGTGGGATATCTATGTTGGAAGATCGGAATCACTCTTTGATTTTTATTACAATATAACTTTTGTGTTATAATGTGTGCAAAATGAAAAATAACTTTATTTCTAGTTCTGCAGAATAAAATAAAACGCATCGAAATGTTGTCTGTGCGAGTGGAGCCGCTGGTCGCAGGTGTTATGGAACTAAAGGACTTATTCACCTCACATATATTTAAGCAAACAAGTGAAGTTGCGAATGTATAATACCCCAACTGCGCGCCACGCGATCCTAGAGGCAAACACCTCGGAGCTGAACTCGGGAGACAATCGCATCTGAATACCGATTGGAAGGGGGTCACCTTGCGCAAACAAATCCAACATTGAATATAGTGGGATATCAAGTGAGTTACAAATTTTCTATACATCTATATCTATATGCCCCACGGTGTCACCCGCGTAGATTTAGTTTTATACATACATACATATGCTCACGCCTGTATCCCATGGGGGTAGGCAGAGACCACTGTTTGCCACATGCTACGATCCTTACATACTTCTTTCGCTTAGTTTTATATAACATTAACATTACGACACACATTTAACGCAGTAACTACAGACGATTTAATATATTTTATGAACATAAAAGCGGTTATTGTGACTAAACTGTGATAGTTAGATATGTGCTCTCGCGGACTTTTGTGTAGATCTTAATAAGACCTACAAACCCGTAGTACATCATTTTGTTCTATTGTCAATAGTTCTTGCAGCGCACGCATAAATAGGTTTTCGATTTTACACCTTGGGTTACAAAATCGCAGTTATCTTACGGATCCCAATTTTATTTTACATATAATATAGTCTACAACCTTCCTCGATAAATGGACTATCAACTAACAAACTCTGCAGCTTTATAATATTATACAGTATAGATTAGTATAGATATTATAGACTATAAGAACAAGAAAATAAGAGCGTGTGTTTGAAAACCAACATTCACTGCTTTTCACTAAATGCTATTTTTAAACATTTTCTCTGTCTGTTTGTTCCGGCTAATCTTTGAAATGGCTGGACCGATTTCAACGGGACTTTCACTGTCAGATAGCTGATGTTACAAAGAGTAAAATAAGCTACATTCACATTAAACAAATAAGGTTCCGTCAAACAACCCCTTGCCTGAAATTAAACCAGTGCGGGTGAAACCGCAGGGCACACAGCTAGTTGCTAAATATAGTTCCATTCCATCCATTATAAGAATACTCTCTGATAGTACAATGTGGCCGCCATCTCATTCTATTTGCATATATATGAGAGTGACAACAGAGTGACAGCTTCTATTAGTGAGCGGGAATGGTTTTCGTGATTACGTTACGAGTTTTGCCCAGCTAGCTCTATAACAATCGGTCCGTCTGTTTGTTCCTGGTCCAGCCATTTCGGAGATTATCCGACACAAACAGACAGAGATATACATACATATGCTCACTCCTGTATCCCGTGGGGGTAGGCAGAGACCACCGTTTGCCACATGCTACGATCCTTAAAGATAGATATTTTTTTTGAATATTGGTTACTTTCATATCCATTTAGTGCAACGTTGTTCATTTGGTATTACAAACATACACCTTAATATTAGTATATGTATATAACAAACATGTAATTTTATACGTAAAAAATGCGTCTTTTATTATTGGTTAGTTGACGTCATCATCACTACTTATTTGGTAGCTAAAGCTTCAGCTTATTGAAAACTACAATAGACACATGAAAAAACTTGACAGCGTAATTTGGTCGTAAGCCGCTGAAATCGTGTAATCTGTATTATATACTAATATTATAAAGAGTAAAGATTTGTATGTATGTTTGAATTGAATAGGCTCCGAAACTACTGGACCGATTAGAAAAATTCTTTCAGCAAATTATCAACGAGTAACATAGGCTATATTTTATCCCCGTACTCCCACGGGAACAAGATATACGCGGCGGAAACCGCGTGACGTCCGCGAGGTTGTCTTAAACTTTAAAAACTATTATGGTGCAACCAAGCGTTAGTTAGTAGAAGCGAAGGTTTAAGATTAATTAAATATTCAATTAAATGTAAGTACTTTATACAACGCCCACAATAAAACAACTTTACTACGCCGTAGCAGCTCCGCTACGAACAGCGAAGCTTTAATGCATTTAACCTATCTCAAATTGCTTTCAGTGTCAAAGCATTATAATCCCTATTGCAACAGTGCAGTGTGTAAAATACCTTGGAAATTAATATAGGTATTACTCGTAGCACCGTAGAGGATAAGCTACGGCGTAGCACATTGACGGGAAATGCAATCTGCCGGGAATTAGGAGCGTGCACTGCGCTACGGTTAGTTTGAATTTGGGATGTTATGGGACTAATATTGGAACGGACGTTTTAGGTAAGGATGTTAGGGAGTAGGTGAAGGATGTTAAACAGTATTCCAGGGGTTTTCAATGTGTTCATTAAGACCACAAAGCGTGTTTTTTAAGGCCCGAAGGAAAAAGATGGGTGTTATAAGTTTCACGTCAATGTTTGTCTATCTGTGGCATCGTAGCTCTGAAACTGACATGAAGCATGGTGTAATCTATTTGACTATATATACTTGTATCATCATCATCCCAGCCGTTAGCATACATTATTTGGGCCTGAATTGAATATTTAATAAAGAATACCATAGTTATTTAACATCTATTGATAATATACGGTACTGGGTAGGCCGCACAAATTACACTAAGTTTTACCAGGGAATACGTCTGTGTGATATGATTTTCTTAGGAATATCATATCATCAATGCTTACCTATAAAGATGAATCCCTCATTCCCTTGGTCACGCCATCACGCGTGAACGGCTAGACTGATTTCAACGTGACTTTCACTGGCAGATAGCTGATATTTCAAGGAGTAATTTAGGTATATTTATTTAGAAAAACATATATGAAAGAAGCAGCAAACTAAATCCACGCGAGGGATAGACAAACTCACAATTATAATATGTTGGAAGTTCCGGGAGTATAATTATTAAAGTTTTTTAAAGTACGATCATTAATATCAAGCCTTTTAAGTTACACAGCGCGGCGACGCTCTTGATAATATCCTCTTGAGTTTAAGTAGATAATTAAGTGTTCGTTAGTGTTGAGAAACTTATGCAGTCTTGTTCAAGCTCTCAAAGATGTTCACGTCATTCTTACGAAGGACGAGAATATGTTGTGATTTCTAGAAATGATTTTTCCTGAATGAGAATAATATTAGTCTTGAAAAAAACTTGTGAATTTCCATTTAATTTCATAGTCGTAGTAATTTGCATTTTGTTTTGAAAGCTATTTTGTATTTCTGAACTAAACATATCAAGGGGGTCAATCATCATCGTTTAAGCAGCACATATTAAGAATTTCTCAGCTTCGACGATTGAATTTACGATACAAAAATGGAACGTCAAAGCTCTGAACTTCTTCATACGTTCTGCTTAAACCGATGATGGTAGGCCCCCAGATAAATAAGTCGTCTTTTACGCAAATGTAGCGTATTTTAGCAGGTAACTGCATAAACTATTCGGCCATCGCGCTTCTTATGCACGGTTGCACGATACTAGTTGTAAAAGCTATTAAACGGCAAATTTGACAGTGACAATAGGCATGACTTTAGCTTGACAGCAAAACGCGATGCACCCATTGACAAGTGTTGCTGTCAGTGTCATTTTTATTGTGTCAAAAGATGTAGCCTTACCAATTGTTTAACCAGATAAGCACGGGCAGTAGAAGTCATGATGTCATGTGCCAATTCCACTAACCAGTGCTGAAACAATTCGTTTTAGCGTTTATAGTAAAGATCATGGAATTGGGGCTTGCGTCACGGGAGCAGGCGACTCGTCACTCGCTATCAAAAGCTCATCTATATGTATATAGGCTGGACCGATTTCAACTGGACTTATCTAAAGATATCTGATGTTTCAAGGAGTAACACAGGCAAATTTTATCTCGGAAGTAATATTAGGGTTCCACGAAATAAAGCATGAAACTAAGACTACGCGGATGAAGCTCAGGGCAGAGCTAGTTCAAAACAAGTAATTACTATGTTACTTGTCGGGTTCTTCTCAGTAAAAGACACCTTCCGAACCTGGCGGTAGCATGTATAATCCTGTGTAATCGTGTCGTTCTAACGATTTGATAGAACTCTGTTAATAGTCTAGTCAAATAGAGATATTTTTAAATCTTGGCATATAAGCTTTTAATGTAAAGTCCCTTAATAAGCATTTTTTGTACATTTCATCCATCTGGAGCTGTTCAGCTGAGCAAACGAGGAAAGTTAAGCAATTTGTTGCGAACACCACGCGCTGCCCCCCTCCAGCCTTAACTCATCATAAAGGCATCAATCCTGGCTTAAAAAGTATAATGGGCATGGGCTAAGACACGCCCTTTATTTGAAAAACCTTAACTTATAATTTACTTCACGTAAATGTCTTCAATTATAGATAGGTTCACCTTCAATATTTTGGACAAATAAATATCATTTAAGATCTGAGAAAGCCTTCTGAGAAAATAAGCAAGGCCACTTGAATATTTCATTGAAAATACGAGTACATTGGTAAATTAAACGAATTCATTTTGTACGTTGTTTTTTCTGCAAGCGTGTTCGTCCGCGTGGAACATTACTTTGGGCTAACGCTAACTATAACCCGCGATTGGTGTAAGCGTACATAGCATATAGCCTTCCTCGATAAATGGGCTATCTAACACTGAAAGAAGTTTTCAAATTGGATCAGTAGTTTCTGAGATTAAGAGAGACGTTCAAGCAAATAAAAATACTCTTCAGCATTATATATTAATCCACGAATAATAATAATATATACTTAACTATACTTTGTGTGTAATAAATAAAGATTATTTCTTTCCTTCTTTATGTATAATATTTATTTTGCGAACTAATCCAATTAATAAACATACATATGCTCACGCCTGTATTCCCAGAATGGGTAGGCACAGGTGTTGTAATCACAACACCCACTTTTCACCGATGTTTAAGTGCCAACGTGACAGATGGTGAGTCCATCGCCGTCTCAGGCACTAAACATACGTCTTTGAATTACTTCTTAGAAATATGCAGGTTTCCTCCCGATGTTTTCCTTCACCGTAAAGCACGTGGTGTGAAATCACTGTACGTAAGTTTTTTAGAAAAACTCATTGGTACAGGCCCCGCTGGGATTCGAACTTGCGTCGCTTGCATAGCAGGCGAATGTTCAAACCTCAAGGCCATCACGTCTTTATTTATTAATATAACTAATATAATTCAGTTGTAAGTACCACATGCTTGACTTTGTCCTATACTATGATTCTCATTGATTAATATCTTCTTTCTTCTGATTCAATACACACAGACAAAGTCAAGGAGATCTTTTCACAAGCTCCGAATCCAGATTTTCCATGAATTGACAACAGCCTTTAATTCATACTAATTTGTAGTAGTCTGAAATATCTTTCTCGCAAGGCAGCTTAAAATAAGCTTTGAAGATAAATAATGGTATTAATGCTGCTATGAAACTTGCCTCACAACTTACAGATATCACCAGCCTGACTAAAATGGACCGGATTTTAATGAATGTTATGTAAATGTCCAAGTTTTGAAGCTCGTGAACAAATGTTTAACCATTAGTGGCTGCTAGTTTGTTAAGTTGGTATAATCTTTATTACAAACATGTTTTCAACTTCTGGTTCACCTGCTCCTGAGGGATATGAAGTTATGCACTTTCCCCGGGTGCCAAAACTACCTTGTGCTATTTACATAAACGCAATATTTTTATTTTTAAATATCAGAGATAATTTGTTGTACCAGCAGACGAGTCGATCAAGTCCCTAAAACATATGCAAAGCTCCTTCTACAAGATATAACTTAAACCTTAGATTATACCTTGCACATAAAATGTTTGTCGTTTTTACTCGACTTCAGCGAAGCAAAAAACAGAGTTCTGATTTTTCTCTTGTATCTATCTTTTCCCTCAGAACTTTAAAACTGTTCGTCATTCGACAAATGAGGTGTCTAGAGGCTTAAAAAAAAAATAAAAGTCGACTGTAAAATCACGCTCCCAAAAGTATGAACCAAGGGAAAATTGAGAAGATAGCCGTGATCATATACCTACTGCAAGAACGAAACGAAATCGAATATCTATTTGTTCTGTAGAATAGGGTATTATTTTTTGGATCAGCGAATTGAATACGATGTCTTATGACAAGACAACTTATTTAATTCCCTGGCCAAAGTAAGTAGGTTAGTAATTAAAGCTAGCACTCCTAAAAATGAATTTTCTCAAGCTTACCAGTCGCAATGACGTCAGAAACGACCTTCCGAGATTCCCTATCGCAGTGTGGGTTGCCCTGACAAAAAATACATTCCCGAAATAGGAAACTTTCTCGTTTTTACCAACTTTCAGCAAGTCTAGGCAAGTTTTTATCTCAAACTTATGAAACATTCATTTGCGGGTCTCAATCTTCGGTTGGCCTGAGGACTGCCTGCTTAGCATTTCAGATTTATTTGGCAGAGCCTATAATCATGCATATTCTGTGAATGTGAATAGATTCCACTTCTTACGGTTGGATTAAAGTATGATATCTGAACGGTCCAGTGTAGCTCCACGAAATTTCAGCAAAATCGATTCTACGAAGCCTTGACAGAAAGACATAAATTTCGCGTTTATGGTATTAGTAATGATTAGCAAAGATAAGGATTAGTTACCACGACAGCTTTACAGCCAATGATGAGAGCATTTACGTATTTAAGAAAACGTAATTATTGCTCGATCTAACGGATGTGTGGCACCATCTTGTGAGTAAACAATGTATCGGTCTATCTGTTATTTACGTTTAAAATAAGTTTTTTCCTCTTTTGGGTTTATCGAAAAGATAATTTTAGCTCAAGAGCTGACATAGAATACTTATAAATCATTAGACTATTACAAAATACTAGTTAGTTATACGTAAAATTGGTTTGTATACATTAGGAAGAAATAGGAAAATTCTATTAAATACACTATACCCTTTAATTATAGATACATACATACATACATATGCTCACGCCTGTATTCCCCGAAGGGGTAGGCAGATGTGTTATAATCACAACACCCACTTTTCACCGAATTTGATTAAATGCCAACGTGACAGATGGTGAGTCTATCGCCGTCTCAGGCACTATACATATGTCTTTGAAATACTTCTCAGACATATGCAGGTTTCCTCACGATGTTTTCCTTCACCGTAAAGCACGTGGTGTGAAATCACTGTACGTAAGTTTTTTAGAAAAACAGCATTGGTAAAGGCCCCGCTGGGATTCGAACTTGCGTCGCTTGCGTAGCAGGCGACTGCTCTAACCCCGAGGCCACCACGGCTCTCTCTAATTATAGATAATTTAATTATAGACATCTCATAGTTCGATTACGTTGTACCAGGAGCGCAGACTCTAATAGATCGAATTATTAATGCCACAACGGAACGTCTAAGATGGATTAGAGGAGTAACATTAAATGGATACAATTTATATTGGTCACGAAATAATTAACACAATCAATTGGACATGACGGTGTTAATTACGGCGCAGGGGCCCGACCATGAGCTCCCATGAGCTCTTATTGCAATGTTAGTACAGCTGTGTGACAGTGACAGATGTATACACGTCATATAAATCTGTCTCATAATAAGAGTAAAACTATCATGGCAATAAGAGGTTATGGTAACGCCCCAATTATCGGTAAAGGCAAACTGAGAAAAAAGCTTTTACTGTTAATCCTATGTGCGAATAACCACGAGGCAGGTAGTTGAAATTAAATGTGAGGGTATAATTATACTTGGATCACCCTGGATGTACCACGTAATCGGGACATAATCCTGTAAGCCGTACAATCGTCGTTAGGTAGGATGAACGCTATCCGATAGAGATGCCGTAACTCAAGGCCAAGGATCGCATAAATTTACATTAGCCACGCGGTAATAGGGCGTTACTCTTAGTTTACATGTAGGGACGCTGTTTAGACCCTTCTGGGTCGGTCATATATTCCCAAAATACAGCCTCATACTAAGAAAGATCATAAAATTGCACGGTTATTTTGTTGTCATCGTTGGGGGTGAAAGAAATCTATTCTGAATTTCAATCATGACGCGGACTGCACTGCACTGCATATTCCAGCATTGTAGGATAAAAAAACACGTGCAGATAGAGATAGCACTCTATTCTCTCTTCTCTATTTATATTTAACACTAGCTATGCCCCGCGGTTTCTCCCATGTTAAATTATATTCGAGTTATTTCATGACCTATTTTTTTAATATAAAGACATCTTAAATGACAACTTGTAACATCAGCTATCTTCAAGTGTTCCCATTAAAATCAGTTCAGCTGTTTCAGAGATCATCCGGAACAAACAGACAGCGAAATTTTTTTTTTTTTATTTAAGCTCCGTATATACTTTCATATGCATTAAGTGAAAAGCTGTTGATTTGTACTTACAAACACACTAATATTTTATATATCTATATACTCATTTTTGCCAAAACGTACGACAAAATCTATTAACTAAGAAAACAGACTGACGTTCAGGCGACAAATGATTAATTATAACAACAAAAGATTAAGTATACAAATATATTGATTTTTATATTTTCGTTCTTATAATTAATCTTGTTTTAATCCGAGACTCGTGACATCTTGACGTTTCCCTGAATAGCGTCTAGAATGTCCACAATATTGATTCCTATCGTGGTGTAAATAAGGTTGGAATCACTTCGTCAGGAAGGCAATTTTAAATATTTGACAGCCCTCCATTACCGTATTTTGAATATTGATATTTGCCGAACGGCAATAAGGTTGTTATTCATTCAATAGCCACCAACTTTTTGAGAAACGACAAATGACAGTCATCCAACGTGAAATGGGGAATAGCGCCCCTAATGTAAGATGACGGACATTTTGAATTTGTAAAGTATTTACTTTGTGAAAAGTGATGACTTCTAATTTTTCTATAATTTTTGGATGTGGTATACAAGTGAGCAGTATCTATGTTATCTTTATCTTACCATAAAGGGGATATATGTTTATAATATGCCTGGTTAGAGCCATGTTAATATGCCTGGTTAGAGCCATGTTGTTTGCAGACAAAATGTTTAACATTTTATTAATATTTACATACTCAAAATGGGTGAAATATGATATGTACCTTTTATTTTTAAAAACATCTTATGTAACCATATTTCACGTAAATAAATTATTCTTATTCTTATTCTAACGTTAAGGATTTCGTTAGCGCCCAAAGACCAACACATTTCGAGCAACACCAGTTTCACCAAATATTTGGGCACAGTATAAATTAAGTTAATAAGCTTAATTTATTTGAGTATAGATATTTTTTTTTCAAATAACAACATTTGATCTATCGAGCGTGAGAGCTGTCACTCTTCATGTTTTTAAAATTAACGCTTCACTTACTGTAAATTAACTCATTTAATGTCAAAGTTATATAAACTTATTTAAATTTAAATTAAACAATATCCCTATTCGATTTGATTTTTAGCAAAGTACTTTCTAATCTACAGAATGACATAATTATGGCATACATTCTACCGCCGGGGTTGGAAGGTTGCTTTTATGGACAAGAAAGTTGATTTGAAAATAAGAAAATGTCCGTAAAACACGTAAATAACGTGCACACGATTTCCCACGCTTTATCTAGTAAATACGCGTGGATATGTGAGTGTGAAATTTCAAACCATTTCTTCCTAGATCCCATACTGCTAGTTGTATTATATTTATACTGTGTAGGTGGTGATCCGCCCCCATACCTTTCGTTACGAGAGTAAATACACACCAGTACCCTATCACCAGTTTACCACCGTTTTCGTAAACTATACTCACTAGCGTCACTCGCAATATTTGTATGACACATTTAAGTTCTTCACGTCACCGACAGGTGTCGCTGCGCAATTTCTCATACAAATGTTCGGCGGCGACGCTAGCGAGTATAGATAACGAAAACGGCGGCAAACCGGTGATAGGGGAACAGGGACGGTGGTAGGTTTAAAAACCGTGTGATGATACAATAATATATGCAAATTACGATTACAAATCCTATAACCGTAAGCAAACAACAACTTGGTGCGTATCCGACATTATGATAATGGGATGGGGGTGTTATCGGGGCACGCAGCTCGCTATACACATAAACATATGATTAAGAGCACTACAACAAACTCAGTTTAATGTAAACCAAACAATACACCACGCCTTTTTTAAAAAACAATTTAGGGTTGACCATAAAAAATATTAAAGCGAAAAAAATTATTAATATGAATTGGTAGTGTCCCTATTATTTCTTAGATGATGAGGCCGTCTGTTTTTTGTTTATTACTGCCTTTGAATTACTTCTCAGACATATGCAGGTTTCCTCACGATGTTTCCTTCACCGTAAAGCACGCGATGTGAAATCATTGCACCTAAGTTTTCGAAAAACTGATTGATTGGAAGGTACAGGCACCGCTGGGATTCGAAATTGCGTCGCTTGCGTATCAGGCTCAAACCCCAAGGTCTCCGACTACTCGACCTTTGAAACAAAATGATTGTTACCAAAAAATACTTAAAACCTACTAATAAATATATTTCGGCCGGTCGACAGCCCTGCCTGCAGGACCACAAACCTCTCGATATAATAAGCGGCCCATACAGTGCAGTGTGGGTAAATATTGACACGCACGGGTATCGCTTGCTGTAGTGCGTCTTTTTGCTCGGAAGTGTACCGGTTTTTGTAACTAATATGTTTGCTTATAGCGGACACCTGTAACTTTGCTAGATAATATTTTTAACTCATTTTATTGCGAGTTGGTGCTTTGGTCGTATTTTATGACATTAAAGATCGCATCGAAAAAGTGGAGATACGACAAAGGTTTTTTATTCAGACAGACTGACTACAAATTAAACACGCTCGTAACGGCATCATTACTTCGGATTGTCTTCGAAGCGATAATGAATAATGTTCCTGAAGATTTAAAGGGTAATTTAAGTAATAATTTCGACATTCATATGAAATACTTACATGAAAAGTTGTGTATCAACTGTATAACGAAAATTATTATCAAACAAAGGGAACAGTTGGAGCATTCATTGGACAGTTTGCTAGTACCGAGAAGTTAAATCTTGACGTTTTCAGAGGTACAGAAAAGAACACGTTACCTTTCATCCTCACATGAGCCTATCTTCACTAGCTTTCGCCCGTTATTGCGAGAAAGCGTTGCTGTATAATATTTAGCTATTTATAGGTCATTTAAATATCGCCTCCCCAGCGTCGCTGGCTGTTGAATGCAGCACGAATGGCTACTATTCCACAAACGACCTTCGGGCGAGAGGACAGAAATGCCATCAGCGTTCTCATTACGCTGATGGCATTACCGCCTTTATCCACTTTGAAATAAATGTCATTCTTTGTTCAAACAGCGCAGCGTTCCTTCCACCGAATACTTTGACGAGTTTGTTAAATCCACGAAAACATTCGCAGTCATGCCATCCTGGTATGTTCACATATAATATATCCGTAATTCTTGTTACCAAGCATGAGAATATATAAAGTTCGATACATTTTATGAAACGCCTTTCTTCTTATTAGAGGCTTATTTACCATATTTTCATTATAATATCATAGCAGTCACTCATAATACCAAGTAGGTGCAGGAATTCAAATTGGTGCACATTAATAAATGTATAAACTTAGTGTGTGAACTATGAATCATCCACTATTTTTTTATTGAAGAGTGACCAATTCACATTAGGTATACACGTATATAATAAACCGGTATATAATTGTAGAAGTAGCACAAGCTTCTCTGTGAAAACTTATGCGTATTCCTCTTTTATTTGAAAAAAAAAGATAATGAAAATCAGTATCGTGTAATGAGTAGCAGGCGCTGTATTCAATCAGATACGAAATATAACCATTATAGTTATATAATGGAGTAACTTACCGGCCTAACTAATAAATAACTATAGTCGGCACAGTCAAGTAATTAGGGGCCGCGAGGTCACTTGTGATATAAACTTGGATCTATTCTCCCATTTATAACACGGATCATTGCCTTTATAAACATCACCGTATCGATGAAGCTTCTTCTAACTGCACAGATACCGGACAGTTCAAAGTCAAAGTCAAAATATCTTTATTCGATTAGACTTTTTACAAAGCACTTTCAAATCGTCAGAAAGACATAATTTACAAGATTATACATGCTACCGCCAGGTTCGGAAGGTTGCTTTTACTGAGAAGAACCTGGCAAGAAAGATTCATGCAGAAAGAAAACTGTATCGAAGAAAACCTGTTTTTCTCGTAATCTGAGAAGAAATTCATAGACGTATCTATATGTAGCTTTGAACGGCGATCGTCTGACTGGTGTATGAAGATATAATAAATACCATACATGACGTGCATCAAGGCAAACATTGGTCACGTGACGTCGACCACTCACGTAATTAAAACTTATCCACGTTATTACTGCTACACTTCGTTATGACTACTCGAGGGTTCTAACAACTATTAATGTTCCAAATGGAACATTGGAATGCCCTGTATGAATATACAGGGTCGACAAAACACTACAGATAACAGAGAATCAAAAATCGCGATGTCAAAATCAAAAACATATGGGGATTATACGAACTACAATAAATTTGTCCGTTTGGAATAGTTACTTTGGGCTCTCGTTAACTTTAACCTGCGATTGGTCTTAGCGTGTATGTATATATACAAACTCTTCAGCTTTATACATATATTAGTATATATGAATAATGCGATGGCCTTTTTGAGCAATTTTGAGTTACTGCAATATTCAAATGTTCCTAGTTCCTTTCAGGTTCCTGGAGTAATACAGGGATTTACATTTTGAGGTGCTTTGTATCTTACAGTCAATATACTTAGACATATGCTCAGTTGTATGAATCACCCGTGGAGTACGACACTGGTTGGAACTTACCTTTAACAATAAAATAAATCTATATATATAAATGTTGTTGGTTTGTGTACGCTTCCAAAATCAAAATCAATAATATCTTTATTCGATTCGACTTTTTACAAAGTATTTTCAAATCGTCAGAAAGACACGATTACGTAGGAATATAAATGCTACCGCCAGGTTCGGAAGGTTGCTTTTACTGAGAAGAACCTAGCAAGAAACTCAGTAATTACTGTTTAAAAAAAATACAGCTTTGAGCAATACAATATAAATCATCAAAAATATATATAAGCCCATGGACACAGTTCCAGTGCACTAAAGTCGATAACATTATAACTAAAAATAAGAACTACGAATAATTGTGTAGCTTGCGATGGCCAGCCCCCACTAGCAGCACATGTTCACAAGTATGACGAGAAAGTCAGCCATCGCCCTCCTCAACCATTATAGAGGGAAGTGAGCGACCCGTCATCCTGACACCGCCGCAAGCAAAGGCATTTTTGTGAGCATGACAACTCAAGCCCGTCAAGAACAAAATAGAAAAATAAAGTAATTAATTGTCGCAGAAGTAGTGTCGATAGGATTACTTACAACCATTATCAGACAAAACATAGTGCCAAGCTTCTTTATCGCATATATAATCGCTTACAGTATAATAGCCCTTTTTCAATCAGAACAGATTTAACAGTCTCTTTAAATTTATTTAAGGGTAACTTACTAATACATGATGGTATCGTATTGTATCAAAATGTATTTTCAATCAAAATGTGAAGCGTAAGGTACAGCTAGTACATTATGAATGAGAGTGTGGAGTAGTTAAGTTACACTGGCGTTACACCATTGTTCAAAGATACCTATGACACGTGAACTAATGTATGTTGGTATATTTCTAATTAGTAATAACGGTTACTATTAGACCCCACCTCATTGAGAATAGACGGAAAAGTTTCGAAACAGGACAAACCAATCTACCTCAAAATGAAAAACGCACAAAAATAAGCTCTGTTATATGATACATTGCGATGGAGCTGACTCCGTTTACGTTTTAACTCCCATGCAATAAAGGGTGAGCCTATTGTTATTGACCGGGCACTTATCCAGACTCCTGGGCGGTTACTCTACCGGGAAATTACACATGGAACGAATTTAGTAAATCTTTGTTTGTACGTAATTAAATCAAGTTCATGTTTATCTAATTATGTCTAATGTCTCAGTCACGCGACAAATCTGTTGAGGCCGCCATTCAAGCAACACTCATTTTGATTTGGAAAGTTTCATCACCGTACTGAACTAAGCAGGTTTAAAATGGGATATGAAGCCACCGCAAGGTAAGACACTCAAGTAAAACAACCAACTTTATGGTACACATAACCACAAAGTTACGAGCGATGTGGTTATTAACACTGCTGCGGTTGTTTACACTCATGGGTTTCAAGTACTTATCGTTAACTTGACTCTGTTTGCACCACAATTGAACGTGGAAGTGACATTTATACTATCAGTAGAATAATAAACCTCCAAATGTTCTAAGAAAGAAACCGTAAATCAATAAATCATGATATTATTCAATCTCCAATATTTCCATCCTTTTAGGCCTATTATAGCCAAACAGTTGACACCAACTTCAAGATTAATATTTCTTTGAAGGGTTTTTGTAAAAAGAAATTCGGTGCATGTATTTGTAACGGCGGCGCTGAAAAATATATTAATGTATAAACTAGCTCTAGATTACTGTTAATGAATTGGTTCAGAAGTTTCCATAAACTCTCGAAACAAGCATACAGTTGAATCGAGCCACCTCTTTTTGGCTATTAGCTCAATTAATGGTTGATTGAGAAGATTCAAGGCTTTTACTCCAAAAGCTAACATCTAAATCAGACAAGTTCAGAGAAACTTGAAGTCTAACGTATATAAAAAGTCTATAAGTAACTGCGAAGACGTTCCGAAGCCACCTCACCCCAGTTAGATTAAACTTTATAAAGTAAATAACGAATGAGCTCGGAAAGTGGGTTTAAAGTCTTAAACAGGCGTATTTGTTCGCTGGATCAACAAAAAGCACTTTTCACTTGACATCCCTCGGAATGATATAAAGGAGTTGTGAAATTGTCGACGGAGAAGGAAATAATTTAATTAGTCGGAAGCTTGGGCCAGTTACCTCGAAAGGAGCCGGGGTGATTAGCATTAGAGAAGATTGTGTATGGTGTAGTGTTGCCATACATGAAAAGAATTGCACGATCAATATTCTTTATTTATATATTAGGAAAAACAAACAGCTTCATAATATACATTGTAGCGGCTACTTGTCGAACCACTGCACTTTAGTGTCACTGTGGGTAGAGGATGATGTCAATGTCAATAGGGTGGCGGTAAGGGTTGTCAAATAAACCGACCGATGTCAATGAATGCCTTTAATGCACTGAAATATAATTACTATACTTACTAACTAAGAGCCGTGGTGGCCTTGAGGTTTGAGCAGTCGCCTGCTACGCAAGCGGCGCAAGTTCGAATCCCAGCGGGGCCTGTACCAATGAGTTTTTCTAAAAAACATATGTACAGTTATTTCACACCACGTGCTTTACGGTGAAGGAAAACATCGTGAGGAAACCTGCATATTACTGAGAAGTAATTCAATGACGTATGTAAAGTGTCTGAGACGGCGATGGACTCACCATCTGTTACGTTGGCACTAAATCATCTTCGGTGAAAAGTGGGTGTTGTGATTACAACACCTCTGCCTACCCCTTCGGGGAATACAGGCGTGAGCATATGTATAATTACTAACTTAGAATGTAGGTCGCGCATGTAATACAATGTTGAAATGTTGTGTGTGCAGTTTTATAATACAATACAAAATGTATGGCTTTGCATGTACATACATTTCTAATTCTTATATGCTACATACAGTTTACTTATTATGAAGCTAACTGCGTTATCGACGGGTTACATAATAGAAGACTAATATGTAAAATGAATGATGTGTTGACCAGAATTGAAAAAAGTATGTTGAGATGGTTTGGACATATCGAAAGGATGAGTGAAAGGCGATTAACGAACGAAATTTATAGAGCAAATGTGACCGGAAGTGTCGGTAGAGGGCGTCCAAGGAACAACTACTATGACCAAATTAATAGTATTTTTCAGAAAGGTCAAATTCGGAGCACTCGTAACTGAAGAAAGTGTATCAAGAGATGCATGAATGTGGATGAAGCGAAAGAAGTGTGTAAGGATCGTAGCATGTGGCAAACAGTGGTCTCTGCCTACCCCCATGGGATACAGGCGTGAGCATATGTATGTATGTAATTAGTAAAAATATTATAAAAACAATGCGTAAGGTATTTCTTCTTTCTTCGATGATACATTTGGTTTTTGTTTACACTAAACTAAAGATTCAGTCCACGCAAGTATCCCACACAAAAAAGCCGCGCTCTACCTTAATAAAGATATTTGGGATTTCCTATACGACTCCTATAATTTGCTGGTTAATATTTTTAGTCGCTACAATAAGTAAGCGTATTGAATTAAAAAAACATTAATAGCATTGGCAACAGTGCCCCAGTAAGACAGAATAAACCAAAATCCTAATAATTGAAAAGTGCCCTATCTCCTAAACTTACTTCATAAACAAAACCAGCTAAACAGTGGCTTAAAATTGGCCAGAAACATTATCTTCAATACAAACGACCTTGTAACCAATGTTATGCAAATTATTTGCACAGAAGAAAGGAATGATTGATACAAAATCATAAATCAATATCCGACCTCAAAGAAATGCTGCATAGGTAAAAGGCACTACATACATTTATACCCTGTTCTTCCTGCACCATTATCAGACCAGTAGACCTATTTTTACGTGGAAAATCCGTTATTGATACACCAACCGCATCAGACCAGTAGGCTAATATTCTCTCGCGCTTGCGCTAATAGATACGATAAAAAATGTATGGGAATGACATATATCAGTCACGTGTCATACGTTATTATCGTACTTTTTGTATCATTTCTGCTAGCAAAGCGTGTAGATAATGTAACTTTGTCTACAGACCCTGTGCCCCAAGTATACACTTTTTTTTTGGCACGTTCGTTCGTAGTCGCTTGACCTTGCGTTTTGAGATTTTTTTGTATGGAGACTAAAAATTTGTAAAAACATGTATACTTGCAATTTCAGATAGAGAAAAAGTACCGGGTGTTGTAAAAAAATATACTTACAGAAATTGAATTAAACATATCAACGGTCAACAGGGCGAGTTAAATCAAAGCGTGCACTTAAATGATAAGTGGGAACATATTTCAATGGCGGTGCTTGATGCAGGACCGTTATTGCGACGGAGGGCGGGTCGACAGATAGAGCACAAATTCTCCAGTCAGGAGGGTACTTCGTCACCGTTTGCGCTTGCGGTGACTTGTTCCAAAGAGCCAATCACTTTCTGCACAGCGATCTGTTTCAAGTATAATGCTTATTCGATTCTTCTTTATTCAATAACTTCCTCGTTAGGCAAGGGAGGAGGTCAATCCTCACAATTCTCCAAAATATAAGATGTTTCGCTACACACTTGACTTCTATAAATTTCGAAGGAATGAACTTTTATTTATTCTACGAGATGAATAGCATTGCTAGGCAATATAAGAACTAATATTTCATATATTGCAGGGTTTTAATATTATGGAAAAAATGGATTACACGAATACTAGACCAAACTCGGCCTATATCCATCCCTTTTCATTCCATCAGTCAAACTTTAGGTGAAAATATATAGAAAAAATAAAAAATAAAATTTCAACCACTATTTACCAGCGAAACAAAAGATACGTAAAAAATAGCAGGCCAACTATGATCGCTTTAAGTAGCGCGACTTAAGAACTTCTAAGGATTTACAACATCTTATATGATGGGAGCAAAAAATATTTTTCTTAAATGTCATATTTGGTCCCCAGTTAACTTTATTTTACTCCAAAATTGTATTGTTACTTCAAACCTTTAAGCAAGTGTATCAGTGAGCTAACATAAAGGCCTAACATCCAATAAAACCTCACAACAGATATATGAGATGACAAATTGATCTCTTTATTGCGAGTCGTTCAACTGACTCGATATAACTGGAGACAACTGCCCTTCCAAGCGGGAAGTGTTACGTTTTATTTTCAACTTCCAATCACCACTTACCCGATTGAGTTTCAGATGGCAATGTAAATACAGCAACTGCAAATAAATGGATTATGCGGTGCTAATAATATAATCTATTCTCCAGATAATCTCTGAAACAGCTGGACCGATTTTAACGGTACTTTCACTGGCAGATAGCTGATATAAGGAGTAACTTATGCTACTTTTGTTTCAGAATATAAATGATTACTAAATCTATGAATGTATTATAATATATTTGATATTATCAATCCTAAAGTGTAACTTTTCTTCTTCACTTTTGGGCAAGGGGTGA
Source organism: Watsonalla binaria (assembly GCA_929442735.1). Lineage (NCBI taxonomy): Eukaryota > Metazoa > Arthropoda > Insecta > Lepidoptera > Drepanidae > Watsonalla > Watsonalla binaria. The sequence goes on from OV838938.1 coordinate 9,304,724, forward strand.
AGGGATTTAGATAAAAATTACAACAGCAGGTATGTGGGGTATTATTTACCCCGTTATCATGATTTAACAAAACAGGTTTTACTTTAACAGTGTTATAAAGCCATGTGTATATTTTTTGTAAGAATTTTATCAATCAGGAGCGTGGTGGCCGTGGGGATTGAGCAGTCGCCTGCTACGTAAGCGAGGCAAGTTCCTTTCCCAGCGGGTCCTGTGCCAATTAGATTTTCTCAGAACTCATGTACAGTGATTTCACACCACGTGCTTTACAGTGAAGGAAAACAACGTGAGGAAACCTGCATATAGACATAAGAAGTTATTCAAAGACGTATGTAGTGTCTGAGACGGCGATAGACTCACCATCTGTCATATTAACACTGAATTCTCTTCGGTGAAAAGTGGGTGTTGTTATTACAACACCTCTGCCTACCCCTTCGAGGTATACAGTATTTGTATTTCAATCAATATTGAGCCGGACGCTTTTATAAACCAATTTCGGCAAAAATCGGCTAGAGTTGAATTATGCAAAAACATACAGGTCACACTAAAACCGTTCCCCGCTGCGATGGAAATAAAGCAAAATGTAAACAGGCCAGTGATAGCTTGGAGCGAAAGGTTCTGCAGCCCTTTTTTGGACGAGTCGAAAAAGTTATCCGAGTATTCCTTCCGATGGACGTTTCTCGATTTTTTTGGTCTGGTAAGAATCGATTGCCTCTATATTGATCATCAATCAAACACGTTCTAAAATAATAAAGTTACTGAAATTTCAGGTGTAGATTGCTTCAATTCATCATCATATATTTAAGTTCTCTGTCTTGCTTGCATTCTCTCCATTATTCAATGGTACGAACTTTCTTATAGTTAATTATGTAATCATCTTTACTTTACTTTCTCTTTCTCTCCTTCTACTTTTCCCAACGTGTCATATCTCTTAAAGCACCAATTTTCTTCGATCAGGGCCCTAAAATAATATTCGTAATGCAAGATGGCCAATCCATGGATAGGGGCCAAGTATCGACTAAAACACATCGGTCAACATGATCGTGAAAGAACCTGCAGGACAAATTCAATTCACGGTTTAAAATAAACATCGCATTAAGCAGAATTGAACGGATCCCTAGCAAATACTGCGGACTGGACAATCGGGCAGCGGAATGGTGAATAAAAATTTAACAAGAGCGTAAAAATGGCAGGCCATTTGTCAGCGCAGGACACCACGCGTTGGAGAGCAGTAAATACCGAATAACGAATGCGCACTGGCTAAAGTAAATTATGGTGAAATAAACACAATAGGTATGAGTGAATACAAAATGTATGACTCTCTCAACTTCCTAAAACAGAACCAGACTGCCTAAATTAGCCTGGATTAACAATACGGTAACCAGAAAAATAAGACAGTAACGAAATACCAGAATAATACAATTTTATGAATCTAACTTTTGCGTCCACAACTCAAACAGACTTTACAATAAACATAACGTCTATAAAAATGTAAACCAAATACATATGGTTAATCACCACGAACCGCTTGCTGGTATGTGGAAGCCGAACTTATGTAAGTTGAATATTTGGTGGAACATTCCAAATACAGTAATAAGAGCGGGAGCACTTATAGCGCGACGGTACAATTTCCGCGCCCCGGCCAGATTACCTGCCCGTAATGGGCCTGCCTGGAGACCTGGAAATCCTGTTACTCCAGCGTTGGTTACGTAAATTATGATTTATCGTGTGTGCTCGTAGCTGAATATCAGAAACCAAAACACTCTCTTTTCAAGGTGAATAAATAAAGCTCAACGTGCAATCACTGAACGATTTTTTCACTACACTGTTCACTCTGTTTAAATATGGAATATGGGTGATAAATATTAAACAAGCGGAACTTCGAAAAGTCGAATTGATAGTTTTTCAAGCCCCGGCAACTATATCAATAATAAAAGTAAAATACAACAACACCCACATTTAACCGATTATGATTAAGTGCCAGAGGGTGAGTCCATCGCCGTCTCAGGCACTATACATTATGTCTTTTTGTCATTAACGGCCTCGTTGGTCTAATGGTTAGTACGTTCGCCTGCCGATCACGAGGTCCCGGGTTCGATTCCCGGGTCGGGTCAAAAAATTTACATTGGGTTTTTCTGTCAAGAAATTCACAATAAATGCCCGGAGTTTGGAAGTTGGCGGTGTTTCCACCCCCGTGCCTCGGAAAGCACGTTAAGCCGTTGGTCCTACGCCTGATCTCTCTCCGGTCGTGTCGGATTGCCTCCAATCCCACTATGAGAGTGAGGGAATAAAGAGTGCACCTGTGTTTGCGCACACACTTGTGCACTATAAAATCTCCTGCGCACATGGCTGATCCTCGTTGAGATTAGCCGCCGTAGCCGAAATTCGGTAGTTGATTATTATTACATTATGTCTTTGAATTTCTTCTCAGATATGTATTTCACTCAAATGAAAGTAAGAAGTAGGTCACGAATGTCATAGTTTATTTCACAATTCAAGTCTAGCAAAGCATGGTCATAGATGAAATAGAATAACACGCTAAATCTTTCAGCAAACAACATAAAATAACGCCAATAGGATTTATCAGAAATAATAACAAGTGAACGGCACAATGTCTGGTTGAAGGTTGGCACTTCGCCGAGTTGTAACGTGGCGGGTCCACTGGCTCGCAGGATGCGAGCTTTAGTTACAGACAGTTAGTTAGCTATATGTAACGGGTGAATGAGGACGTTTCTTCTACAAAAAAATAATTCGAAATATGTTTAGACATTATAACGCGTGGTTCAAGCTACACAATTATACATAGTATCTACTTTTAGTTTTAATTTTTTCATTATTCGACTTTTGTGCACTGGAACTGTATCCATGGGCTTAAATTTTTATAAGATTTATATAGTATTACTCATAATTATAAAAATATATTTTTTGAAAAAAGTAATTACTTAGTTTCTTGCCAGGTTCTTCTCAGTAAAAGCAACCTTCCGAACCTGGCGGTTTTACCCACGTAGGTTTGATGTTATAATAATAATAATATTATATACTTAGAGATAAACATAAATTAATCAACAAAAGTAGTCTAAGTTACTCTGTATAATATCAGCTGACAATGAAAGTAAGTAAAATCCCTCCAGCCATTTCATAGATTAGCGGAAACAAACAGACAGACAGATAAACAGAAAGACAGACATCATATGCATTTAAGTGAAAAGCTGTTAATTTGGAATCATAAACAGTCACTTGAATATTATTTATTTCTATAGAATAGATATACAAATCTATGTACTAAGACTATATCGAGAGCGTCATTATGATTTCGACTGAGCCCCGAAGCACTCAAAGCCCATCGTCACGTCGAATCATAAGTCCAGAGAAGACATTGTCGACAGAATTATGAGGTCCCCGCCCCTGTCTGTTATTTTATCTGTGCTTAATAATATCTTGGTATTTGAAGCACTTCGAAGTCTGAACAAATGAGACTCTTTTGATGATTTCAAGTATAGTGTCGTCTGGACGAAATCACAACGAATATTCCTTTTTATACCAGCCTTTTCTACACAAGAAAACTTTTCAATTTCAAATGTCGACTACAGAATACGACAAGGCGGCGGTGGACATATATTTCGACGTTCATAGTTGCTTTGCCAGGGCCTAAATGGAATAAATCATTTTTATCTCGAACTCACGGAAATCTTGATGCTGGATTGCACCATATTATTAGTCAAACTAATTAAAGTTTAAGACAAATTAGAAAAAGATGTAATCTTTGTTTCGGAATATGTTGCTATCAATCAGTGTCAAGTCGCAGTCACAAAAACGGCTTTGTTATTTTAATAATGTATTTATTTTTGTTCTTCAAGTTAGCAAGCAAGTTATTATTTTTTACCCTGGTATGCCAGTATGCCATGGGATCTCTTGTTGTAATGTTCCTGGGTATGAATTAATTACCTATATTACAAGCTAAGACTGGTTTAGGAATTAAGAACATTGTTAATTGAACATGTATCTTCTGTTGAGATAAAAATAAATAATAAATACATTTTATGTAATGTCATATTATGTAGGAAAGTAGTGTCAGTATGTGAAAAGCTGTTATTTTTCCTATTGCTTTAACCACAGAAGTATGTGAATTTAAAGTTTACGGTTGAACTTATGACGTTACTTAACAGTTAGCGTCAAATTAGAAAACAAATTTATTGCCCATTCGGTCTTTTTAACCGGTAAGTTAAAGCTAAAGTTAGTTGATAAAATCCACCACTATGGTAGTGGTCGCCAATTCCGACCTCACGACGATGGTAACATTGGAGATCTTTCAATGATTAACATGTCAAAGAGGCGGGCGCGGCGTCGAAGTGGATTTATTGGCTGAAAGCCGTGCTAGGGCATTGGCCGCAACCAGATTTAGAAGATTTGCCAAATGCCCGCACAACCGGCTACCCTTATATATTTAGCGTGAACGACTCTCAAAGTGACACGGAGCGGACGGCAGACCCTTGTCACGTGGAAGGTTTTTCTAACGTACCGCGATAAATACAATGGTACTTTTGTTAAACAAACTTTTGATATTAACGAGCAGATTTACCTATACAATTATAACTTGAGTACTAGTCATATTGATGTAAGTAATGTGTTGGCTGACACATATATTTACTTACTTAGTACCTAAGTGTGTAAGACACAGAAATACATTTATGTCGAGCCTGTGTGGACATTTGTAATAAAACTGTTATGAGACTGTCTGTGCGTTATTTTCTACACCACTAAGGTGACAAACATGGAGACGGCCCTCCTGATGTCAAGTAGTAACGTCACTCGCGCGTTGCCGACCCTAAATAATCACTAATCCACGATGAAATAGGACAAAGAATATAATCATATTTTTGTCACTCTGCGCATACTTGATCTATTATAACACATATTCCCAAGTACTAGGTCCAATGGTCCTTTCTTTGGACACACCCTAGAGAAAAGCATAATGGTTGGCCGTGTCGAGGGAACGAGAAGTAGAGGCACTCTAACTCGCTGGACGGATCCTCTCCTAGAGGCAATGAATAGTAGCACACAGTCCGCGCTTCAAGCTCAGAACAGAGCAGCCTGGAGACCTCTTACAGATAGAGCTACTTATGGTGGTCACGACCCTCAGCTGTGAGGAAAACGATGAAGAAGAAGGTCCAATGATCCTATCGATGGTGAACCTTGCACCATTTTGAGCCATATTAAAGCATATTCTAACATATCAAAGTTAAGTACATATTACAGGACTTGGTTGTTCGTATCATGTAACAACACACATAACACCTCACAATATGTTAAGCTGAAATTAACACCTGCTCCGTCGGAAGCGTCGGAAGCAGGGAACACTCGGCTTTCGTCGCTGGGGAAATTAAGAGCAGTGTAGTGCACGAGAAAGATAACTGATTACTTAAGTATTTGTTGACTTAATGGCTCTGCTCTTGACTCATATATATAATACTGTAACGAGCTAAGAAAATAATACACTTTTACGAGGGAGAAAATCTGAAACAGTGACTAGTACCTAATCCTTTATCTGAACATTTATTTTTGTTGACAGCTCAAGATCCAATTGCACTAGTCTATACCTAGAGGTATATAAGACTCAATATATACTAGGGACACAGTAATGTGTGATATTACTTCACTTAAGCATTACGATGAAGCCAAACATCACAAGGATACCCGCATATATATTATATCTCTGAGAATAAATTCAGGACATTCAGAAAATGATGGATCATCTGTCACTTTGTCGAATTGGTAAAAAGTGGGTATTATCACCACTGCCTAGTCCTTGGGGAACACTTCTGTGAAGGGAGATTTGAATGTATAAAAAGATCAGGGAAAGTAGAGGACCAAAACAGCTAGGTTTTGAAATTCAACTCAGCTACATACTTATGTGTATTTCCTCAATGATTCGGCTTGCCTCGACCGCAAGGCGATCGATTCAATTTACCTCAAAGGACGGAAATGTAAGGTCGGCTGACAATATGATTTTAAAACATCAATCGCTTCGCCTCAGATTTGAAATACGCTTGAATCTAGCTAAGGGATGCACGATAATAGCTGTTTAAGCTAAAGTTAAAGGCAAAGTTAACGTTGACAAAAATATCTTTATTTGATTAGACTTACAACGTACTTTCAAATCATCCAGAAGGACACAAACATTATAGTTATCCTGTACAGTGTACATTACACTGTACAGGATTATAAATGTTACCAGGTTTCGAAAGGTTGCGTTATAGTATGAGTTGCATTAAATTACGATGTCAATTGACAAATGTAGCTGTCAATACCATTGTACATATTAAAAAAGTTTTATCTATAGTCAGTTATATCAGTCAAGAACTTAAACAATTTGTTACAGCTGAAGTAAGTTTGCACAACCCACCCTTGATGACATAGCGACAATTTGTAATGGCAACAAATAACATACAATTTTAAGCTGGTAAAATACCTTCATTGGCTAACAAATCACGCAGCTTAAATGCAGTCTACTGAATTTACTGCGGGGATAACTAGCAAACAGCCCGCCTGAAGTTCAGCGGTAAGTAACTGCGGAGCCTATGAAAGCTTCCAAGTGATGACTTTGACAGCAGTATGTATAGAAGACAGCCAAATGCTGAAAAAGCTCGAATATGAAACATATAATCTCACTTCATATAGTTACATACACTACACATAGTGAATATAATATGTATGTGTATATAAAAGCAAGTCGTGTTAGTTACACTATTTATAACTAAACAACGGCTGAACCGATTTGGCTGAAAATTGGTGGGGAGGTAGCTTTAAAACAGGAGAAGGACATAGAATAGACGGTCCCGTTCCCGTGGAACGTGATATAAAATTTGTAACACAATAAAGTCTACGCGAGTGAAACCGCGGGGCACATCTAGTTAGCATTAAAAATGGTATTAATTGACAAAGGCTGTATTTGAAACCCTCTCCACGCGGGGCTGACTCACTTTGCCTTGTTTTTCTGAAACCAACAAAACCTTACAAAAACAGCGTCCATTCAAAGCCAAGTCAAAGAAATTTGTTTGTGAAAAGTATTAAAAACATTTTCCACGTCTCTGTTCAGTTTCTAAGTTTTTCTCGTCAAAGTATTCGTCAGAGTAACTTTAACAATACAGCTTTGCTTGAAGGTTTCATTCGAGTTAAGGAACGTAATGAATTATGTTATTATTGTGTAATTATACGCCTAGGTACTTATGGCAATAATGACAACATTCTTCTATATATATATATACTAACTGTACCCCGCGTTTTTACCTGCGTAGACTTAATTTTATGGATAGATTTTTTCACGGAGCCCTAACATAAAAAAAGTATCTTAAGTTGTTCCTTGTAACATCAACTACCTGTCAGTGAAAGTCCCGTAGAAATCGTTCCAGACGTTTCAGAGTTTACCCGGAACGGACGGAACGGAAAGAGTTTAGGGAAAATCATAAAAAATTGTTAATTTTTCTTGTATGTGCTTTCATATGCATTAAACGAAAAGCTGTTAATTTGGAATTAAAACAAACACTTAATTTTTACTTATTTGTATATGTATATTTTTCGGTCTATATCCTATGTCCTTCCCCTTGTTCTAACCTACCTCCCCACCAATTTTCAGCCAAATTGGTTCATCCGTTCTTGAGTTATTAATAGTGTAACTAACACGACTTTCTTTTATATATTTAGATGTATATATACCGTCAGAGGATAGCCGTGGCAATATGCCACGTACTATAACAAAACTGTTTTAGTTTTTTAGCCATTTTTTTTGATTACTAAACATTTTCTACGAACATATATGCGAGCCTGCCTATTTATGGACATTACAAGGTATTCTGCAAACCATTAAACTTTCGTTCGCACCGTTACAACACGCTAACAGCGCAATCTTAACGCAGAGGCGTAAGTGCTCCATTTATGTGCGTGACGGCACCTTTTAAAACGCTTTAAGTTCTTACACAAAATCCATGTATTGGAAGAACGCGAGCTCAATATGGCGAGACATAAGCTTGCGAGATATGCCTGAAAAGCGTTATAAAATATTTTTTTATACAAGTGGAACTAAAAACAAGCATCCTGTGTGATAAATTATCTGTGCCCCGTTATACCGCGGAAGCTTTTTTTTTTTTTTCAAATAATAATATCCTAATTTACTCCTTGCTATATTAGCTATCTGCCAGTAATAGTCAAATAGACAGGCAAACAGAGAGACAAAGAAAAACATTTTACATTTCTTTTTTTTATATACTTTATGTTCTGTTATTTTGGAATTTCAAACAGACACTTAAATTTTATTTACCTGTATGTATATATATGATAAATGCTATGAGCGTATCCAATTTTGCAGGTTCTTTAGATACAAAACAACTGTTTTCTTTGATCTGCAAACCATTGTGATCACTGAGAGCAGCAGAGGCCATGATCCTATTTTAATGGGAAACATTGAACTAAGACAAAGCATACGATAGAACCGCAAAATAAATATATACAGAAGATTAGCTCCCATAAATGTATGGGAGCTAATCTTCTGTATATATTTATTTTGCGGTTTCAAAATTTCAAAATATACGGACATTTAGGACAGTGCACACGCTTCTATAATAAATTACCAACAGAAATTGTAAACTTGCCCTTCAATAAATTTAAAGAGACCATCAAAGGAGTTTAGCTCAAAAAAGGATATTATACTGTAAGTGATTATATTTGTGATAAGGAACCCTGGGATGTATCTTTGTCGAAAAATTATTGTAAATAATCCCATTGGCACTGTACTTTTGCTACAATTAATTAATCTTAGTTTGATCTTTGCTTTGACTGGCTGGAATTTGCCATGCTCACAAATATTTGTAATATTTTAGTTATTATATTTGACAATTGAGCATTTGTGCTGTGTCCCATGGGCTTATATTCATGAGATATAAATACTGTAACCAAAAACATTGTATAATATATATTTTTTTAAAAGAGTAATTGTTGAGTTTCTTGCCGGGTTCTTCTCAACAAAAGCTACCTTCCGAACCCGGTGGTAACATTTATAATCATTTATAATGTATTTTGTGTCCTTCTGACGATTTGAAAGTACTTTGTAAGAAGTCTAATCAAATAAAGATATTTTGAGTTTGAGTTTGAGTACGTTTTATGCTACGTAAGGGACACTTGGAGCACTTATTGAATGTCATTTCTCTTACGCTAACTTATGTTAATTTACTACCGTTTCTAAATGTAAGCCTCTCAGGAGAAGAAACGGCGAAACAAATTCCCCGGCTTTTTTTATAACAACATGGTTTAATTTTTCCATTTATTTTACGTATTGGTGTGGTTCGATATGTGTTGATACTTTTTGCAGGCGGGCTGTGGAGACTGGGCACAGTACCCAGTTGATTTATTGCGTCGGTATTAGTGTGGTTAGAAATGTGTTGCTATCTTTGGAATTCATCCACAACACGTTACTGAAAAAATTGCAACAATTTCTAGACAGGAATACACAACGATATTCGTCTACGTTATCATCTTCGGCAATCGTTACAGGTCGGTCGGAGTTCTAAAATAGTCTGAAAGCGGGTTTAACCCAGATCACAGATTGTCCTCGTTAAAGGGGTTGCGAAAATCAGATTGCAGTCGCTTCGTATAAAAATCAGGTGATCAGCCACATCTGGTTGAATCAAGTGCCGACCCCAATAATGTATGGGATAAGGCCAGGGAGATGATTCGTCTACATTGAAACATGTCAAAACCTCTAGTCGGAGTCTTGAACCAAGATGCGCGTATCTTTGTCTGCGTGCGATGACCCTCAGTCGACATAGAAAGTCAGCCTTCTGTTACCATTGTGTATTGCGGCTCCACCCTTGTTTTAGGTTCCACTGGAGCGAACAACCTCTGCGATAAATGGCAGGATAATAATTAGGAGGGTAGTCGTGTCGCATTACATAATATACGCGCAGGTTATGGCTTATTGCTAACGAGTTTATTATATTACATACGGATGGAGGGCTGAGTTTACCAAACCAATGTTTATCTTAATTCTGGTATCCTTAATGCCTGATTTTCCTACTAGGGGTCGTGTTTGATTACATGCAGATGTTATTTTCCAACCTACTACCAATTTAGATTGCTTTATGATTTTTTTATGGTATGAAACAAATTGTTCAATGGACAGATATACACTTCTACAGCAGCGTCTACTCCAGGGTTTTACAGCAGATTCTTGATTGGGCAGAATCGCCTTAGGACTCCACTAAGTACAAAATTTACAAGAATGGCTAACAATTGCACGGTCTAATAGCAATGCGCGGTGGCGAGAGGCTAATCGCGATTGTTCAATCATCTCGATGCATCGCGATTGTTTTCAACCGAAAAACCTCTGGATTGTTTCATTACCAGGGCAAGTCGTTGGTTGACTGGATGTAATTTTACCGACTCAGATTGTTACTACATACATACATATGCTCACGTCTGTATGTATTCCTCTGAGAGGTTGGTAGAGACGTTATAAGTTTTACTCATTGTTACAGGCCTCTGACAAGTATCGTAGTTACGTCGTTTGCGTAGCAGGCATCTCATTTGTGCGAAGGTTGCTAACTCGCATGCGCCCGAAAGTTTAGGGAACCGCTAGGGAAAGATCTATCCTATATATCAATTTTATAGTTTTTTTTACATAAAATACCCGTGGATAAAAAAGGAATTGAAAACGGAACGCCCATTGAAGAACAAAAATCTGAAACTAGTGTTGTGTGTTCAGGTATAATAGATCACCGTTATAACAGTGGGGGCGATCTGACAGGTTCATTTCACGGAGGCCGAGCGCGGTCATCCGTCACGAGACCGGCTCATCTAGCCGGACGTGATTGCCTCACACCACTCGCCCACTATAATACACAGGTACACGAAAATATATTAGTTACCAAATAATAGATGGAGGGGCTTACTATGAAATATCTGTCCTGGAAATGATTTATTTAGTCAAGGCACGTATGAACGCGAAAAACGACCATCTAGATTAATGTGGTAGTATGATATCCTTACTAACTAGTATTATAGTAAAAACTGTAATAATAACTGGTAGATAACTCTAATCCTATGATAATTGGGGTCAGCGGAAATGTTCATCTCTTCTATATCTCATCTCATCCCTGTTTTCATTAGCTCATCTTCGTAAAATGGCTCTATTATTAAGGTACACTTAATCACAACGGTGACCAATGAGTAATTTTAAGAGAGGGCATAACTTCGGATCTGCCCGACTGGGGATTGTATCTCCACCTTAAAGAAGTTCGCAGCAAATAAATGCTGCCTTGGAGAAGTATTACGACCCTCGAGTGGATGGAGTGGAGGCGCTGTGCTAGCGTATTATAGGACTCTTCGTCTCATTCTATGTTGGTAGGCACTTATATATTCTTTAGCATGTAGGCAACTAGTCAATGCGTGAGCAGCACTCTGGTATTAGCCACGTTCATAGGCGACAGTACCTGCATGCCACCATCCGGACAAAAAAGAGAACTTTAGAGCATGTTACACCACGAGCTTTACGGACTAGGAAAACATCGTGAAAAAAAATCCAAGAATATTAAAGATATCATCTTAGCACGTAAATCATCTTTGATGAAAAGTGGGTCTTGTCTTCGAGGACCTTTGTGAGAAGGTGTAAGCTATGTAAGATACATTTAAAAAGCATAATCCGATACAAGGTTTAATGACATCTCAATATCAACATAATTATTGTAGATTCAATATTCAACATTGGAATACAGCCCTAGGCTATCGTGGCGCGAGCACAAACAGGGTCGATCGATCAGCTTGATTAACATTTATACACGACCTTTGGGACTTCACTACACTAAATGCCTACAGTTAATGTACAAGCCATTTTATGTAATGAAATTATATGTCTTTATCTCAAATATTTTACAAAGAAAACGAAAGTTTTCCGAAAGGAAATACGTAATATTCGTAACATGCAATATATTCTGCTTATTTTAATTGGGTGTTCTTGTTTATTTCATCCGATCACAAAATCTGTCAAAAGTTATAGCAAGGTTCAGGTCAAAAAATAAGAAATACCAGAGAATATGTCGCGACAGAAAGGGCTCTGAATTACCAGCTTATTTATTAATACCCTAAACGGTACTCAAGTGAAATGTATGTAACGTTATGTAGCATTATGAAGTTCTTTTAACGAAACAACCCACTTTTTATAGCATTCAATGTTGAAATGAATCATTTGTCATAAGTAGGACCGTCGTATGGGCTGTAATCTTGAAAGGCGGAGATCATCGCGATAATGCGTTCTTGGCACATCTTACAAATGTCTCGAGATCTCCGTTTGATATTTCTTCGCTTTGACGCTCGCAGCCCCTTTCAAACATATATTTCACATTCGTGTAATATACAACAGGAGCTTGTGATTAGTAAAAAACCCACGTTGGGCGCCCAAAAGCTACTTCGATTGATACCAAAACAGTTGTTTGGTAATTGTTTCTTTTTGAACTTTAATAGGTAGGTATCACAACTTTTTCCGACCAAGCATAGACCCTGACTATCTACAATAACACATTGATTATTACGAAGTAACATCTTAGTATTTCATCGCACTACATATATTATTGTGAATTATTTCGCTTCATCTTCCAAGATAGATTATCCTCAGAGTCGGGGGGCTTTTGCCCTCGACTCTTTACCTCATTCTCTTCTTTTTAAATATATAGTATAGCAATAGCAAAATACATATCATATTAATGTGTCAAGAACAAAACATTTAAATTACACGAATGCTTAAATATTGCGGCTGAACGCCGAAATTCATCGGCCATACCTCTGATTATGTACACAGCCTGCATTATAAAGGGTAAACAACTTAGTAAAGCAATTTTTTAACCTATATTAATATTGGCATCATTTAAGTTAGCTATTTTAAATCTGTATCAATTAAGGCTGTCGTCAATGAGAGCCAGTTTGAGTGATGCCAGTAATTTGGCACCCGTTGTATCGACAGGCTGTTAGGGACGCCAAATGTCATATCGATGATATAAATGAATACATTTGACTGGAAATATCGTGAATGTAGCAGTATTCATATAGAAAAACGACTTTACATACAAAATGCGAACAAGATACGGCAGAATACGGTCCATCGATTTCAACAAAGCCCATGGTCCAGAGCTTTTTGTTTCCTTTACACAATCATAACTTCGCCAACAAACCGAAATGACTATGCAAGCATAACCCAGTTCCTCTAAACTGAATCCGAAACACGTTTAGTGAACTCAGTTCACTTGCAACTCGATTGCAACTGTAAACTGTCCGAGGTAGTTTACCCCTCAGAGTCTATTCTACCTCCAACTATTTCCATCACAACTTTTGCGCGGTTATTGGTTAAATAACTTTTATAGGTTTTTGTTGTAATGCTTTTACTTGAAATGTTTGCCTAGAGATATTTTTTTATGAAATGGCGAGTATTTTTCGACTGAATTTTTCTAAATAATAATGGTCTAACTATTGTACGACCCCGAGTCTTTCATTATGCTTGCACATCGAGGGATTCCAAACGAATATAAGATAGGCACATCCGCGGTGTTACAAACGTGTTCGGAATGGTCGTTTACACCCTTGAAAATAAAAAAAGAATGAGAGACTAGGATAGCATCGATCGACGTACTTAACAGTACAAAGAGCACGCACGCAACTCGCATTACTCAGGCAGCCGCAATGCCGGTAATTGGCCTAAACCACAGAGACATTACCCGGGCGTAAAACTGATGAACGTGTACACATTCCGTTTGGATAGGTGCGGTATGTGATGAGATTTTAATACGAAAGAGACGATACCCAGAGATATTCATTACAAATAGTAGTGTTAGTGACATCATGCGCATCAGGTGTATCCAGATGCACAAATCTGGATACACCTGTTTTTTGCAAAGATTTTGTATTGGAATTTATGCTAAATTAGGAGGATTATAAGTCAGAATTATTTAAGTTTTTTCGTCAAAATAATAGCAGCCAACGACAACACGAAACTACTGAGTTCATTCCTACCTCTTCTCCTTTGATGTGCTCCTGATAAAATCGCGAGGCCTTTCATTAGCGTTCCTTTGGTCATTAGAAAAAATGTGAAAGAGTGACCGAGTCAAAGGATGCAAATACTTTAAGATTAAAACGAAATTCCGTAAATAAAGCAGCTTTAATAAACCAGCCCTTTCAATGGACCGTAGTCTGCGTTCAGACGTACAACCCCTCACAAATAGGTAATTCCAGGGGGCGTTTAAATGTGACTGTGGTGTGGTTACAGACTTAGCGTTAAGCCCGACTCTGTAGTTGAATGGGCGCCTGGTATTCACTTACACTGAGCTTGTTTTGGTTGAGACCTAGATAGAGCTTGCTTGCTAATGACTATTACCGAAAGTTATGCTATGTACGTTTATCTGACGACTTGCGACTTTATAATCTTTTTGTACGCTATATCCGTTAAGCGATATAACAATTCTTATATCCATAGCAGACCGACAAATACTTACGCATTAAAAATATTAGTAAGTATAATATAAATGTAAAGTAGAAAAATAGTGTGATAAGAGACAATTGCAAGTTGAAGAATGATGTGGTGACCAGAATTGATAAAAGTATGTTGAGATGGTTTGGACATATCGAAAGGATGAGTGAAAGGCGATTAACGAAAGAAATTTATAGAGCGAATGTGACCGGAAGTGTCGGTAGAGGGCGTCCAAGGAAGAACTACTACGACCAAATTAATAGTATTTTTAGAAAGGTCAAATTCGGAGCACTCGTAACCGAAGAAAGTGTATGAAGAGATGCATGAATGTGGATGAAGCGAAAGAAGTATGTAAGGATTGTAGCATGTGGCAAACAGTGGTCTCTGCCTACCCCCATGGGATACAGGCGTGAGCATATGTATGTATGTATGTAAAGTATAAAGTATAAATGCAAACCCAAAATCAGTGATGTACTGTCTTTTGTAAGAGTGAAACATTCTAGATCTAGTTAAGGCTGTTGGTTGCACCACCGTATTCATTTGCACCCTCCAAATTAAAGAATTTGACTGCTGTGTGAAAAACTACGCAACCCAAAAGATAACCATATAACCAGCGAGGTATGGGCGGTTATGGGTAACAGTAAAATACTGAATCCTTTACGCTTTCCTTTTACGCCACCTTACAATTATCAAATAGCGCAACTCATAGTTTGCTTAACCGGTATTTTAACATGTATTTTTTGCTAAAGTAAACTGATGCAACCCGCCACAAGAACGGTAAAGACAACATAATCGCCATATTGCGTTGAAACAGCGTCAGTTCTCACAACAACCATGTAAGCAGAACGTACGGTATACAATCTGAGATCCCGCGTTAAGCACGAACGTTTGTTAAAAGACTCGGCGTCGAGCGCTCATTAACAAAACGAGCTGCGAACAGGTTTAACTGTAGGTAGTATTCTAGAAACGTGTGGTTTGAATACTGCTATTTATCACATCACGAACTTTACGGTGAAGGGAACATCATGATGAAACACGTTTGAGAAGATAGCCGAGCCATGGTGCTTTCATGATAGCACCTTATTTGAAGATATAGACGAGAGTTACAGATTCTAGACATTCATTAAAGCGTGGCATGCTTCACAAGTTGGCGTTATTTGATTGCGTAAGTCAAATAACGCCAAACATAAACCTGTACGTTCTAGAGCGTAGAGGTAATCACGATCGCATGCAAAAAGTATTATTGATTCCATCATCATCATCTCCCTAGCCTTATCCCATACATTGCTGGGGTCGGCACTTGATTCAACCCGATGTGGCTGATCACCTGATTTTTATACGAAGCGACTGCCATCTGACCTTCGCAACTCCTTTTACGAGGAAAATCTGTGATCTGGGTTAAACCAGTTGTCAGACTATTTTAGGCCTCCGACTGACCTGTAACGATTGCCAAAGATTATAAATTGGCAACCGTGACCGACGGCTTAACGTGCTCTCCGAGGCACGGAGGGAACTCGGTCGGTCACCCATCCAACTTTACTGACTAGGGCTAGGGTTGCTTAACTTCGCTGATCGAATGATATGTGCAATAGCAACTGTGGTACGAGCTCCTCCGTTGTCCTCTTGATTCCGTTTACGAGATTTGAAAACTATACAGAATAGCACTGTACCTCTGTTGGGAAACTGAGACTGACTGACGATCACAAAATACGTTAAAATTCAAATTTGTTTATCACCACTAGGGACACTTGGAACACTCATAGAACGTCACTTTTAAAGTTCACATATTGTATTATATGTGTATATGCATTATTTGGAAATAACAAAAACCATTACATACTCTATAAATTAAACTCCTATACCTCGCAGAAGTGTAGGTACCAAACCGTTGGTGAATATTCAATGATCGATCATAAATGAACTGACAGAACCGTGGTGTCCTTGGGGCTTGAGCAGTCGCCTGCTACGCAAGCGATGCAAGTTCTAATCCCATCGGGGTCTGTACCAATGAGTTCTTCTAAAAAACTTATGTGCATGATTTCGAACCACGTGCTTTACGGAGAAGGAAAACATCGTGAGGAAATCTGCATCTGTCACGTTGGCACTTGGTCATCTTCGGTGAAAAATGGGTGTTGTTATTGCAACACCTCTGCCTACCCCTTCGGGGAATACAGGCGTGAACGTAAGTATATAGTCATGTCAAAGTAAAAGAAAAACGCATTATTATCCAACAATAATGTTTAATCTGTAAAGGTTCATCAATAACACAAAGTATTTGTCGAAAAATAAATACAATAACAGCTCTTTATAAGCATTCAGTTGATCCAGCGAATCGTGTGCAAACGGACAGTTGGACACGAAATGATAACTGATTGTATTGTCAGTCGATGTCATCCATATTGCTCTATCGTGTAATCATAAATATATCAACGGGAATTTGTTATATTTGTTTGTACTTCATGCAACGTGGCAACCGTTTCGATGTTATTTATTTCACACAGGGAATAATGTAGCTTAGACTAAGGTGAACCTGTAATGATAGTGTATGTGTGTGTAAACAAATAAATAAATAATGTTGATAATGATATTTGGGATGGAGTGCTCGAAAGAGCCGTGGTGGCCTCGGGGTTAGAGCAGTCGCCTGCTAAGCAAGCAACGCAAGTTCGAATCCCAGCGGGGCCTGTACCAATGAGTTTTTCTAAAAAACTTATATACAGTGATTTCACACCACGTGCTTTACAGTGAAGGAAAACATCGTGAGGAAACCTGCATATTTCTGAGAAGTAATTCAAAGACGTATGTATAATGCCTGAGACGGCGATAGACTCACCATCTGTCACGTTGGCACTTAATCAAATTCGGTGAAAAGTGGGTGTTGTGATAACAACACCTCTACCTACCCCTTCGGGGAATACAGGCGTGAGCGTATGTATGTATGTGCTGGCTAAGAGACGTCATTTTCTAGAATGATAGCGTTTGCAGGTAAGAGCCTGCGGCGTAATAAAGACATGTATTACGTAGATTAAAATAGTGTAAACGTGATACCTTTCTTATGATATCTTTTTTATCAGTTCATCAAGTAATAATAGTGCTCTGTGAGCTACTCTACCCGCACAGGAACAAAATAAATACCTAAACAAACAAACATAAATTACAATTAAACCTTCGACTAGAAATACGGCTTTAAATGCACAAACGAACAATACATAAATGGCAGCCGCATGTTTGCTACGAGAGTCTACGATAAAATATTCGTAGAGCTACGGTCGTAGCACGTCTACGCCCCGTAGCGCGCAGACACGGAAATATTATAGTCTGTTGAGAGTTTGAATGTTGGTTAAACTGGAGTATTTCTGCAGTATAACACAAATATGAAATGTGTCGACTAGTGCCGTCGCCGTAGTTTTTAAAAGCAATGTTGATCGAAATATCACCACACAATATAATTTTTATGATGTGATTATTCAGTAAATACTTTTATATACATAAATAAAATTTAACTGTTTGTTTGTAATTCAAAATTTACAGGTTTTCAATAAACAAAAAAGGCTATTTACAAAAATTGTATCGGTCTGTTCTAGCTAATCTCTAAAACGGCTGAACCGTTCTTATGGAATATTCACAGGCATTATCCATTAAAAAATCATTTGAGCTATGTGAAATAAACTCATCTATGAAATTAAGTTTACGTGGGTGAAACCGCGGGGCACAGCTAGTTATAAATATAATTTAACTAAAGCGAAGATACGTGACATAAGCTCATTAAAAAGTCTGGCACAAATTCTTAATTATAGCAGTAGTCGATCTATCAGCTAAAACGATCAACCCTTTAGGCTTCGATAAATAAATCCAAGGTAAAAACCAGCTAAAAGGTTGGATAATTAATTGGAGTGTGAGCTTGGTGTAATTATTAAGGTACAAACTTAATTTAAAGAATGTTCGTTAACGTGCCGAGGTCCCGGGACGGGCGTGGGTAAATTATTCACATCCCTAAATGGGCTTACACGTACTAAACAACACCTATATTTCTAGGAAATATTACGTCTTATCAGACCAAACAATCATTACTTACACCATAAATAACACGAGCTAAATTGTGTTACAATATTATTATACACATCCAGACTATAACGCACACATATCGATGTATTTTTCATACATACATACATATGCTCACGCATGTTTTCCCCAAAGGGGTAGGCACAATTGTTATTATAAAAACACCCACTTTTCACCGAATATCCTTAAGTGCCAATGTGACAGAAGGTGAGTCACATACAACATTTACACTGTGATTCAAACCCGCGTCAAGTGAACTAACTGTGTAAATTTAAGCAAATCAACGACAATATGCCAAAGTTGTCAGATTGTGAACTATAACTCCACCTTAGAGAAGATTATAATCCTCTAACACTGCTTTTATTATTGTTTTGGTATGAGAAGTGAGTTAACTGCTCTGTTTTCAAAAATACCGTTGTTCCAGCATCTGGGAAGCAGGTCTCCCAGGTTACAATAGTTAAACCGTATATAAATACTGTAACCAAAAACATTGTATAATATATATATTTTTTAAAGAGTAATTGTTGAGTTTCTTGCCGGGTTCTTCTCAACAAAAGCTACCTTCCGAACCCGGTGGTAACATTTATAATCATGTATAATGTATTTTGTGTCCTTCTGACGATTTGAAAGTACTTTGTAAGAAGTCTAATCAAATAAAGATATTTTGAATTGAATTGTATTTATGTGATAAATTCGTGTGATATCCTAACTCAGTGTCCTGTTTCATGTTTGAACGAGTGTCAGTAATGACAGGGTATGACTAATGTCTGCTAAAGGAGCCCGCACTCGGTTCTCTAATGACCTACGATTTACTGCTCACCAACAACTAACACTCTTTTGTACTTAGATACAACGTCCATGGATCCAACAAAAAATCTTTATCGTCGTTAGTGAAGCAAGTTATACGTGCTATAAAAGCGATGATAATTAGTGATCATCCACGAGACACTCCAAATAAATATGCGCTTGCTCCGTACCTCTAAATATTCAAACACATTGATACATAACGGGTAAGTGATCAAAATGATGATTCGGTTCAACGAAAAAATGATTTAATTTTTTATTATTTAGATAGTAATATCAATCTAACGAATGCTGGCATTATATGTCTCATTCTACTATCATATCATGCCGGTAGAATATTTAAACACGGTAAATTTGGGGCCTACGGTGAGCCACATTTTATCACCGAGCGAAGGTATGCTCGGTATAAATAACTTTATCGTGTAAATACGCCAATCTCGCCGTTTACCGGCAGATATAGGTTTTATATTTTATGCTTTTATCTCGTCGCCAAACGAAATTGTGGCACCCAACATGGGACACAAGATATATTTTGCTTCATGAGGTGTAACAAAAATGAAGGAAACATTGCTTAAAAAAATGTTTTTTGATTGAAGCCTGGCATCTACTTAGCGAATTTGCCTTGATCAATCTATATAAAATTCAAAGTTTTGACTGACTGACTTATATGATCATATACATCAATGCAAAGTCTAAACCGCTGGTCCTACATTTTGAATGTGTTCCTTGTGAGGTATATGTACCACTGAGAAAGGATTTTTCAAAATTTCTATTCTAAGAGGTGAATCTTACTGGAGGAAAATCTTACTGCCACGCAGGCGAAGATGCAGGCGGAATTTAGTGTATGTGAATAACATAAAAACTTCACCAACAAAATATATGATTACGAATAAGATTCGGTAAAACGATGGTCCCAACACTCTCAACCCCAACCAGTGAAATGAACAGTAGAAGATTCTTGCGCAGCAAAAACATTGAATAATTATCTAACTTAATCTTAAATAAACGCTCCTAAGATGAGTCTGTGTCGACCGTTTTCTGAAAGATTTAAGGAAAAAGGGAAATTAAATTTAAATACGGCAATAAATTGAAATGCGTATTCTAACCATTTAGCTAAAATAAGGAAACGTAACGTAGAAAAACAAATCTTAATCTGCTTCGAGTTAATGAAACTGAACCGTGTTTCGTAATGAGTTCCCCAAATGGTTATTGTTAGCTCTCACTCTGGCGAGGCCGGGGCAATCATTTGAGAGTTATTAACTGACATAAAACAACATGAACATTCTAAATCTTCCTTATAAAACCTCGCTCGCACATTCAATGTAAAGCTTCACAAAGAAAAGTTAACTGAAATGTTGCAAGATGTTACAAGTGTAACGATAAATCTTGGTTGAACGTCAAAGAATTTGGTACAACTCTTAGAAACTTTACCTTGTGCTATAAAAAAATTCTATAGCATAATAAATACAAAACAAACGTGTATCATTAATACAAAACTGCGTGTTCCACTTAATGGCTATTATTACAAATTCAAAAGGGTAATAATGTGTTTGTTCTTAGTTCACTGTTTTGTAGTCAGTGCCTTACTTTTATTTCGGAAATAATCTTGTCTCCTAATATGAGATCGTTTTGAATGACTTCACACCATATGTTTATAAAGCATGGTAATAAGTTGCTCACTATAAAGTGTGTTATTATACTCAATCAACATTCCATTTCATTCCCTTTTATGTAAGGGAACACAGGTTAAAAAAACGGGGAGTTTGTTTCGCCGTTTCTTCTCCTACCAGGCTTTAAATGAACCTTTCCTCTTCAACGAGTGTTCCAAGGGTCCCTTAGATTTAATAAAATTATTTGATTTTATTTGATAAATTAATACAACTGTGTGGATGAAATATGGGGATCCAACCAGCATAATTAAAAAAAAGTAGGGAGCTTTATAACGCGAATGAAACCACAGAGCGTATCTAGTGTCTGTGGGACACTGAACAAACAAATCAACCCTGTCTCCTACTAAAACATTGGAGTCAAACTTGTTCAATAGTTTTTAAATGTCTTTCCAATGAACTTTGAAAACTGTTTTATTTGAACTGAACCTTCGGAGAAACTACAACTAGGTTAGGTTCATTTATCACCCCACCGTCTGACAGGCGGTATTACAACAAGTGATGTGGTATACGTGCAGTGGATATCCACATACATCCGGGTACATCCACTATACATCCGGGCATGAATGCCGGGTAATTGAAGCGCCATCGGCCGCAATGACCGCTCGTAGACCCAATTACAGCACTCACTATCGAATCGACAGCTGGATAATGATTGTCGATATTGGATTTCACATCTGCACTTAAGACCTCATAATTGATAACGCGAATGGAATGATATTTGTCAACTTCTTACGGTTATGTTTTAGACTGCATCGTTCGCTTAGTGGTCGCAAAGCGCTTCTGCGGGACTGGGGTCCTGGGGTAGATCCCCCAAAAGGCTATTTTTTATAAAGGGTTTTTCTATGAGTTATTTCCCTTTATAAGGCCGGAGTCTGGATTAGTACCCGGATAACGGTAATAGGCTCGCCCCCTACAGGACTTGAACATAAGGTGCGAAATATGGATGTACTGTACTATAGTAGGTAGTAGGTACACCTCTGCCTGCCCCTTCAGGGAATACAGGCGTATTTTAGACATATATATTAGAACCTTCGAACATAACAAATAATATCGAATGTTTCATCCATTATGCTCTATACATTTACTAGCTTCACCTAATTATCTACAGCAAGACACAAGCGTGCACCTTGTGATTGTATAAACAACTAAATAAATGCTTGTCTGCGATCGAGGATGCGATAAGCTAAAGAATTAAGAAGTATATTTTATTCCTCAAGTAGTTCAAAGACTTTGATCTTTAATGATATAAACGAGGTGGTAAAATATTAAGACGGTAAATGCAAATAAATATTCACCTCTGGCTCCCCTTGGGTGGGGCGAGAAGATTTTAATGTTTGATTAAGTACCGGCGAGAAAAGCCATTTTTTATGAGCCTAGAATATTTAAAAGTGATATCCCTGCACACACACTTTGATTGCGTTTCTGATGTACAATTTCGTCCGTATAAAGTAGGCACCCAGTTCTTTTGAACCGGTACGATTTTCAAATGTTTATTAGGAACGACATTTGATATGTTATAAATTTTTTTACGGAAACGGCTCTAACGATTATCATGAAATTTTGTGTGTAGGGGGTTTCAGGGGCAAAATAAAGATCTAAATAGGTTTCATTTTTGGAAAACATAGTTTTGACCGTGTTTTCAGGCACTGAAAAACTCATACAATATCATTACAACAGTAAAATTCGCCGACATCAAGTTACGATAGCTCAGACGTGAAGTTTACAGTCCACGGGGCGATAGCGAAACTAGAGTACCCCGGTATGTTTTTTCTTTTTTTAATGCATACATATTTGAGTAAAGACTCAGTGAAATATAAAAACGTAAAGCCTAAACCTAGTGCTGAATCCATATCACACTACTTCTAGTGGCCTTATATAGTGATATCGCCTGGTATATTAGGTATGTGATCTGTACTTTCATTGTTAACTACACATATTTGCTCACGCCTTATTCCCCGAAGAGGTAGGCAAAGGCGTCCTACTAATCGTACACCCACATTTCGCCAGTTATATTTTAGTAAAATGTAACAGTGGGCGAGTCTATTGCCTTAACCCAGCACAAGTCCAAACTTCAGGCTGCTAAATTGAGAAATTACAGATAGAAAATCCCAATAACATATTTCGAGCCGGGGGTCATTTAATAATCTTTGATGTTTTATTGGTTGGTGTAAATATATTAAAATAAATTCACAACAATTAGAGCAAATAATCAAATCATTTAAAGTACCGGATATCATCATGCTAAAAGGTAGACCTAAACTGACAGCGGGGAGTCATTACTGGATCGCCCGCTCCCCGGGGCCTTTGTCCTTTGGCTCCGGAAGGGCCTGTTTGTACAATCGTTGAAATAATACGCCCGGGACTTGTTTGAGGGTCTAGCTGAGATTATTTCAATACTAACTTTATTATATTCGATGGAACGACCGTCGGTATGCCTACCAGACTGTATTTAGGTTCGGTCTTTGCCAATCCATTTTGAATTGGTTCTATATATTGATGCTGGGACTGATAGATAGAATCTTGCTTAAAACAAATTAAGTTCAAATAAAAAAGTAGTAACTTATCGACGTTCATTAAGACCTTTAAATAATTAATCAATTTCACAAAAACCATCTAACTTATTTACTCTCCTGTGTGCGCGCTAACTTTTGCTCAAGCGTACGAGCTCGGGTGGGCAATTAAATACTTGAAAATCAATAGACCTACGTGTACTAATGACGGCCTTACTGATCATATACATTTGCATTCAGAAACACAATGTATTCAATGAAACAAATGCCTTTTGGCAAATAAATTTTATTGTAAGTACTTGTTCTACTTGAAATCTTACAACATATACCAGAGATGGCAATAAACTGAGAATGTTAACAATGGAATCGCACAAGCATCAACAATAATAATCCATTTACCGTCGAAAGAACACCATTTCCTCGGACTGTTCGAATACACGGCGACTAAGTATATGAATATAATATAATGGCGGGCTGGATATAAAGATTCATTTTTCCCCGGATAATCGACCTCCACTACAGCTAATGTATAAAGTATAACGCAGCTGTGATATTTCCCGGGGTAAGATCACCAATAACCGAGGCACACGCTGTGTATTTACGACGGGCGCGCATAAAATATTCATCTAACGCCGATGGCTCTGGGAAACAGGCAATAACCGCAAATAATGTTAATATTTAACGCACAAATTGTACCGGACGTGTTAATGATGAGGGGTGTACTATAAAAAGTATTTTACTAGCGCCGAGGGAACGACTGACAGATCGATGCGAAAACGGCCGGCGAGCTCGACCGTTCTATTGTGAACATATTTGGGAAACATACGAGACAAAGAATTAGAACATAATATTAAAACATGTCCTGATTATACAACTCAATGATACAAAAGCAAAGTTACAAAGCCTAGGCGATGCGGTACGGGGCTGTGTGTTGGCTGTGTCCTAGGAACTAGACTCACCATTTGTCACGTTGGCAATTAATTATCTTCTGGAAAAGATGGTGTTGGCCCTAATTGATATTGGTCTATCTAGCTTCTGATTTTACGTTTCACATAAGTGCCGAGATTATCCAATGACCCTCTGTCAACTACTACGAAAGCGTCAATAAAATGAATATAGAGCAGAAATATATCTTTGAACTGCCGCACATCGAAGCGGGGTCTCAACAGAAATAGAAGCATATTTTACTGCACTCAATCCTTCGCTGCGACAGCATGAGATTTACTGAAGTAAAACGAACACACATAAGAAGCATCTACGATTGGTATTGTTATTGTTACAAAAGTTTATTTCTATACAAATGTACACTGGTATTACTATGTCCGAAGACACTGCATCATGCGTCACCGAAATACCGTAATAGTATTTAAAGATGGATTTAGTAAAAAAAATATTTAGTTTTTTTATTATAAAAGCATGTATCTATTTCAACACGGTCCTCTGACCGTGATAAGTTAAGTAAGACTAGACTTAGAACTTCTACTGCTACGAAAATTCATGAACCATTTGTCAGAATTAAAAATAAACATATTTTGCGTAATGTAATTCTCAGATTTAGGTGGGCGTCATGAAACTCAACCGCTCCCTGTAATTCCATCGCTCCAATAAATAAATTAATGAAATTATTCAGAGGCTCATATTACGTAGTCCAGGTTATGGCATAGTTTGGCGACCTATAATCGACAGCAAAAATTGGAAAAACGATACGGCAATATTTCTTCTCCACCCAATATCGGCAAAGCGCGAGACACACGGTGTTTTCACGACTCGTGATAAAACTTAATAGTTAAATAACTGATGGATTTTAAGCATATACAACCTCCACCTTTTTTGAAGTCGGTCAAATTTCAAAGCCATGACTATACAAGACTAAAATCAACGCACGGCTTAAACGGCTGGTCCCAGAGACATGTACATTGGAGGGTGTTGTGTTGGTGAGGTGTAACTAAGAAAAGAAATTAACAAATTCCACACCTTAAGGTTGGAAGTGGGGATCGAATTTAATTTTACTGCCATGCAGATGAAGCCGTGGTGGTGGCCTTGAGGTTTAAGCAGTCGCCTGCTACGCAAGCGACGCAAGTTCGAATCCCAGCGGGCCTGTACCAATGAGTTTTTCTAAAAAAAACTTATGTACAGTGATTTCACACCACGTGCTTTACGGTGAAAGAAAACATCGTGAGGAAACCTGCATATTTCTAGAAGTAATTCAATGACGTATGTAAAGTGTCTGAGACGGCGATGGACTCACCATCTGTCACGTTGGCACTTAATCATCTTCGGTGAAAAGTGGGTGTTGTGATTACAACACCTCTGCCTACCCCTTAGGGGAATACAGGGGAATACAGGCTCCACCAAATTCCAAATATCGTTAAAAATAAAAGTATGCTCTATCTATGCTATGTGAATAAATGTTGAGCCGTACAAGGGAAAGTCCTCTATAAAAGATCGAGGTCTGTCTTACCGGCGGCGACAACAAATCTGCTCGCGCACAACAGAATCAATTCCCTCGCCGCCCGGGGCGCGCGTGAAACAATTTAACTAGGCGCGGGACTTACGTTCACAAATATACGACAAAAACTCCATTTCCACGCTAGGGAAATGCCTGACAATTGCCTCTGGCAACTGACTAACATACGAACACCTAAAATAGGAAACTTGGAAAGATTTGTTTACTTATTCATATTGATACTGATTGACTAAGGCAGTAGTTCTACTATCGAGGAATCAAAAGGAAAATATGTGAATTGTAGCGAAGCTCATTGGTAAAATGATTCGGTCGAAGCAGAAAATCTTTTCTCAAGTCCACCAATTACCATTCCTGACCTGACCTGGAAATTTTATATCGGAGTATTAGTTAGAAGAATAACTTGCTTATGAAACACTCGAAGGAATGGCGAATATGAATCAGCGACAAACTCACTGTCCTTAACTACATAAATTGGAGCCCTTATGCAAAGTGGACGATGTCTCAAAAATTCGGCGACAGACTGTTGCTAAATTCGCGACGAAATAATATTATTGAAAGTGAAGTACGTAGGCTTTTATAAAGTCGCACTTATTAGTATTGGAGCATTTCAATTGAAACCTTTCTAGTGAAGTGACCGTGGCTCGGTGTCGGTGCAGTATCGATCTGGGCACACATCCTCGGTTCGCACGGTCTCGCCGCATTTGCGTTTACACGTGCCCAGACGTTGTGGCTAATGATCCAGAATATACGATGAATGCGGCGAAATAGTTTGTTGGAACGGCTATCAAATTTAGTTACAAATTACTTGCTTAGCATTACAAGGCTTGTTAATCAAAAGGTGATTTATCGCACCACAAATGTTATCGAGTAAAAGATTAACCCCCTTATTACAAAGCATGGTTTAATCGAAGACTATACAAAATTCGAAATAAAACTACGTCCATCTCTTTTAAAATCCGTACCACAGAAAGAGAGCTACTTTTAAACCAGTACTAAATTAATCTATTGTTTTACTGACACCGAGAAGGTCATCATCTCCCTGGCCTTAACCCGATGTGGCTGATCACCTGATTTTCATATCACACCATTTGACCTTCGCAACCCCTTTAACGAGGTAAATCTGTGATCTGGGTTAAACCAGTTGTCAGACTATTTCAGGCCTCAGACTGACCTGTAACGATTGCCAAAGATGATAAATTGGCAACCGGGACCGGTAGCTTAACATGCTCTCCGAGGCACGGAGGGAACTCGGGCGGTCACGCATCCAATTACTGGCTAGGGTTAGGGTTGCTTAACTTCGCTGATCCGATCCGCTCCAAGAAGGCCTGATCCGATAAATTAAGTTAAAGTTAAATCCAGGTTGTTGACCCCAGCAATCAGATAAGACGCCTGTGAAGATCGTTAGTTCATAGACATCCATTACACCATGAACTCTTAATGCGATGCAAGTCAGGGTGATAGATGTATGCAAAGCAGGTTCTGCTGTTTTTTTGCAGTGAGTCGAACTAACGTCACAGAGTTAATATTTCGGCCCTTGAAGTAAAGGGACGATAGAGTTACAGGTAGGTCACAGAACAATTATTTATATTAATAGCATTTGCTCAGTGTACTAATCCATTATAGCTGATGAGGCTATTGAAAGTTAATCGACCGCCAACTAGGCATAGCTGATCGCACGCCATGTTGAGTGGTTACAAGTCCACTTAACGCTGTATCAAATAAAGGTACAATCAACGCCATAAATCAACTGTGCTCGCTACTCTAACTAAACAGATACCAGATGGGAACAAATCAATTATGTGAGCGCTCGCGTTCAGGCGACACCCTCGCCTCGCCACATCAATCAATTGCTGAACAAACTGCGACGGTTGGTCAGGTGAACTTAGCTATACGTATAAGCGAATTTGGACCTTAAGCCGCTGTTGTACTTTGTGTGTCAGGATATCAAGTTGTGTAGCTGTGTTGGTTGATACGATGACGTCATTTGACGGAACCCAACAAATACATACGAATACAGTGTGGGTAGGGCCCATAGGCGGGCGGATTATTCAATGTTTAAGTGGAATTTAGGAGCGCTATACACAGGTGATACATTTTAAATTAGTTTATATTTATGCCATGACCTGTAATTGCCATCATAGATTGACAATGTAGATGAGACAGATGTATATCATGTGTATAAGTCTACCACCGTCACACAGATAAACTATCATGGCAATAACACGTTATGGTAAGGCCCCAGTGCCATTTTGTAACGCCTTATTTTAGTAAGAGTATGTAAATTACCTAAGTGTCTCGAATGAAACATACAACTATTACTTATTCATTGTTTTGAGCAGCCAATCTCCTTCAACATAAAAATTCATAAGATTACTTCAAACCAGAGAATGACGTAACAACTTCAGTGTTCCTGGTCGCCACTTTAACGGGAGAGGTTATCAACTTTTCCCATGTATTATAATACATTCACCATCACCACTGTCATATGTCACTGTCCTCCCAATTTCTATATAG
The DNA here is from genome assembly GCA_929442735.1 of Watsonalla binaria. Taxonomy (NCBI): domain Eukaryota; kingdom Metazoa; phylum Arthropoda; class Insecta; order Lepidoptera; family Drepanidae; genus Watsonalla; species Watsonalla binaria. The sequence continues at coordinate 9,333,245 of OV838938.1, forward strand.
TGAATAGATTTTGATCGATCAATATTTATTTTGTGCGATTTTTAACGCGTGACGATTTCTGTAAGTATAAACAAAACAAAAATATTTTAGTTAATAAATATAGCTACTATACTACTGCAAATGAACGTTTGTATGTAGATAAAGCTCTCGCAGTAATTAGCTCACCTTGTATCGATCCGTGGCCAATGTAGCCTTAGGTATATTATGTCATAGGGAAAATTATACAAACTATACGTATTAAAATTCGCTGGAACAATGGAGAAGAGAATAGAGACTTATCCGATTTACACTAGACAGTGTTAAAGAAGAGATAGAAAGAGAATCAAGAAGATGTAATGTTTGCTAGACGAGAAATGTCAAACAGTCTAATGTTCTAAATAAGGAAGAAACTATTTAATACATTTTATTTGTTAATTTATTAAACTATATAATTATGACAGTAAACGGCTAAATACAACTACCAACAACTATACAGAGTGTTTTTCTGATTCTGTTTCCTCCGCCTCCCAACTTCTCTTCTACTCCTCCTTTAAGAAAATAAATAAAATATAAAATTTGCGACATTCAATAAAACCTGAAAGCTTTGGAGTATGGAAAACATGTAACCTATTAATTTCATTTCTAATAAGACTCCTGCTATTCTGCTAAGATCATTCATCAGGTCTTGTAAGGTTCAATACTGGTCATAAATTCAGAACAGATTTTGTTGGAGAGAAATCAAATACTTAATAGACAATAAATCGTTCTCCCAAACATTTAAACGATGTTAGAGCTAGAAATTAAAAAGTTACAGTTTCATTTGAACTAGCACGGCAGTAAAATTAAGACTAGAATATTCAGTCTCTCGAGTGTTCGATGCGACCATTTCCATTTAACAAAAAAACCCGCACTGATCGTGCCAAATGTACAGCGTACCTAACAAAACCACGCTTACCCTTCCCCGAATAAAGGGTATCATGGCATAGCTACTCTGATTTACGTGCCCCGAATCGAACTCTGGCAAATGTCTGTCCTCTTTATCCTCGCTTCACAAAAATAATATTAAATGAATTTACCGTAACGACTCAGACTGTAGTTTTTAAATAGTATTGCATTTAAATGCACTTTGAAGTTACTTCCAGAATTTTTTACTCAATTGAGGTTACAAAGCCTTATTTATAGTCGTTTTATTCTGGGCGATCAATATCGTTGTTGACGACTTTTTAACTGTACTACTCCTTCATTGCCCAATCGACTTTAATTTTTACATTTCCGTCTACATAATATTGCCATAAAAAGTATACATTTGGTAAAACAAATTGTTTAGATGATTTACACTTTTTATTGGCAAAAATAGAATGATATTTATAAGTCCTGTGTCCCATCTCTTTAAAAATATCTTAGAAATATTTGTTCCCGTTTTTTGTTATGTCAGAGTGTTCCATCTGCAACAAAAGTCCATAGGAAGCAAGATCAAGGAGACCTTCAATAACCAAGAAAACATCTCGGGGAACATTACGCAACACTTTGTGGCTCCCAATGTGTCATGCATTTTAATTGCCTCTTTAAACCATCCCCTTCCAAATAAGAGCACAATTTCTTCGCAAAAACCCGGAAAGGTTACCCAGCGTGTTCCTTTGATCTTTATTGATACGGCTCGATAGTACTGGAGCCGCGCAATATCAATCACTCAGCTCCCCGTTATAAATAACGTTGCTCTTGTCCTTCACACTCATGTTCAGCCTTAAGGTCAACATGTATTAAATTTTATTATTCACAGCTTTAGACAAGTTCATAGGCAGATCTCCTATTGGGTGAGTGCAATAGCAGGGAACTGTTAAATATGGTCACTCATTAGCTACCTCAGGAGCATTATCGGGTAATCCGGACTCACTTATACTTAAAAAGTAAGGGTAAGGAGGAGATGGTAAAAGTACCAGCTCTTAATATGCCTCTAATTGCATCCAATTGCATATTCTGGTACAATCATTGGACTCAAGTCGAATAGTCAATGTTGCTGTGATTAATGTCTCGTGGATTGGATATGATAGTTTGAATATATCTCTGTACAAAAAAAAAATTGCATTTGCATACACTATGTAAAACAACATTCTTATTCACGTACATTTTTTACAAAACAACATATAAAAACGAAGCGTGGAATCGTAAATGTTCGATAAAAAAGCCATAGGCCGTTACTAAAACACTCGTTCGAATTTTCAAAATAATTGCTTTATTTGTTACCGAAACACATGGATCTGTGCTTATGTTATGCCCCGCAGATTCACTCGCGTAAATTCAATTTCATGGTTGTCTTCTGCCTCACTCAATCACCAAACACTTTTTATATGCAGACTACTCATTTAAGAAAATAACAAAAATAATTAGCCGCAGAAGTTCTAAAGTGATAACAATTGATTTGTATTAAATTTTCTAGATAAGAGATTATACAGTATGAGAATGATCTCACGATGAGGTCACCAAAGCTGTCACACTAGTAAATGTATGGTGTATATTAAGATGCATAATGCATGAAGCGCACAAATAGTTGTTACTGAATCATCAATGTGTTTTATAGTTGCTGTACGAATCGTAATGTATGTTTTAGTTTCATTCTTTGTAAGTAGATGGCGTGAGTAGTAAAATAGATCGCGCTATTGAAGTTTGTATCGCGTTGCATAAATACGTCTATCATAGTTTCCTCATTTTTGACTCAACATTATAACAAACCTTTGTATGTGAACCCGAGTTTTATTTAGTACCTGCAATTATCAGAAGGCCAGTTTAATCCCCCAAATAGTTACACTTGTCTGCCTTCGTAAACCAAGCTCTCAAGATACAGCACACGAATGGTATACTCGTATTTATGAGGAAGCACTACATTCAAGAGCTGAACTTATTCATACATCTAGAAACATAAAACAAAGCATATACGTAAAGTGGGCCAATCTACGCTGTCTGGTTTTATGGTTACAGGTAGGCACGTGAGTGCTATTCATCCAAAATGGAAGCTTCTTTTTTATTTTTATAGCACGAGCGGCATCCTAGTCAACAATGAAGTAATACATTCAGTAAAAGATTCAGGAATATGGATTCATTTAGCATTGTTTAATCTGCGTGCAGAGCCGTGGTGGCCTCGGGCTTGAGCAGTCGCCTGCTACACAAGCAACGCAAGTTAGAATTCCAGTACCAATGAGTTTTTCTAAAAACTTTTGCGCAGTGATTTCTCATCACGTGCTTTACGGGGAAGGAAAACATCGTGAGGAAACCTGTATATGTCTCAAAAGTTATTCACAAACTTATGTATAGTGCCTGAGACGGCGATAGACTCACCCTCTGTCACGTTGGCACTTAATCATATTCGGTGAAATGTGGGTGTTGTTACAACACCTCTGCTTACCCGTTTGGCGTGAGCAGACTAATTAATTAATTAATGTTTATTCTGCCTACCTAATACAAAAACTCCAGAAGTTGGGGAAACCGTATGAAAAAACTTGATTGCATCAAGTGGCTTTGTAATAAGAAATAACAGTAACGGATATGTATATGTGTTCATTGTAGGCGGTGAGGTTGCACTCAATTCGCCCATTAGATCACTTCAATGGGATCATATAAAGACCAATCTCCGAAAGGGTTGCAAAGGCCTTTTTATTCCCTACGTCTGGGTCTGAAATCCTTACATTCAAATATCACTGTACGCTTTAGAATATTGTTACCCGTTGCGAGCATGAGCTGGCATAGAATTCAATATACATTCGTTTTTTTTCGATTTCGGAGCGTCTCGTCCGGGTAAAATCGGAAGGTTCCGCTTACGTAAGCCACGCGAACGGCAACCAGTTTAAGATTGCAGTATCAGGATTGGTTCTTGAATATTAATAAATTCATACATTGAATTTTTCCTCCCAAATATATATGAATCCTTCATTTCACTGTTCACTGCCCTTGGTTAAAAACGTTCAACATTGTTTACTTCATCGATTAATCTATCAGATATTCAGCGGAAAACAAATGTAGATTAATTGTATTTTTTAAAACATACGAATAGAATCAACATCATTACGACCTATTGTTTACAAAAAGTAGGAGTCATGATGTCAATTTAACTTGACGCACCGTAAGTTTTATTCTGCTAGACATAAAACGATAGTAAAGACACAACACAAGTAAATATCAAAAGCCAGCAGTCAACATAACACCAACTGCACGGATACAACGGAACCAGATACAACACTGTTATTCCGTAACCCGTATGTGAACGCAACTCCCTCAAATGTAATCAATGATAACAGTTTTGCAATTTCCTTGCGCTCTCAAATGCAAGTAATAAATTTCCTGCCTTCTGAATTTATTTCCCGCAGCGATTGGCTTCGGAATCACTATTTGGTTGAATATTCAAATGGGTCAACTTAAGTCTGCTGCATTTGCGGACTTTGTTATGAAGTCGTACATATGACGATGGACACGTCATATAAAGAAAATGGCTAAATATTTTAAGGCCTTCAGTTACCATCTGTTTGGATAAAAGCCTTCGAAGAGACTTTTTCATTTAAGAAGAAAAGATAAACGATGGTTCATTTAACTCCACGCAGTTATGCTAATATAAATAAATCAAGGAGCAACATTTCCGCATAAACCATCCCCTGTCCCGCCCTCGCATTTGATTAAATATTCTAATATAAGGCGGCAGCCAGGAGAGTACTCTCCATATAAACCCATTTTCGTTGTGGACTGTGGTATTACTGAACTGCTACTCTTTGATCTGTATCGCAAAGAATTATGATACAATTGTTCTATTTCACTAAAGAGGGTAACAAAACAAGCTAACTGTATAATATAACATCCAGTTAAAGCGCTTAGACTTTGTGGATTTAGAAAGTATATGTATACTTCTTAGTTTTTATTGATATCTATATTAAATTAAATTAGTTAATAGATATAAGTTTTAGTGTATTTATGTTTGTTTGCGTAGTTACATAGTATTATATCTATATAGATATTAAGATAAATATTTTTTCTAGTTTTTTATTAGTTTAGGCAGATTTAAGTTCCATTATGTTACATTTAACGTTGAATTAGTTATTATACTGTAAATATGTTAAAATGGTTTATCAATAAATAAATAAAAAATCTTCAGATGATTTTAATGGGTCACATCTCCAGGGAGTCCTACTCTTATTCATTCGTTCTAAAATAACGTTCGATCGTAGCCCTCAAGAAAATTCTTTGTCGTTCATATTTTCTTTGAAATTTGAGATTTCGATACACACAACCAAAAACATGCTGAAACTTCATTTGGTCGTTTGCTCAGTTTCGTTTTCGGAGAAGAGTTAGACCCTCAGTAGGGTAGAATACACCGTACCATGGTTCGTGGCTGTGGTTCTACTCAGTTCTTCACTCACGTTAGTGGTATTTGGTCGTCGTGGGTTAACTAGTAGGCATGTAGTACTTTGCAGGATCACGCCATTTTTAGCATGTCGCGACTTTTGCGAGTGCGTTGTAGGCCAGTGATCGGATCGAGACTTTGTGTCCGTCCAGCACTACAGCGAGTGAACAACAATTCTTGATCAATTGTATACTTGTAATTCTGCTGTGCACTAATACAGGATATGATGCATATGTACTTAGTTCTTGTGTGAAAATAGTGCAACAAATATATTTGATTGCGGTTTTGAAAGTCATCTAATTATCTCATAATCTCATAATCATATCGATGATGAATCATATTCGGATCACATTATGATTCTCCCAAAGCGGCCTTTTTAGACCTACTGGTAGGTGTTTATTTGCGCTCGGACTCTACTGAAAGCATGTCACAGTAAATCATCGTTATAGCGGTTATAGACTTATGTACGTACTGAACTTATAGATCGCCCTTCAAGGTCTGCTAGACCACACCTAGTTACACCTAGCTATGACGACATAATTCACCAAACCCTGGCCTGTAGGCGTTGTAGGGTGCTGCTCCCACCTTAGCTACTAATTAGGAAAACGAATTCCTTTATGCGAAGATTGAACTTGCCTGTGTAACTAAAGGTAATTTGTATTGTTCCTAAGGTAAGCCCAAACTTGATTGGATACGTACTGTAAAATTGACTTGGTAGTCGAAACGAGAAAGATGTAGCTTCGGCATAATACATAAAGGTCATTAAAATGTTCAGGTTCTTAACTATTTAAGACGTCGTCAAACTATAATTTCGCAAACAAAATTGTAGGACGCTTAAATTTCGACTTGTTTTGAGCAACGTTTGAAGATATTCTTGTATACAACTTAATTTTTTTTCGTTAAAATATTTATTACCATCATCGCAGATTTTGTCAGCAGCAGTAACATCCATATTTTCACTATTATTTTTATCTTTTCATACACACTAGTGGGTTTCTATCGTCGTTACTATCCGATCCTTGATTTTTCCATCAATTGTGGTTTCGACAATTTACTTCACTCAATCACCCAATTGAATAATTTACACTACTATTATAAAGCGGAAAGATTTGTTTGTGTGTATGTTTGTAATGAATAAACTCAAAAACTACTGTGCCGATTTCAAAAATTCTTTCACTATTGGAAAGCTAAATCATCAGCGAGTAACATAGGCTATACTTTATCTCCGTACTCCCACGGGAACGGGCACTACGCGGGTGAAACCGCGTGACGTCCGCTAGATATTTATATACTCAAAGGATAAAGCGTTCCATGTTTAAGAACGAATAAAATTCCCAACTCTCTTGAGATATTCCTAGGTCGCCAGCTTGATACTAATCGCTGACATGGTTGTGAATGGGCCATGCCAGGGTGGGCTACAGGCCCATTGGGATTATTTTCAGGGTGCGGGTCACATTTAATTGGTTCCGAATGACGTCATTGGGTCGGAATTATTTCCGGACCGCGTCGTGCTAGTTCATCCGTTGTTAGTCGTTAATCGCAGAGGGTATTGTGAGATAAGACAGTGATTGGTCTTTTATTAACATTATTACTTTATTCTTAATCTAAGCTAACAATTAATAACTAGGTTCTTTGAAGAATGTTAGGTAGGTGACCTATTCAATAAAATTATTTGTTGACAACTTTATGACCTGCCTATGTAGTTAGATACCTACTTAGTATACCTTATCAAGATTAGATAATGAAAGACTAAAATTCAGTTTCAAGATAACATTTTAATTGAATAAGCGTGTATTTATTACAGGTAGGTTTAATGTAGGAAGAACATTACACATAGGTACGGGGTATAAGGCGAGATAAGTAGGTTTTTAGGTAGGCACGTAGAACTGCGTCATCATCTTCAGATCTTTGAATTTAGATGATATGTAAAAATATACGTATATCAACTTGTTTACCTACTTACGCATTTGTTTTGTACACCTGGTGCCATACCGCTTATTGCCATGATACTTTAATTCTTATTATGTGACAGATATATATGACGTGTATAAGTCTGTCACTGTCACACAGCGGAATTTTGGTGGCAATAAGAGCATGTGGTAAGGCCCCTGTACCTATTTACGAGGTAGGTAGGTCCACCGCGAAACTCAAATGAAGTTCGAACGCAACTTATTGATTCTGTAAACATTGCTGGTAGGTAACTATTAATGTTTGCTGCCACATGTGGTCGCCTATCGAACTAATGCCACATAATGCTGAGTTATTATCTAAATAGTCTTAGATTATGATAGAGTTGGTGAAGTAGATGAGGCGCGTGGTCTGCGCTCTTTACTGAATTTCGCCTCCTTAGATCAGATTAAAAGTAGGTATAGGTTAGGTAGTAAGATCCCCACCTACCCACCATATTTAATTCGAAAAATAATCAAGAAGAAATCCTACCAACTAATGCAGTCGATGACCTACGATTTTGTGTTGTCTAGTTTGCAGAATGGACAAACCGCAGGATGCAGGTAGGTACCAAGGTTAAACCGTTTGTCGTTGTTTTCATGCAGCAATTTACACAAATTGTTGAAATTGATTCCACGTGCAAATTCGTAGACCAAATTGTTTCGACATCGCCGAGGGCTATCGGCAACAATATCAAAACAAACAGCGTGCACCGGCCGCGCGATCATTCGATCCACGACCGAAAACGATCGATAAAAACAATGAAAATACACGCTACACACAGACCACTACGTCGCTTGTGCACACTGATTCTTAATATTTAAATTACCGTGAATAATATTCTCCGATATGATGCATGAATGTTATAGAATACAAATTAAAATACCATTCAAAGGTATCTAATTCAATAACCTTTCCAAGACGAATCCAATAAGACTTCACGTCATGACACCAAGTAAATAATGGTCCAACCGACCGGTGGAAGGTTCTGGGCACTTACCAGGTGAAGGACGGTGTTCACTACCTCCCGGTTGGTCACCTGGCCGACTTCAATCAGCCCGATAAGAACTGCGAATTTCAGGCTATCGTTTGTAGTCATCCTGACCACCTCCTCAGGTCTTTTAATATCACTAAACGGCGGCGATTTTAAGTCCGCCATGGTCTAATTGGTCACTATTCACTGACACACAATTTTAAATTCCACTCGCGATCATGAAAATCAAGAAAACATTATTTCCTTTGCTCACATGATAACACACCAAAGTCGCATTTCTGCCATTTTGGAATTAGTCAGTGTTGCCAAGGGTAGAAAAAAATATCGGTTAACCACGGGTACCAAAAATTTTACTCAAATTTGTAGTAAGTAAAATAAATTGAAATACATGTATTGGGAAGAATAACATTGGAATAATTTCAAAATGTTTGTGAACAAGTTTATTGAGTTTTGTATTTTATAAGGGTAAATCTCAAACACATACATTACCCACCATGTTACAAAACTTGAATGTAAACATTGCTCAATTTACTCACAGGTTCAAATAATTTTTAATTTGTTGTCAAATTTACTGGATGTGAAAAATGCTCTCTAAACATTCATATTTAAAATTACCGGTAAGAATTTTGATATTTCAGAGATAACGTCAAGATTATTTGTTTCAATTAAGCTTCAAAAAACATATTTCATAGGAAGAAAAATGTTTAACGAAGAATTATTCTTCTTCAAGTCATTTTATATATGTACTCAAAATTATGATTGCATGTTTGCCTAGGAACCAGATAAAATACATACATACATATGCTCACGCCTGTATTTCCCGAAGGGGTAGGCAGAGGTGTTGTACTCACAACACCCACTTTTCGCCGAAGATGATTAAGGGCCAACGTGACAGATGATGAGTTCATCGCCGTCTCAGACACTTTGCATACGTCAGTGAATTACTTCTCAGAAATATGCAGGTTTCCTCGTGATGTTTTCCTTCACCGTAAAGCACGTGGTGTGAAATCAGATAAAACAGATAAAATAAAAAATATATATAATAATTTTTTTTCTTCATTAATGCCTTTTTATTGAGATACATTGCAGTAAAACCTCAGCGCTGTCTTTTACATAATTTTTCATAAACTGAGTTTTTTTCTAATTAGCAATTTAGTGCCTAGCATCATTTGAAAAGAATACAATCCAAACCTTTTAGTTACTTCGTACCTATATTTTGAGATACTAAGTGACCCATCAATTCATATATTAAAAAAAAATTGTGTTTGTAATTTTTAAACAATACTTGCAGTGAATTTCGTAAAACCGAATCTGGCAGCACTATTGAATAAGATTATGCCGCACCGGTCAAATATTATTCGTTTCATTCAATCGTTCATTCACTATTCGGTATGGCTCGCAGCTCGCATCCTTCTCTACGCACGCACTTCACTTCAGTCAGCCTTTGCTGTCACTCCAATCATTCAACCCAAAAGTAAACATGGCGGCGATTGACGTAGAGCCACCGAAAGTGAGTTTAAATTAACGAATAAATTTATATGTTGCATACAATTTACTTGAAAAGGACTTTTAAATTAAAGTGTACATGTCCGTACACAAGATGTATAGCTTTATTGGCTCAAACGACCACACTTTCACAACAAACGGAAGCTTAGGGCGTTGTTCTGTACTACAATCAGAAATTGTTTTTATGTGATACATTTTGTAAGTGGCCGGAGATCATGCAAATATAATCATTCTTTACGATCCACCTCGAGAATGTAAACAGTAAACATTGCATTGACGTGTCTCGTCTCATGCGGACTGTAAATTATATAGGTGGTGTAGTAGCTGCCCCGCTTCTGTCGAGTGTAACGAGAATAATTGTATTATTTTAGATGGAGACGTTGTTACGTACCCTGAAGTTGTCGGGGCATGTCGGCTTCGACAGCCTGCCAGACCAGCTCGTGAACAAAAGTGTCCAGAATGGATTTGTGTTCAACATTCTTTGCATTGGTGAGTACTTAGCCAATGATTCATGTTTGATAGTGTTTCCTTGAATCACCCACGTTGCTTGCACTTTTCCTCTTTCATTTTAACAATTGAATGGTGTGTAGGCTTAGTAGGTTCAAATCAAACAATATCTTGAGTCATAATTCTAATATTGATTCATTTACCTACTTACCCAGCAGCTTTGTAGGTATACAATTTGTATGTGTGAGACTGATAATGTATCTATGCTAACAGTCTCTAGAGGGAAAATATATCATATGTGTAGCATGTTCAAAGCATACAAATACTTGTTGTGAACCAGGTGAGACGGGCCTGGGCAAGTCCACATTGATGGACTCCCTGTTCAACACCAACTTCGAGTCGTCCCCCAGCCCGCACAACCTGCCCACCGTCAAATTGAAGGCACACACCTATGAACTGCAGGAAAGCAATGTTCGGTTGAAGGTAAATATAAAAATCTTTCATTACAGGAATGTTTCTTGGCATTATAAAACCTGGAAATTCATATCACCCTAAGAACAAGAGATGTATAATTATTATTTAAACTTAATGTCATTAACATTTGGAGGGCTAATAAGATTTAATTGATACTGTTTAGATACTAATATTTGTGTAATCTCACAAAAAAATTAATGGGAACTGTGCATTTATCCAATAGTCATTTAAAAGACAAACATTTGTCATACAAATATTCAGTGACGCATCGAATGTAGATTAACATGTGTCTAACTTGTTTAACATTTATTCTACTTCCTATGATCCAATAATATTGGAGATCAGAAAGTTTCTAAGAATGTATGAATGGAAATATGTTTGTATCTCTTTTATCCAGAAACTACTAAATGGATTTTGTTGAAACTTTAGAGTAATACAGCTTACACATTATAATAATACATAGGCAATTCATGAAGGTATTGTGCAATTTATCAAAAGTATTAAGAGAGAGACAAGTGGAAAGAAATGCATCGGTTACACCGACAAGAGTTATTACTCTTAAATTGATGATGATTAAGAGCTGTCAAATGTTGCACGGACAGAGTTGCAAACACATAGTTATTGTAATTATTCATATAGTCATATAATAATATTATTATAAGAATTAATAGTAGAAGGTATTACTTGAATGCCTACCACTCTGCTGATTGGTATGTTCCCCAGCTGACCATCTGCGACACGGTGGGCTATGGTGACCAAGTGAACAAGGAGGACAGCTTCAAGGCCGTGGTGGACTACATAGATGCACAGTTCGAGGCCTACCTGCAGGAGGAGTTGAAGATCAAGCGTGCTCTGCCTACCTACCATGACAGCAGGCTACATGTGTGCTTATACTTCATCTGCCCTACTGGTAAGGATACATTTAAACCATTTAATTATATCTATAACCAGAGTCTGTCTGTATAGGATTTGTTTTACTTTATTATTCTGGACAATTCACACAATATAATTTTTAATTATAACCCATGTTATTGTAAATTTTCATCAAAATCCTTTCTATAGTTTTTGTGAAAGAGTAACAAACATACATCCATACATACACACTTAAAAACTTCCGCAGTAAGAAGTAAGATATACAAAGGCAGCAAAATACAATTTTGTTACTCATAACCCTGAGCTCAGGTTTCATGTTCAATGAGGGCTTCCCTCTCAAGAAAAGCTTTTATTCATAAGATATTGGGATATTACAGCATTACTGTCTCTGATATAGTATTTTAATGTGTGTATAATTAGAATAAAATTAATTTGTCTTTAAAATAGAACAAAAATAAGGTCACTAGTATGTTTACTTTCACCACAATTTAGAACTAGGGCACCATGGGTGACCTAGAGTGTTTCACGTTGTCCTTGACACTCCTCATTGCTATGCGCGCCTGGTACTTGTATGCGGCGCGCGCTACAATACTGTCCCCGATGATCATACATTGTGACAACTAACGGGAACGCTGGACTTTCGCCTGTGATCCTGTGTCAATCACCTCTTTATTCACACAGTTATAAAGCAGCCCAGTCCCTCTTAGTGTGGCAATAGGACTAGAATGCTTGAACTTTAATGAAATTGTCTTATTGGGGCAAATCTTGTAAGTTCCTATCATGTTCTTAGCTTATATCTTGACTAGCGGACGTCACGCGGCTTTACCCGCGTAGCTCCCGTTCCCGTGGGAGTACGGGGATAAAATCGGCACAGTAGTTTATAAGTAAAAAAATACAAATCTTTCCTCTTTATAATAGTAGTGTAGATAAATATGCCCTGGTCCACTGAATATTCAGCTTATATAATATGAGCCATTATATTCTTTCTATCACAAGGGGTACCCTTAATTGTTAAATTGGAACACTTGTTTGATATTTAACGTTGTAAGTTTCACAGTGAGTTGTATTACTCACGCCTACATATATATAAATACATGCTTTTGTGAGTTATACTAAGCAAGTAAACATTAGTGAAATGATAACTGTTCGGTTGGACATTCCGAGCAGGTGATTGTGAATACACAATTTGTAAACAACAAGTGCAGCTAATGATTTGTAAACATTATATATCGTCACGCGATAATGTCTACTATTATCGTAAGTAGCTTTATTTAATGGCTGGCAACACTAATCCGCGTCGCTATAAGATTTCACATTCAAAAATTCAACCCATATTTCACCTCTGGGGGTGATATTTCGAAAGATCCCTAGTTACCAACACCTCCCCAAGAAAACACCATCTATATCGCATGATTCTATCACCAGCGTTTTAGACTGTGCATTGATTTTAGTCAATCAGGACTTTTAAATTTTTTTGTATAGATGGTAAGTAAGATATGCTGTTTGTGATCAGGCCACGGGTTGAAGTCGATCGACCTGGTGTGCATGAAGAAGCTGGACACGAAGGTGAACATCATCCCCATCATCGCCAAAGCCGATACTATCTCCAAGACTGAGCTGCAGAAGTTCAAGGTATTCTTAATCACATGTTGGTATCTTAGTGGTCGTATATTATTAGATGAACAGTTCCCCCAACTTTTGCAAAATATATAAACAAGCGTAATCTTCTGTATAGATAAAAATCAAATGCCGAATGTATGGAAGGTCAAATACTTGGGTCAAAATAATTTCATATAAGTAAGTCAGAAGTCACCTATGAAAATGCTAGATTTATTATAGTTTTTAAGCTCCTCCGCGACAATGTTCTTTATAATAATTGTTTCTCAGTCAAAAATAATGCAAGAGCTGCAAGCGAACGGCGTGGAGATCTACCAGTTCCCGGTGGACGACGAGAGCGTGTCGGAGGTGAACGGCTCCATGAACTCGCATATTCCCTTCGCGGTGGTCGGCAGCACCGACTTCGTCAAGATTGGCAACAAAACCCTGCGCGCCAGGCAGTACCCCTGGGGCACTGTACAAGGTGAACATCACTATTTATATCACAGTATTTGCTTGAAGCAACACCCCGGCATTATTTAATTGATTAGCACTATTCGTGTCTTTATTTCCTCTAGAAGACGGTTAATTCATTTTGATGTGTCGTTACATAGTCTATAATCAGTACACAAGATGCATCCATTGATACCTCATTTCCCTCATAACTTCTGAAATATAAATAGTTTAGAAGTTCTGAGTTAACAGATGAATATACTAGTTGAAATCATAATCCTCTTATTATGACCCCGTAGTTGCGTAAAAAAAGACTACTGAAATGTGCCTGAGAGTCGGCGCCAGTCATCTGTGTTCAGGAGATAACAGAGAAATGAATGTTTTGAATGTTATATATATTATATAGTGGAGAACGAGTCTCACTGCGACTTCGTGAAGCTGCGCGAGATGTTGATCCGCACCAACATGGAGGACATGCGCGAGAAGACCCACGCGCGCCACTACGAGCTCTACCGCCGCCGGAGACTCACGCACATGGGCTTCTCCGACGTCGACCAGGACAACAAGCCGGTCAGTGCCTCCCATTCATGCTTGCCTGGTACAGGTCCCGCCACGAGTAGAGAACGGGCAGCGAAATATAGCATGTTATATATACCCGTACCTTGTAATAATAGTAAATAAGACAGCCTGGTACCTCATATACCGGTCTATGCCTCCTTATTATTATTTGTACACTAACTGTGCCCCGCGGTTTCACCGCGTAGATTTCATTTTATGGGTGGCACGCGGAACCCTAATATTTACTCATTGTAAAATTTGCTATCCGCTAGTGAAAGTCCCGTTCGAATCGGTCCAGAGGTTCGGAGATTAGCCGGGCCAAACAGACAGACAGAAAAAAAAATTAAATAGCTTTTTCTTTGTCAGCACCGTTTATACTTTCATATGTATTTAGTCAAAAGGTGTAATTTTGGAATTAAAAACAGACACTTCAATTTTATTTATCTGCATAGATTTCAGCTTCATTTGATATTAATACCAGCTTGATATCTTCACATGTTTCTGACGAAAGGGTCTTAACAGGCAGACAGATAGGAAAGAAATCCTATATATCCTATTTTCCTTTTGAGGTATGGATCCCTAAAAATGTGATTGAGCTAAGATCTTGGAACTACCTCTACATTAACGTCATTATGTAAACAGGTGTCATTCCAACAAACGTTCGAGCAGAAGCGCAGCGCTCACTTGGCCGAGCTGCAGCAGAAGGAAGACGAGATGCGTCAAATGTTCGTACAGCGCGTCAAGGAGAAGGAGGCTGAACTCAAGGAGGCCGAGAAAGAGGTAGCCTTTGTTTTATGATGCCCTGGTACCTCGACAATACTTGCACTGAATTCATATACATATGTTACGATAACCATCAATAGGCGGAATATGTGTTAGATATAGAATTTTTCCTGGTACTCAGCTCCTTATATTTTTTTAAATATAATATTTAGTAAATTAAATATTATAGTCCTGGTGACCGATTGGTTTCAAATCCCAGTGGTCTGTATTAATGAGCTTTTTTTAAAAATAAGCCTATTGGTGGGCTGTGTTCACACCACAAACTGGTGAAGGAAAACATCGTGACAAAACCTATAACGTTCTCTTCTGAGATGGAATTGAAAGACGCATATACTGTTAAAATAGCACTCAATTTCGGTGAAAATTTACCGACGTATACATTAACTAAACGTTCATTTGCTTAGCTCCATGCAAAGTTCGACAAGTTGAAAAAGGACCACACAGACGAGAAGAAGCGCCTGGAAGAGCTGCGTAAGAAGATTGAAGACGACACCATAGAGTTCAACCGCCGCAAGCAACAGACCGTGCAGTCACACCACACACTCACTCTTGGGAAGAGCAAGAAGAAGTAGATATACATTATACTTGTACCTTGACGATGTCGATGTCAGGGATGCGTATCTGGGTCATAATGTCAACCTTCATACCTTGGAAATTAAGATCATTTCATAAAGCAAAACTTAGTCGACGGCACCGATGGTCTAGTGATTAGCATACCTGATTGCTACTCTACGTTTTATATGTTATATCCGTTGGCTGTTACTCATAGAACATGTGTGATAATGTCATAATATTATTTATTGTTGGCCCAAGTAAAATATGAACGTCGGAAAATTATACACAGTTCGAAAACTAGCCTTCCAAGATAAACCGGCAAGAAAGTCAGATGGCATCTTGTAATATGAAACTTATTTTTTAATTTAAGAAGTAAAATTAATACGTATAATTAAATTGAATACATAGCCCATTTAAAAAAATATTTAGTGAGAGCAATTTATTTGAAATTGGTGTTATTTTCAGTTTCCAAGATATTAAGGTATGTTAATGACCCTGATCCTAGTCCCTAGTGTATTCCACAAATGGATTTTTCAAAAAGCTACCTTAATGCAAAGTTAATAGGTTTAACTTTTAAATGGCGTGGAATTCTTCTATATAATAATGCTATGAAATATTGTGTACTCTCAAAATATCGAATATTCGGTATAATGTTTTATTTATTTGCAGTAACTAAACTATTGTTTAGTATAATGCCTGCATTTCAAATGAATTGTGAAGTAAGTAAAGGAGTTTTCAATTAATTTAAGCACAATTCATGCATATATGTATGCTAAGAAAGTCTTATATTTTTCAACTCAGCAGTGTTTAAATCTTAAATACATGGCCATTCAATGTTTGACGTAAATATGAACATTATAATGTGTGTGTAATCTTTTAGTATTAAGTTAATCGGCCAAATAATTTATATTTTAGCCATCAGGCTTTGGAACTACCAAATGTATTATGGATATCACTTGTATTATTTACAAATAGTATAAGGTAAGCAATACTCGAGTACTTTATGGACATTGGAATGAATATATACTATTGAGATTAACCACCGTCCTGCTGAAAGTGTTCAGTTCTTGGTATTAAACTAATACTATATTCATGGTTTTTTTTGCATTTGGGTGTTACCACGTTACAGGTGTGACTACACCCAGTATTCAGTTGTAATTAAATTCTTTTAACATGCGCATAAAAATAATCTTGAAACAGAATGATTTTTTTTTTCTGTTAAAACATTTTTTAAATAATACTCTTTAGTTAGTCGTTAATTAAATATTCCAAACTTTATAAAGATTTGTAATTTTATTGATACTTACTAGAATTACGTATTATACAAACCTATATAATGTTTTAATTACTATTATTAGTATGTCGCACTCAATTGTAATATCTCTTACTCTTACATATTTAATTTTTTTTTCAAACATATCAAACACCAGTATGGACCGATACATACGAATAATGTAGTCGAGTATAAGTATAGTAATTAGTTTTATATGAGAGTCCAGTAAATTGTGTTAAATATGATATAGTCTATCACATACTCAAATCGCTTATAAAATAATGTTTAGATAACGCGAGACGCCTTGATTCATTGCAGTTATCAATAGTTAGGTGTGCTTTTATAATGCAAGGATGGGTGAATGGGTGTATGGAACTATTACGTATCACTTTGCCATATTTGTAACAAAGAATGTGTATTGTCTCTCAATGTTTCTGAATTATTCGTGTAAAGGTGCAACCTGATGTAAGCCGCTCGACGCTCGTCTCCAGCGACAAATGTGGTCGCAGGAAAAGTCGCTAGAGTCGCTCGTCAGTCGTTTGCAGCGACAAATCTGGTCACGTGATATGCTGAAAATGTTGATTTTTGTCGCTGGGAAGTATCGAGAGTCTGTTAATTGGAATGCCTCGTCACATATAGTAAAGCCATTCCATCAACCGTTAGCTTTTCTGGATCGGGTACACTCATTTCTCTTTGCTTGAACTTTTGGCCCATCTTTGAATCACGAAAAATGCCACCATCACCAAACGCGCGACGAGCGACTCATTGTCGCTGAAAACGAGCGACGACTTTTTGAGTCGAGGGAAATTTAAAATGGAATCACGTGACCACATTTGTCGCTGGAAACGAGCGTCGAGCGGCTACATGAGGTTGCACCTTAATGGAACACACTCGCATTTATTCTTTCATTCCTGTAATTTAATTATATATTTAATTTTTATATTATTTTGTATTTACCTAACTTAGGTATGGAATAAATAAAGTGATGGCATTGTATAAGAAGTATTTTATTTAAGGAATCTATATATATAAAAGAAAGTCGTGTTAATGACACTATAACTCAAGAACGGCTGAACCGATTTGGCTGAAAATTGGTGGGAAGGTAGTTTAGAACCAGGAGAAGGACATGTAAGATATCTCGTATCCTGACAACAATCCTGGTATAACAAACAAAGTACCTGAAACCGCAGGGCACAGCTGGTAAGTTTATAATTTCAATTATAGAAGTATTAATTAACACTAGTCTTATGAATATTCTAACCGATAATTATTGTATAACTACTTGCTTATCTTCTATACTAATATTATAGAGGAGCTCGTGGCACAGTTGCTATTGTACATATCATTTGATCAGCGAAGTTAAGCAACCCTAGCCCAAGCCAGTAATTGGATGGGTGACCGTCGGAGTTCCCTCCGTGCCTCGGAGAACACGTTAAGCCGTCGGTCCTGGTTGTCAATTTATCATCTTTGGGAATCGTTACAGACCTGTAACGATTTAAGGCCTCCGACTGACCAGTCGGAGGCCTAAAATAGTCTGACAAAACCCCAGCAATGTATGGGATAAGGCCAGGTAGATGATAAGTTGTTACTTACAATGTAATCTCTAGGTGATTTGAAAGTAATTATCTAATAGTTATTTTTTAATAGCCTTCGAATGACTGAAGTCGCGGGCGAAAATTATAACAGGCTCCGTCACGAGTTTTGAGTGGCCTTTAATGCGCGGTAATCATTATTGGAGCATACTCATGCGCAGTTATCTCCACTATTCAGTGGGCGCTCTAAGCTCATGATGGTTCCTGTAACTTGTATGGCGTGAGTGAGACAACCATAGCCCAGCCGCGTTATTCACTAAAATTTCAAAGCGTCGCACTCGTCGTCGAGGGTCGGTATTAAAGAAACGAAATTGAACCTTACCCTCCATGTGTTATGTATAAATTTTCTATGATTGAAACCTACGCTCGTCGTCGAGTTGCGAAACCTTAGTGAATAAAGCAGCAGATTCTTAACAATCGAGAAGATTGAAACTTTAACATTAGCTTATTGCTAAGCGATTGTAAAGTTCCCCTAGTAATTAACACCTAATTATCCTTTCCTTATACTTAGATTGTTTAATATAATAAAGTGGCGTAGCTTAAAGGTGCTGCCACGAGCTATGAGCGCCGACTGAATGGTCATTTTATGAGTCTCCGTATGTCTACATGTGATACATGGACAGTTATCCACACTATTTCGCTTATAACTCGTGACGTCATCTCTACCAGTATGTTGAATTTTATCCAAGATAGTTTTGACGTTGACAAGTAAAATCAGTTCAAACAAGTGATACTTTAAGCGGCTTTGGTAGTTCGTAACATATAGGCTTGAACATCTTCTTGTAGTAGGTGTATCGTCGCTTGTGGGGGGTCACCGACGCCCGCACCGGCACTGCCACCGCGGGGGCTGGGGTCTCGCTTGATGACTTGCGGCACTGGGGGACGAGAAAAAAAAAATAACTACCTAATTAAAAGAGGTAAGGCATTATGGGATCTGATGAGCTCGTGGTTGCTATTGGACATATCGATCAGCGAAGTTAAGCAACCCCTACCCAAGCCAGTAGTTGGATGCGTGACCGCCCGAGTTCCCTCCGTGCCTCCGAGAGCACGTTAAGCCGTCGGTCATGGTTTCCATTTTAACGTTTTATTACAGGTCAGTCGGAGGCTTAAAAGACTGGTGTAACCCAGATTTTCCTTGTAAAAGGGCTTACGATGGAGAGATGGCACTCGCTTCGCATAAGAATCAGTTGACTACAATAAAGCATGGGATAAGTCCAGGGAGATGATGAGGGCAGAAGAGACTGTATGTACGTCCAACTTTCAGAAGATCGCAGATAGCATACCTTTGAGTAATGTTGTGTTCCTGAGAGACAAAATAATACTGTTTACAGTACCAACCTGGGGCCTGACCATGAGCTTATTGCCATGATAGTTTTACTCTAGTTATGAGACAGATGTATTTGACGTGCATACATCTGTCACTGTCACACAGCTGAACTATAATTGCAATAAGAGCTTATAGTCACGCCCCTGATTTCTGGGTACACAACACTGTTTGAGTTCATGTTTATTTTATATTAACATCCACTTACTGATGTATTGAATGGTAATTTTATAAATATTTACTCACCATTTAGTACAATTTCGGTTATTGATTTTGTTGTTCTGATGCGTGCGTGCTTATAGATACATTAGCGATACCTGTGGTGCAACTTCATGTATATTTAGGTATATCTTAGTGAAATATATGATAGGTGCTGCAAGCGTGTCGACAAATAAAACAACTATTATTTTATACTGAATATTAAAAAGTTTATTATCAACCATACAATGTAAATGTTGGCACAATATTGCAGTTAAGTAGGTCGCCAGTGGCCACTGTACCATTAGAACAGATTACAACTCTTACATGTATGTAGTATACCACTAATTAGTCGAACACTATCATTGTTGGGGCTTTTCTTACACATGAGATTCACTTCACTAAAGGAGGTTCAGTGTTTCTAAAGATATATAATTCGTTCTATAAGTATAAATAAGTAGAAAATTCGAGAATAATCGATATGCGCAATAGTTGTCGCCAAGTGCATTCATACATTTTTACATGTAAAATAGTGAATACTTGCGACACTATATTTGTGACGTGGCTTAAGTCTAAACCAGTCTTAATCTGCGCTGAAAAGTATGAAGAAGATAAGTCGCACTATACGTTGATGTAACTTACTAAAGAGTAAATTGTGGATTACAAATATCAAAAGCTCTTAGTCAGACTATAATATCGAATAACAATAGTTGTATAGTAAATATGTGCATTATTCCTCTATAGTGTAGTAATCGACTTGATACTTGTACATTATTGATTTGTTTCGAGTGTACGTGGCTAACTAGTCTACTGTCGGTGCAAAAATATCATCTATATCACGTATCAAAATATACTGTGGGCACTAATCAACATTTGTACCGTGAGGCTGAGGCCGCCTAGCTTGTATGGTTGCTACACATATTAATAACAGAATGCACAGACTGACCAACGCAATATGAAATAAAAAAATCCTATTTCTATCATCTCTTCTTGGCTAAATAATATTTAAAGCTCGTGAAATAGGTCCTTCAAATATTACTTCCATATTGCGTTGTTTAATTAAATCTGTAGATGTCTAAAACAAATAAAACAATATTCATCGTCAATAATTGAAACGCCGTATAACCGGACACGCGTTAAATTAAAATAAATCCTAAAATAATGAATTCAAACACAATAATAATCATAATAATAATCGATGATAATCAAAAACATAATTGGAAAGTGATCATTAAATTACAAATTAATAATTACAATAATTATAAAACATATTCATTATGACTAGTCCCCGCACTCGGAGCGTATGAACGTGTGATACTTGCCACTATTGACTAATGTTACTAATCTACTCGATAACGTTGGCATTGCATTGTTAGGGATCTAAGTAACGCTTACTCTAACTAATGGTCACCAAATCTAAACGTAATTACACTCATGAATCCAGTGGGTAAACGCTAAATTCCTTTAGATAAGTTCAGAAATTATTAGCAGGTTCCATCCATGATGTTCTAATAAAGACGAAGAATAGGAATCAATGATAAAATGATATACTTTCTAGGGATTTGTTATCGTTAACCGATAAATAGCATGTGCCGAATAATGTTAAGTATCCCTAAGTGGAAGGTAAAGCTAGTGGAATGTCGCGGCAGTTATCTGGGCGGCACCTCGCGCGGCGGAGGACTCCTGTACTTGGCCTTGATGTGCAGGAACGGCTTCTTGGCCGAGTGCTCGTCGGCGATCGTCGCCGCCAGAGACAGGCGGATGCTCTCCTCTATAGCAGCCTGCGTCAGACCACCGGACAGCGTTATCGACGAACTCTTACCATTCAACGGCCTAAAATCTACAGGCGTCGCCAAGCTCATACTTCTCGTCTTCTTGGAATACCCATTGGTGGCCGTAAATGGCTTTTTGGGCTCGTTGACAGTAGTGGCGAGGCTCTGGCTGCGAGTCTTGCGCGCTGTATCTGTCGGGGTGGTGGCTGCACTTGCGCTCTTCTTCTTCGCCACCTGGTTCAACCTGTCAGTGCCGCAGAATGACTTATCGTCCTTGACGTGTGCAAGACTCATGCTCCTAGACTTTTTAGGTCCGTTCACCACAGCGGTGGGCTTCCCGTGATCCCCCGGCGGGGTGCGCACGCTGCGGCCGGTCGGCGTGTTTGGGGTGCTAAAGCTAGATGGTGCGGATTGCTTCCTAGCGCGGGGTGCCGGTGACTTGGTCTGCCGACCGTCCACCGTGTCCGTTCTCAGCGGCAAAGTGAGCGAAGACCTCAAGGTCCGCGACATCGGCTTCGGGGTGGAGGTCCGCCTAACATCGTTAAGAGGGGAGCTTTTCCCGCTACTATTTTTACTGGTGCGACCGCTTTTCTCGATGGGTGACATTTTGCCGCTGACGGAGGAAGCTTTGCTGTCTACGGGTGATACGGTGCCGTCTTTAGTGAGTGATGTTTTGCTGGTGGCGCGTGAGACGGGCGGGGGCGGGTCGGCGCAGGGCAGCGCGACGGGCAGCACGGCGCGCCGGCCCTGCGTCACGAGGCGCACCTGGCACGGCTCGTGGCGCGACAGGAAGTGCTCCAGCGTGTCCCAGCCGCCGCCCACGCGCACCATCATGTGACGACCCTTCAGCAACTGCAAACAACAACATACAACATATTGATCTAGACAATGAACAGACGAAAAATAAAGAAAGCAGATGAGCTGTGTACTAGATACACAAATTCGAGTATCTCGACCGAAGCATCTTCTAGTATGAATGGTAGGGAACATACCCTGATGAAGACATTCCTGCCGGCGATGTTGTACCGTCCCTCGCCGACCTTCTTGACCTTTAGCAGCCGGGAACACTTGCCGGCGCCGCAGCTGCACCCGCGCTCCATCAGGCGCGTCACAAGCTGCACCTGCACAATTATATAACACAATATTACACTCCAACTAGAGTAAGGTGAAATTAACCCAAATAATAAAATAATTGTATCGCTTGCAAACCATATTCCCCGATTCATACGCGGGGATCGCAGGTGGAGCTCAAAGTCTTGCAGTCATTGATGATATGAGGAAACCTACAACACTCGTGTGCTGGTACTATGAATCAGAAACCATACCCTACATCACTACAATGCAGCTGCGTGAATTTCACTATTTGGAGGTCATCATCGGTTTAAGCAGAGCGTATTAAGAACCGTCAAAGCTACGGTTTATTTTGCGATACCAAAAATATACGTCAAAAAGACGCCATTGCAATAACGATAATTTTTAGATCCGCAGATAGCTGATGTTATAAGGAGTAAGTTAGGCTACTTCTATCTTGAAAAAAAAAATTAACATAGTTTTTAGTGTTAGTCCTACGCGGGTAAAATCGCGAGTTACGGCTAGTTTACGAATATGACTAGTTACCCTCTTGTCCAGTTCATTGGTAGGTTTGAGAGGGACGTCGGAATCAGTGCTGCCGACCGTGCCCTCCGACTTGGTGCTCTCCGCGTCCGCGTTGTCCTCCACTGACACTTGGGCTACAAACACAAATGTAGGTATTCATTACACGTATCCTCGGCTATAGGTACATCTCAAATATTCATTGTTGTTATATTATTTCAAGTTATATTTGTTACAAATAAAACAACTCACAATCATTAGGATCCTGTGATGATGGTGGCGGCTCGTTGGATCTGAAATTTTTGAATAAGGTAATGTAGGATCAATGAAACTTGTTTAAGCGCTAAAATATTATGTTTGGGAAACAAGTCTACTATTATTAATAGTATAGACATATCATAGTATATTTACTATGATATGTCTTTAAAACAAAAATAATTAATATTCAAGATAAAGTGACGAAGCGGAAGAGTTCGAGACTGTCTGAATGTTAATATGATAATAATGAAAAAAGCTAACTTGTTGATCTCGGGCGCCGGTGAGATGTCTCTGAACTGCCAGGCGGCGCCGGACATGGCTGAGTCCAACCCCGAGTCCCTCTCCTCCAGAGCTATCTCCTTCTCCAACTGCACCAGACCTGGAGGCTCCACGCCGAACTTGGTGGCCAGCCGCGCCGCCTCCAATAAGCACAGAATCACCTGTCGCGGCTGGTTGTGCAACACTGAAATGGATATATATTCTAGTATAGTTAGTTACGAAGCAAAAACAGTTAAGTATAATCATCAGCTAAACCATCCGTTCTTGGCAAATCAAATAATGTTATTCAACAAAAGCGACACTTGGAACACTCATTGAACCATTATTAAGACTAGTTTAGGTACATTTTACCAGAGTTTTCAAATTAAAGCCTGATATGTCGTCATGTGTCGCTATATTGCCTTTTTTTGGTAAATAATGCGTGTCAAAGTATACCGTGTACTGTTCTTAAGTAAAAGTAACAGTCCTGACGAAATAAAAGGGAGCATATGTGCATCTAAAGAATAATAATGCTATCTAATTACCAAGGTCATCGCTTTCAAACAGAAGATTCTCGTGCACTCCGAGCTCGCGGCAGAATGTGATGAAGTTCTCCGTGTTATCCCTGGAGAAAAAGCTGCGCCGGGCTGCACGCTGCCAGCAGCGACCGCGGATTTGTGGCACTGGCTGAAAGACAGACGGATTTTAGCCAGTGAAACCTCTAGGCTTAGCGCTAACGGGCCACCAACTGCAGCAACCGGCCAGCGACAAACAAAAATACACGATTTTATTCACGCGTCGCGAGTGGCTGTCACCTGCCGATATAATCCGAGCATACAACAAAAATATATATATATGCTCACGCCATCCCATAAGGGGCCTACCCCTTCGGGGAGGTGTAACAACACCCACAATTCACCGAATATGATCAAGTGCCAACATGACAGAGGGTGAGTCCATCGCCGTCTCAGGCACTATACATACATACATACATATGCTCACGCCTATATTCCCCGAAAGGGTAGGCAGAGGTGTTGTAATCACAACACCCACTTTTCACCGAAGATGATTATGTGCCAACGTGACAGATGGTGAGTCCATCGCCGTCTCAGACACTTTACATACTTCATTGAATTACTTCTCAGAAAATATGCAGGTTTCCTCACCATGTTTTCCTTCACCGTAAAGCACGTGGTGTGAAATCACTGTACATAAGTTTTTCAGATATACTCATTGGTACAGGCCCCGCTGGGATTCGAGCTTGCGTTGCTTGCGTAGCAGGCGACTGTTCAAACCTCAAGGCCACCACAGCTCTTACGTCATTGAATTACTTCTCAGACATATGCAGGTTTCCTCACGATGTTTTCCTTCACCGTAAGGCACGTGGTATGTGTCTGAGCATAATATTTGATGAATTTTTAGAAATTGCGTCTGTCTGCCTGTCGGTGTATCTTACCACCAGTAGTGTTCGTGGAACAGGTACCGAAGGGTTACGAAGAGGTATACTATATTTTGCTTTCGGTTGCGTGAGAGTTACTCAAGGAAAGGTACCAGGAGTCCATGCAATAAGAAGAGCTCACCCCGACTATAAGCCCCTGGTCGAGAGCTTCCCTCGCTCGCTCATGGATGACGGCCGCCAGCTGGCACAGCTCTGCGCCGTTGTCCAATACATCCAGGAAGTTCTCTCCTGTCAGGTACGTGATACCTGCAGAAAAACAAAAATGCACCTTCATAGTAGGTATCAGAAACTATATCCTTTTTAGCTAGTTAAAACTCTTGAATACGATCTTTTTCATATCCTTTAATTGAAATAGGTATGAGCCAATGAGATGAGGGCAAAGTCCCCGAGGCAGCTCCACCCAAGCCTAACCCCTAAGCCCTTGCGGATGAACAGCCTGTCCTACGCTTCGTTGCAATATCAACCATAATAAGTCCCTGTGACTTGACATTTTCCATCACCGCCATAATCGTATCACCATGGATCAAAGTTCCAATACTCAATTCTTTAAGTAGACTTAAGATCCACGAGCAGCGATATGCAAATGATGTTTATTAGATGGTGGCCGTACAATTGGCAACCCGTTGACAATGCGAGCGAGCGATAAACATTGATGGTTTATAGGACATTGCGCGAGGAGAATGACTTGCGACTGGATTTACATTGTACAATTGAAAAATGTTCACAATACACTGGTATATAGGTAGTATTTGTAGTGTCTGTCTGGCGCTCGACTTTTTACAAATGTAGGTGTCGTCACTAGTTATGAGCGCTGACCTTGGATGCGGAGTACTTAGGAATTTTATGACAAAGATAAAATGCATCCGCAGTCACCCACACAAATTTTGTTGAGCGCTTCATACTTCGTGACGGCACCTGTACTTTGCCGAAACGTCCACACAGATTATGACCGAACTTATAGTAAACATAGCTTGTGTTACAAGGACTCACTTATGCTACTTTATAATAAAAATCTTAGCGACCGTATCGCGGAAATAATAACTACAAACTTGAGACTATCCAGGTGAGACCGCGGGGCACAGATAGTATTGGGTTCAAAATATTTATATAATGAAATATGTATCGAACATTCGAAGGTTTCGATTCTCAAAACATAACTAATGAAACTCGCCCAGAGAAAATGCTAATGCAGAACTATAGCCGAATAAGTACTAAAGTTTGAAAGTCACGCTATTCAATTCCGTTTAACAAATAACGCGATCAATGTTCAGTATATAATGTTCTCCGATCGTTAACCGGTGTGTCCTGCGGGTGAAAGGTCAGTCGAGCTGCAACCTCGGGCCGCGGGAATGCGATCAGTCCCACTGGTCGTGAAAGTGCACTGCCTTGTAGGGCACTCATTAATGTGCTCTGTGACCAGCCCTGCAGATATGGCCAGCGATCTGACCACCAATCAACATATGACCAGAGTTGCTAGTTTAACTGGTGGTTGTGTAAGCTCGTGCCTTCCCAGACGACACCCTGAAGGGGAAGCACATGACATTTCATTTATAAAAATTTTATCATGTCAAGAAATTAATCTGTTAGTAGATTATCATCATAAAACCTATCGTAACTTTGAATATATTATAGTTAGAAAAAACATATTTTAGGAATTAGAAAAAAGTAAAAGTTTTTGTGGGTGATATCAACACTTTGTTTCTTCAGCCTACCTATTACAATTGTCAATGTGGATGGCTCTTCCTTCGTATACAAGTAAAAACTACCAGAATATTATAAAATAGGTTTATATACAAGGTAATCTTTCCGCGTTGGAAAGCACAGGTTTGTATCGGTATTGCATCGAGAAAGTGGAATGACGAGAGCTTAGCAGGAGGAAATGCGTTCTCTTCCTGACTTCCAACACTTAAAACGGGTGCAATCACAATGCAGGCTTGCCTACTAGAGAATGGGTTGGGTTTCTGTTCTCGATACGCAATAACACATGATAAATAATGGACGAAGCTTTTTTGGATATAGGAAGATAAAACTAATGATTGTGAGGAAGAAAAATATTTTTTATGCATTATTTGAGTAGTGAGATCATTTGTATTTAAATTTAAAATTTATTAGACAATTTTACCAAATGATAAACGCGATACGCGGTTGGCAAGCGACAATAACCGCTTACCCTCAGACGAACTGTAGCCTTATTTACAAAGTTTGTTGTATCAAAACCACGTGTAGAATTGACAGAAGGACAATATCCGTCAGTCTCATTAGAGGTGCGTCGAACCGGCAACAACACGCGCGGTCCATGTTTGGTACAATCCGATTACCTAATGCTCTTCGTCGATATGCAAGCCTGGTACTGTATCAATCTCATAGAGGTAAAGTTTTACTTTCTTTTGAAGTTCAACCTATACAAATAAAGTGGGAAAATAACAGTCTTTTACTAAATAACGAAAGTAAATATTCAATACCAGAATTCATTATAAAAAAATTGCCCATGAGTCAATAGACATCCGGTCTACTGTAGTAATCACGGCCCTTTGAGGCACTATTTAGTGCAGAAGAAACATCCTCTAAAAATCCCTAAACAAATACCTTCTAGCAGAACGTCATACTGAATTAATTTGGCAACTACAATTATGTTATGCCTATCAAATATATGAAGACATTGCTACAATAGCAGATAATTTGTGTAGCAACTGATTGTATCATCTGTCCATATAAGAGAAGTATGGTTTTTTACGTGTTACAGACGCAATCTCGCCGCGTGGGCGATCCTAATGAATGGTATATATGGAATTGTGTATCACGATAATTAAACAACTCTCACGGTTGCTGTGTGCCTATTAACTGGGACACCCTCATGTCCTTTCCCAATTATTTTATTTATTTTTTCATTCTTATATTAATTTATTATAAGTGGCAGAGAATAATATGAAAATTTTCAAAAAGTAGGTAAATATCAAGAACTAGTCTGCCTGCGACTTCGTTGCGCTAACGTCTCCGTGGGATGATATATAGCCTTCCTCAATAAATGGGCTATCGAACACTGAAAGAATTTTCCAAATCGCGCCAGTAGTTCCTGAGATGCGTTCAAACAAACAAACACACTCTTCAGCTTTATATAATAGTATAGAAAGTATAGATTGTTGAAGGGGTATGAGCAAAGTAGGCATGATATTAAGTTTTTAAGTGCTCTAAAAAAATCCAACTAAGATTGAAGGTTGTATTCCGGTGTCAAGGGACCACCATCCAGATTAACTTCGGACAGCACGATAACAAGTTTTTGCTACAATGAGATCACTGTTATTTATTGCATTATATTAATCACTGTTTTATAATGACAATTGTCATTCAAATATTTCATCGCCCCTTAAGGCAGTGGGCGCGACTAATGTTCGGATTTTCCTGCTACTTACCATGATTATAATAAAAACAAGGAGTGCTTAACCATTAAATATTAGCTTAATAATGGCACCAAACATATCCAAGCGGACAAGACTTAGGCTAAAGTATAATGTAAGATGATTCACATGAATCTTCATATCTATATGCATCTATGCCCAAATATGGCAGCTCGTAAAAAGTACCATTAGGACTTTACGTTGTACAAATATACTTGACTGCGCTGCGCATCATGCCACCCACACACGTGCATACCTGATATTAAATGTACCTAACCAATGGTGTTAATATTTCTAAACTAGATTAACTAAAGTCTTAAATCAAATAATTCTACACGATAGTATATACATTTCAGTCGCCAGTAATGCCGATCTGGCTTGCTGAAGGAATGGATTCAAGTTTTACCACAGAAAAAATACGTCGCATAATAATTGATACTTACTTATTAGAAATATACTTACTACCATTATAATTAAGTTTATATTGTTTGTCAAATGTACCTAAATATAAATATATGAGGACGGACTACGTTTTGTGACATTGACGAAGGTGGAAGCCATCATTTTTGATTTATTCGAAGCATTTAAAATGTATGACAGACTGTTCTTGGAACTATCATAATCAGGAACATCGCAGTCTCACGAGGTAGACAGAGGGCATTTTTGCAACTGTTACTTTACAAGAAACTTGAAAGTAGTCCTTAAGAATTGTTGCGTTAATTCTTATTTTACTCTTACGTAATAGTACGTACAACTGCGTAAATTTACCTTTTGTATATGTTTGCCTAGCAATGGTTAGGTTGATCAAACAATTCACGTTCTTCTCCAAAAGGGCTCGTGAAAGTAGGATATTATAAACGATACGTTTGTTTAATGTGTGGTGTGCGGCCCTTATTATAGAGTATCGATTTACGAGCTGTGTCGCAGCCATGACACCGGTCTCTGACACCGCATAAATTCTAATCAGACAGCTCTGGCCACTCAACAATGTGTTTACATGATCGCGCCTTGTCCTCATTCCATGCGTTTTGTTTGATTCTGTAATAGGCCACTCATCTAGCCTACTCATGGTGCTTTAGTACATTTATTTGACATACATATGTTCACGCCTGTATTCCCCGAAGGGGTAGGCACCGAAGATGATTAAGTGCCAACGTGACAGATGGTGAGTTTATCGCCGTCTCAGGCACTATACATACGTCTTTGAATTACTTCTCAGAAATATGCAGGTTTCCTCACAATGTTTTCCTTCACCATAAAGCACGTGGTGTGAAATCACTGTACATAATTTTTTTAGAAAAACTCATTGGTACAGGCCCCGCTCGGATTCGAACTTGCGTCGCTTGCGCAGCAGGCGACTGCTCTAACCCCGAGGCCACCTCGGCTCTCTCTATTTATTTGAATATTACAAAAATATTTGTATTATGCTAAACCGTAGAGAAAATTCTGGTTAGCCCTGAATACCCCGATCCCTGAGGTTGCCGACCCGGAGTACCCTGATTTCATGTAGGTAAGTTTGCAATCGTCAGAATAATACAGCACTGATTGTTGGGGGTCGGCATTTGATTCAACCCAATGTGGCTGATTACCAAATTTTTATGCAAAGCGTAAAAACGTGCGAAAATCGATAAATAATAACCAGGATGGAACTCAGGCGGTCACCCATCCAACAACTGGTTTGGGTAAGGGTTGTGTCAAATGATATGTGCAATAGCAACTGTCACGAGCTCTGTAGATAATACAGATAATTAAATAACACAAGACACGTGACACGAGAGAAATAAACATGAGTGTAATTGACTATAATGTGGTCATGATAGGGTCATCCAAACATAATGATTGTCAATTTGATATCGTCTCATTACACGATTTATGCGCCACATTGTTTTATATAATATCTTAATGTTATGTTGCCAATTTGACAGACTTGTTAGTATAATGTTGCGTTTCAATATATTTCAAAAGACTAGATGGTTTTCATTGGAATAAGAAAACGTTTTGATTTAAGGCAGCTAAATTTGGTAAAATTAAAAATGGTAACAATCCTAGATTTTTTTTAATATACATCGTTTGTCCACCCAACTGGCGATCCAGAATGTCCAGCTATATAAACGATATTCCATGTAATATAGTGTGTTACGCGCATGATATGATATGATTTGAAAGCACCGTCACGCACTGCAGGCCGCGGCGGGTGGCGCACGCGCAGTTCATTGCACTGACACAAAGCTTGTGACACACTCCACACTCATGTACCAATCCTGTAGCCATCACTCTCCAATTACATTGTTATTGTGATCAAGGCATTATGCTTTTCAACACACTAAAGTAAATACTTGTTATTTACCTATTACTAATGCGCATCAAATTTTCCATCAAGCGTTTATTCAAACCCTTGCTCCTCTGTTCAGAATACGTACATTTTCTCTTCAATTCCAATTCTAATAGGCATAATTTTACACCACCAGTTTTTTACTTATGATATGAAATAAATAATTATACAATAAGTATGTTTTATGACATTTCACCTTACCGTGTACTCGCCAATTTTATTGTTTTCTTGGATTTTGTAACTAGCCGAGTCCAGCGGTTACACCCGCCCGCGTATAACTTAACTACCACAAAAAATGTATGTCCTAATTCTAATGTATAGTGTATTATTGTAAAGAGTAGCAAACATCCAACCATACATCCATACTTACAAACTTTCGCGTTTTAATATTAGTAGGATTCTAACACAGGGCAAATCATTATGACCATAAGAGGTCGCCAGTCCAATGCTTAATCGTGTATTTCACATGCGTACATCACTGAATTTCTTCTCAGACATGTGGAGGTTTCGTTACGATGTTTTCTTCCACTTAAGTTAAGTAAAACTAATCCAGATCAAACTTCGAACGATAAATTAAGTACACGTGACCACAAAGTAAATTTACCGCAAAACAGATGACATAATTTTCCGGTTGAACGGCTTATAGAATATGCAAAACGATTTGAATATGCTCCTGTAGGTTGCTAATAGCCTGGCTCCTTTTTTAGGGGAATAGTACCGCTGCTCGTGCTTACACTGTGCCATCAATATTACATTTATTGTTACGATTGGTTCAATATCGAATGGTATCTGTTCATCTATACAATACATACAGTATAGATAATTAAAATATAAGTTTCTGTTTGTTATTTCAAATTAATAGATATCCACTAAATGCATAGGAAAGTATATACGGTAGTCGCATGAAAAAACCTACTTTCTCTGTCTGTCCTCTATCTGTCCGTATGTCTATCTGTTTGTTCCAGGTAATCTCAGTAACGGTTGGACCGATTGTAACATAACTTACACTGGCAGATAGCTAATGCTACATGGAGTAACTAATGGTGCTTTTAATTAAATAAAAAACAATAGGTTTCCGCAGGCCACCCATGAAATGAAGCCTCTCATTCATAAATTATAACTATGTTTTCAGACATTCGTTCCATTGCTCTTGTGACATTAGCAGTGTCGCGTTGAACATGCCTTATTTCACTTGAGTATATATGTTATCGAGGAGAGCAGACCGCTTCATCCTTTGAATTGAACAAAGCAGTAAAGTGCCTCATCAATTATTACGGATAATAGCAAAATGGATAGGTATTTATGTCCTTTATATCCTTAAACTCAAAGATATTGCACTATAAAATTAATGCTATACCTTCTCGCTAATGCTCGATACAGCTCTGTATAATAGTACCAGGGTAACAGTTAACTCAAGAGGAGTGGTCTTTGCGCATTAGAAAACAGTTAGTATACATATATTTTAGCATTGAATATGTGCATTTGATATGCATACCTATGCATAATAATGCCCACTAGCCCTCACCCTTAAACCTTAGCTTAATAGCTTAAGCAAATTATAGATATTTCATAATTGGTTACTCTTCGCGGTCCAATCTATGATTGATCCATAATTTGGTTTGAGCATGGGTTCGTCAGCATCAACTTCTGGACTAATTCGCAATGTAAGAAGATATTCTTGTGATAAGAAGAAAAGCGATATCAGAAGGAGGTGGGTATAACGGATAAAAGTTCAATTTCAGAGCCTGACTGGGGGCAGCGGCACCTCCAAGATCAAAATTAGCTAGCGTTCAAAGACTAACCGCTTACCGCCAGATTGATTGGACATTTTTCGCCCTCGTATCATATTTCAAAACACATAATCGCCTAACTAAAGACCTTTTCTTAAATCAGTAGTCCTAGTAGCGTTAATGCATATTATTCATGTGTGGTCTCCTATCTGCCATCGCAATTGTAACCTATAACCAGATATTAATCAAACGTATTATTTTAATATCTGACATAAAGATAAGTAATATGCCATTGAACTAAGATTGTTTAAAGCAATAAGTTTTTCCTCCGCGACGGGTGGTCTCGGCTCGGGATCGATCTACATAGCCAAAGCATAAGTATAGGTTCGAAGCCGGTTTCTGTAAGCACAATGAATTACTTTATTCTGCGAGCGAGGCAAACCATCACTGTACCATCACTGCCCATTGTTGCGAGGCTATTTATACGCATTTTCTGCACTCCACTCCAGTACGTTTAACTTTAAAAGGTATATTGAACAAAGCAAGGTAGTGTTTCAAAACCATTAACAAGAAGAACATTATCAAACGTGAGCGATATTGTATTGAAAATGAAAATGATTTATTCAGCTGGGCGCTAGGCACTTTGGATGTCGAAGAACTGCCACTGAATCGGAAACTAGCCTTCCGAGTGGAAATGTCAGGAAACTCAGTTAGGCATCAAACATTTCATCAAACACATTCCGTACAGGCCATCGGTTCAAACCAAGATGTAACGCATATTGCTTGAAGATATTGATGAAGATGATGCTGTCTTTGTGGATTTCACCGGTGACAGGTCAGTATGCAACAGCAGACACTCGGCCTTACGTATTAGCAAAGTGCATGAGTCGGAGAAACTCGTAAAATCACGATTTTCACGCTGTTAGTCCACTGAATTAAGTAACACTTATGCGTAACGTAACCCAACAAGTAATCTTAAACTGCCTGGTACAATCTTACAACATCTTTAATTCTAAGATTTCTCTGTGGCAGAGAAGTGGATGGAGATAAAACGTGACTTACCGATAGTCTTGTTTATCCAATCTGCGAGGTCCTCCTGCAGCGGGAACAGCTGCCTCGCCTGCGAGTATAAGATCTTCTCCCTGTAAAACTCCTCGTCTTCTGAGCACGGCGTCTGCGCAGCCAGCGCGCAGTCCGCCCGCTCGTAGCTACTGCTCATCTTCCTATCAATGAGAACAAGCAATATTGAGAGTGCACAATCCTCGCAATAAAAATATTAAATTCTAGAGCAATTGAGCCTTTTAACGCACCTGTTAACAACAATATCCCCATGCCCAATGATTCGCTCTTGCTTTTCTTTGCTATTAGTGATGTATTCGAAGGCATTGGTCCTTTCGAAGGCGTTGAAGATGCGGTCGAAGTTCCCGCTGTGAGGTCTGTCGTAGGCCTTGGGCTCAATGGGCCCGGGCGAGGTCACCGGGCCCCACGAGGTCCGGCTGCCTATGGCGGTGGGCCCACACCGGTAGTACGCCATTGTCGACCAAACACCCTGGAACAATTACTACTATATTGACACTGCAATAGTCATCACGAGAATTGCATACTGTAACTAGGTACGTGACATATTAAATTTACTTTAAAAAACACATTCGAGATGTTCGTTTCGAGAAGCCTAATTATATATTATTATTCCAGCAAATCGCCATATAAAATCGCCTATGTTCTGGAACAATGCTCCTTTTAAAGCAACCATTTTATGTCTCCAGTTTAATAGTTCCGGCAAGCATTAACTATTTCGAAAGCAAAACAAGTATCGATAGGTTTTGTTGTTGATGTTGGTGTGACATCATGTTCGTAATGAGTTGGTTAATGGGTGTCGTTGTGTTGTGCCACATTTGGCCGTTGTATGACTTGTATGGACGACCTTCCCAATACAACTGATGAACGAAGCCATACAAACATTTCCACTAATTCTATTCCGTTGTAAATCTCATTTGTAGTAATAGTTTGAGTTCTGTGGAGTTGGGGTAATGTTCGGTTGTAGATGGTCTAAAAGGTCTCTGAAAATGTTTAAACTAAGCCTTTTTTCTACGAACATATATAATAATAAATGCTTCCTGTCAGAACCAGGATTCCTCAATTTTACACCTAGGATTAGCACAAACATAATGAAAATGATAATTCAGTTTAGGCCCCAGTAAGTCTCCAATTGTAAAGGTCGCTACAACATTGTGATTGAAAGATCCATAGGTAAATTTAATGAGAGTCTGACAGTCAATGAATTAGAACTAAAAATTATCTCTTGGTGTTAGTTTCTAGCTCGATTTCCAATTCTTAGGTGAAGAGAATCGGTAAATTATTCAAGTTATTTTCGGTAATACATCCATCTCCACTCATTTGCATCTTGTTCTGAGGAATCCGAGGGCGCCGTAGTTTAATATTTCTCTCGAAGGCCATCCTGACAGGCTGCTGTTAACACACTGACGTACTCATGACAGGCGCTCATTTAAAAATTGGCAAAAAAAGTATGTTTGTAGGCGGCGCTCCTCAGAATTGACTTTAATTATACCGTCCTTATCCTATCTGTGGAAACTTAATTAAAAAGGCGGTATTATGATGTAAGATGTTTAATCTTATATATCAGCAGTCTATATAGAGTCACTTTACTAGTACTAACCTAGACATATGCCTTTTGTAATTTGATAACCCCCAACAATCTTTGCAACTAGTTCATTTCCTATTTTAAAGCTCTATTATAGGTACTCAAAAGGTTAATGGGTTAATAGGTTAATATATAATACATTGTTTACTGATGCATCCTTTTTTTAAATCCGTCTCATCTTATCATCATCATCTCCCTGGCCTTATCCTATACACTGTTGGGGTTGGCATTTGATTCAACCCGATGTGGCTGATCACTTGATTTTTATACGAAGCGACTGCCATCTGACCTTCGCATCCCCTTTAACGAGGAAAATCTGTGATCTGGGTTAAACCAGTTGTCAGACTATTTTAGGCCTCCGACTGACCTGTAACGACTGCCAAAGATGATAAATCTCATCACATCTTAATCACTCATTTCTCATTTCGATATTTTCCTTGACTTCCAGCAGAACAGAAGCCTAGAAAATCTCGACAGTAGGTATAGCTGTTCTTTACACGTGCTCTCGTATACAATGATAGACGTATCATAATCCCTTGTTCTGATCAGCACGAGTCCTGCTCACGAGCTTCAAGTCACAGTCTCGACCAGTTTCTGTGAGTGTCGGCTACATCAATCGCAGTGCCATCCATATATGATGAGCGTCGTGACGTCGGTACCGACAAACAGATTCAAAACATGTCTAACGGATCAGACTATTTTGATTTAAATTTTGTAAGTAGTCTTTAAATCAAACAATGCAAATGATGTAATAAAAAATTTGACAACAATCTCAATGCATTTTTTAGAATAATCGGTTCAAAGGATGCTAGAGTTAGCGTCAAGAGGGCGCCACACGTCTTTTAGATCGCGCAATGATTACATTTTCTCATTATATATTATTTACATACATACATATGCTCACGCCTGTATTCCTCGAAGGGGTAGGCAGAGGTGTTGTTATCACAACACCCACTTTTCACCGGATTTTATTAAGTGCCACCGTGACAGATGGTGAGTCTATCGCCGTCTCAGGCACTATACATACGTCTTTGAATTACTTCTCAGAAATATGCAGGTTTCCTCACGATGTTTTCCTTCACCGAAAAGCACGTGGTGTGAAATCACTGAACATAAGTTTTTTAGAAAAACTCATTGGTACAGGCCTCGCTGGGATTCGAACTTGCGTCGCTTGCGTAGCAGGCGACTGCTCAAACCCCGAGGCCACCACGGCTCTTATTATTTGTATCTATATTATTTCCCAATTTATTTATTTATATTTCAACACCGATCTTTCAACAATACAAGGTACCTAATGTATATGTGTGTATGAGGATGTGTCACGGCAGCATGGGACCAGCCCGTCCCATCCCAGCCACAACTGCGCCCCGACACGGCACCAAGGATCGATACATGGAACTGGGACAATATTTTGCATGACATTACACAAAAACTTTACTCGATTTTGGATTTTACGATGGCGTTGTAAAAGCGAATTTCCCTTAAAGTGATAGTGGTGGCAGATGACACGCGAGGCTGCAGGCGAAATAGAAAAGTCTTCTTTATGTTTGATTAATAGAGTAATACATGAATGTAGGCATTACACGGTGGGTAAGTTTGTGTCTTCGCTGCAGCCTTTTAAGGATATAACCTGATTCCGTGTGATTGATAGTTTGACGATCGTGTGTGCAAACATTTAATATCTTTAAAAGCTCACCAACATGTTTGATCGATGTGCTTGGTCGTATGTAATACACTTCAAGTTTCAAAGAGATGCATGCTATCTAAATACTCTGCTTTTACTACCACATCTCGTGAACATGAAATTAGTTGACCATAAATGCTAACTTTTGCTAAGAAAATTATTTCCTGATACCATACTGGAGCAGATAACCTGTTACGTAGCAGTATTAACTGTAATAGCCGTTCATAATTAATATTTTATATCACTTATAGAGTTATTGAATATCAATGTGAGAGTGGGCCTTGATGGGTGTGATAGCCCGTGGACGCGACGCCTCCAATAGGTCAAGTTGAGCGGGCGGCTCCAAATACTACATTTACGCAAATTGCACCGACGAAGGCCTACCACTGTCGCCGGCGCCGGCGTCTCGCTGTCCCGCGCTCATATAATACTCTCCTTGGTCACAATACCACCATCGCCATGATCTTTTATCAATATACCCTTTAACTGCTTGCGTTGTTGATCATTCGTACTTTCACATAAATAGGCATCTTACGGGATTAAAATTGGTGACAAGGAGAATCAACTATAAAAAAAAAAATTATGGTTTCGCAAAATA
The DNA here is from genome assembly GCA_929442735.1 of Watsonalla binaria. Lineage (NCBI taxonomy): Eukaryota > Metazoa > Arthropoda > Insecta > Lepidoptera > Drepanidae > Watsonalla > Watsonalla binaria. The sequence continues at coordinate 9,370,921 of OV838938.1, forward strand.
AAGTCACCTAAGAATTAACAAAAAGTTCAAAATTAAAACTGATTATTGAAAAATATCTCTGTGAACAAGACTGTGAACCTTTCATAGTGATGTATAGAGGATAGCCGTGGCAGAACTGCTATTAGGAATATTATTAAAGGTACTAGTAGGATCCTGGATCCGCTATCATTGTAACATTCATACATGTAATCATTCAATGTATATCCTTGTAGAAATCAGTGATCAAAGTGACAAGTGAGTGTAGTGTAGGCAATCAAAGATGATTTAGCAAACAATCCCTTCCTGCAGCGACAAGGATCTCAGGCCAACGGTCTGCGCCGGTGCGTTGCTCCCGGCTGCCTTAATTGGATAATCGCATTCATTCCCGGCGACATTACCTCGGGACCACTACTGATTTCATTGTTTACTTCGCTATTTCCACCTTTATCTATTAATCCAGTAACATGGCGCCAGGTAGGATCGTTTTAAGTAGCGCTTTTGAGATCTTCTAATCTTTGACGTTTCATTTTGGTACGATTAGCAGTTCTGCTTAAATACTCATAGTTTGCTGGTTCTCAGGTCTGTAGTTTATAAGGTAGTACGTATAATTTTCATTGTCTATGATGAGATTAGTTATATAATCTAACTACTTACATAATCTAACAAGTACTTTGTCATTATTTGGCTATTTGATTGCAAGCGAAACAAATAGAACAGCTGAGTTTGATATTGTGGAGGAGTCTTTCTACACTAGTGATATGAACACAGGTAGGTACTCGTAATGTGCAAGTTGATCCATTTCTACCAAATCATCTCTGCCCGTTTGGTCTACCTGTCTCTCGTCGGTTGCGTGTCGACGGATTTAGTTTCGATCTCATTTTGTTTTGTTGCGCGTATCCGCGTCTCTGGCCCACTTAACGGCTGTTAAGTGCTGCACTGGCGTAACTGTTGACTACCATTACAATTCCTTAACATTCCTCTTAAATGTACTTCTAATACATAACACCTACTCAGCTATAGGTGCATCACACCACCTTAGGCAGACTGCACTGACATTCATACAATCATTGGGTTATGCATAAGCCTTATTGAATATCCTTTATATACGAATAATGTTTAAAGTATGTTTAGTTACTAGTAGTGTTCATCAATATCGTAAGTTTGAAGCATTAACGTTAATTGCAGGAACGAGGTAAAAGTTTTCATTTCATTTCCCTGTCCATTCTATACTTACGAAGTCCAATAAAAACGAAGCGAAGAGAGGAACAGATCCCAAGTTTTATTTTGTTTTCCGTAACTTTATTTTTCCTTTCTTCTGTCCCCAAACTTGTTTCTATAGTATAGTATTATTTGTATAGTAATTAATGTGGCTTTTGTTACAAATTCTTAGGTATTGGCAAAATCCTAAATCCACAATCAACACACAAAAAATTTGTCGTTTTGTACATTCCTAAACAATGTTGGATACCAGGAGACCATAAAATCGAGGAGTACCATTAGTAGCGGTTCATAGTACCAGGGCGACATGCCGGCGAGCAGACGATATCACGTTTCGTGAGTCAGCGAGGCATTGTGACGGCGCGCATATGGATGCCACCGCTGCCTTTGCGCATAATGCTGCATAGATAACGCTTAAGATTGTCACACGATAGCCATGCTTGGACGCTGGGAGCATTTCCTCTTTCATGTTACCGCGGAATAAAAATAAATAATCTATTGGCTCCGAGGTAAGGATGGTCGAGAAAACATGTCTTAGCTAATGGCCAATGATGCGCGGGCGCCGATAAGTCTGCCCGGTCTAGGCACTCGTACTGAGATTAGTGATGCAATCTTCGCAAATACTGAATTTGATAATGAATTTTTAACTTCTTTCACAACTAATGGTAGAATCATAAAAAACTTTGACCAAATAAAAAGATCTGATTGATTTGAATAGGCCGCATCGAATTGTTATTAAAGAGCCAGATTGTTACCTAGAATACCTATTTGATAGTTTGACGATAAATTGATCTATCTCTGAACAATTGAATGACATATAAATGGTTCGAATAGTGCGATGACCTGGGAAGTGGCTCCCGCAGGACGCGACCACCATCGCGTTAGATCCGAGATAAGTCTCCGACAATTCAATATTACTTAAAGCCTATTACACTCAATTTGTTGAGAGATGCATTCACGGAATTACTATTGCATTGTGAAGTTAAGTCTCACGAATATTTCTCAAACCTACTGGTGGAACAATAATTATTGGACGTAATAGTTCTGAAAAAAAAGCTTAATTCTCTCTTCCTTTTAATCCTCCTTTTATGAAGTCGGTTAATAAATCTTTATCTCAAAGTCTGTCTCACGAGTGGCAACATCTTGTCTGTAAATAGTTGTAGGTCTAGGTTGTCTGTCTGTAATTATTTGACAGTTGGATAGCTGATCCGATTATGCTACAATTTTGATATTTCACTCCAAGGGCGGACAAATACTTAAATAAAATCATTACGCGGAACATGTAACGCTTAAAAGGTATAGATCAAAATAAACATAATTATAACTGGTTGATCGATCACAAGCTTGCATGCAATTGTTACGGTGTATCGTGAGAGAGTACAATCCCCTCTTTGGATCAGTATCAGACAATGCGACCGCAACCACAGGCCTATACTAGTGTAGCGGTACAGCTATATCTAGGCGACTAGCTTTACCGCAAGACATACATACTCACTTTCGTTAGACACCGTCGGTTAAGCTGCGGTCACCCACCGCTATTGCTTTCCGATTGTGACATTAGTACTGCGGAACAATAATGTTGAATCTTACCATATGTATTGTTGTACGGTTATAGAAGTGTGAAAATGAGATAAAGTATGTGTTGTGTTTCAAATCCTACTTCGCAATATATAATAATAACAAATAATAAATCGTTTATTTCGGGCAACAGGTATAATATTATAAATTCAAGCCATATATTCTTTGCCAAATTTCCTAAATAATGTCTCAGTATGAAAGTTAATTACTTTTTCAGCAAAACTGGGTTTAATATAGTGATGTCTGTTCAGTCTGTTCTTCTTCTTGTCACTCATCACTCGCTGTGGTTAACGATAGCTTAAAAAGTTCCTTAGCTAGGTAATCATTAACTGTTGCGCAAGGTGCAGGCGTCAGATATACCCTGCACCTCCAAGTTGTTTACTGATCTTACGTGCAACCCGACAATGAACAGAAACTACACTTTTTCTATTTCCAGAATGGGTTGTTTGTTATACATGCCAGATAAGTTTAGGGGAGCTTAAACATAATATCATATACGCTTTCAATAAGTATGGTAGGTCGGTACTTGAGCATACTGTCAAAGGAGAGTAACAGAATAACAGAAATGTAAGGTTTTAACCGATTCTAGAGTTTCATACTGTAGATCAGTCAATCTGTGTAACGCCTGCACACTTATGCGGCCCTGGTACCTTTTTGATTTGAGAAATCAAGTTAGACGAAATAGCAAAAGTTATTCCATTGTTAACTATACTATAATAATATATCATTATTACTACACGTTAATATATATTGTTCACTAGATTTTAAAGCCACATAATTAATTGTCCGCTGGAAATTTCTTTTTGTTTTCACCTTAAGTCAGCGTGAAGACAGGTGATGCCCAGTCAGGTGACGCTCAAAGCAGTTGACAAACTGTATGCGGAAGAAAAACTGGGCTGCAGAAACAAACATTGGGAAAGGTCCAAATTCATCCGCTTACGCCTAATGAAGATGGCCCCGTTTACAAGATTTTCGGAAATACTCTTTTCATATTTCCACAAACTAAAATATACTGTTTGAAAGGGATGCCGTAAATATGATTGCAGTGTAATGGTAAACTGCAATGAAAACGGTATTTAACTGTTTCCAGGAACGAAGAGAATGTGGGTCATCTCTCATGAAAGTCATTTGAGGACAGGCAGATGCGTATTTCCCGTTGAAAACCTCCCACGTGGCAACATGATGTGTATTGCCATTAAACTGTTGCGTTAAGTGGACTGCGCCCACTCGACCGATGTGCTTACTAACTCTGTGTAACGAGGGAAACGCTCCGACGTGTTACAATACGCTATGGGACTGACATTATTCTTTTATCTATGAGCTCCTAGTCGTTAATGGCGATCAACAATTAGCAACCACTGGCTCGGAGTTTATTAAATTACACCTTTACAATAAAGACTGCTATTATTTTTTTACAAATTAGCTGTTTTGCCCGCGTTTAAATAAAATACGCTTTAGTTATTCCTTGTAACATTAGCTATCTGCCAATGAAAGTCCCGTTAAAATCAGTGTAGTAGTTTCGGATTAACCGGGACAGACAGACAGAGATTATAAAATTTAATTTTTAAGTGAGTATCGTTTATACTTTCTTATGCATTTAGTGAAAAGCTGTTAATTTGGAATTACAAAAAGACTTCAATTTTATTTATCTGCATATCTATACTATTTGATCTATATGCTATATTATCTGTACATAGATATATATATATATATATTGAATTTAAAATCAGACTATGTCTTTTTTAAAAGAAATTTTCTATAATTAATTTCAAAAATATAGGCTATTGCAGATAACGGGCCAGAACTTGACGCATTCGGAAAATGTATAGATTTCAATGCATCTTTTGCTTCCGTGGATGTATCCAAATTGGTACATGAAGCCAATGTCCTCAACACTTTTCTTAGAATAAGCATAAGTTGTTGGTCGAAGTCATGTCTCGGTCCAGCGGGCGCGATGATGAAAGCGAGATTAGCTAGCGGTACCAGGGCGGTAGCGTTCGTAGAATACTAACATCAACCTATTGGCCTGATCACCGGCTGACCCTATTTTGTAATTACGCGCTTTGCATGAGTTCTAGTCACAAGCCACTGCACACCATACTAAAATAGCAATTGGATTTGCTTATTCTTACAACTTATAGTACTAACGACTGCGAACCCCTCATTTGTATGATAATTAGCTGCATATTGCAGGCAGGTAGGTCAGGGTTTAATTAATGCAGGTTGCAAGCCATTTAGTACAATGATAAAAGAGATTAAAAAAATAGAGTCTTTATATATGTTAGATAATGTATATTGCATCCTCTGCTCACCATTGTTAGCGCAGGATATCCGCTTTCCCTCACACCATAGAGTCCTGGCTACCTTACTCACCCCAGGAACACATATTTCCCTACGATCTGTGAGGTACACTCCCCAGTCAGTTAGAATTGCGAACAGGAGATGTCTCTCTTTAAAACACATAAATATTCATATAAAATTTGATGTGTTAGTTGACTATATGTATATCTCTCATCTACATATAATTGACGAATTTGAAGTGTTTGATTGTAATTTCGAATTCACAGCAAAAAAAAGTTTTTACTTATCCTACGTGAGCAATACCGCGGGGCATAGCTAGTTTCAAGTATAAGTCATTCCCCGTAGGAGACACACATGGTGCCAACAGATGGTTGTTACTGTGCGATCGTATCTATTAGTTATTTATAATTAACATGTTGGTCCGGCCATCGCCCAATTCCTGTCATCAGTCGCTGGCGTCACATGTTTTTTGTGTTTACAAACTTGGAGACGTTTTTATCGCACAATAATCTAGTATTCGACCTTGTGGCTAACTCAAACTAACTTGAATACAAGAACATAACAATGCTACCTAATAATTTGTGTAAAAACTAACAGTACACACTCGCGGCTAGGTCGCTATGTAGGCACAGTGATTCCACTCTTTATAAGGTAGTCAAAGCGTGATTGACACTCTTGGTACTGATGAATCATACGGCATGGGTTGTATATTATATAAAAACCTAGGTAATATTTTTGAAAGAATTATAATATGTATCGACCAGCTCTATATAATAGTCTAAATAACTTACCTTACGAGTTACGTACATACGTGCCATATGGGTTTCATACCATTCATTGTAAAACGAGCAAAGAAAATCGGTTCTTATATATTTTATACTTTTACTATTCTTTGTTACAGCGGCAACAGAAATACATAATCTGTGTAAATTTCAATTGTTCAAGAGATACAGCCTGGTGACAGACGGACAGGGAAGTAATAGGGTCCCGTATTTTACCACAACATCTATATTTCTTTAATTATTTTAAAGTATAAGTATGTAAGTACAGATTGCATAATTCAACTCAAACAAACTATTAGTTTACACTCGTGACCAATAACTCGTTACAATATCACAAATCAATTTAAATAACTCAATACAGACATGGCCTCTCAGCACCAGATTGAGTATTTAATATTATCCATAGAAGGAAGTCTTCTAAATTAATATCAAAACTAGGTATGTCCAACCGGTGTTATGTTAATTATGACATTAATCATTCGCTTGGGACCAAAACTTAGCCTTGCCAGAGGCATTGTTGCTACAAATATTTATAATTTTACTATTTATTACAAAAATAGGCCAGACTTTTACATTCGTACAATCGAACTTAACATAATACCATAATTCAAAGTTATGTTTATAGAGATAATATTATAGCGAGGAAAGGTTTTTATGTAAATGTGTTTGTATTGAATTAGCTCCGATACTACTTTTCTATTTCAGCAATGAAAAGCTACATTATCAGCGAGTAACATAGGCTATATTTTATCCCCGTACTCCCACGGGAACGGAAAATCGGGAACGTCCGCTAATAATATTATAAACTAGCGGACGTCCATCTCAGAAAGAGATGGAGGTTTTTTTAAACCAACGACTATTTTAGTCTTTGTTTTTAATAAGGAGGATAAAGGTTACAACAGCACCATGTCGTGGAACTAGTGGTGAGTAGATTGTAAAGTAATTAAATCATTTGAAAGAGATCGCGTGTCGGCCGTATCGTTCAAATGACACCATTTAAATTAATTAATTCTTGCCTTGCATTGATTGAAATGAGGTGACATTGTTTTGAATGTAGATTAATCTAAATTAACCCTAGACATGCCCTTTGTTTTGATTGCAACCAAATAACATTTAAGTAATTAAATCAATACCAATTATCAGATATTGCAACTTGTAATGGACTGCTGCAATTTTCAACGCTTACACAAAGTTATAAAAGGTGAATACTATTCAATTTTCGACACAAGTAATCAGCCGATAAAATCTTTAACTAATATGGTATCTATTAGAGTTTTTATTCATGACGTACATGCTTAAATTCTTAAAAAGGATAAAAAAAATTACGAAGCTCAGTTGGAAGAGCAACTGCACGGTTTGCAGAGGGTTCGAGTCCTGCCCCGTGTTAGTATTTTTCTTTACCTCTTATTAAGAAGTCAATATGGTATGGGAGTTTAATTCGGATAATATATAAAAAAGAGCCGTGGTGGCCTCGGGGTTAGAGCAGTCGCCTGCTACGCAAGCGACGCAAATTCGAATCCCAGCGGGGCCTGTACCAATGAGATTTTCTAAAAAAACTTATGAACAGTGATTTCACACCACGTCCTTTACGGTGAAGGAAAACATCGTGAGGAAACCTGCATATTTCTGAGAAGTAATTCAAAGACGTATGTATAGTGCCTGAGACGGCGATAGACTCACCATCTGTCACGTAGGCACTTAATCAAATTCGGTGAAAAGTGGGTGCTGTGATAACAACACCTCTGCCTACCCCTTCGGGGAAAACAGGCGTGAGCATATGTATGTATGTATATAAAAAATATTTACTCAACATGTAGGTAACTACATTCACATGTGATTCCATGAAAGAAAAGTATTAGGTATATTTTAATACATGGAAAAACTTCGAGACGGAAACAAGATTTCATATAACTTACGATCCATGACGGATTATAGTGATGTATTCTGCGTGTGAGGTATGACCACGCGCGGTATCGACGCGTGCGCATCGTGAAAGTGTGCTCTGTAATTAAATTCGGCGAAATAACGCGCCGACACAGCTTACAGCGGTGACTACTATCACATTAGTAGATAGGTACATTCCTGCTTTAAATCGTGCAGTAGTTTTACAGAAATTTAAACGATAACTTGAATTATGAACTGTGTTACGTATAAAGGATAGGATAGAAAGTCTAAAGAGAAATAATTACTGTATTCAATCATAAAGATAAACCACAATTGTTTGTGACAGCTGAGTTTAGAAGCTGCGTTAGTCTGTGGCTAGCACAGTTACCACGGAAAGCGGAACCAATTGTTGCGTCACATCTCATCACACGCACATCGGATGCGCGCGCGCAGCCCGCTGGACACCTGCGAGACAACTATTGCTATTTATCTTGGACTCTTTACAGAAGCCGTGGTGGCCTTGGGTTTAGAGCAGTCGCCTGCTACGCAAGCGACGCAAGTTCGAATCCCAGCGGGTCCTGTACCAATGAGTTTTTCTAAAAAAACTCATGTACAGTGATTTCACACCACGTGCTTTACGGTGAAGGAAAACATCGTGAGGAAACCTGCATATTTCTGAGAAGTAATTCAAAGACTTATGTATAGTGCCTGAGACGGAGATGGACTCACCCTCTGTCACGTTGGCACTTGATCATATTCGGTGAAATGTGGGTGCTGTTACAACACCTCTGCTTACCCCTTCGGGGACCCTTCTGGGGTGGCGTGAGCATATTTTTTTTATTTTTACTTTACAGGTTATAGTTATTTTCATCTTCAAGAAGAAGGAGTCTGAAGGGGTCTCGGCGGAAGAACACCGTAGATGATTTGGTGCAAGCTAACATGCTAGATGGTAGAAGAACTAGGTACGTAAATGTTCATAGACAGTAACCGCTTACCACCAGACGGAATGTTTGCCAACTTTCTAGTTTGAAAAGTCTATACTTGTATCGGCGCTTTAAGGCCACGACGATGGAAGATGATAAACTTTTGTTAGGCAAAAACAGGAGCCCAAGTACATACACGTTCATGTTTGTGGGAAGAACGAATGATAATGCTCGTCCCAGCAAAGGGAGGATCTTCCAGCCAGGCGGGTGTCATGTCTGGGAACCCCGGCTCCAACTGTTCTAGTTGGAAACTTGTATATATGCTGCAAAGCGCTCGAATTGCGCGATTTAGGTTCTCGTGTATTTGTATTCAAACTTTGCATTTTCAAAGTCAAAGTCAAAGTCAAAGTCAAAAGTATCTTTATTCGATTAGACTTTTACAAAGTACTTTCAAATCGTCAGAATGACATAATTATACAGGATTATACATGGTACCGCCAGGTTCGGAAGGTTGCTGTTACTGAGAAGAACCTGGCAAGAAACTCAGTAATTACTCTTTTCAAAAATATTATACAATTTAAAGAATACAAAATAAATAATTTGAAAAAACCGTAAGCTCATGGACAATGTTCCAATGCACAAATGTCGATAAAAATTAACATAACTAAAAATCTAGTACATCTACTTATAACTAAATGCGTTGCTTGAGATGACCAGCCCCCACAAGCAGCACCTGTTCACAAGTATGACGTGAATGCCAGCCATTGACCTCCTCAACCATCATAGAGGAAAGTGGACAACCCGTCATCGTAGCGGGCAGCGCCATCTATGTAGCGAGCGGAGTAACGCTGCTACATCTTGAAGTCGCTACTGGAGCAAAATTGATTAATTATATTAATTAACATACATATGCTCACGCCTGTATTACCCGAAGGGGTAGGCAGAGGAGTTGTTGTCACAACACCCACTTTTCACCGAATTTGATTAAGTGCCAACGTGACAGATGGTGAGTCTATCGCCGTCTCAGGCACTATACATACGTCTTTGAATTACTTCTCAGAAATATGCAGGTTTCTTCACGATGTTTTCCTTCACCGTAAAACACGTGGTGTGAAATCACTGTACATAAGTATTCTTAAAAAAACTCATTGGTACAGGCACCGCTGGGATTCGAACTTGCGTCGCTTGCGTAGCAGGCGACTGCTCTAGCCCCGAGGCCATCACGGCTTTTTTATATCAATTAACGTGAACACTAATTATAAAATATTTAACAACTTTGAGGACAAAACTAACACAAAGTTCAGTGCAAATGATACTCAATCCAATTGAGTACGACGTTTGCGCAACTAGTCCATATAAATTAGCTCGTATTACGGAACCTCGCGCAACTGACGCTTGATGACCCTTGCTCCGTTATGATAGGGTTCAAAATGTGTCAGTCGACGCGTGCTGAATAACGTTTATCCGATTACCGCGCGCGGCCTTTTGTAGACATTCAAATCACGGCACAGTTGGTGCTACTGTGTTAGGACATCGGTGTACACTCACCCAGTTTTCACCGATGACCTGGGAATCATGCAGCTGTCGGTATCAATGGAATGGTGGAATATCCCTTTCGTAATTATATTTATACTGCACATTAGGTGTAATATCATGAATGGCTTATCATGAATCCTTACTTCTTGTAACATTAGCTGTCTAACTTTGAACTTCTCGTTAAGTTCACAGATTAGCCCGAACAAATAGACAGACAGACAGACGGAGAGTTTTTTTTTTATATTTGTATCGTAATTCAATAGGTATGGAGTGAAAAGCTGTTAATTTGAAATTACAACAGCCACTTTTAAGCATAAACAATTTTATAGCGATCTTATAACGTGGCAGATACAAGGAGTAACTAAGGTGTTTTATATAATAACATAGTTTATGCCCCGGACATAGCTAGTTCATAATAAATATCACATTATGTAATTTTGCATTCATGCATATACACAATTGTATTAAATAATTTCAATACAAAAGACATCAACGCAGGCACTTCACCAACTTCAACAATCATTACATTGTTATAATATTAATTTATTGGCTTAAGTGATTAGTATATCAACTACTGTACTAGGTGTCGTGGGTTCGATTCCCGTATCAAGGCAATCATTTTAAATAAAGAGTATTTGTGTTTGCCTTGTCTGAGTGCTTGGTTTATTTTTAAGCTTTGCTTACTTTGGGACTAGATGACGCTGTTTCTTAATTCCCGAACTGTATTTATTTATTAATTAACTAGCTATGCCCCGGGGTTTTACCCGCGTAGATTTTAATTCCTGCAGACCCCTAAATGTTTTTTTAAACAAAAGTAACCTAAGTTCCAGAGATTTTTTTTGAATATTTTTTGTTATAAGTCTATATATACTTTCATATGCATTTAGTGAAAAGCTGTGGAAAAAATTTTGGAATTATAAACAGACACTTCAATTGTATTTATCTGTATAGATAGAAGATTATCTATATAATAAAGATATAATAATCAGTTCAATACTTCAGGTATATTTTAAACCAGTGCTATGCAGGCGGACAAGCGGGCTGGGGCTTTGCTGGCTCAGAGAATCAGCATTGCCATTCAACGTGGCAATGCTGCCAGCCTTCTTGGCACGATCCCGAGAGACACCGATTTGGGCCAAGTTTTCTACTCGTAATTAGTTTAAGTACTGTTCCTTGTATATATAATTAAGTTTGAAAAATACTATTTCAGTTCCTACTTAGTTGTTTACGAAATCACATAGCTTTAATATTACTTCGAAGTTGTTACATGCCTTCGATGAAGCCCCAGTCGTATATATTCGCGCTCTCACTGCTGGCATGACAGCAAAAAATTTGATCGGGTTCCAGTTTAGCCACATTGGATAGCAATGCTGTTCTCTGAACAAGATATTTTCCAGCTCGCCGCTTGTATGAAATTTATTTGACAAGCTGTTTAGCAAGTACTTACATTTTACATGTATTATGTACAAAAATAAAGTACAATGTAATATAGATTTTGCCTTGTCAATCTACATTACAGAGAGGAAAGATTTGTATGTTTGTGTGTATGTTTGTAATTAATAAACTCAAAAACGATTCTGCTGATTTCAAAAATTCTTTCACCATTGGAAAGCTACATCAGCAGCGAGTAACATAGGCTTTATGTTATCTCCGTACTCCCACGGGAACGGGAACTACGCGGGTGAAACCATGTGACGTCCGCTAGTAATATATAATAATGGTCTCCTACCGAATTTCGGTTACGGCGGCTAATCTCAACGAGGATCAGCCATCTGCGCAGGAGATATTATAGTGTATAAGTGAGTGCGCAAACACGGGTGCACTCTTTATTGCCTAACTTTCATAGAGATATAGAGAATAGATTTCATAGGGTTACAATAAATACATATTTAAATGCAGTACAAATTCGAAATTCTAGAGAGCTCTGGTAATACCACAATATTAACGGACGTGTCACACAGACGGCTAAGAATGGTGTTATTATGTGTATTTACACGATATCGCTGCGTATAAGTGGATGTGATCATTATGTGCACTTAGGAGATTTCTTTAAAAAATACTTATTACTGAGCTATGAAGCTTTTATTTATTTATTCCTACAGAAACTATCTTGGAGATAAAAACAAATATAAAAATATGCTCAAGCCATCCCCGTAGGGTCCCCGAAGGGGTAGGCAGGGGTGTTGTGTGTCAGTGCCAACTTGACAGAGGGTGAGTCTATCGCCGTCTGAGACACTATACATATGTCTTTGTATTACTTCTCAAACATATGCAGGTTTCCTCACAATGTTTTCCTTCACCGTAAAGAACGTGATGTGAAATCACTGCACATACGTTTTTAGAAAACTCATTGGTACAGGCGCCGCTGGGATATGATTAGTGTGATATTTTATAATAGTGTTTAGTTTAGTAATAGAGTTTAGTACACTCACCAATTTAAGAGATGTGTTGCATCCTATGTAATATGATAATCTGTAACAATAACACATTTATTATTAGCATTTTACATAGCTATGTTTGAAACACTCTGTAAAAGTGGGTGTGAATCCTCCCAGTGGAAGATATCCTACAATAATTAAATTGAACCTTGCCGACTCACTCTATTACGCACAAATACTATCCAAAAATATCAATTATATTTTGTTTTTTTTTGCGAAACTCGAAGAAGTTTTAACTTATAAAACCACCCCTGCTTATTAAAGCGAACATAAGGAATAATCTAAATGGTCAAACAGTATTTCATCCAGACAAATGAACAGCAATATATTGTTATATGTATAAGAGAAGAACGTATTTAAATTGAATAATTGCTAAAATGTATGAATGGCATATATAATATAATGTGTCGATACACAAAGAGACTACTTAACTAGTAAACCGGTAAAAATCATTGACCCAAATCCAAGTACCGAGGTCTTGTCGCGGCATGATCTCTTCTGGTGGTAATTTATACACACACAAATGCCGGTCTTTTGGTTAAATTATTGGATGAGGCAGATGGATTTTATTTAAAAAAAATGTCATTTTATTTTTATAGACGTACCCTGCACCAATTTTTAGGAATAAGTGCTTAACATATATTTAAATCTGATTATATATTCTTAGAGAGATTATAAATGAATAAGCAAACAATTTATATGCAGTATTGAGTTCTGACTCGGACATGAGTACCATTTTCATGTCTTTAAAAAAAATATGAAAGAAGTTTATGTCTAGTCTTTGAAGTCACCACTAAGTAGTCAAATCACTCATAATTTGTATTGAGGACAAGGTTTTGTGCTAAATAATAAAATACCTGTTAAAAACATAATATATATGGTGTTATATTGTGAAGTATTATTTCACTCTTAGCAGCAAATATATCGAATAGATTGGACAATCAACGTGTTAAACTTATTAACCATGTAACGTGATACAATAATTCACAACGTGCTTAAGATTGTGAGAGCTCGGTATAAAATTGGCAGCGATAAGTAATAAAATTCAATAGGTTTACGAAACAGACTCAACTCAATTCGTATGAATGTATGGATCAGTTTACGGTTATGGATCAAGCGTTTGTCGAAAGCTCCGAGTTTCCTTATCATCAAAATATTGCACGAAATCAGTTACAAATACCAATAATGGTCTAGATGATTGCTCTGCTTTCAAGTATTTTTGAATTCGTAGTTTTTTCTCAAGCGATAGCAATAAAAAATTGCTAGTATGCCCAACGCTCGTTGAGTTATTTGTAATACATTGTTTCATGGTTATTTGATTGCATATTCAGCAGTGTTATTCTGTAAGATTTCTCAGCTACGCACTCGACGTCGAGCGTCGGTTTCAATCATAGGAAATTGAATAAGCTCAATTTTGTATCTTTGAGGCTGAGAAACCCTACAGAATAACGCGGCAGGACTTGGTGCATAGTGTTCATGAAGCGTTATTTGCCTATGTACATAATGATTAGAAGAATCAGTTACGTATTAGGTCCTATAACAGTTCCAACTTCCAATATGTTTAGAAATGATAATCTGCAGCTACCTCGTCTCGCTACGTCGAAAAATTCGAAATTAATATTAATCGACGTCGATTTTTATAAAAATATTTTTTTATAAAAATCGACGAAATGAGCCCACCTCCCTTTTTGATTTAGGTTATAAAATAACTGGTAAATGTAAAGACAAACGTACCTATACTACTAAATCAAGACGGTCAATAAACATTGCATCAAGATAACGCCAATACAACTCGTCATAATCCCACCGACAGACTGACAGACCGGTGTAATGTGGAGGCGCTAATGTGATTAACTGATTACATAGAAAGGTTAAGTAAGCGGTAGAAATTCACAGCGGAAGTAGTGAGGTGCGCACGCGCGGCGGTTGATTGAGGCAGCCGGGCGCGACTCCACTCTCACACGATGCGATTTGTATTACTTTGATGGTGACACAATGATATTGTCTTCTAGAACATTGTTACGCTTTGAGTCGCGGCCAAAGGAGGTTGACAGAACCCAGGATAAAAGTTATCAAAGTTCAACTTTCAAAATATATTTATTTGATTAGACTTCTTACAAAGTACTTTCAAATCGTTAGAACGACATAAAAATACATTTTACATGATTATAAATGTTACCACCGGGTTCGGAATGTTGAATTTTATCGACGTTAAGTATATACATATATAGCTGTATATCAAAATCTTGTTTTATTTCAATTTTGAGCTCAAATTATGCGAGTTTTTACATGCATACTAGATACATAGTTTTTATTAAACAATTAATTAATATAATAGGAAGTTATACTTATTAATGCTCATATGGTATTATTTGAGTGTAACATGTCGTCAGCCGTATAACAATGTGCACGTGGGATGCTCGCCTTGACCGTGAGGGCGCGCGGCGGCGAGCCTCCGTCGAGAGTGAAACCGAATACCAATACTAATCACCAGCCGATACCATTCCTCCGGCGACACTCAGCTCAGAAGGTGACTTGTTTAGGCGGAAAATTACTAATTATTATATAAGTAGTATTTATGTCGTTTTTAAAGGCATAGTTTAGCAGTGCCTCATTTAGTTTATTCATCAATACGGGAAGAACGTTAAGAAGTAAGTCCCGTCACGTGTTAAGAACGAGTACCATTGAATGCGCTTCATTTGTGTATTATTAAGTTATGTATTAGCTTTAAATTATTTTTTAATAAATATTACTATTACTACTAGTCTGTCTCTGTCTATATGTATGTCACGAGGCGAATCAAAACATTCGCGGTATCCCCACTATTTTACGCTGCGCGTTCCTTACAAGCGGCGGGATGCACTTATCATGGATTTTGTTAGGTTGGTAATTGACTCTAAAGCCATTGTTATCATTTTTAAAATGCGTCAATTATTAGTAAGCTGCAGGTAATAAATGTGTATAAAACCATTTGCACTATCGATAGGTCACAAATTGTCGGCAATGCGTGATGTGCGATCACTCATCTATTCACATGTGCGCGTTGCTAACACTACATTACACAACCTGAGCTCAAGGAGCTTTTTCAAAGCTCTTGAACTGAACTAAACACCCACTGCCGGCGATATTTGAAAGTCTGGTATATAAAAAAGAGGTGAGACAAAATTCATATCTTTATTCAATTAATCTGACATTCTAAATAAACCATCATCACCCTGCCTAAGCCCATACATTATTGGGGACAACATACGATTCAACCCGATGTGAATGATGACCAGATATTTAAACAAACGCTGATAGGGAACAATATGCAACCCCTTTTTTAATAAATCGGTAGTCTGGGCTAAATCCGTTGCCGGACTATCTTAAGCTTCCACTGTAACGATCGGTAAAGAGATTCAATTGACTGGTGAGACCAACGGCTCTTCTTCGAACCCTCCGAGGCACACTGAAACTTCGGGAGGGCATCAAACCATTGCCCGTGGTTGGCATAGGCTCACTTCTCTCACAAAACAAATCCCAAATGACTATATTTAATCTGACTATCCTGACTGACTGCATGAGTACATGAGTGTCTGCAATTAGGTTATTCCTCGGAAAGGTTGAGAGCTTGAGATAGTACATTGATAACACGAATTCATCAATCGATCGGGAGCGTAGGCGCGCCTTGACATACCCACAATCCAACGGAATATATAATGGAGCCAATAGTTGTTTGAATGTTGTAACAACACTATATATTATAATAAATATAATTTGCGCGTCATGTGCCATTCGAAAGCGATTGAAAACATAATGGGCTTGAGCTATGGAGCAGGGTGAGTGCGATGGATGGGGTATTACGTTAGCACTTTCTCTCGTCTCATTTACCAGCTTTTCCTTGAAAATTTACTTTCTGTGAACATTTACTTAACATACATTACGGCCGCGTAACTCGGAATAGCATTACGAGCCTTTTATATTAATTTATATCTATACTAGTCTAAATTAATATATAAAACTGAGGAGTTTGTTTGTTTGTTCGCTAAACTTAGGAAGAGTAGATGTTTCAGTGCTTGATAGAACATTTACCATCACGCTACGTAAAACAAGGCGGGTTATCCTTAGCGCTAGGCCAATGTAAGTATTCCACGCTGACGCAGTCGCGGGCAGCTGAGCTTATAAATTACTAATACAAATAATATACGGGCTTGCTTATAAGCAAAAGCAAGTGTGAAAATATTTGAGAATCCTTAAACCTGTCAGTTAAAGACATATTATTCTCAAAAGATATTTTCAACCTATTAATTGTGCTGAATTCAGTAAAAGAAGTTACATTTATGAAATATCTAATGCAAGAGTGCTGAGTTCAGATCCGATTAAATACCGTTTTAATTACTGTGCTAATGACCACGTGCCCTTGAGCTTAATTAAAATGACAAAGATTATATTTTAATTTGACTTTTAATAGTGTGTCGAAAGGTGTTCAATATTAATTAATGCGGCATTATTTTATGTGAAATTTCGTTGGCACGACCTACATATCTGCAATCCATTTGATAACTCTCACTGTCTATACAAATAAATAATATTGAAGCTTCATTTAGCGTTTAACTACATGCACCAAATATTATACATACAACTCCAAACACCTTGACTGATTTTAACGCGACACGTAGTAGTGGTTCAAGGCGCTATATTAAAAAAAATAGGTTCTGTGAAAAAGAAATGGTCTATCCAGGTCAAACCACGGGACACAGCTAGAATTACATGTAACAATAGTATATTTTATTATAATTTGTTAAAATATCTATATTAATGACATGAGGATACTCCTGACTGTCAGTAACTATTCTGACCGCGAATAAATTACAATTTAAAAAAAGTTTGGTCAGTATTCATACCTTTTGATATATTCCTACTAACTAAATAAGTGCTATATTATTTTGATTGTTACAAATTACTACATTAAAATGTTGTGTTCTCGCGGTGAACACGCCGGGGTAGTCTTAATCAGTAGAGTTTTCCCCAGTCTAACAATAAGTTCAAAAACAATATTATATAATACTGGATGGTTGGTTATTTTCTTTGTATTTTTGTTGTGGACGTGATTTATGTAATCTGTGGAGAGCTAGAGAAAGCTGAGCCCTAGCAAGACAATCGTAATTATTGATTAACCAGGCTCCGCCGGTCGCTGGTCACTTAGAATCATGTTGTAATCTATTCTCATCGGAGGAAAACTGTAATTTGCTGCCGAGTTTCCCTTTTGTTTTATTATTGACAAAAAATTGGTTTATGTACTATTTTCTATGCTTCTATGCTTAGTTAATATAAAAATGTTCTTAATCGCGATAATTTCAGGAACTACTCGCCTATAAAAAACATTATTTCTGTATTAGATAGCCCATTAATCGAGGAAGGCTATGGGCTAAGAAATATCATCACGCTACGACCAATAGCGGGTTAAAGAGAGCGTAAAGCCCAAAGTGATTTTTCCACGCGGATGAAGTCCTAATTTAGTAATTAACAAACATTCATAATGCGCGTGCCTGTATCCCATGGGGGTAGGCAGAGATCATCGTTCGCCACATGCACATCCTTACATACTTCTTTCGCTTCATCCACATTCATGCATCTCTTCACCTTTGGTTACGAGTGCTCAAAATTTGACCTTTCTGAAAAATATTATTAATTATGTATAAAAATATGTCTTGTTCTGAAAACATAATGTACGAGATATAAAATATTTGATATAACTATAAATAACAATGTCACATTTAAATTACTATGTAGAGTTTAAGAAAAAAAATCCAGTCACAAGCATGATGCAAGCCTATTGCATGTTACAATGTTCCTAATTCCTAGTTTAAGCCGGACTTAGACCGAACATAACATGTTCCTTATGCACTATTCGACACAAAAATGCATGAAGTGTTATAATGACTAATTAAGGTAATTGATGGCCCATCAAATACAAGCTGCTGGCTGCATTGATAAGCCGCTAATGCAGGGGTGTGCGTGATTACATAACTGTGCGATTCACCTGTGGATAAACCGTTGGAAACTACTCCAGGGCTGTCACCACACAGATATCTCACAGTGAGGAAACTAATGAAGAACATGTATTGCGTTGATCACACTATGAGGGTGATCACACCTTTACACCTGATTTTCTGGTACACTGATGAGGTTCTCAGCCTCCTGACCATCTTTACTAAATAAAAGAGTAATCAAATAAATATGTATAAATAAAAACATATTTCATTCAACAATACCCTTGTAACACTCAATGAACGTCATATTATAAGATTAGATTCAGTAAATTTACTACATTTTTAAGTTGAAGTCAAAGAATAAATTTACCTATAGCTTAATATCATTTATATTGTTTGTTTCTACCCCCTGTTACGTAGTCACTACCGTGTGATAAGCGCAAAGGTGTCGGCCCTATGAAACAAATCAGAGTTTGTAATGTGTAATTAATAACAGCGTAGTGTAACGCATTTATTGGTTGGAGCTGCATTCCGACTGGTCCACTGGCTCCGACACACGTGGTCGCTCGCTGGTTTTTATATGAATATCTCCAATAATCAAGGAACATAGTGTTTATAATTAAATAGCGTCTGTTTGCTTATGTTGTGTTGCGAGTAGACCGCGGGCTGCAACGGTTGATCACGCATGTTACGGATATTTTAAAATTACGTAGTTTCATACACCCCGTTAATTCTACTGTGTCTAGTTAATTCAAGAACTCAAAATTACCGAAAAGACAGTGACAAATCCTATTGATTCTTGCTGAAATAGTTATGACAAGCCAACATTTAATTATTTAGAATCCGAAAAACTATTTATTTTTCTTAATCGCATTGAAGCTTATTTTCATTTTCACCTACACAATTTCATACAAATCGGTCCAGCCGCTTCGGAGTGTTTCGGAGATACTTGGTAACAATCACCGCGATACGAGAATTTTATATATTAAATGAATACGTAGAAAATGTACTATTAATCCCAATAAGATTTTTTATTAGAGTGTTGTTATTTATCCCCTAGACAATAATAAATCAGTTGGTAAAATATGTGCAGTAGTTGCGCAAGTAGCGTCGTTTCATCGCCGCACCATATCGAGAACAGCCCGTTAAACATAAACAATACTTAAGTACTATTTTATCCATTACACATCGCCATTAACTCTGCATTTATTAATCTTGTTAGATTCAGCACAAATTTGTCCCAGATCAAATTGTTAATTACTCAAATAAAAATTGATTGAAATACAATTTAGGTCAAATAGTTCAAGGTAAACAATATCCAATAACATTTAATTTTGAGAAAGAATGTAATGGATTATAAGCATGTACAGATGTAGGTGTGTAGTAACAATTCTAGTTGCATTGTTTTCACTGTCTGTCTGTCTGCATTTTCGCTACGGAACCAATTTATACGAGAAATAAAGAGATTAAGCTTACACCTCGACGGTGGTCAGGGAGGACATTGTGCCTTTAAATAATACTCATAATTAAAGATGCCGTCGATACTTATGAGTGTACAGCGAAAATAATGGGGATAACTGAACTGTTCCTGCCGCATCATACTATATCCAAAAATTCGTAATAGCTCCTGTAAGAGTTTGAACAAACTGACTTTAGACCATTGGCTGACACCCAAAGACGAACTTAAGGTACTTAAAAATAACCATCGCAGACGAATTAAGAGAAAAAAACATGCAGTCGAATTGATAACCTCCTCCTTTTTTTAAGTTTGTTAAAAAATAAGTGGCCGCGTACAGGATGGGTGGGTTGAATATTGTTTGCCACCTTCTTAGTAGAATATACTTTAAAACAACACTTCTTAGTAGATCTTCACTGAAAAAAATGTATAGAAGATAGAGTTATGACAGTGTAACTCGGCTAATGATTACGTGGCTCGCCGCCGGCTGGGCGAACACCAACTATATGCTTTCATCTCTCCGCGCCACGCTCGGTGAACAAGCTCCACTTGGGAACTACCCGCGGAATTGTTGATAAACAAACATAGGTGCTTGTGGGGGCTGGTCATCTCAAGCTACGCATTTAGTATAGACATTATATAAGTAGAACTACTAGACTTTGACTTATGTTAATTTTATCGCCATTTGTGCATTGGAACTGTGTCCATTGGCTTATTTTTCTTAAGTGATTTATTTTGTATTCTCAAAATTGTATAATATTTTTGAAAGAGTAATTACTGAGTTTCTTGCCAGGTTCTTCTCAGTAAAAGCAACCTTCCGAACCTGGCGGTAGCATCGAGTGCCGACCCCAACAATGTATGGGATAAGGCCAGGGACGATGATTATTTATAAATAGTTTCCTCCGTGTAACGTGTTCCAGTGTCGAGTTACTTTAAATTAAACACTCATTAGAAACAGTAACCTGAAACGTTAATTATTTTTACAACTGCCGACTGAAACGTGACCGTAATTATGTATTTTTAATGCGAGATCTAATACGAATGGGGCGCTCTCAGAATGGTTCCACATCTCGAAGGGAGTCAGACAGGGATGTGTAGCGTCGCCATGGCTTTTTAACCTCTATATGGACAGCTGTTTGACAAATCTGAAAGATATGGAGTGTGGACTTAGAATGAATGAACTACGTGTTAAGTGTCTTCTGTACGCCGACGATCAAGTTTTACTTGCGCCGTCGGCGACAGAGCTGCAGAACATGTTGAATGTGATGAATGAGGCTTTTAAGAAGAAAGGAATGAAAATAAATGTAAGTAAGACGAAAGTTATGGTGATAGAAAGAGAGGAAATGATTACGGATTGTAATATTATGATAGAAGGTACGAAAGTAGAACAAGTGAATGAATTTGTGTATTTGGGAAGTGTGTTTGCAAGAGATGGTAAATGCGATAGTGATATTGAAAGGAGAGTGTCTGCGGGAAACAAGGTAAATGGTGCCCTGCACGCCGTGATGAGCAGACAATAACAAAAAATGCGCGCCTGGCCATTCATAACGGGGTGCTAGTACCTACTTTGATGTATGGAAGTGAATGTTGGGTTTGGCAGAAGAAACATGAAAGTAGAGTGAATGCAGTGGAAATGCGGTCGTTACGAAGTATGTGTGGGGTCACCATTGTAGATCGTATGAAAAATAGTGTGATAAGAGACAGTTGCAAGTTGAAGAATGATGTGGTGACCAGAATTGAAAAAAGTATGTTGAGATGGTTTGGACATATCGAAAGGATGAGTGAAAGGCGATTAACGAAAGAAATTTATAGAGCGAATGTGACCGGAAGTGTCGGTAGAGGGCGTCCAAGGAAGAACTACTATGACCAAATTAATAGTATTTTTCAGAAAGGTCAAATTAGGAGCACTCGTAACCGAAGAAAGTGTATGAAGAGATGCATGAATGTGGATGAAGCGAAAGAAGTATGTAAGGATCGTAGCATGTGGCAAACAGTGGTCTCTGCCTACCCCCATGGGATACAGGCGTGAGCATATGTATGTATGTATGTATCTAATACGTCTCTCTACCTCTTCCCCTTTAAGGAAAGGGTGGAGTTAAGTCCACAGACATTAGTTAGAACATACTAATCTCGATTAGTCTAAGGGTCGAATCTAATACGATTGTGTAGTGTGACCAACATACATGAGAACGCAACATTTCACTCGGTTATAAACACTAACGTACCACGATTATTTAGTTCCACCATGCGAGTCGCTCGATTACTCGTGGCATGAAGTAATATCGATTATTGACATTGTAAGTTACGACCGGGTCGAATAATTGCCAAATATATAAAGATACAAAGCAGAATTAACTGATCAAACTTTTAGCCGTCCTAGTTTTTTAGAATTCTTTGTTCGTCCTTGGTGATTTCAGTAAAATAGTTTCAGCGTTTCTGATGTGAAAAGGGTAATAGATAGACAATGTATTTATCCAGACGTCTGCTACGCAAGCGTTGCAAGCCACTGTACCAATGAAGTGTTCTCTAATATGGTTTTGGGGTATTTGAAATTAAGAAAATTAAAATGTATGTGTTTTTTATGTATGTGCACTGGATAATTCAGGGCAGAGATCTAGTGTAGTCACTAACTATGTCTGCTACCAAATCTATATCTCGATTTGAATTGAAAACTTGACACATGACAATAGTTACTTTTCACGTTAATATATTAAGTAACCCGTCTACGTGTAGATACAATGATTGCATTGTGGAACAACAATACATAACAGGGCGCGTATTAAATAATAATACTGTAATTACAATCAATGAGTTACAAGACAAACTATTGAACGGCCACTGGACTGACTCCACACCGACTCTCATTCATTGGAGCCTTTGATGAAAGGTGCGATTGTTTTGCCGATAATACAATTGATTTACGATACATTGTCCAGTTCAATTTATTGTTGTAACAGATTTAATATTGTTTCTAATAGAACAGTAACGGTACTGTTATAAATGTGAACGTGTGTTAGTCTATAAGTATAAGGTTTTGGCCAGTTCTTTGTTTGAAAAGTCACTCGGTAAGTCAAACATACATTATGGTATGTATAGTTTTTTTGGCATCTTACATAATGTCTCTATGACATCTAACTAGAACAAGCTTCTGTAATCTGAAAATTGTACAGTTGGTCCCGGTTGCCAGTTAACACTATGGCATTCATTACAGACCAATCTGAGGCATAAGAGAGTCTGATAACTGGTTTAAACCAGCTTACCGATTTTGCCTGCATAAGGGCTACGAACGACAGATGTCTTGCTTGCTGATAGCACAGGGATTAGGTGATTAGCTGCATCGGGTTGAATCAAGTATGGACCCCAACAATGTATGGGATAAGGCCAGGGACGATGATGATTTGTTAACAAAACCGGTAATGCACCACAGGCATAGACAACATTTACCGCATTAGTAGTTTGCGTGAACTCGTGGAAGGAGCAAATAGTATAAAATGTAACTAGAGTCCAACGTGATATTTAAATGTTTGTATAGATTGATTGGTTGTTCAGAATGTATGCAAGCCTAGTAGTTCAATCTACAGAATGGCACTAGTGTACCTTTCAATCAGCCTACGAAATAGTGACTCAGATATTCTCGAGGCCAAGATATTATTGTATTATAGATCTAGGGTCACTACTCAAACCGGTGACCTTTCTCTGTACTAAGTTAATCTTTTACCGTATGTTATCCCCAGGAGAAGTTTGTCTAACAGTAAGACTAGTGGCGCCTAAGGAGGTGGAGTATTCGTCTAAGTAAATTTCTATCATCGATATCCCAATGATGATTTCTAAAAACTAAAATGTTCCAAGCGTTTGTAACAGTGCCTGAGACGGTGATGGACTCGGCTGTCATGTCATTTACTCATGACGTGACAAGGTGACAAGTGTTGGTTGTCGTAGCACCGTGAGCGTGACGATGGCTGTAGCACTTCTGTCTATGCTATCGGGAAGCCTTCTGGGAAGTGCGCTTACGGCGCTTACAATGTACTGAATGATGAATGAACTAACTATGAATATAGCTCCCGTCACGAGCTATGAGCGCGTACCTTGAACGGTAGTAGTCATTTTATGAGTTTATATTTCTATGGTTCTAGGCGAATAAGAACATACTCAGTATCCCTACAATTTTCGGTCGTGACGAGAACTGTATAACTGCATGCACAAATTAATTATAGATTGATTTAATGCACGTTCTTCTTTGCTATAGTGATTGTTACACCATTAGCAGTAGTTGTGATTGATGATAACGCTATCAACGTTGGAACACAATTGAGTTATCAATCACCGTCGCTGCAGACACAATGCCAGCTCCTACTGTAGCACATTGTTCTGCAATATGCTGTAGGTGTGCTGTTCACCACACTTCGAGTAACTGTTACATTACTAGCGTAATCTTGCAAAATGGTTTTGTTTTTTTTTAAGTACTCAATGTCAACAATGACACGCAATATGCAATTTTGGGCACCGATTAACGTAAAACAAACGATCGAAATCGTCTCCCAATGTAGTATTCACATGATCTAAAATCAAGTTTAGCTCAATAGGAGGTTTACAACGACTGAGCTAAATTCCGTTTTTTTTTGATATAATGAATATGAAAACACTGTCAACGACTCAGTTGCTACGACATCGTTTTTCAATACGTAAATCGGACTACTACTGTTCAACCGTGAAAACATGCAGTTTTATTGATAATTTCCGCCTTTTTTTAAATCGGCTACAAAGGTAATGAACATATGAACGACTTATTTTCCAACAAGATAGCGCCATACGTTAATTTGTTTTTTTTTTTAATGCCTTATCTAAAAACCTGATCGGCACTTTTAGAATATCAATCTGGATTGTTTTGAGAAATTAACTCAATACTCAACCAATAAATTGGTGATACATGCTTCTTTGGCTATGGAGCAACGCATTGAGGCGTTAATGTGAAAAAATAACGGTTAATGTCGTAGGTTTATCTGAAGTACATGCCTTTGGGGTACAGCAATGCGGGTAACTGCGGGGCGCATCTAAGTATATTGGAATGTACGGATAAATTTCATCCCTAAGTTGTAAACAGTAGGGTAGGTTTCCCTTTCTACGTAATGCTAAGATATCGACCAAACTCGAACCGCGATCTCTGTCGCTGGATTTACCTTAACGCTGACAATATCACATTTATTGATTTACTTATATACGAACTCTCAGTCAGTAGTAAAAGTATTTAATGAGTAATACTTAATATAAAATATTTTGTAAATACAGGTCATTATTGAGATTTTCAACAACGAGGAAAAATCATTGCACTGACCAAATATAACATTTTTTTTTTTTTTTTTATTTTTTTATTTACCATTTATACACCATCATTACAGATATTTAAACCTAATTCGATGGAATACACACAATAATATTTATTCTTGCTTAAATCTAGTTTAATCTTAATTTACACCTAAATATAATATTGTGGCCCATGTGAAGTCGTTCAATGAGCCCGAAAACAAATCCACCCGCGATGCGACCGCATTGAGTGTACACAGCGCCCGCGTTATAGGCGCGCATTTCAATAAATTGGTGCGCGCACGAGGGACATCCAACAACGGTGGCTTCCGTCGCCTCTCCAGGAAAGCCTGCGGCACACACAGGCGTAGCTCTGCCAACACGGCTGGGTTGTGAACCTTACCTCGCATCACTTGAAGTAAATAGGTAGCCAGAGCAAGTTCCCTCCTTAATTCCAACTTACAGTATCCCACCATACCCAGAACAAATAAACTAGGATACAACAGTGGATATCCAGGATAAATGCCATACTGTTTTAAATATAGGAATCTTGTAAATTTATTCTGGATACGTTCCAACATCAATTTATACTTGACCTCATGCGGAGACCAAATCACAGCGTTGTATTCCAGGTGACTTTTAACTAAGGCCTCATACAATGCTTTTAAAGCTGCAATATTTTTAAAGTCGCCTGCCTGTCTCAATACAAACCCCAAGTTACGGTAGGCCTTCCTGCACGTGTCAACAATATGTTTGCGAAAGTTTAAATCGGTGGTAAATGTAATACCTAAGTCCCTCACCTCAGTTACCCGCTGGAGCGGTGTCCCTTGCATATGATACTGGTAATGCCGAGGAGCGCGCGCGCGACTGAATGACATCACTGAGCACTTAGCAATATTAAATAGCAATTTATTATCGGTGCTCCAAGCCACCACTTTATTTATATCCCGCTGTAAAGTGTCATGATCTTCGGGTCCCTTCACTACATGGATTAATTTAAGGTCATCAGCAAATAGTAATGGCGTAGACCGCTCCACGATTTCAGGTAAGTCATTTATCATTAATATAAATAATAGAGGACCCAAGGTGCTACCTTGACTCACTCCCGATCTGGTAAAATAAGGCTCAGATAAGGAACCACCGTAATCCACATACTGACGCCTGTCTCTTAAGTAGTTAGCAAAAAACGACAACGTATGTGGGGCGCATCCGATTCTAGCTAACTTTGACAGAAGGATATCATTGTCAACTGTGTCGAACGCTTTCCTGAAATCCAAGTAAGCCACATCTACCTGCACCCCAGCATCCACTGCCGGCACGAGTTGCGTCATTAGGTGCAGCAAGTTTCCAGTCGTTCCTCTGCTTGGTCTGAACCCGTGTTGCGTATCCGATAACTGGCTACTCACCTGCGACTGTAAACTGCTATGAATAGTCGCCTCAAACACCTTAGCTGGAGTGCACAGAACTGCAACTGGTCTACTGTCACTAGGTTCCGAGCCCCCACTTCCTTTGGGTACGGGCACAACTCTAGAGAGTTTCCAACTTTCGGGAAAGGTTGCTGTCTTAATGTATAAATTACATAAATGCAGCAATGGTTCAACTAATACCGCGCGACAGTCCCTAAAAACATATGCTGGTATACCATCCGGTCCCGCGGCACGGCTCGGCCGCAAGCTAGAGAGCGCGCGACGCACATCATCCGCGGCGAGCGGGGCCAGCTGCACCCTCGCGCCGGGCAGACTCGTCGCCGACGCGCTCGCCGCGGCTACGCTAAGTATTGCCGGCTCCGGGCTATATACAGACTGGAAAAATCGCGCAAATTCACTCGCACATTCTGCTTCCGATAGAGCACGTCCATCCTTTTGTAACCTCCTCCTACCCTGGTTACCTTTTCTGGACCTCATATATTGCCAGAACGCACGAGGATCCTGGGCTAGATGACTTTGTACGCGGCATCTATACCTATCATATGCAAGAGCAGTTTCCGTTTTTACTCTGGCCCTACATCGTGCGAACGCAACATAATCATGGCTTAACTTAGTAGATTTATATACTTTATGCAATTTATGTTTCAGTTCAATATCTCTAATAATATCAGCCGTGTACCATACCGGGTATATATATCTCGTATTTTTAGAAACCGTCCGCTTTTTAGGAACGCACTCGTCGATCACACTATATATTTTATCATAAAAAATACTTAAAACTACCTCCGGGTCCTTAAGGGTATACATCTCCGACCAATCTATTATAGATAACAAATCATATAAACGAGTAAAATCAGCTTTATTAAAGTTCCACTGGTTTCTGAATGCGTGAAGATGCGTGTAAGTGAATGTGGGGTCACTAGGTGACAGAGAGTGCGCAGGCGACGTCGGACCACAGATGTTGATAGTGACACAGAGCGGTGGATGATACTCGTCCACCGGTTGGACGCCCTCGTCCGCTGCACTTACACTCATGTTGCTGAACGCGCTCAACACCAAGTCCAATTGCCTACCGTTACAATTGGGCACTGAATTACATTGAATGACTTCACAAAAGGCCATTAAAAAATTAAAATAGTTACTAACATTACTATTGCACGAAAATAAATTAAAATCACCTAATACGACAACTTTATTTTTATACTTAACACATATATCTTCTAATAAACTAAACATTAACATATATTCATTATCATCTGTCTGCGGTGGAATATAAACTGTAAAACATGGAGTAAGGGCAGGAGGATGATGCTTGAGAGAGTTGATGAGTTTCTTTGCAAGAGAAATTAAAAAAAATTAAGAATTGGGCGACCTTGTTTTGGCCACATTGTGTATATTTGTGCTGTGTGCGTCACCACACATGTACACCGTGTGTGCACACGAGGCCGTACCTAGTACTTCACGCACATTAACTGCGAGATAACGCTTATCACTAACGTTAGCCAGATCGGTTTTCTTCCACGAAGTATTAAGCTTGTATATACTAAGATTTTCCTTGATAACAATATTTGTTGATCTATAATTTAAAGAGAATCATATAAAAAGGTTCTATACCTACCTACCCAAAGACTGGTGGGTATTTTTTTTAGTTCTGTAAAATGGTAAAAAATCAAACAATTATACCAGATATAAGTATTCAAATTAAAATGTAGTTTTTTGTATTAAACTAAGTCATACGAACGTAAATGTAATTATTTAATTCCCCTTGTGAATTAATTTTAATTTTAATTGCATTCAATTAAAAACCAAATAAAATTTCGATATCAAATTATTTACTAAATTAGAATTGTATCGGATTTGTTTTAAAATTATCCAATTTAATAAGAACACCTACCTTTCTTATTAGAATGAAATCCTTCCTTTTGAAGTTGAAAAACACAACAAATATAAAAAATATTATATTCACATTCACTACAAGTTCTCTACCGACGTATGTAAAGGCGGTTCATACGCGAGTGTTGTGGCTAGCCATGGCCGCGTGGAGAGCTAGTCAGGCACTGGAGTCGGCACGCTGCGAGTACTACCCGCCTGTATGAACTCGCGTACGCAGCGAGAGGACCGCGGTGAACGCGACGGAACCAACAAGGTCAAGTTCACTTGGCACAATAGCCGACGATAATTGCGCGGTTTTAAAACAGGATGAAACAACTAAACCCGACTACTGAAAAATCACGCGTTTTTAAGAGTATGAAAAAGTGATCTTTGAAGAATAGACATATATGTATGTCACCATGATTTTGCTTCGCCGTAGTCGGGAAAAAAAGGTAATCATCTGTTTTCATTTCTTATTAGGTTGCTTTATCTTGGAATACCTACCGGAATTATATTATTAATTTATTACTTTACGAACCCAAATAACTTATATTCATTTCAATTCCAAAGATAGACTTTGAAAAAAAATTACCAATTTTTTTATAGTTCCAATACTTCATTAATGCATTGATTTAATCAAGGATGAAGACGAAATACAATGCCAACGAAAGCTTACATTGCACCTTACATTACGCATTATTTCGGTGCATTCACGACCAAACCAACTTCAACCGCAATAAAAATCACACTAAATATCACGATAACTATGTTTCGGTGAATTTTATAAAGTCTAGTCTAGGATATGCAATTAGAGAATTTCGAAACTTATAGGTCCGCGAAATAACGATATCGCAATTCTTAATCTGTACCTAATTAATTTTTAATCCGTATCCACCCAATTTATTTATTAGCTCTAGCCTTCAAATGCCGTAGAAAAATATAATAACTCCATTTTACTCTAGAATTAGCAAACCGGTATATCGCACGTTAGTTCTAATTTATTTACATTATATAATGACTTAACACCTTGGATTATATAATAAATTCAATGCAAGACACGTCCATACAGTTCAGTACCGTTGAATATGGCAATACTACATCAAATATTTAGCAAATGAATAAATAAAGGTGATTTAGATGGATTCAAATTATTAATGTATCTAGAATTAAGCAACTTTTTTATTTAGCAAATAAATGCTCGTTTCCAAAACAATAACAATTTTATATAGTTACAAAAGTGTTGCGCTAATTGTTAGGAATACCTGTGTTATTGATACACGTTTCAAATGCATTTTATGTTGATAATCGCGATTACATGCTGTTGCTGCATAACATTTATTTATTGCTGTATATGCCAAAATAATTGTTCAATCATGTCGACACATGTGTTACTAACAATATACAATATCAATTGAACTTATTGCATCATTTTACTTTACTTTAGTTACGATATAAGACTTAGGCTAAAAATAATACAAAATTGTGGCGCATGGTGGGCCCGTTTGCGCCAAGCCTAAGATTTTTTCAAAATATTAAATGTTGGTTATCTTTGGCATAGAACCAGCCACACACAGCATCTGCAGCACGTGAATCAATCTACTCTCTCTTCCTCCCTTTCACTCCCACCCCTTACCGAGGGTACGAGAGGGACGCCAAACGCACGCACCGCGCAAGTCCACCCCTAGGCCCTAAGCTTGAACAGAAGAATTATTTGAGTACAATCAATAATAGCCTAATGTTTGTCTGACGAGGGCAATAAAATATTAAGCTCTCGAGTTTTTTAAGTATTCTATTATATTATAATTATTTGAAATGAAACTGTTTGTGTATTTATAGGTAATTAATAAACTCAAAAATCACATAATATCAGTAATAGAAAGCTTCATTATCACTGAATAAAACAGATTATATTTATTAAATTGAGTGAAATAACTAAGCCGCGGGCAAACCCGCCGCTGGACACATGTTTTAAATAATTTTGATAAATATTTATATAAAAAGGTTTATTTACAGTGTTCCTTTAAACGTTTATTAGGGTTGTCAATATTGCATTTATCATCCAATAAATAATTCTTATCACAATTAACGACCACTAGTCCTAGATCGTAAATAATGGTAAAGTAATAGGACAGTCAACCCTCGAGTTGTAGCGAGGCTTTCCCACGGCTTATAATGGTCGTAATCTCTCGAGTGGACTGTACTAATCCGATCAGTCTATGGCTATGAATAACTGTTTACTTTCATGGTGTCCTGGTATGTTGAACACTGATTTAATAACTTTATTATTATACTAGCTGCAGCCCGCGGTCTCACCCGCGTAGATTAAATTAAGGTGACGGGTGGCTTTATTCCCCGGCTTTGTCAGTTAAAGTCCCGTTGAAATCGATCCATGGGATTAGCCGGAAATAACTGACGGACAGACGCACAGGCTGACAACCATTACTTTTAAATTACCTTTTTATATCATTACTGAAAAACTGCACTTAATTAAAAGTTGTTCATTTGGAATCACAAACACTTATATTTAATGTATGTGTATTGACTTGAATGACGTACCTACTTACCTATACAACTTGAAATGATTGATCGCAACATTACGTAAAAAATATATTATTTAAAGTAGGTTATAAACTATGGTTATAAAACACATTTTAATTGATCACCTAACTGTTAGTACATACATGGACACCTTTTTACGTCAATAAGTTCAAATGATGTTATTTAATACAATACCTAGTGAAATAATTATGCAACTAAGTAGTAAGTATTTATTGTGAGATGTATTGTTCTACGTTTACTGTGTGTGTGACGCACGAAGTAAACAAACGCATGTGTGGGCCAATAGACCACTTGCAAGTTATGACCGCCTGGTACATGCTGCGCACTATTTTTAATATTATTTTCATTAATATCTTGTCACCCATCTGGACTATGTATGAAACCAGTACCCCTATCACGGGTTTACCACCGTTTTCGTAATCTATTCTCGCTAGCGTCTCCGCCAAATATTAGTTTGAGAAATTGTGCAGCGACTCCCAGCGGTGACGTGAAGAACTAAAATATCTCATACAATTATTGCGAGTGACACTAGCGAGTATAGATTACGAAAATAGTGGTAAACCCGTGATAGGGGTACTGGATCCTAACTAATTTAATAAATATAACAGTGAGTGCGTTTGTTTGTCACGCTTTAACTCATCAAGCGATGATACATACAATTATGCAGGCTAACTGAAATGGTAATATTATGTTACCCTTATACACCACATGGCACAAATCATTCAGCCATTTCAGACTAAACTAAATCGACACACAACCAACCTTTCGCATATAAATGATTAATGTCAACTTGTGAAGTAATCATAATGTGGGGAGAGGCAGCGAAGGGAAGATCTTCCCCGTATCCAACTGTTCTAGTTAGAAACTTGCAATGCGCCCGAAAACTCATATTGCGCGATTTAGGTTCTCATGTATTTGTAATTACAACTTTGCAATTGTTAGCGAGCAGCGCCATCTATGTAGCGAGCGGAGAAACGCTGCTACAATAAGCACAAATTGTTATGAAGCTCTAGTCAGCCATCAATTAAGAATAGTGATGTCACGTTAATAAACTGTACCCGTAATGTATATAATCTAGTACTGTATCAACCATCAATGATGATCTACCGAATTATAACAATATTGACACTACACTGGTCTGAAACAACTAAACAAGAATTTCAGCAAACGGTTTTCAATTGCTCTTACTATTTACCAATACTATTTATAAAAGGAGCACAGGCTCTGTCAACCCATTTATAACATCATTAATTATACTCATGATTCAAATTTAATTAATTCTACAAGAAGAACTCTTCACTGAATGTGTATACTTACCGTGAAACAATTTGCAAGCGTAGTAAATATCTCGTAACACCTAATAGCGCATTTCATTGCAGCAAGTGATTACACCCGTGTATGGGACGAAACGGCCAGCATCCGTTACAATCGCATTATTTTATCAAAGAAACCGCAATTACCGTTTGTAATGTGGTCATTAATTCGCACTAATCGGCCATTACCAACACCTACGCACGCACTAATTGTTACCAGCCGGTGTATTGGCCAAGATGCATTGTGCATCGATACGGAAATTGCATGCCAGGTTTCCTTAAACATTGCTGATTAGAATCGTCAACTGTAATCTATGATCTAAGAACTTAAAAAATTAATATATAATTGTACTGTCTCACTGCCTGTCTGTTATCTTTTCTCGACTGGTATTTGCAATATATACTTGTATATACATGTGGTTTAAGTAGGTACCACATGGACATATGTAGGGTACTTAAAAATAATAATGCGGACAAAATCGCTGGTAAAGGCTAGGTCTTTATAAGTAGTTTGTACACGCTATCTTTTATTTACTTCCTAATTTAGTCTAAGAGGCGAAATATTAGAATTAACATATCCCACCCAAGAGACCCTCCAAAGCCTGATATGAATAGAAGAGCTAGTTTTCTTTTCAATGCCCGTTCTTGTTAGAATATTGTGAAATTAATGTAGGTTAATATATCTAGTTCATTCTTGAGTGGCGACCACCATCATAGCATAATTTGTCATCCAATTGAACAAGACAGGACCTATGCAATACGAACAGACAGACAAGACAACACACCAATTAGCAACAAGAACAAATGGTTTATATAAATTAATCACACTATAAGATGATATTATTGGTATTTCCATCAACATGTGGTGTCCCATTCGACACGAATCAACTAAATGTACCAATATTTACTTATAATTTGATGTGTATTGTGACTCTAATACCTAAGCGATGAGTACATACACCTACCTATGTTATATATGATTACTGGTACAGGTTTATTTGAACACCAATGGGTGCTTATAGGAGACAATAAACATCACCAAATTACCTGTATATTTTGTTCCTAATCCTTTTGACTGTTTGTCTCATGAACCAGATATTTCTGTGACTTCTATCCATAACCCACATACTTATGCTTTTCATATTATTTTAATACCAAGGTTCTTAGCACGCAAAATAAGAGAAGGAAAATCTCACGAGGTGAAGACAATATGACGCAATTAGCAGAGCTCTATTTAGTCACCTTCTCTATGTTGGGTAAAGCATATGTTCAGTTTATAATTTGTCCAGCGAATGTAGTACTTACAAATATGATTTTCAATAAATTAATTAGATAAACAGTCATAAACCAAGTGGTTTAAATGAACCGGTTTATGGGAACAGTAAATATTGTCTCTTTATTTGCCGCAGTGCAGTGCACTTCCCTGTTCGGACAGACTTGCTCTCCACTCAAATAAAATACATTCGTATTCAGATTGAAAGCCGTGTGCTGTGTCCACTCTTCATAATGGGTTTCCAGCGAAATTGGTGCTGCAAATGTTACTGATGTTTTCATGAATATTTTAAGAGTTATGAGGTTATGACCCCAAATACCAAATAGCAAATGAAAACTTAAGTCTATTTATTTTGAAATTAGATGCCTGTGCCTGGTGAGAAGAAATAACAAATGATCGCCTACGTTGGATCTTCAATGAGATCGATCAAGGTAAGTGTGAGTGGAGAGTATACGATCCGATTGGTCCGACATACCAACACATGGGCTTCATCCCTACTAATATTATAAATGCGAAAGTAACTCTGTCTGTATGTTACGCTTTCCCACTTAAACCTCTCAACCGATTTTGATGAAATTTGGCACAAACAATCTTTAGACCCTAAGAAAGGACTTAGGCTTACCTTTTGCGAAAAAAAGTATTATATAAAACTAAATCTACGCGGGTGAAACTGCGGGGCACATCTAGTTATACATATATGTAAGGCGTGAAGTAAGAATGATTTTCCTTTATCAAAATCTAGATGCACAAGTCTAACACGATATCACTTTCTCTTTATTATTTGCCTTTACTCTATTCTAGTTTTAATTCAATAGTTCACGTGATTTTCCTTAATGTAATTTCCTTTGCGGTTAGTCCATCACGTCCAAGCCGAGTAAACATTCAACAGACGGGTTTTTTAGTTGGATTTAAATTGAAACCGTTTTCAAAAATGGCGATATACATTTCCATACGAAACAGTCAATTGCCATATATGTATATCAGCATCGTATATGTATAATGTAGTGAAGCAGTATGCACATAATACCATATGCATAATACAGCCAGTGTCTAGACACGCGTGCCGTGGGCCCGGCGCGGCGCGCCACGAATAGTGCCTGCCATCTACAATGCACATAAAATGACCGTAAAATGCACCCCTCCTTCATGAGATCCTGCGGAAATATTAGCTTTACAAATGTACGAGTTTCAAGTAGTATTTCTGAAATTCACATTAAGTAATTAATTTCAGAATTTGCGTTCAGCCAGTCGTTGCCGTAGTTGGTAATTATAGCCTCGTATTAGTTGAACTATTTATAACTCAAGAATAGCTGAACTGATTTTGCTGAAAATTGGTGGGCAGGTAGCTTAGAACCAGGAGAAGTACATATGTCGTAAAACGTGGAATAAAGTATGTGCGGGTGAAACCGCAGAGCACAGAAAGTAGGTAAAAAAAATCATGCGTCTAGATTATTTTCTTTCAGCTCAGTTGTGAGCCCGTTTACTATTCAGGGCTACTACCACTAAATCTCTTCTCAGACAGACGAAACTTTATTGGCTAACAAATAGAAGAATTAAATTATTCATATAAACACGTCATTAATACGGACGGACACATTCCGTTCCGCAAGAAACCATAGAATAGTGCGCAATGTACCAGGGTCCCATGTTTAGAAGAAGTTCCAACTTTGATCTCATTTGATGCATAGGACGTGTTGACTGATGTTTGTTGGTTTAACCGCTGGCCTGAAATGGATGCTTTATTAAATCCGCTCGTTGCCGAGATCTATTTTAGGACGTAAAATGTTTATTAATTCTTCTAACGCCATGTGCGGCGGGCGCTGCGCTCCTAGTACCTTATTTATCGTTACACTACACTTGTGGCGTGTCTTACTGAATACAACGTTTTCTACTAAGATATTTTTGGAAAAAACTTGATACTAATACAGACACGTG
Organism: Watsonalla binaria; assembly: GCA_929442735.1. NCBI lineage: Eukaryota > Metazoa > Arthropoda > Insecta > Lepidoptera > Drepanidae > Watsonalla > Watsonalla binaria. Next base: position 9,406,668 of record OV838938.1, read on the forward strand.
TGTAAGTATACTATTATATAAATTATTATTTATTCTTCGTCATTTAAGTATAATACATTGTTATAGATATATCATTGACGATTATGAGTAGGGCCCCACATGTACACAACACACCGACGCAATATATTGATCCAGATGTAACAATAAAAGAAGTTATGTTGAAAATGGCGAGGAATAATGAGCCTTCCAGTCTGAAAAACAAGTACAATTTCAGCTGAACAACCAAGCGAGTCAACACACGCCATTGTCATGTATGTAGTTACATATGTATGATGTATTATTTGATATTAAACTATAATAATTAAATATTTTTCGCCTACCTCAACTGCTATTTTGGCGGAATGAGTCAATAATGAAAGTAATTATTTAATTGCGTATCTGATATTAGGTGCCTCATATCAATTGGTATGACTCATAATTGGGTCTAGACTTTTTGAGTACTGCGGGAACATATAAAAACCTAACTATTATTTTGGGTAATCTAGTTATTATAATTTCAATTTACCATGTACAAATAAGCATTATCTTATCTTCAACATTATTAACAAATAAACAACAAAAATTTTTGAATTATTTTAAAATATGTTCGCTCTTCTACCCCTCATGGAATAGGCAGAGAGCGTAATGGCATTCAATGTATAACAATGGGAATGCTACTATATTATATACATGAGTGTCTACATTCAAATGAGCGCTTCACTCATCAACGCCTATCTCTTATACTAATTACTATTAAAACAATGCCCAACCCTCTGCTAGGGCTGGCAAGTTTGACTTTTATATATATCAATTTCCAATTTAGATCTATGATAACAATTGACCGTCGTGCTATGACGGTTACGAACACTGGGGCTAAAGTAATAAGTAAGTATTGAACTGTGATGAATCTTTATCTTCATCAAAAATCTATTCAATCCAAACATCAAACCTTATAAAACATCAATATCGTTAGAAAAATGATACGCTCAAAAGAAATGTAATCAAAGAGAACACAATATTACCTTTATTTATTTATTTATTTAATAATTAGAACGGCATACAATGCCAATTACACTAATCAGACACAGGTAATGCAATATACACATAAAATATAATATAAAAACTAAAAATAAAATATGAACGTTCATCCTTTCTCGCAGAACATCATGCACTCTAACAATAGCTTGCTCCATCCGTCATCAAACACATCCACAGTAGGGTTAGACTCCAGGAGAGCATTGAGTGCAGTCAACGAACGAGGTATAGGGGACTTCGCACGAGCTACTGTTCGACTGTAGGGGACAGCGAACAGCTTGTGTTTCCTACTACGCAGGTACCTGTCATTAACGAAAAGTCGACACAGTTCACCAATCAGTTCGGGGGCGTCGATCATCCCGCGGAGAACCTTACATGACGTAGCAATCTGGTCAACCTCCCTTCTGACTTTAAGGGAATTATAATTCAGGCACCCCAGCAGGAAATTTGTGGGGTAAAGAAATGGATAGTACCCATAAGTGCGCTTATAGAGATACCTAAGGAAGGTTGTCTGTACTTTTTCCAATATGATGGAGTACGTGGTCTCGTGTGGGTCTAATTTGCTACGAAATGTATAATACTCATTCACTCGCTTAAAGTTAACCTCATAATTCATCAATCAATTTATAGAATATAGGCGTGAGCATTTGTATGTATAGGTATATGTACCTATGTATTTACATTGTTTAGTTATTTGAGTACCTCAATAAATAAAAATAAACATTATCATAACATTAATGTGAACCCAAAAAAATATTTCTTTCTTTTCGTAATTATCATCATCATCTCCCTGGCTTTATCTCTTAACTTGCGTGAATGGGTACCTAATTAATTTGTTTTGTGATCCCGATGTGTTGGTAAATTTAGTAACAGACTGAGAATGTATGAGAAGTCAGCCCTAGTCATCGATACGTATACAATGTGCAGTGAACGTGCCTGGGTGCTGTGCAGACAGCGCGCCGCCCCCACACACACCACCACACGACAACATTATAATCTAACGATGACTAACTGGCGTGCCATACTGTCTCATTGGGATGTTATTGTGGTCTCTGAGATATTTTGTTTATACTACCAGCCTACCAAGAGACCTTGAGTATACTATGCTGATAAATTTAATTGAAGTGTCTATTTGTAATTCCAAATAATGAACAGTCTAATAAAATTAACAGCTTTACATCAAATGAAAGTAACGATAGGAACAAATATTTTTAAATCCATTGTCTGACTGTTCGTTCCCGCTAAACTCTGAATCGGCTGGAACAATTTTAACGTGACTTTCACTGGCAGATAGCTGATTTTATAAGAAGTTACTATGCTACTACAAGGCAGTTTTTAATTTAGGAAAAAAAATCTAACTAAGCGAGCCAGTCATGAATATGTCCTAACTTCGGATTCAGGAACAAACACATACCTCATATATGTGAGATCTTAGACCATACACTATACGGCTAATCGCTACTTGAGTACCCGATTTCTACCCTTGAAAAACATTTCGCTAATTAATTTGATTCAATTAGAAAGTATAGAAGTGTTCGAAGCTGGTAACATAATCATTCCGTGTGCACTCCACACCTGACGCGTCTGACAATACATCAGATTAAACTAATGATTGTATGTTTGGAGAATAAATTACAATTTGCTTTAAATAACTTTGAAAGTAAAAGTTTGGTCAACGATTTGACTGGCTCAACATTTTTCACGTTTTTTTACAATACAATTCAAAATATAATTATTTGATTAGACTTTTAACAAAGTACTTTCAAATCTTCGGAACGATATGATTAAACAGGATTGCTGCCGCCAGGTTTGGAAGGTTGTTTCTACAGAGAAGAACCTGGCAAGGATTGTAAAATATTTTGTAATACAATATAAATCATAAAAAAATATATATAAGCCCATGGACACAGTTCCAGTGCACACAATTCGATAAAAATATATAAAAACTAAAAGTAGGTACTACGTATAATTGACTAGAATGCAAGTAATTATGTGCCTATCTGGAACCAAGCGTATTTTTATGTTTATGTCAACTGCCTCCGTGTCGTCCCGATTAATAGCTTAATTGAGGAAGCCGCACCTCCGCACTGGCCACGAATTTACTCATTCAAATCTTACACTGGCATCCTGCTTCCTCCTTAGAGTGACAAATAGGTTAAGGTTATTTTGTTATGTAAGGTTATATTACCCCGTGGTTTCACTTTATTCGCAGACCCCATTTTTTTTTACAATAAATATAGCCAGAAGTACTTCTTGTAAGTGGTAACACCAGCTATTGTAGTGGTAACGCCAGCGAATCCCACTAAAATCGGCCCAGAATCGTTTCAGACGTTCAGACGGATAGGCAGAGAAAAAAATATTAGTTTTTTATGTTAAATACTTTCATATGCATTTAGTAAAAAGCTGTTCAATTGTTATTACAAACAGACATTTATTATATTGATCTGCATAGATACTACAGTACACAAAGGTTACAAAAAGCGTGCAGTGCGCCCGTTGGAAAGCGGATACTGCAGTCCCCCCAAGGAGCATTACTGACCACAGGAATACAACACTACTCTGATACTCTAAGTAAAGTGGCAGCTTGGAAATTTAGTTATGATAAGAAACTCATCTCCAAACAAAGTCAAACGATTACAAACTCATTTAAATATCTCCCAATGAAGTTGCGCATTTCAAATATGTGTGTCATTATTACCATCAATATTTACGTCAGCTTTTATAAACTTTAAATCAGTGTTGAACAAGACTTGTTGATAGAGAGTAGATATATCATCTCCTGAGATTAGATCCATCTAGATATGGGTATCATCATCTCTCTGGCCTTATCATACATTGTTGGGGTCGGCACTCGATTCAATCCGATGCGGCTGATCACTTGATTTATACGAAGCGACTGCCATCTGACCTTCGTAACCCCTTTCACGAGGAATTTAAATAATTATGTCAGAGTATGACATAATTATTTAAATTTAATAAATTTAATAAATATGCTATTCTAATCGGAGGCCACCGAACACTTTGTAAATATAATGGCAGAAGAATGATGATGATATATCATCATTCCACACGAGCGCTGACTGATGAAATATATTATGCGCATTAGCCCCCAATATTTTCTCAGAGCGCTTATAACTCGGGGTAACTTAATGTTAGTATAGTGAATAGGACGTATTTAACATTGTTCATAATTCCCACATCCTCAACATGATCCCATTGAACGGGTAATGGTTTTGAAGTGAGCAATATCGTGTGACGTCACACAATTGATGAGGATGCGGGCACTACTCCACTATCCCCGTCATAGAGCACGTCACATACTATTAAGTTACAAGTGGCTGACGGTGGAGTTTGTATACATTTCTTTATAATAATAAATAAATAAATGATCTTTTACTGCTTTTAGCTTAGGACATAAATACAATATAATAAAATTACAACAAGATAATAGAATTACAAAAAATAAATGTTTAAAGCCTTATAAGCAAAGGGACATGACTCAGCCTGTGCTGCCCGTAAATTGTATTACGTTAAGCGCTGATTTTCAGCCACTCCCGTTCCCTTAGACATTGTGCGGGAAGATTCTGAAGAGGGCCATTGATTACTATTAGGAGTACCAAGGAAATTCCATGATATGATGAGATACATCTGAATTAATTTAAAGTCATTATAGCAGGTTATCCAAACTTTTACTAGCGTAATTCTTCGAACAAAATTAGAACTATGTATCTAACCTATAAAATAATTATGAAATTCAAATGTGTAAAGTGATTTAACATACGCGAACAATCTGTAATAACTAAATCAATGGAAGTGATAGCAAACATAGGTGCTCTGTGACTTAATTATTTATAGGTATGTTGTTGCCTACATACAATCATTTCGTAAGAACAGTAAGAGTGAACATACCTTAGCGCTACATTACTTTCAGGAGCCGAGTGCCCTGAATTAGAACAATAACAGTAAAAATAATCAAGTCTCGTGCTCGGCCTAATGTGCCGTGTTGACGGACAGACGGATGAATGCGATAAGCATTGTCTATATTAGTGCTACCAGTGGGGGCACAAAATAAATACTTCAGAAGGTCAGCTCCTAAGCTCCTGTACATTACGTCTTAGATGCTACATACTACTAAAACAGAGTTGATTGAAGATCCTCGTCACCGTGTGTGTGTGTGATGGATACCGATGTAAGGAGTGGCCCTTCTGTTACGGTATTGAGTGGTATGAGTGCAGGGATCCCAGACGGGAAGCGCTCCGAGCTTCACACTAAAATATCAATATTTTGTGACTGCGTGCGCTCGACTGCGGTGGGTTTCTTATTATGGTGCAGGGCTGTTGCTACTTCAATTTATATTTATTTAAACAACAATTAATAGTTCTTTAAACCAAGTATATGTTATTTTGAGTACGTAGGTAAATTCATTGTTTGGCAAGCCATATTTGAAAATTAAATAAATCTGCATCTCGAGTGGGGGGAAGAAAACGAAATATAAATAAAGTGAGATTTTTATTTATAAAAAATTGTTTTGATGCCTGAAATGTGAATATATCTTTTTTAGCTTAAGTATCATCCCAATTCTCAAGCAACGTACTTAAAATAGACACAGAAGTACCATGGAAGTGCTCAAATACATTTGAAAACAAACAAACTTTAAATATCAGGAGAGTTTCACATTGCAGCAGCCACCCCTAGCTCCCCATATGCATACGACACGTCCACTGACATACAGCACTCACTGGAAGAGCCGCTACCATTTGTTTATTTACACCAAGATAATGGTACTCAGACAGAACACAGACAGGAAGCTAATACAACTCACTGGAAACAAGTGGAGTGCTCTGGGAAGAAGTATTTACAATGTCATATCCTGTTCAAATGGTAGGGGAAATGTGTTCACTGTAAATGAATAGATGATTGCAAAAGCAAACAGTCATTAATTAGGCTTACATTACAGCAACAACTGTTAAGTGCGTTTTTGGGTTTATTATCGTTTGGATGAACATTAACTATGGTTTTGAAATAGGCTATAATGTAGCAAACGTTACTGAGTATTACCAATTTATTTGTGTTCAACGCTGTAAGGAAGATTGTGGGAGAATATTCAGAGGTTTCAATAAATAAAGTTCGTGAAATCGACCACTAAAGTTCAGACAATAAAGAACTTTATTAAATCTATATATATAGAAATCTATTTGTATGAATTAATTAATGAATGAAAAAAAATATTCAGTTTAGGCCCTGGTAAGGCGCTTATGAATGTCGTGAATTTACTACCGGTTCGGAAACTAGCCTTCTGAGAAGAACCGGCAAGATACTCAGCCAGGCATCATTTGTGTCCTTCATATAATGCTCGTGATAGGACACAGAAAGGAGGTGATGATGACAACCGTTATACTAGACTAGACATTTATGGCAGTAAAACAGTCTCGAAACACACTACTCTCTCAAAACCGGAATGATGCATTTTGGAGAAAACTGAACATTAAAGAATAAGCTCATATGGATGAGTGTCTATGTCTGGTGATGATTTGCTGCTGTAAGAAAAGTACAAAGTGCAATGCCGTATTGTAGTTCGGTATTTCGTTTCTCCTCCTACACAATTAAACAGAGTTAAAAGAATGCGTTCGTGTGTTCTTGTGTATATTTGTCATTATCAACATTCCCACTCAATTTGCACAGAAATATAATTTAATATAATGTCATTTCCAGCGTGTTATAATGACACGGCGACGCGGCGCGCCTTATACATCCGCCCGGACCGGTCCGCCGCGCCGGTGCCTTTTTGTGCAGCGAGCGTGCACACGACTACCAGGGGACCACGCTCTGTAAGGAATACGTATACAATACGGTAGTTATAACAATACCGTTGTCTCACCATACACTGATTGAACTTGACCATTGCCAATGTTATGCGATCCTAGTACCTGCATAATTTTTCATTTTAATTACTGGTAATTTTGATGATGTTTTGAGCAGTAACACCTTTTGATATAAAGCCAATTGAAAATGCATAATCAGAAAGCTAATTAACTCTGAGAAGCGAAACATGAATTCAAGTGACTCCAAGATCTAACCAAGGATATCGACTACGAATTTTGTACTTTGTTGCTTAATATATTTAAGTAAATTTATTAATACAGAGCGTTAAGTGCTAACAGACAATGTTCTTGCATAGAAATTATGGCTTATTCCCAGGCATCCACAGCCCATAGATTTTAAAAATAAACTTTCATATCCGCGACCTCCATATCAATTCAAGTTCTTGGATGTCGTGAAACTCATTTGTATACCAAAACAAAAGCCGTGGAGGTGGTAATACAATCATAGATGTCTCGGAATAAGCCGAAATAAAGTTATTATGAAATCAACACATTGTTTTGTAATGTGTATTAGTTTATGCCGTGATCACTTGCAATAATGCTTAAGTAAAAGCAACAAGCGATTAAAATACTTAATCCGAAAATTGTCTTGGGAGACCAGTTCAATAATACATACAATAAAATGGTCCATATGAAAGTTGGTACATTTGCGCTAACGAGCGCCCGAATGTTGTTATCAAAATATTAAGATCGCTTTCATTACAGCAATAATATGCAAAATCCACAATATAATCATATAGGGGAAAGTCCTATACTTACTTTGGAAAATTACAATTTATTAAAAAACGCGTTACTATTTTTTTTGATGACGGCTTGTCTTAAATATTATAAATACACAACCACATAAATTAGGATGTTTCAATTAGGGATATTAAAATTAAATAAATTTTTTTTATAAAGTTTCTTTCAATCTATTTGTGGTCGGGTTATTACATAAAGGTTTGGACCAATTTTGACAGGACATTAACTGGCTTCTTGACAAAACTACCGAAAATATCGGGGTGTGAAACTGCAGAGAACGTTTTCAATATAATAAGGAAGAATTAATTATAACATTGTTCACATCTGAAAACGTAAATCATTTATTCAGATTAGGTGATATTACAAGGTTCTAATATGAACTTGGAAAACCTAACTCTTCTACATATTTTATTCGTAAGTATTTTTTTAGTTTAACATTACGTTCATCCGATTGCAATTGTTCATGAATCTTTGATGAGTTTTTGTGCAAATCAGCGAGGATTGAACACTATAAGAATGTAGCCGGAATGTTAATCTGGTTAATTACATAATGGCGGTAATATAAGTGATTGCTCAGTTCACTTTCTACTAATTAATGAGACACCTAGCGATGACAGCAACAAAGAGAATGGAAGCAATTTTTAATTTTATGTTCGTGCCAAAAAAGTGGGGTGCATTAATAAATATTACGGTTATAAGGACTAAGCTTCATTCTGATATCAAACAACATATTATTAAATCGTATGTTACTGTAACTGTCAGCAATGCAGTTCAAGAAACGTGTAACTTCCGTAAAGACACTTTTAACTTTGAGATGACTTAAAAAATCTAGATTGACCTTATATGGAAATTGATCGAAATTAAGTAAGTAAAAACACATTACACCTATTTGCACATTCACTATTCGTTACCTTCTGTCATGGCTGTAATAAAGTAATAAAAATTAATGTGCCGTGTCCTCACTCATACCACAATGCATATGGTGTGTATGTGGCACACTAGTGTATTTGCTAAATAATGTTTACGTCACGTGAAAGCTTAATTAATTAGTCATTTGTGCTATCTCTAGTATCACAAGGGAAAGTGCGAACAGAGATATTCATGATTTCGGTACAATTCAAGAATCCGCTTCATAAAATGGTATACAAATTAAATATTTCTAAGATACTTCCATACTAAGTACATTGTGCGCTTTGTATTTAAAGATCCTTTACTATGGCTTAAAACCTTTCAATGTGTTTTAAAACTACTAAATGGTATTCGATAAATCATCATCATCGTCCCTGGCCTCATCGCATACATTGTTGGGGTCAGCACTTGATTTAACCCGATGTGACTGATCACCTGATTTATATACGAAGCGACTGCCATCTGACCTTCGCAACCCCTTTTACGAGGAAAATCTGTGATCTGGGTTAAACCAGTTGTCAGACTATTTAGGCTTCCGACTGACCTGTAACGATTGCCAAAGATGATAAATTGGCAACCGGGACTGACGGCTTAACGTGCTCTACGAGGCACGGAGGGAACTCGGGCGGTCACCCATCCAATTACTGTCTAGGGCTAGGGTTGCTGCTTAACTTCGCTGATCGAATGATATGCGCAATAGCAACTGTGCCACGAGCTCCTCAATAAATGGTATTCGATAAATGTAAAGTACGAAACCTGGATGGTTCCCTACAACGAAGCTAATTAACAATATCTTGTACCACATTTGCTCTTTATCTTCAAACTACTCATGGAGGCGCTCCTGAGTTAGTTTAAGAATACTAAGCATTGTTCAAACCAAGAATCACATGTACACGCTGTGGTAAGAGGGTATTAGTCAAATCCCAACCGCCCGCACCGGTGCAGTGTAATGGGTAATGGCGTGGGTCGCGGAGGCTGACCCCGGGCCATCAACGCGATGCTTTGTATTCATCTCACTTCACGTAACTAGATCATGGAGTAACGAGCCCACCTACTCGCCACCACGCGACTTGCCTAACAATCAACTACCTACCACACGGATCTAAACATTGAATAGCGTAGCCTTATGAAACCAAAAATAAATAAAATGTATATAAGCTAACACTTTCCCAAAAAGGTACCTGAGTAGGCAGAGGAGTCAACGTGACAAATGGTGAACCCATCGCCATTTGAAGCACTTATACTTACTTAGAATAATAGTTGGAAACGTGAAGAATGCCCAACATCGGCAAGTATCAATGCAAGGACTAAATGTATATCACGGGAATTTATACGAAGAGCATTTAAATAAGAACTCGAAGTAAGAAACCCCGTATGTCGGATCAATTCTTTTTTATACATAGAAATTGGATAAATGGTGGATCCTATAATAATCTCCCTGGGCCCGACTAGGTACTAGAATATTATAAGTTAGTATACGGCGTGATGATACCGTACGCTTAAAAGTGTCTAAAATCCTTTAGCAAATGATTGTGATTTTACAAGAATTCCCTAAAAATGTCCTTATTCAGTGATATGGTATCCTACAAGTGTGGAGTGTAGACCACAGGCACAACATAAAATGCCTTAACGGTCGATACATCTCGGCGCGCCATACTTTGGTGGGAGACGTTCATTTATAGCGGCGGTTATATTTAGGCCCAAGTTTTACTGCTCGCCACCGGTTAATGGAATTGTGTGTTTGTGTGTCTGTCTGTGCGCTGCATACCGTATGTGTACCTGATCACGGACTTCTCTTATTCTAAGTATTGAATGTACAATGGTTCCAACGGTGTATTACTGTCTACTATCGGGTCCACGTTGTACATATGCCTGCGTGCAATGGATGGTTATCATACATTTGCAGGAGTAGCACGAAGTAATATTGTTGTTTGATTATAATACACATTACATCCGCGACACTGATTTTAGGCAGCATTTATTTCACTTTATAATGTATACAACTATGTACAAACCTTAATATAATGTAGGAATAAACTTTGGTACGAGTGTTTGAGGTAAATCGATATTATTGGTTTGATTTAAATCATGTCCGCGCGATGTTAAAAAGTTTATTTGAATCTACATGCCATCTACATTAAGTTACCCACCTCGCTCTCAAATGAGCGAGAGATTGCCTCTATAAACAAATGTAGCCACAAATGTGTGTGATTATGAAAACAAAAGTAATAAAAAATGATTGCAAGTTGCAATGTAAGCATCCATTAATCAGTGCACGGTCTCGTAACATCGCAGATAATATGTAATGTCTACTTTGGACACCCACGTGCGCCCACGCACCACTATACACGCTCCTATTGTCTGCTACTGCCGTTACTTTACCAGGACACCGTGATGTTACTTCCCGGGAGAGCAGTAGATACTATCCACTCCTATGGTGGCGTTTAAAAACTTTAAGTGTGACGCGAATGGTAATATGAACTATGAGATAATTTCTCTATTTATTAGGGGATTAAATAAAACTCGAAATAGAAATAATTCAGTCGCTAAGACTATGTATTTACCAGATTAGAGACATCTAAGCATGTTCGAGTGTATATTCCACCTTCTTTAATAAAATCGTTTTATTTCCATCTGTTAATAAACCAGCCAGTAAATGGTGTAAACATTCGAGCAGTCACTTATTTTTATGAAGTGTGTCCAAACCAAGAGGATGTTGTTAGAATGCGCGGAACCACAGTGTGGTATACGATTTCCGGCGGCGCGGCGCACGCTCGGCGGGTTACTGAATCAACTTGATATTATGCATCTCACACACCACTTGTTAAACTTTTTTGACATTCTAATTCTGTTTAGTCATGTCTCAAACTGAAACATTATATATTTGAAATGTTTTGACAAAAAAATCAATCAAATAAACAGATTTATCAGTTTTGCTGATTGGGAACGTTGATTTTATTAGTAAACATTTTTATTTACAATACAAATTAAATTTTCTTAAGATTAAAAAGTATTTAATTCAGCAATATGCTTACTGTTTTGATGATAACGATCATAAACCAAGAAATATCTTTAAACTATCACATATGGACGGCGCATGTTTCATTTTGTTGGAATCCGACATAGGAGTTCAAATCATCCGCTATTGTAAGTATCATCGAGTCTGCGAGTTGTCAGTGTGTCGTTGATTCTCTGATACCTAATGAGTATAAACATGCATTGTCATCGTAGCGAGGAGCATGTGACAGCATCATTACCTGATGGCCGTAATGGAGGTCGCCACCCAATGCCAGGTTATGTCATAATCACACCGAGTGGCCGCTTATGGACGAAATTAGTGAAATTGCCTGACAGCACCAATACTAGCCGGAAGTGCGTACTCTAAAGCAATCACTACTCTGGGCACGCGGACATCCATTATTGTATTCAACAAATACGTGACCAAACATTACTTATGTAAACAATTTTGAAGTAAATTGTAATCTCATATTGTTTAAAGTTTCTCAGATTGTTTCGATTAAGCATTTCAATAAACAAAGCATCATTCAGTTTCCTTTAAACAAACATGATTTATTCAGCCAAGGGCCTGATAAAGCACTTATGATCATCGAGGAACTTGCCATCAGTTCGACGACTAGCCTTTTGAAAATGCACTCAGTTAGCATCAAAAATTATTCATCAATCTTCTTGCAGGGGTTACTTGTGTTAAAGGTCTCAAGGCTCGTGCATGTTTAAAACTAAGTCTTGCTTCACTTTGCGCTCTAAATCAGGCAATCAGCTCCTCTGCAATCCTGATTGCAACATCTGTCATCGACAAAACATCGCAATAATTAGTAACAACAGGTGCTTGGTGTGGTCAAGTGGCATCGTAGTAAAAACTGGTCGGTTGATGTGCGCGTGGGCACCCGTGGGCGGCAGGAGACATACCTGCCTCGCGTTATGGCACCTCGCACGTGGCTCGCGGCCCTTGGACCTCTTACTTAGATGAGACAACCATGACGTTACTTAGGTTTTAATCCATTTAGAAACGAAATACGATTAATTATCCCAAATTTAATAGGAATGTCAAAAAAAAAGTCTGTCTGTGGAAAAGCTATTTATTGTTACCAACGGAGGAGGAGATATCAAGAAGAGAAATTGTTTGTTTGTTTGTGGACTTGAATTCTTGAATGTTGCCATTAATGACTAAAAGGGGTCGATCGATTTAGTTGGGGTTTTCTGTAAAGGGTTTATATATCATCAGATATGCTTCGGAGATCGTTATTATACGATCAAATAATTTAATTAAAAAACAAGCAAGCAAACAATATTTTTACTATACCTAAAGGTTGAAAATGTTAATTTAAAACGATAAATATGTATACGTTAAGGTTTTATTATCTTGGTAAGAGTTAAGGCGCGATCGTAATGTCAATACATCATCAACATAAGTGTTGTTTGATAAATGGACACGAACCCATTTTTTGCTATTGTTTAGTCCAGTTGTAAGTGTTGTTACAAAAAGCTGTCATTACTCGAGGGCCAATTTAAAGTTACGTCTAACAAGTTCATTTAATTACGGACCGACGCGCCGATATTCAGAGATATCGATCAATTGATACTTAATATTGATCGCTGGAAACGTGTTGTTTTTGTATCTAACTATAAATCAAGCTTCAATATTAATGGTGTACTTAGTTGAATCGAAATAACTGTAGACTTCAATACACACAAATAAACTCTAGGATAGCCTTTAGTGACCAGATGCCTTATGATAATCAATCCCATTATCCTCGTCGCTGATGGTATATATAATACTAGCTGACGTCACGCGGTTTCACCCGCGTAGTTCCCGTTCCCGTGGGAGTACCGGCATAAAATATAGCCCATGTTACTTGCTGATGATGTAGCTATCCATTGCTGAAAGAATTTTCAATATCGGTCCAGTACTTTTTACTCGTTACAAAATTCGTTACAAACATACAAATTTGTGGTAAAGGAAATATCCGTTGCCTAGTTACTCCGAAGATGATGCCAGAAGATTTACAAAACCAACTTTACATCGAAGATGATTAAGTGCCAACGTGACAGATGGATTACATATGTATTTGATTATCTTCTCAGACATGTGAGCAGGCTTTCCGCGATGTTTTCCTTAGCCACATAGCACTTAAGTTTTTAAAGATACTTATTATTCCTAATACTAATTCAAATCGCCACAACTTGGTCCATGCAATGCAGTTTTAAACAAATCTAATGACGCTGTGTTGTCCACATGGGGTGTAGCCGGCTAATTGTAACAATGACAACAGTTTTGTAACAATGGCGTTTTTGCACTTAGTACCAGGCTTACAGAATTGCGCAGAGGCTACATCCGCCAGTCCAGGGTACGATGCAATAAAAACACCGAGGTCGACCGCACTCCGAATTAATTTAAATACCTCCAGCTTCCTGCAGCCTTATTACTTATTACTCGATTACTAACTAATCATAATCATTTTAATAATTTCGTGAACCGGTCACGCCGATAACATTGGCTGCCAAATTGTTGCTATTGGTGGCACTCAAAGCTTTATCAGCTCAAGATCTACATATCGTAGCTTAACTTCTAACACCGCGGAAGTCAAAATGCCCAGCTTTCAGGAGAGCAAAAAAAACCGTTTAATTTGTCATCAAACCACTATGGAAAGTTATGTTTATTCCACGAACTTGCGTCGCTTGCGTAGCAGGCGAATGCTCAAACCCTACGGCCACCACGGGTCTTGGGCGATCTTACCAGCAAATTTCATGAATTGCAAGAGCATTCTGCAAATTTGCTAATTCAGTATAATTTGTGTTGATATTATAATGATTCAAGTTAAGTTTTGGTATGTCCCGGTGCAGGCGTCTGATGGTAATCCGACAATTCTGAAATGGTGGTCGTTAACGCGTCTTCGAGAATTCTCCGCGTGATGTATCGTCGCACGGACATCTAAAATGCATGTCGTAAATGTGCCGCCATCTTAGGATTCTCTATTTATGTCCAACTTTAACATGAATCTTGACTACACTCGAATATGGTAATAATTATCTTTGAAATATACACTGTATGTCACGTCATGTCGAGGAATGTTCGTCACCATCACCACCGTAATTCATCCCATTATATTTGGTGTGGGCGCAATACGTTTTCTTATTCGTTATGTTAAGGATTGTTAAGTAAGGGTGTTTGAAACACTTAAAGAGTAAGTACTTATTTCAAAAGTATACAATCCAGTTACCGTAATTTAATTTATTTTCACAAATCAAGACAGATATGCATACTTAAAAGATTATAAATAAAAGTCTCCGTTTCCATACAAAATATTTTTTTTGGTAAAGCTTCTTCAAAACAATCAATAATTATTAAAAACTATCTTGCTTACATCAAGGAGTTGAACTCCGATGAGTTTATACACAAAAATACATATTATATTTATGGATAGTAGAGAACGGATTGAAATTTTTAAAAGACTTTTAATCACCTGAATTGTTACCAGAAGTGAAGCGAGAGCGCGCCACAATTCTAATATAAAAACAAACTGCCTCATACTATTGGCTATTCCGTAGAGCTACATTCAAATTACAATGCCAGAAAACCTTCCAAATTCACCATTACAAGAATTACTTATACTAATTTGAACTAATTAATATAATGAAGTAATTTTGAAATGACATCGTAATGACATTCCTTGCGGGCCGCGATTACCCCCGATATGGCCATTGATACGGCCGCGACGACCGCGATGCACTTCACGTCGCTAAATATTACATCACACCGCCCCTGGCTACACGGCTATTATGTTAATTACTGTCATTTGTTACTTTCTTGTACCTCCTTGAAGACCAAAAATTATACATGATTTATGAATGAAGGAAACAACAGCCTTATATCTATAGGAGATAGCAAAAAAAATATCTTC
Source organism: Watsonalla binaria (assembly GCA_929442735.1). Taxonomy (NCBI): domain Eukaryota; kingdom Metazoa; phylum Arthropoda; class Insecta; order Lepidoptera; family Drepanidae; genus Watsonalla; species Watsonalla binaria. Next base: position 9,422,134 of record OV838938.1, read on the forward strand.
TGAAAATAATTTATTAGTATTTTAATGATTTTATAAACATTATGTTAATTACTGTTAGTTATTAATTTTTTGTACCTCCTTGAAATAAAAAAGTGTTTTCTTTTAATGAAGGAAGTAACAACCTCATAGATACATATATTTTACTTAGAGTAAGCAAAAAAAATGCCTTATCTGAAATTCATTTACATGTGAATTAACAAACATTGTGAAAACTATTACTGTCGGCGTTTACAATTATTATGTTTATTAAAATTCGTCTACTGATTATCCTCAGACCAACGAATATTCTTAGGAGGGTTCTCCTACTAATATTGTACATGTAAAAGTTCAGGTGTTTAGATATTTGTAACGGCTATGCGGATTTCACAGCGCGGGTGGAACCAATTGCAAAGTTTAAAGTGCCTCCTCGTAATTTAAATGAAAATGTATTTGACAATACAACCTCCTTTAATAACTCTTCATTCATCACGGGTTGTTGAGACAGGAGCTCTCATGGGCTCTAATTATAAGTGGAGTCTGGAGTAGAAGCTCAAGTGGAGGTCTGTGCAAGTACGTCGTCTACTATGGTGCATGTGATCAAATTCTGCCCACAGATTCAAATTATTTTTCATTCCCAAAATACATATTACTTACGAAACTACACAAGACCGGGACTAATGGCGAGTTCTCGTATCGGCCAAGACTCACTTTGGGTCGCTGAGCCAGCGGAGTAAATAAGTAGGTATCCCCCCTATTTTCGCTAAACGCTTCAAGCTCCTGACGGAACATACACTTGGATGATGTGCAGCATGTTTCAGAGAGGTAGCTTGCCACGAATTGAATGCTCCACGTTTTAATTTAGAGCTCTTTTGCTTGAGATAGAACCTCCACCTTACAGACATACTTAGCGATGGTATAATTATAGTCTTGTGTTTAAGAAATAAGTAAGGTTTCCATAACTCCTTGAGGAGTCACTGTGCTTGTCGTATCTGATCGTCGCTACACTATGTGAGATTTCATTACAAGGTCTTACTAATTTCCGTACAAGGTAATGTACCAGGTAAACAGCATCATAAAGAGAGGTATTCAAATAAGCTGCTTACCACTGTCAGAACAATAGCCTTCCAGTAAGTGATTGATCTTCTCTAATTCTTGTCGCCCTGGTACTAAAGAGAGATTACGTATTGTTAACATTCGCCGGCGAAATGTTACAACGAACCTTACAACAATATTTGTAAAGGAACTGGCACATTGCACAGCTTCATTATTCATCGGTTAATGAGGTTACTTACATATCTCTGTAATTAGCGTAATTTATTGGTGAGTAAAAACTGCCTATTCAAAGTATTAAGTACTTCGTTTAAAGGAAGTGAAGTATTTTTTGTGCAATTTCAGTGTTACTTAATTAAATTTAATGTTTAGGAGCATAGGAAATTATTGTAGAAAATATAGAGTAGATTTTTAAAATATTGGTCTCATATTGGTGGGTATTTGGCTAGTAATTAAATATTTACAAAATGTAGGTAGGTATGTTTACATCGAAAAATAACACATGACATGCATAAATATTGACTTATGGCAAAACCAATAATATTACTTAATAATGAATACTCCTTCTTTTAAATATGCGGTTTATTTAACATCTAGTTTTAAGAAAACCGCAAGTGACAAAAACAACATCAACAATTAAAAACGCAACTGAAAACAAACTTCTAAGCCAACCCTCGAAATTACCACGGCTTAAAAATGAACACGTTCAACACTCACCCGAAATATGATCGTAGATTACTGAAACGCACCGAGCATAACTGCAATATCCAGTGTTTCCAACACAGTGACCACTCTCACTCACTGCACGAACGTGAAATTAAAGTGTCGCTTGTAACGCGCGCACGAGCACCGTGCTATATGGCTGCCGGTGGACGACTGACTGACTGACTGAACTGACGCGGCTTCAAATGGTTAGTTCGAGCAAGTAGTTCGCTGCGATGCGGTTGTTGATATTTAGTTTGTACTATTTGGTTGACAGTTTACAAGGGTATCAGTGCACTGTGATACCCCCGACTAAGGATTTATTCCGCGACGATATTCTTATGTATGATTACATAGACTTGCGAGCACTCAGTCGCTGTACCTTATTTCTTGGTCTGAGAGTGGTATGTACTAAATTATAGATAATGTATTGTTAGAAGTGAGATCACCCCCTCCCGAAGACACTGTGCGACGGGCCTATATAAAGCCGTGCACGCCCATTTCAAGCTCTCTCTCCGTTACCAACCGCCGTGGAAGAAACATCTAATCAGAAACTCTGCCCGATTTACCGTCGATTGCTAATTTAATTATTTTTAAAAGTATTGTTTAGTTTGTTAAGCCAATAAATCTTTTTTTTAAAGTAAAATCGTCGTCATTTATAAGATCAGAAGTGGGATAGGAGGCTTTGACCGCCGATGCCATATCTGGTGTTATAAATTATTTACTTTGATTTGACCGCGGTAAGGTTAGAATTTTTGCTACTTAAATCAAGCAGAGTTGTGATTCAAGATGCCGTCGGATAATCGGCGTAGCAGACATAGGGGAAAACGTCGTGCAGCGTCGCCTTCTCCTACCCGCACAATGGACGTGATTTTGAAGAGGCTAGCGGCTTTAGAGGAGGGTACGCGTGTTGGTGCCGTTCGAGGACTCGTTGCTGCCGGGCACGATCAAGCAATTGTTCGGTTGCCTAGTGAGACGCCCCAGGATCCTGCACCTTCGGTGACTTCGTTGGAACCAACACACCAGATGCTGCCAGCGGGAGCTGCCGCGAGCGAGCGAGGGCACGCCGCCATGCCTACATCTGCGCCGGACACGCCAACACGCGACGCGGGGGACGCGAGGAGTGCGGTAGACCGACTGCTAGCAGCGCTGACGTCCTTCCCGGTGAGATCTAACCAATATTTTGTCTCAGATTTTGACCCTAGTGTTCATGATGTCGATACGTGGTGTAACGAAGTAGATAAGGCAAGAGTTTCGAACCGCTGGGATGACGCGGAATGTTTGGCTCGCGTTGGTCATTGTTTGAAGGGTGAATCTCGCACCTGGCTCAGCCAGTGGACAAGTACTACTCGTAATTGGTCTACTTTTAAATCGGAATTAAAAGCCTTGTGCCCACGTAATATCGACGTTGCGAACGTTCTTTATGATGTTATGAGAACCGAGTCTGATAAATACTCCACATACGCGGAATATGCACGTAGATCATTGTTACGCTTACGTATTGTCAAAGGACTAAGCAGTGAATTGTTAACTGCGATTATAATACGCGGAATATCTGACCCACAAATACGGGCTACCGCCACAAATGCAAAATTATCGCCCGAAACAATAGTGGAGTTCTTGTCAAACTTTGTTAAACCTAACATTTCTCATTATGACGTGACTAAGAAAAACTACCCTCACATGTCCAATCGAAATAATAAATTTTTTTAAAAAACGAGATTATCCAAATAACAAACAAAATATTAGGTGTTACGAATGTCAGCAATTCGGTCATAAAAGTGTAAACTGTCCAAAGAAATCAAAATTAATTTCTAACAATAGTGCTGCCACACCGCCTGCTACTTCAGCGCTAATAGAAAAATGCACTTTTTGTAAAAAACTTGGCCATTCTGAGAGTAGGTGTTTTACTAAGGAACGGGTAGATTCTAGAAACAAAAATGGTGTTAATTTTTGTCGAGACAACGAAGATATGTCGAAAAATCAGGACGTTATCACTGCAGTAATATCCGGTATACCGGTAGATGTTTTGATTGACAGTGGCTCGTGTATTTCGTTGTTGTCTTCGGACTTGGTTAAACATTTTTCGGCTCGTATAAAGCCAACTTTCCAGTTACTTCGCGGTTTAGGGGGCAGGGAGGTAGCTGCACGATCTTTCGTCACTTTGCCAATTGAATTGAACGATATTACGTTGGAGGTTGACTTTTATATTGTAGATAGCTGTCATTTGAACGTCCCTGTGATTATAGGTACGGATGTTTTGAATAGGAAAGGTGTAGCGTATATTAGAACCAGTGATAGTCAACGTATTGTTCATAGTGACATCTTAGACGTCTTACATGTAGATAAAAGTCCTCTTTGCGAAAAATTGAACTCGCCAGCCTCCGGCGAAGACAGACAGAGTCTACTCACTGTGCTTGAGAAATATTCAAATTATTTTCTGAGTGGTACAGCTACCACCACTGTCAAAGATAGTGAGATGCAAATTAACTTAACTAGTGATATACCGGTATACTATCGTCCGTATAAGATGTCGCATGACGAAAAGTTGCGAGTCCGGTCTATAGTTAATGATCTACTCGAGAAAGGAATTATAAGAGAGTCCGAATCAGCATATGCAAGCCCGGTCTTGCTAGTCAAAAAGAAAGACGGTAGTGATAGAATGGTGGTTGACTATAGAGCGCTTAATCAAATAACTGTTAAGGTTAGACATCCACTCCCGTTGATCAATGATCACATAGACCGGCTAGGTAAAGCCAAATTCTTTAGCGCACTTGACATGGTTTCTGGTTTCTTGCAACTGAGGGTTAGCGAGGAGTCTATTCCCAAGACCGCATTCGTTACGCCTGAAGGACACTACGAATATTGCAAAATGCCTTACGGCCTTGCTAACGCTCCTGTTATTTATCAGAAAACCATCTCAAAAACGCTAAAACCCTTCATAGAAGCGGGAAAAGTGCTAGTTTATATCGACGATGTGTTGCTTCTGTCAGATTCGGTTGAAGAAAACCTTGTTTTACTCGATTCTGTGTTAAAAACTTTAACTCAAGCTGGTTTTTCAATCAATCTTAAGAAATGCACTTTTCTTACTAATGAAGTGGAATACCTAGGTAGGGTGATACGTCAAGGTCAGGTACGACCGAGCAAATATAAAATAGAGGCCCTAGTTAAATCACCGCGACCCAACTCGGTCAAGCAAGTTCGCCAGTTCCTGGGCTTGGCGGGATATTTCCGCCGATACATACCCGATTACGCGGTTAAAACGGCATGTATAGCTAGCCTTACTAGGAAAGGAGCTATCTTCCATTGGGGAGACGAACAAGAAAGCGCTCGTCAAAAAATTATTGCCCTATTGACTGACGAGCCTGTATTGGCTATCTTCGACCCTGAGTTGCCAACCGAACTACACACAGACGCTAGTTCGATTGGTTACGGCGGAATTTTAATGCAAACACAGAAGGACGGTCGTAGGAAGGTAGTTGCATATTTTAGTAAGTTAACGGTCGGTGCGGAATCTAAATATCACAGCTATGAGTTGGAAACCTTGGCAGTGGTCAAGTCGTTGCAACATTTCCGTCAGTATTTAATTGGTAAAGATTTTAAAATAATAACTGATTGCAACGCCTTAAAAATGACACAGCGAAAAAAGGATCTCCAACCCAGAGTTGCGAGATGGTGGATTTACATGCAGGATTTTAGCTTTAGTCTAGAGTACCGTAAAGGAATTCTAATGTCCCATGTAGACTACTTGAGTCGAAATCCCGTAAACGTAGTTGACGTGGTTGGGAGACCTACAAATTGGGCACAAGTGGCGCAGACAGGTGATGAGGAAACCCTGTCATTGATAGAAAAGTTGAATAATGGCGAGCTAGATAATTCGCGTTATGTCAAGCGTAATGACCTTCTGTATTACAAGTACGAAAAACTAGGCGAAGGTACACGATATTTGTGTTATGTTCCGAGAGCGTTTCGCTTAAGTTTGTTGCGCGTCTTCCACGACGAGCATGAGCACTTAGGAGTAGACAAAACTATTGAGTTGATTCTCTGTCACTTTTGGTTCCCGGGTATGAGACAGTTCGTCACTAAGTACGTGACGCATTGCGTGGTCTGCATCTCGCACAAACATGTCCCTCGCGCGCCGTTACAACCTATAACTTCGTGGCAGAAGGCCCCGGTACCGTTCGATACTATACATGCTGACGTTCTTGGTCCGCTACCTGAGTGTGAAGGTTATAAGCACGTACTTATTATAGTAGACGGATACACAAAATATTGCCTATTGTATAGCCTGTACACACAAGACCGTTTAGAGCTCAAGCGTGTCATGACTCAGATAATTTCCCTATTTGGTACCTTTAAGCGATTAGTATGTGATCGAAGTCGAATGTTCGATAATCGCGAATTCATCGATTGGATAACTAGGTTTGGAGTCGAGGTACACTTTATCACTCCCGAAATGCACCAGGAAAATGGCCAGGTTGAGAGATATTGTCGTACGGTTCTCAACATGATTCGTATAGAAGTAAATTATAACAAGAAAGACTGGCCTAAGGTTTTGTGGAAGTTACAACTAGTTTTGAATATAACAAAACACAAAACGACTTCATGTTCGGCTCTCAACTTGTTGATTGGTTCCGATACAACCACTCCCTCTATAAATGCGCTTATTAGGGACATCACATGTGAAGGTACCAACCCAAATAGACAGGCCATGCGAGAGTTACGGCGACAGCGTGCAGAGACGCTCATAAATGAAAATAGGGAGAAACAGGATTCTCGTGTAAACAAGGATAGGAATTCCCCTAAGACTTTTGCGATTAACGATTTTGTTTATGTAATTAAGAATTCTCAAAGTACCGGCAAACTTGATTGTGGCATGAGAGGACCATATAAGGTTATTAAGGTTTTGCCGAATGATAGGTATGAACTTAAACTGCTGACTGGCTCTTATGGAAAGACTAGTCAGGCAGCAGCGGGGTATATGGTACTATGGCGAGGAGAATGGACTCCTGACACTTGCGCTCGATTTTTTGAAAGTTAGTGCTGTGTGTTACCTAATTATTTTACGATACAAATTTTATTTGTTTAAAAATAACGTGTGGTGTTTTCTAGACAATATACCAAGAACAGTTTTCATTATTGTGAACTACGTTTGTAGTGTGATATGTATTGGAAGAGACCCATGTAAAGCCTTAGTGTATGAGGTTCTGGGGTGACCAAACGTGTGTCGTACCATACTGCTTGTGTTAAGAGTGTGGCGTGGAGGTATTAGGTTGCGTTAGTGGGGGCCCACACTAACTAGAGACCTGCGTAAATCCTTCAGTGTTCATAGGTATCTGGCTGACCGGTTAGAGACTGGAGTAAAGCCTTCCATGTTATGGTTGAGGTATCTGGTTGCGCTGGAAGAGGCCTAAGTAAACCCTATGTGTTCCTCGGTAACATGTTGTCTAGTTTGTACCACAGCTATCTTAAACAAATTTCTAAACATTCGAGGTTAAGATGTTTCCAATATAATGTCCTAAGATTTATGTGACTATTTCAGCTTGCAACGAGAATGAAGCCAGCGACGTGGAAGCTGGTCCATCTTCGGCACCTTCGTGAGGCCGCGAGGTCGCTGCCCCGTCAGGAGAGGCCGTGTTAGAAGTGAGATCACCCCCTCCCGAAGACACTGTGCGACGGGCCTATATAAAGCCGTGCACGCCCATTTCAAGCTCTCTCTCCGTTACCAACCGCCGTGGAAGAAACATCTAATCAGAAACTCTGCCCGATTTACCGTCGATTGCTAATTTAATTATTTTTAAAAGTATTGTTTAGTTTGTTAAGCCAATAAATCTTTTTTTTAAAGTAAAATCGTCGTCATTTATAAGAGTATTTAGAGTAAGTAGGCTTAGTCTTTCTAAACTGTTTAAAACTAGAACTAACTATAATTTTGCGCAGGTAATATGATCGCACTCCGACATGTACTTAGCTTTTGAGTAATGATTTTTGTAATATAACAATCAAATAGAGAGACAATGTTAAGAAGCCTTTGACTGCGGAAACGTTAATTATTATTATAAAGAATAATAGTGAGAAATACGTGACTGGTTTCACGACTTTTAAAATTGCAACGACTGCTAATTTATACAAGCATTTCTGCAAAAAATATGCATATAAATATTTTTTCCGAATATTATCATTACAAGTCATTTTATTTAGATATTGCCGAGTAGCATATTAGATACTTAATAGCAGCTCAACTTTTAGAATATTTGGGAGAGAGCCATCAACTGAGATATCGTATTCATAATCAGAGCAACCTGACCGGGGTAAGACATCCTAACAGAAGATCACAGATGGAATAGGAATGCTCACTAAGGATCATTAGCATTGATTAATGCCGTTCAAGCTGGTAAGAAATCTAATTTTGCCTGCTATCATGACTTGGGATGTACAGTGTAAATTATTGTAAAAAAATTTAAACAAAATATGACGTAGTTGCGTGTGCGCAATGCGTGTGTTGTGTTAGCACACCGCACCGGCGCGACGCGACGCTACTCGTGAGATCTTGATCCTGACACTGTATTGTTGAGCGTGAGAGCGGATGTTCTCCAAAAAAATGCGCTTAGCTCGCTGGTACACTGGCCACACGCCATGCTTGCAACTATACTAAGTAGGTATATATATAACCTACAGCGAAATCAGCTTGCATAGAATAGGTAAAATCTGATTGAATTCCTTTTTCACGAACCTTATGTAATTATGCATGGATAAAAATGTATGATGTTCTAAAACATCAACATTAAAGCACGTGTGGGCCAAGTACCCCTGTGCGATAGTTCACATGTTGGCACTCACACACTTGCAAACCTTCGACACGTTTATATCGGTTGGTACCGATACAAAACCCTTCTAGAAGATTCCTGAACTCTTATTGATTTACCACTGATTGTAATATCTCAGCTAACCCCTTCAGGTATCCTCCTGGGACGGCGAGAGCTAAAGTCATATTTTTTTAATTATCTGAACCCGGCTTTGTCACCCGCGTAGACTTAAATTCATGGAAATTTCTAATGCTTTATTAAATAAAAGAAGCCTTAGTTTACTCCTTGTTTCATCAGCTATCATTTAGCGTTAAAAATTCGGTTGTGGTTTCAGAGATTAGTCGAAACAAACAGACTGACAGAAAGACAAAGAAAAATTTTGTGAATAGTTATAAAATTAGGAATTAGAAGCAAACACTTCTATTAAATTTATCTGTATGCAGTTAATAATCGATTACTTTCTTCCTTTCGCAGTGTGAGGGTTAAACCGTTTGTTTTAATTAATATCAAATCAAGTATAGCGAACCCCACGTATGGTGGAGCCCCAAGGTGCGGGTCACGTGTGTTGATCAGTGGAAGGCAACAGGTGCGGCCAGACGAGGGCGAGCCGGATGTGGCCAGGGGTGGCTCGCCTACACACCACCACCCGCTATTGCCTATTGCGCGCACACCTAGCGGTATTGTGGTATTCAAAAATATTTGTATTTTCATTTCATGGTTACACCCCATTGCTAATCATGTTGCACCTTCCTCGTGATGTATCCATGCAATATATCTAATGTCTGCAATCTACATCATAATTTTCTACAGAAAATATTTTGTACAACAATAAGAGCAAATAAAAAAAATTAGGCAATTAAGTATAGAATAATACAAAAATAATAGTTTTTTTTTAATTTCATAGGTCCACACCATCATCACCATCCTCCTGCCCTTATCCCATATTATTGGGGGTCGGCGGTATTTATTTCTATCAACTATCATATCTGTATTCACTCCCATTCTAGCAATATCATCTTTCACACAATCCATCCATCGTGTCTTAGGTCTTCCTTTCCACTAGTTCATAGTTCCGCACCATTGCCAAAAAAAACATGTTGTTAATTCCACGTGATACATATATCTAATGACTACAATCCACGTAATCATTTACTTTAAAAACAAAGTGCACATAAATAAATAAATCACGTTGATTACAGCAACATAGCCCGAAGATGAATGTAAGCGGCGAGGTACTTCAATTTATACTATATATAATAACACAGAAATTCATATCACTCTCTGATGAAGTTTAATGTTTATATTTTATAATTATAAATTACTAATTAATGTTCGTCGGTCAGGTGGCCGAGCACGTGGATATCTCCTCCTACACTTGTGTCCACATCACTCCATTATGTATTCCTTATTATATTCATCATATTTTATCATTCGATTCATAATTAATAGGTTGGTAAGTATTTTACTCTGATACATATGTTTTATGGTAATAAACATATGTACTTAGCTAGCCATTGCTTAAGTCTTAGTATATACACCCATAAATCTTACGATCCTACCTAATCTGACGTGTGTAGTAGTTTTGTACCCTTCTTAAACTATAATCTTAGGTTAATAATATATTTGTTTAGGCGGACATTTTTGGCACAAAGCACCGACTGATGGTATCTACATACATATAAAAAAAGAATCCCTTAATTTTGTTAATTTGTTCATCGTTATAGGTACTTAGATACTATTTATTTATGTGGTAAAGTGTTGTTGTAAGAAGTTACTAAATATCGATATTTATTGGATGATAAGTGAAATATAGGTAATACAATGCATGAACATTATTTTTATTGTAAAATTTAATAATAAAAAAAAGATATCATATATTTGTAATATTAACGAAGAAAAATTTAGGCTGAGGGCTTGTCTCTACAGAATGCAATGGTGTAAAGAGGCTGAGGGCCCCACCAGCAACGTGGTACCTATAGCAGGCGCCGTTGTCTGAAGGATATGAAGCAATGTCACGGTCGACACCCAGTTTATGCTCGAGTATGAAGTGTGTTATGAGTTATAGCGTGTGTAGTGTGTACCCAACAATGGCGGCGTAGTAAACATATGCCCACGCCGCCCCCGCGCGGGATGACAGTATGCTAATTATAATAATATATAATTGGTACCCGGATGCAATAACAAATAAACAAATGACACCCAATGGTCAGGGCGCTGCCACGTGCTTCTTGCACCTACACACTATCTATACAATAAAGGTAACTCTTGATACACTAAAGCAAGAAAGGCTTAGATGTCTAAACTGAGAACTGGTGTCTAAAATCAATTTAGTACGTGTACCGTTGAACTAACTGCGAAGGTTTGACCACGTGAGTGGTTAACGCCTGACAACATTAATTAGCAAATACACAATATGTCGTATCGTATCAGCGAGCCATGAAAAGCGTTATCTTTAAGGAAGCAACACGTTTATGATGTATTTATTGTTGCGAATCTAATTATGTTATTTCCTTTCATAGTGTTTTAGATCAGTAGGTTAGATGGCTGCATAAATGCACGCTGGTACCCCCTTTTCCTCTTCATAAGACACTGAATATGTAGGTACATACGTATTACCTAAAATATTCCGTCCGCAAAAAGGTCACATCATGCAGGACAGAAAACCTGCCGTGTATGCATAATTCATCGTTCCCATTTAGTGTGAAAGCTCCCCGGGCGTGTCCCGGCTGCGAGCCAGCGTGTGTCAAGTGGTCCGGGATCGGGACCAGGCCACGAGGGTCATACTGAATCTTTTTGCTGACACACGAAACACCATTTTGCTGTCTGTCATTTTGCTGAATAGAAAAGTCCATGCAAATATGTTTTTTGTTACTGAAAGTAAATATCTACATACCTACGTGTTATGTATCATAAGTACTCTAAAATGTTGGTCCGGTCTAATGCGATGCATCAAAATGTCTAAATACCTACCGGTGCCATTCTCACGTAGATAAGTATGTGTATGTACGTTCACCAAGTATTTCAAATAAACTCAAGAGTTAAACTTCATCTGCAGTCATCAATCCTGTACAGAGTAATCCCATAACTAAGCAGCGGCGCGGCGCGGAGCGAGTGTGTCTAGGAATGTTATATAGCTTCGATATACCCAATAGTAGGGACCGTGGAACCGCAATGCAGGAGTTTGAATGCAAAGGCATTTTTCTGCCTCATTTTTTCGTTTTTATACTTCGTGGTTGGATGATAGCCAAACCAATTTATTTATGTACCCTTCAGTTATTTGCTTGTCAATCAATGCAGTGATTGCGGCTGGCGCGTCGGTCGGCGCTACTACTTCCTACTAGTCGGGATTTACCTACCTAGGTATTACTTATGTAAGTATTTTATTTCCTTCGTCAATACTATACTACTATACAAATATTATAAATACAGCGTCATTTATAAATGAATTGGTTTACTTAATTCGTAATACTTAATCCGTTACATCATTTGAAGTAGTGACTTATTAGTCCAATCGAGTAAGTACAGAAACTCAAATGGTGCGTTATTAGCATAGTATTGGTATCATTTATTGGTCGACCTCGAGGGGAACAATTACCTCACTGCCTTGCACCACCAGGCACAATCACACGCTAAGGACATAAGTACCTACACTCTCGCTGGTTGGTACGTAAGGAGGGATGAGGCTGGAGAACGAGATACGTGTGTTGGATTGGACTTCATTGAACTTATAATAAGAAGAAATAGCGGTCTCTACCAAGACGTTTTTATAAAAACTTAGGTAAATACAATAATTTCACTCGACGTGCTATACAATGAAGGAAAACTTCGTGAGATAACCTGCGTAAGATTGATAATTAATTCAAATATATAGTGTCCGAGACGGCGATGGACTCATCCTCTGCACCGTTGCCACTTAATCATATTTATTTCATAGTTACAATACCTCTTACTCCTACGGCGACCTTTATATTTTTTATTATAATAATATAATTTCAGTAAGCCTGTTTAGGTAAGCATGGTAAAAATGAGACACAATTTTTTTTGCAATGTGAAGAAAATTCTAAAAAAAAATATTGTATAGTTGTATATATCTTATGAGTTATGATTAGTTAGCTCCATACCGTGCAAATAAAAAATGGTAGTAATGGTTTTTTAACCTAATAATAAAAATAGCTTAGTGGCAATATACACATTGCTGTGCCCTAACAGGGTTGTTAGACATAAGTAATTACCACCACTATAAGTAATTAAGTTTATATTGTGTGTAATATGAAACGAACTTGCAATAAAGTTATGAATATAAATATGATTTTTATCTGTGTCACATAGATCGTAGCATGTAGCAAACGGTGGTGCCTGCCTACCCCCATGGGATACAAGCGTTAACATATCTATGTATGTACATAGATAAAAGTAAAAGACTGTCAAATGTCACATCATTACGTCAAGTATGTCACTCACGTCACGTACCTTGCTTGCCTACAGCAATTGTAGCTGTCAAATGAGCTAACCGCGTAAACCTTAAAAGTTGGAATTTTCCATGATTTACCTAATATAAATTACTGAAAACAGCATTAAGACATCAATCACGATGTTTGCTAAGCCCTACAAATTAAAATCCAACAACACCCTGAAGAATTCTGAGAAGTAATATAGCTTAAGTTGTGTACGTTCTCGAGGTCGCACTTCTATCCATATTACAGTAAAATAAGGATACTTTTGCAGGAAGCATCTTATACAGCGTGTGCAAGAAGAGTTCCCGCAGGCTTCTGAAGAGAAGATTAAAGAAATAGTGTCAGTGAAGTCGACATGTATTTGTATGAAGTTGGTGTTGCACAGTGGGGAGACGGTGAACGTGTACGCGGTGGAGGGCACTCCGATGATCATAGAGCAGGAGCAGGGGCTCGTGCCCACCGTGTGCGCGCTCTGGAAGGTGCCCGATCTCGTGCCCACGCTCACTATACACAGTCCTGTGCTGCCCAAGGTTGGTTTGACTTCACACAAACAACAAATTTAATTAGCATATATAGAAGGTACATTTGTCGTTTCGCTAAGTCAAGTGCGTCATCCAGACATGCTCAAAGGGTAAAACTGGCTGAATCTGCCAGTGCCTTATATCCATTGAGGAGCAGATAGTAATAAAAAAAATATTGTTATTCATGAGTCAAAGTTTTTAGAAGAATGAGTGCTTAAAATATTTTTTCAGGTGCTTGGTGGTGCCCCACTGTATCTACCAGGTGTGGTGATCCCTGAGGCAGGTGCAGGGTTCCCAATGTTCCAGAGAGGCAGCATCATAGCCATGTGCACCAATGACAACAGTGCTGCTGGCATTGTAGGCCGGGCCACTATGTCTAGTGCTGACATGCTGCTTAGGACTGCGTATGTTACCCATATGTGTTTATTTAATCATACTACAGTGTCTCTGTAAAAGAGCAATTGTTATTTTTTTGCCTTATCTTGCTCCGTCAAAGCAGTCTTCGCAATCCCAACCCAGCTGTGAAATGTATAATACTTAATATTGTATTTTTTGTTATTCTGGTGATTTGAAATTACTTTGTAAAAAGTCTAAGTAAAATTATAAAAAAAATTATGAATATATAAATTTCCAATAAGTTTTTATAGTCTCTAAAAAATGAAAATGTAACAGCTTCCGAAAACTGGTCTAGCCCAGATTACCAACCTTCCTCAAAAAAGTGGATATGAAGGTCAGCTTGCAGTTACCATGGATAAAAATTCAGGTGATTACCACATCAATTTGAATCAAGTGCTGACCCGAATAATGTATGGGATAAGGCCGGGGAGATGATGATAATGATGGATCTGCAAAATATTAGAACTACCATCCATTCACCAAGATTGTTGGCTGTAGGGGCGTGTGTTTGGAGACTCTCCACGTGGTGGGTGATCAGCTGTGCAAGGACGAGCGGCTGGCCCAGGTGACCAGGCCACGGGAGAAGCCTCCCGTTTGTCAAGACATCACCAATGTCACCACACAACTAACGCAGGTACATCGCTATACAATGATATGTCTCCTGATGACATGGCAACAAGTTCCCTTAGTATTTCCACCTCTGATTTGATCAACTAAGGCTAGTTTCGAACCAGTGGTCAGTTCTTGGACATTCTTAAGTGCCTTACTAGGTCTTAAATTAAATAAATCATTTTCATAATGTAACATGATATACCTGGCCCCCTTTGACATCTTCGAAACATAACCATTATGTCCATACAAAAGCAGCCTTAATATTAGAAAGTAATTATTGAGTTTATTTGTTGTCAGTTACAGCTGAATTTGAAACCTGAGCGCGACGAGTGGCCGACCCTGGGCAAGCGCGTCCCTCCCGCGCCCAACGAGCCGCGGCTCATCCCTGCCTCCACACCACCACACGCACACAACACACAGACACACCAACAGGACACAAAGGCATCCACGGAAGATGTACAGGACACGCCGCAAACAGGTGATATAGTCATATTATTTATCCTCATTATTCATTCCTTGAATAAAAGGAGGCTCTTCTAAGTGACAAGATCATATTTATTTTATTAAATATTTTGTTAACTCTGCCCAAATATAGGGTCTATACTTTTAGACAGTTTTGTCATAGAGTATCAGGGTTGTACATAAATTTAAAAAACCATTTTCGTTACTTACTATTTATTTTGTTTAAGTGTAGCTGTTAGAGGTAGAAGGTTCAATGCTTATTGTGGAATACAAGAAAATACATATTTTTGTTTTAAAATTAAATTCTAGTAACTATAATGCCTCAAATTTCAATAATTAAAAAATTATTTTAATTTACATATTTTTTATTGAGAAATGAGCCCTGAACAATAAAATGTATCTTGCTGTATTTATAATGTGAATGGTTGGTTTTAGAGCAGCCATTAGAGGAGAATAGTGATGGTGTGGAGGGAGGTGCTCCGGAGGACATGGAGGGCCTGCTGCAGTGGTGCCTGCTGGGCTTCCTCAAGAAGGACGGGAAGCACATTGAGCTGCCCATCAAGACCAGCTTGCTGTACAGGTGACCACAACACTACAACAAAGTGGCTAAGATTTATACTCTTTAAATAGAGTTATCAAGTAAAGTTGAAAATCACAGTGGGTAACTCATTCGAGCAACATCCTGTGAAATACACCCATAGTGAAATGAGACCCTTTGGGTTCTAAAGGATTATTTTGGGATGTTAATGTATAGTTCAATTAAAATAAGCGTAATTGTAGGCTATATAAATCTGTTTGTCGCAAACTAGCTTGTAGGTATTTATTGTATATAGATGCAGTCACGAGTTATGAGCGCTGGCCTTGAGTGCACAGTATTAATTATTTAAGTTTTGTATGGAGCGATCCATAGCGAACAGTTATTAAAGCGAATACAGCTAAAACAGTTCCCACTATTTTTAGGAAAAAATTATATATAATAAAAGGAATAAAATTCTAATTTATTAAAAATGAGTGTTAAGCATTGAAATCTAATATTTAGACGTATCAGTAGAGTTTGTATACACCGACCAACAGATGGCGCTAGGCGGCCTCTAAAACCGCAAAACAAGGATGGAAAAAAATCGATGCATGAAGTAGGATCACGAGCGCAGTTGGCAGAGGTTGTGGGTTCAAGTCCCGCCTTATGTACGTATTTTTACTGACCATTTCTGAGAACCTGTACTTAATACTGTAAAAAGAGGCCAGATCCATTCAATACTTGTATGAGACGACGCAGCAAGTATAATACGGTAGCAAATTCGTAATAAGATACAGTTCCCTCTACACTTAGATACAACTGACGTCGATTACAATTAACTCTGCAATGGAGCTCTCGTATGAGTGATGGGTGTGTGGTTGTTGTCAGGAACTACCTGATACCGCTGTGCCCCGCGGGACGGACACTGGACGTCAAGAAGTCTTCCTACAAGAAGATGAGCAAGTTCCTGGAAGCGATGCAACAGGTCATATACATGCAATACAATCATTCTCATCTATCCTTAAACTAACAAAGCTATCATTATGATATGCCATGAGTTTCCTTTCTAGATACTTTGCTTAAGTCACATTCTTATATGATGCCCACTGCGTCCGGAATAATATCAATCAACCTCAATGCATACATGGTTACTCTAAATGTATAGATGCTCTAAGCTTATATACTGATATTTCGTTTTGTCCTGAGCTCAGATGTAATATCTCCGAAGATATTCAGGGGCAATGTTTATAATTTCACCCTATACCTACTAAACGTAACCCTTGTATAATTGTTTCCTTAATTTTTAGGAAGGTCTAATAGAAGTTCGCGAGATCGAGAAGGGAGTGGATGCGGTGGTGGCCGTGCAGCCCTCCCACCCTCTCGTGAGGGCCCACGTGGCTCCCTCCCCTCCCTCACCTCCCTCGCATCCCTCCCTCACTCCCACTCACACCTACCACCCCCCGCAGGTGAGGGAGATGTACTGCGTCACGGCCGCTGTCGTGGATCTCTTCGCACCTGTCAAGTGAGTGTTCCCTCAAAGCGATTTCAATTCAAGGTTTTCAAAGTTAAGTCATCACCTCAAGGATGAAGGAACATCGTGTGGTTACCGACATACGACTGTGGATAAATTTACATATATACGAGTACCCGTGTTGTATTTGTAATAAAATAGAATGTACAAGCCTTCTGGCTAAGTTACATGCGCGATCTTCGCAGACGGTGTGATGACACCTGTCACAGTGACAGGTGAAGCACATCTGTTATTGTTACTTTGTTGGAAAACGTGAAGCAATGACGTCACAATGATTGTATGTGAATATTTCCAGGAAGGGCACGGCTCTGACGCCTGCCGAAGTGCGCTCCACTCTCACGGAGTACGTCCGCGGCCGAGGCCTCGCGCGGGACAGCGGCGCCCTCGCCCTCGACCGGCTGCTCGCCGCCATCCTCCAACAACCTGAACAGGTCACTAAACACCATGTAATCCAGCCATTATCAATCGCTTGATTCAAATATGACATAAAAGATTTAAAAAAAAATGGCAATGCTAAAATCTATTTTCTTATGTAACTACGGTGGCTAACAGGTATACAGCGGAAATGTCTCATGGTCAGCCTTAAAAAATATCTTCTAATATAAGGTGGGCAAATGTACAATGGACCTGTATACATTTTAGTTGCATTAAATTTGGAAGAGTGAATAATTGGGGAGTAAGTATGTAATCTGCAGTGTAATATCTCAGGCATGTGTGAAGTGGGAGCCAGTGATGAGCGGCGTGCAGGCGAGGATGACGCCGGCCACCGAGATGACGTTCAGTGACGGCTCCACCGTCCTCAGCAAGGCCAAGCTGGAACCCATCGCCATGAACGTCGTCACACGCAGCGGCAATAAGAAGGTACCACAACCACATCCTACTACAATGGATGAACTACTAGAAACATCTTGGACTAAAACAATCCATTCCTTTTGAAATCCGTATCTCAAAAGGACTATCTTATGCATTGTTTTGTATGAAAGGTTTAAGTGTTACTTGCAGGAACTCAACACCAAAATCATTGTTTTTAATTTGACAACCAGGAAAGCATAAACAACTCCCATTCATGAACACCTTAAAAATGTCATCCTAATTATCTACAAATATCATAATTTTGAGAAGAATCTAGAAGAGCCTGTTATAAATGCATGTGCAGGTGACGTTGGTGTCAAACCTGGAGTCGTTCGGGTTCCGTCTGGGCGAGCTGAGCTCGGAGTGCCAGCGCGCCGTGGCCGCGGCCTGCGGCGTGTCGCGCGCGCCGGGGGCCAAGGCCGACCAGCTCATGCTGCAGGGAGACCAGGTACACCCACTCTCCTTACCTCAACTACACCTTTGTTATCTAAACTACCTACCTACTCGTTAAATGTAACAATTAACATACTAACTCAAATTTACCTGAATATCAAGTTAGTATAACTATAAAAATAACTAAATAATGGATATGAAAAGTAATATAGACACAAAAAAAATACATAAAAAAACTAACTTAAAAAAAATACCTGTCCATCTGTTTGTTTTGGCTAATCTTTGAAACGGCTGGATCGATTTAAACGGGACTAATACTGGCAGATAGCTGATGTTTCAATGCGTAACAAAGGCTACTTCTAATTAAGAAAACGTATTAGGGTTCCGCGAAATAAAGGATGAAACTAAATATACGCGGGTAAATCCGCGGGGCACAGCTAATAAATAAATAAAATCCTCTAAATAATGAGGATCTATCGAAAAAGTAGTAGAACTATGTAACAAGACAGCTGTCTATCGAAGAGCAACATTATATCAAACTTTTATTCTATTCATAGATTAGCACACATGATAAAGTATATCCATTGTTATTATAGACGCACTTCATGGCCAAGCTGTTGATAGAAAAATACGGACTGCCCAAAAAGTTCGTGGAGGGCGCCGACAAAGCTCTCAAGAAGAAGAAGTGACTCCAGCCTCCTGTACACTCTACTAGTGAACAGACTACTCGTGAACCGCGATATATCGCTCAGTGACACAATAACATTATATATGCCATCAATGTGGTCAGAACCAAACTCAGCTGGTTCACACACTAACCCCTCTTTCCCCATTAGTTATCAATGTACTGTATATACATGATGAAATCAAATAAATAGAGTATGACTCAGACTCAGGTTTTAATACTCGTAATGGAACTCTATGCAGCATTGACCATGTATGAATGTATGGACACTTCAGTTGGGTATTCATATCACTCTAGCATCTGTTTCTCATACCAAAATAAGTCCTTTATTTTAATTATCAAATTAATTATAAATTTATTGTTGATACAATAAGCATGTCAGCATAAATAAGAAAAATAAATAAATGTGAAATAAATATTATCAATTGAACATCACAAGTTGACAACATAAATTTAAAGAATACCGGTATTACAGTATAATAGTGTGTGCTAGACATGTGGGCAGTGATTGTGTGATGACAAATAAAACAGCAAATGAGGTTTTTATACTTTATTTTATTTATCATTAATTAACTTACCCTACAATTAAAATATAGACAAATGCCTCGGCGAGGTAATTGATAAAATATCAAGTCAAATATACACACAATATGGCAGCACAATAAAAACATGATTTTAGTTAAAATTAAAGTAAATATTATATTCAATTAGAATCTAAGTTTTTATAATCTCAAGGTGGAAGACGCTTAGACTACAAAATTATATTGCAAATATACATATCAAATGATATAATAACTAGATCTCTCTTTAGACGTAAGTTATAAAAGTAACTAGGTATGTATTAATTAAATTAGGCTAAAACTATGTTTATTGTTCAGAATGGTAACAATTGCAGCTGATTCTGCTATATAAAATAAGGTATATGCTAATATACCATTTGTATATATTTATTACATTTTAGATGTTTTATACAATAATAATAATATGTATAGTGATACATATGTCTATTCTAGGGTTAGGGTGGGTTGTTGTCCGTATAACATTATACATTCATTATAATAATAATAATAATAATAATAGCCTTTTTATTCCTGAACATAGGGTTACAAGAGGTCCCTAAGTTCGGTTTGCCTTCTGGCATAGGCCTCCTCCAGTTCCTTCCAATGGGTCCTATCCCTTGCCACTCTCAACCAGAGTGGTCCCGCTGTCTGTTTCAAGCCATCTTCCCATCTCCTGACTTGACGACCTCTACTTCTTTTGCCAACTCTTGGTTGCCAGAGGGTAACTTGTTTGCTCCATTTGTCGATGGGGTGGCGCAGCATGTGTCCAGTCCATCTCCATTTTTGGACATCTATCCGGGTAAGGATATCTGTGAGTTTCGTTCTTGTTCTTATGTCTATGTTCCTGACTCTGTCTTTGATTTTTAACCCTAGCATGCTTCTTTCCATGGCACGTTGACACTTTGCTAGCCTTTCCCTGTGATGAAGTGTTAACGACCAAGTTTCACAGCCGTAAGTAAGAGCTGGTAGAATACAGGTCTCAAATGTTTTCTTTTTTATGTGATTGCCTAAATCCTTACTTTTCATAATTTCTTATTTATTTATATTTCATACATTCATTATAATTATTATTTAATATTACATCAAACTACTTAAGTAAAAGCAAGTTTTTATACAAAGACACGAACAATGGAGACTTCAACTTGTTGACAACGGTCTCCTACGCTCATCTAACTATCTGACAAGAAGCTGCAGGAAGCTCATCGTGGCATACCTTACAACTACAACTATTACATAATGCACCACAACCAAAGGCTACTCGCTATTGAACCAATTAATTTACACCATTTATCAAAATCAAGAGATCATCATAGCCTTACAAATCATTACACTTTAGTGGAGGTCTTAAACTTAAATGGGGTCTTGAAAGGCAGCAGCGACTTACGTGATTTAGACTTCTTGACGTGAGGCGTCGCTCCCGGTGTGGGGGGCGGCACCTCGCTCCACGCCGAGGACCGCGAGCTCACCGAGCCCCGCGACGACAGGCTCGACTTGGACGGAGTCTTCCCAATACTGCTCAAGTTAGTTATGTCACTGAATATATTGTTGGTGCCTCGCGCCTGCTTCGAGGGAGACGACTGGCTCCAGCATATTGTAGACCGCTTCTCAGATAACATCTTCTCGGAGTCCAGATACTTAAACTTAGCAATATCCTCACACTTCCGTGGAACTTGGTATCCATCACCATCTACATTGTCCAATTCATAGAATGTCAGTGTGACACTCTCGTCACTCTCCACAAATGGGTTTGGGGCTGTGAAGTGCACTTTCTTTGAGGACAGTTCGGGGAAGATATTGCGACGCGGCATGTTGGCAGCGGTGATCTTAGCAGCTGTTACAATCATGCTGCCATCGCCCGTGTCGGCCGACAACGAACTGTCCATCTCCTCGTAGCCACAGCTCCTCCTGCGGCGGCGCGCCGAGCCCGCGCGGCGCCGGCCACGGCCCGATCGCAGCCGGCCTAGCTCGGGCGGCAAGGTGATTCCGGCACTCCCATCTGCACACACCTCCAGTGGCTCTCTCAGGGGTATTATTTTCGTGGAAGGGCTGTTGACTATCTCCTTGGCGATGAGGTCCCTCTCCCTCATGTTAAGTGAATGCTCGCGCTGGCGCAGTGCCACAAGGCGCGACATCCACTGGTGGCTGAGTGTGTCCTCCGACACCTGGCGGGGCAGGTCACAAGTCAAGCTCTCGGAGCAAGGACGTCTGGAGCACGGCACGTACCCGGGTAGTTCCAGTGCGAGGGCCGCCAGTGTAGGAGAGAGTGAATTTCTATTTGAAGTTGACTGCACAATTTCTTTGTTTGTTATCCGTTTAGGACTGATGTTACAGTATATGGGGCTCTCCGCAGGCTTGGTGTGCTTCCTCGGAAGGGGCTCCACTGGTCTGTACAGCTCACTAGCTTTCTCAGAGTCACACTTGTTAGCCTCCCCAGTGGGAGGTGAATGGTCAAGTGGCACAATAATGTTATCACATTGATTGGTCCGAGATGGCATATTGGGTTGGTTTGCAAGCACCGTGGGGTGATAGAGGACCACTTCGGGGCGCAGCCCTGCGCTCCGGTCGTCGGTGAGAAAGCTGGTGACATCCCTCAAGTCATCACTGTACTGGAATTCTTGTATCTTGTCATCACAGACACCAGGCCAATAACACAACGAGTGCACCAGCTTCCCAACTTGCTGCATAAGGTCTTCGGGGCGTTGGCTATTCTTCAAGTTGAAACAGTCGATGCGTAACTCCCAGCTTTCAACGTTTACAAATACAGACAAGGCAGAGATACATTTGTGCAGCACGAGCGTGTGAGCGCCCTCCAGGGCCTTGCAGGCGCGCGCCAGCGACAGCAGCAGGTGCCATATGAAGCCTTCGGCGACGTACCCGTCCGCGGCCCTGCACGACGCGACCAGCTCTTGGACGCTGCGCCACGAACAGTACTCAAGGACAAAGTACAATGTCTTCGACGGCGAATGCAGTATGGTGTCGTAGTACCGCAGAAGAATATCCGATGAGACTTTACTTATTGTTTTCACTTCGCTAATGACGTTTTGTATTTGATCGTCGGAATAAGCGGAGCAATCGAATGCCTTCCACGCGAATATGTTGTTGGTGACCTTGTGTCTTACTTTATAGAACGTGCCACTGCAAAAAACGTCTAAAACCTGATAATCCTTAATTTTTTCAGACATTTTACAGGATTTATGTAAGCTTTTCTATAATTTTACATTTTTAACCGAAACAAAGCACTCGAACTTTTGAACTCTTTTGAATTTGAACGACTGTTAGGAATATAGTGTGGCCACAACTAAACATCGATGCAAAGAAGTCGATTAATTGTAACGGCTTTTCATGTTTGAATCGATTACTATACCATAAATAATTCCAGTAATATTCCTAGGAATATTTGCAGAACCATGTGTTGTTTTTTATCAATTAAGTAATATTTAACCACCATTCTCATTCAGAAGACCTCAGTACCACACTGTTTGTGCCCCTTGTGAAAACGACTTACATATCAGCATAACTACCTTTTTTTCAATAGCCTACAAAGAATTCAACAATAAAGCAATATTATTACATCATTATGCGTCGCCTTTATTTCCTCTCCTTCCATTGTAGATTTTCATTTGCGTTAATCGCCCTGGTTTGTCCGCTATTAATAATCTTAATTCATTAAGAAAAATAAATTGAACCGTATGTTTGTATTTCCAAACTAGCATTTCACTCGATGTATATTCGAAAGTATTATATACATTGATTTTCTTTGTCCGTCTGTCTGTTTTTTACGACTGTGAAACGGCTTTTATTGGCAGATAGCTGACGTTATATGGAATAACCAAGGCTACTTATTACCTAAAAAAAAAAATAGTTTTTATTTTTAATCCTACGCAAATGAAAACACGAGGCGCAGCTATTCTTGTAATAAATTTTAACAAATTGAAACGAAAGAAAATTATATTAGCATAGCATATTTAGGCTGTGGGTAAAATTCTTGGTTGGTGTTTCTTAATTTAGAGGGAAGAAGATTTAGCTTAACATAATTGATGTTTACAAATATTTGGGCTTAATATATTATATATTATATACTTAATATATTATAGGCTATGTATTTTACTCAACCCCCAATTAAATTTGAAACGACGATTCTCTTCCTTAATTTAAATTAATAAATTCTATCTAGACTCGATTAATATTTTTCGATACTTTACGCATACCCAACCATAGATACAGCCCTAATTTCGTTCAGAAGCGGAATATGTCAAATCGTTCGGAAATTTGAAAATTCTTCGTTACATGTTGTTCAATACCAAGTTTTTTTATGTATAAATAATGTGCTCTGCGTTGCTTGAAATTGATAGAAACAAACTATAATGAATAGCTGAATAGTAGTTTTTGTAACAAACCTATCACCTATGTATAAAACTTACGAATGGCTTTCCTGTGCCACTTATTATACACAAACCATTCGCTTTTGCCAGTCAAGCTTGCTCTCACGGGAAATTTGCGAGTTAAAAGGTAGGATGGAGGTACGTGTGACTGTTCACACACGTTCCGTAATGTATATTTAATTTATTCTGTGGTATACACTTAGCTCTTTTATTTTGTTGTTCTTTGTGCTGCGTAGCCGAGGTACGGGTGCGCCGCGTGTGGCTAAGGCATTCTCTTTTTTATTGCTGTTATCAAGTTAACAGGCGTATCTGGAGTATTCTAATATTAAGTTTGCGTACGCCAGTGTAGGATTTTAAACTTCTTTCAGGGCCAAAATACGTGCTAGGACCAGCCATAGACATATATCTGTGGTGATACGTATTAATACAATTATTTGCCAAATGTATTCGTAACCGCCCAGCAGTTTTTTCATGACGGCGCAATGAACTTCTCTTTGTCCATTGCAATATTCAGGATGGATCATCAGGTGTACGATAATAATAAACCAATAAAAAATTTAAAACATTTTATTAGTGAGTATAAGCGTGAACGCGGCACAGCTGACTAGCGGTTTCCAAACGATGTATCACATGATTCCCTTCAATTCATAATTTAAACAATAAATACAATATAAAGCCAATTAAAATAACACATGTAGTGTCCGAGCAGGCACACACTCACTACACCGTACACAGTGTACTCGAGCCCCGAGCACTGGGACACAGTGGCGCCGTGCTCGGTTGTGCGACATTAGGGCCTACTTACATTACACTAATACCTTACTATAATTATAATACGATATTTACAATATGTGTATAGAAGAATGATTGACTAGATGCCGTGTCTAGGTACAACAATAACAAACCCACCAATGGAACGGTACGAGGTAGCGTCGTTGGTCGCCCCGACTCTGGAATGGAATGGACCGTCTCGCCTTCTTTGGTAACATTTGAACATACGATGCCGACGCATGCACACCATCATACACACACGCACCCACACACACACACACACCACGGCGCTGTCACACGCCCACTGAATTTACAATAATAATTCATTTAAAAGTTTACAATGTTACTAGTTTCCCATAACTTAGTAATTTCAATACATAATTAGTGTAAATCTAATATCACTTGCTCCAATACAAAACAGGTAATCGAAGCACAAAATAAAATTTTACAAAACAACAACAAATGGTAAAATAAAATCTTACAAAACAAACGACAACCTAAAATTGACTAAATGGAACAAAATACAGTTTGAATGCAATCAGTGATGGAGCGGAGTGTCCGCCATGCGGCTCGCTCGGTGCTACTGGCTCCGGCACCGGGACACTACCGGCGCGACCACACACTGACACGGTGCTACTGGCTCCGGCACCGGGACACTACCGGCGCGACCACACACTGACACGGTGCTACTGGCTCCGGCACCGGGACACTACCGGCGCGACCACACACTGACACGGTGCTACTGGCTCCGGCACCGGGACACTACCGGCGCGACCACACACTGACACGGTGCTACTGGCTCCGGCACCGGGACACTACCGGCGCGACCACACACTGACACGGTGCTACTGGCTCCGGCACCGGGACACTACCGGCGCGACCACACACTGACACGGTGCTACTGGCTCCGGCACCGGGACACTACCGGCGCGACCACACACTGACACGGTGCTACTGGCTCCGGCACCGGGACACTACCGGCGCGACCACACACTGACACGGTGCTACTGGCTCCGGCACCGGGACACTACCGGCGCGACCACACACTGACACGGTGCTACTGGCTCCGGCACCGGGACACTACCGGCGCGACCACACACTGACACGGTGCTACTGGCTCCGGCACCGGGACACTACCGGCGCGACCACACACTGACACGGTGCTACTGGCTCCGGCACCGGGACACTACCGGCGCGACCACACACTGACACGGTGCTACTGGCTCCGGCACCGGGACACTACCGGCGCGACCACACACTGACACGGTGCTACTGGCTCCGGCACCGGGACACTACCGGCGCGACCACACACTGACACACACAGCAACACACCCTGGGCTGAGCTGGTCAGCCGGCACTCGGCCATTTTCATTTGAAAATTGCTATACATTTTGTATAGTTTGATAACATAAAGGACCCAGAATGTGGTACTTTATGTAAATATAAAAGCGTCAATTTCCAAAGTAAATACTGGGAAATATCATGAGTGAGATCAACATCGCACCGACCGCAGCGAGGGTCGGTATCCACCACATCCCACACCGTGCTCCCTGTGCGAGCACACCGATACTATATGTTAAATAGATACGGTCCCTGCGCGGGGAGCGGTCGCGGTACTGGAATTTGTGACCAACAAGGTATCCTATCCCACTATTACAAGCATTGGGGCTCCCGCGAGACTATTTACACAAATAGTTACTCGGAACCGCAACGATACCAGTACTTCGTCGAGTGAGCAGCGAAGCAATACAAACTAGTTTACAACTAAAGATTTGGGGAACTCGGCGACGTCTCGGTAGGCGGTGTTACGCGAGGGGTCGTCTCTCGATTCGTATAAAAAGATCTCCTTCGCCCCAATTACGAGGGAGGGCGGTCGGCGCCACACGGTCAATATTGTATCCATCCATCCATACGGTACAACGTATACACACTATAATCGAAGGTAGGCCCGACGAAGTATACACAGCGATAGTTCGTTTAGTGGAAGGAGGAGGAGGACCGTCCGGGGGGCGTCCAGCCTGGCGGCGTGCGGGGGGCAATGTCTCGCATTGCCAGCGCAGCCGCGGCCTACCGCACGCCGGCCGTGCCCAGGCGGTGCGCCGTGGGGGGCCGCGGGGGCCCGCGCGCCGACTTGCGGGGGGCCTCCAGCGCGCGCGCGGGGGCCGGGGCGGGCGCGGGGGGCACGTAGGGCCGCGTGGTGGCGGGCAGCGGCAGCGGCGCCAGGTCCAGCAGGTTGTCGGCGCGCTGCGCGGGGCGGCGCTGGGCGAGGCCCGCGGCGCACGTGGGCCGGCGCCGCCCGCCGCCCGCCAGCGGCCTCACGCGCAGCGGCTCCACCCCACTGCACACACACACACACGTCAGCCCGAGCACCATGTACCCCGTCTGTCGACTCGGCGGCCGCGGGGCCCGCGGTACCTGGGGTCGCGCAGGTCCCAGGTGTCGGTGTCGTCGTTGTAGCGCGCGCGCAGCACGGCGGGCCGGCCGGCGTCGGGCACGAAGCTGTCGGCCACGAGCAGCCGCCGCCGCAGGTCCGCGATCAGCGCCGCCTGCACACGGCACGCCGTACTATATAGGTCGCCCGACGATTTAAACTTGTTTTATCTCCAACTCTTACGCGGTCTCGGGGTCAGATATCGACCATTACTTATCCGAAAATAATGCAGGAATAAAGCGAAGAGCGAATATATAACTCATTATTAAGGAATTATTCGCCGAACGTTTCATGATGTGATATATGTGTCCACGAGTACAATGTAGGAAGTGCACCTGCAGCGCCTCGTGCTCCCTGCGCTCGGCGTCGTGAGCCTCGCGCTGCTCGACCATCTCCTCGCGGAGGCCGGCGTACTTCGCCAGGCACTTCTTCAACCTACACAAACACACAACAATGTACACGAACGCACACACCAATAGCTACAAATATAATTTTGTAATTTCATTTAAATAAATTACAAATACATGTGGTCCCAAAATGCTACCCTACGTTACCCCCAAGAAGAATACTCAGCTGATTAATAAAAATAATCCGGCATAGTATCTACCTGCACCAGGTGATAGGCAATTTCATGTAATCTTAATCCCTTAAAAATGTACTATCACTTACTTATCTAAACCTTGTAATACCTCGGCCAAAATTTCTTTATAGTCCTCGATATAACAAGCACGGAGGTATCAAAGGCCTTAGCTAAAGTTAAAAAGGCAAAAATTTTTAGTCGCCTGGTATGTTGGATAGTGTGAAGGAGCTAAGCCAACAGTATTCCTTCACCGAATGCTTGTGTATTGTCAGATAAGTGTTAGATAATACAGGCTGGCGTACCGCTGCGTCTTGTGGTCGACCTCCTGCCGCAGCGAAGTGAAGGTGCTGCCGACGATGGCGGCCGTCTCCTCCTCCAGCTCGATGCGCTGCTGCATCTCCACCTCCCGCTGCTTTCTCTCCGCGATCTCCTGCTGCCGCTGCGCCAGGATCAGCTGGCTCTCGTTCAGGTCGTTGATCAGGTCCTGTACACACAGTTATACAGGTCACGACTTATAAAGGCTCAGCGAAAATAATTCTGCGCGTATACATATTTTATTCGACACACACACACAGACTCTTAAAATAACTTTGCGATTTCAAGGTCAGCGCTCATGATTGTTGACGGCACCTATACCACTTGTATTACTGCTCAGCTATGGGAGTGCTTTTGGCCGCGCACGAAGGGGATCACGAGCCGGTCCTCGAGCGCCTGTATCTGGTGCTCGGCTCCTGGTACAGTGTGTGGGGTACCTTCCCGCCGCCGCGCACGAGCCGGTCCTCGAGCGCCTGTATCTGGTGCTCCAGCTCGGAGGTGCGGCTCCTCTCCTGCTCGATGCTGCTCTCGGCCAGGATGTGCTCGTGCTCCAGGCTCTCCGTCTCCGCCTCGGACTCCGCTGCAACTTACAACCATACTACATTACGACCTGTATCGCGGGACGTCTCAATATCTAGGTCCGCTGGTTTGAGATCTAACGTTGTGTCGTATGCCATCGGCGCATTTAATCTATTTATTTTAAGGCTGCTGTTATAAATATTGGTAATTTTCCGGTACCATCTTAACGAAGCAGGGATCGAAACTATCCAAATAAGTGGTAGCCAAGATAGAGAACTTTCATACATTATTTAAGTACATGATAATGGCGAATGATTAGCGCAACGTCAACAGCTCGTTTGACATCGTACATTGACTAAATGAGTTATAGCTCGAGACGAAGAATTAAGTATATGATGAATGTAGTAGTGTGTGGTAAGTACCATTATCCTGTGATAGCAGTTGTTTGGGCGCCTTGGGCGGTCTACGCGGCTTCTTGTCCTGGGCCTTCCTCAGCTCGATGAGGGCGCGCAGCCGCTCGATCTCGGCCTGGTACTCGCGCAGCTTGGCGTCCTTGGGGTCCTCGTTGCGCACCGGCTTGTTCTTGATCGCTGCAACACGACATACCGCATCAACTACCACACATACAGTTATTGTGGACCAGAGGTGACACTGTTCCTAGATACACACTAACCACCTAATATGTAGCAGATAATAGAGATTAAGACGTCGGTCCCGGTTGCCAATTTATCATCTTTGGCATTCGTTACAGGTCAGTTGCAGGGATAAAATAGTCTGACAACTGGTTTAACCCAGATCACAGATTTTTCCTCGTTAAAGGGGTTGCTAAGGTCAGATGGCAGTCGCTTTGTATAAAAATCAGGTAATTAGCCACATCGGGTTGAATCAAGTGATGTCCCCAATAATGTATGGGATAAGGCCAGGGAGATGATGATGATGATGATGATGATGAATAAACGCAATAAACCTTTATGTATGAAAAACTAAAATGGTTCTCAATAGTAATAATGGGAAAATAAACGTATTTTACATCATATATTTTGATCAAGCTTAAACGTATGAATGTGTGAAGTTTTGCCAATGTATGAATGCTCATTTTGAAGCGACCTACAACTGCTGCAACTGCTTTCCAACCTTATATTTTATTGAATAGCGTATTATTGTTAGACAGCTGTTGATTTTGCATATAAAAAAAATTGCAATAATTGCATGTGAAGAATTTAGGTTGTCAAATGAGATCCTGCTCCCGTCTCTTGAAGCGCATAGGACTTGTATACGAGGCAGGTGAGAGCAGAGTGTACCGACGTCACGCGACAGACGCCCGGCGGCGCGCGACTACTGACTACAAAGGATCAATTAATTGCCGCCACATGTGCAAACAACACCACAATGATGTATTTTTGGTGTTTGATGTTACTAAAGTACTACCTTGCTCGAATTATAACAGGAATAGTATAATTATTATGAAATCGAAATGTCCAAAACAGTTGAGAACTTACCAATCTTTTACAGAGACAGCAAAGTTTTATGCTATAGTTTTCTAGTATATATTTGAAACTCAAGTGATTGCATGAATGCAGTGATTGAATAAAATGAGATTAACAGTGAAGGAAAACATGCATATGACTGAAATTTAATTCAAAGAAGTCGATGGATTTACTCTCTGTAAAGTTTGCACTTAGTAGTCAATAGGGTGTTGTAATACGTCTAGTTATTTTTTGGGGCACATTAAATAGTAAATATGTGGATATTGGCGTTACCTTTGGCTCTGTGCGCGTACCGCAGTGTGGTGATGGTCTCGTCGTAGTTGTACGACGCAGGGCCAATGTTGGCGATCATGATGGTCTTGCTGTTGCCACCCAGCGAGTCCTGCAGGATGCGCGTCAGCTTCGAGTCCCTGACAACACCCACACACTCATACTTTACGACATTGATACTCAAACTAAAAGCTTTATACTTCTCCCGAGCAGAGTGCTATTCTACTTGAACGCCCCTAGATAATTCAACACCAGAAGGATTTACTGCGCTCTGTACAAACCTATAAATATAATTTACGATTGCATTTTTTTCGCTACCTGAGTGCAGGTAGCGAAAAAAATGCAGGGGAACTGTAAGTGCAGGGGGCAACTGTGGCAAAACGCGGTCACCTGTAGGGCACGTGCGGGCTGTTCTCGGCGAGCGCGGAGATGACGTTCCCGAGCGAGGAGAGCGCCTGATTGATGCGCGAGGCTTCCCGCAGGCGGTCGGCGCTGGCGCCAGTCTTGCGCTGGCGCTCGCTGCCCGCCAGGTCCACCAGGTTCAGCTTGCCCACGCTGCACACACACACACACACACTACACGTTACACTTGCTTTGAAACAACTACATAGATTGCGCTCCGCCTGGTGTAAGGCGACTACTAACGCCCATGGAGACACTTGCAACATCAATGTTTATCACTGAGCGGTGCCAATCGTGTAGACATATTTGTACATTTTTCTCTTTAAACTAGGAAAGTGGCAATAGCATTGCTGATGGTAAGCTGCTACTGCAGCCTATGAACACTTCCTCAAAGAGTGGTGGACTTGATGACTAACTTGGTATATTGTATGTATTTTTATTTTTCTGTATTCACTTCCATTATAACTATATCATCTTCCACACAATCCATCCATCATTCCTTAGGTCGTCCTCTCCCCTTGTAACCATCCACAATCATAAACAAAAAATTTTTGACAACTTGTCCTCAGCCCTCAGCCCATAACATGTCATACAAGATCCAACATAATATCATAATATTTTTTCAAAACATCACACACTGTTCCTTAATCGATATCTAGACAAATTCTACCACTTGATCCACATCCATCAATCTCTACATTAGCCGCCTATTATGATTACGGTCCCTATTTGAACAAGTTGGTTTATCGCATTGTTGCCGATACTTTAATGTATAATTGATAAGTTATGTAAGTTGGTACACGCACAAGGAAGGGAACTACCGCTTTATAACGAGTTGTTGACATGCACTCAATTAATAATTATATCATGACTTAAAGGATCCAAATGTCTGTCCTCTCGATGGAGCTGATGAGCCCACATCCCGCCGGGAGCAGTGGCTCAATGACCCGCATCTCTATTATCCCCTTCCTGATTAACTTCACACCAGTTATACTTTGTTGATCCCACACGAGCGCGACACGAACCAATACTAATGTGTAAGGATCGCGTGTTGGAGTCAACCACCACTCCACACTAATACAAGTGATTGACCACAACGATGGAGCTACGGCCGGAGCTAGAAATATTAAAGGAACTCTCTAAATAACAGATTTTTACTAAATGGTAAAGCATTTCTACTACGGTACTTATGACAGAAAACAATTTTCAGTCTTTTATATATCCGGCTAACCTCCTGAACAGCAGAACAGAGTTTGTTCATGAGATTAAAAACATGTGCAGAGTCCCCACTATCTCGCTGCGCGCTCATAACTAATGACGGCACCTGTAGCTGATGTTACAACATCAAACCAAGGCTAACTTGTTTATTAAAAAAATTGTGGTGTGAGCTATTAGTTTACTAATAAAGTACCTGAGTATTGTTGGATATGCATGCACCCGGTGTTGGATATTAAGTCGGGTGAGAGGATTACCTTCCTACTAAACAGTTGTGTGTTATTGCGATGACCGACCTCACTCAGCCTTGTCAGTGTCAGGGGTCAAGTGCTTGTTAACTTCGGGCACGTGCATCGGTGGACGAAACATTGCCAACTGGGATTTATCATCTTGACAAGATGCCAGTTTCATTAATTAAAAATATATACAGAACCTTCCACTGGAAAATTACGCATAGTTTCTAAAATTGCGAAATGAAGTCAAACATTATTTAATCACTTGGAACAAAGTTAAGCAGGGTCTTAGTTTTAGTTACGCGAAGTGAGTGTAAGAAGTAAGGTGACGATTCATGTCACTATTGAGAAGAGATTTTGAAAACCCTTATATTTCAATATAGACTTTGTTGTGAAAAATTACAATTATAGTAACTAAAAGCACTAATCACTTACTGTTCACACATGTTAAGACGCGATACTCAAACAACGATCTGAGAGTGACACTGTGACACTATCTGCCGTACTTATTAGTAAGTAATGACGATGAAAACTATAATTAATCTACTAATCTCAGTGGTATATTGTCACTCGACGTGGCTCCCTCCGCGCGCACGCGCTACACTATAATATCTGTTCTAATGGAGTGGACATCGCGCTAACAATTTCTCCGACATTTAGAAATTACCTCAACAATTTACCGTCACGGTTTGAATTCTATGTTTAAACTGTGGATAGAGTACATACTAGGTGTGACTCGCGGGTTTTCCCGCGTCAGATAAAAAAAAACCTATGTTACAAATGTCTTCCGCGATGAAAGAACTATTCAACACATTTGTTTTTCCAAATCAAGTAGTTCCTGAGATTAGCGAGTTCAACCAAACAAACAAACTCGTCATATCAAATTAGCTTTATAAATAAGTCGGTTGTTTTATCCACGAAAGGCTGCTAAATAGTGTTATGTCTATTCTCGCCTCTTGAACACACTTATTAGTATTTGTGAGTTGGAATTTGAAGTAGGCAATGAGTAATGGAAGCATTAATCACTTCATTGTGCCTAGATGATACATCACACTCTCTTAATCAGTGAACTCGGTGAACCGTCACTTGATTCTGAATCAGTTCAGCTGAAAATATACCTTGTTGGATCTTGTTTTAACATATTTAATACCAAGGAGTTGTCATGCTAAGTTTGTAATAATTTACTTCTTCGTTGTTCTTTTGTTTATTTACTTACTTCTATCAAATATATAAAATATACAGTCCACTAATAAACATTTCAACACATTTATTTAAATGTTTTAATTAGAAAAGGCTTTTCCAACGTACTTACTCTTCTCTTACTCTTCTGACTCAATGAAGCTAAAAACGTAATATTTGTTGTTTTGCCCAATTAACGAATGTGGTATGAGAAATGATGAAGACAAATCATTATTTTAGATCGCACATTATTATTTGTAGTCAAAAAAGTTTTGCGAATGCGATGCCATGCTAGTTAGTGATTTAGGTACATTACCTACTATCGCTCTACCTCCTTACATTTTATGATATATTTGAATCATTAGCTCAGCTCACATACGAGGCAGTAAACGAAGAAGACACATTATATTTGAATGATAGTACCACTACCAGAGACAAGTGATTTAGGCAACAGTGCACGCATTAAGAGCACAACATCCACTGGTCCACCCACACCGGTGATGGCGTACAATATATGCTGGACGGATAATAACGACTTTAACGAGTATTAGTGCCTAGGTCATGGACACTATATAGTGACATAATCTTCCATCCGCGCTTGTATTATCTCTGCTTCGTATAACTTGTTTACTAACGATTACGTCATATTTGCAAACGTTATTAAATTATCCATAATAGTAATAAATTGTTTCGAGATTATTATAATCGGGTAATGATAATGAACAACAATGGAAATATATGTATAATGAACTAAGACTGAAAAGTCAAAAGTGTTAAATGATGATATGAAAAAACGTAGATTGCAGTGCTTGCACACGAAATTCAAAAGGTTTTGAGGAAGTGTTGCAGTAATGATCACATAAGCGCGTGTTTAGTTTAGCGCGTCGTCGACGAGGAAGCCGGCCGCCCCCGCGCGCCCCGCGACGTGACAATTTTCACACTTTGCGACTAAACGCGAACCAAACATAAACTGTTTACTTAATTATTTACGTTAACTCCCGACTCAATGTTATTTCGTACCATATTTACAGGAACAACGACAGGTCAGCACCATTCGCTGGCGCAGCAGGTTGTGGATTGTTGGCTGTCGGGTTCCTTGTCACTGCGGTTGCTTTAAAGCAATTTACAGCGCAGGATTAACATTATTATATATACACTTCATATAGGCGGCTTGCTGCTACTTAGTTCTCGAAGCGCAGTGCTTTGCCTCCTTAGTCCTACATCCCTCTAGAACTACATTTGTCATGTGCTTTTCAGCTGCCTAGATTACCTGACAGGCTTCATTTGGAAACCTCTTAAAAATTACATACATACTCTCTGAGATAAAACAGAAGATATAGTTGAACAGCGTATTGTTGTAGAGATGGCCGATGGGCGATGGCCGCGGCAGCTGCGTATGGACTGTACCAACCTAAGTGGTGCGGGAGGTCACACGTGTACCGTGTCATGTACTCCGTGCGGAGTGACACTGTCCGCCACCCAACACTAGTGTTTACAACAATGTCTCGTGACACGGACATTACCTCATTATATTCACCGTGGCATTTCCGCTCGTTCGAAGAGCACTCGCCTGTGTGAATTGTACATAAACAATACGAATGTATAATATTCACATTTTGTATGTAATTATATGCTGAATTTAGTTAATTGCTTTGTCTAACATACTACGTACTTAAGTATAATTTTATGAGGTGTAGTACCTTATTAGCATTATTTTACTCTCGCGGAAGGCAACTTAGCACAATGATAAAGGATACATTTACATGTTATGTAAAACGCATGGAGAAAATGAAAATGATTTATTCAGTGTAAGCGCTGCGTTGGGATGCAAGCATTCTGAGAAGAACCGGTAAGAAACTCTTCACTTGGGTATTAAGTTTAACATTTGACTGTGTGTCGTGTCACACCTATTAACACAGTATAACAATATAATATCCTTTGGATTGTATGTAAGACGGCTGTTACAATTTATGTAAGTTGTGTTGCATATGGCACGTGTATGAATGGTTCACTGTATACGAGTCGTAGTGAAAATGGTCAGATGAGTGATGCCCGCTGCCCGTGTCGTCGTGCTATCAATAAAACACGTGTGTCGTCTGCACTCATGGCACGAGCATACACATTAGATACAATCATTACAATTATGGTAATGAACAACGTTAACGTGTGTAAACAAATGAAGGTAATCATGTCAGAAAAACTAGATAGCTCCATTTATAAAACGGAGCTTGTGTGTTTATAATATTATAAAAATCGCAACCAGTTTGAGATCCATCCGCATCCTGGGCTATTGTATTAACATTGGACATAATCCTAGTGTACAGAGGCGATATCTAGACAAAGTTAATAATTTACGCCTGTTTAATTTTGATAAAATTTATACTTATAACTGAATTTTGGGCTTTTCTTATTCTACATTCATGCTCACGCCTATGTTCCCCGAAGCGGTAGGCAGACCTGTATTTATAGGTACAACCACATTTATTCGGTTATGTAAAAGAGCCATGTTATTAGGGGCGAACCTATTTCTTTTACTAGGTAAATTATATTGTTTTCTGAATGATCAGTTCCCTGGTAATGTCATGCTTCAGTGTTTAGTGTGGTTGTGGTCGCCACCACTTGCCTGTACATGACGTATACCTGTGGAGTTGACTGCACAACACGCAGGCGGTAGGCAGGTGGCTACAGACTTGTCTTGTCGGGTGGGCCGCTCCACCGAACATACCTTCCTCATTCCACAAAACAAAAAATACTCTGCCTACTTACCACCCACACAATATACAAAACACAGCATATGTTATTATAGCTTTTACCCGCGTTCACTACATGGACGAACGTGTAGTGATTTTTGTGCTCCATGTCTTTGGAGTAAAATTTCAGTAGTCACAGACAGACAGAAAATTTTTTTTGTACTATTTATCCACAAGATGGCGCTACATGTCTGTGAATATGCATGTGTTAGTGTGTACGAGTGCTTGCTAATTGTAAATCATCGAATGATCGTAGCGATTAGATATCTGATTAGAGGCGGTAATTATACAGGCCCACAGCTAATCAGCTCTATTTACATACTGTACATGCATATTGATGACTGTTAAGTACGTGACAACATACACAACGATTACTTTATGTTATGATTAGTGCGAAGGGAGAGCCAAAATAAGCTTACACCAACCCCTGCATTGTGTAGTGTTTCAATCATATCACCAGTCCACAGGCATTGGATAATTGAAAAATATATTTATATGCAGGGGTAGGTAGAGGTGTTGTAATAAAAACAACCCGTTTTCACCGGAAATTATTAAGTTCCAACGTGATTGTGAGTATATCGCCGTCTCAGGCACTATACATAGGTACGTCTTCGAATGACTTCTCAGATACAAATAAACAAACAATGTTGAACTCATAATACTATAGCCTGGGTGAATGTCGATGCCTCGTCCTTATGTGTAGTTGGTGGTAGTAAGGATGTGTGGTGTGCGCCGGTGGTCGCGCAGCGAAGGGTTGCTCGCTTACATTATATTGTTTCGTACTCCGCTTTATGTCGTTTATCGTGTCACTAATAAACAGTCGATATAAATGTTAATGATTACATTTTATCGAGAGCGCAATGTATTACGATTGCACGCAACCTTGCAAGTGATTCGTTTACCTTCAACCAGGATATTTAGCGTTCTTTGTGATTCAGTGGAAATCGTTAGCTATTGTACGGACTGAATGTGCCCAGTATCGCACACAACGAGGTTATATTATGTATAAATACACGAATTGTACATAAATAGTGGCGTGGAAACGTACAAGCCTTCACGGTACGCCGCCCTTACACAAACACTACTGAAACTCGACTCGAAACAATCACGGAAAAAAATCGACTGCACTGGAAATGAATCCAGTTCTGTGACACACTGAGTGCACAAGCCTCTACAATATATAACACAGGCTGCACTGACAATGAGTGAGGAGGAGTGCATTTGCACTGGACAACAGTCTTAGAATTCATTTCATCTAAGTATTTGTATTACATATTATTATAAAATTTCTTCACTGAAAAGGTAATTTGGACTTGTTTGACTGTGGGCTCAATTTTACTGCGTCATACAACAATAACCGGGAGTACCTTTTTGACATATTTGACAACCCGCTGCACATTAGCTTCATAACAATAAATAATGCGACGTGGTGAGCTCGCTCCTTAGATATTACAGTGTGAGTGAGTCAGTGCGACCACCACTGGTCATGATTCATTGGGATCGAGATCAGCTCGCATGGTAGGGGTCACTTCACTGTACACCGCTGAAAATGAAACGCGCGTGATGCAATCATTCCTCGCTCTTTCTTGCTGAAACATTCCGGAATGGTTCTACAAATATTTACTACTTTAATAATGTAGGCAGACAATTGATTATCCGACTACTTCCTAGTGAGACATACAGAGATTTACTCACGCGCCTGTATTTCCCGAAGGGGAAGGCAGAGGTGAACCTATAGAAGGTACACCCATATTTCGCCTGTAATTTTTAGTCTCATGCAATAATAGGCGAGCCTATTGCCATTATACGGGCACTAACCCAGACTCCAGGGAAATGGGCTATTGGAAAATTGAAAAAACCCAATAACACTTTGCCTACCCCATGGGATCGAACGCAGGACCTCGTGTTCCGCAGTAGCTTTTGCGACCACAAGGCATATTAGATTAATGAAAAATCTTAACATCGGCTTTTAATGCTCTTATTGTGATCGTCACTCGATTTAGTGACAGCGACAGATGTATACATGTCATTATGTATATGCTATGCATTATGCTGTCCCTTACGGTGAACGGAACTGTGGTATATTCCGGGGCTGTACCAACAATTCATTCGTAGACTAGGTATAAAGGAATCCGACTAAATGGTAAATAAAGTATTGTAGTGAGTCATACATCGGTGGAGGTATTGATCGCAGACGGTCGGCCACAGCCATAGGTGACCTAGACCCACTGTCATTGTCCTCGAGCGACTTTATTAATTAGACGCCGCCGGTCTGGTGCCTGCTGCCCGCGGCCGTGTCACGTCACTATGGGCGAAGTACCGCGATATGTTATCTATCGCACGATATGTCACGTACTTATTTATTATTACATAAGGACTTTTATTTGGATTCCAAAAAGCGCCTTTCTAAGCCTCTTATTTCCAATTCAACATGTGTATTCTGTACACATGGCACCGAATAGATGCGATTGAAAATATAAAGTGAATTTATAAGGTATTTGTTTCGGAAATCAGCCATGAGGTAAATAGTTGGTAATTAATTTGATGAGGGACATTTATTAATAATTTTACTTAAGACCAAATATTTGTTACAGAACGCCAAATCACCTTCTAAGTATGTAGGCGTTGTGTTCTTTTTACTGGCTGGCTGGTTAAGTTCGTCTAGACTGGTTCATAACGTTCAAGGCGGGCGCGTGTCAGACTCCTATTGTAAGCTACAAAAAGTTTCATGTACTAACCAACACGCACCCTTGTCTGACTTCACTCGTCATCATCACCCTGGCCTTATCCCATACATTGTTGGGGTCGGCACTTGATTCAACCCGATGTGGCTGATCACCTGATTTTTATACGAAGCGACTGCCATCTGACCTTCGCAACCCCTTTCACGAGGAAAATCTGTAATCTGGGTTAAGCCAGTTGTCAGATTATTTTAGGCCCCCCACTGACCTGTAACGATTGTGAAAGATGATAAATTAGCAACCGGGACCGACGGCTTAACGTGCTCTCCGAGTCACGGGGGGAACTCGGGCGGTCACCCATCCAATTACTGGCTAGGGTTAGGGTTGCTTAACTTCGCTGATCGAATGATATGTGCAATAGCAACTGTGCCACGAGCTTCTCCTTGTCTGACTTCACTAATATACTTAATGCAGTGAAGGAACAGTTCGGTCACACCATTCAAAAGGGGTTAATCTACACCGTCGCGGGTTGCGGTCATCAGGCTTCTTAGCGAGGGATCATTGCCTATACTTAGGGCACGCCATGTGTTGACGATCCCTTTATACTTATTATTACGCGAGAAACAACGAGAAAGTGCATCGGGGAGTGGATGTGGTCCCCAAAACATGCACCACCTCATATGGCAGGCGTTGCAATGCAAATGTATTGGCTTTATTAGTTTAAAACATCATTGTTCAGAATTATTGCACAATAGCGCGTGAATGCACAAACACCAATACTATTATTGTTTTTACAATGTCATTGTGCATATTAGGACAGAGAAGCTGGTTCACTCGGTGACATCATCATTTGAACTGATCTATAAAACACATTTTCAACGTAATTATTTTATCGATCTTAATCATTACTTTGCAATCCATTAAAGGTACATAATTTTCCGGTACTGTGCGCTTACCACCAAAATCCTAAATCTATGCTAGATAAAGCTAATAAATAGCATTTAGGTACGAATTGTATGATGACTGACAGTCGCTTCGACAATCCCAAGCGAGTTATTTAAGGAATTCATTTTTAAAAGCCACAGCTGCATTGCTAAATGTACCTAATAATTTTTATAATATCCAGATGTCCGGCGACCTGGAATGAGCGGGATGTGGTAACCGGCACCACGCCATGCGGAGTGATAGGTACGTGAATGTGAGGTAACAACAAATTACTACATGGCTAATATATTTAAACCATTACCAATTACAATGGCCACACATTGAAGTGTGATAAATGTTGGATTGAAAGGGCGGCAGGTCACCAAGAGCCGACCGCAACGTTACCTTTACAGATTGGGTTTGGACATTAGCATGATTTACGGCAACTTCTATACAGATATATACAATTGAAGAGTCCGTTTGTAATTCCACGTTATCAGCTTTTTAAATATATGGTAAGTAGATAAAAAATTACTGTCTGTCTATTTTTTCCGGCTAATAGCCGTTGCTGGGAGTAACGAGGCCGGTTCATATCCCTCTCGATGAGTGGATTATAATCGCAACAATTATACCATAATAATATCACATCAAATGCAACAAAAACTAAAATTACAATGTAACCTTCAATGTTTTGAACATTTTAATCGGATGCATTTAGCACCAGGATACTATAATAACCTTTAAGATTTTTTGCACTGTTTTTGTTCTTTTTTTTGCTAAACGAGTTTGTTTTTAATAAATCACGATATATTCTAAGAATTGGTAGATTTGATAACAACATCACTTTTCGATTCAATTATATAATCTAAAAAAAAGAGTGTCATAGTGAGCTAAGACAACACCATAAAAATACTTGGACTGTAGATCTATCACAGAGATGGTGACAGATCACGCAATATTGGTTGAATATGATAAGAATAATTACCTCGAGCAATGTTGATCATTGTCGGTCCAACCGTCGGACACGAGTGCATTCTATGCGGTCACACCAAATGGACCAATGCGAGGAGGTGGCTATGAGCGTGTAATGTCCCTGAATGCTGGCCGTGTAATAGCGCAATTGTCAGTCTGGCGGGCGGGACACCCACACCGCGGGTCATCATGTGTGACCAATTCATCTCATTATCTTAACAGCCTATGTATTTCTTAATTCTTACACGCTACGTACATTTCGTCTAGGTCACTTGGACTAGGGGCCGATATGTCGGCAGCATTCGTAACGCCATGATCACATTCCAAAACCTTTACACTGCGAATACCTTCAGCGCAAAAGTTTTACAAATCAAGTATTTTTGACAATTTGTGATAGTTTTTGTTATACTTATTGTGAATTTAGATTTTGGCTGACCGCCAGGGGAGTCGATCACTCCAATTTGATGAAACTACAGTACTGGCGGAGTATAGAGTCGGGAGACAACAAAGGCGGGGCAATGCTCGCCGGGAGTGACTGCGAGCCAATTGAGGCGCTTACTGTGCTCGCACTCAACACTAATTGGTTGGTTATTGGATTACTAGTGTGATTTCTGTCTGAACAACACACGTTAATAAGCTAACATTGCAAATTAACACCTCTGTTTTTACTATGAGAAACTGGTGTTCCTGCTCAAAATTGCACGCATCTAATCTGTTGCTAGATACACATAGTGAGTGTTATTATCGACCTATCAAGAATATCACCTAAAGACATTATTTCATACACTTACTATCTTAGCTTGCGTGCCATTAAGATTTCGGGGTGGAATTTCGGAAAACCTCATCTTAATACATATACACTTCACCAAGAACACATTCTCTCAATGTGATGAGTGCCTGCGTGTGTGTGTGTGTGTGTTGCACTGACCGGATCCGGTTGGTGGAGCGGTGCGCGGTCTCGACGGTGACGAGGAAGACGGCGTGGCTGCGCGAGGAGTGTTCGTTCATGTCGGTGCGGCCGGCGGCGCGGTTGCGGTTGCCGGCGCGCATCACGCGCACCATCTCCACGGCCGACTTGCACACCACTGACGTCATCTCCGGAATGTAGAACCCGTTCAGCTCCTACGCACAACCACCACATTACTATAGCACTGGTTCTAGGGGGGAGGCGAACAGGGACACTAACCTCGGGCGGCAGTTTAAGGAGTATTTTTTTTTTAACTTTATGTCCCTGGTCGAAAACATCATAGATCTGTAATTTATGAAGCAAAACGAACGAGAGGATTTTGCCGCTCGAGAGCTATTCAAAAGCTTTATCAACCCCAAACTTATTGCCAACCGCTAACGACCCTTAACCACAACACGAACACTGTCTGAACGAAATCAATATCATACAGGAAAACATTACTGGGGTAAGAAAATGAGCAAATTTTCCGAAGCCGTTCTGAAAATATGTCATCATATCATACTTGAGGAACTCCTTATTTGGTGATGTGCGAGTGTTTTGACATTTGTAGTGTTCAATAATAGCTGACACATTTAAATGGATCAATACAGGGTGCGTGGGCAGCGGGGTGAGCCCACACGGTATGACATCTCCTTCATGTTACACATACAAAAAGTATATGTTGTTTGTTTCAAGTAAGAGAGAACGCGAAATTGCAATAAAGCGCATTGGTTGTTTTAAAAACGATGTCCTCCGTAAGTTCGGCCTTAATGTTCACCTCGCTACCTCGCACCTCGCACCTCGGGCTGGAGGCGGTGGCTCGCCATCACCGTCACACCGGGGCAGCGCCACTCTCATAATTGTTCCTCTTCAACGACTCAGTTGCACAACCGATGCTGATATATGCGTGATAGATGCGTATAACATTATCCAAATATGAACTACACTGTACATGTGAACAATTTTAAAACTCCACAATCCGCAATCGAAAATCGTGTGCCATATTTGAACAAGGCTGAGTACTATTGCCAATGTCTGCCTAATTTGTACATAAAAAAGTACAAACTAAATTATACCGTATCATATGGCTGGCAAAGCATCGTTTGGTTTGTGCCGAGATAATAATCCATCAACCATCTGACGAGTGCAAATAGTATTACAAACACTCATGCATAATTCAGTGAATGAAAAGCGAACATCGGGTAAATGAATTTCGGCTGAACAGCATGCTTTCATTTTCGCCGCACGCGCCGCTTGTTCAATGACGTACCATTCCAGGATCAGTGTTGGGTGCCAGCTTGTTACATTTGAATCCACGCTAGGAATAAGTTTTTGGTATTTATGAAAGGGATCGACTTTGTGCCCCCGAACAGAAAGTTTAGTAGGTCAACAATCAACAGCATATTAACAGTACAAAAAAGTAATCTTCGGGAAACACCAAATATTAGACGAATGATAAAGACAGGTATCAAAACGTTTTGCATTTGTGTGTCTGATGTGGTAGCCACTAATGTATCGATATAATGTCGTGAGAAATCTATGAATCATCATAATGAAGGGAATATTTTAGCTTACGTTACGGCACATTAAAAAAAACATAGGAATTGTGGCATTCCTACATCGCTTTAATATAGTACCATTAGCCACACAACGAAACTAATTCCACAGAATAAACAAACAGTGTCATGCTACTAGTATGCTGTACACAATTTGATCGATCATTTACACAATGAGCACATGTGCAAGCCCACGTGTTGTTTGCCATTCATTATTACTAACTGACACTCCGCGACTCTCTATAGTGCTAACTCGACACCTAATATTTGAGGAGCGCGTCTAGCATTACTCTCTCGGTAACTCGGGACATTATGCCTGAGCTTATTTATTCTTTCAATCAAGAGTTAAAAGGCGGTGAAAATTAAAAATATGTACACTTATTATCGCAGTTCCTATTATCAATGAAAATATAATTTCTAAAATGTACAAGGCAAGATAATGGAAATCACGTGCTCAACAACAATGCTCTATTAATTATAATATCAACACATCGATAAATGAATCATATTTAGATGTAAAAAAGTCGAGGAAGCGTCTAAAAACAACAAATGAAACTGCACTTTTTGGATATCTGTGAAGCGTTTATTATTTACGATACGACGATACAATTTCCATTTATTTGTTGCTGTTATATTCTGGTCTAAAGAGTAGTATTCTAGTTGCAAGCCGAAAGTATAAACAACAGAAAGTGCTTTGATTTCATCTACCAATACAAATATGTGACTTGAAGGGGTGATGTGAGTTTGTAAATGAGTTCGGTTTTGGCAGGAAATCTTCAGAAACCGATCACTAGGATGGGATTATGTAAATATTTTCTCGAATAGTAATAAAATAACGCTTGAGTGGTGTTCACTCCACGTGGTGCAGTCGACGTAAATGGGTCGGTTCGGTGAATCAGTCGGTCGGTAAAGTCGTGCGTAAAGGTTGTTGTACGCATTGCCTCCCTCAGTTGTCGATTGGAGCAGTGATCCATTTGATAGACATGCGGAGCATGTTGCGGGACGAGCCGGCCGAGGACGACACGAACACGGCCATCATTTGCGAATGAGTTAGTTATGAAATAGGTCACTGGATCATTGAATCAATAAGGAATGGAGCTTTGTGGAGCCTCGCACGTCAGCAGGGTTCAATGTATGTAATGGCATTGAAGAATAATCATTTCCAATTTGAAATAAATTAATTAATTTTAGATTCCGAGAAAATTAATTAAAAGCTACTAGTTTTAACTCAAGCATTCAATTATCTCTACTGATTCTGGTGTGGCCCAATTCTGTAAAGCACTGTAAATTTATTGGTATTGCTGGCGTCCAGCCAGAGTCCACAGTAACCGCTATTGAACAATACTTTACAATGGGACGGTTGCATACAGTCAGATCCTTGGACATTATACAGACCTTTAACAAGTCGATCTATCGTCGAATGATAAATGGAAACCTGTTCTTACTGAAGATGGATGATTCCGCTACGACAGAGCATCATCAAGTTATAGAAAACTGTAAAACTTAGCTGTTCAAACACAATAAGACAATAGAGAGCTGCAGAGACGACATGACGATCGTATATACTTGTCATGAAATTACATTGCTTAATAATAAAATCGTAAAAGAGCAGTATTATAAGCAGCACTGAATATGGCGTCATAGGATGAACCGGGGGGGTGATCTCATTATAACGTGACCAACCGCCCAAGTGTGTGTCAATGTCAACGTAG
Organism: Watsonalla binaria; assembly: GCA_929442735.1. Lineage (NCBI taxonomy): Eukaryota > Metazoa > Arthropoda > Insecta > Lepidoptera > Drepanidae > Watsonalla > Watsonalla binaria. The sequence goes on from OV838938.1 coordinate 9,466,976, forward strand.
ACAAGAGACACTTTCAGCTCCAATATCTCCGGCCATTGCAGAACAACCAAGGTAATTCTACTTCCCTAAAAAACACTTGACATTGAAGTTTATAATGTACAGTTAAATGCAATAGCATCAACTAAATACAGTCATCAACACGACGCCATTCTACTACGGCCTTTATTGAGTTTTGATTCCTATCATTTTGTTTGTATTTCCTCAATTTGAACTTTATTGTTTGTCGATACACATAATGTAGAATACACGCACCTTTGCGCTTCATGGTCGCGTTATCGAGTAATTACTAGATAAGGTGCAGGTACCTTCTGATCACGCTACTGTTCAATGTGGTTTATATCCAAGTATAATAATAATACAAATTTATTTAACTCTAACGCAAGTAGGTAACGAGAAAGAACAGCCACATAGCTTGCATCGCCAGTTTGGTGGTAGGTAATAGTTGGTAGAGACACCGCGGCGGCACCCAATGTGCTAATGCTAATCAAACACGTTATGTCATCCCACATTACTGAAGTACAAAGAGTACGTTTCGCGGACAAATACAAATGGCCTGTGGAGGAAACAGGTTGTGCAAATGTTGACCAGCGGAGACCTCGCGGGTGTGTTGTTGACTGGACCAATATGGACATCACTTGCCATAATGTTTCACTTTGTTGATGTTTCCATACTTCTAAGAATTGCTTTATTAATTACCACTTTGGCTAGTCCAATCGTGGGAAGACTAAATAACGCATAGGTAATAATTATAAGAATAAAACCAGACAGAATGGCACCTATGATAATATGCAATTTTTTATAAATATTAAATTAACACTATCTTAATACTGAATTTTGAACGAAAAAGAACTAAGTTATTATGGAAATCTAACCAAAACCTAATATATTATCGGTATCCAACATCCATTGAGAGACTTTATAAGTATGGAGCACCACTGGTAAACTGACAAACGCGCTCTAATACATTAGCAACGAAATAAACATAAATAAGTGAACCAACCTGTCCCCGAATGGTGAGCTTCTTGCAGGTCTCTTTGCTGAGCAGGTCGCGCACATCCTCGAGGTAGAGCTCGACGTAGGAGCAGGAGACGAGGTGGGTGACCTCGGGCGAGGCGTTGTTCTCGATGTGCGCCCAGATATGGCGGAAGGCGCGCGGGATGATGCCCTCGTGGTCGGCGGTGCCCTCCATCGTGTGCGTCTTGCCCGTGCCCGTCTGGCCGTACGCGAACACGCACCCGTTGAACCCGTCCAGCACCGACGCCACCAGCGGCCGCACCTGACGTCACAACAGACACACATACATTACTCTCCATACACTACAATGGAAGGACTAACCGTTTTGTTACCAAGCTATCATGCTATATTTCCAGAGATTATACATAAGTTCAGAGAAGAGAATAGAGCGGATAATCGAACTTCTGTTTCGCCTATTACGCATTAGTTACTTAACTTACATACTTAGTAAATGTATGCATCGTACACACGCATTCATCAAAGCTCCAATAAACGCAGTAAAGTGATAGATTTTGTAGTTACGAGCAAGGAACAATATACTAATAATGAGCAACTGCTTTTCCGGCTTGCTTTTTATCGTAATTGGTATAACTACATTCGCAAGCCAAGTTAGTTGTTTTGAGATTTAGAAAATGTAACAAAATATTGTTTTGTTTTTTAGTACATGTATGCATGCAACAAACAACATAAAGGTGACGCGACGCACGCGCAATCCATCAATACAACCATTCCACGAACAAAAGCCAATCAGTGCAACAAAGACCATATTATTTTCACGACCGCGTCAACAGCTGGCGTTTACAACATTGCAGAATGAAAGGTATTTAACGACATGAGTTTACAATGTTGTATACTGTGTTATCCACAAATCACCGAAGGACAAGTTGTAGACCATTACACACACACAAAGCTGATATGCATACTTGGCAGCTGTGTGTTGCATGTTTAGTTTGGTGCGGTCAATTGACGACGAGTACCACAACGACATGCTTATTTAGGACACGGAATCCAAGCAACATCCATCGAGACAGCGCTGTGTTTGTGCGGCAGGCGTTAGATATCCAACTGGAAGCTATTAGACGTTAAACTATTAGGAATGTGTACGACAGACTCAGGTTTGGATTCAGCCCAATAATTGTTAACAACACGGTAACGTATTTCCCAATCGGCGTTACAATCAAAGCATGTATGCTCAAACGGCAAGTGAGTAGGCGTGCGAGTCTTTGAATGTATGATTACAACCAAAATGCCCTTCCAGATGAGCACAATGGGATCATTAATCAATAACTGTAAACACCTTGCAGCGTCGAGGCCACGCGAGAGTTCGCCCACAGCCGAGAGACAGTGATTCACTCAGTTTAGTTAAAATTTCAGAAACCTTCAACAGCGTCAAGGTCTGCCATTGAAAGTGTGAGCGGCCCTCGCGTGGGCTGCCATCCGCGTTTAATAAAAACCTACTTTGGAAGGGGTACGGAGATCGACTCGATTTGTCACCGCAATAGACAGTTAGATCGTTAAATATAAGACAACGCGTTCCAACTCTTGGTTTAACCCTCGGGATATTTAGGGGCCCATTCAAATAAAATATAAATCATCTTCAAAGGGTTATGCAGCCTTATATCAATGAGATTTTAAGAAATCTTGCTAAGAAAATAACCGTGCTGGATAATTACCTAAAATAACCGTGCTGGATAATTACCTAAAATAACCGTGCTGGATAATTACCTAAAATAACCGTGCTGGATAATTACCTAAAATAACAAGCAATCATTGTATCCAACATTGCATATAGTTAGTTAACGGGCAAATTGGTTCTTTCCAGGTGTGCGAGACGGGTGCGGGTTTTAGTTCATATTACACTGGTACATCAAATACATGTTATCTCTGAAAGTAACATTCCCATACAATTGGAAACAATTTAACCCTAATCCATGAAACACGGAAACAGATCGGCATTAAAATGTAATATTTTTTGTGGAAAGTGAGTACGGTGAACCTTTGTCTATTCCTTCAAGGAAACTTTAGAAGGTATGATGATATAAAGTTAATTAATATTATTACCTCATTAATTATGCCCCGGAGTATACTCTAATATTAATACACGGGGCTAATTTATTGAGGCAATGTGATCGCACGTGCTATTGCACTATAATTTCCGACACAGCTCAGTTATACCAAGTGGCCCAGTTTTTTTCCCTTCGTGCACTTTATTAGGTGAATAATTTATCACCGACTGAACAACAGGAATCATATCATTCAGGTTTATAAATCGTTCATCAATAGCGAATCAGTATCTGTAATACGATTCGGTACTGAACAGACGGCAAGTATGATGAATTTAAATTAATTAACAGGAGTGACAAATTTAATAAACAAACTTCATTTAAATAATTATTCACAAGTGTCAACCGAAACATGTGTAGATATAAAGTCACAATGGCCGGATTACGATATAATAACACAGGCCAGTGCGCAGCGCGGCGTGCTTAAATGGGCGCCTATTGTCCGACCCGCGTACCGATCTCTATACTTAGGAGTATCACGTAAAAACTCCTAGGATGGAAACATAATCAATGCTGGATGTCACGCTCAAGTCCTGCAGTGATCACCATATTTTTGTTCTGGTAGTTGTTGCCCAAGCTTTATCTCGACTAGTGAACAGAGCACCAGTTTTGGAAAATAAACTGATTAGAATTTAACCTACAGTAAAGATCGACTAGGCCGCTAAAACTACATGCAGATAATACAGACACTATACTTATGGGTATACTAAGGGCGTGCTGTATCATGGGGTAGTAATTAAATCAAGCTACTCGCCCTCTGCCATTGAGCTGCATTTAATCATTTATTTGATTCACAGATTATCCTTATAGACATACAATATTCTGTACGTTCGAGGTACATAACATTACGCATGACGTACATAACATTACGCGAGCATTTTTACATCAACGCATCTTTTTAATACGAACATCTATTTACGTCTATGACGTTTAGCAGTTATTTTGAGTACGGAGCGATTACCGAGTAGCGTTGAAGGATAGGCACTCGCCGGCCGATTACAATCACGATGCCAGCGCTAATGGAGAAGTCAACTGATGTGGTGTAAAGGGAACGTATTATAGCAAGTATTGGAGGGAGCCGTAACGCAGGACACCTGTCACGTACATGTGAGGATCATCACTCCATCCTATAGTAAGGTCTGTACTGCTGGGGATAAGAGGACTTAGAGACAATAAATACAATTGCTGGTAATGACATAATCTAATTATATAATTATATAGATAGCTCATCATCTACCTCACCGTATTCCTGTACAATACGGTGGAGCCGCTATCATATTGTTGCCAAAAATATACCCCCAGCCAGATGTCTGCGTCAACATTGCTTATAAAATCACATCAAACGTCATACTAGGAATTATAACAGAAAAAACCCGCAAATACGTATATGATTCAGTAAAGAACCGTCTGCATTTCGTGCAGTGGAAGCGTCTCGCAGACTGATTACAAGCAATTAATCTTGAACAATGCCTCCCGGGGGGGAGTGTATCAAATTGCTGAAAGTGATGGTGGTATATGTAGACAGAGCATACGCCGACATCGTTGCGTTGTGAGTATACGTACGTATTGATGATGCAGCTGATTCAGGTAGGCAGTAGGCACTCACCATCTCATCGTACATGGTCTGGGTGTCAGCTTCGCAGTCGTAGGCGGCATCGTACGTGAACAGCTTGTCCTGTCCCTTGGGGTTGTACACCTGCACCGCGCCGCGCTCCGGCCACACCTTCACCACCTGCCATCACAACAACACATACCACTATAGCCTCACTTACAGCACAACCACACAAACGTACAAACAGTTAAACATAATATTTAAAGTAAATTCATTATATGTTGTTTAAATATTTTTTCAGATTCAGACATTTTTTTCTCTAAATCCCACACACCAGTTGCAGTAGCGCAGCGGGTAGCGTCTTTCCAATTGCGTTAGTTAATTAAGCAAATATGATATTATTATAACTTTCATTATGTCTAGTGTATGTAAGAATACCACTAAACCAGATACCGTGTCCAATGTTTTGTTATTACGCATTATAATTATATGATAGGTCATATTCTAACGAGAACCAAAATATGTTATTATTTACCAACCGAATGTTTCTTGCAAATTACACATACTTACCGTCAAGCTGATCACATTCAAGTTCTGTGCGAATATGATAAGAACCTTTGAGAACTTCCTAAAGAAAGACAACAATTAGTTATGTAGTTCAAATTACTTATTATTTGGATTAAAAAGGTTTAAAATTAAAGGTTTTAATTTAATTGTGGAAGGTGTCGATTCTTTGACAATGGCTCCGTATGATCCATGCATGTTCTGATCAAAACTCAGTTTATTTGTCGAGCTCACATGGCGTCTCTACTAATACTAATTATGATCATAATCATTGATTTATTGCGCACTAAACGGAGAAATCGTCGCTCTTGGACTACAAAAGAATCGTTTTTGTACCGAGCGCTATAACGGCGTTCAAGGAGTTTGTATTTGTTCGCAAGCTTACTCAACGTTTTGTTTGGACGATTGTCGAGGAACGGAGCACGATTGATTGCGATTTGCGGCGTTATAGAGATCAGTGAAAGGGTGCGACTACACCATCTGTTAAATACTCTTACATCACACTGCGGTCGCTCGATGAAACCTATTGAACTAATTGATGTCATTCTGACGAATGAGTTCTGCTATAATTGCAGTCGGACTGTATTCGCATTGTCAGACAAGTATCTAGTGATGGTCGCTTGAGGGATCTCATTCAACGGAGCATAATTAACGACCGGTGAGTGTCTACCGGTTTATGGACCCCAACAGGTATGCACATAAAGTATTCGTACATTTTAAACAACATAATTAGTATCATCTAAAAGTATTGACCTTTTATTTGTTGTATTTGAGTACCGACGCCCGCTATTGATTATGCGTGGACGCAGCACGCGTTTATTCTATTTCACCTCCACCAATACCTGCTGAAACCCAACGCTTACCACCAAAAAGCACTTTATGACATGATACCATCGAAAGGATTACCAGCATGAATTTGACTGTACTCAATATACATTGCAATTTTCATGACAAGTACAATATTGAAGTTTTTAGGATCGTGCAAAAAACGCAGGAAATAAATTCAGCCCGGGCAGACCTTTTTGTATATTTTTTCATCAGTATTTATCGTAAACGAATTTTGCCAAAAACTTTTATAGTTATGAAATGTCGGTTTTTGCACGAAACCGATTTTTTGTTGATCCTTGCCATCCTGTGAGGCACACAATGACGCTAAAAATTGTATTAGTTGTCTGCACACCTTGCCCGGTACATAACTATGCGACCACTTAGGTGCTTACCCAAGTGATAGACGACACAACTTAATCTACCGGAACGGCATCGACTGCAGGTTCATGCATCTAAGGGCTGTAATAATTACATTAGCTTAGTCGAGCTGGATTATGACCCGCATGTTTTTCGATGCCGCTTCGGTGGAGAAGTCTACTAGCGAATAAGTGGGCATATGTTCGTAGAGCATGATATATGATATGTACAGCAGAGGCGTAGTGTTAGTGGTCCCGTGTCCTTGGCCCTGTTAGTGGGCCCACCTGTAAGGGAGCATCAGACACGACAGTGGCCGGCGACGCCCGCGTCGAGAGCCGCTCGTACCACTTCAGGTTCTGCTCGGGCCGGCGCTTCTTCACCTATATAAGGACATTGTTACAAAAGCCCAACAACACAAGTACAATATTGACTGACATCACAGGACTGACACGTCACAATACATATATGCTAAATATTACATATTACACCAAAAAGTATACCATTTTATCTAGGAACACCAATAGCTACGAGCACAATGTCTAGAGCACGAGTCACAATGATTATTGGTAACTAAACTTTATAATGATTGGCTTATAAAGTGTCTTTGATTCTTCTTTGACAGGGTGCCAAGACTAATCATCATCATCAATCAATTTAGGCTGTGTTCGTTTTGGATCGAGTATTGGGATATTGGACTCAATTTATAACTCATGCGTCTATCAATATTTTATCAAGAACACCTGCCAACAAAGTAATGTGTTACTTATTGCACTTTGACCACAAGCATTTCATAAAGATCAAGTTCAAAGTAAACAGCCACGATTATGTTTACAGCAATTAATTTGCAATCACCAATTGGCAAATGGCAACGATACCATAGAAAATTGATTACGAAGATATAGTATTTGGAATTGTTGATATCTACAAATTTCAGAAGACTATGCCAAAGGTACTATGTAGGTACCTAAAGTAGTTATGTCAACTAATTATAACATTAAATACGATGGAGCATGGAGCATCCCGGAGTTGGATAATGGTACCGATTTGTTAAATAACCTATCATTGGGTTGGTACCCACCCGTAGTCTACATGATGGATAGTGACATAATTATCACTATGGGTTTGTGCGCTAGGCAGCAGTTAACAAACAAATAGTCAATACATAGAATAAGTAGATAAACAAAGAACGGAATTGTTAGCGTAGAATTCGCTGGGCAAGTCGTATTGATTTATTAGTAGGTATTATGTGGTCAAGTGCAAGGTTGACGTAACCCATGTCGTAACGTGTAGAGATCTTCTCAACTAAGAGCCACGCAGGGAATCATTACAATTATTATTATGTTCACAGGACGTGCTGATTATTACGGTGAATAAAGAGTATCAGCTTACGATTGTCTGAATTTATCTGGTGCTCATAATATCACAAGAGTAAATTTAATCCTGGATTTATATTAAGATGCTTTTATATTTTGATCGTATCCCACCTGCATCACTCTTGTAGGATTTCACCTTTTCAGTTTCAGATATTGATATTGATTCAGCGGAATAATATATTGTCTAGATAAAAGTTCCCTCAAAATAGTCATATTAAAGTTTTCCTCCTCACTCACTTCTGTTACGTATTATTTTTAAATTAGTTATTATTGGAATACGATTGAATATAAATGTATATAGTATTTGACAACCCGACACCTACCTACCCATTGTTAAATAGTTTTCACGGGCAGTTGAGCGGCGCGTGCGCATGCCCCCGCCTTCACTTGTTATCGGTTATGCGGTAACGTGCCCGTTCGCTATCGCACCCCCTCACACCTGCTGCGCACGCGTATGACGTGCGGGCTCTATTAGTTAGACACCTAAAGGTAATATCTGGGACAATAGTAGCAAGTTATATGAACTACTATCATCTCTATGATATCACTTAGAAGAAGTACAGATATATTAGAAAAACATCGCCAGGAAACCAGCATCTCTTAGAAGTAATTCAATGACATATGTTCAGTGCCTGAAACGGCGATAGACGCACTATCTAATACGTTCGAATTTTGATGTTTGGTGCAGACACATAAAAGCGTGCTTCTTCATTTGCCTTCCTCTAGCGGTTGTTTCACACTCTCAATGAATTATGATTATAATTCCTCTTTCTCTCAATTTGTAGTATTTCTGAGAAAATTATAATTTTATGCGCATCTCAATTTATCAATTTAAAGGAATTTCACTTCACCCCGAAAGTAAACAAAGCTTCTCTAGTTCGCGATTATGAAGTGGTAAATGGTCGTCAATTACCGGAACGGCAATCTCTGACCACATGTATCAGCCTAATGTGTTTTCGCAACTCGAGGACGCGACAAAGCCGTGGTAATCAGCGGTGGTTGCACAAGTGGCACTCGATTTAACTACTGACTGATCTTAAACACTCAAGGTTGAATTCCGAGCTGTTTTCCCGGATTGCAAACGCAGTTGCATGCAACTTGCAACTCACAAACGAGGAATTTTATAGTTTCACCGCTACAACAAATACAATTGGAATCCAATCAAAGGTGGAAAGAGGTTTTTTCCTTGGAGAAAAAATGTAATAAAGCAGTGTTCAATTTGTAGAGCATCGGTGGCGGCGTTCCGTTTTTGTGGGGTTTTTTGCTCCAGCGATGGCTCGCTATTCCAAGTTGTGCAAAATGATCCGCGCTCTTCCATTCCAAATTTTAATACCTTCTTCTTCTTCTGCCTTATATTTTCTTGCAGAATGTCAAACGACTCACAGAATCATATTTGAAGTATTGCTCATAGTAACCTGTAATTTTGTATAGAGTACCGAATCCGATGTTTCATGTTTGGTTAGATCCACAGGAACTTCATAAAAATTGCACTTATTTCATCTGGTCCCATTCCATGCATCCTTCCTCATACAAATGCTTTGAGAAGTCTTTATCCAGTTCGCACTGCGACACAGACAGGTTGAGGTAGCATTTAAAGCGAGTGGAACCACGAAACGGATTAAAATCAAATTAGAAGGGTTTATTCTGTAATCATCTAGATAGGCTGATATTTTGCTATTGAGAGAAAATCTATCTCATATTTTCTGAGCCTTATGTAAGTTTTGTAGAAGTCACAGCACAGCGTACAGACGACAAGGTCGTGCATCCATCCCATACAGATGGCGGTGATTAGGAGCAAGTGCAGCTGTAATAAGTGGAGCGGCTAGAGTCCGCGGCGAGGTGACACGCGCCTTATAAGGAGCAATCCGCCAGATATGGACATTACGACCACGGGTCAAGACCATGCCGAATGCGTGACTCCGTACTTTGAGCTTACTCTTCAAATACTTTGATCTGGTACTGTGCTTAACCATTACAACGAAAATCAGATAACGAAAAGTTTATGTGTGTATGGTTAAACACATGGAGGTGTTGAAAATAGATGGTGTAGGATATGATACAGTCCTCTTGATTTTGATGTTGTCCATGTTCAAGCTCAGGCCAAGAATCGCCTCTTTCAGCATCAGTTTTAAGACTGTTCTATTAATTTCTCAATAAAAATTTAATTTGAGTCACTTGTTTGTTAGATAATGATATCGCAGCTGTGACGTAGTGACGCCTCGCTGTTAGATTAAATGACACGTGAAAGGAAATGTTGATGAATTTAATGAGAGTTTCGAGCGACACCCAGGGGGCTAGTTTATAATATTATAGGTACTGAGGTAGAGGAACCTCCTTCAGGCAACTAACCGGCTGGTTGGCAGACTGAACCTACAAGTAAGAACCACACTGAAACATACACTTGTGAAAAACAAACAAACAATATCAATCTGTACCTACCTACCTACCTACCTACATGCACAGCCTGACCTATCTATTTATAATGTAGATAAGTTTAATTTTTATAGGCTTATTCTTTCAAAAATATCTACCAAGGTATTTTTCATAAAATATACACACTCTACTCAATTCCCACATGTAAAATCAAACATAAATTTTTGTTGCAAGTATAATTCTACATAATCTGGGATAATAAAGTTTCTATTCATTATGGATACTTTATTTTAAAATGGAAACAATAGGTAGAAGAGCATTCTTACCAGTCATGCATCATTCATTGTGTACTAGAGTTTTATTAATGAATGGATGATTCATTATCATGGCTGTGTGTAGCTGGCAGTTCACTATTGTAACCAGCCAATGCATTTGAAAATACTGACATACCAGGATATATAGAGTTCCTATCCTACTAAAGCATGTACACACTACATCAATGACAAATACAAACCTACCTATATTTATTTGTATATTTACATGAGTGAACCATGTCCAGTTCCAGGGACAAGGCACTAATGTAATTCAAATTAACAGCATACAATAAACCTATTTAATGGATAACAATTGATAAAAGAACATTTCATGAACACTAATTATAAGAGGGCACCTACTTACAATCAGTTCTAAAGTTTGGTACCAATTCAAATTGTATAGACAAAAGGTAAGTAAACTATGTAAAGTTTAAGTACAGACTAGATTGACCACCCCTTAATGACCAAATTGCATTGAAACATTAACTCCTCCGTCCTTTAAATTAAGTATATTTTATTAACTTTTTCTCAATATACATTTAGGTTGTTATCAAAAAATATAGTGTGTATTGTTTGATGGTGTGGCAACGAGCCACATTCTTAACAGCCACAAACCAATCAGTAACAAGTTCTTAGTGTTTGGTTTGTTGCTATTCTCGCAGCAGGTGATAAGGCGGCCATTGTTGGACAAACTACATGCTCCAGGTCATTGACCCTTGTCTTACAAACATATCTCAACACAATTATGTACTTCCTAATTAATAATCAAATATTTCCTACATACATAGTTTTTAACAACAACAGTGTTTTTAAATATGGATGTGGGTGGGTATTCATTAATTTTTATTCAATCATTCTGTGGGTAGTTGGGTGCAAAAACAAGTTCAATCAAAGTGTATATTTTTTAGGTATGTCATTGTGTAGTGAATTTATTTAATTAATGAGCCCCATTATGCAACTGTGGATTGTCTCGAGACTGCCGCGGCACTCGCCGAGGCGTCAGAATGCGAGGTATTCCGACCTACGCGCGTGAATCATGTCTGTCTCCTTTCTTCAATGAATACCTAGGTAGGTATCCATGTTTAGCACATTAACATGCAACTACTTAAATAGTTTATGTGTAGAGGTACCTAATTCATCGAGACGTCGGCGAGGTTGCAATCATCAACCCCTATTACACCTTTCTGCTGCTATAGAAACAAATCGCAATATAATACTAAGTGGAGGCCTAAGGGGAGTGAATGAAGCCGGGCGCGAGGGGCGCGCGCACCCTCGGCTGGCGGCCGGCGCCCGGCTGGCGACACAAACAAGCGCAGCTCACCTCCTCGTGGCCCTCGGCGGACTCCTTCTGGGAGAGCGGCCGACACCGCACCACCACCTTCACGCACTCGTTGAGCGCGGTCCGAGGCCGAGCTGACTTCTCCATCGTCGACCAGCCCTGATGGGACGATAATCTTTCGTCCGATATTCAAAGTCACCGATATCGATCCATTCGGGGAGCCCTTTTCGGCATCACCTGAGCAAATGAATCCCGAAAAACAACAATGGCGCTATAAAAACAAAGAACACTGTAAAACTATAACGCACGATTTATTATCTAAAAACGTAACAAAATAAATAAATATCGTAAACGATTTTTTATGACACAATTTACATCCACCCGCCGCAAGCAGACATTTCTTTTCAACTGATTTCAAATTTTATTGGACTCGACTTCGATTCGTTTTTCCCGCTGCAGATCTGGTAACACACACCGTTCATAGCTAGCAAAAAGTGACAAAGTAGTAAACATATATGTATTAAATAATTAGCCTTAAGCGTTTGACTTAAAGTGGCTATTGCAATGACTAAAATCATACAATTAGTTCTATATTACAATGTAAAACCGTCACAATAAACCATAAACACCACTCTTGCTTGCTTGACTGACAGCTTAAGCGGTGATGCCAGTAACATAATTACATCGCCACAGAAAAACAATACGCTAACTGTTTAGTGTATAGACTATAGCTACTATAGCTTTAATTTCCACAGAACATTCTCAGATTTTTTATTGTCGCCTTGGACGAAGAAACCAATTTTATTTTAATAAGGGAGGACGTAGTAAAATCTTTGGTAGTGTGTCTATTTCTCTTACTCCACCATTGGTTCCTCTCCTTTAACTACATCCGTCTTTATGATTATTTCGTCTATAATCGTTCCTTCACATAAAGAAATATATTCATGACAGATTTGACAGTCAGATGTATAGATAGCTCAGCTGTGGGCTTTGTTAACTTTTCGTCTCAAACAAGACGAGAAGACTTTAATTAATTACTCGTTACTTAAAAAGTATTGTAGTAGTTTAACTTCAAATTATTTAGCCAAATAGGTGCACATCAAAATTATTTAAATGAAATGACTAGCAACTTATCTATTTTACTTAAAAGGCCCAGTAAGGTGTACTATGAAGGGGTAAGCAACAACTACTACAAACAGCTAATGGCATTTGGTTGTGAAACTTTTGAATTGGATTTTTATTTTAAACTAGCTTCGGCTTGCAGCTTCGCCTGCGTTTTCTTGTGCATGTGCGTATGTGAAATTTTAAGTTCCTAGCCCTAAGGGCCTGTTGCGTTGATGCATCAGTCAGTCACTCTTTCCTGTTATCGGAGTCCTTTGGATTTAATTTAATAATTTATTATTAACCACCAACAAGTTATTATATATATATATATATATATATATATATATATATATATATATATATATATATATATACATACAATATCATTTTATATTTATACATTCTCACACCTGTATCCCATGGGGGTAGGCAGAGACCACCATTTGCCACATGCTACAATCCTTACATACTTCTTTTGTTTCATCCACATTCATTAATCTCTTCATACACCTTCTTCAGTTATGAGTGATCCGAATTTGACCTTTCTGAAAATTACTATTAATTTGGTCATAGTAGTTGTTCCTTGGACGCCCTCTACTGAGATGTCCGCTCACATTTGCTGTTAAAAAGTCTTTTGTTAATCACCTTTCATAAGTTTTACCTTACATTTGTAAAGGTTACCAAAGAAGCAAATGGATTGATTGTGACAAAATGATGGTTGTAATGATGGTGTCCTCAGGAGACCATAGCTGGAGTGGCCGTGGTGGACAGCAGCAGTGATGTGCGCCATGAGGGGCTTACACTGTACATGGAGGGCACTGTCAACCTGCAGCCGAGCTCCAAGAATGTGGGCCTGTTTGATGCATTCACCAACAGCATCAAGGTACACTTCATGATCTTGTGAGATACAATTTTCTCTTTATGAAAAAATTTTGTCTTAAAAACGAAATTAAATAGTGGTAAGGTAAAATTGTGGGTAACCTATTATAACTTCAGTCTTATAAAAAACATACATTCAATTGGCCTAATAAGACAAAAGAGATATGTCCTAAATGAGTAAACTATGAGGTTTTGTTCCCGCAGCCCATAAATCTGGTGAACACGTCAGTGGAGCTGGCACCAGCCGGCAAGATCCCGGTGGGCGTGACGGAGATTCCGTTCGAGGTGCCTCTGGTCGGGCGCGGCGCGGCGCTGCTGGAGTCGTACCACGGCGTGTTCGTGAGCGTGCTCTACGTGCTGCGCGCGACGCTGCGCCGGCCCTTCCTCAACAAGCCCATCAATGTCACCTGCCAATTCTTTGTCCAGAACAAACCAGTAATAATGCAATTATACTTTTTCGAGTTATGTAATTATTGCCGGTGGGACCTATGAGATGTTAATTTTAACCCTCTATGGGATGGGCTGTATTTCCTACAAAAACCTTGGTGGCTGTAGTACTTGGTGAAGTAGCCAAGTAGGGCATAGAGGCCAGGGGCAGGCAGTAATGGTGGCGTGTTGCGGTGACAGCAGGCGGCTCCGGCCAGCAAGCCGGCGCGCTGCGAGGTCGGGCCGGCGTCGCTGCCGGCGCCGCTGCGCACCTTCCAGATGTACGCCGAGATCGATACCACGGTCTGCTCGCTCGACAAGCCCATCACGGGCAAGGTACACTGCACCATTCAGCTACTACTAACATTCAGCACATTCTAGCTAAAATAAGTGCATGCAAAAGGTTCCATAATTGGTGCAGACATAAACAGACAAACATAATATATCAGTTATGTTCATGATAAGTATTTAATATGTGTGTACTGTTTTACATGTTGTGTGGTCAGATCCGCGTTGAGGAGTGCGCGCTGGCCATCAAGTCCATCGAGCTGCAGTTGGTGCGTGTCGAGACCTGCGGCTGTGTCGAGGGTCACTCCAGGGATGGTTAGCCTCCTGCTTTTATATTTTGCCTCCAACAAATTTACCAAATTAAATACTTTTTCCATATTACATCTTAATTAAATGTGGATGAAGCGAAAGAAGTGTGTAAGGATCGTAGCATGTGGCAAACGGTGGTCCCTGCTTACCCCCATTGGATACAGGCGTGAGAATATGTATGTATGTATTGATGGCCTCTAAACTGCTTTAAATGCAAAGTACAAATTAGTTACTAGAACATGGGAATTTAAGTAGCCGTGATATCCCGCTGCACATGGTGCTGCCGCGCCTCTTGTGTGTGTGTGATGTGTGTGTGTGTAGCGACGGAGGTGCAGAGCATCCAGGCGGCGGAGGGCGACGTGAGCCGCGGCCGTGATATCCCGCTGCACATGGTGCTGCCGCGCCTCTTGTGTGTGTGTGATGTGTGTGTGTGTAGCGACGGAGGTGCAGAGCATCCAGGCGGCGGAGGGCGACGTGAGCCGCGGCCGTGATATCCCGCTGCACATGGTGCTGCCGCGCCTCTTGTGTGTGTGTGATGTGTGTGTGTGTAGCGACGGAGGTGCAGAGCATCCAGGCGGCGGAGGGCGACGTGAGCCGCGGCCGTGATATCCCGCTGCACATGGTGCTGCCGCGCCTCTTGTGTGTGTGTGATGTGTGTGTGTGTAGCGACGGAGGTGCAGAGCATCCAGGCGGCGGAGGGCGACGTGAGCCGCGGCCGTGATATCCCGCTGCACATGGTGCTGCCGCGCCTCTTGTGTGTGTGTGATGTGTGTGTGTGTAGCGACGGAGGTGCAGAGCATCCAGGCGGCGGAGGGCGACGTGAGCCGCGGCCGTGATATCCCGCTGCACATGGTGCTGCCGCGCCTCTTCACCTGCCCCACCACTACCACTGTCAACTTTAAAATTGGTATGACCTCCTTTACTATTCACATGGTTACGATAGAAGTGTTCAATTCGGGAGTGATTTGACTGACAAATCATACAATGCTGTGTTGCTTCAACTACTTAGGTTAGGCTAAATTTATTTGCGCCATTTTGACTTCACGACTCTGTATTTGAGAAATAATTTGGCCTGTGACTATGCTATGACAGTTGTTAGTTTGATTAAAGGAGAGAAAAATTTCGAGCGCTCATAGCTCGTGACGGCACCTGTACTTATTTAATATAAGCTATAAGCAAATGAGTTATTACGTTCCACTAGAACTGAAGTGCAGATCAATCGATTTGATTTGATTTGATATTTACTTTCATAATGGACAATAATGGTAGATAAATAATATATTAACAATGACATGATGTTTATATGACACATGCAGAGTTCGAGCTGAATATCGCAGTGATATGCGAGGACGACCACGTGGTGACCGAGAACTTCCCTATACTGCTGCTCCGGTGTCGGTAGTCACTCACCAAAGTCCACCAGTTTTTATGTTTATTTGTTACTCACTAAAACACAGATTAATCCGTCTTGAAATATGTATAGAAGATAGAATATCATCAATATGTTTATGTAATAAGTAAGGTCCCCAAATAAAACTTGTACATATAAAACAACGCTGTATTTACATTTGCACACTGGATTCCATCAACATTCAACAATAAACTGGAACTTTCCCTTTATAATATCTAATAATAATTAGGGAAAATGTTCTATTAATTTATGGTCGGCTCTGCTTAACTATTATAATATCTTGTACAAAATATATAAGTACTTACTTACAAAAACAAAAGTTCTCCCAATTGGGCACACAAATGTACAAATTTGATTAATATTTATACTGGCAGAAATTATTACATGCCTGGCGACACAACTATTAGATTGCATTGCGATTATTAAACAAGAAAATACGTTATTAACAAACAGCTGATAATTATTACAGCATTTATATATTTATTAATAGTGTTCTCAGGCAGCTTAGATTTTTAGTAAAACATTTTTAAAATGAATCAACAATATAATCTCGGCTAGCATTGAAAAATTCCTTATAAGACCAAATGTTTATTGCTATAATACAATGTAGGCCGCTTATAACCATGATTGACTTGAGGTGATGGTACTGATTATGAGACTTCACGTCTGTTGCCATCTTCCTACTGAGTCCAAATCATCGCGCATGGCGCCTCCGACAATCCGATGTTGTTGAGGCGGCGGTGAGCGGTCCCCGAGTGAGGAGCGAGGTCCCCGAGAGTGGAGTGGGGTCCCCGAGTGTGGAGTGGGGTCCCCGAGTGTGGAGTGGGGTCCCCGAGTGTGGAGTGGGGTCCCCGAGTGTGGAGTGGGGTCCCCGAGTGTGGAGTGGGGTCCCCGAGTGTGGAGTGGGGTCCCCGAGTGTGGAGTGGGGTCCCCGAGTGTGGAGTGGGGTCCCCGAGTGTGAAGTGGGGTCGCCGGGATCACATGGTCGCCAAGTCGTCATCCTCGAAACGCGGTTGCACGTAGTTGCGACACAGCCCGTAGAACTGCTGCGGGCGGAGACTGCGCTTCTGGGCGTCGAACCTGAACAACATTTGCTTGCTATAATCATACCACCTTGTACATTTTGACCTACCTCTGTATCCGGTGACGGCAGTGCGATGTTCAGTCAATGGCAGCCGCGGCAGAGGGCGATGGTCCAGGCGTACCTCCAGCCCACGTGGGCCATGCAGCCGCGGCAGAGGGCGATGGTCCAGGCGTACCCCGGGAACCAGGAGTACTCGGTCTCAGGCGCGCCGCTCAGCGCTGTATTGGCCGCGCGGCTCACCGTCAGCACGTCGTGCATGTACCCGCCTGCAACACACACGCGTCACACACTGCCGCCGCCCACTGCCCACACAAACACACACACACGCACACACAGCCCACCCAGGTTGGTGTAGTTGGAGGTGACCCCGTCACTGGACATGGCCAGCATGTGCTCGTGGCGGGCGATCTCCCCCAGGCACGAGGAGCAGCAGAGCACGCTCTTCTGCAACAAAACACGCCATATGAGTGCGCGGACGTGCCAAGCCCGACCCTCGCGGCCGACACCCACCCGCGCGATGAGTCGCAGCTCCATGTGCAGGCGGTGCAGCGCGCTGTGCGCCAGGAACAGCGCCAGGCGGTCCCGCGGCCCCAGCGCCAGGTTCGACGCCACCCAGAACGACAGCGACACCGGCTCCTCCGGCAGCTTGTCTGCGGACACACGCACCGTCACCGGCCTCGCCTCTCGTCGCCCGGCGACATCGTCATCGTGCCGGACATTACCGAACATCAGGGTCTTGAAGTAGTCCACGATGACTCGTCGCATGCGCTCGTAGTCGAAGATATCGTACAGGAACGGGGGCCAAGGCGTCACGGCCGCGTCCATCGCCCGCAACTGGCGGTCCAGCCTGCAACGGTGATATGGAAGTGTACAAATGGGATCGGGTCAGTGTCCGGTAGAGTCCGCAGGGTGGAGCGGGCACTCACGCGGGCGAGCCGCGGCGCAGCGGGTCCAGCGAGGCGAGGCGCGCGGCGCGCGGGCCGCAGTGCCCGCTGTCCTCGCCCAGCACGCACACGCGCCCCACGCGCACCCTGCACACACACACCTGCACGCGCTGTACACACCTCCACGCCCATGCCACGCTACTGACGGAGTATCACCTGGCGTAGGCCAAGAGGGGCACGATAGCGTGCTTGCTCATGTCCAGGAAGCGGAAACGGTGGGTGGCGCGCGCCTTGAAGATGACGGAGTAGGGCCGCTGGGCCGCCGCTCCCCCCTCGCCGCCTCCCCCCTCCTCGCCCTCCACCGCCGCTTCGAATACCTCGCACACCACGCCGTAGCCGGACAACAGGGTACCGCTTTCGCTGGCAAATTATTTCAATATTTTTTTGGCTCAATCTAAGTAAAGGATGCAATCGAAGATAATGTGGGCACGAAAGACGTCTGAAGATAAGGAGGCCTCACTCGGGGCACAGGAGGCCGAAGAGCTTGTCGGCGTGCACGGCGCGCGCCAGCAGCGCGGCGTCGTGTGCGTCGGGCAGCAGCATGGGCACGGTCTCTCCGGGGAACACGGCGCCGTGGTGCGCGCGCAGCGGCAGCGTGCCGCGCCAGCCCCCCTCCAGCACGCTGCGCCCGCGCACCGCCACCAGCCCGCCGCCCATGTACTGTACACCATATACACCATATACACCATATACACCATACCGTGCTAGCCATTCACCTTTGACCACACTTCTTATTTCAAATTAGCTGTGCCCTGCGGTTTCACCGCTTTAATTTTTCAACCAATAAAGAATCAGGAACCACATTTAAACTAGTTTTTTTTTTACAAAAGTAAAGCCACCTTAAAAAAATATTTTTTTAGCGCTTTCAGTGACTTTTAACAATGTGCACCTACAGCAGTCATAACCCTAGTCTAGGTGTAAAGTTCTCATCAATACAAATTAATAAATCCTGCTGTAAATCTTTGAGTTCCTTCGACTTTCTTTCTACTCCATCAACAGTTCCATTCCACACCTTCATTAAAATGTAGTGCTTCCAATACTTAACTGTAATAATTAATTAATAAGCAAAAAAACCTACCTGCAAGGGCCACAAGAAGATCCTGATGCTCTTTACAATAGTACTTTTCATTTTCAATAGTACTTTTAAGAATTCAATAGTAATTTTAAATTAAAAACTGTTCAGAAGCATAGTAAAGTAAAATTCAATGAATGGGCAACTGTAGGTATACATATAAGTAGAAAGAAGTTGTATGAAACGATATGATCATAGTCCTGAGTTCTCAGCATTCGTAACTAGATACTCTAAATGTTTTAAGAAAGTTTGTATAAAAGCTAAAGTCTTGCATCTTGCCCAGAAAATCAAAAACTCTGATTTCTCATGGATTCCACCATCAGAACTAAATCAAATTAAAATGAGAACATTAGGGAGGCACCACCTTTTTAAAAAAATGTCATCAACATTGGTTCACCCAGTCAAAGGTTCTGAGGTTACAAACATAAAAAAAAACGTACAGTCTAATTGATAACCTCCTTTTTTGAAAGTAGATAAAAAAAATTTTTTTTTAAGGATTGATCGTTTGGATTTTTTTGTAAATCAATTCATTAGATACAATTCGAATTGATTGAAAAGAATCTATCTTTTTCGTAAAGTATCACCATCCCCAGTATTATGTATACTAAGAATCTAAATAATTTTGCGCAGGCACCTCCTGACAATAGTGGCAATGACATGTCACTGCTTTCAACATAAATAGTAAAAAGATTTACTGTTAGCAAACATGATTTTGTACATCTACTTAGCATTTTTCATTATTTTATTATGTGTCTATAGACTCACCATCTGACAGGTTTGTACATAATCATCTTTGTTGAAAAAATTATGTTGTAATTACACAACTCTTTTTCAACCAGCGCTCATTCAATATTATCTTAACTGTTCACAGATCAAAAGACTTTATGGAATATGCTTTTGCAGTAGACCAGTGCTTTTTTTTGGCATACATGCATGCGTCCCACCTGATAGCAAGCCCTTATTATAGCCAGGACATTATGAGCCTTCAAAATTGGCAACCAGTACTTGTTTTAAATTGCAACTAACAGAGTGAGTTGCAGCAAGAGAGATGTCAAAATGCTCCTCCTCATCTGTCTCCTCGGAGCTGCCCCCGCTGCCCGAGTCTCGAGTCTCCTGGCGCTCACCATCGCCTGCAATCAGAAACTTCTGATAGTGACTGATAGCATTAGGCTGTAAATACTATATCTACTGCAAAAAAATTCGTAGTATCAGTATAATAAGAATTGGCTGATAAATAATGTTTGTTTCAAAGTATTGCTGAAATAAAATAAACATTTTAGCTGTCTTATTTATGTGTAATTCGCAAGGAACTAATAAAATGAACCCACTGTTATCCTCCGCTTCCATAACTCCTAGTCTCGGGTAGGGCCTTCAACTCTCAATAATGAAAGCGTGATTTCTTTAGTCTGGAATATACATTAATGATAAAATGACTTCACGTCTCACTCGAAATATCCAATAAATCTTATGATTAAGCTACAAAAACAAACCACAACAACAGAATGAAACTTCTGTCCGTTTCACTTCACTCGTCCGTCCGTCAGGGGCACAAAAAGAAAAAAACACTCATTAATTCGATACTGACAGTAAGTTCAAAGAAACGTAATTTTTCTAGGTGCGGCCTCATGCAGCCGCTCGACGCTCGTTTCCAGCGACAAATATGGTCACGTGACCCCGTTATAAATTTCCCACGACTTAAAAAGGAACTACGTCATGCAGCCGCTCGTCGCTCGTTTTCAGTGACAACCAGTCGCTCGTTTGGTGATGGTGGCATTTTTCGTGATTCAATGATTGGCCAAAAGTTCAAGAGAAATGATGAGTACCCGATTCAGAAAAGCTAACGGTTAATACAATGGCTTTACCATATGTGGTAGTTGGTAACTTCTTCTTTTTCTTAAAGTGCCTCTCCAATTACTGAAGGTTTGCAATCAGGTCCGAACATTTGTCTCAGTCCTTAGCGCGGCGAAACAGGTCGGCGGCACTCGCAATCCCGGTCCATCTCTCTGATGTTTCGTAGCCACGACTTCTTCCTTAGTTGGTAACGGAGCATTCCAATTAACAAACTTCTTATATTCTCGGTACTTCCCAGCGATAAAGCTCAAAATTTTCAGCTTTGTCGCTACATATCACGTCACCACATTTGTCGCTGGAAACGAGCGTTGAGCGGCTGCTTGAGGTTGCACCCAGAAATATTTTTACTACATTACCAAATGTATTTTTGAGAACGCAGATTGCACAAAATGAATTGATTGACTGTCTGTGGGGAAAAGTATAGTCTATAGTAGATGAAATTAATATTTTTAGTCTATGTTTGTCATTCACGAAATTGCGAATGCACGTCTCGTGAGTTGTTAAATTTGTTCGGTAAAAAATATCGAGTTGTGATTTATAAATATGAATAAATAGCGTTTATTTGCTAAGAATTACCTAAAATGTATAATAAAATTGTGTGGTGTTATTTGTTTGTGTTGACGCTATCTGATATATCTCTGAATACAAAACTGTCAGCTCAGGGAAAGAGCCATGGTAAAATCGATTTTAAAAATGTATTTGCTCTATCTTTTAATGTATTCATCTAAGATGCGTTAATGTTCGCAAGTGCAGGATTGCAATGGGGCTAGGGCGGTCGGAAGATGGAATGGCAACAATATCTTGGCATGTTGATCGTGAGGCGGTAGTGCGAGCGCGATGTTATTTTAGATCGGGGCCGAGACGGGTTTGTTTGTCGTTTTTCTTCCACTATACGCCTAAATGGTATTTTGGTCGTCGGGAAAAATGCAGCTGGAGCCGTCGGTGTGCGCCGCACCGCGCGGACGCTCCATGCCCGTCACAGCATGTACACCACATTGGTGCCAGATGTGGGCTGGCCCCCCTCCCCGCACCCTTCATATTGAACTCAACAATACATGCTATATACACATGTAGTCAACCAAAGAAACTATGTTGTATAAATAGTTAGTCTATGACAGCACAGTATGTACATGGAGATGTTTGTTTTCAGGTGTAACAGTTCATGAATCCTTGATCGAGGGCCTCACATTCCAGGTATGGTCGTCTGTCATTACTACAATGCCTCATTGATTGCAAGTGAGTACTTGGTCAATGTTCATGCTGTGTGGGTAGTTGTATATAACTTTAGAACACATCTTTCCTTTCAAACACATATCCAGGTGTACTTACATGGTGTAAATATTAGTTAGATTTTAGAAATTAATACAAGGATTTTAAATTTATTAGTATCTGGCAGAATTTTGCAGTAACCTCAATAGCAAACTTTAAATAAATTGGCAAGTTAGGTACCTCAGACACAATTGCAGTATAGTTTCCCACACAGGTAAAGATCACACTGCTTTAGGGCACACCCACCTATATAGAGGACCTATAAGGGCTCTGACACTGCTTCTCTATACTATAATTATGTTAAAGTATTATAGCAGATATTTAACTGTATATACCATCTATCATTACATATCATATCTAATTATTTATGAATATTATTATTGTACTATGTATCCTCACATTGTTACTATTTATATATCTACATGTATATTGAGGAGCTCGTGGCACAGTTGCTATTGCGCATATTATTTGATCAGTGAAGTTAAGCAACCCTAGCCCTAGCCAGTAATTGGATGGGTGACCGCCCGAGTTTCCTCCGTGCCTCGGAGAGCATGTTAAGCTGTTGGTCCCGGTTGCCAATTTATCATCTTTGGCAATTGTTACAGGTCAGTTTTTTTTTTTTTTTTTTTTTTTCTTTGTTCTTCCTGCAATCTGTCTTGGATCGACATTTAGCTGGAGATTATGTGGTTATACGTCATTGTGCAGTACGTGTCCTGTGACACGTCTACGTATCCTTCTGTTAGTCTTTTAAAAGATCTTGCGGTGTCTTTCTCTTTAGTCTTAAGAATGTTGTGTGTGGTCTCATAAGACCTTGGGCGAGTGCATTGGGGTGGGCCATTAGGCGCTTCTCATATTTTTTGAGATTGAGCATGACTTCCTGCTTTATTGTTGGCACTTTAAGGTCATTGTGTAGTCTGTCATTAGTCACATACCACGGTGCATTTGTAATGATTCGTAGGATTTTGGATTGGAACCTCTGCAGTATTTCAAGATTTGAATTGGATGATGTACCCCACAGTTGGATGCCGTAAGACCATATTGGTTTAAGTATACTTTTATATAACAGTAATTTATTCTCCATTGAGAGTTGAGACTTTCGATTTAAAAGCCATGCCATGCTTCTGAGACGGATGCTAAGAGCCTTTCTTTTAGTGAAGATATGTTTCCTCCAAGTAAGCCTTTTGTCTAAGTATATACCGAGATAACGGACATCGTCTGCTTGTGGTATTTCTGTTTCATTTAGTTTGACAGGTGGACATTCTGCATTCCTGAGACTAAATGTTACGTGAACTGATTTCGATTCATTCGCTTTAATGCGCCAGTCTTTGAGCCAGCGTGCCACTTCATCTAGTGCCACCTGCAGGGTTTTGGAGGATAATATGGGGTCCTTTTTCGTCGTTAAAATAGCTGTATCGTCTGCGAACGTCCCAACGAGTACGTCCTGGTTAATGGGTAGATCATGTGTGTATATGAGGTATAGGATGGGGCCCAAAACGCTCCCTTGTGGCACACCTGCCGATATTTTGTGTAGCTTTGACGTAGCTTCGCCGTGTTTAACATAGAAGTGACGGTCGGTGAGATATGATCGAATTAATAGAAAAAAGTTCAGGGGCATAGTTTCTCGAATTTTATATAGCAACCCCTCGTGCCAGACTCGATCAAACGCCTGGGAGATATCAAGGAATGCTGCTGAGCAGTACATTTTTTGTTCGAACGCAAGGTTTATTTTTTCTACAAGTCGATGGACTTGCTCTATTGTGCTGTGGGCTTTACGGAAACCAAACTGGTGGTCTGGGATTAGGTTGGACTTTTTTAATTCATCTAGGAGTCGTCTCAGGATAAGGATCTCCAAGATTTTAGAGAGTATTGGTAAGATACTTATCGGGCGATAAGACTTCACATCGTCAGGATCCTTGCCTGGTTTTATAATTAGGATTATTTCAGCTACCTTCCATTGCAGCGGAATGAAATTTTTCCTTATAATAGCGTTGTATAGGTGACACAGAAACGAGATGGCTTTTTCTGGCAGTTCTTGCATAGTCTTAGCTGTAATAAGGTCGTAGCCTGGGGCCTTACGTAGACTAAGTCCTTTGATAACTAATTTAACTTCATTATCCGTTATTTTCCCTATTGGTGGTTCCAGTTGGTATGTCTCTGAGAGCTTTTTATGGACTATACTGTTTTTGGTTGATGCGTTAGGATTTGGAGTAAATACATTTGATAAATAGTTTGCAAATAGTTTTGCTTTTTCTTCATCACTTTTTCACACATCACAGGTCAGTTGGAGGCCTAAAATAGTCTGACAACTGGTTTAACCCAGATCACAGATTTTCCTGGTAAAAGATTTTCGCTTCGTATAAAAATCTGTTGAACAGCTGCATCGGGTTGAATCAAGTGCCGACCCCAACAATGTATGGGATAAGGCCAGGGACGGTGATGATGTATATTTTCTCTAGATAAATATCAAATTTATAAATTATTGGTAAATATAATATTTTACTATTGGCCCCCACTCATACATACAATAAAACATGAATACATAACAACTTCAACTATAAACATATAAAATACTCATGTCAAAATGATACATAATTGTAAATGGTTCCTGTAAAATGTTAAATGTATTTGTCTGTAGTGTGTAGTGGTGTGTGTGTAGTGGGTGAGGATACATAATGATGTGTAATCTGTGTGACATGTGTCCAAGTAGTTTCCCTGTTCTATTTCCATCGGGCGCAGCAGTCACTCACCTCCTCTCTATTTATACACACCACTCTGATAACACAATGCACAATGTCTAACAAATTCACAAGTGTGCCTCTACCATCTTAACATGGGGCATATTGTACTGTTTAATCTCTGTAATAGCTGTACACATCCCACTTCATCATTGATTAATCTCACCAAGTAACAGAACCTTCTTGTATCATATTTGTTTATTTCTAGCTTTGGCACTCATGTACTTAATTTTTTGCTTCATCACACGGAGCAGTGGCTCTCTTCTATTCCAAAAATCGTATTTTTTTAATAACAGTAGCTTAAGCTACTCCTTGAAACATCCAGTGAAGGTCCCGCTAAAATCAGTCTAGCTGAGGGCCTAGTGCTAGTTTTTCACTGTCGCCGTCGCGGCGTTGATGTAAACGTAGATTTGTATAGGATCGAAACAGTGCCGTCTCTCGGCCTAAAGATGCACTATTGTAATCCCATACAAACTTACGTCGACGCGACGAAGCATGCTGCATAGTACACAAAGAAAATTAAAAGAAGAGAAAATAAAAATTACAGGTTAATATTGACAATCAGATGACTAGATAGTACAAATAATACACTTGTTAACGGTCTGATCAAGTATAAAACTGGAATAAATAAATAATCGTAATGAGGGAGGCAAGGCCTTAGCCAAGCACGCAGACTGTTTACATGGTAAAAATTTACCTATAACAAGTGGTACATACATTCAATTGTTTGTTGTACCTAGATTATGTGCAAGACTTCCATTTATATAGTTCCCTGGTTCAAGTGTATTTATTGTAGGTATGGCAAAGGCAATGAATGGCATATGGCAAAGGCAATGAATGGCATATGGCAAAGGCAATGAATGTTCACTTTATAGATAGTTTGCCATCACACATTCTTCTTCTTTTGCTTGTCTATAAACAAGGACATGTGTGTATGTGATTGTTCTGTAATGATGTCAGGATCAGTGATGGCGTGGTATGGTTGTCGCAGGAGTATGGCGGCGCGGTGGGTGTGAGCGTGAAGCAGTAGTTGAGAGCTGTGTGTGATGGTGTGATATGGTCGCGGCAGGAGTATGGCGGCGCGGTGGGCTTAGGCGTGGAGCAGTAGTTGAGAGCTGTGTGTGATGGTGTGATGGTTGCGGCAGGAGTGGGGCGGTGCAGGCGGCGCGGTGGGCGTGGGCGTGGAGCAGTAGTTGAGAGCTGTGTGTGATGGTGTGATGGTTGCGGCAGGAGTGGGGCGGTGCAGGCGGCGCGGTGGGCGTGGGCGTGGAGCCGCGGACACTGTCGTTCGGGCGGGCGGCGCTGGGAACGGCGCACGCGCGCTCCGTGACGCTCACCAACCTGCACAACACCACGCTGCACCTCGCCTCCGTCGCCGGCACCACGCCTGACTTTCATGCCTCCTTCTTCGATGCCAAGGTAACCTTGATAACTTTATAGCTTAGGGGCTTGGGTGAGGAGAGGGAGGCGATATCTGTGTGACATCATTGTGACCATATTACGCACTGTTGTAGTGCCACTGCGACGACCAATTTCCTTCCTCGTGTTGACATTCATAATGATATATCATATTATCACATGAATTAGGTAAGAGTCAACTAAGGGTTTTCAATCATCTCATAGGAAATAACATTTGCGATTGAGTGTCGTCCCAAAATGAAAATTCAGTTTATTTAAGTGCTATTAGTTGAAAATTACAGCCGACGCTGTGTGTGAAACGAGGTTGTTTAATGTCGTAGGTTGTGTTAGATGAGGCCGGCAGTGAATTATAAGTAAAGACACGAATGGGCGCGGCGCGGTGGTTGTTCGGGTGAGATGTCAGCGCGGCCTTGCCCGAGCGCGCTCCGATATCAGTGACGCAACGCGCGCGCACTTATCATTAAGTAATACCATAATATACTACCCACCCACTGCCTGCACTATAAGTGCTGCCTAATTATGCATTGACGCTGACTGACTCAACCCGGTGGGATGTTATCACGCCTGTGCGTTAACCGCCCTTCATAGCCAAGGCCTAATCGCATACATCGGCAACCTGGGTTAAACGTCTTATCAGACTTTCTTGGGCTTCTGATTGAGCGTTAATCATTGCCAAAGATGTTCTATTGTCTAACGTCGGCTTCACGTGCTAACAGAGGCACGATAGGAACTGGACCGGTCACCCATCCACCTAGAGGCCTGGCTTGGGGGATGTAGTAGCACATAGATTTCATATCGCACTAATTTTAGACTTGTTTAACTATTCTGTTTATTTTATTATCGGCATATTATTCATAATGACTAGTCCCTTATCTAAATGCCACTGTGTGCAGTGCTGTGCTCATAGCTACCTTAACTATCTCTATTTATATTGATGTCAACAATTGATATAACATGATGCTCATTTATACGTGATTGAGTCCGGCGAGTATAAGGCGAGTGGCATTGGAGTGATAGTGAATGGAAGCGGCGTCGTGTGACACGTATTAGTGTTATGTGGCCGACATTGAGCTAATACAGCAGTGGCTGGATGTGGCTGCGGCTGGACGCCACCACCGACCACCACTACTGATATACGACACATTTCACACGCTGATACCACACCGAGATATACACATTCAACCTATACTTAAGGAAATAACACACAAGGTGTGTCAATGCTATACTTATGATGTCGGCCTTCATGTTTTTTTTCCGTAATATTGAATGAACAATAACTTTGGCAGTTAGGATAGTGGCCCATATAAGTAATTGTTATGTACGAGGAGCGCATCCTCTTTTCCATTCCTTTCTTCCACCAATAATTCCTTCTGTTGGTAGGCAGCCGTCAACTAATGTGGGCTACTTTAGCTTGTGCTGTAGTCACCTACGAGTTGGTAATTATAGGTGTGTCCACATGTTCTATACTAACACGCGGATTCTAGCAATGCGTGACGCACAGACACGGTTATAAACAAAAATAGTTCTTTTTATATGGCTTAGTTACACTTTACATACCCACTTATCGCAACTATGAGGTGAATATCTCCACACTTGGACCACAATGTGTGGGGATGGGGATAAATGGGCCGGTTATTATTCAGTATTATATTCTGCAGTAAAATGTTGTGTACCTTAGTTCCGCTGTTCCTAAAGCGTTGCCTTTTCATGAACAGAATGTTTCCTTTTTTTTTTGTCAGATGCATTGTGACGTAATAAGTGTAATAATTGTAATGATAATAATACATGTGTTGTGATTGCATGGTGCGTGTGTGGAGCAGACGCTGCCGCCGCAGGGCAACACGACCTTCAGCGTGGTGTACCTCGGGCGCCGCGAGGGACCCGTGGCCGCGCACCTCTACATCCACACGTCGCTCGGCGTGCACAACTACCCGGTGAGCTGCGCCGGCCGCTCGGGCCGCGGCGCCCGGGCGGCTGGTCACGGCGCGCGTGTTGCAGGTGGCGGCCGTGGGCGTGGCCAGCGGCTGGGGCGTGTGGCCGCTGCTGGGCGTGCGCGTGCCGCACAACGCCACGCTCGACCCGCTGCTCACCGTGCACAACCCCACCGACCGGCCCATACAG
The DNA here is from genome assembly GCA_929442735.1 of Watsonalla binaria. Classification (NCBI taxonomy): domain Eukaryota; kingdom Metazoa; phylum Arthropoda; class Insecta; order Lepidoptera; family Drepanidae; genus Watsonalla; species Watsonalla binaria. The sequence goes on from OV838938.1 coordinate 9,495,605, forward strand.
GTACCGCCTCTCCCTGCCTCCCGCGCCCTCCGCCGCCGAGGGGAAGCTGCTTTTTAAATAAACTATCGATTACTAAATTGTAAATAAAATATTATAAATTTTATTTTGCACATACAGTAGAACTCCAATTATCCGAACTCCGACTATCCGAATCGCCGATTATCCGAATCACAAACAAGTCTTGACTTGACTTATCTTAACTTGCCTGTCTTAACTGATGTTTAAAAAACAATGATTTTTATTTCTAAACTTGTTCATAAGTACATTTTATTTATATTTAAAACATGTGAAAATTTCATGTTTCTTTCACTTAATTCAATAAAAAAATAGTGCAATATCAAAACGTAGCTTTTATTCTCTCCAATGGCAATTTTTAAAAAAAAATCCGATTATCCGTATATTTGATTATCCGAATGGGTCCCGGTCCCCATTAATTCGGATAATTGGAGTATACTGTACTCGGTAAACGTATTTTTTTTATTATTAACATTTTGTTTCGTAAGTAAAAATGAGTAAATAGGCAGCGGTGACGTGGTGCGTGTGTGTGTGTCAGGTGCGCGAGGTGTACTCGTCGGGCGGCTGGCTGGGGCTGCGGCTGCCGGGCGGCGGCGGCGCGGCGCCGCGCGCGCTGTGGACGCTGCCGCCGCACGCCACCACGCCGCTCGTGCGCCTGCGCCTGCAGCCGCCGCCGCACCACGCGCACCCCCTCACCGCCTACATACGGTAGGCCCGCACCCGGCCCGCCCCCTCTCCCTGCCCGCTGCCCGCAGCATCACCACCCGGCACTTGCGTGTGTGCAGCATCAAGGGCGACATGCCGGGCGGCGCGCTGGTGGTGGCGGTGGAGGCGCGCGGCGCGGCGGCCGGCGAGTACCTGCGCCCGCTGCAGCTGCGCCTGCGGCCGCGCGGCTCGCTCGACCCGCCCTACACGGTGCAGCTGGAGGCGGGCAACAGCGGCGCCGGCGGGCTGCGCGTCGAGCCCGCGGCCTGGGGCGCGCGCTGCCTGCCCGCGCCGCACGCGCCGCCGCACCCGCTGCCCGACGCGCACCCGCACACGCACGCGCACAACGGACAGCCCGACAAACCCATCGCCAACGGTAATATATTTCCCCTCCCCCGCCCGTGGATTGACGTAACATCGATTTAAAATTACAGGAAGTGAGTTTAAACGATCAATAATGATGTCGTGCAGGCGTAGCGAGCAGCGCGGGCGTGACGGTGTCCACGTTACGCGACACGCTGGCTCCGCTGCAGCCGCCGTTGCCCGTCGCCGCGCTGCACTTCGACTGTGAGTCCCGCGCGTCGGCGCATTAGTAATGGTAGCGGCGTGGGCCAGGCGACGTGTGTAACGTAGTGCGTGTGTGCAGTTGGCGAGATGTGGGCGAGCGCCGGCCTGGGCGCGGGCGGCGAGGCGCGGGGCGCGGGCGGCGAGGCGCGGGGCGCGGGCGGCGAGGCGTGGTGCGCGGGCTGGCTACGTCTGGGCCGCGCCGCGGTGCCCTACAGCGTGCGCCTGCTGCCCGGCACGCTGGCGCTCTCGCCCACCCATCTCGAGTGCGTACTCTGCCGTCGCAGGAACCGTTGACACCGTTTTATGGATGAATACGACTAATACGTGTGCTCTTTGCCCAGTTTTCTAACGATAGTGGACGAGGAGACTGGCGTTAAGGCGGATATCACGGGCGAGACGCGCGAGCTGCGTGTCCGCAACGAATTCTCGGTGCCGGTGCTCGTCGCAAGGCTGGACGTGCCCCACGAAGTGCTCGAGCATTTTGATGTACGTCGGTCGGCAGCGTAGCGGTAAGTGTGGTTGGCGGAGCGGTGGGCTACAGCGAGCGTGTGCAGGTGGAGGCGCAGTGGCCGCGGCCGCTGGCGGCGGGCCAGGAGGCGGCCGTGGGCCGGCTGCGCGCGCGCCGCACGCCGCCCGCCTTCACCATGCCGCTCACGCTGCACACCAACCTCTCCGACTACACGCTGCCGCTGAGGATCTACGACCCGCGGTTCATACTGGTAACGCGACCCGTTACATTCGTGAACGATACCCGCGCGTTTCGCCCGCACCGGCGCCATTTACGTCATCGTCGTGTCGTTCAGGAGTGGGAGTGGCCGAACAGCTCGGACGGCACGCTGCGGCTGGGCACGGTGGGCACGTCGTCGACGCGGCGAGTGGCGCTGCGGCTGCGCAACGCGGGCCCGGCCACGCTGTGCGTGGAGTCGCTGCGCGCGCTGCTGGGCGGCGCGTCGCTGGAGGCGGAGGGCGGCGCGCGCTGCGTGGAGGCGGGCGGCGCGGCGCGCGCCTGGCTCACGGTGGTGGCGCCGGCGCGCGAGGGCGAGCTGCGCGGCGCCGTGCGCGTGGCCTCGGGCGCGGGGGCCGCGCGCGCCGCCGTCACGCTGCGCGCCGCGCACGGCCGCCTGCGCGCCCTGCCGCTGCTGCTGCCGCGCGCCGCGCCCGTGAGTACCTCCGCCCCGCCCGCCGCGGCCCGCCCGCGGGGACAGGGGTACAGGGGCCGTCTGTTGCAGTACGCCTGGTCCAGCGCGCCCCTCGTGCTGGAGAACACCATGACGCTGCGCATGCGCGTGCTGGGCGCGACGCTGGAGGGCGCGGAGGGCGCGGAGGGCGGCGCGTGGGCGTGGCTGGAGGGCGGCGCGGGGCTCGAGCTGGGCGCGGGGCGGGCGGCCGCGGGCGCCGTGACGCTGGCGCCCGAGCGGCTGTGCGCGCCTCGCTGCTACACCGGCCTGCTGCCCGACACGCCCGGTCAGACATCACCTCCTTGCATTGCTCCTATTACACGCAGCAAAGACAAAGTCAAAAATATCTTTATTCGATTATCCGATTAGACTTTTTACAAAGCAGTTTCAAATAGTCAGAATGACATAATTATACATGATTATACATGATACCGCCAGGTTCGGAAGGTTGCTTTTACTTTGAAGAACCTGACAAGAAACTTAGTAATACTTACTTAGTAATACTCTTTTAAAAAATATTATACAAAAAAAATCACTTGAGAAATTTTGTTTTTTTTATTTATTTTGAGATTTATTTTGTTTTTTTTTTCATGTTTATGGACACAGTTGCAATGCACAAATGTCAATAAAAATTAACATAAAGAAAAGTGTAGTAATTCTACTTATATCTAAATGCTTAGCTTGAGATGACCAGTCCCAACAAGCTGCACCTATTCACAAATATGAGGCGAAGCAGTGAGTAGTAGTAGTAGCAGTAATGTTAGTGCGATATGTCGTGCAGAGGGCTTGGCGTGGGAGGTGCGCGCGCGCAGCGTGGACGAGGCGGCGCTGCAGGCGGCGCTGGAGGCGGACGCGGCGCTGCAGCGCGCGCGGTACGCGCTCTACTCGCAGCACGCCGCGCACACCAACGTCACGCTGCACCTGCACACCGACCACGTGGTGCAGGTGATGGCACCGGCCTCCTGCCGCACTGGCCGCTGCTCGCATGGACACGGCGATCAATGTAGTGGGTGGGTGTGTAGGTGGGTGTGCGCGGGTCGGCGGCGGCGTGGTGGCCGGCCGTGGCCGTCGGCGCGGGCGGGGGCGCGGGCGGAGGCGCGGGCGCTCGGCTGGCGGGCGTGGGGCTGCGGGCGCCGCTCAGGGTGCTGGCTCGGAACCCCTCGCGCTCCCATCCGCTCCTGCTGCACGCCGTGCTCGCTCACCGCCTGCTGCCCTTGTACGTACATATCTACTTTTATGGGTGCAAGTAGCTGTTATTTATTTCGATATTGAAATAATCTTCTAGTTTGAACAGTCACGTGCGCTAGAATTAATGCACTGCCACATCTAACGCTTCTCGTCATCAGAGTGACCCAACGTGACGCATTTCAGGACTTCAATTCAATTCAAAGTTCAGTTTTGACTAGAACAGTTCAAAAACGATACCTCGACAGTGACCTGTGCCTCAATGCGATGCGTGGTGTGTGCGTGTAGGGGCGGCGCGGAGGAGTCGTCGTTCTGCAGCCGCGAGCAGTGCGTGTGGTCGCGCGAGGCGTTCACGCTGGACGAGTGGCGCGCCACGCGCGGCGAGGCGCGCGAGTGGCGGGCGGCGGTCAGCGACCCCGCCGGCCCCGCCGCGCCCGCCAACGCCACCCACGCGCTGCCCGTGCTGCTGCTCGCGCCCGACGCCGAGGTGGAGTTCAAGCTCACCTTCGCACCCATGCAGCCCGCCGCGCTCGCGGCTGTACTATATCTCAGGTCCTTACGTTCATTATTAATTAAACTTGTCTGTTAAAAATTATATTTGCGAAAAATAAAGTAAAAAAATGCATGAAAAGAAGAAAAAACTATTAAGCAATAAGTGACGAATGTTTGTTGATAATGTAATCTGTGATGCGCAGGAACAATTTGACGGTGACGGAGGCGGTGGTGGTGGCGGGCCGCGGCGCGCTGGCTAGCTTCGAGCTCGGCGGCCGTCGCCCCGGCGCCCGCCAACCGTTCCTGTTCGAGGTGCGCAGGCAGGCCCGGTCCACTCACGGCGTGTGTGTGCAGGGCCGGTCCACTCACGGCGTGTGTGTGCAGGGCCGGCTCCACTCACGGCGTGTGTGTGCAGGGCCGGCTCCACTCACGGCGTGTGTGTGCAGGGCCGGCTCCACTCACGGCGCGTGTGTGCAGGTGTCGGAGTGTGCGGAAGGCGCGCCGCTGCGCCGCTCGCTGGTGGCGCGCAACACGGGCCGCGTGGCCGTGCGCCTGCGCGACTGGCACCTCGCCGGCCAGCCCTGCCAGGGCCGCGGCTTCTCGGTGCAGCCGTGCGCGCCGTTGGTGCTGCAGCCCAACGAGTCGCGCGCGCTCACCCTCGCCTTCTACCCCGACTGCACGCTGGCGCGCGTCTCCGCTCGCCTCTCGCTGCTAACCGACACCGACCAAGTACCGATGCGTCGTCCCGCTTGACTTTGAAACCCCGACAGGCCACTAGTCGTTATACTCACACGTCGACCGGTGGTCGCAGGCGGAGTTCGCAGTCGGCGCGCAGACGGCTGCGCGGCTGCTGGCGGTGTGCGGCGGGCGACTGCCGCGGCCGCCCTTCGAGCCCGGGCTGCGCCTGGCCGGCACGCTGCTGGCGCTGGCCGCCTTCGTGCTGGTGCTGGCGGCCGGCGCCCTGGACGCCGAGCGCGAGCTGCGACGCGCGCGCGCGGCCCGCGCTCCCCCCCCGCCCGCGCCGCGCCGCCCCCTCGACCTGCGCGCCGCGCCCCGCGCGCCCGCGCCCCCGCCCCTGGCGCCGCGCCGCCGCCGCGCGCCGCGCCGCCCGCTGCCGCCGCTCGACCCGCACGCCGAGAGACGCGCCTTCGAGCGGTGGCGCGCCGAGGTGCTCCGACAGGCCGACGACAACGGCTCCAGCGAAGATGCGGACGCGGACGCGGACGTCGACGTCGATGTAGACGCGGACGTAGATGTTGACGTCGACGTAGACGTGGACGTGGACGTGGACGTGGACGTTGACGTAGATTTGGACGTGGACGTGGACGTGGGCGTAGATCTGGAGGTGGAGGGCGATCCGTCGAGACCGAGGGTGGACTCGCCGCCGCCCGAGGAAGACCCGCTCGAGGACGAAGCCTTACGTATTGGTACATAATTTTTATTACGATAAAATCCTTAACTATACTCGTCGTGCAAGCTCATTCTGGTTCTGCTCAATCATCGATATGAAATTTGTAATAAACGTTCGGACGTGTGTTTTAGAGGAACGCCCCCCGGGCAGCGGTGACGAGGACGCGGCGTCGACGGGCTCGTCGGTCAGCTCGTCGTCCTGCTCGCCGGCGGAGGGCCGCGAGCGCGGCGAGGACGGCGACGAGGACGGCGAGGGCGAGGACTGCGACTCGGCGTCGGCGTCGCCGGCGCCCGCGCCGCCCGCGCTCTCGCCGCCGCCGGCCGCGCGCGCGCGCCGCTCGGGCTCGCCGCCGCGCCGGCCGCCGCCCGAGCGCGCCGCCAGCAAGCCGCACGCGCGCAAGGACAAGATGACCCGGCGCCGCGCGCGCGCCTCGTGCGTGCCGGCGCGCGCCTCGCCGCCCGCGCCGCCCGAGCGCGCGCCGCCCGCCCTGCGCTGGGGCGCCTCGTGGAGCTCGGTGGTGGCGGCCGCTCCCGGCGCCTCGCCGCCGCTGGCGCCCATCGGCGACCACGTGCGGCGCCGCGCCGAGCCCGAGCCGGCGCCCTTCGCGCAGGACAACTCGCTGTTCTACTACAACGACCCGCAGCACGTGGCCGAGCCCGAGTACTCCTGGCGAGCGCCCGGCCCGCCGACGCCCACACACTACCGCGGTGAGACACCCGTGCGACCTGCGTTCGATTCGTTCGCTGGAGTCAAAAATCAAACCGCTTCCTCTTCAGTACTGACGAGTGACGGCGCTCGATTCTTACAGCTTCCAATTTCTATGTTTACAATAATGTTCTCTTAACCGAATTCCAAACATCCGAGCTCCACCAATTTTCAAACTCCAGGCGTGCCTGGTGAATTAGTTGAACCCGAAACCTCGAGATCGACGGGCGAAGTCACCAACCAGAAAACCGACGAAGCACCGTTCTTGAGTTTTCGTGCAGTATAAGATATTGTTATATTTTTCTCAAATGCAATGTGCATATAATATGTGTTGGTAACTCCACCGTTTATCGATGTTTTTTAATATTTATGAAATAGAATACAATGAACGATCGAAGCCAAACTACGTGGGGCAGTTTCGGTAATTACAATAACGTGTATTGCAGAGGAGGGCAGCGCGGGGGCGGGCGGCGCGTTCGGCGCGGTGGGCGCGGGCGCGGGGGCGGGCGGCGCGGGGGCGGGCGGCGCGGGGGCGGGCGGCGCGTGGGACGCGGCGTGGTGGGGCGCGGTGCGGCCGCCGCCCGGCTTCTCGGCCGCGGCGCGCCCCGTGCGGCCCTACGACCCCTTCCACTCGCTGGCCGCCATCTGGGCGCCCGGCGCCGCGCCGCCCTGGCGCGAGGACCCGCCGGACTCGCCGCCCAAGCCGCTCTAGCCGCACTAGCCGCCCGAGCCCCTCCCGCCGCTCTAGTCACGGCGCGCACTCGCCATGTGTTAGCGTTCCCTTATTGTCTGTTCGAGACTGAGTAAAACTTACATTTCTCAAATGATCTCCCGCCTTTTATTTCTGGACCCCTTCGCTGTGCTCGCCCCCCCCTGGTCGACCTCGCCCGAGACTACTATCGACGGTTCTCTGACTAATTCTCCCCTTTACAGACTTCCGAGGCGATGTCTATTCGGGCGCGGTACAAATGCCAACGAGAAGGGACTCTCTTCAAAAAAAGCAGGAGGTTATCATTTTATGTTTGTCACCTCAGAACTGATGACTGGGTGAACCGATTTCCTTATGGGTGGCATCCATGACTAATCGAGGGAAACCTTCGAAAACTTTACTGGCGACTAGTACGTCTGCAAATTATTTTCATGATGCAGCCGAAACACAGTCGAGGGAACTACTCAACCGTATACAGCAAGTCCCTAATGTTTGGGCTTGATTCATTCCTAATGATGAGATTACATCGTAAATGTTACTGGTAAGAACGAAAAATTAAAATTACAACAATAGTAAAACTGCCAAAAAGAGAATAATCTAATTATGTTAAATGTTTGTTTGTATGTTTAAATAAATCATCAAACTTGGTGTCAAACACCAACTTCAAAAGTAAGTAATTTATTTCACATAATTTTAATATTCTCCTTTTAAAGGCGGTTATGTTTGTATTTTGTTATAAACGTATTCTATGTCTTCTATCTCCTCTTGACAGTAACTATTTGTCATTGAAGGTCTCGTTAAAATCGGTAAAACCCTTTCGGAGAGTTGCTTTAACAAACAGACAGAATTTTTTTTTTGTGAGTACAGTATATAGTTGCATATGCATTTAATGAAAAGCTGTTAATTTGTAATTTATAAACAAACACTTCGATTTTATTTATATGTACAGATTTCAATTATAAATGTGAAGTCTTTGGGAAAGCCGGAATTTCAGAAGGTACTCTTTGTTGCTAGTAGTTCCCCAGTTCAAATCATAGTCATTCATATTTTATAATTGACCGATTTTGGTACAGACTGGTCTCAGCTATGTGAACTTAGCACCCGACTTGAAAAAAACCAAATTTTTTTTTTGCCATCTGGAAGGCTTTCGTATGTAGTTGTTTGTAGTGAAAATTATTTCATTTGTAGTTGAAAAAAAAAAAAGTTATGCCTCATGAAAAAATGGTCAGCACCCGACATTCGAAATTTAAAATTTTAAAACGGCACGTTTGTAGAGAATCGTTTGTAGTTGTTTGTAGTACAATTATTTTTGATTGTAGTAAAAAGACAAAAAAGTTATGGGAGAAAAAAAAAAAAAAAATTATTTTTTATTTTTCATGATTATGCTAAAAAGTACCTTAAAATCGTTTGTAGTAAGCTAAAATTGGTAGTAAAGTGTCGACGAACATTCCTAGACGTTAGTAGTAACTATCGTTTGTTTGTAGTAGCTTCCAATCGTTTGTAGTAAGCCACGAATGGTTGTAAAGTGTCGACCAACATTCCTAGACGTTTGTAGTAACTTTCATTCGTTTGTAGTAGCTTCCAATCGTTTGTAGTAAGCCACGAATGGTTGTAAAGTGTCGACCAACATTCCTAGACGTTTGTAGTAACTTTCATTCGTTTGTAGTAGCTTCCAATCGTTTGTAGTAAACCATGAATGGTTCCAAAATGTCGACGAACATTCCTAGACGTTTGTAGTAACTTTCATTCGTTTGTAGTAGCTTCCAATCGTTTGTAGTAAGCCACGAATGGTTGTAAAGTGTCGACTAACATTCCTAGACGTTTGTAGTAACTTTCATTCGTTTGTAGTAGCTTTCAATCGTTTGTAGTAAGCCACGAATGGTTGTTAAGTGTCGACTAACATTCCTAGACGTTTGTAGTAAATTTCATTTGTTTGTAGTAGCTTCCAATCGTTTGTAGTAAACCACAAATGGTTCCAAAATGTCGACGAACATTCCTAGATGATTTTAGTAACTTTCATTCGTTTGTAGTAGCTTCCAATCGTTTGTAGTAAACCACGAATGGTTGTAAAGTGTCGACGAACATTCCTAGATGTTTGTAGTAACTTTCATTCGTTTGTAGTAGCTTCTATTCGATTGTAGTAAGCCACGAATGAATGTAAAGTGTCGAGGAACATTCCTAGACTATAATAAGCTGCTTTATTTTTACTGTGTCTCCACTTTATGTATGATAACAGCCTTCTAACCCTAATTTAGAGTGGTATTGGAGTGTATAGAAATTTGCTATTATAGACAATTATTTATATTTTATTGCTAAGATTAAGATAGAGCGAATGTGAGCGAAAGTGTACAAGGTAGAGCTACCATCTAGGAATGTTCGTCGACACCTTACAACCATTCGTGACTTACTACAAACGATTGGAAGCTACTACAAACGAATGAAAGTTACTACAAACATCTCGGAATGTTCGTCGACACTTTACAACCATTCGTTGCTTACTACAAACGATTGGAAGCTAGTACAAACGAATGAAAGTTACTACAATCATCTAGGAATGTTCGACGACATTTTCGAACCATTCGTGGTTTACTACAAACGATTGGAAGCTACTACAAACGAATGAAAGTTACCACAAACGTCTAGGAATGTTAGTCGACACTTTACAACCATTCGTGGCTTACTACAAACGATTGGAAGCTACTACAAACGAATGAAAGTTACTACAAACATCTAGGAATGTTCGTCGACATTTTAGAACCATTCGTGGTTTACTACAAACGATTGGAAGCTACTACAAACGAATGAAAGTTACTACAAACATCTAGGAATGTTCCTCGACATTTTAGAACCATTCGTGGTTTACTACAAACGATTGGAAGCTACTACAAACGAATGAAAGTTACTACAAACATCTAGGAATGTTCCTCGACATTTTAGAACCATTCGTGGTTTACTACAAACGATTGGAAGCTACTACAAACGAATGAAAGTTACTACAAACGTCTAAGAATGTTCGTCGACATTTTAGAACCATTCGTGGTTTACTACAAACGATTGGAAGCTACTACAAACAAATGAAAGTTACTACAAACGTCTAGGAATGTTCGTCGACACTTTACAACCATTCGTGGCTTACTACAAACGATTGGAAGCTACTACAAACGAATGAAAGTTACTACAAACATCTAGGAATGTTCGTCGACATTTTAGAACCATTCGTGGTTTACTACAAACGATTGGAAGCTACTACAAACGAATGAAAGTTACTACAATCATCTAGGAATGTTCGTCGACATTTTGGAACCATTCGTGGTTTACTACAAACGATTGGAAGCTACTACAAACGAATGAAAGTTACTACAAACATCTCGGAATGTTCGTCGACATTTTGGAACCATTCGTGGTTTACTACAAACGATTGGAAGCTACTACAAACGAATGAAAGTTACTACAAACATCTCGGAATGTTCGTCGACACTTAACTACCATCGCTGGCTTACTACAAACGATTGGAAGCTACTACAAACGAATGAAAGTTACTACAAACGTCTAGAAATGTTAGTCGACACTTTACAACCATTCGTGGCTTACTACAAACGATTGGAAGCTACTACAAACGAATGAAAGTTACTACAAACGTCTAGGAATGTTCGTCGACACTTTACAACCATTCGTGGCTTACTACAAACGATTGGAAGCTACTACAAACAAATGAAAGTTACTACAAACGTCTAGGAATGTTAGTCGACACTTTACAACCATTCGTGGCTTACTACAAACGATTGGAAGCTACTACAAACGAATGAAAGTTACTACAATCATCTAGGAATGTTCGTCGACATTTTAGAACCATTCGTGGTTTACTACAAACGATTGGAAGCTACTACAAACGAATGAAAGTTACTACAATCATCTAGGAATGTTCGTCGACATTTTGGAACCATTCATGGTTTACTACAAACGATTGGAAGCTACTACAAACGAATGAAAGTTACTACAAACATCTCGGAATGTTCGTCGACATTTTGGAACCATTCGTGGTTTACTACAAACGATTGGAAGCTACTACAAACGAATGAAAGTTACTACAATCATCTAGGAATGTTCGTCGACATTTTGGAACCATTCGTGGTTTACTACAAACGATTGGAAGCTACTACAAACGAATGAAAGTTACTACAAACATCTCGGAATGTTCGTCGACATTTTGGAACCATTCGTGGTTTACTACAAACGATTGGAAGCTACTACAAACGAATGAAAGTTACTACAATCATCTAGGAATATTCGTCGACATTTTAGAACCATTCGTGGTTTACTACAAACGATTGGAAGCTACTACAAACGAATGAAAGTTACTACAAACATCTCGGAATATTCGTCGACATTTTAGAACCATTCGTGGTTTACTACAAACGATTGGAAGCTACTACAAACGAATGAAAGTTACTACAAACATCTCGGAATGTTCGTCGACATTTTGGAACCATTCGTGGTTTACTACAAACGATTGGAAGCTACTACAAACAAACGAAAGTTACTACAAACGTCTAGGAATGTTCGTCGACACTTTACAACCATTCGTGGCTTACTACAAACGATTGGAAGCTACTACAAACGAATGAAAGTTACTACAAACGTCTAGGAATGTTCGTCGACACTTTACAACCATTCGTGGCTTACTACAAACGATTGGAAGCTACTACAAACGAATGAAAGTAACTACAAACGTCTAGGAATGTTCGTCGACACTTTACTACCAATTTTAGCTTACTACAAACGATTTTAAGGTACTTTTTAGCATAATCATGAAAAATAAAAAATAATTATTTTTTTTTGTTTTTCTCCCATAACTTTTTTGTCTTTTTACTACAATCAAAAATAATTGTACTACAAACAACTACAAACGATTCTCTACAAACGTGCCGTTTTAAAATTTTAAATTTCGAATGTCGGGTGCTGGCCATTTTTTCATGAGGCATAACTTTTTTTTTTTTCAACTACAAACGAAATAATTTTCACTACAAACAACTACATACGAAAGCCTTCCAGATGGCAAAAAAAAAATTTGGTTTTTTTCAAGTCGGGTGCTAAGTTCACATAGCTACTGGTCTCCGGTAAATCTTTGACTTTGGCCAAAGTGGGGCCGGGCGTGCTCGATCACGACGCCCACTGTCTCATTTGAGTAAGGTTTGAGTGTAACATCCAACTCAGTGGAATACAAAATACAAATTTTAAAAGTTATATACATTTATTTCTTAATAATCTATGTCGACAAGGTGTTGGTCTAGGAACATTTAAAACAATGGTCGCAGTCGGATGGCGCAGTGTGTGAGTAGTGCGTGCGGTCAGTAGCGGTACTTGGTGGAGTAGTCCTTGGGCGACACCACCAGGCCGCGACCCTTGCGCGCGCCGCGGTACACCGTCTCGATGATGTCGATCATCTCCTGCACCACCCAGTTACATCAACGTCATTGCAATTGCAAAAATATTGCAAAGTAACACTACCCTGCCTACTTTGGCTTCATAGAGTCAACATAGAGCAAAATAAGTAAAACGTTTCTATTCTAAGGTCGATGTGAATTTTTTATCGCCAGGCATTATAATAGTCATGTTTGCAATGTTGAATTTACTGAAAAACTTACAAATTGGCAAGAAACTCAGCAATAACTCATTTCAAAAAGTTATGTTTACAATTTTTGATTGTTACATTAATGAAAATATAAAGCTCATGGAAACAGTTTCAATGCTAAAATGCTTAAAATACAAATATAACCTATCTATATCCACAAAGCTAGTTCATACAAATGAATTCTGTTGGCAAGCAACATGCGAATGGACTGCCATTCTGAGGGCAATGACTGCATTGCCCTCCCCAAATATTATATGTTAGTATAGGGTGTGGTTGTAGAGGTGTATGGTACCTGTTTGTCCTCGAGGGGCCAGTTGATCTTGTTGTTGTTGCCGGTGCCAAGGTCGATCATGATGTGCTTGTTGCGGAAGAAGAACATCACCGTGCATGGGTCGTACAGCTCATACCTGGCACACACACACTATCACATATTGATATTACACACTTGTACCACAATACCTCGAACATGGGCCCAGAGCTCGTGGCACAGTTGCTGTTGAGCATATTATACAATCAGCAAAGTTAAGCAACCCCAACCTAATCCAGTTGTTGGGTGGGTGACCGCCTGGGTTGCCTATATGCCTAGTGTAATCACTGATCACTATTTGAACATAATTTTATTATGTTACATATACATGAACTTCAGATATCAAACTTTTTTGGCATTTAGTTTTCAGTTTTTGTGAAGTATTAAGTATTAAGAAATCGTAACCCGAAGTGAAGGGAGGGGGGTTGCACGTTAATTATAACAATAGTGTAATACAAGAGAAAGCTGTCTTACTAACATTTTGTTGAAGTCCGGAACTTCAGTGATGTCCACAAGGTAGATAACGGCAAAGTTCTTCACTTTCTCTGCTATACTGTACAGTACTTCATCCATCTTCATACATGTGGGATCCCAGTCATGGCCAAATCTGATCACCTGACAAATTAATTGACCTTATCAATTAAACAAGCAAGCCCCTCTAATGGTCACACTATGTAATATGAAAAATTAACCATCCCTAAACCATTTAATTTGGTGGCTTCCTTCTCGCTAAAACTTGTACCACCGGTGGTACGAGGAGGGTTTTTCATTTCCTCTTTATACCACTGCTTGCAAATATTTACATAAAAAAATATGCTTGATCTTAAGATGTAAACCTCGTTCAGAGGATCAGTTTAGCAAGGTAATGTAGCCAGCTTGTAGCTTGCACCATTTCTACAGACCATTTTAAATTCTGTTTTATTTAAGATCATTTTATATTTATTTTTTCTTTCTATATTTAATTAAGTTACATACATATGCGCACGCCTGCATCCCATGGGGGTAGGCAGAGACCACCGTTAATTAAGTTAATGCTTTGAATTATTTTTCTACAAAGAAACTAAAGACCGTTTTGTTTACATTAAATGTTTTTGTCACCATTCAACAAGAGAGGGGTCACTCACACAGGCTTGTACAGCCTTATGTAGGATTTAAATGTTTCAGCGAAAGGAGGTTGTTTTTTTTTTCATTTGTTGTCCATAATGTCTTTTAAAGTGTTCACTCACCACAACGCGGTCTTCTTCAGATAATATAGCTTGATCCACTTGCCAGCCATTGTGCAAGTGTCCAAGCATGTAACTCATGATTGATTTGTTGTTCAAATTACTTCATTTAAATTATAATTATATTTTCAATGACACGCATCTGGAGATTTAAATTCCACCAGTTTTCATTTTATTCAGAGCTATTCGTTCAATACAATAGTTTTTGAAAATAGTATGTGATTGTTCAAATGTTGTTTTATTCGTCTTCGTCCGTCATGTCCATGTCTTGTTTCCTAACGTTTTGATAAACGTCAAACGTCAATTCAATTTCTCTGTGTGCCAATCCGATTTTTTTAAGTATTGGAGAATGGGAGTGTTGACCATACAACCAAATATTAGGTCCTCACATATGAAATTGGCGTTTTGTATGGGAGTAACCTAATGTCGATTGTCTCAAAATATAATATACTAGCTGTGCCCCACGGTTTCATCCGCGTAGATTTAGTTTTATATGATATTATATATATATATGCTCACGCCTCTATCGCCGTCTCAGACACTATATATATGTCTTTGAATTACTTCTCAGACATATGCAGGTTTTCTCACGATGTTTTCCTTCACCGTAAAGCACGTGGTGTGAAATCACTGTACATAAGTTTTTTAGAAAAACTCATTGGTACAGGCCCCGCTGGGATTCGAACTTGCGTCGCTTGCGTAGCAGGCGACTGCTCAAACCCCGAGGCCACCACGGCTCGGTGATATTAATATTACGATACACGTTTAACGATTTAATAATATTTATGAACATAACTGCGGTTATTGTGACTGAACTATAATAGTTACATATGCGCTCTCCAGGACTTTTTAGATCTTAAAAGACCTACAAACCCGTAGCACATAATTTTGTTCTATTGGTAATAGTTTTTGCAGCGCACTAATACTGTCAAACGTAGAATACCCTTCACCAAGTTAGTGTAACTATTTATCACAAGATGACGTTATAACTTTATACATCGCGCTGTCGAAAGTCTCTCTTCATACCGTATATAGCACATACACATTTCCTTCCGTAGTTGTCTAATCATCAAATGCCAGGACTGCCCAAGTGTTCAAATGTGCCCAAATTCAACCAACCAAGGTCTGCTCCGACTGATCCTGGCTCCCAGGCCTAATTTGTCATACACATACCTAAACAGGTTTTCGATTTTTACCCCTTGGCAAAATCGCAATTTTATTACGGATGCCTATTTAAAATAATAATAATAATATATAGCCTATAAACTTTCCTCGATAAATGGACTATCCAACATTGTAAGAGTTTTTGAATTCGGATCTGTAGTTCCTGAGATTAGCGCATTCAAACACGCGGGTCAAACAAACTCTGCAGCTTTATAATATTAGTTTTTCACCTTGTGAACGTTTATTGAATAATGACTTAATTATACATACAAGGATTGATTTATTTTTTAATCAAAGTATGTACCATTGCTATTTGTGCACTATTGCCATCTCATAGGTCATCTCTTTACTAAAAAAAAACCATTCGGACGAGAATCAATAAAATCTTTGAAGGCGCTTTGTACTGACGCACCAGTGACCACCACAATATTAAGAAACATAAAACTTCGTAATATTTTTTATGTGTATTTTTTACATAATATTCTTCATATAAACACACCTGCGGTCAGTTTTAGTCAGTCTGTGTCTGTGCGCACCCACTGGGAGGATAGAAATGGCATTTAATGAAACACCATCAAGTTATGCTCGTCATATATTCATGGAATAAAAATAAACAACATCCTCAACACGCTCGCGTCTCGCTTCTCAATAAATACCTCCTAAACTAGTTATGTACAATCCATCTTAAATATAAACATTTGTTATTAATCGTGATACGCATTCGTACAGGTGTGTGTGCATGGCGAGTATGTGGTTGGATTGTGAGGGAATCGCAGGCACGGAGCGGTGTGTGCTCGCCCTCACTCCCTTCTCTCACTCAACTCCACAGATGTCTGACATATAGCAACATGTGTAGATAACTTTTGAATAAATTAATATAAAGTCGAATTTATAACAAAAGCTACATTTTACTCTATTTTGTAGCTAAGTATTTCACCTCCTCTGGGTGGGTGATGAAATACTTTAAATTTAAGCTTAAATCTCATATGATGTAGGTTTGGCTGCGATTCGAATTACTTATTGTGTACTTATTTTGCTGAATAAGTCCATTCAGTTCACTCAGTACCTACTTAGTTACCCACTAGCCTCGTGCTGGGTACTGATTGTGTGATAGATACTGAGATGACACTTCAAGACTCAATACTTTTATTGCTCACACATTGTGTATAAATATATAATGATGTCCTGATTGTTGACATACTCACACATCTAGTCTCAAACTAAGTAAAGCTTGTACTAAATGCGTGGTAGGTTAGGTAGGTAGGTACCAGACAGCGGATATAATAATTATATACAATTTTCTGCAAACATTATACAATACAAGCACCAAGATAAATAGCAAACACAAATACTCATCACATAAAATATTTGCCTTGACACGGGAATCGAACTGCCGCCACCTAATATAGCTGCAGTTAGGTAACTATTAAGTTAGGCACTAACCATTAGATCAACGGTGACGTCGTTATATTAAAGTGCCACATTTGAAAGCGATTTGGGGTTAGGTAGTCATTGAACTTATTAGAAAATATATATATCGATTAATTTGATAATTGTCGTTGTATTTCGTACAGTTGCATTACTTGCAACGAAATAGTAGGTAAGTACCTACCTATCTACCTGTGTAGTATTTCACAATTTACGAATTCAACCGTCTGTTCCGGAGGGGTGTATGTAGGTATACATCTCATATCATTGTAAATATAATTACTTTACATACATGGCACTAATACGTATAATAATCGACTCAAATACTTAGAAGGTACTTTTTAAAACTACATATAAATTTGTCTATGTATAAATATTTATCTCGTAATACTTTCATTTCATACAAAGTCCTACCTTGGGGTCATAATACTGTACAAAATATCATCTTATGGCGCCTACTGTTAAATTATTTGTCTCCGAAGGTACGTAACACACTTCATAAGCCTGGACGGTTCGATAAGACACTCCTTACTGTTACGCACTACCGGATGGGGCGGAGAGGGCGGTGCAGCGCGGCGGTCAGCGCGCGTCCGGCTCGTCGGGCGGCGGCTCCGTCTCGGCGGCCGACGGGATGGTGTGCAAGTGGCGCGGCGGTCAGCGCGCGTCCGGCTCGTCGGGCGGCGGCTCCGTCTCGGCGGCCGACGGGATGGTGTGCAAGTGGCGCGGCGCGGGCAGCGCGGGCGAGCCGGGCGGCTCGTCGCACGACACGGCGGGCTGGCGCGTCAGACGCGGCCGGCTGCCGGCGGCGCCGCTGCCGCCCGAGCGCGACGTGCGCCACGTGCCCGTCGACGCCGTCGCGTTCGAACCCGACGAGTCGTTGCGCGACGACGACAGGTTCGAGTCCTGCGACGTCTTACGTGCAACCAACCACGAGGCAGCGCGCCGCGGTGGAGGCGGCGGCCGCCCATACCCGCGCCACGAGTCCGACCGCGATGATGAAAATTCCACCGACGACGATACGGAGCCGGTGCGGGCCGGGGGAGCGGGCGGCGCTCGGGGAGCGGGCGCCGGAGCGGGCGGGCGCCGGCCGCAGGCGCGCAGCCAGCGCAGCAGGCGCTCGCCGCTGGCGCCGCGCGGCTCGCTCGCGGCCAGCAGCCGGCGACACGCGCACGCTGCGCCGTGCTGGCCGCGGGACGATCGCTCGGCGAGGCTGTTGGTGTTGGCAGGCGTCTGTCTGTTACTGAAGTTCGACGAGTGCCGGCAGCGGCCGATACCACGGGTCACACGCGACTCCTCGATCGCCTTGCACACGAGCGCGCAGTCTTTTTTAAACTGTTTCGTAAGAATGGCGTACAGAAAAGGGTTGCAGCAAGAGTTGAGCGGCAACACGAACACGGTGAACACCTTGGCCTCCTCGAGGGACACGAGGTGCGCACCGAACGCGGCGGTGAGCGCGAAGAAAGCGATTGGCGACCAGCAGAGGAAATCGGTAAATACAAGGAGCGCCATGCGCTTGGCGATACGTGAGTCGTTCGAGTTCCACGCTTGAGAGCCCCGGATGGCACAGTACATCTTGAGATAGCAGCCTAGTAGCACGAGGAAGGCGAGGCCGTTGATGACCAGCAGCGTGACAACGTAACCGAGTGCTAAGGGAGTAGTTGTCTCGAAGGGCAGGCACACGGCAAATTTGCGGTAGTCGGACACGCCGAAAAGCGGTAACGTAGCGGCCACTAGCGAGAACAGCCATCCGGCGGCCATGACGGCGGCGGCGTGCCGCAGAGAGAGCCGCTTGTTGAGGTGCATGGCGTGCGTGATGGCGTAGTTGCGCTCCAGCGTGATGACGGCCAGCGTGTACACCGACAGCTCCGACGACAGCACGCCCAGGAAGCCCGCCAGCCGGCACCCGCCCGACATTTGCCACGCTATAGCGTGCTCGCGGAATTCACCCAGTGTTCCCGCGTCAACCACTGCCAGGAAGCCTGGAAACAATTCTATGTGTTTGTAAAGGTTTAATAGTATAACACCCACCTAGCGGGATCACGTCATGGTAAAATTAGTCTTATTATCTTGCCACCTTATTTATTACCGTCACTTTATTGCTGTAAAACGATGATGACTCACCGAGGTAGATGCCCATGAAGAGGTCGGCGGCGGCAAGGTTGGTGACGAGGAAGCGCGGCACGTCGATACGGCTGCGGCTGAACAGTAGCACGAACACCACAGTGCCGTTCCCGA
Source organism: Watsonalla binaria (assembly GCA_929442735.1). Classification (NCBI taxonomy): domain Eukaryota; kingdom Metazoa; phylum Arthropoda; class Insecta; order Lepidoptera; family Drepanidae; genus Watsonalla; species Watsonalla binaria. The sequence goes on from OV838938.1 coordinate 9,514,561, forward strand.
GCAGCGCTAGCAGAAACACCGCCCACACGCCGCAGCGCAGCGTCCACCAGTCGAAAAGGTCCACGCACGGCAGGAACGGTCCTGACAAACACCGTTACATCTACTGGTCATTTTATAGTCATCCTTAATCGACCTAACGAACTAATGATTAATGATCAAGACTGGCTATAGCTGCAGAAGTGTATGAGTGACCTGGCAGTGGTAGGCAGTGCACAGCGCGGCGCGCAGCTCTCGGCGCCGTCTGCTCGCGCTCCTCCCACTGCTCCAGCAGCGCCTGCAGCTGCTCCTCTCCTGCTGACGCGTTGCCCGCTGTGAACACACACACGTCCATAATAACCACCGTCGCATGGTGATCCGGCCGACAACTCATCAGCCGTAGTCTCAAAGTCAGTTCCTGTCAAGAATCATGAATTTATGTAATTATTTTGATTTTAAGTCGTTGTGACCGTGGGGTTTGAGCAGTCGCCTGGTAAGCAAGCGACGCAAGTTCGAACCCCAGCGGGGCCTGTAATAATGAGTTTTTCTAAAAACTTATGAGGAAACCTGCATATGACTGAGAAGTAATTCAAAGACGTATGTTTGTATGTAGTGCCTGAGACGGGGATAGATTCACTGTCTGTCACGTTGGTGAAAAGTGGATGTTGTTACTACAACACCTCTGTTTACCCCTCCTCGGGGAATAAAGGTGTGATGCATGTATGATATTTAATTGGCAAGGAGGTAAGTACGGTGTAGTTATGTTGAAATGGTATAATAATATAACGCACGATATTGTGCGAAGAGGTCGGAGAGGTTCCCCCAGACGGCGAGGCCGGCGGGCGGCACGAGCACGGCGTCGCTCAGTCCGCCGCGCTCCGCCGCGCGCGCCATCAGCGGCATGTACTCGCAGCAGTGGTACGCGTACGACAACACCAGCGTCTAAACACAACAACAGCGATCATAATCTATACTATTTGTAAGGTGTGCTTTCATACAAGACAAGTGAGCTCTTTAACCAGTGGATCAGTTTCATTGCCAGCAGTCCCGTTTGTCAGCCCTCTGAGGATGTGTGCCGCAGCTCACCCTTTATGTATATGTAACTTGGTCTCATCAGTTAGTACTGAATTACTAATTGCGAAGTGAATACTAAGAGTGAAAGAGAGAGAGAGAGTACCATTGAATTATCTTACTCTGTAATATTGAGTAAAGCATTTTAAGTCTCCTATTCAAAGATGTGCAGTAGTAGTTACATGTGAGTGTGAGAATGACCTGTATGTGCGGGAACACCTCGGGCGGGTGGAAGTGGCGCAGGTTAGGATTATTGTGCGCCTTAAGGTGCAGCAGCCGCTGCAGCCCGCCGGCCGGAAGGAACGGAAACACGTTGTTACCCACATTCCTGCCACACAAACAAACATTACCTATTTTATTTATCGCAAATAACTACTTGAAATTCATTGAAACTAAGATAAATGACCTAAGTCGCACAGCAAACGAACGAATAGCGCATAAAAAGTGTTGTAAATGTGATTAAGTCTTAGACAATATCGCATACATGCATGACTTGCTCGTATTTGCCACCCTGGTGTTCGAAAAACAAATTTTACTCACAAATCTTCCAACTTCGCTATTGGTGCAAAAGCCTCCATGTCGATGTGTTCAATCTGATTGTCCTCCAGGTCTCTGCAATGCAAATTACTATTTGAGTTGGGCAGTCGAAAGGTCCACGCATTCTATAAGCATTCATCTTTCTGGAATGAGCATATTAGTGGAGTGGAGTGAAGTGATAGTATGTGTGAGGTGTGTACGACTCACAGCAGTTGCAGCGCGGGCGTGTGGTGGAAGGCGTCGGGCGGCAGGCGTCGCAGGCGGTTGTGCGCCAGCAGCAGGTCGTGCAGCCGTCGCAGCCCGCGCAGCTGCTCGCCGCCCACGGCGCTGATCTTGTTCCACGACAGGTCTCTACGCACAGGGACCGCACGACTTGGCATCTTATACACTCACTCGGTCATCGGTTTCGTGAGGCAGAAGTGCAATGCCATCAATTTCATCGAGAAATCACTCAAAACATGTTTAGGAATCATAGTAAAATGATATTAAAAAATCTGTAGTATAAATGGATAAGTGTAATGAACTATGTATGTGCAAAATTTTAAGAAAAAAAACAGAAAATTATGTGAAAAACGTTTATACTGTCCCGATCACGGGACTATCAAGTATCAAGAATATCGGGAATATTAACTATCAAGTTAACAGTTGAAATATATTTAGTAAGTAGGTACGACGTTTATAAATAAGATTTTGCTATGATTTTTGTCATCGCAACGTTTGAACAGTGATTGGATTGTTCTGGTCATCCCTATAATGTGAGCCAGTTACAACACTCACAAATATTGTGAACAGCTTGCGACATACAAGCGTGAGGTGGGTGGGAGATGGAGATATGTGTAGTAGTAGTGTGTGTGGGATGTAGTGGTAGATATAGGTACTGACAGCACGCGTAGCTCGGCGCACAACCGCAGCTCGGGCACGCGCTCCAGCTGGTTGCCGCGCAGCTCCCTGCACACGCACAAACACATCACTACAATAGTTGTATTCAAGTGCAGTCGGACGTAGCGTGTAGTGTCGGGGCGGGTACTGACAGCGAGCGCAGCTGCGGAGCGTGCGCGCACAGGTCGGGCGGCAGCTGCGTGAGGCCGGACCGCTCCACGCGCAGCACGCGCAGCCGCCCGGCGCCCTCCAGCGACGGCAGCGAGCCCAGCCCGCGCGCTTCCGACAGCACGCTGCACACACGCACATTTACTGACGCACGGCACACGCTTCAACGCGCTCCAAAGCCTACTTGGAGCCCTACCGTGACCCCTAATTGTATATGACTCCTATACATCTGTCGCTCTCGCACAACCCAACTATCATTGCAATAAGAGCTCATGGTTGGACTCCTGACCACTAACATTCAAAGCAAACATTTTAAGTAGGTAATGAACATTTGTGTAGGGATCCCTGAGTCTCGGTGTTTGGTACAAGTATAATAGGTGAGTGGGTACATACAAAATAAGTTTGCACTTATAAAAAAAAATATTTAGTTTTTAATTTAGACCTTAGCTGAGTACCTATTTTTTTCATTTTCTGATATATGTAAAAGCTTTGGGCGCTGTGTCATATGAAATATCCGAATATTATTTCGTATTCCTAATCATTTCGGCTTGAGAGAACTGAGGCAAAAGCCTTGGCGGCCGTGGGGTGTGAGCTTGCTACTAAAACGACCCAAGTTCGAATCCCAACAAGGCCTGTGCCAATGAGTTCTTCCAAAATAAATGTGAGCGACCAAAATGCCCAAATTAAGCCAGAAAATCGTGCATATTTGTGTGACCGGCTGATGTTCGGCATTGATTGCGTTCTAAGCGATCCTAATGCGAGTGACGAGCACGTGTCGCGTGGCGATGTGATAGGTAGCGGGCGGCACGCACCGTCACACGTGGTCGGTGGTGGCAGCGGCCGTGGGTGGTGCGGCCAACGACTCGGTGGCGACGCGCCGGCTGCCTCTGCCGCGCCGGCCGACACCGGCCGATACCGACCGATATCATCGCGAGCGGGAATACGAGGTCGGAAGCGCGCGTGGGAGGACAGATCCGCGGGACTCAGTTCCGATGTCATCAGTATATTGCAGCTATAATTATAGCTATCTATCGGAGCGTCGAACGGTCGACGACCAACACCGGGCATAGTTCATGTGGCATCACAACAATCTCTATCATGCCATGAAACATATCAACTTCCGAGAAAAACAAGCCAATATATCATTTAAGATGTTATCTCGGGATAGTGTCACGGGTCCGCTCACTCAGCTGTCACCAACCCTGTAACTAATAGCAGGCGCTCCAACGCGGCCTTCCCAAATATATAAGACGTCCTGATTAATTGTATCCAGTTGGCGAGGCGAGGGCGGGGAGGAGCGCGGGGGGAGCTCTACTTACGAGCCCTCATTACTCACGCGGAATTAAACGCAACGTAATCGAGTAAAATTTGACGATATTAATCACAGCGCGATATAAACACCACGGCACTGCCGTTGACCTCGCAAATAATTTAATTAACTTTTTACGTGTTTTGCTGATACAATTTATTCATATATTAAACACAAGATCCGGTGCCTCGTCGTGGTAAGAGGATGTTCTGTGTCTGGTATTTGTTTCATGGAACTCTTGGTTAAAAGAAAATAAACTTTCTAAGCAATGGACTTTGGTCATTATCCTATTCACATACATTTACATATGCTCACGCCTGTATTCCTCGAAGGGGTAGGCAGAGGTGTTGTTATCACAACACCCACTTTTCACCGAATTTGATTAAGTGCCAACGTGACAGATGGTGAGTCTATCGCCATATCAGGCACTATACATACGTCTTTGAATTACTTCTCAAAAATATGCAGGTTTCCTCACGATGTTTTCCTTCACCGTAAAGCACGTGGTCTGAAATCACTGTACATAAGTTTTTTAGAAAAACTCATTGGTACAGGCCCCGCTGGGATTCGAACTTGCGTCGCTTGAGTAGCAGGCGACTGCTCTAACCCCGAGGCCACCACGGTTCCTATACACAGCTTCTTTAAATCATATTCATAGCCATCCGCTTTGAATGATGGAAATGGGTGTTTGTATGGCGGTGTGTGCGTGTGTGTGTATGTAGGTACGTACAGCGTGGTGAGGTGCGCGAGGTGTGTGAGCGCGCGCGGGTGCACGGCGGTGAGCGGGTTGTTCCTGAGCTCGAGGCGCGCCAGCCGCCTACTAGCCGCCAGCGCCTCGGCGCCCACCCACTCTACGCGATTGCGCGCCACAGACCTGACCATCATTAGACACTCCATCTGATACTGCCATCACACCTCCAGCAATTGCATCCAAGGCCATTGATGATCTCCAGCTCAATAGAGATGCTTTAATGACGACCCATTCGTTTGTTGACAATTATCATAAATTAAGTAATGTACTACGTTACCACTCACGTTAAAGGTAATGGGGAGGGGGATGAGCGATTGTATGTGCTATTAAACAGGCTTATTGTTCGACGAGTAAATAACTGTCGCTCGCTAATATGATAATTTGTTTGTAATATGAGCCCATTGCAGCTACGTGCCCACGAAGCCAGCGCCCGTGTATGTACTCACAGGTCCTCGAGCGCGGGCAGCAGGCGCAGGGCCGGCGGCAGTTCTGTCAGCAGGTTTTCCTCCAACCGCCTGCACACACACATCAATCGAACACTGAGAGTTACAGCTACCCCGCAATGCCTTATCCCTTACCTACTGTATAGAAAGAGTGTGGTTTATCTGTAATCAGTGGCTAGTGGATGGGTATAGAGTTGATCACATAATTAGCTCCCAAGCGTTAATTTGCCATAATTAAAATGAAAATTAACCCAAAAAAAATTTAAGAGTTTACCGTAGTAACTAAATGATACGAGGGTGAAACCGCGTGGCTCAACTAGTATAGTATATAGGTAGTGTGTGAAGACTTACAGGACGCGCAGCGCCGGTGTGTTGGCGAAGGCTCGCTCCGAGATGTGCGCGATGCGGTTCCGCTTCAGGACCCTGCATACAAACATCGATTTCACATCATTCACCAATACAAAGGATACGTTATACAACGGTAATAATTTAAATATTGTATTACTCGTATTTATTATAGTTCCCTAGGTAAAACGGTTTTTGTGAAACTCTAACAAATAATAATAGACATAAGTAATAAAATTTTATAGTCATTAAATAGCAATGTGTTGATGGCAGTACATTGTGTAGACTGAGTGGAGAGAGACAGTAGAGTGGGCCGCGAGCACCAGTGTCGTGTTCAAACCACGTCGGTGGTCGCGTCACAGGCGCTCGTAAATCGTCGCTCGAGCTAAAGTCGCGCCATAAACCCGGGAAGCCGGGAACCATGCCCATTTCACTCACGAAATCGCATTTACGATAAGTAATTTGCAGGCAATAAGCGAAGCGTGGGGTAGGATAGAGTCCCAGTCTACGAATGTGTAAACAAGTCGGGAACATCCGCGCGCTGCCAACTCTGTTTGTTATTTGCTTTTTTGGTTCCCGTCCGAGTTAAAGACTAAGTAGTTAGGTACTTGTTTGTCGTAAACAAAATAAGAAATACCTCATCTCCTTTTGTATTCCATGACCTCGAATAAGTATTTTTTATAAAATTTCGATTTTATCTTTAAAGGTCGTAATGAGCTGGTTTTATTATACAAGAAGTGATGTCGACTACCGGGTGCTTCCATCCAAGGCGCGCGTCGAGTCACTTGTGACTGACCTTCTATTTTGTATTTACAGGTGCTAGTTGCGTGTTGTGTCCAACACCGACGATTCTATCGCCAGATGGCCAAGTCCTATGCTCGCCGTCCAATCAGCACGCTGCTTTCGAAGAAATGTTGAAGAACAATATTGAAGCCATACGTCACCGGAGCTGTTCACCCCGTGTCTTGTGTCTGTGTTGCTTTTCCATACCACCGTGTGTCTGATGATTTAATTGTATGTAGGGCTAGCTGGATGGTGTCAGTAGTCAGCCACCAGTTACCCACTCGTAGTTGGTGTAGCTCAGAGGGATGAAAAAGCATGTGAATTTAAATCGGCGCAGATGGTGCGCTATGATCGCGTGTCAGAGAGCTACTTCAGTGTGGCCCGTCTGTGGGTCTCGTTTATTAGATCGCGGCCACTATTTCCAGAGAGTTACGAGCTATTGCTAGTCGCGCCATTCATTTGATGTGCTTATAAATAAAAGTCCAGCGCCGCGCCGCACCGGCCCGTCGTTCGTCGGTGATTGTCGTAAACTTATTAACATAATCATTTAGATAATTTTTATGCTCGCGATTTAGAATAAAGTTTATTGGCTTCTAAAGCGGTGAATGTCGGTGATGTGTTTATTTTACGTGTGGGCTGCGAGTGAGTGAATGTTTCAATTTAGCATGTAAGTACCTATCTACCTCACACACTCTGGATTCCGGAGACCGAATGGGAGGGGGAGGGCGGGGGGTGGTTAGCGGTCGCTGACCCCACAGAGGGGCAGCCCCGAGGGAGGCTGCACTCCCGCCAGCTGACTGCACTGTCTACTGACCCTACTGTCTGTAATGCACACGTTGCTGATTCTACATCCCTACAAAGTACCTACCTAATACTAACCAACTGAGCATGGTGGCTATTCGTAATGCATAAAATCACAAAATATAAATAACCAAACAAGTAACTACTAAGGTAGTCAACGGTCCATCAATTCCATCGGCATATTTTTACGGGATAAAATACGGTCACTGATATTTTTCAACATTTTGGCTTAGGTACATGAGAGGAGGATCGATACCAGAAGCGCTCGCAATTCGCAAACAATAATTCAGGGCTTCGATTGAAGATATATTATACGAAGCTCCTCAAAGAACCTAATATCTATTCAGTTCAGTGAGTTTTACAGTATGTCAATGTGTGATGAAGGTCCGAGGTTGCGAGCCATCTCGAGGACGAAAATGAGTCGGTGGGCGGGTCGGGGCTCGCGGGGGGACGCGGGGGAGGGGTGGGGCCCCTCGCGATCCTCCGACGTTCAGTCGCTAAGGACGAGTAAGTTCGTGTAAGATCATTGCTATCTTGTTACAATTAAGTACATGACCGTTGGTCCTTCGAAGAAGGTAGGGCGAGTAAAGAAGTTGGTGCGCGTGCTGTACCTATTGCTAGGGTTACCTAATGGCTACCATCAATCAAGAGTAATTAGTACGTCCGTCTTCCACGGGCCACCTTTAGTCTTCAACCAAATAAATACGTTTAGTATAGGCATTTATTAATAATAATTTTCCGCAAGCTGAGGTATGTTTGCGAAGTTTTATAGTAATTAAGGTGTGTATATTTATATTATTGTGTAACTAGAACAAATCAAACGGAAGTGTGAGTTCGCCTCGCCAGAGACCGGTTTATTGTATTATTATGTATGGGTATTAATGTAGGTCGCGCGGAGTCCTTCGTGTGCAGATGACTGGCCGGCGTGTGGCCAGCGCTCTTCCTAGTAACGTACGCCGATTTGTGTCAGGATGGCGATATGAGACATCAAAGCAATGTTGGGTGTGTCCGATATGATGTGCATGCGTGTACAGTTGGCTCGGCTCCCAGGGATCGTTGTGTACATAACGTCTCGATGCGTCTCATCTTTACACTAGTACTAGTCCATACTGTATTAGAGAGAATACAGTGTGCAGCAGACTGATGTTCATAAATCTCTGGCTATCGGTGTGACGACTGGTCCAGAGAGTTTTATGTATAATGTCGCAGTCGCTAGAACAACAAGATACCGCACGAGACGCCCGGGATACAGTACTTACCTTCCAGGTACCGATCTTTCTTTCCTTGCCTCTGATTTCTGATCTGATCGCAAAGGCGCAATGCGAACGAATCGTACTTTTATTTATGTATTCCCATCCCACGAGATATATTATATTGAACATTACTTAGATGGCACTCTCTGAGTACTGTATAATGCATGTCCATGATATCCGTCAGTCCGCTCGAGCGCTTTTGTACTGGCACTATAAACAACAGGGATGTTGCTTTACTAGTCAGGTTCTAGTGGTTCTTTATAATGCTACCATCTCCGAGTACACATTTAATAAACACGTCGTGTACAAGCATTTACCGTGGGTACACGCAGCTCTCGGTCGTCTGTGAAGACTGAATGACTGGGTCTGGTCGACGAAGCGCTCCTTCCACGGTCCATCTCAAAGACAGTCCGAGGGTAGAGCTAAGTATCTGTATAGCAGGCCAGTAAGATAAAGCCATAAAACTGCATTCCAGTAACCTGTATGATAGGACATCATCCCAATGTTTAATCTTCTTTGTTCTGTATCTCCCCGTAATGAGAATCTACAGACGGTTGGGTTTTTGAAGTCTCAGTTTATATTATAGTAGAGTATCAGACAGTTGTGACAATTATTTTCTTCCTCAACAGGTGTGAGACGTTAAATTTGCAAATCACGTTCGAACGTGTGGGTCGTTGAACAATGAGGAGAAATCGCATCAAATCCTTGTAATTCGATCGACATGGCCTCGCTATACGCACCTACGCACAAACAACGTGTTTATTGTGTGCCGTGCCGACCACCGTTTTTGGTAAATCGATTGTAGGATCATGGTGGTCGCGTCGTCGTCACCCGCGCCGCTCATGGGCCGGCGCCTCGCAGGACCACTCAGCTGACCTCCGCGGTGTCTCCTCGCTCGTGTATTGTATCGATCCCGCTTTCAATGTGCCTGTCTACTGAATCGCGAGGCCCCGCTTATTGGATTGGTAAAATGTTCGCTAATCAGCCAGTAGTTGGTAAGTACATTAGGACTAAACACTAAAGCTTTGCTGACGCATAGGTACCCTACAATTATAATCCAATCCAGCTGATTGGTAATGAAGTATTTTACCGAAACTAATGCTGGTAAACGTTTGACAAGACTACGTGTTCATTATACTGCTTCAGTTCAACGTGTGTGTGAACAGATTAGGTATAATTTAGTTGTGTGTGTGTTGGAGGCGGGTGGTGGTACTCACAGGGTGTGCAGCGCAGGCAGCGGTGGGAAGGAGTCCTCATCCAGCTCGGTGATCAGGTTGGAGCCCAGGTTCCTGCGCACAAACACCGCCATCAGAGCTCGGAGGCAACTAACACATGCACAATCATCTACACGATTACGATGTGCACTGGTACGATAACTATCTACCATCTGTGAACTCACACAAGTACGATCGTATGTACTTCAATCACGACCGACAGCAAAAAGTATAGGTAAAGATATAGGTTTTTGTTGACAGTCGGTCCTCCCTATGTTACACCCAATTAGAGTGTCCGAATTGATATCACGAAGATCATCTAATGCGATATTAATGTTTTACTACATTGTGCAGCCAGCCGAGTGACTACTCACTGTCTGGCTCACATCCCTAGCTCGCGCAGGCACTCTTCTAATTATTAAGAAGTTGTAGGAAATGTTCAAGTATTTGCTCGTTGATACTAGATGTAAGGAATGCGAGGCTCTGTACAGTCAGACGAGGGAGGGCTCGCTCCAACTGAAGGGAATGTATCTGTTGAATACCGTTATAATGCGGCATTGCTATTATTGGATCCTTTCCTAAGAATTGGGTTTATGTAGTCAAAATCAAGCATAAGAATACTTACAATTTCTTATAAACTCTTGAAACATTTAAACACCCTTATTGGTAGATGACAGATATAACAATGTGTAAATAAGGTATGTTCGCTATCATGCTGTTATAACATATAAGAATATACTTTTTAGTTAGTAAAACAATCTTGTTGCCTACCATCTCAGTAGAAAGGCTATATTATTGAAGTCAATAGTTGCACTCCTGTCATTTGCAGTTAGGTCCCCGCGTGCGCCACCCAGCGCCATCGACGGTTATTTGGTCGCTGACCAAGATGGGCTGCTTGGTCTCGTCAGCCACGAGGAAACACCCCTTATTTATGTACTTACATGTGCTTATATTAGCCTGTGCTCACGAGGCAGAGGCACTAGACAGTAAGGTGATCCACGTTTAAGCTATGTGTGAACAACGTTGTAGATACTCCGTCCGCTTTTGATGGTTACGAGCGAGCATGCCGATCTTTACCGCGATGTATTTACCGAGCGTCCGACCATCATATTGTAACAGGAGGTGCCGCCGTTCCCGGCACGTTAGGGCCATTTACGCTCGAGTTTCAGTAATAACATCCGCGAAATGGCAATGGAATATTTTTATTGAGAGTCCTCCATTATGCATGAGGATGAATTAGGGCTGCGTGTGGTTGACAAGCCCTTTGTAAGTGTGTGGAGCGGCGCCGGCTGGAAGCTGAGGGCACAACAACCCTCGCTCCCTCTAGCCTATAACTCACCCGAGCTGAGGGCTCGAGTGCCCTGCTAGCGCCTTGGACCGTTACTGCGGGCTGGCTGCTGGTTGTGGGATTATCATAGGTAGTTGGTTTGTTAACAAATACGCCATTACAGACAGACTGCTAGGTAGACACCAAAGCATGGCTAATATCACCCTATCGCATAATCTATATGGAGTAAAATTATTTGTAAGTTTCACCAACTCTTGAATAAAAAGACAGAGAAGGGATGATCATGCCTATGTACGTTGTCATTTATACCCTGATAAGCATCATCATCTACTATAATATTATAAAGAGGAAATATTAGTTTGTTTGCTTGAAACGATTAGGCTCCGAATCTACTGGACATTATATAATTAATAGCACGGTCTACCTTAAGATCGAGTTGTGCTGATGGCCCGAGTGTCGAACTAAGCCCGCTACACACTACTTATGATATAATATATGTTTAAAAAGAGGAATATCGTTGACACCGAGCTGACCTGTGCCGTTGTAGGAGTGCCACGAACGGAGAGCCGTGTGAGGCCGCGTGTCGATACTTGTGTTCTATGTCTTTAAGTATCTACAGTACGATGTGCCATAATAACAGCTCCGGGCGCGACACTCGCAATGCTCTTACCTCTCTAAAACTCATCGGTTCGATAGTATTTAGTGTTGGACCTTACCATTATTTCCTATTAGCGGGACAAGCGGATCGCGCCATGCGCTTCTTCATTCAAGTGCTTTCAATTAGAATCTTAAAAGGTGAATCGGCTTTTGAAATAGAAAGTAATTGAGTGCCGTCACTCGGTGGGCTCTTGTGGGATGTGTGCCTGAGGTGAGTGTTATCGCGGGGAGGGATGCAGTCGCTCCACCGACCGGTGCGCCGAGTTGCGCAATATTGGCGAACTGTGTGAAAGCATGTCGCGCGCAATTCGCACGCGCCGACCGCGCCGCGCCCTGACATTGGACTTATAATAGGTACCGGTATCGGTGGCTATGGTCTTATCCTGCCATCTCTCAATGTTATTATTTCAACTTGGATTGATGCATGATGTCCTATAAATGTTCCATTTTTAAAGCACTGTAGTTAACGGAACCGTACAAACAAGACATTCGGTCGCTCTCCTCAAGACGTTTGTTTACCATCACTCAACGAGGTATAGAGTATAGATAAGGTATAGAGGTAGAGAGTGTAGGCTGGGGGAAGGCGGGAGGCAGGTTGATTGAGAATGGGACGCATATAAAATATTACAGCTGTTCGTGTTGTGTTTGTTATCTGTTTGCCGAGTGTAAGCTGGTCATTAGTCAGCCAGCGCGGCGCATCAGTATGCGTGACTCGCCCGCCGCCGCTCACACACTATAACACACTACGCGCCGCCACTCCGCTGCCAATGAAAACTGACAACTGACTAATGATATATTATGCTGAGTGCAGAGAGTAACTAATGCTGTGCGAGTGCGTACCCGAGCGTTGGCCCTGAGCGTATCTTTATTCATTTCACATTCCGCGACATCATATCCTGTGAATTAATTTGGCTCATCTCACGGCTACACTGTTCATCTTACTCAGAGATATGCCATTAAATTTCACCTTCACCCATATTCACGGTTGGCTCTCATACCTACTGTATGTATCAATGGTCGGTACCAATACCACATATGTACGTCGGTACGTACATATGTGTGTAAGAGCAAGAATTTAACTAAATAAATGTATGTGCATCAACGGCCTGACAAGTGACAGTCCAGGGGGCGCTAGTGGTTTGTGGCCTTCCTCGTAGAGCTGGAGGACGCACGACCGCCGCTGGGTGCAGGCAGGTGAACATGTATTGTGATGAACACGAGTAGGTTAATCTCGTCACTCTTGAATTGGAATGTTCTTGATCGCGTGTGATAAATTATAATAATATTATGATGGCTCCCTATACCCTATACCTATACCCTATAGGTATAGGGGATAGGGAGCCATGTTTTGATCATACTAAGAAAAGTTGATTAAACTAGCATAATCGTATGTACATAATATAATGGAATGGAACATGAAACTAGCTTTCTATCAAGTTTGTGAATACTTCATCGAGTTTTGGGGACAAATGTGCAAATTCTGTAAATAACATCAATAAATAACAAGCGTCGATAAACAACGTAATATACATAATGTAGGCAGCCAGCTCGCCGACTGAGGGTCCTCTCGTTGCTCCAGATGTGTGCGATCGAATAGCTTGTTTGCGCACCAATTCATAAATAAACATACAAACGCAAACAGCGCGACAGGCGGGCGGGCGGAGGACACCGGCGCGGCGCCATTGTTTGTTCGTTTAAGATGTTCAATGCTGACTGGTCAGTAGTGGTCACGGTACAGTACTGTATTATCTTATCACCGAACCTTCGGCCCACGCCGACACTGCAATTGTAGAGCCTGGATAGGAACCAGACCAACACGAAGGGTTGTTCTGCCATTGGGGTATTGCCTACCTTATGAAACATTTTATTGCAACGCGATCCTTCCCTTTATTGAGCACTGGTTACCTTACTCACCGCCTGTGAACCTACTAAATTTCTACAAGGCACCGTTCTTTGGTGGATTAAATTAAAAAAAAATACTTATGGTTCATTTACTTATAAGAACACTGTATCCGGTGCGATGGCAGGCGATAGCTACTGTACAAATGTTTTGTAATGGTGAAATGCTGCTTTGTTATCAAATGAACGTTGTTTGTATTGTCACTTGGAGCACAGAGGATGCATCTCTGCGCATAGATAGTAGACAGACGGCACTGGCGCCGGGCTATTTATAGAATGGCCCAGAACAACTCCTTGTGGCCTATCGTTTGATAATAAAGTTACTACGCTCGCACCGCACTTACACCGCGCGCGTTGGCGCTGATGATGATATAAGTACTATTACTATTGTCTATAACCTATCTACGTATTAAAACACTTGCAACGTGAACGCGTTCTATAAAAATTCGAACATCTTCAAATGGTTTCACCCAGGATAACGATTTTAATCATAAAATGGGCTGCGAAGGTCCGATGGTATTCTATATAAGAATTAAATATTTATACGTTGCTGCGGCCGGTGCTGCTGATGTTCAGCAGGAGTGCCTCAAGCGCCGGAAATATGCTTGCATTGGTCAAGGATACATATTTTCTGCGTTTGCGGTTGAAACTCTGGGGCCTTGGGGTCCAGATGCTCTTCAACTTTTCAAAGAGGTTGCACGTCGTCTGGTAGAAGCTTCTCGTGACAAGCGGGCTGGGGCTTTTCTCGCTCAGAGAATCAGCATTGCTATTCAACGTGGCAATGCTGCCAGCCTTCTTGGCACGATCCCGAGAGACACCGATTTGGGCCAAGTTTTCTACTTGTAATTAGTTTTTAGTTACTTAATAAAATGTTCATACGTTTGTTTAAATTAAATACCGACTCCCAACATGAGATATGGCCATGGTGATTATGATAAGAATGAAAATATATAGTTTGATAATGTTTCAAAGCAAAACGTGTGTTGCGATGGTCCCAAGCTGTGGTCCCTAGTGTCGAGCTGGAGGCGTGTGTCGTGTGTCCCACTTACAGGTAGTGTAGCCTGTGCGCGGCGGCGAGGGCGCGCGCGGGCAGGTGGCGCAGCGCGCACGAGGCCAGCCACAGCCGCGCCACGCCCGCGCCCAGCGCGCCCTCCTCCACCGACTCCAGACGGTTCGACGACAGGTTCCTGTGCACACACCCACACACCATGCTCACACACGCCTCGACTAGAGACTTTGAACTTGCATGCAATGACACATTATGTCCTGTGCGGTGTGCCTGTTAATGTTGCTGATGAGGAGATATACCAAGGGAAACCAACTGAGGGCATATCTATTGCCACCAATGCGTTATGGTTTACGACACGATCACAGTTCTAAATGAACTAGTGTGTCAGATCGTGCGGTGAAGGGTGTAGTGTATCGTGCATCGTGCATGCATAAATAGTAATTGTGTTAGTGGTGTGTGTGTGTGTGTTTAACAGCAGTGTGTCGGTAGTGTTGGTACTCACAGGTCGCGCAGGCGAGGCGCGGGCAGCAGTGCGTCCCGCGGCACCACGCTGATGTTGTTCCCCGACACGTCCCTGCAACAACCAGCACAATGTCAATATCTGTAGAATATCCTCAGGAATCCTAATCCCTGATGATATATTTATTTAATTCCCACAGACATAGATTAGACTGTGTCTGAGACAATTCCCATTTTTCACCGAAGATCATGTTAGGTGTCAGGTCAACTAGAAAGACAGATAGTAGAGTGTCGCCACTCAAGTACTACTTCACATGCGCCATACAAATTACATGGGCTTTGTAGGATTCATCGCGATTTTCAGCTTAAAGCTAAATATCCCATATTAATAAAAAAGATTGGTTTCTCGGGTGCTCAACTTTATTGTCAAGGAGCTGTCGATCCCTTCCTGTCGGGTAAGTGGGTTCTTCCACATTGTAGAGCAGGGTTAGTCAAGTAGCCACATGACTAATAGTGCTCCACCAAGTGGAAGGCCACTGGAGTGAGCGGAGGGGAGTGAGGGGGTGGGGGAGGCGACGCGGGAGACACCGATAACGACCCTTGGCGGAGCTCGTTATTGGCGCCATCCATCATCGGCCGCGCTCCCCGCCCGCGCCCGCGCCCCCCTCCCCTTCCAACTTTAGCTCTTGAAGATTATTGACACTCCGTCGGCCGACAACACAACGATGCAAACGCAGATCATCAGTACCTAGACAACTAAGGCCGCCCTCTCATATTTCAATAGTAAATTAATTTATTTTTTATAGCTGTGCCCTGGTTCGCGGTTCACCCGCGTAGATTTTATATTTCATGGGTGGCCCGCGGAACCCTGATGAACAAATGTTCTTTTAAAATAAAGTAGCCTAAGTTCCATTCCTTGTAACATTTGCTATCTACTATCAGTGAAAGTCCCATTAAAATTGGTCCAGCCGTTTCGGAGATTAGCCGTAACAAAGAAACAGCGATTTTTTTTAAAAATCCGTTTCTTCATTTTAGTTCCTTATATACTTTCATATGCATTTAGTGAAAATGTTATTTTGGAATTACAAACAGACACTTAAATTTTATTTATCCGTATAGATATAGATTTAGCACAGTAACAACATACAAATTTGCACATAAATATGCTATATAGAGGTTTTATCAGTAGCTATGAGATGGGGAATGTCATGGGGCCATCGAAACTATACCTACCAACCAACGGGACGGTAGTGTTGTTCTCGGATTTGGCTCACTATATTGCGGATATGAGACGGGTTTACTCCCACGTTATACTGAGAACATCTCGAAGCGCATCGTGGTCTACCTCAAAGGAAGAATACTTCATAAGCAGTTGTAGGTACATCCATAATATGCTGTTTGATTGATTCAACAACTCTTTTAGCATTAATTACTCGTTATGGCACCACATATGATGTCGGTGTGCCCATTTGCTTACACATGTCAGACAATGGTCTCTGCCTCATATAAACACGCTCTGCACCAGGGCTGCCATGTTATCTGTCAAAGCTGTACCAGTAGGATTGTGCGTGTTAAAGTATTGGCGTCCGTCGACCCGCGGTGCGAGTTGGCTCGCTGCCAGGAGACTCAGCATGAATGCAGTGCCCTCGTCCCCCTCTCCCCCCCCCCCCCCTATCGCCCGCGGGCGCGCTGCTCGCCGGCCTCGACCCACAGCGCGCGGTGAATGGACCGCCGCCGCTGCACGCAGCAACACTACCCGGTGTGCACATAACATATCTATACCTCATCATCACTGAGCAGAGCAGTCGGACGTCCTTCCTTGCTTAGCTATTGGCCTAGATAAAGGAGCGGATAGACTAGATGTGTGTCGCATTGGACGGTCTACGTTAGCTAAAGGAAGGACCCTGTGCCAGGAGGCAGCACAGCACAATCCTGGGCGCTCCGTGATTAATTGACTTTAATACTCACTCACCTGTTATACAACAAATTGTGCGCAAATTTAAAATCTTTTAAAGAAATTTAAGTCGGCTTAGGGTTTTAAGAGCTACCGTTGTGCGGATGTCGTCGATAGGTATTGTATCTAGACGCTTCAAGTCGCAGGACACGATCCTTTCACTCCTACTAACTATAGGAACACACTGGCACACACGGTGCTGGCCGACTGCACCAACACCATGTGTGCGAAACTCGGCTAGAGTGCACTCACGGGAAGCCATAATATATTGATCTTAGCATATCACATACATTTGATTTTCTCTTCGAAGTTTTGGGATAGTTATAGCCATAAGGTTTTCAGATCAAACGTTTCAAATGAATTTAAGTCAGTCTTGAAGACCACTCCGGACATTAAACTAGGCGCCACATCATGTCCCTGTAACGTAGATAGATATTATTAGGGTGCGCGATGTTTTGACAGAAGGTATTTATTTATACAGTGAGCAGTGCACGCACCGGACACATTTAGAAATACACGGTGCATTCTATGATGCGCGCTATTCCCGGCCCACGGCTCACCGAACCATACCTAGGGTGCCGCGGCACACGTCGCCTGCCCGCTCTGCACTCCACTGTGGCACTCATCTGGCTGAGGACTCGTTGCTGTTCATAGCATGACTCCACGTGTAAGTACATCGGGCTTGCCGTCTGAGGCTACACTTAAGGACCAAGATGGGCCGAGATAGTGTGCGCAGGTGGCCCCAGCCTCGACTCAGTGGTGGTGTTCACGACATGACAAGATTTATAAAATTCGTTACTTCGTCAGTTTCTCGAAACCTTCAGTTTGCCTTTCTGGTCAAGTTTATACCATTTGTACATTTTAGTTGATTGAACTGATTTACAGGGCGATTTTGTTTTGATGTCTACTTAAAGTACATAGTATACTGTTACAGTAGGTTCGTAGTGCGGTTGGATGGCCTTTGGAACACTCTCTAACCCTGGACGTATATAATGCCGTGTGCATGGGTGTGTGTGTCCACATAATATTTTAAGATTTCTCGCCGAGAAGGCCGGGTTCCCTATCCTTGTGCGGTCCATGTATAGGTACATTTGATTCTCATCTACTTTACTGCGTACGTCGTATTGTTTATAAACGTTATGGTATCTAATGAAAGCAATAGTGATTCCTTTTAATTATTTTATCGGAGAATTCAATAATTGATTACTTTATACAATTGAATATTAAAGTTAAAGCTATTCCTTCGTACTAAAGCGAATCACGACCAATTAGCTGCAAGGATCAGTAGTAACGTTAGATGCACGCAGGGTGCGGGCGTTTGTACGGGGGAAGGTGGGGTGGGGGAAGGGAGGACTGCAACTAATTGGTTCGTCCTCGAACTCTATAAATAGCCCTAAAGCTGAGCTGCGAGGAGAGGTCAGGTCAGGTCGCGCGACTCGCCTGCCGCCGCTGGCTCCCATGGTCCTCTCGCAAAGCAGCGCTCAGCGCTCGTTGACGCACTCCGGACATAGCAAATAACTGTAAGTATACACATACTCTTATGCTAATGAATATTTCACTTTAATGAAATTGTTAGCAGCATTCCTCGTGGATAGAAGTGATAACGCTCCCACCCCGCCATCAATCACGCGGCAGCCTGACACGCGGACACACGCGTTTATTTTCATCGTTCAAGTATTCCGTCACCCAGTGTAAGCTCGTGTAGAGCGCGCGTGTGCTTGGAGCAGCTGGAGCTGGAGATGAAACCATTCAGGGCGGACCATCGTACAATATGCTATTTTACTTTGGGGCAAAGCTGCTGATATTGACTCCATATTTAAACTTCAGAAAAGTGCTGTAAGGGCCATTCGCTAAAGGAAAAATTTAAAGAAATAGGCATTTTGACAGTGGCCTCGCAGTATATCATCGCGAACTTGTTATTTGTACATCAAACCATTTCAAAAGAAATGCGATGTACATAGTGTTAGCACGAGACATCAAACTACAATTGTTGTGGCTACACATCGTTTACAGGTTCCAGGACCATTGTTGGGACAATGTACACGTTTTTACAATAAGATACCTTCACGTATTAGTAACTTACCCTTAAATGAATTTTAAGGGACTGTTAAATCTGTTGAAAATGAAAAATAATTATTCAGTTTAGGCCCTGGTAAAGCATTTATGAATGTCGAGAATTTACCACCACACAACTTGTTCTGATTAAAAAGGGATATTATACTGTAAGTGATTATAAATGCGATAAAGAAGCTTGGCATTATGTTTTGTTTGATAAAATATCTAAGTAATCCCATGGACAACTTTTATTATGTTTTTGACGGGTTTGAGTTGTCATGTTCACTAAAATGCCTTTGCTTGCGGCGGCGTCAGGATGACGGGTCCCACACTTCCCTCTATAATGGTTGAGGAGGGCGATGTTTATGGAGGCTGGTCATCTCAAGCTACACAATTATAGGTAGTTCCTACTATTAGAGCCGTGGTGGCCTTGAGGTTTGAGCAGTCGCCTGCTACGCAAGCGACGCAAATTCGAATCCCAGCGGGTACTGTACCAATGAGTATTTCTAAAAAACTTATGTACAGTGATTTCACACCACGTGCTTTACGGTGAAGGAAAACATCGTGAGGAAACCTGCATACTTCTGAGAAGTAATTCAATGACATATGTGAAGTGTCTGAGACGGCGATGGACTCACCATCTGTCACGTTGGCAGTTAATCATCTTCGGTGAAAAGTGGGTGTTGTGATTACAACACCTCTGCCTACCCCTTCGGGGAATACAGGCGTGATATGTATGTATGTATGTATGTGTGTTCCTACTATTAGATTTAATATTTTTTTTTATCGACATTTGTGCACTGGAGCCGTGTCCATGGACTTATATTTTTTTATGATTTCTATTGTATTACTCAAAATTGCATACTTTTGTTTTAAAAGAGTAATTACTGAGTTTGTTGGCAGGCCCTTCTCAGTAAAAGCAACCTTCCGAACCTGGCGGTAGCATGTATAATCCTAGTCGTGTCGTTCTGACGACTTGAAAGTACTTTGTCAAAAGTCCTTTCTGTACTCTGAACTGTACTCGGAAACAATTTAAAGATTTATTTACTATATGCAGATAAACACAATCATTTAGTTTGCTAATAATATATAAAAATAATAATTATTATAATACACATACAATAATAGAAATGTGTGTTATCTATGATTGAACCTAATTGCATAATTTTATAAATCAGTATATAAATGTTTCCTATTGAGGAGTACTTAATATGAGGTAAATTGTATAGTTTCAACTAGGTATATAGTATAGTAGTGCCTCCCACATTGCTGTGCCCTGACACGGTTGGTAGTCATAAGTTATTACCACCATAAGTAATTAAGTTTATATAGTGTGTAACTAACTTGCAATAAATATATGAATTTGAAACAATACATATTGCCTGCGTTTGCGCATTTCCCGCAGCCGGCGCGCCTGCGAATAAAAGACATCAACGCGTGTGACCGTCTCGCGCTTCGTGGCCGTGCTCACTGTGCTCAGTGCGCCGTGCCGACCAGCTGGCCGCTCCGCCACAGCTGCCGGGGCGGGGGACACTCGCTCCACGGATCTTGGCATCCCAATACATATATTTGTTTGGTACTTATCTATTAGATTATCGTCTAGCGCAATATTTGGATATCGTAGTACGCGAAATGTTGATGTATTACAGTATTGCGTACTCACAGGTAGAGCAGGTGTTCATGGAGCGGGGGCAGCGCGTGCAGGCCGGCGGCCCGGCACTGGAGGCGCGCGCCGCCGTCGACGCACGCGCAGCCCGCGGGCAGCCCGCCGCCGCACGCGCCGCCTCCCGCCGCCGGCGCGGCCAGCAGCAGCGCCGGCAGCAGCGCCGGCAGCAGCGCCGCCAGCAGCACCTCCAGCAGCGCCTCCAGCAGCATGGCGCTCAGGGCCCTCGCCCGCCGCGCCCGCCGCCCGCCGCGCCGCACGCCGCCCGCCGCGACATGCCCACCCCACCACTACACACACTGCACGACCACCTTATGTTCGCACTATATGCCCGCGCACTTGTTGTCTAATGAAATATGGCACAGTACGGGTACTGGGTAGGTAAGGGAGATGAATCGGCCACGCAACGAAAGCTCGAAGCACGACGATCGTGTTTAGCGATCTCGCGGATTGCGATAATATAATCGTCCGTAACGGGAATGAGCCGGCAACGTGCGTTCGGACCGGGCGAGAGCGCTATACTGACGTCGGCCGGCGGCGCGCGGCGGCGGGCGCGGGCCGAGGGGAGCCCGCCACCTCACCTCGCCGCCGACTAACATTTCCTTCAGATTTTTCTTAGACTTTGATAAAGGATTCCTCCATACCTCATGCTGTGGACCCGGCTCCGCTCCGAGGGCGACTACGCATGCAATTGAAACGAGTGCAGATCGGAACTATATCTTTGTACCTATGTATAACCAGACGAATGGAGAGCATTATTATACAGTCTCTCATATAGCAACGGATACAGATGTTACACTGGGCCTAAATGACTATTAATTTCTCTATTATGTACTTATATAATTAATAGGGGACGAGATAAATTACACAATTTCATACACAAACGCCATACATGAATCCTTCGAGCCCTTTCTGCAGCACTGGTGCCACGGTGGAACTCGTACTCGTAAAAAACGTGACACTTTAAGTTATCAATTATGTAAACTGAGTAAAAAACCAAATGCATGAGTAAATAGCTGTGAATTAAATAAGTAACCTAAGAAATTAGAGATCAAAGTGGCCAGTACGACAATACGCCAATAGAAATAGAAACGGTTCGAAGGATTCATGATGTGTATGTATGATGTGCATGTATGGCAGTAGTGTCGCAAAACAAATTACAGTGCGTTATTAGGTCCAACGTTTTCTTTTTTTTTTTTTTTTTTTTTTTTTTTTTTTTTTTTTTTCTGCATTATTATTGCTATAGAATTCATATACTGGTGTAACTAACTGAAAGTACTAGTAACTGGTGTAAGTAACTGAAAGTGAAGTTACGCATAGGTGGAAACCCATGGCTTTGCATTTGTTAATTAAAATTGTAATACGCAGTATCACAATAATAGAAATAAGGAACGTTCGCGATAATAACTACGAATTCCCAATAGATGGTGCTGTACGTTTAATTGAAGAAATTGAAACGCGCGTTCAAAGCATTTGGTTTTGCATTTGGGGTCGGTTGGTTGGTTGGTTGGTTGGTTGGTTGGTTGGTTGGTTGGTTGGTTGGTTGGTTGGTTGGTTGGTTGGTTGGTTGGTTGGTTGGTTGGTTGGTTGGTTGGTTGGTTGGTTGGTTGGTTGGTTGGTTGGTTGGTTGGTTGGTTGGTTGGTTGGTTGGTTGGTTGGTTGGTTGGTTGGTTGGTTGGTTGGTTGGTTGGTTGGTTGGTTGGTTGGTTGGTTGGTTGGTTGGTTGGTTGGTTGGTTGGTTGGTTGGTTGGTTGGTTGGTTGGTTGGTTGGTTGGTTGGTTGGTTGGTTGGTTGGTTGGTTGGTTGGTTGGTTGGTTGGTTGGTTGGTTGGTTGGTTGGTTGGTTGGTTGGTTGGTTGGTTGGTTGGTTGGTTGGTTGGTTGGTTGGTTGGTTGGTTGGTTGGTTGGTTGGTTGGTTGGTTGGTTGGTTGGTTGGTTGGTTGGTTGGTTGGTTGGTTGGTTGGTTGGTTGGTTGGTTGGTTGGTTGGTTGGTTGGTTGGTTGGTTGGTTGGTTGGTTGGTTGGTTGGTTGGTTGGTTGGTAGGTTGGTTGGTTGGTTGGTTGGTTGGTTGGTTGGTTGGTTGGTTGGTTGGTTGGTTGGTTGGTTGGTTGGTTGGTTGGTTGGTTGGTTGGTTGGTTGGTTGGTTGGTTGGTTGGTTGGTTGGTTGGTTGGTTGGTTGGTTGGTTGGTTGGTTGGTTGGTTGGTTGGTTGGTTGGTTGGTTGGTTGGTTGGTTGGTTGGTTGGTTGGTTGGTTGTTTGGTTGGTTGGTTGGTTGGTTGGTTGGTTGGTTGGTTGGTTGGTTGGTTGGTTGGTTGGTTGGTTGGTTGGTTGGTTGGTTGGTTGGTTGGTTGGTTGGTTGGTTGGTTGGTTGGTTGGTTGGTTGGTTGGTTGGTTGGTTGGTTGGTTGGTTGGTTGGTTGGTTGGTTG